>OY728148.1:1759333186-1769333186 GCA_963277665.1 Viscum album | reverse complement strand
TCAGTGTCATCATTCTTTATTTGCTTTATTTTGTTTGTTGATTTGTCCGGATGGTCTTACCTTTGACTACCATGGCCATGGATTTAATGAAGGTGCAACCATCCTAATCAACCAGGCTCGAGATATCTCTTCATAAACTCGGAAGCGACAAATCCTTTCTCGATCATTCAATCAATGCCATGATATTAATGACGTACCCAATACAAACTACCTCACCACGACTTTATCGCCATGGTTTTCGCCTTATATCAAATGTACGTAATTAAATGACATTCATTGATAATGATCTCAAGTCAGAAGACTATTACACATGTCCGTAGATATGAACGACCAATAACACTAGAAACATGTGGTGTTCTTATTAAGTGGGTCTATCCTCATGATCTCAATAGCTTGAGATCATCAAGTGAGAACTTCATGAGATGAAGTCTCAATGCTTATGAGCCCCCGGCACCTGATGGTCGCACATCGTCTATGTCCTTTCAGAATGATGTAACTGGACCATAGGACGTTACTTTAAGATTACTGTCATGGCATCTCAGGGTTCTCATTATAGCCTAGGACCTGCTATAACCATTTGATGCGACAGGTAATCTAAGGACATTGCCATTAATAAAGTGGATGTAGAAGTATCTACACTATCATGGCAAGATAAACACATGTATAATAACAAACTAAATACATGTAACAGTAATCAAAGTACAAAACAAGTTGGGTCTAGGGAACCCACTTTCAACATTACATTATAAACCAATTATACAGAAAATGAAAATAAGTAGTGTATATAATTGCAATATGAAAATGCATGCAAGAGGTGCAATTTCAACACAGTTAAAATGGAAAAAACCCACAGATGGAAGAATCTATTTTTTTCCTTGTGGAAAAACATTTACTTCTCCTTCCAAAGCTTGAAGGCGATCCTTATTTGGTCGATGTATAGGTCGGGCGATTCTCTTGGGTAATTGAAAATTCTGTAGCAGTATAACCCTGGCTGACCATCCAGTATAATGAACCTGTAACAAAAACCCACAAAATCATTTTAATCACTCCCACTTTTTCCACTACTTCATGCAGGATGAGTGAGAAATATGCCTTTTGTCTACGTGCAAGGGAACTCCTGTTGTCCCTGTAGATAAGAAAGATAGCTCAATCCGATCTGGGTGTTGCCTTACAACCCTAAATATCGTTCCTTTGATCCTGTAAAACAAATGTTTTGTTAATTATCATACAAATTTTCATAAAAATATGGACAGATTTGTGGATTAACTCTCAACCTCACCAGGGCCTCCAGGTCTTCCCCAAACAATATCCCAGTACCTGTAATTTTATTATCAGTGGTGATGATAATAGCTAGCTTCAAGAGAGATTCGATTATAGGTCTTCATGTATGCCATTTTATGTACCCTCTGTCATCCTCTTTGAAGTAGGGTTTGGGGACATTGTTGATTCCATTGTAATGAATTCTGGTGACAAAGCTCTCTAGTTTGGAAAAACTAACTTGAACCCGACCTTTGTCCAGTACCACCTGAAATAAAAATTCAAGGTTGAGAAGTTCCTGCAAAGCTAGAAGAGGGAAGACCCATGGGGAGACAAGGAAGGAAACCTCTAAAGGGGGTGTGCCAAGTCCATTCAAGGGGTGGATGGTTTAAACCGAGTGTGGGGAAAACCATAATTTCAATTTTTAATGAATCTGGGCAGGCCACATGGTTTGGTCATACGGTTCTCCAAACCATGTGCAAGTCACTACCTAGACCAAAACCCAGTCGCACAATTTACCTAGAAACCCACACTGTTGGAAAAACTATGCGTTAATTGTGCTAAATGGAACTTTCAAATTTCCAAGGCGATTCACACGCTTTTCGCACAGTTCACCAAACCGTGAGAAAGCCATGCGTCCTCACCCTTACATACCAAAGGTCCCACATGATTTCCCCTTGGATTCGCTTGGACTCAACTATATGTCACTCGTATAGACCGACCATATGCATGAAAAAATGAACTGATAATTCCACCAAGTAAGAGTAAGTGTAGGGTTTTTATTGAACCATGCATGTAAAATGTGCACAAAACAAAATGAACAGAAATGTCCACCAAGTAAGGGTAACTACATGGTTTTCTCTAAATCTTGCACAATAAGAAAAAATCTAAAATTTACAAGTTTCGAGCCAAAGTTTTTTGGAAACTTAAAAAATGACCTTCAACAACATAAAATAAACACCACAGTAACATGGTGGGTATCATAACCACTTTGGTGTAAACTCACTAGTTGTTCATGAAGATCAATACAATGACACTCATGTAAGCAATGTGTTGTTCGAGTGTATTAGGGTAATGAGTTTTCCATTTTTCTGTGGGTTGTAAACCTGAAGGGTCAATGTGGCGACTCGAATTGTAATCAACAAGTAGTGCGCTTAGTGTTTTGGTGCATGACACATTACTGTTGTACGGTCCTTAGATTATCCTAGATTGGGTAAACTAAGTAAAATCTTCTCATTTCCCTATTTTACTACTTTATTGCTTTGTATCTATTATGAGGGAGATGTGTAAATTTGATAGTGATGTAATAAGATCATCGACAAGGGATCATTTACAACATACCTCTATTTACCCCCCAATAAGGTGCTATATTGTTTGGGACCAACACCCAAAATATTATATAAATAAGTGCAATTAAAGGGTGGGTATATCCAAAATGATAGAATAAAACATATCTCACCAAAATTATTTTTCACTCATAAATTTCAAATGAATGGTGAGATTGATATCTGGAAAATATTGTCTTGTGATTATCATGCAATTTAATCATAAATGAATTACCAACTACAAATTTTGAGAAATTGATTTATAAAATTGAGATGTAAAGACTATAAAGTCTATCATGATTTCATGAGGGGTGGTTGGTAATGCAACACTTTAATGATGCACCTTAAAATTAGAATGGAATTAAATTACTTTGGATTCACTTTTTTTATAGGTATTTTTAAAAATAAAGATTCTATGAGATTATAACATCTAAGGGATAGTCTTGTGAATCATTATTTATTATGTTGATGTCATAATTATATTATTTTTGTAACTCCTCGTCCCCAAAAAACCTTTCATGTGGCTAACCCTTCATTTTCTCCAACCCTTTGTATTCTCTCTCAACTTCCTTTTTTTTGAATTATGAAGATGATACTTTAAAGGGTTGAGTAGGAACCATAAAATTTTTTTAGCCATAGTTCACACCAAGACAAACCAAAAACAAAAAAGGAGAAAAAAAACCATTCAAGAATTGCTATTCTCTGAGACAGGAGCCCCATACCAATACTTCCAAGATAAAACCCTAATATTAAGCTCTAGATTGAATAGAAGGTTGTATTCAATGCTAGAGGAAATGAAGTCTATTAATTCTAGGTAATCATCATAGGAGAAGAAATTTGGTTTTATTTTCACATAGATGAATTCTACTTGTAACCCAAATTAGTTCATCGGTTCATCTTTGAGGCCTGAGGGCAATCTTTTGAAGTCCCTGTTAGCATCATCCTTGATAAATGCCTTCATTTCAATGTTTATAGCCTTTCTTAACTTTGGTTTTCCAAAAATGACGAAGATGTCTTTAATCATTTCAAAGAAATGGAGGGCTAAAAAAATATTCCTTCAGCATTTACCATACTATCCCTTTAAAATTATCTCACCAAACATTGGAAACTGATTTCTCCTTTCAATATCATTTCTTTTCTCTCTGTATCACCCCTGCCATACTATCCCTTAGAATGACTGTTATATATTTTTTATTTTAACAATTAGTAGTTTCAAATTGAACCACCGCTAAATGTTATAAAAAAATCTATAATTTCTCGCTCTGCTCCCCTCTCCATGTGCGACTCCGACCGCTATCCCCCCCCCACCCCAACCTCCTCCTCTCCCCTCCCCAGTGGCTACCTCGACCCTGCCACCTTGTCGGCGACCCCCTGTTCCCCCACCCCTCCAACCTACCTCTGTCCTCGACAACGACCCCGACCCCCACGACCCCCCTCTAGGTTCCCCTCCTTAGGGGAGACGCGTACCCCCTCCCTCAACCTCCTTCTCTCCCCTCCCCAACAACAACTCCAACCACACCCCCTTGTCGACGACCCCCGTTCACCCCACCCCTCTGATCCCTCTACCCAGCTCAATTCCACTCCTCGACAGTGACACAGACCCCCCTTCATCTCTAACCTCCCTCTCTCTAGCTCAGACCCCCTCCTCGATGACAACACCCCCCTAAAGGTTGCATCAGCCTCTCCATAATCACCCTAAATCTATTATTCCTCAAAGGGGTTATTTGATTGTAATTTCTCTCTACAGTTTTGATTTTATGTATACATGGTATCAGATTACACTTTATTGGTTAGTGAATATGTAATTGTAGTTGTCCCCTTTTGTAGTTTCTCCTAAAAACTCCCTCATAGAGAGTTTATTTCTATACATAATAGGGTATGGGGGTTAAAGGTGTTATGTGTATAACCTTGTTTATCACACCTATAAGCCATTCATTCTCTAAATTTATTAGATAAATAACATTTGATATATTCTTCCATATAAAAGAGAAAGAGGTCGATTATACAACTACAATATTAATAAATTTGGAATATTTTAGGGCCAATATAATTTACCCCTTTCACATTAATTATAACTCATCATTATTTCATCATAATTCTTCTAATGAATCCACAAAATCATTAAAATTGGAAATATAAACACTATATATAGCCTAAACAGATGGTGTTCTCTAGAGCGAAACCTCTATAGTGATAAAAGGGGGTGAATATTTTTTCATAATTTTCATAAATAATTGTTTTGTAGCTAAATAGTGAAAAATATCATTTTTCCTAAAACATTTACTTTGATTACATTACTATAATGGAAGAATGAGTTATTTTTTTGAATCCTTTTTATATTATAAAAATATATTTATAATAAATCAAAAAATATACTTTGTGGTATTTTTAAAACACCTGTATATAATTTTTCAAACATATGTAATATTTTAATCAAAATACTGATTTAGTCGATTAAATTAAAAAAAATAGTTTTCTTCAGCTATTGAAATTATATCCATACAATGTACATTTAATTTTAGATCAATATTATCATATTATGTAATAATTTTAGTGTATTTTTTGGGAACAAATGTATAATTACTATGATTAATGTTGATGACCATGATAATGATAAAAATAATATTTCTAATGAATTGTTTTATTAATGTTTTTAAACATTTAACTAATAAATTAGATTGATCTATTTAAATAATGACACTATAATGATGTTTAAAAACATATATGATTATATTAACATACATTTTATTAGTAATCAATGAATTATAATATTAAGAAAAAATAAAAGTAAAAATATCATTTTTCTACAGAAAATAGTTTTCCAATATATGAAATGTTTTATTTTAAATGTTTTTTTATCATGATTATAAATTTCATTACATTAAATTCATAAAAAAAAAGGATGAACACATACAAATTTAGTCACAAGGGTTTATTTTATATGTTTAGTAAAACATAATTTATATAGGTAAAAACATGTTACCATAGTAAAATTTAAAAAAATAAAAAGTAAATATATAAGAACAAATAATTTAATCTTTACCGAGAAAGAGACTTCATCTTCCAACTCTCAATTTTGGAAGACATATTTGATATCTTTTAGAACGTTCATGAGTTTCCTTTTTGCTAAAATGTATTGTTTCATATTTATGTTTAATTTATTTCTTTTTAGTATTACTCATATAACAATTGTTTTCTTATACAAGTGTTCTTTTATTCGAGTTGTGGTGGTTTGTTCAAAGTTACTCATACTCATGAGAGATTGGACTTCGAACATTCAACTGAGACAATGAAAACAAGGAAATGCGTCAATAATGTATACAACCACCATGAAAAGGTTAATTCTTACTACTTATTTAATTAATATTGTCATCATTTTATCTACTATTTGTAAGTTAATTTCCTTATCATTTTTATCTAATAATTATTTAGTTTTTTTCAAAATTATTTTGGGAAGTAATATTTTTTCTTTCAACTATCCACAAGAAGGCAGAAAAAAGATAAAATGTTTCTTTATTTTAATGTTACCACAATTTCCATTTCCATTTTCTTTCTTTGTCGAACTACCAACACAGCATATTGAGTCAATGGTCTTAGCTAGAAAACCTTTCTCATTGTTAAAATCCAGAAGAGTGGAGGAAGCTCATGTTTCCATTGTGGCGGCTTCTCATGATATAATGCACACATGCGCTTTCTTTGATCTTCTGGCATTCAACAAAGAGAAACGTTTTTCGGATAAGAACATCGAGTTAATATGAAATGTTGGAAGTTTGACCAAGAAAGTCAATGTAAATCATGGTAATATTGGAAGTTAGGATTTTTTTGAGACTTTGAGACATATAGGAATCAACCACACCTCAATCCAACACATGGTGTGAATGGTATGACTCTAAGTGCTTCTTTTTATTTTAAACTGACATTAATTTTAGTAAAAAAGACAAATGGCATGGTCAAAACCAAACAAACATATTCTGATTATTTTGATACTATAAGACAACGATCTATATGTCATTTTTCATGTATAGGAATCACCCACACCTCAATCTGATACAGGATGTGCCTGGTATGGCTGAAAGTGTCCGTTATCAGTTTCAAATTGATATTTTAGATAAAAAGTGCCACTCATTGAAAACCAAGCAAACACACTAGGACTTTCTTGATAATTTAGGATATAGATTCATACATCATTTTTGATGTGTAATAATCAGTCTCATATAAAACTGATACACGATGTGATTGGTTTGAGTTAAAGTGCATGCTTTCTGTTTAAAATTAAATTTTAGTAAAACAGAAAAATGATGTACTCAAAACCAAGTAAACGCATTCAGATTGTTTTCATACTTTAAGAAAATGATCCATAAGTCATTTCAGATGTTTAGAAATCTGCCGCACCTCAATCCAATGCATAGTGTGACCGGTATGACTCAAAGTGCATATTTTTATTTAAAATTAATATCAATTTTAGTAAAAAGGACAACTGACCTACTCAAAATTGAGAAAACGCATTCATATTGTTTTGATACTTTAGGAAAATGATCCATAATATATTTATGATATGTAGGAATCAACCACACACCATTCTGAATTACGATTTTCCTTGGATTGTCATAAACATGTAATTAGTATTTTTAAACATTAAAACATGCATGTAATGGTCAAAACCATTGAAAACAACCTTAAATTGATGTGAAATCATGGTAAAAATTACTCAGTAACCACTTCTTAAAGGTACAAAAGCCTTTAAAAACAAGTGTCAGGGGGTCAAAACCTGGAAACATTGTCGGATTTCCATAAAATTAGGGGAAATAGACCATAGATTTAATTTTGAAATGTAGGAACTCACGACACGTCATGCCAAATTACTGTTTTCCCTAGAAGGTCATAAACACGTTTTTAGAGTTTTAAAATAGTAAAACATGCGTGGAATAATCAAAAACATAGAAAACAATATCAGGTTGATGTGAAATCAGAGGAAAAAAACTTTTGAGTTTTTTTGAAGTGTATTCATAGAATACATGTCTATATGACATGCGATGTGATTGAAATAACACAGTAAACACTTTTTAAAGGTAGAAAAGCCTTTAAAAACAAGTGTTGGGGGGCCAAAACCTAGAAAATGACATCGAATCGCCCTAAAATCAGGGGACATAGACTGTAGATTTAATTATGAAATATATGAACTGACACCACATCATTCCAAATTAAGGTTTTCCCTGTATGACTGTAAAAGCACTTTTACTATTTTAAAACAGTAAAACAGGCATTAAACAGTCAAAATCATAGAAAATGACATAATATTGATGTAAAAACATGGTAAAATCACCACTGAGTTGTTTTTTATGTGTAGGTGCATACAACACATCAATAAAATGTATGGTGTCGTTGAAATTACTCGATAAACACTTCTTAAAGATACAAAATCCTTTAAAAACATGTGTCTGAAGGTTCCAGGTGCAACAAAAGCGTGGTTGGGACAGTACCAAACATTGATTTTTACCTGGATCAATAATTATTCTAGAATAAATATGATGATAAATTCCAATCTCCATAAAATATAATCAAAGATTTAGATAAAGAATAAAGAGTCCCAAAACCTTAGATATGATCTTTCACATCATGTTTATAATTAATTTAATTAATTTCATAAAGAAAAATAATACCTGTATCTTTGGTATTTTTCTTCATTGATGATGTTGATCATCTAAAATGACCCTTCCATATTATCTCATTGTGCTTGTAAGGATCCAAACTAGAATCCCTCTAGCGGTGATCCACACGTGCTTTGATGGCCTCCGATCGACACCACTCATTCTCAAAGTGCTAGCACAGTGAAGCGAGTGTCTTGTGTCGGTTGTTCTTGATCACTTGTTCTTCGGCCTTGAATAACGTCTCTCGTTATTGAGAGGGGTGTGAAGAGGATTCAAGAGAGAAAAGTTTTACCTCAACAATTCGAAATTCTCTGGGTGTGCGGTTCAGTACATGGAACAATAGACGTATGTGTCTATTTATTGACATGGGGATTCAGTAATAATATTTCATTGTGTAACAATAATTACATACATTCATAACCTTAGAGAAAACTCATGCTATTAATAATAATACCGCGTCATTATTTATGGTATTCCAACTTGCGCAAAATGGAATTATAAATAAAATTTCATGTCACAAAATAATAGCAGTGTTATTTTAATTTGTGTCAACTAGTTAAATAATTATTTATTGTCTTGAAAATAATTATTTTACTACCATACCAGACTTGGTCCTCTCAAAATTCACTTCAATTTATTGAACACCCGAATAAATAAATAAATAATCTATTCTCTTAAATAAATATTTTATTTACAAACTAGTAAACAAATATTTGTTAAATGTTCAATAAAATAAATAAATATATTTTACCCACAATTCAGTGAATAAATATTTATTTAATTTATTCAATCATTTTAACTTGAATAAAATTACTTCATTGTCTTCAGAATAATATTTATTAATTAAATTCAAATAGAATTTAACTGAGACCACCAAAAACACATAGTGTGTGACCCTCTATGATTCTTTCTCATTGACATTAGGTAGACTTGCCTAAAGTTCAAGAGTACTGTGTAGCAATGAGTCAATTCACCCAAGAGAAAGAACATAATTTCGGAACAATTACATCCACATATGAACGATCACTACGTACTATAATCTATTTGTCACAATATCTCATGAATAAGGTTTCATGATAGTGTCATTAACTTTTATTCTTGATACGCCATTCTTTGACTACCTGAAATAAACTCATTATTACACCATGGCCATGGAATTTTGCATGAAGGTTCTATTTTAGTCAAACGGCCGAGATATCAACTTCCATAAATGGAAGGGACAAATCCTTCCTTGACTTATCCATTAATAACATACCACTCGTGACACACCCAACTTACCCTACATCCTTCCAACCATCTGCGTGATAGTTTTCATCAGTAAATCAAAGTGTGTGAGTCATGACATGTATTAATGATAATCTTAATGTCTAAAGATCATTACACATGCTCGTAGGTAGAAATATTTTATGACACCAAAACATGAGGAATTACTACTGGTAGGTCTATTCTCATAATCTCCTATCTTGGAGATTACCAAGTGTGAACTTCATGAGAGGAAGTCTCATATGCTTATGAGTACTCACACCTGACGGTCTATATGCTATGTGTCCCATCACAGTATGTCTTCCAGCCATAGAACTTTATTTAAGAATATTGTCATATAATTTCAAGGTTCTCATCATAGCGGGGAACTCCCATGACTTTATCAATGCAACAAATACTATAGAATATTATTACATCATAGTCATGCAGAACAATGAACAATATGTAATAAGATGTTTAATATTTAAATACATTAAATGTCAATGTAATAAAAGTACAACTAGTTGGTTCTAGGACACCAACTCTTACAAAAACATAATTATAAGCTATCTAGAGAAAGAAGGTAGATTGTATAATTATATAATATCCCTAGTAATGCATAAAAACCATTAAATGATGTCTACATAGATGTAAGTAACTTTAAAAAAAGAAATAATAATATTAATTTAAAAAAAATATAAAATATTATTTCATTTCGGTATCTTTAAAAAAGTACACAAACAATGGGAAATGGAATTTACTTGAAAAATCATGGAAACTTGGAATGAAATATTTATGAAAAATAATGGACATAATAGTGGAAAAAAGGTGATCAAGTAGAAAACATTTAATATTTTTCATACCTTCATAAATAAAGTAAAAAATGAATCATATGGAAAATTTAAAAAAGATTCATTTTTAAAACTTTTAAAAAGAAATTGAAATTGAAAATAAAAAATAATTAAAATATAGAAAAGAACATTATTGAAAGAGTATAAGGAATATAAAAATGAAGGACTTCAAAACATTAAAGAAATGATTTAAAATAAAACCCCACATATCTTTTAAAATCAATACTCCCTTGAATTAATGAACTTGATAAGGAACATAAAATACCATAGGTATAAAGAGATTCATGATTTAATATGTCAAAGAGGCTATATATACACAATATAAATGAATATATGAAGTTCTCTTGTATATGTGAAAATTAAATTGTATTTTTTTCAATATAAAGTTAGTCAATGTGTGTTGAAGTAAAAAGTGTTGGCTATCATTATACAAGAAAAATAGAATCTATCTCATAATTGAAATTGAAGTGAGAAGGATACCCCTGAATTGGGTAATGAAGAGTGAATATGGATTCTTAGTGATAAACCCATTATATCAGATGACTGAAGGGCCACTATTAATGTTAAAGGAATGTAATGAGGTTGTAGATCACCTTCTAAAAAAATGTAAATGTTGGAAGGTGTTAGTTTCTATGTACAACTTGTGCATTTATATTAATAACAGTTAAAGATAGATTGAATGAGAGATTTATGTGAATGAGTACTGAGAAATCATCCTTATAGTACATAAAAATTTGGATTCTTTATTAAGTGTTTGAACACTCTTGGATAAAGGAACGAGGTGATTTGAAGAGGCCCTAAACCTACTTGGATAAGAATGTAATCCTAAGTATTAATTATCTCAGAGAAACAATACATGTGTATGGATCATCTAGTCTCTACATAAATATCATAACATGATTCATATGGATAATTATATTATTTTTATAAGAATTATCTCAGATTAAAGATATATGAAATTGAAAATAGATAGGCTATATAATCATCATCCTACTATTGTGTATACATCACATTGTGATACAAATACATATAGTTTTCCTTGTGTAACCATCATATCTATCTATAGAAACATTAGTATAATGGGAATACGAATTATCCCATGAAACTAAGTGAAAATGTGACTATTTAATATCTACATAAACATGATTATAATCTATGTAAACATCATTGTCTTTATGTACGCATGTAGTCTATCAGTGAAAGCATGTGTATTCCACTTATTAGGGATGAGTTGTATGAACATTAAGCATGAATATACCTATGTGGGGATCATTACTTGAACATGTAAACATCATCTATGTCTATTTAACCATTAGTCTGTCTCTATAACCATCATTCCTTAGTGAAAATATGAAATTCTACAAACCCAAACATGATGTTCCAAGATTTTATAATATTAAAAAAAAATGGAATTATGCAATATATTTTATTCATGGATAAAAAATCAAAAGAACCTATAATGGTGTGTTATTCAAGATATAAAATTCCAAGAATCTTACCATTAAGGCTGAGGAGAATAAGATCAAATCAGAATGAAAGTGTGGGTTTCCAAAATTTATAATTCTAATGAAAAATACATTTGAATAAACATGAATTGTGATTCATGTTTAAATAATCATGATTCCTAGTTAATTTATAATTTTGGAATAGTTTGATAAGGATAAAAAGATATGAATATGAGTGTAGTTTTTGTTGTTTAAGTGAAAAATATTAAATTAATTTTCAATAATAATTCAGATGAAGTTCCATAGATGATGATCTATCCATCAAATCCCAAATTATTATAATATTATCTTCTTCAGTGTGATACCGATATTATTGACATAAAAAAGATGATCAATAAAATATAGAGTAGTGAGAGATTTACCAACCCTAAAATGAGTGGAATTTACATAACTCAATAAATCTATAAATTTAGGAACAACTCATATAATTCATGTTTTTTTCTTCTAGTGATTAAATATCAAAAGCGTATTTTTGATTCAAGTATGAGAATAAGGTAAATTTGAGTTGGCCCTATTGTGTATAGATCATATTGAAATATATATAGGTTTATTTATGGAGGAATAAAATATTATAATGGTATAAGTCTCTATGTTTAACCTTCTACTTCATGTTTATATAGGCTTGTTGAATCCTTTTTAGTGTAGCTACAGTGATTTGAGTTTAATGAAGAAGGAACTCAAGCTTACTGAATAATCAATAATAAAGGGTTATTCATCCAATTTTAAAATAAAAATGAGAAATATATTAAATAATGACATTATTTTAATATCCTTGGAGTTGAAAAATATGACTAAGAAATTTGGAAATCAGGGGGAATATGATGTGCATATGAGGATGTGTACTCCTCCTTACAGAAATCCACTTCTTATTTTCATTTATCTAAAAATGATAATACAAAAAATAAAAGGAGAGAATACAACTATACCATTATGCACATCGAGAAAGATAAAAATATTATTGTTGAGATGCTAGTGTGGGGTGTTGCTAGTGTTTGAGTATCGAATGGAATCAAACATCTCAAAGAAATAAGATCAAGGAGTATCAAATGTTTGTTATAGTGAGAAAGGAGGTTGAGTGCATTGAACTAAATTAGTAAACTAATTTAGTTGAGAATATGAAAAGAAGCAATGGTTCTATAAGTATCATCTAATGAAGATCAAGGAAAATACCTTTGATTTATAGTTTTAATATCCCTGAAGTATTTTGAAAGTAATGTGTTTCATTATAAGTCACTATATAACATTTTCAAGGATAATTATTAGGAGAGGATTATATTTTTAGTCTCAAGTAAAATATTCTCTAAATAATTGGAAACTCTTATTGAATAGGGTAAATGTTGTAGGAATGGGTTATTTAAGAGATTATAGTATTCTAGGATCTATATTCTAAGGTATAAGGTCATCAATTATAGGGGAAGTGTCATTTAAAGATAGAATTATAGACTACCATCATCAGGAATATGAAAGCAGAGAAAATTGCTTGTGTGATTCTCGTTTGAAGAATATCATAGGAAATATAAATATTTTTTTTCTTTTGAAATATAGTGAAAGTAAATCACTTATGTAATATGATTATCACTTTCTTGAGTAATATGTAAAGAGTGGGTTTTGGTAAAAATAACCCACACCCCACTTGTGATTTATAAAAATATTTTAGTGGATAATTCATGAATCATACATCTCAAGCATTATAAGAAGTATGACTCCTAAGAGGGGTCGAACCTTGTATTTTTTTCTATATTTATTATCATAATATGAATTTTATACAGGTGTATTCTATATTAAATAATAAAAGATTTTTTATTTATTAACAAGAATCAGAGTTTCATGACCAAATTAGTTTAAAATGCTAAATCATATATTCATAATTTGGTTAAAATCAAACAACACCTAATTCACCCCTATTAGGTGTTTCTAGATGATCCAATGGGATTCTAAATTAGAATCAGAGCATAAATTCCCTCTTATTTTGATATATATATTTTATTTCAATTTAATTAAAAATATGGTTCCATTATTATCAATTCTACTTTTTTCTCAGTTCTTTTTACAAGAATACATAAATTTTAGATTCTCCATGTTTTAAAAAGTTCCTAAGATAAAAAATTATGTGTATATCCCTACTTGTGTTTATTTAGAGTTTTTATAAAAGACCTCAAAAAATAGGTAGAAGAAAAAGGAAATGATGCAAATAAATGAATTAAAATTTATAGAGGAATCGCCACTAGTTGTGGCTATTTAGAGTGATAAAAACCATGTTAAATCTACTGAAGATTATTCATATAGTGAATCTAGTTCATATTGTAATGAAAATGATTTTGATGAATCACTTAGTGAATTTTATTTAAAATTAATGATCAAATTAATATAGTCCAACATGAAGTTTTCACATATATATTTTCTTATATTAAGGGACTAATTGAATATAATTCATAGATAAAAAGAGAGACTGATGCAATGGAAGAAGAAATGGTAAATTTTTTGAGTAGTTTTAAAATCCCACAAAACATTTTAATTAAAAGAAATAATTTTTACTTCTTTTAAAGGAAAGGATTTATATTTTTTAGGAAGTGTTGGAATGAGTTTATTATGGGAAATATGTGTTTAAAAATGTTTTTTTGTAAATTGTTCATTCTTTGGAGAAACATTATAAATTATCTATAGATGTCAAAACTGTCCAACTAAAATCCAATTAAAAAATGGAAATAAAATTCACCACATCATGAAGGGTGAATGATGTTATGTAAAAGTAAAATTTCCCCCTATAAAGTTCCACAAAAATTAGATAAACTGCTAAAAATAGTAAGCATATCACCCTAGATATATTACATGCTCTAATAAGATATAATGGCTTATTATTAGATATTGATGCTAGAGGAAGTTCATGCATAATACTATTGACTTTTGTAACAATATATTAACATGTTGATATTATAAAATACCTTAGGTAAGGAAGAGTAATGCCAAATCAAGGAAGAAACCAAATAAAAGAGAGTAGATATTAAAGATAAGGAAGAATATATCTTTAAAATATAGATATGAATAATTGGAAAGGTTATATGATTTTTATAATATATATAGACATTATTATAATGAATGTTGGGATGTGATAATCCAATGTAATTATTATTTTTATGAGAGGATAAGGAAACAATATTAGTTGGAGAAGAAAATAAAAATTAAGTCATCCATGGGAGATAAATCAATAAAGGTTATTGAAAAATCCACTCAAAAGAAGATAGTAAAAAAGGATAAGAATGTTGTTAATCTAATAGGAAAAAAGGATTATACTAGTAAGAGAGTTTGCATCATTTACTATTTCAAGATATCCATGGAATTCAATAAATAAGGGAGAAATATAAAATTCAAAATGGAATCAATTCAAGAAAGTGTTAACTAGATTGGCATGGTTGTGGAAAAACCTAATGAAGACGTTGGAAGGATGAAAAACGGGAATCTCAAAAGTTGAAGGTGTGTGTGGAAGGTGAAAAGTGTTTGGAAACCATGATAACAAATGAATGAATATTTTTATATGTTAAAAAATCCATTTATATACTAGGTAAAAGCACAAATTACTCCTATCAGGAATTCTATTGCGAAAAGGGATTCAATACAAAGAAAAATTTTTTAGAATGTGAACAAAATGTGTTTAACCATATGGCTAGATTAGTTGGAAAAGTAAAGTAATATGAAGATAACCAAAGAAGGTAAAATGTTTCAAATTACCATAGTTAATAATAAAATTCTATCTAAGAATAATGTTGAAATGGGAGGGAATCCATACCACCCAAAGGTTAACAGACATGTATAATCATGTAGGATGAAAGAAAAAATAGGTCCTAACACTTTAAAAAATCAAAGAAAGAAATGTATCAGTTGAGAAACAATTCTCAGCTCTACTGCTGTCATTGATGAACTGATGGAGATCCACCTTATTCAATCATTAGATTGGCTATGTGTTATTAAAGAGGGTATTGAATGCATTGGTTACAAAAATGAAATAATGGTCAAATATTTTATTTCAAAATATCTTGGAAATATTATAAACCACTGACTATCTCATTTGTAATTCAATTTAAAATTTGTATAAAAAATATCAACTGGTAACATCTGTGATTGGAAATCATCCATGGTGAAGATGCATTAATGATTATCCCTTGAGGGGGATCTTATAATCCCTATAAAAAATAAATAAGTAATTTCACATGAATATTAAATTCTATACACATTTGATGAAATTAAAGTAAGAAGTATGTTTTCTATTCTCTGACCATTATTTTCACTCATATTTATAATGTTTATAATGGGGGGGGGGGGTTTGTGATTATATAACCAAATGGGGAAGAAATAAAATGGCATATAAAGGTTTTTACGTGTGTGTTCAAGTGGATATTGGTTTTTGAAACCTTTTTAAAAATATATTTGAATAGATAATTAGGTAAAAATTCAGAAGTGGTATCACATTTTGGTTTTCTAATAGAATTTTTTTAATCCAAATTTCCTTCCCTTATAATTTATGAGGTTAATAAAGGGGAAGATTTATATTCACAACTATTCCCTATAGTTTCATTAAAGGGTATAATACTTTCCTTAATTTTAATTTATTATCAATTATAGAGAGAAAATGCACATTTCTATTAGAAGTAGTTTTTAATTAATTAAAAATAAAATGGGGTAGATTAAAGATTCCTTGGATGAGTGGAGATTGAATTGTAATTTTTTTTCAATATAAAGTATGCCAATGTGTGTTGATGTATAAAGATTTGGGTTCCATTGTACATATAAAGAAAAATATACCTCATAATGGAAAAGAAGATGATAAGGATACCCATGAATTTTTTTAATGTAGAGTGAAGTTAGTTTCTTAGTGAGAACCCCATTATATCATAAGATTAGAGAGTTGGTCTTGATTTCAAAGACATATACCATGTAGAGTATGATCTACAACAATATGGTAAAGTAGGAGGGTGATAGCTTGTGTGTATATCTTTTCATCTACTATTAACAAAGGTTAAATCCATTTAAATGGGAGATTTATGTTAATGAGTGTTTAGAAATCATATTTGGAGTAAATTTTATTTTTTATGCTGTATATAGTGTTTGAAAACTCTTGGATAAAGGTTACAGATGATTTAATGAGGTCCATAACCGATTTTTCTATGTATGGAATCCTATGTATGCATCTTATTGGAGATAAAGAACCCATGAATGAATCATATAGTTTCTATGTAAACAACATACAATACTTTTTATGGATGATTCACACATTTTCATAACCATCATCTTAGCCTAAAGACATAGAAAAGTTACAATGGACTCACTGCGTAAGTATCATACATTGTATTATATACATAAAGACCAAATTTTTTAAACATAATCATTATATATGTAAATAATAAGTACGATGTGTATAACCATTGTCCCATGTATCTGAGTGAAAAAGTAAAAAATTCCTATATCCATAAATATGATGTTTATCAATATAAATATCATTTACTCTATGTATGCATAAAGTGTGTCAACATAAGGATGCGTATTCCTCTGTGTATGGATTATTTTTTTAGACCATAAGAATGAATATTCCCATATATTAATCATTCCTTAAGTTGTATTAACATGATACATATCTATGTAACCATAAATATATTTATTTAACCTTCACACCTTAGTAAAAATATGACATTCTATAGACCCAAACATAACGTTTTCAGATTTTATTACTTTATGAGTAAATAAAATGAGATGATATAAGAGATATTATTAATGAATAAAAACATAAAAAGAATATATAATGATATGTGATCCAATATGGAAAAATGTGAGATGATTATCTTCAATATGGAGGAGATGAACATCAAATCTGAATTAATGCGTAAGTTTCCTAAATTTATAATTTTGATAAAATAGATATTTAAAGATGTCAGAGATAAGACTTAAGTTAAAATAATCATGATTATTATTTGACCAATGATTCATTATTTTTTAGAAGGATAAAATGATATTAATAGAAAGGTCATTAATCCTAATTATGTGAAAAAGAGAAAATAAAATTTGAAGAACAATGCATTTGAAGATTCATCGATGCCCACAATTTCCATCAAAGAAAAAATAATTATAATATGTGATCCTTGAGTGAGATAATAATTTCATTACTAAGATAGTGGTAATAATGATATGATTTAATTCTAGTAATGTTACCAATCTTGAAATGAGTGGAATTTCTAGAACTGAATAAATCATGAAATTCAAGAACAAATTAGTTGATGCATGGAATTATTCCAGTGAATAAATATCACAAGTTCATTTTTGATTCAAGAATGAGAATAAGGTAAATTTTAGTGTTGATATTGTGTAAAAATTTAATTAAAATATTTAATGGTTTATTACTTTAAAATTCAAAGTTAATAATGGGAGATGATTCCATGATTCACATACTGTTGCATGTTTTTACAGTTGTGTGAATTTTTTTTTGAATGAAGCTACCGTGAGGTGAGTTTAAGTAAGAACAAACTTGGTTATGATGAATAATGAATAATAAAGGTATATTTTTTTGTGTTTCAAATATAAATGATAAATAAATTAAATAATGATATTTATATGATATCTATTGAGTTGAAAAAAGAGACATTGAGAATTGGAAATTTTTGGGAAGGAGTTATGTATATACAGATGTTTAACTTAACTTACATGATTCTACCAAATATATCCATTTATTAAAATAATTATAAGAACCTATAGAAAACAAGAGATGATTCTTATATAGTTATTCACATCATTGAAGATAATAATGTTTTTTTGAGCCACTACCATGGGATGATGGTAGTGTGTGAGTATCTGAGAGAATCTTCACTCTTGAAGGAAGAAAAAAAGAAGAATATGATAGATAATGTAGTGAGGAAGGAAGATGGGGGTGATGAAATGAATTAGTGATTTGATCAATTTTAGAATAAGAAAATAAGAAAAATACCTACAAGGATCTTATAGCAGTGATCAAGCAAAGTCCATGTGGGTTAGAGTTTCAATCAAAAGGTAGTATTCTTGAAGTAGAGTGTTTTAGTGTAAATCGACATGTAACATTTTCTAGGAAAGTGTTATTGATAATATTGAATTTTGAGGTAAAAAAATTAGTCTATAAAGAAAAATAAGTTTTTGATAAGAACATATCATAGGTTTCATTCCTGAGTTCTTGGAAACTTTCTTGTAGTAGAAGACTCTCTATTGTGAGGAATCAGAAAATTATTTTTGGGTGAATAGTCATACTTGGTCAAAATTGGATATATAATTCAAGAGGATGAAGGAAAAATATAAACTACCTAGTGTGATAAAGATTTATATAGGTAGTGTAAAGACCTATTTTCATGTGTAATATAGTGGAGTCCCATCACCTGTATAATACAATGATCAAATTCAAGAGTAATAAGAATGCATGTGATTTGATAAAAAAATTATTGAACTCCACTTTTAATTGATAAAAATATTTTAGTAGAGAAACCATGAAAGAGACATACCAAGCACGATAAGTAGTAATGTTCTTGATAGGGCATGAACATTGTAAAAAAATCCATTCTATGTTTACTTTTATCATATTCATTACATATAGGTGTATGATATGTTAATGTAAAAATTATTACATATTCTTATCTATAATCATAGGTTCAAGACCAAAGAGGTTTAAATGGGTTGAAATAAATATTTTGAATTCTAAAAAATTTTGATAACACCAAATTTACCCTGCTCAAGTGTTTTCCCCTGATCCATTTGGACTCTCAAACTAGGTGCATAATATGATGTATGTCTCAATGAAGTAAAATTGAGACAAAAAATCCTTACCTTGGACTTACACTTAGTCAGAAGCATACTAAAATCCCATTATAATAAATTTAGGTTTATTATTTCTATGAATAAGAACCTTATTCATATTTACTTTATTTTATACCACCAATTCAAAATTCATTATTAGCCATAGATTATTTTTTAATTATTTAAATTAATATATGGGTGTTAACCGTCCTGTATCCCTTACATGCTACAATTTGGTGGAACCGTTACACGAGTATTGTTAATTGATTCATCAACCACATAAGGTTCATTATAATGTAATAAATGTATTTGAAACAGTTCATATTAAAATATCCATTTTTTGAAACTTATGTTGACAGTTCACAAGGAAGGGTTAAAATTACTCTTTTCACTAATTATTGAATTTACAAAAGAATTGAATTTATAGGTGAATGAAATTTTGAATAATATGACCACCAAATTATGAAAACATATTAAATTAATCATTATTATATATTATTACTACTATTTTATTTTTCATTTTCATACATGAGATAGAAATTATAATAATTTTCATATAGGAGGTAAACTAGACCAATACAAAAAAATGGTAGAATGGTTTAATAAGTTGATAAATGATATTTTATAGTGATAATATAACCTTTAAATAAACATCATGGCTTATAATTTCTTTAATTTAATAAATCAAATTCAATAAGAGGGTTTTGGATTAGAAATAGATAAATAATTAAGATGAAGATATCACTTATTTTGAGAGATTGAATCTCCTCTTGAAAATGAGAGATTTATGACTTCTTAGTGGTACATGAAGCTCAAGAACGTGTTTTATGATTATTAGGGAAGGGAATATTTCAATTTATTGAGTGTGATTCAAATTTTTGGTGCATATTTGAAGGGGTGGAGGAGGGATCCTTTTATAAGTGAGAGGACTGAAAATTTTACAATATTAATTTCTTAATATAAAAAGGAAATGTAATTTTCATGGAAAGTGGATCCAAATATGATAATTAATGGTATAAATATTAGTAAAGGTCATTTATAACCAAATGAAAGCATTTATAGATATGGTTATACAATATTTTAAGAAATCACCCAATAGTTTAACCCATTTTACCTTATTTTACCTTTATAGTGGTAACTCAAATTTTACCTCAGTAACTTATTTTTATGAATAGAAATTGGATATAACTTATTAAATAATTTCATAAATTATAATTTCAAAATTTAAAACCATTTTACAATCTTCAACTTAAATAGGTAGTGAAAAATAAATTAATAAATATATGCATAACACAACAAAAAATGTTTTTATAAAAATTCCATTTTAATCATACAAGTGAGTTTATACCAAGATCATGTATAGTATTGGGTTTCATGACCTTTATTGGTTTATTATGAAACCATGGAGAATATTTTACATTTATATCAATCCAAAACTGAATATATTCTTCCAAAAACACATTTTTATGCAATGAATTTTTTTTATTAGAATAAAATTTAACTTAGGTTCTAAAAAGTCAAGAATAGATTTCTAAATTTAAAATATTAATTTTATATGAAATATATAACTCATTGGATATTTTTTTTGTATATAAAAATGATTTTTATATTTTAAATCCATGCTTATATAATATTTTTGTCATAAAAATTACGGTATTTGTAAAAATTGTATTTTCATTATTCACCTAAAAAACATCTATTTCCAAAAAATTTAAAAATGTCATCCTAATCCAATTTTGACAAGATAAATCAAAAAATTAACTTCATTTGATCAAATGAAAATAATAACTTTTATAAAAATTAATTTTAATATAATGAATTATAATATGTGAAAACAATTATTAAAAAACTATTTTTAAGAAAACAATGAGTTAAAATACTTAATAAGGAAAATATTATTTATTGAATAAATACTTAATTGTATATATCAACTTAAATTATACTTAAAAAAATCCCACATGACCCCCTAATTAGGCCTAAGTTTATGATATTCATTACTGGTTGTTGAATGTGGTGGTTCAACTTGTGTTGATATCAGAGGGATTTTTATGAGATCGAACTTCTCTCATAGATTATTTCTCTTAAGTTGTACTTGTTGAAGTTAAAATTTTTCTTGGTATAGGGAAAAATATATTAAAACCACCTCCTTTACAATCTCATAAAAATTATCCTATTATGGAAAAATTATACTACTATAATATATTTTTATAATTTTCATAATCCATATACTTCTATTTATAACTTATAATTCAACAAATATATTATAAAGGTCATATTTAATACTTGTGTATACTATTTTATTTTAGTTTATTTTTTTATTTCAAACAATATATTTGATCATATTTATTAATGTATAAAGATATACTAAATTTATTTTTTACTACATTATCCACACATAAAATGTGTTTCATCCTTGAAATTCCATTACATAGATAAAAAAAGTGAGGGTAATTATGTCTCATTATAACATCAAGTTCCAACAAAGCTTCCTTATAATTATAATTCTTACAAAACAATTTAACTAGGTTAGTTATTTTATCCCAAAATAATTTTTCTATTAGATAAAATATTTTAATTAGCTTTTCCTTATAAAAGAGATCATGTCTCAATTGAAAAACTTTCGAGTTCAGTACATGTGTTGGATTTAGTATGAGCTTACTCAAAAGTGACACATGGAACACATCATGTACTTATGATATGAATGGAGGGAATTCTATTTGATAATCTACATCCATTATATAATCAAGAATCTCATAGGGACTGATATTCCTAGGGATCAACATCCCGTTCTCCCAAAACCTCATAACCTACTTCCAAGGAGACATCTATAGGAACACATTGTTACCAATTTCAAACTCTATATCCCATTTATTATTATCAGCATAGATATTATGTCATATTTGTGGTAAATTTACATATATATGAATGATTTAAACTATCATTAACATTTATTGGACAATATTATGCCCTAAAAACTTCCTCTTAATAGATTCATCCCAATATGTCTACATTCTACATCTTTTCCCATATAGAGCCTCATATGGTGCCATTTGGATTCTATAATGAAAGCTATTTAATGTGAAAACTCATACATAGGAATATTTTAGTCCCAAATTCATCTATAATATTTTGAGTAGGATCATATTATATTTATTAATGTATGAATGGTCCTTTTCAATAGACCTTCATTTTGAGGGTGATATGTTGTGCTAATGTTTATATATATATCTAGTACTCATTGAAGAATCCTCCAAAACATTGATTGAATCCTTGAGTCTTGATTAGGTAAAATTTAAATTGGTAATATATGTAGCCTTACTAGTCCCCTTATGTAGAACTTCGCATGTTGATTGAGTGAAGAATCATATTGTATAGAAATTAAGTGTATTGACTCTGTAAGATGATCCACTACTAACTAGATGAAATTATTGTGGTGTCTGGAACAATAGGTGTACTTGACTATTTATATGCATGGAATTTCAGTTACAGTATTTAATTGCACAACAACAATTAAATACATTCACAAACATAGAGAAAACCCATACATTTAATAATAATACCGCATAATTATTTATGGTGTGCCAACTTGCACAAAATAGAATTATAAATAAAATTCCGTGTCATAAAATAATAGCAGCATTATTTTAATTTGTTCCAACTAGTTAAAAAATTATTTACCATCTTGTAAATAATTATTTTGTTACCAGAACGACCTTGGTCCGCTCGAACTCCACTTCCATTTATTGAAAACCTTAATAAATAAATAAATAATTTATTCTCTTAAATAAATATTATATTTACAACCCAGTAAATAAATATTTATTAAATGTTTAATAAAATAAAAGAAATAAATATATTTTATTTAATTTATGCGATCATTGTAACTTGAATAAAATTATTCCACAGTCTTGAGAATAATATTTATTTCATTAATTAAATTCAAATAGAATTTAACTGAGACCACCAAAAACACTTAGTGTGTGACCCTCTAAGAATCTTTCTCGTTGGCATTAGGCGGGCTTGAATAAAGTCCAAGAGTACTATCTAGAAATAGGTCAAGGCACCCAAGAGAAAGAATATAATGTTACAACAACGACATCCACATATGAACACTCACTGTGTAATATAATCCCTTTGTATCAATATCTCATCAAGCAGGTTTCATGATTGTGTCATCAAATTTTATGCCTGATACGTTGTTCTTTAACGACCTAAAATAAACTCATCGTTACACCATGGCCATGGAATTTTGCATGATGGTTCTATTTCAATCAAAGGACCGAGATATCAACTTCCATAAATGGAAGGGACAAATAATTCCTCAACTTATCCATTAATAACATGCCACTCGTGACACACCCAACATACCCTACTTCCCACCAACTGTCTGCATGACAGTTTTCGTCAGTAAATCAAAGTGAGTAAGTCATGACACGTATTAATGATAATATTAAAATCTAAGGATCATTACACACGCTCACATATAGAAATATCCGATGACACCAAAACATGCAGAATTCATACTAGCGGGTCTGTTCTCATAATATCCTATCTTGGAGATTACCAAGTGTGAACTTCATGAGAGGAAGTCTCATATGCTTAAGAGTACAGGCACCTGACAGTATGTATGCTATGTGTCCCATCATAGCATGTCATCCAACCATAGAACTATATTTAAGAATATTTTTATAGAATTTCAAGGTTCTCATCATAGAGGGGAACTGCCATGACCTTATCAATGCAACAAATAATCTAGGACATTATTACATCATAGTCATGCAGAAAAATGAACAATATGTAATAATACATTAAATCTCCATGTAATCAAAGTAAAACCAGTTGGTTCTAGGACACCAACTCTAACAGTGTCAGGGGGTCAAAACCCAAAAAACAATTTCAGATTTCCTTGAAATCAGGGGACATCAGCCATATATTTAATTTTGAAATGTAGGAACTGATGACATGTTATTGTGAATTACAGTTTTCCCTTTATGGTTATAAACACATTTTTAGTGTTTTAAAACACTAAAACATGTGTGGAATGGTCAGAACCATAGAAAACAACCTCATATTAATTTAAAATCATGGGGAAACCACCGTTGAGTTTTTTTGACATGTACACATAGAAAACACATCAATAAGATATGTGGTGTGGTCATAATTACCCAGTAAACACTTCTTAAAGGTACAAAAGCCTTTAAAAACAAGTGTCGGGGATTTTCATGAAATCAAGGGAAAATTACCATATATTTAATTGTGAGATGTAAGAACCGACGACATGTCATTTCGAATTACGATTTTCCCAGTATGGTCGTAAACACAATTTTTGTGTTTTAAAACACTAAAACGTGCGTGGAATAGTAAAAACCATAGATTACGACCTCATATTGATGTGAAATCATTGTAAAACTACTATTGAATTGTTTTTGAAATATAGGACATGTTGTGATATCAAAGTAATTAAAATTTGTTTATTAAGTAAATTTCAAGCACACTACACGTCACATTAAAAACAAATTATAATATTTACCTATCCCTTTTCAGTTTCAAGTATTGAATCTTATCTTAAATAGGTAAGTTTATGTTTTCAATGTGTTTTAAATTATATATTATTTGTTTTATGTTAAAATTTATTATTTTTTATTAAAAAAATATCAAATTTTATGTGAATCATTCTGAATATATTCTATGTCTTTTCTCTTTTACATTTCTTTTATTAACTGTTCTGGTTTTCATTATAGGTGGAAGATACCGATAATTTTTTATATTTACAATTTTTTATTTAATATATATTTTTTAAAACTAATTTAGTGATGGTTTTTTGTAATCGCCACTAAATCCATTAACTAAAATATATTTCAAGATAGTTATGATTAACCACAGGTAAAACAAACTCCTACTAATATATTCAACAATGGATTGTTTCATTTTATTTTTATTTCCCCCAAAATTTTTTTAAACAAAATAATCATTACTAAATAAATATGAAACCGCTGTTAAATGCTCAAAAGATGACACATAAAAAAACAGCTGCAAAATTAAAAAAATCGCCACTAAATGACTAGAGACCGTGCAATACACGCCAATTTTAATAACCACCATTATATTATTATACAGCAGTTTAAACCGCTTCTATCCTATGAAAAAACCACTGATAATGTTATTTTTTTTGTAGTGGTAGAAGACATAAATTATATATGTTTGGACCATCTCCAACCCAAACTCCATTTTGGCATAAAAATGATCTCTAACCAGACATAAAATATCACTCTATTTTGATGTCCTGTGTAGACCCATATATTTATATCAGCACCAACACTATTTTATTTAATTTTTTTAATCCATTATTAATCAAAAATAATAATAATATTCATATAATATTGGTTTGTATACAAAATGGTGAAATATATTAGAGTGTATTTTAATAATAATAAACCATTTTGGGGTAATCTTAATCCAAAATGGTGCACTACATTGGATATGAAAATAATTAAGTAAAAAAGGTTTGTCGCATTGACCAATCTACACTACTACAGAAATCACCTTTATCACAGATAGAAATGATATTTGTTGATGCTAAAAAGTGATGACATGGTAAGGGACCTAAAAAGTGCACACCCTTTATCAACGCTAACAAACACACTCATAAATGAACTCTTTATAATCACTTTATTTTAATATTGATGGAAGGTACTACAAAACATGTAGCCCTGCATCAACACTATAACAGAACCATATTAGAAACAGATAATAAAATTGAAATACAAATATTATGGATATTTTTTTTAATTTTTTTTAAAACAACATGAGTTCATTTTATCAAATTTGTCTTTATGACACACATTTTAAACTAAAATTACACTTTTATATTAAAAACAAACATTTGAGTCATACCGAACTCATAATGTGTTGGATTGACATACGATTGATTCCTACATTCCAAGATTAATTATGAATCATTTTCTTAATGTTTGAAAACAATATGATCACATTTTCTCTTTTTTGGATATGTGATGCATATTTTGAACTAAAATGACACTTTTATATTGAAAACACACACTTTGAACTATACCGACCACAACGTGTGTTGGATTGAAATGTGGTCGATTCTTATAAATCTCAAACGAATTATGGATCATTAAAATAAGGTTTAAAAACAATCTGAGTTTGGTTACTTGGTTTTGGCTATGTGATGTGTGTTTTAAACTAAAATAAAACTTTTATATTGAAAACAAACACTTGGAGTCATACCAGCCACATAGTGTGTCATATTGAGATGTTGTCAATTCCTGTAACACCCTGTTACCTTGATAGGGTACATTATTACCTCTATCTAAGCTCCCTTTTTACATGGAGTTTTTAGATGTTAGTTTCAGGATTTTATGTAGACTGTTGGGGAATTTCACACCGTGTAACTAGGTTATACAATGTATAATGGTTTTTGGGTACAATCCATGAGAAGGGTTCATGCCATGAAGGGTTACATGACATGACGAGCTTTTACATATCATGAGTTAATTTAAGGTCAGATTTTAATCCAAGGCCACTGATTTTTTAGCATATTTGGACATCATGGATTTCACGATGTGTAATGGTATTACACATCATGCAATTTTATAATAATGGATTTTAGGGTGTTTTTCAGGTTTTTGGATGTCCATTCGGTCACCAGTTCTCCTTTTCTCTCGACCCAAGGTTCCCCTCTGGTGATTTTTACAGACACTGTTCCTTCCCAATCGATCTGTTTGGTATTCTATCTTCATTGCAGTCGTAGTGAATCTCTATGGGTGAGTGATCATTCTAAGTTTTCATCTCCATTGATCATGGTAGCACCCTTGAGTCGCATTATTAGATTTAGTGGTCTGAATTGGTGTTTCTTTATGTCTTCTTCCAAATACATTGTGTGATATCATTCCTGAGGCCATTCCTTTTTTGGTTGTGGTGTAGCGGGTGTTAATTCTTGAGGTATGTGGGTTTCCTCCTTTATACCAACCCCTTTTTATAAATTAAATCTATATTGAGATATGAATCATATTCTAGGTCCTTTGTAGATTTTGTTCGGTTTTCGTTGTTGGTTGATCCTGTTGCAGGCGTGTGCGAGCCGAGTTTCGAGATAGGTGGTTCCATCTCTATCCTATGTTGATGAACCTTATTGTTCATATTTTATAAAATTATTTATAAAAGGAATTTTCATGATTGTTTTTTGTTTGTTGAAAAGAGTTTTTAAAGAAAAATGGGTTTTCCCTAGTTGTTGATGAATTGAAAGAAAAGGGGCATTTTCAAAGCATTGAAATGGATTTATAAAATGGTTTTGAAATTATTTTCAGAGCATTGGAATGAATTGTGAAAACAATCACATGGGTTACCTTGGGTACTTAGGTGGAAGGTTTATCTTGAGACCATTATCCATTGTTTGTGATTATCAAAAGGTTTTATCATGGGGCTTTCCTCTGTTTCCTAGGACTATTGTTTTAGGGGATTGATATTGACATTCTTATGGGGGGTTTATTCATGGGATATTTTCTACTTCCTAGGACTGTGTTATAGGAACCGAATTGTTCACTTGATTGATTTTGTAATGAGTAGTCTGCTAGTATGACCTAGAGTGATCCTTGGTGATGATACTTATACTTCTGTTTGTACTACTAGGATTTTACAGTTTTATAATTGATATATTTTTGATTCTTATAAAATATGATATGGAAAATATGCTTTAAAATTTATATACCTACTTTTTTTATAACTATGAAAAAGGTAAATGTTTACCATGTTTTCTATAAAACTACTTTACTGATTTTCATGCCATGTTTTATTTGAAATTAGAATATAAAAATTGTTATATATAAACTTGTTATGAAACACCTGGGTGGGATCCTATTGATATTGTTAGCTTACACCCTGTGCACCTCTTCGGTGGTGTGTAGACCTATATATGTCTTCCAATACAGGGAAAGGAAAGGCACCCTAGTGAGGCAATGAGGTTTTGTGTCAGCTGAGTTGGGTAGCTGGTGGTGAGATAGTGTAAGTTATTCCACACTATTACATGGAGTAACTATTTGGTTTTGTCCCTTTACAGTTGGACTTGTATCTTGGGGATTTTGTCTACCTTTAGAATCATTTTGTTTCTGTTATTTTCTTACAATTATGGAATATATTTATTATTTTTCCTCCATTCCTTCTTGTCTGTGTATATATAGGAGATGTGTTTGTTTAGTTTGGGATAAATCATTACCTCTAGTTTTTTTCGATGCTCGGGTGCTCATCGCCAGCCTGTGGTGACCAAGAACGCTCTTCGGGTATGTAAAGAAACATGTTGGGTGACAGGTTTGAGGGTAACTTGGGTCGGGTCATTACAAAGTGGTATCATAGGAAGTCTGTCATCAGGATTCCTTCTCTTGGGATGTCTATTAGACTGGATATATGATTTTTTGGGAATTGAGAGGTATGTTGTGATAAGTGCCTGACTAGCTCTTTTTTTTGAAGATACTCAAGTTTCCATGGGATGTTGGGATATGTGTCTCTAGTGTTGGGTTTTATTTTAAATCTGAGTTTCTATTTATGGGTTTTCTGGTTTGAACTAAGATTTACTCTGTTGTTTGATTGTTACTTCTATTTCCGTGTACAACATTATGCCTCTGAGATGTCTTCTATAAGTTCTTCAGGAGGGTGCAGTTGATGATCTTCAAGGGAATATTCTTATAGATTATAATATCATCAAGGCTATAGTATGAGTAGTCCATGTTGTTTATCATAATGTGCCATGAGTTCAGAATGTAGTTGTTGAGATACAAAATCGATCTCGAGAATTATTACATGAGATGCCACCATACTTTAAAGGAATGAATGAAAATTAAGAGGTGGAGGACTGTCTAGATAGGATCGATCAAATCTTAGACTTCTTAGAGACACTTGGGAATATCAAAGTAAAGTGTGCAACATTCAGGCTTCATGGTTCTGATAAGTGATGCTGGGATTCCATAGTCCAGGAGGACAGACATGTGGAATTGGATTGGAAGGGTTTCAAAACACTACTCTTCCAGTGGTTTTTTCTAGAGTCTCCAATGCTGGAAAAATATTTAGAGTTCCCCACTTTATAGTAGGGAGAGCATTTGGTGTCAGCGTATACCAATCGGTTTGCTGAGCATGTCCTTTTTACTCCAGACATGGTAAAGAATGACCAGCTAAAGTCTTATAAGTACCTAAAGGGTTTGCGACTAGATATCAGATCACAAGTCTTTATGTTAAATATTTTTATCTATGCAGAGAAGGTAGAAAGTTCTATGATGACAAAGATAAATATGGAAGTTGAGGTTGTATTTTCCATCCCTTCTCTTCTATCCAGTGGCTGTTTCAGTGGAATTCATAGGAATAAGAGGAAGTGGAAAGATCATCGCAGAAGTGGTGGAGGTAGGTCACAACAATGAGCCTCCTTCGTACTAAGTGGTATTATCTTCATTTCATATTTCATAACCATTTCTTTATTTGATATTGGTTCCCCCCACTTGTTTATATCTACACATTTTTTTGATATTATTAAACTTCCAATAGAACTTATGTCCTTTGTAATGGATTTATAGATGCCTCTTGTTAAGAGGAAAGAATAGTGGTTTTAGTGTCCTTATTTTTCATTAATGATAGATGATATAAAGTTGTTCTGATATTTTATCATTATTCATCTAGATCTATTTAACGTTGTTATTAGCATGGATTGTCTTGTCACTCATCAATATAAGGTTGATTATTATCATCAACGTGTTTCATTTATTGCTGCTGATAGGAGCTATAAAGTGTTTCCGGGGGAGTGGGACCCAAGGTCTGGTCGTGTAGGACCTTCTAGTCTAGAGATCATGAGTTTTTTGTCTTTTTTTGTGATTGAGCTTGATAACATTTCTTCTATTATTGATCTTCCCATTGTTGTTTTGGACTTTTCAAACATTTTCTTAGATTAATTCTATGGTCTTCCTCTAGAGAGAGAGGTAGAGTTTATGATTAACCAAGTACCAGGAACACAACCGATATCGATACCTTCTTATCATATAAAACTAATAGAGATGTAAGAGATTAAGATTCAATTGTATGACCTATTGGAAAAAGGTTTCATTTTCTCTAGTGTTTTTCCTTGGGAATCCCCTATGCTCTTTACCAAGAAGGCAGATGGTTCACTTCAATTGTGTGTGGACTGTCGGAAGTTGAGCTGGGTAAAAGTTAAGAACAAATATACTTTTCAATGTGTGGATGATTTATTTGATTAATTAAAGTGGGAAAAGTGGTTTTCAAATATTGATCTTCAGTCGGGTTATCATCATCTCAGAGTTCAGGAGTCCGATATATCGAAGACAACTTTTAGGAGAAGGTATGACCATTATGAATATTTTTATGCCTTTTATCCTAAATAATGATCCTTCAGTTTTCATGGATTTGATGAATCAGATATTCCATAAATATCTTGACACTTTTATGGTAGTGTTCGTGGATGATATTCTGGTTTACTCAAAATATGAGTGTGAGCATGAGCACCATCTGAGTTTGGTTCTAAAGATTCTAAGAAGTCACTATTTGTATGGAAAACTTTTAAAATGTAGTTTCATGATTCAAAAAGTAAAGTTCTTAGGAAATTATATTTCTAAACATGGATTATCAGTTAATCCTGAGAAGGTGAAGACTGTTTTGTCATTGAAATAGCCACACAATGTCTTTGAGATACAAATCTTCCTTGGTCTTGCTGGATACTACTGAAAGTTTGTTAAATATTTCTCTAAGCTGGCGTTACCTTTGACTACACTTACTAGAAAAGTGGTGAAATTCACATGGGATTCTAAGTGTCAAACTTCTTTTGATGAACTGAAATGACTTTTGACATCATATCCTATTCTGATCTTACTTGAGCCCTGTAGGTTCTAGGCACATCGTAAGTGCATGGATGGGTGTACCCAACTTTAATTTTACCGTTAACAATGATCAATCCAAGATCCATCAAAATAATAAAATTCCAAATCTTCAGAATAGAATGAAGAATAAAAAAGAAATAGAGAGGTCTTAGAACCATAGATAATATCATCATATGTTGGTTATAATTAATTTAATTAAAAGACAAGAATTACCTTGATTGAATTATCTATCTATTGATGTTTCTGGTCATGATCCAATGTGATCTATCATTTCATCATAAAATCCAAGTGTAGGATTCCTCTAGAGATGATCCAAACGTGCTCCACATATCTCTGGACATCACCGAAGGGATCTCTAGGTGCTAGTGCGAAAGAGTCTTTGCTTGCGATGTCCGCCTTTGATTGCCTTGAGAGCCGCTTCCAAAGTGCTCTCCTTGATACAGTGAAGGAGGATCTCTCTTTTAACTTGAGAATGTTCATGGAGGAAAGGAATTATCTCTTGGCTCAAGAGATTTATCTAGATCCATTGTGCACAACCACAAAGAATGTCTATATCTAGATGATAATAATTTAATTGGGATTTATATTATTTAGAATAATAAAATTAATTAATTACCCAAAGGAATTTATTCGTTTAATTTAATTCTTAGCAACACCCCATGTCTAATAATAACATTCGACTATTATTAGTATCACTTGACATGAACCCAACTAATTACACCAAATATTATTTAATTAAATAAATAATATTATTTCTCACAAATCCCCAGAAAAACTACACGGCGTGTATATTAATATAATGACGTGTGATTTTTATTTTTCCTTTTTCTTTTATTTCCTCTAACATATTTATTAGACCTTGAATAATGACTATTTATTTCTTAAATAAACATCACTTCAGTAATCTCTAACAAATATATTATTTCACCCACAATATATTCTCTCGAGTAACTAGTGTCGAAATAAATGCGACCAGGCATCCTTCAATAATTATTAAACCACAATTGGGAATAATCTTTATTAAACTTGTTAAATGAATATTTAACTGAGATACTTGGACAAACTTATTGTGTGACCCTCTAGGTCTCTTTCTCAGTGGCATTAGGCAGAGCCTACCTAAATTCCAAGGTTAGTTTCTAGAAACACACCATGTAACCCATAAAGAAAGAAGTTAATGCCACAATGACATGTCACCTCTTACGAATGATTACCATGTAATGTAATCCCTTGGCTCGATATGTAGAATCAAGTGGGTTTCATGCTAGTGTCATCAACCCATGTGCTCGATTATTCTTTCTTTGACTTCTTATAATTGAATTGTTCCATTCCTCACCATGGCCATGGATTTATTTAGGCTATATCAATTCCATAAAAGGGCATGAGATATCAACTTTTTTTATTGAACAGAAGGGAAAAATCCTTTTTTCACATCATCTATGAATGTAGTATTACTCATGATGCACCCAACATATCTTAACTCACTACGAATAGTGTGTCATCACAGTTTTCATAAATACATCTAAGTGTGAAAGTTGTAATACCCATTAATATTAATCTTAAAGTCTAATGAACAATACACATGTCTATAGATAGAAACATCCAATGACACTATGAAATGTGGATTTTCTATTGGTAGGTATCGTTCTCATAATATCCTCTTGGATATTACCAAGGGTACACACCATGAGAAGGTGCCTCAAAGTTTTATGAGTCCTCACCCCTAATGGCCTGTATTATTTGTGTCCCTCAAATAAAATCATCCGACCATAGAACTTATATTCAAGAATAGTGTTATGGAACTTCCAAGTTATCATCATAGCAAAGATCCGCTATGACCCTTTAGTACAACAACTATCCTTAGAACATTATCACATGAATTGTCACGTAGAAGAAAAATTAATATGTGATAAGGTATTTATTAATATTCAAATCCATGAATACAAATTTATCATAAAGTACAAAATAGTTGGTTCCAGGACACCAACTCCAACAGACTCCCACTTGGACTAGAGCCAACTTCTAATAACCTTTAACCTGCTATCTCTCACATGATATTCATTCTTCTACTAAGATATGCCTTTATTCATGGGTTCCACCACGTTCTCTTCTGTGGAAAATCTTCTCACTACAACTTCACCCCTTTGATAGAAGTCCTTCAAGAGGTGATACTTCCAGAGAATGTGCTTTGTCCGTTGATGTGACCTTGGTTCTTTTTCAAGAGTCACTGCTGTAGTATTATCACAAATAATTGTGATAAGATCTTTACTACTGGGCACCACATCAAGATCCTAGAAAAATTTCCAAATCTAGAAGGCTTCCTTGGCTGCATTGAAAGCCTCTATATATTTGGACACCATTGTAGAATTGGTGAAAACTGGATGATTTGAACTCTTCTAACACATAGATCACCCATTGAGACAGAAAACATATCCTGATTGCAACTTTAGATCATTCTGATCTATCTGAAAACCAGCATCAGCATAACCTCTGATGACAAGCTCGTTATCTCCTCCATACTCTAGGAATATATCCTTAGTTATTCTCATATACTTAAGGATAGTCTTAATAGCATCCCAATGCTGTTCTCTTGGATCTTCTTGATATCTGCCGACTATGCTTAGTGAATAAGCAACATCAAGCCTTATACATTACATGTCATACATGATGGATCCTATAGCAGAAGATTATGAGATCTTACTCATACTATCTTTCTCCTTTTGTGTCTGAGGACACCTTATTTTAGAAAGATGTAAACCATGTGAAACTGGAACCAATCCCCTATTGGATTGTTCCATACTAAATTTCTTTAGTATCTGGTCAATGTATGTACCATGACTTAGTCCAAGTAGCCTCTTGGATCTATCACGAATAATCTTTATCCCTAGAATGTAGGCTACTTCACCTAATTCCTTAATGGAGAAACACTTGTTCAACCAGTCCTTAACTTACTGTAAGACTGGTATATCGTTTCCAATAAGTAATATGTCGTCAACATATAATACTAGGATAATGACCATATTCCCATTAAACTGATTATAAACACATGGATCACATTCATTCTTAATGAAACCAAATTCCTTTATGGCTTCATCAAATAGAATTTTCTATGACTTGGATGCTTGTTTTAATCCATAAATGGATTTTTTCAATTTAAAAACCCATTTGAATTCACCTGGTGTCACAAACCCTTATGGTTGTCTCATATAGACATCTTTCTAAAGGTTCCTATTAAGGAATGATATTTTGACATAAATTTTCCAAATATCATAGTCATGGTAAGCTGCTATGGAAAGTATGATTCTTATAGATTAAAACATGGAAACTGGCAAGAAGGTTTCATCATAGTCAATTCCTTGACGTTGTCTAAATCCTTTAGACACTAGCCTTGATGTATAGTTTCTAACTTGACCTTCCATGTCCATCTTTCTCTTGAACACCCCAATAGGCTTTACATCAACTGACTCATCGACCAAAACCTATACTTGGTTCTGATACATAGAATCCATCTTAGAATTCATAGATTCTATCCATCTTACAACTTATGATCTCTCTACTACTTCCTTGTAGGAGAGAGGTCCATCATTGTCTAAAAATAATTATTCACCACCCTCGGTGACTAGGAAACCAAATCTCTCTAGTTCACTTACCTCTCTTGAGCTCCTACGCAGTACTTGTGTTTCTAGAACCTTTTATACATGGGCATATGAAACTTGTTCTTGTACCAACTCCTGCGTATCTTGAGCATCAACTTCATCGAAGTCAATATTTCCCCCACTATCCTTTTTGAGGATATGCTCCCTCTTAAGAAAGATGGCATATTTGGAGACAATAAATTTCTTGTCTGAAGGGTTATATAGGTAATATCCTTTTGTTTCCTTGGGATATCCTATAAAGATACACCTCATGACCTAGGGTACTATTTTGTTTCCTGAGAAGGCCTTAACAAATGCCTCACATCCCCATACACGTGTGTGCGACAAAATAGATTTATTTCTATTCCATGACTCAGAGGGAAATATATTTTACACCTTAGTTAGTACTCAGTTTAATGTGTATACTGCAGTTTGTAATGCATATCCCCAAATGGATAATGTAAGATCTGCATGACCCATCATCGACCTCACCATGTCCAACAAGGTGTAGTTCCTACTTTCACTAACCCCATTCCACTATGGTGTATAGTGAGGAGTGAGTTGTGATAGAATCCTAGAATCCTGTAAAAGGTCAATGAACTCTTGGTTCATATGTTCTCCACCTTGATCCGATCAAAGATTCTTTATCTTCTTACTAAGCTAATTCTCTACTTCATTGTTGAGTTCCTTAAATTTCTCAAAGGACTCTGACTTATACCTCATTAAGTAGATATATCCATATCTACTCAAATCATTAGTAAAAGTAATAAAGTAAGAATATCCACCACTAGCTTCTATTGGAAATGGTCCATACACATCCATGTGTACCAATCCTAGAAGCTCTGTGGCCCCTTCACCCTATCCACCAAAAGGAATCTTGGTCATTTTCTTTTGTAAATAAGCATGCCATCTATCAAGTGGTTTTAGCTTAGTAGAGTCTAAATAACTATCTTGGCAGAGATTTTTCAAGGGCTTATCATCTACATGACTGAGATAGTGATGCCACAACAGGGTGTTGTATGAGTCATGTGAGTTTGTTTCATTAACGATTTCCAATACTTGGTTTTCATAATTTAATACACACAAACCATTATTTAAATATGCTATACCATAACATACATTATTATTATAAAATAAACAACCCTTATTTTCAAACTTGAAAATAAATCCATCCACATCCAAACATGATAAAAAATTATGTTTCTGGTAACACTAGGTACATAAAAACAATTATGTAAAACCAAAAGCATCCTAGTTGGCAATGAGATATGGTAATCACCAATGGCTAATGCAACCAACCTTGCACCATTAGCAGCTCGAAGATCCACCTCTCCTCTGTAAATATTTCTTAATCTACTTGGTTCCTATATTTGAATATAGATATGATACCCACAAGCTATATCTAATACCCAATATGTAGAAATGGAAAGATTACACTCGATAACGAACACACCTTTACCATCCTCACACTTTTGGGTACAATTACTCTTTCAGTGTCCTCGGTTTCCACATGGAAAAAATACCGTCTCCCATTCCTTACCTTGTATTTGGATCATCCCCTTATTGGAGGGATAGTGCTCAAGGGCTTCAGACCATTTATAAATCCTTATCCCCTTTGCCATGTCCTTCCTCTTCTTATTCACCATAAGGATTGTGGGTTTGTCACACCCCATGTCCTTATCTACCTGGAGAATCATGGTTAGATTCTCTGATAAAATCTTCTCATTATTGTTTAGGTTTTAGTTTAAAATAAATCTAGATAAGGTCATGGGAAGTGATGATTGGATGAGATCTGTACACAACTCATCCGGGAACTTAATCCCTAAAATGTCCAGGTGTTCAATGTAGCCAATAAGCTTGACTACATGAGGCTCAGATGGTGCAGAATCTCCAAGCTTAGTTGTGAACAAAGCTTTGGAGATCTCATATCTCTATTATCTTGTCTTCTATTGATAGAGATCCTTAAGGTGAGACATCATGCTATACGCGTCTATGTTTTCATGTTGTTTTAAGAGCTCATTAGACATGTACGATAGCATGAAACATTGGAAATATGTGGAATAATCCAAATGTTTCATATAGATATATATTTCTTCATCACTTACCTCATTTCCATGCACAATTAGAACATGCTTATATAGTACATATAATTTCCTCTCGTGGCAAAGGATGACGTGTAAACTCCTCTTCCACTCCTGGAAATTGGTGCTGGTGAGAAGGTTTTCCTTCTAAAGTATGGTTCTCAATGATATGTTTGATGTCATTTTTCTCTCCATTTCTAAAAATCAAGATGAGAAAATATTTAGTACTTTATCATGATAAAATTGAGATAAATAACTAAATTAATACTTATTAATCTCCTATTATTTTATCAGAATCCAATAGCCCTCACCATTAACTTTGAAATATTTTATTGCCTGAATATTCAAGTGGCAAGGATCCATATTACCCTTTTCATTACCCCAACTAGGGTTGGTCATGAAACTTGAAGGGTTTTAGGTAGGCATTCCAAATTCCAACCGCATTAACTCACAACTCCTTGATCCACTAAGTGGACTCCCCAAACCTGAAATCCTTTTATTTTGGATTTCCTCAACATTTGCCTCTTGGTAACTCCAAGTCCTACTATGGCAGCCAACCCTTGATGTGAACCAAGTCAATTAAACCCAAAACCTCGAATTAGAATTCCTTTATAATTTAAAAGCACCCCAACTAGGGTTGGTCAAGCACTTTGAACTATGGTTCGATTCTAACCAAGATTATGGAAGGCTATAATGACTTAAAATTTCTTTGAGGGAATTTATCCTTATACGTAAATTTCCATTTTATTATCCTTCTTATATTATTGTTAATATTAAGTGGGATATACTTAAGTGATTAACCATTTCTAAGATAATATTTACGCATATGACGATCTAATTTTTGTTCCATCTTGCATGCTTGTTTAATTCATTAATTACGTGATCCCGACAACACACCCATAATAAATAAACCATACAACTAATAGAAATAAAATAAATGGTATGATCATGAGATTGTTCTATTGGTTAGTTTATCTAGCAGTTAATAAACTAACCCAAGACCTAGGGGAGAAACACCTTGAACCTTTTGGGTTCATGTTTACAACTTTCCACCTGTACACCTTTGTATATCCTTGGATTGGTTTCACCTTGGCTCCTAACTTGAGCTGCCTCCACTAGCTTGGGAGCTCCATCCATTACATATGATTTTATTTCACATGTAGGTGAGGGGTAAAATGGGGTTTTCATAAAAGAAACCTTGGGCATGCAGATGCTACATATTAATAAGGAGAAGGCTCGCATGCCAAAAAATTTAATTTAAATAAATAAATTAAAAGAAACCATCCACATACAAAGTACCTAGTCTAGATCATGATCATCTATACATGCAATGATATTTATGAATAAATAAAACTATCATTAAATGCTTTAATCATTCTTGTTTAAGATAAATCACGCTCAAATTAATTAATTATTATCTTCAATTAATCAATCCCTTTATCTTAAACCCTTTTCTGAATTTCCTTGAGATTCTCATCCATCATAATTTTAAACAAATAAAATCATTTAAAATTATCTCTGTATGTAACTTCTACCTTGGCGGCAACCCGGTGAATTCCCATTCATAACTAACCAATGAGTAGAAATAAACATTACATAGATGTTAAATTAAACACATATATATAAAACATCTATCACATGTTGTACCTTAACTTTATGACCACACCATAGTACACGTCTAAAGGGTTTGTATAATATAATAATAAATTTTAATAAATATGCATAATTTTTATGAGTACACGATATGTAGTCCCTACTACATGGCATGTACTATCGTTCACCATCAATCCAAAGTACACTCCTAGAGATACAATGTGTAGATGTACTTCAGAAATCTTCGGAGTACATGACATGTCCAGTGGGCCACATGCCGTGTAGTATCCGCGTTACACGGTCTCCAGCTGAGCAAGTTGTATTTGGAGTACATAGTCTAACCATAACCCGAAGGGACTACACACCATGTTTAGTAGGCCACACGGTGTGTAATACGGAAACCGTGTGCCACCTTTTCCTAGTTAACACACGGAGTCATTAAGACTTAGATATACTCAAACACATGGATTGGTTTGGCGAACCAGTCCTGATGCGTTGAACCTTGACTACATGGCGTGTACTGAAAAATACACACCGTGTGTTCTGGCATTGTATGACCAGGAACCATTGGAACCTCTGGATGAGATCCTCTATTTTATTTTAATCAAAATTAAAAGAAAAGACCATTTCTATAAGGTGAACGAGAAATAAAAGAGGAGGAACATATCTCAAGATTCACATTTACAGAATGATTAAATTAAATTGAAACAACTAAATTATTAAATGTGTAAATAAACAATAAAAAACTAAATAATTATAATCAATGATATGACCCATCCGATACCACTTGTAGCTTCTGGGTGTAGCGGAAGCACATGGATGGGTGTACCCAACTTTAATTTTATCGTTAACAACGATCAATCTGAGATCCACCACGATAATAAAACACCGGATCTTCAGAATATAAAAAAGAACAAAAAGGAAAGAGGGAAGTCCCAGAACCATAGATAGGATCATCATATATTGTTTATAATTAATTTAATTAAAAGAAAATAATTACCTTGATGGAATTATCTCTTTGTTGATGTTTCCAGTCACGATCTAATGAGATCTATCGCTGCATTGTAGAAGCCAAGTGTATGATTCCTCTAGTGGTGATCCACATGTGCTCCATGTATATATAGATGTTACTAAAGGGATATATGGGTGCTAGCATGGAAGAGCATTCACTTGCAATGTCCACCTTTGATCTCCTTGAGACCCGCTTCTAAAGTTATCTCCTTGATCTAGTGGAGGAGGATCTCTCTCATAACTTGGGAGCATTCTTGAAGGAAATGAATTATCTCTTGTATTGAGAGATTTATCTAGATCTGTTGTGCACAACCACAAAGAATGGCTAGATCTGGATGATAATAATATAATTGAGATTTATATTATTTAGAATAATAAAATTAATTAATTACCCAAATACATTTATTAATTTCATTTAATTCTTAGTAATACCCCATGTCTAATAATAACATTGACTATTATTATTATCACTTGACATGAGCCCTACGAATTACACCTAATATTATTTAATTAAATAAATAATCTTATTTCTCTCAAATCCCCATAAAAACTACATGGCTTGTATATTAATATATACGACGTGTACTTTTGTTTTTCCATTTTTTTATTTCCTCCACCACATTTATTAGACTTTGGATAATTATTATTTATTTCTTAAATAAATATCACTGCATTACTTGCTAATAAATATATTATTTTTCCCACAATATATTCTCTCGAATAACTAGTGTCGAAATAAATGTGATCAGGCTTCCTTGAATAATTATTAAACCACAACTGGAAATAATATTTATTTAACTTATTAAAGGAATATTTAACTGAGATACTTGGACACACTTAGTGCGTGACCCTCTAGGCCTCTTTCTCAATGGAATTAGTTAGAGCTTACCTAAAGTCCAAGGTTAGAATCTAGAAAAATTCCAATACATCCATAGAGAAAGAAGATAATACCGTAATGACGTGTCACCTACCACAATTACTTACCATGTAATGTAGTCCCTTTTTCTCAATATATCGAATCTAGTGGGTTACATGCTAGTGCCATAAACCTATGTGCTTGATTATTATTTCTTTGACTTCCCGGAATTGAACTCACCCATTACTCACCATGGCTATGGATTTATTTAGGCTATATCAATTCCATTAAAGGGACTGAGATATCAACTTTCATTATGGAACAGAAGGGAAAAATCTATTCTCACATTACTTATTAATGTAGTATTACTTGCGATGCACCCAACACATCCTAACTCACCACGAATAGTGTGTCATCCCAGTTTTCATTAATACATCTAAGTGTGAAAGTTTTAATACCCATTAATAATAATCTTAAAGTCTAAGTACCAATACACACATCCATATATAGAAACATCCAATGAAACTATGAAATGTGGATTTCCTACTAGCGGATATCATTCTCATAATATCCACCTAGATTTTACCAAGGACACACACCATGAGAAGGTTCCTCAAAGTTTTATGAGTCCTAACCCCTAATGGATTGTATTATTTGTGTCCCTCAAATAATATCATCAGGCCATAGAACATATATCCAAGAATAGAGTTATGGAACTTCTGGTTTCTCATTATAGTAGGGATTTTCTATGACCCTTTAGCGGAACAACTATCCTTAGGACATTATCACATGCATTTTCAAGAAAAATAACAATAAAGATGTGATAAGTTATTTATTGATATTCAAATACATGAATAAAAATTTATCATAAAGTACAAAGTAGTTGGTTCTAGGTCACCAACTCCAACAAGACCGATAAAGTGTATGTGGTGTTTTGTGATATTATAGTGCTGGTTTGGGATGCATGATTATGTAGGATGATCATGTGGTATCTTACATATCTCTTCATCTTCAGATACATGAGAAGAATTAACCCACTCATGATTTAGATCTTGATACAGTTATGCATGCGCTTAAATGATGGCAGCACTATATTCTTGGGGAAAGGTTTATAGTCTTTTATAATCATAAGAGTTTGAGTTATATATTTTCTCAGAAATATTTGAATCTCAAATAAAGGAGATGGGTAGAATACCTTCAAATGTTTGACTTTGATATCACCTACACCCCAGGGAAGGGGAATATCATTTCAGATGATCTTAGTAGGAAATTACCATCACAAGCTGTTATGGAATCAAAGAAGGAGTGAAACCTTATGGGGTTTTTCGTTCAGTTTCACCTGGATGCTCAGGAGAGAATTTTAGGCATGGTTTTGACTAGTGTTAAGTTATCATCATCTCTCCTGGATTCTATTTTTCAAAGTCAACGGAAGGATGATGAGTTTAGTAAAATTTGAGAAAGCCTTTATGGTGGGGAGACTATTTTTGGTTGGTCTCACTCTTTATATGGTATGCTTTACTTCAGGAAGTAGGTTTTCGTCCCATAATCTATGAGGAATTTAGTCTTTTTTTAATTATCACGTATCTTTGTAGGCCATTCACCCAGGCACTATGAATAAGTATTATGACATGATATGATGATTATATTAGTATACCTATGTATACCTTCCAATGAAAGGAAAGGCAAGGCACCACAGTGAGGCGATGAGGTTTCATGTCAGCTGAGTTGGGTAGCTGGTGGTGAGATGGTGGGAGATTATCCACACTATCACATGGAGTAGCTATTTGGTTTGGGTCCTTTGTAGCTGGACTTGTCCCTTGAAGATTTTGGATACCTTTATAGTCATTTTGTTTCCACTGTTTTCTTAGTGTTATGGAATATATTTATTAGTTTTCTACTATTCCTTCTTGCTCCATGTATATATATTCCATGTGTTTGTTCAGGTTGGGTGAAATTGTTCCCTCTGGTTTTTTGTTCGATACCTGAGTGCTTATCGCCATCACATTGAAATTAGGAACACCCTTCGGGTATGTGACAAAACAGATTGAGTTCCAGGTTAGAGGGTAACCTGGGTCAGGTTGTTATAATTCCTACATATCACAAATAAATTATGGATTAGTTTCATAATATTTGAAAATAATATGTGGTCATTTTCTTGGTATTGGATATTTGATGCATTTTTTAAACTAAAATGACACTTTTATATTGAAAATATGCACTTTGAGTCATAACAACTACATCATATGTTGGATCAACATGCGTTCGATTCCTACACATCACAAATGAATTATGGATTATTTTCCTAATGTTTGAAAATAATATGAGGCCAATTTCTTAGTTTTAGCTATGTGATGCGTATTCTAAACTAAAATGACACTTTTATATTGAAAAAAAACACTTTGAGTAATACTAACCACATCGTGTATCAGATTGACATGCGGTCAATTCTTATAAATATTAAATTAATTATGGATCGTTGACCTAAATTTTGAAAATAATTCAAACTTTTTTTCTTAGTTTTGGTTATATGATGCACATTTTAAACTAAAATGACACTTTTATATTGAAAACATGCACTTAGAGTCATATTGGACACATCATGTGTCTGATTGATATGTGGTTGATTTCTAAATGTCAAAAATGAATCATTGATCATTTTTCTAATGTTTCAAGACATTCCGAGCTCATTTTCTCAGTTTTGGAAATGTGATGCATGTTTTAAATCAAAATATCACTTTTATATTGAAAACACATACTTTGAGTAATATTGGCCACATTTCATGTCAGATTTAAATTAAATAAATTCCAACATATTAAAAATAAATTATAGATCATTTTCCTAAAGTTTGAAAATAATTTGTGCTCGTTCATTTGGTTTTGTCTATGTGACACATGTTTTAAACTAAAATTACACTTTTATATTAAAAACATGCACTTTGAGTTATGTTGACCACATCATGAATTTAATTGAAATTAAGTCAATTATTATACATCTCAAATTAATTATAGGCCATATTCCTAAAGTTTTAAAACAATACAAGCTTGTTTTCTCAATTTTGGTCATGTGATGCGTGTTTTAAACTAAAATGACACTTTTATATTGAAAACACACACTTTGAGTCATAACAACCACATTTTGTGTCAGATAGACATGAATTAAATTCATACACATCACAAATAAATTATGGATAATTGAAATTTGGTAACAATTTGAACTCATTTTCTTAATTTTGAAAACATGACTTGCATTTGAATCTAAAATGACACTTTTATATTGAAAACATTCACTTGGAGTCATATTAGACACATCATGTGTCATATTGATGTGTGGTAAATTAATACACATCAAAAATGAAGTATGGATCATTTTCCTAAAGTTTCAAGACAATATGAACTAATTTTACCAGTTTTGGCTATCTGAAACATGTTTTAAACTAAAATAAAACTTTTATAGGTTTCAAACATAGAAGAAGTGTCTGATAGAGAATTCCCTACTTTTCTATTTTGTTATGATCAATGATTAATATTATATTTACATTATGATAGATTCCATGATCAATTAAATTGAATTAAATTATATATATAATGGATAAATGCTGAAACCAAAGCACAAGTTCATCACATATTATTTATAATTAATTTAAGTAATTAAAGAATTACCTCATGAGAAATTATTTCTTTGTTGATGGATTTTAAAATAGATATATGTTGTACTATTTTTATATTATGGGAATAAATAATATATTTCATACAATTATGATCCACATGCATTCCATGAATCTCTGAACGTCATCGTAGGAATCTTTGGGTGCTAGCATTGTAGATCTGTAAGATCCTGACCATTTATGGAGTTATGTTGGGAATTATTTTAGGTAATTTTTGTTGTTTTTAAGTACCTTTGATTGGAGTTATGACTTGGGGTGTGTTTGGGTGGAGGTTTAAGAGAAATTTGAGGAAAAGTGGGCTATGCCCGGTTAGCACACGGTTAGAGAAAACTATGTGACCAAACCCAGGTAACCGTGTGACCCTTGGCAGTGTGGTCCGCATAGTTGATGCACAATTTACCTAACCATGTTCCCCTAACCAAAAAATCATGCGTGCGGTTCTTAATCAGCCAAAAAATTATTTTAAAATCCCTCTAACTCCCGAAACACCTGCTATTCAACATAGACTTGGGACTAAATATTATTTGGAAATTCTAGAGATTTTCAGAGGGGTTTCAAGGCCGGCTGACTTTCATTATTCAAGATTCAAATCCCAAATCGAAGATTCTCTCTTCTACCAGTAAGTCAATCTCATCTCGATGCCTATCCCGTTCTTTCCTCTATATTTCCTTAATATTTTGGTGGATTTTATCCTCTATTTTTCTAGATCTAAACCTTTTTGGTGAGATCTATATCTAGGATTGAAGATCTATATTGATTATATATTAATATCCTTGATCTTAAGTTAGGTATTTAGATTCAGAACTCAGATCTACGTTGTTGTGCTTCTCAAATTTTAGGGATTTCCATTGAAAAAACACCCATCAATGAATTGAGGTAGGTGGCCTGACATCTAATTCCTATACTCATGTATTTGATGCATGTATACAAGATTATATAATTGCTACCATTCTTTAGCAATTGAATTCCTAAATTGGGTTAATTAGGTTGACCGGTTTAATTATTGAAGAATTATTAAATTAAATGATTTATTGAGGAATTAATCATGAGACTAAGGGGACAAAATATTAGATAATTAATTTGGTGGAATTAATTATAAGATTTAAGGGTTTTAATATAGATAATTAATCAGGGGATTGATTATGAGATATTGAATTATATAGACTAAGTTAATTAATCATGAATTAATTATGTGCCTTGATAATATGATCTAGATAATTAACTATGGAATTAATTATAAAGATTTGAGATTTAAAATGAGATAATTAATTCTGGAAAATTAATTATGGGTTATGAATTGTGTAATTGATTAATTAAATGATTAATTAATTAATGGTATTAGCATACTTAATTAATTGGGGAGTTAATTGAGTATATTGATGTATTTATCTAATTATTTAATTAGTAATGGAATTGGAGTGTATAATTAATTTTGAATTAATTATGTGTGAAATAATGGGAACGTGGTCATTCTATTGAGAATTAAGAATGGTAACATGGTCATCTTACTTATGAATTTGTTATTGGTAACTTTGGAATTTATGTGTGAATTTAAAGAATGGTAATTAAGGAATTATGAGATATGGCCTCACACGATAATACTTCGAACTCCAGCATGAGTCAAATCAGGTACTGAGATACCATATCACCTTTGAATACTTTGAGCTCCGACATGAGTCAAAGAAATAATTAAGATATGATATTACCTATGGAACACTTCGGGCTTCGGCAAGATCCAAAGCTAGTATAGAGGTATGGGTATCCCTGAGAACCCTAGGGTTAATATGATTAAATAAAGAATAAATAAAAATGTGAAACTATTTATTAATGAATTGTATTTTTTTATAGAAATATTTACACTATATTTTGAATGGAATTCTTTTAGACACTATTGGTGGTGACCTACTGAGTTGTACTCACACCCTACTCAGGTTTCCTAATCGGTACCTGAATAAACTTTACTGTTGCAGGACATGTTAAGGGAAAGGGACCTATGTTAGATTACTGATTGAGGTTGGATATTGGATGAGGGAACCACACTTGGTTTGGGACCCACTTGGGAGTCATTATTGTCTTTATTTTTCAATTTAATTTTTAGCCACTTTGACACTTATATTGGAATATCATGTTTTCCCTTTCAGTTGAATATTTTATTTTCTATTTTGGTTATCTTATGACATTGATATTATTATAGTTATATATGTTTTCACGTTTGTTTATCTATTTCCACTTGTGTTTTACTATGATAAAATAGGGTATAGTCTCCCCATGGCTGACTTACCAGATCCTCGCTGCTAGTTGGAAGCCTCTAGCATACGAGGAGGAATGCTTGAGGTCATGTGACCAATCGGCTCGGGTCACGTCATGTGGCACCCGGGTTGGGATGTTACAAAGTGGTATCAATGGTCTAATTTTATTTCTTATTATTTTGTCTTATTGTTTGGAGTAAAGTTAGACATGAGACTAGGAAGAGTCAGGGCTTTCTAATAAGATCATTCATGGGAGTTGCAAACCTATGTACGAGGGAAAACCTGAGTACTTAGGGTGGGATTGTTGTTATTACTGTTTTCTGTTACCGTTTAATATTATTTCACCTTGGGTGACACACTAGTGGTGTGATGTGATATTTTTTTTTGAAAATTTATGAGTATTGATTCATAGCCTATAATGGAATGAGAGTTGAGTCTACATGCATCATTCTAGACCCTCAGGGTTATCATGACATACATCATTTTAGGAATGCATGGGAAAATGAGTTATGGGTAAGTTGTTAAAATTGAATTGTTTTCGTTGTTTGTGAAATTAAAATGAAAAATGGTTCCTAACATGAATTGAAAAAGGTTTTAAAATGAAGAAAAATTAGAATAATTTGGTTTATAAATGATAAGATTTATTATGATAGTGTTTTTCCCTTGTTAACTAAAACCTAGAAGTAGGATGGGTAAGGGTAGTGATAGTGCCTTGGTTTGACTGTGTGGTGAGATTTGGGGGAAAAGACATGTTGTGACCTATTGTGATTATTTCCTCTTATGTAAACATTATAAGGTTGTGTTATTATACCTAGGATTTGTGAGGAATTATAGAGAATATTCTTCCATGATGCTTGTTGAGGGGATAACTGAGGTGCATGGCTAGCAGTGTTCTTCCAATTAGGGAACTTGAGGCACCGATGGTGCTAGGTGAAGATTAAGGGGAGAAGTTCCGATATAACTTTTCTCGCTTCATGAAATTCATGGAAAGATATCCAGGGTAGGTTGTGAATAGCAAGTCTGAGTTGACAATGGATTTTCAGTTGCAGCACCCTACAACCTTTACTGGAGAGGGTCAACCTGAGGGAGATGGATTCTAGGTTGAGTCCATATAGACAATACTTGACCATTTGGAGACTTTGGATGAGAGTTGGGTCATTTTGGATGCTTCTATACTACAAATATCATCGAAGCATTGGTGGGAAATTCAGGTGTGAACTGAACAAACTAATGGTATGTTATGGATTGACTTCATGGAGAGTTTCTTGGAGCACTTCTATCCAGAGACGCTGATACAAGAGAAAGCTGTAGAGTTCATGCATATGACTCAAAGGAGTATGTACATGATGTATTATGTTGGATTATACATAGATCTAAAACACTTTTCTCCAAAATTAGTAAGAGATGAGGTAGTTATGGGAAAACACTTTTAGGATGGACTTAAGAGTGAGATTAAGTCCCAAGTCAATATTTTCTGATTAAAGAAGTTTGCTGAAGATGCAGATCAAGATCTCATAGCTGAATGTAACCTGAGGGTGGCTTCTATTAATGGACAGGTAGTTGTTACTAGATGATCATGAGGTGAGAATTCCAAGAGTAGGAAGTGCCGTTATGACAAATTTAGCTAGGGTAGTAGGAATCAGAGTACATAGACATGAGGGTCAGGTGGACAAGACCTTACTGGGGTAATCTGTCATTAGTGTGGTAGGTCAGGACACTATCGTAAACATTTTACCCAACCAACAATAGAGTGTTAGTATTATAGTAATATGGTACACCTACATAAGTTTTGTAGATCGAAATGATAGACTGTTGCTGAGGGAGCAGGTGGGCAGAGTCAGAGTGTGGGAAGGGGGTCTTCTACACCATATCAGTATGGAAGTTGGAGTTCTACTGGATGAGTTAGTAGAGGTAGTGGACGTGGTGCTACAGGTCTAGAGCACCCATATCCACAGAGTTGTGCTACTCAGACAGGTCAGACAATATCATAGGGAAGAGGGGTGGAATAGTTACATGCAGTGCAACCTACACTTGTGGAGAGTGAGGCTGAGCTATCGACAGTGAGAGGTACTATTATAATAGATTCTACTTTATCTAGTTCCTTATTTGATATTGATGCATCTTATTCCTTTATATGTGAAAAAATTGTCAATGGTTTGACCCTGGCGGTGGAATTCATGAGAGGATTAATGACTATCGATACACCGTTGGGAACACGATCTAGATATATGTGTCTATGCAAGGGATGTTCACTAGAGATCGGGGAATATCATTTTCTATGTGATCTCTATATTCTTGATATGATAGGTTTATACCTAATTTTGGGTATGGAATGAATAGTCGTATACCGAGCCCACATAGACTGTTATTATAAGAGAGTTTCATTTACATATCCTAAGAGTGACCTTTATATTTACCATGGAGAGTGAGATATCCAGGAGGGATGAGCAGGGCCAATTACTTAACAACTAAGAGAGCTCACAACCAAAGTTTCTAGTCTATTTCATGATGATGGAGGTGTTAGGAAAGATGTCCTTCCACCAGTAGTGAAACTATTTTAGGATGTATTTCCTAAAGAATTATCAGGGATACCACCTAAGAGAGATGTGGAATTAACTATTGAGATCATGTTGGGGAATGTGCCAGTGTCTATTGCACCATATAGAATGGCACCGAATGTGCTTCAAGAGCTCAAGACTCAGTTGGAGGAATTGGAGGATAAGGGATTTATCCATCCATGTATGCCGCCTTGGGGATTACTTATATTGTTCTTAAAGAAGGATGGTGAGAGTTTAAGTTTATCTGTTGATTACAAAAAGTTGAACAAAATTACTGGGAAGAACTGATACCCTTTTCCATGTATTGATTATCTTTTTAACCAGTTTAAGGGAGCTTCTATGTTCTCAAATATTGATATGAGATTAGGGTATCGTCAGTTGAGAATATGGACTTATGATATACCGAGGACTACTTTCAAAAGTAGGTATGGGATTTATGAGTCTGTATTAATACCATTTCAGTTGATAAATTCACCAATAGTGTATGGCTTTAATGAACATGATCTTTCATTCGTATCTGGACCAGTTTGTGGACAACATCTTGGTTTACCTCAAGAATCATGAAGATCATTCACAAAATCTTAACATCATCTTGAGTAAACTGAGAGAGATTAGTTATATTCCAAGCTATATAAGTGTCAATTTTTTATTGATTAGGTAAAATTATTAGGACATATCATCTCATTGGAAGGTGTTTCGGTGGAACTAGATAAGGTTTGAGCAGTGGTATCTTGGGAGAAGACCAATAATGTTTTTGATATCTAAAGATTATTGGGATTAGCATGATATTATAAGTGATTCATCTAAGACTTATCTCATTTGGAAGTGCCACTTTTGTACTTGACCAAAAAGGGGATTAATTTTGAGTGGATGGAAGCATGTGAGAATGACTTTCTGAATCTGAAGATGTATTTTAAGACGACGTCGATTTTGATCCTTCCTAAGCCAGGTGAAGAGTACACGGTTTATTGTAACGCTTCTGGGATCATACTCAGAGCTATATTGATGTAAGGGGATCGATTCATGGTGTATAGATTTAGAAATTGAGACCTCATGAATGGATATACCCTACACATGATCTCAAGTTGGCATTAGTAGTTTATGCTCTTAAGTGTTGGAGATACTACCTTTTGGGACAAAAGTTTATAGTTTATATAGATCACAAGAGCTTGAAGTAAATCTTTTAAAAACATGATTTGAATCTTTGGTAGTGTATATGGATATATTATATTTAGTATTTTTATTTTGAACTGACATATATGCCCAGGAAGGGAAATAGTGTGGTTGATTCCTTGATTAGGAAAAATCAGACTCAGATGGTTCAAGAGTCGAGTGTAGAGTGGAAGATGATGATTTTTCTAGATGAGTTGCACGTGGTGGTTCAGGAAATTCAGGAGAAGATGAATCTGGTTTCAATTATAGCAGAGCTACACTTTTGAGACATATCAAGGACAAATAGTATGAGCATCTAGAGTTATTAGCTTTGACAGAAAGATTTGAAGGTGGGGAGACACCTTTGGACTAGTTGATGGATGAGGATGAGATTATCTATGTGAAGAGTTGAGTTGTTGTGCCTACAAGCGCATGAGAGGATATCATATGATAATTTCATTCCTTGAAGAGGGAAGTGCATCCAGGTGTTACCAAAATTTACCATGACCTACGATGACAGTTCTTGTGGCCAATCATGAAAAAGAAGATAGTAGGGTTTGTGACAAGATGCTTCACCTGTCATCAGGTGAAGGCAGAGCATCAATGACCTGGAGTTTTACTGCAGCTGTTGCCTATTCTGAAATGGAAGTGGGATAGAGTGACATTGGATTTTTTGGGGGGTCTTCCAGATACGCTTAGGAAGAATGATGAAATTTGGGTTATTGTTGATCTACTAATAAAGGTAGCACATTTCTTTCCTATAAGGGAAACTTTTATAGTAGAGGAGTTCGGAGAACTGTATATTTAGGAGATAGTTCATCTGAATGGGGTGCCATGGACTATAATTTCAGATTGTGATTCACAATTTACTTCACGATTTTGATAGGGATTATAGAAAGTTCATGGTACAGAGGTTTCAATGAGTATGGATTTCCACCCACAGACAGATGGGAAATCAGAGCATACTATACAGGTGCTTGAGGATATGCTGTGGGATTGTGTGCTTGACTTCGATGGGTCTTGGGAGAAGCACTTGGATTTAGTGAATTTTTCCTATAAAAATAGTTATTAGGAAACTATATAGATGACACCATATGAGGCTATTTATGGAAGTCCATATAGATCACCACTATGATGGATGGAAGCATGTGAGTCAGAGTTTTTGGGATCGAGTCTCATGCAGGAGACATTAGAGTAGGTGCAGTTAATTAAAAAATGTATGGATATAGATCAGAGTAGACATAATTTGTATACTGATAGAAAAAGATGACCCCTAGAGTTTACAGAGTGTGATTGTGTGTTCCTTCGAGTGTCACCTAGGTTGGGTCACCACAGGATACAGAGGTAGGGCAAGTTGGTGCCTAGGTTTGTTGGACCGTATGAGGTAATGGATAGAATCGGGCCAGTGGCATACCGATTCTCCCTTCCACAAAAATAAAATGCTATACATAATGTATTAAATGTGTCACAACTACAATAGTATCACCCTGACCCTTCTCATGCGATCTATGTAGATGTGGTGGACCTTGAAATAAATTCATCCTTTAAGGAGCATCTGATACGTGTGCTGGATCGCAATGATAAAGTGTTATAGGGAAATACTGTGCTGATAGTTCATGTGTTATAGAAAAATGAAAGTGTGCAAGAGGAAACATGAGAGAGGGAAGAAGATATAAGGGTTTAATTACCCAATATTTTTGGATCATAATCTTAGAAAATCTTGGAAGTACAACTCGAGAATGAGCTGTGATAAGGTGGGGTGATTGTAATATCCTGACCTTTTTTAGAGTTATCTCAGACACGATTTCAGTAACTTTTTGTTGTTTTTAAGTACCTTTGATTGGATTTATAACTTGGGATGTGTTTCGGTGGAGTTTTAAGCGAAATTTCAGAAAAAAGGGGCTATCCATGGTTAGTACACATTTATAGAAAATAGTGTGGCCAAACCCAGGTAACCATACGACCCTTGGCAGTGAGGTCTGGACAGTTGGTGCACGATTTACCTAACCATTCACTCCTAACATAAAAACCGTGCACACAGTTTTTAATCCCACGAAAAATTATTTTAAAATCCCTCAAACCCCCAAAACACTTTCTCTTCGACCTGGACTTGAGACTAAACGTTTTTGGGAAATTCTAGAGCTTTTCAGAGGGTTTCTAAGGCTGTCTGGCCTCTGTTCTTTAAGATTTAAAGCCCAAATCGAAGATATATTCTTTTCTCAATAAGTGGATCTCATACCGAAGCCTATGATGTTCTTTCCTCTCTCTTTACTTAATATTTTTGTGGATTTTATCCTCTATTTATTTATATCTAAAACTTTTTGGTGAGATCTAGATCTAGAATTTTAGATCTTTATCTAGATTGATTGGATCATAATATCCTTGATCTTGATTTAGGAATTTATATATGGAACTCAGATCTATGTCGTCATGCTACTTAGATTTTGGGGATTTTAGTTGAACGAATGACCATCAATTAATTGAGGTAAGTGGTCTAAAATATAATTCCCATAGTCTTGGATTTGATGCGTGTATGTAAGATTATATAATTCCTAGCATTATTTAGCAATTGAATTCCCAAATTGGGTTAATTAGGTTGACCAATTGATTTATTGAAGCATTGTTGAATTAAATGATTGATTGAGGAATTAATCATGAGACTAAGAGGCTGAGCTATTAGATAATTAATTTGATGGAATTAATTATAAGAGTTAGGGGTTGTAATCTAGATAATTAATCAGAGGATTAATTATGAGATATTGAATTGGCTAGATTGAGATAATTAATCATGAATTAATTGATCTAGATAATTAATTGTGGAATTAATTATAAAGAGTTGATATTTAAAATGAGATAATTAATTTTTGAAAATAAATTATGGGTTATGAATTGTGTTATTGATTAATTAAATGATGAATTAATTAATGGGATTGGAGTACTTAATTAATCTAGGAGTTAATTGAGGATATTTATGTATTTATCTAATTTTTGAATTAGTAATGGAATTGGGGTGGATAATTAATTGTGAATTAATTATGTTTTAAATAATGGGAACATGGTCATTCTATTTAGAAATAATAATGGTAACATGGTCATCTTACTTATGAATTTATTATTGGTAACTTTGGCATTTATGTGTGATTTTAATGAATGGTAATAAAGACACTCCACGATATGGCCTCACATGAAAATAATTTGAACCCCAACATGAGTCGAATCAGGTAATGAGATACCACATCACTTTTGAATACTTTGAGCTTTGGTATGAGTTGAAGCAGGTATTAAGATATGATATTACCTAGGGAACACTTCAGGCTCTAGAACAAACCAAAGCTAGTATAGAGGTATAAGTATCCCTAGGAACCCTAGAGTTAATATGATTAAATACAGAATAAATGATAATTTGATAACTGTTTATTTATGCATTGTCTTATTTTCTTTATAGAACTGCATACACTATCTTTTAACTGGAATTGTTTTAGACACCATTGGTGGTGTCATACTTAGTTGTAATCACACCCTACTTTGTTTGCCTGATCGATACCTGAATAGAATTTAATTTTGTAGAATAGGTTAAGGGAAAGTGCCCTGTATTAGATTGCTGATTGGGGTTGGATCTTGGATGAGGGAACCAGGTGTGGTTTGGGACCCACTTGGGAGTCATTAGTGTATTTATTTTTCAGTTTCATGTTTAGACAATTTGACACTTATATTGGCATAACATGTTTTCCATTTTAGTTGAATATTGTATTTTCTATTTTGGTTATCTTATGAAATTGGGATTCTTATGGTTACATATGCTTCCACATTTATTTATCTACTTACCTAGTGTTTTAATCTGATAAAAGAGGGTATATTCTCCCCATGACTGAGTTACCAGACCCTCACTGCTAGTCAGAAACCTCTAGCACATGGGGAGGTGTGCCTAAGGTCATGTGACCAACTGGCTCGGGGAACCATCGCATGGCACTTAGGTTGGGATGTTACAAGATCCTACCACTTGCATCATTATCCTTTGATTGGCCTGAGAATAAATTCCAAAGTATTATCCATGGTCTCTCTAGAATCAAGAGTGGAAGATGGAGGAAGATAGATCTTCATTCTTAGGAGTGATTTGGGATAGGGAGCTCTTTAAGCCTTAAGAGGATTTTTTCTGGATCTCATTATTCATAACACAAAAATGAATTGGCTCTCTTAAGAAAATAATATAATTGGGTTTATATAATTTTAGTGTTAGAATAAATAATTGCACAAGTACCCTTTATTATTTATTTAATCCCCACAGAACCCCATGTCTATAATAATAATATTATTATTTATTGACATATGCTAAACTCACAAATTAAATTAAATATTATTTATTCAAATAATATTCAATATATATTATTTATCACTGGGCTATTTGACTTAGTCCACCATTCCTCCATAATATTTATCAGGTCTTAAATAATGACTATTTATTTAATAAATTAATACCACTACATTATTCACTAATAAATAAATAAATATTATATCCAGTAAATAGAAAATAAATATTCACTAAACATTCCACTCACATAATATTCTCTTCAATAACTAGTGAAAAAATATATGTGATCAAGAAAACATGAATAATTATTAAACCAAATGCAGGAATAATATTTATTCAACTTGTTAAATAATAAATAATAATATATTATTTAACTCAGGGTCTGGATACACTTAGTGTGTGACCCTTTAAGCCTATTTCTTAGTAGAATTCGATGAAACATCCTAAAGTCCAAGGATAACATCTAGAAACATGCCAAAGAACCCAAAGAGAAAGAAGTTAATGACTTAATAACATAATATATCATATGGATGATTACTATATAATATAATCCATTTATCATGATATCTCTAATCAAGCAGGTAGCATGTCGGTGTGATCAACCTATGTGTTCGATGTCCCTTTCTTTGACTTTTTGGAAATCAAACTTTATTATAGAACACCATTACCATGGATTTATTTAGGATATATCATTTTTATAAAAGGACCTAAGATATCAACTTCCATTAAAGAACATAAGGGGTAAATCCTTACTCACATTATTCATTAATAAAATATTACTCATGTCGCACCCAACGTATCTTACCTCACTGTAAACATATGTCATCATAGTTTTCATCAATACGTTAAATTATGTGACTTAAAAACACTCACTAATAATAATATTAAAGTCTAAGGATAAATAAACACATCCTTAGATAAGAACATCCAATGACACATATAAATATAGATTTCTTACCTGTGGGTATCATTCTTATAATATCCAACACTAGATATTACTAAAGGTGTACACCATGAGAAGGTTCCTCAATGTCCAATGAGTCTCCACCCCTGATAGACTGAATCATTTGTGTTCCTAAATTGATTTCATCTAGTTATAGAATATAAACTACAAAAAACAGGCATTATCAACGGGTTTTTCATGGACTAGCGACAGTTTAAACCACTGCCTAATAATATAGCTGTGGTTATTAAAACTACCACATATTTCATGGTTGCTAGTCTTTTAGTAATGAATTCATTAATTTTATGGAATCTTTTTTGTTTGTCATTTTTGGAGAATTTAGTGGAAGTTTTTTTTATTTAGTGGCAATTTTTTTAGAAAAAAATATCTAGGGGGAATATAAATAAAACAAAACTAACCACTGCTGAAAATAATATCCATGGTTCGTTTTAGTGGCAGTTAAGTGTAACCACTGGTAAAAATATTTTAATTTATGTATTTAGGGGTGGTTACAAAAAACCACCATTAAATCTGATTTATTTTATAAAAAAAATTTAATAAAAAACTATTAATATAAAAAAACTAACATGAAATAAACTAAAACATGAATGTATGATAACTCCATCAAACATACATCATACATCCACATTCATATATACAAACATCCACAATCATCATAATATTACTCTCAGTCAACCCATACATCTGTCAAGTAATACCTTAGTCAAAAAATATTTATATATATATATAAAATATGACCAACAACAACTAATGCTCAATATATGTCCACATCATCACCTAAAATGCATATGTCCACCACCACATCATCACATAAACTGAAACTGACCATTTTATCTCATCAACTATAACAAAAATGAAAGAAAAATAAATCAAAACTAAACATAATAAATAAAATTTATAGTAGTATAATTGATAAAATTTTAACATACCATAAAAACTAAGATCCATAACAACTGCCTTATGAAGAATGTCGTGGATCAGATTGGTCAACCTCTTGCGTAATTCCAGCATCTACCACCTATAATGAAAACCAAAACATTTAAGAAAAGAAATGTGAAAGAGAAAAGACACAAAATATATTCATAATGTTGCACATAAAATTTGTAATTTTGTTAATAAAATAGATTTTTTTACATAAAAAAATTATATGTAATGAAAAACAATTTAAAAACATAAACTCACCTATTTATGATATAATTAAACACTTGAAACTGAAAATTGATAAGTAAATATACTAATTAATTTTTAAATAAATGTACAATGTGCTTGAAATTTACTTAATAAATAAATTTTAAAGACTTTGTTATAAAATATTGTCCAATATTTAAAAAATAACTCAACAGTGGTTGTCCCATGATTCCATGTCAATATGAGGTTGTTTCCTATAGTTTTTACCATTACACCCACATTTTAGTGTTTTAAAACACTAAAATATCATTTATAGCCATCTCAAGAAAACTTTAATTTAGAATAGTGTGAAGTTAGTTCCTACATTTCAAAAATAAATCTATAGTTTTCTTCCTCTGATTTCAAGGATATATGACATAGTTTTCCTAATTTTGACCCCTTGAAACTTATTTTTAAAATCTTTTGTACCTTTAAGAAATGTTTACCTAGTAATTTTGACCACACTGCATGTTGTATTGACATGTTGTCTGGATGTACATTTCAAAAATAACTCCTCCGTGGTTTTACCATGATTTCTCATCAATATGAGGTTTTTTTCTATGGTTTTGACCATTCCATGCATGTTTTGGTGTTTTAAAACACTAAAAATGCATTTATGGACATCTGAGGAAAACCAAAATTTATAATGTCATGTCATCAATTCCTATATTTCAAATTTCAATCTATGGTCATTTTCCTATGATTTTCAGGCAATCCAACATCATTTTCCTAGTTTTGACCCCTTGAAACATGTTTTTAATGGCCTTTTCACCTTTAAAAAGTGTTTAATGAGTCATTTTAACCACACCACACATAAAATTGATGTTTTCTCTACACGTACACATAAAAAATAACTCACCATTGGTTTTACCATTAATTTACATCAATCTGAGGCTGTTTTCTATTTTTTTGACCGTTTAACGCACATTTTTGTGTTTTAAAACTCTAAAATACCTTTACAGTAATCCCAGGAAAAATATAAGTTGGAATGATGTACTATTGATTCCTACATATCAAAATTAAATATATAGTAATTTTCCTTTTATTTCAAGGTAATCTGATGTCATTTTTGGTTTTAACCCCCCAACACATATTTTTAAAGACTTTTATAACTTTAAGAACTATTTATCGAGTCATTCTGACCACACTACATGTCATATTGACTTTTTTTTCTATGCATAAACATAAAAAATAACCCAGTGGTGGTTTTACCAAGATTTCACATCAATATGAGGCTGTTTTATATCATTTTGACCATTCCACACATGTTTTAGTGTTTTAAAACACTAAATACCTGTTTATGACCATCTCAGGGAAACCATAATTCAGAATGATGTGTCGTTGGTTCTTACATTTCAAAATTTAATATAAAGTCATTACCCTTAATTTTAGTGCAATCCGACGTCGTTTTCCTATTTTTTACCCCCCAAAACTTTCTTTTAAATGATTTTGCACCTTTAAGAGGTATTTATCAAGTAATTCTGACCACACCGTATGTAATATTGATGTTTTGTCTATACTTACATGTCAAAAATAAATCATAAGTGATTTTCCCATGATTCTATGTCAATATGAGGTAGTTTTCTATGGCTTTGACCATTCTACACATGTTTTAGTGTTTTAAAACAATTAACAAATTTACGACCATCATAGGAAAACTATAATTCAGAATGAAATGTATTAAATTTCTAGATTTTAAAATTAAATCTATGGTCATTTCCCATAATTTTAGGAAAATCTAACATCGTTTTCTTGGTTTTGAATCCCTAACACTTGTTTTAAAGGCTTTTATAAATTTAAGAAGTGTTTAGTGAGTCATTTTAACTACACCGTACATTAGATTAATGTGTTATCTATGTGTACACATAAAAAATAACTCATAGGTGGGTTTCCCATGATTTCATGTCAATATGAGGTCATTTTTTATTCTTTTTTACTATTCCGCACATGTTTTAGTGTTTTAAAACACAAAATATGCATTTACAACCATCCTGGGAAAAATGTAATTTAGAATGACATTTTGTCGATTCATCCATTTAAAAATTAAATATATGGTCATTATTCTATGATTTCAGGGCAATTTTACATCATTTTCCTAGTTTCCCCCCTCACACTTGTTTTTAAGGGATTTTATACCTTTAATAAGTGTTTACTAAGTCCTTCTGACCACACCACACATCAGATTGTTGTGTTTTTTATGTGTACATGTAAAAAATAACTTATTGGTAGTTTTCCCAGGATTTAAGATCAATTTGAGGTTGTTTTCTATGATTTTTACCATTCTATGCACTTTTTAGTGTTTTACAACAATAAAAAAGCATTTACGACCATCCCAGGTAAACTGTAATTCAGAATGACATGCTATCAGTTCCTACATTTAAAAATTCAATATACAGTCATTATACCCTTATTTTAGGGAAATATGATGTTTTTTCTCAGTTTTGACCCCAAGACACATGTTTTTAAAGGCCTTTATAACTTTATGAAGTGTTTACTAAGTCAAAACCAAGAAAACAAGCTCAGATTATTTTCAATCTTATAGATAACGATATATAATTAATTTTTTATGTATAGGAATAAACCAAAAATAAATATGGAACAATATGTGGTTGGTATGAATCAAAATGCAACTTTTCTATATAAATTCATCATTTTATTTTTATTTATGAATATTTTATATGTTCTATGAAAATGTGTGAGCTTTTCTTCTTAATTTATGCAAATAAAAATAGAAAAATAGAAGAAGATAGAAGAAAAAAACTACAAACTAGAAGTAGAACCACCAAACCTTCTTGAGTTACAATAATAGGATATGAAAGAGAATAAAGGAGGAAGAAGAAATAAGAAGAACTCATCAGAAGAAGTCCACTCACCTGAGAGCCAAGGTGAGACCACCCTAGGGTTAAAACCTCCTAGCTTCTACCAAGAAGAAATAAAAAAATGATCTATTCCCCTCCACAACCATCACTACTATACTTATTATCCATAATTTCTTACTAACATCCCCCAACCTACTATAATAAAAGAAGGATAAACTGCCCCTGATAGAAAATACCAACCTTCACACACAAAACAACCCTCAACCAGCCAATATACACATTCCTAAAAAATGTATGAATGATATATGGAATTTAAAATTTACCTTGGCGGGATGAGCTATAAGGCTGGAAACTTCCTCAAGGATCATGATGATCATCCACTAAAATACAAAAACTAAATAATTTTCCATTTTTGATAGAAACTAATCATTTGTTTTCCTATAAGAGTATTGTTCTTCCATTTTTTCTCTAAATCTTTAAATTTCCCTTTTAGGTTCCCATTCAAAGGCACTACTCGAACCCCCATCGGGTGTAGTAATAATGGATGATGCCACCCTACCAAAGACAACTGATGGAGTAGGCCCAGAACCCATCCCTATACATGTTTGAGATGCTCTATCATGACCCACCTCTTCCAAGATGAGGGAAGGAACAAAAAACTTCCATACCCTTCCTTGTTCATGTTGAATGAGAGACAATGACCCCTGAGTCCTGCCTTCAATAGGCCCTAGAGTGGTGACTAGTACCGAGGGTATATATAACGACCCATACTTTACATACATTGTTAATACTTCAAAATTGAAGCACACTTATTACAACATATGACAAAACCACAAAGGACCGTATAGGTATAGTGTCTTTAGAAACTGGGAAACATAAACAACTGGTTCATAAATCTTCTACAGTGTCTCCCATTTATTTCATCATATCTAGGGTCCCTTTTAGCATATTCTACTCAATATCCATCTTCCTGACCTGGGGAAAAGAAAACATAAAAGGGTGAGCTCAAATGCTCAGCAAGGGCAAATAAAGGAAATAAAAATCATATCATATCTTTTTGAAAATCAAAACCTGCAAAAGAGATCATAATATCTTAACATGGAATAAATCATAGAAGTGAAAATGAGATCCCCATAACATAAAACTTGAAACTTTGTGTCATGCACACATAATCATGGAAAATCATTTCTTGTTAGTCATGACTCATTGCCAAGACTATCTTAGTGGACAAAGTCCCTTTCTGAACCGAGTTCACTCCTCGTTTCAGTCCTGTATCACTGAACCGAAATAACCTTCCGTTCCAGCCATGTCTATCTCATGAGATATAAAATCATTACCCAATGCATTGGAGGGAGATATAGGTCCCACCCATCTTATAATGAATCCTTTCTTATGTGTGCCACATAATCATAAATCATACATCATCGTATAACACATGTAACAAAATTGGGATTCTTGAAACATCATGACATCATAAATCGATTCATATAAGATAAAGGAATTCATAAAAATAATTCCATCACAACATGATCAAATCAATTTAATAACAGGGATAAAGCAGAACCCTTTATTATCTTAGATGGAAAATAATTTTGATAAAACACTTGAACTCCATTCTTGAGGAAAATATCCTTTCTTCTTCAAAAAACATTTTTCCTTTCATAACATGTCATACAACTTTAAAATAAAAGATGTTGATTAAAAATAAACTTGAAAACTTGTAAAGGAAGCTTCTTGGAAATAATGTTTTAAAAATCCATTCATGCCGTATAAGTTAAAAAAAACATTCTTCTAACTTTTGTCGGAAAAGTCAAAAAGTACCTCGTACGAAAAACGACAAAAGATTCCTTTCATATCTTTTACAAAAAACTTACTGAAGGGTAAAATTGGATATAAACTATTGTATAAGGAAGGAAATAATATTACATATCGAGGTAACATGGATGTGGATGATAAAATACACCCCAGTAATTACCAAAGTAAAAACAATCTCGGATAAAAGTGAGATTGTGATATTTTCCCTTACCTTAGGTCCAATTTGCTTTGTTCGTGTCCGAAGCTCCTGTATAATGGTTTAAATAATGTTATTGACTTATTCCAGAATCATACATATTGATATGAGATCATATATGGTCATATTATTAACTTCTTGTTAGTAATATTTCATTGTTACTTGTTACTCGGGTCTTTATAACTTTTTGTTCTTATGCGTGTTTTGTTGAATAAATTCTTATTCTTATCTTTAGGTTATAGATAATTCATTTCCAGAATGGTATTAGTGTAGTATATACCATATTCATTCATTCAATTCATTTATATAATCATTATTAAATGAAGATCATGTAGAACGAGTCGCATCACATCGTGGAGACGGTATTCCGTACGTACGCACGAGTGATGATATCGTTCCTATGATCGTGGAATTGTATTGGAGTATATATATATATTATTTAAGTATCAATATTACTTCATAATAATCATATATAGTTACTCATTACACCATTATACCCATCCTTGTAAGGTTATGGTGGAAAATAGATTACACCACGGCGTGGAGACGGTATTTCGTACGTACGCACGCGCGGTGATTTCATTTTTCCGTAGGATGGATAGAAGGTTAATTAGGGTTGTTTCATATTTATAATAACATATCAGTATGTAAGTAATACTGATGTTATTACTTTATCATGAAACAACTAAAGAAGAAGATGTTGAAGAAGAAAGAAATTGAAAAGATCGGTAATGGTTATTACCTCTTCTTTGAAACACCTCTTTGAATCCTCCACTTAAGGAACTAAGATTGGTCTTTTGAGAAGACCAGGACCTCTAGGATTATTCTAGGGAAGTGGAGAGGAGAAAAGGGCAGGGGTTGGCCGATCTTGAGTGCTCAAATTGGTGTGAGGAGGAGGGGGAGGAGGTGCCCTTTTATAAGGGAGGAGAGGGGCACCTTAGGAATATCTCAAAATATTATTATATATTAAAGTCAAAATCGGTTTATAATGGTTCCAAATGGTCTTATTTCGAAGCTAAAGTGGGGATGGGTCGAAATACTATCAACCAATAGGATTTAGACAAGTTTAGGGTATTATTTTAACCTTATCAATTAGATTTAACTCTAAGTTAATCAATTTAACTTTTACCGTGTCTTTTTGTTTTCTTTTACTATAAGGTTAATACACTTACTATAACATGCCAAACGAACCCCAAATTGTTTATTATTAATATATATATCCTTATATAAGTCATTTGGCCGAAACTTAGATTTTTAGGAATAAAATAACAATTAATAATATAATATTTGATTTAAAAACTATTTTGTGTCAATTTTGACACTATTTGATATATGATTTTTGTGAAAGTCATAACAGAATTATATGTTCGAACCAAGTTGATTAAATCAACAATAATATATCATAGTAACCTAGAAAATTAGTGTAATTCATAAAAAGTCTTAAATTACATTTATTTTGGTATTTATATTATCAATTTTTTCAATATTTCTTTAATAAGATAATTACTGCATCATCTTTGTGTCATAAATAAATTAAATTATTTGATGTCTAAAAATTACAAATAAAATACCATCATGTAGGAAATATTTTTAGCTTTCTAATGAATATTTACAATCGAATTTATCTTATGTATAACCCCATATTAAAAATGATTTACTTATTAAACTTTGATTTTAACTATTTTAACCCTTCTTTAAATAAATTAATAATAAATGTCCTAATCTAATCCAAGTGGGCCTAAATGGTCATATTTTATTCCTAAGTTTGTTTTTGGTCGAATTACACTTGTCCAATAGAATTAGGACATGTGTTAGGGTAATAGTAATATCATATTTACCCTTAGTTACCCTATTTACTATTAACCGCGGTAAAAAAAGTAAAAAGTTACTATTCACCAAAAAATTATTTTCATCTCATTGAACCACATTTTAGTCCTTGATATTAACCGTGTCTCTCGGATTTTCGAAATTCCATTCATAGAAGTGGTAAAATTAAGTTTTATGCAAAATTCAGTTTTTAACCTACCACTTAGTGGTTTCACTATTCATCAAAAATTGAAAGTTTTCAGAAAAATACCAAAATTTCACCCTAGGCTAATTTCGATATTCTGAGTCCAAAAATGAAGTCCATTTTGAAAAATAAAATTTATAAATTTTCAAAAAGTGGTTATTACTATTCATAACGGCTAGTTTTAATAGCATATTGTTGTTTAGTGAAACTCGGTATTGCGTACGACGCAAGCTATCGAGGAAGGTCGCGATTGCGTGTAAAGCAAGCCAAGCAAGTGTTGTGTAGAAAAAGATTCCTTTGATGATTTATATAACATAAAAGTCTCTGGTGTTACATTCTACCCCCCTTAAAAAGAATTTCGCCCTCGAAATTCGTCACTTTGTAACAAACAGATGAGGATACTTCTCCCTCATCATATCCTCAAGCTCCCATGTAGCTTCTTCAAGTTGGTGGTTCCTCCATAAAACTTTCACCAAGCGAGTGGTCTTGTTTCGTAGGACTTTTTCACTACGATCCAGAATCTCTATCGGCTGTTCTTCATAAGAAAGATCTTGCTCCAGTGGTACAACTTCTGAGCTGAGTACATGTGAAGGATCTGGTATGTACTTTCTCAGGAGAGATACATGGAACACATCGTGAACTTGAGAGAGATTCGGTGGAAGCGCCAATCGGTAAGCTACCTTCCCAACACGATCCAGTATTTCGAAAGGACCGATATATCTAGGGCTCAACTTCCCCTTCTTCCCAAATCTCATAACCCTCTTCCAGGGAGATATTCGTAAGAACACTTTATCACCCACTTCAAACTCTAGGTCTTTTCTTCGGTTGTCGGCATAACTTTTCTGTCGACTCTGAGCTGCTCTTATGTGTTGTTGAATAGATCTGACCTTTTCTGCCATTTCATCAACGAGATCAGGTCCTAATAGCTTTCTTTCCCCAACTTCATCCCAGCAAGTTGGAGTCCTGCATTTCTTTCCATAGAGAGCTTCATAAGGAGCCATCTGAATACTGGAGTGAAAGCTATTATTATAAGAAAATTCCACCAAAGGTAGGTGTTGATCCCAACCTCCTTTGAAATCCATAGAGCAAGCTCTCAACATATCTTCTAGGGTTTGAATTGTTCTCTCAGACTGACCGTCTGTCTGGGGATGATAAGCAGTGCTGAAACTCAACTCTGTATCCAGAGTATGCTGAAGACTTCGCCAGAACTTCGAGGTAAATCTCGGATCTCGATCAGATATAATAGAAAGTGGTACTCCATGCAATCTTACCACTTCCTTTACATATATCCTGGCAAGCTGATCTAGAGAGAAATCCTCTCTAATAGCAATGAAGTGTGCAGACTTTGTAAGACGATCAACTATGACCCAGATAGCATTATTGCCTTTGGATGTTTTAGGAAGTCCTGTGACAAAGTCCATAGTGATGTTTTCCCATTTCCATTCGGGTATGGGTAATGGTTGTAACATCCCCTTAGACTTCTGTCTCTCAGCTTTAACTTGTTGACAAACCAAGCATCGAGAGACATATTCAGCAACATCTCTTTTCATGCCATCCCACCAGAAGTACTCTTTCAGGTCCCTATACATCTTCGTGCTTCCAGGATGAATAGAAAATGATGAACTATGAGCCTCATCCAGCAGCTCATTCTTTAATTCGGGGATGGGAGGAACGCAAACCCGATTCCTGAACTTTATTATCCCATCACAATCAAGGTTGAATTCAGGAACATTTCTCACCTTGTTTTGTAACTCGACATCTTCTTTCTGTGCCTCTTTAATCTTCACATGTATAGATGGTTGAACATTCATTTGAGAAAGATAAGATTTTTCCCCTTCCATTATAATTCCAAGATCCATCCTTTGTAAATCCATAAATATTGGATCTTTTGTGATCCTCATCATGGATAAACTAGCATGGTCTTGTCGACTTAATGCATCTGCCACCTTGTTTGCTTTTCCAGGGTGGTAATGGATTGAGCAGTCATAATCCTTAATTAGCTCCAACCATCTTCTTTGATGCATATTCAACTCCTTTTGTGTGAAAATATACTTTAAACTTTTATGATCAGTATAAATATCACACCTTTCACCATAAAGGTAATGCCTCCAAATCTTTAATGCAAAGATTACCGCAGCCAACTCCAAATCATGTGTTGGGTAATTTTGCTCATGGATTTTCAACTGTCGTGAGGCATAAGCTATTACCATATCATTTTTCATAAGAACACACCCCAATCCCTTCTTGGATGCATCACTGTAGATCACAAACCTTTCTCCACTACAAGGTAGTGTGAGCACAGGTGCACTGGATAACCTTCTTTTCAACTCCTTGAAATTCTCTTCACATTCCTCTGTCCAGACAAACTTAACTCCTTTTCGAGTCAACTTGGTGAGTGGATTAGATAATCGTGAAAAATCTTTTACAAAACGTCGATAATATCCAGCCAAACCAAGAAAACTTCGGATCTCAGTTACTGTTGTTGGTCTTGACCATCTTTCGATAACCTCTGTTTTTGCTGGATCCACAGATATCCCCTCTTTTGAGATTATATGACCCAAAAATGCAACTTTTTGAAGCCAAAATTCACACTTGGTAAATTTGGCATAAAGCTTCTCCTTTCTCAGGGTCTTCAATATAATTCTCAAGTGATCTTCATGCTCATCCTTGATCTTTGAATAGACAAGAATATCGTCTATAAAGACTACCACAAATTGATCAAGATAGTCTCTAAAGACTCTATTCATTAGATCCATGAAGATAGCAGGGGCATTAGTAAGACCAAATGGCATCACTATAAATTCATAGTGTCCATACCTTGTACGGAAAGCCGTCTTTGGTATATCCTCCCTTTTGACCCTTAATTGATGATACCCTGAACGAAGATCAATCTTGGAAAAGTATTGAGCTCCGCGTAGTTGGTCAAATAAGTCATCAATGCGTGGGAGAGGATATTTGTTCTTGATAGTGATCTTGTTAAGTTCTTGATAATCAATGCAAAGTCTCATTGATCCATCTTTCTTCTTAACAAATAGAACAGGTGCTCCCCAAGGTGACACACTAGGGCGTATGAATCCCTTATCAAGATTCTCTTGGAGTTGCTTCTTCAATTCCTGCAACTCAATTGGGGCCATTCTATAAGGTGTATTTGAAATAGGCAAATCACCCGGTACGAGTTCTATTGAAAACTCAACTTCACGATTTGGTGGAAGACCCGGCAATTCCTCCGGAAAGACATCATCAAACTCCCGTACAATGGGCATATTCTTAATCGTGAGTTTCTCACCAACCATTTGAGATAAATAACCTTCATTTAGTGGTATCAAGACCCATAAGATGGAAGAAATTTCCACTGGAAGGTTATATTCATCCTTGCATCGATAGACGATCGTAGATTGATCTGGAATATGAAATGTGACTTCCCTTCTTTGGCAATTGATATGAGCTCCATGTAGAGAAAGCCAATCCATGCCAAGAATCACATAAAATTCCACTAAGGGAAGGATTACAAGATTTGCAGGAAGCACTTTCCCACAAACTTCGATCGGAGAAGAATTATAAACTTTTGATGCGATTGATGTGCCATTAGGTGTTGTCACAGCTAACTCAACATCTAATTGTTGAGGTAATACGGTGATACCCTTAGAAAATTTTTCAGAAATAAAAGAGTGGGTGGATCCAGAATCAAATAAAACATTTGCTACTTTAGAGTGGATGGTAAGTGTACCTTTCACCACATCGTTATCGTACTCCACATCGCTGATAGAAATTGCATGTGACTTTCCTTTGTCTTTAGCCTTAAGAGTTTGTTGACGTCGACCATCATCATCAACCCTTGGATTTGGGCATTGATTGGCATAATGCCCCATCTCCTTGCACTTGAAACATTGAAGTGTAGTAGGTTCATTCTGTGTATCCCTTCCTTTGTTTGCATCATTAGACATCTTCTTCCCATTATCACGGCATTAAAATGCCCGATGGCCTTCCTTTCCACATTTAAAACATTTACTTGTCCCTTTAAGACAACTCCCTCCATGTTTCTTTCCACACTTTGAGCATAAGGAAAAGATCATCTTCTTTTCCGTGTGCTCTTTAGATTTTTCTTTGAATTCCATCTTCCTCTTCTTATCAAACCCATGTGACTGATGGGTTACTCCAATCTCCATCTCGACTTTGAGAGCACATCGAACGATTTCCTCATAGCTATTGAAGTCCCTTATGGATAACGCCCTTCGAAGACTTGGTTTTAAGCCACTAAAGAATCGATCGATCTTACTCTCAGGTTGGATAATAATACCAGAAGCGTACCTTGCAAGTCTTGTAAAATTTGCTTCATAGGTACTAACAGATTCATCATCCCTTTGCTTCAGTTCAAGGAACTCTTTCTCCATCTTTGTTCGGAGAATACGAGGTAAGTACTTATTGAAAAATAAGTTCTTGAACTCGTCCCATTCCATAGACTCAATTTCATCCCTTTGCCTTGTATTCTTAACAAGATTCCACCATTGATCAGCATCTCCTTCCAAACGATACACTGCTAGGATGACTTTATCATGCTCAGAACATTGAAGAACTGAAAATATCTTTTCAATAGTACTAATCCATTGTTCAGCAACTAATGGATCAGTAGACCCGCTGAAAGAAGGTGGACGCTGCCTCATGAAGGATTCAACAGAATGTTGCTCCCTCCTTTGTTCGTTTGGAAATCCTGCATGATTCATAGCTTGAGAAAGTTGTGTGAGCATGGCTACAAGATTTTTCATTCCAGCTCCCATATCGTTTGGTTGCTCAGGGGGACAATCATTGCATTGCCCATCGCATTCCGCATTAACACGGTTCCTTCGGGTTCCAGCCATTGACTAAAACCAAGAAGAATAGTGTGAGCAACACTAATTATAATAGGAAACCACATAATTCAAGAATAAAATTTTCATGCTTAAGGTCTTATCCTAGGTTATTCAAGGCCATTTCTAAAACACTAAGATTGTGTTCTATGCTTAGACTTATCCTTAGGGTTCTTACTAAGGCTTTCACATCCTAGTTTCCAAAGGTTGACTATACCTTTCCTCTGATACCAACTATAACGACCCATACTTTACATACATTGTTAATACTTCAAAATTGAAGCACACTTATTACAACATATGACAAAACCACAAAGGACCGTATAGGTATAGTGTCTTTAGAAACTGGGAAACATAAACAACTGGTTCATAAATCTTCTACAGTGTCTCCCATTTATTTCATCATATCTAGGGTCCCTTTTAGCATATTCTACTCAATATCCATCTTCCTGACCTGGGGAAAAGAAAACATAAAAGGGTGAGCTCAAATGCTCAGCAAGGGAAAATAAAGGAAATAAAAATCATATCATATCTTTTTGAAAATCAAAACCTGCAAAAGAGATCATAATATCTTAACATGGAATAAATCATAGAAGTGAAAATGAGATCCCCATAACATAAAACTTGAAACTTTGTGGCATGCACACATAATCATGGAAAATCATTTCTTGTTAGTCATGACTCATTTCCAAGACTATCTTAGTGGACAAAGTCCCTTTCTGAACCGAGTTCACTCCTCGTTTCAGTCCTGTATCACTGAACCGAAATAACCTTCCGTTCCAGCCATGTCTATCTCATGAGATATAAAATCATTACCCAATGCATTGGAGGGAGATATAGGTCCCACCCATCTTATAATGAATCCTTTCTTATGTGTGCCACATAATCATAAATCATACATCATCGTATAACACATGTAACAAAAATGGGATTCTTGAAACATCATGACATCATAAATCGATTCATATAAGATAAAGGAATTCATAAAAATAATTCCATCACAACATGATCAAATCAATTTAATAACAGGGATAAAGCAGAACCCTTTATTATCTTAGATTGAAAATAATTTTGATAAAACACTTGAACTCCATTCTTGAGGAAAATATCCTTTCTTCTTCAAAAATTTTTTTTCCTTTCATAACATGTCATACAACTTTAAAATAAAAGAAGTTGATTAAAAATAAACTTGAAAACTTGTAAAGGAATCTTCTTGGAAATAATGTTTTAAAAATCCATTCATGCCGTATAAGTTAAAAAAAAACATTCTTCTAACTTTTGTCGGAAAAGTCAAAAAGTACCTCGTACGAAAAACGACAAAAGATTCCTTTCATATCTTTTACAAAAAACTTACCGAAGGGTAAAATTGGATATAAACTATTGTAGAAGGAAGGAAATAATATTACATATCGAGGGAACATGGATGTGGATGATAAAATACACCCCAGTAATTACCAAAGTAAAAACAATCTCGGATAAAAGTGAGATTGTGATATTTTCCCTTACCTTAGGTCCAATTTGCTTTGTTCGTGTCCGAAGCTCCAGTATAATGGTTTAAATAATGTTATTGACTTATTCCAGAATCATACATATTGATATGAGATCATATATGGTCATATTATTAACTTCTTGTTAGTAATATTTCATTGTTACTTGTTACTCGGGTCTTTATAACTTTTTGTTCTTATGCGTGTTTTGTTGAATAAATTCTTATTCTTATCTTTAGGTTATAGATAATTCATTTCCAGAATTGTATTAGTGTAGTATATACCATATTCATTCATTCAATTCATTTATATAATCATTATTAAATGAAGATCATGTAGAACGAGTCGCATCACATCGTGGAGACGGTATTCCGTACGTACGCACGAGTGATGATATCGTTCCTATGATCGTGGAATTGTATTGGAGTATATATATATATTATTTCAGTATCAATATTACTTCATAATAATCATATATAGTTACTCATTACACCATTATACCCATCCTTGTAAGGTTATGGTGGAAAATAGATTACACCACGGCGTGGAGACGGTATTCCGTACGTACGCACGCGCGGTGATTTCATTTTTCCGTAGGATGGATAGAAGGTTAATTAGGGTTGTTTCATATTTATAATAACATATCAGTATGTAAGTAATACTGATGTTATTACTTTATCATGAAACAACTAAAGAAGAAGATGTTGAAGAAGAAATAAATTGAAAAGATCGGTAATGGTTATTACCTCTTCTTTGAAACGCCTCTTTGAATCCTCCACTTAAGGAACTAAGATTGGTCTTTTGAGAAGACCAGGACCTCTAGGATTATTCTAGGGAAGTGGAGAGGAGAAAAGGGCAGGGGTTGGCCGAGCTTGAGTGCTCAAATTGGTGTGAGGAGGAGGGGGAGGAGGTGCCCTTTTATAAGGGAGGAGAGGGGCACCTTAGGAATATCTCAAAATATTATTTTATATTAAAGTCAAAATCGGTTTATAATGGTTCCAAAGGGTCTTATTTCGAAGCTAAAGTGGGGATGGGTCGAAATACTATCAACCAATAGGATTTATACAAGTTTAGGGTATTATTTTAACCTTATCAATTAGATTTAACTCTAAGTTAATCAATTTAACTTTTACCGTGTCTTTTTGTTTTCTTTTACTATAAGGTTAATACACTTACTATAACATGCCAAACGAACCCCAAATTGTTTATTATTAATATATATATCCTTATCTAAGTCATTTGGCCGAACCTTAGATTTTTAGGAATAAAATAACAATTAATAATATAATATTTGATTTAAAAACTATTTTGTGTCAATTTTGACACTATTTGATATATTATTTTTTTGAAAGTCATAACAGAATTATATGTTCGAACCAAGTTGATTAAATCAACAATAATATATCATAGTAACCTAGAAAATTAGTGTAATTCATAAAAAGTCTTAAATTACATTTATTTTGGTATTTATATTATCAATTTTTTCAATATTTCATTAATAAGATAATTACTGCATCATCTTTGTGTCATAAATAAATTAAATTATTTGATGTCTAAAAATTACAAATAAAATACCATCATGTAGGAAATCTTTTTATCTTTCTAATGAATATTTATAATCTAATTTATCTTATGTATAACCCCATATTAAAAATGATTTACTTATTAAACTTTGATTTTAACTATTTTAACCCTTCTTTAAATAAATTAATAATAAATGTCCTAATCTAATCCAAGTGGGCCTAAATGGTCATATTTTATTCCTAAGTTTGTTTTTGGTCGAATTACACTTGTCCAATAGAATTAGGACATGTGTTAGGGTAATAGTAATATCATATTTACCCTTAGTTACCCTATTTACTATTAACCGCGGTAAAAAAAGTAATAAGTTACTATTCACCAAAAAATTATTTTCATCTCATTGAACCACATTTTAGTCCTTGATATTAACCGTGTCTCTCGGATTTTCGAAATTCCATTCACAGAAGTGGTAAAATTAAGTTTTATGCAAAATTCAGTTTTTAACCTACCACTTAGTGGTTTCACTATTCATCAAAAATTGAAAGTTTTCAGAAAAATACCAAAATTTCACCCTAGGCTAATTTCGATATTCTGAGTCCAAAAATGAAGTCCATTTTGAAAAATAAAATTTATAAATTTTCAAAAAGTGGTTATTACTATTCATAACGGCTAGTTTTAATAGCATATTGTTGTTTAGTGAAACTCGGTATTGCGTACGACGCAAGCTATCGAGGAAGGTCGCGATTGCGTGTAAAGCAAGCCAAGCAAGTGTTGTGTAGAAAAAGATTCCTTTGATGATTTATATAACATAAAAGTCTCGGGTGTTACAGTATAGAATCTCATGTAATATGGAAGACATTACCCTTTTTATAGTTTAATATTGGGAGATAAAACGGTAAATCCCAAACAACTCCAAATACCAAAAGTAAAAGTAATGCCAAAACCCTTTTTCTTATATGCATGTTCAAAAGTAAAGCTATTGGAAGGTACATAAAAACTCCAAAGTAAAGTACCAAAAGAAAAGAGACTCATCAACAATAGAAACTATTCCTGACGCCTGAGCTAGTAAAGTCCAACATGGTCCTCAAAGGCCTCCTAGGAACCTAAAAAAAGTTTTATATATGTAGGCTGAGAATACAAGTATACTCAATATGGAAAACTAAAGCTACTCGTGCACAAGTGAGGGAACATACTAATGCTTCTGTGAGAATACAGTAGAACCTCATGCACCTACCAAGGAGTACTAACAATCCCAAACTCACCAAGGCACGCTCAACTAAGTAACGCAAGCCAAGTAAAGTAGTAGTATAAGAACATTGATATTTGGGCACCCTACACACCGCTTTTCCCACTGATTAACTACTCATTCCTAATGATTTGACGTCTTGACACTACCACTCTTCCCACATGTAGTCCCATTGCCACAACCTTCCCACACACACATGGTTCCCAAACCACACACAGCCACACCTGCAGATACATGGGCCACAACAACCACCGCCACGCCCTAAGCCACCTGGGCCTCATCCTGAAGATACTTAGGAAAACAAAACTGCCCGCAAACACCTAAGCCCCTATTCCAAAACAAACCCTTTAATGAATAATATTAGACTATGGTAACCCTCAATCCATTATAGCTTGCCCAGATACGCCCGAGTGGCAAGATCTGGAAGAGGGTGTGAGGAAGAAAATAAGTAACTGGCCATCCATTCTCCCACCAGGATGTTGGGAAAGACACCCTCCCACATGAAATAGAGGTGTTCGGAACATAGTTCTCAATAAGGGTGGGGTGCGTATAGAAATCACAAGAAATTTCAATATATACATATATAGGTAATCAAACACTCATCCCCAATCTATGGGTTTCACACAACATACAACAAGCCCACACCAGCACCGCTTTGGATACTACTCCTACATGCACAACCACACAACAACCCCTATCAAAGTATTACCCATCCCCATTTTCATTCAATTTTTATTTATGTATTTATTTAAGGGGATTTAATTAAATTATTCCAACAATACTGGGAAAATAACAACCATAACCACACCAAGAAACCAACAAAACCAAACTACAGTCCCACTACACAAAAACATAAAACTAAATTTACAGTCCCACTGCACATCCTCATTCAACTAATACCAACTATCATTCTTTAAAGTGATAATTCCCATTCCTTATTCCACAAACCATGCATACATCCCTACTGGTCAAACAAATCCCCAATGAAGTCCTACTACATAACCGATCCACAACCACACCGCAGTCCCACTGCTCGAAGTTGCTTCGTGACTATAACACAACATAAAGGTAGTTCAACTGCCTACAAGTTCATCCATTCCACAATAAATTAGTCTCTCAGACTGGGATACCAAAAGAACCCCCCTGTACCACCCCACATACCAAGCCCACAGAACCCAGACTAAAACACATAGCACGTAACCACAAAAATCAACCAAGCTAATTTAAATTTAACCAACATGGGTTCTTTAATTTACACTTTAATATAACTGGGGTGATCACAGAACAAGTTCGATCCTGGGGAATCCATTTATTTTTAAAAAAGTAAGTGATTAAACATATATCATGTTATTGCCATTTTTCAAATAACCACAAGAAAGATATGGTATTACTGGTGCACAATCAAAGACCACCAACAGTCATGCTTTTCAGAAGGCATACAGGCACAAAAATCCATAAAAAGAATCAAAGATAACAAGAAAAATAGGAGATCAAATGTCAAGACACACCCTACCCTTTATTTTACTTATACAAGTCATCTTTTGATCATATTAAATCCTTGTTAAATTCTCATTTCAAGAAGAGTGTCCAGCCATTTGTTACAAGGAACCATTAATATACCCACCCTAAAATCAAAATAAAATACCTACTTAAATGATCAATGATCAAAGTTCCTTCTTGCATTAAGAATAGGGGATAACGTGACTTGAAGGAAAAATAAACTCCACAGATGAGAAAGAAGGGATCTAGCATGGGTGTACGATTCGTCTCGAGAGGAAGTCTCTAGGAACACCAAGAGAAATAAGAAGGATGAAGGAAGAGAGGATCACAGCTTAAGAAGAGGTCATATCCAAAAATTAGGGAGACCACTTTGAAGTACTTAAAAGTTGGATCGTGGATTGACCACGCGGATCGACTGTTTCACACATTTGGATTAATTAATATTTAATAATTCCCCTTAGAAATGGTGGAGATAGACCAGCGGATGACTATGGGTTGATAGATTAACTTTAAATAGAGAAAACACGTAATAGGAGTGAAACTAGAAAAACACCAGAGACTGGAAAACACAGAATAGGGTGTGATACTGATTAAAAAGGCCACGTGTTTTGGTAAGTCAAGGGTTTACTGAAAATTTAAGGGATTTAAAATATATTTTATGGGACTTAAATCACTTTGAAAGAGGTATTAAAACACTTTTACATTAAAAGAGATGTTACAGGAGTGAAACAGGAAAGTCCTAGAGAAGCTGGAAATGACTCACCGATGGGTGAGTCACCAACACCATGGCACTCGTCGGTGTTTCACCGCTATCGATCGGTGCCACTGATGGACGATCGGTGCCATCGATGCCCATCAGTGACACCAATGGCTGATTGGTGCCACTGATGGTTGATTGGTTCCACTAATTCCAATCAGTGCCATCTATGTCGATCAGTGCCACCGATGCTCATCGATGCCACCGTTCGTTCAACCTGAAATTTGGAAAACTCCTCAATGAGTCATGGATGGTCCCTTGGATACTTAAAACATCAGGATTTGGAAAATTAATGGACTAGGAGGGTCCAGGCTATTTCATCATATACCTATAAAACTATTCTCGAACTTGATAATTAAAGAGTAACTCGAAGAAAAGAGAGTGGTTCGGACAACCACCTCTAAAGATACCTCTTAGAAGTAAACCAACCTATGTTGAAAACTAGAGGAGAAACCCTCATCATCTAGGAACACCTATCTCATCTATCTCCTGAACAATTTTAGAAACACTAAATAACCACACAAAAACAAAATTCACACCATCCAGACATATGGATTAGGGAGTTCCTTCCTCCATGTAAAGATACTATCCTCTTTGGGTAGAAATGACTTGCCCACACAGGTTTAATTGCATCCACATTAATGCATCTTGATCAGGGATTAGGTCCCCCTCCCCACAGTTAGGACTTTTCACACATAGTTAGAGAATAAGGGAAACATCTAATCTCATAGAAAACAAGGTCAAGAATCTACTACAAACAAGGCACAAAGAAAAACATAAGAGAAAAGATCAAAATAGATCTTGGTAATGGGAACACATCTATTACTACCATTCCCAGGTTCTCTCCTCAAGTCCACCATGCCTCTATAACACATGAACCAAGGGAATGGTCTATCCACGAAACACTTTCTCCTTACGATCCTTGATTTTCCCTGGTCATTCCACGAATGTCACATCATCCTCAATATCCAACTCTCCCCAGTCAAGGATGTGGGAGTCATCGTGTAGATACTGACAGAGCTGAGAGACATGAAAGACATTGTGGATCCTCTCCAACTATGGTGGTAATACCAGCTGATATTCCACCCCGTGGACTCATCCCAACACCTAGAAGGGTTCGATGAACCTTGGAGAAAGCTTACTCCCCATGCCAAACCTCTGTTGTCCATGCTGAGGGGAGACCTTTAAGAACACATGGTCCCCAATTTCAAACTTTAAGGGTCTCCTCCTATGATTGGCATACGACATCTTCTAGTCCTATGCTACCTTCATCCTTTCATGCATAAGTTGAACATTCTCTGTCATGCTATACACTACCTCTGGGCTAAGAACACCTACCTCCCCAATCTATTTCTAGCACACGGGTGAACAACAAAGTCTCACTTATAAGTATTTAAATGGTACCATGATAATGGAAGAGTAATAGATATTATTGTAGGAAAAATCCACCAGGTTAAAGTGTCATACCCATGATCCTCCGAAGTCCAAAACACATGCTCACAACATATCCTCAAACTTCTGGATGGTCCTCTTTGTCTGCCCATCCATCTGAGGATGGAAAGTAGTGTTAAGGCATATCTGGGTGCCAAAAGCATGTTGTAATCCATTCTAGACTCATGTAGTAAAGAATGTATCCCAATAAAAAATGATGGATCTGGGAACTTTGTGTAGCTGCACAACTTCACCTATGTACCTCTATGCTAAGTCATCCACTATGTTTGACTCCTTAACCACTAAGAAGTGAGCTGATTTTGTTAATCGCTTCACTACTACCCAGATGGAATCAAAGCCTCCCTCATCCATGGGTAGTCCTATGAATAAATCCATCGATACATCATCCCACTTCCACTCAGGAACATCTATGGGATGCAAAAGACCGGCGGGAACATGGTGTTCAGTCTTCACCTGCTGACACACGAGGCAATTTGACACAAACTCTGCCACTTCCCGCTTCACTCTGAGCCACCAAAACCGACCTCTCAAGCCCCAATACATATTGGAGACTCCAAGATGTAACACTAGGGGTGAGTTATGGAACTCACTGTGAACTCCCTCATGCCTCACCATTGGGACAAAAAAATTCCCTCGGAACAACATTCAATTATGACTATCTTACAACCAACCCTTTGGATCATCACCCTAGATAACATGATCATGCATCACTTCAACCTCTGAGTCTCCCCACTAAGACTCCTCCAACTGCCACACCAAGGAATATTTAATTGTCATCTAAAGTAAACAACCTCTACCGTCCTCCACTCTCATGCTTAGATGTAAAGCATCTAACTCCTCCATTGCCTTCCAAGCATCTGCTAACTCACAAAACACATAACTCTGTGACTTCCTGTTCAAGGAATCAGCCACCATGTCCCCCTTTCCTGAGGTGTAGGAAATATCAAAGTTGTAGTATTGAAGAAACTCCATCCACCTTTGATTCTGCAAGTTCAAGTCTCACTGGGAGAAGATATACCTCAAGATCTTGTGATATGTGAAGACCACAAAGCATTATTTGATGAGGTAAATCCACTAAAACTTTAGTGAGAACACAAAAACTACAAGCTCTAGGCTGTGGGTGACATAATTATGTTCATGAGGTTGTAACTGCCTAAACCCATAAGAGATCACTCCCTGATGTTGAATTATCACACACCCCAAGCCTAGACCAGAAGAATCATAAAACAATTAAAATGTTACCCATTCCTCTGGAAACCTCTGCACTAGGTCACTGAACAACTTCCCTTTTAGATAAATGAAAGCTTCCTAGAACTTCTCACTCCATACAAAAGCCTGGTCTTTTCTGGTCAAAGATTTCAAAGACACTGCAACTTGAGAGAAGTCGAGTATGACCCTATGGTAGTAACCTACATGACCCAGAAAACTATGATCATCTACCAAGTTATTGGGTTCTTCCAAAGAAACAACTGATTTGACCTTCGATGGGTCCACTATTATTCCCTTCTAGGACACCACGTGTCCAAGGAAGTGCACCTCTCATGTCCAGAACTTTCACTTGGACAACTTCCTATAGAGTTGGTGGTTTTGGATGACCTCTAAAACTGTCCCTAGATTCTCGACATGATCCTCCTTTGATCTTAAGTAGATCCGGATTTTGTTAATGAACACAACCAAGAATTGTTCTAGATACTCACATAAAACAGAGTTCATGAGCCCCATGAACACAGCTAGTGCGTTTGGAACACAAAATGACATAACCACAATCTCAAAGTGCCTGTACCTAAATATGAAAGAATTCTTCAAGATGTCACCCTCCATAAAACTTAACTGGTGATATCCAGACTATAGATTGATCTTAGAGAACTAACCTACTCCCTTCAACTGGACAAAAAGGTTATCAATCCTCAGGAGGGGGTAACGGTTCTTGACCGTCACCTGATTCAGTATTTGGTAGTCTACATATAGCCTGAGACTATCATTTACCTTCCTTTCAAACAAAACTAGAGCACCCCATGGCGACACACTCAGTTGGATGAAAAACATCTTCATCAGTTCATCGAATTGAATCTGGAACCCATGAAACTCATAAGGCGCCATCTAATAGGGATCCATCGAAATCATACGAGCACTAGGTTGTAAGTCTACCCAGAACTCAACATCACATTGAGTGGGTATAGTCACAACCTTTTTGGGGAAGACATCCAGGAACTCACTGATAATACTTGGAACTTCCAGCATCTCTGAGTCTACTGATTCCACTAACATCTCGTCTAACAAGGAAAGAAGGGGATTCACATGTCGGTTGCTCTCCTAGCAACTCTGCTCACCAATGAAAACTACACACTGGCCACCCATGTCTAAGAACACGAACCTTCTCTAGAAGTAGTTGATAATAACATACATGAAAAACAACTAGTTTATTCCTAGTATGACATCATACAAATGCATTTATAGCAGAAGAAGATCCCCACTAGACTGATGTGGCCCCAACATCAGTCTGTATCCTTGAAAAACACTAAACAGGATGGTCTGACCTCCAATTGGCATACTCAACACCATGGATATGGAAGTTATATCTATGTCTATACCCATGGAATGAACTGTACTGGGTGAAACAAAGGAGTGAAAATCTCTTGAATAAAACAAATCACATGAAAGAGTACTAAACAGACTGATCGTACCTTGAACAACTTTTGGACCTGCTAGAATTGCTACCTCTACGGCGTGTAGCTGCCCACACCCAAATCATCTTCCCCTCAGATGTCTACCACCTCCATGACCATGAACTAGTCGAGGTCCCTAAGGAGCACCCTGATGTTCAAATCCTTCAGTACTATTCTCCCTCAGTGGAGCGGGAGCTCGCTGCCCCTACTTCTGAAAGGAACTGGCTAGAAATTGCTGCTACTGAGGTGGGTGATGAACCTGACCACCCCCACTGTACTGTACTTAGATAGGGTACTAATTCCAAATATTCCCATGGCTTCTATAGGTAAATAATATTAGTATTAGGCCCATGAATAAAGGGCAAGGACCGGGAGATATGAACTGGAACTACTGAGGCCTACTTCCCGCTAGCCGAAACCTGGAAGGCCCTGATGCTGGAGGCCTACTGCTAATGACCTTCCCCTTTAATGAACTAAACTAGCTTCTATCTCATGGCACACCACCCAACATGTCCATCCTCTCTACAACTTTAGTATTCTTATGAACCTCCATGTATGTTGGTAGAGAGAAGGGAGTATCAATATATTGTAGAGAAGGACGGAGTGCCTCCTCTAAGCATCTTTCCCGAGAATCCTCATCCAGAAAGAGGTATAGAAAAAAATAAAGGAGATACTTGAAATTTATACCCAACTACCTAATTGATATACTCCATTTTTGATGGGATATCATCTCTGACCTCTTCTTGGACTTCATCGTGGAAGAAAGTAATTCCGCCCGGAACTCCTTCTCAAAGTCAGTCCACAAAACCTTAGTTCCCTTATTCTCTATGAGGTAAAGCATCCACCACTAACACACCACTCCCTACATCAATATTACAACCAGAGGATCCTAGTACTTTTTCAGAGACTGAATCAAGCTGAAAGAAATCACCAGCTCCTCGAGCCAGATCTCTATCTCCATGTCTGAGACGCTTCCCTTGTACTTTCCCAAAGTCTGCCATTAGAAGGCACAAAGCATCTTCTGCCACTGGTCATCCTACTACTCTCGATCATCCCTTTATTGATCAATAAGATCAACCTTGTGGTCCTTGACTTCTTTCTCCACTCTTAGACGTTGTTCGGGTTCCATATCTGAAAAAAGAAAACAATAAACTCCTAAGCCCGAATAGTGTGGAAATTTCCCTTTAAATTTTGTTTGAACTCCTTATTTATTTTAAATTCTAAAAACACTCAAGAAACACCAGAATAAAAGTCATTATAATGCTTATACCTTTCCTAGGGTATCTACCCTATAATCAGTGTAGCCCCACTTGGTCGTTCAGTAGGTCCAGAGTCCTTGCACTGGATCATGAGGGGCCCTAAAATCCCGTGTCCTAGCCGGTCTTCCCTAGCCTATTTGACACACCAATATTTCCTAACACTGTTTCCATAACATCCCATGAAATCCTCACCATGCCTAACCCCAAACTCCATCCTATCTCTCAACTATCACCTTTGATACCATTCTATCATGACCTACCTTCTCCAAGATGAGGGAAGGAACAAAAAACTACCAAACCCTTCCTTCTTCAAGTTGAAGGAGAGATAATGACCCGTGAGTCTTACCTTTAATAGGCCCCAGAGTGGAGACTAGAACCAAGGGTATAGAATCTCATGTAACATGGAAGGAATTACCCTTTTTATAGAACAAGATCAGGAGATAAGACAGTAAATTCCAAACAATTCCAAATACCAAAAGTAAAAGTAAAACCAAAAACCTTTTCCCATATGGATATTCAAAAGTAAATCTAATTAAAAGTACAACAAAAATACAAAGTAAAGTACCAAAAGAAAATTGACTCAGCATAATAAAAACTAATCCCGATGCCCGAGCTAGTAAAGTCCAGCACGATACTCAAAGTCATCCTGGAAAACTGAAAATAGTTTTATATATGTAGGGTGAGCTACAAGTATACCCAGTAGGAAAAAATAAAGCTACTCATGAAAAAATGAGGGAACATACTAATTCCCTTGTGATAAAATAATATAACCTCAAGCACCTACCAAGGAATACTAACCAGCCCAACCTCACAAGGCCACACTCACCCAAGTAACACAATCAAAATAAAGTAGTAGTGTAAGCATTTCAATATTTGGGCACCCCACACACAACTTTTCCCACTGGTTAACTACTCATTCCTAATGATATGATGTCTTAAAACTGCCACTATTAACACACACAGTCCCACTGCCACAACCTGCATGCACACACATAGGCCCGAAATCATAGACAACCACACCTGCAGGCACCTGGGACACAACAACCACCACCACACCCAAAGAAACCTAGGACTCATCCTGAAGATACTTGGGAAAACAAACCTTCCCACAAACACATAAGACCCTAGTCCAAAAAAACCCTTGACCGAAGAATCTTGGGATATGGTAAGCCTCAATACATTATAGCTTGCTTGAATACACCCAAGAGACAAGATCTGGAAGAGGGTGCGAGAAATAAAATTAGTAAACAACCATCCATCCTCCCACCATGATATTGAGAAAGACACCCTTCCTCATGAAATGGAGGTGTTCGGAACATAGTGATCAACAAGGGTGAGGAGCGTATAGAAATCACAAATAACTACAATATATATATATATAGACAATCAAACACTCAGCCCCAACCTATGAGTTTAACACAACATATAACGAGCCCACACCAACACTACTTTGGATGCTACTCTTACATGCACAACCACACAAAAACCACTACCAAAGTATAAACCATCCCCCTTTTCATTCAATTTCCATTTATGTATTTATTTAAGGGGATTTTCTTAAATTATTCCAATACTATTGGTCAACTAACAACCGTAACCACACCAAGCAACCAACAAAACCAAACTGCAATCCCACTGCACAACAACAAAAAACAACAACAAAAAACTAGACTAGTAGTCCCACTGCACATCCCCATTAAACTACTACCAACTATCATTATTTAAAGTGATACCACCCATTTCTTATTCTACAACCCATACCTATAGCCCCAATACCCAAAAAAAACCCCAATATAGTACTACTGCATAACTGGTCCACAACCACACCGCAGTTCCACTGCTCGACGTCGCTTCATGACTATAACAAAACATAAAGGCAGTTCAACTGCCTAAAAGTTCATCCATTGTGCAATAAATTAGTCTCTCAGATTGGGATACCAACACACCCCCATGTACCACCCCACATACCAATCCCATAGAATCCAGAGCAGAACCCATACCAGAACACACAACACATAACCACACCCATCAACCAAGCATGTTTAAATTTAACCAACATGGGTTCTTTAATTTCCACTTTAATATAACCAATGTGATCATAGAAGAAGTTTATTTAGCAGAAAGTACATGAATAACCAGATTTCATTCTACTACCATTTTTCAAATCACCACAAGAAAGACAGGGTATTACCGGTGCACAAGAAAAGACCACCAACAATTGTGATTTTCAAAAGGCATACATCCACAAAAATCTATAAAAAGAATCAAAGATAACAAGTACAATAGGTGATCAAACATCAAGACACAACCTAAACATTATTTTACTTATACGAGTTATCTTTTGATCATATTAAATCCTCATTAAATTCTTATGTCAAGAAGAGTGTCTAGTCGTTCCTTACAAAGAACCATTAATATACCCACCCCACATGATGCAAAATTTAAGAGAAGAAAAAGAAAGTACCTACTTGGATGATCAATGATCGAAGTTACTTCTTACGCCAAGAATAGGGGATGATGTGACTTGTAGGAAAAAGAATCTCCAAGGTTGAGTGAGAAGGGATCCAGCATGGGTTTACGATTCATCTTGGGATGATGTCTTCAGGTGCACCAAGAGAAACAAAAAGGAAAAAGGAAGAGAGGACCACAACTTAAGAAGAGGCTAGATCCTAAAATTAGGGAGACCATTTCGAAGTACTTAAAAGTCAGATCGTAGCTTGACTGCATGGTTTGGCAGTTTCACATGTTGGGATGAATCAAGATTTCATAATTCCCCTTAGAAATGGTGGAGATAGACCAGCGGATGGCTGTGGGTTGATAGATTAACTTTAAATGGAGAAAATATGTAACAGGGGAAAAAATAGAAAAACATGGGAGACTAGAAAACATGGAAAAGGGTGTGATACTGATTTAAAAGGCCATGCATTTTGTTAATTCAAGGGTCACTCGATTTTTAGGGGGTTTAAAATATCTTTTACGGGACTTAAATCACTTTAAAAGATGTATTAAGACACTTCTACGTTAAAAGAAATGTTACGGGAGTGAAACTAAAAAGTCCTAGAGAAGATGAAAATGACTCATTTATGGGTGAGTCACCAAAAACCTGGCACCGTTCGGTGTGTCACCACTGCCAATCGGTGCCACCGATGCCTGATTGGTGCCACTGATGTCGATCGATGCCACCAATTCCCATTTGTACCACCTTTCGTTCAACCTGAAATTTGGAGAACTACTCAATGAGTCATGTATAGTCCCTAGGATACCTAAAACATCATGATTTGGAAAAGAAATGAACCAGGAGGGTTGGTACAATACATGATCCTTCCCTAAAATGATTCCAATTGCATCTTTCTGGGAAACCAATTATGATTTTCAAGGGTTCGCATCCCAAACATCATGAATTTTAACCTCGTAATACATAAATGTTAACAATGAATTTTTAAAATATATGAACTTCATAATATTATCTAATTAATAAATTTTTCATTACTATTTATTGTTATTTCATTACTATAAAAACATAATAATGAGAATTATATTATAACAACAAAAAATCCTTAAACCCAATTAATTAGGACTGACAAATGTATCAAACGATGCCAAATTGGCATCTTTTTATCCATATAACAGATCCCATTTAATTGAGTTTAATGTTTTTTATTTGTTATAATATATTTTTAATTATTATGTTTTTATAGTAATTAAGTAATATGAAATGGTAATGATAATTACTTACTCCAATGTCTTTGGTGGAGTCATTTACAAAACAACCATCAGATTTACTATGCACTTCAATCCACATCTCTGTTCATCCAATAGAGTTACTAATTCATTAGACTTTATAAAAAATATAAATAATTTTGAAGAAAACTTGATTTATAATAAAATGATATAAATAATGATAAATAAAATACAAACCAAACTTGTCATTTTCTTAAAAAACTTTGAGATTCAGTGATGCGAGGAATGACTTTCTTCTCACGATTCACAGTATTTTTTAGATAATTCCTACAAAAAATAGAAATATTAATAAAAATTATAATTTTATTGTGTTTATGTTATTAAGATTCTATAGAATATGAAATTACCTCATGAGATAAATCTCTGTTGATATCAAAAAATATATTCTATTGCTTATGAGAAATGCCTTTAGGCACTTTCTCATAGATCTTTCATGAGCTCAGAAAAGTTCCATTAAACTCAAGCTATAATATCCATTTAAAATATCTCAATTTCTTGCCCAATTTTTCCAATTTACATGGACATTAAAAAAAGTAATGGGAATTAAAATAAAAAAATCTAGAAATAAAAAACAGAGCACTTTATAAGTATATTATAAAATTTTACTCATGTCTTTTAAATTAGTCATCAATAAATATTAAATTAATATTATATTTACTTGAGTATTAGAGACCTCATTTTTCTAAGATGAAGGAATATGAATCTAATATTTATAATTAACAGGAAATCTCATATTCTTGCAAGAAATCATCCCTAGAATATTCCCATAGATTCTAACAGATTCATCGGTTGGCACCCCGAACTCATCAAATGGAACAATATCATGAAGTCCTTCAGGTCCCATAAATTTGATATGTTCATATTTTTATCCCTTATATGGTTGTATTTATCTATTTTAAAAATGAATTAAACAATTTAAAAAATATTTGTTTTGAAAAATGACATATATACTAGTAACAGTAACTCTCAAATATCCCCTAGATAGAGGGGTGACCAATTGCTCCATCTTTAGAAGTGAATCAGGAAATGGAATACCAATGACATCTGCTGAAATGAATAACTCTCTAATAGTCTTGGGTATAATAGAATCACTAGGATCTACAAAAGATGATGGTACAAGTGGTGTGCTTTGAGATGCTGATCAGCTAAGGTCCTGATTTTTTTTTGTTCTCTACATTCTTACATTTCAAATGGTTAAGATATATTTAATTTATAAAAAATGAGAAATTAATTTTTTTTACAAAAAAAAACTAGAACAATGTATATATGTATGAAACACTTATCAATGAGAAATTTTAATATATTTTCATTTCCAATTTATACACTCAATTATCTTTATATTCATTATCTTCATTGTTATAAAACTCCATTATGACGAGTCCTTTATTTTCACCCTCTTTTGTAAGTTCTATTGTTTCGATATTGTTAGGAAAAAACTCATCAATTTTTTTTTGGTTGATGAGGTTCACTGTCACAAATCACAAATTTATCTTCATCTACCATATAATATAAGTATCTTTACTTTAAGAGTACAAAAATACTCAAACTTTCATGTTTTTCATCATCCATTTAATAAACCATTTTCACTTGAGAAAATAAGATAAATATACCATGCTCCACACACTCACCAATATCCATCAAGTGATAGAAGTTTATAGAAGTAAAATTTAACAAATCTTTCATTATACATATATCAATTTTGACCCACCTGCATTTGAATAAGACAATTGAAAACTAGCCATGATAGTTTAATTCAATTATATCATTCATATTATCATTGTATCCCACATCTGAAAATGTAAATATGCCACTATTTTAGGTTTTCATGTCTTCTTCACGATAAATTGTACGAAACTGAAGCCATGAATATTTTAGGCATCCCATGTTTTAACTCGCCTTAGAGGCCCTTGAGACAAAAACATCAAATCATTCAATATTTTAGCTTGATTGTCAACATTCATTATCTAAACAAAAATATAAAATGTGTTACTTTTAACATAGAAAAAATAACTACACATCAATAAAATGAATATGAGTATATACTTACACGATGGGAGAAATGTTCTCCAATATTTTTATTAATAGTTTTTGTTAATTCCAGCCCATTTCCTGCTCGACCCCTTAATCATATCTTTTTTTCGTAATTCTTCAATAAATATATCTACCATAACAATATTGAGTAGCATATATCTATGTTCTTGTACCAACTCCAATTCAGTTAGTGGAAAATATAACCCCTTTCCAATTGGTCTTCCAATAGTTGGAAATAATGATGATTTATTTTCAGAATGAGAATTAGTGGATATGTCATCATCATGTCCAACATGGTTGAATCTAGTCTCAATACCATCCAAATTTATAGAATATAAGGTTAATAACTCTTTGACTATGTAACCTTTAGGAATAGAGCCTTTTTGTTGATATTTATTCGTAACATATGATTTCAAATGACCTAAGTACCTAATGAAAAAAAAATAAGAAACATATAAAAAATACACAATAATTTGACAAAATCAAATTCACCAATGAAAATAAAAATAATATCAAAGTATCTCTCATTTGGATACATGCATAAATAGTGTAACAGTTCACCAAGTTTAGATTCTTCAACCAAATGATTAGTTAAATTAATCATTAATGTGAAAAATAATGGGGAAAATAACATCTCTAAATGGAAGAGTGTCAACTCAAATCCTTCTTGAAGTTTATAAATCTTAGTTGTATTTAGAGTTTCTACAAAGATCTTTGAAAAAGGTACAAAACTCAACTATAATAATAGTGGATTTTTCAGGTAACGTATTACACAATGCCAACAAAAACAACTACTCCAACAAAATATGAGAGTCATGAATTTTCAATCCATGTAACTTTCTATGTTTGAAGTCAACTGATCTTGATATGTTACTTGTATATCCATATGGAACTTTTACATTCTTTAAAGTTCTAAGGAATACATCTTTCTCAAAAATTTTCATTGTAAAAATAGCTAAAGTATACTTTCCATTCTCATTTTCCCACAAAACATAATATATATTTATTAACTCCAAATCCTTATGATCATTAAGGTGACCTTTGACTTACCTTTCTCATTAAGCAATGTAAAAATTACATTATAACAAATGCTCTTCTCAATATGCATTATGTCAAGATTATGATAGATCAAATTAAACTCCCAATAATAAAGTATGAAAACATAATTTTTTTCATCCATTATTGTGTTCCATGTTTTTCTGATACTGTACCTTATACCCTTTCCCCCCTTATTTAAACTAAATAAATTTTCTAAATTCTTTAGTGACATTGATTAATTTTCCCAAGAATTATGAAAAAGATAACACCTTTGGTGACTTTATCATTTCAATATCTCTATTTATTCATGTCTTTTTAAACCCAAATTTATGAGAAGCATAAAGAAATTGATGATGACACATAAAATACCATTTTCTTCTATGAGGTAATTATTGAGGTTCAAAATCAAAACTACAAACTGGAAAAGCCAAACCAGTTTGAGTGTTCAAACAAGATAAATTTCATAGTCTAGGAAAATCACAAATTGTCTACATTAAAGTATCATTCATTTTGAATAGTTGTCTTATTGAAGCATCATATGTTTCCACACCATCATCCCATAATGATCGCAATTATTTGATTAGAGGTTGAAGGTATACAGCAATGACATTTATAGACATTTTCTTTCTTGGAATAATTATTGAAATAATGAAATAAGTCTAGTTTATACACATCCATGGAGGTAGATTATAGGGGATCAAAAAAACTAACCCAATGATATAATTAGTACTCAAAGTACCAAAGGGTTAAAAACATCAGAATCCATTCCCAAAAGTATATTCTTAAGATCTTAAGAAAAATAAGGATATAGAAAATAAAACATCTTCCATGATTCTGAATCTTTTGGATGTCTTATTAAGTAATCATTACTATCCTATGAATTCCAATTCATGTCGTATGCAGTCTTAGTTGACATAAATAATATTTACATGTGCAGTTTCAGAGGAAAGTAATGCAATTCCTTCATAGAATTTTTCTTATTTTGTTTCTTCCTAGGGTTGAATTGATTTATACTCTCATTATTTTTCATTGACTTCCATCTACATGTATGACGTCTTATGTATTATTCTTTATCAAACTCTTCTCCTCAATAAATAATTCAATTAATAAGGCCTGCATATATCTACATATAATCAAGTCCAAGTTTGTTGATGACTTTATTAATCTCATATAATGATGCAGGGATCTTAGATTCACTAAATTAATTATGAAGAAACTCTAAAATCTTGGAAATTACTTTTTCAATAATTCCATAAATACACTTGATATGATACAACTTAAATATAAAAAGAAACTTTGAATACTTGGAACACCCTTCATACAGTTCTTGTTTTCCATATTCAAGTAATTCATAAAACTCATTTTTTGGTCACTGAAGTTATGAGAAACAATAACCTTATTAGGATCAACTAAAGGTTCTATTGATCTATTAAAATCTTGGACATTGTATTCTATAAAACTAAATGCATTATTTAAAAAATTCCAAACTGAATTCTTCTTTGATAGGCCACTTTGTGTTTCTTTAATTGTATTTTCATTGTTTTGAATTTCCATAACATTTTATTCACCATGCCAAATACAACATACATATCAAGTAGGAAAATATTTAAATATCAAATGATCATATAATTAATTCCTATTCAACCATTTCATTAATTTATAATTAGGACACAAATATTTTATTCTACCATCCACAGAATGGTTTGAAATTTAAAAATCTAAAAATTCATCCAAACTCTTGGCATACTGAGGTGTGTTTCACGTTAAATTAATCCAAAATTTTATCCATAGGTATTTTATTATCACTATTCTCCCTAAAAATTTAGATAAAAACATATAAATGATTAATAAAAAATGTTCAATCAAAATTAAACATCCCCCAACTTAATCATTGACTTGGGTAGGGTCTTAATTAAATATAACATGAAATAAATGTTTTAAAATGATTGGAGGTTTAAACAAAGTTTATCTCAAGACTAATTTTAGTTTGATAAAATACCCTTTGATATTATGTCTATAATCATAAATATAGGTCCTCTCTATGACATTTTAAAAAAACCATCCACTATTTCATTAAAATTAATGAACACTATGTAAAACAATTCTCGATATTATTCAAAACACTTATTGTTATTAATAAAAAAAAAATTAAATATTTATAGATCCCATTAAATAATTATTTACATATAAAACTAACTCTTAACATTGATATCAATCCAATATATTCTTGATAACACATCATAATAATATAATTAATAAACAACCCATAACAATTCTTGATAATAAAAAACACTCACAACATTGATATTAATAAAAAAATCATGATATTTGGTAAAAAACAATCAAAACCATGAAAATACATATTTATAACACCCGATAAATCATTTATAATAACAAAGGAAATTATTTCATTAGAAAATTAAATTTATTCAAACATCTTAGTTGAAAAATTATTTTAAAATTGGTTTACTAAATTTGTAAGAAAAATCCACAATTTATCATATTAAAACCAATGAAAACTCATCGTATTACTATCAAAATTTAATAATAAATAATAAAAACAATTTAATATTCAAGAAAAACATAATTAAACTAATGCAACCAATCATGGTTATGGAACTGAAACATATATCTTTAACCACCAACTAGAGAGGGGGGACGATGGATGGCGAGCATCGATGGATCGAGGAAGGGGTGGTGCAGGCTTGAGTAGAAGGGGGGATCAGGAAGAAGGGTGTTGAAGGTGTTGGGGGGATTAAGGGGTATCAGGGGGGGCTCGATGAGGGGCAGGGGCAGCGCAGTCTCGAGGAGAAAGGGGGAGGGGGAGGGGGCTTGAAGAGAGGAAGCAAGGGGCGATGAGCGACGAGGGTGAAGGGTGGTGAGGGGCGAAGGGTGGAGAGGGGTAGCGTGGGATCGAGGAGAAATGGGGAGGGGGCATGGGGAGGGGGGGGGGGTCAAATTAGGGATACAAAAATATCATTGGTTTTAATAAAACTTCTCCTAAATGTTAAAATTAAAAAATAATGGTGGTTCATTTAAATGGACACTAAATTTTATTTTTTAAAATATTATTTATTCAACGGTGATTCATAAAAACACTGATAATAAACCACCACTAAGACAAATCTTTTTTATTGATATATTTAAGAATACTCTTGTGATAATTTTGGGTTCTCATAATAGTACAGATCTTCAATGACCTTTCAATGCAACAACTAATTTGAGGACATTCTCACATACTATGTTATGCATAAGAACAATCATGATGTGATAAGTAGTTTATTAATATTCAAAACAATGAATATAGGTTATCATAAAGTACACATAAGTTGGTTCTAGGGAACAAACTCCAAAATATTTTATATTGAAAGAATTCACTTTGATTCATATTAGTCACATCATGTGTTAGATTGATGTGTAGTCAATTTCTACACATTAAAAATGAATGCTGATTTTTTTTCATAAAGTTTGAAATAATTTGAGCTTTTTTTTTTCTTAGTTTTATCTAGGTGGTGTGAGTTTTAAACTAAAATGAAACTTTTATATTGAAAACATGCACTTTGAGTTATACTGACCACATCATTTGTCATATAGATTTGAAGTCGATTCCTATACATCTCAAATGTAATATGGAACATTTTTATAAAGTTTGAAAACAATATGATCTTGTTTCTTTAGTTTTTGGTTATGTGACATATTTTTAAAGGTAAAATGACATTTTTATATTAAAATCATGCACTTGGAATCATACCAACCACATCATATGTTGGATTGATGTGAGGTAGATTCCTATATGTCACAAATTAATTATGGATCATTTTCCTAAAATTTTAAAATAATATGATCTTGTTTTCTCAGCTTTGACGATGTGGAATGTGTTTTAAACAAAAACAAAAAATTTATATTGAAAAAAATGCACTTGAAATCATACTGGACACATCTTGTGATGGATTGATGTGAGGTAGATTAATACACATAAAAAATGAATTATGGATCATTTCCCTAAATTTTCAAGATAATTTGAGATTGTTTACATAGTTTTGGATATGCGACACATGTTTTACACTAAAATAACACTAAAAAGCACATAATTTGAATCACATTGGACACATCGTGTGTAAAATTGATATGTGATTGATTAATACATATCATAAATGAATTATGGATCATTATTATAAGGTTTGAAAATAAAATTATCTCATTTTATTAGTTTTGGCTATGCGATGCATATTTTCAACTAAAATGACACTTTTATTTTGATAACATGCACTTGGAGCCATACAAACCACATCATGTGTTGTATTGATTTTTGGTCAATTCCAACATGTCAAAAATGAATTATGGATAATTTTAATAATGTTTCATGATAATATGTTCTTATTTTATTATTTTTTGCTTATGTGAAGTACATTTAAAACTAAAATTAAACTTATATTAAAGGCACATACTTTGAGTCATATCAGCCACATCACGTGTTCGATTATTGTGGGGTTGATCCCTACATGTTAAAAATAAATTATGGATAATTATATTAAAGTATCTTTAAAATAAGATATTGTTTTCTCATTTTTGTCTATACAATGTGTTTTTAAACTAAAATGAAACTTTTAAGGTGAAAACATTCAATTTTATTCATATATACTACATCATCTATCAGATTTAAATGCAGTCAATTCCTAAATGTAACAAATGAATTATAGATTATTTTCCTAATATTTTAGAAAATATGAGATAATTTTCTTTCTTTTGACATTGTGATGCATGTTTTAAACTAAAATGAAACTTTTATATTGAAAATACAAGCTTGGAGTCACTCTGATCACATCATGTATCAGATTGATGTGTGGTAAATTTGTAAACATTAAAAATGTATTATGGATATTTTTAATACATTTTCAAGACAATTTGAGATTTGTTTTCTCATTTTTGGCTATGTGACATGTGTTTTAGAGTAAAATGATATTTTTAATGTGAAATCACACACTGTGAGTCATACCAACCACATCACGTGTTAGATTGATGTGAATTTAATTCCTACATGTCACACATGAATTATGAATGCTTTTTCTAATGTTGGAAAACAACATGAGTTCGTTTTCTCAGTTTTGATAATGTGATGAACATTTTAAACTAAAATGACACTTTTATATTAAAAATAGGCACTTTAAGCTGTACTAACTACATTGTGCATCATATTGATATGATGTTAATTTATACATTCCACAAAAAAATATGGATCATTTTCCTAAATTTTGGAAATAATATGAGCTCGTTTTCAATGTTTTGACAATGTAATGCACATTTTAAACTAAAATTACACTTTTATATTAAAAAGTTCACATTGAGTCATATCGGCCACATAATATGTCGGATATACATGTGGTCAATGAATACACATCAAAAATGAATTATGGATTATTATACGAAAATTTAAAAATGATCTAAGCTTGTTTTATTGAGTTTGAAAATGTGACACATTTTAAAAAAAATTACCTTATGTAGATCAATTTTCCTTTCAAATATTTTAAATTCCAACCCAGTTTCAACTTCGTTCACAGTTAATTCCTCATTTAAACTTTGAGCATTGAATCAGGATATGGGTGAGGCATATCAATTAGTATTTATAATATATTTCATTATTATGTATTAGGCTTAATCAAATATGAAAGTAAATGAATTCATCTCGATTCTTTATCATGGAGGTAGAAGTGATTGTAACAAGGCCCATACCATTTTTACAAAATCATTAAAAGACAAAAATGTATAAAATGAAAATGATGAGGCTATGAGTATGGAAGAACCTTCCCTAGTAGTTAGTAATATGTCTTAAAATTTGTGGGTATAAGGATCCTTGATTCATTTACCTCTTACCATTCACTACTAGAACATGGAAATTTCAAATGTTTGGAACCATTTCTATAGCCTCTGAAACTATTGTTATAGCCTATATTAATGGTTTGAGGGACCGTTGGGGGATTTTTTTCATCAGTACAGACCTATAACAATGGTTTTACCAAACCATTGGTATAGAACACCTATTCTAAGAGTTCTCAAACCATTGGTATAACCAATTTCAATGAAAATATTTATACTAATGGTTTGGTCAAATCATTGGTACAAGTATTCTATTGAAAAAAGTATTTCATTGCTGGGTATTGATCCCATAACCTCTGACTTATATTTTAAAGACCTTAACACTATCCTATAATATGTTTTATGTTTTTATATACATACATATATATATATATGTATATATAATTTATTAGTTATATTAATGTATTAGTATTATTTATATTAATATTCATAAATAATGGAACCACCTATACCAATGGTTTGGTCAAACCATTAGCATAGGTCTTCTATTGAAAAAAAATTCCACATTTGGGAATTGATCGCACATTCTCCCACTTATATTACAAAGACTTTACCACTATCCAACAACATGTTTTATTTTATTATATACAATTTAAATATACACACACACACACATATATATATATATATATACATGTATAAAAAAATTATCTATATTAAATTATTTATTATTAGTTTTATTAATATTCATAAATAATAGCACCACCTATACCAACAGTGTGGCTGAACCATTAGTGTAGGTATTTTATTGAAAAAAACATTCCACCACTAGGAACTAATCCCACAACCTCTCGCTTATATTACAAAGACCTTACCATTATCGTACAAGATGATTTATGTTCTTATATACAAAAATATGCATATGTATATATATAAAAATTATTTATATTAAAGTTATTATTATTATTGTTATTAATATACATATATAATGGCACCTAATATACATATGGTTTTGTCAAATAATTGTTATAGGTTCCATATACCATACCTAAACCAACGGTTTTTTAAATCGTTGGTATAGATGTCCGAAATCAATACCTATACAAATGGTTTGGTCAAAATAATGGTATAAGTGTCCAAAAACAACAACTATACCAATAGTTTGGTCAAAACATTGGTATAAGTGCCACATACCATACCTATACCATAATTTTTCCCAAACTATTGATATAGATCAGATTTATACTAGTGATTATCTCAGTTGTAGCATTTAAGTACAATTTCTATTGAGAACAAGAAACTTTAGACATGTTACTAGCTCTTCCAGAATCCATAGAGCATAACCCTCCATGATACTTCTCCTTGAGAAGTGGCTCAAATCTTTCTTGCTTGGAAGGTACATCACCAAAGCATTTTGCAGTTTCTACTAACTCACTCGAACCCCTAAAAGAAAGAAATGAGTGAAAAATTGAAAATAAATGAATGTAAAATAAGGCAATGAGAATATAACCTCTATAAAACTAAAAAAAGTATAGTAAAAATAATAATATTGAATTTCTCACATGAGATACAGGTTTAGTAATTGTATATGAAAGGTTTAATTGAAACTAGACTACATTCATAGTTGCTGGTGGGTTTGAATGTATTTGAAATGATTTTCAACTAAGTTGTGGCTTTTTATTAAGATTATTTTTCTAATAATAATAGATGCAACACCCACAATCAAAACTTTCATAATATTTTTCTCAGGAGGAGGAACCATAGGTGGGGGAGAATCATTAACTATGTAGCCCCACTAAATAGGGGTTGAAAATATATAGTGAGATTAAAATTAATTTTAAATGAAGGAAGGAACAAATCTAAAAAACTGTTTGGATGGTAATTACAAATGAAATATTATAATAAAAATATAATAAACAGATTTTCAATACTATAAAAATTTTATTTTAGAAAAAATGATATCTAAGAATTATGATACTGATGCTTAAAATTCAAAATGTATCTCTAAGGTTATAACCTGTACGAGATCACAAATATAATAAGTAATAACCTCAACTTTATGTCATGAAATATTCTAAAACCTTGTACTCATGCTAATAATATATAAACAAATCCACTTCTTCTTTTGACTATATAGACTATTGGTAGTCCTGGTAGTACGGAAACAATATTGAAAAAAATGATTAAAAAATATTTCAAATGAAATTGCAATTACATTAAAATATTACCTATTTGAGGATGCTATTTTTTGGTGATATATAATATCCTTCATAAATTGGAAAACATATTTTCCACAATTGCTGTCATTATTTTTTTTCATACAATGTATAAAAATTGACCAAAATAAGTAATTTGTTTTGAAATATGTTTTGATAGTTAAATATTACTACATATACCTTAATATGTTTCCATTTAAAGAAATCCTTATACTTCTTTTGTTCAGTAACTGACCTCATACCATGATTTAGTTGATATTTATAGATCTTCCTATCATAAAAATATTTTTGTTAAAACAAAAACTAAAACATAGAATTTTAATTTTAATTATAAAATATTGATTACAGTGCATTAAAAATTAACAATGGACATCAAGTGTAGTCGATTTATTGGAAATCCATGATTTAGATCCAAAAAATAAACATTTGAGGTATCTAAATTAATTTTTATTAGCCTCCATTGCTTTAAAAAAAATTCAAAAACAAATAAGTAATGAAAAAAATAAAAAAACATTTTATATGATTAAATTATTGAGTTTTAACCCATGTATTATAGAAATCAAGAATAGTCTATAATCTATTATTTCATTTTCAAACACTGCACTTAGTTCAACTTTTTTTCATTTCAATTTCTACTAATTATATAAAAATTCTATACAAATAATGTAGGGATTAACGAGTCCAAATATTACTTTACCTGATTTTCCCTTTATATAATAATAATATATATTCCTATATAAAATATGAATAATTATTAACTATAATGAATGTAATAGATCATTTTTTAGATAAATAGATTATTAAAAGGTACCTCACATATATATTCACAACTAAGACTCCCATCCATTTAAACTTGATAATTTCATTTATACTCTCGAGAACAAACATGTCTGTAATGGACTCTCCAAATATTTTTTCTTCATATTCAATGTAAGATGTGTTTTGATATTTAAATATTGTATCTGAATAAACTTGTAATGTTAATATATGTGGAATTATAACTAGTGTGGTGAAGGTACTCTCAGAAGGTCCCTTTGATTTATAAGTTGATTCACTATATTTTATTGATCTGACCTTCTGGTTCCCCTCCATTTTTTCCATATATAATACCATACCACATTTTAAAAAAAATTCATCAACATTTAATGGATATTTATTTTAATTGTTTTTAAAGACATACCTCATGTGTCATCATAATATTAAAATTAAATGATATAAATGTTCCAATAGTATCATTGACTTGGTAACATCCAAATCATCAAGAGAAACTGGAAGCATGATTCTTAGCTCCTGAGATACTTTAATCCCAACTCTCACATGATCTTTTGGGAGTTTTTTATTTTGTTTAATGTCTCCTATGATATTTTACACTGTACCCCTCACAACAAGGCGATGCATGGGTGCTGATAGATATAAATCACATATAATTTCACCCTACAAAATTTTAGTAATATAAAGTTATCGAATGTTACTTGATTCACATTTAGGAGAAATATTCATGAAAAAAATTGATTACCTCAGGTAAGTTAGGTAGTTTTTGGGAATGACTATCCTAAAATCTACTGGGGTCATGTGGCTCTTCATGTACTGATCGTTTTTATACTATTGGTTTTATTTTATCCTTTCTCATATACTATTACACCTAAGAAAAACAAATAATAATATATTTTAAAGCATCTATTTGTGTATGCATGACTTTCATTATCTCATATGTACCTCCTTACAGATTTTTATTTTCAAAATATGTTTGATGTGACACTCTAAAACCTACACCTCTAATGTGGCCATATTGTTCTGGCCAATTCAAATCCACTAAAAGTAGTTTTTCTTCATGTACAATCAATGTCGACCCTTGTGTATCAACTATATAAAAAATATACAAAAATAAATATAAATTTTATGTAATACTATTATAAGGAATAAAAAATTTCTATTATTTCATATTTATACATGATTCTCATACTTCTTTTGTGTTTTTATCAACTAATTTTCCATATTTATTTACACGAGCCACCTTCCATAGCACATGACATGGGATGGAAGTGGATTTGGATTATGATTCATCAATCAGTATCTAAACAAAGGAACATATATTTTTTCATACCACATAAAACATTTACTATAGATTTATAATACATACCATTTTCTTTTCAAGTTAAGCATACCCCATCCTTGCTTTATGATAAGGGTACATTGGTCTTGATGCACACTTCTTATTTTGATTACTCATTTTTTGTTTCATAAATTAAATTTTTTAAATCAACATAGATAATTAAATATTTTTAAATAATCAATTATAATACACCTAAAATGATTCCTCACTACATCAACTAATGAAATATTTCCACATTTCCTAGTTTATAATGTGTGTATACATAGCTGGTGGGTGGGGGTTTACTTTCCCCTCAATATCCCTGAGATTGAACTTCTTCATAAGTGTTAGAAAGGATCTATGAGATTTTCTAGCAACCATTAATAAAAATTTCTTATGGTAATCATATAAAATAAATGAACTATTCAATTGATAATGAAAATTAAATAAATATTTCATTGTATAATTTTTTGGTAAAATAGAGACAATATATCATAAAATTACCCTAATATCTTCCCACATCGTTCTCATCAATACCGACATGAGATTGTTCCATGTTTCTATATCAATTTGAATACACATTATCATTTTGACCCCAATGTAAATAATGAACATCAAATTTTTGGGCTCAACAGGTTATCTATGTTGATTCAATCCAACCTCAAATTTTATACCTTTTATTATTGTCTTGATAACTTTAGTTAACTTGTTAATGCTACAACACTCTTGTTTTTTATCCACATGTTTTTTATCCCATAATAATTCCATAGTTTTAACATCAAATATGTCTTCTCCCACAGGATTGGTAATATCAGCAAGTGAATAACTCATTATCTGCATGATTAGTTAAAAATTTAATTTATATTATATAAATTAAGTGGAGAGCACATAATATATTGAGGAAATTATATTATATTAAATAACACTTTAACCTATTAATTAAACTCTCTCTTTTTTTTCTTTAAAGTTTGAAGAGATTTATCTCCTCTATCGAGTATCCAAATACCCTCCTTATGGTCCCTATAACATACAAGAAAATGTTTACATTGGGACCTTCATGAAATGATTATGATCTCCCAATTAGTGGTTAATCCTCAATTGAATTTTCATCTAACCCTATAGTTGTTTTAGTCACCATCAGAACCAATTCTTGTTTACTAGATCTGAGATATAAAATACTTTACTACTTGTGAAACCATTATAAGAAATTCATCTTTATACCATTCAAAATTAAAATTCACCCTCACAAAGCCCAATTCATCAAATTTTGTTTCACTTATTTTATCAAAAAAAATCAATGGAAAATCAATGCCTAAAATATTATATAACCAAACTATCATATTTTTTCAATGATTCTAAATTATGAGATATTGACATAATTGGATTTCTAACCTTGAAACCAGATGCATGCATTTATTTTTCCATAAGCATAAATCCATGGTTTTGTATCAGACTATGTTCATATTATTCCATCATATAGAATGTATAACCATTAATTAAAAAATTGGTGTAAGATATAACATTTAAATTTGTTCCTCTAGATATCCATCAAAGTCATTTGATAATTGAATTAAGATTTTTAGATAAATCTTTATAAACATGATATCAAAACCATCTTATAAATTGTTATTATGGGTATTTGATATCCACCTTTAATCCCTTGATGTATTAAAATGTCTAAGAACTACTTAGTGGGATTAAATATATAAATAAACCTCTACACTATTAAGAAAAATTTAAAGGTAATCCTACTACCACTCTATAATAGTAATTGTAACAACATATCTTATATAAATACCTTAACCCATAAGGTTTCCAATATGATGAGATTATGGGAGACCAATGTTATCAACGTCTGATAAGAAATCGGTAAAAAATTCCACATTTTCTTCAACAATATATCACTCTACAATAAAACCTTCTAGACAACTTTTATTCTTGATATACCCTTTCAAAATATTCATACACCATTCAATGGTGTACATCCATCTATAATTGATAGGACCACATAGTTGAATCTCTATATAACCAAGTGAACCATTAGGTGAACCATTATATCAAAGAATTATTATTGGAAGAAAATATCTAATTCACATTATGTGACTAAAATATCATTATTCAGGATTATAAACTTTTCTAGGTCTAAAAATTTATTGTATATGGCTTTGAAAAACAAGAAAAGTTTGGTTAACATATGTCATATATTTATAGGTATAATAAAACATAAATCTATAGACATTAAATTTTTCATCAAAACATGATAGTCATATGATTTTATACTCTATAAAATCAAATAACTCATTGACACAACACTCTTGATATTTGATGAATACCCCTTGGGAAATTTTACACCATTAAGGTAGTTGAAAAATTAAAATTTTTCTTATTTGGATAGAGTGTAAGTTGATAGAGTAAGAAAAGTTATTCTTTAACCCTTTACTGGTGCAGACTCTTCCCTTATCCATATTTCAATCATGTCCAACTTAGCTTAATGAAATATTTTATTTTCTCTGGTACATTTACTAACATGCCAATAACACTATCACATATATATTTTTATACATGCATGAAATCAAGAAAATTATTAACATACATATAATTCCAATATGACAATTTAAGGAAAATTGATCGATTTTTACAACATCATTTTATAAGGGTTTTCAATTTTTTTTACTGAAATTAGTGTTAATATATTTTACTTTCTTAAATAACTGATAACTAGTTAAAGTAGATGGTTTTGTACCTTGTTATGTATTTCCATCAAATGATGCCATCTATAATCAGTATTTGTATTATTAGGGTAAAAATTTGTGATGTCCTAAAGACATGATCTTTGAGTAATGTTTCCACCTAACTGAGTGTGTACCTTATTCACAAATGGGACACCCCAACATTCCTTTAATTAAATAGCATGATAAATTTTTATAAGTAAGAAAGTCATTTATCATCCCATACAACATGTTTCTCAATGTGAACTCTTCAATTCTATGAGCACTATACAATATAAAACCTTCATCCCACATCAATTTAAGATCTTCGATCAATGAATCCAAATAGAAAAAAATATAATTACTAGGTTGTTTTAGTCCAGATAGAAGTAGAGACAAAATAATGTATTTTCACTTCATGCAAAACCATAGTGGAAAGTGATAATTTACCAACATAATTAGTCACATACTTTGAATACTAATTTTTACACCAAAATGATTTATTCCATCGGTAGATAACATAAGATGGATGTTTCTCAACTCATTTCAAAATTTATGATACTCATAATAAATTTTATTCCAATGAGGTGTTTCTGTTCAGTGACATAGTTTCTCATCCAAAATTTTTGTATCTACATTCCATGTTAGTTGTCTTTCAATTTCTTATTATCCATACTGTCTTTAAACCTTGGAATGATAGGAAAGTATCATATAAATTTTTAAGGACTTGATTCTTCTTGTATAAATTCCCACCACACTTAGGGAATTTTGTAAGTGATTCATGGTCCTTAAAAATTAAAATATGACCATTTGGATAGAAATATATATTTTTAGAGAAAAAACCCATTGAAATTAAAATTATTTTAGTGTTATATATTCGAAAAGGAATATCATTTTCTTCTGATACTATATCATTCATGAGACCAAGTGGTTTTATAAAGATGGAATTGCTCTATCTTCTTCTAGTTTTAAAATTATATATCTTTAGTACAGTGAAAAATATTGTATATTTAGTAAAACTAGAATAAGATGGTCTCTTTGCACAAATATTTAACTTCTCAAAAAAATTTAGACAATCACGAAGGTAATGTTAAATTTTCATGGTCATTTCTTCCATACAATCTCCATCATCATTTACATTAGCATTCATATCAAATGATACATAAATTGTAGTATCATCCCAATCAGTATGTACATTTAGTTTTCCCCCATGTTTCATCCAACATTTATAGCTTTGAACAACTCTGTGACAAATTAAATGATCTTATAACTCTTATGAATTTTTTTTCTTGAATAAAAACAACGTAAACACGTAAAAATGATTTGAGAAGGGTTATTTTCATGATATATTGAAAACATGATGATATATTCCTTTATCATATGATTAGAATCTATAAATTTTCGATTCATATTTATCTTATTAGGATAAAAAATATTAATTTTTTTATAATAAATAAATAAATAAATACACATAAGGTATTAATTATCAAAGGGGAAAGATATATATAGTTCTAATAAATTTAATTATTTTCTGAAGAAAAAATTCACACTCACATTGGACAGTCAAAGAATAAATAAAAACAAAAGTTGTAATGAGAAAAAGTATAGAAGTTATTGAAATTTCAATGTTATACTCATTATTATGAGAAGGTTTCACATTGATATCCTCTTCATATAACGATGATTTTGAGTGTTTAAAATAAATTAGGCAATTAATGATGGATAGAAGCTTTGAAGTAGAGAGTTCAATGCCGATTTTAAATTCCAATAAGCAGAGCCCGCATGGGATGATCGACACAATGATGTTATTTTCCCCTTTATTTGATTATAATCTTAATTAAATAATAATGATCATATTGGACTACAAAATTTGAAGGAATATCAAAATTTGAATATTATTAGTGATGATTCCTAACAAGTTATCATTTTATACAAGGGCAACATGCAAAGAAAAAACCTATGGGGGTTGAAGGACTATATAGTCCCCAAAGGAGGGAATAAGTGTTGGAACGTTATTAAATAATCATTTAAGCTTCATGAATCTATTTTTCTAAGATAATAAGAGTTGAATGATGCATATTGATATTTTTGTGTAGTGGTGGAAATCATTAAAGGAAGGGAATGTGTGATACTTATAAAGTTACCAAGAATTGAATTAAATTTTAATCAATTGTAAAACACAAATATCAATAGTGTTCAATCACCAAATTATTAATGGTTATTAGTTAAGATGAAATCATGAAGGATAATTATGTTTTCAGTGAGAAACCATAAAAAATTATTGAAGGTTTTGAGAATAGTAGAAACATCAGATGAAGTATGACCAATTTATATATTTTTTCATAATAAATTAATAATACGAGATGCACTGTAACACCCCCAAATGATAAAGGGTTAAATTAATAAATGATATGACTCATTTCAACAAGGTGCACCTTCCTTTTTAGGAGACTAACAGATTAGAACTCCACAATTAAGCGTGCTTCGCCTGGAGTAGTGATCAGGATGGGTGAACTTCTGGGAAGTTTCTCAGGGTGTGTGTGAGTGAAGACAAAACACACTGGAAAGGACATGTGTTAGCCTTTTGCAATTGTCATTGGTTAGATGACCTATTCGGGCATGCGGGTGGGCCTCATGGTGGGGACCATGTGTCTGCGGGGCAACTGGTGGTACCTGGTGGGCTAGGACCCGATGACCATGTCAAGGCGGGGTGTTTGTGTTGTCACTGAGACCCAGTTGTTACATTTGGTATCATAAGTGGTACCAAGCCTTAAGTGCGGTGCACTGCCTCGGTTGAGATGTAGGGCCCACAATGAGGACGTTGTTCTCTAGGGGGGGGGGGATTGTAACACCCCCAAATGATAAAGGGATAAATGACTAAATGATATGACTCATGTCAATAAGGTGCACCTTCCTTTTCGGGAGCCTACGTTGTAACAACCCAGATAAATAAAGAATATGACATTTTCATATTTATCCATATTTGTGAATAATGTATTAATATGACTTTAAAGGGGATGCTATGCTCGATGGCGTACCCAACATGCAACAACGAGTTTCTTGGGAATCTTACGTTGCACTCTAATAATAAAATAATATTATTTTAAATGGTAGTTAACAAGTAGCCGTTGTATTGGAAGGAATGGATAGAAATAACTAAAATATGATTATATATGTTTTTTAATGTTTTTACATTTATCCAATAAAATATAAATTCATAAAATACGGAAATAATTCGATTTTAGGCGTATATGCCCTAGTTTTCACTAAATGTTCACTTATCGGCTTTTGATGGAGAACTGTCATTAAATATAGTTTTGTTCACTCTTATACATCCTTTTGGACCAAATAAAACTCTTATTAAGAATTGGGACATCAAAATTTACTTTGTGTAAATTTTTGGTATCTTTCCGATAAAGTTCTTTTTTTAAATGAATAGTGTAAAATGTTGCATTTTAATTCAAAACCTCTTTTTAATCTAATTTATTTATATGATTGGATTATCTTTTTAATTGGTTTTAAAGTGAAATTAGAATATATTTTTACCATTAAATCCAATAGTGGTCGTTGGAATTAATTTCACTTTCAAATCGGACTTAAACCAGTGTCAATCTTTTGATACTTATTGTTTCATAAAAACACGCTATTTGATCTGACAGCGGGAATTAATTATTAAATTAATTAATGTGACTTATATGTTCTGAATTTTGTAAAATAGGATTAATTTTTGAATTTGGAATATCAAATATAGCTCAGGGTGAATTTTTGGGATTTTTCTGAAAAACTTCAATTTTTGATGAATAGTGAAACCACTAAGTGGTACTTATAAAAACTAAATTTCCGTTTAAATGAAATTTTTCCATCTTTGTGTTTTGGATTACAAAAATCCGACATACATGGTTGTTATTAAGAAGTAAAATGTGGTTCAATGGGATAGAAATAATTTTTTGGTGAATAATAACTTATTAAGTTTTTAATCGCGATTAGAGGTAATTAGTGTAGTTTAAGTTAAAAATAATGTTTTAATAATATGAAATGAACTTGACACATGTACTAACCTCATTGGATGTGTCATGGCCGACCAAGAAAACCCATGGGTCAACTTGGGGACCCCATGAAGCCACTTTGGTTGAAAAATGACATTAATATCATTTTATTTAATGTTAAAGTAAAAATGAGACAAACATGAAATGTTTTACTAAAACAATTTTTACATGGGGTTATACAAATAATATTTTTGACTATAAATTTTCATTGGAAAGATAAAAATATTTCCTACATCATAGTATTTTTTTTATAATTTTTAGACATTAAATAAATTAAATTATTTATGACATCATGATGATGCAGCGATGACCTCATTATTTAACGATTTAAATAAAATGGAAAGATAATGTAATATCTAAGACCTAAAAATGTCCAAAACCTATTGGATGAGTGTATTTCGAACCATTATCACCTTATCCTAGAAATACATCAATGTGGGACCTTTAAAATTTGAAACTCTTTTGAAAATAAAGTAACATTTTACAAGAGTGACCCTCCTCTCCTCTTATAAAAGGCCCCCACCCCTACCTCCTTACCCACAATCCCAAAGCCTTTGGCTCAGCCAACCTCTACCCATTTTGTCTCTCCAATTTCCTCTCTTACTCCTTGAAGTCTCACTTTGGGCATAAGTCTTCCCAAGGAATCCTTTGAGCTCAAACCATAGGGAGTTACCTGATTTTAAGGTAATGTCTTCACTTGAGTACTTTTGTTTTATTTTGCTTCTCCAACCCCCTAAAATCTTTTTATTAATTTCTTTTGTAACAAATCCAGTATCATCAATATACTAGGATGTTGTTATAAGAAGGATTCTAGCTACACTTTCACACACCTACATCTAATGGTTAAAGAACATACTGTTTCCGTGGATGGCGAATTTCGGCCTCCCGAAACGATGATTGTTCAACATTATTTTAACACCTTAAAAGGTGTCCATTAAGATGAAACTATATTTATATATGATATATAATATGTTTATGATTTCCTTAAGCTTCTGTATTTTTCATTTTGGGAATACCTTTATGGTTTCCATTATGGGTAAACGCGATATCTTCATTTAAGGAAGTGCGGACTACCGCCCCCTCAAAGTGATTTGATTCGTTAATACCATATGTGGTACGTATAAAGGATATATTTAATTATATTATATATGATACCATACTGGAATTAAAATACTATTATGTATCATTATGTTTTAATTCCATTAAATATGAAATAGAAATGGAAGTAGCGTTCATGCGTACATATGGCTTACCGTCTCCATGAAGGGTACATTTCATTTCTTATCTCAAAATGTTATGTAATACTATAAGTACATATATATAATGGATATATATGTAATATATTACATCAAAATTATGGATATCATTCTGGAATTATAACATATATATATCTCTCTCATTTTGTTTTAATTCCATTAATATGACAAAAAATGAAAGTAGCGTTCATACGTACGTACGACCTACCATCTCCTTGAACAGTGCTTTTCGTTTTTTATCTCCAAATGATATGGAATAGTATAAAATGAATATTTACTGGATATATATGATATTTTAATCATTAATACTATTCTGGAAATTATTTACTTATAACTACATGGGTAATCTTTTTTCAAACAAGTTCATTTTTGACTCATGTACCAAACATCGACAAAAACGTCTGATATGAACTAACATTATTAAACAATTATTATAACATTATAATATGTGATATTAACTTAATAATAATATCTAAGGAGGTACTTAGGCAATTATTAATTGACCAAAGTTTATTATTCAGGAATATAAAGAAACGAACAAGACAAGTTGGACTTGAGGTAAGGGATCCTACTCCTCTCTTTCTTTTTAAGTACACTCTTTTATGTCATTCCTTCTAAGCTCATATTTCTTGTTATTGGGATGTTCTTTTATATTACTATTACTGTAATTTTTATTTTCATATGATGAGAGACCCTATTCTCTCTCATCAGTCCATTTTGGAAGTTTCGAGTGGCGCCGTTAGGCTGCCGAATTTTTGTAAGAGATCTAACCTCTCTCTTTCTCTTTAAGTACTCCCCTTTATGTCACTTCTTTTAAGCTCCTATTTGTTATGATGGGGGATGTAATTTCATATTCCTATTTCTGTACATTTTGTTGTAATGTGATGAGATACCCTATTTGATCTCATCAATCCATTTTTGGAAGTTTTAAGTGGCGCCGTTAGGCTGCCGAGTTTTTGTAAGTGATTTTTCATCTCACTTTTATTCCCATGAGATTTATGCTACATTTGCCACAATTTCCTTTGAGTGGTGTATGTACAGACCATTATTATACTCTTTGTTTAATATACTTTCGTTTATGAGTATTTACATCATTGATGTATTGTCTTTCTTTCACGGGGCATATGTTTCGAAAGATACCCATGTCGGTAAGGGAACCTTTCACCCTCCTCTTTTTAAAAGACTTCTTTGTTGGGTCTTTTAATTTACATATTTTTATGTTGGTATATGTTCTCATATATCTTTATTGATGTAAATTTTACATCCAAGTGATGAGATACCCTTTTTTTATCTCTCATCAACTCATTTTGATGTGACGCCGTTAGGCTGTCAAGGGAACTTCTTAACCGAATTTCGATTTCCTTGGGTTCAACATGTAGTTATTGAATATGTCATCCTTTGAATATGTTTGAATGAACTTTTATTATTTTAAACTTAATATCCACTTATATTTTGTGTATTCGTTTGTCACACATAATTATGTAATTGATTTATCCTTAAACCGAGGATACCGTCTTTGTAAGGGACTTCGTCTCAATCTCTTTTCATTGAGGCATATTCTGTTTTATACACAACCTTCTTTTATATGGTGTATAAACCCCTTTGAATTTTATGTTTATTCTAAAGGAATCTTTTTTATACGATGCGTTTACTAAACGACAAAAGGGAATGTTTTTGTCGTACGTATGTGGCGACTATGACTTCTCCGCTGCCGTGACCATTATTTGAGTTTCGACTTCCTCTACAAGCCATACCTTCTTTTTAAAAGAAAAATAAATACCATGTTTTACTTTTCTTTTATCTTGGTATTTAAAATGGTTTTCATAATGTTTTTATATCAATGTGTTGTATTGATATCTTGTGATTGAAAGGTGGGAATGTTATGTTTCCTTTATGAATGTTTTATGTGATACGATTATGTTGAGGTTCTTGGGAATTATTATGAAGACGGGTGGTTCTGTGATAAACTAAGGGCGGGTGAGCACGATATAGCTCTCCAATGCATTGGGTAACACGAAGGAGTGAAACGTTAAGGTTTCTCTGAAGAGATTTAGGGAATATACTTTGATGGGTATTCCAAACGTAACCAAGAGGGTTACTCCCTACGTAAGAATGTTATGAATGCCTCAAGTTACCTCTATGTCTTATGTTTTCTATGATTTATTCATGGTTTGATGAGGTATGTTAAAGTGTCTATGTTTTATGGGTAAAGTATGATTTCATTCTTATGTATATATGAACTCATGTTTCCTTTCCATATTTTTATAACCCTTACTGAGCTTTTTATGCTCATCCCAAGTTTTTGAAATGTTTTTCACAGGTCAAGGGAAAGGTACATGACGTGATGATAGTGTCAAGGATGTGTCAAGAAAGAATCCTTGTTTTATTTTAAATATGTTTCCATTGATGGGAAGAATTAATACTGTCTTTTATGTAACCACTTTGTTTAAATGTGGAATGAAATGCAAGTTTCATGATCTAATTCTCTAAAACTCTAAACCTGAAAAGATCCTCAATGTGTAATCTTGTAATAACTCAAGATTAAGTAAGGTTTAAGGCTGGGGCCTTATAGTTGGTATCAAAGGTCGGTTTAGATAACTTTAGAGGTTAGAGTATTCTTTAAGCATAAGTGACATTACCATAATGGTTAGGATTTCAGAAAGAGTCCTAGTTTTAGATAAAGTGAATGAGTAAGTGTATCTTAGTGTTTACCTTCCTCATTAGTACATGATGGTTTTGTTGATATACTCACACTGACATTTCTATTTTTAGTGAATGGATGGATCTAGCAGGCACCAAAGTGACAATTGGTTTGAAGGAAACTGTGGTGGTTCTTTGATTAAGAGACTGGATGAAATGGGGTATTCAATGAGGAAACTCGTGGTTGTTCTAAACCAACTATCAAGGAGTCATGATCTACCACTTGAACCTTGGTATGATCTTCAATGCATCATGTACGAGATGACCAATCGATATGGAAGTTCAGTTAATAATTATAAAAGTACCCATTAGAGTTTATATGATCCTTACTTTTGAGGTAATTATGGGTTATTATATGATATGCTGGAAAATGAAAGGCATGAGATAAACTTGAGGTTAAAATATGTTATGATCATTTTTGATGATTTTATCTATTTTTTGGGAATGATTTAAGAATTATATAGTTTTGGAAAAAGTACAACACGTAGACCGCGTGACAACCCGTCGCGTCGGACAAAGCTGCGGGAATCGAACCCACAACCAAAGTGCGACTGGTATTTATCACCTACCACTGGACTACGTGAAGTCCCTGGTTAGTTTGACCGATTCTTTTTAGTTAGATGATTTTATGAATTAATAGTAAGTTGATTTTGTTTTATTTATGAAAATGATTAACCTATCATGGAGGATATGTGATTAGGTTAATTACTTTTCAATACGAGACTTTAGGAGCAACTGATATTGTTTGGAGATAAATGTTACGATTTAACTTGGAATACTATGTGACTAAATCCTTCAAATATTTGGTTTTCAATCTTATATTGGTTTACCTTGAAGAATTTTATGGAAAAATTGTTTATCGGATGGTCCTCGTTGAACTTTGGGTTTTGTTGGACAAATTTTGAGATTAAGAATAGATTTTCTTTTTATAAAGGGTTATCCTTTTTTGGATTATCTGAACTTGTACTAACCTTTCTGGTTTTGGTTTTAGTTAAAGCCTAAAGACATGGGATGTATATAGTTCTCTTTTGTGGATTAGGTGATTATCTAGAAATTGATTATAGTACTCTTAATGCGAACAAGTCTCCCTAAATACTCGTCTTTTGGAAAAAATATGAGTTTGATTAAGGAATCTAGTAAAAGTTGGAAGTCAACATGACAAGTAAGTATGTTTCCTTATGTTTTATTTAAGCTCAAAAATAAATTCCTCAATAAAAAGTTACTTAAATCAAAAATGCTGTCTATTAACGTTTCCTAGTGGGGAACCCAACACCGTTTAACCCATCACAAGTTTGTGATTTACTTATTGTTAACTTTCTCCTAAACATGTTTTCTATCACTCTCCATCAGAACATAACCCTATGTTTTCTCCACCATGTCCATATTTTTCTACATAGAATCCTAGTATGGGTTAACTCAGGTGACCATTGTACTTATCTTTCTTTATTTTAAAGTGATTGTTTTACCGACTCTTGTTCCGATGTGGGACTTTCAAGGATGTTTCCAAGCTCAATTTTAAAAATTGCGAGGATGCAATTCCCAAAAGGGGGGAAGGATGTAACATCCCAGGTAAATAAAGAATATGACATTTTCATATTTATCCATATTTGTGAATAAAGTATTAATATGACTTTAAAGGGGACGCTATGCTCGATGGCGTACCCAACACGCAACAACGAGTTTCTTGGGAATCTTACGTTGCACTCTAATAATAAAATAATATTATTTTAAATGGTAGTTAACATGTAGCCGTTGTATTGGCAGGAATGGATAGAAATAACTAAAATATGATTATATATGTTTTTTAATGTTTTTACATTTATCCAATAAAAGATAAAGGCATAAAATACGGAAATAATTCGATTTTAGGCGTATATGCCATAGTTTTCACTAAAGGTTCACTTATCGCCTTTTGATGGAGAACAATCATTAAATATTGTTTTGTTCACTCTTATACATACTTTTGGACCAAATAAAACTCTTCTTAAGAATTGGGACATCAAAATTTACTTTGTGTAAAGTTTTGGTATCTTTCCGATAAAGTTCTTTTTTTTAAATGAATAGTGTAAAATGTTGTATTTTAATTCAAAACCTATTTTTAATCTAATTTATTTATATGATTGGATTATATTTTTAATTGGTTTTAAAGTGAAATTAGAATATATTTTTACCATTAAATCCAATAGTGGTCGTTGGAATTAATTTCACTTTGAAATCAGACTTAAACTAGTGTCAATCTTTTGATACTAATTGTTTAATAAAAACACGCTATTTGATCTGACAGCGGGAATTAATTATTAAATTAATTAATTTGACTTATATGTTTTGAATTTTGTAAAATAGGCTTCATTTTGAATTCGGAATATCAAATATAGCTTAGGGTGAGTTTTTGGGATTTTTCTGAAAAACTTCAATTTTTGATGAATAGTGAAACCACTAAGTGGTACTTATAAAAACTGATTTTTCCGTTTAAATGAAATTTTTCCATCTTTGTGTTTTGAATTACAAAAATCTGACATAAATGGTTGTCAATAAGAAGTAAAATGTGGTTCAATGGGATAAAAATAATTTTTTGGTGAATAGTAACTTATTAAGTTTTTAATCGTGATTAGAGGTAATTAGTGTAGTTTAAGGTAAAAATAATGTTTTAATAATATGAAATGAACTTGAAACATGTCCTAACCTCATTTTATGTGTCATGTCCGACCATGAAAACCCATGAGTCAACTTGGGGACCCCATGAAGCCACTTTGGTTGAAAAATGACATTAATATCTTTTTATTTAAAGTTAAAGTAAAAATGAGACAAACATGAAATGTTTTACTAAAACAATTTTTACATTGGGTTATACAAATCATATTTTTGACTATAAATATTAATTGGAAATATAAAAAGATTTCCTACATCATAGTATTTTTTTTACAATTTTTCGACATTAAATAAATTAAATTATTTATGACATCATGATGATGCAGCGATGACCTCATTATTTAATGATTTAAATAAAATGGAAAGATAATGTAATATCTAAGACATAAACATGTCCAAAACCTATTGGATTAGTGGATTTCGAACCCTTATCACCTTAGCCTCGAAATACATCAATGTGGGACCTTTAAAATCCGAAACTTTTTTGAAAATAAAGTAACATTTTGTAACTTTACAAGAGTGCCCCTCCTCTCCTCTTATAAAAGGCCCCCACCCCTACAACCTTACCCACACTCCCAAAGCCTTTGGCTCGACCAAACTCTTCCCATTATGTCTCTAATATTCCCTCTATTACTCCTTGAAGCCTCACTTCGGGCATAGGTCTTCCCAAGGAAGCCTTTGAGCTCAAACCAAAGGGAGTTACCCGATTTTAAGGTAATGTCTTCACTTGAGTACTTTTGTTTTATTTTGCTTCTCCAACCCACTAAACTCTTTTTATTCATTTATTTTGTAACAAATCCAGTATCATAAATATACTAGGATGTTGTTATAATAAGGATTCGAGCTACACTTTCACACACCTACATCTAATGGTTAAAGAACATACTATTTCTGTGGATGGCGAATTTCGGCCTCCCGAAACGATGATTGTTCAACATTCTTTTAACACCTTAAAAGGTGGAAATTAAGATGACACTATATTTATATATGATATATAATATGTTTATGATTTCCTTAAGCTTCTGTATTTTTCAATTTGGGCATACATTTATGGTTTCCATTATGGGTAAACGCGATATCTTCATTTAAGGAAGTGCGGACTACCGCCCCCTCAAAGTGATTTGATTCGTTAATACCATATGTGGTATGTATAAAGGATATATTTAATGATATTATATATGATAACATACTGGAATTAAAATACTAGTATGTATCATTTTGTTTTAATTCCATTAAATATGAAATAGAAATGGAAGTAGCGTTCATGCGTACGTACGGCTTACCGTCTCCATGAACGGTACATTTCATTTCTTATCTCAAAATGTTATGTAATACTATAAGTACATATATATAATGGATATATATGTAATATATTACATAAAATTTATGTATATCATTCTGGAATTATAACATATATATCTCTCTCATTTTGTTTTAATTCCATTAATATGACAAAAAATGAAAGTAGCGTTCATGTGTACGTACGACCTACCGTCTCCATGAACGGTGCTTTTCGTTTTTTATCTCCAAATTATATGGAATAGTATAAAATGAATATTTACTGGATATATATGATATTTTAATCATTAATACTATTCTGGAAATTATTTACTTATAACTACATGGGCAATCTTTTTTCAAACAAGTTCATTTTTGACTCATGTACCAAACATCGGTAAAAACATCTAATATGAACTAACATTATTAAACAATTATTATAACATTATAATATGTTATATGAACTGAATAATAATATCTAAGGAGGTACTTAGGAAATTATTAATTGACCAAAGTTTATTATTCAGGAATATAAAGAAACGAACAAGACAAGTTGGACTTGAGGTAAGGGATCCTACTCCTCTCTTTCTTTTTAAGTACACTCTTTTATGTCATTCCTTCTAAGCTCATCTTTCTTGTTATTGGGATGTTATTTTATATTAATATTACTTTAATTTTTATGTTCATATGATGAGAGACCTCATTCTCTCTCATCAATCCATTTTGGAAGTTTCAAGTGGCGCTGTTAGGCTGCCGAATTTTCGTAAGAGATCTAACCTCTCTCTTTCTCTTTAAGTACTCCCCTTTATGTCACTTCTTTTAAGCTCCTATTTTTTATGATGGGGGATGTTATTTCATATTCCTCTTTCTATACATTTTGTTTTAATGTGATGAGATACCCTATTTTATCTCATCAATCCATTTTTGGAAGTTTTAAGTGGCGTCGTTAGGCTGCCGAGTTTTTGTACGTGATTTTTCATCTCACTTTTATTCCCATGAGATTTATGCTACATTTGCCACAATTTCCTTTGAGTGGTGTATGTACAGCCCATTATTATACTCTTTGTGTAATATACTTTCGTTTATGAGTATTTACATCAATGATGTATTGTCTTTCTTTCACGGGGCGTATGTTTCGAAAGATACCCATGTTGGTAAGGGAACCTTTCACCCTCCTCTTTCTAAAAGACTTCTTTTGTTGGGTCTTTTAATTTACATATTTTTATGTTGGGATATGTTCTCATACATCCTTATTGATGTAAATTTTACGTCCAAGTGATGAGATACCCTTTTTTTTATCTCTCATCAACTCATTTTGATGTGACGCCGTTAGGCTGTCAAGGGAACTTCTTAACCCAATTTCGATTTCTTTGGGTTCAACATGTAGTTATTGAATATGTCATCCTTTGAATATGTGTGAATGAACTTTGACTATTTTACACTTAATATCCACTTATATTTGGTTTATTCATTTGTCACACATAATTATGTAATTGATTTATCCTTAAACCAAGGATACCGTCTTTGTAAGGGACTTCGTCTCAATCTCCTTTCATTGAGGCATATTCTTTTTTATACACAAACTTCTTTTATAAGGTGTATAAACCCCTTTTACTTTTATGTTTAATCTAAAGGAATCTTTTTGAAAGAAGCGTTTACTAAACGACAAAAGGGAATGTTTTTGTCGTACGTATGCGGAGACTACGACTTCTCCGCCACCGTGACCATTATTTGAGTTTCGGCTTCCTCTACAAGCCATACCTTCTTTTTAAAAGAAAAATAAATACCATGTTTTACTTTTCTTTTATCTTGGTATTGAAAATGGTTTTCATAATGTTTTTATATCAATGCGTTGTATTGATATCTTGTGATTGAAAGGTGGGAATGTTATGTTTCTTTTACGAATGTTTTATGTGATACGATTATGTTGAGGTTCTTAGGCATTATTATGAAGATGGGTGGTTCTGTGATAAACTAAGGGCGGGTGAGCCCGATATAGCTCTCCAATGCATTGGGTAACACGAAGGAGTGAAACGTTAAGGTTTCTCCGAAGAGATTTAGGGAATATACTGTGATGAGTATTCCAAATGTAACCAAGAGGGTTACTCTCTACGTAAGAATGTTATGAATGCCTCAAGTTAGCTTTATGTCTTATGTTTTCTATGATTTATTCATGGTTTGATGAGGTATGTTAAAGTGTCTATGTTTTATGGGTAAAGTATGATTTCATTCTTATGTATATATGAACCCATGTTTCGTTTCCATATTTTTATAACCCTTACTGAGATTTTTATTCTCATCCCAAGTTTTTGAAATGTTTTTCACAGGTAAAGGGAAAGGTACATGACGTGATGATAGTGTCAAGGATGTGTCAAGAAAGAATCCGTGTTTTATTTTAAATATTTCTCCGTTGATGGGAAGAATGAATACTGTCTTTTATGTAACCACTTTGTTTAAATGTGGAATGAAATGAAAGTTTCATGATCTAATTCTCTAAAACTTTAAACCTGAAAAGATCCTCAATGTGTAATGTTGTAATAACTCAAGATTAAGTAAGGTTTAAGGCTGGGGCCTTATATACGTGATTATAATTCCACAGTTAAACGTGCTTGTCCTAGAGTAGTGATTAGGATGGATGAACTTCTGGGAAGTTTCTCAGGGTGTGTGTGAGTGAGGACAAAGCACACTAGAAAGGACATGTGTTGGCCCGTGGGGAAAGTCATTAGTTAGATGACCCATTCAGGCATGTGGGTAGGCCCCAGGGTGGGGACCACGTCTCTGTGGGGAAACTGGTGGTACCTGGCAGGCCAGGACCTGACGACCATGTTAAAGGCAGGGTGTCCGTGCTGCCACCAGGACCCAGTTGTAACATCTACATCAATGATAAATGTCATGACCAAAAAAATTCAATGAAATATTAATTTACATGAGAACAATGGAATAAAAACATAGGGACATCACTTATTATTTATAATTAATTTTAGATATTAATGAATTTCCTTGTGATGAATTATTTCTTCATTGATGAATTCGATGACGTCTCTACACCATACATCTATTGTGTTGTAAGAATAAAGTGTAGATTCCCTCCAGTGGTGATCCACACATGCTCTAGGAACCTCCAAACATCACTATAGGAATCTCTAGGTCCGAGTGCGGAAGATCCTAATACTTGTGTCATTCATATTTGATTGCCCTGAGAACTGATCCAAGAAGTATTATGTTGGATATCTTTAGAATTGAGAGTGGTGGCAGAGGAGGATTGCTCTTCATTATTTAGATTGTTCTTAGGTAAGAGAGAACTCATGGTCCTTGAGATAATTCTCTGAATGTTGTCGTGCACAACTAAAATAAGGGGGGGGGGTGATTGTAACACCCCCAAATGATAAAGGGTTAAATGACTAAATGATATGACTCTTGTCAACAAGGTGCACCCTCCTTTTCAGGAGCCTACCTGATTATAACTCTACAGTTAAGCATGCTTGACCTGGAGTAGTGATCAAGACAGGTGACCTTTTGGGATGTTTCTCAGGGCGTGTGTGAGTGGGGAAAAACACATTGAAAAGGACATGTGTTAGACTTTGGGGATAATCATTAGTCATGTAAAGACCTGGAAATTTCCATGTAATTTTTTTAATTAAATTAGAATTTTATGAGTCCGTGAAAATTGACGGCGCGTGATTCTGAGGCCCGAAGTGCCTGGAATGAATTTCTAAACTTTTTTTCAAGTAAGTTCAGTAAACATGCGAGCGGGTTTTTCTAACTTTTGAACCAGTTCGCAGAATTGAAATCTGAGGACACTGTTGAACTCGCAACGCCAATATTCGCTTAAGGAGACTTTCAACTCGACGACAGTTGGTCGAGGGTGAAAGTTAATTTTTGGGTTTTTCGTGAAAAGAATAAAAATAAATTAAAGTGTGTAACATTTTATTTTATTTTGTTTTGAAACTCCCATGTGGTAGTTTCACAGGTGGGGACCACCTGAATTAACCTCCCATGAGAGGTTATGGTGGTGGGGACCACTCGAGCCTAACCTCCCATGAGAGGTTATGGTGGGAGGGACCACTCGAGGCTTAAAACTCTTGAACTACCCTCTTAATGAGTGAGAAACCTCTCAACTCCCTATTTAATGTGGAGGAGTCTCTTGAGCTTCCTCCACATTAATTATGCCAACGCCATACATTAATTTTGCCAACATTTGTGTGTGTGTGCCAATATAATTTCTTCTTAAGTGAAATTATATTGGCACCTCTTTCTTTTTGTGGGCAAAGTAGAAGGAGAGAACTCTTTGGAGAATTGTGGAGAATCCCATCCTCTGACGAAGAACGCCTTTGACTATGAAGAACCAACAAATGAGCCCGGGATCGGAGGCGTGTGGCGGGTGCGACGAACGCCGATATCTTCGACTACCTCCAATGCGGTACATCTTCATATACGACGAAACTATGTCCGTACTTCCTTCTCATGCCAGCATCAATGAAAAATCCAAGGTAGGGGGTTATTATTAAATTTATGAATTCTCTTGTTTAATTTCATCATTCTTGGAAATCATAGCAAACTTGGATAAACCAAAATGAGTTGATCCACGATTCGTATTAAATTGAAGAGTTTTTCATTCTAGACTCCTATTTTTGTTGAGCCGCTTGCTATCGATCTAACGCGGAGGGTGCAGGCCAAACAAACATGGCCTGAACCCTCTGCCATTCTTCTTGAATGGTGTATCCTTCGTGATAGAAGAAAGCGACTTTGGTGACAAAAACCAGTGCCGGCGGTCGGCACCGGTGGAACTCAAGAACCGCCGATGAAGGCACATCGCCCCACCGCCCAGCGGCCTCCATGCCCTGCAGAGATCCTCCTTCCACGGCCACAGCTGCCAAGAGGCCATTGATACCCCGCGGCCTCCGCTGCTCCGTACCATCCGTTTCTGAGCCTACCTGAGTCTCCACCACCACCGTCCGCGGCCCTGCCGCACCGCCAACGGTCTCGCCGATCCAACCCTTGGCCAAGCCGCCCAAGCAGCACCCCCCAATATGAGATGCCCTCACGGCACCCCCAGGAGGATCCGCCATGGCGACACTCCTGGGCCGAGCCGCCCTCGCGGCACCCCCAGGCTGAGCCGCCCTCACGACACCCTCCAGGCCGTGCCACCCTCGCGACACACCCCCCGCGTCCCCTCGTGGCTTGACGGGCTTCCCAACGGTCCTGGCTAAACCCAATGGGACAAACCCAGTGGGTTAGGCTGGGTCGACCCAAACCAGGTCATCCTAGGCCAGGTCGGTCCGACCAGGTCAGACCAGACCCGAACCCACTACGACCCATTTACGCTCTTTTGGCCATAACTTTGGCACTGGGTGTCCGTTTGACGAACTGTCAACGAATCTGGAAATATTGGAGAGAGAAGGTCCCTTTGAGTATAACCCACTAGAGATTTGGGTTAATATGGGGTATTGTCAGGTTGGATCAAGGATGAATCCAACCGGGCCCCCAGGACTAAAAGGTTAATAACTCACAGACTGGGCATCTGATTGACGCTCCGTCTGTTGCGTTGATACCCCTATGACGTGGTGGTCCTTTGAGATACTTCTTCAGGGGAAATCATGGAAATTGGAGAATAGACTAGTGGCTTGGGGAATAGACTCTCCCAGAGACGAGCACGCCTAGTGCAGAAACCCAGTAGCTGGATGTGATGAGAAGAGTACTCTCCTCGCTATCCTATGTCGGTCAGTGCTAGCGATCCTGTGTGGGTAAGCTCCTAGAAATATTATGTGGGTCTGCTCATAGCGATACTCTATGGGTAATCTCCAGTGATCCTGTGTGGGTCATCTCCTAGCGATCCTATGTGGGTCAGCTCCAGTGATCCTTTGTGGGTCAGCTCCAGCGATCCTGTGCGGGTCACCTCCAGCGATACTCTGTGGGTCAGCTGACGCACGCCTGTCCTAGGGCGTGGCAAAACAATTTTTTCCTAAGTTAAAATGTAGTAATTTGGTTGACCTAGGATGTCTCCCGAAGAGGAGTGCACACAAAATGGGTTGTCACTTTAAAACGAGGGTAAAAATGTGGTGAACGGAAATTTGAAATTCAAATGATTGAAAAACAATGAAATTAAAAGGGTGATTAGGTCGGGGTCGGTTTCCTAATTATAATGCTATCCTTGTTCAATTTAATTCAAAACTCTTCTTCTTAGTTAATTAAAGTGAGTTTCCACAATCGTTTCCTCTCACTTCCTTGTTGAAATTGTTATTGTGAGAGAAAACCTTACCAAGATCTCGGTTTGGTCAACTCTCCTTCCATGTGTAAAATATTTGTATTGAATATCCTTAATTGAAATGGGAAATTCCCAATCAGGTTTTGTTTATCCCAAACAATCAAGAACATTCACTACACCTTTTACACGTACTGACGATCGTCGAGTACTTCACCACTAATTCCTAGTTTATTCCATCGTATATAAACCAGAAATTAGTGGAGGGAGATATTGATTATTTTACCAAGGAAAAAATAAATATCGGAATTATTATTCAAGAACGATCTCACTTGATTATAAAATCCGCTATAAGAATTTGAAAACAACTTTGAAGAAGAAAGAAATTTATTCAATTGTGTCCAAGAACTCAAGCATTACAATGTAGAAAACCAACCCTTCCCCAATCACTCCAAAAGTTTACCCCACCATGGTAAGGGTAATCGAGTTGAATGGGGAAGAAGAAGGCATTACAAAACAATGAAAAAGAAAATAAATAAAAGAGAAATATGAAAAGTTCTCCTTCTTGGTGTCCCAGAAGGAATGGGGTGGAGAATGGATGCCTTGAGAGGGTGGAGCTCTCCTCCTTTTATAGCCAGAATTCTTCCCCCGAATGTCGACGCGTTGTATCCCCATTAAATGACATCTTCACGCGTTGAGCCCTTCATGAATGTTGTTCATAATTCCCTTGGCCGTGTCCCCTCAACATTGCAGTGGATTTTGACATGTATTCCGAGAGTTATGGCCATTTTACTATGAGAATTTATTCTGTCCAGTCAGACTCTCCAAAACGAACTCCTCCGGATTCGGGTGCTTTAATGGCCCCATAAACGGAAAATTCACTCGGTGATTCCTTCATAAAGGATGCTCCAAAACTCCTTGCGCGTCTACCCACCGAATTTCACAAGCTTTGGCCCTACAGTGGATGCGTTATGGATCCCACATCAAAACTAGGCAGAACTGAAAATAGTTTTCTTGAGCCAACTTGTGAGCTTTGTTTTAGCTTCCATATGGCCGATTCAGATTTTGGTCCAAATATATTAAATGAAGCCCTGGATGTGTAGAATCTGAAAAAGAAATAATTGTTCAATTTGGATCAATGTAGATAATATTATGTCCAATCTACCGAAATAATTTAAAACTGTTAAAAATCCAAAATGGCCAATTTTTACTATTCAGCTCAAAATAACACCATTATCATAAAAATGAAACAATTCAACTTAGAGGAACAATTTTGTGGGTTTAAAACAATGATATTCAATATAAATTAATTGAAAATATTTGATCTATCAATTCCCCCACACTTAGCACTTGGACTCCTGGACAAGTAAAAATCAAATCAAATCAAAATCAAAACACATATCAATGAGATCAATCAAATCAATTTCACGAAACAAAAAGATATCATGCCTCAACAAAAACTGTTATTTAAAGTTATCCGTTTAAGATTTTAATATATTTCCACTTCATTTCTTATCCCATGCACACAAAACACCTACCTCACATGAATTTTCTCTCATCTCACAAATGTAAAGGCTGAACAAGGTTTTTCTCATCCAAACTCACACAAGAGTCACCATAGGTTTGATAAATTCCTACTTCTCCACCCGATGTGAGTCAAGGACATGTGTTTCTCATGAGGACTTTTCAGGGTTGTTCTGTGGCTTCCGGTTGGTAGGATTTAGATGTTAAAAGTTCTGAGGCCGAAAAAGGAAGGCTTGGCTCTTATTGAAGCAGAATTGCAAGATTCTAGTTTTCACTCAAATATGGTCTCCTTCACTTCTCCTTTGTTGAAAATAGGATTCATCATCATTCAATTAGCTCAACAGCAAACATTTCAATCTTTTCAAACATAAATTTTTTTAAAGCTCCAGATAGGCACAACTTTCTTTTGGAAGCTCCAGAAAGGTACAACTTCTCTTTTGGAAGCTCCAGAAAGGCACAGCTTCTCTTGTCATAAAAGCTCCAGAAAAGGCACAGCTTTCAACAGAATAATTTTTCAGCATCACACACATCTCTTCCATAATTTATTTTCCACCCAAAGTATAACCAAATGAGGTAGTACACCACAAGACATCTTCCCCCACACTTATGTTCAACTAGATCATGCAATTTTACTTCAAGAGCAGGTATGATAGGGAAAATTGGCTTGTAATGTGGCTAACCTAACAGGAAATTCATGGATACTAGGGGCTACAATGAAAGATAAATGTAAAGGTGGGCCATAATGAAAAGGATTATTTTGAAAAGGGGGCTTCAAACAAAATAAATGCCTCAATCATTTAAAACACACGTACCCCAACCCTCAAGTTTTGAAAGGAATAAATCAAATTCTAGTTAAATAAAGTATGGTCTGGTTCTCTCAAGATGTGAGATGAATGAAAAGAATATAATAAAATGGTTCTGAAGCCTCACAGGAAAGTGATCTTAAAGATACAGACAGTGAAATATGCCATGAGATTCAAAAATTAGTGTACTTTTCATGAATTTCTAAAAGATTTGAACTTGAAACAAAGTTATTTCAGCATTAATTTAACATCAGTTTCATGAAATAGACTGGTTCACTCATTGACATGGGTTTCAAAAATGGTATTGATAATCATTTCAGCTCAAAAGTTTCAAAAACACACCAAAAATTGAAAAATAAACACACAAAAATTTGATTTTTTTTTATTTTTGAAAAAAAACATTTTTATTTTTGAAAACAAACATCAAATAAAAATCCTATACTACAAAGGTTCCCTCCCCCACACTTAAACGATGCAGTGTCCTCGATGCATTCAAGTGGATTTAACATGTAAGCCAATTTTCAAATTAATCACAACATCAAGAAAGTGTGAAAGAGAGGTACAACCTGATTTATTCGTAGTGCAACATTAAGTTAAGCTTCCAAGTGTTGCACTCTGAAAACCTACAAATAAAATAACAAAAGAAAACATAATATATTTATTGAAAGAAATAAAAATAGAAAAAGGATGAGAATATAAGGATAAAACTTGGTTTAATCCCCCAAGTGGGCCCTGGGTTTTAACTGCCTCCAGAGGGGCAGTTCTAATCGATTATCCCCAATCTGATGGTGGATGAGGTTTCTTTGATTTGAACCACCACATGTGGATCTTCCCATATTTCATTTCGTTGTTCTTTTTGAGGATTAATCCATAGACAGAGTATACCAGATCCACCCCCTTTGCAATTTGGTACATCTTGCATGGAAGGGGTAGGATGAAGTACGGAACCTCCACCTCTTTTGTTGCTACTTGTGCAACCATATTGTCTTCCAGTACTAGCTTAATGGGTGCTTCGACCTCTTGTATTATTTCCTCAGCCTTAGCAACTTGGATCTCTTTATGATTGGGTTCCTCTAGTAGATATTCCATGACTTCCGGGTGCTCTAGGTGTTCCTCAACAGGTGCATCTTCTTTTGTCTCTTCATCCTCTAGGGAATAATAGGAGTCATCTGATTCTGAAAATTCAAAACAATTGGGAGTTATACTCAAATTAGTTTCAATAAAATTAAAAGAATTTGAGTGCAAAAATGTATCATCTCCCTGAGTTGGTTCATCTTGAATCTCTTCTTGATTTGAAAGTGCCTCTTGGAGTTGATTATCGCTGGATGGAGGTAGGTAGTCATGCTCCTCCACCTCTTGTTTGGATTCAACTTCATGGATGACTTCAGTGAAATCCGGGAAGACCAGTGGCACTTCCTTTTTGGCCTTGAATCTTTTTAAGTCAACTTGGAGTTCATTGACCATGGCCATCAAATCTTCCGGTGAGATCCATGTTGTTATGCCTCTTTCCACCTGCTTGAACATTATCATCAGTGCATCAGCTCTTCGTTGGAGGGCCTCCTCTGTGTAGACTTCTTCTTGTACCTGTGAGTAATTGTCATTCCATGTAGAATAATAATCATTTGAATTCATTATGGAACGATTTTATTTGTGTTTTTTTAAGAAAACAAAATCTCAAAATTTTACAAAAATATTACGGCACTACCTCCCCGGTAACGGCGCCAAGTTTGACGCACGCCTGTCATAGGGCGTGGCAAAACAATTTTTTCCTAAGTTAAAATGTAGTAATGTGGTTGACCTAGGATGTCTCCCGAAGAGGAGTGCACACAAAATGGGTTGTCACTTTAAAACGGGGGTAAAAATGTGGTGAACGGAAATTTGAAATTCAAATGATTGAAAAACAATGAAATTAAAAGGGTGATTAGGTCGGGGTCGGTTTCCTAATTATAATGCTATCCTTGTTCAATTTAATTCAAACCTCTTCTTCTTAGTTGATTAAAGTGAGTTTCCACAATCGTTTCCTCTCACTTCCTTGGTGAAATTGTTATTGTGAGAGAAAACCTTACCAAGATCTCGGTTTGGTCAACTCTCCTTCCATGTATAAAATAGTTGTATTGAATATCCTTAATTGAAATGGGCAATTCCCGATCGGGTTTTGTTTATCCCAAACAATCAAGAACATTCACTACACCTTTTACACGTACTGACGATCGTCGAGTACTTCACCACTAATTCCTAGTTTATTCCATCGTATATAAACCAGAAATTAGTGGAGGGAGATATTGATTATTTTACCAAGGCAAAAATAAATATCGGAATTAATATTCAAGAACGATCGCACTTGATTATAAAATCCGCTATAAGAATTTGAAAACAACTTTGAAGAAGAAAGAAATTTATTCAATTGTGTCCAAGAACTCAAGCATTACAATGTAGAAAACCAACCCTTCCCCGGCAACAGCGCCAAGTTTGACGCACGCCTGTCGTAGGGCATGGCAAAACAATTATTTCCTAAGTTAAAATGTAGTAATGTGGTTGACCTAGGATGTCTCCCGAAGAGGAGTGCACACAAAATGGGTTGTCACTTTAAAACGGGGGTAAAAATGTGGTGAACGGAAATTTGAAATTCAAATGATTGAAAAACAATGAAATTAAAAGGGTGATTAGGTCGGGGTCGGTTTCCTAATTATAATGTTATCCTTGTTCAATTTAATTCAAACCTCTTCTTCTTAGTTGATTAAAGTGTGTTTCCACAATCGTTTCCTCTCACTTCCTTGGTGAAATTGTTATTGTGAGAGAAAACCTTACCAAGATCTCGGTTTGGTCAACTCTCCTTCCATGTGTAAAATAGTTGTATTGAATATCCTTAATTGAAATGGGAAATTCCCAATCGGGTTTTGTTTATCCCAAACAATCAAGAACATTCACTACACCTTTTACACGTACTGACGATCGTCGAGTACTTCACCACTAATTCCTAGTTTATTCCATCGTATATAAACCAGAAATTAGTAGAGGGAGATATTGATTATTTTACCAAGGCAAAAATAAATATCGGAATTATTATTCAAGAATGATCTCACTTGATTATAAAATCCTCTATAAGAATTTGAAAACAACTTTGAAGAAGAAAGAAATTTATTCAATTGTGTCCAAGAACTCAAGCATTACAATGTAGAAAACCAACCCTTCCCCAATCACTCCAAAAGTTTACCCCACCATGGTAAGCGTAATCGAGTTGAATGGGGAACAATAAGGCATTAAAAAACAATGAAAAAGAAAATAAATAAAAGAGAAAGATGAAAAGTTCTCCTTCTTGGTGTCCCAGAAGGAATGGGGTGGAGAATGGATGCCTTGAGAGGGTGGAGCTCTCCTCCTTTTATAGCCAGAATTCTTCCCCCGAATTTCGACGCGTTTTAGCCCCATTAAATGACATCTTCACACGTTGAGCCCTTCATGAATGTTGTTCATAATTACCTTGGTCGTGTCCCATCAAAATTTCAGTGGAGTTGGACATGTATTCCGAGAGTTATGGACGTTTTACTATGAGGATTTATTCTGTCGAGTCAGACTCTCCAAAACGAAATCCTCCGGATTAGGGTGCTTTAATGGCCCCATAAACGGCAAATGTAATCGGTGATTCCTTCATAAAAGATGCTCCAAAACTCCTTGCGCGTCCACCCACCGAATTGCACAAGCTTTTGCCCTACATTGGATGCGTTATGGATCCCACATCAAAACTAGGAAGAACTGAAAACAGTTTTCTTGAGCCAACTTGTGAGCTTTGTTTTGGCTTCCATATGGCCGATTCAGATTTTGGTCCAAATATATTAAATGAAGCCCTGGATGTGTAGAATCTGAAAAAGAAATAGTTTTTTAATTTGGATCAGTGTAGATAATGTTATGTCCAATCTACCAAAATAATTTAAAACTGTTAAAAATCCAAAATGGCCAATTTTTACTATTCAGCTCAAAATAACACCATTATCATAAAAATGAAACAATTCAACTTAGAGGAACAATTTTGTGGGTTTAAAACAGTGATATTCAATATAAATTAATTGAAAATATTTGCTCTATCATCAGCTCCTAGAGATCCTCTATGGGTCAGCTCCTAGTGATCCTATGTGGGTTAGTTCCAGCGATCCTGTGTGGGTCAGCTCCTAGTGATCTTGTGTGGGGATGCTCCATGCGATCTTGTGTGGGTCAGCTCCTAACGATTTTGTGTGGGTCAGCTCCTAGCGATCCTATGTGGGTCAGCTCCTAGTGATTCTGTGCAGTTCAGTAGAAGAGCCTCTTAACAGAGTAAGATGATTTAGTAGATATAACTAATCATCTCTACTATCATACCTAAGTTATACCTAGTGTGAGATGAGTCAGAACCTCTATGTTTCTTCATGTTTGAGATGAATTACTTGATAACTTAGGTATATGTTTGGGAATATACCTAAGTAGGGTTATCTATTATTTTCATAATTTGTCGTTTATCCTTGGTAGATTTTGTAAGACCTTGATGGTCTCAAGGGATTTATAAAGTATAGTTATACTCACCCCTGCACGAGCTATTCCCGCACCTTGTTGTGTTGGATGCAGACGACAGACAACACTGACTAAGGCTGAGAGTACCAAGACTGGACGGTACCCAGAGGTGGACCATAGGGCGTATCGGTATGAAGAGGAGACGGGTGGATGTGGAGTGCTGAGGAGGCGATATGTACCTACCCTTCAGGTAGGAACCTCAGAGGATGATCCAGTATCTGTCTTTTCTCTCTCTTCAGTTGTATTGTATTTCAGTTTCTCTTGTACTTCCCATTTGGGTTTGTATTCTGGAAGCTTTTTCTTACTATACTCACTCTATTTATTATTCAGTTTACATGTGTTCATATCATACTGTGTTCTTGGATGCGTGTGTTTACAGGATATAAAGGCAATGGCTTCCCAATTTTAGGGATTATGCCCTTCGGTGCTAGTCTCCAGCCCCTGGCCTATGGAAGGCGGGCTTGGGGTAGTCACGACACGAGCCCCAGGGGATGGGTCGCGACAAATTAGTATCATAGGAGTCAGTTCTACCGAAAAACATAGGACTATGATCTTTCTTTTAATGGAAATAGTGTTAAGGGAAGTGAGTGTGGTTATCAGTTTAGGGAATCCAGTGTTAGTGCGGCGGCCGACGTATCCATACACCAAGACCCTGACTTCTGATTTCCAAGTCAATGCATGAAAACACTGATTGTGTGTGTGTTTTGAAGAGTTTTATTTATGATATTTTGAGTCAGATCACCATGTATAACTTATTAACCGTGGTGCACCTGTTGATTTTCAGGGTGCCTCTACATAGACAGCCAGCTAGGGTTCTGAGAGTTGTACGCGCTGATAGCCCATCGAGCGACGTGGCCTCGATGTAGGGTCCTTTTCCAGTAGAGGCACCAGCGAAGGCCCCAGAGGTACCATTCCTAGTTGGACCACCGATGCCATCAACTCCAGCAGTAGACAGTGCATGCCACTTAAGCGTGTTGAATGAGTTCCAGCACCAGATGCCACCCAGGTCCACGGGAGAGACAGACCCACAAGTAGCTGGGGATTGGTTGGAGGTTATAGTGAGAGTCTTCCGAATGGTAGGGACATCATCCGATATCATAGTGATCCTTGCCGCTAGCCTTCTACAGGTAGCAGCGGGCAGATGTTGGAGCTTGATGCTCCAGGTTCACGATGAGGTGACGCTTCTCTGGGTAGACTTCAAGATCCTGTTTCGGGTAGAGTTTGTAACATCGACTCTTCGTACAGTGCGTATACATGATATTATTCATCTGCAGTAGGGAAGCATGACTATAGATCATTACTCAGCGAGGTTCATAGAACTCTCATGCCACTCCACTGGTATGGTGCGATACCCATTCTTCAGGGCCCAGACCTTCGAGCATGGGCTCAGGTGAGAGATCAGGGCTTCGATGATCTCACTCAACATCCCAACATAGGTGAGGGTGTTAGAGTGATCCCTTTTAGTGGAGAGTTTCCTTGAGGAGCAGTCACCAGCAACAAGACCCACCACCAGTAATAACATAGTGAAGTCTTCTGTTGTTAAAAGCAGACAGATGACACAGAGTTCCAAGAGGACCAGACCTCTAGGTGGATGACCGCAGGATTCAGGGTCGATTGTGCGGGGCACCTGAGACAGAGATGGTCCTTCCAGGAGCGGGCAGTGTTACACATGCAGTGGGTAGGGTCACATGGCTCGTGACCATTTAACCCGTCGTACAGATGATCAACAGATGATTGAAGGACTGCCCAGTCAGAGACAAAGGTTCGACCGAGGAGGTCTATAGGGAGTAGGTGGACATGGCAGAGGAGCTAGACATGTAGCTGGCGGTGGCCGATGATTCGAGATGTTACTGCCACCACCACCAGGAGGTCCACCCTGGTCGTAGGGAGCAGGTGGACATGGGCGATCTTAGCTCCAGGTAGCTGAGGCCTATGATCATGGTGCTCTTTAGATGATACGAGGTATGATCTGTGTCTACTCCACCTTAGCTACAATACTTATAGACACAGGTTCCAGTAATTCTTTTATTTCCATTGCCCTCATTCGGAGCTTGGAGATTCCAACAGAGCCATTGGCTTGATCTTTACGGCTAGAGACTCCTACGGGAGTAGATTCGACGATTATACACTGGTTCTGGTAGTGCAAGCTTACTCTAGGAGGAGAGACCTTCGGCTGGGATCTACTAGTAGTAGCATCGAGGCCTTACAATGTAATCTTGGGTATAGACTTGTTTTCTACAGTCCATGCCCATATTGACTGTATTAGGCATAAAGTGCATTGTGTCCGCACGGATGGGACTAGGTTTACCTTCACCAGTGAAAAGGGAGCCTTTGCAGTGCATGATGGACTTTTCTTGAGGAGGGTGAAACTGATCACTCATCAGTTGGTTAGCCTTACCCTTGGAGTGGTTGATGTGGAGAGTCCAAATTATCCTGTAATGGTGGACCAGTACGTGGATGTCTTCCCTAATGATATCCCAGGTCTACCTCTCTATAGAAAGGTGGAATTTTACATTAAGTTATACCCTGGGACGACAATTATATCTACACCAGCATATTGGATGGCTCCCGTGGAGCTTCGTGAGCTGCTGTTACAACCAGAGGACTTGCAGGGGAATGGATTCATTTGGCCCAGTGTTTCACCTTGGGCAGCCCTGATTTTTTTCGCCATGAAGGCAGATGGGAGCTTGAGGCTTTGCATTGACTATTGACAACTGAACCAGGTGACCGTGAAGAACAAGTACCCACTTCTGAGGATTGAAAATCTCTTTGATCAGCTGAAGGGAGGATAGTGGTTCTCGAAGATAGAACTCAGATCTGGCTATCACCATCACAGAGTATGAGACGATGATGTGAAAAAGTTGTCATTTAGATGTCGGTATGACCATTATGAGTTCTTGTTTATGCCATTCGGTGTAACCAATGCTCCAGCAGTGTTCATGGGACTCATGAACAAGATCTTTCAGCCATACCTTGACCGATTTGTAGTAGTCTTCATCGATGACATTATGATCTACTCAGCTAATGAGGAGGAGCATGCCTATCATTTATAGGTAGTACTGGACACACTCTGAGAGCACCAGCTTTATGGTAAGCTCTCGAAGTTCCTGTTATGGATTAGAGAGGTTCAATTTATAGGACATGTCATCTCAGAGGCTGGAGTTGCAGTGGATCCATTGAATATTAAGGCGGTACTTGATTGGGAGTCACCCAGGAGTGTGACAGAGGTACGAAGTTTCCTGGGGTGGGATAGGTACTACTGGAGGTTTTTTCTAAACTTCTCCAGAGTTGAAGCACCACTATCAGCATTGACGAAGAAGGTGAAAACCTTCATTTGGTTAGAGAAATGCCAATAGAGTTTTCAGGAGCTAAGGTAGAGGCTGACTAGAACCCCCATCTTGAGGCTTCCAAAGGAGGTAGTAGGGTACATAGTCTACTGCAATGCATCAGGGATCAGACTCGGATGTGTCCTGATGCCGGAGCGAGCAGTGATTTTATATGGTTCTCGATAGCTGAGACAACATGAGCAGAACTATGCTACCCATGACCTGGAGTTAGAAGTAGTGGTCTTCACCTTGAAGATGTGGTGAAACTATCTGATGGGCGAAACTTTTATAGTGTACTTTGATCACAAGAGTTTCAGGTATATCTTCTCTCAAAAGTACCTGAACCTGAGATAACGACATTGGCTTGAGTTCCTCCAGGACTATGACTTCGAGATAGTCTATAATCCTGGGAAGAGGAATGTTTTTGTAGATGAACTCAGCAGGAGGTCTAGTATACAACTGCTAGGTGAGGTGACAGAGTTGCTAGTAGCTTTGTAGATATCCTTTGTGGATAGAGGTGGAGCAGTTTTCCTTCAGTCTCTTATAGTCACTCCTCCACTTCTTCAGTGAGTCAGAGAGGCACAACATGGGGAAGCTGACTGCAATGCATGACATGATCAGATATCCATAGGATAGACACCTAATGGATTTTCTGAGGGTGGGGAGCACATCATCGTCTTCAGAGTACATACCATGGTACCATTTTCATTTCAGGAGAAAGTGTTGAGGGAGTTCCACACATCCCCTCTAGCGGTACATCTAGGAGTGGCGAAGATGTACCAAGATCTCCGAAGACAGCACTGGTGGCCAAGAATGAAGAAAGTAGTTGGAGATTTTGTCTCTCAGTGCCTCACTTGTCAGTAAGTGAAGGCAGAGCATTAGGTACCAGCAGGCTTAGTTCAGCCTTTGGAGGTCCCAGAGTGGAAGTGGGATGAGATATCCATGGAATTCATGACAGGAATTCCACGTACATCCAGAGGGCATGAATCTATCTGGGTTATCATCGACTAACTCACCAAATCGGACCACTTCCTACCGATCAGAGAGTAGTGTTCAATAGAGAGATTGGGATACCTCTATGTGTAGGGGATTGTGTGGATACATGGAGTAACCTTCAAGATTGTCTCTGATCGTGATGCACGTTTTACTTCCTGGCTATGGAAGGGGTTACAGGAGGATTTCAAGACGTAGCTTCATTTGAGCACCACCTTCCATCCTCAGACGGATGGTCAGACTGAGTGCACCATTCAGAACCTCAAGGACATGCTGCATTCTTGTTTCCTCGACTTCGGTCGCAGCTAGGAGGATCACTTTCCTTTGGTGGAGTTTGCATACAACAAAAATTATCACTCCACCATTGGGATGACACATTTCGAGGCATTGTACGAGAGACCTTTCAGATCACCCTAGTGCTGGACTGACCCAGAGGAGTCAAAACAAGTGGGACCATAGATGGTATGGGCTACCATAGAGAAAGTGCAGATCATCCAAGAGCAGATGAAGACTGCACAAAGTGGGATGAAGTCCTATGCTGACAGGAGAAAGAGACCTCTGGAGTTCGAGGATGGGGACCACGTCTTTCTATGGGTCTCACCTTGATGAGGTTTGTGGAGATTTGGCTGAGGCGACAAGTTATCTTCGAGGTTAATTGGACCTTTTCAGGTCCTCAACCGAGTTAGCGAGGTGACTTACCACTTAGCTCTTCCACCATAGTTGCACTGGGTGCATGACATCTTCCATGTATCCCAACTGAGGAGATACGTGCACGACCCTTCTCACATCATCGACCAAAGCGAGTTGGATGTCGATGTTGGGGAAACGTTTACGGAGGTTCTAGTAGATATTGAGGATCGACATGAGTGGGTCCTTTGTGGACGGTTGATAACTTTGGTGCGTGTTCACTAGCAACACGAGAACCTCCAAGAGAGCACATGGGAGCAGGAGGCTCGTATGCATGCTCGGTAACTCCCAATTGTTTTCCTAGTTTTGAGTTGTAGATTATGGGGACATAAATCCCTGAGGTGGAGAGAATGCAAAGACCAGGAAATTCATGTGTATTTTTTTAATTAAATGGGAATTTTAAGAGTCCACGAAAAATGACGGTGCATGATTTCAAGGCTCGGAGTGCCCAAAATGAATTTCTGAACTTTTTTTCGGGTACATTCAGTAAATGTGTGAGAGGGTTTTTATAACTTTTGAACCAGTGCTCAGAATTGAAATCTAAGGACATTGTTGAAATCACAACGCCGATATTCACATAAGGAGACTTTCACCTCGACGACAGTTGGTCAAGGGTGAAAGTTAATTTTTGGGTTTTTTCGTGAAAATAATAAAAATAAAATAAAGTGTGTAACATTTTATTTTATTTCGTTTTGAAACTACCATGTGGAAGTTTCATAGGTGGGGACCACCTGAATTAGCCTCCCATGAGAGGTTATGGTGGTGGGGACCACCCGATCCTAACCTCCCATGAGAGGTTATGGTGGTGGGGACCACCTGAGGCTTAAACCTCTTGAACTCCCCTCTTAATGAGGTAGAAACCTCTCAACTCCCTCTTTAATGTGGAGGAGCCTCTTGAGCTTCCTCCACATTAATTGGCACCTCTTTTCTTTTGGTGGGCAAAGGAGAAGGAGAGAACTCTTTGGAGAATCGTGGAGAATCCCATCCTCCAACGAAGAACGCCTTCGACTATGAAGAACCAACGAAAGAGCTCGGGATTGAAGGTGTGTGGTAGGCACGACGAACATTGATATTTTCAACTTCCTCCAACATGGGACATCTTCATTTATGATGAATCTACGTCTGGAATTCCTTCTCGCACCGATGTCAACAAACAATCCAAGGTAGGGGTTATTATTAAATTCTTGAATTCTCGAATATAATTTCCTTGTTCTTGGAAAGTATGGTGAAAATGGATCAAACAAAATGAGTTGATCCACAATTCATATTAAATTGAAGAGTTTGTCATTCTAGACTCCTGTTTTTGTTGATCCGCTTGCAACCGCTCTAATGCGGAGGGTGCAGGCCAAACAAACATGGCTTGACCCCTCTGCCATTCTTCTTGAATGGTGTATCCTTCGTGATGGAAGAAAGAGACTTTGGTGACGGAAACCAGTGCTGACGGTTGGCACTGGTGGAACTCGAAAACATCTGAGGCCCCACCGCCCCGCGGCCTCCGCACCCCACGACCTCCGCACCTCGCGGCCTCCGCGCCCCGCGGCGCTCTGCCATTTGTGGCCACCACTGCCCCGTAGCCTCCGGTGATCCACGTCGTCCCCAATCGAGCTGACCCAAGTCGCTGCCTCTGCCCGAGTTGATGTCGCTGTCCGTGGCCCCACCGCGCCATCCACAGTCTCACTGAGCCACCCCTCGGCCAAGCCACCCACGCGGCACCCCCGAGCTGAGCTGACCTCGTGGCACCCCAGGGCCGAGCCACCCTCACGGCACCCCCAAGCTAAGACACCCTCGCGGGAACCTCTGCGGCCGAGCTGCCCTCACGGAACACCCCCGGCAGCCCTCCGCGGTCCCTCGTGGCCTGTCGGGCCGTCCATCGGGCCGGGCCGGACCCAGACCCACTACGACCCATTTACACACTTTTAGCCATAACTTTGGCACCAGACATCCGTTTGACGAACCATCAGTGGTGCTAAAAATTTTGGAGCGAGATGGTCCATTTGAGTATAACCCACTAGATATTTTCATTAAGATGGGGTACGGTCGGGTTGGATCAAGCACGAATCCAACTGGGCCCCCAGGACTAAAAGATTAATAACTCACAGACCCGGTGTGCGATTAACGCGCCATCTGTTGTGTTGATACCCCTATGATGTGGAGGTCCTTTGAGATACTTCTTCAGGGGACATTGTGGTAGTTGGAGAATAGACCAGTGGCTTGGGGAGAAGACTCTCCCGGAGACGAGTAATTATAATACGGAAACCTAGTAGGTGGTTGTGATGAGAAGAGTGATCTCCTAGGGATCCTGTGTGGGTCAGCTCTAGGTATCCTGTGTGGGTAAGCTCCTAACGATCCTGTGAGGGTCAGATCCTAGAGATCATGTGTGGGTCATCTCGAGTGATCCTGTGTGGGTCAGCTCAAGCGATCGTGTGTGGGTCAGCTCCTAACGATCCTGTGTGGGTCAGCTCCAACGATCCTGTGCGGGTCAGATCCTAGAGATCCTGTGCGGGTCAGCTCCTAGCGATCCTGTGTGGGTCAGCTCCAGCAATCCAGTGTGGGTCAGCTCCTAGTGATCCTATGTGGGTCACCTCCAAGCGATCTTATGTGGGTCTGATCCTAGAGAACCTATGTGGGTCCGCTCATAGCGATCCAGTGTGGGTCAGCTCCAACGATCCTATGTGGGTCAGCTCCTTGAGATCCTATGTGGGTCAGCTCCCAGTGATTCTGTGTAGGTCAACAGCAGAGCCTCTTAACGGAGTAAGATGATTTAGTAGATATAACTAATCATCTCTACTACCGTACCTAAGTTATACTTGGTGTGAGCTGAGTCAGAACCTCTGTGTTTCTTCATGTTTGAGATGGATTACTTGATAACTTAGGTATATGTATGGGAATATACCTAAGTAGGGTTATCTGTTATTTTCATACTTTGTGGTTTATACTTGGTGAATTTTTTTAGACCTTGAGGGTCTCGGGGTCCCGAAGGAGTATCGTTATACTCACCCCTACACGGGCTATGCCCGCACCATGTTGTGTTGGATGCAGACGATGGACAACGTTGACTGAGGTTGAGAGTAACAAGACTTGACTGTACCAGGAGGTGGACCATACGGCATGTCGGTACGTAGAGGAGATGGCTGGACGTGGAGTGCTTAGGAGGCGATCAGTACCTACCCTTCAGGTAGGAAACTCAGAGGACGATCTAGTAGCTATCTTTTCTCTTTATTCAGTTGTATCGTATTTCAGTTTCTTATACGTCCCAGTTGGGTTTGTATTCTAGCCCTTTTTTCTTACTATACTCACTCTGTTTACTATTTAGTTTACTTGTATTTGTATCTTGTTGTGTGCTTGTTTGTGTGTGTTTACAGGTTATAAAGGCAATGCCTTCCCAATTTTAGGGATTAAGCCTTTCAGTGCTAGTTTCCAACCCCTAGCCTATGGAAGGCGGGCTTGGGGAAGTCATGGCACGTGCCCCAAGGGATGGGTCGTGACAAGTCAGATGACCCATTCAGGCATGTTTTGGGCCCTAGGGTGGGGGACCACATTTCTGTAGGGAAATTGGTGGAACCTAGCAGGCCAGGACCCGACGACCATGTTAAAGGTGGGGTGTCTGTGCTGTCACCGAGACCCAGTTATTACATGTACATCGATGATAAATGTCATGACCACCAAAATTCAATGATATATTAATTTACATGAGAACAATGGAAGAAAAACACAGGGACATCACTTATTATATATAATTAGTTTTAGATATTAAATAATTTCCTTGTGATGAATTATTTCTTCATTGATGAATTCGATGTCGTCTCTACATCATACATCCCTTGTGTTGTAAGAATAAAATGTAGATTCCCTCTAGTGGTGATCCACACATGCTCCAGAAAGTTTCTCAGGATGGGTGACCTTTTGGGAAGTTTCTCAGGGCGTGTGTGAGTGAGTAAAAAACACACTGTAAAGGATATGTGTTAGCCTATGGGGACAATCACTAGTCATGTGACCAATTTGGGAAAGTGGTGGGCCCTATGGTGGGGACCACGTGTCTACGGGGCAACTGGTGGAACCTGGCAGGCCAGGACCTGGTGACCATGTTAAAGGTGGGGTGTCTGTGCTATCACCGAGACCCAGTTGTTACATGTACATCGATGATAAATGTCATGAACACCAAAATTCAATGAAATATTAATTTCCAGGAGAACAATGGAAGAAAAACATAGGAAAATCACTAATTATTTATAATTATTTTTAGATATTAAATAATTTCCTTGTGATGAATTATTTCTTCATTGATGAATTCGATGACGTCTCTACATCATACATCAATTGTGTTGTAATAATAAAGTGTAGATTGTCACGACCCGTCCTCGGGGCCTGTTCCGTGAGTAGCCCAAGCCTGCCTTCCATAGGCCAGGGGTTGGCGACTAGCACCAAAGGTGTAATTCCCGATAACTGGGAAGGCGTTGCCTTTATAAAAGTAAACAAACACTACAAAGTACAAGTGGAAGTAATACACTAAGTACAAAAGGAAGTGCTAAAAACTAAATGAGATCGAATACAAACCCAATAGAAAGTACAACTACAATTGAACAAAAGTACAACAGAAAAAGACAACAGCTGGAAGAAAGGAAGCAGCTCCTGGGTCGTCCTCCTCGGATCCTACCTGAAGGGTAGATACAGATAGCACAACTCCAGGTTCGTCCACCACGGATCCTACCTAAAGGGTAGGTACAGATAGCGCAGCTCCTGGATCGTCCACCACGAATCCTACCAGAAGGGTAGGTACAGATAGCCTCCACAACGCTCTTTCCAGTCAACCTCCTCCGAGTATCATCTTGCCAAGAATTCCACCTCTAGATACTGACTCGTCGTGAGGTCCACCTCTGGGTACCGTCTAGTCTTCGAACACTCGACTTCCGTCAGCACTTCCCGTCGTCTGCAACCAACACAACGAGGTGCGGGAATAGCCCATGCAGGGGTGAGTATAACGATACTCAGTAGGGACCCCGAGACCCTCAACGTCTCTCTAAATCCAACAAGGATAACCACAAAGCAGAATCACAACAGATAACCCTTCTTAGGTATAATCCCATACTTATACCTAAGTTATCAAGTAACCCATCTCAATCATGAGAAAACACAAAGATTAGGAAATCAATGGATAACCACTACCCAGGTATATGCCCATACATATACCTAAGTTATCAAATGACCCATCTCAATCATGAGGTAAACACAAAGGTCATAGACTCAGCTCAAACCATGATTTTCATTATCGAAACCGTAACTGCAGAAGACCCCCGTCTCTGGAGTGTACAATGGTCCTGTCACGACTCCAAGGTACTGCTCACTAACCTAAGACTGCTAAGGTACTACTCCTGTCGAGTACCGCGGGTCAGCCACCCAAACATAGTAGTGCACACCCCCTAATAGCCTGAAGAGGTACTCTACGGACGAGTACCGCGGGTGTGCACTGTCACACAATAGTGCTCCGTCCGCCTTGGGTCTGCACCCAAACGAAGTAGTGCTCCGTCCACTGGGCTAGTCGACTCACTCCAAGTTGAGTAGGTCAACCAGTCGTCAGGTCTCAGCCGGCTACATGGTCTCCGTACTCCGTACGCTTGTCTCTGGGAGGGTCCGGTCCACAAGCTACAGGTCAATACTCCAAGTATCTCAAATTCCATGAAGAATTATCTCAAAGGACCGCCCCGTCATAGGGTTCTCAACGCAATAGACTGCGCGTCAATCAGACGCCCGGTCTGTGAGTTATTAACCTTTTCGTCCCAAGGGCCCGGTTGGTTTCGTGTGCGAACCAACCTGGCCGTATCTCAACTGTACCCTGAACTCTCATAGGCTATATTCGTAGGGACCGTTTCTCAACGTGATCACCAACGCCGCTGACAGTTCGTCAAACGGACGTCCGGTCTGAAAGATATCAGCTTTTCCGTTCCAGGGGCCCGGTTGGATTTTGGGTATAATCCAACCCGACCACTATCAAACTGCTTCCAAACCTTGGGCGAAGAATGCCAAAAGTTCCATCTCATCAAGAGAATTCCAACAAAGTCGACGACACGTCAATCGTACGTCCGGTGCTCCAGATATATCCATATCCGCTCCGAGGGCCTGGTTGGTCTCGTGTTCGAACCAACCCGAACGTGCACAAACTTCCCCGAAACCTTGAGTGTAATATACCGAAATGACCTTCTCGATCCAAGGATCACATCCCTACTGATGGTGCGTCGATCGGAGGTCTGTATCCCATGTTATGGGCGTTTGAACGGAAACTTCCCGAAAATAGGGGGTTCGGGTCTGGTCCGACCCGGCCCGAGAACCCCCCTGGGTCGGCCCGAACCAGGTCGACCCATTCCGGGTCCGGTTCCGGCCCGCTTGGGCGCAGCCCGGCCCAGCCTGGGCACGGTACGGCACGGCCTGGGCGCGGCCCGTCCTGGCCTGGGTGGCCCGACCTGGCGCTGGCACTGGCGCGGCGCGGTGCCCGTGTGGCCAGCGGGTGCGAGGGGGGGGGGGGGGGGGGGGTTACAACCCCCCGCGGATGATGAACTGACGTGGCTTAAAGCCGCGCCGCTTGGCTTCTAGAATGACTAAGACGTTCCGGTTCGGCCCGCCGCTGGGACTCAGTGGCGGCGATTCCTGTTCCGCCGCCGGTCGCCGGTGCCGCCGCCTTCCGCGGACCACCGGACGTGCCCCGGTGGTCTGTTTTGATCGCCGCCATCACCAATGGTCCTCCCAGGACCCGACCTTCCCTGCGGAGGCTTCAAAATGACTTTGCGGCCCTGTTTATCATCACCCATCAATCCGCGCACAACATTCAACCAGCGGAGTCTTTGAATCACCTCCGCGACCCTGACTCCGGCCGCAGTTTCGTTTGGTCTCAACGGCGTGGCGCGACAGTGCCGCGCATCCTTGCCATACTTCTCCATGTTTCCGCGCAGTGTTGTTGCACCGTGGTGCCTTCGTTCATGCCACAACATAATCAACAACAAGGGGGAGGAGGGTCGGCCGTATTTGTGCGGTCTGACCTCCTCCCGTTATAATGATAGCAAGCGGCCAACATATAGAAGTCGACGTACGAGAAAGAAAAAAATTAACCCCAACATCAACCCGCATGAACGAACGATCCGCGGATCAACCTGGAAATGGTTGGTCCACGCTCGTCATTCTTTTCTCAAAGATAAAGAGAATACCAAAGAGATTCCCCTACAACCTCTTAAATAAAAAGAATCATACCAATATTTCCAAACCGCAAAATAAAACATTCACGGATCAATTTAATGATGAGTTGATCCGGGTTCTTTGTTTTTGAAGGAACATCCAAGGAAGTAATACCATTCTCAAATTAATCCCCCTACCTCGATAACGAGTTGACGATTGAAGAGTGTCGCGGAAAGTGGCATCGCGGGGTGGTTTCGATGACGGCGTTGGTGTGCGTCAAAGAAAGGGAAAGCTTCATCAATCGTCGGAAGAGAGGAAGCTGGGGTAGACGTCAGTGTTATTCACGTTCTCCAATGAAGAAGATGAACTCTATCTCCTCCAATCCCCCAATACAACGAGCCAAATCCCAATAATATAAGTCCTTCTTATTTTTTTAAAGCATGGAAAGTATTTGAATATCCAAAATTCAAAACAACTCACCTCATAAATAAAACTTGAGTTTTCAAATTGAATTTTTATTAAGTTGGCATCATAAATGTGAAAAAGGAAGTCACATCATTAAAAACAAGGGGGTTTCAAGGGAAATAGTTAAGGGGGTTAGGGAATATGAAGGGGTGGGGTTCGTGTGGACCCCACCTCTCCTTTATCCTCACTTGGATAGTTTCCAAATTTGCACACATAGGATAAAACCAACTAGGCTAGAAATAAAATTGGAAAACAATTTTATTTTATTCTTCACTTAAACCTAAAATTTTAAAAAACTCTTCCCGAGCAAACGCACCTTCGGTAAAGGTATCCTTAAGCAAACACCGGCACTGCGGTTCCATTAGTGCCCTCAGATTTCAATTCCGAGCACCAGTTCAAAAGTTAGAAAAACCTGCTCGATCGTTCACTGAACGTACCTGAGCTAAACTTCGGAAATTGATTCCGGGCACACCGGGTCTCAGGATCAGGTTCCGTTAGAAACTGCGTTCTTTTAGAATCCCAAAGAAATTAAGAAAAAAATTTCCTTGAAATTTATAGGTCTTTACATTACTCCCACCTCATGGCTTTACGTCCCCGTAAATCTTTAACAAAAACTAGGGAAACAAAAGTGGTACTGAGCACGCATTGGAGCCTCCCGCTCCCATGTGGCCACTTGGAGGTTTTCGTGCTGTCAATGAAAGCGCACAATAGGAATCAACCGTCCTTATAGGACCCACTCCTGTTGGTCCTCAAGCTCTACTAGAACCCCACAAAAGTCACCCTATCGCCAATGTCCAGCTCCCCATGGTCGGTGATATGCGTCGGGTCAAGCACATATCTCCCCATTTGAGATACGTGGAAGACGTCATGCACCTGGTGCAATTGAGGTGGATGGTTCAAATGGTAAGACACCTCACCTACCCTGCTGAGGACCTGAAAAGATTCGTTGAGCCTTGGATATTACTTGCCGCCTTGGCCACATCTCCGTAAACCTCGTCGAGATGAGACCCGTATAAGGATGTGGTCGTCGTCCTTGAACTCTAGAGGCTTCTTTTCAGCTCTGTGCAGTCTCAACTACCATGATCCATAGCCGATCACTACCCACTCCTACATCAGGACACACCCGAGTCCGATCCCTAATGCGTCACAGTGAACTATGTAACCAACGCCCACAGGCTGGGCGCACAGATGAACCCAGCTCCTGAAAGCTCAGCTGGAAGTGGTGCCGCGACTCTGGGGAATTTTGGCACAAAAGTAAGTTTGGCCATCTTCTGAGTGATCGAATGCACCCTCTTATGCATGATTCCATCCTATACTGCCTGGGTTTTCCTTTTCACCGACCAAGGAAAACCCCATCCCAACATTGTAGATAAACTACAACCTTTTTGCCTAATACATTCAATCTGCGTAGGAACTGTGGATCCAATCCATACTCAGACCAACATCGTAAGCCCTTGACACTTCCACCAAGAGATTCCAAACGAAACTCTCGCCTCGTGGGTCATATCACACTATCAGCGTAAGTGTGATTATCGAGTCTCCTCCCAAGGTATCTCCAGACGTGAGGGTCAAGTCTACAGCTTACCAGAAACTCTAGGTCTCTGACAAGATTCATTGAAGGAAGGAATGATTCATATCAACGTCTGTTACTACGACAACTAATAGTGTACACAGACTGCCCCTCGAATCATTATTAGAGCCATTGGGTCACTTTTCTTGACCGTATGCAGCTACTCTCTTCCCCTTCCGTCTAGCTCCCTGAGCCTGGAGGGGACAACAAAGGAGGGTGGTTTTAACATATTGAAATGTACACCACCACATGCTGCTCTCCAAACTCTGCTTCCACGTCCGCTGCTCTGCAGATTCATCTTCCCTTGACACTTCTTCTTCTTGAAAAATTTTACACGTCCAAGTCTCGGAGACTGACGCCAGTTTCCTATTTCCTACTGCACTGTGCAGTCTTCATCCGCTCCTAGATGATATGCACCTTCCTTGCTTATGATCTGTAAGAGCTGCTAATATTTCTCCTTTGCCGAAAAGAGAAACTCGGTCTCATCCCCTGGATGAACCACTCCCATTGCCTAATACAATCAATCCTGACATGAATGATGCATTCATGCCATGGATGACGTTGTAAGGTCTCGACGTTACTACCAAGAGATCCAACTGTCACTCTCTCCTCTAAGGGTCGAGTCACGCTGTCGGCATCAGAGTGAGGTCTCTAGGTCTACTCTAGTAGGAATCTCAAAAGTGAGGGTCAAGTCAATAGTTTTAACCAGGACCTCTCAGTATCAACCAAACAAAAGGACAAGAAGTAAACATCACGAAGATAAGTTTCTTTTATTATTGCATCTCATAGTACAAATAAACAAATGCAACAATAATATGGAACTAGAAGTACCAAGAACAAAAGGCATCCACTAGTTCCGCTCCTGTCCACCTGCTTCCGGAGCTCCGCTGCCTGAAAATGTGCTCTAGAAAACTCTCAGCCACCTCCTAAAGCCAGTCCTTAGCCGCTTGTGAGTCAGGTTCGACTCGGAACTTGATGGTATCTGATGTTGGAACACGTGTAAGGCAGTAAGCCTACATGTGTCACCTACTGGTACCGCCGGTTGCAACTGCTGACCAATAGGTAGTGATGTATAGCTGACACACTACCCGAAGCCACTATCTCAGGAATCGGTCCATGTACCAAAGCCTCATCACTACGCGGACCATACTCATGGTCACTGAATGGAAAAAACTAGTATCCAAGTCTACCATCCACTCCACTGGTGCCTCAGCTAGGAAGAAAACTCTAGAAATCGCCTCCAGCCAGTCCTCTACTGTCTGGGAATTTGCCTCGCCTCGTAACCTCGGAGGCCGCTGCTACTGGAACTCATGAAACGCACTCTGCCAATGTGCACAGTTCGCTAGTATGGCAGGTGGCATCTGCTTCCCATCAGGTGGTGGTGCTGCTGGTACACCACCCGAGGGTGCCAACATAGTAAAAAGGACCCTGCACCGGAGCCTCATCGCTCGGTGAGCCGTCATCGAGTACTCTCTCGGAAACTCCAATTGACGGTCTGCGTGGAGACATCCTGAACAGATGTGACACGATCAACGATTTATACCTGGTGATCTGACCTGGTTTGAGCTGACTTTAAAACATTGGAAACACACACGAAATTAGTTTTTTCATGCACAATGTCAGAAATCAGAAGTCAGGGTCCTGGTGTACGGATACGTCGGCCGCCAAACCAACACTGGACTCCCTGAAATGAGGACCACATTCGGTACCCTTAACACTATTGCTTCACAGAAAAGGAATATCAGAGTAATAAGTCATGCGGTAGAACCGACTCCTCTAATACTAATTTGTCACGACCCATCCTCGGGGCCCGTTCCGTGACTACCCCAAGCCCACCTTCTATAGGCCAGGGGTTGGCGACTAGAACCAAAGGCATAATTCCCGATAACTGGGAAGGCATTGCCTTTATAAAAGTAAACAAACACCACATAGTACAAGAGAAAGTAATACACTAAGTACAAAAGGAAGTGCTGAAAACTAAATGGTCCAGAATACAAACCCAATCAAAAGTACAGCTACAACTGAACAAATGTACAACAGAAAAAGATAACAGCTGGAAGAAAGGAAGCAGCTCCTGGGTCATCCTCCTCGGATCCTACCTGAAGGGTAGGTACAGATAGCACAGCTCCTGGTTCGTCCACCACGGATCCTACCTGAATGGTAGGTACATATAGCGCATCTCCTGGATTGTCCACCACAGATCCTACTGGAAGAGTAGGTACAGATATCCTCCACAACGCTCTTTCCCGTCAACCTCCTCCGAGTATTGTCTCTCCGTGAAGTCCACCTCCGGATACTGACTCATCGTTAGGTCCACCTCTGGGTACCGTCCAGTCTTCGAACACTCTGCTTCCATCAGCACTCCCCGTCGTCTGCAACCAACACAACGAGGTGCGAGCATAGCCCGTGCAGGGGTGAGTATAATGATACTTAGTAGGGACCCCGAGACCCTCAAGGTCTCTCTAAATCCAACAAGGATAACCACAAAGCAGAATCACAATAGATAACCCTTCTTAGGTATAAGCCCATACTTATACCTAAGTTATCATGTAAACCATCTCAATCATGAGGAAACAAAAAGATTATGAAATCAATGGATAACCACAACCCAATTATATGCCCATACATATACCTAAGTTATCAAATGACCCATCTCAATCATGATGTAAACACAAAGGTCATAGACTCAGCTCAAACCCGGATTTTCATTATCGAAACCGTAACTGCTGAAGAGCCCCGTCTCTGGAGTGTATAGTGGTCCTGTCACGACTACGAGGTACTTCTCACTAACCTAAGACTGCTGAGGTACTCCTCCTGTCGAGTACCGCAGGTCAGCCACCCAAAAAGAGTAGTGCTTCCCGCCGGGGTATGTCACCCAAACACAGTAGTGCACACCCCCTAATAGACTACAGAGGTACTCTCCGGACGAGTACCGCAAGTCTGCACTATCACACAGTAGTGCTCTGTCTTCCATGGTTCTGTACCCAAACAAAGTAGTGCTCCGTCCCCTGGGCTAGTCGACTCACTCCAAGTCGAGTCGGTCAAGCAGTCATCAGGTCTCAGCTGACTACACGGTCTCCATACTCCGTGCGCTCGTCTTCGGGAGGGTCCGCTCCATGAGCTACAGGTAGATACTCCAAGTATATCAAAGTCCATGAAGAAGTATCTCAAAGGACCTCCTTGTCATAGGGGTCTCAACGCAACAGACGGCGCGTCAATCGGACGCCCGGTCTGTGAGTTATTAGCCTTTTCGTCCCAGGGGCCCAGTTGGTTTCGTATGCGAACCAACCCTGCCATATCTCAACTGTACCCCGAACTCTCATAGGGTATACTCGTAGGGACCATTTCTCAATATGATCACCAACGCTGCGGACCGTTCGTCAAACGGACGTCCGGTCTGAAAGATATCTGCTTTTCCGTTCGAGAGGCCTCGTTGGATTTTGGGTATAATCCAACCCGACCACTATCCAACTGCATCAAAACCTCGGGCGAAGAATTCCAAAAGTTCCCTCTCATCAAGAGGATTCCAACAAAGTCGACAAAACCTCAATCAGACGTCCGATGCTCAAGATATATCTATATCCACTCTGAGGGCCTGGTTGGTCTCGTGTTCGAACCAACCTGACCACGCACAAAGTTCTCCGAAACCTAGAGTGTAATATTTCGATTCGACCGTCTCGATCCAAGCATCGTATCCCAACTGAAGCTGCGTCGATCTGAGATCCGTAGCCCAAGTTATGGGCGTTTGAATAGAAACTGCCCGAAAATAGGGGGTTCGGGCCCGGTCCGACCTGGCCCGAGACCCCCCCTAGGTCGGCCCGAACCGGGTCGACCTGTTCCGGGTCTGGGTCCATTCCGCTTGGGAGCGGCCCGGCCCGGCTTGGGCGGGCCGGCCTGGCGCTGGCGCGGCACGGTGCCCACGTGGCCAGCGGGTGCGGGGGGGGGGGGGGGGGGGTTTACAACCCCCCGTGGATGAAGAACCAACGCGGCATAAAGCTGCGCCGCTTGGCTTCCGGAACGGCTAAGCCATTCCGGTTCGGCCTGCCACCACGACTCAGCCACGGCGGTTCCTGTTCCAGCGGCGCGCCACCGCCGCTGGTCGCCGGCGCTGTCGCGTCGGCGCGGCGCGCCGCCGCCTTCCACGGACCACCGGACGTGCTCCAGTGGTCCGTTTTGCTCGCTGCCATCGCCAATGGTCCTCCCGGGATCCGACCATCACTATGGAGGCTTCAAAATAACTTTGAGGCCCTGTTTTTCATCACCCATCAATCCGCGCACAACGTTCAACCAGCGGAGTCTTCGAATTGCCTCCGCGACCCCGACTCCGGCAGCGGTTTTGTTCGGTATCAACGGCGCGGCGCGACGGTGCCGTTCATCCTTTCCGTAATTCTCCATGTTTCCGCACGGTGTCGTTGCACCGCGCCGCCTTCGTTCATGCCGCAACATAATCAACAAAAAGGGGGTGGAGGGTCGGCCGTGTTTGTGCGGTACGACCTCCTCCTGTTATAATGATAGCAAGCAACCAACATATAGAAGTCAACGTATGGCAAAGAAAACAATTAACCCCAACATCAACCCGCATGAATGAATGATCCGCGGATCAACCTGGAAATGGTTGGTCCACGTTCTTCGTTCTTTTCTCAAAGATAAAGAGAATACCAAAGAGATTCCCCTACAACCTCTTAAATAAAAAGAATCATACCAATATTTCCAACCCGCAAAATAAAACATTTGCGGATCAACTTAATGATGAGTTGATCCGAGTTCTTTGTTTTAGAAGGAACAACCAAGGAAGTAATACCCTTCTCAAATTAATCCCCTACCTCGATAATGAGTTGACGATCGAAGAGAATTGCAGAAAGCGGCATCGCGGGGTGGTTTCGATGACGGCGTTAGCGTGCGTCAAAGAAAGGGAAAGCTTCGTCAATCGTCGGAAGAGAGGAAGCCGGGGTAGACGTCGGTGTTCTTCACGTTCTCCAACGAAGAAGATGAACTCTATCTCCTCCAATCCACCAATACAACGAGAAAACTCCCAATAAAATAATTTCTTATTTTATTAAAGCATGGAATGTATTTGAAAATCCAAAATTCAAAACAACTCACCTCATAAATAAAACTTGAGTTGTCAAATTGAATTTTGTGTTAAGTTGGCATCATAAATGTGAAGAAGGAAGTCACATCATTAAAAACAAGAGGGTTTCAAGGGAAAGAGTTAAGGGGGTTAGGGAATATGAAGGGGTGGGGTTCGTGTGGACCCCACCTCACCTTTATCCTCACTTGGATAGTTTCCCAACTTCCACAAATAGGTTAAAACCAACTAGGCTAGAAATAAAATTGGAAAACAATTTTATTTTATTCTTCACTTAAACCTCAAATTTTAAACAACTCTTCCTAAGCAAACGCACCTTTGGAAAAGGTCTCCTTAAGAAAACACCGGAGCTGCAGTTCCATCGGTGCCCTCATATTTCGATTCCGAGAACCGGTTCAAAAGTTAGAAAAATCCGCTCGTTCGTTCACTGAACGTACCTGAGCTAAACTTCGAAAATTGATTCCGGGCACACTGGGTCTCGAAATCAGGTGCCGTCAGAAACTGCATTCTTGTAAAATCCCAAAGAAATTAAGAAAAAAATTTCTTTGAAATTTCTAGGTCTTTACATAGATTCCCTCCAGTGGTGATCCACACATGCTCTAGGAATCTCCAAACATCACTATAGGAATATCTAGGTTCTAGTGTGATAGATCCTAACACTTGATTCATTCATATTTGATTACCCCGAGAACTGATTCAAGAAGGATTATCTTGGATATCTCTAGAATTGAGAGTGGTGGTGGAGGAGGATTGCTCTTCATTATTTAGATTGTTCTTAGGGAAGAGAGAACTCAAGGTCCTAGAGATAATTCTCTGAATGTTGTCGTGCACAACCAAAATAAATGTCAAAATCAAAAGAAATAATATAATTGTGTTTATATACTGCTTGGATAGAAAATAATAATTTCACACATACCCTTATTATTTATTTAATCCTTACAAAACCCCATATCTATAATAATAATAATTATGATATTATTTCTTAACATTCACAAAACTAATGAATTAATTAAATATTATTAATTCAAATAATATTAAATATATATTATTTCTCATCATACCATTCAAAATGGTCTACCATTCCTCCATAATATTTATTGTACCTTGAATAATGACTATTTATTTAATAAATAAATATCAATACATTATTCTCTAATAAATAAATAAATATTATATTAAATAAATAATAAATAAATATTTATTAAATATTATACTCCTAGAATATTCTCTTAAATAACCAATGATAAAATATATGTGATCAAGTAAACATGAGTAATTTTTTAATAACGTGAGTAATAATATTTATTAAACTTGTTAAATAATAAATAATAATATTATTTAACTAAGGTTCTAGATATACTTTTTGTGTAACCCTCCAAACCTCTCTCTTAGTGGCATTAATCGAGGCATCTTAAAGTCCAAGGTCAACATCTAGAAACACGCCAACCATAGAGAATGAAGTTAAAATTGTAGGGACATAAAACCACATATAAATTCTTATTATGTAATGCAACACCCCAATCTTCCATGGTAATCTTCTCTTTTAATAATACAATAGCGTGTGTTGTACGCAACTTCGAGTTCTAACACACACCACAACCAATCAAACTAGTTGTTCTGAATATTAATACCTACCTTTTGAAATTTTATAAATTTTATCTTTCAAAATGGACTTCATTTTTTCATTTGGAATATTGAATTTTTCCTAGGGTGAATGTTTGGAACTTTTCGGATAACTTTTACATTTTGATGAATAGTGAAAATTACTAAATTTTAATTAAAAACAACTTTTTTAATCAAAATAGTTAATAGTGATAGATTATAGCATTGAGTGGTTTTAAATTATAATTAGAAAATAATTTTACCATTTTATCCAATGGTGGTCATTAGAATTAATTTCGCTTTGAAATTGGACATAAACAATTGTCAATCTTTTGATTGATATTGTTTATTAAAAACACGCTATTTGTTTTGAAAATGGGAATTAATTATAAAATTAATTAATGAAACTTATATGTTTTGAATTTTGTAAAATAGACATCATTTTTGAATTCGGAACATCAAATATATCTTAGGTTGAATTTTTAGTATTTTTCTGAAAAACTTCAATTTTTGATGAATAGTGAAACCACTAAGTGGTAGTTTAAAAACTATTTTTTTCATGTAAATGAAACATTACCACTTCTGTGTATTGAATTTAAAAAATTATACATACATGGTTGTCATTAGGAAGAAAAATGTTGTTCAATGGGATTAAAATAATTTTTGGTGAATAGTAACTTTTAAGTTCTATTAATCACGATTAAAGGTAGTTAGTGTAATTTAAGGTAAATATAATGTTATAATAATATTAAATTACCTTTACACTTGTCCTAACCTTATTGAATGCGTCATTTACGACCAAGAAAATCCATGGGTCAACTTGGGGACCCCATGGAGCCACTTGGGTAAGAAAATGACATTAATAACTTTTTATTTAAAGTAAAAATAAAATTGTCACAAACATGTGTTGTTTTACTAAAACAATTATTAAATGGGGTTATATAATGTAAATTTTCAACTATAAATATTAATTGGAAAGATAAAAATATTTTCTACATCATGATATTTTTTTATAATTTTTAGACATTAAATAAATTAAATTTTTTATGACACCATGATGATGCAGCGATTACCTCATTAATTAACGATTTAAATAAAATGAAAATATAATGTAAAATATAACACTTAAACTTGTCAAAAACCTATTTTATGGGTAGATTTCGAACCCTTATCACCTTATCCTCGAAATATATAATTTTGGGACCTTTAAAATCTGAAACTCATTATATAATAATGTAACATTTCATGACGTTCCAAGAGTGCCCCTCCTCTCCTCTTATAAAGGGCCCCCACCTCTACCACCTTATTCACACCATCAAATCCATTTGGATTAGCCAAACTCTACCCAAATACTCTCTAAACTTCCCTCTATTACTCCTAGAAGCCTCACTTTCAGCAGAAGTCTTCCCAAAGAAGCCTTATGCTCAAATCAAAAAGAGTTACCCGATTTTAAGGTAATGTCTTCTCTTATGTTCTTTTGTTTTATTTTGCTTCTCCAACCCCTTAAACTCTTTTTATTACTTTCTTTTGTAACAAAACTAGTATCTAAAATATACTAGGATGTTTTTATGAGAAGGATTTTATTTAAACTTACACACATCTTCTTCTAATGGTTAAAGAACATACTGTTTCTGTGGGTGGAGAATTATTGCCTCACGAAACGATGATTGTTCAATCTTCTTTTTACACCTCTCATGGTGGCCATTAAGATGTCAATATATTTATATATAATATATATTATTTTTATGTTTTCCTTATGCTTCTGTATTTCTCATTTATGGCATACCTTTATGATTTCCATTATGGGTAAACGCGATAATTTCATTTTAGGAAGTGCGGACTACCGCCCCCTCAAAGTGATTTGAATCGTTAATTCCATATGTGGGATGTATAAAGGATGGAGTAAATGATATTATATGTGATATTATACTGGAATTATAATATACCTTTATATCATTATGATTTCATTCCATTAAATACGAAATAGAAATGAAAGTAGCGTTCATGCATACGTACGGCTTACCGTCTCCGTGAACGGTGCATTTCATTTCTTACCTATAAATGTTATTTAATATTATAAATTCATGTATATAGTGGATATATATGATATATATGATATCTATATCATGAATATAATTCTGGATATAATGGATATTTTACCACATGAACAACTTGTAATTATAAGAAGTTTATTTTTAACTCAAGTACCAAAGATCGACAAAACGACCGTTATTAACTTAAATAATTACATAATGTTAATAACATGGTAATAAGTGATATAAAAGGAATAATGAACTTGAAAAATGTTCTTAAGAAATTATAAATTAACTCTAGTTTATTATTCAGGAGATTAAAGAACGATCAAGTCAAGTCAGACATGAGGTAAGGGACTTCGTCTCAATCTCCTTTCATTGAGGCATATTTTGTTTTATACACAACTTTATTTTATACAGTGTATAAACGCCTTTGACTTTTACGTTTATTCAAAAGGAATATTTTTTATATGAAGAGTTTTACTAAACAACAAAAGGGAATGTTTTTTTGTTGTACGTATGCGGCGACAACGACTTCTCCATCGCCGTGACCATTATTTGAGTTTCGTCTTCCTCAACAGGCCATAGCATTTTTTTAAAATGAAAAATAAATACCAAGTTTTACTTTTATTTTATTTTGGTATTGAAAATGGTTTTATTATATCAATGTGTTGTATTGATATCTTGTGATTGAAATGTGGAAATGTTATGTTTCCTTTATGCATGTTTTATGTGATACGATTATGTTATGGTTTATGATATGTTTAAACCTTTTCATATAAGGAATGCATTGGACTTAATAAGTGATGGGTGGAGCCTGCTATAGCTCCTCGATGCATCAGTAGGTCTCATGAGACAAACTAGTGTCTTGGAACGAGGCCTTGAAAAAATCTTATTTGTATTCTTGGCACGAGGCCTTGGCTACATGGTTATGATTGTCTGGCATTATGCTTTCCATCATTATGAAAGTGGTTATTGATATTTAATGTGATTATTAGACTAGTAGAATATCCATGTGAATAAGTAAATGGAAGTATTTCATTTTACTTTTTCCATCTTATTCTGAAGTTCAAGTTTAAAAGACTTTTATTTTAGTTATACATTGCCTTAAATGTTTATGTTTATTTATGAAAGTTTCCGCTATATTGTTATCCTTACTGAGCATCTGAGCTCACCCCTTTCAATGTTTTATTTTTCCCAGGATGTGAATAAATATTTTATGAATGACTTGCAGGGATAGTCTTAAGGGGATATGAGTGTGGACTATGGAGATTATGTTATTATAGTTTTTCACTTTATAATGTAATGTAACATTTATGAATGTATCTAGTGTTTCCAAGGCTACTAAACTAATCAGTCTTTTGAGACTTGATCTTTTGTGATCATGCCAATGTTACGTAATAATGCACCGACTCTGGGTAACTGGGGTCGGGGCATTACAGTTGGTATCAGAGGAAGTTTAGTACTAACCTTGGAAGCTATATTTAGATAAAATCTGATTAGAGAACATATCCCTAAGATAGACTTTGAGGATCAGTATAGAAGAAATTCCTAGAATTTTGGCATTATAGTGATTTTGTGAGTTTTCCAAGCAAAACATCCCTGTCTGGATATAAGCTGGTAGAGGCAGCTCTGGTTCAAATGTACCTAGGGGTAAAACCCAAAAACATCTCTTTGAGCTAGACTCAAACGGGAACTGGTGCACGACAACGGGCCTTGCTGCACTCTTGGTTACAACACTCTTGGGGGATATGCTTAGGAAAATTCTCATTTTCTTTACAAACCATTATGAATGTTTTATGAGTATATAATTCCTCAAAGAAAACATTTTTATCATTATGTATTTTATCAATAAATAGTTCAATTTTTGTTAAGTGTTTTTCAAGTTTGTTATTATGTATTTTGATTCATAAACTAATCTAGTTTATGCCATTGTTTAGAAATGGCACCTAGTGGAAGGAATGGAAACCGTATCAATACACACACTCCATGTAGGGATTTCCCTCCTGCTTAAGATAATTATAGTGGAGCTGGTGATACAACTGGTGATGATCAACTTATCACCATACTAGGACAACTCACTCAGGTTATGAATAATAACATTACCCATATGGATCACCCTGATCCACAACGTGGAGGATCAATTTTAGATCGTTTCATGAGGCAAAAACCACCAACATTCAATGGGAGTACAAATCCCTTAGTAGCTGAGCAATGGATAAGTTCCCTAGAGAAAATATTTCAGGCTTTGGGGAGTAGTGAAAGGGAAAAGGTTATCATGGCAGTTTACCGCCTCACTGGAGATGCTAATCAATGGTGGTCATTGATTCAAAACACAAAGGAAGATGATGAAGTATCAAATATGGAATGGAGGGAGTTCAAAGAGATTTTCTTAGAAAAATACTTCCCTCGTGACCATCGAGAAGATATGGAAAGACAATTTCTGAGTTTGAGACAAAAGGGGGATCAGAATGTCGAAAAGTATGAGGCTAACTTTACATGGTTAGTGAGGCATGAAACCGATTATATACATAACACAAGAAGTAATATTGATCGTTTCTTTGATGGGTTAAAACCGTTTCTCCATCGAGCCTTAGTCTCACAATCTTTCTCATCGTAAGAAGATATGGTCTCATGTGCTATCAAGACAGAAAAAGAATTCTCTAAATCTTATGACAATAAAGTAAAGCAAGAGAAGAAGAGAACGGTGGAATAAGAGTCAAATAAAGGGAAAAAGGGAAAGAAGGATTTTCCATTATTCAATAATTGTGGGAAGAATCACCCCGGTACTTGCCTAAAAGGAATGGGAGTTTGTTATAAATGTGGATAAAAAGGTCCCCAGGCTTGTGATTGCAAGGGAAAGAAAGAGGCTATTAATATTGAATGCTACAATTGTAGGGAAATGGGGAATTATGAAAATGAATGTCCTAAGAGTCAGGGAATCTTACCTCAGAAAAGGCTAAGGGATCAAGGCCAATCTTATGTTGTTACTACTGTTGAAGTGGAATAATTAATATATTGATGCTTTTGGACTCAAGGATTATATTCTGGTTATAGGAATAATGTGATATATATAAGGATTGTACTGCAGTACATGTTGTTTTCGTTAAGGTTTTAATTTGATGAAGGTAATCATATTTTTAGTATATGATAATAAGAGAAACTTTACTTTGTTTGAGGAATCTGATGAATTGATTTTGGAATTTATAGACCTTTTAGAGAAAGTCTGGACAGAGGTATTTTGAATAACTATAAAGGTTGGAATGGATTAAGTTGAACATTGGATATTATTGTTTAAGGTTAAAACATTTCTGAATATTATTTTTGAAATATTATAATACTATAGTTTTAGGAAAAGGACAACCAGCAGGTTGGGGGATAACCCTTCGCATCGGAAAAAGCTGCAGGAATCGAACCCACAACCATAGTGTGACATGCCTTTATTACCTACCACTAGCCTACAGGAATTCCTTGGTTATTACAAAATAGTTTTCCTAATCTAAATGGTATGTGTTAAAATTTTGAACCTTGTACGATTAGGATAAATATAATATTTTTGAGTTCTATTACCTTTTTGAGGGAAAGATGAGTTTGTGGTAGAAATTAGTTGAAGGTTGAAAATCTACTTGTCAAGTATATATATATATATACCTCTCTCATATTCTATGAATAAATTAATTCTTAAACTTTAGGAAAGGGATATTAAAAAAATCGTGTTATCCTAATACCTTATGTTTTGTTGAACTGATGATATTTTCATCATAGATTGATGGCTTTGAGGCCCTCAATTTTACACTTGTTTGTGATTGATGATCTCAATCAATCTCTATAAATATTTACATTTTCCCTCTAATTATGTGTCTATAATTTCCACCAATGTTCTCTTATTCGAAACCCTAATTTGGTGGTGACTTTCTCATTTCCATTTCCCTCTTATTAAGACTAAATTTTATTAACCCTATTTCCGATATGGGTTTTCCACAAAGGTATTTTCTATTTTTGACCTTTTATTTTCGAAAAACAATTTCAAATTGAGAGGGCGCAATTTATTGAATGAGGGGATAATGTAACACCCCATGCTTCCATGGTACGCTTCTCTTTGAATAATACAGTAGCGTGTGTTGTACGCAACTTCGAGTTCTAACACACACCACAACCAATCAAACTAGCCGTTATGAATAGTAATACCTTTTTTTTTGAAATTTTATAAATTTTATCCTTCAAAATGGACTTCATTTTTGGATTTGGAATATCAAATTTATCCTAGGGTGAAATTTTGGAACTTTTCGGTTAACTTTTATATTTTGATGAATAGTGAAAATTACTAAATTTTAATTAAAAACAACTTTTTTAATCAAAATAATTAATAGTGATAGATTATACCATTGAGTGGTTTTAAAGTATAATTAGAATAGAATTTTACCATTTTATCCAATGGTGGTCATTAGATTTAATTTCACTTTGAAATTGGACATAAACAATTGTCAATCTTTTGATTGATATTGTTTCTTAAAAACACGCTATTTGTTTTGACAACGAGAATTAATTATAAAATTAATTAATGGAACTTATATGTTTTTAATTTTGTAAAATAGACATAATTTTTGAATTCAGAACATCAAATATATCTTAGGGTGATTTTTTTGGTATTTTTTTGAAAAACTTCAATTTTTGATGAATAGTGAAACCCCTAAGTGGTAGTTTAAAAACTATTTTTTCGTGTAAATGAAACATTACCACTTCTATGTATTGAATTTTAAAAATCTGACATACATGGTTGTCATTAGGAATCAAAATGTGGTTCAATGGGATTAAAATAATTTTTGGTGAATAGTAACTTTTAAGTTCTATTAATCGCGATTAAAGGTAATTAGTGTAATTTAAGGTAAATATAGTGTTATAATAATATGAAATTACCTTTACACTTTTCCTACCCTTATTGTATGAGTCATGGACGACCAAAAAAATCCATGGGTCAACATGGGGACCCCATGGAGCCTCTTGGGTAAGAAAATGACATTAATAACTTTTTATTTAAAGTAAAAATAAAATTGTCACAAACATGTGTTGGTTTACTAAAACAATTATTACAGGGGGTTATAAAAGGTATCTTTTCGACTATAAATATTCATTGGAAATCTAAAAATATTTTCTACATCATGATATTTTTTTAATAATTTTTATACATTAAATAAATTAATTTTTTTATGACACCATGATGATGTAGCGATTACCTCATTAATTAACGATTTAAATAAAATGACAAGATAATGTAAAATCTAAGACTTAAACTTGTCAAAAAACTATTTTATGGGTATATTTATAACCCTTATCACCTTATCCTCGAAATATATAATTGTGGGACCTTTAAAATCCGAAACTCATTATATAATAATATAACATTTCATGACTTTCCAAGAGTGCCCCTCCTCTCCCCTTATAAAAGGCCCCCACCCATACCACCTTATTCACACTATCAAAACCATTTGTCTTGGACAAACTCTGCCAAAATACTCTCTAAAATTCCCTATCTTACTCCTAGAAGCCTCACTTTGGGCAGAAGTCTTCCCAAGGAATCCTTTGGCTCAAATCAAAAAGAGATACCCGATTTTAAGGTATTGTCTTCTCTTATGTTCTTTTGTTTTATTTTGCTTCTCCAACCCGTTAAAATATTTTTATTACTTTATTTTGTAAGAAAAATAGTATATTAAATATACTAGGATTTTTTTATGAGAATTATTTGATTTAAACTCACACAGACCTTCGTCTAATGGTTAAAGAACATACTGTTTCTGTGGGTGGCGAATTACTGCCTCACGAAATGATGATTGTTCAATCTTCTTTTAACACCTCTCATGGTGGCCATTAAGATGTCACTGTATTTATATATGATATATATTATTTTTATGTTTTACTTATGCTTCTGTATTTCTCATTTATAACATACCTTTATGATTTCCATTATGGGTAAACACGATAATTTCATTTTAGGAAGTGCGGACCACCACCCACTCAAAGTGATTTGAATCGTTAATGCCATATGTGGGACATATACAGGATGGAGTAAATGATATTATATATGATATTATACTGAAATTATTATATACCTTTATATCATTATGATTTCATTCCATTAAATACGAAATAGAAATGGAAGTAGCGTTCATGCGTACGTACGACTTACCGTCTCCATGAACGGTGCATTTCATGTCTTACCTCTAAATGTTATGTAATATTATAAATGCATGTATTTAGTGGATATATATGATATATATTATATCTACATCATGCATATAAATCTGGATATAATGGATATTTTACCACATGAACAACTTGTAATTATAAGAAGTTTATTTTTGACTGAAGTACCAAAGATCGACAAAATGACCATTATTAACTTAAATAATTACATAATGTTCATAACAAGGTAATAAGTGATATAAAAGGAATAATGAACTTGAAAAAGGTTCTTAAGAAATTAAAAATTAACTCTAGTTTATTATTCATGAGATTAAAGAATGATCGAGTCAAGTCGAACACGAGGTAAGGGACTTCGTCTCAATCTCCTTTCATTGAGGAATATTTTGTTTTATACACAACTTTCTTTTATACGGTGTGTAAACCCCTTTTACTTTTACATTTATTCAAAAGGAATCTTTTTTATATGAATTGTTTTACTAAACAACAAAAGGGAATGTTTTTTTGTCGTACGTATGCGGCGACAACGACTTCTCCACCGCCGTGACCATTATTTGAGTTTCGGCTTCCTCTACAAGCCATAACTTTTTTTAAAATGAAAAATAAATACCAAGTTTTAATTTTCTTTTATTTTGGTATTGAAAATGGTTTTATTATATCAATGTGTTGTATTGATATCTTGTGATTGAAATGTGGAAATGTTATGTTTCCTTTATGCATGTTTTATGTGATACGATTATGTTATGGTTTATGATATGTTTAAAACTTTTCATATAAGGAATGCATTGGACTTAATAAGTGATGGGTGGAGCCCACTATAACTCCTCGATGTATCGGTAGGTCTCATGAGACAAACTAGTGTCTTGGCACGAGGCCTTGAGAAAATCTTATTTGTAGTCTTGGCACGAGGCCTTGGCTACGTGGTTATGATAGTCTGGCATTATGCATTCCTTCTTTATGAAAGTGGTTATTGATATTGCATGTGATTATTCTACTAGTAGAATATCCATGTGAATAAGTAAATGGAATTATTTCATTTTACTTTTTCCATATTATGCTGAAGTTCAAGTTTAAAAGGCTTTTGTTTTCGTTATAAATTGCCTTAAATGTTTATGTTTATTTATTAAAGTTTCCACTATATTGTTATCCTTAGTGAGCATTTGAGCTCACCCATTTCTATGTTTTATTTTTCCCATGATGTGAAGAAATATTTTATGACGGACCTGCAGGGATAGTCTGAAGGGGATATGAGTGTGGACTATGGAGACTATGTTATTATAGTTTTTCACTTTATGATGTAATGTAACATTTATGAATGTATCTAGTGTTTCCAAGGCTACTAAACTAATCGGTCTTTCGAGACTTGATCTTTTGTGATCATAACAATGTTACGTAATAATGCACCGACTCTGGGTAACTGGGGTCGGGGCATTACATGTAATATATTCACTTTATTCTGATATATCTAATCAAACATATTTCTTTTTGGTGCCATCAACCCATACTATCGATGTATCTTTCTCTAAATTTCTAGAAATTGAACTTGACTATAGAAAACCTTGGTCATGAATTTATTTAGGCTGTATCATTTCTATAAAAGGGAATAAGATATCACCTTATATAAAATAATATAAGGTAAATGTACTTTCTATCTTTATTCATTAATCAAATATTACTCGCGACACACCCAATATATCTTACTTTTTCATGAACATATGTCATCACTATTTTCAGCAATACATTAAAGTATGCAACTCATAATATCCATTAATAATAATATTAAAGTATAAGGATCGATACATGTGTTTGTGGATAGGAACATCCAATGAAATATATAAATGTGGATTTCCTAGCATTGGGTCTTGTTCTAATAATATTCTACAATGGAAATTACCTTGGGAGTACATCATAAGAAGGTGCCCTAAAGTCCTATGAATCTCCACCCCTAATATTATATATCAGTTGTCTTTGTTAAATGATTTCATCTAGATACTAAACATATATTTAAGAATATTTTCATGACACTTTAAGGTTCTCATTATAGTATGGAACTACTATGATAATTCAGTGTGACAACTACTCTTAAGAAATTATCACATACTATGTCATGAAAAATAAAAATCATGATGTGATAAGTAGATCATTAATATTAAAAACTATGAATATAGGTAATCATAAAGAACACAGAAGTTGGTTCTATGGAACCAACTACAACATAATACCACTTACACTATATCAAACTATTAAAAACCTACAGTATACTAGTTTTCATATGATACACATGCTTTTTCTGAGATAATAACTTTGTCAAGGGGTCTACTATGTTTTATTTTATGGAAACTCTGCTTACTACAACTTCACCCCTCTGAGAAAAATCCCTTAAGAGTTGATACTTCAGGATTATGTACTTTTTTTGTTGATGTGACCATGTATCCTTTTTAAGAGCCACTACTATAGTATTATCACAATATAATGTGATATGGTATTTAATGCTAGGTACCACATCAAGCTCTTGGAAATTTTTTTATATCCTAATGCTTATTTGGATACATTAGAAGCCACTATATACTCAAAATCCAATGTAGAATCAGTAACAATTGGATTCTTTTAACTCTTACAGCTCATACCTCCTATATTGAGACTAACAAATATCTTAACTATGACTTCAGATCATTTTTATCTATTTCAAAACTATCATTAGTATAAACCTTGAAGACTAAATCCTCACCTCCTTCATACACCAGAAGCATTTCCTTAGTTATTCTCAAATACTTAGGGATATCCTTAATAACATACTGATTTTGTTCACCTAGATCATCTTGATATCTACCTACCATTCTCAATGAATAAGAAACATCAAGTATAGTATAAAATATAGAATACATGATTAATCTTATCATTGAAGTGTATGAGATATTACTCATTCTCTCTTTCTCCTACTGTGTATGTGGACAAATTTTCTTGGGAATATGTGTACCATGTGACACTAAAACCAATATCCTATTATATTGTTCGATACTAAATATCTTTAGTATCTAGTCAATTTATTTACCTTGACTTTATCCAAGCATCCTCTTGGATCCATCACGAATGATCTTGATCCCTAGAATATAGACTATTTCACCTAAGTCCTTCATAGATAAACACTTATTTAACTTGTCCTTAACAGTCTATAATACTATTATTCCATTTTCAATAAGTAATATTTCATCAATATATACTACTAGGATAACTACCTCATCACCACTAAACCACTTACAAAAACATTGCTTGCATTAGTTCTTAATGAAACCAAATTTATTTATAGCTTCATTGAACTGAATATTCCATGACTTGGATGCTTACTTCAATCCATTAATGTATGTATGTAACTTGAATATATTTTTTTCATCACCCAGAGTCACATAAAATTTTTTTGTCATATAGAAATATTCCTAAAGGTTCCCATTAAGAAAAGTTGTTTTGACATCCATCTTCCAAATTTCATAATCATGGTAAGCAGTTATATCAAATATAGTTCAGATGGATTTAAACATGGAAACTAGAGAAAATATTTCATTATAGTCAATTCCTTGACTCTATTTAAACCCTTTATCCACTATCCTTGCTTTATAAGTACTTAATTTACCTTCTATGTCTATTTTTCTCTTAAATACCCATTTTCACCCAATGAGTTTTACATCAACTGGAAGATCAACCAGAACCCAAACTTAGTTATGATATATGGAATCTATTTCAAGATTAATGGCTTATTTCCATCTTATATATTTTAATCTCTCTAATAACTATTTTTAGGAGATATGTTCATTGTTTTCAACCAATAAAGATTCACCATCATTGGTGACTAGAAAACTATATCTCTCTGGCTCTCTTACCTCTTTGGTTCTCCTACGTAGTACATTTTTTTAGGAACTACTTCTTCTATGTGGACCTATGGAATTTGTTCCTATAAAAAATCTTGTATATCTTAAGCATTAACTTCATCGAAGTCAATATTTCTCCTACTATCCTTGTTGAGGATGTGAACCCTCCCAAGAAAGATGATTTTTCTAGTGATAGTCACTTTCTTATCTGAGGGGTTTGTATAGGTAGTAACCCCTTGGTTCCTTAGGATACCCTATAAAGATAGATTTTATGCCCCAGGGTTCTAGTTTTTTTTCTTAAGATGATGTTAAAAAATTCCTCACAACCCCAACACACATGTATATGACAAAAGAAGTTTCTTTCCACTCCATAGGTCAATGTTATTTTCATTATCTACTTAAGTTGGTACTCAGATTAGTGTGTATGACATTGTTTGATATGAATATCCCCAAAAATTATAATGGTAGATCTTTATGAATTTTCATTGACCTTACCTGTCTATAAAGGTATGGTTCCTCCTTTAACTATCACCATTACACTTTGTTGTGTAAGGTGGAGTTAGTTGAGAAAAAAATCCAAAAATATTGTAGAAAGTCAATAAAATTGTTGTTAATATATTTACTACCTCAATAAAATCAAAAATTATTTATATCCTTTCCAATTTTATTCTATAATCCTTTATTGAAGTAATTAAATTTATAAAAATACTCAGATATATACCTCATAAAGTAGACATATCCATATCTTCTCAAGTCATCAGTAAAATTTATGAAGTAAGAATACCCTCATCTTGCTTCTACTAGAAATGGTCCACACACATCAGTGTGTACCAAAACTAAATTCTATGTGGCCCTTTAACCCTTCCCACCAAATAGTGGTTTGTTCATTTTTACTTGTAAAGAATAATGACATTTTTAAGTGGTTTTAGCCTAAAAGAGTCTAAAAAACCATCTTAATAAAGCCTTTTCAAATGCTTCTCATTTATATGACCAAGATAGTGATTCCAAAATAGGGTTTTATATGATTCATGTGAACATAATTTATTATCAATTTCTAATACTTGTTTTACACAATTTAATACATAAATACCATTATTTAAACATTTCATACCATAATATATGACATCTTTATAAAATAAATAACTTTTATTTTCAAACTTGAAAAAAACCATTTACATATAGGATGGATATTGAAATTATGTTTTTTTAATAGTTAATAAATAATAAAAATATATTAAAACTAACATAATTCATGTTGGAAATTAAAGTTGGTAGTCTCTAATGGATAGAGGATCCATACTCGCACCATTAGAAGCCCTCAAATCAACCTCTATTATGGTAATCTTTCAGAATATACTTTGTTCCTATATTTGGAGATAGATATAAACACTGTAAGATTTATCTAATACCCAATGTGTAGATATATAAATATTAAACTTGATAAATAATTCACCTTTAACTTTTCCTTGATTTTGGGTGAAGTGCCTTTTGCAGTGGCCTTACTTGAAACATTCAAAACATACTACTTCCTATTCTATTTCCTGCCTACAGATCGTTCTCTTCTTAAAAGGATGGTGCTCGGGTGATTTAGACTTATTATGATTCTTATACCTTATTTTTGTTTCATTCATTTTATTATTCACCAAAAGGATTTCATGTTTTTCATTCCCCATGCCCTTTCCCACTTGGATAATGAGTGTAAGAAGTTATGAAAGACTCTTCTCATTATTTCTCTTGTTATAATTAACAATAATAATAGATAAGGACTTGGGTAGTGAGGAAAGTATGATATCTATTTCAAAAATCATCTTTGAATTTAATCCCCAATATTTATAAGCATCCAATATAGCTAATATTCTTTACTACATAAGGACCAACTAGTACTGACTCTATAAGCTTTCATGTAAACAAAGAATTGAAGATATCATATCTCTCTTTTATCACATTCTCTTGACAGATATCATGATGGTAAGCCATAATTCTATATACATCTATATACTCATGTTGATTTAGAAGCTCATTAGTCATGGATGATAGCATGAAACTTTGAACAAATGTGTCATCATTCAAATGTTTCTCATAGAGATACAACTCTTCCTCAGTATCCATTTTTCCAATTGCTTCCAAAATATGTTTTTCCAACACTTATAACTTCCTTTAATGAAATATGATAATTTTTAAAATCCTTTTACATTCTTAGAAATTAGTTCAAGGGAGAAGGTTATCCTTTTCAAGGATGAATATATGTGATATTTTTGAATTAATATTTGTTATTGTTTCTACAAATAAGCAGAGTCAATTCTTAGTACTTCATCTAATAAAAGTAGATAATAAATATTATATTATATTTATTATTCTCCCACTATTTTATCAAAACCAAATATCCCTCACTATTGGCTTTTTAATATCTATTTTCTTGGATATTCTAGGGGAATTGATCCATATTCCCTTTCTCATATCCCAAACATGGGCCTGAAAAGTTATTTTAAGGGTTTTAGGTAGGCATAAAATTTTCAACTACATTAACGCATAGTTACTTTCCTGTTGAGTGGACACCCCAATACATAAATCCTAAAATTGAATTTCTTCTATATTTTCCTATTATTTACACTAGGTCCTACTTGGGAAATCATCCCTTGACGTGAACTAAGTTAATTGAACCCAAAACCTGAAGTTAGAATTCCCTAATAATTGAAAGCACCCTAACTTGGTCCAGTCAGGCAGTTTGAACTATGGTTTGATTTTAACTTAAGTAGTGGGAGGTTATGATGAATTAATATATATAATTGAGTTATTTTTATATTTATGCATTAATTTTATATTTTTATCTTTATTTCATGCTTGTAATATTATGTTAATTTACTTAAGTGATTAACTATGTCTTTGATAAAGTTTATACATAATATAATGTATTTTAATTATATCTTTCATGGTCATTAATTCATTAATTCATGAAATTGAGATAAAAAATACATAATGAAATTAACCATGCACTTAAAAGAAATAAAATAATAAAGTGTTATGATAATAAGAATTTACTAATGGTTAGTTCATATAGTGGTTGATAAACTAACTATTTGCCTATAGAAAACATAGCTCAAACCATGACTTGGTTCATGTTTCATCTTTCCACCTATCTACCCATGTACCGATTAGATTGGTTTTGTATCAGCTCTAAACTTGAATCACCTCCACTCACTTGGGATATCCATCCATTACATAAGATTTTACTCAAATATAGGTGAGGGGAATCAAAGGATTGGTTAAGGGGTTTATATAAAAGGAAATTGTGGGCTTTCATGACCTTACATAATGAGGGGAGGGATGATGCACAAACCATCAATTTAATTTAATAATAAATTAAAAGGAAAATAATCACATATAAATGTCTGGTCTATGATCATGATTATCCACATACATATAAGGAATTATGCATTTAATTAAAATGGAATTCAATTCTAATCATTCATATTTATGATAAATCATGATCAAATAAAATAATTATCTTCTTAAATTAATCAATTATTTTATATATATTATCATATTATCTTTCTTGATATTCTAATCAATTATAATTTTAAACAACTTAAATAAACTTATTTAAAATCAACTATGTAAAAATATGTACCTTGGAGGAAACACGATGTGTACGCATCCAAACTACCCAGTGTGTAATATATTTGTATATGGTTTAATCATGTGACATGTATCATATATTACTTATCATTTAATTTAATGGAATGTGAATATTAAAATAAATTACACATTAAACACAAGTTATTTACATAGCATGTTATGTTTCAATGTGTATAGTGTAATGGTTGTATTATGACTTACACACGATAAACAGTTTCAAACATTACATAAAAATTAATTATAAATTTAATATATATATATATATATAACCCATCACATATTGTGTACATATTCAAATAAATTACACACAAAACACATGTTGATAAGTTTTTGTTAGTATAATAAATTAATTTTTTATTATGTGTAATTGGTAATATACATGGTGTGTACTATTCAATAACACATTGTGTATATTTATCACTGTCTATCCATGAAACATTCCTAGGGACTCAGCATGTAATCATTACATATAAGATAATAGAGTAAAAGGAATGTATATTGGCTAAACAACATGTGGTCTCTGAGTTACATGGTCACCAGTCATGTTGTCCATGTAAGAGAGTACACTGCCTGTATTTGACTAATGGATTGCATGTTGTGTATGTATGTTAAACACTGTATAGTCTAGCTAACCAATTTTAGGATATCCTAGTCAACTCATGGTGTATTAAAATACAAACTATATGTAATAAGTTCACACAACTTGAATTAATTCCAAATTAATTCATAACACATTAAATATAGGTACAAAACTTGTACCAATGAACCACACGACATGTACTCTTATGTTATCTAACTAGAATCCCCAACACTTCTGGAAGATTTCTTTGAATATTTTTCATTCATAAAATTAATATATTTTGATTATATTTATGAGAATTAGTAGGAATAATATCATATATCATGATTCAGATTAAATAATGATTAAACCTGAATTTAAAACCAATGATAAATTCCAAAATAAATCAATGATATTTAAATAATTATAAATAGTTATATGACCCCTTTGATACCACTTGAAGGTTCTTGGTGTAGTGGAAGCACTGAATGGGGTATGCCTAACTCGTATTTTTTTGTAATAAATGATTAATATGAGATGTACGTCAATGAGAAATGTCATGACCAATGAAATTAAATCAAATATTAATTAGTATGAGAATTATATAATGAAATCACATGATCATCACATATTATTAATAATTAATTTATGAAATTAAAGAATTACCTTGGAAAGGATTCTTTCTTAATTGATGAATCTAATAGCTTTTCTATGTTGTACCATCATTGTGTTGTAGGAATCAAGTGTGGATCCCCTCCAATGGAGATCCAATGTGTTCCACAAACTTCCAAACATTACCTTGGGAATCTATGGGTGCTAGCATGGTAGATCTGAATGCTTGAGTCATTCATCATTGATCACCATAATAATTTCTTCAAGAAGGATTCTCTTGGATATCTATAGAATCAAGTGTAGTGGTGGAGGAAGATCGTTCTCTGTTCTTGAGAGCATTATTAGAGAAGGGATCTCTCTTGGGTCTTAAGATAATTCTTTGAATGTTATTGTGAAAAATCAAAAAAAATGACAACATCATAAGAAATAATATAATTGGGATTATATACTACTAGGGTTAGAAAATAATAATTTCCCATGAACCCTTGTTATTTCCTTAATCTCTTCGAAACCCCAAATCTATAATAATAATAATAATATTATTTCTTAATATACAAAAAACTCATGAATTTATTAAATATTATTTATTCAAATACTATTAAATATATATTATTTATCATTAGATCATTAAACTCAGTGCACCATTCCTCCACAATATTTATCAGACCTTGAGTAATGACTATTTGTTTAATAAATAAACACCACATCATTATTCACAAATAAATAAATATATATTATATTCACTAAATATCAAATCAATATTTATTAAATATTCTACTCACAAAATATTCTCTTGAATAACGAGTGATAGAATATATTTAATCAAGAAAACCTGAAAAATTATTAAACCATCTGTGGGAATAATATTTATTCAACTTGTTAAATAATAAATAATATTATTATTTAACTAAGGTTCTGGATACACTTAGTGCATGACTCTCTAGGCCTCTTTCTTGATGGAGTTAGGCGAGGCATCCCAAAGTCAAATGTGTAGCAATACAACAAGACACCTATAGAGAAAGGAGTTAATATCAAAACGACATAAAACCTCATATAAATTCTTACTATATAATATAATCCCTTTATCATGATATCTCTAATCAAGTAGGTTGCTTGCTGATGTCATTAGCCTATATGTTCGATGTCTCTTTCTTTGTCTTTCCGGAAATTGAACTTGACTACATAATATCATGGACATGGATTCATTTAGGATATATCATTTCCATAAAAGGTCCTGAGATATTTGTTTTTGTTAAAGAATAGAAGGGTAAAATCATTTCTCACATTATACATTAATGAAATGTTACTTGTGATGAACCCAACGTATCCTACTTCAACATGAACATATGTTGTCATAGTTTTCATAAATACATAAAAGTACATGACTCATAATATCCATTAATAATAATATTGAAGTCTATGAATCAATACCCATTTCCACAAATATGATCATCCAATGAAATATATAAATGTGGAAATCCTACTGGTGAGTATCATTCTTATAATCTCATACAATGGAAATTACCAAGGGTGTATACCATGAGAAGGTTCCTCAAAGTCCTATGAGTATCCACCCCCAATAGATTATATCATTTGTGTCCCGAAAATGATTTAATCCTACTATAGAACATATATTTATTAATATTTTCATGGAAATTCTGGGTTCTCATCATAGTGAGGAACTACTATGACCTTTTAGTATGAAAGTTACTCTTTGGACATTATCAAATACTATGTAACAGAGAATAACAATCACAGTGTGATAAGTAGTTTATTAGTATTCAAAACTATGAATATAGGTAATAATAAACTATATAGAAGTTGGTTATAGATCACCAAATCCAATACTTATATGTGTTAAGAAAGTTATTTTATTTCGAGACAATCAATTACTAATTACTATAAAAATAAAAATCAATTTTTTATGAGTATAATGAATTAAAATTACCACTAGACACTACATGATGTCATCTTAATATAGTATGAAAAAACTATTGGATCTATGGAAATTTTATATACTTCATTTGAGATGCATTATAAATTACAAATTTACACATATTTGTCTCAATGTTGGTGAATAACATCACCATTTTAGAAGGATCATAGTATTATAATTAATGAAGGGAAGTGAAAATTATTTGGAGATATTAAAACTCAATAAGTTATTCAGGAATTATTTTTATTACTGGAAGACTCTATGAAACAAGTAGCAATCATTGAAGTTGTGTTTAAAAAAAATAAAATAATTTACACCAATTTAAAGAAGGAAAAAAAAAAAGAAAAGGCAGTCAATAAGAAAATTAATTTGTGTATTTTACTTCCATTTATCATGATTATTTAATTCGAATAAAATAATTTTATAAACAATTTTAAATTAGAAAATAACATGATCAGAAAAATAGTTTATAAAAAATTTTCAAATCACTCCTTCCAAAGAGACCCTTAAGGCTGAAATTTGTGAATAAAGACCAAAAACATCTATTTCCAGAATTGAAAAATTAAAAACACCCAAAATTTAGTATCTGAACCCTTTATAAATCATGGTAAAACAAATAATCATGAAGGAATTATCTACATCAAACATGGGTAATAAAAAATCTCATGGTCTCAATCATTTAGGTTATGTAAAGCCACTATGGAAGGGGAATGAGGGTGGTATGGTATATGTGGAAAGAAGAACTAAAAAGGAAAAATAATGAAAGATCGACTAAAGAGGAGTAGAAAGAATTTCATACATTAGTTTTTGAGAAGTTAGATTTGTTTGAAAAGTTCGAGGGGGAGTGACGGAAGAAAATGAATTTCACGAGAGATTAAACAACGCAAACAAGTGAGGTCCTATTAGGGTTAAATTTAAAAGATTGGGAATGGTTTTATCAGCACTTTAGAAAAAAACGCATAAAACCTACCTTTATCAGTACTAAAATTGAACATTGATAAAGACATGTCTTTGTCAATGCTAGAATTTTAGCCCTGATAAAGCTAGGTTTTATTTGCACATACTATTTTAGCATTAACAAAAACTATATTTATCAGCTCCAGTATAAACTATTTAAAATAAAATAAAAAAATACTAAAAATATATATATTAAAAATGAATAAATTATAAAATAATTAAAAAGTAATTAACATTATTAATTAATAAATATTCTTAAATGCATGAATGTTGAAAATGAGTGAAATTATATAATTAAATATGAATAAACATTAAAAATATTAAAAAATGGGTAATTTTTATTAATTATATAAATTATCAAAAAAATAAAAAAGAATATATATTAAAATGAAGATGAATACATATTAAATATGCACATTACAACTATATTGAAATCATTAAATTTTAATGATTAAATATGTATAAATAAATATTAAAAATGAATTAATTAAAAAATATTAAATGAATAAATATTAAAAATTAATAAATTATTAAAAAAAGTAAAAAATAATTAACACTATGAAAGAATAAATAATATTAAATGGATTTGTGTTAAAAAGTAAAATTTAATAATTAAAAAATCAATATTTTGTAAAAATATTTAGAAAATCAATAATTTTAATTAAATATATAAATTATTAATAAACATAAAAATGAATATATGTTAAAATGAAAATGAATACATATTAATTAGAGAAATTACACACACGATATTAAAAATATTAAATGGTAATGGTTAAAAATGTATAAATAAATATTAAAAAAAGGATCAAAATACAAAAATATTAAACAAATAAAAAAATGTATAAATTACAGAAGTATTAAAAAGTAATTAATATTTTTGAAGAATCAATAATATAAAAAATGAAGAAATTATAAAAAATATTTAAAAGTAATAAATAAAATATATGTAATAAAAATATATAAATTGAATCAAATTCACTGATTAAAAAAATCATATATTAAACATAATATGCTAGTTAAAAAAATTCTAAAATGAATATTAAAAATTGAAGAAATTATTGAAATATTATGTTTTTGTGCGTGTTTCTATATAAAAATAGATTAAATATATATATATGAATGAAATTAATGTACATATACATAACAAGTTTAATATATGTGAAATTGAAAAAAATGACATTATATAATATGTAATGTCTATTACTCGATATATACTACTTAGTCAATATTTTTAATTAATATTAATTAATAATTATAAACCAATTTTCACTAGATATATGACTAATTAAATGTAAAAGCATATTTTGTATATTAATCATATTTAAGGAAACATTATATATTGATATATATATATATATATATATATATTTCTATATTAAAAATATTAAATATACTGACGAATAATTTTGTATAAAAAAAATAAAATGAATAAATTACAAAATATTAAATGAATAATTATTAAAAATAAATAAATTATAAAAAAAGTAAAAATTACTTAGCATTATTAATGGATAAATAAAATTAAATGAATGAATGTTAAAAATGAATGAAATTTAATTAAAAAATGAATAGATCAAAAAAATATTAAAAGAATGAATAAGATTTATTAATTATATAAATTGAAAAAATAAAAATGAATATTTAAAATAAAAATGAATATAAATAAATTAACTATGAAAATCACGATTGTATTAAAAACATTAAATTTTAATATATAAATATGTATAAATAAATATACAAAATTAATAAAATTAAAAAAAATATTTAGAAAATAAAAATTTAAAATGAATAAATTAAAAAAAATATTAAAAAATTTATTAATGAAATAAATAATAACAATAATGAAGAAATTAATATATATATATATATATAAAGTATTAAATAGAATATATATATTAAATAAAAATATACAAAATGAATAAAATTAAATAATTCAAAACATGATATATTAAATATTAAATATCAAGAATTAAAAATATAAAACAATAATATTAACAATTTATCATTAGTGTATGTTTTTTTCAATAAAATTGAATTAATTTTGTATATAAAGGGTGAAATTATTTCATGACATATGAAGTGTAAATACATAATTAGTTAATATTTTTAATTAATAATTAAATACTTATTATTTGATATATATGTAAAATTAAAAAATAAATGGCATTGACATAACAAAATGTTATTAAATGTATATTACTATTAATTAATCAATATTTATAAAAAATATTAATTTTTAATTAACTTATAAACCATTTTCACTAATTTTATGACATATTAAATGTAAATACATATTATTATATATAAATCATATTTAATGAAATTATATATATAAATATATAATAAGTTTTTAAATAATAATTTTAATAAAAAATTATAATTATTTTATATTCCATTTTCACAACATATATTATATATATCAAGTGTAAATATATATTTAGTCATATATAAATCATATTTAATAAAATATAATATATTTATGTCAATATAATATATTTATATATTGATATAATGATATAAATTTTTAGTATGAAATATACCTTTTAATAGTGCTAATAAATGGTGACCTTTATCAACAACGAAAAATAACTCTTTTATCAATGCTTAAAAAAGGGCTGGTAATGGGATGTCTTTATGAGTGCTTTTTTATCACTTATTATAATGGGTTCTGTAGTAGTTCCAACTCAAGGAATACTTTGTGTGTGTGTTTTTTTTGGAAAAACGTTACCAGAATGTCTTGTCATGGGTATTTACCAAAGTTAATAGGGGTGGTCTAACCCTTTCTTTGAGAGAAGACCCAAATATCTTATATCTAAGGATTGTTTAATGATTTTACATGGAATTTTTTTATTGGGTTAAAACCTCATACCTCAATGATAAAAAATTCAAAAGATTTATTATTTTAATCAAAAGATAAAAAATAATTTTTTATTATACCCTTCCTATTAAAAATATTGTATATTTTCATAAAATTTTTGATTCATTTTATATTTTTCATGGATGAATTTCATATAATTATTAATATATATATTTAAAACCTTTATATATATATACATTATATTTATTTTACATTATATATATGATAGATTTTATTTTTTTGATGAAAAATTTATGAAATCTTTAATTGAATTGGAAAATAACACATATAAACAAGTCCCAAATTATTATTTTTATACAAATTTTATTCCATTTAGTAATATAAAACTTTTACTTTTTCATATAAGTGATAATAGAGTAAAAAATGAAGATTGTTTTTTATATATTTTAATACATATTTTTCATATTATTTTCACATCCCAATTGATTTATTATAAAAATCAATAATTTTATTACATGTATATCTTGGAAGATAATTCATTTAATCTCATATTCTTTCTATAAAAAAATTAAACCACATTCCTATAATAATAAATTTATTTCACATAATTTATGAGGTAAATTTAAACGAGAGTATATATATATATATATGATTTAAGATTCTTACCATTTAGAAGTTAGAATTTATTTTTTATGAAAGTAGTGAAATGTGTTGAAAATAATAATTAAAAATAGTATTTTTTAAACATTTTATGCTAAATTTATCACATATTTGAAAATTTAGCAATGAGTTAAAATTATGCGGTGATTATGGCACCTCACAAATTATTTTTTCTACTTGTAGTTTTACAGAAGTATTTGAAATTTATTACAAAAATATATGGTGAGAAAAATTTAGTATAAATTTAGTATAAAATTTTTATTTTTTTTTAATAAATCCACTTTAACATTAGAAAAATATATATTTATAAAGAATGAGAAATTGAAAAAAATTATTTTTATATTTTTTATGGAATTTAACTTATATAATGAGATAGTAGTTATATTTTCACACATTAAATTTAAATTTAACTCAATTCATGTGATAACACTACAAGAAAATCAACTTTTAACAAAACATATTATATATTATCAAAATTACTCAATAAAACACCCTCTAATGTTGTGGAAAGTTGTGTGGTTAATAGTTATTACCATTTAACAATACACATTGTATGTTGTTATATATTATTTTACGACACAAACTCATAAAAATCATATAAAATTTTGTGACACCAATTCTTCGTCATTGTATCATTTTTAAATATATTTTTATATATTGTTAAATGTACATAATTTTTTATCAATACATTATTTATTTATATATTCACTCTTCATGTATGTTATATATAAAAAATATTTAAAAATCAACATACAATATTATGAGACACCAATGTGACTTGGTTCTTCTATGTGTTGGATTTGTTGTCATCCATAGAGAGTTGGATTTTTTATCATCATTGACATAGAGTGATGACACACATTTTTTTTTGTCCACCATGTCAATAGTTGTAATAAATGTTAGTGTTCTTGATGAAGGTAATGTTGTGGACTGAGTATGGAGATTTCATGGAGACTTGCATGAGATCAAAATGTTGATCATGACTATACTAAGAAATGGGTTAAATGTATCTAAAACATAGGATGACTAAGACAGTTCTAAAGAAGATATTCCCTAAATACTAATATGTATATGATATATATAAGTTATCTTGTATTGTATAAAAATTATTATTTTCATGCATAATGGTTATTTCATCTCATGCTACTTATTTTTGTGAACCAGTAATAAATTATTATCATTCAATTCATTATTCCACACAAATACCATTTAATGAAATATTTCATTTGATAAAACATTTGGGAGAAATAAAATTCATGTATATGATACGTGAACTAACCATAACATCATTTACTTATTCATTTATAACACATGAGTAAATAAATTAGATGAATTTGCAACCTTGAGGCCTATAAATAATATAGTCATTTAATGGTTGTGGTGTGGATGATTATGTAATGCTGGGTTGAAAAATACATCACTATAATATCTATTTATCGTTTTCCTTTTCATTAGAGGCTTTAGTAGACCGTGGAGGAAGGATAGATCCCATTTATATGATAGATCAGTCGTATATAACCAATAGACACACTATAGAGAGGGTATGTATTTTGGCTGTCCTTGGTTATCATTATTGAACTCATGTAATGGTTTTTGAAGATGTTGTAAACGCACTTTAGTGTAAGGTACACCATGTTCTTAATAGCTTTTATTCACTTATTTTTATTGAAGTTTCATATTATATTACATAGAGATACTAAATAAGATGTTTTAATCACTTATGTGACTTTTGATAATTTTCATTAGACTCATTTAAAGAAATTCAGTGGTGTTAGAGATAACTCATTCTTTAGATTTATGAAATCCTTCTATGAAATGATGAAACAAAAAAAATAGATCATCAAATTTTAAAAATTATGGAAATTCAGTTTAAAATGCTTTACATTTATTTAAGGGGTTTTGGAAAGGTCATAACCTAATTACCTATACATATACTTCCTAAAATAATGGATACCAGTAAACATAAATCTGAACAAAGAGACACCTATACACGGGTGTTCACATAAAACTAATCTATGACTTACTTTTATATGAAGGGGTTAACATAAGGTTAATCAAGGTTTTCTTTAAGTTATGAAATGGTAAACAATGTGTAACCTATAGTTAACCAATACTTTTATACATATTATTACATGATTTTTAAATATAAACATCCAATAATTAAATCCCAAAGACCACGAGGTCTATTGTATTTGGAAGACCAGGTATATAAAACATCAAAAAGAAACTAAAACATAACATCCTTATTTTTAATCTCATTAGTGAGATCTTACATCTCTTTGAGATTTTAAAACTGCATAGGAAAACATAGTGGATACATAAAAGAAAGGGTGCTCTATAAAGACCAATATTGGAGTAAACATGATAACGAGGTATGACATGATATCAAAAAAGATAAGGATCATGAATAATCACATGAGAGCATAACACAAAGAATATGGTATCATAAGATAATGGAATCATATTAAAGTGACAATAACATTTAAAACGACATAAGAATAATTCAATGCTAACTGTCAAGATAACATAAAATAGTGGATAGAGTCCCATAATGGATTAAGTTTAATCCCTAATCCCATAAATAACATATCACGAGGCAAAAAAATTTCCCAATGAATTAGAGTGATATATATGAGAACCCATAATAACATGTTCATGATGATGTGTTCCAAAAATAGAAATTAATCATAATTAATAAACATAATAATTACCCATGGAAAGAAAAAAAGTTATATAATCTTTCCTTATATCATAATCAAAATAGATTTCTTAAAGAAGGCATTTTATAGATGATCATAAGGCATGTATTATCCCTTAAAAGGAAGGGATAACAATCTAGGTATATATTTAAGATACATATATACAGAATTTAGAAATAATCCCTAACATCATATTTTTTCTTCGTTGATGAAAATTTATTTTAAAGATCGCATGGAATATTTCTTGAGGAAAAATCCATTTTCACTTGGAAATCACTTCTTTAAAATATAAAAATTTAAAAAATATTATAGAGAATTTTTTATTTAAAGAAATAATAATGAAAATGTTTAATTTAATCTTTAAAATTATTGAGTAGTCATGACGAAGGTAAATTCTGCTCATGCTATATAAGTTAAAAGAAAATATTCCTTTAAAAGTCAAAAAGTACCTCATTTAAAAAATGATAGAAATATTCCTTTTAAAACATTTTTTTAAAAAGAAAAACATGGATACAAATGTATTTAATAAATCATTTTTGTAACACCCCGAGCTTCCATGATACGCTTCTCATTCAATAATGCAATAGCTTGCATTGTACGCAAGTTCGAGTTCTAAAACACCGCGACTAATCAAAGTAGCCGTTATGAATAGTAATAACCACCTTTTAAAATTATAGAAATTTTATATTTCAAAATGGACTTCATTTTTGTATTCGTAATATCGAAATTATCCTATGTTGAATTTTTGGTATTTTTCTGAGAACTTCTAATTTTTTATGAATAGTGAAAATTACTTAAAAACAACTTTTTAATCAAAATAATTTATAGTGATAAATTATACTATTTAGTGGTTTTAAAGTATAATTAGAATATATTTTTACCATTTTATCCAATGGTGGTCATTAGAATTAATTTAACATTAAAATTGGACATAAACAATTGCCAATCTTTTGATATAAATTGTTTCTTAAAAACACGCTATTTGTTGTGACAGCGGGAATTAATTATAAAATTAATTAATTCAACTTATATGTTTGGAATTTTGTAAAATAGACATCATTTTTGAATTCGGAATATCAATTATAGCTTAGGGTGAAATTTTGGCATTGTTCTGAAAAACTTCAATTTTTGATGAATAGTGAAACCACTAAGTGGTACTTAAATAACTGATTTTTCGTTTAAATGAAATATTACCACTTCTGTGATTTGATTTTCAAAAATCCGACATACATGGTTGTCATTAAGAAGTAAAATGTGGTTCAATGAGAATAAAATAATTTTTTGGTGAATAGTAACTTTTAAGTTCTTAATCGCGATTAGAGGTAATTAGTGTAGTTTAAGGTACAAATAATGTTATAATAATATGAGATGAGCATGACACTTGTCCTACTCCTATTGGATGAGTCATGGCCGACCAAGAAAACTCATGTGTCAACTTGGGGACCCCATGGAGCCACTTTAGTTGGAAAATGACATTAATATATATTTATTTAATGTTAAAATTAAATTGACACAAACATGAGTTGTTTTACTAAAACAGTTTTTAAGTGGGGTTACACAAGTCCAAATTTTGATTATAAATATTCATTTGAAAGATAAAACTATTTCCTACATCATAGTATTTTTGTTTATAATTTTTAGACATTAAATAAATTAAATTATTTATGACATCATGATGATGCAGTGATGACCTCATTATTTAACGATTTAAATAAAATGGGAAGATAACGCAAAATCCAAGGCTTACACTTGTCCAAATCCAATTGGATGAGGATATGTCGAACCCTTATCACCTTAGCCTCGCATTATATAAGTGTGGGACCTTTAAAATACGAAAAGCATTGTGTAATAATGTAACATTTCAATCTTTCTAAAAGAGCCCCTCCTCTCCACTTATAAAAGGCCCCACCTCTTCCACCTCATTTACACTTTCAAGCCATTTGGATCGGCCCAACTCTGCCCAAATACTCTCCCAACTTCCCCCTCTTACTCCTAGAAGCCTCACTTTGGGCAGAACTCTTCCCAAGGAAGCCTTTGGCTCAAATCAAAAAGAGTTTCCCGATTTTGAGGTAATGTCTTCTCTAATGTTGTTTTGTTTTATTTATCTTCTCCAACCCCCTAAACTCTTCTTATTCATTTCTTTTGTAACAACACCAGTATCCTAAATATACTAGGATGTTGTTATAATAAGTATTTGAGCTACACTTACACACACCTACATCTAATGGTTAAAGAACATACGGTTTCTGTGGATGGCGAATTTCTGCCTCACGAAACGATGATTGTTCAACACTCATATAACACCTTCAAAGGTGGCCATTAAGATGTCACTATTTTTATATATGATATATAATATGTTTATGTTTTACTTATGCTTCTGTATTTCTCATTTATGGCATACTTTATGATTTCCATTATGGGTAAAACGCGATAATTTCATTTTAGGAAATGCGGACTACCACCCCCTCAAAGTGATTTGAATCATTAATGCCATATGTGGGATGTATAAAGGATGGAGTAAATGGTATTATACACTATATTATACTGTAATTATATTATAAATTTATATCATTATGATTTCATTCCATTAAATATGAAATAGAAATGAAAGTAGCGTTCATGCGTACGTACGGCTTACCGTCTCCATGAACGGTGCATTTCATTTCTTACCTCTAAATGTTACGTGACATTATGAATGAATGTATATACTGTATATATATGATATATATGATATCTACAACATGAATATAATTCTGGATATAATGGATATTCCACCACATGAACAACTTGTAATTATAAGAAGTTTATTTTTGACTCAAGTACCAAAGATCGACAAAACGACCGTTATTAACATAAATAATTAAATAATGTTCATAACATGGTAATAAGTGATATAAATGGAATAATGAACATGAAAAAGGTTCTTAAGTAAAAATAAATTAACTCTAGTTTATTATTCAGGAGGTTAAAGAACGGTCGAGTTAGGACAAGACGCAAGGTAAGGGAACTTCTTAACCCAATTTCTATTCTTTGGGTTAATCTCCTATTTCCAATTATATCATGATATTATTATGTCCTTTTTTTATTTTTACGTTCTTTATGTTTACCTATAGTGAATACACATAATAGATCTATTTTATTTTAAAAATGATCTTTTTAAGGACTTCGTCTCAATCTCCTTTCATTGAGGCATATTTGGTTTTATACACAAATTTCTTTTATTCGGTGTATAAACCCCTTTGACTTTTACGTTTATTCAAAAGGAATCTTTTTTATACGAAGCGTTTTACTAAACAACAAAAAGGGAATGTTTTTCTTTCCGTACATATGCGGCGACAATGGCTTCTCCGCCGTCATGACTATTATTTGAGTTTCAGCTTCCTCTACAAGCCATCACTTTTTTTAATGAAAAATAAATACAAAGTTTTAACTTTCTTTTATTTTGGTATTGAAAATGGTTTTGAAAGTGTTTCTTTTATATCAATGTGTTGTATTGATATCTTGTGATTGAAATGTGGAAATGTTATGTTTCTTTTATGCATGTTTTATGTGATACAATTATGTTATGGTTTATGATATGTTTAAACCTATTCATATGAGGAATGTATTGGACTTAATAAGTGATGGGTGGAGCCCGCTATAGCTCCTCGATGCATCGGTAGGTCTCATGAGACAACTAGACATGGAATTGGCCGAGGCCCTTTCCCAATTTGATTTATGGTTTTGGCCGAGGCCTTAATCATTTTAGACGTCTTGGCCGAGGCCTTGACAAAATGTTTCAGAATGTCCGGCATTATACATTCCCTCATTATGAAAGTGGTTATTGATATTTCATGTGATTATTCGTCTAGTAGAATATCCATGTGAGCAAGTAATGACATTATTTGATTTTACTTTTTCCATATTATGCTGAAGTTCATGTTCAATAAGGCTTTTGTTTTAGTTATAAATTGCCTTAAATGCTTATGTTTTCTTATAAAAGCATCCGCAATATTGTTATCCTTACTGAGCATATGAGCTCACCCCTTTCAATGTTTTAATATTTTCCAGGATGTGAAGAAGTGTATTATGACTGACTTGAAAGAATAGTCAGTGAGGATATGAGTTTGGACTATGAAGACCATGTTATTGTAGTTTGTTTACTTTTTGATGTAATGAAAGACTTATGAATGTATCTAGTGTTTCCAAGGCTACTAAACTAATCGGTCTTTCGAGACTTGATCTTTTGTGATCATGCCAATGTTACGAAGTAACGCACCGGCTCTGGGTAGCTGGGGTCGGGGCGTTACATTTGGTATCAGAGGCAGTTTAGTACTAACCTTGGAAGCTAGATTTAGATAAACTCTGATTAGAGCACATAGCCCAAAGATAGACTTTGAGGATTAGTATAGAAGAACTTCCTAGAATTTTGGTATTATAGAGATGTTATAAGTTTTCCGAGCAATACATCCCTATCTGGATACGAGCAGGTAGAGGCGGCTCTGGCACAGATTTACCTAGGGGTAAAACCCGAAAACACCGCTTTGAGCTAGACTCGAACGGGAACTACTGCACGACAACGGGCCTTGCTGCACTCTTGGTTACGACACTCCCGGGGGATATGCTTTGGATAATTCTCATTTTCTTTACAAACCACTATGAAGGGTTATGAGTATATACTTCCTCAAAGGAAACATTTCTTTTTATGATTATGGATTATATCCATAAATAGTTCAATTTATGTAAAGTATTTTACAAATACGGAATTATGTATTTTATTTCATAAACTAATCTAGTTTATGACATTGTTTAGAAATGGCACCTAGTGGAAGGAATAGAAACCGTATCAATGCACGCACTCCATGTAGGAATTTATCTCCTGCTCAAGATAATTATGGTGGAGCTAGTGATACAACCGGTGCTGATCAGCTTCTCACCGTACTGGGACAACTCACACAGGTTATGAATAATAACCTTACTCGTATGGAGCACCCTGATCCACAACGTGGAGGATCAATGATAGACCGTTTCATGAGGCAACAACCACCAACCTTCAATGGGAGTACAAATCCTATAGTAGCTGAGCAATGGATAAATTCCTTAGAGAAAATATTCCATGCCTTGGGGAGTAGTGAAAGGGAAAAAGTTGTCATGGCAGTTTACCGCCTCACTGGAGATGCCGATCAGTGGTGGTCACTGATTCAAAACACAAGGTAAGATGATGAAGTATCGAATATGGAATGGAGGGAGTTCAAAGAGATTTTCTTAGAAAAATACTTTCCTCGTGACCATCGAGCAGATATGGAAAGGCAATTTCTGAGTCTGAGGCAGAAGGAGGATGAGAATGTCGCAAAGTATGAGGCTAACTTTACAAGGTTAGCGAGGCATGCTTCCGATTATATACGTAACCCAAGAAGTAATATTTATCGTTTCTTTGATGGGTTAAAACCATTTCTCCGTCGAGCTTTAGTATCACAAACCTTCTCATCATACGAAGATATTGTCTCGTGTGCTATCAAGACAGAAAAGGAATTCTCTAAGTCTTATGACAACAAAGTAAAGCAAGAGAAGAAGAGAACGGTGGAACAAGAGACAGATAAAGGGAAAAGGGGAAAGAAGTATTTTCCATTATTTGATAATTGTGGGAAGAATCACCCTGGTACTTGCCTAAAAGGAATGGGAGTTTGTTATAAATGTGGAGAAAAGGGTCACCAGGCTCGTGATTGCAAGGGAAAGAAAGAGGCTATCAAAGTTGAATGCTATAATTGTAGAGAAATGGGTCATTATGCAAATGATTGTCCTAAGCATCAGGGAAACTTACCTCAGAAAAGGCCAAGGGATCAAGGACAATCTTATGCTGTTACTACAGTTGAAGCAGAATAACTAATGTATTGGTGCTTTTGGACTGATGGATTATATTTCGGTTATTAGAATAATGTGATATATATATATAAGGATTTTACTGCAGTACTTGTTGATTTCAGTAAGGTTTTAATATGATGAAGGTAATCATATTTTTAGTATGTGACAATAAGAGAAACTTTACTTTGTTTGGAGAATCTGATAAACTGATTTTGGAATTAAGAGACCTTTTAGATAAAGTCTGGACAGAAGTATTTTGGATAACTATAAAGGTTGGAGTGGATTAAGTTGATCTTTGGATAGTATTGTTTAAGGTTAAAGCATTTCTGAAGATTGTTTTTGGAATATTATAATACTATAGTTTTAGGAAAAGGACAACCTGCAGGGTGGGGAATAACCCGTCGCGTCGGACAAAGCTGCAGGAATCGAACCCACAATCATAGTGCGACGGGCCTTTATTTCCTACCACTAGCCTACAGGAAGTCCCCAGTTATTACAAAATAATTTTACTAATCTAAATGGTATGTGTTAACATTTGTAACCTTATACAATTAGGATAAGTATAATATTTTTGAGTTCTATATCTTTTTGAGTGAAAGATGAGTTGAAGGTTGAAACTCTAATTGTCAAGCATAAATATATATATATTTATATACCTATCTCTTATTCAATGAATAAACTAATTCTTAAACTTTAGTAAAGGGATATTAAAACAAAAAAATGCGTTATCCTAATACCTTATGTCTTTTTGAACTGATGATATTTCAAATCAACATAGATTGAAGGCTTTGAGGCCCTCAATTTGACAGTTGATTGTGATTGATGACCTCAATCACTCCCTACAAATATTTACGTTTTTCCTCCAATTATATGTCTCTAATTGCCACCAATGTTCTCCTTATCGAGATCATAGTTTGGTGGTGACTTTCTTATTTCCATTTCCCCCTTATTAAGACTAAATTTTATTAACCTTATTTCCGATGTGGGCTTTCCACAAAAGTATTTTCTATTTTCAACCTTTTATTTTCAAAGAAAAAAATTTCAAATTGCGAGGATGCAATTTCTTGAAGGAGGGGAGAATGTAACACCCCGAGCTTCCATGATACGCTTCTCATTCAATAATGCAATAGCTTGCATTGTACGCAAGTTCGAGTTCTAAAACACCGCGACTAATCAAAGTAGCCGTTATGAATAGTAATAACCACCTTTTAAAATTATAGAAATTTTATATTTTAAAATGGACTTCATTTTTGAATTCGTAATATCGAAATTATCCTATGTTGAATTTTTGGTATTTTTCTGAGAACTTCTAATTTTTTATGAATAGTGAAAATTACTTAAAAACAACTTTTTTAATCAAAATAATTTATAGTGATAAATTATACTATTTAGTGGTTTTAAAGTATAATTAGAATATATTTTTACCATTTTATCCAATGGTGGTCATTAGAATTAATTTAACATTAAAATTGGACATAAACAATTGCCAATCTTTTGATATAAATTGTTTCTTAAAAACACGCTATTTGTTGTGACAGCGGGAATTAATTATAAAATTAATTAATGCAACTTATATGTTTGGAATTTTGTAAAATAGACATCATTTTTGAATTTGGAATATCAATTATAGCTTAGGGTGAAATTTTGGCATTGTTCTGAAAAACTTCAATTTTTGATGAATAGTGAAACCACTAAGTGGTACTTAAATAACTGATTTTTCGTTTAAATGAAATATTACCACTTCTGTGATATGATTTTCAAAAATCCGACATACATGGTTGTCATTAAGAAGTAAAATGTGGTTCAATGAGAATAAAATAATTTTTGGGTGAATAGTAACTTTTAAGTTCTTAATCGCGATTAGAGGTAATTAGTGTAGTTTAAGGTACAAATAATGTTATAATAATATGAGATGAGCATGACACTTGTCCTACTCCTATTGGATGAGTCATGGCCGACCAAGACAACCCATGTGTCAACTTGGGGACCCCATGGAGCCACTTTAGTTGGAAAATTACATTAATATATATTTATTTAATGTTAAAATTAAATTGACACAAACATGAGTTGTTTTACTAAAACAGTTTTTAAGTGGGGTTACACAAGTCCAAATTTTGATTATAAATATTAATTAGAAAGATAAAAATATTTCCTACATCATAGTATTTTTTTTATAATTTTTAGACATTAAATAAATTATATTATTAATGACATCATGATGATGCAGTGATGACCTCATTATTTAACGATTTAAATAAAATGGGAAGATAATGCAAAATCCAAGGCTTACACTTGTACAAAGCCAATTATATGAGGCGATTTAGAACCCTTATAACCTTAGACTATAATTATATAAGTGTGGGACCTTTAGAATCCGAAAAGCATTGTGTAATAATGTAACATTTCAATCTTTCCAAAAGAGCCCCTCCTCTCCACTTATAAAAGGCCCCCACCTCTTCCACCTCATTTACACTTTCAAGCCATTTGTCTCGGCCAAACTCTGCCCAAATACTCTCCCAACATTCCCCTATTACTCCTAGAATCCTCACTTTGGGAAGAACTCTTCCCAAGGAAGCCTTTGGTTCAAATCAAAAAGAGTTACCCGATTTTGAGGTAATGTCTTCTCCAATGTTGTTTTGTTTTATTTATCTTCTCCAACCCCCTAAACTCTTTTTATTCATTTCTTTTGTAACAACACCAGTATCCTCAATATACTAGTATGTTGTTATAAGAATGATTTGATCTACACTTACACACACCTACATCTAATGGTTAAATAACATACAGTTTCTGTGGATGGAGAATTTCTGCCTCACGAAACGATGATTGTTCAACACTCATATAACACCTTCAAAGGTGGCCATTAAGATGTCACTATTTTTATATATGATATATAATATTTTTATGTTTTACTTATGCTTCTGTATTTCAAATTTATGGCATACTTTATGATTTCCATTATGGGTAAAACGCGATAATTTCATTTTAGGAAGTGCGGACTACCGCCCCCTCAAAGTGATTTGAATCGTTAATGCCATATGTGGGATGTATAAAGGATGGAGTAAATGGTATTATACACTATATTATACTGTAATTATATTATAAATTTATATCATTATGATTTCATTCCATTAAATATGAAATAGAAATGAAAGTAGCGTTCATGCGTACGTACGGCTTACCGTCTCCATGAACGGTGCATTTCATTTCTTACCTCTAAATGTTACGTGACATTATGAATGAATGTATATACTGTATATATATATGATATATATGATATCTACAACATGAATATAATTCTGGATATAATGGATATTCCACCACATGAACAACTTGTAATTATAAGAATTTTATTTTTGACTCAAGTACCAAAGATCGACAAAACGACAGTTATTAACTTAAATAATTAAATAATGTTCATAACATGGTAATAAGTGATATAAATGGAATAATGAACATGAAAAAGGTTCTTAAGTAAATATAAATTAACTCTAGTTTATTATTCAGGAGGTTAAAGAACGGTCGAGTCAGGACAAGACGCAAGGTAAGGGAACTTTTTAACCCAATTTCTATTCTTTGGGTTAATCTCCTACTTTCAAATTATGTCATGATATTATTATGTCCTTTTTTTATTTTGAAGTTCTTTATGTGTACCTATAGTGAATACACATAATAGATCTATTTTATTTTAAAAATGATCTTTTTAAGGACTTCGTCTCAATCTCCTTTCATTGAGGCATATTTGGTTTTATACACAAATTTCTTTTATTCGGTGTATAAACCCCTTTGACTTTTACGTTTATTCAAAAGAAATATTTTTTATACGAAGCGTTTTACTAAACAACAAAAAGGGAATGTTTTTCTTTCCGTACATATGCGGTGACAATGACTTCTCCGCCGTCATGACCATTATTTGAGTTTCAGCTTCCTCTACAAGCCATCACTTTTTTTTAATGAAAAATAAATACAATGTTTTAACTTTCTTTTATTTTGGTATTGAAAATGGTTTTGAAAGTGTTTCTTTTATATCAATGTGTTGTATTGATATCTTGTGATTGAAATGTGGAAATGTTATGTTTCCTTTATGCATGTTTTATGTGATACGATTATGTTATGGTTTATGATATGTTTAAACCTATTCATATGAGGAATGTATTGGACTTAATAAGTGACGGGTGGAGCCCGCTATAGCTCCTCGATGCATCGGTAGGTCTCATGAGACAACTAGACGTGGAATTGGCCGAGGCCATTTCCCAATTTGATTTATGGTTTTTCCCGAGGCCTTAATCATTTTAGACGTCTTGGCCGAGGCCTTGACAAAATGTTTCAGAATGTCCGGCATTATACATTCCCTCATTATGAAAGTGGTTATTGATATTTCATGTGATTATTCATCTAGTAGAATATCCATGTGATCAAGTAATGGCATTATTTTATTTTACTTTTGCCATATTATGCTGAAGTTCAAGTTCAATAAGGCTTTTGTTTTAGTTATACATTGCCTTAAATGCTTATGTTTTCTTATAAAAGCTTCCGCAATATTGTTATCCTTACTGAGCATCTGAGCTCACCCCTTTCAATGTTTTAATATTTTCCAGGATGTGAAGAAGTGTATTATGACTGACTTGCAAGAATAGTCAGTGAGGATATGAGTGTGGACTATGAAGACCATGTTATTGTAGTTTGTTTACTTTTTGATGTAATAAAAGACTTATGAATGTATCTAGTGTTTCCAAGGCTACTAAACTAATCGGTCTTTCGAGACTTGATCTTTTGTGATCATGCCAATGTTACGAAGTAACGCACCGGCTCTGGGTAGCTGGGGTCGGGGCGTTACAATTTTAGTAGATTAAAAACATTCTTTAATATATTTTATGGAAAATATAGATATGGAATAGAAATATTCATGACCTAAAAGAAGATACAAGATCAGTATTACTTACAAACAATTTTCATAATGCATATTTATTAAATAAGTTAGGAAATGGAAACCAAAATTGAAAAATATATTCATGAATAAAGTATGATAAAAATTATTTGGTTCAATAAGATAATTTTATATTATTTCCCAAAAATGAACCTTTAAGATAATAAATCTCAAAAAGAAAGAGGATTGTAACATAAAGCCTTTACCTCTTTGGAAACTTTCGAATCAAATCCACATGGATGAATTAAAATGAAATATAATTTAAAATACCATGAATTATTAATTATTAAATAGATAATATATAATAGGAGAAGTATATACACCACATAAAAGTAATTAGGCACATAACATTCATATATGTCTCAATGAAGGGAAGTTGAGACCAACTCCCTTAGAAATATCATATCATTAGAGTGAGAATTAATCAATGAACTGATTATGTGTAACAAATGTAAATAAACACAAAAAATTTAAACAAAACACAATAAAATCATAGGTAATTTAAAACTTAATTATATCATAACATTGTCACTAATGTATAATTAAAACCCAATGAATAGAAATTGATTTAAGAAACCACCTACCTCAAGTTCAACTCATCATGTATGTACTTTATCTTACTAAATAATAAACTTATGTTAATTAATTTCTTGGTTAATAAATTTTTTTATGTTTATTATTCATTTTAATTTATTTATTACCAAATTATATTTATTTACTTAATAAATTACGTTCATGTTGAATGTTTTGACGATATTTAGTTCATATGTCCAAAATGACTTTAGTAAGTTGACTATGGTAAAATAAGTCATTATTACATAATATCTTGAATAATAATAATTAAATAATTATCATTTTTATACATCAATTATAATTTTTAAACTAAACATGAAATTTGGTTATAATAAATGAACTATGTTACAATCATAGAGATGGTAGGTCATATGTACATACGAGTAATATTTCCATTTTTCAATGATCACGATGGAAAGAATGTAAGTATTATTTTTTCATTATATAATTATAATTAAATAATAAATACCATATTATTTATTTAAGTGAATTTATATATACCATCCATGTGATGCGGTGATAAAAAACGAACCACATTACTTCGCGGAGGTGGTAGTCCACATGTACGCACGCACGACATCATCATTTTTTAGTGAATTGAATGGTGATGAAATATATGATATATTAATTTTTAAGAATGATAAATATGTCATGAATATAATATATATAAATTAAATGCATCATCATAAATATCTATGAGAGGTGATGAAGGAAAAAAAATCACATCGATTCTTGAGGCGGTAGTCCACCGTACACACGAACAATGGTTTTGTGTTCCATTTTATGAAAGAGGAGATTGATGTAGGTTATTCTATTATCATAATAAAATATAAGTATATGGTAGATACTTATGTTATATATCATCATGGTTGAATAATATTTCAATAATGTGGAATAAGAAATGAAACAAAAATGCTCAATTAAGAATGACACCTCTTCTCCAAACAACCTCTTTAGGTTGACACCAAAAATCCTTGCTATGAGATTTTGTAATAAAAAAAAGCATTATAGGAAATGTTAAGGTAATTAAGTAATATATTTGGGTAGGGATATTTAATACCAAAATGTTTTTTTAATTGTGTATATGAGAGAATAGGAGGTTCCCTTTTATAATTGAGATGGAGGGGAAATTTTGTAAATACCCAAAACTATTCAATAATGGGAAGACATTATCAAGACAAGTTCCACCAAAATTGACACATTATGTATTATATGGAATATAAGTTCAATAAAAACTTCAAAAATTAAAAAAAAACATGTTTTAATCATTTTATTCCCTTTACCATTATGATTATCACTTTTACCATTTTATTTTTCACCACGATAACTAGTTTTTACCTAGGTAATTTATCTTATAAGCCTAAAAATAAAATGAGACTTATTATATAGTTTGGACCCAATAATTTTAAATATTAAATAAAATTTATCAAATAAAAATACTACGTTAATGGTAAATTAAATTTAATAGAATCACATGTAACACACAAAACCCCTTTTTAACGTTAACCGCGATAATTAATATTTATTCTTTTATCTATTCATTATGAACAAAAATTAAAATGAACTAATTATATAATAAAAAATTTTCTAGTTATAAATATGGAATAAATTTTATCAAATTCAATTCATATTAGTGGAGGAATTTAATTTAAAACTAAATCTGTAAAATGTGATGAAAATTAGTTTTCCTGGAAAAATACATTATTCAAGAAATAAATGATATTATATTAAATGTATTATTATAAACAAGAATTATATGAATTTAAATTCATATAAATAGATATATAATATATATATTTCATTTAAATCATTCCTTACTAGTTTTTTTAATTAATTAAAATGGATAGATTTTTTGCACTTTAATAGATTGCATAAAACCACATTTTTTCAGCATAAAAATAAACTTATACCAAAGTCAGGAAAATTTCTGATTAAAATGAAATTAATTAGATTATTCTAAATAAAATTGTTCATATTATAATTTAATACCTAATACATAATATAATTATACTTTTAAATTACTTGATTTGATGAAAATAAATGACAGTATTTGATTTTTTTAATTTATACTATTCACTGAGTAATTAATCATTTCAGAAAAATACCTAAATTTCACTCTAAGTTAATTTTTATATTTTTATTTAAAAAATTATGTTCATTTTATCAAATAAATTTTCAAAAAGTTCCAGAAATTAATTATATAATTTTCTCAAAAGATCAATAATTTTTTTTAGGAAAACACATTTTTTTTGAAAAATAAAATGTCTTCTTTAAAAATTGAATTCTTATTTAAAAAGTATTTATAAATAAATTTATATTTATTAGTATATTAATATATATTAAATAAATCATTTATTTATATTCATAGCCTCTAATTTAATTTCTAGGTTATAAGGGTTATATTTAAATAATAATATTTCATGGTTTATTTAGGCTCGTTGTTGCATATTGTATATGTTATCAAACATAGTTTTCTTTTTAAAATATAGGGGTGTTAAATTATACCCCTATAAATAAATTTATCTCTCACAATTTTATCTTGGCCATCAAAGATTAAATATTTGAAAATAAATTTGTTGAAAACCCACATCACACTGAGGGATAATAAAACTTCTTTTAAAAAGGGAAAGTGGAAAATATAAAGTTTACTCGAAATAACACATAAATGGGTTCCTAGATAAGTAAACAGCTAATGGGAAGATGAAATATAGACATGGAGGATAAAATTAATGTTCAATGACTAATATAGATTTATGGTTGACCACAAAACCATAAATCGGCGAGGGGTGAAAAGACCATCACTTCATCAAAAATGATATAATTTGATAACATTTTTATTTAAATATTATTTTCCTAGATTTAAGGAATTAATTTACCATATATAAAAATAAATAAAAAAATATACTTAATTTACTAGTATAATTTCATCCTTTAATAAATTTTTACAATAATCTCATCCTTTTTACAAATGATGAGTCTTCAAGATAATTTTTTTGCCTGAAGCACTAAAATTAACTTATAATATATCACATAATCCTTAAAAAGATAACAAACTAATCCTCCTATCTTTACTAAAACCAAAATGGTCATCATAATAATGAATAAAACTTTATATAAATAAATAATATATTAATATCCAAAATATAATAATAAACCAAAATTTAACATAGATTATTCTATAAATAAATAACCTTACATCCCAGATATCCTCAATAACCACAATATTGAATAAAATTTTTACCTAAAAGGTGTTATAATACCTAATGACATAATTAATATCATTTATAAATATCTATATAATCAAATAATGTCATTAAATTCACACCAAAATAACAAAAATTAAATTTAGATACTAAACTGGAAGGTAATCCTTACTTTTACCATAAATATCTCTAAAAATACTACCTTATCATAGAATGAATTTTTAACCATAATTATTAACTATATCCACTATCCAATATACCATAATTAACATAACCTCAAATAATATACTAAACCAATGGGTTATTTAAACCGTAATAGAATATTCTTCCTAAAACCCATTAAATGTCTCAAATAATCTCACAATCCAATCACTTATAATCTCGAAAGGGGTATATATTCCTTTAAATGGATGATAAACTTTAGAATTATAAACACAATAAACATTAGTTTTGTCCAATGTCATTATGTAATATCATAGGTTTATATAGGTTATTTTTTAAAGCCATCATAATAATTTATAAAGAAAATATGAATTAACCTAAGAATATCCCCCATGAGTGTCAAACCAAGTGCACAGTAAGGGAACCCCCACCATGTATGAAAATGATGGTTGAGTTATACTCAACCAACTATTTTCAGTATTATTACCCCTATATGCATCTGTTCTAGAACCATGTCCACCTGTAGTATCAAGATTTGGATGCATTGCTAGCAATGTAATAACCCACCAATTCTCATTGGCTTGATATTACAACGAGTCATTACTAAGTGACATCCCCAAGATGCCAAAGGATGGAAATAAATGCTTAAGAGTTTCAAATACAATAGGGTGATGATTTACCCTTTAAGAAATAAAATAATAAACTAACCAACCGTAACCAAACATTCACTATCTGATGCATGAACAAATGAAAGACAACTCAACAACTTCATGTATCTCAAAACCACATCAAAGTATGTAACAACGGAAGAATAATCAAGTATCAAAGTACATAGCGGATAAATAACACAAGAATCTCAATATACCACAAGACTTCATGCTCCAAAATCTCTAAGCTCCAAAATCTCTGAACATCCCAAACATCACGAGGTAGTGCTAAAAATATAGGAAACGTTACCTTTGCCTCTGTACTGGAAGGTGGAATATACAAAAGAACCAAAGTGCCAAATCATGGGTGAGTATAAAACTCATTAGGTTTTCTACAATGACTTCCCTACTCACTCCACTAGAATGGATTAGTTAGAAATAATTATATAAAACAATTTATATATAACAATTTCTCAAAAGTAGTTTATAACTAAAAATAAACAAGTTTCCAAAACCATTCATTGCCAAATTTATATAAGTAAAATTGATTTTTTTCCCAAAAAGATATCTTTCCTGAAAAATAACTGAACAATCTTTAAAATAATTTCACAATATCTCTTTTTGGTATACCCAACCCTTCCACAAACCCATACAACCAACCATGCATGCTACGTTATGACAGTTCCATACTCATGAGCGATTTCTCATCGATCTACCAAGTCATCATAAGGTAATTGTTTTCCATGTACCATTTTAACATTGGAACTGATCATAAGGTCATATTTCAACTAATCCTTGTATATGGAACATGAACTTACACACCAAATATGCCCAAGTATCATGCCCAAACAACCCTTTCAATAAAATCACTTTTTTTTATAGAAAACTATTTTTCATTAACATCATTATAATGAAAAATCATTTCAATAATTTTTTTTATTCAAAAACCATCCCCAATAAAACCATTTATAATTTCTAGAAAATCCACCATTTAAAATCACCATTTTAAATTCAAGAATCTAAAACAATTTTCACCATAATTTATCAAGATTTCCCAAATCTACCAAAAACGATAAATCATCACTAATAAGATTTATTCCATGTATCAAACCAAGATTTCACTATCAATATTATCCAATATACTCAATTTGAAACTAATAAAATCAATTCTAGTAAGGGGGGATGAGAGTGAAGCCACCCACCTTGATGGTTTTGGCGAAACATGACAACTAACGAAGAGCACCCAATAAGGCGGGTTGATTCTCCAAGACCAACCTTAGTTATCTTATCCTAAAAAGATCAAGACTCAAAATTAAATTATTTGGAATCTGAAAACATAGATCTTCCCACTATAGGTATATACCTGAGAAATAATGGAGATCATGGAAGTAGATCTAATCATATCAATGAAAACATGAAAAATCAGGAAAGAATGGTGACATACCTCAAGAATCAGATCGATATTCCAAGAAAGAAGCTTAGATCTCTTCCTCTATCATGAAAAACACCATATTTAGCCTTTTTTGATTATAAAAATATTATATTTACCCATAAGATGTGTAGATATAAGAAAATGATAAAGAGATAAGGAGTGGTTTGCATAAAATAGAAAAGAACAAAGAAGATTGGCACTTACCCCAAGAATCGGGCTTGAAATCACCAAGGGAGGGCTCTAGGTTGGTTCCAACTCATGTGGGAAGGGTTATCAGACCTTCTAGGGAGATAAATCTCAAAATAGGGGCTTTTTAAAGACAAATATATATATATATATATATATATATATATATATATATATATATATAATGAGTAATCTCCTAGAGAATATGATCTAGATTTTACCTCTGCACACGGTTTGACCACACGGTTTGGGCCAACCGTGTTTGGACCGTACGACTTTCCTTTTGGTCCCAAAACTCCTTATAAACCCCTAAAATCTCCCATACTCCACCTTTACCATTTTTATGGAAACACATTTTTTTATGTAAATATCCTCCTCTATGGAAACACCCCACTTTATGGAAACACCCCACTTAATGGAAACACCCCACTTTATGGAAACAACCCACTTTATGGAAACAACCAACATTTTGGAAACACCCAACTTTATGGAAACTCTCTATATTTTTTAAAATTTCTATTTTATGGAAACCCAATCAAAGACATACCATTTAAAAAAAATGAGTAAAGGGTCATGTAACTAAAAATGGGGGTACTACATTCTCCCCACCATTAGTCTTTCCGTCCTCAGAAAGTAGAAAACCCTCACTGGACATAAAGAGTTCCATCCACTACTCTTTCATTTCCTTCTCACATTCCAAAGTCTCTTCCTAAATCTAACCATGTTGCCATAAAAATCACAATAGGAAAATGCTTTTCCCATGCATGACTTTCTCTTGTCTATAAACAATCCACACTGGGATATGTACCATTGATATAGTTGGTTCTAGGTCAATGTGATCCCATCTGATCACATGGTTTGGATCAGGGTGATAATTTTTCAACTAGGATACATGGAACACATTATGCACCGAGCTAAACATTGGTGGTAATTCCAACCAATATGCCACCCCTCCAACCCGTTCTAGTATCTCAAAATGGAAAATGTATCTAGGAGATAACTTTTCCTACTTCCCAAAATGATTATGTCCAAGCTTGGGAGAGATCCTCAGGAAACCATGATCACCCACAACGAATGACAATGGTCTTCGACGATGATCTGCATAATATTTCCAAAGACTCTAAGCTATCTCCAGCCTCTTTCTAATAAAATGGATCTTCTACTTTGTTTCTTGGACAAGGCTTGGCCAGACTAGTGAAGTTTTTTCCATTTCCACCCACCATAGTGAAGAACGACAAGGACACCCATACAATGCTTCAAACAGAGCCATGTGTATCAAGGCCTAATAGATGTTATTGTATGAGAACTCCACTAAGGGTATATTCTATTCCCATTATCCACAAAAATCCATTACACAAGCCTACAATATGTCTTCCAATGTTTGTAACATACAATCAGATTGCCCATCCATCTATGGATGATATGACATCCGCATAGTCAACTGAGTCCCAAGGGCTTACTATAGGGATTTCCAGAAATGAGATGTGAACCATAGATCTCTATATGAGAATATTGAAACTGGTATTACATGCCTCTTTACCACTTCCCAGATATATATTTTTGAAAGATCCTCCACCGTATGAGTTTCATAAATAGGGATGAAATGGGCTGACTTGGTTATACGATCCACTATCAACCAAATGTCATCGAGTTTCCAGACCGTTCTTGGAAGAATTGTAACAAAATACATTGATATCTGATCCCATTTATACACTGTGATGGGAAAATATTGTAACATACCATCTGGTCTATGATGATCCACTTTAACCTGCTGACAAGTCAAGCACAGTGAGACGAACTTAGCCACCTTCCTTTTCATCCCTCTCCACCAAAACTGCACCTTCAATGCCTTATACATCTTATGTGTACCTAGATGTACATCCCATCTCAAATGGTGGTAAGAATGAAGGAGTTGTTCCTGAAAATCCATAGGTACAACCATACGATCTATGAAACATAAAGATAAACCACCAAAAAGTTTCCATCCCTCAATGGTCTCCCCACCATTGAGTTTTAAATGCACAACCAGACATTCTGCATAAGATGCTTGTGCCTCTTTGATCATTTTTACTAAATTAGGAACAAGCATAGATGAAAAGAAAACTGCAACATCACCTCGATCTTAACATTCCTCATGCATGTTTTCTAAGACCGACATCAACTGCCATTCATCTGAAGATTCTTTCTCTAACTCAGCATATGAATTTATACTCAATGCATCTACCACTGAATTTCCTTTTCTTGGTGTGTATATCAAATCAAGGTAAAAATTTTGGAGATAATCCATCCATCTATTTTTCCTCAGATTCCAATATTGTTGTGAGAAAATGTGTTTCAAGCTTTTGTGATCCATAAACATAGTAAATTTCTCACCAAAGAGATAATGTCTCCATGTTTTCAAATCATGTATGAATTCAACTAACTCCAAATCATGTGTTGGGTAATTCTTCTCATACACCCTCAACTGACTTGAACCATAAGAAACCACATGACCTATTTTCACGAGAACACAACCCAACCCTGATTCCGAAGTAGTAAAATACACCACATACCCCCATCCTGATTCTGGAAAGATCAAGATTGGTGAAAATGTAATCTAAACTCTTAGTTCCTAGAAATACTTATGACATTCTTCTGTCCGTTAGAACGGAGAATTATTCTTTTTCAGAGTTGTCATCGGTGAAGCTAGTTGTGAGAAATCATGCAAAAAGCATCGGTAGTAACTAGATAGACCAAGAAATCTTAGTATCTTGAAAACATTCTTCATTGGTTTCCAAGAAATAATGACTTATATCTTTTCAGGATCAATAGAAATGCCTTTCTCATAAATGAAACGGCCAAGAAAATGTACTTCCTGAATCCAAAAATCTCACTTTGATAATTTGGTATATAAACAGTGATCTCACAAGATTTGTAAAATTATTTCCAAGTGTTCCTCATGGTCATCCATTTTCTTTGAATAGACCAAAATTTCGTCCACAAACACCACAAAAAAAGAATCTAGATATTGTTGAAATATCTGATTCATGAATGCCATGAAAACTGCTAGTGCATTCGTTAACCGAAAGGCAAGACTACATATTCATAGTGGCCATATCTACTTCTGAAAGCTATCTTTGGAATATACTCTTTTCCAAATCACAATTAATGATATCCTGATCGCAAGTCAATCTTGGAGAACCACCGATCTCCCCTTAATTGATCAAACAGATCATCAATGCGTAGAAGTGGATATTTGTTCTTTATCATAACTTGGTTAAGCTTATGATAATCAACACATAGACCAAGAGTTCCATCTGCCTTCTTCACGAACAAAACTAGTAATGCCCATAGAGACGTACTTGGTCGAATGAAACCCTTGATTTCCAGCTCCTCTAACTACACTTTCAATTCCCGTAACTCTATTGGTGATATTCTATATGATGGAAGTGATATAAGACTGTTCCCTGGAAGGAGATCAATTGTAAACTACACTTCCCTTAGAGGTGGTAACCCATAGAAGTTCTTGGGAAAGACATTTGGAAATTTATCCATAACAACTAGAAAACTATTCTCCTTGATCTCTTCTATTGATTCCAAATTCAATGGTGCAAACTAATAAGATATCGTTCCCACCATTGGTTCCCACAAGCTCTTTTCACTTTTATTTATAATCCTCTATCCTCTGAAGAGATGCTCGATGCATTCCTAAGTCATGAAACTAACTATTATCCTATAACAGTCAATTTGAGCCTTGAAAATTTTCAGTCAATCCATACCCAGGATTATGTCATAGACATCCATCTCCAACATCAAGAAGTCCCATTTCAGCTCAAATCCATCAACAGTTATAGCACAAGCTCTACACATGAAGGCTCGACATTCTCTTTCACTAAGAATAGTTTGGAGTTTTATCGTAGAAGGAATCATTTCAGGTTTTAAATATAGTTAATATGTTCCTCACTTCCTCTTCATATTAGTGCTAGATCTCTCAGCTCATATAGTGAAGACAACCATACTTCCTATACCTGGATTTTTAGTAATGAACGATATCATAAATTGAGTATCCAGTTTCAGTCCCAACTCAACAGTTTGAAAAGCCTGAGTAATGATTTGGACCAACTGTTGGTTCACCTGTGGCTCTGGTGCAACCAAATTATCAATAGCCTCTTCTGAATTGTCCCTATGATGCTTATCAAGTTCTATTTTCTAAACCAAAAAAACTCTATAAGTCTCACTCTCTAGCAACTGATGGCTTAGCATTTCAAATTATATCACATCAACTATCACAACATTGTTTTCCAATTTTTTTTCCATGTTAATCCATTTTTTAAAATAAAATCCATTCTATCTTTTGAAAATCAAACCATTTTCAAAATATGCAAAATATCCTCTTTTTATAATCATTAATTTTGAAAAAACATTCTGCATTTTTAAAAAAAATCACTTCTACACCAAATAATAAATCATTACTCCTAATGAATTATGAAATCATAGTGGGAATTCCTTCCTCTAAAATTCATTTCATGCTTGTCTAATTGGATAAACCCATGACAATGTGATTTCAAAATCCTAGAAGTGTCTCCAAACACTTATTTACCCAACCCCCTGGTAACTTGAAGTTCAACATAAAAGGGTTAGCTATATCCTTTTATGATATACATTTCAAGTTTCGACAATCCTAATCCTTTCTAAGATTCCTACCCAAGGAATATACAAGAAGATATTTCATCTTCAAAAAAAGGAACATCGATGACTAATTGTTAGGAAAGGATCAAACAAGCTGATACCATTTGTAATGACCCGCCAATTCTCATCTGATTGAGAGTACAATGAGTCATTACTAGGCCTTAAGCGACATTCCCTAGATGCCAAAGGCTGGAAATAAATTCCTAAGGATCTCAAATACAAATGGGGGATGATTTAACGTTTAATAAATAAACCAATAAACCAATCAACCATAACTGAACATTCACTATATGATGCATTAACAAATGAAAGACAACTAAAAAACTTCATGTATCTCAAAACCACATCAAAGTATGTAACTGCGGAAGAATAACCAAGTATCAAAGTACACAAAGGATAAAAGAAACAAGAATATCAAAAGAACACAAGACTCCATGCTCCATAAGCTCCAAGCTCCACAATCTCTGAATATCCCAAACATCATGAGGTAGTTCTAAAAATGTGGGAAAAGTTACCTTTTCCCCTGTCCCGGAAGATGGCATCTACAAAAGCACCAAAGTGACAAAGTAGGGGTGATTATAAAACTTAGTAGGTTTTCCCCAATGACTTCCCTAATCACGCCACTAGGATAGAATAGTTATCAACAATCATATAAAACAGTTTATATATAACAATTTCTCAAAAACAGTTTATAACTAAATATAAACAAGTTTCCAAAACTATTCTTTACCAAATGCTTACAAGTGAAATTGACATTTTTTTCCCAGCAAGATATTTTCCAAAAAAATAACTAAAAAATATTTAAATACATTTCACAATATCCCTTTTTGGCCTACCCAACCCTTCCACAAACCCATGCAACCAATCATGCATGCTACGTTATGACAATTCTATACTCATGAGCGGTTTCTCGTTGATCTACCAAGTTGTCAGAAGATAATTGTTTCCCATGTTAAATTTTACCTTTTTCACTAAGAACAAGGTCATATTTCAACTAAATCTTGTATATGAAACATGAATTCACACACCAAATATGCCCAAGGATTGTGTCCAAACAACCCTTTCAATAAAATCACTTTTTTTTATATTGAAAATTGTTTTTCATTAAAACCATTATAATGACAAATTATTTCAATAAAACATAATTTTATTAAAAAAACATTCCCAATAAAACAATTTAGAAGTTCCATAAAATCCACCATTTAAAATCACCATTTTAAATTAAAGAAACTAAAACAATTTGCACCATAATTTATCAATATTTCCCAAATCTACCAAAAATGATAAATCATCACTAACGAAATTTATTACATGTGTAAAACCATGATATAATAATAAATATTATCCAATAAAATAAATTTGAAACCAATCCAATCAGTTCTAGTAAGATTATATGAGAATGAATCCACCTACCCTGATGGTTTTGACAAAACTCGATAACGGACGAAGAACACTCAAGAAGGCGGGTCGATTCTCCAAGAACGACCTTAGTTCTCTTATCCTAGAAAGATCATGACCCAAAATGGAATTATTTGAAATCCAAAATAATATATCTACCAACTATAGGTGTATATATGAGAAACATTGGAGATTAGAGAAGTAGATCTAAGTAGATCAAAGAAAACATGAAAAATCAGGAAAGAATGGTGACATACCTTAAGAATTGGATCAAGATTCCAAGAAAGCAGTTTAGATCTCTTCCTCTATCATGAAAAAACCATATTTATCCTTTATTGACTTTAAAAAACTTATATATTCCAACATGAGGTGTAGATATAAGAAAACGATAAGGATAGAAGGAGGAGTTTGCATAAAATGGAAAAGAACCAAGAAGATCGACGCTTACCCCAAGAATCAGGATTGAAATCACCAAGGGAGCACTCTAGGTTGGATCCAACTCATGTGGGGAGGGTTATACAACCTTACAGGGAGAAAAATATAGAAATAGGAGAGTTTTGAAGCCAAAACAAAATATATAGAGAAAAAACAAGTAAGCTCTTAGAGAATAGGATCTAGATTTGACCTCTGTGCACAGTTTGACCATACAGTTTGGGTTAACCATGTTTGGACCGTACGACCTTCCTTTTGGTCCCAAAACTCCTTATAAATCCCCCAAACTCTACCATTATTCACCTTTAACCTTTTTATGGAAAAAGTTTTTTTATGGAAACATCCTCCTCTATGAAAACACCTCACTTAATGGAAACATCCCACTTTATAGAAACAACCACTTTATGGAAACATCCCACTTTATGGAAACAAAAAAAATTAGGGAAACACACAACTTTATGAAAACTATCTATATTATGGAAACTCTCTATTTTTTAGAAACCCAATCAAATACACTCCATTAAAAAAAATATGGGGAAAGGGTTATGTACTCAAAACCGGTGGTACTATAAGTAAAGCCACATAATCTATTAATCATCACAAATTTATGATGTTATCATACGCTTAAACTTATCACTAGGTTTTTTTACTAAATTTATCTAATCATAATCCCAAAAAATAACTTTAACTTAATTTTATACCAACTATAGCAAACCAATCCTCTTACAAATATTATCACATGATTTTTAAACATAAACATCCAGTGATTTTAAGGCTTAGTATCCTTGGAAGACTAGGTGCATAAAACATCAAAAAAGAAACTAAAACATAAAATATTTCTTTTTATTATTCTTAGTGAGATATTAAATCTATTTTATATTATAAAAATACATAGCATAACCTAGGGAATATGTAAAATAAATATTGATCTATAAATCCTTGTATGAGAGTAAACATGATAATAAGGCATAACATGATATCATAAAATAGAAGGTTTATGAATTATCACATTGGAGAATAACATAAAGAGCATGGTCCAATAAGATCATGGAATCATAGTAAAGTGAAAGAAACATATAACATGATATAATAACAAGTCAATGATAACTATCAAGACAACATCACATGGTGGATAAAGTCCCATAATGGATTAGGTTTTCCACTTAATCCCATACATGATGTCTCATGAGACAAAAACCTTACGCAACTCTTTGGATCACTATATAAGAACAAACATCATAACATATTCAGGATTATGTGTTCCAAAATAAATGAAATCATTAATAAGGCATAATCATAAGAATTAACCATGGAAATAAATTGAGTTCCATAATCTTGCCTCATATCATAATCAAAAGAGATTTATTAAATAAGGTATTTGAGAAACGATCATAAGGCATGTATCACCCCATAAAATGAATGGATAATGAGATAGGTATATATTTAAGATACATATATACATAATTTATAAAAAATATGCAACATTATAGGTTGTATTCATTGATGAAAATTCATTTAAAAGACCACATGGGTTATTTATTAATGAAAACACCATTTTCAATTTGAAATCACTTAATTAAAATATCAAAATTTCCATAATATTATAGAAAATATTTTGTTTCAAAAAAACCAAGGATTTTTTCAATTAATCTTCAAATAATTTAGTGTTCATGATGAAGGTAAATTTTTTCATGCGGTATAAGTTAAAATAAACATTCCTTTTACAGTTTTGTAAAAAAGTCAAAAAGCACCTTATTTATAAAATGATTGAAATATTCATTTTAAAACAACATATAAAAATTCAAAAATTGTTAAAAATTTCTTTAATAAATCATTTTATAATATTAAAAATATTATTTAAAATATTTTAATGGAAATATAGGCATGGAGGAGAAATATTCAAAATATAAAAGAAGATACAATATTAGTATTACTTACAAAAAAATTATTGATTTTTATTTATTAAATAAGGGAGGAAATGGAAACAAAACATGTAAACCAAATTAATTACCAAAATGAGGATAAAATATAATTGGTTCAATAATATAATTTTAGATGATTTCCACCAATGTAACCTTGAAGATAATCAATCTCAAAAAGAAAGGAGATTATCACATAAAGCTTTTACTGCTTTGGTAACATTCAAATAAAATCCCATTGGATGAATTAAAATTAAATATAGCATAAAATACCATGAATTGTGAAGTATTCATGATATAATATGTAAAAGGGATATTATATACACCATATGAAATTAATTAGGTATATAACATTAAAATATGCCTCAATAAAGGGAAATTGATATGAAATCCCTTACAATGATTGTATCATTGGAGTGGGAATTAATTGATGAAGTGATTATGTGTAACAAATTTAAAAAAAAATATAATTGTAAATACAACATAATAAAATCATAGGTAATTTCACATATAATAACTTCATAATGTAGTCAATAAAGTAGAAGTAAAATCCAATAAATGGAAATTGAGTTAAGAAACCCCTTACCTCGAGTTTGACTCATCACGTACGTACTTTATCTTCTATAACAATAATATTATGTTAATTATATAATTTATTAATAATTTTTTTTTCAATTTTTTATTCCATTTATTTAATTTATTACCATTTTATACGTATTTACTTAATAAATTAAGTTCACATCATACATTTTGATGATATTATATTCATATGTCCAAAATGACTTTGATAATTTGACTATGGTAAAAGAAGTCATTAATCCATAATACCCAGAATAATAATAGTGAAAAAATTATCATTTTTATACATCATTTATAGTTTTAAAACCAATCATGAAATATTATTATGAACAATGAACTACATTATAACCATGAAGAGAGTAGGCAGTATGTACACATGAGTAACATTTTGATTTTTCAATGACCATGATGAAAAGAAGGTAAGTGATATTTTAAAAATATAAAAAATTATAATTATATAATAAATATCATATTATTTATTTAAATACACTTATATATACCATCAATGTGATGAGGTGATGAAAAATGGATAACATCGCTTCATGGAGGTGGTAGTCCACACGTACGCACAAACGACATTATCATTTTTCAATGAATAAAAGGAAATAAAATATATGATATATTAATTTTATATAATGAAAATATTAAATTAATATCATATATATAAATTAAATTAATCATCATAAATAACACTTGTAAGTGATGATGGAAAATGAATTACAAAGGTTCTCATGGCAGTAGTCCTCCGTACAAACGAATGATGGTTTCATTTCCCATTTGATGGAAGATGAGATGGATTTAGGTTATGAAATTCTCATAATAAAATATCAATATATGTTAGATACTGATGTTAATATATCAACATGGTTTAATAATATTTTAAGGATGTGGAATAATAAATAAAGAAATTCTCAATTAAGAACAATACCTCTTCTTTTGGAAACCTCTTTAGGTTTACACTAAAAGCCTTACTGGTAGAGTTTTATAATAAAAAAATGACTCTATGAAATGTTTTGGTATGTAAGTAATGTATTTTGGTAGGTATTTTCAAAACCAAAAATTATTTTTGAGTATAGAGAGGATAGGATAGGATGTTCCCCTTTATAAGTTAGATGGAGTGAAATTTATGTAAATACCTAAAACTATTCAATAATGGAAAGTCACTCCAAATCTAAGAACCTAAAAAATTGATAACAGATGTAGTGGAAGTAATATAATTCCAATAAACACATATATAATTAAAAAATAAACATGTTTTAAACATGTTATTTCCTTTACTTTTATGGTTACATACTTTTATTATTTTAGTTTTCACCACGATGACTAGTTTTTACCATGGTAATTTACCATTTATGACTAAAAATAAAATGATAATTATTAAAAAATTTGGACCCAAAAGATATAAATATTAAATCCAATTTATTAAATAAAAATTATATATCTATGGGAAATTAATTTTAACACAAGCTCATATAATGTGAAAAACCTCGTTTTAACCTTAGTCATGGAAATTAATATTTGCTATTTTTTATATTAATGATATACAAAAAATAAGTCGATATTATTACCTAATATTAATTTTTTATTCCAAATATGGAACCTATTATATCATATTTAATTAACATAATTTCAATAATTAAATTTAAAATTAATCCCCCAAAATTCGAAAAAAAAAATTTCAGAAAAAATTCATTTTTCAAGTAATAGATGATCTTATATTAACTATATGACTATAAATAATCATTATATAAATTTTAATTTATATAAATAAATATAGAAAATATAAATTTAATTTAAATAAATCCTTAATAGGGGTTATTGTAATTAATTAAAATGGATAAACTGTCATGACCCGTCCTAATGGGACCCGTTCTGTGACTCCCCAAGCCCACATATAATAGGCCATGGGCTGAAAAATAGCACCGAGTAGACATATAACTAACATGGGAGGCCTTAGAATAAGTACCTGGGCACACACACATATACAAGACTATAAAATTCTAAAATGTAAAGAAAAAATGAACAACCATGCATGCATACATCTAAATCCAAAAACCAGAGTATGACAAGAAGTAAATAGAGCCAAATACAATCCTACCACAAAAAGTATGAAAAAAAGTCAAACATAAAAGGTATGTACTGGGGACTACTTTTAAAAGGCCAATGGATCACACCTCGGTCTTCCTGGTCTCACAAAGCACCATCTGGTCCTGGTCTGTCCAGGACTCTATCAAAAGGTCGATCATCTGCACAAGACATGACATGTGTAGGAAAAGACCGTGTAGGGGTGAGTATAAAAATAATCAGTAAGACACCCCAAAACCAAAAAACACATGAAAAAGGAAAATACAGTCATCTCTACACATGTATATGTCTACAACACATATAATAAGAATATCCAGATATACTCAGAAAATACACATAATCCAATGGTAAGTCACAATAATAGTATACCAACCTAGGATTCTTGGTTGAAGACTCCACAAATCACTAGTATGGGATAACATACACCTAATTTTGATATCACTTATGATGTTCGAATGATAGGTAGTTCTTTTCGAGTCTCTTCATTATAATTACAAGTAAAAGGTTTGAAGAAAATATGATACGCAAATGGGGATCATTGCCAATGCCATGGAGTGATACAAACAACTTAATTTGGATTAACCCGCAAAGTAGAGGATCAAAGCCTATATAGTGTTTCTCATGATGATACTAATAACTCCACCTAGGTAATGAATATGAATAGATGATCTAACTCTGGGAATCTCATAGGGATTCCAATGAATCTATCTAAGAAGCCTTACTAAAGGGATCATAGTCCTCAGAGTATGAGACAATTCCATAACAACCCTCTGGTAAAGGATAAGGGGATCACCCCATAATGAAACTTGTCCAAGATATGGAGGGAAAGGCCTCTAATATAGGTATAATAAATTACATGGAATATAGAAAGGTTATACATAGTACCCCTTGACCCCATGTTCTTTCCATGTAAATATCCCATGTCTCTTGCCTGTGTCCATGTAGACGTACACAACATATAAACTTCCCTTGTAGTCTACATGTGTACCAGTACATGGCTCTCACCTATGTACATGTTCCTATGTACTAGTACATGACTTAGCCCGGGTACTAGTACACAGCTTATCCCGTGTACTTGGTCCAGGCCATGTCTGTGTGGGGGAGTATACAACGTGCTCTAACACGTGTACTCCAACCCATGTCCATGTAACCTCTGAGGTACATGCCGATTTACTAGGGAGGGGTAACATGCTATGTGATAGGATCACACGCTGTGTGATAGGGTCACATGTCGTGTGATCCTTAACTCCTACACAAAACCCTATTTGTTGCAAAGGGGCCCCACACAACATGTATATATGGATTATATACCGTATAACATAAATTTTTCCAGAAATCTAGATCTGGCTCCTTGCATCCCGACCGCTTCTATGTAATTCAATTCAAAGATATATTTTCAACAAAAAACATACATCAATCCTCATCGAGTTATACCACCACCAAATAAACAGGATTTAGGCCTTAGATCTGCTAAAAAAATGGGATCATCATCATACATTTTTTATGATGAAAAACATAAAAATCGAGTAGCTATTTCATTTGATTAAATTACATCTCTATCTTCACACCAACATCATGTTGTGACAATACTAAATCTATGATATTGAATTGTTTTTCCATGAAATAAATTTAAAATGATCGATTGATCGGGATAGCTCGAACCCCAGGCCAAACGAAGAACAAGGGGAGAATATCACAAGAAAAAAAGAGAAGAGTGATCCTCAATCAATGTTTGTGTTGATCTCAATTCATTATCATGAGAATAACAATGAAGAAATAAACAATTAAATTAATTCTCCCAAAATCACCCTGTAATAAACCCATCCTACAAACACACAGGATCCACGAGTCAATCTATTTGTCGATTGATCCATGTTTTTCGTAGGAATAAAGAATAGGGAAGAAAACAAAATGAAGCAACAAATCTAAATTTATTTGGACCAATCTCTGATGAATAACTATGTAGTGTCATAGTTGTTGGTGAGATCCTTCAATTCCTTCATATTTTGATCATTGATCCTTGATCCATCAATTTTTTGTAAACATAATCTCATTCCACACACTCCAATGGCTCTCTAATGATTTTTAGGGTTATGTAGAAAAACCTAAAAATTTACTATAAGTGTAAATTTTAGGAGGGAAAATTAGGTCGCTACATCGTCAAAAAATAAAATAGTTTATTTAAATTATTTTATTCATTCGACGCCTATAATGGATTTTCCACAAAAAGACCCGAGTCAGCTTAGGTTAAATCAGCCCTAGTGTAAAACTTGTATTTTTAACTCAATGGTTTTCTCAGATTTTAGATCTGAGCACCCATTTAGAGTTTATTCCCCCTTTTTAGAAAAACTGCATGCTCATGCTTTTTAATATATTTTCAAATATTTATTTTGAGCACAACGGGCCTCGGAAGATGCATATTTTCTCAACGAATGGTATGAAAAATAATCCAAAAAATAACCAAAAATAATACATAGAAAATATGAGTCATTATATTCTCCCCACCATGGGGAATTATGTCCCCAAAAGTCCAACACAAGGGCTACTCAAAAAGTTTTGGGTACTGAGCATGAATCTAATCCTCTCAATCCCATGTGTTCTCTTAAAGATTCTTATGTTGCCACCAAACATTTAGTAAAAGAATCGATCACCCATGAATGATCCTCTCCCACCAATCCTCAATTTAAACCAATTACTTAGAAAATTTATCTCTGTCATCAATGTGAATCTCACCCCAGTAGATAACGTGTGATGGGTTATACACATACCTCCTTAGCTGAGACACATGAAAGAAGTCGTGTACCCAGTCTAACTACGGAGGTAGAGCTAAACAATACGCCCCCTTTCCAACTCTATAAAGTATCTAGAAAGGGCTGATGAATCTCAGAGATAACTTGTTACCTTGGAAAAATATCCATAATCCACATTGAGATGAAACCCATAGAAACACATTGTCTCATTCCGTAAACTCCAAAGGCCTTCCTTTTCTTTCAGCATAAGACTTCTAAGGGCTTCGTGTAGTCTTCATCTGCTTCTAGATGATCAGTACCTTCTGGGTAGTTTCTCTCACCAACTCTGGGCCCATAAGTGCCAAATCCCTTGGTTCAGTCTAGAAAATTGGTGACCTAAAACGTCACCCATATAATTCCTAAAATGGTTCCATATCGAAGGTGGAATGGTAACTGTTGTTGCATGAAAACTCAAACAGTGGTAGATGATCCTACCAACTATGGAAAATGTCCAACACACAAGATCACAGTATTTTCTCCAAAACCTGAATGGTCCTCTTAGTTTAGTTGTCAGTTTGGGGGTGAAACACTATGATCAAGAATAATTGATTCCCACACACCTCCTGTAATCCCTTCCACAACCAGCATATGAGAGAGAGAATCACTGTTAGAAATGATCGTTGATGGAACTCCATTGTATCATAATATCTCCTAAATGTATAGGAAACCCATGCTATCTACTAACTATGATCCCAAATTTCTAAGAAGTGGTATGATGTGTGGAAATTTGTTATTTATCCTCAATCAAAATATTATTTTCCCAATCATGCAATATAGTTCACTTCTAGGGTCATTCTCGAGGAGGCAACTTACACAACACCAAAATTCTGTTGTCACTATTTATTTGCTAACTAATATATAATATAAAGATGTGTTAGAAAAAATCATAATATATATATATATATATGAAATGTGAAAAAAATGATTTTATAAATAAATAAAGAATACATTCATTCTTGGGGGATCATAATGGTTGATATCATTGTTTATTAAAATATTCTCAATATCAATTCAATGTAGTGATCAAGATCTATCACACTACACCCTATCATTCAAAATATTATTACCCCAACACTGAGATCTATTCATGCGGGGAAATACTCTTCCTAAATCTAGCTACGAGATATCTTTGCTGACCATCACTGCCCAAGCCATACTTCATCATATTTGTGACTTAGATAGTGAAGGGAAGGATGAATGTTGAATGAGAAGAAGAAATTAGTTATAGAGAAAACGAGGTAATCAAACACCATAATCAATTTAACCACTGCCAAAATTATCATAATTAAATAAATATATTTATATTTAATCACAATGAAACTCAATCAACCACCATTATCTCCCTCAAACAAACATCGAGGTAAGTTCACCATTCTCATATAGTTAGATGATAATACAGTGGGAGAAACACATAAAAGTAAAAACAAAAGATTGAGGTATGAAGAAGAAGACTAATATAAATTAAAAGTTAAAAAATATACAACAGAATAAAATAAAATATAAACCTACAAAAAATGGCTAATACTCTTCCAACCCCTATAAATGAAGTGGAATTACATTTTTATAGGCAAGGGGATGAAATATTTGGTTCCAAAATATGTACACCAAATGTATGCCCGTGTATGGACTATTTAATGAAAGAATTTGGGAGTTGTTCCTTCTTTAAAATTGTTTCTAAAAATATTCTTTGTCTCCTCAATAAATTTAAGCTTTATTTTCCAAATAATGAAGAATTTATGGATAATTTACTCCATATATTTAATCTCTCCAGGATGACTATTTGTATTTCAATACAGTGAATTCCAATGCATTTATGACCTTGAAAATGAAGTATTCAGGTATGCCCATATTAATGAAAGTTGTTCATTAAGATTTATTATTTACACATGTTGAATTTAATCTCATTTGTTTTTTTATGAGATATGGTCTCATCAATAAAATTCTCTAGATATGTGCTCAATTTTTAATGCCTAATTTCTGAGCTGGATTTGATCTTTTAAAAGATGGATTGAGATTTGGGTCCAGAAGGATAAAATGAATCCCATAAAACATAGGAACCTATAAAAGAATAATTTTTCAATTTAGATTATAAAGGAAAAGTTATGGCCAAAACATTGAAATGAATTAAAACAGTTAAATTCCAAAATAAGCCATTTTAGCAATTAAGCTAAAAAATGATTCAAAAACATAAAATGTGACAATTGAATTTGAAATATCACATTGGTGTGATTAAAAAAATTTAAATTCAGAATAAAATAATTGAAAATATTTGTTCTATCAATCCCCCCATAATTAAACGTTTTACACCCGGGAAATCATCTAATACCATGGTCAAAACAAACTTCTCAAAGTATAAATGACAACACAACTAAATTACGTATAACATAAAATATCATGCCTCACAAATGGATAAAAATTTCCTAAATCCTAAAGAATCATAAATATTCATTCAATCTAATGTTAATAGTCACATACATGTTGTATCTACCTCCTCAGAAAAATATTTCCCTCTTCACCAATGGATTTTTAATGTGGTGGTTTTCTCATTCTCAAGAACATTCATGATCTCTATAGGATTTCTATACTCCTATTATATTCACATAAAAGAGTCAATAATGTTTCAAAAATTAGGTATTTTTCATGGGTTGTTCTGTGGCTAAGGGTTGTACGGTTTAAATGTAAAAACATCTAAGGCAGAATGAGGAGGGTTATGCTCTACATGAAGTAAATGCATAAAAATAGTTTTTCTCAAGAATGGTGTGCCCCTTTATCAGTAAAAAAATGAATCACCTTCAAAAACCTCTTACTTTGGAAAGTTCAAACTTTTAATTTCATCATCAATGAATTTCTTCCCTCTTTCCCCCAGCTGTAGCATTGTTTCAACTTGAATGCAGATCATGATTTCTCTTCAGAATCATGTTTTTGACGAAATGAGAGGCAAATTCCGATCTTCAAAAATTAGTGAACACCCGACCCATATTTGTAATGATATTTCATGCCAAACATCCATCTTCTCATAATGAAATTTCATCCACCAAAGAAAATGTAAATATGGAAAAACTTTCTATTTAGCTCAAACAGATTCTTCAGGAAAGAAAAATACAACTCATCTTCTCCCTCCCCCACACTTGAGTTCAACAATAATCATTCATTTAACTTCTAGAGAAATTTGGAAAGGGATAAATGGATTATAATGTGGATGAATAACAAGTTATTTCATGGTAACTAGGTTATTAATAAAGTTTATATGAAAAGGTAGGCCAAAATAAGATTTGAATGCAAAGAGGGGATTTTAAAGTAGTGCCTCAATCATACTTGACACATTCCATGAACTCTAACAGCTTTGAAAATGATAAAAACAACACGTTCTAGATCAAAAAACATGTCTTAATACTATAAATAAAAATATAAATGTAAATAATATCTTAAAAAAGTTTAGAAACCTCTCAGGTTGAGAATGATTTTCAATTTGGATAGTACTACTAAATATGAGTTTCACAATCAACCAAACTTCATCAAATGAAAATTTTGGAAATAAAAAAAAAATCCATCCAGAAATAATTTAAATACCTGAATACTCAAATAAATTAATGTGAAAAAACACCAAGATGTTTCTAATTTTCCCAAGTATTCGATTCTGATCAAGATTCCTAAAAAAACACAAGAAAATGAAAACATGAAAAATTTAGGAAAAAGACATCAAAAATAAAATGAAATCACACAAAAAAAATCCTAAAAGTGGGTTGACATCCCTCCCAAAACTTTTTACACTTACTAACATATTTTTATCACAAATAACATCAAAAACGTTTTTCACATAGAATTTATATTGGGCTGTAAATAAAATAAAGAAATGGAAAGAAACAACTTGATTTATTTTTTAGTGGTAGCCTTGAGTTAAGATCCTAACTATTACCACTTTAAAACTACAAGAAATAAATGAAAAGACATTAGAAAAATAAATAAAAAGAAAGAAAAAGGGGATATAAAAAGGATAATGCTTGGTTTGTCCCCAGATAAGATGCTAGTTTTTTACTGCCCCTAGTCAGGCAGTTGCAGTGGATTATCCCCAATCCGAAGGTGGATGTGGTTTCTTTGAAATGAACCACCACATGTGACTTTTTCTAGTTTCCATGATTAAAAATTGAAAGTAGAGAACCAAAAATAATATAAGAAAATTCAAAACCCCCAAGAAAGATGAAAGATAGAATTTGAATTCAAGAGTGGGAGAGAATAGAAGATAGGGGTTCTCCCTGTGATGTTTTGTGGTTCCCTCCTCCATATGGTATGAAAGTTATTGTAGAAGAGGTAGTTGAACCACCACCATCTTCTCCAGCTCTTCTTCCTTGATCAACACCACTTGGGTTGTCTCTTTCATACCATCTATGATATTCTACAATTTTGATGAATTAAAAATCCCAGAAAAGGGGAAGTGAGAAAACAATTTTGCTTGAATATGATTAAAACATGACAAATCAATAAAGAAATATTCCCTTTCTAGTATGTGAGATTGGAAATTGATCCCTTTTGAAAAGACCATTGGAAACTCCATCTCATCAGGTGAATATTCTTCATCATCTCCTAAAGAAAGAGAGTTTCCAAAAGGTGTTGATTTTTCAATATCTATAATTATATGATCAAGTTTCAGGTTATCTTCAACAAAGTGATTCCTAGATTATTCTAAAAATTATTGATCTCCCATAAGTGAATCAGATAGAATGTGTACTTTTGGGACCACTTTGAGCAATGTTTGAGTATGGGATGATGCAATTAGTTCATTTAGTAGATCCTTCTCACCTGCATCAGGTTATTTAATATAAAAAATGATTGGTGAAACCTTTTCCACCACTTGTTTTGGTTCAGGTTCAGGTTCAGGTTTAGGTTTGGGTTGCTCCAGTAGTGAATGAATATATTCCTCAAACCTTTCATCATTTATATTTAGTTTTTTATGTATTATTTAAGTTCTATCATCTGAGATTTTTGAATTTTATCTTATTGTTTCAGCTGAGAGTAGTTAGTCCATGCATAATAATCACAATTTGAATACATCATGGACAAGAAAACTTTTTTTTAGTATTTTAATTTCATGGTTTTGTTTGTTTTTTTTAAAATTTTGTGTAAAAGTGTTTCAACTCCCCAAAAACAGCACCAATTTGATGCATGGGAATTTTTCTAAAATCCCCGATCAAAGGATTATTTATCTAATCATGCAATATAGTGCACTTATAGGGTCATTATCGAGGAGGAAACTTAAACAACATCAAAATTCTATTGCCACTATTTATTTTCTAACTAATATATAATATAAAGATGAGTTTGAAAGATGCATAAAATATTAATATATATATATATATATATATTCAATGTGAAAAAAATGATGTTAGAAATAAAAAAAGAAAACGTTCATTGTTGGGGGATCATAATGGTAGATATCATTGTTTATTAAAATATTCTAAATATCAATTAAATGTAGTGATTAATATCTTTCACACTACATACTATAGTTTGAAATGTTATTACCCCAACAATGAGATATCTACATGCAGGGAAATTCTCTTCCTAAAGCCATCTAGAAGATCTCTTTGCTGACCATCGCTATCCAAGCCATACTCCATCATATACATGACTTAGACAGTGAATGAGAGGATGAATGCTGAATTAGAAGAACTCAATGATAAAGAAAATGAGGAAATAACACACCATAATAAATTTAACCACCACCAAAATTCTCATAATTAAATAAATAGATTTAAATTTAAGCACAATGAAACTCAATAATTCAGCATTCTCTCCCTCGAACAAACATTGAGGTTAGTTCCCCATTCTCACGGGGTTAGAAGAGAATACAGTGGGAGAACACATAAAAATAAAAATTAATGAATGGGGTATGAATAATAATACTAATATAAATTAAAAGTTTAAAAATATACTATAGTATAAAATAAAATATAAACCTACAAAAAATGTCCACTACTTTTCGAACACCTTGAAATGAAGAGGGAGTACATTTTTATAGGCAAGGGGATGAAATATTTGGATCGAAAATATGTCCACCAAATGTATGTGAGTTTATAGCCTCATTAATGAAATAATTCCTAAATTGATCCTTATTGAATGTTGTTACAATGTCTCCCCTATGTCTCCTCAAGAACTTGAAGCTTTATTGGCCAAAAAATGAAGAATGTATAACCGATTTACTCCGTTTATTTAATCTTTCTTGAATGATTGTTTCGTATTCCAATGCTGATAGTTCTAATGCATTTATGACCTGGAAAATGAATTATTAAGGCAAAAACATATTAATGAAAGTTGTTATTATATATTTATTATTTCCACATGTTGAATTTAAACTCATTTTTCCCATTTATGTGATATGGTCCCATCAATAAAATTATTCCAATCTGTGCACAGTTTTCGAGGCCTGACTTGTGAGCTAGATTTGAGCTTCTAAATGATGGATTGAGATTTGGGTCCAGAATGATAAAATGAAGGCCATCAAACATATGAACCTATAAGAGAATAATTTTTCAATATTAATTAGTAAGGACAAGTTACGGCTGAAACATTGAAATTAATTAAAACAGTTAAATTCCAAAATAATCCATTTTAGCAATTAAGCTAAAAAATGCTTCAAAAACATAAAATGAGACAATTTCCTTTGAAATATCACATTGTTGGGATTAAAAAATTGAAATTAAGAATAAAAATAATTGAAAATATTTGTTCTATCAATCCCCCCACACTTAAACATTATACTCCTGGGCAATCATCTAATACCATGGTCAAAACAAACTTCTCAAAGCATAAATAACAACATGACTCAATTATCATATAAAAGAAAATATCATGCCTCATACATGGATCAAAATTTCCTAAATCCTCGAAAATAAGAAAAATTAATTAAATATCATGTTAATCCTCACATGCATGTTGTACCTACCTCGCCAGAAAAATATTTCTCTTTTCACCCAAGGATTTTTAATGTGGAATTTTTCACATTCTAAAGAACATGTGTGATCTCCATAGGCTTTCTACCCTCCTAGTATCTCCACATCAAAGAGTCAAAAAATGTGTCAATCATGTGGTATTTATCATGGGTTATTTTGAGGCCGAGAGTTGGTAGGTTTTAAATGTAAAAACATCTAAGGAAGAATGAGGAGGGTTAATCTCTATATAAAGTAAATGCATGAAAATAGTTTTTCTCATGAATGGTGAGCTTCTCAATCAGATAAAACATAATCACCTCCAAAAACCTCTTCCTTTGGGAAGTTAACACTTAGAATTTCAGCATCAATGAATTTCTTCCCTCTTTTCCCCTATTGTAGTATTGTTTAAGCTTGAATGCAGATCTATAATTTTTTAGAATCATGTTTTTGAGGAAAAGATAGGCAGTTTCTGATCATCAAAAATTAGCAAACACTTGAAACATATTTTTAATCATATTTTGGATCACCCATCCATATTCCCATCATGAAATTTATTCCACCAAATTAGCATTAAATATGTAAACAATTTCAATTTAGCTCAAAAATATTCTTCAGGAAAGCAAAACACAACTCATCTTCTCCCTCACCCACACTTGAGTTCAACAATAATCATGATTTTAACTTATAGTGTAGGTTGGAAAGGGATAAATATCTTTTAATATGAATTAATAATAAGTAATTTCGTGGATAATATGGGCTTAACAAAGGTCAGATGAAAAGGTAGGCAAAAATAAGAGTTGAAGGCAAAAGGGGGCTTTCAAAGTGGTGCCTCAATCATAAATGACACAATCCATGAACTATAACAGATTTAAAAAAGATAAAAATAGTAAGTTATAGATCAAAAAACATTTCACAGGACTCTCAATAAAAAGATAAATGTAAAGAAGATGTCAAAAAGGTTTATAAACCTCTTGGGTTGGGAACAATTTTCAATTTGAACAGTACTAATGTACATGAGTCTCACAATAAACCAAATTTCATCAAATGAAAAAATTGGAAATCAGAAAACGAAATCCATTCATAAATCATTTAAATAATCAAATACTCAAATCAAGAAATGTGTCAAAAACACTAAGATGGTTTGAGTTTTATCAAGTATTTGATTCAGTTCAAGATTCCTAAAAAAGACCCCAAAAAATGAAAACATGCAAAATTTAGGAAAAAGACCTCAAAAATAAAATGAAATCACTCAAAAAATTACTAAAAATAGGTCGAAATCCCCCCATGTATTCTATTTAAAACCTTATTTTGAGCTCAAATAAGATCAAGAAAGGTTTTTATAATGAATTTATATTGGGTATTAAATAAAATAAAGAAATGGAAAGACACAACCATGTTTATTTTTCAGTGGCAGCCTTGAGTTATGCTCTTAGCTGCTACCAATTTAAAACTACAAGAAAGAAATTAAAAGACATAATAAAAATAATGAAAAATAAAGACAAATGGGATATAAATGGGATAATTCTTGGTTTGACCCCCAATAAGATACTAGGTTTTTACTACCCCTAGTCATGCAGTTGTAGTGTATTATCGCTAATCAGAAGGTGGATCTAGTTTCTTTGAAATGAACCACCACATGTGAATTTTTCTAGTGTCTAGGATTAAACATTTAAAGTAGAGAACCCTAAAAAATATAAAAAAATTCCCAAACCCCAATAAAGAAGAAATATATAATTTTAGTTCAAGAGTGGGAGGGAATAGAAGATAGGGGTACTGCCTGTGAAGTTCTGTGGTGTCCTCCTTCATATGGTATGAATGTTCTTTTAGAGTAGGTATTTACACCACCACCATATTATCCAGCTCTTCTTCCTTAATCACCACCACTTGGGTGGTCTCTTTCATATCATCCAAGGTATACTTCATTTGTGTTGAATCAGAAATTTAAAAAAAGGGGAATTCAAAAAACAATTCATCTTGAAGAAAATTAAAACAAGATTAATCAATAAAGAAATATTCCCTTTATAGTATGTCATATTGGAAATTTATCTCTTCAATAAAGACCTTTGGAAACTTTATCTTATCAGGTGAATATTCTTCATCACGTTCCAAATCAAGTTTCAGGTTATCTTCTACAATGTTATTCTAGGATTCTTCCAAAAATTATTGATCTCCCATAAATGAATTAGCTGTAATGTGTACTTCAGGGACCTCTTTGAGAAATGGTTGAGTACAAGGTGATGGGATTAGTTCCTTTAGTATATCCTTCTCACCCTCCCAAAGTTATTTAACATAAAAAATTATTGGTGAAATACCTTCCACCACTCGTTTTAGTTCAGGTTTAGGCTCAGGTTGCTCAAGAAGGGAATCAATATATTTCTCAAACCTTTAATCGTTTTTCTTTAGTTTTTTTATGTATTCTATAAGTTATTTCATTTTATCCTTTTGAATTTCATATTCTTGTTGCAACTGAGAGTAGTTAGTCCATGTATAATAATCACAATTTGAATACATCATGGACAAAAAGATTTTTTTTAGTTTTTGAAATTTATGATTTTTTTGTGTTTTTTTAAAAAACTGGTGTGAAAGTGTTGAGGCTCCCCAAAAACAGTGCCAATTTTATGCATTAGAATTTTTCATAGATCCCCAATCAAAATATTATTTACCCTATCATTCATTATAGTGTACTCCCGGGTTCAGTCTCAAGGAGGAAACTTACACAACATCGAAATTATATTGTCACTATTTATTTTCTAACTAATATATAATATAAATATGAGTTTAAAAGATTAATAATATATATATATATTAAATGAGAAACAAATTATTTTAGAAATAAATAAATAATTCATTCATTCTTAGGGTATGATAATGGTTGATATCTTTGTTTATTAAAACATTCTCAATATCAATTCAATGAAGTGATCAAGATCTATCACACTACACCCTCTCATTCGAAATGTTATTACCCCAACACTGAGATCTTTGAATGTGGGGAAATAATCTTCCTAAATCCATCTAGGATATCTATTTTTCGACTATTTCTACCCAATACATACTCCATCGTATACATTACATAGATAGTGAAGGGAAGGATGAATGTTGAATGAGAAGAAGAACTCGGTGATAGAGAAAATGGAGAAATCACACACCATAATCAATTTAAACACCAAAAAATTTATTATAATTAAATAAATAAATTTAATTAAAATCACTATAAAACTAAATCAAGCAACATTCTATACCTTGAACAAACATCAAGGTTAGTTCCCTATTCTCATGGAGTTATAAGAGAATATGGTGGGAGAAACACATAAAAGTAAAAAAAGATTAATGAGGTATGAATAAGAAGACTAATATAAATTAATAGTCTAAAAATATACTACCATAGAAAAGAAAATATAAACCTACAAAAAATGGCCACTAATTTTCTAACCACTTGAAATAAAGTGGGAGTACATTTTTATAGGCAAGGGGATGAAATTTTTGGATCCAAAATATGTCCACTGAATGTATGTTCATGTATAGACTATTTACTGATAGAATGTGGGAATTATTACTCCTTGAAAGTTGTTCATATATATCTTATATGTCTCCTTAATAAATTTAAAATTTATTGGTCAAAAAAAGAAGAAGTTATGGCCGATCTAATCCATATATTTAATTTATACAGGATGACTGTTCATATTAAAATGCATTTATGACCTTGAAAATGAAGTATTCAGGTATGAAAATATTAATGAAATATGTTCTTTTAGACTTCTTCTTTACAGATGTTGAATTGAATCACATTTGGTTTGTTCATTGATGAGATATGGTCCCATCAATTGAATTCTCCAGATTTGTGCACAGTTTTTGAGGCCTGACTTGTGAGCTAGATTTGAGCTTCCAAATAATGGATTGAGATTTGGGTTCAGAAGGATAAAATGAATCTCACCAAACATAATAACTTATAAAATAATAAGTTTTCAATTTGGATCAGTAAGTAAAAGTTATGGCTATAACATTGAAATAAATTAAATCAGTTAAATTCCAAAATAATCCATCTTAGTAACTAAGATAAAAAATGCTTCAAAAACATAAAATGTGACAATTTCATTTGAAATATCACATTGGTGGGATTAAAAACATTGAAATTAAGCGTAAAATAATTGAAAATATTTGTTCTATCATGGGATGACTTGGTGAGTCTGTATACGATCACCCAAATGTTGTTATATCCCCTAGACATATGTGGTAAGCTCATCAAGAAGTCCATAGATATCCAATCCCACTTACATTTTGGAATCTCAAGGGGTTGAGATAAACCCATTGGAACTTGGTCCTCAGCCTTCACTTATGACAAGTAAGATATTGGGAGATAAACTATACAACTTATTTCTTCATCTCTAGCCACCAAAACTGACATTAGAGGTCATAGTACATATTTACCACACTTGGATGTACCGCCAAAGGAGATTTAAGAAACCCTCCCAAAACCTCCTCCCACAACATCAATGGCACTATCATGCTTCCTCTTAAAATAACTACATTCTCCCCACCTTTAGAAAAAATTTGAGGAGCATGTCCAGTGGATATATATGTTTGTAGGGTCTCTCAGTCGGTATCCCCAAGCTGTGCCTCCTTAACTCACCACAAGAACAGAGGGGTGACAACCATCTATTGGTGGTAATATTATCTATCTCCATAAATAACGTATAACTGCAATGAGGCCAACTTTTCTAACATCTATTTCAGAAACTGTGAAAAATATGTCATACTGAGAGAATCTACTACCACATTCCTCTTTTGAGGAGTATAGAAAATTTCAAAGTCATAATCTTGGAGGAACTCTATCCATCACCTATTTATCAAGTTGAGATCCTTATGAGAGAATATATAATTGAGTCTCTTTTTACTGGAGTAGAGGATAAATCGGTCTCCCATCAAATAGTGATGCCATATCTTTAGTATTAAGACTACCACTTGTAACTCAAGATCATGGGTCATGTATTTTTTCTTGTGTGGTCAAAAATAGTGTAAACCATAGGCAATTAATGCTTGCCTCTAAATCAGAACACAACCAATCCTGGTTTCTGATGCATCGTAGAACACTATGTACTCAACACCCTCCTCTGGAAATCTCAAAATGGGAGCACTCTTCAAGATCTGCCACAACTATTGAAAATTATATCGGCACCTCTCTGTCCATATGAAATGATTACCAATTAAAGACAAATCTGTAATGGGTGATGATACTTTGGAGAAATCATGTATGAATCTATGGTAATTTTATACAAACCCAAGGAAGCTCCACACCTCCATAATGCTTTTGGGTGGCTCCCAAGATTACACTTCCTTGACCTTGGTCGGTTCCACTGCTACTCCATCTTCTAAGATAATATGTCTATGAAAGTGGACTACCTGAATCTAAAACTAACACTTAGAGAGCCTTTCGTAATGATGGTTCTCTTAGAGTTCATATAGAACTATTCTTAAGTGTCTCACATGATCCTACTTGGAGACTGAGTATACAAGGATATCATCAATGAAGACTACCCTGAACCTATCTAAGAAAGGTTGAAAGATCTGGTTCATGAGTCCCATGAACAATTCTGGGGAGTTCTTCATACCAAAGGGAATCACCAAGTAATCATAGTGACCACAACAACATTTGAATGTCATCTTCAGTATATCCTCATCCCATACTCACAGATAGTGATAACCTAACCTGAGGTGAACCTTCAAGAACCATCGATCCCGTCTCAAATGATTAAATAGGCCATCGATCCTTAGTAGTGGATATTTTTTTTCACATTTACCTAGTTCAAGCACTGGTACTACACACACAACATCTATACCCCATCTTCCTTCTTGGAAAATAAAATTGGTGTTTCCCAGGGTGATACACATGGTCTAACAAAGCGCTTCCTCAATAAGTCTTCCAACTACACCCTCAGCTCATGAATCTATGAGGGATCCATCTGATATGTTGGAACAAATATCGATGTTTCCTTGGGGTTTATATCATTGAAAAATCATATCTCTCAGTGGAGAGGTAAACCTAGAACATCCTCAGGAAATATTTCCTCATACTCTTCCACCACTGCAGGAAACTTGGACCTCATAACATCCACTACACCAATGGTCAAACTATCCAACTAATGAGAAATTGGCTACACCATCCTATACACGAGTCCATTCTATGTTGTCTGAGATTCATTTTTTCTAAAAAAGGAAAACATGGTTCCTTCAATACATACAAATTACATTCTTTTCCTAAAACAGTCAATATGGTCATGAACTATAGATAACCAATCCATACCAAGAATGAAATCGTAAGTCCATGACACTACTAAAAAGATATTTCAATAGAAACTATCACCTCCAAGAGTCAGGTCACATTGTTGTAAGAAGTGTGTGATCACCGAGTCTTCTCCAATAAGAGTCTCCAAGCATAAGGGTCAAGCCAAGAGATGAAACAGAATCTCCAAGTCTTGTTCAAGGTATGTGGAAAGAGAGGAATTAATAGCACTTGTGTCTATCAGTATTGCATCTAAGGTATAAAATAAAAATTTTGTACCTCAAATCATTCATAGAGACACTAGGTCATAAGCTTCGACCACCTGTAGCTATCCTCACCCATGTCCTCTAGCTCCTTGTTCTTAGTGTGGAACACCTGGGGGTGGTGGTGGTAACATGTTAAAGCATCGACCACCTCCTGATTCTATCCCAACTCCTTTTCTATATCCTCCACCCTAAGAGCCTATGTGCACCTACCACTACCTCTTCCTTGGAGGACCATCTATGGTCTATCTGTCAGCTATACGACAGGTTGGAAAATCTCGAGCAAGATGTCTCCTACCATCACATGAGTAGCACTACCTCTCCTTGGGTTGACTAGACCCACCCTGTGAGCCCTAAATCATAGACCCTCTATCATAGGACCTCCTCCTGACACATATCACACATCTAGGTACCTGGTACTAACATCAGATCCATGCTACCAGGGTCTCTACTCCCAATTTCCCATTGTCGAGAACCACTAAATGGATCTTATTAGCTAAGAAACTCTATACCACTAAAGCTCTATATATCACCCCAGCATAAGTAGGAATACATAGAGGGATAAAACTGGCTCATATTTCTCTATGAAAACCATTATTAAAGGTTTGAACCCTGAATAACTGGTCACAAACCATATCCATCGATTACCTAGAGAGGTTAATAAAACTAAAAAATACTCAGATACTGTCATGATTCCCTGTTGGAGATGTAGAAGCTCCTATATATGCACAACCCATAGCGTAGCTAGCGAGAAATACTCTCTAAAAACACACTCAAACTCTAAAAATTCTGGAGTTGCCTCATTGTAAGATTGGGTCACCAACCCCCACCTTCTCCCTATTGATCCATGAAGAAGTATCACTACTAGGACCACCATCTAATCTACTGGTGTCTTGACCAGATGGAAAACATGGGTCATTGCCTCAATCCAGTCCTCATTCTTTTATGGGTCGGGCTTACCTTGGAACTTGAGGGGTCTCCATCACTGAAAATAAAGTAGTTTTATCATCCTACGCACCTCATCTTCTAGTACTTAAGGAACCACATGTTTCTTTACAGGTTGTGGTATAGCTAGAGCACAACCTGGAGTTAACACCTCAGGAACTAGTCCCTGTATCGAAGCCTCGTAAATGAGAGAATCATCCTCATGATCATACTTAATAATTTCTAGAATATTTCATAGAGGCATCCTAAAAGTAAACAATATGTAACCAAATCCTGTGATACCACTATGTCATGAACCATCCTAATGGGGCCCATGCCACGACTCCCCAAGCTCGTCTCCAATAGCCCGAGGGATGACAACTAGCACCGAGTAGGAATATCACTATCATGGGAGGCCTTAGACTATGTACCAGTATACACACACCTATCTCCAAGCCTATAAAATGATGAAATGTAAAAACAACTCAACAAACATGCATGAATACATCTAAATCCCAAAACCATAGTGCGATATAAAGTAAATTAAAGTAAATAGGTCCAAATATAAGCCCTCTACAAAGAATTTTCAAAATTTCCAACTTTAAAGGTAAGTACTGGGGACTACTATCAAAAAAGCTGTAGAAACACAACTCGTTCTGTCTGGTCTCACAAAGCACCATCTGGTCCTGGTCTGTCTAGGACTCTATCAAAATTTTGATCATCTACACAAGACATGACATGTGTGGGAAAATTCTATATAGGGGTGAGTATAAATATAATCAGTAGGACACCCTAAAACCACAAAGAATACAATTAAGTAAAATAGAGTCATCACTACACAGTTATATGTCTACAACACATATGACAATAATACCCAGATATACTCAACAAATACACATAGTCCAAAGGTTAGTCACAACTTTTCACGAACCTCATTCTCCAATATGCGGGAAGGAACAAAAAACTTCTATACCCTTCTTTCTTCAAGTTGAAGGATAGATAATGAACCCCGAGTCCTGCCTTTAATAGGGCCTATATTGGAGACTAGGACCAAGGGAATAAAATCTCACATGATATGGAAGGAATTACCCTTTTTATTGAACAAGATAGGGAGATAAGATGGTAAATCCGAATTCAAATACTAAAAGTAAAAGTAAAGCCAAAAAAATATTTTTTCACATATGAATATTCAAAACAAATTGATACAATTTCCAAGAGAAATCTAAAGGAAACTACCAAATGGATAGAAAAATAGCAATGAAAATTGTCCCAATGCCCAAGCTAGTATAGTCCGACACGGTCCTCAAAGTCCTCCTAGAAACCTGAATGCAGTTTTATATATGCAGGGTGATTATACATGTATACTCATTAGGGAAACCAAAAGCTCTCATGCACAATTGGGGAGACATTATAATGCCCTGTGAGAAATAGAGGTAACCAAAATACCTAGCAAGAAAAACTATCCACCTAGCCTCACCAAGTCACACTCCCAAAATATCACAAGTCAGGTAAAATAATAGTAACAACACATCAATATTTGGGTACCCCGCACCACTTTCTCATGGGTTATTTAGAATATCCTACGCATCAGACCTCCCCCAAAAATCCCACTGCAGTCCTACTACAACTCCAAACCACAACCATATAGGCCATCCCAACTGCATGTTTATCCCACCCACAAACACCCGGGCTACCAAAACCACACATAACCACACCTGTAGACAACTGGTCCACAACAACCACCACCACTCTCGAAGACACCTAGGCCAGAATCACAACTACCATGCTCGAAGACACCTGGTCCAGAACAACCACTTCTATACCTGAAGACACCTAGGCCTTATCCTGAAGACTCTTGGGAAAAGAAACCTGCCTGCACACAACTGTGCCATCACACCACTGCACCGCCTACTCAAAGAGTATTGGGATATAATGAACCTCAGGCCGTCACAACCTACCCAATGAATCTTAGGCTACCTAGGAGAGGGAGTATAAAGGAGATAATAACTAGCCACTCATAGGAATGTTGGGAAACACACCCTCCCCCATTAAATACGGGTGATCGATATAAATTAATCAACATGGGTGGGGTGAGTATAAGAAAAAATAGAACTAAATTTTAATACATATAATTAAACATGCACTCATCTCAACCTAAGGGTCCCAGAATCAATAACCATCCCGCACACAACTACCCTTGCTGCTACCCTTACTTGCACAATTACACAACAGCTATAACTAGAGCACAACTCATTTCTAAAAAATAGTGTCCCCATCATACCCATTATCATTATCATGTTTAATTGATTCCATTTAAATATTACATCACTACTAGGAAACTAACATACATACCCAAAAGCTAAAACAACAATAGAAAGAAAACAACCAAGTAGGCGTTTAAGTATTCACTCCTAGTTCTCATGCAAGTAACAACATAAAAAGGGGATCTGCGAGATCCCTTGAAGTACTGGAACCAAAAAAAGCCCCAATATACTGGGTCCATAAAATTTACCATAGGTTACAGGCAACCTCAGATTCACAAACCAACAACTTATCAGCCAGATATTTCATTCCCCTATTTTTCACCCCATAAGACGTTAAATAGAACAATCTTGTATATCACCATAACAAAGCAAGGAAGTTTTCAGATTTATCCAACCCAATTCATTAAGTTACATATTTTCATTTGGTTAACTGGGGTGATCAAAAAAGCGTTCTTATCCATTAGGCATCCATTTAATCAACCATGTTTACATGATTAATTAGTTTTCATGTTACAGTTCAATCAAAAGATTATCCAGAAAATAGAACTTCATTAGTGCACAAGAAAATACCACCAACGATGATGATTCTCAGTGGACATAATCCCATAGAATTCACATCATAAAAATGAAGGTAAAATACAACAATGAAATCATCTTTACCACCCCTTCATTCTTTAAAAGCATGTTTATTATCTTTATTAAATTTAGTTTCATCTATGTCTCGAGGGAAAATCATCATACCCACCCCGTGTGATGAACAGTAAAGAGAGATGAAGTAAGAACCCCTACTTAGATGATCAATGATCTAAGTTTTCTCCTTGCACCAAGAACTTGGGTCATGCAACAGGAAACTCCAAGAAGAACCAAACAGGAGGGCTCACGTAGGCATGAATCATCTCCATAAGAGGGACTCCAAGCACACAAAGGGAAAAGAAAGAGACCAAGGAAGAAGAAAATATTAGTGTGATAAGAGGCCCGATCATAGAGTTATAGGATATTCAATCTTGAAGTGCTTAAAATATTTATTTTGGTTTTACCACGTGGCTGGGCAGTTTCACAGATTGTAATTAATTTAGATTTAATAATTCCCATAGAGAAATTGATATAGAACATAAAATGGTGGGGAGATTGTAGGTTACATTTAAACCAAGAAAAATGTATAACATGAGCATAACTAGAAACATATAAAAGTGTGTGAAACTGATTAAAAGGACACACGTTTTCCTAAGTTAAGGGGCACACCACTCCTAGGAGATTTAAGATATATTTTACCGGCCTTAAAAACGTCTTAAACCACTTTAAAATAGGTAATAAAGAATAAAAGTGATGTTACAGGAAAAGTTGGGAAGGAAACCTGACACCCCTAGGTGGCACCATTTTGGTGCAGCACCGATCGGTGAGACACCGATCAGGGATGATCGGTGGCACCGATCTATGGCACCGATAGTTGACACAATGTTGACACCATTCCATCGACACTGACACCCTCCTAACTCACCAATGGTGTCCAAGACATCCCAAACCCCATAATTGAAAAAGTAATTGACTAAGAGGGTCCGGACCATTACATTTGATACCTCCCAAACTATTACCATCCTCGGGAATCAAGACTAAACCCGACGAAAAGAGAGGGGTATGAAAAACAACCTTGTAAGATACCTCTCAGGGACAAACCAACCTAGAGTTATTCGAAAGCTAGAGTAAAACCTCAAAATTTCGGAACACCTCTCTTACATATCTTTTGAACAAATATAGAAACACTATGTAACCACAAAAACACAAAATCACCCCATCCAGATGTATGGATTAGGGTGTTCCTTACTCCATGTCAAGATTTTATCTTCTTTGGGAGGCACTGACTCTCTCGCATGAGTTTAATCATATCCAAATTAACGTGTCTTGATTTGGGATTATGTACTCCCTTCCCCATGGTCGGGAACTTCCACATAAAACATAGAGCAGAGAAACAACTTATAATACAGTAAGAAAGTTCAAACATTACATCATAAGCAAGGCACAAATAAAACACGAGATCAAAACTCAGAATAGCTCTGGGTACTGGGCATGCATCTGTTCCTCCCATTCTCAGGTAATCTCCTTGAGGCCACCATGCCTCCACAACACATGAACCAAGGAAATGGTCTGTCCACGAAGCACATTCTCCTTATGATCCTCGATTCTTTCTGGTTTCTCCATGAACCCCACATCGTCCTTGATATCCAACTCTCCCCAGTTGAGGATGTGGGAGTCATCATGTAGATACCGATGGAGTTGGGATACATGAAAGATGTTGTGGATCCTCTCTAGAGGTGGTGGTAAAGCCAACTAATATGCCACTCTTCCCACTCATCCCAACACCTTGAAGGGTCCGATGAACCCTGGATAAAGCTTACTCTCCATGCCAAACCTCCAATATCCACGTCTAGGGGATACCTTTACGAATATATGGTCCCCAACTTCAAAATACAATGGTCTTATCCTATGATCGGAGTTTGAATTCTACCAGTCCTGAGATGACTTCATCCTTTCATACACAAGCTGAACCTTCTCCATCATGCCTTACACTACCTCTGGGCCAAGAACACCTACCTCCCCAACCTCTATCTAGCACACAGGTGAACAAAATGGTCTCCCATACAAGGATTCTGATGATTACATGACAATGGTTGAGTGATAGATATTATTATTAGAAAAATATACTAGATTCAAGTGTCATACCCATGATCCTCCGAAGTCTATAACACATTCTCATAGAAAATCCTCCAACAAATGGATGGTCCTCTCTATTTTCCCATCCATATGAGGGTGGAAAGAAGTGGTAAGGCATAATAGTGTTCCAAAAGCATGCTGTAATCCTTTACATAATTGTAAAGTAAATCATGTATCCCAATTTTAAATGATGGTTCTGGGAACTCCGTGCAGCCGCACAACTTCCCACACGTACTTCTGTGCTAAGGAATCCAATGCGCTCGACTCCTTAACTGCAAATAAGTGAGCTGATTTTGTCAACCAGTCCACCACTACCCAGAAGGAATCACAACCTCCCTCAACCCTAGGTATTCCTATGATTAAATCCATCGAGACTTCATCCCACTTCCTCTTGGGAATGTCTAAGGGATGCAATAGACCATTGAGAACATGGTGTTGAGCCTTTACCTACTGACACACAAGGCACTTTTCCACAAACTTCGCCACTTCCTGCTTCACTCCGGGCCACCAAAATAGACCTATCAAGCCACGATACATCTTGGAGACTTGTGGATGTATCACCAGGGTTGAGCTTTGGAACTCGCTAAGAACTCCCTCATGAATCACCACTAGGACAAAAACTTCCCTTAGAACAACATCTGATTCTGACTATCCTCCGACCATCCCTCAGGAGCATCAGCTAGGATAATGCGATTACACATCAATTCAACCTCTGAGTCTCCCCATTGAGACTCCTCCACCTACCTTACCAAGAAAGGTTGAACTATAATCTAAAACAGATAGCATCTACTGTCCTCCACTCTCATGCCCAGATGTAAAGAATCCAACTCCTCCATCACTCTCCAAGAATCTGCTGACTCTCAAACCACATCCTTCTGTGAATTCTTGATCAAGGAATCGACCACCACATTCCCCATTCCAGAGGTGTAGGATATCTAAAAGTTTTAGTCCTAAAGAAACTCCATCCACATTCACCGCCGCAAGTTCAGGTCTCGCTAGGAGAAGATGTACCTCAGGATTTTGTGATACGTGAAGACCATGAAGCATTCCCTAATGAGGTAATGCCACCACAAATTCAGAACAAACACAACTTCTAAAAGTTTCAGATCATGGGTTTCATAGTTACATTCATGAGGGAATAACTTTCTAAATCCATAAAAGATCACTCCCCATTATTGCATCATCACAAACCCCAATCCTAGACCAAAATCATCACAGAATACTTCAACATTACACCTTTCTATAGAAACCTCAACACTAGGGAACTAACCAGTTTCCATTTTAGATAAGTTAAAGTTGTATTGCATTGTTCTCTCCATATGAAAGCCTAGAATTTCTTGGTCAAGGCTATCAAAGTCACTACAACTTTAGAGAAGTCGGGTATGAACCTTTGGTAGTAACCTGCTAGAACCATGAAACTATGAACCTATGCCCAGCTCTTGGGTGTTTCCCAAGAAACAACCACTTTAACCTCCGATGGGTCCACCTCTATTCCCTACTAAGACACCACGTGTCCAAGGAAGTGCACCTCTTATGTCCATAACTTGGACTTGGACAACTTCTCGTAGAGATGGTGGTGTTAGAGGACCTCAAAAAATGTCCTTAGATGCTCGGAATGATCCTCCTATGATCTTGACTATATCAGGATGTCTTCGATGAACACGACTACAAAACAGTCCAGATACTCGTGGAAAATAGATTTCATGAGACCCATGAACACTGCTGGTGTGTTTGTAATGCCGAAAGACATGTCCAAGAACTCAAAGTTCCCATACCTACACCTGAAAGCAGTCTCTGGGATGTCACCACCCTTCACCCTCAACTGGTGATATCCAGACCACATGTCGATCTTATAGAACCAAACTACACCCTTCAATTGTTCAAAAAGGCCATTGATCCTTGAGAGGGGGTAACGGTTCTTGACCATCACCTGATTCAGTATTCAGTAGTCTATGCACAGCCTGAGACCAATGTCTGCCTTATTCACGAACAAGACTAGAGGAACCCACATTGACACACTTGGTCAGATAAAACACTTCTTCATCAGGTCATCAACCCGAATCGACAACTCCCACAACCCAGAAGACTCCATCTGATAGGGAGCCATCAAAATCAGACACGCACTGAGTTGTAGGTCTATCCCGAACTCAACATCACGTCGAGGGGTTAGAGTCACAACCTCTTCAGGGAAGATGTCCAGGAACTCACTGACAATCCATAGAACATCCACCATCTTTGAGTTTACCGATTCAACTAATATCTTGACTAACAAGTAAAGAAGGGGTTCCACACACTGTCTGCCCTCATGAAAACCCCAATCACTAACCAAAGATACATGATTTCCACCCATATCAGAGAACATGAACCTTATCCAGAAGAAGTCGATAATAGTGTGTGTGGAAAACAGCCAGTCAATGACCAGGATGACATTGTATGGAAGAATTTATAGAAGAAAAAGATTCCCACTAGATTGATGTAACCCCAAAATCAGTCTACATCCTCGAAAAACATCAAACAGGCTGGTCTAAACTCCAACTGGCATACTCAAAACTAGGTCCATAGAAAGTCTCTCTACATATTGACCCAAGGCATGGTATATAATGGGTTAAACAAAGGAGTGAGAAGCTCCTGAATCAAACAAGGAACTTGAAGGAGTACTAAATAGATTGATCGTACCTCGAACAACCTCTAGCCCTGCTGGAACTGCTGCCTTTGTGGCATGAAAATTCCCACACCAAACTCCTCTTACCCTTTTCTATTAGCCACTTCCTTGACCACTCCCTGGTTGAGGTCTTTGTGGAGCACCCTTAGGTCTTCCTCCTCTGGCAACATCCACCCTCAGTGGAGGAGGAGCTCACTGCCCCTACTGCTGCTGCTGAAATGGTCTGGCTAGAAACTACTACTACTATGGTGGGTGGTGAACCTGCCCACCCCACCGTAATTCACTCAATCAAGGCATTGATTCAAAATATTCCCATGGATACCACAAATAAATAACCTTGGTCCTAGGATCGTGGAGAAAGTGTGAGGACCGGGAGATCGAAACTATAACTACTAAGGCCTACTCCCTGCTGGCCGAAACTCGGAAGGCCCTGATGCTGGAAGCCTACTTCAAATGCCCTTCCCCTTTGATGAACCCAACTGGCTCCACTCTTGTGGAACACCTCCCAGTGTGTGAGTCCTCTCCACTACCTTATCCTTCTTATGAACCTCTAATTATGTCAGTATAGTGAAGGTAGTAATAACATACTGAAGAGAAGGTCAAAGTGCCTCCTCTAAGAGTTTTACCCACGACTCCTCATCTAGAAAGAGGTCAAGAGAAAATTGAAGGAGATTCTTAGACATGATCCCCAACTCCCTAACCATCATACTCCATTTCTTTAGGGAGAGTAACTTATGCCTATTCTCGACCTTCACCATGGAAGAAAGGAATTCTTCCCAAAACTCCTTCTCAAAGTTAGACCACGAAACCTCAGTCTCCATCCTCCCTCCGAGGTAGAGAATCCACCACTGATGCACTGCTCGCATCATCTGACTAACTGCCAATGGAACCCAGTACTCCCTTGGAGCATAGATCAAGGTAAAGGTGATCGCCAACTCCTCAAGAAAACCCTCTGTCTTCATGTTAGAAACACTACCCTCATACTTTCTGAGGGTCTACCACTGGAAAGAACATAGAGTGTTCCACCACTTTTCACCATTTTCCTCTCGGTCATCCCTCCACTGATCAACCAGATCAACCTAATGGTCATAGACTACCCGAAATACTCATGGATGTCATCCGATTTCCATAGCTGAAAGGATAAGGAAATAATTTCTAAGCTCGATTAGTATAGAAAAAATCCATTTCCAATTTTTTAAAACTTTTTATTTATTTTAAATTCCCAAAACACCCAAGACACACAAGAACACAAGTCATTATGATGCATGTACCATTCCTAGGGTCTCTACCCTACAATTAGTGTAGCCTCACTTGGTTGTTCAGTAGGTCCATAGTCCTTGCATTAGATCATGGAGGGACCTAAAATCCCATGTCCTTGCCAGTCTTCCCTACCCTATTTCACGCATCAAGATTTCCTAACACTATTGAACTACTATCCCATGAAATCCTCACTGTATCTAACCCCAAACTCCATCCTATATCTCAACCATCACCTCTGATACTATTCTATCATGAGCCACGTTATCCAAGATGACGGAAGGAATTTCAAACTGCCATACCCTTCCTTCTTCAAGTTGAAGGCGAGATAATGACCCCCTGAGTCCCATATTCAATAGGCCCCGTAGTGGTGACTATAACCAAGGGTATAGAATGTCATGTGATATGGAAGGCATTCCCCTTTTTATCAAACATGATCGGGAGATAAGATGGTAAATCCCAAATAACTCCAAATACCAAAAGTAAAAGTAAATCCAAAAAAACATTTTTCTCATATGTATGTTAAAAATAAGCTGATACAAAGTACAAGAAAAATCTAAAGGAAAGTAACAAAAGGAAATAAAAATAGCAATGAAAACTATCCCAACGCCCAAGCTTGTATGGTCCGACATGATCCTCAAAGTCCTCATAGAAACCTAAAAGAAATTTTATATACATAAGGTGAGTATAATGTATACTCATTAGGGAATACAAAAGCTCTCATGCACAAGTGGGGAGACATTCTATTGTCCCGTGAGAAATAGAGGTAATCAAAACACCTAGAAAAGAAAACTATCCACTCATCCTCACCAAGGAACACTCCCGAAATAATATAATTCGGGTAAAATAATAGTAATAACACATCGATATTTTGGTACCCCAAACTACTTTCCCAATGGTTATTTAGAACATCCTATGTATCAGAACTCCCCTACAAATCCACTGTAGTCCCACTACTACCCCAAAAAACAACCATATGAGACATCCCAACCGCATGTCTATCTATCCCGAAAACACCTGGGCCACCATAACCACACATAACCGTGCCTGTGGACACCTGGTCCACAAAAACCACCACCACTCCTAAAGAAACTTGGGATAGAACAACCACAACCACACACAAAGACACCTGGGCTAGAACAACCACTACCACATCCAATGACACCTGGGCCTCATCCCAAAGAAACTTGAAAAAAAAACCTACCCGCACACACCTAGTACATCCCACCAAAACACAGACTTCCGAAAGAGTATTGGGATATAATTAACCTAGGGTAATCACAACCTTCTTGAAGAATCTTGGGATACCTAGGAGAGGGAGAAGAAAAGAGTTAATAACCATCCACTCATGGGAATATTGGAAAGAACACCATCCTCCATTAAATGGGGGTGTTTGGAATGAAGTTCTCAACACAAATGGGGTGTGTATAAGAAACAGAAAAACTAACATTTTATACATATAGATAAACATGAACTCATCCCAACCTAAGGGTCCCGAAATCAACAACCGAATTGCGCACAACCACTCTCGTTGCTACCCCTACATGAAAAATTACACAACAACCATAACTAGATCACAACCCATTTCTAGAAAATAGTTTCCCCATCATACACATTATTTTTGTAATTTTCATGTTATTTCATTTAAATATTCCTTCACTAAAAGGAAAATAATATAAATACCCACAAGCCAAAACAACAACTGAAAGAAAACAACCAAGTAGGCATTTAAGAATTCACTCCCCAATTCTCTTGAATGTAACAACATCAAAAGGGGATCTGTGAGATCCCTCAAAGTAATAGAACCAAACCACACCCCAAATTACTGGGTCCAGAACATTTACTGAAGGCTCCACACAACCTCAGATTCACAAACCAACAACATCTCATCCATAGATTCAATTCCCCTCTTCGTCACCCCACAAGGCTTCAAATAGAATTATCATGTATTTCACTAAAACAAAGCAAAGATGATTTAGGATTTACCTAAACCCATTCATTAATTTTCTTATTTTCATTTGTTTAACTGGGGTGATCAAACAAGGCTTCTTATCCATCAGGCATCCATTTAATAAACCATGTTTAAGTGATTAATCAATTTCCATGTTACGGTCATTTAATCACAATATTTTCTAGAAAAAAAATCATCATTAGTGTGAAAGAAAGGACCACCAAAGAACATGATTTTCAAAGGACATAATCCCATACAATTCACACCATAAAAACAAAGGTAAAATACATAAACATCATTATCTTTCCCACCCCTTATTCTTTAGAAGTCTGTTTATTATCTTCGTTAAAGTTGGTTTCATCTACGTCCCAAGATAACATCATCATACCCACCCCTCATGATGCATAATAAATATATATGAAGGAAAAAACCCTACTTGGATGATCAAGGATTGAAGTTTTCTCCTTGCGCCAAGAATTGGGGTCACGTGATAGGAAACTCCAAGAATAATTGAACATGTGGAATCATGCATGCACGACTCATCTTTGGAACAGGGACTCCAAGTGCACCACGGGAAAAGAAAGAGACCAAGGAATAAGAAGATATTGGTGTGATAAGAGGCTCGATCTTAGAGTTATGAGATGTGGAATCTCAAAGTGGTTAAATAGTGTATTGTGGTTTGACCACGCGGTTGGGCAGTTTCACATGTTAGAAGTAATTTAGATTTAATAATACCCTAAGAGACATTGATATAGGCCATAGAATGATAGAGAGTTGATAGGATACATTTAAACTAAGAAAAATGCACAATAGGGGTGTAATTGGAAATACAAAAAAGTGTGTGAAACTGATTAAAAGGCCACACATTTTGGTAAGTCAAGGGTCTCCCCACTCTTAGGAGATTTAAGATATCTTTTACCAGACTTAAAACCTTCTTAAACAACTTTAAAATAGGTAATAAATAATGAAAGAGATGTTACGAGAAAACTGGGGAAGGAAACCCCACACCCTTTATAACACCTATTGGTGGCACTGGCATGTGACACCACAGTGACACCCTGCCACCAACACCGACGCCCTCCTGACTCACCAATGGTGTCCTGGACACCCCAAACACTCGGATTTGACAAAGTAATGTATTGGGAGGGTCAAGGCCATTACAAAACTATAGTATACCGACCTTAGATTCTAGCTCAATTATTCTACAAAGCACTCACCCTAGAGAACACACTCTTAATTCTGATAGCACTGATAAATTCTATCTGAGAGGTAGTGCTCATCAGGTATCATCATTATAAGTACTCGTTGAAGGCCTAAAGAGAATATGATACACATATGAGGATCAATTTCAATGCCATGGGACGATACCAGCAACTCAATCTAGATTAACCCACTAGCTAGAGTATTTTCACCCACATAGTGTTGGTCACAATGATACATAGAACTCTACCTTGGGAATAAAGATGAATAGAGGATCTTACGTTAGGCCTCTTGGAGGGATTCCAACTACTCTATCCAAGAAGTATTTCTGAAGGGACTGTAGTCCTCGGAGTAGGAGACAATTCCATACCAACCCTAAGAGAATAGATAAGGGGAACACACCATAGTAAAACTTTTCTATGATACATAAGATAAGGGATATAAGACATGTAGAATAAAGTACACGACATGTAGAAAGGTCACATGTTTTTTCCCTTGACCATGTGTTCTGATCAGGTAAATAGCCCATGTCTCTTACCCATGTCTGCCTAGTATTACTAGACATGTAGGCTGGCAATTTAGTCTACTCGTGTGCCAGTACCCAGCTCTCACCCATGTACATGTGCCTGTGTAACAGTACATGACTTAGCTTATGTAGTTGGTTCAGGCCATGTCCATGTGGGGGAGTACACAACATGCTCCAACTAGTGTACTCCAACCCATATCTATGTACCCTCTGAGGTACACACTGAGTCACTGGAAAGGGGTCACACATTGTGTGATAGGGTCCCAAATTGTGTGATAAATTAACACCTACACGAAACCCTACCCTCCACATAGGGGGACCCACAAGACATGTATATATGGATTACATTCTGTGTAACATAGGTTTTTCTGGAAATAAAAATCCAGATCTATGTGTATTAGTTTTTTCTTTTGATACCACTTTGATATAAAAATATAGATCGAACCATGTGATTCATTCCATCATCAAATCAACATAATTCAGGCCCTCAAACCACTCAAAAAATGGGATTGTCATCATTCTTCATTACGCACTGAAGAACATGAAAATTAGGTACTTATGTCATTTGATACATTATCGTATCCATCATCTCACCACTTTCATGTCATGTCAATCCCAGATCTATGATATCAGATTGTTTCACCAAGAAAAGGGTGTGAAACAATTGATTGATCGAGATATTTTGAAGGACAAACAAAGAAGGCACATGGTGAATGAATAATCGAGGGAGAAAAGAAAAATAACAAATGATTGTAAAAACCTCAATTGATGTTTGGGTTGATCTTGATTCATTTTCATGAAAATAAAAATGATGAAATCAACAATTCAAGAAAATTTCCCAAAAATCACCCCATAAAAAACCTATCATACAAATATGCCTGATCCACGAGTCAATCAAATGGTTGATAGATCCATGTTCATCATAGGAATAAAGAACAGTTAATAAAATCAAATGAAACCACTTCCCTACCTTGATTTGGATCAATCACTGATGAAGAATGATGTAGTGCCATAATTTTTGGTGAGATCCTTTGATTATGTCATGTTCTGGTCATTGATCCTTGATCTGACTGTCATCCAAAAAAATAATCTCATTCCACACTCTCAAATGGGTCTCCTATTATTTTTATGATCATACATCCAACCCACCAAATTTTTCATAAGCATTCATTTAAAGAGGGAAAATTAAGTCACTGCATCATCAACAAATAAAATAATTCATTTAAATTACTTTATTCATTTTATTCATTCTACTCATGTGATGGGTTTTCCAAAAAAAAACCATGCCAACTAAGGTAAAGTCATTAATAGGGAAAAACATGAATTATAAACTCAATAGTTCCATTAGATTTTTGATCTAAGAACCCGTTTTAATAAGTTATTCCATTTTCCATGAAAACTGCACGTGCATGCTATTTAATATATTTAACATATTTTAAACATTTATTCTGGGAACACCGGGTATCAGAATCACACACCATCTTAGTGCCTGGTCTAAAATATTATCCATAAAATATCCAAAAATAATACATTGAAAATCTAAGTCATTAAGAAAACTTTATTCACTTAAAAACAGTTTGTAGAAAACCGTGTCTTTTCAACATAAAAATAATCTTATACCAAAAGTATAAAAATTGATGATTAAAATTAAATTAATTATATTATTCTAAATAAAATGCTAAATATTAAACTTTAATTCCAAATAAAAAATATAATGGCAATTTTAAATTAATTTATTTAATAAAAATAAATGATAGTATTTGAAAAATCCATAATTTTCATTATTCACTGAAAAATGAATCATTTCAGAAAAATCCCAAAATTTCACCACAAGTTAACTTTTATATGTATATTTCAATAATTAATTTCATTTTATAAAATAAAGTTTCTAATAATTAAATAAATTAATTATAAAATTAGCTTCTAAAAAGTAATAAAAATCATTTTTGAAGAAAATTTGTTTTTTTAAGAATACAATTTCTTCATTAAAAATTGGGTGTTTATTTCCTGTGAATTTATCAATATATTTATATATAGTAGAATATTTATATATATTATATAAATTAGTTAATCTTATTCATACCCACCAATTTAATTTCTAGTTTAAAACAATCATATTTAAATAATAATATTTCATGCTTCATTTAGGCTCAGTGTTGCGTGTCATATACTCTATCAAACATAGTTTTATTTTTTAAAATTATGGGGTGTTAAATTATACCATCTTAAATAAATTTAACCATCTTAATTTTATCTTAGTCATTAAATATTCAACATTTTTCAATAACTTTGTTGGAAACCCACATCGTACTGAGGAATAATTAAACTTCATTTAAAAGGGAAAGTGGAAAATATAAGGGTTAACTGAAATAACACACAATTGGGTTCCTGGATAAGGGGAAAATTGATGGGAAGTTAAAATATAGACATGGAGGATAAAACTAATTTCTAAGGACTATTAGATAGTGACAGTAAAACACAAAACCATAACTAAGTGAGGGGTGAAGAGACCATCACTTCATCATAAATGATCATAATATGATAACATTTTATTTCATGATCCTTTTCAAAGAGTTAAAGAATTAATTTACTATTTAGAGTAAGAACATAAGGAAATATTATTACTTTACTCTTATAATTTCATCCTTTAATCAATTTACACAACAATCTCATCCTTTCTTCAAATGATTAGTATTCAGGATGATTTTTATGCCTGAAGCACTAAAATTAACTTATAATGGATCATATAATCTAAAGAAGGATAACATGATATCTCTTCTATATTTACTAAATCCTAAATGGTTATAAAAATAATTAATAAACCTTAATATAGAGAATTAATATATTAATATCTATAATTCAATAATAAATAAAAAATTTAGCATAGATCATTACATAAGTAAATAACACTATATCCCACATAACTTTAATAACATCAATATTAAAGAATGTTTTAACCTAAAAGGTGGTCTCATAACTAAAAATATCATTAATCACCATGATAAATAAGTATATAATCTTATAATGTAGTGAAATTAAAACCAAAATATCATGAATCAAATTTAGTTATTAATTGAAAGGTAATCCTTATCTTGACTATAAATATCTCTAAAAAACCACATTTTCAAAGAATCACTTACGATCTTGTCACGAAACCCTCCCCCAAAGAGTACCCCACCTAGGCCAAAAATTGAGAGGATGATGGTGAATACCTGAGTCCTACCTCTAGTAGGACCTGAGTTGGCGACTAGCACTGAGGGTATAATAAAAATAAAAACTGGGGGCATTACCATCTCAGAGAGCATATAGAAAAGAGAGATAAGATATGTAAACCAATAAAAACCTGCTTAGATATATCTCTATCTCTATATGTAAGAGATCCCAAGTAAATAAATGAAATGTCATACAATACTAAAATAACTGAAAAAGAAACTACAACTACCAAAAAGGTAAACTTGACAGTGACCATGAATCCCAAACAACTCCTACACAATCACAAGCTTGTAAAATCCAACCCAATATAAAACTTGATCCTGTTGACCTAAAAATAGTTATATATAAGTGGGGTGAGCATAAAAATATACCCAGAAGGATCCTCTCTAAAACCTCTCATGAAAAAGATAAAGGTACCACACTAAATTTTGGTGAACAATTAGTGAAATTAACTCATAACCTAAACAAGGATTCTATGTTCCCAACCTCACCATGGCCATCTATCACCAAGTATCACATGAAAGAGATTATATATTATAGTAATGAAACATAAAGGGTATAATAATAACAATTCTGCACTATTTTTCCACTCTTCCCTAATGTTAAATATCCTAAACCATCTCTCTCCAAAAGTAAGCTAACCAAAAGACACCTGGGATATGTATCACAACATACACCACATGCAAAGCAACATCACATTACCCCATACCAAATATATACACAGTAACCTGGTAGTTTTTGGGACCCCCTATAGCCTATATTATGTGTATCATACATCATGTATTATACCTCAATCCATCACAATCTATACAATGAGTAATGCACCTCAAGGCATGACAACCAATACACATCATACACATAATAGTCCTTTTGATACTATATTTGGAGATACATGTGTGTGAAATAACCACAAGAAATCACAAACCTCTACACACACATGTATATATATGGAAACTAACCTCTATGAATACCATCACATGAAATACTAAAATAAGAGAGTGGGTCTAGAGGGGATAGTCAACCATCCATCCTCTCACTGGGATGTTTGGGAAAACACCCTCCCAGAGTCCACCAGGTTTCATTATACCTAAACTACATAGATGGGGTAGAGTATGAAATTAAAACAAATACAAGATATAATATATCTCAAAACCACAATATGTGAATAACATATTATTATACTCAACTACAACTAATGTATGGAATCCCTACTTTTTATTACATAACTTTTCATTAAATTTTACAAAATAGAGGATCTTTAAAGTTTAGTGTCTTGGAAATAAGGTAAATACTACATGAAAAAATGAAAAAATTATTATAATCCACTTTAAATAATTATTCATTTTTTCATCCTATATAAAATTAAACCAAATCATAACCCAAGGACATACATCAAAGGAATGGGTGAGCATAAGTCCTAGTAAGGAAAAAATAAGGAAAATAGTTTACATGTGAACTTGAGAGATATCAATAAGAAAATGAGGAATTTTCATAAAGGAATAAGAAATACTAATATAATAACAATAATAAATTGAATAATTACTTGAAATTTGGACACAAAATTTAATTTATACATTCATTATCATATCACCAAGGTCTACCCCCAATGTTTCATTAAAATTACCAAGGTTATTTACCAAGGTATCATAAAACTTATCATATATAGAGATTAATTTATTTACCCAATGAATTGGAGAGATATTAGGGCACAAAATTAATTTGTATTTATTTTCGTGTGATTAAAATATATCATAATCAAACATTTCATAAATAACCTATATAGAATAAAATAAATGGGTTTTATATCAAAATCATGGAGTTTTAAAAAGTGCATAAAAACATGATCAATATGTCATTTATTACCCATAGAGATCGAATGAGGGTTTTATGTATATCAATTAAAGAATAAAATAAAGAAATTTTTATGTATTTATGAATACCACTAGAAATTAAATAGGTTTGGTTGTTCACATAATTAAAATAAAATAATTTCTTGAGAAAAACAGTGAGATTTTGAGATGAAAATTGTACAACATAACGGGTATGAAACATGGTTTTATAAAGAATTAAAAAGAGAGGGGACAGAGGTAAAACATTTATAAAAGACTCATAATATAGTATGGTTATAGAATAAAATGGAAATAAGAACATGTTATGTAAATTTGAAAGACATACCACATAAAATAGAACTTGAAAGGAAAAGAGAAGTTGAGAATTCCCTTACCTTGATGAGTAACTTCTAAAACTCTAAGATCAGGACCTTGGGGGATTGAGGGAACCTTGGGAGGAATCATTGAGAGGTAAAACTAGTATAAATTTGTGTATGATGAATTTTTAATGAATATAAATGAAGAAATGGGTGGCTATTTATAGAAAAAGTGAGAGAGTTGTTTTATTAATTTACAAGGACACCTCAATAGTGGTATTTGCAAAACCATAGGCTTTCCCATGGTATTTGCCCATGGTATTTGGAAAATTGGGACATATAATATCATATATTAATTCAAAAGATTATATCATCATTTTAAATTACATAATACATCATTATGATGTCATTAAATACACTAATGACTCGAAATGTATTTTTACTATTCACCGAAAAACAAAATATTTTCTAAAATTCTCATAAATTCACTACAACATAATATCGATATTATGAATTCAAAAATGAAATTTAAATTATCATAATAAATATATAAATATGATAAATTTGTCTTTTAATTATAAAAATACATAATTCTTAAAAATAAAAGTGGACAGAAAATGCATAGTAACATGCATAGTAAACTTTTCAACACTTGAAAAAAATAAAATTATTTTATCTTATGTAATTAAAAATAAGTGTTTTTATAACACTATTTCATTATAATAAACATTATTAGTAAAAAATTAGTTTAATATAATAATTTATATCTCTCAAAAAAGTACAATTTTTACCCAAAAAATCAATTTATCAAATTCCATCTCAATTTTTAAGAAAAAATATTCTTAAAATAGAAATGATGAAATAAAAATTTTATTTAAATAAAGGGATTACATGTTAAGTATCTAGGGCCTTGACACATAACCGCTTAAAACACATAATACAATCTAAGGGTAAGGTGTGAAATGGTGATGGACTCTTGGGGTGGCTAAAATAACATTGCCCGAGTGGTAATCTTCACTAACTTGAACTTCTCTTGTAGGAAATTTCGTTCAAGATTAACATGTAGAAGCTCAGATTGGTCTTGGTCAAGAGTGAATCCCTGCAATGCTATCTCCTTCCCAAGATCTGACAGATGGGATTTGTATGAAAAAAGTCTATTAGATGAGGCCACCGACTCTTCCTTTTTGCATTAATTATCCATTGTCATTTCTATTTATAAAAAATAACTATAATGTTAAAAAAAATTATTATTGTTTCCAATGGTCATATTAACCAATGTTCATATAAAAATCAAAAACCTATGGTCAAATTTCATTTATGATTTTATATTTTTATTGATTATGACATTATAAAACATAAATTTTTAGGAAAATATTATTCAAAAGTTCGAGTCATTACATTCTTCCCACTTTAAGAAATATCATCCCTAAAATTTCAACTCATACCCTCAGAAGATAAAATGTGTGGTTATTTCTACCTAAAAGTATCCTCTGGTTCCCATGTTTCTTCTTTATATTTTTGGTTTCTCCACAACACTTTAATAAGGTGGGTAGTGTTGTTTCGTAGAACCATGTCTCTACGATCCAATATCTCCAACAATTGCTTCTCATACGAGAGGTCATGTTTCAATTATACTACCTCTGGATTAAGTACATTTTAAGGGTAAGATATATAATTTCTCAAGAGAGATATGTGGAAAACATCATGAACTTGTGCTAGATTTGGTGGAAGTGCAAGATGATAGGACACCGCTCCTATGTGATCAAGGATTTCATAGGGACAATGTACCTGGGGTGGATATTCCCTTTCTTCCCAAACCTCAGGAATCTATTCCAAGGTGAAATTATAATTAATATATTTTCACCAAAATAAAACTCCAGGTACCTTTGATGGTTTTCAATATAACTCTTCTGCTAACTCTTAACAGCCTTTATGTGTTGTTGGATGGCATGAACCTTTTCTGTCATCTCTTGCATAAGATCATGCCCAAGAATATTTCTCTCACCAGATTCATCCCAACAAGTAGGAGTTCTATATCACTTTCCTAATAGATCTTCATAGGGTTCCACTTGAACTATTGAATGGATGTTGTCATTGTAAGAGAACTCAACCAATGATATATGTTGATCTTAACCACCTTTAAATTGCATTGATCATTTTCTCAGCTATCCTCGAGTGTCTAAATAGTCCTTTCTGATTGGATATCTGTTTGGGGATGATAGGCCATACTAAAATTCAATTTGGTACCCAGATCATGTTGAAGAATTCTCCATAATTTTTGATGCAAACCTTAGGGAACGATCAGATATGATGGAGAGTGGTACCCCATGTAGCCTTACCACTTCCCTCATGAAAATCCTGTCAAGTTGATCGAGAGATAATCTTCATGAATAGAGAAAAAATGATAATTCTTGGTGAGACGGTCCACTATACCCCATATCGTATTGTTTCCTATATAAATTCTTGGGAGACCAGTGACAAAGTCCATAGTGATATTATCCCACTTCCATGCTAGTATGAGTGGTTGTTTTAATACCCCTTTAAGACGTTATCTCTCTTCCTTCACTTTTTGACACACCTGGAACCTTGTAGTGTAGTCATAAATCTCTCTTTTCATGTTATCCCACCAATAATGATTACAAAGTTCCCTATAAATTTTAGTTCTTCCAAGAATTATAGAGAATGTAGGTCTATGAGCTTAATCCATCAACTCATTCTTTATTTCCAGAATATATGGAACACATAGTCTTGTACAAAATTCCAGTAACCTTCTTGATCCATATTGAACTTAGGAATCTTCCCTTCCTTCACAGCCTCAAACTTTTTTTTTGTAACAAAGGATCTTCTTTTTGAGATTTATTGATCTTATCTAGTAATGAAGGTTGAGAAATCATTTGGGATAGGGTTAATGATTTCCTTCCCCTTAAAATTCCCATGTCCAATTTTACTAGGTCTTTGATCAAAGGATCACCTTGAATCAAAATCATTGATAGAACAATAGGGTAATGCATCAACTAATTTTTTTTGCTCTTCCAGGGAGATAATGAATTGAAAAATCATAGTCTTTAGGAAGTTCCAAACATATCCTCTATCTCATGGTCAATTAATTTTGTATGAAAATATACTTTAAACTTTGATGGTCTGTGTATATATCACACTTCTCCCCATAAAGATAGTGCCTCCATATCTTCAGAGGAACCACAACTACATCCAGCTCGAGATCGTGCATAGGATAATTCTTCTCATAAGGCTTTAGCTATCAGGATACATATGCAATCACCGTGTCATTTTTCAGGAGGATGCACCCAAGTACTTTCCGAGATGCATCACTAAAAATAATGAATCATTCTCTGATTGAGGGAAAAGTTAACACGAGTGCAGTAACCAATCTATTCATCAGATCTTGGAAACATTACTCACACTCATTTGTCCAATTAAACATAACCCCATTTTGAGTTAACTTGGTTAGTGGATTAGAAAGTCATGAAAAGTTTTTCACAAGCCTATTATAATATCCTGATAAACCAAGGAAACTATGAATCTCAGTTACTATTATAGGATGAGGCCACTCCTCTACAACCTTTGTCTTTGCTGGGTCAACTAAGATTCCTCACTAGTTACAATGTTCGCCAATAAAGAAAATTTCTGTAACCAAAACTCACACATGATAAAATTTTTAAATATCCTCTACTTCATTATAGTTTTAAATATAAACCTTATATGATCTTCATGATCCTCCAAACATTTTGAATATATCATAATATCATCATTAAAAACTACCAAAAAGTTATCAAGGTAGACCTTAAAGAATCTATTAATAAAATCCATAAAAAGATCATGATCATTAGTCATGCAGAAGGGAATAGAAACAAAATCATAATGCCTATATATTAATCAGAAGGAGGTATTTGGAATATCTTCTTTCATCAACCTCAATTTATGATAACCAGAACAAATATCAATCTTGGAGAAGAACTGATCCCCCTGAAACTGGTTAAATAAATCATCAATTCTTGGAAGAGTGTATTTTTTCTTCACTGTGATCCCATTCAATTATCTATAACCAATTCATAACTACATCTATTCACCCTTCTTCTTAATAAAGAGAATAGGTGATCCCCAATGAGACACACTTGGAAAGATTATCCCCTTCTCCAAAAGATCTTGGATCTTCTTCTTTAATACCTCTTGCTCCACATTCTCCATTCTATATAGGGTTTTTGAAATCATCTTATAACCAAGCATGAGTTCAATGGATAACTCTACCTCTATTTATGGGTGAGGTCCAGAAAACTTCTTAGGAAATACATGAATGTATTATTGAATGATGGGTACATTCTCTATTCGTATACTTTTATTTCCCTCTTCAACTTCACTAATCAAATCTATAAATAAGGCTACATGTGGTTCTTCTAGACAATGCTCAGGTCAAGATATCTCCCCTTTAAAGATAGTTGAGGTTGTCCATTCAATAATATTGATATTTTCTTGCTTCTTAATTTTATCTTAGCATTATACTTTGAGAGCCAGTCCATCCCTAGTTTAATGTTGAATTCCAGCGTGGGAATAACTACTAGATTTTCAATAAGATTTTGATCACTAAATTAAATACTAGATTTTATAAAAATTGATGATTCTTGGATAATCCCACCAAGAGTCTTGACTAATAACTGTACTTTTAGAAATTTAGGGGTTGATTTTAAATTATTTTGAAACTTGGAGTTAATAAAGGAATGCATAGAACTAGAATCAAACAAATTACTTACTAGCTTTGAGTGAACAAAAAGAGTACCCACCACCACGTTTTTTGGTGCTTCTACTTCAGCCATCATGATAGAAAAAGCACGAACTTTCTCCCTTGGCCTATGCTGAGGTTGAGGGTGATTATCCTCCCCTTACCTCAGATTTGGAAAGTGATTGGAAAAGTGCCCTAGATATCCACAATTGAAGCATTGGACTTTAGGTAGGGCCTGCACCGTCATTAATTTTTTATTAGGGTTAAGAAGATGGGGATTCACCTCACTATGATAGTTTTGACCGATAAGTCCATCCCTTAGACACTTGTAGCATTTACCACCTTCAAGCAAGTAGTTCCCTGAATGCTTCTTTCCCCATTTATTGCATGTGGAAAGCTGCACTTGTTTTCCTCCTCTTCAATGATCAAAGTTACTCTACAAGTTTGGATCTAGAGCTATCTTCTTCTCATTCTATTTTTGATAACACTATGTCTCACCAAAATCCAGTTCGACCTTCATAGCACTTCGTACAATTTTCTCATAGTTGTCATAGTCTCGGTTGTATAAATTCTTCCATAGATGAGGTCTTAATCCATAGAAGAATCTATCAACCTTCCCATTAGGATCCATGACAAGGCTATATGTATAGTAGTAAAGTCTGGTGAAGTTCAACTCATAGAATCCAACAAATTCATTCTCCTTCTGCTTTAGTTCAAGGAATTCCTTCTCCATTTTCATTCTCATAGAACAGGGGAAATACTTATTAAATAATATTACCCTATAGTTTCTATTGAGTCCTTTATACGTCAGCAACCACCAATGTTCAGTAGATCTACCGACCCATTGATTGAGGAACAATGGATAAGCTCTATAGAATGGGTGGATATTTATAGAGAAAGTGAGGGAGTTTTTATTAATTTTTGAGGACACCTCAGTAGTGGTATTTTCAAAACCATGGGCTTTACCATGGTATTTTCCCATGGTATATGGACATTTGAGACACCTCATATCATATTTTAATGAAAAAGAGTTGACCATTATTTTAAATTATATAATACATCATTATGATGTCATTATACAGGCTAAAAACTGAAAACTCGATTTTTAATATTCACCGAAAAATAAATTATTTTATAAAATTTTCATAAATTCACCACAACCTAATATCGATGTTCTGAATTCAAAAATGAAATTAATTTTATCATAATGAATCTCTAAATATGAGAAATTTAACTTTTAACTACCAATATAAATAATTATTAAAAATAATAATGGATAGAAAATGCATAGTAACATGTATAGTAAACTTTTTGACACTTGAAAAAATAAAATTATTTCATCATTTGTAGTTAAAAAAGAGTGTTTTTATAAAACCATTTCATTACAATAAACATTATTAATAAAACCTTAGTTCAATATAATAATTTATATCTCTATGAATATACCATTTTTACTTGAGAAACCAATTGATCAAATTCCATCTCAATTTTAAAGCAAAACTATTCTTAAAACAGAAATGATGAAATAAAATTTTTATTTAATCAAAGGGATTACATTTTATGTAACTAGGGATATGACATATAACTTCTTAAAAAACCTAAATACAGCCTAAGTGTAAGGTGTGCGATGGTGATGGAATCTTGGGGTGGCTCAGATAACATTTCCCAAGTGGTAATATCCACTAACTTGAACTTCTCCTATAGGCGACATCATTCAAGATTAACATGTTGAAGCTCAGCTTGGGCTTGGTCAAGAGTGAAGCCCAGTGATGCTATCTTCTTCCCAAGCTTTGACATATGGGATTTGTATTAAAAGAGTCTACTATATGAGTCCATCAAATCTTCTTTATTCTTTAATGATCAATTAACATTTCTATTTATAAACAATAATTATAAAGTTAGAAAAATTATTATTATTTCCAACGGTTAACCAACAGTCATATAATGGTCAAAACATGATGGTCACATTTCATTTATTCTTATATATTTTATTATTAATTATTACATTGTAAAACATACATTTTTAGGAAAATATTATTCAAAATATTGGGTCGTTACATAATGTCACTCGGACTCCCAACTACCACTTTTAAGACTAGATATCATATAAGCACACATGAATTTTAAATAGATAAATTAAATTACCTTCATTTCATTGAACAATTCACCTTAAATTAATTAATTAATTAGATATTTATTATACATTATTATTCCACATTAAACCTTATTATCCATAAAAGAAAAGTCCATGCCCACTATGCATAATCCAAAAAGAGTCCACAGTTTCTCAAGAGTAATGTCTCATTTTCATTCTAGTAAGAAATAACCCCATGGTTTAAAAATTTATTATCCATTTTAACATCATTACATAATTCTAGGTTCTCTAGGGAAACATCCTAATATACTACCAAGAGTAATCATGCAACCAATCACATCCAACCACCTCATGTAGTGGGGAAAGGAATATAGATAAAATAAGAAACCTAACCATCAGACATTAAACAAATTAATTTCAAGAAAGAATCCTTGTTTATCACAATAATGGGTAATCCCACATTCAACCCATTCCATAATATCCAATTTCATCTTTAAAATCCACATATATATCCCAATGTATCTATCCATCATAGGATTTAACTATTTCCACATCATCTACACCTCCCCGTTTCATATCACATTAGCCATCCTAATCCACCCTAGGATCATATTATATCACATAGGAAGTCTCATATCTACAGAACATCATAAGGTATAAAGAAAACAGGAATAATCAACTGAGTAACAGGGACCTAAAACAAGTTATTCATCCTTCATGTGACAACAAGCTCTCACAGCTCCCAACACAATGCATTCAGTCATTATAATAAAAAATGCACTAATGACCCCAATGATTTATCTTTAACAAAAAATTGGTTATTATTCCATATTTAATTACCCAATTCATTATTGAAGTTCTAAGGATCAAATAACAACTGAGAAGGGGGGAAGGGTTTTAATTAGTTTTTTACTTTTACAAGCTTCAAAACTTTTAGAAACATAACCCCTACATCATGTTAGGATTTATATACTTATCAAACATTAGTAAATACTGATGCATGAAAAGGTAAGAAATCAAGATAATCACACAAGATTTATAAGGTTCGGCCTCAGTGTGAGAACCTACATCCTCTCTATATCCACTCTCATGGGTCTACAGAAATCCACTCTTATGAAGAAGTGAATAAAACTTGTTCCAACTCACATTAGACACCATCTATCTACCAACAGGGAAGATAATACCAACTCCCATCAGGTTACAATGTTTTATTTTAAAAAAATTGAGCCAAATAAAAGAAAAGATACATTGTTGAATCTTATCCACAATTTTCAATCCGAATATTTAGTCTGATTTGGCTGGATCGAATTTTATTTTCTTAGAATATTGGATCTTATTTTTACAGAATGCTAGATTCAATTTTCTCAGAATGTTGGTTTTGATTTGATCAGAATACTAGTTCATATTTTCTTAGAATCTTGGTTTCTATTTTCTTAAAATCTTGGTTCCGATTTTATCAGAATCCTGGTTTCTATTTTTTCATAATCTTAGTTACAATTTTCTTATAATCCTAGTTACAAATTTCTCCAAATCTTGGTTCTGATTTTCTTAGAATCTTATTTTTAATTTTCTTAGAATCTTGGTTTCAATTTTCTCAAAATATCGGTTCCAATTTTCTCAGAATCCTGGTTTCAATTTGCTCAAAATATTGGTTCCAATTTTCTCAGAATATTGATTCCTATTTGATTGGAATCTTGGTTCTAATTTTTTTTCTTCAGAATATTGGTATTGATTTTTTCAGAATCATGGATCTGATTTTCTTAGAATCTTGGTTCTAATTTTATCAAAATCATCTACAAAACTCAAAATCTGATATAATTATCAATATAGTTCTTCTTCAATTATATGGGAAATTTCAATTTGATTTATCCAGTTCTCTTCCTTTCACATGTATGTAAAATGTTTCAAATGAATGAATGATTTGAGAAAGTATTTATAGGAAACTCAAAAACTAAAAGTGAAAATCTTTTAAAACTTTCCCACTTTTGGAAATCTCAAAACTCTGAAAATATCTCGCATATAAAACTTGAACTTTGAATTCATCAAACCTCCTTAGATTTCTCCTAGATTTATACAAAATTTAATTTCAAGTTTTACCTAATCAAATTATAGAATTTTACTTTTGTATGAATCTGATTTCTGTATATGCGAGATCTAATTTTATAAAGATATTGGATCTGATTTTATGAAGATGCTGGATCTAATTTTCTGAAGATGTTGGATCTAATTTTCAGAACAATAATAATGGATCTGATTTTCAAAATATGTTGGATATGATTTTATAAAGATATTGGATTTTATTTTAAGAACAATAAGCTGGGTCTGATATTTTAGAAATATTGGACCCGATTTTCAGAACAATAATAGTGGATCTGATTTTCTGAAGATGTTGGATTTGATTTTTAAAATAATATGCTGGATCTAATTTTCAGAATTTTTTAGTGATTCCAATTTCTAAAAAACTCTTCACTATTTCATCAAACTATTTTATAATGAAAGTTTCCATGATTTATGAGAACTTCTTGATAAGAAAAGCATATTCTTATTTAGTTTAGAAAGTTTGAAAACTTTCTAACTCATAACTTCACTTTATTCAATAAACCTATTTAGTAAAAAATGACTTCTTCAACCAACAAATTCTATCTCAACAATATTATTTCTTTGTATCTCATCAACTTCATTCTACCTAGATAACAAAAAAATTCTTCAACAAAAAATTTATTTTTCAACAAATATATAAACTTTTTTAAAATCATTTATCATAAAGGTACTTCAATCTCCCCCTTGGGATTTTTTCACAATCCTCGTTAATAAATTTTCAAACTCTTATAATTTTTCACAACTAATCTTTTGTAAACACCCCATGTTTTTTTAATTTTATAAAAACATAGCCTTTATAAAAATAAAGTGTATTTACACCACATTACAAGATAAAGTAATTTTTTTGAAGGAATTCCATCCCCAATTGGAGATAAAATTTTATGGCCATATAAAGAAAAACTCCCCCTTACTTTTATATTTTCCTATATTACTTTTATTTTCCTAAATTATTTTTCTTTTTCTCTCCCCCATTATATGATAACCACAACTTTAGATTCATAAAAGAAAGCTAAGTAAAATGTTCTTATAAAGTAAAAAGTTGTTACTTACTCCCCCCTTTTTCAAAATAATCCTAAGCGTGGTGGGGGTTCTTCATTAAGAGTTTTAGGAATCCATTAGGGGAGGTTGAACAAGAATTTATAGCCTCAATTCCACAAACCTTTATTTTGACATTTATTTTTTAAAGATATCAACAATATGATACTTTATTGAAATGTATTCCAAAAAACACCTCCATCATCAAATTTCTATTTCATAAAGTTAAACTTTATATCAATGTGTTTTGATCTAGAATGTTGGACATGATTCTTAGAAAGATCAATTGAACTTTGATTGTCAAAAATACCTTGAATGGTTTATAAACTATAACTTTTATATATTCTAGCTGAAATTTATTCCACAACATTTGAGTACAAGTTTGTGTAGCTGCAACATATCTAGATTAAGCTATTCTCAAAGTTACTGAACTTTGTTTCTTACTATGCCAACTCACACAAACTTAATACATAAAAAATGTTCTTCCTGAGGTTGAATTTATATCATTACAATCTCTAGCATAATTGACATTAGTATAACAAAGAAACTTCGTCTAATAATTTCTTTTGTATAACAACCCATGTGAAGTTGTTCGTTTAAATTATCTAAGAATTATTTTTTCTACCAACATATGTAATTCCTTTGGATTACCTTGACAACTGGCACACAAAGTCACAACATAAAGAATATTAGGACTTGAAGCTGTAAGGTAAAGACGACTTCCTATTAGCCTCTAAAAGTCTCTCTGATTCACACTTATTCTGGATTCATCTTTGCTCAATTTTATGCTTACTGAAATATAATTTGAAGCTTCATGGGATTCATCAATTCCAAACTTCTTTAAAAATTCCATGGAATACTTTTCTTAAGATAAGAAAATATATTTTTCCTTTTGTTGAACTTATAAGACAAAGAATAAAGTTATTACTCACAACATTGATATTTTAAAATTCTTATTCATTTCGTCAGAAAAACCTTCACAAACCTTTTCGTTATCCCTAGAAAAAATTATATCATCCATATAAACAATTAAAATTAAAGTTCCAGAGTCAATATCTTTTATATATATGTTTCTATCAAATTTTCCTTTAGAAAAGTTCATCATTCTCAAAAAAATTTCAAAATTTGAATACTAAGAACATGGTGCTTGTTTCAGACCATAAAAAATTTTCTTCAATTTACCAACTTTGTTTTAATACTCATAAATTAGAAAACCACAATGGTTTATCAATGTAAACTTCTTCCTCAATCTCACCATTTAAGAAATCTGACTTTACATTTATTTGATAAACGTTGTAATTCTGATGTGTGACTACTGAAAGAAACATTCTAATAGTTTCCAATCTTGAAACTGGGGTAAAAGTGTGATCAAAATCCGTACCTTCCACCAGTATATATTCTTAACAATGAAGTCTTGATTTGATTCTTAAAAATTATACATGCTTATTCAATTTGTTTCTATAAAATTAGTTGGTTTTGATAACATTTTTATTTTCTGGACTTGGAACAAGTTCCCATGTTTCATTCTTCTCAATATGATCTAACTCTTCCATCATAGAATCCACCCATTATTTATGTTAAATAGCCTCTAAAACTGATTCTGGTTCAAATTTTGGGATAAGTGAAGTCTGATTTTCTAATCTCAAATACCTTCTAGTCTAAAACTAAGCCTTCTGATTCCTAATAATGTTTTCAGATTAAAAATGTTTTTGTAAGGTAAGAAATATCAATGTTTCTTCCCCATATGGAATTTACACATCACATGATTCTTCTAAATCTTGATTAGAATGTTTTGAATTACATTTACACTTATTGGAAATCTCAACATTATCCTCCTTAGAATAATCAACAAAATATTTTATGGAACATTGATTTTCAATTACATTCACATCATATGAGTCCACCAATTTTTTAAATGTCTATTCCAATATTTTTAAATTATCCTATTTGGTGAATAACCCATGAAAATCTCTTTCTCATCTTTCTCATATTTCTCATAAAACTTTCCCAATTCCAGATTTTTGATTTTGAGTAAACATGGACTTTCAAAACCTTTGAAGTCTTTCAATGAATATTTTTTGTTATACCAAATTTCATAAGGATTCATGTTCACTTCTGGTCTCAATAACCATATATGTTGAACACATAGAACAGTACTAAGAACTTATCTCCAAAATAATTTTGAAATTTTTTATTTAGTTAACATACTTCTTCCCATTTCCAACAAGCTTCTATTATTTCTTTCTACTACTCCATTTTTTTGTGGAGTATAGGGAGAACTATACTAATGTTTGATACCATGTTTTCTAAGATAAGATTCAAAAGTGTTTTTTGTGAATTCGGTACCATTATATATTCTTAGCTTCTTTAAAGAAACTCTAATTTTTTATCAACATTTTTTCTGAAGAATTTGAATATTTCAATGGCCAATGACTTGTGCTTCAAGAACATGATGTTATTCATATGAGTGAAATCCTCAATAAAAGTGATAAAGTAAAATCCCTTTTTATTGATTTATGTATTATCATCCCACAATGATCATAATGAATAAGATCAAGTGGTTTGGTAGATTTAATCTCAATTATCTTATGACTTTTGTTTGCCACATTTCCTTTCTAGCAAGTAATAAAAACATCTTCATTTCTTCTTTTTAATTAAAGAAAATTCTGGAGAGCATAAAATTTAGAAATTTTATTCATCTTTTTCTGCCCAATGTGCCCAAGTCTTTGGTGCCACAATTTGTTTTCATCTTCATCACTAAAGTAACATGAGTTGTTGAATTCTCATATTTGAAAGAGATTCCCACTAGTTCTTTCTCGTTTTGTAACGACTTATCCATATTTCACATTTTTTATGATAAAATAATCCTTTTTGAAGATTACTTATTTTCCATCATCAAAAAGTTGACTTACACTAATTAAGTTATGTTTTATCCCATCAAAAAGTAAAATTTATTTATATTTCAGTTTATCTACTTCAATATATATCATTCCAATTCATTTGATTTTTAAGGAACTATCATTTCAAAAAGTAATTGCTCCTCCATCATGTAATTAAATATGTTTCAAGATTTTTATATCACCTGTCATATGTGAAGAGAAACCACTATCAAGTATCCATGGTTTGTTCCTCTTACTTGATTTAAATTTTATCTCAATAAAAGAAATATCTTTCCTCAACATTCTTCTTTTCATATTTCTTTTCTTTTCTATCATAAGAAACTTGTTCTGGAAGGAGTGTCATACATCTTTTGGGCATGGTGACTAAACTGATCAAATCTTCTAAAAACTTCTTCCATAAATTCGAATTTATTTTTTGTTGTAAAGTTTCTAACATATTGAGAATTAACCTTTTCAACTTCCTATAAGTTAGGAAATTATTCATTATTCTTTCACTATTTCTTCCATTTTTCTCAAACCTTCTTTTGTGTAAAGATAAGTTGTGCCAAAAATTATAATCTCTATTACCATATATTCCACAATACCAGTAATATCCATCAAATTTGGATTTTCTATTCAAGAAAGATCTTTCTCTTCAGAAACTTTTTAGAGGTTGGTAACTTCTTATAGATCTAGTAGTAATATATTTTTTATTCAAAGTAGAAAGGACAAGGAGAAGGCAACATCCCATCAAGGGGGTCGAAAATGGTGAAGGCCAAGAGAATCCCCTCAGACTACAAAAGCACATTTTGGGAGAAGAGAATTAAGGGAGTCATAAATAAAGAGAGTCTTGTCCTGCCTACCCAAGCGATTGAGGGAATCGGGCGCAAAGTTTGTCTCCCTCCAATTGTGATGAATAAGTCTTCCTTGTGAGGTTTTGTTCCTGCATCTCCTGATGAGATAAGAGAGCTCCCAAGGAAACCCATTGTTCCCTTTCATGGACTTCACAAGGAGTTCTAAGTCGGACTCGATCTCGGACACCTCCATCTTACCTCGCCTACAAACCATAAGACTGGATGCGAGTGCATGTATCTCCATGCTCAAGGAGTTCCCCATGCCATAAAAAGCACTAAAAGCTACTAGGACCGAACCTATAAATAATCACGCAGCACTCCCCCACCCCTCATGATACCCTTTATACAGAAACCATCTATATTGAGCTTGAAACCTGTAACCGGTGGGCACCATTTCACCCACTGACCAGACCCCTTGCCCAGGATGCAGGGGTGATTGAGCAGGTTGCAAATTGCAGCTGACGTCAATCCTCCTTTGATGAGAGAGGAAAGTTCAAAAATGAGAGTTTTGAGGCTAGCCTGGAGAAACAAGAACGATCGACTGGCTCCCCTCCGAACCTGATTACGATCCTCCCAAAGAACCCAACAAATAGCCACAATAATAATCGTTCTAACCATCCTCTCCTGGCCTGATGTTCCCGAGCCAGAAAACCAGTTCTCCAAGTATTCTTGGAGTGAGAGCTCACCATCATTTCTGCATGGATTTTGCGTAAACAGGGACCAAAGATGAAGGGCCCAATGGCTTTGAAATAACAAGTGTTTCGCCGACTCTGAAGAGTGATTATTACAAAAAACGCATCTAGAGGCCAAAGCAATACCCCGACGCTGGATATTATCCTCCGTAGGTAATGCCCTATTCCTGATTCTCCATAGTAAGAAATTCATTCTAATAGGGATCTCATTGCACCAGGAGGCCGGAGCCCAAGCATTTGTTGCGTCTTCGGTCTGAGAGATACTCTTGTAGCCTTTCAAACTAAACCTGCCTAAACTGGTGGTCGTGAAGCAACACCTATCAGGTTCCTCGCTCAAGATGATGTTTTCAAACATAGTCATCTGGTTAACGTTCAAGGCAGTGTTAATCAAGTCAAAATCCTCACATGCATTGCTGAATGTGATGTCTGTGAATAGACAGTCGGGGTGCCCAAGGATTTCCCTAGACCAGTTAGTGTCCCAAAAGCTGATCTTCCCATCCCCGATGATCCATCTTGCATGGCCTGACAACATTTCAATAAGAGGAAACATGTGCCTAGCCAACATCATGGAACTGTAGAGACCCCTTGCTTCATTCCCTGGGTATCGCGCTTTGAAGAATTTCGCCCACAATAGTTTCCCTACAATAACTTCCCAGGAGAGACGGGCCTGTAGGCAATGAATGGTATCCTGAATATCGTGAAGACCAAAGCCTCATGCCTCCACTGGTCTGGCCAGGCGTTTCCAGGAGGCCCAGTGACATCTTCCCTCCTCCTTGATGTCCCACAGGAAAGAGTTGATAATGATTTCCATTATTTCCACAGTTCCCTTTGGAGGATGGATAACCACGAAAGTGTGCATGGGTATGGAAGTGAGGACACTATTGATTAACATTATCCGTCCTCCGAAGGAAAGCAGCTTGTTCTTCCAGTTGTAGATTCTACCCAGGATGTGATCAAGAATCTCAGTGAAGTGCAACTTCTTAATGTGACCGCTAGATATCAGCACTCCAAGATAAATGATGGGGAGCAATCTCTTACTGCAACCCAGAATCCTTTGAATCTCCTTGCTCCTTTGGTCTGAACATTTATCAGAAATGAAGAAATAGCTTTTAGATGTATTAATACTCTATTCGCTCAGTCTTCCGTAAGCAGATAAGGATTTCACGAGAGCCTTAAACGATCTTTTCCTACCATTGGGAAAGGCCAAAATGTCATCTGGAAACATGAGGTGAGAAATATTAACACTACCCCTTCTTGCATGGAAAGGAAGGATGTGACCTGTATCAATTCTGTGCTTCAAGTTCCTTGAGAGGGAATCTTGAGCAAGAACAAAAAGGCAAGGTGATAGGGGGTCCCCTTGACGAACTCCCCGAACAATTTTGAAGAAACCAAAACCTTTGCCCATTAAGGTGATGGAGAGCCACATAGAGGAGTAGCACTTGAAGCAGATATCACAAAACTTTTCACTGAACCCAAAGTTTCTCATAACCTGAATAATGAAGCTCCATTCCATCATGTCATAAGATTTAACCATGTCGATTTGGAAGATGACATTGGATCCAATATCTTTCCTATTGATGTCTTGCACCATTTCATTGTCAATACCAACCGCCCCTTGGATACTCCTACCCTTGATGAAGCCATGTTGCTCCAAGGAAACCAACCAAGGAATGATCTTGTCGAGCCTCCTAACAAGAACCGAAGCCAAGATTTTATATGAAACATTACAGAGGAAAATTGGCCTATACTGGCAAATGAGAGTGGGATTTTTGGTTTTTGGAATGAGCACCAGTCTGGAGGCCGCAATGCCCCTGATGAGAGAACCTCCATTAAAGAAGTATTGAATTGACTCTACCACATTCTGGCCAACAATCTCCCAAGCAAAGGTATAAATACTGGCTGGAAAGCCATCTGTCCTAGGTGCACTATCCTGGGGAATACCTTTGACTGTAGTTTGAATCTCCTCAGCCGTGGGAATATTTGAAAGGACTTCATTGTCTGTTTGATTGACCATTTAAGGATGGTGACTCAAGAAATCCTCGGTTGTCTGGTTCCCCCTCACGAAGGAGGAATTATTCTCTCCAGTAAGCATCTTTTCAAAATAATACAGAGAAATCTTCCCAGCGGTATTCACGTCTGAGGTATACTCCCCGTTTTCCAACCTCAGATTAATCCTTGAACTTCTCCTCTCTCTAATGCAAGCATGGAAGAAATCACTATTTCTATCTCCTTCCTTTAACCATCTGACCCACGACCTCTATTTGTAATCGCTTTCAAGAGCCATAAGCCTTTCAGCCAGCATGCTCTTCTTATCAAACAAAGCAACAAAAGAGTTTTCATCCCAAGCATTCTGAAGAGAATCCTCCAGCTTGTCAACATCCATCCTGAGGCTGTTGACACCATGCGCGACATCAGACCTCGATCCCGCCCAGCTTTGCATGTCCAGTTTGAGGCGTCGAAGACGGTTCACAAGGCCGCCCCACGAACTAACAGTGTCAACTTTGGTCCACGAAGATCTGATGAAATTTAAAAAGGAACTATCCCCATGCCATGTAGACGAGTAGTAAAAATAATAGCCCGAGACCTCCTCCCTCCAGATATCAATCAGAAGCGGATTGTGGTCAGAGAGCACCCGCGAGAGATGAGTGATTGACGTATTTGCGAAGATGTCCATCCCCTGGATATTGGAGAGGAAACGATCCAACCGGCACCAAATATGGTCAGCACCCTTGCGGTTGATGCACCAAGTGAATTTGGGGCCCGAGAACCCGAGGTCCAGCAGACCAACACTTCTCATAAATTCTCTGAAGTCAGACATGCCACCGAGGTTGTAGCTATTCCCCCACTTTTTCACAGAGATGTCTGCGATGATGTTGAAATCGCCCCCCACGAACCAAGGAATAGAACCTGTTTGGAAGCTTACCAGATGATTCCAGAGTTCCCTCCTCCTGGAGACCTCAGTGCACGCATATAAAAAGGAGAACACCATTTCGTGACCTGCCGTGGAGATCCTAGCACTGATGCATTGGGACGAAACACTCAGAATCTCAACCGATATTTTGTTCCACCTGCCAATCCAGATCTGGGAATTCTCGGCACCTCTATGAAAGAAGTTAGGAAAACCCATCTTCCTAGAAAGGAATGAACCTTTATTGTGCTCCTGTTTAGGTTCAAGAATCACCACAACCTCCACCTTAAATCTCCTGGCCTCAGAAGCCAAAAAGGCACGTTTGGCTTGAGCTCCCAAGCCCTGTGAATTCCAGATGATAATGGGAAGCATCAAGGCAAGCCCTTCCAGGCCTTAAGGTTGGAGGACATAGAGAACCGAGTGGGTGCAAAACGACTAGAATCTTTGGATTTTGACCGTGTAATAGGACCTGAGAACTCGGCCTCGAGAAGCGCCAGTTTGGGAGAGAAAACCACCTTCTTGAAGGAAAAATAATCCTCCATCAGCAGAACTTTCCCCTTTCCCTTATCAGCAACATCAAAGAAAGGACCCATACCTCCCTGAGACAAGGAGACCAGCAGGCGCCACTGCAGGGAGGAGCGGGAGGCCCGCCAACTCTTTCTCCAACCCATACGAAGGCCTTTCCTTCTCGACCGTCCCTTCCACAGCCAGCGCAAGGTTACTCACAAGAGACTTCTGAAGGCTCTCCGGCGAGAGATGAGCCAAAACACAGAGGGAAGAAGGTGGTGGGGAAAGAGACCTATGAGGGGTCCCCAGAAGATCCAAGATGAATCCAAACTTTTTCTCTGTACTACAATCCTGTGGAGAAGAAATCATGGAAATGGGACCTGGTGTCCAGGCTATCAGATCACCAGACTTCGTAGGGGCTGACCACCTGTCTGACACATCAGGCCGCGCCCCTATGCATGCCTCTTCTGGATCAACACACCCAGCGGAGGGATTCAAATTTGAAAAAGTAACGGTCTGATTCAAAGCCTCCTCATTCCCCAAACTGGGCGAAACCTGACCCAAACCCGCCTGCGGCTCTTGCCGAGACGAGCTTGCAGCAACCTTCATTCTCCTTCAAGTAAAATCCCAATGGCCATGAAATCCACAAAGGCCACAGATCTTCAAGGAGTGCTGGTAGATGATTCTCTGCCTCCATGTAAAACCATCACTAGCCTGCAAAAGGACCATGGAGGGCAACTTCATGGCCAGATCAAGCTCCACACAAATGCGGGGGTTGGCCGCCGCCAGAAGAGCCCGAGTATTCTCATCCATGCAAAGAAAAGAACCAAGAGAGTCCCCCAAAGATTTCAAAATAGAAGGGTTTTGAAAAGGGAGTGGAAGGTTCGGAAAGGAAAACCAAACCGCATCCGACAAGGCCTCTCGACCAAAGTGACAATCCCAAGACCAACGCGAGAGAGAGAAGCGCCAACTGCCACACCTCCTGCTAACGCTGGACCAGGCCCTCACAAAGTCCTCCCTAGAACTGAAGTGGATGCTGAAAGCCACCCTAGATATCTCGGAGACCGCCGACATGCAAGAGAGGCCCCAAGAGGACACCACATTCCTGAAAAAACTCAATGAGGGTTTGCTGCGACCGAAACGAACCACTAGAGAAAGGTCGAGAAGAGAACCAGCTTCTTAAAGCTCAAGAGAGGAATGATCCACCACCGGAAACCCGTACACATGCCTTGGGGGCCGACATTCCACCTAGATTAGAGCCAATCATGGGCAGACCACAGGGACATTGGCAGAGTGACTGCAGTCAGCCACCGGCGGAGGAGAGCCACACAGAGCATCCTTATAGGAGACCTTTTTGAAACCCTCGCCCTCGCCAGCCTCCCTCGGAGAGTGATGAAGGCCAGATGGCGGAGGAAACCAAAGGCCAGGTGCAGGAGCAGGAGGAGGGATGGGAGAAGGAGCGGGAGCGGGGGTAGAAGCAGAAGTCGTCATCCAAAATCCCTCACTTTCTTATAGCTCTAAGATGCTCAGGACATAGGCCATATTTTATTTTGAGTGAGTTTTATAATTTTGTAGAATTGATAGGTTTCTCACTTCCTTTCTCCACCCAAGATTTCCCAATAGTTTTTTCTAGAACATGAAATGTTAAAAGAATTTGATGAAACATTATTTTTGGTAAGAGAATATTTCACCCGATTCTCGTATTGAGATTTCTCAGTAACTTTAAATGTCTCAAATTTTACTTCGAAGGATTTGTTGAAGTTTGTGTTTATCTTCCACAAGGTACTTTTGGACTCAAGAAGTTTTTATTTCAAGTTGTCAACCTCTTCTTCCTTACCTTCTAGCTTCTTACTAAGATATTCAATCATATTTCCCTATTTAACAATTCTAAGTTTGTAACTTAAAATATATTGAATGTATTCATCCTCCTTAACGAAGAAATATTTTCTTCCATCAAAAAATTCTTCATGATCTTTCTTCATTAATATTATTTATTTATTGAGAGTTTTTTTACTCTAGACATGAAACAATTTTGGTTATGAGTTGAAATTATTTATAAGATTCTTCACCACCTTCTTCAATATTTGAAAAATATTTTATTTTCTCAGCTTTTTCAATGAAGGTTATTATTTTTTCTGAACTTTAATCTTCAGATGAATTGTTATCAGTTGATTCTGATTCAAGTTTCTTACTCCAAATTCTTCTTCTTTTTTCCAATAAAATTCTTCTTGTAACTATTGGAAGGCTTTTCTTCATTATCATTTTTGTTCCACTTCTTCCATCAATGTTTTTCATCAGAATCATCTTGATATTATCCAAATTTCTTCTAGGAGAAATTCATAGAAAAGTGTCTGATTATACCACACTTAAAACATTTTATAAGAAGTTTACCTTAATACTTTAATTTTTCTCTTTGATATTTATTAGATATAAGAGAAATGATTTTTTCATTCAGTTTTTCATCCTATTTATCTTCGGTCTCACAAGGATCTTTTTCTTCAACATCTTGAATTTTCATCTTTCTCATAGCTTCAAAATCCATTTCATCTTTCATCTTATTTTTAAAAATTGGGGCTTTCCTAATTTTATAAACAATAATAAACTTATGAAATTCATCAAATATAAATCATCCCTATCTTCTAAAGAAGACAATTTAGAATCAAACCTATTGGGAAAGATTCTCATAAGTTTCTTCACAATTTTATTGTCTTCCAAAACATCTCTGAACCCCCTATTGTTGTAAACACTTTCATTTACTCTGGTAAAGTATTCATCAATTTCTTCATCAACTCTCATTCTGATTTCTTCATACTTACCACACCAGATTTTTAGATTTTCTTCTTTAACTTTTGTATTCCCTTCGAAAAAACTTTCCAGCTTTCCCACATACTTTTTATTGTTTTTAGACCCATTACCTTCTAATAAATATTTTATGATAAATAAATTATAATTAAATTTCTACCATTTACATCAAATTCTATATTTATCTTATAAGAAAATGTCATAGGATCATCTTTCTCAATAGGTGGAAAACCAATAGTAGTAGGATCGACAACTTCAAGGAAAATAGATAGGAGATAAGGAATCATCCTATTTTTCCATCCATAATAATTGTTTCTATCAAATGTAGAAATCTATCTACAATTGATAGAATTAATATTATCCATGATAAGTATTCAATGAGGGAACCTGAACCCTTTGATACCAATTGAAGTTCCAAAGAACGAATAACAACTTAGAAGGGGGGGGGGGTTGAATCGTTATTGACTTTTTATATGTTTCAAAACTTTTATAACCATAACCCCTAAAACCTTTTAAGATTTATATCCTTATAAACCTTTAGTAAATAACCATGTATTCAAAGGTAGGAAAACAAGAAAAGCACATAAGATTTACAAGGTTTGGCCTCAATGTGAGAACCTATGTCCTTACTATAGCCACTCCCATGGGTCTATGGAAATCCACTATTATGAAGAAGTGAATACAACTTGTTCCAACTACCATTAGACACATTCTATCTCCCAATAGGAAATATTTTACTAACTCCCATTAGTTTACAATGTTTTCTTATAAAATAATTGATCCAAAAAAACTAATAATTTTTTTGAATCTTATCCACAATTTCTCAGTCCGAATCCTCAGTCTGATTTGGCTGGATCTGATTTTATTTTCTCATAATGCTGGATCTGATTTTTGTAGAATGCTAGATCCAATTTTTGCATAATGCTGGATCTAATTTTTACAGAATACTGGATCTAATTTTCTCAGAATGATGGTTCTAATTTTCTCAGAATACTGGTTCCATTTACTCCTAATCTTGGTTCTTATTTACTCAGAATCATGGTTCTGATTTGGTTATAATCCTTTTTTTCTGATTTTCTCAAATTCTTGGTTCCGATTTTCTCAGAATCATAGTTTCAATTTGATTAGAATCCTAGTTCCTATTGGCTCAGAAGATTGGTTCTTATTTTCCCAGAATCTTGTTTTCGATTTTCTTAGAATCTTGGTTTAGATTTTTTCAAAATTTTGGTTTTGATTTTATCATAATATTTGTTTTTATTTGCTTAGAATCTTAATTCTGATATTCTTATAATCTTTGTTCTTATTTTCTTAGAATCTTGATTCTAATTTTCTTAGAATCCTGGATACAATTTTCTAAGAATCATTTAAAAACTAAAGGTTTTATTGAATTCTCAATACATTTCTTCTTCAACAAAATGTGAACTTTCACTTTGATTTATCTATCACTCCTCCTTTCATACGTATGTAAAAAGTTGCAAATGAATAATGTATATGAGCATGTATTTATAAGAAACCTGAAAACCAAATGTGGTAAACATTGAAAACATTCCCACATTCCTAAATTAAAAAACCCCACAAATCTCTCACATTTAGAACTTTAACTTTGATTTCATCAAATATCCTTAGATTTCATCGAGATTTATTAAGAATTGAATTTTAATTTTGACCTCTTCAACTTATGGAATTTTAATTTTGAGTGAATCTAATTTCTTTATATGCTAGATCTGATTTTCTAAAGATTTTGAATCCGATTTTCTGAAGATACTGGATCCAATTTTTTGATGATGTTGGATATGATTTTTAGAACAATAATGTTGGATCTGATTTTTAGAATTTGTTGGATCCAATTTTCTCAAGATGCTGGATTTAATTTTTAGAACAATAAGTTGGATCTGATTTTCTAAAGACGTTGGATTCAATTTTTAGAATAATAATGTTGGATCCAATTTTCTGAAGATGTTGGATAAATTTTTTAGAATAATAAGTTGGGTATAATTTTCAAATTATTTTTAGTGATTCCAATTTATTCAAACTCTCCACCACTTCTTCAAAATATTTTATCTTGAATGTTTTCATGATTTGTGAGAAGTTCTTGATCAAAAAAGAATTGTCTAATTTAGTTTAGAAAGTATGAAAACATTTAACTCCTGAATTTACATTCTTCAAAAAACATCTTCAATAAAAAATGACTTCTTTAAAAAAAAACTTATGTCTCAATAATATTCCTTCTTCATAACTTAGAAATTTCATTCTTCTTAGATAACAAAAAATTATTCAATAAAAAATTTAGTTATCAACAAATAAAAAAACGTTCTTAAAACAATTTATCATAAAGGTACTTCAATAATTCATAGGTTCCAACTATGGGTAACCTAAGGCATCAACTATAACAAGCTATAAAAATATTTAACATTTACTTAACATTAATTTCGGTTTAAAAAAACTAGAGAAACACCATTATCATTTAACATGTGTAACACACCAATCTTCCACTGTATTCTTCTCTTTGAATAATACATTAGCTTGCGCTGTACACAACTTCAAGTTCTAACACACCACGACCAATCAAAATAGCCATTATGAATAGTAATACCCACTTTTTTAAATTTTTTAAATTTTATTTTTCAAAATGGACTTCATTTTTGGATTTGGAATATCAAAATTAACTTAGGGTGGATTTTTCGTATTTTCATGAAAACTTTGAATTTTTGATGAATAGTAAAAAACACTACATTATTGTTTAAAACAAAATTTTTATTTAAATAATTAGATATTTTATTTAAATTTATATTAGTAAAAAATAGATACATAATACCTATATATTTTTAATTTAATTCATTAGATTCATTTTATAATAATATTAGATATATAAATTTTTATTGAACTTTTTACCGTCTTTTACCCACCTTCTAGGCGCATTTGTAAATTTGCATAAAACATAATTTTAACACTTTTGTGAATTGAATTTCAAAAATCTGAGAGACACAGTTTAAATGAGTAAGTGAAATGTGGTTCAATAAGATTAAAATAATTTTTGGTGAATAGTAACTTTGGACTTTTATTTACTATGGTTAAAAGTAAATAGGGTAATTAAATGTAAAAAATGATATTATAATTACCCTAAAACGTGTTATAATTATATTAGAGAATTGTATTTAGACCAAAATAAACCTTAGGAAAAAAATATGATCATTTTGGTCCACTTGGATTAGATTAGGACATTTATTATTATTTTATTTAAAAAGAGTTAAAAGTGTTAAATTCAAAGTTTAATAACTAAACCATTTTTAATATAGGGTTATACATAAGATAAATTTGACTATAAATATTAATTAGAAAGATAAATATATTTCATACATAATTTTATTTTATTTATAATTTTTATACATTAAATAATTAAATTTATTTATGATACAATGATGATGCAGTAATTACCTTATTAATGAAGGATTAAAATAATTGATATTATAAATATCCAAATAAATGTAAATTGAGACTTCTGATAAATTCCAAAAATTTTATAGGTTAATATGACATGTTAGGGTTGATTAAATAATAATTTTTTTATGTGATAAAGTTGTTATGACTTTCACAAAAACAAAACACCAAATAGTGTCAAAATTGACATAAATGAGTTTTTTAGAAAATACTATATTATTAATTGATATAATATTACTAAAAATATAAGGCTTATACAAAGTACTTATATAAGGTTAGATAGATCAATAATGAACCACATGGGGTTCTCATGTATCTTTATAGTAAGTTTATTAACCATTTATTATAATAATACAAGAATACATGGTAAAAGTTAAACTATTTAACTAAGAGTTAAATCTAAAAGAAAAGGTTAATATGGTAACCTAAACCTATCTAAAACCTGTTGGTTGATAGGTTTTTGAACCATCACCACCTTATCCTCTAAATAAATCATTTTGGAGCCATTATAAACTGAATATGATTTTATAATAAAATAATATTTCAAGCTTTTCAAAAAGTGACCCTCACCTCTCTTATAAAAAGGTACTTCCCCTTCTCTCAAAATCACACTTCCAAATCCATTTGGATCGGCCAACCCCTGACCAAATATCCTCCCAAATACCCTCAATTCTACCTATAGGCCTTAATTTTATTATAAAGACAACCAAAGGAGACCTGTTGATCAACTCAAAAGGAAACATCCAAAGAAGAGGTAATAATTTCACCACCTCTTTAAAAGTTATTTTCTTCTTCCACTTCCTATTTCTTTGTTGTTTACATACCAAAATAATAACTCCAGTAACTTATACATAATTTTATGTTATTATAAATTTGGTACAACCATATTCATTATTCTATCCATCCTATGAATGAAAAGCCACCATATGTGCATACATATGACTTACTGTCTCCACGTTGTGGTGTAGTTTGTTAATCAAACACTTTTATTTGGATGGGTATAATAATGAGTATAAATGATGTAAATAATTAATATAACATGTTAATTAATCTGTATATATTATATACCATCCAATTACATACGATTTTTCCATCAATAGAGTGATATTGTTGCTCGTGCGTACGTACGGATTACCGTCTCCACGAACGTGATGAAATTCATTCCCCATCATAACTATTCAAGAATATTTTTCATTTTATGATTAAAAATAATTTTTAATAACTTAGTATCAATATGTATATGAATAAAATACATCCTATCCATAACAAACATGACTTATGTAACCAAGTATATAAAGGAAAACAAATCAGTTAACACCCGAAACGATGATACTACTGAAATATTATTAACAAAGAAAAATTAGAAGACCATATATGATATCATATTTATGTATATAGTTCTTTTATAATTTAATAAAAATGATTTAACTATTATAAAAGAGGTTAACTGACCCTCGATCAAGGAAAATTACAAGTTAAGGGTTAATTCTACAATCTCCTCATTATCTGAGGTTGTTTATACGTGAGTATTTAATGGGACCTCTTTATCATCCACATCCATGTTTCTTAAAAATTTATTTCAATAAATTTTTAATATTTCCTAGAATATGGGTTAAAGTCATTTATAACTTTTTTTTTGACTTTTTATATAATTTATATAAATGAATCTTTCTGCCATTTTCCAAACAAGGTCCTTTACGACCTTTTTGAAAAAATTAAGAAAAGAATGTTTTTTAACATATACAACGAGTGCGGTTATTTTCCGCCATTATAACATTTTAAAGATTCCCTTAAAATATTATAAGAATATTTTCAAAATAAATGTTTTATTTTATAATTATGTGAGTTTTAAATGATTTCAAAATATAAAGAGATATTTCTCTCAAATAGTTTTGATTTCATCTATGTCAACATCCTTTGATGAATTTTACACTTGTTTGATGTTGATTTATTATGATACAATATTCCATATTGTATTGAAGGTTTTCTGATATTTTTGACTGTGGATGTTTTATTTTTATGCCATTCATGGTTTATGGTTAAAGTATTAACATTTCTTATGCTAGTTTTAATATGAATATTTATGTTATGTTTCAAACTTTTCATCTGAGGAATGCATTGGACTTAGTAAGTGACGGGTGGAGAAAAATATAGCTCCTCGATGCATCGGTAGGTCTCACAAGACAAACTAGTGTCTTATAACAAGGCCTTGATAAAATCTTATTTGTAGTCTTGGAATGAGGCCTTGACTATGCGGTTATGATGTTCAGTATTATGTATTCCATCGTTATGAAATTGGATATTGATATTACATGTGATTATTCGATTAATAGAATACCAATGTGAATAAGTAAATGGAATTATATGATTTATATTTTCCATTTTATGCTGAAGTTTATGTTTAAAAGGCTTGTGTTTTAGTCTTATACATTTCTTTAAAATTTTATGCTTATTTATGATAGTTTCCACTATATTGTTATCCTTACTAAGCATCTGATCTCACCCATTTCTATGTTTTATTTTTCCCAGGATGTGAAGAAGCATATTATGACTGACTTGTAGGGATAATCTAAGGGATATGAATGTGTTCAAAAGATACACTATGTTGTTGTTTTTCATTTCATAATGCAATGTAAAACTTCTTTATGTATCTAGTACTTCCAAGGCTACTAAACTGATCGGTCTTTTAAGACATGATACCTTGTATCATGCCAATGTTATGTAATAATGCACCGAATCTGGGTAACTATGGTTGGGACGTTACAGTTGGTATCAAATGAAGTTTAGTACAAACCTTGGAAGCTATATTTAGAAAAACTATGATTATAGAACATTACCCTAAGATAGACTTTGAGGATTAGTATACAAGAACTTCATAGAATCTTGATAATGTAAAGGTTTTGTGAGTTTTACAAGCAATACGTCCATGTCTGGATACATGCAGGTAGAGGTGGATCGGGAATAGATGTACCTAGGAGTGAAAAATCTGACAAGGAGTTTCAAGATTGACCTGGGGTATCCTAGTATATGGCAACGGGCCTTACTACACTCTTGGTTATGACACTCCCGGGGGATATGCTTAGGATAATTCACATTTTATTTAAAAACCATTATGATGGATTTATAAGTATATAACTTCTCAAATAAAACATTTTTATGATTTTGGATTATATACATAACTGTTCAATTTATGTTAAGTGTTTTACAAGTTTGGAATTATGTATTTTTATTCATAAACTAATTTAGTGCATGAAATTGTTTAGAAATGGAACCTAGTAGAAGGAATGGAAACTGTATCGACACAAATAATCCATGTAGGGATTTACCTCCTACTCAAGATAATTATAGTGGAGCTGGTGATGAAACTAGTGTTGATCAACTTATCTCCATACTAGGACAACTCAATCAGGTTTGAATAATAACCTTACCCATATAGAGCTCCCTGATCCACAACGTGGAGGATCCATGTTAGACTGCTTTATGAGGGAACAACGACCAACATTAAATGGGACTAAAAAATCATTTTTAGCCGAGAAATGGATAAGTTCCTTAGAGAAAATATTTAATGCATTGGGGAGTAGCGAAAGGGAAAAAGTTGTCATGGCAGTTTATCGCCTCATGGGAGATGAAGATCAATGGTGGTCATTAATTCAAAACAATAAGGAGGATTAAGAATTATCAAATATGAATGTAGGGAGTTCAAATAGATTTTCGTAGAAAAATACTTTCCTCGTGACCAATGAGCGGATATGGAAATACAATTTCTGAGTCTGAGGCAAAAGGATGATGTTAATGTCGCAAAGTATGTGGCTAACTTTACAAGGTTAGCAAGGAATGCAACCGATTATATACATAACCCACGGAGTAAGATTTATGGATTCTTTGATTGGTTAAAAACTTTTTTCCATAAAGCATTAGTCTCACAATCCTTCTCATCGTACGAAGATATTATCTCATGTGCTATCAAGACAGAAAAGAAATTCTCTAAGTCTTACGACTTTAAAGAAAAGCAAGAGAAGAAGAGATATTCTGAACACTGTGGAAATGAAAATAAGGGGAAGAAGGGTAAAGTTGAATTTCCATCATGTGTTAAATGTGGGAAGAAACACCTAGTACCTGCCTGAAGGGAATGGGAGTCTGTTACAAGTGTGGTGAAAAAGGCCACCAAGATCATGATTTCAATGGAAAGAAAGAGGCTGAAAATGTTGAATGCTACAAAGGTATAGAAATGAGGCATTATTCAAATGAATTTCCTAAGCACCAAGGAAACTTACCTCAGAAAAGGGAAAGGGAGCAAGGCTAAGCTTATGAGATCACTACTACTGAGGTTTAAGCTCTAAAAGGCGTGGTGGAAAGAAATTTTATGGTTTCCTCAATTTTATCTAATGCTTTATTTGATTCTAGATCATCGCATTGTTTTATATCTTCCCAGTTTACTAAGAAAATTAGATATTTCCAATTTGATTGAACAAGTGAGTTGTCAATCAAAACTCCTAATGGAAGTATCATTGCAACAAGGTTTTGTGAATCAGTTCCCATTAGGGCATATAAATTTTCTTTATCTGCTGATCTCATCATCATAACCATGATTGAATTTGATATAATCCTTGTTATGGATTAGATTTCGGACCATGTTGTGAAAATTTATTGTAAGGAGAAGGAGGTTACAATTTTCGATTATGATAAAGAGTACCATATCTTTAGAGAAGAAACATCACCATTTGATTCTTATCTAGATCCACCCGTAGTACCTCTAATAAATTCAATTATTGAGGGGGGGGGGAGAATGAAATAACTATGGCTGTGGAAAAGAATATTCAAAAAGAGGACGTACCTATTGTGAAAAAATATATTGATGTGTTTCTAGAGGATTTACCTAGACATCCTACAGAATGATAAATTGAGTTTTCTATTGATTTAATTCCTAGTTCAAGGCCCATATTGAAGACCCATTATAGAATATACATTGTGGAATTAGTGGAACTAAAGAAACAACTGGAGAAATTGAGTAATAAAGGATTTATTCACCCTAGTGTTTCTCCATGGGGATCCCCTGCTCTTTTTGTTAAGAAGAAAGATGGATCTATGAGGTTTTTCATTGACTATAGGGAGATCAATGCTATAACAATAAATAAAAAGTATTCCCTACCATGCATTGATGATTTATTTGATCAAATTCATGGAGATCAATATTTTTAAAAGGCTTACCTTTGATCTGGATATCATCAGTTGTGTGTAAAGAAGGAAGACATTTCGAAGAAAACATTTCTTAACAGGTATGGGCATTACGAGTTTACAATAATGCCTTTTTGGACTGAATAATGCACCCTCTATTTTCATGGATCTAATGAATAGAGTTTTCAAGGAATATCTTGATGACTTTGTATTATTTTTTATTGGTGATATCTTGGTATACTCGAAAATCTACGAAGATCATGAAAATAACATGCCTACTACTCTGAAAACCCTTAGAACAAATGAATTATATGTGAAGTTTAGAAAGTGTGAATTATGGCTTCAAGAGATTTCTTTTCTTGGCCATATTGTCTCTAAAGATGGAATATCTGTTGAACATTTTAAAAAAAGTGAAATACAAGAATTTCCAGAATCGACGAGTATAAATGAGGTATGTAGTTTTTTTGGGTTAGCAGGTTATTATCGGCGTTTTGTCCAGACTTTTTCCCAATTGGAAAACCCATTAAACAAGATCACATGTAAATGTGTTAAATTTGTTTGTAAAAAAGAGTGTGAAGAATGTTTTGAAGAACTAAAGAGAAGATTAGTCAATGCTCCTATCTTGACTCTACCATTGGGGAATGATGGGTTTGTTATTTATAGTGATTCTACAAAGAAAGGACTTGGTTATGTCCTTATGCAGAATGATAGAGTTATTTCATACGCATCCCAAGAACTAAAAATTAATGAAAAAAACTATCCTAATCATGATATTGAGTTAGCAGCTGTAATCGTTTCTTTGAAGATATGGATACACAATCTCTATGGTGAAAAATGTGATATATATAATGATCACAAGAGTTTGATGTATATTTTCTCACAAAAAGAACTCAACATGAGGAAAATACGATGGATTGAACTACTCAAAGATTATTATTTCACTATACACTACCACTCGAGGAAGGTAAATAAAGTGGCATATGCTTTGAGTAGAAAGGATGATAGAGTTTTGAAAAAGATTAGAGTTGAAAGGGATCCTTAGTTCATGGATCTTGTAAAGATGGATATGTAAATGATCATCGTAGGTGAGACATCAATACTTTGTCTAATGGTTTCCAAGCCATATTTACGAGAAAGGATAAAAATTACTCAGACTGATGATGAGGAGTTTGGAAAGAAAATTAAAGCTACGAATGATGGGAGATTAATTGACTTCGTATATGAAGATGAAATTTTGAAATTTGGGAAGAGACTTTGTGTCCCTGATATACCAGAACTAATAAGGGAATTTTTCGATGATTCTCATGGCTCCAATTTCTCTATACACCTTGGTAGCACTAAGATGTGTAAAGATTTAAAGGAACATTTTTGGTGGGACAAAATGAAGAGGGATATTGCTGATTATGGGTCAGGATGTATGGTTTGTCAATAAGTTAAGGCTGGAAGACAACATCATGGAGGTGTCATGCAACCTCTTCCCATACCCGAGTGAATATGGGATGATATTACTATGGACTTTGTCATGGGGCTACCAAATAATCCTAAAAGGAATGATGCAATATGGGTCATTGTTGATCGTCTTACCAAGTCAACACATTTTCTTGGTATAAGAGAAGATTTACCACTTGAAAGTTTAGCAAGACTATATATTAATGAATTTTTAAGACTTCATAGGGTAACCCTATCAATTGTTTCTGATCATGATCCCCATTTTACATCAAGATTCTAGAAAAGTCTTCAGAAGTCCCTGGATACTGAACTTTGTTTGAGCATTGCCTACCACCCTTAAACTGATAGACAATCATAATGGTCTATTTAAACCTTAAAAGAAATGTTGAGATCTTGCTCACATGACTTTCAAGGTATGTGAGATCAATATTTACCTCTGGTAGAATTTTTCAATAAAAATAGATTCCATTTAATTATTTAGATGGAACCATATGAAGCATTATATGGAAAGAGATGTCGCACACCAACTTGTTGGGATGATGTTGGTAAAAGAAAACTCGTAGGGTCAGAACTTGTTGAGGAAATAATGGAAAAGGGGAAGGTTATCCAAACCCACATTAAAATTTCTCAAAGAAAAAGTGTTATACCAATAACTGAAGGAATGATTTGGAATTTCAAGTAGGAGATCATGTTTTTTTGAAGGTATCTACATGGAAGGGTGTTTTATGATTCTTTAAGAAGGGAAAATTAAGTTCTAGGTACATCAGACCTTTCGAAATTCTAGAACAAATTGGAGTTATAACATATCGTTTTTCAATGCCGTCAAGTCTCTCCAAAGTTCATGATGTGTTCCAAATATCACTGTTAAGAAAATACATGCCTAACCCAACACATGTACTCACCTATGAAGAAATTGAACTGGAACCCGATCTGTCTTATTGTGAAGATCCTTTCTAGATTCTTGATAACAGAGAACAAGTGCTGAGAAACCGGACGACTTGTCTGGTGACAGTTCTATGGAGAAACCATAAGATGGAAGCGACAATGTGGGAACTCGAGGAACATATGACGAAGAACCACCCAAATATTTTTATGCTGTAAAATTATATAAATTTTTAGGATGAAATTATTTGAAGGAGGGAAGAATGTAACTCCCCAAGCTTCCACACTATGCTTCTCTTTGAATAATACAATAGCTTGCATTGTACGCAACTTAGAGTTCTAACACACCATGACCAATCAAACAAGCCGTTATGAATAGTAATACCCAATTTATGATATTTTAAAAATTTTATTTTTCAAAATGGACTTCATTTTTGGATTCGGAATATTAAAAATATCTTCGGGTGAATTTTTGGTATTTTTCTGAACACTTTCAATTTTTGATGAATAGTGAAAAACACTGCGTTATTATTTAAAACCAAATTTTTATTTAAATAATTAGTTATTTTATTTAAATTTATTTGAGGTAAAAATAGATACACAATAACTATATATGTTCAATGTAATTCATTGGAGTCATTATATAATAATATTACATATATAAAATGTTATTGAACTTTTTACCGTCTTTTACCTACATTTTGGTGCATTTACAAATTTGCATAAAACATAATTTTACCGATTATATGAATTGAATTTCAAAAATACAAGAGACATGGTTGACATCAGTAATTAAAATTTGGTTCAATAAGATGAAAATATTTTTTTGGTGAATAGTAACTTTTAACTTTTATTTACCACAGTTAAAAGTAAATAGGGTGATTAAAGGTAAACAAATGATATTATAATTACCTTAACACATGTCCTAATTCTATTGGATAAGTGAATTTAGACCAAAAATAACCTTAGGAATAAAATATTATCCCTTTTTTCCACTTGTATTAGATTAGGACAGTTATTATTATTTTATTTATAGAAGAGTTAAAAGTGTTAAATTTAAAGTTTAATAACTACTACATTTTTAATATAGGGTTATACATAAGATAAATTCGACTATAAATATTAATTAGAAAGCCACAAATATTTCCCACATAATGGTATTTTATTTATAATTTTTAGACATTAAATAATTAAATTTATTTATGATACAATGATGATGCATTAATTACCTTATTAATGAAAGATTAAAATAATTAATATTATAAATATCCAAATAAATGTAAATTGAGACTTATGATGAATTAAACTAATTTTATAGGTTAATATGACATGTTTGGTTTGATTAAATATTTTTTTTGAAGTGATAAAGTTGTTATGACTTTCACAAAAACAAAATACCAAATAGTGTCAAAAGTGACATAAATGAGTTTTTTTAAAAAAAATATATTATTAATTGATATAATATTCCTAGAAAACTAAGGTTCATCCAATGGAATTTTATAAGGTTATATAAATCAATAATTAACCACTTGGTTTTCTCTTGTATATTTATAGTAAGTTTGTTAACCATTTATTATAATAATACAAGAATACATGGTAGAAGTTAGACTATTTAACTAAGAGTTAAATCTAAAATATAAGGTTAATATGTTGACCTAAACCAATCTAAAACCTATTTTTTGAGAAGTTTTAGACCCATACCCACCTTATCCTATAAATAAATCATTTTGTATCCATTATAAACCAAATATGATTGTGTAATAAAATAATATTTCAAGCTTTTCCTAAAGTGACCCTCACCTCTCTTATAAAAGGGTACTTCCCCTTCTCTCAAAATCACACCTACAAATCCATTTTTATCGGCCAAATCCTGCTCCAATATCCTCTAAACTACCCTCAATTTGACCTAGATTCCTTAATTTGATCATAAATCCAACTTAAGGAGCCATTTTGATCAACTCAAAAGGAAACATCTAAAGAAGAGGTAATAATTTCACCACCTCTTTCAAAGTTCTTTTCTTCTTCCACTTCCTATTTCTTTGTTGTTTCCATACCAAAAATAATAACTCCAGTCCCTTATACACACTTTTATGTTATTATAAATATTTTATAACCATATTTATTATTCTATCCATCCTACGAAGGACAAGTCACCATACGTGCGTAAGTACGGCTTACCGTCTCCACATCATGGTGTAGTTTGTTATTCAAACACTTAATTATTTGGATGGGTATAATAATGAGTATAACTGATGTAAATAATAAATATAAAATTATATGGATTTTGTATATATGATATAACATCCAATTACATATGATCTCACCATCAATATAATGATATTGTCACTCCTGCATACGTACAGATTACCGTCTCCACGAACGTGATGAAATTAATTCCCCATTATAACCATTCAAGAATAATTTTCATTTTATGAATAAAAATAATTTTTAATAACTTAGTTTCATTATTGATATGAATCAAATACATACTATCCATAACAAACATGGCTTACATAACCAAGCATATAAAATAAAACGAATCAGTTAATACCCGAAACTATGATACTACTGAAATATTATTAATAAAGAAATATTAGAAGATCATATATGATAAAATATTTATGTATGTGGTTATTTTATAATTTAATAAAAATTATTTAACTATTATATAGGAGGTTAACGAACCCTCTATCAAGGAAAGTACAAGGTAAGGGTTAATTCTACTATCTATTCATTATCCGAGGTTGTTTATATGTGAGTATCTACTGGGACCTCTTTATCATCCAAATCCGTGTTTCATAAAAATGTATTTCAAAACATTTTTAATATTTCCTAGACTCTGGGTTAAAGTCATTTATACCCTTGTTTGAATTTTATAGAATGTTTATAAAGGATTCTTTCTGTCATTTTCCAAACATGGTCCTTTACGACCTTTTTGATAAAATTAAGTAAAGAATGTTTTTTAACTCATACGGTGAGTGCGGCTATTTTTTTCCGTTATAACATCTTCAAGATTAAATTAAAATATTATAAGAGTATTATCAAAATAAATGTTTTTATTTTATAATTATGTTACATTTAAATGATTTCAAAATATAAAGATATATTTCTCTCATATTGTTTTGATTTCATCTATGTCAACATCCTTTGATGGATTTTACACTTGTTTGAAATTGATTTATTATGATACAATATTCCATATTATATTGAAGGTTTTTTTAATATTTTTGACTCTGGATGTGTTATTTTTATACCATTCATGGTTTATGGTTAAAGTATTAACATTTCATATGCTATTTTTAATACAAATGTTTATGTTATGTCTCAACCGTTTCATATGAGGAATGCATTGGACTTACTAAGTGACGGGTGGAGCCTACTAGAGATCCTCAATGAATCAGTAGGTCTCATGAGACAAACTAGTTTCTTGGCACAAGGCCTTGAAAAAATATTATTTTTAGTCTTGGAACAAGTCCTTGACTACGTGGTTATGATGTCCAGCATTATGAATTCCATCATTATGAAATTGGCTATTGATATTACATGTGATTATTCGACCAGTAGAATATCCATGTGAATAAGCAAATGGAATCATTTGATTTATATTTTCCATATTATGCTCAATTTTATGTTTAAAAGGATTGTGTTTTAGTCTTATACATTGCCTTAAATGTTTATTCTTATTTATGATAGTTTCCACTATATTGTTATCCTTACTGAGTATCTGAGCTCACCCCTTCTATGTTTTATTTTTCCTAGGATGTGAAGAAGCATATTATGACTGACTTACAGGGATATTATAAGGGATATGATTGTGTTAAAAGGAGATAATATTTTTTTGTTTTTCATTTCATAATGTAATGAAAAACTTATGTATGTATCTAGTACTTCCAAGTCAACTAAACTGATTGGTCTTTTGGGAGATGATTCCTTGTATCATGCCAATGTTATATAATAATGCACCGAATCTGTGTAACTAGGGTTGGGGCATTACAACATGCCTTTTTTATTCATCATTACCAACAATCATTATCATTATTTATATTATTTATCAATTCCATTATAACATGGAAGATATCATTCAATTAAATATTCACATTTCATCAATTTTAATTACCGTAAAATTACAAGAATCACCAGTTTCATTTAAACATTAAAATTATTTAATTATTAAGCCAATTAATCAATTAATTATTTATTTACATTCTTTATCATTTTACATTAAAAAATATATGATAAAACAAGCACAAAAACATGCCATACAAGAATAATATAGATATTAAAATATCTACAAAATCAAGAGGTAAGCTAGTATCATATTAGAAAGAACCAACATGCAATTTCAAATACAATTTCTTATTAATCCAATTAAATATTTATTAGGTTAATTCCTTTTCTATCCAAAGGGATAAAGCATGATAACTTTATGAATTTATGTAAATAAAAATAAGAATAAATGAACCCCAACCTTAGAGGAATCAACGTTATTCACATGAGAATGGATCAATGCTACAGTTCTTGATCACCCCTCCCATAAGAAGACCACATTCCCCTAAAGACATCGTGCCACAACCACACCAACAAAAAAATCCATTAGAATATGGAGTGGAATATTCATCACCTAGAAAGAAATAAATGGGTGGGAAAATATTGGATAACTATAAGAGAACAAGAGATATATAACCTTGGATTACTGCAGTTCAAAGGTAGAAGATGGCAATCAATCCCCTTCGAAGGGCTCCAAATCACCTGAAGAAAATGTTACTGGCTAGATGGATCCTTGGGAGAGAAAATGTACTATTTGAGTCAAGCAGAGGGAACTATAGGTTTTATATTGAATTTCCAGACATGTTTTTATGATGTTAATGGTTTATTTATGTTATAAATCACCCAAATTTTAAGTTCAATTGAAAAAAATACATTTCCTAAAACCATAAAGACTTTATTTAATTCACATCATAAATTTCATATTTACGATGGGAATTTATTGTGACCAGATTTTCTGAGTGCAAGGATCATCATATTTATGATGTAAATATTAATTTTACGTCATAACTTATCATCCCATGAATTTCTCTACACAAGCCACAAAACCCATGTTTAGGTCATAAAAATCTCTTACACCATAACCTTTCCTTTACATTGTGAATTATCCCTGATTCTAGATTTTAGTAGACAAATACCCATGTTTCCCCCACTAAGTCTCCTCCAAGAACCAAGAGCTTTGAAAAGACATAAAGAGTAGGAATAAATGTATTCGAGACCATAAATCAGATACCTCTTAGATAATTTACTTCCTTCAGAATACAAAATCAAATCCAGAGAGAAATAATGTAAAAAGGAGTCATCCAAATAGATTCCCCATGAGATAAATCTCAAGGATCTTTTCATCGTAAGAGCTATACCACCTCATCAGAGGTACAATTAAAAAACCACAAAACAACAACAACCATCTCCTAAAACACTCTCTAGGGGAGATACCTCTCAAATGAGAGTAAGGACACAACAACAAATATGGGAAATAATCTTATAAACTAGAAAGGGTAACATCCAAAAATGAAAAAACTTACATGATAAGAGATAAAAATAAAACATCTTAGAGCATTGGACACGTATCTATAACTCACATTCCTAGGTACTATCTTCCATGGCACCAAAATACAAGAAGGCACAAAAAAAGGGAACAAAATGCATGCACAATACCTTCTCTTTGCAGCCCTAGATCTCTATAGGTCTCTCCTCGAAGGTCTCATACTCATCAACATCAATCTCACCCCAATAAATGATCTGAGAGTCACCATGAACGTAATTTTAGAGATATGAAAAGTGAAAAAAATCATGTATCTAGCTCATTTGTGGTGGAATTTCTATCTGATATGCAATGAGTCCAACATGAACCAATACCTTGAAAGGTCTGATGAACTAGGGATAAATCTTACTCCCAAAACCAAACCATTATTTCCCATGGTGAGAATACACCTTCAACAACACATGATGTACAACATAGAACTCCATAGGTATCCTACTATGATAAACATAGGATTTATGACATTCCTACACTACTTTCATCCTCTCATGTATCACCTGAACCATCTTTGTCATGTTCCACACTAACTCCTTCCTGAGAATTTCTAACTCTCTAACCCTAGTCCAGTATAATGGAGAATAGAAAGGTCATTAATATAAAGTTTCAAACAAGACCATACAAATGGTGAAGTGAAAACTATTGTTGTAAGAAAACTCAACCAAGGGAAGGTGCTTTATACATGAACCTCCAAAATCTTGGATATAAGAAACCAACATATCTTCAAGATTCTAGATGATCTACTCTATTTGATCATCCACATGCGGATTAAAATAATTGTTAAGGAATAAATATGAGAAAAACGTTTTCTGGATATCTCTTCACACCCTTGAGGTAAAATGCAGATCTCAATCAGAGATGGTCATCCTTGAGGATCTGTGGAGTCTCACCACTTCCTCAAGATACTGCCTCGACATAACCTCCACCGATCTCTACTCCCTGCTCACTATAAAGTGGGTTTATTTCATCAAACAATCCACTATCTCCTATATAGAATCATATTCTCCCTTATATTTACGTAAACTAGTAACGAAGTCCATCGATATGTCCTCCCACTTACACTAGGTAACATCTAATGGTTGGAGAAAACCACCAGGAACATAGTGCTCTACCGTAATCTTCTGAAAGACCAAACATCAAGACACAAACATTGAAAATGAATGCTTAAATCTAATCCATGAAAACTATCCTCTCACAGATCATTACATATTTTTCACATCAGGATATATCACCAAGGGTGAGATATGTAACTCTTGAAGAACTAACTCAAATATCACTAGAGGGATGAAAATTCTCCCCTAGAACAACACATAATGTTTTTCATCCTCAGACCAACAAACATGGGAATAACTAAATCCAACTCAGTTTCTCTAAACCTCCACCTTAGAATACCTTAGATGGGAATCCTATACCTACTATACTAAATATGACTAAAATATCATCTAGAAAAGACAACCTCCACCTCCAACATCCCCCATATCTAGATTCATCACTGAGAGATCTTCCATCACTCTATAAGAATATCTAGATTCATGCATGATGTCACTATATGACTTCCTTCATAGTGTATCAACTACAATAGCTCTCTTTATGGATGTATATGAAATCTCAAAGTAGTAATCCTAAAATAATTCCATCCATCATCGCTATCGCAAGTTTAAGTCATGATGATAGAAGACATACCTAATACTCTAATGATTGGTAAAAACTATGAAAGGGTCACTGATGAGGTAACATTTCCACAATTTCAAGTCAATTGAAACTATTAGAAACTTGAGATCATGGGATGTATAGTTACACCCATGGTGATATAACTACTGAGACCTATAATAAAAAACTGATATCTACAACATCAACACATAGCCTAAAACAAGATGTGAAACATCTCAAAAAACTTAAAAATGAACTCCCCATGTTCGAAAATAAAGGATTGGAGTGTTGAACAACTTCTTCTTTAGGTACTAAAAACCTTCTTGACATTGTCCAATCCATAAGAATGCATGATCCTTTTGGGTCAAGCTTATCAAAGGAGAGATAACCAAAGAAAAATCAGCTACGAACCTCCTATAATAGCCCACAAGAACAAAGAAATTCGACAGTTCTATAATTTTCTTGGTTAATGAACAAGAAATGAATACCTTTATATTCAAAGGATCTACAAACACTCCTTGTTGGGATACCACATGCCCCATGAAATGAACTTCATAATCCATGAACTCACACTTAGACAAATTTTGAATAACTATTGATAATGAATAAATCCCAATACAGAACACAGATTCACTACATGCTCCTTAGATGCAGAGTATATGTCATCAATGAAAACCACCATGAACTTATCCAGTAACTCTCAGAACACTTCATTAATCAAACCTATTAACACATCTAGAGAGTTCATCACATTGAACAACATCAGAATAAACTCATAATGTCCATTAAGGTAATTAAAAGTAGTATTCAGAATATCCTCATCCATTACATGAATTTGAAGATATCTTGACCCCAAATTGATCTTTTAGAACCAACTATATCCTTTAATATAATCCAATAAATCATCAATTCATGGAAGAGGACAACATTTCTTCACTGTCACCTAGTTTAAGTGATGATAATCAATACAATGTTGCAAAGTTCCATCATCATTATTCATGAACAAAACTAGTGATCCCCAAGGCAATAAACTTAGCAAAAAAAAATACTACATAAATATAGCATCAAGTTTACACGAAAATCTCACAACTCCTAAGGCACCATCCTATATGGAGACACCACGATAAGAGACACACCCGACTATAGATCTATCCCAAACTTGATATCCCATTGATGGGGTAATTCTAGAACCTATACCAGAAATACATCAGGGCACTATTACACAACCCTATGAAACATCAACTATTTAACCTTATTTGAGCTCAACATAAGCTCATCCATCAATTAAGAAAAGGAAAAAAACACATATAACCCATCTGAGGGTCTCACTCACCAATGAACACTTCTAGTTCTCCATCAACATCATAGAACATAACCCACCTCCTAATGAAAACAATGATATCCTATATTGAATACAAAAATCCATATTGAGGATGATGTAATATGGATATACCCATAAACATATGATGTATCCCAAAGAGCAGCACTACCCTAGAACAAGATCACAATTTCTATATACTTTATAAAATTTAATTTGACCAACCACTGGCATAGTCAACACCAAGGGAACTAGAAGCCTCTCCACCTAAAGTCCCAATGCATATACTAGAGTAGGTGATATGAAGTATTGAATAGTTATTTAATTAAACAAATCATGTACCCATGTAGAAAATAAGAGAAGGGTACCTCAAATGCTATCTAGATTGTCTAAAGCTTGTAACGCTAGAGCATGAAGCTGACCACAACCTTCTCCATGGGCTCTATAACCATAGTGATGACCATGTCCATGGATGTTATCTACTATATGAGTATGAGTAGAATCTTGGGGTTATCCTCTACCTTCCTCGTCTCCTCTCTACTGATCCCAAGCTGGAGAAACCCGTTGCTGCTATCTTAAATGAAGATGCCTCAATAAAGGAACCTATAGCGGAACACAAGGTGAATGAAAACTAATCAAAACGTTAGGGAACTGTTTCTACTAATGAACTTTTCCTCCATAATAAAAATACACATATGATCCCTTGTAATAGGTCTATGAGACTCTACCCCTAGATAAATGAGATGATGAGAGTTGGGACCTACCACCAAATGACCGAAACCTATTATATCCAGGCAACTGGGAAACCCAAACCAAAACTCTTATTCATGAGAAATCATGAAAAATCCCCTCCCATTATGATATGGTTATGGTTATCATCCTCTCAATGAACTCTTATCTTTCCAACACTTCAATATATAACTCCAATATGAATGGGTTTACATATAATTGGATATTTGGATGAAAATCCTCCTCAAACGCCTCACCCTAATCTCCTCATCCATCGACCAGTCTGAAGCATATTATAGAAGGGTCCTGAAATAGATCCCAAGCTCCCACACACTAGAACTCCTCTGTTTAAGTATAATAAGCTCCTAGTGACTATCCAAATTCATGGTCAAAGAAATAAAATCTATTCAGAACTGGTATATGAACTTCTCCCACGATATCACAAACTCCTCACGATCATTGACAAAAAAACCACTACACCTTGATAACCCTACAATAACATCTTTATGAGTACAAATAAAACTAAAATTTATCTCAACATACTCCAACCAATCTTCAATGACTAAATTGAAAATGGTTCCCTTAAACTTCTACAGAATCTGGCGATGAAACCCTCAGAGTGTCCTCCTCAATGTGTCTTCTTTTTCAACCTCCACTATGAAGTGATTTGCTGGAATATCCTACTGAACATATTTAGTGTGAACCTAATGAGGATGTTGACTTAGATCCATGCCTGTAATAAGAAAAAATGGTTAGGATCCTAAACCTAGAATATGGAATACTTACAATTAATAAATTATTTTATTCCATTTAAAGTTTGACCTATCCCATGGTTTTCCCATTTCAAACACTTGCATAAAGAATAATGATGCATGTGTAGTATCAAAATTAATATGTATATTTCTCAATTACAAGAGGGAGGGGGATGAATTTTAGGTTTAAAAACATTCATTTTTTATCTTTAAGAAAATATATATTTAATAAATTTAAACATGATGAATTCACAATCCCTCTTTAGTTCTTAATAAAGAAACTCAGTTTCTTAGGATCTGATAATATGGATCCAATAAAGAAACTAAAATAAGTTTACTTAAGAAACATTATCACATTTAGGATCTGATAAAATGAAACTCTACATTAATTAAATATGATAATTATAAAAAAATAATTTAATCAGATTATTAAGATAGTGTAATTCAAAGTTTAAAAAATATTGACAATCAGATTCTAAGAAATTTGATAATCAAATTATAATTTGTGTGAAAATCATATTCTGATTTCTATAAAAACTAGAGTCTAGTTTTTGAGAGAATCAGAGTCTGATTTCTAAGAAAATCAGAGTTTGATTTTTGAGAGAATAAGAGTCTGATTTTTGAGAGAATAAGAGTCTGATTTCTAAGAGAATCAGAGTTTTATTTTTGAGATAATTAGAGCCTGATTTCTGAAATAATAAGAGTATGATTTCTGAGAGAATATTTGTATTATTTTTTATTAAATTATATTCAAAATTCTATAGAAATCAGATTCTAAATTCTAGAGAAATAAAATTCTCAATTCTAGATAAATCAGATTCTAAATTCTAGATAAATCGGATTCCTAATTCAAGAGAAATCAGATTCTCATAGACTGTAAGGTTCTGAGGTATATATAAGGATCATTTTTTTGAATTAAGAGAAATATGGTTATATTTAGTTATAAAAACATTAGATAAGGCATTGGAAACTAGAGGTAATGTCAAAACAATTCTTATAGAAAGGAAATTTTCCTTAAGAAAATATTTCCTAGAGAATGAGAATTTTTCTAAAGAAAATATGTTTGTGATTTCAAAAACATAAAGAAATATAAAATTCATAATAAACTTATTAACTCAATAATCTCCCCCATTTTATAAATCACAAACAACTTTTCATAAAAGAATACAACGATATGAGGTTTTCATTTTTGAGCTTAAAATAAATACTTGTCTCCATTTTTGTTTATGTATCATAATGAATATGACTAACCCCCCTTAGGTTATGAAATACCTAAGGATTATATTCTTGTATTTATTATAGAAATAACTCCCCCTCACTTAAGAATTTCTGCTTTTTGAACATTATTTCACCCTCTTTTTGATTTTTAAAAAGAAATGGAAGGAAAAAAATTATACCTAAAAGGTTAGAAAACATAAAAGAAGAAACAATGAAAAGGAAACAAATTTTATTAAGATAAGAAATGTGTCACAAAAGAAATTACAACAAAAGATCAGATATGGAAAACATTATTCATCCTTCTTTTTATCCTTTAGCATTAACTTTTTAAAAGTTGCCTTCAACTTCTTCAATTATTTGTGATCATCTTGAAAATTCTTGAGAAAATATTCCTAATCTCGATTTTATCTTTAATGATCCTTGATTCCTTCTTCCTAGGTCTCAACTATTACACCTTTATACTTGATCAATTCTTCATGCAATTTGAGTTTTCAGCCAAATTTTCCCTGATTTTCCTCTATATTTTTAGATTAAGAGAAATAGAGTTCAGTTTCCTATTTAGATGTTTGTCTTCTTGTTGAAAGCTAGCTGTAACATCCTAGATCCGGGTGCCACGCAACGGGTGCCCCGCACCCGGTTCACCATGTGACCTCAAGAGCATTTCTCCAAATGCCAGAGGCTGCCGACTTGCAGCGATGGCCCAGGTCTGATAATGGGGAAACTATTCCCTCAGTTTTCAAAGTGTAGAACAGTGGAAAGAATAAAACATTCAACAATAGTGGAAGCAATAAACCATACACAACAGGAATGAACAACTGATGACCAAAAGAGAAACCAACATTCATATATATATGAAGATGAAGTATGTCACTATTCTATAAAACAGACAGAACATGTTACATTGCAATACTATACATCACAACTGAAGTACAAGTACATAAAGCAAAATAGAAAAGCCCATAGCATCACAAGATAATGCTTAGTCCCATTCTCTCCTACACCCCAGCAGTAATCAAGTACCTGTATAAGGGCCTTTTCCCTTATCTACACCTGCTGAAACGTAATCTGTTTGGGATGAAAAGCATGACCCAAATAGGGTGTGAGAAATGAATCCCACTAGGCACCCACCAAAGGCCCGTGCCCAACAATGTGAAAGCATGAAACAACAGTGTGCAGTAATAAAATGCAATATAGTTAGCAGTATTGAAAAGTAACTAAATTAACAAGTTATATTTCCATTTTAATATCTTTTAATAATTTAATTTAAAATATCACCACAGTGAAAATTCTAAGTAAAATGCTAATGTCCTCAGACATGTAAACCCCTACCCTCAGGTAAAGAGTATCCAACACAAGAATCTACCCACAGGCACACGAATATTTCCCACAGGCGTAAGAGTGTCGCCCGCAGGCACAGAATCAACTTCCCACAAGCACAGAAGAAGTTGCCCACATGCTAAGTAGTACAATGCCCATAGGCTAATCACAACACTGCCCTCAGGATAACAGGCTACCGGGCCATTCCAAACATGTAAATAAGAATTACACAAGCAATTCCTCTCAAGGCAATTATACAATCATTACTTTAAAGGCATACCCTCAGGTATCCTGGCCAAACGGCTAAACAGAGGAACGCAACCATGGGGTGGTCCTGGATTCAAGCACTGATCCCAAACAACAATTTTACAATTTTATTTAATTACCTATATAGTTCTAGGTATTTAAAGTATCCACAACCTTATCCACACGACACCCCAACATGGGTTCATGGCACCAAAATACACAAAACACACAGTAGTTGAAAAAAAACACCAAACCACCTACCATATACACCAACGAACGATATACGTGAACGTCGATTCTAGAAATGCCCAAGAATGCTGTAGATCTAAGGTAAAATAATTCTCGCTTAAATGCAAATAACTCCCGTTAGGGGAAGAATTGTTAAGAACGATTAAAGAAAAGTGGAGGGCTTACCCGTGTGGTTCCAACGAGATCGTCGGAAGTGGAAACAGATTCCTGACATGCACTTGGAAAATCTCTAAAGGTTCGGCCGTCCTATCCCAAGCTCCCATATAGTTCTAAGCCTTCCCTGTAAATAGGGGAGGGTACTTCCCATTTTAAGTGAAAAAACAAAGTACATAGTGTGTAATTCTAAGTACACGATGTGTACTTCCCATTTTTAAGCTGTTCCTCTGGTGGCTTCTCGCCAGCGCGACACTGTTCACTTACCGACATGACTACACAGCGTGTCTTCATGAGTACACAGCGTGTGCTACACCATAGTTGGCCATCGCCGTACTATTTTCCTGCCAACTGACTACACGACGTGTAAGGTACCACTACACAGCGTGTATTTGGTTCCTACACCCTTCATCGTCGACATGGCCACACGCCCCATGTAGTAATCCCACACGACCAGAAGTACACGGAGTGTGGATAAGTACATGGAGTGTACTTTCCAAAATTTAGGATTTTTCCCCATTTTCCTTATTTTCTGAAAAAGACTTAAGGAAAAAAGAAAATAAGAAAATCGTACATCAAAAATAAGAACCGAGTTCTTACAAACTTCCCCCATTAAAGCAATTTGTCCCCAAATTTCCCTTCCAAGGGTGGTGAAGATAAATCCGTGAACAACTCCGGCTACTGAGCACGTACATCGGTCTCCCGCTCCCAGGATTCGTCCTGCCCTCAGCCATGCTACCATATCACCCGTACGAGAGGAACTGACCGGCCTCGAAGAACCTTCATGCTCCTGTAAACTATACGAATTGGATGCTCCTCAAAAGACGCATCTAACTCAATCTCAAACTCCTCAGGCTGAAAAACGTGAGATGGGTCTAAATGATAGCGGCACAACTGAGATACATGGAAGATGTTGTGCATGGACCGATACCTTTGAGGTAACTGCAACCGATAAGAAACTTGCCCGACTCTCTCCAGAATCTCAAATGGCCCCACATACCTCGGTGAAAGTTTACCCTATCTCCTGATCCGCCTGTGTCCCAGCCTCGGTGAAACAGGCAAGAAAACCTGATCCCTAACCACGAACTCCAAAGGTCTTCTGTGACGATCAACATAAGACTTCTGACGTGACTGCGTGGTAGCTATCTGCTTCTGAATCAACTGGACCTGATCAGAAGTCTCCCATACGAAACGTGGTCCCAATAAAGCTGCCTCACCTGCCTCTAACTAGAACAAAGGTGATCGGCATGGCCTACCATATAAATCCTCATAAGGTGCCATCTCGATAGTTGCCTGAAAACTATTGTTGTAGGCAAAATCGACTAGGGGTATATGATTCTACCAAGAGCCCCCAAAGTCTAGGACGCATGCATGCAACATTTCCTCTAGCACCTGTATCTTACGCTCTGACTAGCCATGGGTCTGTGGGTGGTAAGATGTGCTCAGAAGCACCTGTGTACCCAGTGCCCTCTAAAAACTCTACCAGAAACGAGACGTAAAACGAGTGTCCCTATCTGAAAAGATAGAATGAGGAACCCCATAAAGACGTATGATCTCTCGGATATACAACTTTTCGAGATCGTCAACACCGAAGGTCTCCTTGATCGACAAAAAGTGAGCTACCTTCATGAGTTTGTTCACAACAACCCGCACGACATCATTGCCTCGAGGTGACCTCGGCAACCCGATCACGAAATCCATCGCGACATCATCCCATTTCCACTCTGGAATGGGTAACTGTTGTAACAGTCTGGCTGGCCTCTAATGCTCCGCCTTCACCTGCTGACAGGTGGAACATATCGTAACAGAACCAGCCACATATCACTTCATACCCGGCCACCAGTACTGACATCTCAAGTCTCGGTACATCTTGGTAACTCTGGGATGAACTGCCCAGGATGAAGCATGAAACTCCCGCATCAGCTCCTCGCGTATATCCCCTGGAAGCCACACTCATCCATGGAAATGCAGTACCTCATCATCGCCTATCGTAAAACCAGGAGGAGGGTACTCACTTGCCACCGAATCCCGTAGAACTAGGCCTTCTGAATCAGATAGTTGTCTCATCCTCACTCTATCCGGGAGGGTAGAAGTCACAGCTAAAAACAAAAGATAAGTTTTACCCTGACAATTGTGCACCTACAAATGCATATTAGAGAACAATTCCATGAGCTTCCACACATCACTGGCCTCCTGCACTACCTGTATCTAAGTCTTCCTACTCAGTGCATCAGCTACTTCATTACCTTTACCAGGTGTGTAGGCAAGTTCAAAATCAAAAGACTGTAGGTATTCGACCCACCTTCACGGCCTCAGATTCAAGTCATGCTGAGTAAAGATATACTTGAGACTTTTGTGTTCGGTGAAAAACAGAAAACATTCTTCCAATAGATAATGTCTCCAACAACGCAACGCATGCACAACTACAGCCAACTCGAGATCATTCATCGGGTAATTCCTCTCATGTGGCCTCAACTTCCGAGACCCATACGCAACTACTCGATCGCCCTGCATCAACACTACTCCCAGCCCAATACATGATGCATCACAGTAAACATTATATCTCTTCCCCTACTCTGGGAGTATCAGTATCAGTGCTGATTTCAACCTTCCCTTCATGTCCAGAAAGGCTGTGTCACAAGCTTCCGACCAAAAAAACTTCACACCCTTCTTAGTCAGACCCGTCAACGGTGCTACTAAGCGGGAGAAGTCCTGTATGAAGCGTCTGTAGTAACCAGCCAACCCCAAGAAACTCTGTATCTCAAACACGTTCTTGGGATTCTCCCAGGAAACTACTGATCTCACCTTTTCTAGGTCTACGACAACTCCTACCTCTGAGATGATATGACCCAAGAAGAGAATCTGGTCCATCCAAAAGTGGCACTTTGAGATATTAGCATATAGCTGATGCTCTCTCAGTGTACTCAATATGATCTCAAGATGGGTGGCATGGTTGTGTCGAGTGTGAGAGTAAACTAAGATTTCATCCACGAATAATACCACAAAAGATTCCAGATAGGTATGGAACACAAAATTCATCAAAGCCATGAAAACTGCTGGCACGTTCGTGAGTCCAAATAGCATAACCAAGTACTCGTATAAAACATACCTGCTCCTGAAAGCTGTGAGAGGTATATCAGATGGTCTAACGCACAGCTGATGATATCCTGACCTCATGTCAATCTTCGAGAACAGTCATGTCCCATGAAGTTGATAAAAAAGATCATCAATCCTCAGAAAGAGATATCGGTTCTTGACCGTCAACTGGTTCAGCTTCTGATAATCCACACAGAGTCTGAGGGTACCGTCCACCTTCTTCGCAAAGAGGACCAGATAACCCCATGGAGAAGTACTGGTTCAGATAAAACCCTTTGCCTGTAACTCCTCTAACTGTCTCTTGAGCTCTTGCAGCTCAGGTGTAGCCACCCTATACGGAGGAATGGACACCAGTGCTGCCCCTGGCACAAGCTCAACAGAGAAATCCACCTGTCACTCCGTAGGTAGTCCTGAAAAGTCACCCGGGAAGACATCCCTGAAATGATCAACCACTGGAGGGAAATATGTCTGACAAGTCCCCTGATCATCCAGATATAAGCTAGAAATCTGGGCTGTGACTCCACCTCACCCATGATGCTCTGGCCCAGCTCGAATCACCTGAACATCCCATTCTCCCTTGTATAGAAACTCTCTGCCCTCTGGTGACGTGAAACTCACCCTGTGACGATAGCAGTCTACAAAGGCTTGAAAGGGAACCAACCAGTCCATACCGAGAATGATGTCATAAGCTGTCATATCTAAGACATAGAGGTCCCAAAGAAAGTGACACTCACCAACCTCAATGGGGCACTCCTTGCACTAAAGTACACCCGCCGTTCTAGTCCCCAACAGAGTGTCTAATGTCATGATAGTCGAAGAAGTAGAAACATAGAGCCCAAGGCCCTCCACAATGGGTACATATATGAAACTATATGTAGCACCCGTATTGAAAAGTACTGAAGATAAGACAGAAGCTACTAGAATAGTACCTCTGACTGTAGAAGGTCCGGGATCCTGCTCCTGCTGGGTCTGTTGCACTGCATATACCTGCCATGTGCCGCGGACCTGCGACATAGCCAAGCTACCCTGAGCTGTCCCGCCCTACTGCCACTGATATCCTGGTGTCTGGGCTGTGACTCCACCTCACCCATGATGGTCTTCTACAATTATGTTCAGTACGAAATTTAGAGTCTAATAAGATCAACTTGATTTTTGATGAATAGTAAATTATGAATAGTGATTTTATGATTAGGATTAATAATGTGTCCAAATGTATTAGTAATCTCACTTAAAGAAAGTATTAAAATAAGATAGGGACTTTGATTAAGTAATGTGATTCAATAAAATGGTTAAATAACGGTTTCATAAATTATTATTCAAGTATTAGTTTTTTTGGATGAATAGTATTTTTTAATTAAAATTTTAATTAAAAATATTTATAAAACTATTTTTATAAAATGGACTTCATTTTTGAACTCAGAGCATCGATATTATGTTAAGGTAATTTTTGGGGATTTTTCTGAAAAAAATAAATTTTCTATGAATAGTGTTTTTAATTAAAAATTTAATTAAAAATATTTAGAGAATTATTTTTATAAAATGGATTTCATTTTTGGAATCAGAGAATTGATATTTGGTTAAGGTGAAATTTTGGGATTATTCTGAGAAAGTTGAATTTTTGATGAATAGTGAAAATACAGTTTTTAAGTTACGGGTGTTTATGATATCATTAAATGATGTATTAAGTATGTAATCAATATGTCCGACTTATGAATAGTAAGATAAGGTATGAGGTGTCCCAAGTGTCCAATACCATGGGAAAATACCATGGGCAAGCCCATGGTTTTTCCAAAACCACTAATGAGGTGTCCCTTGGCCATTAATGCCTTGTCCCCTCACTTTCCCTATAAATACCAAGCCATCCTCTCATCCATTCGACTCCCCACTCCCCCCCAACGAATTTCTGGTCTCCTTACCTCCCAAGGAGTCCTCCCAAGGTTCCCCCAAGCCCTCAAGGTCCAAACCTTTTTGTTTTAAGAGTTACGTTTTAAGGTAAGGGATCCGACCTCTCTCTTTAATTTCAAGTAATCTCTTTTATGTCATTCCTTTTATGCTCCATGTTCTTATGTTGGAGGATGTTCTTTTATACTCCTATTACTTACCTTTTCATGTTCATATAATGAGAGATCCCCTCTTACTCTCATTATTTCGTTTTATGAAGTTTTAAGTGGCGCCGTTAGGCTGCCGAAATTTTTGTAACGGATTCTTTCTCCCTTCTCATTTTTCAAGATCTATTTTCATTTAAGTATTTCAAGTTCCTTTTTATTATGTTGGGGTATGATCTCTAAATTTATCATACTGATCTTTTATGTTCATATGATGAGAGACCCCATTTTATCTCTTCAATTCAGTATTTTGAAGTTTTAAGTGGCGCCGTTAGGCTGCCGAATTTTTAAGTGGTTCTTCACCCTTCTCATTTTGAAGTTCTACTTTCATGTCAATTATTTCAAGTTCCTTTTTGTTATGTTGGGGTATGATCTCTATATCTATAATACTGGAATCTTATGTTCATATTATGAGAGACCCCATTTGATCACTTCAATTCAGTATTTTGATGTTTTAAGTGGCGCTGTTAGGCTGCCAAATTTTTTAGGGGATTCTTTCACCCTTCTCATTCTTTTCAAAGTTCTACTTTCATGTCATGTCTTTCAAGTTCCTTTTTAATTATGTTGGGGAATTATCTCTATATAAATCATACTGAACTCTTATGTTCACATGATGAGAGACCCTATTTGATCTTTTCAAATCATTTTGTTTGAAGTTTAAGTAACACCGTTAGGCTGTCGAACTTTCATAAGAGAAATCTAATTTTTGTCTTCCTTCCATGTTTTTCATTTCAAATGATATGTCCTTGAAATTTCATTAACATGATCATTTATCCTTCTTATTCTGTCCATCTACTGTTTTATGGGTCATTTATGAATGTTTTACCCATTTTCCCTCTCTTTTTAATGTCTTCTAAAACCTCGTAACATAGCCGTTATGCTGCAGAATTTCCGTCTCAAAATGTCTCTCTCTTTTTCTAAAGTTCTTTTATATTATTAAGTGAATACTCAAATCTCTTTCTTCTAAAGGGGTATTAACATATATACCAAAACGTTCTATTTTAAATTATGGGATTTATATACATGAGACCCACCTTCCTTTTCTGTGGGTTTTAAGGTGACGTAAAGATCATGTCTTTAAAGCAGTTTTAAAACGTTATGATTACGAAATGAAACCCATTTATTTTGTGCTATATGGGTTCTTTATGAAATGTTTGATGATGATATATGTGGCTCACATTATAATAAAGGAAAATTTAAGGGTGCGCCCTGATAGCACTCCAATGCATTGGGTAAAGACTTAATCTCTAGAGATGACCATTTTAACGACGCCTTGGTGAATAACCTTGGTAATTTTTAACGACGCCTTGGTGAATAACCTTGGTAATTTTTAACGGTGCCTTGGTGAATAACCTTGGTAATTTTTAACGACACCTTGGGGATGGACCTTGGTGAAATGAAACGATTGTCAATATTAAATGTTGCAGCCACATCATCAAGTTATGAAAATGTTTTATTTTTATTATGATTTGCCTCATGATTTCATTTTCATGCCTTAAAGTTCTTTTCATGGCTTTATTGATGTGTCTCAAGTTCATATGTAAAATGTTTCACTTGTTTCCCTTGCTGGGCCTTCTTCTCACCCTTCCTTTTGATGTATGTCCCCAGGTTATGAGATGTAGTAATGAGCCTAGGGTGAACATGAGGAGAAGCCTTTCAAGTGTTTAAGAAGAATGTTTTTTTTTGTTTCATGTTTTATGTTCCTTGTTTCCAAGACACTAAACCTTGAAGATCCTCAGTTCCGTGTAATGGAATGAAAATTATGTTATAAAAAGACGGGATGCTATAGTTGGTATCAAAGGATGGTTTAGTTATTTGTGGAAATTAGGATATGAAAACTCTAGGAAGAACCCTATAGAAAAGTTTAAATATAGGAAATATTCCTGGTATTTTGGTGAGTATTGAGTAAGGGGTTGCCAAGAAAATACATCCCTGTCTGGATACGAGCAGGTAGAGGTGGCTCTAGCACAGATGTACATAGGGGTAAAACCCGAAAACACCGCTTTGAGCTAGACTCGAACGGGAACTGGTACACGACAACGGGCCTTGCTGCACTCTTGGTTACGACACTCACGGGGGATATGCTTTGGTAAATTCATAAGCTTGGTATGAACCATTGTTAAAGGAATGAAGATAAAATAAAATAAAGATTCACATAAGAATATATGATCATGGATAACCTAGATGGGAACCTAGGGGATCACAAGTTAGGGTATAATTTTCTTCTACAAGTTATCCTTATATGCTTTAAGTTCCTTTTCATGATTATTGGTTAAGTATTTAAGCCTCTAATTATACTTTCTCTTCTTAGTTAATGGTGGGAAATGGAATAACGTGTCCCAACAACCAATGTGATAGGAAATGTGACAATTTCCGTATTAATATGACAGAGATGATTAGGGGATTAAAAGATGATTATTATTTTGGAAGACGTTCACTATTTTGGGGACCCTATATGATCGAGGTAAATAGATTACTATAGTATTTTCATTGAGGAGTAAGGTTGACTTATATTTTTAAGAATTGATGAATTTAAGGTGGACTTATAGTAATTTAGGTTACTTATGGGAATGATTAACCTATCTTGGGTAAAATATGTTTAGGTTAGCTACTTTTGTTATAAGATGTTAGGAGTGGTTGATGTTGTCTGGAGATGAACAATGAAGTTGTTTTGGAAGACTATGATATCAAATCCTTCTTGTATTTGGGTTTCAATCTTAGTTTGGTTTATTTTGAGAAATTTTAAGGACCGTTATTTATGGAATGGTCTATGATGAACTTTGGGTAGTACCATGGAACTTTGAAGATTTAAAAGTAGTTTCCATTCCTATGGGATTCTTTCTTTTTGAAGAGTTGTTTTACCTTAACCTTTCTGTTTTTGGGATAATGTTTAAAGATAGAAGAAATAGATAGTTAATCTTTTGTAGATTATGTGATTCTCTAGAAGATGATTCTTGTGCTTATATGAGACCAAGTGTTTTTGAATTCTCATCATTTGGAGAAAAGATTAGTGTTGGTAGGGACTTATTAAAGGATGAAACTCTACTTGAAGGTAGGTATATTTTCTTATGTTTTTGTTCTATGTAGTAAATTAATTCCTCAAAATTATGAAAAGAAACGTAAAACAAAAATGTTGTTGGCTTACGTTTCCTACTAGGTAATCAAAGACCGTTTACACACATCATAAGTTTGGGATTTTCTTATGGTTAACTTTCTCCTAATCATGTTCTCTATCACTCTCCCTCAGAACATGACCCTTTTTTTTCTCCTCCATGTCCATGTTTTCCTACATGGAATCCTAGTGTGGGTTAACTCGGGTGACCTTTGTACTTCCCTTTCTTTCTTTTAAAGTAATAGTTTTACTGACTCCTTTTCCGATGTGGGACTTTCAATGAAATTTCAAAACTCAATTTTAAAAATTGTGAGGACGCAATTTCTTAAGGGGGGAAGATTGTAACGACCCGAAATTTTAAATAAATATTGTTTCCTAATTTTATGTGTTATTTTATTTTATTTTTATACTCAAAAAAAATGTTTCATTTGGTAACATGAGTATAATTAAAATGAGACTGTTGGGTTTTGACTGTTATTTGACCATTGGTCAATATGACCGCTGGAAACTAAACGTTTTGACTATTGTCTCTAAATACAAGCAATCTTGGATAATTAATATAGAAAGAAGATTCGATGGCATCACCCAGTAGTCTTGGACCGATCAAAGCCCATCTAACAGAACTTGGGAAGGAGGTAGCACCACTGGGCTTTGCTCTGGACCAAACCCAAGCTGAACTTCATCGTATAAAGCTTGAACGGGATCGCCTTCGTGAGAAGTTCAAACTGATAGAAATTACCACTCGTGCGATGTTGGCCGAGCCTCCCTCAGATTCTCTCACCTTAGCACACCTTACACTTAGGTCCTATGCTGGTGTGATAAGGGTTTATGTAAGGAGACCGTAACTGTCTTGTGTAATCCTTTGTTTTAAATAAAATTTTCGATTACTTTTATGAATTTTCAAAGGACCGGATAAATATATTATGCATATTTTTGATGAATTTTACAAAAAAGGATATTTTAAATATTTTTATGTAAACCCTAAATAATTAAAAATGTGTAATGATTTTCAAAAAATGGTCTTCTACAATTATGTTCAGTACGAAATTTAGAGTCTAATAAGATCAACTTGATTTTTGATGAATAGTAAATTATGAATAGTGATTTTATGATTAGGATTAATAATGTGTCCAAATGGATTAGTAATCTCACTTAAAGAAAGTATTAAAATAAGCTAGGCACTTTGATTAAGTAATGTGATTCAATAAAATGGTTAAATAACGGTTTCATAAATTATTTTTCAAGTATTAGTTTTTTTCGGATGAATAGTGTTTTTTAATTAAAATTTTAATTAAAAATATTTATAAAATTATTTTTATAAAATGGACTTCATTTTTGAACTCAGAGCATCGATATTATGTTAAGGTAATTTTTGGGGATTTTTCTAAAAAAAATAAATTTTCGATGAATAGTGTTTTTAATTAAAAATTTAATTAAAAAAATTTAGAAAATTATTTTTGTAAAATGGATTTCATTTTTGAAATAAGATCATTGATATTTGGTTAAGGTGAAATTTTGGGATTATTCTGAGAAAGTTGAATTTTTGATGAATAGTGAAAATACAGTTTTTAAGTTACGGGTGTTTAATGATATCATTAAATGATGTATTAAGTATGCAATCAATATGGTCGACTTATGAATAGTAAGATAAGGTATGAGGTGTTCCAAGTGGCCAATACCATGGGCAAATACCATGGGCAAGCCCATGGTTTTTCCAAAACCACTAATGAGGTGTCCCTTGGCCATTAATGCCTTGTCCCCTCACTTTCCCTATAAATACCAAGCCATCCTCTCATCCATTCGACTCCCCACTCTCCCCCAACGAATTTATGGCCTCCTTACCTCCCAAGGAGTCCTCCCAAGGTGCCCCCAAGCCCTCAAGGTCCAAACCTTTGTGTTTTAAGAGTTACCTTTTAAGGTAAAGGATCCGACCTCTCCCTTTAATTTCAAGTAATCTCTTTTATGTCATTCCTTTTATGCTCCATGTTCTTATGTTGGAGGATGTTCTTTTATACTCCTATTACTGCCCTTTTCATGTTCATATAATGAGAGATCCCCTCTTACTCTCATTATTTCATTTTATGAAGTTTTAAGTGGCGCCATTAGGCTGCCGAAATTTTTGTAACGGATTCTTTCTCCCTTCTCATTTTTCAAGATCTATTTTCATTTAAGTATTTCAAGTTCCTTTTTATTATGTTGGGGTATGATCTCTAAATTTATAATACTGATCTTTTATGTTCATATGATGAGAGACCCCATTTTATCTCTTCAATTCAGTATTTTGAAGTTTTAAGTGGTGCCGTTAGGCTACCGAATTTTTAAGTGGTTCTTCACCCTTCTCATTTTGAAGTTCTACATTCATGTCAATTCTTTAAAGTTCCTTTTTGTTATGTTGGGGTATGATCTCTATATCTATCATACTGGACTCTTATGTTCATATGATGAGAGACCCCATTTGATCACTTCAATTCAGTATTTTGAAGTTTTAAGTGGCGCCATTAGGCTGCCAAATTTTTAGGGGATTCTTTCACCCTTCTCATTCTTTTCAAAGTTCTACTTTCATGTCATGTCTTTCAAGTTCCTTTTTAATTATGTTGTGGAATTATCTCTATATATATCATACTGAAATCTTATGTTCACATGATGAGAGACCCTATTTGATCTTTTCAAATCATTTTGTTTGAAGTTTAAGTAACGCCGTTAGGCTGCCGAACTTTCATAAGAGAAATCTAATTTTTGTCTTCCTTCCATGTTTTTCATTTCAAATGGTATGTCCTTGAAATTTCAGTACCATGATCATGTATCCTTCTTATTCTGTCCATATACTGTTTTATGGGTCATTTATGAATGTTTGACCCATTTTCATTCTCTTTTTAATGTCTTCTAAAACCTCATAACATAGCCGTTATGCTGCAGAATTTCCGTCTCAAAATGTATCTCTCTTTTTCTAATGTTCTTTTATATTATTAAGTTAATACTCAAAGCTCTTTCTTCTAAAGGGGTATTCACATATATACCAAAATGTTCTATTTTAAATTATGGGATTTACATACATGAGACCCACCTTCCTTTTCTGTGGGTTTTAAGGTGACGTAAAGATCATGTCTTTAAAGCATTTTTAAAACGTTATGATTACAAAATGAAACCCATTTATTTTGTGCTATATGGGTTCTTTATGAAATGTTTGATGATGATATATGTGGCTCACATGATAATAAAGGAAAATTTAAGGGTGCACCCTGATAGCGCTCCAATGCATTGGGTAAAGACTTAATCTCTAGAGATGACCATTTTAACGACGCCTTGGTGAATAACCTTGGTAATTTTTAACGACGCCTTGGTGAATAACCTTGGTAATTTCTAACGGCGCCTTGGTGAATAACCTTGGTAATTTTTAACGACACCTTGGGGATGGACCTTGGTGAAACGAAATGATTGTCAATATTAAATGTTGCAGCCACATCTTCAAGTTATGAAAAAGTTTTATTTTTATTATGATATGCCTCATGATTTCATTTTCATGCCTTAAAGTTCTTTTCATGACTTTATTGATGTGTCTCAAGTTCATATGTAAAATGTTTCACTTGCTTCCCTTGCTGGGCCTTCTGCTCACCCTTCCTTTTGATGTATGTCCCCAGGTTATTAGATGCAGTAATGAGCCTAGGGTGAACATGAGGAGAAGCCTTTCAAGTGTTTAAGAAGAATGTTTTTTTTGTTTCATGTTTTATGTTCCTTGTTTCCAAGACACTAAACCTTGAAGATCCTCAGTTCTGTGTAATGGAATGAAAGTTATGTTATAAAAAGACGTGATGCTATATGCTCTCCCTTGGCATTTATGATGGAGTTAGGCCACATGGGGCCCCCAAAACAATAATTCATCATCCTTGGACGGCCAACCCTTAAAAGATCTCATGACATCATCATGACACAGTTATGATGTCATTAAACATACTGAAACCCTAAAACTGTATTTTTACTATTTACTGAAAATTCAACCTTCTCAGAAAAATCCCAAAATTTCACATTAACCAAATATCAATGCTATGATTTCAAAAATGAACTCCATTTTATAAAAATAATTTTCTATATTTTTTTAATTTTATTTTTAAATAAATACACTATTCACTGAAAATTCATTTTTTTCAGAAAAAACCCCAAAAATTACCTTAACATAATATCGATGCTCTGAGTTCAAAAATAAAGTCCATTTTATAAAAATAATTTTCTAAATATTTTTAATTTAAATTTTAATTAAAAAACACACTATTCACTCGAAAAAAAATTAATACTTGAATAATAATTTATGAAACTGTTATTTAACCATTTTATTGAATCACATTACTTAATCAAGGTTCCTAGATTATTTTAAAACTTTATTTAAGTGAGATTACTAATCCATTTGGTCACATTACTAATCCTAAGCGTAAAATCACTATTCACAATTTACTATTCATCAAAAATCAAGTTGATCTTATTAGACTCTAAATTTCGTACTGGACATAATTGTAGAAGACCATTTTTTGAAAATCATTACACAATTTAAATTATTTAAGGTTTACATAAACATTTTTTTTAAAATATCCTTTTGAAAATTCATCAAAAATATGCATACTATTTTTATCCGGTCATTTGAAAATTCATAAACATCATCATAAGAAGAAATCCCAATTTTTATTTAAAACAAGGATTACACAAGGCAGTTACGGTCTCATTACATAGCCCCTTATAATACCAGCATAGGACCTAAGAGTAAGGTGTGCTAGGGTGATAGAATCTTGGGGCGGCTCAGTCAACATTGCCTGAGTAGTAATTTCTATCAGTTTGAACTTCTTGCGAAGGCGATTCTGTTCTAGCTTCACATGGTGAAGTTCAGATTGGATTTAGTCCAGAGCAAAGCCCAATGGTGATACCTCCTTCCCAAGCTCTATTAGATGGGCTTCGATCGGTCCAAGACTACTAGGTGACGCCATCAAATCTTCTTTCTATAATAATTAACCAAGATTACTTATATTTAGAGACGATAATCAAATCATTTTGTTCACAGCGGTCATATTGACCGATGGTCATATAACAGTCAAAACCCACTGGTCTCATTTTAATTATAATCATGTTTATCACATAAAACATTTTTTTGAGTATAAAAATAAAATAAAATAACACATGAAATTAGGAAACAAGATTTATTCAAAATTTTGGGCCATTACAATCTTCCCCCCTTAAGAAATTGCGTCCTCACAATTTTTAAAATTGGGTTTTGAAATTTCATTGAAAGTCCCACGTCGGAAAAAGAGTCAGTAACACCATTACTTTAAAAGAAAGAAAAGGAAGTACAAAGGCCACCCGAGTTTACTCATACTAGGATTCCATGTAGAAAACATGGATATGGAGGAGAAAACAAAGGGTCACGTTCTAAAGGAGAGTGATAGAAAACATGATTAGGAGGAAGTTAACCACCATAAAATCCCAAAATTATGATGTGTGTAAGCGGTATTTGATTACCCAGTAGGAAACGTAAACCAACAACGTTTTTGTTTTACGTTCCTTTTCATAACTTTGAGGAATTCATTTACAACATAGAACAAAAAACATAAGGAAATATATCTATCTTCATGTAGAGTTTCATACTTTAAAAAGTTTATACCAAAACTAATCTTTTATCCAAACGATGAGCATTCAAAACTACTTGGTCTCATCAAAACACAGGAATCATCTTCTAGAGAATCACATAATCTACAAAAGATCAACTATCTATTTCTTCTATCTTTAAACATTATCCCAAAAATAGAAAGGGTAAGGTAAAACAACTCTTCAAAAAGAATCCCATAGGAATGGAAACTACTTTTAAATCTTCAAAGTTCCATGGTACTACCCAAAGTTCATCATAGACCATTCCGTAAATAATGGTCCTTAAGATTCCTCAAAATAAACCAAACTAAGATTGAAACCCAAATACAAGAAAGATTTGATAACATAGTCTTCCAAAATAGACTTCATTGTTCATCTCCAAACAACATCAACCACTCCTAATATCTTATAACAAAAGTAGCTAACCTAAACATATTTTACCGAAGATAGGTTAATCATTCCGGTAAGTAACCTAAATTACTATAAGTCCACCTTAAATTCATCGATTATTCAAAATATAAGTCAACCTTACTCCTCAATGAAAATACCGTAGTAATCTATTTACCTCGATCAAATATGGTTCCCTAAAATAATGAACGTCTTCCAAAATAATAATCATTTTTTAATCCCCTAATCATCTCTTTCATATTAATATGGAAATCGTTGCATTTCCTATCACATTGGTTATTGGGACATGTTCTTCCATCTCCCACCATTAACTAAGAAGAGAAATTATAATTAGAGGCTTAAATACATAACCAATAATCATGAAAAGGAGCTTAAAGCATATAAGGATAACTTGTAGAAGAAAAGTATACCCTAACTTGTGATCCCCTAGGTTTCAATCTAGGTTATCCATGATCATATATTCTTATGTGAATCTTTGTTCCTTTAACAATGGTTCATACTAAGCTTATGAATTTACCAAAGCATATCCCCCGGGAGTGTCGTAACCAAGAGTGCAGCAAGGCCCGTTGTCGTGTACCAGTTCCCGTTCAAGTCTAGCTCAAAGCTGTGTTTTCAGGTTTTACCCCTATGTACATCTGTGCCAGAGCCACCTCTACCTGCTCGTACCCAGACAGGGATGTATTTGCTTGGCAACCCCTTACTCAATACTCACCAAAATACCAGGAATATTTCTTATATTTAAACTTTTCTATAGGGTTCTTCCTAGTGTTTTCATATCCTAATTTCCACAAATAACTAAACCATCCTTTGATACCAACTATAGAATCCCATCTTTTTATCACATAAACATTCATTACATTTTACAAAACCGAGGATCTTTAAGGTTTAGTGTCTTGGAAACCAGGAACATAATACATGAAAAGAACAAAAAAACACTCTTCTTAAAAACTTGAAAGGCTTATCCTTAAGTTCATCCTAGGTTCATTACTTCATCTCATAACCTGGGGACATACATCAAAAGAAAGGGTGAGCAGAAAGCCCAGTAAGGGAAACAAGAGAAACATTTTACATGTGAACTTGAGATACTTCAATAAGGACATGAAAAGAACTTTAAGGCATGAGAAAGAAATCATGAGATACGTCATAATAAAAATAACATTTTTAATAACTTGAAGATGTGGCTACAAAATTTAATATTGACAATCATTTCGTTTCACAAAGGTCCATCCCCAAGGTGTCGTTAAAAATTATCAAGGTTATTCACCATGGCGTCGTTAAAAATGGTCATCTCTAGAGATTAAGTCTTTACCCAATGCATTGGAGTGCTATCAGGGCGAACCCTTAAATTTGCCTTTATTATCATGTGAGCCAAACATATCATCATCAATCATTTCATAAACAACCCATATAGCATAAAAGAAATGGGTTTCATTTCATAATTATAATGTTTTAAAAACTGCTTTAAAGACATGATCTTTATGTCACTTTAAACCCACGGAAAGGGAAAGAGGGTTTCATGTATGTAAATCCCAGAATTTAAAATAGAACATTTTGATATATATGTGAATACCCCTGTAGAAATAAGAGCTTTGAGTATTCACTTTATAACAGAAAAAAAAATTAGAAAAGAGAGAGAGGCACTTTGAGACAAAAATTCTGCAGCATAACGACTATGTTACAAGGTTTTAGAAAACATTGAGAAGAGAGGGGACATGCGTCAAACATTCATAAATGACCCATCAAACAGTAGAGGGACAAAATATAAGGGATTTAAGAACATGGAAATGAAATTTGAAAATATACCATATGAAATGAAGAATATTAAAGGAAGACAAAAATAAGATTTCTCTTGTGAGAATTCGGCAGCCTAACAGCGTCACTTAAACTTCAACAAAAATGAATTGACAAGGTCATATAGGGTCTCTCATAATATGAAAATAAGAGTCCAGTATGATAGATATAGAGATAATACCCCAACATAATAGAAAAGAACTTGAAAGCCTTTACATGAAAATAGATCTTGAAAAATGAGAAGGGAGAAAGAATCCGTTACAAAAATTTCGGCAGCCTAACGGCGCCACTTAAAACTTCATAAAACGAAATAATGAGAGTAATAGGGGATATCTCATTATATGAACATGAAAAGGGAAGTAAGAGGAGTATAAAAGAACATCCTCCAACATATGAACATGGAGCATAAAAGGAATGACATAAAAGAGATTACTTGAAATTAAAGAGAGAGGTCGGATCCCTTACCTTAAAACGTAACTCTTAAAACTCAAAGGTTGGGACCTTGAGGGCTTGAGGGCACCTTGGGAGGACTCCTTGGGAGGTAATGAGACCAGAACTTCGTTGGGGGAGAGTGAGGAGTCGAAATAGATGAGAGGATGGCTTGGTATTTATAGGGAAAGTGAGGGGACAAGGCATTAATGGCCAAGGGACACCTCACATGTGCTTTTCTCAAACCCATGTGCTCTCCCTTGGCATTTATGATGGAGTTAGGCCACATGGGGCACCCAAAACAATAATTCATCACCCTTGGATGGCCAACCCTTAAAAGATCTAATGACATCATCATGACACAGTTATGATGTCATTAAACATACCGAAACCCTAAAACTGTATTTTTACTATTTACTGAAAATTCAACTTTCTCAGAAAAATCCCAAAATTTCACATTAACCAAATATCAATGCTATGATTTCAAAAATGAACTCCATTTTATAAAAATAATTTTCTATATTTTTTTAATTTTATTTTTAAATAAATACACTATTCACTGAAAATTCATTTTTTTCAGAAAAAACCCCAAAAATTACCTTAACATAATATCGATGCTCTGAGTTCAAAAATAAAGTCCATTTTATAAAAATAATTTTCTAAATATTTTTAATTTAATTTTTATTTAAAAAAAACACTATTCACTCAAAAAAAAATTAATACTTGAATAATAATTTATGAAACTGTTATTTAACCATTTTATTGAATCACATTACTTAATCAAGGTGCCTAGATTATTTTAAAACTTTATTTAAGTGAGATTACTAATCCATTTGGTCACATTACTAATCCTAAGCATAAAATCACTATTCAGAATTTACTATTCATCAAAAATCAAGTTGATCTTATTAGACTCTAAATTTCGTACTGGACATAATTGTAGAAGACCATTTTTTGAAAATCATTACACAATTTAAATTATTTAAGGTTTACATAAACATTTTTTTTAAAATATCCTTTTGAAAATTCATCAAAAATATGCATACTATTTTTATCCGGTCATTTGAAAATTCATAAACTTCATCATAAGAAGAAATCCCAATTTTTATTTAAAACAAGGATTACACAAGGCAGTTACGGTCTCATTACATAGCCCCTTATAATACCAGCATAGGACCTAAGAGTAAGGTGTGCTAGGGTGATAGAATCTTGGGGCGGCTCAGTCAACATTGCCCGAGTAGTAATTTCTATCAGTTTGAACTTATCGCGAAGGCGATTCCGTTCTAGCTTCACATGATGAAGTTCAGATTGGATTTGGTCCAGAGCAAAGCCCAATGGTGCTACCTCCTTCCCAAGCTCTGTTAGATGGGCTTCGATCGGTCCAAGACTACTAGGTGACGCCATAAAATCTTCTTTCTATAATAATTAACCAAGATTACTTATATTTAGAGACGATAATCAAAACATTTTGTTCACAGCGGTCATATTGACCGATGGTCATATAACAGTCAAAATCCACTGGTCTCATTTTAATTATAATAATGTTTATCACATAAAACATTTTTGTTGAGTATAAAAATAAAATAAAATAACACATGAAATTAGGAAACACGATTTATTCAAAATTTCGGGCCGTTACAAGCCATCTGTGGAAATGCTTTGCAAAAGCGCTGTAGATGATCCATCCTGCCACAAGTTCGGCACTCCACTGGGTCTCGCGGACACTGTGACCTCTTGTGCCCCTCTCTATCACACTAGTATCACATGACCTGGACACCTGAAGTATTCTTCTGTCTGGTACAGCTACCCTAAGAGAGGTCCATCTGCCTCTTCCTCTTGCCATCAGAAATTGTACCAGTAACTGGTACCGAATCGCCCTAACGCACACCACTAGATTCCCACAGGTTCCTCTATGTAATCAGCACCTGGTTCACAATAGAATGTATAGTAGGCAACTTGAAAAAATTCATCAGTGCTCGAATATCATACCGAAGACCATCCTCAAAGCGTCTGACTCTAAACATCTCATCTCCCACCAGAACAGGCGAAAAACACTGAAGCTCGGTAAAGCGAGCAGAATAGTACATCACCGACATAGCGCCCTACTACAGATTCATGAACTCTCGATCTCTATCTACTCTCATCATCTCTGGAAGGAAGAAGTCATAGAACACTACCTGAAAATATTCCCACGCCATGTCCATGTGATGCTCTGATTGGGTGGTAACATCCCACCACCTCTTGGCGGAATCACGCCGCATATAAGTAGCGAGCTAGACCCTCCACCCTGGAGGTGTCTCAAGATGCTCGAAATTAGTCTGCATCGACCCCAGCCAAGACTCCGCAGCCTGTGGTCCATCATCCTCTAAAAACATAGGTGGATGCTACTGCTGGAAGATACGAGTCAGCTCGGCCATAGATATGGAAGCCGGCGGTGCTCCCTGAAAGGTCTGCATGAACCGCATAAAGCCTTCACATAATTGCGCATCTGCGCCTGTGTCTGGTATAACAGCTAGCGCCACATCTAGATCTACTGGGGGATCCACTGGTAGCCCATGGCCCACCATCTCAGGAGTATACTCATCACCACTCTCCTGGAGAACAACGCGTGGTCGTCTAGGAGGCATCACACTACAAGGTCAAAAACACACCTTAGATCCAGATTTATCAAAGACTGAAAGAGAAGGAACCACAAAGGGAATAAGATGGAGAAGGCATTTCAAGATTTGAAAAATAAGACTACACAACGTGTACAATGACTACACAGCGTGTACTTGACTTCCCTTCCCCTGCCCGGGTCCTTCGACACGCCTAAGCCACATGGCTCCCGTTCAATAAAACTACACGGCATGTATAATATGTACACGGCGTGTATGGTGGTATTTTCCAACTGCCCGTGTCATTTGTGACACAACCGACTACTCGAATTGGAACTACACGACGTGTTACACCCGAACATGACATGTACACCACCCCATTTCCCCAGCCACACGGCTAAGTCCACAGGGTCTTTCCTCAGACAAGACTACATGGCGTGTCTCAAAGGTACACAGCGTGTTCAAGGAGAGGTGACACCGACCCGTGTTGTTAGTCACATGACCGAGTCCCCAGGTCACACTACACGACATGTACTCAGGGTACACGGCGTGTACTCAAAAAGTTTATTTTTCTTCCCGAACAGAAGACCATACACGGTGTGTTTAAAGTACTACATGGCATGTATATTGGGTTTCCAGATAGTATGCCTCAGAAACTTCCCCGGAACCCAGAAAATACCGAAAAACAACACCTTAGTGTCAAATTCCGACCTGTGAGGGCCCATACTCCCCACGAATCAAAGTTTGAAATCATATATGTGTTATAACAAAATAAACAGTCAATGAGACACCAAATTCTGGTCAAAGAGGGCCCATACTCCCCAAAGACAAAAGTTTTGCATTCATTCTATAAACATGATCAAATAAAATTACCTTATCACACAGTAGGTATTTTACCAATGAAACTATCAAAACAACATGCTTTACTAGCACAACAACTATCACAACAACATGTGATTTCTAATGCACCTACATGGCATGGAAACTATGCCTGGAATGTGATTTATAGCATGTGGCTAAATGATTCAGGAGATGACATACCCTCATATCATCAGGTTGCAACTAAATAGAACCCATAGATAAAATATAACAACACAATCTCAAGTGTGGCACCCAACGGTGAAATCAAATCAACTATAAATTGCAGAATCGGTAAAATTGCAAAACGAGGTAAATTGGATTTTCCCTGTACACAAGTTAGATATGCCCGAGAACAGCTTATTACCAACTACCGGTCCGTCCTATCCCTGAATAAGGCTCCAAATTATAAGTCAAATAAAAAAACTCCTCTGACACCACTTTGTAACGTCCTGGATCCAGGTGCCACGCAACTGGTGCCCCAAACTCGGTTCGCCACATGACCTCAAGCACATTTCCCCAAACGCCAGATGCTTCCGACTAGCAGTGAGGGCCCATGTCTGATAGTGGGGAAACTATGCCCTCATTTGTCAAAGTGTAGTGCAATGGAAAGAATAAAACATACAACAACAACAGAAGCAATAAACCATACACAACTGGAATGAACAACTGATGAAAAAAAGAAAAACTAGCAGTCATATATATATGAAGATGCAGCATGTCACTATTCTATAAAATAGTCAGAACATGTTACCCTGCAATACCATTCATCACAACTGAAGTACAAGTACAGAAAGAAAAATAGAACAGCACACAGCATCACGAGCCAACGCTCAGTCCCATGCTCTCCTACACCCCAACAGCAATCAAGTACCTGTATAAGGGCTCTTTCCCTTATCTACACCTACAGAAACGTAATTTGTTTGGGCCGAAAAGCATGACCCAAACATGGTGTGAGTAATGAATCCTAGTAGGCACCCACCAAAGGCCCGTGCCCAACTGTGTGAAAGCATGCAGCAACAGTGTGCATTAATAAAATGCAATAAAGTAAGCAGTACTAAAAATTAAAAAACTTAACCAGTTATATTTCCATTTTAATATCTTTTAATCATTTAATTTAAAATATCCCCATAGTTAATATTCTTAGTAAACAACTAATGTCCTCAGACACGTAAACCCCTACCATCAGGTAAAGAGTATCCAACACAAGAAACTACCCACAGGCACACGGATATTGCCCACAGGCGTAAGAGTGTCACCCACAGGCACAAAATCAACTGCCCACAGGCACAGAAGAAGTTGCCCATAGGCTAAGTAGTACAATGCCTACATGCTAATCACAACACTGCCCTCAGGCTAACAGGTAACCGGGCCATGCCCAACATTTAAATAAGTAGTACACAAGCAATTTCTCTCAAGGAAATTCTACAATCATTACTTTAAAGGCATACCCTCGGGTATCCTGGCCAAACGGCTAAACAGAGGAATGCACCCCCGAGGTGGTCCTGGATCCAAGCAATGATCCCAAACAACAATTTTACAATTTTATTTAATTAACTATACAGTTCTTGGTAGTTAAAATAGCCATGGCCTCAGCCACACGACACCCCAACATGGGTTTGTGGCACCAAAATACACAAAACACACAGCAGTTGGAAAAAAACACCAAGACACCAACCTTATACCCCAACAAACGATATATGAAAACATCGATTCCAGAAATGCCAAAGAACACTGTAGATCTGAGGTAAAAAAATTCTCACTTAAATGCAAATAACTCCCGTTAGGGGAAGAATTGGAAAGAACGATTGAAGCAGAGTCGAGGGATTACCCGTGCGGTTCCAACGAGGTCGTCCGAAGTGGAAACTGATTCCTGACATGCGCTCAGCGGATCTCCGAAGGTTCGACCGTCCTCTCCCGAGCTCCTGTCTGGTTCTAAGCCTTCCCTGTGAACAGGGGAGGCTACTGCCCATTTTAAGCGAAAAAACAAAGTACATGGCATGTACTTCCCATTTTTAAACTGTTCCTCTAGCGGCTTCCCACCTGTGCGGCACTGTTCACCTGTCGACATGACTACACGGTGTGTCTTCATGAGTCCACGACGTGTGCGGCCCCACAACTATCCACCACCTTACTATATGCCTTCCGACTGACTACCCGGCATGTTAGGGATCACTACACGATGTGTATTTAATTCCTACACCCTTCATCATCGACATGGCCACACGCCCCGTGTACTCATCCCACACGGCCAAAAGTACATGGCGTGTGGAAAAGTACACAGCGTGTACTTTACAAAATTTAGGATTTTTCCCCATTACCATTATATTCTGAAAAACACTTAAGGAAAAGGGGAAAGAAGAAACCCGTACCTCAAAAATAAAAACTAGGTTCTTACACCAGCTTTTTGTTCCTTCAGTTTCTCTAAAAATCTTGTTAAGAGATTCTTGATCTTTTCATCAAATTTATCAAAAATCATCTTTGAATATGTTAGTGAAATCATAAAAAATTTTAAGTTCATATATGATTGTCTTCAACCACTTTGTTATTTATTTTTATTACCTTTTATGAGTATCATAGATGATCTAAAACTACCACAAAAACGGCCTATATCAACGCTAAAAAAGGGCTTTAACAGCGCTAAAAAAGCGCTGTAAAGCTAAGCGCTAATATAGGGGGGTCCCTTTTATCAGTGCTCTGAAAAGCGCTGATAAAGGCCCCTTTTATCAGCTCTAAAAAAAGCGCTGATAAAAGGGGCCTTTATCAGCGCTTTTCAGAGCACTGATAAAGGTCAAAAAATATAAAAAATATAAAAAAAATAAAAAAATATGGGGGGAGTACTTTTATCAGCGCTTCACACCCCCTTTATCAGCGCTAGGAGGTCTCCCACGTGCTGCCGTTCCCGCGCATCCTCATACTCCCTTCCCACACATCCTCATACACTCGCACCCCCTTTGCTTCCACCCAAACTCGAACCCAGGATCTCCCCCCTTTCGCTGCTGCACCTTTACCACTATGCCATTTCATTTTGTTCTCTATTTAGTGATATATCTCTATATATATATAGATATATTTATTCATATATTGATTCATATATTGATATAGATTCATATTAATATAAATATATTAATTAATATATTAGTATATATATATATATTAATTCGTATATTAATATATTAATATATATATTTTTAGTTATAATTTTTTATATGTATATTTATTTGTATATTAATATATACACATAAGATTAGTTTTAAATACATTTATGAAAAAATATGTTTTTTATGTGTGTTTATAAATAAATAAATACATTCATACATACATAGATATATACAACACACATACATATATATATATACAACACAAAGACACACACAGAGACACATATATACATATATACAACACACATGCACACACATATACACATATAAGATTAGTTTTAAATGCATTTATGAAAAAAATATGTTTTTGATGTGTGTTTATAAGTAAGTAAAAAAGTAAATACTTATATACATTTATACAACACACATACACACACATAGACACCCACACACACACAGACACATATATATTTACTAATACATACATATATATGTGTATTTAAAAAGACATAAAATGTTAAAACGACCATAACATATAATCTAGGCTTCCGTTTCAACTCCACAACTAGTCAAATCAAAGAAAATGAAATAATATTCGATATGATATGTGGTACAGGCCTAACAGACATGCTGATCAAAAGTTATACTTGTTTGAATGTTAAAAAATCCGGGTACCCCGACTAAAAAATCAGTTTTGGAGGCCTTCTGGGCCTCTTTTGGACTTGAAGAACTCTTGAATAGGGTTTTCCTAGTCACAGGGATGTAGAGCTCATTGAAGGCTTCGATTTGTTATGCTGTAGAGCTCAAACGGAAACCCGGATCAAAAGTTATGGTCGTTTGAAGTCTGAGTTACATTTTTAACGTATTTTAGATATTTTATTAATTGTTTTGATTTTTCGCGTCCTCAAATTGTTATTAAATGATTTTTAATCGATAATAATTAGAAAATTATTGATTAATAATATTTTTTTTAAAATATTTTGAAGCCATTTTCACTAAATTTCTTATATATTAAATGTAACAGTCTATTTATATGTATCTATAACATATTTAAAATATATATATTGTATTTATATCAATATAAATATACTTATATAACAAAATATTATTTTTCATGAAAAAATATTTTTTTTGAAACTCAACATTTATCAGCGCTCGGGAAAAGCGCTGATAAATCCCCCCTTTATCAGAACTACTAAAAGAAGCGCTGATAAAGGGGTCCCCTTTATCGACGCTCCAAAAAAGCGCTGATAAAGTCCCCCCTTTATCAGCGATACTAAAAGAAGTGCTGATAAAGGGGTAGCACTTCCCTTGCCAGTTTTTGGCATAGTGTAAGAAGTCTTGAACTTGGCTCTGATTTTGATGAAAATTTCCATAAGAATGTTTGTTTATTCTGTCTTCTAAATGACTGATTCTTGAATCAGTTGATATCTTGAATCAATGCTGGGAAGAAAGGGAGGGAGTTAACAATATTCTTCAATGACTAGACCACGAATTCATGTCCTAATGAAGAAAAATATTCCAATACATATTCTTTTATTGGAAAGGCAACTTCAATTTTCTCATCTTTATTATTTTTGATATACCAACAACATCATTATTTATTTTTTCAATAATATCTTTCTTATGTGTATCAACAACAACTTCATTTCCTTTATCTTTCTTAGAGATTTTATTCTCAATATTATGAGTCTCATGCTCACCATCATAAACATGGGATATTCTATTATCCTCGAAATTATCTTCTTTATCAACACCTTTATCAGAAACATTATCATATTTTTCATCATAAAATTCTTTATCAATCTTTTCATCAACACATTGAACAATATTATTAGTACTACTTTCATCATTAGAAAGAATTTTATTGACTTCCTCCATAGCAAAATTATCCTTATGAAAAGATTTTCCTTTTGAAATAATATTTGTGGAGGAAACTTGGGAAGTTCTTATTAACAGATTGTCAAAAGGACACTCCTTCTCTTAATATTAATCTACCATTTTTATCATATCTTCCTTTTCCTCCTCTTATTATTCTTATTAAAGGATTTATTCTTCTTAAACTTTTAGTTTCGTAACTGGAATATCATTCTTTACCTAATCTAGTAACAGAGTCTCGGTTTCCACTGGTGATTGAGAAATCATGGGTTCCTGCAGTAGTTATTTTGGCACTTGAACTTGTTGAGAGGCCTTCTCATTGTCTCTTAGTAAGTCTTGGATAATCTCAGCTTCTGAAATTTTATTCTTCAACATTTTTTCTTTAGCTTGATTCTCAAGCTGTTCAACTTCTTTGATTTTTAAGGCCTTAGCCTTAGTAGGATCAATCCTAAAAACGACATCACATTACTCCTTCTTCTATTTCAGTTCTCTCTATTTGACTACAACCTCATTAAAAAAGGTCTTTTTCTTCTTAGGCTTAGGTGGAGCAGATACTAGTTTAATGGATGGTGCTTGTTCCTGCAGTTCCAGCTCTTTGTATTTTCTTTTCTTGGGAGTTGTCTTGGAGCATTCTACAACTTCTCCTTTCTTACTAGAAGCTTTTACATCCTTATCAGGAAGATAAAATAATTTTTATGACTTGTCACTGAATCCGATATTCATACATATCAAGGTATCATCACTTAACAACACAATCTTGAAGGTTTTGATCTTTTACCTACATGTGATTTTGGAGGATTCTAGGAATAAGATAGTAATCTAAGACAAGATTGCAAGGTACATCAAGATTTTAGATTTGATGGTGTCATTCTTAATGTTTCTAATGGTTAAAATAATGTACATAATGAGGTTTAACTATCGTACATTCTCTAATAAATCCATCATAAAGATATCACAAATCTTTAGAGATTCCTTATCATCATTCCATAGAATAAAAAAGCCTTGAATCCAAAGGGATACGAATCTTTGTTTTATTGAAAGATGTACCATCTTGGGTGTCTTCACTACCTTAATCCCAAGGCACTCAATTGCCTTAATTTTCCCCAAAGAACCTTCCATATCAGGAAACCTATGCGAGCAAAATATTCCCGCTCCCTCATAGGGTATATCCAAAATAATTCCAACCTTCTTGTAAAATAGAGATTATGTTTTTTCATAACTATTGAAGGTAAACATATCCTTTCCACCTTTTTCATAAAAATGACCGGTATAAAAAAACTCTATAACCAAATCAGAAAACACTGAATCCTGATTCATTTCCTTTTATACATAGAGGATTTCTCATCCATTCATCTTTATGACTTTTGAAATTAATGAGTTATACTTGGAAAAGAATTTCAGGCTCACTAACCTTTCTTTAAATATTATGCAATCTTTGAGTTCCTTGTTGGACAAAATGAAAGTCTGTGAGGAGATCTCAAAAGACATTCCTAATTTAAGGAGAAAGGGAAAACAGAATGACACACTTGAAGTACGGTAGATATTTAGTGCAGAAAACACTGAGAAACTTGATGTGGTACGTGAAGAGGGGGTCACTTTATATAGGCTTCGTGGTGACGGTTCATCTTTCTAGGTCAATCAAACGGTTTATATTTACCTGATCTGATATGACAGTTGATATCAATTACATAGAAGGAATTATAGGTTCCAATTTTTTGTGGTTTTAAGGAAAAAAACCAGATTAAAGAAATTGAATCTAATAAGGTTTTCTTAAAACAAGATTGAAATACCAACAAAAAAAATGTAATTATCATGATATATGTAAGGAAATATACCTTAAGGATTACTTAGAAATTTTATTTAGTATTGATAAGGTTCCTCTTAGATTTTTTGGGAAATTAAACTTGTTAGGTTTCATAAAAAAAATTTAGGTTCCAAAAATATTTTTTGGTTCCGAAAAAAAATTAGAAAAGGAAATATAAATGAATAAACATATGTACTCCCCTTATGAAAATGAGTATCTTAATGTCAGGAGATAGGTTTCAACAACAAGTTAATATGGATGATTATCTTACGGTTATCATTTTTAACTTTTGATTAATGTATTTAAATCTATCAGAGGGTAAATATTTTTTAAATATATCTGCAAGTTGATCTTGAGTTCTAATAAATTGAAGTATGATATCTCATTTAAGTGTGTAATCCTTAACAATGTGATGCCTTATGTCTATGTTATTTACATGAGAGTGATGTGAATGGTTTTTTCCAAGGGAAATTTCACAAGTATTATCACACATTATTTGTGTTTTGGTAAAACTCAGGACCTAGTATGTGAGTGTGTGTTTCATCCAAAACACTTGAGAAAAACAACATCCAGCTGCTATATATTCATCTTCTCCAATGGAAAGTGCTACTGAGTGTTGTTTTTATCATGACCAAGAAACTAATGAGTCTCCTAAGAAATGAAATGTTCTGAATGTACCTTTTCTATCCATTATACAACCACCAAATTCAGAATCTGAAAATCTTTTTAAAATAAAATCATTTCCAAAAGAATAAAAAATTCTTAAATCCATGGTTCCCTTTATATAGAGAAAAATTATTTTAACTGCTTTTAAATGGGATTATTTGGGATTATATTGATATCTTTCACATAAGTATACTAAAAAAATTATGTATGGACAAGTATCTATTATGTATAATATAATTCTTATCATACCTCTAAAAGATGTTTGATCTAATGGTTTTCTAGCTTCATCAAGATCAAGAGTGTTTGAGGTACCGGCTGGAGTACTTATACTTTTAGTGTTTTCATATACATACTTCTTAATAATATCTTTACTATACTTATGTTGAGATATAAAAGTTCCTTCTTGTTTTTCAGAAATTTTAAAACCAAGAAAAAAATGTTAACTCACCTATAATACTCATTTCAAACATAGATTTCATGAGATTCAGAAATGAATCAGTTAAGTATTTCTGATTTGATCCAAATATAAAATCATCAATATAAATTTTAAAAGTACAAAATTTTTTCTTATCTTTCTTTATAAAAAGGTTTGGATCAAAAGTTCCCTCAACATAATAGTTTAGTAAAAAAACTATAAGTATGTCATATGAGGATATAGGGGCTTGTTTAAGTCTATATAAAGCTTCGTTAAGTTTTTAAAAATGTTAAGGATGTTCTGTGTCTTAAAAACTAGGATTTTGTTCAACATAAACTTCCTCTTGAACATATCTATTAAGGAAAGTTCACTTCATGTCCATTTGAAAAATTTTTAAATTGAAAAATTCTACAAAGGCTAGTTGAATATGAATATATTAAATTCTAGATACTGGAGCATAGGTTTCTTTATAGTATATTCCTTCTTATTGATTATATCATTTAGAAACTAATCTTTCTTTATTTATTGCAATAACTCCATTTTAGTCAAATTTATTTCTGAATACCCACTTTACTCCAAATACTGAAATTTCTTTAGGTCTTTCAACTAAGGTCCAAATTTTGTTCCTTTAGAATTCATTTAGTTAATATTGTATTTATTTAATCCAATCATCATTACCAAAAGGTTCATCAGTAATTTTAGGTTCTAATTGGGAAATAAATTCTAGATGCCCTTCTTCATTCCTTAGAGAAATTATAGTCTTTACAGGTTGATTTAAATCAGTAATGATACAATCACTGGGATGATTCTTAAGAAACAAAAAATTTGAGCTTTTTAAAAACTATTCATCAATATATGGTAAGAAATATTTTTGGGTAAATAATTCAATAACATTTTCTTAAGTATTTTCCTGATTCGAAGAATATTCCATCAAAGGTTGATAATCAGTTTTTGAAAACACATCCGAAGTTGTTTTTTGGTGTTATTTTAAAAAAGGGATCATTTTCATCAAACTTAACATGTAATTTTTCTTCAAATGTATAATAATTTTTGTTTAAAACTATATAATCCTTATAAGTAGTGGAATAGCCTAAGAAAATTCCTTCATCAAATTTGGGTGAAAATTTATATAAGTTATCTTTAGTATTTAAGATTAATACTTTTCATCCAAATACATTGAAGTAAGAAAATTTAGGTTTTAGACTAGTCCATAACTCATAAGGTGTTTTATTAAGAAATGGTCTGATTAAAACTCGATTTATATTATAGAAATTAGTACCAACAGCTTCATCCCAAATGTGTTTAGCAATAGTTTATTCACTCAACATGGTTCTTATTATCTCTTGAAGAATAAAATTTCTTCTTTCAACAATACCATTTTGTCGAGGAGTTCTTTGATATGAGAAGTTATGAGTAATGCCTTTCTTACTATGAAATGTTTCAAAATCTATATTTTCAAATTCTCCCCCATGATCACTATGAATAGTCATAAATGGAAGGTTTTTCGCATTCTTAAATTTGGATGAAAAATATTCAAAATAAGAAAAGGCTTTTGATTTCTTTGTTATAAAATAGACCCATGTAAATATAGTGTAATCATCAACTAAAACAAAAAACATATTTTCCTCTAGTAATTGTAGTTTGTGTAGGACCGAAAAGATTTATTTGCACTAGATGAAATGCAACAAAATTTGAGACATCACTAATTGATTTAAAGCTTGAATTATGTTTCTTTCCATATTTACAACGATCATAGACTTTTGAAGAGTCAAATCTAAGATCCAGTAGATCATTAACAAGTCATTTCATTGAGATTTTTCAAAGGTTTCTAAGTTATTATAGTGTCCTAGTCTTCTATGTCATAACCAAGATTGATCTTCCAATTCACTAAGGCAAGGTAAGCCTTTTCTTTTAAGGTCTTTTATGTTAAGTGTATAAATATTCTCATGCCTATGGGAATAGAGAATAAACTCTGAATTGGAATTGTGTACTATACATTTATCATTCCTAAAATTCAAAAGATAACCTTCATCATATAAATGGATTATGCTTATAAGGTTGTGCTTAATACCTTTAAAAAATAAAATTGTTTAAATTAATGATTTTCCAAGAAGAGCAATATTACTTATACCAAAAATTTATCCATGATCATTATCTCTTAAAGTTACTTTTTTTCCATTCATCTTAATAATATTTTCAGAGAATTTTTTATCACTAGTCATGTAACGGGAACATCCACTATCCATGTACAATGTGTGGTTGTGGGAACTTCCTTTGTTTTCATAAAACTAAAACTGTTAAACTTTTGGAATCCAAACATTCTTGGATCTGGAAATGTTAGAAAATAAAATATTAGGTATCCATATTTTCTTAAAAAATGGAATTTATGAAAACCTAAGGATTGGGTTTTATTAAAAGAACAACTTTTCTCCCAATTTCCACCACATTGACACTTAGTGCAAAAAGGATCACTTTGAGGTTTAAAATAGTTGTTACTAAAAACTGGTTTTGATTAAGAATAACCAAATCTAGAACTATTACATAGAGGACAAAGTTGTGAATATATTTTATCAAAACATTCCTTTCCATGAGTAAAGTTTGAAAAAAGTTTCTTTAAGGAAAATATTTCAGATTTTAGTCTGATGACTAAATTCTTATCCTCACAGTCATTAGTATTATAATTTGAGTTTATCTCTAATTTTTTTCTCTTAGAAATAACTTTTTCTAGATCCTTAGAAAGATTATCCTTTTCAGAATTTACTTTCTTATGTTTTTTGGAAACATTTTCAAAATCAAGGGTTTTCTGATCAAGATCTTTTGAAAGATATAATAATTATTTTTATTAAAACATAGATTATAGATTATTCATTATCAAGTATCTTATTGATCATTCTATTTTCATTATCAAATAACATGGAAAACCTAGATACTTCTTTAGGTGAAGGTAAAGTATTATCTTCTTATGAGGAATATTTTTCATCTGAAGATTCATAATTTTTTTCATTTGGATAATTATCATTTAAAGAAATGTTGGTTCAAGATTCAGCAGTGTTTACCTTATCCTTGAGACATTGATTTTCAGTATGAATTCTGGCTATAAGACCAATATTATTTTTTCCAGAATATTTAATATTTAATGATTCATTAGAAGAGTCTCCACAACTAGCACTCCATGAATGATTAGATTTTAGTACTATCCATCCTTTATACTTGTAGTAATTATTATTATTCCTTTAATAATTTATATCCTTTCTTTTTTATTAAGATTAGGAAAATCTGGTTTAATATATCCAAACTTCTTACATTTATAGCAAGTCACTTCAGATTCTTTCTTATCCTTTCTATATTTTTTTGTATCTGTATTGGAATTATTTCTTTCCAACAATCTTGTTCATCCTTTGAGTAAGATTGGATAGCTCATTCTCTAAGTCATCACTCTCACTTGAGTCTAATATAACAAATTTCTTATACTTTTACCTGGTAATTATTTCAGGGGTTTTGGCTTTCATTTGATTAGAATTGGTTGTAAAATAAACACTCCCATTATTATTCTTAATATTATCATCACCTCTTTTCATTCTATTCTCATGTTAGAAAAGAGTCCCGAATAAAGCATCCTGATTAACTGTTGTATATTTCCTTGATTCATTAATAACAGTTCTCTTATATTCCCACTCAGTAGGCATGATATCAATAATCTTGTTTACAAGAATATCATTATCTAAGACCTTTTCTCTTATTGATTGTAAGCTTTTGAAAATTGACATAAACCTCTATTAAAATTTACATATGGGTTCTCTATAAGGAAATAAAAAACCATGGTAGTTAGCTATAAGAATTTCTCTTCTTGCTTCAATAACCTTGGATGTGCCAAAATGTGTAACTTATAATTTCTTTTAGATTCTATTTGCAGCTTCACATAATGAAATATATCTATATATTTTCCTAGTTATAGAACCTTATAAATTATTGCATACCTTAAAGTTAAGCTGATGCACTTGTTTTTCTTGATTGGTGAATTTTCTGATTTCTTTATTAGGAATCATGTAATCTCTAGTGAACATAAAAAAATTATCCACACTGGTATTTATAATAAAATTCTTTATCCTATCTCCCCAGTATTCATAGTCATTTACATTAAAAATTGGGGGTCTAGTAGTATTTAAGTTATCTATTGATCCAATGTTCATTCTTGTAATTATTAAAAAAAATCTTTCCCACAAAATGGGTTAGTAGTAAAAGTTTATAAACAAAGACTTTATAAGGAAGATATTTAAGAAAAACTTGAACAAGTAAAGTTAAGTAAGAAAATTTGAGATAGAAAACTTATATGAAAGTATAAGTATTTCAGAGATCTTCTCTGATACCAATTTTAGGATCAAAATGAATATGTATATTTCTCAATTATAAGAGGGGGGGGGGGTAAATTTTAGGTTTAATAACTTTCATTTTTATCATTAAGAAAATCTATGTTTAAAAAAGATAAATAAGATGAATTAAAAATCCCTCTTTAGTTATTAATAAAGAAAATAACTTGATTAAGATCTGATAATATGGATCCAATAAAGAAACTTAAACAAGTTTACTTAAGTAAATATTCCAAATTAAAGCGTATAAAATCTAAATCAGAGTTTTTAAAGGAATAATAAAGTTTAAGAAATTTACGCTTTCTATATATAACTAAATGCTGTAGAATTTAAACAAACTTATAACAAGTACCAAGTAACAAAAAATCTTTTAACCCAAAGAGAATGGTATCTAACAACCATGGATAAATGTACCTTGATTTATACTTTCAAGAAATTCTATATTTCCCACACCAGGGTAATCCCTCGATAAGAAGATCGATATCTATCTTACTATCCCTGCAAGACCTCGATTAAGTAGGTAATCGACACCTCTATCTTACTATCCCTAGAAGTCCTCGATTTTTAACCACATCAATTGGAATCACAATAAGAAGGTTGAACAAGATGTTCATAGCTTGAAAAATTTGTTCACAACATTCACACAATGCAAGTTGAGAAGAGTTTTCGTAGTGTATCACTTCAGCTTAGAGCTTCAAGAATTAAATTCTTAAACAAGAGATCTTAACAAAAACTCCACACTTATAAATTATTTCAAATGGCTGGGTATTTATAGGAAGAGTCTAAATGGTTGAATTCCTCCTCCAATAGTCATATTTTCCTAAATTTAGGTGGGACCTATATACATGGAATTCATGCAACGATTAATTTGAAATAGTTTTGATGACATCATTTTATATAACTAACTATGAGAAACATTACCATACTTAAGAAACATTATCACATTTAGGATCTAATAAAATTAAACTCTACATTCAGGAAATATGATAACTATAACAAAATCATTTAATTAGATTCTTAATATAGTGTAATTTGGATTATAAAATATATTGTCAATTGGATTAAAAAAAAATGATAACTAGATTCTAATTTTTGTGAAAATTGGGATCTAAATTCTATGAAAATCAGAGTCTAATTTCTGAGAGAATCAGAGTCTAATTTATGAGAGAACAAGAGTTTGATTTCTGAGAGAATAAAAGTATGATTTCTAAGAGAATAAATGTATGATTTCTGAAAGAATCAGAGTCTGATTTTTAAGTAAACCAGAGTTTTATTTCTGAGAGAATTAGAGTCTGATTTCTGAGAGAAATAGAGTTTGATTTCTGAGTGAATTGGAGTCTGATTTCTGAGAAAATCAGAGTTTGATTTATGAGAGAATCAAAGTTTGATTTATGATATAATCAATGTTTAATTTATAAGAGAATCACAGTCTAATTTATGAGAGAATCAAAGTCTGATTTCTAATAAAATTGGATTCAAAATTCTAGAGAAATCAGATTCTCAATTCTATAAAAATCAGATTCTGAATTCTAGAGAAATCAGATTCTCAATTATATAGAAATAATATTCTCATGAACTGTAAGGTTCGGAGTTATAGATAAGGATACATTTTTCGGATTAATTAAAATATGGTTAGATTTAGTTAGAAAAACAATAGTTAAGGCATTGGAAACCATAGGTAATTTCAAAACCATTCTTAGAGAAATAAAATTTTCCTTAAGAAAATGTTTCTTAGAGAAGGAGAATTTTTCTTAAGAAAATGTGTTTTTGATTTCCAAAACATAAAGGAACAAAAAATTCATAAGGAAACTTATTTACGAAACCACATGATCCTTTCTTATGTCTTTACCCCACAACCAACATCACTTCCTTTAGTAAGATCAATAAGCTTAATGGTTTGTGCATCAGGTCACAAAGGGACCTAAATGCCTGTGTCTTAGTTTTTATCCCATTTTAACATCACTAACTAAATTTAACTGACACTGCTACCCTACCAAACCTTGTAACCACACATGTGACTAAATCCAAATGAAATCCTTTCCCTCAACATGAACCTTTTATACCGCTATGTCATCGAACCTTCCCTTAAAGAGTACCCCACTTGGGATGAAAATGAGAGTAGTATGGTTACCACCCAAGTTCCACATCTAGTAGGCCCTAGGTTGGTGACTTACCCCATGGGTATAACAAGCATACAAATGGGAGGCATTAAGCTCTAAGAGAACATGCAGAAGAGAGAGATAAGATAGATACACCACTCAACACTTTCTTAGATATATTAATATAAAATATATCAAAGTGCATACATGAAATGTCATACACTTATAAAACAACTGAAAATTGAAATTACAAGTACCAAAAATGTAAATTCTACAGATACCACAAAGCCTAAATAGCCCATTCAAAACAGAAAATCTAGTAATATCTAGCATAATCTCCAACCTGATCCTATTGACTTGAAAATAGTTATATATATATGGGGTGAGCATAATATTATACTTAGTAGGATCCTCCTTGGATCCTCTTATGAAAAATATAAAGAAAGCATACTAAATCTCAGCAAACAACAAGTGAAACTTACTCATCACCTAAATAGGTATAGAAAGTTCACAATCTCTCCATGGATATCTGTCAACTTATATTTCATACAATAGATCATATATTATAGGTATGAATCATTCTATGTAGCCCTCTACCGCTTCCCCACTGGTTTTCCTCTCTTCCCTAATGTGGCACATATTAAGTTATCTATCTACAAAAGTAATCCAACTTGTAGACACCTGAGCTAAGTATCAACAAATGAACCTCATGCATCACATCATCATATCAACCCATACCAAATATCTATATAGTAACTAGGTAGTTTTTAGGATCCACCACATCTTGTATGATGTGTATCATACATTGGGTATTATACCTCAATCCATCATGGCCCATACATTGAGTAAGGTACCTCAAGCCGTTATAGTTTATACATACCATACACATAATAATCCTTTATATACTATATTAAGATATACATGTGTGTGAAATAAACACAAGTCATCACAACCATCTTCACACACACACACAAACATGCACACACACACACACACATATAAGGAAACTAACCTCTATTCCTACTAGCGTATAAACTACCAAGAGAATAGAACAAGGCCAGAGGGGGTAGATAGTCATCTATCCTCCCACTTTAATATTGGGGAAAACACCCTCCAATATTCCACTGGGTTTTAGTTTCCCTAATCTAAATGGGTGGGATAGCGTAAGAAATCACAGAATATAAAAGATACAATATATCTAACAACCACATCCTGGGTATAACCTAGTCTTAGACTCAACTTCAACTAATGTCACTTGAACTCCTAACTGTCACTACTAAGACTAGATATCCTATAAGCGAACAAGCATTTTTAAGAATTACATTGGATTACATTATTTTCATTTAACAGTTAAATTTATGTTAATTAATTCATCATCCATTAATTAAACATCATTATTCCACATTAAACATTATTATCCATAAAATAAAAGTCCATTCACTACACACATAATCCAAACTAATTCCATAGTTTGTCAAGAGAAACATCTACTTTTCATTCCTACAAGAACCAACCCCATGGGTTAAACATTTATTATTCATTATTAAAATCATTCCATAATTCCAAATACTCTAGAAAAAAATCCTAAGATACAACCAAGGGGAAACATGATACCAATCACATCTAGCTACCTCAAGTAAGGGGGAATGTAATTCATAAAAAATAAGAAACCTAGGTATCGACCATTAAATATATTCATTTCAAGAAAGAATCCAATTTTATCACATCAAGAGGTAATCATAGCTTTAACCCATTCCACCATCTACAATGTTATCCCCAACACCCACATGAATATACTAATGTATATCCCCATCATAGGCATTAACTACTACCACAACATCTGGGCCTTCCCGCTTCATATCACATCATCCATCACAGGATCAACCATCCCAATATAATATCACACCACATAGAAAGGATAATACCCAAAGAACATAAAAATGAAATAAGAAAACAAGAATAATAAACTAGGAAACTTGGACCTAAAATAAGGCATTTAGTCTTCACATGAAAATGATCACTCACGAATACCAACACTCGACATTCAGACTTTTATAAGAAAATGGGAACTATGAACCCTAAAGATCTATCTTTAAAAAATAACAAATTTTTATTCCATATTGAATTAACTGATTCATTATTCATAGCTTATAGCTGTAGGAAACCTGAGGTATTGTCTATAATAAGCTATCAAAAGTTTAACATGCTCTTAACATTAATTATTGCTTCAATAAACTAGAGAAACACCATTCATAATAAACATTGATTTTAATTTCATCATTACCTACAAGAATTATCATGTTTAACATTATTTATCAATTCAATTATCATATAGAATATCAAATTCAAAAAAAACATGCACATTTCATCAATTTGAATTACCATTAAATTAAAATAATCACTAGATTCATTTAAACATGCCTCTTCGTTAATTCTTAAGATAATTTGTTAATTAATACCATCTTTATGTTCTTTATCATTTTATATTAAGAAAAATATGATAGAAAAAGAATAATAACATGTTACACAAGCATAGTATAGATAGAATAATATCTAGAAAATTAATAGGCAAGCCATTATCAAAACAGGAAGAAACAATATGTGATTCCCAATACATTTCCTTATTAATCCACTTCAATATTTTTTGGGTTAATTCATTTTTCATATAAATGGATAAAACATGATAACTTTAAAATTTAACATAAATAAATAAAAGAAATGATGAATCCTCTACCTCAAATGAATCAAAGTTCTTAACATGAGAATGGATCAATTCCATGGACCCCGATCACCTATCCCGCAAGAAGACTGCATCTCTCTAAGGTCGTCGCACAAAAAATTTTCCAACAAGAAAAAACTCCATTAGAACACATAGAGGAACCACCATCGCATGGAAATAATGAAATAGAAGGAACACGATTATTGAAAAATAAGATAATAAGGTATAACTAACCATGGATCGATATATATTGAAGATGGAATCTGGGAATCAATCGCCTTCAAAGGGATCCCAATCACCTAACAAAAACACTACTGGCCTCCTGGAGCATTAGGATAGAAAATTGAGAGTTTTAATCATGCAGAGGGAACTATAGGTTTTATATAAAATTCCAATGTATGGGTTTATGATGTGAATGGGTCATTTAAATCCTAAATGGTCCATGTTTTAAGTTCCTCTAAAAAACATGTCACCTCAAATTGAAAGTCATGTATTTAATTCTTGTTGTAAATTTCAAATTTATGATGTGAGTTTATCATGACCAAATTTTATGTGTGAAAGGATAAACATATATACTACATAAATTTTCATGACCCCTTCCCCACAAAGAAAAAATAATTATTAGAGAGAGAGGGTGACTACTTGAGTCCCACCTTTAGTAGGCCCTAAGTTGGTGAATAGCTCCAAGGGTATAATAAACATGCATATGGGAGACATTTCCATCTAAGAGAAACATGCTAAAGCAAGAGATAAAAAAAATACACCAACCAACACCTACTCCAATATATATATATATATATATATAATAAAAACCAAGGGAAAACATTCAATTACATACCGTACTAAGAAACCGAAAGGAAATCTGCGAGTACCAAAATGGTAAAGACGACAGTGACCACGAATCCCAAACAAATCCTATTAAACCATGAGCTATTAATATATATCCCATTCACCAAACTGCTCTAGATGACCTAAAAAATAGTTTTTAAATGTGTTGGGTGATCATAAAAGTATACTCAGTAGGAACCTCCCAATATTCTCTATTGTAAAATATAAATAGATCACGGTAAAGCATAGTGAACAACAATGAAACTCACTTGTCACCTAAACAAGTATACTAATTTCCTAGCCTCACCATGGAAAAATCTCGCCAAGTATCAAATAAAATATAGAGTATAATATAGTAATGAAACATCAAGGGCACCCTGATCTCACTTTCCCATAGGTTTACCTCTTTGCGCCAAGGTTAGACATCCTGATCCATCACTCTCCAAAATCAGTCGGCCCAAAAACATCTGGGAAAGGAATCATAACATGAAACCTGTGCATCAAATCATTACATCATCCCACATCACATATCCATATATAGTAACTGAGTAGTTTTCAGGATCCACCACAGTCCGTATGATGTATATCACATATTAGGTATTATACCTCAAGCCATTACATCCCATACACCAAGTAAGTACCTCAATCCATCACAACCTATACCCATCATGCCTATGATAATCCTTTAGATACTATTTTCGATAATACATGTGTGTGAAATACCACAATACATAATGAAACTCTAAAAAAATATTTTGGAAAACTGACCACTATGCATACTAACATAAGTAACTACCAATATAAGAGAGTGAGGCTATAGGGGTAGTCAACCATCCATCCTCCCACCAGTATATTGGGGAAAAAACCCAACCAATGTCCATTGTGTGTTTGTCTCCCTAACCAAAATGGTTGGTGTAGCATATGAATTCACAAATTTTACACAATATAATATAGCTCACAAACCAACTATGGGAATAACCTAGTCTTAGACTCAACTATAGCTAACATCACTCATACTACCGACTACCACTACTAAGACCAAACATCTTATAATCATACAAGAATTTATTTAAAAGAGCCACATTAAATTAATCTTTTTCATTAAACAATTCACTTTATGTTAATTAATTAATTATCCATTAATTAACCATTAACATTTTTTCATATTACATTACATTAACCATTATGGTAAAGTCCATGCCCACTAAGAATAATCCAAATTGAGGACTTAATTTAAAAATATTATAATTTGAAATCATTTTTATTCCATAAACAAACAACCCTATAGGTTAAGAATTATTTATTAATTATTAGAATCATTACATAAACCAGTTACTCTAAGAAAACCATCCTAGGATACCACCCAGAGGTATCATGCAACCAAGAACATCTATACACCTCAAGAAGTGGGGAAAGTAATGCAGATAAAATAAGAAATACGACTATCAACCATTTAATAAAATCATAAGAAAGCATGGAAGCTCTTAGCATCAAATAAACAAGTTAACCTAGATTTAACCCATTACATCACCTTTTGTTCCATACCCAACACCCTCATGAATGTACTGATGCATCTTTCCCTAACAGAAATCAACTGACTCCACATCAATCGAACCCCCTTACCCACATATCACATCAACCATCCTTGGATCATCTACATCGGGATCACATCACATCACAGTCTCACCATCTTAAATCACATCATCCGTACTAGGCTCAACTATATTAAGCTCATATCACATGGTTCGTATCTAAATAAAATCTTAAAAATAGCAAGAAAAAACATGCATAATCAATAAGGAAACTGGGCCCTCAAAAAAGGCATCCAACCTTAACATGCAAAAGATATCTCACAGACCCAAAACAAGGAACTTATGCTTCTTAAGTAGATGGTAAACTTATTCCCTAGAAAATTATCATTATAAAAAAAACATGTTCTTATTCCACATTGAGTTAACTAATTTGTTAACCACATGATCCAAAAAATGGGAAACCGAATTATTCAATCTATAATAAGATATCAAAGGAAAAACATATTCTTAACATTTATTCAGGATTAAAAAAACCTAGAGAAGTATCATTATAAATCAACATTAGTTTTAAAATTATCAATACCATTAATCACATGGAATATCACATTTTTTTATACATGAACATTACATCAATTTTATCACCATCAAATTACAAGAAAAACTAAATTAAAAATAGGCCTCTCTTTTAATTTTTTTAATCTAATTAATTATTAATAAATTATGGTTTTATGATCTTTATCAATTTAATTATGCTAATCCAAAAATTAGAACATTATAAAAAATCATAGAATAGATATCAAACTATCTTGAAAATCAGGAGGAAACCCACTATCACGACACAAATCCTTAGGATCATCAATAGGAGATCACAACCAATTTATTTAATTTGATTAAATATTTATTTTGTTAATTTAAATTTCCATCCAAAGGGAAAAAACATGATCAATTTATAATTACTTGTAAATAAAATAATATAATCAATGAATTCCATACCTCAAAGGCGTCAATGTTCTTTACACGAGAATGGACCAACATTATGGATCCTGATCACCACTGCTATAAGAAGATGCATCCATACAAGGATGTTATGGTACAAAAAAACCAATACAACAACAAATAAAACTCCATTAGAAACATGTATATTATCCTCCATCACATGTAAAGAATAAATAATAGGAAAAAAGACCGATCAAGAGGAAAATACAAGAAACAGAGGTTGAACTCACCTTGGATCACCATGAATCTAAGGCAAAAGGATATGGATTGATCCCCATCAAAGGAGTCCAAAAACGATGAATGAGGGATCCTATGGTCACCTGGATTGTGAGAATTCATGTAGGGTTTGAGAAAATACTAAGCGATGGAGCATTTATAAAGACGTGTTGCATAGGGAATTTACATGGCATATAAAAAATTTACACATCGTGTAAATGTTAGGGTCAGATCTCATTGAAAAATATGTTGCCTCAAATCAATTAGATAAGTCTCAAAAAATTCTTATCCTTGAGAACCCAAAATCAAACCCAAAGGTGAAACGAAAAGGTGTCATCCAAACAACCACCGCCAAGATACTTCTCAATGAACTTTCCATCATAGGAGCTCAACCACCTCATTAGAGGAATAGAATGAAAACCTCAAACAACCATCTCCTAAACACTTTCCTAGGGGAGATAACTCTCAAATGGGAGTCAATCCACAATAATAAATAATAGTAAACTATTTCCTAAACTAGAAGATAAACATCCAAAAGGGAACAACATTAAATGAGAAGAGATAAACATGAAATAGCTTGGGGGTACAGAGTGTACATCTATGACTCAAATTCCTATGTAATTTAGTCCACACAACCATTCCACCATAAGACATGAACTAAGGGAATAAAATGACTACATAATTCCTTATCCTAGTAGTCTTAGATATTCATAGGAAACTCCTTGAAGGTTGCATCATCAGTATTGATCTCTCCCCAATCGATGACATGAGAGTCTTCATGAAGAAAACAACAGAGAAATGACACATGAAAAAAATCATGTATCCAGATCATCTATGGGGTATGTTCTATCTGATCTTCCATGACTCCAACATATTCCAAAACCTAGAAAGGCCCAACAAGATGGGGAGAAACATTTCTCCTATGACTAAAATTTCGCTTCCTATGATGAGGAGTCAACTTCAAGAACATATTGTCTCCAAAATAGAACTCTAGAGGTATCCTCCTATGATAAAAATAAGATTTATTATGATATTGATATACCTTAATCCTTTCAAGAGTTACCTGAACCATCTCTATTTTAATCTATACCAGTTCTGACCCAAGAATTCCCGCCTCTCTAACCCCAGTCTAGCACAATAGATAATGGAATGGTTTTCTATATAAATATTCAAATGGTGCCATACCAATGGTGGAGTGAAAACTATTATTGTATGAAAACTCAACCAAGAGAAGATTCCTCATCCTTGATCCTTCAAAATACATGAAATAAGAGTGAAACATGTATTCAATAGTCTAGATGGTTCGATCTATCTGACCGTCCTTCAGTGGATGAAAAGAAGTGCTAATGAATAACTGATAGAAAAAAATCATTGTGGAGAACTCTCCACCCCATGGAGTTAAAACAAGGATCTCGGTCAGAAATGATCATTCTTGGGTCTCTATAGACTCACACCACCTCCTCTAGATACTGTCTTGAAAAAACCTCCACTGAGCTCAACTCCATGATTTCTATAAAGTGGCATGTTTTCATCAAACAACCTCTATAACCCATATAACATCATATACACTAAGAAAACTGTGATCTAACTTCACCTTCTGATAGACAAAACATAAATAAACAAACTCTGCAGTTACACACTTCAATACAGGACCCAAAAAATTACCTCTTAAAGATTAGTACATCTTTTCCACACTGGGATGTACCACCGAAGGTAAACTATGGAAGTCACAGAGAACCACCTCAAACATATCCAAATGAATTGAAATATTTCCATGTAACAATACCTGATGTTGTCCATCCATAGACCAACCATCATGGGAATCACCAAACACAAATCAATCTATCCAGAACTCCAACCCAGGATCCCCTCGATGTGAATCCTAAACATTATTCACAAAATACAACTACAATTTCATCTGGAAAATAAAAACTCTATCTCCAATCTCTACCATATCAAGATACATCACTAAGAGTTATTCTATCACTATTCAAGAATCCATAGATTCACACATGACATCAATACTTGACTTCCTGCTCAGCACATCAGTTACAAAATTTCCTTTTACTGGAATATATGAAATATCAATGTCATAATGTTGCAATAATTTCATCCATCAATGCTGATGAAAGTTAAAGTCACATTGGTATATGACATAACTCATGTTATTATGGTTAGTAAAAATTAAAAAACACTCACTGATGAGGTAATGTTTCCAGACCTTTAAAGAAAACACAATTACCACCAACTAAATATCATGGGTGGTATAATTAATATCATGGGGGAATAACTTTAGAGACCCATAATAAACAAAAAATATCGATGGTATCAAAACGTAACCAAATCCAAGATGTGAAATGTCATAGAAAACCTCAATTTAACTCCCTCAGTTGGAAAAAAAGAACTGGAGCACTGAACAACATCTCCTATAGGTACTCAAAAGCTACTTGGCATTGGTCAGGCCACATGAACGCCTAATCCTTTCTGGTCAAAGATATCAGAGGATTCAAAACCTAATTGAAATTGTCTATGAAACCCCTATAATATCTTATCAGACAAAATAAACTATACACCTCTTCCCCAATCTTAGGGATAAATAAGACACAACTACCTCAATCTTCAAAGGATCTACAACTAATCCCTACCTGGATACCAAATTCCCAAATAAAAAGAATTTATGTGCCCAAAAATCACACTTATATAACTTTCAAATAGATAATAATGATGATGAACTCAGAAAATGGCGCATAAATGTTCTGCATGCTTCTCCTTAGATGCAGAGTATATAAGGATTTCATCGATGAAAACCACCACAAACTTATCCAAGAACTTTATGAACACTACATTCATCAACCCCATGAAAACATTTGGATAATTTTGAAGGACCCCAGAACACCCTAAGAGGGGAGGGGTGAATCAGGGTGTCACCTTTATCTTTTTAATGTTGAGGATCTTGTTCCCACATTGGTAGGAAATTTTTATATCTTTTAATCAAACGAAAGTAGGAAGTTTACACGACACTTTTACTCAGCTCACAACAAAGGGATACGTCCAAGGAGTATACACCGACAGTGTGTCAATCATACCAAAATCCACTAATATTCACTAGTTTATTGATTACATGTTTTGGTCACAATCACATTGTTCCTGGCACACTGCCTTTACAAAGGTTCTGGGATATCTCACTACGTACCTCGGGTCACTCCCGTTGACTCCCCCCTGGTTCACTATCTTTAGAGAAGTCCCACTCAATTTATAGATGTGAAGGTCTCTTCAATAGATATGTATTGAATTCTTTACCTCTGTTCAGCATGAGACTATGCTTGCATCGAAGTCCAAAAAAGATGCACTTGAAAGAACCAAACCATTGAACCTGATATTTGGAACGCGCAAATAGGTTACACTAATGATTTCGTGCAACACCTACCCTTTGTGCGAAATATCTTAATTTTGTGTGCAGTACTTGATTTTCACACGGAAAATATTTCACGCAACAACCTCCTTTATATGCAAACTCAAATTTTATGCACGACTTTGACTTTTTCACGCAATATCACCTTTTACGCGCAACTTTACGCACACCGTCCACTTTTTCACGCACCTTCCACTTTTACATGCAACTTCAAATTTTACGCACAAAGTCTGTGTTTTAGTGCAACATAAACTTTTACATGCAACACCTTTTATGCACAACTCATAATTTTTCGCGTAACTCAGACTTTTTCACACAACCCCCTTTACGCGAACATTTTATGTGCATCAGCACTCAGATCTTCTCTAAGTATTTTTTCATATAGAATGGGGGGGGGTCATCTCTTATTTATAGGCTTCACTAACCCACGCACGCAAAACCCATCGCGGTGTGAAAAACCTCTCCTTATGCACGCAATATATTTAATGCAGGAACCGTTTTCCACATACATCACCATGTTTTTCGTGTAGCCAATGCCTTTTCCATTTTCCGACGTTCTAATTCCAAATCACCCTTTGTGCGAAAAAAATCTCGCTCCACTATTTCACGCACCACACTATTTTTCACGCACACCTCACCTATTTCACACACCACTTCCTCTTTTCATGCAACTCATTTTTCCAACAAACTATTTCTTCATTTTTCAATTTTTTGGTCCAAAAATTTGGCAAACATTGGAGAACAATGCCACCTTCAATAATGTTTTCTACTTGAACTGTATGATCACTTTACTAGCACGCATTATGGACATCCATATAGGATTTAAAACAAACACAAACCATAATCCAATTCATGCAATGAATGACCATGGTTCCAAAACCCCCCCCCTTCGGTTTTGTTGGCAATCAGTAAATAAATTCAATAGAGCACCAGCCACATGAAAACCAAAAAACACAAGAATCAACTCATCCAATTTTATAAGTCTACGTGAGCAATGCTTAGTGTAGAAAACAAGCGGGGAAGTGTGAATTGGGATCCCGTGTTTTGGAATTCTCAATGACACCCAAGCAATTATCTTAAAGTGTCAAAGAAGCATTACATTTCCAATGTATTCCTTCTTATCCTATCACTGAATTCTGATTATTTCACCAAATTCTCATCATGTAACAGAAGAATCACATGTCTATAATTTATTACTTCTCCCCCATTGATAATAAACCAAAAGACTGGTAATTGTTAATTGTTCAGCTCAAAACACAGTCCCCTTGGATAATATCTCCCCCACAAACTGCATCACATACACAAACAGATTAAAAACAATAAATATAGCTAGGGAGAGGGAAATTTCATAAGATCCTTATGCACTGTGAGGCGGCTAAACAACGAGGTTCAAACAATGTTTCTCAAACATAGCTGCTGACAGTGGCTTGGTCAGGATATCATCCATTTTCTCATCAGTTCCCACATAATCCATTCTAATTGCACCATGCTCAAATTTTTCTTTGATAAAGTGATACTTGATTTCAATATGTTTTTTACAATAATGCTGAACATGATTCTTTATAAGATCAATTGTGCTCTTGTTATCATAGTAAATCACCATTGGTTGCTTTACCTCAACACCAATATCTGTTAGTTATTGCTTTATCTATAGCAGTTGAGTGCATGCCTTTATGGCTGAGATATAGTCAACTTTAGTAGTACTAAGAGAAGTACTTTCTTGTTTCTTGCTCTACCAGACAACAAATTTATTCCCAATGTAGAATGCTCGACCACTGGTGGAATTTATATCCACTACATCACCAGCCCAATCAGCATTATAAAACACTAATAATTCACTGTCCCTTTCTGCAGCAAGGTATAACCCAAAGTTATGAGTTCTTGGAATGTACCCCATGATTCTTTTAACTACCGCCATATGTTACTCCTTTGGAATACTCTGAAAGCGGACGTATAGAAATGTTACAAAGATAATATTTGGCCATGTCGTTGTCAGGTACATTAGACTCCCAATGATCCTCTTGTACATGGTGGGATCTACAGAGGTCCCATCCTCATGCTTTCCAAGTTTGATTCTAACTATAATCAGAGTTGACATTGGTTTGGAGTCATGCAAATTAAATTTCTTCGGAAACTCTCTTACAAAATTTTCCTGAGATATGAAAGTGTAATATTTATTTTGAGTCACCTATACCCCAAAAAATATGTGATATCTTCAATCATTGACATTTCAAATTCTATTTTCATGTGATTGGAAAATTCGTCCACTAATTTTTTCCTGCTTCCACCAAATATAATGTCATCAACGTAAACTAGAACCATGAACTTTTAGATAATTCTTCACATAGAGATTGCGATCTACTCCTCCTCATCTGAATTCTAGTTTCTTGAGATAAGAGTTTAGCCTGGAATACCACGCTCGTGGTTCCTTTTTCAATCCATAGAGTGCTTTCTTTAGTTTGCAAACATTTGTTTCATTAATACCAAGAAGAAACCCCACTGGTTGTTCTATGTATGTCATGAACTAAATCAGGTCTCCATCAAAACCAGAACCATACCCGGACCGTGACAAGGCCCAAAGGGCGTTCCTGATCCCCACGGGCTGGCACAAGTGCCTAATTATCATAAAATGAGAATTGGGAATGATTTACCCAAGTTTATAAACATAAAACAACAAATGAATCCAATAAAACGAATCTGTATTTTTCAATCCAAACAATGTTTTACAAAAATTCAGAACTGAATTACATAGTAAAAAACAACTCAACAAGATTATAACAAAGGTGAATAACCAAAAATGAATATCCCAAGAACCTCAACATGGCAAGAGGCATCGCCCTCAAGCCATCTCCACAACACCGCATCATGAATGATTGGTGAAAACCTGAACTGTTGGCACAAATATTATACCCAAACCTACGAAAAAATAACCAAGTCTACTTACACCCAAGGGTGTAAGTAGGGTGTGAGGCAATTCATAGTAGGATACCACCACTAAGAGATTCCATGTGACAGACATTCAAAGGCGAAAAGCATGAAATTTTTTACAAACATATAATTTCTAGTTACAATTTCTAAAAGATGTAACTTAAAAAAATATGTTTTCAAGTGGGGTAATTTAAAAAATAAAATTTTTTTAAATAAATTTAAAAAAAACTGAATTTTTCCATCCAAATATACCATATGCCGACAGTAAGTATAAGGAATCTAATAAGCACAATCAATATGAAATAACCCCTAGGCACTAGCTAGCTGTGGGTCCCAGGTACCTCGTATCTCGGTGAGAGTAACCACAAAAAAATATCTGTTCTCATGCACGAGCCACTAGTAGGGAACATACCCATAACCTAGTAGTCCCCAATAATCATCATCATCATATTTTAGTTATAGTTGTAAGCATCAATCTTGCAAATTGAAACTGAGGCCAAACCACACAGATTCACTAGCATACGAGTACACGTCCACCCACCTAGATACCCGGGTTTTCCCTTTGTGCTCAAACAAGTTCAACAAGCCAAGAAATATAATTTTCACATGGAAATATCACTTCCACATCACACATTAACCAAACAGCCCCATGCACATCACACAAGTCACAAATTCCACTTTTCATTCAAATGCATTTTGAAATCAAACTCACACCAAAATAGCCCACAACACTTTTTGAATAACTTTCACAATCCAACACATCCTTTAACAATTTTATGAAGTCCTTAAAAATATGATAAAAATCACATAACATCCCACTCACATGTTTCATAAAACCATTTTTATAAACAAATCAATTTTTCATATCGCACTCACACAAACAGCCCACATCACGTTCACACCTCTTTTACATTTCAGTAAATCCATTAAACATTTTTATAAAAAATTTCCAATAGGATAAACATCACATTACAGAACTATTCACATTTAAAATGTTTCATTTTAAAGTATAAACAATCCAAAATAGTTTTCCAATATGGTTTCACCTCTTACATAAATCATTAAACCACTCAAAACTTTCATAAAAGAATTCTAAATAGTGTACCAAAGCTTTTCACAAAAAACCCATTTCAAAACCATATTTCAATGAAAAAATCACACCAACACAAATTCAAAGTAGAATTGGTAGCCCCAAAAACATTTATTAAACTACCCCCAAGTGTTATACAAACACCTAAAATAATACCACAAAAGATCCACATGAAAAGCACACATTTTCAAAATCACTTTCAAGAAGTACACTAAGGTTTTACACCTTAATCCCTAAAAAAAACCTTTTTAAGACCTAGTGTCACACCAATACCCCAAAAAATCAGAATTTGAATCCCAAAAAAGGTTTATTAAACCAAATTCATATGTTATAAAACACACCCAAACAATACCCAAAGGGTTGCACATGAAAAACACCGAATTTTAAGCTAAAATGAAACTATAAAAACAAATGCTTTACCAAATCCAACATAAACAGTTCACGCACCATAGAAAGCATATCAGGAAAATTAATAATAAGTAATTCAAGAAAAGTAAATCATCTAGAAATTCTTACACATGGAATCACCAACCTTTTATGCCAAAACTCTCAAAACATGGTGCGAAACATCAACCGCACCACCGCCACACCTCAAGGAATATAAATCCATCCCTAGACCACAATATTTGACAAAAAAGACACTAAATAATACCCTAGTTTAGAACATCAACTTTTGGACATTAGGAACTTCATGAAAGGGTGAAAGAAACCCTAAGGAAGGGGAAGAAATCAAGGAAAGAAACACTTACTTGAAACATCTTGAATCAAACAAACCAAATACACCACAATTTGAATCTCCAAGAAACCAAACCTGATATAGAGGCTCTAATGGGGATGATAAGGTAATGTGGAGACTGAAATGGGGGAAAAAGAGCAGAAATTGAAGGAGTTATGAAAGAAACTATTTACCTCTTCAAATCTGGATGATTTGAGAAATCCAAAGAGGTTTCACCAAAATTCGGGACACCAATGAGCTCCAAAGCGGCGAAATAGATATTGGGGGTGCTCCTTAGGTATTTGGATTTGAGTGGGAGGTGGAATAACCAAATAATAGAAAATATTTAATGAGATATTAAAATATTAAAAATAAAACTTAAAGCATGAAATGGGCTTTCGAGCTAGCCCAAAACCTTAATAAAAAACCCAAATCCCTCACGATTATGGATTTTTATGAGTCCGAAAGGGATATGGTGATTTTAATATATCAGGGTATGCCAATTCAGAAGTGTAAAGGGTATAAAATAGTTAAAATTGAAGGAGTTATAGAAGAAATGAAATTTGTTTTTAAATCTGGAATTGGGCTCACGGTTTGGCCCAAATTTTCAAAACCCACCATTTTCACCAAAATGAGTGGTAAACCCCCCAAAAAATCAGGAATGGAAATTAAATGAAAAATTAATTTTAAAAAATTCATGGGTGTGACAATTATCCCCACCATAAAACTTTCCTCCCTCGGAAAGCCACGTTAAGGAAAAAGCAAAAACTAAACCCAACTGAAAGGTAGAAATGGACTCCTTTGCTAAACTTCGCCCCCAAAATCCAAAACACCTCTAGTGATCAATTAAGGAAGGAATAATTCACAACCAAAACATAAAACTATTTAATAAAATGATCAGTCACATTTAAGATTTATCCTAAAAGAAAACTCCTCAAACACTATCTGAACAAGGCTCAAGCAATTTACCCAAACAAACAAGAACATCGAACAAGGTTACACTTACCTTGATATAATTAAACCATTGGGAACTCTCCAATACCAACGTTTACCCAAGGAAGATGTAGGTGGTAATATATCTCTAAACGAGACTACCCACTTCCAAGCCAATACTAAGTACAAAAGTGAGTTACTGGTACAAGGATACACAAATGGGCTCCTCAACCATAAGAGACATATTAAATATTTTTTTCTGAGACAGAATCAAGACACTAATAGGGGAGCCCTAAACAAACTCCCCAGTACAAGGGGTAGAATCCCATTAGTCATTTTTAAAATAATATACATGGGACTCATAGTGGTTCTCCCCACCATAATAACCAACTATCTTAACTGACCAATATGGTCCGGTATAGAAAAACCCCAAAACATAAATAGTTGGGACGACCACAAGGTTAGCCCGCACAGTTTGGGAAACTGTGCACTAAAAATGTGGATCATTATACCTACATGGTTTTATGGTGAATGGTTACTACTAAATGTTCACTCAACATGTCTAGAAAAATCTAAAACCTTTCCCTCGAACCCAAAGTAAACCAAAGGGGAAAATAAATTCATTATGAGATAACATGGGGATGAGGCCCTCCACCTCTTTCCACCGAACTGGAACAAAAGAAGCAAGATGACAACACCAAATGTTTAAACTATTCCCATCTCTCATACCAAGAACAGTTCTTTGTACAAGGTTAAAAACTACACAGGGATTTCCTCTGACTACGTGCCAGCTTCTCTCCGGGACCTATGGCTGGAGCTGGAATGATTGAAGCATCTTCGGCCTCGCAGTTAGGATTTGGAAACCCACAAATAGAATTTCTTCTTTTTATGCTACAAACAACAACATGCAATCCCAGATGGGTTCACCAAGAAAAAACACACTCAATAAATCACTTTACCCTAACATGGAATTTCACTGAAATAAGGGTTTAGAGGATGCACTCACATCACACCTTGTTTCTTAAGGTGAGAAACAACAGAAATAAAGGACACATATAAATACCTTACTCTAAAAAAGAGGATGTCAAGATCTCTTGAAAGGATAAACACTTCTAAAAAAATATAATCACAAAATATTTTACAATTTCACCTTTACAATCAAACGAGCACGCAACATCACAACGCGTCACTGAACATGACCAAAGCGACTGATCACTACTAGAAATTTAGGCTATAGCCACGGATCTATAGCCACAGTTTTATCGATCTGTAGCTACAGCTTTTTTATAGACACAATTTAATGGGATGGTCGTGGCTATAGGTTTCCTTCTCAAACCCTTTTATCCCACGACACCCTCCTGCCTCATGATTCCTCCTCCTTGAGATTCTTCCTCCCCATGATCTCCTCCTTGCCCCGCCATCCTCCTAACTGTGACCCTCCTCCCCGACGCCTCCTCACCGCTCCCTCCTCATCGCCGCAACCCTCCTCCCCGACGCCTCCTCGCCGTTCTTTCTTCATCGCCGCGACCCTCCTCCCTGACGCCTCCTCGTCGATGCTGCTCTTCCGATGCCTCCTCGCCACGACCCTCCTCCCCGAAGCCTCCTCGCCACGACCCTCATCCCTGACGCCTCTCTTCTGACGCCGAGGTCGACACCCCCAGTAACCTTGAAAACCCTCGACCCCTCTTCACCGCAAACTTCCTCACCCCGACCCTCATCCAGCAAAGCTGATCCGAGCTGCCTCCCCTCCACCTCCATTCCCGACGGTTCTCCCCCACAACCAGAGGTAATCCCCTGTCTTCATCCCCATCCACCATTATTTACCCTCTATTATTTTGTTTCATTATAAATAATTATTGGTTGTTTAATTCTTGATTTTGGGGTGTTCTACTGGTTATATTTATACTCACCCTTACGTGGGTTCATCTTGAACATATAATGTGTTATGAAAATGATTGTTTTTTATGTAGATTTAGGTAGACATAGTGTAGATGGTGTGTATTGGTTCTTGGTGGATGTGGTGTTTAGACTGTTTATATAATGGAGGCCTCATGATTAGACTGTATTATCTATTTTGGTTAGATTAGACCGACCTACTAGTTACTGGGCCTATATTGTTTCCTCTTTACATTGATTAAGTGCTTTGTACTTTGTTATGGGATGTTATAGGTTTTGCATGCATTTAGAAATTTCAGTTTTTTACTCTTCCAAATTACTCTACTGTGCTTGGAAATTTGTGTGCAAATATATAGGATCATTAGTTTAATTTCTCCCATATATTTAATATTCCTACTCAGTGATAGTCACCTGTCCCTGGCCAATTACATGTGGTTTTTAGGTGGCACACTCAACTTACCATCTGCCAAGTGGGGCCCAGAGTTTCACGTCATTTCAGAGTGGTATCAGAGCCTAATTTTTCCTAGGATAGAGTTTAGAGATATTATAGTTGTGAGAATTGGTTTTATATTTAGGGAAATTGTGTTAAATTTTATTGGGTTTGGCTCTCAGGTCAATGACACTAATGACACCACAAGCCCACCTCTAATTGGTTAGGTTTTAGTGACCATCCCTAAGTAGGTATAACACACACAAGGTTGTCCTTAGCCTAAGGTGCCTGTACACATGAAAAGAATAAAGGGGAAAATAAAATCCTACAAAAATAGATAAAAGAGACTAACTTGTCATGAGGGAGGGGACTACTGACAGATGAAACAACCTAGCATGAACCATGGTCTATCTAGATCACTATCTTTTATCTTCTCTTGGTCCTCTTAGGATCCCTTCAAAAGTAATATTGTCTACATAAGACAAGAAAAGTATGGGTAGATCCCATGCAGTGTTTAGTATAACAATGCTCAATTGGACACCCCAAAATCACTAAACAATAGGCATTTGGAGAGTAGTTATCTCATCATCACATAGACACATCATTAAAAATATGCGACATAACAATAGGAATAATAAACTAGATATACTCCTAATATAAAATAGTCCTCAATGGCATATAAACCATTATTTTATCCATATGATTCTACTCAAGGATACAATTTAACACTCTTTTTGTTGCACTCACAACATGATCTATGCTTTCACTGATAGTGCATGCCTAAGAGGTCATGCTCATCATACCTCACCAAATATGTACTCAATGTAACTCTGAAGATCTCGATACATAGATAGGGGATCTCTCCAATGAGGATTGAGACATAAGTTCCAAGAATGAGGATTGATTATAGTAAAAATTCATAAATATTCAGCCAATTCTTTAATATTAATGCTTGGTATATGAGATGGTTTATATTTTCAAAATGTCTCTAAATTTCAATAAATCTTTGTAGAATTAATACGAAACATCACAAATCATTATGAATTAACCCAAACACTTTTGTGACTTTATCATTATTATCTCTTAGATTTTATATAAACTCTTTTTACTATAATCAATCCTCATTATTGGAACTTAAGTTTTAATATTCATGATTTTTTTTTAATTTCAAACATTTATGAATTCCCTCTCCCAGCCTATTTAATTAAAGAATGTTTTAAATTGAATTTAGCTGAATTTTTAATTCTGCTTGTTTATATTAAAATGCAATTCTTGAGTAAGTGTTAAGATAATTGGTTTGTTTGATATACAAGTCATGGTTTTATTCTTGTTTTGGATTTTAAGCATATGTAATTGAATTAGAAAACCATTTTCACTCCTTTGACCACATTGATTACACTTTCAATAGGTGGTCTTCCTGTTTTCAAAATGCAAGAGGCTATACTTTTTAGAACATCATACTGAATATAGAAATCATTAAAAAAGGTCTGATTATCCTCTTTCTTTTTTTACTTTGAAAGGTATTAATTATTTTCAATCTTTATCCTGACTTGCAGCAATCCAAGTGGGTTACCACAAGAGCATTAAGTTTCTATAGAAAAATGCAATAAACTAGAGATATAATTATTCACAAGAAACAGGTATGTTGTTGTTTAATTTTTATTTTATTTTCTTTATCGCATTGGCCACTTAGGATTTTTCTGCTTTCTACGGATGGAGGGTAGTTATATTCTGTGAAGAGGTCCAGAAGGGCACTGGAGGTGGCTATGCGTTTTTCTTTGCAGGGGAGGGAGATCGGGGTAGTGGAGAGATTAATTTGTGTGTTTCATTTTTTTTGTCTTTATACTATGTTATTTTTGTTTTGTTTTTGTTTTCTTTTCCTTTGGAGTGGACATCCGACATATGGATGAGTCATGCAGAAATACTACCATTGCACCACCCATGCCTTTTGGATTTATATGTTTAGTTGAATTTCACTTAGCCTTTATGAGCTAACTCATTGGACACAATTTGATAGAGATTCAAAGAGTATGAGGGGGGTGTCAAGGGGGTGATGGGGAGTGTTGTGGGAAAATAAATCTCATAAAAATAAAATTGCAATTGAACAAATGAATAATTAGGGAATCAATAGATACCCCTATGAAGTTTCATACAATGGGGTCGTAGTGTGTCTTGATTTGGATTTGGGGAAACCTGAATTTTTTTTGAGAAAATAAAAATCCTAAACTAGATTAAACATTAGTTTATAGGATTAAAACATTTGTAAACATAATTTTAGGTAGGTAAATTTTATGATGAGAAATTTAAACAAGTTTTATTTAATTGAAGTTAGATTTATAAAAAGAATTTCAAAGTTACTAATGATAAAAACAATGTTGCTCTAGAACAACAATTAGAAAAAAGTCGAACATGAAGATGGAAGAATTATGGATTTCCAATCCATTATTATGATCTTACACTCAATAAATTTCATGTTATATCCCTTAACCAGAAGAATGTGTCCAAGAAATGGTGGTGTCAACTTTAGGGTTCCCAAAATCTTATTTAATATCCTTTTCTCTATTAACATAATTAAAACCTTTGATATCTAAATCATTAGCAACCTAAATCATTCAATCAAGATTATCCCCTTGGAATCCCAAAAACCATAATTATACCTTTTTATTTTCCCATTTCATAGAAATTAGTAGAAAGTGTATACAATTCCAAAAATGACTTCTCTAATTGGTAATGACATCCATGCCACATATCCATCATACAAACCGGTGGCATGCTTTTTTATTGAGGAGAAGAAACTATATTCCCATGAACTATTTCCTAACATTGTTGTAGTGGTATCCTTATTACCAATGGTTAACTTATTCAAACTTGTATCAATTGACTAATATTTTTTTAGGTTGTGACTTACACATTTTTAACCCAACTATTTATGTGGATTAAAATACCCTATATGTCACAAATTTCTTCATCATACCCATTTTTGAAGAAAGATTACTTCATCTTAATATTGAACCATTTCCCATCTAGGAATTAATTATCAGCGAAGAAAAAAAATTCATGAGTTGAGATACTCTTCTTGCTATCATAAATGCCTTGAGTTGATATGATCTATTTTACTGCCTAAATCCTTTGATTAGATATATTTCTCCTATAAAATTAAAATCATTGAGTTGAAATTCTTCTCTTGGAAAATTCCCCTTGGATTCTTGGTCCTCATGTATTAAATTAAACTATATAACACAATGGTTCATCCTATAGGGACTTAAACTACTTAGAGTGGTTTTTTCTATATGACCTAGTTCCCTTATGTATGATTCATATCTTCATAAGAGTTCCTAGTATATGGGTTTACCAATTCAGGTTGGGTCTTCCACATTAACTATTCACTATGAAAGAACCATTTTATTTCCTCTAGTGAACAATACTAATATGCATAGAGACTTCATTATTTAGAATTATATGTGTCATTATTTCAATTCATATTGGATACATAGTGAATTATGGACCACCTATCTTTGTCCTATCCATAGTACCTCATTTTAACCCTATATCTAGACCAGGCCAACACGTTGTGGTCACACCGCGGTCACGCCGTGGTAATGCTATGATTTGGCCCTACTCCAGCAACATCCAACCCACACCACCCCCATTGCACCTTCATTTCATCCCACTTCCACCAACATTCCAGCCCGCAACAGCCCCCTGCCACCTTCGAATCAGCACGCACCATCCCCCCAGCACCTGCAACCAGCCCCCTTCCACTAGCATTCGATCCTCCTCCCACTCCCTTTGCTCCTGGCCGGAATATGTTGCCTCGCGAATGTCGCTGGACCGGGCCAACACGCTGCGGTCACGCCGCGGTCACGCCGCGGTCACGCCGTTGTCACTGCGCGGTCATGGCGCGGTCCCGCCATGGTCACGGTGCGGTCACGGCACAGTCACGCCGCAGTCATGCCGCGGTCACACCGCGGTCACGCCGTGGTCACACCTCGGTCACGCCATGGTAATGCCGTGATTTGGCCCTGCTCCAGCCACATCCAGCCTATACCATCCCCCTTCCACCTACATTTGTATTCTCCTTGGACAAATCTTCCCTTATTCTATTTCTTGCCTCTATTTTCACATACAAGCAAGGCTTGTTGGCATGAATCTAAGTTTTTCTTCTTATTCCATGATAGACGAAATGATCCTTTTATATTTAGCACTTTCCTTAGACTTCTTAGGTTTATTACCCAAGGATGTATGATCCGCCTTCTTTAAAAACTTCTTGGGAATAGTGTTTCCAACTTCATTTTTTTAAAATTTTCCAAAGGAAGTTTTCATCCATTTTTCAACATCGGTGGTCTTCATTATCCATTTTTTTAACACATTCTTAGATGATAATGCTCCATTCTAGTGACCACACTCAATTGAAATACAATAGAGATCTTAAATCAAGAAGTCACCCAAGTTGAATCATTAAATGTTTTTATGAAAATAAGAGTAGCTACCACACAAACTAATGATGATAATATTACTAACAAAAAGACTCATAATTGTGTCAAAATACTTTAATTGATCCATGATTTTTTAGACTGTAAGCTCATGGAGGAATGTGAAAAACTATCCTGATAAATCCATTGTTACTCATGCAAATTTATCTATTACCCATGGTCTAAAAACAAATTCTATACAATTATGGGAGTGATTAAATAATGAGAATCCATCTATGGGGGTGCAGGGGGACTGGTGCTGGCTGGGGGGAAAGACTTTGATCCATTTACTATCCAAAATAAACATACTCGTTTATGGATCCGCATCTTTAAACTCAGTTGGCTATATTGGCATCCTAGAATTTTATGGGTATTGCATCCTCAGTTAAAAATCCCATCAGAATTGATAACCAAACCAAAAATCCAAGGTATAGTCACTTTACAAGAGTCTTGTTGAAGTTGATATGGCAGGTACATTGGTAGAGGAAGTTGTTATTACCATAAGAGATGATTGATTTAACTAAGACATTGTTTATGAATGGAAGCCTATGTTTTGTGATGGTTTTAGTCTATTTGGACATCTCTTATCTGATTGAAATTGCTAAATGGTCTATGAAAAATGCGATTTGAAGTGTCATGTTGAGGCAACATGAAAAAGAGGCCTAGAAAATGTCAAGGGTATGGCTCATGATACAAATTTTGTAAACTCTAGTGCAGGCTCCAACTTTCATGGTGAGGAACATAATCTGGACTCACAACATACGGATGGACTGGATCCTGATTTGGTTTCACTTATTGACATTGTTGAGTTAGAGGGGGCTAACAAAGTGGTTCTCCTCTAGCATGCAGTTAATCCATTTATGGTTGTTGACATGCAGGATACCTGCATTGGTTTACAACATGAGGACTCAATAAATCAAATGCAGTATCATGATGATTTCAATCCGGAGAGTGTACCTGAAGATATCCCAGTGTCCTATGTGACTGCCCAGCCGCATCAACTGATTGTGGTCTCTAAACAGTCTTATAAGGCCCATCTAATTATTGTTTGGAATAGAATGAGTAGACCCACAACTCAGTCCAGGAAATACACGATTAAGACATGACTCTTGATGGAGTGTAGGAGAAATTCATAACTACTAAATGTGGCTTTGATGAAGTTCTCCCAGACTCACAAATGCCCACTACGACCATGCCTAGACATAAGGTGAAAATCAATAATTCAGTGTAGGACCTACATGGTTCAGGCAAGTCACTTGGTGGATAGTAGGAGAACCTCAGTGCTACTATATATGGCTATGATGAAGTAGTCCCAGACACACAATTGGGTAGTGCTGGTTCTAGGCATGCATCTTCCTTGCCTACTTTATATTTGGTTGGACATGATTCTCATAAAGTGGACTCTTTTACTCAGGAAGAGCCTACGAAATCAGGAAAAAGGCGAGTTTCAAGAGCCACAGACGTAGGATTTGCTCACTCTCTAAATAAATTCTTGCCTCTAAGTGGGAAATCATGGGTGGAAGATGTAGATGACAGTGCTCCATAAAATGATATAAAAATTTAAATAAATGGGAAGGATGAATATCCCCCTTCCTCTAGGGAAACTGATGAATGTCCTGAGGATAAGGCTTCTAAAGGCAAGTGGTCAGCATTGCTACAGTGGTTAGCATTGCTACAGTGGTCAACATTTCTACAGTGGCATGTCAGTGTCGGTCGGTCAGCATTGCTACTGTGGTCAAAATTGTTGATCAATCAAATTCGATTAGAGATTGAGCTGCATCGAACTTTACACGATTTCTTCGCCGTCTGCTTTATTTTCATTTTTAGTTGTTCTTGAGTTTTTTGTATACTTACCACTTCTTCTGTACTATAAAGAGTACTCTGATGCTCCTTTTATTTCATTATATTTGTTATCCCACAAATAACAGTGGAAGAGGATTGATATAGCATGGACTTCCTTGTGTGCAATTATTTTTATAAAAATGTTGTTGATTATTTATTACGTTTTAATAAACTTGCTTGGCAGTGACTTACGGTTAATTGGAGAGGACTAAGCTCCAATTTGAGTTAACATATTGTTTAATTCCATTCCGTGTTTCATTTTGTTTTCATTTCTTGATTTAAATTTACTTGAAAGCCATTTTATTTTTCAACAAGTGTTTTTAAACTGTGAATGCAAAATCTACTTTGATAGTTAGTATTTTCAAATGATATACATATTGTGTTTGATATGAGTAGTATTTTTGAAGCTAAAATAATTTCAGTTATTTTAACTAGGTTTTGATTGAACTTTTGAGAATGTTTTTAAAACATCAAATTATATATACCTACTACTTTTACTTTGGCCAGTATTTCAAATTGAAGGGATTTAAATTTATAATTTTTAAAGCAGAATCTTTTATTGGAAGCCCAATTCATCCTTCTTGAGCGTTCCTCTCTATACAAAAAAATCCTCAAAGACTACTGAGCCAGCTCGGTGTAGGAAACAAGTGTTTAACACCCGCAAGACTATCCATCTCACCCACTCGATTCATTAAGTCCAAGGCCACTTAACCTTTCTTTTTTCTCAACAATCGTTTGATCTAAACCAAACTCACACCAAATTCTTAGTATATAAACTGTAAAGCAAAAAGGTTGTGTGACATATCACTTTTAGCATGAATTAATACCACTTGTAAACACCAAATTGGAAATTCCACTTGACTCCCATGTTATCTATATTCTCACAGTTTCCTTCAACCAAGAACAAAGCTGAATAGATTTTAGAACTTTATCTCCAATTTTTCCTTAATATCAACATTATTTGAAGCATTGTTCAGTTTTGGGGACATCACTTTTTGAGAAACAGCTCCCTCTGAGTTGCAGCGTAGAGTGTCTTGGAAAATACAGTTGATACTAATAGTTTAGAATAAAATCAAATATGCATGAGATTTAGATTGTTGCCGCCACTTCAGGGTCTGTTACAACACACATCAAGGCTTGGTTACCACTGTTTTTTCTATTGCAGCATACAAGGACATATTCAGATTTTCTCAATCTGTCCTTTTAGTGGACTCGTTTTACTAAACACAAATCCTTACAAGCAGCTTCAGGCCTGATTCCACACTGGACCTTAAATACCTTAAACACCACTTGCTACATGCAACTTCCAGCTTTAAACCAGATCTGTTTCCAGATCTAAAATATATGCTTTGTGAGCACACTTACCCCATAGATTGTGTCTCCACTTCTTTAGGTTTGTTCTCTTCTTCACAACCCAAAACACAACCTGTTTTTACTTGGATAGCTTTACCACCAAGGATTTTTCTTTCTCCAAATTACCTTGCTACTTGGACCATCCCTGTAAGCATTTTCAGTACATACCTTGCCTTGGGGAACCCCTTTCAGATGAATCCTTCTAGTTTTAGGATCATGTGAGTTCTTCTCATGCTTCCAAGCCCTTTTTTTGTCTTTCCAGGAGGTTTGTGCTTTAGAACTAGTCTTGGAGTTTCTCTTCACATTACTCTCAGCATAGGAGTTTTCTACATGTAGCCCCTAAAATCTGTTCCTCAAAGGAACATATTTGTCATTGTATTCATGTTGATTTCATTCATTAATCCCTGCTGAATGCTTGTGGCCCACAACTGTCACAGATGAGGATTTTGTTGGATTGGTGTTGCCGGATCTGGTTGGGCCGAATGCTTGTGGCCCGCAACTGTCGCGGGTCGACACCGACATGCCACTGTAGCAATTCTCACCACTGTGCTCTGATTAGAGGAGAAAACTAGTGATAACTTCAATAGGATGGCTGCGCTTGACTTCCTTTATTTCATTGAAAATTGTAGGCTAGTTGAAGTGACCACTATGGGGGCGATTACACCTGGAGCAGGTACACCATTAATGGGAGGCAAGCCAGCAGTATTGATAGATGCTTATACTGCATCAATGAAGGGAATGCGCCCTTGATTTCTTCTAGAATCATCTTACCAAAGCATCACTCTGATTATAATCCCATCTTGATTGATGTATGTGCTAGAAATTTGAGGTCTTCTCCTTTTCCTTTCAGACGTAACAACTCATGGATTATGTGCAGGGGATAGGGTGAGGGGGAAGGGGTGGTTTGCTGGGGGGAAGGGGGGTTTGCAGTGGGCTAGGGGGGAAGTGTAGTGGGTAGGGGGGAAGTGCAGGGGGAAGGGGGTGTGCTGGGGGTAGGGTGTGTGTGCGGGGGGGGGGGGGGATGCAGTGGGCTGGGGGGGAGGTGCAGTGGGCAGGGGTGTGTGCAGTGGGCTGTGGGGAGTGCAAGGGGTAGTGCTAGGGAAGGGGCCGGTGGGGGCTGTTTTTTTATGGAATAGGGGGACATATTTCCACGGTTTAAAACCGTGGGAAAAGGCCTATTGCCATAGTTTGAAACCGTGGCAATAGGCCTAGAGCCACGGTTTTAAACCGTGGCTATATATATTTCCAGACATAGGATTATTCCATGGTTCAAACCGTGGCTATAGGGATATAGCCACGGTTCAAACCATGGATATAGGTCTATAGACAAGATTTGGAACCGTGGCTATAGGTTTTACCCTATATCCACACCAATAATAGCCACGGTTTATCAAACCGTGGATATAACCTATAACCATAGTTTTTGGGCTTATATCCACGGTTCCAAACCGTGGATATAGCTTTATTTTATTGTAGTGGATAGAAATAATACAAGGAGGGGGCCTTATACAACATCCCCAAATATCACAGCATTCTAGAAAGTGTCCATAACAGCCTCATGCCCAGATTTCCCACACGAGTAGTTTAACATAAACCCCTTCTTCGAAGAGACTACGAAGGACTCAGAGGCCCTCTTAGACACTATCCATACTAACAACCCTAGACAACTTCCACCTTCGATGCATCAAGTAGCTTAAGAAACTAAGGTCTCTTTCAACCATCCACGAGCACTCTTCCGCAACAAGAGGATCTGAAAAAAACCAAGAATGTAAATGGTGTAGACTCATTCTACAAAGCTCAAGAAAAGATTCCTTACATTGATCAACTAGGGGATTTTCCAACGGCGAAACAATCCAGGTTGCACTTCAGGTGTGCACTAACTCTTAATGGGGGCGTACCCTATCCAACAGGAGAACCCAAGGACCCGACCAAGCTGGTACGTTGGTAAACACATGCCAAAAAACAGATCCAAACACATTAATGGAACCACCGTAAAGGTGTCTGGACACATATCTCATAGGAGACTACTAACCGGTCCTTCTACCCAGCTTACAGACAAAACACAAACCCAAAACACAGTTTGAACATGAGGGGTTCTTGGACTCAAAACATCCCACACCATCAACATTTTACAAAAACACACAATATAAACCATCCCAAACAATTAATCAAGACATCATGTTTTCTTTTAAAAACATTTCATTGAAAACAAACGGTTCAACGACTAGCGTATCCACCAATGGTACCCCATGGGCCTTACACATGCATGTTTGTGTACCACATCGGGCACCCTCGTCCTATCCATCTAGGAACTCATCCATCCATTCCATTAACCATACATCATCCCCTATAACCCCATGCATGTGGTCGCTCATGGAAATACCAAAGGTTAAAACAAAAATCCATTCCACTTTTCAAAACCAAAACAATCAACCAATACTTCCTTTTTCTCAAGACCACTAACCATGGAATAAAAAAAACCAATCATTCAAATGAATAATCACTTTAAATTAATATAAATCAATTTCAAAACATCTCATCCCATTAAAACACCCTTTTATTGTTTATAAAACTCTATTAGAAACACCTTTTCAAAACCAAATTCAATATAGTTCCTGCTTTCAAAAGATGTTTAAGAACACCATTTTCCATTTCAAAATAATTCTGAAAATTCAGTTCCACCATTTCATAAATCAAACCATTCCCACTTTATTTGAAAATTATTTCACAAAAACTTTTCACTTCTTAAAACAAAGTCACTTTAAAACCAAAGTTCCAAGATTTCAAAACTAAAGCACAAAACAATGTGAGAGGAAACTAGTTTCAGTGGGTGACTTGGACATATGGTTGGTAGCCAAATTCCAATCACTTCACCATCACAAAGAGTGTTCTAGGGAATATCCCCATCTCCACATGGTTTTCCAGACCCTGTGAGCTCACTGAGACCATTATCCCAACTCGTTTTTCATTTCCCCAAATCTTCATCATACCAAGAAAACCAAAAGACATAGATAAATCTTGACTTCCCCTGGTGACTTGAATCCCATAATGAGGTGTGGTGATCAAGCACACTACCCATAACTGGAATTTTATGTTCCAACAATCTTAACTCTAGACTATCCCAACTATTTCCCAAATAACATGACTCAAATAGAGCGAACCTCCTCTGATACCATTTTGTCACGAACCAAATCAGGTCTCCATCAAAACCGGCACCCAACCCGGCCCATGACAAGGCCCGAAGGGCATTCCCAATCCCCACGGGCTGACAAAAGTTCCTGGTTATCATAAACTGATAATTAGGAATGATTTACCCTAGTTTATAAACATAAAAGAACAAATGAATCCAATAAAACAAATCTGGATTTTTCAAACCAAAAAATGTTTTACAAAATTTCAGAACTGAATTACATAGTCTAAAACAACTCAACAAGACTATAAAAAAGGTAAAAAACCAAAAAATGAACAACCCAAGAACCTCAACATGGAAAGAGGCATCGCCCTCAAGCCATCTCCACAACACCGCATCATGAATGACCAGTGAAAACCCGAACTGTTAGCACAAATGTTATACCCAAACCTACGACAAAAAAATAACAAAGTCTACTTACACCCAATGGTGTAAGTAGGGTGTGATCCAATTTCCATTAGGATACCACCACTAAGAGATTCCATGTGATAAATATTCAAATATGAAAAGCCTGTGAATTTTCAAAAACATATAATTTCTAGTTACAATTTCTAAAAGATGTAACTTAAAAAAAAATCATTTTTCAAGTGGGCTAATTTAAAGAATAAAAAATTTTAAAATACATTAAAAAGCTACTGAATTTTTCCAGCCAAATATACCGTATGCCTACAGTAAGTATAAGAAATCTAATGAGCAAAATCAATAGGAAATAACCCCTAAGAACGAGCTAGCTGTGGGTCCTAGGTACCTCGTATCTCAGTGAGAGTAACCACAAAATAATATTTGTTCTCGTGCAGGATCCACTAGTAGGGAACATACCCATAAACTAGTGGACCCCAATCATCATCATCATCATATTTTATTTAGAGTTGTAAGCGTCAATCTTGCACAGTGAAAATGAGGCCAAACCCCACGGATTCACTAGCATACTAGTACACGTCCACCAACCTAGATACCCGGGTTTTCCCTTTATGCTCAAACAAGTTCAAAAAGCCAAGAAATATACTTCTCACATGAAAATATCACTTCCACATCACACATTAACCAAATAGCCCCATGCACATCACACAAGTCACAAATTCCACTTTTCATTCAAATGCATTTTGAAATCAAACTCACACCAAAATAGCCCACAACACTTTTGAATAACATTCATAATCCAACACATCCTTTAACAATTTTATTAAGTCCCTACAAATATGATAAACATCACATAACATCCCACTCACATGTTTCATAAAACCCTTTTTATAAACAAATCCATTTTTCATATCGCACTCACACAAACATCCCATATCACGTTCACACCTCTTTCACATTTCAGTAAATCCATTAAACATTTTTATAAAACATTTCCAATAGGATAAACATCACATGACATAACTATTCACATTTAAAATGGTTCATTTGAAAGTATAAACAATCCAAAACAGTTTTCCAATATGGTTTCACCTCTTACATAAATCATTAAACCACTCAAAACTTTCATAAAAAAATTCTAAATAGTGTACCAAATTTTTTCACAAAAAACCCATTTCAAAACCATATTTCAAGGAAAAAATCACAAAAAAAAAATTCAAAATAGAATTGGTAGCCCCAAAAACATTTATTAAACTATCCCCAAGTGTTATACAAACACCTCAAACAATACCACAAAAGATCCACATGAAAAGCACACGTTTTCAAAATCACTTTCACGAAGTACAATAAGGTTTTACACCTTAAACCCTTATAAAAACCACTTTAAGACCTAGTGTCACACCAATACCCCACCAAATCCGAATTTTCATCCCAAAAAAGATTTATTAAACCAAATTCATATGTTATAAAACACACCCAAACAATACCCAAAGGGTTGCACGTGAAAAACACCGAATTTTAAGCTAAATGAAAGGGTGAAAGAAACCCTAAGGAAGGGGAAGAAATCAAGGAATGAAACACTTACTTGAAACATCTTGAATCAAATGAACCAAATACACCACAATTTGAATCTCCAAGCAAATGAACCTGATATATAGGCTCTAATGGGGATTAGAAGGTAATTTGGGGAGTGAAATGGGGGAAAACGAGCAGAAATTGAAGGAGTTATTAAAGAAACGATTTACCTCTTCAAATCTGGATGATTTGAGAAATCTAGAGAATTTTCACCCATATTCGGGACACAAATGAGCTCTAAATCGGAGAAATAGATATTGGGGGTTCTCCCTAGGTATTTGTCTTCGAGTGGGAGGTGGAATAACTGAATAATAGTAAATATTGAATGAGATATTAAAATATTAAAAATAAAACTTAAAGCAGGAATTGGACTTTCGAGCTGGCCCAAAACCTTAATAAAAAACCCAAATCCCTCATGATTATGGATTTTTATGAGTCCCAAAGGTATATGGTAATTTTAATATATCATTGTATGCCTATTGGGAAGTGGAATGGGCATAAAATAGAAAATATTGAAGGAGTTATATAAGAAATGAAATTTGTTTTTAAATCTGGAATTGAGCTCACGGTTTGACAAAAATTTTCAAAACCCACCATTTTCACCAAAATGATTGGTAAACCCCCAAAACAAATCAGGAATGGAAATTAAATGAAAAATGAATTTAAAAAAATTCATGCGTGTGACAATGTAGACTTATTCTTCAATTACACCCTTAAATAATGTTGTCTTGACCTCCATTTGATATACTTTATATCCTATTTGGAGTTCCATAGAAAGGAAAAGCCTGATTGACTCTAATCTATCCACTAGTGAAAAGGTTTCTTCAACATCAACACCTTTAATTTGGGAATATCCTTTACATAACATTAATGCCTTGTTTATAATAACACTTCCATGATCATCAAACATGTTCTTAATGATCCATTTTGTACCAATCACATTGTGACCTTGAGGTATCTTTACCAGATGCCATGTTTAGTTCTTGTCAATCTAATTTAACTCTTCATTCATGGATTTCACCCAAGATTCATCCTTTATAGCTTATTCAAATGAGGATGGCTCCACAACTGATAGAAATACAGATTGTGTGTTATTCCTCATTCTTCTTGTTTGTGTGGGTGCACTCCTGTCCCCAATTATGTTTGATGGATCAATCTCACCTCCTTAATTCCTCCTGTGAGGTTCAGTCATATTCTATCCAGCCAAGGTTTCCTCTTCATATTCTTCTTCTGAGTCAACATCATGATGTGACTCCTGAGTGTTTCTTATACCTTTCTCTATTTCTGTATTTATATTTTATTCATGTTCTCTTTCATCCTCACTTCCAATCATATCAGCATATGAAATACTTGAAGCATTTGTAGTTTTCTCTTCAATGGTCTTGACATCACTACTTTGCACAATCCTTCCCAATTTCTTGTTGAAACACTTGTAGGATTTCCTGTTCATTGAGTATCCAAGGAAAATTCCTTCATCTGCATTGTCTCAATATTTCCCTTGATTTCCATCTTTGTTTCTAATGAAGCACTTACTTCCAAAAACACGAAAGTATTTCAAATAGGGCTTCCTTCCATGCCACAATTCATAAGGTGTCTTCGTATCGCCCATATAAAGTCCTATTCGATTTTGAATATACAATATAGCTTGAATGAACTCTTTCTAGTAATGCTGTAGAATATGACTCTCAATCAGTATAGTTCTTACCATGTTGTTCACCTATCGATTTCTATGCTCAACCACTCCATTTTGCTGTGGAATTCTCACGGCAGCTACCTCATGTTGTATCCCATGCTTCTCCAAGTAGTTTTTAAATTCAATAAACATGTATTCCCCTCTATTTTCTGATCACAACACTTTGATTGTTCATCCAGTATCATTCTCGGTGATTCAATGATATGTTTTCATGCAGTCAAGTACCTGTCGTTTCCTATGTATAACTATTACATAAGCCATTTTACTATAATCATCTATCAAAAGGACGAACCACATTTTTCCATGAGTTCTGGCAGCATTCATCAAGACTCATACATGATTATGAATGTGATCAAGAAGATGTGATGCCCTTTTCTTCTTTGGACGATATGAACTGCAGACCAGATTCCGACGAATGCAAGCATCACAAGACTTTTCACGTTCATGCTTAAGGTTGGGAATGTCCATGACAATCCTCAATATTGATATTTTCTCCATGTCTTGCTGATTGATGTATGCCAGTCTCCAATGACACAATTTTTTCTTCTTCTTCAATAGTCATGTAACAAATGTTTTCTTTATTATCAACCTCATACAAGTTGCCTTCTATTCTACATACCTTCATAAGTGACTTTCCTATCTTTCCATTAATAGTGGAGCCTTTATGATTAAAAGTAACTACAAGTCCCGAGTCACAGAGTTGACTCACACTGAGGAGATTATGATGTAGGCCATCTACATAATGGAATTAAGTTTTATTTAGCTCACCATTAGATAATTCAGTACTTCCATTGCCTTTGATTTCCAGAGCTCCATCATTACCAAACCGTACTATTTCATCAACCCTTCTTTTGATATCCATTAACAGACTTGCATTACCTGTCATATGAGAAGAATAACCGCTATCCAGAATCTAGGTACTGTTTCTTTTTGTAGCTTTGAGGGATACCTCTGGAAGGTTGGATTTCTAAATTTTCTTTTTTTCTTTCCATAAGACATTGGATTGAGTGTAGAACACTAATGGAATTTCAATCCTCTCTTCCGTGTGCATTGGTTCTTCATAGTTGAAATCTTCTTCTAGAGGAGAAAAACTGTCTGTAAGAGAAACACTATCTTGTTGAAGAGATTTGACTTATCTTGAACTCCACTATGAGGTGTCCATATCTCTCCTCTGCCTGCAACTAACAGCCTTATGGCCAAAGTTAGAACAAAAAAAAAACAATTACCATAGAAACTGTTTCTTCTAAAAGAATTAGGATATGAATTTGTTCTCCTCTTTTGAAATCCCATATCTTCTCCATTCATATATCTTCTTGCCTCTTCGCAATAATACATGGTATGACCCAAATATCCACAGAACTGACACTTCATGAGAGGAAATGTATTCTCACTTATGTTTATCCTCATTCTTTCTTATATGGGAAAATAATTTGAGGGTGCCTTTTTGCAGGAGGCTTGAGGATAACCTTCTTTTATTCTTTCAAAGTGAATTGGGGTTTTCTGTTTCAGCACTTCAGATGAAATTTCCATATCACACACTTTCATCTTGGCTTTATTTTGGTCACTTTTATTTGCATCATTTAATGAATCTGCCTCACAACCGATTCCACTATTTCCCATGAATGCAGGTCTTTGATCATTCAAAATCATTTAAACTCTATTGGAACCACGTTTCTCTGTCTCCAATAGTTCAGTATTTGAGAACCTTCCAAACTGTATTTTCTTCTTTGAATATTTTAAAATTGATTCACTCTCATGTTTTCTCCAAAGAGTAACAACTTCTTCTTCAAGACTCTTATTGGTCTTGGTCTTTTCTTCTAGTCTAGGGGTGAGGTCATTGATGACCTTTTATTTATCTTCAATTCTCAACCAAAGATCCACTACATCATCAGTGCTTTAAAGAATTTTAGACTATACTTTCAAAAATACTTCCATTTTTTCAATTTTAGCTTCGAGCTAATCAACATAATTAGATGATTCTTCTACAATTTATTTCCACTTATTGCAACTCTTACATTTGATATTAATCTTACTAACAAATTATTTAAGTTGCAGCTCAGGATTGGAATCTATTTTCAACTGATTGTCTCGACCATTATCTTTTTAAGGTTCTAATTTTCAATAGTGGCCATCATGGAAGCATCTTTTCTAGTTTTAAATTCTGGTACGTCTTCTTCACATAATTCATTATCATTATCTTCCTCTTCCCAGACAAAACTCTTCTTAGATAATTTCTTTATATATTGGAATTATACCTTTTTCAAAAACCTTTTCTGAGGATTCTCAATGTTTTCATCTTCACTTTCTTCATCATTGATCTTTCTTAAGCACTGAGAGGAAATGTGCCCAACTTTTCTACAATGAAAGAAAGCAATAGGTAATTTCCCTTTGATTTTTACTTTTCCCTTCTGGAACTTCTTTGCAATGAGAGAAAGAATTTATTTTTCCTCATCATCTCACCACTACTATCTTTTGAAATTTTCAGTTTCTCCAAGGCCTTGACCACAATTTCCTTTCTCACTCGAGTCGTAGAATTTTTTGGTTTTACTCTCATTTTATACTCCACTAAACTACTCAGCAGATCATCTAGAGAAATTTTGGAAGGATCTATTTCCTCAAGGGTTGACTCCATTGAATTGTACAAGGGTGGCAGTCTTCTTAATATTTTATTTATAATATCAATGTCTTTTATTTCTTCACCTAGACCCCGAATAGCTCCAACCACTTCAGTAATTCTATGGAATATTGAGTCTGCATTCTCATCCGAATGGATCTTCAGATCATCAAACCTATTGTGTAGGACTTGTAGTTTCATCTCCTTCACTTTGCTATCTCCTTCATAAATATTTTCAAGTTTATCCCACATGGACTTTGCTGAGGTGCAACTCATCACCTTTAGATAGATCTGATCAGAAAGGGCTATGGGGAATGCATTTTGTGCTTTAGCATCTGCATCAAGAATTTTCCTATCTGTGTCAGTCATAGAAATTCCTGTTGGATCAGTGACATGTATTCCTTGCATAGCAGAAAAGAGGACTTCCATTCCAAGAGATCTTAGATGAGATCTCATTATGTTCTTCCAGATCTGGAAATTAGTTCCATCGAAGTGAGGGACTCCCCTGACATTGGATGAATTGTCCATAATAGTATATGACAGATCAAACACTAGTCAACATCCCTATGATACCAATTGAAGGACCTTTGAACACCTTGAGAGGGGATGGGTGAATCAGGCTGTCACATTTTTCTTTTTAATGTTGAGGATCGTGTTCCTACGTTGGTAAGAACTTGTATATCTATCAAACAAATGAAAGTAGGAAGTTGACATGACACTTTTACTTGGTTCACCACAAAGGGCTACGTCCAAGGTGCATAGGCCGACAGTGTTTCGGTCATACCAAATACACCAATCTTCACAATTTTTGGTCACAATCACACTATGCCAGGAACACTGCATTTACAAAGGTTCATAGATAGCTCACTGAATCCCTCGGGTCACTCTTATTGACTCCCCTGGCTCACTGTCTTTGGTGAAGTCCCACTCAGTTTATAGACATGATGGTCTCTTCAATATATATGCATTGAATTATTTTCCTCTGTTCAGCATGAGAATCTTCTTGCATCGAAGTCCGAAAAAGATGCACTTGAAATCACTGAACCACTAAACTGAATATTTGGAACGCACAAATAGGTTACACTGACGATTTAATGCAACACCTACCCTTTGCGCAAAATATCACACTTTTGCGTGCAATAATTGATTTTCGCGTGGAAAATATTTTGTGCAACAACCTCCTTTACACGCAACTTCAAATTTTACACACAGATTCTACTTTTTCGCGCAACATCACCTTTTACGCACACCTTTATGTGCACCGTCAAATTTTTCACACACCTTCCACTTTTACGTGCAACTTCAAATATTACATGCAACATATTCCTTTTCATCCAGCTTAAAATTTTACACGCAACACCTTTTACACGCAACTCAGACTTTTTAACGCAACTCGGCCTTTTTCACACAACCCCCTTTATGTGAACATTTTACACACATCAGCACTCAGATATTCTCTAAGTCTTTTTTCATAAGGAATGATGGGGTCACCTCTTATTTATAGGCTTCACCAACCCCCGCGTGAAAAATACATTGTTGAACAAAAAACCTCTAATTCTTCATGCAATAAATTTCACATAGGAACCATTTTCCATGCACATATCCTTGTTTTTTGCGTAGCCCATGCCTTTTCCATTTTATGATGTTCTGATTCCGAAATAGATCTTGAGCGAAAAAAATATCGATCCACTATTTCGCGCACCATGTTGTTTTTCACACACACCTCACTTATTTTGTGCACCACTTCCTCTTTGCGCACACCTCCTTTTGCCAACAACCTATGTATTCATTTTTCTATTTTTAGGTCTAAAAATTTGGTAAACACAAGAGAACAACACCACCTTCAATACTATTGTCTACTTGAACTATATGATCACTTTACTGGAAAGCATTCCGGACTTCCATAGAGGATTGAAAACAAACACAAACCACACTCCAATTTATGCAAAGAACGACCATGTTTCCAACAAATTCAGTATAGATAATGGCATCACAATGAAATCATAATGTCCACGATGACAATAAAAATCTCTGTTCTGAATATCCTCATCCTTCACCAGCATCTGATGATATCCAGATTGCAAATCGATCTTCAAGAACTAACTGTATCCCTTCGGCTGATCAAATAAATCATAATCCATGGAAAATGATAGCGGTTATTCACTATCAATTGGTTTGATCAGTAATAATTAATAAAAACATAATGATATACTTATAACTACCACTACTCAGAAGGTTCCATCTTATATAGAGACATCTTGATATGAGACACACTTGGTTGTAGCACGATCCCAAACTCGATCTTTTGTTAATAGGTAATTCTACAACATCCTATTGAAATACATCAGGATACTCTTCAAAAAACCATGGAAAGACCAACTACAAAAACTATGATGATCTCAACATCAACTCGACCATCAAATATTACAAAGCTAGAACATGCCTATGACCCATCCGAGGGTCTCTATTTACAAAAAAAAACAACTATATCTCTATTAGCATCATAAAACAAAACCTTACACTTGAATAATTCCATGATATCCTTAACTAAATACAACCAATACATGATGAGTATGATTTCATATGTATGAATCCTCAAACATAGGAAATCTCCCCAAGAGTGGTTCTACCCCATCACATTCTCATAGTTTCTACATAATTCATACAAGTCATCTCAACCTCCAAATAGTGTAGTGAACACAAAGGGAACTAGAATCCTATTTACCTCAATTCCTAAAGTAAGGATGAGGGTATGTGATATAAAGGATTTCATCGATCCTGAATCCAAAAAGCATTATCCCATTTAGAAAATAATAAAAGGGTACCTCAAAGGATGCATGCCTCACCTAGAACTAGCAATGCTAAAGCATGAAGTTGACCAAGACCAACGCCATGGATCATCTAAACATGATGATGAACAACTACACAACCATTCACTACTCTCTTAGGAAAATGATCATATTAAAGCTATACTCTACCTACCCCATATCCTCTATACTGATCCCAAACTGGAGCACCTTGTTGTTGCTCCCTTGGATGAAACTGCCACAATGGAGGAACCTGATGTGAAAAACCAAGCACATGATGATTGCTCAGAATGGTCTGGTACTCCCACCGATAATCATCTCAACCACTATAAGAAAAAAACATCTAATCCTTTAGGATAAGTTGAGATACTTAGCCCCTAGAGAAATGAGATGTTGAGGGCTGGGTCCTACCCTTAGCTGACTGAAATCTCTTCTATCATGAAATCTGGGAAATATTTACCATAGATCTACTTTATGAGGAGTATTGAAGATTCCCCACTCATAGTGATCCAATTCAGTCTATATTCCTCTGAATACACTCTTATCTCTCCATCACCTTTATCTACATCTTCAACATAAATAGGGTGACTTGGTGCTAGATCTATAGATTAAAAGACTCCTCAAAATGCCTCTCCCAACCTCATAACCTCGAAATAGGTCTGAATCATATCTTAGATGGACACTAAATATCCCCTTCCAAAGGGTAAGAAACTTCTAGAAACTTGCTACCTTCATGGTCGAAGAAAGAATCTATGCTATGAAATGGTCTCAAAACTTCTTCGATGAGACTGTCGACTCCTCACGATCCACAAGAAATAAGAACGACCAATTCATCACTACTCTACACAAAATCATCACATCCAATGAATCATAGTACTCAATCTATGCATAGATCAAACTGAAAGGTATCTCAATCTACTCCAACCAGTCTTCTGTGACTGCATCGGAAAAGGATCCCTCATACTTCAGAAATGTCTAGCACTGAAACTATCAAAGTGTCCTCTTATATGTGTCATCATCATTGAACTCCACTCTGTGGTGATCTATTGGCACATATTTTAAACATATTTGGCACGAATCTAATAAGGATGTCAACTTGAAGCCATGACCAAAAAATGGAAAATATTGTTATATCTATTAAATCTAGAATATAGTATATTTAAAATCATTCAATTAATTATTTGTTATCTTATTTTATTTTTTAAGATATTAAATTGTCTACCCATTACAAATATAAGAATAAAGAATAATGATGCATGATCCATTCCTAGGTATCTACCCTATAAAAAGTATCACTTAATTTAGTAGGCTCTATAAACTTAAATGTTCATGACTCAGATAAAGCACTATTAGGTAAGGGAAATCTTCCATAGAACATTATATACACTATCAGAAAATGAAAGAAACTCATGGGTAATCATATGGAGGTCTCTCACACATGGCGGGAGGGGAACATGGTGGAAGATTGTTTGGTGTATATGGAACCCTCAAATCAAAGCATGGTTTCTTTAATTTTTTTGGTATTTTTTCCAAAGGAGGGGTTGGATTATGTTGCAAATGATGATTTGGGTTTACATTACTTTAGACCAACATGAAGTTTTCTTTTGGGTTCCTCTGTATGGTGGTTTTTCAAAATCAATAAAAATGTTAGTTTTCAGTCAGATCATAGGGGGCTCTAAATACTAGTGTCTCAACTGATCAACTGTGTTTACATTAATTACTAAACTTATCTAGCACCATCGCCCTACCATCCCATGATACCTCACTTGTTCCTAACTAAAAACTATATAATATCCCTCAAACCTTAACCTCTGATATAACGTTTTCATGAACCCATCCCCATAATGATATTGTAATGAGGGGAGAGAGATGATGACTACCTAAGTCTCACCTTAAGAAGGCCTTGAGTTGAAGACTATCATTGAGGGTATAATAAAAATGCATATGAGAGGAATTATCCTCTATGAGAAACAAACATAAGAGAGTGATAAGAAGGATACACCCACCAATACCCACTAATATATATATATATATATATATAAATATATATAATAAAACCCAAGTGAAAACATGTAATTCCTTATAATACTAAACAAATGAAATCAAAACAACAAGTACCAAAAGGGTAAAGATGATAGAGACCAAGAAGCCCAAAAAGATTCTATAAAACCATGATCTAGTAATATACAGTCCAATCACTGACCTTATAAAAACCTTGCTCTTTATTTCACATTAATACTTGATTTATTACATAATACAACAATTAATACAAATCATATGATCAAGAAGTCTAGTGACATTGGGAATTAGGCACGTTATATAACAACATAAAATAGGTAATACAACATCTTTATTTGAAAACGTTATTAACATGCTCAAAATACTCATTTGAACTTAAAACTACTTGGGATAACCTGTGGAAATAAATAATAAAGGGGTTAAATATGAAGCCCGATAAGGGAATAAAAAAGGCATTACATGAATAATATGATACATGTTAGACAATATGAATATCAATGGGTCAAAAAAATATTAGGAATCATAAACATGAACAATGATGCATGATATAACATGGTAATCATAAAGAAAATATAGGAAATGTGGAAATAACTTAAAAAAATTGAATCATAAACATAGTTCAAGGATAAACCAACAAGCCTTCATGGTGGAAAAAGTCCCATAAAGGAATCAGGTACACCCATATCCCAACATAAAGTATCATGATAATGAACATTACACATTTCATTGGAGTGATATATGGACGAACCCATCATAATCTTTTCATTCTCATGCTTATGTGTGCCACATAGATCATACGACATGAATTCCTTCATAATAATACTTTATTACATGATCAAGGAATGTGGATTACAAATAGTTAATCCCCAAACAAATATGTATATATGAATAAACATGAATAATATTTATAGAATAATGAGTATGGTATTCACTACATAATTGTTTTTGAATGGAAAATCACGGTGAAATTTCAGCAGCATAACGACATCACATAAAAATTCATAAAATGGGCTGATGAGAGAGAAAGTCATAACTAATCATTTATAAATGATATTTAATGTAATAGGGGAATGTAAATACATGTCCCAAAATGAGTAATTGGAAGTATAAGGCATATTATAATGAATAAACATTAATAAAGGAGAAAGAAAAGAACCCTTAAAAAATTTTGGCATGGTAACGGGTGTACATAAGGGTTCATAGGAGAGAAAAATGGGAGTTAAAGGGAATATAATAATTTATAAATAAAATGGGAATTAAGGGGTATATGTAAGAATATATCACAAAATATTAAAATTTAAATTAAAAGACATAACATAAAACGAGTTCTTGATAAAAGAAGAGAGTCGAAGACCCCTTACAGTTTTTCGACATAGTAAAAGATTATTTAAGGGTAAAAACGAGAGAGGATAAATTATATATCATTAATGTAAAATCAATTGGATATTAAGGTAATGATTATAAATGAATTAGAAAATTAAAAATTTAAATTAATAAGGCTAATTTCAAAGAATGTGCAGGAATTTAAAGGGGAGAGGAAGGTGAGGATCCTTTACATGAGTGGGTGGATACAAAGGCTTGGGAGGGGATTATTGAAATCTTTGGGGTGACTATTGAGGAATCTATGGAGTGTAGGGAAGAGTATGTACATGATATAAAGGGTTTTAGTGAAGATAAATGGGAGCATGGGTGGGTCTATATAGGAATAGAAAGGGATTTCTTTATTATTTTGGTTTTGGATTCTACATAATAAAATATAAAAAACCAAAAAACATACCATGGTTTCTACCAAATAGGAGTTTTTTTTATTATTTTATAAGTCAAAGGGACTAAATTATTAAAATATTACCATTGGGGATGTGGAGGTGAGTCACACTCTTAAAGAAATGATTTCAAAACATTAAAATATATTATAAGTCTTGGAAGATTCATAATGACTTTGAAAATTAAATAAAATAAATTTTAAAAAAATTATTGTAAAGATAAAACATATATTTTTCCATTTATACTATTTATATTACTTATTAAATCACTTTTGGTCATTGTGATGTAATAAAACACAATGTATATTTATGCGATATTTAATTTGTATTCGAAAATTCAATTGTCTTAGAAAATTATGAAAAATTCACCATCAGATAATTTCAAAATTACGATTCCAAAAATAATATTCATTTTATATAAATAATTTATAAATATGTGAATTTATCTTTTAAAATAATAATATAAATTTAAAATTATTGGGTTTTCATAAATAATAGTTTTTCAAACCCTTATAAAAATTACATTTGACTATATAAAAATGATATGATCATTTATATTTGAAACAAATTATTTAATAATAATATTTTATTAAAATATTATTTATTTCAAAAAATCCATTAATTCATAAATTTGTTAATTGAATTTGAATATTAACTAAAAATAAAAATTGTGATTTATTGTATCAAAATAATAAACATTTACAAAGAAACAATAATATGGAGAAATATATTCATTATTATATAAATGAATGTACATGCTCATAATTCTAGGGCCTTGATTCATATCCATTTAATAAAAAAGAAAAATACCTAAGGGTAAGGTGCATAATGGTGGGAATTTCATGAGGCGGTTCAGTGAACATGGTTTGGGTCATGATCTTGATGAGTTTGAAATTATCCTGTAAATGGTTTCACTCATGATTTAGTTATTGAGTATAATATTAGGCTTGGTCAAGGGAAAATACTCAAAATGTAACCTCCATAAGAATCTCTAATAAATGGGCTTCATAGGGTAAGATACTACAGGTTGAGGCCATCACTTCCTCTATCCATGACAACTGGATTTGTTAAAACCTTATATTTATACTAATCAGGTGATAACTATTAAAATGACTATATTATTAATGTTAATGATACTTAAATGTAATTTAAATACAATTGTATATAATAAAACAAAATAAATTAAATTTTTTTTCTATAACCACATTACTTAATAATACATTTAATAAAAATGAAAGGGGGATTTTATTTACAATAGTTTGGGTTGTTATAATCTTCCCCCATTTAAAATTTTTTCACATAAAATTTTCTTTTACCATAATAAAATAGATGAGGGAAAATATGCTTTATCATTTACTCTATTTCCCATGTTGATTCTTCAAACTTGTGGTTTCTACACAACACTTTGATGAGGTGCATTGTCTTATTTTGTAGAACATTTTTTATGATCCAAGATCTTCATTGGATGCTCCTTATAGGAAAGGTCATTCTTTAATGGTACTACATATGGATTGAGTACATGTGAGGGGTCTTGTATTTACTTAATCAATCGAGATACATGGTATACATCATGTACTTGAGATAAGTTCGTTGGGAGTGCTAGTCCATAGGCCATTAATTTGATGCGATCAGGCATCTCAAAAGGGACGATGTACTTTAGACAGGGTTTTCTATTTTCCCCAAATATCATCAATTTCTTCTATAGAGATATATGGAGGACTACCATGTCCCCAACATAAAACTCTAGGCCTCATCAATGATTTTCAACAAAACACATCTATTGAATCATAATCCTTGATGTGCTGCTGAATAGCCTTAACATTCTTCACTATTTCTTTGAAAATTTTAGGACCTAGAAGTTTTAATTCATCAAATTTATCCAAACATTCCAATGCTATTCACCTATTCCCATAAAGGGCTTCATAGGGATCCATTTGTATTCTTGAGTGGAAACAGTTGTTGTATGGGAACCCAACTAAAAGAAGATGTCAGTACCATCCTCTTTGGAAGTCAATTTTGCATGATCTCAACGTGTCCCCAGGTGTTTGGATAGTCTGCTTAGATTGGAAATGAATTTGATGGTTATCAACCAAACTGAAGTTTAACTCAGCATATAGAGAAATCTTAAGACTTTTGAAAAACTTATAGGTGAATCTTAGATCTCGATCAAACACAATTGATAGTGGTACTCCATGAATCCTCACCACTTCTTTGATGTATATCTATACAAGTTGTTCGAATGAGAAATAATCTCAAATCACAATGAAGTGTGCAATATTTTTAAGACGATCCACAATGACCTAGATAACATTTTTTCCTTTAGATGTCTTCAGAAGTTTGGTGACAAAGTCCATGGTGATATTTTACCATTTCCATGTTGGTATGGGTAATGATTTCATCATACCCTTATAATTATTCCTTTAAGCCTTCACTTGCTAACATACCAAGCACTTTGAGGTATATTCAGTGATCTCATTCTTTATTATATCCCATAATTAGTGCTACCAGAGATCTTGATACAGTTTTTTTGTTTCTAGGGTGAATGGAGAAAGTCAAAATAGGTGCATAATCCAATAGTTACTTATTTAACTTTGGATTTGATGGAACACATAGTCTTGACCCCAATTTCCCAATTCCTCCTTCATTAATATTTAACAATTATTATTTCCCTTTTCTTATAGTTTCCACTTTCTTTTTAATTCTCACATCATCTTTTTGAGAAACATTTAAGATTTCAAGAAGATATGGTTGAGAAATAATTTGGGAAAGGTTTTATGATGTTCCTTCCCTTATGATATCCATGTCCCTCATATTCTATTCTAAGAAGATTGGATCTTTATCAATTCTCATCAATGATAAAATTGTTGGAACCTTTCTACTTAGAGAATATACCACTTTATTCTCTTTTCTAGGATGGTATTGAATTGAGAAGTTATAGTTCTTGATCAGTTATAATCATCATTATTTGTGAATATTAATCTCTTTCTATGTGAATATATATTTGAGGCTCTTGTGATCAGTATATATCTCACACTTCTCCCCATAGAGATAATTTTTCCAAATTTTCAACACAACTATCACAAATTATAACTATAGATCATGTGTGGGATAGTTTTTATCATTAATTTCCAACTTCCTGGAGGCGTAGACAATGAATTTTTCATTATAAATTAACACACAACCCAATCCCTTATTCAAAGCATCACTGAATACTATGAAAAGTTCTCAACTTTTGGGTAGTGTGAGAACAAGGGTAGTGATAATCCTCCTTTTTAACTCCTTACAACTATATTCATATTCATAATTCCAAAAAAAATTGACTCCCTTCTGATTTATCTTGGTAAGAGGGTTCGAAAATCATGAGAAATTTCTCACAAAAAGGCGATAATACCCATACAACCCAAAGAAACTATATATTTCTGTCACTGATGTTGGCCTTGTCCATCCCTTGATTGCCTTTTTATTTTAAGGATCGAAATATATCCCATTGATAGTGATGATATTCCCCAAGAATGATACTTCCATCAACCAAAACTCACACTTTCTATAATTGAAAAAAATATTATTCTTTTGTAAGGTCTTTATCATAGTGCTCAGATGCTCCTCATTCTCTTCCTTGGTTTTGGAGTATATTAGAATATCATCTATAAAGACTACCACCAATAACTCAAGGAAATTTAAAAATACTCTATTCATCAAGTCCATGAAGATTTATGGAGCATTATTGAGTCCTAATGGAATTACTGTGAACTCATAGTTCCCATAACTTTTACTAAAAGTATTCTTAGAGATATCCTCCTTCTTTATCCTAACATGGAAATATCCTGACCAAATATCCACCTTGGGGAAGTATTGTAATCCACATAGATTATAAAATAAGTAATTAATCCATGGTAGAGGATAGTTGTTCTTTATCATGATCTTATTGAGCTCACAATAATCAATGAAAAGGTGCATTGACCCATACTTGTTCTTGATGAAGGGAATTAGTGAACCCCACAGTGAAGCACTTGGGAATATAAACCCTTTATCTAGATTCTATTGTAGTTGTTTCATTATTTCCTAAAGTTCCACAATATCCATACTATATGGAGTCTTGGATATTGTAAATTTCTTAGGTATAACCATGATTTAAAATTCAATATCTCTATAAGGAGGAAGACTAGAAAATTCCTCAGGGAACGCATTAGCATATTCCCTCACAATAGGAATGTATTCAAGGATAATCCTTTTATTATAATCAATCATTTGAGATAGATACTCTTGCTCATAGGGTAATAGTATCCATTCATGAGGTGATGGTGTTAAACAAGATTCATCCTTTTCCTTGTAATTGTATATAATGGGGGTTGATTCTCCATGAGGAGAGTGATTTATTTTTCATGACAATTTATGTTGGCTCTATATAGGGAAATCCAATCCATGTAAAGAATTGAATAATATTCCACCAAAGAAAGTATGAAAAGGATCTTTAGGAATTTTAGACAAAAAATTATGATAATGGAGAAGTTATATATATGGGTTGCAATAATTTCCCCATTTTTTATTTTCACTGAAATCTCTGCTTCCATGCTTTGTGGTTGTGTTTGAATAGATATACTAAACTTTTAAGATATGAAGGAATGCGAAGAACTGTGGATGATTACCCTACCTTTCAGTTTTTAATTCTAGTTATACTTTATCTGATAAAGGATTAGGGATGATTGCTTTATAAATATTGAACACATAAATGGAAAACCAATGAAATTTAAGGGATAACTTACAAATTATATTAATCACTTTAACTTATTATTTTGTTGGATTTAATCTATGTTATCCACGATCTATTTCCTAACATATATTCTTATGGTATTGTCTTATTACCTTAATAATGGTTCCTAATGAGCTTATGAATTTACCATATCACATACCCCAGGGGTGCCAAACTAGGTGGCAGTAAGGTCTGTTATCATGTACCAGGTTACCCTGAGTTAGGCCCATAACCCCTTGTCAGAGTTGTTACTCCTAGGTACATCTATGCCAGAACCACATCCACTTTTAGTATCTATATAGGGATGTATTTTATTGATAAAACACATACTCCATACTCACCAAAAAATTAGGGATGTTTTTTTATACTTATTCTTATCCTTAAAGATTTCGATAGAGTTCTCTAATTCTAATCCCAAAAATTACTAAAATTTTCTTCTGATATGAACTATAATAACCATGCTCTTTATTTCACATTAATAATGGATTTTTTTCATAATTAAAAACTTAATACAACCTATATGATCAATAAGTATAATGTCTTTGAGAATTATGTACATTACATAACAACATAAAATAGGGAATTCAAAATTTTTATTTGGAAAATTCTTTAATATGCCCAAAATACTCCTTTGAACATAGAAATTCATGGGATGACCTAGGGAAATACATAAAAGGGGTGATATATAAATCCTAGTAAGGTAATAAACAAGGAATAACCTGACAAATAAGATACATGTCAGATAATTGGAATATTAATGAGGAATAAAAATATTAGGAATGATAAACATGAAAAATGATACATGATATGGCATGTTAATCATAAAGGCAACATGGGAAATGTGGAAACAACTTAAAACACTAAATCATAAACATATATTAAGGATAAAACACAAATACTTCATGGTATAAAAAGTGCCATAAAGTAATCAGGTACAACCTTATCCCAATATGAATTATCATGATACTAAACATTACCCAATGTGTTGGAGCACTATTTGGGTGCACCCATCACAATCATTACATTCCCATGCTTAAGTGTGTCACATAGATCATAATAAATGGATTAATTCATCATAATTATTTATTCCAAAACCAATGAATGTGGATTAAATACATGTAAGTTGACAATAAATTAGTATATTTTCATAAAGGTGAATAACCTCTTTAGAATAATGGGTATGATATTCCTTACACAATTTGTTTGGAATGGAAAACCATGGAGGAATTTTGGCAGAAAAACATCATCACATAAAAATGTATAAAATGGGTTAATGAGAGAGGAATGGGTATTTCATCATTTATAAATGATATTGAAAGTAATAGGTAAATATAAATACATGTCACAACATGAGGAATTGTAAATAGGAGGCATACAATAATGAAAAATCATTAATAAAGAAGAGAAAGGAAAGAACCCTTACCAAATATTTGCACGCTAATGGGTATACATAAGGGTTAATAGGAGGAAAAAATGAGAGTGAAAGATGATATTATCATTTATAAATCAAAATTTATATATGTGGGATATGTAAGAACATATACCAATATATGAAAATTGAAATTAAAATACATAACATAAAAGGAGTGCTTGATAAAAGAGGAGAGTGGAAGATCCCTTACATAATTTTGTCATAGAAAAAATTTAGGTAAGGGTGAAAATGAGAGGGGATAAATGATATAAAATTCATATAAAATAAATTTTATAGTAAGGGAATGATTATAAATTAATTAAAATATAAAAAATTGACATTAATAAGACTATTTTCAAAGAATGTGTGGGAATTAAAAGGAGGGGAGGATGGTGGGGACCCCTTACATGAGTGTGTGACTCAAAAGTCTTGGGATGGGATTCTTGAAAGATTTAGGGTACCTTGGTAGGACTCTAGGGATTGGAAGGAATAGTAATGACGTTTTAAAAGGAGGTTTAGTGAAGAGAAATTGGAAATTTGGTGAGTTTATATAGGAAAAGAGGGATACTTCTTTATTATTTTGGTTTTGGTTTCTATATAATAAAATTTATAAAACCAAAAACCACCCCAAGATTGTATTGTTATTTTATAATTACAAGGGCCTAAATTATGAAAATTTTACCCTTGGTGATATTGAGGTGAGTCACACACTTAAATAAATTATTTTAAAATTTTAAAATATATTATAATTCTTGAAGGATTCATAATGGATTTACAAAATAAAACAAAAAAACAAATAGTAATATTATTTTAAAATGAAAACATATATTTGGTCTTGTATACTATTTATATTACTTATTACATCACTTTTGGGTCATTGTAATTTCATAAAACACAAATTATATTTATATAGTATTTAATTTTTACCAAAAAATTCTACTATCTTAGAAAATTATGAAAAATTAAAAATTTTATAGTTTTTATCTTATGTTTTAAAAAATACCATTAATTTTATCTAAATAAATTTTCTAAATATGTTAATTTTCACTTTAAAAATAATAATTGACCTTTATTAAAAATGATGAGTTTTTGATACATAACAGTTTTTTCGAACCCTTATAAAAATTAAATTTTATTATATAAAAATTATATGATCATTTATATTTAATAAAAATTATTTAATAATAATATTTCATTAAAATATTATTTATTAAAAATACCCATTAATTCATAAATTATTTAATTTAATTTGAATATTAACCAGAAATACATTTTTTGCATTATTGTAACAAAATAATAATCTTTTACAAAGAAATAATAATATGGTGAAATATATTAATTATTTTATAAAAAAAGTATGTTATCATAATTCTAGGTTCTTGATACATATTCCTTTAGTACACCAAAAAACACCCTAAGGGTAAGGTGCATGATGGTGGGACATTCATGGGGTGGTTTGGCGAACATGGTTTGGGCCGTGATCTCGATAAGCCTCATAAAAACCATGATCTTTATTTCATTTAAAAAAATGATTTATTATATAAAATTGAACATGATAAAAAATAGAATATCGATAGGTATAGTGTCTTTGTAAAATTAGGTACATTACATAACAAATTAAAACATGAAAAGAGACCTCTTTATTGAAAACATATTTGACATGACCAAAACATTCCTTCATACTTAACACTACATGGGATAACCTGAGGACACACATAAGAAAGGGGTGAGATATAAATATTAGTAAGGGAATAAAAAAGGCATAACATGAGGAATAAAATACATGATATACAATAGGCATTTCAATCATGCCGAAAAGGAATATGAGTAATATGGCATGATATAGCATGATAATCATAACATGGAAAATGTGGAAACAACTTAAAAAACTGCATCATAAATAGATCAAGGATAATTCCACTAGTACCCCATGGTGGAAAAATTACTATAAAGGAATCTGGTAGATCCTATTTCCCAAAATGATGTATCATGATACTAACCATTACACAATTCATTGGAGCGCTATCAGGGTGCACCCTTCATAATTAGTTCACTCTTATGATTAAGTGTGCCACATATAACATATAACATGGACTCATACATAATAATATTTTATTCCATGATCATGGAGTGTGGAATACATGTAAGTACCTAATAAATATTTATATGTGCATAAAGGTTAATATCATTGATAGATAAATGTGGATGGTATTCACTACATAATTATTTTGGCATGAAAAATCGTGGTGAAATTTCGGCAGCATAACGACGTCATATAGAAGTTCATAAAAATGGGTTGATGAGAGAGAAAGGGGGATCTCATAAATTATAAATTAAATGGAAATTAAGGGAGTTATATTAGAAAAAATCCCAACATATTAAAAAATTAAATTAGAATACATAACATAAAAGGAATGCTTAATATAATATGAGGGTGGAAGATTCCTTTCAGGAATTCAACATAGTAACAGCTTAGGAAAGGGTCAAAATGAGAGAATGTAAATATTATCACATTAAAATAAAATTAACTAGAAATTAAGGGTATTTTAATAATTTAATTAAAACATAACCAATTGAAATTATATAGGCAAGTTTCAAATATGGTTCATGAATTGAAGAAAAGTAAGGTGAGGACCCCTTACGGAATTTATGCATAGTAAAAGGTGTACATAAGGATTAATAAGAGGGACAAATGAGAGTTAAAGGGGATAAAATATTTTGAAAATAAAATGGAAATTAATGGGGATAGGTAATCATGTATCCCAACTTAAGAAAATATAAATGAAAAGGGCATATCATAAATGAAGTGCTTGAAAAAAAGAGAAGAGAAGGAATCCCTTACTTGGATGTGTGACTTCAAAGGCATGGGAGAGGCCTATTGGATGATTGGGGGAACCTTGGGAGGAATCTGAGGAGTAGAGGGAATAGTCTGGTCCTGATCAAAGGAGTTTTATTGAAGGTAAATGGGATCTTGGGTGGGTTTATATAAGAAATGAGGGGGATATTTTTATTATTTTGGTTTATGACACTACATAATAAAATATTCCAAACCAAAATCCATAAAATGTATTTTACCATGGTTTCAATCAAAGTGGAGTGGTTTAAATTATTTTATAAGTCCAAGGGCCGAATATAATAAAATATTTCCCTTGCTTATGTGAATATGAGTTACACTTTCAATGAAATAAATTTAAAATCTTAAAATATATTATAAGTCTTGGAGGATTCACTAAGGCATTATAAAATAAATCAAATAATCCTAAAATAAAATTATTTTAAAGGAAAAACATATATTTGTCTTATTATACCTTTTATAGTATTTTTTTACAACACTATTGGTCCATTATGATGTCATAAAACACATAGTATATTTATACGATATTTAAATTTTACCCAAAAATTTGGCTGCCTTAGAAAATTATAAAAAATTCACCATTGGAAAATTTTGACATCCTGATTCAAAAAATATTATTCATTTTATCTAAATAATTTTCTAAATATGTGAATTTTCACTATTAAAATAAGAATTGACATTTATTGAAAATGATGAGTTTTCGACAAAAACATTTTTTGAACCCTAATAAAAATTACATTTGAATTCATTTGGTAACTTATATATAAAAAATAATTTAATAATAATAATTTATTAAAATATTATTTATTTCAAAAATCCATTAATTCCTAAAAATATATTTCTTAATTGAATTTGAAAATTAACAAAAAATACTATTTATGATTTAAAAATCATTTGAAATGTAACAATTATAGGAAGAAAATATATTTATTATTCTATAAAAATAATGTAAATTTTTATAATTCTATGTTATTGATACATGTCCCTTTATTACACATTTGAATGCCTTAAGAGTAAGCTGTATCATGGTGAGAATTTCATAGGGCCGTTTGGGTTAACATGGTTTGGTCCGTGATCTCAATGAGCTTTAACTTCTCTCATAAATAGTTTCAATAATACATAAGTTATTGGATATTAGCTTGGTATTGGTCTATGTAAAATACAAAAAATTATATATCCCTCAAAATATCTAATAAATGAGCTTTATAGGGTATGATCCTAGTAGTTGAGTCCATCACTTCCTTTTTCTATGCCAAAAGGATTTATTAAAACCCTATATTTATACTAGTCATGTGATCAATATTAAATTACTATATTATAAATGGTAAAGATACTTAATAGTAATTTAACTCTAATTGGATATAATAAAACAAAATATATTTATGTGTTTTCTATATCCATAAGACAATAAATCAAAAAAGTGTAATTTGATTCATTAATGTTGGGGTCGTTACAATATTCCCCCTTTTAAAAATTTCACCCTCAAAATTTACTTTTCCCACAATAAAATAGACGAGGGTAACTCTACTTCATCACCTCCTATTGTTCTCATATTGATTGTTAAATCTTTTTATTTCTCTATAACACTTTGATGAGGGGAATTGTCTTATTTCGTAGAACTATTTCTCTACGATCTAAGATCTTCACCGGATGATCAACATAGGAAAGGTCATTCTCCAATAGCACAAACTATGGATTGATTACACGTGATGGGTCTGGTATGTACTTTCTTATGAGGGATACATGGAATACATCATATACTTGAGAAAACATTGGTGGGAGTGCTAGTTGATATTCCACTGATCCGATGTGATTAAGGATCTTAAAATGGATGATGTACCATGGAATAATATTTACATTCTTACCAAATATAATCACTATATTCCATGGAGATATGCGAAGGAATCCCATGTATCCAACATAAAACTATAGGTCTCATTAATGATTATCATAATTTCTCCTTTTTCAAATCTGCACAGATTTAATGTGATGCTAGATGGTATTAACCTTATCCACCATTTCTTCGACCATTTTAGGACCTATAATTTTTCATTCCCCAAATTCATCCCAACATGATGATTTTATACACCTTTTCCCATAATGGGATTCATTGAGATCCATTTGGATGCTTGAGTGGAAAATGTTGTTGTAAGAGAACTCCACCAAATGAAGATGTTGGTCCTATCCTCCTTGGAAGTTTATTGAGAAAGATCTCAACATGTACTCAAGTGTTTGGATAGTCAGATCAAATTGTCCATCAATTTGAGGGTGATAAACCTTACCGAATATCATCTCAGTGTTTAGATTATGGTGGAGACTTTTCCTAATCATAGAGGCAGATCTTTGATCTCGATCAGACACAATCAATAGTGGTAATCAAATACAACCTTACCACTTCTCTGAAGTATACTTGCGCCAGTTGATCTAGTGAGAAATCCTCTTGAATCACAGTGAAGTGTATAGACTTTATAAGATGATCCACAACAATGCAAATAGAATTATTTCCCTTTTATGTATTTGGAAGTATGATTAGAATGTCCATGGTCATTTTTTCCATTTCCATGTTGGTATGAGTAATGGTTACATCATTCCCTTAGACTTATGCCTTTCATCCTTAACTTGTTGAAACATCAGGATCTTTGATGTATATTCTATGACCTCCTTTTTCATGTTATCCTACCAATTGTACTCTTATAGATCTTGATACATCATTGTGTTTTCTGGGTGAATGGGGAAAGTGGAACTATGTGCATCATCCAAAGATTCTTTCTTTAACTCAGGATTTGAACACATAGACTAGACCCAAATCCCATAATTCTATCTTTATTAACATTAAACTATGAGGATTCCCCTTTTTTGATAGTTTCCACATTCTTCTAAATCCCCACATTATATTATTGAGAATCCGTTAACCTTTCCAAAAGAGACGGTTGTGCGATCATTTGTAAAAGGATTGACGATGTTCCTTTATTTATAATACGCATATCCATCTTCTTCAAATATAATAAAATCAGATCCTTCTTAATTCTCATTAATGATTTAGTTACCAGGTCCTTTCTACTTAGAGAATCTGCCACATTGTTCACTTTCCTAGGATGGTAGTGGATTGAGCAGTCGTAATCCTTGATGAGCTCTAACCATCTTCATTGGCGGATATTTAGCTCTTTTTGTGGGAATATATATTTGAGAATTTTTTGATACATATATATTTTACACTTCTCCCAAAAGAGACAATGCCGATATATTTTAACCACAATGATCCCAACTTCCGACTTTATATCATGTGTTGTAAATACTTTCTCATGAATTTTCAACTACCTTGAGATGTAGGCAATGACTTTTTCATTTTGCATCCACCCACATCACAATCCATTCTTTGAAGCATCGCTAAATATTATGAAAGCCTCCCCACTTGTTGGATGTGTGAGAACATGGGAAGTGATAAGCCTCCTTTTCAACTCTAGGAATATTTATTCAAATTCATCATTCCAAGAAAAACTGACTCCCTTTCAAGTTATCTTGTTAAGAGGGTGTGGCATTTATGATAAATTTCTCACAAATTAGTGATAATATTTAGCTAACCCAAGGAAGCTATAAATATCTATCACAGATGTTGGCCTCAACCATCCCTCAATTGACTTTTTTATTTGAAGGATCCATTGATATCCCATTTCTTGTGATGATATTCCCCATGAATGGGACTTCCTTCAATAAGAAATCACACTTGTTGTACTTTTCATAGATTTTATCATTTTTCATGGTCTTTAACATAGTGATAAGATGCTACTCATGGTCCTCCTTGGTTTTGGATTATATTATAATATTTTCTATAATTACTACCAAAATATTTTTAAGGTCATATCTAAAAAATATATTCATCATATCCACGAAGATTTATGGGGAATTAGTGAGTCTTAATGGAATCACTATGAAATCATAATGCCTATACCTTGTATGAAATGTAGTCTTGGCGATATCATCTTTCTTCACCCTTACTTGGTAATATCCTGACCGTAGATCCACCTTGGAGAAGAATTGTTCTCCACATAGCTGATCAAACAAGTAATCAATTCATGGAAAAGTATAATTGTTCTTTATCGTGATCTTTTTAAGCTCACAATAATTAATGAGAAGGTGCATTGAACCATCCTTCTTCTTAACAAAGAGGACCGGTGCGCCCCATAGTGAAGTACATGGACATATAAACCCTTTATCTAGATTCTCATATTATTGTTTCTTTAGATCCTAAAGTTTCACAACCAAAATTATATATGGAGTCTTGAATTTTTCCAACACCCCAGGTATAAGTTCAATAGAAAATTAGAACTCCTGGCTAGGAGGAAGACTGGGAAATTCCTTAGGAAAACATCATCATATTCACTCACAATAGGCATGTCTTCAAGGATGATCCTTTTCTTAGAATCAATCAATTGAGCTAGATATTCTTTCTAATAGGGTAGTAATATCCATGAATGAGATTATGGTTAAAAAGAAGATTAATCTTCCTCTTTGAACTTGTATAGAATCCGGGGTCAATTATCCATTTGGAGAGTTATTTCTCTCTCATGGAAATTTCTATTGGCTCTATATAGGGAAAACCAATCCATGCCTAGAATTACATAAAATTACACTAAGGTATGTATTAAAAGGTTAATTGGGAAGTTAAATCCAGAAATTTTGATAGTGGAGGAGTTATATAAATATGATGGAATAATTTACACATTTTTCATTTTCACCGACATCTCTACTTCCATTCTTTGTGGTAGTGTTTGAATAGTTCTACTAAACTTTTGTGATATAAATGAATGAATTGAACCAAAATAAAAAAGTAAATTCACTATTCTTGAATGAATAACTAGCATACCTGCAACCACTTCATTTTTGGGATCCACCTTGGTGGTGGTGATGGAAAAAGCTCCCCCTTGCTGCCTTGAAGGTTGTTGGTTGCCTAAAAAAAACCCTCGGCTTTATACATTGGTTCAGAAAGTACCCTGGTTACTTATAATTGAATCACTGAACAACATATTGGGGGTTTAAGGGAGTATTCCTTTCCTCTATCACATTGGTGGGTTTCTCCTCTGAGAAATCAATGGCCAGATGGCCATCTCCTCCGCACCTAAATCATTTCCTTGTTCCCCCATAGACAATTTCTATAATGACTCAATGTTTTACCAAGGTAAATTACCTTCATATTATTATGTCATATAGAATCACATTAAGAAACACAATGCCACATCATGCTACTAAATACTATTTCACTTTTATAAACTAGCCATTAAACATAAATTTTCCACATCTGTGATTTGAATTTCAAAAATCTGACATTCACAGTTGCGATTAGTAGGATATTTAGAGTCCGATAGGACAAACATACTTTTTTAGTTAATAGTAACTTACCCTTATGAATAGTAATGTTACCCTTATGAATAGTAATATTAACCTTATTAAGAGTAAACCGACCAAGTGAATATTAAACTTACCAATGAAAGTATAAATAATATTTATCCATATTATAAGTGACAATATGATATAATTATATCATAGTATAAGTAATTAAATATTTTAAAAATTAATAATTAAATTTTGTATTTTAGTGAGTAATAAATAATTATTTACACTTTTAAATTAATAAATTAATAAAATTAATTTTCATAAAAGTTATTCCTAAATAGATATTTTTATCCTATGTTTTTTGGACAATTTTATAATACCTCAATTAATTTTTAAAAGTATTGTAAAATCAGTTTTAAATTTAAAAAATTTATTTTTCATGTAAATAATGAATTTATTTAAAAATTAAATTTAAAATATTTGGGAAATTATTCTGATAAAATATAGTCAATTTTTAAATTCTACACATCACTAAATGGTTAGGTTAATTTTTGAGATTTTTCTGAAATACTTTATTTTTTGGTGAATAATGAAATTTGAAAATTTACAAAATATGCCAAATAAATGAATTCATGCATCATGATTGAGTCATGACGGGTGTAAATGGACATTGGTTAGAAATCACATGCACTTATTACTATTTGTATTCATAATAATCAAGAATATTCAATGTCTTGAGACAAAAATAATAAAATAATGATTAAAATAATGGAAAACCCTCCTCTCCTCCACTATAAAACCACCCTCACACCCTCTTCTCCTCACACCTCTAAATACATAAGCCTTATATAAATTCTGATAAAATATCCTTTCTATGCCCTTACCCATGTCTGGCATATTTTGGTCTCATCAGAAGACCAAAACCTCTTCCCTAAAGAGGCTCTCAAGGAGGATAAACTCAAGAGGTAAATTCCACTGTCCAATTCTTTAATTTTCTTTCAAGTTCCTTCCTTTTCTTTTTATATCCTAACCCCATATCATACAAATTGTATGAAAAATATAGTATATTAAATATACTGGATGTATTTTTATAATGTAACAATTCATCATCACCTCTCTTTCCCCCTCATTTTATAATAAAAATGAAAACACTGTTTGAGATGTGTTAATTTATCGCATTCAAGGACAATGGGATTTCAATTTATATTATCATCTTAAATTATGGCCATGAAACCATTTTTATGATTAAACCATGTTATAATATATTTAATATATCTTATGTAATTTTCTGTATTTTTTATACACACATAATGTTAAATAATAAAACAAAACAAATTTGTTGTAGCGAAATCGCCCAAAATAAATCAAATGTTTATCACTAAGATCTTATCTAATGATTCATCCTCACATAAATTAACAAAATAACTTATATGATCAATTATTCTTTTTTAGTATAATTAATAACATATAATAAAATTTCTGGATATTCATAGTCATTTTAAACAAACTTCCATTCATGTATACAAACGAACCGATCATGAAAATTATGAAAACAAAAAGTCCAGAACAATGAAATTAAACTCTATAAATCATCCAAAGGACCATACGAGAACTTAATGGGAACATAATGAATTATATTCATCTATAAGAGGTTTTTTTATTTTTAATTAGTGAATCTAATGTCATTATACAGAACATTAATGTGAATAAATCATTCAGACACAAGGTAAAGGGAACTCTTGAACCCTACTCTCTTTATTTTGGTTTTCCCTATTTCACTCCATTTTTAGTATGGTTATTACTTAAAAATAATTTATTCATCATTATATTACCTTTTATGGGATATAAATGTTTTCTACTTGATTTTATGGCAAACACATTATTTTTAAAAGAACTCTTCTTTCAAAAAACACCCCTTTTACTTCTCAAGATTGTTTCCATCACTCAAGGTTGATGATTCTTATATCAAGTATGTTATTACCTATTTAATCTGGGAACCCACAGCTTATGAATGTATTATTATTAAATGAAACCCATAAATTTTAATCGGTTATTTATGTTCATGATTGATTTATATTTTATGTGGTATTCATGATAATGTAAATGTTATGATGCGATAAGTGCGTCCGAAATTATATAGCGCATTGTAAATGTTATGATGTGATAGGTGCACTTGAATATATATAATTCTATAACTAATTTTGTTAAATTAATTAAATCATGATTAAAGTTAAATATGCATGAACATGATGCTATCTTTTTTCAAAACTATGTGTGTTAGTTGACCACTAAGACATGGTATTTTGTTTTATGCATTGCCATATTCCGTGTCTTTTCTTAATGATTCCTCTCATGATTATGTTCCTATGCCTAAGTTAAAATGATAATAATTATTATCACTCCATGTTATATTATTTCATGTTATTATCTATCCTCTTTCTGGGCTTTTAGTTCACCCCTTTTTTATGTATATCCTCAGGTGATTACCTGTACTAAGGAGATTTCAAGGGACAATAAGAGGATAAAGAAGAAAGAATTAAATAAATGTTTATGTTTTATGTTTTAAAAGTTATATATGGACATAGTTTTCCCAATAAAATAAACCATTAGATCATTGGTGTGTAATGTTTTTAAGTTTTTTATTATTAAAATGATATAATGTTAATGTAATAAGAGAAGGGTCACTATAGTTGGTATCAGAGGTCAGTTTATTTAATTTTGGAATTAGGATTAGAGAACCTTAGTGAAAACCCTTAGTATGAGAATAAGTATATGTAGGAAACCAAGAAAATTTGTTTTAGAAAATTCTAAACTTAGGGATCCCACAATTTATGTCATTAGACTTAAATTCACACAGTAATAAAATACTTATTCCTGAATTGTTAACATATGTTTTGTTCTATCGTTTTCTATTATAAAAAATGGTGGGAACCAGGAGAAACTGGGCCAATAAACCATGTGAGGGACAATGTAATGATTACCCTAATAAAATTCCCAATGATTTGGGAGGTGGTGTTCAAACATTCATGGTGATTCTTACCCAACTATCTCAGGTTATAAACAATAACCAGATTAATGAGGAATTCCCTCCTTCAACAAAGAGGGAGTAACTGTATATCAAGTGTTTTATGTGGTAAAAACCACCAGCATTTAGTGGATATTCCAATCCAATAGTAATGGGATAATGGGTCAATTTTATGGACAAGATCTTTTCTATGATTCACTATTCTGATATAGAGAAGGTGACTCTAGATGTTTATCATCTAGATGGAGAGGCCGATCAATGGTGGAGATTGATTAAGAACACCAAGCCGGGGGATGAAATATAAGAGATAGAATGAGAAGAATTTAAGATAATGTTTCTTAAAAAGTATTTCCCTAGACATCTTCATACAAATATGGAGAGATAATTCATAGATCTAATGTAAAATGAAGGATAATATTTCATAGTCTACAAAGAAAATTTCACAAGGATTTCAAGGTATGATTTGGTTTTTGTTATCAACAATGATAGAAAAATTGATAGATTCTTTAGAGGTTTTAAACCACACCTTCGAAAGGTTATTGAAATTAGAGAATTTGGGAGTTAAAAAGAAGTTGTTTGATGTGCTCTCAAAGTGGATACAGACTTTTTTAGAATGGTCCCACAACTATAGTGATGTGAAATGAATTATGGAGTTTGAAGTCAGAGGATCAAATGACAAAGGTGGAAGAAAAAATCAAGCACCCACATGTCAAAAATATGGGAAGAAGCATCACAAGAACTGCCTTAAAGGGATAGGGAAATTCTTCAACTATGGTAAGGAAGGAAAAAAATCTCATGAATGTTAAAAAGACATGAAAAGGTAGGAAAATGTGGTGGAGTAAAGAAGAGAACCACCCATGGTATAATGCTTCAACTATAGGGAGAAATGGAACTATGCAAGCCAGTGCACTAAACCTCATGTCCTTGAGGGTAATCAGTGTCATCTGCCACCAAAATCAAAATAGAAAGGGAAGTATTATTCCATCACTACTGTGGAAGTGGATCAAGATAATGAATTCGTATAAGGTATAATTACTATTCACTAAATAATGGAAAAAGTTTTATTTGATTCCTGTTCTACACATTCCTTTAAATCTCAAAAGTTTGCTAGAAATATTGAATCAAATCCCCAAAACCTTGAAGTATAGATATATGTAAAAACACCTAGTGGTGAAATCATTGAAACCCAAGTGTTTTACTCTTATCCTATTGGAATTTGTGGGATTATTCTTCCAAAAAATCTCATGATAATTTCCATGGTAAAATTTGATGCTATATTGTGAATGGATTAGATCTTGTTATATAGAGCACATATAAACTATTAGGAAAAGAAAATATCTTTTTATATTACAAATAATCCCATTCTCCACTAAAAATGAAATGAAGATCATGAATCTCCTTTGAAAAATACTTCAATGGTGTGGGTGTTGATTCCCTATGAAGAAGCATACCTTCCTCAAATGGTTGAGTCAATGGAAGGTATAAAACCAGGGTAAATGCCCATTGTAAGGGAATATAGTGATGCCTTTTCTAAAGAGTTACCCAGAATACCCTTGAATCATTAGGTAGAGTTTTAAATAGAACTCATAACTGGAGCTACACCTATATCATAGTGTCCCTATAGGATGGATCCTATAAAACTGGGGGAGTTAAAGAAAAAGATATAAGATCATTTGGATAATGGGTTCATATGACCTTTTGCATCCACTATGGGGTGAACCTATTCTATTTTTCAAGAAGAAGGGTGGAATAATGTGGATGTGTATCAATTATTTATAACCCAATAAGATCAACATAAAGAACAAGTACCCTCTTTCAAGGATTAATGACTTCTATGATCAGTTGAGATGAGCTATGTACTTTCCAAAAGTGGATGTCCATTCAAGATATCATCAGCTAAAGGTGAAGAAGGAAGATATTCCGAAGACTGCTATCAATACAAGGTATGTGAACTATGAGTTTTTGGTGATTCCCTTCAGAACTACTAGTTCCCTCGAAATATTCATGGATTTTATGAATAAAGACTTTAGACCTTACCAAGAAAAATTAGTGGTAGATTTTATCAATGATATTCTCATCTACTACAAGAGTAAGTAGGAACATGAAGAAAATCTAAGACATGTGTTGTAAACATTGATAAAGGAGAAGTTGTACTCCATGTTCATAAAATGTGACTTTTGGATGCAACAAGTCACATTCTTGGGACATGTGATCAGAAGTAAGATAATTTATGTGGACCCTTAAAAAAGGCAATTGAGGAATGACACAGACCCTCTAGTGTCACAGAATTTTATAGATTTATTGGATTAGTAGGGTACTATCAACATTTTTTTGGGAAATTTCTCATGATTTTCAGGTCCTCTAACTATTTTAACAAGGAAATGGTTAAAGTATGCCTAGATATAATAATGCAAGGAAATATTCAAGGATATTAAGAGAAGGCTAATCACTGCTCCTATACTCACATTTCTGAAATATAGAGAAATTTTTGTGATATATAGTGATGATTACAAGAAATTATTGGGTTGTTTACTCATGAAAAATGATAATGTGATAGCCCATTCCCCACAAAAGTTGAAGATCCATGAGCAGAACTACCCAACACATGATCTGGAGTTAGTAGATGTGAATATTTCCTTGAAAATATAGCAGCACTACCTTTATGGTGAGAAGTGTGATATATATAACAATAATAAGAGCCTAATGTATATATTCACACAAAAGGAGCTCAACATGCATCAAAAGAGATGGTCAGATCTAATCAATGACTGTGGTTGCTCTATTAACTATCATCTTGGGAAGGTAAAAAAGGTATCTGATACTCTAAGAAGAAAAGAACCTGGTACTCTATCGATGTTGCAGATTGATAAAGACCCAATATTCATGGATATGAAAAGGATGAATTTGGAAATCATAAAGGTAGGGAATAAATCCTACCTTAAACAAATGATTTCGCAACCATCTATCTAAGAGAAGATTAAGGAGGCCCAAAGGGATGATCTAGAGTTACAAAAAGGGGTGAATGCAATAAAGGAAGGGAGGATGCAAGAGTTCTATATCGATGATGATGGGGTAATTAGGTCTGGAATGAGGATTTTTTTGCCTACATCACCTGGGACAAAGAAGGAGCTATTGGATAATTCACATCGCTCAAAATTCTATATCAACCTTGGTTGCACCAAAATGTACAGTGATCACTGAGAACAATTATGGTGGGACAAAATGAAGAAGGAGACTTCAGATTATATCTCAAGGTTATTGATATTTCATCAAGTTAAAGAAAAGTGATAGAAGTCAAAATGGATGATGCAAGCATTACCTATACCCCTATAGAAATGGGGGAATTTCACCATGGACGTTTTCGTGGGTCTCTCGAAGACATCCAAATGAAAGAAAGCGATATGGGTTCTAGTGGACAGACTCACCAAGACATCCCACTTTATTGTTTTTCAGGAAGATATCATTATTGAACAACTTATAAAGATATATGTTAAAGAAGTGGTTAGACTACATGGAATAAAACTTCCAATTTTCTCTGATCATGATCCCAGGTTCACATCTAAATTCTAAAGGAGTCTTCAATGTCCCTTGAGTACTGAATTGAATTTCAGCACGACCTATCACCCCCAAACTGATGGCCAATATGAAAGGACTATTTAGTGGCTTAAATATATATTAAGTGCCTGCTCATTAGAATTCAAAGGACGGTGGGATCAAAATCTCCCATTGGTTGAGTTATGATAAAACAGTAGATTCCACTCGAGTATTCAGATGGCTCCAAATGAATCTCTGTATGGAAATGAATGTAGAAATCCAACCTTTTGGGATGAAGTTAGGTATAGAATGCTACTTGGACATGATATTGTAGAAGAGATGACAGATAAGGTTCAAGACATCAAGGAACATATAAAATATTATCAGAGTTAGTAAAAGCGTTATGCAGAAAACTGTCGAAGGGACTTGGATTTTGACATTGGAGATAAATTCTCCCTTCAGATATCTCCATGGAAGAGAGTAATATGGTTTGGAAAGAAAGGGAAGCTAAGCCCAAGGTACAATGGCCCCTTTGATATCCTTGATTTCATAGGAGCTTTGGCCTATCAGATTTCACTTCAATTGAATATGGATCAAGTTTATGATGTGGTCCACATATCACTACCAAGGAAGTATATACCAGATCCCTCATATGTATTGAACATAGAGGTGGTAGAATTGGAATATGATCTCTCTTATGAGGAGAAACCAATAAATATTATGGGCCAGAGAGATAAAGTTCTATGAAACACAACAACACACCTTGTCAAAGTATTATGGAAGAACCATATGTATGAAGAAGAAACATGGGAACCAGAGGAGGCGATGAAGGAGGAGTACCCTCACCTGTTTATGTAAAATGAAATTTCAAGGGGGAAATTTCAAAAGGGGGGTAGAATGTAACAACATAATGTTTTATCAATAGAAATTATATTCTTATAATTTTGAAACATAAAATCACATTAATAAACACAATGCCTCATCATGCTACAAAATACTATGTGACTTTTATAGACTAGCTATTGAACAAACTTTTTCCACTTCTATAATCTAAATTTCAAAAATTTGACGTACACAATTTTGATCAATAAGATATTTGGAGTCTGATTGGACTGACTTAATTTTTTGCGAATAGTAACTTACCCTTATGAATAGTAATGTTACCCTTATGAATAGTAATATGAAACTTATTAAATAATAAACTGACCAAGTGAATAGTAACCTTACCAATGAAAGTATAAATAAAATATATCCATATTATAAGTGACAATATGATATAATTATATCATAGTATAAGTAAATAAATATTTGAAAAATTAAATATTATGTGTTGGTATTTTTATGAGTAATAAATATGTAATTACAATTTTAAGTTAATAAATTAATAAAATTTATTTTCATAAAATTTATTACTAAATAAATATTTTTTGTCTTATGATTTTAGGATAATTTTATGATACCTCAGTTATTTTTTGAAAGTATTATAAAATAACTTTCAAATTTAAAATCTATATTTTTCAAGTAAATAAAACTTTCATTTAAAAATTAAATTTCTCATATTTTGAAAATTATTTTGATAAAATGGATTCCATTTTTTAATTTTAAAAATAAAAAAATGGATTGGGTGAATTTTGGGTATTTTTTGGAAATACTTGAATTTTTGGTGAATAGTGAAATTCGATAATTTAAAAAATATGTTAAAAAAATGAATTGCAGCATCATTATTGAGTAATGGATGAAGTAAATGACCCTTTTCTCAAACTCACATGCACTTAATTTCTAGTTTTAGTCAAAATAATCAAGACTATTCATAGTCATGATCCAATATAATAAAATAATGATTAAAATAATAGAGAAACCCTCATATACTCCAGTATAAAACCACCCCTCACACCCTCATCTCCTCACACATCTCAAACCTTGATCCTTGTCTAAATTCTGATAAAATATCATCCCTATCCCCTTACCTATGTCTATTATATATAGGTCTTATCAAAAGGCCAAAATCTCTTCCCTAAATAGGATCTGAAGGGGAATAAATTCAAGAGGTAAATTCATGTTTTCGATTCTTTTACTTTCTTTCATGTTCCTTCATTTTTCTTTTTCTCTACTCACCTCATCAAATAAAAATGTTATGAAAACTCCAGTAACTTATATATAATGGATGTTTGTTATGATAATTTAATAATTCATCATCACCTCTCTTTCCACCTCCTTTTATACTAAAAATGAAAACACCGTCTAAGATGTGTTAATTATTCTCATTCAAGGATGAAAAGTTTTCAATTTCTGTTATCATATTATATTATGGTCAATAAAACCATTTTTTTGGTTGAAATAGGTTATAATATATGTAATATATCTTATTTAATGTACCGTATTCTTTGTACACACATTATGTTAAAAAAAAAAACAAAACAAATTCGTTGTTACGAAATTGCCCAAAATAATCCAAATGTTTATCACTAAGATCTTATAGAATGATTCAACCTCACCTAAATTAACCCAATGATATTTATGATCAATTAATATCTTGTATTATAATTAATAAAAAATAATAGCAGTTCTGGATATTCATACTCATTTTAAAAAAACTTCCATTCATGTATAGAAACGAACTGATCATGAAAACCATGAAAAAAAGTCCAGAACAATGAAATTAAACTCTATAACGCATCTAAAGAACCATAAGGGAACTTAATAAAACAATAATTAATTATATTAATTTATAAAAGGATTTATAATTTTTAATTAATAATATAATTTGATTATATTGGAAATTAAAGTGAATAAAGCATTCGATCACAAGGTATGGGGAATTCTTGAACCCAACTCTATTTCTTTGGGTTTTCCCTCTTTCACTTCATTTTTAGTATATTTATTCCTTAAAAATCATTTATTCATAATTATATTACCTTTTCATGGATATAAATTTTTTCTAATTGAGTTTATGACAAACAGATTGTTTTCCAAAATAACTCTTCTTTAAAAAAACACATCTTTTACTTCTCAAGATTATTTCCATCACTCAAGGTTGATGATTCTTGTATCAAGTATGTTATTACCTATTTCATTTGGGAACCCAAAGTTTATGAATGTATGCTTATGAAATTAAACCCATTAATTTCCATGGGTTATTTGTGGTCATTACTGATATATGTTGTATATGGTTTTCATGATAATGTAAATGTTATGATGTGATGGGTGTGCCTGGAATTATATAGAGTAATGTAAATGTTATGATGTGACGAGTGAACCTGAAATTATATAGTGCTCTAATTAGTTGGGTAATGTGAAGAACCTCATTATTAAAGTGAAATATTCTTGAACATGATGCTATCTATTTTCACAACTATGTGTGGTAGTTGACCACAAAGACATGATGTTTCATTTTTATGCATTACCACATTGCAATTCTTTTCTTAATGATTCCTCTCATGATTATGTTCCTATGACTATGTTATGATGAAAATGATTATTATCACTCTATGTTATATTGTTTCATGTTATTATCTATCCTCTTACTGGGATTTTAGATCACACCTTTTTTATATATATCCTCAGGTGAATAATTTTTGTAAAGAGATTTCGAGGGCCAATAAAAATCTTGAGAAGAAGGACTTAAGTAAATGTTTATGTTTTATGTTGTAAAAGTTATGTATGGTCCTTGTTTTTCCAAGACACTAAACCTTTGTATCCTCATTGTGTAATGTTATTAAGTAATATAACATTAAAATGATGTAATGGTAATATAAGAAGAGTAAGATCACTATAATTTATGGGGTTATTCTTTTCACACGTTTGACATGTGGGTTATTGGAATTTATAAGCGTCGTTGGATTTATCAATCAGACCACCAAAATTAAAATCCACTTTCAATTTCTTATCCCCATCATACACATGAGATTCATCGATCTCCATATCAACTTTGAGTGAACATTGGACAATTTACTCATAGCTATCAAAGTCACATATTGCCAAGGATTTTTGAAGATTAGGATTTAGCCCACCAAAGAAGAGGTCAACCTTACATTTGGGGGTGAGGAAAAAGGCATAGGTGTATCATGAAAGTATTGTGAATTTTAGATTATATACCCCAACATATTCATCAACCTTTTTCTTGAGTGAAAGGAAATATTTTTCCATATTAAGAACGAGGGTGTGGAGAAAATATTTATCAAAAAACATTTTTCATGATTCCTTACACTGTATTGATTAAATGTCTTCCTCAGGCTTCGTATTCTTGATCAATTTCCACCACTGTTTGGATTCACCCTCCATATGATAAATATCTAGCATAACCCTCTATTTTTCAGAACATTGAATAATGGAATAGATATTTTTAAGGGAATTGATCCATTTAATTTAGGAGGCCTTTGTCGCATGAAGCTCTCAACTATGGGTTGCTTTCTCTTGGGGGGGGGGTGTGCTCTCCTCATAGTATAGGTTTCTATTTAGAAATTCAGTTAACTGAGAGCGTATCATTAAATTTTTTTTGACTCCCTCTCCTCTTGGGTTGGGCATCTCATTGGGGAAATCCTCACACTTTCCTTCACAGTGGTTGTTAGCATGATTCCTCATATTTACGTCTATTGGATAGAATAAAAGGAAAATTATGGATGAATATCATAAATATTTAAACACACAAAGGATGAATCCAATGAAATTAAAGGGATCACTTATAAATAAAATTTATCACCTTAACCTATGAGTTTATAGGATTCAGTCTATGCTATCAATGATCTAATTGTTAACATATATTCATATGAGATTTTTTTGTTCCCCTAATAATGGTTTGTAATGATATTATGAATTTACCAAATAATATATCTTATTAGGGTAAAACCAAGTGTTCATTAAGGCCCATTTTTTTGTACTAGGTTACCCCGAGTAAGGCCCAAATCACCTTGTTAGAGTTGTTACTCCAAGGTACATCTGTTCAAGAACCACGTCCACTTGTAGTATCTAGAAAGGGATGTATTTACTTGATAAACAAATTTCTCTATACTCAACAAAATTTAGGGATGCTTTCTTATAATTTGTCTGATCCCTAAGGCATTTTCTAGAGTTCTATAATCCTAAGACTTTATCAATGTTTATCAAATCCTAATCCCAAAAATAACTAAACCTATCCTCTAATACCAAGTATAACAACCCTGCTCATTATTTCATTTTAAAACATGATTTATTACATAAAATTGCTCTCAATAAAACTCACAAGATTGATAGGTATACTATATTTGGGATATTAGTTACATTACATAACAAATTAAAACATGTAAATCAACATCTTTATTAAAAAATTCTTTGACATGACCAAAACATTCCATTGTACATTACACTACATGGGATAACCTGAGGACATACATAAGAAACAGGTGAAATATAAAGCCCATTAATGGAATAAAAAAGGCATAAAATGAGGAATACAATACATGTTAGACAATAGGCATATCAATGAAGCATAAAAGGAACATTAATAATAAGGCATGATATATCATGATAATCATTACAAGGAAAATGTGGAAACAACTTAAAACAATGCATCATAAATAGGTCAAGGATAAATCCGCCAAGACCCCATGGTAGAAAAAGAAACATAAAGGGATTAGGTAAACCCCCTTTCCCCACATGTTGGATCATGATACTAACCATTACCCAAGAAATTGGAGCTCTATTAGGGCACACACTTCATAATCAATTAATTCTCATGATTAAGTGTAACACATAGAACATATGACATAGATTCATACATGATAATATTTTATTCCACAACCATGGAGTGGGGAACACATGTATGTCCCTAATAAGTAAATATATGTTCATAAAGGTGAATACCCTTCATATAGTAATGAGTATGGTATTAACTACACAATTATTTTGGAATGGAAAATCATGGTGTAATTTCGGAAGCATAACAACATCATATAAAAGTTCATAAAAATGGGTTGGTGAGAGAGAAATGGGTATCTAATCATTTACACATGAAATGGATATTAAGGGGGATATATTATGACATATCCCATCATATGAAAAAAGGAAATGAGAATAAAAAACATAAAGGGAATGCTAGATAGAATATGATGGTGGAAGATCCTTTACAGAAATTTGGAGTAGTAACGACTTAGGTAAGGGTAAAAATGAGAGAGTTCAAATGGTATATCATTAAAATATAATTAACTATATAGTATGTTTATGATAATAATTTAATTAAAACATAACCAAATGAAATTATATAGGATAATTTCAATGAAGGTTCATGAATTGAAAAAATGTTATGTGAAGATCCCTTATAGAATTTTGGCATAGTAATAGGTGTACATATGGGTTCATAAGAGGGACAAATGAGAGTGAAATAGGCTCCCATAATTGAAAAATAAAATTTAAGTTAAGGGGTATTGATAAGAATGTATCCCATCTTAAGAAAATGGAAATTTAAAGGGCATATCATAAATTAAGTCCTTATGAAAAAGAGGAGAGAGTGAATCCTTTACTTGGATGTGTGACTCCAAAGGCTTGGGAGAGGAATCTTGGGAGATTGGGGGTGACTTGGGAGGACTCTAAGAGTAAAGTGAAGAGTGTGGTCATGATCCAAGGAGTTTGAGTAAAGATAAATGGGACTTGGGTGATTTTATAAAGGAAAGGAGGGAAATTTCTTTATTATTTTGGTTTTGGACACTACATAATAAAATATTCCAACTTACAAACCATACCATGGGGTTTTTCCATGGTTTTTGAAAAGGGGAGTGGTTTAAACAATTTTATAAGTCCAAGGGTCAAAGGTAATAAAATATTTCCCTTGATTATGTGGAGGTGATCTGCACTTTAAAAGAAATGATTTTAAAATCTATAAATATATTATAAGTCTTGGAGGATTCACTACGGAATTATAAAATAAATCAAATAAATCTAAAATAAAAATTTCTTAAATGAAAAATATATATTCGTTTGAGTATATTTAATTGTATTTATTATATTACTATTAGGCCATTACGATGTCATAAGACACACCATATATTTATACAGTATTTATTTTTTACCCAAAAATTCAATTGTCTCAGAAAATTATGAAAAATTCACTATTGGATAATTTCAACATCATAATTCCAAAATAAATATTCATTTTTTTCTAAATAATTTTCTAAATATATGAATTTTACTTTATAAAATAAGAACTGATATTTATTAAAAATGGCAGGTTTTCCACAATACTTGTTTTTAAACAATAATAAAAATCACATTTGAATTTATATGATAATTTATAAAAAAAAATTAATAATAATATTTCATTAAAACATTATTTATTTCAAAAATCCATTAATTCATAAAATATATTTCTTAATTGAATTTGTATATTAACCAAAAATAGTATTTGTGATTTAAAAATCAATTATGAAGTAACAATAATAGGAAAAATATATATTCATTATTCTATAAAACTAATGTACATTTTACTAATTCTAGGGTCTTGATACATATCCCTTTATTAAATCATCATACACCCTAAGAGTAAGGTGCGTGATGGGTAGGCTTTCATGGGGTACATTTAGTGAACATGGTTTGGGCAATGATCTGGATGAACTTGAACTTCTCCTATAAATAGTTTCACTCATGCTTAAGTTATTGGATCTGATATTAGGGTTGGTCTAGGGAAAGGCCTAGAAATTCTATATCCCTTGGAATCTATAATAAATGTGATTCATAGGGCGTGATCTTACTAGTTGAGGCAATTGCTTCCTTTTTCTGTGCCAAAAGGATTTTTTAAAACCCTATATTTATACTAGTCTTGTTATCACCATTCAATGACTATATTATCAATGGTAAAGATACTTAAAGATAATTTAAATCAAATTGGATATAATAAAACAAAATAAGTGCATGTGTTTTCTGTATCCATCAGACATTATATCAAAAAAAGGGAAATTTATTCATAAAAGTTAGGGTCGTTATAGGCGTCAACTTATCCTGTAAATGGTTTTGATCATGCTTAAGTTTCTGGATCTCATCTTGGGATTGGTCAAGGGAAAATACCCGAAATGATATCTCCCTCATAAGCTCTAATAAATGGGATTTATCGGGTGCGATCCTACTTTTTGTGGCCATTACTTCTTTTTTCATTAACAATTGGATTTGTTAAAACCCTATATTTATAAAAATCATGTGATCACTATTCAATGGCTATATTACCAATGATAATGATACTTAAAGGTAATTTAAATCCAATTGGATATAATAAAACAAAATAAATTCATGTGTTTTCTATAAACACCTTACTTAGTAAAACATTTAATAAAACTTCAAGGGGGATTTTATTTATAATAGTTTGGGTTGTTATAAACCTGCTTCAGATGACCATAAAAATAGTTTGTATATACATAAAGATATCATAATAGTACACTTAGTAGGATCCTCCCCAGAGCCTCTCGTTAATAATATTACGAAAGCATAGTAAAGCACAATGAACAATAGTGAAATTAACTGATCACCTAAACATGTATACTATGTCCCCAACCACCCCATGAATAACTACCACTAAGTATCCGATATAATAGATCATATAATAGAGTAATTAAAAATCAAGGGTACCCCACTCTTGATTCCCCACTAGTTTTCTGATCTTTTAAAACATTGCATATCCTGAGCCATCTCTATCCAAAATAGGATGGTCTGAAAGCACCTAGGCAAGGAATCGAAAAATGCACATCGTGCATCACATCATCACATCATCCCACATCACATATCCTTATATAGTAGCCAAGTAGTTTTTGGGATCCAAAAAATCGAGAATGATGTATATCAAACATCAGTTATTATACCTCAAGCAATTACAACCCATACACTGATTATGTACCTCAATCCATCACACCCTATACCCGTCAAACCTCTAATAATCCTTTGGATACTATATCCGGTAATACATTTGTGAGAAATAAACACAATAAATCACAACCCTATTCACACATATATGGGGAATCTAACTGTCATGCATACCAATACATGTAACTACCAAGAGAAGTGAGCAAGGCCCGAGGGGGTAGTCAACCAACCATTCTCCCACTAGGATTTTGGGAAAAACACCATCCTAGAGTCTAATGGGTGTCATTCTCCCTAACCAAAATGGATGGGGTAGTATATAAAATTATATAAAATATGTTATTTAATATAGTTCATAAACCAAAATTTGGGAATACCTTAGTCTTAAACTCAAATGTATATCATGTTTCTTGGACTCACAACTGGCACTACTAAGACTAGAAATCCTATAACCATACAAACATTTTTTAAAAGAGCTACATTAAATTAATTCATTTCATTAAATAATTCAATTTATATTAATTTTTTTATTATCCATTAATTAACCAATAACATTATTCCACATTACAATACATTAACCATTATTGTAAAGTCCATTCCCTCAAGGCATAATCTAAACCGAGGACTAGGTTTATCAAGATTTTCAATTTTCATCATTTCATTCCACCATCCCAAGATACCACTAAGAGGAAATATGCAACCAAGTGCATCCAGATGCCTCAAGATTTCGGGAAAGGAATGCGGATAAAACAAGAAACCTGGATATCGACCATTTAATAGATTTATAACTAAGAATACCATCTATTAAAATCATATCAAGGATTATGCCTAGATTCAAATCATTCCATTACCTTTGGTTCTATCCCTAAAACCCTCATGCATATATTGATGGATCTCACCATCACAGAAATCAACTGCTACCACATCAATCAGGCTTCCCACCCACATATCACATCATCAATCCCAGGGTAACATCACAACTAGGCATCCCCACCCCAAATCAAATTAGGTATCCCAAACTCAGCCATATTAGGATCATATCACAATAATCATATCCAAATAACATCACAAAAATAACGGGAACAAACTAGAATAACCAATAGGGAAACGAGGCCCTCAAAACAAGGCATTCATCCTTAACGTGAAAATGAGATCTCCTAGATCCAGAAAAAGGAACCCAGACTTCTCAAGTAGATAGGAAACCTATGCCTTAGTAAAGTATATTTATCACAGAACCAGTTCTTATTCAGTCATGAATTAACTGATACATTAATCATAGGTTCCAATAATGGGTAAACTAAGGCATGAATCTATAACTATCTATCAATGGAAAAACATGTTCTTAACATTTATTTTTGTTGAAAAAAACCTAAATAAGTAACATTCTCAATTAACATTCCTTTTATTATTAACAATTACATTAATCACATGGAAGATCACAATTAGTTATTTATGTGTATTGTATTAATTTAATCTAAATAAAATTAAAAGAAATAATAGATTACAAACATGTCTCTTCTTCAATTTCTTAATATAATTAATTATTAATCAATTCCATATTTTCATTCTTTTACAATTTCTACATGATAATCCAAGCATAAGAAGATTTAAAAAATCATATCATAGATATAAAATATCTAGAAAATCAAGAGGAAACCATCTATCATGGTACAAAGCATCAACATCTTCAACATACGATCATAATAAATTTCTTTAATTTTGTTCAATATTTATTAGGATAACTTTATTTCCATGCAATTTTTTAAACCTTGCTCAATTTACAATTTCACATAAATAAAATAATATAAGCAATGAATATCCTACATCAAAGGCATCATCCTTATTTGTATGAGTATGGATAAATGTTATAGATCCCAATCACCTCTCCCAAAAGAATCTACATCCATATAAGGAATTCTTGGAACAACTACACCAATGAAACAACTAAGAAAAATCCTTCAACAATATGGAGATGACACACCATCTCATGGTAAGAAGAAGATGAAGGAAAATGAGACTGAACAAGAAGAATCCCTAATAAATGGTGATATAGCTCACTATGTATCACCATAGATCGAAGGTGGATGACTAAGAATTGATACCCATCAAAGGAATACCAAAATTATGAAATATGGAGACACTAGTTTAATATAATGGGAGTATTCTCAAAGGGTTTGAGAAATTCCCAATCAATACAGCATTTAAATATTCACTTCATATGGAATTTACATAGTGTGTAAACTGATTACATGTAGTGTAAATGTTAGGGACACATGTCATTGAAAAAAGTGTTTCCTTGAACCAATTAATCCCGAATATGTACACATCATGTATCACCCTATGAAATCCCCTTAACAATACATGAAATGCACACACATGACATAAAAATCCCTTACACATCAAGTATTCTCCCAGTTTTCAGCTTTTAGCAGCCGGAATCCTCTAGAATCACTCTAGGATTCCTTAGATCACCATAATCTTTAGAAACTTTAAAATTTTCAAAATACATAGATCTAGGCCCTTAAATAAATATTAATGGTACATCATAATTTTCCATCCTAAAAATCCCACTACATAACCCACAAAACCCATTCTTAAGCCGTAAAACTAATTTATTCCTTAACCCTTCCTTTACACTATAAATTATACTGACTTATATATTTTAATATCAAAACACCTCTACAGCCCCACTAATACTCCTCCAAGCACCTTGGTATTCTGAAACATGCAAAGGGATGGACTAGCGGGCCCTTACATAGAAATATTAATTATATTCAACCTCAAGTATACCATAATTAACTTACCATCAAATCATATACCAACAAAATGGGTTATTTAAACTGTAATAGAGTATTCTTCCTAAAACATAGTAAAAGTTTCAAATCATCTTAATATATCATCACTTAACCTCAAAAATTGTATCTATGCCTTTAATTTTATGATCATCTTTAGACAGAGAAACCTCTTACACTTTAGGTTTATCCTATATCACTATGAAATATCATAGGTTTCTATATGTTATATTCTTTAATTAATCATAATACTTCAAAATAAAATTTGAACTAACTCAAGCATCTCCATTGAGAGTTTTTAACCATGTGGGTAGTAAAGGAACACTCACCATGCATCGAAATGATGTTTGAGATATAATCAATGAACTATTTGTAGGGTTATTACCCTATATTCATCTATGCCAAATCCATATCCACTTGTAGCATCTAGAAATTGATTCATTATTATGAAAATCATATAATCGCTTCCTCACTAAAACATTAGAATATTATCGTATACTTAGACTTATCCCAAGGTTTTTTACTAATGTTCGATAATCCTAATCTCAAAAATAACTAAACCTTTCTGTGATACAAACTATAATAACCCAATCCTTTTACAAATTTTGTAACATGTTTTTAAATATAAACATCCAATAATTATAACCCAAAGATTATGAGGACTAGTGTCTTTTTAATACTAGGTACATAAAATTAAAAAAAAACTAAAACACAACATCTTTATTTTTATTTCATTTGTGAGCTCCTAAATCTTTTTGAGTGCCTAAAATTTTATAGGATAACATGAGGAATACATAAAATAAAGTGTAAGCTATAAATCCCAATAAGGGAGTAAACATAATAAATAGAAATAACACGATATCATAAAATAAAAGGTTCATGAATAATCACATGGGAGAACCATTTCCTGTATTTCGGAGGAAGAATAACCCTGGTTAACAGTGTCCTCACGGACACCCCGATTCATTCCGTTTCCGCCATTAAGGTTCCCAAGGGTGTTATTCGTTCCATGGACAGGATCTTTGCTGGATTCATTTGGGATCCTAAGAATGAGGGGCGACGGAACTGGGTTTCTTGGAGGAGCATGGCGCGGACGGTCAAGGAGGGTGGCATCAGCGTCCGTAATGTCTGGGATGCCCTCTCTTACATGCATGCTAAAATGGCATGGGAAGTCCTGAAAAAACACACATTATAGGGCTCGAACATGCATGAATTCTATCTCAGTAATGGGGAGGGAGGAGCTGTGTAGGCATCCCCTTTATGGCGTGTGCTTCATCCCCTGGTGAACGTTCTCAGACCTCATTCCCGCTAGATCGTCGGTACTGGTGACATATCCTTCGGGCATGAAAACTGGTGTGGGGAGTCCCTCGGTTTCCCGGGATGCCCTCTTACCAATATTTCCTTCCAGGAGGCCAGAAACTTCCCTCCATTCATTGGTGCTGTCCTTAACAAGAACCAAGAAAAGATGTTTAACCTCATTGATCTGTCCTCGGCCCCAGATCGGTGTGTGTTCACCCCTTCGCCGTCTGGTAACTTCAACTCCAAAGATTATCATCGGGTTTCTGCCATGCAGACAGCGGAGGTCCCTTGTACTGACACACTATGGGATAACGCCATTCCCACTAAATTTAATTTCCTTTCCTGGAGAATCTGACACAGAGGACTTCCTACAAACGAGAATATCAGAAGATGTGGAGTGAGTATGGCTTCCAAGTGTGTTTGTTGTAAGCGGCATAAGGAGGAGACCTCAGAGCACTTGTGTTTTGATAGCAACTGGGCGCGCGAGGTTTTGTCCTTCTTTGGTGCTTTCACGGGTTTTGATATTCCAGCCATGGCAGATCGACCCTTCCTTAATTGCTGGTTTCATGGTTCGGGTGATGCGGGCTCGGAGAGAAGAGCGCGTACTCTGGTGTTTAACGCTGGTTGTTGGAGTTTGTGGCATGCTCATAACGCGTTTTTGCATGAAGGTGTATCCTCCTCAGCTCACTCCATCATCTTCCGAGTCAGGAACCTGCTTTTGGATATGGTTGTTGTGCTCAGTTCCTGGAGGGAGGCACCCACTCTGCAGTGCCTTCTTCCCTCAGTTCATCATCCTCCTCCGGCCTCTGCTCCGAGTACTGGTCACTGGGTCCGCTGGCTTCCCCCGAATCATGGCTTCAAGCTTAACACTGATGGCTCCTATCTTGCGGGTGACATCAGAGGAGGGGGACTCGTTCATGATCATAATGGTTCAGTTTTGTTTGATTTCTCCATTCGATTGGGTCCAGGCACTCTGCTCCTTACAGAGGCGAAGAGTATGATGGTTGGCCTCCAGGAATGCATCAAAAGGGGAGTGGTTCTAACGGAAGTGGAAACGAATTCCCTGATACTCTCAAATGCCATTCAGGGAATCTGGAGCATTCCATGGTCTATCGAGTACATTACTCGGAGGTGCTGGGGTCTCTTGGGTACTATAACTAGAGTTTCTCATACCTGGCGGGAGGGCAATAAAGCTGCAGACTACCTGGCATCTATAGTCTCACCAGGCCTGGAGGTCATTTTCTTTCATACCTCTCTCAGTCTGAAAGCAACATGGATTTACATCATCAGAGGGGATGCTCTCGGCCTCCATTACTTCAGGCCCCCGTAGCCCCTATTTTTCTTTCCTTTATCCTTTATCTTTTTCTTTTTATCTTGTCTTGTTCTTTTCTTTTTTTCCTTTTTTTCTCTCTCTTTGTGTGGATGCTTTGGTCCTCACCTTTTTTTTTGACAAAATTTTTAAAAATAGAATGGAATGGAATGTCATTATAGGAAAGTGGTAGCACCATATAAGATGACATAATCATAAGTCAAGACTAATTTCCAAGACAACATCACAAGGATTATAAAGTCCCATAATGGATTAGGTTTACTCCCTAATACCATACATAATGTCTAATGAGATGATAAAATTTTCCAATGTGATGGAGAACTATCTGGGGACACCTATCATAACATGTTCATGATTATGTGTGCCACAAAAATAAAATCAATCATAAGAAATAGACATAATAATTATTCTTGCAAAGAAAATTGGTTTTATAATCTTACCTCATATCAAAATAAAAATATATTTCTTAACGAAAACATTTTAGGACTGATCATAAGACAAGTATTACCCCATTGAAGGAAGATAGAATGATATAGGTATATATATAAGAGACATATATACTACAAGTACCTAGTATTTTCATACATCAATACCACATATTATTAGACGAATATTCAACACATTTCATAAACACATTCCCAAGGACCGTAATATTTTATTTTCTTTAGAGACTTGAAACACACTATTCTTATTTCATGAAATATCTTAAACATCTACCCCAATGTTTTTCTCATATAGTACTCTTCTTATACATACTCTACCTAAACCTTTATTCCTAAACTGGTGAAGGAAAATAAGAAATGGAGAGATCACATTATCAATAAGGTTAAACATATGAGATATCAATATATCTTCATATGAAATCAGAAGAGAAGAATATGGGTATTTGATCATGAAAAAAAATTATAAAGTTCATACCCAACCAATCATAGATCATAAACATGATTCATGGCCTACAAATTTATAATTTAATAAAAAATGTCTTATAAGAGTGTGAAATCATTATAAATAAATCATTAACCATATGATAATTTCATATAAGTGTGGAACCATCATAAATATAGAAACCCATTTTATATGTCAAGGTTAAATACCAAGACCATTAATGTAGTGGATAAAAAATTATCACCTATTTCCCATTTTGGATTAGGATACACCTATTTTTTATAGTTGAGTAGGACTCACCTATTTACTATAGTGGATCAAGCCCCTAACATGTTTCCCAATGTTATTTCATGAGATATAAAGATTTACCCAATGGATTGGAGGGAGATATAGGTGCCACCCATCTCATAACGAAAACCAAACTTATGTGAGACACAATATCATAAAAAATTCATCATATCATCATATCATAACCAATGTAAAGAAGATGGGTTTCGTAAACATTTCATCAATTTACAATATAATATGTTACATCCCTACCCTGGTTCCACTAAATGGAACCCTAAGACAATGGGTCGCATGGCCTCATAAATTCCTATATATATTCCAGAGGCTGTTGATTAGAAGTGAGGGACTCAGGTGTTTTTGTGGGGAGACTATACCATTAGGTCAAAGTGTAATGCAATGATAATAATCATAAAAGTAAATAGAGGAAGTAGATAAATAACTAATAGAAGATAAAATATAGAATAATAAACTAATAAATATACTAAAATATTCATATATAATAATATAATTATTTCATGTCTCTACAAAGAAATAAAACATGTATACAAGCACCCATTATAATAAATGTATCAAAAATACAAAAATACAAAACAAACTATCTCAGTATAAAATCACGAGCCTAGCTCGGTCCTACGATCCCATAATACTAAGCACAATCAATTGAGAATCATATAATGAGTGTTATCCCTGATACCTACCTACACCCATAAAGGTAGTCTGAGTACCCAATGATGTCCCGAACAAGGTGTGAGATAACACTCATTAGGCCACCACCAACAATGCCTATAACAAGTCTAGTTTTTTTAATATAAACAAAATCACTGTTTATTATATCACATGTGTAGAAATAATAAATGTAAAGTGTGATCTTATCCAGCCAAACATGGCTCCCTACAAATAATAGTCAAGATCCCATAACAAGGAAAGATATAAAGCATAAATAAACAGGTGGATTATAGTAAAGTCTAGAAACTGTAATATGATACCCATACCAGGGATATTTGTAAAACATGAAAAAATATCCACAATGACTGTACCATTTAATCCCAAGAATAACATCCACAATATCCATTCTATTTAATAAATAGTTTTAGAAAAAAATTACTAGTTCTAAGGTATATAAAAACAAGACATCCACATTGAGTCTTAGGACAATATCGATGGACACTCAATAAATACATGGGTACAATCAAAGAATCATGAAAATAGATCACGTTCAATGAGATTCCATGAAAGACATATCCAAGGGATAATAAGGCCTATGTAATCCTATGAAATTAGGATCCAAGGTGTAAACATGTCCAAGGTATCCACTACTATAAGAAAGACCCATGGAGTAGAAATGTCCATGGAAACCTATGTTATCATGATCCAAGGCACTAATACAAGGAATATACTACCATAATAAATTAATCATCTCATTTCATTAATAATTCAAAAAAAATAAATTTTTGTAACCCTTTCAACGTTTTACATATAAACAATTTAACCCTTTTAATCATATTCAATCACATTCAAAGGATCCAACAACCATCTCCTATCAATTAAATTACATTTATTCCTTTCATTCAAAATTGAATTGGAAAAAAAGTTTCTCATAAACTTAAATAAACCATTTAATTCTCATTAAGGTTCCCACTAAAAATATAGTGATCACACCCACTCAGTGGAGTTGTAAAACATAATGAAGATACAAGGGAATATTCCATGGGTGGCCTACGTAACATCCCAAGTAAATTAAGAATAAGACATATTTCATATTTATTAATATTTGTGAATTAAATATTAATTTTACTTTAAAGGGGTTTCTATGTTCGATAGCATACCCGATATGCAACAACAAGTTTCTTTGAAATCTTACGCTTTACACTAATAATATAATATTATTATTTTAAATGGTAGTTAACTCCTAGACTTTGTATTGGAGGGAATGAAAAAAACTAACTACAATATGATTATACATGATTTTTAAATGTATTTAAATTATCCAATAAAAAGTTAGAGGCTTAAAATGTGAATTACTCTAATTTTAAGCATAATTTACATTAAAAGGTCGATTTATAATCTTTTAATGGATAACCCTTTTTAAATCTAGTTTTGGTCACTTTAATACATTCTATATGACCAAATAGAATCCTTCTTTAGAATGGGGACATCAAAATTTACTTTGTGTAATTTGTTTGATTTTTTCCGATAAAGATCATTTTTTAATGAATAGTGAAGACATTGTATTTTAATTCAAAACTATGTTTTAATCTGATTTATTTATATGGATAGATTATCTTTTTAATTGGTTTTAAAGTTTAATTAGAATATATTTTTACCATTTAATCCAATTTTAGTCATTGGAATTAATTTCACTTTAAAATTGGACATAAACAAGTATCAATCTTTTGATAGTTATTGTTTCTTAAAAACATGCTATTTGTTTTGATAGTGGGAATTAATTTTAAAATTAATTAATGCCACATATATGTTTTGAATTTTGGAAAATATAAATAATTTTTTAATTCAGAATATCAAATATAGGTTAGGCTGAATTTTTGATATTTTTCTGAAAAACATCAATTTTTGATGAATAGTGAAACCACTTAGTAGTTGTTAAAAAAACTGAATTTTTATTTTAAATGAAATTTTAGCACTTCTATGAATTGAATTTAAAAAAAAATAAATACGTAGTTGTTATGAAGAATTAAAATTTGGTTCATTAAGATGAAAATAATTTTGGGTGAATAGTAACTTTTAACTTTTATTTACCGCGGTTAAATGTAAATAGAGTAATTCAAGGATAAAATAATATAATAATAATTCAAAATTACCTTAACACCGGTCCAATCCTTATTTTTTGAGTCATTAACGACCATGGGAACATTTTGGTCGATTTTGGGACCCCATTGAGCCACTTGGGACTGATAATGACAATTTAGATTAATTAATTTAATGTAAAGGCCAAAATGACATAAACAAAAATCTTTTAGTAATTAATTTTTATATGGGGTTATATAAGTAATATTTTTGACTATAAATATTCATTGAAAATATAAAAAGATTTCCTATATCATGGTATTTGTTTTATAATTTTTAGATGTTAAATAAATTAAATTATTTATGACACAATAACGATGCAATATTTACCTCATTAATAAATCATTTAAATAAATAATATAATAATGATTAAAATATTATCAAAACCTGTCCAATTATTATTGGATGATTTTATTTTGACCATGAGTCATACTATATTTATTTATAATAATTTTGGGACCTTTTGAAACCGAATATCATTATATAATAAAATAATATTTTCACACTTTCCTAAAGATCCCCTCCCCCCCCTTATAAAAGGAGATCACTTGTATCCAATTACTCACACATATAAAGCCTTTTGACTCATCCAAACTCTTCAAAATTAATCTCCCTACATACCTCTCATCTCTCTAGAAGCCTTACCTTAGGCATAAGGCATTTCAAGAAATCCGTTGGTTCAAACCAAAGAGAGTTACCCAAATTAAAGGTAACAGTTTCTCTTAAATTGTTTTCTTTTATTTTATATCTCCAACCCCTAAACTCTTTCTATTCATTTATTTTGTAACAAAACCAGTATACTCAATATACTAGGATGTTTTTATGATAAGTATTCTAACTAAAAATACACACAACTCCATATAATGGATGAAGAACATAACGTTTCTTTGGATGCCTAACTAACGCCTCACGAAACGATGATTGTTCAATTACATCTTACCGCCTCTCATGGTGGAAATTATGATTTCACTATATTTATATATGATATATATTATGTTTTTTGTTTCCTTAATCTTATGTACTTCCCAATTATATTAAGCCTTTATGGTTTCCATAGTGGGTAAATATGATAATCTTATTTGAGGAAGCGAGGACTACCGCCCCTCAAAGTGATGTGACTCCTAAATGCCTTATGTGGGATGTATAAAGGATAGAGTTAATGATATTATATATCATATTATAATATAATTATAATATATCCAGGTATAATTATGTTTAAATTACATTAAAATAATAAATAGAAATGAAAGTATCATTCATGCGTACGTACGACTTACCGTCTCCATGAACGATGCATTTCATTTCTTTCCTTCATATGTTATGTATTATTATAAATACATGTATATTATGGATATATATGATATATATGATATATAAATCATGAATATCATTATAGATATAATGAACCTTTGACCACATGAACAACATGTAATTATAAGAAGTCAAATTTTTACTCAAGTACCAAATATCGAAAAAACGAACATTATTAACATAAATGATTACGTAATGTTTATAACATGGTAATAATTGATATAAAAGGAATAATAAACCTGAAAAAGTTTCTTAAGAAAGTATAAATTTACTTTAGTTTATTATTCTGGAGATTAAAGAATGATCAAGCCAAGTCGGACACGAGGTAAGGGACTTCGTCTCAATATCCTTTCATTGAGGCATATTTTGTTTTAATACACGACTTTCTTTTATACGCTGTATAAACACCCTTGAATTTTCAAAGGATATCTTTTTATACGAAGCATTTTACTAAATGAAAAAAAAGGAATGTTTCTTTTAATGTAAGCGGTGACAATGACCTTTCCGCCACCATGAGTATTATTTGATCATTGGCTTCCTTAACAAGCCATAATGTTTTTAACAGGAAAAATAAATACCATATACTCTTTTTACGTATTTTGGTATTGAAAATGATTTTGAGAATGAATTTATTACTTGAATATCTTGAAATGATATTTTTTTCAATGTGGAAATGTTATCTTTCCTTTATGCTTATGTTATGTGTTATGATCATGTTATAGTTCTTGGGAATTATTTATGTATATAGGTGGTTCTATGATAAACCAATTGTGGGTGAGCACGAGATAGCTCTCCAATGCATTGGGTAATGTGACAGAGGTAAATGTGAATGTTTCTCCTAAGAGATTTAGGGAATATACTGTGATGGGTATTCCAAAGTAACTCCCTATGTAGCTGCGATAGCTACAATGTAAGTATGATATGGATGCCACAAGTTACCTTTATGATTTATGATTTCTATGTGTCTTTCATAAATCTTATGATTTCACAAGGTAAGTAAAATATTTCATGTTTTGTATGTATTTATGAAAAAATGTTATTATTCCTTGTTTTATAACCCTTACTGAGATTTTTATGCTCATCCCATGTTTTGAAATGTTTTCACAGGACTTAAAGATGAATAGGGTCAAGGATGAGATCATGGAAAAGTTTTGCTGTCTAAAACATGGAACTAGGCATGCCATTTTTTTCAAGAGTTTTTTATTTTCTGAAAAAATGGAAATTGAGTAAGAGTGTCTACTTTTTATTTTTGAGATGTAATAGTTATGGCCTAATTCTCTAAAACACTAAACCTAAAAAGATACTCAATGTGAATTATTCATTTAATTCAATATTATGTAAGGTTTAAGGCTGGGTCCTTATAGTATGTATCAGAGGTCGGTTTAGACAACTTTAGGAGTTATGGTATTTTTAAATCAATATCCATAAAGAAATTTATGTTAATATTGAAATCACATAGCATTTACAGATTACCATGTTGCTTTGACTAAGATATTTTTGTGCTTAGAATGGTTTTCTATAGAGGAATCATGGCATCTTTGTTGGGATGATATCAAGAGGAAGATAACCTTCCAAATCAGCAACCTGAGATAGTCAGAATTGGAGCTGAACAGTTTGTTGCAGTGATGGAATAGTTGACTCAGGCTATAAATGGTGGTGGTATCCACATATGATATTAGCCAGATCAACCACAGAGGAACATGTCAGTAGTGGAGCATTTCATGAGGCAACATACCCCATCATTTAGAGGATCATCTGACCCTGTGCTAGCTAAAGGGTGGATTAAAGCACTAGAGAAGATTTTTGATGTCATGGGTTGTTCAGAACATCAAAAGGTTAGTCTTGCTGTTTATGGTTTTGAAGGTGAATCTAAAAAGTGGTTGTCAATGGAGAAAAATATCAGGGATGGTGGGGAGATTGATTCTCTCGATTGGGATGAATTCAATGGTTTGTTTTTGAGAAATATTTTCCTAAGGTGGTTTGTCTTAGGATGGAAAAACAATTCCTGGAATTGAGGCAGGAGGATGACTTAGTGGCTGCTTATGAAAAAACTTCACTCGACTGGCAAGGTATGCTCCAAATTCCATATGAGATCTTGATAGTAAAATCAACCATTTTTACTCAGGATTAAATCCAAAGTATCGAAGGGATTTATATTCTAATGAGTTCAAAAGTTATGAAAACATTGTTCGTTGTGCGGAGAAGGTGGAAATAGAGTTTGCTGATGATCAGGTATTCTTTGAAAAACAATAAAATAAGAGGTCGATGTGGCAGGAGAAAGGGAAGAAATCTTCAAAAACGTTTGATGGTAAGAAACTTAAGTTTAAAATTTGTGAAAATTTTGGTAAAAAGCATGATGAGGAATGGGTTTTAAATTCTGATAAGTGATACCGATGTGATAAAATGGTGCATAAGGCTCATAATTGCACTGAAAAAAGATCAGGGTAATGGTAAGACAAAATCTAATTTACAGTCAGTAAAATGTTTTAAGTGTAATGAAATGGGTCATTATGAATATGAGTGTCCAAAAAAGAACTCAACTGAAGGAAAGATGCCAGAATACAAGCATAAAGGGGTGGTGAAATCCTTTGCAACTACTTTAGTAGATGTTGGTCCATCAAATGAAGTTGTATCAGGTACACTGTTTGTTTGTTCAGATTATTCCAATGTGTTGTTTGATTCAGGGTCTACACACTCTTTAATTTCTGAGAAGTTTTCTAGTAAATTGGGAATTCCATCTCATGATATGAATACTGAACTTAGAGTAAAAACACCTGGATGAAATACTGAAACAAAAATACAACATAAGAACATTCCTGTCCTTGTCTGCAGAAAGAATCTACATGCAAACCTTATTTTTTGCCTCTAGTCGAGTTTGATGTTATATTGGGCATGGATTGGCTTTCTGTTTATCATTCTAAGATTGATTATAGAGATAAAGAGGTTTCTCTTCAGAAAGATTTACAATTTGTGTAAAAGAATGAACCCTTTCTTTGGATAACATATCAGGAAGCTGAGAAACTAGTAAAAGATGGAAATGAATGTTACCTTGCACATATTTTTGAAAACAAAGGAACTGTTCAGATTAATGATGTGCTAGTGGTAAATGAGTACCTTGATGTTTTTCCTGATGAGTTTCCTGGTATTATACCTGATCCAGAAGTTGAATTTACTATTTAATTAGTTCCTGATGCTAAGTCAATTTCAAAACCCCCTTATCGAATGGCTCAAATTGAACTTTAATAGTTAAAGAAGCAATTGTAAATGTTATTAGATGAAGGTTTCATTCGACCTAGCACATCACCATGGGGTTCTCATGTCTTGTTTTTTAAAAAGAAAGATGGTTTAATGAGACTTTTCATTGATTATAGAGCATTGAATAACATCACTATTAAGAATAAGTATCCTTTGCCTCATATTGATTATTTGATTGATCAGATCTAGGGAGCTTAGTATTTTTCGAAGATTGACTTGAGGTCGGGGTACCATCAGTTGAAAGTTAAAGAAGCATACATTCCAATGACCATATTTCGTACTAGATATGACCATTATGAATTTGTAGTTATGCCTTTTGGGTTAACCAATGCACCTGCTGTATTCATGGATCTTATGAATAGAATTTTCCATGAGTTCTTTGATAAGTTTTTGGTTGTGTTCATTGATGATATTTTGGTTTATTCAAAATGTAAGGTGGAACATGAAATTCATTTAAGGGTTATCTTAAAAACCTTAAAAGAAAAAAAACATTATGGGAAATTCAGAAAGTGTGAGTTTTGGTTATAACAAAATTCTTTCCTTGGTTACATTGTTTAAAAACATGGCATAACTGTTGATCCTGCTAAAACAAAAGTTGTTGAAGAATGGCCAAGACTGAAAAATATAACTGCGATTCGTATTTTTCTTGGTTTGATAGGTTATTACCGGAGGTTTGTTGAAATTTTTTCACAGTTATCTAGTCCAATGACTAATTTAACTCGAAAAGGTGTTATGTTCATCTAGACAAAAGAATGTGATGATTGTTTTCGAGAATTGAAAAGGATATTGGTGAATGCTCTAGTTTTGGCACTGCCATCCAAAAATAGTGAGTTTGTTATCTACAGTGATGCTTCGTTGAAAGGTCTAGGTTGTGTCCTAATGCAGAATGATTAGGTAACTGCTTATGCTTCATGTTAGTTGAAACCACATGAGTTAAATTACCCTACACATGATTTGGAAGTAGCTACTTTAAAATTTTGGAGGCTTCATTTGTATGGAGTAAAGTGTGAAATATATACTGATCACAAAAGCTTGAAGTATATATTTACTTAGAAATAATTGAACATGAGACAAAGGAGATGGTTGGAATTAATCAAGGATTATGATTGCATGATCATTTATCATTTGGGAAAAGCAAATAAAGTGGCTGATGATTTGATCCGAAAAAGTAATACTTCATTAACCATGTTACGTTTGGAATGAGATCCTTTGGTTTTTGATTTGATGAATTATGGAATAGAAGTTGTTGTTGCAGGAAATTCTTCTGTTTTATTTCAGGTGTCAGTGAAATCATCTCTATCAGTAAGAATTAAGTAAGCACAGAATGAAGACAGTGAGTTGTAGAAAAAGGTAGAATTGGTTCAGAAGGGTAAGTTGCCTGATTTTAATGTTGATAATGATTTTGTTTTGAGATTTGGAAAGAGATTATGTGTTCCTTATGATTCACAGTTGATAAATGAGTTGTTATGTGAAGCTCACAGTTCTCCGTTTTCAGTTCATCCTAGAAGTACTAAGATGTACAGAGATCTTCAGGAGTATTACTGGTGGGATGGAATGGAAAAGATATTACTGATTTTACTGTGAACTGTTTGACTTGTCAGCAGGTTAAAGGAGAGTGATAGTTACCTAAAGGAATGCTTCATCCTTTACCAGTTCTAGTGTGGAAATGAGAAAATATATCCATGGACTTCGTTGTGGGATTACCGAAGACATCTTGAGGTAATAATGCAATCTGGTTTATAGTTGATCAATTGAGTAAATCTACTCATTTCCATCCTATTCGAGATATATTTTCTCTAGATCAACTTGCTCAGTTGTATGTTAAATAGATAGTCAGGTTGCATGGTGTTCGTCTCTCCATTGTATCTGATCATGATCCCAGGTTCACTTCTTACTTTTGGAAAGGCCTTCATAAGTCATTGGGTACTCAATTAAAGTTTAGTACAACTTTTCATCCCCAATCAGATGGGAAATCAGAACGAAAAATTCAGACATTAGAGGATATGTTACGTGCTTGCTTGATGGATTATCAGGGAAGTTGGGACCAAAATCCTTCTTTGGTTGAATTTTCTTATAATAACATTTTTCATTCCAGTATACAGATGGATCCATATGAGGCATTATATGGAAAGCATTATCGAACTCTAGATTTTTGGGATGAAGTAGGTGAAAGGTAGCTGATGGAACCAGAATTGGTAGAAGAGATGGCAGAGAATGTTCAGTTGATTTAGAAGCGCATTAGAACATCTAAGAGAAGACAGAAAAGTTATGAAGATAACCGGAGGAAGGATCATTCTTTTGAGGTAGGTGATCATGTCTTTTCAGAGTTTCTCCATGGAAAAGTGTGATGCGTTTTGGTAAGAAGGGAAAGTTGAGTCTGAGATTCATTGGACCTTATGAAATTATGGAGAATGTTCGATCAGTTGCATATATAGTGGATTTACCTCAAAGTTTATCCCAGGTACACAATGTTTTTCATGTTTCGATGTTGAGGAAGTATATACCAGATCCATCTCATGTTTTGAGCCCAGAGGTAGTTCAGTTGGAAGAGAATCTCTCTTATGAAGAACAACTAGTCCAGATTCTTGACCGTATAGAGCAAGTGTTGCAGAATAAGGTAATTCACTAGGTAAAGGTTTTGTGGAAAAAACTATATGATTGAAGAGGCAACATGGGAATCTAAAAATGCTATGAGGGATAAATACCCCCTCTAATTTTGATAAATGAATACAAATTACGAGAACGCAATTCCCAAAATGGGGGAAGGATGTAACATCCCAGGAAAATGAAGAATAATACATATTTCATATTTATTAATATTTGTGAATTGAATATTAATTTTACTTTAAAGGGGTTTCTATATTCGATAGCGTACTCAATACACAATAACGAGTTTCTTTGGAATCTTACGTTGCACACTAATAATATAATATTATTATTTTAAATGGTAGTTAACTCCTAGCCGTTGTATTGGAGGGAATGAACAAAAATAAATAAAATATGATTATTCATGATTGTTAAATGTATTTAAATTATCCAATTAAAAGGTAGAGGCTTAAAATGTGAATTAATCTAATTTTAAGCATAATTTACATTAAAAGGATGATTTATCGCCTTTTAATGGAGAACCATTTTTAAATGTAGTTTTGGTCAATTTAATAAATTATATATGACCAAATTAGATCCTTCTTTAGAATGGGGACATCAAAATTCACTTTGTGTAAATTTTTGGAATTTTTCCGATAAAGTTCATTTTTTAATGAATAGTGAAAATATTGTATTTTAATTCAAAACTATGTTTTAATAAAATTTATTTATATGGTTAAATTATCTTTTTAATTAGTTTTAAAGTTTAATTAGAATATATTTCTACCATTTAATCTAATGTTGTCATTGGAATTAATTTCAATTTAAAATTGGACATAAACAAGTATCAATATTTTGATAGTTATTGTTTCTTAAAAACAAGCTATTTGTTTTGATAACGTGAATTAATTTTAAAATTAATTAATTCCACTTCTATTTTTTGAATTTGGAAAAATAGAAATCATTTTCGAATTCAGAATATCAAATATAGCTTAGGCTGAATTTTTGGTATTTTTCAGAAAAAATTCAATTTTTGATGAATAGTTAAACAACTTAGTAGTAGTTAAAAAAAACTGACTTTTTCTTTTAAATGAAATTTTACCACTTCTGTAAATTGAATTTAAAAATTCCAACATACATGGTTGTTATCAAGAAGTAAAATGTGGTTCATTAAGATGAAAATAATTTTTGGTGAATAGTAACTTTTGACTTTTATTTACCGTGGTTAAAGGTAAATAGGGTAATTCAAGGTTAAAAGAATATTATAATAATTCAAAATTACCTTAACACTTGTCCAAACCTTATTTGTTGAGCCATTAACGACCATGGGCATCTTTGGGTCGATTTTGGGACCCCATTGAGCCACTTGGGAGTGATAATGACAATTTAGATTAATTAATTTAATGTAAAGGCCAAAATGACAAAAACAAAAATCCATTAGTAATTAACTTTTATATGGTGTCATATAAGTAATATTTTTTACTATAAATATTAATTAGAAAGATAAAAATATTTCATATATAATGGTATTTTTTTATAATTTTTAGACTTCAAATAAATTAAATTATTTATGACACAATAGCGATGCAGTATTTACCTCATTAATAAATCATTTAAATAAATAAGATTATAATGATTAAAATATTATCCAAAACATGTCCAATTATTATTGGATGATTTTATTTTGACCATGAGTCATCTTATCTTCATCTATAAAGATTTTTGGACCTTTTGAAATGGAATATTATTATATAATAAAATAATATTTTCACACTTTCCTAAAGAGCCCCTCCTCCCCCTTATAAAAGGAGACCACTTCTGACCAATTACTCACACATCTCAAGCCTTTTGTCTTGTCCAAACTCTTCCCAATTAATATACATACATCCCTATCAACCCCCTATAATCCTTAACTTAGGCAGAAGGCATTTCAAGAAGTCCTTTGGTTGAAACCAAAAGAAGTTACTCAAATTAAAGGTAACAGTTTCTCTTAAATTGTTTTCTTTTATTTTACTTATCCAACCCCTAAAATATTTTTATTCCTATATTTTGTAACAAAAAAAGTATCCTAAATATACTAGGATGTTTTTATGATAAGTATTCGAACTAAAAATACACACACATCCATCTAATGGATGAAGAACATAATGTTTCTGTGGATGGCAAACTAATGCCTCACGAAACGATGATTGTTCAATTACATCTTACCACCTCTCATGGTGGAAATTATGATGACACTGTATTTATATATTATATATATTATGATTGTTATTTCCTTATTCTTCTGTACTTTCGAATTATATCATGACTTTATGGTTTCCATAGTGGGTAAATACGATAATCTCATTTGAGGAAGTGCGGACTACCGCCCCTCAAAGTGATGTGACTCGTAAATGCCTTATGTGGGATGTATAAAGGATAGAGTTAATGATATTATATATCATATAATACTGTAATTATAATATAACTTTGTATCATTATGTTTAAATTCCATTAAAATAAGAAATATAAATGAAAGTAGCGTTCATGCGTACGTACGACTTACCGTCTCTATGAACGGTGCATTTCATTTCTTACCTTCATATGTTATGTACTATTATAAATACATGTATATTCTGGATATATATGATTTATATGTTATATAAATTATGAATATCATTATGGATATAATGAAACTTTGACCACATGAACAACATGAAATTATAAGAAGTCCATTTTTGACTCAAGTACCAAATATCGACAAAACGAACATTATTAATAGAAATGATTACATAATGTTTATAAAATGGTAATAAGTGATAGAAAAGGAATACTAAACTTGAAAAAGGTTCTTAAGAAAGTATAAATTAACTTTACTTTATTATTCAAGAGATTAAATAATGATCGAGTCAAGTTAGACACGAGGTATGGGACTTCGTCTCAATCTCCTTTCAATGAGGCATATTTTGTTTTAAGACACGACTTTCTTTTATACGCTGTATAAAAATCCTTAAATTTTCAAAGGGAATATTTTTATACAAATAATTTTACTAAATGATAAAAGGAATGTTTCTTTTAACGTAAGCGGTGACAACAACCTTTCTGCCACTGTGAGTATTATTTGATCTTTGGCTTCCTTAATAAGCCGTAATGTTTTTAACATGAAAAATAAATACCATATACTATTTTTACGTATTTTGGTATTGAAAATGATTTTGAGAATGGATTTATTATTTCAATATCTTGAAATGATATTTTTTTATTGCAATATTGAAATGTTATCTTTCCTTTATGCTTATGTTATGTGTTATGATCATGTTATGGTTCTTGGGCATTATTTATGTATACGGGTGGTTCCGTGATAAACCTAGGGTGGGTGAGCCTAAGATAGCTCTCCAATGCATTGGGTAACATGAAGAAGGTAAACATGAATTTTTCTCCTAATAGATTTAAGTAATATACTATGATGGGTATTCCAAAGTAACTACCTATGTAGCTGTGATAACTACAATGTAAGTATGATATTAATACCACAAGTTACCTTTATGATTAATTATTTCTATGTGTCTTTCATAAATCTTATGATTTCACGAGGTAAGTAAAATATTTCATGTTTTGTATGTATTTATGAACAAATGTTTTCATTCCTTGTTTTATAACCCTTACTGAGATTTTTATGCTCATCCCATGTTTTGAAATGTTTTCACAGGACTTAAAGATTAATAGGGTTATGGATGGGATCAAGGAAAAGTCATGTTGTTTAAAACATGGAATTTGACATGAATTTTTTTTCAAGAGTTTTTATTTTATAAAAAAAAATTGAAACAGAGTAGGAGTGTCTACTTTTTATTTTTTAGATGTAATAGTTATGGCCTAATTCTCTAAAACTCTAAACCTGAAAATATCCTCAATGTGAATTATTCATTTAATTCAATATTATGTAAGATTTAAGGCCAGGTCTTTATAGCCTAGTTTGAAGAGAATGACCTCTAATTATCACAATAGTACTAAAAGAAAACCTAATAGGTTATAATTCATTCAATGCAAATATTTAATTAAATTTTGGGGAACCTCTAGAATGTAAGACATACAAAACAAATGTAACATGCTTTGAAACAACAAAAACTTGAGGGAATGTTATAGACCACCTACCATAGGTTGATATTATAATACTCATCCAGTATCAACCTATTATTCAGTCTAAATCAAAATAAAAATGAAGATTGAATGAATACCCTAAAAATATAGAATATTATCTCACACCAAAATAACTTTATCAATACGAATTCAAACAAATAATGACACAATAGGAACATGGAGCTTATCAACATAGATCCAACAAGACAACTGATGCTTAAATCTGAGTTTGGATGGAGAATCAAGATCAAATACTACATCAAGACTTCAAGAACACACTAATGGGATAATAAAGGGATAGTAATGGAGGATAATAGTAAAATAAGTGGAGGGTTTAACAATTTAATATTATTAAGGGGAAATGATACATTATCCCAAAAACACTAGGTCACACGATTGGAAAATATGTGTGCCAATTGTTCCCCTTTCTATTCCTCAAGGGGGGACCTTGCATGGTCATGGAACATAGTTAGAAAAACCATGTGTCAACCGTGAGATGAATCTATACTAAAAGTTGTAGAGCCCTTGCATGGGTGTGCACCCATGGCTACATGGTTTCTTATAACCATGTGGCCCTGGTCAGAGGCTTGGACCACCTCGCACAGTTTCATCAAACTATGCATCTTGGGTTTCATGGTTTTCACTAACCATACGACCCACCTACCCTTTCCAAAAATAGGGCCACTAATATTTAAACAAGCCCCATACACCCCTAAAACTCCAACGATCTCATTAGAAACTCAAATAAGGTTAAAACCAATGAGTTAAAATGAAAAGGAAGATACATACCTCATAGAAAACTCAATATCTTACAACATAACCAATGGAAAATAAATGGGTTTTATAAAAATTTCATCAAAATAAGCATTATCCATCCAGAGAAATAATAAGTATAATCTCATTAAATCTTATCCCCAATAAAGTATAACTAACATCAAAGGACTTTATATTAGATAGAAAGTGATTTTGAAAGACCACTTGGAAAATTTATAGAGTTAAATATGTAAATAACTTTTTAAAACATAAAAATTCATAAAATATTTTGGAAATCATTTTCATTGAATTTATTGAACTTATAAAAGAATCTTTGAAAATCATTTAAAACATTTATTGAGTAAAAATACCTTTTTTACATTAAGAAAAAACTTTTTCAAGAATAAAAAATTTTAAAAATCCTTTTCTTGGAAAATAACCTTTAAAACATGTAAGGTAATCCTGACATCATTGAGCGTCCTAAAAATGGTAAATACTATTCATTTTGTACATGTTAAAACACAGTTTCCTTTAATATTTTTAGTAAAATCCAAATGATAGTAGTTTTTGAAAACAACATTAAGATTCCTTTTAGTTTTTTTAAAAATCCAAACAAGTGTAAAATGAATTTAAAAAATCCTAGAATAACATTAAAAAAATTTCTAAAACATATTTAGAAAAAAAATATATGGAATAAAGAAGGTTTTTTTTATTGAAGAGAGAAATAAATTTAGATTTCTTAAAAAAAATTATTTTGGACTATAGAGTACATAAAGAGATGAAAATGAAAGGGAAGAATGTATTTTCATGCAATAAGCAGAGGATAAGAAAATTTAGGAGTTTCCTTAAATATAGATCATATGATTTCATCATCAAAATCATAAATATAAACAATCCTGATAAACAAAGGGATTGTATCATAAAAGCCATACCACTTTGATAACTTCGAATTGTAAGCCCCATGAAACATAGATCCTTAAATGGATTAGTAAATACCCATAATTTTTAGTATAAGTATTAAAACATATATTCATGGAAAGTATATACACCACATAAAATAAACACATCATGAATATGTCATGTGTCTCACAGAAATACAAGTGAGATGGAAGTCCTTTACCTTAAGTCTCAACTTCCTTTGAAAAAATTGGAAACTCATGTATAATAAATATAGTTTTATTTTAAATTTATTAAAAAACTATATTATAAATATAATTCCATATATTGTTTACTTATGAACTCTTATTATAGGTTTATTAACAATTCTTTGTTAAAATCATGTTTCGAGTAATAACTGCTTTGTTTTTTATGTATGTTTTGATTTGGTATTTTTGATAGTTTTAAAATAACCATTGTTCCAAAATATAAGTAATTTTAACCATGATATAAATATAATATATATTAAATACATATTTATTTAGAGTAATCCATAAAATGTAGAGATAGAAAATGAAATACACTATTCATGGAGATAGTCGGCCGTATGTTAGAATGAACGTTGCTTCCATTTTTTGAACTGATTGAATAGAACAATGGTAAAATATAATTTAACTTTATTGTATCATTATGATTTAATATATATCATATATATTTATTAACTTTATCCGTATTATATTCCATGAAAAGTGTTAGTGAAAAATGAATCACATCGCTCTATAAGGTGGTAGTCCACCATACACACGAGTGATGTAATTATATCCCCATTGAATTGAATTTAAGAAATTATATGTTATATATTAATTAAAGAGGTATAATTATGGTAAAAATATAATATATATTTATTTAATATATCATTTATTACCATCCATGTAAAATATAAATGAAAAACACATCACATCAATTCGCAAGCGGGTAGTCATCTGTAAACACACACAACATTATTGTATTCCAATAGGCTGGGATGTAAGAAGGTGGATGTGGTATTATAATTTTATATTTATAATAATATTATAAATATAATATATAAAAATTAAATCTATAATTATATCCAACCATGAGAGGTGGTGATGAAAAATTAATAACATCGATTCGTAAGGAGGTTGTCTTCCATACAGATGATCAACGATTATGTTTCCCATCTGATAGAAGTGGAGATAGATATAGGTTATTACATTAAAATAAAAAATATCACTATATGGGATATAATTATGTTATTATATTATCCTAGTTTAATAATATTTTAAGGAGTTAAAAGAAAAAGTAAACCAAAAATACTTTGTTAAAAACATTCCCTTTTCTACAAACAATCTCTTTAAGTTTAACCAAAAACCTTTCTTGATTGGATTTATGATCACACCAAGGACTATAAGATGTTGGGAGTGATGAAGGTAAAAAAATTAGGTCAGTATTGTATGAACTAATGTTTTTTATATGTGTGAATTAAGGAGGAGAGGTGGTGGCCTTCTATAAGTGGGGGGAGAGGACACACATAATATTTTTGGAAAGAATAAAGTGTACCCATATTTGTCACATGATAAAGATCACCAAAATGGGTCATTTTAAAAATATATATATTATAAGATTGATATATTTTTATAAAATAGGTTTTGGACAGGTTTCTAGGTCATTTTATCCCTTATTATTTTAGTTTAACCCCCCCGAGAAACTCATTTTCACCTTAACCATGATAATTAATTTTTACTACATTTGCTATTGATAATGTTGAAAAATTAAGTTGAACTTATTGGAAAATATAGATTATTATGATTAATATATTATGAAATAAATTTACCCGAATTCAATTTATATAAGATTCAAAATCTAATCTAAAATTAATATCGTATACATGTTGAAAAAGCAGTTTTCCAAAAAGAAAAGTTGCAAAAGTTTAATTTATTTTATATTAAACATAAATATGAAGTTTATTCCAATGACCTAAATTTTATTAATATATATATATAATTTATCTAATTTTACTTTTAAAATCATATTAAAATAATATTAATGTTTTTTAAATTATTTAAAATAAATGAAATTTAATAATAAAAAATAGTATTTTCACTATTCATTAACAAGATGATTTAAGAAATGAATTTTGTTTTTTCAAATAAATTTTATAAAATTAGAAAAACTAATTTTAAAATAAGTTCACAAAAGGTGAAAAAATTTTATTTTATAAAAATACAAATTTTAATTATAAAATTGGATTTATTCTTATCTCTTTTCTAAAAAACACTTAAGATGAATATTAATATTTTGAATGAATATATAATATATAAATTTTAATAATTTTTTTAACAAAATTGATTTATTTAATTTATTGAGGTAAAATGTGTTTATGTTCATAAAAATAGTTTAAAAAAACATTTTATTTATTTTCAAATAGTTTTTATTTTCATTTCTAATAAACTGGAAACTAAATAATTAATTATATATATATTTTTAAACTATATAATTTCATAATTCAGTTAATCAAATTCATACCTATAACTCCAAAATCTATGTGATAACTATCATGTTAAAAAAATATTTTAATATTATGTCACATTTCATTAAAACCCAGTGTTTTATGTAACAAAATCTAAACTCAATGTTGCATGTAACACAAGCTAAATATAGTGTTTTGTGTAATTCAAGCTAAACTCAGAATTCCATGTAATGAAAGATAAACTCAGTATTGTGTGTAATGTAAAATATAAAAATAGTTAAATTTATTTGAAATCATATATTTCATAATGTATCGAGGTGTTACATTTTAACCCCCTTAAAATAAATTTCTCCCTCAAAATTTATTACGATGAAAAAAATGAGGATACTTATGCCTCATTACATCCTCAAGTTCCCACATAGATTCATAAATCTGTTAGTTTCTCTATAAAACTTTGACTAGGTGAGTGGTTTTGCTTTGTAAAATTTTCTCTATATGATCCGAAATCTCAACTGATTGTTCCTTATAAGAAAGATCATGCTCCAGTGGTATGACCTATAAGTTCAGTATATGTGAATAATAAGGTATATAACTCTCAAGAGAGATACATGGAACACATTGCGGACTTTAGAGAGGTTCAATGTAACAAACAATCGATAGGATATCACCCTGATACTCTCAAGAATTTCAATGGGGCTGATATACCAATGAATTAGCTTTACTTTATATTGTAAGTATAATTTCATCCTTTGGTTCTGATTTGAAAATTTTATACTTAATCTATTACTCTAAAAATAAAGATGAATTTTTTATTCCTCAAGAACCAATGGATCACAATATCCATAATAAAATGACATTTTATTCCTTTTATCTATAGTTATCATCATAATAAAAAGGTTATAAAAATTTATCCAACTTTCATAAATATTTTTACAGTAAAATAAGACAGTAATCTGTAAAATCACATACAAATTTCAACTTAAACCATTCAAAAAATGGGTAACCATGTGGCCCTTCCAAAATTTCAAATGTATGAATAAGTTCACAAAATTTCCCAGAATCAGCTTATAATTAATCCCCCAAATATAAAACAGTATCTCTTAATTGTAACATATCAAATATGTGAATACCATGGTCATATATTTTCTTGAAACATGGTAATGACTAAAATTACAATAAAATCTCAATTAAAAAAACATGATTCCTCATTAACTAAATAAAAAAATAGATAATTTAATATATTCTATAAATTAAAAAATGATGTAAACTCCATCTGTGACAACATAAACCACTTTTCTGATGAATCATTATTCAATTCTATAGTAACCAATATGATCTAATTTACGTTATTCATATCAATAATATCTTTATCTTAACATAATTGTCTCAATATCATGAACACATTGAGGTTTATCTTTCCCTTAGTCATGTGTTTTCCATAAAATATTTCCTTTATAATATATCAATTTTCTTTGTCATTAGTATTGTTCAAAATATTCTTGAAAATAATTAGTAAAAAACAGATACCAGACAATACTTATATATATTATAGAATTCATATAACATTATTCATGATTTCAAATACATAAAAACTTCAATCATTCAACATCATTATGAAACCATTAACAAGTATTCATCATCTTTTTTCTTAATACCTCTTTCCTATAATATGATGTTTGTATAATTTCTTAACATTTATCAACCTCAAGTTAATCACACATCTTATGTTTAAAATACAAAATATCATTAGAACATCCCATACCTTTTATATACCGTTAGTAGTTTTTCTCCATCAATAGTATAAACATTAGTTGTACGACCTTTCTAATTTTCTTCACAAGCTTCCCCCCTGGGATGTCAATTTTTATAATTCCCATACCTTCCACATTTAAAACTTTCAACCATCGATGATACCATATGGAGATCGTTAGTCTCATCCTTTTCACAAACCATTTTTTTCTCATAAATTACTTGATTTGTTTCCTTCCTTTCCACACACAAAATATCTTCCCATTCATCTGAGAAATCACTTGAGTGCTTTTTCCAACATTCTCAATATATAGTAAACAAAATCTTTATTCCTCCATGCTCTCCACCACCCAAAATTTTAGTGAAATTTATCCATCTCTTATTTATAGAATATAAGTGTTGGTGATAGTGTAAATTGTTAATAATATATCATGATAAATAATTAAGAATAACAACAATATACATCACTCAAGTCATAATACCATTTTCATTCTCATCAACACAATTTCTATCACATTCAATGTTAATCTAGTTCCTTTTGGTTCATTCCATCGACTGAAACCAAAAATCACAATGTGAGTAATAATAATCATAGTGGGAAACCTCATAATCATGAAAAATAACTTATAGGATTTCTAAATCATGAAATAGGAATTTTCAAGTTATTAAATATTAGGCTTAACCTAGGTCATCCATGGTCATTATTCAAATTCTTAATGATGGTTCAAAAAATGTTTGTAAATATCCAAAGCATATCCCTGAGTAGTATAAAATGAGGTGTGTAACAAGGCCCGTTATAATTTACCAGGTGATGATTGAGTCCAACTCAATGAAACCTTTTCAATGTTATTACCCCTAGGTACCTATGTGTCGGAGACACATCCACTTGTAGCATTCAGATAAGGATGTAATTTAATGGAAACTACCTCCACTATCCTTTTCGAAAATTACAAGATATTTTCTTATATATTGACTAATCATTAGACTTATCCTTAGACATATCCCTAGAAATATCCTTACAAAGATCCCTAGATATCTCACTAATTGTTTTATCGAAGTTTCAAAAGGTTAAATAAACCTTTCTCTAATAACAAATAAAAGGACCTAGGATTTTGATACACATATATCACATATTGTTAGATTAATATTCAACACACTCATAAACACACACCATAGGACCGTAATAGTTAATTTTATTTAGATACTAAAAAAAATATTCTTATGTCATGAAATATCTTCAACATATCCCAAAAAGATATTCTCACATAGTATTTTTAGGTATTCCCTACCTAAACCTTTAGTCAAAAATATAGGCAGTATATACACCACATTAAATAAACTCGTGGTGAATATGGCATGTGTACATCATAAAATAAAAGTGAGACAAAAATCTATTACCTTAATTCTTTACTTCCATCATATATGTTTTAATCTCCTATTGAATTTGTATTCAATATCCTAAGAGATCGGGGCGTGCAGGACAACCCGTTGCGAAGAACCCTAGTTCTTCTCCGTGATGACGCCGAACTCTATGCCAGTTCCCTCTTCCACCAATGGGGGAGGGACTATCAGTGTCCTTCAAAGGAGTGGCCTCATCCTTCATTCCCTTTTCAAATCCTAATATTCTCCCTTCTTTCCCTCAAGTCTCGCTCAGACTGAAAGTCTCAGATTTGGTTGATGGGTGCCCCAACCTTCAGATTTCATCTACAGAGTTCTCATAATTGTCTAATCTTTTGAAGCATATTTTAGTTTCTAGATTTTTTTCAATGAAGTCCCTTAGTCAATTCATTTTATAAACACATCTTCGGTGCTTGGAACTTGCAAGATAGGGCCACTATGGGGCTCCTGGATAATCGGAAAATTATGATTAATTTTTCATCGGAGGCAAACATCATCCAGGCCTGTTCAAGTGCACCTCATAGCTTTAACGATTTTAGATTCATCCATCTACAGTGGTCGTTAAATCTACATATGAAGTAAGATCCTCCTTCTATGGTGACATGGGTTAGATTCCCTAATCTACCCCTTCCCTTTCAAAACAATACTGTTATGCGTATGCTAGGAAACCTGATAGGTTGATATATGTGCTTGGATAGAAGAACTAATGTTCTTTTCCACCCTTTTAATCCCCTTGTATGTGTTGAAATGGATGTGTCAAGAGATCCGTTTGAATATGTGTGGATTACTGTGGGTGAGGAATTCCACTACAAGCAAAGGGATGTCTATGAAATCTAGAAGAAATTTTATTCAGGGTGCAAGCGATTGGGTCATTCATTATAATTCTTCCATAAGGGGTATCAATCCACTTAGAGGAGGAAAAATGGTAGAGGCAAGGAGAACTAGGCACATGATGAGGTAGAAAGTCAGGTGCAGAGGCCTTCTAGTTGTCCTGGATTTCACGAAGCAGTTCTTAAGGTAGAGTCTGGCCAGAAACCGTGATCTTGATCACTTGTGCAGAAGGCATCAATGCCACAAGACATCCTGATGGTGGATTATATTTTTAGTAAGCTTAAAATGGACCTTTATATCCCTCCATCATCACTGTATCACAATGAATGTTTAAGAGAGTGAGGGTCAATTAAATAGGATGCGATGTGAGGGGAATCACAGGTGTTTGGGAGTAATGCTGTTACGGTGCAGATGGTGGACAACAAGAAAGATGCCCTTGATAAGGTGTTTTAACTGGGAAATGATCCTTTAAATAAGGATATTCAGAGGCCTATTATGGAGGTGGCATATCAAGCCAGTGCTGGGGAATTAGGGGGATCGACCTCAAGGAACCATTCTTCAATTTAGTTGAGAATCATACTTGAAGGGCTTGCAGAGGTAGGCTTGAACTATGAACATATTACCCCTCCCGAGTCATACTGGGGAAACATGAACATGTTCAATGTAGCTAAACCTAGTCATTCGGTAGGAGAAGCTTCAAGATTGAAGGAGAATAGGATTAATAAGAGGAGGAAGGGTAATATTGATTACTCCTCCTAACCACATCCTTTTGAGACTCATTCCGCTAAGAATACAAACATCAAAAGGTTGACTCTGAGGATGCGAGTCATCATAGATCAGGGGCCCAAGGTGATCAAACATTGAAATTACTGTTAATCTCTGAGGGAGAAGTGGTTGAGCAGGTCTTGCTACTCAATGCTTCTGAGGATGATGCTGCTAAAATGATGGGGATACCTCTAAGGGAAACCCCTAATGAAGAGAAATATTCTTGGATTGACAAACATGACCTTATTCTTGTTGAGGGATTTAAAAAATAAAAGATTAATATTTAGGAGTACATATAGTCCTAGGATCAAATTACCTCTGAATTTGAAATTCTGATGAGGGATGCACCTAACATTCAGGTTTCATCTATCTCATGGAAATTATTTAGGGAAATGGATTCTGGTAAGGTAAAATTGCTTTTCCAAGAATCTGATTAAACTGATGGAAGTTATTGCTTTGTTTGGGAGGTCTTGTGGTTCAGTTTGAACCCACTTCTGGGTTTGTCTTTGTGCTTTTTTCAATGAAGTTTGGTGTCATTCATTTTTGTTTTTGGATCTGCTTTAGATGGGAATCCGAGAAAGAATCCTTCACCTGTTCACACCATTGGGGTTGTAGGTCTGAAAGGGTATGGCTTTGCCATCAGTTCTATACCCATGCACCCTTGCATGGTATATCTTGAAAAATGGTAATGAATTGGTGAAGTTTTTTTGATATGAGGTTGTTGATGGGTTGAGACAGATCTTGATTTTATTTGGTCTTTTTCCCTGCATGGTTTTCAGTTGTAATGCTGAATGTTATGGTTTCTCACTTTCTTCTTAAAAGTGTTTTGATAATAAAAAATTAATTTTTAAGTTAGTACTATATAATAAATATTTATTTATTATAGACTTATTACATAACCATACTTATACACATCATAAAAAATATTTTTTTCTTATGACCCTTTATTACCTATTTATTAACAATTCTTTATTAAAATCACTTTTTGAGTAATAACTGCTTTGTTTTTCATGTGTGATTTGATTTGGTATTTCTGATTGTTTTATATTATTCATGGGTCTATAATATAATTTTTTAACCCTGATATAAATATCATATACATTTATTTATATTAATCTACAAAATTTAGAGATAGAAAATGAAATACATTGTTTATTGAGAAGGTAGTCTGTATGTACGGATGAGCGCAATTTCCATTTCTTTAAGAGGTGGAACCAAAGAAAGGTTGAACATTATTTACCTTCCTAGAATCATTATGATTTTATATATATCATTTATATTTATTATCTTTATCATTATTACCTTCTATGAAAAGTGTTAGTGAAAAATTAATTACATCACTTCATGAGTAGGTAGTCAACCATACACACAAGCAACATTATAATATCCCACATGGAATAGAAATAAGAAGTTATATGTGATATATTAATTAAATAGGTATAATTATGTTAATAATATATTATATAATAATTTAATCTATCCTTATTTTCATCTAAATAAATAATAATCGAAAAACACATCATATCGGCTTGTGAGGCGGTAGTTCACCTTACATAAGAGAGACATTATTGTTTTCCAAATAGTTGGGAGGTAAGAAGATATATGTGGTATTATAAATATTTAGGTATAATAATATAATAAATATCATATATAAACATTAAATCTATATTTATATCTAGCTATGTGAGGTGGTGAGGGAAAATAAATAACATCGGTTCTTGAGGCGGTAGTCCGCTGTACACATGATCAACAATTTCATTTTCAATTTGATAGAATAAGAGATGGATATAGTTTATTCCATAAAAATAATAACATATTAGTATATGGGAGATACTGGTGTTATAATATTATCATATTTGATAAATATTTTATGGATTTATAATAAGAATTAAAACATTAATGCATAGTTAAAAACATTACCTCTTCTTCAGACACTGTATTTATGTTTATCCTAAAGAATTCATATATTGGATTTATGATCCAAAACATTGCTCTAAGATGTGGGTAGGTAAGTAAGGAAGATGTTTGGGAAGGTATTTTCTACACAAAAGTGTTTTGGAAGTGTGAAAAGGTGAGGATAGGTGGTGTCCTTTTATAAGTAGGGGAGAGGACACACATGACATTTTTGAAAATAATAACATTTACCAGCATTTTTAACATTAAAAAGGATCCAAAATGGGTCATTATAGAATCCTGTAGGTGATAATATAGAAAAATGCACATAAAATGGTCATTGGACAAGTTTCTATTTCATTTTACCCCTTATAATTTTATTTTAACTCCCGATGAACTCATTTTCACTTTAACGACAATAATTAATTTTTTACTTCTTTTACTATTCACAATTTTCAAAAATTATGTTGAACATATTATAAAACATAAATTATATTTATTTTAAATATTTAATAAATTTTATAAAATTCCATTCATTGAAGTGTCTAATTTAATTTAAAATTTATCCTGTATAAATGATGAAAAATTGGTTTTCTAATGAGAAAAGTTTCAAAAGTTTTTATATAATAATTAAATATGAAATTGATTAAAATTACCTAAATTTGATTAATATATATATAAATAAACAAATATTAATTTGAAACCCATCTTAAAATAATTTTTATGTTTTAAAGTGATTTAAAATAAATGAAAATTCTTAATAAAAACAAGTATTTTTCACTGTTCAAATAGATTTCATGGATTTAAAATACTATATAGATTATGGATATAAAGTTCTAATGGATAGAAAATCTTGAAAATGGATACATAATTTTTTTATTCTCATTATGTTAGACATTATTCTTTTTTTTATCTATAACACTTTTAATGTCTAGATGGTGTAAGCCCATTACACCTCTTGTATTCCGTACATCTCTTTTTTTCATTAATAAATTTTATAGAGATATGGGTTATGAGACCAACTCATGTCTCTATTTGTTAAAAACATTATTTTTCATTATTCATTGAAACATTTCCCCTTTGAAAAAATTCTTAATAATTCACTCTAGGATAATTTTGTTATGCTAATTTAAAAAATGAATTTTATTTTGTCAAATAATGTGTCTAAATATGGAAGACTTAATTTTAAAATAACTGTGTAATAGATGAAAAAACAATATTTTAGAAAAATATATTTCTTAAGAATAAAATTGGATATATTCTCATCTATTTTCTAGAAAAAATATAAGAATAATATTATAAATCTTATTTATTATATAATATATAAATTTCAAGAAAACTATTTTTTAAAATTGATTTGATTAATTTATTGAGGTAAAATGTGTTTTTGTGCATAAAAATTATCCTTGATAAAAATATTTTCCTCATTTTCAAATAGTTTTTATTTTTATTAATAATTAATAAGTCCCCAAAGAATTGTTTTTATATATTTGTGTAAACCATATATTTTCATAATTTATTTAATCTTATTAATACTTGGCTAGGTGATAACTATCATATTAAATAATAATATCTTAATAGTAAGTTTAGTTTTTTTGAAACTCAGTATTGTGTGTAATAAAAGATAAACTTAATGATTCATGTAACACAAAAAAACTTAGTGTTTCATGTAACGTTGGATAGAATTAGTTTCTTTTATATTATAAGATAAACTCAGTATTGTGTATAATTCAAAATATTTAAAAGATTAAATTAATTTGAAAAAAATATTTCAAAAAATCTAGGGGTGTTATATATATAGAATTTCAAAACAATACATAACATTAAAGGCTGTTTTTGTTGATTAAAATGTCTTTAAAATATAACATGGAATATTTCTTATGGAAAATACAATTTTCACTTTGAAATATAGTCTTTAAAATCTATAAAATTCAAAAACATTATAGAATTTTTTTCTTTGAAAATAAGCATTATAACTTATAAATTTATCTTCAATGAATTTATAAATCATTAATATGGTAGACTTCTTTCATGGTGTATAAGTTAAATGAAAACATTCCTTTCAGGCTTTTATAAAAAAGTAAAAAAAGTACCTTGTTCAAAAAATAATAGAATGATTCCTTTTAAACCATTTTGTAAACATTCAAACATGGGTAAAATGTTTTTAATAAATCATTATAGAATAGTAAAAAAAATTATTAAAAATATTTTAAATATAATATAGACATTTATGTTAAATATTCAAGATCTAAAAGAAGATACAAGATTAATATTGCCCATATATAATTTTCTTGATCTTTATCTATTCAATAAAGGAGTAAATAAAAACTAAACATGTAAAATAAAATCATAACCATATGAGGATAAAATGGATGCTTGTAAATAATTTAATTTAATATTATTTCCCCTAAAATTACCATTAATCTAATATATCTAAAAAATAAAATAGACTGTAACAAAAAGCCTTTACCACTTAGGTGACTTTCGAATAAAATCCCCTAAGACGAAGTAAAATGAAATTTCACTTAAAATACAATGAAGTGTGAATGATTCAAAATATAATATATAAAAGGGTAATTATATATACCATATAAAAAGAATTTGGTGCATAACATTTAAATATCCTTCAATGAAGGAAAATTGATATAAAATCCATTACAAATATCATATTATTTGAGTGAGAATTAATTAATGAAGTGATTATGTGTAATTTTTTTTAAAAAAATTGTAAATAAAACACAATAAAATCCTAATCCATTTCACACATAGAAATATCATAACATATTTAATTAAGAAGAAGTAAAACCCAATGAATCTAAATTGAGTTATGAAACCCCTTACCTTGAGTTCAACTTTCCACGTACATATTTTATATTCCTGAATATTAAATATATTTTAATTATTTAATTAATTATGATTTTTTTTAAGTTTATTGTTAATTTTAATTTTTACCCTATTTTATTTATTTACTTAATCAATTAAGTTTATGTGAGATGTTTTAATGATATTCAGTTCATATGTTCAAAATGACTTTCGTAGGTTGACTTTTGTAAAAGAAGTAATTGTTCCATAATATCCTTAAAAATAATTATGAAATAATTATCATTTTTTACATAAATAATGCTTTGAAATACAAATATTAATGATGCTTATGAAAAATTAAATTTTTTTATAATCCTAAAGATGGTAGGTCATATCGGCGTATGAGTAACATTTCTATTTTTCAAAGATCATAATAGAAATAAGGTAAGAATTATTTTATCATTATTGAATTATAATTATATCACAAATAAAATTTAATTTCTTTAAATATAATTATATATACTATATATGTGATGTGGTGACGAAAAATGACTCACATCGCTTCGTGGAGGTGTTAGTCCACACATATGCATTAACGACATTGTAATTTTTCATTTAATGGAAAGGTAAGAAAATAAATTATATATTTCTTTTAAAAATTATAAATATATCATGAATATCATATATATATATATATATAAATTAAATACCTAATCACAAAAATCCATGGTATTTGATTATATAATTCTAATTACATTAGTTCGTAAGGCGGTAGTCCTCCATACACATGAATGATGGTTTCATTTGACATTTGATGAAAGAGGAAATAGATGTAGGATATAAAATTATCATAATAAAATATTATTATATGGGATATACTAATATTATTATATCATCAAGGTTGAATAATATTTTATGGAAGTGTAAGAATAAAAAAACTACTCGATTAAGAATAATACCTCTTCTTTAGACAACATCTTTATATTTACAAAAAAATCATTTCTAAGAGGGTTTTATTATCAAAATAAGGATACTGGTAAATTTTAATGGAAGAAAGAAATATATTTGGGTAGTAATTTTCCAGAATAGAAGGATTTTAAGTGTGTATAAGATAAGAGAGGAGGTTCCTTTTTATAAGTGATAACGAGTGACATTTATGTAAATACCCAAAAAGTTTCATTAAAGGGAAGTCACTCTCAAACCAGTGTCTAAAAATTTGATAAATTATTTAGTTTAAGGAAAATAATTTTTATCCACACCTAAAAAATTAAATTTTTTAAAATTTAAAATATTTTACTCACTTTAACATTATGGTTACTTACTTTTACTCTTTTTGTTTTCATCATGGTAACTAGTTTTTACCTTGGTAATTTATTTTTTAAGATTAAAAAAAATAGTTTTATTAAATAATTTGGACCCACTGATTTGAAATATGAAATAAAATTTATCGAAACATAAATATTATGTGTGTGTAAATTTTTTTTAACATAAGTGCATGTAAGGCACACAACCCTATTTTAACCTTAACTAGGATAATTAATTTTTACTCTTTTTACTATTCATTATGACAAAAAAATAGGTTTACTATATTACATAATATTAATTATATTGATTAAAAATAAGGAATAAATTTTATTAAATTTAATTAATAGAAGTGACCAAATTCAATTTAAAATTAAAATCGTAAAATATGATGAAATTCTGTTTTCAGGAAAATTGCATTTTCAAACAATAAATGACTTTATATTAACTCAATGACATGAAATCATCATTATATGAATTTAAATTCATATAAATATATATATAATATATAAATTTCATTTAAATTATTCCTTACTTTTGGTTATTTTAATTAACTAAAATGGATAACTTTTATGCATTTAAAATAGCTTCCAAAAAACCATATTTTTAGCATAATAGTAAACTTATACCAAAATCTTGAAAATAATTGATTTAAATGAAATTTATTATATTATTAAAAATATAACGGATCATATTTCACTTTAATACCAAATCCAAAATATAATTTTTCTTTTAAATTACTTGATTTAATGAAAATAAATGAATGTATTTGAAAAATAAGTAATTTTCACTATTGATTAAAAATCAACCATTTTAGAAAAATAAAAAAATTTCACCCTAATTTAATTTTTATATTTGTATATAAATATTTAAGTTCAAAAAATCAAATAAATTTTCTAAAGTTCCATAAATTAATTATAAAAGTTTCTCACAAAAATAAATACAAAACAATTTTGAATAAAACATATTTTTTTTGAAGAATAAAATGTTTTTATTAAAATTTTCACATTTGTTACCTAATAATTTATTAATATATTTATATTTAGTAGTATTTATATATATTTTTCATAAATAAATAATCATATTCATACCATCCAATTTAACGGCAAGGTTTTAACATTCATATTTAAATAATAACATTTCATGGTTTGTTTAGGCTCGGTGTAGGGTGGCATATACGCTATCGAACATAGTTTTATTTTTTAAAATATCAGTGTGTTATATAAATTTTATGTTAAATGGTTCACATAAGAGTTATCACATTTATGTTAGTGATACATAATGGTAGTTTGGTTATTACATTTAGATAAATTGTGTATGTAATGGTAGGCTTGTGTTTTAAAGGCTTGCACATTAGTAACTAATGTGTTTTGTTAACATAGATGGAGGTATACCCTTATTTTGGATTAACAAAACTAGTTATATCTTGATATGAGGGTTCAAAAATATATATGTAAAGGTAGTTTTATACATACCCTTATATGAATATTTAATATAAAGGCCTTTTGTACCCTTGCACATCATATACTACCTAAGGGTCATGGATACATACCCTTATGTAGATTGTTTATGTAAGATTAGAGAATACACCCTTATATAGAATGTGCATTCTGTGTAAGGGTAAATAGAAAATTTTTTAAAATTATTTTCAAACTTTTAATTAGTTTTTATGATTTATAAAATGTTTATAATTGTTATTAAAGGTGTTTTGGGAATATTTAATTTATACGGAGATTATAAATTAATTATAAATCTTTTATAATCAATATAATAATTGTTTATGAAAATTTTATATTTCTAAATATTAAATGTAAACATTTGAAATAACATTTAACAAAATATATGGAATTCCATATGATATAGAATGAAAAGTGTTTATTTATAAATAATAATAAATAATTAATAAATATTATAAATAATGAAATAAGATCAAAAACATAAAATGTTTATATTTAAATTACGATATTGTTGTAACTAATTAATTTTAATTGGTCAAATTAAAGGGACCTTATTTGGATATTATTAAAGTTGCATCAAAAAGAGTTTTGATGAATGATATGATCAAGGTTTAAAAAATGATTAAGTATATGGTACTTAGATTATTTAAAATGTTTACATAAAAAAAATTAGATTTTTAATTGTTTATAATTCATAAAATATCATATATTTCAAATTAAAATCTATTTTAAGGACTAATATGATAGTGTTTATGTTGAAATTAATATAAAATGATTATATTTAAAATTATGGATTGTCGTTCATGTTAAAGCCGAAATTATAAAAGGAATTAAAATTAGCTTTCATTTTTAAATTATCCATGAATACTTATCTCATGTTTAAATATTTGAACTATTCTTTTATTTAAAATTTTATTCTCTTCTAAACTTATTTTTCGTAAATTTTTTAAAAATTTGGATATTATATATACTTTAGTTTAATTGTTAAACTACCTCTAGATAGATCTCTGCATTAAAATATAGGTTTAACAATTAATTTAGTTTTTTATCAACCTTGAACTCAGTTTATAATTGATGTTTTAAACTTGAATTCAGTTATTTAATATAGTTTATGCATATTAGGTGTTATAGTTATGATTAATTATATTTTTTATTGAGTAATGTATACTTAGGTAGAGGGACTTGGGGTTTGACTACCTACCTATCTGGAGGCTTATGACTTGACTAGGCTGGTGAATGGGATTGGCTATCTGTTTCTCTAGAACTAATCATGAGGAGATTTATGATCTTATATAATTACAAACCTTTACATGAAGTGTTCATGTACCTTATGTATATGATTAATTTAGATATGTATGAATATAATTTTATTTTCGGGTTAGTAACCCAAACATATGGGTTTTATAAATAGTTACACATTAATATGGTTTGAACATATTGGATTAGTCAAGGAATATGATTCCAAAATAAATTACTAGAAGCATGCTTACATAAAATAGAATAACATGATATAACATTGGGAGATTAAAATCCCCTTTCAAATACTATGTGTGAGATTACTTCTAAAGCGCCACTTTTCAAGACATCGATCATTCAACCCATTATTTTCGAGCTCAACACAAGTACTATTAGACTATCTTGTGCCAGTAATGTTAGTTATAAGTGGATTTGGATTATCGTAATGGTATTTACAATATCAACTAGAGTATCCCTTAAAAATCCTTCTATGTATAATGCCTGATGTTTTCTTTGTGTTACACTTAGCTAGAATACCCTAATGGTTAGGATACTAGAAGAATAAATTGGGTTTATCCGTATGCTGGATTGGAAAAAGAGTTATTTGTTAACTATCCTAAAGTGATATGTGATGTAATTGATAATTTTTATCATCTTGATATAGTAATGTATTATTTTTCATGATAACTGATGTAAGTCTTGATGAAATATATATTTTTTTCCACTAATGGATATGATATTTTTAAAAAGGGTCATCATTTTAGTGGGAGATCATTTTATAATAGTATTTATTAAATGGTTTATAATACATTATACTCATCTAATAAATTTTTTTATTGTAGATAATATCATTATAATCATCAAGCTAAACATTGTGTATAACCATTGATAAGGAGAATCTTAATGTATTTAGCACTTAATACTAGTATCTTAATAAAAGTTTTTAAGAAATATTAGTGATTGAAGAAAAATTATTATGGAAAATTATATGTGTCAAAATAGTTCCTTTTAGAATAACCAAGTTCTAAAGTTATTCAACAAGTGAATATTGATGTTAGTGGAATCATAGTGTGATTCATTTAGGGTTTTAAAGGTATTATATAAAAAATTACCAAAGGAATCTTAGTCTCCACTCATATACTCAACACGATTGGGTACATCAATATTTAAATGAATTTTAGTCTCACACACTCAATATGATTGGTTATGTCAAATTATATTCAATGTGATTGGATATGTTTACGACTTGAGGAGACTAAATGATTCCTTAAAAACTTTATTAGTTATATAAATAAATTATATTATTATGACAGATATATTATATCATATGTATTTCTTACAAAGTGTTTTAAATATTAAAATGTTTGAAGATGAAAAGAATTAAAACATGAAGATTTCTTTCAAGTAACAGAGCAATGGATTTTATTTATTAATACTTGGATAGTTCATTCTTGGATAAAATTTCCCTAATATGTTTAATTTTATCTCATTTATCACTTTATAAGATAACAAAAACAATGATTATTTAAATGAAATGTTCTAAGGGGAGACTAAAAATGAATTTTTCTTGTTAGGGAATTTATTCTATAGTTGTTTATGGAAATGTTTCAACAATAAGATTGAATTAAGAAAAATTTCACTTGATATTCTCAATGTTTTGGGAATAAATATGAACAAGGAATATGATGTCTAGGTTCTAAAGTACTATATAGATAGTACAAGTAGTTACGAGTTTAAACAAGAATAAGAAATATTGCTGAAAAGTTAAACATTATTTCTTTAAGAAGTCAATCAGGGTTAGTGAAACCTAGGGTTTCTAGGAAGGAAGAGTAATAATTAAATATGATTGGATTATACAAGATTTACACAAATGAGTTTTTGAAACTCCATGTGATGTATATGTTATATATGAGTGTTATAGATAGTTATTCTTTAATTTCGAAGTGTATGTGATAGAGAATTAATATTTTACAAAGTATTGTAAATATGTAGGAGTTCAAAACTAAAGGAATAATTGGCTGAGCATGTAGTTTATATTGATGAGATAAAGTAAATAGTTAATACATTGAGGATTTTATTGAAGATTATTTTATCAATATTAAATGAATCTATGAAAAAATATGTTTCTTAATCTCATTTCTCTCACGTTATAAGAGAAAATGTTCACTAAAAAAGAATTATTATGAAAAAATGAGATGATTAATTGTATACAGATAGATTATAATTCAAATGGATTTACAACATATTTAGAGAATAAGATATGGATAAAAGTGTAAATCCAATTTTTTTTTTAAAATATGAAGGAATGTGTCCCTTCCACCGATCAATAGTATATTTTACCAAAGGTTTGCACTCAAAATAAAAATGAACCAAACACATAGAATATCACATATAGAAACAATAATTTATTTGGTAAATGTTTTAACTAAAAAGTAAATAAATGTTCTAACTAAAAAGTAAATAAAATTTATTTCTCAACACAAAAGGGTTTTTGTACCTTAGAAAGATATTATATAAAGAATATAATGTAAAGGAGGCTAGTGGGAGTATGATTGGACTTAAATAACTACAAAGTTATCAAATAAAAGATTATTCCAATCTAAGTTAATGTTATTTACACTAAATATCAAAAATATTTTTGAGTATGGAGGTATAGAGAAATGTAAGAGTTATATTTAATTTCCATATTAAGATGATTGTCACTTTATCCTAAATGAGTTAGGATGAACAATAAAAAACAATATAAATAGTAACATTTATAAAAGGAAAAGTTTTTTATGGAATAAGGTTCTAAATATTATGATGACGAAATTATAAAGATTTATAAGTATACAAAAAGATGACATCATAATATTTTATGTTGTAAAGTTAAGAGGTTTTAATATGTTCATGTAGTTGAACAAATAAAGAATTTGATTGCTATGTCTCACTATTATTCAAACTGTCTTAATTAATATATTTTTATCACTAAATTATTTAATGTGAGAGATTTATTAGATGGTTACATAGACATGTGAAAGGAATTACATATAATGTAATAATTTAAGAAAACCAATAAATTACAACAAAAATAAGGATGGTTAGGTAATTTTTCATATATGATATGATGTAATGATAATTTACCTCTAAAATTATGACTTTGAGTTTCTCCCTAACAGATGTTAATCATATAGTATTATAGGTTATGATTATATGTTAAGGTTAGCATGCGTAGGATTCTTTTTAGAGTTAAATAATATGTTCATGAGTTATATAATGAAGAATAAGATTATTTGTGTGCTGGATAACCAACTAAGTATAGAACATGGAGTGTCATACATATGTATTTGGTATAGTAGGGGTATATGGATCATAATAGACTCCCAGTTACCTAATGTTCGTGAGATACCTAGCATTATAGCCTTCATACTTTGACACCCTATTTACAGAAGTCTACATATTGACTTAGCTAATACAGAGGTAGTTGAGTATGTTGTTGATCATACTATCATTTGGAGCTTAATAAATATGGGGTTATCCTCACATATTATGAGTATGATATCTTGACCCTCGATTAAGACATATTGTGAGAGTGTACGACCCCACATAGATATTTTATATCTATCTAGATAAGGTACATGTGATGTGATTATCCATAAGGAGTAATGACATGTGATGTATTCATCGATCTGACCAGTCTATAATTTGAGAATAAAGAACATATGATTAGGATATATTTTATTAACATGATCAATGTCTCATGGTTACTTGATGTCTTAGACAAAGGGAAAATATGAGATTGCACATTTTGATATGATGCAGAGTGGTGGACATACCTATAAAGATACATGTTTTTTTATAGATATCGTATTATATCCCTTTATAGATTGACTAGTATTGATGATTTTCTTGAATCTTATATTTTCTTACATATATGAATCTAATGATTTGTATTTGTTTTCAATGCTATAAAGGCCTGTGGGGTTACACTTTGTGATTGATTGAATGAGTATTGAGTTTGACATATAGAGTTTCTCTAAAATTATTTTAGAGTTAATCCAAAAGTGTTTTTGTAAAGTTTTACCAATTTATTTCATATGATTTGACATAAGGTGAATTTAATGATAGCTATTTGTAAGTTGTTTTGGAAGATAATCAAAATATTTTTGAGTATAATTTCAAAATTTATTATATCCGATTCAATATATGGTAAAATGACACAAAGCCTATTTTGATTTGTTGAATGTGGGATTTTGAAGGATATATAACCTAAAACATAAATGTATATAATATATATAGGTTATATCATAATGAATGAAAAATATGATTTTCATGCATAATGTATATGTATTTTCATGCTGCTTGATTTTGAGGCTAAATAATAAATACCTAACATTTAAGTAATTATTCCATGTAGATATCATTACATGAAATATTTTAAGAGATGAAATGATTTGGAGAATTAATATTCTTGTATAGGATACATGATATATCCAAGGCATAATTTAACCATTTATTTATAATACATGAGTAAATATAGTGTTGGGATACAACTCTCCATCACCAAAATCCCTTTTTATCCTACTCGTTTTCAGTAGAGGCTCTAGAATTCTATCAAATAAGGATTGATCACATCCATACTATGGATAATTGAGATGCAACCAAGAGATATACTATGGATAGAGTATGTGTTTTGGATACCCTTGGTGATCTTTATCAAAACCATGTGATGGTTTTTGAAGATTTTGCAGATGCTATTCGGTGTATGGTACACCATTTACAGTTGTTCTACATAATTTTTCTTCATTTCTGTTTATCAAAATTTCATATTATCTTGTATGAAGATCCTAAACAAGGTATTTAAATCCTTTTCCCAGATTTTGATAATTATTATGGAGTTGCATGAATGTAGTGACTTCTATGTGAAATGAGATGATAGCTGAAGTATTTTTTATAGGATTATGTGGAAAAAAAGATGTTGCTGATAGTTTTTTGAAGGTGGAGTAGCATGAACACTGAATATAGAGACAAGAAAAAGGTTGGTGGAAACCCTGTAAGTTGTATTAAGGGTTAAAAATTTCTATAAATAGGCCTCTAACCTTCTCATTTAAAAGGAAAATATGTCTTAACATATATCATAAGGATATTAATTCACAAAATAGTTTGAAAAATTTATTTCTTAAGCTAATTAGTAATACAAACATAAGTTATGTGAAGAAATGAATTTTATCAATTTGACCAAGTATGTTTTGAGAAATCCTAGAAAGTTTCATAAAATTTGTGAGTTGTGTGAATGAATTTACAAAAAAATCAATTACATGATTAAAGGAAACAATATCTATAATACCAAGATGGTTTTATGAAGGATTGGATATTCTCAAATGTTGAAGTTCTGAAAAAAAATATTGAAATTACGTAAAAGTGAAAGAGTTTTATGATAAAGTGGAGTTGTGTGAATGTATGTGTTAGAATTTTTGAATAATTGAACAATATTGAAAGTGTTTTACACTCATTGTAGAGATTTTCAAAGGAATATGTTATTCCTTAAAAAAAAATTCACTTGGGAAAGTGAAGATTCTACAATGGTTAATTTCAAAATCAGTTTGTGAAAGAGAAGGGCAATGATATATTTTCAATTGTAACAACCAAACTGTGAAATCATGCATTGTTCTGTGTGTCAAAGATATTTTCCTAATGAATAAGTGAGAAGATTAAGTGCAAAAATGGATTGAATCTTGAGTGTTAGTGACCTGACTATACATATTATATGAAAAGAGAAAGGAGAAATTAAATAAGAATAAAGATAAGGAGGTCATCTGCTATGAAAATAAAAAGAAAGGTTAATTGAGACCCAACTATCCTCTACTAAAGTATAAATATTATTATAAAAGAAAAGGAGAGAAATCCATGAAGGCTACTTAAAGTGCATCTAAACATCTATGTGATGAATTTAATTCAAACTTTGAAGTTAAGAGTAAAAAATAAAAGGTGAATTTATGTCTTAATGCTCTTTCTAATGAAGTACAATCATTTTTCTCTCATAGTTCTAATTATGAAAATATTTTCATTATGAAGTTAATGAATATCATTATATGCTTCAAGATATATTTGAATCGTTAATGAAAGATTATATAAAACTCATAAAATCATAGGATTCTATTTTTATTGAAAAACTGAGTGTGATTAAGCAGATTACTGATTTAAGATATAATTTTTCCAAAAAATCATATTTTATGCATGAAAATAAAATTAAGGAATTATTGGATGAAGTTGATTCTTTAAAAAAATCTGCTAGTATATTTAAAAAGGGATATAATTATCAAAATAAAAGTTTTGATAATAATAAAATTAATAATGACAGACTTGGTAATGGTGAAATGCCTAAATTATATTGGAATTATTTCATTCTTGGTTCTTAATGAAAAATTATGTCTACCATTAAATGTTTTAATTATGGTATTATTAGACATTATGTAAATGCCTATTATTTTAGAAATACTCAAATTTGTGGTGTCAAGTATGTCTATTTTTTGAAAACAATATCTAAATTTAAATTTTGATGTTTTACTTTAAATAGTCAACTTTGGATACCTATATTGTTAATTACTGACACGAGTAGACATAGAAGCATATGCGTACCAAAATCATATTTTATTTAAATTTCCTAACTATTTTATATAGGGGGAGAAGAACCTTTTTTTTATTTTCTCTTCTACCATTTTACATCCACGAAAATAATTTTTTAATTAATATTTATTACTAATTAAGTATGTTAAGTACTATGTCTTGATTTCTATCTAACACGCAGAATTGTTTTAATTATATATCTATACGATATATTCTAAGAAATTTTTTTTGACTATGAAGTATATTATTTAATCATTTATTATGCATTGCTATATTTATATTTGAGGTAATAAATTTATTTTATCATTTATTTTTGTTTCTAATCAGATTATATGTGCTTTTATTTTTTATATACTACTATATCGATATATAATATATTTAGTTTACTATTGAGCATGTACTTAAATGTCTTATCTATCAACTTGGATTAATATCTTTAATTAATTATTTGAGAACCATTTTAATATTTCTTGAAAATTTTTAAATGTTTTTTTGGCTCCATGTATTTAAATGTTTTACACAGGTGAAGTTCACCAGTTTCAAATATTTATCATTTTAATCTTTTTAAATGTTTTAAAATAGATAAGTGCATTTTAATAATAAAAATAACTCTCTATTTTATCTATTTTATTTTGGTTTTCTTTAAACATGTTGTTAAATTTTAAATTAATTTTCTCAATGCATGTTTTGTTAAATGTTTAAATTTTTAAGTCATACTGATTATACATATATATATAAATTGAAAATGGTAATTTTTTTAGGAAAAATTTTAATTCTTTAATATTTAATTTTTTTCCTAATAAGAATGTTATTAAAGTTTCATTATTTTATTTACAATAATTTGTTATTATTTTGTGTTCAAAAATGCTAAATTATAATATGTATTTATTGTTTATTTTACAGTATTTATGGAATGCTAATTTTTTTATGTTTAAATTATTTGAAAAGTATTTATTTAATTATTTGAATATATTTAATTTGAATTTCTTTAATATCCTTAAGATTTATTCTTAATTTAAGTGGAATGTTAATTTAAATATTTTTTATGTGATTAAATGTTTTATTTTTATGAAATGAATTTTAATTGATAGATATATATTTTAATTCCTTGAAAATATTTTATTATTAGTTTAAAATTATTTTACATGTTTAGTGGCTCCTTGAAATTCACTATTTTTATCTTTTAAATAAATATGTTAATTTTAAGGGGTTGTTTATGGTACAAAAATTAAAATTGAATCAAAATATTTTATTTCTTATGTTTTAATGGTTTACAGAAAAATTGTATTTTCAATTTCTTATCTAAATGGAGAGTATGTTTAAAAAATTTATTCTCTTATTCATGTTTATTTATTGATTTTTTTGAAAATTTATCTAAAAATATTTTGGTGTCATCCGTTATGATTTTTTCAAAAATATTTATCACTTGATTATTTATTTTAAACCCCCATATAGCTTTTTTATCATTATAAAAAGTGATATAATTTATGTGATATGATAAGTTTTTTAATTATCGAAAATGCAATTCCCTGACCCCAGTTACCCAGAGTTGGTGCATTATTACGTAACGTTGGCATGATCACAAAGATCATGTCTTGAAAGACCGATTAGTTTAGTAGCCATGAAAACACTAGATACATTCATAAACGTTACATTATATCATAAAGTGAAAAACTAAAATAACACGGTCTCCATAGTCCACACTCATATCCCCTTCCAACTATCCCTACATGTCATTCATAAAATACTTCTTCACATCCTAGAAAAATTAAAACATTGAAAGGGGTGAGATCAGATGCTCAGTAAGGATAACAATATAACAAAAGCTTTCATAAATAAACATAAACATTTATGATAATGTATAACTAAAACAAAAGCCTTTTAAACAAGAACTTAAACATAATATGGCAAATGTAAAATGAGATAATTCCATTTACTTATTCACATGGATATTCTACTGGTCGAATAACCACATGAAATATCAATAACCACTTTCATAATGATGGAATGCATAATGCCAGACTATCATAACCACATAGACAAGGCCTCATACCAAGACTACAAATAATATTTTGTCAAGGCCTCGTTACAAGACACTAGTTTGTCTCATGAGACCTGTCGATGCATTGAAGAGCTATAGCGGGCTCCACCCATCACTTATTAAGTCCAATGCATTCCTCATACGAACATGTTTAAACATATCATAAACTATAACATAATCGTATCACATAAAACATGCATAAAGGAAACATATAATTTCCACATTTCAATCACAAGATATCAATACAACACATTGATATAATAAACCATTATCAAAACCATTTTCAATACCAAAATAAAAATAAAATTAAAACATGGTATTTATTTTTCGTTTAAAAAGAATTTATAGCTTGTAGAGGAAACTGAAACTCAAATACTGGTCACAACGGAGGAGAAGTCGTTGTCACCACATACGTATGACAAGAAAAACATTACTTTTTGTCGTTTAGTAAAACACATCGTATAAAAAGATTCCTTTTGAATAAACTTAAAAGTCAAAGGGGTTTATACACCGTATAAAAGAAATTTGTGTATAAAACAAAATATGCCTCAATGAATAGAGGTTGTGATGAAGTCCCTTACAAAGAAATTTTTTTAATAAAATAGATCTATTATGTGTATTCAATATAGTTACACATAAATAAAGTACCAATACATGATAGGACATAATAATGTCATGAAATAATTTGAAAGTAAGATATTAACCCAAAGAATGGAAATTTGGTTAAGAAGTTCCCTTACCTCATGTCCGACTTGACTTGATCGTTCTTTAACCTCCTGAATAATAAACTAGAGATAATATCTACTTTTTTAAGAACCTTTTTCAAGTTCATTATCCCTTTTATATCACTTATTACAATGTTAAGAAAATTATGTAGTCATTTAAGTTAATAACGGTCGTTTTGTCGATCTTTGGTACCTGAGTCAACAATAAAATTCTTATAATTACAAGTTGTTTATGTAGTAGAATATCCATTATCTACAGAATTATATTCATGACATAGACATCATATATATCATGTATATCCAGTATATACATTCATTCATAATATTACGTAACAATTAGAGGTAAGAAATGAAATGCACCGTTCACGGAGACGGTAAGCCGTACGTACGCATGAACGCTACTTTAATTTCTATTTCATATTTAATGGAACGAAATCATAATGATATAAAGGAATATTATAAATACAGTATAATATCATATATAATATCATTTACTCCATCCTTTATACATCCAAAATATGGTATTAACAATTCAAATCACTTTGAGGGGGCGGTAGTCCGCACTTCCTAAAATGAAATTATCGCGTTTACCCATAATGGAAATCATAAATGTATTCCATAAATGAGAAATAAATAAGCATAAGGAAAACATAAACATAATATATATATATATATATATATCATATATGAAAATATTGTCATCATAATGGCCCCCATGAGAGGTGTTAAAAGAATATTGAACAATCATCGTTTCGTGAGGCAGTATTTCGCCACCCACAAAAACAGTATGTTCATTAACCATTAGACGAATGTGTGTGTAAGTGTAAATAAAATACTTCTCATAATAACATCCTAGTATATTGAAGATACTTTTTTTGTAACAAAATAAAGTAATCAAAATATTTTAGGGGGTTGGAGAAGAAAAATAAAACAAAAGAACACAAGAGAAGACATTACCTTAAAATCGGGTGACTCTTGTTGATTTGAGACAAAGGCATCCTTGGGAAGAATTCGGCCCAAAGTGAGGCTTCTAGGAGTAATATAGGGAATTTGAGAGAGTATTTGGGTAGATGTTGGCCGAGCCAAATGGATTTGATGTTGTGAATAAGGGGTAGTGGTGGGGGCCTTTTATAAAAGGAGAGGAGGGGAACTCTTGGAAAGTTATAAAAGGTTACTTTATTATAAAATGATTTTCAGATTTTATAGGTCCCAAAATTATATATTTCGAGGATAATGTTATAGGAGTTCTACATCCACCCATACAATAGGTTTTTGACATGTGTAGGTCTTATATGTTACATTATCTTTTCATTTTATTTAAATCGTTAAATAATGAGGTAATCGCTGCATCATGATGGTATCATAAATAATTTAATTTATTTAATGTCTAAAAATTATAAAAAAATATCATGATTTAGGAAATCTTATTATATTTACAATGAATATTTATAGTCAAAAATTTAACTTATAAAAACCCATGTAATAAATGTTTTAGTAAAACAACACATGTTTGTGACAATTTTATTTTTACTTTAAATAAAAGGTTATTAATGTCATTTTCTTACCCAAGTGGCTCCATGGGGTCACCATGTTGACCCATGGATTGTCTTGGTCGTCCATGATTCGACCAATAAGGTTAGGACAAGTGTGAAGATATTTTCACATTTTTATAATGTCATTTTTAAATTAAATTTCACTAATTACCTTTAATCGCGATTAATAAAACTTAAAAGTCACTATTCACCAAAAAATTATTTTAATCCCATTGAACCACATTTTAAATCCTAATGACAACCCTATTTGTCGTATTTTTGAAATTCAATACACATAAGTGGTAATGTTTCATTGACACGAAAAATTAGTTTTTAAACTACCACTTAGTGGTTTCAGTATTCATAAAAAATCGATGTTTTTCAGAACAACACCAAAAATTAACCCTAAGATATATTTGATATTCCTAATTCAAAAATGATTCCTATTTTAAAAAATTAAAAACATATAAGTTTAATTAATTAATTTAATAATTAATTCCCATTGTCACAACAAATAGCGTGTTTTTATGAAACAATATATATCAAAAGATTGACAATTGTTTATGTCCAATTTCAAAGTGAAATTAATTATAATGACCACCATTGGATAAATTGGTAAAAATATATTCTAATTATATTTTAAAACCACTAAATAGTATAATTTATCACTATAAATTATTTTTATTAAAAAAGTTGTTTTTAAGTATTTTTCACTATTCATAAAAAATTGGATGTTCTCAGAAAAATATCAAAAATTCAACATAGTCTAATTTCGATATTCCGAATCCAAAAATGATGTCCATTTTGAAATATAAAATATATATAATTTCAAAAAGTGGGTATTAATATTCATAACTGCAACTTTTGTTGGTCGCGGTGTGTTAAAACTCGAGGTTGCGTACAACACACGCTGCTCTATTATTCAAAGAGGAGCGTACCATGGAAGCTTGGGGTGTTATATTCTCCCCTCCTTTAATAAATTGAATCCTCGCAATTTAAAATTTTTATTTGAAAATAAAAGGTTGAAAATATAAAATACCTTTGTGGAAAACCCACATCGGAAATAGGGTTAATAAAAATATAACTTTAAAAGAAGGAAAGAGAAGTACAAAGGTCACCTGAGATAGCCCATACTAGGATTCTATGAAAATATGGATATGGAGGAAAAAAAAACCATCAAGGTCTGATGGAGAGTTGTATAAAATAGGATTAGGAGAATTGTAACTACAAGAAAATCACAAACTTGTGATTTGTTAAATAGTCATTGATTCCCCAATTGGAAAAGTTAACCAACAACATTTTTTCTTTATGTTACCTTTCATAAATTTGAGGAATTTATTTAGGAGATTTACTAAGAACGTATGGAAATATACTTACTTGTCATGTATACTTTCATTCTTTAATAAATATTTACCACAAACCCATCTTTCACTCCAAAAGGTAATAGAACTCAAAAATATTCTATTTATCATAATTGTATAAGGTTCCAAATATTAACACATACCATTTAGATTAGGAATTTTTTTTTGTAATAACTAGGGACTTCCTGTAGGCAAGTGGAAGGTAATAAAGGCCTGTCGCACTATGGTTGTGGGTTCGATTCCTACAGCTTTGTCTGACGCGACGAGTTATCCCCCCAACCTACAGGTTGTCCTTTTCCTAAAACTATAGTACTATAATATTACAAAAATAATATTCAGAAATGTTTTAACCTTAAATAATACTATCCAAAGATCAAATTAATCCATTCCAACCATTATAGTTATCCAAAATACTTCTGTCCAAACTCACAGTCCAACTTTTATAAGGAAGGTAAACATAATGAAGATCATTTTTTCCATGTAACAACACGTGAACACCTTCATCATGTTTTCTTTTAAAACACTGCAACATCCTGAATTTCCATAAATAATTATTGATTACATTCATGATCCCTTATTCCTTATAGAATACTAGATATACTTCTTCTATCCAAAAATGTATACAAATCATTAATCAGTTTCAAGGAAGTTAAGAATGTCCAATATAATTTATCCAAATCAATCATGTATTATTCCAAAATCACTATCTCGGTATCAGAACCATATTATGGTTTATCTTTCACTCAACCATATATTTTCCAAAAATTTAACCTTCTGTGGAGTCACTTTTCTTGGTTCTACACATTCTCAAGTCCTTGATGAAATAGTACTGCAGTACAATCCTTATATACTCCATAATTATTATAACTAGTACATCATGGATACAAAACTCAAATGACAAAATTATTTAATAACAACATAAGAACTCTAATCATTCCTCCTCATCTATGGTAGTATCTTAACTTGATTATTATCCAATAACATCATTTTGAGAATACTCTGATGATTTGGACATTGGTTTGCGTAGTTTCCCCACTCCTTGTAGATGAAGCATTGTACATTTGTACCCTTTTCTTACCCTTGTAGTCACACACATGGTGTCCTTTTTCTATACACTTATAAAAAACTCTCAATCCCTTTAGGCAAGTTCAAAGGTTTTTCTTCCCACAGTTATCACATATTGGAAAATTCTTCTTTTCCCTAGTCCCTTTATCCATCATTCTCTCTTCCATCCTTTTATTCTCTTTCTTCCCTTCAAAGCCATAAGACTCAGAGAATTCTTTACTTATCTTATTAACACATGATACTATTTCTTCATATGTTGAGAACACATGGGAGACTATTTACCTTCTAAATGTTGGCTTAATACCATGAAATATAGGATCCTTCTTACTCTTTGGATCATACGTATTGATGGAGTCCACATTCCTTCTACTGGGCACCATTTCTATACAATGGAATAAACTTGGTTAGTTTATGAATTGCAATGAATAATTCCAAAATGGTAAAATACCTAATGTAAATTGAACGGTTTATGGATATAATCCATAATAATAAAAAAGGTTTTCTTTGAGGAAGTATATACTCATAAACCCTTCATAATGGTTTGTAAAAAAATTGAGAATTATCCTAAGCATATCCCCCGGGAGTGTCGTAACCAAGAGTGCAGCAAGGCCCATTGTTGTGAACCAGTTCTCATTCCAGTCTAGATCAATGTGGTGTGTTCAAGTTTTACCCCTAGGTACATCTGTGCCAGAGCCGCCTCTACTTGCTCGTATCCAGACAGGGATGTATTGCTCAGAAAACTCATAAAATCTCTATAATACCAAAATTCTAGGAAGTTCTTCTATACTAATTCTCAAAGTCTATCTTTGGGATATGTGCTCTAATCAGAGTTTATCTAAATCTAGCATCCAAGGTTAGTACTAAACTACCTATGATACCAACTATAATGCCCCAAACCCAGTTACCCAGAGTCGGTGCATTATTATGTAACATTGGCATGATCACATAGATCAAGTCTCGAAAGGCCGATTGGTTTAGTAGCCTTGTAAACAGTAGATACATTCATAAACGTTACATTATATCATAAAGAGAAAAACTACAATAACATGGTCTCCATAGTCCACACTCATATCCCCTTCCAACTATCCCTGCAGGTCATTCATAAAATACTTCTTCACATCCTGGAAAAATTAAAACATTGAAAGGGGTGAGCTCAGATGCTCAGTAAGGATAACAATATAGCGGAAGATTTCATAAATAAACATAAACATTTAAGATAATGTATAACTAAAACAAAATCATTTTAAACTTGAACTTCAACATAATATGGAAAATGTAAAATAAGATAATGCCATTTACTAATTCACATGGATATTCTACTGGTTGAATAACCACATGAAATATAAATAACCACTTTCATAATGATGGAATGAATAATTCTAGACTATCATAACCACGTATCCAAGGCCTCATGCCATGAATACAAATAATATTTTTTCAAGGCCACGTGCCAAGACACTAGTTTGTCTCATGAGACCTACCGATGCATCGAGGAGCTATAGCGGGCTCCACCTGTCACTTATTAAGTCCAATGCATTCCTCATCTGAATAGGTTTAAACATATCATAAACCATAACATAATCGTATCACATAAAACATGCATAAAGGAAAAATATAATCTACACATTTCAATCACAAGATATAAATACAACACATTGATATAATAAAACATTATCAAAACCATTTTCAATACCAAAATAAAAGAAAATTAAAACTTCATATTTATTTTTCATTTTAAAAAAAAGTTATAGCTTGTAGAGGAAGCCGAAACTCTAATAATGGTCACGGCGGCGAAGAAGTCATTGTCACCGCATATGTATGACAATAAAAACATTCCTTTTTGTCTTTTAGTAAAATGAATCATATAAAAATAATCCTTTTGAATAAATGTAAAAGTCAAAGGGATTTATAAACCGTATAGAAGAAATTAGTGTATAAAAAAATATGCCTCAATGAATGGAGATTGAGAAAAAGTCCCTTACAAAGAACGTTTTTTTAATAAAATATATCTATTATGTGTATTCACTATAATTACACATAAAGAAATTACCAATATAAGATAGGACATAATAATATCATGACATAATTTGAAAGTAGGAGATTAACCCAAAGAATGGAAATTGGGTTAAGAAGTTCCCTTACCTCGTGTCCGACTTGACTCAATCGTTCTTTAACCTACTGAATAATAAACTGGAGTTAAATTATACTTTCTTAAGAACCTTTTTCAAGTTTATTATCCCTTTTATATCACTTATTACAATGTTACAAAAATTATGTAGTTATTTAAGTTAATAACGGTCGTTTTGTCGATCTTTGGTACCTGAGTCAACAATAAAATTCTTTTAATTACAAGTTGTTTATATGGTAGAATATCCATTACCTCCAGAATTATATTCATGACTTAGAAATCATATATATCATATATATCCAGTATATACATTCATTCATAATATTACGTAACATTTAGAGGTAAGAAATGAAATGCACCGTTCATGGAGACGGTAAGCCGTACGTACGCATGAACACTACTTTCATTTATATTTCAAATTTAATGGAATGAAATAATAATTATATAAAGGTATATTATAATTAAAGTATAATATCATATATAATATCATTTACTCCATCCTTTATACATCCAAAATATGGCATTAACGATTCAAATCACTTGGAGGGGGTGGTAGTCCGCACTTCCTAAAATGAAATTATCGCGTTTACCCATAATGGAAATCATAATGGTATGACATAAATGAAAAATAAAGAAGAATAAGGAAAACATAACAAAAATATATATATCATATATGAAAATAGTTTCATCATAATGGCCACCATGAGAGGTGTTAAAAAAAGATTGAACAATCATCGTTTCGTGAGGCAACATTTTACCACCCACAGAAATAGTATGTTCATTAACCATTAGACGAAGGTGTGTGTAAGTGTAAATAAAATAATTCTTATAAAAACATCCTAGTATATTTAAGATACTGGTGTTGTTACAAAATAAAGGAATAAAAATATTTTAGGGGGTTGGAGAAGAAAAATAAATCAAAAGAACACAAGAGAAGACATTACCTTAAAATCGGGTAACTCTTTTTGATTTGATCCAAAGGCTTCCTTGGGAAGAATTATGCCCAAAGTGAGTCTTCTAGGAGTAATATAGGAAAGTTGAGAGAGTATTTGGGCAGAGGTTGGCTGAGCCAAATGGCTTTGATGGTGTGAATAAGGTGGTAGTGGTGGGGGCCTTTTATAAGAGGAGAGGAGGGGAACTATTGGAAAGTTATAAAAGGTTACTTTATTATAAAATTATTTTCGAATTTTAAAGGTCCCAAAATTATATATTTCTAGGATAAGGTGATAGGAGTTCTAAATCCACCCATTCAATAGGTTTTTGACATGTCTAGGTCTTATAGTTTACATTATCTTTTCATTTTATTTAAATCGTTAAATAATGAGGTAATCGCTGCATCATCATGGTGTCATAAATAATTTAATTTATATAACATCTAAAAATTATAAAAAATTTATCATGATGTAGGAAATCATATTATATTTCCAATGAATATTTATAGTCTAACAGTTAACTTATGTAACCCCATGTAATAATTGTTTTCGTAAAACAACACATGTTTGTGACAATTTTATTTTTACTTTAAATAAAACGTTATCAATGTAATTTTCTTACCCATGTGGCTCCATGGGGCCCCCAGGTTGACCCATGGATTTTCTTGGTCGTACATGACTCATCCAATAAGGGTAGGACAAGTGTCAAGATATTTTCACATTTTTATAATATCGTTTTTACCTTAAAGTTCACTAATTACCTTTAATCACGATTAATAAAACTTAAAAGATACTATTCACCAAAAATTATTTTAATCCCATTGAGCCAAATTTTACTTCCTAATGACACCATGTATGTAGGATTTTTGAAATTCAATACACAGAAGTGGTAATGTTTCATTTACATGGAAAATTAGTTTTTAAACTACCACTTAGTGGTTTCACTATTCATAAAAAATCGATGTTTTTTAGAACAAAACCAAAAATTAACCATAAGCTATATTTGATATTCCTAATTCAAAAATGATTTCTATTTTACAAAATTAAAAACATATAAGATGAATTAATTAATTCCCGCTGTCACAACAAATAGCATGTTTTTAAGAAACAATATATATCAAAAGATTGACAATTGTTTATGTCCAATTTCAAAGTGAAATTAATTCTAATGACCACCATTGGATAAAATGGTAAAAATATATTCTAATTATACTTTAAAACCACTAAATAGTAAAATTTATCACTATAAATTATTTTTATTAAAAAATTCGTTTTTAAGTATTTTTCACTATTCATAAAAAATTTGAAGTTCTCAGAAAAATACCAAAAATTCAACATAGGATAATTTCGATATTCTGAATCCAAAAATGAAGTCCATTATGAAATATAAAATATACATAATTTCAAAAAGTGGCTATTACTATTCATAACTGCTACTTTTATTGGTCGCGGTGTGTTAGAACTCGAGGTCGCGTACAAAACATGCTGCTCTATTATTCAAAGAGGAGCGTACCATGGAAGCTTGTGGTGTTACAGAGAAGGGAAGATTTTTGACTGGATACATGCCACTTTAGTTATATTTATATAATTATTAAAATCCATATTGTTTATATTGTTTATATTTAATAAAACCCTATCAATATTTTTATTTATTATTTTTTTATGATATTATTCACTTCTAATTATTCATTTTCAAATATTTATTATTTATTGTTCGTGACCACTTATTATTTTAAATTCTATTTTTTCATGAATTATTAATCTCACTTTTATATTGAGAAATTTCAAAGTGCATATATCATTTTAATTATTCATTCAGATAAAATTATATTCTTCATAAAGGAAATGATCCCTACTTTTGTATTAAACCCCATGTTTCGATGTTTTAAATCCAATTCTTGGAACCAACATTGGGTACTATCCTCACATTTGGGACATCACATTTGGAATCATCTTCAATTTTTGGAACCTCACATTCATAATAAACCTCACATTTGAACCTAAAATTTTGAATGAACCTCACATACAGAACCTCACATTTAGAATTTACATAATGTTTTTGATCCTCAGGTTGGTGATATACCTCACATTGCAATGAATATTTATTTTAATTTTTTATACTGATATGTTATAAGGCCTCACTATAATCATGAATAATGTTTGCATGAAGAATATATTGTGTACATTATTTTATTATAATTTATAGTATATATCACTATGGAATTATCTATTATCTTTCTAAATTTAAATATAATGGATCCTCTAGTATTTATATGCTTATCTGAAGTGTTTATAGTTTTATTATATTTTAGTATTTTGATCATTAATTGATCACCATGCCTTAGAAATGGGTGTTTTTTGTCATGATATATATATCTATGAAGTTTATATTCATTTATTTAAACAAAAAGGATATATGAAAATGTCATTTTGGTGCTTAAAAGATTGATCAATGCGTCACCAAGGTTTATGTAATTTTATAGTTTTCAGATTGTGTTGATTAATTATTATTTATGATATAAGAATATAAAAAAGTCTGATTTATGTGTTTATTGATTCATAAGAAATATAACAAAATTACCTAAACAAAAGTCTTCGGGAATGAATGTTCAATCCGATTTTTTGAGGTCCTAAAACTTGACCAAATCTTTTGATATTAGACTATGTTAAATTTTCTAAAAATTTCAAGTGATATAATTATGGTATTTTTTGGATGGTGTTTAAAATTCATATTCAAATTTAAATATTTTTATAAAGATATTTAAAATTAATAAAATTATTTTTACAGGATATTTTAATAGAGAATATTATGGAGAAAATTTTGAAGATAAAAGTAAAAACTAAAATTTTGAATACTTGAATTTTTAAGACAACATTCATTAATGAAATTATGGACTATTTAAGTTTCAAAAAACTGTGGAGTTATTTTCTAGAAGAAAAAGTTTTAAATTCAAATTAAAAATTTAAATTTAAATTGTTTGTTCTTACTAAAATATATTTTTGGGATATTATTTTTCAACCATCTTCAATGTGTAGAAATAAATATAAACAAAATTTTGGAACTATATTCAAATTTCAAATTTTAATATCCACATGATTTATGGGGGACTAGTTATGAAATTATAAGAGAATCAGTAAATTTTTTATTTATGGAAATTCAAATTCAAAATATTTTATTTTTTATCGGCTATGTACAAATTATCATGGTGATTATTTTTATGAATATTTTGAATTTACAATAGAATATCAGAATTCTGAAATATTATTATTTTCATTTTATATTATTATATTTAAGAATTATTTTAGGAATTATTTAACAAAAATTAAATAATTATGAAGAAAATTATGCAATCCCTTTGGAATGATTATTTTCAAATTCCAATTTTGAATTATTGAAGATCGAGAAGATGATTAAAAAATATCTAAAAGTTGTACTATAAATTCAAAATGAAGATGATGGTGATGAAACTAATAGAACAAAAAATGATGTCACTATTGAATAAAAAAATTGTATAATTATTTTATTAATATTTTTTATCATTAAAATAAGTAAGTATACATTAATTAATGATTTATTGGTGGATATTGGGATTTGTTGAAGATTAAAACATATTTCAATTGTGGAGGAAACTATGAGATAAAGGTTTTAAATAATAATATATCCCATCAATTCTATTGAAGTGATGCATAATTATACCCAGTCATGGTGGAATGTTAGTTTCTCATAATAAGCTTGCAAGGGTCACTGTAAAAGAATTTGAAATTTATAAGGTGTCATCTTCCTGCACTATGTAGTTGAGGTCTCTGGATAAAAGGACATGATGAGTGAAAATCAAAAATCCCACGAAGAGGGAATCTATGAAGTGTACTTGGGTATATATATACACTAAAACACTATACATCATCGTCTACTAATTTTTATTTTATTTGTTCTATTATTAATTTCTTGATATTAAGAGAGAAGGACATGATCACCTTATTTCAACGTGTAGTATTTAAATTTGTCAAGATTTTCAGAAGGAAAAAATATGTTAGAATAGTGTATACTGTCCTATTTGAATGAAGTTAGTTTGATTGATAGCGACCCATACTATACATATGAATGATTTTAGTATGCGGATGGTGACACCAAAATGTCACTATAGCTCCTTAGACTTATAGCCATTGATAACTATTAAGTATTGTACATTGGTGGCTATGAAACTGTATCATAGTGAACTTATTATATAGTTGACGGAAAAGTTGCATCATACCTTTATAAGATCATCCAAACTAGGGTTTCTGTGGGCTTGAGACTCTAATTATACCCTGTAATTATTCTCTAGATCATAGTGAATTTTCAAATTATCCATGTACATGGGGATCCTTTACCAGACCATATAAATCATTGTTTCCTAATTTCATCATGTCTTATTCTTGTGTTCAATATTTTATTTATCTAAAAAACTTTATGTCATTGTGAACCATGATGTTTTCTATAGAATAACTCACCCCCTTTCTCGTGTTTCCATCATTTCCATCCTGGACCAACAAAAATGAATATTACAAATTTTATAATATAGAGATAAAATAAAATTTAATGATGTAAGGTATTTTATTAATGGATAAAAAATCACAAGTACCTATAATGGTGTATTATTGAAGATAAAAAATTCTAAGAAGCTAGTATTCAAGGATGTGGAGGAGAAGATCAAATAAAAATGAAAGTGTGAGTTTCTAAAATTTATAATTTTGATGAAAAATACATTTTAAGAAACTGAATTTTTGATTCATGTAAAAACAATAATGATTCTTAAATTAGATATTATTTGTGTCTATTTTGAGAATGATCCAATAATATAAATATGATGATCATTTTTATTGATTAAGTGAAAAAGATTAAATGATTTTTTCAAAAATAATGCAGATGAAGTTCAATTGATGATTAAGATATCCATTAAATCCTAAAGAATTATAATTTGTGATATTTGAGTGATATATTGATATTTTCTACCATTATAAAGGATATAAGGATGATATACAGGTCTTGGAACTTTCCCACAACAAATCTAGAAATTCATGAACATATCTTTTGATCCATGTGATATTCTTCTAGTGATTAGATTTCACAAGTTAATTATTTATTTAGGAATGAGATGGAGGTTAGGATGAGTTTCTATGATTGGGAACATATTCAACTAGAATCTGTAAAGGTTACTAGCTGGAGAACTCAAAACAAATAATGAGAGAAGACTCTATGTTTCACTTATTTCTCCATTGTTTATACAATCCTGTTTATTTTTATTGAGTGATACTATTGTGAGTTGAGTGTAAGGAATAAGGAACATGAGACTGCTAAAGAATATTGAAGAAAGAAATATTTTTCCAAATTTCAAAGATAAATGAGAAATAAACTAAATGATTATATCCTTATAATATATCTTTAGTTGAAAAATGAGGGTTATATATTTAGAAATAAAGGGTAATGATATGTGAACAAACAACACTCTAATTTGTCTTACACAAAACCATTGAATCATTATATTTATGAAAAAATTAGATGAAACAATATAAATGGGGATAATCTACCTATACAGTTATGTGGATCAAGGAAGATAAAAATATCACTATTGAGTTTCTATGTTGCGGTACTACTAGGGTGTGAGTATCTAAGATAATAAGAGATCTCAAAGAATGATGAAGGAGTATACATAACATGTTGTAGTAAGGAAATATTTTGAGTGTGAAAAACAGAATCAATGAACTAATTTAGTCAAGGAGATAAAAAATAAACAATCTTATATATATATCTTCTAATAGTAACCAATAACAGTCCCATTAGTTTATAGTCTGAATCACCTTGAAGTATTATAGAAGTAGTGTGTTTTAGTGTAAATCAATAGATAATATTTTTTAGGATAATATTCTTAAGAATATTTATTTTTGAGCTTTTAGTAAAATATTCTATAAAGATCTATTAGTTATGGTTGAACAGATGCCAAGTTGCTTACAGGAGTTCTTGAAGAAATTATAGTAATGAAATACTCTCTATTGTGAGAAAGAATATCATCATTTATGGGTGTAGTGTCATCTCAAGACATAATTAAATATATAAATCTAGAGGAGGAAGAAATTAGAGAAACTAACTATTGTGATACTAGTTTGAAGAGTATTAAAGGACCTATAAAAACCTAGTTTCTTGTATAATATATTGAAATCACATAACCTATCTAATTCGATGACCAAATTCCTGAATAAAATGTTAATAGTTGATTAGAATAAAAATATCTCACAATCCAATTAAAATTAATTAAAATATTTTAATGGAGAATTCATGACATAGACATACCGAGCATGGTAACAAGTAGGATTATTGAGAGGGGCCAAACCTTGTAAAAACACATGTTCCATCTTTACTTTCAATATCTACCTTTCTTATAGGTTTATTCTATGTTAAATAAGATGATATCCCAAGATAATTTCAACATGTTAGTTCAAAAAATTATATTCATTTAAAAAAATAAAAAATAAAAAATAATAATATTTAAATATTATATTAAAATTACTATTTTATTTAATAATATAAAACTTTTTTTACCAAAAATTAACACATATAATTATGTTTTATTAAATTTATTGAGTAATTATTTTATGGTATCTTGATACTTTTATTTACTTGATTAATTTATTATAAACATTATTTTGAAAATTAATTCATCATTTACCATAATACTCATTTCATCATTCCAATGGTCAGGTTACTATTATAATGGTCATATTGATATTCCAAGGGTCTTATTTTTAATTACTATATCTCATATTGAATATGGTCATAATGAAATTATAATTCCTCTAAATACATCATATTTTCATAATTCATCATTCATTATAGTTCCTCTCATGGTTTTATATTTTTAATTTTCAAAATTCCAATTATATTACTAATGTTTTGTTTCCTTTTTACATTTCTAACTACATCCATGATAATAATTTGGGACCATGATGTTCCATAATATCAATATTTAGTTTTATTATTTAGTTAACTTTATTGTCCCATTATACCAATTTCAATTTTATAGTGTATAAATACTCCATATAAAACATTAATAGTATCAATCATTCCGGTAAATGTAATTTTGTAGTTGTGTTATACAATTATGATGAAATAAAAGGATTTTTTTTGCAAAGAAATATCAATTGAAACATATTAGGACCAATATTACCACTTAAATAATTTATTCCTCAATATTATGGGTATCCATGAACAATTGTGGGTAATCTTTTCATATTTATTCCTCGGGCTCCCTTGTTGCTTCATCTAACTTATAATTCCTTTAAAGTACATTCATTAACCATGTTATCTGACTTTACATCATGTTATATCTAGTGTGAGGAATTTTTACATGATCTTTATTATAGGTCAAATCGGGATTGATCTCAATTTTTTTAGTGGTGAGTACATGCATTGGGCCTTGCATGTACTTCCTTAATAGTGCGACATCAAAGACATTATGCTCTTTAGAGATGATGAGTGGAATAAATAAACGATAATCCACATCATCATTTCTTTAACAAATATCAAAAGGATGAATGTATCCTATAATTAGCTTCCCCTTCTTTCCAAATCATTTAAACCCCTTCCATAGAGATACCTTCCAAGAGATATGATCTCCTACTTAAAATTCTAAATCACACATTTTATTATCATCATAACATTTCTACCTATTTTTTTCCATATTTATATGATTTAATATAGCTCACACATTCTCATATGTCTCATCAATGTGTTCTGGAATGACTAGACTCCTTTCACTAACTTCATCCCAATAGGATAGAGTATGAAATATTTTCCTATACAATCATTTATATGATTTATTTTGAATGATTTAATGAAATATATTATTTTATATGAATTCCACTAAAGGTAGTTACTGGTATCAATTGAATTTTAAGTCCATTAATAATGACCTCAACATGTACTATAATGATTAGATATTATTTTCAGAAAACTTATTTTCTTGAGGATAATAGGATATAGTCAAATGTATCTAATTATTTTGACACTTTTGAAGAATCCTCCAAAATTTCGATATGAAATGAGAACTATGAATAGATAATATAAATAGAGGAGTTCCTTACAAATTATTTAATAAAGAGTCATGAAATATTCCCAAGTGGTAGATCCTACATTATTTCTAAGAAATGTGTTTAAATTTAAAGGTCACCCATAATAACCAAAATTGTTTCATTCCTATTTGATGTCATACGATTACTTGAAATGTCCATATATTATTAGTAAAAAAGTAATATTTCACAATATTTTTTTATATTTTACCATATGTGAACATAAAAATACTATTACATTTCAATGTAATATTACACATCAAAAAAAATTATTTTCCAAAAAACCTAGGAACAATACATGGATATAAACACAAAACAATAATACAAAAACTAAGGAAAACTCCTTAGGCCTGAATTCTCTCATGAAGATCATTCCTTCCATAAAGACGGTAAAAATACATACAAGCATTAGGAATATGATAGACATTATCAAGTGAAGTGAAAAAACCTTTGGAAGTGATGTAATGAATGATGAAGTTTGAGAATGGTGGGTTATATAGGGTGTAAAGTTACATGAGAATATTAGGATATGATGGTTAAATTTACCATTAACTAACCATTATAACATCACCATCATATGACTTTTAGAATAGTAATCTCAAAATTAATAATTGAAAACTGAACAATGAAGAAGTAAAAAAAATTTGGGAGATAATATAATGAGTTTATATCATAATATAATAAAATAAAAGTGTTAAATATGATAATTATTTTTTTTCATAAAGAAAGGATAATTTCATTTTTGGTAAAACATATAAGTTTTATTATCACTAAAATATATTTTTAGGAATAATATAAAAATATTAAATAATTTTTTTAAAATGGTTCTATAAAAAACTAGTTATTTTTATATGAAATATAATATAATTTCATTAAATCGTAATTAATTTTTCAAAGCATCATAAGTTTGATTATATCTTAAAAATTGATATATTTTTTTTATAAATAAGGATTTTATTTTAACTATAAATTTTCTCACATTTATAAAATTATTTTGAAAAAATTTATGTCATTTTTTAAATAATTATTTTCAAATTATCTTAGAGTAAATTGTTGGTAATTTTCTAAAAAAGATTAATCTTTGGTGAATAGAAATATATGAAAAATATGGTATTTTACATTATTAGTTAATTATATGATTAATTGAATAAAGGGTGATGTAATAAACCATTATCTCATCATCACATGCATTAATTACTATATATATTCATAATAATCATCAATATTTTTAATCTTGAGAAAAAATAATGAACTAATTAATTTTATATTAAAAACACCCCTCCCTCTTATAAATACCACCCATTACCACCCCTCTTCACCTCACACTCTAATTTACATACCTTTATAAAGATCTACCCAAATATATTCCCAAAAGGTTTCTCATGTTCAAGGAGTTATGTTCTTACCAAAAGACCAATCTAAGGATCCTTAGGGTGTAGCCTAAGAGTTAACATCCAAAGGAAGAGGTAAAATTATCAACCTATCTATTTTAATTATTTTCTTCTTCTACCCACTATAAAATTAATACATCTATCCTAAAATAATGAACAAAATAAGATAACTACAATGAAATTTTATTACGAACTTAATTCTATCTATTTATTTTTAAGATGAAAATGTTTTTCATATTATGGTATGTTTCCCAAATCTATAAATAATGTATTTAATTTACCATCACTACTTTCATGGATGGGTTTTAAAAATGATTCAATGAATAAATAAATTATTTATGATATTACTAATTTTTTTGAAATATAATTTTAGCATTAAATTAATGATATTAATAAAAAATGATCAAGGTTATTTCATCCATCAAGAATGAGTTAATCAAGAAACGTTTTAAAATTTAAAACTATTTTGGACCATATATTAATCTAGAATGATATTATGTTAATTGAATGATAAAGACTCAATAAAACTACAATTATATAGATTTTTTAAACTCTTTTAAAACACCTTGAACAATGATTAACCCATCAAAGTAATTTTGGAGAAGTAGACTGAACAACTCCAATTTTCCAATATAAAAAACAAATATGTAATTAATGATTAAAATTTAATAATAATAAAAATTTAAAAAAAATCATGAAAAATGTTCTGAATCAAGTAATTAATAAATTTAATTTGATTATTTAGGGGGCTAAATTTACTCACTGAATGAGTCAAGGACCTAAGGTAAGGGATTTTTTGATCCACCCTCATTAATTTTGAGTTACATGTTCTCTTTTTCCCTTCCCCTTTATATCTTTCTCATTTATTTCTTATATATTACCTATATATATATTTCTTAATTATATACCTAGAAAACATTACTTTTCATTATTGGGTTTAGTGCATGTTCTTCAAGCTCCATTCTCAAATCTGTGTTTTAATTATATCCATTTAATTATAATTATTCTAATTCTTACCCCTTGTTATGTACTATTCTATATAATATTTTTCTCCTTTTATGGTTTTTTAAAACAATTATTTTTCATGGAAAACCATTTGGGTTCATTTATGATTTTAAGTAAATTATTATTTGTCTACCTGTCTAAAATATTCTCTACCCATTTTCTTAAAACCCAAATTAAGTGGTTCATTTAAAAACCTAATTTTCCACCCATTTTATTTCCTCACGTATTTATGTAATTTATTTTCAGGAAATAATACTCCTAATACATTTAATAATGTCCCGTAATTATTTAATCACTTATTTTATGTCAATCATTATTATATTCCATTTGGTTTTTCTCTATGGAATGACTTTGTAAACCATTTTCTTTCATATGTTTTTATTATGATTATGCCTTATATATTATTTTTTTAGGTTTCACATATAAGTATGTACATGTTATAATTTCGGTAGGTGGGTATGAAATTATAAATTCCCCTAATTAATTGGTTAATGATATCATCCCATAAAATACTGTGTATGGTGCACATGTAGTTATCCTTGATCATTAAGTTATTTTGTCTTCTCATTGATCCTTGAATTATTCTTATAATGTCATGTTTTGTGTTGTTTACAAATTATTTTTATTCTATGAAATTATGATTTAATCTTATCATCCCATGATTCTATGTTATTAAATATGATTCTCATATTTTTATATTATCATGATATGCCTCTTGTCTCTTATGTATTACTTGTCACCATGCCTTACTTTGACTATTCCTATACTGGGATTTATATCTCACCCATTTTATATATGTATATTCTAGGGTATCCTATGATTTATTTGAATTTAAAAGGGACCTAGTTGAATATTTTTAATATTAAAATAAATATGATAGAGATTATGTTTAGGTTGATGTATTTCTTAAATAGTCTCCCAAAGACACTTAACCTTAAGATCTTCTAGGTTGTGTTTTGTAGAAATTTATGTTAAAAAATTATTCAATTATATATGTATGAGACTTTGGTTGATATAGTTGGTATCAGATTAATTTTTAATTATTTCAATTGATCAATAAAAGAAGACATAAGTGAAAACCCTATATATAATTATACGTATAAAAAACATCTTAGAATTTTAGTAATGTAAAGAGAATGTGGTCCCTTAGAAATGAATCATTTTCCTAGATACTATAAGTGGATACATTTTCTTGAAAATATGCACCTATTGGAAATAATCCTTATAAAGGATAATTAGTATTAACACTAGCTTCACCCAGTGCGCAAGACCTGGTTTGACACTCATGGAGGATATTCATTGGTTGATTCATCTCTTATTTAGAAACTATTATAACATATTTGAATATATTCTCTTTTAGAGAACCTAATATGAAATAGACCATGGATAACCTATATTAGAACCTATAAATTTTTATTCTTGGATATGTATTCTATTTACTAGTTATCTCTTCTAACATCAATGTTTCCTTTTTTACATTCTTATTAATTATATTATTCACGCCCCTAATTTTCATTTATTTTAGTTAATTGATGGATGATTGTTGAATTATTCAGAAAACCATTGTGATAGGAAATTTGATGATTGGTAAAATGAAATTCACAACATTATGGTTGTAAAAATAAAGAATATTATTTTATCACATGAAAAACAGACTGAAGTTATGAATAATACCATGAATCATGTGGAACACCACATTATTCTAATGAATATTTTTTTGTTTATTCCTTTATGTGAAAAAGGACTCTTATGTTAAAATAATCATTTTATCCCCTAACCATGGGATATTGGATTAATTTCATTGAGAATTTAATCTCTATCCTCTAATAATATTTTTAATAGAAATTCATACTTGACAATTATCACATAGAATAACAAAACTATCGGTGGTGGCCAGTGATCTAGAATGTGAAGACGAAGGAATAAATTTTATCAACATAGTGATAATGGTATAATAAAATATTTTCAACCAATATTTTCCACACAATCTCCATCATAAAATGAAGAAATAGTTCCATGGAATCAAGTAAAAGGAGGAAGAATAAATCTGGTGTTATGAGGAAATATTTACAAGAATTTCATGGTATAACTCTAACTTTATCATTTTACCTAAAATTAATGTTGTATACTTAGTTACTAGGATGAATCTAAGTCTATAAAAATATTTATAAATTTAATACTTTTATAGTTATGATTAAATTTTTCGATGTTCCCTTAAATTCAAAACGGGCATCAAAGATTCTCAATAGTCCCTTGGGACCAAAGATAAATTTTTTAATGGATTTTAATTATTATGGATCAACAAAAAAATCTCATAGAAGGGAAAAAATATAATCAAACACTTATTATATTTATAGTAAGAATCATTATAGAAACTATCTTATGGGTATAAGATTTTGTTTCAAGTGTGGAAGGGAGGGAAATAAATCTAATGAATGAAAAAGGGAGATGAAGAATATGATTAATGTGGGAGAAGAAAATATGGTTATAATCAATCCAAAACCTATGGTATAACGTTTCAAATATAAGGAAAATCAGAACTATGAAAACAAATATCCTAACCGAAGGGTTTTTGATGATAATAAACGGTTACATGATCTACATCTAAGAGAGAAATAGTGGGATTATGATATCACTAATGCTGAGGTGGATCTTGATAATGGAATAGTGATAGGAACCTTGGTTATTTATTCAATAATAAAAAATGTATTATTTGATTATACTTTTATTCATTCGTTTATATATTTAAATATTATTATGACTATTTAAAACAATGACTCAAAGCATATATGTTGAGTTATCTATGAAAACAAAAAATAGTGTAATTATTTAATCTGAAGTATATAACTCATCCCCAATTTATATTTGTGTGCTAAATCACCCAAAAAAAACTTATAATACTCTTTCTATCAGAATTCTAGGCTATAATGGGCATGAATTGGATTCCCTTATATAGAACCAATATTAATTTCATGGAAAAGGAAAGAAATTTTTGTATCCTAAATCCACCTTTGATTTTGTACATGTGTAAGGAGAGGGATGAATATTCTTTGAAAGTTTCTTCTCAGGTATGTATATTATTTCTTTATAATAATACATATTGAAATTTTTTTAGGGAAAGGAGAGTATCACCCATTAAGACAAGCCCATTAAAATGGAATATGATGAGGTATTCTTTAAAGAGATTCCTAGTTTTCATCATGAACAAGAGTTTATGTTCCCAATAATACTTTTACCTCGATCTCTAGCAATATCCATGGATCCTTATAGAATAGTAACCATTGAACTATAAGATCAAGAGAAGAAACTTCAATATAATCTAGAAAAGGGTTTCATACACCCGAGTGCTTTACCATGGGGTGAATTGGTCCTCTTGGTCAAGAAGAAGTATGAGTCATTGCGTATCTATATTGATCATTGTGTACTCAATAAGATCAGGAAAAAGAACAAGTATAACCTACCTCAAATGGTTGAATTATTCAATCAAATATTTGGATCCTATTACTTCTCTAATTTGACCCTTAGTCAAGATATAGTTAATCGAATGTGAAGAAGGAGGATATTACCAAGACTTTATTTTGAACAAGGTATAGATTACATGTGTTCATAGTGATTCCAATAAAACTCACTAATTTTCCTTCATTCTCTATAGACTTAATGAATAGAGTCTTTAGAGACACTGTTGAAAATTTTATGGAAGTATCTATAGACCATATTATCATTTGCTCCAAAATAAATAAGGACTAGAGGAGAATTTTAATTTTATGTTGAATACATTGAGAAAGGAGAAGTTATATGTAATGTATACTAAATGTGAGATTTTTATGGATCAATTAATGTTCTTAGGGAATATTATCACCATTAAGGTTATATTTTTAGATCTTTCAAAGAAGAATTTGATTGAATAATGGACCAGAAAACATTTATAATAGAGATATATAGTTTCCTCATATTAGCTGGGTACTGTTGAATATTTGAGAGAAAATAAACATGGAAATATAACCTGCTAACCAAGGTAAATTATAATGAATTGAAGTTTATCTAGACCAATGAATGTGAAGAGCGATTCAAGGATTTAATGAATTGGATAATCAATATACATGTACCAACACTGCCCACAAGTAGGGAAGGGTTTGTGATCTATAGTAATTTATTAAAAAAGGTCTTGGGTTGGGAACTCAAGAAAAATAATAATGTAATAGACTATGCCACTCAATAATCAATGATAAATTATTATAACTATTCAACACATGATATAGAGTTGGAAACATTAATCTTTAAATTGAAGATTTTATGGAATTATATCTATGTAGAGAAGTGTGACATATATGCAGATCATGATATCCTCAAGTATATATTCCAATAGAAGGCGATCAACATGTGGTAATAAAGGTGGTTAAATATGATAATGAATTATGAATTATCAATCTATTACTACCTCAAGAAGGATGATAAAGAGGTAGATGATGTATGTTTAAAAGACCCATCAACCTTATCCATGATGTGGATTGATATGGATCCAATATTCTTATACATGAAAAGGATGGACATGGGAATCATAAAGAAACGAACATCATCCTACATTTCTAGAATGGTTTCTCAACCATCAATTTTAAATAATAGGATGGAAGATAAAAGGGATAATTTGGAGATTCAAAAGATGGTGGATGATAAAATAAATGAAAAATCCTTATATATAAATATTTATGAAGACATAATTGTGATATTTGGTTTATGAATATACGTACCATCATAACCTGAGATAAAGAAGGTGTTATTCAATTATTCACATCACTTTACATTCTTCATCCACAAAGGGAGAAAGAATATGTATGAGATCAAAAATATCACTATTAGTGGGATAATATGAAGAAGGATATTGTGGAATATACATACAATTTGCAGATATATCAACGGGTGATGATAGAAAGGAAAAATTCTATCATGATGATGAAACTGTTACCCATAACTCCATGTAAATGGGATAACATACCTATGGATTTTATCATGATAAATATAATGACATCAAAGTGGAATAATTCAATATATCTTAGAGTGGATCATCATATAAAGACTAATCACTTCATTTCTATTTTAGAGGACTTCTCAATCATCAAATTTGAAGTGTATATGTTAGATAATTCATGAGGGTTCATGGAACACCAAAATAGATTGTATCTAATCATGATCTAATATTCACCTCACATTTCTAGAAAATTATTCAATATTCTTTGAACATAATGTTTAACTTTAGTATAATCTATCTCCCCAAATTGATGTATAATTTGAAATAAATATAAAAACAAATTGAGGATATGTTGATATGATTCAATTTATACATTAAATGAGGCTAGGATAAATATGTTCCTCTAATAAAGTTCTCATACCACATTGGGTTTCACTCAAGCTTTCAGATTACACCTTATGAATCCACAAATTGAAAGATATTTTAAACTCAAATAAATTAAGTGGAAGTTTTACAATGTAATCTTTTAGGATTATAATTAGTCAAATAAATTACTGAGAAGTTAAATACCATTTAATAACACATCAAGAAATATCGTATTAGATAGAATAATTATGCTGACAAACATCGATATGACCTAGAGTTTCAGGTGGGAGGTAAAGTGTTCCTTTATATATCTCCATGGAAGAGAGTCACAAGGTTTGGTAAGATGGGAAAGTTAATTCATTGGTATATTATCAACCTTTTAGATACTTATTTCTTTAGTTCAATGACTTATCATCCATCACTCCAACTAAAAATTAAGAACTAATAAGATTAAAAAAATCATTTTCTTATAAAAATTGGGTTTACATATGTTTTATGTTTTCATTTAAATGTTTTATTTATCATATTTTTAAATTGAATTAGATAAAATGAAGATTAATTTCCTAATAATATAATCAAAATTATGTAATAGGTTTAATTTCATTTTTAGGTAAAAAACAACTTATCAGGGTGAATCTTTCATGGCATTGATAAACTGTAGAAACTGTAAAATAGAATATATATTTAAAATGATTTATAAAGATTATAAAAATAAAAATAAATGTGGATAAAGTAGGATATATATTTCCTCCTTGGTCTCTTCCACTTATGTGTCCACTTTTCATTTTAAAATGACATTCTTTAACCATTAAGTAAAGTGAAATTGCAAACATCACACTCAAACTCACTTATAAAAGGACCTCTTCACCACCCCTTACAAAACACTAAAATCCTTTAGTAATATATAGAATAATTTCCCATTTTTGAACAATTAAATACATCTTAGATTTTTGTGTTCTTTTATTCTCAATAATTATTCCTAAATCCTTAATTTCAAAGAAACCCATTTTGGGATGGAATTAAATAATTAATGTACATTTTTATTTCAAAAACATCATTTAAAATTTGGTTTTCATCATAAATATTTTTAAATATCATTATATACTATAATTATTTCTATTATCATCATTATTCTTATTTTAAAATTATTTAAATATTATATAACTCCAAAATCGTACTCATTCATTGATATTTCATGTTCTTATTTCTGTCGGTTCAAGTTTCTACATGAATGATGCTATAAAAACACAATTATTTCATCATGAATAAGTATAAATACATTAAAAAAATTAATATATAATATTAAGGAGAAATTTATTAATATATATATGGTTAGTTAATTATGACACAAATATAAATGGTCATTATAAAGTAACTTGTTGTTATCGGATAATTACCCAAAACATGATCATCATGGATTCCATTCCCACAAACCATACCCATAACTTTCATAAAACAAAAATGGGACTAAATGATTCATTAAAAATAAATTATTCCACTAACTAGACTAATATTTGATTTGAAAACTTATTTTAATCAAATGAGGATTTAAAATTGCATTATGAAAATTTTATGAATTAATGAGAATTACTAACATCATATGATTAAAATAAACAATAAATAACTGATATATGTGTAAAAAATAATTATAATTGAATCGTATAAAAGATAATATATATGGATAAGGTTATTAAATATTTTATTAATATGTTTATCATAATTATATATGATGCTAAATCACTATAGTGGAAATCAAGAATAAAGATAAGGGTTTATTTCCAATATCATTTTGAAATAAAGAATATTTGTTTAAAGATTTATATCTGGGGAAAATTTATTTTATTTATCTATAAATTCACATATTTTTTCTCATTCTATACTTTTTTTTATATTTTAAATTTTTTTACTATCCCCCCTCCTTTGGTTCACTATTAATTAGAAAGGTTTCTTATAAGTGAAACCGAACTTATCTCATATTCTTGGTCAAGAATCGTTTTTCTCCATGCTCATATTATTTATTTATTTTTTAAATTTAATTATACATACTTATAATATTGATTAATTTTATTTTATATTGTAATTTATATGTTTTTAAAAATAATAAAAGTATTTTTTTAATCATTTTTTCACTAGTTATTTTTTATTTACCTTATTTACAAAGTGTAAATGTAATAATTTTTATATGCTTTCTAGAAGAACAAATTTTCCACCATATTCCTTAGTTTTATTTATAAACTCTCCTCCCCAGGTTTTCATGGTTTTTCAATGTAAATTCTATTCTTATTATTTTATAAGGTATTTACTTTTGAAAGTATAAGTTATAAAAAAGAAAAGGATATTTCTTCTTATTTTTCAAAGAAATTGTTTAATGATCTTATAATGTAATTTTTATATCTTTCAGCATCCTTTAATGTTTCTTATTCCCCACTGGAGATATTATCTAATGAGAACAATCAACTTTTTTATCTAGATTTATTATGGTCATATTTTAAGTTAGTTTTCATGAAACTCATTTCATTTACTTGGGTTAATTAAGATACGATTGGATTCAAAATGTTTTCATGTCCATTTTGGAACACATAAATATGGTTTATTAATATGTTATGGTGGTTTTTTATCCCATCATTAAATTGAGTAAAATTTTATATCTCCTGATATCAAGATGAGACATAGGTGGTTAGCTGAAGTCCAAAATTTTTGGTATATAAGGGGTTATCCTAAGTCAACAATGTTATGGCCAGATGGTTAGCCTAGTACATTATGATATAAAATCCTTAGTGGTTATCCTTGCAATATGTTATTATTTTTATGAATATGTTTTCCACACATTCTTCTGTTTTGAAACATACCTTTGTTATGTTCTCTTAACTTAGATGATTGACTCTTATTTCCATACTCCTATGATTCATGCTTTATGTTATACCCCAAAATTTATATCAGGAATTAGGATTTATGATCCATTATTATAAGTATGATTTTATTATGTTTTGTTCATGATCCTAGATTATGTTCTAATATCCTCATGTTTTTCTCATGTTCACATTTCATCTTTGATTGATATCGCTTATGTTCACCCTTTATGCATAAGATTACCCTTTCTTATATTTCAATTTCCATGAGTTATGAAGAAGAGTATTATATATGATATATTTATAAGAGTATCATGTGTGTATAATATCTATTAGATATATTAAATAATGGCTTAAAATAATTTTGATTATGTATCTCATATCCAAATACACAGTACCTATAATTTCTAGGGTGTTTTTTATTATGTGATGTGATGAATATTCATATAAATTGATGTAATATATAAGTATGGTATGGTTAGGTAATATATGTTTTTATAATAGTTGGTATTAATTATTTCTATAGATTATGTTATAGAGAATAACAGGATAGTGTTCGTTTTAGATGCAGCGTATGCATGTGATGGTGGTAGATATATTAAAATTTCTTTTAATATTTGAGTTTCTTGAAACCATGAGTGGATATATATTTTTCGTAAAATTTATAATTAATTTATTTAATATCAGAATAAATAAATTACTACAATTTGTATCTTTATTAAATGTTAATGCTTATCATCCATAAAGGCCCTTTCAGATTGCCTTCATTGTGATGTGAGGATCTAATGATAAAATCCATCTAGTAGTGATCCACATGGGTTCCTTTGATATCCAAGAAACTCCAATCAATCTCTGGCTACTAGAATTGTGAATGGATTTTCTTGAATTGTTTTTTTTGATTGATCATCCTTTGGTCTTGAAGGAATGTCTCTTTTGTTTCTAGTTCTTGAGAGTGAGAGATAATAGGAGTCAAGAGAGAATTCTTTATGCGCAACAATTCTCTATTTGGAATGCACCAATCAATTTTTTCACACCCTACACAATAGACATAACCATCTATTTATAGCACTAATGTTTTGGTTAAAATAATTATGTAATTGTATTTAAGTCCTTAAATAACATAATAACATCTAATAAACCCCATGAAACATAATAATAATAATAATCATAATAATAATAATAATAATATTTCGTGCATGCCGATTTTCATAATAATTTTTTTTATTTAACTATCTTGTTATTTAAATTTTTTTATCAGACATAATCTTGGTACAATAAAACTCCTCTAGAATTTATTTAAAACTCTAATAAATATTTAGGTTAAATATTTAATTCATTAATAGATATTTTTGATCAATAATATGTAATAAAATTATCACTCTATCTTGAGAATAATATTTATTCAATTAATTAAATTCAAATAAAATTTAATTAAGATCATCAGTAAAACTTAGTGTGTGGCCCTCTATGATTATTTATCATTGGTATTAAGTGATCTTGACTAATGTATAATATTAATATCTATTAATTGGTTAAATCACCCAATAGAAATAACCTAATTTTGTATAAATGATAACCATATATGAACAGTTATTGTGTAATATAATCCATTTCTTTGCAATATCGTATCAGGCAGGCTGAACATGTGTGTCACCAACTTATTTGCCCGATACATTTTTTTGTATATCTAAAATAACACATCATTACACCATTTCCAAGGAATTTAATATTAAAATTATATTCTAATCAAAGGGATGAGATATCAACTTCCATAAAATTTGAAGGGCCAAATCTTTCCTAGACTTATCCATAAATGAAATGCCAATATTTATGCACCCAACATACCATACCTCATTGAAAACATATGCATTCATAGTTTTCAATAGAAAATTTATGTTTGTAATTCATGACATGGATTAATGACAATATTAAACTGTAAGGACCATTAAAAACACCTATAGATAGGAATATCCGATGACACCAAAACGTGAGAAATTTCTAATGGCGGGTCTATTCTCAAAATATTATACCTTGGAGATTACCAAGAGAGTGCTTCATGAGAGTAAACATTATCCAATTATGAGTACCTGTACCTGATAGTCTATGTACCATGTGTCCCATCATAATTTGTTATCCAACCATAGAACATTATTTAATAATAACATCATAACACTTTAATTTTCTCATCATAGAGGAGAACTGATTTAACCTTATCAATGTGAGGTATAATCTAGAAAATTATTCCATTATATTTATGTATAACAATGAAAAATATATATTAATAAGTTTTATTAATATTAAATACATCAAATATGAATATAATATAAGTAAAAAATAGTTGGTCTTGGGACACTAACTCCAAAAAAATCACACTTGGACTAAATCTAAATTCCTATGACTTTCAATCTGCTAGACCACAAGTGATAATCATGTTTCTGCTGAGCCAAATATTATTCAAGGTATCCACCACACTTTCTTCTATAGAAATTATTCTCACTACATCCTCACCTCTTTGATAAAAATCCCTCAAGTGATGATACTTCAAAATTAGGTTCTTTTTCTGCTGATGCGACCTTAGATCTTTTTAGAGAGTCCAAGTTGTTGTATTATCACAATAGAGTGTGATAGAATCATTACTTCTAGGAACCACATTAAATTCTTGTATGATGTTGTGAATCCATACTACTTCTTTATCTTCAAAAAAAACCACAATATACCCTGTCTCTATTGTAGAATTTGTGACCACAACCTGCTTTGACCTATTTTATCCCACTACACCTCTATTCAAAGTAAATATTTATCTCATTTGTGACTTAACGTCAACTTGATTAGTTTGGAAACTAGAATATTTATATCCTCTAATGAATAGTTCATCATATCCTCCAAAAACTGCAAACATATCCTTAATATGCCTCAAATATTTAAGGATAGTATTGACTGCTCTCCAACAGTAGTCACCTAGATTACCTTGATATCTTCATACCACAATTAACATATGGGAAGAATCTAGACTAGTACATAGAACAACATACCTGAATTAACCAACCACTAATGTGTATGAAATTCTTGACATTATTTTTCTTTCATCATGTGTTTGAGGACACATTTTCCAGGAAATATGACTGTGATGTGATGCTTTCAATGATACTTACTCGGATTGTTATGTACGGAATCTCTTCAATATCTTGTCAATGCATGTTCTTTGACATAGGCTGAGCCACGACTTGGATCTTTCATGATGTATCTTGATCCCAAGTATATATACTACCTCTCCCAAGTCGTTTTAGTGAATGATTTATTCAACCACATACAAATATATTGTAAGACATTTATTTCATTTACTATGAGTAATATGTCATCGACATACACGATTAAGAAAACAACTGCACTCTTAAAAAACCATTTTTATATATAAGGCTCAAAATCATTCTTTTGAAAGACAAAATTCATTATGGCTTCATCAAAATGAATGTTTCAGGGCCAAGATGATTTTTTAATACATAAATGTATTTTTTAAATTTTCATATCATTTTGGCATCCTTTGGAGTCACAAAAGCATTAAGTTGTTTTATATAGAAATCTTTATAATGGTTCCCATTAATGAAGGGTGTTTCGATACCCATTTTGTAAATCTCATATTCATGGAATGACATAATGGAAAACAAAATTTTGATGTATTTCAACATTGAAATGGGCGAAAATGTTTTATTGTAGTCAATTCTATGATGCTATTTAAATCCTTTTGTGACCAGTCATGCCTTATGGGTACTGAATTTTCCTTTCATGTATATTTTCTTCCTAAATATCCATTTCTAACCAACAATATTTACATCCACTAGAGGATCTACCAAAAATTGAGACTTGGTTTTTGTACATGGAATGCACTTCATAATTCATGGCTTCTTTCCACATGGAAACATATGTGCCACTTACTGATTCCATGTATGTTAGAGGATCATTACTATCGATTAATAATTTTTCAACTTCCTTAGTGACTAGAAATATATAAAATTATAGTTCTCTAACCTCTCTTGCAGCCATACTCAGTACTTGTGCATCTGGAACATTTTCTTCTTACACATGTCTTTGTGGAATCTATTCCTATTCCAACTCCAACATACCTCAAGCCTTAAATTCATCAGAGTCTATATCCCTCCCACTATCTCCTTTAGAGATGTGTTCCCTCTCAAGGAATATGATGTGTCTTTATACTATTAACTTTTTTCTAAGGGGCCATATAGGTAATATCCCCTTGTTTCTTTGGGTTATCCTATAAAGGTATACTTTTTGCTTGGGGGTGCATTTTGTTTACATTAATAGACCTTGAAAAACATTGTGAAACCCCAAATATGTAACTATGACAACACATGTTTCTTTTTAAATATAGAAATATTATGGTATACTTTATTCCACATTAATTGGCACTTGGTTTAGTATTTCTTCTGTTGTTTGTAATGAATATCCCCAAAAGGATAATAGAAGACTCATGTGAATCATCATTTATCTGACTATTCTCAATAAAATGCATTTCCTCCTTTCACATATACCATTCCAATGAGGTGTATAAGGATTAGTGAGTTGAGTTAGGATCCTAAACTCCCATATGTTGATCCAATAAGGTTTTCCTTATGAATTTTCCATTCCTTCATACTTGGGGGATAATGTTGAGTCATTGAGGTTTCCTTATGACTTTACCATTCCTTCTTGTTTTGAAAATCACAAACACCTTATCTCAAGTAAAATCTCTTTTTACCCTGTGTTTTACTTCTATAAGGAAAAATCTACTTCAACAAAGAAATTTATCCTTACCATGTTTTCATTATTCATTATCTTTTCTAAGTGTAAAATTCTGTTTCATGTCTAAAACCTTGGAATCATTTAATACTTTGGTATGAAGAATTCTGTTCTAGGATCCTAATTCAGACTCCAAAATTTTATGGAGTTCAACACCGAATTCTGGTTATGAACTTTTATGATGTTCAACACAGAATTATGGTCACTAACTTTTATAAAGTTCGACTCTGAATTCTGGTTACGAACTCTTATTAATTTCGACTCTGAATTCTGGTTACAAACTTTTATGAGTTCTGACTCCAAATTCCAATGAATTCTGACTCCAAACTTTGTATGTTCAGGTTTCAAATTCTTGAGATTCTAGATTCCGAATTTCCATGAAATTCAGACTTCATAATTCTATAGAGTTCAGGTTCCAAATACCTTAGAAAACAGAATCTGAATATCCTTGTATTGCAGATTCCGGATTCACTTTTAGTTAGACTATGAAATTTTATTTTCTTACAGTCTAAATATTGGATTTTTTTATGTAACCATATTTTTTCTTACACTTGTTTAAGTTACAAAACGATTTTGTGCATTCATTTACTAACTAACCAATGTTTGAGTGACATGTGTATAGGTCCCTCTAAAATTCAAGGAAAAATATGACCGTTGGAGGAGGGAGCCGCTCATTGGAGCTGTGCCTAAAAATAGGAGCTCATTTTAAGAGCTCACAACTTTTGGGAACAACTTTTGGACAATTGTTGATCTGAAGTAATTTCTAGAGAGGGATACTCTCTTGCTTATTGCATACTAAACTTCTTGTTAGGATTTTCTTTTTGTGACTCTGATTATTGTGGTGTACAATCGAGGGTTTCCGAATATAGGATGACAGAGGTGCTGAATACCATGAAGTTAAGGGCTTCCTTGCTGAGGAAGACATAGGTTTTGACTACCTTGAAGTTGAGGGCTTGCGGGGATAGAAAGACAAACTCCGATCTTCATATCGAGGGCTTACCCTGGTGTGGGTAAGACAAACTTTCTTGAAAGTATAAATCAAGGGAACTTTATCCCAGGTTGTTATATACCATTCTCTTTGTGTTAAAAGACATACTACTTGTTACCTGTTTGTTTCAAGTTCTCTTCTACATTTTTATTGTTGAGGAAAGTATAACTATCTTATACTTCCTTAAACTTATGCTCTGATTTAGTTAGATTCTATATTCTTTAAGGTATAATCTTCATCTTTGTAAACTTTCATTAAGTTTTATTTTTCCGGAACCCTCTTTCTGGATTCACATTCTCGGAATCATATTTTTGGAATCAAGCAAGTGTGTAGAACTAGAGGTTTTGTGAATTACCTTGTTTAATCTTGTTAAACATAACCACCTTTAAAAGTTCCAAAGGAATTTTTAAAAGTATACAATTCACCCCCTCTTGTCTTTTAAGTATCATTAGATACTAAATATAGTATCTCTATTATTTCGATCCTACATTTGGTATTATAGAGTATATCATACTCACATAACGTCTCAACAATTAGTATGAGAGAATTGGTCCAATCTGAATTAATCTCATGATTAGATTCAGAAGATAATTCATCTCATTCTTTCACAAAATCAGTTTTTTGGACTCATAAAGATCAGATTCATTTTTTCTTAGAGTTACTATTGTTCTATATTTTTCCTTGTTGAGGAATATTTTATTTTATTACAAACTTTTTCTATTAACATGTTATTTGTGGAGAGATTTTTTCCTAAAGATGTCAGGAATCAATGTTGGTTCAATAGACAATATCAATCCAATCAGACCACCTATTTTTGATGGGAATGATTATGAATATTGGAGAGATCATATGAAGACATTCATTATCAATAATGGACTTGATAATTTTGTTATGCTTACTGGGGGATACAAAATCCCTGACAAAGAAGTTAGTACCTTTACCAATCAAGAAAAGCATGAATATCAACTAAATTATAAGGTACAAAATACATTTCTTTATTCCATGACTAGAAATATATATCCAAATTTCATCTTGTGAAGTAGTAAATTTTATTTGGAAGAAACATGAAGTTACACACTTTGTAACTTCCAACGTTATTGAAACTAGAAGAGCTATGCTCAGAGCTGAATATCATGGTCTCTACTTTCCTTATGGAGAACCCATATATAAGGTGCAATAAAGATTCATGACTATTGTGAATAGTTTACAATCCATGGGAAAGAAAGAATTAGATTATGAATATCTTATTGATAATATCATAGACATTATGCCAAATGAGTGGGAATCCTAGAGGACTTCTATTGATTTCAACAGAAAAGTCACTCATATTTCTCTTGATGAACTGTTTGGAACTCTTCTTCAACATGAGACTATAATGAAGAGAGATGTTGATAACATAAATAAGAAGAATGGGAATGGAAGTATTTATTTTACTATAACATCAAATCATATGAATTATAAGACAGTTGAGAGAGTTACTAGATCCAAATATAAGAAGGCTATTATTCAAATTGAATCTAGTGGAAGTGAAACATCAGAAAATGAGTTTTCCAATATTGCTCGAAGGATGAACAAGATTGTTGGATAGAAGAACTTTCAATACAGATATAAGAAAAAATAAAGGAAAGATAAGAATGATTTGAAAGTTACATGTTATGAATGCAAGAGATCTGGACATATAAGACTTGATTGTCCTATTCTTAAGAGAAAAGAAAGAAAGGAAAAGCATTCCGAGAAAAAAAGAAAGAAGTAGTACAAGGCTAAAGCTAAGAATGTCTTGAAATCTAATGACACCTAGAGTGCTAGTGGTGGTGACTCTTTAGATGAATCATCAAATTATGAATCTTCTGGACAGAAGAATCTTGGTCTAATAGCTAGACTACCTTTTGAAAATAGTTTCTTAATGGATAAGGTACACAATGCATAATTAATTACCAATGTTTCTTTGAATGAAAACTATAGTGATAGTAAATATTATAACTCCTCTGATGAATAATCTTCTTCTAAAGAAGATAATACTTTAACTACCTATGAAGAAGTTTGTAGGTTTTCTAAGCTCCTTGAGATTGAGAATTAAAAACTCATGAAAAAGATTGATAAGGAAAATTCTAGGAATACCATTCTTACTAAGGAAATATTAGATCTTTCTAAAGATACTAATAAGAAAAATATAGATTTTTAAATTATTTAAAAAAATTTTGAGGAAGTAAATTTTGAGAAGAATAAACTTTCTAAAGATCTAGAAAATGTAATTTCTAAGAAAAATGTTTTCGAGCCTAACTCTAGTTCCAAATAAAATGTTTTAGAAGACAAGAAAGTGGTTATAAAACTAAAATATGAAATTTTTTCCTTGAAAAAGTGTTTGTCAAACTTTACCTTAGGTAAGGAAAATTTTGATAAAATTTATTCTCAAATCTTACCTTTAAATAATAGTTCTGGTTTTGGTTATACTAGTTCTAAACCGATTTTCAACAACAATTATTTTTTTCCACAAAGTGAACATTTCTGTACTAAGTGTCAGTGTGGTGGAAACTAGGCAAAAAAGTGTTCCCTAACCAAAACTTAGTCTTTAGGATTTCATAAATCTTATTTTTTAAAATTGATGTGGGTGCCTAAAATTTTTCTTTCTAAAATTTCGGGATCCAAGAAAGTTTGGATTTTGAAAGTCTAACTCATTTGTTTTCAGGAAAATAGAGAGAGTACCAATAGAAATACTTGGTACATTGATAGTGGATGTTCCTGGCATATGACTGGTAACAAAAACTATTTTTGAAAATATTATCAATATAAAGGAGTAAAATTATCTTTTTGAGATAATGCTCAGGGAGAAATTATTGTTATAGGTAACATTGTTATTTTTGAAAAAACATTGATTTAAAATGTTTTATTTGTTAAGTGTGTTAAGAACAACCTCATTAGCATAAGTGAATTATGTGATGAAGGTTACCTTGTGAATTTTAGGAATGATATGTTCTTAGTACACGATTCCAAGGAAGAGTTTATTCTTACTACCTATAGGAAAGAGAATATATACACACTAAACATATAAGACCTTAGGAGCCAAGATATACCTTGGTTTAGTGTAATGGAAGATCATTCTTGGTTGTGGCCTAGAAGGTTAGGTCACTATAACCTTAAAAACCTATGAAAAATTTCTAAGATAATATTAGCTAAGGATCTTCCAGAGCTCAGATTTGATTCTTCAAAAGATTGTGACCCTTGTCAAAATGGTAAGAAACATAAATAATGTTTTAAATCAATCACTGAAGTCTCAACTATTGATGGATTACAGTTAGTGCATATGGATCTCTTTGGTCCTGCACAAACTGGAAGCATTGGATGCAAGTATTATGTATTTGTTTTAGTTTATGATTAAACTATATTTATGTGGTTCTATTTTCTAGAAAAAAAGTCTAAAGCCTTCTCGTATTTTAAAAGTTTTAGATGCCAAGTTAAAAATGAGAAAAACCTTCCATTGAAAACTATTCATAGTGATCATGGTGGATAATGTCAAAATTCTGATTTTAATACTTTTTTTAGTAGAAAAGGCATTACTCACAATTTCTCAGCATGAAGAACACCTCAATAGAATGGTGTTTTTGAAAGAAGAAATAGAGTTCTTCAAGAAATAACAAGAACCATGTTTAGTGAATATTCTATAGCCAAACATTTTTGGGCTGAAGCTATAAGTACTGCTTGTTATACTATAAATCTAGTTTTGATAATACCTTTTCTTAATAAAACTCCTTATGAGTTATGTAATGGTAGAGAACCTAGACTTTCCTACTTCAAGGTTTTTGGTTGAAAAGTATTCATTCTGAATACCAAAGATAATCTACACAAATTTTCACCAAAATCTGATGAAGGAATTTTCTTAGGCTACTCCACAACTTCTAATGCTTATATAGTTTTCAAGAAAAACACTTGTACCGTTGAAGAGACAGTACATGTGAAATTTGATGAAACTGATCCATTTGTTTTTAAACAACCCCAACCAACATCTTCAGATGTGTTTTGAAAAATTTATTATCAACCTTTGTAAGAAGATCATTCTAATTTGGAAAATGTTCAAGAAGAAGTTTTTGAGGCATTTACCCCAAAATATTTTCTACCCTATGTTGATGAACATGTTTTACAAAACCCAAATCAGGTGTTTCTCAAGAATCATCCCAGTGATAGTTTCATTGGTGATGTGAATCAACGTGTAAGGACTAGAAGTTCCTTAATAAATGAAGTAGAAAATCCAGAATTTCATTCCCAATTAGAACAAAAAATAACAAATGAATCTTTAGGTGATGATGATTGGATAAAAGCTATGCAAGATGAGCTAAACAAATTCAAAAATAATAAAGTCTTGAGATTGGTTGAAAGACCTAAGGAAACTTATGTTATTGGAGTAAAATGGGTTTTCAGAAATAAGTATGATAAAAATGGAATCATAGTAAGAAATAAAGATAGATTAGTTGCTAAAGGCTATAATAAAAAATAAGGAATAGACTATGAAGAAATCTATGCTCCAGTATCTAGACTTGAATCTATTCATATCCTACTTGCCTTTGCAGTAATCTTCAATTTCAAACTTTTTCAAATGGATGTGAAATGTGATTTTCTTAACGGTTATGTTCAAGAGGAAGTTTTTGTTGATCAACCTCCTGGTTTTGAAGATAAAAAATGTCTTGATCATGTTTTTAGACTTACCAAAACATTATATGGACTTAAGTAACCCCCTCAAGCCTGGTATGATAGACTTCCAGGATTTTTTCTTCAAAATAATTAGGTTAAGGGAAATGATGATCCGACCCTTTTTATAAAGAAAGATAATAAGAACATTTTTATTGTTCAAATTTATGTTGATGACATTATATTTGGTTCAACTCATCAATATCTAACTGATTCCTTTGCAGATCTAATGATATCTGAGTTTGAAATGAGTATGATGGGTGAGTTAACATTTTTCCTTGTTTATCAAATCTCTTAAAAACTAGATGGAATATATATATCCCAACATAAGTATATTAATGATATTCTTAAAAAGTTTGGATATCACAACACTAAGAGTATAAGTACTCTTATCGGTACCTCAAACACACTTGATCTTGATGAAGTTGGGAAACCAGTAGATCAGGCGTCTTTTAGAGGTATCGTAGGAAGTTTAATTTACCTGATAGCTAGTCATCCAGAATTAAATTTTTTAGTATGCTTATGTGCAAGATATCAATCCAATCCTAAGGAATCTCATTTAAAGGAAGTAAAAATATTTTTTTTCTACCTAAAGGGAACCACAGATTTCTGACTTTTCTATACTTCTAGAAATTATTTTTTTGAAAAGTTTTTTAGATGCTAACTTTGGTGGATGTAGAATGGATAGAAAGAGTACATCTAGAACTTTCCATTTGTTAAGAGATTCATTAGTTTCTTGGGCTTGCAAGAAGCAACACTCAGTAGAACCTTCCACTACTGAAGCTGAATATGTAGCAGTTGGAAGTTGTTGTGCTTAAGTGTTGTTGATGCAACACACACTCATAGATTATGGTATGAGTTTTACCAAAACAAAAATTTTGTGTGATAATACAAGTGTCATTTCCCTTAGTAAAAACCCTGCATATCACTCTCGTGAAAAACAAATAGATATTAGGCATCACTTTCTTAGTGATCACACACTAAAAGAAGATATCATTCTTTAATTTTTCGGAATGCAAGATCAACTTGATGATATTTTCACAAAATCTTTACCCTTTGATAGTTTTGAATATATTAAACAGAAGTTAGGAATGATAACCATAAGGTAATCTTCCTTGTTAAATTTCTATTGAAACCTATCTTCTTATAGTAATAAACTCCTTTTCACAGGGGTAGTACATTTGCTTGTTAGATTTTCATGTTTTTCATAATAATGTTTTTCATGTTTTTCATAATGAAGTTTTTCATGTTTTTTTGTAATAATGTTTTTCATGTTTTTCATAATGATGTTTTTTATGTTTTTCATAATGAAGTTTTTCATGTTTTTTGTAATGATGCGTTTCATGTTTTCCAAAATGAAGTTTTTCATGTTTTTCGTAATGAAGTTTTTCATGTTTTTCATAATGAAGTTTTTCATGTTTTTCGTAATGATGTTTTTCATGTTTTTCATAATGAATATTTTCATACATAAAATTTTCATAATGGAAATTTGCGTAATGGAGGTTTTTTAGTAGTTTTTTTTAAAATCCTTCAAGAAGAATTTTCCTCAATATGAATAATTATCCTAGAAATACAAAAGGTATTTTTTATTTCTTAAGTTTTTGTAGTCATCATTTACTTGCTGGTATTTTCTTTTAAAATTTCTCGGATTCCAGTTTTCTTAAATCTGAATGTTTTCTTTTTAAAACCTCAAAAGATATGATCCTACCAAATTTTTCCTTTCGGCTATAATTTCAACAATCAGATCTGATCTGAATAAATCTCAGCCATTGGATCGAGATGGAAAGATGAACAGTCACATCAAACATCAATATCAAGGACCCCTGAAGGGTTGTCCCACAACTATTTCAAGTCTTTACGTGTTGAAGATCTGTCCTCCTATAAAATCCCGTTCCGAACTTCTCAAAGTTTTCTCAAGTACAAATCTGTGTAAAATAATCCTCTCATAAAGGTATGTCTACTGTCAAGCCGATTTCGAATTGGCAAGTATATAGAGAAAGGTTTGTGCATCTGAATTTCTTCAACAAATATGACTCTATAATCTCCAAGAACATCAGGTTGAATGGTTGGGAAATTGCCTGCATATCAAATCCAGGTGCTCAAGACTTGTTGTATCCAGATCTGCTTATTGAAATCTACGAGTCAGCTAGTTTCTTTAAGGAAAAAGGCTGAGAGATGTTTTCATTCAAAAGAAATGGAAAGACTAATGCTCTTTCGTACACCAAGGCTGCCACCTTGGTTGGAATTCCATATGAAGTGGAAGCCAAGTTATGTTCCCATAAGTTGCCCGATGTTCAAGGAAGTTTTTTCAAGGTAAAAGATATGGAGTGTCTTGGACTTACAGATGTCAAGATTGAAAATATTTCCCACCTCTCGACAAATAATCAGATCCTTGAATTGTGGGTTCTAGGTTTTATTGTACCAAGAAAAGGTGATTAGGACACCTTGAAGAAGAGTAAAATGTTCATCTTAGATTTTCTGGTGAATTTTAGGAAGGTAAACTTGATGAAGCATATTCTCATTATGATAGAGAATATTAATAATGGGAACTTGAAAGCTCAGATTATTATTCACCCATCCATTCTTTCCAACATTATCGTTCGATTCTTGGAGTCCTTCAAATTCCTTGTAGTTCAAAGTAGAGGAATTGAAAAGTAATTCTAATTAGTGATGATACTCTAAAAAGGATGAAAGTTAGTTTCTCTAAGGAGATAGGATAATTCTATGACTTAACAGAGGAAGAGGATGAAGCTATTCCGAAGGAAAAAGAAGTTCCTGAAATTTTTCACTCTGGAAAAAGACCAAGAGAATATTATTGAAGAAAAGGTAGATGAAGAAAAAGGAGAAGAAGAGGTTGAAATTAGGGATGGTACTGAAGACCTTATAAATAATTTTGAAGATTATCATGAAAAGGAAACCCCATCCGAGAAACTATAAATCTAAACATCTGAAGCAGAGTCTTAAAAACTCCCAAATCCTAGGAAGGATGAGGAAGGGGAAGATGAGAAGGGTGATGAAGAAGTTAATAAATTGTCTGAGGAAGAGAGTTATAATCTACATTTCATACAGCCTGAGGATGCTGAGGATAGAGATAAGAAAGAAAAGGTAGATGAAGACAAGATTGTTCAGCTGTCTGAAAGTGAACATAAATCTCTAAATAAAGAAGCTGTTCTGAGAACTGATAAAGGGAAATATATGGTTGTTGAGGTTACACCAATGTAATTTGTTTGAAAGAAGAAAAAATCTGGTGGATCTTTTAAGAGGAATATTTTGGATCTAGAAAAAGAGCATTCAGTAAGAAAAGTCTCAGATTCAGAATCATCTTCATTGGGACATGATTTCATAGTTCAATCCTTGAAGAAGCTTGTTGGGACCATTCCAATTTTCCCAAGCATTGATTCAAGATGCCAGATGCATCAACATAATTTGAACCAAAAAACAGATTCAGTGTCTATGGTGATAGACAAGTGTGTCAAGATGGATATAGACTTCAAATATTTCATTATCAACTATGAAGCCCACAAAAGATCTTGTAATAAAATGGTGAGCTAGTCAAAGAATATAGTTGAAGATTTGAGTGAGCTTGATGAGTTTCAAGATGATGTTAATTAAGATTTTGATACTCAAGGCGACATAATCAATGATCTCACAAATAGAATTGAGGAAAAGATAAACTTTCAGTAGAATACTCGAATTCTGGAGGTCAAGGATCTTAATGAGTTGTTATACTCTATTTCTCAAAGCTGGAAGAGAGAAAGGGATCTCTGGATCGAGATTAAAGAGAAGTTAGTGAAGCAATATGACTTGTTGAAAGTTTAGGTAGAGGCTCTGAAGGCTCAGGATGATTGCATCAAAGCCTTATAAAATCAAGCATTGGAATATAACAAGGAGATAAAGAAGCTGAAAACCATAGTAAAGAAATTGATACCAAAGGAGAAGGAAGGAAAATAGATCCAATCCGAACTTTTCTTGTATTTTCTTTCATTGTACAAATTCTTCCAATCTTAATGAAATTTTGGTTGTTCGTTTTTTCTTTTCATGATTTCTACTAATATTTAAAGTACTGATTTCTTTTCTATTCCCTCAAATTCTTTTTGAAAATCACAAAGGGGGAGAAAGGAAAAATAATGCTATGTAAAGAAGAAATATACCTAAGTAAGGGAGAGTTTTTATAAGGGGTAGTTTTCATTACTGAGATTTCTGTACTCATGATAATGTAAAATCTCATTCCGGAAATCTAGAATACGATCCATAGTGTTCCATAGTCTAAGGGGGAGTTAGTTATATTCATCTTTACTAATATGAAAAGGGAGATAAGTTTTTTCTGTAAAGTCTAGAAAAATATTTTTCTAAGTCCTTTTATTATTTTTCGTAAGGATGTTTGTGCTTACGAAAAAATGGGAGATTGTTGAGTCAATAAGGTGTTCCATATGAATTTTAGTCCTTCATACTTGGGGGAGATTGTGGAGTCATTAAGGATTCCTTATAACTTTACCATTCCTTCTTGTTTTGAAAGTCACGAACACCTAATCTCAAGGCAAATATCTTTTTACCCTGTGTTTTACTTCTATAAGAAAAAATTTCCTTCCCCAAGAAAATTTATCCTTACCATGTTTTAATTGTTCATTATCTTATCTAAGTGTAAAATTTGGTTTCATGTCTAAAACCTCAGAATTATATAATACTTAGGTATGAATAATTCTGTTCTAGGATCCGAATTTAGACTCCAATTTCCATAAATTTAGACTCCGAAATTTTATGAAGTTCGACACTGAATTCTGGTTATGAACTTTTATGAAGTTTGACACCGAATTCTGTCACAAACTATTATAAATATCAACTCCGAATTCTGGTTACGAAATCTTAGGAAGTTTGACTCCAAATTATGGTTACAAACTTTTATGAGTTCTAACTCTGAATTCCAATGAATTTTAACTTCTAACTTTATAAGTTCAGGTTCCTAATTCTTGAGAATCTAGATTCTGAATTTCATTGAAATTCAGACTCTAGAATTCTATAGAGTTTAGGTTCCAAATACCTTAGAAAACGGAATCTGAATATCCTTGTATTACAGACTCTGAATTAATTTTTGGGTAGACTCCAAACATTTATTTTCATACATTCTGAATATTGGATTTTGGTTATATAACCATATTTTATCTTACACTTGTTTGAGTTATAAAACGATGTTGTGCATTCAGTTACTAACTAACCATTGTTTGAGTGAAAAGTGTATAGGTACCATCGAAATTCAAGGAAAAATATGACCGTCGGAGGAGGGAGCCGACCATTGGAGCTGTGCCTATAAATAGATGCTCATTTGAAGAGATCACAGCTTTTTGGGAACAACTTTTGGACAACTATTGATCTGAAGTGATTTTTAGAGAGAGATAATCTCTTGCTTATTACGTACTGAACTTCTTCTTCAGATTTACTTTATGCGATTTTGATTGTTGCTGTGTAAAATCGATGGATTCTGAGGATAGGAAGACAGAGGTGCCAACTACCTTGAAGTTGAGGGATTCCTTTCTGAGGAAGACAGAGGTGCCGACTACCTTGAAGTTGAGGGCTTGCAGGGATAGGAAGACAGGCTTCGATCTTCATATTGAGGGCTTACCTTGGTGTGGGTAAGACAAAATTTCTTTAAAGTATAAATCAAGGGAACTTTATCCAAGGTTGTTTTATACCCTTCTCTTTAGGTTAAAAGACATACTACTTGTTACTTGTTTGTTCCAAGTTTTCCGCTGCATTTTTATTGCTAAGGAAAGTATAACTATCTTATACTTCCTTATACTTGAACTCTGATTTAGTGATATTCTATATGCTTTAAGGTATAATCTTTATATTTGTAAACTTTCATTAAGTTTTATTTTTCCGGAACCATCTTTCCGGATTCACATTCTCGAAATCATATTTTCGGAATCAAGTATGTGTGTAGAACTAGAGGTTTTGTGAATTACCTTGTTTAACCTTGTTAAACATAACCATCTTTAAAATTTCCAAAGGAATATTTAAAAGTATTAAATTCACCCCCCTCATGCCTTTTGAGAATCATTAGATACTAAATATAGTATCTTTATTATTTCGATCCTACATTTGGTATTATAGAGCATATCATACACACATACCATCTCAACACCTTAGGTAATAAAAAAGTCTTTTTTTTAATATATTCTCCACCATGATTTTTTTTGAATTTTCTTAATCTTCTTACCAAGATAGTTCTCAACTTCATTCTTGCATTCCTTGAATTTATCAAAAAAATCCAAATTATACCTCATTAAGTATACATATCCATATCTAATAAAATCATCCATAAAATTTATGATATATGAGTACCCATCCCTTTCTATAATAGGAAATAGTCCTCTCACATCTATATAAACTAATATAAGAATATATATATTCCATTTCACCATTTCTACTAAATGAGGATTTAGTCATTTTAACTTGTAAAAATGAATTAAATATACCAAGTGGTTTTAGTAAAAAAGAATATAAAAATCCATCCTAGTGAAATTTATTGAAGCACATTTTATTTACATGACCTATCTAGTGATCCCATAGTTGGGTGTGGTATTATTCATATGAATTGGTTTCATTATCAATTTCCATTACTTGGTTTGTGTAATCAAACACAAAAATTATTTTATTTAAATGCATCTCACCATAAAAATTATATATTTATAAAATAAGAAAATTCATTTAAAAATATTAAAATAGATCCATCCATATCAAGTATTGATATAAAAATAATGTTTCTGGAAACAGATGAAAAAAATAACAACCTTTCAAAAACAAGACCATATTGGTTGGAAATGTGCAGTGGTAGTCACTAACATCAACAACAAAAAGTTTAACTTCAATGGCTATTTGAAGATCTACCACCCCTTAATAAATTTTTCTGGATATACTTGGTTCCTATATTTGAATACATTTATGAAAACCATAATCTATATTTGATATACAATTTATAGAAACAAATAAATTTCAATCAACCACAAACACACCGGAAGCTTCTCGTTTCTTCTTTGGTTGGGTTTTGTTTTTCTTCTAGAATCCCCTTTTCCATATTATAAACAAATAGTATCATATTCCCTTTCTTACCCATTGATCTTCTTCTTCTTGGAAGGGTGTGAAGAAGATTTGGGATTAAATATCTTCACTTGTACATTCCATTTTTTCAACATTAGGATGAATGATTTTATCACTTTACAGCCTTATCTACTTGGTGAAGAAGATTGAGAAGATATATTAGAAACTCTTCAATGTTGTTCAAATTAAAATTTAGAAAAAACCTATAGAATATTTTAAAGAGTGATTCCAAAATGAGATTGGTTCCCAATTCATTAGGGATTTTAAACCCTATAAACTCTAGGTTCTCAATGTATCTAATGATATTGAAAATGTGATGCCCATACAGGGAACCCTCTCTAAGAATGATCTGAATTAACAACATGGAGATCTCAAATTGTTCCTGTCAATCTATCTCCTGGTAAATATCCCAAAGGTACTTAATCATGTTATATACATCCTTTTTTTCAAGAGACTTCATGAGTTCTATAGAGATAGATGAAGGCATCAAACATTGAATTTCAACCACACCACTCAATTTTTTTCACACATAGGTAAATATTTATCACGTTCCTCTTTGGTAGGAAGATCATGAATTGAGGATTTTAGTATGTATGATTTCTTATCATGGCATGGGACAACCCAAAGACATATAAACAACTAATAGAAGTTACTTACACTTAGGAGGTTATCTTTATCCAATATTCATAATATGAATAGGATGTATAATGAGATATATATTTTATTCTAAAATTAAAAAAGAATATTATTTGTAATTTTTCTTGATTTAAAATTATGTGGGAATTAAATAATTAGTTTTATTAAATATCCCAGTATTTTTTCAATTCCCAATGGCCCTCACCATTGAACATGGAATGTATGGTTTATTTAACATTATAGTGGATATGATCTATATTCACCTTTGAAAAACCCCAAAGATGGTTGGTCAAGCTACTAAAAGTTATTTAGGTAGGCATGTATTTTCTAACTATGGGCTTACAGCTCTATGATATGTCCCTATCCTAAAATACTGACTTAGATTTACTCAACATAGTCACCTAGTGACATAAAGTCTAGTATAGGATACTTTTCTAGATTTAATATGGTAATTTCAACCCATAGCATTCCTAAGAACTCTATGTTTAAAGTATGTGTCCCAATGAGGGTTGGTCAAACACTTAGTTCTAAAGATCTCATTCCTAATCAAGTAACGGAAGGTCATATTTGACTTAATATTTAATAGATGGATTTTAATTTATTATGCATAAATTTTATCTTGTTTTATCCTTTCCAAGTCCTGTTAATATTAAGTTGATGTTACTTAATTAATTAACCATGTTGGATCAAACATTTATGCTCAATTAAATTATTTAATTTCTGTCTTTGCACATTAATTCATTTATTTATGTGACCGTGAACATTCATCCATAATATAAATAATTTCATAGATAAAAATAAATAAATATTAAAATGACCTGTTCATGATCTTTATCTAACGGTTTATTTAATCAGCCCACATTAAATCAACCTTTGACTAAAGAGAAATAACTCAGTTTTATGGTCTTTCCATGAGTTTCAACATTCCAACTATCCACCTATGTAACACCTAGGTTGGCATGATTATTGTCCCATCTTAAAATGTATCAACAAGCCTTGAAAAAAACTATTAATTAAAATTATTTATACATACACGTAGGTAAGTGGAAATAATGGAATGATTAAAGGTGAATTCCATAAATATCCTTGGACATGCAGGTCCACTATAATAATAAATGGAGGGATAACCCACAATCCATAAAATTTAATTTAATAATAAATAATTTCAAAACCATGTAATAAATTAAATAAAATTAATGATAACACATACACTATACTTGTTTAAGCTCATGAATGGTCATACATGCAACATATATGTAAAATTAAATAGATAACGTTCATTTCTTATTCATTCTTTAATATTATGATAAATATGCATGCATCAATTAATTAATAATTTAATCCATTTCATCTTGATGACCATATGAATTCATTTGGAAAAAATATCATTAAGGAATTAATGGAAAATAAATAGTATAACCAATAGTGTAATATTTAATACAATAAAATAATTTAGCATTTAAAATTATTTTAAAACCCTTATTAAATTGTTAAACACTTAAATCTATAATAAAAATAAAGTGATTTTAATGCTACAATTTTTAATTTATTGTAATTTAATTCTACTAGTAATGTGGAGACTATAAGATGTATACTATCCATCTACATGACATGTACTTATTTTTCTATGTATCTGGGTCACACAACTAGGGAATCAATGTGTTGACTCGGGTGGACTACATGGTGTGTACATACCAGTTACATACCATGTATCTTCTTTCCATTTTCCTGATATAGTTGCATGGGAATTTAGTGTTTATCATAGCTAATTACATAGTGTGTAAAGGATAACTACATGTTGTGTGTTCTTAATTTCACATGCCCATGCAACCCACTGAAAAACTCATCATGTTCTATTGTGAGAGACTTCATAACATGTGAACTCTAGCTACATGGAATGTATCACTAATTCTATTTATAAAGATAAATTGGCGTATATCTTGAATATGGGAATTAATGAAATACATGATGTGTATACCACATAAACATTGTGTATATCATAAATTCTACAGTTTTTAAGTCTCATGTGGTTTTACCATGTATTATGACCACACAAAATGTGTGATTTACTCTGCTAACCTATGTATACTACACAATATCTATGCTTATACACATCATGTAATTCAAACAATGTGTTCCAGGTTGGACAATCAACACATAGTGTACACCACAAGTAATAAATACATGGAATTTCATGTATCCCTTTGGAAATACATGTAAAATGTACTAGGATATATGATCTGTACTTCCGGGTACATGTTGTGTAACCCTGTATTACCGACAAAAAATGGAAGTTCCCGATGGAATCCCAGATCATTATTCAATTATTCTTAGACCCTTTTGAAAATGAAACACTGAACAAAAATGATTAATATGTGGATAACATGTTAATTCAAATTGGATTAAATAAAGAATAAAAAATGTTAAATTCATCCCTGATTTAATATGGATCAATAATTCTAAAAAACAAATTAAATGTGGCCACTCCAATACCACTTGTTGGTTCCAGATATAGTGGATGTGTACAATTGTAGGTGATATATTTGAATTTATTTTATTATTGGACTTTTCCAAAACCACGAGTGAGGATGTTGCACATTAAATTTATAATTAATTTATTTAATACCAATATAAATGAATACATAGTCTTAGGATCTTTATTTGATGTGAATATTGATCATATAAAAATACCCTTTTGTATTTTAGTCATTATACTATGAGGATCCAATGATAGAATCCCTATAACAGCGATCCACCCATTATTTTTTAATATTCAAGAAACTCTGATTGATCTCTAGGTTCTAGTGTCGTGAATTGATTTTATTGCATTTTTGTGTTGATCATTATTCCTTCAGTCTTAAAAGAATCTATCTTTTATTTATAATTATTGAGAGGGATAGAGAAGGAGGATTTGTGAGAGAATTCATTATGTGCAACAAATATATATTTTGACTGCACCAATCAATTTTTACACACCGTATACAATAGAAAAAACCGTTTATTTATAAAGCTTGAGTTTAGGTTAAAAAAATTATTTAACTACATTTTTCCCTTAAATAACATAATAACATTGGATAAACCCATTCCACATTTTAATTATAATGTTTTTATTATTTTATGGTGTGTGCTAACTTAAACAAAAAAATATTATTCAATCATCATGTTATTTAATATTTGTCCCCAGATATATTCTTGGATCGTTTGAACTCATCTATCTTTTATTAAACACCAGAATAAATATATTATTTAAATATTTCATTCATCAATAAATATTTATAATCTATAAAAATATATTTATATTATCACTCAGTCTTGAGAAATATTTTTATATAATTAATTAAATTCAAATAGAATTTATTCAAGATCATTAGTGACACTTAGTGTATTACCATACATGATTATTTCTCATTGGAATTAGGGGGCATAACTAATTTAAAAGATTACTATCTAGTAATGGGTCAAGGAACCCAATAGAAAGAACTTAATGTTATAAAAATGGAAATCATATGTCAACAGTCTTTCTGTATTATAATCACTCTCATGAAATATCTCATCAAGAAGGTTTCACATCTATTTCACAAACCAATTTGATCAATACTACTTTATTTTATTTTCTAAAATAAACAAATTGTTACAATAAGGACCCTACCTTAAACATTACATAATCTAGTAAATTCTTTTAGAATCCACTTCTTTACATTACGAAGAATATTTTCGTTTTAGAGTTTGAAAAATTTAATTCATAATTCATACATACCAAACCACAAGCATACAAAGTGGGTACTATTAAAACAATATCCATTTTTTTCATAATTCAAATTTTTTTAATAAAAAACATGAAATCTATTCTTGATAATTTTTCACAACATTCATCTTGGATTTTCTTTTTTTTACCTATCCTTAAACCCTATAAAAAAATTTTGAAACTTGGGATGAGTAAAAAAAGATCATTAAGGGATAAAAAAAGAATGAGAGAAACTGTTAGTACATGAATACTTATAAACATATAAAATCATTTTCACAAATACATACTTCTTACTCTATATGTATCATAAAATTACTTTCTGAAAACATGATATTTTCCATAAAACATAGAATCAAATAAACCATATAGGATAATTGGGGAATAAATTATTTAATATTTTGACCATAGAGGCTACCATATGGTGTGTAACCCTCATGACTACCTAAAAATGTAACCCTCATGGCTGCCTTACAATGTTACCCTCGTGGCTACCCTATAGTGTAACCATCACAGTTACTCTTGAAGTAACCATATGATTGACCTCAAAATAAACATAAAAAATAAACTGAATGAATATATAGGTCCCACCATTAATTATAAAGAATTCCCAAGAACCAGAATATAATCACCAAAAAATAATACATACATCATACATGGGATTCCCTTTAAGAAGAGAAAATAAATTAAAGAGGGTTTTTAAAGAAAAGTACCTTAAAAATATCATATATTTGAAGTGAGGATTGATAAAAATAAAATAATATTTTTATAAAATTTAAATACACATAATAAAACACAATATATTTAAAATTAATTTAATAAATAAACTTTGTACCACATATTCAATAATGTAGAAGGTTAACCCAAAGAATGGAAATTCGTGTAAGAATTCCCTTCCCTCAAGTTTGTCTTACTTAAATAGTGTTTAAAAATAAAGTATAATGGTTAAAAGGGTGTTATTAATATTTTAAAAAATCATATTCATTTTAATAACACCTTATATGATCATTTTATAAAATCATTCCATTCATTTAGTAATAATAGTTTGTTATTTCTATTATTTCAGGGGCATTCTTTTCATGGTTTCCATAGTCTGTTTGTAATGGATTGTCTTGTCAAATGGAAGAGAAACTGTAGATTTATAATTAAGTGGTATTAATATGTATCCATAATATTAAATTATACCGTAAATCATCTTTTTCAGATATTATGTTGAATCATTAGATAGAACATTAATGATATTCGTTTAGATCATTTTGGTGGTTCTTCAATAATGACACAGTAGTTTCATTATATAATTTAATATTTTGTATAAATGTTAATCATAGAACATAAAAGAGGTTTTATCATAAAATTTAAAATATGTTTAAAACATTAAAATGGTATTATGACTATCCATGAAGGTAGTAATGGAAATTGAAAACACATCATCCATGATGTCGGTAAATTGACACAACACAGACAATGTTTTATTTTTAGAATAAGAGTGACACGAGAAGAAGTATGATGATGATTTTTTACATAAATATGATAAAAATAAAGTATATATAGAATAATATATTTTTAATTCTACTTGGATAATGGAATATGAAGAGGGAATAAATAAAGAAAAGACAATGAAAAGAATATAAAAGAAAAATAAAGAGGATTTTACCTCTTGAATTCTCCTCCTTGAGAACCTCCTTAAGGCCCTTGGTTTTGGCCTTTTGGTGTGACCAAAAAGTATTGGACATGGGGAAGAGTCTTGTGAAGGGAGTTAATTTGAAATTAAACATGATAAAAGGCTTTTATGTTTGAGTATAAGAGGTGGTTAGGGGAGGTATTTATAGTGGAGGAAGGGGTGTTTTGAATTATTTTAATCACTATTTTATTATTTTTCTCAAGGAAAGAAATAGTGTAGGTTATTGTGACTAAATACAATAATTAGTTCATGTGGGTTTGAACCAAGGGTGATTAACTTAGAATAAAAGCATCCATGACTCAATATTTCATGTATTTAGCTTATTTCGCGAATTATCATATTTCATTATTCACAAAAAATTCAAGTATTTCAGAAAAATACCATAAATTCACGCAGATCATTTATTGACTTTTATAATTCAAAAACGAACTCCATTTTTTATAAATAATTTTCTATATATGAAAAATTTAATTTCTAATTGAAATAATAATTTATTCAAAAAATAAAAATCTTAAAACTATAACTAATTTTATAACATTTTGAATAATTAATTAAAGTCTCATAAAATTATCTTATAATAAAAAGAAAAAAAAATTAAATATTTATGAACCTATTTATGAAAATATATTTTATTTTAAATAATTATATTAGTTATTAAATTTCTATTGAATATTTATCACATACAAAAAATCCAACACTTAATTTATTATTTTACAAAAAATTGGTTACTTGTTCTATGATATAAATTTATAATACATTTACTTATAGGATGGATAAAGTTTATTTATAATTTATTAGGTGAGGTTACCATTATATTTTCTAAATTTCTATTCCTAATGGTAATGTAACTATTATACTAGTATGAATTCCTTAATTTCTATAAATACCACTTATTTCATTATAAATTTATAATGAATTTGAAACTGAATAAAATAATTAAAAGATATTATTTTATAAGTACCTGGGTTGTTACATTCTCCCCACCTTCTAGAAATTGCATCCACACAATTTTTATTTACTTATTATACAAGTGTGGGTACTTTTCCCCCATTTCACATTCAGTTTTTTATGATAGTTCTTCAAACATGTGATTCGACAGAAAATATTAATATGGAATACTAAATTATTCCAAAATAATTTATCTCTATGATCAAGAATATGAGCATGATTTTCCTTATAAGTAAGGTTCTCTTCCAACTGAACTACATTTAGGCTCAAAACATGATATGAATCTGGGACATACATTCTCAATATCAAAACATGAAAACATTGTGCAGCTGAGATAAACTCAGAGGAAACGATACATGGTAGTTGACTGGAAAAAGTTTCTCCAAGATTTAATAATGTCCAATGAACTATGTATTAAGATTTTATTTCATACCAAAATGCATAACACTTTTCTATTGTGTGATTATAGAAAAACATGACCATCTTCCTCGAAATATATGTCTTTCCTAAAGTTATCTTCATAAATTTTATGCTTGCTCTAAGCTATCCCCATGTATTTTTGGATCCTAGTCACTTCCTCAGCTACTTATCTACTAATTCTGGTCCCATAAAATTGCTTTCCACAACTTCATCCCAAAAATCTGGAGTTCGACACTGCTTCATATATAATTCCTCAAAAGATTCCATCTGTATACTTGAATGAAAAACTTTTATTAAAAGAAAACTCAACTAAAGAAATTTGATGATCCCAACATCCTTGGTAGTCTATTGAACAATCTCGAAACATATCCTCCAATTTCGGAATTGTTCGCTTGGTCTATCCATCATATTGAGGATGAAAGGGTGTGCTAAAATTTAATTCTGTTCCCAATGACTTCTAAATTCCTTTTCAAATGTTATCAGTCAACTTGAGATTATGTTAATATACAATTAAAAGAGGAACTCAATGTAACCTGATAATATCTTCGAGGTATAGTCGAGAAAGTTGATCCAATGACAAAATATCTTCAATAGGAAGGCGATGTATAGATTTAGTTAGTCCGTCAACAAAAAACCTTATCACATTGTTACCTTGATAATTCTTTTGTAGTCCCACTAAAAAGTCTATGGAAACATTCTCCCATTTCTTCTCTATCACTAGAAAATGATGAAGAATCCCCTTTGGTAGTTATCACTCTTCTTTAACCTATTGACAAGTCAAACATTTCACAATAAAATCTACAATATCTCTGTTCATTCCATCCCACCAGTAATACTCCCTAAGGTATCTTTACATCTTAGTCATGCTAGGATTAAATGAAAATGGTGAACTATGATCTTTACACCAAAATTATTTATTCATCTTGGAGTCCTAAGGCACACATATTCTCTTTCGAAATCTTTAAACACAATCTTTATCAATGTTAAATTCTATAAAATTACCCCTTTTAACCAATTATACCTTTTCTATAACTCATAGTCTTTTTATGTGATTTCTTAATTCTTTATGATAAAGAGGACTGTACTAACACCTAAAATAAAAGTGTGAAATTTCTTGCACCAATAACTTCTAAGAAAAAATTAATTAAATCATTAATCAAGGGGTCTTATTCTAAAAGTTACATGGTTAATGATGCATGATGTTTTCAACTCAAGGAATCCTTCACTTTGTTTCATTTTCCAATATAGTAGTTGATGGTACAATCACAATCCCTTATCACTTCAACAAATATTCTCTACCTCATGTCAATTCTTTCTGAGTAAATAAACATTTAAAACTTTTATGATTAGTATATATTTTACATTTAGATCTGTAATAATGATACCTCTGAATTTTAGAAGAAAAAATTATAGCTACTAATTCCAAATCATGTGTGGGATAATTTATGATACGAACCCCTCCCCAAAATGTTTACCCCTCCCGGGCCATCAATGTGAGAAGGGAGATAATGACACCCAAGTCCCACCTCCAGTAGGCCATGGGTTGGAAATTTTCATCGAGGGTATAGTAGACACACAAATGGGAGATATTAACCTATAAGAGGACACATGCTAAAGAGAGAGATAGGATAGAAACCATCCAACTCCAACTCATACAGAACTATAAAAAAAATTACATATACATAATGTCATGAAAGAACAAATACAACTGAAAGGGAAAACATGAAGTACCAAAAAATGTAAAACAACCGCAACCACGAAGCCCGAACAACTTCTGAAAAGTCCAAGCTAGTAGTGACTAGACTAATATACAACCTACTCCAAGTGACCCAAATTTTTTTATATACATAGGGTGAGTATAAAAGTATACTCCATAGGATCCTCCTTGGAGCCTCTCATAAAAAATTAACGAAAGCATGCTAAATCATAGTGAACAACAATTGAAACTAACTCACCACCTGAATAGGTATACTATTTTCCCAGCCTCACCATGGATAATCTAACAATGTATCACATACACAAGTATATAATATAGTAAAGAATATCAAGGGTACCTAAATACCACTTTCCTATTGGTTTTCCTCTTTTCGCCAACCTCACACGTCCTTAATATAGGACACCGGAACACCCTGAGAGGGGATGGGTGAATCAGGGTGTCAAAATTTTCTGTTAAACTGATGGATCTTGTTCCCATGTTGGTAGGAACTAGTTTAACCTATATGTTGGACATGAGAAGCAGTCAAACATTCACATGCAAAGGGTTGACGCAACACTTTTTACTTGGTTCATCATTAAGGGCTACATACAAGGATCATACACTAACAGGTTGTCGGTCGTACCAAATTACACTATTCTTCACTAGTTGTGGATTACAAAGGTTCGGGAACAATCACTCTATCCCAGGATCGCTGCCTTTACAACTGTACAGGGATAGTCCACTGCGTCCCTCGGGTCACTCCCATTGACTCTCCCTGGCTCACTGCCTTTGGTGAAGTCCCATTCAGTTTATAGATGTAAACGTCTCTTCAATATATTTTCATTGATTTCTTTTACTCTACATAGCACGAGACTCTGTTTGCATCGAAGTCAAGAAATGATGCACTTGATTGCACTGAACCCCTAAACCAGATAATCAGAAACGTGCAAATAGGTTATACTGAATATTTCGCATAACTCCCACCCTTTGCGAAAAATATCTGACTTTTCCATGAAATACTTGATTTTGGCATAGAAAAAATTTCATTCAACAACTTCCTTTACGTGTAGCTTTACACGCCACACGTTTTTCGCACAGCTCAATGTTTTTCATGCAACCTAAAATATTTCATGCAATGTCTGCATTTTCTCACAACGTAACATTTTTCATGCAACTCAAACTTTTTCGCGGAACTACCTTTACGCCAACCTTTTATGCTCATCAGACCTCAGATCTTCTCTAAGTCTTCAACCATACGGAATGAGGGGGTAACCTCTTATTTATAGGAATCTCAAAAACCCGTGTGCAAAAACACATGTGGTGCGAAAAACCTCTCATTCAGCGCGTAATTTTTCATACAGGTACGTTTTTTTCACGCACATCACTAGATTTTTCATACAGCCCATGCCTTTACCATTTTCAGACATTTTGATTCTGAAACACCTCTTGAACAAAAAATATCTCTATACTATTTCACACACTACTCTGTTTTTCATGCACGCCGTAGTTTTTCGCACATCCTACTGTTTTTCACACACCCTCTATTTTTCATGCTCACCTTCTTTATTTCACGCACCACTTTCTTTTTGTGCGCACCTCCTCTTCCCAACAACCAATGTCTTCATTTTCTGATTTTCAGGCCCAAAAGTTTGGAAAACACTAGAATACAACACCACCTTCAATAATGTTGTCTTCTTGAACTGTATGATCACATTACCGACACACATTCTAAGCTTCCACTGAGGATTGACAACAAACACAAACCATACTTCAATAAATGCAAAGAACAGCCATGGTTCCCACACTTAGCATATCTCTCCCATAAGGTTTGCCAACAGACACCTAGGAGAAGCACCAAAACATGCACCCCATGAAACACAACCACCACATCCACATAACCAAAGAAACTAGTCCAGGAGCCACCATAGTTCAAATAACATGTATCATACATCAGGTATTATACCTCAAGCCATTATAGCCCATACATCGAGTAAAGATCCTCAAGCCATCATAGCCTATAAAAGTTATACCTATAGTATTCCATAGAAAACTATATCCAGAATATATATGTGTGAATAACCACAATCCATTACAGAAATATAAACACATATGTGGATAAAACTAGTCGTTATGCCTACCAGCACAAGTAACTACCAATAGAAGAGACCGAGGCCAAAGGGGGTATACAACCATCTATCCTCCCATCTAGATGTTGGGGAAAACATCCCCAGGGCTCAGAATCCACAAGGTGTCTGTCTTCTTAACTGAAAAGATGGAATATAATATAGAAACAGAATAATAAAATGTTATGTTATAGCTCAAAACCACACTATGGGAAAAAACCTAGTCTTAGACTTAACTGTAGCTAACTTCTCTTGGACTCCTGACTGCCACTGCTAAGAATAGATATCCTATAAGCATATATCCATTTAAAGAGAGATATTAAGTTACTTATCCCTTTTTATTAGTTTCAATTTATATAATTAATTATTTAACTAATAATTAACCATTATGAATTCTACATTACATTTCATTAGCAACACACCAAGTTCCATGCCCTCCAGACATAACCAAACCAAGTCCACATCTTCTCTATAATATTACCCCAGCATTGCATCCCAACAAGCTCTATCCCCATGAGTTAACATAATCTTTCCAATCATTAATTAATAGAATTATTACTTTCCCATAATTCCATGAATTCTAGAAAATAAAAACTAAGCTACCAAACACAAGGGGCTCAGTACAGTGAGTAGATGGACTACCCATCGTGCCATTTCCACCAATAGTAAGTGCATAGACCCATCCATACTTGAGAAGATAAATACAAAAATCACGTGGAATACCTTGCACATCTTCACCTCCTTTCGAAGGAGGGTAAGCAAGAACACCAACCTTAAGTATTGGGGAAAGTAAATAAGATAAAAAACCAACTAGATTCAACCAGTATCCAATATTCATATCCAGTACGTTTTATAATCTCTGGTGTCCTCCCCGACACCCACAAGAATAAACCAATGCATCAGTCCACTATAGGAGTCAACTACTACCCCATCCCTTGGGCCTCCCTAGCCCACATACCACAATATCCTCTTAGGCCCAGCTATCCCGGGTTTACACCATAAAACAAGATGTAGGAAAACAATCAAGAAGCAACTGGGCTCTCAGCCCCAAGTAAGGCATCTAGCCTTTACACATAACAAGCACTCATGGCTCCAATAATAAGGATCATTGCATTTAAAATCAAGATGGAATATCAAAACACTTCCAAAAATTATATTTTATCAAAAACTCGGTTATTTAATCAATATTGAATTATCCGGTTCATTTAAAAATGCATAACTGCATCCGTTCGATTATCAATAGTTTACCAGAGCAGCAACCAGATTCCAAAACATGCCTCTTTATCTTTATCCAATTAATTTAAAATTAATCTTGGCTTTATGTTCCATACCAATTTCCATCAAGAACAACATAAAAAATAAATCAAGAATAGATATCACACAATCTAGAAAAAACAAAAGGCAACAAAATATGATTGATACCACTTTATTTATCTGATCCAAATATTTATTATGTTAATTACATTGTGATCTAGTGGGTTAAAACATGATAACTCTACAGTTTCACATAAATTAATTGAGAATCCATGAATCCCCTACCTCAAAAGGTTTCAGAAAATATTTTCACGAGAATTTTTGACCCAACAGATCACGATCAACTCTCTTGGAAGACTTATGTCGAAGATGGATCAACAGTTCCTGGTTGCACTAAAATAGGGGGTGCACATGTAGTTGGAAGAAACTCTAAGGAAGACACGATCCAAGGATTCATCACTATGAATGACTTTATGAGAAGGAAGGAAAGATTCAGGAATCTCATACGAGGGAAAAATATGAAAGGACATGGGAGTAAGATATCTCAGCCCGTTAGATAATTTAACAGAGCAACAGTTTAGGATACACTGGATTTTCCATTAAGTTTGGATCTATCAAAGATCATTCATTTTGACTGAGTACAAGCTTCCTGAATATTATGAAAAATTATTGTAGGAGTTATGGGTTTTGAATTTTCCTTAAATCCATTAAAACAAGGCTTTTAATACATTTTATGTCAAAGGAAATTTCAAATGGGAAAAATTGTAAGAAATATAGAAAAACCTATTAATTTAACAAAGGAAATGACACAGTTCTAGAAAAACTATTTTTGACACCATTTTGGTGCCACGATTTCTATACCACCTTTTCTGTGCCCCCATTTCTGTGCCTCTATTTTTGTTCCACCATTTCATGAAGCAATTTGAAAATTCTACAAAAGAAGTGACATCATTTTGTGACACTATTTAGGAAATAGTTTGGAAATTCAGCAAAGGAAGTGGCACTATTTTGTGACACCATTTTGTGAAACCATTTCATTAAATAATTTGGAGATTTGGAAAAGGAAGTGAAAACATTTCATGAAACCATTTCATGAAACATTTTGGAAATTTGGAAAAGGAAGTGGCGCCATTTTGTGACATTGTTTCGTGAAATAGTTTGGAAATTTGGAAAAGGAAGTGACACCATTTCCTAACACTATTTCATGGAAACTTTTGGAAATTTGGGAAAGTAAGTGACTCCGTTTCATGACACCATTTCATGAAACTGTTTTGAAATTGGGAAAAGTAAGTGGCACCATTTTTTGACACCATTTTATAAAATAGTTTGGAAAATTTGAAAAGGAAGTGACATAGTTTCATGAAATAGTTTGGAAATTTAGAAAAGAAAGTGACACCTTTTCGTGACACCATTTCACGAAACTATTTGGAAATTTGTTAAAGGAAGTGACTCTTTTTTCTGAAAATATTTCATGAAACAGTTTGGAAATTTTTCAAGGGAAGTGACAAGGTTTCCTGAAACCATTTCATGAATCAGGTATGATGTTTGGAAAAGGATGTGACACCGTTTCATGACACCATTTCATGAAAATTTTTGGAAATTAGGAACAGTATTGTGGATAAGTCATATCAACCTCCTAGAATAGCTCAAACACCTAATATCAGCAATGTAATGGACCAGAGAGGTCTGATTCATTACATCAGAGACCTCTAAAAACATCCCCATCCTCAATAATCCAAAACCAATCTAGATAATAAAAATAATAGGGGGTATAACAAACACCCTTCGAGATACCTCTCATGGTTCTCACCACTAAAGGGGGTCAACCACATAAAAAAGGAACCTGAAAAACCACAAAAAAATCACAATAATTTCCTAAACACTCCCATGGGGGAGATACCTCTCAAAAGAGTGCAAGACACAATAATAAACACAATAAATCCATGTCATAAACAGGAAAGGTCTACAACAATTGACATCATTATAAGAGAAGAGATAAAAATAAAAAATCATAGGGTACTAAGTGCATATATGTGACTCAAGTTCCCATTTACTATCCTCCATGCCACCGTGCCTCCATAAGGCATGAACCAAGGGAATAACATGCATGTGTACTACCTTTTTCTTATGGTCTTGGATCTCTATAGGCTTCTCCTAGAAGGTCACATCATCTTCAACATCAATCATACCCCAATAGATGATGTGAGAGTCTTTATGATGATAAAAATGGAGATGTGACACATGGAAGACGTCATGAATCTAGATCATCTATGTGGGAGGACCTACTTGATATGCCATAGCTCCAACACGAGTCATCACGTTGAAATGCCCTAAAAACTAGGGAGAAATCTTACTCCCACAACCAAACTTTCACTACCCATTAGAGGGATTTACCTTAAAAAACACATGATTCCCAATGCAAAAATATAAAGGTCTCCTCATATGACCAGCATAGGAATTATGATGATATTTTTCTACATTCTTCCTCTCACAAATCACTTGACCCATATATGTTGTATTCTGTACCAGTTTTGGCCCGAGAATTACTGACTCTCCAACCACAGTCTAGCATAATGAATAATAGAAATGTCAACCATATATGGATTCAAACAGTTCCGTACAAATGGTGGAATGAAATATATTTATGTAAGAGAACTAAACCAAGGGTAAGTGTATCATCCATGAACCTTCAAAATCCAGGACATAAGAGCGGAACATGTCTTCAAGAGTCTGGATGGTCTGCTCTGTCTGATCATCCGTATGTGGATGAAAAGTAGTGATATGACATAGATGATAACCAAAAGCATACTGGAGACCTCTCCACACACTGGAGGTAAAACATGGGTCTTGATCAGAAACGATCTTCCCTGAGACTCCCTGGACTCTGACCACCTCATCTAGATACTTCCTTGACAAAACCTCCACTGAGCTCAACTCCTTGATCGCTATGAAGTGGGATGATTTCCTCAAGTGATCCACTACCACACCTATATCATAATATCCTCCCTTATCTTAAGGTACACCTGTAACAAAGTCCATCTATATATCCTCCCTTATCTTAAGGTACACCTGTAACAAAGTCCATCTATATATCCTCCCACTTCCATCGAGGAACATCCAACGGCCGGAGAAAACCATTGGGAACAAGGTGCTTGGACTTCACCTTCTGGAAGACCAAACATTGAGACACAAAATCTACAACCACTCGCTCCAACCCAGGACACCAAAACTAACTCTTAAAGTAAAGATACATTTTTTCCATTCCAAGATATACCGCTAATGGTGAACCATTTAACTCCCTGATAACTATCTCATGCATCACCGAAGGAATGAAAATCCTTCCTTGAAAAAGCACTCTGTGTTTTTCATCCTCAGATCAACCATAAAGGGCATCAACACAAACCACTCGGTCTCTCTGGACATCTAACTCCAGATTGATCAACTGGGACTCTTCTATCTGTTACACTAGAGATGACTGCACTATCATCTGGAAAATAAAACCCCTACCTCCACTTCTCCCATATTCAGTTGCAACATTGAAAGCTCTTCCATCACTCTCCAAGAATCACCGGATTGATTCACTTCATCACTACGCAACTTCTAGCTCAATTTATCGGCTAAAAAATTTCATTTACTAGGTGTATATGAAATTTAATTATTGAAATCCTATTAGAACTCCATCCACCGATGTTACTGCTATTTCGTGTCATGATGGGATAAAACATAACGTAAGATCTTATGATCAATGAAAACCACAAAGCACTCTCTAATGAGGTAATGTATCCACAAATTTAGAGATAACAACACTGCCACTAAATCAAGATAATGGGTGGAATAGTTATGTTCATGGGGATGAAACTACCGAAAACCATAAGAAACAACCGATCTTTGTTGCATCAGAACACAACCTAAGATAAGTTGTGAAGTATAATAAAAAATTTCAAACTAAACTCACTCTTCTATCTGAAAAAGAACCAAATAAATAACCAAATTCTCCTTTAGATACTCGAATGTTTTCTGAAACTGATCAGTCCACACGAATGCCTGATCCTTCCCGAATGACGTTGTCAAAGGAGTCACAACTTGAGAGAAATCAGCCATGAAACTCTAGTAATAGCCTATGTTACCAAGGAAACATCCCACATCTTCCACTATTTTAGGGAATTTCCAAGACACAACTACTTCTATCTTCGATTGATCCACATCTAATCCATACCAAGACATAACATTCCCTAAGAAACAGACTTCTTTTTCCCAAAAATCACACTTCAACAACTTCCCAAATAGATACTGTCGACGAATAAATCCCAAAATGGAATGCAGATGCTCTGCATGCTCTTCCTCAAATGTGGATTACTGAAAGGTTCTATCGTGTGCACCCTCAAATGATTATTGGTTTTTGTGTACTTAGGTGCAGTAGAGTGTCTGACCAAGGTCGTCTCTCAAAGGAGGAAGTAAATTAAAACAACTTCTTAATGGTATTCTAAAAATAAAATAAAATAGAATTAAACCATTACATGAATGGTTGCGGGGTAATTGTTTATAAAACTAGAATAAGTTTTCTAGAAGAAGATTTCATTTTTTTATTTTTTATTTTGAAATGAAATTCGACAAAACAAGTAGATGTTTTTTAGAAAATATTTTATAAGTTTTAATCAATATAACTCTACCTATTCACATAATTATTTATCATTATCATTTAAATTAACATCCACTTAATTATAATCCCTTAATTTATTAACCCTCTAACCCTATGAGAGTTTACTTAACCACAAAGACGAAATTACTTAAATTGTATGCTATCTTTGGAACATTCAATCACGACACCCTGTTTTTATTAATATTTTAAATCTAGATTATAGTCAGTGGTAAATTAAAGAACATTTCCATTATGAAAAATGAGGTTGACTTGAGATTAGATTTTGTATTTTAACTCTACAAATTTATTCTGTGTGGTCTTGTTTAACAGATTAAGTTTTCGCTCTCACAATTTCTACAATACTCAACCTCGTGTGTTTTTGTTTTTAATTGTTAAAATGATTTCATAGTTTCTTATAATTTAAAAACTCAATTCATGGATCAAGTTAAGTGAATTAAAATATATCAATGATTCAAAATAATTAAATGAATAGGGTAGAAGAAATATTGATCACTAAGAGAACTACTCTTCTATGGGCGGTGTGGTCATCGTGGAGACGTTTTGCATTAGCATAGGATTGAAAGGGTATAACCCAATATCATCTCCACTTCTGATTCAAACCTAGTTAAGATGAGAAAAGAATAAGATAATTGAACAAAACAATAGAAAATAGAAGAAATAAAAGAATGACAAATAAGTTTATTACACAAATGATAACATTACAACATGAAGAAGAGAAGAAGGCTCCGATGAGGGGATCCTTGCTTCAAGAGAAACCCATCATACAATGGTTGGAGAATTTGGGTGAAACCAATTCTAATCTTCCTTAAATACTATAATGCACATACCAACCTCTCCAAATGAGAAAAACACTAATTTTTAGAGTGGAGGGGAGGCTAGGTTTAAAGAGGTTTCAAGTGTTAATGAGGAATCTCGACCAAATATTTTAATCCAACATTCACTACCCATTTGACCTTAAAAACGCATGAACCTGCTATTATTACAGAATAATTACTTGTTCATAATTGAGTTGGAGAGATCCTCTCAAAATTTGGGTCCAATACATGCTCGGATAAAGATTTTATGGCTCAAATACAGAACCAACATCCAATCTGGTGGGTCCAACCCACATTTGACTTCATGGTCCATTTAGTCCAACCAAATGTACATTTTAGCTCTAATGTCCTGGAAAAAAGTTGTATCCCATTAATTCGGGAACACAATTACAAAATTTCATGTTTAAATAATAATTATTAAAATATTTATCTTTGAAAAACTAGTGTGCACTATAATGGGTAAAACTGAAATTTCTATCAAATTTTCAAATGAATGATTTAATCCCAAATATTTTATAAATAAACCTATTTAACATAATGTGAGGAAATTTAATCATTTATTATCAATAAAATATTCAATGAAATTGTGTTTTATCAACTTCCCCACACTTACCCTTTTTCACTCATGGGAAAAACCTCAAATCATGCATTCAAAAAAATTGTGACAAGATATGCATATTCATATTTGTCAATCCACAGTGAAAATATAAGAAATGTAATAATTCCATCAAGAGTCAATATTAATAAATTTTAAATTAATTGTCTCATAAATTGTGTCCAAACAATAATATAGTGAGATTCATATCACTAATCATAGCGAGAAAAGTCAAGGGTCAACCTTTCCACTAATTCTCCACGTGTGTATGTGCCAACCATTACAAGATTGTCTCTCCACCCTTTATGTAGTATATTCAGGTCAATAAAAACTTTTCTTCTTACATGATTCTATTCCACTGAACCTGTTCAACATCATTTTCAATAAAATTACAAAACCCACTAATTTAAGCATTCCCAAAAGTCAAACCATGAGCTCCCGGCCTAAATACCCCCACATGTTGTTCATTTCTTCACTCACCTCTTTATTGACTGTTCATTTTGTTCTTTTTTTTTATTTTTTTGAATTGTTTAGAGGGCATAAAATAGTCAAATATTAGGTGCACACACATAGGTCAATCTGGTACAATAATGGAAATGATCAGAAGAGAAACAAATGTATGGAAAGACCATGTTATAAGCTAAAAAGGATTACTTACCCTAAATATAAATTCAATTGGGTAAGAGAAACTCACAAGTCATTATTGTGTCAAAAAATGAACGGAGAAATCAATGAAACAATTTTCCATGAAAAAAAATCACAAATAATAATGTCAAAATCTTAATGGTTTTATAATGACACAACCATTCATATCATTGATGACTTCAATTTTTATAAAAGTAAACCCTTGATGATGAAATCTTACTCATGATTATATTTCTACAATTGAATTTTGAAAACATGCATCTACATGATAATGTTACATGATATATTTGTTTATTTTTGATTGATTTTTTTGAAAATTCTAACCAAAAACTTAACAAAAAAACACATAAAACACACAAATGAAAATCCTAAATATCTACCCCAAAATGTTGTCCCCTCCCCCAAACATAAAATATTTGATTTTCCTCAATGTGAACCTATGAGATGATGTGTGCACATGAAATGTATAATTTTAAATAGGACAAATAATATAAAAGTGAAATAGATTGAAACAGTCTGATATGCTCAAGTGATGATGGGGTCATGCGGTATGATGAAATCTACTGCATCAATAGGAAGTCCCTCAATGTATTTATTCAAACATTTCCCATTTGATATAAAGCTCCTTCTTGTGTCCTCTTTTGTGATCTCCACTACACCATAAGGAAAAACATTAGTCACAACATAAGGACCTAACCACCTGGAATGAAACTTACCAGGCATTAGATTTAGTCGTGAATTGTAGATAACGACTTTCTCTCCAACATGAAACTCCCTTTTTTGAATCATTATATCATGATATGCTTTTGATCTTTCCTTGTAGATCCTTGAGTTATCATACGAAGACAATCGAATCTCTTTATGCTCTTAATTTTCCACATCCTTTGGAATCTAGCTTAAGAAAAATCTATGTTGCTTTTCTTTATAGCCCAATAAGCCTAATGATCAACTTCCATGGGGAGATGAAACACTTTCCCAAAAATAAACCAAAATGGGGAAATACCAATGGGTGACTTGTATGATTTTCTATAAGCCCATAATGAATCATCCAAGCGCTTGCTCCAATCCTTACTATTTGGCTACATAGTTTTCTCCAAAATTAGTTTCAACTCACGATTTGAAACCTCAGCAAGTCCATTTGTTTGGGGTTGGTATGGAGTTGATGTTTTGTGTGTCACCCCATACTTCCGAAATAAGGAATCCAAATTCTGATTGAAAAAGTGCGTCCCTTGGTCACTGATGATGGACTTTAGTAATCCAAACCTGCAAAAAATATTTTCTTTGACAAAGTCCACAACACCAAGAGAATCATCAGTCATGGTGGCCTTAGCCTCCACCCATTTACTCACATATTCAACAACAACCAAAATACAAAGGAAACCAAATGAACTAAAAAAAGACCCATAAAATCAATGCCACATACATAAAAAATCTCAAAGAATAGTATGGGCTGTTGGGGAATCTCATTTCTCCTAGAAATGTTCCCAATGTGTTGGCAATGAGATCCTGACTTACAGAACACACGAGCATCATGTAATAAGCTAGGTCAATATAATCAAGAGTCTAATACTTTCCTAGTTGTCCGTTGGGGTCCAAAGTATCCACCACAAGAAAGTGTATAACAAAATTGCATAAAAGACTCAAACTCATGATCAGGAACACACCTCCTAATTTCTTGGTCACTACACAAGCACCAGATGTATGGACCATCCCACACATAAAATCTAGAATCAATTTTTAACTTTTTGACTTGATGTTTATTTAAATTTGTAGGAATTTCATATTCAGCAAGGTATTTCACTAAATCATCATACAAAGGATGTGTACCTGAATTGAAATAAATATTCTCATTGGGGAAAGTGTCCCTAAGTGGTACCTGGTCCAAGGTGTCATCCTTTAGTGTCTGAGTATGCCTACTCATGTGGTAGGCCACTAGGTTTTCCGACCCCTTATTGTCCTTTATCTCAATTTCAAATTCTTTAAGAAGGAGAATACATTAGATTAGCCAAAGAATTATATTCGGCTTCTTCAATAAGTACCTCAGAGCTGTATGGTAAGAAAAAACAACTACTTTAGAGCCCAATAAATATGGAAAGAATTTATCTGTAGAAAATATAACAGAAAGAAACTCTTTTTCTGTGGTTGTGTAGTTTTAATGGCCTGAATCCAATGTCTTTTATTCATATGAAATCACTTGTGAACTTCCTTCGACCCTCTAAGATAAGAAATATGTGACCTCAAAGTTGGAGGTGTCACGCATAAGCTCAAAATGAAGATCCCACCATGAGGGCTGTATGATCAGTGGAGTAGTCAGAAACGTCTTTATCTCATCAAGGGTAGTCCTACAAGAATCATCAAACACAAAATCAGAATGCTTTTGAAGTAATCATGACATAGGAAGAGAAATATTTCTAAAATCTTTGATGAAGCACCGATAAAATCTAGCATGCCTTAGGAATGATCTAACATCAAGCACAAATGAAGGATAAGGTAGGGATGAAATGATATCTACCTTAGATCTATCAACCTCTATCCCATGTTTTAACACTACATGACCTAAGAAAATCTTATGCTCTACCATAAAATGAAACTTTTCAAATTTTATGACTTGACTCTTCTCAATACAAAGATTCAAAACCTTTCCCAAGCAAGAGATACAATCATCAAATGAAGACCTATAAACTGTAAAATTATCCATAAATACCTCCATGCAAGTCTCAATAAAATTAAAAAAAATACTCACCACACATCTCTAGAAGATACATAGGGCATTTCACAGTCCTAATGACATCATTCGATAGGAAAACATGCCGAATGGACAAGTGAATGTTGTCTTCACCAGATCCTCTAGAGAAATAGGAACCTAAAAATATCTGGAAAATCCATCCAAGAAACAATATTGTGTTTTCTCAGCTAGTCTCTTAAGTATATGATCAATAAATTGGATGGGGAAATAGTCCTTGCGAGTGGACTAATTTAGTTTCCTATAATTAATACACACACACCAACTAATTTTCACCCTCATTGGAACTAACTCCTCTTTATATTTTTTAACAATAGTAACACCAATTTTCTTAGAAAAAACATGAACATGACTCACCCACTGAGAATCTGAAATGGGATAAATTATACCTACCTTGAGAAAATTTTCAACCTCTTTTTTAATAACCTCCGAAAGGATTGGATTGAGTCTCCTTTGTGGCTACCAAACCGGTTTAGCCCCATCCTCCAAAATAATCCTATGCATGCAAATGGATGGGACAATACCTGATATGTCATCCATGCTCCACCCAATTGACTTAATGTTCTCCCTCAAAATATTCAAATATTTTTATTTATATTCAAAAGGGAGACTGTTAGAAATGATAATAGGTAATTTCTCACCACTTAACAAGTATGATTATTTGAGATTAGGTGGAATGGATTGAGTTCCAATGTAATGCAGTGATGTATGGATGGAGAAATTTAAGGAACCAAAACATGTGAACAATGAACAATAGTATCAGAATATACCTCATCAAAATCAAAGAATAAAGCATCAAATCCATCAGCATACTCAACATTCATGTCACAATTAGAGTTCACATGATCAAAATCACAATATGAATCCATTTCAAAATAAAATTTAAGAGAGTATTGTGCATTATAAATATGCGTGGAAGTACTCTAGAACATTAAACAATAACCAATGATTATAATCTCCCTAAGAATAGAATAGCCAAATTCCATGAGGATTTTATTTGGTGCATCAAAATGGGAGATAACAAAAGTAAAATGGTCCTCTGAGGGGTACTTCATGGATTTCATAACATTAAATATCACAACATCATCTCTAAATTCCATGGAAAGTGTACCCTCATTGACATTTATGATAGTTTTTTCAGTTTTGAGGAATGGAATACCTAAGATAATGGGAGCATGAGAACTTACTTGATCATCCTCCATTTTAAGCATGTAGAAATCTACTAGAAAGATCATGTCTCTTACCCAGACAAGTACATCCTCAAGGAGTACCTCTAGATATGGAGTAGGTCTATTCACCAACTGCACCACTACTATTTTCAGCTAAAACTCACCAACTACACCACTACTATTTTCAGCTAAAACTCACCAACCTGTATAGAAGAGAATACAGAGTGATACATCACCTTTATTGTAACGCCCCGACCCCAGCTACCCAGAGTCGGTGCATTACTTCGTAACATTGGCATGATCACAAAAGATCAAGTCTCGAAAGACCGATTAGTTTAGTAGCCTTGGAAACACTAGATACATTCATAAGTCTTACATTACATCATAAAGTGAAAAACTACAATAACATGGTCTTCATAGTCCACACTCATATCCTCTTCTGACTATCGCTGCAGGTCATTCATAAAATACTTCTTCACATCCTGGAAAATATTAAAACATTGAAAGGGGTGACCTCAGATGCTCAGTAAGGATAACAATATTGCGGAAGCTTTCATAAATAAACATAAACATTTAAGGCAATGTATAACTAAAACAAAAGCCTTTTAAACTTGAACATCAACATAATATGGCAAAAGTAAAATGAGATAATTCCATTTACTTCTTCACATGGATATTCTACTGGTCGAATAATCACATGCAATATCAATAACCACTTTCATAATGATGGAATGCATAATGCCAGACTATCATAACCACGTAGTCAAGGCCTCGTGCCAAGACCACAAATAAGATTTTGTTAAGGCCTCGTGCCAAGACACTAGTTTGTCTCATGAGACCTGCCGATGCATCGAGGAGCTATAGCGGGCTCCACCCGTCACTTATTAAGTCCATTGCATTCCTCATATGAATAGGTTTAAACATATCATAAACCATAACATAATCGTATCACATAAAACATGCATAAAGGAAACATAAAATTTCCACATTTCAATCACAAGATATAAATACAACACATTGATATAATAAAAACACTTTAAAACCCATTTTCAATACCAAAATAAAAGAAAGTTAAAACTTTGTATTTATTTTTCATTTAAAAAAATGATGGCTTCTAGAGGAAGCTGAAACTCAAATAATGGTCACGGCGGCGGAGAAGTCGTTGTCGCCGCATAAGTACAGAAAGATAAACATTCCCTTTTTGTTGTTTAGTAAAACTCTTCGTATAAAAAAAATTCCTTTTGAATAAACGTAAAAGTCAAAGGGGTTTATACACTGTATAAAAGAATGTTGTGTATAAAACGAAATATGCCTCAATGAAAGGTGATTGAGACGAAGTCCATACAAAGATCATTTTTTAAAATAAAATAGATCTATTATGTGTATTCACTATAAGTACACATAATGAAAGTACAAATACAAGATAGTACATAATAATATCATGACATAATTTGAAAGTAGGAGATTAACCCAAAGAATAGAAATTGGGTTAAGAAGTTCCCTTACAAAGATCATTTTTAAAATAAAATAGATCTATTATGTGTATTCACTACAAGTACACATAAATAAAGTAAAAATACAAAATAGGATATAATAATATCATGACATAATTTTAAAGTAGGAGATTAACCCAAAGAATGGAAGTTGGGTTAAGAAATTCCCTTACCTCGTGTCTGACTTGACTCAACCGTTCTTTAACCTCCAGAATAATAAACTAGAGTTAATATATACCTTATTAAGAACCATTTTCAACTTCATTATCCTTATAATATCACTTATTACAATGATATGAACATTATGTAATTATTTAAGTTAATAACGGTCGTTTTGTCGATCTTTGGTACTTGAGTCAACAATAAGCTTCTTATAATTACAAGTTGTTTATGTGGTGAAATATCCATTATATCCAGAATTATATTCATGATTTAGATGTCATATATATTTTATATATCCATTATATACATTCATTTATAATATTACGTAACATTTAGAGGTAAGAAATGAAATGCACCGTTCATGGAGACGGTAAGCCGTACGTACGCATGAACGCTACTTTCATTTAAATTTCATATTTAATGGAACTAAATCATAATGATATAAATGTATAATATAATTCCAGTATAATATAGTGTATAATACCATTTACTCCATCCTTTATACATCCCACATATGGTATTAACGATTCAAATCACTTTGAGGGGGCGGTAGTCCGCACTTCCTAAAATGAAATTATCGCGTTTTACCCATAATGGAAATCATAAAGTATGCCATAAATGAGAAATACAGAAGCATAAGGAAAACATAAACATAATATATATATCATATATGAAAATAGTGTCATCAAAATGGCCACCATTATAGGTGTTAAAATAATTTGAACAATCATCGTTTCGGGAGGCAGAATTTCGCCATCCACGGAAACCGTATGTTCTTTAACCATTAGATGTAGGTGTGTGTAAGTGTAGCTCGAATACTTATTATAACAACATCCTAGTATATTGAGGATACTGGTGTTGTTACAAAAGAAATGAATAAAAGAGTTTAGGGGGTTGGAGAAACAAAATAAAACAAATGAACATGAGAAAATGAATTACCTTTAAAAGTGCAACTCTTTTTGGTTTGAGCCTAAAGGCTTCCTTTGAAAGGATTCTGCCCAAAGGGAATCCTCTAGGATGAGGAGAGGGATGTGGAGAGAGTAAATGGGCAGGGGTTGGCCGAGCCAAATGGCTTGAATGTGTAAATGAGGTGGGAGAGGTGGGGGCCTTTTATAAGTGGAGAGGAGGGGCACTTTTGGAAAGTAAAGAAACATTACTTTATTTGAAAATGTGTTTCGGTTTTAAAAGGTCCCACATTCATATAATTCGTGGATAAGGTGATAAGGCTTCGAAATCCACTCATCCAATTGGTTTTGGCCATGTGTAAGTTTTAGATTTTTCATTATCATTCCATTTTATTTAAATCGTCAAATAATGAGGTCATCGCCACATCATAATGATGTCATAAATAATTTAATTTATTTAATGTCTAAAAATTATAAAAAAAATACTATGATGTAGGAACTCTTTTTATATTTCTAATGAATATTTATAGTCAAAATTTGGACTTGTGTAACCCTACTTACAAATTGTTTTAGTAAAACAATTTATGTTAGTGTCATTTTCACATTAATATTAAATAAAAAGGAATTTATGTTATTTCCCAACGAAAGTGGATCCATGGGGTCCCCAAGTTAGGCCATGGCTTGTCTTGGTCGGTCATGACACAACCAATGAGGTTGGGACATGTGTCTAGGTCATTTAATATTATTAAAGTATTATTTATACCTTAAACTACCCTAATTACCACTAATCGCGATTAAGAACTTAATAAGTTACTATTCACCAAAAAATTATTTTTACCCCATTGAACCACATTTTACATACTAATGACAACCATGTATGTCGGATTTTCAAAATTCAATACACATTAGTGGTAAACTTTTATTTAACTGAAAATCAGTTTGCTTGATTACCACTTAGTGGTTTCACTATTCATCAAAAATTGAAGTTTTTCAGAATAAGGCCAAAATTTCACCCTAAGCTATAATTGATATTCCGAATTCAAAAATGATGTCTATTTTACAAAATTCTAAACATATAAGTTGCATTAATTAATTTTATAATTAATTCCCGCTGTCACAACAAATAGCGTGTTTTTAAGAAACAATTTATATCAAAAGATTGGCAATTGTTTATGTCCAATTTCAATGTTAAATTAATTCTAATGACCACCATTGGATAAAACGGTAAAAATATATTCTAATTATACTTTAAAACCACTAAATATTATAATTTATCACTATAAATTATTTTCATTAAAAAATTTGTTTTTAAGTATTTTTCACTATTCATAAAAAATTGGAAGTTCTCAGGAAATTACAAAAAATTCAACTTTGGATAATTTCGATATTACAAATACAAAAATGAAGTCCATTTTGAAATATAAAATTTCTATAATTTTAAAAAGTGGTTATTACTATTCATAACAGCTACTTTGATTAGTTGCGGTGTGTTAGAATTCGAACTTGCGTACAATGCAAGCTATTGCATTATTGAAAGAGAGGCGTATCGTAGAAGCTCGGGGTGTTACATTCTCCCCTCCTTCAATAAATTGCGTCCTCGCAATTTGAAATTTTTCTTGGAAAATAAAAGGTTGAAAAGAGAAAATACCTTTGAGGAAAACCCACATCGGAAATAAGGTTAATAAATATATAACATTAAAAGAAAGCAGGATAAGTACAAAGGTCACCCGATATAGCCCATTATAGGATTCTATGAAAATATGGATATGGAGGAGAAACAAACCATCAAGGTATGATGGGGAGTTATAGAAAACAGGATTAGGAGAAAGTTTAACCACAAGAAAATCACAAACTTGTGATTGGTTAAACGGTCATTGAATCCCTAGTTGGAAAAGTTAACCGAAAACATTTTTGTTTTAAGTTACCTTTTATAATGTTGAGGATTTTATTTAGGAGATTTACTAAGAACGTAAGGGAATATACATACTTGTTATGTATACTTTCATTCATTAATGAATTTTTACCACAAACCCATCTTTTACTCCAAATGGTAACAGAACTCAAAAATATTCTATTTATCCTAATTGTATAAGGTACCAAAGGTTAACACATACCATTTAGATTAGTAAAATTATTTTGTAATAACCAGGGACTTCCTGTAGGCTAGTGGTAGGAAATAAAGGCTTGTCGCACTATGGTTGTGGGTTCGATTCCTGCAGCTGTGTCCGACGCGACGGGTTATGCCCCACCCTGTAGGTTGTCCTTTTCCTAAAAATATAGTACTATACTATTCCAAAAATAATCTTCATAAATGTTTTAACCTTAAACAATACTATCCAAAGTTCAACTTAATCCACTCCAACCTTTATAGTTATCCAAAATACCTTCATCCAGACTTTCTCTAAAAGGTCTCTAAATTCCAAAATCAATTGTAACATCAGATTACCCAAACAAAGAAAAGTTTCTCTTATTATCACATACTAAATATATGATTACCTTAATCATATTAAAACCTTACTGAAATCAACAAGTACGGCAGTACAATCCTTATATATATATCACATTATTCTAATAACCAGAATATAATCCATGAGTCCAAAAGCACCAATACATTAGTTATTCTGCTTCAACTGTAGTAACAGCATAAGATTGTCCTTGATCCCTTGGCCTTTTCTGAGGTAAGTTTCCCTGACGCTTAGGACATTCATTTGCATAATGACCCATTTCTCTACAATTATAGCATTCAACTTTGATAGCCTCTTTCTTTCCCTTGCAATCACGAGCCTGGTGACCCTTTTCTCCACATTTATAACAAACTCCCATTCCTTTTAGGCATGTACCAGGGTGATTCTTCCCACAATTATCACATAATGGAAAATCCTTCTTTCCCTTTTTCCCATTATCTGTCTCTTGTTCCACCGTTCTCTTCTTCTTTTGCTTTACTTTGTTGTCATAAGACTTAGAGAATTCCTTTTCTGTCTTGATAGCACACGAGACAATATCTTCGTATGATGAGAAGGATTGTGATACCAAAGCTCGACGGAGAAATGGTTTTAACCCATCAAAGAAACGATCAATCTTACTCCTTGGGTTACGTATATAATCGGCAGCATTCCTCGCTTACCTTGTAAAGTTAGCCTCATACTTTGCGACATTCTCATCCTCCTTCTGCCTCAGACTCAGAAATTGCCTTTCCATATCTGCCCGATGGTCACGAGGAAAGTATTTTTCTAAGAAAAGATCTTTGAACTCCCTCCATTCCATATTCGATACGTCATCATCTTCCTTTGTTTTTTGAATCAGCGACCACCACTGATCGGCATCTCCAGTGAGGCGGTAAACTGCCATGACAACCTTCTCCCTTTCACTACTCCCCAAGGCATGGAATATTTTCTCTAAGGAATTTATCCATTGCTCAGCTACTATATGATTTGTACTCCCATTGAAGGTTGGTGGTTGTTGCCTCATGAAGCGGTCTAACATTGATCCTCCACGTTGCGGATCAGGGTGCTCCATACGAGTAAGGTTATTATTCATAACCTGAGTGAGTTGTCCCAGTATGGTAATAAGTTGATCAGCACCAGTTGTATCTCTAGATCCACAATAATTATCTTGATCAGGAGGGCAATCCCTACACGGAGTTCGTGCATTGATACGGTTTTCATTCCTTCTACTAGGCGCCATTTCTAAACAATGGCATAAACTAGATTAGTTTATTAATCAAAATACATAATTCCATACTTGTAAAACACTTTACATAAATTGAACTATTTATGGATATAATCCATAATCATAAAAAGAAATGTTTTCTTTGAGGAAGTATATACTCATAACCCTTCATAGTGGTTTGTAAATAAAATGAGAATTATCCTAAGCATATCCCCCGGGAGTGTCGTAACCAAGAGTGCAGCAAGGCCCGTTGTCGTGCACCAGTTCTCGTTCGAGTCTAGCTCAAAGCGGTGTTTTCGGGTTTTACCCCTAGGTACATCTGTGCCAGAGCCGCCTCTACCTGCTCGTATCCAGACAGGGATGTATTTCTCGGAAAACTCATAACATCTCTATAATACCAAAATTCTAGGAAGTTCTTCTATACTAATCCTCAAAGTTCATCTTAGTTCTATGTGCTCTAATCAGAGTTTATCTAAATCTAGCTTCCAAGGTTAGTACTAAACTGCCTCTGATACCAACTGTAACGCCCCGACCCCAGCTACCCAGAGTCGGTGCATTACTTCGTAACATTGGCATGATCACAAAAGATCAAGTCTCGAAAGACCGATTAGTTTAGTAGCCTTGGAAACACTAGATACATTCATAAGTCTTACATTACATCATAAAGTGAAAAACTACAATAACATGGTCTTCATAGTCCACACTCATATCCTCTTCTGACTATCCCTGCAGGTCATTCATAAAATACTTCTTCACATCCTGGAAAATATTAAAACATTGAAAGGGGTGAGATCAGATGCTCAGTAAGGATAACAATATTGCGGAAGCTTTCATAAATAAACATAAACATTTAAGGCAATGTATAACTAAAACAAAAGCCTTTTAAACTTGAACATAAACATAATATGGCAAAAGTAAAATGAGATAATGCCATTTACTTCTTCACATGGATATTCTACTGGTTGAATAATCACATGCAATATCAATAACCACTTTCATAATGATGGAATGCATAATGCCAGACTATCATAACCACGTAGTCAAGGCCTCGTGCCAAGACCACAAATAAGATTTTGTCAAGGCCTCGTGCCAAGAAACTAGTTTGTCTCATTAGACCTGCCGATGCATCGAGGAGCTATAGCGGGCTCCACCCGTCACTTATTAAGTCCAATGCATTCCTCATATGAATAGGTTTAAACATATCATAAACCATAACATAATCGTATCACATAAAACATGCATAAAGGAAACATAACATTTCCACATTTCAATCACAAGATATAAATACAACACATTGATATAATAAAAACACTTTAAAAACCATTTTCAATACCAAAATAAAAGAAAGTTAAAACTTTGTATTTATTTTTCATTTAAAAAAATGATGGCTTGTAGAGGAAGCTGAAACTCAAATAATGGTCACGGCGGCGGAGAAGTCGTTGTCGCCGCATAAGTACGGAAAGAGAAACATTCCCTTTTTGTTGTTTAGTAAAACTCTTCGTATAAAAAAAATTCCTTTTGAATAAACGTAAAAGTCAAAGGGGTTTATACACTGTATAAAAGAATGTTGTGTATAAAACGAGATATGCCTCAATGAAAGGTGATTGAGACGAAGTCCATACAAAGATCATTTTTTAAAATAAAATAGATCTATTATGTGTATTCACTATAAGTACACATAAAGAAAGTACAAATACAAGATAGTACATAATAATATCATGACATAATTTGAAAGTAGGAGATTAACCCAAAGAATAGAAATTGGGTTAAGAAGTTCCCTTACAAAGATCATTTTTAAAATAAAATAGATCGATTATGTGTATTCACTACAAGTACACATAAATAAAGTAAAAATACAAAATAGGATATAATAATATCATGACATAATTTTAAAGTAGGAGATTAACCCAAAGAATGGAAGTTGGGTTAAGAAATTCCCTTACCTCGTGTCTGACTTGACTCAACCGTTCTTTAACCTCCTGAATAATAAACTAGAGTTAATATATACCTTATTAAGAACCATTTTCAACTTCATTATCCTTATTATATCACTTATTACAATGATATGAACATTATGTAATTATTTAAGTTAATAACGGTCGTTTTGTCGATCTTTGGTACTTGAGTCAACAATAAGCTTCTTATAATTACAAGTTGTTTATGTGGTGAAATATCCATTATATCCAGAATTATATTCATGATTTATATGTCATATATATCTTATATATCCATTATATACATTCATTTATAATATTACGTAACATTTAGAGGTAAGAAATGAAATGCACCGTTCATGGAGACGGTAAGCCGTACGTACGCATGAACGCTACTTTCATTTCAATTTCATATTTAATGGAACTAAATCATAATGATATAAATTTATAAAATAATTCCAGTATAATATAGTGTATAATACCATTTACTCCATCCTTTATACATCCCACATATGGTATTAACGATTCAAATCACTTTGAGGGGGCGGTAGTCCGCACTTCCTAAAATGAAATTATCGCGTTTTACCCATAATGGAAATCATAAAGTATGCCATAAATGAGAAATACAGAAGCATAAGGAAAACATAAACATAATATATATATCATATATGAAAATAGTGTCATCAAAATGGCCACCATTATAGGTGTTAAAAGAATTTGAACAATCATCGTTTCGGGAGGCAGAATTTCGCCATCCACGGAAACCGTATGTTCTTTAACCATTAGATGTAGGTGTGTGTAAGTGTAGCTCGAATCCTTCTTATAACAACATCCTAGTATATTGAGGATACTGGTGTTGTTACAAAAGAAATGAATAAAAGAGTTTAGGGGGTTGGAGAAACAAAATAAAACAAATGAACATGAGAAAATGAATTACCTTTAAAAGTGCAACTCTTTTTGGTTTGAGCCTAAAGGCTTCCTTTGAAAGGATTCTGCCCAAAGGGAATCCTCTAGGATGAGGAGAGGGATGTGGAGAGAGTAAATGGGCAGGGGTTGGCCGAGCCAAATGGCTTGAATGTGTAAATGAGGTGGGAGAGGTGGGGGCCTTTTATAAGTGGAGAGGAGGGGCACTTTTGGAAAGTAAAGAAACATTACTTTATTTGAAAATGTGTTTCGGTTTTAAAAGGTCCCACATTCATATAATTCGTGGATAAGGTGATAAGGCTTCGAAATACACTCATCCAATTGGTTTTGGCCATGTGTAAGTTTTAGATTTTTCATTATCATTCCATTTTATTTAAATCGTCAAATAATGAGGTCATCGCCACATCATAATGATGTCATAAATAATTTAATTTATTTAATGTCTAAAAATTATAAAAAAACTACTATGATGTAGGAACTCTTTTTATCTTTCTAATGAATATTTATAGTCAAAATTTGGACTTGTGTAACCCTACTTAAAAATTGGTTTAGTAAAACAATTTATGTTAGTGTCATTTTCACTTTAATATTAAATAAAAAGGAATTTATGTTATTTCCCAACAAAAGTGGATCCATGGGGTCCCCAAGTTAGGCCATGGCTTGTCTTGGTCGGTCATGACACAACCAATGAGGTTGGGACATGTGTCTAGGTCATTTAATATTATTAATGTATTATTTATACCTTAAACTACCCTAATTACCACTAATCGCGATTAAGAACTTAATAAGTTACTATTCACCAAAAAATTATTTTTACCCCATTGAACCACATTTTACATACTAATGACAACCATGTATGTCGGATTTTCAAAATTCAATACACATTAGTGGTAAACTTTTATTTAACTGAAAATCAGTTTGCTTGATTACCACTTAGTGGTTTCACTATTCATCAAAAATTGAAGTTTTTCAGAATAAGGCCAAAATTTCACCCTAAGCTATAATTGATATTCCGAATTCAAAAATGATGTCTATTTTACAAAATTCTAAACATATAAGTTGCATTAATTAATTTTATAATTAATTCCCGCTGTCACAACAAATAGCGTGTTTTTAAGAAACAATTTATATCAAAAGATTGGCCATTGTTTATGTCCAATTTCAATGTTAAATTAATTCTAATGACCACCATTGGATAAAACGGTAAAAATATATTCTAATTATACTTTAAAACCACTAAATATTATAATTTATCACTATAAATTATTTTGATTAAAAAAGTTGTTTTTAAGTATTTTTCACTATTCATAAAAAATTGGAAGTTCTCAGGAAATTACAAAAAATTCAACTTTGGATAATTTCGATATTACGAATACAAAAATGAAGTCCATTTTGAAATATAAAATTTCTATAATTTTAAAAAGTGGTTATTACTATTCATAACAGCTACTTTGATTAGTTGCGGTGTGTTAGAATTCGAACTTGCGTACAATGCAAGCTATTGCATTATTGAAAGAGAGGCGTATCGTAGAAGCTCGGGGTGTTACATTCTCCCCTCCTTCAATAAATTGCGTCCTCGCAATTTGAAATTTTTCTTGGAAAATAAAAGGTTGAAAAGAGAAAATACCTTTGAGGAAAACCCACATCGGAAATAAGGTTAATAAATATATAACATTAAAAGAAAGCAGGATAAGTACAAAGGTCACCCGATATAGCCCATTATAGGATTCTATGAAAATATGGATATGGAGGAGAAACAAACCATCAAGGTATGATGGGGAGTTATAGAAAACAGGATTAGGAGAAAGTTTAACCACAAGAAAATCACAAACTTGTGATTGGTTAAACGGTCATTGAATCCCTAGTTGGAAAAGTTAACCGAAAACATTTTTGTTTTAAGTTACCTTTTATAATGTTGAGGATTTTATTTAGGAGATTTACTAAGAACGTAAGGGAATATACATACTTGTTATGTATACTTTCATTCATTAATGAATTTTTACCACAAACCCAACTTTTACTCCAAATGGTAACAGAACTCAAAAATATTCTATTTATCCTAATTGTATAAGGTACCAAAGGTTAACACATACCATTTAGATTAGTAAAATTATTTTGTAATAACCAGGGACTTCCTGTAGGCTAGTGGTAGGAAATAAAGGCTTGTCGCACTATGGTTGTGGGTTCGATTCCTGCAGCTGTGTCCGACGCGACGGGTTATGCCCCACCCTGCAGGTTGTCCTTTTCCTAAAAATATAGTACTATACTATTCCAAAAATAATCTTCATAAATGTTTTAACCTTAAACAATACTATCCAAAGTTCAACTTAATCCACTCCAACCTTTATAGTTATCCAAAATACCTTCATCCAGACTTTCTCTAAAAGGTCTCTAAATTCCAAAATCAATTGTAACATCAGATTACCCAAACAAAGAAAAGTTTCTCTTATTATCACATACTAAATATATGATTACCTTAATCATATTAAAACCTTACTGAAATCAACAAGTACGGCAGTACAATCCTTATATATATATCACATTATTCTAATAACCAGAATATAATCCATGAGTCCAAAAGCACCAATACATTAGTTATTCTGCTTCAACTGTAGTAACAACATAAGATTGTCCTTGATCCCTTGGCCTTTTCTGAGGTAAGTTTCCCTGACGCTTAGGACATTCATTTGCATAATGACCCATTTCTCTACAATTATAGCATTCAACTTTGATAGCCTCTTTCTTTCCCTTGCAATCACGAGCCTGGTGACCCTTTTCTCCACATTTATAACAAACTCCCATTCCTTTTAGGCATGTACCAGGGTGATTCTTCCCACAATTATCACATAATGGAAAATCCTTCTTTCCCTTTTTCCCATTATCTGTCTCTTGTTCCACCGTTCTCTTCTTCTTTTGCTTTACTTTGTTGTCATAAGACTTAGAGAATTCCTTTTCTGTCTTGATAGCACACGAGACAATATCTTCGTATGATGAGAAGGATTGTGATACCAAAGCTCGACGGAGAAATGGTTTTAACCCATCAAAGAAACGATCAATCTTACTCCTTGGGTTACGTATATAATCGGCAGCATTCCTCGCTTACCTTGTAAAGTTAGCCTCATACTTTGCGACATTCTCATCCTCCTTCTGCCTCAGACTCAGAAATTGCGTTTCCATATCTGCCCGATGGTCACGAGGAAAGTATTTTTCTAAGAAAAGATCTTTGAACTCCCTCCATTCCATATTCGATACGTCATCATCTTCCTTTGTTTTTTGAATCAGCGACCACCACTGATCGGCATCTCCAGTGAGGCGGTAAACTGCCATGACAACCTTCTCCCTTTCACTACTCCCCAAGGCATGGAATATTTTCTCTAAGGAATTTATCCATTGCTCAGCTACTATATGATTTGTACTCCCATTGAAGGTTGGTGGTTGTTGCCTCATGAAGCGGTCTAACATTGATCCTCCACGTTGCGGATCAGGGTTCTCCATACGAGTAAGGTTATTATTCATAACCTGAGTGAGTTGTCCCAGTATGGTAATAAGTTGATCAGCACCAGTTGTATCTCTAGATCCACAATAATTATCTTGATCAGGAGGGCAATCCCTACACGGAGTTCGTGCATTGATACGGTTTCCATTCCTTCTACTAGGCGCCATTTCTAAACAATGGCATAAACTAGATTAGTTTATGAATCAAAATACATAATTCCATTCTTGTAAAACACTTTACATAAATTGAACTATTTATGGATATAATCCATAATCATAAAAAGAAATGTTTTCTTTGAGGAAGTATATACTCATAACCCTTCATAGTGGTTTGTAAATAAAATGAGAATTATCCTAAGCATATCCCCCGGGAGTGTCGTAACCAAGAGTGCAGCAAGGCCCGTTGTCGTGCACCAGTTCCCGTTCGAGTCTAGCTCAAAGCGGTGTTTTCGGGTTTTACCCCTAGGTACATCTGTGTCAGAGCCGCCTCTACCTGCTCGTATCCAGACAGGGATGTATTTCTCGGAAAACTCATAACATCTCTATAATACCAAAATTCTAGGAAGTTCTTCTATACTAATCCTCAAAGTTCATCTTAGTTCTATGTGCTCTAATCAGAGTTTATCTAAATCTAGCTTCCAAGGTTAGTACTAAACTGCCTCTGATACCAACTGTAACGCCCCGACCCCAGCTACCCAGAGTCGGTGCATTACTTCGTAACATTGGCATGATCACAAAAGATCAAGTCTCGAAAGACCGATTAGTTTAGTAGCCTTGGAAACACTAGATACATTCATAAGTCTTACATTACATCATAAAGTGAAAAACTACAATAACATGGTCTTCATAGTCCACACTCATATCCTCTTCTGACTATCCCTGCAGGTCATTCATAAAATACTTCTTCACATCCTGGAAAATATTAAAACATTGAAAGGGGTGAGCTCAGATGCTCAGTAAGGATAACAATATTGCGGAAGCTTTCATAAATAAACATAAACATTTAAGGCAATGTATAACTAAAACAAAAGCCTTTTAAACTTGAACATCAACATAATATGGCAAAAGTAAAATGAGATAATGCCATTTACTTCTTCACATGGATATTCTACTGGTCGAATAATCACATGCAATATCAATAACCACTTTCATAATGATGGAATGCATAATGCCAGACTATCATAACCACGTAGTCAAGGCCTCGTGCCAAGACCACAAATAAGATTTTGTCAAGGCCTCGTGCCAAGACACTAGTTTGTCTCATGAGACCTGCCGATGCATCGAGGAGCTATAGCGGGCTCCACCCGTCACTTATTAAGTCCAATGCATTCCTCATATGAATAGGTTTAAACATATCATAAACCATAACATAATCGTATCACATAAAACATGCATAAAGGAAACATAACATTTCCACATTTCAATCACAAGATATAAATACAACACATTGATATAATAAAAACACTTTAAAAACCATTTTCAATACCAAAATAAAAGAAAGTTAAAACTTTGTATTTATTTTTCATTTAAAAAAATGATGGCTTGTAGAGGAAGCTGAAACTCAAATAATGGTCACGGCGGCGGAGAAGTCGTTGTCGCCGCATAAGTACGGAAAGAGAAACATTCCCTTTTTGTTGTTTAGTAAAACTCTTCGTATAAAAAAAATTCCTTTTGAATAAACGTAAAAGTCAAAGGGGTTTATACACTGTATAAAAGAATGTTGTGTATAAAACGAAATATGCCTCAATGAAAGGTGATTGAGACGAAGTCCATACAAAGATCATTTTTTAAAATAAAATAGATCTATTATGTGTATTCACTATAAGTACACATAAAGAAAGTACAAATACAAGATAGTACATAATAATATCATGACATAATTTGAAAGTAGGAGATTAACCCAAAGAATAGAAATTGGGTTAAGAAGTTCCCTTACAAAGATCATTTTTAAAATAAAATAGATCTATTATGTGTATTCACTACAAGTACACATAAATTAAGTAAAAATACAAAATAGGATATAATAATATCATGACATAATTTTAAAGTAGGAGATTAACCCAAAGAATGGAAGTTGGGTTAAGAAATTCCCTTACCTCGTGTCTGACTTGACTCAACCGTTCTTTAACCTCCTGAATAATAAACTAGAGTTAATATATACCTTATTAAGAACCATTTTCAACTTCATTATCCTTATTATATCACTTATTACAATGATATGAACATTATGTAATTATTTAAGTTAATAACGGTCGTTTTGTCGATCTTTGGTACTTGAGTCAACAATAAGCTTCTTATAATTACAAGTTGTTTATGTGGTGAAATATCCATTATATCCAGAATTATATTCATGATTTAGATGTCATATATATCTTATATATCCATTATATACATTCATTTATAATATTACATAACATTTAGAGGTAAGAAATGAAATGCACCGTTCATGGAGACGGTAAGCCGTACGTACGCATGAACGCTACTTTCATTTCAATTTCATATTTAATGGAACTAAATCATAATGATATAAATGTATAATATAATTCCAGTATAATATAGTGTATAATACCATTTACTCCATCCTTTATACATCCCACATATGGTATTAACGATTCAAATCACTTTGAGGGGGCGGTAGTCCGCACTTCCTAAAATGAAATTATCGCGTTTTACCCATAATGGAAATCATAAAGTATGCCATAAATGAGAAATACAGAAGCATAAGGAAAACATAAACATAATATATATATCATATATGAAAATAGTGTCATCAAAATGGCCACCATTATAGGTGTTAAAAGAATTTGAACAATCATCGTTTCGGGAGGCAGAATTTCGCCATCCACGGAAACCGTATGTTCTTTAACCATTAGATGTAGGTGTGTGTAAGTGTAGCTCGAATCCTTCTTATAACAACATCCTAGTATATTGAGGATACTGGTGTTGTCACAAAAGAAATGAATAAAAGATTTTAGGGGGTTGGAGAAACAAAATAAAACAAATGAACATGAGAAAATGAATTACCTTTAAAAGTGCAACTCTTTTTGGTTTGAGCCTAAAGGCTTCCTTTGAAAGGATTCTGCCCAAAGGGAATCCTCTAGGATGAGGAGAGGGATGTGGAGAGAGTAAATGGGCTGGGGTTGGCCGAGCCAAATGGCTTGAAAGTGTAAATGAGGTGGGAGAGGTGGGGGCCTTTTATAAGTGGAGAGGAGGGGCACTTTTGGAAAGTAAAGAAACATTACTTTATTTGAAAATGTGTTTCGGTTTTAAAAGGTCCCACATTCATATAATTCGTGGATAAGGTGATAAGGCTTCGAAATCCACTCATCCAATTGGTTTTGTCCATGTGTAAGTTTTAGAGTTTTCATTATCATTCCATTTTATTTAAATCGTCAAATAATGAGGTCATCGCCACATCATAATGATGTCATAAATAATTTAATTTATTTAATGTTTAAAAATTATAAAAAAAATACTATGATGTAGGAACTGTTTTTATCTTTCTAATGAATATTTATAGTCAAAATTTGGACTTGTGTAACCCTACTTAAAAATTGTTTTAGTAAAACAATTTATGTTAGTGTCATTTTCACTTTAATATTAAATAAAAAGGAATTTATGTTATTTCCCAACAAAAGTGGATCCATGGGGTCCCCAAGTTAGGCCATGGCTTGTCTTGGTCGGTCATGACACAACCAATGAGGTTGGGACATGTGTCTAGGTCATTTAATATTATTAAAGTATTATTTATACCTTAAACTACCCTAATTACCACTAATCGCGATTAAGAACTTAATAAGTTACTATTCACCAAAAAATTATTTTTACCCCATTGAACCACATTTTACATACTAATGACAACCATGTATGTCGGATTTTCAAAATTCAATACACATTACTGGTAAACTTTTATTTAACTGAAAATCAGTTTGCTTGATTACCACTTAGTGGTTTCACTATTCATCAAAAATTGAAGTTTTTCAGAATAAGGCCAAAATTTCACCCTAAGCTATAATTGATATTCCGAATTCAAAAATGATGTCTATTTTACAAAATTCTAAACATATAAGTTTCATTAAAATATTTTATAATTAATTCCCGCTGTCACAACAAATAGCGTGTTTTTAAGAAACAATTTATATCAAAAGATTGGCAATTGTTTATGTCCAATTTCAATGTTAAATTAATTCTAATGACCACCATTGGATAAAACGGTAAAAATATATTATAATTATACTTTAAAACCACTAAATATTATAATTTATTACTATAAATTATTTTGATTAAAAAAGTTGTTTTTAAGTATTTTTCACTATTCATAAAAAATTGGAAGTTCTCAGGAAATTACAAAAAATTCAACTTTGGATAATTTCGATATTACGAATACAAAAATGAAGTCCATTTTGAAATATAAAATTTCTATAATTTTAAAAAGTGGTTATTACTATTCATAACAGCTACTTTGATTAGTTGCGGTGTGTTAGAATTCGAACTTGCGTACAATGCAAGCTATTGCATTATTGAAAGAGAGGCGTATCGTAGAAGCTCGGGGTGTTACATTTATGGAAGCTTCTAAATCACAAAAGGGCATCAGAAAAGTGAAACTCCCCTATAGTGAACGAGATTGTGAATGTCACTGGATCCTTTCACTTTGTTGGCATTGCTAGAGTTGGTGTAATGAGTGATGACACATTCCCTCCAATATTGATACTCTCATTTCCCTTGATCCCTCTTCTATTGGTAAAAATTTATAATATGAATTTGGAATACCTTGTTATTTTCTTGATGGATTCAAGTAACAGGATATTAATATCCGCACACTTGAATGTTTCTGAAACTTATTTTTTGCATCGACTCTTCAACCATATTTTTGGTTTGAAAAACTCTAATAGGAAAATGAAGGGGCTTAAGAGGAATATCATCAATCTTTTTCATACCTTTATCTTTCTCCATGGGTTTCTCATCAGCTGGTTTTGAATGGGGATTCTATGAATTTTAGGTGAATATCTGTGGAATGATAGGTGCAGATGTATCCGTTATTTGCTTTCCACTTCTCAATGGGATGACACTAACATTCCCCTTCAGATTCAGAGTAGGTTGGGAAGGTATATTTCCAAAATTCTTACTTACTAATTCATGGAGGGAAGTGGCAATCTTGCTCATTTGAGTCTTTAACTCCCTCATCTGCGAACATTGACTCTTCACTTCATTCTGTTGATTAAGAAAAATTGGTTTCAAATGATCATCAGTGTTAGAATCTACCTTGGTTTGGGTATTTCCTCTTTTTTGACTTGTTGATATTTGAGGTTGAAATCTTCTTTGGGGTTGTTGGAAACCCTGTTGGTACGGTGGATGCATATGGATGTTTTGTTGAAAGGGGGGACTTTTTTGTTGTCCAGAGGTATTCCTCATGTCCTATTGATCCTTCCACATTTGGTTTTATTTTAGATCAATGGAATAAACCTTTTTTTTGGGGATATGGTTGTTGATGCTGCTGAAATGGTCTCCCAGGAAACACTGCTTCATAATTTTTAGTTTCTTCTAGTTGTGGGAAATAGTTTGTTGGCTAGATTGTCTCAGAGAAAATGCCACAAGGCCTTGAAGGAGAGGGTTGGGATGTCCTTTGAGCCAAAAAAAGAAATATAACTATAGTTTTCAATTCATACAATTTGGTATCAATTAAATGACTTTCAAGAGAATAAGGACTTACCTGATATACTCCCCTGACTTGTGGTGTACCTCGATCACAAAATTGTTGGATGTTTTGGGCAATCTTTTCAATTAATGCCCATGCATCTACTGGTTTCATGTCCACCAAATGATCCTCCATGAATGGAATCCAGCAAGATTCTCTTTATAGGTGTGAGTCCTTCATAGAAGTATTGGATGAGGAGTTTCCCACTTATTTTGTGATGTGGACAGCTTGTACACAACTTCTTGAATCGCTCCTAGTACTAATAGAATGAATCCCCTTGGGCTTGCTTGATCCCTGAGATATCTTTTCAAATGGAAGTTGTCCTTGATTATGGAAGAAATATCTTCAAGAAAAGGAATTTCTAATCGTTCCAACATGTTACATCATCTGGTTGTAAATAATAGATCTAATATTTTTCAGCTTCATCAAGTTAGAATGGGAATTCTCTTAGTTTGGTTTGATATTCAGAAACATTTCTTGGTTTTAAGGTTCAGAAAACCACATTAAAATATTTTAAATGTTTATTGGGATCCTTACCAGAGAGGACATGAAATTTTTGAATAAGGTGGATTAACCCAAATTTTAGTTCAAGTTTGATTCGTGATTTGAGTATACAATGCAATTTGGTTTATAAATAATATCAGGTGTAGCTAATTAGTGAATGGTTATATTAAGTTCACTTATATTATTTTCATCAAGTGGTTCTTGTTTTATGTGTGAAATTTCTTCCAATTTCAATGTTCTGGGAGTGGAGTAATTCTCCAACTGATTGAATGTTGAAACATCTCATAGACTGATAATGTATGATTCAAGCTCGAAGGCTACTTTCAATCTTAGGGTCAAGATCTAAAAGATCCTTGGGATTAGTTCGTGTAATAAATCAAATGAAAATGAAAAGAAGGAATGTGGACCATAGTAAAATAAAAATGAGAAGTTTGAGTTGATGGTCGAAAAAGAGGATGAAGAAAATAGAAGAAGAATAAGAAAGAGAGAGAAAAACGAGATTGGGTAAAGAAGAAAGAAAGAAGAGAATAAGAGAATAAAATGTAAAATAAAAAAATACCTCTAATTTGTTGAAATAATTACTTACCTTCTTGGAAATGATGCCAATTTGAAAGGCACTGTCGTGTGCGCCCTCAAAGTATTAGTGGTTTTTTGGGAACTTAGGTGCAACATAGTGGCTAACCAAGGTCGTCTGTCAAAGGAAGAAGTAAATTAAAAAATGTTCATTGTGGATTTATAAAAATAAAATAAAAGATAATAAAAACACTACTTGAAATGATAGGGGGGGGGGTGTTTATCATTTATAAAACTAGAATAATTTTTCTGGAAGAATATTGCATTTTACTGATTAAGTTGTCACTCTCACAATTTACACAATAATCGACCTTGCATGTTTTTGCGTTAATTGTTCAATTGCTTTCTTAGTTTCTGATAATTTAAATAATAAATTCATGTATCATGTTAATATAATTACAGAAAATAAATGATTCAAAATAATTAAATAAATAGGGTAGAAGATAGATCAATCACTAAGATAACTACTCTTCCATGGGCGGTGTGGTCATCGTGGGGACGTTTTGCATTAGCAATGGACTGAAAGGGGAGAACCCAATCTCGTCTCAACTTTTGATTCCAACCCAAATAGGATGAGTAAATAAGAATATAATTGAACAAAATAGAAGAAAAGAGAAGAAAAAAAAGAAAAAAAAAAGAAAAAAAAGAATTTTATCACACAAATGAAAACATTACCACATGAAGAAGAGAAGAAGGATTCGATGAGGGGATCCTTGCTTCAAGAGATACCCCTCCTAAAATGGTTGGAGAATTTGGGTGAAATCAATTCTAATCTTCCTTAAATATCCTAATTCATGTCCCAACCCCTAAAAATGAGAAATAAAATAATTTATAGAGTGTATGGGTGGCTCGGTTTAAAGAGGTTTCAAGTGTGAATGGGGAATCTCGGCCAAATATTTTAATCCAAATTTCAGAGCCAATTTTACCTCTAAAATGCATGAAACAACTATTCTTACAGCAGAATAATTTGTGCAAAGTTGAGTTGGAGAGAGCCTCTCAAACTTTGGGCCCAACCCAAGCATGGATGAAGAAGTTATGGACCAAATATAAAACCAATATCCAATCTGGAAGGTCCAGCACACATTTGACTTCATGGTGTATTTAGTCCAAACAAATGTTCATTTTAGATCCAATGTACTAAACAAAAGTTGTATCCCATTAAGTCAAGAAGCCATGTAAAAAATTTCACGCTCAAATAATAAAATTTAAACTATTTATCTTTTAAAAACTACAGTTCACTATAAAGGGTAAAAATGAAATTTCCATTAATTTTTCAAATGAATGATCTAATCCAAAATATTTTGTAAATCAACATATTTAACACAATGTGAGGAAAATTTATCATTTATTATCAATAAAATATTCAATAAAAATAGGTTTTATCAATTATATGAGTATGTTATCAATGGAAACCACCACAATCTTATCCAGGAACTCACAGAACACAATGTTCATCAAGCACATGATCACAGCTTGAGCATTCATCACACCGAACAACATCACCAGGATCTCTTAATTACAATGACGACAACTGAATGTCGTATTTGGGATATATACATCCTTTACTCACATCTAATGGTACCCTGACTGCATGTCGATCTTTGAGAACAAACTTTTACCCTTCAGTTGGTTATAAAAATCATCAATCTGTGGAAGAGGATCGTGGTTATTTACTGTCACATTATTCAAGAGACAATAATTGAACCACAACTACAAACTACCATTGAGCGTATTTATAAAAAAACTAGTTCCCTCTATGGTGACACACTCGGATGAACAAAAACACCCCACAACAAACCATAAATCTCTATAAGAATCTCTCGCAACTTGTAAGGCATTATCCTATATGGTGACCCTGATATTAGATACATGCATGGTTGCAGCTCGATCCCGAACTGGATCTCTTATTAATGAGGTAATGCTACAACCTCTTCTAGAAAGACATCACGATACTCTTCAATGAAAATGTGAAACACTGAATACTGAACCTCCAATGAAATCAAAATTAGTTCCACCATCAAGGATAACAAATAAGGAATATACCTTTGACCCATTTGAGGGTTTTTCTCACCAAAAAACATTATTGGGTCTCTATCAGCATCGAAGAACACCACCTGTCTTTGGAAGAAATCCACAATAGCCTAATCCAAATACAACCAATCCATACAGAGTATGACATCATATGGTTGTATTGATAAACATAGGAAATATACCCATGATTTGTGCTGCCCCATCACTAGCTCACAGTATCTAGATACTTCAAACAAGTCAGCTCGACCTTCAACTAACAATGTAATAACCAAGGGATTTGGAAGCCTCTCTACCTCAAGTCCCAAAGCATGGAAAAGGGTAGGTTATATGAAGGATTCCATGGCTCTTGAGTCAAACCGGGCTTATAACCAAGTAGAAAACAATAAATGGGTACCTTTAACGACTATGGCTCCCCTGGCGCTAGAAACACTAAAGCATGAAGCTGGCCACGACCTATTAAAAAACCTCAATGATCCTAATGATGACTAATACCATGAATGTGATATACTATATGAGGAATGAGACCATCCTGAGGCTATCATCTACTTTCCCTATCTACTCTCAGCTAATCTAATGTTGGTGCAACATACTCCTTCTTCCTTGACTGGAACTGCCTCAATGGAGGAACCAGGAGTGGAACACATGGTGCATGCTGACTGCTCTGAAAGGTCAGACAATCTCACTGCTAATGAAATCAAACTCCAGAATAATAACAAGAGTATAATCCCTTGGCATTGGCCTGAGTGCTGCTGACCCCAGATAAACAAGATACTAAGGGCTAGGACCTACCCTCGGCCAAAAAAAAATTCTTATTCCCTGAAAACATGGAACCCCAGACCAAACATATGATGCATTAGGAATCTTGAAGAATCCCCTCTTGTAAAGATCTGATTCTGGTTAACATTATTTTGACAACCTCTACCCCCTCCAGCACCTCCATATATGTCTTCCGTATAAATGGGGTGACCTGGCGCAGGATCTCTGGATGCAAAGCCTCCTCAAAATTCCACGATATGGCCTCCAAATCTATAAATAGGTACGATGCATATCGTAAAAGGTTCTTGAAATGGATTAAAAACTCTCACACACTGGATATCCCCAATCTAATAGTAAATTTATCCTGGTTACTGGGCATATTTGTGGTTGAAGAAAGAAACTTGACTCTAAACTTTTCTCGGAAATCCTCCCCTAAAATCACTAACTCCTCACAATCTCTGAGGAATAGGAACCCCCATTGTCTCAGTTCCCTAGACATCAACATCACAACCAACAATTCCCAGTGCTCTTTCTAAGAAACAAATGAGCCGAGAGCTATCCTAACCTCCTCCAACCAGTATTCTGTGACTGCATCTGAAATGTATCCCTCATACTTTTGTAGAATATGGTGCTAAAACTCTCAAAGTTTCCTCCTCCAAGTGTCATCATCGTCAACCTCCACTCTATGGTGATCTCCTGGCGCAGCCTATTGGACATCTTCTATGCGAACCTGATGAGGACATCGACCTAGAGCCATACCTGCAAAATGAAAAATAGTTAGGGCTCCTAAACCTGGAATATGGAAGACTCAACATTAATTAATTTTTTTATTTTATTCATTTTAGGTTAACGTATCCCAAGGTCTATGCATTAAAAAATAGGGACAAAGAAGAATGATACATGATCCTTTCCTAGGTATCTACCCAACAACTACTATCAACTCATTTTGCAGCCACTATAAACTTAAAGGTCCATGCATCAAATCAAAAGGGTCCCTAAATACCCGTGTCACAGCCGGTCTCTAGTGTTTAAAACACTTAATAAATTGGACTGACACTGTTTCCCTACCAACCCATGAAGCCTCACCTTTTCTTAACTTCAAACTCCATCCTATCCCTCAACCTCCCTATGATTCCACTCTAACATGACCCCTTCCCCACAAATTGTACCCCTATTGGGCTTTCAATGTGAGAAGGTAGATAGTGACACCCCAGTGCTACCTCTAGTTGGCCCCAGATTGGTGTCTAGCATTGAGGGTATAATATACACACAAATGGAAGGCATTACCCTCTAAGAGAACACATGCGAAAGAGAGAGATAATATAGACACCAACTAACTCCAAATCAGACTCCACTATAAAATAAACCCACATACATATATGTAATGCAATTAACGAACTAATACAATAGAAATGAAAAAAAAAGAATGTATCAAAAGAAAGTAAAACGATAGTAACCAAAAATCCTGAAAAGATCTTGCAAACCCAAAGATAGTAGTAACCAACCGGATCTCCAATATTGTACAAGTGGCCTAAAAAAATATTTGTATATACATAGGGTGAGTATAATAGTATACTCAATAGAATCCTCCCTGGAGCCTCTCATGAAAAAGTAATGAAATCACACTAAAGTATAGTGAAAAAAAAGTGAAACTAACACTCCAACAAAATAGCTATACTATCTTACCAGCCTCAAAATGGCTACTCTCACCACGTATTTCATACAAGAGTATATAATATAATAAATAATATCAATGGTACCCCACTACCACTTCCCCACTAGTTTTTCATTTTCCCACAATGTCGCACGTCCCAAGAATCTCTATCCCAGAAGGTTTTCCTGCAGACACCTGGGAAACACACCACAGCATGCAGGGCATGAAACACAACAAACAAGTCCATGTGAACAATGTAACCAAGTAATTTTTTGGAGCCACCACAACTCACATGACATGTATCATACATTGTGTGTTATACCACAAGCCATTAAATCCCATAAAACGATTAAGGATCCTTAAGACATCATAGCCTATACATGTTATACCTATAGTAGTCTATATGAAACTATATCCAAGATATATGTGTGTGAATAACCACAATCCATTACAACCCTATACACAGATATATGGGGAAAACTAACTTCCATTCCTACCATCAAAAGTAACTACCATGAAAAAATTCAGGGGGAAAAGGTGGTAGTCATCAATCCATCATCGCATCCGGATGTTGGAGAAAACACCCACAAAGCTCAAAATCCCCGGGGTATCATATTACCTAACCTAAAGGGTGGAGCAACATATAGAAACACAAAAATCATAGGAAATATTATATCTTGAAACAACACTATAGGAAACCCAGTCTTAGACTCAACTACAGCTAACATCTCTCAGACTCCTTGCTGCCACTGCTATGACTAGATATCCAATATGAATAAAACAATTTAAAGAGTGATATTATGTTACTTATCCTTTCTTATCATTTTCACTTTACGTAATTAATTATTTAACTATTAATTAACCATTATTAATTCAACATTATGTTTCATTGGAATCACACCATGTTTCATGCCCTCCAAGAATAACCAAACCAAGTCCACAACATCTCAAAAATATTACCTTAGCACAATATCCTAACAAACTCCAACCCATGGTTTAATAACATTTATTAAATCATTTATTAACAATATGTTTACTTTTCCATAATTCGATGAATCCTAAAAAAGAAAAAATATGCTACCAAACACAAGGGGCTCAACACGGTGAGTAAATGGACTACCCATCAAGCATTTTCCACCTATAACAAGAGCATAGACCCATCTATCGTAGAGAAGCTAAACACAGAATACATGTGGAATACCCCATGCATCTTCACCTCCTTTAGAAGTATGGTAAGCAAGTACAACTACCTCAAGTAGTGGGGAATGTAAAGAACATAAACAGACCACAAGATTCAACAAGCATCAAACATCCACAATCAACCTGTTTCATCATCTTTAGTGTCCTCATCAACACCCACATGCATAAACCAATGCATCTTGCCACTCTAGGCATCAATTGCTACCCCAACACCTAGTAATTCCTTCTGTACATACCACAACAGCCTCCCAGGCCTAGTGATCCCCGGATCACCCCATAAAATGAGTAGCAGGAAAACAATAAACAAGAAACTGGGCTCTTGCCCCCAAGCAAGGCATCTAGCCTTCACACACAACAAACACTCCTCGATCTAAGCATAAGGATCTTGGGATTTAGAAGAAAGAGTGTAACTGATAACCCCATTATGAATTATATTTTATCTAACAACAAGTGATTTAATTATTATATAATTAGATGGTTCATTTAAACATGCATAACTACATCCACTTGATTATCAATAGTTTACCACATCAATAATCAGATTCAAAAACATGCCTCTTTATCTTTATACAATTAATTTACAATTAACCCTGACATTACATTCCTTACCAATTTCCATCAAGAATTACATGATAAAAAAACCAAGTATAGATATCACACTATATAGACAAAACAATAAGCAACAAAATATGATCAATACCAATTTATTTATCTTTTTCAAATATTTATTTTATCAATTCCATTGTGATCTAGTGGGATAAAACATGATAACTCTATAGTTGCACGTAAAAGAATTGAGAAGCCACGAATCCCCTACCACAAAAGGTTCAAACATTATTTGCATGAGAACAACCAACACATCAGATCATGAACACCTCTCTTGAAAGAATTATATCAAAAATAGATAAACACTTCCTAGTTTCACCAAAATATGGGGTGCACATGCAGCATGCACTACCACAAAACTGGGTTTCAAATGTGCCACCCTTTAACAATGCTAAAAAAACAGCTGATAAAGGGGATGCCTTTATCAGTGCTAAAAAAAGCACTGATAAAGGAAAATTTTAACAGTGCTAAAAAAGCACTGTTAAAAGTGACCCTTTATCAGTGCTTTTGTTAGAACGGTTAAAGGGCCCCCCTTTATCAGCACTTTGTTAGTAGTGATGATCCGGGGGGGGGGGGGTATTAGCGCTGATAAAGTGTATATTTCAAAAAAATCATATTTCATAAAAAATAATATATTGATATATAATTATATTTAAATTGATATAAATATAATATATATTTTTTAAATATGTTTTTGATCGATTTGATATGTGGTAGTATGAAAATGGACACCCTGTATAGAAATTATCTGTATTTGGAGGGATTAAGGACCTATTTATGACATGAAGAATATGAAAAGGTTTTCTAGTTGAAATCAAAGTGTAGGTCTAGTCAGAAGTTTCGATTTGATATGTGGTAGAGGCGAAACAGACACTCGGAGTAGAAGGTATGGAAAAACGGACAACCGAATCCAAACTTATGACCATCCGGAGGGATTTTGGGCCTTTTTGGGAAATTAAGAACGCGAGAAGGGGTTTTAGCGGTCACCATAGAGTGGATATTTTTAAATGTTTTGATTTGATATGTGATAGAGATAAAAAAGACATTCGGAGAAGATGTTATTATTTTTTGAAATTGAGCAACCCTCCTAGCGGCTAAAAACCTAAAAAACCCTCAACTCACTAAAAGATGCATAACATATGATCCAGGTGTTCCATTGAGCACCACAACCAGTAAAATCGAATCTCGTGAGATTATTTAGGATCAAATACAATTGATACCAAAATAATATCATAGAAACAGAAGATATATCAATTATACCACCCAAAAAAAACTCTAAATTTAAATGGCCATAACTTTAGGTCGGGTGTCCGTTTGGATTATACCACATATCAAATCAAAGGCAGCAAAGAGATCTATGCAGAAGATTGAATGTAACTTATTTTAAGTCATATCTCGGACCATAAAGCCCCAAAAAACCATCAAAAGATTTCCAAAAGTCTGTTTTCATGTTCAGTGCCCTGTCAAATTTGTCATAAAACGGAAATAAATCCTCATCCGTGTGTTTGTTTGGCCTCTACCACCTTTTATAGTGTATTTCATTACATGATATTCAGTTTGACTATCCACAATGATGAAATGGACATCCGAATCAGATGTTATACCCATTTCAGTGACTCTACGGTTTTTTAGGGTTTTCAAGCCCCCATTTTTCGCACTTTGGCCTTGTCTGTTGTTTTTTCAAACAACTGTAACTTATGACCTGCCTATTCGTTCAGCCTGAACCACCTATAATATCAAATATCATTTGATCATCTTAGATTTGACTGGTCATAAAGTTGGAACGGACTCTTGGATCTGAATATTTTGTCATTACTTTGAGTTTAGGGTTTATATGACTTTCTGACAGTATTTACAGGTTTTGAGGGTTTCTCCATTTTTACCTGTTTTTTAGGTTTTCAGAGCTTGTTATCATTTTTCATAATATAATTTTATAAATAATCAAATGTATAACAATATAGACATATATTTTTATATATTCACACATAAAAATTTAATTTTATAAATAAACAATTAAACATATTTACATATAAAATATATTTCTCAATATATAAGCTTTATCTAAATAAAAAACTAATATCTATTTTATTTAAAATTAAAATATATGAATTTTTATATACCTATATAATGTGTATGTGTATATTTATATATTTGTGTGCGTCTGTATTGATAGACAGATATATATTATCTATATATTCTAAACATATGTATATACGTATTAATATATAATAATTGTAAATATATAAAAATAGGTATAATTATACATAAATATACACCTAATATATATATATATATATGTGTGTGTGTGTGTGTGTGTGTGTGTTTGTTGTATATATGTATTTTTTTTATAAACACAGAAAAAAAGCCTTTTTTATAAATGTATTTAAAACTGATCTTATAAATATATATTAATATCTGAATAAATATATTAATATTTAAATATAACTGTATATATATATATATATTAATATATGGATATATATGTTGAGAACGTGTTGTTTTCAACAATACATATTTAATGGGTAGATTGTTGATCAAGTGTTGTTTTCAACAATACGTTTTGTTATTAATAAGGGGGTATTGTTGAGAACAATACTATATCTCTTTATGATGATTTTGATGTTCATAAATACCCTTTAATTGTTTTCTAATGATTTTACTTTAAGTATTTTTCAGGAATAATATATTTTATATATTCTCATTTTTGGAAGAATATTCAAGTGTTTACACAGCATGGAAAAATTGCTAAACCATTCGAGAATCAATTTAATGTGTTCTGGAAACAGTATTCATACCTTACGTTTGGAAATCATAGTGTAAAGAAAGATAGGAAAGCGTAGCATAAAGAAAGAAAGGAAATCGTTGCGTAAAGAAATAAAAGAAAGCGTAGAGTAAAGAAAGAAAGGAACCTGCTGTTTACTCTTTACAGATTATTAGAAAATTATAGTTAAACAACTATACGTTATCATCAAAGTATGAAAGAAAGGAAGCCTATGTGAAGAAGAACCCTACGTTAGGAAGAAACCCTATGATTGGGATATTTAGAAAGTATGGAAGGAGAAAAATCACGTAGGTCTTTAATGTTTTGTTTGTTTCTCAAAATTATGGTTAATCAACCTTACTTTTGTAAACAACCTTACGTTACATGAAAAAGTATGGATCATAAACCTTACATATGGAAGCTTAGAAAAGTATGGTATATGTTTGGATATGGAAGGGAAAAGTATGGATGGTCAAACATATGTTTGTGGTCAACCATATTTCATAAACCTTATGTTCTTCATCAACCTTATGTTTCAAGAATGCAACATCAACCCTACATTGATCTATGTTACGTTTCAGAGGATGCATGCAGTGGAACTCAACCATACATTTGGCGTTGGGAATTTGAAGTTGATATTTTTTGTTCAACGGTCTGCAAGAGATTGATCAGGCTAATTTTAAGCTGGACTAAACGCTGATTTTAATGTGCATCCCTGAAAAATTCAGAACCTTTTGATGGATTGATTTAATCGGATATTTTCATGGCCAATATTATTGAGTTTTACAACTCCTCAGATTATTTCACAAGTTTAAATATTGTGAGTCAAAGGGAGATATTTATGGATATTATTTTGTAGAGGAAGCGTTCAATATAGTTGTTCTCATTTTGGAATTTCAAAGTAAAATACACATCATTAAATAAACAAGTGTGATATATGAAAAAGTGTAAAGATATTGATATAATGAAGATTTGAAAGAAGAACACATAATAATCAAGAACGCAAGTGCAGATACAATCATTGTATTCAAAAGAAAGATATGATAAAAAGACAACACTATTTCTGAAGAGCAAAAACACAGAAAAATCAAGATACAAAGATCTACTGATTACGAAGAACGACTACGCTCTGTTTTATTGAAGAATAAGGAACACAATAGAAGATTTATCTATTTTTCAATAACAATATTTTCTGAATCTACTGCTTCTTAAGTTGCAATTATATTTTCTATATCTACTACAACCATATCGATTTAGAACTCCTTTGACCTGAAGATCAATATTACTGAAGACGATGATCCATCTGCTGTCAATTGCATTCTGTTGCAATTGTGAAGATCAATTGGAAATGTTCTTTATAAACGAAAACACTTTTTATCTTGAGTGACCAGATTCTCGTACTAAGCTGAGTAGGTTCGTGTTTGAACCAGAAGGCTCTGTTTTCCGAAAAATTGTAAGGGTGTCAACTGCCTGTTTTCAGTTGTTAGACGATCTGTGGAAAAGAGGACCAGATAGTGAAAATCACCAAGCTCGTGGAGTAGAGAATTGGTGGAGTGGACTAGGGGCTTTGTAATCCCCAAACCACTATACATCCATGTGTCCCTACTTTTACTTATTCTGCTGCATGATCAAATCTGATAAAGCATAGAAGATAGAACTCGATCAATTGAAGGGTTAATGAAAAATCTGAAAGACAAAATTCACCCCCTCTTGTGTATATTCTGTATATTCAAGATCCAAAAATTGGTATCAAATGTGGATCTTCTGATATAGCCTTTGCAAGAGAGAATAATTTAAAGATTATACAACATAGCATCATGAATGATATAAGAGAAGGGATGTCAATGGTCAGAGCACCACATTTTTATGAAGACAACTATGGATGCTGGAAATCACAAATGATAATATATCTGAAAAACCTCGGATATAAAATCTATTCAAGGATTTTGATGCCTTATGAAATGCCTGAAAATCCTGAGACATGGAGTGATGCTACAGAGGGAGAGTATGATATGAATTCAAAGGCTATGAATGAAATCATATACGGTCTAGGACCAGATGAATTTAACAGAGTATCTCAGTGCCTGACAACATTTGATATGTGGGAAACAATAGCTGTCGCATATGAAGGAATAGACAATGTGAGACAAATGAGATATGCTACTGCCAAATTGAAAATTGATACTTTCAGAATGTTTGAAGGTGAAAGAATTACACAAATGAATGGGAGATTGACAGAAATTTTCAATAATATAACAGCTCTAGGAGATCCTATCAAACAGGATGATCAAGCATTAAAATTACGGAGGGTACTTCCTAATCGATGGAATGGTATCTCTGCTGCAATTAGACAATTAACACCTGTTAAAAATCTAACAATGAGAGAGTTGATTGGTACACTGATGATGTACAAATCTGAAATTCAAGATGAGTCAAATGAACATAAAGTGTACATCAAAAAGGATGATACTGCCTTGAAGTTAACATCACAACAAAATAATAGAAAGATGTAGAAGAGAGAAGTCAAAGCCAAATCAGAGAGCTCTGACTCATCGAACTTAGATGATGAACTAGCTCAGCTAGCCAAAAAATTCAGAAAATTCTACAACAAGAAAAGAGGATTCAAAAAATACTTTACGAAAGATGACAGGGAAGTAAGACACTATGAATGAAAGAAGATGGGGCACATCAGAACAGATTTCCCACAATTGAAAGATGCAAAGAAGAATAAATTATTCAAAAGAAATGACTTTGAGAAGAAAGACAAAAAAGCTATGCAAGCCACTTTGAGTGTATCTGAAGACTCTAGTAGCTCTCCAGAATCAAGCTCAGAGAAAGAAGATGTCAATCTGAAAGAAAACATGTGTTTCATGGTAGAAACAAATGAGGTACAATCATATTACTCCAGTGACTCAAATAATGAATCAAATTCTGAATCAAGATACACAAATGAAAAAATTGCAACCTACTGAAATATGCTTGAAGAAAGATATGACTCACTGTTTAAGAAACATAAGTCACTAAAGAATATACATAAGGCTATTTTAGATGAACGAGATACAATTCTGAAACAACATAAATAATTAACTGGTAAATACAATTCTATAAACACTAACTATATTAATTTTGAATCAAGAATAAAAAAACTGCAGGATGAAGTAGAATCTTACAAATAGGATACATTAGTTTTTACAAAAGTAGAAAATTCATTAAATGAAATTCTTGGAAAAACTGTCATTAAAATGGAAAGATTTGGAATTGGAAGTAAAGGAGAAAAACCTAAGCTATACAAAAATTATTTTTTTCCTACCACTAAAAGGGTTAATTGTAACATTTGTGGGACAAAAGGACATATAGGTAAAAACTGTTTCTTAAGACAACCTCAAATTTGAGGTATTAAGAAAGACTATGTTTCAAAAGACTTATATGATTCAGCTGATTTTAAAAGAACAAAGAAAATATGGATACCTAGATCATTGCTAGCTAACACCCTTGGACCCAACATAATATGGGTACCAAAGAAATTTGTTTAAATGTCTTTGCAGGTAGCAGGCCACCAAAGTAGAAATGATATATGGTACATGGATAATGGTTTCTCAATGCATATGAGTGGGAACTAAACAAATTTTATAAAACTCACTCAAAATGAAGGAGGACTTGTCACATTTGGTGACAATTCCAAAGGAAAAATCATTGGCATTGGAACTGTTGGAGATCCAAAAACAGTCTCTATCAATAAAGTACTTTATGTATAAGGATTGAAACACAGCATGATAAGTATCTCTCAACTTTGTGATGATGGATACACTATTGATTTTACTAACAATTTCTGTACTATTTTTAAAGATACAACGTTTAAATTTAAGGCAACAATAATTGACAATGTCTATAATTTAGATTTAAATTCCTTATGTAAACAACAAGTAAATTTCTTGACTGCTAAAGTAAGAGAATCTTGGATCTAGAAAAGGAGACTTGGGCATTGTAATATATATGTTTTAAATAAGTTATCTAAGAAACACTTAGTTTCTGATTTGCCTATTCTCAGATTTGAAATTAACAGATTTTGTGATGCATGCCAACTTAGAAAGAAACACACACCATCATTCAAATATGTTAACAAAGTTTCTACAACTAAACCTCTACAACATATCCATATGGATTTGTTTGGACCTTCAAGAGTAGCAAGCTTGTCTGATAAATTATTTGTTTATGTATTAGTTGATGATTATTCTAGATTTACTTGGATTTTCTTTTTGAAATTTAAAAATGAAGCTTTTACGTTATTTTAAAGTTTATTCAAATCTGTTCAAAATGAAAAAGGTTTTAATATAATCTCATTGAGAAGTGATCATGGTGGAGAATTTGAGAATCAGGAATTTAATTCCTTTTTCTCAAACATGGGTATTAAACATACCTTCTCTTCACCAAAAACACCTCAACAGAATGGGATTGTTGAATGAAGAAATAGAACAATTCAAGAAATGTCTAGAACTATGTTAAATGAATATAGTCTACCTATATATTTTTGGGTAGAAGAAGTAAATATAGCTTGCTATATAATTAACAGAGTTTTAATAAGACCTATTTTGAAAAAGACACCCTATGAACTATGGAATAATAGAAAACCTAATGTAAATTACTTTACATTTTTTGGAGGCAAGGTTTACACATTAAACACCAAGGAAAATCTTGGTAAGTTTGATACAAAATCTGATGAAGGAATTTTCTTGGGATATTTTTCTATTTCGAAAGCTTATAGAATTTTTAATAAAATGTAAAGGATTGTTAAAGAATCAGTTCATGAGAAATTTGATGAATCTGATCCCTTTGAGAAAAGGACAGATCAAATAGATTAACCTGACTCTAACAATAACATGAGACTTGAGAACTTAAAGAATGATTTTGAAAATGATATAAAAGAAATTCAGTCCAGTTCAAAGGAACATGATACTGAAGAACCTTTAAATGTACTTCATAGACAGTCTAGAACCCTAAAGAATCCCCCTTTAGAAACTGTGATAGGAGACTTAGAAACTGGTATTCAAACGAGAAGAAACTTTAGAAATCTAGTGGAATTCTCTGCCTTCCAATCCCAACTAGAACCCAAGTATCTTGAAGAAGCATTAGATGATGAAAGCTGGGTAATAGCAATGAAAGATGAATTAAACTAGTTTAAAAGAAATGAAGTTTGGAAATTAGTGGAAAGTCCTTAGAATTATACAGTAATAGGAACAAAATGGATTATTAGAAATAATCAGGATGACCAAGGTATAATAACTAGAAATAAAGAAATATTAGTAGGTAAAGGATATAATCAAGAAGAAGGAATGGATTATGATGAGATTTTTGCACCTGTATCTAGGTTAGAAGCCATTATAATCCTTTTAGCCTATGCATCTCATATGAATTTTAAATTATTTTAGATGGATGTTAAATCTGCCCTTTTAAATGGTTATTTAATGGAGGAAGTTTATGTTTAGAAACCTCCTGGTTTTGAAAACTCTAAAAAACCTGATTCTGTTTTTAAACTTACTAAAGATCTTTATAGTCTTAAACAAGCACCTAGAGCATGGTATGAAATATTAAGTTATTTTCTTTTGAAAAATGATTTTACTGTTGGATTGGCATATCAAACACTCTTTAAGAAAATTGTGAAAAATAATGTTTTATTGGTTCAAATTTATGTTGATGATGTAATTTTTGGATCAACTAATAAAACACTTTGTCATGAATTTTCAAAATTAATGCAAGAAGAATTTGAAATGAGTATGATGGGAGAATTAAATTTCATTTTGGGACTTCAAATATTTCAAAAATATTTTCGAAATGTTTTAAATCAATGAAAATACATTGCTGATTTACTTAAGAAATTCGGACTTGAAAACCGCAAGACATTTACAACTCCTATGTGTACTAATATAAAACTTGATTTGGATGAAACTGGAAAATTAATTGACAACAAGTTATATAGAGGTATGATTGGTAGTTTGTTATATCTTACTGCTAGCAGGCCAGATATAATGTATTCATCATATCTTTGTGCTAGATTTCAATAAAATCCCAAAGAATCTCATTTAACCACTGTTAAAAGAATTTGTAGATATTTAAAAGGAACTACTTTTCAATATCTACTCTATCCTAAAACTTCTGATTTTAATTTGATTTCATATTCAGATGCTGACTTTGGAAGTTGTAGATTAGATAGAAAATGCACATCAGGAACATGTCACTATTTTGGAAAGCCTTTAGTGTCATGGTCTAGTACGAAAAAACATTCAGTTGCCCTATCAACATCTGAGGTAGAATATGTATCTCCTGGTAGTTGTTGTGCACCAGTGTTGTGGATGAAAAAACTCTTATGGACTTTGTATTGAATTTTAATAATACACCTATTTTATGTGATAAAACAAGTGCAATTAATATTTCAAAAAATCATATTAGTCATTCTAGACCTAAGAAAATTTATATAATGCATCACTTTTTAAGAGATCATTTTATGAACAAATATATATTTTCAGAATTTATAAATACCGAAATTAAATTAGTAGATATTTTTACTAAACCACTTTCCACTGCAAGGTTTGATTTTATTAAGGGGGGGGGGCTAGGTTTATTTAATTTTAAATAATTCTTTTTAACTATAAATTTAAATGTTATTTGTTTAATTTTATTTATTTTTATTTTATTTGCTTAATTGTGTAAATTTTATTTTGTTTTTAAATACTGTTTGAGATCAATTAATTATTTGTTTTTGGAAAAAGGTTTAACTTTTGTTTTTAATTTATGTTAAATTTCCCACATAAAGATTTTATTTTTTTAAAAAAATTTAATGATTAGTGATTACACAGGAATCAAGGCTGTCAGAGACCTTTTGAATTTGAAACCGTTTCATTTCCACAAAAAAACCCTTTCAAACCTGAAACCACATACTATTGCACACCCCTAATAATCAAATATTCAAACCCTAAAATATTTGAAGCTTCATAAATATACTCAGTAATGGAAAAGACCAAGCGATCAAATGAGGCCAAGAGCAGTGACACGAAGAAGCAAAAGTCAGTTGGGTGAAAACTTTTTCAAGGTAAATTTATAGATCTGGAATGGCTATTCCAGACTAATCTGATATTGAAACAGGCTTTCTATTTTCAAAACATTAAGCATACCTTCAATCGTGAAAGGTCTGAGTTTATGTATGAGGTAGAACTGCATTATTTTTTCAGAACATTTCAGTTCAGTCTAGGTTAGGATGAAGACACTATGATTGTAAATATTGAGGACATAGATTTCTCAATCACTTCTATTGAAATAGTACAAATCCTGAATTGCCCACATGAAGGAGTATATCATTTTCAATTGAAAAACATTGGAGATGTTGTGCATAAATCAGAGGACATTATTTCCTTTTTGTTTGGAACAACTACTATTGAGAAAATGATGGTAAAGGATTTAGAACCGAATCAGAAGATCTTGGTTAAATTTTTTCAGACTGGAATATCTCCCAGGATGTCAGAAATGGAAAAGATTTTGTACCCTGATATGTACATAATGTATCTTTTGTTAAGTGACATCAAATTAAATTTCCCAAGGTAAATGATAATTTACCTCAATTACTACTGCCAGAGCGAGGCAAGACTAAACTTATATCCTTTTGGATGGTTCATTTCAAAGTTGTTGCTCAACAAAGGATTGGTAAGGCATGTAGATGTGAGAACAAGGTGTCATCCTGGTAATACCATTAGTGCTGGATCACTAAAGAAAATTGGTTATTTCTGGAGCACCATAAAAGGAAAAATATTTCCAGTGGGGGAAGAAGAGGAAGAAGAAGAGATAGCTCCGGCTCAGCCTAAAAAAGCTAAAGAAAAACAACCCAAAACTAGAGCAACTAAAACTGTAGGGAAAAGTAATTTTGAGATTGCATAGGTTGAAGATGAAGGAAGTCAGGAAGGAGTTCAAGTAATAAGGAAAAGAGCTATAAGAGTTGAAGAGGAAACAATGGTTTCCCAACCACTATCTCTTAAAGATATTTTGGGCCATAGTTTTGTGAGGGATAAGGCTAATATTGTTAAACATCAAGAAGAGGAAGCTCAAGTTGCAATGGATGTTGAAATAGAGAGACCTGAAACTATTGTTATTGAACCTAAAAGAGTTGAATCTGTTTCTAAACTTCAAAATGAGACTATAATTGATGTTGTGAAAGAGGGAGTGCCTGGAGGGGAAGTGGCCAGTCCTTAGGCTGTTCAGGAAGAATATGTTGTTGAAAATCTTGTTCAAGATGATATCATTATTGAAGAACATGCTGATGATGAATCAGATGTTCACACTGAAGTGTTTTAGGAATATTTTTCTATAGAAGAGTCTAAGAAATACTCTGAGGAAAAATCAGTAGATCAAGCTGAAAAGGGAAATGAACAAACAGTTGCAGAATCTTTTCCCCAAGTGTTGATTCATCAAAGAACTGAAGAAGAAAATCAAGCATAGAGTGCTTATACTTCATCGAATGAAGCAGTTGAAGAAGTTTACAAGAATTTAAAAAGACTCGAAACTGAGAATGCTGATCGAAGGAGAGCTTTGGAATTAGAGAAGTTTAAATTTCAGAGAATGAAATCCAGCACAGTTTCAAGAAATGAAGTTGAGAATTTCTAGAAGGAAATGTTGATAGAAGAGGTCAAAATGAAATCAGAAATGGTTTTGAAATGAGATCTGTATGGTTTTAAAGATTATATGGAAACTCAATTTGAATTCATAAGGTCTAGTGGAGCTAGTTGTTTAGGTACATCACCTGAACTCATAAGGAGATTTCAGGCTATTACAACTGTAATGGGAAATATGAATGAGAGGTTGACAGATCTTCAATGTAACAGTGCTCCATTATCACTATTTCTGTACAATCAGATATTTTTAGTGGATAAGCTGACATCCAGTGAGCCAGGAATCAGAACAATGTTAAATCAGATGTTAGAGAAGCTGTCAGTGTTTATAGAAAAAGACGAAAGAATGAATGAGTTTTTCAGAGTCAATTTAATCGAGGATATTCATATAACCCTGGAGAAAAGAGAGCTCATTATCAAACATGGAGATGGGATGATGAAGAGATTGTGGGAACAACTTATAAAAATCAAGGATTTTGTTCAGAGAAGATAGAACCTATTGTAACCTTAATATCCCTTGATTCCTGTTTATATCATTATTATGTACATACTGCTATTTTTGAATCAAAATTTATTACATTTTTTATTTGTTCATTTATCTGTTTGTTTATATATTTTTTACTGTTTTAAGATTAAATATGCCAGTATACCAGATTATCTTACTGATAAACAGTTAATTATAGAATTTACCTACAGTTCATTGCAACATTAAATGTGTTAAAATCCATGATTTATCATTCTTTTTGATATCACAAAAAGGGGGAGAAATTTGGATAAACCCAACATTTTAATTTATGATTTTTAAAACGTTATTTAAATGATTTCTAATATATTTTAAATACCTTTTTATTTTTATTTAAAAAATGTTTTGGATTTATACAGATTTATACTTATACAACAAACTATTTTATATTATTAACAATTATTTATTATAAAGGGGAAATTTTCTCTTACTTTTTATTCAAAGGGTGAAATTTGGATAAAACTAAAAACATTTATTTTATTCTTTACTTTTATTTTTACGGAAAAATAATTTTATTTTATTATAAATAAATGTGGAGAAATTAATTTTTATGATTAATGGTAATACACTGTTTATTTATTGAAATTATTTTGTTAAAATTAAATATATTTTTTTATCTTTTCAAAATTCCAAACTATAAGTAACTAATTATGAGAGTTAATTTCATTTAATTAGTATTATTATTTTATGGGTTTTGTGATCATCAAAATGGGGTAGATTATTGAGAATGTGTTGTTTTCAACAATACATATTCAATGGGGAGATTGTTGAGCAAGTGTTGTTTTCAACAATACGTTTTATTGTTAATAAGGGGGGTATTGTTGAGAACAATACTCTATCTCTTTATGATGATTTTGATGTTCACAAATACCATTTAATTGTTTTCTAATGATTTTACATTAAGTATTTTTCAAGAATAATATATTTTATATATTCTCATTTTAGGAAGAATATTCAAGTGTTTACGCAGTGTGAAAAAATTGCTAAACCATTCAGGAATCAATTTAAAGTGTTCGGGAAACACTATTCATACCTTACGTTTGGAAAGCGTAGAGTAAAGAAAGAAAGGAAAGCATAGTGTAAAGAAAGAAAGGAAAGCGTAGCGTAAAGAAAGAAAGGAAAGCGTAGTGTAAAGAAAGAAAGTAACCCACTTTTTACTCTTTACAGATTATCAGAAAAGTATGGTTAAACAACCATAGGTTATCAACAAAGTATGAAAGAAAGGAACCCTACGTGAAGAAGAACCCTACGTTAGGAATAAAACTTACATTTGGGATATTGAGAAAGTATGGAAGACGAAACATTACGTAAGTCTTTAATGATTTTTTTTGTTTCTCAAAATTATGTTTAATCAACCTTACTTTTGTAAACAACATTACGTTACTTGAAAATGTATGGATCATAAAACTTATGTATGGAAGCTTAGAAAAGTATGGTATATGTTTGGATATGGAAGAGAAAAGTACGGATGGTCAAACCTATGTTTGTGGTCAACCATATGTCATCGAACTTACGTTCTTCATAAACCTTATGTTTTAATAATGCGACATCAAACTTAGGATTGATCTATGTTATGTTTTAGAGGATGCATTCAGAGCAACTCAACCTTACGTTCGACGTCGGGAATTTGAAGTTGATATTTTTTATTCAACAGTCTGCAAGTGATTGATCCGGCTAATTTTCAGCTCAACTAAACACTGATTTTAAAGCGTGTCCTTGAAAAATTCATAACCATTTGAAGGATTGATTTAACTGGAGATTTTCATGGAGAATATTATGTAGTTTTACGACTGCTCAGATTAATTCACAAGTTTGAATATTTCTAGTCAAAGGGTGATATTTGTGGATATGATTTTGCAGAGGAACCGCTCGATATATCTATTCTCATTTTTGAATTTCAAAAGATAATAAAAATCACAACAGAAACAAGTGTGATATATGAAAAAGTGTACAGAGATCGATATAGAGAAGATTTTAAAGAAGAACACATAGCGATCAAGAACGCAAGTGCAGATACAATCATTGTATTTGAAAGAAAGATCTGCTGCACAGACAATGCTATTTCCGAAGAGTGAAAACAGAGACAAATCGAGATACAATGATCTACTGATTACGAAGAGCGACTACGCTCTGTTTTATTGAAGAATAAGGAACACAACAGAAGATTTGTCTTTTTACCAACGACAATCTTTTGTGAATCTGCTGCTGATTATGTTGCTATAATATTTTCTATATCTACTGCAACTGGATCGACAATGAACTGCTTTGACTTGAAGATCAATATTTCTGAAGACGATGATCCATCTACAGTCAATTGAATTCTGTTGCAATTGTAAATATCAACTAGAAAAGATCTTTCTAAACGAATAAACTTTTTTCTTGAGTGACCAGCTTCCCGTACTAAGCTGAGTAGGTTCGTGTTGGAACCAGAAGGCTTTGTTTGCCTAAAAATTATAAAGGTGTCAACTGCCTATTTTTAGTTGTTGGACGATCTATGGAAAAGAGGAACAGATTGTGAAAATCAACAAGCTCATGGAGTAGAGCTTTGGTGGAGTGGACTAGGGTCCTTCTATTCCCCGAACCACTATACATCCGTGGGTCCCTACTTTTACTTATTCCACTACACGATCAAATCTGATAAAGCATAGAGGACAGAACTTGATCAATCGAAGGGTTAACCAAAAATATGAAAGACTCAATTCACCCCCATTTTGTGTATAATATGTATATTCAAGATTCAACAATATATATATATATTTATATTAATATGTTGATATATATATATTAACATAAATAAATATATATATTAATATAACTTCATATATATATTAATATAAATATATATTTGTTTGTATAAATATATATTAATATATGAGTAAATATAACTAAATATATATATAAATAAATAGATATATTAATAAATGAATAGAAAATAAATATGGTGGAGAGGTAAAGGCTTAGGCATGCAGGAAATATGTCTCATGTTCGAATCTAGGGAGAGGCAGGTCACGCGGGTGGGTGTGGAAAAAGGGATAACACTGTTAAAGGGGGGGTGGTGGCACTATTAAATGGGGTGGGGGTGGCGGGCGTGCGAGCTGGGGTGGGTGGGGGTGGGGGGGGATGTTGAAGGGGGATTGAAGCACGGTTGAAGCCCCTCCCTGAATTTCAAATATTTTTTTATGTTTTTTTAAGGCTTATCAGCACTTTTAAAAAAGTGCTCATAAAAGTGGTCATTTATCAGTGCTAAAAAAAGCACCGATAAAGGACCCGTTTATTAGTGCTTTTTTAGCACCGATAAAAGGGGTCTTCATTAGAATTAATTAGTACTGACAAAAGGAACCCCCTTTATCTTCGCTGAGATTAAAAATGCTTTTTTTGTGTAGTAAATATACTTTTCTATCGCTGATAAAGGCCATATTTTCATTAGTGAGGAAGAAACTCCAGGAATGACATGATCCAAAGGTTCAGCACGAGACACTAATCCTATATAAAGGAAGAAATGTTCTATTATCTTTCACCATGGAATAATAAGGAAGGACATGGGATAAAGATATCTTGTCCCTTTAGAAGATTTAATGGTGAAGTGGTTTATGATACGCTGGATTTTCCATTAAGATTGCATATGTCAAAGATCAGGCATTTTGACCAAGTACAAGCTTCCCAACGATTAGGAAAAATTAATATAGGAGTTATAGAATATTAACCAGTCTTAAATGCCTTATAAAAAGACTTTTAATTCATTTTACATCAAAGGAAATGTTGAACGGGTGAAACTGTAGTAAATATGGAAAATCAGGAAATTTTACAAAGGAAATGACACCATTCAGGAAGCACTATTCGTGAAACTGTTTTTGTGACACCATTTTTGGGCCACTATTTCTATGCCATCATTTCATGAAATAGTTTGGAAATTTGGAAAAGGAAGTGACACCGTTTCATGACATCGTTTCATTAAATAGTTTGGAAATTCAACAAAGAAAGTGGTATAGTTTCATGACACTTTTTCATAAAATAGTTTGGAAATTTGGAAAAGGAAGTGAAACCATTTCATAAAATCATTTCATGAAACAAATTGGAAATTTGGAAAAGGAATTGGAACCATATTGTGACAGATTTTCATGACACGGTTTGGAAATTTGGAAAAAGAGGTGACATCATTTTGTGACACCGTTTCATGAAATAGTTTTGAAATTTTACAAAGGATGTGACACCGCTTCATGACACTGTTTCCTAAAACTGTTTTGAAATTTGGAAAAGGAAGTAGCACTATTTCATGACACCATTTCATGAAATAGTTTGTAAATTTTCCAAAGTATGTGACATAGTTTCCTGAAACTGTTTAATGAAATATCTTGGAAATTTGGAAAAGGAAGTGACTCTGTTTTGTGACACCATTTCATGAAACTGTTTTGAAATTTGGAAAAAGAAGTGACACCATTTCCTGATAGTGTTTCATGAAATAAGTTTGAAATTTTTCAAGGGAGGTTACCATATTTCATGACACCGTTTCATGAAAAATTTTGTAAAATTGGAAAAGTGTTGGGGATAAGTAAAATACACCTCCCAGAAAAGCTCAAATACTAGATTTTAGAGAATTAATAGACCAAAGAGGTTCGAGACATTTCAATTTAACTCATGATGTTTCAGTTGTCTTGAATCATAATAAATTACCTGATAATTCTGCATCAGAACTCACCCAAGTCCCTTCAATGAAGAATCCATGTAGATGAAAAATTCACCATTTCTGGAAGGCAGTTCCAAAACTGGAGAATTCACCAATCACTTATTCAGTTCCTAGAAATAAACATAACATTCTGATTTCCAAATAAATTTAACCCCTTTTCGTATTAACATAATTATTAGGCTAGATAACCATGCTATTTTTTTAACAAACTATCAGTAATAGCCTACAAATCCCACAAAACTTTAAATCTATGTATCATTTGTAGGTCTTGGACATTCATCAACCAATTTTTATTTATGGGATCAACTATTATTCCATCCTTATTTACATTGTGTCTATGTAATGAATTTTTCTTCAACCAAAAATTATATTTTCAAAATTTTTTGTATAAATTCATTTTATTGATATTTTTCAAAACAATCCTTAAATGTTTTTCACAATCCCCATAAATTTTAGAAAATACCAAAATATCATAAATAAATACAACAATAAAATTATCCAAATATTTATAGAAAAGTCTATTAATAAGATTCATGAATACATAAGGGACATTTAACAAAATAAAGGGAATAAAAACAAAATCATAATAGCCATATCGAGTACGAAAAGATGAATTTAGGATTTCATCCTCTTTCACCATATGTTGATGGTACCTGGATCTTAAGTCAATCATGGAAAAATACTAATCCCCCTAGAGTTGATCAAACAAGTGATCTATATGAGGAACTGGATACTTATTCTTACTAGTAATTTTATTCAATTTTCTATTATCAATGAAAAGTCTCATTGCACCATCGTTCTTTTTAACAAACAAAATTGGAGGAACCCCTAGTGAAATGCTAAGATGAATGAATCCTTTATCAGGAAATACCTATAACTGATTTTTTAATTAAATAAGTTTTACTTGAGACATTTGATAATAGTGGTTTGAAATTGTATTATCATTGGGAACCAAGTCGCTAGTAAATTCTATTTTCTGATCAGTTATAACACCAAGAAACTCATTAAGAAATACATCCAGGTATTCATTTTCCACTAAAATATCATTAATATGAATGGTTCTCTTATTTTCAATAATATGAGCAAGATAACTTTCATTTATATATTTTAATAGTTTTTAATCTACCTACTATGATATCAATTTTAGGGGTTCATTATTTTATACAAACTAAAACTATTTTTGAAAAAAAATTATTTACCTATATTATCAATTTTAGCATGATAAATAGAAATCAAATATATACACAGAATGAGAGAAAACTCTACTAAGGGTAAAAAAATACTGTTTATAGGGAATGTCTTTCCACATATAACAAAAAAAAGATTCTTATAATTCCGTTTTATTGTAATATTTCCACATGGTGTTCTAACCCTAAGTTCCAGTCTCATTTCATGAGGTAAAATATCTAATTTACTAGAAGATTTATCAGAAATGAAGGAATGCGTAGACCTCGTATCGAACGAGATATTAGATAAATATGAGTAAACAAAACAATTATCTGATACCACTTCATTGGATGGCCTGACATATATTGACATAGTCTCAAAAGATATCGCCACACATTTCTACTTATAATTTGATTTCTTTCCATCATTTAGACCTTTCTTTGGGAAAATATTTACATAATGACCCATCTCACAACATTTAAAAAACTATATAGATTTATTATCAGAATTGATCTTAGGTTCATTTTCATTACATTCATAGGCCATATGTCTAAACTTACCACATCAAAAACACATCCCAGTTTTTTAAGGAATTCCCTAGGGTTATTTTTACCACAATTTTTACAAACTGGAAACCATACATTCTTACCTTAAGATTTATTTGATTGATTCTTACCCATTGCATTCCATCTAGACCTTTTCGTCTTATTGTTTTCAATGTACATGTGATCATTAGAAAACTCAATTTCTACCCTCTCATCATATCAAACAGGTTTCTCATAACTTTTAAATTTTTTAGAGTTCAATTCCCTTCAATATCTTGGCTTTAATCCTAAGTAAAACAATTGATTTTTCTATCATGATCCTAGAAAAGATTTAGAGAAATCCTTTCCAATTAGGTGAAGTTTTCTTCATACATGAAAACTAAATACTCATTTTCTTTTTCTATTCAAGGTATTTATTTTCCATCATAAGTCAAACCACCTTAGGAATTTTTTTTTCAAGGAACATATTTTTTGATTCAACCCATTCTAAGGAATAAATCACTTTGTTATCCCTGATATTATTTACCATTGGACACCACTAGTTAGCTTTACCTTAAAAAAAAAATATAAAGATTGAAATTTTTATTATCTGAACACCCCTTGACATTGAATATATTTTCAAGGGATTTAATCCATCCTTTAGCCACCACAAGGTCAGAAGACCCACTAAAAGTAGGAGGGCATTTCTTTATAAAATGGTCAACTATACTCATGATACTTTATGGTACATATGGTTATTATCTTTCATGGATTCGACCACTGTATATAGCATATATCAACTGAGGAATTATTATAAAAAACTATTCAGTTCAAATTCCAACAATTTTGGGTTGTAGATTCAAAAATATATTAGCCTCTCAATTCCTTCCAACTTCATCTTCCCTATTTTTTCTGTGGAAAGCCATTCTGAACAAACATATATTATATGAATCAACATGGTAATCTTAAAATTTTATATCATTTCGACATAAAAATTTGGTAAATATCATTTATAATATTCTATTAAAATCATCCTAACCCCAATAATTATCTAAACCATGTTATGATACCATCTATAAGGACCCAATATTAAACATTACATAATCTAGTAAATTCATTTAGAATTCACATCTTTATATTCCCAAGAATCATGTTGGTTTAGAGTCTTATAAAGTTAGGAAATAATTCATAAATATCAAAACAAAATCATATAATGTAGGTACTACTAAAAAAATATCCATTTTTTTATAATACTAATGTTTTTAACAAAAAACATGAAATATAGTCATGAAAATTATTCAAAACATTCATCTAGGCTTCTTCTTTTCTCTTACTCATCCATAAACACTGTGAAAACATTTTAAATATTGGGATAAGCCCAAAAATCTTAGTAAAGGATATAGAAAGGACAGAAAATTTTATTACATGAATTATTATAAATATATGAAACAATTTTCACAAATACTTACTTCTCACCTGATAAGTATCATATAGTTACTTTGTGTAAACATGAAATTTTCCATAGATCATAAAAAACATAAATAAACCATATAGTTTAATTAGGGAATTCATTACTTAATATTTTAACCATCACAACTACCATATGATTTGTACCCCTCAAAGATACCTTAAAATGTAACCCTCATGACTACTTTATAATGTAATCCTCACACCTACCATATGGTGTAACCATCACAGTTACAATTGGAGTAACCATACGGTTGGCCAAAAATATAAACGTAAAAAATCAATTGGAGGGAGATATAGGTACCATCCTTCATCATACATAATTCCCAATAACTGAAACATAATCATAGAAGAAGAATAAATACATCATATAAGTCATTCTCTTCAAAAAGAGAAAATAAATTTAAAGAGGATTTTTAAATAAACTTCCCTTATAAATATCATATATTTGAAGTGAGGTCTGATAAAAAGGAAGTAATATGTGTAAAAACTATAATTATAAATAATAAAATTCAATGTATTCAAAATTCATTTCACAAATAAACTTTCCACCACATAAAAAATGAAGTAGATAGTTAAGCCAAAGAATAAAAATTGGGTTAGGAATCCCCTTACCTAAGGATCATCTTACTTAAAATTTATTTAAAACTCTTGTATAATGGTTAAAATAGTGTTATTAAATATTTATAGAATCATGTTACATTTATTATATCTTATGTGATCATTTTATAACATAATTCCACTCATTTATTAATAATATTTTTTTTATTTCCATTATTTCAGGTGCGTTCTTTACATAGTTTCCATGGTTGGTTCGTAATGGATTTTCGTTTTGAATGGAATAGAAAATTCATAATTATAATGAAATGGTATTAATATGTTTCTAGAATATTAAATGATACCATAAATAATTTTTTTAGCAATGATGATGAATCATTAGATAAAACATTAATGATATTCATTTAGATTATATTATTGGTTCTTTGACTATCACAAACTATTTTTAATTTATATTTTAATATTATGTATATATGTTTATTATAGAATATAAAATAGGTTATATCATAAAATTTAATATCAGTTTCAATAATTAAAATGGTTTTATGACCATCCATGAAGGAGGCAAAGGAAATTGAAAACACATCATCCATAATGTCGGTAAATCGACACATCACCAATGAGGTTCTTATTTTTAGAATAAGTGGGAGATGAGAAGAAGTATGATGATGATTTTTTACACAAAAATGATTAATTTAAATTATATCTAAGATAATAGATATTTCATGCCACTTGGATAATGTGAAATGAGGAATAAATAAATAAAAAAATAAAATTAAAAGAAAATAAAAGAAAAAGAAAGAGGATTTTACCTCTTGAATTTTTCTCCTTGAGAACCTACTTAAGGCCCTTAGTTTTGGCATTTTGATGTGACCAATATATCTTTGAAGTGGGTAAAAGGATTGGGAAAATATTTGGGTAGAAATTAAACAATCTACTAAGCTTTGAATTTTTAGGAGAAGAGGTGGTGAGGGGAGGTATTTATAGTGGAGGAGAGGGGTGTTTTCCATTATTTTAATCATTATTTTTTTCTCAAGATAAGAAATAATATTGGTTATTGTAACTAAATATAGTAATTAGTGCATATGAGTTCGAACCAACAGTGATTAACTGAGAATAACATCATCAATGACTCTATAATTCATGTGTTTAGCTTATTTAGTAAATTATCATATTTCACTATTCACTGAAAATTCATGTATTTCAGAAAAATCCCAAAAATTCACCCTGACCATTTTTTGATATGTATAATTAAAAAATGAACCCAGTTTTTGGAAAACAATGTTCTAAATATGATAAATTTAATTTTTGATTAAAATATAAAAATACCAGTTTTTAAACTATAACTAATTTTATAACACCTTCAAAAATTAATTAAAGTCTCATAAAATTATCTTATAATCATAAGAAAAAATAATTTATGAATATATTTTATGTAAATATATTTTCTTCTAAATTTTTATATTAATTATAAAATTTTAATTAAATATTTTTTTCTTACAAAAATTACAACACTTAAATTATAATTTTCAAAAAAATTATTTAATTGTTTAATGATATAAATATATTATCTTTTTTAATTATCGAATGGATAAATTTTGTTTATAATTTATTAGGCATGGTTACTTTTATATTCACCAGATTACTATTCCTAATAGTAAAGTTAGTTTTCTATCAATATGAATTCCTTAATTCCTATAAATACAAATTATTTCATTATAAATTTATAATTAATTTGAAGACTTAATTCTAGAATGAAAAAAATTAATTTATACATACCTTGTTGTTTTAAATACACCATGCCCATAGAATTAAATGTGATGGTTTTATTCCAATAAAAGAGTCGGGATATCAACTTCCATAAAATTGGAAGGGAAAAACCCTTCCTCACCTTGTCCATTATTGAAATTTCTATCATGATGCACCCAACATACCCTAAATCACCATGAACATATGTTGTCACATTTTTATCAGAAAATATAATTGTGTGATTAATAAAACGAATTAATGATAATATTAAAGTCTAAGTACCATTAAACATGCTCATAAATATGAATATCTGATAACACCAAAACATATGGAATTCTTCTTGGTGGGTTCGTTCTCATAATCTCATGTCATGGAGATTACGAAGTGTGAACTTCATGAGAAGAAGACTCATACACTTAAGATTACTCATACTTGAAATTATATGTTCTTTGTGTCCCATCATATTACATTATCCAACCACATAACATTATTTAATACTATTTTCATACAACATCAAGGTATTCAACATAGTGGGGAACTACTAGGACCTTAGTAATGTGATGTATAATCTAGGATATTATTAAATTATACTCATGTAAAAAAATGAACAATATATAATAATAAGTTTTATTAAAATTCAATGCATCAAATATACAAGCAATCATAGTACAAATAGTTAGTCCAAGGACAACATCTTCAATAGATAGAACCTAAAATAACCTATTATGAACTAAAATTATTGTATGATAAACCTATCCCTTTACATGTTGAAATAAATGTGTCATAATTTAGGATATTTTAGGATTGATTTTACATATCATATGACTACTTACTATGATAATTATTGTTTAGATCTCATGTTAACAATTTTGGTTTTAGTTAGGGATATAATATAGATTTATGAAATAGAGGTGGTGATATGAACACTCAATATTGAAAAAATCTTATTTGATCATAGTTATATGAATTCATCTACATATTAAAAATTATTTATGACTAGTAATTAATATCCCCATTGGATAAATATTGAATTATTAGTGAAAAATTATAGAGTTATTATGATTGTATCCAAAGTCTATAACTCCTCTCATATAGAATTTTGTGGGAATATGATTCCTTAAAATATTATTATGGTCTATACAGAGAAATTTGATGTAAAATGGATTTCTATACATAGATACCATATTAATTTAAAGGATATGGAAGCTACATTTCATTTTTCAAATCAACCTATGACCACCTATCGGTTAAAGAATGGGTGAGAATTTGGTTGGTTAAGGTACCTCGGTCCATGGGGAAATTTAGAATAACTAATATGAACACACCAACAATAGTAACAGAATGTGTTCAAATACATGAAAATGAAAAAATAGTTATACTGAATAAATTGAATGTTGATTTTGGAATAATTTAGAATTGTTAATTATAGGATCCATGGTGGGTGACTATGATGATGACAAGAAAATGGAGGGTTCCATGGTAGATGATAATGGCGACATCATTAACAGACTAATTGTATTTGACATCAAGGCTCAAAGTAGATGTGGAATTTTGAGTGGGTTCAAATCATGTTGATGCAATGTTGGTGAATATGGTCCATTCATGAAGCTATGATATGTATCAATGGGCATTTGAACCGTTTAAATAGAAAATGGGATGGGGGTGTATGTTATAACCCCTCCAGATCTAGAGTGATGAGGTGGTGGACCGTGTCTGTGTCAAAATCAACAACTTGTGGGCGAGGTTCTCGATGCTCCCTTCTTCATGGATATGGATGAGAAGTGGATGTGAAAGTTAATGTATGGGAGGGGATAAAAGTGGAAATGAGTTTTCTAAGGGAGGGTTTCACACATACCTTTGTTAAAGGAAGGGCAAGGATTAGTTGTTGGACATTGGAAGTTTTTTACATAGTAATTAGTTTTTTATCTGATCCAGGGTACATGCAACATGGTTAGATGTGGATCCTTTTTTCTAATATGGAAGTAGGTATACTTTAACATTTTAATTTAAAATTAAAAAAACCCTATTAAACCAATATAATTTTGGAAAAAATCAAATTAATTTAATTATCCAAAACTATAAAACAAAATTATACAAATACTTTTATTTTATGTTAGTTAATTCAGTTTATCCAAGTTAATACTCCCCAAAAGTGAATGGGTGAATATCAACTCACCATATAAATTAATTATATTATATGGTTAATAATACCCAATCACAATGGGTACATTGATCCACTAGTTTGGGAGAAAATAAATATTTAAGATATGTATCTTGTTTGGGAATAGATAATTGTATTTCTTGAAGAGTTGGTATTTTATTAGAAAACAATGTTGAATATTAAATATATTTAATTCAGGGTACAATAACAATATCAAAAAATATTTATAAAATGTAATTGATTGTATTGGAGTAATTAAATTAGAAACTCCAAGAGAAACAAGAAAATGGTTTTATATTTCTGGATGCTTCACTATATGGTGAACTAGTCCTTTTCATTAAGAAGAAATATGGATCAGTATTTGTTTTAATTTATCATTATAAACAACACACGATCAAAATTATGAATAGTATCCTCTAACCTATATTGATGAATTTTTATACCAACTATGAGGGGATCTATATTTCTTAATGATTAATCAATGATTAGGATATCATTATTTAATGGTGAAAAGAGAGGATGTACCAATGAAAACCATTCACACAAGATGTATACACCTTTTATTCAAAGTTATTCTATTAAAACATAAAAAATTATCCATTTATCTCGATGGATCTAATTAGTAGAGACTTTAGAGATTACCTTAATCAATTTATGATAATATTTTTGGATGATATTCTCATATATTTCAATGGAATGGAAGAGCATAGATATAATTTAAGTATTGTGTTTAACACTTTGATGAACCAAAATAAACATTCATATATTTTATATCCTTTTTATAATTTAATCATTTAATATCATAAATCATCTCACAATCATAGAATTAAAAGGTTTATCATCTTTTTAGATTACATATATAAACATATTATTACACTTTATTATTTTAAAACATCCCACAAATATCTCTACATAGACCTTTCTTCTACTCATAAACCTCTATATAATTTCCCAGGGAAGTTAAAAAAAGGAATTAGATCAAATTCTATGTAAAGAAATCCTTATAAAAGATTCATAGGGCGTTATATCATAATAATGTGATATAACATGATTATAGAAGAAATATCATTTTAAAAGGACCATTGAATCATAACAGATAATCATAAGAAAAGATAGAACATCATTGGTTAAGGTATGAGATTATAGGATAATAAAAGGACCATAATGGATTTATAAAACACATACCATGGATTGGAAACATAATACTAGGATTTGGAACAAACATGTTCATATAAATCAAAAAATTGGGGATACATTTAATTGTAACCAAGTCCATTCATAATGTTGTGAACATAAAAACAATTTCCAGACATCATGTTTTGAACATAACAATAATTCCCATGTATAACCATCATTATCTCATGAGACATAAAAATTTAACCAATGCATTGGAGGGATATATAAGACCATGTATATGATGTTAAACCGTACATATGTATTCTATAATAATATAAAATCATTCATCATTCTTTCATATATTAATTAACACATAGAAAAGAATTGGGTTTCAAGAGAATTTACTCAAAAAGTTATTATAAGACTTCTAGATAAAGAAGGTAGATGGTATAAATATAGAATATACCCAATGGGTCATTAAAACCATTAAATTTTGTTGACATGGATGAAAAGGAAATTCATAAAAGAATTAGGAATATGCTTTTAAAAATAATAAAAAATAATATTTCCCTTTTGTATCAATAAAAAGACTAAAAATGAATAGGGATAAGATTTACCCTAAAAAATAATGGAACCTTGGAAAGGAATATTGATAAAAGGTAACACGTATAACAATGGGAAAATGATACCAAGTATAAAAAGTTTAAAACACATTTTTCATATCTTTATAAATAATGTAAAAAATGAACCATCTAAAAAATGTTTAAAATAGTCATTTTTAAAACATTGTAAAAAAATAAGAAAAATTTAAAATGACCTTTAACAATCATTGAAATATAGGGAAGGAAATTATTGAAATAATATAAGTAATATAAATTTTTAAGAATTAAAAACATTTAGAGAAAGAATTTAAAATAAAGCATCATATTACTTTTAAAATCAAAACCCCTTGAAAGAAAAAATAGGGAAGAACATAAAATACCATGGATATAAAGAGGTTCATTATATTATATGTTAAAGAGGCAGTATATAAACCATATAAATGAAATTATAATGTTCCCTTGGATGTGTGAATTTTGATTTGTATTTTTTGTGAATATAAATTAAGTCAATGTGTGTTGAAGTATAAAGAGTTTGCTACCTTTTTATAAGAAAAATAGAATCTCTCTCATGATGTAAAAGGAATTGAGAAGGCTGCCGATGAATTTGGGAAATAGATAGTGAAGTTGGTTGTTTTGTGATAAACCCATTATATCAGATGATTTGGGTGTAGGTCTCTATGTTAAAGCCATGTGGCAAGGCTTTGGAGTACTGTTTACAACAATATGAAATGGTTGGAAGGTGTTAGCTACTATTTATAACTTGTGAGTTGTTATTAAAAAGGTTAAAGCTAGCTTGAATGGGAGATTTAAGTGTATAATTATTAAGAAATAATTCTTTGTAGTACATAGATTTTTGGCTTCTATATAGAGTGTTTGAACACTCTTGGATAAAGGGTAGAGATGATTTTAAGAGGACCTAAACCAATTTGGCTACATATAGAATCCTCCACATGCATTATATCAAATTTAAAAGATGTGTGTTTAGATCATATTGTCTCTACATAAATATCATCAAGTGATTCATTTGGATTATTCTATTATTTTCATAAGAATTATATCATCTTGAATATATGGACAATTGGAAAAGGACATGCTGTATAAGTATTATCTAAATAATGTGTATGCATCAGCTAGTGTTACGTACACATAAATTATACCTTTTGTAACCATGATATCTACCTACATGAGAATTATTATAATGGGAGTAATCATTATCCCATGAAAATGAGTGAAACTTTGACAATCTCTTAGTTACATAAACATGATTCCCATCTATGTAAACATCATTTTCTCTATATACAAATGAATTCTATTAGCATAATCATGTTTCGCCTATTCATAGGGATGATTTTTTTGAACTGTATGCATAATCTAGCTGTGTAGTCATCATTCCTAATTATGTTTAAAAATCATCTATGTCTATGTAACCATCATTTTGTATACATAACTATCCCACCTTAGTGAAAATCTGACATTATGTAAACCCAATCAGGACATTTTTAGATTTTATAATATAGAGAAAAAATAAAATTGAATGATGTATGATATTTTATTCATGGATAAAAAATCAATAGAACCTATAATTTTGTGTTATTTAAGATATAACATTTCAAGAATATGATCTTCAAAGACAAGAATAAGAATATAAATTCAGAATGAATGTGTGGGTTTCCAAAATTTATAATTCTAATGAAAAATGCATTTGAAGAAACTAGAGTTGAGATTCATGTTTAAAGAATCATGATGCCCTGCTAATCCATGATTCAGACCAATTTTGAGAAGGATCAAATGATATGAATATAAAGATCATTTTTCTTTATTAAGTGAAATAGATCAAATAAATTTTCAAAACTAATTCATATGATTTTATATCTATGTTGATATTTCCATCAAATCATTAATCATTATAATTCATGATTATTGAGTGGAATACTGATCTTATTAACATAGAAAAATGATATCAAGATAAAATGTTAGACTTAGAAAACTTCCAGGCCTTAAATGAGTGGAACTTATATAAATAAATAAATTTTGAAATTTTGAAACAATTCAATTTATTTATGTGTTTTTCTTCAAGTGATTAGATATAAAGAGTTCATTTGTGATTCAAGAAGAGAATAAGGTAAATACGAGTTGTTTCTATTATGTATAGATCTCATTGGAATATGTAAATGTTTCTTTTTGGAGTAATCAAATATTATAATTAAATAAGACTCTAAGTATCACCTATTTTTGCATGTTTATACAACCTTGTTAATATTTTTGGAGAACTACTTCCATGACTTGGGTTTAATGAAGAAGGAACACAAGCCCACTGAATAATTTTGAGGAATGGTATTTTCATACGAATTTCAAAGATAAATGAGAAATAAATTAAATAAGGATATTATAATAATATCCTTGTAGTTTAAAAATGATACTTAATGATTTGGAAAGTGAGGGTAATGTGATTTACATCGGTGGATGTCTTATTTACCTTAAATAAAACCGCTTTATCTTTCCATTTATTGATAAAAATGAGAAGACCCCACATAAAAGTAGAAAACTCACCTATACCATTGTTCACATATTAGAAGATAAAAATATTATTATTGAGTTGCTAATGTTGGGTGATTTTAGTGCGTGATTATCTGAGAGAATTAGATATATCAAAGGAAGAACAAGAAGTATCGACTTTATGTTATAGAGAGAAAATAAGTTGAGTGTGTTGAACTGAATTAGTAAAATAATTCAATCAAGGGAAAAAAATAAGTAATGCTCTTACAAGGATCTTCTAACAAAGATCAAGAATAGTCTCTTTTATTTATAGTTTTAATAGCCATGAAGTATTCTAGAAGTAGTGTGTTTCAGTGTAAATCACAAGGGAAAATAATCTAGGAAGATAATCTTGATAATATTAAGTTGTGAGTTTCTAGTAAAACATACTATAAATCACTATAAGATACAGTTTGAATAGGTTCTATGTTGCATTAATGTGTTATTGAAGAAATTATAGTAGTCTAGACTCTCCGTTATATGAAATAAGATCATAATTTTAGGGATAAGTGTCATCCTATGATATAATTAGTGAAACACTTCAAGAGGAATATGGAAGAAGAGAAAATAGCAGGTGTGATTTGAGTTTGATGACTATCAAAGGCAATATAAAGACCCATTTTCTTATATAATATAGTGAAATTACATCACCTATTCTATATGATGATCACTTTCCAGTTTAATATAGAAAGAGTGGGTGTGGTTAAAAATAACCCACAAACCACTTTTAATTTATGAAAATATTTTAGTGGAAAAATAGTAAATCATAAATCGCAGGAACGATCAGAAGTAGGACTCATGGGAGGGTCCAAACAATATAAAAACACATTTTCCATATTTTTTTAGTATCAACATTACATATTCTAAATTAAAGAAGAAAATATTTTATAGTCTTAACTATAAACATAGGTTTATGTCCAAAGATTTTTAAAATGTTGAATCATACATTTGGAATATGGTTAAATTAAAACAATACCTAATTTAACCCCCTCATAGGTGTTTTTATACAATCCAACAGTATTATAAATTAGTATCAGATCATATGTTTCCTTGGATTTGGATATATATTGTTTATTTCATTTTAATTAGGCATAAGGATCTTCTATGATAAATTCTAGTTTTCTTCCAAGTTTTATTACCAGAATACATAAATTTTATATTTTTCAAGTATATAATATGTTTCTTAGATAGAAAAAATTGCATCTCCCTATTCATTAAAATTTATATATTTTATAAAAAACCTAAAAATTAGGAATAAGAAAACAAGAATTTAAGAACATAGACTAATCAAAATTCATAGATGAATCACCATTAGATATGGCTATTCAGAGTGATAAAACCCCTGTTAAATCTATTAAAGATTGTTCCTATGGTGAATCTAGTTCAAGATGTAAAGAAGATGATTTTATGAGCCATATAGTTAATTTTATTATAAAATTAAATATAATTTGAATATAGTCCTACTATATATCTTCATAAATATATTTTCTTATATCAAGGGACTAATTAATGAAAAGTCATGGCTAGAATGTAAGACTGATTCAATGGGAGAATTATTGGTAAAAAAGGTGAGTAGTTGTAAAACACCATGAAACTTTTAAAGAATAAGGAATGATTTATTATTTTTTGGAATGAATGGATTTATTTTTTTGATGAATATTTGATATGTGTTTCTTATTAGAAATATGTGTTTAAAAATATTGTTCATAAAGTTTTCACGCATTGGTGAAAATTTATAAAGTATCTATGGATTTTAAAACATACCTACTAAAATCAAAATCAATAATGATAAAAAAAAATTACACAACATCAAGTTTGAATTGTGGTATGTTAAAGTAATTTTTTCCCCTAATAAATTCCCAAAAAATAGAGAAACTACTCAAAAATATAATCCTATCACCCAAGATTAATTACATATTGTAAATGGAGATCATGATTTCTTGGTATTTGTCTTGAAGGAAGTTCAAGAATAATAACATTGACATCTAAAATAATATTTAAATATTATAGAATCCTTAAAGAAAAGGGGATAATAGAAAAATCAATGAATAAACCTGCTAGAAGAAATTATATTTTACAAAGAAAGAAGAATCTATCATTGGAGAATAGATTGGAAAAAAAAGGTTTTCTAATATTTACAATATGTATGTACACTATTATAATAAATGTTGGTATCTGATAATATAATTTAATTCTTATTCCAATGAGAGGAGAAATAAAAAAATAGTTGGAGAAAAAGAAGACAATGATGTCTATCTTGGAAGATAAATATGTAAAGAAGGTTGTTGAACAAGACACTAACAAGAATATAGTAATGAAGGATATAATGAACCAACCTTGATTGACCCCAAACTGGTTAATTGATCCGAACAAAAAAAAGGTCCGAGACGCATTTCGAATCCTCTTGGGATAGCAACTAGTATCGGGCATCCAAGATAATAAAATTGAGAATGACTTAGCCCCTGAAACAAAAGACATAAATAGAACATAAAAGAGTCTTTAGTATAAATAAGAGGATCTAAAAAAATAAACAAAAATAAATATATAAAAATGTATAGATATAATTAAAATTGAATATAATAGGAAAACATAAATAAGATTAAGACTAGACTGGAACCCAATATAATCTCTAAGTGACCTATTGGTCACCACCATCCATAAAACCAGCCCACACTATAGGCATACCAGAATAAATCCACATATGCCACTATTAAAGGCTTGGAAATTATTTTAAACCATCTATGCATAGACCCTCTCAATGAAAGGATAACCATATGGGTGATCTTCAAACACCAAACCTTTCACAAGTGCTAACTAGGCTTTCACACCAAATGATTTCTAAGACAACTTCCAAAATATAACCAATAAAGAACCAAGCCTTAAAATTTAAAATTCATAAACCATTTCAAAAAACCAAGATGAAAACAACATTAAAGATTAGAAAATTCCAAATAGGCCCTTTTATGTCAAGGTGTTACCAACCATACTTCAAGGTTAAAAACTGGAAAAGTGTTAAAAAACACACTTGAAATCATCATTTTGAAGTCATTTGGAAGATAAAAATACATTTAAGGAAACATAGGTAGTATTTGAAATACACAATTGAAAGAAAGAATATATGTGGGAGAGGGAAGATGGAGAAAAGTGATTTTGAACATCAGGGTCATCACTAATATATTTTCTGGAGTTTCCATTTATATTCATGTGCATATCTATATGTGTTCCACATGAAAATACAGATATTCCAATGTTCACTAGAATATAAATATATATCCATATGAATGTTCATGTTTCTAATCAAATTATCATAATAAACATCACACATAACTTCTTGAATAAACATAAAACCAAAAAGGAGAACCCAAAACACATTCAAACTACAAGGTCACATGTAACATGAGTATATAAAATTTTCAACAAGGTCAAGTAACAATTTGAAACACCCAATTCCTTTTGAAATAATACTTGTAATTTATAGAAAACTTTTCAAGCATATGAATTTAAAACAAATAGGTATGACTGTGGAAATATTTTGAAAACCCCTTTTTCAACACACTAACAAAAAGTAAAATCCATAATAAATCATAAAAACACACCAAAATCATCAATAACACATCTATGAATCATTTACAAAAACTAAAGCAATAAATATCATGCCTTAGAAAGAAAATGGATGAAAACACATACCTTAATAATTTGAAAATGTGATAAAACTCAATGATAATGAAGAAGAATTCCCAAGGAGAAATCCACACACCCAAACATAAAAAAAAAACAACCAAAATTATCCATACCTCACCCTAGGGTTCATCCAAGAATGATCCAAGTAAATAAATAACCAATAACAAGAATAAGTATAAGGGATGAGGAGAAAAAAACAAAAAATCCAGATGAATATTACCTAGGAACCTTGTAGGAGCATAAATGGAAGGAGAGCCAAGGAAAGAGGGATTTCAGACCCCTTTAATGTGACAAAATCTAGAAATAGGGAATTAGGGTTTAATGGGGTTAAGACATAATAGGGGAAAAGTTGTAAATTCAAGTTTTTAATAATCTAGGTAAGTCACATGGTTTTCCAAATTGGGAGAAAACTACTCATTTCCTAATAGAATGAGGAGAAACCCACAATGGATGGAAACATGGTTTAAGAAACTATACAAAAGATTTGAAAACTAGATCTGTCAAAACGAAAGACTCCCTGACACTATAACTGCAAAGCTACACTTAATTATGTGCAAGTAGTGATCCATGTCCTAGACACCACAAAAAGGCACATAATTACTCAATTTCTCCACATGGTATGTGAAAAACTATGAGTATACCATTCAAGAAAACCATTTGAAGAATAAAATGAATTTGAAATTCCCTCTGCATCTATTGGCCCGATAATTTCTCTCCAAATGTGCACACTGACCATGTATATTTCCAAAAACAACCGAAAACCTCTAAAACTCAAAAGTTATCATCGTTAACAAAAATAAAAAGGTCAAATACAAAAATAAATTGAAAAATAAAATGAAATAAAATATAACCTAGGTTGGGGTGTGAAAATTATCCCCACCACAAAAACTATATGCTCTTAAAAAGTCACTCATCCAAAGGAGGAACAAAGATCAAAACCAAAACATAATGTGGTCAAATGAAATTGAGACCCCTAGTACAAGCTTTCAATTTCAGAATTTAGACCCATAAAACTCTAGAGAAAACCACAACAAAGAATACCATAGGGGTATAGAGTGGGATCTCCCCACCATTTAGAAACTAACTAACACAATGGCTCCAACATCGAAAATCCCAACATGAGGGGAACCCAATGAAAGAATCTTAAACCAAACATAAAAAAACCACGATTATTCATTTCTACAAGACATAATCATATCCAAATGGGTACCACCCAAAAAAAATATCTAACCACAAAAGGATAACAATGAAAACATTCACATCTATAAATCACCACTACATAAATTTCCAATAATACAAGGATACCATGATCCTTAAAACAAGATGGATTAAAAAAAAAATAATGGAAACTTAAATGGTTCCCACAATGATGTCTGAGACAGAAATATAGGTTCAATAAACCATCCCACACCTAGAAATTCCTAAATACATTAAAAGATTCACTATAGGGACTATGGTTGGAGCCGTGGTGTCTCAAAACATTTGTTTCCACATTGTCAGGAGCTAATAGCATCTGACCAAGACTTCCTCCTCTAGCGACACAACTTTTATATCTCCTACAGGTGACCTTAATGGACACATAATTTTCATAACTTTAGATGGTTATGAGAATATTCCTTTGAATATCAAAAATGGCCACACTGATAACACGTGAGTTTGTGTCCCATCAAATGATTAGTGTGAACTGACAAGGGATACTCCTCAGGAATGGTTTCCTCTAGTTAAAACTTATTTCTAGATGGGGAACATCATGAGTTCCAAGAGAAATAGAATTTACGCCTACTAAAGTCTACCCTCTAAGAACCAACTCAGCTAAAAAAAACTCATCGAATAGCATCCCAAATAGATTTTCCTCAGATGAGAGAACTAAATCCTTAATCTCTAGATGATGACCACAAACAAAGAGTGGTACTTTCAGTGGTTCATCTAATTATATTCTCTAGAGGAAAAGAAACAAACTATTTATAATTATTAATATAGTCCTTCAACTCCCATTGACCTTGCTGAACAACCAATATCCCTACCACCTTCCTCACCATAAAATCCTAATCAATTAACCCATGGATGAAAGTGGTCTGAAATATTTTCCAAGACATCCCAACCTACAATGATGAGGGGATGATCAACTTCCACCAATCCAAACCGAGTCCATCGAAAAAACCTAGAACATCTCACACCCTCACAGATTCAAGAGTTACCAAAGAACTAAAAATAATTTAAACATCCTCAATCCTTTATGAATCTTCTAAAATAACATAACCACCCAAAAAACAAGAAAAATATAGGATGAAAATGACGTTACCAAACCACTGGGAGTCTATGTATGACCCATGACTGGGAGAGACTCACTAGAAACCTTTGGGTCCATTCTTATTGTCATAATCTAACTAACATAAAAAAAACCAAATAAAAAAAAACATAAAATTCAACAAAAAAGGAAATTACAAACCAAAACACCAAGAACATAAATCAAAACACCACTATTCAAAATCAAAATATTATTTAAAAAATCCCAATTCCCATTCAAAATTTCAAAACCATTTCAAATACCAAAATTTATTTTCCTTTCAAAAATAAAAGTTCATTTCAAATGCCACACCAATTTCTAAATAAAACATTCATTTAAAAATCACCTCACACAAATTGAAATAAAAATAATCACATTACTAAAGTAAAATCCTCTAAAATAGAGAACTAGTGGCTATATATAACTAAAATTCCTGGTTTACCAGAGTATGTGCCAAGAATAAACTAACCACTGGATGCTTATTGAACCATTTATTCAGTATTCAGATGGTTTTATATTCTATGTAAGAGCACCATATGACACTGGATCAATTATATTTTCATCCCTAAAACAACATAATCGAAACAAGAATCATTAACATAAACCCAAAACCCAAAAAATACTCCATTCCAAGACTACTCTTAGAAACTTGAGGATTTGGATGATAAATAGTTCGTGATTCTCTCCTAGTATCTTCCTATAAAGTCCAAAAAATCCTATCTCTATTCCACCTAACAACCAAAATTACAAATGGATCCTCTGATACCATTTTTTTATGAATAAACTCAGGTCCTGTTATAAGTCCTGAGAAGTGTTCTTGATCAAATTAGGCTCGAAACTAGAGTTTAGCATAAAATATAACAAATTTTGGGAATGATTTATCCTATAAAATAGAAGAGATAAATAGAACACAATAGAGTTCAAAACATAATTAAGATAATCTATAAATCAATCAACAAAACTAAATACAAAAATAGTTTTAGATATAACTACAATGGAATAAAAAATTAGACTGGTTTGCAACCGGAACCTGACATGATTCTTAGTGACCTCTTAGTCATCACTATCCATAAATCCTGCCCACTCCATAGGCAAAACTCAACAAAATATGAACTTGAAAAATGGATCAAGTCTACGAAATCTAAGTGGGATAAGTAGGGTATGAGTATAAAATATGTCAGTAGGTAAGAACCACAAAACAAATAAATGTACTTTCCTAAATTAGTTTATAATTTTTTTGAATAAATAGATTGAAAATAATGTTTTTATCATTTAAATACCCAAGAAAGTATTTTCCTTTTAAAAACCTAGTTCAAACCCCAAATTCAAAATTGAAAAAAATTATAAACCATTCCAAAAATAAAATAAAATATGAACTAAGTAGAAGAAGTAGGGAATATCAAACACATATAGAAATAGAGGAAACAATACCAAAGTAAGAAGGAAAATAATAATCAAACAATTAACTAATCTGATTAAAAAATAAACATCTGACATGAACATTTATAATAATATTAATTTACAAAACATTTTGAGAGGTGAAAATGGTCATGCATAGTTTGGACCCACCTACTGGTGTATGGTGCACCTCTATAGTCAACAACCATCCCAGTTGCTCTAAAGTAGAATCACCAGTCAAAAATCCAACATGGATTATCCCCATTTTAGGGTATTCTAATCCATATAATAAGACATGAAATAAATCCTCAAGAAACCTTATAAATGCTATCTAATAATCCCTTGATAATAGTTCAAAGGAGAGAAAGAAGGTCATCAAAAATTGACATTAAAATTAACCTATATATTCTACCATGCACACTTTTCTCATTCCTCAACACCATCTATTCAGAGGCCCTCTCAATGGTAGGGCGACTATAAGGGTGCTCATCATACATAAAACCTTTATCAAGTTCCAATTGGGATGACACGCCATATGTGTTATAATACTATTTCTAAAACATCACCAGGTACCAATTAGGTCTTAATATTTAGAAATCCAAAAACATTTCCAAAACCAAGTTAAAAACACCATTCAATCTCAAAGATTCCAAACACACCTCTTCACATCACGGGGTTACCAAATCATACATTAAGGTGCCGAATGGAAAAAGTTTTAGAAAACATACATGAAAGATACATTTTGACATCATCTCGAAACCAAAAATTCATTTAAAGAAACATTTCGTGTTTTTGAAACAAAAATTTAAAAGAAATAATTGAAGAAGGGGAGGGAAGATGGAGAAAAGTGATTTTGAAAATCAAGGTCATCACTTATACATTTTATAGACTTTCTATTTATATGAATGTGCATATCTATATGTGCACTATGTTCACATATGGATATGACCATGTTTAATAGCATATAAATGTATAACTCTAAAAATGTCCATGGGTCCAATAAAAGTAGCATTATGAGTATCACACATGAATTCTCACATAAACATCAAACCATAAAGGGAAACCCAGAACTCATTCAAATCAAAATTTCACATGTAAACTTGGTATATCTAAGTTATATCAATGTTGAATAATAATAAAAAACTCCCATTCCTTTTGAAATACCACTTTTCATTTTACCAAACACTTTTCATGCATATACATTTAATACACATAGGTATAACTATGGGAATCCACTGAAAAAAATTATTCAACAAACTGCCAAGGAAAATAAATAAAAAATCATACAAACACATCATAATTAGGAATAACATATTTAGAAATAATTTAGGAAAACACAATCCTCAAATAACATGTTTCAAAAAGGAAATGGATAGAAACACCTACCTTAACGACATGAGAATGCAATGAAACTATAAGAAACATAATAAGAAGGATAAAGGTAAAATTCACACCCAAATATAAAAATAATCAACTATCATTATCCAAATATCACTCTATGGTTCATCCAAGAAGGACCCACTCTAAGAAATAACAAAGAACAAGAATAGAGAGAATAGAAGAGGGAGAAAACACCCAAAAATCAAACGAATCTTACCTAAGAATCTTGGAGGAGAATAAATGGAAGGAGAGCCCATGGAATATGGGTTTGAGACCCATTTCATTAAAAAAATAAATAAATATAGGAGGATAGTTGAATGGTGTTAAAAAAAGTGGGTGAAAGTTTTAAATTCTAGTTTTTAAGAATCTAGGCAAGTCACACTATTTGGATGCATGGTTTACCAAACCATGTGCTAATCGTACACACCCCATTAGATAGAGGAGACACTCGTATGAGATGGATGCATGGTTTTAGAAACCATCAGCTGGCCATGATAACTATATTTGTCCAAATGATAGAATCTCATGCATGGTTGCCACATGGTTCCCTCTAACTGTGTGCAAGCCATGTTCTAGGTCCTAGAAACCACCAACAAAACGCACAATTACTCCTTTCCCTTGAATAGTTTGGGACAAATTGTATAGGAAAAAATGAATTGGAAAACCCTTTTCATCAACTAGCTGCACACTTTATCCACAAGCTATACAGACTAACCATGTATAGGACCAAAAACAACATGAAACATCCAAAACTAAAAAATCCTCACTAAAAAATGATACAAAAATATCAAAAATAAAGAATAAAATAAAAATAAAATGAAATAAAATAAAACTAGAGTAATTTTGTTGACAAAGGCTGAGGCAAATGTTCAACCTACAAGGAAAAAGTGCTTATACTAATAATAAAAGTCGCATCATGGACCACTTTAAGGTAGCCATGAAACTCAAGAAATAAGAGAGTAATATAAAATCCAAAAGGTAATTAGTTCAAGAATGTGATATCTAGATTAGTATAGTTTTATAAATCCATAATAAATTGGTTGAAAGGATGAAACAAATGGGTATCTCAAAAGATGAAGGTATGTGTGGAAGGTGGAAAGTGGCTAGACACCATCATAAAAAATTCATGACTATTTTTATAGGTTATCAAAATCCATTTAAGAAATACAAATAATTACCAATGACTCCTATTATCCAGAATGTTATTGTGAAAATGGATTCAAAACATAGGACAATATTTGAGCATGTAAAGAAAATGTTTTTAACCAAGTTACTAGATTAGATAAAAAATGAAAATAATATGAAGTAAGATAAAAGGGTAAACGTGATATAATTACTAAATTTATGAATAAAATTCTTTCTAATACGAAATTTGAAAGTGGAAGTAAATCTATTCCACCCCAAGGTGAACATACTTGGATAATCATGTCGGGGGAAAGCATAAATAGGACCCAACACTTTATAGAACCAATGAAAGAATTGTATTAGTTGATAAACAAGTCTCATATCTTCTTCTATTATTTAAGTGATTAAAAAGATCCACATTATTACTACATTATATTAAAGATTAATTATTAATGAGGTTATTGAAGGTGACTGTTGAAAAATGGAAAAATGGTCAAAACAGTAATTTCAAGATAGCTTGGAAGTATTACACACCATGGACTATCTTGTTTGGAATTCAATTCTAAATTATTATAAAAAATCTCAACTAGTTCCATATATTATTGGAAATAATCCATGGTGAAGAAGGATTGATGAGTATCCCTTTAGGGGAGCTTAAATACCCACCATCAAGAAATATTTCATTGCACATGAATCTTGAATTCTAGAAAGATTTGATGAACTTAAGGCTATGGATATTTTTTCTATTATACCACCATTATTTTAACTCATATTTATTATTTTTATCAAGTGAGGCCATTATATAACCAAATAGGGAAATATAACCATGAAGTTGAATATTTTTTATGTGTGTTTTCATGTGAGTGTAGGGTTTTAAATTATTTTAAAAAATATATTTATACCACACGTTTTAGAAATAATGTTAGAAGTGGTATCACATTTAAGTTTGTTAATAGAAAAAATTAATATATAAATTAACCACTATTATTTTTTAAACCATATTATCCCAAGTAAACTTAGATTTATTTGGTTGATGGTAAATTACAAAGAAGAATGTGGAACCTCCCTTTTCCCACAAAATTGATTAAATAAAACGAAAGTGTGTGAATATATGGGAAGAAGATGAGTTTTTTTAAAATTTATAAGAGTAAATTGGATAAGAGATATCTTTCCCTTAGATGTTATGAGGTTAATAAATGGAAGGAAGACCATTCACAATTCATCCATATAGTTTCATTAAGGAGATAACACTTTCCCTATATTGTATTTATTATCAATTAGAGGGATAATAGTTAATTTAACACTAGAAGTGATATGTAATTAATAAAAAATACAATTAGGAGATTCAAGTGACATTGGATGTGTAAATATTGAATTTTATTTTTTTTCAATACAATGTTAGTAAATGTGTTCTAAAGTATGAATATTTGGTTTCCATTGTACATAAGAATAAAAATACATCTCATATTGGAAAATAAAATTAGAAAGATACCCATGCATTTGGGTAATGAAGAGTGAATTTGGTTTCTTATGGAAGTATGTGAAAATTGATAAAAATTTTACTATATATAATGGGTATGTTAACTAACTCTATAGAGATTGACCCATCAGTGGTGATTCCATAGCAGAGATGCCTGAGGCTCCATCCCCGTCCTCCCCGGTGGGAGGAAAGGGTTATGACCACACTTCCTCTATGATGCCATAGTCCTTCACCCCCTTTACTAATTCTGACATCCTTACTCTATTCATGTCGATCCCACTTTTCCCTAAGGTCTATGACCTTAATAATGGCTTTCCCCATCACAGAAGTTCAAAAACATAATTCAACATAGCTTCATATCTTCATAGGTCAAAGCTTGTGGGCCATTTAAGGGGTCACCGACCCTCGGTTGATGCTTTCAATAGATTTTTTGAAGGATGGGGTCTTGATGATTGTGTGGTGTTGGGTCTTCTAGATCAGTGCCACTTGATGATTCATTTCTCCTTATAGGGTGATTTGATCATTTCCTGGTCCAGTGCCCCTCGTGTTATCAACAGATGAGAATTTTACCTCTTTTGTTATACTTTTGAGCTCAACATGAACTATGGTGCACCTTCAAAACTGGTATGAGTATTCTTTCCAGGTCCGCCTCTCCCTTTATAGAACCCATATATTATCTATATGATGGGGAATCTGATAGGAAGGTATTTGTGATCTGATAGTCACACTTCTATGGTTTGTCACCCAATATACCCTTGTATATTTGTTGAGGTCGATGTCTCAAAGCCTCCGATAGAGTGGTTGTGGATATCGGTCATAATAGATTTCAGAAGACAAAAAGGGTGGAATTTGAGTCATAGACAAGGTTCTTCTTGAGATATCACTGGTTAGGCCATGTGGTCTCCAAATGCCATTATGATCATAATGATAGGCAAATTATGGTATCATTTTCAAGACCACATGAGGGGTTTGAGGTGTAAGTTGATCCCATCGGGTAACAGAAGGCTCAGGATAATGATGGATTGGGTGAGTATGAGGAGGTGTGTGGGGATTAACCAATGGTGGTGGAACCCATTAGGAAATAAGACATTTCAGGTGTAGAGTCCATCTCTCGAGAGGATTTTCTCCTATAGTGTCATTCCTTGGTTCCTTCAGTTTCTTTGAAGAGTGTGAAGTATAAGGAGGCAGAGTCATGGGAAGATGATTTATTTTCCCATCTAAAACATGATTTGGGTATAAAATCCTTTTAGGAGGATAAAAAGGATGTTGTTCAAGTGGGTAAACTAGAAAAGGAGGGTCCCTTGGATGTGTCTATGGTCGAAATACCAGTTACAATAAGAACTATCGAGGGAAGGGAGGTGAATTTGATAGTTATTGATGTCCAAGGACTTAGCGACACTCAAGGTCGAGGCTGGTAGGATACTAACAAGAAACCACCCTTTATTGGACACATATTTGAGTAGCACACATGCTCAAACATGTTCCAGGGGAAGTATTTCTTGTTGGCCATAACATAATCTCATTGTGGACAAGGGAGGATGGATGAAGTGAGTGTCTTGGGGAACTTAGACCCAAACACCCTCAGTGCCAAATTAGAAATACATCTTAAGGCTTGGAATATGGGGAAGAATACAGGATTGGAGAATAAAGTAGGAAAAGTTTTGTTGATTAAGCTAGGGATCCGATTTGATGGCCTAGATGTTCAAGAACCACCATTGATTCAAGAGGAGGATACTTCAGGTGATAACAGTTATAGTTAACTTTTATTGGATAGCATGGACCGACTTCAAGGTAAAGGTCATCATATCCCTAGAATGAAGAAAGGTAAAAAAGGAATTCAAGAATTAGGGAAATATTTAGTGGTACAATGAAAAAATTCAAAGGGACGTAAGGATTACTCCCACTTTCCAAAATCGATGGATACGAGGTTGGAAAAGAAGGGTAGAAACAAGGAATGAAAATACCTATAGAATGGGGAAAATGTAGAATCAAGTATGAATACAAGATACATGGAAGAATAAGATAGTTTGTGCATGAAAATAATCCTACACTACAAGGAAGACATTCTATATAATGTTATTTGGCCCAATGTCTCAGAAGAGGAGATTAAAATAATTTATGAAAGAAGTATGAAAGTTGATGCGAACAAGGAGTAAGAAGCGTAGATAGATAAACAATATCTAAACCTTGGCCATTGTTTTAAATAAGAAAAATTAACTTAGAGGAATTCATTTAGACAATGTAAAAGATGATTACTCGCCCTCAAGAGCTTATCAGTGAGGATCCGGATATCCAAGTTAGTATGATGAAATGATAACTTTATAGAGTAGCTGATTCAAGTAATCTTATTCTAGTGTTTAATAAATTTTTGAGCTCTTTCAGCACATACTGGTATCTTTTTAGTGAACTTCGGTTTCCCATTTTTCCTTAAAAATGGATTAATAAAAATTTTAATTCAGATAGATTGAAGTTGGTTTCTTGGTGAGAAACCTATTACATAATAAGATTTAGGAGTTGGTCCTAATGTCAAAGACATATACCAAGTGGATCAATATATAAAAAAATTATTTAAGGTTGGAGGGTGATAGCTTCAATGTATATATTTTGGTCTAATATTAACAGAGGTTAAAGAAATCTTAAATGGGACATTGAAGTGAATGATTGTTTAGAAATAATATTTGGAGTAGATGGGATTTGTTATGTTGTATATAGTGCTTGAACACTTTTTGATAATGGATGGGGTTGATTTGAAGAGGCCCTAAATATGTTTCTATATGTTTGGAATCCTACATATGAATCATCTCAGAGATAAAGGAAGTTGGTATGAATCATGTAGTATATATATAAACATAATCCAATACTTTTTATGAATGATTATATCATTTTTTAAGAATCTTCTCAGCCTAAAGATATATAAAAACTAAAAGGACTGGCTGTATAAGCATAATCCAATTCATTGTATTTGTAAAGGCTGCATTTTGCAACCATCATTATTATCTATGTAAACATCAGTATGATGTGTGTTTTTTTATTACATGTATCTGAGTGAAAATGTGAAAAATTTTAAATGTTTAAATCTGATGCTTATCAATGTAAAAATCATTAAATCTATGTATTCATATAGTCATTTAGTGTAAGGATGAGTCTGCCTCTGTGTAGTGATGATTTTCCTAGACCATAATCATGAATTTTCCTTTATAAGAATCATTCCTTATGATGTATTAACATGATAAATTTATATGTGAACATTATTATATCCACTTAACCATCACACCATATTGAAAATATAACATTATATAGACCCAAACATAATGGTTTCTGATTTTATAATTTTAATAGAAAATCAAATTATATGATATAAGATCTATTTTTCAAGGATAAAAATATCAAAATAATCTCAAATAATGTGTTATTCAATATAAAAAAACGATAATATGATCTTTAATACTGAGGATATGAATATAAAAGGTGAATGAATGTGTTATTTTTTGAAATTTATAATTTTGATAAAATAGATATATGAAGATATTAGAACAGATACTAATGTTTAAATATTCATGATACTTAGTTTATCCATGATTAATTCATGTTCTTATAAGGATAAAATGGTATTAATATGAGGATAATTACTCATTATTAAGTAAAAAATATCTAATTTATTTACAATAATAATTCATATAAAGTTTAAATGTTTCCCAAGCTATCTTTCAAAGAAAATATCATTATAGTATGAGATTATTGAGTGAGATACTAATTTTACTGACTGATAAAATGGAAATCAAAATGTGATGGAAGACTGGTAACTTTTCCAATCCTAAAATGAGTGAAATTTCTAGGACTTAATATATATTGAAATTCAAGAGAAAATCAGTTAATGCATGTGAAATTATTATATTCAATAAATATCACATGATCATTTAGGATTCATGTATAATAATTAGGTAAAACTAAGTTGTTGATGTTGTGTACAAATTGAACTAAAATCTATATAGGATTTTTATTAGAAAATTTAAAGTTAAGAATAAGATAATATTCCAAGTTACAACTTTTATTACAGGTTTATACAGTCTTTCTGATGATTTATTAATAGATCTATTGTGAGTTGAGTTTAAGGAATAAAGGACTCAATTATACTAAAGAATAAATAATAAATGTATATTTGGTTGAGTTTCATAGGAAAATGAGTAATAAATTAAGTAATGGTATTCTTATAATTTCATTTTTGTTGAAAAAAAATACATGATGATTTGAAAATCATTGGGATGATTTGTATACATGTGATGTCTACTTTAACTTATATGAATCCAATTCATGTTTCCATTTATGAAAAAAACTCGAAGAGCCCATAGAAAATGAGTGAATATTATTATAGAGTAGTGAAAAATAAGGAAGATAAAAATTATATTTTTGAGACACTATTTTGGGGTGATAGTAGTGTTTAATAATTTGAGAGAATCTAAGCTCTTAAAGGGAGAAGAAAAAAGGAGAATATTTTATATGATGTAGTGAGGAAGGTAGATGAGTGTGTTAAACTAAATCAATGAATTGATCCATTTGGGGAGAAGAAAATAAGAAAATGTCCCACAAGATTCTTCAACTAGTGAGTAAGAATAATCCATGGGGTTCAATGTTCCAATCACTAGGTATTATTCTAGAAGAGGTGTGTTTAAGTGTAAATTTATAAGTCAAATTTTCTAGGAAATTGTTATTGATGATTTTGAGTTTTTAGTTTCCAAAAAAAGATTCTATAAAGAACTATAAGCTATGGAAAAAACATAGGTTAGGTTTCATGCCTGAGTTCTTGAACAAATTATAATTCTAGAAGACTCTATATTATGAGGCAAGAGGCCATCATTTTAGGGTGAAGTGTTACCCTAAGAGAACATTGCGGATCTTCTTAAAGAGGAGGAAGGAAGAATACAAACCACTTTATGTGATTCCATTTTAAATACTATCATAGGTAGTATAATGAACCTTTTTTGTATGTAATATAATAGATGACAATCACTTTTATAATGTATTTATAACTTTGATAAGTAATATGGAAACTGTTGGATTTGATAAAAAAATTTCTCACTCCACTTTAAATTGAAAAAAATATTTTATTAGATAAAATATTAGACGGGCATACCAAGAACAAAAAGTAGTATGATTTTTGAGAGGGTCAAAACCTTGTAAAAATACCCATTAAATATTTTATTTTATAACATTTGTTTCATATAGGTGTATGCTATGTTAAATAAGAAAAGATTCAACAATATTAAATGAGACCAGAGATTATATTACAAAGGGGATTAAAATTTTGAACGAAAAATTTTATATTTTATATGATTTTGAACACACTTAATTTAACCCCCTTTGTGTGTTTCTGCATGATCTGTTGGTACTGTCAAACTAGGTGCATAATATGAATCATGTCTTGAAGAAGTGAACTTGAGATGAAAAATCCTTATATTTGAATTCTAATTAGTCAAAAACACTATAACATCCATTTATAATAAATTTAGGTTTAATATTCATATTAATAACAACCTTATTCATAGTTACTTTATTTTATACCACCCACTAATAATACCTAATTACCCATACATTAAATTTTTTATTAAAATTAATATCTAGGTGTTAACTACTCTATATCCCTAACATGCTTTAGTTTGGCAGCACTAATCCGTTTGTATTGTTCAATGATTCATCACCTATAGATGTTTCATTCTAAGTTAATATCTATATTTTAATTAGTTATGGATTACAATATCCATCTAATGAATCTTATGTTGATAGTTCCCACAGAAGGCTTAAAAATTATACTTTTCCCTAATTTTGAATTTACAAAAAAGTGAATTTATAGGTAAATTTAAATTTGAATGATACCTCTACAATAAAATGAAAATATATTAAATTCATCATTATTATATATTATTACAATTATTTATGTTTTCTTAGTCATTCCTGAGATAAACATTATAACAATGTTCATGTAGGTCATAAACCAGACTGATACAAGAACAGAATATAATGGTTTATTGAGTAGAAACATGATATTTTATAGTGTTAATATAACTTCTACATAAAATTAATGGTTATTTTTTAAATCAATGAATACAATTAAAGAAGAGGAGTTTAGATAATAAATAGATGAAAAATCAAGAATAAGTTATCGCTTACGTTGGGAGATTAAATCTCTTATTGAAAATGAGAGATTTAGGAATTATTTTTGGGATATAAAGCTCAAGAATGTGAGAGATGATTATTAGGGAAGGAAATAATACAATTTAATGAGTGGGATTCAAATTTTGGTTGTGTATTTTAAGGGGTAGAGGAGGGATCCCTTCAATTGTGAGATGACTAACATTTTTCCAATATTAATTTCTCAGTATAAAAAGGAAATGTAATATTAACTTAAAGTGGATACAAATCTGATAATTAATTATGTAAATATTAGTTAAGGTCATGTATAACCTTATTAAAACATTTAAATTGCAGGTTGGTAATATTTTAAGCCTATACCCCATAGTTTTACCCCTTTTACATCATTTTACCTTTACTATGGTAACTCTAAATTTTCCCTAAGAACTAATTCTTATTACTAAAAATGGAATGGAACTTATTAAAAAGTTTGAAAATGATTATTTTAAATTGAAAAACCATTTTAAGAGGTTATTATTATATAGGTGGTAGAAAATAATTTTAATAAAAGTACGCTTTATGAAATAGAAAAATCTTTTTAAAAAATCATTTTTATGCATACAAGTAATTTTACACCAAAAGCATGTATAGTATTGAGTTTCATAAAATTAATTGGTTTATTATGAAACTAGGGTGGGTTATTTTACATTTATATCATGAAGTAAATGAATTTAATATTCCAAAACCAATGTTAAATGAAAATATCAAAAAGTGTTTTTTATTAGAATAAAATATATCTTAGGTTCGTAAAAGTCAAGTATAGATTTATAAATTCATCATGTCAATTTAATATGCCTTATTTTACTCATGGAATAAATTATTTGTTATATGAAAATGTTTTATATATTTTCATGTCATGGTTCTATCATACTTATTTCATAAAAGTTACAGTATTTGTAAAAATGGTATTTTCACTATTCACCTAAAAGTTATCCATTTCAAAAAAAATTGAATAATTTATCATATAGTAATTTTGAAAAGATGAATCTAAAAACTAACTTCATTATCTAAAATTAAAATAATATTATTGATAAAAAATAATTTTAAAATAAAAAGACATTATGCGTAATACCAAATTTTTTAAAAGTATTTTTATCAATAAATGAGTTAAAATGATTAATAAAGATAATATTTATTAATTAAATAAATAATTAATTTTTTATGTTATCCTAAATTATACATAAAATAACCCTAATAGACTCTCCATTATATCTAAGTGTAAGATATGAATTACTGGTAGTTTTTAGATGTGGTTCAAATAGTGTGGATCTTGTAGTGATTTTCACGAGCTTGGACTTCTCCCACTGATGATTTCTCTAAAGTTGTACTTATTGATGTTATACATGGTATTGGTATAGAGAAAACCTTATCAACAACACCACCTTTATAAGATCATAATAATAATCCTCATAAAGAATATTACTATTACATGATTCAATTGCTATAGTCTTTGTAATGCAGTTACTCTTATATATACCTTATAATTCAACAGATATATAATAATTGTCATATTTAATACATATTTATAGTACTTTGTTATAGTTTAGTGTTTCATGTTAAACAAAACATTTGATAATATTTATTTATGGGGAAATATATAATAAAATTAGGGGTTAATACATTCTACCCCTTTATGTAACATCCTGATTCTAGGTGCCACCCACAGGTATCCCATACTCAGTTGGTCACATGGCCTCAAGTGGACTACCCTAAACACTAGTGGATGAAAACTTGAAGTGAGGGCCTTGGGTGTGATAGTATAGAATCTATTCCCTCATTGGTAGAGTAACACAATATATTAACAATAATATACAATAGTGGAATACTGAAGGTAAATTACAACTGGAGAACATATATAAATGATGCATGTCACATATGTATAGGAAAGTATCCAAACAAGTAATAGTGCTGGAATAAAATAATAAAACAAAGTATAAATAACAAAAATAAACTCAAGATGCATCGTAATCCTCAGCTTGGTCCCATGCTCTCCATCTCCATAGAAATCAAGTACCTAAAGTAGAAGGGTGAATTCCCTTATCTATACCTGCAATAATATAATCTATTTGGGCCCAAAAGCGTGACCCAAAAAGGGTGTGAGAATAATCCTAGTAGGCAACCACATAATGATCTGTTCTTAACTGTCAGTGAATATATGTAGCAGGAAATATGAAAAATGAATTAATAAACAAGGAAGTACTCAAAAGTAAACAATCCTACAGTTTCAAACTACATTCATTTACATTTATTAACTATTCAACCAATCATTCACAAGTAACCCTCTGAGAAAGATCTCACAGTCTAACCCCTATGGTTCAATTTATCATTTAAATAAAGAAAAGATATAATGACCCTCTGGTAATTATCATACATTCTAACTCCTTCTGTCACATGAAAACAAAGACTCTTTGATGAAACACTTAACGTCAATTACCCCTCTGGTCTTTTAAAGATAAACTACAGACACTCTGAGGAAGAACTCAACGTCAATTCCACCTATGGTCTCATAATGGTATACTATCGAAACTCTAAGGGAGAACTCACCATAAATCCCCCCTATGGTCTAGAAACATGAAAAGTAATATAGACACTCTAGGGAAGTCCTCAACATCAATTCTCCCTATGGTGTAACTACGCTAGGTTCTGACAGACCTGTGGAATAAAATCATGCACAATCGATATCCAGCAGCCAATGTAATCTCATATACTATAAGGCTATGTAGCTACAATGTATATCACAAACATGTCATATAATATCAACTCCATCCTAATAGTACTAGGCATGGAAAAAAACAGCATAACAGGCAGTTCTAGACATAATGACCAGTATCAAACAAACATGGGAAAACACATCCATATACATGGTAATAAACATAATTCATTATCAAAACCCATTTCTTAAGAAAAAACCATGAAAATCATCATGAAGGATTAAATTCCAAAGAATGAAATACCTAAAAAAATGGTATTCATATCTTTTTGCACATATAATCCAAAGACAACTATTAAAAGGCACAAAACTCCTACCTCAATTTTGTACGATTGATATAGTTGAACCTCATAATTTGAATCAACCTATTACATCATATATCTACAAAAACATCAAACAAAAACTCAACCAAAAATATCTTACAAAAGAATAGAAATCAGGAAGATAATCTCTAGAAGAAGGAAGAAATCAATGAGTCGATTCCAATGCAATCGACGATATTTGACTCGGAGAATGGATGAAAGATCAGGGTCTCAGAGAAGATTAAATAATTCCATTTTCTCCTAAATGAGACAAGGTCTAGAAGAAGGTGTTTTTGACAATTAGACGTGACCCCAGTTTGATTTAAAAATAAAAATAAAAGTACACGACATGTTCATTTATTGTACACACCGTGTACATTCCTTATACGGACCCTGCTTTAGGTGGTCTCCAAGTCACCCACACAACCATGTACTCGGCTGTTACATGGAAAATACATGGCTACCCATAGCAACCGAGTCCATGGTATGTACTCGTAAGTACACGAAAAGTACTTATGAAATTTCAAAAATGTCTATTTTTCTCAAAAACAATAGAAATCAAGATCCATACCTAAAAATAATATCCAATTTCTTACAAACTTCCCCCCGAAAGAAATTCATTAGTGGATTTCCCTAACAAGGTGTCATAGATGAAGATTCCTCGAACACCTCTGGCCACTGCGATGGCACATCAGCCTCTTTGTCACAAGTCTCGTTCTGTACTTTCCTATGCTACCACAACACCCGTATCAAAGGAATATACCAGCCACAGATAACCTTTTCACTGTGATCAACAATATGGATATGATTCTTCTCAAATGATTCATCTACTTCAAATTCAGCCTCCATGAGATGAAAAATATGATACGGGTATGTGAAGTAACATTGTAGATGAGAAACGTGGAAGATTTAGGGAATATCCTGGTACCTATGAGGTAACTGAAATCGATAGGCAATCAGACTGACTCTCTCCAAGACCTCAAATGAACAGATGTATCTCGATGAGATCTTTCACTTTCTCCTAATACTCTTATGTCCCAACCTCGGTGTGACGTATAGGAAGTCCCAATCTTTGACCTCGAACTTCAGAGGTCATCTCCATCTATTAGCATAAGACTTCTACTATGACTGTACATTATCCATCCTCTTTTGAATCAACTCCACCTACTCTGTGGTCTCCTAGACAAGATGAGGTCCTAGCATAGCTGTGTCTTCTACCTCCATCCATCATAGGGGTGTTCATCATGGAATACCATACAAATCTTCATAAGGTTTTATCTAAATAGTCACATGAAAACTATTATGGTAGGAAAACTCCACCAGAGGTATGTGCTTTTCCCAGGAACCGCAAAAATCCAAGATGAAATCTTGAAGCATGTCCTCCACCACCTGAATTGTATGCTCGGATTGGCCATCTTTCTGGTGATGGTAATATGTACTTAGAAGTACCTATGTACCCAAATCCGTCTGTAGTCCCTTCCATATCTGAGAAGTAAAATGAGAATCCCTATTTGAAACAATTGAGTGAAGAACCCCATGTAAACTTATGATCGATCAGAGGTACAACCTTACTTGATCATCAACATTGAAGGTCTCCTTGGTCAGTAAGAAGTGCACAAACTTCGTGAGTTTGTCAATGACAACCCAAACATCATCATTCCCACGAGGTGACCTTGGAAAACCTATCATGAAGACCACCGTGACATCATTCAACTTCCACTTGAGAATGTGTAACTGCTGAAAAAGCCCTACTGGTTGCTGATGCTCTTCCTTTACCTATTGACAGGTGGAACACCTCATCACAAAACCAATAACATATCTCTTCATACCAAGACACCAATACTGATGGTGTAGATCTCGATAAATATTGGTGAAACTAGGATGAATTGACCAAATAGAGGGATGAAAGTCCCTCAAAAGCTCATCGTGTATGTCTACTGACACCCACACGCTCCCATGAAAACGCAAGATCTCATACTCATCTATGGGCCATCCAAGAATATGGTCCTCTCCTAACACACTATCCCATAGAACTAGGACTTCAAAATATGATAGCTGCCTCATTCTCACTCGATCATATAGAGTAGAGGTAACCACTATAAAAGAAAGAAATGTCTACCCATGTCTGTCGTGAAACTCCAACTACATCTTAGAGAACAGAGCCATAAGATGACACTCATTAATGGCCTCCTGACCTTCAAGTATCTAAGTCCTCCATCTCAATGCATCAACCACTACATGGCCTTTCCAAGGTGTGTGTAAAAGGTTAAAGTCAAAGGACTAAAGGTACTCAACCCACCTTCGCTGTCTCAAATTCAGGTCATGCTGGGTAAAGTTATACATGAGACTTTTGAGGTTAGTGTACACCACAAAATGCTCTCCCAGAAGGTAATGTCTCCAACAACACAAGGCATGAACAACAACTACTGACTCATGATTGTGTGTCAGGTAATTCTTCTCATGTGTTCTCAACTACCAAGACCCATACAAAATAACTCTTCCCTTGGCATAAACACTTCTCCAAGCCCGATACCTGATGCATCACAGTAAATAGTATAATTCTTTAATGGATCTAGAAAAACTATTATCAATGCTGAAGTCAACAATCCTTTAAGCTCATGAAAGTCTAAATTGTAGGAATATATCCACTAATACATCAAACCATTATTATTATGGCCCGTCAGTGGCACTACTAAGCATTAAAATTCTTATATAAAACAACTGTAGTAACCATCCAGCCCTAGAAAACTCCATACGTCAAAGAAGTTCTTTGGATGATCTCAGAAAACAACTACTCTCACTTTCTCTAGGTTTACGGATACTACATTCTCTGAGATAACATGACAAAAAAAGTGAATTTAGTCCATCTAAAAGTGGCATTTTGAGAGATTAACATATAACTGACTCTCTCTCAGAGTACTCAAAATGATCTCAAGATGAGTAGAGTGGTTTTGTAGAGTGTGAGAATAAACCAAGATATCATCCACAAAAAACACTACAAAGGAGTCCAAGTATGGATGGAACACTCTGTTCATTAGTTCCATAAAAATTGCAGGTGCGTTCATGAGATCGAATGACATAACCATGTACTCATATAGACCATACCAGATCCAAAAGGCTGTAAGAGGTTTATCTGATGTATTTATGCACAACTGATGATAACCAGATCTCAATTAAATCTTCAAGAAAATTTGGGATCCTTGAAGTTTAAAAAATAGATCATCAATCCTTGGAAAGGGATATCTGTTCTTTACCATCAACTGGTTCAGCTTCCGATAATCCACAGGAAGTCTAAGGGAACCATCCACCTTCCTCTCAAATAAGATAGGCAAACCCCAAGGAGATTTACTGGGTCTAATGATACCCTTTGCCAGTAACTCCTCTAACTACATCTTGAGATCCTATAATTCTGGTGTATCCATCCTATAAAAAGGATTGGACATCGGTTCTACTCCTGGAATAAGCTCAAAAGAGAAATCTACCTCTCACTCTATAAGTAAACTTGAGAAGTAGTCTGAATATATATCCCTAAAATGGTCCACCACTGGAAAAAATTCCATCTGTGAATCCCCCTAGTCATCTAGATACAAACTCGAAATCTGGAATGTAACTCCACAAAACCTATGATGCTCGGGTCAGAATTTTCTCACCTGGACATCCCATTTTACCTTATCTAGAAAAAATGCATCCTCTGTTGTTGTGAAACTCACACTATGAGGATAAAAATCAACAACGACCTGGAAGGGAACTGACCAGTCTATTCCGAGAATGACGTCATAGCCTGTCATCTATAATACATAAAGGTCCAATAAGAAGTGACACCGACCAACCTCAAGAGGGAAATCCTTTCACTAACATACACTATCCATTCTAGTCCCCAATGGTTTTCCATCATCAGGATATCAATAGAAGTAAAGATACATTGCCCAAGACTCTCCACCACAGGCATAGATATGAAACTATGGGAAGCCCTTGTGTCGAAAAGAGCAGAAGCTAAAACTAAGGAAACCAAAATCGTACCTCTAACCGTAGAGAGCCTAAGATCTTGCTCCTACTGGGTCTGATCCAGCATAAAAGCCTGATCTACACCACAACCCTATTAATTAGTCTGTGATCCATGAGCTGATCCACCCTACGGATTTTGAAAACCCTATGTCTGATCATTGCGGCCACAACCTTCACATCGGCCTGAATGGCCGGACGAACTCTTGTTACCTGAAAGATGAGAAATTGGTGGTCCTGATACTGAATGTGGAGTCATAGAAGAACCCCTATAACCATCTTACGGTGAGAAAAGAAAACAAAAACACTGAAGATAACCCATCTTGCCGCAATATTGGCACTCAACTGGGTATCTTGGGCAATGTGGACTCATATGCCTGCTCCTCCCACACTGGTAGCATACCACCTGGCTACCTAAAAAAGTATATCGCCTACTCATATATTCATGCACAGAATCCCTGCAATTCTTATTACTATCAGATAGAGGAATAACAACTCCAGATGCCGAGTCACCCTAGCTCACAGCTCTAGAATCCCTCAGGTTGCACTCTGTGATCAGCGCCTGGTTGACTATCGAAGTTATGGAAGTCATCCTGAAGATGTTCACCTAAGATCAAATGTCATTCCTGAGACCATCCTCAAACTTCCTCACAAGAAATAACTGATCACCCTGAATAATTGGTGTGAAGCGCTATAGCTCTATGAAGCAAGAAGAATACTCCATGACTGAGAGTGTACCCTACTCCAAACTCATGAACTCTTGGGCTCTGTCGGCCCTCAAAGTCTCTGGGGAAAATTATTCATAGAAGGTCCACTTTAATTCATCCCATGCCATAACCAGCTAGCATCCTAGATGTGATATCACATACCACCATCTCTTGGCCGAATCCTGAATCAGGTACATAGAGAGCTTCACCCTCCTCTGTGGAGGCATCTCCAGATGTTTGAAGATAGAAATCATGGATTTTAACCATGACTCTACAACATGATGTCCCCTATCCCCTGAGAATGTGGGAGGATGGTGCTACTGAAAAACCCAAGTCAACTCTGCCATAGATGGGGAAGGATGCAGTGCTCCCAGAAAGGTCTTAATAAACCTCATGAAGACTTCTTAGAACTAAGCATCATCACCTGTATTTGGAATGACGGATGGGGCCAAGACAGGCACGACGAGAGGATTTATTGGTTTTTCCTGATCTACCATGTCTATTGTTTGATCATTTCCCTATATCTTTTCTACAACTAGAGGACATCTCAGTGTCTAGACTCTGCAAGGTCAAGTGCACAAGTTAGTTCAATATTTTCATGTACCGAAACTTAGAAGTGCACGAATGGAACATGAGAAAGAAAACATTCATGTTTTTCAAAACATGGATACATGGCGTGTATGAACCCTACACGACACATTCCCCTAAGACTTTACATGGCATGTACTTATTCCAACCCCAGTCGTGTAACACCCCATACACACGATGTGTTATCCTTTGACACGACATATACTTGAATCATTCCCCCTACATGAGTTCCTCTACATGGCTAAACGACATGGTTCACTTAAAAAAACTACATGACATGTTTATGCCAGAAACAACGTGTACTAGAAGGATTTCATAGACCTGTGTCGTTAGTCACATGACCAGATATATGGTCCTTTACAATATGACATGTACTCCAAGTACACAGTGTGTACCACCAAACGTTTACCAACCCCATGTATCTGTCCACAATGCCAGTCACATGGTTAAGGACTACACGACATGTATATACAATACATGGTGTGTACATAAGAAAAGTTGTTCCTTCCCGAATATAAGGTTACATGGCGTGTAATCATCATTTCACACTTTTCATTTTTGGTTTTTCCGGATAGTAAGCCTCATAAACTACTCTAGAACCTCATAAAAACATTGAAAAAAACATTAAAGTTCCAAATTAAGATCAGTGGGGGCCATACTCTTTGAAAATCGGATATTGGCATCATATTCATGTATATCACAAGGTATAATAGTGAAATTAATCACATGATCCCCCAAATTCCGATCCATGAGGGCCCATAACACCTTAGGGACCAAAGTATAGTGCCCATTCGAAATAACCCTTACATATTAGAAATACCATATCAAATAGCAGGTATTCTATCACAACATCTATCAAAAAACATGCATACCTAGCACAAAATCTATCACAACAACATGCAATAAGGAATATACCCTAAATGGCATGACAAAAATGCTTGAAATGTGAACTTTAGAAAGTTCTTATATGATGAATGAGATTGAATACCCTTAAATCGCTGGGTTTCAATAAAATAGAACCTAAATAATATTAATGATAACCACAAAAAACATGTTAATCATCCAATGGTGAAATCAAGTCAACTTTTAACAATTGAAAAACTAGAAAATTGCAATAGTAGAGGCATATTGGCTTTTAACTATACAAGGGGTTTCTATTCCCAGGCACAAATTTTTACCAACAAACTATTACTTCTTATCCCATTCAATAGACTCCAAATAGTAAGTCAAAGAAGAAAAATAACCTCCTTTGATACGACTTTGTAACGTCCCAGTTTCAGGATCCACCCAAAGGCGTCCCGTACCCGGTTGGTCACATAGCCTCAAGCACATTTTATCGAACTCCAGAGGATGTAGACTAGATGTGAGGGCCATGGGTGTGATAGTGGGGAAACTATTCCCTCATTGGCAGAGTAACACAGCTGAATAACAATAATATATAGCAGCAGAATAATGAAAGTAAATAACAACTAGAGCACATATATAAATGATGCATGTCACATATGTATAGGAAAGTATCTAAACAAGTCACAATGCAGGAATACAATACTAAAATAAAGTTCAATGAAAAAAATAAACTCCATCATAATCGCATGTCTCAGCTTGGTCTCATTCTCTCTAGCTCCACAATAATCAAGTACCTGAAGTAGAAGGGCACTTTCCTTTATCTATACATACAACAATATAATCTGTTTGGGCCCAAAAGCATGACCAAACAGGGTGTGAGATGAATCCCAATAGGAAACCACCGTAATATATATACCTCACTGTTAGTGAAAATATATAGAAGTCAATATGAAAAATGAATTAATAAACAAGGAAGTACTCAAAAGTGAACAATCCTAGAGTTTTAAACAACATTAATTTATATTTACTAACTATTCAACCAATCATTTACATGAAACCATCTCAGAAAGTTCACACAGTCTAAACCCTCTAGTTCAATATATCATTTAAATCAAGAAAAGATATAATGACCTTATGGGAAATCTCACACAGTCTAACCCCTTTGTCAGATGCAATCAAAGACTCTCTGAGGAAGCACTCACTGTAATATCCCCCAGTGGTCCTTTAATGATATACTATAGACTCTCCGAGGAAGCACTCAATGTCAATTCCCCCTGTGGTCTTTTAATGGTATAATACATACACTATGAGGGATCACTCTCCATCAATCCATCCTATGGTCTCGCAACGTGAAAAGTATAACAAACACTCTAGGGAATCCCTCAACATCAATTCCTCTTATGGTCTAACTATACCAGGTTCTCACAGCCCTATGTAATACAATTATGCACAAATGATATCCAGCAGCCAATGTAATCACATCTACTACAAGTCTAATAATCCATAATGCATATCTCAAGAATTTCATATAACATCCACAAAATCCTAACAACAATAGGCATAGAAACAAAACTCCCTAACAAGAAGTTCTAGACCCAACAACCAATATCAACCAAACATGAAAAAACACATCCATATACTGGGTAATACACCTAATTCATAATCAAAACCTCTTTCTCAAGTAAAATAACCGTGACAGTCTTCAAGTAGGGTTAAATTTCAAAGTTCGCAATACCCTAAATTAGGATATTCAGCACCTTTTGCACATATAATCCAAATACAACTACGAAAAGGCACAAACCACCTACCTCGACGTTATACAATCAATATAATTGAACCTTAGTATTTTAATCAAACTAGAACATCATAGATATACAAAAAGATAAACAAAAATCAACCTCTAATATCTCACCAAAGAAGATAACTTAGGATGAGAGGCCCCAGAAGAAGGAATAAATCCCCGAGGTGATTCCAACGCAATCGACGGTGTTTTATTCGGAGAATGAATGACAAATTGGGGGCTCATAGATGATTTGACAATTCCCATTGCTCCAGGATGAGATAAGGCAAGAAGAAGGTGTTTTGGCAATTATATGTGACCGCGGTCTGATTTAACAAAAAAAAAGTACACATCATGTTCATTTAATGTACATACCATGTACATGCCTTAACTAGCCTCCACTTTAGGTAGTATCTAGATCACCCCACACAACCATGTACTTAGCCATTACAAAACTTGTACAAGATTACCCATGGAAACTAGGTACATAGCGTGTACTCCTATGTACACGACACATACTTATAAAATTTCCATAACATCCATTTTTCTCAAAAACACCATAAATCAAGATCCATACCTGAAATGAAGATATGTGTTCTTACACCTAAAATGAGTTTCATCTTCAAAATTCCATTAATTAAATTAAAACAAGTGAGGGTACTTATGTATCATTATAACCTCAAGTTTCTATAGGGATTCCTAACACTTATTATTTTTCCATGAAAATTTTAATAGGTGGGTTCTTTTATTCTAAAACACTTTATCTCTTATATATAGAATTTCCATCAGTTGTTCCTTAGAATATATATCATATCCCAATTACATAGCTTTTCAGTTTAGTACTTGTGTGTAAGATTTGGTATGTGATTCCCCAAAAGTTATTTTTGGAACAAATCATTTACTTATGATATGTGTGGAGGGAGTTCTATGTGATCATATAAAACCCCCATATGATCAGTAATCTGTAAGGAATTAATGTACCTAGCGATCAACTTCCACTTCTACCAAATTCAAATAAACTGCTTCCAAGGAGATATCCATAAGAACACCATGTCAGAAACATCAAAATATATATCTTGTTTATGATTATCATCATAGATATTATTCTAAATTTGTGCTCCTTTAATATTTCGTTAAATTAATTAAACATTTTCCATAATTTTATGGATATGATTTGGTCCAATTTTTTATTTCAACCCCACCTTCATCCAAACATGCTGAAGTTCTACATCTTTTCCCATATAGAGACTCATATGGTATGACTTAGATTCAAGAGTAGAAATTATTTTTATATGAAAACTCAACCAGATGAATATTTTAGTCCCAGATTCATTGAAAATAAATTTATCTTGATCATATTTTATGCTTTATTCTTTAAATGTTCCATCCAAACTGACCATCATTTTGAGTGTGATAGGTGATGATAATGTTTACATCTATATCTAGTCCTTATTGAATACTCATTCTAAATATTGATTAAAAATATGAATCTTGATCAAGTATAATTGAAATTGGTACTCCATGCAGCCTTAATAGTCCCCTTCCGTATAACATGGCTTGTTGATTGATTGATACATCCTCTTGGATAGAAATTAAGTGTATTGATTTTGTGTGAAAATCCTTGAATAACCAGATGGTATTATTACTGTTAGGATTATAAGGGGGGATGGTGATAAAATATATGTAAATTTCCCCCATTTTCATACTAATGTTGCTAATGGTTTCATTATACCCTCTAATTTATAATATTCAACAATTACTTATAGTAATATCAATAATTGAGATACATACTCTGTAATCTCCCTATTCATGTTATCCTAATAGAAGTGTTACTCAAGATATCTATACAACATTTGTTCTTCTTGGATGAATAGGTAAGGATTTTTTATATGAATAATCCAAAATACCTTGTTAAATTTTAGTTCTTATGAGATACGTATATGGATCAAAAACCTTATACATCTATCTTTATCAAGGTTGAACTCAATTTTGGGATTTTATAATCTTTAAATAAATGGATGGTTGAGAAATCATGCAATAAAGACTATATTTCATCTAATACTTTATGATTTTTATAAAAATTCTCTAAATATTTATAAATATTATCCACCTTTTAATCATAATCAAGGATAGGGTATTATAATCCTTTATGCTTAGAGCATCCACCACCTTGTTTTCCTTCCACAGATGGAACTGTTTTGAGAAATCATAAACTTTTATTAAATATAACAATATCCTTTAGTGCATGTTCAACAAATTTTATATGAATATATATTTTATGATTTTTTTATCAATATATATATATATCTCTCATTTCACTATATAGATAATTCCACAAAATATTTTGTGAAAAGATAACTACTAAAAACTGAAGATTATTCAGGTAATTTTTCTCATGTGTCTTTAATGGATGTGATACAATTAACTTCCTATGTATATTTAATATTTCTTCACATTAATTTGTATATTGTAATTTTAATCACTTCCTTGTTATGTTGTTTATTATATTTTTTAGTCATGTGATGTTTCTCATAATTAATTGATAGTAACCTACCAACCTAAGAAGACTATGGAACTCATTTATAGTGGTTAATTTGGACCATTGTTCAATCACCTCAATCATTGAATGATTTACATATATTCTCTCATGTGAAATTACATGGCCCAATAATGATAAATTATGTCACAAGAATTCACACTTTCTAAATTTGGAATATAGTTTCTCCAATCTCAAGGTCATCAATACAATATTCAAATGATCACCGTGTTCTTATTTTATCTTGAAGTATATGAGAATACCTGTTATAAATACTACCATAAATTGATCAAGGTAGTATCTAAAGATTCTATTCATCATATATATGAATATTTTAGAGTAATTTATAAGTAAAAAAGGAATCACTTTGAATTCATAGTGTATATACTACCTATAGATGGTTGTATTGGGTATATATTCCCTCTGTACCCCTACCTGATGATATTTGGATCAATGTTAATTCTTTAAGAGGTATAGAGACCCTATTAGGTGATTGAACAAGTCATAAATATGTGGTAGGGGATACTTGTTTTTCATTGTGATTTTATTAATTTTATGATAATAAATTAATAGACTCATTGATTTATCCTTATTATTGAAAAAACGGACTGGTGTACATCATAGTGAAACATTCGGTCATATAAAAACGTTATCTAGAATCTCTAAATGTTTCCTCATCAATAATTATTATTATATTATAGATATTTGATTACGACTCATTAATATAGGAATAAAACCTGATATTAGTTTGATTGAAAACTGAACCCCAAGTTCTGGGGGATGACCAAGTATCTCCATAAGAAATACATTAATATAATCCCATGTGACTAGAATATCTATAATGTTATGTTCTTTCCCAACCATTTTACATAAGTGTCCCTCGTTATTAGTTATCATGACCTATATTATTGAATTTACATCCAAATGGGTTTCAAATAATTCTTGAATCAATATGTGATATTGGGATGATTCAAGATATAAAATAGGACTCATTTATCTTAACAATTGATATAACTTCAATATAAGGAAATCCAATCCATGATTGATATCAAATAAAATTCCACCAAGGGAAGAAGAACTAGATTTTCACGTGTTTTCTTTTCAAAAACCCTGATCAAATAAGAATTGTATACATTAGATAAAATAAACACAAAACTAAATGATTTCACTAATAATTTAACATCCAATGATTATTTTGGGGAATCAATATTCATTGTAATATTTCATGACATATAAAAATGAGTAAAACCAAAATAAAATATGAAATTCATAGGTTTGGATTGGAGTGTAAGTGTAACTTTATCCACTTACTTTTCATGATCCACTTTAGACATATATATTGCATAAGATATTTTTTATTCCCTTGGTCTGGGAGGTTTCAACTACTTAGTATCCTTATTATCACTTTTGTTTTGGAATTTATTTACATAATTCCAAAAATATATAGATTTGAAGCATTGGAAAATTAGTGGCACATTAATTGGGGACATCTTTTCCCCATATCAGTAACCAAATTCTTCATCTCTTTGTAAAAATTATTAGCTTGGTGTCCAATATATCCACACTTGAAACATTTCCTTGTCCCTTTTAGTTAATTTTTAGAGTGTATCCTACAAATATTTTCACATGTAGGTGGTTTTATATTCTATTATCCATATGTTTTTCACTAAATTTCCTATGAAAATGCATTTTCATTTTCTTATCACTAGATAATAATAAGAGTCTACAATTTCCATTTCCACCTAAATTAATATGAAATAATTTATTTATATCCATCAATGTATTTTATAGATAATACATTTCAAATACTTTGTTTTATGCCACAAAAAATTTTCTGATCATTATTTGGTGTTAGTAATAATACTATAGGTGTACTTATCTTGTCTTGTGAAGTTTAATTCTTAGTTTATAATAGATTAATCCTTAGTTTGTTTCAACTATAATAAATATTTATCCATTTTCAAGTGAATATTTTGTGGAAAATATTGGGTGAAAAATAGTTTCTTGAACTTATACCATTCTATGGAGATAATGTTTTCTTTTAGATATGTATTCTTAGTGAGGGTCCCCCATTTTTCATCTTTAATTTCTAAATTTTATACTATTAAAGAAACATTTTCCTTGTATGAGAACTAGAGAATGTAAAATATATTTTCCATAGAATTTATCCATTGATCAATAATTAGTGGACTAGAATACCAACAAAAAGAAGGTGGATGTTTTTGAATGAAGGAGTTTATAGAATGTTTCTTCTTCCTTGGTGCGTTCGATAGCTCAACATGGTTCACATTATTACTCATCACTTTAGATAGTTGGGTGAGAATTTATATGAGATTTTATACTATGACTCACACCGCATTTGGTTTTTATGGGTATCAATCACTACACTATCCTTTATACCCATTGTTAAGTTGGTTTCCTTACGTTTAAAACATTTACTAAAACTAAAAATCTTATCAAGAGTCCTAAATAGTAATATTTTAATATATTTAGAGTGAAAAACTATATAAATTTTAATAATAAATTAAATTAATATCTTACTATAAGAAACATTAATATTAAACTAGGATACTTTTGGTTCAACTTATATAAATTTTCTTTCAACCTAGGTTTCATTATGTTGTGTTCTCTTATAATTCATAACATTACCCCTAAAAAACAAAATTTTATATGATACCTACTGAGTTGAATCAATCTAAATATGAATATATTTTACATCATTTTCATAATTTAAACATTAAATATCACAAATAATCTCACAATCTATGAATACAATGTTTTAGTGTCTTTGGGTATTTACAATATAAATTTATTTTTAAACATTAAATCTTTAAAACCACCTATAAACATCTCAACATAAAACATTCCATTACTTATAGACTAGCATATAATTTATTGGGTAATTGGAAAATAAAATATTGAGTGAGATCAAATTATCATTAAAGGAATACTTATCAGTGAGTCATAAAGGGTTATATCATAATAGTGTTAGATAAAATGATCATGAGAGACATATATGATTAAAAAAACCATTGAATTTGTAGAAATAATCATAAGAAAATATAGAACATCATAGTTTAAGGCATAAAATCATAATATTATAAATAAACCATTATGAAAGAATAAAACATATTACATGGCTTAGAAACATAACATTTGAGGATGGAATAAATGTAGTCACATAAATCATAATATTATAGACACATATAACTGTAAACAAGTCCATTAAAAAAGTTGTGAATATAAAACAATTTACATGCATCATTTTTTGAACATAAAAATAATTATCATGCATAAACATCATTATCTAATGATAAATAACACTTTAAACAATTCAATATATTGATACATAAGACCATAATTGTCACATGATGAGAAAATATACTTATGTATTTCATAATAACATAATATCGTTCATCATTCCTTCATAAATTAATTTACCAATATAAAGGAAATAGGATTGGAGAAAATTTCCCCAAAACAAAATAATAAGTCACACATAAAATAATATAAATGGTGAAATTATAGAATATACCCAGGGATGTACAATAACCATTAAAGGATGAAGATGTATATGAAAAATACTTTTATAAAACAAGTAGTAATATGATTTTAATAATAAAAATAAGTATTCATTTATTATGATTTTATTTTTAAATTTAAAAGAATAACAGGAATATGATTTTCCTTGAAAATACTTGGATATATAGAGAAAAGGCTTCTTATAAAAGAACAAACATAATGGTGGGATAAGGTGATATATATGAAAATATTAAAGAAAAAAAATTCTTTTCACACCTTTATAAAGAAATTTAAAAATTTATTATATGGAAAATGTTAAAAAGATTCTTTTTTGAACCTATATAAAAAATATCATAGAATGTTCAAAATTAATTTAAAAAATAATTGAAATATAGAGAATAAAATTTAGGAAATAATATATGAAATATGTATATAGAGGAAAAATTGCTGGGAAAGAGACTTGAAAACTTTTAAAGAAAAGATAAAAAATAAATCCACTTATGGATTTTAAAATAAAAAACCCCTTGAAAGTAAGAACTTGATAAGGAATTAAAATACCTTAATTATAAAGAGATATATGATATAATATGTAAAATATACAGTATATATACCCTATAAATGAAAATATGTACATACTGTGAATCATGTTTCAATGAAGTGAAATTGAGATTAAAAACTATAGAGACTAGAAATTAAATACATAAATATTACATCATTTTAGATAAATATTCAATACATCTCATAATAATACATTCCCTAGAATGAAAATGGTTTAGTGTATTTGAATACTAGTTACATAATCATATTATTTAATAAAACATATTAAATATATCCCATAAAGTTATTCACACATAAAACACTTCTTAAACATACCCAACATAAAAATTTAGTTGTAACATGAAAAGAGGAAACATAATAAAGGGGGATATCATACGATCTGTAAGGGTAAAGATGGGATATATCAGTCGAGATTTATTTTTCTAATTTCATGAAATACTTGCTCAAACTTATTTATTTCCTGAATCATGAACATTACATGAACACATGTTTTATGAAAATAAGGATTGGGAACTAAGTAGAGAACACATATTTCAGTGAAGGGGATTTTATGAAAGGTTGAAGACTCATGAAATTTATCATTTTATTTAATGTTGGCAGTTTCATAAATGTTATAAGTTTTTAGAAAAAGGAGTTTTATATAAATGGGAGTTTCATAGTGAAAATACTTTTAGGAATGTAGTTTCATTAGGGTTAATTTTAGGGAATTAATTTAAGCATTGTATTTATACCATCATGATGAAAAAAATCATCAAAATGTTCTTAAGTACGAAAGCATCCTTCAAATTGATAAACTGATAGAGGATTCACCCAAATAATAGAGAAAGCGGAATTTAACAAAAGATATTTGATAGAGGAAGTGTAATATATAGAAAATTATTATAAAGGAAGTGTTCTTGAAATATTGTAACCATAAACCAACATTTAAAATCCAAAAAATCTAGAGAATCTTAGTGGATTATGGTTTGATTGATACATTGTTAGCATAATCTATTTGGAATATACCCTAGTGGAGAACCAAGTAAAACTGAAGTTTTGTGTTTATATTTAAGTGTTGGGGTATTGTGTGATTTCATGATTCCTTTAGATACTTTTAATGAGATACTACCAATGTGGGGAAAAGATGCATCTAATTTAATGAAAAATTTTCCACCGTGATCGACCCCTCCACTCTTAAGGTGTTCTAGGTTCTTATAAGTGGCATTGTAGAAATCATGTTATAGTTGTTAAATATATATTCTGGTTTGGTTATGATAAAGAATTCAGTAAATGTAATGGGGTTTCTCTTTTTTGATATAAGGAAATTCTAGAATAACAAGAATAGAATAATATTTCAGATTTGATCTCTTAGGATGGATGTTCTCATTGCTAGAGTTCAAGGGATTTAGGCTAGTGATGCGGGATGAAATTCCATAAATGAATCAGACACGAAAATTCTTAATGAAAATTCCAAAACTATAACAATCCATAGTTATCTCAAGGGAATTTCCTTTCTAATTATATAAATATTTCATATTTATAAAATCACATTAACAACTTGATAAAACAAAAAAAAAGTATTATATTTTTTTGAACATTTAATTTAGATAATAAAAATAGACTTAAGGTTTGTAAGGATTATAATTGGACAAAAAAATGAAAATAATATAACAATAATAGGATAATATGGATCTGGTCGATCCCCCAAAATAAACACACTCATGAACAAAAAGGTGGTAATGAAGTGGATTTTTAGTAATGAAATATGCATTTTAGAAATGAATATATATATTTTATAGATAATATAATTTAATAGATAATGACTAAAACATTAGGTATTTTTATAAAGTAGGGAACCCATATTGATGTCACAAATTTTACCTTTATAATATTAATATGATCATTGGAATAATAATCTCACCATGGGGATAGTTATCTACCTATTAGAAATGGTATCCCGACCAATATAATAGTGACCTCACCTATAGAAATTTAAGACAATATTTAGTTATATTATAAAATGATAATATGACATATTTATATCATGATACGATTAAATAATTGTTTCAGAAATTATAAAATAAGTGTTCATATTTTTTAAAAATATATATGTTTTATTTTAATTTTTATTATAAATATAATGAATTAAAATAAATTTAATTTTAATTTAATGGATTTATAATTTAATATTTTTTTTATAATGATAACATATTTTCATGACACAATAAGTAAATTTTCAAAGGGTTCAAAAAATGAATATAATATTAAAATTGGAATTATTCAAATACATAAGGATTTTATTGAAAAATTATATTAGTAATATTTATAAATTTATTTTATAAATTGGTTTTTATTTATAGAATCTACATGTACAGAAGTGTTTAGAGTGATTTTTTTATATTTTTCAAATATAGTGTAATTTTTTGTGAATAATGAAAGAAAAAAATATGATATTAAAAATTATAATCTAAATACATTAATATTTAAGTCATGGGTGAGGTAAGAACCCATTATATTAATCCCACATTCACTATTTAGTCATATAGTCACAATAATCAATACTAATACTAGTCTTGATAAAAATTAATATACTAATGATTATAATACTCCAAAACACCCATATCATCCCCTTATAAATACCACCCCTCACAACTCCACTGACCCACACCTTATAATCCTTTTATCTTACAAAATTTTTGACCAATTCCCTTCCATATCTTCTCCCCCATGTCATAGTGCTTTTGGTCTCATGAAAAGTCCAATTCTAAGTTCCTGATGAAGTTTTTTCAATTAGACGACATTCAAGGGGTAATATTCACACATTATCTATATTAAATTATTTTATTCTTCTACCTTCTACTCACCTTCACCATAAAAAATGGAATAAAAACTAAAAAAATTATATATATACTGGAATTATATAGTTAAAATTGAATTTGTTCCATCAATCATCTTCTCGTCCCCTTTTACTCTATAAATGAAACGATTGTCCATATTATGTCGGTTCACCACTTCCGTGGATGATGTGTTTTCATTTTACATTACTACCTTAAAGGATAGTAATAAAATATTATTATGTTCAAATATGATGATAATAATTATATTATCATATATTTAATTTTTTAATGTTTTAATAATCATTTAATTAAATAAAATGAATCTAGTTTGTGATGGTTGGTAAAATGACGTAAATGAACTAACCACATAACATTATCATTTATACTAATTAGATCATATCTATATCAGAAAACTAAATAATATTTGAGACCATTTAGATTTCTGAAAGGACATGAATATTATTTTAAATTGATAATGGAGTTATAGTCCCATTTGAAAAGAACTTTAATAATTATCCACAAGTTATCTGACCTTGGAACCATGAAAATAATTACCTTAGAATAGGGAAACTAGTAATTATATATCAATAAAATGGATTCAAATGAACATAATATAATTAAAATAAATAATATATATATATATAATATTGTAAATTAGTTATTTAATAATGTTTATTTTATTATTCAGGGCATTAAGTACAAGTGAAGATGGATTCTGGAACCTAAGACAAAGGATCTCTCTATACCACCCTTTTTTCTTTAGGTTATGACCTTTCTATCTCTAACTAACATTACACGTATCTGTTATAATATAGAATGTTTTATATTTATTTAAATATTTCTCTAAAAAATATACGTAGCTTTTTCTATCATCCTTTTATGGGGTAATACATGCCTTAAGTTCATTACTCAAATGTATTCTTTTAAATGAAACCCAATAAATGGACAATTATATAAACCTTAATCATTTTATTTATTTCTCATTTAAATTATTTATACCCCTTAATTATTTAATTAAATAAAAGATTATTTTCGGTATTACCATAATGGTTTAAATATTATTTTCAAATAAAATCCTGTACTTATTGTTTCTCTAAAATTCTTTAACTGATTCCTTAAAAGACTATTTTGAAAGTTCATTTCTATACCTAATTATCTACCCTTTATCATGAAATTATTTCAACATGAACACCATATTTTAAACTTATTATTATGTACTAATATATGAAAATACATTATATATAACTCCCACTCCTCTTTGGAATATTTATGAAATATCATATGATTATAATATGAGGTATGATTTTTAAAACCATTTATTTCTTGGGATAATTCTTATATTTATTCCTTATGAATGATTTCATTTTGTTGCACACATAAGAATGTACATGTTATGATGGACGAAACTAGATATATCTCCAATTCATTGAGTGAGTGTTTTTTCTCATGAGACATTATATTTGGGATTAGGGAGTAAACCTAATCCATGATAGGAAATTTTCCACCATGTGATGTTGTCTTGACAATTAGTTATGAATTTTATTATGTCATGTTATATGTTTTTACCAATTTCCTATGTTTCCATGATTTTTTCGATACCATGTTATTTATTTTATTCTCCCATGTTATTATTCATGAGCCTTCTAATTTAAGATATATTTTTATTTAGTATGACTATCATGTTATGCCTCATTATCATGTTTATTCCCTTACTGAGATTTTTAGCTGACACATATTGTTTATGTATTACCTAAGTCATCCATTGAATTTTTAGAATCTCAAATGTATTTAGGATCTCATTATGGATATTAAGATAAATAAATGTTATTTTAGTTTCTATTGAGGTATTATGAACCTAGTATTTCAAATAGACTAGGCCTAATGGTATTTGGGTTTTTTTATTGTATGTTTATATTTAAAAACATGTAATAGTATACGTAAATGGATTGGGTAACTATAGTTGGTATCAGATAAATTTATTGTTATTTTTTTTTGATTAGGACAAAAATAATTTAGTGCAAAGCTTAGTGATAAGTCTAAGTATTGGAGAATATCCTAAATTTTTATTCATGTGTAGAGTGAGTGGTTTCCAAGAAATTACATCCCTTTAAAGATACTACAAGTATATGTGGCTTTGGAATAGTTTTACATAGGGGTAATATCCCTAAAAATGGAATATTGGGTATTTAATCGATCATTACCTGGTTCCAGAAAAAGAGGCCTTGATATGAATCTAGTTTGACACTCCTAGGGGATATGCTTTGGAAAATTCACACTCTTAATAAACTAATATAAAGGACTTGAATAGATTTTTAGTTTTAAAAACCAAATAGGAAACATTAACATTGATAACCCAGATTGAAACGTAGATAATCATATGTTTGGATATGATTTTCATTCATAATATATTCCTTTTATGTTCATATTTTACCTTTTTTATATTTATTAATTAATGTATTCTCACCCCAATTTCCTTTTATTTTAGTTAATAGAGGTAAATTAGAGGAACTATGTCAACAAAGAATGTGATAATAAATGTGATAATTTACCTAATGATAAGGATAAAATTATAATACTAAGTCATAAGAACTTCAAGGGTGTAATTGATCAGATGAATCAAGTTTTGATTAATAACATGAATCATGTGAAAGAACCTCATTATACTAAGAAACAACAAGTTTTGATTATGTCCTTTATGTGACAAAGGGCTCCCAACACTACTAGATCTTCTAATCTACTCATCTTTTAATAATGGTTTAACTCTATTGGGAATATATTCTTTGTCATCCAATTCTCAGAACAAGATATTGTTGTACTAGATATCTATCATCTTGAATAAGAAACTGATTAGTGGTGTAAATTGGAAAATAACGTGAAGTAGAAAGATGAAATTGATTCCATGGAATGAGAATTATTACATTTTTTTCTAAAAAGAGTTTTAAAAAATAATCCATCTTGAAATGGAGAGGGAGTTACTCCAACATAAGAAAAAGGAAAATGAGTCTGTTGGAGTGTATGAGGAAAAATTCATAAGGTTTACATAATACACCTCAAGATTTTTCATCAAAACCAAAATTAAGTTGGACCGCTTATTTAGTGGATTAAAGTTGAGTATATGAAAATGCTTCTTAATTAAGTACTTTGATAGTTATGAAGATATTTTACATTGTTCCCATAAGGATGATATGGAGATCAATGGATCTTTGTAGTCTCATGGTCCTTGAGATAAAAAATATAAAATAGAGTTTTATTCAAGATGATAAATAGGTAAATCTAATGGAGGAAAGAAAACCCCACTTCCCACTAGTTAAAACTGTGGTAAAAATTATGTTAGAAACCATTTTAATGGAATTTAAAGATATTCAAGAGTTGAAAATAGGGGTACCAAGACAATAAAAACCTAAGGGATATAAATAATCCCACTAATGTGATAGTGAAAAATATGGCTGAGATCAATACTCAACAGAAGATACAATTTTTTGACTATAAGGAATAGAAGATTTATGATTACAAATTCCATATGCTAAGGGTTACGGGATACAATCAATGAAAACAACCCCCAAGGCCTAGAGTGAAAGGAAAGGAATATTCTACTACTACTATCAAGGTGAACCCTGACAATGATGTGGTAATAAGCATGATATTAATCCATTAAAGAATAGTGAACATGATATTTGATTCTGACTTTATGCAGTCTTTGATATCTTGCAAGTTTAGTATAACTATTCAAACACCACCACAAAAGATGAGTGTTAAACTATCTGTAAGAACAAAAAATTTGTGAAATTATTTAATCCCAAGTATATAACATCTCCCAGTCAATGTTTGGGGACTGAACCTCCCAGAAAATATTTTCCTACTTCTTCTAGTGGAGCTTGATTTTATATTTGGAATGAATTGGATATCATTATATAAACCCAAGATCAACTGTCAAGAGAGGTAGATCTATTTTCTCATCTCAAGGCACCCTCTGATTTTGTACAACTGTAAGGAAGAGAATGAATATCCTTTGGAATGTTCATATTAGGTGTAGATATTATTTCTTTATGATAAATCATATCATTCTCACAATAGTTTTATATAGTATAGAATCATACTCTAAGACATGTCCATTGTGAAATATTAAAATTATGTATTCCCAAAATAATTTCCTAGTCTTCCCTATGGTTAATAGTTTGAGTTATAAATCATTTTTTACCTGAATCTCTACACATATCAAAGAATCTATATAGAATATCCATCATTGAGTTGGAAGAGCTGAATAATTAGTTTTAATATTATCTAGAAAAAAGTTTTATATGTTAGAGTACTTCACCTTGGGGTGTACTGGTTCTCTTCATCAAGAATAAGGATGGGTTAGAATGCCTCCGAATTGATTATCACGAACTCTAAAAAAATCATGATAAAGAAAAAGTATCCCATTACATCGATTGATGGATCATTCGACTAAATACATGGCCCCCAAAATTTCTATTAGGTTTGAATTTTATGAGGATATCACAAATTAAAGGAAACAAATGAATATATTACCAAAACTACATTTAGAAAAAGTTATGGACACTTTGAGTTCTTATGGATTCCCTTCAGACTCACTGACTATGCAAAACTATTTATGTAATTAATGGATAGAGTCATTATAGATTATGTTGAAAAATGTATGGTAGTATTTATAGATGATAATTTGATATACTAAAATAGAATGAAAAAGCATGAAGAGAATTTTAATACTCTGTTAAAGATTGTATGAATGGTGAAGTTATATGAAAATTATAATAAATGTGAATTTTGAATGGAGGAAGTATCATTATTATGTCTTTTTGTCACTAGTAAATGGATATCTGTGGACCCTTCAAAGATAAATTCATTTGAGGAGTGACCTCGACCAACATTTTTAATGAATATATGTTGTTTTCATGGACTATATATGTATTGATGATGATTTTTGAGGAACATATCATGATTTTAAAACCCCCTAACCAAGCATAAATAAAATGGAGTAAATTTGGAATGGACTAATAATGTTAATAAATCTTTAAGGAATTGAAAATTAGGCTTATCACTACACCATTCTTTATGATTCCCTCAAGTGGGGAACTTTTTCTAGTTTAAAACTATTATTCAAAAAGAGGATTTGGTTTTGTATTGATGAAAATTTAAAATATGATAGCCCATGCATTAAGGTAGTTCAATTTTCATGAGAATAACTATTTAATTCACGATATGGAGTTGTCCATTGTAAAACCCACATTTAAATTCTAGTGGAATTATATATATAGGGAGAGTTGTGAGATATATACAGTTCACAAGAGCCTAAAATATATATTTTCAAAAAAGGTTCTTAATATGCTTCAGAAAATATGGTTAAAGATGATCGAAGATTATGAATTATAAATCCACTACTATCCTAGAAAACCAAATAAAGATACCTTATATATCTTGAAAAATATTCATTCTCCCTGGGTGGATTGAGATGTTTTAGCTATATGAATCATTCAACAAATCCATTTTTATCTCAATATTTAGTGGTACACATGTCATGAACTAAATATTACAAATAATTCTTTCATAAATTTTGAAATATGATGATTTATGTTTCTTAGAGATTTAGCCTTGTTTTTTATTTCCATATCTTTTATTTGATCATAATTTATCTTATCTAGAAGGTATTGTTGAGAAATAATTTGAGAAAGTAATGATGATGTTCCTTCATTTGTAAGTGTATGATTATTGGGGCCTTCTAAATTTTCATCATTTATAGTCCATGGAGATGATGCAATCATTACCCATACCTATATGGAAATGGAAAATCACCACCATAGAATTTTTAATTGTCTTACAAATATGTCATGAAGATACAATTCTATATGGGTTGTGGTGGATGGTTTTAAAAATAATTATCATTTCCTTTTAATTTGAGATTAATTCTTACTCAATTAAAATATAAGGATTCACATCCATTAAGTGGTGAGGCTGCATAGAATAATACTATCAATTTAATGTTATCAAGATCCAATATTTACATACATGTTCTAAAAGTGTCTCAAAATCTCTCTAAAAATAGAATTGAACTTTTGTATAGTTTATCACCCCCCAATTTTTGGAAAATATGATTGGGATATATAGACACATGATGACATTTTTAGAGCATGATAAATGGGCTTAAAATGTGGTTGGGATCAAAACCTTTCTCTCGTCGAGTTATTATACAATAATAGTTTCCACTCTAGCATCCAAATGGATCTATATGAATCCCATATATGGTAAGAGGCGTAGAAATCCGACATGATGGGATGAAGTAAGTGAATACAAGATGTTGGAATGTGATATGTTTAATGAAACAATAGAAATGGTCAATCTAATTCAGAAACACATTAGGACTACTCTAAATTAACAAAATATCTATGATGATAATCATCAAAATGACCTAGAGTTTGAGTTTAGAGATAATGAATTTCTCTACATTACCCCATGGAAGAGAGTCATGAGATTTGGGAAGAAGTGAAATGTATGTCCCAGGTACATCGTCCCCTTTGTGATTATCAATCGCATCAGAGCTGTGGCCTATCGATATAAACTCCCACTAACCCTTTCAAAAGAGTATAATGTCTTCCACATATCCCTCTTGAGGAAGTACATTCTAGATCCATCAAATGTAATGAATCCATCGGTACTATATCTAGAGAATTACCTCTCTTATGAAGAGTATCTAATAAATTTCTTGGAACATAGAGATAATGTTCTATGTAATAAGATAACTCACTTAATAAAAGTAATATGGTGAAAACATAAGTACGAGGAGGAGATCTAATAACTAGAGGAATTGATGAAACATAATTTCCCTCACTTTTGTTAACCTTAGCATGTAAAAAAACATCAGAGTGAAATTTCATATGGGGGGGGGAGAATGTAATCACCTAGAATTCCATCAATGAAATTTCAATTCTGATAATATAAATTTTTTATATTTAGTAAAGAGCATACTCGAAATTGTAAAACCAAAAAAAATTATTATAATAATTTGAAAATCAAATATAGAGAATAAAAATTTCCATATGAATTGATAGTATTATAGTGGGACACAAAATTAAAAATATGATAACAATAATATGAAAATTGTGATATGATTTATCTCCTAGAATAACCATACTAATGAACAACACTATAGAAATGAAGAAAAATATTAGTAATGAAATATGTATTTTGATAATGAATATATATATATATATATTTCATTGATATAGAATATAATTGAATGAAAAATGATTTAAATATGAGATTTTTATAGAAAGCAGGAACCCATATGACTATTATAAATTTGATCGTTAAAATAGTAATTTGACTGTTGGAATAGTAATCTAACCATTGGAATAGTAATCAGATCATTTGGAATAGTAACATGATCGTTAAAAAAGTGAACTCTCCTAAAGAAATGTAAAAAAATATTTAGGTATATTATAAAATAATAATATGAAATGTTTATATCATCATACAAGTAAATGAATTTATGAAAAATTATAAAATACGTGTTTGTATTTTTGTAAAACATATATATTTTACTTACATTTTTATAACAATATATAATGAATTAAAATAAAAATTAATTTCATAAAATGTGTTTATAAATTAAAATTTTGTTTTATTATACTGATAATATAATTTTATGACCATAAATACTTTTTTAATGTGTCTGAAAATAGAACATAATATTAAAATTGGAATTTTTCAAATAAATAATGATTTTATTTAAAAATTAAATTCATCTTATTTAGAAAATTACTTTAAAAATTTGGTATCATTTTTTTAATCTACATTCTTAAAAAAGTTTAGGGTTAATTTTAAGTATTTTTCTAAAATATTTTATTTTTTATGAATATTGAAATACAACAAAATACAATATTTAACATTATAAGATAAATACATGACTTTTGGAGTTATGGATGATGTATGTATCCATAGTTTCAAACCCAAATTCAACATTTACTATATATATTCAAAATAATAAATATTGTTTGTATCCTTGAGCCAAAATAATAATCTAATGATTATAATATTCCAAAAACCCCTCCCCCCTTATAAATACCATACCTAACAACTCCTTCTCCTCACATATTGTAAACCCTTTTTTTGACTTTTTTAACCAATTATATTCCCAATCCTCTCCCCTAGTTCCCAGTTATTTTATTCTCACCATGACACCAATTCCAACTTCCCTAAAAAGTTTTTCAGGGTGATTACATTCAAGAGGTAATATTCTCAAGCTGCCTCTTTTAAATTCTTTTCTTCTTTTACCTTCATTAAACCTATATCACACTAAATAGAATAATAACACCATTATAATATATATAATTTTATTTTATTTTTTTAATTTTATATCTACCATCAACCCTCTCCTCATATCATTTTATTCTATAAATTAAACAATTGTTTATATTATGTCGGTCCACCGCCTTCATGGATGATGAGTTTTCATTTTCTTTTACCACCTTTAAGGCTGAGCATAAAATTATTTTTATGGTTAAATATGATCATTATTAGTATATTATAACTTATTTTAATTTCTATTATGTTTTAATAATCACATAACTAAATAAAACCAATGTAGTTCATGAGAGTTTGTAAAACGGCCTAAAGAAACTATCCACATAAGATTATTACCTTTAATAAGTGAATCGCCCCTATGTAAACACACAAAATGATATTTGGAACCATTGAAATTTTTGGAATGAAAATAATATCATTTAATTTATCTTCATTATTTGTAGTCCCATTTGAAAAGAACCTCAAAAATTATCCCAAGTGATATAACCATATAATCATGAAGCAAATGCCCTTAGAAAAATAAAATTATTCATTATATCACAACAAAATGATTTTAAATGAATATAATATAAAGACAATAATTAAAATATAGATGTAAATGGTTATGAATTAAGTAAATTTTGAATTTTAATTTATTATTCAAGTTATTAATTACAAGTGAAGAATGATTCTAGAACCTAATGTAAGCGATATCTCTGAACAACCCTTTTTCTTTATGTTATGATATTTCTCTATCTAAATCACTTTATATCTCTATATAATGTTATGTAATTTTTTTTGAATTTTTTATATATGCCTATTACATATATACCTAGCTTATTATCTCTTCCTTTTATGGGTTAATACATTCCCTAGGTTCATTTCACATTTTCCATCTATAAAATACAACCTCAAAATGGGAACTTTTATATCCCTTAATAATTTTATGTTACTCTAATTTAAATTATTTGTTAACATGAATGATTTAATTAAATAAAATAATAATTTAGGTATAACCAACCTTTTTTACTTCTGTTTTTCAATGTAAATTCCATACTTATTCTTTTTCTAGAAGTCTTTAACAGATTCCTTAAAAAATGTTTTGAAAGGTCATTTCTATACATAATTCTATACCATTTATCATGATGTTATTTCAAATGAACACAATATTTTGATAAATATGATTATTCAATCTGATATGAACATATAAAATATTTAATTCCTTATTCTATTTGTAATATTTATGAAATATCCTTTTATTATTCTATGAGTCAAGGTTATTCTACGCATTTCTTTCCGTTTGTAATTCTTTTATTTTTGCCTTATGATTGATTTACTTTTTTGGCCCATTTAATCAAGTAGATGATATTATGGGTTCACCCATATAGCACTCCAATGCATTGGGTAATGATTTTTTCTCATGATATGTTATGTGTGGGTTAGGTAATACATCTAATCCACGACAGACTTCATTTACCATGTGATGTTGCCTTGTAAGTTAGCCTTCACTTATTCTTATATCATGTTATATATCCCTTCCACTTTTCTATATTTCAATGATATTATGATACCATGTTTTTTATGTTATTATCCAATTTGATTATTCACAAGCCTTCTCATTTATGATATCATGTTATGTCATTTGACTCACATGTTATGCCATGTTATCATGTATATTCCCTTACTAGGATTTTTAGCTCACCCGTTTCATTTATATATCCCATATGTTATCTAATAATTTTTTAGAAGTTAAATTAGATTTAGGGACTCATTATTGATTTTAAGATAAATATTTTTTATTGTAGTTTTTTTATTTATTATGAACCTATTCTTCCAAATTAACTAGGTCCCATGATCTATGTGGTGTTTTGTTGGATTTTTTTGTTTACAATCATGTAATGATATTTGTAAAAGTCATGGGTTCATATAAAATTTCAACATGATCTTAGTACATATCTATTAGGTTAAATAGTTTTGAATGTGATTAGCTTCCCTATAATAAAGGCTATATGGGTGAAACTGGAAAATATATATTAAGGAGACAATATAGTAAAGGAGGAAAGCTCCATGTTCTGTACAATAAGTTTGATGATTTGAAAACGAATCCTAAGGATGATGAAGATAGTTTCTTTAATCTAATTATTGAATTTGTAGAAGAGATTCAAGGACTTGGTGATGAAATTGAGTATATTAACATTATAAAGGAAATCATGACAAGGTTTCCACTATTATACAATATATAAGTTTTAGATAATGAGGAAATGAGACTATCTATGATTTCTATTGTTGATCTACTAAGTAGTGTGGAATACTATGAAATTGGATTTAAACAAAAAGAAAAACAAATTCTATAACCAAAATATATTTAATTCAAATCCATCGAGGAAATCGACATTGCTAAAGGTTGTGACATTATAGAAGATGTGGATGATGAATTACGTTCCCTTATTTCTAGAAAATTCATGAGAGGAAAAGGGGGATTAACAGGTAGTAATCATTTGTCTTGTTTTAGATGTGGAGAATTAGGGAATATTGTTTCAAGGTGATAAATAAAATTTAATGATAAAGAATGTTAAATAGGAACTATGCAGAGGTCTCTAAGGATTTCCCACAACAAGTGTACATCCAATAAAGAAATAATTTATCGAGCAAGAGCTTTTTTAGAAATTGACAGAATGATGATAGTGATTTTTTAGAATAAGTAGAAATATATTTTTAGTTTAATGTTGAATATGACTTGATAGAAACAATCATAAATGAATAACCTATAAAATAGTAAGACAATAATCTGGATGGTGTTGTTTATATCAAGGTGGAGCATGAATATTATTTTCAAGAGATAGAAATTAATATAAAAAATTATAAATATTTTATATTTGTTGAAAAAATAACTAGTGTATTTTAATAATCATGATGAAGATGTTGATCAACTATAACGAGTGAAAAAAAAAACATTTTAAAACATAAGAAATATTGGAATATGTTATAGAGTTTCAACTAAATATTTAAGAGTAAGAAAAAGTTATCAATGATCTTAATTGAAGGTTAGAGTTGAAAGCTAATATTTTTAAGGATCTTGAAGGATAAATTTTTACACTAATGATTAAGATGTATGCTAAAATAAAAGTAGAGTAACCAATGAAGAAACTATAGTTTGGAAGGTTCTTAGATGAAGATATTTTGGAAATATTCAAGCATGGATCTGATGGAGTATAGAAAGAATTGAATGATCAAAAACAAAAATTTATGGGAAAATGTGGACTTGGATGTGATGTTGAAACATCTAATGATTGAAACTAGTTAGGAAAACAAAGGGAAGTAGAATATCTGTCATATATATGACAAGAAAAAGGTACGTTGAGTTCTAAGAGAGATAATTTTGAATAAAATGAAATAGAGGATTGAAAATAATCATAAATCATCATGAGATAAAAATAGAACAAATGCCTATAAAAAATCACGGTACATAAGGAGGAATGATGCTGAGATGATATTTCCTCATATGAAATATAAATTATCTAACTTTCCTGGCCTTAATATATCTAACTGTGAAGAGGAATGTATCTATTTGAATGAGGAAGTACTTAATAGTCAACCTAGGGGAATGATACTATATCATTCATCATATATAATAAATAATTTATATGGTCATTGTTTACATTTTTCTAACTTAAGGCATAAGTCCATTCATTATAGGAAAGAGAAAGTAGAAATATTAACTACATAACTGAAATACATGTGAATATACGCCAACCACGATAAATCATACTTGAAAATATATAATCTATTTTTGAAGAAAAATATGAGGATGATTTAAACAAACATGTTGATAAGGTATTGGAGAGGCCATATTATGCCTATAATCAACTATATGTCTTATAAAAGAAAAAATATTGATGAAGAAAAACTTATAGAGATCACACTCAATTATTAAATAAAAAGTAACACCAAGATTCTTGATAGTGTATACTTATCCAACATGACATGAAATCCTAATTTTCTGAATTATGTTAAGGAAAGAGTTAATGAAAAATAGTGATTCAGAAATGATGATGCCTTAAAGATCAATGGATGTGGAAATAACTAATTGGAAGTTTATGAGATAAAGAAAACAAATGTTCTCTATATAGACATTCAACAAAAAATATCATCAATGTGAGTCATCTTTATATCTCAAGACTAGTGGAGACATTTAATCCGAAAGGATTCACTATCAAAGGAATGGTGGTAAATTCCTTCATGAAAGGATGGATGGTGAATGTAAATTTACACAATGTAGACAATAAATACAATAATTGCTTCACTATAACTAAAGATGAACAAACATGTGTAATCAAAGGTTGGGTCACATTAATCAACAAAGAATAGAAAAATTATCCAAGATGAAGGCTATAGTGGAGATCACTAATCTAAAGTGTGATCAATAAAATATATGTAATTCTCAAATTTAAGGAAAAATGGGTGAAAATTCCTATCATCTAAGGAGAAAAGTGGAATCTAATCTAATTGGATTAATATAAATAAATCTGTGTTGTCTAGAGAATGTGGATGACACATAGGGATAAAGCTACATCATTATTTTTAATGGTTATATAAAATAATTGAACATGTGATGTTTATTTAGAGAAAACCAGAATTGATTGACTACATGAAGTTAGACATCTGAATATTTGATAATGAAACTGACCATTGAAATAATATATTATGATATTGAAATGGATTGGAAAACAAGTCTATTGAATTTAAAAATTGATTTTAAAAAATGGGATCAAGCATGATGTTTCATCATTGAGAAAACCTCAAAAAGTTGGTTTACTGAATGAATAAATTTATAGGTGAATAATATGGTTGAAACTACACTGATTGAGAGTATCATTTCACATTAATAATGTAAATATACTATTCAAGTTATGGTGTACACTCAAAATCAGACAGGGATAGGTCTAAGAGAGAAAATACCACCTAATGAATTACGTAATTGAAATAACCCATCACTAATTTATTTCCTAGTTTATGGAAGTAAATTTTTCATGTAAAACAAAGAAATAAATCAAAGAAAGGATGTTGATTCTACAGATGAAGGAATATTCCTTGTATAATCAATAAATATAAGAACTAATAAATTATAAAACTATTATATTAGAAATATTGTGGATTGAAATAATGTTAAGATCATTGAATATAAAATAATAAAGAATTCAATGAGATTATTTAGTGATATTTTTTAATATGATTAAGATTGTGAAAAAGGGCCATGTTCAAATACAAAAGTTTTTTAAGGCTTTCTATCATTCTGGGTTCTCTAGATAATGATTATTTAGATGTGAAATTTGAAGAGGAAACTATCTCTTCAAAAACTCAACTAGAACCTCATATGAGAAGTAGAAGAGAAGAAGTTGATCCGTATAACATTATTGGGGATTGGAAAATACCTAAATATACAAGTACAATGGGTAATGAGGTGAATTTTTCTCTCATATAAATAATAAAACCATCTTTATTTAAAGAAGCATTGAATGATGAATATATAGACCGGATTTTTTCTAGGTTTTCAAATGTGATCAGAAATTTAATTTTTTTTTCTCAAGTACTCATGAAAGCTAAGATGGTCATTTTTTCATTATTATATGATGTCAAATAATTTTTCTAAAAACTTCATTGGTCCCATAATTGGGTGTTTAACCTATGATAGGTGTTTCTAAGAGTTTTGATCAGTTGGAGTTTTGGTGGAATAATTAATATTTAATTAATTAATATTAAATTGGTTGGTTGGTTTTGATTGGATGTATATTTTTAATGGAGTGTTGGGTTGAGATTCTAATTACATGGTTGATTCTGAAATGGGGGGTTCTACCTAGATGAGGTATAAACCAACATCGGGTTCCTGAAATCAGGTAGGATGTTAAATGGGCAATTAGTTAAATTAATAATTAATTAAATTAAAATTAATAAAAAATACCAATCATTTGGGGTTACAACACACATAATGAGAGGGAATGGAACCTCCCTATCATTTGAATACCATACTAGGATGGGTTAGAAGATAGATATTCCACCCAACTTCATCATTGGTGTAGATTAGGACAAGATCTTGGTGCAACAACTTCTGAGAGTAGATTTAGACCCAATTCGTCGACGTTTACTCCATGAGGTAGGACTGTTTTTGAGTTTTATGCCATGTTCCCCATATATTAGTTTTGTTTAAGTTTTATAGACTTATTATGGAATCTAAAACACACAATGGGGGTCGATCTATGATAATTTGGGTGAAAACGGGGGTTTTGGGTGGTTTGAAGGGGTTTCCCTTTCAGAAACCCTGACTACATGGTGTGTGTGTTAAAAAAACCCTATGTTCATCCCATTTTGGAAAGAATGGATTTTTAGAAGTAAACTCATTGTTGTTTAATTACACACCATGTAGTTTTACATGGCCATGTGTCTGGCCATGTGGAAAAGTACATGGAGAGATGATGTTTGAAAAGTACACAAGATGTACTTTGGGTACATTCTATGTAGTAGTATACAAAAAAACCATGTTTATCTCCCATTGTAATAGTATATGTCTTAGTGGAGAGTTGATAGTACATTCCATGTAATCAAAAGCACATGACATTTAATTTTTCCCACATTGAGGTTTTTGGTGTTTTGTTACCCAGATGTCATAACTGGGCTTATGAGCAGTCCATTTTGAGTCTTTTTTCCATGTACATCACTATGGTGAGATCCTTCCATCATATAGAGGTTGTATGGATTTTTTTTGAACTATGATATATTATTAGGATAATTTCTTTGAGTGTTTGGTTTAGAATCATCTAGTGGGTTAAGTTGTGAGCTAGGATTCCCAATTGAGGGTCATGAGCTTCGTGTTTGTCCTAGCATGAGGATGCCATTTTGTGTTTTTTGAGGCTCCATGGATGGATACCAAAATAAGGGATTGCGTAGAATCTCTTGGGGGATCTTTGTTTTCCCTATATATTGGGACCTATTGCTTGACATTAGATAAGTTGATGTTTATACCTTATGTTTGAGGATCAAAGTGGTTGGGGACATTGGGATTGGTTGACATCATAGGATTATGATTATTGTTAATTGTTTTTTGGTGTTGAGTTCAGTGTGAGGGAATATTGAGGACTCTTTAGTCGGAGGGTTTCTAATCAAGTAACCATTGGTTGTTAGGATTGGTTTTTGAAAATTCCTATATGAAACGTGTTTATTTTGGATTGACTTATTGGAATATTGTTTTATCAAGGATTAGATTGAGGCCATTGATGGGTGATTCTTGATGTTTCTTATGATGGGGGTTGTAATGAGATTTTGGTTGTTACTAGAGTATGGTAGGGGATTCCTCCACTTGAGTAATAGTTCTAAGGATTTAGGGAGGGATGCCTCTATTTATGTATGGAACCAGATAGAAAAGTAAATTACCTATTGATAGGATGACCCTAATCCAATGTTTGTGATTTAGTATTTCTATTTTGGGAGTTCCATTTGGACTCGAGTTGATGTATTGTCCGATAGGGTTGAGATGTTTCAAGATGATATGGATGTGTATCCATCCCTTGTTTTGTTTTAATTCATTGAGGTTAAGATGTGGATTTTTAGAAAAGGGAAGTTATGATAATTTTGGGTAACCATGGTCTCGAAACTGATTTAATGGTAGGGGATGCAATAACTAAGAGATTCGAATAGATGGTTCACATGGATGGTTCCAGATATCTATGATTAATATTATTGGACTAAGTCTCTGTATTTGTACCAATAGGTTTTTTATGGATAGATTGTTGGATTGAGGTTCCCGTCACACTATGTTATATTGATAATTATTGTGAATGTGACATCACATATATGTGGTTTGGTGCTAGATTGAGGTTCCAAGAATATGAAGTGTACTGCTGAGATGTTTTCCGAATAAGGCTCTAGACACTCATACTATAATACATGGTTAGTGCACTATAATGAGGCACGTGGAAAATATGGCATTCCATATGGAATAATTGAGGTTGGATTGATGCTCCTTCTCCTGGGGTTTGTAGAAAATTAATGTTCTGGGGCCCACCATTTGTTTATATATGGAAGGTTGTTGAACTACGGTTCCAGTAATAGGAATTATAATACTATTATGGTTTCAGATAGAAGCTGTAGAATGTAATATCATACTTCATGGATAATGATCTAGGATGAGGCTTTGGGTATTGACGGTGTACCTGCATGGATGGATGGTGGACATACACTTCGTATCTATGGTTTAAATTCCATATTTATGCTCAAGGCATGATAAATTAGATATATGGTCATGGTTTTGAACTAATGATATAGGAATTATTGTTTATGGTACTTGAGATTAATGTCATACAGTTGGAATGGGATTGGTAGTACCTTTGTGTGGTATTTTGGGATAGTTGTGTCGAGGTTCCTAGTTTGAGATGACAGTTTGGGTCAAGAGAATATGTATCGGATGGATTAGATTAGTATCCTAGTTTATAGGAATATCATATAATGGGTCCTCGGATTTTTTATGGTTTGGTTGTGGCTCCCATGGGTGTTGATCGCATAGTTAGTTTGGGATTCTTGGTCTTTGAGATGTTTTTAGAGACATTCCAGCACTAGCCAAAGCATGTATAGTTGATTGAGGTCTTGGACCTATGAATCAATGGTTGTTATATTTTATTTTATTTAGTTGTTTATATACTAGGTTGAGATTATTTCCTGAGAATACACTTATGAAAGTAGTTTATAGGTTCGTCGTTGGGGTATCCTACTAAGATTTATCTATCACCCCCCTTCGTGAACCTCAGTGTGCATACAAACCTTATATCTGATTTCAGGTTGATCGTAGATGCATAATAGATTGGGCTGAGCACTAGGGATGCGTGGTTGAGCGGGATAATATTGTGGAGTCTATTGGTTGGGATAGAGTATCTTGAAAGGGTAATGGAGACTATGTTTGTGTCATGTCCTGGAGTTGGTAGTAGGTCTAGTTGTATTTATTTTTTTGTTATTTTTTTTGTATATGTGATCAGCCCTGTGGGAGATCATGGATGTATATATGACATGGCTATTTTCCCCCTATTAAATTTTAATTTTATTAAATCATATTTAGTTTTAGTTTATTTACTCTTACACATTACGCTGATTTGTAATATGTATGGTTATATACTTATAGTGGTGCATTTTGATATGGGGGTATAGTCTCCTCATAGATCCAACTTAGACCCCTACTGCTACTTGGCAGCCTCTGGCATATGAGGATCCATACTTGAGGTCTTTTGGTGAACTGGATCAGTGCACTATTTTAGTGTATATGGGGTTGGGAGGTTACATTGAATCATGTATTAAGTACACAAATGAAGAACTAATAATATTGGTAAAAAATAGACTTTGAATCTTATTAAGAGGTCATAAAATTGAAATGTGACTTGAACAATGTGGATGCCTAAGAAAAAATTTTATGATCAAGGAAATGTGATAAAAAATACATGGTACTCTTGGTGTGTAAAGGCTATACATATATTGAAGGCATTGATGTTGAATAAACATTTTCTCTAGTAGCTTGACTAAAGTGCATCAGGCTATTCTTATACATGTAAAATCGAAGATTGTACAATGTTCATCAGATGAATGCCAAAATAAAATTATTATATGTTATTATTGAAGAAGAATATTAAAATAAATAACTAGTGATTTTTTATCGGAAATGATGAGACAAATGATTATAGATTTAATAAGGATCTATATTGCCCAAATTAGGCACTATAATCATGGTATTCTTGACTGGATTCTTATCTGAATAAGATGAAATCAAAAAGGGGAAGTGTTGACTATAAACACTATGTAATGACATATCAGGGAGATCAATTAATGGTGCCTTATTATGTGGATAATATCATATTGGGAAGTAGTAAATGTAAAATTAGTTGGTTAATTTTCTTATCATATCAAATAAAAAATTTAAATATCCTTGATTGGTGAACTTACATAAAATTTGGGGCATTAGGTGGTTCAAAAGAAGTAATACACCTTTATTTATTAGGAAAATTCTACAAGAGAGTTCTTTAAGAAATTCAACATGCATGGTTCCAAACAAGTTTGAACTCCAATTTCCATTGGTAATAAACATGGGAATCGATAGAAAGGGAAATTTATGTATCCCACCAGGTATGGGAAGATAATTGGACTCTTAAAATATTTTATTGAAACATGCCTAGGTATCATCATTTCCACATGTTTAGCAGGTTGATTCAAAATAAATTAAAAGGATGATCATTTTTCAATGGTTAAAAAAATCACGATTTACATTCATTGTATCCGAAATTTTGGATTATACATTGAAGGATGTAATTTTCTTGAATTGTAATCATTTTCTAATGTTTAATGGGTTGTTGATATGGTGCATCAAAAGTTAGTAAGTAGTTGTGCATTCTTCATTGCAAATAAATTTTTGGGATGGTTGAGGAAGAAGTAAGAAATAACATATCTTAGTACAATTGAAGTTTAGTATATCACGACGATAAAATAATGTTCTCAACTATTTATTATGAATCAAAAACGTTTTTATATTGGTGATGAGGTGAAATAACTGATGGTCATATTCTATGACAAAAAAAGTGTTATCGAGCTCCTAAAAAACCCAGTTGAACACTCTCATACCAAACATATTGAGATCAAATATCACTTCCTCCAAAAAATATGAATAAGTCGTGGTTACAATAGAGAATCATGGAACTAATGATTAAGTATCAAACATCATGACTAATCCATTCGTTGCACTAATGTTTTAGAAACATCAGTTGAACCTTGGGGTTTATCCACCTCCAATAGATTGAGGAGGTTCATGTCTACCCGTATCTTCATGTTTTTAATTATTTCTATAATGTTTGGAAAGTGGTAAAAGATTCACAGGGAGATAAAATTTGAGGGTTTGTTTAATGGTAATGGAACAAATATAGTTTCTTTGGGTTTATTTCCAAATGGAGAGACTAGTGAAATTTAATAGAATAGAGTTTTATAGGATATATTGTATTTCAAGGCATGAAACTATCCTTTTAGCTCTTGTTTTCTACACCAAAGTTTTATCACATAGAATTAGAGCAATCGATAATTTATTTCATGTTAGATAATTATGTAATTATTTTTAAGGTGTTTAAAATTAAAAATCAAATATTTTAATGATGATATTCAAAATTATTCAAAATATTTTCATGGGAAATTTTCAAAGTGATTATTATGGAGATGATTTTGAAGACTGTATTAAAAATTTTAATTTGAATATTTGAATTTGTATAACAACATTTTTAGGAATTATACAATATCTTAGTTTCACAAATAGTAGAGATACTAAAATGAATTTAATGTTTTAAATTGGAATTAAAAATTTAATTTTGAATTTACTATCATTATTACAGGATAATTTTTAGGAGATTATTTTTTTCAATGGATTCAATGTGAAGAAATAAGTGCATAGATAATTTTGGAAACTATATTAAAATTTTAAATATGAATATCTTCATGATTTATGGATGATAGTTTATTAAATAATAAAATAATTGACCAACTAATTATTTATGGAAATTAAAATTCAATGTTTTTTTAATTATTCAATTTTAATGTTCAAATAATTTTGGATAATATTTTATAGAATATCATGAAGCTCTAACAAAATACCTAAACTGTCATTTATTATTATTTTTTCCTGAAATTATTATATGTGGAATTTATTTTTGGAATTATTCAATGATAATTCTAGAATAATGATGAAAATTAGGGAATCCCTTTGAATCAATTATTTTCAAATTCAAATTTCAAATTTCTAAAGATGGTGATGAAGTTGAAAGGTTTTGAAAAGATCTACTATAAATACAAAATTAAAGTGGTTGTGATCTAATTGATATCATGAAAAAACAAAAACACTATTTACATAAACCAAATAGTTATATTATTATTTTACTATTTTTTATTTGTCATTTTATGAAGGGAGTATAAATTCATTGAATATATATTGGCTACTATTATGATTTATTGAAGATAAAATGATCTTTTAGTTGGAGAGTCTATTTTGAGGTAAATTTATTCAACAATTATACCTCTCATCTCTTTATACTGAAGTATCAACTTATTTTAGTTTGTCATGGTGTAGTGCTATCATTTTAGACTAAGCTATTGAGGTTCCCTGTAAAAGAACCTATCTTTTTGTAAGGTTTTGACTACCTATATTCAGTTTATGAGGTCTTCTGATAAAGGGGATTTCTTGGTAAAAATCATTATGATCACAAATAGAGTTTTAGAGGAGTGGAATAGGGGATATCTATGCCCCAAACCACTATATATAACTATTTCATATTAATATTTTTTATTTTCCACTAAATTACTTGATATTAGGAGAGAAATACATGATTTTTTTTTCAAGAGGGTGGATTTAAATTTGTCAATATTTTTAAACGGAAACAATTCACCCCTCTTGTATCTTCAACAACATCATCATAAAACAACTAGTGGTATCATAGAAAGATCTATTTTAGAAAATATTTGTGTTTTTTTCATTTATATGATTGAGTTAAAGATATATACGAATAATAATTTCAATGTATGATCTTAGGAAAGGTATGTCAATGATCTATGCACTTTACATCAATGGTGATAATTATGGTTGTTGGACATCACACATTATTATCTATTTAAAGAATCTTGGATTGATCATATATTTGAATGATATCAAACTGTAAATGGTTTCTATAGGTGACTCTAAAAAGAGGATTGCTACTAAAGTAGCTGATTTTAACCTTAATTCAAGGGTTATGAACACTATTATTTTTGGATTAATAACTTCTGAATTTAATCAAGTTTCTCTGTGTTCTATAACTAATAAAATGTGGAAAATAGTTAAAGTTTCCTACGAAGGAACTGATCATGTTTTAAAAATGAAGTACAATATCACAAGTCTTTAATTGATACATTAATTATGTGGGAAGATGAATGCATCAATTAGATGAATTAGAAATTTGTATATATTTTCAATGATATTGATTCTTTGGGGACTCCAATTATATAATCTGATAAGGCATTAATGTTACGTAGAGTATTATCTTACAAGAAGAATGGAATCTAAGATACTATCAAAAAATCCACAACTATTAAATATTTTATGGTAAAATACTTTATTAGAACATTAATGATGTATAAAACTAATATTCAAGATAAAAATAAAGATATTATTTCAATCAAAAAGAAAAATTCCACACTCAAAGTTATATAGAATGAATATTATGATTTTGATTCTAGTTATTTGGGGTTAAATGAAGAATTTTCATACATTTATAGAGAATTAAGAAATTTATATACAAATGGAAGAGTAAAACTAAAGAAGAATCAAGAGATAGAGGGATAATGATATGAATATAAAAAGTGGTCATTTGAGACCTGACCTCCCTTGACTTAAGTGTCAAAGAATATATTTTTATAAAATAAAATTTAAGAATGACATGAAGAATACTTGGATAGTGTATAAATATTAAATTGATGAATCTAATTTAAAATTTGAAGGTAAAAATTAAAAAAAGGTAAATCAATGTCGTATGACTCATGATGATGAGAGAAAATCATCTTCCTCTCAATGTTTTAATTATGAAAATAATTTTTACTGAAGTTAATGATTGAGAAATCAGAAAATATTATGATTCTATTTTTATTGAAAAAGATATTTTAACCAAAAATATTGCATATTTCATATATAATTTTTCTAAAAAATTTCGTTCTTTTCATGAAAATATAACTACGGAATTATTGGATGGAGTCAATTATTTAAAGTAAGATGTTAGTATATTAAAAAAGGGATAAAATTCTATAAATCAAATTCCTAGTAAGAAGAAAATTAATAAAGTTATACTTGGTATTAACAGTAATGGTGAAATTCCTACATTATATAATAATTATTATTTTTCCTAGTTTTAAAAGAAAAATCATGACTAAAATTAAAAATTTTCATTATGGTATTACTTAACATTATTATAATGGATACAATTTTACAAATCTATAATTATTTGGTTTCAAAAAAGTTTATTTTTCCAGAACCTTATCTAAATATAAATTCAAATTCTATGGTCAAAATAAAACACTTTGATTACCTAAATCATTAATTTCTAACACGACTATACCCAAAAGCATATGGGAACTAAATGGTACTTGTATTTGATATTTTATACGTTTATTCCACTAGACATAATTTTTATATCATTAATTGGATTCTTAAAAAATATATATATTTCTTTTATTTATAATTTTTATTCTTTGGATAAAAATTATAATTATTTTACAATGGTCAAAAAACTCTAAAGTAGATCATTATTTGAAAGGAAAAAAAATTAGAGATGGAGCTATTAAAATCCAATAAGAGTTTCATTTCTATTTTAATTTTAATATCTGATTTAAATGAACTAAATTGTTTATACAGGAGGAGAAGAACCTTAATTTTTTTTATCAATTATTCTTCTATATATTTCGTAGCATGGACATAATTATTTAATTAATTTTTTTTTCTTTACTTTTTTGGTACTATATTTTTATTTCTTTTTAGTATGCGTAATAATTTTAATCATATATCAGTATGATATACTATAAGAAAATATTAATAAGAATTCACTTTATTTTTTAATTCTCTATTATGGGCTGCTCCAATATAATTTTATGTGATAAATTTATTTTTTCATTTATTTTAGTTTCTGAACTATATTTATGTTATTCAAAATTTTATATACTATTATATCAACATCTATTATTTTTATTTTACTATAGAGAATGTACTTAAATGTCTTCTCTCTTATTATGGACTATAATTTTTATTTAATTCTCTAAAAATAATTTTATAATCCCTTGATTTTATAAATGTTTTTGTAGCTCATTATATTAAAATGTTTTACATCAGGGGAGTTCAACAATTTTAAATAATTATTGTTTTTTTATTTTTTGAATACTTTAAAACGTAAAAACACATTTTATGGGAAAAATAATTCACTATGTTGTATTTTTTATATTTACTTTCTTTAAATTTGTTTTTGTTTTTGAAATCTATTTTCTCTATTTCATGTTATTTAAAATGTTTAAATTTTTTATTTTCAATTTCTTCAAGTTTGATGTTAATTTTGAAATTTGTTTTCATAATTCATGTTGTGTTAAACCTTTAAATTTTTTAATCATGATGAATATATATATATATATATATATATATATACATATTAAAAAAACATGTAAGTATTTTCATGAGAAAAATTATTTATTTCTTTAATATCTAAATTGATTTTTTCTAGTAAACTTGTCATTAATGTTTCATTATTTTCTTTTCTAGAATGTTTTATTATTTCATGTACCAAAATGCTAAATTATTATTTGTAATTATTATTTATTTTTAAAAATTTATGGCATGTGATAATGTTTTTATATTCAAATTATTTGAAAACCATTTATTTATTTATTTGAATTTAATTTATTCATAATTTCTTGAATATCATTGATATTGATTCTTAAATTATGTTGGAAAATATTTTAAATATTTTTCATGTTCTTAAATGTTTTATTTTTATGGATTGTAATTAAATTTTTAGTTATTTATTTTAATTCATTTAAAATACCTTATTATTAAATGAAAATTATTTTACATGTTTAGTGGATCCTTGAAATTCATAATTTTTATATTTTAAGAAAGAACCTTGTTTTAAGGGGGAGTTTAGGGGAAAACATTGAAATGAAATAATTTTTTTTATTCCATGTACTTTTTTAAAGTAAAATTTTCTATTCATTTATTTTTTATAGGAGGTATATTTAAAAAAAATGTAATTTTTCACATATATATATTTATTTAAAATGGTGTTTTTAAAATTTATTTAAAAATGTTTTGGTGGCATATTTTATAACACGTTCAAATTATTTAAAATTTTATTATTTATTTTATACCAACATTTAACTTCTTGATCATGAAAAAAGGGGACGAATTTATTTGATACGACCGAGTTTCATAATTATAAAAAATAGCACATTGTTGATTGGATCTGTGCCATTCTATTTATATTTTCATAATTAAAAAAACCCAAATTGTTTATATTTTTTTATAATTAATAAAACCCTACAAAATATTTTTATTTATTATTCTTTATGATATAATTCGATTTAAATTATTGATTTTTAATATTAATTGTTTATTGTTATTGACCATTTATTATGTTATATTTTATTTTATTCTTATATTATTACTATCACGTTTATGTTGAGAAATTTTCAAAGTGTATATATCATATTAATCATTCATTTTGTTAAAAATTATATTCTTCACAATGGAATTGATCCCAATGTTTGGATTGAACCCCACATTTGGATGTCAGAAGCCCAATTCTTGGGACCACATGTTGGATACCTTCTATAAGGACTTATCCTTAAACATTACATAATATTGAATTAAATGAATAATTCACATTGAGGATCTTTTCAGGATTAGAGTTTTAGAGAATTAGGCCATAACTATTACATTACAACTTGAATATTACAAGTAGACACTACTACTCGGTATCCATTTTTTCATAAAATAAAAACTCTTAAAAAGAAACATGTCTAGTTCCGGGTTTTAGATAACACGACTTTTCCTTGGTCCCATTCTTGACCCTATTCATCTTTAAGTCCTGTTGAAACAATTTTGAAAACATGGGATGAGCATAAAAAGCTCAGTAAGAGTTATAAAATAAGAAATGAAATCATTATCCCATCAATAAATACAAATCAATGAAACCATACTTTTCAATCATAACATACCTTACAGAATCATACGATTTATGAATAACACACACAAATCATAAATCATAAAGGTTACTTATGGAATCCATATCAAAAATAAATTATAGCTATCACAGCTATATATGGAATTAAACTTGGAATACCCATAACAATATATTCCCTAAATCTCTTAGGAGAAACATCACGTTCACCTCCATCACGTTACCCAATGCATTGGAGAGCTATCTCGGGCTCACCCGCCCAAGGTTTATCACAGAACCACCTATATATGTAAATAATGCCCAATATCCATAACATAATAATAACACATAACACATGTATAAAGGAAATATAACATTTCCACGTTCCAATTACAATATATCAAAACAATATATTAAAATAAATAATGATTTATCAAATCATTTTCAAAACCATTTAAAAAGAGATTTTTGAATCAAAGTGTATCATACCTATTTGAAGCTTTTAAATGAATATTCATTTGAAAAAATTAATGTCCATAAAAATAATTCCTAAAACCCATTTTTAAAACATGTAAATTAATGAGAAATATTTATAAGAATAAATCTTTAAAAAGTTTAAAATGATATTTTAGTTAAAAAGTTTTTTAACAAAAAGAGACACACTTGGATACAAATAATTGAGGAATAAAATTTAATAAGAACTTTATAATATAATGAGAATAAAGGGATTCATGATATAATATGTCAAATTACAGTATATACACCATATAAGAGTGAATTGGTGCATAACAACAATGAAGTCTCAATGGCAATGTAAATTGAGATGAAACCCCTTATAAAGATGGTATCCTTAAATTAAGGATAAATTGATCACATAATTATATGTGGAAAAAATAAATACACCCAAGATAAGTGGATATTACGTGTAAAAAAATCAGAGGTCATTCACACATATTCATTGGATGACATATTCAATTAGTACAAGTTGAACCCAAAAAATTGAAATTGGGTTAAGAAATTCCTTTGTAAATATTTAACAGTCTAAAGACGTCACTTTAAAATTGAGAAAATGAGTAGATAAGATAAAAATAGTATCTCATAACTTTGAAATAAAGTTTATATCAATGGGGATATATAAGAACACATCCCCACATAATAAGATGTGAATTAAAAGACATAATAAAAAGAAGTCTTTTAATAAAGAGGAGGGTGAAAGGTTACCTTTCCGATTTGGTATCATACAAAACATACGCCACATGAAAGAAGGATCATAAAATTAAGATGAAAATACTCATAAATGAAAGTATATTAAAAAAAGAGTACAATCATGGGAATCACATACACCACACAAAAGGAAATAGTGTCAAATATAGCACGAATCTCACTAGAATAAAAAGTGTGATTAAACCCTTTACCACGTTGTAATCAACTGAGTCGTATGACCAAAAGTTAATAACCAAAAAATGAATCACATATTTCCATGAATATAATGAGGATCATGATAATATATATCAAATGGAAGTACAAAATACACCACATTCAATTAATAAGTGGCAAACAATGGAAATCTCACAGAATTAAATGTGAGATAAGAAAATCCCTTACCTCGTATCCGACTTGAATCGATCGTTCTTTAATATCCTGAGTAATAAAATAAAGTTAATTTATAATTGATTAAGAAAATTTTTCAAGTATATTATTCCATTTATATCACTTATTACCATGTCATAAACATTATGTAATCATTTAAGTTAATAATGTTCATTTTGTCGATATTTGGTACTTGAGTCAAAAATAGACTTCCTATAATCACATGTTGTTCATGTGGTCAACGGTTCATTATATCCGGAATGATATTCATGATATGTATATCATATATATCATATATGTCTAGTATATACATGTATTTATAATAGTATGAAATGAAATGCACCATTCATGGAGAGGGTAAGTCGTACGTATGCATGAACGCTACTTTCATTTCAATTTCTTTTTTTAATGGAATTAAAACATAATGATACATAGGTATATTATAAAATAAAGTATAATATCATATATAATATCATTAACTCCATACTTTATATATCCCACATAAGGCATTAATGAGTCACATCACTTTGAGGGGGCAGTAGTCCGCACTTCTTCAAATGAGATTATCGTATTTTCCTACTATGGAAACCAAAAGGTGTGCTATAAATGGGAAGTACAGAAGCATAATGAAATCATAAAAATAATATATATATCATATATAAATACAGTTCTATCATAATGTCGACCATGAGAGGTGGTAAGATTTAATTGAATAATCATCATTTCGTGAGGCGTTAGTTTTCCATCCAGAGAAACATTATGTTCTTCTTCCATTAGATAGAGGTGTGTGTAAGTGTAGTTAGAATACTTCCCATAAAAACATCCTAGTATATTGGGGATACTGGTGTTTTTAAACATTAATGTAATAAAAAGAGTTTAGGGGCCAGATAAGTAAAATAAAAGAAAACAAATTAAGAGAAACCATTACCTTTAATTTGGGTAACTCCCTTTGGTTTGAACCAAAAGGACTTCTTGAAGTGCCTTATGCCTAAGGGAAGGATTTTAAAAGGAGGAGAGGGATGTAGGGAGATTAATGGGGAAGAGTTTGGACAAGAAAAATGGCTTGAGATGTGTGAGGAATTAGTTAGAAGTGGTATCCTTTTATAAGGGGGAGGAGGGGCTCTTTTGGAAAGTGTGAAAATATTATTTTATTTTATAATGATATTCGGTTTCTAATGGTACCAAAATCATTAAGGTAGAGGATAAGATGACATATATTCGAAATAAAACCATCCAATCAGAATTGGAAATGTTTTGGATAATATTTTAATCAATATATTCATATTTATTTAAATCAATAATTAATGAGGTAAATAATGCATCATTATTTTGTCATAAATAATTTAATTTATTTGATGTCTAAAAATTATAAAACAAATACCATGATGTAGGAAATATTTTTAGATTTACAATTAATATTTATAGTTAAAAATATTCTTTATATAACACTATATAAAAATTAATTACTAAAAGATTTTTGTTTATGTCATTTTGGCCTTTACTTTAAATTAATTAATCTATATTGTCATTGTCACACCCAAGTGTCTCAATGGGGTCCCAAAATTGACCCAAAGATGGACATGGTCGTTAATGACTCAACCAATAAGGTTGGAACAAGTTTTAAGGTAATTATGAATTATTATAATATTCTTTTTACCTTTAATTACCCTATTTATCTTTAACCGCGGTAAATAAAAGTCAAAAGTTACTATTCACCAAAAATTATTTTCATCTTATTAAACCAAATTTTACTTCTTGATAACAACCATGTATGCCGGATTTTCAAAATTCAATTCATAGAAGTTGTAAAATTTCATTTAAATGAAAAAGCCTGTTTTTTAACTACCACTAAGTGGTTTCACTATTTATCAAAAAATTGAAGTTTTTCAGAAAAATAACAAAAATTCAGCCTAAGATATATTTGATATTCTGAATTCAAAAATTAGGTCTATTTTTTCAAATTGAAAACATAGAATTAGCGTTAAATAATTTTAAAATTAATTCCCATTATCAAAACAAATAGCGTGCTTTTAAGAAACAATAACTATAAAAAGATTGATATGTGTTTATGTCTAATTTCAGAGTGAAATTAATTCCAATGACCAACATTGGATTAAATGGTAAAAATATATTTTAAATTAACTTTAAAACAAGTTAAAAAGATAATCTAACAATATAAATTAATTAGATTAAAATGCACTTTTGAATTAAAATACAATGTTTTTCACTCTTCATTAAAAAATGAACTTTATCAGGGAAATTCCAAAAAATTACAGAAAGTAAATTTTGAGGACCCCTTTCTAAAGAAGGATTTTTTTAGTCATATAGAATGTATTAAAGTGTCCGAAATGAAATTTAATGAGTGTTCTCCATTAAAAGGTGGTAAATTGGCCTTTTAATGTAAATTACGCTTAAAATTAGATTCATTCACAATTTAAGGATCCAACATTTAATGTATAAATGTAATTACATTTAACAAAAATGTATAATCATACGATATTTTTTTTTTCATTCCCGCTAATACAACAACTAGGAGTTAATAACAATTTAAAATAATAATAATATATTATTAGTGTGCAACGTAAGATTTCAAAGAAACATGTTGTTGTGCATCAGGTACGCTATCGAACATAACATCACCTTTATTGTAAAATTAATATTTAATTCACAAATATTAATAAATATGAAATATGTCTTATTCTTCATTTACCTGGGATGTTACATCATTCCCCCATTTTGGGAATTGCGTCCTCACAATTTTAAAAATGTGCTCAGGAACTTCATTGAAAGCCCCACATTGAAAAAATAGTCAATAAAACTATCACTTTAAAATAAAGGAAGAGAAGTACAAAGGTTACCCAAGATTAATGATACTAGGATTCCATGAAAACATGAATATGGAGGAGAAAAAAACCATCAAGTTCTGATGGAGAGTGATATAAAAAATGCTTAGGAGAAAGTTACCCACCAGAAACTCACAAACTTGTGATGGGTTAAACAGTCTTTGATTTCCTAGTAGGAAAGGTTAACAGACAAGGTTTTTGTTTTAAGTTACTTTTCATTAAGGAATTTATTTATGATCTTAAGTAAAAACATAAGGAAACACAATTACTTTTTTATGTAGGCTTTTATCCTTAACTAGATTTATAACACAAACTCATATTTCCTCTATACAATGAGTATTAAGGATGACATGTTTACATTAAAAGTTCTATAATCAACTTTGAGAGAATCAAATAATCCAAAAAGGACGAGCTATATATTTCCCTTGTCATTAGATATTAACTAAAACCAAAACATTTATTACAAGATCAAATAATCCACCAAAAGGATAAACTTTTACATAAAGATAATCTACTATTAAACTCCAAAATTTGTCTTAACAAAACCCAAAGTTCAATAAAGACCATTCAATAAACAATTTTCCCTAAAATTATTCAAAAGTAATCCAAACTAAGATTGAAACCCAAATCTCAAAAGGATCTAATCACACAGTCTTCCAAGATAAATATTAACATTTATCTCCAAATAACATCAGTTACTCTTAATGTCTGATATAGAAAATTAATTAACATAATCACATATTCTCCATGATAGGTTAATCATTTTTATAAATAAATATAATCATCATGTGTCCATAATTAAAAAATATATTCTTCCAAACTAAAATTTCAACCGTTATTCCACAATTGAAATCCCATAGTATTCTATCTTCCTTAGGCATATAGTGTTTCCTCAAAAGTGAGAACATCTTCCACAACAACCTTTCATCACTTAATCACTAAATTATTTTTCAGTACAAAGTATATCCATTTGATAAAACATAAGTTCCAAATATCAACTTATTATTGTTCCATAAAAACATTTTACTAAAATAATAAGCCATAATAACCAGGGACTTCAAGTAGGCTAGTTGTAGGTGATACGCCTTTATCGCCCTTCGGTTGTGGGTTCGATTCCTTCAGACTTTCCAGATGTGATGGGTTTTCACCCATCCTCTGGGTTGTCCTTTTTATAAAACTCAAAAATAACCCTAACATGTTTTAACCTCAAGGTTCGTTTATACCTCTAATTTTAATCCAAAATCATTATCATATCAACATCTTAATTCTTGAAGTCTTATTTCACCACCATATGATAAATTAAAACAATCCCCAAAATGAAGAACATCATACCTTGATCAGGGTGTCCATTTGGTTTCATCGTCATCTTGTTCACGTAGGTAGAAGGTCCATGCATTGCAAAAATGATTTAGAGATCCTTCAAAATAATTTTCTTCCTCCATCCAAATACACCTTGTACAAAATGGGTCATATGGGTGTTCGCAGAAAAATAGTTTTAGAAAATAATCATGAATGACATATAATTTCAAAACATCTGATAAAACATGATTTCTATAAAATAGTCGAACCAAATTTGAGTTGAAACTTTCAATTAATGATACTTTTAAAATACCGTAAGTATGTGCTGAGAGAATATATTTTAAAATCAAATATAAATAGGTTGCACAAGGGTCTCCTTCTTTAACACATTTTTTAAAATCACAATATGCTTCAAAATCTTGTGATAAGGTAGAATATTTGAAAATTCCTTGATAATATTTACCTTTCTTGAATATATGAGAATATAGTGAAAATAAGATTTTTCTAAGTACAACCCATGATCCACAATGATAACGAGGTATAATGGAGGTGTTTTATATCTCAACAAACTACTTTCAAGTGAGTTGTATGCTAGAAAGAATTTCACAATCATCCGAACATGACTTTTCAATAATTATTGCAAGCATGTCATCAAGAAGAGATAGGAATGTCATTGGAGATCCTCCTCCTTCAATTTGTAACTGACATACCTTGATCTGGAAATGTTATAAAACAAGGATTTAACTGAAATAATAGATAGATACTAACAATATGTCTAACGAAAATTCCTAATCCCTAAAGTTGTTTAAACCGACCTCTGATACCAACTATAAGGACCAGTCCTTAAACATTACATAATATTTAAATAAAGGAATAATTCACATTGAGGATCCTTTCAGGTTTATAGTTTTAGAGAATTAGAAGATAACTATTACATTACACCTTGAATATTACAAGTAGACACTACTACTCAGTATCCATTTTTTTCAAACAATAAAAACACTTAAAAAGAAAGATGTTTAGTTTTATGTTTTAGATAGCATGACATTTCCATGATCCCATCCTTGACCCTATTCATCTTTACGTCCTGTGGAAAACATTTCAAAAACTTTGGAAGAGCACAAAAAACTCAGTAAGGGTTATAAAATAAGAAATTAAAACATTATCCTATCAATAAATACAAATCAATGAAACCATACTTTTCAATCATAACATACCTTTTGGAATCAAATGATTTATGAATAACACACACAAATCATAAATCATAAAGGTTAATTATAGCATCCATATCAAACATAAATTGTATCTATCATATCTACATAGGGAATTCCACTTGGAATATCCATCATGGTATATTCCCTAAATCTCTTAGGACAAACATCACGTTCACCTCCGTAACGTTACCTAATGCATTGGAGAGCTATCTCGGGCTCACCCACACAAGGATTATCATGGAACCACCCGTATATGTAAACAATTCCCAATAACCATAACATAATAATAACACATAACACATGTATAAAGGAAATATAACATTTCCACATTCCAGTCGCAATATATCAAATCATTATATTAAAATAAACAATTCTTTATCAAATCATTTTCAAAACCATTTAAAAAGAGATTTTTGAATCAAAGTGTCCCATACCACTTTGAAGCTTTTAAAGGAATTATCATTTGAAAACATTAATGTCCATATAAATAAATCCTAAAACCCATTTTGAAAACATGGATATTAATGAGAAATATTTAGAAGAATAAATCTTTAAAACATTTAAAATGGTCTTTTAGTTAAAGAGTTTTTTTTAACAAAATAAGAGACACTTGAATACAAATAATTGAGGAATAAAATTTAATCATAAATTTATAATATCATGAGAATAAAGGGATTCATGATATAATAAGTCAAATTACAATATATACCCCATATATAAGAGTGAATTGGTGCATAACAACAATGAAGTATCAATAGAAATGTAAATTGAGATGAAATCCCTTATAAATAAGGTATCCTTAAATTAATGATAAATCGATCACTTAATTATGTGTAAAAAATATAAATACACCCAATATAAGTGTATATTAAGTGTGAAAAAATCATAGGTCATTCACACATATTCATTGGATGACATATTCAATGAGTACAAGTTGAACCCAAAGAATTGAAATTGGGTTAAGAAGTTCCCTTGTAAAAATTTGAAGGCCTAACGACGTCACTTTAAAATTAAGAAAATGAGTTGATAAGATAAAAGGGAATATCATCACTTGGACATAAAGTTTATATAAATTGGGATAGAGAAGAACATATCCCCACATAATAAGATGAAAAATAAAAGACATAACAAAAAGAAGTCTTTTAAAAAAGAGGAGCGTGAATGGTTACCTTTCTGATTTGGTAACATACAAAACATACACCACATGAAATAATGATCATAAAATGAAGATATAAATACTCATAAATGAAATTATATTAAACAAAGAGTACAATCATGTGTAGTACAAACACCACACAAAAGGAAATAGTGACAAATATAGCATGAATATCACGTGAATAAAAAGTGAGATGAATCCCTTTACCACATTGTAATCAACTGAGTCATATGAAAAAAAGTTAATAACCACCAAATTAATCATATAATAACATGAATATAATTAGGATCATGATAATATATATCAAATGTCAGTACACAATACACCACATGCAATTAATAAGTGGCAAACAATAGAAATCTCACTGAATTAAAAGTGAGATAAGAAAATCCCTTACCTCGTGTCCGACTTGACTCAATCGTTATTTAATATCCTGAATAATAATATAAAGATAATTTATACTTGATTAATAACCTTTTTCAAGTTTATTATTCCTTTTATATCACTTATTACTATCTTATAAACATTATGTAATCATTTAAGCTAATAACGTTTGTTTTGTCGATATTTGGTACTTGAGTCAAAAATGGACTTGATATAATCACATGTTGTTCATGTGGTCAATGGTTCATTATATCCAGAATGATATTCATGATTTGGATATCATATATATCATATATTTCCATAATATACATGTTTTTATAATAGTACAAAACATTTGGAAGTAAAAATAAAATGCACCGTTCATGGAGACGGTAAGTTGTACGTACGCATGAACGCTAATTTCATTTCTATTTCACATTTTAATGGAATTAAAACATAATTATACATAGTTAAATTATAATTAAAGTATAATTTCATATATAATATAATTCACTACATCCTATATACATCCCACATAAGGCATTAATGAGTCACATCACTTTGAGGGGGCGGTAGTCCGCACTTCCTCAAATGAGATTATCGTATTTACCCACTATGGAAACCAAAAGGTGTGATATAAATGGGAAGTACAGAAGCATAAATAAATCATAAAAATAATATATATATATATATATATAATATATAAATACAGTGCCATCATAATGTCCACCATGAGAGGCGGTAATATGTAATTGAACAATCATTGTTTCTTGTGGCGTTAGTTTTCCATCCACAGAAACATTATTTTCTTCATCCATTAGATGGAGGTGTGTGTAATTTTAGTTCGAATACATCCCATAAATACATCCTAGTATATTTATGATACTGGTTTTGTTACAAAAGAATGTAATAAAATGAGTTTATTATTCAGAGAAGTAAAATTAAAGCAAACAAATTAAGAGAAACCATTACCTTTATTTTGGGTAACTCCCTTTGGATTGAACTAAAAGGACTTATTGAAGTGCCTTATGCCTAAGGTAAGGCTTAAAAAATGAGGATAGGGATGTATGTAGATTAATTGGGAAGATTTTTGACAAGCTAAATGGCTTGAGATGTGTGAGTAATTGGTTAGAAGTGGTCTCCTTTTATAAGGGGGAGGAGGGGCTCTTTAGGAAAGTGTGAAAATATTATTTTATTATATAATGATATTCGGTTTCTAATGGTCCAAAAATAATTAAGGTAGAAGATAAGATGACATATATTCGAAATAAAACCATCCAATCATAATTTTAAATGTTTTGGATAATATTTTAATCATTATAATCTTATTTATTTAAATCATTTATTAATGAGGTAAATACTGCATCATTATTGTGTCATAAATAATTTAATTTATTTGATGTCTAAAAATAATAATAAAAATACCATGATGTAGGAAATAGTTTTATCTTTCCAATTAATATTTATAGTTAAAAATATTCCATATATAACACTATATTAAAATTAATTACTAAAAGATTTTTGTTTATGTCATTTTGGCCTTTACTTTAAAATAATTAATCTAAATTGTCATTATCACACCCAAGTGGCTAAATGGGGTCCCAAAATCGACCCAAAAATGTCCACAGTCATTAATGACTCATACAATAATGTTTCAATAATTGTTAAGGTAATTTTGAATTATTATAATATTCTTTTTACCTTTAATTACCCAATTTACCTTTAACCGCGGTAAATAAAAGTCAAAAGTTACCATTCACCATCAATTATTTTCATCTTATTGAATCAAATTTTACTTCTTGATAACAACCATTTATGTCGGATTTTCAAAATTCAATTAACATAAGTGGTAAAATTTCATTTAAATGAACGATTCAATTTTTAACTACCACTAAGTGGTTTCACTATTCATCAAAAATTGATGTTTTCAGAAAAATACCAAAAATTCAGCCTAAGCTATATTTGATATTCCAAATTCAAAAATGATGTATATTTTTTCAAATTCAAAACATAGAAGTGGACTTAAGTATTTTTAAAATTAATTCCTGTTATCAAAACAAATAGCGTGTTTCTAAGAAACAATAACTATAAAAAGATTGATACTTGTTTATGTCCAATTTCAAAGTGAAATTAATTCCAATGACCAAAATTGGATTAAATGGTAAAAATATATTTTAAATTAACCTTAAAACCAAATAAAAATATAAACTAACCATATAAATAAATTAGACTAAAGAACACTTTTGAATTATAATACAATATTTTCCACTCTTCATTAAAAAATGAACTTTATCGGAAAATTCCAAAAATTCACAAAAAGTAAATTTTGATGTCCACTTTATAAATAAGGATTTTATTTAGTCATATAGAATGTATTAAGGTGACCAAAACTATATTTATTGAGAGTTCTCCATTAAAAGGTGGTAAATTGGCCTTTTAATATAAATTATGCTTAAAATTATATTCATTTACATTTTAAGGCTCTAACAATTATTGTATAAACTTAATTACAGTCAACAAACATGTGTAATCATATTATATTTAGTTTTTTTCATTCCTTCAAATACAACGAGTAGGAGTTAACGAATATTTAATATAATAATATTATATTATTAGTGTGCAACATAAGATTTCAAAGAAACATGTTGTTGTGTATCGGGTACGCTATCGAACATAGCATTACATTTAATGAAAAATTAATATTTAATTCAAAAATATTAATAAATATGAAATATGTCTTAATCTTCATTTACCTGGGATGTTACACCTTCGTTGCATTTGGGACCTCACATCTAGAATAATCTTCATGTTTAGAAACCTCTCATTTAGAATGAACCTCACATTCGGAACCTCACATTTCAAATGAGCCCCACATATGGAACCACACGTTTGGATTATACCTACCCTTTGACATCATCTCATTGGTGATATACATCACATATATAGGAATATTTATATGAATTCTGCAGACTCATGTTTTTATAAGGCATCACAACAATCATGATTAAAGTTTCATGAAGATTAAATGGTATGCATTAATTTATTTTCACATGTAGAGTGGATTGTTATGGAACTATCTATTTAGTTTTAGAATTTAAATATTTTGAATCGTCAATTATTTATATTATTATCTTTTTCATTTCCTGTTTTATCAGATTTTGATATTTGGATTGCAACATGAGATGCATGACTTTGAATTGAGTGTGTTTTGTTACAATGGATAACTATGAATTTTATATTCATTTAACTAAACTATAAGGATGGTTGAAAAGCTAATTTGGGTGATTGAAAAATATAGTTTTGTTTCATAAAAATTTATGTAATTATGTAGTTATTAGACTATGTTGGCTATTGATTTTGGATTATATCTTAAGCTACAGAAGTTAGATTGATGTATTTATTGTAATATTGGAAAAATAATGAAATTATTAAAATATAAGTCATATGGACCGAATGTGGAATATTTAAGTACCCTTGGTTTTAGGTATGTAACCCTTACATGATTTTTTTCACTGTTATAATGTTTAAGGATAAAGGATGGGTGATTTTGGTAAACTCTAATTAAGTTTTTTGGGATAAAGTTGATGTGCACGGGTTGCACACGATTGTTCTAAATTGTGGAGATATCCTAGGAGAAATCATACACATTTTTTGTTTTTAGGTCGTATTTTCAGAACGATTTGTGTACGATTAGGGATACCATGTGAGGATGATGTTAAGGGTTCTTTAATGCATTAGCTGATGCATGACTAGAGCATTGTTTGTCTAACTGTGAAGTCTAACCTTGCATAAGGAAAAATTAAGATCCTATTTTTTAAGATCATACCCGTTTTTTCTCATAATTGCTCATTTTCCTCCTAAATGGAACTAATTCTATATTTATCTCCATTGATATTTTGGGAAACTCTCCCACACATTTTGGAAGTGATCTGAAGCCCTCCATTGGCATTTTCAAGCCCGATTCTCACGGTAAGAAACATTATTCACTATTCTTGTCTCATTTCTTAGATATACCTATTATATAATCTTTATTTTTAGATATATTCCTATTATGGGTTTATACACAACGATGGATTCCAAATATGATGAAATTTGGGTTTGTTTATGGAAGAAGATGATATATAAGGCCATTTTTGGGAGTTTCAACCCAGTGGCTAGAGCATTCATCGTTCGTTGTCTGTTTTCCCCAAAACCTTCAGGGTAGGTGGATTATATCTAAACACTCTCTTTATTGAATTGATTTAATTAGAACAAAATTGCATTATTTGAATGAAATTTACTGTTAAATTAATGTAATAAATCTTATCTAGGGTTGATTTAAGGTTTTGGATGAAATTTTGTGATCTTGGTGAATTTTTGTGAAAAGTGATTTAGTTTCCTAAATTTAAAATGGAGATTTCAAATTATGGATTTTATGTAATTGGAAAATAAATTTATGAAAAATTCATTTTCAATAAAATGTTTTTTTTATTAAAATGGGTTGGTATTGAAATGGTTTTGGTGGAAATGGTTTTCAATAAAAAGGTATTTTTATTGAAATGGATTTTTGGCATGATCCTTGGGAATACTTGGTGTGTGTGTTTATGTTGTATTTATGGGTCATGGTTGAAATATAAATTTTTGATCAGTTCCAAAGGTCAAAATTAATGTGGGATATAATTACATGGTGACAAATTGGCAGATTGATGAGAAACCACTCATGAGTATGGAACTGTCATCGCGTAGCATGCATGGTTGGTTGTGTGGATGTCTGGAATGTATCAGGTATGCTAAACGAGTATTTAGAAATGTTTTTAAATAATTTATTATTTATTTTATGAAAAAATAACTTTATTGAAAATTGGATTCAATTTCACTTGTTTGCATTTGGTTATAAATGTTTTTGGAAACATGTTTACATGTAGTTATAAACTGTTTTGATAAATTTTTGATTATAAACTATTTTATGAAAATGTTGCTAACTCTTCTATCCTATTATCATGAGTCAGGAAGTCATTGGGGGAATAACTACTGAGTTTTATACTCACCCCCACTTTGGATATTTGATGCTTTTGTATATTCCGTCTTTCGGGACATGGAAAAATGTAAAGTATCACACGTTTTTAGCACCACCTCATGATACTTAGACAGTTTGGTGATTGTGGGGCATAGAGCATGTGGAGAATGGAGTATTGTGGCCATATTGGAGTCTTTGGTTGTTTTCCAGAGTTTACTATTCTAAATTTTTGGTCTTCTAATGTGGTACAATTTGATGTGGTTTTGATATATATAAATTTATTGAGTTATCTTTCATTTTTTCATGCATAATATAGTGTGCTATTTGGTTGTGTCTTGTTTGATTAGTGGTTTTATTTCCTAAAGGTTAAATATTTGAATAATTAAATTTTAAACCCTTACTCATTTATTTCCATCCTTTTGAATCTTGTTGATTTCTCTTAAGTCCATGTAATGACTCGTTGTACTCTCAAGCCAATGGGAATGCGCGGTTCATTAAAATGGTATCAACTTGTTCGGTCCTTTCCTAACAAGTAGTTCAAGTTTCTCGGTCTTGGAGTTGATTCATCATTAAATATTTATTGGGTTGTGATATTATAAAGGTGTAGGATTGTTAGATTATTAAATTTATATCATAAAATGATGTAGCAAACTAATTTATGGTGAACTTCAAGTTACTAGGTAGTTGGGTACATAAGTGTTTTGGAATCACTTATAGGATCTTGGAATCTCATTTCTGTTGGTTTGGCCAATGAGATGGGCATGACATGCATTGTAGAGGACTACATTACCACTATTATTGAATATTTATTTTGGAGTAATGATTAATTATTTGTACAAACATGTAATTTTTTGAAAAATGCATAAATTATTTTCAAATAATAGAAATTGGAAAAGGGAACGACTGATGTATTTTGAAAATGGGTTTATTTAAAAAAAAGGGTTTTCAAAAATATTTTAAGGTGGAAAATGTTGTTTTTAGAAAAAACAATTGTGTGATATTTGGTGTGATATAATTTGAAATGCTAAGCCATCAGTTTCTAGGGAGTGAGACTTGTCGAGTTATTGTTTTTTTTGAATATGACACCCGATAGGTGTCATAGAAACAAACCGAAATAAGCTGTAGAGAACCTAGTATCACCTAAGAAATAGGTGAACCAATATTTAGTTAAAAGTATCACTAAATAATTTCAATTTGTGGATATGAGGAACAAGAAAAATGAACCAAGGAATAAGGATCATTCCATCTAGTTCATGAAGAAGAATCCATCGATCATTGAGGTGATTCTAAACCAAAAAAGTAGATGTGTGGATGAATAGGATGAATCATATAATAAATTTATCATCACACCATCAGAGATGAAATTTAAATTTTTGACCTATATTCTCTAGGATATTACATTCTAGTGGAAGGATTTGGCAGTGTTGGCTAAATCCGATCACAGTCTTAGTTGGGAGGATTTTGAGGAATTGTTCAACAAACAATTTTATCAACAGACATTTAGGATTCAGAGGATTACATACATATTTAGTTTGAAATAATAAAATATCTCTATCATAGAGTATTCATCTAAATTGAAGCATTTATAATTCTTTGCATCAGAGGTTATAGAAAGTGAAACCTTGAAGGCGTGCATCATTAAATCTGGGCTATGTCAAGAAATTGGATCAATGATTTTGGTTATCAGAATTATTCATTAAACAAAGATGATGAACAGATCAATAGTGGATGAAAGGGATATATCAGGAGATATTGATGGAGGAAATATGATGATAACTAATGGAAATGGTGTGAAATTTAATGCTGGGAGCAAACACAAGAGAGAAACTTATTTCCAAGGTGGGAGTGGAACTCAGAATCAGACTGGTGGATCAATATATCTTCCTCCATGACTAAAGAGCCAATCAAGATGCTACCAATGTGGTTCCTTTGACAACATTAAGTGGGAATGTACAACACAACCGATAGCATTCCATAATTGTAACAATATGGGATAATGTAAGTGCCTTATTTTGTTCATTGAGGTCATGTGCTCGAGACAGTTATCACCTATCTCAATCATCATATGCTTTGACAGGACGAGGTCAGCAGAATCTATGTCCTCAAAAGATTGGATCTAGCCAATGATATTCTCAAGATACCATGAATCCTTAATAAATAAAATCTCAGAAAGGAATCAAGGAGTAGAATGCATTGATGAAACAGTTGTATGAAGCTATGAATATGATTATGGATGACTAGGCAAGACCCTCTAGGGTGATTGGTACCACTCTTTTTAATTCTAACCTTATGCTAGCGTGGTTTAATATTGTGCATTATATTCCTTTATTGTTTCTCGTGCTATTTAATTTCTATGTTTAAATATTTAGATGATACCTTCTATGATAAAACTCAAAATTCCTCTTGGTGGAAGAGAATGTCAAGACTTCGTGTATAGAGCTTGTTCTATAAATTTTGATAGAGCTGAGCTAATGTGGGAGTTCTCGGTGTTGGATATGGATGTATATGATGTAATCCTGGGTATAGATTGGATGGAAATGTTCAAGGAAAAAATTTACTGTTATAGAAGAACAATTAGTTTTGGGACTGAGGATATCTTCAAGAATCTCTTAAGAGAATATAAAGTTATGAAGAAAGGTGAAACATGATTGTTGTAACTAGTGGTGGGAATGATCTACTACCAGCTGGAGTAGTTAAATATGGAATTTACGGAAGAGATCAAGGATACCAGTTTTCAAATAGGTGTGGTTCAATTTCATGATTTCATTCCCAAGAACTTCTCAGGGTTATCACCTCTAAGGGAAGTGAATTTTATTATTGATCTCCTTCTACGAAAAAGTCATATTTCCCTTAAATATTATAGGATGGTACCAAAAAATTATGAGAATTGAATGTGATGTTTGAGGAGATGGAATGAAAACGTTTTATTCGTCCAAGTACATCTTTGTGGGCTGAACTGGTCTTGTTCGTGAAGAAAGAATATGGAACTCTAAGGCTTTGTGTGGATTATCACAATCTAAAACAAGTTATGATATAGAATAGGTATTCACTTCCATGCATTAATGATATATTTGATTAATTAAGGGGAGCTCAGTGGTTATATAAAATTTAATTGTGATTAGGATTCCATCAAATCTGAGTTTGGAAAAAAGATATTCTAAAGACAGATTTTATAAACTGATATGGATGCTACAAAAATATTGTAATGCATTTTGGTCTTATGAATGCACCAATAGTCTTTATGGTTCTGATTAATCTAATATTATATAGACATCAGGATTCTTTTATAGGGGTGTTGTGGGTGAAAGATTGGGGTATTCAAGTAAAATTGTTAGCATGAGAAACAATTGGAAACAATATTGGGAATCTTGAATGATCATCCTTTTTATGCCAAGTTTTCAAAGAGAGAATTTGGGATAAAATAAGTACACTTTCATTGTCATGTAATTTCTAAAAAGGGTGTTTCTGTGGACCCTGAAAAGATAGAAGCTATGGTCTCATTGAAACCGCCGAAGAATATCATTGAGATACAAGGCTTTCTTGGTCTACCTGGTTATTACCAACACATTGTGCATGGACTTTCATAACTATCTTCACCAATGATAGCTTTGATAAATTAAAATATTCCATTAAAATGGATTGAGGAATATCAGAAGTATTTGAAAGAGCTGAAGTTCAACTTACATCAATACCCATCTTGATTTATCCAGAATCAGGACAAGGGTACATGGTGTACTATGATGCTTTGGGATCTGGTTTGGGATGCATTCTCATGCAAGGGGACCGTGTTGTTGCTTATGGTTCAAGGCAGCAGAGAGGGCATGAGAATAATTACCCAACACATGACTTATAATTAGCTACCATTTTATATGACAAGAATACTTGGTGGCACTATCTATTTTGTGAGAAATTTGTTGTGTTCATTGATCATAAGAGCATGATACATATTTTCTCAAAAATATATTTGAATCCAAATAAAAGTAGATGGATGGAGTATCTTCATATGTTTGAATTTGACTTAATGTATACACTAGGAATGGGAAATACAGTGGCAGATGATTTAATAAGGAATTCATATTCTCATTTGGAAAAAGAAGCCTTCGATGAATAGAAGTTGATGTTGGTCCTTGTCAACATGCATGTGGAATTGGAAGACCAAGGTGATGTTGCAGTTTTATTTCTAGTTTCACTCATTCTTGATTTGGTAATGATGGTAAAAGTGGAAAAAACATACAATGTTTAATTATTATTTATGAGTTCAAAACTCAATGATAGGGATACCATTGAGGGAAAAAACTTGATGGGAGTGCATTTTTGTGTTTCAAAGATTGGATGTTTGTACCTATAAATTTTCGGGAAAAAATTCTTCAGTGTTACCACAATTCAAGATGGGTTGTACATCCAGGTAACCAAAATATGTATAAGGCATTGAATTCATAGTTTTGAGGGAGAGACATTAAAAGGTATGTGGTTGTGTTCATTTCAAAGTTCTTATATTTTCATCATGTTAAGGAAGTGAACCAGAGACCAGAAAATATGTTGTAGAATTTACGTATCCTAGTGTAGAAATGGGAGCAGATTGTGATGTATTTTATTAAAGGTCTCTATATAATTTTTTGGAAACACAATTTCACATGGGTGATTGTAGATCAACATACAAAATAGGCTCATTTCATTCCAATTTGTGAAACCCATATGGTGGAGGATCCTTCCAAAACCTCTATCCGATAAGTGGTAAGGAGGCAGGGCATACTAGTTTCGATCGTGTCAGGCAGGGATCTAAAGTTCAAAACTCATTTTTGTAAATCCTTATAGAAATCCCTGAGAAGTCATTTGACTATGAGTACAATGTATCATACATAGATGGACGACCAATCTTAATGGATGATACAAATGTTGGAAGACATGTTTCAGGATGGTGTAATAGATTTTGGTGGCTCATGGGAAGAGAATATACCATTTGTAGAGTTATCTTATAACAACATCTATCATTCCATGATACATATTTCTCCATTTGAAGCATTGTATGGTCGTCTGTGTCATTCTCCACTGTGTTGGGTGAAAAATGGGGAGACTTCACTAATTGGGCCTAGTCTTGTCCCTGAAATAATGGAGAATATTTAGATGATCATAAATAGGATGGAGAGGGATCAGATTTATCAGAAATATTATGTGGATCATTTTCAATGGCTGTTGTCATTTGGCGTGAGTGATCATGTGTTCTTGAGGATCTATGAAAGACTTGGATGTCATCGTTTTTTGAAGTGAGGAAAGTTATCTCCCTGGTACATTGGCCCTTTAGAGATACTGGAATAGGATGGAGAGGTGGAATATTGGTTTTCATTTCCACTATAGTTTAGTGCATTACATAATGTGTTCCAAGTATCTCAGTTGAAGAAGTATCAACCTGATCATGACAATGTGATAAGATGTGATCACGTTGAACTAGTGATAGATGTTTCGTTGGTACATATCCCGATGATAATTGTTGATAGGAAAGAGAAATTCTTGCATGAAAAAATCATCAGTCTAGTGTGGGTTTTATGGAAACATGGTTATATTAAGGAACATACCTGGGAATACGAGAAGGAAATGAAAGAGAAATGGATGAAACTATTTTAAGGAAGTGAGGGTTTTCATCTTTCTGAGGATGGAAAGACCAATGGTGGGGAGAATTTAGTACCCCCAGTTTCTAGAATGTAACCATTAATTAATGTTTTTCATGGTTATAACGTGTAAGGGTGAAGGAAAGTAGAGTTGGATGAACTCTAATTAAGTTTTTGGGGCTAAATTAGATTTGCACGGGCTACACAAAGATTGTCTAAACCGTGTGGATATCCTTAGAGAAACCGTACATAGATTCAGTTTTGAGGCTGTAGCATTGGAAAAATTTGAGAACAGCCAGGGATACCATGTGAGGATGTTTTGAAGTGGTTCATTAAGTTATTAGATAACTCATGTTCAGTGCAAGGTTTGTCTAACCATGCATTCTAACTTTGTGCATGAAAAAAGTAAGATCTTATTTTTTAGAATATTACTAATTTTTTCTTCTACTTGCTTGTTTTTTCTCCTAAATGGACCTAATTATATATTTATCTCCATCGAAGTTTGGGGAACCATCCCCAAGATTTTTAACTAATACAGAGCCCTCCCTTGGTGTTTTCAAGCCCAATTCTCATGGTAAGTGATGATCTTCACCGTTCTTTTCTCATTTCATAGATCTAAATAGATATACTTCTCCTATCCTCTTTATTTTTCATATATACAACTATTTTGGGTAGATCTAATTTTGGGGATGAAATATATGATAAAATTTGGGGTTTTTATGGTAGTATAATAGATCTAAGTCCATTTTGGGAGTGTTTCAATCTGGTTTCTAGAGAATTCTTCGTCTGTTGTCTGTTTTTGTGAAAAACTTCAAGGAAGGTGGAATCTATCTCAAATCATCTTGATAGAATTGATTAGATTAGTTTAAATTGGTTTACATTAATGAAATTTATTTTGAAAATCATGGAATAAATCCTCTCTAGTGATTATTTATGGTTTTGGATGAAATTGTGTGATTTTGGTGAGTTGTTGTGCAATGTGATTTAGTTTTTAAATTTAAAATGGTGATTTAAAATTATGGATTTGATAGAATTGAAAAATAGTTTGATAGAAAAGTGTTTTTAATAAAAAATTTGGTTTTATTGAAATGGTTTTTCATTTAAATGGTTTTGGTTGATATGGTTTTTAATAAAAATGTTTTTTATTGAAAGGGTTTTTTTGCCTGATCCTTGGGCATACTTGGTGTGTGTGTTCATGTTGTATTTATAGGGATTGGTTGAAATATGACCTTCTTATTAGTGAGAAAGTTTGAATGGAACATGGGATATAATTACATGGTGATGACATGGTAGATCAATGATAAACTGTTCATGAGTATGCAACTGTCATCACGTAACATGCATGGTTGGTTGGGTGGATGTGTGGAATGAAATGGGCATGACAAAAGGAATATTGAGTAATGGTTTTAATTATTTTTAGTTGCTTTTCTAGAAAAATATCTTATTGGAAAATTTGTTTCAATTTCACTTGTATGCTTTTGGTTATAAATTATTCTTGGAAACTTGTTTATATGTAGTTATAAACTATTTTTGACAAATTTTTGGTTATAAACTGTTTTATGTAAACGTTGATGAATCTTCTATCCTAGTGGCGTGAGTAGGGAAGTAATTTGAGAAAACCTACAAAGATTTATACTCAAACTTACTTTGGTACTTCAGTGCTTTTATAGATTCCATCTTATAGTACATGGGAAAAGGTAAAGTATCACACATTTTTAACACCACCTCATGATACATGTGTTGTTTAGTGATTGTGGAACACATATCTTGTACATCTTGGAGTCTTATGGTCATATTGAAGTATTTGGTTTCATTAAACAATTTAATTTCTTACTTGTTTGGTATTCTATTATGGTACAATTTGATGTGGTTTTTAGATATATTAAGTTGTTGAGTTTCCATTCATTTCTTCATGCATAATATATTGAGAAATTTGGTTGTGTCTTGTTTGGTTAGTGGTTTTAATTCCTAAAGGGTAAATCATTACCCATTTGAATTTGAAATCCATCTGCATTTATTTCTAATCTTTTTTGTCTTGGGGATGTCTGTATGGAAAAGTAATGACTTGTTGTACTCTGATACAAATAGGAATAAACGAGTCATTACAAATATGATGTTTTGAGGTCCTAAAATTTTATTGAATCTTAAAATATCTTGCTGCTATGAATTTTTTGAAAATTTAAAGTGAGAAAATTATGGTATTATTTTAAAGATATTTCAAATACATAAATTTTAAGTGAGATATCCAAAATTAATCATATTATTTTTTTGTTATACTTTCATAGAGATTATTTAAGATAAAATTTTGAAGACTATATTTAAAATCCAAATATGAATATTTGAATTTTGAAGTCCATATTTGTTGGAGAAATTTTAGAAGATTTAAATTGAAAAGGTTTGGAGATATTTGATGGAAGATAATGTTTTAAATTAAAATAAAAAATTTAAATTTAAATTGTTTATCCTTATTATAAGAGAATATATTTTTGGAGATTAATTTTTTAAATAGATTCGGTGTTTAAAAATAATTATAAAGATAATTTTAGAATTTTTTTTAAATTTAATTTTAAAAATCTATATTATTTATTGAGGTTTGGTTATGAAATTGTTGAAGAAATAGTCAATCAGTTATTTATGAAAATACAAATTAAAAAACTATTTGATTTTTTAGTGGCTATGAGCATATTATTTTGGATATTATTTTGGAGAATATCTTGAAGTTCCAATAGAATATTTTAATTCTAAAAAATTGTTATTGTCAATTATTATAATTATTTTTTAAATTTATTTTAGGATTTCATCAAAAATAATGATACAATTATGGAATCCCATTTTCTAAATTATTTTCAAATTCAAATTTTGAATTATTGAAGATGGAGACTAAGATTGAAATAGAGTGAAAATTTATACTACAAATATAGAATGATGACAATAGTGATGAAACTGATAACAAAAAAAAGATAACACTCTTGAAAAAAATAAAATACTTGCATTATTCTTTTGTTCTAATTTTTAACATTAGAGGAATGAAACATGCATTAATTAATGTAACATTTGTTGCTATTTTTATTTATTAATGATAAAACAATCCATTATTTGTGGGGGAAATAGTGAGTGAAACGTGTTCAACAATTCTATGCCTCATATATTTTTTTTGAAATTTCAACTAATTGTACACAGTCATGGTGGTGTGTTAGTTTCATAGAATAAGATATCAAGGTTCCTTGTAAAAGAATCTGACTTTTTGTATAGGTTCAACTACCTAAACATAGTTGCCGAGGTCTCTGGATAAAATGACATGGTTAGCGAAATCACTAATCCCATGAAGAGAGTGTTGGTGGAGTGTACTAGGGGACCAGTGTAACCCAAAGCACTATACATCACCATTTACTACTCTTTATGGTATTAATTTTCCAAAACATTACTTGATATTAGGGGAGAAGGGTACAATCTTGTTATTTCAACATGAAGGATTTAAATAAGTCATGATTTTCAAAAGAAAATACTTTATTGGAATAGTGTAAGTTGATCTCTTTAGATAAATTGAGGTCAAATGATAGCTACCTAGATTGTACACCTATATACCTATAGAATGTGACTAGAGACACCAACAAGACACTATAGCTCCAAAAATATCCATCCAACAATCACTATAGCATCCTACACTTGTTTTCTTTGGCATTGTAATGAAGTGTAATTACTGTACAATTGGGGTCACAGTTGCATCATCCCATTATGAACTCATTAGCGATAGGTTTTCTTTATGCTTTAAACCTAGATTTCACCTTGTAATTACATTCCTAATCATAGTTAATTTTCTACCTCTCCTTGTACATAAGGATCATTTATTGAACCACCTAAATAATTATGTCCTTTATTAAACTTTTTCTTGTTCTTTTTTCTATCTATTATTAATATGAAAAAGTTTATATCACTATAACTCCTTGTATTTTATGAAATTAAATTTCCCCTCTCTTATGTCTTAATCATCATCATCCCTAACAAAAAAACATGATGTTTACAGATTTCATAATCTAGAGAAAAAAATGGAATGATCAATGAGATTTTCATCATGGGTAAACAATCAAAAGCACCTTTATGGTTTTTTGTTCAAGATAGACATGTCCAAGAAGATGACATTCAAGGATAAGGAGAATAAGATAATATAAAAATGATTGTGTGAGTTTTTTAAAATTATAATTTTGATAATAAATAAATTTTAAGAAACTGGAGTTGATATTAAATTTCAAATAATCACGATTCTTCATTTAGATATGATTAGTTCCTATTTTTAGATAGATCATGTAAGAAGAATATGCGGAAAAGTTTCATGATTTTGTGGGAAAGATAAAATTGTTTTTCAGGAATAACATAGATAAAGATTCATGGATTCTTAAGCTATCCTTGAAATCCTAAATCACTATAATTCATGATACTTGAGTGAGATATTAATATTCTTGACTAAGATAAAGGAGATGAAGATGAGATAGAAGGTTGAAAACATTACCAAGCATGAAATGCATGGAATTTTTAATACACAATAAATCTAGAAATTTATGAACATATGTTTTGATGAATGTGATATTCTTCAAGTGATTAAACATCAGAAGTTCATTTTTTATTGAAGCATCAGTGGAAGGTTAAGCTGATATTCTACTATTGTGAGCATATTCAAATGGAATCTATATATGTTTCTTTCTAGAGAACTCAAAGATGGGAATGAGATTATTCCCCAATTTTCACCTACTACTTCATGTTTATACAGCCTTGTTAATTTTTTTTGTGTATTTCTACTATGAGTTTAGTTTAAAGAAGTAGGAAACCAAGACTGATAAATAATTTATAATAAAGGAATATTTGGACTTGTTTCAAAGAGAAATAAGAAATAAATTAAATGTGGATATTCTTATAACATTCAGTTAGTTGAAAATGAGACTGAAGAATTTAAAAATCATGGGGAATGAAATGATCACATGAAACTATAAGCATTTTCATATAAAAAACCACAAAATATTTATATTTATGTAAAAAATTATATGAACCCATAGAATGGTGTGAATATTCTAATGCATTTTTCACATCAAAGAAGATAAAAATATTAATATTGAGTTTATATTGTGGTTTGTTGATAAGGTGTGAGTATCTGACAGAATCAGAGCTCTCAAATGAAGAAGATGAATGATTATTCAATGAATTTTATAGCATGAAAAGAAGATAAGCATGTTTTAATGAATTAGTGAACTAATTTATTTAAGGAGATGAAAATAATCAATAATCCTACAACGATCTACTAATATCGAGAAAGGGCAGTACCTTTGCTTTATAGTTTAAATCACCATGAAGTATTATGTATGTACTGTTTTTTATTTAAAATCACTTGATAATATTTTCTGGGATAATGTTCAAATGAAAATTTATTTTAGAGTATCCTATAAAACATTTTATAATGATATATAAGCTATGGATGAATAGTGTCCATTTTACTTGCATTATTTCTTAAAGGTATTAAAGTATTCAAAGAATCTATATTACGAAGAAGAATATCGTACGTTTTGGGTCTATTTTCATCTTAAGAAATCATTAAATATCTACTATAAGTGTATGAATAAAATTGAGACACCATCTAGTGCCATTCTAGTTTTAAGAGAATGAGATGAACTATAAAGACCCCTTTGCTTATGTAATATAGTGGAGGTTCATAGCCTATCAAATATTGTGATCACATGCAAGAATAATATGGAAATAGTGGGTTAGAATAAAAATATCTTATACTACTCCTATAATTGATAAAAATATTTTAATAGAGAATTGATGATGTGGAAATCCCGAGCACATTAACAAGTATAATTCCCATAAGGGGCCAAACCTTGTAAAAAAGTTATTCCATCATTACATTCAACCTATATTTTACATATAGGTATATTATAGGTTAAAGAAGAAATGATATTAAGATTATTTCAATATGTTAATTCGAAAAGTTTATCCATTTTGTTAAAATCTTTTTAAATTAATGAATATAATATTTTTTTCTTTTATGAAAATTAATTTGTAATTAAATAATATAATTTTTTTTACTAAAATTGGAAATTTATACTTACATTTAATCACATTGGTTGGGTAATTGTTTTATGGTATTAAAATACTTTCATTCACTTATTTAATTTATGATAATAATTATTTTTAAAATGAATTTATCATTTACAATAACACTCTTATACTATTCTAATAGTAAGGTTAATATTATAATGGTCATAGTAATATTACAAGGGTCTTGTTTCCAATGAATATATCCCCCATTTACAATGGACATAATGGAATTATACTTCCTATAAATACAACATATTTCTTCAATTTGTTGTTCAATAAAATTCCAATCAATGTTTTATATATTTCATTTTCAAAATACCAATTATATTTCTAATGTTCTATTACCTTTTTTCATTGTTTTCAACATTTGTGATAATTTTTGGGGACTTTAATGTTACATAATATCAATATTTAGTTTTATTATTTTCTAAAATTTATTTTTACATTATAGTGATTTAAATTTTATGGGGCGTATTTATACGTCTTATAAAAAATTAATAATCTCAATCATTCTAATGAATATAATTAAGTAGTTTTTGTATATTATTAAATTGAAATAGAAGGAAATTTATTATAATGAAATATCTATAGATGAATATTAGAACCTAAATTCTCCCTCTTATATAATATATTCCAGAACATTATGGGTATTCATGAACAATTGTGGGTAAAATTTTCACATTTATTCCTTAGGATCCCATGTTTCATCTTCTAACTTGTGATTCCTACAAAGTATTATCACTATCCTTGTTGTCTGAATCCACATAATTTTCTATCTAGCATCAATAATATATAATGGCTCTTAATTATATGTCAGGTCAAGATCATGTTCAATTTTTTTAGTGGTGAGTACATGAATTGTGTAATCCATGTACTTCCTTAAATTTCAAGATCAAAGTATCTTGGGATTATCTTCCCATTCTTTCCAAATTCTATAAACCCCTTTAATATAAATACCTTCAAGAAGAAATTATATCCTACTTAAAATTCCAAATATTTAATTTTTTTATTAGAATAAAATTTCTACCGTTTTTTGATTTATAGTGATATAATTTAATATATCTCACACATTATCATATGTATCCTAAATGTGTTGTAGACTAACTAGTGTCCTTTCCCCATATTCTCCCAATAGGTCTGAGTATGACATATTTTTCTATACAAGCCTTTATATGGTTCCATTTTATATCTATAATGAATGATATTATTGTATATCAATTCTACCAATGGTATGTACTGGTCCCAAGAAAATTAGAAGTAAAGAGAACATGACCTCAATATGTACTATAAATATGACATATCCTTTTCAGAATAACTATTTTCTTGAGGATGATATGCGATGCCCAAATTTATCTCTTTATTTAGAGACTTTTGAAGAATCCTCTATAATTTTGATGTGAAATGAGATCCATTACCAGATATAATCAATAGAGGTGTGTCGTAAATTGTTAAAAATTAATTAATATAGAGTCTTAAAAGATTCTCAAGGGGAAGAACCTCCCTTATTTCTTGGAAATGTGTATAATATAAAAGGTGATCCATAATAACCCACCTTTCATCATTCCTATTAGATGTCTTTTTATGACCCAAAATTTCCTTATATTATTAGTAAAAAAATCATATTTTATAATGAATTTTGTTATGTTTTGAAATAGATGCACATAAAATTATATTACATTTCAATGGAATATTAAACATCATGGAATAATATTTTCCAAAACAACTAGGAATAATACATGGAGATAAACACCAAATAATATTACAAACACTAAGGAAAATTCCATAGTCCCAAATTCACTCTTTAAGATCATTCCTAGAATATAGATTGGAAAAAGAAAGTGAAGTGCTCAGAAAATGATAGAAATTATTAAGGAAATTAAAAAACCATTGAAAGTGAAGAAGTTAATGATGAATTATGCTAATAGTGGTGGATATAGGGTAAAATTTTTTTTTTTCATTTTATGATATGACTGTTAAATTACCGTTACTTGACCATTTCAATGCAATCTTTATATAACTATTTGAGTTGTAATATGACCATTATGAATTTTAAAATTACCAATGAAATATTAAAATAATATTTAGGAGATAATATAATGATTTCATATCATAAGATAACAAAATAAAAGTGTTCAATATGATAAATTAAAATTTTGATACAAACAATAATATTTTTTGTAAGGAATGTATGTTTTATTATAGCTAAAATATATTTTAATGAAAATTATAAAAATTTGGTAAAAAGTTATTTTCATAAAATGGTACTATAAAAAACAATTTATTTTTATATACAACATAATATAATTTTATGAAATTGTATGTAATTTTTAAATGGGTTACATGTTTGATTATGTAATAAATATTGATTTTTTTGATATATACAGATTTTATATTAAAAATTAAAATTTTCGAATTAAGAAAATTATTCTGAAAAAAATAGATTTTATTTTTTAAATTATCATGTCAAAATTATCTTAGAGTTAATTTTTGGTAATTTTATAAAAAAAGTTGAATCTTTGATGAATAATAATTTACAAAAAAATATGATATTTTACATTATAGGTTAAATATATGATTATTTTTATAAAGGGTGATATAATCAACCATTATATATGTTTAACAAGTAGAAATTACTATATATAGTCACATGAATCATCATTACATGTAGTCTTGTAAAAAATAATAAACTAATGAATTTTATTTTCTAAAACAGTCCTCCCATCCCCTTATAAAATACCACCCCTCACCACCCCTGTTATCCTAACACTACATGTTTTCAAATATACAACCATATATATTTCCCAAACATTTATACCATTAAAATGAGTTTTTTGCTTTCCAAATGATCAAACTAAGGATCTTTAGGGTGTAACCTAAGAATTAACATCCCAAGGAAGAGGTAACATTCTCAACCTAACTCTTTAAATTACTTCCTTAATCTACCTCCACTAAATGTATTTCATATATCATGAAATAATGACTTAAATATGATAAATATACTAAATTATTATTATGTTAATGGATAATATAATATCTAACCCTATCTCACTATATTCTAAAATGAAAGAGTTGTTCGAATTATGGCATGTTCACCACCTCCATAAATAATTTATTTCATTTACCACCATCACATTTCAAGGATAGTTTTTTAATAAGATCCAGTGAATAAATATGTTATTTATGTGACTATTAAATTTTAATAATAACATTTGATAATAATATCAATCATATTAATAAAAAATTGTCAAAGTAATTTTAATTATCAAGAAGAAGGTAATTTGGACACATTTAAAAATTTGGAATTATTTTGGATCATCTATTGAAATATAATTCTATTATGATAATGAAAATATAAATACTAAGTAACTATAAAATGATATGTATTTTTGAACTCTTTTAAAAAACCATGAACAATTATTTACTAATTAAATCAGTTTTAGAGTAGTAAACAAAACAACTCCAACAAGCCGACGTAAACACCAAATATTTATTTAATAGTTAACATATAACAATAAATAATATTTTAAAAAATTAATATTGATGATGAAAGTTAAAAATAAATAAATAAATAAATTTAATTTAATTTTTTAGGGGGCTAAATTTACTTATTGAACGAGTCAATGACCTAAGGTATGTGATCTTTCGAACCACCCTCAACACTTTTGGTTTACACATTCTCTTTATTTTTATTCCTTTACATTTTTATAGTTATCAGGAATTTATCTACATTCCTTATATATATATTCCTTAAATATATACCTATTATATTTTAACTAACAATTTGGGGATAGTACATGCTCTTCAAGATTATTTCTCAAATCATTGTTCGAAGAATTCCCATTTAAGAAGAAAAAGTCCAATTCTTACCCCATTTTATGTATCGCTCTATGGAATGATTTATTACCATTTATGATTTTTGAAAAAAATAATTTTTTTCATAGAAAACAATTTGAGTTAATTTATATTTTATGTAAATTATTATGTGATTACCCCTCTAAAATACTCTTTACCCAATTTCTTAAATCCATGATTAAGATATTCATTTCCAAACATGATTTCCACCCTTTTTATTTATTCACATAAATTTTAATTTATGTTCTTTACATAAGGTTACATATGAATTTAAGAATGTACAATAATGGTTTAATCACTAATTTCATGGGAACATTTATGATATACCATTTGGTTATGCTATATGGAAAGACTTTGCAACACATTTCCTTTCATTGGGGTTTCTTATGATTAGACCTATATATGATTTAATTTTGTGGAAGATATAATTATGTAAATTTTATAATTGTGACATGGTTTTATAAAATTATACATCCCCCAATTCATTTGGTATTAATTTCACCTCATGAGATACCATGTATGGTGCAAATGTAGTGAGCCTTAAACACTATGTTATGTTATCTTGGAATTGAGAATTGGATTATACTTATGATATCATGTTTTATATTTTTTTTACACATTATTAGGATTACATGTTCTTATGATATCATATTCTCATTCCATTTATCTATGTTATTATACATGATTCACACCTTTTATGTTATCCTTAAATGCCTCTTGTCTCATATTCATTACTTGCTATCGTACTTTGTTTTGATTATTACCTTATTGGGATTTATATCTCAACATTTTATTTATATATATCATAGGGTATCATATGAAGTATTATATGTTTAAAGGTATCTAGGTTCACATTTTGGATATTATAATACATATGACTGAGTGTTATTTATGTTAATGAATTTATTACTAGTATCTCAAAGATCTATACCTACAGATGTTCTAGGTGGTGTTTTTTTATAATTTTATTTTAATAAACATTCAATTATATATTTATGAGACCCATGTTTCAATAGGTATTATCAAATAAATGACTAAATTTTTTTATGGATCAGTAAAAAAACATTAGTAAAAACCCTTAGGATAAGTCTATGTAAAAAAATTCAAAATATTTGGTAAAGATCACATGGTACCTTTGAAATGAATTATTTTTATTGGCACTATATTTGGATGCATGGTCTATGAATGATGAAACTATTAATAATAATTCCTAAAAATGTGTGATTTGTAATAAATTTATCTTCACTCAGTGAAAAAAAACCTAGTTTGACACTCTTCGGGGATATGACTTCATCGATTCATGTGTTATTTAAAAACCATTTTGAATGATTTAAATATATTTTCAGGTAAGAGAACCTGATAGGAAGTAGACCATGTATTATCTTTATTGAATCCTAATAATTCATAATATTTTATATAGATTCTATTTCCAAGTCATATCTTTTAAATGTATTACTTACATTTTATATTTTTATTAATTCTAGTATTCTCATATGTAATTTTCCATTATTTCTGTTAATGGTGGGACGTAAGAGGAATCTTTCCAATAAAAAATGTGATGATAAATGTGATAATTTACTAAATGAAATTCTAAATATGACGGTATTAAGATTTAAGAATATTATGTCAATACATGAACATTTAATTGAAGTTATTAATAATGACATGAATCATGTAGAACACACCCTTCTCCTAATAGATAACCAGTTGTGGTTGAGTCATTTATGCTATAAAGGACTCTTATGTTAAGTAAACAATTTGATCACCTAATCATGTAATAATGGATTAATTTCACTGATAAAATCTTCTCTATCCTCAAATTATATATATAAGAGAAATTTGTAATATCCATCTATCACATTGAATGAGAAGTTAGTTAATGGTGGCCATTGATCAATAATATGAATCCCAATTAAGAAATTTAATGAATGGAGTCAGATTGAATCAAGAAAATATTTTTAAATAAAAATTTTACTAACACTCTCCATCATAAAATAGAGAGAGAGTTCCTTGTAATCACATAAAACGTCGAGGAATGAAGCAGGTCTTATAAGGAAAACATTACAGGGATTTCATGGAAAATGTATAACATTATCATCCACCCTGAAAGTATTGTTTTCCACTTCTTTAGTGGGATTAATATGACTCTATGAAAATCTTTTTCCATTGAATACTTTATTAACTAATATAATTTTTTTAATGTGACCTTTAATTCAAAAAAGAGATATGCAATTCCTAATGGTCTCATGGGACTAGAGATAAGAATAATATAATTGAGTTTAATTAGAGAGGATTAGTATATAAATCTTGTGGAAGGAAGAAAATTCAATTGCCAACATATCATAATTCTAGGAAGAAGCTCTCTGAAAACTATCTTAAGGGCACACATAGATGATTTAAGTTGGAAAGAGAGGGGTATAAATATAATTAATTCTAAAAAGATATGTGGAATCCCACTAATGTGGGGGGAAAAGAAGGTTCTAATCAATCCACATCCTATGGTATATTGTTTCAAAAATAATGCACAATAAAACTATTAAATATAATTCCCTAACCAATTTTTTTTGAAGATAATAAATGATAATAAACTCTAATGTCAAGAAAGAAAGGGGGGGATAATGCTACCACAACTAATGAGTTAGATATTCACAATGAATTAGTGATAGTAACATTAGTTATTCATTAAATAATAACAAACATAATATTTATTTATTGTTATATTCATTATTTTATATCATTCAAGTTTAGTATAACTATTCAAAAATTATATAAAATCATGATCGCAAAGTTTCTATGAAAAAAAAATTGGGTAATTACTTCACCTCAAGTATATAACCCTTACCTAGTATATATTTGTGGGACGAATCTCCCAAAAAATCTTATCATACACCCTGTAGTATAATTGGATTATATAATAGGACTTGATTGGATGCCCTTAGATAAAATCAATATCAATTTGTAGGTGTGGGAAATCACATTTTTGTATCTCGAATCATCCTATAATTCTATACATGTGTAAGGAGGTGGAAAAATCAAATTGTAAGTTACTTCCAAATAATTGATATTATTTATTTATAATAAATAATATCTTACTCAAATTATTTAGAAAAAGTATAGTGTTACCCATAAAAACATTCCTATTATAAGAGAATATAATGATGCATTCCTTCAGGAGTTTCATTTTTTTCTTTCAGATCAAGTGGTTAATTTCTCAATCTAACTTATACCCAGAGATCTACCAATATCCAAAAATCCTTATAGAACGGTTACCATTGAACTATACAAACCAAATAAGAATCTCTATCATAATTTGGACAATGGTTTTATACGCCCAACTGATTCCCCATGGGGTGAACCAGCCCTATTAGTCAAGAATAAGTATGAGTCAATGTGTATCTACATTGATCATCATGAACTCAACAAGGTCAAAAATAAGAGAAATTGTCACCTTCCAATTATGGATGGATTATTTGACGAGATATGTAGAGCCTGATACTTATATAATATGAACTTTCATTCAAGATAACACCAATTATAGGTGGAGAAGGAGGATATTACCAAGACATCATTTCAAATATGGTATTGAAACTATGATTTCATAGTGATACCATTTAAAAAAACTAATGCTTATATATTCTCTATAGATTTTATGAATAGAGTATTTAGAGGAAACCTTGAAAAATTTATGGATTTTTTTATAGATGATATTCTCATATACTCCAAATTAATAGAGGAACCTAAGGAGAATTTGAATTTTGTTTTAAATACACAGATAAAGGATAAGTTATATGAAAAGTACAGTAAATTTGAGTTTTTAATGGAGAATGTAATATTATTGGGTAATATTATCAACTGAAAGGGGAAATATGTCTATCCTTCAATGATTAAGGTGATTGAGGAATATACTAGAATCATATTTGTAGAAGTGATATGTATCTTCCTCAAGTTAGCTAGGATCTACTGAATAATCACCTGAGAGAATAACATAAAGAACATGGTATCATAAGATCATAGAATCACAGGAATGTAGTATAAACATATAACATGACATAAGCATAAGTGTTAGAAAACTGCCAAGACAACATCACATAGTGGAACGAGTACCATAATGGATTTGGTTTACACCCTAATCCAATACAAAATGTATCATGAAACAAAAACACTACCCAATGAATTAGAGTACTATCTTAGTGCACCCATTATAATATGTTCATGATTATGTGTCACAAAAAAGGAAATCAATCATAAGACAAAAATATAATATTTACCCATGGAAAGAAAATGGGTTTCATAATCTTTCCCCACATCATATTCAAAAGTGATATATTAAAGAATGAATTTTTAAAATGGTCATAAGGAATGTGTTTCCCTAGTAAAGGGATAATGATATAGTTATATATGTAAGATAAATATATATATATATAATTTATAAATAATCCATTACATAAAAGTTTTTCATCGTTGATGAAAATTTCATTAAAATATCACATGGGATGTTTTTTGGGGGAAAATACCCTTTTCAATTTGAAATCAATTCATTAAAATCGAAAAATTTCCAAAAATATTTTAAAAATGTATTTCTTAAAAATTAACATTGAAACATGGAAATTAATCTTAAAATCATTGAGTGGTCATGGATCCCTGAAATTATATCCATGATGTATAAGTTAAAAAAAAATTCATTTCACACTATTGTATAAAATTCAAAAAAATCTCATTTGGAAAATGATAAAAAGATTCCTTTTAAACCATTTTCTAAAAATTAAAACATGGGTAAAAATGTATTTAAGAAATCAATTTGAGAATATTAAAAAAATTATTTAAATATTTTAAGTAAAATATGGACATGAAACAGAAATATTAAATATCTAAAAGAATATACAGGATCGGTATTACTTACTAACAATTTTATTAGTGTTTCATTATTCAATAAGGGAATAAATGGAAACCATACTTGTAAAGCACATTCATGAATAGAGGAGGAAAAAATGGATGTAGTTAAAGAATAAATATTTATATGATTTTCACCAAATTATCCTTGAATTTAATAAATATAGAAAAGGAAATAGATTATAACATAAAGGCTTTACCACTTTGGTAAATTTCCAATCAAATCCCCTTGGATGAATTTAAAATAAATTTCACATAGAATACACGGATGTATAAATGATTCATTATATAATATATGAAAGGGGTATTACATACAATATATAAAAGAAATTATATGAATAACATGAAAATATTCCTTAATGAAGGTAAATTTAGATGAATCCCTTAAAAATATCATATCACTGGAATGAGATTTAATAAATCACGTCATTATGTGTAAAAAATGAACATCCATGAAAAACTAGTGGAAATTGATGATATCGGGGCATGTAATTAAAGCATTTGGGTATGATATTAAAACTTTTTCATCACCATAGTGACAAAACTACATCATCTATAGTGATCTGAGACCTGGCAGAGGTCAAATAATGTGACATGAATTTTTTAAGAACAATATTAAAAAATGATTGTTATCTTAATATAATCGTTGTGAATTCGACGACAACACATCATTGGCGAATTTTTCTCAAAGGATGTGAGGATGAACCAGTCTACATCATCTATACATGCTTCAAGAGTCTGTGCATATGTTTATTGTCAAATTACACATGCTTGTGCAGAGGTCCGACGATTCATTTGATGTTGTAATGATCACTCAAATCTGTTTCTATGATCCATGATGATGTTATTGGATTGATTACTTGAGAATATCTTCATATCCCTATAATACAGGAAGGATGAGAGAGAATTACTAAATCTGTTTGAATGAATGGTTACTTAATAATATATTCTGTATTTCCCTGACCATAGAAGCCTAGAGTCGGGGCATTATTTTAATACATTGGCATGATTAAAAGGAATAAAGTCATGAAGAACCAATCAGTTTAATAGTATTGAAAAATAGATTACACACATGAGTGTTACATTACATTATAAAATTACTAACAAATATAACAACATTGCCCCCTTTTGAACACATTTATATCCCTCATCCTATCCCTACAGGTCAACCATAAAAAAATTCTTCAATCCTGAGAAAATAAAACATAGAAAGGGGTGAGCTCAGATGCTCAATAAGGATAAAAATATAGTGGAAACATTCATAAATAAGCATAAACCTTTAAATTAATGTATAAGACTAAATCAAAATCCTTTTCAACATTAAATTCAGCATAATATGGAAAAGATGAAATCAAATAATGCCAATTACTTGTTCACATGGATATTCCACTAGTCGAATAATCACATGCAATACCAATAGCCACTTTCATAATGATGGAATGCATAATGTCGGACATTAATTTCTTTGTGAAGGCCTCGTCCCAGGACCCAGGGGCTAACTTTAACCGGACCCCAACCCATAGAGCCTCTGTCACCACACTCCAACCCAGAGAGACTCTATAATTGGGGTCCAACCTGGAGAGCCTCTATAAGCAGGCTTCCACCTAGAGAGCCTCTATAACTGTACTCAAACCCGAAGGGTCTTCTATAACTGGACCCCAACTTGGAGAGCTTACATTTACCAGTCCCCAACCTAGAACATACAATTCTAACACATTCATCTTAATAATAGGTTGAAATATAACTTAAATATTCGTATTAAAACTGACATACGAAATGTCAATAATTTATCCATAATACTTGAATGGTATAAAAATAACACATCCAAAATCAAACATATCAAAAAAATTTCAATATAATATGGAATATTTGTATCATAATAAATCAACTTCAAACAAATTTAAAGTCCATCAATGGATGTTGATATAGATGAAAATGATTTGTAAAACTCTTTGTGAGAAATATAAATTTTCGTAAAAACATTTAAAAGTAACAAAATTTAGAAAATAATTCATTTAAAGACATTTTTGAATAAATTTTTCACATAACACTTAGAAACTTTTGAAATTAATTGACATTTTAAAAATATACATGTCCATATAAATAAATCCTAAAAAACCATTTTGAAAACAGGGACATTAAAGAAAATAGTTTAGAAGAATAAATCTTTAAAAAATTTAAAATGATGTTTTAGTAAAAGATTCAATTAAAAGAATACCTTTGAAAACTCTTTTATGAAACATGGACATGGATAATAAATATGTCCCAATAAATACTTACACTTAAACAATGTCGAATAATAATTAGATTGCATAATTAACTCTTACCGTGCAGTTTTCTTTGGTCGAGGGTAAGTTTAACCTCATATATAATGACCATTGTATGTTATTAAATTATAACAGAATAATATTAATATTTATTATATCATAAATGATTCATTTATGACTTTATACTACCCATTTAATAATTATTTTCATGTTAAATTAACATTTTAGGTAATAATCACATTCTTTATCGTACGTGTTTTTACTTGTTATTCTTGATCGTATCATTTTGATCATGATTTAAATACATCCAAAATATAAACCTTGATTTATATATCATATATATTTAGAATATAAATATTTATAATAGATATATATATATGAAATTGAAGCCACCGTTTATAGAGATGGTAGGCCGTACATACGGTTAAACGTTGTTTCCGTTTTCATATCATTTTGAACGGAAGTAAGTGAATAAGATATATGTAAGTACATACATACATACATACATAAATACATATATATATGTATATATATATATCTAGTTTCATTATTATGTCATTTATTACATACTTATTAATAATATATTTATTTATAATCATCGTTGAATGGTGAACGTGGGAATGAATCTCATCGCGTCGTGGAGACGGTAATCCGTCTGTACGCACGAACGAAAATATAATTATATCGATTATGAAATCATATGTAATTGGACAGTATATCATATATAAATAATCATTAACATGTTATATTTATTATTCATATTAGTTATATTCTTTATTATACCCAACCAAATAATGAAGTGTTTGAATAACAAACTACACCCCGATGTGGAGACAGTAAGTCGTACATACGCACATATGGTGAATTTTTCATTCATGTGATGGATAAAATAATGAATATGGTTGTACCATTTTTATAATAACATCACAGTATATATAAGATACTGGATTTATTATTTTAGAATTGAAACAAAAAATAAAGATGAAGTGGATGAATTAAAGAACTTGAAAGTGGTGATGAAATATTTACATCTTTTTCGGGATTTTACTTTTGATTTGACCAAAAGGGGTCTTTAGGATGGATTTCTGACCAATTTAAGGACTATAATATTATGGGAGAAATGTTTTGAGGATATTTTGGATGGTTTTGGAAGATCCAAATGGCTATGGATGTGTGAAATTAATATACGGGTAGGTACCCTTTTATAAGAGAGGTGAGGGTAACTTTTGGAAAAACTTTTTATATTATTTTATAATAAAAGCATTTTCGGTTTCTAAAGGATCAAAAATAATTTATTTAGAATAAATTGTGGGGATGTGTCACCAACCTCTCAAATAATAGGTTTTAGACAGGTTTAGGTCATCATATTAACCTTATCTTTTAGATATAACTCTTAGTTAAATATTTTAACTCTTACCATGTCTTCTTTTATTCTTACAATATATGGTTAATAAACATACTCCAAACTAAAAGAATATCATAAAGTGGTTAATTAATTATATATAATATTATTTGAGCACTTTGAACGAGCATTAGAATTTTAGGAATATTATATCAACCAGTAATATAATACTTGTTTTAAAAATTAATTTATGTCAATTTTGAAATTATTTGGTACATGGTTTTTGAGAAAGTCATTACAACCGGATTACTTCCAAAAAGATACATTGAATCAACCCTAAAATGTCATATTAACCTTGAAATTTCTTATATGTCATAAAAAAGTTGAAATTATTATTATTTAAATATTTATAATACCATTTATTTGATTACTTCATTAATATATTAATTACTGCATCATCATTGTGTCACAAATCAATTAAATTATTTAATTTTTAAAAATTATAAATAAAATACCATTATTAAGTAATCTTATTTATCTTTATAATGAATATTTATAGTTGAATTTATCTTATGTATAACCCGATATTAAAAATGGTTAAGTTATTAAACTTTGATTTTAACTCTTTTAACTTTTCTTTAAATAAAATAATAATAAATGTCCTAATCTAATCCAAGTGGACCAAAGATGTTAATATGTTATTAATACGGTTTTTTGTGGTCTAATTATACTTATACAATAGAATTAGGACATGTGTTAGGGTAATTATGATATCATTTTTACCCATAATTATCCTATTTACTTTTAACCATGGTAAATAAAAGTAAAAAGTTATTATTCACCAAAACTTATTTTCATATTATTGAACCAAATTTTACTTAATGATATTTACCATGTGTATCATTTTTTTTAAATTCAACTCATTGAAGTGGTAGAGTTAAATTTTGTGCAAATTTGCAAATGCTCCTAGGAGGTGGGTAAAAGATGGTAAAAAGTTCAATAAACTTTTTATATATCTGAAATCATAATAAAATGAATCTAAGGAATTACATTGAACTTATATAGGTATTATGTATCTATTTTGTCCAAAAATAAATTTAAATAAAATAAATAATTATTTAAATAAAAAGTCGATTTTAAATAGGAACTTCGTGTTTTTAACTATTCATCAAAAATTGATAGTTTTTAGAAATGTACCAAAAACTTACCCTAAGATAATTTTGATATTCTGAATGAAAAATGAAGTCCATTTTACCTAATTCAAAACATATAAGTTTAATTCATTAATTTATAATTAATTCCCGTTCTCAAAGTAAAAAAGCGGGTTTTTAAAAAAGTGAAAACTATCAAAATATTGACATATGTTTATGTCAAATTTAAATGTGAAATTAATTATAATGACCTAAATTGTATTAAATAATAAAAATATAATGTAATTATACATTAAAACCATTAAAATTCACAATTTAACAATATTAATTATTTCTATTAAAAAAGTTGTTTTTGAATAAAAATTTAGTATTTTTCACTATTCACCAAAATATGAAAGTTATCGGAAAAATACAAAGATTTTATCAAATATAAATTTTTATTTCCTGATTCTAAAGAAGAAGTTTATTTTATTGAATTAAATATATAAAAGTTTCAAATATTATATTGAAAAATGGTTCTCCATTAAAAGACTGTAAAATTTGCATTTTCTGAAAAATACTTCCTTAATCTGAAAAATTTAATTTTTTCCTATATTATTTTTAAGAAACACATAATATGGATGTTAAAATTATATGGAGTATATAAAATTCAAAATAAAGTCAATACTATTCGTAACTGTTTTGTTGAACAACTAGTTTGGTAAGTCGTGGTGTGCTCGAACTCGATGTTGCGTGTAGCGCAAGATATTGAATTAAAATGAAGAGATAACATACTATGAACTATTGGGGTGTTATATATTCTCCTCTTCTTATATAGTGAATGTTCAAATACTCGTAAATGATTCACTTTCACCCAAAAATAAGATTACCACAAAATTAATAGTAAATGACATGTTACGATGAACTAACTAAATCATAATACCATTTTTATTTTTATCACATTCTTGTAATATATATTAAAGATATTATGTGATAAACCCAAATCATTAAATTGATTGATAATTCCCACAATATTAGTCAAAACATTAATATTAAAATAATATTCATTCATAATATACTTTTTCATGTATTCGCATAATACCTTGTGAATAATTTTAATAAATAAATTCAATCCAATTATACAAAACAAGTCCTTCCAGAAGCAGACCCTCTTAAAATTTATTCAAAATAATGGAAAAGTACAAAGGAGGCAAAGGGGCAAACAAACAGTCATGCCCTCATCTATGAAAACAATGTAAAAGATCATAATATGACATGTCATTCCCGTAATTAGAATCATCAACTGTTTGAAACATAGATTTAGACTTACCATCATTGAAAATCTTGAGGATATCTACATCCACCATCCTTGGTAGCCGAGAATATGATCTGGTAGACACAGTCCTAGGAAGAGTAGAATAGTCCTTCCATGGTCTCCTCTTTTGAGGAATGGAGGTGAATCCCCCACTGTCATCAATCTTTGTCTTGACACTTAGGAATGCATCCTTAAAAGAGGAATGAACACCACTGCTCGAATCCCTAATAGGGGTACTGATATTCACCCTTTGATCCTTAGATATGTTACCTCATTTATCAACCAATCTTGAGGATTGAAATATTTTCTGAATCTCCTAATGAAGATAAATATGTTGTTGTGCATCATTTTGATTAGATACATATTGAGGGTGATCATAGGTCACAGATTGCATATATTCATGAGACTATGTAGTAGTTTCTTTTATTTAAGTAAACTCCTTTTCAAAATCAACCTGAGTATTCAAGGGACCACTATTTTCTGTCACTGGTGACTCATCCACCAACAACCCCTCACCTTTCTAATTAGGCACCTGAGAAGTAGATTTCTCAGAAGTCAACACATCAACCATAGTGGGAAGTGGCTCTATGGGTGCATCCACCAATTATAATATACTAAAATTGTAATGAATTTATTTATTCGTTGGTGATTTTTAAAACTTGGGAAACTCTTAAACCCTATTATAGGGTCCACTAGGTACTATACACCTATTCACAAGAATATGTTAGACACTTGAATACGCTATTGTTTGGGGCCCTCTATAACATTATCCCAATAGTAACAAATACTATTCATAGACCAAGAGTAGAGTCTAGTAACTCAAAAAGGCCCCTGAAGAGATAAAGGATAACCATAGAAACAAAAACTATCCTGTGAACACACTCATTGTAATATAATACTTTTATCTCATGATATCTCATAAAGTAGGACACCCACTTTGTTTTATCATCCTTTATTTCTATATTATTCATTGAACTTACTTGATGGAATTACCTTCTTCTACCATGGTCATGGATTTAGTAAAGGTGCTACCATCACAATCAATTGGAACAGAAATTATCTTCCTATTAGAGGTGTCAATTTATTTCTTTATTATTCATTAAATTTCATACTAACAATGATACAACGAAAGAAAGGTACCTCATAACAACTTTATTTCCATAGTTTTTTATTTTTTATTAAAGTATGCAATCAATATGTGTACATGTATAAAAATATTATGTTAGGATACCATTACACATGTTAATGGATAGGAACTACCAATGACACCATAAACATGTGGTTTCCGTATTGACATTCTAGTCCCCATGGTATCATCTACCTGAGATCATCAAATTGAAATTTTATGAGAAAAAGTCTCAATACATATGATCCACCAATACCTGATAGTTAGACATCAACTATGTGCAATAACAATGATAGATGAAGAATATATAAAATATTTTTATGATTAATGTCATAGTTTAATATAGGTCGGATCATATTTGTGGAATATCTATAATATTTTGATACAAAAAATAATCATTGATCATTACTATGTAAATAATAGGCATAAAATATCAATAGTACCATTTTAAGTGAATATCATGTATAATTCACTATATACAAGGTATAGTAATTAAAAATTATTGATAATGTTGGGGTTGGGAACGCACTTTTATAACTCTCCCACTTCAACTTGAGAAAACATTCTAACTATCATATTGGATCTCACATGATAAGATCATGTTTCTGATGAGTTATGGTTTTAGTCAATGGACTTACCACATATCTATTGTGTGGATATTCAGTAATATAGAACATGATCCCCTTGAGTAATATTTCCCCAGAGATGATATACCTAAGTATATCAATTTTTACACTATAAATACTTGAAAACGTGGCTAGTATTAGTAATAGAATTATTATGATTTATATTTTGATAAAAGTTTACTTACATGGTATGATTCTAAGAACTGGAACAAATATTTGGGTATTTTACAGCATTTCATTAGTTTCCTCAAAAGCCACAACACAATTGAAATTTTTAGATATGGATACCAATGGTTTGAATGCAATTTTCTTGCTCAGGATCTTATCCTAACTACAATATGATATTATATTGATCTATAGGAATAATTGTTTGCGTCCCCTTAAAAACTATAGTCCCTTCTTCTCCAAGCACCATATATGTATCCATTGAAGTCTCTCATGTATAATTTTATAGTTATGGATAATTTCAATATAGTTATCATAGATATAGTTGATGTTTTCCAACCATTATGTATATATTGGAAATATTAGATATAGTACATTATATGGAATATGCAACATATCCATCACTAGTGCTTATTAAATTATAATCACCACTTTAATCCCCCCACACAACCCAAGCATTTATGAATGGATAGATATATTCCATGTTCCACTTGCATCAATTATCTCTTGAATTGTTTCATTTTTTATTTTCCAATACCTTGTTAGTATGTTTACTATTGGCTAGGTCCAATAAACTGTTACATCTTCCACAGTAGATCTCATTCGATAGAACTTAGGTTATTAGATTTTTTCAATATCTAGATATTTATTTTCATTATTGTCTTAACAAAATGTATGGATGATATTTGTTTTCTACATTTTTAAACAATTCTCATGTTGAAAATAGTTTTTCTCCCACTAAAATCTTATGGTCAAATGGGAAAAAATCATTCTGAATTATTAATCTATCATGTTTCTTACTTCAATAAAAAATTATATTTCAAAAAATTTCACCCCTTATTATCATTATATGCTATCATAAACCATTTCTAGTTGCATCGTATAGATGACTCCCAATATTGATGGCGTTAATATCCAAATCTCTATAAAATGATCACAGAAAGAAAATATGAAAAATGAAATTCTAAGGAATTTGTCCACGAATACATGGTAAACCATTCGATCCTTATGGGTACCATGCTAGTACCACCGAAGTATACTCTCACTTGGATACCCCCTATGTTATTAGTAAATAATAATCCCTTATACATTGATACATGAAATCTATTGTTGAATTTTAATTTCATATTTTAAATTTTAACTAATTTTCATATAATTCTTACTTGTATGATTCGTTATTTTAAATGAATAATGTATCATCAGTCATAGTGAATAAAAAACCATTACCATTGTCAAATCATTTATGCGCAGTATGTGACTTTGGAATAATCCTTTTCCACATTCTCTTATGAAATTATATCTTATGTCAACTATTTTTACATCTGTTAAATTGAATAAACCCAAGACAATATTTCTCCTAATATCTAAAATATAGATATGAACCATTTTATATTAATATAGTTTATATCATGACTATCTATGTTTTATATTATGGATTTAAATAATATCCTTATAAATCTTTAGGATAACTACTTTAGATGTATATTGTGCTTCTCTTGATGTAAGTTTGTTTATATCCTAAAATAATCTTTGCATCTAACTACATGTTCTAATGATATAATGGTTTTATATCATATTATAAATCATATTATATCCATTTTTCATTATAGATGACAAATAGTTATTGGATAATGCATCTATTTGCATAGATTGTCTGAAAAAATAATAGAAGTCACTAAATTGAATATGTTAATCAACATTGATTCTCCTTTGACTTAAATCATGACTCTGATTTGTATTTGTAAATGTGCATTTAGGAATTACTCCACACTACCTTTTATTTATCAATGTTAATATGTAAGTCTCATCATCGACCCTCCTTATTAACATCATAGCTATGATGTGTATACCATAATGTGGGTTCATGAATTACTCTAAACAATATTATAATGATCAATGAATTCTTGGTCAAGAGATCTCAATTCTTTGGGGTTTCTCTAATTGGAAATGTATCTCTCCTGTCCGATGTTTTTTTTACTATTTATTCCCTTCATAGGAACTGAAGCTTCGAGCATGGGGCACGAGTTCACTCCAACTGAAACCTGGATGGCTTCACTTACATGAAGGGACTTTGGACTTCAATTTCTCATGTGATTTAAACAATTTTTTTAGTTCTGGGTGCATATGCATGGACTTAATTGGGTTTTATAGAACCCGATGATATTTCATGATATTGGGAAAATAATTGGGACTCATATCTAGCTCGATAAAGAGACTGAGTATGTTTGGTTTGGGCATTTTTCCAAGATCCTGGTGGAGATTGATCTCATCTCTACACTGATTGACAAGGTAACCCTTTCGACTCCATCTGTAACATTAAACTCGATGTTGATTATGAAAAAAACCTCTATTATATTCTGAATTCATGGATATCTGTCATTCTTCAAAACAATATTGGAAGAAAATCCTATGTGAGGGGTGTGGGTTGAGTGTTCATCATATAAACCTATGCCAAAAGAGGTAAAATATCAATTTCGAAGACATTCCACGAAACATTTCTCATGATAATCCCCATAAGGAGCTAACTAATCACCCTGATTCCCTAGAGGATAAGGGCAAGGAGCTGATTGTAGAGGATCGACCAAGTAAATCAACTAATGACAATGCTTCCACTTTTGGACCAAAAAGAAATCATGGGCTACCATTTTCTCAGAAGAGATAAATGTCACTAATGCATAATTGCCTATAAATGGACAAATTTCTAGTTTGCAGTAAGCTAAGCCTCAAGCCAAAGGCAATGAAAATAAAGTTTTGGTTGAACAAGTTAATGAGAAATAGATTGAGAAAGAGGTTGATGAACATCTTCATTGTGAAAAAATGGATACTTCAGGTAATTGTAAAGGTAAATTTTTCTTTGAAGTGAAACTCACTTCGAAAATTTTTAATGCTTCATAGAAACCTGTCGTGGATAATGAGGGCTTCTGACATGTTTCTTAAAATAATAATAGGTCTTCAAGTGACCTACACGAAGAGGCCGATCAAAAAGTGAAGGAGACTAATCAGGTGTCTCCTACACATATTGGAGTGGTCTAGGGGATGAGTGAGAACTATTATAAAATGAATATTGTGAAGCAGATAGATAGATCTGACTCTAACATCACTGATGTTGAGACCCTATATGAGAGGATTAAAGAGCTTCCACCAAGTGGAGGAAAATATTGAGGTCAGTGGCAAGGTCATTGAAGATATATTGCGGAATGGAATGCTGTACGTATGGAGGAAAGAAGGCTAAGTGAAAGATTGGTGAAAAATTTAGGTCACTAGATTTTGTTATCGGTACTTTGTTTTATACTCCCGATTCTTATCTAGTTCATATGTTTTGCTTTCTTATATTCTATAAAAGAGGCACTGCCTCTAAATTATTCAAAAAAATGAATTCTTCATCAAGATATGTTTTGGCACATATATCCAAACTAGACCATATATGCTAAACATGCATATTTTATACTTCAATTTTAAATTCCTTAAAACTCTTAAAGGAATCTAATGATTCATATTTACCTCTAGATTTTCATTGGAATAGTTCATACACTCTAGTTAAACTTATTCTTAAATATTTTTAACTTACCTTTATTTACAGAGGTTTGTTTTTCCAAAAATAAATAAGTAAATATGAATATAATTATGAATGTATTTACCTCCCAAGATTATAAAATTATACCTAGTATATCCTTGATAATTACTTTTAGTTTTTCTTGAAAAATAATTATCTTTCCAGAAATTGATAATATGAGTCTCATATTTTTTAATCATCAATTATTGACTATGATTCATGATTTACTGAATAATTATTTGAGTATAAAACATAAAAAAAAATTCACTTCTAAAATAAAATAATATCTCCTTGTGTCCAAAGGACATGTGTGTTAAATTATTTTCTAACAAAAAATTAAAATTCAAATATAATCATTATCTTTGAAATTAGAAGTTGTGAACTTCTCATTTTTGAATTAGGATTCATCCTTTCTCATCCAGTTTCAGAATTAAGATTACTTCTTATAACTTTTCTATACTTGGTTACTATATTTAAATACACATATGTGATAGGTATATCGTATTCAATACCCAAGTATTACAACTAAAACATTACATGAAATGATGAATATACATTGAATAAGAAGTTATTACTTGCTTCTTCAATTAAATTCGTTTAATTTAAGCATCCATATTCTTATCTAAAGACATAAAAGGACATCCAATTATATGATCAACCTTTATTCCTTGAAGAATATTGTGAAGGTTCCTCTGGAATCACACTTTCCATCTGCATTTTATCCTTGTATTTGAACTTGTTCCCCATAAGAACTAAATATTACTCTTCCTTCAAGTTCTTATCAACCTAGAGAAGATTACCAAAAATCTAAAGAACATTTTTGCACAAACTAATTTTTTTAATATTAAAAAAAACTAAAAAAAGTGATTGATAAATATATTAGAAATGTATTCATTGAATGATCTTAATAGATCATTCATATTTACATGTATACAGTGTGAACATCATCTTATTCACATCCTTCTTCTCTTTATCCACACATGAAACTCATAGGTGAGATAACATGTAAAACCAACCATGTCATGATGTTATATCTATAACTCACATCAGACATTGATGATAGAATGATGATGTATCCATAATATTCATCATACATCAGTCTCTTGTAAGCATCTTTCACAGCATCGCATCATGTGGTGTCCCAAAAGTTTTAGGGGACTCTCGAACCTTGAATTTTCTATATCATAGTACTATGCATATGATCCTATACTATTCTTGGAAATTTATGATTGATATGACTTTATAATTTTCCAATACTTATCACAATATAATTACGGTATTACTTTTATCTTATAAAAAACTAATTGATTGGTACTTTTATCTTAATTTCTGTCTGAACATTATGAGTTAATTCAAACTAGAAATGTCTCCCAATATTCTATCAGACTCCAGTATCCCTCACGATTACATTCAGAATACTCTATTTCTTGAGTATTCTAGTTTAAACGATCCTTGAAACTATCATTATAGTCTTCAAGCTATGGGTATGACACTACTTGTAGAGTTTCAAGGTAGGAACTAGGTTGGCCAACCACATTGAATCATTGTTCCTTAATCTATTGAGTAATGTCTCAGCATCTAAAATCATAAAAGCTATTTACTGAAAAATAGAATTTGAAGTTGAAACAATCTTTCAGTGGACACTTCTTTGTGGCCAATTTCTATTAAGTCAAACCATCACTATTAGAAGAACTACCCAGTAGTAGGAGGCACCCTTAACATTGGATGACGAGCACCTATACACCCTGTTTTGTACATATTTGAGAAATAAAAGCCATTCAAAACTATTGTTTGATGGTATTTATAATATTTTAGATGAATGTAATATATTTATATTAAATATATTCATACTATGTTATCATACTGACACCTAAACATACATTAATAAAATACATTCAACATACCTTTATGCATTTTTCTATTTATTATTTTATGTGTTTATCTTAGACATGAAAAGGAATAAAATACAAAAAAATCATAATGAAAATAAATTACATGACTGATCAAGAAAATATATATTGGTGGATCCATTTAAACTCAATTGATCAATTGTGACATAGAGGTATAATACCCAAGTCAGTTCTTGACTCATATCTCTACTCGATCCTGATAAACTATTTTCACATTCCATCTGGGTTACCATTCCATCTTGCTGTGTTCCATGTCTTACAACATCATTATCAATAGTAATAACATACTCGTAAACATGTGAGGGGGTCTTGGGAAGTTAAATATATGTACAGAATTAAACGTTGGATGTGCAAGCCCTTATACATATTGAATAAAGAATGATGATGCACATTTTTCCAATAAAAAAATTTAGATATTACAATCATTACACATAGAGGTTATAATAAATTAAATAATATATCCTAGAAAAAGGGTTAGTCCCTGCTAAAGACCACTGTATGGGTAAAATAAAAGTGTGATAAAAATTAAAATGTAATAAATTTAATTTTGAGAAAATTATAATAAATTAAATGAGTTGTTTAAAATTCAATACTTTATTTACATTAAATACTATATTTAATTTATCTTAATATCAAAATTATATTAATTTGTTTTCGAATAATATTATTTAATTATTTTAAATACAAAAATATTTAAATAAATTTTAGAATATGTTACCGGATTTCCACGGGCTTCTGAACCCCACCCAGACCCATTTTGGGTTGAGAAAAACCCACACATTCCTGTTATGGGCATGCCATAACCCACCTATTGATGTTGTGGGTTATGAAGACCCCTTATAGGAAAGTTATAAATAGGGAAGAACTTCATCAATCTGTTTTGGGTCAAACTGATCTAGTTTAGACATAAGACACTTAATTAGGTAGGGGCTTTGCTGACATCTGGTTGTATTTTTCACTATGCACAACAATATGAGGTAGAGCAACTTTCATAGAAGGAGGCATTGAATGTGGTAGCCATAGATTAACCAAAAGAGGAAATCGACAATGGGAATCGGTAGTAACACTGAGATTGTGAACGGGAACACTATTCTAGTGTGACCAAGTGACGATGATGTATGATGCTACGATTGAGCTAAGTGGCAGATTGGATGATAATGTTTGTTGTAGAGGCCCTATCAACATGGAGTGGGGAAATTATAGGTGGTTATGGTGTTCCAGACCCAGATTCCATTGATAGTTCCCTGAGCTCGGTTGGCCATATGGCCTCAAGCACATCTACTCAAAGGCCAGAGGCTACCAACTAAAAGTGAGGGCCTAGGTTGTGTCCATGGGGAGACTATGCCCCCATTATTAGAGTGAAAAAAATATAATATAACAAGTGATAATAGAAAAAATTATATGTAAGTTAAGGGAACAACAGAAAAGGCAATATCAATAAAAACTGAAACAACTAGGATAAATGATATAAATATACAACAATGGATGACGATATATGTCATGTCACTAGTGAGTTAGAAAACAAGGATTATAATGTTGACTATAAGTATACTATAAAAAATTAAAAAAATTAATCTAAAAGCTAACCTAAGAATCCAGAGCACTAGCTTGATCATATTCTAACAGCTTCATCCCAAAATATCCATCAATCAAAAGTTCGAAGAAACTTGCTTCACTTTGTCAACAACCACATACATATATTCTTCCTATGTACCATTGGAGGCTTAGATCAAAATTGAGATAAATCTCAGAAGGCCACCACCAATAGTGTCTATAACATCCTATCCATGTAATATAAATTGAAGGTGTGAAAGTATGCATATATAAAAGTAATGCAGCATATTAATGTAAATACTGACTACCTGCTTCATCCCTCATCCCATGTCTAAACATGAAACCAGTTCATTAATTAATTATTTTTAGTTATATAATTAAGTCACATGAGGCATATAACTCACTGACATCACCTCATGAAGTAGTAGTAGGGGTTCTGAGATGTAACATGTAAACCATGATGATTATAATATAAAAAGGGTTCAAAGGTAATAACCAAGGAAAAATAGTCCTCAATGGTTTCCAACTTAGTAATAAATGCACCCCGGATAAGGGGTTATAGTGTAATCCAAGGAGCATTATCCAAATAATTCCACAATAACATGATCTAACTAAGTCCAAGGAATACATCCAAGGTTAAATGGGATAAGCAACGACTATGCCCAAGGATGGAACCAAGGAACCTTGAGTCCATAGAATCCATGTTGGATCCAAATAGTGTATCAAATGAATTTTTTAATATTAAAGGAGGTATCATATAGTGTCATACTAGGCATCCACTAATAGGTGAGGATCAGGTTCCAAGGTGGGTTTAAACCAAGTAAACCAATATCCTTGAATATGAATGGATTCCACAGGTGACCAATCCATTACTCAATGAATCTAATAACTAAATCTAGTCTAACTACTCATATAGATATATCATGGTCCATATGTATAATTATGAACCTTAAATTTAGTTATTTTAATGAATTAGGACAAAATATAATTATTCCATTTAAAATTTTATAAGGTTCATGCCATTTCATTTCATTATTTTGATAAGTCTAATCAAGAATTCAACCATTTATGATTCTATATAGATCATAGTCATTTCACTTGGTTCATTTTGTTACCTTCCACTGTAAGGGAAAGGAGGTGCTACAACATGTAACCAAACATTCATTTCCAATTCAAGAGGCCAAGTCATTAATATAAATTATACTTCCCAATTACCATTTATGCTAATTAATCATGATTTAGTCATTTACCATAAGCAGTTAATTTTTGAATACTAAATGTAAAAATCATAATTCAACAGTCATTTAATATACAGAGGATTACCATTAGAATGGTCAAGCTCAGCCACACATGAAAGGTGGAAGGAAGGTGTTAAAATACTAAAAAAATAATTATGGTAAAACATCATCCATGATATGGATGATGTTGTAGATGTAAACACAATGAAATAATTACATATATGAAAGGGTTCTAGAACATGGTCCTAATAACTATAAAATGACATATAAATTTAACAAATAATGCCTAATAAAATTTGTGCAATGACTAAATAATTTTTAAAATGAGGGAACTTGAGGGATGTTTTATAGACCACAAACCACAGGCTTGTACAACTATCCTTGTCCAGTATCAACCATTAGTTCATCCTAGATTGGAGTAGATATTAATTATGGCTTAATTTTATGAAATTGGGGCATAAGATCTTGCATCTAAAAAATTTCATAGATACCAAGATGAATGATGAAAGATTAAAAAGGAATAAAGAATGTGTCGACATAGAACCAATGAGATGGATGACACTTTAATTAGACTGTAGACAAATGAACTATTTGAAATCCTAATTTCGGCTTAAAAAAGCCTTCAACAGAGGAGAAAATATAGGCTATTCCCATTAAAAATCCTAGGGGATATGGGTGTTTAATTAAAAAATCACTTAAGGGGAAACCCATAATTTCACACAAAATTTACCCTTCACATGATTTGGATGCATGGTTTGAAAAAAACCTAGGAAAATCATGAATATAAAGCTATAAGAAGGGGCAAACACAAGGTTAGGCCACACAGTTAGGGAAACTAAGCACCAGACATGTAAATATCCCCTGCAATTTTTCTGTAACATTTTGGACAAATGTGTGGCCCATCTCGCAACTGTGGAAAACCATATTCCCTATACCATCCCAATAACCATCCACACACAGTTTAAAATAACAATATGGTCTACCTATTATAGTTTCAACTAACTGTGCAACATTCTGTTTTATCCTAGAAAGTTAGGTTCTGAGATCCAAACAAGCCTTCGACAACCCCAATATATTTACTAACTCATTAGGAATTCCTATTTGGAAAAAATAAAATAATTACTCTAAAATATAAAGGATCCATACCTAAGTGAAAAATTAATATCATACAGTATCCCCCTTAAATGAACACATCTATGAGATCACATTCCATTGGAGGAAAAATACTCTATGGGGACAACTCTAACCACTAGGCATGTACGCCGGCCTCCTGCTCCGATGTCTCATCGTGTACATGTCCATGATTACATATAACCCATACTAAAGGTTTATACTAGTCTCACAAAGCCTATGTACAATATTAAATTATGTGTATAGTATATTCCTCAAAATAAGCATCGAAAACTATCTCAAGTTACTTAGGATCAAAAGTATGAGATATGTCATCATGATATCGGTGAAGCTGTGAAATGTGGAAGGCATCATGCATATTAAGGCACCTCTAGGGTATTACCAATTTATAGGCCACCTGAAAAACTCTCTCTAGAATCTCAAATAACCCAAGGAAGCATGGTGATAGTATCACTTACCTCTATATCCATATATTCCCTAGCCAGGTTGATACCCATAATAAAACACTATCCCAGACCTCAAACTACATAGTTCGTCCATGGTGATCGACATATGAATTCAATCTAGACTGAGTAGTAGTCATAGGATTCCTGATCACCTAAACCTACACCAAACTCTCTTGCATTATATGAGAACCTTATAAGACTATCTAGCATTCCTCTAGCCAATATAAGGGTAAACTTTACAACCTACCATACAAGGCCTTAAAAGGATCCATATAAATAGTCTCCTAGAAGATTTTATTGTAAGTTAACTCAAAGAGAGGTATATGATTCTACCAATAACTTAAAAAATCAAGGACTCATGCTTAAATAAAGTCCTTTAGAACTGATATCATATGTTCTGACTATCCATCAGTCTAAGGGTGAATGGTTGTGCTCAGAAGCACCTGTGTACCCATAGCTTTCTACAACCCTTTTCTAGAACCATGGTGTGAAACAAGGGTCCCTATCTAAAATTATAGTACGAGGGACCCCATGAAGTAAAATAATCTCATTGAAAAAAAAATTTCCAATAATATTAAATGATAATGTCTCTTGTATTGGAATGAGGTGGGTTACATTCATTACCTAGTCAATAACTACCCATAAAACATTGTTACCTCTAGGTGACCTAGGTAAAATAACTATGAAATCCATAGAAATATCTTCCTGTTTCTATTCTAGTTTTAGAAATGTCTGTAACAAGCCTTCTAGTCTCTGGTTCTCTGACTTCACCTCATGACATGTGGAATACCTAGTGATGATACTTTCTATCTGATGTTTCATCGTAGGCTATCAATACTAACTTCACATATCTCAATAAATTTTAGAGATTACAGGATGAAATTACCTTTTAGAAGTGTGAAAACATCACATCAACTCCTATATAATATTTTTAGGAACCCAGAAACATATATGTTTACACATGATGTCCTCTCTATCCACATACCAGTATACAGTCATATCATCTCTTTAAATAGTCTCATAAAGAACCAAGAACTCAGGATCTGAAAATTTTCCTCTCTTAACCTACTCAAGGAGGGAAGAGGTAACTATCAAGGCTGAGATATAGGGATTCTAGTGATTTCCATGACACTCCAGAAGAATCTTAGAAATGAGGGCCATCAATTTCTATTCATCATTGGCTTCTCGTAAAACCTGTTCCGAAGTTTTCTAGTTCAATGTATCAGCAACTGCATTTCCCTTTCTAGTTATATAGGCAAGCTCAAAATCAATGGATTAAAGATATTTAACCCTTACTCACTGTATGAGATTCAATTCACACTATATAAAGATATATTTGATACAACACAAATTTCTCACCCAATAAATAGTGTCTCCAACAACATAAGTCATGGAAAATGCTGCTAGCTCAATGTCATGGGCCATGTATTTTCTCTCATGAGGTCTCAGCTACCATGATCCATACACAAAAACGTTGTCTTCCTACATCATAAACACTCCAAGGATGATGCATATTGTATCACAGATGATGGTATAATATTTTCCAAGCTCTATTAAAGTTGTATCGGTGTCAAGACAGGCCTCCCTTTCAGATTATAAAAATCTTTTTCTCATTTTGCAGACCACAGGAACATGGAACCTTTATTTTTAAGACTAGTAAGTGGTGAATATAAGAGTGATAGGTCCTCTATGAAATGATAGTAATAACAATATATCCCCATGAAACTCTATATATCAAACAAATTCTAGGGATACTCTCAAGAAGCAACATCACTAACATTCTCTCAGTCAATAGAGATCCCATATTCCGAGATAATATGATCCATTAAGTGAACTTTGTTGATCCATAATTAAAAATTAGAAAGATTGTAAAAAAGATGATTCTATATCGGTGTACTCAAAATGATATTAAGGTACATAGCATGGTCTATACAAGATTGATATAAAAAAAGATGCTGTCAATAAATAAAATGAAAAAATAGTGAAGGAATGGGGTGGAACACACTCTTCATCAGAGCCATGAAAATAGTAGGCGTGTTTCAATACCAAATGACATAACAAGGTACTCTTATAGACTATACCTACTACAGAAAGCTATACGTGGTATGTCTAATGTCTCGACTCACACATAATGATATTGGATATCAGGTTGATCTTAGATAAGACACTAACTCCATGGAGTTGGTTAAGTAGATAATCTATTCAAGGCAGTGGATATCAATTAATGATTTTATGATAGTTCAACCGTATATTAGCCTTGCCTCGGAAAAGGGTCCCATATGACTTCTTGGCGAGAAGCATAAGAGAAAGTTTTAGGCCATATAAAACATTTGGTCTCCAAGTTGTCTAACAACAACTTGAGCTCTTGGAACTCAATAGGTGCCATCCTGTATGGATGAATCGACATTAGAGATACTCCTAGAATTTGCTCAATCATAAAATCTACCTCTGTCATAGAAGTCATGACAATAAATTAATTTTGAAAGACATCACTAAAATGATATTCTACTGGAGATAATTCATCATGATTTAAACCCTAACCCTTAATTAAGAGACTAACAATCTGGTCAATCACTCCACCTATCCCATGATGCTCTAGTCATGATCTATTATCATTAACATCCCACTCACCCTTGGGTAGATAATTTCTGCCCTGTAGTGATGTAAATTAAAACCTTTGAATATATTAGTATAAAATGGAGTGATATAGAACCAACCAATCCATATCTATAATGACATCGTAGCCCATCATATCAACAAAAAATAGGTCCCATAGAAATGGATAACTACCTACCTCAAGGGGATGTCCCTACACTAGCGTATTACCTCTGACCGTTGTCCTAAGGGTGTATCCAGGTTTATTACACCCAAGTAATAAAATATTTTCATCCCAAGGATTTAAACATTAGATAACAAGATTAAGAATAGAGAAGAATCTATATCAAATATATAAGATAATATAGTGGAGGATACTAGAATAGTACATAATATTGTAGATGGTCTCACAGAATGATCCTTGGGTATTGGATGTAGTGCATAAAACTGACCAAATCCTTGACCCTGTTCCATTGTTAGACTACCAAAATAAAAATTGATTTTTTGGCGGTGGTGGTTATCTAGTGTCTGGGTACCGTGTATATGACCTCCTCTATAGCTATTATTGCCAGTGCTACTCCGACTCTCTTCCTGACATGGCCTAAAATAACCCATCCCTGAAGGTGGAGTTGGTATATGTCCTCTTCCACTAGAAACTGATGGAATGGTCTGACATAATCTCTGGATGTTCCCTCTATGGACATAAACTTGACACTCCGTAGGGTCTCCCTCACATTGAGGCTTTATATTATCCTATCATTTACACTAGTGACACACCATAGAGCTACTGTTACTGGTACTCTAGATACCACTTCCATAAAGAGAAACCTTGAGATATCTCTTGCTGCTACCAGAGGAAATACTGGACTGTGTTAGTACTAGTCCTATATGGCTGGTACTATTTCCTTCCATTAGTTTGGTCTCAATGATAAGTTACTAATTGACTAGTTCAAAGAATGTAGGATGGCAAAATAATTTCACTTAAGTATCGATGGTATACACAATCCCATCCACAAAGTACATAGAATACGAAATCTCGTCACCAATTAGAGTCAGTGCAAAGTTCTATAACTCAGTGAAACACACTGAATACTCAATAACTGACATATAAACTCACTCGAGATGCATGAAATATTGGGATCTATCACCTCCTAGTGTCCAAGGAAAGAACTGAACAATGAAAGAAGTATATAAATTATCCTATAACATACCCTAATAGCGAAAATCCTAAGTAATTATACCCCACTAGTGCTTAGCTGAATCACATAGAATGTATAAAACAAGATTGACCCTATACTCTAGAGGAATCTTGAGATGATCAAAGATATAAGGTGTTACCTATAGACAATATTAAGTATCCTATGGAACACCATCCACCAAGATGGTAGGAGGATGCTACTACTAGAACTCACATGTTAGATCATCAATCATAGGTGTAGATCATGGATAACCATGAATGGACTATATCTGATGTATGAAAATATATCTGACTTGAGAATCAGTGCCCAAATCATGTACAAAAGGAACAGATTCATGTAGAAGTTTTGGATGTAATATTGGAAGCTTAGGGCCACCACATCTAGACCATGGTCATCACCCCCCTCCTGGAACATTACATGAAGAAGTCATGGGGGAATTGTTCAAAAATTCCAAGCACACACCTCATAAAAACTAAGAAAAAGATCAATATAAACACAAGTAAAAGATGAACGTAAGAAAGGATCACTAACCATTTAATTATACCCCAACAACCCACTTAGAATGACAAGTATTGGTAAGTGAACAAGTATTAGTTACAAAGGTTCCATTATATGAAGTTTCATGATCCCCTTTCCTCATCATTTATTGGAAATAATCTTATTCATTTTATATTTAATCAATTGGTTCAATCCTTTACCTTTCATAGACATGACAAGTAGGGATAATGAAATGCGATGATTTCATTTAAAAATACATTTTTCAATTTAATATTTTTTATTTAATTATAAATGATATAAAATTTCATTTAAAATATACCATCATTCCAAGTGAATCAGGGCCAATACACCTTATCAATGAAAATGGAATCTATTTGAATTTAATCTATTGGCCAAATCAGTAAATTAGTAATCCCAAGCCACGAGGACCAATAACAACTCATGAATTGAAACCGACAATCACTCAATCAAATCCAAGAGCAGCACAAGTATAACTATAAAAACAAGGCTCTCTCAACAATCCAAGGCCTATTAAGCAATGAAAATCTATGTAATTCATCTTTATAGCATAAAAATATGTCAGAAATGAGAATTATATGAGCATATAATGATGAATGTAACAATTATACATGCCCTAATATCATTGGTCCAAGGATGAAATGAAATATCAATCAGAATAATAATCAATTACACCACATAGAATGTGTGTCACCCAATGGTAAAATGAAATAAATTACAATAGGAAATGATATAACAACAAATATAATTATAGAAACTTGTCATTTAACCCAATCATGGGTTTTAGTTGACCAAGAATGACTTATAACCATGTTCCAAGAATTTAAAATATCTAAAATATTGTCTCAAAATAGTAAATAAAGAACGGAACCCTCTGATACCACTTTGTAACATCCCAAATGTAGATGCCATTAATGGTTCCCTGAGCTAGGTTGGACACAAGGCCTCAACCACATCACCCCGAACACTAGAAGATGTCGACTAGCAGTGAGGGTCTCGGGTGTGTCCATGGAGAGACTATGAAGTCATTACTATAGTTTAGAATATTGGATAAATATAATACAATAGGATATAAGAGGATAAAATATAAGAAGAATACGTGACAACAGAAAAAGACAAGATCAACAATAACTGAATCAACTGTAATAACTAAAATAAACATAAAAAACAGATGATGATATATGTCATGACACTAGAAAACTGGAAAAAATGGATTGTAAATTAGCCTATAAGAATACTATATAAATGTAAAAAAAGGAATCCAAAAGCTATCCCAAGCATCCCGAGATCCATCTTTGTCATCTATTACTAGCTCCATCCTAAAACAACAATCAATCAAGTGTCTAAAAAAACTTTATTACATTTTTTAACACTGACATACATATAGTGTTCTGGGGTACTAATGGAGTCTCAGATAGGATGTGAGATAAATCTCAGTAGACCAACACCAATGGTGTCTATGACATCCTATCCGCATAATATAAACTAAATATTTAAAATAATGCATATATAATTGCAAAGTGGTATAGTAATATGAATACCCAAGTACATGATTAATCAGTTGACTGGAATATAAAAATGTAACAAATTCATTAGTTATTTATGTTAAGTTTATATAATTAAGTCACATGAGGCAGAACCATCACTATAATCACCTCATGATAGTATTAGTAGTGGTTTCAATATTTAAGAAGGAAACCATGATGATTATATTATAAAAAGGGTTCCAAGGTAAATAACTAAGGAAACATAGAACTCAAGTGTTACCAACTCAAAAATAATTGTAGCTTTGATTATCGGTAAGAGTGTAATCCAAGGAGCATCCTCCAAGGCATTACACAATAACATGATCTAACCGAGTCTAAAGAATACATCCATGGTAAAATGAGATAAATAATGGCTTCATGTACGGATGTCACCATAGAACCTCACATCAATAGATTCTATGTTGGATCAAAGGAGTGTATCCATGGAATCCTATAATAGTAAATGATGGATGCTACGATGTCAGGTCATACATCAACTAATCACTGAGGCTCAGGTTCCAAGGAGGGAATAAACCAAGGAAATAAACATCCTTGAATTGTAATGGTGTTCATGAGTATCCAAGGAATTACCTTAGGAATATATGATCTCATTCGAGACTGACCACACCTATAGATATGTCATGTTCCATATGTATAATTAAAAACCATTCATTATTTTAATTTAATCAATTAGTCCATAATATAATTATTCCATTTAATATTTCATAAGGTTCAAGCCATTTATTTTCATTAGTTTTACAAGGCCAATCATGTGTGAAACCATTTATGATTCTGTATAGGTGATATTCATTTCACTTCGTTTATTTTGATACCTTCCACCGTAAGTGGAAAGGGCTGCTACGACATGTAAGAAAACATTATTTTCCATTTATAGAGGCCATGTAATAAATATACCTTATACTTTCCAATTCCCATTAAAGATTATCAATCAATATTTAAAAACTTAACTTAGGCAGGTAATGTGTGAATATTGAGCCTAACCATCATAATTAAATAAGAATTTAATAAAGTGAGGCTTACCATTGGAATGGTCAAGCTCAAGAACATCTGAATGGTGGCTCAAAGGTGTCAATACACCAAAAACCCAATTATGGTAAAATATACTACATGAGATGGATGATGTTGTGGATGTGACCACCAATAATGAATTATATATATGGAAAGGGTCATTGAACACAGTACTAATGACTATAACCAAGAGATATAAAGTAAAAAAATGGTACTCGATGAAATTAGCATGATGGAATGACCATTTATAAAATGATGGAAATTTAGAGATTAGTCATTAGACACCTACTTTAGGCTCATACAACTCATATTCATCTATTATAAACCTTTAGTTTTTCTTGAACTATAGTAGATCTGAAGAATTAAAATGCCCTAACATTGGGGAATATGAGAATGAATCTAAATAACATCGTAGATAGGGAGAATAACAATGTAATACTAAAAAGTAGTTGAGAATGTACTGGTGTGGATCTAATGAGATTAATGACAGTAGAATAAAACTCCATACATATGATCTATCTAAAATCCTAGTTTATTCTTGAAGAAGGATTCAAAAGAAGAGGCAATAGAGGGTTTATATGATGAAAATCCAAGGGGAGAATGGGAGTTAATTAAAACATTATTTAAGGGTAAAATCATCATTTCACCAAAAAATTGCCCCTGAATTGGTTTGGTCACACATTTTAGCCAAAATTTGGGTAAAACATGCATGATTAGCTGGATGAAGGGGAATACCTATTGTTAGGATGAACGGTTAGGTAAATCTTGTGCCAACCATGTGAAAAGACTCTGCAATTTATCTGCAACAATTTTCACAAATGGGTGTCCCATAATTTGTGGTTAAGGGAAGTGTTGAACCCCATACGTGTCCATTGTATATCCTCACATGGTTTAAAAAAACCCTATAGCCTTCCTTTAATAGTTTTAACTAACCATGTGATATGATATTTTCTCTCAAAATCTATGTTCTAGTCTCTAAAAAATCCGCATCCACTCTTGACACATTCACTAACACATTAAGGATCTATATTAGTTCCAAAAAAATTAATTAGTCTAAAATTAAAAGTACCCATACAATAGTGAAAACCCAAGATCTTATAGTGGTTGTGTGGGGTGGTCACCGAGAGGACGAGATAGATGGATGGGGTAGGTGGTGTTGTGGAAAATGGTACTGAGGGCATCTGTGAGGGTGGAAGATGTAGGAGGGTTTTGTGGTGGTAGGATGTCCAAATGAGGGGTGCCTATGGTTATGCTTGTCATTTTGGCGAGAGCATGAACACACTAGGGTAGAAACCAGAGATCCATAGAGGGTTTCCAAAAGCATCCGAAAGACTATTTACAAAACTTTTTTATAAAATATTAATTTGTTGGGTTTTTTTCCTCACCTTCCAGCCACCCTTATTTATTGAAACCTTTCAAATTATTGTTAACCGAATCATATTCAATATTATCCCATTTTACCTAAGGATAGAATTTTTATAGACTTATATTTATATACTATAAATTTTTTGTTGTTTTTATTAGGTCCCACCAGTGAAAAAGATCCATCCAAAATAGTACTGGCTGGTTCTTCTCTTGAAAACTAGATGTTTGCAGAAACACCACTAAAACCATGTAATAATTAATTACACGATCATATATATATTTTTCTTGAATTTAATACCCAAAAAACTGATTGTGAACCATATATTTTCTCATAACTTGGTCATTTTTTATTATATCTAATCATGTTTTTGTTGGGATCAAAACAAATCCTTATTTTAAAATTTAAGGAAAACTACTTTTTCCTTGGATAAATAAATTCATGAAGTAACTATAAAAAGAATTTTTGGTACCAAGGAATGTAGAAGATTCTAGTGGGGTGTAGATTTTATATTATTTATCATTATATCATTGAAACTACATCGTCTCTAATTTTCTATGCCCTGGTAGAGGTCTATGGATCTTGTAAGAATTTTCTAATCACAATAATACAACCAAAAATTTTCATCATTAAAATCATTTAATTGACACACATTTGACTATTGCTCATCACTGGTGACCATTGCACAAAGGATCTAAGGGATAACCCCTCAACATCATCCACACACAGTTTAAGAGTCTTTACATATGTTGATTATCAAATTTTGGGTGCTAGCACAAAGATCTGATAATTCATATGGTGTTGTGAAAATCATCTTGAGTAGGTTCCTATGATCCATGAAGACGATATTGAATCAATATCTTACACATTATGTTTCTCTCTATATAATCCAAGGAGGAGAGAGAAACTCATATTACATAGGAATGAACAATTATTGGAAATGAGCTTCTCATTTGCTTATATTGTTGATGATCATATACTTATAAAGGGTTTCCCGCCACCCAAGAATAAAACACCCACTAAATAAGCTATAAGTGAAACCTTATGATGAATAATAAACATCAAAATTCCATTTATATTTTTATGAAATACTCATAATATATAATAAATATATTACCTGATAAACCTAAGTCATTTACATGACTAATAATTTCTATAATATTTAACGACCATTGAATATTAAAATAGTATCCATTCATATATTATTGTTCCATGTATTCACTTAATATCTTTTGGATACTTTAAATAAATAAATTCAACATAATTATTCCATACTAATATAATAATGAATTTATTTATGTTGTAATGATCATTAATAATTGGAAAACTCTTGGACCCCATGATGGGATCCTCCGTGTCCAATACATCTAATCACTAGAATAGGGTAGAATTATGAATATTATATTGTGTGTGACCCTCTAGGTCCTTATCTTGATAGTAGTAAATACTATTTATAGACCAATATCAAAGTATAATAAGTCATCAAGGCCAGTAAAGAGGTGAATAATAGTCATAGCAATGACAACAATCATACAAAAATACTCCATGTAATATAATAACTTTGTCTCATGATATATCATAAAGCATGAGACACTTTTTTTCATCATCATTTATTGATTTATTATTCATTAAACTTACTAGATAGAATTACCTTCTTATACCATGGACTTGGATTTAGTAAATGTACTACCATTAGAATCAACTGGGCTCGATATATTTATTCCTATTTGAAGAGACAAATTCTTACTTCATTATTCAATCAACTTCATACTTGCAAAGATGCACCCAAAAAAAATTATGTTTCTATAACTTCATTTACATATTTCTTTCCTTACATCAATATTGAAAACCACATTCTTATTTTTTAAACCATTCACTAAAATGTACAACATTTAAAAAATATAGAGCTTCTTTGATGGTTGAGTATCTTGGAAATATGAACATAATACATGAAGAACATAAAACTTCTTCTAACCCACATGATAGACTTCCTCATAGGTTTTTTCTAATGTAATGTTTTTGTATCTCACATCCTGGACACGTACATCAAAGAAAAGGGTCAGAATAATACCTTGCAGGGGAATAAACTATCACGAACCAACCCGGGTCAACCCTGAACCGGTCACCCGAGTCAGCCTGTGACATGGCCCGAGAGGCTTTCCCGATCCTCCAGGGCTAGCGATAAGAGCCAAGGGAATCAAAAAAGTGATGATGGGAATGATTTCTCCTAGTTTAAATAAACAGAGGCAGTAGGAAATAAATAATAAATAAGCCCGAAAATAAATAATCCGAACAAATCAACTAAGAAATAATTGAAAATAAAAAAAAATCTAACTGGACTTGATGACCACCAAACTCAACGTGACCCTACGGGTCACTCTCTGATCACAAGACACAACATTGACCATGGCGATCGAGATCAAGCTGAAACCTACACCTGTGACTAAAAATAAGAATGAAGTATAGGCATGAGAATTTAAACTCAGTAGGTCTGACCAAGTAATCCACTCCCCAAATCATTTCCTTTAATCAAAATAATCATCAATTTCAGGTTTGAACTACAACATATAAAATTAATGATTTCTACATGTTACTCAAAATAAATGTTTGAGTCATTACCATTATTCATTTCTCAAAACCCAAATCAATTTTTTAGTGAGGCATTAGAATTTTCAAAGGGAAAGTGTTGTTTATATTTTCATATTTTTAACAAGAGGATTAAACACTTTCTTTTGAAAACCATTTTTAGAAACCTAATAAAAACTAGTTTACCACTTTCCAAGGAAAAAAATATACAAAAATACACAAAAGAAATCACACAATAAGGGCAATGTAGGTATACATATAAGAATCACAATCACTACTGCAAGAAACAATATCTGAGTAGACATAGGTGAACCCAGGTCATTGAGAATAATATTGAAGACACCAATACATGAGACCTCATCCTTATTTACATGTCACACACAATGAAATCAAAATGCTCAAAATGATCATCCATCCTTACTCAAGCATGCCGAGGGAAAATCCCATGTCAATGACCCCAATATATCCACCTAATATGGTCCACTGATTAGTATCATAACCTACCAGTGCATCAATCATTCTTAGAATATTTTCTCAATATTCTAGGTTCCCATGTCTCAGTTATTTAAAAAGTGGGTGAGCCAACTCATGGCAGCTGAGCATCCAATCACAAATATATATAATAATATTGCATGACATGTCTCACCCGAAGTCACGTCTATGAATATATCCCTCTCCTCTCTACCATTTATCACAGGGAAGTCTTACACAACGGACCCCCATAACATATAACTCAAAAAAAAGCAAAGGGACCACATATGAGGAGAGTTTTCTTGAGATAAATAGTTTTAAAAATGTGTAAACCGGGCCTCACATGATTTTTTCATGCCAAACCAATTCTTAAGAATCACACGCACACAACTTTGAGAACCATAAATACACTTTGAAACACATTTAAGAAAACCGATCCTGAATTTTAAATCTAAAACATGTTCATAAAGGTCAAAGGGTCACTTAATCAGGAAATTAATGTGAAAACATGATCAAACCATTTATTTCAACCCATTACAAGAAATAAACCACTCCAATTCATGGATGAAAATTTACCAACAGTTCTATATCAATAATTAATATTAGAACTAGGTGCAACAAGCTAGAAATAAATGATTCTGTAAAAAAAGGAAAATGCATAGGGAGACCTACCTCAAAAAAGGAGCGGACCAAGGCAAACAAATCGGCATGAAATGCCTTTGATGAAGACCGCCCACAATTATGCACACATACACCCCTATATATATAAAACCATTAATCTAATATACATATTCCCCATGTCATGAGGGAATATGTGCAATGATGATTTATATATATATAGGTATACATACCTATGTATGTGTGTACAACCCCTCAAGAAGACCCCGAACAATCTAATTAACCCCAAAGAGAATCTAAGATTACCAAAAACACTAAATAAAATTGAAACAATATAAAAAAATGGTGGATGGAATCAACCAAAGCTATGGGCCAAGCCCCCTTGTAAAACTTTACATAAACCAAGACCATTTGTAAATTTGAATCACCACTCAAACCCATCTACAATTGATATTAAAAAATAAAAATAATATTCACATGTCAAATATTTCATTTTCCGTAAAATAATCTTTAAAAAATCATCCACACCTTAAGTACCCTTAAAACAAGGCTCATTCTCACAAAACAACCCTAAAAACATTCTCATGAAATGCCACACCAAGACACTCACAGAAAACATAACCAATTTTCGATACAAAATCTGAACCCAATACATGAGCATGTCAATCCCATCAAAAATGCATTTCAAATCACTCAAAAAATATAGTAAGTCATTTACACATTTTATAAAAACCATTTCAAGAAGAAAAACAAGATTTTACACCCCAAAGTACACACACTTTTTCAACCAATTCCCCAGAAATCCCCTTTTAATAATTAATCAAATCTAAAATTGATACATAAAAATACATGACAAGGAATACATGACAAAATAACTCCCATATTTAATAAAAACTCATTTTGAACCAAAACGCACCTCAAGTGCCATTGAAAATATAACTTTCTCATTGCATGTAAGGCATAAAACACTTTTCAAGAAACATTACAATAGAATATCACAACACATAGTTATTTAATTTTGAAAAACTCATTTACAACCCAAAAACATGTTAAAACCCTACCTATTCACACTTCTCACTACCCAAAGAACATTTATAACACATTAAAATTTACTAAACAATTAAGAGGGTAAAATAAATCAACCTAAAACAATAGCAGATGAACCAGAATGGACCTAAGCACTTTGCCTTCGGTGACGGATGATGAAATCCACATGCGGAAGACCCGGAAGACCCACTACACTCTCTAAGGGAGAAGACTATGGATAGGGAGGTTTGCTGGGAGGAGGGAGTAAGGTCGGCGGTCCGGGAGGGAGGGTGTCATCGCGTGACTGGAGGAAGGGGAGGAGGAGGCTCGGTGTCATGAGGCAGGGGGAAAGGAGGGGTGTTCACCGCAAGGTAAGGGGGAAATGGTAAGATTAGGGTTTCAATTTTTTTCAATTAATTCTATTTGAATTTTAATTCGATTGATTTAAAAAAACAAAAGAAAACTAAAAAATGAATAAAATTTAATTTAGTCACAAGAATAAATAAAATAACCGTGAAAGTCGGGTCATAGTGTGACAAAAAAGGAGACACTTATCACATGACAAAGAGGCATATCAATATGGAATGATAAAATGGACATGAGGCATATCATAATAGATTAAACACGAATCATAACTTGGAAATGTGGGTACACTGTAAAAATTAGACATTCAAAAACATATTCCCAAGGATTATCACCAGAATGTCATAAATTATAATTGTCATGATTATTCACCAAGGTATCATAAATTTTTTTTTCTTTAGTGATTAAATCATTACCAATTAAATTGGAGGGAAATAATGGGTACCCCTTCATATGTATAAATTCATGAGTTCAAAGTAGATAATTATAAAACATTTCATCAAAAACCTAAGGATAATAATGTATGAGTATCATATAAAATCGTTGAGTACATATTGGTGTTTATGGACATAAACATAACATCATTTTTGAAAAACATAGAGAGTATGTTGGTTACATACATATAAATCCCCTAATAAAGAAATATAATTTTTATATAGGTTAATTCCCATGGATAAGATGTATCTTGGGCATTCACAATATTAGAATGTTTCATAATAAATAGAAAAATTCATGAAATAATTTTGGAATCATGATGTTATACAACATAGATTAATGGGAGGGAATAATTAAAGGGAACGAAGGTCCCCCATTAATAATTTTTTAGTAGAGGTAATATTTATAGTAAATTAAAATATATAATGTTTTATGTTAATAGGACTCACAAAAAAGACTACATGAATGAAAGGAAAGAAGTTCATAATTCCATTACATTGGATATTTTCTTTCTAAAACTTTATAGTGGAATCTTGATACCTTTATGAAACCTTGAAGGAACTCTTAGAGAGATAAAATGATCATAAACTCTTGGATTATGAATTTGGAGGGGATATTAAAGGAGAATCAGTGTTATCTATACTTGAGGAGGGGTGGGTTCTGAAGGATTAAATATTTGTTATTTCATCAAATAAGCCAACAAATTACGATTAAATTAAATTTAAACCAATATTTGGCTAATAAATGAGTGGCAGACGTTGGGTGGATGTTCAGGGCCTTCTTAAACTGAACTTACCTTCAAAACCACCTAATTAATGCACACACACAAAAAATATATTTTATTTCCAATTTGTTTTTCAAAAACTAAACTGTAACATCCTAAATTAAAATTGAAATTTATAAATTAATTTTTATACTTATTAAATTAAATATTTATTGAAAAAAATGTTTCATAAAATTTTAATTATACTGACATAATAGGGATATCATAAAATCATAGTCTTTGTAAATCAATAAATTTAACTTTTTTGACTAAAATATACATTATCTAAAAATTCCCGAAAAATAACCTATTTTTCCCATTATGAGTTGAAAAATGAAATTTATTTCATAAAAATAACACTATAAGTAAATAAATTTTATCTTTTAAATAAAATCATTAGTTAATATTAATTAACAACTTTCATGATATAGTAAACTGTCTGACCATTATACAAATTAAGTAAGACTTGATTAATTTATATTATCATTTGAAAACTGTTTTATAAGATACTATCTTGAAAATAATATTTATGTAAAACTTATAAATTTATCATAAAACATATTTTAAATAGAATATATTTACTATATCAAAAAATAATTCAATTTTGGTTATATTATAATGTAATCTAGAAGGTCACTTAATTGCATCTACATGACAAAAAAAATTAACTTTTTTATTATTTAATAGTCATATTTCCCATAAACATATTGGCTAATAATCATAATTAAAAATGACTATATTTACTCTAAATATACCATTATTTTCACATTATTACACAATACTCCGCTTAAGATGTTTCTTACAAATTCTTTGTTAATTTTAGTTGTATTACTAATAATTCCCTTTATTTTTACAATCTTTATAGAAGGGGTGAACTTCTTAGGGGAATTTAAACCAATGGATTTTTTTTAATAAATGTATTATTATTTTAAATGTGTACCCCTTTACTATTACTCATTGTGTTATCATATATCAACAATTGATTTGTAAAGTTCGTAAGAAATGTAAAACTATTTTCATATACTTATATTATAAAACATAATACAAATATTTTTAGAGGAAATAGTTCCTTTATTAAGAAACGAGTATTTTTCAGGACATTTTAGTCAAATAGTATACCCAGATAATAGTCTAATGATAATAGACCATTACATGTGTTAATAGATAGGAACTATAAATGAGACCTGAAACATGTGGTGTCCTTATCATTAGAATAGTCCTCAAGATCTTATCTTGTCAAGATCACCAAGTGTGGCCTTCACAAAAAGAATTATCAATGCTTATGTTCCCCCAACACTTGATAGTAATACATCATCTATGTCCATTTATAATGACATATTTAGACCATAGGACATTTCTTTAAGATTAATCTAATTATATCTTTAGGTTCTCATTATAGTCTGTGAATTTCTATAATCATTTGAAACTATAAATAATCTATGGATATTACCTTAAAAACAGTAGATGGTGAAATATCAATACTATCATAGTAATAGAAGATCCTGTATAACTCTCTGTATACATAGTATGATATTTAAAAAGTATTGATAATGTTGTGTTTAGGGATCCATCTTTTACAACACTCCCAATTTCACTAGAGAAAAATTGATAACCACCATGTTAGCTCTTGCATGATAAGATCATGGTTCTATAGAGTTATGGCCTTAGTCATTAGGCTTTCCATGTCTCTAATACAATGATATTCTATTATCTGTGACTTGACCAACTTGTGTAAGACTTCCGAAGAGATGATATCCCTATGTATGTACCTTTTTCACTTTAAAAACATGAAATATTGTCTAGTACTAGTATTATAATTATCATAATTTATTTTATGATAAAATTCACATTGTAGGTGTGATTCTAAAAACTAGAACAAACCCTTGAATATTTTACACTATTTCATTAACTACCTTAGAAGCTGCAACACAATCAATATTTTTAGACATGGATACCAATAGATTTAATGATCTTTTTTTCTCATTAAGTTAGCCGAATAGAAATGTAATGTCATATTGTTCTATAGTAAGACTTGTTTTTGTCCCCTTAAAAACTAGAGTCCCTTATTCTCTATGTACCAGGTATATATTATTTGTACTATATCAAGTAGAATTGGATAGTTTTGAGTGATTCTAGTATATTTATCCAAGATATAATTGATATTTTCACATCATTAATTATATGTTATCAATATCAGATATAGTACATAACATGTTATATGTGATAGACTCATCGTTGGTGCTTATAAAACTATAATAACCATTTTAATAGACTTATATGAATCTTTCATGTCCTCTTAGAGAGATTTATTCCATCTAGCACTGGTAAAAATTCATTCTTTAATTTTTCCAACTTTTATTTTTCAATACCTCTATCACAACCCGTCCTCGGGGCCCGTACCGTGACTACCCCAAGCCCGCCTTCCATAGGCCAGGGGCTGGCAACTAGCACCAAAGGCGTAAATCCCGATAACTTGGAAGGAGTTGCCTTTATAAAAGAAAACAAAACACCACAGAGTTCAAGCATAAGTAATACACTATGTATAAAATAAGTGCTTACAAGTAAATGGGCTAGAATACAATCCAAACTGAAAATACAGCTTCAACTGAACGAAAGTACAACAGAAAAGACAAGCAGATGGAAGAATAGAAGCAACTCCTAGGTCATCCACCTCGGATCCTACTTGAAGGGTAGGTACAGATAGCGCAGCTCCTGGATTGTCCACCATGGATCCTACCTGAAGGGTAGGTACAGATAGCCTCCACAACGCTCTCGCCCATCAACATCCTCCGAGTATTGTCTCCTCGTGAAGTCCACCTTTAAATACTGACTCGTCATGAGGTCCACTTCTGGGTACCATCCAGCCCTCAAACACTCGGCCTCTGTCAGCGCTACCTGTCGTCTGCAACCAACATAACGAGGTGTGGGCATAGCCCGTGCAGGGTGAGTATAACGATACTCAGTAGGAACCCCAATACCCTCAAGGACTCACTAAATCCAACAAGGATAACCACAATGAAAGATCTCAACAGATAACATCTACTTAGTTATATGCCCATACATATACTTAAGTTTTCAAGTGACCCATCTCAATCATGAGGAATCACAAAGGTTATGAAATCAATGGATAACCATTAACTAGGTATATTCCCGTACATATACCTAAGTTATCAAGTGACCCATATCAATCGTGAGGTAAACACAAAGGTCATTGTCATAGCTCAAACCAGGATTTTCATTATCGAAACTGTAACTGATGAAGAGCACTGTCTCTGACGAGTACAGTGATCCTTTCATGACTCCGAGGTACTGCTCACTAACCTAAGACTTCTGAGATACTCCTCCTGTCGAGTGTCGCGGTTCTACCACCTCACAATGTAGTGCCCTCCGCTAGGGGTCTGCCACCTCACACAGTAGTGCTCCCCCTCATAGCCTACAGAGGAACTCCTCCTATCGAGTACCATGGGTCTTCCACCTCACAAAGTAGTGCCCCTCCACCATGGGTCTTCCACCTCACAAAGTAGTTCTCCCCACTGAGCTATGCACGTCACTCCGAATTGAATCGGACAAGCAGTCATCAGGTCTCAACCAGCTACACGGTCTCCGTACTCTGTACACTCTTCTCTGGGAGGGTCTTCTCCACGAGCTATAGTTTGATACTCCAAGTATCAAAAACTCCCATGAAGAAGTATCTCAAAGGACCGCCTCCTCATATGGGTCTCAACGCAACAGATGGCGTGTCAATCGGACACCCGGTTTGTGAGTTATTAGCCTTTTCGTCCCAGGGCCCCGTTTGGTTTCATGTACGAACCAACCTGGAAACAACTCAACTGTACCCCCAAAATCTCATTTGGTATACTCATAGGGACCGTTTCTCAATGTGATCTCCATCGCCACTGACGGTTCATCAAACGGACGTCCGGTCGGAATGTTATCAGCATTTCCGTTCCAGGGGCCCGGTTGGATTTCGGGTTCAATCTAACCCGGCCACTATCCAAATACATCCAAAACATAGGCAAAGTATGACAAAAGTTTGGTCTCATCAGGAGTAATCCAACAAAGTCAACGACACGTCAATCGTACGCCCGAAGATCATGTTTTAAGCGTTTCCGATCCGTGGGGCCGGCTGGTTTGGGGTTGGAACCAACCTAGCCTTACACAATGTTATCCGAAACCTTGGGTGTAATTTACAAAAACGACCACCTCGATCCAAGGATCGCATCACAAATGATGGGGCGTCAATCGGAGGTCTGTAGCCCAAGTTATGGCCGTTTTAACAGAACTGCCCGAGAATAGGGGGTTTGGGCCCGGTCCGACCCGGCCCGTGTCCCGGTCCGGCCCAATAGGGCGCAGCCCGGCGTGGTGGGCGCGGCCCGGCCGGCCAGCCCGGCCCGACCAGGCGGCTGGTCCACATGGCCAGCATGGAGTGGGGGTTACAACCCCCGCTCGGTTGAGTGAAACCGGCGCGGCATAAGCCGTTCCGGTTCTCCCTCCACCGCCGCGGCTCGGCGGTTTGTTCCAGCGGTGCACCGCCGCAGCCTTCTGCGGACCACCAGACGCAATCTGGTGGTCCGTTTCACCTACCGTCTCTGCCAGTGGACTTCTCGGGACCCGAACATTACTGTGAAGGGTTTCAGACGCCATTACGACCCGCTTCGTCATCGCCCGTCAATCTGCACACCAATAAAAAAACTGCGGAGTCTTCGAATCGCCTCTGTGGCCCCGACTCCGGCCACGGTTTCATTCGGCCTCAATGGCGCGACACGACGAGATTCTCGCCATGTTCCTCCATGTTTCCACACGGTGACATTGCACCGTGCCGCCTTCGTTCGAGCCGCAATGAAATCAACAACAAAAGGGGGAGGAGGGTCGGCCGTGTTCATGCAGTCCGACCTCCTCTCGTTAATCTGATACCAAGCGGCTAAAGGATTTTATGTTGGATGCAAAAGAATAAACATGAACACAAATCCAAAACCCTACATACTCTTTCGCGGATCAACTTAATATTGAGTTGAGCCGCATTCTTTGTTTTAGAATGAAACAATCATAGGTTTAATAACACTCATGAATTAATCCCCTACCTCGAAATTGAAGTCAAACGTCATCGAGTCACGGAAGTCGAACGTCACGGTATAATGATATTGATTCCGTTGACGTCGGAAGAAGAAGAAGAACGTTGTTGTTGGCATCGGTCTCTACGGTCGGTGTCTCGTTCTTCATCAAGGAAGGGTTTTGTTCTTCAAAAAGGAAGTAGCGTTCTTCGACGAGGAGGAAATATTTTCTCTTCCTTCTTCTTCTTCTTCTTATCACAAAGGCTCTCTCACCCAGCAATCCCAACCCCAAATAAAATAAGACTTAATCTTATTTTATTACAACATTCCAAGAATTTCAAACTTAAAATTCAACTCGTTAGTTAAATTAATTGAATAGGTTTAGTCGATCAATTTAACGTGAGTTTGCATGAAATAAAGAGGGAGAGAGGGAGAGAAGGAGTTCCCCAAAAATTAAGAGGGAGTTAGGAAGGTGAGAAGTTATACAATTAAACATAATGGGTGTTAATGAGAATTAAGGGAAGTTGGAACATGAAGTGCAAGTGAGTTTAAGGGGGGTTATAATATGTTCAAGGTGTTATGGTCTCGTGTGGGCCCCACCACACTAAACTCTCCCATGGGAGGTTAGGTGGGTGTTGGCCCCACCTACCACATATTCACACATTGGAAGTTTAGTTGTTGTGGACCCCACCAACAACTTCCCATGGTAAATTTTAACTTCCATGAATAACAAAAATAAAATTGTACACAATTTTATTTATTTCTTCCTTAAACCCCAAAATTTAACTACTTTCCCCGAACAAACGCACCTACGGTAAAAGTACACATAAGAAAATACCGGCGCTATGAGTTCATCGGTGCCCTCAGATTTTGATTCTGAGCACCAGATTAAATGTTTGAAAAACCCACTCGTTCGTTCATTGAACGTACCCGAGCCTAACTTCGGAAATTGATTCCGAGCACACCGGGCCTCGGAATCAGGTGCCGTCAGAAACTGTGTACTCATAAAATTTCAAAGAAATTAAGAAAAAATTTCCTTGAAATTTATGGGTCTTTACATTACTTCCACCTCAGGGCTTTACGTCCCCGTAAAGAATTAACAAAAACTAGGGATACAAAGGTGGTACTAAGCACGCATCTCAGCCTTCCGCTCCCATGTTCTCCCTTGGAGGTTCCCGTGCTGCCAACAAAAGTGCACAAGAGAAATCAAAATTTCTTGTAGGACCCTCTCCGGCCAATCCTCAATCTCTACTAGAACCCTAAAAAAGTCACCCCATCACCAAAGTCCAGTTACCCATGGTCAATGTTCTGCGTTCGGTCAAGCACGTATCTCCTCAGTTGAGATACGTGGTAGTCGTCGTTCCCCTGTTGCAACTAAGGTGGATGGGTCAAGCGGTAACCCACCTCGCCTACCCTGCTGAGGACCTTGAAGAGTCCGATGAAGCGCAGAGATAACTTTCCGCCTCAGTCAAATCTCCATAATTCCACATCGAGGTGAGACCCGTAAAAAAATGTGGTCGCCATCATCGAACTCTAGTGGTCTCTACCTCCTATCAGCATAAGACTTCTATCGTCTATGAGTTGTCCTCGTCCACTCTTGGATGACTTGGACCTTCTCTGTCATGGCCTGGACCATCTATGGTCCCACAAGAGCTGCTATGATTTCTTCTTTGATGATAAGAAAAATCCAGTCTCATCCCCTGGATGAACCACGTTCTTTGCCTAATACAGTCAATCCGGACATGAATAATGCATTCATACCATAGACGACGTTTTAAGGCCTCGACGTTACTACCAAGAGATCCAACTATCACTCTCGACTCTAAGGGTCGAGTCACACTGTCGGCATCAGCGTGAGGTAACTAGGTCTCCTCCAATAGGAATCTCGAATGTAAGGGTCAAGTCAACAGTTTTAACCGGGACCTCTCAGTACACAAAAAGGAAGAAAGAAAATGTCACAAGCACAAGTGTCTTTTTTTACTGCAGCTCGAAGTACAAAGACACACAACAATGACAACAAGGAAACTAGAAGCACAATGACCAAAGGTCCCATGCCTAGAACTAGTCCAGCTCTTGTCCGCCAGTTTCCGGAGCTCCGTAGTTGTATGCTTCTACTTCCTGAAGCTGATCCCTCCCATGTCCACCTGTTCCCTATGGTCAGGGTGGAACTCCTGGTGGTGGTGGTGGCAACACCTCGAAGCGTCATCCACCTCCAGCTGCACGACTAGCTCCCCTATCTCGGTCTCCTTTTCCTTGTGGTTCACCTCGATCAAACCTCTGCCTTTTCCTGGGAGGTTATTCGTTTATCTGCTGTTCATCTGTATGGTGGGTTGGACAGTCACGTGCCATGTGACCAATCCCACCGCAGGACTAACACTGCATGGAAGGTCTGGCTCTATCATTCCCCTTGGTGCCTCGCACTACCGACCCTGAGTCATGCGGTCGACCACCTGTAGGTCTGGTCCTCTTGGAACTCTACATCATCTGTTTACTGCCCGCTGTAGAAGACACTGCCGCATGCCGGCTAGTGGGGGGTCCTGCTGCTGGAGACTGCTCAGCAAGGAAACTCTCTACTAAGAGGTCTCGCTCCAACACCCTTTTCTACGTCGGAATGCTGTGAGAAACAATAGAAGCTCTAATCTCTCGCCTGAGCCCCTACTGGAATGTTCGGGCCCTGAAGAACGGGTCTCGTACCATATCTGTGGAGTAGCGCGAGAGGTCTGTGAACCTTGATGAGTACTGCGCCACCATCATTCTACCCTAATGTAGATGTAGCAGCTCTTGTATATGCACCGCCTGAAGGGTGGCTGGTACAAACTCTGCCCGAAACAGACTCTTGAAGTCTGCCCACAGAAGTGTCGCCTCATCATGCATCCGGATCATTAGGCTCCACCATCTGCCTGCTGCTGCCTGAAGGAGGCTGGCAGCAAGGATCACCATGAAGTCTGCTAGTGCCCCTACTAGCATGAAGACACTCACCACAGCCTCTATCCAATCCTTAGCCGCTTGCGAGTCCATCTCTCCCCTGAACCTGGGTGGCCTCTGGTGCTGGAACTCATGCAGTGCGCTCAAGAGACGTGCACTCTCTTCTGCTGGTGCTGGTGGCATCAGTGGCCCAATGGGTGGTAGTACTGTTGGTGCCTCTGCTGGTGCCTCAACTGGGATAGGGCCCTGTACTGAGGCCTCATCGCTCGGCGGGCTGTTAGTACGTACAACTCTCGGGGCTCTAGCTGGTCATCCATGTGGAGGCATCCTGAATGAAAAAAACGTGACACAGTCAAATGATTTATACCTGGTGAGCTGACCTAGTTTGAGCTATTTTAAGGGAAAAACTTTGAAAACACACACACAATTATTGTTTTCGCACACTGATTCAGAAATCATATGTGAGGTTCATGGTGTATGGATATGTCGGTCACCCGCACCATCACTGAACTCCCCGAACTGAATTCCATACTCGGTACACTTAACACTATTTCTTCACAGAAATAAAATATCAGATTTATAAGTTCTACAGTAGAACCGACTCCTTTGATACTAATTTTTCACAACTCGTCCTCGGGGCCCATGCCGTGACTACCCCAACCCCGCCTTCCAAAGGCCAGGGGCTGGAAACTAGCACCAAAGGGGTAAATCCCGATAACTGGGAAGGCATTGCCTTTATAAAAGTAAAAAAACCACCACAGAGTACAAGCAGAAGTAATACACTAAGTACAAAAGAAGTGATGAAATGTAAATGGGATAGAATACAAACCCAATCGAAATTACAGCTACAACTGAACGAAAGTAAAATAGAAAAGACAAGCAGCTGGAAGAATAGAAGTATCTCCTAGGTCATCCACTTCGAATCCTACATGAAGGGTAGGTACATATAGCGCAACTCCTGGATCGTCCACCACGGATCCTACCTGAAGGGTAGGTATAGATAACCTCCACAACGCTCTTGCCTGTCAACCTCATCTGAGTATCATCTCGTCGTGAAGTACACCTTCAGATACTGACTCGTCGCGAGGTCCACCTCTGGGTACTGTCCAGCCCTCGAACACTCGGCCTCTTTCAGCACTGCCCGTCGTCTGCAACCGACACAACGAGGTGTGGGATAGCCCATGAAGGGGTGAGTATAACTATACTCAGTAGAAACCTCGAGACCCTAAAGGTCCTACTAAATCCAACAAGGATAACCACAAAGAAAGATCTCAACAGATAACCTCTACTTAGGAATATGCCCAATCATAAACCTAAGTTATCAATTAACCCATCTCAATCATGAGGAAACACAAAGGTTATGAAATCAACGTATAACCACCACCTAGGTATATGCCCATATATATACCGAAGTTATCAAGTGACCCATCTCAATCATGAGGTAAACACAAAGGTCATTGACTCAGCTCAAACCAGGATTTTCATTATTGAAATCGTAACTGCTGAAGAGCTCCGTCTCTGACGAGTACAGTGATCCTGTCACGACTCCGAGTTACTGCTCACTAACCTAAGACTGCTGAGATACTCCTCCTTTCGAGTACCGTGTGTCTTCCACCTCACAAAGTAGTGCTCCTCCGCCATGGGTCTGGCACCTCACACAGTAGTGCTCCCCCTCATTGCCTACAGAGGTACTCCTCTTATCGAGTACTGCGGGTATGCCACCTCACAAAGTAGTGCTCCTCCGAAATGGGTCTTCCACCTCACAAAGAAGTACTCCCCACTAGGCTATGCAAGTCACTCCGAATCGAATCGGACAAGCAGTCATCAGGTCTCAGCCAGCTACACGGTCTCCGTAATCCATACGATTGTCTTCAGGAGGGTCCGCTCCACGGGATATAGGTCGATACTCCAAGTATCAAAAAGTCCCACGAAGAAGTATCTCAAAGGACCTCCTCATCATAGGGGTCTAAACGCAATAGACGGTGCGTCAATCGGATGCCCGGTCTGTGAGTTATTAGCCTTTTTGCCCCAGGGGCCCGGTTGGTTTCGTGTACGAAACAACCCGGACGCATCTCAACTATACCCAAAACTCTCATAGAGTATACTCATAGGGACCATTTCTCAATGCGATCACCATCTCCACTGACGGTTCATCAAATGGACGTTCGATATGAAAGTTATCAGTTTTTCCGTTCCCGGGGCTCGGTCGGATTTCGGGTTCAATCCAACCCTGACACTATCCAACTGCATCCAAACCTCAGGCGAAGTATGCCAAAAGTTCTGTCTCATCAAGATGAATCCAACAACGTCGACTCCATGTCCATCGGACGTCCGGAGCTCATGTTATAAGCGTTTCCGCTCTGCGGGCCCTGTTGGTTTTGTGTTTGAACTAACCCGGCCATACCCAAAGTTCTCCAAAACATTGAGTGTAATATACCGAAACGACCATATCGATCCAAAGATCGCATCGCAACAGAAGGTGTGTCGATCGAAGGTCTGTAGCCCATGTTATGGGCATTTGAACAAAACTACCCGAGAATAGGGGGTTCGGGCCCGGTCCGACCTGGCCCGATACCCCCCCATGGGTTGGCCCGAACCGGGCGACCCAACCCGGGTCTGGGTCCGGCCCAATAGGGTGTGGCCCGGTCTAGCCAGTGTAGCTCGGCCCGACCTGGGCGGCCGGTCCGCGTGGCCAGCGTGGAGCGGGGGTTACAACCCCAGCTCGATTTAGTGAAACCGGCACGACATAAGCCGCGCCGCCCAATTCGGAATGTCCGAAGCCGTTCCGGTTCTCCCTCCACTAGAGTGGCTCAACCACGGTGGTTTGCTCCGGCGGCGCGTCGCCGCCGCCTTCTACGGACCACCGGACGCGCCCCGGTGGTCCGTTTCGCCTATCGTCTTCGCCAGTGGTCCTCTCGGGACCCAAACTTCACTGCGAAGGGTTTCAAATGCCATTACGGCCCGGTTCGTCATCGCCCGTCGATCCGCACACCAATAAACAAACTGCGGAGTCTTCAAATCGCCTCTGCGGCCCTAACTCTGGCAGTGGGTTCATTCGGCCTCAACGGCGCGACGCGACGCGCTTCTTTGTCGTGTTTCTCATTATTTCCGTGTGGTGCCGTTGCACCGTGCCGCCTTCGTTCGAGCCACAATGAAATCAACAACAAAATGGGGAGGATGGTCGGTCGGGTTCATGCGGTCCGGCGTCCTCCTGTTAATCTGATACTAAACGGCTAAAAGAATTGACTTTGGATGGCAATGAATAAACACGAACACAAATCCAAAACCCTACATACTCTTTTGCCGATCAACTTAATACTGAGTTGATCCACATTCTTTGTTTTAGAAAGAAACAAACATAGGTTTAATAACACTCACGAATTAATCCCCTACCTCAAAATTGACGTCGCACGTCGTCGAGTCGCGGAAGTCGAACATCGTGGTAGAACGGTATCGATTCCATTGACGTTTGAAGAAGAAGAAGAACATTGTTTTTGGCATCGGTCTCCACTGTCGGCATCTCATTCTTCATCGAGGAAGGGTGTTGTTCTTCGATAAGGAAGCATCGTTCTTCTACGAGGATGAAATCTCTTCTCTTCCTTCATCTTCTTCTTGTTCTCACAAAGGCTCTCTCACCCAAAAATCCCAACCCCAAATAAAATAAGACTTACTCTTATTTTATTACAATATGCCAAGAATTTCAAACTTAAAATTCAACTCTTTAGTTAAATTAATTGAAAAGGTTTAGTCAATTAATTTAACGTGAGTTGGTATGAAATAAAAAGGGAGAGAGGGAGAGAAGGAGTTCCCAAAAAATTAAGAGGTAGTTAGAAAGGTGGGAAGTTATACAATTAAACACAAGGGGTGTTAATGAGAATTTAGGGAAGTTGGAACATTATGTGCAAGGGAGTTTAAGGGGTGTTATAAGAAGTTCAAGGGGTTATGATCTCATGTGGGCCCCACCACACTAATCTATCCCATGGGAGGTTAGGTGGGTGTGGGCCCAACCTACCACATATTCACACATGGAAATTTGGGAGGTTGTGCACCCCACCAACAACTTCTCAATGTAGATTTTAACTTTCTTGAATAACAAAAATAAAATTGTACACTATTTTATTTATTTCTTCCACAAACCCTGAAATTTAACTTCTTTCCCCGAACAAACGCACCTATGGTAAAAGTACACTTAAGAAAATATCGGCGCTGCAAGTTCATTTGTGCCCTAGTATTTTGATTCCGAGCACCAGATTAAATGTTAGAAAAACCCGCTCATTTGTTCAGTGAATGTACCGGAGCCTAACTTCGGAAATTGATTCCGGGCACACCGGGCCTCGGAATCAGGTGCCGTCAGAAACTGCGTACTCGTAAAATTCCAGAGAAATTAAGAACACATTTCCCTTGAAATTTCAGGGTCTTTACAACCTATTTAGTATATGTACTATTGTCTATTTCCATGAAACTAGTAGATCTACCACACTAGATCTCATTCCATAGAACTTAGGTTACAACTTTAATTAAATACCAATAGAGTTAGTTTCATTATATTCTAAACTAAATATAATTATAGTAGTTATTTTTTATATGTAATTAGAAATATTTCAGTTATAATATACCGGAACTCCCCCAAGCCTCTTGTAGACACGTGGACAAAAATCATTTCGAATGATTACTCTATGATCTTTTTACATAATTCAATTCAAAATTGGGTTTAGGTAACTTTCACTAGAACACATATAAATTCAAAAGGAATAAAATTTAATTCAATAGAGTGTATGATACTAACCAACAAGAATAGAAGGTAATATAAAATCATGACACTTTATAATATATTTTCTATTTTAAATAAATTTAATCTATTATATTGCATCCAATGCATGCTACACCTTGTTAAAATTGATTTTTACACAATACCAAGTTAAGATTACACTACAAAAAATACATATATTAAATTGAGTTACATGAAACTCTATTTTTTTCCAATGTTTCACAAAATGCTGAGTTCCTTTAGTAGCTTTCATTTCATGCCAGACTGAGTGTTATCGAACAAAAATATACTATCAAAATTATTATTAAAATTTCATAAAAGTTATCAACTAGACATTGGAATGATATTAATAAATAATATTAAATAAATTAGGAAAACATGGTTTACAAAATTTCATATAATTAATCCTTTGGTGATCAATTTACTACAAATTTATATAAAAACTAATTGAATATAGAAGATGCATTTTTATAAAAATTGTTCTTATGACCACCAGGAAATTTTATCTGAATAATAAAAATAATAAATATTAATGAATGTTATTAATGAAATTTATATTTTATATATTCAATAAAAAGTTTTACAATTCATCCAATAAAATTAATAGGAATATAATATAAACAAACCCAATTTTATGTATAAAAAGCTATATTTTTCTAAAAGACAGTTTTTTGACCGTCAAATGGAAAACTTCATTTAAAACTAAATTTTAACAAATTTATAAATTTAATTTTAAAAAATAAACTTCAAATTTAAAATCATAATGTCAAGATTATCTTAGGTAGAATTCATTGTATTTTTCAGAGAGGTTTTATTTTTTGATGAATAGTGAAAAATACTGAATTCTAATTGAGAACAGAATTTTCATCCAAATAATTTATAAGTTTAAATTATATTTTTAATTGATTTTAATGTCAATATTGATAAAATATAAATTTATTAATCCAATTTATTTAATTTAAATCAATTTTATATTTAATTAAATATAAAAACATAGTAAAATTTTGAACATTTTCACTTTAACAACCGATTTTCTCTTCCCGTATACAGGATTAATTTTAAATTAGTTTCTGCCACTTATATGATTGAAATTTGGAAAAATGGATCAAATATTTTGAATAAAAATTATTTATAATTTATAGTAAGTTAAACTTAGTTTTTTTACCAAAATATATTAGTGAAATAAATCAAAATTAATTATAGATATTAAGGTGAAAATGAGTTTACTCAGTGGTAAAATTTTAATCTTAGGGGAATAAATGACCTAGAAATCTGTAAAAACCATTTTTATGGACATATTTTTACCATAAAACATCTTTTATAGAACATATATTATTATTTGAGGCACATAATATATGGTAGAACTCCCAAAGGTGTTTAACTTTTGGTATTTACAAGAATGTCACTCCTCCACTATAAAAGGGCAGTCACCCCTCACTTTTTTCACACCTCTCAATCCCTTTCAATGATCAAAAACCTTTTCAAATAAGCTCCCAAAATACCAAATATCATTTCTAGAATGCTAAATTTTTGCATAATGAAAACTAAGGAAGTTCTTTTGTGAAAACCAAAAGGATTTACCCTCAAAAGAGGTAATGTTTTTTAATGAGAAATTTTGTATTATTTCATTCTCCATGCCATAAAATATTTTCATATCATGATTATATAATAAAATATATATCATAAGTAAATTTTAACGTTTTATGTTATGTGTATGACCTAAAATTTCACACAAGTTCATCAAACTAAATACACAATCATCATACATGTGTATAGAGGACTACTGCCTCACGAACCGATGTCGATCGTTCTCCCATTACCACATATCATGGTTGGGAATAATGGTTTACATAATATTTTATATTATATATATATGATATTTATAATTTTATTATTCTTATTAAATTATTATATAACACATAATTTCATGATTTCCATTTTTGGGAATACAATAATATCGTTTTAGGACGTGTGGAATACCGCCTCTGCAAATCGATATGATTCATTCACGCATTAAATGTTATGTATTAAGGATTGTTTTAATAAATATATATGTTATATATATATATATCTCAAAAAATTAAACTCTAATTATAATATATATATATATATATATATTCCACATGAATAATATTTTTTGTAATACGATAAGAAAATTGAAATAGCATGCATGCGTACGTACGACCTACCGTCTCCATGAACAATGTATTCAATTTATAGTTACCAAATTTTATGGATTACTATAAATAATTATAAAATAATTATATATAATATTTACCTCATGTTTTAAATTCATGAAATTATTAAATCACGAACAATGTAAATTCAAAAAAAAACAAGTCGAAAAAAACTCGAGAAACAACGAAATTAACATGTGAAACAATGAAAATAATAAAATATTTTTTAAAAATATTTAATAAGATGTTATAAAAGGATCATATATTATATTATTAATATTAATATGGTTTTGCAATAAGTTAATAACATTATTAAAACCATTATATGTTATGTAAAATGGTGTTCAACCAAAAGGGAGTGTAATGTAAAGCGATTTCTAGAATCACTTTTATTTAGGTGATACTTGTTCTATATTCACCATTAGTTTCTTTAGTGTGGGGTATACAATTCCCTATAACTATTTTTATCATGAATATGAATTATTGTATGAAATTAAAAGTTTCTATGGAGGTTATCCCTTCAAAGATCTCATGATTTAAATGTTTCTGAAGTAGTAAGGGATTCCCTATCAATTTATATTCCATTAAGACTTATTTGTTATTATGGACCATTTAGATTATATACGGTTTATATAATTTCCAATTAGTATGAAATATAATTATTCATTCACACAGAATATTATTTTAAGTACCAATTTTAATTATCTCAACCAAGGGTATCTGACCTGAAAATTACAATGTGGTAAAAGTTATCATACAATCTCAATTCCTTTTGTGATTGTTAAATTTATCTTGAAACAAAATCATTATTGTAATTATTTTTAATTTTAAATTATATTTTACTTTAATATGAATATTATTTTATGATGGATTTTATTATTTCCTAAACTATATACTATTTTTAAATATGGTGTCTACTTTGAAATTAATATGATTTATTAGGGAAATATTGGTAAATATGTATCCTTTTCTCGATACAGACATTTGATAAGGAACATTGTTTATGATTTAAATTGATTATTAAATATGTGAGGAATGTTTTGTAAATGTACTACATAGGTTGGTTAGATGTTAATTCAATCCCTTTGATGCACTGACAGTATCACGGGATGAATTTGGTTGGAGAAAAACCCTTCATGTTTGTTTCTGAGCAGTTTTAAACTGTTAAGAGGATAGATCATGATAGTAGTGTCTTGTTAAAGTTGTAGACAAAAATAATATGGGTTTATATCCGTAAAATAGAATTTATTTAGGATAGATCATGATATTACCTATCTTATGGATAGATATTGGTAGTTTAAATGTACAATATTTCACATTCTATTGTTATTGTTATTCCATGGGATTATGTGATTAGTTAGAATGTCTGTGGTCATGTTTTAACCTCATGAAACCATTTATAATACATTAATTAATTTTATATTTTTATTTCCACATTTATTATTCTCTATAAATTTATTTAATGGAATGTGTACTCAGTTATTTACCTTTACATGTTGATTATTTTCATTGGTTATTAATTGATTACTATATACATAACAATTATTGAGAATTTCACCTCACCCATATTTTGTTTCCTTTCCCTGCGATTTGAAGAAGTTTAATATGAATAATATTAATAGATACACCATAAATCATAATGTTATTATTTTGAAATAAAATTACCCTGTAATTTTTGTATTCAAAATATAATTCAAGAATCATGTATGTTTCTTGCTTACCATGGATACTAAAATAATCGATCCTTTAGGATGCGTTTCCTTATATCTTATTCCAATATAATCATATCAAGAACTAGGTCTATGCTTACTAGGGTTGCGTCTCTACAATTGGTATCAAAGGATGTCTAGTAGAATCATTGGAAACAATATTTATGAAAACGTAAATTATAAAACACAACCCTATGATATAATTTGAAGATAAATATAAAGTAATATCCAAATAATCCTTGTTTATGATTATGAGATTGGTTATGGATAAAATGTTAAATTTATGATTAGTATTTTACTAGTTTTGAAATTATATATTATGGTCCATAATTATATTTACTAATATAATATATTTCTTTATTTAGAAACAATGCCTAGAAAAAGGAATGGGAACCTCATCAATGGACATGATCCAAATACAAATAAAGATCACATATTTTGTGTCTTTAAGATAATATTTCCAAGGGTAATAATCTCTCAAGAATTATAGTAATATGAATACATATTATTATATAATAATATGAAAAAGAAATAAATATCTATGTATTATGGATTTAGAGGTAATCAAGAGAATAATAGGACAACTGGGAAAAATATGGATAAAGGAAAGAAGAGAAATAATTTTTTCCCCACATGTAAGGTTTGTGTAAATAATAACCCCGATAATTACTTAAAAGGAATGGAATTTTACAAAAAATGTGTGGATAAAGACCATCCTTCTTGTGATTTAAAGGGTAAGAAAATGTTTCCAATGTAGAGTTATTAAACTAAAAGGATATGGGACACTACACAAATCATTGTCTCAAGAATCAAAGGAATATACTCTAAGTTAATCTAAAGTATAATAATAAATCGTATGATACAACCACATATAATGATGAATTATTAATGCTGCAGTATTTGGATTCCAGAATTATGTTATTTTAGTATTCTATCAATGATGTACTGGTTATGAGAATAATGAAATATATAATAATTTCTTAGTAATACTTTTTCATTTAGGATTTGAGAGAAAATGTTGAGCAGTACCAATTACCAAGAAAACTTATTCAGTAATAAGATGACATTATTTAAAAATATATTATTTAGGGAAAGAGAAACCTTAATAAGTTATTCATTTTGAGATACTAATAGTTTGATAAATATATGGTTGACATTGATAAGGTAAATAGGATATTACTGACTACCTTAAAACTGATTAATGACTTGTTGAAAAAATTGTTTATTCTATCATTGATGGAGTTAACAAATTGTTTGTATTTAAATAAAATATCCAATAATATGTGTTTTACTTAAGGAAAAAGGATAAATTCATGATTTACATATGGTTTTTTGGTTATTCACATTATTACCATGTTTTTTGGAGAATAAATGCTGAAGGTATCCACATGTTTGGCATGTACAGATTTAGAGCTACATCATGTTCTTCAGATTAATGTTATGTTCATTTTGGAAATTAAGTGACCTTGTGTATAATGTTTTGGATATTAATATTTGGGTAGGGTCATAATAATAACCATTTTTTAAATGTTTTATGCTGTATTTGTTTGACAGGGTTTTAGAGATTAATGTATTTCTTCTCCTTATGAAGATTCATGCACTAACTATATAGGTTTTAGAAAATATTTTGCGAGAAATGGAATGAATTTTCACTCTTTTATGGATCATATAATCTATTAAAAGTGAATTTTTGTGCTTCATTAAAATAATAATTCATTTTTGGATATTTGTTTCATAAATTAAGGGATTAATTGGAAAATTTATCAAATCAAAACCAAAGGATGAAATAGTGATTATGAATTGAAAAAATATCAGTAAGTGTATTTTCTTATATTATTATGTAGTAATATAATTAATCAACATTAGGAAAATGATATTAAAATAATCTTTTATCCTATTAAATTCATTTTTATTGAATATATAGTCTATTAAATCATTATATATTTATGGTTTAGAGACCCTCAACATTCAATTGATCGTTCACTGTATTTGTGATCAATGACGTATATCACTTCCTATAATTATTTAAACATTTCCTTAATGTCCATAAATTAAAATTCCACCAATGTTAACCTACTAGGACACCTGTTATGTTTTATTTGATATAACCTTATTACATCCCATTCTTTATTTTCAAAATAATTTTTTACCAACACTTATCATGATGTCTTATTTCAACAATGGAATTTTAAAATATAAAACAATTTATTACAATGATCGAGTTTAATTTGAGAGGAAGAAATTTATATAATGTGGGGAGAATATAACACCATAAACATATAATGTAATAAATTTTTTCATTAGAATGTATGATATGAGACAACATCCATATAAGAAAATATAACATCTTGAGACTTTACAATATATTTACTATTTTAAATTAATTCAATATATTCTATAGTTTATATTGCATGATACAAGAAGTCAATCATTCTTTATAGGAAAAACCAAGTTAATATTTCACGACATGAATCACTTATATTATCTTGAATTAAATGAAACTAAATGTTTGTATTTCGTTTCACACAATGTCGAGTTCCTTTAATAGATTCTACTACATGAAATATCATGTTTTACTGAGCTACTACATAATATTATTAATATTATTAAAATATTAATATAGTTATCACCTAGTCGGTGGAATGGAATGAATGAATAAGATTAACTAAATTACAAAAAAATGGCTTACACATGTTCATATAATTAATCATTTGGTGACTAATTGATTGGAAATGAAAATAAAAACTAGTTGAATTTAAAGTATGTTTATTATAAAGAAACTATTTTTATACCTACTGAGGAATTTTATATTAATAAATTAAATAAGTGATTTTATTTACTGATATTAATAAAATTCCTATTTTATATATTCAATAAATTTTATTAAATTCCTAAAATATGTTTTATATTATTAAAATAACAAAAAATCCAATTTTAAGTGTAAATGATGATTTTTGGTAAAATACGTTTTGGAACCTTTTAATTGAAGGATTAATTTCAAAATAAAATTTGACCCACTTATAAAGTTTATTTGAAAGAATAAAAATTATTTTTAATGAATAATTTCAAAATTATATTAGGAAGACTTTTAGGTATTTGTCTGAGATTTTTGTTATTTTTTGATGAGTAATGAAAAATACAGAATTTTAATTAACAACTGAGTTTTCATATAAATAATTTATAATGTTAGATTATACCGTGAATTGGTTTTAAAGTAAAAAAAGTCCTATTTTACATATATTCATCATATTTAGTTTATTATAATCATTTTTATTTAATTTATATATAAAAACCTAATAAACCTTAGATCATTTTCAAATCAAAAACTAGCTTTATCACCATGTTTGTGAGATTAATTTTTAATTAATTTCTAAATACTATATTATTTTAATTTGAAAAAATGGACTCCCTTTTTGGAATAATAATAATATACAATTTCAATTAAGTTAAAAATTGTTTTTACAAGAAATAATGGTGAAATAAATCAGTGTTAATTACAGCGATTGAGGTAAAAATGAGTTTAATTTGTGGAAAAATTTTAAACATAAAGTGAAAATGACCTGGAAAATTTTACAAAACCAAATTGATGAAAATATTTCAACCATATACCTTTTTTTTGTTAAAATTGTTCATTTTGGGAGGCACATGATGTAAGGTAGACCTCCCAATAGTGTTTACATTTTGGGGATTATAAGAATGCCACTCCTCGACCACTATAAAAATGAACTCACCCACCTCACTTATTCACACCTACCAAGCACATTGTATCATAAAAAACCTGAATAAATAATCTCAAAAAATCCCTAATATAATAACATAATCCTATGTTTTGGCATAAATAAACCAAGGAAGTCCATTGCTGTAAACCAAAAGGAGTTACCCGAAGAATAGGTAACGTTCTTCACCACGAACATTCGAATTATTTCTTTATCCACCTATTGAATTATTTTTTTATCATGATTATTTAATATCCTAATAATCTATAATATTCTTTTATCATGTTATGTGTATGTTAAAACCTAAAACATCACACAATATAATCCAAAGTGATACACAATCATCGTTTGTGTGTTTGACGGACTACCGCCTCGAGAACTCATGTCATTCGTTCTTACATTACCACCTCTAATGGTTGGTAATTGCAAAAAACCAACCCAGGTACCCTGCTAACCCAATAAATGATAAAGTTATGACATATCTCTAAGGGAGTTATCATTCCCCATAGGTTAGCGACTAGAACCTCGCATTACACAACATACACGTTGAAATTATTTTTCCACTAGCAATGTGAAATTAAAAGGTAAAAGACAATATGCATATCAAAAGAAAACTCTACTTGGAGTAAAGTACATGAATATATCAAGGCATAAAAATCCCAATATAATACCCTAGTATAAATGGGAAAAATATCCCCAAGGTCCCTAAGGACATAACTCACAAAGCCAAAACTCAACAGTAGGATCCACCTCTAAGAGATCCCTTCCCTTTATTCAAACCTCAAAGTTGAAAGTCTATAAAAACAAAAAGGGAAAAGTAGTGTGTGAGTCTAGTCCAAGTAGGATACCACCAAACATTCTATAATAGTTAAAAAAATTTGATTCACCAATAAAAATCATTTAATTTTCAAAATAAACAGGTTTGGAAATTCATAAGAATATTTAAACTATACCAGCTAAACATTTTCAAAATGATGAAAAAGGTGTAACTTTAAAGCATAATATATATTTTACAATGATGGAATATTACTAAAATAATAGATTAATTTAAAACAGTTACATAAAATAGTTTTTGTAAACTCATCAGAGGCATGTAAAGTAGTTTTACGACATTGTCATAAATTTATATATCATATATAAATAAACAAGAGATAACCAAGATAATCTACCCTAAGGTACGATAGTATTAACCAACTATATGATTCTATAATCTCTATGTGAACTCAGCAATATGTGTACTCATGTCCTAATAATATAGGCCAAAAGTGACTCATCACCAACGCATTGGGGGTGTGACCAGGTAAAATTTTTTTCGAACATTGTAATAGCGTAGTGTGTATCCAAATAACTCACCAACTACCTATGGATTTAATGTGAACTTAAAAAATGGGAAATTTATTTCATGAATGATCAACATACAATTAAGTCCTATTTCCCATATTATATGCCAATTTTACCTTTAAAAATTAAAACGTTGTTTTAATAAAAAAAATAAACCACTTTAACAAGATAAAACCACTAGGTTTATATCAAAACATTTTTAATCCATTTTAGATAGTTTGAAATATATCCTTATCCAATTCCATAATTTCGCAATTCGGTTCAAAAATTAAATTCAACAATTTAATTTAAATCAATTATATCAAATCAATAATTTAAATTAAATAATTTAAATAAACCAATTTCCATAAGCACACACAAATTCAATAAAATTGGGTTTTTTTCAAATATCATGCCAAAACCCTTTCAAATATCCCAATTCAATGTAATCAGACTTTATTTCATTAATTGGATGAGAGTTTAAACAACTGAATTTAAATCAACTATTGAAATAAATCAAGGAATACATGGTTAATCAATTTGGCTAATTGGGAAAGAAACAACCACTTCATGGTTGTTGATGTCATTGGAAATGATAAACCACCCAATGTGGTCAAATACATCTACTCACAACACTATTATAATTAGTGTCAACACACCAAAATTGGATGTTCATCAAGGGGTCCTAAAACCAATTCCAGTTATTTTTTGTCAAAAAAAAGTAAAATTTCACATGAGATAATACATTCTCTATCCTAGATAATATCCAGATTATCATTTTATGTTAATAAATGTGTTTGAAATTATCCTTCAATAGTTCATGCAATTACACATTGACAAGTTTATATTTAATAAAATTATCCTCATCTTCCAATGTAATTATCAAAAATATATCTACTTAATTGTGTATATATATATATATCTTTTTTGATAATCAAAATAGGTAACATTATATAACTGTAATTAATTATCCCATATGTGTTTATATATATATATATTTAATATTTAAATCATTTGATAATTCATTATCTTTTGATAATCAAAAAAATTATTGTTTCCCAATTATCATATTATAATTTTCTTCCACAAATTATCCTTTGATTATTTTGTTTACTTATATTTTGATTATTTGTATTATTATATTCTAAAATTATTCCATACAAATGATCATTTCTCAATTATATTATTCTAATTTCGTTCAAAAAATTATCCTTTTATAATTTGGTGTCATTATCCTTTAAAAATTTTGTGCAATTAACTTTAAATAATTTTATTAAAAATTATTTTTTTTGATAGTCACATAACAATCCCATTATAATTTGACATACTTATCATCTGATAATTCATTAACTAACAACCAATTATTCATGTAACAATACTTTGATAAATATATTTTAGAATTATTCATTGATGATTCACAGTTCATTATTTAATTAAAATTCAACCAATAATTTCCATAATTTTTTATTTTTTAAATGATGGAATAAATTAAATAAAAAAATCAAATAAAACAATCATGAAGCTTATCAGAGTAGTCTTGAGTCAAAAAGTTTCTTTATGACTTTTTTCCTTTCTGTTTTAAAAATCACAAACACATTTTCTTATAGAAAATTATCATTCTCAAAGAAAATTTTTTTAAGGGAAAGTTTCTTTCTCAAAAAATGGTTTTGAATTTACCTATGGATTACGATGACCTATCTATTGTTTTCTCAAACCAATTATAACTATATTTTTATTAATCCAAAAATCAAATCATTATTTATAACATGGAACCATACAGTTTATAAGAATCCAATATATTCTGAATTCAAAACCCAATTTATCACAAAATTTGAATCAAATTTCTTCTGAAATTAGACTTCGATTTATTCTGAAATTATACTCTCGTTTCATATGAAATGAAACTAAAAATTCATCTGAAATCAGACTCCGATTTGCTCAGAAATCAGAATCCGATTCTCTATTTTTTCAGAATCTGATTATCAATATTTCTAGACTCTAATTTTAATTATCTTCTAAATCCAATTTAATTTTTTTTATAAAGTTACCCAACTTTATTAACGTAACATTCTATTTTATCAGATCCTAAATGTGATATTGTTTCTTAAGCATTATAGTATTTATCATAGTTTGTTATATAAAATGATGTCTTCCAATCTGTTTTAACATAACCATTGCATGAGTGCCACGTGTATAGGTCCCTACAAAATTTAAAAAAATGACCATTTTAGGAAGAATTGAACCATTGGAATCCATTTTTATAAATATGCATCCATTTCAAAATTCACGTTTGAACACAACACATGAGTTGAACTCTAGAATGATGTTATACTCTTCGAGAGCTCTACTTGATCTTCATTGTGTGAATGTTGTGAAAAACATGTTCAAGCTGAGAAAATCTTGTTCAAACCTACCTAGAGTAAATCTAATGGTTTCTGTTATCAATCGAGGGTTTCTGGGGATTGTAATAGAGAGGTGTCGATTACCTACTTAATCGAGGGCTTGCCGGGAAAATAAGATAGATATGGAGCTTCGTATCGAAGGCTTACCCAAGTGTGCGTAAGATTGACTTTCACGAAAGTATAAATCATGGTACCTTTATCCAAGGTTGTTGGATACCATTTTCTTTTGGTTAAAATGTTTTTTATACTTGTTTAAGTTTATTACATCTTTTAATTCTGCTGCAATTTCATAATGTCAGAATTTTTAACATTCTTACACTTTATTATTATTATATACTCTGATATAAATAGGATTCTATATGATTTAATGTAGAATCATTCTCTAAATAAACTTGTCTTATGTTTTATTATTGAATCCATATTATCAGATCCTAAGTATGTTAGTTTCTTTGTAAATAACTAATGAGGGTTTGTGAATCCGTCTAGTTAGAATTTGTTAGACATAGATTTTATCAAGGATAAAAATGAATGTTTTTAAACCTCAAATTCACCACCTATTGTAATTGAGAAATAAAAATATACATTTTGATCATATAATTGGTATTAGAGTAGGTCTCTGAAATACATATACTTTCATATATGTTTTTCTTTCTCAACTTTTCTTCATAAACTTATTGTTTATAAACATTCTACTAATATTTTTGGGTAAAATATATTTTTTAATTTTCATTAATAATGATAGGAATGAATGTTGGATCAATAGAAAATTTAAATTCTACCAGACCCCTGATTTTTATAGAAACGACTATGAATATTGGAGATAAAGGATGACGACATTTATTATAAATACCAATGTGGGTAACTTTGTTACGTTAACTGGAGACTATAATAATTTAGACAAGGAAATCAGACAATTCACCAATCATGAAATACAAGAGTATCAACCAAACTTTTTGGTACACAAAAAGTTATTATGTTATATGACTAGGAACATATATGGATAGATTTAATCATGTGAAGCTACTAATAGCATCTGAAAGAAATTACAAGATACACAATTTGGCACATCCAATATTATTGAAATAATAAGTGCTACTCTTGGAGCTGAATATCATGGTTTTATGTTTCCCTATGGAGAAACTGTATGTAAAGTTCAACAAAGTTTTATGACTATTTCTTATAGCCTTCAGTTTATGGGTTAGAAAGGAATTTCTTATGAAAATCTTGTGGAAACAATAATAGATATTATTCCCAATGAGTGGGAATCCTAAAGAATATAAATTGATGAGAATAGGAAAGCTTCAAACATCACTCTTGATGTGTTATCTGGGACTCTTCTATATTATGAAACTAGAAAGAAGAGAGATGGAGAGATCAATAAGAAAAAAATGGTAATGCAAGTGTTTATTTCACTACTAAATCAAATCGTATGAAAGACAAAACTCTTGAAACAGTTACTAGATCCAAGGGCTAGAAAGCAACGATTATATCTAAATTAGGTGATAATGATCTTTCATAAAATGAACATTCCAATATTTTCTAGAATAATGAAAAAGATTTTTGGAATGAAATATTTTCAATATAAATACAATAATAAGAACATAAAGGATTAAAAAGATTCATAAGTGACTTATTGTGAATGCAAGTGGGAAAGTCATATCAGACTATATTGTCCTATTCTCTAAAATAAACAAAGAAAGGATAAGTATTTAGAAGGAATCAAGAAGTACTATATGTCTGTGTCTAAGAAAGTAATAAATGATAATGACACATGGAGTGCTAGTAATGGTAATTTTTCTGATGAATCTTATAGATAGAAGAATATTGGTCTTATAGTCGAAATTTATACTGAAAATCAATGTCTCATGGATAAAATAAATACTGCTAAATCTTCGACCAATATTTCATTAAATTCTAATTATCCTAATGAATAATATTATTAATCATCATATGCATAATATTCCTCATCATAAGATAGTAATTTACCTTCTTTTGAGGAATTATCTTGGGTTTCCAAGTTACATGAGAATCAAAATTGTAATATCAACAAGAAACTTGATAATGAAAATTTTAGAATATCGATTTTAACAAAATAACCATTATATCTTTCAAAATATATTAATAAAGTAACCCTTGATTTTGAAACTATTTACAAAAACCATATGGAGGTAAATTCTTAAAGGATAAAATTTCTAAGGATCTTGAAAATGTCATTTCCAAGAAAAATTATTTAGAGAAAAACTCAAATTCTATGACTAATGACTCTAAGGGTATTAATTTATTCATAAAACTAAAATTTGAAATATTTCCATTAAAGAAAATATTGTTAAACATTACTAATGGAAAGGAAGGTTTTGATAAAATTATTTCACAACTTTATCCTCTAAATATTAGTTTCGGATTTCGTTATTCTCATTCAAAACTAGTTTTTAGTCACAAATATTTTGTACCCCAAAGATCTCCCTTTTTAACTAAGTGTCAATGTGGTGAAAATTGGGAGAAAATTTTTTCTTTGAATAAAACCCAATCCTTTGGTTTTTAAAAATCCCATTTTTTTATGGATATGTAGATTCTTAAGATTTTATTTTTGAACATTTCCGGATCCAAAGATGCATGGATTTTTAATGTTTAACTATTTTTTTATGAAAACAATAGTATTTACAAGAACAATCCATGATAAATGGAAAATGGTTGTTCCCATCACATGATTGGTAATAAAAAATATTTTAAAATATTATTAATACGAAATGAGGAAAGAAACATTTTGGAGATAATTCTCAACGAGAAATTGTTGGTATAGGTAAAATTGTTCTTCTTGGAAAAGAATTAATTTCAAATGGTTTATTTGTTAAAGGTATTGAGAAAAACCTTATAATTATTAACCAATTATGTGATGAAGGATACTTTTTTAATTTTAGGAATGATAAATTCCTAGTTCACTATTACAAGGAAGATTTTATTCTCTCTAGCCATAGTTATGAGAATGTTTACATAGTAAAATTTAAAGACCATAGGAGCCATGAATTACCATGCATTAGTGAAAATGAAGATCAATCCTGGTTATAGAATAGATAAATAGGACACTATAACCTTAGGAACATATGAATAATCTCAAATAAAAGACTTGTAAAGAATATACCAGATCATAGATTTGATTCTTCATAATTTTTTGATCCTTGTCAATATGGAAAGTAATATAAGTAAAGATTTAAATCAATTAGTGATGTCTGAACTTTTTATACATAACTACTAGTGCATATGGATCCTTTCGATCTAGCACAAACTGGAATTATTAGAGGCAAATACAATGCATTTTTTAGTTGATGATTACACTCTATTTACATGGGTCTATTTTCAAACAAAGAAATATGACGACTTTTCTTATTTCAAATCATTTTCAGCCAAAGTTAAAAATGAGAAAAATACTTCCATTGATAACTATTTATAGGGATCATGGGGGAGAATTTGAAAATTCATATTTTGAAACATTTTGTAGTAAGAAAGGTATTACTCATAACATCTCAGTTCTCAGAACTCCTGAACAAAATGGTCTTATTGAAAAAATAAATCATATTCTTTAAGAGATAACAAGAACCATGTTTACTGAATACTCTATTACTAAACACTTTTTGGATTAAGTTCCTAGTACAGCTTTTTATATTATAAATAATGTTATAATCAGACCTTTTCTTAATAAAACACCTTATGAGTAATGGACTGGTTGGAAACCTAAAATTTCTTACTTCAAAGTTTTTGAATGAAAATTATTAATCTTGACAACTAAAGATAAGTTACATAAATTCAAACTCAAATATGATAAAAGAATTTTCTTAGCCTATTCCACTTATTCAAATTCCTATAGAGTTTTTAACAAAAATTCTTCTACATATGAAGAACCAGTACATGTAAAATTTGATGAAACTGATCTATTTGTTTATAAACAACCATAACCTACATCATTAGATGTCTTTTCAAAAACATATTATTAATCGTTGATGGAAGATTCTTCTAATTATGAAAATACTCAATACAATTTCTCTGAAGTATTTACACATTTATTTTTTTTACCTTATATTGATGGATAGGTTTTACAAAACCTAAATTAGTTGTTTCTTAGTAATCATCCCAATGATTGTATAATTGGTGATGTAAATCAACCTGTAAGGACTAGAGATTTACTAAAAAATTAAGTAGATAATGTATCATTTATTTCCAAATTAGAACATGAAAGTATGGATGAAGCTTTAGGTAATGATGATTAGATTAAAGCTATGCCATAATAACTAAAATAATTTTAATTGAAAAAAGTCTTGACCTCGGTTGAAAGACCTAAAACAAGTTTTGTAATTAGAGTAAAGTGGGAATTCTAAAATAAATGTGATTAAAATGGATTCATTGTAAGAAATAAGGAAATATTAGTTACTAAAGGCTGTTATCAACAAGAAGAAATATACTATGAAGAAACCTACTCTCTAGTAGCTAGACTTGAATCTATTCATATTTTATTACCCTTTGAAGAATTTTTCTATTTAAAACTTTTAAAAAAGGACATGAAGTGTGCGTTCTTTAACAGATATGTTCAAGAGGAATTTTTGTTGAACAACCTTCTGGTTTTGAAGACACAAAAAAACAAGAACTTGATTAGAAACATAGAAAATATATCTAGGGACTTAAACAAAACCCTAGAGATTATTATGATAGAATTAAATGATTTTTGTTAAAAACAATTATGTTATGGGAACTACTTATCCAACCATTTTCAAAAAAGAAGATAAAAACAATGTTTTTATTGTTAAAATCTAAGTTGACAACATTGTATTTAGATAAAATCAACAATTCTTAACTGATTCGTTTGAGAATATTATGAAATATATGTTTTCAATGATTATGATGGTTGAGTTAACATTTTCTCTTGGTTTACAAATTTCTCAAAAACTATAAAGAACTTTTATATCTCAACATTAGTATATTAAATTTATTCTTAAGAAGTATGGATATGACAACACTAAAAGTATAAGTACTCTAATAGGCACATCAAACACTCTTGATATTGATGAAGTTAGGAAACTAGTATATCAAACATCTTTTAGAGGTATGATAGGAATTCTATTAAAATTAACAACAAGTTTTCCAGACTTAATGTTTTTATTATTCTTATGTTCAAGATATCAATCTAATACAAAATAATCCCATTGAAATCCTAGTGAAAATAATTTTTCACTATTTAAAGGAAACTATGGATTTAGGACTGTTCTATTCTTCTAGAAATGATTTTTTTAAAATGATTTTTAGATGCTGAATTTTATGGATGTATAATGGATAATAAAAGTATATCTAGAACATGTAATTTATTAGGAGCTTCATTAGTTTCTTATCTTTGTAATAAATAACATTCACTAGAACTTTCCACTACTGAATTTGATTATATAACAACTAGAAGTTGTTCTGCTCAAATGTTGTGGATACAACACACACTCATAGACTATGGAATGAGTTTTACCAAAACAACAATAATGTGCGATAATACTATTTAAAATTACCAAAGAAAAAACCCTGCACATAACTCTCATGAAAAGAAAATAAATATAAGGAATCACTTTCTTAGTGATTACACACTTAAAGGAGATATCACAATTCAATTTATCAGAATGTAAGATCAAATTTCTATCATATTTAAGAAACCATTTACCTATGATATATCTGAATACATTGAACAAAATTTATGAAAGATAACCATAAGTGTAACAGCCCAAGATTTTATAAAAAAATATTCTTTTTAATTTTATTAATGTCTTGTGTTGTACGCTACACCAAAAGGAGCTTTCACAACACGCATCCTTGACTTGCCTTGCATTACACGCAATCGCGACCTTCCTCGATAGCGTGTGTAATACGCAATACCGAGTTTCACTAAACAACAATATGCTATTAAAATATTATTAAAACTAGCCGTTATGAATAGTAATAACCACTTTTTGAAATTTTGTAAATTTTATTTTTCAAAATGGATTTCATTTTTGGATTAGGAATATCGAATTTAGCCTAAGGTGAAATTTTGGTACATTTCGGATAACTTTCATATTCTGTTGAATAGTGAAAAGTACTAAATTTTAATTAAAAACAACTTTTTTAATCGAAATAATTAATATTGATAAATTATTAATTTGAGTGGTTTTAAAGTGTATTTAGAATATATTTTTACAATTTAATACAATGTTGGTCATTGGATGTAATTTCACATTTAAACCAGTTATAAACTAGTGTCAATCTTTTGATAGATATTGTTTCTTAAAAACATGCTATTTGTTTTAACAGCGGGATTTAATTATAAAATTAATTAATGCAAATTCTATGATATGAATTTGGTAAAATAGACTTCATTTTTGAATTCGGAATATGAAATATAGCTTAGGATGAAATTTTGGCATTGTTCTGAAAAACATCAATTTTTGATGAATAGTGAAACTACTAAGTGGTAGTTAAAAAAATTAATTTTCTTCATAAATCTTAATTTTACCGCTTCTGTGAATGGAATTTCAAAAATCCGAGAGAAACGATTGATGTCAGTAAGTAAAATGTGGTTCAATGAGATGAAAATAATTTTTGGTGAATAGTAACTTTTTACTTTTTTTTTACCACGGTTAATAGTAAATAGGGTAACTAAGGGTAAATATGATATTACTATTACCCTAACACATGTCTTAATTCTATTGGATAGGTGTAATTCGACCAAAAACAAGCTTAGGAATAAAATATGACCATTTAGGCCCACTTGGATTAGATTAGGACATTTATTATTATTTAATTCAAAGAAGAGTTAAAAGAGTCAAAATCAAAGTTTATTTACTAAAATATTTTTCATATAGGGTTTTACATAAGATAAATTCGATTTTAAATATTCATTAGAAAGCTAAAACGATTTCCTACATGATGGTATTTTATTTGTAATTTTTAGACATCAAATAAGTCAATTTATTTATGACACAAAGATGATGCAGTAATTATCTTATTAATGAAATATTGACATAATTGATGTTATAAACACCAAACTAAATATAATTTGAGACTTTTTATGAATTACACTAATTTTCTAGGTTACTATGATATATTAGTGTTGATTTAATCAACTTGGTTCTAACAAATAATTCTGTTATGACTTTCACAAAAATCATGTATCAAATAGTGTCAAAATTGACACAAAATATTTGTTAAATCAAATATTATATTATTAATTGTTATTTTATTCCTAAAAATCTAAGGTTCGTCCAACTGACTTAGATAAGGATATATGTATTAATAATATACAATTTGGGGTTCATTTGTCATGTTATAGTAAGTTTATTAACCATATAATGTAAGAAAACAAAAAGACACGGTAAAAGTTAAATTATTTAACTTAGAGTTAAATCTAATTGATAAGGTTAAAATAATAACCTAAACTTGTCTAAATCTTATTGGTTGATAGGATTTCGATCCATCCCCACTTTAGCTTCGAAATTAGACCCTTTGGAACCATTATAAACCGATTTTGACTTTAATATAAAATAATATTTTGAGATATTCCTAAGGTGCCCCTCTCCTCCCTTATAAAAGGACACCTCCTCCCCCTCCTCCTCACACCAATTTGAGCACTCAAGCTCGGCCAACCCCTGCCAAAATCTCTTCTCCACTTCCCTAAAAACATCCTAGAGGTTCTGGTCTTCCTCAAAGACCAATTTTAGTGCCCTAAGAGGAGGTCTCAAAGAGGCACTTCAAAGAAGAGGTAATTACCGTTACCAATTCTTTCATCTTTATTTCTTTTTCCACTTCTTATTCTTAGGTTGTTTCATTATGAAGTAATAACATCAGTATCACTCATATACGGATATGTTATTATAAGTATGAAACAACCCTATTTCACCATCTATCCATCCTACGGAAAAAGAAATCACCGCGCGTGCGTACGTACGGAATACCGTCTCCACGCCGTAGTGTAATCTATTTTCCACCACCACCTTACATGGATGGGTATAATGGTGTAAAGAATAACTATACATAGTTATTACAACATCATATTGATTCTGATATATTGTATAATCCACTCCAATTCAATTCAATATTTATAGAAATGATATCATCGCTCGTGCGTACGTACGGACTACCGTCTCCACGACGCGATGAGATTCATTCTCCATGTTAACCATTTAAGAATGATTATAATGTATATATAAGAAATAATAATGAAATATATGACATTATAAAGCTACTGGATTTATGTATATATATACATATGTATGTCATCTACTTACTTCCATTTCAAGACAATAAGGAAAGGAAAACAGCGTTCATGCGTACGTACGGACTACCGTCTCCATGAACGGTGTTTTTCATTTTATTTATCTACCTATTATATATATATATACTGAATATATATGATATATAAATCATATTTTATATTCTGGAAGTGAGTAAATCATGATATAAGTAATAATGATGTCAAGAACAACAAGTCAAAACACCTACGATAAATGAAACGATTTTACCCAAAACGCTTCTTTAACATGGAATTTATAAAAGAACGGGTAATATAATGTCATAAGTGAACCATATATGATATCATAACAATGAATATGATTCTGTAATAAGTCAATAACATGATTTAAATCATTATACAGGAGGTTCGGACACTTACAAAGCAAGTCGGACCTAAGGTAAGGGAAATATCACAATCTCATTTTTATCTGAGATTGTTTATACTTTGAAATTTACTGGGGTGTATTTTATCATCCACATCCATGTTTCCTCAATATGTAATATTATTTCCATTCACCTAAAATTGTTTAAAACCTATTTTACCCTTCGGTGAGTTTTTAGTAAAAGATATGAATGGAATCTTTTGTCGTTTATCGTACGAGGTACTTTTTTTGACTTTTCCGACAAAAGTACGAAGAATGTTTTTTTTAACTTATACGGCCTGAATGGATTTTTAAAACATTATTTCCAAGAAACTTCCTTTACAAGTTTTCAAGTTTATTTTTAATCAACTTCTTTTATTTTAAATTCGTATGACATGTTATGAAAGGAAAAATGTTTTTGAAGAAGAAAGGATATTTTCCTCAAGAATGGAGTTCAAGTATTTTATCAAAATTATTTTCCATCTAAGATAATAAAAGGGTTCTGTTTTTATCCCTATTATTACATTGGTTTGATTATGTTGTGATGGAAATATTTTTATGAATTCCTTTATCTTATATGAATTGTTTTATGATGTCATGTTGTTTAAGAATCCCATTTTTATTACATAGGTTATGCAATGATGTATGATTTATGATTTTGTGGCACAAATAAGAATGGTATCATTATGATATGGGTGGGACCTATATCTCCCTCCAATGCATTGGGTAAAGATTTTATATCTCATGAGATAGACAGGGCTGGAACGGTAGGTTATACCGGTTCAGTGAAACCGGACTGAAATGAGGGTTACTCGATTCAGAAAGGGACTTTGTCCACTAAGATAGTCTTGGCAATTAGTCTTGACTAACAAGAAATGATTATCTATGATTATGTGTGTATGCCAAAAAGTTTCATGTTTTAAGTTATGATTATTGGGATTACTTTTTCACTGCCATGATTTATCCCATGATTATGAAATTATGCTCTCTTTTGCAGGTTATGATTTCCAAAATGTTATGTTCTTATGAATATGATGTGATTGATATTTATTTTGTTTACCCTTACTGAGCATTTGAGCTCACCCTTTTATGTTTTCTTTTCCCCAGGATATAAAGAAAGGTTTTAGGTAAAAAAAGAAGATCTTTATGGGAGATTTTGAAGATCTTTCACCACGATTAGAAGATTATAGTCCGAGTTTCCAAAGACAGTAAACTATTACGGTCCTTGTGTGTGTGTTTTTGTAATGTACTAAGTATTCCGCAAAAGTAATGTAATGTCAATGTAAGTCAGGCTTCGGGTCTCTACAATAAGGTAATCATCCATATTAATTTTTAAAAACATATCATAACAATATGTTATTCCTTTTCATAGGGGGAGTACTTATGTTAATTCTTTTATAATTACTTTTCTAAAAGAAATTCTAGAACATAAAATTTTCAAAACCTAAAATTTTTTCATTCCCTAAAAATTATTCTGGAATTTATAGTTTATAAGATAAACCTTATCAATACTAAAAAATAATTCCGAGAAATCCAAAATCTACATTTCATTATTTATATCATTATAAATATATTTTTTTTTGGTTTTTTCAATCTTGTTTAAGAAAAACTTATAAAATTTTTATTCCTTAAAATCTGATTTTCCCTTAAAACATCAAAATATAAGAACCAAGAAATAAATTTTCAGCATTAATATCAACCGTCCAATCATATTAGGTAAATCTTAACCATTGGATTAACTGAGGAAGTTGAACCACCATAGGAAATCCTACATAAAGGACCCCCGAATCATGTCCCTCATTCGTTTTCTTAGGGATTTTGCACCGAAGCCCTACCACACTTCAAATTTTTCATTCCATTTCCCCCTTTTCATTAAACTGTGAATGTTTTCTAAGGTAACCTCACAAACATAGATAGTTTCGAACAAGGAATTGAAAGACTGGATAATCTTCAGGGAATGGTTGGTGGACCCAAATTTCATTTCTAAGTATATCTCATTGATTTCAATGACCATCAAGATCACTGGATATGAATGCATGTACATATACAAGGAGATGAATCAGGATCTAGTGTATGCTGATTTGGTTATATAATTTTATGACACTGTTCATTTTTATGAACTAGGTTGAAAATAAATGTTTCATTTCAAGTGTTATGGAAAGACTTACTCTCAATATTACATTAAGGCAGCAATCATTTTAGATATACCCTAATAAGGAGAAGAAATATTTTTATCAGACAAATTTTATGATAAGGAAGGTTATTTTGAGAAGGTTAAGGCTATTGAATTCCTTTGGCTTAATGGAGTTAATATTCCCATGATAGCACATCTTTCAAAAAATCACAGACTGGTAACCCATTGGATGTAATGTTTTTTTTATTCTGATAAAGGGAGACATGAATTCTTTAATGATATGTGATATCTTCATGATAGATTTATTGATAAATTTAAGAATGATTATCCTCCTTATGTACTATATTTTTACCATCGACAACATTAAGAATGACACCATAAAATCCCAAATCATTATGTATCATGTGATTTTGTATAAGATTATGGTCTTTTTCTTAGAATCTTACAAAAACTCATGAAACAAAAAGGTGAAAAGGTTTAATATTATGTTGTTAATTGATGATACATTAAGAAGGATGAAAATGAGTTTTAGTATCATGCTAATAGATTTCTTCGATCTTCCTAATAAGGATGATCAAGTTTCCAGTAAGAAAAGTGAAGTTGGATAATGATTCAAACTAACCCCTAAAAAATCAAAATGAAAAGAACCAAAGCTATAAGGACAAGCTCTAACTGTTGAACCAAGATCTCCTCTGCCCAAGCCCAAAATGATGAAGAATTTGTTTGATGTGGTAGTAGAAAAATGGAGATAGCAGAAAAAGAAGAAGAAAGAAGGTGATGTAGTTTTCAGATTAGATTTTTCTGAGGCTAAATCCTTAAAAATTCAAGAAACTAAAGAGCTTGAGAGGCAAGATAAAGGAAAAAAAGTTAATGAATAAGATTTCATAAGGTAAAATTGTCCAAGATTTACTAATAAATACTGAGAAGGAATATAAATAAATTTATGTACCACAATATTTCTTGAACGATCCACTAATTCCTTTAGCACCAGTTGAAAGTGAGACACCGTCACTAGTTAAGGGAAAGAAGGTTATTTTAGTTAATCAAGAATAATATGTTCAATAAGAAGAAGAATAATAGGATTAGGAGAAAAGTGATGAAGTGATTAGAATATTTAATGAAAATGAAGAGAAGGATATACCTTCTAAAAAGTTGTCAATAAAAACATCTAAAGATGACTCCATCATGATAATTTTTGAAGGAAAATTAATTAAAAAATATAATGTTTTTTAGGGCGAGGTTAATAAATCTGCTTCAGATGATAAAATAAGTGATGATGATATTATTAAAAGTTTTGATGATAAGGTTGATAATGATGTTTATGAAAATGATGATAATGTTTTGGATAAAGGTGTTCATAAACATGTTCATAATAATGATGAAGGTATTATCCATGTTTCTAACAAAGATCATGAGACTCATAATCTTGAGAAGAAAATTCTAATAAAGATAAAGGAAATGAATTTCTTATTGATACACCTATGAAGGTTGTTGTTGAAAAATCTAAGAAGAATTTTTTTGGAATATGTAACAGGAAAGAATATGAGAAATATGAAGTTGGCTCACCAACAAAAGAATCTTTTTCAGAGTTCTCATCTTATTTAAGTCATGATTTCAAGGTTTAGTAATTGAAGAAGATTGTAAAATACATACCTTTATTTCCACCCTTTATTCAATATTTCATCTGATTCAAGAATCAATTTATCAGAAGTCAGATTCAACAAGAGCTCTTATAGAGAATTTAATCATACTTAAAGTATAGTTTAAGACTTTCTAGATCAGTTTTGATGCTCATAGAAGATCGTTCAATGAAAACACAAAGTGGTTAAAGCTAGTTATAGATGATCTTAAAATTTTTGATGATTTCACTGACTCAGTCAATGTTTATTTTGATATGTCCAATGATAGATAAAAAATTTCAAAACTAGTTTTTTAGAGAAAATAAAGGATGAGAGACTAGTTTTTTGATGATTTCACTGACTCAGTCAATGTTTATTTTGTAATTTCCATTGTGAAAAATTCGTTAATCTTAATGCCAATTGTTGTCATTTCATTGTTTCACCTTGTTTGTTTCCTAACCATTCAAGTACACTTTTTTCTTTCCATCCAATCCTTTTGGACAATCATAAATGGGGGGAAAAGAATGATAAAATGAATATTGAATTAATGGAAGTGAATAATTAAGTAAGGGGAAGATTACATAAAGAAGAAATTATTAATTAATGGGTAGTTATTTCTATAAGAAAAAAAAAAGAATAGGGTCTTTTGGGATTTCATAACTTAAGGGGGAGTTATTTGTATTTATCAAGATTCATAAACAAAAAGGGAGAAAATAATTTCTTTTAATGTTCAAAAATGAAAAACATAGTCATTATTTTCCTTTATGAAAAGTTTTTTATGCTTTCCAAAAATAGAAATATTGTTGAGTCGAAAAGTTTCCTTATGATGTTTTCATTCCTTTAGGTTTTAAAAATACCACACCCATTTTTGAAGGAAAATTATCTTTCTCTAAGAAAACTTTTCTTATGGGAAAATTTCATTCTCTAGAAATGGTTTTGAATTTACCTATGGTTTCAAATTCATTATCAATTGTTTTCTCTAACCAATTAAAACAATCTATTTTTTTAGGCCAAAAATCATATCTTTATCTATAAATCAAAACCTTACAGTTCATGAGAATTCAATTTCTTCTAAAATTAGACTAAAATTTCTCCTAAAATTAGACTCCCATTTATTTTGAAATCAGAATCCAATTTCTTCAAAAATTAGTATCTAATTCTCTATTTTTTCAGAATCCGATTTTCAAAATTTCTCATCATCAAATTTAAATATCTAAATAATTAGATTACATATTTTTCTTATAGTTACCATATTTCCTTAAGGCAACGTTCCATTTTATCGGATCCTAAATGTGATATTATTTTTCAAGCATTTTAATGTTTCTCATAGTGTTTTATATAAAATAATGTCACCTAATATACTATAAAATTACCATTTTTTGAGTGCCACATATACAGATACCTCCCAAATTAATGGAAAAATATGACCGTTGGAGTAGGAAGTTAAATGTTGGGATCATTGCCTATAAATACCTATCCATTTCAACATTCACAGTATAACACAACAGTTGAGTTAAAATCTAGAATAAAGTGATACTCTGTGAGAGCTCTGCTCGATCTGCGTTGCGCGAATGCTGTGAGCAACTTGTTTAAGTTGAGAATATCTTTTTTAAACCATATTAGAGAAGATCTGATTGATGGTGTTATCAATTGAGGGATTTTGGGGATATGAAGACAGAGGTTCCTAATACATACTTAATCAAGGGCTTGCATAGATAGAAAGACAGATACTGATCTTTTTATTGAGTAATTACCCTAGTGTGGTTATGAAAAACTTTATTGAATATAAAAATCAAGGGATCTTTATCCAAGTTTGTTGGTAAAAATTTTCTTTGGGTTAAAATGTTTCTTATACTTGTTCTATTTTATTACAAGTTTTCATTCCTTTAGATTTTGTTAAAGATTGAAAGTGTAACCTTCATACACTTTCTTATTCTAGTATACTTTGATATAAATAATATTCTATACACATTAAGGTAGAATATTTCTCTAAGTAAACTGGTCTTATGTTTCATTATTGGATCCATATTATCGGATCCTAAGGAATGTAGTTTATTTATTACGAACTAAAGAGGGTTTGTGAATCATTCTTGTTTATCTTTTTTAAAAATATATTTTATCAAGGATAAAGAATAATGTTTTTAAACCTAAAATTTACCCCATTTTGTAATTGAGAAATATACATATACATTTCAATCCTACAGTTAGCGCAACACACAAAAGAGAAAATGATCAAATCATGTGACTAGAAGATGAATAATCAATCCCAAAATAAGAGAAAAATCAGACTTCATCGTTGGAACACAAGGGAGATTTGGAATCAAAACTACCATCAAAACCAATGGTTCATGTTTTTTTTAAACTAACCAGGAATGATTCTATTGATTTGATTTTAATCTCCCATTAATCAATCATTTAAAATGAATCGTGATGATAAAGTGATTTATTTCATCTATTAATTTCATTGCTGAATGAAACAGGTGAAAACAGTTTGAAATAGAAGTTTTTTTGAATTACCCTTAATCAACAATGGATTTCTATGGGTTTAAGGTGAAGTAGAAGACCAAATATAATAAATTTTATTAATAAAAATCATATTAATTATTAAATCTATTAATTATTTTATATAAAAAAGTATAACAAAAAATGTTCATTTTGTATAAAAATTATACACTACCTAGGGTAAACACCTCAGTCTGGACCCATCGGTGGTCTCATATTTCTCATACAATGCACTATTTGAGAGATATTAATTATTTATTATTTAAAAATCAAAAATAAATAATTACATAAAATAAAATGGGTTGTTTTTTTTTGGGCGAGGTGTCCAAACGTCTGACAATAACAAATATTATACCCCATTTTGGGTAAATCAAAAATTCTGGACTGATCAGTGATATCAGATTTCCTATATGATATACCATTTGGGATATATATAATTATTTTTAATAAAATGTTATATTAAATATTATTTAACAACATTATCTCACGAGCGAGGCATCCAAATATTTGGAATATTTGAATATTATACCCCTCCTAGGGTAAACACCACATTTTGGATATAACTGTAGGCCCAAATTTCTCATACGATGCACCATTTTGGAGTTATTCAAATATTTTGAATAAAAAGTGGATGCTTAATATATTATATTTAATTTTTTTTTTCAGTTTTATCAAAGCATTGCAGGCCTTAGAATCACACACTGACTCAGTGTTGAACCCCAAAAAAATATTCTATTGAATATCCCAATATGGTAACCAACAGTAAAGTAATTTAACACATTTATCAGAAAATCACTAATAAATCATTATTTTCCCACTTAAGATATTAATAATTTAACAAAAGTAGGCTATTCAATACCTGGAACAGTAATGAAGAGTTATAAGTGAACTCCCTTTAGGATATATCAGCACTACCTTTGTTATTGGGTTACCAGGATACCTAGGTTGGTTCATAACAATGTTTTATAAAGAGAAGTTAAGCCTTTGTCTTGAAGAGAGTATGGTTTTGTGAAATCTTATTGGGACATGGGAGATTTTTGATTGAGTATTTGGCCATATCTCACCGTAATAAACCTTATGCTTCCATGGGTGGTTAGGGGAAGATGTCTTAATGATTTCATCTAGTCTTTTCCATGTTTTGATTTAGATAGAGTGGAATCCAAATCTTGTTTATTCCTTCTATTGGGAATAGTTTCCCATGTTACTCAGTTTGAGTGGTGTTATAATTTATTTCTTTATCTGATGATGTTCTGTAGAATCATACCTCTTAGAATATGTGTGATTCAGATCTTGTAAGGGGTTTTGCTGAAACCATAGCAAGCGAATCATACTATGGATCCAAGTTTAGTTGAGGTGATCGTGCATACTGTTCAAGATTTGGGACAATCACTACCACCAGTTCATTATGAGGATCTAGTTGTGGATCCTCAAGGGGACATCCTTCAAAATCATTCTCAAAAGTTACTTCACCTAAAGCCACTAGTTTTCAAAGGGCCCACTTACCCTTTACTTGGTGATGAATGGTTTAGAAAGTTATAATGCCTATTTGGGTTCGTGGAAAAACTGAATGTGATCAAGGTGAAGTGTTCCATTTTTTTAATAGAATAACCATGCAAGATATGGTGGGAGATGATGGTGATGGTAGGGAAACATGAGGGTTTAGAGTGGAATTAATTCAATGTTATTTTCACCTACCAGTTCCCTCCAAATTCTATGGTGTTATACAAGGCTATTGGATTTTCAAGCTTGATCATACTGATAGAATCATGACCGAGTACTCAAATAATTTTACTGAGTTGGTTTAGTTTTCCCCTGATATAGTATATAATGAGAGGATGATGGCTCGGCGGTTCATGTTGGGACGTCAATTGTATATTCATTATCATGTTTTATTACTGAAGCTATCCACTTATGCTAATGTTCATGATATGGAAATAATGGTTGATATTGACATGGATGGGAAGTTAGGGTTCTCAAGAGTTTCTTTTTTTACTAGTGGTGGTGTTGGTTCCTTCATAGGAAAATGGAAGCGTGTTGATTCTCATGGAAATTATAGATGGAAGAGTCGTTCTAGACTTCCTATAGTTCCAGGTGAATGTTCTTTGATTTTATATCAGTTTATAAAACTGGGACATTCTAAGAGGGTTTTCACTGAGGTACCTGATAATTGTAGCTTATGTAGACGTTTAGGGCACTTACATAATTTCCAGCACATCTTTTCCATTTCTCATAGTGGAACAAAATCCTCACCTCCTCTTCAAACTATGGGGTACTCAAATGATTCATGTAAAAAAGGGTTCCAGCCACATGCATCCAGAATTAAGCTTCTTCACGTAGTGGAAGATTCTCCAGAAGAAGATGATACAGTTCCAGCAACCTTGAGAGGTACCATTACGTTATCTTCGTCTTTAGTGACTACTCTATTTGATATCGGTGCATCTCACTTCTTTATATCTACTTGTATTATTAATAAGATAAATATTACTATATAGATTTTATCTTTTACAATGGATATTACTACACCCCTTGGTACGAAGAGAGAGTAGGGTCTCTATGGTACCACTTGTGTATTCTCTTTATCAGATGTCGATCTTGCTTGGAGTTTTTTGGTACTCGACATGGAATATCTTGACATCATATTCAGGAGGGATTGGATAATTTCCAATAAATCTAGAATTTATTGTTATCTTCAACATTTCACCTTAATACACCAAGTGTGCCTCTTTTCTTTCAAGGATAATGAGACCCATGGTCAAGCTGAGTTGAACCTTCTTATCCAGAGTTTGGGAAAGCTATATCAGTGTTTTCTTTTGATCATAAGAGATGTTCAATGAATGGTGATCTAAATATTATATTCATTGATTTTATTTCTATGTTTCCTACTAACTTATCTGGTTTTTTACATTAAGTGAGTTTGATTTTTTGATTGACTTAATGCCTGGTACTCAACCAGTTTCAATCATCTCTTATCTCATAGCTCTAATTGAACTGAAAGAGGTGATTTCCTAGATGTTTTTAATAATGATATGATTCACTTTTGTGTTCATGACTTTTGTGGGGCTTTGGATGATAATTTTTGGATTCACGAGTATCTTATAATATTTACCAGTACATGATCAAAATGGATCTTTTGGAGGCATTGTATGGTCATCATTGAAACTCTTTGTTATGTTGGTTGGAGATGTATGATTGTTCCTTGGTTGGACTGAGTTTGGACCAAGTGAAAACAACTAATATTCAATTGATTTTTCATAGAATTTTAATGGCACATATCCTATTCAATTCTTATACCAATTGTCACCTTATTCCTTTAGAATATTTAGTTGGTGACCATGTATTTTGGAAGGATTCACCCCAGTTGGGGCATCGACGCCATATGATGAAAGGGAAGCTCGATCCTTGTTTTCTAAGACCTTTTAATGTTGTAGATAATGTGGTGAAAGTTTCATATCTTTTGGAAATACCATTACAACTAACATTGATAAATAATGTGTTTCTTGTATCTTAACATGGATGTTTTTAATGACCCATATCATTTTATGAGTTGGAGCGCTCATGAAGTGGAACTTGGTTTATTTTTGATTGAACGACCTGTCAGTGTTACTAATTTTGAGACCAATGTAATTCATGGGAGGAAGATATCTCTAGTCCATGTGTTATGTCATGATGGTTCTAATTATAATGAGACGTGAGATAGGGAGGCACTGATTCTAGAGTAGGGTCCTCATCTTTTTGACATGGAGGCATCTTCGTTGGCTTTCTCGGGAAAGAATTTTTTGATAGTGGGGATGCTGTAACATCCTGTTACTATTTTATGTATTGATAAACTGTCTTGTGTTAAATTATTAATATCCTAAGTGGAAAATAATGATTTATCAGAGAATTTTTTATAAATGTGTTAATGGCCTTAACTATAGGTCAACATATTGACATATCCAATTGGATATTTTTTGGGGTTCAACACAGAGTTAATTTGTGATTCCGAGGCGCCAAATCCATGACAAAAATTGAATAAAAATATTTTATATAATATATTATGTGTGCACTTTTTATTCAAAATATTTGAATAAATCCCAAATGGTGCATCGTATGGGAAACATGATCCTACTGTTATGTCCAAAATGTGGTGTTTACCCAATGAGGGGTATAAAATTTGAAGGCCCTAGACATTTGGATGCCCCGCTCATGAGATGTTTTTATTAAATAATATTTAATATATTACATTATTAAATTAAATTATATATCTCCAAAATGGTGTGTCGTATGGGAAATATGAGATCACCTATGGGTCCAGAATGAGGGGTGTATCTTGGATGGGGTCTAACTATTGTTATCTTTGGGCGTTTCGACTCTACACTAGAAAAAAACAACACTTTTATTTTAATTAATTAATTATTTTGATTTTTAAATAACAAATCATTAATATCTCTGAAATAGACATCATATGAGAATTCTAAGACCACTGTTGGGTCTAGAATGAGGTTTTACCCTAGGTAGTATATAACTTTCACAAGTAATGAATTTTTTTGTTATTTTTTTTATATTAAATAATAAAGAGATTTAATAATTAATATGATTTTTATTAATAAAATTGATTACTTTTGGTCTTTTTATTCACTATAAACCCCTAGGACTCCATTGTTGATTAGGGGAAATTCCAAAACAAATCCATTTCAAACCATTTTCACATGTTCTAGTTGACATGGACACTAATGGATGAAATAAATCACTCCTAAATAATGATATTTTTTGAAATGATTAATTAATGGGGGGGGTTCATGTCTAACAAGTGGAACACTGCTTGGGTTGTTTAAAATACATGAACCTTTGGTTTTTATGGTAGTTTTAATCCCTAATCTCCCATGTATTCGAACGATGATGTCAGATTTGAATTCTATTTTGGGTTTGATTATTCCTATTATAGTCACGTGATCCTTTCCTCTTCTCCTTTGTGTGTTATTCTTCCTAGGTAAGCTTAATGATTGTTTTCGTTAATTATTTTTATTAAATTTATTCCATCATTTCATAAATTATAAATTAGGGAAATAATTGGTTATATTTTAATTAAATAATGAAACATGAATCATCAAATAATAATTCAAAAAAATATTTATCAAAGTATTGTTTAATGAATTATCATTTGTTAGTAAAATAATTAATAGATGCTAATTTTATTGAATTTTCAATAGATTAGTCTGCGACTATAAAAAACAATTATTAAAAAATTATTAAAGGATAATTGCACCAAATTATTGAAGGATAATTGAACCCAATTATAAACTCATAATTTGTTGTAATGAATTATCATAATATAATTGCGAAATGATCATTAGTATGAAATAATTTTAGAATATAATTATACAAATAAGAAAAATATAAGAACAATAAATTATCAAAGGATAATTTTTGGAAGAAAATTATCCTATGATAATTGAGAAACAATAATTATTTATATTATCAAAAGATAATTAATTTTCAAATGATATATATATATATATTGATAAACACACATGGGATAATTTATTAAAGTTATATAATGTTATTTATTTTTATTATAAAAAGATATATATATATATATATATAATTAGATATTATTATTTATGATAATTTCATTGTATGTTATGGATAATTTTATTAAATAAAAACTGATCAACATGTAATTGCAAGAACTATTGAAGGATAATTTCAAACACATGCGTTGACATAAAATGATAATCCAAATATTATCTAGGAGAGGGAATGTATTATCACATGTGAATTTTTTTATTTTTGAAATAAAATAACTTGATTTAGTTCTTGGACCCCTTAATAAACATCAAACATCGGTGTATCTATGCTTATGATAATAATGCTATGTGGAGATGTATTGAACCACACTGGGTGGTTAATCATTTCCACTGACATCTATGACCTTGAAGTAGGTGGTTCTCTCTTGATTAGCCAAATTGATTAACCTTATATTGTTGATTTATTTCAATAGTTTATTTAAATTCAGTTGCTTAAACTCACTTTCAACTGATGAAATAAAATCTGATTCAAATAAATTGGGATATTTGAAATGGTTTTGGCATGAGATTTGGAAAACCCTTCATTCCATTTAATTGGGGTGTGCTTATAGAAACTGTTTCATTTTAAACTTTTATTTTAAATTATTGATTTTATGAAATTTATTTCAATTAAATTGTTGAATTTAATTGTTGAATTGATAAAATTGGTTTCGGATGGCTTTCAAAATAAGGAAAATAGATTAAAATTGTTTTTATAGAAACCCAATGGTTTTATCTTGTGAAAGCATCATTATTTTGATTATAAAACCGTTTTGGTTTTTACATGGACAATTTCCATTTAATATAGGAAATAGTGCTTAATTATATTTTGACAATTCTTGAAATAAATATTCCATTATGTAAGAGAAAATGTAATACATATGTAGTTTGTGAGTTATTTGGATAAACTCTATGCTATTACAACATTTGAAAACATGGGAAGTGGGTCACATCCCTAACTGGTTGGCGACAAGCCTCTTTTGGCCAGTGTCATTGGGTTGTGGGTACAAATATTGGTGAGTTAACTTAGAGAGTGAAAAATCCTATAGATGGTTAATACTATCAAACCTTTTGGTATATGAACATGCTTCTCTTTGTTGTTTATTTATATATGATATATAAATGTATTCCAATGTTGTAAAACTACTTTACATGCCTCTTCTAAATTTACATAAACTATTTTATGTAACTATTTTACATTAAGCCATTGTTTTAGAAATATTCCATCACTGTTAAGTGAATCTGGTGCTAAAAAAGTATATTTTTTCTTCACATTGAAAATGCATTGCATGTTTTTTTAAATATTTTATTATTTTCAAAACCAGTTTATTATGAAAATTGAAAGATTTTCTTTATTTAATCAAATGTTTGAAACTATTATGAAATCTTTGGTTGTATCCTACCGGGCTTAGGATCACACCCTACTTTTGACTTCAGGTATTTAAAGACCTTTTACATCCAGGTTTAAGCAGTGGGAAGGGATATCTTTGGGGTGGATCCTATTGTTGAGTTTTAGACTTGGTGAGTGATGTCATTAGGGACCTTGGGGCTATTTTTTCCCATTTTATACTTGGGTTGTACTTTGAGATTTTTTGGATATGATTTATTCTGGTACATTACTCCAAGTGGATCTTTCTTTTGATATGCATACTGTCTTGTACCTTTTACATTCTCATTTCTAGTTGAAAAATTGTTCCCACTTGTATGTTGTATCATGTTAGGTGCTAGATGTCGACCCATGGGTATCAGGAATTCCCTTCAGGCTATGATAGAACTGGCTCAGTAATCGGGTTACCAGAGTACCCAGGCTGGTTCATTATAGGAATAATGATGTAATTAGACATTTTATATGAGATATATTATGTTTATAATGTTATTATGATTATATAATTATTATATGACACATACATTAATTCATTCCATTTAGTTGGAATATGATAAAATCTTTTGTAGATGTGTTGACTACCGCCTCCTCAAAGCGTTGTGATTCATTCACACTTTACATGGAATATATTAAGGATGGTTTTAATAAACATGTGTGATATATATATATATATCACATAAAAGGATATTATAATGATAATATACATATATATACAACTTAAATTTTATTTCTTTTAATATGATTATAATGTAGAAGTAGCGTTCATACATACGTATGACATACCGTCTACATGAACAATGTATTCCATTTCCTATCATGAAATTTTATGGATTAATGTAAATGAATATATCCTAAATATATATTGTATTTAAATAATTCATTAAATTATAGTGATTATGAAATCATGTTATTAGTAAAAGGAACACAAAAATAACAAGTCCAAGCATACTAAAAAAAGGCAATTATCACCCGAAATAATAAAAAAATGCATGATTATTAACAAAAAGGAAATAAGACGTTATAAAAGGATAATATATCATACTATAAATATTAATATGGTTCCGCTATAAGTTAATTGGATACATAAAAGAATTATAAATGAGGTTAAAGGTTGTTCAACCAAAAGGGAGTATAAGGTAATGGGATTTCAAGTCTAATTTTTATTTTCTTTAAGACTTATGTCATATTCACCACTCATTTCTTCTATGTGGTGTATATAATACTATATGAAATTCTATATCATCAATTTAATATGTTTTATGATTTTATATTTTTTTTGGTTTATTCTATTCTTTCATATATCTCATGATTCAAAATTTACTATAATAGTAAGGGATTCCATCTAAATTTATATTCCATTGAGACTTATTTTTTTATGAACCAATGAAATTCTATGTGGTGAATATACTTTGACTTTGAAATTTAATATCAATATTAATACATACATAACATCATTATAAGTTCCACTTTTAAATATTTCAACTAAGGTTATTTGACTTGAAAAATACTTAGTGGTAAATGTTATCATACAATCTCAATTCCATTTGGCATTGTTAAATTTCTATTGAAACAATCACTTTCAGGTAAAAAATTATCATTGGATATTATATTTATTTTTAATATCAATAATCTTGTATGATTGATGTTAATATTTTTAAACTATATTCCATGTTTTACATAGAGTGTTTTCATTGAAAGGTATATTATTTATTGGGGAAATATTGATAAATCTATATCCTTTATTCAATACAGATATTTGATTGGGGACATTGTTTATTTTATAAAATTAATATTCAATATATGAGTAATGTTTTGAAAATGTATTACATGGGTTGTCTAGTGGTTAATTAAATCCCCTAGATGCATCAATAGTCTTATGGTATAAATTCAAAAAGAAAAAACACTTCACGTTTTTTTAAAGTAGTTTTAAGTTGTCTGGAGGATATATCATGAAAGTAGTGTCTTATGAACGGTCTTAACACTAATAATATGGGTTTCTAACTAAATAAATAAACCATTATGAGGAAATATATTGTAATTAACTATCTTGAGGATTGATCTTCATATTTTATACATGAAAAATTATGCACTCCAACTTTATTGTTATTCCCTGGGATTATTTGATTAGTTAGAGTATACACGGTCATGTTTCAAGATCATGTGATTTTTTATATGGAATAATTAGTTCATATTTTATTCTCTCCGCACTGATTATTCCCTATCAATTTATCTAATTTCATGTGTGATTATTTATTTACATTTCCATTTTGATTATTCTAATTGATTCATTATTTCTTTTGATGTACTTAACACATACCAAGAAGTTGAGCTCACCCTTATTTTGTGTCCTTTCCCCAAGATTTCGTGAATTCTAATACGACTAATACATATGGATATTCTATAAATAATTATGTTGTTATTAAAAAAATTATTTTTTAATTTTGTTATTAAAAATTTAATGTATGACTCATGTATGTATCTAGTATACAAATACTACTAAACTGATCGGTCCTTCAGGATGAATTTCATTATACCTTATGTCCATGTAATGGTAGAAAAAACCAGATTTGTGATTACTAGGTTTGGGTCTCTAATTCAACCCCTTATTAGCATTCAGTGGTTTCATAAACGCTTTCTAGTTGCGTTGTATAGGAACCTTCCATTACTCGTGGTATTTACAACCCAAGTTCAGTAAAATTATCATAGAAAGTAGCTAGGACTAGAAAAATTCTAATAGATTTTGGTATGCTGACTTGGTATAAACAATCAATAATTTCTGGTGCCTCTCTTGTACCCCCCAATTATAGACTCATTTGAATACCCACTAGAGTATTTAAAAATAATAACCCCCTTGCACGTTGATACAAGTAATCCATTAATGAATTTTAATTTGGTGTTGTGAATTATTGATAATTTTCATATTCTCATTAATTATAGGATTCATTATTATCAATGAATAACTTATGATTCGTCATAGTGAATAAAAAACCATTACCATGTTTTAATCCTTCTTACACAATATGTGTCTCTAGAATAATATATTCCACATGTTGTTGTGGAATTTCTTCCTATGTCATCTATTTTTTTCATCTATGCCACTAACTAAACCCAAGGCAATATTAATCCTACTATCCAAAATGGATATATCAACCCCGTTATATAAATATATTCTGTAACATGAATATATATTTTATATCATATATATTTAAATAATATCCTTATTAAACATTAGGATAACTACTTTATATGCACATTGTGTTTCTCTTGATGTAATTTTGTTTATATCCTAACAAATTGTTTTGCATCTAAATTTGCGTTCTTATAAAATAATGAATTTATATAATATTATAACTCTGGTGATATCCTTTTTTAATATAGTTAAAAAAAATTTATGGGATAATGCCTCTATTTGTGTAGAATGTCTCGAAAAATAATGGAAGCTACTACAATTCACATATGTCTCAAAATTGACGCTCATTTTAATTACATCATAACTCTGATGTGTATATGAAAATATGAAGTTAATAATTAATCCACACTACATTTTATTGAGCAATGTAAATATATAATACTCATCATCGATCCTCCTTAGTAAAATCATAATTTTGATGTGTGCAAGGTAATGTGCCTTTAATAATTAATCCACACAATATTATAATGATCAATGAATGTTTGGTCAAGATATTCTTTAGCACAGGGGTCCAGAGAAACCCATATCTACTAACCATTCACATTCCATAACTCACATTTACATTAATTAAGACTCTTAATGAAATATACTGAAGTATATTTACTACTATCTTTACCTTGGAATATTTTACGCTCTCTATCTTAAATAATTATGAATGCATTGTGACTTACCTCCATTTTCAAAGGATTATTTATCCAAAACCGAATATGTGAATATGTTGATAACACATAAGGTCATTAAATCTAAATAGTCTAAAATCATACTTGGTATATCCTTGAAAATTAGTTTTAGTTTTTCTGGATAAGGAATTATCTTTCCACCACATGGTATAATGAGTCTCATATTTTATATTCATAAATTAGTTCCTATGATTCAAGAATTACTAAAGAATTAGTTGAGTATAAAACTACCTGAAAAACAATCATTCCTAAATTGGAATAATGTATCCTTGTATACAGAGGATAAGTGAGATATTTTTTTTTCAATTTTCAATAAAGGTTCAACTAGAATGATTAACTCAAAAATTAGAAGTAGTGACCTTCTAACTATTGACTTTGGAGTCACCCTTTCTCAACTGCTTAGAGAATTAACATTACATATTATAACATTTATATACTTGGTTATTGTATTTAAATACACATATGTTATAGGAATATTATATTCAATAACGAAGTAGTAAAACTAAAACATTACATATAACGATGAATATACACTGAATATGAAGTGAGTAATGGATTCTTCAATTCCGTTCATTTCATTGAAACATCAAAAGTATTATATTGAGACTTGAAAAGCTAATAACCTCCTATAAGATTAAAAAACACTATTCCTTGAGGAATATTGTGATGGTACATTTAGTTTTACACTTGACTTCATACAATCCAATTTTTCTTGTAACTTTTTCACTATATTAACTAAATATTATTTTTTCTTCAATTTCTTATCAACTTTGAAAATATGACCCAAAAGGTAATAACGATTTTTCTCCACTCTACTCATTTTGTAATCATAAACGTAATAGAAGAATGTTAGTGATAAAGATATTGGAAATGGATTTATTTAATGATCTTAATCCATCATTCATATTTACATGTATATAATGTAAACTCCCTCTAATTCATATCTTCTTTCACTTTCTACTCACATTATAGTTAGAGATGAGGCAAAAAATAAAACCATCCCAGTCTTGATGTAGTAGCCATAACTCACATCAGATATTGATAAATGCATTATGATGTATCCATCAAATGCGTCATATATGAGTCCCCTGTAATCATCTTTCACACCCTCACTGCATGAGGTGTCTCAGAATATGTTGGGGACTCTAGGACCCTGAATTTCTAATATCTTAGTACTATGCCAATGTGATTGTACTATTATTTTAAATTAATGATGTATTGGAAATTTATTTTATCCAATATTATTCATAGTATATTTTTGTTATTTCTTTACATTTTCTAAAAAAACCCTAAAAGATTAGTAATTTTATCTCAATTACATATTGGATATTACCAATCAATTTGGTCATCAAATGTCTCCATACATTTTATTAGACTCTAGTATCCCTCAATATTAGAATCAGAATACTTTGTTTCAGGGGTATTATATTGTTAGGGATCCTTGAATCCTACCAACATAGTCTACAAGATATGGACACACCACAACTCATAGAGTTTTGAGTTAGTAACTTCACACAAAACCCGCATTAACTCATGGTTCCTTGATCTATTGAGTGAATTTACACCTTGTAAAATGATAACCATGATTTTTTAAACACTTGAATCTAAATATTCAACAAGCTAAATTTGGACACTTTTTTTCCACTAACTTCATTTTTGTCAACCCATCACTCTTATATGAAATACCATGTAGTAGGAGACACCCTAAAATTTGGCTGAAAAGCACTTGTACACCTAATTTTTTCAAATTTGATAAATGGAAAGTGTCAATGACTTAATATTTATTTGATGGGGTTTTACAAAAAATTACGAATATTTTCCATTTAGATTAAAAATATACATACTATATTGTCACACTCACAACTGAACAAACATTAATATAAAACATTCAGTATGCATTTATGCATTTTTCTATTTATTAATATATGTGTTTCCCATTGACATGAAAATGAATAAAATAATAAACAATTATATGGGAACTAAATTACCTTACAAGTCAAAAGTAATTAATATTGGTTTATCCATCTATGATCAATGGATAAACTGTGACCTTGGGGTATAATACCAGATTTCGGTCTTGGATCATATTGTAGCTCATCCCTAGTCCAGTGTTGTCACATATCATTTGGGTTACCTTCTCATATTGGCAGGTTCCATGCCATACAATGTCATAGTCAATAGTACAAACATACTTACAAACAAACAAGGGGGTCTTGTGAAGCACAACATATGTAAAGAATAAATTGATGGACATGCAAACCCTTATACATATTGAATAAAGAATAAAAATGGGAAGACCATTAAAAAAATAATTAAAAATTGAAAGAATCACACAATGTTATAAAAATTAGTTAATTCAAATGACCAAGATAAAAAAGGGTCGGTCAATACTAAAGACCACCATATGAGAAAAATAAAAGAGTGCAAAAATTAAAAAGTAATAAATTTATGTTTGAGGAAATTATAATAAATTCAATCAATTTATTTAGTTCAAATTAATTAATTACATTTGGTCTCAAAATAAATTAAATTTTTGTCCAAAAAATTAATTAATAAATTGAATTAATTTTACATCAAAATTAAATTATTTTTTAAATAACAGTAATATTATTATTTTAAATCCAAAAATAAATTAGTTTGTCATTATATATGATAAAATATTTTCATAATGTCCAAAACCCCTCCTAGGCCCATTGCAGGTCAGTCCAAACCCACACATGCCCTTTTCAGGTAGGCGATAACCCACCCATGTCCATTGCAGATCATGTAAACCCCATGTAGGGACGTTCTAGTGTAGGAAAACCAACTTTGATCCATTCCAGGTGGAACAGATCCGTTTTATATGTGGGTCACCAGATTTAGATGGTGGTGTTTGCTAATGGATAACTAGGGGTTTTAGTGTGCATGACGGCATGGGGCAGCGTAACAGCTGTAAGGGGAGGTACCAGGTGTGGTGGATGTGGGTTAACCAGCAAAGGAGGTCTATATATGGGATGGATGGGGGGAGGGGGTATCACCAATATTATGAATGTAATGTTCTGCTGGTGTGACTAGGCAGTAATCATATCTGGTTTTACGGTTGAGACCAATAACAACCTGTAAAGTCGGTATTGGTTTGACGAAGGTAACCATAGGTGGCCATGTGGGGTGGTTAGTAGGAGGATAAGGGCACTTGATGGGGAAGGTGTTGGAATGAAAAATGGTGTTGAGGGCATCAGTGAGGGAGGTGGGTGGAGGAGGGTATAGTAGTAGTTAGTCGACCAAATGAGGGGTACCACTGGTCAAGTTGGTCACACCAGTGCCTCAGTGAGATAAACAAAGAAGTGACTAAAGTTCCATGTGGGGGTTTTAAAATCTTCTAGAGGAATATTTACATTTTTTTTTAATAAAATGTCACTTTGAGGATTTTTTTTTCACACCCACCTACCCCCACAATTGACTTGACCCATTTAAATTATTGCTGACCCGGTGATAATCAATGTGCCCCCGTTTTTTCTAAACCAAATATTTTTATAGAATATATATAATTTATTTTTTATTTTTATTTTATTTCTTAGTCCCCTAGTGAAAAATATCCAACCAGAATAGTACTAGATGATACTTGCTCATAAAATTGGGTTTTGCTGGAAACACTATCGAAACCATGTAAAATTTAAGTACATGGTCATATATATATAAATTGATTTTTTTTCAAAAAAAAAATCAATTGTGATCAATTTTTAAATTTTTTGTTTCCATAACTTGGTAATTTGAGATCAGATCAAAAGTTGTTTTTTGGACCAAAACAAAGCACTCTAGTCAAATTTAATGAAAATTATGTTTTCCTTGATTCAAAAAACTCTCGCGGCATCACTAATATAAATTTTTGTTACCAAGGAGAAATTTTTCATTATCATAGTGATAAAACTATGATGTCTATAATAATTTGAGCCCTGATAGATGTTTATAGATATTGCATGGATTTATTAATCGCAAAAATAAAATTGAATGATTACCTTATTTGAATCGATGCACATTCAACTATAGCTCACCACTAGTGATTGTTTCTCAAAGGATATGAGGACGAACAACATTATATTATCCACACATGATTCAATAGTATTCTCATATACCAATCATAAAATTTTAGGTCCTCGTTTATATCTCCAATGATTTATTCAATGTCGCAATGATCACCTTGAATTCGTTCCTACGGTATGTGAAGAGATTCCTGAGATGATTTCTCAAAAGGTTGATTTCTCTATCTAGAATATGGGAAAGGAGAGAGAAAATATTTTAATCCATTGGAATGGATAATTATTGTTATATAGCTTCTATGATGCTTATATAGTAAATTCTCAAATAACTATAAAGGGTTCCCTGAAGCCCTTAAATAAAACACCCACTAAATAAGCACTAGAAGACTCGTTATGATGAACTAATTACATCACAATTTCAGTTATATTTTTATCAAATAATTGTGATATACAACTAAAATATAATGTAAAAAAACAAATTCATTAACTTGAATTGTATTTCGTACAATATTGATAAATACATAAATATTAAAATAATATTATTTATAGAATATTTTTCCATGTATTCACTAAATACCTCCTGAATACTTTTAATAAAAAAATGTATCCAAATTATTCTATAATACAATGATAATTAATTTATTTATTCATTGATTATCGTTAATACTTGGGAAACTCTCAGACCCTGGGATGGGTACCACCATAGCCTATACGCCGATTCACTAGAACTTGGAAGACTCTTGAATAAGCTATTGTTTGCAACCCTATAGGCCATTATCTCGATAGTAGTAAATACAATTCATAGTCGAAGAGTGGAGTCTAACAACCCCTAAAGACTTATATATATATATATATAATATTCATAAAAATGACAATCGTATTACAAAAAATATGTAATAAAATATATTTGTCTGATTATATCTCATAAGGTAGGATGCACACATTATGTCATCATCCTTTATTGATTTATTATTTTTTAACCATATTGGACAACATAAATTCGTTTAACATTACCATGGATTTAGCAATGGTACTAATAGACCGATCAATTGGGCTTGATATATCTCTTCTTATCAGAATTAAAAACTTATTTCATGATTATTCAATCATGTAATACTACCAATGACCCACCCAACCCAAGATACAACGTAAATAATTAATTTCCATAGTTTTAATCTTTCATAAAAATGTAGAACAACAATTTATTTTATGTACAATTCATTACATGATAAAACAATTAAAAAATGTAGAGGATATTTTGAGGTTTAGTGCCTTGGAAAGAGGAATATAATACATGAAAAACATAAGAAATCATTTAATTCACTTGAAATACTTATTCATCACTTCATCAGATGATACTTTTCCTGAATCTCGTTTCATTGGGTCATACATCAAAAAAGGGGTGAGCATAATTCCCAACAATGGAATAAAAAAGGAGATTCATAGCATGTGAAAAAGAGGCATATAAATCTAGAATAATCTTATGAACATTAGGCATATCCATGTTGGAAGAACATGGATCACAACCTGGAAATGTGTCTACAAAATTAAAATGAGAAATTCATAAGCATATAACAAAGGTTTATTAACAGGCTGTTATAAATCATAATTACAAAGGTTATTCACCAAATTATAATAAAACATGTCATCAATAGAGATGAAATCATTACCCAATGCATTAGAGTTCTATCAGGATGAACACTTATTATGTATAAATTCATGTGTTCCACATATATCATAATAAAGTATTTCATCAATAATCCAATGAGAATAGAGGATTAGTTTCATACAAAATCATTGGGTACATATGTGTTTAAGGACTTAAAAATTACATCATTTTTCACCCAGGAAGAGGGAATGTTGGTTTTATACATATAAATCCAAAAATATATAAATTAACATTCTATTTAGGTAAATTATCATGTATATAGAAGTAGTTTGGGAATTCACAATATAAGATTATTTCTTAAAATTGTGAAAATTTAATGAAATAATTTTGGTAGCATGATGGTGTACAACATAGATTAAAGGGAGGGAATAATGAGAGGGAATACAGTTATACCATTGTTAAAATAATGTTTTGGCAGTACTGGGTAGATCAATAGTGCATGAAAATAAATAACCATTGTCATTAAGAGGACTCACAGAAAAAGTATTTGAATGAAAATTAAGAAGAGGATAAACTCTTACTTTGAAGATTTGATTCCTAAAACATTAGGGTGGCACATTGAGACAATCAGGGAGCCTTGGAGATAATTTTTGGGAGATAAAGTGAACATAACGTTTTGGGTTTTTAATTTGGCATGTAGAGGAATGGGGAATGAGTGGTATTTGAGGATGGTGGGTTTTAAAGGATTAAATATTGTTTATTTTATCATATAACCACTTAATGGTAAATTTAATTCCAACCAATTTGTTTGTTAATTAATATGTGGGAGAGTTTATGTGGACATTAAATACCATCCAAAGAGGAAAATTTCCATCTAAACCAAAAAATTAATGCACACATACTAAAAAATAATTTTATATCAAAAATCAAGTTTTTTGATTAATAAATGTGAAGTAAAAATTTATAAATTAAAACTAATATTTATAAATTAATTTTTATCATTACTAAATGATATTTTTATTGAATAAAATGTTTCAAAATTTTTTTAATCATGATTACATAGTATAGATGAAATCAAATCACAGTTGTCGTGAAGCGAAAAAATATTACATTTTTGAAAAAAGTATCTACTTAGTGAGAAAATCAACAAAAAATAACCCTAAAATAATTTTTAAATGATGATTCAAAAAATGAAATTTATTTTATCAAAATAATACTATAAATATGATTTTTTTAAAGGTTAAATAAAATCATTATTTATTAAAAATTAATACCATTTATGATTTATAAATTGTCTCTCCATTATAAAAATTAATTTAGTCTAACTTAATTTCTATCAACGAATAAATTTATAAGATAATTTCATGAAAATAAAAAAATAGTTAAAATAAATAAATTTATCTTAAAAATTATTTTAAATGGGATATTTTTTTTTAAAAAAACATTAGAATTTTAATTTTATTATAATTTAATCTTGATGGACACTTAATTGAAACTATGTAACCAAAAAATATAATAACCAACCATTTTATTGACTTATAGTTTTATTTCACATTAACATATTGGCCAATAATCATAATGAAAAATGACTATATTTTCAAAAAAAAATACACTATAATTCTTCATTTATAACACACTACTTCTCTTATGATGGTTTTTACAAGTCTTTTGGAAATTTCAATTTGTTACCTAATGATTATAGTTTTTTAGGATCTTTATGGAACGAGAGATATTTTTTCTACAATTCAAAAAATGGAGTTTTTTAGTGAATGTACCATGTTTATATCATTCTAATTTTCCAATTTCTATTATTCCATATCAATACATAATGTGTTGAGTTATTATGAAATTTAAGTCTTTTTATGTATTTATATTGTGAAACATAATATAATTTTTTTGAGAGGAAATGTTTCCTTTGTCAAAAGAAAAATATTTTTTAGGTCATTACAATCAATGTATGAAATCAAATAGTATACAAGAATAATAATCTCAATCCAGGATACCGTTACATTTATTCAAAATAGAAACTACCAATCACACCAGAAACATACAGTGTACCTATTAGTGGGTTAGTCCTTATGATTTCATCTAATCAAGATCACAGAGAGTAAACTTCATGAGAAAGAGTCTCAGTTATTATGACCCCCTACACATGATAGTTAGGTATCATCTATGTCAAGTCCGAATGATGTATCCAGACCATAGTACAAAGGTTTATGATTAATGTCATAGTATATCGATGTTCTCTTTATAGACTTGAAACATTTATATCCATTTTATATGGATAATAACATATTAATATTACCTTGAAAATAGTGTATGCAGAAATATCAATATGTTTATAGTAAGAAAATATTATGTAATATATACATAGTATGGTAATAAAAAAGAATTAATAAATTTGGGTCTACCGAACCAACTTTTACAAAAAAAAAATACAAAAAAATACAATAATAATTTATATAAAACATAATAATATCAAATATAATCAAATCATAACCTAGTCAAGGAATTACAAGTAAAACCTAATGAATGGAAATTCAGATAGGAACCCTCTTACCTCAAGTCCGACATGTCACATAGATACTTTATATTCCTGAATAATAAACATATAACAATTATTTACATGATTAATTGTAACACCCCAAGTAAATAAAGAATATGATATTTTCATATTTATCCATATTTTTGAATAAAATATTAATATTACTTTAAAGGGAACGCTATGCTCGATGGTGTACCCAATACGCAACAACGAGTTTCATTGAAATCTCACGTTGCACTCTAATAATAAAATAATATTATTTTAAATGGTAGTTAGCGCCTAGCCATTGTAATGGAGGGAATGAACGGAACTAACTACAAAATGATTATATATTTTTTCAAATATTTTTACTTTAATCCAATAAATGTTAGGGGCTTAAAATGCAACTGAATCCAATTTTAAGCATAAATCTTCTAATATTCTTTAAAAGGTCAATTAACCGCCTTTTGATGGAGAACCCTTTTTAAATATACTTTGATAATTTTATATGTTATACTTCACAAAATAAAATCTTTGTTTAGAATCTGGACATCAAAATTTACTTTGGGTAAATGTTTGTTATTTTTCCGATAAAGATCATTTTTATTCAAAATGTTGCCTTTTAATTCAAAATGACCTTTTAATCTGATTTATTTATATGGATATATTATATTTTTAATTGATATTAAAGTTTATTTTGAATATATTTTTACCATTTAGTCCAATGGTGGTTATTGGAATTAATTTCACTTTGAAATTAGACTTAAACTAGTGTCAATCTTTTAATAGATATTATTTCTTAAAAACACGCTATTTGTTTTGACAGTGGGAATTAATTATTAAATTAATTAATGCAACTTATATTTTTTAAATTTTTTAAAATAGACATCATTTTTGAATACGGAATATCAAATATAGCTTAGGGTGAATTTTTGGTATTTTTCTGAAAAACTTCAATTTTTGATGAATAGTGAAACCCATAAGTGGTAGTTAAAGAAACTGTTTTTTAGTTTAAATGAAACTTTGCCACTTATGTGATTTTATTTTCAAAAAATCTAACATACATGGTTTTCATTAAGAAGTAAAATTTGGTTCAATGGGATTAAAATAATTTTTTGGTGAATTGTAACTTTTAAGTTTTATTAATCGTGGTTAGAGGTAATTAGTGTAATTTAAGGTACAAATAATGTTTTAATAATATTAAATGACCTAGACACATGTCCTAACTTCATTGTATGTGTCATGGTCAACCACGAAAATGCATGGTTCAACTTGGGGACCCCGCAGAGCCACTTTGGTAGGAAAATGACATAAATAACTTTTTATTTAAAGCTAAAATAAAAATGTCACAAACATGAGTTGTTTTACTAAAACAATTTTTAAATGGGGTTATACAAGTCGTGTTTTTGACTATAAATATTCATTATAAATATAAAAAGATTTCCTACATCATTATATTTTTTTATAATTTTTATTCATTAACTAAATTAAATTATTTATGACACCATGATGATGTAGAGATTACCTCATTATTTAATGATTTAAATAAAATGAAAAGATAATGTAAAATCTGAGACATACACATGTACAAATCCTATTGGATGGGAGGATTTCGTACTCCAATCACCTTATCCTCTAAATATATAATTTTGGGACCTTTAAAATCTGAAAAGCATTTTATAAAAAAGTAACCTTTTATAACTTTCCAAGAGTGCCCCTCCTATCCTCTTATAAAAGGCCCCCACCTCTACCACATTAACCACACCTCTCAAGCCTTTGGCTTGGCCAAAACCTTCCCATTTTGTCTCTCCACATCCCACTCTTACTCCTAGAAGCCTCAATTTGGGCATAAGTATTTCCAAGGAAGCCTTGGATTTCAAATCAAAAATAGTTTCCTATTTTAAAGGTAATGTCTTCCCTAGTGTTCTTTTGTTTTATTTTGATTCTCCAACCCCATAAACTCTTTTTATTTATTTATTTTGTAAAAAAAACAGTATCTTAAATATACTAGGATGTTTTTATGGGGAGTATTAAAGCTACAATAACACACACCTCTGTCTAATGGCTAAAGAACATACTGTTTTTGTGGATGGCGAATTACTGCCTCACGAAACGTTGATTGTTCTATCTTCTCATACCACCTCTCATGGTGGCCATTATGACATAACTATATTTATTTATGATATATGTTATATTTATTTACTCTCTATGATTAATTATTTCATATTTAATACATAACTTTATGCATTGGATGTTGTGAAAATTTGATAATTTCATTCGAGGAAGTGTGGACTACCGCCCCCTCAAGTAATGTGACTCATTCATGAAATACATGGAATTTATAAAGAATGAAATTGATGAACTTATGTGATATATATAACATATATATTATACTGGAATTATAATATATATATATCACTCATCTAGTTTTAATTCCATTAATGTGCCAAAGAAATGAAAGTAGTGTTCATGCATACGTACGGCTTACAGTCTCCATGAACGATACATTTCATTTCTTATCTTCAAATGTTATGTACTATTATAAGTAAATATATATAATGGATATATATGTCATATATTACATCTAAATGGTCGATATAATTCTTGAATTATAATATATATATCTCTCTTTTAACTTTAATTCCATTAATATGACAAAAAAATGAAAGTATCGTTCATGTGTTCGTACGACCTACCGTCTCAATGAACGGTGCTTTTAATTTTTTATCTCCAAATGTTATGGAATAGTAAAAAATGAATATATATTGGATATATATGATATTTAAAACATTAATACTATTCTGGAGATGATTTAACTATAACTACATGGAAAATTCTTTTCCAACAAGTTCAATTTTTACTCATGTACTGAACATCGAAAAAAACGTCTGATATGAACTCACTTTATTAACCAATTATTATAACATTATAATATGTGATATTAACTGAATAATAATATTTAAAGGAGTTCCTTAATCAATTATAAATTGACCAAATTTTATTATTTAGGAGATTATAGAACAATCGAGTCATGTCAGACACGAGGTAAGGGATCCTACCTCTCTCTTTCTTTTTAAGTACCCCCTTTTATGTCATTTCTTTTAAGATCATATTTATTATGTTTGGGGATGTTATTTTATATTAATAATTATTTAATTTTTATGTTCATATTAGTAGAGACCCTATTTTATCTCATATATCCATTTTTTGAAGTTTTAAGTGGCGCCGTTAGGCTGCCGAGTTTTCGTAAGAGATTTTTCATGTCACTTTTATTCCCATGAGATTTATGCTACATTTTCCACCATTTCCTTTGAGTGGTGTATGTACTGCCCGTTATTCTAATATTTTTGTAATATAAATTCTTTAATGAGTATTTACATCCATGTTTTATAGTCCTTCTTTCATGGGGTGTACGTTTTGAAAGTTACCCAAGTCGGTAAGGGAATCTTTCACCCTCCTCTTTTTAAAAGACTTCTTTTGTTATGTCATTTAATTTACATCTTATTATGTTGGGATATGTTATTATATATCCTTATTGATGTAAATCTTATGTCCAAGTGATGAGATACCATTCAGTATCTCATTGACTAATTTTCTGAATTTTGAAGTGCCGCCATTAGGCAGTCGAATATTTACAATGGAACGTCTTAACCCAATTTTGATTTATTTGGGTTCAAGTGGTACTTCTTGAACATGCCATCCTATGAATATGTGTTAGTGACCTCTGATTGTTTCACACTTAATATCCACTTATATTTGGTGTATTTATATTTCTTACACATAATTATGTGATAGATTTATCCTTAATTTAAGGATACCATCTTTAAAATGGATTTCATCTCAATTTACATTTCCATTGAGACTTCATTTTTGTTATGCACCAATTCACTCTTATATGGTGTGTATACTATCCTTTGACATATTATATCATGAATCCCTTTATTCTCATGATATTATAAAGTTTCGATTAAATGTTATTTCGCAATTATTTGTGTTCAAAAGTCTCTCATTTTATTAAAAACTCTTTAACAAAAATATCGTTTTAAATGTTTTAATGATTCATTATTCTAAATATTTATCTTTAATTTCCATGTTTTAATAATGGTTTTCAGTATTTATTTATATGTAAATTAATGTTTTAAAATTATAATTCCAGTAAAAGCTTCAAAGTGGTATGGGACACTTTGATTCAAAAATCTCTTTTAAATGGTTTTTGAAAATGGATTGATTAATTCCATATCATGGAATTACTTGTTATGATTGAAAATGAAATGTTTTTATTGAAATGTTTATATTTTAAATATTTTATGTGTAATGATGGTACTTAGACATTTTACGGGTGGTTACGTGATAAACTATATGACGGGTGGTGCCGTGAAAACCAGGATGGGTGGTTACGTTATTACCTTGAATGCATTGGGTATGGAAGTCAGTCGTATGGCTATTCCATTAATTGATATCTGTGGAAGTCGAACATATGGTTATTCCATTTAAGTATGTTTATGTCCCAAGTTCCCTTTATATGTTATACGTTCTTTATATGGGTTTTTATAGTAATATTTTGGTTATAAAAGGGGTAAGTAATGATCTTTTATTCAGTGAAGAGTTTTTTTTACTACTTCATAAAGGTGAAAAGTATTACTTTGATAAAGTATTCTTGGTTTACTTTTTGTTTTGAAAAACTAACAGTTTTCCTTCTTTGTGTATCCTTTACTGGGATTTTTATGCTCATCCCATGTTTTTGAAATGTTTTCCACAGGACTTAAATATGAATAGGGTCATGGATGGGATCAAGGAAAGACATGCTATCTAAAACATGGAACTAGACATGTTTATTTTTAAGAGTATTTAATTTATGGAAACTTAGTAGAAGTGTATAAATTGTAATCTTTGAGTTGTAATAGTTATGTCTTAATTATATAAGACTCTAAACATGAAAAGATCCTCAATGTGAGTTATTCATTTAATTCAATAATAAGTTATGTTTAAGTCCATGGCCTTATAGTTGGTATCAATGGTCGGTTTAGATAACATTATAGGTTAGGGTATTCTATAAGCATAAGTGACATTACTATAATGGCTAGGATTTTAGAAAGAGTCATAGTTTTTAGATAAAGTTAATGAGTAAGTATATCTTAGTTATTATCATTTTCATTAGTACATGATGATTTTGTTGATATACTCACACTGATATTTTTGGTTTTAGTAACTGGATGGATCTAGCAGACACCAAAGTGAAAATGGGTTTGAAGGAAACTGTGGTGGTTCTCTGATTAAGAGACTGGATGAAATGGGGGATTCAATGAGAAATCTTGTGGTTATTCTAAACCAACTATCAGGAGTCATGATCAACCACTTGAACCTTGGTGATTTCTCTAATGAATCATGTACGAGAGAAGCAACACGACGTGGATATTCAGGCAATAATTATAAAGGTAACCATTAGAGTTTATATGATCCTTACTTTTTAGGTAATTATGGGTTACTCTATGATATGATGGAGAATGAAATGCATGAGATAAACATGAGGTTAAAATATGTTATGATCATTTTTGAAGATTTTATCTCATTTTGGGGAATGTTTTAAGAATTATGTAGTTTTGGAAAAAGGACAACATGCAGACCGTGTGACAACCCGTCGCGTTAGACAAAGCTGTGGGAATCGAACCCACAACCAAAGTGTGACGAGTATTTATCGCCTACCACTGGACTACGTGAAGTCCCTGGTTAGTTTGACTTTTCTTTTTTAGTTAGATGATTTTAGGAATAAAGAGTAAGTTTTTTTTGGGTTATCTATGGAAATTATTAACCTATCATGGAGGATATGTGATTAGGTAAATTACTTTTCAGTTTGAGACTTTAAGAGTAACTGATGTTATTTGGAGATAAATGTTAAGGTTTATCTTGGAAGACTATGTGATTAAATCCTTCAAAGATTATGGTTTAAGTCTTAGTTTTTATTACTTTGAAGAATTTTATGGATAGATGTTTATTGAATGGTCTTTGTTGAACATTGGGTATTGATTTACATATTTTGGAGATTAAGAATAATTTTTTTTATAATGGATTATCCTTTTTCGGTATTATCTGATCTCATACTAACCTTTTTGGTTTTAGTTATAGTTATGGTCTAAAGACATGGGAAATATATAGTTCTCTTTTGTCGATTAGGTGGTTCTCTAGAAGTTGATTATAGCTCTCTTAATATGAACAAGTCATCCAAAATACTCGTCTTTTGGAGAAAATGTGAGTTCGTGTAAGAAATCTAGTAAAAGTTTAAAGTCAACATGACAAGTAAGTATGTTTCCTTATGTTTTAGTTAATATCATAAATAATTTCCTCAATGAAAAGTAACTTAATACAAAAATGTGCTCTGTTAATTTTTCCTACTGGGGAATCAAATACTGTTTAACCCATCACAAGTTTGTGATTTTATGGTGGTTAACTTTCTCCTAAACAAGTTTTATATCACTCTCCCTCAGAACATGACCCTTTGTTTTCTCCTCCATGTCCAAGTTTTCCTACATAGAATCCTAGTATGGGTTAACTCGGGTGACCTTTGTACTTCTCTTTCGTTATTTTAAAGTGATAGTTTTACTGACTCTTGTTCCAATTTAGGATTTTCAATGAAGTTTCCAAACCCAATTTTTAAAATTTCAAGGATGCAATTCGCAAAAGGGGGGAAGGATGTAAAACCCTAGGTAAATAAAGAATTTTAAATTTTCATATTTATCCATATTTTTGAATAAAATATTAATATTACATTAAAGAGAACGCTATGCTCGATGGCGTACCCAATACGCAACAATGAGTTTCTTTGAAATCTTACGTTGCACTCTAATAATAAAATAATATTATTTTAAATGGTAGTTAACGCCTAGCAGTTGTAATTGAGGGAATGAATGGAACTAACTACAAAATGATTATATATGTTTTTCAAATATTTTTTCTTTTATCCAATAAATGTTAGAGGCTTAAAATGCAAATGAATCTAATTTTAAGCATAAATCTTCTTATATTCTTTAAAAGGTTGATTAACCGCCTTTTGATGGAGGACCTTTTTTAAATATATTTTTGAAAATTTTATATGTTGTATTTGAGAAAATAAAATCTTTCTTTAGAATCTTGACATCAAAATTTACATTGTGTAAATTTTTGTTATTTTTCCGATAAAGATCATTTTTATTGAAAATATTGCATTTTAATTCAAAACCGCGTTTTAATCTGATTTATTTATATGTATTTATTTTATTTTTAATTGAGATTAAAGTGTATTACAATATATTTTTACCATTTAATCCAATGGTTGTAATTATAAATAATTTCACTTTGAAATTGGACTTAAACTAGTCTCAATCATTTAATAGATATTATTTCTTAAAAACACGCTTTTTGTTTTGACAGCGAGAACTAATTATTAAATTAATTAATGAAACTTATATGTTTTAAATTCTTTCAAATAGACATCATTTTTGAATTCGGAATATCAAATATAGCTTAGGGTGATTTTTTGGTATTTTTTTGAAAAACTTTAATTTTTGATGAATAGTGAAACCACTAAGTGGTAGTTAAAGAAAATGATTTTTCGTTTAAATGAATTTTTTCCTCTTCTGTGATTTTATTTTCAAAAATCCGACATACATGGTTGTCATTAAGAAGTAAAATTTTGTTCAATGGGATTAAAATAATTTTTTGGTGAATAGTAACTTTTAAGTTTTATTAATCGTGATTAGATGTAATTAGTGTAATTTAAGGTGAAAATAATGTTTTCATAATATGAAATGATCTAGAAACATGTCCTACCCTTATTAGATATGTCATTTCCGACCATGAAAATCCATGGGTCAACTTGGGAACCCCATGGAGCCACTTTGGTAGGAAAATGACATAAATAACTTTTTATTTAAAGCTAAAATAAAAATGTCACAAACATGAGTTGTTTTACTAAAACAATTTTTAAATGGGGTTATACAAGTCATATTTTTGACTATAAATATTCATTAGAAATGTAAAAAGATTTCCTACATCATGATATTTGTTTTATAATTTTTAGACATTAACTAAATTAAATTATTTATGACACCATGATGATGCAGCGATTACCTCATTATTTAATGATTTTAATAAAATGAAAAGATAATGTAACATATAAGACCTACACGTGTCAGAAACCTATTGTATGGGAGTATTTCGAACTCCTATCACCTTATCCTATAAATATATAATTTTCGGTCCTTTAAAATATGAAAATAAATTTATAATAAAGTAACCTTTTATAACATTCTAAGAGTGGCCCTCCTCTCCTCTTATAAAAGGCCCCCACCTCTACCACCTTAACCACATATCTCAAGCCTTTGGATCGGCCAAAACATGCCCATTTTGTCTCTCCACATCCCTCTCTTACTCCTAGAAGCCTCACTTTGGGCAGAAGTCTTCCCAAGGAATCCTTTGATCTCAAATCAAAAAGAGTTGCCCGTTTTAAAGGTAATGTCTTCCATAGTGTTCTTTTGTTTTATTTTGCATCTCTAACCCTATAAACTTTTTTTTTTTATTTATATTGTAACAACACCAAAATATTCAATATACTAGGATGTTGTTATGAGGAGGATTCTAGCTACACTAACACACACCTCTGTCTAATGGCTAAAGAACATTCTGTTTTTGTGGGTGACGAATTACTGCCTCACGAAACGATGATTGTTCTATCTTCTCATACCACCTCTCACGGTGTACATTATGATAGAAATATATTTATTTATGATATATATTATATTTATTTCTTCTATATGCTTCTGTATTTTATATTTCATACATACCTTTATGCTTTGCAGGTTGTGCAAATGCGATAATTTCATTTGAGGAAGTGTGGACTACCGCCCCTCAAGTGCTGTGACTCGTTCATGCAATACATGGAATGTATAAAGAATTAAATTGATGAACTTATGTGATATATATAAAATATATATTATAGTGGAATTATAAAATATATATATATCTCTCATCTAGATTTAATTCCATTAATGTGCCAAAGAAATGAAAGTAGCGTTCATGCGTACGTACTGCTTTCCGTCTCCATGAATGGTACATTTCATTTCTTAACTTCAAATGTTATGTACTATTATAACTACATATATATAATGGATATATATGTCATATATTACATCTAAATTATGTATATCATTATGGAATTATAATATATATATCTCTCTTTTAACATTAATTCCATTAATATGACAAAAAAATGAAAGTAGCTTTAATGTGTACGTACGGCCTATGGTCTCCATGAACGGTGCTTTTAATATTTAATCTCCAAATGTTATGGAATAGTAAAAAATGAATATATAATGTATATTTATGATATTTAATACATTAATACTATTTTGGTGATGATTTACCATAACTACATGGAAAATTCTTTTCCAACAAGATCAATTTTTACTCATGTACCGAACATCGAAAAAAACGTATGATATGAACTCACATTATTAACCAATTATTATAAAAATATAATATGTGATATGAACGGAATAATATTATTTAATGGAGGTAATTATGAAATTATAAATTGACCAAATATTATTATTCAGGAGATTAAAGAATGATCGAGTCATGTCAGACACGAGGTAAGGGATCCTACCTCTCTCTTTCTTTTGAAGTACTCCATTTTATGTCATTTCTTTTAAGATCATCTTTATTATGTTTGGGGATGTTATTTTTTATTCCTCATTATATAATTTATATGTTCATATTATGAGAGACCCTATTATATCTCATAAATCCATTTTTGGAAGTTTTAAGTGGCGTCATTAGGCTGCTGAGTTTTTGTAAGGTATTTTTCATCTCACTTTTATTCCTGTGAGATTTGTGCTACATTTGCCACCATTTTCTTTTGAGTGGTGTATGTACTGCCCATTATTCTAATATTTGTGTAATATAATTTTATTTATGATTATTTACATCATTTTTTTGTAGTCCTTCTTTAATGGGGTGTACGTTTCGAAAGTTACCCAAGTCGGTAAGGGAACCTTTCACCCTCCTCTTTTTAAAAGACTTCTTTTGTTATGTCTTTTAATTTACATCTTATTATTTTGGGATATGTTCTTCTATATCCTTATTTATGTAAAGTTTATGTTCATGTTATGAGATACTATTCACTCTCTCATCGACTAATTTTCTGAATTTTGAACTGACGCCGTTAGGCTGTTGAATTTTTACAAGGGAGCGTCTTAACCCAATTTCGATTTTTTTGGGTTCAACTTGTACTTATTGAACATGTCATCCCATGAATATGTGTGAATGGCCTCTGATTGTTTCACACTTAATATCCACTTATATTGGGTGTATTTATATTTCTCACACATAATTATGTTATAGATTTATCATTAATTTACGGATACCATTTTATAATGGATTTCATCTCAATTTATATTTCCATTGAGACTTCATTGTTGTTATGCACCAATTCACTCTTATATTGTGTGTATACATTCCTTTGATATATTATTGAATTAATCCCTTTATTTTCCTGATATTATAAAGTTGGGATTAATTGTTATTCCTCAATTAGTTGTCTTCAAGAGTCTCTCATTTTATTAAAAACTCTTTAACAAAAATATTGTTTTAAATGTTTTAAAGATTATTATACTAAATATTTATCTTTAATGTCCATGTATTAAAAATGGTTTTCAGTATTTATTTATATGGACATTAATCTTTTAAAATTATAACTCCATTAAGAGCTTCAAAGTTGTATGGGACACTTTGATTCAAAAATCACTTTTAAATGGTTTTTGAAAATGGATTGATTAATTCAATATCTTGGAATTAATTATTGTGATTGCAAATGAAATGTTGTTATTGAAATGTTTATATTTTCAATATTTTATAAGTAATGATGGTACTTGGACATTTTACGAGTGGTTACGTGATAAACCATATGATGGGTGGTGCCGTGAATACCAGGACGGGTGGTTACGTTATAACCTCCAATGCATTGGGTATGGAAGTCGGGCGTATGGCTATTCCATTAAGTGATATCTGTGGATGTTGACCTTATGGTTATTCCATTTATGTATGTTTATATCCCAAGTTACCTTTATATGTTATGTGTTCTTTATGTGGGTTTTTATGCTAATATTTTGGTTATAAAAGGGGTAAGTAATGATCTATTATTCAGTGAAGAGTTTTTTACTACTTCATAAAGGTGAAAAGTATTACTTTGATACAATATTTTTGGTTTACATGTTGTTTTGAAAAACTAACAGTTTTCCTTCTTTATGTATCCTTTACTGGGATTTTTATGCTCATATCATGTTTTTGAAATTATTTCCACAGGACTTAAAGATAAATAGGGTCAAGGATGGGATCAAGGAAAGAAATGCTTTCTAAAACATGGAACTAGACATGTTTATTTTGAAGAGTTTTTATTTTATGGAAACTTAATATAAGTTTATACTTCTTAATCTTTGAGATGTAATAGTTATGTCCTAATTCTCTAAAACTCTAAACCTGAAAAGATCCTCAATGTGAATTATTCATTTAATTCAATAATAAGTAATTTTTAAGGCCAGGGCCTTATATTATTAACATTTTTTATGTTTATTATTTATATTATTTTATTTATTAGCACTTAATATTTATATAGTTAATCAATTAAGATCACATCATTCATTTTGATTATATTTGGTTCATATATCCAAAATGACTTTCTTAGGTTGACTATTTTATAAGAAATCAATATTAATTCATCTATATAATAATTATTATGACATAATTATTATTTTTATACATAACATATATTTTTAAAACCAATAATTAAATATGGTTATGAAAAATGAACTATGTGACAATTATGAAGAAAATAGGTCATACGTATGCATGAATAACATTTTCATTTTTCAAAAATCATAATGGAAATATGTAAGTACTAATTTACCCTTAAATAATTATCATTATATCATAAATACTATATTATTTCTTCATATATACTTATATATTACATCCATAAGAAGTGGTGATTAAAAATGAATCACATCTCTTCATGGAGGTGGTAGTCCACACATACGCATGAACAATATTATCATTTTTCCTTGAATAGAAAGGTAAGAAAATATATGATATATTAATTTTATAGAATTATGAATATTTCATTAATATTATATATATATACACACAATAAATCTTTCATCACAATAATCTATGAGAGGTGATGATGTAAAATTTATTAAATTGGTTTGTAAAGTGGTAGTTCACCGTACACATGAATGATGGTTTTGTTTTCCATTTTAAGGAATTGGAAATGGATGTAGGTTAAGAAAATATAATAATAAAATAACAGTGTATGTGAGATATTTATTTTGTTATATCATCATGGTTGAATAATATTTTATGTTGGATGAAGAATAAATAAGAAAATTCTCAATTAATAATAATATCTCTACTTCAGATAACCAATTTAGGTTTAAATCAAAAGCCATATAAGGAGTGTTTTTTTATCAAATCAAGGACTTTAAGACTTTTTAAGGGAAGTAAGGAATGTATTTGGGTAGCTATTAGATGAACAAAAATTATTTTCAAATGTGGATAAGAGAGGAGAGGAGTTTATCTTTTATATGTGACAAGAAGTTACTTTTTTTGTAAATAAAAAAAACCATTCAATAATGGGAAGTAAATCCCAAAGAAAGTGAATAAAAATTTATAAATGATTTATTGGATGGAATATAAGATATATTAATAGCTCAAAATTTTAAAACATAACATTTTCAACTATTTTATTCCCTTTATTATGTTTAATCTCTTTTACCATTTGGGGTTTTTCATAGTAATTAGTTTCTACATAAGTAATTTATCGTTTAACCCTAAAAATAAATTGAGCCTTATTATAAAATTTTTAACAAGTTATTATAAATATGAAATAAAATTTATGAAATAAAAAAAATGTGTCTATAAAATTACATTTAACTGATGCACATGTAATCTACAAAACTTGTTTTTAACCTTCATTATGACATTTTAATAAATTATATTCACAGAAGTGACAGAATTATATTTAAAATTAAACCCCAAAAATGTGACGAAAAGATGTTTTGCCGGAAAAATGCAATTTTCAAGCAATAAATGATCTTATATGAACTCTATGATGAGAAATAATCCTAATATGAATTTAATTAAATATTTATAATCTAAAAATTCCATTTAAATTATTCCTTACTGTGGGAAATTTTAATTAATTAAAATGTATAAAATTTAATCATTTAAAAAATAACTTGTAGAAAACCGAGATTTTTCAACATAACAATGAACTGATACCAAAATCATGAAAATTGATGATTTAAATGAAATTAATTATATTATTTTAGATAAAATGGTTCATATTTAACTTTAATAAAAAATCCAAAATTAACATGGTTTATTAAATTACTTGTTTTAATGAAAGGAAATGAAATTATTTGAAAATTCTGTAATTTTCACTAGTCACTAAAAAACCAATCATTTTAGTAAAAAATGAAGATTTACCTAAAATTTAATTTTTATATGATTAATTTTGTAATCATGTTCAATTTTTTAAATACATTTTCTAAAATATATAAAAATTAATTATAAATGTTTCTCACAAAAAATAAATAAAATCATTTTTGAAGAATGTATTTTTATTAAAATAAAATGCCTATTAAAAATTGTGTTCTTATTTCCAAATCATTTATCAATATATTTATATTGAGTAATATCTTTAAATATATTTCATAAAGTAATTATTACTATTTACAATTACCAATTTACTAGTTAGGTTATAATGGTCATATTTAAATAATAATATTTCATGATTCATTTAGGGTCAATATAACATGTATTATATGATATCGAACACAGTTTTTTTTAATATTTGGAGTTACATAACCTTTATGTGAAAGGTTTCATGTGTGAGACACCAATTTGATGTTTGTATTGGATAAATATAGTATGGTTCTTACCATTATATAAATCATGTATGTAAAGGTAGACCTGTGTTTTAAAGGATTGAGTAAAGGTAACTGACACGTTGTCATGATATAGATAGAGGTCCGGCCTTATACTCCATTAAAAAAACTAGTTCAACCCTGAAGTGAGGGTTCCATAAGATATACGAAAGGTCATTTTGTACCTACCCCTAAATTAATTTTTCAATTTAATCTCTTTTTAACAATATACAATATATACTACAAATAAGCGAAGGATATCTACCCATATATAGACTGTTCACGTAAGATTAGAGAGTATACATTTATGTATAATGTGTATTATGAGTTAGGGTAAACACAAAAATGTAAATATTATTTTTAAATTTTTAAATGATTTTTACGATTTATGAAATTTTTAAAAATCATATTAAATATGTTTTGGTAATATTTAATTTATATGTAATGTATAAATTCTTTATAAATGGTTTATAATACATAAAATAAATTTTATTAAAAAATTTATACTTCCAAATATTATATTTTATTATTTTAAATACCTTTTAAATATTATATGGGAAGACTTATGATATATAAATAAAACTATTTATTTATAAATCATAATAATTAATTTGTAAAAGTTATAAATAACATAATAAGGCCAAAATATAAAATGTTTAAAACTAAATTATGAATTTTTAATAATTAATTAATATGATTTGTTTAAAATAAAAGGTCCCTTATTGGATATTATTTAAGCCACTTCAAAAAGTGTTTTGATGAATGATATGATCAAATATTAAAAATTTATTAAATGTTTTATATTTAGATTATGTAAAATATTTACATAAAAAAATTTATTTTAAATTGTTTACCAATCATAAAATATCATATATTTAATATTATATTTTTATATAATGATGAATATGAAAGAGTTTATATTGAAATGAATATAAAATGTTTATATTTAAAATTATCTAACGTCTATAATGTTAAATATTTAATTATAAAAGGATTTATAGGTAGATTTTATTTATGAATTATTTATTAATAGTTATCTCATGTTTAAATATTTGAGTTGTTATTTAATTTAAAAGGTTTTTCTCTACTATATAAAGATTAGTAAAATGTTTAAAAAATGTGGATATTGTGTATACATTAGTATAATAGATAGAATGCTTCTAGGTAAAGATGTTAATTAAATGTCATAATTATCAATGAATTTATTTTTTATCATCATTAACCATAGGATATAATTGATGTTATGAACTTGAATTTTGTTTTTGAATATAGTTTTTTCATATTTGGTGTTATGGTTAGGATGAATTATATTATCTCTTGAGTGAAGTATTCATGTATAGAGGTACTTGGGGTCCAAATACCTATCTACCTGGATGCTTATGTCTTGATTATGATAGTGAATGAGATTGGATATATATCGCTCCAGACATACTCATGAGGAGATATATGATCTCATATAACTATAAACCTATACATGAATCGTTCATGTACCTTATGTTTCTTATCCATTCAGATATGTATAAATATAAATGAATTCTATTTTTTGGGGGGAGTAATACAACCCTATGGGTTGTGTAAAGAGTTGCAAAATAATATTTGGCTAAATATATTTGTTTGGTGGATAGAATGCGATTTCAATATAAATTAATATAATCATGCATACATAAAAGGGAATAACATGAGATAATATGGGGGTAATAAAAACCCCTTCAAATACAATGTGGGAGATTACTACCAAACCTGAACATGTTAAAACATTGATAATTAAACCTGGAATTATCGAACTCAACATGAGTACCACTGGATTATTTTGGGTAATTATAATAAGTTATAAGTGTATTTGGATTATTTTGATAGTATTTCAACCTCATCTTGAAAATCCCTTTATTATCATTCATTAACTTATTCGTATTGTTTTCTTTGGGTTTCACTTCGCTAGAAAACCCTAATGGTTTGGATACAACAGGAATAAAGTTGGGATTATCCTTATTATGGATCAGAGAATGATTTTTCATTCAAATATCCCTGATACAAAGAAGATATGATTGATAATTGTTATTAACCAGATATAATCAGGCATTATTTTTGTGATGCCTTTTATAATCCATGATGAAATATGGATCTTATCCCACTAATGGATATGATGTTTCTGAGAGGGATTAACATTTTATTCAGATCAAATTTAATAAAACACTTTATTAAATGGTATATAATACCAGATGCACATATGATAAAAATTTATGTTGTAGATAATATCATTATCATCATCAAGATGAACTTTATGATTAATCCTTGATAAGGAGAATCTTAATGTTTGTATCCCTCAACCCTGGTAACTTATGAAAAGTTATTAAGAAATATTAGTGATTTAAGAAACATTCTGTAAGAAATGTCTATGTATTGAAATTGTTGTTTTCTAAATAGACAAGTATAAGGATTATTCAACATGTGAATCTATATATTTGTTGAAGAATAGAGTGATTAATTCATGGTTACAAAGTTATTAGATGAAAAATTACCAAAGGAATCTTAGTCTCTACTCATGTAATCAATATGATTGGGTACATTAATGGTTTAAGGACTTTTAGTCTCATATACTGAATATGATTGGATTGTTCAAACAATATTCAACATGATTTCATAGTTTTATGACAGGGTGATACTAAAAATTTCCTGAGAATGTGATTGGTTATTGAAATAAATTCTATTATTATGATAGATATATCATATCAAATGAATGTTTTATGATGTATTTTAAATACACATATGGTTTAAAGATGAAAATAATTTAAACATCCATATTATTTCATGAAATAGAGCAATTGAGTTTCTATATTAATAACTTGGATACTTAAAGATTAGGTAAAATTGGCATAATATTGGTATTTTTATCCATTTAATCTCTTGATAAGAGTTTTCAAAAAATATTCTCTTAAATGAAATCAGATGGGTGTTTTTAATATACATGATTTATTATTTGTTTGATTCTATAATATTATTTTAAGGGGAGACTAAAAATAGACTATTTTGGGTATTGAGTGTATTATCCTATCATATATGGAAATGTTCCAAAAATATGATTGAATTCAAAAAATTATCACATGGTATTCTCAATGTTTTGAGAATATATATGAACTAGGAATATGATGTTTAGGTTGTAATGTACTGTATAGATAGTAAAATTAGGTACAAGTTAAAACATAAGGGAGAAATATTAGTTGAAAAGTTTAAGACTGTTTCTTCAAAAATTCAATAATGGTTTTGAAACCTAGGATATTTTGGAAGGAAGGGTAATAATTAAATATTATTGAAGTATCAATGATATTTTCTGAAACTCTATGGAATTTCTATGTTAGGTATGAGTGTTAGGGAAATTAATTCTTCAATTTTTAAGGTTTTGTGAAACCAAATGTATATTTTATAGTGTTGTAAATATACATGACTTCAAAATTAAATGTATAATTGGTTAATGCTGCAGTTTATATTTATGATATGAAGTAAATAGTTAATAAATAAAGGATTTTTATATAAACTATTTAATGAAGCTCAAATGAGTCTACGTAAAAAAAATTTATCTTCATTTCATTTATGTCATGAAAAGAGAATATGTTAGATAATAGAGTTATTTCGAAAAATAATAGTTTTTTAACTGTATACATATGATTTATAATTCATCAAGTTCTATAAAATATTAAGAAATAAAGTTATAGAAAAAAGTGTTTACCGAACTATTTTTTAAAATATGAATAATTTTTTCCCGCAAACCATCAATGTTATATTTTACCAAAGGTTTACACTTGAAGGAATAAATGAACAAAACACATAGAATATCACATATAGAATCAATTTTTTTTATTAATGTATCTACTAAAAAAAATTAACGTTATTTCATAACGCTAAAGGGTTTCTGTATCATAGAAAGTTATTCTAAAAAGAATACAATGTAAAAGAGGATAGGGGTGAATGTTTGGACATAAAGCATTTCAAAGATAAACAATAAATATTACACAAATTTTAGCTCAATTTTATTGACACATAATATACTAAGATGTTTAGAGTATGGTCGTAATGATAAATGTATGATTTTAAATTAGTTATTTTATTAAATTTCTTGTCGCTTTTTTCTAAAAGAGTTAGGAATATCGATAAAAAATAATTTAAATAGTTACATTGATTAAAGGGATTTTTTTAGATGGAATAGGGTTTTAAAGATAATGATGTGGAAATTAGAAAGTGTTTTAAGTAGATAATAATATTTTACATCATAAAATTTGATGTTGTGCACTTAAGTTGTTTGAATATTGTTCAAGTAGTTGAATAATTATGAATCTGATTCCTATTTATCACCATTATTCAAATCATCTAGCTTTCTATCTGTATCTCACTAAATAAGTTTGTTCAATTTTTTTATAAAATGGTCATATAGATATGTGACATGAATTATATATGATTTAATGATTTAACAAAATTTAGAAATTGAAACAAACATAATTATGGTCTTGTAGTCTTTGATATATGATATGATAAACCGATGCTTGCGTCTTATTTTTTAAATATTCTTAAATGTTTCTAAGGGTATGGAATGTATCATATTTAATGAAAATATCCAATTTATCAATATTTCACATATGTTGCATAATTTTATATATTTATATACATATCATGAAGTGTAATGACAATTGGTCTCTCAAAGTATGAATTTGTGTTTATCACCAACTAATGTTCATCATATATTACTATAGGTTATCATGAGATGTTAAGGATATCATGAGTATGATTCTCTCAAGGAGATAAAAAATATTCTCATGTGGCACAAAATAAAGAATAATACTCTTTGTGTGCGCAGAATGACCATGTATACCACAAGGTGCATCATAATGATACCTTCGGTATACTAGGGGTGTATAGATCATATTTGAGCCTCCATCACCCGAGGTTGGAGAGATACTATTCTTGAGAAACATTATATTTTGATACCCTATATATCAAATTCTAAATATTTACTTAGAAAATATAGGTGTGTTTGAGTATTTATTTGATAATTTTGTCAGTTTGAGCTTAATCAATATGGGATTGTCCTCTCATATGACGAGTATTAAATATGAACCTCAACTGATATAGTCTATGAGAGTGTACAACCATATCTAGATATTTTATATCTTTACAGATAAAGTAAATATGATGATCTTATCCAAGAGGATGAATGTAACACCCTAAGATTTTGGGATTTTTTTAATTAATAATTTTTCTTGATATTTTTCCTTTCACACAACACTTAATATTGATTTTTTTTATATTAAAGCACTATGTCTGGCTTACATTATATGCAAAAACAAGTTAATATTACACTACACACAACAATTATGTTTTATTTAGGTACATTAAAACTATGTTTGTTTTGTGTAACACACAATTCCGAGTTTCTTTGATAGCTTGTGTCACATGAAGGACCTAGTATTAGAAAACTACATTGTAACATTAATAATATCATTAAAATATTATTATACTCATCACCTAGATATTTGAAAGGAATTTATGAATAAAATTAATTAAATTGAGAGAATATATTTTACACATGTATATAATAAGAATTTTTTGGTGTCAAATTATCTTTAAATGAAAATAAAAATCTTCTGAAATTATAAGAAATATTTTACTGGGAAACTATATTAATGAAATCAATCACGTTTTACCTTAATAAATTAATTAAAACACTTTTGATAAATTATTTTAATGTAATATACATATATATATATTTATACATTAGTCAATTATTTATATAAATATGATATGTTTTCTAGACATGATATTATAATTAATCTTATTTAATGAATAAAAAGTTGTATTTTTCTAAATGTTAATTTTACCTCCTTTTAATAGAAAACCAAATTTAAATATATTTTTTAAAATATTTATAATTTTTAATTTTAAGATGTAAATTTCATTTTAGAAATAGGTATATCAAAATTAACTTTGGGTGAGGTTTTAGATTTTTTCTAAAATAATTCATTTTTCGATGAATAGTGAACTTTTTTAAATGTTAATACAAAAATGCATTTTCATATAATATATTTATATAGTTAAATTATATTTTAATTTTTTTAAAGGTAATTATATATATTATAAATAAATAAATCTAATTTAGGTCATGGGAACAATTTTCACATTGAAAATAAAAAAACATTTCAAATTTTTGGACCTTTTCACATTAAAAACTCGTCATTTCATCATGTCCGTAGGATTAATTTTGACATAATTTATGCCAATTATGTGACTATAATTTGAAAAAATTGATTCCATATATTAAAAATTATAATTTATAATATATTATACATTTATATTATTTTTTACACAAAATATTAGTGAATGTAATAAAAATTAGTTACTGTGATTAAGGTAAAATGAGTTTACTTAATTATAAAACTTTAATCATAAGGATCCAAATGACCTACACATGTTTCCAAAATCCACTAGATTTATTTTTTTCGACCAATTACCCTATGTTATATAATTGTAAAACATATTGGATACCCCTGATGTAAGTTAGACCCCTTAATACTTTTACCTTTTTATATTCACAATAATTCCACTCCTGGTCCACTCTCAAAAGGCACTCACTCTCTCTCTGCTTCACACATATCAAGACAATTTTTTTGTTGAAAATTTGACAAAATATGATCTAAAATTCCCTAAATTCATTCTATAATCCTTAATTTGGGAAGTAATACAACAAAATAATCCATTTGGTGAAAACTAAAAGGAGTTACCAAAAGAAGAGGTAACATTATCCCATAAACTCTTTTGTTTTATTTTATTACTAATCCACAAAATATATTATTATTACATGATTATATAACGAATATAGTATCATAAATATATTTATATTTTTTTATTATAAGGTTTATACCTAAAACTACACACACTTCTATCAAATGGGTAACGTACTTACCATTCGGGTGTATGAAGAACTACCGCCTCACAAAATGATGTTGTTCGTTTTTCCATTACCACCTATCATGGTTGGAAATTATAAAGGAAATTATATTTTTAAATTACATATATCATATTCATTTATTTATTTATTCTTATAGATATATTACATAATAAACACATTCATTCTTTTAATTTTGTGTAAAATGATAACTTCATTTGTGGACGTGTTGACTACGACCACCTCAAAATGATGTGATTCAATCACACTTTACACTGAATGTATAAAGGATATGCTAATTAAAAAAAATATTATATATATGGAATAATATTACTAAAAGAATTATAATATATATATACACACACAGATATATATTATTTACATTCTTTCTTTCAATACAATAAGAAAACAGAAACAAAAATCATGCATGTGTACGACATACCGTCTATATGGACGACATATTCCATTTCATTTTTATATATTTTATATATTATTATATATATTTATATAATGAAAAAATATTATATATAATTAAATTTTTGAATTCTAAAAATAATTAAATCATGATATAAGTATGAATATCAAGAATAATAAGTCAAAACATATAAGATAAACAAAGCAGTTATTACCTCAAACATTACATAAACATGGAATAGTTAATAAATGGGAAATATAAAGTCATAAGTGAATTATATATGTTATTATATAATGTAATATGGTTATGTGGTAGATTTATAATAGTCTTATATTTATTATACAGTAGGTTTGATTGTTTATGAAGAACATGAAGACTTAAGGTAAGAGTTTTTTTGTCTCATTTTTATTTCTGCGAGATATATGCTATATTCAACACTAATGTTTTTTTTGTGTTTATACATCCCTATGAAATTTTATATAATTAATTTTTTTACTTCATGATATTCAATGTTTCAAATGATTTTATTCTTTTAAGGGTCTCATGATTTACATGTTACTCAAGTTGTCAGTGCATTTCATGTGTCACTTTTATTTCCATGAGATATACACCTTATTAACCACTAGTTTCTTTTTTTATGGTGAATATAAATCCCAGGAATTTATCAAATTATTCTTATTGTTAAATTTATGGGTATTGACATACCCATTTTATGATCCCTATGTCAAGGTGTTTTATGGTTAAAACGTTACCAAAGCGGTAAAGTAATTTTGTCTCAATTGTTTTTCTTTGAGACACATGTCTTATGATGAACCTATATTATTTCTAGAGGTGTATATAGTAACATTTGACATTATATATCATTAATATCATTATTTTCATGATATTATAATATACATTTAATATTATTCATTCTTGGGGATTAATATTCAATGCCACCAAAGTGGTACAAGTTTCTTGCTACAATATCATCATTTATCAGGATTATTGATTATTATGATTCCATTGATAGAATATTATGATCCATAGATCAGTATATTTTATTAAATTTTCCTATATTTTGGTTATTAATTATATACTAATTAATTTTTACCATTTTTTAAATATTTGATACTTATGATAATTAAGATATTGATAAAAAAAATACAACATTTTTTCTATCCTCATTTAGGAATATGTTTTATCCCAAAACATGTTTTATTAAAATGTTTTAATTTTTTTAAATTATATTTGAATATATTTTTCATGGAAAAGGGTTTAAGAAAATTTTTATGTTCTATAACTATTTTTTTTTCAATTTTCAAAGCATACTTTATAAGATTTCAATGTTATTTTCAAAGAAACATTGTTTTCAAAAACAATTTATTTTTGAAAACCATTTTCTCAATGTGGAAAGGATATTTTACTCAAAATATGTTTTAAAGTATTTTAAAAAGATTATATTATATATTTTTCAAAGTTTTTTTCAGAGAAAAGTAGCATGAAAATGATTCATGTTTTAAAATTAATTTTCAAATAAAGAATATTTATTTCAGAAAGTTTCCAAGTGATATTTCAATATTATTATCCATATATGGTGTCTTAAATAGATATATTTTATGATTTATTAGGGATATGATCTAATGGTACCATTAATATTATTTTTTATCATATTTTACGTTTTTATGGCATGATTTTTATGACATTTGTTTCTCTTACATAGGTTATATGCATATAAGACACACTTCATTTCATGGGTGATGCTTTAATGAAATAATTATGCAACATGTATCTCTTTCATAGGTCATGAAATGATGAAATGTTTAAGGAACCCATTTCATTGCAGAGGTTATTTTATGATGTCTAGGAAACCCATCTCATGGGTCATTATATGATTATTTTTTTCAACTTGTCTCATAACAATGTATAAGTTCATTATGTGCTAGGTGGGACCAATATCTCCCTCCAATGAATTGGGAAAATATGGATGAATCATGAGTATATATGTTACGTGTGAACCAAATGACATGTTCAAAAAGTTATGTGTAAACCTGATAACGTGTTCAAAAATGTTATGATTGAACCTAATTACATATTTATAATGTTATGCATGGACCAGGTGGCATGTCCATAAGTGTATGTTTGAACCAAATTACATGTTGACAATGTTATGAGTGATCCTTATTACCTATCAATAATGTCATGCATGAACCTGATTACATGTCGAAAATTATATTCATTAACCTAATTACATGTTAACAATGTCATTCAAGGACTTGGTTGCACGTCCATAAGTTTATGCATGTAACGACCCAACTTTTATAAAAATTTGTCACGATCTAATTAAATGTATTATTATGTAAAATGGTTTTATGAAACATATGAACTTAATTAGTTTTATGTTTTTCGAATTTAAAATACCATTAGAAATTGGGACCATTTCTAATATAGTCATTGAACAGTGATCACTAGATTAAATTAAATATACGGCTTTAAGAAATACAATTTACTCAAAAAAAAGGATGTGATGGCTTCATCCAGTAGAATTTCTCCATACAAATCCCATTTTTTTTGATTTGTAAAAGAGGTAGAGTCTCTGGGCTTTTCTCTTGACCGATCCCAATTTGAGCTTCAACACGTTCAACTTGAATGAATCCACCTACATGAGAAGTGGAAGTTAGTAAAGATTAGCACATGAAAAATGTTATCTAAGCCATCCCAAGAGTCTATAACCATCGCTCACCTTACCCTTAGGTCTTATGAGGGTGTTATAAGGGGTAATGTTACAATACTTTATCACTATGATTATGTGTATTATATTTGTATAGAATAAGTAATATACAATCATTTTATTATTGTTACCTTGTAAATAGTTTTTAAATCACAAATATCATTTTCAGTTAATATTCAACTAAGAAATATATTTTATTGATTTAATTAATTTTTTAATTAAATAATATTTTAATAAAATATTATTACTAAATAATTTTTTATTAAATACAAATGATCGAATAATTTTTATAAATACAATTGTAATTTTTATTGAGGCTTGAAAGCTATTTTTTTCAAAACCCATGAATTTTGGATAAATGTTGGATTTATTTTAAAAGTAAATATTCACATATTAATAGAATTACTTAGATAAAATGAATATCATTTTTGTAATTGTGAGGTTGAAATTATCCAATGGTGAATTTTTCATAGTTTTCAGTGACAGTCGAATTTTTGGGCAAAAATTAAATACCGTTTTAATATATAATGTGTTTTATGATATCATAAAGTCCCAATAGTGTTGTAATAAAATAATATTAATGAAATATTCAGTCAATGTATGTTTTAGTATTAGAATAATGAGGTTTTAGGTTTGTTTTATTTATTTTACAAAGCTTTAGTGGACCCTCCAAGACTTATAAAACATTTTAACATTTTAAAATGATTTCCTTGAGATTGCGACACACCTCCACATAAGAAATCCTATTATTTTAATAAGTTCTGAAATTTTCATAATAAAATAAATTTTTACACTCCCGTTTGAAAAAAACCATGGTCAATAACTCTGGGATGATTTGTGGTTTTGATTAGTTTAATGTGTGGTGTCCAAAACCTAAATAATAATGAATTCCCTCTCTTTTCCTATATAAACCACCCAAGATCCCAATTCCTCATCACTAAAAACCTTCAAGGATCGACCAAACTCTTCCCTCCTATCTCTAAAATCATTCCATGGTTCCCCAATATCCAAATAATCCTCTCTCAAGCCTCTCCCAAGCCTTTGGTATCACACTTCCATGTAATGGTTTTATTCCTTTCTCCTTTTTTGTCCAAAATTAATTATGTTGTTATACAATTTTATTTTCCATTAAAAATGTTGGGGGTATTATTTAGTACCTTCCATAAACTTCCATCCTTATTATTTAATGATGATAAACCCATTTATCTCTCATTAATTCCTCCCATGTACACCTGTTACCATTCCGAAATTCCGCAAGGGATTTCTCTCTCCCCATTTACATTCAAGAAATTATTTTAAATTATTCATCTAAATTAAATTAAATATATTGGTAAATGTATCTATAGGACCCCCTTACTATCCAGTTCATGTACATATGATGAGATACCCCTTCCACTCTCATCAACCATTTTTTATGAATTCTCATCTCACGCCGTTATGCTTCTAAAATTGCACCGTGATTTTCCAAGACAAAGTCATTATGTAGTGAATACCATGTCCATTTCTCAATAAAGGATATTAAACATTATTAATATTTTATAATTGATTATATAGTTACATGTATTTATTCAACATTCCTTTATCATGAAATAAATGATGATGTTTAATGATTTCGTATTGTATGATCCATGCAACACACTTATGAATGAAATAAAATGATTTAGAAGGGTGCACCCTGATAATGCTTTAGTGCATATGTTAAAGATTATTATAAAGATACATCAATTACAATGAGGGTTTAGTAATTATAAATCATGTTCCATGAGGATTTAATCGTGATCCATGTGAAATAATCCTTGTCTCATGATAATATCATGTCAAATATTGTTTCCACATTTCCATGTTATGATAGTCATGTTATATCAGGATTTTATGTTCATGTTTATCTTATGATCAAATGAAATTTCTATTTCTTAACATGTAATATATTCTTCTTGTTATTCCATGCCTAATCCCTTACTGTGCTTTATATCTCACCGTTTTCTTATTCATGCCCTCAGGTTATCCCATGAAATGCTAAGTGCGAAGGATTGTTGTGGTCTGTAAAAGAAGTTTTCAATAATGTTTTTATGTTTTATGTTCTAAGTTGTTATTTAATGTTACTAATTTCCCAAGACACTAGAACTCTCGATATTCTATGTTGTATCAAGTGAATATTTTATGTAATAAATTATGTTAAGAGTGAAATAAAGAGCAGGGTTTTCATAAATGGTATCAAGTTATAGGTTTAGTTTTTGTGGTATTAGGATTAGAAAACCCTAGTGAAAGCCTTAGGGCTAAGAATAATTATAATAAAATCATCCCAAAATGTTGTTCAGTATTGAGCAAGTGGTTTCCCAAAAAAATACATCCCAATCTGGATACGAGCAGGTAGAGGTGGATCTGGCACGATTCTATCTACGGGTAAAACCCGAAAACACTGCTTAGAGCTAGACTCAAATGAGAACTCGTGCACGATAACAAGTCATGAGAAACTCATGGTTATGATACTCCCGGGGGATATTCTTTGAAAAATTCATAGTCTTATTATGAATCATTATTAAGAGAATAAAAAATTCCCCTAAGAATATATGTTCTAATATAGATCATGGGTAACATAGACTGAAGCATATAATATCATATATTAAAGAAAGAAAAGTTATTTATAACTTATCCCTTTCTTATTTGGATTCCCCTTTATGTGTTACCCCTAAATTTCATTTTATTCCAAATAATGGCCAGTAATAGTAGGACTCGAGCTAATAACTGATGCAAAGATAAATGTGATGACTGTTCTAATGAGATGTCCAATCCAATGGGAGAAAGAATCACGAACTTTGTCACAATAATCTCTCAGTTATCTCATGTTTTGAATAGAAACATGGGTTAGGAAGAATGTTCAATCCCCCCTAAGAATGAAGAAACCATAATCAATAGCTTCATGAGACAAATGCCTCCTACTTTTAATGGATCATCTTATCCCTCAATCGCCGAACAATAGATCATCTCCATTGAAATGATATTATATATCCTTTAATGTTCCGAACAAGAGAAGCTTATTCTGGATTCTTATAGTATGATGGGTGAATCTGATCAATGGTGGACATTTATTAAAAATATGATGCATGTGGAAGATATCGAGGTATTGTAATGGAAGGATTTTAGGAAATTGTTTTTAGATAAATATTTTCCTCGAACCCTTTGGCTTAATATGGAATAGGAATTCATTTACCTCAAGAAAAAAGATGAAGAATCCATTAGATAATACATGGAAAACACCACAAGTCTTGCACGATGTGCCTCCGACATTTTCATTACCCTCAAATGTAAGGTTGACCGCTTCTTTGGTGGGATAAAAACTTTCCTACAGAAATTCCTAGAGATCCATGACTTCGAGAGATAAGAGAAAATTTTATGATGTAACCTCAATGTCATAAAAAAAATAATATCAGGGGTATCAAGGGGATAAGAAGCATAATGTGGACATTAATTCTGGTAGTCTGATGGATAAATCCAATGATGCTATGAAATTATAGAACCCCACATTCCAAAGGTGAGGAAAGAAGCACCTCAGAAATTTTCTGAAGAGGATGAGGAAATGATTTAGGTGTGGAAGAGAAGGCCAAATTACAATTAACTATTAGTAAGAAAACCCCGATACTGGGATAGAAGATAGGAATGATCTGTTTGACCCTCAATGCATTATTCATTGCTTTAACTGCAATGAACCTGATTACTTGTCAAACTAGTGCCAAAACCAAGGGTTTTCAGAGGCAACCAATAACCTCTAAGAAAACAAGGGCAAGCTTTTTTCCATCACTAACACTAAAGAGAACCCCAAAAATGAAGTGATGATATGTACGTTAGTTATTCATTCATTAATAGAAAATATTATTTTTGATTATAGTCTACACATTGTTTTATATCATTAATGTTTAGTATTATAATCCCAACACACCACAAATCATGGAAGTAGAGATGTCAGTGAGAACGGAAAACGGGGAAATCATTGAAACTCCTCCCTTATCATAATTTGTGGATTGATCTTCCTAGAAAAAATAATAATACTCCCTCTAGTGGAATTTGATGAAATTAATGGCATGGATTGGATTTCTTTATATAGATCCATCGTAAATTACTATGATAGGGAAATCAATCTCTATATGGAGAATCGATCCCAGATTCTGTATATGTTCAAGGAGGAGGATGAATATTTTTTAGCACCATCATCCCAAGCATGGATACTACTTCTATATGAGTACACACCTCTTTCTCAGATGAATTAGTATAAGGAAGCAACCGTCCTTGATGACATGCCTATTTTGAGGGAATTCACTAAAGTGTTTCCTCAAGAATTTCCTAGTCTTTCTTCAAAAAGATATGTTGAATTCTCAATTGATCATATACTTGGGGCATTTCCAATATCCAAGACTCCATATAGAATGCTATTGGGGAGCTTGGGGAGATGAAGGAACCACTACAAGACAATATGGATAAAGTGTTTATATGCCCAAGGGCTTTACCATGTTGTGCACCAGTCCACTTCATCATGAAGAAGGATGGGTCAATGTGCCTTTTAATTGATTATTGTGAGCTCAAAAAAATCACAATAAAGAAAAAGTATCATCTGACTCAAATTGATGAATTGTTTGACTATTTACATAGAGAACAATACTTTTCCAAGGAGGATCTTCGGTCGGGATATTATCACGTAAGGGTGAAGAAGGGGGATATCCATAAGACTTCTTTCCATACAAGATACAGGAACTATGAATTCATAGTAATTCCATGTGGACCCACTAATGCTATATAAATATTACTGGACTTGATAAATAGAGTCTCTAGATATTACCTCAAATTTTTTTGGTAATATTTATAGACGATATTATAATATACTCCAATACCATTGAGGATCATGAGGAGCATCTAAGCACTGTACTAGAGACGCTGAGAAAGGAGAATATCTATGAAATGTACAACAAGTGTGAGTTCTGGTTGAAGGAAGTCTCATTTTTGGGTCACATCATTTCATGAAATTGGATATCTATGGATCCCTCCATGAATGTTGCAATTGAGGGATGGCCGAGGCCAACATTATTGCTGGATATCCATATCTTCCTAGAGTTTCTGGATATTATCACCGATTTGTGAGAAATTTTTAATGCTTTTAAAACCCTCTTACAATGAAAACTCATAAGGTAGTCATGTTTTCTTGATGTGATGAATGTGAAGAGAGCTTTAAGGAGTTGAAAAAAAGTCTTATCACTGTGCATGTTCTCACATTACCCACATGTGGAGAATATTTTGTGGTATTTAGTGATTCTTAAAAGAATGGCTTGGGATGTGTGTTGATGAAAAATGAGATATTAATTTCCTATACTACATGGAAAATAAAATTTCATGAGAAAAACTAACTAATACATGATCTGGAGTTGGCTGCATTAATCTTAACTTTGAAAATTTGGTGGCATTTCCTATTTGGGGAGAAGTGTGAAATATATATTTATCAAAAAATCCTAATGTATATATTCACATAGAAAGAGTTGAACATGTTCCAATGAATATGGTTAAATTTGATCAAGGACCATGAGTGCTCAATCCATTACCACCCTGGGAAAGAAAATAAGGTGGAAAACACTCTAAGTATAAAGGACCAAGTGATTCTATAATTGACGAGAACTGAAAAGAAATCAATCTTCTTAGATTTGATGAAGATGGACATCAAAACTATAAATATGGGAACATAATCAAGCCTTTCAAAAATGATTTCTCAACAATCTCTTTTGGAATATTTAACGGATGCTATGACAACCCTGATTTTATTACAAACATAAACATGATTTATTACATAAACTATTCACTTGATACAACATGGATTATCGATAGTTCTAGTGTCTTTGGGGCTTAGTATCATTACATAACAATTTAAAACATGAAATACGACATCTTTATTGAAGACGTCATTTACATGACCATTACATTCCCTCGTACTTAGCATTGCATGGTATAACCTGAGGACATGCATAAGAAAAGGGGTGAGCTATAAAGCCCAGTAATGGAATAAACATGGAATACATGAGTAGTACAACACATGTTAGACAATAGGCATATAAATAGAGAAAAACAAAAACATGAACATAAAGGCATGATAAATCATGATAATCATAAAATGGAAATGTGGCAACAACACTTAACATGGAATTATCATGAGCCAAGGCTCATTGCACATGGAGCATGAGTAAATCCTCATTACACATGAAGCATGATTAAACCCTCATTTCACTTTAATTAGCATGAGTCAACACACATTTCACATGACGTATCATGATACTATACTTTACCCAATGCATTGGAGCACTATAAGGGCACACCCTTCTTAAATATTTCATTTCATGCATAAGTGTGCCACATGGATCATAAAACATGGATTCATAAATCATATTCATTTATTCCATGACAATGGAATGTGTAATGAAACTTTATAATCAATAAGTAAATGTGCACGAAGGTGAATACCCTTGTTGGAGAAATGGGCATGGTATTCACTACACAATGGCATTGGCTTAGAAAATCGGTGCAATTTTGGCATCATAACGGCATGATAAAAGAATTCATTAATAATGGTTGATGAGAGAGAGGGGTGTCTCATCCTAAATATAAAATTTTGGGTCCTTTAAAATCCTAAAATCATTTTATAAAATCATTTTATAATAAAGTAAAAGTTTATAACTTTCCAAGAGTGCCCCTCCTCTTCTCTTATAAAAGGCCCCCACCTCTACCACCTTACCCACACCTCTGAAACCTTTGGATCAGCCATACCTGCCCATTTAATCTATCCACATCCCTCTATTCATCATTGAAGACTCACCTTTGGGCATAATCCTTTCCAAGGAAGCCTTTGAGCTCAAATAAAAAAAAGTTACCCGATTTAAAGGTAATGTCTTCCATTGTGTTCTTTTGTTTTATTTTTCTTCTTCAACCCTCTAACCTCTTTTTATTTGTTTCTTTTGTAACAACACCAGTTTCTTAAATATACTATGATGTTGTTATGTGAAGGATTCGAGCTACACTTACACATAGATTCTTCTAATGGTTAAAGAACATACTGTTTCTGTAGATGGTGAATTTCTGTCTCACGAAATGATGATTGTTCAATATTATCTTAACATCTTTCATGGTGGCCATTATTTTGTCAATATATTTTATATATGATATATATGGTATTTATGTTTTTTATATGCTTCTGAATTTTATATTTAAAACATTCCTTTATGCTTTTCATGTTGTGCAAATGCGATAATTTCATACGAGGAAGTGTGGACTATCGCCCCCTCAAGTGATGTGACTCATTCATTCATTACATGGAATGTATAGTGAATGAAATTAATGAACATATGTGACCTATATAACATCTATATTATACTGGAATTATAATATATATATATCTATCAATTATTTTTAATTCCATTAATATGACAAAGAAATGAAAGTAGCGTTCATGCGTACGTACGACCAACCGTCTCCATGAACGGTGCATTTCATTTCTTTTTATCTCAAAATGTCATGGAGTAGTATAAAATGAATATTTAAAGGATATATATGATATTTAAAACACTAATACTATTCTGGAGATGATTTAATTATAACTACATGGACAATCATTTTCAAACAAGTTCATTATTGACTCATGTACCAAACATCGACAAAAACGTCAGATATGAACTCAAAATATTAACCAATTATTATAACATTATAATATGTGATATGAAATGAATAATAATAATTAAAATAGTTCCTTGAGAAATAACAAATTTACCAATGTTTATTATTCTGGAATATAAAGAAACAAACAAGACAAGTCGGACATGATGTAAGGGATCATACCTCTCTCTTTCTTTTTAAGCACTCTCTTTTATGTAATTTCCTTTAAGATCATCTTTCTTATGTTTGGGGATGTCCTTTTATATTCCAATTACTGTATTTTTTATGTTCATATGATGATAGACCCTATTTGATCTCATCAAACCATTTTTGGAAGTTTTAAGTGGCGCCATTAGACTGCCGAGTTTTTGTAAGGGTTTTTTCATCTGACTTTTATTCCCATGAAATTTATGCTATGTTTGCCACTATTTCCTTTGAGTGATGTATGTACTGCCAATTATTAAATTATTTGTGTAACATAATTACGTTCATGGGTATTTACATCTTCATTGTATGACCCTTCTTCCATGGGGTGTACGTTTTGAAAGTTACCCAAGTCGGTAAGGGAACATTTCACCCTCCTATTTCTAAAAGACTTATTTTGTTATGTCTTTTAATTCACATACTATTATGTTGGGATATGTTCTTCTATATCCTTATTGATTTACATTTTTTTGTCCAAGTGATGAGATACCATTTTTATCTCTCATCAACTCATTTTATGAATTTTTAAGTGATGTCGTTAGGCTGTCGAATTTTTGAAAGGGAACTTCTTAACCCAAATTTGATTCTTTAGGGTAAACTTTTACTCCTTGAATAAGTCGTTCTATGAATATGTGTGAATGAAATATTATTGTTTTACACTTAATATCCACTTATATTTGGTGAATTCGTTTGTCACACATAATTATGTAATTGATTTATCCTTAATCTAAGGATACCGTCTTTGTAAGGGACTTTGTCTCAATCTCTTTTCATTGAGACATATTTTGTTTATACACAACTTTATTTATACAGTGTATAAACCCCTTTGACTTTTAATTTTATTCAAAAGGAATCTTTTTTATACGAATCATTTTACCAAAAGAAAAAAAGTATTTTTCTTTCAACGTACACGGTGACAACGACCTTTCCACCGCCGCGAGTATTATTTGATCTTTGGATTCCTTAACAAGACGTAATATTTTTTTAATAGTAAATAAATACCATATACTCTTTTATGTATTTTGGTATTGAATGTGGTTTTGATAATGGATTTGTTAAGTCAATATATTTAAGTGATATATTGTGATTTAAAAATGGAAATGTTTTCTTTCATTTATAATTGTTTCATGTATTATGATTTTGTAATGGTACTTGGACATTTTTCAGGTGGTTACGTGATAAACCATATGACGAGTGGTGCCATGAATACCAGGATGGGTGGTTATGTTATAACCTCCAATTCATTGGGAATGGAAGTCGTCCGTATTTATATTCCATTAATTATGTGTGGAAGTCGACCGTATGGTTATTCAATTTAAGCATGTTTATGTCCCAAGTTACCTTTATATGTTTTGTGTTATTTATATGGGTCTTATGGTAATAGTTTGGTTACAAAAGAGTATGTAATGGTCTTTTAGTAAGTGAAGAGTTTTTACTAATTCATAAAGGTGAAAAGTATTAATTTGTTAAAGTATTCATGGTTTACTTGTTGTTTTGAAAAACTAACAGTTTTCCTTCTTTGTGTATCCATTACTGGACTTTTTATGATCATCCCAATTTTTTGAAATATTTTCCACAGGACTTAAAGATGAATAGGGTCAAGGATGGGATCAAGTAAGGACATGCTATCTAAAACATGGAACTAGACATGTTTCATTTTAAGTGTGTTTTCAATTTTATTGAAACTTAGTAGAAGTGTCTACTATGTAATCTTTTGAGATGTAATAGTTATGACCTAATTCTCTAAAACTCTAAACCTGAAAATATCCTCAAAGTGAATTATTCATTTAATTCAATATTATGTAAGGTTTAAGTCCGGGGCCTTATAGTTGGTATCAAAGGTCGGTTTAGATAACTTTAGAGGTTAGGGTATTCTATAAGCATAAGTGACATTACCATAATGGTTAGGATTTCAGAAAGAGTCCTAGTTTTTGATGAATTGAATGAGTAAGTATATCTTAGTGTTTATCTTCCTCATTAGTACATGATGTTTTTGTTGATATACTCACACTGACCTTTTTGGTTTTAGTAAATGGCTGGATCTAGCAGGCACCAAAGTAACAGTGGATGTGAAGGAAACTGTGACAGTTTTCTGAGTGAGCAACTGAATGATATGGGAGCTGTAATGAGAAAGCTTGTGTTTATCCTCAACCAACTATCTGGAGTCGTGATTGACCACCTAAACCTTGGAGATATTTATAAGGCATCATATATGCGAGAAAAAGATCCCTACGGAACTACAGGTAATAATCATAAAGGTATGTGTGTTCAAAAACCTATGTGTCAAAGATGCAGAAAGAAACACCTAGGAAAATGTTTCAAAGGGACAGAAATATGCTATAGATGTGGAAATGAAGGTCATAAAGCAAGAACCTTCCATGGAAAAAGGAAGCATCCAGTTGACTCAAGGAAAGGAAAAGAAGTTCTTTCTGAGGGATAAATTGAATGTTTTAAATGTTGTGTGCATGGTTATTATGCAAACACGTGTCCTATGAATATGTTTCAGGAATGGGATCACCAAGATTGTACAAATATTCATTTACCAATACCTAATGACATTGCGATTGAGGATGAAGAAACTGACAATGGCCAATCAAAGGTATGGGTTATTTCTTAACATTTGTTTTCCTATTTTGGAATCTTAGGATATGATTAATTATTTTGTTTGTAGGAAATAAGTATTTCAGAATAAGTTGGAAAGGAATGGTTAATGGATCATGTAGAATGTTGAATGAGTAAGAAGTCAACATATAAGGGCTTCAAGAGTTATGGTGAAATTCTTAAGAGTATTAAGTCTCTTTTGATGATGGGGTTACATTAGAAGAATATTATAGTATGTGTAACCCTGATGTTTGATATATAACAATTTTATTAAAGGAATAGTTATTTTTTCTTTTGTGGACATAGTTATAAAGAACTATTGGGTTTTATATGATCCTAACTTTTGAGGTAATTACAGGTTACTATATTTTATGATGGAAAGTGAATGGAATGAGAAAAAATTGAGGATAAATTATGTTATGGTTATTTTTGATGATTTCATCTCTTTTGGGGGAATGATTTGAGAATTATATAGTTTGGAAAATAGACAACACACAGACTGTGTGACAACCCGTCGCGTCGGACAAAGCTGCGGGAATCAAACCCACAACCAAAGTGCGACTGGTATTTATCGCCTACCATTAGACTATGTGAAGTCCCTGGTTATTTTGACAAATTCTTTTTAGTTAGATGATTTTATGAATTAAGAGTAAGTTGATTTTGGGTTATCTATGGAAATTATTAACCTATCATGGAGGATATGTGATTAGGTTAATTACTTTTCAATGTGAGACTTTAAGAGCAACTTGAGGACCCCATGGATCCACTTTGGTTGGAAAATGAAATTAATAACTTTTTATTTAAAGTTAAAATTAAAATGTCACAAACATGTGTTATTTTACTAAAACAATATTTACATGGGGTTATACAAGGAATATTTTTGACTTTAAATATTCATTAGAAATCTATAAATATTTCCTACATCATGATATTTTTTTATAATTTTTAGATATTAAATAAATTAAATTATTTATGACACTATGATGATGCAACGATTACCTCATTATTTAACGATTTAAATAAAACGAAAAGATAATGTAAAATATAAGACCTAAACTTGTCAGAAACCTATTTTATGGGTTTATTTCGAGATCTTATCACCTTATACTCTAAATATATAATTTTGGGACCATTAAAATCAGAAAAGCATTTTATAATAAAGTAAAGGTTTATAACTTTCCAAGAGTGCCCCTCCTATCCTCTTATAAAAGGCCCCCACCTCTACCACCTTATCCACACCTCTCAAGCCTTTGGCTCGGCCAAACCATGCCCATTTCATCTATACACATCCCTATATTTATCATTGAAGCCTCACCTTTGGGCAGAATCCTTTCCATGGAAGCCTTTGAGCTAAAATCAAAAAGAGTTACCCAATTTAAAGGTAATGTCTTCCCTTATGTTCTTTTGTTTTATTTTGGTTCTACAACCCTCTAAACTCTTTTTATTAATTTATTTTGTAACAAAACCAGTATATTAAATATAATAGGATGTTTATATGTGAAGTATTCGAGCTACACTTACACAAACCTTTGTCTAATGGTTAAAGAACATATTATTTCTGTGGATGACGAATTTCTGCCTCACGAAACAATGATTGTTCAATATTATCTTAACACCTTTCATGGTGGACATTATGATATCACTATATTTTATATATTATATATGTGGTATTTATGTTCTATATATGCTTCTGAATTTTATATTTAAAACATTCCTTTATGATTTTCATGTTGTGCAAATACGATAATTTCATACGAGGAAGTGTGGACTACCTCCCCCTCAAGTGATGTAACTCGTTCATGCAATACATGGAATGTATAAAGAATGAAATTAATGAACATATGTAATCTATATAAAATATATATTATACTGGAATTATAATATATATATCTCTCAATTATTTTTAATTCCATTAATATGACAAAGAAATCAAAGTAGCGTCCATGCATACATACGGCCTACTGTCTCCATGAACGGTACATTTCATTTCGTTTTATCTCCAAATGTTATGGAGTAGTATAAAATGAATATGTACTGGATATATATGATATTTAAATCATTAATACTATTCTGGAGATGATTTAATTATAACTACATGGACAATCATTTTCAAACAAGTTCATTTTTGACTCATGTACCAAAAATCGACAAAAATGTCTGATATGAACTCACATTAGTAACCAATTATTATAACATTATAATATGTGATATGAACTGAATAATAATCTTTAAAAGAGGTCCTTATGAAATTACAAATTGAGCAAGTTTATTATTCTGGAATATAAAGAAACAAACAAGACAAGTTGGACTTGAAGTAAGCGATCATACCTCTCTCTTCCTTTTTAATCACTCTCTTTTATGTCATTTATATTAATATCATCTTTATTATGTTTGGGGATGTTATTTTATATTCATAATACTGTAATTTTTATTTTAATATGATGAGAGACCCTTTTTGATATCATCAAACCATTTTTGTAAGTTTTAAGTGGTGCCGTTAGGCTGCCGAGTTTTCATAAGGGATTTTTCATCTCACTTTTATTCCCGTGACATTTATGCTATGTTTTCCACCATTTCCTTTGAGTGGTGTATGTACTTCCCATTATTATACTATTTGTGTAATATAATTTCGTTTATGGGTATTTACATATTCATCTTATGACCCTTCTTCCATGGGGTGTACGTTTCGAAAGTCACCCAAGTCGGTAAGGGATCCTTTCACCCTCCTCTTTCTAAAAGACTTATTTTGTTATGTCTTTTAATTCACATAATATTATCTTGGGATATGTTCTTCTATATCCTTATTGATTTATATTTTATTTCCATGTGATGAGATACCATTTTTATCTCTCATTAACTCATTTTCTGAATTTTGATGTGACGCTGTTAGGCTGTCGAATTTTTGCAAGGGAACTTCTTAACCCAATTTTGATTCTTTTGGGTAAACTTGTACTCCTTGAATATTTCATTCTATGAATATGTGTGAATGAAATCTGATTGTTTTATACTTAATATCCACTTATATTTGGGGAATTCGTTTGTCACACATAATTATGTAATTGATTTATCCTTAATCTAAAGATATCGTCTGTGTAAGGGACTTTGTCTCAATCTCTTTTCATTGAGGAATATTTTTTTATACAGATATTTATTTATACAGTGTATAAACACCTTTGACTTTTACTTTTATTCAAAAGTAATCCTTTTTATATGAATCATTTTACTAAATGAAAAAAATTATGTTTCTTTTAACGTACGCAGTGACAACGACCTTTCTGCCACCACGAGTATTATTTGATCTTTGGCTTCCTCAACAAGCTGTAATATTTTTTTTAAAGTAAATAAATACCATATACTCTTTTATGTATTTCGGTATTGAAAATGGTTTCGATAATGGATTTGTTAATTCAATATATTTAAGTGATATATTGTGATTTAAATATGGAAATGTTTTCTTTCATTTATAATTGTTTTATGTATTATGAGTTTGTAATGTTACTTGGACATTTTCAGGTGGTTACATGATAAACCATATGACGGGTGGTGCCATGAATACCAGGATGAGTGGTTACGTAATAACCTCCAATGCATTGGGTATGGAAGTCGGCTGTATGTCTATTCCATTATGTATGTGTGGAAGTCGAACGTATGGTTATTCCATTTAAGTATGTTTATATCCCAAGTTACCTTTATATGTTATGTGTTATTTATATGGGATTTATGGTAATAGTTTGGTTACAAAAGGGTAAGTAATGGTCTTTTAGTTAGTGAAGAGTTTTTACTACTTCGTAAAGGTGGAAAGTATTACATTGGTAAAGTATTCATGGTTTACTAGTTCTTTTGAAAAACTAACAGTTTTCCTTCTTTGTGTATCCTTTACTGGGCTTTTTGTCCTCATCCCACATTTTTTAAATGTTTTCTACAAGACTTAAAGATGAATAGGGTCAAGGATGGGATCAAGGAAAGACATTCTATCTAAAACATAGAACTAAAAATGTTTCTTTTTAAGTGTTTTTTTATTTTATGGGAACTTAGTAGAAGTGTCTACTATGTAATCTTATGAGATGTAATAGTTATGACCTCATTCTCTAAAACTCTAAACCTGAAAAGATCCTCAATGTGAATTATTCATTTAATTCAATATTAAGTAAGGTTTAAGGTCGGGGATTTATATATATGGTTCTTTAATTGTTAATTAATGAATCTTTTTTCATTATATATAATATTAATGTGATGAAATTGTTTGGATACAAGATAAGGGGAATTCTCAAACACAACTTCCTCTCCTCAGGTTTTTCATTTTTCACTCCATTTTCAGTATGTTTTTTCCATAAAAATCCTTTTATCATTATTATATTACCTTTTATGGGAAATAATTTTTTTCTAGTGGATTTTATGTGAGAAAAAATGTTTTCCAAAAGAACTATTCTTTAAAAAACACCATTTACCTTTCAATCAAGGATGATGGTTCTCATATCAAGTGTTTTATACCCTCTTTCATTAGGGAAGTCTATGTTTAGGATTGTATGATTTATGAAATGAAACCCATTAATTTACATGGGATACTTATGTCCAATATTGATATACATTCTATGTGGCATGCATGATAATGTTAATATTATGATTTTATTGGTGCAACTGAAATAATATAGTGCAATGTTTATGGTATGACGTGGCGGGTGCTCCCAGAATTATACATCTCCAATGAATTGGGTAATTTGAAGAACCTCATGCCCAATGTGAAATATGTGTGAACATTATGATAGATTGTTTCACAAATATTTGTGGTATTTGACAACTAATAAATGATGTTTCAATTTTTAGGCATTTTTTGTATTCCAAGTCTTCTGTTATTACTTACTATCATGATTATGATCTTATGCCGATGTTATGATGATAATTATCATCTTACCCCATGTTATGTTGTTTCATATTATTATCTATCCTGTTACTGGATTTCATCTCAACCCATTTTCATGTATATCCTCAGGTGAATACATGTACTTAGTAGTACAAAAGGGCCAATAAGATACTAGATATGATGAAATTAAATAAAAATTTATGATTTATGTTGTAAATGTTATGTATGGTCTTAGTTTAACCAAGAAACTAAACCTTTGGATCCTACTTGTGTAATTGTTTCATGATGTTAATAATCATAATGATGTAAAAGTAATTTATGAAAATCATGTTCGCATAAGTTTGTATGAGAGGCACAATTTAGTGAATTTGGGATCTAGGATTAGAGAACCATAGCGAAAGCCCTAGTTTGTGACATAGTATATGTAATCACACAAGAATATTTTCTAAAATTTGGGATCCCATAAGACATATTTTTTATGTTAATTTAACAAAGGATTGTAGTTTTTATTCATGAGTTGTTGACTTATGTTTTCTACTAACGTTTTATGTCTTAAAAATGGAAGGAATAAGGAGAAACTAGGACAATAACCCATATGAGGGACAATTCTGCGATTGCTTTAATGATATTCCCAATACATTTAGAGATGGAGTTAAAAAATTCATGGTGATGCTTACCCATTTGTATCAGGTTATTAATAATTATATGAATAATGTGGAACATCTTCCTTCATCTAAGAGGGAGAAACTGGTTGTCAAGTGTTTTATACGGCAACAACCACCAACATTTAATAGATCTTCTGATCCACATGTTTTGGAAGAGTGGGTTAACCATATTGAGAAGTTCTTTTTTCGACATCACTACTCTGAGATAGAGAAGGTGACTTTAGCCATTTATTATCTCGATGGAGAGGATAACCAATAGTGGGATTTGATTAAAAACACCAAGCTGAGAAATGAAATCAAAGAGATGGAGTGGGAAGAATTTAATATAATGTTTCTTAATAAGTATTTCCCACCAACTCATCATACAAATATGGAAATAGAATATATAGAACTAATGAAAATGTATGGAGAATTTGTCAGGACCTTTGAAGCGAATATCCCAAGGCTTGAAAGGTATTATTTGGGTTTTGTTAGCAATAACGATAGTATAATTTATAGATTCTTTAGTGGTTTAAAACCAATCATTTGAAAGTATCTTGCAATTTGAGAATTTTTCAGTTATGAAGAATTTGTTAGATGTGCTCTAAAAGTGGATCTGGGGTTTAGATATTGGTTTCATGGCTATGATGATATGAAATGAAATATGAAGTTTCATGCTGGAGGATCTAATGAGAAAGGCAGAATGAAAACTCAACCACCCAAATGTCAAAAATGTGGGAAGTAGTATCATGAGAAATGCCTCAAAGGGATGGGGAAATTATTCAAGTGTGAGAAATAAGGCCACTATACTCTGGAATGTTGAAAATACATGAGAAATATGGAGAATGTGGTAAAGGAACGGATAGCACCACACATGGTCCAATGCTACAACTATAGTGAGCAATGGCACTATGCAAGCCAGTACACTAAACCTCGATTCCCTGATGGTAATTCAGCATCAGTAACCACCAAATCCAGAGGAACAAGGGAAGGATTATGCCATCACTACTGTAGAATTGGAGCATGAAAATGAATTCAAACAAGGTGCATATAGTGACCCTATCCTTTTACATATAAAATTACATGACTTAAGCATAATTAAACAATAGATTACAAGCCATGAATCGTAAATTCTAGTGTCTTGGTGGACTATTTACCTAAGACTAAAAACATGGAACTTTATAAAACATTTATTTATTAAATCATCAAATTGAGATCCTAAATTCCAATGTGCTCAAATAACTACATAGGGAACCCAGGGAACACATGAACAAATGGATGAGCTAAATATCCCTCTAATGGAATAACCATAAGAACAAATCATTATCACATGGCATAGAATGCATGACATAAAGATATAAAGGGAATGTACATATGGAATCATAACATATAAACAAAGAATAATATTAAAATGGATTCATATTAATGTGACAAGATAAAACATGAATTTAGCATTAGTCAAGGCTATCCACCAAGACATTTTCACATGGTAGCACAATCTAAGGCTAACTGCCAAGACCGTTGCACATGGTAGCACAAGCCAAGGCTAACCACCAAGACCATTGCACATAATGTCTAATGAGACACAAAGTTACCTAATGCATCAGAAATATATTTTGGAACACCCATATTAACTTTTCATGAATATTTATTCCACATTAATAATCATACATATTCAATCTTATATAAACATATGGGTTACCCATGGAAATAATTGGGTACCACAATCATGTCATAAATCATAACAAATGAGCATATCATAAAAGTGTCTATGGAAGAATGTAATTAGAAAATTCCTAGAAATTAATAAGGTAAAATAGGTATATATCATGGTAATTGATGTCTAAAATAAGTTACATCATGTGAAACAAGTATTTAGTATATTTTATCTTTAAAACATTTTTTGTTTTTTAAGGAAAATACTATAGAGCCTTTAAAAGAAAAAGGGGAACAATATTTTATATAAAGCCAAAAATTAAGGAATAATTATTCCATAATAAAAAATTAATTGTTTTAAAAAGAAAATTGTTTCTTAAAATAGAAGGTATAGTGCACTTGTAATTAGGGATGAATTCGAGAAGTTGCCTCAAAATAGGTTCGCTTATCCGGAAGTATTGAGAAGGGAATCACATAAAAACATGTATATCCCCGAAAGAGAATGATGAATGAATCTTGATAAATGAATTTGGCACATTTAAAAAGAATTTAGGATATTCACATAAAAATATTAGATATTTTCATTTTGGTAATATGAAAAATGAGGCAACCTAAAAGAATAAAGGAGGTTCGGGTAGAATCCCTTACGGATTATCGGCATGGTATCTGGTGTACTTAAGATGGAAAAAAAGAGATAAAGGGGTATATAATCACTTATAAATCATGATGGAATTATGTGGAATGGGAAATATCATACCCCATAATTATGTATTACACATAAAATGGAATAACATAGAGCATATTCTTTAATAAAAGTGAAATAGGTAGGATCCCTTACCTTATGTATGATGGTGTTATTAGTGTGATATTAATGACATGATTAAATAAATTAGGTTCATTAGTTAATAAGTAAAGAACCTATTTTACATGTTAATTATTTAGTATAAATTTTTTATGTTATTTAATAACCTTTTTGATTGGTTATGAGGTTCAATTTCATTGTTCAGGTTCATTTGTTTCATTGGTTTTCAATGATCGGTTTAAATATTTTCCTAAATGGAGAATCTTGTAAAATGGGGATGGTTGTCCATAATCGGAGTTATATTCTATTATTCAACATCTATAAAGTTAAATGGATTTAAATATAATTTGGTTACTTCAAGTGAATTTGAATCATTATATAAAACATTATTGATAAATACTTGGATTAATTTGCCAATTTTTCTCATAATTAACTAGTTATGAATTATTATTTTACATAATGTATGAAAAGGGATTAAAAAACATCAAATTAGATAACATACCTATATTATGATATTTATAAACCACTAAAATTGCTTCATGACATGTCTCGATGATGGTAATTTTAAATTGAAAGCCCATCGTCCTTGAATGTGATAAATCAGGACATCTCAGACGATATTTTCATTTATAGAATAAAAGGAGGGGAGAAACTATGATAAACTATACCATTATAATAATATCATTCCAGTACATGCATGCTACTAGGGTTATCATACCAATTGGGTGAGGTGAGTTTAGGAAAGAAATAAGAAAAGAGAAGAACCAGAAATAGAATAAAATAATCAGAAAGAGGAATTTACTTCTTGAGTATACCTTCTTTGAGAGATTATTAAGGGGAGAGGATTTGGTATTTTGAGGAGACCATGGGGTTTTGGAATTTAGGGAGTAGTTTGGGTTGTTTTTGGGAATAATGTAAGAAAAACAAGGCTTTAGAGAGGTAAAGAGAAGAGGGGACTGTGGGCGGTTTTCATAGTGGAGGGGAGGAGAGTTTTCTTAATATTTTAATCATTAGATTGTTATTTTTCCATAAGAAAATAAATAGTAATGATTATTGGAAAAAATATAAATATGTTCATGTGAGTTCTTGATAATGTCCTTACACCATCCATAAATCGTCTGAGGACATCATAATTCATGTATTTAGCATTTATCGTAAATTATCATATTTTAATATTCACAAAAATTCAAGTATTTCAGAAAAATCCCAAAAATTCACCCTAACCATTTTTCAACTTTAGAATCCAAAAATGAAATATATATTTCAAAAATAATTTTCTAAAAAAGGTTAATTTAATCATTAATTAAAATCATACATTACTTGAAAAACAATGAATTTAAATTTGTAACTGATTTTATAATGCTTTCAAAAATTTCATTAAGACTTATAAAATTATCATAAAACATGAAGAAATAAAACTTACAATTTACCAAAATCTTTTTCAAAAATAAATTTCCTTTGAAATTAATTAATTAGTTTTAATTAATTAATTTTATTTAATTATTTATGACTTACAAATATACCAATACTTTTACTATTGTCACGTTATCACTTATATAACATCCCGACCCGACTTACCATTCAACCTAGTAGTCAGAATGGTCACCACATGGCCTCAAGCGCATCTCCCCAAACTCCAGAGGCTGCCGACTAGCAGGAAGGGCCTAGGTGAGTTCGTGGGGAGACTATGCCCTCATTATCAAAGTATCACAATGAAATTACAACATACAATAACGGAAGAAGGTTAACAATAGACAACACATAGATAGCAGAAATAGATAAAAATTGAAAGATCTTATATATATATATATAGGATTGTTCAAGTCAATACAATATAGTACAAGTACACAAAATACCAAAAAGAAACCAAAATGTATCCCCTTTCGCATCGCAAGACTCAGCTTGATACCGTGCACTCCTCTCTAAATAGCAAGTCAAGTATCTGTACTAGGGCTCTTCGCCGTCTCATTTCCTAAAATCATATAATCTACTTGGGTCGAAAAACATGACCCAAACAAGGTGTGAGACCAAATCCCAGTAGGTAACCAGCAATGATCCGTGCTAATCTGTCAGTGAATATATAAAACAAGCAGTGTAATATGGGATGTAGTGGAAAAGGGAAACTAGAATGAATGACCAAAGCTTGTGCTTTGGCTTGGTGTCACCTCAAGTATCCATTCCATTCATTAATCACTTCATTAAAGTGTTCCAACCATTCCTTGAGTCCATTCCTTGAATACTCAATTCGGAAACCAGGCATCGCTTATGGAGAAAATCCACCAACACCCTACAAGGCAGTTCTAGCGAACCTCATAGGTGCCTAGCCTCACTCTAGGTGCGGTATAGTCCTTCATCTGAATCCATCCCCTGGATCCTATAAATAAGATTCGGGTATCACCCATGACATATCATGCCCTATTGAGTCCGTCCATGGAATCTCACACTGGATCCATGATTCACTCGGCATTTTAGTAACAAGCCTCGTATGAGTCTGTCCATGGAAACTCACATTGGTTCCATGGTTCACCCATGACTTTGTTTCACATTTTATGTACTTTAAACACATTTAACTCATGTGGGCTAACAATTTAAGAATTAACATGCAAGGGTCAAGGGAAAAAACTCCATCCCATACCTGAAACCATCTCAATTATAATTTCATCTTATTGAAATTCCATTCATATTCAATTTCCATTTTTAACATCCCACAAGGGAAAGGAAAGGCACACCTCATAGGCATCTTGGGTCAAAAATCCCTAAAAGAGCCATTCAAGGAAACCCACCCAAGGGGTGGTTCCTATCCAAGGTGTACAACCTAACTCATGCACATATCATCCTATTTAGATTACCTAAAACATGCTAGGTAATAATAGGGTTAAATTCTAGGCTTATGCGACACCCCAAAAGTGGGCGCGCGGCACTCCGGCATATATAAACAGCTTGACATTTAGAAAAAAGAACTACACCACCTACCTTAGGCTCATACTAGATAGATCGTCTAGTATCAGGCTCTGATTCATCCAGGTTTGGAAGAAATTTGAAGAACAGACGAAGAACTTGAAATTAGGGCATATAAGCCTTAATACAATCTGCGTTCATTATAACCAGAAGAATCTAGAATGATTAAAAAGGAATTCAGGACTTACAATTGCAGATCCAACAAGATGAACGACATTTGAAATGGAGATCAGATGAAGAAGTAGGCTCAAATCCCTTCGTAGTCTCCTTGAGAGCTCTCCCCCTGCTGTCTGATTGAAATGAGGGTTAGATTTAGGTTTTTAAAAAAATTTAATGAATTTAATTAAAAATTAATCAAATTTAAAAACACAGTTGGTCGCACGGTTTTCCTGCATGGCCTGGAAAAACTATGTGGTGGCCGTGTAGACCTCACTAGAAAGAAATGGAAACCGCACGGCCACCCCGCACGGTTTTCCCAAACTATGCAAAGGTCATTCTCCTGCCTCTGCCAAGCCTCCACCGAGGTTCAAGGTTTACCCAGGCTGTGCACAGGCTGTGTGCAAACTGTGTGTCAGGACATTTCTAGCCTAAAACTTGGTTCTAGGATCCGAAAAAGCCCTAGACACCCCCCGTAACTCCCTCGTACAAGTTAGGCATCCACATTTGGCCTCAATAGAACAGGTAAACCGAAAATAAAAAGGATCCGTACCTCATACGAAAACCTGGGTTCTTACAATCTTCCCCCCTTATAAAAATTTGTCCCCGAATTTCTCTCTGAATGCTGGTCAAGATTCATCAGTGAACCGCTATGGCCAGTGAGCACGTACGTCGGCCTCCCACTCCCAGGTCTCATCCTGTAACTGTCTGTGCTACCATAACACCTATAATAGAGGAACTGACCGGCCTCGGAGAACCTTCATTCTCCTATCAACGATATAAATCAGATGCTCCTTAAATCATTCCTCTACCTATAGCTCGACCTCCTCAGGCTGGAAGGTATGAGACGGTTCTGGATAGCATCGCTGTAAATGATAAACAGGGGATACATCATGCATGGATCGGTACCTCAGTGGTAACTGCAACCGATAGGCTACCAGCCCCACCATCTCCAGAATCACAAAAGGCCCAACATATCTCGGCGATAGTTTACCCTGTCTTCTGATCCGCCTGTGTCCCAGCCTTGGTGAAACACGCAAGAAAACCTGATCCCCGACCTCAAACTCTAGGGGTCTTCCACGGTGATCAGAATATGACTTCTGACGAGACTGTGTGGTAGCCATCCGCTTCTTTATCAACTGGACCTGCACAGAAGTCTCCTGAACTAGACATGGTCTCAGTAAAGCTGACTCACCTACCTCTAACCAGAATAGGGGTGATTGGCATGGCCTACCATATATATCCTCTTACGGTGCCATCTGTATAGTCACCTGATAACTGTTGTTATAGGAAAACTCAACTATGGGAATATATCTCTCCCATAAGCCCCCGAAATCCAGGACTCATGCTTGCAACATATCCTCAAGCACTTGTATTGTACGCTCTGACTGGCAATCAGTCTGAGGGTGGTATGTTGTGCTCAGAATCACCTATGTAACCAGCACCCTCTGAAAAATATGCTAGAAACGTGACATAAAACAAGCATCCCTATCTGAAAAAATGGTGCGCGAGACCCCGTGGAGTCGTACTATCTCTCGGATATACACCTTTCCCAGCTCATCCACACTGAAGGTCTCCTTGATTGGAAAGAAATGAGAAACCTTCATGATCCTATCAACCACAACCCACACAATATCGTTACCTTGAGGTGACCTCAGCAAACCAGTCACAAAGTCTATCACAATATCATCCCATTTCCACTCCTGGATAGGTAACTGCTGTAAAAGCCCAGCTGGCCACTGATGTTCCGCCTTCACCTACTGATAGGTGGAACATCTGATGATAAAGCTAGCCACTTCTCTTTTTATACCCGGCCACTAGTACTGTGGGTGCAATTCACGATACATATTAGTGACTTTGGGATGAACTTCCCAAACCGAAGAATGAAACTCCCGCATCAGCTCTTATCTAATATCCATTAGAACCCATACACATCCATGGATACAAAGAACTTCATCATCTCCTATAGTCCAACCAAGAGGAGGGTCCTCACCTGAAACACCTTCTTGTAGAACTACGCCTTCTAAATCTGATAGCTATCTCATCCTTACCCTGTCCGGGAGGGTAGAAGTCACAACTAAAAAAGATAGAAAAGACTTCCCTTAGCTATTCTGCACATCAAGATGCATCTCAGAGAACAAGGACATAATCTTCCATTCGTTGATAGCCGGTTTCACTGCCTGTATTTGAGTCCTCTTGCTCAATGCATCAGCCAATGCATTGCCCTTACCAGGAGTATAAGAAAGCTCGAAATCAAAGGACTATAGGTACTCCACCTACCATTGCTGCCTGAGATTCAAATCACATTGAGTAAAGATATATTTGAGGCTCTTGAAGTCTATATACACCATAAAACACTCTTCTAATAAATAATGTCTCCAACAGTGCAATGTGTGAACAACCGCTGCTAGATCATGATCGTGCGTCATAATTCCTCTCATGTGGCCTTAGCTGCCGAGATGCGTACAGCACGACTCTATCTCCCTACATAAACATTGCACCTAGCCCAATACCTAATGCTAACAATAGACCATGTAAATCTTTCCATGTTTTGGCAGTATCAGGACTGGTGCTGAAGTCAACCTTCCTTTCAGCTCCTGAAAGGCTGCTTCACAAGAATCTATCCATACAAATTACATGCCCGTCTTAGTCAGGCCTATCAACGGTGCTGCTAAACGTGATAAATCCTGTATGAAATGACGATATTAACTAACAAGCCCCAAGAAACTCCATATGTCAAAGTCCTTCTTGGGTTGTTCCCCAGAAACCACAGCTCTGACCTTCTCTGGGTCTATAGACACTCCTGTCTCAGAGATAATGTGGCCCAAGAGGTGAATCTGATCCATTCAATAGTGGCACTTAGTAAGCTTTGCATATAGATAATGATATCATAGTGTATTCAGAACGATCTCTAGATGGTTGGGATGGTTGTTTCGATTTCAAGAATACACCAAAATATTGTCCATGAAAACCACTACGAAAGAGTCTAAGTAGGGATGGAACACACAATTTATCAAATCCATGAAAACCTCTGGCATGTTCATGAGACCGAACGGCATAACCAGATACACATATAAACCATACCTGCTACGAAAATCTGTACGAGGTATGTCTATAGGTCAAACAGGCACCTGGTAATACCCTTACCACAAATCAATTTTCGAGAACACCCTAGCACCTCAAAGCTGATCAAACAGGTCATATATCCATGGCAAGGGATATCAGTTTTTAACCATTAGTTGGTTCAGCTTCTGATAGTCCACACACAACCTAATATTCCCATCCACCATTTTCACAAAAAGGACCGGCGAACCCCACAGAGAAGTACTAGGTCGAATAAACCCATTTGCCTCCAAATCTTTAAGCTATTTCTTGAGTTATTGCAACTCCGTCGTAGCCATCTTGTAAGGAGGAATGGATACTGGTGCAGCTCCTAGCACTAGATCAATGGAGAAATCCACCTCTCTCTCAGGAGGCAAACCTGAAATCTTGTTAGGAAAAACATCCATGTAGCACTGAACTACTGGAGGAATGTCCCTCTGACCCACTCCCTGATCATCCAGAAAAAAACTACCGATCTGGGTGGTCATCCCGTCTAGCCCATGACGATTCGGTCCAGCTCGGCTTTCCTAGATATCCCACTCTCCCTAAAGAGTATACACTGCACCCTCTGGTGATGTAAAAATCACCCTCTGTTGGTAACAATCAACATAGGATCGGTAAGCTACTAGCCAATCCATACCGAGAATGATATCAAAACCGGTCATTTCAAGAACATAAAGATCCCAGACGAAGTGACACCCTCCAACCTCAAGGGGACACCCTCTGCACTGGCATACTACCTCTACCCTAACTTCTAGTGGTGTGTCTAGCATCAAGATGCCATCAGAAGACAACACAACTAGTCAAAGTATTTTCACTATAGGCATAGATAAAAAACTGTGTGATGCACCTGTATCAAAGAGGGAAGATGAAATAATAGAGGATACTAAGATCGTACCTCTCAGCTTATATGGTCCCACTCCCAGATCCTCGGAAGTAGGCTTCACCGAATAAATTTGTCCTGAAACATGGCCCTGTGATATAACCTCACTACCCGGAGTTGGCCCACTCTGATATCTCGGTGTACCATGTGCCTGGCTACCTCTTCCTCGACCACTACCTCATCCTGATCAGCCAGTCGCACCCCAACTCCCTGTTTGATGAGAAGCCTCTGACCCTTCTCCTGCATATGGAGTTGGTGCTGACCCTCTATCACTGGCTGCTGGTGGAAATGTTCTGTAGAAAATTTGAAGATGACCCATCTTTCCACATGATCGACACTCGACTGGGTCCCTCGGACACTTCGGCTTCATGTGTCCTAGCCTACCGTACTGGTAGCTCCTCAGATTGTAAACCAAAGATGGGTTCTGACTAATAGAATCACTGTGTGGAAGCTCCAGACAATAATTCCTACTAACATTCGCTGCAGTACCTGATCTCAATGCCGAACTGCTCTGGCTCGCACCACCAGCCTCTCTCAGGTTACATTCTGTGATTAGGTCCTGGTTCACAATTCTAGAAACAGTAGTCAACCTGAAGATACTTACTTGATATCGGATGCCATATCTCAGACCATCCTCAAAAACGCCAGGCCCTCGACATCTCATCGCCCATCGGGATAGGTGCGAGGCACAAAAGAATAGTAAATCGGGCTGAGTATTCCATCACAGATAACGTGCCATGTTCCATTCGCAAGAACTCCCAAGCTCGATCGGCCATCAAGGTCTCAGGATAAATGAAATAGTAGAAGGCCATATGATATTCTAACTAACCAAACCATCTCCTGATGATGATCTGACTGGGTGATCACGTCCCACCACCTCTTGGCGGAGTCACGTAAAATGTATGTAGCGAGCTTGACCCTCCTCTCCCGAGGCATCTCCAAATGCTCAAAGATAGCTAGTATTGCCTCTAACTAGGACTCTGCAGCCAGTGGTCCACCATGCACTGAATGCTTAGATGTATACTGCTGGTAAAACTCACCTGTCAACTCTGCCATAGTCGGGGCAGGTCGCGGTGCTCCCTGAACAGTCTACATAAAACGCAAAAAGCTCTCACAGAACTGTGCCTCATCACCTATGTCCGGTACAACCGCTGGTGCCCCAGCTGGCACAATTGGAGTTTTCTCTAGTATCCCATGGCCTACCATGTCCGGAACATGGTCGTCACTGCTCTCCTGACGTATGAATGGAGGTCTCCATGGTGGCATGACTCTTCAATGCCAAAAACATGCCTCAGTTCATGTTTTTTAACGAGATTTGTAACTCACGAGCATAAGAACCAGGACAGGACAGGTCAAGAACTTCATAAAAACCACATCATCCCACATCCTACTTCTAAAGTCAAGACTGTATAAGGAACAGTCACCAAAAAACACTAGATTCACTACCTCTTTCCCACTCAGAAGTCGGGTCTAGGTCAGGCTCTATTCTCAACATTCATTCTTTTAACATACCTTTGTTCCAAAGCTTTACCCTATGGTCCCCCAAGTTCCGATCCCAGAGGGCCCATAACACCGGATGAATCAAAATTTGATGCCCATATAACCTTGTAATTCAATATCATTTTGCATCTACATCCCATTGGTGCATCATTTCCCAATCCATAAGGATCCATACACCTTATGAAGTGAAAGATGATGTCACTCTTCATTCATTGCACCCAATCTAACACAACAGTAGGCACACCTATCAATCAACTATAAAACAACATGCAATATCTGTCACAACACTTATCAAAACATCCTTCAATATCTAATGCATCCTAGATATCATGGCATAATGCATGACATGTGATTCCTAAAAAGGTTCATATATGATGAATGAGATGGAAAATCCCCATCTCCTCGGGTTGCAATGAAATAGAACCCACAATAATATCAATAGTATCATCAAAAACCTTGTGTTTCACCCAACAGTGCAATCAGAACAACTGTAATAGTCAAAACCAGAAACACAATTCCATATGAGGCAACTTCGCTTTTCCCAATATGCGAGTTTGCAACTCATGGGAACTGTTTATTACAAAAGTCCCTTCCTTCCTACTCCTGCCTATAGTCTCCAAATTGTAATTCAAATTCGAAAAAAAATAAATCCCTTTGATACCACTTTGTAACGTCCTGACCCAACATACCATTCATCCACGTAGCCAGAGCGGTCTCCAAATGGCCTCAAGCACATCTCCCCAAATTTCATAGGCTTCCGATTAGCAGCGAGGGCCTAGGTGAGTATGTGGGGAGACTATGCCCTCATTATCAAAGTATCACAGCGGAATTACAACATACAATAGCGGAAGAAGCTAACTTGTAGACAACATATAGACAACAGAAATAAATAACAATAGAATGATCTGATATATATATATATATATATGATGGTTCAAGTCAATACAATACAGTACAAGTACACAAAATACCAAAGAGAAACCAAAATGTATCCCCTGTCACATCGCAAGCCTCATCATAGTCCTGTGAACTCCTACTCCGAGCAGGAATTCATGTACCTGTACTAGGGCTCTTTCCCTTCTCATTAACTAAAATCATATAATCCTCTTGGGTCCAAAAACATGACCCAAATAGGGTGTGGGACTAAATCCCAGAAGGAAACCACCAACGATCTGTGCTAATCTGTTAGTGAATATATAAAAATGGCAGTGTAATATGGAAAGCAGAAAAAAAGGGAAACTAGAAAGACCGACCCAAGCTTGTGCTTTGGCTTGGAGTCGCTTCAATTATCCATTCCATTCATTAATCAATTCATTAAAGTTTTCCAACCATTCCTTGGGACCATTACTGGAATACTCAATTTGAAAATCAGGCATTGCTCAGGGAGAAAATCCACCAACACCCTACAAGCCCATTTCGACGAACCTCCTAGGTGCCCAGCCTCACTCTAGGTGCGGTATAGTCCGTCATCTGAGCCCATCCCTGGGAACTTATAAATATGATCCGGGTATCTCCAATGAAATATCATTCCCTTTTGAGTCTGTCCATGGAATCTCACACTGGATCCATGATTCAATCGGCATTTCAGTAACAAGTCTTGTATGAGTCAATCCATGGAAACTCAAATTGGTTCCATGGTTCACCCATGACTGTGATTCACATATTATGCAGTTCAAACACATTTAACTCACGTGGGCTAACAATTCAAGAATTAGCATGTAAGGGTCAAGGGGAAAAACTACATCCCATACCTGAAACCATTTTAATTACAATTTCATCTTATTTCAATTCCATTCGTATTCAATTTCCATTTTTAACAACCCCCAAGGGAAAGGAAAGGCATGCCTCATAGGCATCCTGTGACAAAAATCCATAAAAGATCCATTCAAGGCAATGCACCAAAGGGGTGGTTCATGTTGAAGGTGTACAACCTAACTCATGCACAGACCATCCTATTTAAATTACCTACAACATGCTAGGTAATAATAGGGTTATATTCCAAGTTCATTCGACACCCCAAAAGTGGGCTCGCGGAACTCCGACATAAATAAACAGCTTGACATTCAGCGAAAAGCAATAGACCACCTACCATAGGATCGTACTAGATAGCTTGTCCAGTATCAGGCTCTGATTCATCCAAGATTGGATGAAATTTGAAGAATAGCCGAAGAACAAGAAATTAGGGAATATGAGCCTTAATCTAATCTTTATTCTTTATAACCAGAAGAATCGATAAGGATTAAAGATGAATTGAGGACATACCATTCTGGATCCAACAAGATGAACGACATTCGAAACGGAGATCGGACAAAGAGGTAGGTTCAAATCCCTCTGTAGTCTCCTTGAGAGCTCTCCCCCTGCTGTCCGGTAAAAATTAGGGTTAGATTTAGGTTGTTATAAAAATTTGATTAATTTAATTAAAAATTAATTAAACTTCAAAACATAGTCGGTCGCATGGTTTTCCTACATGGCCTGAACAAAATGTGCGGAGGCCGTGCAGACCTCAGTGGAAGGCAAGGGCAACCGCACGACCACCCATGATGGTTTCCCCAAATCATGCGTAGGTCGTGCTCCTGCCTCTACCAAGCCTACACCATGGCACATGGTTTACCCAGCCCGTGCACAGGCCATGTGAAAACCGTGTGTCAGACCTTTCCAGCATAAAACATGGTTCTGGGATCTGAACAAGCCCCGAACACCCTCGTAACTCCTTCAGACAAGTTAGGCATACAAATTAGGCCTCAAAAGAACAGTTAAATCGAAAAGGAAAAGGATCTGTACCCTGTACAAAAACCAGGGTTCGTAAAACATATAATATGCCTAATTTTAATTTATACATTCATGGAAAATGTTACTATTCTTTTGGATGATTTAATATTCATAAGGTTCATATTATTATTTATAAGGGTAGGTTATTATTTATAAGGGTAGTTTATTATTCACCAAAAATTATGTTTGTCTTATTGGACTCCAAACATCTTACTGATCGAACCGTGTATGTCAGATTTTTGAAAGTCAAATCACAGAAGTGTTAAAATTATGTTTAAGGGTCACATAGTACTTATTAGTTCATTATGTTGTGATTTTATGTTATTATATGACCGAATTATAATAAAGTAATTTCCATTGAAAAACATTGGGTTGTTACATTAACCCCCCATATGAAATTTCACCCTCAAAATTTCATTTTACATTCTTTTCTATAAATAGGTGCATGAACTTTTCCTTCATTGCCTCCTCCAGTTCCCATGATTCCACTAAGTACATATGGTTCCCCCACAGTACTTTGACCAGGTGAGTAGTCTTGTTACATAGATCTTTATCTTTTTAATCAATAGTCTTCACTGGATTCTCCTATTAAAAAATTTCTTTCTCCAACTGTACATCCTCTGAAGAGTGTACATTTGAAGGGTCTGTTATATACTTCCTTAAGAGGGATACATGAAAGACATCTTGTACATTGGACATAATAGGTGGAAGTGACAATAAATAGGCCAAAACCCTAACATGATCTAGGATCTCAAAGGTGCCGATGTACTTGGGACCTAACTTTCCTTTCTTCCATGGAGATATGCATAGAAATACTATGTCTCAAACATTGAACTCAAGGTCTCTTCGATGATTGTTTGCATAACTCTTCTGTCAACTTTGGGATTCCTTGATGTGTTGCTGAATTGTTTTCACCTCCTACACTATTTCTTCTGTAAGAACCCGGTTTTTTTTCTATAAAAGACTTTGGAATATTCTTGATATTATTCCAGAGTAGTGCCTTCATACAACGTGCGATTTTGAGCCCCGGTGTGGCTGGAATTAAATTTTCAGTGCGTTCACACTGGGAATGCCAAATAAATGGGATAACCCTTAAATGGAGATCCAGATCCAAAAATACGAGACCACAGTTGGGTCCGAAATGCGATGTTTACCCTAGGCGCGGCATAAAATGAGTGAGTGCGGGACGTTCAGACCCCTCGCTCATTAGCAGAGTGTTAAATGGATAAATTGAATTAAATTATTCATTTAATAGCTCAAACTCAAGTATCTCATAAAATATTTCTCAGATGGGAAAAACAGGGGCACTGTTGAGTCCAGAGCATGCCATTTACCTTAGGCGGGGTGTAAAAGTTGCGTGTGTGGGCCTGTTGTGAGAGATGTCACCCAGGGGAAAAGTGGTCATTTAAAAATGTCCACTTAGTGATTTTTATCACTGAAGTTCTTTTCAAATAAATTTTAAACGGAGTCTCGGAATGGAAATATGAGACTTTTGTTGAGTTCGAAATGGGGCGTTTTTCCTAGGCATGAGATAAAATAGGCGGGATCAGGGGTTTCAGAATCCGTGCTCGTAGAGAGAGTTTCAGTGAATTTTCATAAATTCTCTTGGGAGGAGACAACCCATTTCTCTTTATCTCTCTCTCTATCTCTCTCTCATGTTTTTCGGCATTCTTCTCCGTTCATCGACGGATCGAGGAGCGATCTCCGCCAGAGCCTTGGCGGATCAGAGCAGAAGCGTTGTGGATGTGCCGCCAATGACGAACGGGCGATCCGAGGTAGGACTCTTGTTAAATTTCTGCACCTTTGTCAATTTTTTCGTTCAAATTTCATTAATTTTGGAATTGGGCTGATGGCCGAATGAACATGTCCATCGTTCGGGCCCCATTCTACATCTCGTTCTTGGGTGTTCTTCGTCCCAACTTTCAAACGCATCAATTATTGACGGATCAATGATTGTGGGTACGCGCTGCGAAGGCCTCGTACCGAGGATTCTGAACCCGCATTCGGTTCTGAAATCGGGCCACCAGATCGGTGGCGCCGACCGTCTGAAGTCCCAGCTCCAGCTAGGGCGGTGGCCGGAGCTCGGGGTGGCACAGCGGGGGTCCAGGCATCAGGAAGCGGTTGCGGATGAGGTTTGGGCCGAAGTGGCAGGCGGGTGGGCAGTGTGCGGTAGGATGTGTGGCTGTCCAAGGGAGGTGTGTGACCGGAGGTGTAGCTGGCCGAAGGAGGTTCACGGCCGGAAGGGCGGAGTGGTCGAGGCCGGAGAGTGGTCTGGCGGGTCTAGGCAGCTGCGGCTGCGGCATGGCGGAGGACCGAGGCCGGGCTTCGGAAGGCGGTAGGGTAGAGCGGGGTGCCCCAAGCGGAGCAGTCCGGGTGAGCGGCGGCGTCGGCGCGGTGCAGCGGGCATCGGCAGGGCGGAGGCAGCCGTGCCTCGCGACGTCGAGCGGCGGTGCAGGCGAGGGGCGAATGTGGGGCTGTCGCGGTGGAAGGAGGAGGCCCCCGAGGCGCTGACCTCGGGGGAGGAACCAACGGACAAGGACCCGCTGTTTGCGGGTCCTGTGAGAGGCGACGAAGACAAGCCTCCTGGCCGGTCTGCTAGGGAGAACTGGAACCGAAGGGTTCGGTGTGACTGGTGCGAGCCACGGCCAACGGGCCACGGCGGTCTGGACCGGGACTGCGGTCTGGACTGGCCTACATTGGTCCCCCCTTGAATTCGGGGGGCCGTAAGTTCCAAAAGGTGTGTCCGTTTGACACGCCATCTGCAGCGGCGAGTTCGTATCGGCGAGGCGCTCCTTTTAAGAAGGGTTTCGGGATTTTTGGATTCTGTGCCCGAAGACGGGCGACCCGAGGAGCTTCAATTTAATAATAATAAATTATTATTAAAGTTGTGACAAACGTGGCTAGCGAGCCTGACATCCGTTTGACGTGCCGTCAGAGGCGCAGAGGCCCTAGAGCTGGGACGGTCCTTCCATGTTGGTTCGGAACCTTTACGGGTTGGTTCCGTTGCTCTACGACATGAAACACAATATGAGTAATTAATTAATTAATTAATTAATTAATTAATTGTTGCGTCGGACCTAACTCCTGGTTGGGTTGTTCAATTGATGCGTTGTTAGCGTCAGCGTGATCCCAGTCCTCATGCGGAAATTTTGAGGTGCTTTCCGAAGCGTTCGGGTTGGAGATAAGGTGCGGGCCCCACAGAGCCTAGATCGCACGTTCTACGGTGAAACACCACTTTTCCACCAGACATCCATTTGGGGTATTTGAGTACTCATTACTGAGTGTTTTTCCGAGGGGATTGTGACGGCGCAATCCGCACGCTTAAATTCGGGCCGAGGTGTGGGCCCCATAGGTTCCTGTTTGCGTATAACGCGGGGAGTTGCAGCTTCTACATCCGGAGTCCGTTTTAGGCGCTGTCAGCGGCGTTGTGACCCTGGCATCGAGACAAGGTTGACCAGGGTGGTTTCAGGCGATGATGTTGGAGTTGAGGCGTGGGCCCCACGGGCCGTCTTTTGAGTTGTGTGTAGTGCATTGTGATTTTTTCATCAGAAGTCTGTTCGGGGCGAATGAATAATCATTTTTATGTGTTTATCTGAGAGCTTCATGATTGCATAGTTCGCCCGACCTTTTTTGGGATCACGGTGTGGGTCCCACCCGGGCTGGCTACAGTGAATAGTACCCTTTTCACTGGGTGTCCGTTTTGGGCGATTGAGTAGTCAATGCCGTGTATTTTTCCGAGGGGATCACAATGGTGTGATCAGTTTGTTTAGTTTTGGGATCTTGGTTTGGGCCCCACATGGGCTAGGCTATGGTGAATAGTGCCATTTTCATTGGTTGAACATTTTGGGCATGTAAATGGTCTATCTCTCATGTTATTTTGCGAGGATTGCAACAGTTTGATTCATTCGGGCATGTGGAGCATCGTTTGAGATCTTATTAATTGTGGAAACATGAAAGGGTGTTAGATGGAGGTCCCTTTGATGAACTCTGAACCAATGCACGGTAGCGATGTTGGTAACACATAGTGATGTCAGTTGCAATGCTGAGTTATCAGACCCATTTCCGGGTCTACCCTCCAGCAGGGCTGGGCAGTGGGTGGCCTGTCAACTTCTTCCGGGTCTACCCTCTAGCAGGGCTAGGCAGTGGGTCGCATGTCGACTTCTTCTGGGTCTACCCTCCAGCAGTGTTGGGCAGTGGGTTGCCTGATGATGTATTAGGGTTTACCCTCCAGCAGGGCTGTGCAATGGGTCACCCATTGTCATCTCAGACATAGGCCTTCTTACGAGGCTAGTCAGTGACTTTTTCTCTTTGACTATCGGAGAAGGATCTTTGGTTGTACGCATCGGTGATGTGATGGCTTTGACGTGACAATAGGACATACAAGAATGAGGGGTGCTTTTCTCACCGAGACGATTCCCTGCAACGCGACCTAAAAGCCGTGCAGGCGAGATTGTACCACCCAAATTGGATAGTATCGAGGTGTGGTGATTGAGACCCTTTGACTTGTACCCCCTAGGGTGACGTGCAGGACGCTTGGGTTCAGTGTTGGATATCCTTTGAACTATTGGTGGCTCTTCTTGGGCTGAGATTGGAGATAGAGATCCCCTTACCCACTCATTCGGGTATCTCGTTGAGAATATATATACATCCTATTATTGTTCCCACTCCTTGGGTTCGGTTACTCTCCCTCTAAAAGGGGCGAAGACGCGTGGGGTTTGACACATTATTTCCATGTCTAGCGAATCTTTGTTGGACGAGTCGACTCTCCTTCTATAGGCAGCGAAGACTTGATGAGAAGTTTGTCTTCTCACCGTCTCTATCTCCTTGCGTCTGGACGAGTCTGCTTCCTTTCTCTTGTTGGGTTGAGCTACACTCACTTTCTCTCTTTTGAACTCATACAAAGTTCTCTTCTCTGTCTACTGCTCCCCATTTTAGTACTTCCCTTGTTGCTCCCTTGAGCTTTCAGGGCATCCTCCTGTGTATTTTTATACTCACCCCTTCTTGGGCTTTTCCCGCACATGGTGTGCCCTTGCAGATGACAGATAGGTCGGTCGAGACAACGGAGGAGCGTAGAGGACACAAGACCTTGGGATGCATTCGGTGGCCGTAGCAGGACTTCCTGGGTGTGAGACTCACTAGCGGTTTACCTTTGTTTTTCCTGTTGCCGGGTTGTGGCACCTTTCTGGATGGGCGCGTGTTTTTCCCCTTTATACTATTCAGTTTACTTTTCAGTTATTTACTTGTACTGGTTAGAGGTCAATGCATGTATGTTGGTTCCCCTTTTTTTAGCAGTGTTGTATCTTGCTTTCTTGTCCCTACGCTGTTGCTTTGAGTTGGCTGCGTGTGTGTGTACAGTTTCATAGGCAAAGGCCTCCCTTAGTTTATTTTGCCTTCAGCACTAGTCACCAGCCTCTGGCCTATGGAGGCGGGCTTGGGGTAGTTGCATCTCGAGCCTCGGTACGGGTATAGTAGTGACAGAGTGGTATTAGAGGTGGTTCCTTCCTTGGGGAGATGTTCAGACGTCCCTAAAAAGGAATTGGTTGACTTTTGGGGCAATGGTATCAACGTGTCTCGAGAGCGGAACTCAGGCCAGGGAGTCTAGTGATGGTCCAGCGGACGACGTATCCATTCATGAGGACCCTGATAACCCGCTTGTCAACTCGGCACTCTGAGACACTTATTGCAGGGGATTTGGTTCATGCATCATATAGGATTGAGTCCTTGACTGTCCTTCTTGAGTCAGCTCCCCATCGTTGTTGGTATATATATGCTCATTTGACTACAGTGCTCCTTGATCGAGTTCAGGATGTCTCTGTGATGATAGCCAGCTAGGATACTAGCCTTGATTCGTGATGACAATTTCATGGGTGAAGAGGTCTTAGTTCAAGATCCATCATATGATTACCCTTTCTCCAGGAGGACAGGCAGTAGCACCTCTGCTTGTGGAGTAGAGATTAGTACAGGAAGCGAGGGCCGATGAAGAGCGCAGGGTGGACGCATTACGTGAGTTCCAGTGTCGGAGACAGCTGAGGTACCATGGTAAGACATACCCTCAGGCAGTGGAGGGTTGGATAGAGTCGGTGGTCGGCCTCTTCAGGCTTGTTCAGACACTAACAGATTAGATGGTGGCTTTGACAGCCAATCTTTTTCCACCCCGTAGTTCGGCGTAGTAGAACCAGGGTTACTCAGATACTCGATGAGTCGTCACTTTCGTGAGGCAACTTTCATCCGTGGTTTCGTGAGGAGTTTTACCCCACCTGCTTATGCTCCATTCGGATCCAAAAGCTCCTACAGTTTCAGCAGGGAGGGATGATTGTGACTGTGTACGCGACTAGTTTCGAAGACCGTCCATGTTTTATCCGGACGTGGTCCGTGACGGTAACTTCCAAGCACAGAAGTTTGAACGAGATATCTGTATAGGATATTCATTCCAGTGTAGTTACCATGTGCATCCACACCCATCTCATGGTACTGGAGCAGGAACTGGTGACAGAGAAACTTCTAGTAGAGGGACGTCGATTGGCGGGGCCTCGACACTGGAGGTTTCCCCTTGATGAGACACAAGCACATGGTCGGGGACAACATAGAGCACTGAGATAGCCCAGGGAGGACTAGTGCTATGTTTTTGATGTGAGAGATCATGCGACGTGAGACTACTCGACCAAATGTGTTGAGTCTTCAAGATAGTTGGTAGATGCACCACCACGACAGAGGTAGTATTGTTATAAGAGATCTCCCAGGTGAGGGCAGGGTGGTCCCCAGGAAGGCGGTTTTGGAAGAAAGAAGGAAGAACTGTGGTTGGAAGATGATGTTTTGAGGTCCTTCCACCACCACTAGGCGGCCCATGTCAGGCTCAGGGAGCCGATGGATGGGCCGCTGGCGGCTGTGTGCTGTGGTTGTTTACAATATTGCAGCGCAAGAGATGATGAGAGTTACGCTCTACGTCTTTTTTTCTGACTTTTCTCAGTATAACTTTTTAGACATTGTGCGAGGTACTCTTTCCTCGAGGGGTTTCCGAGGGTGACACGGGGAATCGGTATAACCCTATGTTGGTGCTGGTGGTGATAGTTTTTCCCGAAGAATGTGGAGACACTCTTCAGGGAGAGCATGTTGTGGTTTGATCAAACCACTTGTTTCTCAGGTGCGTCCCCACACAGAGAGAATTGAACCGAAGAAGAATATGTAAGTTGTAGTTTCTACTAGAGGGTATAGCTTGTCTGTAGTTGACAAAGCCGTCTCCTTCGCTAGTTGAGCATGTAAGAGAGTCTTGGCCGTGATGCACCTACTGTGAAATCTTGTGTGACCAAATATCCTTGGGTGCTTCACCAGATGGGTATTCTGAAGGAGGGAATCACGGAGCCTTGTTCCAGGTGTGGGTAGTGATTCCAGTCGCGGCATGCGACGTAGGGGTTAATCCGTGGAGGTGAGATACCCCCAAGGGCCTTCAGGCCATTTGAGACCGTGCGAAGGGATGGCGAGGTTCTCTACCGCCTTGCCCTGACCCCCAAAGCTGGGAGTGGGTGCACAACATCTTCCACAAGGCTTACCAGATGAGATGTGTGCGTGCTTTTGTGCACATCATCGTCAAGGGAAAACCTTTCTTGAACAGATAAAATCTTTTGGTCTGTGTGCGGTGGCACAGAACTGTGTAAAAGTACATTTTGGTATGGGAGAGCCAGGTGTGGTCTTAGTACCCTGAGTTGTTCCCTGGTTTTTCTATTCATGGAAGAAAAGCATGAAAGAGGGAATAATGTAAGAACCCAGTTTTTTCTATAAAAAGACATTGGAATATTCTTGATATTATTCTAGAGCAGCGCCTTTAGACGGCGTGTGATTCCGAGCACCAGTGTGGCCAGAATTAAATTTTCAGTGCATTCACACTGGGAATGCCAAATAAATGGGATAACTCCTAGAAAGAGATCTGGATCTAAAAACCGGAGACCATGGTTGGGTCCAGAACACAGTGTTTACCCTAGGCACGACATAAAATGAGTCGGCACTGGACGTTCGGACCCCTCGCTTGTTAGCGGAGTGTTAAATGGATAAATTGAATTAAAGTATTCATTTAATAGCTCAAACTCAAGAATCTCATAAATGGTTTCTTATATGGTAAAACCAAGGGCACCATTGAGTCCTGAGCATGCCGTTTACCCTAGGCGTGGTGTAAAATTTGCGGGCATGTGCCTGCTGTGAGAGATGTCACCCAGGGGCAAAATGGTCATTTTGAAATGACCACTTAGTTATTTTTATCACTGACGTTCCATTCAAATAACTTTTAAACAGAGTCTCGGAATGGAAATCCGAGACTTCGATTGAGTTCAAAATGGGGCGTTTTGCCTAGGTGTGAGATAAAATAGGCAGGCGTAGGGGTTTCAGAATCCGCGCCCGTTGAGAGAGTTTCAATGAATTTTTATAAATTCGCTTTAGAGGAGACAAGTCATTTCTCTTTCTCTTTCTTTCTATCTCTCTCTCTCTCACTCTCACTCTCTCCCATGTTCTTCGGTTTTCTTCACCGTTCTTTGACGGATCGAGGAGAGATCTCCACCTGAGCCTTGGCGGATCAGAGCAGAAGCATTGTGGACGCGTCGCCAACGACGAACAGGCGATCCGAGGTAGGACTCTTGTTAAATTTCTACACCGATGTCAATTTTTTCGTTCTAATTTCTTTAATTATGAAATTGGGATGATGGCCGAATGAAAAAAACCATCATCCAGGCCCCGTTCTATATCTCGTTCTTGGGTGTTCTTTATCCTAACTTTTGGATGCATCAATTCTCGACGGATCAACGATCGGTGGTAGGTGCTGCGAAGGCCTCATCCCGAGGATACCGAACCCATGTTCGGTTCTGAAATCGGGCCACCGGATCGGTGGCGACGACCATCAGAAGTCCTGGATCCTGCAAAGGTGGTGGTCGGAGCTCGGGGTGGCGCAACGGGGGTCCGGGCGTCAGGCAGCGTTGTGGATGGGGTTCGGACCGAAGCGGCAGGCGACCGGGCGGTGTGCGGCCGGAGGTGTGGCTGGCCAAGGGAGGTGTGCGGCCGAAGGTGTGGCTGGCCGAAGGTGGTGTGCGGAAAGAAGGGCGGAGTGGCCGAGGTCGGAGAGTGGTCCGGCGAGTCTAGACGGCTGCAGCTGCCACAGGGCGGTGGACTGAGGTCGGGCTTCGGAATGCGGCAGGGTTGAGCGGGGAGCCCCATGCGGAGCAGCGCGGGTGAGCGGTAGCATCGACATGGTACAGCGGGTGTCGGCAGGGCTGAGGCGGCCGGGACTCGCGGCGTTGAGAGGCGGTGCCGGCGAGGGGCGACAGCAGGGCAGACGCGGTCTAAGGAGGAGGCCCTCGAGGCGCTGACCTCGGGGGAGGAACCAACGGACAAGGACCCGCTATTTGCGGGTCCTAAGGGTGGGGACGAAGACCGGCCTACTGGCCGGTCTGCTGGGGAGAACCGAACCCGAAGGGTCTGGTGCGACTGGTGCATGCGGCAGCCCGTAGGCCGTGGTGGTCTGGACGAGGCCGGTCAGTCTGGACCGGCCAACTTTGGGCCCCCCTTGAATTCGAGGAGTCGTATGTTTGAAACGACGCTTCCATTTGACGTGCCGTCTACAGCGGCAAGTTCGTATCGGTGAGGTGCTCTTTTTAAGGCGGGTTTTGGGATTTTTGGATTTTTTACCCAAAGACGGGAAACCTGAGGAGATTTAATTGAATAATAAAAAATTATTATTAAATTTGTGACGGACGTGGCTCGTGAGCCAGACGTCTGTTTGACATGTCGTTAGAGGCGTAGAGGACCTTGAGCTAGGACGGTTCTTCCATGTTGGTTCGGAACCATTGCGGGTTGGTTCCATTGTTCTGCGGCATGAAACACAATGTGAGTAATTAATTAACTAATTAATTAATTAATTAAATGTTGCGTCGGGCCTAACTCCTGGTTGGGATGTCCGATTGACGTGTCGTCAGCAGCAGCGTGATGCTAGTCCTCGTGCGGACTTTTTGAAGTGATTTCCGAAGCGTTCGGGTTGGAGACAAGGTGCGGGCACCACATGGCCTAGTTCGCACGTTTTATGGTGAAACACCACTTTTCCACCCGACAACCGTTTGGGGGTGTTAGATTACTCGTTCCTGAGTGTTTTTTCGAGGGGATTGCAACGGTGCAATCTGCACGCTTAAATTCGTCCCGAGGTGTGGGCCCCATATGGTCCCGTTTGCGTATAACGCGGGGAGTTGGAGCCTCTCCATCCGAAGACCGTTTTAGGCGCCGTCAGTAGTTTTGTGACCCTGGCATCGAGAAGAGGTTGACCAGGGTGGTTTCAGGTGATGAAGTCAGAGTTTAGGCGTGGGCCCCACGAGCCGTCTTTTGAGCTGTGTGCAGCGTATTGCGACATTTTCATCAGACATCTATTCGGGGGGAATGAATAGTCATTTTGATGTGTTTTTCCGAGAGCTTTGTGAGGGCGCAGTTCACCCGACCTTTTTTAGGATCGTGGTGTGGGTCCCACTCGGACTGGCTACGGTGAATATTTCCCTTTTTCACTGGGTGTCCGTTTTGGGCGATTGAGTAGTCAATCCCGTGTGTTTTTTCGAGGGGATCACAGTGGTGTGATCCGTTTGTTCAGTTTTGGGATCTCAGTGTGGGCCCCACATGGGCTAGGAAATGGTGAATAGTGCCATATTCACCGATTGACCGTTTTGGGCGACTAAATTGTATATCTCGCTTGTTTTTTCACGAGGATTGCAATAGTGTGATCCGTTCGGGCATGTGGAGCCTTGTTTGAGATCTTATTAAATGTGGAAACATGAAAGGGTGTTGGATGGAGTTTCCTTTGACGCACTCCAAACCAATGCATGGTAGTGATGTTGGTAACACACGGTGATGTCAGTTGCAGTGTTGAGTTATCAGACCCTTTTCCAGGTCTACCCTCTAGCAGGGCTGGGAAGTGGGTCTCCTGTCGACTTCTTCCGGGTCTACCGTCCAGCAGGGCTGGGCAGTTCGTCGCCTGTCGACGTGTTCGGGGTCTACCCTCCAGCAGGGCTGGGCAGTGGGTCACCTGTCTACGTGTTCCGGTTCTACCCTCCAGCAGGGCTGGGCAGTGGGTCGCTTATCGACTTCATCTGAATCTACCCTCCAGCAGGGCTGGGCAGTGGGTTTCCTGATGATGTATTATGGTTTACCCTCTAGCAGGGTTGGGAAGTGGGTCGCCTGATGATGTATTAGGGTTTACCCTCCAGCAAGGCTGGGTAGTGGGTCACCCGTTGGCCTCTCAAAATTAGGCCTTCTTATGAGGATATTCCGTGACTTTTTATCCATGACTACCAGAGTAGGATCTTTGTTTGTACGCATCGGTGATGGGATGGATTTGACGTGACCTTAGGACATACGAGAACGAGGGTCACTTTTCCCATCGAGACGCATCCTTGCGACGCGACCTAAAAGCCATGCGGGCGAGATAGTGCCACCCAAGGTGAATAGTATCGAGGTGTGGTGATTGGACCCCTTTGACTTGTACCCCCTAGGATGACGTGTAGGATGCTTGGGTTCATTGTTCGATATCCTTTGAAATGTTGGTGACTCTTCTTGGGCTGAGCATGTAGATAGAGATCCCTTTACCCACTCATTCAGGTTTCTTGTTGATCATATATATACATTCTATTTTTGTTCCCACTCCTTGGGTTCGGTTACTCTCCCTCTAAGAGGGGAGAAGACGCGCGGGGTATGCCACGTTCTTTTTGTGTCCAGCTCTTCCTGGTTGGACGAGTCTACTCTCCTGCTATAGGCAGCGAAGACTCGACGATAAGTTCATCTTCTCACCGTCTCTAGCTCCTTGCGTCTAAACGAGTCTGCTTCCTTTATCATGTTGGGTTGAGCTGTACTCTCTTTCTCTCATTTGAACTCTTACACTGTTCTCTGCTCTGTCTACTACTCCCCATTTTATTACTTCCCTTGATTCTCCCTCGATATTTCGGGGAATCTTACTGAGTATTTTTATACTCACCCCTGCTTTGGCTTTGCCCGCACTTGGTGTGCCCTTGGAGACGACGGACAGGTCGGTCGAGACTATGGAGGAGCGTAGAGGACACAAGAGCTTGGGCTACGTTTGGTGGCCGCAACAGCAGTTCCTGGGTGTGGGACTCACTAGTGGTTTACATTTTTTTACCTGTTTCCAGGTTGTGGCACCTTTTTGTATCGGCACGTGTTTTGCCCCTTTTTTCTATTCAGTTTACTTTTCAGTACTTTACGTGTACTTGTTAGAGGTCAATGCATGTATGTTGGTTCCCATTTTTGTAGCAGTGTTGTATCTTGCATTCTTGTCCCTAAACTGTTGCTTTGAGTTGGCTGCATATGTGTGTACAATTTCATAGGCAAAGGCCTCCCTTAGTTTATTGTGCCTTCGGTGCTAGTCGCCAGCCCCTGGCCTATAGAGGCGGTCTTGGGGTAGTTGCGGCTCGAGCCTCAGTACGGGTCAGGTCGTGAAAAAGTGGTATCAGAGGTGGTTCATTCCTTGGGGTGATGTTCGGATGTCCCTAATAATGAATTGGTTGAGTTTTGGGGAAATAATGTCAACATGTCTCGAGAGCAGCTCTCAGGCCAGGGAGTCCAGTGATGGTGCAGCGGCCGACGTATCCATTCATGAGGACTCTGATAACCATCTTGTCAATTCGGCACACTGAGACACATGTTGCAGGGGATTTGGTTCATGCATCAAATAGGATTGAGTCCTTGACTGTTCTTCTTGAGTCAGCTCCCCATCATTGTTGGTATATATATGCTTATTTGACGGCGGTTCTCCTTGACCGGGTTCAGGATGTCTCCATGATGATAGATATCCATGATACTAGCTCTGATTTGTGACACGAATTTCGTGACCAAAGAGGCCTTAGTTCAAGATCCGTCATACTATTACCCTTTCGTCAGGAGTACAAGCAGTAGCACCTCCACCTATGAATTAGCAGTTCATACCGGCAGTGAGGGCCGATGACGAGCGCAGGGTGGACACGCTTTGTGAGTTCCATTGTCAGAGACCAATGAGGTTCCACGGATATCCATACCATCAGGCAGTGGAGGGTTGGCTAGAGTCAGTGGTCTACCTCTTTAGGCTTGTTCGGACACTGACATGTTAGATGGTGGCTTTGCCAACCAATCTTTTTCCACCCCGCAGTTTGGCATAGTAGAGCCAGGGTTAATCAGATACTCGATGAGTCGTCACTTTCGTGAGGCAACATTCAGCTGCAGTTTTGTGAGAAGTTCTACCCACCTGATTATGCTCCGTTCAGATCCAGGACCTCCTGCAGTTTCAGCAGGGAGGGATGAAAGTGCATGTGTATGTGACTAGTTTCGCAGACCATACATGTTTTATCCGGACGTCATCCGTGACGGAGACTTTTGAGCACAATAGTTTGAACAAGATCTCTGTAAAGGAGATTCATTCCATTGAAGTGTCCTTGTGCATCCTCACCCATATCAGGGTACTGGAGCAGGCACTGGTGACAGAGAAATTTCTGGTAGAGGGACTTCGATTGGTGGGGCCTCGACGATGGAGGTTTCCCCTTGATGAGACTCAGGCACATGGTCGGGGACAACATAGAGCACAAAGATAGCCCAGGGAGGACTAGTGCTATTTTTATGATGTACGAGATCATGAAACGTGAGACTAATCGACCAAATGTGCTGAGTCTTCTAGATAGTTGGTAGATGCACCACCCAGACAAGGGCAGTATTGTGATGAGAGATCTCCCAGGTGAGGGCAGGGTGGTCCCCAGGAAGGCGGGTTTGGTAGAAATTAGGAAGAACTGTGGTTGGTGGATGACGTTTCGAGGTCCTTCCACCACCACTAGGAGGCCCATTTCAGGCTTAGGGAGCCGACGGATGGGCCGCAGGCGGCTGTGTGATGTGATTGTTTACAATCCTGCAGCGCAAGAGATGATGAGAGGTACGCTCTACATCTTTTTTTATCTACTTTTCTCGGTAGAACCTGTTATATTTTGTGCGAGGTACACTTTCCTCGAGGGGTTACAGAGGGTGATGTGGGGAATCGTTGTAACTCTATTTTTGTGCTGGTGGTGATAGTTTTTCCCTAAGAATGTGGAGACACTTTTCAGGGAGAGTGCGTTGTGGTCTGATTAGAGAACCTATTTCTCAGGTGGATCCCCACACACAGAGACTTGAACCGGAGAAGACGGTGATGGATGGAGTTTCTGCAGGAGGGTATAACTTTTTTCTAGTTTATAAAGCCAAATCCCTCGCTAGTTGGGAATGTAACAAATTTTCGGTCGTGATGCACCGACTGTGAAAACTTGTGTAACCAGATATCCTTGGGTGTTTCACAAGATGGGTATTCTGATGGAGGGAATCACCGGGCCTTATTCCATGTGCGGGCAGTGATTCTAGTCGCTGCGTGCGATTTAGGGGTTCATCCGTGGAGGTGAGCTTCCCCCGAGGGCCTTCGGGCCATTTGAGACCGTGAAAAGGGATGGCGAGGTTGTCTACCACCTTGCCCTGACCCCCAAAGTCGGGAGTGGGTGCACGACATCTCCTGCAAGGCTTACCTGAGGAGATGTGTGCGTGATCTTGTGCGCATCATCGACAAGGGAAAACCTCTCTTGAACAGATTAAATCCTTTTGTCTGTGTGCGGTGGCACAGAACTGTGCAAAAGTACTTCTGGGTACGGGAGAGCCAGGTGTGGGCTTAGTACTCTGAGTTGTTCCCTGGTTTTTCTTTTCGGGGATGAAAATCTCGAAGGAGGGAATAATTTAAGAACCCGTTTTTTATATAAAAGACTTTGGGATATTCTTGATATTATTCCAGAGCAGCGCCTTCAGACGACGTGCGATTCTGAGTCCCGGTGTGGCCGGAATTAAATTTTCAGTGCGTTCACACTGGGAATGCCAAATAAATGGGATAACTCCTAAAAGAAAATCTGAATCAAAAATCCGATACCACGGTTGGGTTCGGAATGGGGGTTTTACCCTAGGTGTGACATTAAATGAGTCATCACGGGACGTTCGGACCCCTCACTCATTAGCGGAGTGTTAAATTGATAAATTGAATTAATTTATTCGTTTAATAGCTCAAACTAATGTATATCATAATCGGTTTCTCAAATTGGAAAACTGAGGGCACCGTTGAGTCCGAAGCATGCCGTTTACCCTAGGTGGGGTGCAAAATTTATGGGTGCGGGCCCGCTGTGAGGGATGTCATCCAGGGGAAAATGGTCATTTTGAAATGACCACTTATTGATTTTTATCACAGAAGTTCTTTTCAAATAACATTTAAACCGAGTCTCGGAGTGGAAATCCGAGAATTTCGTTGAGTTTGAAATAGCCCGATTTGCCAAGGCGTGAGATAAAATAGGCGGGCATGGGGGTTTCAGAATCTGCGCCCATTGAGAGAGTTTCAGTGAATTTTTATAAATTCGATTGAGAGTAGAAAACCCATTTCTCTTTCCCTTTCTCTCTCTCTCTCTCTCATGTTCTGCAGCATCTTTGCCGTTCTTTGACGGATCGAGGAGTGATCTCTTCCAAAGCCTTGGTGGATCAGAGTGGAAGCGTTGTGGACACGTTTCCAACGACGAACGAGCGATCCGATGTAGGACTCTTGTTAAATTTCTGCACCTATGTCAATTTTGTCGTTCAAATTTCTTTAATTCTGGAATTGGGACGATGGCTGAATGAACAAGACCATCGTCCGGGCCCCATTCTACCTCTCGTTCTTGGTTGTTCTTCGTCCCATATTTCGGATGCATCAATTATCAACGGATCAACGATCGGGGGAAGGCACTACAAAGGTCTCATCCTGAGGATACCGAACCATTGTTCGGTTCGGAAATCGGGCCACTGGATCTGTGGTAATGGCCGTCGGAAGTCTCGGCTCCAGTAAGGGCAGTGGACGGAGCTCGGGGTGGTGCAGTGGGGGTCTGGGCGCTAGGCCACGGTTGCGGATGGGGTTCGGACCGAAGCGGCAGGCGACTAGGTGGTGTGAGGCCGAAGGTGTGGCTTGACAAGGGAGGTGTGCTTCCGGAGGTGGGGCTGGCCGAAGGTGGTGTGTGGCCGGAAGGGCGGAGGGGCTGAGGCTGGAGAGTGGTCCGGCGAGTCTAGGAGTTGGCAGCTGCCGCATGGCGGAGGACCGAGGCCGGGCTTCGGAAGGCGGCAGGGTCGAGCGGAGAGCCCCAAGTGGAGCAGCATGGGTGAGTAGCAACGTCGGCGCAGTGCAACGGGCGTCGAAAGGGCGGAGGCGGCCGGGGCTCACGGCGTCGAGCGGCGGTGCAGGCGAGGGGCGACCGTGGGGCTGTCGCGGTCGAAGGAGGAGGCCCCCGAGGCGCTGACCACGGGGGAGGAACCAACAGACAAGGACATGCTATTTGCGGGTCCTGCAGGTGGCAACGAAGACCGGCCTCCTGTCCGGTCTGCCTAGGAGAACCAGACCCGAAGGGTCCCGTGCGATTGGTGCGAGCCGCAGCCAGCGGGACGCGACGGTCTGGACCGGCCCACTTTGGCCCCCCCTTGAATTCGAGGGGGGGTGTTAGTTCCAAACGGAATGTTCGTTTGACGCGTCGTCTGCGGCGGTGAGTTCGTATCGGCGAGGCGCTCATTGTAAGGCTGGTTTTGGGATTTTTGGATTCTGTGCCTGAAGACAGGCGACCCAAGGATCTTTAATTTAATAATAATAAATTATTATTAAAGTTGTGACGAATGTGGCTCGTGAGCTGGACGTCCTTTTGACGTGTCATCAATGGCGCAGAGGCCCTGGAGCTGGCACGGTCCTTCCTTGTTGGTTCAAAACCTTTGCGGGTTTGTTCCGTTGCTTTGTGGCATGAAACACAATGTGAGTAATTAATTAATTGTTGCGTCAGACCTATCTCCTGCTTGGGTTGTCCGATTGACGCTCCGTCAGCGGCAGCGTGATCCCAGTACTCGTGTGGAATTTTTGAGGTGCTTTCCAAAGCGTTCGGGTTGGAGACAAGGTGCGCGCCCCACAGGGCCTAGTTCACACGTTTTACGATGAAACACCACTTTTCCACCCAACATCAGTTTGGGGTGTTTGAGTACTTATTCCTGAGTGTTTTTCTGAGGGGATTTGCAGATTTTACATCCGGAGCCATTTTAGGCGTTTTCGGTGGCATTGTGACCCTGGCATCAAGAAAAGGTTGACCAGGGTGGTTTCAGGCGATGATACCGGAGTAGAGGTGTGGGCCCCATGTACCGTCTTTTGAGCTGTGTGCAGCGTATTGCGACTTTTTTATCAGACGTCCATTCGGGGCGAATGAATTGTCATTTTGATGTGTTTTCCTGAGAACTTCATGACTGCGCAGTTCGCCCGACCTTTTTCGGGATCATGGTGTGGGTCCCACTTGGGCTGGCTACGGTGAACAGTGCCCTCTTCACCGGGTGTCCATTTTGGGCGATTGAGTAGTCAATCTCGTGTTCTTTTCTGAGGCTATCACAGTGGTGTGATCTGTTTGTTCAGTTTGGGGATATTGGTGTGGGCCCCACATGGGCTAGGCTACGTTGAATAGTGCCATATTCACTGGTTGACCATTTCAGGCGAGTAAATGGTCTATCTCGCTTGTTTTTTCCACGAGGATTGCAACGGTGCGGTCCGTTCGGGCATGTGGAGCCTCATTTGAGATCTTATTAAATGTGGAAACATGAAATGGTTTTGGATGGAGGTCCCATTGACGCACTCTGAACCAATACATGATAGCGATGTTGGTAACACACGGTGATGTCAGTTGTAGTGCTGAGTTATCGGTCCCATTTCTGGGTCTACCCTCCAGTATGGCTGGGCAGTGGGTCGCCTGTCGACTTCTTCCAGGTCTACCCTCCAGAAGGGCTGGGCAGTGGGTCTCCGGATGATGTATTAGGGTTTACCCTCCAGCAGGGCTAGGCAGTGGGTCACCCGTTGGCATCTCAGTCTTAGGCCTTCTTATGAGGCTAGTCAGTGACTTTTTCTCTGTGAGTTCCGGAGTTGGACCTTTGGTTGTACGCATCAGTGATGTTATGGCTTTGACGTGAACTTAGGACATATGAGAATGATGGGCACTTTTTCCACCAATATGCGTCCTTGCGACGCGACCTAAAAGCTGTGCGGGTGAGACAATGCTGCCCAAAGCGGATAGTATCGAGGTGTGGTGGTTGAGCCCCTTTGACTTGTACCCCCTAGGTTGACGTACAGGATTCTTGGGTTAAGTGTTGGATATCCTTTGAACTATTGGTGACTCTTCTTGGGCTGAGCTTGGAGATAGAGATCCCCTTACCCACTCATTTGGGTTTCTCATTGAGCATATATATACATCCTATTGTTTTCCCACTCCTTGGGTTCGGTTACTCTCCCTCTATGAGGGGGGAAGACCAGTGGGGTATGCCACGTGATTTATGTGTCTATCTCCTCTTGGTTGGACGAGTCTACTCTCCAGCTATAGGCAGCAAGGACTCGACGAGAAGTTGGTCTTCCCACCATCTCTAGCTCCCTGCATCTGGACGAGTCTGCTTCCTTTCTCTTGTTGGGTTGAGCTGCACTCTCTTTCTCTCTTTTGCACTCTTACATTGTTCTCTGCTCTGTCTACTGCTCCCCATTTTAGTAATTCCCTTGTTGATCCCTCGAGCTTTCGGGGAATCCTACTGATAATTTTTATACTCATCCCTGCTTGGGATTTGCCCACACTTGGTGTGCCCTTGCAGACGATGGATAGGTCGGTCGAGAGTACAGAGGAGCGTAGAGGACACATGAGCTTGGGTTGCGATTGGTGGCAGAAGTAGGTCATCCTGGGTGTGAGAATCACTAGCGGTTTACATTTATTTTACCGGTTCCCAGGTTGTGGCTCCTTTTTGGATGGGCGCGTGTTTTTCCCCTTTTTACTATTCAGTTTACTTTTCAGTACTTTACCTGTACTGGTTAGTGGTCAATGCATGTATGTTGGTTCCCCTTTTTGTAGTAGAGTTGTATCTTTCTTTATTTTCCCTACACTGTTTCATTAAGTTGGTTGTGTGTGTGTGTGTGTACAATTTCATAGGAAAAGGCCTCCCTAGTTTATTGTGCCTTCGGCGCTAGTCGCCATCCCCAGGCCTATGGAGGCGGGCTTGTGGTAGTTGCGGATCGATCCTCGGTATGGGTCAGGTCGTGACATCTTCGACCATTTCAGATCCTAGAATCATATACTCATTGACTTTATACCAGCATGCCAGTGTTCTACCCATTTTCCTTTAAAGGTCTTCGTATGTGCCATTCAGATGCTCGAGTGGAAATTGTTTTTATATAAGAATCAACTAGTGGAAGATGTTGGTCCCATCCTCCTTTGAATTGCATAGTACATGCTATCATCATATCTTCCAATGTCTGAATAGTTTACACATATTGCCCATCAGTTTGCGGTTTATAGGCCGTACTGATGTTCAGTTCTGTGGTTAGAGCATGCTGGAGACTTTTCCAGAACATCAAGGTGAATGTCGGATTTCGATCGGATATAATAGACAGTGGTACTCTAGGAATATTTATTAGTGATTTGATATATATCCATTAAATTTAATCCATTGAGAAGTCCTCTAGAAATGTGATAAAGAGAGCGGTCTATGTATGGCGATCCATAATAAACCCTATTGCATTGTTTGCATTCGATTTCCTTGGATGTCTAGTGACAAAGTCCACAGTGATGTTCTCCAACATCCATGATGTTATGGACAATGATTGCATCATCCCCTTAGACATTTTTCTTTCATTAATCACTTGTTGAAAGACCATTCACATTAATGTATATTCAGCAATATCCTTCTTAATATTTTACCACTAAGAGCTCTCTTGGAGATCTTGATACAGTTTTGTGATCTCTATGTGGATAGAAAATATTGAGATATATGGATCATTCAGAAGATCCTTCTTTATCTATGGATCAGATGGTATACATAATCATGAAAAAATATTATAACTCCTTTCCCATCAACCATGAACTCTAATGATTTCCCATTTTTAATGGCTTCCACCATTTTTTTTAATTTCCACATCTTTTCTTTGAGCATAGATTATTTTCTCCATGAGGGATGATTGATAAATCATTTGAGAGAATATTGATGATGTTCTACCCTTAATGATTCCCATGTCCATCCTCTAAAAATCAATAAATATCATATCCCTTTTAATTCTCATTATTGATAAAGATACAAGATCCTTTCTACATAGAGCATCGACCATCTTATTTTCCTAACCAGGATGGTAGTGGATTTAGTATTCATAATCCTTGATGATATTTATTCATCTTTTCGGGCGCATATCAAACACTTTTTGTTTGAATATATATTTGAGACACTGGGTATCAGAATATATCTCACACTTAACCCCATAGAGATAATGTCGTAAGAGTTTTAATTCAATGATCACAACCACCAACTCTAGATCATGAAAATGAGAGTTTTTCTCATCGATTTCAACTACCTAGAGGTATATGCTATCACTTTATCATTTTTCATCCACACATTGTATAATCCCTTCATTTAAGAATCATTGTACAACACAAAGAGTTCTTTACTTGTTGGGAGTTTGTGTACTGGAAGAGTGTTTAGCCTCTTTTCAACTCCTTAAAATAGTCTTCACATTATTATACCCAGAAACACTTTACTCCCTCCCATGTCAGCTTGGTCATTGGGTTTTAAAATCAAGAAAAGTTCTTCAAAAATTGTCTATAATACCCATCTAGACCCATAAATATATAAATTTCTATTACAAATGTTGTCTTGGGCCACTCTTCAATCTCCATTGACTTGGAAGGGTCTACATATATCCCTTTTCTGGTGGAAAATTACCCAGGATTGATACTTCCTCCATCCTAAACTCACATTTACTGTACTTTTCATACAACTTCTGCCTTCACAAAGTATTTGACACAATATTAAAATTCTCTTCATGTTCCTCCTTGCTCTTGGATTATATCATAATATCATCTATAAAGACTACCAATTTTTTTGAGGTAATCTATAAAGACTCTATTCATTAAATCCATGATAATTTATAGAGAATTACTAATTCATAAGGGCATCACTAAGAACTCATAGTGTCTATACCCTGTTTGAAAGGCAATATTGGGAATATCTTCCGTCCTTACCTTTTATTGATGAAATACTGACTGAAGGTCCACCTTACAGAAATAAATGACCCCATGAACCTGATCAAACAAGTCATCTATCCATGGCAGGGGATACTTGTTGTTTATCGTGATTTTATTCATCTCAAGATAATCAATGTAGAGGTACATTTATCCATCCACATTCTTCATGAAGAGGACTAACACACACCATGGTGAAGCGCTTGGGAGTATAAAAACCTTTGTTAGATTCTCCTATAACTAATTATTCATCTCTTCTAGCACTACAATTGCAATTCTATTAGGTGTCTTTGATATAGGCAGAGATCCAAGAAAACGTTCAATTGAGGACTCAACCTCTCGCTCCAGGGGAATTCCATGCAACTCTTCAGAGAATTCATTAGTGTAATCTCTAACAATGGGCATGTCTTCAAGCATGATTCTATCCTTTTTCTCAATAATTTGAGCTATACATGCTTTCTCACATGAAATTAATATCCACACTTGAGAAACTGATTCTAAGTGAGATTAATCATCATCCTTACACTTGTAAATAATTTTAGAATGGTTTGGGATGGGAAGATTGATCTACCTATCCTGATAGTTGATTTTGGATTTATATAAAGCTAGCCAATCCATGACCAAGATAGCATCAAACTCACTAAATGAAGTATGGAGTGATTTTTTGGGAGGTTCATTCCATAAATGTTAATCAGGGTGGGGTTATAAACCATGGATGCAATAATTTCCCCACTCACTATTGTCAAAGATAACTTATCCTCTAAACTTTGAGGTGGCTCTTGAATAGTTATATTAAATTTGTAAGATATGAATGAATGTGTAGAACAAGAATCAAATAGTACGTTCTCTATTATTGAATGAATAAATAGTGTACCTATCACCACATCATTTTATGGCTCCACCTTTTTAGTAGTGATAGCATAAACCCTTACTTGTTTCCTTGGAGGTTGTTGTTGATTGTCTCTGACAACCCTTTGCTTAGGGAAATTGTTCGCATAATGCCCTTAACCCTTTTATTTGTAACCCTGCACTAAGTGCTGAGTGTTGATCCGAACCATCCTTTACTATTCGACAATAGTGGGATTCATTATATCCTGTCAGCATTTTTTAGCTATATGTCCCAACATTCCACATTATAATCATTTCCTCGCTCCCTTTAGATAGTTCCCAGGATGCTTCTTCCCACAATTCTTACACGTGGGATGCTCGAGCTTCTTCCCATCATGGAAGATATTTTCGGGACTGCCCACATGATTTCCCATCTTACTCCCCTTGTTGTTGGGCCCATGAAACCATTGAAAGTCTCTGATATCCATTTCAACTACAAAGGAAGAAAGAAAATCTCCTCATAGCTGTTGAAGTCTCAAATTGCCATCACTTTTTTGTAGACTCGGCTTTCGTTCGTTAATGAAGTGACCATACTTGCTCTTGGTTTTCATGAAATATCCATAGGTGTAACGCCCCGACCCCCATTACCCAGAGTCGGTGCATTATTGTGTAACATTGACATGATCACGAAAGATCAAGTCTCGAAAGACAGATTAGTTTAGTAGCCTTGGAAACACTAGATACATTCATAAGTCTTACATTACATCAAAATGTAAAACAAAACTACAACAACATATTTTCATCATATCCCCTCATACGATCCCTGCAGTTCATTCATAATATACCTCTTCACATCCTGAAAAAATTAAAACACAACAAGGGGTGAGCTCAGATGCTCAGTAAGGATAAAAATATAGCGGAAGCTTTCATAAATAAACATAAAAATTTAAGATAATGTATAACTAAAAAAATCTTTGTAAACTTGAACTTTAACATAATATAGAAAATGTAAAATGATATAATGCCATTTAATTATTCACATGGATATTCTACTGGTCGAATAACCACATGAAATTTCAATAACCACATTCATAATGATGGAATTCATAATTCCAAACTATCATAACCACGTAGCCAAGGCCACGTGCCAAGACTACAAATAATATTTTGCCAAGGCCTCATGCCAAGACACTAGTTTCAATCATGAGACCTACCGATACTTCGAGGAGCTATAGCAGGCTCCACCCGTCACTTATTAAGTCCAATGCATTCCTCATATTAATAGGTTTAAACATATCATAAACCATAACATAATCGTATCACATAAAACATGCATAAAGGAAACATAAAATTTCCACATTTCAATCACAAGATATCAATACAACACATTGATATAATAAAAGCATTATCAAAAACATTTTCAATACCAAAATAAAAGAAAATTAAAATTTGGTATTTATTTTTCATTTAAAAAAAGTTATATCTTGTAGAGGAAGCCGAAACTCAAATAATGGTCACAACGGCAGAGAACTCGTTGTCTCTGCATACGTACGACAAGAAAAACATCCCTTTTTTCATTTAGTAAAACACTTCAAATAAAAATATTCCTTTTGAATAAACGTAAAAGTCAAAGGGGTTTATACACCATATAAATAAAATTTGTGTATAAAAAAAAATATACCTCAATGAATGGAGATTGAGACGAAGTCCTTTACAAAGATCATTTTTAAATAAAATAGATATATTATGTGTATTCACTTCAAGTACACATAAAGAATGTACAAATACAAGATATGACATAATAATATCATGACATAATTTGAAAGTAGGAGATTAACCCAAAGAATGGAAATTGTGTTAAGAAGTTCCCTTACCTCGTGCTCGACTTGACTCGATCATTCTTTAACCTCTTGAATAATAAACTAGAGTTAATTTATACTTTCTTATGAATCTTTTTCAAGTTCATTATTCCTTTTATATCACTTATTACCATGTTATGTACAATATGTAATTATTTAAGTTAATAACGGTCATTTTGTCAATCTTTGGTACTTGAGTTAAAAATAAACATCTTATAATTACAAGTTGTTCATGTGGTGAAATATCCATTATATCCAGAATTATATTCATTATTTAGATATCATATATATCATATAAATCCAGTATATACATTCATTTATAATATTACATAACATTTAGAGGTAAGAAATGAAATGCACCGTTCATGGAGACGGTAAGCCGTACGTACGCATGAACACTACTTTCATTTATATTTCGAATTTTAATGAAATGAAACATAATTATATAAAGTTATATTATAATCCCAGTATAATATCATATATAATATCACTTACTCCATCCTTTATATGTCCCACATAAGGCATTAACGATTCAAATCACTTTGTGGGGGCGGTAGTCCGCACTTCCTCAAATGAAATTATCGCGTTTACCCATAATGGAAATCAGAAAGGTATTCCATAAATGAAAAATACAGAATCATAAGGAAAACAAAAACATAATATATATCATATATAAAAATAGTGTCATCATAATGGACACCATGAGAGATGTTAAAAGAAGATTGAACAATCATCGTTTCATGAGGCAAAAATTCACCAACCACAGAAACATTATGTTCTTTAACCATTGGACAAAGGTGTGTGTATGTGTAAATCAAATAATTCTCATAAAAACATCCTAGTATATTGAGGATACTGGAGTTATCACAAAATATAGGAATAAAAATAGTTTAAGGTGTTGGAGAAGCAAAATGAAACAAAATAACTTAAGAGAAGACATTACCTTAAAATCGGGTAACTCTTTTTTGATTTGAGGCAAAGGCTTCCTTGGAAAGAATTCTGACCAAAGTGAGGCTTCTAGGAGTAAGATAGGGAAGTTGAGAGAGTATTTGGGCAAAGTTTTATCTATCCAAATGGCTTGGAAGGTGTAAATAAGGTGGTAGTGGTGGGGGCCTTTTATAAGAGGAGAGGAGGGGCACTCTTGGAAAGTAATGAAATGTTACTTTATTATGTAATGAGTTTCGGTTTTTAAATGTCCCACAATTATATATTTATAGGATAAGGTGGTAAGGGTTTGAAATATACTCATCCAATAGGCTTTGTACAAGTTCAATTCTTAGATTTTACATTATCTTTCAATTTTATTAAAATCGTTAATTAATGAGGTAATCGATGCATCATCATGGTGTCATAAATAATTTAATTAATTTAAGGTCTAAAAATTATAAAACAAATATCATGATGTAGTAAATATTTTTATCTTTCTAATGAATATTTATTGTAAAAAATATCACTTTTATAACCCCATTTAATTTTTTTTAGTAAAACAACTCATGTTTGTGACATTTTTATTTTAACATTAAATAAAAAGTTTGAAATGTCATTTTCCCACCAATGTGGCTCCATGGGGTCCCCAAGTTGACCCATGGATTTTCTGGGTCGGCCTTGACTCATCCAGTAGGGGTAGGACATGTGTCAAGGTCATTTCATATTATTATAACATTATCTTTACCTTAAATTACACTAATTACCTTTAATCGCGATTAATGAAACTTAACAGTTACTATTCACCAAAAAATTATTTTAATCCCATTGAACGAAATTTTACTTCCTAATGATAACCATGTATGTCAGATTTTTGAAAATAAAATCACATAAGTGGTATTGTTTCATTTAAATGAAAAATAAGTTTTTTAACTACCACTAAGTGGTTTCACTATTCATCAAAATTGAAGTTTTTCAGAACAATGCCAAAATTTCACCCTTAGCAATAATTGATATTCCAAATTCAAAAATGATGTCTATTTTACAAAATTAGAAACATATAAGTTGCATTAATTAATTTTATAATTAATTCTCATTGTCACAACAAATAGCGTGTTTTTAAGAAACCATATATATCAAAAGATTGACAATTGTTTATGTCCAATTTTAAAGTGAAATTAATTCTAATGACCACCATTGGATAAAATGGTAAAAATATATTCTAATTACACTTTAAACCCACTCAATAGTATAATTTATCACTATAAATTATTTTGATTAAAAAAAATTTATTTTAATATTTTTCACTATTCATAAAAAATTGGATGTTCTCAGAAAAATACCAAAAAATTGAACATAGGCTAATTTTGATATTCCGAATCCAAAAATGATGTCCATTTTGATATATAAAATATATATAATTTCAAAAAGTGGGTATTACTATTCATAATGGGCATTTTGATTGGTCGCGGTGTGTTAGAATCTCGAACTTGCGTACAATGCAAGCTATTGCATTATTGAAAGAGAAGCGTATCGTGGAAGCTCAGGGTGTTACATTCTCCCCTCCTTCAATAAATTGCATCCTCGCAATTTGAAATTTTTCTTTGAAAATAAAAGGTTGAAGATAGGAAATACCATTGTGGAAAACCCCCATTGGAAATAAGGTTAATAAAAATATAACTTTAAAAAATAGAATGATAAGTACAAAGGTCACCCGAGATAGCCCAAACTAGGATTATATGAAAATATGGATATGGAAGAAAAAAAACCATCAGGGTCTGATGAAGATTTGTAGAAAACCGGATTAGGAGAAGGTTAACTACAAGAACATCACAAACTTGTGATTAGTGAAACGGTCATTCAATCCCCAGTTGGAAAAGTTAACCGGCAACGTTTTTGTTTTAAGTTACCTTTTTTAAAGTTGAGGAATTTATTTAGAAGATTTACTAAGAATGTAATGGAATATACATACTTGTCATGTAGACTTTCATTCTTTAATAAATTTTTACCACAAACCCATCTTCTAAAAGGTAATAGAACTCAAAAATATTCTATTTATCCTAATTTTATAAGGTTCCAAATATTAACACATAGCATTTAGATTAGGAAAACTATTTTTTAATAACCAGGGACATCCTGTAGGCTAGTGGTAGGAAATAAAGGCATGTCACACTATGGTTGTGGGTTTGATTCCTACAGCTTTGTCCAATGCGACAGGTTATCCCCCAACCTACAGGTTGTCTTTTTTTAAAAACTATAGTATTATAATATTTCAAAAATATTATTCAGAAATTTTTTAACCTTAAACAATACTATCCAAGGTTCAAATTAATCCATTCCAACCTTTATAGTTATCCAAAATACTTCTGTCCAAATCACAGTCGAAATTTTATAAGGAAGGTAAACATAATGAAGATCCTTTTTTCTGCGTAACAACATATGAACACCTTCATCATGTATTCTTTTAAAACACTGCAACATCCTGAATTACCATAAATCCTTATTGATTACATTCATAATCCCTTATTCCTTATAGAATACTAGACATACTCCTTCTATCTAAAAATTTATACAAATCATTATTTATTTTCAAGGAAGTTAAGAATATCCAATATAATTTATCCAAATCAATCGTGTATTATTCCAAAATCACTATCTCGGTATCAGAACCATATTATGGTTTATCTTTCTCTCAACCATATATTTTCCAAAAATTTAACCTGTTGTGGAGTCACTTTTCTTGGTTCCACACAATCTCATGTCCTTGATGAAATAGTACTGCAGTACAATCCTTATATACTCCATAATTATTATAACCAATACATCATTGATAAAACACTCAAATGACAAAATTATTTAATAACAACATAAGAACTCTAATCATTCCTCCTCATCTGTGGTAGTATCATAACTTTATTATTATCCAATAACATCATTTGGGGCATACTCTGATGATTTGGACATTGGTTTGCGTAGTGTCCCAACTCCGTGCAGATGAAGCATTGTACATTTTAAAACTTTTTCATACCCTTGCAGTCATGCACTTGGTGTCCTTTTTCTCCATAATTATAACAAACTCACATTCCCTTCAGGCAAGTCCCAAGGTGTTTCTTCCCACAGTTATCACATATTGGAAAAATCTTCTTTTCCCTTTCCCTTTATCCATCAACCTTTTCTTCTCTTACTTCCCTTCAAATCCATAGGACTCAGAGAATTCTTTACTTATCTTATTAACACATGATACTATTTTTTCATATGTTGAGAATACTTTGGAGACTATTTCCCTTCTAAATGTTGGCTTAATACCATGAAAGATATGCTCCTTCTTACTCTTTGGATCATACGTATTGCTGGAGTTCACAATCCTTCTACTGGGCGCCATTTCTATACAATGGCATAAACTAGGTTAGTTTATGAATTAAAATACATAATTCCATACTTGTAAAACACTTAACATAAATTGAACTATTTATGGATATAATCCAAAAATTATAAAAATGTTTTTTTTTGAGGATGTATATACTCATAACCCTTCATAGTGGTTTGTAAATAAAATTGTAATTATCCTAAGCATATACCTCGGGAGTGTCGTAACCAAGAGTGCAGCAAGGCCCATTGTTGTGCACCAGTTCCCATTCAAGTCTAGCTCAAAGAGGTGTTTTCGGGTTTTATCCCAAGGTACACCTGTGCCAGAGCCGCCTTTACCTTCTCGTATCCAAACAGGGATGTATTGCTCGGAAAACTCACAAAATCTCTATAATACCAAAATTCATGGAAGTTCTTATATTCTAATCCTCAAAGTCTATCTTCGTGCTATGTGCTCTAATCAGAGTTTATCTAAATCTAGCATCCGAGGTTAGTACTAAACTGCCTCTGATACCAACTGTAACACCCTGACCCCAGTTACCCAGAGTCGGTGCATTATTGCGTAACATTTTCATGATCATGAAAGATCAAGTCTCGAATGACCAATTAGTTTAGTAGCCTTGGAAACACTAGATACATTCATAAGTCTTACATTACATCAAAAAGTAAAACAAAACTACAACAACATATTGTATTCATATCCCCTCATACAATCCCTGCAGGTAATTCATAATATACTTCTTCAAATCCTAAAAAAATTAAAAGACTGAAAGGGGTGAGCTCAGATGATCAGTAAGGATAACAATATAATGGAAGCTTTCATAAATAAACATAAACATTTAATATAATGTATAACTAAAACAAAATCCTTTTAAACTTTAACTTCAACATAATATAGCAAATTTAAAATGAGATAATTCCATTTACATATTCACATGGATATTCTACTGGTCGAATAACCACATGCAATATCAATAACCACATTCATAATGATGGAATTCATAATGCCAGACTATCATAACCACGTAGCCAAGGCCTCGTGCCAAGACTACAAATAATATTTTGTCAAGGCCTCATACCAAGACACTATATTGTCTCATGAGACCTGCTGATTCATCGAGGAGCTATAGCGGGCTCCACCCATCACTTATTAAGTCCAATGCATTCATTATATGAACATGTTTAAACATATCATAAACCATAACATAATCGTACCACATAAAACATGCATAATGGAAACATAAAATTTCCACGTTTAAATCACAAGATATAAATACAACACATTGATATAATAAAATCATTATCAAAACCATTTTCAATACCAGAATAAAATAAAATCAAAACATTGTATTTAATTTTCATTTAAAAAAAGTTATAGCTTGTAGAGGAAGACGAAACTCAAATAATGGTCACGACGGCGGAGAAGTTGTTGTCTCCGCATACGTACAACAAGAAAACATCCCTTTTTGTCATTTAGTAAAACTATTCATATAATAATATTTCTTTTTAATAAACGTAAAAGTCAAAGTGGTTTATACATTGTATAAATAAAATTTGTGTATAAAACAAAATATGCCTCAATGAAAGGAGATTGAGATGAAGTCCCTTACAAAAATAATTTTTTATATAAAATATATATATTATGTGTATTCACAACAAGTAAACATAAAGAAAGTACAAATACAAGATAGGACATAATAATATCATGACATAATTTGAAAGTAGGAGATTAACCCAATGAATGGAAATTGGGTTAAGAATTTCCCTTACCTCGTGCCCGACTTGACTTGATCGTTCTTTAACCTCCTGAATAATAAACTAGAGTTAATTTCGAATTTCTTAAGAAAATTTTTAAAATTCACTATTCCTTTTATATCACTTATTACCATGTTATGTACATTATGTAATTATTTAAGTTAATAACAGTCATTTTGTCGATCATGGGTACTTGAGTTAAAAATAAACTTCTTATAATTACAAGTTGTTCATGTGGTGAAATATCCATTATATCCAGAATTATATTCATGATTTAGATATCATATATATCATATATATCTATTATATACATGCATTTATAATATTACATAACATTTAGAGGTAAGAAATGAAATGCACCGTTTATGGAGACGGTAAGCCGTACGCACGCATGAACGCTACTTTCATTTCTATTTTTTATTTTAATGGAATGAAACATAATGATATAAATTTATATAATAATTCCAGTATAATATCCTATATAATATCACTTACTCCATCCTTTATACATCCCACATATGGCATTAACGATTCAAATCACTTTGAGGGGGCGGTAGTCCGCACTTCCTCGAATGAAATTATCGAGTTTACACATAATGGAAATCATAAAGGTATTCCATAAATGAAAAATACATAATCATAAGGAAAACAAAAACATAATATATATCATATATAAAAATAGTTTCTTCATAATTTCCACCATGAGAGGTGTTAAAAGAAGATTGAACAATCATCGTTTCGTGAGGCAGAAATTCACCAACCACAGAAACAGTATGTTCTTTAACCATTGGATGAATGTGTGTGTGAGTGTAAATCAAATAATTATCATAAAAACATCCTAGTATATTTATGATACTGGTGTTGTTACAAAATAAAGGAATAAAAATAGTTTAAGGGTTTGGAGAAGCAAAATGAAACAAAATAACATAAGAGAAGACATTACCTTAAAATCGGGTAACTCTTTTTTGAATTGAGCCAAAGGCTTACTTGGGAAGAATTATGCCCAAAGTGAGTCTTATAGGAGTATGTGAGGGATTTTGAGAGAGTATTTGGGCAGAGTTTGGCCGAGCCAAATGGCTTGGAATGTGTAAATAAGGTGGTAGTGGTGGGGGCTTTTTATAAGCGGAGAGGAGGGTCACTCTTGGATCGTAATGAAATGTTACTTTATTATATATGAGTTTCGGATTTTAAAGGTCCCAAACTTATATATTTCGAGGATAGGATGATAAGGGTTCTAAATCAACTCATCCAATAGGCTTTGGACAAGTTTAATTCTTAGATTTTACATTATCCTTCCATTTTATTAAAATCGTTAATTAAAGAGGTAGTCACTACATCATCATGGTGTCATACATAATTTAATTTATTTAATGTCTAAAAATTATAAAAAATATATCATGATGTAGGAAATCTTTTTATCTTTCTGATTAATATTTATAGTCAAACATATGACTTGTATAGCCCCATTTAAAAATTGTTTTAGTAAAATAACTCATGTTTGTGACATTTTTATTTTAACATTAAATAAAAAGTTTTTAATGTCATTTTCCAACCAAAGTGGCTCCATGGGGTCCCCAAGTTGACCCATGGATTTTCATGGTCGGCCATGACTCATAAAATAGGGGCAGGACAAGTGTCAAGGTCATTTCATATTATTATAACATAATCTTTACCTTAAATTACACTAATTACCTTTAATCGCGATTAATTAAACTTAAAAGTTACTGTTCACCAAAAAATTATTTTAATCCCATTGAACCACATTTTAATTCCTAATTACAACCATTTATGTCAGATTTTTTAAAATCAAATCACAGAAGTGGTATTGTTACATTTAAACGAAAAATCAGTTTTTTAACTACCACTTAGTGGTTTCACTATTAATCAATAATTGCAGTTTTTCAAAACAATGCCAAAATTTCACCTTAAGCTATAATTGATGTTATGAATTAAAAAATGATTTCTATTTTACAAAATTACAAACATATGAGTTTCATTAATTAATTTTATAATTAATTCCCGATATCAAAACAAATAGCGTGTTTTTAAGAAACAATATATAGCAAAAGATTGACAATTGTTTATTTCCAATTTCAAAGTGAAATTAATTATATTGACCACCATTGGATAAAATGGTAACAAAATATTATAATTACACTTTAAAACAAATCAATATTATAATTTATCACTATAAATTATTTTTATTAAAAAAGTTGTTTTTAAGTATTTTTCACTATTCCTAAAATATTGGAAGTTCTCAAAAAAATACCAAAAAATTCAACATATGATAATTTCGATATTCCGAATCCAAAAATGAAGTCCATTTTGAAATATAAAATATATATAATTTCAAAAAGTGGGTATTAATATTCATAGTGGCCATTTTTATTGGTCACAGTGTGTTAGAATCTCGAACTTGCGTACAATGCAAGCTATTGCATTATTGAAAATGAAGTGTATCGTGGACGCTCGGAGTGTTACAAGAGGTGTAACCTGAAAGAATTTCAATGTATTATTCATACAACTCGATTGATTCGTCTTCCTTATGGTTGAGTCCAAGGAACTATATTTCGATATTAAGATGGGGGGTTTAGGGAAACTATTTATTGAAAAACATTCTCTTGAATTACTCCCATTCCATGAAATCAATTTCATCATGGGGATTTGTATTTTTGATTAGTTTTAACCACTGATCAACTTCCCCATAAAAAGATATACCTCTAGTATGACTTTCTATTCTTATGAGCATAGGAGGACAGAGAATGTATTTTAAATGGTGATAATCCACTATTCAAGGAGGAGGGGATTCAATAATTGACTAACCATTGGAGGCCTTTTTGTATGATAGAATCAATGGAAACATTATCTTTCCTTGGAAGAGAACACTGTTTCCCATGATTCAAGTTATTATTCATATCTTGAGCCAGGTGAGAAAACAATAGCATTATGTTTTGAGAACCTATTACCAATATATTAGGCATAACCTTAGGTAAATACTCACATTACCTACCACATTGATTTTTGGAACGCATACCTCTATTTCATACCATTAACTAACAAAAAGAATGTACAATTAGGGGGCTTGAAAACTTAGATATTGAGAAAAAAATAAAACATTGATCATAATATTATAAACTAGTAATGGAGAAGTATATCCTAACTTGTGATTCCCTATGATTGAATCTGAGTTATCGTTTATCTATTTGTTATATTCCAATGGTATATTTTCCCCTTTAATAATGTTTTGTACTATGATCATGAATATACCTAAGCATATCCCCCAAGAGTGTCAAACCAAGAGTTAAGCAAGTTCCATTATTGGACACCAATATCCATTCGAGTCTAGATCAAAGCGGTATTTTTGGGTTTTACCCGTAGATACATCTGTTCTTTAGCTGCCTCTATATATTTTTATCCAAACAAAGATATATTTTCTTGATAAACCACTTAATATATACTTTCCATAATTTATGTGTATTTTCTTATACTTATTCTCATCCTTAAGGTTCTTACTAAAGTGTTGTATTCCTAATCTCAAAATATAACTAGACAATCCTCTAATAACAACTATAGCGACCCTAGCATTTTTCATATAAAATTACACAATTTTAAGCATAATTATACATCAGAGTAAAAGACAAAGATCGTATAGTCTAGTGACTTGGAGGACTAGGTACATAAAACTGAAAACATGGATCTAAATAAAACATTCCATTATTAAATATTCAAATAGGGCTCCTAACTTCCCATTTTCTCAAACATGTACATAGGGTACCCTAGGGAACACATTATAAAAGGGATTCTCTAAATATCCCAATAAGTGAATAACCATAAGGACAAATAATTAACACATGGGATAGAAGGCAAGTCATGAAGATATAAAAAGGGTTGTATATATGGAATCTTATCATATAGACATTAAATCATATACACATGGAGTCATAGTAATGTGGAAGAAACATAAAACATGACTTTATCTTTATTCAAGGCTAACCACCAACACAGTTTCACATGGTAGCACAAGCCAAGGCTAACCGCTAAGACCGTCGCACATGGTAACATAGGACAAGGCTAACCGCCAAGACCATTGCACATAGCAAATCATGAGACTAAAATTTACCCAATGTGTCATAGAACAATATGGGTTCACCCATATTAAAATTTAATGAATATTTGTTCCACATAAATAATCATACCTAATAAATCTTACATAATCATAATGGTCACAGATGGAATGAATTGGGTACCACAATCATGTCATAAATCATAACAAATGGGCGTATTATAAATATTTTTCATGAAAGAAAGGAATTAGAACATACATGTAAATTAATAAGGTAAAATAACAATATATAATGTTATGTGATGTCAAATATATGTGAAAACATGTGAATAGATTATTTTATAATTTTTAGCAGAAAAACATTTTTGTCTAGTTTTAAGGAGAATACAATAGAGCTATTAAAATAGAAAAGGGAAAAATAATTTATATAAATATATAAGTGAACCATGAATGATTCCATAATAAAAAATGATTATTTTATAAACACATAGGTGGATTAAAAATGAAGATAGCGTGTTCTTTCAATTGGGTAAGAATTCAGAATGTTCTCTTAAAATAGGGTTTCTTATCGGGAAGTATTGAGAATTGAATCACTTAATAACATGTATATACCTAAAAGAGAATGATGAAAGGGTCTTGAAAAATGAATTTGGTACATGTACCCATAATTTATAAAATTAATGTAAATATATAAAGTAATTTTATTTTTTTAATAAGAAAGATGAGGCAACTCTAAGGAATAAAGGAGGTTTGGGTGGAATCCCTTATAGATTATTGACATGGTATTAGGTGTACTGAAGAGAGTTTATAGAGAGAGAAACGGTTTTATAATAACTTATAAATCTATAGTGAAGTATGATGGAGGTTATTAATCATACCCCATCATTTGTGATGACAATAAAAGGCCATAACATAGAGGACATTCATGAATAAAAGTTAAATAGAGAGCATCCCTTACCTTCAGTCAGATGGTGTTCATCACTTGATATTAATGACTTGAATAATAAAATTATGTTCATTAATTAATAATTTAAGAAACTATTTTACATGTAAATGATTTATTATAACCTTATTGAGTTCATTAAAAACCTTTTGGATTGGTTATGAGGTACAATTTCCTTGTTCGGGTTCGTTTGATTGCTTGGATTTTAATGATCAGTTTACTAATTTTCATGAACATAGAATCATGTAAAATGGTTATCATTGTCTGAAATTGGAGTTATATTTTATTATTGATCATCCAAAAGGTGACATGGTTTTAAATTTAATTTGGTTACATGGAGTGAAGTTGAATTATTATATAAAACATTAATGATAAATATTTTTTTAATTTGGAGATTTTTCACTTAATTAATTGGTTTTATGTTATTATTTTACATCATGTTTGAAAAAGGATTACCTAAAATCACATAAGATAAAATACATATATTGTGATCTGGTTGAATTATTAAAATGGTATAATGACTATTTTAAAATATGGTAATGCAAATTAAAATACTGTGGTCCTTGAATGTGATAAATCAACACATGTCAGACGTATTATTTATAGAATAAAAGAAGGGGGAGATAGAGATTATGATAAACTATCCCAATAGAATAATATAATTACAATAAATATATGTTACTATAGTTATAGTACCATTTGGGTGAAGGGAGGCATGGAAAGAAACAATAAAATAAATGAACTTGAATGAAAATAAATGAATCGAAAAGTGGAATTTACGACTTGAGTTTATCTCCATTGAGGGCCACTTAATGGGAGAGTATTTGGTCTTTTGAGGAGAAAAAGGGTTTTCAAACGTGGGGGATGATCGTGGGGAGTTATTTGGCTAAAAAATAAGACTGGAACAATGCTTTAGATGAGTGAAGAGAAGAGGGAAGTGTGGGTGGTTATTACAGGGGAGGGGAGGAGTGTTTTCTTAATATTTTAATCATTAGTTTATTATTTCTCCCTAAAAAAAGTAATATTAATGATTCTTGAGACCGAAAACCGTAATATGTGTATGTTACTTCAATTTAGTGGCCTTACATCAGCCATTCATCAATTTATGATATCATAATTCATGTATTTAACATTTATCGCAAATTATCGTAATTTATTATTCACCAAAAATTCATGTAATTCCGAAAAATCTCAAAAATTCACCCATACTTTTTTCGACATGTAAAATCCAAAAATGAAATCCATTTTTCAAAAATAATTTTCTAAATATGATTAATTTAATTTTTAATTAAAATCATAGTTTACTTTAAAAATATAGATTTAATAACACCATAAAAAATTACATAACATCTTATAAAATTATCTTAGAAATAGAAGATATAAAATTGAAAATTTATGAATACCTTTTTGGAATTTTTTTTAAATTTATTATTTAATTTTAATTAGGTATTTATGAATTAGAAAGATACCAATACTTTTACTATGGTCATATTATCACTTATAAGATCCCTAAATTTTTATATATAATTTCATGGATGATGTTACTATTCTTTTGGATGATTTACTATTTATAAGGATCATATTAATATTAATAAGAGTTGGTAACTATTCACCAGAAAATATGATTGTCTTATCAATCTCCAAAAAACTTACTGATCGCAACCGTGTATGTTAGATTTTCCAATTTCAAATCAGAGAAGTGTCAAAATTATGTTTAATGGTTAAATATTACTTAGTAATTTATTGTTTTGTGATTTCATGTGATTATATGATGTAATTATAAGGATGGAATTTCCATTTATAAAACATTGGGTCATTATAGTACACTTTCTATTCACTCAATAATAGAAATAGTCTTATTTGATTTTGGTTCTACACATTACTCTATATCTAGTAACTTTTCTAGAACTATTGAATTGAATCCCTGAAGCCTTGAAGTAGAGATAACTGTGAGAATACCTAGTGGTGAAATCAATTCAACCCAAGTGTTAGACTCTTCTTCTATTGGTGTATGTGGGATGATTATTCCCAAAAATCTCAGGCTACATCCCTTGGTGGAATTAAATTCTATAATGGAAATAGATTGGATCTCATTATATAGAACACATATAAAATCTCAAGAAAATGAGATATCTTTTCATATTCAAAACCATATCATGCTCCTCTAAAAACGAATGGATGATCAAGAATGTCCTTTGAAAATCTCTTATATGGTTCTAGTGTTTATTCCCTTTGAAGAAGTATACCTCTCTCAAATGGTTGAGTCAAAGGAAGGTATCATCCTAGGGGAAATTCCCTTCATGAGGGAATACAATGATGTATTTCCATAAGAGTTACTCGAACTCCCCCTGATCGCGAGGTAGAATTATCAATTTAACTCATACCTAGATCTACTCCTATCTCAAATTTTCCATATATGATGGATCTTATCAAACATGTGGAGTTAAAAAAGTATCTATAAGAGAATTTGGATAAATGGTTTATGTACCCTAGTGCATCACCTTGAGGCGCACCAATGCTCTTTGTGAAGAAGATGAATAGATCAATGTCGTTGTGTATTGATTATCTGGAACTCAAAAATATCACATTAAAGAACAAGTATCCTCTCCCAAGGATTGAATATTTGTTTGATCAGCTACGAGGAGATCAATAATTCTCAAAGGTGGATCTTAATTTGGGATATCATCAGCTAAAGGTGAAAAAGAAAGATATTCATAAGACTACCTTATGTACAAGGTATGGTCACTATGAGTTTCTGGTGATTCCCTTTGGACTCACTAATGCCCCTGAATTCTATAGGGATTTGATAAATAGATTCCCTAGACATTAACTCAACATATTTGTTGTAGTTTTGTCGATGATATTCTCATATAATCTAAGAGAAAGGAGTAACTTTAAAATAATCTAAGATTTGCATTGGAGACATCTAGAAAGGGGATATTGTATGAAAGCTTATAATGTGTGACTTTTGGATGAAGAAATTCAGATTCTTGGGCCATGTGATCACAATTTTGGGAATTTCTATGGACCCTTAAAAAATAAAGGCATTTGAGGAATTGTACAAACCCTATAGTGTTATAAAAATCCGTATTTTTTTGGATTAGCATGGTAGTACTGATATTTTGTGGGTGATTTCTCACAATTTTCAAGCCCTCTAACTAAGTTAAGAAGGAAAGGGTTAATGTCTGCCTAAATGGAAGAATGTGAGTAAAGCTTCAATGATTTATTGATAAGGACGACCACTGCACCTGTACTCACATCACCAAATAGAGGATAATTTATTGTGACATATAGTGATACTTCCAAGAAAGCATTGGGTTTTTTACTCATGAAAAATGATAATGTGATTTTGTATGCCTCGCATTAGTTGAATATCCATGAGCAGAACTACCCGACGCATGATCTGGGGCTTGCAGCTGTGAATTTTCCTTGAAATTTAGTCGACATAACCTTTGTGGTGAGAATTATGACATATATATCGATCACAAGATCCTAAAGTATATATTCAAACAAAATGAGATCAATATGAATCAAAGAATATGGTTATATCTAATAAAAGGCTTTGATTGATCTATTCACTTTCATTTTTGCAAGGAGAGAAAGGTAGATGATGTTGTTAGTAGAAAAGAACATACATGTCTATTCATGTTGCAGATTGAGAAAGACACTACCTTTATAGATATTAAAATGATATATTTGGAAATAATAATGGCATGGAAAACATCCTACCTTGCCCAAGTAATTTCCCATATATCCATCCAAGAGAAGATTAAGGAGGCACAATCAGATGATCCAAAGATGCAAAATAGGGTGAATGGAGTAATGTAAGGGAATATGCAAGAGTTCTATATCGATTATGGTGGTGAAATATAGTTTGGAATAAAGAGTTGTGTTCTGCCATCACTCGAGATAAAGAAGGATCTTTTAGAAAATTCACATAGCTCAACATTCTCTATCCATCATGGTAGCACTAAGATGTACAATGATCTTTGAGAACTCTTCTTGTGGGATAAAATGTAGAAGGATATTACTGGGTATATATCAAGGTGCTTGATATGTCTTCAAGTTAAAGCAGAGTGAAATATGTCCAAAGGGATCATGCAACCATTTCTTATAACCATGTGGAAATTGGAAAATGTCTCTATGAACATTGTCACGGGTCTCTCAAAGACATCCAAGGGAAATAATGTGATATCGGTTTTGGTGGACCAACTCACCAAGACTACTCAGTTTATCGCTATTTGGGAATATCATTTGATTGAACAACTTGAAAAGATAAATTTAAAGGAAGTGTTGAGACTACATGGGTTTATACTCTCAATTATCTATGATCATTATCCTATGTTTACATCCAAAATTTAGTGCAGTCCTCAACATTCCATGACTACAGAATTGAATTTCAGGACGACCTATCATTCCCAAACCGATGGAAAATCTGAAAGAAATATTCAAACCCTCAAAGATATACTAAGATCCTGGTCATTATAATTCAATGCATGATGGGATTATCATATCACATTGGTTGAGTTCTCATTCAATAATTGCTTCCACTAGAGTATTCAGATGTAACCATATTAAGCTCTAAGTGGAAAGAAATGTAGAACACCAACCTGTTGGGATGAATTTGAGGAAATAAAGCAACTTGGACTAAATATTTTATAAGAGATGACAAAAAAAGGTTTGAGACATCCAAAAACATATCAGAGCTTCTCAGAGTTAGAAAAAGAGTTGTGCTGACAACCATAGAGAGGACTTGGAGTTCAATGTTGGAGATAAAGAATTCCTTCAAATATCACTATGTAAGAGAGTCATATAGTTTGGAAAGAAAGGGAAGATAATCCCAAGGTACATTGTCCTCTTTGAGATCATTGACCACATAAGATCTATGTCCTATTTTATTGAGCTTCCACAAAATATGGCTCACGTACATGATGTGTTTCACGTATTACACCTGAGGAAGTACATACCATATCCCTCACATGTACTGAACTAAGAGGTTGTACAATTGGAAGATGATCTCTCTTATGAGGAGCAACCAATAAAGATTATAGACCATAGAGATAAGATTATATGAAATAAGACAACCCACAGTTTCAAAGAGTTTTGGATGAACCATAATTATGAATAAGCAACATGGGAACTAGAGGATACAATGAAGGATAAGTACCATCACATTTTTATATAAAACAAAAATTTTAGGGCGAAATTTCAAAAGGGGGAAGAATGTAACAACCCAAACTTTTATAAATGCAATTTCTAATTTATTCTAGTAATGTAATATAGTATAATCACATAAAATCCCATTAGGAAACACAATTCCATATCTTGTTTAAATTAACTACTAAATTCTATGTCCTTTAAAGATAATTATTTATACTTAGGTGATCTTAATTTTTTAAATATGAAATACATGGTTGCGATCTGTAAGTTTCTTGGAGTCCAATGGGACAAACAATATTTTTTGTGAAAAGTACCATACCAAAATGAATAGTAATTTTACCCTTATGAATATTCATATGACCCTTATGAATAGTAAATCATCCAATTGAATTGTAATATTATCAATGATTTTATAAATAAAATTTATTAATCCTATAAGTGACAATATGATTTAATTATATTATAGTGTTGGAATTTTTATAATTCGTGAATATTTCATGATTAAGTTAATAATTTAAAATGTATAGTTTTATAAAATGCATTCATAAACTATTATTTTTATGTCATATTATTATATGAATATTATACGAGACGTGAAGTAATTTTCCAGAGTGTTACAAAATCAATTTTCATTTTAAAATTTTTATTTTCCTTGTAAATAATGATTTTATTTAAAAATTAAATTGATCCTATTTTATTTTTATTTTCAAAAAATGGAGTTCATTTTTTAATTATAAAAATTAAAATATGGTTGAGGTTAATTTTTGGTATATTTCTGAAATACCTGATTTTTTTAGTGAAGAGTAAAATATGGTATTTTACTGTATACATACATTATAAGTTAAATCCAGTATTCCTAACATAATGAGGGATGTAAGCACGCAAATAGAGAAAATAAATTCCCCTTTTAATGTATATATTCTTGGAATGATCACTTTTTTTATCGTGTGGAGAAATAATAAATTAATGAATATGAAATTGAGAAAACCCCCCACCCCTCCACTATAAATACCACCCTTCACAACCTCATTTCCTCACACCACTCAAGATTAAATCCTAGTACAAATTCTAATTAAACCTTACATATAACCCCTACACATATATGAGATATTGGTCTCAACAAAATTTCAATCCATGTTTCCTTAAAGAGGATCTTATGAGGATAATTCGAGAGGTAGTTTCTCTCTATCTTTTCTTTCAACTTCCTTTCACATTTAATTTATTTTCTTATATTATCCGGAAATTATCCTATAAAAATATCATGATAACTCTAGTATATTATATACAATGGTATTATTTAATATTAATTGATATTGTTTCATTAAAATCTTCCCTCCCTTTATATGTTTTATTAATGAAATTGTGGTCCGTAATGTGCCAATTTACCGACATCATGGGCGATGCACTTCCATTTTCTTCCAATTCCATATAGGATTTAAATAAAACATTTAAATTGTTGAAAATATATATTTATATGTATTTTTAACCCTTATTATATTATTTAATGAACTTATATATATGATACTAAATGAAAAAACAAAACAAGTTCATTATGATCGAAAAACTGCTCCGATTAACCTAACATGGTCATCATTAACATTTATCACCTGAATCAGACTCATGGTATATAAAGAAAATCATTATAAGTTAAATTATGATTATAGAGGATAGATAATAACATATAATAAAAATTTTGGTTATTTATCCTCATTTTAAACGATTTTCCATTCATGAATACAAATAAACCGTTCTTGAAAACCAAGAAAATGAGCACTCCCAAATGGTGAAATTAAACTTAATAACTCATCCAAAGGCCCATAAAAGAACCTAATGAAACCATAATGAATCATATTAATGTATAAAAGTTTATTTAATTTTTAATTAATGAATCTAATTTCATTATATAGGATATTAAAATTAATAAAGTGTTCAGATAAAAGGTAATGCTACTTCTCGAACCCGACGTCCTTTTTTATGGCTTCCCATTTTCCCCTCCATTATCAGTATCATTATTACTTAAAAATAATTTCTTCATAATTATATTAAATATTATGTGATATAAATTCTTTCCACTATAATTTATGTGAAATACAATGTTTTCCAAAAGAACTCTTCTTTCAAAAACACACCTTTTACTTCTTACTCAAGGTTGGTGGTTCTTGTATTAAGAATGAAATTCCCTCTTTCATTTGGGAATCCAATGTTTTTGAATGTAAGATTTATGAAATGAAACCCAATCCTTTACATGGGGTATTTATGTCCAGGATTAATATATTTTCTATGGGGCATGCATCATTATGTTAATGTTATGTTGTGATGGGTGCACCCTGAATTATATAGTGCAATATTGATGGTATAACGTGACGGGTGTGCCCGAAATTATAAAATACTCCATTGAATTGAATAAAGTGAAGAACCTCATGAGTAAAGTGAAATATGTGTGAACATGATTCTATATTTGTTCAAATGTTTTGTGGTATTTGACCACTAATAAATGATGTTACATTTTTTATGCATTTTCTACATTCCATGTCTTCTCTTAATGCTTCCTCTAATGATTATAATCATTTTTCTAGGTTATGATGATAATGATCATGATTAACCCATGTTATATTTTTTAATATTCTTATATGTCCTCTTACATGGACATTAGATGACCCCTTTTGATGAATATCCTTAGGGGACTATATGTACTAAGGAGTCTACAAGGGCCAATAAGAAGCTAGAGAAAAAGGTATTAAATAAATGTTTATGCTTTATACTGTAAATGTTATATATGTTCCTATTTTTTAAAAGACAAGAAAAATTTGGATACCAATTTTGTAATATTTTCATGATGTTTCTCATTAAAAAGATGTATAATTAATGCAAGAAAAGAAGGCTTTCTATATAAATCTTGTGAGATAAAACTATTATCTCACCATATGAGAGTTTATGCATGTTGAATAACCTATGATGAAATTTTTTTTGTGACAAATACATATATAATAACATATAATTCTATTTATGGGTCTCATTATACATTAATTCTTGACAAATGAAAAATTCACCATCATTTCATAGTGTATGAAATGAAGTGGAAGTTGAGAAAGGAACAACCAAAGGGTGAGATTGTGCATATGAAATATAATGAAATCAAGTATATATGTATCATAATGTTCTAATACATTGAAATAATTATTAAAAAATAGGATAAGGATATTGAAAAGTATTTACCATAATACTGTTGTTTTTGTTGAACCGATAATCTTATAAATCATCATAGATTTATGGTTTTTTGATCGAAAACATTACATCGATCATTCACTTTCCAGTGATCAATGATATGAATAACTCTCTTTATTATTTTTTGGTCTTCCTCCATGTCCAATATTCACTCCCAACCTATGTTATATTATATTTAAACCCATTTTAGATTTAATTTTGGTAACCATTAAGGTTCCAACTTTCCTTACTTAAATAAAGTTTTAGTATTCATTTTTATATTATGGGTTTATATGCCATAAAAATTAAAGTATTGATCCTTTGATAAAACAGAAAAATTTCAAGGGATAAATTAATTTTAAGGGGTTTATAGTGTAACACATTTATATTTTTTGAAATTTTTTATCTAATTAATTTAATTTTTTTGATATTTTTCTTTTCATGCAACACTTTATATAGCTATTGTTATTTGAAAGCACTAAGTTTAGATTGAATTATACACAAAACAATGTTAATATTGCACTAAAATACACTTAGATAATATTTAGGTATAGAAAAAATTATTTTTTTAGTCTATTACACACAATTCCATGTTCTTTCAATAGCTTACTATACACATAAGACCTAGTTTTCCCAAACAACACTGTAACATTAATAATATCATTAAAATATTATCATTGTTCCCACCAATCCATTAGACTGAATTTTATGAATAATATTAATTAAATTATAATAATATTTTTTTCAAATTTATAGAATAATATATATTTAGTGAACAATAAACTAGAAATGAAAATAAAACTTTTTTGAAAGTATATAAAATCTTTTACCAGGAAACTATATTTATGAAATGATACAAGTTTTACCTCAACAAATTAATTAAAAAAATTATGATAAATTCTTTTAATGACACACACACACATATATATAAATTTTATTTATTCCACTATTTAATGTTTATATTATATGTTTTTTAGACACGTGATAAAAATTAATCCTATTTTATAAATAAAAATATGTATTTTCATAAAAAGTAATTTTACTTTTAATAGAGAACCTATTTTAAATATATTTTTTAAAAAATTTATAATTGTTGTTTGAAAACATAAACTTCATTTTTGAAATAAAAATATCAAAATTTATTTTTAGATAATTTTTTGTATTTATCTAAAATATTTCATTTTTGGATGAATAGTGAAAAATACTGAATTTTATTTAAATATACTTTTTCATCTAATTTATTTGTATAGTAAAATTATATTTAAATTTGTTTTTAAAGTATATTTAGAAAAATTATATATAAATTTATACAATTAAGGTCATCAGAACCAATTTTTCATTGAAATTGGATATAAAAGCATTCAAAAACATTAGGTCTTTTTCAATTTAAAAACACGTCAGCTCATCCCATCTGCAGGATTATTTTTAATTTAATTTCTAAAAATATTGTGTTTTAAATTTTGAAAAATGGATTAATTATTTGGAATAAGAATACATTATAATTTCTCATAATTTCATCTCAGTTTTTGACCCAAAATATTAGTGAAAGTAATCTAAATCAATTATAGTAGTTAAGTTAAAAATGAGTTTACTTTATGGTTAAACATTAATCTTAAGGATACAAATGACCTATAAACATGTAAAAAAATCAATTTTATGGAAATATTTAGAAACATGAACATATTTTATCTAATTTGGATAACTATTTGATTCCCATGATGTAAGTGAGTCCTCTCAATAATGTTTACCTTCTTAGATTTACAAGATTATAACTCCTCCTCCACTATAAAAGGCCACTAAACCCCTCACATATTAAGACCTATCCAGACACTTGGTCTAGTCCAAAATATTCCCAAATAATCTCCAAAATTATATCCATTAATCTTAGATGTATCCCTTTTGTCATGAATTCAACCATGGAATCCCTTTAGTGCAAACCAAAAGGCTTTACCCAAAGAAAAGGTAACATTATCCTAGAAGCTCTTTTGTTTTATTTTATTTCTACACCACCTAAAATATTATTGATAATACATATATAATAACCTATTTATCATAAATAAACTGATTTTTTTTATTATAATGTTTATGACTAGACCTACACACACTTTCACCAAATGGGTAACGAACATACCGTTCGTGTGTACGGTGAACCACGACCTCAGAAAATGATGTTGTTTGTTTTTTCTTTACCACCTATCCTGGATTGAAATTATAAAGGAAGCTATGTTTTTATTATATATATATATATATATATATAATATATTTATGATATATTTATGATTTTTTATATATTATATTAAACACAACATTATGATATCCATTTTTTTAAATACGATAACTTCATTTGTGGATGTGTGTTCTACCGTCTCCTTAAAGCGATGGGATTCGTTCACACATTACATGGAATGTATTATGGAATGGATTAAAAAAAATATATAATATATATGATATAATTATTCTACTTTAATGATAATATATATATATATATATACAACTATAACATTTATGTTTTTTCTTTTAATATGACAAGAAAATAGAAACGACGTTCATGTGTATGTACGACCTACCATATCTATTAATAGTGAATTTAATTTCATATTTATATATTTAATAGATTAATATATATATTTATATACTAAATATATATGATATATAAATACATTTTTAAATTCTTTAAATATGTAAATCATGATCTAATTAATAGGATCAAGAATAAAAAGTCAAAACGTGTACGATAAAAAAAGCAGTTATTACCAAAAATGATACATTAACAAGGAATTATTAATAAATGAAAAATATAAATTAGTAAGTGAATAATATATGGTATTATATATATGAATATGGTTTTGTGGTATATGTGTAATAAAATTATTTTTATTATACGTGAGGTTTTAATGTGTATGAAGAAATCCAAGAATTAAGGTAAGGGTTTTTCATCTTTCTATTATTTCCATGAGATATATGCTATTTGCAACACTTATTCATTTCTTGTGGTGTGTATAATAACATATGAAATGATAGATCATGAATTTATATTATTTAGTTATATTTAATGTTTCAATTGATTTTATTATTTCAAGGTTTTCACTATTTAAATGTTACTCATGTAGTAAGGGAATTTCTAGTCTTACTTCTAATTTTGTGAGACTTATGCCTTATTCACACCTCATTTATTTTTGTGTGGTGTATGTACAGCCTATTAATTTATCTTATGTTTAATATCCATAAATTTATGTTTATTTAAGTACCCATTTTATGATCACTATTTCATGGTTTTTATAGCTAAAAAGTTACGAAATTGGAACAATAATTTTGTCATATTTTCCCTTCTTTGAGACACATATCATCTGATGAACCAATATTATTTTAAAAGTTTTAAATAATTGACTTTTATAGTTTTACAATTAATCTTTTTATTTTCATGATATTATATGATAAATTTAATTTTATCATTTACTAGGAATAATCATTCTAAATTACTAAAGTGTTATGTGTTTATTGCTAAATCCAATCTTTTAACGGTATTGTTTACAATTATGATTCCATTGATAAAATATTATGATACCTCTCTCCATGTAAAGAAAATTAATTCTACTAAATTATTTCTTGATATCCTCATGTGATGACTTCATTTTTAGAATCATTGGTACTTACTATAGATTAGAAAATGTTTTTATGAAAATTTGACATTATTTTTCTCCTAGGATGGGAATATGTTTTCTCCCAAAACCATGTATTAAAAAATGTTTTTTAATTATATTTTAAGATCATTTTCAAGTATATGTATTTAAAAAATGTTTTATGATTTAATAATGTGTTTAAATTAGTTATCAAATCTTCCTTTATATGTTTTCAAATTTATTTTCAAAGGAAAAGTGTTTGAAAATGTATTTTTTATTTAAAAAATAAATTTTTCAAGCGGAAAGGATATTTTCCTCCAGAAATATTTAAATGATTTTTTAAATCATCCATTATAATTTTTTTAAATTGGTTTTCAATGAACATGATTTTGAAAAAAGTTCATGTCTTAAAAAGTGATCCTTAAAGAAAGACCATTTTCCTTAAGAAATGTTCCATGTGATATTTAAAAATACTTATCCACATAAGCTGTCATAATTTGATATAGTTTATGATTTATTAAGATTATGAACCAATGGATCCATTCATATTATATATCTAAATGGTTTATATTTTGACGGAATGATGTCTATGACACCTGTTTCTCTTCCAAAAGTTATATTCTTATGAAACTGTCTTCTTTTAATGGGTTATAGTTTGATGAAATGATTATGAAATCTGTCTATTTTTGATAGGTTATGATATGATGAAATTCATATGATATTCATTTCATATCATGGGTTATTTTATTATGTTTTTGAAACCCATCTATTTTTATTGGCCATTATATGATCAATGTTTTCTTAGCATGTAGAACATGCATGTAGGATATAATTATGTGATGGATGGAATATATATTTCTCTACAATACATTCAGTAATGATGGATGAATCATGAATATTTATATACTACATTTGAACCTAGTTACATGTTCAAAATGTTATGCATGAATCTGATTACTTGTTCAAAATTTTATGCATGAACGAGATTAGATGTTCCCAAGGTTATGCAAGGACCTGGTTGCATGTCCATAAATTTATGCATGAACCTGATTACATGTTCACAATGTCATGAATAAACCAATTACATGTACATGAAGTTCTGTGTTAACCTTATTACATGTTTAAAATGTTATGAACAAACCAGATTACATGTTCCCAATGTTATGTATGGACATGTTTTCAAGTCCATAAGTTTTTTCATGAACCTGATTATATTCTCACAATGTTATGAGTGAATGTTATTATGTGTTCATAATGTCATGTGTGATGTAGATTACATGTCCACAATGTTATGCATAAACCTAATTACATGTTCACAATGTTATGACTGGACCCAGTTGCATGTCTATAAGTGAATATGAGGGTATGATTTCACATCCTTAACTTGATGAGTGAACCTATTTCTACTTATACATTGTCACAATGTTATTAGATTATGTGTATGCCATAATTCCATGTCTTATTCCTATGTTATGATCTCATAGATTATTATCTAAATTATGTTATCATTCAAGTCTTATGAACTATCAATAGTTATGAAATGCCTCTTGGTTATGATATTTGATATGCAAGGTATGATCTTCAAATGAAAAGATCATTTTCTCATACACATTATTCTCAAGAATATGATTACATATCTACATATTTACCATTACTGGGAATCTAATATCACCCTTTCTTATGTTTCCTTTCCCTAGGTTATGAATAATGGTTTTTAAGTATAAGTACTAAAGGGAAAGATCATTACAGTGTTGTTGAAGATCATTCCCTAAATTAGAAGAATGTGTTCCAAATTTTGAAATACATTAAACTGTTACAGTCTTTATGAATGTATTTTTGTAATGTGATGAATATTCATATAAAATGATGTAATATCCATGTATGGTAAGCCAATGTTTCTATAATGAAAGAAATGTGATGTATTCAATGACCCAATTTGCCTATAATCTGAGAATCAGGATCATATAATTTTTCTATATGGTTTTGACATGCTTAATTTCTTGTGTTCACATGATGTCTTTGAAAAAGTGAAAATATGAAAATGCATATTTTCATATGATGCATATTGGTGGAAATTGGTATATAGATACTTGTTTTTTATGGAGATCACATCAAGTCCCTTTATATACAAAGTTATATTGATGCTTTTCTGTAGTATGATCTTTTCATATATATATATATATATATATATGAATAAAAATATTCATATTTGTTTTTAATGATATAGAGGCCCATTGGGTCAAAATTTGTGGATGTTTGAATTAGAATTGCATTAGACTCATCGAGATTCACTAAAAATGTTATAAAGCTAATACAAATTATTTTGGGTTGGTGTTAAAAAGTTATTGCATATCATGTGATATATGATGAATTTAATGATAGCTTTAGAAAACTGTTTTGGATATAATTTCACAATTTATTGTATATGATATAATATAATGTTAAAGGAAATAGTTTATTGGGATTTAATGAAAGTGGGTGATTGAAAGAGTTATTTCATAAAGAATTATCTTTATATAATATATATAAGTTATCTCATAACACATGAAAATTATGATTTGCATGCACAATGGATACTTTGTTTTATAGGGATTGTTTTTGGATCGTAATGATAAATAGTTATCAGTTGATTCATTCTCCACATAGCTATCATTTAATAAAATAATTGGAGAATTAAAAATCTTGTATATGATACATGATATTGATGTTTTAGAATTTACTCATTTTTTTAGAACTTGAGGGAAATCCCCTTGTAATGGAGTTATAAAATGGTGCATGGAACAACAAAATAGAAACGACAGTTCAAATAGCAGACCAATACCGCTATCACGAGGTCACAAGCTTTTTTTTTGATTTTTTCAGCATTCCTTTTTTCCTTGTCCTGAAAGGCCACCCAATCCATTCCTCGACCACAACTACATCCTCGGCCTCTGTAGTGGAGAGCCTCCAAAACATGCACTTAATGTTGAAGAGTTTTAATGTCTATGTCTAGGTCTAAGACATCCGAGGAAGCTCCATTCATTACTGCTGTTTCATCCCTTCCACAGCCCCTCCCGTAACTTTTAGCATGTCTCCCATGCTTCCCATCACTATCTTGCTTCCAAGAGTTATCCAAATCATCATTTTTAGAAACATGGTGTTGAGGTTTCACCTGAGGAATGAAATGTTATGATCGTGACTCAGTTGGGTGCTGGATTGTGGAGGACTATCCCTATTGTATCACTATATGCATCTTAGGGGTGTCTTCAATATCCATTTTTCCTTATCGACCAGTCACCAAGATCCCAGAATTTAATCATGAATTATCAACACATGACTAAATAAAACGCCCCAAGAAGGTTACTTGAGTATTATAAACAATACAATCATATTATGGTTGTGGTGTGGATGATCACATAATGTTTTTTAAAAACTCCCCACCACCAAACACCATACTTATCCTTATCATTTGAATTATTGGATCTAGATGGATATGAAGAAAGGATATATTGCATTAATATGATAGATAATTAATATGGAAACTCTGGATACAATAATGAGGGGAGATGACTTTTGGATTCCCTTAGTGATCTTTACAAATCCCATGTCATTTTGTTTGAAGATGATTACATTGATGTTCAATGCGAGGAGTCTCATTTATAGTTGTTATAAATATATATTCTTTGGTTTTGTTTATCATAGTTCCATATTATCTTCTGTGGAGATCCACGACATGAATTTTAAATTGCTTCTATAGCTTCTTATAATTTCTATTAAACTTATTTAAAAGTCTTCAAGGGATACATTATACATAGTTCATGATAGAGTTTTAGTATTTGTGAACAACGATATATTCATGAAGAAATGGGCCTAGATGTGTTTGAATTTTTTAAGATAGTTTGCATAGAAAAATGAAGCAAAGGAATGAGACTCATGTAAATCAAAAGTTACTCAAGAATTTTGGTCACAAATCACCTTAACAGAACATGTGAAAGGAAATATGTTCACATGAGCACAATGATTTGTTAAAATTTGGGAAGTTTTATAATATTAATGATTCAATGAGTCCCCTATTAACATTTATAAAAATTAAGAGTTTTTTGAATGTTTGGTGAATTACTAAAAAATGGAGTTGTGTGAGAAGATAGAGATGCACGAATGAGGTGGAATCCATACGAAAAGAGACGAATATGGAAACATGTTTTTTAGGGTATTATGTAAGAAATGATGTTTTCCAAATTCATGCAGATATGGAGTTTTTTGAACACAAAGTATCGAGCTATATGAAAGGTTAGGGGAGAGCGTGGAAGTTTTATTAAGGGCCTAGAATTCCAATAAATAGGCCTCCAACCCCCTCATTTCCAATAAAAACAAGACTAAATGTATATTATAAGGCTTTTTATTCAAAAAATATTCTTGTAAATGTAAATCATGAGATTCATTGTAATATAAACATAATTTATGTGAATAAAAGCATTATATCACTTTGAGTATTTTTCTGTTATATCTTGGAAATTTTCATGAACGATGGGAGTTGTGTGAATGAATTTAGATGAAAATTAGTTTCATAATGGAAGAAACTTTTTCCTATAAAACTAATTGATTTCCACAAATAATTGATTGATTTTGAAGGTTGTATTTTGTCAAAAAATCATTAAAATTATGTTGAAGTGATCTAGTTTCATAATGATTTAAATATATTTAATTTTTTTAGTATTGAGATAGCTAGAATTTCATTATATCGTAGAAACACAGAGAAAAAAATGACATGACCAAAAGGTATAGTATATAATATTGGAAGAATAATAAAAATAAAAATAAAAATAAAAATAATAATAATATCACACTAATAAAGAAATATTAACAAACAAAAAAAATTAAAATATTATTACATAGAAAAAACTACTAGAAAAATTTACATTCCAAAAAATATTAATTTACAAAAAATTTCAAAAAAAATATTAATGGCTTTCATATAGAAGAAAACCATTTTATCATACCGAAAACACAAGCACAATCATATATCAAATGTATGTGAAATCCTAAAAGCTATGATTTTGACATGTAAAAAATTTACAATACCCACCCACCAGCCTTTGGTCATCATTCCCATAATACATTTATCAAAAAATTCCACCAACTACAAATATTCATATACATATGATATTTTTCATGAAAAATAATTTATAATTATCCATCAAATTAATTACACTACTCAAAATATGTCTGGGTAATTTTTTTCTATTATTGAATTTTTTTATTTCAAAAATAAAATGAAAACAAAAATAGTTTTCTAAAATCATAAACAACCTATGTTTTCAATTATTATAAAATATTATATTTTTATTATCCTATTTCTAAAAACATTTACATCATGTAATTAGTTTTTTTGTTATCTAACAACATTATCAAAGTTCATGTACCTAGTTTAAAAAAATAAATTCCTAGGTTTCTCTTTGTAGATATATTATGATTGAAGAGTCAATACATATTAAAACACTGATAATAAAATATTTTACACGAAACAAAATAAATTACACCTAAAATCATAATTAATATGGGTATCTAAGGGTATTATCAACATAATTTGGTATCATAAGAAAACAAGAAACTATTATGCATAAGTAATCTAAAAAAAATAATGTATAAGAAACCCAAATGTAATTATGCATAAGAAATTTGGAAACACTTAACTCTAAAAAATAAAAAATCAATTTTGGATAAGAAATATAAAAAAACATACGCAGAAGAAATATGGAAACACTTATACATAAATAATATGGAAACACCTTTGTGGAATAAATATGAAAACACATATATGTAAAAAAAATGGAACACTTTTGTATAAGAAATTCAAAAATGAATATGAATAAGAAAAATGAAAACCCATATTTATAAGAATACCAAAAATACTTTTGTAAAACAAATCTACAAGCACTTATGTATAATATCAAGCAAGGGATCTAGTATCAATTTTATATTAAAGAACTAAAATCAAAAACTACAAGACAAAGCTTGAAGGTGTAGGAATTATCAAAACAATAAGAAAACAGTTATATATATGCGGTTAGGATATAGTATCAATTTAAGATTAAATCACCAAACTAAATCATTTCATTGAATTTATTACAAGTGTAAGCACTAAAACAACAATATGGAAAAACTTATGTATATGCACTTGTATTATTGTATCAATTTTAGATTAAAGGAATAAAATGAAAAATTATGCTACTTATCTTGTTGGTAAAAGAATTATCACAATTATTAGTAAATTAATGAATATAAGAAAAATATAATAGGAGATTACCATAATCTAATTGTGAGTTTCCACTCAAGGTATCTTCTCTCCCTCCATGGTTTGACTATGAATTTCAAATATGGATAGGGACTTCCTCAAAGAGGATCCCCTATTTCTTCTTCAGTGTCTCGATAATTAAGGTATTTTTGTTTTGAAAATGTTTGTTTTGTTTATTCATAGATGTTTCTATGTACAAATCTCTATCCACTTGTTAAGTCTTTTGTTCAGTGTTGAGGTTTACTTCAATGGGATTCTGTTCATATGTTTTTTGGTATAACTACATCTCTTCCATATAAATTTGATGATATGGTATTGATTATTCTCTCTCATCACATCCCCACTCACTCCACCAATGATTTATATCATCATATATGTGGTTTCATGATTCGATCTGTCATAGTATCCCCTCTATCTATATGAATGATTCCCATCATCTATCATTTGAGTTCCGAAACATCTTTGTTTATTTATTATTTGAGTCTCCCAAATCATGATATCTATATATACATCAAGTTATCATATAAAGGAAGATCTTAGTGATGTATCCTCATGTTTTACTTGTACATTCTTGAGTGGTTATCAGTGGGTGCTACAATGGAAATTTTTTCCACTACTCAAATTATTCCTCACAATTTCATTTACATATTTTTGTTTTTATTGAAGTGGTATTTTTATAGATTATGGAATTATATTCAAGGATGTTTATTCTAGGGATGAAGTGCTGTTATTGGTGACGATTAAGGTATTTTCAATGAATTTTCATATGGTTTTGATGTCTTTGATCTGTAAGGCTATTTTTTTCGTTTCATTGTTGAATGTGTTATTTATCTTTCTATTGATTTAGTTTTATTTGAATTTTATTTTAAATAATGTCAATGAAAAAATGTGAATATTAAATAATAAAGAGATTTAGAAGTTGTTATAAGCACATGGGGATGAGTATCAAGTTTACATTAAAGCACAACGATCAAAAAGTTCAAAAAATGTTTATATGATAATGTGTACACATTCTCATAGAACTATATAAATAATTATGTATAATAAATATAAAAATTATTAATTAAATAGATCATATTTTTTTAATCGATTAAAAATGCACTAGAATGAAAACACATGGATGGTCTAGTAAATTCATGTTATGCACCTCTAGGTTCTAATAACTCCTATCCCAAAATAACAATAAAAACTAATTCCAATTTTTGTGTCAAAATTATTATTATTTGTTCAACTGATTCATTTATTAGAAGTTATAATTAAATAATATTTTTCATTGAGCAGTTGAAATTATTACATGAATATAAAAAATCAAAAATAGAAATTTTTATGATAAAACAAATCATTTTCTAGAAGATATAACCTAGAGATAATTTTTTTAATTTTTTAAAAAACATTTATGGAAAATTAATGATAAAATAAAAAATTCATATAGAATAGAATCAAAATGAACATCATAACAAAAAAATAGTTTAAATATAGAAATTTTTACAAAAATTGGGCAAGTAGATGAATCCCATATATTCGTTGAGATTTTACAGTTATCCCTTGTCAAAAAAGTATGACGTAAATTGAGATAATTTCCATGGAAATTTAAGATAGCATGCTAATATAAAATTAGTAAAATGACTGGTCATTCAATGTAATCCAATGATTCAATTTACCCCATCGATATAAGAATCAATCCATATTTTATATCCCCCTAAAAAAAATAATATTTCCAGTGCATAAAGAAACTCTACTAACTATCCTCATGTTAGGGTTATGAAAACATCATAGTTTATAACCGAGATTGTATGTTGGGAGAGAAAAATGTATAAAAAAGGTGATGTTTTCATGGATTATAATTTAGTGATATGTTATTTATTTATTTACAAAGATCAAAATGGGGTCACTTTTACAAAAATAAGTTGCACAAAACCTTAATTAGATTGAGTCTATAAAAAAATTATAAATGATTAAAACTGATTGATTTATCACGTATATGAGGGAGATTCATATAATAATATTGTCTTATAACCCTTTGTATGTTTCAATTTAACTATTTTAATTATAATTTTATTATTTACACATATTTTATGTTATGGGATTGATGTTTTCATGGGGGTGTTGCTGCATGACCACTATGCATGTGGTTGTTTTTATTATATTTTCATGCTACTATTTTCTTCACATGAATATCTATTCATATAGAAAACTGATCAGTGGAAATACAAAAGCTATGAGTTCCCCCTGTTATGCTTGTTTTCCTCACCCTTGTTTTCAGGAATTGTTTTGTGTTCCAATGGTATGATGCCACTTGTCCTGCCAGCTACGCTGCCTCCTATTAATTGAACCACCAATGATATCTCCACCATCCAAATCACTTTTAACATGTAGATATTTCTTTGTTAGCTGATGATTTCCTAGAATACCATCATTACTAAGATGCATGCTTGGATATGTGGTGATCCATCCATTCTGGCCTTGGGATTTTTTCAGTTTCATATCGTGAGCTCCCAATTTGAGTTTCCTTCACTAAATAGAGATGAAATAGAAGAAGAAGAGGGAGAACATGACTTCTATATCCACCCGCACTCCCCTCAATCATGTTGGTGCCTTCCCTTGGAACCAGAGTACAACTTCAGCGGATATTAATTGGATATTTACATGATCATGGGTCTAGGATAACTCTCACCAAAAAAGGTTCCTGATCGTGACTTCCTTTCATCATAACTAGGTTTAAATTTTGAATTGATATATGTGTATGTCATTAATTCATTTTGTATAATGATTTGTACTATATTCTTTATGGGTTTGTGTGTGTGAGTCAATCCGAGAGTGGATGGCGTTGACTCTACATGATTGGTTTCATCATCACCACCTAGTTCAACAAGGACAACCTTCTCAAACGGTTTCTTAGGATATATTCTTTATACTTAATGTTTATAATTATTTTCTTGTTTTTTATTATTAATAAAACAACTAACTTGGGTATTGTCGTCACTATGTACATGGGACAATTCTAATCTAAAACACATTATATCTATTGTTCATTTCTGTTCTTTCTTTTCTTTTCAATCTATTATTTTGATTCAAATTATTTGTTTGAATAAGAATATTTTTTCATCTTATTTTCATAAACATTAAAAACTAATCATTCCAATTCCATAACCTGCTTATACATTTTAGTGGTTCCAAAAAGTTCTATGGTTTAACATATTATACCAACAATTAGTTTCAGAGCCTAATGAAATGTAGATAATGGGATTAACAGATTTTTTATTGATAAATTTTATAGTGATAAATATTATATTCATTGGAGGAATAAAATGGCAGTTCTTCACGATCACAATTATTTAATTTATTCCTATAGTGAAACAAAAATGAAAGTGACTACCCTTATAAAATCCCATAGTTTAATACTTTTATCTATAGGAGATAATATTCCTAGAGAGGTTTCTATGAGTCTTTTTTTGATGGTATATTTTTTAGACTTGAATATTTTTACAGGACTGTGTAACTTGTTGTTATATTATAAAAAAAGAGATTATATAATTTCAAAATATTTCATTGAATTGAATTCACTAAACACATTAACATGTTTAAAAAAACATTGATAGACTTATCCAACATAGATAATAAATAATATAATGAAGATCAATCTATAATAATATTAATATAATTTGATGATACCTTTAATTCTATTAATGATTCTATGATGTATGGAAAATACACCCTTACTATCAAAGAAGTTAAATCTTCTTTATATTCCAAATACCATCAATGGAATGTTAGTGTTAAGACTATGGTAGAGGGTTTGAAAATTAGTGATAAAAGTGAATCTGGAGGTAGAAGTGGTTCTTGGTGTAGGAGGAAGAAATTGATCGGTCCAAGAAGTAAATATTTCGGTTTATAAAAAAAAGTAATCAAGTGTTTTCAATGAAAAAACCATGTCACATTAAGAGGAATTTCCCTATTTAAAAAGGTGTCTCTAAAGACAATAGTAATGACCATTATTTATTAGTTGAGTATGATTTTTACACTATGGATGTGTTATATGTTTATTATATTTTTGTATCTGATGAATGGATCCTTGGTTATTTGTGTTCATTCCACAAGTGTCCTTGGAGGAAATTATTCACTAAGTTGAGAGAAATTGAATATGGAGAGGCGGTACTAGGGAATAACATGGGTTTTCATGTTATGTCAACAAGCTCAGTTTTATTATAGGTTCATGATAATATTGTAAAAAATCTTGAGGAAGTTAATTGCATACTTATACAAAAAAAGAAACCTCATCTCCCTAATAGTTTTTGACCAGAAGGGATACAAATTTAAATCAAACTCTAGTAGTCTTTGTATTGCCGAAGGATCCCTCCCTATCATGATAGGAAACCTTTGTAATGGACTATATGTGTTATATGTTAAGGTTTATAGAATTATGTTAAACACTTATAATGATTCATAAATTTATAGAACCACTCTTTGGACATAGAAGGTTAGGGGATATTAGTGTGATAAGTCATTATGAACTTAAAAAACATGGGGTTTTGAGTAATGTCACACCCACCAGTCTTCATTTCTATGAATATTGTGTATATGGAAAATCCAAAAGAGTTAGTTTATGTAAAAAAATGTACAGGTCTTAATAATACCTTGAGTGTGTTTACACTGATCTTTGGGACACTTATAGGGTCACCTCCCATGGTAGAGATATGTACATTGTGTCCTTTATTAGTAACTACTCTAGAAAAGTATGGGATCTAATACTTAAACATAAGTGACGCATGCCGATAATGGGGCATGTAATGTTTTTTATATTCCCTAAAGGATTACTAGTTATTAACCATAGTATGTCTCCCTAAGATGATTACACACAAAATAGTTTTCAACTTTTAAACGAGGATAAAAATGGTGTGTTTTTAGAATAATCCAATAAGAAAATGTGTGAAAGGAAATTTTAAATTCAAATGATTAAAAACCATGATATTAAAATGGTAATTAGGTAGGTTTTAGTTTCCCAATTTTAATATTATCCTTGTTTAATTTAATTCAATATTCTTCTTCGGAGTTGATTAAATTGAGTTTCCATAATTGTTTCCTCTCACTAACTTGGTGAAATTATGAGTGTGAGAGAAAAACATACCAAGATATCAGTTTGGTCAAATATACTTCCACGTAAAAAAGAGTGGTATTAAATATCCTCAATTGAATTGAGAAATACTCGATCGAGTCTTTTTTATTCCAAAAAATAAAGAAAATACTCTACCCCTTTTACATGTACTGGAGATCATCAAGTAATTCACCACTAATCCTTGGTCTATTCCATCGCATATAGACCATAAATAAGTTTAGGGAGTTAGTGATTATTTACCAAATAAAAAATCATTAATAGAATTATAATTCATGAATGATCACACATGATAAGAAAATCCTCTATATTAAATTGAAAACAACTTTGTAGAAGAAATAAATTTCATTCAATTGTGTTCTAGAACTCAAGCATTGTAATTTAGAAAACCAACCCTTACACAATCAATCAAATTATTTACCCCACCGTGGTAAGGGTAATCAAGATTAATGTAGAAGAAAATGGAATTTGAATTATATGTAAAATAAATTATATAAATGAGATAAATACAAAACGTTCTCCTTGGTTTCTTGAAAGTAATGGGATGGAATGAGATGCTTTGAGAGGGAGGAGCTCCTCTCATTTTATAGGAAGAATTTGTACCCCTAAACCTAATGAATTGTATCACCATTAAATTACTTCTTCATGCATTGAACCATTTTTTAATGTTTCTCATAAATATCTTGGTCTTCTCTTATCAACATTATAGAAAATCTGGACAAGTATTCTGAGAGTTATTAAAGTTTTACTATGACAATTTATTCTATCCAGTAAGACTTTCCGAATCATGAACCTCCATATTAGAATTATTTAATAACCATTAAAGAATAAAATTCACCCATTATATTATTCATCAATGATGTTCCAAAATATATTTCATGTCCATCCATATAATTTCATATCAATTGGACCCACCATGAATGAGTTAGGGACCCACACTAAAATTCGACAGATCCGTAAAAAAAATTCATGGTTCCACATGGGGGCTTCTTTTGGGATTCCATATGATCGATTCAGGTTTTTTCAAGAAATATGAAATGAATCACTAGATGGGTTTAATCCTAAAAATAAATAATTTAACAATTTGGATTAATATAGAAAATATAATTTCAAAAATACAGAAATATTTTAAAACTAATAAAAATACAACATGGGCAATATTTACGATTAATCTCAAAATACCACCAATATCATAAAATGTGGAAATTTATCTTTATGTAAATCATTAGTGGGATTTAAAATAATTAAATTCAATGTAAACTTATTGAAAATATTTTCCCAGTCAATTCCCCCAAACATAAAACTTGGACTTTTGGACAAGTAAACATCAAAATTAAATCAAATCAAATCCAAAACACATACCCATGAGATCTACAAAATCAACACTAACGAAAAAAAGATATCATGACTAGTCAAAAAAATTATTTCAAGTTCTCTATTTATATAATTTAATATATTTCCACTTCATTTATAATCCCATTCATAGAAAACATCTACCTTACATTAATTCTCTCTCATTTCAAAAATATAAATGTTAAAAAAGGCTTTTCTCATCCAAAACCATGAAAGAGTCACCACCGGCTTGATAAATTCATTCTTATCCACCCAATGTGAGCCAAGGACATGTGTTTATAATGAATAATTTCTTGTTTTGTTCTGTGGAATTTGGTTGGTAGTATTTAGAAGTTAAATATTCTAAATCCAAAAAAGGAGGGCATGACTGTTTTTGAAGAAAAATTACATGATTCTAATTTCACACAAATGTGGTCTCTTTCACTCACCCTTTATAAAAAATTATCTCCATACTAATTAAAACTCAATGAAATTTCATGAAATTTAGCATTTCACGAATGAAATCATCTGAAACACAGTTTTTTTCTTGAAATCATTAGATGGGAACGACTTTCTTTCTACTATGGAAGATCCAGAAAGGAACAACCTCTTTTATCATTAATACTCTAGAAAGGCATATGTTTTAACAATTTGAAATCTTTAGTATAAACATATTCTCTTTAAAATTTAATATTTCCACCCAATGTATCACCAAATGGGGTATTACTCTAAAATACATCTTCCCTCACACTTAATTTCAACTAGATAATGAATTTTCCCGTCAAGAGCAGGTTGGATAGGGTAAATTGGCTTGTAATGTGGCTAACCTAATATGTTGTTCATTTTTTCTATGGGATAAAAGGATTAATGTACTAGGTTTTCTGTAAAAAAAGTATTTTATTGAAAAGGGGGTTTAAAACTAAGTAAATGTCTCAATCAATTAAAATATAAGTACCTAAAACCCTCATGTTTTGACATGAATAAACAAAAATCCAGTTAAAGAAAGCATGGTATGGTTATCTCAAGGGATGTGGTGAATGTAAAGAATATAAAAAACAATAAATAAGCCTCATAGGAATGTGATTTAAAAAATAAATATAGTGAGATGTATCATGGGATTTAAAAATCATATTACATTTCATGAAATTCTAAAACATTTGAACTTGAAACAATGTCATTTCAGTATTTATTTAATCTCAGTTTCACTAAATATATTTCTTCACTATTAACGTGGGTTTCAAAAATGTAAATGATTATAATTTAAGCTCAAAAGTTTTGACCTCATAGTAAATTTTAAAAATAAACAGTTCAATATCTAAAAATAATAATTTTTTTAATAAAAAATTAAACCAAACAACAACAAAAATCCTAAACTAAAAAGGTTCCCTCCCCCACACATAAATGACGCACTATCCTTAGTGAATTAAAATGTATTTATCCTGTAAGAGGATTTGGAAATGAGTCATAGTAAGAAAGGAAATATAAAGGAGAGGTACGATAAGAATTTTTGGCAATGCAATGTTGAGTTAGGCTCCAAAGTGTTTCCCGTTGAAAACATAAAAGGGTAAAAGAATAACATAATAATTTTTTAAAGTAAATGAAAATATAATTTTAATGGGAAAATATGGATAAATCATTGTTTAATCCCCTATATGGGTTGTAGGTTTCGACTGCCTCCAAATGGGGAGTTCAATTTGGTTATCCCCAATCTGATGGTGGCTGACATTTCATGACCATGAACCAACAAAAATTCTTCTTTCTAGGATCAAGTTATTACTTTTTTAAGGACTCCATGAATATAGTATAACAAGTACACCACCATTTTAATGAGGTATAACATTCATGGTGATGTAACAATAATGAATGAATCCTCATCATTCTTCGTTTCCATTTTCCCAATTTCTTCTTCATTCACCAGTGCGTTCTGATGCTATGCTGAATCATTAGAATAATAATTGGTAATGTTAGAGTTCAATTATATTTGAAAAAAATTAAATATTAAAGAATCAATGTCAACATTTTCCCTTTCAAACTATGCATCTTATGTATCTATTTCCCCATGAAAAGAATCTTTGATCTTATCTTGAGCTCCCTTCAATAAATTGTCAACATGTTTGTGGAGCTCTAGTTGTTCCAATTTAGGTTCATATTCTTTTTCATAGTCATCTTCAATGGAAAACCATAACATGGATGAATTTAAAAAATTAAAGAAAGGGGAGGTGTCATAATTCATTTTTAAAAAAATTAAAAGATAACGAGTTTAGGATAATATCATCTCCATATGTTTGTTTATATTAAATATGTTTGTCAGTGGAAAGAACCTATTGGATTTTACTAGTAGCAGAATGAGGCAGGTTGTCCATCTCCCCTATTTCTTGGATATCCATAGATAAATCAGGTGTGACTAAGATGGGATCTTCTTAAACCTTGGAAACATCATAATATTATGGAAGGTAATGGGAGAAATAAGTTAGCCTTCAGGCCATTACTTCAAAAATTACTTTTTTTCATATCCTCTCTTAGTCTGTCTATGAATTATTTGAATGCTTTTCCCCAATATGATTTTTTTCAAAATAACCTCACATGTCTAACAATAGAAGAAACACTATCCTCCATGGAAAAGGGTGAGTCAATAATTGGTTCCTTCATCAGTGGTTAACTGTTCTATGAATTAAATAAATAATCATTTTTAAACAACATGGTAAATATTTTTTTAGATTTTTTTAATTTTCATAGAGGCAAATATTTATAATTAGGTTGTTTCACTGCTTCCCTGGAAATGATTCCATGTTTTATGCATGCCTGATGTGGGGTGTGGAAAAAATTTCACATTCCCTATGTTTAGTATAGTGATTAACCATATGAATTCTCCAAAACAAGAGTGCACATAAAAGAGTTTTTCACTTTTAAACGAGGGTAAAAATGTTGTTTTTTTAGAATAAATAAATAAGAAGTTGATTGAATGGAAATTTGAAATCAAAATGGTTGAAAACTATGATATTAAAAGGGGGATTAGGTCAGGGTCATTTTTCCAATTATAATGCTATCGTTGTTCAATTTAATTCAAACACCTTCTTCTAAGTTGATTAGAGTGAGTTTCCACAATCATTACTTCTCACTTCCTTGATGAAATTGTGAGGGTGAGTGAAAACCTTTCCAAGATCTCAGTCTGGTAAACTCTCCTTCCACATGAAAAATTGTTGTATTGAATATCCTCAATTGCCTTTAGAAATACCCAATTAGGTCTTGTTTATCCCAAACAGTCAAGAACATCTACTACCCCTTTTACATGTATTGATGATCGTCGAGTACTTCACCACTAATCCTTAGTCTATTGCATCATATATAAACCAGAGATTAGGGGAGGGTGATAAAAATTATTTACCAATGTAAAAAATAAATAATGGAATTAAATTTCTTGAATGATAGAAGTTGATAACAAAATTCTCTATATGAAATTGAAAACAACTTTGAAGAAGAAATAAATTTCATTTAATTGTGTTCAAGAACTCAATAATTATAAAATAGAAAACCAACCCTTCCCCAATCAATCAAAATGTTTACCCCACCATGGTAATGGTAATTTAGATGAATGTGGATGAAGAAGGAATTACAAATCTATTGAAATGAAATGAAATAAAAGAGAGAAATCTGAGATGTCCTCCTTATTGGTTCCGTGGAAGGAATGGGATGGAATGAGATGATTTGAGAGGGAGGATATCCTTTTATTTTATAGGCATAATTTGTTCGCCGAATTTCGATGCATTGTATCCCCATTAAATGACCTCTTAACACATTTAAAACTTCTTTAATGTTGTTCATAAATATATCATCCATCTTTCCACAATATATCTGCAAAATTGGACAAGTGTTCTGAGTTTTATTCCTGTTTTAATGTAACAATTTATTCTATCCAGTGAGACTCTCTAAATCGCAAACCTCTAGATTAAAATGATATAACGACCATTAAAATGGAAAATTCACACATCCTATATTTCTTGAAAGATGTTCCAAGGCTCATTTCATGTCCATCCACTTAATTTCATTACAATCCGTCCCACCATAAATGAGCAAGGTACCCCAAACTAAACATCATTAGATTTGTAAACAGTTTTCATGGTCCAACTTGGGAGCTTCTTTTGGGATTCTATATGGTCGATTAGGATTTTTATCAAGATGGATTCAATAGAGCACTGGATGCGTAGAATCCTACAAAGAAATAATTTAACAATTTGAATTAATATATAAAATTTTATGCCCAAAATACAGAAATAATTTAAAACTGCTAAAGATACGACATGAGCCATTTTCTAATTAAGCTCAAAATACCACCAATATCATAAAATGTAGAAATTTATCTTAGATTAAAACTTTGGTGGGATTTAAACCAATTAAATTCAATGTAAATTTATTGAGAATATTTTCACTATCAATAATTCCATTACTTTTTAAACATTTATTAAATAGAATGTTTTGGTATAAAGTGAATCTAGTAAGAAATTCAAAGCCTTAAGGACTGATAACAATTAAGAATATCATTACACTCAATTATTTGAATTCTGGGAAGATGAGGGAATTTGAATACTCAAAACTATTATGGAAACAATAAAACATAATAGTTTTGAAGAAATGATGAATAATAGTTTCCTAGTATGGGTAAGGTGTATTCTATATGACTCTAAACTCCAGATGTACTTCTGGGTCGTGGCTACCTCTATGTAAGTCTAATTAATTAATTAATAATTTCCCATATTCATATAATTCCCTTAAAACACCCAAGGAGCTCTATAATGGTTCAACTCTAAATGTTTAACACCGTAGGATATTTGGATCCATATCTTATGCTCCTACCCATGTATATAAGCTAGTGTCTATGGTTGCGAAGAGTATATTTTGGGGTGATCTAGAGGGTGTTAATGAATATCATATATGGATAGATAAACCATGTTGCCAAAAGTGTGGAGTTAGTTGAGATGTGTTGTTTCATGAGTTTTTTCTCTCAAATGATAGATCAAGATAATATATAGAGTCATTTGATAATAATAGAGAATAATATAGATACAAATCACCCATAGGTGTTGTAGTTCATTTAGAATCTAATGACCAATACGATTCCCAATTGATGACTAGTTTTCCTCCCCCCATTCCCCAAACACACAGTGAATCCGGTTCTGATTTAGATTCTATAAGTGAAACAGAGGAACCAGATAATCTACGAAATTATCAAGTGACCCTAGATAGAGAGATAAGAGTTATTATGCCTCCACCCTATTTAATTATACGAATATGACTACCTATGCATTCATTGTGGCCCAAGATCTATTTAATGATGAACCTAAAACTTATAAACAATCCCTTAAGTAAAAAAACTACAAAGTGTTTTTATTTTTTCAAGAAGGGATAAATTCACTTCTTCAGAACATAACTTGGTTTCTTTTTTCCAATCCTAATTATCAAAAGTTTTTATGTTCTAAGAGGATATATAAGAAGGAAATCAATATTAGAGAAAATGAAATAAAATTCAATGAAATAATGGTTTATAAATTATTTATTCAAAGTGAAGGTATTTATAATAGTTAGATGTTATTCCCAATTGTTAAACAATGATCTATAAGGATTATTCTTTCCTTTGCTTCTAAGTTTGATTTTCATGTGGAACAATTAGATGTAGAAGATGACTTTTTGAATGGTACCCTTGATAAAACAAGTTATATGACTCCTCGATAATAATTTTAAAATAATTTTAAATATAATAAAGTTATCCTCTTTAATAAATCCTTATATAGAAATAAATAGTATTCTTGGAAACGGTATAAATGGTTTGATTCTTGAAGGATTGAAAATAATTTTTCTAGAAGTATGTCTAATTAATGTGTATACTATAAAAAAAATTAAACATGAATCTATTAATATATTAATATATTTTGATGACATGATTTTAATATGAAAAATATGTGGAATATAAATTCTTTCAAGAATAAATTTAACCCTTTCTGTGAAATGAAATACTTATTATATGATAATTAAATGTTCGATATAGAGATCCTTAGAAATAGGAACTCTTTAATGCTGTAATTATAGTTGTTTTATTATGTGAATAATGTATTAAAATGGTGTCTCTTTTAGAACATTAAACCCATTAATATTCCTTTAAGAAAACATTTTATGTTGTATTTGGAAAAAAATCAAAAAAAATGATGATGATTCATCGTTAATGAATAAGAATCCATATGATAAATTAGTGGGAAGTATTATATATGTTATGGTCTTTTCTGGACTAGATATTGTATTTTCTATTTAATAATTATGAGGGTTTATGGGGAAAACCAATAAAATTCACTATAATTCTTTGAAGTATCCCCTCAGGTAAATATCTATGAATAATAAATTGGGTATTTGATATGGGATAAATGATAGTTTTAGTGATTACATTGTTGGTTTTGTTGACTCTGATTAGGATGCAATTATCGTCATAGGAAAATCAATCATTAGTTTTTAGTTTCTTGCATATGGAGGACCGAGCTATTGTAAATTCAAGAAACAATAAGTGGTTTCCCTATCCACTACCAAGTTAGAGTATATATCCGAGAACAAATCCATTGAGGATGCTATATTGTTGAAAGGTTTTTTTTCCAAGTTATCTTTATTGTAGAATAGTATAGTAGTCCACTTTGATAGCCAATATACATTGAATCTATCTAAGAACTATCATTTCAGTGGTAGATCAAATAACATTGAAATTAGAATTTATTTTGTTAGGGATTTCATATAATCTGGGATAGTGAGCAACACTAAGATACCCACAGGGGACAATACAAACGATAGTTTGACTATGGATATTCCCTTGTCTAAGTTAATGAACTGTCTTAAACTAACTTTTTTTTCTCAATTATATACCTTAGGTTGTGATAACACCATTATTAAATCCATTCAATTTAAAGGTGGAGTTTTTTTGTTTCGTTTCCCTGTGAATGTTGAAATTTAATTCATTTAATTCTACTCTTATGATTTACTCATATTAAATATAATGGGAATGATGGTTTCATGGGGGTGTAACTGTATGGAAACTATTCAGGTGGATAATTTTTCTTCTATTTTCATTTTTTTCATTACATGTATAGATCTTTGTATCGACTGCTGGTCAGTGGTGATCCAATTACTATGGGCCCCCTAGTTATGCCGTTTTGCGTCATCCTTGATCTGAGTCCTTTCCTTTTATTCCAATGGAACATTCCTACTTATCCTGGAAGATGAGTTTCCCCCTACTAGGGAAACCGGCTATGATATATTCACCATCCATATGAATTTCATCTCATGGAAATGTCATCACAAACTTAAAATTTAGAGTAAATCCATCATTGCTCCACTTTTCACTTGGATTCAAGGAGATCCATCTTATCTAGCTTAGGGTTTTCAATGGGTTTGGCTCATGAGCTCCCCATAGATGTTTCCTTCACTTCTCAAAGAAGATATAAATGAAAAAGAGGGAAAATAGGAGTTTTACAACCACCCACACTCCTCTCCATTGTATTTGTGCGAACTCCTGGAACTGGAGTACCGCTCTAATGGAGATTCAGCGGATATCAAATCAATCTTGGGTCTAGGATGACCACACACCAAATGAGGTTCCAAATAATGACTTCCTTGCATCATATCCATGTTTTTTATGATTCTTGTCATTGTATGTGATTAATCAACTTCCTATCATAATTATAATTGTATCCTTATTGGGTGGGTATGTGAGTCCATCCTGGACTGGAAACTGTTGACTCTACATGACAGGTTTTATCACCACCACTTAATTTAACATGCTCAGACTCCTCAAATAGTTTATCTTTTAATCTTCTTTATACAAAGTGTCTATATTTTGATATTTCTTATTCTTATCAATAAATAGTCCCACCTAGGTGGTGTTCTTGTTGTGCACAAAGCATCATCTTGTTTCGAAGAACATTATATTTTGTGTTCAATTCTATTTTTTCTATTTTTCTTGTGATTTAAGTAGTTCATTTGAGAAATAATGTTATTTTGTATGTTTATCATAATCATTATAAATTTATAATATTGAATTTCTAACCTGATTATATATATCAGTGGGTCATGGATGTTGTAAGGGTTAACGAATTACCCAAAATAATAATAAGATAAAACATTACATTTAACCTGATTAATTAAAAATGAAAATTAAACTCAAATTAAATCTTCACCAAAAGAATGATAAGTAATTAACCACAAAATTTAGAGCATATTTAAAATTTCATAAAATTTATTTTAAATACTAGTTGAATAATGTATATTTAATTAGTGAGAAAAGACAATAATACATCAAATGTTATATAAAAATGGAGTGTTTTTTATAGCACTAAAGACCCTTTGTGATTCTTAGTGCCTATGTGCTTGAATGAGAAGTAGATGCTTGTTAAAAGCATATATTATATGGATTTGACCAAACAACCTATAAATTTCAATGTTTTTTGTGATGACATGGAAATTGTAATTCATTTTTGGTAATCTAGATCATATTTCTTATCAATTTAATCAAATATTACAAGGTAATATCCAATCAATCATTTCAAAATCAAAAAGTGACATTTCGCTTATGAAATTATAGAATTGTATATATATTTAATGTGAAACATATAGTGAAAAAGAGTAAAAGGAATGAAAATTTTAGTATGTCATTAGAGATTAACTTGAGTTTGTTTTACACAATATGTATCTCTCCTCATGCATTCATAAATAAATATAAAAGTGGGTATAATTCAACTTGGAAACCAATATTACCTTGTAATATAATTCAATGTGACACACCTATTGAATACTTTCATTTTGTAACACCCCAAAATTTCAAATAATACTTCTTAATTGAATATTTATTTTTAATGATTTTTAAGTAATAATTTTATGAAAATAAATTATATTATGTAATTAAAATATTTTTTATTCCAAATTAAATGTAACGCCCCGACCCCAGTTACCCAGAGTCGGTGCATTATTACATAACATTGGCATGATCACAAGAAAGATCAAATCTCAAAATACCGATTGGTTTAGTAGCCATGGAAACACTAGATATATTCATAAGTTTTACATTACATCATAAAATGAAAAACTACTACAACAACATAATGTTTCCACAATCCACACTATTAACCCCTCATAAAATCCCTGCAGGTCATTCATAACTTACTTCTTCACATCCTGGGAAAAATAAAACATATAAAAGGGGTGAGCTCAAATGCCTAGTAAGGATAACAATATAGCGGAAACTTTCATAAATAAGAATAAACATTTAAGGCAATGTATAACTAAAACAAAAGCCTTTTAAATATGAACTTTCAACATGGTATGGCATAAATAAAATGAAATAATGCCATTTACTTATTCACATGGATATTATACTAATCGAATAATCACATGCAAAAATCAATAACCACTTTCATAATGTTGGAATGCATAATGCCAGACTATCATAACCACATAGCCAAGGCCTCGTGCCAAGACTACAAATAAGATTTTGTCAAGGCCTTGTGCCAAGACACTAGTTTGTCTCATGAGACCTACCGATGAATCGAGGAGCTATAGCGGGCTCCACCCGTCACTTATTAAGTCCAATGCATTCCCATATGAAAAGGTTTAAACATAATATAAATATTCGTATTAAATCTAGCATACGAAATGTCAATAATTTCACCATAAACTATGAATGGTATAAAAATAGCACATCCATAGTCAAACATATCACAAAACCTTCAATACAATATAGAAGTTTTGTATCATAATAAATCAACTTCAAATAATCTTAAAATCTATCAAAGGATGTTGACGTAGATGAAATCAAAATTCTTTTTAAAGAAATATGTCCTTTTATTTTGAAATCTTTTAAGATCCAAATAAAATAAAACATTTTCTTTGAAAATATTCTTATAATCTTGTAAGGAAAGCTTTGAAGATTTTATAACGGCGTAAAATAACTGCACCCGCCGTATAAGTTAAAAAAAACATTCTTACCTCAATTCTGTCGAAAAGGTTAAAAAGGACCTTGTTTTGAAAACGACGGAAAGATTCCTTTATAAACCTCTTATAAAAAGTCAAACAAGGGTATAAATGACTTTAACCCATATTCTTGTAAATATTAAAAATGTTTTGAAATACATTTTTAAGAAACATGGATGAGGATGATAAAGATATCCCAGTAGATTATTACGTATAAACAACCTCGGATAACGAAGAGATTGTGAAATAACCCTTACCTTGTACTTTTCCTTGGTTGGGGTAGGTTAACCTCCTGTATAATGGTGAAATAGTTGTTATTAAATTATACAAGAATCATATATAATAATATGATATCATATATGATCTTTTAACATTGATTTGTTAATAATATCTTAGTATTATCATTATATCGGGTGTTAACTTACTTGTTTTCTTTTATATGTTTTGTTACGTAAGACATGTTTGTAAAGGATAGGTTGTATATTATTCATTTACAGAATGATATCAAGTCCTTAAAAATCATTTTTAAATCATCAAATGATAATTATACCTGAATGGATACGATGGAGAATAAATCTCATCGCGTTCGTGGAGACGGTAGTCCGTACGTACGCACGAGCGACAATATCATTCTTTTGATATTAAAATAATATATAAATGGATGGTATATCATATATACAGAATCATTAACATGTTATATTTATTATTTACATGAGTTACACATCATTATTATACCAATCCAAATAATAATATATTGAATAACAATTACACCACGACGTGGAGACGGTAAGCCGTACGTACGCACGTATGATGACATATTATTCAAAGGGTGGATAGAATACTGAATATGGTTGTACCATATTTATAATAACATCACAGTATATGTAAGATACTGGAGTTATTATTTTATAATGGTAAGAACAAAGAAAGAGGAAGTGGAAGAAGAAAGGAACTTGGAGAAGGGTGGTGAAATCATTACCTCTTCTTCGGGTTCTTCCTTTTGATTTGATCAAAAGGGCTCCTTAGGTTGGCTTTATGATCCAACTAAGGCCTCTAGGTTATAGTGAGGGATGTTGGTAGAGTATTTGGGCAGAGTTTGGCCCAACCAAAAGGCTTTGAAGGTGTGAAGAAATGAGAAGGAGGAGTGCCCTTTTATAAGAGGGGTGAGGGGCACCTTTGGAAAAACTAGAAATATTAATTTATAATAAATTCATATTCGGTTTCTAATGGCTCCAAAGTTGATTATTCAAAGGTTAAGGTGGGTATAGGTCGAAAACCACTCAACCAATAAAATTTAGACTGGTTTGGGTACTTATATTAACCTTATCTTTAAGTATTAACTCTAAGTTAATTAGTTTCACTTTTACAATGTCACTTTGTATTTTTATATAATATGGTTAATATACTTACTATATACATCCAAGAGACCCCCAAGTGGTACATTAATGGTGAACCCATCATTATACAAGTCTCTTGGCCGAACCTTAGATTTTTAGGAATTTAATATCAATTAATAATATAATATTTGTTTTAAGAACTCTTTTATGTCAATTTTGACACTATTCAATAGTTGATTTTTGTGAAACTCATAACAGATTGATTACTTCGAACAAAGTCAATTAAATCAATCCTAATATATCATATTATCCTAGAAAATTAGTTTAATTCTTTAAAAGTTTCATATTATATTTATTTGGGTATTTATAATATCAATTATTTTAATTTTTTACTATTATAGTAATTACTTCATCATATTGTGTCATAAATAAAATATATTATTTAATGTCTAAAAATTATAAATAAAAAAGCATTATGTAGGAAATATTTTTAGCTTTCTAATGAATATTTATAATCTAAAAGCCAACATATATAACCCTATGTAACAATTGTTTTTCTAAAAGATATATGCTTGTGTCATTTTTGTATTCATTTTAACTTAATTAAAATAAAGTGTCATTATCACTTACAAGTGGATCCATGGGGTCCCAAAATAGACCCAAAGATTCCCATGGTCGACCATGTATCAACCAATAGGGTTAAGACACGTTTTAGAGTAATTTAGTATTATTATAATATTATTTTTTAACCCTTATTTACCGGATTTACCCTTAACCATGGTAAATAAAATATTTACCGCAGTAATTATTCAAAATGTCTAAAAATAAAAGTTATCTATTTACACAATTTGAACATCCTGATTCCAAATATGGAATCCATTTTTCTAAATTCAAAACACAGAAGTGGCAGAAATTAATTTAAAATTAATTCCCGCTGTCAAAACAAAAAGCGTGTTTTTAAGAGATAATAACTATCAAAAGATTGACACTTGTTTATGTTCGGTTTAATTGTAAACTTATTTCTAATGACCAACATTATATTAAATTGTAAAAATATATTCTAAATATAATTTAAAACCACTCAAATTCATAATTTATCACTATTAATTATTTTGATTAAAAAAGTTGTTTTTAATTAAAATTTAGTAATTTTCACTATTCATCAAAATGTGAAAGTTATCCGAAAAGTACCAAAATTTCACCTTAGGCTAAATTCGATATTCCGAATCCAAAAATTAAGTCCATTTCAAAATATAAAATATATATATTTTCAAAATTTAGGTATTACTATTCATAACGGCTAGTTTGATCGGTTGTGGTGTGTGTTAAAACTCGAAGTTGCGTACAACACACACTACTGTTTTATTCAAAGGAAAGCGTACCGTGGAAGCTTGGGATGTTTCATTTTAAATTTTTTGATGTCTCCATTTAGTCAAAAAGTTTAAAATATTGTATTTAAAAAGGTTTCACTATCAAAAGTTGATAAAAGTGCAATACTGAAAATGAATCTGTTCTTGCATTATGACTAAGAAACTCATAATATAGATTCTAAAATTATAAGGATTATATAAAGTTTAAAATTTAGTTAATACTATTCATGGCCTCTTTTAATGGATTTTTTTTGGTAAGTCATGGTGCAATTGAACTCGATGTTGCGTGTAGTGCAAGTTATTGAATTATTTTGAAGAAATAACACACTATGAAATCTTGGGGTGTTACATTCTCCCCTCCTTCAATAAATTGCGTCCTCGCAATTTGAAATTGTTCTTAGAAAATAAAAGGTTGAAAATAGAAAATATATTTGTGGGAAAACCCACATCGGAAATTGGGTTACTAAAATTTAGTCTTAATATGTGGAAAAGAGAAATGAAAGGGTCACCACCAAATTATGATCTTGATTAGGAGAACATTCGTGGCAATTAGAGACATATAATTGGAGGAAAAATGTAAATATTTATAGGTAGTGATTGAGGTCATCAATCACAAACAAGTATAAAATTGAGGTCCTTAAACTCATCAATCTATTATGATTTGAAGTACCATCGGTTCAACAAAATATAGGGTATTGGGATAACACATTTTTGACGTTTCAAAATATCTTAGTTGAAATCCCACATCGAAAAATGAATTAACGAGGCCTCTATTTAAAATAAAGAGTAGAAAGTATGAAGATTACCGAAAATAACACATACTTGGGTTCCATGTAGGAAAATATGGATATGGAAGAGAAATCTAACCATCAATTATCTGATGGAGAGTGGTAGAGAACATGGCTATGAAAAGGCCAACAATCCCAAAGCCATGAATTAGTGATGATTTAAGGTACCATCTAGGAAAACATTTTTGTTCTAAGTTTATTTTCTTAATGTTGAGGAATTTATTTATGAGATTGGCTAAGATCATAAGGAGATATTCTTACTTTATAATTAGAGTTTTATCCATTAATAAATTTCAACCACAAACTCATCTTTCACTCTAAAAGATAATAGAATGTAAAAAAAAATTCTATTTACACTATTCGTATAGGGTTCCAAAATAAACTAATTTATAATTAATCTACAAGATCTTTTAATAAAAACTACATTATTTAATCCAGGACCTCTCGTGGGCCAGTGGTAGGTGATACACCCTTGTCGCCCTTCGGTTGCGGGTTCAAGTCTCGCGGCCTTGCCGGACGCAACAGGTTGCTGCCCGACCTCCGGGTTGTCCTTTTATGGCAATCCAAAATAATCCAAATAAGAACTATCCAAAATAATTCTATCCAAACTCACAGTCCAACATTTATAAGGAAGGTAAACATAATATAGATCCTTTTTACCCCGTAATAGCATATAAATACCTTCATCATGTATTACCATATTCCTTATTGATTACATTCATGATCCATTATTCCATATATAATGCTGGATATACTTCATTAATCCAAAAATGTTTAAAACCCCATCAATGATGGAATATACAAATCATTAATCAGTTACAAGGTAGTCAAGAATATCCAATATAATTTATCCAAAACAATCACATATTATTCCAAAATCACTACCTCAGTATCAGAACTATATTATGATTTATCATTCTCTCAACCATATGTTTTCCAAAAATTTATCCTGCTATTGAGTCACTTTTCTTTGTTCCACACAATCTCAAGTCCTTAATGAAATACTACTGCAGTACAATCCTTATACACTCCATAATTATTATAACAAGTACATTGTTGATACAACACTCAATTGACATAATCAACATAAGAACTCTAATCATTCTTCTTCATCTGTGGTAGTATCATAACTTGATTATTATCCAATAGCATCATTTGTGGCATAGTCTGATGACTAGGACATAGGTTCGCGTAGTGTCCAAAATCCTTGAAAATGAAGCATTGTACATTTGAAACCATTTTCTTACCCTTGCAGTCATGTACTTTGTGCCCTTTTCCTCCACACTTATAACAAACTCCCATTCCTTTCAGGCAATTTCCAGGGTGTTTCTTTCCACAGTTACCATATATGGGAAAATTCTTCTTTTCCCTCTTCCCTCTATCCATTTTTCTCTCTTCCATCCTTTTCTTCTCTTGCTTACCTTCAAATCCATAGGACTCAGTAAACTCTTTACTTATCTTATCAACACATGATATTATTTCTTCATATGATGATAATACACGGGAGACTATTTCTCTTATAAATTCTAGCTTAAGACCATGAAAGATATGATCCTTCCTTCTCTTTGAATCATGTGTATTTCTGGAGTTCTCATTCCTTCTACTGGGTGCCATTTCTAAACAATGGCATAAACTAGATCAGTTTAAGAATCAAAATACATAATCCCATACTTATAAAACATTTAACATAAATTGAACTATTTATGGATATAATCCATAATCATAAGAATGTTTTCTTTGAGGAAGTATATACTCATAATCCCGTCAAAATGATTTGTAAAGAAAATGAGAGTTATCCTAATCATATCCCCCGGGAGTGTCGTAACCAAAACTGCAGCAAGGCCCGTTGTCGTGCACCAGTTCCCGTTCGAGTCTAGCTCAAAGCGGTGTTTTCGGGTTTTACCCCTAGGTACATCTGTGCCAGAGCCGCCTCTACCTGCTCGTATCCAGACATGTATGTATTGCTCGGAAAACTCACAAAATCTCTACAATACCAAAATTCTAGGAAGTTCTTCTATACTAATCCTCAAAGTTCATCTTAGGTCTACGTGCTCTAATCGGAGTTTATCTAAATCTAGTTTCCAAGGTTTGTACTAAACTTCCTCTGATACCAACTGTAACGCCCCGACCCCAGTTACCCAGAGTCGGTGCATTATTACATAACATTGGCATGATCACAAGAAAGATCAAATCTCGAAAGACCGATTGGTTTAGTAGCCTTGGAAACACTAGATATATTCATAAGTTTTACATTACATCATAAATTGAAAAACTACTACAACAACATAATGTTTCCACAATCCACACTATTAACCCCTCATAAAATCCCTGAAGGTCATTCATAACTTACTTCTTCACATCCTGGGAAAAATAAAACATAGAAAAGGGGTGAGCTCAAATGCCCAGTAAGGATAACAATATAGCGGAAACTTTCATAAATAAGAATAAACATTTAAGGCAATGTATAACTAAAACAAAAGCCTTTTAAATATGAACTTTCAACATGGTATGGCATAAATAAAATGAAATAATGCCATTTAATTATTCACATGGATATTCTACTAATCGAATAATCACATGCAAAAATCAATAACCACTTTCATAATGTTGGAACGCATAATGCCAGACTATCATAACCACATAGCCAAGGCCTCGTGCCAAGACTACAAATAAGATTTTGTCAAGACCTTGTGCCAAGACACTAGTTTGTCTCATGAGACCTACCTATGCATCGAGGAGCTATAGTGGGCTCCACCCGTCACTTATTAAGTCCAATGCATTCCCATATGAAAAGGTTTAAACATAACATAAACATTCGTATTAAATCTAGCATACGAAATGTCAATAATTTCACCATAAACTATGAATGGTATAAAAATAGCACATCCATAGTCAAACATATCACAAAACCTTCAATACAATATAGAAGTTTTGTATCATAATAAATCAACTTCAAATAATCTTAAAATCCATCAAAGGATGTTGACGTAGATGAAATCAAAATTCTTTTTAAAGAAATATCTCCTTTTATTTTGAAATAATTTAAGATCCAAATAAAATAAAACATTTTCTTTGAAAATATTCTTATAAGCTTGTAAGGAAAGCTTTGAAGATTTTATAACGGCGTAAAATAACCACACCCGCCGTATAAGTTAAAAAAACATTCTTACCTCAATTCTGTCGAAAAGGTTAAAAAGGACCTTGTTTTGAAAACGACGGAAAGATTCCTTTATAAACCTCTTATAAAAAGTCAAACAAGGGTATAAATGACTTTAACCCATATTCTTGTAAATAGTAAAAATGTTTTGAAATACATTTTTAAGAAACATGGATGAGGATAATAAAGATATCCCAGTAGATTATTACGTATAAACAACCTCGGATAATGAAGAGATTGTGAAATAACCCTTACCTTGTACTTTTCCTTGGTTGGGGTAGGTTAACCTCCTGTATAATGGTGAAATAGTTGTTATTAAATTATACAAGAATCATATATAATAATATGATATCATATATGATCTTTTAACATTGATTTGTTAATAATATCTTAGAATTATCATTATATCGGGTGTTAACTTACTTGTTTTCTTTTATATGTTTTGTTACGTAAGAAATGTTTGTAAAGGATAGGTTGTATATTATTCATATCCAGAATGATATCAAGTCCTTAAACATCATTTTTAAATCATCAAATGATAATTATACTTGAATGGATACGATGGAGAATAAATCTCATCGCATTCGTGGAGACGGTAGTCCGTACATACGCACGAGCGACAATATCATTATTTTGATATTAAAATAATATATAAATGGATGGTATATCATATATACAGAATCATTAACATGTTATATTTATTATTTACATGAGTTACACATCATTATTATACCCATCCAAATAATAATATATTGAATAACAATTACACCACGACGTGGAGACGGTAAGCCGTACGTACGCACGTATGGTGACATGTTATTCAAAGGGTGGATAGAATACTGAATATGGTTGTACCATATTTATAATAACATCACAGTATATTTAAGATACTGGAGTTATTATTTTAGAATGGTAAGAACAAAGAAAGAGGATGTGGAAGAAGAAAGGAACTTGGAGAAGGGTGGTGAAATCATTACCTCTTCTTCGGGTTCTTCCTTTTGATTTGATCAAAAGGGCTCCTTAGGTTGGCTTTCTGATCAAACTAAGGCCTCTATGTTGTAGTGAGGGATGTTGGGAGAGTATTTGGGCAGAGTTTGGCCGAACCAAAAGGCTTTGAAAGTGTGAAGAAATGAGAAGGAGGAGTGCCCTTTTATAAGAGGGGTGAGGGGCACCTTTGGAAAAGCTAGAAATATTAATTTATAATAAATTCATATTCGCTTTCTAATGGCTCCAAAGTTGATTATTAAACGGTTAAGGTGGGGATAGGTCGAAAACCACTCAACCAATAAAATTTAGACAGGTTTGGGTACTTATATTAACCTTATCTTTAAGTATTAACTCTAAGTTAATTAGTTTCACTTTTACAATGTCTCTTTGTATTTTTATATGATATGGTTAATAAACTTACTATATACATCCAAGAGACCCCCAAGTGGTACATTAATGATGAACCTATCATTATATAAGTCTCTTGGCCGAACCTTAGATTTTTAGGAATTTAATATCAATTAATAATATAATATTTGTTTTAAGAACTCTTTTATGTCAATTTTGACACTATTCAATAGTTGATTTTTGTGAAACTCATAACAGATTTATTACTTCGAACAAAGTCAATTAAATCAATCCTAATATATCATATTATCCTAGAAAATTATTTTAATTCTTTAGAAGTTTCATATTATATTTATTTGGGTATTTATAATATCAATTAGTTTAATTTTTCACTATTATAGTAATTACTGCATCATCATTGTGTCATAAATAAAATATATTATTTAATGTCTAAAAATTATAAATAAAATATAATTATGTAGGAAATAGTTTTATCTTTCTAATGAATATTTATAATCTAAAATCCAACATATATAACCCTATGTAACAATTGTGTTTCTAAAAGATATATGCTTGTGTCATTTTTATATTCATTTTAACTTAATTAAAATAAAGTGTCATTATCACTTACAAGTGGATCCATGGGGTCCCAAAATAGACCCAAAGATTCTCATGGTCGACCATGTATCAACCAATAGGGTTAAGACACGTTTTAGGGTAATTTAGTATTATTATAATATTATTTTTTAACCCTTATTTACCGGATTTACCCTTAACCATGGTAAATAAAATATTTACCGCAATAATTATTCAAAATGTCTAAAAATAAAAGTTACCTATTTACACAATTTGAACATCCTGATTCCAAATATGGAATCCATTTTTCTAAATTCAAAACACAGAAGTGGCAGAAATTAATTTAAAATTAATTCCCGCTGTCAAAACAAAAAGCGTGTTTTTAAGAGATAATAACTATCAAAAGATTGACACTTGTTTATGTTCGGTTTAATTGTAAAATTATGTATAATGACCAACATTATATTAAATTGTAAAAATATATTCTAAATATACTTTAAAACCACTCAAATTCATAATTTATCACTATTAATTATTTTGATTAAAAAAGTTGTTTTTAATTAAAATTTAGTAATTTTCACTATTCATCAAAATGTGAAAGTTATCCGAAAAGTTCCAAAATTTCACCTTAGACTAAATTCGATATTCCGAATCCAAAAATGAAGTCCATTTCAAAATATAAAATATATATATTTTCAAAATTTTGGTATTACTATTCATAACGGCTAGTTTGATCGGTTGTGGTGTGTGTTAAAACTCGAAGTTGCGTACAACACACGCTACTGTTTTATTCAAAGGAAAGCGTACCATGGAAGCTTGGGATGTTTCATTTTAAATTTTTTGATGTCTCCATTTAGTCAAAAAGTTTAAAATATTGTATTTAAAAAGGTTTCACTATCAAAAGTTGATAAAAGTGCAATACTGAAAATGAATCTGTTCTTGCATTATGACTAAGAAACTCATAATATAGATTCTAAAATTATAAGGATTATATAAAGTTTAAAATTTAGTTAATACTATTCATGACCTCTTTTAATGGCTTTTTTTTTGGTAAGTCATGGTGCAATTGAACTCGGTGTTGCGTGTAGTGCAAGTTATTGAATAATTTTGAAGAAATAACACACTATGAAATCTTGGGGTGTTACATTAAAAAATCTTAATTTTAATAAATATTATTTTATTTCAATAAATTTATTTTTTATTAAGATAAAATATTTTATTGGTTTAAAATTATGCTTTAATATTTGTTGTTTTGAAGGTATTTTTATTAGAATCAAAATAAATTTTTAATGTGGCATCAAGTAATTTAAAATGGTATTATGAAACAAATAAATTTTTTTAGAAATAATAGTAATAATAATTATTGGTAATTTTTTTTATGAAAATTATTATTAATATATTGAAGAAAATATTTTTTAAATAATATATATATATATATATATATATTAAATTATAAGTATAGATAATATAAAAAAAGTTACATGTTTTGTTTTATAAAAAAATGAGATGAATAGTTTACACAAAAAAACAAAAAAACCAAATAATAAAAAGGTTACATTTAATAATATATTAAGGGAAATGAAAAGATACAAATATAATAATGGTGATAGAATCTAATATATGGTTTGAAAAAATAATACAAACTTTACCAAAAATATAGAATGAAAAGTTAAAAAAACGAAAAAGTATCGATTAAATAAAAAATATATTATTGAAAGGTGAGATAATAATCAACTAAGGGAACAAAACGTGATGTATGAAAAAAAGGATAATGATAATTTGATTAAAAAAATAAAAGTTTGTTTAAAAAATGGAAATATAGAATGGGTTAAAAAATTGATGAGTGAAAAAGAATACAAAAAGAGTTGTAAAAAATGTTAAAAAAAAGATTATAAAACATGAAGAAAGAAATATAGTAATAAAAACTAAAAATGTTAAGAAAAAAAATGACTGATGTTTTTGAGTGTTTTTTAAAGGTTACACACCCAAAAGGGTGGAAAAAGAAGACTCTCATGAAAGAAGGAAAAAATATACTCAACTTTTTTTCTCACAAAAAAATGTATGAAAAAGAATAATTTATAACAATAAAATATAAATTGATTAAGAAAATTAAAATCATAAAATCCATCACTCCATCCTCTGAAGAAATATTTATCATCTTTTTATACATTATTTGCATGCCTAAGAAGATCAGAACTCATCCCCAAACTCATTGCAGTTCTTTTTCATAGTGTTTGATGTGCAGTAAATGTTGGTTTTCTAATTTTATGTAAATCAAGTAAGGGAAAAGTATTTTTATTTGTTTTTAAATACTAATTTTTTAAATATTTTTAATTATTTCTTTTTCAAAATCAACTAATGGATTTATTTATTTCAATTTTATTCTATAAATGGATTTATGTTTGAAAACTATTTTGAATATATGTGTTTCAATTTTATATACATATATATACATATATATTTACACACGTAATATTTTTATAGCATCTTAAAGTTTATAATCATCGGTTAAATTTATTTTTCATAATCATTTAAGGGATTTTTTATTTGAAATTATTTTTGATGGGTTCGTTTTATTTTGGGTTTTATTTTTCAAAACATGTAAATATATATATATAAGTGTTTATAAAAATATATATTCATACCCATATTAAAAATAATTTTTTGTTAAAATTAAAAGGGATTCGTTATAATCCTTCAATCTTATGAATTTAAATAAGGATGCATCATAGTTTATAAAATTATGGTTGTTTTATAGAGAGTTATATATATATGTGCATATATATTCATATACACACATATATAAATTATTATTTTCAGTATATATATGAGTTATGGGTTTTTGGTTTAAGAATTATTTTTAAAACATATGTATGTAAGGGTTCATTTTACATCATCAAATTTACATTGTTTTACAAAGGTGATATATATAAATATATGTGTATATACCTGCATATATACACATATATATAAATACATTTCAGTATATATATTTAAAGCCTTCTAGTTTTGTACTTAAATCCTAAAACATATAGTTGTAAGGGATTTATGTGAAAACATGCATCTATTTCCTTTGAAAAGTCATTCATGGATTGGTATGACCATCATCTTGCTCATATGTGACATTCCACGCATTATGAAACCACACACACACTTATTTCATTTTTTATACAATTAAAGTTTTCAAATAGTAATAGTTATTACAAGCATGGTATTATCAAAAATGGTTTTAGAAAAATTGTTTATTGAAATTTTATGACATGTCATAAGAAAAATTAATTTTATTAAATAAAAATATTTTTATGTATGTGATTTGGAAATGTTTTGTTTTTGAACTAAGAAATGAAGTTCTATAAAAAATATTTTTAAGAAACGGAACTAGTATGATGAGTACTATGATGTGGGGAGTAAACCCATATGAATTAAGGGAAATTTGTTTCACAAGGGTCATGTATAGTGGCCTCAAGTAATAGTTTTTAATTATGGTCTACCATGTTTGAAAGAAAAATCCACCAGAAAATTATTATATTCAAAGGATAATTAAAAAAATCTTTTACAAATATAATTATTTTATGAAATATATATTTCAAAAAGAATATGTATTTTAAATGGTTTTGTATTATATATTTAATTTTATGTATTTAAATTTATTTTCAAACAGAATATTATTTCAAGAAAGTATTAATATATGGATTTTCATAAATTCATTTCAAAACCACCTTACTGGGAATTTTTAATGACCACCCTTCATATTATAATCACCTTTATAGGATTAACAATCATTCTACAATGGAATCATATTATGGAAGTAGAGCACTGAAGAATAATAGATTATTAAATTTTATGTTTTGTATAGTTCAGTTGAAATTTATTTTTGGTTTCTCATTCTCCAAAACCTAGACTAGTAAAATACCCTGATATGTAACTAAAATGTTGTGTATTTATTTTGTTTCTTTTATAAAAAATACAATGTCTATATAGGGGTGGGGTTTGGTATCTCCAGATCGGGTCATCATATTTTTTTTAAACATTAAGTCAGTTAAAGATAAATAAATTAGCACATCTCAGATTTTGAACTAGTAAAATCTCCAATAATAGTTCTCTTACAATGAAAAAAAAATCATTGACCCAATTGTATCAACAATTTTTTTTAACTTTGTAGTTTATATTTGGAATTTTATGTGTAATATATTTTACCATTGGTGCGAAGTGATATTGCACAATTATAAGAATCGATGATTGAGAAGAATATTTTTAAATCCATATGAAGAAGATATATATATAAAAAAATGCAACCAATTATTGATTTTTAAATAAAAGTACATCACATGTATAAAACACCATGAAAAAAGAATAAGAATCCTGTTAACAAGTGATAACTATTTCCTAGAAACCCCTTTCAAAGAAAAATAATCATCAATTGAAAATATTACTTCTCTAGGGTTAAAACATGATGTACACATAAAAAATATTGAATAATTTATTTAATAAGTATAGATAATTCATTCATAGGTCAATTCTAAACATAAACTCGTTATTGTTAAGTCAATGAATTTTTCCATAATATTTTTAAATTCTAATGTAATGTATCATATTATTCAATGTATTATTTTTTAATATTATATGGAATAATTATGAGACCAAGCACAGAGACACCACATCATTCTGAGGCCCGATGAGCCCGAAATGGTGGTATACACATTTTTTAGTTAAGTGAGTCGACGAGTGTGTGCCGTAGTGGTTGTTTCAAAATGGGAGCTCGTATTAAAAATATGAGGGCATTGTTGTGTCCAGGAAGACGACTTTACATAAGAATGGGCCTAAACTTGACCGATGCGAGTCGAGAGATAATGTTAATTTATTCAAGTTTTTAGTAAAATAAAATAAAATAAAATAAAATAAAAAAAATTGAAAATGTTTATTTTCTTTTATTTGGAAACATTCACTGTAGCACAACAACATGGTAGATGTTTCGACAATTAATTCCACACCATAATGACTCTGAAATAGCAATACTAACTCATTAATGTCGTAGTGTAATCGAATTCTGAAATGTGTTCCTTCCTTTTAATAGGGTAATCGAATGTTGGAAATTGGCAGAAAATTGAGATAATTTCTTGGAGCTTTGGAAAGTCCTCTCGATGATGAATGACATCGATCAAAAGTGTGAATTGTTGTGCCAATGGAGTTAGAGGATCTCGATGACATTGGTAGTAGATTTCCTTCATCAGTTATTTATCTATTCTCGAGTTAGGGATTGTTTTCTAAATCGATTATTTCTTATTCTTTAATTAAATGAAGAACGCAGATCCACCCACAAACAGGGTGATTCGCGAATCGTGTGTTCATGCGGTAGGGTGTCAATTTCTTTTTCTATTTGGGTCATTAATATAAGGATTGATTTTAGGATGATATTTGGTTTTCTATTTTTATTCTCCTTTTAAAACTATTAATGGGAGTATATTAACGCTTTGACGAATAATGAAGGAGGTACGTTCCACCTTTGTTTATTGATTTTTCTTCCCCCTTTTATACCACACATTATTCATGTTCTTCATGGGGTTATGAACTATGGATCTTTTCATATCTGTTTCAAAATGTAACGATCCCCAAAATAGAGGTCTGACATCATGATGACCCATCGGAGGTGCAACGACGATGGTGGCAGACAAATCAGAATGGTTCCGGAGCTCTCATTCATCAAGCTTTCTTCATGCAGGAGAATCAGAACGTGTTTATTGGGGAGGATAAGAGGCCCAAAACTAAAGGAATAAGCCTAGTGACGTTGGGGTGACCTAATACCTTAATTTTTATGGTGATCATATTGCCTAATTGAAGAACGTAGCATCACGGGATGCATGCCAGTGAAGAATAGAGATTTTGAAAATTTCTGAAGAACACAACGTCTATCTTGAAGAACACACCATGTGGGACATGCTCAATGGAATTTAGGGTTATTCAAGTCATGAAGAGATGTAAAAAAATGTTCTCCTCATAACACGGTGTGTGGGTCCTTACGTGAGACTCTTTTGTGTATCTCATATGTTAAACGGACACGGGGTGGAGTACATGGCTGTGTACTCCACCACATGGTCAGACCAGGCCAACTGCAAGGGTTACCCCATGTACCAGTTACATAGGTTGTAAGACAATGATTGAACCCATGTACATGAACATGGACAATGTATATGAATTCCTCCCCAAATAGAGGATCACAACATGTCAATCTCGTACACGCTGTGTATTCCTTCTTCTAGACAACAAGCCTTGCGACATGGGCCATTGTACACGGGAAGCACCCAAGGGCAGAGGACACGATGTGTGACCCTTCTGCATGCTGTGTACTTTTCAGTACATGGAATGATTTTCTGGTCCACCGTTTCCTGGACATGTTCCATTTGGGTTAGTGCCCCTTTTTCTTATCTCTCTGAAGGTCAGGTATTGTTTCTATCCACAAGAGTATGATCCCTTCAATATAATTTTCAGAGATAAAGTCAAGTATCCCTTTGAGAGGCCCCAAGTGATATCCTCTATCCATTCTTTACCCTTGTTAGAGTTAGGTATCGACATGTCTATTCCCACATGGCACCAATCCTCTACTTAGCAGCTGAATCTGGATGAGTCACAATATCCACCGTGGCCCATGTAGTGATCCTCATCTGTGTATCATGATCTTTCCCCACTAAAGTATTTGTTCCCCCAGAATGAGTGTATCAATCTCTCATGTATTTTAACAAAGGATAATACTTCTTTGATATAAAAATTAGATCTATCAGAATCGTAGAGTGAGTTCTCTTGGATGAGTGCTTTGTGGAATCCTCTAACAGAATCCCTAGTGGGGTTATGCGGTTATGTGACTTTTCTCTAGACTACGGGTTTTAGTTTTGAGTATATCTGGAATGGGTTTCTCTTGTTATATGTTCATTAGACATATACGGTGTAGAGATGGTTTTACCTTTACATTGTGTATTTATTTGTGGTTTTTAGGTTCCTCTATTGTGTATTGTTATACTCACCCATATACCGGATTTTCCCGCATGTGTGAGGTCTTGTGCAGACAAGTGGCCTTTTAACGGAGTCTAGGGTAGACTAGAACTGGACCGAGCTTTCTAAGTTCCCTATAGGCCGTGGGGTTCCTTCGACTATGAGTATCATTTCTAGTACCTTTCTATGTTTACAGGTTAGAATTTATAGTTTTCAGACTCTTGTTGTTGGTGGTCTTGTATTCTGGACACATATAATTTCTGTACTTCACTTTTATTGTACTCTTTTGGTTGGGTTTAATTTTATACATGCATTTTTTTCCATAGTGGTTTTTGCATTTCTGAATTTGTGGGCTTGGAGATATGTGTGTGTGTGTACAGAGACTTATGAAATGACTCCCTTGTTAGTGATATGTCTACTTAGTGCTAGTTACCACCCCCTGGCCTATTGGAGGTGGGCTTTGAGAGTTGCGGCATGGGCCCCACTGGGACAGGTTGTGATAGAGTGGTATCAGAGATGATTGGTTCTACCTTTGGACTAAGAGTCTGTGAGATTGGTTTGGGGCAACAATGTTAAGTGTTTCGAGCTTGTATTTCAGGACAGAGACTACAATGTTAGTTTGGGTGGCTGACGTATCTATACACCAAGACATTGATATCCTTCTTTTCAACTGGGTACATGAAAACACTAGTTACGTGGAAATAAGAGAATGGTACATGCATCATATAAGAATGGGTTTTTTTCATGTCCTTTGTGTCAGCTATCCAGATATACTCATTAACCATGGTACATCTTGTTTCCTTATTGGATGCCTTTGTGATGCATACACACTAGGATTATGCAGCTCAATCATTAAGATGACCCCCTTAATGAATAGGCTTTGATACAGGGACCAATTCCCTAGACGTCACCTCAAGGTGGTGCACCTGCTATACCTCCACCACCGGAGTATCCCGTGGTACATGAAGTACCGATAGACAATGGGTGATGGCAGATCACGCTCCATGAGTTCTAGAGACATGAAACCCTTAGGTTCCGAGGCGAGCCCGACCCTTAGGTAGCAGAGGAATGGATTGAGGCGATGACCAGAGTTTTCCATTTTTTGAGGACACCCACAGACCAGATGGTGATCCCAGGAGAGGGCATTCTTTTGGGTTTAGTGGGACGATTATAGAGTCTGACCTCACAAACTCATTATGAGGAGACTCATTCGTGGATAGAGTTTGATCGACTCATTAGGGAGGAGTTCTCACCAGTTACGGTGAGAGCTATGCATATCTAAAAGCTTCTTCTACTTCAGCAGGGCAGTTTGACCGTTCATTGTGGTTCACCAACCTCGCCAGGTACTTGGTGTATATGGTTAGAGATTAGTACATCAGATATTGGAACATTGATAGAGGTCTATGATGGGAAATCTAATATAGTGTTGTGAATCAATGTATAACCGCTTATGATGGAGTGCTTGAGTGAGCCTTGGTGATTGAGAGCTTCTTGGCGGAGTAGAGACAGCCGAAAGTAGTCAGCAGCCAGCAGACAGGCGCAGATACCTCCACAACAAGGAGCTGATGTTAGGAGTAGGGATCATGATGTGGGAGAAATCACAGGAGGACCCTAGATAGGGGATCGACAATCCAGGGCTCTCAAGATGGATCTAGTCGTCCTAGGGAGAGGTGATGCTACTTCTGTGACAGTGGGGGACATATCACTAGAGACTGTATAACCCATCGAGCTGCTGACAGGGATGTAGTGGATGTACCACAAAGGGAGAGACATATAGTATAGTAGACAAACCCTCCATGTGGAAGACGTGGCAGATCAACTGGGAGAGCTACAGGTGCAGGCAGATGATTTGATCTACTTCCACCACTACCTCTAAGAGGTCCGTCCCAGGCTGAGGGAGTTGGGGGATATGGGTGGGGAAAGATGCATGTGGTCGAGGCGTATGACCTAGGGACTATAGGGATGATCCTAGTTACAATATTTTTTTTATACCTTGGCCTCCATACGTACAGACAAAACTTCTAGTCATTCCTTCCTCACCACAGGTATTGTGTGAAACCTTGATATTCCAGTAGATCCACTGACTCGACCCTTATGATTGGAGACACTTATGGGAGGAGACTCGATTATCATGAACCTTTGAAAATAGAGTGATATTACCCTTGGAGGTGAGATTTTTGGTGGGGGAATCTTGGTGGCAGCGTTGAGTCCTTAGGACATCATTCTCAGTCTGGATTGGCTATATTATGTACATGCCCAGATTGACTGCTTTAGGAAAAGAGTGTTGTGTGTCTATAGAGATGGGATGTGGTTTTCCTTTGTCAGTGAAAAGGAGACATAGGTAGCACAAAATAGGATCATGCATATGATGGTGAATCCGATCACTAATGAGTTGGCCATCATTACCCTCGGAGAAGTAGATTTTGTGAGCGTCAAGTTCCTAGTAGTAGTGGCAGAGTCGGAGGATGTCTTTCCCAAAGAGGTTCCAGGATTACCTCCCTACCAGGGGATTGACTTTTGCATCTACTTACACCCCAAGACGACACTGATTTCCTTACAAACATATTAGATGTCTCTCGTAGAGAATCACGAGCCGAGGGAACAGTTGGAGGATTTATAGAGCATGCGTTTTTTGAGACCTTGAGTTTCACCCTGGGTGGCCCCATTTTTGTTTTCCAAGAAGGAAGATGGGATTTTGAGGTTTTTCATGGATTATTGGTTCCTGAACTAGGTGACGGTGAAGAACAAGTTTCTGCTGTCAAGGATCATCAACCTCTTCGATCAGATGAGAGGGGGAACAATGGTTCTCAATGGTTAACCTTCAGTCAGGTTACCACTGGTTATGAGTATAAGATGATGATATACCAAAGAAGGATTTCAGATGCCTCTACGGTAACTATGAGTAATTTTTGATGCGTTTCGGTGTGACAAACTCCCCCACAGTGTTCATGGGGGTTATGAATCAGATCTCCCAGAAATATTAACACCAGTTCCTAGTGGTCTTCATCGACGACATCCTTGTGTACTCGACGTCATGGGAGGAGCACAGTAGACACCTGTGGATAGTTCTGGACATACTCTTAGAGAACCAACATAATAAGAAGCTATCGATGTACCTATTCTGGATTCGAGAGGTCCATCTTTTGGGACATGACATCTCAATAGATAGAGTAGGTGTCAACCCAACCAAGGTGGAGGCAGTGTTTGCGTGGGAGTAACCATGGAGCATGATGGAGGTGCGGAGCTGCCTTGGGAAAGAAAGATATTACCAAAGATTCATTCATGATTTCTCCGGCATATCAGAAATGATGATAGAATTGACTAGAAAGGGGAAAATTTTCTTGTGGATGGAGATGTTCCATAAGGAATTCGAGCATTTGAGGAACATTTTGATGAGAACCCTAATTTTGAGAATACTAAAGGAGGGTGTCGAGTATATAGTTTTATATGACGCATCAGGGACCAGACTTTCCTGTGTCTTGATATAGAGATATGTAGTGATTGATTATGGTTCATTCTAGATTAGGACACATGAACAAAACTATGTGACCCATGATATCAAGTTGGAAGTGGTATTATTCACATTGAAGTTGTGGTGACACTACCTCATGGGTGAGCGGTTTATCGTCTACTCCTACCACAAGAGCCTCATGTACATATTCTTATAGAAGGATCTGAATCTAAGTCAAAGGTGCTGGCTAGAGTTCTTCCTAGAGTATTATTTCGAGATCATCTATGCTTCTGGGATGGGGAACAAGTTGGTAGATACTCTAATCTAGAGATCAAGCTCGCAGCTATTGAGTGAGGCGACATAATAGTTGGCCACATTGAAGTTATCTCTCATGGATAGAGATGGTGAAACATATCTTCAATCGATGGTTTTCACCCATCCACTCTTAAAGTGAGTTATGGAGGCACATCTTTGGGATATTGACTATAAGGCTTTACATGCTTAGTTTTTCATGTGAGATGCTCTTTATGGATATTTTCAAGGTGGGGGAGCACATAGTTCTTTTCAGAGGATGCACTGTTGTACCAGTGTCATTGCAGGAGGAGGTCCTAAGGAAGTTTCCTACATCCCCCATGGTAGTACATCATGTTATGGGGAAGATGTACCGGGATCTCCAATGATAGTTTGGGTGGTCTGGAATGAAGAATGTTGTAGAAGAGTTCATTTCTCGATGCCTTACATGCTAGTAGATGAAGTATGAGCACCAGGTTCCAGCGAGATTAGCTCACCCAGGGATGATACAATGTGAAAGTGGGATGGAATATCAATGCACTTAATGAAGGGATTACCACATACGTCCAAGGGTAATGATTCCATCTAGGTTACTGTTGACCAACTCACCATGTCGTCCCACTTCCAAGCTATTAGAGAGAAGTGTTTTGTATAGAGATTGGGACCCACCATGTGCTGGAGGTTGTTTAGCTTCATGGTGTCCCTTAAACAATGGTCTCAAATCGAGATGCCCGCTTCACATCCCGGTTGTGGAAGGGATTACTGGATGATTTAGGGATTCAGCTACACATTTGCATGGTGTTCCATCCCTAGAACGATGGTCAGATGGAAAGGACCATCCATGTTCTGTAGGATATGTTGTGGGCCTATATCGTGGACTTAGGACACAGTTTGGAGGACCAACTACCACTAATAGAGTTTTTGTACAATAATAGAAACCACTAGACCATTGGTATGGCACCGTTCGATGGTTTATATTGGATACCATATCGGTCACCACTTTGCTGGACCAACCCTGGGTAGTCAGCACTCATGGGTCCAGAGTTGGTGCGATATACCACAGAGAATATGTAGAGCATTTGGGAGTGGATGAAGACTGCATAGAGCCAGTAGAAGTCTTATGCTGATAAGCGACACAGACCTTTGGTATTTGAGGAGGGAGACCATGTCTTCCTTCAAGAATCACCTTGAAAAGTGTTACAATGATTTGGACAGGGCTGCAAGCTATCTCATTGGTTTATCATACCTTTCTAGGTACTGCGTAGAGTTGGCGAGGTGGAGTACCGCTCTTAGTTATACCATAACATATGCACTGGGTACCAAATGTCATCCACATGTCACAACTGAGGCGGTACATGCATGAACCATCGCATGTCATCGACTGTGGCAAGCTGAACATTGAGGATGGAGTGACCTTTTCTGAGTACCCAGTAGATATTGAGGATTGGCAAGAGCAGATCCTTCATGGAAAATCGATTCCCTTGGTGTGCATCTGGTGGCATCATGAGAATATTTTGGAGAGCACATGGGAGCAGGAGGATCGTATCTGTGCCCAATACCCAAATCTTTTTGTGTATCATTTTTCTTGGATTTCTGGGACGTAAACCCTAAGGTGGGGAGAATGTAATGTCTCATATTGTTTAGTATATTTTTTTAAATATTATATGGAATTATTAAGAGACCATGTATGGTGATGACACGTTATTCCAAGGCCTAGTAAGATCAAAATTATGCCTTAAACATTTTTTTAGTTATGTGAGTTGGCGGGTGTGAGTGCTTGTGGCAGTTTCCAAATGGATGCTCGAATTAAAAATTCGAGGGCATCGTTGTGTCCGAGATGAAAACTTTACCAATGAACAGGCCTAACCTCGAACAACATTGGTCGAGGGAAAAATTTAATTTCTGGACGTTTTTATTAAAATAAAATAAAATAATATAATATAATATAATTCGAGAATTTTATTTTATTTTATTTTGAATCATTCTCTATGACGCAACAATGAGAAAACATTTTCGATAATTAATGTGATACCATAATAACTCTAAAATAGCAACACTGAATCATTAACATCGCAGAATGATGGAATTATGAACCGTGTTCCCTCCCTTTAATGGGGTAATCGAATGTTAGATCTTGGAAGAAAATTTAGAGGACTTCTTGGATCTTTGTAAAGCACTCTCGGTGATGAACAACATCGATCAAAAGAGTGAATCATTACGCCAACGAGGCTGGAGGATCTCGACACCGACGACAGTAGATTTCCTTTGTCAGTGATCAATCTATTCTCAAGGTACAGGTTGTTTTTTAAAATTTTTTCTTCCCCATTCATTAACTAAATGACAAATGTGTATCATCCCACAAACAGGGTAATATGCAGATCAGGTGTTCATGTGGGAGGGTGTCAATTTCCTTTTCATCTGGAGTTTTGATATGGGGATTGGTTTAGTGATGATATTTCATTTTTAATTTTGATTCAAATGTTAAACCAATTAAGGGGAGTGAAATTAAACCTTGAAAAATGGCGGTGGAGGTATGTTCCTAATTTGTTTATTGATTTTTCTTCCCCCTTTTCAACCACGTGTTCCTTGCGTTCTTTGTGGGGCTATGAATAACGGATAATTGAACAACCGTTTCACAATGTAATGATACCAAAATGGTGGTCTGATATTGTAATGACCCAGTAGAGGGGAAATGATGATGGTAGTGGACGAATCAGAATGGATCAAGAGTTCTTGTTCTTCAATCGTTCTTCATGCAGGAGAAATAGAATGTGTTTTTTAGGGACGATCGGAGGCCCAAAATCGATAGAATTATCTTCGTGATGTTGGGGTAACCTAATACCTTGAGTTTCATTACGATAGGATGGAAAGACCGAAGAACAGAGCATCACAAGAGTTTCACTAGTGAAGAATGTCGATTCTAGAAATTTTTGAAGAATACGGCATGCATCGCAAAGAACACGGCTTGTGGGACATGATCACCATCGGTTAGGCTTTGACAAGGTAGGAAGTGATGAAACAACGTGTTATAATAAGAACTTGGCATGTGGGTCTCTAGGTGGGACTCTCTGTGTTTCTGAGATGATAAAAGAACACAGGGTGGAGTACATGGTCGTGCACTCCACCACATAGCCAGACCAGGAGGGCTGCATGGGTTACCCCGTGTACCAGTTACATGGGTTTTAACACACCAGTTGAAGAAGTGTACGAGAACATGGATAGCGTACATGGAGTCTTCCCTGAATAGGGGAATATGGAATTTCAATATCTTACATTCCATGTATACATTCTTCTAGATGACAAGACTTGTGACATGAGATGTTGTACACGAGAAGTACCCATGGTCAGAGGACATGGCATGTGACCCTTCTATATGCCATGTAATTTTATGTACATGGCATGATCTTCTTGTCCACTGTTTCTTCGACAGGCCCCGTTTGGGTAGGTACCCCTTTTTCTCATTCCTACAAAGGGAATGTATCATTTCCATCCATAGGTGCATGATCCCTACTCTAGTATTTTTTGAGATAGAGTCAGGTATCCCTATGAGAGGCCTAGAGTGAGATCCTCTATCCTTTTGTGACCCTAGGTAGAGTTAGGTATTGATGTGACTATTCCCACAGGGCGCAGATCCTCTATTTAGCATGTGAATCAGGATGAGTTGCAGTATCCACCAAGGCCATTACAATGATCCTAATCTATGTATTATGATATTTCTCCACTCTAGAGTGTGTTATCCATGAATGAGTGTATCTATCTCTAATGAATTTTTCAAATGGAAAGTACTTCTTAGAAAGATGAAATCATTTCTATTAAACTCATGGAGTGAGTTCTTCTAGACGAGTGATTCATGGAATCTTCAAACTGAATCCCTAGTAGGGGTATGTGATTGTGTGACTTGTCCTTAGACTACGGGTCTGAGTTTTGAGTATATCTGGACTGTGTTTCACTTGATATACGTTAAATATAGATATACAATGTAGAACTATTTGTAACTTTAATTTGTGTATTTATTTGTGGTTTTTTGGGTCCTCTACTGTTTATTTTCATACTCACCCGTGCACGGGCCTTGCCCGAACATGTCGTGCCTTGTGTAGACGAGAAACCTTTTGACAGAGTCAAGGGAGAATCAGGACCAGACCGACCATTCTGAGTTCCCTACAGGCTGTGATGTTCCTATGACTACGAGTAGCTGTCCAAGTACCTCTTTGTGTTTACATGTTAGACATTGTAGTTTGTAGACTATTGTTATTGGTGGGCTTGTATTCTGGCCCAATAGACATTCCATACTTTAATTTTTTAGTACTCTATTGGCTAGGTTTAGTTGAATGTGTGCATTTTCCTCCTTAGTGGTTTTTTAATTTCCTCATTTGTGGGCTTGATGGTGATGATGTGTGTGTACAGGTACATATGCAATTCCTCCCATGTTAGTTATATCTCTACTCGGTACTAGTAACCAGACCATGGCCTATTGATGGCGGGATTGGGGAGTCACGACGTGAGCCCCACTACGATGGGTCGTGACACCCAATTCCCTCAAATATGAATAAGATTTAACTTGAAGGTATTACAGTTTAGTGTGTAGTCTAGTGTTGAAAATTTATAAATTTATTTCAATTTCATTGCAACTATACATGAGTTTTTCAAAATTATACCATTATAGGTGTGTTTATGATAAGAACCACTGATTTAATGGGAAGAAGAACAAAATTACACAGATCACTACTAAAATAGCTTCTAGTCATTCTGAAGCTTGAAACATCTTGTTGCTTAACATGAATCATATTTTCACCATTTTCCTTTTGGAATGATACTTCGAGAATACCTCTTTGAATATTCCTTTGTATATGTTATCCATGTGTAATTCAAGACGGTTCTAGGTTTAGTGGAAGCTTGTAGTAGTTGGAGATATATTAAAATTTATTTTAATAAACATTTACCAAAATCATGCACTAGGATCTTGCATGTTAAATTTATAATTACCTTATTTAGTATCTAAATAAATAAATATGTCGGATTTGTAAATTTCTGTATTAATTATAATTGATTGTCTTGAAGGTACATTTCATATTTCCTTCATTGTGCTATGGGGATCCAAGAATATAACCCCCTAGTGGTGATCCACGCTTACAATAATGATTTTAGAGAAACACCACTTGATCACCATGTTCCAGTGCCAAAAAATCATGTTTCATTCCTAATATCTCATTCCTTGTTCATGAAGAAACCTCCCTCACACTTGTCCATTCTTAGAGGGATAGATAAGGAGCTGAGAGATAATTCTTTGTGCGCAAAAATTATCTATTCTCAATTTTTGGATGCAATACAAAATAGACATAATCGTCTATTTATAGGTTGAGGGTTTACGTTATAATATTATTTCATTTCATTCCAGAAATGATATCATAATTAAAACCTTTAATAAACATCAGGACACATAATAATAATAATTTTATTTTTTGGAACACACAAACTTGCAAATATACATAAATTATATTTACCTAATTGTATATAATAATTTATCACCAGACATAGTATTGATCCATTCAAAATCTTAATTATTTATCAAATACTCGAATAAATATTATTATTCATAAATAAAAATATTATTTACATATGAAATATAAATATTCATTAAACATTCAATAAAATAAATAAATATTTTTTTATTCACATGTCGGTGAATAAATATTTATTTAATTTATGAGATCAATAAATCTTGAATAAAATTATTCCTCAGTCTTTATAATAATATTTATTCCATTAATTAAATTTAAATATAATTTCATCAAGATCACCAAATAAACATAGTGTGTGACCCTCTAGGATTCTTTCTCCTTGCAATTAGAGAAGCTTTCCTAATGTCAAAGATTACTATCTAGAAATTTTCCAAGGCACCTAAGAGATTAAAATTGATTTCATAATGAAGAAAACCATATACTAATGCTAACTATATAATATAACCCATTTGTCTCAATATCTCATCAATAAGGTTTCACATATATGTCACTAATCTACATGCTTGATACATATTTCATTGACTATCTAAAATAATCACATCGCAACACATTGATCATGGAATTTTGGGTTATGGTTATATTCCAATTGAAGGGTGGAGATATCATCTTCTATAAAGATGGAAGGTAAAAAGTATCCGTACCTGGATTATCCATTAATGACATGCCACTCTTGATTCACCAAATGTATCTAAATTCTCTATGAACTTTTATAGTTATGGATTTTGAAATACATCAATTTATGTGAGTTGTAACATGCATTGATAATAATCATAATTTCCAAGGACCATCACACACGTTCATAGATATAAATTTCCATTAACACTAAAACATATAGAATTCCTACTAGTAGGTCTATTATCATAATCTCTTATCTTAGATATTTCCATGTGTGAACATCATGAGAAGTAGTGTCATATTATTATGAGTACTTATACCTAACAGTCTATATACTATATGTCCCATCATATCATGTTATCAAACTGCATGAAATTTTTTAGTAATATCATGATAGTACATAAACTTTCCCACCGTAGAAGACGACTAACATGAAATTATAAATATTATGTATAATATAATAAATTATAACATTAGAGTTATGCATAACAAGGAACAATATGTAAATTTTTATTAATAGTCAGTACATCGAATATACATGTAATCAAAGTACAAACAGTTGGTCGTAGGACATTAAATCCAATAAAATCCCACAAGTACAAGATCCAAATGCCAACAACCATTAGTCTTGTAGACCTCCCATGATAATCATGATTCTTTTTAGTAAAGGCTTTTGTCAAGGGGTTCTACATGTTTTCTTTTATGAAAATAATTCTTACTACACCTTCACCTCTCTATGAAAATTTCTTTAAGATATGATAAATCTAAAATATTTTGTTTGTCTGATAATATGACCTTGGGTCTTTATCAAGAACCTCTACAACTGTATTATCACAATAGAGCATGATATGATCATTAATTTTAGGTACCACATCAAACTCTTGGGAAATGTTTCATATCCATACTGATTATTTAGATGCATCAGAAACAATAACATACTTAGACTCCCCTATAAAATCTGTGAACATAACATTCATTGACATCTTTCGACTCAAATTACCTCTATTAAAAGTGAAGATATATCTTTTTTGTGACTTTATTTAATTATGATCAATTTTTAAACTAGTATCTTCATATCCTCTAATGTATAGTACCTCATATCCTCCATAAACCATGAAAATATCCTTAGTAAAACTTATATCCTTAAGTATAGTCTTGAATTTCATCTAATGGAGGTCACCTAGGTCATCTTGATATCTGCATACCACATATAATGTGTAGGAGACATATAGCCTAGTATATATCATAAAATACATGATTGATGTGATCACTGATGTGTATGTAATCCTCACTATTCTATTTCTTACCTATTATGTCTGAGGACACATTTTCCTGGAAATATGAATGCCATGTGACTCTAGAAACAAAACCCTATTTGATTTTCCCATATAGAATCTACTCCATATCTTTTCAATGTATATACATTGACTTATACTGAGAAACCTCTTAAATCTATCTAGATGGATCTGGATCCCAATAATATATGCTACCTCCCCCAAGTCCTTCATAGAGAATAATTTTTTCATCCACACCTTAACATAATGAAAAGATGGTGTTTTTGTTTGATTTTTAATATTTCATCAACATATACTAATAAGAAAAGAACTTTACTCACACTAAACTATTTATAGACACACACCATACATTTTTTCTTTCTAAAACCAAATACCATTTTACCTTCTTCAAAAAACTTTTTTATGGCCTAGATGAATTCATTTATCCATTAATGGATCATTGATACTCGAATCACTTGTTGGAATCCTTTGGAGTCACAAACCCTTCATGTTATGTAATATAGTCATATTTATGATGTCTCCATTGAGGAAGGCTATTTTGAAATCCATTTTCCAAATTTCATAATCATGGAAAGCTGTAATGGTTAGTAGAATTTTGATGGATTTCAACATTGCAACTGGTAAAAATATTTCATCATAGTCAATTCCTTGATGTTGTTAATGACCTTTTTAAACCGGTCACACCTGATAGTTAGAGACTTATCCTTACATTACTAGTTTCTTATGTAATACCCATTTACAAACAACATGCATTAAATCTAAAAGTGGGTGTACAAAAAATAAAGAATTAGTTTTGGTACATGAAATATATTTTAGAATTCATGGACTATTTTCACATGGAAGAATATATACCACTTACTGCTTCCTTGTAGGTTAGAGGGTAATTATTATCATTTAATAGCTATTCAGCATCGTAAGTGACTAGAAACCCATACTATTCTAGTTATCTATCCTTTCTAGTACTCATACGTAGTAATTGTATCTTTGGTAAATTTAATCTTCAATGGGGATTTTTATAATTTCTTCTAGAGCCAACTCTTATGTATCTAGAACACAAATTTCATCATAGTCTATCATTCTCTCACTATATCATTCTGTGATGACATCCTTCTCATGAAATTTGGGATTTATTTAAACCACAACATTTTCTCTAAAGAATTGTATAGGTAGTATCCTATGGATTCATTGGGATATCTTATTAACATATACTTTACGGCTTTGGGTGAATGATTTTTACCTAAAGAGGCCTTAAAAAAAGCTTCTCAACCCCACCCATATAAGTAAGAAACAACAATTTTCTTTAAATTCAATAATTGGTAATTTATATCATCTATTTATTTAGTTTGAACCTTGTTTTGTATGTCTGTATCTATTTGTAACACCTATCTTCAAAAGGATAATAAAAGACTCACACGACTCTTCATCGATCTCCCCGTTTATAATACGGTACAGTTCCTACATTCTCTACCACCCTTCCACTAAGGTATATAAGGGGGAGTGAGTCGAGATAATATGGAAAACTCCAATCAATAATTAAAGAAGTCTTGATTAAGATATTCTACACCATGTTCTATGGGGAGTTTCATAATCTTTTTACCATGATGATTCTCAACTACATTCATGTATTACTAGAATTTATCAAAAGAATCTGACTTATACCACATTAAGTAGACATGTCAATTATAACTAAAATAATTAGTAAAATTTATAAATTATTAGTACCTACCTGTTTCCTCAATAGGAAATGATCCACACACATCATTATTGTTGGTTAGAGTGAGTAACAAAATAGGGGGGGTGAATTGAGTTCCTAATATAAATTTATTTTAAAGAAAAAATTTAAATAAAAACCCCTTAGTAAAAAAACTAACCAATTAATAAAAATAGTAGATCGATATAAGATCTATCCTTTTAGAATATTATTTTATGAGTGACTAAGTCTTAGTTAAAATAATTTTTATAAGTACCTTTACTTTTGAAATAAATTTACTTAGATAAAAATAGATGTAAACACTAGTTAAGATTAATTATAAAAGTAATAGTTTTTTATCATTAAACACAATATATGATATATCAATAAAAAAACACAATATCATGGTTACACAAAGGACTAAAAAACTGGTTTTGTCTCTATATGAGACTTAATCCCCTCTACTTGGAAATATCCCATTTACAAGTAGATTATAATTATAATCAAATAAATCCACATCCTTGATTAGGTATGTAATCAACAGAAATAAGCTATCCATGTTAAAGATCCTCTTCCATAGTTATATGTGGGGAGTAATAATATAACATGTCACATAAGGATCTCTTCCACAAACATAGTGTGGAAACATATGTAGAGAAAAGATATAATAACAATAATTCAAAAGTTAGGTGCAAGAGACAATGTGTATTTGATAGAAGATTAACTACACACTTCAAAAAGTAGAATGAAATAAATAGAAATGAAAATAAATAAATGGGTAAATCTCCATCTGATATTTTCATAATGATTATAGTCCTCAGATCAATATTGGTGAGGAGTTCAAGCATCATTCAGGAAAATTGTTGCAGAACCGAGGATCAAAGGATTCTATAGGAATGTTCCAATTGATCTCTTTCAGTGTATCAATCAATATCTATAATGAATTCTATGATTTTTTGTCACTGATATTCATAGAACATGAATTGGTAAGCTTGTGATGATTGATAGATTAAATAACATACATTTTCAGATGTTATTAAATGTTGTATATGTCAAATGTATCATGTACAAAGAGAGAGAGAGAGAGATGGCCTTCAAGTAGATATAAAATAATTATTTAGAGGTGATCCATAATCCTTGGATTATATTTTTCTATGTATTGAAGGATTGGTCAAATTATCCCTGAATAAAAATAGTCATTGATCCATTCACATCAAATTCCTTGGACAGAAATGGTTACAAGATGATGGCAATGACTGAGTATCTGATAGTATCTCATACTTGATGTACCTCATGCTTACGGTTACAGAAACTTAGATTATAATAGTATCTTATCCTGGAGGTATCTCCTCTTGTGGTAACTCCTATGGTGTCTGTAACACCCTAGGTAAATAAAGAATATGATATTTTCATATTTATCCATATTTGTGAATAAAATATTAATATGACTTTAAAGGGGACGCTATTCTCTATGGCGTACCCAACACACAACAATGAGTTTCTTGGGAATCTTACGTTGTACTCTAATAATAAAATAATATTATTTTAAATGGTAGTTAACATGTAGACATTTTATTGGTGGGAATGGATAGAAAGAACTAAAATATTATTATATATGTTTTTTAATGTTTTTACATTTATCTAATAAAAGATAAAGGCATAAAATATGGAAGTAATTCGATTTTAGGCGTATATGCCCTAGTTTTCACTAAAGGTTCACTTATCGACTTTTGATGGAGAACCGTCATTAAATATAGTTTTGTTCACTCTTATACATCCTTTTGGACCAAATAAAACTCTTCTTAAGAATTGGGACATCAAAATTTACTTTGTGTAAATTTTTGGTATCTTTCCGATAAAGTTCTTTTTTTTAAATGAATAGTGTAAAATGTTGTATTTTAATTCAAAACCCCTTTTTAATCTAATTTATTTATATGATTAGATTATATTTTGAATTGGTTTTAAAGTTAAATTAGAATAAATTTTTACCATTAAATCCAATAGTGGTCGTTGGAATTAATTTCATTTTGAAATCAGACTTAAACCAGTGTCAATCTTTTGATACTTATTATTTCATAAAAACACGCTATTTGATCTGACAGCAGGAATTAATTATTAAATTAATTTATGTGACTTATATGTTTTGAATTTTTTAAAATAGGATTCATTTTTTAATTCGGAATATCAAATATAGCTTAGGGTGAATTTTTGGGATTTTTTTGAAAAACTTCAATTTTTGATGAATAGTGAAACCACTAAGTGGTACTTATAAAAACTGATTTTTCTGTTTAAATGAAATTTTGCCATCTTTGTGTTTTGAATTAAAAAAATCCTACATACATGGTTGTCATTAAGAAGTAAAATGTGGTTCAATGGGATAAAAATAATTTTTTTTGGTGAATAGTAACTTATTATGTTTTTAATCGTGATTTGAGGTAATTAGTGTAGTTTAAGGTAAAAATAATGTTTTAATAATATGAAATGAACATGACACATGTCCTAACCTCATTTAATGTGTCATGTCCGACCAAGAAAACCCATGGGTCAACTTGGGGACCCCATGGAGCCACTTTGGTTGGAACATGACAGAAATACTTTTTTATTTAAAGTTAAAGTAAAAATGAGACAAACATGAAATGTTTTACTAAAACAATTTTTACATGGGGTTATACAAATAATATTTTTGACTATAAATATTCATTGGAAATATAATAAGATTTTCTATCTCATAGTATTTTATTAATAATTTTTAGACATTAAATAAAGTAAATTATTTATGACATCATGATGATGCAACAATGACCTCATTATTTAACGATTTAAATAAAATGGAACGATAATGTAATATCTAAGACCTAAACTTGTCCAAAACCTATTGTATGAGTGTATGTAGAACCCTTATCACCTTATCCTAGAAATACATTAATTTGGGACCTTTAAAATCCGAACCTATTTTGAAAATAAAGTAACATTTTGTAACTTGACCAGAGTGCCCCTCCTCTCCTCTTATAAAAGGCCCCCACCTCTACCACCTTACCCACACTCCCAAAGCCTTTGGCTCGGCCAGACCCTACCCATTTTGTCCATGTACTCCCTTATCTTACTCGTTGAATCCTCACTTTGGGAATAAGTCTTCCCAAGGAAGCCTTTGAGCTCAAACCGAAGGGAGTTACCCGATTTTATGGTAATGTCTTCACTTGATTACTTTTGTTTTATTTTGCTTCTCCAACCCCCTAAAATCTTTTTATTAATTTCTTTTGTAACAAATCATGTATAATAAATATTCTAGGATGTTTTTATAAGAATTATTCGATCTACACTTTCACACAACTACATCTAATGGTTAAAGAACATACTGTTTCCGTAGATGGCGAATTTCGGCCTCCCGAAACGATGATTGTTCAACATTCTTTTAACACCATAAAAGGTGGCCATTAAGATGAAACTATATTTATATATGATATATAATATATTTATTATTTCCTTAAGCTTCTTTATTTTTCATTTTGGGCAAACCTTTATGGTTTCCATTATTGGTAAACGCGATATCGTTATTTAAGCAAGTGCGGACTACCGCCCCCTCAAAGTGATTTGATTCGTTAATACCATATGTGGTATGTGTAAAGGATATATTTAATGATATTATATATGATAAAATACTGGAATTAAAATACTATTATGTACCCTTATGTTTTAATTCCATTAAATATGAAATAGAAATGGAAGTAGAGTTCATGCGTACGTACGGCTTACCGTCTCCATGAACGGTACATTTCATTTCTTTTCTCAAAATGTTATGTAATACTATAAGTACATATATATATTGGATACATATGTAATATATTACATCAAAATTATGGATATCATTCTGGAATTATAACATATATATCTCTCTCTCATTTTGTTTTAATTCCATTAATATGATAAAAAATGAAAGTAGCGTTCATGCGTACGTACGGCCTACCATCTCCATGAACGGTGATTTTAGTTTTTTTATCTCCAAATGATATGGAATAGTATGAAATGAATATTTACTGGATATATATGATATTTTAATCATTAATACTATTCTGAAAATTATTTACTTATAACTACATGGGAAATCTTTTTTCAAACAAGTTCATTTTTGACTCATGTACCAAACATCGGCAAAAACGTTTGATATGAACTAACATTATTAAACAATTATTATAACATTATAATATGTGATATGAACTGAATAATAATCTCTAAAGGTGGTACTTAGGCAATTATTAATTGACCAAAGTTTATTATTCAGGAATATAAAGAAATGATCAAGACAAGTTGGACTTGAGGTAAGGGATCCTACTCCTCTCTTTCTTTTTAAGTACTCTCTTTTATGTCATTCCTTCTAAGATCATCTTTCTTGTTATTGGGATGTTCTTTGATATTACTCTTAATGTAATTTTTATGTTCATATGATGAGAAACCCTATTCTCTCTCATCAATCCATTTTGGATGTTTCGAGTGGCGCCGTTAGGCTGCTGAATTTTCGTAAGAGATCTAACCTCTCTCTTTCTCTTTAAGTACTCCCCTTTATTTCACTTCTTTTGAGCTCCTATTTGTTATGAAGGGGGATGTTCTTTCATATTCCTATTTCTGTACATTTTATTGTAATGTGATGAGATACCCTATTTGATCTCATCAATCCATTTTTGAAGTTTTAAGTGGCGTCGTTAGGCTGCCGAGTTTTCGTAAGTGATTTTTCATCTCACTTTTATTCCCGTGAGATTTTTGCTACATTTTCCACAATTTCCTTTGAGTGGTGTATGTACTGACAATTATTCTACTCTTTGTGTAATTTAATTTGGTTTATGAGTATTTACATCAATGATTTATTGTCCTTCTTTCATGGGGTGTATGTTTTGAAAGATACCCATGTTGGTAAGAGAACCTTTCACCCTCTTTTTTAAAAGACTTATTTTGTTGGGTCTTTTTAATTTACATATTTTTATGTTGGGATATGTTCTCATATATCCTTATTGAAGTAAATTTTATGTACAAGTGATGAGATACACTTTTTATCTGTCGTCAACTCATTTTGATGTGACGCCGTTAGGCTATCAAGGGAACTTCTTAACCCAATTTCGATTTCTTTGGGTTCAACATGTAGTTATTGAATATGTCATCCTTTGAATATGTGTGAAGGACCATTGATTATTTTACACTTAATATCCACTTATATTTGGTGTATTCTTTTGTCACGCATAATTATGTAATTGATTTATCCTTATACCAAGGATACCGTCTTTGTATGGGACTTCGTCTCAATCTTCTTTCATTGAGGCATATTTTATTTTATACACAACTTTATTTTATATGGTGTATAAACCCCTTTGACTTTTATGTTTATCCAAAAGGAATATTTTTTATACGAAGCGTTTTACAAAATGACAAAAGGGAATGTTTTTGTCATACATATGCGGCGACAACGACTTCTCCGACGCCATGACCGTTATTTGGGTTTCGGCTTCCTCTACAAGCCAAACCTTCTTTTTAAAAGAAAAATAAATACCATGTTTTACTTTTATTTTATTTTGGTATTGAAAATGGTTTTCATAATGTTTTTATATCAATGTGTTTTATTGATATATTTTTATTGAATGGTGGAAATGTTATGTTTCTTTTATGAATGTTTTATGTGATACGATTATGTTGAGGTTATTGGGCATTATTATGAAGACGGGTGGTTCCGTGATAAACTAAGGGCAGGTGAGCCCGATATAGCTCTCCAATGCATTGGGTAACGCGATGGAGTGAAACATTAAGGTTTCTCCGAAGATATTTTGGGAATATACTCTGATGGATATTCCAAACGTAACCAAGAGGGTTACTCCCTACGTAAGAATGTTATGAATGCATCAAGTTACCTTTATGTCTTATGTTTTCTATGATTTATTCATGGTTTGATGAAGTATGTTAAAGTGCCTATGTTTTATGGTTAAAGTATGATTTCATTCTTATGTATATATGAACTCATGTTTCCTTTCTATTTTTTTTATAACCCTTACTGCGCTTTTTATGCTCATCCCAAGTTTTTGAAATGTTTTTCATAGGTCAAGGGAGAGGTACATGATGTGATGACAGTTTTAAGGATGTTTCAAGAAAGAATCCATGTTTTATTTTCAATACGTTTCCGTTGATGGGAAGAATGAATATTGTCTTTTATGTGACCACTTTGTTTAAATGTGGAATGTAATGCAAGTTTCATGATCTAATTCTCTAAAACTCTAAACCTGAAAAGATCCTCACACTACTGGAATGTGGGTTTTTCCCCACAGTTACATACCAACGGTTTCATAGAACCATTGGTAGAGAAGTTTTTTCCCAACGGTTCATTAGAACCGTTGGCATAGATGTTCCCTGGGAGGTTTTTTCCCAACGGTTCATGAGAACCATTGGGATAGATGGCTTTTACCAACGGTTCATAAGAACCGTTGGGATAGAGGTATGTTGGGGAGGTTTTTTCCAACGGTTCTAGAGAACCGTTGGGATAGATATGCATATGCCAACGGTTTTTAAAAACCATTGGAAAGGGTTCTCCCCAAATTCCCAGCCACCTGTTCTCTCCCCCATTCGCGATACACAACCCTAAAACGGGAGCAGCAGCCGATTTAGGCAATTTTGGAGGTACTGACAGCCGGACCTTGAATCTTCCAGCTCTTCTTCAGGTTATTCTTCTTCTTTATCTGAAAATGTATTCAAATGTTTCAATATTATTTAAACGTATTTTCATTTTTCCCATCAGTTTAGGCGATTTTGGAGCTACTGCCGGCCGGACCAGCCTAAGGGTGAGTTTTCTTGAAAATTCCTTTTTGGATTTTACCCCTTGAACATGGGATGTCATTTGTGAAAGGCTATATAGATCGAATTGATTGTTCGATTTCTGAATTGAATTGTAAATTAAATTAATTAAGGGTATTTTATGGTTTGCATTCCCCTTTTAACACATGAATGCCAATTATTTTTTAACACATGTTTTAATTGTATTGCCTTGCCAATGTGAGTAAAGTAGAGACTATGATATGAATCTATGAAATTGGATTGAATTTATCTTATATTTTAGGTTACGATGTTATATATATTATAACTAATGCATGTGATATCTTTATAATCTTGTTAGGAGTGTTCTATTAAAAATTCCCATGTGAGTGCTTGAATTTTCATTGAATTGCTAGCCATTATGAGTTATGTTGAGACCATGATATGGAATTGATTGATTAAGCAAGGGAATCTCATTATCTTGTCATTACAACATGAGTAAATGAAGCTTCATTTTTTTCAGGTTATTATTTGATTGAGTCTCCATTTTGAGGTGAGTTGTATTAAATACCATTGTTTTTGACCTTGGTATGTTTAATGAATTGTTTAAATGAAATGGAATTCATTAAATGATTAATAGTAAATAGTGATACATGGATTCTATTAGGATGCCAGGTATATAATATTGTTTCTATTAACTTATACGCTTTATGTGATAAATGGATTCACAGTGGAATTCCACGGATAGACTCATTTCTTTGAATATTGATTAAGCCATGGGTGATACATGGATCCAAGGGAGGGATTCCATAGATAGACTTATTGAATGTAGAATTATATTCCAATTGATACATGGATTCTTATGATAATTCCATAGATAGACTCATTGAATGTAGAATTATATTCCAATGATATGCATCTTGTGTGGTGGTGGTGTGGTTTATGTGTTTTTTGGTAGTAGTGAAGTGTGTGATTATGTAGTTAATGTGAACCCATAGGTTGATTATTTTGTGCTATCTATATATCATGTATTTTTATGTTATTTCTACACATTCCCAGCCAGAGTTGGATAAACTTACCAACGATTAGAGGTTTTGAGTTATGAGTATTTTTTCTAATATCTAGGATGGTGGTTATATGTTTGGATAGGTACCATGTCTTCCCTACTATTCCTTCCAAAGTGATTGACCATGTGTTTTTAGGCAAGATGCGATGTGATTGTCCATGTGTCTTCAGGTGAGATATACTATGATTTCCCTAGTGTTTTTCGGTGAGGTGTGATGTGATAAGGCTATAATAAGATGTGGCATGTTGTTGGGGTCATGTAGGGTAGGAGGATGGCACAAGGGTGATGTTATTCATGTTCATGATAACCTACTAATATGGTTATGGGATGAGTCATGCTGTTATGTGATATAACACATTAAGTTCTTGTTGGTTTTACATTTTTTCAATAACACATTTGTATGTTTTTTTGACATGTGTAGTTGATACCTTGATTATTTTCTTCCTTTATCGTTTACTTAAATGTATTTTCTATTATAGTTAATGCCTATTGAATTGTTTATGACAAAATGACTTATATAAATTCTTTTTACAGAATGGACAGAAGTTGGATGTATGAAACCGATCGGATCTCAGTCGATTTTCAAAACAATTTGGAGAGCTTTATAGATTTTGCATTTCACAATGCTTCAGATAGTGGTCGCATACACTGCCGATATTCCAATTGTGTTGGTAGACCTTGGTTGAGCCGTGATGAAGTCAGCTACCACATAACCAAAAATGGGTTTCAAGCAAACTACTTCATGTGGTATCACAGTGGGGAGAAAACGAAATCTCAAATTGGTGATGATCGAAATGAAAAGACTGGAATGGAGAATTTGTTAGATGATCAGTTTCCGTTTATTCGTCATCATGAAAAAGAAAGGATTTAGACTCAAGAAGACTTCGATATGAGGACAGCTGATGCATCTAGTGAAAATGATGATATTGATAGGGTGAAAAAATTGAATGATGCGGCCACGACTCCAGTGTATCGACAATGCGATAAAATGAAAAAGCTGGAATTTTTAATCCGATTATTTCATGGGAAAACTATGTATGGGATTTCTAATACAGCAATCGATTACATTCTTACCCTCTTGAAGGATTTACTTCCAGATGATGCAGATATTCCCTCAAACCACTATATGGCATGGAAGTTAGTTGAGGTACTTGGATTTTCAAGAAACAAAATTCATGCTTGCCCGAAAGATTGCAGTTTATTCTAGGAGGAAACCGCTGAACGAAATGAATGTATAAAATGTGGCACATCCCGCTGGAAGTCAAAATCTGATGGAACACCATCTCGCATTCCACAGAATGTAATGTGGCACTTTCCATTGATCCCCAGACTCCAGAATCTTTTTATGTCTGATGACATATCAATAAAAATGAGATGGCATGATACCGAGAGAAAGAAGACTGATGATGAGTTGGTTCATCCTGCAGATGGATTTTCATTGAAGAGATTTGATGCTCGACATCCTGATTTTGCAGCTGACGTGCGTAATGTGAGGCCGGGTCTTTCATGAGACGATTTTAATCTGTTTGGGCAGATGCTTACTTCGCACAGCACATGGCCAGTTTTTATACACATTTATAATCTTCCCCCATGGTTGTGTATGAAAAAATCTTTCACTTTCATGAGTATACTCATATCTGGTCCTTCTGATCCTGGAATTGATATTGATGTATACATGCAAACTTTAATAAAAGAGTTGAAACTTCTTTGGGATGTGGGCGTGCGCACATACGATGCATGTTCGAAAGACATATTTCAGATGCGCGCTGCGCTTATGTGGACAATCAATGATTTTCCGGCTTATGCAATGATGTCTGGATGGAGCACGAAGGGAAAACTGTCATGTCCAGTTTGTATGAAGAATACACGATCCAGAAGACTGAAACATCGTTGTAGTTTCAGTTTTATGGGACATCGACGATTTTTTCCAAAGGATCATCCATATAGAATGAATCATCGAAGATTTGATAATACTATAGAGACCGATGATCCACCTCAGCCTATGTCTGGAACTGATGTGCTTAATGAATTGAAAGATTTCAGTTTTTCGTTCGGGAAGGGTCAAATGAAATCTGGAAAGAGAAAGAATGTTTCCACAGAAACCTGTTACAATTGGAGGAAGAGGAGTATCTTTTTTGATTTGCCTTATTGGTCAACCAATTTGCTACGTCATTTCTTAGACGTAATGCATATTGAAAACAATATATGTGAAATGTTGCTTTCAGTTCTTCTAAATGTCAAGGGGAAGACAAAAGATGATTTACGATCTCGACGTGACTTGGTGGATTGGGGCATCAGACCAGAATTGCATCCTGTGCATATCAGTGAAAATAAATGCCAACTTCCATGTGCTTCTTATGTGATAACACCTACTGAAAAAAAAAACAATTTTTGGAAGTATTAGAGACTATTAGAGTTCCTGATTGCTATTCAAGAAACATATCTAAACGGGTCAACAGAAGAGAGTTGAAGCAAAAATCTTTGAAGACTCATGATTATCACGTTCTACTGCATGAGTTGCTTCCAATAGAAATCTGTCATCTTTTGTCTAATAATGTAATGGTGGGTGTTATTCGGTTGTGCCATTTGTTTAGAGATCTTTGTGCTAAGAAGTTGTCCAAGTATTTCTTGCAAAAAATGTTGACAGATTCCCCATTAATTTTGTGTGAGTTGGAGAAAATATTTCCCCCATCATTTTTCACATGCATGTTGCATCAGACTGTCCATATTCCAACTGAAATAATTCTCGGAGGACCTGTTTCTTTTCGTTGGATGTATCCAACTGAAAGAAATATGTTCACATTAAAGTCTTATGTTCGAAACAAGAATCATCCCACAGGTTCTATCGTGAACGGTTACTTAGCTCAAGAATGTATGGATTTCTGTTCAATGTATTTGTCTGATCTTACTACAAGAATGAACAGACCAATGAGAAATGAAGAAGAACAATATGAGCAAATTGAACCCAGTTTTCCATCACTTCCTCAAACAGGAGGAATTCCTGGATCATATACATTGAAGACATTAAGCCATGAAGAGCGGGAGATGGCACCTCACACAGTTTTGTTCAACTGTGATTTGTTCGATGACTATATCAGGTAACAAAATTGAATATGTATATCTTACATATATATCTATTAAACTATTCATATTTTTTTTATCTACAGGGAACATAAAACAATGATAAATAGGAAGCATCATTCTTTATATTTGATAAGGAGAGAGACTTTTCATAGCAAAGAGTTTTCTGCTTGGTTAAAATTGAAGGTAAAAATATTACTGTTTAAATTAATTATTTCAATATTTACTTAAGTTTAACTGTCATTTATATTGCAGGTATTGAGTTTGTCTGCTGACTCTGTCTCTGAGGAAATAAGATCTTTGGCTTTTGGTCCTAATACCGTGGTTCGTGACTGTAAATCAATTGTTATCAATGGGTACAGATTTATTGTCACTGTACGCGCCAAAAACATGAGAACACAACATGATGGTATTATGGTTACTGCCACAACAAATTGTTATGCCAGTGCATCAGATAATAGACTGCGACTTGAAAATGTGGGTTATTATGGAGTCGTTGAGAAAATAATAATATTGGATTATTACTCTCATGGACGAGTCACAATGATGAAATTCCATTGGTTTGATTCGATGATGAGACATGGCACATTTATTGATGATTATGGATTTCGAGTAATTAATATGACCCGCACTCTTGCAACCGAAGAACCATATGTGTTGGCATCAATGGCTAAACAAGTTTTTTATGTCAAAGATCAACTTCAACCTGAATTTGGTGTCATAGTTGAAGTAATTCCAAGACATATTTTTGATGATGCTGATGATGGAATTGACACTGTCCCTATTGCCATTGGAACCAATCCATTTATATCTTTTGATGACTCTAATAGCTCAATTGTCAGAGTTGATTGTGAACCTGAATTTGTGGTTGGCAATATATAGAATCATTCATCCATGTTCTCAATTATTTTGGTTTACCTCGAGTTGGGTTGTTAAGGTTGGTAATATTCATATTTATTTAGTATTGATCACAAATATGTTTTAGCTGACTTGACCGTTATGTGAATTTTCAATGTTTATTGGTTGCTGTTTTATTTGAATTGCATTTTCTAATTTGGAATTGAACTGTATTCAAACCAAATCAAACAATATTTCTAACTTGGTGAACATTACAACTTGTATGTTTTATTTAATTCATTCAAGATCTTCTAAAACAATTGATAGCTACATTACCAATGAATCCCCTCATTCCCTCATATATTTAGTTTTTTGGTTTACACATTAATTTTCTTTTTCTAATTAATTACATTTTTGTTTTCCAATGAAGGAAATGAAGCCAATTGAAGAGAGACGAAGAAAAAAAATGGCGGAGAACAATCGTCGGATGGAGGAGATGGGCATTCCACCATTAGTGCCTATAGTGAGTACTTTATTTCAAATATATATATATATATATTTACAGAATATATAATGTCATGTGATTAATTTTTTTTGTAAACTTTTTTGTAGGATCCACCATTACGTCGACAGTTATTCGACGAGGAGCCTAGTACTGGTCCTAGTACTTAGGCCGGTGGTACGAGGAGGGTTCGTACCAGAGGTGGACGTAGAGCTGCGCGTGCCCAACTAGACCCTGCCCCTCCCACTGACATTTCAGCCTTCCCACATTCTGATCCCGGTGTGTCATTAGGGACACACGGGATATTTAGACCTCCCATGTTTTCGCTCCCTTCTGCATCTTCTGCCCCATCATTTTCACATCCCATGATGATTCCCACTCCCCAGTCAGCATCAGGTCATACAGATGTTCCATCTTCTTTTCCTTCTACTTCTGTCTCTGTGAGCTTTTATATTCCATCGTCTTCGACTCCTGTTCCACCAGAGGGTGTTCCATCAGGTTCTGTGGATCCGGGGCCACTCATTGATCAGACTAGCGCAGGTATATTTATAAAACCCTAACAAATTTTTATAGCAATATTTATTTTCATTATAACATGTTTTGATAAAATATTTGTTTTTCTTTCATGACAGATAAATCTACTGACAGGAGGCGGGGGCGGGGCCGTACATGCATGCGTTCGGTGTGGAACTGTCGCACACAGGTTATGGTGGAATATAATGAAGTCAATCAGATGGTTGAGAAAACAGGGCAGCAATGTCGGAGTTTTATGGCGATGCTTGCCAAATACTCCGACATCATTCCCGTCAGCCCGCTGTCGTGGAGACATTTGCCACATGAGGTCAAAGATAGAGCTTGGGCAGAGATATGGGTAAAAAAATATGTTGTATTTAATGCCATGAATTATTTTTGTATTTATATGAATTAATATTTTGATTTCAGCTTCGATTTAATTTTCCTGATGGTGAGGGTGCACGACTGGCACGTCTAAAGGATTTAGGTGAGATTTGGAGAGCCTACAAGCATGAGCTGTATATTGGTTGGCGTGCTAGAGTTGGCATTGAGTTAGAGGCGGTACCAGTCGTGGATGATTGTCCTATAGAGCAGTATCGTCAGATGATTACTCATTGGACGAGTACCCAGTTTAAGGTATGAATTACATTTGAGGTATTTAAATAATAACTTTCAAATTTTGCATTAATATTATCCTTTGAATTATCGAATTTTATTTAGTAATCATCTGGAAAAAATAAAAAAAACATTGATGCAAAAAAATACCTCCATACACTAGGACGCACGACGATGTCGGATCATGAGAGACAGCAGGTATGACAATTGTTTATAAGTTTTCTATACGACTTACATTTTCTTTTGTTTCCTCAATTATTTAATCATTTGCTAAAATTTCTATATAACTTTTGTTTTCAATGTCATTGTAGAGGCAAGTACAAAATATTGATGGACGTGTGCCTCGAGCAAAACTGTTTTGCTCGAGTAGACGAAAAAAGGATGGAAGTGCTGTCAATGAAGTGACTCAGCAGCAGATTGTAAGTTTTAATCTGTTGATTTTATATTTTAATTTCTATTTCATAACTTAATAATATATTTATATTTGTAACAGGATGATTTAGAGGCCCTCGATGCCCAAGAAGCAGACAATTTTGGGCCATCTGATCACTTACATCAGGTGTTGGGAGATGATCATTCTGGCAGAGTATGCTGCCGACCTAGGATAGCCCCGACGAGGTATTGGCCTGCCTCAGGTACGAGTTGTAGTTCCACCGAGCTGCAGCAAGTTAGGGCACATGCAGAACAGGCTGAGAAAAGGGCCACAGAGACGGCAGAACAGTCTGCTAGGGCGAACAGTGCATTTATGAAATTTATTGAAGTTATACGTCCAACACTTCTAGCAGAGGCCAGCCCAGCGATTGATGAATACATGTCATCGATACGTTCTATATATTGTGCACCAGGTGGCAATTCCAGTAGTGGTCAGGCCGATGTCCAGCTTGAGATGATGATGGCGAGGAGTCTGATGCGGAAGAGGAGGGAGATGAGGAGGGCGGGGAGGAGGGCGAAGGCGAGGAGGAAGGCACTGTGGAGGGTGAGGATTATGAGGAGAATGATGACGAGGGTGATGATGATGATGACGATGATGGTGATGGTGATGCTGATGTGGGACATATTGATCCGTTACATTTTTGACTTATATTACTGAGATTTGATGTTTAATCTATTCTAGTTGTTGGTTTTATCTAGACTCGTAGTATTGTATTGGAGTTGAGTTATTTTTATATGTTGTCTGTTTTTATGGATGTTGTTGTCTTTTAGTGGTTGTGTGTTTGAGAACTCCCTGGACAACCCCCCTCATTCTTGGACCCTGGACAACCCCCCCTCCCCCTTGGACCCCGAACACCCCCCAAACAACCCCCGGACAGCCCCGCGGACAGCCCCCTGGACAGCCCCCCGTACATCCCCCAACCCTCCACCCTGGACCCCGGATAGCCCCCGGACAGCCCCCGGAAAGCCCCCCGAACAACCCCCCCCCACCCTCCCCCTTAGACCCCGGACAACCCCCCAAACACCCCCCGGATAACCCCCTGAACAACCCCGGACAACCCCCTGAACAACCCCTGAACAACCCCTAAACAACCCCTAAACAACCCCCTGAACAACCACCAGACAGCCCCCTAAACAACCCCGGAAAACCCCCTGAACAACCCTCAAACACACCCCGGACAGACCCCGCACAGCCCCCCCCCCCCTACCCTCCTCCTTGGTCCCTAGACAGCCCCCCGGACACCCACCAGACAGACCCCCCGGACAGCCCCCGCGGACAGCCCCATGGACAGCCCCCCGTACAGCCCCCCGTACAGCCCCCACCGGACAGCCCCCGCGGACAGCCCCCTGGACAGCCCCCTGGACAACCCCCCCCCCCCCCCCCCGGACCCCGGACAACCCCCCAAACACCCCCCGGACAGCCCCCCGAACACCCCCGGACAACCCCCTGAACAACCCCCTGAACAACCCCCGGACAGCCCCCTGAACAACCCCGGATAACCCCCTGAACTACCCCCAAACACCCCCCGGACAGACCCCGCACAGCCCCCCACCCTCCTCCTTGGTCCCCGGACAGCCCCCCGGACACCCACCGGACAGCCCCCCCCGGACAGCCCCCCGGACAGCCCCTCCACCTTCCTTAATTTCATTAGCTCTAAAATGTATCATAGCACGATCAACTAAAATCTAATCCATACTAAATATGATATAAAAATATTCTATATGAATTTCCATAAGATTTTAAGTGAAAACAAAAAGTGACATACGAAAAACTGACCAAACGCATTCGAAATGTGTTGATTCTTTAGGACAACGATCCATGGGTCATATGTGACGTGTACGAATCAACCCCACCTCAATCCGAGTTGCGGTGTGGCTGGGATCAGTCTAAGTGGCTCTCTTTTGATTAAAATGGACATCATTTTAAGTACATATGGAAAACCGACCAAACGCATTCGGTTTCCGTTGAGAACGATCCATGGGTCATATGTGAGGTGTACGAATCATCCCCGCCTCAATCCGAGGCGCGGTGTGGCCAACACCGCTCTAACTGTGTCTGTTTTGTTTAAAATGGGTAGGATTATAAGTGAAAAGAACTGGCATACGCAAAACCGACCAAACGCATTCGGTTTCCATTGAAACTTTAGGAGAACGATCCACGGGTCATATGTGATGTGTACCAATCAGCCCCGCCTCAATCCGAGGCGCGGTGTGGTCGGAACAACTCAAACTGTATGTCTTTTGTTTCAAAAGGACATCATTTTAAGTGAAAAACATCAACTGGCATACGGGAAACCGGCCAAACGCATTAGGATTGTGTTGATACTTTAAGACAACGATCCATGGGTCATTTGAGACGTGTACGAGTCAACCCCGCCTCAATCCGAGGTCAGCCGCTATGAATTTGACCGTTGGACGCCCGTTTTGGCCGTTTATGACACCAGAACTGCGTTGTCGGTCACCGCGTGCACACGGCACATCCGATTGACGTGCCGTCTACTCAAACACTTCAGAAATCACTGTCTCGTATTTGTCGTCTGATTTCAGGCCATTCCGACTTCGTTCGGGCCCTTTTGGGCCCCACTCACGCGGGTTTACGAAGCGCGCGCATCACTTAAAACACGAATATTGAGCCGTACCGCGCAAACCGCACGTCCGATTGACGTGCCGTCTGCGCGTACACGTCACGAATAATAATTTGAATGTTTCTAGGTGGTTTCAGCTCAATCCGAGGTCGTCCTCTATGAATTTGACCATTGGACGCCCGTTTTGGCCGTTTATGACACCAGAACTGCGTTGTCGGTCACCGCGGGCACACGGCACGTCCGATTAACGTGCCGTCTGCTCGACCACTTTAGAAATTACTCACCCGTATTTTTCGTCTGATTTCATGTCATTCCGACTTCATTCGTCCTGTTTGGACCCACCTCACGCGCGTTTACGAAGCGCGCACATCACTTAAAACACGAATATTGAGCCGTACCGCTCAAACCGCACGTCCGATTGACGTGCCGTATGCGCGTACACGTCACAAATAATAATTAGAATGTTGCACGGTGGTTTCATCTCAATCCGGAGACGCGGTGTGGCCGACACCACTCAAAGTGTCCGTCTTTTGTTTCAAAAGGACGTCATTTTAAGTGAAGAGCATCAACTGGCATACGGAAAACCGACCAAACACATTTCGAATCTGTTGATAATTTATCCCAACAATCCATGGGTCATATGTGACGTGTACGAGCCAACCCAGGATGAATCCGACTCGCGGTGTGGCCGGGATAAGTCTAAGTGGCTCTCTTTTGTTTAAAATGAATACTATTTTAAGTACATACGGAAAAACGACCAAACGGATTCGGTTTCCGTTGAAACTTTAGGAGAACGATCCATGGGTCATATGTGACGTGTACGAATCAACCCCGCCACAATCGGAGACGCGGTGTGGCCGACACCACTCAAAGTGTCGGTCTTTTGTTTCAAAAAGACGTCATTTTAAGTGAAAATCATCAAGTGACATACGAAAAACCGACCAAAGGCATTCGGACTGTGTCGATACTTTAGCACAAGGATCCAAGGGTCGTATGTGATGTGTACGAGTCAATCCCGTCTCAATCCGAGGAGCGGTGTGGCCGATACCGTTCTAACTGTGTATCTTTTGTTTAAAATGGACAGGATTATAAGTGAAAAGAACAACTGGCATACGCAAAACCGACCAAACGCATTCCGAATCTGTTGATAATTTATCACAACGATCCATCAGTCATATGTGACATGTACGAGCCCACTCAGGCTCAATCCGAGTCGCGGTGTGGCCGGGATCAGTCTAAGTGGCTCTCTTTTGATTAAAATGGACATCATTTTAAGTACATACGGAAAACCGACCAAACGCATTAGGTTTCCGTTGAAACTTTAGGAGAATGATCCATGGGTCATATGTGAGGTGTACGAATCATCCTCGCCTCAATCCGAGGCGCGGTGTGGTGAACACCGCTCTAACTGTGTCTGTTTTTTTAAATGGGTAGGATTATAAGTGAAAAGAACTGGCATACGCAAAACCGACCAAACGCATTCGGTTTCCATTGAAACTTTAGGAGAACGATCCATGGGTCATATGTGATGTGTACCAATCATCCCCGCCTCAATCCAAGGTGCGGTGTGGTCGTAACAACTCAAAGTGTATGTCTTTTGTTTCAAAAGGACATCATTTTAAGTGAAAAACATCAACTGACATACGGAAAACCGGCCAAATGCATTCAGATTGTGTTGATACTTTAATAAAACGATTCATGGGTCATTTGAGACATGTACGAGTCAACCCCGCCTCAATCCGAGGTCGTCCGCTATGAATTTGACCGTTTGACGCCCGTTTTGGCCGTTTCTGACACCAGAACTGCGTTGTCGGTCACCGCGCGCACACGGCATGTCCGATTGACGTGCCGTCTGCTCGACCACTTCATAAATCACTCACCCGTATTTGTCGTCTGATTTCAGGCCATTCTGAAATCGTTCGGCCCATTTGGACCCCCCTCACGCGCGTTTACGAAGCGCCCGCATCACATAAAACACGAATATTGAGCCGTACCGCGCAAACCGCACGTCCGATTGATGTTCCGTCTGCGCGTACACGTCACGAATAATAATTAGAATGTTTCCCGGTGGTTTCAGGTCAATCCGAGGTCGGCCGCTATGAATTTGACCGTTGGACGCCCGTTTTGGCCGTTTATGACACCAGAACTGCGTTGTCGGTCACCGCGTGCACACGGAACGTCCGATTGATGTGACGTCTGCTCAAACACTTCAGAAATCGCTGTCCCATATTTTTCGTGTGATTTCAGGCCATTCCGACTTCGTTCGGTTCATTTGGACCCCCCTCACGCGCGTTTACGAAGCGCGCGCATCACTTAAAACACGAATATTGAGCCGTACCGCGCAAACCGCGCGTCCGATTGACGTGCCGTCTGCACGTACACATCACGAATAATAATTAGAATGTTTCTCGGTGGTTTCAGCTCAATCCGAGGTCGTCCGCTATGAATTTGACCGTTGGACGCCCGTTTTGGACGTTTATGACACCAGAACTGCGTTGTCGGTCACCGCGGGCACACGGCACGTCCGATTGACGTGCCATCTGCTCGAACACTTCAGAAATCACTCACCCGTATTTTTCGTCTGATTTCATGTCATTCCGACTTCGTTCGTCCGGTTTGGAACCACCTCACACGCGTTTACGAAGCACGCACATCACTTAAAACACGAATATTGAGCCGTACCGCCCAAACCGCACGTCCGATTGACGTTCCGTATGCGCGTACACGTCACGAATAATAATTAGAATGTTTCACGGTGGTTTCATCTCAATCTGGAGACGCGGTGTGGCCGGCACCACTCAAAGTGTCCGTCTTTTGTTTCAAAAGGACGTCATTTTAAGTGAAAAGCATCAACTGGCATACGGAAAACCGACCAAACGCATTCCGAATCTATTGATAATTTAGCCCAACAATCCATGGGTCATATGTGACGTGTAAGAGCCAACCCAGGAAGAATCCGAGTCGCGGTGTGACCAGGATAAGTCTAAGTGGCTCTCTTTTGTTCAAAATGAACACCATTTTAAGTACATACGGAAAAATGACCAAACGGATTCGGTTTCCGTTGAAACTTTAGGAAAACGATCCATGGGTCATATGTGACGTGTATGAATCAACCCCGCCACAATCGGAGATGCGGTGTGGCCGACACCACTCAATGTGTCGGTCTTTTGTTTCAAAAAGACGTCATTTTAAGTGAAAATCATCAAGTGACATACGAAAAACCGACCAAAGGCATTCGGACTGTGTCAATACTTTTGTACAAGGATCCATGGGTCGTATGTGACGTGTACGAGTCAATCTCGCCTCAATTAGAGGAGCGGTGTGGCCGACACCGTTCTAACTGTGTATCTTTTGTTTAAAATGGACAGGATTATAAGTGAAAAGAACAACTGGCATACGCAAAACCGACCAAACGCATTCCAAATCGGTTGATAATTTATCACAATGATCCATCGGTCATATGTGACATGTACGAGCCCACTCGGGCTCAATCCGAGTCGCGGTGTGGCCGAGATCAGTCTAAGTGGCTCTCTTTTGATTAAAATGGACATCATTTTAAGTACATACGGAAAACTGACCAAACGCATTCGGTTTCCGTTGAAAATTTTGGAGAACGATCCATGGGTCATATGTGAGGTGTACGAATCATCCCCGCCTCAATCCGAGGTGCGGTGTGGCCAACACCGCTCTAACTGTGTCTATTTTGTTTAAAATGGGTAGGATTATAAGTGAAAAGAACTGGCATACGCAAAACAGACCAAACGCATTCGGTTTCCATTGAAACTTTAGGAGAACGATCCATGGGTCATATGTGACGTGTACCAATCATCCCCGCCTCAATCCGAGGTGCGGTGTGGTCGGAACAACTCAAAGTGTATGTCTTTTGTTTCGAAAGGACATCATTTTAAGTGAAAAACATCAATTGGCATACGGAAAACCGGCCAAACGCATTCGGATTGTGTTGATACTTTAAGAAAACGATTAATGGGTCATTTGAGACGTTTACGAGTCAACCCCGCCTCAATCCGAGGTCGTCCGCTATGAATTCGACTGTTTGACGCCCGTTTTGGCTGTTTATGACACCAGAACTGCGTTGTCGGTCACCGCGCGCACACGACACATCCGATTGATGTGCCGTCTGCTCGAACACTTCATAAATAACTCACCCGTATTTGTCGTCTGATTCAGGCCATTTTGAAATCGTTCGGCCCGTTTGGACCCCCCTCACGTGCGTTTACGAAGCGCGCGCATCACTTAAAACACGAATATTGAGCCGTACCGCGCAAACCGCACGTCTGATTGACGTGCCGTCTGCGCGTACACGTCACGGATAATAATTAGAATGTTTCCCGGTGGTTTCAGGTCAATCCGAGGTCGTCCGCTATGAATTTGACCGTTGGACGCCCGTTTTGGCCGTTTATGACACCAGAACTGCGTTGTCGGTCACCGAGTGCACACGGCACATCCGATTGACGTGCCGTCTGCTCGAACACATCAGAAATCACTGTCCCATATTTTTCGTCTGATTTCAGGCCATTCCGACTTCGTTCGGCCCGTTTGGACCCCCCTCACGCGCGTTTACGAAGCGCGCGCATCACTTAAAACACGAATATTGAGCCATACCGTGCAAACCGCATGTCCGATTGACGTTCCGTCTGCGCGTACACATCACGAATAATAATTAGAATGTTTCATGGTGGTTTCAGCTCAATCTGAGGTTGTCTGCTATGAATTTCACCGTTGGACGCCCGTTTTGGCCGTTTATGACACCAGAACTGCGTTGTCGGTCACCGCGGGCACACGGCACGTCCGATTAACGTGCCGTCTGCTCGACCACTTCATAAATCACTCACCCGTATTTTTCGTCTGATTTCTTCTCATTCCGAGTTCGTTCTTCCCGTTTGGACCCACCTCACACGCGTTTACGAATCGCGCGCATCACTTAAAACACGAATATTGAGTCGTACCGCTCAAACCGCACGTCCGATTGACGTGACATATGTGCATACACGTCATGAATAATAATTAGAATGTTTCAAGGTGGTTTCATCTCAATCCGGAGATGCGGTGTGGCCGGCACCACTCAAAGTGTCCGCCTATTGTTTCAAAAGGACGTCATTTTAAGTGAAAAGCATCAACTGGAATACGGAAAACCGACCAACGCATTCCGAATCTGTTGATAATTTATCCCAACAATCCATGGGTCATATGTGACGTGTACGAGCCAACCCGGGATGAATCCGAGTCATGGTGTGGCCGAGATAAGTCTAAGTGGCTCTCTTTTGTTTAAAATGAACACCATTTTAAGTACATACGGAAAAACGACCAAACGGATTCAGTTTCCGTTGAAACTTTAGGAGAACGATCCATGGGTCATATGTGACGTGTACGAATCAACCCCGCCACAATCGGAGACGTGGTGTGGCCGACACCACTCAAAGTGTCGGTCTTTTGTTTCAAAAAGACGTCATTTTAGGTGAAAATCATCAAGTGACATACAAAAAACCGACCAAAGGCATTCGGACTGTGTCGATACTTTAGCACAAGGATCCATGGGTCGTATGTGACGTGTACGAGTCAATCCCGCCTCAATCCGAGGAGCGGTGTGGCCGACACCGTTCTAACTGTGTATCTTTTGTTTAAAATGGACAGGATTATAAGTGAAAAGAACAACTGGCATACACAAAACCGACCAAACGCATTCCGAATCTGTTGATAATTTATCACAACAATCCATCAGTCATATGTGACATGTACGAGACCACTCAGGCTCAATTCGAGTCGCGGTGTGGTCGGGATCAGTCTAAGTGGCTCTCTTTTGATTAAAATGGACATCATTTTAAGTACATACGGAAAACCGACCAAACGCATTCGGTTTCCGTTGAAACTTTAGGAGAACGATCCATGGGTCATATGTGAGGTGTACGAATCATCCCCGCCTCAATCCGAGGCGCGGTGTGGCCAACACCGCTCTAACTGTGTCTGTTTTGTTTAAAATGGGTAGGATTATAAGTGAAAAGAACTGGCATACGCAAAACCGACCAAACGCATTCGGTTTCCATTGAAACTTTAGGAGAACGATCCATGGGTCATATGTGACGTGTAACAATCATCCCCGCCTCAATCGGATTCCACATATAATTTTCATCTAAATTTTAAATTGAATTATATATGAATTATGTATGTTTATGAATTGTAATTTAATTATGGATGTGTATAGTTTCAGGATCCATTATATGTTAAATGTGTATGAATTTGTTCGTAATTGTATATGTATGTTTTATTTTATTACAGGTACAATAGTTGGATCAAAAATGAGGTGAAAATGAGGCCTGATGAGATGAGAGGTGCCTGATGTACAGGGGAGAGGGGCTGTGCAAATTGAAGGCTGCTGCAATTTGCAGCATAGGGTATGCCAACGGTTTTAAACCGTTGGCATATAATCCTAAATAAGTTTTTACCAACGGTTCAATGAACCGTTGGTAAATATCTCTTTTCCCAATGGTTTAGAACCGTTGGGGAAGAGTTCAACCATGGAAAACTATCCCAACGGTTCACCCAAACCGTTGGGATAGAGTGCCTTCTGTCAGCCTACCCCAACGGTTTCCAGTAAACCGTTTGGAAAGGTTTTCCCGACGGCTTACTCCCCTACGGTTGGGAGAACTGTTGTTATATCATATACCAACGGTTTGAGGGGCTTTCCCAACAGTTGTGAACCGTTGGGAAATAGTGTATTTCCAGTAGTGTCAATGTGTAATCTTGTAATAACTCAAGATTAAGTAAGGTTTAAGGCTGGGGCCTTATAGTTGGCATCAAAGGTCACTTTAGATGACTTTAGAGGTTAGGGTATTCTTTAAGCATAAGTGACATTACCATAATGGTTAGGATTTCAGAAAGAGTCATAGTTTTAGATAAAGTGAATGAGTAAGTGTATCTTAGTGTTTACCTTCCTCATTAGTACATGATGGTTTTGTTGATATAATCACAGTGACATTTCTGTTTTTAGTGAATGGATGGATCTAGCAGGCACCAAAGTGACAATTGGTTTGAAGGAAACTATGGTGGTTCTTTGATTAAGAGACTGGATGAAATGGGGTATTCAATGAGGAAACTCGTGGTTGTTCTAAACCAACTATTAAAGAGTCATGATCAACCACTTGAACCTTGGTATGATCTTTAATGCATCATGTACTAGATGACCAATCGATGTGGAAGTTCAGGTAATAATTATAAAGGTAACCATTAGAGTTTATATGATCCTTACTTTTGAGGTAATTATGGGTTATTATATGATATGCTGGAAAATGAAAGGCATGAGATAAATTTGAGGTTAAAATATGTTATGATCATTTTTGATGATTTTATCTCTTTTTGGGGAATGATTTAAGAATTATATAGTTTTGGAAAAAGGACAACACGCAAACCGTGTGACAACCCATCGCGTCGGACAAAGCTGCGGGAATCGAACCCACAACCAAAGTGCGACTGGTATTTATCGCCAACCACTGGACTACATGAAGTCCCTGGTTAGTTTGACCGATTATTTTTAGTTATATGATTTTATGAATTAAGAGTAAGTTGATTTTGGGTTATTTATGAAAATGATTAACCTATCATGGAGGTTATGTTATTAGGTTAATTACTTTTCAAAACGAGACTTTAGGAGCAACTGATATTGTTTGGAAATAAATGTTATGATTTAACTTGGAATACTATGCGGATAAATCCTCCAAATGTTTGGGTTTCAATCTTAGATTGGTTTACTTTGAAGAATTTTATAGACAAATTGGTTATCGAATGGTCCTCGTTGAACTTTGGGTTTTGTTGGACAAATTTTGAGATTAAGAATAGATTTTCTTTTTATAAACGGTTATCCTTTTTTGGATTATCTGACCTTGTACTAAGCTTTCTGTTTTTGGTTTTAGTTAAAGCCTAAAGATATGGGATATATATAGTTCTCTTTTTTGGATTAGGTGATTCTCTAGAAATTAATTATAGTACTCTTCATGCGAACAAGTCTCCCTAAATACTCGTCTTTTGGAAAAAATATGAGTTTGATTAAGGAATCTAGTAAAAGTTGAAAGTCAACATGATAAGTGATTATGTTTCCTTATGAATAAATTCCACAATAAAAAGTGACTTAAAACAAAAATGTTGTCTATTAACTTTTCCTACTTGGGAACCCAACACTGTTTAACCCATCACAAGTTTGTGATTTTCTTATTGTTAACTTTCTCCTAAACATGTTTTCTATCACTCTCCATCAGAACATGACCCTATTTTTCCTCCTCCATGTCCATATTTTTCTACATGGAATCCAAGTATGGGTTATCTCGGGTGACCTTTGTACTTATCTTTCTTTATTTTAAAGTGATTGTTTTACCGACTCTTGTTCTGATGTGGGACTTTCAAGGATGTTTCTATGCGCAATTTTAAAATTGCGAGGACGCAATTCCCAAAAGGGGGGAAGGATGTAACACCCCAGGTAAATAAAGAATATGAGATTTTCATATTTATCCATATTTGTGAATAAAATATTAATATGACTTTAAAGGTTACACTATGCTCGATGGCGTACCCAACACGCAACAATGAGTTTCTTGGGAATCTTACGTTGCACTCTAATAATAAAATAATATTATTTTAAATGGTAGTTAAAATTTAGACGCTGTATTGGCGGGAATGGATAGAAATAATTAAAATATGATTATATATGTTTTTTAATGTTTTTACATTTATCCAATAAAAGATAAAGGCATAAAATACGGAAATAATTCGATTTTAGGTGTATATGCCCTAGTTTTCACTAAAGGTTCACTTATCGCCTTTTGATGGAGAACCGTCATTAAATATAGTTTTGTTCACTCTTATGCATCCTTTTGGACCAAATAAAACTCTTCTTAAGAATTGGGACATCAAAATTTAATTTGTGTAAATTTTTGGTATCTTTCCGATAAAGATCTTTTTTTAAATGAATAGTGTAAAATGTTGTATTTTAATTCAAAACCTCTTTTTAATCTAATTTATTTATATGATTGGATTATCTTTTGAATTGGTTTTAAAGTGAAATTAGAATATATTTTTACCATTAAATCCAATAGTGGTCGTTGGAATTAATTTCACTTTGAAATCAGACTTAAACCAGTGTCAATCTTTTGATACTTATTGTTTCATAAAAACACGTTATTTGATCTGACAGTGGGAATTAATTATTAAATTAATTAATGTGACTTATATGTTTTGAATTTTTTAAAATAGGATTCATTTTTGAATTCAGAATTTCAAATATAGATTAGGGTGAATTTTTGGGATTTTTCTGAAAAACTTCAATTTTTGATGAATAGTGAAACCACTAAGTGGTGGTTATAAAAACTGATTTTTCCATTTAAATGAAATTTTTCTATCTTTGTGTTTTGAATTAAAAAAATATGACATACATGGTTGTCATTAAGAAGTAAAATGTGGTTCAATGGGATAAAAATAATTTTTTTTGGTGAATAGTAACTTATTAAGTTTTTAATCGTGATTAGAGGTAATTAGTGTAGTTTAAGTTAAAAATAATGTTTTAATAATATGAAATGAACATGAAACATGTCCTAAACTCATTGGATGTGTTATGGCCGACCGATTCAACCCATGGGTCAACTTGGGGACCCCATGGAGCCACTTTGGTTGGAAAATGACATAAATACCTTTTTATTTAAAGTTAAAGTAAAAATGAGACAAAAATGAAATGTTTTACTAAAACAATTTTTACAAGGGGTTATAAAAATAATATTTTTGACTATAAATATTCATTGGAAATATAAAAATATTTCCTACATCATAGTATTTTATTTATAAATTTTATACATTAAATAAATTAAATTATTTATGACATCATGATGATGCAGCGATGACCTCATTATTTAACGATTTAAATAAAATGGAAAGATAATGTAATATCTAAGACCTACACATGTCCAAAACCTATTGGATGAGTGGATATCGAACCCTTATCACCTTATCCTCGAAATACATCAATTTGGGACCTTTAAAATCCGAACCGCTTTTGAAAATAAAGTAACATTTTGTAACTTTACCAGAGTGCCCCTCCTCTCCTCTTATAAAAGGCCCCCACCTCTACCTCCTTACCCACACTCCCAAAGCCTTTGGCTCGGCCGAACCCTGCCCATTTTGTCTCTAAACTTCTTTCTCTTACTCCTTGAAGCCTCAATTTGCGCAGCAGTCTTCCCAAGGAATCCTTTGAGATCTAACCAAAGGGAGTTGCCCGATTTTAAGGTAATGTCTTCACTTGAGTACTTTTGTATTATTTTTCTTCTCCAACCCCCTAAAATCTTTTTATTCATTTATTTTGTAACAAATATAGTATCATAAATATACTAGGATGTTGTTATAAGATGGATTCGAGCTACACTTTCACACACTTACATCTAATGGTTAAAGAACATACTGTTTCCGTGGATGGCGAATTTCGGCCTCCCGAAACGATGATTGTTCAACATTCTTTTAACACCTTCAAAGGTGGCCATTAAGATGAAACTATATTTATATATGATATATAATATGTTTATGATTTCCTTAAGCTTCTGTATTTTTCATTTTGGGCATACCTTTATGGTTTCCATTATGGGTAAACACGATATCTTCATTTAAGGAAGTGCAGACTACCGCCCCCTCAAAGTGATTTGATTCGTTAATACCATATGTGGTACGTGTAAAGGATATATTTAATGATATTATATATGATAACATAATGGAATTAAAATACTATTATGTACCATTATGTTTTAATTCCATTAAATATGAAATAGAAATGGAAGTAGCATTCATGCGTACGTACGGCTTACCGTCTCCATGAACGGTACATTTCATTTCTTATCTCAAAATGTTATGCAATACTATAAATACATATATATAATGGATATATATGTAATATATTACATCAAAATTATGGATATAATTATGGAATTACAACATATATATATCTCTCTCATTTTGTTTTAATTCCATTAATATGACAAAAAATGAAAGTAACGTTCATGCGTACGTACGGCCTACCGTCTCCATGAACGGTGCCTTTCATTTTTTATCTCCAAATGATATGGAATAGTATTAAATTAATATTTACTGGATATATAGGATATTTTAATCATTGATACTATTCTGGAAATTAATTACTTATAACTATATGGGCAATCTTTTTTCAAACAAGTTCATTTTTTACTCATGTACCAAACATCGGCAAAAACGTCTGATATGAACTAACATTATTAAACAATTATTATAACATTATAATATGTGATATGAACTGAATAATAATATATAAAGGAGGTACTTAGGCAATTATTAATTGACCAATTTTTATTATTCAGGAATATAAAGAAAAGAACAAGACAAGTTGGATTTGAGGTAAGGGATCCTACTCCTCTCTTTCTTTTTAAGTACTCTCTTTTATGTCATTCCTTCTAAGATCATATTTCTTTTTATTGGGATGTTATTTTATATTACTCTTACTGTAATTTTTATTTTCATATGATGAGAGACCCTATTCTCTCTCATCAATCCATTTTGGAAGTTTCGAGTGGCGCCGTTAGGCTGTCGAATTTTCGTAAGATATCCAACCTCTCTCTTTCTCTTTAAGTACTACCCTTTATGTCACTTCTTTTAAGCTCATATTTGTTATGATGGGGGATGTTATTTAATATTCCTCTTTCTGTACATTTTATTTTAATGTGATTAGATACCCTATTTGATCTCATGAATCCATTTTTGGATGTTTTAAGTGGCGCCGTTAGGCTGCCGAGTTTTCGTAAGTGATTTTTCATCTCACTTTTATTCCCTTGAGATTTATGCTACATTTGTGACAATTTCCTTTGAGTGGTGTATGTACTTCCCATTATTCTACTCTTTGTGTAATATAATTTCTTTTATGAGTATTTACATCAATGATTTATTGTCCTTCTTTCATGGGGTGTATGTTTTGAAAGATACCCATGTCGGTAAGGGAACCTTTCACCCTATTTTTTAAAAGACTTATTTTGTTGGGTATTTTAATTTACATATTGTTATGTTGGGATATGTTCTCATATATCCTTATTGATGTAAATTGTATGTCCAAGTGATGAGATACACTTTTTATCTCTCATCAACTCATTTTGATGTGACGTCGTTATGCTGTCAAGGGAACTTCTTAACCCAATTTCGATTTCTTTGGGTTCAACATGTAGTTATTGAATATGTCATCTTTTGAATATGTGTGAATGACCTTTTATTATTTTACACTTAATATCCACTTATATTTTGTGTATTCGTTTGTCACACTTAATTATGTAATTGATTTATCCTTAAACCAAGGATACCATCTTTGTATGGGACTTCGTCTCAATCTCCTTTCATTGAGGCATATTTTATTTTATACACAACTTTATTTTATACGGTGTATAAACCCCTTTGACTTTTACATTTATCCAAAAGGAATCTTTTTTATACGAAGCTTTTTACAAAATGAAAAAAGGGAATGCTTTTGTCATACGTATGTGGCGACAATGACTTCTCCGCCACCGTGACCGTTATTTGGGTTTCAGATTCCTCTGAAAGCCATACCTTATTTTTAAAAGAAAAATAAATACCATGTTTTACTTTTCTTTTATTTTGGTATTGAAAATGGTTTTCATAATGTTTTTATATCAATTTGTTGTATTGATATCTTGTGATTGAAAGGTGGAAATTTTATGTTTCCTTTATGAATGTTTTATGTGATACGATTATATTGAGGTTCTTGGGAATTATTATGAAGACGGGTGGTTCTGTGATAAACTAAGGGTGGGTGAGCCCGATATATCTCTCCAATGCATTGGGTAATGCGAAGGAGTGAAATGTTAAGGTTTCTCTGAAGAGATTTAGGGAATATACTGTGATGGGTATTCCAAACTTGACCAAGAGGGTTACTCCCTACGTAAGAATGTTATGAATGTCTCAAGTTACCTTTATGTCTTATGTCTTCTGTGATTTATTCATGGTTTGATGAGGTATGTTAAAGTGCATATGTTTTATGGGTAATGTATGATTTCATTCTTATGTATATATGACCTCATGTTTCCTTTCCATTATTTTATAACCCTTACTGAGATTTTTATGCTCATCCCAAGTTTTTGAAATGTTTTTCACAGGTCAATGGAAAGGTACATGATGTGATGATAGTGTTAAGGATGTGTCAAGAAAGAATCCATGTTTTATTTTCAATATGTTTCCATTGATGGGAAGAATGAATACTGTCTTTTATGTAACCACTTTGTTTAAATGTGGAATTTAATGCAAGTTTCATGATCTAATTCTCTAAAACTCTAAACCTAAAAAGATCCTCAATGTGTAATCTTGTAATAACTCAAGATTAAGTAAGGTTTAAGGCTGGGGCTTTATAGTGGCAACAAGTATGGTGGTGACAAGTTTGGTGGTGAATCATTTCAGTAGTATATCATTTTTGATGGTAACAAGTCTTTCCAGTGACCCGGCATAATACTTTTCAAAATTATCAAAAAATTATATTACCATATAAAAATCAATCATACAACATGTGAATCTTTTTTATAGAAAGAATCATGGTTTGTGATCATTAAAATAAGAGTGTTGAATATACTCCCCACAAGGAGATGCTAACATTCTCCCTATTTTTGATGATCAAAAAAATGGAATTTTAAAAGATTTAATAGATGAGTAATCAAAAACAATAAGATATTTATTTATGTTGAAGTCAATATTCTAATAATTTTAGAACATATATTATTCAGATAAAAAATTTAAATAAAATTTCTAAATTTATACTGAAGGTGTCACAAAATAATTTGAATTTTAGTATGTATTCTCTATATTAATATAAATTCTACTTTTGACTCCTCCATTGATATTATTAAAAAAGATAAAAAAGAAAAATAAATAATATTAAAAAATAAAGTATATGAACACAATGATATTGGATTTAATAGGAGCTAAAAAGTTTTTGAGTGAAAAAAGATAATTATTAAAAGTACAAACAGAAAATCCATTTTAGAAAGAGTACTTCAAAATAGATTCACTGGTTAGAGGTTGGTGGTTGATGAAAATTACCTTTCCCATTATCCTTATATGTGTCATGAGAGGAGATAGTAGTGGTGAATTTTGGATCTTTGGTGGTATTGGAAGGTATTGTGGTAGCGGGAGGAAGTGGTTCACACACAAGAACTTGTGTGAGGTGCATGATTGCATCAGCTAGTGACAAACTAATTGGCTGAAATAGTGGAGGCAGGAGACTATCTAACTGAGTTATCATTTCATGTATGTATCGAGATGTCTCTGTGGTTATGGTGGAAAGAACTATGGTCATAAGAATGTCTTCCTATACAATAATAGTTGTACTATGGACCTTTGGGAAGGGTTTCATGAGGATGATAAAATCTATAATTATTTTACCACCCAGTTTTAGGGCACTAAATAAATTTAATTTGTCATCCATGAATCATTACAGAGCTAGTGTGAAAACCTTCAGTCAACTCACCTATTCTTTTAATACTCCTATAATTTGATGAAATATCAAATTCTGAAGGCAAAATTTGAAATTATTAGACATCTCATCCTTTGTATAAATCATTGAAAATTAATATTTTATAACTTTCCGGATGTTGTCCCTATCATCCCTAAGATCAAAGAAATATTCTCTTATCATACAACAGAAATAATCTCCATGATGATCTATCTGAAAAATTTGTTCCTCATGAGTGGTCACATCCCTGAAAATATTTTTTATATCTTACCTAAGAACCTCGTGAAGCATATCAATATCAATTTTTATTAGAGTAAGAGGACGTGAAATTAATGTAAAGGCATAAAAAACCAAGCTTTCCAAATTTTGAGAAATTGATATTGTATAATATGAAAAATAGGATATGAGACCAACGACTAATGTTATAAAACATTATACTTCAGGAGGAAATATTCTATTATCTTCTTCTATTTCATGAATATGAAATCCTACTCTTGGTTTTATATGTGATATAACCAATTCAACCAAATATCGAGTGCTTTCTTCACTAATATCAGAAATTAGAGATGTTAGAGAGTTCAATGTAGTTGTAAAACATGAAATTAAATTCATTCTAAAGGAGTCCAATTCAGAAATCACATTCTTTTGAAATTAATATAAATCATAATGGTTGACTAATTATGTAGGTATAATAGTTTGAGTAGAAAAATGATTTCTTTTGTTGTAAGGCACTCAATCCTTAGATGATCTATCAGTATCCATGGGAGTAAAAGGATATAACTCCCTAGATTGATCAATTTGACCCAGTAAGGATCCTTTTCTTGTGATTGGATTTTAATGATCATCATCTGAGTCACTATAATCCAAACCTTGTCTAACAAAACTAGGACAGTTTTCCCATTATTCATAATAATAAACATCATGTCCAATATAAGGAAGGATTGGTGGTTTTCTAGGTACTTGAGGGGTTTAAACAACTTCTTGTATAGAAGGGGTATGTTTTGTAAAATTATTTTTCATGCTATCCAATGGTTCTAATTGATATATTTTTTCTAAATGATTAACATGACTGGGAGTATCCACCCCCTCACTTACATCTTTCACAACCTCTTCATGAACAAGATGTAAATCAATCATCGCAATGTCTTTATTTTGAGTATCATTTCTAGTAGAACATGATACCATTGGTGATGAAGGATGAATTTTTACTATTTCATGATTAAGATCATCATTAAAATCTCCATTATTATTACTATTATCATTGTTTCCATGATCATATCAATTATTATATTCATTATCATTATCTCCATCATTAAGATCCTCATTATCTTTACTATCATTTCCATCAGATTGTTTATGGTCATGATCATTGTATACTTCTTTATAAGAAATTTATTTACTACCATTTCAATTATCATTTTGGTCACTTGATGTATTAGAGGAGGATAAATTAAACTAATATTCTCTAGATACTTTAGTTTATGAATCATCCACTTCATCAAAATAGATATTCTTGGGTAGGAAATGAAACTAATGAAAAAATAGACTTATTAGAAACCTTAGGAAGAGATTTAGGATTATCAGGATCACTGCCCACATCCACTAAGAATAATTATTCCTATTACTCTTCCACTTATGGTTCAATTTTTTCACTATATGCATCAGAGTACTCAATTAACTCATAATTCTCAAGACTAAGATAAACCATTTACTTAGGTCATAATGGATGATCAATGGGGTTGAAATCATCATTCAATTTGTCTTTGTCTCTTACCCATCATCTATTCCATGGATCCCACTTTATCTTAACGTTTTTAAAATTTGTATTTTATAAGAAAAACCTCCAAACTTATCTTTAAATTCTTCTCCTTCTTTTAAATAGCCCTTAAAATCTAAAATGGATGATATCATATTAGGGAACATTATGAAGTTTAATCTTGAGATCTTCTTGCACATCTCATATATATGTGTCATAAAAAATATGCATAGATTGATTGTTTTCCAATATTTCATTAAATTCATGAAATAAAAATCTTGATACCACTTGTTATTAAAATTGGATTTCCATGGACACAAAACATGATGTATAAACATGAATGACATGTTACATTCGTCATCAAGATCTGCATCAGTAGGTCTTTTTTAGGGTACCATCTCCATTAAACTACAGGAGAGCATCTTCATATTTGAAAATTTCCATATCACATGATATACTAACTTAAAAATACTCATAAACTCTATTAAGAGGTAATTTTATATATCTTTCCCATTCCTTTAAAGAGGAATAAATATCTTATGCATCAAGATGAAATTTTATCACATCCATATTATTTTCAAAAATAAATTCATAATTTAAGTAGAAATCATAGACTAACCTCAAACTCGATGATTTTATGTGAACCAATTCCTCTATTTCTATTCTTTCATAACATTCAATATTAATTTATTTCTCGATATAATCCATTGCGCATCAATTTCCTTTTCAATTTTGAGAAACCTTTTTCCCACATGTAGGTTCTGAGAAAAAATATCCAAAACTTCTTTATGATACTTTGTGTTTCTTAGTTTTCCTCATGTTTTCCAAAGTTGATTCTACTAATTTCATCACACAGTCCATTCAGATTTATTGAAGGCTTAGGTAGAACAAGGTTGAAAAATGATCAATTTGATCGGATTGAAAAGGTTTAGGAGATAAAGGATTTTAGGGGGAGTAAATTAAGTGAATTTTCCGTGATAGATTTATAATTTAGGGATTCTAAATAAGAAATAATAAATTTAAAACAATAAAAATGTTAATCAGTAAAAGAGTAAAAATGATAATAAAACCATGGTAACTAAAAATAATATTGACTTGTTCAATAGTGACTCATTAAATTTGTATCATCAATAGCGACTCATCAATAGTGACTCATCAATAGTAAGTCGTCAATGGTGGCTCATCAACAATGACTCACCAATGGTGGCTCATCAATAATGACTCATCAACGGTAACATATTAAAGGTGACTCATAAACCAAAATTTATGATTTGTAATTCATTTTTGATGTAATTTAATCTCTTCGAATTCAATGGTTTTGTGAATATATCAGCAAACTGATGTTCAATTCCAATAAATTCAAAAGTTACATCACCTTTTTGATAATGATATCTCAAACAGTGATGTCTTACATCAATGCGTTCTATTCTAGAGTGTGATAATAGATTTTTGGAAATGTTTATTACATTAGCGTTATCATAGTTTATTTGAGTAAGTCTAAATTAGTATCCAAAGTCTTTTTAATATTGCTTCATCCAAAAGATTTGTGCACTAAATCTGTATGTAGCTATGTATTCTTCTTCAGTAGTGGATAGTGAAACCAAATGTTTTTTCTCACTACACCGTGATTCTAGATATGTGACTAAATCATGATATATTCCTGACGTGTTTTTTATAAAACTTACAAACACCAAAATCAGTATCTAAATGACTCACTAAATCAAAAGCATGTCCTATTGGATAGAAAAATTCTAAATCGGTTGTATACTATAGGTATTTACAAATTATTTTGACTGCTAATAAATGCGACTCATTTAGATTTTCATGAAAGTGAGCACACATACATACTCTAAACAAAATTGTAGGCCGACTAATAGTTATTTACAAGAGACTTCCAATCATACATCTGTAACTTGATTGATATACTAATTTCCCAAATTCATCATGATATATTTTAGAGGTGTTACTAATATAAGTATAACTAATTTTAGTGCCATCTAACCCAAAACATTTCAAGAGGTATTTAATATATTTACTTTTGATTAATATAATTACTTCATTATTTTGAAGAATCTAAAATCCAATGAAGAATTTTAGTTCACCAATTAAACTCATTTAAAATTCATTTTGAAATAGTTTTGAAAAATAAATACATAGATAATATTTTGAAGATACAAAAATAACATCATATACGTATACTAGTAATATTAAAATATCTTTTGAAATTTTCTTATAAAAAGATTTGTATCAGCTATACCTTTTGATTTCATTGAAATAATAAAAGAGGTAAGCCTATCATACCAAGCCCAAGGTGCATGTTTTAACCCATATATATATATATATATTTAGTTTTAATACATGATTTGAAAAATATGGATTTTTAAATCCAAGGGGTTGTTAAAAAACATCCTCAATTATAAATCCATTAAATAATTAACATTTAATAAACATTTGAAATAATTTGAAATCAAAATGTGTTGTATAGAAAATCAGCATCCTAATGGCTTCGTGTCTTGCTACAGGTGAAAATGTTTCTTCATAATCAATACCTCCTTCTTGATTATAATGTTTTAAAACTAATGTAGCTTTGTTTCGTACTATTGTTCTTGAATCATCAACCATGTTTCAAAATACACACTTAGTGACAATAGTTAATGCATCTTTAGGGTTGTCAACAAGTTCCCAAACATTGTTTCTCTCAAATTGATTATGTTATTCTTCTATAACCATTACCTAGAGTTCATCATTCATGTCATCATTAATGTTCCTAGGTTTTATATTTGATAACATGTCTTGGTGTTAAATTTTATTCCTAAGATAAAATATAATATATGTAAATATATCTAGGATTCCCATAAATACATCTATAGTGTGGTTTCTATGAGTCATAATTGGTCTTTGAAAAGAAGGGCTGGATGACTCAATATCTTCATTAGGGTCGAGTTCTAGTAGTTTTTTGGGTGAAATATTTTCTTGTTAAATAGAACTTTAAGAAGTTTTAGTATTGAGATTTAGAGTTAAAAAACATCTTCAATGTTTTTTAAGAATGTCTTAGGTTCATTGGGATCAGTTTCATAAAATTTGATGTGATAATATTCTTCCATTGTGTAGGATATCATATTAAACACACTATTATATTTACTAGAAGTTGAATATCAAAGGAAAATACCTTCATCACTCTTGGAGGAAAATTGTTCTAGATTATAATTTGTATTAATAATGAAATAATTACAAAAAAACGCAAAAATAATTATCCTTTGGATTTATATTATTCCATATCTTATATTTTTTTTTAAGAGAGGTCCATTTAAAACTATATTAATAATTTAAGAAGTTGGTTTGATTTTTTTTTCTCTGAAATGAAGACTGGTAATTCATACTCTTTTAGAATATTCTAGGATATCCCTTGAAGAGTCCTATTTATTCTTTCTACCAAGACATTTTGATGTGGTGTCCTAGAAGATGTAATGTTTTGATTATAACTATTTTGAGAAAAAAATGATTCAAAGTCTGGATTTTGAAATTCTTGACCATGATTGCATCATAGGGTCTTAATCCTATGTCCATTAAGGTTTTATATACGTTTTTAATACTTAATAAATTAAGAACAAGGTTCACTTTTGTGAACTAGAATGAATACCCATGTGTATATAGAGATGTAATCAACAAGGACATAGACATAATGTTTTCCATTTAGACTCAAAACACTAGGAGGACCAAAGAGGTCTATGTGAAATATCTATAGAGGTAGAGAGGTTTAAAATACATTCCTATATTTAAAATAAATGTTATAAAGTTACCTTTATAGAAGAGATCAAAAACTCTATCATTTGAGAATTCATGTCTTGGTAGATCTCTAAAAAATATTTTTCTAGTTAGCATTCTAAGTGAATGAACATTTCAATGGCCTAGTACCCTATGCTAAAATACAATATTATTTGTGAAAGTAACTTAACAAATAAATATTTTTAGAAGATAAAGAATTTAAATCAATAGAATAAATATTTTCAATTCTTAATGAAGTAAAAAGTAAAATATTTAAGTCCTAAAAACATGATTTTTTTTCAAATTTTACATAAAATATATCATCACATAATTGATATATGGTATAAATATTATATTTCAAACCATATACATATAATACTTTGGAAAATAATACTAAATTAAAATTCCCATTTTTCCAGGGCTGCTGATTTTCACATTATGATTTTTATAAAAAATGACATGCCCACCATCTATATAGATCAAAGTATTAATGTTTGAATACTCACAAGACATATGTCTAGAACATCCACTATCTAGATACCAATGGATTTTTCTGGAGGGTTTCAAATATATTTCTTACAAAACAATGTGTTATCTAAAAAAATATTTGTTCCCAAATCCTCTTGGGTACAATTATGTTAGTAATAATTGATTTGGGAATCCATAATTGCTGAATGGGTTTTTTTAAAAATAGATTGTAAGATTCTAGAAATAAATTCCTTATTAGGTAAAGTTGAGAAGGTATTGGAAGTATATAAGTTATCAGAACTGGTACTTGATGTAAATTGGGTTTTTGTAATTTATCTTTGTCTTGATTGGTAACCTATGCCAGTTATATACATGGGAGAAACTTGTTTTCCCCGTATTTGAGTTAAATTTTTCATACCATTGGTAGAACTATCTATTCCTTTATTTAAATATTCATTTGAAAATTTTAAGTCATTGTTCTCTTCCAATAGTTGATCATTTTTCTCTTTTCTATAGTAATGTTGTTTTTAACATTTACATTTAAAGTATGTTTTTTCTTAAGTGACTTATATATGTCTTTCATCTCATTAAAGGTATCTTTCAACATCTTACAGTAATAATTCAGATCATTACTGGTTATTTTTTCATCATTTTCATTATTTTTATAAATGTTCAAATATTATTAGTAGAAACAGGAAGAATATTATATACCTCTAATGTTATTTCCTCAATGCACATATTTTCCCTGTCAGAATTATTTTCTTGACTAGTGCTTGAATCACTTGATCTATCTATAGTTGATCTCTATGTTGGTTTCATTTCTCTTTGTTATCTTCTGTCCTTATCCTCATACTTATTTTTATATTTTAATTTTGAATAGTAATGTTGAATTGTTCCATTTTTCTTATATACATAGTAGGTGATTTCATTTTGTCGTGTCATCCATTTTCCAAATCTTTTCCACTTTCCTTTTTGTCATAATTTCCTCTAAAAATAGATTATTTGAAGAACCACTTTTTTTCTATAAAATTTCACGATTCTTCTTGCCATGTGGGCCATCACTTCATCACTTTCATCAAGATATTATTATTCATTGATTTTTTTTAATATGTATATTTTCTATTTGTCTAGAGGTCGTAGTCTCAAAGACTAGTTATTTTTTTTATCTGAATTGATATATTTTTTGAATTTATGCTCTATATCACATATCATCAGTTTTACTATAAATTCCTTGATAGGTATTTTACTCACAGTACAAAATTGTTTAATTGACACATATGTTCCTCTCGACCTTTCTTGTAAGAATTTGAGAAATCTAATCACTTGATCTTTATCTGTCACATGATTTCCATGTGATTTCATGGTATTTAGAATTTTATTGAACGTAAAATTCATATCATAAATAATTTCATTATATTTTATTTTTAAAGTATCATATTTTAATGAGTATGTATTCAGTATAATTTCTTTAACATTTGATGCTCCATTATGTGGAACAGATAAGGTATCCAATATTTCAAAATAATATTTTCAAGTATATATTCTATTAACTTCATCATCACCTAAGGCATATAAAAAAGAAATCAAAGCTTTACAATTATTATTGTAACCCTCTTTTGTAGCATCACTGAAAAAAATTCTTGCAGTTTGTAGTATTTCAAATTGGTCTTCTATTAAATTTGAAATGTAAAAACCCATACTTTATAAATGTATTTTCATTTCGAATTTCCATTGATCATAATTTGTACGATTAAAATAATGAGTTCTATTGGTAGAAGATCCTTATTTCCTATTATCCGAAATGAAATAAAATTTTGAATTGATAGAAATTTGAGATCTTTTAGAATATAACAAAAATAACATTTGAAAATTTTAATCTAAATAATCCATTGACACCAAATGTTGGTCGAAGTGAGTAGCTTAAGAGTGGGTGAATTGAGTTAACAACAAAATTTCATTTAAATATTAAGTTGAAGTAAATATTCCTCCCTAAAAAAGAAATCAAATTAATCAAAATAATCGATCGATGTTAGATTTTTCCTTCTAAAATTTTCCTCAAAGATTGATTAAGTATTAATTAAATTAATTATTAGAAATTCCATAAAATTTAAAATAAATTTACATAGAAAAAAATAAACATAAACACTAGAAAAGATTAATATTAAACATAATAGTTTTTTATAGATTTAAAAACAATATTGGATATAAAAATAGATCAAAACACTCTAACACAATTACACATTAGAATAAAGAAGAGGTTCAATCTCATGATGAGACTTAATCCTCTCCACTTGAATATCACCTACTTCCAAGAAGATAATAACTATAATAAAATAAATATAAAACCTATATTACATATACAATCAATATATATAATATTTATAGGAAAAATATCTTCTTCTACAGTTAAACATGGGGAGTAAGAATAACAAATGTCACATAAGAACCTATTCCACAAACACAGATGGGAAAATAGAAGTAAATAAAAGAGAGAATAACAAGTATTCTACACTTAGGTCAAGGATACCGTCTGTGTCTCACAACAGAGTTGAGAAAATTGATCAAATTATAATGATATTAATGGAAATAACAATAAAAATTGTGAAATTCTCATTGTGATAAGTTCAGAATATTCATAGTCCTCAGATCTGAATTTGTTTTAGAAAAGCGTAGTAGAATAGTAAATCATAAGAGTTTGTAGGAATGTTTTAGTTGATCTCTATTAGTGTCTCAATTAGTATCCACTAGTACAAAAACCTTTTTTTACGTCTGTTTTTTTTGCTTTTTGAAGTCGGTTTTTAGGCAACGTTATTGCGAGTGACGTTAAAAATATGATTTTTTACGTCAGTTATTTAATAAATGATGTAAAAAATGGGGTAATATAGTTTTTAACATCAGTTTAAAAAAAACAACGTGAAATACATTCTGGAAAGTGGTGATAAGAAGTCATTTTTACGTCAGTTATTTAATAATCAACGTTAAAAGTTATTTTTAACGTCGGTTATTAAATAACCGACTTAACAAATGTTTACTAACTTGTAGAAAATTTTCCAATCTTTCATTTGACAGGTCATAGAGCTCAAACGGATTTACAGATCAAAAGTTATGACCATTAGAAGTTTGATATTTTTTTTCGACAAAAGATTGAATGAGCCAACCGTAGCTACATATTAGAAGGAATTTTTGAATCCGTAGGGGGATTTGTGTCATTATAATGATATAATGAATCATCCATCAGTATAATAAATTAACAATCATTAAATGGTATCTCAATTAAGGAAACTACTCATAGAAAATATAAATCATGGGAAAATATTTAAAAATACCTTGACGAGGTCACGGAAATAAGAAATCGTTGATTCACGTTGAAGATAAAACAAGTTGATTCGGTGGAACGATGATGGTTGAATGAAATTATCATAATATGGTATATCAATTAATAAAACAAATCATAAAAACCATAAATCATGGATGTTTGATTAAATATACCTTGACGAGATCGCGGAAAGAAGAAATAATTGATTCACATTTGAGAGAAAAAGAGTCGATTTGGGGGAATGATAATGGTTGAAATAAATGATCGTCAAATTATGATGGGTGTATAATGGAAAAAAATTGAGATTCTATAAGAAAATGCTGTATTAAAAATTTTAGGCAGCAATTCAAAATTTTGATGCCACGATGTAAAAAAATTGAAATTTCGCATTTGCGGGATGTTAAAAATATCATTCACGTCGGTTTTATGATAACCGACGTGAAAAGATATTAAAATTTTCACTTATTTTTCACGTCGGTTATTAAATAACCGACGTGAAAAATTGATTTTCATGACTTTTTCACGTCAGTTATTTAATAACCGACGTTAAAAGTTATTTTTTACATCGGTTATTTAATAAATGACATGAAAAAAGTTTACAAAAATGTATTTCATTTTCCAAGATTTAATTTGACAGGTCACAGAGCTCAAACGTAGTTGCGGATTAAAAGTTAAGGCCTTCAGAAGTTGGACGTCCTTAAGACATCGTTTAGAGATGATCAACTTCTGAAGGCCATAACATTTAATCCGTAACTCCGTTTGAGCTCCGTGACCTGTCAAATTAAAGCTTGAGAAATGAACAAAATTTTTTTATACATTTTTTATGTCGGTTATTAAATAACCGACATGAAAAAGCCACGAAAATCGATTTCTCACATCGGTTATTTAATAACCGATGTGAAAAATAGGTGAAAATTTTAATATATTTTCCTAGAAAAGGATTTTTCATGCCGTTTATTTAATAACCTATGTGAAAAATCAGATAAAATGGATTTTTAACGTCGGTTCTTATATAACTGACGTGAAAAATCAAAGAAAATGTATGTGTACACCAGTTATATAATAACCGACGTGAAAAATCGATTTTTAGATATTTTCACGTCGGTTCTAAAAAAACGACGTGAAAAATGGTGACTTAAAAAAAGGATTTGTACTAGTGATCATTAATTATTTATATGTTATTCATGTCATTTATCTTCACAAAACAATAATTAGTATGTCAGAGAGGGTTCATAGATTGAATCTTACATTTTTTCATAATTTAGTAAATGATTTATAATCCATATGTATCGAGTACATAGAGAGATGTCCTTAAAATTTATAGAGAATCATTAGTTGGAGGAGATCCATAATACTTGGATTATCTTTTAATATATCTATAAGGATTAGTAATATTATCCAACAATATAAATAGTTGATGATCAATTCACACCAATGACATCAAATAGCAACAGTTGTAAGATGCCAATGGTGACACAACATCCTTTGCTAGCACAAATTTGAAGTAACTCAGGATGATGGTGACGATAAATTAGAGCAAAGTAGTACCTCTTCCTTGAGGTATCTCCTCTATTGGTATCTCCTCTAGTGGTAACATGTCTAGTGGTGACAAGGCTGGTGGTCACTAATTTCAATAGTAGATCCTGTTTAATGGTAACAAGTCTTGGTAGTGACTTTCCATAATACTTATTAGATTTATTATTAAAATAGGCTTACCATATAAAATGATATCATACAAAATGTGAATCATTTGTAATAAAAGAATCATTGTTTATGATCATTATAATAATAGAGTGTCAAACATACTCTATACAAAGTTATTCCAACATGTATGAACTAATTTTAGAAGATCTATTTTCCTTTCACCATTCCCACTAAATGGGGATTTGTTTATTTTTCCTTATAAACATGCATGACATGCACCAGGTAATTTTAGTTCAAAATAATATTAGCATATTGATTTAATTTTGTCAATCATTTTTCATTCACATGACCTAACTGGTAATTCTAAAGTTGTGTGTTGTATGAGTCATATGATGTAACTTCGTTGTTGATTTCCTTTACTTATTCATGTAATCCAACACATATAGATTATTATTTAAAATTTTCTTCAAATAAAAAAAATATGTTTATAAATTAAGAAATATTTATTCCCAAATATGAAAATAAATACAACCATATGTTATCTAGATACCAAAATATTTTTTCAGAATCATAAGTCACATAATAATACCCCGTTGAAACCAAGATCATTATGATTGCTAATGTGAGGTGGTATTCCCCGATAGCTACACCGATAAGATTATCTCTATTGTATTCCCATAGATCTACCTACCCTCGATCAGTATTTCCAAGTCTACTAGGTTCATGTATTTCAATACATATGTGAGGACCCAAAGATTTATCTAGTATACATTTAAAAAAAATAAAGTACACTTGATAAAACAATCACTTGAAGCTTCCCCTTTATTATTTTAATGGGTTCAGTTCTTCATCCAGTGACCTTTCTTTCCACATGAGAAACATATAACATTATGTTTTCTTTCTGACCCCTTGATTATCCTATTCTTATAAGGATGTGATTTACCTTTGTACTTAGATATCGTATCCTTGCATTTGCATATTTTCACTATAATAATTGGAGGATTTTCAGGATTTGTATCCTTATCAACTTGGTGAAGAAGATTGAGAAGACCTGACAGATAATTTTTAATGTTTTTCATATTAAAATTCACAAAAAATATAGAAAATATCTAGGGGATTGGTGAAAATGAGATCAATGCCCAGTTTTCATGGATTTTAAACCCTATAACCTCCATGAACTCAATTTACCCAATGAGCATGAATACATGAGGCATAAATGAGGAACCCTCTCCAATACTTATCTAAAAAACATCCTTTAAACATCAAACCATTCTTATCTGTATCTCTATTTCTATAGAACATTGAGGTTCTCTTGAATTCTATACCCATCTATGTTTTCATGAGACTTCATTATTTCACTATACATTGATTAAAGAAAAAAATATTGAATTCTAACCATGTCCCTAGAACATATTTTATAGATTAGGAATTATTCATCACTAGAATCTTTAATACATGGATTAGATTGAGGATTATATCATGCATGTTTTCTATTCATGGTGTAGCATAACCCAATGTAATCTAAACAACACTGGTAAGATACACCCAATTAGAATGATTTTTTTCTCAAATATTGATCATAGGGATAATATTGATGATGAGATTTCCATTTTATTATAAAAAATAAAATAGAATATTATTAATACTTTTCTTGATTTCAATTTATGTTATAAATAAAGAATAAATAAATTAAAATTTTTAAATATCCCATTATTTTATGAAGTCCAAAAAACCTTCACTAGTGACCTCATAATTTCTAGTTTCTATGACATTATAGTGGAATGAATCCTAATTAATTTTCTTAATTATTTAGACTTTTTCCATGAAAACCATAAGAATGAAATTTAAGTATGTGGTGTTTACAACTATAGGCTTGATGCTCCATGATCCGTTGAGTGGATTAACCTATCATGAAATCCTGACTTGTATTTCCTCAACACATTCCTATAAATTTTTATTGAATCTACATTTTCCATTAATCTCATTACAGGTTCGGTTAAGTCAACCCAAAACTATCATGAGATTTCCCAGATAACAATAAGTGTCTAGTCTTTGTATATTTAAAAACTTTTTTCTTTGGTTTCATTACTAATAATGTAATGGAAGAATTAGTCAGACTTAATATTAGTCTGAGGTATTTTAAATAATATATGCATAAATTTTATCATTTTTTATCATTTTCATGTCTTTTTAATATATTGTGAATGTTTCTTAATTAATTAACCTTGTTGGATAAAAAATTTATTCATAATTCATTTATTTTATTTCTACCATTTCATAATAATCCATTAATTTATGTGACTGTGGTATGGTATACATAAAATAAATAATTCATAGAATAAATAAATAAATAAAGTAAATGAACTGATCATGAGATTATTTGATGGTTGATTTAATGAGATAAGATTAAATCATTTTATGACCTAGTGGAATCACTCTATTTTCCATCAATGGAATTATTGACAACACTATATCTGTATATCTATATATCATAGAGTTTGTTTCATTTTTGGATTTTATTAAACCATCTTCACAGCCTTGGGATACTCCATTAATTACAATTATTTATTATTCACGTCCAGGTGAGGGGAACCAAATGATTAGTTAAAGGGGGAATACATAAATATCGTTGGAAATGATGATCCTAAATAAAAATGGAGGGATGGAAGACTCTATAGAAACCGTTTAATGTGATATTAAACATTAGAAAACCCATGAAATAAATTAAATTCAATATATTCGAACACATACATAGGTCTTGGTCATGATCATGATTGGTCATACAAATAATAGATATGAAAAATAAACAGTCTAGAATTCATCCATTTATTCATTCTTTATTATTAAGATAAATTTAGTTTCATTAATCAAATAATAAATTAATTCTCGTTAATATTAATGATCATATAATCATAATAGGAGATACCCAACATTTCTGGAATTCATGGGAAATAAATAAAATAACCAATAATGAAATATTAATTACAATAAATTAGTTGATCATTTAATATTATTTAAAACCATTATTAAATTTTCAAACACACATGGGTGTGACATTAAATAAAATAAGGTATTAATGCTTTAATATGAAATTTAATGTAATTTTTAATCCTATATTATAAAGGGAGACTACATGGCATGCACTGTCTAGCTACATCTGTGTTCCTCGATTGCATTGTATCTATCTAACATGCCTAGGGATTCGGTGTGTTAACTCGTATAGACAACACAACACGTACATGCTAACTACATGCCATGTATCAAATTTCCATGTGATAGGTTGGCCCAGTTAACATGTGGTGTTCAATAAATGCACCACATGTAATTAAATACTCAACACATCTTTGTACAATGTGCATGGGTTAAGGAAGTGTACTCTAGATACATTCCATGTAACCCAGGTTTAGTAGTTAATGATTTAAAACTTCGCAATGGAATCTATGGTCATTATTCATATATTCTTTGAACTTTAATAAATTGAAACAATTAATGAATATGATTTATATATCGAAGCATGTTAATTGAAATCCAATTAAATAATGTATTATAAAAAATGAAACTTCATCCATGACTCATATGGATCAACAATAAAATAAATAATTAGAAATTTTAAAGTGAACACTCTCAAAAAACATATTGGTTATAAGATAATCCAAGGAGTGTGGTGGTAAGGATTATATAAAAATTTATTTTAGTAATCATTTTTCGAAACCATGAGTGAGTATCTTGCATTCAAAATTTATAATTTATTTATTTAATATTTGTCCAAATAAATACATGGGATTTGAAAATTTCTTTATTAATGACTACTGATCATCCAAAAATACATTTTCAGATTTTCATCTTTTCTCTATGAGGATCTAAGAATAAAATCCCTATAGCAGTGATCCACACATGCTTTAATGATCTCCGAGCAACTCCACTGAATCACCTGGTGCTAGCAAAGTGAATCAAGTGTCTTGTATTATTTTTTCTCGGTCGCTCTTTCTTATATATTTATGAAATCTATCTTCAACTTATCTTTCTTAAGAGGGATATAAGAGGAGTTGATAGGGAATTTTTTGTGCACAATAAATCTCTATTCTCAATTTTTGGCTGTAATACATAATTGAAATAACCGTCAATTAATATACTTTGAGTTTTGGTTAAAATATTATTTAATTTTATACCATATAATAAATTACATTTAAAACCATTAATAAAATCCATACAACATAATACTATTGTTTTTATTTTTTTGTGTGTTCTAACATTTAAAACTTGATTAATAATATTTATTATCTTGTAATAATTATTTATCACCTGATCCTATCTTTTTTAGTTTTTAACTCTACAGTATTTATTGAATACTCAAATAAATATATTTATTTATAAATAAATATATCCTTCACATTATGAAGAATAAATATTTATTAAATATTCTATAATATAATTATATATCTTTATATTCACATATCGGTGAATAAAAATTTATTTAATTTATGAGATCAATAAAAATTGAAAGAAAAGTTTCCTCAGAGTTGAGAATAATATTTATTTCATTAATTAAATTCAAATATAATTTTATCGAGTTCATTAGAAACACTTATTGTGTGACCCTCTAGAACTATTTCTCATTGGAATTCGGTGGTATTTCCTAGAGTCAAATATTACTGGTTAAGAATTGGTCATGGAACCCAAGAGAAATAAATTAATTTCACAATGATGACCAAAACATATTTATGCTCATTTTGTAAGGCAATCCATCTGTCTCGATATCTCACCAAGTAGGTTTTGAATCAGTTTCACCAAACTATATTCTCAATACATATTTCATTTACTATATGAAAAAACATATTTTTACACCTTATCCAATGAATTTAAGGAATTGTTTCCATTAAAATCAAACAACTGAGATATCATCTTCCATAAAGATGATCCAAAAAAATCATTCCTCAAATTGTCCATTAATGACATTTCCCTCGTGATACACCCAATATAACCAAATTCACCATGAATAGTTATTTCCATAGTTTATTAAATTCATACAATTACTTGAGTTGTTACATGAATTAATAATAATATTAAATTGCAAGGACCATCATAAATGTTCATAGATAAAAATACATGATTACAAAAAAACAACATGCCGAATTTTGATTGGAAGTATTGTTATCATAATCTCCAATATTAGACATTACAATGTTTGAAATTCATTATAAGAAGCCTATTATTATTATGAGTAATCACATATAAAATTATATCTACTATGTGTCCCTTCATAGTAAGTTATCCAACAAAAAATATTCTTTAAGAATATCATTGTAGCAGATCAATGTTCCCATTATAGAAGGGAATATATATGAACTTGTCAATGTGATATACACTCTAGAATATTATTACATTAGAGTCACAATGAAAAATTAACAATATGTACTAACAAGTTTTATGAAGATTCAATACATCGAATATAAATGTAATCAAAATAAAAACAGTTGGTCTAAGGACACCAACTCAAAAAAATCCATTAACTTATGACTTCACTATAGAATAGATTCCGATGCATAGATGTGATATATTTTCTAACTAATATGTCATGAGATTTTATGTTCTATGAATTATCATATTTCTATTGGTTCTATGATGAAACTTAAAGGCTAGGAATCTGTTATCCATCATGGTTTTGAAGGGGATTTCAGTAGTGAGAGATTGGTGTTTTTGAAAATTTTAGTTGTGTAATTTAATACTCTAATGGGGATACCTAGAGTGTGGTCAAATGATCCCTTAACTCCAATATTTAAATCAAATAACTCAATAAATTGAAGGTTTTATCCATTAATAATATAATTTTAAGGAGGTTGTTGGTTTGCTAACTAGTACTCCATGTTTTGTTCAAATTTTTTTTTCTAAAATTTTTGTATCTTATAGTATTCAAATTTTATTTACATCAATTTTGTTGATTTAATATTTTTATATTAATTTTAATTACTATGATTTATATATTTATCATAATTTCTCAACTTCAATGGAATTTAATCCTTGAGTGGGATATAAAATTATAGCTTATATTTTGACTACATTTAACCAATATTTCAGTGTTTACTTCCATTATATACTAGAACAATATTTGGTATCAGATCCCAACTCTACATGGATTTGGAGGTTATAAATTTTTTTCCAATCAAAACCTTGGGTATCAGATCCTTATCTTATTTTTATCATACCTTGTCAAATATTCCCTACTTGAACTTATTTTAGGGTGAAAATCATTTAGTTTTTGTTATATTGGTATTTCCAATTAGACTGTAGGGGGATATAAATATTAGTCAGTGACTAATATTTTATGGTGCAGACTACAAATATTGACATGGTCAGATGGATATGTTCTTTATTAGTCAAGATCTGGATCATTTTATTATGGTGACGAAATATTACTAGATTCTAGATATGGAACATTCTACCATTAATCATGATGAAAATATGAAGTATCTTGAAAATTAAAATATTTGAAATACATTTTTATTCTCCATGACATAGAATATATACGGTCAAATATATTTATGTGAAAACAAAAACAAAATATGAATAAAGTATAATATTTATTCATTTTGAACAATTAATGTTCTTTAAAATCATAGAGCAATGTTAAGAGTAGACTATCAGGCATTTGATTTTCTACATGATTTGTATATATAATATATGCATCAATTATTTATGATGGGTTTGAATGGAATTAAATATCTTGGTGAGAAGGAATTATAATATAATCATACAGTTGAGAAATTAATTTATATATTCCCAAAGGAGTGAGAATCTATGATAATAACTATAGATGACACATAAAATCATTTGAAGTTAAGTCATGATGATCTTGTTGAAACATTAATGAATGATGAGAATAATTTTAATAGATATAATGAAAAATAGGAAATAAAAGAAAACATAGATTTTTCTTATAATTTGGAAAATATTATTTCTGATGGTGGTGATTTTGGGGATAATTTTTCATATAATAGAACATCATAGAAAAATTATAAAAATAATTTATATGGAAGTAGTAATTATGATGATAGTTAAAATAAAATTTCTCATATTTATATAAGTATTAATAAGACTACTAAAAAAATATTTTCTATTATGATTATAGAGAGGATCATAAGGATGGTCATGAAAATAAAGACCATTCTAAAATGTTTTATTATGAGTGCAAAAATCCTAAACATGTAAGGACAATATTTCCAATGTTTAAGAGGAATTAAATGAATTATAGATCATAAAATATAATACAAGATAAGACTTTGAAATCATTATACACTTGGGGATAATGTAGTTGAGATACTACTTTTGATAACTCTTTGGATGATAGTGATGATTGTTAGAAGATTATTGAATTTTATGAAAATATTTTTCAGAATGAAAAACGTTTCATGGATAATGTAAAAACCAAATCTTTTAAAAATAGTGATTAAGTTATAATTTTATTGTATTTTTAGATGATAAATCTAGTTTAATATTTTAATTGATGTTTAGGCTTTAAAAGTGATGTTCTCAATTATATTTTTAAAATATTTATAACGGTTCTAAGCTTTTACATGTCATTTGAAATATATATATATCTCTCATTATGCCTTTATGTGATGGTTCAATACATATTCATAATAATACATATATATGTATGTAAGTTTAAAATTCACATGACAAAATGGGTATTTTATCAATGGGATATATGTATATATGTGTGTGTAGGTTTATATGGTTATAACAATAAAATGGTTTTTTTCTGTGGTTTATAAATCATAATTTAAATCATGGTTGGTACCCTTTGTTGTATTTTTATATAGGATGATTTAATTGACAAAATTTGGAAATAGTATCCTCTGTTGTTGAATTATATACCTTATGGATTACGAAATGTTTTCCTTGGATTAAAAATAAAAATATTTGGAAGAGGCATGTTTTGATTTGATAAAATATTTTTATTGTAATGGCTTGATAATTGGCCCCATATATTTTTTATGGAAATTGATACCATTGGAAAATCTATAACACATGGGAATCTCTGATACATAGGTGGGTTGATGAGGATAAGTATGCACGGTAATGTATGCCCTACCTCTCCTTTGGATTATTGTACAATAATAACTAAATTACATGATGATTAAATGGATTAATTACTATGGGATCGTTTTCCTGTTCTTTTTAGGAGTTCATCCTTGGGAACCATTATGTGTAGATTTATCACCTATGGTACAAGGATCCCAGGATGAGGCCTAACCTCAATGACCCAGAGTTTCCCATTATGATTTATCTTTTTATTTATCGCTTTTTTCTTCCCTTTAAAAATCAATATATTGTTTAATATTTTTTATGAAAAATAGTTCTTGGAAACTAATGATTCTTTTTGTTTAATGTTTAAATTTAACTTTTTTTAAAGTGAATACCCCTATATGATTTTAAAGGATATATCCTTTTGAAATTAATAGAACTATTTATTTGGTTTGTAAATAAAAAATGGAGACAAAACTATTTTCAAAATGTATTTCAAACTAGAATAAAAGGATATTTAATTTATAGACTTAAATATAAGGTGTGGTTTACTTGTGGCATTCACACCAAGATTAATTTCCCACACCTATATTTATAATTTCAGATTCATTTCTAGGTCCTATTGTTGACCTCTCATTGATCATTGATTAGTTGGATGGTGAAACATATATTTACATGGAATTACATTTGTAATTTTATATTATTTTAGTTTTATTTTATCATGTAATCCACATAGTATTTTAATACTTTATACAAATGGAGGTTAACTATAACTACTAGTCGTCAAAGAAAAGGAACATGGTGGAAGTTATTTTGTGTCTTTTCATTTATGGGGAGGGAGACATGAGATGCGTGGAGTTATTAGTGTAGATATTTATATATTATTGTTTATTTTCAATGGGAAATTTATGAATTGCGTCACATTTGAATTGGAATGGATTTCATACATATGGATGGGTCATTCCAAAATTTAATTTAGTTCTCAAAATTTTAATCTTATATATTTAATGGGAGAAATCATTCTCACTTGTTTTACTTTGATTTATAAAACTAGTTGTTACTTGTAGGGATTAAGAATGCAGATTAGGCCTTGTCACAGGCAAGATAAGGTGTCCAATAGGGGGAAGATTCAATTTTGTTGGTGAAAAAATTATTGAAAAACATCCTTTATTATGTAGATAGTAAAGTTAGATAGAGTTATGATTGACGAGACTATGGGTGTAGTCACAAAATAGTATTTCGCCAACTCTTCTAATGTCTAACCCTGAGTTACCATTAAATTTCAGCCTTGAGTCTAATTTATTTATTGTGTACTAGTTTATTTAATTGCTTTATATATTTTGAGGGATGCAAATCGGAGAAAAACATTATCACATGGTGAGATTTCATGAACTAGAAACCCATATGGAGTCCATGTGTACAGTTTTATGTGACCTTCAATGGTAGTTTCATTGTTGGAACATTGTCCTCTAAATCCTGTGGCCTTATCAAACACAACTAGTAGTCCCTCATCTGATATTTGAAAATGTGTAATCCTATTTATTAGGTTTTTTCTTGGCATGTTTCACTTTTAAAAGAAAATTGATTGTGTTTTAGAAAAATAATTAAGGGACTTAATAATGGGAATTTTTTATTTTAAAATGAAACATGAAAATTCTAGAGAATTTAAATTCTTGGACATAATATTTTGATTTTTGGGTTGAAAAGTTAAAATTATAATTGAAAAGTAATGAAGTAATTTTTATAAAATTATTTTAAAAAGGGGATTCAAAAATTCAAATTTCAGACTATTTTTAAAAAGGAATTTAGTGGATTTTTAATAGTATTAGGAAGGATATGGGGTTTCATTTTGAAATTTAAAGGGATATTTTATCTTGAAAATTTTATTTTTAAAGTATAAAGTGGAAGGTGAGTTTTATAAAGGTCCTTGTAGAATAAATTAAAATAAATTCCATTTTTTTAAAATTAATAAAATACCAATGATTTTTTTTGGTTCTTATAAAATTAAAAACATCATTGTTTTGAAATAATTTTTAAAAGGGTAATTTAATCCTTGTTTTGGAATTTTAATATGGGTATTTTTTTTGTAACTTTTAAATTTAATAATTGTGGTTGGGTTTTCTGTTTTGGGGTTTTTTAATTTTCATATTGTTTACCCAGTTTGGGATGGGTTAAATTTTGGTGTGTCTTGAGTTAAACATCATGTTCATTTTTTGGACAGCCTGAACCAATAAATTTTTGATGGGTTTTAGGTAATTATTTTCTTAGGATGTCCCTGAGAAATTTATATTTTATTTTAGAAGTGATACTCTAATTAATGACCTTACCCAAAATCTATGTGTAGTGGTCTATTTAAATACATTCCTTGTCAGTTCTGTTTTTTGAGATACTTTGGTTGGGTTATCTCTTCGAATTTTCCTTGAGTCTCTCAGTGAAAATAAGATCATCTTGGAGATGTTCACTATTCTTTGATTAGTTGTTCCCCACTCTTTCTAAGGAGATACAAGTCTTGTTTTATGAGTTTTTACGGGTTGGGGAATGAAAATATTGGGTGCGTTCATGGGAACTGGGATAGGTGATACCCCAACATAGTTCTTAACCTATCTAGAACATTATTTATTCAGATTCATTCACTGCGATCCAAGTGTTCTGGGGATCAAAACCCCGATTTTCTTCTTCTTCCACTATATACTGGCATCAATTACACTTTTTCAATAACATTTTGATCTAGGTAATTTTTATTGTTCCATGTCATCCCTTTTTTTATCTCTTGAGTTGTCTTTGTTATTGGAGATGTCGGTTATGATATTTTTGAGACATAAATGTTTGGATCAATAGAAATTTTGGATGTATTTTCAATTGAGTGCCTAGATTGAGCCCCTTTGTTTTAAGGAAAATCTTGTTTGTTTTATTTCCCTTATGATCATCTCCCAATCTATTGATCTTTTGTCTTTAATATATCATTATGTTGGGGAGAATGTGTATGGGGCTGAACCTCTACCATTTTCTCGTGAGGGGTTTTTCTATTTTTGTTTGAGTTTTATGTTTGGTTCAGGATTTTTGGTTGTTCAAGATTTGGGAGATTGGTTTTTATTGGAGTATCACAACTTGATAATATCTAAGGATGAATATTTTTGAGAAGTTCAAATATAGTGGGGATACTACCATGTTCAGTTTACCTTGTTCCCTTTGATGATTTAGTTTATGTTATGTCATGGATGCTCGTTTGTGGGAGGGAGTATTTTAATATTGAGTTCAAATTTTCATTAGGAGATGAATTTATTTTGGGAGGCCACCATGTATCATTTTTTTAGTTTTATAGGTATTTCTTTGAATTCGTTGTGGTGTTCTTGGTTTCTCAAGACATTAGGTATATTGAATTGGTTTGATCTTATCTTTTCTATCGATATTCATAATAATAAATTAAGAATTTATAAGGGAATAAAGTGATATTTGGGGGAAAATTATCATACCTAGACCCAGTTAATTTCATTTTTATTTTATTTTATTAATTATGTAGTCACATTCACGGGTTTTTGGGTCAAACCAATTTTGAATTTTGAAATTTAAGAGTTTTCAAACCAGTGCACGATTAACACGTTGCTAGTATGAAGAATGTAAATACTTTCTGAGTGTGTTTATCATTTGACATATCCAAATTCATGGTCATCACATGGTTTCCCAAACTATTCACTATGCCTATACATTTTCCCAAATCCTTAAAGTAGGGAGTCATGGTTTTACAAACTGTGCGGCCATACCGTGGGTGATATCCAGTCTTAAAAAATGGAAAATTAATTTCTCATTGTTTGTCCCACATATCATAGCCCCTCCCCTTTCTCCCCATGTCCATCACATGAGACACCAAGGAGGGCTCGGTTGTGCCTCTCCTACCCTTCAGTCTCCCTTTATTACTTCATGTGGTTTTTTGTACTCTAGGTATTCTTCTTGAGGATAATCCCTTCTCTTACTTACCCATTGAGTTTAATATTTATTTCCCATTATTTTCTAATGATTTACACACCCCATCGAAACCAATACCCCAATTTGGTGTTTTGTTTGGAAAATTATTGGTCCTTAGGATTCATAAAGATTGATTTGAGGCATCTTTTTTCCACCACCATTAAAGGTGATGGGTTTCCTTCGATTATAGATATGTTATTCCCATTCATCAAATGTGGCTCAAATTTAATTAGGGTTATTGTGATGTTTAGTTTCCACTTTTTTATTTTTGTTGTCCTGGACCTCATTGAGGGGGAATAAACCCCCTCTTCTCAATGTTAGATAATTCCTAGTAGGTTTCCCCTTATTTTAGGCCTTTAAATTTTATAAAATTTCTTGTTTAATTTTCCTTAATTCCCCGTTAGTATATAATATTATAATAATATTTTCTTCAAATGTGTATTTTAAGTGAAAACCAAGTTTCATTATATTTCGACATCATTTTAATGGTTTTTTGTTAATTTGAATTTTTTTGAAAACCAGTTTTAACTATTTTTACATATCAGTTGTTTTGTGAGTGCCGAAATGACCATTTAGTAATACATTAAATGTTATATGATGGTTATTGTCATTAAAATTGGGGTATCCCTTGATCAAAAATATATTTATAAAATTTGTATGCTTTTAAAATGTACATTGAAATATATATGTGTGTGTATTAGTTATATATATATATATAACTATGTATAAATATATAAATATGAACGTGTAAAAAAGCACTTAATAATCATTAAATTAGTGAAATAGGATATATGTTTATATATATATATTTTTGTATGTGTATATAGGTATGACCATACAAATAAGAGACTTTGGATCATTTTATATAACATATTTGAAAGCTCGGTCGACACTCCTTTATTTTTATATAGGATTCTATAATAGATAAAAGTTATTAATTAGTACCCTAAAAGGTTGAATTATATGACTTAAGTAATCTTAAATGATTTAATCAGATTTAAAAATAAAAATAGACTCACGAGGCATGTTTTGATTTGATAAATAATTTTTCATGTGTTGAGTGTATGAAAGGAATCATATATTTTATATTAAAAGAGGTGCATTTGGAATGATTTTAGCACATAGGTAACCCTCATGGTTAGGTGGGTAGAATCGAAAAAGTACACTAGGAATGGTACTTGCTTCATAGACTTTGGATTAGGATACAACATTTAATAAGATACATGATAATGATATAGATTGGTCACCATTGAAACATTGGTTTTGTCCTCTTTACAGATGTTTCATGGAAAAAGTAATGTGTTGTTTGATCATTTAGAGTATGAGGATGCTAGGTTGAGGAACAACCATAGTGACCTAGGTCATCCCATTGTCATTTGATTGGTTTAGTTACCATTAATGTTTTCCATTAAAATTTTATAAATTTTTTAATTTATATCATGAAAAATGGGGTCATGAGAATGGTTGTTTCATTCTGTTTAATGTTTTAATTGAATGTTTCCATAAAATTCATGGACCCATTTTATTTTAAATGTTATTTTCTTTGAAAATGAAACAAATCCTTTATTTGGTTTCTAAATAAAATCTATAAACAAACTATTTTTTTTAATGTTTTAAAACTATCATTATAGGATTTTCATTTAAAGACATGAAAATGGGGTGTGGTTTACTATTAGCATGTTTAATGAATTTAGTTTCACACGATTATCTTTATCATTTCAGTTTTAGGTATTTGTCCTATTTCTGACTATACTTTGAGTGATGATTAGTTGAACTTGTATAATCACATGGAGTTATGTTGGTGGTTTTATTTTATTTTAGAATTTTTTTCTCATTTTTTATATAATAATTTACTACTTTCTATGAGTGAAGGGTTACTATAATTTATTGTGGTTGAATAAAAGGCATCTAGTAATCAGTTTTTGTGCATCTTTACATTACGAGGGGGGAGACTAGGGGTGAGAAAAATTATTAGTGTAGATATTTATTTATTCCTGTTTATTTCACTTTACCACATTAATTTTTCATGAATATTGGATTTGGAGTGTACTTCTAAAATATGGATGGGATTTGGTGAAATTTTATTTAGTTTTGATACTTTTTTCTTAATAATTGAGTTGGAAAAATCATTCCCACTTGGTTTAATATTATGTTAGGAAGTAATGTTCATCCTATTGTGATCAAGAATGACCCTCAGGACATGTCGTAGGTTGGTTCAAGTGTCTAATAGAGGGATGGATTAATTTGATTCATGAAACAATTGAATATTAAAGAGGATATAGAATTTAAAATAATTTCTTAATGTATGGATTCTAGTTTTAAGAAATTTTTAATACTAATGAAATTAACCTCTGATTATGAATGTGTTTTTCATTCAAGTTTAAAAAATAATGATGCATGGTTATCCATGATAAAAGACTGAGATTTAATTAGAATGTTCTTCTTAATGAAAAAATTTAGTTTTAATGAATAATGTGGATGTTGATGTGTTATTTCTCAACCAATTAATGAGATCCTAATTTTTGAATGAAGAGAGATATTTTAGAAAGAGTAATAAGGTGTTTGGATGCTATTTTTTGTGTATATATATGAGTTTTGATGTATATACTATTTTCATGGGATCACTCAAGCTAAGAAATAGATAAGTATCATCTCTTGGTGATGCTTCTGTTTGGTATTTTTTACCGCATATCACTAATGATCTAATAGTGGGTATTTTTTTTAATAATTTGAGACATTAGAAGAAACAAAGTGTGATGGAGAACATGAAAATTCATATTTGAAAAATAAGAAATGTGATAAGAAATAAATTGAGGGGTATTGATGTCATTTCACTGATGGTATGCATTAAAAAAGAACATAAAGGAGATCATGTGGGAAAAAGAATAAGGGAGATCAACCAATTCAAGAGATCAATTTTCATGAACAAATTATATAAATTATATCCATTTAAGGTAAATTTAGATTTCTTAAAAAAATATAAAGGTATCCACCAGTATATTTCATTGAAAATAGGAAAATATGATAAAATATAGTATGATTTATAATGGAATAGAAGAGGTGAAATTAGTGTAGTTTCAAAATATTGATTCAAAGTGAAGGAAAAAAATATAAAAGAATAATAAGAATAAGGACTATATCATAAATTTCATCACATATGTTCAATTGGGTATCAAATCATACTGAAGTAGTGGATATTGGAACAATAATTAATGCATATGTTTTAAGAAATAGGATGATGAAGGGTTGACTGTTATATTGTTGTTCAGATATATTTCAACAACCTTTTAGAGTTTGAGGAGATACTAGATTAGTGAAGATCACATGCACTGATATTGAGTTAGAAGGATTTGTGAGAAGATATATTGTATTTATGTAATTTTGAGCTGATATTGGGACTATGTTTCATGGTATACGTGTGAAATATCCCATGGTAGTCAAATTACTTGTTCTAAGTGAGAGGAGATCATTTATGTTGATGTGGGAGAATTCTTTTTAGTATGATGATAAATAAAAGAAACAATGTATAAGGAAACACATGCACATAAAAAGAGGGATTCCATAGACCCTACATGACTCGTGGTTTGCATAGAATTCATGGTGTGAAGCTATGGAGAGAGTGATAATCTATTTAGTGATTCAATGTGAGGATGGAAAGAGAATTACAATGATACGTGGGATTGTAGGCGTGAGAATCATCAAACCAATTATAGTCAGGGATTGATTATAGTGAATAATCCTTCGTGGGGGGGATAAACAATAGGGTAAAAAATTAAACTTACTACTCAACCATTTAAAAACATATTATGTTTATATATTAATTAAAAAAACTATTTAGGTAATGTCGACAGACCTAAGAATGAGAGTATTTAGACTGATGGAAGGTTAATAGGTTGCATTGAAATTAAATTAATTCGTAGAAGTTTTAAAATAACACTGATTAACCCCTCCCCTTTTATTGGTACACAGATCCATGGGAATTTCAATTGCTATCAATGAAAACCCATGTTCCCTATGAAAAGAACCAAGATGTAGTACATATTTGAGATGTCTAAAAAATAATCTATGGTCAAGATTATTTTTTATATTTAAAATGAATTATAAATGGGAGTTTTGGTAAAAAAACATATATAATAGGAAGAATAAATAGTATTGAAAACAATGAAAGTTTTGAAGAAAAACAAAGGAATTACCACTAATTGCAGCCATTCAGAGTGGTATTTTACATTCATAATTAGTATAGAATTATTCATATAGTGATATAAACATAACCAATGACATGGATCAACTTTTATGAATCACTTGGTAATTTATATATTGAATTTAAGAACAATTTTATGGTAATACACATTGAATTTTTCACTTATATATTTTCATATATCAAAGGGATACAATATGAGAAGTCATAGTCATAAGAGGAAACTGATGCAATTGAAGAGGAATTGAATAATAAAGTATGTTTTGAAAAAACATTCATATAGAATATGAAATATAAAGAAGAAAGTTTCATACTTTTCAAGTAAATAATTTCAATGATTGATGAAGAATTGGAAAGATACTTATTTTAGAATGAGGTTTTGGAAAATGTTGTAAAAGTGATGTTCTCTGAATTGGAAGAACATTCTAAACACTATATGGATGTCAAAAGTGCCAAAACGCAATTAAAATCAACAAGAGTTGGAGTTGACAAAATATATAGTTAATATGATGATAACTCATGAAAAAAATTCAAAATATGAAGGATTATTTGGAAAAAATATTGAACACATTCATTCCTAAAATGAATACTCGCATTTTGAGGTGTATTGAGTAGGAAGTACAATTGAGGAATCTGGATTCTTTAAGACCTCAGTCTTCAAGAAATGTTGAGTGAAGGTGTGATTCAACACAAACATTATATGTTGTTTTTTATTTTAATAATACTCAGAATGGAGTCTTAATGTGATTTAATTCATCAAAAGAAGCAACCACCTCTAGCTCATAGAAAAAGGTAACCCACTATCCTCTTAAATTAGTTAGTGGAGAATCTATTTTCAATTCAAATGTAGGAAAAAGTTAAAATATATACAAATATAGATGAGTAAAATTTTTGATAAACACAAATATTTCCTAAATATATTTGGTCCATTATAGAAAATAGCAAGCTATGAAATCATTAATGTTCGTATAGATTTCACCTAAAATAAAATGAAACCGATTGACAAGGAGATGTTAGTGCTCTTGGATTTTTTGGTATAAGACTATTGGTTATTGGGAAAATATTTAATCCTATATATATTATAGAATAAATAAAATGTATGTGATAATATATAATAGTTGAAAACACTACTGGATAAAAACTTGTTTTATAGAAAATTAAAAATAAATCTCTACTAAATAAATTTAAAATATTAGAGAATTTATGTTATTTTTGAAACATCTATATCCACTTTTATAAAGAGTTTTGGTCTTTAAAAAACAAATATAACACTTATTTTAATAAATATATAAGAACAAAACATAAGTTAAATAAAAAAAATTCAAAAATATATCCATACTGAGGAATGAATTCAATAATGAAGACAGAATAACAAAAAACTCTCAACAAGATAATGAATATTTCTCAAAAAGTTGTAATACCATTGAATGATTTCCATGAATGTAAATGTAAAGGATATAAATATAACAACTAAAGGGGAAACAATTTTGTAAGGATATATCCAAATTAGTATGGTTGTGGAAATTTCTAATGAAGATGTAGAAAGTTATCAAAAATGTTACTCTAAATATTGTTAAAGAGGTGTATGAAAGGTGCAAGAAGGATGGTCATGTAACAAAAAAATTCATGAATTTTTTCCACGTCAAAGGAATAATAACTAAAAATAACCTAAAATTCATACTCCCATGAAATATCATGTGAAAAAATATCTATGCCACAAATATAATTTTGAGCATGTGATGAAAGACTGTTTGAAATTATGGCCAAGTTAGTTGGAGGAGTCAAAGAGTTTATAGAAAGATAGAAGAATCTATCTACATAAATTTCCAATATGAAAAAGAATGATCCATCTAAGAATACATTTTAAAATGTTAATAATACCATGATTCCCAATGTTTAATAAAAAATGGGAATTACGAATAAAACATGAATATGTTATGGTACTTTAGGAAATAAATGAATTCATTGGGATGAGAAAGTTGTATCAACCTTATGAGTACCATTGAGGTGATAATGGAAGAGCCTCCTTATTCTCATATTGTCTTAGATATTCATAATTTATTTTGGAAGTTAATGTAGATCTTGAAAAAGGAAGAGATGGTTATAATTTTAATTTCTAAAGAGCCTGCAAAGACTATCCACCATGGAGTATCACAATTGGATTTAACATCTCAATTGTTATTAGACATCTCAAATAATAACATACTAACATGAAAAAATAATGGTGAATAAAGAAGAAACTACATTTAGTGGGAGCTATTAAAATAAGTGAAAAATAAAATTTCCAAAAATATGTCATTTCCCTTGAATTTGGAATTCTAGATAAATTTTACGAAAATAAAATTTGAGGTATAATTTTTATTCTCCCCTCAATGTTTTAATTTATGATTATTATATTTATCAAGGGGGGTGATTATCTATCTTTTTAGGGAATAAATTCATTTAACTCGATTTTTTTTATGTGTGTGTTCACGTGAGAGTACGTTTATGAATCTTCCTAAATATATATATGATTAACCCATTGAAGGTGTAAGTTTGAAGTGGTATCACATGTGGTGAAAATATGGAAAGCTTGGTTTTCTAAACCTCTCACTATTGTTTTCTATAGTGGGTTAGCTCATAGAAATAGTGTTGTCTAGATAATGGAACATTTCTAGGAGAATATTGTAAAACCCTTTTCTCCTGGAATTAATAGAGAACATGGAAAGTGGATGAAAAAATATGGATAATATGAGTTTCTCAAATTTACAAGAGTTAGATTCAACGAATAAATCCTTTATTTGGGGTTGTAGTCCCAAAAGGGGAGAAGAATATTTCAATCATAACGTATAATTTAATTAATAATGAGACCAAATCACCCAAATTTTTATTTATTATTAATTAAGGAGTGAAAACGTATGAGTTGAGAAAAAAATTGTAATTGATAAGAAATTACAAGGGGTAAATTGGATTTCCCTTGAACGTGTGCATATTGAATTTTATCATTTGTCAATATTTCAAAATTCAATGTGTTAAAATGAAGATTAGATTGGATGAAATGGAAGATTAAAAGGATATATAAAACATTTTGGAAAAGTGAGGAAGATTTCCATTCAAGATGGGTAATGATGTTATGGAACTTAATTAAAGGAGTAGAAAAATTCAATGAGGGGCCTTTACATGTGACGATTTTTGTGAAGATCCAAATGTTCAAGACTAATAATGATGTTTCTAGTGCTATCGATAAAATTTAAAAGTGAATGTGGGGAAGCTAAACCACTTGGAGATTCAATATACAAGATAGAATGAAGTGTTAAAGAATTGGAGGAACCATCTAAAGTGATATGTATATGATGGGTTCTATATTTTTTATTTATATAAACTTAGATGAAGGTTAATGAAGGATGGAAATGGTTTGATGATTCCCTAAATACATTTCAAGGAAATATGATAAAAGTAATAAGTCTTTTATATGTAACCAAAATCGTACTTATGTTCATCAACATCATATCTATGGGTTACATAAGAATCATCAAACCTAGAAATATTGATAATTGGAAAAGTACTTGTTTTTATAAGATTCATCCTCCATCTACGTAAAAATCATCCTTTGTGGTGTATAGATAAATGATTCCTCATGTAACCATCAAAAAATATATGTAAATATATTTCTAATGTTCATATGAATCATATATTACACTTGATTGAAAATTGTGTGAAGTCCTAAATGTGGAAATATGATCTTCATATGTGTAAGCATCATTGCCTCTATGTGTGTATGATGTTTTTCTCTGTAAGAATGAATTTTCTCTATATAGTTTTGAATCATATATTCATTAAAATTATGTTCCCCTATATAGGCATCATTTTCAAATCCATGAATGAATTATCTTTCTAGGGTATGAATCTACATAATCAACATCTGTAGAAGAACTAGTTTGCGTATCCATTATTTTTTAATGAAAACCTAACACTCTAGAGACTAAAAATGATGTTTCTATATTTTAGAGTCAATATTAAAATAATCTTGATGATTCCAAATACATTACTAAGTGTCATAAACATCACACACATCTCAAATGGGGTATGATTCAATCATGAATTTACGAGAATATAATTCTGATGCTTAAAGAAGAAGATAAAAAAAAGTGAATTTGAGATACTTTATTAATTTCAGAAAATTGAAATTCAATAATTTATATTTATGAGAAAATTTACATCAAATGATGAATTTTCTTACAATAAAGTTAAAAAAATTAGGAATCTTGGTTAACCATGAGACAAAAAAGAGATTTTAGAAGAGGAAATGGATGATATGATTAATGAAGAAATTATGTTTTCAAGACAAATGCAGACATTGATGATTCTATGATCAAAATTTTCATTATATATTAATTTAATTTTTATGTGATATATTTGATAAAAAGAATAATGTGTTGGTTTACTATATTTTGTAAATAGATTTGACTTTGAAGGCTATATTTATTTCATTATATAAATCAAGTTCATAAATTAGGGAGGCTTAAATCCACATGTTATTGTTTTTGTGTATTTTGTACAACATATGAAAAATGATATAAATGTGGTTTTATGGAATAATTTTAGGAGGAATAAGAATCTAATGCTTTTATAGAGAAAATAAAGAATCTTTTATCCAATAAGAAAGGAGATGAAAAATAATGCAACAGGTAGGGGTCGTTTTACTGTGAATAGTCACTAGAAAAATAATATACAAGATATTTTTGGAGAAGAATAAAAAGGGGGATGAAAATAAGTATATTATTTCTTGGACAGTACACATTACATAAAAATTTAAATTTATGGGAATGTGATATGGATCTATAAAAAAGAAAATTTATCCACCATTATAGTGAAAAAAAATTAGAAAAAAGATTAAATTAATTGTGTTGTATGTTGAATTAGAGGATATGAATTGAGTGTAGTGTCATTAGAAACATTATAAGTAAAGAACCTAGGACTGTCTAAGAATATGAACAAGGAGGATCTGATTATTTTCTAAATATAATATCAAATGGGTATTGATTCTTACTATAAAATAAGATTTTGTGACAACCATTGTTATTGAATTTGAAGAAAGAGGTTGAGGAAAGTATAACAATGCCATTATTGTTGAAATATATGTTTCAATCCTTTCATAGATTGATGGAATGATATATCAGTGAAGAATACATGAGATTTTGTTTACTAATAATTCCATATGGGAAGATCAATTTAATTTATGTGAAATTGATCCAATATAGGGGATAAGTTACATGTATTCTGTGTCAATATTTTCAGGTAGTTAAAGATCTAAAACTCAATAGATGAATATTGGTCTTTTTGATAAATAATAATATAGTGATGATATGTTCACCCACTTTGAGAAGTTGTTTTAATTAACACATGACTATACATGATGGGAACCCATAAAACTTCTACAAATTAGACTATATAGGGAGATCATGGTGTGAAGTTACAAACAAAGTGACAAACTATTGAACAAATAGGATTCAATATTGGTAGAAGATATCATGTGAGAATATGATATTGCAGGTGTGAGAAGCACTAACCCCATTATAGTCAAAGATTGTTTATAGAGTAGAAGTTGTTATTTCGGTGAATAAAAAATCAAGGAAAAGTTTGGGTCTTCATTTAAAACCATGTAAAAAATATCATGTGTTCTACAATTATTTACTTTACTATTTAGGTATGTTTGAGAGATACAATAAAAGGAAGATCAAGACTAGGAGTAGTATACGGGTTTTAATTAAAAATAAAATAATTCACAACAGTTTTAAAATACCATTAATTAACACCTCCCTTCTCTATGGTACATTGATCTCTGTAAATTTCATTTTTAACTATACAATGAGGGATTTTTTTAAACATTTGGAATGATAAATTCACTATTGAAAGATTAGAGGGAAACTATTTTCAATCTACCGATAAACCAGGGAATGATTATACATTAGACATAAAATACCTTAGACACTAGAAATTACTTTGGTTTTGTACAAATAAATATTTATCTTGGATTTGGTATAGAATATTTGAATACTAAAATGTTATATATTTAGTAAAAATTTCTAAGAAAGGTCATGTAATGGATCTACCAGAAAGTAGGTTTAACTCTTCCATAATTCTTGATAATTATCAATTCGAATATAAACATTATTCTAGATGTAAACGTATTTGTGAAGTAAAGAATTCCAAATATTTATAGAAAGGGAATATGAGTATATTTTATCATAAAAAAACTACAAGTATTTGGGGAAACAATTTTTATATGTCTTGATTTATTATTATAGTAGATTTACATCGACCTATTTTCTCACATGAAAAGACATAGATTTATTTTTTTCTAAAGGATTTCATACTTATGTTAAAAATGGGAAAAATATACCTTTGATTATTATCTAGAGTGATCATGGTGGTGGGTTTGTAAATTATAATTTTAAATCATTTTTTAGTTACTCAAAACCTAAAACACATAAACAAAATTAAATAGTTTAATGAAGAAATAGATATTTTCATGAAATTTCTCAATAATTGATAATTATATATTCTATTACCAAGAATTTTTAGGTTGAAGATATGTGTACTAATTTATATAGTATAAATTGTGTTATACTTTTAAATTTTTCTAATAAAACTATTAATGAGTTCTGAATTTGAAGAAAGAAAAAACATTCATACTTCATATAGTGATGTTGGTTTATTAGTGATCTACAGACTATATAAGATGAAAATGGAGCTGGTTTTAATGTTACAAACATGTTACAATGATGTGGAGAATAATCTACATCAATCTAGAAAGGAAGAAAAGTTATAGATGATATGTAGAACTTGTTAGATGTTATTTAAAAGTTTAATTCCATATTGAATGGGATATTTAAGTAAATTAGTGTTGAAAAATCATCCTTGGAGTAAATTTAATTTTTGATGTAGTGTATACTATTTTAACACACTTGGATAATGAAAAAAGATTATTCAATGATTCCTTGAATAAATTTAGATATGTTTGGAATCTCATGTATGCATCATCTCAGAGATAAATTCATGCACATGGATAATTTAGCCACTATATAAACAAAATATAGTACTTCATTTGGTTTATTACATTCTTTTCATAAAAATTATCTCATCATAGAGATATAAAAAATGAAAAAAGAAAAAATGAATAAGCATCATATTACTAATACATAAGTATCATCTAGTGTTGTGTATACATAAAGTCTTCCTTGTGTTACTGCCATCTCTATATATCTAAACCTATACGTGGTGGGGATACGAATCATCTAATGAAACTGAGTGAAAATGGGACAATGTTCGACCCACGTTAACATGATTCTCATCCATGGAATCATCATTTTCTCTATATATATATAAGAAGTCTATCAGAGTAATAAAGACAGTACATCTATGTATAGATGGTGTGTCTGAACTATAAGAATGAATATATCTACATAAGAATCATTCCTCAATATCCCTAAACATCATCCATGTATATGTAACCATTAGTTTGTGAAAATATAACATTCTATAAGCCCAAATATTATTGAATGGATCATTTCCACTTTATTTGTATTTTTTTAATTTCTAAAACTCATATTTTTTATATTTCGCATAATTAATAAAACTCTCTAAATATTTTCATTTACTATTTTATATTTTATTTTATTTTGGTGTTATAACTCTCACTTTTAGGGATATAAATTATCATAATATATATAACATCTTAATCATTCATTTAGATAAAAATTATATTGTTCAAAAAATAAATGAGACCAATAATTGGATTGAACATCTTGTTTGTAAGTTGAAACCACCATGTTTGGGACCCCACATTGGGTACCATCAACTTTTTTGGGATCTCATGTTTGGAATAAACCTCACATTTGTAATGAACATTACATTTGGAACCTTGAGTTTGGAATGAACATCAGGTATGGAACCATACATTTGAAACATACATAACAATAGATATCCATATGTTGGTGATATACCTCACATAATTCAATAACCTTTCTATGAATTTCAAAGACTCAGAATGTTAGCAGGCATCACTTTAATCAAGATTAATGATGTATAAATATAATATTGTCTAGATTATTTTATTATCACTTGACTGGTATCTTTCTATATAATTATCTATTATCTTTAATATATTAAATGTACTAAAACCTTGAGAATTTATCTTCTTATCTTTAGAATTAATAGTTTTTTTATATTTTTTTATATTGATAATAACACGAGTTGAAGGCCCCATAATTTAGTGTTTTTATTATATTGTAAATATAAAAGGTTCATTTTCATTTAATTAAACTACAAGAATGAATGAAAATGTCATTTCGATGCTCACAAAATTTATCAAAGTCTTATCAAAATTTATTTAATTATAAAATTTATAGATTATATTATCTACGAATTTTTATTGATATCACAATGTATAAAAGTTCATTCACTGTGTTTCTTGATATATTGGAAATATATTTAAATTATCAAAAATTAAGTATTCAGGAATTAATAGTGAATTATATTTTAAAGGTCATAAAAATTAATTGAATATTGTGTTATTAGTCTTTTTGGAATTTTAATAAAATTTTAAGTGAGATAATTATGTTATTATTTGGATGGTGTTTGAAATTTAAATTCAAATATTATAAAAATGAAATTTAGAATTAGTCAATTTATTTTTTTGGGGAAATTTTCCTGGATATTAAAATGGATAAAAATTTAAAGACTAAATTCAAAATTTGAATTTGAATATATTAATTGCAAAGACATAGAAATTTTGTATATTTTTTTAAAAAATTGAGAATGTTTATGGGACTTTGAAATATGATGGCACATGATTGCAAAGCATAGAAAACCCAGAACATATTTTTGGATTTTTTTTGAGGTACATGCAATAAACGTGTGAGAAACATTTTATATCTTTTGAACCGGTTCTCAGACTGAATATCCAAGGGAATTATTGTTTTCATAGTGCCAAGATCTACTTAGGTGATGCTTAACATTGACCAGCAAGGGTAAGACAAAAAAGATAAATTTTTGGAATTCTTTGGGAAAAAAGAATAAAATAACTCTTGAGTTATTTTATTCCTTTTTCCAACCATTCAGTGATAGTTGGCCGAACCGCCGTGTAATGAAGGTCATTAAAATTAGGGTAATTTAATGACATATTACTTTTATCATGAATCTGAAACACTCACATAATTAATGGTTCATTAATAAATGGTTAATTAATAAACCATATTAATGAACACAATGTTTAATTTGTTTCTCTTTAATAATCAAACAGTTGGAAAGAGATTTCCCAACCATAGGAGAATGCTCTATCATGACACCGAAAAATTTCCTTTCCAATGAAGAATGGTGAATGAACAATAATCATTAGAGGGATTGATCCAGAGATCATAAGCGGAGAATAACGTCAAATGAAAACTAACATGGAATTTCATCCCTTCTTATGCAGCGGATTCCACCGAATTCCGGTAGGGGTTTATGTTTTTAATATCCATCATTTCCAGTTCATGAATAATATGAATAATGCAGATCAATCACCTAATGGTTTGATCAAAGAATCAATATTTATTGTGGGAGGTTGTTGTGGGGGTTCACTTTGGGGTTTTTTCTTAATCATTATAATGGTTATTTTTCCACCACTATGATAAAATGTTAACGCAGAGGGTGCAGGCCAATATGAATAGGGCCCAGACACTCTCCCGCTCATGGTTTCCATGATTAAATTGTGTGAGACCAAGAATCATGTAGGAAAGGTGATTCTGCGGGCTTCATAGAGAAGGCAGTGACCCGAGAGGCCCATAGGCGCAGACAGAAAGGAAAACAGAACACTGAAGCATCTCTGGTAAACGGTGGAAGGTGCTACTGACATGGAACCACCGCCATGATGGTTATAGTGGTTAGCTTGTTCCAGCTACATGGAGAAGTAGTGCCATAATATTTCTTAATGGCAGGAGCCGTAGTCGAATTGCCATGACGAGTGGAAGGTGCAGCGCCGATGCACCACACGGGAGACGAAGCGGCCCGCTCGGCTGGCGCAATGACCGGTTTGTACTGGCCGTATTTGCGGGGAGGGGTGGATCCCCATTGGAACCTCCAACTGGGAGTACCAGACACATTGCGTCTCATCCAGCATAACTAGACTACATGTGGGCTAGCTTTCCAGGTTGGCCGGACCCGCAGGCCTAACCGCCTAGCCGAGCTGGACCCATATCGGACATGGACCCAATAGACCTCATTTCACTGAATCTATCATAACTTCCAAACCATGAGTGAAATTAAATCTACATATATGGAGTGAGGACTATTATGATGAGGAGGTATCTTCATGAAAATCCACTTGGGTTTTAGAATGTGTTTGATTATGGCCTGGTTGGATCAGACTCAAATCCAACCGGCCCATATTTAATTTGTTTCTTATAACTTACAGATCTGGTGTCTAATTGACATGCCATCTGTCGCGTTGGAAAAACTATGACAAGAGGGTCATTTGGGTTAATTATTTATGGTACATCATGGTAGTTGAGGTAAAAATGATATCATGAGGAGTAGAATATTCATAACTCAATTGTACTGAGTGAGGGAATCATGTTGCTGGTTGTCAAGTGAAGACCGACCCTCTTTGGATTGGCATGAGAGCGACCCCCTATTGATCAGCAGTAGTGTGACAGTATGTGGATCTGTAATGGAGTGACCCTATGTGTATTGACCTGAGAGAGAACCTCCATGTATTGGTAGCTGTGAATCCATCAGTGGATCTGCAGTAGTGTGACCCTCTGTGGATCGCCAGTAGAGAAACTCTTTTTGGATCCCCAATATAGCGACCCTTTGTGGATCAACATTAGAACATTTCAACAGAATAAAATGATATACCTTAAGAATAATCATCTTTAATCATGTTATCTAATTATATACCAAGTATGAGCTGTCTTTTACTTTTTTCATTGTGATTGGGATCAAGATTTGTTGATTATTTCGTTTTGGAATTCTGTGAGACCTTTTGGCGTCTCGATGTCCCTACAAGGTATAGTTATAATCACCCCTGTATGGGCTTCGAGCATACCTCGTTCAGTCCCGTGAAAATGATGAACTACTTTACTGCGACTTGGGGAGCCCAGAATAGATGAATCTTGAAGGTGATTGATAGACATGATGAGTGGAAGTGATGACAGATTAAGACATATAACTACCCATTAGGTGGGATCCATGGTGGATGACCTCTGGAGAATGATTTTTTTTTTGTAATTTATTTTTAGTTGGGTTTATATACTAGAAATGTTTTACTTTAAATTCACACTTTTCCTATCATCAGTTCAACATTGTGGTTTACTTTTGTTGTATAACTAGTCATTCTATGTATAAAATTAAAGGTAATGCCTTCTATTTTTGAGATATGCCTTTTTGGTGCTAATCACCAACCCATGGCCTATAGAAGGTGGTGTTGGGGTAGTCATGACATAGGCCCCGGGGTATGGGTTATGACATTAATTTTGATGACATTATTTTGTGGAGAAATTTTGGACGATTTTAGTTTCACCAATAATGGAGATATTTTTAGGAAGTTAATGTTTTATATTGATATTCAAAATTTAAACCTCAATTTGTTTCATTATTCGGGAGAATTTTTTTTGGGAGTATATTTTTTCACTGGATTCATAGTGAATAAATTAGTGAAGTGTTACTTTTGGAAACAATATTCAAATTTTAAATTTGATTATATGAATGATTTATGGAGGATCAATTATGAAATTATCAAATAATTATTCAGATATTTATTTATGGAAATTTAAATTAAAAAATATTTGAATATTCCAAAAGAAATTTGAAAATTATAATTGTGACTAATATGTATAATATCTTCACGAAAAAATATATTATTTGAATTCTCAAATATTATTATCATTTGTTTATATTAATGTCTTTAAAATTTATTTTAGGAATACTTAAATGGAAAAAATAAAATAAGGGAGAAAATTATCGAATTCTAGAGTCAATTATAAATAAATTAAAATTATGTAATAATGAAGATAGAGATAATGTCTAAAATATGTTGAAATGTTCAACTATAAATTTTTATTGAAGGAAGTGGTGATGTAACTGAAAGAATGTCAGAATGATTATACTAGTAACACACATAAAATAATTGTATTATTCTTTTGTTTCTTTTTCTTTCATTTGTAGAAGGAATCATAAACTCATTGAATATCTATTGGTTGATTCTCTAATTTATTTAAGATTAAAAAATCTATCATTTTCAGAGAAAAGATTGAGTTAAATGTGATAAAAAATATATATCTCATCTATTTATACTGAAGTACATATTTCTTGTACTCAGTCATGGTGTAGTGTTATATTTTCAGAATAAGCTATTGAGGTTCTAAATAAATTCAGCTAAATTATTGTAATTTGTAAGCGACCGACACTCAGTTGTTCAAGACTTCAGATAAATGGACCTTCTTATTGAAAATCCTCAAGATTGCAGAGATCGCTTTGGTGGAGTGGACTAGGGGATCTATGAGTCCCAAAATACTATATATCTTCATTTCATACACTATTTTTTTATTTTACACTAAATTACATGATATTAATAGAGAAGGGAATGCTCAATTTATTTTAAGAGGGATTATTTAAAATTGTTAAACCTTTTAAAAGGATATAAATCACCACCTCTTGTATCGTCATCATACTAGACTAACAAGTGTTATTATAAAAAGGTTACTTTTATGAAATATTGATTTTATTTGTATAATAAGATTAAATTAATGATCTTGAAGAAGAATAACTTGAACAGTTGATCTTAAAGAATGTATGTTGATGATCAATACCCCTTACATTAGTGGTAATAATTATGGTTGCTGGAAATCTCACATGATTATGTATTTAAATCATAATTGATTGCCCATGTATTTTTAATGATATCAAACAATGTAAGATTCCAGAAGGTGAACCTAAATAGTGGTGATCCACTTAATTAGCTGATTATGTCTTTAATTCAAGGACTAATAAAATATTAATTATGGATTAGGAATTGATGAATTTAACATAAATTCAATAAATTTAGGATGGATTAATTTGTAATAATCGCTTAGAATAATAAGTTATTTATGGAAAAGATCAATGATGTTGGTTCCTTGGGAAATCGACTTCCATAATCCCACTAGTAAATAAAGGTACGTAGTGAATTACATTATATACCAAATGGAATCTCATATACTATCCTAAAATCCAAAATAGTTAAATATTTAATGATTAAATAATGGATAATAAGCTTGATGATGTACACAACTGAGATGTAATATGAAACTGAAGATAAAATTTATATAAAAAAGAAAAACGTTGTACTCAAATTTTTGATGGATGGATATTGTGATTTTGATTCTAGTGATTTGTGTTTAGGTGACGAGTTATTCAATATTTCATGATAATTCAATGTAATGTATAAATTAAACAAGTACTACGATAAGGAGTTCATGTGATATAAATATAAATAGAATGCTCATTTTTGACTCGACGTGCCTCTGCATAAGGCTTAAATAGAGTCTTATTATAAAATAAATTGAAACAAATCCATTATGTTTACTTGGAGTGAATTAGATTATTCACGTGATGAATCAAATTCAAACTAGGAAATTTGGAATAAGAAAAATTAAATATTGTTATTATGTCTCCTACTGAGAACGTATAACATCTTTCTCTCATAGTTATAATTCTGAAAATCATTTTTAGTGAAATAATGAATATTTTTATATTCTTCATGATAAATTTGAATCCTTAAAAAGTAAAAAATTATTAAAATAATATGATTCTATTTTTATTGAAAAATATAATTTGACCATGTATATTATATATTTAATATATAATTTTTCCAAAAAATCATGTTCCTTGCATGAAAATAAAATTAGGGAATTATTAGCTGAAGTTGATTCTTGAAAACAGGATGCCAATAGTTTAAAACGTGATAAAAATATCTAAATCATATTCTTTCTAAGAATAAAATTAATAAAGGCACATATGGTAATAGATAAATGACAAAATTATATAGAAATTATTATGTTCTTCATTATAAACTTAAAAGTACGCCTTCTATTAACTTTTTTTCTTATGATATTACTATAAATAAAGATAAAAAATTCTAATATATAAATCCCAAATTTTTTGGTTCCTTTCATGTTTATTTATCATAAAAATTATTTAAATTTAAATTTATTATTTATACTCAAAAAAAAATACTTTCATTTACAGAATCATTAATTGGTAACGCATCAAGACACAAAAGTATATGAGTTCCAAATGGTTCTTGAACTTGATATTTTGCAGGTTTTTGCCATGGGAATTTATTTTTATATCATTATATGGTTTCATGAAAAATAAATATATTTATTTTATTTATATTTATTATTCTTCGGATGAAAATAAAAATTATTTTACAAATATTTAACAACTTTAAAGTTGTTTCTTATTTTAAAGAAAAAATCCTTAGAGTTGGAGATGTTAAAATCTAGGAAGTGTTTAATTTATATTTTAATTTTATTATTTTATTCTAATGTATAAACTCTATTATACATTAGGAGAATAAACATAATTGTGTTATTCTTTTTTCTTATACCTTTTTTATTTACATGAACATAATTTCTTAATTAATTTTTTTACTACAAAAAATTGTTAAAATAAGAAACCACAATTAAGTTTATTCTCCATTAAAAAGGGGGATTATCCATCCATATATTCTGATTTATGTCTAGTATGCATACATGTTTTAAATATATATATATATATATATATATATATATACACACGAGCATCTCAAGAAAATGTCTTTAAACACAAGATTTATTATTTAATATTTTATAATGTGTTGGTACATTATCATTTTATGGTCTCAATTTATTTTTGTTTCTGATCAATATACATGTGATTTAAAATTTTATATATTGTTATCAAGATGTCTACAATATTTAGTTGACAATAGATCATGTGCTTAAATTTATCTTCTCTCGATAGGTATTAAGGGTTTAACTTAATTATTTAAAAATGATTTTAACATTCCTCTATCTTTTTAAAAGATTTATGGATTCTTTTATTTACATGTTTTACCCATGATGAGTTCAAAAATTTTATATATTTAACATATTTATCATTTCTAAGGTTTTAAACCTACAAACACATTTTAAGGGGAAAATTAATTCACTAATTTAAATTTTTAATGTGGGTTTTATTTAATCTTACAGTTAATTTTTAAATTATTCTTCTCAATTCATGTCGTGTTGAATTTTTAAAATTGTTAATCATGTTGAATATATATATATATATATATATTAAAAAAAGGATTATTTATGTTCTTATGAAAAAGTTTATTTTTTTTTATTAAATTTGATTAATTTTTTGGGTTTTTATAGAAATTATGTCATTCATATATCATTGTTTTCATTATTGGCATGTTTTATTATTTCATGTGACAAAATTATAAGATATTATATGTAATTACTGTTTATATTCCAATATTATGGTTCAGAAAAAGTTATTTATATTTAAATTCATTGAAACCCGTTTATTTAGTTATATGAATATCTTATATTTTTACATCATGAATATCCATAGTTTGGAGTAATAATTTAAAGGGAAATTATTTTGAATATATTTCATGTGCTTAAAATGAAACCAATTTACTAAGAGTTGTTAATTATCTTGGTTTTTTTGGTGCAAGACTATTGGTTATTGGTAAAATATTTAATCATATTGATATTATAGAATCACTAAAATCTATATTAGAATATATAATATGAGAAAAAACTGCAGGACAAAAACATGTTTCATATAAAATAAAAAATAAATCTCTTATAAACAGATTTAAAATATTAGAGAATTTATGTAATTTTAGATACATCAATAGACACTTTTATGATGATTTTGGTCTTTAAAAAACCAACACAACTCTTATTTTTATAAATATATTTGAATAGAACATAAGTTAAATAAAAAAAATATAAAAATATTTCTAGACTTAGGAATGAATTCCGTAATGAAGTGAGTAGAACTAAATACTCCCAAGAAGCCAATTAAAATTTCTCAAAAAGGTGTAATACCATTAAATGATGTCCATGAATGTAAATGTAAATGCTATAAATATAAAAAACTGAAGGGGAACAAATTTAGTAAGGATATATCCAAATTTGTATTGTTGTGGAAATTTCTAATGAAGAGGTAGAAAGGTTATCAAAAAAGGTTACTCCAAATATTGCTAAAGAGGTGTATGCATGGTGTAAGAAGGACAGTCATGTAAAAAAAAATGAATGACTTTTTTCCATGTCAAAGGAAGAATAACCTAAAATTCCTACACCCATGAAATATCATGTAAAAAATATCGATCCCACAAATATAATTTTGAGCATGTGAAGAAAGACGGTTTGAAATTTTGGCCAACTCAGTTGGAAGAGTCAAGGAGTTTATAACAAGATAGAAGAATCTGTCTGCTTAAATTTGCAAGATGAAGAAGAACAACCCATCAAAGAAGACATTTTAAAATTTTAATAATACCATGAATCCCAAAGTTTATTAATCAATGTGAATTATCAATTAAACATGAATATGTCATGGTACATTTGGAAATAAATTAATTCTTTGGGATGAGAAAGTTGTATCAATCTTATGACTCCAATTGAAGTGCTAATGGAAGACCCAACTTATTATCATGCTGTTTTGGATATTCATAATTTATTATGAAATTTAATTTAGATCCTGAAAAAGGAAGAGATGGTTATAATTTCAACTTCTAAACAGCCGTTAATGAATATCCACCATGGAGTATCTCAATTGGATTTAACTTATCAATTGTTATTGGACATCTCCAATAATATCATACTAACTTGAAAAAAAATAATGGTGAATAAATAAGAAAATAAATTTAGTGGGATCTATTAAAATAAGTGGAAAATCAATTTTCCAAAAATAAGTCATTTCCCTTGAATTTCGAATTCTAGATAGATTTTATGAAATTAAAATTTGAGGTATAATTTTTATTATCCCCTTAAAGTTTTAAAGTATTTTTTTTATTTATCAAGGGGGAGTGATTATATTTCTATATAGGGAATAAATGCATTTCACAAGATTTTATTATGTGTGTGTTCATGTGACAGTAGGTTTATGAATCTTTCTAAATATATATATGATTAACCCATTGAATGTGTAAGTTTTAAGTGGTATCACATGTGGTGAAAATATGGAAATCTTTGTTTTCAAAACCTCTCACTATTGTTTTCTATAATGGGTTTGATCATATAAATTGAGATGGGTAGCTAATGGAACATGTCTAGGAGAATATTATGAAACCATTTTCTCCTGGAATTAATGGAGAACCTGGAAAGAGGATGAAAAAATATGGATAATATGAGTTTTATAAATTTACAAGAGTTAGTTTCAACGAATAAAACCATCATTTGGGGTTGTAGCCCCCAAAAGGAGAGAATAATATTTCAATCATGACCTGTAATTTAATTAATAAAGAGACAAAATCACCTTATTTATTATTTATTATTAATTAATGATAGAAAAAATATGACATGAGAAAAAATTTGGAATTTATAAGAAATTCAAAGGGGTAAATTGAATTTCCCTTGAATATGTGAATATTGAATTTAATTTTTTTTCAATAATTCAAAAGTCAATGTATGAAAATGTAGATTATATTAGATGACACTGAATATTCAAAAAATATATAAAAAATATTCGAAAAGTTAGGAAGATTCCCATTCATGATGGGTAATTATGTTATGGAACATGAATAACAGAGTAGAAAAATTCAAAAGAGGGGCCTTTACATGTGATGATTTTTGTGAAGATACTAAGGTCTAAGACTAGTGCTGATGTTTCTAGTGCCACCTATGGCATTTAATAGTGGATTTGGGGAATCTAAAACACGTGGATATTGAATCAACATGATAGAATGAAGTGATAAAGAATTTGAGCAACCATCCAACGTGATACGTATATGAAGGGTTCTATGTTTTTGGTTTATATAAACATGGATGAAGGTTAATGAAGGATGGAAATGGTATGATGATTCCCTAAAAAAATTTCAAGAAAATACGATAAAAGGAATAATTATTTTATATTTAATCAAAATTATACTTATGTGAATAAACATCATCTTTATGGGTTACATAAGAATCATCTAACCGAGACATATTGAAAAATGGAAAAGTACTAGTTTTATAAGAATCATCGTACATCTACGTAAGCATCATCATTTTTGGTGTATATAAAAATGATTCCTCATGTAATAATCATATTAATATGTGTAAATATATGTATAATGTTCAAATGATTCATATAGTAACCTTGAGTGAAAATAGTATGAAGTCCTAAATGTGGAAATATGATGTTTATATGTGTAAGCATCACTGCCTCTATGTGTTTATGATGTTTGCCTCTGTAAGCCTGAATTTTCTCTATATAGTTTTGAATCCTAAATTAATTAAAATTATGTTCCCCTATAAAGGCATCATTTTAAAATCCATGAAAGAATTTCTAGGGGATGAATCTATATAATCAACATCTGTAAAAGAACTAGTTTGCGTAACCCTTATTCCTTAATGAAAACCTAACACTCTATGGTCCAAAAAATGATGTTTCTAGATTTTATAATCAAGATTAAAATAATTTTTATGATTCCAAATACATTACTAAGTTTCATAAACCTAACACACATCTCAAATGGTGTATGATTCAATCATGAATTTATGAGAATATGGTTCTGATATTTATAGAAGAAGATCAAAGAAAGTGAATTTGAGATACTTTATTAATGTCATAAAATTGATTTTCATTATTTAAAATTTATTATAAAATTTACCTCAAATGATGAATTTTCTTATAATAAAGTTAAAAAAATTAGGATTCTTGGTTAACCATCAGACATGAATGAGATATTATAAGAGGAAATGAATGATATGATTAATGAAGAAATTAAGTTTTCAAGGAAAATGCAGACATTGATGATTCTGTGCTCAAACCTTTCATAATATATTAATTAGTTTTTTAAGTGATATATTTGATAAATGGAATAATGTGTTGGGTTACTATATTTTGTGTATAGATTTTAGTTTTAAGGCTATATTTATTTCATGAGAAAAATCATGTTGAAAAATATGGGAGGCTTAAATCCAAAGGTTATTATCGCCATGTATTTTATAAAACATATGAATAATGATCTAAATGTGTTATTATGGAATAATTTTAGGAGGAATAATAATCTAATTCTTTTATAGAAAAAATAAAGACTCTTTCAGCTAATAAAAAATGAGATGGAAAATAATGCAACATGTAGGGGTTCATTTTACTGTGAATAGTCACTAAAAAAGAATATACAAGATATTTTTGGAGAATAATAAAAAGGGGGATAAAAATAAGGATATTGTTTTGTGGACAGTACACATTCCATAAAAATTTAAATTTATGGGAATGTGATATGGATCTATAAAAATGAAAAAGTATTCACCATTAAAGTGCATAAAAAATTTGAAAAACAAAATTTATTGTGTTGTATGATGAATTACAAGATATGAATTGAGTGTAGTGTCATGAGAAACATTATAAGTAAAGAACCTAGGACTGTCTAATAATATGAACAAGGTGGATCTCATTATTTTCTAAAGATAATATCAAATGGGTATTGATTCTTACTAAAGAAGAGGATCATATGACAACCATTATTATTGGATTTTAAGCAATAGGTTAAAGAAAGTATGACTATTCCATTATTGTTGAAATATATGTGTCAAACCTTTCATATATTGATGGCATGATATATTAGTGAATAATACATGAGCTTATGTTTAGTGATAATATGAGAAGATCAATTTAATTTATGTGAAACTGATCCAATATAGGGGATAAGTTACATGTATTCTGTGTCAAAATTTTAAGGTAGTTAAAGATCTAAAACACAATGGAGGGAGATTGGTATTTTTGATAAAGAATAATCTAGTGATGATATGGTCACCAACTTCAAGAAGTTTTTTTAATTAACACTTGAATATACATGATGGGAACCCATAAAACTTCTACAAATTAGACTATGTAGGGAGATCATGGTGTGAAGTTATAAACATAGTGAGAAACTATTAAAAAAATAAAAGGCTATATTGGAAGGAGAAGTCATCTGAGAAGATGATATTTTAGGTGTGAGAAGTACTAACCCTATTGTAGTCAAAGATTGTTTATAGAGGAGAAGTCGTTATTGGGGTGAATAACCAACCATGGAAAAGTGTGGGACTTCATTTAAAACCATGTAAAAAATATATTGTGTTCTAAAATTATTTACTTCAATATTTAGTTATGTTTGAGAGATACAATGAATGGAAGATCGAGACGAAGAGTAGTTTAGGAGGTTCAATTAGAAATAAAATAATTTATAATAGTTTTAAAATACCATTAATTTACCCCTCCCTTCTCCATGGTACATTTAATCATGTAAATTTCATTTGTTAACTATACAATGAGGGTTTCCTTTTCAACATTTGGAATGATAAATTCACTATTTAAATATTAGAGGTAAAATTTATACAATCTACCGATAAACATGAGAATGATTATACAGTAGACATAAAATACCTTAGAGACTAGAAATTACTTTGGTTGTGTACAACTAAATATTTATCATGGATTTGGTATAGAATATTTGAATAGTAAAATGTTATATATTTAGTAAAAATTTATAATAAAGGCCATGTAATGGATCTATAAGAACTTAGGTTTAACTCATCAATAATTCATGATCATTATCAATTCAAAAATAAACATAATTCTAGATGTAAACATATTTGTGAAGTAAAAAATTCCAAATAATTATAGTTTGGGAATATTGGTATATTTTATCATTAAAAACTACATGTATTTGGGGAAAAGAATTTAATATGTCTTGATTGATTATTATAGTAGATTTACTTCGACCTATTTTCTCACATGAAAAGATATAGATTTATTTTGATCTAAAGGAATTCATACTTATGTTAAAAATGGGAAATTTCTACCTTTGATTATTGTCTACAGTGATCATGGTGGAGGGTTTGTAAATTATAATTTTGAAACATTTTTTAGTCACTCAAAACCTAAAACTACTCAAACAAATTAACTAGTTTGATGAATAAAAAGATATTTTCATGAAATTTCTCAAAAATTGATAATATGATATTCTATTACCAAACAATTTTAGTTTGAAGATATGTGTACTAATTTATACACTATAAATTGTGTTATACGTTTATATTTTTCTAATAAAACTACTAATGAGTTTTGGATTTGAAGAAAGAAAAAACAATCATACTTTATAGAGTGATGTTGGTTTATTGGTGAGGTAAAAATTATATAAGATGAAAAGGCAGCTGGTTTTAAGGTTTCAAACATGTGACAATGATGTGGAGAATAATCTAAAACAATATATAATGGATGAAAGCTGATAGATGAAATGAACAACTTGTGAGATGCTATTTATAATGGTTAAAGCTATCATGAATGGTATATTGAAGTAAATTAGGGTTGAGAAATCATCCTTGGAGTAAATTTCATTTTTGATGTAGTTTAGACTATTTGAAAAAACTTGGATAATGAACAAAGATCATTCAACGATTCCCTAAACAAATTTAGATATGTTTGGAATCTCGTGTATGCATCATCTCAAAGAAAAATCCATGCACATGGATCATTTGGTCTCTATATAGAAAAAATATAGAACATAATTTTGTTTATTACAATATTTTCATAAACATTATCTCAACCTAGACATATGGAAAAATGGAAAAGGAAAAACTAAATAAGCATCATATTATTACTACATAAGTATCGTCTAGTGCTGTGTATACATAAAGTCTTCCTTGTCATACCACTACCTTTATTTATGTAAACATAAATGTGGTGGCCATAAACATCATCTAATGTAACTGAGTGAAAATGGGACTATGTTCCACCCACGTTAACATGAACTTCATCCATGGAATCATCATTTTCTCTCTATATATAAGAAGTCTATCAGCGAAATAAAGATATTACATGTATGTACAGATGGTCTGTTTGAACTATAAGAATGAATATATCTCCATAAGAATCACTCCTCGGTCTTTCTAAACATAATCCATGTCTATGTAACCAGTAGTCTGTGAAAATATAACATTCTTCAAGCCCAAATATTCTTGGGTGGATCCATTCCACATTATTTTTATTTTTATAATTACTAAAACTCATATTTTCTATATTTTGAATAATTAATAAAACTCTCTAAATATTTTAATTAATTATTATATAGTTTATATTATTTTGGTGTTAACACACTCACTTTTTGGGAGAGAAATTATCATAGTGTATATAACATCTTAATCTTTAATTCAGCTAAAAATTATACTGTTCAAAAAATAAATGAGCACTGTAATTGGATTGAATGCCTTGTTTGTAAGTTTAAACCACTATGTTTGGAACCCCACATTGGGTACCATCCACTTGTTTGGGATCTCATGTTTGGAATCAACCTCACATTTGTACGGAACATTACATTTGGAACCATGAGTTTGGAATGACCCTCATGTATGGAACAACACATTTGAAACATACCTAACATTAGATATCCATATGTTGGTGATATACCTCACATTATTCAGAACCTTTATATGAATTCCAGGGACTCAGAATGTTAGCAAGCATCACTGTAATCAAGATTTATTTTGTATGAATATTATATTGTCAAGGTTATTTTATTATCCCATGAAGGGTATCTTTTTATAGAATTATCAATTATTTTTCTTGTATTAAATGTACAAAAGCATTGATAATTTATCTTCTTATATTGAGAATTTATATTTTTGTTATATTTATTATATTGATAATAACATGAGTTGAAGGTCTCATAATTGAGTGTTTTTTATTATATTGTAATGATAAAAGTTTTGTATTTATTTAATTAAACTCTATGGATGAATGAAAAGGTCATTTTGGAGCTCAAAGAATTTATCAAAGTCTTATCAAAATTTATTTAATTATAAAATTTATATATTATATTATGTACTAATTTTAATTGATATCACAATCTATAAAAGTTCATTCCTTGTGTTTCTTGATCTATTGGAAATATATTCAAATTATCAGAAAATAAGTCTTCAGGACCGAATAGTGAATTTTATTTTATGGGTCATAAAAATTGATTGAATATTGTTGTATTAGTATTTTATGAATTTTAAGAAAATTTTAATTGAGATAATTATGTGATTATTTGGATGCTGTTTGAAATTTAAATTCAAATATTATAATAATGATATTTAAAATTAGTCATTGTATTTTTAGGGGAAAATTTCATGGATATTATAATTTAGGAAATTTTAATGTCCAAATTCAAAATTTGAATTTGAATATATTAATTACAAAGAAGTGGAAATTCTGTATAAATTTTTTTAAATAATAGTGAATTTTTATGAGACATTGAAATTCGATAGCACATGATTTAAAAGCCTCGAGAGCCCAGAACATATTTTTGGACTTTTTTATGTACGTTCAATAAACATGTGAGCAGCATATTCTATAATTTGAGCTCTTGAGTGATTTTATTCTTTTTGCCAACTATTGAGAATCATTTGGAGGAACCACTATGTAATGAAGTTCATTAAATGAGGTTCATTTAATGACCTACTACATTTATCATGAAACTCCAACACTCACATAATTAATGGTTCATTAATAAATGGTTAATTAATAAACCATATTAATGAACAAAAAGTTTAATTTGATTCTTTTTAATAATCAAACTGTTGGAAAAAGATTTCACAACCACAGACGAAGCCTCTCTCGTGACACCGATGGATTTCCTTTCCAATGAAGAATGGTGAAAGAATAATGATCATTGGACGGATCGATCCAGATATTGAAAAGCGGCAAAGAACATCGAACGAGAATGAACACAGAACTTTTTCCCTTCGTATGCAGCGGATTCCACCGAATCTAGGCAGGGGTTTTTGTTTTCAATAACCATATTCTCCAGTTCATGAATAATATAAAGAATTCATATCAATAGACTAATGGTTTGATCCAGGATTCAATCTTTATTGTGGGATGTTGTTGCGGGGGTCCACTTTGGGGTTTTTTCTTAATCTTCATAATGATTATTGTTCCACCACTATGATAAAATGATAACGCGGAGGGTGCATGCCAATCTGAACAGGGCCCAACCCCCCCCCCCCCCCCCCCGCCTGCTCTTGGATTTCATGATTTCTTTGTGGGTGACCAAGAAACATAGAAAAAGGGGGTTCTGTGGGCTTCACAGTGAAGGCAGCGACCCGAGAGGCCCATAGGCTCCAACAGAAACGAAAACAGACCACTGAAGCATCTCTGGTAACCAGTGGAAGGTGCTAACGACATGGCACCACCGCCGCGATGGTGCTGGTGGCTATCCCATGCCAGATGCATGGAGAAGTTGTGAATGGAGGTTCTGTAGTTGTAGGAGCTGTAGTAAAATGGCCATCATAGGTGGAAGGTGCAGCGTCGACGCACCACGTGGGAGACGTAGTGGCCCGCTTGGCTGGCGCAATAACCGGTTCATGCTGGCCATATTTTCGAGGAGGGGTGGATCCACAATGGCACCACCAGATGGGAGTACTGGACATGTTACATCCCATCCAGCATAACAGGACGACATGCGGTCCAGGTTTTCTAGGTGGGCCGGACCCGCAGGCCCAACCGCCTGGCCGAGTGGGACCCATATCAGACCTAGACCCAACAGACCCCATTTCACTAAATCTATCATAACTCCCAAACTGAGTGTTTGATTAACACTAAATCTATGGCATAAAGACTATTATGAAGAGGAAGTCTCTTCAGGAAAATCCACATGGGATTTGGAATAAGTTAGAGTATGTCCTGGTTGGATCAGACTCAAATCCAACTGGGCAATATTTACTTTTTTGCTGATAACATACAGATCGGGTGACTGGTTGATTCGCCTTCAGTCGTATTGGAAACACTACGATAAGGGGGTAATTTAGGTTAATTATTTATGGGAAATCAAGTTATTTAAGGTATGACCGATATCATGAGGATTATAATTTTTGGAACTCCAGCGCACCGAGTGAGGGAAACTTATGGCTGGTTGTCAATTGAAGACCGACCCTCTGTGGATCGGCATTAGAGAGACCCTCTGTTGATCAGTATTAGTGTGACTGTCAGTGGATCTGTAATGGAGTGACCCTATGTAGATTGGCATGAGAGAGAACCTCCATGGATTAGTAGTAGTGAATCCCTCAGTGGATCTGCAGTAGTGTGACCCTCTGTGGATCACCAGTAGAGAAACTCTTTTTGGATCTATAGTATAACAACCCTTTGTGGATCAACAGAAGATCCTTTCAATAGAATAAAATGATATACCTTAAGACTAATCATCTTTATTTATGTCCTCTATTTGTATACCTAGCATGAGCTGTCTTTTACTTTTTGCTTAATGATTGAGATCATGCTTTGTGGATTATTCCTGTTTGGAATTATGTGAGACCTTTTGTCATCTTGGGGTCCCTACAAGGTATATTTATAATCACCCAAGCATGGGAATCACCCCTACCTTGTTAGGTCCTATAAAAATGACAAACATCATTACTGAGACTTGGGGAGCCTAGACTAGACGAATCTTGTAAGTGATTGATAGACGCGGTGAGCGGTAGTGACGACAGATGAAGATCTATACCTACCCATTAGGTGGGATCCTTGGTGGATGACCTCTAGAGCACGTTTTTTTCCTATTTTCGGTAATTTATTTTCAGTTGGGCTTATATACTGGCACTTTTTTACTTTCAATTCACACATCTATTGTCAGCAATTCTACTTTTCAGTTTTCTTTTATTGTATACCTTGTCATTCTATGTATAATTTTAAAGGCCATGCCTTCTATTTTGGAGATATGTCTTTCCAGTTCTAGTCACCAACCACTGGCCTATGGAATGTGCTCTTGGGGTAGTCACGACATGGGCCCCTGGGTATGGGTTGTGACATTAATTTTGATGAAATTATTTTTTTTTTGATAAATTTTGGAAGATTCTAGTTTCACCAATAATGGATATATTTTTAGGAAGTTAATGTTTTATATTGATATTCAAAATTTAAAACTCATTTTTTTCATTATTAGGTAGAATTTTTTTGGGTGGTTATTTTTTGACTAGATTCGTAGTGAATATATTAGTGAAGAGATAATTTTGGAAACAATATTCAAATTTTAGATTTGATTATACACAAGATTTATAGAGGATCAATTATGAATTTATCAAATAATTATTCTCCCAGTTATTTATGGAAATTTAAATTAATTCTGATTTTTTAAATTTTCCAAAAGAAATTTGATGATTATCATGGAGATTATTTTGTAGAATATTTTCAAGCACAAATATATTATAAGAATTCTCAAATATTATTATCATTCATTTATATTATTATCTTTAGAATTTATTTTAGGGATACTTGAATGGAGAAAATAAAATATGGGAGAAAATTATGGAATTCTACAGTTAATTATAATTAAATTCCAATTCTGAAATATTGTAGATGTAGATGAAGTTTAAAATATCTTGAAATTTTCAACTACAAATATTTATTTAAGGAACTGGTGATGTAACTGACATAATGTCACAATGATTCTACTAGTTACACACATAAAATAATTGTATTATTCTTTTGTTTCTATTTCATTCATTTCTAGAAGGAATCATAAATTCATTGAACATCTATTGGTTGATGCTATGATTTATTTAAGATTAAAAAAATCTATCATTTTCAGAGAAAATTGTGAGTTAAATGTGGTAAAAAAATTATATATCTCATCTATTTATACAGACGTATGGATTTTCTGTACTTAGTCATGGTGGAGTGTTATCTTTTTAGAATAAGCTACTAAGGTTCCAAATAAATTTAGCTGAATTTTTGTAATGTGTTAGCTACCGACACTCATTTGTTCAAGTCTCCAGATAAGTGGACCTTTTGAGTGAAAATCCTCAAGATTGCAGAGATAGATCTGGTGGAGTGGACTAGGGGATCTCTAAGTCCCAAACCACTATATATCTTCATATCTTACTCATTATTTTATCTATCTTACATTGAATTACATGATATTAACAGAGAAGGGAAGGATTAATTTATTTTAAGAGGGGTGATTTAAATTTTTTATACTTTTTAAATGGATACAATTCAACGCCTCTTGTATTATCATCATCATCCTGGACTAACAAAGGGTATTAGCATAAGGTAACTTCTATAAAATTTTTATTTTATTTCTATAAAAAGCTTAAATTAATGATCTTGACGAAGAATAACTTGAATAGTTGATCTTAGAGAAGGTATGTCGATGATCAATACCCATTATATCAATGGTGATAATTATGGTTGTTGGAATGCTCACATGATTATGTATTTAAATAATCATTTATTGACCATGTATTTAAAAGATATCAAACAATGTAATATTCCAGAAGGTGAACCTAAAAAGGGGTGATCCACTCAATTAGCTAATTAAGTCTTTATTTCAAGGACTACAAAAAATATTAATTATGGATTAGGAATTGAAGAATTTAATCATGTTTTTCTGATTACTACAACTTATAAAAAGCTATAAACCATTACATTTTCCATGGAATAAAGAGATAATTTTTGAAAACTATGATACAATACAACTAAACATATATTCAATACATTAATGATGGATGAATTGTTAAGAATCACATAGAATAATAAGTTATTTAAGGAAAATCTCAATGATGTTGGTTCCTTGGGAAATCAAATTCCATAATCCCACTAGGAATTAAAGGTACGTATTGAATTACATTATATGTCGAATTGAATCTCATATACTATCATAAAATCCAAAAAATTTAAATATTAAATGATGAAAGAATGGATAATAATCTTGATGATGCAAACAACTGCGATGTAATATGAAATTGAAGAATAAATTTATATAAAAAAATGTCGTACTCAAATTTTTTATGGATGGATATTATGACTTTGATTCTAGTGATTTGGTTTTAGGTGATGAGTAATTTTATATTTCAGGATAATTCAATGATCTATATAAAATGATAAAGTAGAAATTAAATAAGTTTAAATAGAAGGAGGTCACATGATATAAATATAATTAGAAAGATCATTTGTGACTCGACTTTCCTCTGCATAAGGATCAAATGAAGTTTTATTATAAAAAAAATTAAAACAAATCCATTATGTTTACATGGAGTGAATTTGATTATTTACGTGATGAATCTAATTCAAACTAGGAAATTGGGGATAAAAAAAGTTAATTTTTTTTGTCATGTCTCTTATTGAGAATGTATAACATATTTCTCTCATAGTTATAATTCTGAAAATCATTTTTACTAAAATACTGAATATTTTAATATTCTTCATGATAAATTTGAATCCTTAAAAAAATAAAAAATTTATAAAATAATATGAATCTATTTTTACTGAAAAATATAATCTGACCATGTATATTCAATATTTGAGATATAATTTTTTCCAAAAAATAATGTTCCTTGCATGGAAATAAAATTAAGGAATTATTAGCTGAAGTTGTTTCTTTAAAATAGGATTCCAATAGTTTTAAAAGTGATAGAATTATCTAAATCATATTCTTTCTAAGATTAAAATTAATAAAGGCACACAAGGTAATAGATAAATGACAACATTATATAGAAATTATTGTGTTCCTCATTACAAATTAAAATTACATCTACTATTTACTTTTTTCTTCATAATATTTTTCTAAATAAAGATAACATATTCTAATATATAAATCCCCAATTTTTTGGTACCATTCATGTTTATTTTTCAAAAAAAATATTTAAATTTAAATTTATTATTTATACTCACAACAAAAAACTTTCATCTCCAAAATCATTAATTGGTAACACATTAAGACACAAAAGTATATGAGTTCCAAAAGGTTCTGGTACTTAATATTTTGACGGTTTTTTCCATGTGAATTCATTTTTATATCATTATTTGGTTTCATAAAAAATACATATATTTATTTTATTTATATTTATTATTCTTTAGATGAAAATAAAAATTATTTTACATATATTTAACAACTCTAAAGTTGTTTCTTATTTTAATGAAAAAATCCTTAGAGTTGGAGATGTTAAAATCTTGGAAGTATTTCATTTGTGTTTTAATTTTAGTATTTTATTCTAACGTATACACTCTATTATACATGGGGAGAATAAACATTACTGTGCTATTCTTTTTTCTTATACCTTTCTTATTTACATGAACATAGTTGTTTAATTAATTTTTCTTACTACATAAATTTTTTAAAAATAGAAACCACAATTAAGTTTATTCTTCCTTAAAAGTGGGATTTTCCATCCATATATTCTGATTTATGTCTAGTATTTATAGTTGTTTTAATTATATATATATATACACACACACACACGAGAATATCAATAAAATTTATTTAAACACGAGATTTATTAGTTTATATTTTTTCTTGTGTTGGTACATTATTATTTCTTGATCTGAATTTCTTTTTTTCTGATCTATATACATGTGATTTAAAATTGTATATATTTATATCGAGATGTCTACAATATTTAGTTTAAAATTTATCATTTTCTTAAATTTCTTTTCCCTCGACATGTATTAAGGGTTTTACGTAATTATTTAAAAATTATTTTACCATTCCTCTATCTTTTTAAAAGCTTTTTGGATCCTTTTATTTACATGTTTTACCCATGATGAGTTCTCCAATATTATATATTTATCATATTTATCTTTATTAATGTTTTAAAACTAAAAAAAACATTTTAAGGGGAAAATTAATTTAGTATTTTAAAATTTTAATGTGGGTTTTATTTAATCTTGCAGTTAATTTTGAAATTATTCTTCTCAATTCATGTCGTGTTGAATGTTTAAAATTTTTAATCATATTGGTTATATATATATATATATATACTAAAAAAATTAGTATGTATGTTCTTATAAAAAATATTTATTTTTTTATTATAAAATTTGATGAATTTTTTTGTTTTTATATATAGTATTGCGTTAATGTATCATTATTTTCATTATTAGCATGTGTTATTATTTCATGTGACAAGATTATAAGTTATTATATGTAATTAATGTTTATTTTCTAATACTATGGTACAAAAAAATTATTTATATTTAAATTCATTGAAACCCTTTAATTTAACTATTTTAATATCTTATATTTTTATTTCTTGAATATCCATAGTTTGGAGGAATAATTTAAAGGGAAATTATTTTGAATATATTTCATGTGCTTAAAATGAAACTGATTGACTATGAGATGTTAGTGATCTTGGATGTTTTTGTGCAAGACTATTGGTTATTGGGAAAATATTTAATTCAATAGATATTATATAATCACTAAAATCTATGTGAGAATATATAATGTGATAAAAAACTACAGGACAAAAACATGTTCCCTAGAAAATTAAAAATAAATCTCTAATAAATAGATTTCAAATATTAGAGAATTTGTGTTATTTTTGAAAAATCTATAGCCACTTTTATGATGATTTTTGTTCTTTAAAAAACAAACACAACTATTAGTTTTATAAATATATAAGAACAAAACATAAGTTAAATAAAAAAATTATAAATATATCCAGAATTAGGAATGAATTCAGCAATGAAGAGAGTAGAACTAAATACTCCCAAGAAGCCAATGGCGATTTCTCAAAAAGGTGTAATAACATTGAATGATTTCCATGAATGTAAATGTAAATATATGAAATATAAAAACTAAAGGGGAAAAATTTAGTAAGAATATATCTAAATTAGAATCGTTGAAGATATTTCTAATCAAGTGGTTGAAAGGATATCAAAAAAGGATACTCCAAATATTATTAAAGAGGTGTATGCAAGGTGCAAGAAGGATAGTCATGTAACAAAAAAATGCATGACATGTTTTCATATCAAAGGAAGAATAACTAAAAATAACCTGAAATTCCTACTCCCATGAAATATCATGTGAAAAAATATATATCCCACAAATATAATTTTGATCTTGTGAAGAAAGACTGTTTGAAATAATGGCCAACTCAGTTAGAGGGGTCAATGATTTTATAGAAATCTAGAAGAATCTATCTGCTTAAATTTCCCAGATGAAGAAGAGTGACCCATCTAATAAAACATTTTAAAAATGTAATAATACCATGATTCCCAAAGTTTAATAAACAATGGGAATTATGAATAAAACATGAAATGTCATGGTACATTAGGCAATAAATGAATTCCTTTGGATGATAAACTTGTATCAACCTTAGGACTCCAATTGATGTGCAAATGGAAGACCCACCTTATTCTCATATTGTCATGGATATTCATAATTTTTTATGGAATTTAATGTAGATCTTGATAAAGGAAGATATGGTTATAATTTTAATTTCAAAACATCCTGCAAGGACTGTCCACCATGGAGTATTTTAATTAGATTTAACTTCCCAATTGTTATTCGACATCTCAAATAATATCATACTAACTTGAAAAAAATAATGGGGAATAAATAAGAAAATCCTTTGAGTTAGAGCTATTAAAATAATTGGAAAATAAATTTTCCAAAAATAAGTTATTTCCCTTGAATTTGGATTGCTAGATAGATTTTATGAAATTAAAATTTGTGGTATGATTTTTCTTCTCCCTCATTGTTTTAAATTATTTTTATTATATTTATCAAGGGGGAGTGATTATCTATCTATGTGGGGAATAAAAGAATTTCAATTGATTTTTTTATGTTTGTGTTCACGTGAGAGTAGGTTTATGAATCTTCCTGAATATATATATGATTAACCCATTGAAAGTATAATTTTTAAGTGGTATCACATGTGGTGAAAATATTGAATGCATTGTTTTCTAAACCTCTCACTATTGTTTTTTATATTGGGTTAGCTCATAGAAATAGAGTTGGATAGATAATGGAACATGTCTAGGAGACTATTATAAATCCCTTTTATCCTAGAATTAATGGAGAACATGTAAAGTGGATGAAAAAATATATATAATATGAGTTTCTTAAATTTAAAGGAGTTTGTTTCAACGAATAAAGCCATCATTTGGGGTTGTAGTCCCAAAAGGGTAGAAGAATATTTTCAATAATAACCGGGAATTTAATTAATAATGAGACCAAATCACCCTACATTTTAGTTATTATTAATTAAAGAGAGAAAACGTATGACTTGAGAAAAAATTTGGAATTGATAAGAAATTCAAAGGGGTAAATTGAATTTCGCTTTACTGTGTGAATCTTGAATTTTATTTTTGTTCAATAATTCAAAATTCAATGCGTAAAAATGTAGCTTAGATTGGTTGACACCAAAGATTCAAAAGATAAATAAAATATATTGGAAAAGTGAGAATGATTCCCATTCATGATGGGTAATGATGTTATGGAACTTGAATAATAGAGAAGAAAAATTCAAAGAGGGGCCTTTACTTGTGATGTCTTTTGTGAAGATCCTAATGTCCAAGACTAGTGCTGCTGTTTCTTGTGCTATTGATAACATTTAAAAGTGAATGTGGGGAAGCTAAAACACGTGGGGATTGAATCAACATGAAAGAATGAAGTGTTAAATAATTGGAGTAACCATCCAAATTGATATGTATATGAAGGGTTCTATATTTTTTGTTCATATTAACATGGATGAAGGTTAATGAAGGATGAAAATGGTTTGATGATTCCCTAAACAAATTTCAAGGAAATATGAATAAAGTAATAAGTCTTTTATATGTAATGGAAATCATATTTATGTGCATAAACATCATCTATATGAGTTACATTAGAATCATCGAACATAGACATATTGAAAAATTGAAAGGTACTAGTTTTATAAGAATCATCCTATATCTACGTAAGCATCATCCTCAGTGGTGTATCAATAAATGATTCCTCATGTAAAAATCATATTAATATATGTTAATATATTTCTAATGTTCAAATACATCATATAGTACACTTTAGTGAAAATATTATGAAGTCCTAAATGTAAAAATATGATGTTCATATGTGTAAGCATCACTACCTCTTTGTGTTTATGATGTTTGTCTCTATAAGCCTGAATTTTCTCTATATAATTTTGAATCCTATATTCGTTAAAATTATGTTCCCCAATATAGGCATCATTTTCAAATCCATGAAAAAATTAGGTTTCTAAGGGATGAATCTATATAATCAATATCTGTAGAAGAATTATTTTTCATAACCCTTATTCCTTAATGAAAAACTAACACTCTACATACCAAAAATTATATCTCTAGATTTTAGAGTCAAGATTAAAATAATTTTGATGATTCCAAATACATTACTAAGTGTCATAAACCTCACGAACATCTCAAATGGTGTATGATTCAATCACAAATTTATGAGAATATGATTATGATGTTTATAGAAGAAGATCAATGAAACTGAATTTGAGATAATTTATTAATGTCAGAAAATTTATTTTCAATAATTTATATTTATGATAAAATTTACCTCAAATGATGCATTTTCTTTCAATAAAGTTAAAAAAAAAATAAGATTCTTGGTTAACCATCAGACAAGCAAGAGATTTTATAAGAGGAAATTAATGATATGATTAATGAAGAAATTAAGTTTTCAAGACAAATGCATACATTGATGACTCCATGATCAAAATTTTCATTATAAATTAATTAATTTTTTAAGAGATATATTTGATAAAAGGAATAATGTGTTGGTGTAGGGTACTGAAAATTCCGCATGGGGGATATCCAATTTCCCCAAGACTTGGGAAAGGGCCGAACCGCTCTGCGTACTAGCTCCCAGCAACAATACATGGCCGATTCGGCGAACCGCAATCCCACAGACTGCGTCGCTCTCGAAATGGAGGTGGAAGCCATATGCAACTCTGAACCTCGGCATTCCTGGAACAGAGGCGGAGAGGTATGCGAACGCGGAGAAATCCCACGAATATCGTTTCCAAAAATCCTTGGTTGACCGAGTCGTCAGCAGGTGGGGGATTCCTTCATGGGCTTTATGGGATTATTTTTGACTCTATATGTACTCACTGAGGGAACAAATAATTCAAGGATGAAGGGACGGGTGAAAACCTGTGGGGAGATGCTGGATAAATTTCTCCCAGCGGAAAATTTCTACAACCATCTGCGGACCCCATATCGTTAGCGGATGCACTCTTCCGCGTAAGTCCCACCCCAACCATTGTTAGGTATCTCCTACCTAGTCATCCTGACCATATGACGTTAAACTGAATGGACCTCGTCCTATCCATATGTCATTAAACTATATGGAAATAGTCCATGCAACATGACATTAAACGATGATGCCATTAGTCTTATCTACATGACTTTAAACTATAGTTTTCTCTATGTTCCAAACATAGGATGTCTCTTTCTTCTAACAAGACAAGCCTTATGCTCCAATCATGAGATTCTAACAGCCTTCTCTACATTACTATAAACAATAGTGCTCCATATATTCCAAACATAGGACGCCTCTTGATCCAGACAAGAGATTCCTTATGCTCCAAGCATAAGATGCTTAATGCCATGATCACATTGGCGTGATTTCAAGAGCATTGGAATCCGTTCAAACATTCCATCACTCCACCCCACGCTTAGTGTGTCCTTCATTCAGATCATCATCCACTTCCATGTCTAAAAAGACCCCCCTAACGGCCTGGTCCCATGCGGCATCAGCTCACCTACAGTCATGGGCCAACGCCCCGGACGACTTTGGATGAAACTTTGAGCCAGGTCCTGTGTTTCGAATAGATTCAACAATCAAACCTCGTTTTTTGTCCCCATTTCAGGCTAACATGATATGAATGCTGTGTTTCGAACACGACCAACAGTTATCCTCCATCGTCACGCCACCCTCATTTCTTTCTAAATGTCGGGCATGTAATTAACATTTTTCACCTTCCTTTGTTCAGACAGATTCCAACCTCTCTTGGCATTATCCCTCTTGTACACCAGTGCATAGGTGAAGGCCTCAACCCACCAGTGGGTTGGGATGACCTCACAGCCACACATGAGGAAGACATTACGAGAATCTTCCCTACATAAGCACCATCCATTATTGTCGCGCCGTAGCGGCACCCGGGCAGCTTCATTGCATAAGCCCCATCCACTATTGCCGCTCCACAGTGGCACATGAGCATCTCTCCTAGAGTAAGCCCAACACTATCCTCGCTGGGATGATGACCCTTCCCCTCTCATCATGAAAGGTTAATTGCTCCGCTGCGCGACTTCTACCTTCCTCTAACACCAGGGAGAAGGAGAGTCCAGTGGTCCTGGCCTTCTCCTCTGCTCATCATCTTCCTCCCCTTCCCCCGGTAGAAAGAATGTTGAAGTCTTGACAAGTCTGTCGAATTATCTTTTTTCCTACAACGTGCATGACTCATGTGGGCTTATAGATTTGTTATGGTCGCAAAGTCCCCATGATGGCAGTGACTCAAAACGAACTATGTGGGTTTTGATCCCTGTCTCCTAAGCAGGTTACGTAGGATGCCTCCTCGAATTTCAATCCCAATAACAGGAAACTCTCACGTGTAATCCCTAATCATGATTGAACTACGTGGATTTTGATCCATGTCTCCTAAGAAGGGTACGTAGGATGCCTACTCGAGGTTCCGTCCCAATAACAGGCAACACTCACATGTAAGCCCTAATCATGAATGAACAACGTGGGTTTTGATCCCTATCTCCTAGGCAGGTTACGTAGGACGCCTCCTTGAGGTTCAATCCCAATAACAGGAAACTCTCACATGTAACCCCTAATCTCGAAAGAACTAAATGGGTTTTGATCCCTGTCTCCTAAGCAAGGAAAATAGGATGTCTCCTTGAGGTTCAATCACAATAACATGAAACTGTCACGTGTATCCCATAATCTCGACCGAACTATGCGGATTCTGATTCCCCTCACGAGGATATGTAGGAATACCATATCACGGGTTCGATCCAAATGCTCAAGTCATTATCTGTCCCCCTTGGATAACAATAAACTCAAGAGTACCCAGTTATGGGGCTTCAAAAAAGTGCCGTCTCAATGAGTCCAAACTCCTTGGAGTCATTAATATAATGAGGGATGGTAAACCTCATGCCTAAATGATTCTGAATCCCTGCGTTCAGCTTACCATTTCCAACATGGAGTAATCCATAGATACTATTCTTGTGTATAAACCAATGATTTTTGACCATATGAATATGTCATAAATCTGTAAGAGAGTCCTAGAATAGGCAATAATTCCCCCCAAAAGGGTGCAATGAGCCCGAATTCCCATCCCCTTGAGGAATGTGAGTTCTTAAGAATTAGTGGCCAAATTGCCTAATGAACGGTGACCTTTGGAAAGCAGGTCCACGTATCATTGGATACAGAATGGTTGGGCATTTCAAAACGAAGACCGATATACCCAACCTGAGCGATTGAGCAGAGCTCAGCCCTCCATGAGATCGACCATCAGGCACATCGGTCCCCACCACCCGAGACGGTTCAAAAAAGATGGGTTACTATATTTTGTGTATAGAAATGAGTTTTAAGGATATTTTTATTTCATGAGATAAATCAAGTTAAAAAATTAGGGAGGCTTAAATACACGTGTTATTGTTGTTGTGTACTTTATACAACATATGAATAGTGATCTAAATGTGGTCTTATGGTATAATTTTAGGAGGAATATGAATCATATGCTTTTATAGAAAAAATAAAGACTCTTTCTGCCAATAAAAAATAAGATGCAAAATAATGAAATAGGTAGGGGGTCATTTTACTGTGAATAGTCACAAAAAAAAGAATATACAAGATATTTTTGGAGAAGAATAAAAAGGGGGACTAATTTAAGTTTTTTATTTTTTGGACAGTACACATTCCATAAATATTTAAATTTATGCGGCTGTGATATGGATCTATTAAAAGAAAAATGTATCCACCATTACAGTGCATAAAAAATTAGAAAAAAGATAAAATTTATTGTTATGTACGATGAATTAGAAGATATGAATTGAGTGTAGTGTCATGAGAAACATTAGAAGTAAAGATCCTTGGACTGTCTAAGAATATTAACAAGGTGGATCCAGTTATTTTTTAAAGATAATATCAAATTTGAATTGATTCTTACTTTAGAAGAGGATCCTGCAACAACAATTATTATTGAATTTGAAGAAATAGGTTGAAGAAAGTATGATTATGACATTATTGTTGAAATATATGTGTCAAAACATTCATAGTTTGATGGAATGACATATCAGTGAAGAATACATGAGATTTTGTTTAGTGACAATTCCATATGAGAAGATAAATTTAAATTATGTGAAACTGATCCAATATAGGGGATAAGATACATGTATTCTATGTCAATATTTTCAGGTAGGTAAAGATCTAAAACACAATGGAAGGAGATTGGTCTTCTTGATAAAGAAGAATCTAGTGATGATATGGTCACCGACCTCAAGAAGTTGTTTTAAATAACACCTGAATATACATGATGGGAACCCATAAAACTTCTACAAATTAGAATTTATAGGGAGATCATGGGGTGATGTTATAAATATAGTGAGAAACTTTTGAACAAATATGATGAAATATTGGTAGGATAATTCATGTGAGAATATGATATTGTAGGTGTGAAAAGCACTAACCCCATTGTAATCAAAGATTGTTTATAGTGGAGAAGTCATTATTCGGGTGAATAAATAAATCAAGAAAAAGTGTGGGTCTTCATTTAAAACCATTTAAAAAATATCTTGTGTTCTAAAATTCATTACTTCACTATTTAGGTATGTTTGAGAGACAAAATAAAAGGAATATCGAGACTAGAAGTAGTTTTGGAGTTTCAAAAAAAAAAAAATAGTTCATAACATTTTTAAAATACCTTTAATTTACCCCTCCCTTCTCTATGTTACATTAATCCATGTGAATTTCATTAGTCAACTATACAATGAGGGTTTACTTTTGAACATTTGGGATGATAAATTCAATATTGAAATACTTGAGGGAACATGTATTCAATCTAACTGTAAACATGATAATGATTATACATTAGATATGAAATACCTCAAACACTAGAAATTAATTTGGTTTTGTACAACTAAATATTTATCTTGGATTTGGTATAGAATATTTGAATACTAAAATGTTATATATTTATTAAATATTTCTAGGAAAGTCCATGTAATGGATCTACCAGAACTTAGGTTTAACTCTTCCATAATTCTTGATCATTATTAATTCAAAAATAAACATAATTCTAGATGTAAACATATTTGTGAGGTAAAAAATTCCAAAGATTTATAGTTAGGGAATAAGGGAATATTTTTATCACAGAAAAACTACAATTATTTGGGGAAAAATTTTATATGACTGGATTGATTATTATAGTAGATTTACTTCGACCTATTTTCTCACATGAAAATAAATAGATTTATTTTGTTATAAAGGATTTAATACTTATGTTAAAAAGAAAAAACCTACATTTTATTATTATCTAGAGTGATCATGGTGGTGGGTCTGTAAATTATTATTTTGATACATTTTTTAGTAACTCAATATCCAAAACTCCTAAATAGAATTAACTAGTTTAATGAAGAAATATATATTTTTATGAGATTACTCAAACATTGATAGTGGATATTCTATTACCAAACATTTTTCAGTTGAATATATATGTACTAATTTTCATATGATAAATTGTGTTAAACATTTATATTTTTCTTATAAAACTACTAATGAGTTTTGTATTTGAAGAAAGAAAAAACTTTCATACTTCATTGAGTGAAGTTAGTTTATTGGTGAGCTATACATTATATAAGATGAAAAGGGAGCTAGTTTTAATGTTACAAACATGTGGAAATGATGTTGAGAATAATCTATATCAATCTAGAAAGGATGAAAGGTGATAGATGATATGTAAAACTTGTGAGATGTTATTTATAAAGGTTAATGATATCTTCAATGGGATATTGAAGTAAATTAGTGTTGAGAAATCATCCTTGGAGTAAATTTCATTTTGGATATAGTGTATAATATTTTAATACACTTGGATAATGAAAAAATATTATTCAATGATTCTCTGAACGAATGTAGATATGTTTGGAATCTCATGTATGCATCATCTCAGAGATAACTTCATGCACACGGATCATTTAGACTCCAAATAAACAAAATAAATAACTTCATTTGTTTTATTACATTGATTTCATAAACATTATCTCATCCTAGAGATATAGAAAATTTGAAAGGGAAAAACCGAATAAGCATCATATTACTACTACATAAGTATCGTCTAGGGTTGTGTTTACATAAATACTTCCTTATGATACAACCATCTCTATACATGTAAACCAATATGTGGTGTGCATAAGAATCATCTAATGGAAATGAGTGAAAATGGGACAATGTTCCACCCACATTAACATGATTCTCATCCATGGAATCATCATTTTCTCTATATATATAAGAAGTCTAGCAGCGTAATAAAGATAGTACATCTATGTACAGATGGTGTGTCTGAACTATAATAATGAATATATCTGGAAAAGAATCATTCCTCGATCTTATTAAACATCATCCATGTCTATGTAACCAGCAGTCTATAGAAATATGACATTCTACACGACCAAATATTATTTAGTGGATCCTTTCCCATTTATTTGTATTTTATAATTACTAAAACTCATATTTTTTATATATTAAATAATTAATAAAACTCTCTATATATTTTTATTTATTATTTTATTTATTATTTTATTTTTTTTATCACTCTCACTTTTATGGAGAGAAATTATCATAGTTTATATAACATCTTAATCATTCATTCAGATAAAAGTCAAATTGTTCAAAAAATAAATGAGCCCAATAATTGGATTGAACCCATTGTTTGTAAGTTGAAAACACTATGTTTGGAACCCCACATTGGGTACCATCCACATGTTTGGGATATCTTGTTTGGAATAAACCTCACATTTGTAATGAAGATTACATTTGGAATCTTGAGTTTCAAATAAATGTCATGTATAGAACCACACATTTGAAACATACATAGTATTAGAAATCCATATGTTGGTGATATACATCACATCATTCAGAACCTTTCTATGAATTTCAGGGACTCAGAATGTTAGAAGGTATCACGTTAATCAATATTAATGTTGTATGAATATTATATTGTCAATATTATTTTATTATCACTTGAAGGGTATCTTTTTATAAAACATTCTTTTACCATTCATATATTAAATGTACTAAAGCAGTGAGAATTTGTCTTCTTATCTTTAGAATTTATAGTTTTATTATATTTTTTTATATTGATAATAACATGAGTTGAAGGCCTCATAATTGAGTGTTTTTTATTATATTTTAATGATAAAAGGTTTGTATTCATTTAATTAAACAATAAGGATGAATGAAAAAGTCATTTTGGTGTGCAAAAAATTTATCAAAGTGTTATCAAAATTTATTTAATTGTAAAATTTATAGATTATATTATCTACTAATTTTTATTTATATCAAAATCGATAAAATTTTATTCACTGTGTTTCATGATTTATTGGAAATATATTTAAATTATCAAAAAATAAGTCTTCAGGACTGAATAGTGACTTATATTTTATAGGTTATAAAAATTGATTGAATATTGTGGTATTAGTATTCTAGGAAATTTATGAAAATTTTAAGTGAGATAATTATGTGATTATTTGGATGGTGATTGAAATTTAAATTAAAATATTATAAAAATTAAATTTAAAATTAATCAGTGTATTTTTAGGGGAAATTTTCATGGATATTATAATAGAGAAAATTTTAACGACTACATTAAAAATTTGAATTTGAATATATTAATTTCAAAGACCCTAAAATTTTGTATAATTTTTTTTAATAATAGAGAATTTTTACGAGACTTTGAAATTTGACACCACATGATTTCAAATCCTGGAGAGCCCAAAAAGGATTTTTGTACTTTTTTGCGGTACGTCCAATAAATGTGTGAGCAGAATTTTCTATCTTTTGAAACGATTCTCCGATTGAATAACCAAGGGCACAGTTGTTTTCACAGTGCCATGATCCACTTAGGTGAAGCTGAACATTGACTAGCAAGGGTTGGATGAGAAAGATAATTTTTTGGAAATTTTGGGAAAAAATAATAAAATAACTCTTGAGTTGTTTTATTATATTTTCAAACCATTGAGCGATAGTTGGCGGAACCACCGTGTAATGAAGGTCATTATATGAGGTTCATTTAATGACCTATTACTTTTATCATGAAACTGAAACACTCACATAATTAATGGTTCATTAATAAATTGTTAATTGATAAACCATATTAATGAACACGATCTTTAATTTGATTCTTTTTAATAATCAAACCGTTGGAAAGAGATTTCACAACCATAGGAGAATCCTCTATTGTGACAATGACAAATTTCCTTTCCAATGCAGAATGGTTAATGAACAAAAATCATTGGAGGGATCGATCCAGAGATCAAAAAGCGGCGAAGAACATCAAATGAAAATGAACACATAATTTCTTCCCTTCGTATGCAGCGGATTCCATAGAATCTATGTAGGGGTTTATGTTTTTAATATCCATCTTTTCATGTTCTTGAATAATATGAAGAATTCAGATCAATCGACTAATGGTTTGATCCAAGATTCAATATTTATTGTGGGAGGTTGTTGAGGGGGTTCAATTTGGGGTTTTTTCATAATCTATATAATTATTATTATTCCACCGCTATGATAAAATGATAACGCAGAGGGTGCAGGACAATCTGAATAGGGCCTAGAACCTCCGCCACTCTTGGATTTCATGCTCTCATTGTGGGTGACCAAGAATCATAGAAAAAGGGGGTTCTTTGGGCTTCATAGTGAAGGCAGCGACCCAAGAGGCCCATAGGAATAGACAGAAAGGAAAACAGACCACTGAAGCATCTCTGGTAACCAGTGGAAGGTGCTACCAACACGGCACCACCGCCACGATGGTGCCAATGGCTGGATTATGCCAGCTGCATAGAGAAGCAGTACCTATAGGTTCCGTAGTGGTAGGAGCTACAGTTGAATGGACACTATGGGTGGAAGGTGCAGTGCCGACGCACCACACGGGAGATGGAGTGGCACGCTCGGCTGGCGCAACAACCGGTTCGTGTTGGCCGTATTTGGGAGGATGGGTGACTCCACATTGGAACCACCAGCTGGAAGTACCTGATGCATTGCGTCCCATCTAGCACAATTGGACTACATGTGGGCCAGGTTTTCCTAGTGGGCTGGACCCGTAGGCCCAACCACCTAGCCGAGCAGGACCCATATCAGACCTGTACCCATCATACCCCATTTCACTAAATCTATCATAACTCCCAAACCAAGCGTGTGATTAACGCTATGTCTGTGGCGTGAGGACTATTACGATCAGGAGGTCTCTTTAAGAAACACCACATGGGGTTTGGAATAAGATGTAGTATGTCATGGTTGGATCAGACTCAAATCCAACCGGGCCATATTTACTTTTTTTCTTATAACTTACAGATCGGGTGTCCGATTGACGCGACGCCTGTCGCGTTGGAAACACTACGACAAGAGGGACATTAGGGTTAATTATTTATAGGAAATAAAGGTATTTGAGGTACGAATGATATCATGAGGAGTAGAATCTTTGGAACTCAAGATCACTGAGTGAGAGAATCCTGTGGCTAGTTGTCAAGTGAAGACCGACCCTCTGTGGATCGATATTAGAGCGACCCTCCATTGATCAATAGTAGTGTGACCGTATGTGGATCTGTAATGGAGTGGCCCTATGTGGATTAACATGACTGTGATCCTACATGGATTGGTATCATTGAATCCCTTAGTGGATCTACAGTAGTGTGACCCTCTGTGGATCGTCAGTAGAGAAACTCTTTGTGGATCCACAGTATAGAGACCCTTTGTGGGTCAACAGTAGAACCTTTCAATAGAATAAAATGATCTACCTTAAGACTAATCATCTTTGTTCATGTTATCTAATTTTATACCAAGTATGAGTTTCCTTTTACTTTTTTCTTTGGGTTTGGGATCATGCTTTGTGGATTATTCCTTTTTGGAGTTCTGTGAGACCTTTTGGCATCTCAGGGTCCCTATAAAGTATAGTTATAATCACCCCTACATGGGCTTCGCCCGTACCTTGTTCAGTCCGGTGAAAATGATGAAGTACTTTACTAAGACTTGGGGAGCCCAGACTAGATGAAACTTCTAGGTGATTTATAGATGTGGTGAGTGGCAGTGATGATAGATAAAGATCTACACCTACCAGTTAGGTGGGATCCTTGATGGATAACCTCTAGAGCCTTTTTGTTTTTCTATTTTTAGTAATTTATTTTCTGTTGGGTTTATATACCGTCTCTTTTTTACTTTCAATCCACACTTTTAATCTCAACAGTCCTACTTTTCGGTTTACTTTTGTTGTATACCTAGTCATTCTATGTATAAGTTTAAAGGCAATGCCTTCTATTTTTTAGATAAGCCTTTCCAGTGCTATTCAACAACCCCTGGCCTATGGAAGGTGGTCTTGGGGAAGTCACAACATGGGCCTCGGGGTATGGGCCGTGACATTAATTATGATGACATTATTTTTCGAAATTTTTTGGAAGATTTTAGTTTCACCAATAATCGAGATATTTATAGGAAGTTAATGTTTTATATTGATATTCAAAATTTAAACCTCAATTTTTTATCATCATTATGGGGAATTTTTTTGGGTGATTATTTTTGACTAGATTCATAGTGAATAATTTAGTGAAGATATAATTTTGGAAATAATATTAAAATTTAAATTTTTTTTTATACGCATGATTTATAGAGGATTAATTATGAAATTATCAAATAATCATTCATCCAATTATATATGGAATTTTAAATTAATAAATATTCGAATTTTACAAAATCAATTTGAAGATTATAATGGTGATTTATTTGCATAATATCTTCAGTCACAAATATATTATATGAATTCACAAATATTATTATCGTTTGTTTATATTATTATCATTAGAATTTATTTTAGGAATACATCAATGGAAAAAAATAAAATAAGGGAGAAAATTATGGAATTCTAGAGTTAATTATAATTAAATTCAAATTCTGAAATCTTGAAGATAGAGATGATGTCTAAAATATCTTGAAATGTTCAACTATAAATATTTATTGGAGGAAGTGGTGATGTAACTGAGAGAATTTCACAATGATTCTACTAGTACCACAAATAAAATAATTTTATTATGATTTTTTTCTATTTCTGTCATTTGAAGATGGAATTATAAATTCATTTAATATCTATTGTTTGATGCTCTAATTTATTTAAGATAAAAAGTCTATCATTTGCAGATAAAATTATGAATTAAATGTGTTCAAAAAATTAAATATCTCATCTATTTATACTAATGTATGGATTTCTTGTACTCAGTCATGGTGGAGTTTTATCATTTTAGAATAAGAAATTGAGGTTCCAAATAAATTCAGCTGAATATTTGTAATGTGTAATCTACCGGCACTCCATTGTTCAAGTCTCCAGATAAATGGACCTTCTAAGTGAAAATCTTCAAGATTGTAAAGATAGCTCTAGGGGAGTGGAATAGGGGATCTCTGAGTCACAAAGCACTATATATCTTCATTTCTTACACTTTATTTTATTTATTATATACAGAATTACATGATATTAATAGAGGAGGGCATGATCAATTTATTTTAAGATGGATGATTTAAATTTGTTATACTTTTTAAAAGGATACAATTCACCGACTCTTGTATCATCATAATCATCGTAGACTATAAAGGGGTATTATCATAAGGGTGCTTCTATAAAATATTCATTTTATTTCTATAGAATGATTAAATTAATGATCTTGATGAAGAATAACTTGAACAGTTGATCTTAGAGAAGGTATGAAGATGATCAATACCCATTACATCAATGGTGATAATTATGGTTTCTGGAAAGCTCACATGATTTTGTATTAATATACTAAATGATTGACCATGTATTTGAAAGATATCAATCAATGTAAGATTCCAGAAGGTGAACCTAAAAAGTGGTGATCCACTCAATTAGCTGATTAATTCTTTAATTCAAGGACTACAAAAAATATAAACTATGGATTAGGAATTGAAGAATTTAATCATGTTTTTCAGATTACTACAACTTATAAATATCTCAAAACCATTACAATTTCTTTATAATGAAGAGAAATTTTTTGAAAACTATGATTCAATACATCAAAACATAAATTCAATACATTTAGGATGGATGAATTTTTAAGAATCACTTTGAATAATTTGTTATTTATGGAAAATTTCAACGATTTAGGTTCCTTGAAAAATCAAATTCTATAATCCCACTTGGAATTAATGGTACGTAGTGAATTACATTATATGTCAAATGGAATATCATATACTATCCTAAAATCCAAAACAGTTATATATTTAATGATGAAAGAATTGATACTAATCTAGATGATGTACACAACATAGATGTAATATGAAACTGAAGATAAAATTTATATAAAAAATAAAAATGTTTTACTAAAATTTTTGATGGATGGATATTTTGATTTTGAATCTAGTGATTTGGGTTTACGTAATGAGTTATTTTATTTTTCAGGATAATTCAATGAGCTACACAAAATGATAAAGAAGAAATTAAATAAGTATAAAGAGAAGGAGGTCATATGATATAAATATAAAGAGAATGATTATTTGTGACTCGACATGTCTCTGCATAGGTATTAAATAACGTTTTATTATAAAATAAATTGAAATAAATCCATTATGTTTACATGGATTGAATTAGATTATTCATGTGATGAATCTAATTCATACTAGGAAATTAAGAATAAAAAATGTTAAATATTTTTATTAAGTCTCTTACTGAGAACGTATAATATCGTTCTCTCATTGTTATAATTCTAAAAATCATTTTTTGTGAAATAATGCATATTTTTATATTCTTCATGATAATTTTTAATCATTAATAAAATAAAAAATTCATAAAATAATGTGATTCTATTTTTATTGAAAAATTTAATTTGACCATTTAGATTAAATATTTTAGATATATTTTTTCCAAACAATCATATTCCATGTATGAAAATAAAATTAGGGAATTATTAGCTGAAGTAGATTCTTTAAAACAGGACGCCAGTAGTTTTAAAAGTGATAAAATTATCTAAATCAAATTCTTTCTAAGAATAATATTAATAAAGGCACACATGGTAATATATAAATGAAAGAATTATATAGAAATTATTGTGTTCCTCATTATAAACAAAAAAGTACGTCTACTATTAACATTTTTCATTATGATATTATTGTAAATAAATATAACATATTCTAATATATATATCCCCAATTTTTCGGTTCTGTTCATGTTTATTTTTCAAAAATATTATTTAAATTTAAATTTATTATTTATAGTCAAAACAAAAAACATTAATTTCCAAAATCATTAATTGGTAACACATCAGGTCACAAAAGTATATGAGTTCCAAAAGGTTCTTGTACTTGATATTTTGATGGTTTTGGCAATGGAAATTTATTTTTATATTAATATTTGGTTTCATGAAAAATACATATACTTATTTTATTTATATTTATTATTATTTCGATGAAAAAAAAATTATTTTAAATATATTTAACAACTGTAATGTTGTTTCTTATTTTAAAGAAAAAATACTTAGAGTTGGAGATGTTAAAATCTAGGAAGTGTTTCATTTGAATTTTAATTTTAATATTTTATTCTAACGTATACACTCTATTATAAAGGGGGAGAATAAACATAACCGTGTTATTCTTTTTTCTTATACCTTTTTTTATTTACATGAACATAATCGTTTAATTAATTTTTCTTACTACATAAATTTTTTAATATAAGAAACCACAATTAAGTTTATTCTTCCTTAAAAGTGGGATTATCCATCCATATATTCTTATTTATGTCTAGTATGCACAGTTGTTTTAAATATATATATATATATATATATATATATATATATATATATATACGGGCATCTCAAGAAAATTTCATCAAACATGAGATTTATTATTTAATATTTTATCATGTGTTGGTACATTATCATTTCATGATCTAAATTTAATTTTGTTTCTGATCAATATACATGTTATTTAAAATTTTATATATTGTTATCAAGATGTCTACAGTATTTAGTTTACAATTTATCATGTTCATAAATTTATCTTCTCTCGACATGTATTAACTTTTTTACATAATTATTTAAAAATGATTTTACCATTCGTCTATCTTTTTAAAAGCTTTTTGGATCCTTTTATTTACATGTTTTACCAATGCTGAGTTCACCAATTTTATATATATATCATATTTATATTTTTTAATGTTTTAAAACTAACAAACACCTTTTAAGATGAAAATTATTTCACTATTTTAAAATTTTAATGTGGGTTTTATTTAATCTCTTGGTTAATTTTGAAATTATTCTTCTCAATTCATGTCGTGTTGAATGTTTAAAATTTTTAATCATATTTATTATATATATATATATTAAAAAAATGAGTATGTATGTTCTTATGAAAAATATTTATTTGTTTATTATTAAATTTGATTATTTTTTGGTTTTTATAGCAAGTATGTCATTAATGTATCATTATTTTAATTATTAGTAGCTCTTATTATTTCATGTGAAAAAATTCTATGTTATTATATGTAATTACTATTTATTTTCCAACATTATGGTACACAAAAAATTATTTATATTTAACTTCGTTGAAACCTGTTTATTTAATTATTCTAATATCTTATATTTATATTTCTTGAATATCCCTAGTTTGGAGGAATAATTTAAAGGGAAATTATATTGAATATATTCCATGTGATTAAATGTTTTATTTTTATGGATTTTCTTTTAATTATTAGATACTTATTTTATATCATTGTAAATACATTATTGTTATTTTAAAATTATTTTACATTTTTAGTGGCTCCTTGAAATTCAATATATTTATGTATTAAAAAAGATAGATATTTTATGTAATATTTTATTGCACAACATTTAAATTATATAATATATTTATTATATGTGTTTTAAAATTTTAAAGAAAATTTATTTATTCATTTTTTTCTCTGAAGGAGTTTGCAAAAAAAACATTATTGTTTTATTCACATTTATTTATTAATTTTTTTGTAAAGTTATTTTTAAATTATTTGGTGTCATATATTATAATGTGTCCAAATTATATATCATTTTCCTATTTATAACAAAACCACATTTAAAATCATCATCATTCAAAAATTGGGAAATTTATTTGATATGATAATGTTTTTATTTATAAAAAAGGGGATATTGTTGAGTGACTCTTTTCCCAATTATTTATATTTTTATAATTTCTAAAATTGATATTATTTATATTTTTTAGAATTAATAAAAAAACATTCAAAATTTTTATTCATTATTCATTATGATATTATACTCTTTTAATTATTCATTGCTAAAATTTATATTTTATTATTGGTGGTTGTTTATTAATTTATATTTTATTTTATTCTTCGATGATTACTCTCTCTTTTATGTTGAATAATTATCAATGTGCAGATATCATCTTAATAATTTATTCAGATAAAAATTATATTCATTTAAAAGGAAATGATCCTTATGTTCTCAATGAATCCCACGTTTGGAAGTCTGAAACCCCACACATTGGACCACACATTAGGTACTATCCTCACATTTGAGACCCCATGTTTTGAATCATCCTCAAATTTGGGAACCTAATGATTAGGATGAATCTCACATTTGGAAACATTCATTTGGAATTAATATCAAGTATGGAACCACAGGTTTGAAATATACCAAAAAATAGAGATTCTCACATTAGGGATATAACTCACATTATCCGTAATCCTTCTATGAATTTTGTAGAGTCATGATGTTTTAAGGAATCACTATAGTCATGAATAAAGTTTTATAAATATTACATTGTCTATATTTTTTATTATCCTTGTAGTATTTCTCTCTACTTAATTATCTATTATCTTTAATAATTTAAATTCACTGAATCCTTGAGTATTTATTATCTTATCTTGAGAATTTACCATTTTATTAGATTTTTATATTTTGATCATTTCATGAGATAAATCCATTAAAATTGTGTGATTTTTATTGTGATGGATATCTAGGAAGTTTAAATTAGTTTTATTAAACTATAAGGATGGATATTAAGTTCATTTAGGTGCTTGAAAAATTAATCGAATTCTCATTATTTTTAATGCAATTATATTGATGTTAGATTATTTGGATACATATATTTGATGATATACCATGATACAAAAGTATAATTGGTGTGCTCATTGATTCATTATATATGTAATGAAAATATATAAATATAAGTCTTATGGATTCAATGTTGAATAATATATTTTCCAGTCCTTAAATTTAACTAAATATTTTGATATCAGCTTGCTATGAATATGCTGAAAATGTCACATGAGATAATTATTGGATTATTTGGAAGCTGTTTGAAATCCAATTCAAATTAAAATATTTTAATATAGATATTGATAATTATTCCATGTGTTTTCATGGGAGATTTTCATGGAGATTATATGTAAATACTAGTAATATTCAAGGGAATTTTTTATTGTTTTTTTCTTAATTTTCTTTGGAATTTTACAAGAATGCAGTTTCTGGCGGAACCTGATTCCGAGGCCCACTGTGCCCAGAATCATTTTCGGAAGTTTATCTCGTGTACGGTCACTGAACGAATGAGTGATTTTTTTTAAGTTTTGAACCGGTGCTCGGAATCGAATTCTGAGGGCACTGATGCAACGAAAACACCTGTAATTTCTTAGAAACATCTTTTCTGGAGTTTCTTTTGCTTGGGTGTGGTTTTTAAATTTTTGGGTTAAGTAAACGATTTAAATAAAAATGGTGCGACCAGTTTTTATTTTACTTGAAGTTGTTTAACCTAATCTAAGTCATTGGAGTAGGACCCACAATATCCTACCCACTAGGTAGGATATTTGTGAGGTGGGGCCCACACGAGCCTCACCATTTCTTTTCTTCACCCCCCTCCTTAATTAAGGTAACGCACCTTCACCCCTAATTAGTAGAAGTCAACCCTTGGGTTTTTCTGTTTATGAAACGCCTCTTTTAATTTGGGAAGTTTAAACTTTTCAATTAATTCATTTAATTGATTGTTTAGTTTTTGATTTTCAAAAGGCATGGCTTGAGAAATAAAATAAGACAAACTCTTATTTTATTAGGGTGGATGGGTTGTGTGAGGCTGGGGAGAATTTGCTCATGTTCTTAAAGTTCTTCTTACTCGATGAAGAACGTGAAGAACCCGATGAATGCCGACCTCCGACGAAGGTCGATAAGAATGCCGGATCCTCAGAGATCGACGACGCGACACTGACGAATCTTTTCTCTATGATGCGACGATCCTCCTTCCGTGACGCCACCTTCCACGATGTGAAATTCTGTGACGAGCCTTTGTTCAGCTACGCTTGAGGTAGGGGTTTTTTTTCGTGAATATTTTTCCTTGCGTTCTTCGTTAAATATTCGGGCCGCCTGTTATCAATTTAATGGGAGGAGGTCGGACCACCCGAACATGGCCGATCCTCCTCCCCCTTTGATGTGTGTTCGTTGCAGCTCGAAAAAAGTTGGCGCGGTGCCACAGCACCACGCGGAAACAAGAAGGAATGCGACGAAGGAGCGCGGCGCCGTCGCGCCGCGCCGTTGAGGCCGAACCAAACCGCGACCGGAGTTGGGGTTGCAGAGGTGAATTGAAGACTCTGAAGTTGTTTTTTTGATATGTGGATCGACGGACGATGATGAAGCGGGTAGCAAAGGCGATTTTGGACCCTTCCCAGAAACCTACGGGTCACGGGAGGGCCTTAGGTGAAGTCGGCAGGCCAAACGGACCACCGGAGCGCGGCCGGTGGTCCGCGGAAGATCCCGCCGACGCGCCGCCGAAAAGGGCCTCCGCGGCTGGTCCCGCGGCCGTGCGGGACCATGGGAGACGTGGCGCTGGCTGCCATGTTGCTGGCAGGGAGCGGCCCCCACGTGGGGGCAACGACTTCATTCAAGGGGGGGCAACCGCACCCCCTGTTTCGCTCAGCCAGAGAGTCGAGCGGCCATGCGGCCGCGCCAGCGCGGCAGGCCAACCGGTCGGGCCACGCCCAGGCCGGGCCAGGCCGCACCCACCGGGCTGGACCGCGCCCTATTGGGCTGGACCCGGACCATGTTCGGGTGGACCAGGTTCGGGCCGACCCAGGGGGGTCTCAGGATGGGTCGGTACGGGCCCGAACCCCCTATTCTCTGGGGCTGTTTTCATTCAAACGCCCATATCAGGGGCTATAGACCCCCCGATCGATGCACCGTCAGTTGTGACGAGATCCTTGGATCGAGACAGTCATTTTGGTATATTACACTCAAGGTTTCGGAGAACATTGAGTACGGCCGGGTTGGTTCGGATACGAAACCAACCGGGCCCTCGGAGCGGAAACACTTATATCTCGATCTCTGGACGTCCGATTGACGTTCCGTAAACATTGTTAGATTCTTCTTGATGAGACGAAACATTTGGAATTCTTCGCATGTGTTTTTGATATAGTTGAATAATGGCCGGGTTGGATTGTACCCGAAATCCAACCGGGGCCCTGGAAAAGAAAAGCTGATAACTTTTAGACCGGACGTCTGTTTGACGAACCATCAACAGCGTTGGTGATCACGTTGAGAAATGGTCCCTATGAGAACACCCTATAAGAGTTCAGGTTATAGTCGATATACGGCCTGGTTGGTTCGCACACGAAACCAACCGGGCCCCTGGGAAAAAAAGGCTAGTAACTCACAGACCGTGCGTCCGACTGACGCATCGTCTGTTGCGTTCAGACCCCTATGACGAGGCGGTCCTTTGAGATACTTCTTCGTGGAAAATTTTGATAATTAGAGTATCTACCAGTAGCTCGTGGAACGGACCCTCCCGGTGATGATATAGAAGGGTGCAGAGACCTAGTAGCTGGCTAAGACTTGGCGACTGCTGATCAATCGTCTCTGTGTGTTTCTAATATCCTAGTTGGGAGAGCTTGGTTGTAGTGGCAGACCCATAGCGGAGGAGTGCATGGTTGTAGTGGTAGACCCGCGGTACTCAACAGAAGGAGTACATCTGGTGGCTATGAGGAAGAGCGCTTGGTTATAGCAGTAGACCCACGGCAGAGGAGTGCTTGGTTCTAGAGGCAAACCCGTGGTACTCAACAGACGGAGTATCTCAGGAGCCTATGAGGGGGAGCGCTTGGTTGTAGCGGCATACCCATGGTGGGAAGAGAATGGTTGTAGCAGCAGTCCCACAGTACTCAACAGGTGGAGTACTACAGCAGTCCAAGGTTAGTGGGGCACGCTTGGTTGTAGCGGCAGGCCCACTGTACTTGACAGAGGAGTAGTTCTACAGCAGCCATGGTTTCAACATCATGAATAAAATTCTGGTTGAGCTGAGTCAATGACCTTTGTGTTTACCTCATGATTGATATGGTTCAATTGATAACTTAGGTATATGTATGGGCATATACCTGGGTAGTGGTTATCCGTTGATTTCATAATCTTTGTGTTTCCTCATGATTGAGATGGGTTACTTGATAACTTGGGTATATGTATGGGAATATACCTAAGTAGAGTTTATCTGTTGAGATCTTATTTGTGGTTATACTTGTTGGATTTTGTGAGACCTTGAGGGTCTCGGGGTCCCTACTGAGTATCGTTATACTCACCCCTACACGGGCTATGCCCGCACCTCGTTGTGTTGGTTGCAGACGATGGGCAGCGTAGACAGAGGCTGAGTGTTCGAGGACTGGACGGTACCTGGAGATGGACCTCACGATGAGACAGTATCCGGTGGTGGACTTCATGATGAGGCGACAATCGGAGGTGGTTGATGGGCTAGAGCGTTGTGGAGGCTATCTGTACCTACCCTTCTGGTAGGATCCATGGTGGACGATCCAGGAGCTGCGCTATTTGTACCTACCCTTCAGGTAGGATCCTTGGTGGACGATCCAGCAGCTGCTTGTCACCTTCTGGCTGTTTTATCTTTTTCCATGTACTTTATTGTTGGGCTTGTATTTCCGGCCCCCTTTACATTCAGCACAGCTTGTTTCAGTTTAACTTAGTGTTTTACTTCCTCCTGTACTCTGTGGTGTTTTGTTTACTTTTATAAAGGCAATGCCTTCCCAGTTATTAGGATTTACGCCTTTAGTGCTAGTCTCCAGCCCCTGGCCTATAGAAGGCGGGCTTGGGGTAGTCACGGCACGGGCCCCGAGAATGGGTTGTGACAAATTGGTATCAGAGGAGTTCAGTTCTACAGCAGAATTGAGGACTCTGATCTTTCTTCTATGTGAAGCAATAGTGTTATGGGTATTGAGTGTGGTTATCAGTCCAGGGAGTCCAGTGTTGGTGCGGCAGCTGACGTATCCGTACACTAGGACCCTGATTTCTGATTTCCGACTTAATGAATGAAAACATTGATTGCATGTGTGTTTCAATGGTTTTCATTGTGATTAATTTGTGTCATCTCACCAGGTACTGTTTTGACAGTGGAACACCTATATCTTTTCAGGATGGCCCCACGACGGCAGCCAGCTAGGGTTCAGAGCTTTGTGCGAGACGACAGCCCAACGAGTGATGAGGCCTTGGTGCATGTCCCCTTTTCAATGGAGACACCGGCGATACCTCTACCCGCCGAGCCACCGATGATACCAGCCCCAGCCGCTGATGGTCCACGTCACCTTAGTGCACTGCACGAGTTTCAACGTCAACGACCTCCCAGGTTCCGCGGGGAGACCGACCCTCAGGCAGCCGCGGATTGGTTGGAGGTAGTTTTACAATTTTTCCATTTGGTAAGGACACCAGCTGACCTTACGGTGGTCCTTCCAGCGAGCCTCCTGCACGCAGCAGCAGGCAGATGGTGGAGCTTGATTCTCCAGGTGCACGATGAGGCATCTCTCCTTTGGACGGAGTTTGTGAACCTTTTCCGCTCAGAGTTCATCCCAGCCACCCTTCGTGCGGTGCACATCCAGGAGCTACTACAGCTATAGCAGGGAAGAATGACAGTAGCCCAGTATGCAGTGAGGTTTACCGATCTCTGGCGCTATTCCACGGATATGGTATGAGACCCATTCATCAGGGCCCGAACCTTTGAGCAGGGGCTCGGGCGGGAGATCAGATCTTCAGTTGTTTCTCACAGCATTCTGACATAGACAGGGGTGTTGGAGTGAGTCCTCTTAGCCGAGATTTTCCTTGCTGAGCAGCCTCCAGCAGTAGGACCCACCACTAGCCGGCATGCGGCAGAGTCTTTTGCAGCGGACAGTAGACAGTTGACGCAGAGGTCCAAGAGAATTAGACCTACAGGTGTTTGACCGCATGACACATGATCGTTTGTGCGAGGCACCCAGGGTGGACAACGACTTACCATGAGTGGACAATGTTACTCCTGCGGCGGGGTTGGTCACATGGCTCGTGACTACCCGAACCACCATACAAATGACCATCAGATGAACAAAGGACCTCCCAGGCAGAGGCAGAGGTTCGATCGAGGTGGACTGCATGGAGCAGGAGACCGTGGATGGGAAGCTGGCCGTGCAGCTAGAGGTGGACGACACTTCGATGTGTTTCCACCACCACCACCAGGAGGTCCACCCTGACCGCATGGAATAGGTGGACATGGGAGAGCTCAGCTTCAGGCAGCTGAGGCCAACGATCATGGAGCTCCGGGAGCAGATGGACAGGAGCAGGACTAGCTCCAGACCTGGAGACTTTTGTTCATGTTGCTTATAGATTTGTTGATGTTTGTTTGTAGATGTTTGTTTCCTTTTTAGTTTTAGCTCCAGTAATAAAAGACACATTTCTTGTGGCGTTTACCTTCTTGTCCTCTCTTTTTGTTGTTACTAAGAGGTTCTAGTTTAGAAACCGTTGACTTGACCCTCACTTTGAGATACCTACTGGAGGAGAACTAGTGACCACACACTGATGCCGACAGTGTGACTCAACCCTTGGTGGCGAGATTAACGGTTGGATATCTTGGTAGTAGCGTCGAGGCCTTACGACATCATCCTTGGTATGGATTAGTATCATCCATGTCAGGATTGACTGTATTAGGTGAAGAACGTGGTTCATCTAGGGGATGAGACTGGATTTATCTTATCAGAAAATAAGAAATCTCAGCAGCTCTTGTAGGACCAGAAAGGTCCAAGTCATCCAAGAGAAGATGAGGACAGCTCAGAGCCGGCAAAAGTCATGTGCTGATAGGAGACGGATACCACTAGAGTTTGAGGATGGCGACAAAGTTTCCCAACGGGTCTCACCTCGATGTGAGTTACGGAGATGTGGCTGAGGAGACAAGTTATATCCGAGGTTCAACGGACCATTCTAGGTCCTCAGCAGGGTAGGCAAGGTGGTTTACCGCTTGACCCACACACCTTAGTTGCACCAGGTGCACGACGACTTCCATGTATCTCAACTGAGGAGATACGAGCTCGAACCGTCGCATTTCATCGACCATGAAGAGATGGAATTGGGTGAGGGGTGACCCTCACCGAGGTTCCAGTGGGGATCAAGGAAAGACAGGAGAAGATCCAACGAGGACGGTCGATTCCTCAGGTGCACTTTCACTAGAAGTACGGGATCCTCCAGTTGAGCACATGGGAGCGGAAGGCTCAGATGCGTTCTTAGTACTGCTTTTGTATCCCTAGATTGTGTTAAATCTTTACGGGGACGTAAAGACCTGAGGTGGGAGTAATGTAAAGACCTGTAAAATTCAAGGGAAATGTTTTTCATAATTTTATTTGGGATTTTTCAAGAACGTAGTTTCCGAGGGCACCTGATTCCAAGGCCCAGTGTGTCTGGAATCATTTTCCGACGTTTAGCTTGGGTACATTCAGTGAAAGAATGAGCGGGTTTTTCTAACTTTTGAACCGGTGCTCGGAATCAAATTCTGAGGGCACCGATGGAATCACAGTGCCGGTAATTTCTTAGAAACACCTTTTTCGGAGTTGCGTTTGATCGGGTGTGGTTTTTAAATTTTTGTGTTAAGTAAAGGATTAAAATAAAAATGGTGCGACCAGTTTTTATTTTACTTGACGTTGTTTATCCTAAACTACGTGATTGAAGTGGGACCCACAATATCCTACCCACTAGGTATGATATTTGTGAGGTGGGTCCCACATGATCTCCACCTTTTCTTTTCCTCACCCCCTCCTTAATTAAGGTAACGCACCCGCACCCCTAATAAGTGAAAGTCAACCCTTGCGTTTTTCTGTTTATGAAACACCTCTTTTAATTTGGGCGGTTTAAACGTTGCAATTAATTAATTTAATTGATTTTTTCTTTTTTGATTTTCAAAAGGCATGGCTTGAGAAATAAAATAAGACAAACTCTTATTTTATTAGGGTGGATGGGTTGTGTGAAGCAGGGGAAAATTTTTTCAAGTTCCTGAAGTTCTTCTTCCTTGATGAAGAATGCGAAGAACGCGAAGAACTCCGAACTCCGATGAAGGTCGAAAAGAACGTCGGATCCTCGGAGATCGATGACGTGACGCCGACGAATCTTTTCACCACGACGTGATGATCCTCCTTCCGCGACACCACCTTCCGTGACTTGCAATTTCGCGACGATCCTTCGTTCAGCTACGCTCGAGGTAAGGGTTTGGTTTTATTTGTGAATATTTTTCCTTGCGTTCTTTGTTAAATATTCGGGCCACCTGTTATCAATTTAATGAGTGGAGGTCAGACTGCCCGAACATGGCCGATCCTCCTCCCCCTTTCATGTCTGTTTGTTGCGGCTTGAACAAAGGCGACACGGTGCAACGACACCGCGTAGAAACAAGAAGGAATGCGACGAAGGAGCGCGGCGCCATCGCGCGGCGCCATTGAGGCTGAACCCACCCGAAGATGGATTCGGGGCTGCAGAGGTGAATCGTAGACTCCAAATTTGTTTATTTGACATGCGGATCGACGGGCGATGATGAAGAGGGTTGCAAAGGAGATTTTGGACCCTTCATAGTAACCTACGGGTCCCGAGTGGGCCTTAGGCGAAGACGGCAGGCCAAACGGACCACCGGAGTGTGTCCGGTGGTACGTGGAAGATCCATCTAGCACGTCACATCGTCATGGGGGCGCTGGGGGCCAGCGGCGGCGGCCGGCACCGGCCGCCTGCAAGGTGGCAGCGGCGCCCGGCGCACCGCTGTGGAGGGTCGGCACAGCTGAAACCACGGCGGCAGGCGGCTGGTCCCGCGGCCGCGTGTGATAAAGAGAGACGTGGTGCAGGCCTCCACGTCACTGGCAGGGAGTGGCCCCCATGCGGGGCCGCGTCTTAATTCAAGGGGGGGGGGGGGGGCAACTGCACCCCTATTGTTCCGCTCAGCCGGATAGCCGAGCGGCCACGCGGCCGCGCCAGCGCGGTAGGCCAACCGGCCGGGCTACCCAGGCCGGTCTAGGCCACGCCCACTGCGCCGTGCCTCGCCCTATTGGGCCGGACCCGGACCATGTTTGGGTTGACCCGGTTCGGGCCGACCTAGGGGGGGTCTCGGGTCGGGTCGGTCGGGGCCCGAACCCCCTATTCTCGGGCAGGTTTCGTTGAAACACTCATATCTTGGGCTACAGACCCCCGATCGATGCAACGTCAGTTGCAATGCGATCTTTGGATCAAGACGGTCGTTTTGGTAATATACACTCAAGTTTGTAGAGAACATTGAGTATGGAATGGTCGGTTCGGATACGAAACCAACCGGGCCCTTGGAGCAGAAACACTTATATCTCGAGTTCCGGACGTCCAATTGACGTGCCGTCGACTTTGTTGGATTCCTATTGACGAGATGAAGCTTTTGGCATGCATCACATAAGTTTTTGATGCAGTTGGATAATGGGCGGGTTGGATTGTACCCGAAATCCAATCGGTCCCCTTGAACGGAAAAGTGATAACTTTCAGACCCGACGTCTGTTTGACGAACCGTCAGTGGCGTTGGTGATCATGTTGAGAAACTATCCCTATGACCATAACCTATGAGAGTTCAGGGTACAGTCCAAATATGGCCGGGTTGGGTCGCACACAAAACCAACTGGGCCCCTAGGACGAAAATGCTAGTGTCTCCCAGACCGGGCGTCTGACTGACGTGCCATCTGTTGCGTTGAGACCCCTATGACGAGGCGGTCCATTGAGATACTTCTTCGTGGAACTTTTTGATACTTGGAGTATCGAACAGTAGCTCGTGTAGCAGACCCTCCCTATGATGAGCTAGCAGAGTGAAGAGATCTAGTAGCTGGCTAAGACTTGACGACTACTGATCTATCGTCTCGGTGTGTTTCGGATATCCTAGTGGGGAGTGCATGGTTTTAGTGGAAGACCCACGGTGGAGGAGCACTTGGTTGTAGCGGAAGACCCGTGGTAATCAACAGAAGGAGTACCTCTGGAGTATATGAGGGGGATCACGTGGCTGTAGCGGCAGAACCAAGGCATAAGAGTGCTTGGTTTTATCGGAAGACCTGCGGTACTCAACAGAAGGAGTACCTCTGGAGCCTATGAGGGGGAGCACATGGTTGTAGCGGAAGAACCATGGTGGGAAGCGCTTGGTTGTAGTAGCAGGAACAGAGTACTCAACAGGTGGAGTACTGCATCCGTCCAAGGTTTGTGGGGCACGCTTGGTTGTAGCGGCATGCCCACTGTACTCGACAAAGGAGGAGTTCTCTAGCAGCCGTGGTTTCGACATCATTAATAATATCCTGGCTGAGCTGAGTCTATGAACTTTTTGTTTACCTAATGATTGAGATGGTTCAATTGATAACTTAAGTATATGTATGGGCATATACCTAGGTAGTGGTTATCCGTTGATTTCATAATATTTGTGTTTCATCATGATTGAGATGGGTTACTTGATAACTTGGGTATATGTATGGGAATATACCTAAGTAGAGGTCATCTGTTGAGATATTCTTTGTGGTTATCCTTGTTGGATTTAGTGAGACCATGAGGGTCTCGGGGTCCCTAATGAGTATCGTTATACTCACCCCTACACGGGCTATGCCCGTACCTCGTTGTGTTGGTTGCAGAAGACGGGCAGCGCAGACAGAGGCCGAGTGTTCGAGGACTGGACGATACCCAGAGGTGGAACTCACGATGAGGCGACACTCGGAGGAGGTTGACGGGCGAGAGCGTTGTGGAGTCTATCTGTACATACACTTCAGGTAGGATCCGTAGTGGACGATCCAGGAGATGTGCTATCTATACCTACCATTCAGGTAAGATCCATGGTGGACGATCCCAGAGCTGCTTGTCACCTTCCGGTTGTTTTATTATTTTCCTTGTACTTTATAGTTGGGCTTGTATTTCTGGCCCCATTTTCTTTCAGCACAGCTTGTTTCAATTTTACTTACTGTTTTACTTCTTCTTGTACTCTGTGGTGTTTTGTTTACTTTTATAAAGGAAATACCTTCCCTGTTATCGAGATTTACGCCTTTGGTGCTAGTCGCCAGCCCCTGGCCTATAGAATGCAGGCTTGGGGTAATCACAGCATGGGCCCCGAGGATGGGTCGTGACATTATAATAGAGAAAATTCTGAAAAATATATTCAACATTCAAATTTTAATTTTTTAATTTCCAGGACCACATTTGTTAGAGATATTAGAGAAGATTTAATGGTAAACAATCATGATAATTTTTTCTTGAAGGCAATGTTTTAAATTTATATTTAAATTTAATTTTGAAATTTTTATCCTTATTACATGAAATTTTTAGGATATTATATTTATCTAAATTCAATGTTCATATATAAGTACAAATAGAATTTTTAAAACCATAATAAAATCTAAAATTTGAATATCCACATAAATTAAAGAGGAATGGTAATGAAATTTTCAGGGAATCTGTAAATCTGTTATTTTTGGAAATTAAAATTCAAAAATACTTGATTTTATTAGTGGCTATATAAATATTATCTTAGAGATTATTTTTGAAAATATATTCGGGGGATATAGAATATTGGAATTATCTAATATTATTATAGCCAGTTTATATTACTATTTTCAGAATTAATTTTTGGAACTATTTAAAAATAATGCTATAATTTGGGGTAAAATTGTGGAATCCCATTGACTCTGTTATTTTCAAAATATTATTTCAAATTATTGATGTTGGAAATTAAAACTAAAGTATATTGAGATGTTAAAAAAATAATAATAAAAATGTATGTAATGAAACTGATAGCCGAACACAATGACGAAACACTTGAAAAATAATAATTATATTATTCATTTGTTATTGTTGCTATCATTTGTAGAAGAATGTATACATTATTTAAATATTTATAGTTTTTGATTTCCTTTAATAAATATCATTTTATATATCAGTTGCGGAGGTAACTATGAACTAAAGGTGTTCTACAATTCTACAACCCATCTCTTTCCACTGAAGGGTTGAATACTTTTACTTAGTCATAGTGGGGTGTTAGTTTCTCCTACTATGATTTATAGGTTACCTATACAATAATCCTAATTTTTTTGAGGTTTCACCTTCCCACAATAATTTTTCATGGTCTCTAGATAAAAGGGCATGATTATTGAAAATTACTAATCCCATTGAGAGAGGATCAGTGAAGTGGATTATGGTATCTCTATGTCCCAAAACACTATAAATTACCATTTCATACTATTTTATTTATTTATATTATACTACATTACATGAAATTAATAGAGAAGTACATGATCCAATAAATTCAGCATGGTGGATTTAAATTTGTAAATATTTTTAAGATGAACATTTTTTCGAATGGTGGAGCTTGATATATTTGGATGAAGTTGCGTCAAATGATAGAAACCGATAATGTACATCTGACTTACTATAGCATGTGACTCGGGACACTAGTAGGTCACTATACCCCCATAGAATTCCATCCACTTATCATTATGGATGATTATACTTGGGTGGCTGTGCCATTATAGAATAGTGGAATTATATTATTGTTGGAGGAATAGTTTTATCATCCCTTTATGAGCTCTTACATGTTATGGTTTATTTTTCTCTTCAAACTCTAATTGCACCAAATTCTTCCACTATTGATCGTAGTGAATTTTATACTTATCCATGAATATATGGATCTTTTAGCAAATATTTTAAACCATTTTATCCCATGTTCATCATCTTTTTTTTTAGTTCTTTATTTTCTTCATCTTCAAACCTTTCTGTCACTACAACTCACATTGTTTTAAACCACACAATTCACCCATTCATTGTGTCATTTTCATCATCATTTGAGACCAAAAAAATGAGGTTTATATGTTTTATAATCCACAAATAAAATCATATGGAATGATGCAATAGATTTTCATTATTGATATAAAATCACAAGCACATAGAATGGTGTTTTATTCATCACAGTCATGTCCACGAAGCTGATCTTCAAATCTGTGTTGAAGAAGACAATTTAAAAATAAAGGTGTGAGTTTCAAAATTCTATAATTTGGATAAAAAATAAATTTCATGATAACGGATTTGTGGCTCATGTTTAAATAATCATGTTTATTAGTCTAGATATTATTAGTTCTAATTTTTATAAGAATCAACTAAGATAAATATGAGGATCATTTTTCTTGATTACATGAAAATGAAAAATATATTTTTCTGGAATAATGTAGATGAAGATCCATTGATTATTGATCAATAATTAATAGACTAAATGTATGTAATTTGTAATAATTGGGAGAGATAATTATCTTACTAAATAATATAAATGAGATCAAAATGTAATTGAAGGCTTGGAAATTTACCAATCTCTATATTAGTGGAATTTATTAAACACAATGAATCTTGAAATTTAGTAACATATATTTTGATGAATTTTATATTCATCCAATGATTAAATATAAAAAGATAATTTTTTATTCCAGAATGAGAAGAAGGTTAAGATGAGTTATTTTTATTGTGAACATATTAAATTTTTATCTATATGAGTTTATCATTGGGTAACTCAAATCCCGGAATGAGGGAAGACACCATGTTTCACCTATTGTTGCAATGTTTATACAATCGTGTTGATTTTTTAGTGATTCTCTTGTCAATTTCGTTTAAGGAATAAGGAACTCAATCCTTCTAAATAAATCAGGATAAAGGAATATTATGTCTAATTTCAAAAGGAAATGAGAATGAAATTATATAAGGGTATTATTGTAATATCCCATTAGTTGAAAATTCGGACTTGGTGGTTTGGAAATCAAGGTTAATGATATATGCACATGAGAAAATAAAATTTTCCTTACATGAAACCACTAAATATTTTTATTTATGGAAAAATGAGTTGAACCCATAGAAAATGATACAATCTACATGTAATGTTGTGCACATCATGTATGAGGAAAATAATAGATTTGAGTTTCTCTTGTGGTGTACTGCTAGGGTGTGAGTATCTGAGAGAATAATATTTATCAAAGAATGAATGAGTATCCACTACATATTGTAGAGAATAAATAATTTTAGTGTTCCAAACAATATAAATGAACTCATTTATCAAATGAGATGAAAATAAGAAACAATCCAACACAAGTGATCTGTTAGTAAGAAATAATAGTCCCTTTGGATTATTGTTTTATTGACATTGTAGTATTCTGGATGTAGTGTGTTTTAGTGTAAATAACTAGATAATATTTTTTGGGATAATATTATTAAGAAGATAGTATTGGGATATCTTGGTAAAATATAATATAAATATTTGTAAGTAATGGTTGAAAAAAGGCTAAGTTTCTTACACGAGTTGTTGAAGAGTTTTTTTCTATTAAGGAAACACTATTTTGAGGAAAAATATCACCATTTTCAGATGAAGTTTTATCTGAATACATACATGAAGATATACATTAAGATAAGGGAGAAATTAGAGAATCTAGCAGGTGGGATTCAAGTTTGATGATTATTAGAGTTACTACACAGACTACTTTTCTTACATAATATTATAAAGCCCATCACTTACATAATTTGGCGTTAACATGCTTGAATAAGAAGGAAAGAGTGGATTCAGATAAAAAAATACACTTATAATTGATAAAAAATATTTTAAGGGATATTTCATGACATATACATCCCAGGAAGAGTAACTATTGTTATTCTTGGGAGGGGTCAAAACTTTTAAAAACACATCTTCCATCTTTACATTAAACATCTACATTGCACATAGTGTTTTGTATGTTAATGAAAAAAATATTATAATGTCATTTTAAAATGTTAAATACAAAATTTATATAATTTATTTAAATTATTTTTTATTTATTTTTTTAATATTTAAATATTTTATCAAAATTAATATTTTTTTAAATAATAAAAATCATCTTTTACTAGATGACCAGCCTATCTCTCTCATGTATGTTTGCTTCTTGAGATGACCAAGTTAGTGATGGATGTGGATCCTATCCCTCCCCACCAAAAGGGGAGGGCCCCCCTTCATTTTCCTTTGGATCTCATCCTTCCTTCTCACCATTCTCAAATCCATACTTCCTTCCCCCTTTTCCTACAATTGAGCTTTACACTAAAGTTCCATATTGGAATTCCAGTTTCCCTAGTCTCTCTCTTTCACATTATCAGAGTTCTATGAAACTTAGGTGCTTAGGAACCAGACCTTTGTGTCTCTCTTTATGAAACATCATCCATTGGTAGAAAGATTTGGCATGTTCTTCTTGGGTTACTGGGGATTAGTGGATCACAAAACCATCGAGCTTCTTGACAATAAGCATATTATGGTGCACTTTTTATTAGAGGTGGATCTTATCATTTCTTGGTCAAGAGACCCTCGCTCATGAAATGAATCATGGTTCTACATATTTCCATGGTCATACAACATCTATATGAAATGGGATACTTTGAATATGACTCTTTGGGTATGTTTTCTCGGTAATCCACTTCCTTTTCAAAACCCCTTTTTTATCGAGATACTTGGATATTTGGTCGGGTGTCTCTTCTGATCAGATATAAAAACCAACTCAATGTTTCATCCCATCTACCAACATATATTCATGTATGTCAATGGTTCTAAGGAAAATTTCGATTGGATTTTGGTCTTGGTGGGGGAGGTGTTTCGGTGTATGAAACCAGTGACCTTTATAGCATAGACATTCTACTTCTCTTCCTTCCAACATTTTTGAAATTTATCTTCATTTTTTCACCGTAGAAATGTACCCCATCACAGTGAATTTATTCCTATTTATTAAAGTGAGTCAGTATAATTGGAGGGTCCCTATGTTGGTATTTTGGGTGTGCAAAAAGTTTGAATTAATCGTCCTCTTCAGAAAGAGAGAAGAACATGGAATTTTGAACTGAGTATTGAAAATATTTTTTTAATTTGATATGTGGTGTGGGTTATAAGAAGCCCTATCTCTAGGTTCCTGATGGGGTTTGATTGATCCATTCAATGGCCTCTCTTTCCTTTACAGATACCATGGGGGTTGGAGGTATGCACACTATACATGACTTTGTCCATGATGCTTGTTCCATGATTAGTGATATAATGAATTCTATTTCTAGACCTTCACTTCAGGAGTATCATGTCTTGAATTCAATAGTTGTCTAGAAATAGGGATCATAAACCATTGAAGTATTTAACATTTTTGATCCAAACTCCATTTTTTATCCCTCATTGGAAATGAGAAAGAATATTTTGACTCTAATGGGTGTTAGAAAATTATACCAAGATGGAAAAAGAAACATGTTGGGTCATTGTCTAATGAAGAAACTGAGTTGAGTAATAAAGATAATGACTGACAAAAAATGATGGATTATAAGCATGACCACATAAGAACATGAATATAGGAAATGTATCAAGAAAGTGGAAGAAATTAAATATGTAATCAATACATTTTCTAATTCAAAAGGGGAAACCATCAAGACCCCTTAAATACTATTAAAATTTTCCAAGGATGATTGTAACAAGATCCATAGGTAAGAAAGAATGTTTGGATTTGAATAAGGTTGGATGAAACAAAAAGTTATGAATTTGATAATCAGAAGCATGGAAAGGTGGGTTAACAAGATTCAAGTGACGTCAATAGGGTTACTAAAAGTGATATTACTAGAATATTTTAGAATTCATCACCTACTAGTGATTATAATGGAATAACTTGGGAAATATAATAAAAAATGTTTAGAGCTTACTCTACACTCTAAAAATGAAATTATAAAAGGATTCTTGCCGATCAATGTGATGAAGGAGGATGTAAATATAATTTATTATATAAGTGTTCAAGATGATGAAAGTGAGGATAAAATGGTGTGGATTAACAATATACACACCATTTTCACTAGAGTATTTAATGAACGGAAGATAAGTTTGGAGGAATGTATAGAAACATGATATAAGATGGGTAGTCACTTTTAAAATCTTATCAACGAAGATCTAGAAATCCCAGTATATACTCTTCACCTAGTGTTTTATAGGGTGTCTCAGACCAATAATAATAGCCTCATCTATAACAATTTTTTTGGTCTTTTTGTGTGTAACACTCCTTTTTTTGGACTAGAATAGTTCCAAACATTTTCCACAAAGTGTTTTGTAAATAAAAAGGTTCACTTGTGTTAAAAAAATAACTGTAACTAAAAATCAGAATATATTCTTACATTTTGTTAAATTTATTGATTAATCATTATATGTAATTTTGAAACTTTTATTTAAATATTTACTTTATTGTAAACATTATTTTTTAAAATTAATTCATCATTTAATGTAACACAAATTTTACAATTCTAATGGCTATGTTACTATTCTAATGTTTATATTAATATTCTGAGGGACTTATTTCTAATCCATATCTCTCATATCTACAATTATCATAAATGTATTATAATTCCAATAAATACCACCTATTTTCTTCTTTCATCATTTAATATAGTTTCACATAGAGTTTTATATTTTTCATTTTCAAAATGCCAAATATATTTCTAATGTTTAGTTTTCTTTTATTAAATTTTAACATCCATGATAATTTTTGGGGACAATGATGTTCCTTAATATAATAATTTAGTTTTTTTATTTACTTAAATTTATTTTCCCATTAAAATATTTTCAATTTCCGGGAGTGTATTTATACTTTATATAAAATGTTTATAGTCTGAATCGTTTTAGTGAATTCAATTTGGTAGTTGTGTTATAATTTTATAATGAAATAAAAAGAACTTTTAATTTATATGAAATATCCATAAAAAAATATCAATACCTTTATTTTCCTCCTTAAATATTTTATTCTTCAATATTAGGGGAATCCATTAAATATTTGGGGTAATGTTTCCACTTTTCTTCTTCCATCTCCCATGTTTCTTATTCTATCTTTTGATTCCTCTACTGTAATTTAAGATTCCATGTTTTCAAAATCCACATCATTTTCTATCACAAACTAGCCTGGGTACCCTGATAGCCCGATATCCAAGATGACCATGACATAGTGTAAAAAGAATTTTCGATCTCCTAGGGTTGGTGACAGGCACTTAACATCATAAAACATGTAGGCGATATAAAATTTTTCCATAAAACATAGCAGAAGAAAGATAAGAAAGTCAATATACATAAAAAATAAAATCAATTAGGAGTAATGTACCATAATTTAAAAAGGAATTAAAGACCAAAGTACTATAAACCGGGTACTAAAACAGGATAGAAACCATGTCCCTAAGGACACAACTCACCATGACCAAGGATCAATAGATGGATCTACCTCCATGAGATCTTTTCTGCATGCTCTAACCTATAATGAGATAATCTAAAAAGAGCTTAAGGAACATGTAGTGTGTGAGCTAAAAATCCATGTAGGGTATCACCAAGGATATCATATCAGATTCCAAGAATAGATTAACCAAATAAATCATTTTAATTTTAAAATAAACATGTTTATAATTTTAAAGAATATTTTAAAAAATAATTCTCTATTGTCAAAATTATGGAAAAATAATTTATGAAATGGATTCACAAAGATGGATCAGTTCAAAAGTAATCGTTTAAATAAAACAGTTACAGAAAAATTGTTTTGTAAATTCAGAAGGCATGTAATGTAGTTTCACAACATTGGTATACATTTATATCAAAAAAACAAAAATCAAGAATGAAACAAGGTCATTGGGGAAATTGAATTCATAGTTCTAGGATATAAGAATCCACAATACCTAAGTGATCACAACAATATGTGTATACACATGTCCATATGACACTGGTCAAAGGTGAATCATCATTATCCCATCAGGGATGTGATCTACTGTATTTATGATTTAGAATGTTGTATAAGTGTAGAGTGTGTCTAAATAACTCCCAAATTAAATAAGCCATGCTTGTTATCATACACAATCAATAAATTGAAATTAATTTTAAGACATTTTAAAATAAAATTAATAACCATTCCACTAATTTGAAATTCCATTTTTTCAATTAAAACCCAAAATGGGGTTTTAATCACAAACATGTTTTTACAACAAGATAAAACCACTGGGTTCCTATCAAAACATTTCAAGATTTTTTCATAAGTTTTAGATCCATTAAAAACCAATTCCATAAATTTCAAAATTCATTTTCATAATTAAATTCAAATATTTAATTGAAATATTTTACACCAAATCCACAACCTAAATTAAATGATTTCAATTTACTAATTTCCACATACGCTCGCAAATTCAATGGAATTGGGGGATTTACCAATTTTCATGTCAAAACCCATTCAATTATCCCAATTAATTAGAACTATATTTTTATCAAATCAAAGAGAGAATGTCTGAGAAATATAATTTAAATTAATAATTTAAATAAATCAAGTAATTTATGGATAATAAATTCATCCAAATGGGAGAAAACCACCTACTCTTTTCCCAAAAACCGAAACCCCCAAAAAACCATTCAATAAGAAAAAAGGTGTAGAATACCTTGAAACTCAAACTAGAAATGAAATCTAATTGTATGGATCATAGATCCATTAATTTTAAGATGATACATTGAAATCCCAATGGTATAGAATGATATAATGTTTAAGAACAATGAGAACCCATACCTAAGAATCCACATTTCAAGCGCAACAATGATTGAATGCCAAAAGAAAGAACCCAATTGGGTTGGAGCACTTCAAGATCACATGGGGGAAGGATTTGGGTTGAGAGAAATATATCTATAGGGGAGGGGAAAATAGGATATTAGTGGTTCTACCTATTTAAAAACTATATTTAGGGTATTACATGACATGTAATCCCACCACACATCATGAAATAGTTATGTTTCATAACAATCAGAAAGCCCATCACTTTAGAATTAAAACCATTCCTTAATAGATTAACGACGTGTAAAGTCTAGTCCCGATGTGTAAAATTCTTGTTGTGAATATTCTCTTGACATAAAAATTCTCTTAGTATTCACATAGAGACCATTACATTCAGTGTAACCTAGTTACATGGCTTGTAACCCACTAGAAGCTCGTAGGAAAAGTTTGTTCAAGCCAAGAGTCAAAAAAATATCTGACATTCCCATTATAGATTTCCCCAAATTCATTCTCAACCCTACCCAGCCATCACCAAATTAATGGCCATGAAAAGGCTTAAGATGCACCTATTTTATTGATAATAGTATGTTACAACCTCCCCACTATAAAAACATTCAGTCCCAAAAATGCCTATTAATATTTTTCCATTAACAAATATTAGGCCACTACTCTCTCATAATTGTATAATGTTTCCAAATCACATTATTATCCGAACCATACTATCATTGGACCCAAACCAAAGGTATCACCCTCCTATGAAGTAACTTGGCCTCCAAATAAAATACCATGACTGGTCGCTCAGTGAAAGATAAATCTGTTTCAATCGTAAGGCAACTCTAGATCAATACATGAGATGGATCAGATAAATACTTTCTCAGCTGTGATACATGGAATAAATTATATATTGATTTCATCTTTGGTGTAAGTGATTAGTGGTATGAAACTTTCACCACCATCTCAACAACCATGAAAGGTCCCAAAAAACAAGGATCAAGATTCCCTTACTTCCAAATCAATCGATGACCCAACTGGGGAGAAACATTCAAGAAAACCTATTCACCAACGGATAATTACAAAGGTCTATGACAAAGATCAATATAATAATTATATTGGCTCTATGTCATCAACATTCAATGATGAACTAAATAAATCATTTCTGTCATCTCATGGAAAAAACATGGTCCAACAAAGTAACTTTCACTAATCATTGACCTACTAAATATTGAATAACAAGGATAACCATACAAGTCTTCAAAAAGATCCAATTTGATCGTGGAATGGTAACTATTGTTATATGAAAACTTAATCATCCAAAAATTATCATCCCACACCCCACCGAAGTTGAGAACATAAGCACGAAGCATATCCTCTAGAATCGGTAGATCTCTCTCTGTCTGGCTCTACGACTGTGGATGATAGGCCACGCTCAAAAGGATCTGATATCCCAGTGCCTCCTAAAGTCCTCTATAAAACAAATATGTGAAATGATGATTCCATTCAGAGACTATACCATTTGGAAATCCATTCAAAAAAAGATCTCATTCACATAGGGATTTCCCAACCCCTCAACATTGAATATATCACAGATGGGTATGGATTCAGCAGAGTTGGATAACCTGTCGATCACAAAACATATCACATTCTTCTTCCACTAGGTATGAGGCAACCCAACCGAAAATATCCTAGATATTTCATCCGACTTTTGAGTAAGGTATGGAAGTGGTTGATGTAAACCTGAAGGTTTCTATGTCACGACCTTAACCTTATAGAATGTATAACATCAGGAAATAACATAGCAATGCCAAATTTCATACATGGCCAACATAACATCCACTGCATGTCATAGAACAACTTAGTGGTTCCTAGGTGCAAAATAAATTTGGATTTATAATGGTTATCCTTAAAAGCCTTTATTCATACTAAGGACAGAAAATAGAAATTTTGATAACATAGAACACCCTCTTTGGAGAACCACCATTGGGAAAATGTCTCCTCACTTTATAGTGAATCATTAATGCTATGGAATAATCATCAACATATAGACTAGAAGAATCCTTTAGAGAGAACAAAAACTAAATATAATGTTGGAAAACAAAACTTTACCCCTTTTTACTGGACTCCAAAATGAAACTCTGCCAAGTGATCCATCAAATTCCACTCTTCCTAAGATTCTTTCAATTCTAGGGTTGGAAGTTTCATACTCAACACATTTTAAATGACATTCCCTTTCCACTAGGTGTAAGCGATTTCAAAGTGAAAATATTAGTGGTACTCCACCCAAAGCCTCAAGAAAATGTTAAAATAATTTTAGATAAGATATAACTCAATATTTTGTGGTCCGAATACACAATAAGATTTTCTATGTAATGTTAATGTTGCTAACTCTTAACATTGTTCATCATAGCTGCACATTAGAGGCCATTAGTAGGATAATTATTCTTGTGTGGCCAAAAATGACGAGATCCATATGCAACTACATGGTCTCCCTGCATAAGAACATTGCCCAAGCCCAAACCAGATTCATAAAAAAGACAACATAGTCGTACACAACCTAAGGAAGAATTAACAATGGTATAGTAATTAAAAAGACTCTTTCCGATGATTTTGTCGAGGCGTGGGCATCCATCTGTTTGATTATGACGAGGATGCACTAACAATTTCACTACATGACTAATTTCCAAAGTCATGAAACATTCGTCACTTGTTCAGGAACGTTTTCCCTTTTATCAAAATGAGATGATGGGATGTCATTTACTCCTTCCATGAATTCCTCTGCATAACTCATCACCTAGTCCTGGTCTCCCTTATAGATTAAGATGTTATTCGTGAAAGTCTTCCTAGTTCGGTATCTTCAGGGATGTCGGTTAATTATGAAACTTCTATTGGTACATTCCAAGGGGAATGACTAGGGAAGCATCCTTCGTTCAAGGGAGTATCCATGTTGGACATCATTGGCATGTCTGGATGCTGGAACACTAGTGTTTTTGGGTTTCTTCCCCTTATGAAAGGGCTTCTCGAGGGTGAGGAAGCACAAGTCATCCCATTTAGAATGCAGGGAATTATATGCCATGGGCATGTATCTGAGGTGTTCCACAGCTTCCCATGTTTAACATAGGGTATGAAAAACGTTTAGCATCTTGAAGAGACGGATCGGACTAATCGGAACACTGACTAGAGTGTATCAGATGGGTGAAACCCCTATAAGGAACAAAGATGCTAAGAAGTGAATTAACATGATATCACTAGGATTTGGTGGCATAGGAAGGATTCAAGATGGATAATGGATAGTTAATTGATGTTTATGGAGAATGACATGGATTCGACTCAAGGGCGATGGTGATGTTGGGATTGAGCCTCAATGAGACCTCCTACGTATCCCCATGGAAGGAAATCAAAGTCCATGTAGTTTAGGATAGGTTATAGGATTAGGGTGTGCACAGAGGATAGTGACCCATTGATACACTGAGTCTTACACATTGTTAACAGTATGAGGTTGGACTAACGCCACTAGGACATACCAGAGATATGGGTCCCAACAGAAGTGACTACAATGGAATACCGCTGGGTTTAGGTTAACAACAACTTACTGCTGAATGTGGATCACAATGGATTAATGCTGCGTGAGGTTCACAACGTCTTACCATTGGATAAGGGCACAACGGCTTACCGCTGGATGGGGGAGAGTTTAGTGTCAGGTGGGACAGAAGGGGTGTGCAATTTAACACCATACAGAACTGGGGTTGACCGATGTGGATTGGTTGAGATGAATGGTTGTTGGGCTTGAACCTGAGGGAGGCATCCTATTTACCTTTCCTTGGAAAGGATCAAAGTCCACATATTTTAGGAGGAGTGTGGTGGACCGATGTGAAGATGGTCGGGACCATTGCATGGTGGGATTGATCCTCAGGATGGCTTTCTACGTACCTTTCCTTGTCAAGGATGAATGTCCCATAGTTTAGAATGTGTTTTGGTGAACCGAAGGTGAGATAGTTTGGACCAATTGATGGTGGGATTTAACCTTAGGGAGGCTTCCTACATACCATTCCTTAGAAAGGATCAAATTCCATGTAGTTAAGAATATGATTTGTGAACTCAGATGACGGGGTCAGAACAAGTAGGTGTTGGGATAGAACCTTAGGGAGGCTTCCTACGTACCTTTCCTTAGCAAGGATCAATGTCCATGTAGTTCGGGATGGTGTTGGCAAACCAACGTGGAGTGTTTGGGACCAATGGGTGTTGGGCTTGAACCTCAAAGAGGCTTCCTACTTACCTTTCCTTTGTATGGATCATAATCCATATAGTTCTAGGATGGTGTGGGTCTTACACACTATGGTAGACTAGGGAGAGTGTCATGGTCGATGTTTACTCTAAGCCCATGTGAGTCATGCTCAGTGTGAGAAGAAAGAGGTAGAAAAGACACAATGATCACATCGCGAAAGGTGCGTCTGTGGAAATTGGAGTGGGGAATACACAAGGTTAGTTTCCCAAAATGGAAATAGGGGCTTACGCATGTTCAACAACCCAAATAAGAAACATGGGCTTACGTGTGGTTAGAAGCCCAAGGAAATAGAGATTGTGACTTACTCCATGGTTGAGTCCTGGTGGTGAAAAAGCCCAAATGGAGTGGTATTTGGAATGGAATGGAGGAGAGATCTGGTGCCCACACCCCCTCTCAGGTCTTTGGATAGAAAGAATATAGGAGGAGCAGAGACGCTACCTCCCACAAGAAATACTAGGGGCTTACACCAAGGTGGTTTCCCATTCCCCACAGATAGATGCCACTATGATAAAGAGTATATCATTGTTTTTTAAGAATAATCTCACTCTCGTGGAGGCAATTTATCATAGAGAATGTCTGAGACGGGGCACCCCGCGTATGATGCATGGGGTGAGTCCACAGTTTAATGTCATTTTCTTAGGAAGATGGTTCTTTTTAGTTTAATGTCTTTTAGTTCAGGTGATGTGGGATCACTCCACACCCCTTAGGACTTAGATAATTGATACGTCCCATGTCACGAACCAACCCAGGTCGACCCTGAACCGCTCAACCGAGCCGGCCCACGACATGGACCGAGGGGCGTTCTCGATCCCCACGGACTGGAAACTTATGTCGGGCATCAAAACCAAACAAGAGGGAACAATTTAGCCCAAAAATAAACTAAGCATCAGAAAAGAAATAGAACAAAGAAAATAAATAATGAAAAACCAACAACGCTACTAACTTGACCATGACCAAAACTCCACGTGACCCCGTGGGTCACTCTCCCATACCACAACCAACGTAGCTCAAGGAAAAAAACTGAAGCTGGAACCTGCAACATAACTAAAAACAAGAAAACACTATATGCATGAGTATTAAAACTCAGTAGGCTAGCCCGATATCTATTCCCAATTCACTACCTTTAAAATAAAAGAAACACCATTTCATATTTGAACTATAATTTATAAAATTAAGGTTTTCTACATGTTACTAAAAAAAAGTACGAATCATTGCCCCCATTAATTTCACAAAAACCCAAGTCCTTCATTTAGTCAGACATTAGAATTTTTCAAAGGGGAAGTGAGGTTTACATTTTTTATTTTCACAAAAAGTATAAAATGCCATTCTTTGAAAACAGTTTTCAGAAACCACTTTAAAACCACACATCACTTTCTAGTACAAACAATACACATGAGAATTCTACTGTTGTTACATAGTAAGGGAAATGAAAATGAAATATATACAAGTACCATATTCATCATAGCAAGTAACTAAAAATTCATAGACATGGGTGAACCTAGGAGATCGAGATTAAACTAGAAGACACCAATACATGAGAAAGAATCCTTGTTGACATGTCACGATGAAATCAAAATGCACAATACGCTCGACCATCCTCTCTCATGCTGGTCGAGGGAAAATACCATAGTAATAAACCCAATATATCCACATACTATGGTCCACTAGTCAATACCATAATCTACCAGTGCATCAATAATTCTTATAATATTCACTAAATATTCCAGATTCCCATGTCTCAAGTGTTTGGAAAGGGGGTGAGCCAACTGATGCCAACCGAGCATCCAATCATATGTATATATATATGTAAAGCACAACAGGCATCACCCCGAGCCACTCCATGGGAAAACCTCTTGACTTTAAACTACGTAAGCACCCGGGACCCTATAAGCGCGGCCTCCCAAACAATCAATTACATTGAAGGTAGGAGAGTTATCTTAGGAGGTTTTTTTATCGAAACGTTTTCATCATTTTCCATAAAGTGGAAAACGGGCATTTAACACATTTCACAATCACCACTTTAAAAAAAAGTGAAACTTTTTTATAAGACCATAAAAAATTTAAAACCATCTAAGGAACCCCCAAAACACTACTTCACAGACTTCCAATATTTTTATAAAACCAAACTAGAACATCTTTTTTTTCTAGATAAACATTAAGAGCCAACCGGGCAATTTCTGAAAAGAACCAAAGTACATGTTCACACTTCAAAAGAAATCATTTATTATTAAACCAGATATCTCATTGATATTCTGTGAATTATGTTTAAATGCCGAACAGGGATTATTTCACAATTGGGTTTCCACTCGTCAAGAAAATATTTCAAGTGTCATGTATACAATAAACAACACTTTTTTACACTGAGTAACTATTTTAAAAAAGAATATTCTCTAATGCTATTTCATGTTTATTAAAATTAATAAAATCTTTATTCGAAAAATTGGCCAGCGCAAACACAACAAAATGACACCATTTTATTTACACCACAGGAATAGAATTATAATATGAAATGAATTAATCTTAAGTTACACAAGAATTCTCATCACACACACACACATATATATAGGGTGAAAAAAGATTGAAATAAATGTAAACTAAATTTTAAAAAGTATTGCAATGGGACCTACCTCAACTCGAAGCTCGAACGCGAAAACGCAACACAACTCACACAGGCGCACACGTATACACAAACTGAAGATCATGGTAACGCGAGGTTACCCCGCCAACACGGTGCAACCGTAAAGATAACTAAAATATGTAAACATGGATTCAAAGTAATTCAAACGTAAAACCAGCACAAAAGAACCTGCTCGACATATTTTCAAAACAAATATCGCACCACCAAACTTATTTATTAAACCACTTTAAAATCCACAATGTGCTTGTAAAAACCACACAACACCAAAACAACTCAATAATTATTTTAAAGTGCCATCGGGTTATTTCAAGAAAACAACTGAGTATAAAACCAGAAAAAAGCACACAACATGATGAAATTAACATTTAAAAGGACGTGCACCTAAAAACGTTTTCCAAAACCCAATTCTCAACATCCACTCTACTTAATAAATCATTTAAAATATTTATAAAACAATTTTAAAAAACATACCGCGGATTTAAACACACGAAACTAGCTTAAACCCCTTAAAAACAATTTTATGATCAATCTCACACAATGCAACATTGGACTCACACCAAAACACAACTCCAACCCTTTAAAATTTTAATAATCCAATGACATGGTTTATAAAACACTGAAAATGGCTCAACATGGGTTTCCAAAGGACAAAACACTCGTATCACAAAACCACGATGCTAGACACATCCAAACATATCAACTTCATGTAAAACTATATTCACACCAAGAAAATTGGCCAAAGAACATACTAAATTAATTAAATGGGTGAATTAATTAAAAAAACTAGACTTATAGGTGGAATCACCTATCTCAAATGTAGACGGACCTCATGAAACCGGTGCGGAACCCCATTCGCACCACAACCGCACCAACGGGAAGTCAAAACAACCTATGGAAAAAGATTGACACACAATAATTGTGAATTAATCTGAAATTAAAAAACCCTCAATCAAAGGGAACACTAAAATCATCATCCCTTACCATAAAAGGGGAAAGAACATTGTCAGAGGGAGGAATCATGCCGGACATAGGGTGCACCAGTGAGGCCTCGGACAGAAAAGGGGGGTGTGTCCGCATGGAGTGGTCGGCTGGTTGTGATGCCGGCAGTGGAAAACACCTGAGAGGGTCTGGCCGTGGGTCAGGGGGCGTTGCTGGAGGCCGGACTGCGGTTGGACGGAGGGCCGGAGTTAGGGTCTGTAGGTGTTGGGAGAGGGGGTGCAGGGTGTGGGAGGCACGCAGGGGAGGAGCCGGGTAGGGGGGCGAGGTGGAGGTCGGTCGAGGCGAAGTTGGGGGCACTGGCGGGGTCTTGCAGAGAGGGCCAAGGGAGGAGGGTGTGTGAGGCTGAGGCGAGGCCGGTGGGGCCGGACAGGGAGAGCCAATGAGGGGGGGGGGGTCCTGCGACAAGGTGGTGCGACGGGAGGCGAGATGAGGGTAGGGCGAGGGAGAGGGGCTGGAGGTGAGGGCCTACTGCAAGGAAGCTGGTGCGGCTGGAAACAGGAACAGGAGGGGGGGGGGGGCTCGCGCATTGGCTAAAGGGAAGGGGGGGATGCTGGGTATTAGGGTTAGGGTTGCCCTTTTTTTATAATAATATTATTACAATAATAATAATAATAATAATAATAAACATAAAAATAATAATAATAATATAATAATAAAAATAATAAAAATTTTAATAATAATAATAGTAGTAGCACAAGAATAGAAATAATAAATACAACAAAATTAAGATTAATCAAAAAATTAATGTTAATTACACCATATTATCAAAAATAATAAAAGTAATAAAGAAGGGGGAAAGGCCCAACACCTGGGCCGACTGCGTGGTGATCGCCAATAGCGCGGTGGCCACGCATGGGTCCGAAACCTAGTAAAAGAATTAAATGACAACAAATTTTAATTCGTGACTCAGCCCGAACCTCAACACGAATGCTCGAAACCAAGAAATAATAAAAATAAAATAAATAGAAAGGGTATTTGTGACAATTCTCCCCACCACAGACACTTTCTGCCCCCAGAAAGCCACTCAGCCGAACGACGGACCAAACAAGAATCCATGCCAAAATAAAACTAGAAGAAACCACAGCAGAAGAGAGTGGTAGAACACTAGAGGGTTCTGCCCACCACAATAACTCAACTAGTGTTGAAATTTTAACACTCAAACAGACCATACTGGGAGGGGGGTGACGCGAGAAATCCCTACCAGTCCAGAATAACCTTCATAGCATGAGCAAACCAACACCTCCACTAAAACTTGGAACTCTCGACATAGAGAAAAAACCCCGAACACTGGAGAGAAAAATACGAGAAGAACTTAACCCATGAAGTAAACTCAAGAATTACCAAATACGTAAATCCTTCCATAGGCACTTACATCTCCAAATGAACACTGTCAAACTAAGATTAACCCATACAAGGTTCAAACACACTTTCAAAAAAAAACGTACAATTCAGAGAATGATAATTTAGAAAAACTAGACTGTTTGGATTACAAATGAACATGTCCATTCCAACCTCACGATGATACAATGGACCTACAAAAACACCAAAACCTTAACAGTGGAAGAGCGAGAATAGAAGGATGTTAAGTGTTTTTTTGGCAACACAGAACACCAAAACATGAACTGAGGCTTCACACCACTGAAAACTCCTGACTGCGCGCGAGCATCACCCCAAGACCTGTGGCTGGGGCTCTGATGGATGAATCATCTCCTGCCTCACAGACAGGCATTAGAATCATTTGGTCACAACATATTCTTCAGGAGATTCTTCTTGCAGAACTTCTCTAGATGACCCAGACATCCGCAATGAGGACACATCTTCAGAGGGATGTGACATGACGACTTCACGTGCCTGAACCAGCCACACTGGTGGCACACCACTGAATGGTCTGATGAACTGGAAACCAGAACCAATGCATATGACTCTTTAAAAATGGGTTATACTGGCATGCCATGGTCGTCAGAAGCGGAACCATTGCAAGCAACCGAACACACTAGATTTCCAACCATCTGTGCTCCAGACACCAACTCCGCTAAAAAGGCCTCATCCCATAACTTCTCAAAACAATGGTTTCTTGAAGGGAGGACATGATCCTTGATCTATGGACGAGGACCACCGATGGAGAGGGAAATCTTTATCAAACCCTGTGACGCCACCTCCAGAGAAAAGGACACAAGTTCCTTGAAAAGGTCAACATATGCCTTCACGGTCTATTGGCCTTGTTGAATACAGATGAGCTCTTCCCTTTTCTTCGTATTTGCTTCTTCAAGTATAACCCATCAGATGAAGACAGATTTAAAGACATCTCACGTCGTCCCAACTTACAGTGACGGTGGGGCGAGTACTCTTATTCGTCCGAAGCCAGACCCTTAAATGTTCACAGGACAGTTCGAACTCTAACAAACTTGGGAGTTACCAATATTCTAAAAGCACACTCGACCTCTTCAAACCAAATTACTACCATTAACCGACCCCAGTCACTATTAAGTATATACAATGTCAGAGAAGGACCAAAAATTGGGCATGACTTATCAGAAGCTATGGGGACCTTTCTGGGTGGCATGTTTTGAACAAAATATAAAATACAGAGCCAAAACCAATATCAAGCCGAAGTAATATCATTGAAATCGTTTTCATCCAAAAAAATACAACTCAAAATCCAAACAAATACCAACACAAAACAATTTTTTTCTTTTTTTTACTTGATATTTCAAAATCACCTTCCTTCAGGGCCACTTCCCAAATTCCAAACCCACTTTTGAATCCAAATTCAATTTCAAAAAAATCATTTCCCTTTTTAAAATCACTTTATAAAAACAAGGTCATGCCTTTAATTCCATGTGAACACACCAATAATCCCATGAACCGTTGCAGATGTCTTCATCCGCTTCCATCCATACACACCAATACGCACTTCCAATGCATTCCCTCACATGTGAAAACGTTCATAAAGAGTACCTGAGGTTTCACCCCAAACGATTCTCTACCAATTTCTAAGCAAACACCAGTTTTCAAACCAAAGGCTTTCAGTTTTAAAACCCATTTCAGAAATTTAAAGTCATTTAAAAGAAATACATCCCATTTTCAAAAACCCTTTTTCATTTCCAAAAATGCACTTACACCAACCAGAACTAAAACGACACTCAACATTCATCAAACCACCGGAGTGAGGGACTAGCGGTCACACTTAACCAGGCGACATGGTAGTGGCCCATGACCCAAGTAAGCGTCAACAACTAGGAGGAATTCAAACCATGTTCTGGGACTCTACATGGGTCACTACTCCTTGGGAGATCAAGATGTAATATCTGTTTACCTTCATAGTCATCCCTCAATCCAAAACAAATTAGAACGAGAAAAGAACTAAATTCCCTGACTACCCCTGGAAAATCGAGGTGCAGAACGGGCGAGGGTTCAAGACATCCTTCATGTAATTACTTCTCAAGTCTTGACATTCCTAATCTCCATCTACCAGACACCCCAAATAACAAGACCCTGACTCTAATACATTTTTTTCATGAACCAACCCAGGTCAACCCTGAACTGGTCAGCTGAGCCGGCCCGCGACATGGCCCGAGGGGCATTCCCAATCTCCACGGTCTAGAAACAAGTGTCGGGATTCAAAACCAAAAATGAGGGAATGATTTAGCCCAAAAGAAAACAAACTAATCAGAGAAAAAGAAATAGAACAAAGAAAATAAATAATGAACAACCAACAATGCTACTAACCTAACCACGTCCAAAACTCCATGCAACCCCGTGGGATACTCTCCATTACCACAACCAACATCACCCAAGGCGAACAACTGAAGCTGGATACTGCAACAGAACTAAAAACAAGAAAACACTATAGGTGTGAGTATTAAAACTCAATAGGCTAGCATGATATCTATTGTCAATGCACTACCTTTAAAATAAAAGAAACACTATTTCAAGATTGAACTACAATTTTAAAATTAAGGTTTTCTATATGTTACTCAAAAACAATGTACGAGTAATTGCCCTTATTTATTTCTCAAAAACACAAGTCCTTCTTTTAGTGAGACATTAGCATTTTTAAAAGCTGAAGTGAGGTTTACATTTTTTATTTTCACAAAAGTTATAAAACACCTTTCATTGAAAATAGTTTTCATAAACCAATTTAAAACCACACATCACATTCTAGTAAAAGCACTACACCTGAGAACAATACAGTAGTTACACAGTAAGGGTAATGAAAAGAAAATATATACAAGTACCATATTCATCACAGCAAGTAACTAAATAGTCACAGAAATGGGTGAACCTAGGAGATCGAGAATAAACCAAAAGACACAAATACATGAGAAATCATCCTTGTTAACATGTCATGATAAAATCAAAATACACAATATTCTTGACCATCCTCTCGCAGGAAGGTTGAGGGAAAATACTATAGTAATAAACCAAATATATCCACCTAATATGGGCCACTGGTCAGTACCATAACCTACCAGTGCAGCAATCATTCTTAGAATATTCCCTCAATATGCCAGATTCCCATGTCTCAAGTGTTTGGAAAGGTGGTTAGCCAATCGATGCCAACAGAGCAACCAATCATATGCATATATATATATATATATATAAAGCACAACATGCGTCACCCCGAGCTACTCCATGGAACATCCTCTTGCCCTTAAAATACTCAAGCACCCAGGAGCCTCTATGCTCGGCCTCCCAAACAATCAATTACAACCAAGGTAGGAGATGTATCTTAGCAGGGTTTTTTTATTGAAAAATTTTCATTGTTTTCCATAAAGTGCCAAATGGGAATTTAACACATTCTACAATCACCAATTTAAATAGAAAAGTGAAACTTATTTATAAGTCCAAAACCGGTTTAAAACCATCTAAGGAACCCCCAAAACACTACTTCACTAACTGCCGATATTTTTATAAATCCAAACCAGAACATTTTTTTTCCAAATACACTTTAAGAGACAACCGGGAAATTTCTCAAAAAAACCAAATTACTTGTTCACTCTTCAAAAGAAATAAATTATTATTAAACCAGAAATATATTGGATATTCAGTGAATTATGTTTAAAATCCAAACAGGTATTCTTTCACTATTGGGTGTCCGCTCATCAAGAAAATATTTTACACGTCGTGTATAAGATAAACAACACTTTTTTACAATGAGTTACTATTTAAAAAAAGACAATTCTCTAATAATATTTAAAGTCTATTAAAATTATTAAAATATTTAATCGAACAATTGGCGGGAACAAACACAAAGAAATGAAACCATTTTTTTACTCCACAAGAATTGAATTATAATACGAAATGAATTAATCTTAAGTTTCACATTAATTTTCAGCACACACACACACACACACACATATATATATATGGTACAAAAAGCATGAAATAAATGTAACTTAAATTTTAAAAAACAGTTCAATGGGAACCTACCTCGACTCGTAGCTCGAACACGACAACACAAAACGCCTCACATAGATGCACAAGTACGCACAAACCGAAGATCATGAGAATGCAAGGTTACCCCGCCAACGCGCTGCAACTACAAAGATAACTAAAATACGTAAACATGGACTCAAAGTAACTAAAACAAACAGTCATCACAAAAGAACCAGCTCAACATATTATCAAAAAACATCTCGCACCATCAACCTTATTTATTAAAAAACATTAAAATACATAAAGTGTTGGTAAAACCACACAACACCAAAACAACTCACTAATTATTTTAAAGTTCCACCATGTTATTTCAAGAAAAAAATAGAGTATAAAACCAGACAAAAGCTCCCGACATGAAGAAGTTAACATTTCAAGTCATGTGCACCTATATACTTTTTCCAAAACCAAATTCACAACATCCACACAACATAATAAATCATTTAGAATTTTTATAAAACAATTTTAAAAAACATACCATATATTTAAACACATGAAACCAACTTAAACCCCTTAAAAAACACTTTCATGATCAAATGCACACAACGCCACATCGACGTCACACAAAAACACAACTGCAACCCCTGAACATTTTAATAAACTAATGACATGGTTTATAAAACACAGCAAATGGCTCAACATGGGTTTCCAAAGAACAAAACACTCGTATCACAAAACCACGATGCTAGACACATCAAAACATATCAACTGCATGTAAAACAATATTCACACCATGAAAACCAGCCAAAGAACATACTAAATTAATTAAATGGGTGAATGAATTCAACAAACAAGACTTATAGGTAGAATCACCTATCTCAAACATGGACGGACCTCCCGAAACGAGTGTGGAACCCCATCTGCACCACAACTGCAGCAACGAGAAGCCAAAACACCCTACAGAAAAAGTTTTACACACATGAATTGTGATTTAATCCTCAATTGACAAACCCTCAATCAAAGAGAACACCAAAATCACCATCCATTGCCACAAAATGGGAAAGAACATTGTCGGAGGGAGGAGTCAAGCCAGACAGTGGGTGCACCGGTGAGGTCTCGGCCGGAAAAGGGGGGTGTGTCAGCGTGGAGAGGTCAGCTGGATATGATGCCGGCAGTGGAAAACACCAGAGAGGGTCTGGCCGTGGGTTAGGGGGTATTGTTTGTGACCGGAAAGCAGCTGGACAGAGGGCCGGTGGTAGGGGCTGTAGGTGCTGGGAGAGAGGGCGAAGAGTGTGGGTAGCGCGTAGGGGAGGACCCGGGTAGGGGGGCCGAGGAGGAGGTCGGTCGGGGCATAGCATGGGGCGCCGACGGGGTCTTGTAGTGAGGTTCGGGGGGAGGCGGGTGTGTGAGGGTGAGTCGAGGCTGGAAGTGCCGAGCAGGAAGAGCCAACAAGGGGGGGGTTCTGCGGCAAGGCAGTGCGACGGGAGGCGAGACGAGGGTAGGGCGAGGGAGAGGGGAAGGCGGCGAGGGCCTTCAGCAACAAGGCTGGTGTGACACAGAACAGGAAGAGGGGGGGGGGGGGGGGGCTCGCGCAACGACAAAATGGAGGGGGGGGGGGGGGGCTGGGTGGGTATTAGGGTTAGGGTTCCCCCTTTTTTATAATAATAATATTATTAATATAATAATAATAATTATTATTATTATTATTATAATAACAATAATAATACTATAATAATATTAACAATATTAATAATAATAATAGAAGCACAATAATTTAAATAATAAATACAACGAAATGAAGGTTAATAAAAATTAAAAAAAATAATGTTAATTAAACAATTTGATCAAAAATAAAAAAATAATAAAGAGGGGGAAAATTCCCCACACCTTGTCCGACTGCGTGGTGACCGCCAACAGCGTGGAGACCACACACGTGTCCAAAACCCAGTAAATTCATTAAATGAAAACAAATTTTAATCTAGGGATTAGACCAAACCTCAACACGAACGCTCCAAACTAAGAAATTATAAAAATAAAATAAATAGAAAGGGCGGTTGTGACGTCCTAACACTTGGGGAAGGGATGGAACCTATAATACCGTGTTTTGGGGGTGTTATGTAGTGATCCATTGAGTGGTACATGTTAACATGGATATGTGCAGAAGAAAATTCCCTTATCATGACTATGTGGAGAAGCATGAGGCAAAGAAACATAATGGTAAGTTCTACCCAAGGAAATTTGAAATCTCTTCATGCAAACCTAGAGGTACGCATGGGATAAAGGAGTTGCAGAACAAAGGTGTTCAAAAGAAGAAGCTTTGTGAAGCTCTGGTGCTCCATGTAGTGGAGGGGCTTCGTGAAGAGGTATGCTTCATGGAGTGAGGTGGCCTAGCATAGGTGAAGGGCATTAGTGCATGTCAAAGGTTCTTTGTGAAGTGGAAAGGATTTGGCAAAGTAGTGCTTCATGAACAATGGTGCCTTGCATAGCATAGCATTATGAAGCATTGTTCTTTGCAAAGCATAGTGGCCCTGCCATAGCATGGGGGTCACATTGGAATAGAGGGTATTTCAAAAAGAATAAGTGCTCTGTGAATACCCGAGTACCGTTTGAGATCCCATTCCTTCAATGAGGCCAGTGGGATCCTTGGAGGGCATCCCTTTTTGAATAGGGGTTGAATTTAATGAAAGGGTGAGGTAATTCATGATGGAAAAGTACCTTGAAAATCTCATGGTTTGCAGAGTAGAAAGTGCTTCATGATTTGAGAGCTAAGAAGAAAAAAAGGATGGAGGAAACATCTTTTGGGCTCAAGGGCCCTCAATATTTATAGGCAAGAGATTCAGCAAAGTAGAGCGATTCAGGCATGAAGACACATATCATTTTTTCATAATCGTGAAGCGTCATACCTCCTTGTTAGGCGGTTTCTTCACAAATGAAAAATGGTTTTGTAGAGCCGCCATCCTCTTTGCTCCATGGAAGCTTCGCAAACATCAAATAGGTTTGCAGATCCTCCCACCTCCAAGATCAATGGTTGGTTTGCAAACATCAAATGTGTTTGTGGAGCCTCCCACCTCCTTGCTTTACGGTGACTTTGCAGATGTCAATATGGTTTGTGGAGCCTCCCGCATCCTTGCTCTGCGATGAATTTTAAAATTTCAAACAGGTTTGTGGGGCATCCTGCATCCTTGCACCACAGTAGCTACACATAGGGGATTCTTTCCGATGGTGGTGGTGCTATCGGTGCTCCATGAACAAGATTCACAAGGAGGCCCCTAAAGATTTCCATTTGTTTCGGTTATTGCCAACTTTTGGTACCAAAAAATTCCCCCACTCAGACTGGGATCTGAGGAGAAAGTTAGGGATGAATTCTAAGGGTCAATATCGAAAATTACACAGTAAATCACAAAGCTAACTCATGAAGGAGGCTGATGAAGCGGAGATGTGACATGTGTGTTGAGCGCGCTGTGAAGCTTGCTAAAGTTGGATGCACCACAAATCACCCGGGTTCCTCGCCTATAGATTAGGGAGGTTGGCCACTCTTTTGCAATTTATCATATTTTGGTTTTGGATTTAATGGCTCTCAAGTCGCAAGGTTCTGCGTACTCTGTGATTTCTCTCCACGAATCGGGCCTTCTGCTTCGCAGCGCATAATGAGTCTTTCACTTCATGATGCTGCGCTCTGTAGCCTGCATCTGAAGGCTGGGGTAGGGCTCCGCAAACTACCTTTGTGAATGAACTGCACGAATGAACTCCACAAACGAGCTCCATGAAAGAGATACGCGAACCAAAACCGCAAAACTCCCAAAATCAAAAACTGAATGGCTCAGCAAGAGGCTGCCAGGGGGTCATTGCTGTTGCTGCCCAGAGGGAGGAGATGGAGGATAGCTCAGGTATAGTGGAGTTTGGGGGAATCCATTCTGACCATAACTCATTTGTGGCACTATTTTCAGCATGCCCAAAGGACTTCCCACTATTATGGAGGCTACCTCTGTAGGGATTTGGCCTGAGGGATGACATCTTCAGACTTGAAGTGAGCAGGGAAGAACAAGCTTAGTAGTTCAGGAGCACGATGTGTCAGCGATACTAGTTTAGGGTGGCTAATGACTATGCTCAGGGGACCATAACACCTTTCAAAACTGATTGTTCATACAATCAACTGAATTAAATTTACGGGAAGGAACTGTAGATAGAGACATCTCCCCTGATATATCATACCATCTTGGAGGCAGCACTGAGGAACCTGAAAAAGGGGTGGTCCTACGAGTGGGATCTGCACTAGGGCAACAACTTCACATATGACTGGGCCTGGGCCAACTGGGTAGGTGCCTCATGTGAGGAATTCATGACAGAACAGAGAAGAGTGGGCTAGTATGAGGCGACCTGGGCCTCCTAATTCAACATCTATCAGCCTAAGCAGCTGATGCTGGAGTTGCTGAGAAGATGGTCATCAAGGACCAATACCTTCCACATACACCATGTAGAGGTTGACATTAGTTATCAGACCTACATCAAATATCAGGGGCCCGATACTGGGTGAGATATGTGATGAGTTCCTCTCTGTTATGGGTGCGTGGGAGGATCGAGAGAAAATTCCACAGCTGGCTATGGCAATGATGAACCTTGTACTAGGAAAGGACAATCAGCGAGTGAGGGATGTCCACTTCAGACAGTGGTCTATGTAGTTCTTGAACATCTTGGAAAATCGACAGTTCACTATGAGGTGTCGGACCTACCTAAAGGGGGCTCAACAAGGCAAGGAGAACTCGTACTAGCGGCTCTTGTAGGAGTGTTAATGGAAGATGTGGGGATTCATTGGCAGTACCGAGCTGCAACCGTTAGTCAGGTTGGCTGCATTCACTGTGGTACTCATCTGCTGTTTGATCCTGTCAGTGAGAGACATGAACATGGGCATGTGACCCTGCATGTTTATAATGGTGTTCATACTAGAGAGAACAGGTTGGGTCCACCTCGGGATCGTGATTCACACCAAGATATATAAGATGTTGTGGAATATTAGCGAAGGGAACAAGACATATAGAATATGTGTTCCATTCCAAGTAACAACCCAATGTTTTTCGATGGAAATTCCGTTCTTATAATTATGTCATAAAATAACATGAAAACACAACATAATGAATGAATAAGTGATAAGTGACCATTAAAAATAAGATTTTCACTTCTGTTTTAGGAATTTTGAAAATCTAACATACACAGTTGTGTTCAAGATGATTTTTGGAGTCTAATAAAACAAAAATAATTTTTGGTGAATAGTAACATACCCTTATAAATAGTAACATACCCTTGTGAATTGTAATATGAACCTTATGAATAGTAATTCATCCAACATAATCGTAACCTTATCCATGAATAATTAAATAAAATTTAGGCATCTTAGTAAGGGACAGTTTGACCTTAGTAAAAGTTTTGGTATTTTGTAAGTCATAAATAAATAATTAATTAATTTAAAAGAAAAGTTATTTTCTTAAAATTATTTCATTAATTATAAAATAAATGTCTTGTAGTTTTTAGATAATTTTATAAGACCCTACGTATTTTTTTAAAGCACTATAAAATCATTTTTAATTTTAAAAACTGTTTTTGTAAGTAAATTGTGATTTTAATTAAATATTAAAATAATAATATATAGAAAATTATTTTTGTAAATGGACTTCATTTTTATATTCTACACGTCGAAAAATGGTTGGGGTAATTTTTTGGGATTTTTCTGAGATACTTGAATTTATGATGAATTGTGAAATACCTTAATTTACAAAATAAGCAAAAATAAGCTAATTATAGAGTCATGTGTGATGTTCTGCTGATGAAATCCCACAAGGTTCTGGATCACATGATAAAATTACTATTATTGGTCACTCAAGACTCACTATTACTTGTCTTAGGGGAAATTAATAAACTAATGAATTTTATATCAAGGAAACCCCTCTCCCCTCCACTATAAAAACCACCCTTCACACCCCCATTTCCTCACACCTCTCAATCTCCAAACCTTCTCTAAACACTGAAAAAACATCCTCCATATCCCCTCTCCCACATTAAATAGGTTCTGGTGTCATCAAAAGGAGAAGCCTAGCTTTCTTTAGGAGGATCTCAAGAGAAGGATTTAAGAGGTAATTTCTCTCCCTCTTCTCCATTAATTTTCTTTCAAGTTCATGTTCAGTTCATGATCTCCCCACACCTATAATCATCCAAATGGTATTGTAACTTCAGTATTATACATATACTGTAATTTTATGATGGTAACGGGATATTATATCATCCAAACCCTTTCCCTCTTCTTTTTATTTTATTAAAGAGAACGTTGTTTGTGAGGTGTTAATTTATCACCTTCAAGAACGACGTGCTTTCTTCTTCCATTTATTCCTTCAGATCTGGTCATGAAACCATTTTTATTGTTGATACAGAATATTTTATATGTATTATGTCCTATTTAATGTAATGGAACTGACTTATGTATATATTACTAAGTGTTAAATTAAAACAATTTCATTGTGATTGAAAAACCGCCTAAATTAACCCAAACCATTATCATTGAATTATTATCTAATGATTCATCCAAATTGATATAATATAATTCCTTATAAGATCATTAAAAATCCTGTAATATCATTAATAACATGTAATATCTTTTCTGGATGTTTACCAATGTTCTGCCCGGACTTCAATTTAAGAATACAAGTGATCCACTCAAGGAAACCATAAAAACAAACATTCCCAAACAATGTTATAAAACACTATAACTCATCCAAAGGCACATAAAATCACTTAATGAAACCATAATTAACCATATTAATGTAAAAAAGGTTCTGTATTTCTAATTAATGAATATAATGTCATTATACAGGACATTAAGGAGAAGGAATCATTCAGATACAAGGTAAGGGGAAATTCTCGAACCCAACTTTCATCCTTCGTGTTCTCCCACTTTCACACCATTTTTGATATGGTTACTTCTTAAAGATAATTTTTTCATCATTGTATTTCCTTTTCTGGGATATACATGTTTTCCAATACTGATTATGTCAAACAAAATGTTTTCCAAAAGAACTCATTTTTTAAGAACTCGCCTTTTACTTCACATTCAATGTTGACAGTTCTTGTATCAAGTATGTTATTCCCTTTTTGTTTTGGGAACCCAAAGTTTATGAATGTATTTTTATGAGATTTAACCCATTACTTTCCATGGGATAGTTATGTTCACTTTTTATATATGTTCTATATGGCAAGAATGATGATGATAATGTTATGATGTGACGGGTGCACCCAGAATTATATAGCAGAATATGAATGATTGAATGTGACGGGTGCGCCCAAAATTATACAGCACTCTAATGAATTGGGTAAAGTTATGAATCTCAGTATTATATGTGAAATGATGTGTGAACAAGATTCTATCTTGGTTCACAAGTATGTGTGGTTGTTAACCACTAGGACATGATGTTTCATTTTTATGCATTGCCACATTTCATGTTTTTTATTTATGCTCCTATCATGTTCATGATCTTTTTCCCAAGTTATGATTATGCTCACCCCATGATATATTATTCTTATCTATCCTCTTAATGGGATTCTAGATCACCCCTTTTGATGTATATCCTCAGGTGAATACATGTACTAAGGATAGGACAAGTGCCAACAAGAATCTGGAGAAGATGAAATTAAATAAATGTTTAGGCTTGATGTTGTAATCGTTATGTATGGTCCTAGTTTTCTCAATACACTAAACCTTTGGATACTTTATGTGTGATAATTTAATGTTTTTTATCTTTAAAATGATTTAATATTAATGTTAGAAAAGTTAGGGTCTCTATAGTTGGTATCAGAGGAAAGGTTTAGTTAATTTGGAATTAAGATTAGTAAACCCTAGAGAAAACATCTAGCATGAGTCTAAGTACAAATATAAACACAAGAGTATTTACATAGGGATACCATATGTTATGCTTTGTTTAAATTAATATGTTATTCATGAATTGTTGAATTATGTTGTGTTCTAACCATTTCTATTTTAGAAAATGGTGGGAACCCGGAGAAACCAGGCCAACAACTCATGTGAGGGCCAGTCCAACGATTTCCCAAACGACATTCACAATAATTTAGGAGGTGTAGTTCAAAAAATCATGGAGATGCTTACCCAATTATCATTGGTTATGAAAAACAAACATAATAATGGGGAACATCCTCCTTCACCAAAGAGGGATCAACTGGCTATCGAATGTTTTATGCGGCAATGACCACCGAAGTTTAGTGGATCTTCCAATCCACTAGTTGCGTAACAGTGGGTCATACACATGGGGAAGATCTTTTATGTGCTTCACTATTCTGAGACGGATAAGGTGACTGTAACACCCCGAGATTTTATGAAAAATATTCTTTTAATTTCATTAATGTCTTGTGTTGTATGCTACACCATGATTACCTTGTGTTATACGCAACACCGTATTAGCTTGCAGTATACGCAACACTATTCTTGGATCGTGTTACACACAATTTTGATAATAGTTATTCTACGCAACATTGAGTATATATATATATACATATATTCAATGTATAAATGAAATATGGTTGGATTTTTTTATACGAAACAACGAAGGATTCTTGCACAGCACGCAACCCTGACTTGGCTTGCATTACACGCAATCGCGACCTTCCTCGATAGCGTGTGTTGTACGCAATACTGGGTTTTAATAAACAACGATATATTACTATAATATTATTATGAACTAGCCGTTATGAATAGTATTAACTAAATTTTGAATCTTATAACATTATTATTCATCTTACACATTTTCTAAAACATGGTATAAGAACAAAATAAATTTTTCGGGTAAAATAAGTATTTTTAAAAAAATGCAGTTTTGCCGCCTTTTGATGGAGCACCCACTTTAAATCTAGTTTTTGACATCTTTATATGTTAAATTTTACAAAATAAAATTCTTATTTTGAATCAGGATATAAAAATTTACATTAGATAAAGTTTTGATATTTTTCCGATAACTCTCATATTTTAATGAATAGTAAAAACACGCTATATTTTAATTAAAAACAACTTTTTTCATCGTAATATCTTATGTGGTTAAATTATAATATTGAATGGTTTTTAAGTATAAATAGAATATATTTTTACCATTTAATATAATGTATTTCATTAGCATTGATCTTACCTTGAATTCGTAGGTTAAATCAATTCAATCTTTTGCAATGTTTTAAAGAAAAACCCGTTTTCTTTCGACAACGGGATTAATTTTAATTTAATTTCTGCAACTTTCGTGTGTTGAATTTGGAAAAATAGATTCCATATTTGGAATCAGTGGGTCCAAATTATGTTAATAAGCTGCTTTTTATTTTTGGGCATTGTGAATAGTAACTACGGTAAATTTTATTTACTATAGTTAAAGGTAAATCGGGTAATTAAGGGTAAATATAAGATTATAAAATTACCCTAACACTTGGAAAAATCCTATTGTATGGCTAAAAGTAGACCCATATAACCTAAGGGTCAGATTAGATTCACTTTATGGACATTTTTCCATGAAAATAATTTAATTATTATTAAAACCGAAAAATGTGACAACATGTCACTTTCTTAAATCTTATAAGTATAATAATTATACTTTTGTGATAAACTTCATGAAACATCGAACCTGAATAGAATCCAGAAAGTTAATAAAATTATCTACATAATAGGAATTTATTTAAAATTTTTAGGGATTAAATAATTATCATTTATTATGACACAAAGATGATGCAGTAATTGTCTTGTTAATGAAATATTGACATAATTGATGTTATAAATGACCAAATAAATGTAATTTGAGACTTTTTATGACATAAATTAATTTTATAGGTTAATATGACATGTTATTGTTGATATAAGTAACTTGTTTTAAACTTATCATTCTGTAATAAATTTCATAAAAATCATGTACCAAATAGTGTCAAAATTGACATAAATTAGTTTTTTTAAAAAAATATTATATTATTAATTGTTATTTAATTCATAAAAATCTAAATTTCAGCCAAATGTCTTAGATAAGGATATATATACTAGTAATAAACAACTTGGGGTTCTTTTGGCTTGTTATAGTATGTTTATTAACCATATAGTGTAAGAAAACAAAAAGGCACGGTAAAAGTTAAATTATTTAACTTAGAGTTAAATCTAATTGATAAGGTTAAAATAGTAAACTAAAGTTTTCTAAATCATATTGTATGAGAGTATTTCGACCCATCCCCACTTTAGCTTCGAAATAAGTCCCTTTGGAACCATTATAAACCGAATTTGACCTTAATATAAAATAATATTTTGAGATTTTCCTAAGGTGCCCCTCCCCTCCCTTATAAAAGGGCACCTCCTCCCTCTCCTCCTCACACCAATTTGAGCATTCAAGCTCGTCCAAACCCTGAAAAAATTTCTTATCCACTTCCCTAGTATCATCCTAGAGGTCCTGGTCTTCTTCAAAGTCCATCCTTAGTTCATTAAGTGGAGGTTAAGAAAAGGCACGTCAAAAAGAGGTAATATCCATTACCGATCTTTTTCAATTTCTTTCTTCTTAAAATTATTCTTCTTTAGTTGTTTCATGATAAAGTAATAATATCAGTATTTCTTATATACTGATATGTTATTATAAATATCAAAAAACTCTAATTAACCTTCTATCCATCCTACGGAAAAAGGAAATCACCGTGCGTGTGTAAGTACAGAATACCGTCTCCACGCCGTGGTGTAATCTATTTTCCGCCACCACCTTAATTGGATGGGTATAATGGTGTAATGAGTAACTATATATGATTATTATAAAGTGATATTGACACTGAAATAGTATACATACACTTCAACACAAGTTCACGATCATGAGAACGATGTCATCGCTCGTGCGTACGTACGGACTACCGTCTCCACGACGCGATGAGATTCATTCTCCACATTAACCATTCATGAATGATTATAAAGTATATATAATGAATAATAATGAAATATATGACATGGTAAATCTACTGGATTTATGTATATATATATATGTCATCTACTTACTTCCATTCAAGACAATAAGTAAAGGAAAACAACGTTCATTCATACGTACGGACTACCGTCTCCATGAACGGTGTGTTTCATTTCATTTATCTATCTATTATATATATATATATACTGAATATATATGATATATAAATCATATTTTATATTCTGGAAGTAAGTAAATCATGATATAAGTAATAATAATGTCAAGAACAACAATTCCAAACACCTACGATAAATGAAACGATTTTACCCAAAACGCTTCTTTAACATGGAATTTACAAAATAACGGGTAATATAAAGTCATAAGTGAACCATATATGATATCATAACAATGAATATGATTCTGTAATAAGTTAATGACATTATTTAAATCATTATACAGGAGTTTCAGATATGTACAAAGAATATCGGACATAAGGTAAGGGAAATATCACAATCTCATTTTTATCTGAGATTGCTTATACTTTGGTATTTACTGGGGTGTATTCTATCATACACATCCATGTTTCCTCAATATTTAATATTATTTCCATCCACCTACAATTGTTTAAAACCTATTTTACCCTTTGGTGAGTTTTTAGTAAAATATATGAAAGGAATCTTCTGTTGTTTTTCGTACGAGGTACATTTTGACTTTTCCGACAAAAGTACGAAAAGAATGTTTTTTTAACTTATACGGCATGAATGGATTTTTAAAACATTATTTCCAAGAAGAATCCTTTAAAAGTTTTCATGTTTATTTTTAATCAACTTCTTTTAGTTTAAAATTGTATGACATGTTAAGAAAGGAGAAATGTTTTTGAAGTAGAAAGGATATTTTCCTCAAGAATGGAGTTCAAGTGTTTTATCAAAATTATTTTCCATCTAAGATAATATAGGGTTATATTTCTATCCCTATTTTTACATTGATTTGATTATGTTATGATGGAATTATTTTTATGATGTCCTTTTATCTTATATGGATTATGTTATGATGGAATGATGTTTAAGAATCCAATTTTTATTACATGGGTTATACAATTATGTATGATTTATGATTTTGTGGCACACATAAGAATGGTATCATTATGAGATGGGTGGTACCTATATCTCCATCCAATGCATTGGGTAAATATTTTATATCTCATGAGATAGACATGGCTAGAATGGTAGGTTATACCGGTTCAGTGAAACAGGACTGAAACGAGGGTGACTCGGTTTAGAAATGAACTTTGTCCACTAAGATAGTCTTGGCAATGAGTCTTGACTAATAAGATATGATTCTCTATGATTATGTGTGTATGCCAAAAAGTTTCATGTTTTATGTTATGATTATTGGGATTTCATTTCACTACTATGATTTATCCCATGTTATGAAATTATGCTCTCTTTTGCAGGTTAAGATTTCCAAAATGTTTTGTTCTTATGAATATGATGTGATTGATATTTCTTTTGTTTACACTTACTGAGAATTTGAGCTCACCCTTTTATGTTTTCTTTTCCCCAGGATATAAAGAAAGGTTTTAGGTAAAAAAAGGAATATCTTTATGGGAGATGTTGAAGATATTTCACCACGATTAGAAGATTATATTCCGAGTTTCCAAATACACTACACTATTACGATCCTTGTGTATGTGTTTTTGTTATGTACTATGTATTCCGCAAAAGTAATGTAATGTCTTTGTACATCAAGGATTCGGGTATCTACAGTTGGTATCAGAGGAAAGGTTTAGTCAACCATTGGAAACTAGGATGTGAGAACGTTAGTGAGATCCCTAGAGATATTTCTAAGGTATGTCTAGGGATGTCCCTAAGGATAAGTATACTTATAAAATATGGTCCTAGAACTACGGTAACGATATTAGAATTTAACCTAAGATTTTAGATATTAAGGGTACTCCCCCTTTACTATGTTGTTTTCCCTAGCATTATTTTTGCCTCTTACACTATTCTTTTTGGGTTTTAGAAAATGGCTGGAAACAAGATGATTCACGATAATGGAGGATATGATGGACAATGGAATGCTATTCTTCAGGAGCAACCAAATGAAATGGGATTTGGAAGTCCAAACATCATTATTATGCCGAATCAGCAATCTCATAATATGATCAATAAAGTAAAATTTGGTAAGTTTCCTGACTCGGCTAATAAGAGAAAGATGGAGTTTCAAGATGATAATAGAGGAAAAAAAGTTCAATTTCCCCTATGTAAATCATGTGGGAAGAGGCATCAAGGAGAATGTTTCAAAGGAACTAGAAGATACTTTGGGTGTAGAAAAGAAGGACACAAAGCCAGTAAGTGTAAAGGAAAAGGTTCAGTTAACACTAGGGATGAGGATAATGGTATTTCTACGACATCAACAATGGTTAAATGTTTTAAATGTGGAATGTACGGGCAATATGAAAACCAATGCCCTAAGGGAAAGTCTCATGAAGAGAATCAGTATGGCCGTATGTGTAGTATTTATGTTGATGATGATGAAGAGACTAAAAATGATATGTGAGATGAAAGAATTGTTGAAGCTCGATCAATGGTTTATGAAGGTAGTGGAATGATTACATTTTTATCAAGTGTAATTTTGTATAAGTAATCTCATGGTACTATGGAATAAAGAGACATATAAGGATTGTTACACTGTTGTCTTTCCATGAGTTTTGAAAGTGTATGATTAATGTTACCAGTATCCATGAATGGTTATTCAGATATTTTTGGAATGTAGATGATATGCGCATAATGAAGGGATAAAGAAATAATTAAATGTTTGATAGTATTCATGAGCTCATGACTGATATAAGGAGAAGGTTATATCATGGTTTGAGTATATAGAATTTTTGGATTTTGGTATGTGGAAAGAGTTAACTTTTTACAGCATTCATGTTTTCACTAAGGGTTAATGGTTATTCAATTTTCAAGAGAATACATGATTAAGGTATTCACATGATTGGAATGTGACCAACAAGATATATGGGGGATAAATGATGGTATTCACATGCTTGGTTGATGAAATTTCAAGTAATCATTTTCTTTTTATTATGATCTTGGACCAAAGTATTTTAGATAAGGCTAAAGATTGGAATGGATTATGTCGAACATAAGTTAGTATTGTTTAAGGATAGAACCTTTTTTCTATATTATTCATGGGATGATATAGTAATGTAGTTTTAGAAAAAGGACAACCTGCAGGACGGGTGACAGCCCATCGCGTCGGACAAGGTTGTGGGAATCGAACCCACAACCGAAGTGCGACTGGCCTTTATCGCCTACCACTAGCTGACAGGAAGTCCCTGGTTAGTATAAATTAGTTTTATTTTATTAAGTAGTATGATATATGAAGTATAATTTCATTTTTTTGAACCATATACGATTAATCTAACCATAAGATGGACTTATAACTTTTTCTAACCTTGTGTTTGAAAGAGATGGAATGAACCATCATTCTATCAAATGATTTGCTAACACATCATGAATAACCAATTCAACTTCATTTCTTTAAGGGATGAAGTGGAAATTTTTCAATTCACGAACAACAGTAAGATTATACCAAAATCATGAAAGTATTTATTTTAATTAATCAACTTTAGGGAAATGATCTTTAAAACCAAAAATGTTGTCCTAGTCATCTTATATCTGATGAATCAGATGGTACCCTAGATCATCACAAATTTATGGCTTTGCGATTGTTGGCTTTTTCATAGCCATGTTCTCTACCACTCTCCATCAGAACTTGATGGTTAGATTTTTCTTCCATATACATATTTTCACCTTTGTTCTCCTAAGTGGAAACCCAATGATGAGATAATTTGGGTAACTGTTACACTTCATACTATTAGTTTTTAAATCCATGTTTTGGTATTCCTTTTTACGATGTGGGTTTCTATTAAACAAACTTTTGAGTATTAAACCATTTATAACCACGACGAATTTCGAGGGCGAAATTCATTTTAAGGGGGGTAGAATGTAACACCACGAGATTTTATGAAAAATATTATTTTAATTTCATTAATGTCTTGTGTTTATGCTACACCAAGATTACCTTGCGCTATACGCAACACCGTATTAGCTTGTAGTATACTCAACACTATTCTTGGATCGTGTTACACACAATTTTGATAATAGTTATTCTACGCAACATTGAGTATATATATATACATATATTCAATGTATAAATGAAATATAGTTGGATTATGTTATACGAAACAATGAAGGATTCTTGCACAACATGCAACACTGACTTGGCTTGCATTACACACAATCACGACCTTCCTCGATAGCATGTGTTGTACGCAATAATGGGTTTTACTAAACAACGATATATTACTATAATATTATTATGAACTAGCCATTATGAATAGTATTAACTACATTTTGAATCTTATAACATTATTATTCGTCTTACACATTTTCTAAAATATGGTATAAGAACAAAATAAATATTTCGGGTAAAATAAGTATTTTTAATAAAATGAAGTTTTGCCGCTTTTTGATGGCGCACCCACATTAAATCTAGTTTTTGACATGTTTATATGTTCAATTTGACAAAATAAAATTATTATTTTGAATCAGGATATTTAAATTTACATTAGATAAAGTTTTGATATTTTTCCGATAACTTTCATATTTTAATAAATAGTAAAAACACGCTATATTTTAATTAAAAACAAATTTTTTCATCATAATATCTTATGTGGTTAAATTATAATATTTAATGGTTTTAAAGTATAAATAGAATATATTTTTACCATTTAATAAAATTTATATCATTATCATTTATTTTACCTTGAACTCGTAGGTTAAATCAATTCAATCTTTTGGAATGTTTTAAAGAAAAACCCATTTTCTTTCGACAACAGGTTTAATTTTAATTTAATTTATGCATCTTTTGTTTGTTAAATTTTGAAAAATGTATTCCATATTTGGAATCAGTGGGTCCAAATTATGTTAATAAGCTACTTTTTATTTTTGGGCATTGTGAATAGTAACTACGGTAAATTTTATTTACTATAGTTAAAGGTAAATCGGGTAATTAAGGGTAAATATAAGATTATAAAATTACCCTAACACTTGGAAAAATCCAATTGGATGGATAAAAGTATACCCATATAACCTAAGGGTCGGATTAGATTCATTTTATGGACTTTTGTCCATGAACATAATTTAATTATTATTAAAACCAAAGAATGTGACAACATGTGACTTTCTTAAATCTTATAAGTATAATAATTTTAATTTAGTGAGAAAACTTCATGAAACTTCTAACATGAATACTCTCCAGAAATCTAATACAATTTTCTACATTATTGGAATTTATTTATAATTTTTAGGGATTACATAAGTATCATTTATTATGACAGAAAGAAGATGCAGTAATTGTCTTATTAATAAAATATTGACATAATTGATGTTATAAATGCCCAAATAAATGTAATTTGAGACTTTTTATGACTTAAATTAATTTTCTCGGTTAATATGACATGTTATTGTTGATATAAGTAACTTGGTTCGAACTTATCATTCTGTTATAAATTTCATAAAAATCATGTACCAAATAGTGTTAAAATTGACATAAATTAGTTTTTAAAACAAATATTATATTATTAATTGTTATATAATTCTTAAAAATCTAAGGTTCATGAAAATGACTTAGATAAGGAAATATATATTAATAATAAACAACTTGGGGTTCTTTTGGCTTGTTATAGTAAGTTTATTAACCATATAGTGTAATAAAAAAAAGACACCGTAAAAGTTAAATTATTTAACTTAGTGTTAAATCTAATTCATAAGGTTAAAATAAGAACCTAAACTTGTCCAAATCCTATTGTATGTGAGGATTTCGACCCATCCCCAATTTAGATTCGAAATAAGACCCTTTGGAACCATTATAAACCGAATTTGACCTTAATATAAAATAATATTTTGAGATTTTCCTAAGGTGTCCCTCTCCTCCCTTATAAAAGGGCACCTCCTCCCTCTCCTACTCACACCAATTTGAGCATTAAAGCTCGGCCAACCCCTGCCAAAATTTCTTCTACACTTACCCAGTATCATCCTAGAGGTCCTGGTCTTCTTCAATGACCATCCTCAGTTTTTTAAGTGGAGGTTAAGAAAAGGCGCGTCAAAAAGAGGTAATATCCATTACCGATCTTTTTCAATTTCTTTCTTCTTCAACTTCTTCTTCTTTAGTTGTTTCATGATAAAGTAATAACATCAGTATTTATTATATACTGATATGTTATTATAAATATGAAACAACTCTAATTAACCTTCTATCCATCCTACGGAAAAAGGAAATCACCGCGTGTGCGTACGTACGGAATGCCGTCTCCACGCCGTGGTGTAATCTATTTTCCACCACCACCTTAATTGGATGGGTATAATTGTGTAATGAGTAACTATATATGATTATTATAAAGTGATATTGACACTGAAATAGTATACATACACTTCAAAACAAGTTCACGATCATGAGAACGATGTCATTGCTCGTGCGTACGTACGGACTACCGTCTCCACGACGCGATGAGATTCATTCTCCACATTAACCATTCATGAATGATTATAAAGTATATATAATGAATAATAATGAAATATATTACATGTTAAATCTACTGGATTTATGTATAAATATATGTCATCTACTTACTTCCATTCAAGACAATAAGGAACGGAAAACAGCGTTCATGCGTACGTACGGACTACCGTCTCCATGAACGGTGTGATTCATTTCATTTCTCTCTCTATTATATATATATATATATACTGAATATATATAATATATAAATCATATTTTATATTCATGAAGTAAGTAAATCATGATATAAGTAATAATATTGTCAAGAACAACAGGTCCAAACACGTACGATAAATGAAACGATTTTACCCAAAATGCTTCTTTAACATGGAATTTACAAAAGAACGAGTAATATAAAGTCATAAGTGAACCATATATGATATCATAACAATTAATATAACTCTGTAATAAGTTAATGACATTATTTAAATCATTATACAGGAGTTTCGGATACGTATAAATCATATCGGACATAAGGTAAGGGAAATATCACAATCTCATTTTTATACGAGATTGCTTATACTTTGTTATTTACTAGGGTGTATTTTATCGTCCACATCCATTTTTCCTCAATATGTAATATTATTTCCATCCACATAAAATTGTTTCAAACCTATTTTACCCTTTGTTGAGGTTTTAGTAAAATATATGAAATAAATCTTTTGTCATTTTTCGTACGAGGTACATTTTGACTTTTCTGACAAAAGTTTGAAAAGAATGTTTTTTTTAACTTACACGGCATGAATGGATTTTTAAAACATTATTTCAAAGATGCATCCTTTACAAGTTTTCAAGTTTATTTTTAAACAACTTCTTTTAGTTTAAAATTGTATGACATGTTAAGAAAGGAAAATTGTTTTTCAAGTAGAAAGGATATTTTCCTCAAGAATAGAGTTCAAGTGTTTTATCAAAATTATTTTCCATCTAAGATAATATAGGGTTCTGTTTCTATCCCTGTTTTTACATTAATTTGATTATGTTTTGATGGAATTATTTTTATGATGTCCTTTTATCTTATATGGATTATGTTATGCAGGAATGATGTTTAAGAATCCCATTTTTATTACATGGGTTATACAATTATGTATGATTTATGATTTTGTGGCACACATAAGAATGGTATCATTATGAGATGGGTGGGACCTATATCTCCCTCCAATGCATTGGGTAATGATTTTATATCTCATGAGATAGATATGGCTGGAATGGTAGGTTATACCGGTTCAGTGAAACATGACTGAAATGAGGGTGACTTGGTTCAGAAATGGACTTTGTCCACTAAGATAGTCTTGACAATGAGTCTTGACAAATAAGATATTATTCTCTATGATTATGTGTGTATGCCACAAAGTTTCATGTTTTATGTTATGATTGTTGGGATTCCATTTCACTACTATGATTTATCCCATGTTATGAAATTATGCTCTCTTTTGCAGGTTAAGATTTACAAAATGTTATGTTCTTATGAATATGATGTGATTGATATTTCTTTTGTTTACCATTACTGAGCATTTTTTCTCAACCTTTTATGTTTTCTTTTCCCCAGGATATAAAGAACGGTTTTAGGTAAAAAAAGGAATATCTTTATGGGATATGTTGAAGATCTTTCACCACAATTAGAAGATTATATTCCGAGTTTCCAAAGACACAAAACTATTACGATCCTTGTGTATGTGTTTTTGTTATGTACTAAGTATTCCGCAAAAGTAATGTAATGTCTATGTACGTCAAGGATTCGGGTCTCTACAGTGACTGTAGCAGTTTATCTTTTAGATGGAGAAGCTGATCAATGGTGGGCTTTGATTAAGAACACCCAGCCAAGGGAGGGAATTGAAGAGATGGAATGGGAACAATTTAAGACAATGTTTCATAACAAGTAATTCCCAAAATCTCTTCATACAAAGATGGAGAGAGAATTCATAGAGCCCATGAAAAAATAAGGAGACTCTGTCACAACCTATGAAGCGAATTTCACAAGGCTTGCAAGGTATGCTTCAGGTTTTGTTATCAACAATGATAGAAAAATTGATAGATTATTTAGTGGATTAAAACCAAGCCTTAGAAAGGATAATTCAATTCAAGACATTGGCAGTTATGAAGAAGTTGTTCGGTGTGCTCTCAAATTGGAGATAGAGTTTGGAGAATTGTCCCATGGCTACGGAGATAAGAAACGAAAGATGGATTTTCAATCTGGTGGATCTAATGATAAAGATGGAAAGAAAACCCAACGACCCACATGCCAAATATATGGGAAGTTGGACCATGGGAACTACCTCAAAGGGATGGGGAAATGCATCAATTGTGGGAAAGATGTACACCATTCTCACGAGTGTCGAAAAGACATGAAAAGGAATGATAATTTAGCCGATTAAATGAGAGAACCACTCATGGTTCAATGCTACAACTGTAGGGAGCTAGGGAACTATGAAAACCAGTGCACGAAACCTGTAGTTCTCGAGGGTAATCAGTGTCAGCAGCCACCAAAGCCAAAGGAACAACGGAAGGATTATGCCATCACTACTATGAAGGTGGAGCAAGATAATGAAGTCATACAAGGTACACTTACAATTAACTCAAGAATGGGCGAAGTATTATCTGATTCCGGTTCTACGCATTCCATTATATCTTGAAAGTTTTCTAGAACTATATAATCGAATCCCTGAAACCATGAAGTAGAGATATCAGTAAAAACACCATGTGGTGAAATCATTGCAACCCAAGTGTTTGAATCTTCTCCTGTTGGCATATGAGGAAAGATTATTCCAGTGAATCTTGTAATACATCCTTTGGTGGAATACGATGCTATAATGGGAATGGATTTGCACTCGTTATATAGAGAAAATATCAATAGTCGGGAAAATGAAATATTTTTTCATATTCTGAACCATCCCTTGGTCCTCAAAAAATGCAAGGAATATCATGAATCTCTTTTGAAAAATCCTTCAATGGTTTGGGTGTTTATTCCCTATGAAGAAGCATACCTCGCCCAAATGGTTGATTTGAAGGAAGGTGTCAACCTTGGGGAAATTCCCATCATGAGGTAATACAATGATGTATTTCCCGAAGAGTTACCCAGAATTCCCCCAGATCGTGTGGTAGAGCTCTTAATTGAACTCATACCTGAAGGTACTCCTATATCGAAGTGTCCATATATAATGGCTCCTATCGAACAAGAGGAGTTAATGAAGCAGCTGCAAGAGCATTTGGACAAAGGGTTCATATGACCAAGTGCATCACCTTGGGGTGCGCTAGTGCTCTTTCTGATGAAGAAGGATGGAACAATGCGGTTGTGTATCGATTATCAAGAACTCAACAAGATCACCATAAAGAACAAGTATCCTCACACAAGTATTGATGACTTGTTTGACCAGTTAAGATGATATCAATACTTCTCACAGGTGTATCTTTATTATGGATATCATCAGGTAAAGGTGAAGAATTAAGATATTCAAGAGACTGCCTTTTGTACAAGGTATGGGCACTATGAGTTTTTGGTGATGCCCTTTGATCTTACTAATTCCCCAACAATATTCATGGATTTGGTGAATATAGTCTTTAGAAATTACCTGGAAAATTTTGTGGTAGTGTTTATTGATGATATTGTCATATACTACAAGATCAAAGAGGATCATGAATAACATATAAGACTTGTTTTGGTGACATTAAGAAAGGGGAATTTATACGCCATGTTCAGGAAGTGTGACTTTTGGATGAAGCATGTCATGTTCTTGGGGAATGTGATCACAAGTGAAGGAATTTCTGTAGATCTCTCAAAAGTAAAGAAAATTGAGGAATGGCCCAAGCCCTCTAGTGTCATAGAAATCCGTAGTTTTCTTGGAATAGCTGGGTACTACTGATGTTTTGTGAGAAACTTCTCACGATTTTCAAGCCCACTAACTATGTTAACAAGGAAAGGGGTAAAGTATGTCTGGACAGAAGAATGTGAGGGATGCTTCAAGGAGCTAAAGAGAAGTTTGATCACTGCACATGTACTCACACTACCAAAAATTGGAGAATGTTTTGTGATATACAGTGATTCTTCAAAGAATGTATTGGATTGCATACTCATGAGAATGATAATGTGATAGCCTACGCCTCACGACAGTTGAAGTTCCATGAGCAAAACTACACGACGCATGATCTAGAGATGGCTGTCGTGATTTTTTCCATGAAAACATCGTGGCACTACCTTTATGGTGAGAAGTGTGACATATACACCGACCACAAGAGTCTAAAGTATATATTTTCACAAAATAAGATGAACATGCGTCAAAGGATATGGTTAGAGATAATCAAGTATTACAATTTTTCTATTCACTATCATCATAGAATAGATAACAAGGTAGCTGATGTTCTAATAATAAAAGAACCTTCTACTATATACATGCTACAGATTAAGAAAGACACTATCTTATTGGATATGTAAAAAATAGAGTTGGAAATCATAATGGAAGGGGATACATCATACCTTTCTCAAATGATTGTGCAACTATCCATATTGGAGAATATTAAGGAATCACAAAGGGATGATGTGGAGATACAAAAGAGGGTGAATGCAGTAAAGTAAGGGAAGCTACAGGAGTTCCAAATTGATGATAATGGTGTGGTTTGGTTTGGAATGTAGCTTTGTGTGCCTTTATCACATGGGATAAAGAAGGAGATATTTGAAAATACACATAGCTCAACATTCTCTATCCATCCTGAGAGTACCAAGATGTACCGTGATCTCTGAGAACACATCTGGTGGGATAGCATGAAGAAGGAGATTGCAGAATATATATCAAGGTGCTTTCTATGTAAGCAAGTTAAAGTTGAGTGAAAAAGTCCAAATTTATGATGCAGCCATTGCCTATACCCATGTGGAAATGGGAAAATGTTACTTTGGACATTTTCATGGGTCTCTCGAAGATGTCGAAGGGAAATAATGCGATATGGGTTATGGTTGATCGACTCAGCAAGACTTCCCATTTTATATCTATTCGGGAAGATCTTTTTCTTGAAAAACTTGCAATGATATATGTGAAGGAAGTGGTGAGACTGCATGGTGTTCTACTCTCAATTGTCTCTTACCATGATCCAAGGTTCACATCTAAATTCTAGAGGGGCCTTCAACATTTTTTGAGTAATAAATTAAATCTCCGCATAACCTATAACCCCCAAGCTTATGGCCAATATGAATGGACTATTCAAACACTTGAAGAAATTATAAGAGGATACTCTCTAGAATTAAATGGTGGATGGTTCAGCATCTCCCATTGGTTGAGTTCTCATACAACAATAGCTTCCACTCGAGTATTCAGATGGCTCCATATGATGCTTTGTATGGAAAGCGATGTAGAACATTAACCTGTTGGGATGAAGTTGGAGAATGAAAGCTAATTGGACCTGATCTTGTTTGAAGAGATGACAGAGAAGGATCTAGTCATCTAGAAACACATCGAATCTTCTCAAAGTCAGCCAAAGAGCTATACTGACAACCGTCGAAGGGACTTGGAGTTCGACGTTGGAGATAAAGTCTTCCTTCAAATATCTCCATGGAAGAGAGTCCTGTGATTTGTGAAGAAAGGGAAGTTAAGACAAATGTACATTGGCCCCTTTGAGATCATTGACCGCATAGTAGACATGGCCTATCAACTTTCACTTCCACCGAATATGGCTCAAGTTCATGATGTGTTTCACATATCACTCTTGAGAAAGTACTTACCTGATCCCTAAAATGTACTAAACTTAGAGGTGGTATAGCTGGAATATGTACTCTCTTATGAGGAACAACCAGTAGAGATTCTAGATCAGATAGAGATGGTTCTACACCACAAGACAAATCATCTTGGTAAAGTGTTGTGGAGGAACCATAAGTTTGAGGAAGGAACTTGGGAACCATAATAGGAAATTAAGGAGAAACACCCTCACCTGTTTGTGTAATCTGAAATTTTGGGGGTGAAATTTCTTAAGGGGGAAGAATGTAACGACACAAAGTTTATCAAGTGAAATTCCATTCTTATAATTATGTCATAAAATAAAATGAAAACACAGCATAATGAACTACTAAGTGATAAGTGACCATTAAAAATAATTTTGTCACTTCTGTGTTTGTAATTTTGAAAATCATGAAGGTTCCGGGCGTAGCGGAAGCACGTGGGTTGATGTGCCCACTTGGATTTTTGTCATTAGAAGTGATCAATCTGGGATCAATACAATGATAAACGCCAGTCTCCATGGATCGAATCACAGAAAAAGACAAATAAGATGGTTTGTCCTGGAACCACAAACAAGGATCGTTACAGGTTGATTATAATTAATTTAAATAATTATAAAGAAATACCTTTTGGGTTTTCATTCTTCGTTGATGTTCTTGATCATGTTGTCAATGTGATCTGTCGTTGTGTCACAGAAGCCAAGTGTAGACTCCCTCTAGCAGTGATCCACACGTGTACCTCGTATCTCTGGACGTCGCAAAAGGATTCTCCGGGTGCTAGCGTGGAGAATCCTTTGCTTGCGTTGTCTGTATTAGATTGTCTTGATCCGATGGAAGAGGATCTCTCTCAGTCATGAGAGCGTTCTTGGAGAAAGAGTTTCTTTCGGCCTTGAAAGCATTCTACAGAGATATTGTGCACAACGATTATCTTGTGTAGGAAAAGAGTTGGGGTTGTGAGGATATTTATAATCGAGTTTGAGGTTGTAGAGTTATGATAATAAATAAACACGTTACGTGTATCATTTATTTAATTAACTCTTATTGAAAACCCCCATGTCGAATAATTAATTCCTTGACATGCGCTCATGCTGATTATAATAAATATCATTAAATAAAATGATATTATATCCTCAAAATCCCGACTGGAAAAACTACACGGCATGTAATAATAAATACACAACATGTACTTGTTTTTCATTGAAAACTACATGGCTTGTACATTAAATGTACACGGCGTGTATATCTTGTATTCATTTATTCATTTCCTTTCAAAAATAAAACTACACGGTGTGTACATTTAATAATACATGGAATGTACTTATTTTATTTTATTTTTCGTCCACCATTTAAAACAACTTAGGCTTCCTTGAATAATTATTAAACCACGTACATGAATAATATTTATTCAACTTGAGATACTTGGATACACTTAGTGTGTGACCCTCTAGAACACTTTCTTGTTGGCATTAGGCGGGCTTGCCTAAAGTCCAAGATTACTTTCTAGCAATGGGTCAAGGCACCCAAGAGAATGAATTTGGCGCCGCATTGATGTATCACCTCATACGAACGCTTACTGTGTAATTTAATCCCTTTGTCTCAATATCTCATCAAGATAGTTTCATGGAAAATTCATAAACCTATATGCTTGATCCGTCATTCCTTGACCACCTAAAATAAACTCATCGTTCACACCATGGCCATGGAATTTAATGCGACATTTCTATTTCAATCAAAGGGCCGAGATATCAACTTCTATAAATGGAAGGTACACATCCTTCCTCGACTTATCCATTAACAAAATGTCACTCGTGACGCACCCAATGTACCCTACTTCCCGCCAACTATCTGCGTGACAGTTTTCTTTAGTAAATCTAAGTGCGCGAGTCATGACATGAGTTAATGATAATCTTCCAGTCTAAGGACCATTACACACGCTCGTAAATTGCAATATCCGATGACAACAAGACATGCAGAATTACTACTGGCAGGTCTGTTCCCATAATCTCCCATCTTGGAGATTACCAAGTGTGAACTCCATGAGAGAGAGTCTTGTCTTCTTACGAGTACTTGAACATGACGGTCTGTATACTATGTGTCCTATCATAGTATGTCATCCAACCACAGAACATTATTTAAGAATATTGTTGTGGAATTTCAAGGTTCTCCTCATAGTGGGGATCTGATATGACCTTATTAATGCAAAAAATATTCGAGGACATTATTATATTATAGTCATGGAGAACAATGAACAATATATTATAAGTGAATATTCATGTAATCAAAGTAAAAAATAGTTGGTTCTGAGGAAACCATCCCTTACAAACTCCCACATGGACTAGAGACAACTTCCTACGACTTTTAGTCTGCTAGACCTCACATTATTATCATGTTTATCATGAGTCAATTATTTAGTTAATGGGTCTGCCATGTTGTTATCCATGGAAATACTGCTCACTGCCACTTCACCTCTCTGAGAAAAATCCCTCAAGAGATGATACTTCCAATGTATGTTCTTTGTACGCTGATGTGACCTTGGCTCTTTTGCATGTTCCACCGCTGGAGTATTATCACAATAGAGTGTGATAGTATCTTTACTGCTCGGTACAACATCCAGCTCTTGGACGAAGCTTCACATCCATACTGCTTCTTTAGCTACCTCAGAAGATGCAATATACTCGGACTCCACTGTAGAATCTTCCACCACACTTTGTTTTGAGCTCTTCCAGCTCACTACACCTCCATTCAAACTGAAGATGTATCCAGTCTGCGACTTCATGTCATCTTGATCAGTCTGGAAACTACCATCTACATGTCCTCTGATGACTAGCTCCTCATCTCCTCCATAAACCAGGAAAATATCCTTAGTACGCCTCAGATACTTAAGGATAGTCTTGACTGCCATCCAATAGTGGTCTCCTAGATCAGCTTGATATCTGGCTACCAAACTTAATGCATAAGCAACATCTAGCCTCATACATAGCATAACATACATGACTGACCTAATCACGGATGTGTAAGGGATCCATGACATTCTCTTTCTTTCCTCATGTGTCTGAGGACACATTTTCGTGGATAGATGAATGCCATGTGACATTGTCAACAATCCCCTCTCGGACTGTTCCATACTGAATCTATTCAGTATCTTGTCAATGTATGTACTTTGACTCAGGCCCAGCATTCTCTTGGATCTATCACGATGGATCTTGATTCCAAGAATATATGCTGCCTCACCCATGTCTTTCATAGAGAAGCATTTACGCAACTATTCCTTAACTGACTGTAAGATAGGTACTTCGTTTCCAATTAGTAATATTTCATCAATATATACTATTAGGAAATCAACTACACTCCCACTAAACCTCTTGTAGACACAAGGCTCACATTCATTCTTAAAAAATACAAATTCCGTTACAGCTTCATCAAAACGAATGTTCCTTGATCTTGATGCTTTCCTTAATCCATAAATGAATTTATGCAACTTGCATACCTCGTTGGCATCCTTTGGAGTCACAAACCCTTTCAGGTTGTGTCATGTAGACATCTTCCTAGAGGTTGTCGTTAAGGAAAGATGTTTTGACATCCATTTGCCAAATTTCATACTCATGGTAAGCAGCAATGTCCAATAGGATTCTGATGGATTTCAGCATCGCAACCAGTGAAAAGGTTTCATCACAGTCAATTCCTTGACGCTGTCTAAAACCTTTAGCAACTAGTCGTGCCTTGTAAGTGCGGAATTTCCCTTACATGTCCAGTTTATTCTTGAATACCAATTTATTACCAATAGAATTTACATCAAATGGAGGATATACCAAAATCCAGACTTGGTTTTGGTACATAGAATCCATTTCAGAATTACTGGATTCTTGCCACATGGCAACGTCTGTTCCTTCAAATGCTTCCTTGTAGGTAAGAGGATCATCATTGTCAACCAATAATGAGTCACCATCCTAGGTGACAAGAAAACCATATCGTTCTGGTTCTCTCACCTCTCTCGTGCTCCTACGTAGTTCTTGTGTCTCTCGAACAGATTGTTCTTCCACAGGGCTTTGTGGAATCTGTTCTTGTACCAACTCATGTGTATCTTGAGCCTAAACTTCATTGAAGTCTATCTCGCTCCCACTATCTCTTTTAAAGATGTGCTCCCTCTCAAAGAATATGGTGTGTCTTGCCACTGTAACCTTTTTGTCTAAGTGGTTGTATAGGTAATATCCCCTTGTTTCCTTGGGATATCCTATAAAGATACACTTTGTGCCTCGGGGAGCAATTTTGTTACTTGAAGAGGCCTTAAAAAATGCTTCGCTACCCTACACATGTAAATTCGATAACATGGATTTGCGTCCACTCCATAACTCGTATGGAATACCATTTATCGATTAATTGGTACTTGGTTTAGTATGTGCACTGCTGTTTGTAATTCATATCCCCAAAAGGATAATGGAAGACTCGCATGACTCATCATTGATCTCACCATGTCCAACATGGTGCGGTTACTCCTTTCACTTACACCATTCAATTGTGGTGTGTAAGGAGGAGTGATTTGAGATAGAATCCCAAACTCCCATAAGAAATCAATGATGTCCTAATTAAGATATTCTCCTCCTATGTCTAAGCGGAGTTTCTTAATCTTCTTACCAAGCTAGTTCTCAGCTTCATTCTTGTATTCTTTGAACCGAACAAAAGAATCTGACTTATACCTCATTAAATAGATATATCCATATCTACTAAAATCATCAGTAAAAGTTATGATATGCAAGAACCCACCCCTTGCTTCAACTGGAAATGGTCCACACACATCTGTGTGAACTAATTATAGAAGCTCTTTAGCTCTTTCACCTTTCCCACTAACTGGGTCTTTGGTCATTTTGCTATGTAGACACACATGACATACACCGAGTGGTTTTAGTTTAAAAGAATCTAAATACCCATCATGATGTAATTTTGTCAAACGTTTCTCATTGACATGATCTAGCCGATGATGCCAATGTTGGGTGTGGTATGATTCATGTGAATTAACTTTTTTATCGAGTGCCATTACTTGGTTTTTGTAGACTAACACCTAAAGGCCGTTATAAAAATGTGCCCTACCAAAAAATGCTATCTTTATAAAAATACAAACATCCACTTTCAAACATAAATATGAATCCATTAGTATCTAATCTGGATACTGAAATAATGTATTTGGTTACAGAGGGTTCATAATAACATCCTCTAAAAACCAAGACCATCCCCGTAGGCAATGTAAGGTGGTAGTCCCCGACAGCTACATCAGCAAGTCTGGCTCCGTTGGATGCTCATAGATCTACCTCCCCTCGATCAATTTTCTTGAATCTACATGGTTCCTGTATTTGCATACAGATGTGAGGACCACAAGCAGTATCTAATACCCAATTAGTAAAAACAGATATATTGTATTCGATAACAAACGCACCTGAAGCTTCCCCTTGCTTCCTTGGATGGGTGCAGTTTTTCTTCCAGTGGCCCTTCTTGCCACATGCAAAACAAAAATCATCATGTTCCTTTGCCTCCCCTTTGATATTACTTTTCGTGGAAGGCCTTGAAGAAGCATTGGGCTTAAATCTCTTCACCTTCCCTTTCCATTTATTCACCATGAAGATAGAAGGCTTTTCACGCTTCATGTCAGTGTCCACTTGGCGAATTAGCATGAGAAGATTAGATAGAGACTTCTCAATGTTGTTCATATTGAAGTTCACAACAATGTTTGAGAAGCTCTGGGGGAGTGATGCAAGAATGAGGTCGGTACCCAGTTCATCGGGGAGTTTAAACCCTAGAACCTCCAAGTGCTCAATGTATCCAATTAGCTTGAATACATGGGGACTGGCTGGGGCACCGTCTCTAAGCTTGATCTGAAATAGAGCCTTGGATATCTCAAACCTTTCATGTCTTTCTCTCTCCTGGTATAGACCACGGAGGTGCTCGAGCATGCTATAGGCATCCATGTCTTCATGAGATTTCATGACCTCACTAGACATCGATTATAGAATCAAACATTGAACATCGAGAGCATCGTTCAAATGTTTAGCATAGACCAGGAAAACATCATCAGTCTCCCCTGGGTCAGGAGAATCAGGAAGTGAGGACTCCAGTACGTAAAACTTTCGTTCATGGCATAGGATAACCCGAAGGTGCCTAAACCATTCCTGAATGATACTGCCAGTGAGGATATTTTCTTTATCCCATATTGATCACAGAGAAAATGTGGTTGATGAGTTTTTCATCTTGATTCTACAATTTAAAAGAGCAGATTTATTAGTACTTTCTTGATTACAATTTATGAGAAATAATGAATGAATTAATTAATTCTCCCACTATTTTATCATGTCCCAATGGCCCTCACCATTGAACTCTGAATGTCCAGTTGCTTTGACATTCTAGTGGAAAGGACCCATATTTCCCTTCACATAACCCCAACAAGGGTTTCTCAAGCTATTTGAAGGTATTTAGGTAGGCAGGTCTATGACAACTGTGAGCTTATAGTTCCTTGATCTGTTGAGTGGACTCCCCAATCCTGATATCCTGACATGGATTTCCTCAACTCTTGCCTCCAATATTACACCATGTCTAGCAAGGGCTACTTCTCTTGATGTAATATGGTTAAGTTAACCTGAATACTTTTATAAGGGCTTCCTTTATAAAATTTAGTGTCCCAACAAGGGTTGGTCAAACACATAGTTTTATTGAGTCTTACCCTTAATCAGGTAACGGAAGGCTTGGTCTGACTTAATATGGTATTGAGGGATTTTATTCCTTTATGCGTAGTTTCGCATTATCACATGCTTGTTAATATTATGTGATGCTTGCTTAACTGATTAACCATGTTTTGATAATGTTTACACATAGTGTGGTTTTTATTTTATTCCATCTTTGCATGCTTGTTCATTTTATTAATTATGTGATCGCGATAACACATACATAATAAATAAACCATGAAATAAGACAGAAATAAAATAAGATGGCATGATCATGAGATTCTATTGGTTTGCTTATCTAGCGGTTTTGACAAGATAACCCTGAACTAGGGAAAACACCTTGAACCTGTTGGTTCGTGTTTTGCAGCTCCCACCTGTCCACCATTGTATCTTCTTGTGTCGGTTTCGTCTCTGCTTTGGGATTTGAATCGTCTCCTCTGGCTTGGGAGATCCTCCATTACATTGGGTTTACATTAAAAAAACCATGGGCACGTTGGCCCTACATTTTATTGGAAGAAGGATCACATGCCAAAAAATTTAAATTAAATAGATTTAAATGAAACCATACACATAAAAATGGTCTTTGGTCTAGCTCATGATCATCCATAGTATGCAATGACATTTATGCATATTTAGAATTTCAAATTCTTTTAATTTTTCTTTCATTTAAGATAAGACGCGCTCGAATTTAATTAATTATGATCTTATAATTAATCAATTCTTTATCTTAAATTCCTTTATGAATTTCCTTGAGATTCTTCTCATCCATATTTCTTGTACGGGTCTTTTTACATTGGAGGAAACCTGGTGAAATTCCATTTCTGGAAAGTACACGGCATGTAGTTTATAATTACATGGCGTGATTTCTTCTTTTCACCCTTTATCCAATATACACGCCGGGGCTTTGGCGTGTTTTCTCTACTTTGGAATTTTTGGAGTACACGGCGTGTAGATGAATCATACACAGCGTGTACTTCCTTGTTAAGCGGTAACCGGCCAGTCGATCCTGTGTACGCGGTACATGGCTTATCATTGTACACGGTTTCACCTCGGCCTGAACGGACTACACTGCGTGTTGCTCTAACATACCCGTCGTGTATTCCGGTTTCCATGCTCCGTTCAATTCTGGTCAACACGGCATGATTAAAACTTAGGCATAATCAATTCACACTGCGTGGTTTGGTAGACCAGTGCCGGTTTATTGAACCTAAGTACACAGCGTGTAGTTTTAAGTACACGTCGTGTAATCCCATGTTGTATAGACAGAAAGATCAGCTCCTCCGGATGAGTTCCTCGTTTTTATTTTAATCAAAATTAAAATTAAAAGGCCATTTCTGTGGTATGAATCGAGAAACGAAGGAGGAAGAATAGATCTCGTTTATTCAGATTAATAGAACGATATATTTCGAATTGAATCAAATATAAATGCATAAATTATCAAAAAAAATTAAATAACTATAATCAACTTTGCAACCTACCTCTGATACAATTTGAAGGTTCCGGGCGCAGTGGAAGCGCATGGGTGGATTTTCCCACTTGGAGTTTTTTCATTAGCAATGATCAACCCGGGATCAATATGACAATAAACGCCAGTCTCCATGGATTGAATCACAGAAAAAGACAAAGTAGATGGTTTGTCCTGGAACCAAAAACAAGGATCATTACAGGTTGATTATAATTAATTTAATTAATTATAATGAAATACCTTTTGGGTGTTCTTTCTTTATTGATGTTCTTGATCTCACGTTGTTGATGTGATCCATCGTTGTGTTGCAGAAGTCAGGTGTAGACTCCCTCTAGCGATGATCCACACATGTACCTCGTATCTCTGGACGTCTCCAAAGTATTCTCCGGGTGCTATCGTGGAGAAGAATTTTCTTGCGTTGTCCTCCTTAGACTATCTTGATCCAATGGAAGAGGATATCTCTTGGTCTTGATAGCGTTCTTGGAGGAAGAGGTTCTTTTGGCATTGAATGAATTCTCTAGAGATGTTGTGCACAACGATTCTTTTGTGTAGGAAAAGAGTTGGGGTTGTGAGGATATTTATAATCGAGTTTGAGGTTGTAGAGTTTTGACAATAAAAAAACGCATTACGCGTTTCATTTATTTCATTAACTCTTATTGAAAACCCCCCATGTCGAATAATTAATTCCTTAACATGCGCTCACGCTGATTATAATAAATATCATTTAATAAAACGATATTATATCCTCAACATCCCTACTGGAAAAACTTCATGGCGTGTAATAATAAATACACGGCGTGTACTTGTTTTTCATTGAAAACTACACGGCGTTTACATTAAATGTACATGGCGTGTATATCTTGTTTTCATTTATTCATTTCCTTTCCAAAAAAAACTACACAGCATGTACATTTAATAATACATGGCGTGTACTTGTTTTATTTTATTTTGCCTCTATCATTGAAAACAAATTAGTCTTACTTGAATAATTATTAAACCACGTACGGGAATAATCTTTATTCAACATGAGATACTTGGATACACTTAGTGTGTGATCCTCTAGGCCTCTTTCTTGTTGGCATTAGGCTGGCTTGCCTAAAGTCCAAGATTACTGTCTAGCAACGGTTCAAGGCACCCATGAGAAAGAAGTTAACGCCGCATTGACGTATCACCTCATAAGAATGCTTACTGTGTAATTTAATCCCTTTGTCTCAATATCTCATCAAGCAGGTTTCATGGCAGTGTCATAAACCTATATGCTTGATCCGTCGTTCTTTGACCACTTGAAATAAACTCGTCGTTCACACCATGGCCATGTAATTTAATGTGAGAGTTCTATTTCAATCAAAGGGCCAAGATATCAACATCCATAAATGGAAGGGAAAAATCTTTCCTCGATTTATCCATTAGTAAAATGTCACTCGTGACGCACCCAATGTACCCTACATCCTGAAAACTGTCTGCGTGTTAGTTTTCGTTAGTAAATCTTAGTGCGCGAGTCATGACATGAGTTAATGATAATCTTCCAGTCTAAGGACCATTACACATGCTCGTAGATAGAAACATTTGATGACACCAAGACATGCGGAATTACTACTGGCGGGTCTGTTCTCATAATCTCCCATCTTGGAGATTACCAAGTGCGAACTCCATGAGAGAGAGTCTCATCTTCTTACGAGTACTCGCACATGACGGTCTTTATACTATGTGTCCTATCATAGAATGTCATCCAACCATAGAACTTTATTTATGAATATTATTATAGATTTTCAAGGTTCTCATCATAGTGGGGATCTGCTATGACCTTATTAATTCAAAAAATATTCCAGGACATTATTATATTATTGTCATGCAGAACAATGAACAATATATAATAAGTGAACATTCATGTAATCAAAGTACATAACAGTTGGTTCTGCGGACACCAACCCTTTCAAATCAGACATACACAGTTGTGTTCAAGATGATTTTTGGAGTCTAATAAAACAAAAATAATTTTTTTGTGAATAGTGACCTACCATTATGAATAGAATCATACCCTTTTGAATATTAATATGACCCTTATGAATATTAGATCATCCCACATAAGATTAACCTTACCCATTAATAATTAAATAAAAGTTAGACATCTTAGAAAGTGACAATTTGACCATAGTAAACGTTTTGGTATTTTGTATGTCATAAATAAATAATTAATTAATTTAAAAGAAAACTTATTTTCTTAAAATGTGTTCATTAATTATAAAATCAATGTCTTATAGTTTTTTGATAATTTTATATGAACCTACGTAATATTTGAAAGTACTTTAAAATCAGTTTTAATTTTAAAAACTGTTCTTATGTAAATTATGATTTTAATGATAAATTAAATTAATAATACTTAGAAAATTAATTTTGAAAAATGGAATTCATTTTTGGATTCTACACGTCGAAAAATGGTTGGGGTAAATGTTTCATATTTTTCTGAGATACTTGAAATTTTGATGAATATTGAAATACCATAACTTACTAAATACGTTAAATATGCTAATTATAGAGTCATATGTGTTTTTCTATTGATGTAAGCCCACTTGGTTCGGGATAACATGAAAACATTACTATTCTTGGTCATTCAAGACTAACTATTCCTTTTCTTAGGAGAAATTAATAAACTAATGAATTTTATATTAAGGAAACCCCTCTCCCCTCCAATATAAAAACCACCCTTTACACCCTCATTTCCTCACAACTCTCAAGATCCATGACTTTTATAAACTCTACCCAAAAATCCTCTTGAACCCCTCTCCCACATTCAAGAGCTTCTGGTCTGATCAAAAGACCAAACCTAGCTTTCTTAAGGAGGACCTCAAGAGACGGATTTAAGAGAATTTCTCTCCCTATTCTCCTTTAATTTCCTTTCAAGTTCAAGTTCATTTTTTGATCTCCCCCCACCCAACTTCATCCAAATGGTATTTTAGCTACAATATTATAAATTTTCTCGAATTTTATGTTTCTAACTGGATATTATATAATCCAATCCCCTTTCCCTCTTCCTTTTATTTTATTAAAGAGAACGTTGTTCGTGAGGTGTTAATTTATGACTTTCAAGAACGACAAGCTTTATTCTTCCATTTATACCTTCAGTTATGGCCATGAAACCATTTTTATGGTTGAAATAGAATATTTTATATGTATTATGTCCTATTTGAAGTTCTGTAACTGAATGTTTTAAAAATTACTAACTGAAAAATTAAAACAAGTTCATTGTGATCGAAAAACTGCCCAAATTAACCCAAACAATATTCATTTAATCCTTATCTAATAATTCATCCACATGGATCTAATATAATTCATTATAAGATCATTAAAAATCATGTAATATCATTAATAACATGTTATATCATTTCTGGATATTTACCCATGTCCTACCCGAACATCAATTTAAAAATACAAGTGAACCCCTCCAGAAAACCATAAAAACAAACATTCGTGAACAATGTTTTAAAACTCAATAACTCATAAAAAGGCACATAAAATCACTTAATGAAACCATACTGAACCATATTAATGTATAAAAGGTTCTATATTTCGAATTAATATATATAATGTCATTATACAGGACATTAAAGAGAAAGAAGCATTCAGATACAAGGTAAGGGGAAATTCTCGAACCCAAATTTCATCCTTCGAGTTTTCTCTCTTTCACTCCATTTTTGATATCTTTACTCATTAAATATCATTTTTTCATCATTTTATTTTATTTTCTGGGATATACTTGTTTACCACTACTGTTTTTGTCAAACAAATTTTTTTCCAAAATAACTCTTCTTTTAAAAACTCACATTTTACATCACATTCAAGGTTGATGGTTCTTGTATCAGGTATGTTATTCCCTCTTTGTTTTAGGAACCCAAAGTTTATGATTGTGTTATTATGAGAGATAACCCATTCCTTTAAATGGGTTAGTTGTTTTCACTTTTGATATATGTGCCATGTGGAAAGCATGATGATGATAATTTTATGATGTGACGGGTGCACCCAGAATTATACAATGCTCCAATGCATTGGGTAAAGTGATGAATCTCATGATTAACTTGGAAATGATGTGTAAACAAAATTCTAGCTTGGTTCACAAGTATGTGTGGTAGTAAACCACTAAGACATGATGTTTCATTTTTATGCATTTCCACATTTCAAGTCTTTTATTTATGCTCCTCTCATGTTCATGAACTTTTTACCTTGTAATGATTATGCTCACCCCATGCTAGATTGTTCTTATCTATCCTTTTACTGGGCTTCTAGCTCACCCCTTTGGATGTATATCATCAGGTGGCTACATGTAATAAGGAGAGGACAAGTGCCAATATGAATCTAGAGAAGAAGAAATTAAATAAATGTTTATGCTTGATGTTGTAATCGTTATGTATGGTCCAGGTTTTCCCAAGACACTAAACTTTTGTATCCTCTATGTGTAATACTATTATGTTGTTTGTCATTAAAATGATGTTAAATTAATGTAAGAAAAGTCAAGGTTTCTATATTACACCTCTTGTATGGGTGGATAGTGACAGACATTAGGGTGGTATATGAATATCCTAACCACATGTACCTTCTTGGATCGAACTTCCTCCCATCCATTCTGAATGCTGTGGGGAGCTTTCCTGTCAAGCTGACCATGCAGGCCATATTGAACCAGTTATGAAAGGTAGACAAGTTCAATTTCCACCTGTTCTCATTACCAACAGGCATGTTCACTGATGACGGTTGGGGAACAGAAGAGAACCAGTCCAATCTCCTGGCCTGTCGAGGTGGAGTCTTGGTGGTGTGGGTGGACCGTGAGCCCCTCTGTGAGTCATACACCCCACACTGCTTTCAAAGGTAATTTTGGTGTATGCAGTGGTTGACCCCACTAGTATTCTTGGGGGTGCACCATAATGACCTCCCCAATGTAATGAGGTAGATGTGGATCATGTTCACATGGGAAGGCGAGATGATATGGAATGAGCTTCCTCCACCCAAGACCATCTTCAGACTTGTGAAGGATTATTCCAAAAGCATGGAGGCAGACAACCCTGGGGAGATGCTGAATCCGCCAACCCATTCGGGCCAGTGATTTTGTGACTCCCCAAGCTTGAGGCTGGGGCTAGATGGAGGGAAGGACATCCTGCAGTGGCGGGGATGTCATGGCAGTGAGGCCCACATTATTTGAGGCGGAGGCAGCAACATCAGATCTGGTGGCGATAGCAGACCCAGCAGTCCCAGAACAATAGAGTTATCCAGAGGGGAGTCCCCCAATAGGATTTCACAGAAGATCCACTCAGGCTTTGGTGAAGCGGCTGCACCATATAGACATTCTTGAGGATTGTATCTATAAGGACCCAACCCAAAACATTACATAAACCTGAATTAAATGAATAATTCACATTGAGGATCTTTTCATGTTTTGTGTTTTAGAGAATTAGGCATAAAAATTACATTAAAACTTGAATATTACATATATACACTACTACTCAGTATCCATTTTTTCATAAAATAAAAACTCTTAAAAAGAAAAACAGGTTTACTTCCATCTTTTAGATAGCATGAATTTTCCTTGATCCCGTACTTGACCCTATTCATCTTTAAGTCATGTGGAAACATTTCAAAAACTTGGGATGGGCATAAAAAGCTTAGTAAGGGTTATAAAATAAATAAGTAAAACCATATCCCATCAGTAAATAAAAATCAATGAAACTATACTTTTCAATCATAACATACCTTATGAAATCATAAGATTTATGAATAACACAGAAATCCTAAATCATAAAGGTTACTCATGGCATCCATATCAAACATAAATTGTATATACCATAGATATGTAAGGAGTTACAATTGGAACACCCATCATAGTATATTCCCGAAATCTCTTAGGAGAAATATCACGTTTACCTCCATCACGTTACCCAATGCATTGGAGAGCTATCTCGGGCTCACTTTCCCTAGGTTTATCACAGAACCACCCGTATATGTAAACAATGCACAATAACCATAACATAATAACAACACATAACCCAAGTATAAAGGAAAAATAACATTTCCACATTCCAATATATCAAATCAAAGTATTGAAATAAACAATGCTTTATGAAATCATTTTCAAAACCATTTAAAAAGTAACTATTGAATCAAAGAATCGCATACCACATTGAAGCTTTTAAATGAATTATCATTTTAAAAAAATTAATGTCTATATAAAAAAAATCCTAAAACCCTTTTTTTAAAAATAGCCATTAATGATAAATATTTCGAAAAATAAATCGTTAAAAACATTTAAAACGATATTTTAGTTAAAGAGTTTTTTTAACAAAAAGAGATATGCTTGAATACAAATAAATGAGGAATAACATTTAATCAAAACATTATAATATCATGAGAATAAATGGATTCATGATATAATATGTCAAAGGAAAGTATATACACCATATAAAAGTGAATTAGTGTATAACAACAATGATGTCTCAATGGAAATGTAAATTGAGATGAAATCACTTATAAAGATGGTATCCTTAAATTGAGGATAAATCAATCAAATAATTATGTGTGAAAAATATAAATACACCCAATATAAGTGGAAATTAAGTGTAAAAAAATCAGAGGTCATTCACACATATTCATAGGAGGATATATTCAAGAAGTGCATGTTGAACCCAGTGAATTGACATTGGGTTATGAAGTTCCCTTGTAAAAATTTGACAGCCTAACGACATCACTTTAAAGTTAATAAAATGAGTTGATGAGATAAAAATGGTATCTTATCACTTGGAAATAAATTTTACATCAATAAGGATATATAAGAACATATCCCAACATAATAATATGTAAATTAAAAGACATAACAAAAATAAGTCTTTTAAAATGAGGAGGCTGAAAGCTTCCCTTACCGATTTGGTAACTTACAAAACATACACCCCATGAAAGTAGGATCATAAAATGAATATATAAATACACATAAATGAAATTATATTACAAGAACATAAAATAATGTGTAGTACTACACCACTCAAAAGGAAATATTGGAAAATATAGCATGACTCTCATGGGAATAAAAAGTGAGATGAAACCTTTTACCATGTTGTAATCAACTGAGTCATATGACCAAAAGTTAATAACCAAAAAATGAATCATAGAATACCATGAATATAGTCAGAATAATGATAATATATATCAAATGGTAGTACACAATACACCACATTAAATGAATAAGTGTCGAAGAATGGAAATATCACAGAATTAACAGTGAGATAAGAAAATCCCTTACCTCGTGTCTGACATGACTTGTTTGTTCATTGTTCTTCTTGAATAATAGACTAAAGTTAATTTCAACTTGGTTAAGAACCTTTTTCAAGTTTATTGTTCCTTTTATATCACTTATTACCATGTTATAAACATTATGTAATCTTTTATGTTAATAACATTCATTTTGTCGATATTTGGTACTTGGGTCAAAAATGGTCTTCTTACAATTACATGTTGTTCACATAGTCAAAAGTTAATTATATCCAGAATTATATTCATGATTTAGATATCATATATATAAAGTATATATATGTATTTATAAATGTACAAAAAATTTGGAGATAAGAAAGGAAATGCACCGTTCATGGAGACGGTAAGACATACGTATGCATGAACGCTACTTACATTTCTATTTCATATTATAATAGAATGTAAAAATAATGATACATAATTATATTATAATTTCAGTATAATATCATATATAATATCATTAACTTCATCCATTATACGTCCAACAAATGGCATTAACGTGTCATATCACTTTGAGGGGGTGGTAGTCCGCATTTCCTCAAATGAAATTATCGAGTTTACCCATAATGAAAACCATAAAAATATGATATAAAAGAAAAAAACAGAAGAATAAATAAAACATAAACATAATATATATCATATATAAATATAGTGAATTGTTTAGAAGTGGTCTCCGTTTATAAGGGGGAGGAGGAGCTCTTTTGGAATGTGTGATAATATTATTTTATTATATAATGATATTAGGTTTCTAAAGGACAAAAAATAATTAGAGTCAAATCTATGATGAATCATGGTGGAAATAAAATAATAAAATAAGAATTGGACAAGTTTGGATGATATTTTAATATTTATAATCTTATTTATTTAAATGATTTATTAATGAGGTAAACACTGCATCATTATTGTGTCATAAACAATTTAAATTATTTGATGTCTAAAAATTATAAAAAAATACCATGATGTAGTAAATATATTTATATTTGCAATGAATATTAATATTCAAAAATATTACTTATATCCCACCATATAAAAATTAAGTTACTAAAAGATATTTGTTTTCTCATTTTTTTCCTTTACTTTAAGTTTATTAATATAAGTTGTCATTATCACTCCCAAGTGTCTCAATGGGGTACCAAAATCGACCCAATGATGACCATGGTCTTAAATGACTCAACCAGTAAGGTTTGGACAAGTGTTAGTGTAATTTGGAATTATTATAATATTATTTTTTCCTTGAATTGTTGTATTTACCTTTAACTACGGTAAATAAAAGTCAAAAGTTACTATTCACCAAAAATTATTTTCATCGTATTGAGCCACATTTTACTTACTAATAACAACCATGTATGTTGGATTATTAAATTCAATTCACAGAAGTGGTAAAATTTTATTTGAATGAAAAAGTAAGTTTTTTTAAATACTACTAAGTGGTTTCACAATTAATCAAAAATTGATGTTTTTCAGAAAAAAACCAAAAATTAATCCTAAGCTATATTTGATATTCTGAATTCAAAAATTATGTCTATTTTTATAAATTAAAAACATACAAGTTGCATTAAAGAATTTAAAATTAATTTATATTTCCAAAACAGATAGCGTGTTTTTAAGAAATAATAACTATCAAAAGATTGACACTTCATTATTTACAATTTCAAAGTGAAATTAATTATGATGACCAACATTGGATTAAATGGTAAAAATATATTCTAATTAAAATTTAAAACAAATTCAAAAGATAATATAACCATATAAATAAATTATATTAAAATGCAGTTTTGATTTAAATTAAAATATTTTCACTATTCAAAAAAATTGAACTTTATCGGAAAAATTTCAAAAATTTACACAATGTAAATTTTGAAGTCCCCATTCTAAAGAACGATTTTATTAGGTAAATGTGATTGTATTAAAGTGAAAAAAACTATATTTAAATAGGGTTCACCATTAAAAGGTGGTAAATCGACCTTTTAATGAAAAATATGCTTAAAATTTTATTCATTCATATTTTAAGCCTCTAAATTTTTATTGGATAAATGTAAATACATTTAACAAAGATGTATAATCATATTTTAGTTAGTTATATTCATTCCATCCAATAAAATTTCTATGATTTAACTACCATTTAAAATAATAATATTATATTATTAGCGTGCAGCGTAAGATTTCAAAGAAACTCGTTGTTGCGTATCGGGTATGCAATCAAACATAGTGTCCCCTTTAATGTAAAGTTAATATTTAATTAGAAAATATTATTTAATATGAAAAGTTTATTATTCCTTATTTATCTGGGATGTTACATCCTTCCCCCCTTTTGGGAAGTGCGTCCTCGCAATTTTAAAACTGGGCTTGCAAACTTCATTAAAGGTCCCACATCAGAAAAGAGTCAGTAAAACTATCACCTTAAAAGAAAGAAAGTGAAGTACAAAGGTCACCCTAGATAACCCATACTAGGATTACTTGTAGGAAAACAGGGATATGGAAGAAAGAACAACCGGTTAAGTTCCGATGGAGAGTGATAGAAAACATGATTAGGAGAAATTTAATCACTAGAAAATCACAAACACGTGATGGGTTAAACGGGCTTTGATTCCCCAGTAAGAAAAGTTAACAAACAAAGTTTTTTATTTACATTACTTTTCATAAAGGAATTTTATTTATGGTATTAACTAATAACATATGGAAACATACTTACTTGTAATGTAAACATTCATCCATTTCTATATTTCTAACACAAATTCATATTTTCTCCAAACATTGAGTATTTAGGATGACTTGTTCACATTAAAAGCACTATAATCAACTTCAAGAGAATCACATAATCCAAAAATGATGAACTATATTTTTCCATTCTTTGTAGACATAAACGAAAACCAAATTGGATAGTGAGATATCAGATAATACCCAAAAAAGGACAAATCTTTTACAAGATGAAAAACTACTCTTAATGTCCAATATTTGTCAAACAAAACCCAAAGATCAACAAAGACCATTCAATAAACAACTTTCCTTAAAATTCGTCAATAGTAATCCAATCTAAGATTGAAACCCAAATCCCATAAGGATTTAATTACATAGTCTTCCAAGATAAATATTGTCATTTATCACCAAATAACACCAGTTACTCATAAAATATCATAATGAAAAGTAATAAACCTAATCATATATTCTCCATGACAGGTTAATCGGTTTCATAAATAAACCAAATAATCATATGTCCTCAATAAAAAATATAGATTCTTCCAAACTAAAATTTCAACCATTATTTCACAATTGAAATACAATAATATTCTATCTTGATTAGGCATATAGTGTTTCTTCAAAAAAGATAATATCTTCCACAGAAACCTTTATCACATAATCACACAATAATTTTTCTATACTAATTATATCCATTTGATAAAACATAAGTTCCAAAAATCAACTTATTATTGTTCCATAAAAGTATTTTACTAAAATAATAAGTCATACTAACCAGGGACTTTATGTAGGCTAGTGGTAGGCGATGTTCCCTTGTCACCTTTCGGTTGTGGGTTCGATTCCTACAACCTTACCAGATGCGACAGGTGGTCACCCATCCTATGAGTTATCCTTTTTATAAAACTAAAAAATAACCCTAACATGTTTTAACCTCAAAGGTTTCCTTATACCTCTCATTTTCATCCCAATTCATTATGATCTCAACATCATAATACATGAATTCTTATTTCACCAACATATGATAAAATAAAACGATCCAAAAAATGAAGAACATCATACCTTGATCATGGTGTCCATTTGGTTTCAACGTCATCTTGTTCACGTAGGTAGAAAGTCCATGCATTGCAACAATGATTTATAGATCCTTCAAAAACATTTTCTTCCTCCATCCAAATACACGTTGTATAACATGGGTCATATGGGTGTTCATAGGAAAACAATTTTGTAAAATAATCATGTATGAAATATAATTTCAAAACATCTAATAAAACAAAATTTCTCTAAAATAGTCCGACTGAATTTGAGTTGAAACTTTAAATTAGTTGTCCTTTTAAAATTCCATAGGTATGTGTTGAGAGACTATATTGTAAAAGAAAATTTATATAGGTTGTTAAAGGGTCTCCTTCATCAACACCTTTTTTAAAATCATAATATTCTTCAAAATTGTGTGAGAAGGTAAAATATTTGAAAATTCCTTGACAATATTTACATTTCTTGAAAATATGAGAATATTATAAAAATAGGATTTGTATAAATAAAACCCATGACCCACGATGATAATGAGGTATAGTGGAGGTGCTTGATATCTCAAACAACTGCTTGCAGGTGATTTGTATGCTAGAAAATGTTTCACAATCATCGGAACATGACCTGTGCAATAATTATTGCAATAATGTCATCAGGAAGAGATATGAATGTCGTTTGAGATCCTCCTCTGTCCATTTTTAACTGACATTACATGACCTCAAAAATGTTATAAAAGAAGTATTTAATTCAAATAATAGACATGGGGACCAACCATGCGTCTAATGAAAACTCATAGTCCCTAAAGTTGGCTAAATCGACCTCTGATACCAACTATAAAGACCCGACCATAAACATTTCATAATCTTGAATTAAATTAATAATTCACATTGAGGATCCTTTCATGTTTAGATTCTTAGAGAATTAGGAATAGTAATTACATTACAACCTGAAGATTACATGTATACACTACTACTCATTATCCATTTTTTTCATAAAATAAAAACTCTTAAAAAGAAAAACATGTCTAGTTCCATGTTTTAGATAGAATGACTTTTCCATGATCCCATACTTGATCCTATTCATCTTTGAGTCTTGTGAGAAACATTTCAAAAACTTGGGATGAGAATGAAAAATCTCATTAAGTGTTATAAAATAAAGAAGGAAAACATTACCCCATCAATAAATAAAAATCAATGAAACCATACTTTTCAATTTTAACATACCTTACAAAATCATAAGATTTATGAATAACACACAAATACTAAATCATAAAGGTTACATATGGAATACATATCAAACATAAATTGTATCTATCACATCTTTGTAGGGAGTTACACTTGGAATACCCATCACAGTATATTCCCTAAATCTCTTAGGAGAAACATCACGTTTACCTCCGTTATGTAACCCAATGCATTAGAGAGCTATCTCAGGCTCACCCTCCCTAGGATTATCACGGAGCCACCTGTATATGTAAACAATCCCCAATAACCAAAACATAACCACAAAGCATAACACAAGTATAAAGGAATGATAAAATTTCCACATTCCAATATATCACATCAAGGTATTGAAATAAACAATTCTTTATCAACTCATTTTCAAAACCATTTAAAAAGTGATTTTTGAATCAAAGTGCCCCATAACACTTTGAAGCTTTTAAATTAATTTTCATTTAAAAACATTAATGAGTATATAAATAAATTCTAAAACCCTTTTTTAGAACATGGACATTAATGAGAAATATTTATAAGAATAAATCGTTAAAAACATTTAAAATGATATTTTAGTTAAAGAGTTTTTTTTTAAAAAGAGAGATGCTTGAATGCAAATAAACGAGGAATAAAATTTAATCAGAACATTATAATGTCAGGAGTATAAAGAGATTCATGATATAATACATCAAAGGACTGTATATACACCATATAAAAGTGAATTAGTGCACAACAACAATGAAGTCTCAATGGAAATGTAAATTGAGATGAAATCCCTTATAAAGATGGTATCATTAAATTGAGGATAAATCAATCAAATAATTATGTTCGAAAAATATAAATACACCCAATATAAGTGATTATTAAGTGTAAAACAATAATAGATCTTTCAAAAATATTCATAAGATGGAATATTCAAGAAGCACAAGTTGAACCCAAAGAATTGAAATTGGGTTAAGAAGTTCCCTTGTAAACATTCGACAGCCTAACAGCATCACATTAAAATTCATAAAATGAGATGATGAGATAAAAAGGATATCATATCAATTGAACATAAAGTTTATATCAATAAGTATATATAAGAACATATCCCATCATAATAATATGTAAATTAAAAGACGTTACAAAAAGAAGTCTTTTAAAATGAGGAGGGTGAAAGGTTCCCTTACCGATTTGGTAAATTACAAAACATACGCCACATGAACGTAGGATCATAAAATGAATATATAAATAATAATAAATGAAATTATGTTACAAAAATAGAAAAATAATGTGCAGTACTACACCACACAAAAGGAAATATTGGAAAATATAGCATGACTCTCACGGGAATAAAAAGTGAGATGAAACCCTTTACCACGTTGTAATCAACTGACTCATATGACCAAAAGTTATTAACCAACAAATGAATAATATAATACCATGAATATAGTAATAATCATGATAATATATATAAAATGGTAGTACACAATACACCACATGAAATGAATAATTGGAAGAGAATGGAAATCTCACGAAATTAAAACTGAGATAAGAAAATCCCTTACCTCGTGTCCGACTTGACTTGTTTGTTCCTTGTTCTTCCTGAATAATAAACTAAAGTTAATTTATACTTTCTTAAGAACCTTTTTTCATGTTTATTTTTCCTTTTATATCACTTGATACCATGTTATAAATATTATGTAATCTTTTATGTTAATAACGTTCATTTTGTCGATATTTGGTACTTGAGTCAAAAATGGTCTTCTTACAATTACAAGTTGTTCACATGGTCAAAATTTCATTATATACAGAATTATATTTATTATTTAGATATCATATATATCATATATATCCAGTATATATATGTATTTATAAAAGTACATAACATTTGGAGATAAGAAAGGAAATGCACCGTTCATGGAGATGGTAAGTCGTACGTACGCATGGACGCTACTTTTATTTCTATTTCGTATTGTAATATAATTGAAATTTAATGATACATAAGTATATTATAATTCCAGTATAATATCATATATAATAACCTTAAATTAATCCTTTATACTTCCCACATATGGCATTAACGAGTCATATCACTTTATGGGGGTGGTAGTCCTCAGTTCCTCAAATAAAATTATCGCATTTACCCATAAAGAAAACCATAAAGGTATGATATAAGGGACAAATGTAGAAGCATAAATAAAAAATAAACCTAATATATATCATATATAAATACAGTTCCATCATAATGGCCACCATGAGAGAAGGTATGAGGTAATTGAACAATCATCGTTTCGTGAGGCGTTAGTTTTCCATCCATAGAAACATTATGTACTTCACCCATTAGATGGAGGTGTGTGTAAATGTAGTTAGAATGATTCTCATAAAAATCCTAGTATATTGAGGATACTAGATCTATTATAAAATAATGGTATAAAAAGAGTATAGGGTTTGGATAAGTAAAATAAAAGAAAAAAAGTTAAGAGAAATTGTTACCTTTAATTTGGTTAACTTCCATTGGTTTGAATGAAAAGGACTTCTTAAAGTGCCTTCTTCTTAAGGTAAGTCTTATAGGAGGAGGAGAGGGATGTAGGGAGCTTAATTGGGTAGAGTTTGGAAGATCCAAAAGGCTTGAGAGGTGTTAGAAATTGGTTAGAAGTTGTCTCCATTTATAAGGGGGAGGAGGGGCTCTTTAGGAATGTGTGATAATATTATTTTATTATATAATGATATTCGGTTTCTAAAAGTCCAAAAATCATTAGAGTAAAATATAAGATGACTCATGGTCGAAATAAATTCAGAAAATAAGAATTGGACAAGTTTTGTATTTCATTTTGTTATTTATAATCTTAATTATTTAAATGATTTATTAATGAGGTAAACACTGCATCATTATGGTGTCATAAATAATTTTAATTATTTGATGTTTAAAAATTATAAAAAAATACCATGATGTATGAAAAATAATTTTTTTCCAATGAATATTTATAGTAAAAAATATTACTTCTATAACACTATATAAAAATTATGTTAGTAAAAGATATTTGTTTTTGTCATTTTTTCCTTTACTTTATGTTAATTAATCTAAATTGTCATTATCACTCCCATGTGGCACAATGGGGTCCCAAAATAGACCCAAAGATTCCCATGGTCTTTAATGACTCATAACATAAGGTTTGAACAAGTTTTAGGTTAATTTTGAATTAATATAATATTATTTTTATCTTAAATTACCATATTTACCTTTAATCAGGGTAAATAAAAGTCAAAAGTTACTATTCACCAAAAAATTATTTTCATCTTATTGACCCACATTTTACTTACTAATAACTACCATGTATATCAGATTTTTGAAATTCAATTAACAGAAGTGGTAAAATTTCATTTAAATGAAAAAGATAGTTTTTTATCTACTACTAAGTGGTTTCACTATTCATAAAAAATTGAAGTTTTTTAGAAAAATATCAAGAATTCATTTGAAGATATATTTGATATTTTGAATTAAAAAATGAAGTCAATTCATCTAAATTCGAAACATAGAAGTGGCATTAATTAATTTAAAATTAATTCCTGTTGTTAAAACAAAAAACGTGTTTTTAAGAAACAATAACTATCAAAAGATTGACACTTCTTTATGTCCACTTTCAAAGTAAAATTAATTATAATGACCGAAATTAGATTAAATGGTAAAAATATATTCTAATTAAAATTTAAAACTAATTAAAAAGATAATATAAGAATTTAAATAAATTATATTAAAATGCAGTTTTGAATAAAATTCAATATTTTCACTATTCAAAAAAATGAACTTTATCGGGAAAATTCCAAAAAATTTACCCTAAGTTAATTTTGATTTCCCCATTCTAAAGAAAGATTTTATTTGGTCAAATTCAATGTATTAAAGTGACCAAAACTAGATTTAAAGAGGGTTCTCCATTAAAATGTCGTAAATCAACCTTTTAATGTTAATTATGCTTAAAATTAGATTCATTCATATTTTAAGCCCCTAACGTTTTATTGGATGAATGTAAATACATTTAAAAAACATTTATAATCATATTGCAGTTAGTTTTGTTCATTCCTTATAATATAATCGCTAGGAGTTAACTACCATTTAAAATAATAATATTATATTATTAGTGTGCAATGTAGGATTTCAAAGAAACCCATTGTTGCTTATTAGGTACGCAATCGAAAATAGCATCCCCTTTAATGTAAAATTAATATTTAATTCAAAAATATTAATTGATTTGAATAGTGTCTAATTCATTTTTTATCAGGGATGTTACACTGTCTTCTTGGAGGCCTGGGACATCTTGGATGTCAATATGGATTTCCTCCTTTCGTCCGAGGTGTGGAAACACTTGATCCATATTAGGATAGATTTGCTGGGAATCATCCCTGTTAGGGACAACATTGTAGTATCCCAGGAGTAGGCGGAGCAATACCTAGCTGAGTTAGAGAACATCATGCACTCCCAGGGTGCCTCGCATCTAATGACAGACAGGGTGAAGGTATTGTTGGATTGAACGACCCCTCCATGGTTTTTGGCTGCAGAATTGAGGGAGAACATCCATTTTCTAGAAGAATGGGAAAAGTCCCCCATGGGGGAGGCTGTTAGAGGGAGCCCTTTTGGGGAGGGTGAAGTTGGTGATTCAAACCTAGAGGATGAAGAGTTTATATATTCTCTTGAGGTGAAACCCTAGGTCCCATTCCCAGGATCCATTTCTAGGTTACATTAGACCACTCACTAACATTTGAACTGTGTAAGAGGGCCCCATACAAAGTACCCATTCTCGCCCCTCAATAGATGAATATGCGATGCCTTTGGGATCTACGCTAACGGCTATAGAAATTACTATGTCTAGGGGGTCCAAGACAACTAAGGTGATTCCTCCATAGTTTTTAGAATTCCCCACAATATACGGAGGGCCCTATCTCAGGGTCCCAATGGTTGCAACCCCAAAACTAGATCAAGAATTTGATCTCTATATGTCTCCTTTACAAAATTCATGACTGCCACCCACTGACTAGGCTAACTGACATCCATTCCCTTTTTGGTACGCAGAGTTCATTAAATGGAGTGGGTTGCTTTGACGAGGTTGGTTGGTACTTCTAGAGGAACCTTTCCCAGGGGAACATCGGTGGTCGTGGGGATGGATATCCATACCGACCAAGGTACAACACTCCAAATATCTGGTGGGACTATTAGTAGGGATAATCTTGAGATTATTGAGGTGGTATCCGATGATGAAGATCAATCAGACAACATGGGTCCTGCCATACCAGATTAGACACCAGATGCGGACCCCGATACTGATTTCTTGGGGGTGTTCCCCGTGTATGGGCCTCCCAACCCTACAGACTAGGATGAGATGGCCTATGATGAAGATGAGAATAAGATAGTCCATCACTAGTCCTATTATCTGATCAAGCGTGTTATCGATTACACACCTAAAGAAAAATGGATAGACTCGATGGAGGAACATTGTTTGCAACTGCATGAACTATGTGATGGGGGAGTGGATGCCCAATATCCCTAAATGCTTGTCCAAGACCTCATGGTGGAGAAGATCTGGGAATAAGACCGTAGCCTTGGTGTGGGTTGGAAGTGGAGAAAAGCGTTGAACATCAAGAGGCTCTAGGAGGCTAAAAATGAGATTCAGAGGCTGCACATCCGGGAAGATGAACATTATTCTCTCCTCAATGCGCAGTTAGAGATTTTATTGCATCTGAAGGCCCAGCTGGCAGAGGATAAAGAGTTCCTAGGGCGAGCCTCTGAGGAGATTGTCGTACTCTGAACCCACTAGGAGTAGTTTCAGATTGCGGCTGACGAACTGCGCCCCATTGTTTCCAAGGAGTAGGGATAACTAAATTAGTGATTGTGAATCTTGGACGCCACAAGCTTATGGGTGTAGAGCTGCAACACTCATTTGAAGGGATCAACCTATCCATGGGAGGGGTCGATCCTCAGGTATTATGATGCATGTTACTTTAGAACGTGCCTTTACGTTCTCATTATACATGCTAGATGAATGCATCACTTCCGTTATTCATTTCTAGTCTACTTCATTGTCGTTACATTCATGGAACATCCATTGACCAGTCCCTGAGCTCGTGTGGGTCAGGCCCGATACAAGAAACAAGGGATGACCACATTTTTATTCCATCTAAATATAAGACTGAAAACCAAGCTCTGGGAACCCAGGGTTTGAAAAACCAATCGAAATTTTCAAGAAGAAAGGGAGAGGCCTGACTGGAGGATGGGGACCTCAGAACAATCGATGTGTCATCTTCCCAATGTGCTCTAGTGCATGAGCAGGGTAATGCCCGGGTTATTTGGATTCAACCTTAATATAAGGGAGGTGAAAGTGTGAATCATGATACCCCAGATTTAGAACACTATGGGGGTGGTGTGAAAATGATGGATAACCACTAACTATGTTTGAAACACAATATAATTAGTACATTAGCCTAAAATAGAGAAAATAAATGAGGGTTGACCATTCACCATATTCAAAACACGGGGCCTAAATTGAAATGACATCCATTTTTCTTCCATAATGTTGGCCCAAGACAGTCAGCGAGCCATGGGTCAATTATCCGTACTATTAGGGGGTCTTTTAGACATGAAATAAGATGAGGGTCCGAATAAATGGCACACAAAGTGAGGAGTGTGGAGTGATGGGTTGTTCCAATGGAGCCCAACACTCTTCAAATTATGCCATGGTGGTGGAAACACATTAGGTGGGTGTATCTATCTGATCCGGGATGAAACATACTTCCATGAAGGACCACATGGGCATGGATCTAGAATTATCTATAGTTTTACATCATACCAATAAGGACAACGCACATGTTGTTTAAACGTCATACGATGAAGATGATGCACATAGTTTAATGATCATACTGCATGGACCAAAATTGGGCTCGAGGGGTCGGAAGGGTCAATGAACCTTAGGTAGGGACCAAGGAGAAATTCCCAAGTGTCGCTACATATCCAATAAGGATGAGAATCAAGCCAGATGTAGTTCTCAGAGTGCGGTTTAACATCATGTGGGATTATGAAAGGCATGTGTGGCATGGCTACGCCAGTACATGTCCTACAAGAACTACTAAGCCTACATGAGCTGGGCTCGATTTGGGAAACAAGGAGTAGTGATGGGAATTTCCTATCACATGATCCCACATGTTAGGGGCGATGGGACTCAAGGTGAATGAATTCCCAATAATGATGACCCTCCTAATTATCGCACATAGATGTGTGAAGGTGTAAATCCAAGTATGTTGGAATTCCACTTGAACACAAGGATGTGGAAATATGTTAATCATGGTTCTTCAGATCTGAACCACAGTGATGGTGGCATGACGATAAGTGATAACTATTGACCATGATCGAAAACCAGTATCAGTTTCACATTATCTAGTAAGAGAGACAAAAAAATGAGGGTTGATCACTGACCATGTTTGAAACACGGGACCTATCAAAAATGTCATCTGAGGTCCTCAGGGACGTTGGCCCATGATGGTAGGTAAGCCAATGTGGCATGAGACCAAGCCGTAAAGGGGGTCCCTTCATATGTGAAATAGGATGGGGATCCAAATAACAGGCTCAAGAATCTTGGACATGGAATGAGGGAATTTCACTGTGAAAATTCCACACCATGGGCTCCTTGTTGAAATGCATCTAGGTACAACAAAAAGACATATCGGATAGAGGGATTCAGGTCCCTTTTCAAGGAAAAGGGTCCTAGGGTCGCATGCTTCCAACTTTATGGTAGTTGGATGGGCCATAAAGGGGAGCTTGATTTGATGGAGTGTGTGCAGGGAGGTAAAGTAGCCAAACCTGATGCATAGTTCCCATTGGGTGATCTTAGTTTATGGTCATAGAACTCAGACCCTATTGGGAAAAGACAAGGGAGATACATGGTGCAACTATTGTATATCCCAACGTGAATGAAAACCCAAGAGGCACTCACCACACCCCATGCTTCTAAAAGAGTTCAGGCTGAGAGGATGGAAAGAGGGGGCTTGATTTTAGATTCTTGTGTCTAGAAATGAAGACGATATGCCTGGGCGTTCCTATGTACCCATGAGGATGGGAATCAATCCATACATAGTTCTTAATGATGTCGTCCTGTTTAATGTCATTCATAAAGGATGTAGAGTGGTCTTAGTTTATGGTAACTAATCTTGGACTATGAAGAACGGGAATAGGAAGACATATGGGGAATTAATTACTAAAACCCTATGTGAATGAGGACCGCATGAGTCCGTATCTCCCCAATTTTCTCCCTGGGAAATGTCTAGACCAGGAGACCAAAAATGAAAGTCTGGCTGGGCGGAAGGAAAATTTCTCGATTGTTCTTCCATACCCCATGAGGATGGGAATCAAGATATACGTATTTCTAAAGGTGGCATGGTAAGATACGAGTTCCTGAGATAATAAGGTCATGTGGGTCTAGCCCTCGCCCCAAAAAAAGCGGCATTTGATAGATCTTGTTTTTCCTTTAGGATGAATTTGTGTGTGTGTGTTTTTTTGTGAAGCGATAGACCTAGGATGGATAGTCCTGCTATCATCATAAGAATAAAGTTGTATATAGGTGTTGACAAATGGTATGGTGAGTGACCGATACCAAACATGATGTCCGCTCAAGTGAGGACACCATGATGCAGTTCCATTTTTCATCATGCGGCCAGGATGATAATGCCATAGTTTATGGTCATGTTATGGGACCAAACTTTTATTTTAACATCATGTAGTATAGACGTAATAATTTAAAGTCATGTTGGACAAGCCATCATAGTTTAAGGTCATATGACTCATACATAATCAAGGGAAACGAGGTTCAATCGGTGCTATGCATGACGTGATAAAGCATACCTGATGTGAATGAAGACGAGGTCCACATTACACCGCATGCGATTACATGAATGAAACCTTAGGCTGAGGGGCTAGAAAATGTTAGATAATATGTTGTATGAGAGACTATCTCTCAGAAGGAGAGTACGTGGTGTAGCTCTTGCAAACCTTATGTGACTGAAGACATAAGTCCACACACACCACACCACGCAACCCTATATGGGTCGGGTGAATAAAAGGGCTGAACAAAAGTGATAATTTTAGAAATATAAGATAGACCCAAAGAAGAGATGTCGAAGTGTTCCTACATATCCCATATTGATGGGAATCAATCCATATGTAGTTCTAGAAGATTCAGAATAAGGAGATCATATTATAAGGTCTTAGAGCTCAGACCATGATGAGGTGAAACTCTTCCAAGTGACCGCATACCTCGATCTAGTATATAATCCCACATGAGTCAAAACTCGGTGTCAGAAACAAGGGTGAAATAGGTATTTGTAACACATGTTATAAACATAAAGGGGAATTCGGTGCGGAGCCCCGAATGATACCTTTCAACGGCGTTGTCCTCTTAACGTGAAAATGCACAATGATGGACAACACCAAGAGTGTCGAAATTCCACTTGGACATGATGGGGTGGAAAATGATATGAATCACGTAATCAACATTTAAGGCATGATTGGATTTTCATGATGATGGAGGATAACTATTGACCATGTTCGAAACACATAATCCATATCATGTGACCTGAAATGGGGAAAACAAATGAGTGTCAACCATTGACGATATTGACAACGTGGGACTTGAATCCATTTTTTGTTTGAAACCCTCTAGGATGTTGGCCCTTATTGGTAGGAGAGCCCTTAGGATGAGCATTTAGGTCACATGGGGGTCCATTCGGATGTGAAAGATAATGAAATCCACAATGATTGGGAACACAAAGCATGAAAAATGGGTGAAAGAATGTCCAGGTAGAATCTGACACTCCAGGCACTGAACCAGAGTAATCTTGTGCACATTGGCGAATCACCGAAGAGGGTCGAGGGACCTGACTTAAGAGAATCCAACTCGAAAAGATTAGTTTGTGGCAAGGGAGTGATGGGTGCTCAGGAGAGAGAGAGTTACGTGGTGTGGTGGTTACAAGCCCGACTTGAATGGGGACACAAGCCAGTACCACTCAACGTACCCCTCCCTCAGAGGATCTTAGGCTACAAGGCCAGAATGATAGGGTGGTTACAAAGAAGTGGGGTTGGAACAAATGATTAAATGTTCAAGAGGTCCAATGTATCCCCTAAAGATTGGAATTAAGCCAGAAATAGTTCTAAAAGAGGATTTTGTGCAGTGTATCATCATGTAGCGAGGACAATGGTTCTCTTAGTTTAATGTCGTAGGGCTCAGACTGTAACACCCTGAGATTTTTGGAAAAATATTCTTTTTAATTTCACTGATGTATTCTGTTGTATTCTACACCAAGATTATCTTGCGCTATACGCGACACCATATTATCTTGCAATATATTCAACCCTAACTTGTCCTTCATTACACGCAATCACGACCTTCCTCGATAGCGTGTGTAGTACGCAATACCGGGTTTCACAAAACAACGATATATTATTATAATATTATTATGGACTAGCCATTATGAATAGTATTAACTACATTTTTAATTTTATAACATTATTATTTATCATATATATTTTCTAGAACATGGTATGAGAACAAAATAAATTTTTCGGGTAAAATAAGTATTTTTAAAAAAATAAAGTTTTGCCGCCTTTTGAGGGTGCACCCACTTTAAATCTAGTTTTTGACATGTTTATAAGTTAAATTTGAAAAAATAAAATTCTTATTTGGAATCAAGAAATAAAAATTTACTTTGGATAATTTTTTCATATTATTCCGGTAACTTTCATGTTTTGATGAATAGTAAAAACATGCTATATTTTAATTAAAAACAACTTTTTTCCTCGTAATAACTTATGTGGTTAAATTATAATATTTAATGGTTTTAATGTATAAATAGAATATATTTTTACCATTTAATATAATTTATGTCATTATCATTGATTTTACATTGAATTCATAGGTTAAATAAATTCAATCTTTTCCAATGCTTTAAACAAAAACCCATTTTCTTTCGACAATGAGATTAATTTTAATTTAATTTTTGCAACTTCTGTGTATTGAATTTGGAAAAATGGATTCAATATTTGGAATCATTGGGTCCAAATTATTTTAATAGACTTATTTTTATTTTTTGGCTTTATTAATAGTGACAACGGTAATTTTTATTTACCATAGCAAAAGATAAATCGGGTAATTAAAGGTAAATATAATATTATAAAATTACCCTAACACTTGTCTTAATATAATTGTATGCTAATATTTTGTCCTAAGGCATATTTGGGTCGAAATGGAATCGATTGGAACCCACTTGGAGGTGATTAAGACCTTTAGTTTATTTTATTTAATGGAAAGTGAAATATGTCTCACTCAACTTTAATAATTAAAGTATTTTTAATATAAGTTTATACAGAATATAAATTCGGTTATAAATAATAATTTGAAATAAAAATTGTTTTTATTTATCATGGTAATTTAGTTGTAATTTTTAAGATTTAATTAATTACCTTATTATCTTATACATTAATGATGCATAAATTATTTATTTAGTGAAAAATAAATAATATAGTATTTATTGAAATAGTAATACATATCAAAAGGCCCAAAAATCTGTGAAAAACTTATGGGTAGTGTATATATAAACCCTAATCATCCAATGGCCTAATTTGGACCATTTGGATTCTTATTTAGGCGATTATGACACTTATAATATTTTATTTTAAATGATTCCAAAGTTGTCCCCTTCATAATTTAATAAAGATACCAATTTACATGTTGTTATTTTAAGAAGATAAATTCGAGTAAAATTATTATTATAAAATATTTTATATTTATCTTCATCAAAGGATTTTATTTTTAATTTTTATGCAAAAAATAAGTACATTAAATAATTATACAAAAATGTTGTACTAATTATTTTATTAAGAGATGTAATAAATAAATGGTTTTAAAAATATTAAAAGAAATATTATATGATCTATTTAATGTTCTCCACGAATATTTTAGACAAATTTCACATGTTAGGAATCTATTAAATATATTATTTCCAATATATCCTCTGTGTAGATTTTATTTAAATTCAAATAAATGAATAGTGTCAAAATTGACACTATTGTTATTTTATAAAAATAACATATTATTAAATTGTTTAAAAATCAAAAAAATATTTAAAAATTATAAATTGAAATTTATATAGTCGAAAATTTCATAAAGTATCCAATTATTGAAAATTAACAACAAATAATTTATTATTTATAACCATTTAAAATTTAGAATTTTATTACCACAAATAATCTTAAATAGATTAAATAAGGATAAATCAAAATTATTAGGTTTAAAATAAGATCAAAACATGTATAAATTTTATTGGTTGATGCGATTACAACCCTATATCATATAATATTATAATTGAGTCATTTTTGGAGTTTTTTATGTGGGTTTTGAATTAATATTAAACTAATATTTTTGAGGATTCCAAAGGTGCCCCTCTCCTCCCTTATAAAAGGGCACCTCCTCCCTCTCTTCCTCACACCACATTGAGCCTTCAAGCTCGGACAAACCCTGAAAAATTCTCTTATCCACTTCCTTATAAACATCATTGAGGTCTTGGTATTCTTCAAAGACCAATTTTAGTGCCCTAAGAGGAGGTCTCAAAGAGGCGCTTCAAAGAAGAGGTAATGTCTGTTACCGATTTTTTCAACTTTATTTCTTCTTCCACTTCTTCTTCTTTAGTTGTTTAATTATTTAGTAATAAAATCAGTATAAATAATATACTGATATGTTATTATAAGTATGAAACAACCATATTTAACCATCTATCCATCCTACGGAAAATGAAATCACCGCGTGTGTGTACGTACGGAATACCGTCTCCACACCGTGGTGTAATCTATTTTCCACCACCACCTTACTTGGATGGGTATAATGGTGAAAGTAATGAATATATATGATTATTTTAAATTGATATTGATTCTGTAATATTATACATACACTTTAATACAATTCCACGATCATGAAAATGATATCATCGCTCGTGCGTACGTACGGAATACCGTCTCCACGACGCGAGGAGTTTCACTCTCCATGATAACCATTCAAGAATGATTATAAAGTATATATAATAAGTAATCATGAAATATATGACATAATAATGCTACTGGATTTATGTATATATATATATTTATGTCATCTACTTAATTCCATTCAATTCAATAAGGAAACGAAAACAGCGTTCATGCGTACGTACCGCCTACCGTCTCCATGAACGGTGTATTTCTTTCCATTTATCGATCTATAACATATATGTATATGATGAATATATATTATATATAAATCATTTTTTACATTATGGAATTATCAAAATCCGGATATAAGTAATAATATCAAGAACGACAAGTCAAAACACATACGATAAATGAAATGATTTTACACAAAACGCTACTTTGACATGAATTTACAAAAGAATTGGTAATATAAAGTCATAAGTGAACCATATATGATATAATAACAATGAATATGATTCTGTAATAAGTAAATGAAATTATTTGAATCATTATAGAGGAGGTTTTGATACGTACGAAGCATATCGGACCTAAGGTAAGGGATAATTATTCCAATCTCATTCTTATCTGAGATTGTTTATTCGTAAGTATATACTGGTGGTTATGTTTATTATCCATGTCCATATGTTCTCAAAATGTTTTCATAAAATGTTTAATTTCCATCCATGTATGTTTAAAGACATTTCTAACCTTTTCTAATTTTACCACATCGTATGGACGGAATCTTTCTTTTGTTTACCATATGAGGTACTTTTTGACTTTTCTGACAAAAGTACGAGAAAAATGTTATTTTTAACTTATACGGCGTGAACAGATTTTTACGGTTTTATAAAGCCTTATTTTCATGAAGCTTCCTCCAAAATATTTCATGACTATTTTCAACCAAATCTCTTTCTTTTAAAATTTCATGACGTTTTGTGAAAAGAAATTGATTTTGAAGAAGAAAAGATATTTTCCTCAAGAATTCATTTCAAATGTTTTTTCAAAACCATTTTCCATCTAAGATGACATTATTTCATATGTGTATGTTTCAAGTATATTGTCTCTATGATTTACATGGTTTCACTTTTCTTATTATGGATTGATAACCATTTCTTTTATCTGGATTATGTGATGATGGGATGATGTTTATGAAACCCATTTTACATATTAGGTTATTATGAATGATGTATGTTTATTGTGTGGCACTAGTAAGAATGATTTCATTATGAGATGAGTGGGACCTATATCTCCCTCCAATGCATTGGGTAAAGATTTATATCTCATGAGATAGACATGCCTGGAATGGTAAGTTAATCCGGTTCAGTGTTACAGGACTGGAATGAGGAGTGAACTCGATTCAGAAAGGGACTTTTTCCACTAAGATGGTCTTGGCAGCAATGCCATGGCTACTATAGAAATCATTACATGTTCTTAATGGATGCCACAATTACATGTTTTATTCCCATGACATTTTATCATTTTTTATGTTCCATTATGATCTATGCCTTATGTACTTCCATGTTTTATGTCGTTGCTAATGATTTTGATGATTAAAAATTATGTTCATGTTTTTATGTTCAAATGTATATGGTGTGTTTTATTTTATCCATGATTACCCATACTAAGCATTTGAGCTCACCCTTTTTTTGTTTTATTTTCCCCCAAGATTAAAAGAAAGGTTTTAGGTAAGGAAACAAAAAGTGGAAGATCTTTATGGGAGACGTTGAAGATCTTTCACCACGATTAGAATATTACGTTCCAAGTTTCCAGTGACACTAAACTATTACGGTCCTTGTGTGTCTATTTTTGTTATGTATTAAGTATTCCACAAAAGGAATGTAATGTCCATGTACGTCATGATTTGGGTCTCTACAGTTGGTATTAGAGAGAGGTTTAGTTAACCTTTGGAAAATAGGATGTGAAAACTTTAGTGAGACCCCTAGAGATAAATCTAAGGTATGTCTAGGGATGTCCCTAAGGATAAGTATACTTATAGGTTATAGTCCTAGAATTGCGCTAATGATCATAGAATTAATCTTAATATGTTAGATATTGAAGGTACTCCCCCTTTAATATGTTGTTTTCCCTAGCATGGTATTTTCCTCTCACACTATTATTTTTGTGTTTTAGATGATGGATGGAATCCAAAGGAACCGTGTTGATCAATGTGTTGGACAATGCAATGACTGACTTCCTGACCAAACCAATGTCATGGGAGACGGAGTGCACAATATTATTTCTATACTTACACAACCTATGAATCATTCTAGATTTCAAAATGAGAAGAGAAAGGATCAACATTCTGTTGAATCCTTCATGAGGCAGCGTCCACCTTCATTTAGCGGGTCTTCTGATCCCTTAGTGGATGAACAATGGATCAGTACTACTGAAAAGATATTTTTAGTTCTACAAAGTTCTGAGCATGATAAAGTCATCTTAGCAGTATATTTTTTGGAAGGTGATACTGATCAATGGTGGAAACATATCAAGAATATGAGGAAAAGAGATGAAATTGAGTCCATGGAATGGGACATGTTCAAGAACTTGTTTTTCAGTAAGTACTTCCCTGGTATTCTTCGAACAAAGATGGAAAAGGAGTTTCTTGAGCTTAAGCAGAAGGATGATGAATTTGTTTGTATATATGAAGCGAATTTTACAAGACTTTCAAGGTATGCATCTGGATTTATCATCCAACCTGAAAGTAAAGTTGATCGATTTTTTAGTGGCTTAAAACCAAGTCTTCGAAGGGCATTAGCTATAAGAGACTTCAACAGCTTTGAAGAAATTGTGCGTTGTGCTATCAAGGTAGAACTGGAAGCTGGTGTAACATATCCATCTCATGGTTTTGACATGAAACGAAAGATGGAGTTCAAGGATAAATCTTAGAATAATGGTGAAAAGAAGATGAATGTTTCTTTATGCTCAAAGTGTGGAAAGAAGCATGGTGGAGATTGCCTAAAAGGTACTAGAAAATGTCTTTTAAGTGTGGAAAGAAGGTCATCGAACGGTTGATTATCGATGTAATGGGAAAAAGGTTACTAATGATGTGAATAGAGAAAAGAATACAGAGAACTCTCCACCAACACTTCAATGCTTCATGTTCAAGGAAATGGGGCATTATGATAATAAATACCCTAATCCACGGGTTAATGATAATCAATGTGAGGAACCTCTTAAGGAAAAGGATAAAGGGAAGTTGCATGAGATCACTATTTGTGATTTTGAGTATGAAAATGATGTTGTGTAGTGATTAAGTGTTTATGTAATGGGATTTCAAAATAGTATCATGGAATTTCATTTATGGTATTGTGGAATTTTGGAATATCTATGTATTGGTTTTCAATAATTATATGGTACTGGTAACCATGAAAAGATGATTGAAATATTTTTTAGAAAGAAGATGAAATGCACATAATGAAGGGATAAGGAGAAAATAATATGATAGTAATCATGAGCTCATGATTGATATAAGGACTAAGTGATATTATGGTTTGAGTATATAGAATTTTTGGGATTTTGGTATGTAGAAAGTGTTAAAATTTAACAGCATTCATGTTTTCACTAAGGTTAAATGGGTATTCATTCATCAAGAGAATACATGATTAAGGTATTCACATGTTTGTAATTTGACCGACAAGTTATATCTTATGATATATTGGGGATAAATGATGGCATTCACGTGATTGTTATGTGACATGTCAAGTAATCATTTTCATTATACCATGAGCTTGGACCGAAGTATTTTAGATAATCCTAATGATTGGAATGGATTATGTTAGACATAAGTTAGTATTTTTTAAGGATAGAACTTTTTTTTGATATTATTGATGGGATGTTATAGTAATGTAGTTTTAAAAAAAGGACAACATGCAGGACATGCGACAGCCCATCACGTCGGACAAGGCTGTGGGAATCAAACCCACAACCAAAGTACGACTGGCCTTTATCGCCTACCACTGGCCTACAGGAAGTCCCTGGTTTGTAGAAACTAGTTTTATTTTATTAAGCGGTATGATATATGATGTATAAGTTCATTTTTGGAATAGTATATGATTAACCACACCATATATGGACTTATGTATATTTGATAACTTTTTCTAACCTTTTGTTTGAAACAGATGGAACGACCCATCATTCTATCACATGATCTGATAACTCTTCAAAAATAACAAATTCAACTTCATTTCTTTAAGAGATGAAGTGGAAATTGTTCCAAGCATGAACAACAGTGATATTGTTCCAAAATCAAGCAAATATTTCTTCTAATTCAAAATATTCAACTTTAGGGAAATGATATTGAAAACCAAAAATGTTGTCCTAGTGATCTTATATTCGATGAATCAGATGGTACCTTAGATCATCACAAATCTATGGATTTGTGATTTTTGGATTTTTCATAGCCATGTTCTCTACCACTCTCCATCAGAACTTGATGGATAGATTTTTCTTCCATATCCATATTTTCACCTATGTTCTCCTATATGGAAACCCAGTGATGAGTTACTTTGGGTAACCGTTACGTTTCATACTATAGTTTTTAAATATTGGTTTTGGTATTTTTTTAAGATGTGGGTTTATATTAAAGAAAATTTTGAGTAGTAAACGATTTATAACCCCGACGAATTTCGAGGGAGAAATTCATTTTAAGGGGGGAAAAATGTAGCACCCCGAGATTTTATGAAAAATATTCTTTTTAATTTCACTGATGTCTTCTGTTGTATGCTAAAACATGATTATTTTGCGCTATACGCAACACCGTATTATCTTGCAGTATACGCAACCCTAACTTGGCCTTCGTTACACGCAATCACGACCTTCCTCGATAGCGTGTGTAGTACGCAACATCGGGTTTCACAAAACAACGATATATTGTTATAATATTATTATGGACTAGCCGTTATGAATATTATTATCTACATTTTGAATTTTATAACATTATTATTCATCTTACATATTTTCTAGAACATGGTATGAGAACCAAATAATTTTTTCGGGTAAAATAAGTATTTTTCAAAAAATGCAGTTTTACCGCCTTTTAATTGTGCACCCACTTTAATTATAGTTTTTGACATATTTATAAGTTAAATTTGGAAAAATGCAATTTTTATTTTGAATCAAGAAATAAAAAATTACTTTGGATAAAATTTTCATATTATTCTGGTAACTTTCATATTTTAATGAATAGTAAAAACACGCTATATTTTAATTAAAAACAACTTTTTTCATCGTAATAACTTATGTGGTTAAATTATAATATTTAATGGTTTATAGTATAAATAGAATATATTTTTAACATTTAATATAATGTATGTCATTAGTATTGATTTTACATTGAATTCGTAGGTTAAATAAATTCAATATTTTCTAATGTTTTAAACAAAAACCCATTTTCTTTCGACAACGAGATTAATTTTAATTTAATTTCTGAAACTTATGTGTATTGAATTTGGAATAATGGATTCCATATTTGGAATCAGTGGGTCCAAATTATATTAATAGACTACTTTTTATTTTTGGGCTTTATGAATAGTAACAACGGTAATTTTATTTACCATAGTAAAAGGTAAATCTGGTAATTAAGGGTAAATATAATATTATAAAAATAACCTAACACCTCTCTTAATATAATTGGATGATTATATTTTTTCCCAAGGAATATTTGGGTAGAAATGGAATCCATTGGAACCCACATGGATGTGAAGTCCTTTAGTTTGTTTTATTTAAAGGAAAATGAAATATGTCTCACTCAACTTTAATAATTAATGTATTTTTAATATATGTTTATACAGAATATAAATTCGGTTATAAATACTCATTTGAAATATAAAATGTTTTTATTTATCATGTTAATTTATTTTTAATTTCTAGGATTTATTTAATTACCTTATTATCTTATACATTAATGATCTTGAAATTATTTATTTAGTGAAAAATCAATAATATAGTATTTATTAAAATAGTAATACATATCAAAAGGCCAAAAAATCTGCCCAAAACTTATGATTAGTGTAAATATAAACCCTAAATATCCACTGGCCGAATTTTTTGCCATTTTAATTCTTATTAAGGAGATTATGACCTTTATAATATTTTATTTTAAATAATTCCAAAGTTGTGACCTTCATAATTTAATAAAGATAACAATTTACATGTTGTTATTTTAAGATGATAAATTAGAGTAAAATTATTATTATAAAATCTTTGATATTTTTCTTCATCAAAGGATTTTATTTTTAATTTTTATGAAACAAATAAGTATATTAAATTATTATACAAAAATGTTGTACTAATTATTTAATTAAGAGATATACCAAATAAATGGTTTTAAAAATATTAAAAGAAATATTATATGAACTATTTAATGTGCTAAAAGAATTTTCTAGACAAATTTGACATGTTAGGAATCTATTAAATATTTTAGTCCGAATATATCCTCTGTGTAGATTTTATTTAAATTCAAATAAATGAAAAGTGTAAAAATTGACACTGTTGTTATTTTATAAAAATAACATATTATTAAATTGTTTAAAAATAACGAAAATATTTAAAAATTATAAATTGAAATCTATATAGTCTAAAATTTCATAAAAATCCAATTATAAAAACTTAACAACACATAAAGGATTATTTAAAACCATTTAAAATTTAGAATTTTATTACCCCAAATAAACTTAAATATATTAATTAAGGATAAATCAAAATGATATGGTTTAAAATAATATCAAAACATGTATAAATTTTATTGGTTGAAGAGATTACAACCCTCTCTCATCTAAGCTTATAATCTAGTAATTTTTGGAGGTTTTTATGTTGGGTGTGAATTTATATTAAACTAATATTTTTGGGGATTCCAAAGGTGCCCCTCTCCTCCCTTATAAAAGGGCACCTCCCCCCTCTCTTCCTCACACCACTTTGGGTCTTTAAGATCGTCCAATACCAGAAAAATTCTCTTCTACACTTCCCTATAAACATCCTAGAGGTCCTGGTCTTCTTCAAAGACCAATTTTAGTTCCCTAAGAGGAGGTCTCAAAGAGGCGTTTCAAAGAAGAGGGAATGTCTGTTACCGATTCATTAAATTTTATTTCTTCTTCCACTTCTTCTTCTTTAGTTGATTAATTATGAAGTAATAACATCAGTATCAATAATATACTGATATGTTATTATATGTATGAAACAACCATATTTCACCATCTATCCATCCTACGGAAAACGAAATCACCGCGCGTGCGTACGTACATAATACCATCTCCACGCCGTGGTGTAATCTTTTTTCCACCACCACCTTAATTTGATGGGTATAATGGTGAAAGTAATGAATATATATGATTATTGTAATGTGATATTGATTTTGTTATATTATAAATACACTTTAATACAGTTCCGTGATCATGGGAATGATATTATCGCTCGTGCGTACGTACGGAATACCGTCTCCCCGACGCGATGAGATTCACTCTCCATGATAACCATTAAAGAATGATTATAAAGTATATATAATAAGTAATAATGAAATATATTACATAATAATGCTTCTGGATTTATGTATATATATATTTATGTCATCTACTTAATTCCATTCAATTCAATAAGGAAACAAAAACAGCGTTCATGCGTACGTACGGCCTACCATCTCCATGAATGGTGTATTTCTTTCCTTTTATCGATGTATAATATATATTTATATGATGAATATATATTATATATAAATCATTTTTTACATTCTATAATTATGTAAATCAAGATATAAGTAATAATATCAAGAACGGCAAGTCGAAACACATACGATAAATGAAATGAGTTTACCCAAAACGCTACTTTAACATGAATTTACAAAAGAACAGGTAATATAATGTTATAAGTGAACCATATATGTTATAATAACAATGAATAGGATTCTTTAACAAGTCAATGACATTATTTAAATCATTATACATGAGGTTTGGATACGTATGAGGCTTATCGGACCTAAGGTAAGGGATAATTATTCCAATCTCATTCTTATCTGACATTGTTTGTTCGTAAGTATTTACTGGGGGTTATGTTTATTATCCATGTACATATGTTCTAAAAATGTTTTCCTAAAATTTTTACTTTCCTTCCATGTATTTTTAAAGACATTTTTACCCTTTTCTACTTTTACCACATCGTATGGAAGGAATCTTTCTTTTGTTTACCATACAAGTTACTTTTTGACTTTTCCGACAAAAGTACGAGAAACATGTTATTTTTAACTTATATGGCGTGAAAAGATTTTTATGGTTTTATAAAGCCTTATTTTCATGAAGAATCCCCCAAAATATTTCATGACTATTTTCAGCAAAATCTCTTTCTTTTAAAATTGCATGACGTTTTGTGAAAAGAAATTGATTTTGAAGAAGAAAGTATATTTTCTTCAAGAATTCATTTCAAATGTTTTATCAAAACCATTTTCCATCTAAGATGACATTATTTCATATGTGTATGTTTCAAGTATCATGTCTCTATGATTTACATGGTTTCACTTTTCTTATTATGGAATGATATCCATTTCTTTTATATGGATTATGTAATGATGGGATGATATTTATGAAACCCATTTTATTTATTGGGTTATTATGAATGATGTATGTTTATTTTGTGGAACAAGTAAGAATGATTTCATTATGAGATGGGTGGGACCTATATCTCCCTCCAATGCATTGGGTAAAGATTTATATCTCATGAGATAGAAATGGATGGAACAGTATGTTAATCCGGTTCAGTATTACAAGACTGGAACGAGGAGTGAACTTGATTCAGTAAGGGACTTTGTCCACTAAGATGGTCTTGGGAGCAATGCCTTGGCTACTATGGAAATCATTACATGTTCTTAATGGATGCCACAATTACATGTTTTACTCCCATGCTATTTTATCATGGTTTATGTTCCATTATGATCTATGCCTTATGTACTTCCATGTTTTTTGTCATTGCTCAGGATTTTGATGTTTAAATGTTATGTTCATGTTTTTAAGTTGAAATGTATATGGTATGTTTTATTTTATCCATGCTTACCCTTACTAAGCATTTGAGCTCACCCTTTTTATGTTTTATTTCCCCCTTGGATTAAATGAATGGTTTTAGGTAAGGAAACAAAAAGTGGAAGATCATTATGGGAGATGATGTAGATCATTCACCACGATTAGAAGATTACATTCCACATTTCCAAAGACACTAAACTATTACGGTCCTTGTGTGTCTGTTTTTGTTATGTATTACGTATTCCACAAAAGTAATGTAATTTCCACGTACGTCAAGCTTTGGGTCTCTACACATACCGTATTTCGAGTTTAATGTCATATGAATGGGACAACTGAGTGGAGAGGAAAAATAATCATGCCTATGGAAGATCACAAAGTATCAATAATGATAGAGGATAACTGTTGACCATGTTCCCAACACAATATACACATCAATGCGAATGGAGGTTTGGGGACAACAATTGAGCATCGACCTTTGAACGTATTCACAACATATAACTTGTATCAATTTGTCTCTCGAAATCCATGTGGATGTTGGCACAGATTGATAGGAGAGCCCTTAGGCCAAGCATCCATGCCATTCTGGGGTCATTTTGGATCTAGAAGATGATGGAAACCCAAACGATGGGGCTCACATTGCATGGCAGGGCCTGTTCTCATGGAAAGAATGATAAATGAAGGTGGGATGTCTCAAAGGGGGTATGTGTGGCGTGGTATAATAGTCTGACATGAATAAGGACATGAGTCCATACAACAACACAAAATCCTAAATGAGAACTCACTCCAAGGGGCTAAAAGGGTCGAGGGACCTAAGGATGGGTTACCCAACCAACTGTAACCATATAAACATTAATGCTGATATTTACTTTCCTCATCTACTAATACCACATAAGCAATGCATGTGGTGGGAAACAAGGAGTAGGACTAGTATCTCCCCATCATATAAAGATCTAATAGCTGGAATCACACTCCTGCTCGAGGTAGACCAAATCATGAAGAGATAGTGGGAAAAAATGAGAAAATACAATCAATGTTCGACAAATATGGGGGTGGTGGTAATGACAAATGATAGCTGTTGACTAGGTTCAAAACACAACGTCTATATTGTGTGACCTGAAATGAGAACAACAAATGAGCATCGACCACTGAACATATTCACAACATGAAACTTGATTGAATTTTTCATTTGAGGTCCTCACGGGAATTGGCCCAAAATTATAGGAGAGCCCTTAGGCTATGTATCCATACCATTCAGGGTCCCTCTAAGATGTGAAAGATAATGGAAACCCAAATGATGCAGTGTGTGGAGCATAAATGTGCCTGTTCCACTTAATGTCAAGTTGGAAAGTAGAATATGTGGGGATCTTCAGGGTAGAGGGATACGCAGTACGGTCATGATGAACATGATTTCAATGAGTCAAAAAGGCTATAATAGACCATGTGTTTTGACCCAATGGGAGATTACAATGTTTGCGGATGGGCCTATAGATGAAATGTTCAGCTGTTCCTACATATCCCAAAAGTATGGGAATAATGCCATATGTAGTTCTAAAGGCCATGTAGTTTGGCATCGCGTGGTGAGGAAGTGGGAGGAGAAAAGAACGAGGGAGAGAACATGATGATATCATCGTAATCTTAACATGAGTGGGGAAAAGAATCCTACACCACACCATGTGGGAACCTCCCATAGAACTATACCCAGTGGGCTAGTCAAAGAGGAAACTTGGGGATAGACTCAGGATGAAGCGTCAGAGCATTACTACGTATCCCATAAGGATGTGAATCAAGCCATACATAGTTCTTGTAGTTTAACATCTTTCAAGACAATATATAGTTTACTATCATGCAGGACATTTTACAGTTTAAGGTCATGTAAGGGCGGATAGATTAAGGTCATATAGGATCCTACACAGTTTTGGGTTGCGTAGGACCGTACAGTTTAAAGTCATGCGGGACCATGGGACTCATGAAAAATATTTCTTAATGAACTTAGCATTGGTGGGAGGATTTATACACTAACCATCAGTGGTAACCTGGGAGTATACCCCATTGGGGTAAACCTTGTGAATGATGTAATTACCTTCCCATTTGGGCAACAACTTGGGAGGTTTACTGTTAGGTATCATTGGCGTCTTCCGGTCCAATACTATGTCTCCTTGCAAGAAGGAGCAGAGGTGAACTTGTTTGTTGAAAGCTCTAGCTATTTTTTTTCTGATGCTATTCATGATTGTGCTGGTCAGGAATCCTATTCTCGTCGAGAGATTCCAACTCATATAGATGGATTTATGCTATTTATCTGGAACTTGATTATCATAGAAAACTGTGAATAATGAGGGAAATAGAATCTCAATGGTCAGGATGACCTCTATTCTGTACACTAGGGAATATGGTGTCACCCGGGGGAAATTACGAGTCATCATCTGAGAAGCCAAGAGGGAGTTAGGGATATTGTCTGCCCAAATCTACTTGTTCTGACCAACCATTTTCTACCGAATTTTATAGTGGGTTTTGTTGAATGCCTCGATCTATACTTTTTATTACGCATGATAATGGGAGGTATGGATATAAAAAATGTTGTATTAGCATATAGTTTCATTAGCTCAGATTCCTGGAAGTTCATTCTATTATCAATGAGGATTATATGATGGACTCTAAATTAGTAGATGATGTTGGAGATCACAAAGTCAATGCTGGAATGGGTCTTAATATCATTGAGAGGAACTTCTTCTTTCCAATTAGTGAAGAAATCCTTGGCTGTCTAGATGAACCTGCACCCACGAGCTGTCGCTAGTGGACATGGTCCCATGACATCGAGTCCCCAAACTACAAATGCCCAGGAAAACATGGTAGTGTGGAAATGCTCTGATGGAAGATGTATATTATTGGAATGAATTTGGTTCACATGGAACCTCTTGGAAAACTCGATGCAGTCATGGATCATGGAGGGAAAAAATACCCCAGACTCTAGATCTAGTGAGATAATTTCGGACTGGTCTGATTAGCCCTGCAGGAACTGGTATGAACCTCCTGCATGACATGGGTAATCTCAGATCCTGGAATTCCATAAAGGTGGACACCATCAAACCATTACTTGTAGTGGAACTGATCATGAAAAAGACCATCCTAAAGGGTAAATAGTGTCACACGGTGTCTGATTCACTCGCACTCTGCCCGATCTGTTGGGAGATTACAGTTTTGGAGGTACTCAACAATTGAGCTTCTACAGTCATGAGTTTCTTCAATCACTGCCTCAGTTGGACCTAGGGGTCCTCATGTGGAGGTGCCAGTGGTAATATGTCTTACCTGCGAGCTGTTATCTTCATCTAGATTAATGGGAGAAATGACACTCCAGTGTGCCATGTGGATAATCAGATCATCCTATTCGGGCTGTGCAAGTGATACAGCTAGGCTAGCCAGGGTCTCAGCACTACTGTTCAGAGATTGGGGGACATGAGTAACTTCTGGAAAAGATGGGAACTGGTCCATTAGCTGGAGAGTGCAATCCAAAAATGGTATGAGCTCTAGATTTCTGACCACATAGTCACCATTGATCTGCTTGATGACTAGTTCAGAGTCGCTTTTCACATGCAAGTGGGGAACGTCAATATTGAGGGAAAACTCTAGGCCAGTAATGCGGGCCAGATAATCTGCCCCATTATTAGTGAATCCTTCAGACAACATGAATGAATACAGAAACATGGTTTGTGATGGGGTAATGATGACAATCCTCAGGCCTACTCTGTTGATCCTAGGGTCATTGAGCCTTCTGCGGGTGGGTCTTCGGGAAGCACCATCGAAGTGAATTTTCCAACACGGGATGGCTTGGTCTTCTGAGAGGACTGCCTCATCAATAAAATAAAGATCTAGGGACTGGCCCAATGGAGATAGATAGGTGATAAGGATGTCTAAAAATGCTTACCCCTTAATATCCTTCGAAGGAACAAACGTTATGTAGAACTGCTGAAGCATTAATTCCCTTGGAGCTAGACGTCTAGTCAATATAGGGAAGTTTAAGATGTACTTCAGTAGATCTACTCGAGACACCAGCTATACCACATGATTCTGGAGGTAATGCTACAATTTTTATACCATGAATACCAGTGCATGGTATCTCATCTCGATAGAGGATTATCTGGACTCTTTATCATGGAGCGTACGACTAAGATAGCAGCGATTGTTCTCTATCCCTTCATTGTTCTTCTGGGGAAAAGGGCACTAAGAGTCTGTTCTTGGGCGATCACATAATGAACTAGTGGTTTTTCAGAGACAGGTGACATTATGACCAGAGGCTGAAGCAGGTATTTCTTGATTTCCTCACAAGCAGTCTGATATTCTTTGTCCCACTCATATACAATGCCTTTATTGATGTGCCAAGAAACGTACTTACACATTCCAGTAGATTAACAATGAATTGACGTATGTAGACTATGTGTCCTTGGAGGCCTCAAAGCTCCTAGAGGATTCTTGGGGGCGACATATGGCTGATGTCCTTGAACTTATCTAGGTCAATCTCAATGCCCCTATCTCTAACAATGAAACTGAGAACCTTTCCCTAGGTGACCCCGAAGGTTCACTTCAATGGATTCATCTTCAAGTGCAAGAACAGAAGAATCCAAACACTTTTTAAAGGTCATTGAGATAGTCATGACACTAGCGAGATTTGACCACCAGATCAACCACGTAACATTCCACCAATGTTCCAAGGATTGAATTAAATAAACTATGCATAGGCCACTAATAGGTGGCACCTGCATTATTTAAACTGAAGGGCATGACTTGGTAGAAGAAAATACCTTGTGGTGTCGTAATGGTTGTAGGATTCTCATCCTCGGGTTTTATTTGGATCTGGTTATACCTGAAGCACCCATCCATGAAGAAGAGGGCTTGGAACCCAGTTGTAGCATCGATCAATAATTCATTCACAGGAAGGGGAAAATCATCATTCGGACACTAACAGTTGAGATCCTGGAAGTCAATGTAGACTCTGATCAATTAGTTCTTCTTCTTGACTGACCCAATGTTGGCTAGCCATTTGTGTTACCAGACCTCCTTAATCAAATTGGATGTGATGAGCTTATGAACTTCTGCCTCAACCATGGCACTGTGAGAAGGGTGCATCATTATGGGAGGCTGCTTGAACCTGCGATAATTTTCAGAATGACAGAGGCGGTGGACTAATTCCTGGGGATATAGTCCTGGAATCTAGTCATAACTCTAGGAAAATACATCCCGATGTTGTTTATGGATGTTTATGTACTGTCATTGCTCGATGAGGGGCATGGAGGCACTGATCAATGTGGGTTTCGGGTCCACCTCGCTACTAAGTTTCACATGTACCAATTCATCTACTATGGCTGAGATACCCTCTTAAAAGGTGTGGGATCATCCTCTGAATTCTCTTCTTCACTTATGGATGAGGTATACTCAATAGGCGTAATTTTCTATGAGTCGAAAAATCTCTATGGGAGGCTGGAACCAGCTTGAGCGGCAGTGGACACCACATCAGGGAACTCCAGAGCAGCTGAAACCCTATCGATGAAGGATATTTATTTGATCCCATCAGGTCTTCATCCCAAGGGGAGACACTTGATGATATTGAAGCAATAGTGTGGAATTGACTTTTGTGATTTAATTCCAGCCTGGTGAAATAATGAAGTATGACGAATTGTCATTTCCATGGGGAAGACATCCTAATATCTTATGGGAGTAGCCGGCTCCGGGATCACATAATCCATATTTGTGTAAGAGTATGAAGTGATATTTCGGTGTATCATAGACTTGAGAATATTTTCCGCCTTCATTCCAAAAACAAAAAAGCATTTTATCATGTCCAGATTTGTATCCTCTAATTGGTGGAATGGAATGATTCAGGCGTCATCTAGATCTATCCATGGGTCAGTCACAACCATGGCTGCTTAACCTCATTTTCCTAAATATTCTTATCTTTGATATTTTAATAATTGGCAACCAGAGAGAAGGATTCACAAGAGGAAAAGGGAGACACATCACCTTGATGCACACCCACTTGACCATTAAGGGAGTACTTGAGGAAGTATTGATGTGATGAAAGAAACACTGCATGTAGGTGGATCCATTGTCTGCCCATAAAAGCATTGTAGGTGGTGTCCATAGAGACAACCATAAACTTCGAGTTGGTAACTAGGCCACCAAATTGGGTCTTCAAGATAATCTTTCTGACCGATGTCTGTTTTTTCCTATCATAACCAAGGTTTCTTAGGTCAGAGGGGCTCAGATCATCCTCAGACAACACCAGTTTTCACAGTGTCTGAGTCAAGATTAGGTTGATCCGAGATCCTATTTCGATAAGGCAATGATGAACCTCCACTCCCTTGAAATGGTCGGTGATGTACATTGGGAAAATTTTCCCCTGCATGGGAGATCATTCACCTTCACTAGAGAACAGGATGATGGCCAGACGTTCAGCATGCTCGACCGCCTCAGCAAAGAAGGCTTCGACCTCTTCTACCTCTATCTCAAACTCGAGGTGCATATTAAAGCCCTAGAAAGTTCCTCACACATATCCTATGATAGGATAAGGGATTTAAGGATAGATAGATTTGCTGGAATTCTAGCAAGATGTTAGAGGAAATCATACTTTCGTGCCAGGTGTGAACTTCTGCTTACAGGAGGTCGCTCAATGACAGGAGGTATAGTGGGCCCTGTCGACTGAACCGATGGCTGACTGGTGCCTATAATATCTCATTACTCACTAGTATGGGCCTATAGAGAGACTACTAGATTAGGGACTAATGACTGAGACCGGTCCGTAGTAAAGAGTTGCTGATCACAGCATGGTCGAGTTGGCTCTTCCTGATCCAATAACACGAATAGTGACGAAGGTGGACCTGATGACACTAGATGAGAAGGGTTCACATGTTGAGCTATGCACTAGGCCGGCTGGATAGTTTCGATAGAATGCATAGTCTGGCTGGAAAACTGATCGAGGCACTCCGATGGCCCATATTATCACAGCTCCGTCGATGCTCGCAACGACTGGGGACATTGGAAGGATCCTCCTGGCATTCCTCATCATCAGGAATCATGTATGGGTTTACCAGCTCTACAGTATTAACTGAGGCGTACCCTTGACTGTCACTTGAAGATTCATCCACTACTAGATAGATTCTAGGAGGAATCGCCATCTTCGGGGGCATGATGTTGCTGTGAGTACGGGATGACGATGGAATCAGTGGGGGACTTTTTTTCCCTAATGCCACTGATGCTCACTCTTTTGGGAAGAGGAAAAGTGAGATGACGATTCAGAAGTAGTATCTATGGCTTATCAAGGCATTGGCTGATTTAGGCATGCCCAGATAACACCATGGGCATGAGCGACTATTTTACGGGTCATCAAGACATTATACTTCTGGGACCCATGGTTAAAACACCGATGCCACACGCCTTCACTATCACTACTACTGTCTGGCCTCACGAAGATACATGCCTCCTGTTCTAGAGCTGGACCAAACTGGACTATTTTTTCATCCACTGGGTCTTTAATCTAGTATTTAATCACATAACACTATTTAAGGGTGTGTCCTAGGATCTGGTGATAAGGGGAGTAATTAGGGTGATCAATGAGGTTCACCACTTCTAGCCTCCTGCATTCAGGAAAACCTACAATCCTCTACTCCAAGGCACTGTAGATGTAGCCTAGGACTTGAGCCTTGTTGAACGAGTAGGTCCGGCTCCATCTATCCAGGGAGAGGGACCTTGGAGCCTGACCTTGATGAGGGGCTGGAGGAGCATGTCGAGGAGGTGGGGCATAGTTATCTCTCTTAGGAAGTGGCATCACATTGCATAGGGGAACATTCTAGTTATGAGGTGGGCACTGCTAGGCCGGAGGCTACGCCTGAGGTGGATGGACTCTATGAGGCTATAGAGGTTGTTCCAATGGTAACAGCTCTAGTTTCATTGGGGATACTATTTGAGCCACTGCGGTGGGCTCGACCATAGAGGTCCTTCTCACTGGGATTACAGGAGGCAATGGACATGCCATCTAGGCATACTATAAAGATTCCTCTAGGCGTCGCGCCTTATCAGAGAAGTCTCAGAATCCCACAAGGTAGTTCTAGGTGATCAAAGAGAAGACTCATTCAATCTTGAAATTCCTTACGCACATCCTCAGTAGTTGTTCTTGAGTTAGTGGAATGTCAAGAGAGTATGTGATCCCTTTCCATCAGGGGACAAAGTCTACAATGCACTCATCATTCCTTTGCATGCACTTGGAGAGGTCCGTGATACTCTTCTTCTGAGTGGTGGAACTGAACTAGTAGAAGAATTTCCTATAGAGGTCTTCTCATCTGGCTACAGATCCGATTTGAAGCTGGTTGTACAAGAAAAATGCTGAACCCACCAATGTCTATATAAATAATTGTAGTTTGGTGGACTCCTATTGTGTTGGGGTTCCTAGCATGGGCCCACACCTTGAGGTATAGTGGCCCAGGTGTTGCAGTGGGTCCCCTGTCTCATTGAATGGGGAATATGTGGGATTTCTGAAACCTGGGGGCAGTGGCATATCATCCACCCATGCTGGATAAGGCTTGTCATCAGGAAAGATTTCCACCATTTGCATCTCCATCACCTTGATATGGGCAATGAGTGCATCCATTGGATCATCTGGGAAGGGGGTCCTACCTTATTGGGGATCCCAGACCACCAGTGCGTTGGAAGGTTTTTCAACAGGATAAGAAGGCACAGTGGCTTGTGGAGCTACTTGTGGAATGACCTATGGACAAGCTAGGGGAACCAAAGTTTGGTCCCAAAGATTGTCATGCTGTTTCAGAGGATTTTGTGACACATATCACACCCTTTTTTTGTAAGCTACAGCCTAAAACCTAGCTATGTTTTCAATATGGCTAGGGTCACCTGGAGGCAATTCGCTGAGGGGAAGTTGTGACTGACCATGCTGCCCTAGTCGTGGTTCACCATAGTTTGGTCATCACTCTGAGGCACATTCAACAAGGAGGTCATCGACCATCCTCTTGTGTTCGGCGATTTGATGATGCAACACAACTTTTTTGGGATCGTCTCGTGACTTCTTTACTAACCCATACAAGTCAGAGGGTATAATAACTTCGAGGTGTTCCTTACCCTTGTAAGTATTTTGGCTGAGGGCCAATGCCTCAGTCAGAATGAGAAGACCCAGTAGATTACTCTCTTGATGAGTAATCCTTACAAATGGATCCAAGAGGTGGGAATCTACCTCGAGGGGGAGGTCCTCTCAAAGATGATCTTGCTCGTTCTCACCCCCAGATGGTTAGCCATGTTAACCGTGACCCTACCTGGTGGAATATTTTCTATATTGCCCAAAAAATCATGCTGGAACGAGATGGATTTGAAATGGAGGGCCACGCACTTCCCCCAACCATGGATTTTTACATTGGGAGAAGCCTACACGATTATCATATGGACCACTTTAATTCTCTGAATGCATCTTTGTTAGAGGGTCTTATGGTGACTTGGTGACTCATGGCATTGAGCCATGGGGAGTGTAGCCAAATCCACCAAACAACACTGTTGGACGATGTCTTCGAAGTGCACCTGACTCTTTGGGTAGGCCACTCATCGATGAAATAAATGGAAATGAGTCTCCTAGACGGTTTGGGGAAAACACTTGACCTCTTCCAAGGTGAGCGATTCCGGTGCACTGAAATTTGGTGCTGCTACTGGACAAAACATCTCAGGGAAATGGTCTGCTAAGAGAATGTCACACAATTTCTTTGGTTCAGATTCATGGTCTATCCATTCCTTTCCCTATTTGTCAACTGAAGGTGGTTGGGGAACCGATAGTGGTACTGAAGCTGACCACTATGGTGAAAGGATGGTCGGGGAGAATACGGTGAGCTAGCTGACAAGCCACAGACTATCCTCTAAAGAGTGTAGTGGCTTTAGAACGACATCACATTACAATGGGATGATGGATATAGTTTCCAGCGTTGGGAATATAGATACCGGCATTGGACCACATTACTGCTCACCCACCATTGGTCCTTAGAATATATCACTGTGATATCTAGTTGAGTTAGAGAGTGCTTCTGCTAATGATGGTGGTGATTGCATGGTTGGAACCTGTGGAGTTTCCATGTTTTTGTCCACCAAGATATACCTACGAAGGGAGGTGGGAATTCGATGGACCTCACATTCTGGAAGAATTAGGCTAATGCACAGTGTTCCTACCCTTGCCATTGACACAGAGGATCTAGGAGAGGGTTCTATCGCTGAGACAAATTCCGCCTTAGAATCTGAGTTGCAGAATGGGTAAATCTTATTCCGAATCTACTCTGTATTCTTTTTATGGTAGCGATGACCCACCCTCCTGGCCCAGGATAGTTCTTTGGGACATGGTAAATTTATGTCATGAGTATGACATGCAGCCGTACTAGTGCTGTGGCAGAGAGGATATCCTTCTACGTGAGCTAGGGTGTGAGTAACACCTGGATAGATATCAAAGGGATCAAGGGGAGGACCTTAGCTTCCACTAGCTTATGTGTGGAGGGGTTCTCTTCTAGAAGTGTTGCAATGTCTAGGACCTCCTCCTGAGATTGTAGGAGTATGGGTATGGCCTCCATGATTATTTCCCCTAGAAGCAACAACACGACGAGAGTCCTTATACTAGTCAAGCTGAACACGAGTTTGACCTCCGGGGCTAGGTAGCAGTGAATCGAAGATGACCTTCACTTCCATGATTACTAAGGTGAGGAGGACCTTCGCCAGCTGCTTCAAGGACATGGGTAGGGACCCATCACTTGAGATTTATTGGATGTGTAATATTTCCATATTGGTGGTATGTGGCAGTAGGGATGACCCGACACCTGATGTAATGAGTGCGAGAGAGGCTTCTATTCTGAGTGTCACTGCCTTGGGGGGGATCCTTGTTTGGATTAAAGGTGGAAAGGGTCATAAATTCATACCGATCATGGATGTGGGGAGGACCCGCATTATCTGCAGTGGCATTACGGGGAGGACCTCGATACTGGGTTTTATTGCTGCAGGTTGGTCCGTGGCAGGAACTCCCTGCACCGACGACTAGGAGAGTCAACCCAGCCTTCCCAAGGGGCAGTTGGTGCCTCAATCCAAGTCGAGAATATATGTTCCCCGGCATGGCATACATATGGAGATGATGATATAAATGAGTGGTGGCATGAGCCACGATAGTTGTTTCCATTGATGCCCTTTTTTTGTCATCCATCTCGGCATGTTCCCGACGTTGGCATCGGTTTAGCCGGACTGGGGCTGGTGGTTCAAGTGCATGGCTTACCTTTTCATCGAATTGTGGGACTGGGTGGTAGCGCTGGAATGGCTTTGTGGGTGTCCTCCTTAGGGGCCCCTGAAACAGGGTCCCTGTTGGGCTGGCCAAGACATCCCCTGCCTCGTCGGTGTAAGGTATGAAATCATCGAGGAGTTACGGGGAGTGGATCCCAAAATGATTTTATGTTTGAGGGGTGAGCAGTGGCTCCCTACGTGACCCTTGGTGGTGGTGGTCGTGACGAGGCGTTGATTCCTCAAAATCCTAGTGGGCCATATCCCTATTATGGATAATCCCCTCATCCTCATATTGGTGTATGAGGTCGTTTATGACCCTTTGTTGAATGAACTCAGAAGGGGAGATGGGTCGTGGGTTCCTAGAAGCTGTGGTTGTTGAGATTGTTGTAGAAGTGGTGGAGCCATGTAGAGTTGTTACGGTGAAATTTCCCCTGCCCCTCCATCGGTGGGTGGGTGGTGATCTGATTCCTGATGCAGTAGCTTAGTTCCTGGAAAGTAGGGAGATTATACCATTAGTGTTGAAATAAGAAAATTGACGTCCAGTTCCCCAACGCTATTCTATCTACCATGGATGTTATGAAAGATCCACATTAACAATATCATAGACTAGGATGTACAATGTTTTGAATACCCCAACATATGGTGAGATTCAGGTGAGTCCTGCTATTTTCTTGATAGGACCTGGCGCTAGATAACTGGATCCAAGGACATGTTAATCCACTAATGTCTCAAAATGATTCTTATCTCTAGATTAAGGGGACGAACTTCACACTTGGTTCACCATTTTTTTTTCTGATGCACTCGCTGGGCCACACACAACCACCTATTTGAGGGTAATGAAGATGCGCTGACTCTTTCCCTGTTTTCCAGCTTTCCAAAGGCCGGTAGCATCCGTCACTTTTTCAGGGACATTTTCTCCTTGAATGAAATAGGATTATGGGATATCAGTTCCTCTTTCCATGGATTCCTCCTCGAATCTCATCACATATTTCGGGTCTCCCTTATTGATTATGACATTGTTCATGAAACTCTTCCCAATGCCATATCTTCATGTACACTGGTTAATTATGCTGCTTATCTTGGGACATTCAATTGGTTCTATCATGGGAAGTAACCTTCGATCGGGAGAGTAGCCACGATGGACATCACTGGCATGTCTGGACATTGGAAAACTAGCATGCCTGGGTTTCTTCCCCTTATGATAGGGCTTCTCGAGGGCATGGAAGTCCGAGGTATCCCCCATCGAACGCAGGGAATTATACGAAATGGGCATGTATCTAAAGTTTTCCTCTTCATCTCATGTTTAACACATGGTATTCCAGAGGTTTAACGTCTAGTGGAGACTGATCGAACTAATCGGTACATATACTATAGTAAATAAGATGGGTTCAACCCCTGAAGGGAACACTGATGCAAGGAAGTAAATTGACATGACCTCACTTGGATGTGTGTCCCAGGTATGAATCAATATGGATAATCTATGGTTATTTGATGTGTATGGAGAATGATATGGAGTCGACTCGATGGCGATAGTGATATTGGTCTTGAGCCACAAAGATACCTCCTACATATCCCTCTGGTAGAGAATCAAAGTCCACATAGTTCAGGATGTGGTATAGGATTGGGGTGTGTGCAGAAGAGAGCGACCCAATGATACGCTGGGGATTATTGTTTTGACACCACTAAGAAGGACAAGAGATATGGGTCCAAACAGAAGGGACAACAATGGCTTACCACTGGGTTTGGGTTGACAATGGATTACCACTGAATGGGGATTACAATGGCTTACCGCTGTGTGAGGTTCAAAATGGATAGCCATTAGATGAGGATAAAATAGCTTACTACTGGATGAGGGATAGTTTAGTGTCATTCAGGGAAAATGGGGGTGTATAATTTAACGTCATGTGTGACGGGGGTGGAACCACATGGAGTGGTCGGGACCAATGGTTGTTGGATGTGAATGCCAAGGAGGCATCCAACGTACCTTGCCTCGACAAGGATCAAAGTCCACATTTTTTAGAAGGAGTCTTGTGGACCGATGTGTAGATTGTCCGGACCAATAGATGGTGGGCTTGAACCTCAGGGAGGCTCCCTCCGTATATTGCTTTTTCAAGGATCAAAGTCCACATAGTTCAGAATGTGTTTTGGGGAACCGACATGAAGATGGTCGGATCCAATGAATGGTGGTCTTAAACCATAGGGAGGATTCCTACGTACCTTGCCTTGGAAATGATCAAAGTTCACGTAGTTCAGAATGTGTTTAGTGAACCAACGTAAAGGGGTCAGAACAATTTGGTGTTGGGTTTGAACATCATGTAGAATTCATACATACCTTGCCTTAGTAAGGATCAAAGTCCATGTAGTTTGGGATAATGTTAGCGAACTTACATGAAGTGGTCGAGACCAATGGGTATTGGGATTGAACCTCAGGGAGGCTTCCTACATACCTTTCCATAGAAAGGATAAAAGTCCATGTAGTTCTAGGATGGTGTGGGTCTTACATGATAAGCCGGACCGAGGAGAGTTTCGTGGTCAATTCTTACTCTAAGACCATGTGAGACATGCTCAATGTGAGAAATAAGATTGATCAAAGACCTGACGATCACGTCGTGTAAGGTTCATCCATGGGAAGATAAGTGGGGCTTACACATGGTTAGTCGCCCAAAATGGAAACATGGGATTATGTGTGGTCCACATCCGAAATAGGAAATAGGGGCTTACATGTGGTTAATAGAAAAGGGAGAGGAATTACTTCAGGGTGGAGGCACAGTGGTGACAAAGCCCAAAGGAAGATGGATTTGGCATGGAAGAGAGGAAGGCTCTGATGCCCATCCCCCTCTCTGGTCTATGGCCATGAAGAATATACGAGGATCAGAGATGCTGCCTCCCGCAAGAAAGGCTATAGGCTTACACCAATGTGGTTTCCCTTTCCTCATGGATAGACACTACTCCGATGAATAGGATCTCATTCCATTTGGGGAATGATCTCACTCTCATTGAGACCAGTGGGCATAGATAATGTATGATATGGGACACCCCACATATGATGCATGAGGTGAGGCCACAGTGTAACATCATGTGCTGAGGAACATAGTTCTTGGCAGTTTAGTTTCATGCAGCTCAGATGAGGTGGGTTCAGTCTATACCCCTTAATACATACATAACCAATACCTCCCGTGTCACGACCCGACCTCGGGGCCCGTGCCGTGACTACCCCAAGCCCGCCTTCCATAGGCCAGGGGCTGGCGACTAGCACCAAGGCGTAAATCCCGGTAAACAGGGAAGACATTGCCTTTATAAGTAACAACCACCACAGAGTCAACAAGCGGAAAGTAACTACAAGTGCAGAAAAGTAAAGGGGGGCCGGAATACAAGCCCAACTGAAAGTACAACTGATAGGAAAAGAACAGCAACTGAAGAAAAGACGGCGGCCTCGTGTCGTCCACTGGCAATCCCACCTGAAGAGTGGGTACAGATAGCCTCCAGGCTCCTCGGGTCCCACGTCCGCTCCGAGCACGTCCCGCCCAGTGGTCCGTCTCCAGGTACCGTCCTGCTCCACGCCCCAACCGTGATCAGCGCTGTCCGTCGTCTGCATCCAACACAACAAGGTGCGGGCATAGCCCGTGCAGGGGTGAGTATAAGCTACTCAGTAAGGACCCCGAGACCCCCGAAGGTCTCCCGAAGTCCACAAAGGATATAGCAAAAAAAGGAAGGTGCAATCACGAAGTAACATCTGACTCGACTTAGGTCTATGCCCATACATATACCTAAGTCCCCAATTCTACCTCTGCTCACGAGCTCAAGAACAACTCAATCCACACAGGAAAGCAAGACTCAAATCCACAAAGGAGAGTAAACAGTAAATAGTAAATCCACATAGGATAGTTCAACACAATCCACAAAGGAGAGTAACATAAGATTCAGCTCAACCAGGTATACTTTTTCAGATGACGTCAAAGATGATCACTGATCCATCTAAGTCGTCGGACCCACAAAGGATCGATAGGTACTAACCCCCCCGCAAAAGACCCAGATAGGATCGGGCTCACACAGAACCTGTAGGCAGTGCCTCACACAGAACCGGTAGTAAGGACCCACGAAGGATCGGGCCCACACAGGACCTGTAGCACTGATCCACGTAGGATCGCTGAGTGCAGTAGTCGACGCAGTCCACTGAGGATCTCTGCACAGTCGTCGCCGCAGTCCACGAAGGATCTCTGCTCTGTCGTCGTCGCAGTCCACGGAGGATCTCTGCTCTGTCGTCGTCGCAGTCCACGGAGGATCTCTGCTCTGTCGTCGAAGTCACAGCCAACACTAGGGTTCCCGCACACATCGAGCTCGGTTAGGAGGGTCCGCTCCACGAGCCGGGAGGCTGATACATCAACTGACACGTAGTCTGAAGTTGATGTATCCAAAAGTTCCGTATCGACAACAGGATCTCAACGCAACAGACGACGCGTCAATCGGACGCCCGGTCTGAGAGTTATTGGCATTTTCGTCCCAGGGGCCCGGTTGGTTTTTTGGGCAAAACCAACCCGACCCTACTCCGCCTGTGTCCGATCCTCGGGCGGAGTATGCCAAAAGTTCCGTCGCACTTAGAGGAAACTACCACAGCTGACGGTACGTCGATCGGACGTCCGTAGCTCAAGTTATGAGCGTTTCCGCTCCGAGGGCCCGGTTGGTCTCGTGTACGAACCAACCCGGCCGAATCCAAAGTCTTCCGAAACCTTGATTATAATATACCGAAACGACCGTATCGATCCAAGGATCGCGTAGCCGCTGATGGTTCGTCAATCGGAGGTCCCAGGCCCAAGATATGGGCAAAAGACCGAAGAGGGCCCGAAAACGGGGGTTCTGGGCCCGGGGCGACCCGGCCCGACCCGGCTAGGCCGGGTCCGGTCCGGCCTGGGCGCGGCCCGGGCGACCGGACCGGCCGGCTCGGCTTCGGCCGAGCGGCCGAAGGGAAACCGCCGCGGGGTTGACCCGCGGCTTGGAGGAACGCGGGCCGCGTGCTGGGTGGCCGGACCGCGGACGCGGTCCGGCGGTTCGCCGCCGCCGCGGCCGAGTCGCGGCGGATTCCTCCGGCGGCGCGCCGGGTGCCGCCGCCTCCGGTCCCCGGCGCCGCCGCTGCCTTCTGCGGGCCGCCGGAGTTGCTCCGGAGGCCCGTTTTGCCTCCCGTCTACGCGATTGCTCCTCCCGGGGGCCGATCTTCACTGCGGGATCAACGGATCGCCCTTGCCGCACGGTTCGTCGTCGTCCGCCAAATCCGCACAACAAAAAGATCGGCGGAGGGTTTCCGGGTCTTGTTTATTAGACCCGCACCCTCCGCGTTAGTCATAAAATCAACGGGAGGAAAAGAAATAACCAATCAACAATTTTAAATAAATTAAAATTGTTCCGTGATCGGGTTCTTTATTTTAAAAGAATAAACACGGGAAATAAAATATTCCAACAACCCCTACCTCGAAGTCGCCGTCAGACGTGAGGTCGTCGCGGAATCACTCGTCGCGAAAGGAGGGGATCGTCACGTCGTCGCGGAAGAGACGTTCGTCGCACCGCGGGAAAAGCGTCGCGCCGACGATCTCTGGATCTAGAACAAACGGATTTAATTAATTAAATCCGTTGTCATTGAAATTAAAAAGGGAGAATTAAACGATCTGTTTCTCACCTTAGTTGCCGAACGAGGATCGGTCGCGGAAGAAGAGGCGTCGCCGAAGAACGTCGCGGGTAGAGCTCGTCGACGTCGCAGATCACGGTGTGCGTCGTCGAATTCCGGTTCCGGCGTTCTTCGCGTTCTTCGTGTTCTTCACGGGGAGGGTGGAGGCTCAGAGGATTCGCACAACGATAGCAATCCTCCAAAATAGACAAGTTTGTCTATTTTATTAATTTGCCAACGAACGCAAACGCGTAAGTAACGACCCATTAAATTCGTTGAATTAATTCAACGAATGAAACAGCCCATTTAATAAATGAAATAAACCGCCCAATTAAATGGTCTGTTAAGAATTAAGGAAAACGCGTCGGTTGACTTTTCAGTTATTTTGACGAGTTTTCGCGGGTGCGTTACTTAGCGAAAGAAACGGAGGGGCTTGTGCGGCCCCCACCGCACAAATATCCTACCAAGAGGGTAGGATATTTCCGGATAGCACCCTATCCGCTTTAACTCAGCTCAAGTGGCTTTCAAGTGACTTCCAAGCGGCTTAAGTGAAATAAAATAAAGTTGTCGCACAACCTTTATTTTATTTCTGACTTAAAGCCCAAAATTTTAAAAACCACGGTTGAGCAAACGCAACTCCGGAAGAGGCGTTTCTAAGCAAATACCAGCGCTGCGATTTCATCGGTGCCCTCAGAATTCGATTCCGGGCACCGGTTCAAAAGATAGAAAAACCCGCTCGTCCGTTCACTGAACGTACCCGAGCCAAACTTCGGAAATTGATTCCGGGCACACCGGGCCTCGGAATCAGGTGCCGTCTGAAGCTGCGCTCTTGTAAAATTCCAAAGAAAATTAAGAAAAAAATTTTCTTGAAATTTGCGGGTCTTTACATTACTCCCACCTCAGGGCTTTACGTCCCCATAAAGATACATCAAAAACTAGGGGAACAAATGGGGGTACTGAGCACGCATCTGAGCCTCCCGCTCCCAAGTGCTCTCCTGGAGGTTCCCGTGCTGCCATCTGATGCGCACAAGAGGAATCGACCGCCCACGTAGGACCCGCTCCTGTCGATCCTCGATCTCCACTGGGACCTCCGCAAAAGACGCCCCATCGTCCTTGTCCAGCTCCCCAAAGTCTATGATGTGCGTCGGGTCGTGCAAGTATCTCCTCAGCTGAGACACGTGGAAGACGTCGTGCACCCGGTGCAACTGAGGTGGTAGATCCAGGCGATAAGCCACCTATCCTATCCTGCTGAGGACCTAGAAAGGCCCGATGAAGCGTGGAGACAACTTGCCGCCTCGGCCAAATCTCCGTAAACCACGTCGAGGTGAGACACGCAAAAAGACGTGGTCCCCATCCTCGAACTCTAGTGGCCTCCGCCTCCTGTCAGCATATGACATCTGCCGGCTCTGAGCTGTCCTCATCCTCTCCTGGATGATCTGGACCTTCTCTGTCGTGGCTCGGACCATCTCTGGTCCCACGAGTGCTGACTCCCCAGGGTCTGTCCAGCACAACGGTGATCTGCAGGGTCTGCCGTACAACGCCTCGTATGGTGCCATCCTGATGGTGGAGTGGTAGTTGTTGTTGTACGCGAACTCCACCAAGGGTAGGTGGTCCTCCCAGCTGCGACAAAAGTCGAGAACACATGCACGGAGCCTTTCCTCGAGTGTCTGTATGGTCCTCTCCGTCTGACCATCCGTCTGAGGGTGGAAGGCTGTGCTCAGATGGAGCCGCGTCCCGAACACCTCCTGCAACCCCTTCCAATGCCGGGAAGAGAAACGAGAATCTCGATCGGAGACGATAGACGATGGCACACCGTGAAGCCGTACGATCTCCTGGACGTAAAGACGTCCCAAGCTCTCCACTGAGCCCTGCTCTCTGATGGGTAAGAAGTGTGCCGACTTGGTGAGTCGGTCGACAATCACCCAAATGGAGTCGTGACCTCTGGAAGTGCGTGGAAGTCCAGTCACGAAGTCCATAGATATGCCGTCCCACTTCCACTCCGGGACCTCCAAGGGCTGTACCAAGCCTGATGGTACCTGATGCTCTGCCTTCACCTGCTGGCAGGTGAGGCATCGTGAAACGAACTCTGCCACAGCTTTCTTCATGCCCGGCCACCAGTGCTGTCGTCTGAGATCCTGGTACATCTTCGGCACTCCGGGATGTACCGCCAAGGGAGAAGTGTGAAACTCTCTCAGCACCTCCTCTCGTAAAGAGACTGGTACTAAGGTACGTCCTCTGAAAAGGATGTCGTGCTCTGCTCCAAGGGAGAAGCCATCAGGCGCCTGACCTGAGGATATCAGTGCATGCCGGGTCTCACAGTCAGCGTCCCCACGCTGAGCCTCTCTGACCCGTTGTAGAAGTGGAGGAGAGACTGTGAGAGACTGAAGAAAGGCTGCCCCGTCTCTATCCACGAAGGATATCTGTAAGGAGGCTAGCTGCTCCGTCGCCTCCTCAAGTAGCTGAATGCCCGTCCTCCTGCTGAGGGCATCGGCTACCACGTTCCCCTTCCCAGGAGTATAGACTATCTCAAAGTCATAGTCCTGGAGGAACTCAAGCCATCTCCGCTATCTCAGGTTCAAGTCCTTCTGAGAGAAGATATACCTGAGACTCTGGTGGTCAGAAAAGACTGTGAAGCTCTCGCCCATCAGATAGTGCCGCCAAGTCTTCAGAGCGAAGACCACTGCTGCTAACTCCAGGTCATGAGTGGCGTAGTTCTGCTCATGCGGTCTCAACTGACGTGATCCGTAGGCGATCACGGCCCGCTCCTGCATCAGGACGCACCCGAGTCTAGTCCCTGATGCATCGCAGTAAACTACGTATCCAACTCCCTCCTCAGGAAACCTCAAGATTGGTGCGCTGGTCAATCTCTGTCTCAGCTCCTGGAAGCTCTGCTGACATCTGTCTGACCACACAAAGGGTTTCCCCTTCTTCGTCAAGGCTGAGAGTGGCGCCGCAACTCTGGAGAAGTCTGGCACAAATCTCCGATAGTATCCGGCTAGGCCCAAGAAGCTCCGCACCTCCGTCACGCTCCTGGGTGGCTCCCAAGCTAGCACTGCCTCGATATTCGCGGGATCCACTGCAACTCCCGCCTCAGAGATGACGTGCCCCAAGAAGTGGACCTCACGTAACCAGAACTGGCACTTTGAGAGCTTGCCATAAAGCTGGTGCTCTCGGAGTGTGTCTAGCACAATTCGTAGGTGGTAGGCATGCTCCTCCTCAGTCGTCGAGTATACCAAAATGTCGTCAATGAAGACCACGACAAATCGGTCGAGGTATGGCTGGAAGATCCTGTTCATGAGGCTCATGAACACTACTGGAGCATTGGTTACGCCGAATGGCATAACCAAGAACTCATAATGGCCATACCGACACATGAAGGCCGTCTTCTGCACGTCCTCGTCTCGAACTCTGAGCTGATGATAGCCTGACCGGAGGTCAATCTTCGAGAACCACCGCGCTCCCTTGAGCTGATCGAAGAGGTCATCAATCCGTGGTAGCGGATACTTGTTCCTCACTGTCACCTGGTTCAGGCGACGATAGTCGACACACAGTCGCAAGCTCCCGTCCGCCTTCTTGGCGAACAATACCAGGGAAGCCCAGGGTGAAACACTGGGTCGGATAAACCCCTTGCTCTGCAAGTCCTCCAACTGTACCCGCAGCTCTCGAAGCTCGGCGGGGTCCATCCGGTATGCTGGAGTGGATATCGGGGCTGTCCCGGGGTACAAGTCGATGTAAAAGTCTACCTCTCTACGAGGAGGTAGCCCTGGAACGTCGTCGGGAAAGACGTCCACGTACTGGTCCACCACTGCAGGAAAAACTGGACTCTGCACGTCCACTGCTCCTAGGATGAGGCTAGCCAACTGATGAGAGATGGGCTGCACTCTCCTCCGCGGAAGTCCATCCTGTGCTGCAAAGGTTCCCTTCTCGCCGGTGAAGGTAAACCTGCTCCCGTCAGTGCGAACACATCGCACCTTGCGCCTAAAACAGTCGATCTGGGCATGAACCATGGATAGCCAATCCATGCCCAAGATGACGTCGTAAGGCCTCGACACCGCTACAAGGAGATCCCAGCCGAATCTCTCGCCTCCTAGAGTAAGCTCACACTGCCGGCACCAGTGCGTAATCGTCGAGTCTGCTCCCGTAGGAGTCTCTAGCCGTAAGGATCGAGCCAACGGCTCAGTCGGAATCTCCGAGCTCCGAACAAGGGCAGAGGCTATGAAAGAGTGACTCGCTCTTGTGTCTATAAGTACTACAGCAAGGGTGGAATAGACACAGATCGTACATCGAATCATCTCTGGAAAGTCGGGGTCGTAGGCCTCCACTGCCTGGAGCTGGGCCTGTCCCTGCCCGCCAGCTCCCTGTGGTCGAGGTGGCCCTCCTGGTGGTGGTGGGGGTAGAGCCTGGAAGCGTCGCCCACCACCCGCTGCTCGGCCAGCTCCTCTGCCTCGTCCGCCTCCTCCCTGCGGACCGCCACGGTCGACCCTCTGCCTCTGCCTGCGTGGCCCCTCCACCGTCTGCTGCTCCTCTGATCGGCGAGTCGGGCAGTCACGAGCCATGTGACCCTGCCCGCCGCAGGAGTAGCACAGCCTGCCTCTCGGAAGGCTGGCACTCCGCTGTGTGCCCCGCACTGCAGAGCCGGTGTCCTGAGGCCGTCTGCGTGGGGGTCTGGTCTGCCTGGACTCGAGAGTCATCCGTCGGCTACCTGCTGCCGAAGACTCAGCTACCTGCCGCCCTGTGCTAGGTCTCGCCGCTGAAGAAGGCTCTGCGAGGAAGCTCTCGATCAGGAGGGCTCGCTCCAGCACTCCCGCATGGGTCGGAATGCTGAGGGAGATCAGCGACGCCCGAATCTCCTGCCGCAAGCCCTGCTCGAAGGTCCGGGCCCGGAAGAAGGGGTCCCGTACCATGTCGGTCGAGTAGCGAGATAGGTCAGTGAACCTCGCCGCGTACTGATCGACCGTCATGCTGCCCTGGCGCAGCTGGAGAATCTCCTGGATGCGCACCGCTCGGAGGGTGGCCGGGACGAACTCAGAGCGGAAGAGGCTCTCGAAGTCCGTCCAGAGCAAGGATGCATCATCATGAACCTGGAGCATCAAGCTCCACCATCGTCATGCCGCCGCCTGCAGGAGGCTCGCCGCGAGAATCACCATGAGATCCGCTGGTGTCCTCACTAGCCTAAAGATCCGTACCACCGCCTCTAGCCAGTCCTCGGCGGCCTGGGGGTCCGCCTCACCGCGAAACCTGGGCGGTCGCTGGCTCTGAAACACATGCAGTGCCCTGAGGCGACGTGCATCGTCAGCATCTGGTACTGCTAGCATCGGTGGCTCGGCGGGTAAAGCTACCACCGGTGCCACTGCTGGCAAAGGGCCCTGCACCGAGGCCTCGTCGCTCGGTGGGCTGCCGTCGCGCCCTACACTCGAAACCCTAGCTGGCTGTCGTCGCGGGGCCATCCTGAAAAGGAGAACAAGAGCACCACAGTCAGAACAGTATACCTGGTGAGCTGGCACAAGTAATCACAAGGAAAACATGAGACATTCATGAAGCAGATCAGTATACCCGGTGAGCTGACACAAGTAATCACAAAGAAACTTGAAACACACACGCAATCAATGTTTTCATGCATTAAGTCGGAAATCAGGAGTCAGGGTCCTGGTGTACGGATACGTCGGCCGCCGCACCAACACTGGGCTCCCTGAATTGAAAACCACACTCAATACACTAAACACTATTGCTTCATATAGAAAGAAAAGACGATCAGAGTCTGCGGTAGAACCGACCACCTCTGATACCAATTTGTCACGACCCGACCTCGGGGCCCGTGCCGTGACTACCCCAAGCCCGCCTTCCATAGGCCAGGGGCTGGCGACTAGCACCAAGGCGTAAATCCCGGTAAACAGGGAAGGCATTGCCTTTATAAGTAACAACCACCACAGAGTCAGCAAGCGGAAAGTAACTACAAGTGCAGAAAAGTAAAGGGGGGCCGGAATACAAGCCCAACTGAAAGTACAACTAAAAGGAAAAGAACAGCAACTGAAGAAAAGACGGCGGCCTCATGTCGTCCACTGGCTATCCCACCTGAAGTGTGGGTGCAGATAGCCTCCAGGCTCCTCGGGTCCCACGTCCGCTCCGAGCACGTCCCGCCCAGTGGTCCGCCTCCAGGTACCGTCCTGCTCCACGCCCCAACCGTGATCAGCGCTGTCCGTCGTCTGCATCCAACACAACAAGGTGCGGGCATTGCCCGTGCAGGGGTGAGTATAAGCTACTCAGTAAGGACCCCGAGACCCCCGAAGGTCTCCTGAAATCCACAAAGGATATAACAAAAAAAGGAAGGTGCAATCACGAAGTAACATCTGACTCGACTTAGGTATATGCCCATACATATACCTAAGTCCCCAATTCTAGCTCTGCTCATGAGCTCAAGAACAACTCAATCCACACAGGAAAGCAAGACTCAAATCCACAAAGGAGAGTAAATAGTAAATAGTAAATCCACATAGGATAGTTCAACACAATCCACAAAGGAGAGTAACATAAGATTCAGCTCAACCAGGTATACTTTTTCAGATGACGTCAAAGATGATCACTGATCCATCTAAGTCGTTGGACCCACGAAGGATCGATAGGTACTAACCCCCCCGCAAAAGACCCACATAGGATCGGGCTCACACAGAACCTGTAGGCAGTGGCTCACACAGAACCGGTAGTAAGGACCCACGAAGGATCGGGCCCACACAGGACCTGTAGCACTGATCCACGTAGGATCGCTGAGTGCAGTAGTCGACGCAGTCCACTGAGGATCTCTGCACAGTCGTCGCCGCAGTCCACGAAGGATCTCTGCTCTGTCGTCGTCGCAGTCCACGGAGGATCTTTGCTCTGTCGTCGTCGCAGACCACGGAGGATCTCTGCTCTGTCGTCGAAGTCACAGCCAGCACTAGGGTTCCCGCACACAGCGAGCTCGTTTAGGAGGGTCCGCTCCACGAGCCGAGAGGCTGATACATCAACTGACACGTAGTCCGAAGTTGATGTATCCAAAATTTCCGTATCGACAACAGGATCTCAACGCAACAGACGGCGCGTCAATCGGACGCCCGGTCTGAGAGTTATTGGCATTTTCGTCCCAGGGGCCCGGTTGGTTTTTAGGGAAAAACCAACCCGACCCTACTCCGCCTGTGTCCGATCCTCGGGCGGAGTATGCCAAAAGTTCCGTCTCACTTAGAGGAAACTACCACAGCTGACAGTACGTCGATCGGACATCCGTAGCTCAAGTTATGAGCGTTTCCACTCCGAGGGCCCGGTTGGTCTCATGTACGAACCAACCCGGCCGAATTCAAGTCTTCCGAAACCTTGAGTATAATATACCGAAACGACCGTATCGATCCAAGGATCGCGTAGCCACTGACGGTTCGTCAATCGGAGGTCCCAGGCCCAAGATACGGGCAAAAGACCGAAGAGGGCCCGAAAACGGGGGTTCTGGGCCCAGGGCGACCCGGCCCGAACCCCCCCCCCTTGGGTCGGCCGAACCGGGTCGACCCGACCCGGCTAGGCCGGGTCCGGTCCGGCCCGGGCGCGGCCCGGCCGACCGAACCGGCCGGCTCGGCTTCGGCCGAGCGGCCGAAGGGAAACCGCCGCGGGTTTGACCCGCGGCTTGGAGGAACGCGGCCCGCGCGGGCCGCGTGCTGGGTGGCCGGACCGCGGACGCGGTCCGGCGGTTCGCCGCCGCCGCGGCCGAGCCTCGGCGGATTCCTCCGGCGGCGCACCGGGCGCCGCCGCCTCCGGTCGCCGGCGCCGCCGCTGCCTTCCGCGGGCCGCCGGAGTTGCTCCGGTGGCCCGTTTTGCCTCCCGTCTGCGCCATTGCTCCTCCCGGGGGCCGATCTTCACTGCGGGATCAACGGATTGCCCTTGCCGCACGGTTCGTCGTCGTCCGCCAAATCCGCACAACAAAAAGATCGGCGGAGGGTTGCCGGGTCTTGTTTGTTAGACCCGCACCCTCCGCGTTAGTCATAAAATCAACGGGAGGAAAAGAAATAACCAATCAACAATTTTACATAAATTAAAATTGTTCCGTGATCGGGTTCTTTATTTTAAAAGAATAAACACGGGAAATAAAATATTCCAACAACCCCTACCTCGAAGTCGCCGTCGGACGTGAGGTCGTCGCGGAATCGCTCGTCGCGAAAGGAGGGGATCGTCACGTCGTCGCGGAAGAGACGTTCTTCGCACCGCGGGAAAAGCGTCGTGCCGATGATCTCCGGATCTAGAACAAACGGATTTAATTAATTAAATCCGTTGTCATTGAAATTAAAAAGGGAGAATTAAACGATCTGTTTCTCACCTTAGTTGCCGAACGAGGATCAGTCGCGGAAGAAGAGGCGTCGCCGAAGAACGTCACGGGTAGAGCTCGTCGACGTCGCAGATCACGGTGTGCGTCGTCGAATTCCGGTTCCGGCGTTCTTCGCGTTCTTCGCGTTCTTCGCGTTCTTCGCGGGGAGGGTGGAGGCTCAGAGGATTCGCACAACGATAGAAATCCTCCAAAATAGACAAGTTTGTCTATTTTATTAATTTTCCAACGAACGCAAATGCGTAAGTAACGACCCATTAAATTCGTTGAATTAATTCAACGAATGAAACATCCCATTTAATACACGAAATAATCCGCCCAATTAAATGGCCTGTTAAGAATTAAGGAAAACGCGTCGGTTGACTTTTCAGTTATTTTGACGGGTTTTCGCGGGTGCGTTACTTAGCGAAAGAAACGGCGGGGCTCGTGCGGGCCCCACCGCACAAATATCCTACCAAGAGGGTAGGATATTTCCGGATAGCACCCTATCCGCTTTAACTCAGCTCAAGTGGCTTTCAAGTGACTTCCAAGCGGCTTAAGTGAAATAAAATAAAGTTGTCGCACAACCTTTATTTTATTTCCGACTTAAAGCCCAAAATTTTAAAAACCACGGTTGAGCAAACGCAACTCCGGAAGAGGAGTTTCTAAGAAAATACCGGCGTTGCGATTTCATCGGTGCCCTCAGAATTCGATTCCGGGCACCGGTTCAAAAGATAGAAAAACCCGCTCGTCCGTTCACTGAACGTACCCGAGCCAAACTTCGGAAATTGATTCCGGGCACACCGGGCCTCGGAATCAGGTGCCGTCTGAAGCTGCGCTCTTGTAAAATTCCAAAGAAAATTAAGAAAAAAAATTTCCTTGAAATTTGCGGGTCTTTACATCCCGCCCCATGGGGAAGGGAAGGCATCTGAAATACCGTGGTGAGGGGGTGTTATGCAGTGATCCAATGAGGGTTCCATGTTTTCATGGATATGAGAAGAAGCAATAACTGTTAGCATGCCTATGTGAAGAAGCATGATGAAAAGCAACACCATAGGAATTACGACGAATGAAACTTTGAAATCACTTTGTGAAAACCTAGAGGGTCGCACGATAAAACGATTTGTAGAAATAATGGGTTCTTAGGTAGGAGCCTAATGAATTTTTTGTGCTCCATGTAGTGAAGGAGCTTCGCGTAGGGTTATTCTTCAAGAATTTAAGTGGCCTGGCCTATGAGTAGGGCACTGGTGCATGTGGAAGGTTCTTTGCAAAGTAGAAAGGCTTTCGAGAAGCAATACTCTATGAGACCAGGGTGCTTTGCGAAGCAATGCGCTTTGTGAGGCATAGTGGCCTTGCCTTAGCATGTGGGTCACATGTGCATGGAGGGTATTTCGTGTGGCATAAGTGCTATATGAGACCCAATTCTCCCCGGGAATCCTATTCCTTCTTAGAGGCCTGTGGGATATATGGAGGGTATCCCTATTCGTAGTGGGGTTGAATTCAAGAATATGGGGAAGCACTTCACAATGCAAAATTACCTTGCAAATCTCATGGTTCGGAGAGCAGAAATTTCTTCATGATTTGAGAGCTTTTAAGGAGAAAGGACATAGGATCCATCCTTTGGGCTTGAGGGGAGACTGATATTTATAGGCAAGAGGCTCAATGAATCAGAGCATTCCGGGCATGAAGACATGTGGCATTTTGTCATAATTATGAATCCTCACGCCTCCCTGCTCCATGGTGTCCTGAAAAACATCAAACGGGTTCGTGAAGCCTCCCTCCTCCTTGCTCTACGGTGGCTTCGCAAACTTCAAATAGGTTTTCGGAGCCTCTCACCTCCTTGTTGCACAGTGGCTTCACAAACATAAAATGGGTTCACAGAGAATCCCACCTTCTTGCTCCGCGACGACTTCAAAAATATCAAACAATTTCAAGGATCCTCTTGCTTCCTTGCTCCACGGTGGCTTTGCAAATGACAAACAGTTTCATGGAGCATCCCAGCTTTTTGCTCCACAGCATCTATATAGAGGGGAATCTTTGTACCAGCGGCGGTACTACGGGGGCTTTTCAAACAAGCTTCACGATGCAGCCCCTAAGGCTTTCCGTTGGTTATTATTCATCCCAAATCATGGCAGAAACAAATAAATTTCAGCTCAATAATATAAATCTAACATTTATCATTCCAAGAATATGTCACCCACTTCTGGGTTAGTGTAGTCATTGGAGAATCCGAATTTGAAAAGTCCTCCATTGAACAAGCAATAATATCTGGCTAAGACCAAAAATATCCGAATCCCGAAGACATTACATGGTTTTCGCCATGTCATTACATCCATCAACTTCTCTGGATCAAATGACATTCATTTTTTGAAGGCATGTGTCCAAATAATTACAATTAAGGAATCTAGAAACCACACTTTGATATCATTTCATGATGTCTGTGATTTCTTAACGAACTCAAAACTAATCTTATATGATGCACATGACCTTACTCAGATTTATATTAAATGGGCATGTCATCCACAAAGAGTACCAAAAAGGTATCTTGATACACACAGAAAATCATGTTCATCAAATCCAAAAAACAGAAAGATCATTTTTTTAGATCAATGGGTATAAAAAAAAATAATGGTCATAAATTATTTGAAAGTCAGTTTTTGGAATGTTAGATTCTTTTTTCATCAATGCATGGTAACCGAATTTAAAGTAGGTCTTTGAAAACCATTTCACCCCTTTCAACTAATCTAACAGATCATCAATCCATGTAAATGGATACTTTATCTTTACCATAACCTGGTTGATATTTTGGTAATAAATACATAAGAAAAGAGAATGATCAGCCTTTTTAATCAGGAGAACTGGTTCCATCAAAGGTGAAGCACTAGGGCGTATAAATCCTTTCTCATGAAAATCGTCCAATGTGGACATAAAATCTTTCATTTTAGCTGGAACCATGATGCAAGAGGGAATAGAAATTGGTTGTCTGATAGGCATCAATTCAATAAAAAACATGACCACCTTTACTGGTGGTAACCATGAGAAAAAATAAAGAAACACACCAGAAAACATGATGACAGTTGGAGGGACATTATTACTCAAATAATTCAATTCGAGATAAAAAATAGATATTACCTTTCACAACATCAGATAATAGGGTCTATCGCTACTCATCCTTGGTTCCCATTCAATTTGACAGAAAAGAGACATAGTACTTGGTGTTGTAAGGTATACCCATCACATATAACAATCAATCTTGGATTTACAAGAAATGATCCAATCAATTTCAAAAATGATGTTGTGATATTTAATGTTGAAAACTAGATAATTCCATGATAGTTCAACATTTTATAGAGAGAAGACACAAACACGACTATAGATACCCATCTACCTCCTCATACGAATGGGTTTAGTAATATCTATTTAACAAGATAAAAGATATATTGGATGATTTAGAATATTAAAAATACAGGTTGAAATAATTGAACGAGATTCACTTGTATCAAATTAGAGAGATTAGTAGAAATGAGGCTATTGTAATGGTACCTGTAAAAGTCACCAGATCCGTATCCACATCATTTGGAGACTCTTATACTATGTGAAGTTTCATCACTCTTGATGCCTATGGATGGGAACCATTTATATGTGAAGCATCAGATTTCCTGATAGTTTTAGAAGGATTTTATGATGTTATCCCACTACATGACATAGAAATGGTATGGAAGAATCTCTAGAAGTCCCCTATACATCTGAAATAGCTAAAATTATTGTGTGGAACAGGGAAAACCCTCTTTGAATGTCTGCAATTTCTACAATAATATCAAGTCAAAGGACTACCTCTGGGCATTGTAGGTGGTATATAATGATACTACTGCCAAAAAATACAATGAGAATTATCACACTTCCTCTTTCCCGTGAAGAAACTGACACTTCCACAAGGAGAAAAAGGAACTCCCATCTACCTAGAAATTCTAGAAAGGTCAATTTCAACCATCATCACCCTATCCTGAACATCAACATAAAGGGAAAATATTACAAGAAGAAAAGATATCTAAAAAAATTCCCCACTCGACCCATCGAGCATTCATCCTCTCATTTGATATAATCTTAAGCACAATCTACACATGCTCAAAATGCATTTTGAATACTTAGTCATAGTTTTGTTGGCCATACCAATATTGAAAAAAAACCACTTCATTGTCTAACAATATTGACTCTGGATAAAACTTATAGATGAAAATAAACTTTAAGTCTTTGCACTCTAATCCCTCAGGTTTCTTAATTTTCACCATTATGTCCCCCAATCATCATCATGGTCATTTCAGAATGAAGGTGGAGAAATTCACTTTGATCTCATCTGGTGTCTCCAAGAACTCAAAAAGACATTCTATCATGACCAAAAATTTCCCAGCATGTTGAGGATCAGTGAAGTATTTTAAAACATGTGGCTTTAGGAAAATGAAATCTTTAGAATGATTCCGAATAACATCCCCCTTGAGGATCCACAACTGGATCTTGAATGAGGACTGGTGGTGGTGCATGTCCCAATTCTTGGACAGTGTTCAAAATCCACAAAACTTGATTTGTGTCCCCTTTAGGATTATCTTGCTAAATTTCAACAGTAGATTCCTCCTAGATCCAATTTTCACATATTCATAGAGGCATGATGATACAAACCATTAGAATACAACAAGAAAGGCATTAAATTGACACTCATACTGATCAACAGGGGAAATTAATCCCAGCATATAGAACAAACAAAATTTGAGTTCACTCTACCCAAATCACAGTATAGAAAATACTAGAACTAATTGACAAGACATATTTCCTTAACCACCCCTAGCGACGTAAAGTTCATTGATTAATAGTTGTCCAGGAACATAATCATAACTACCTCTTATATCTTGATAGGATTTCATGATGCATACTAACTCCATGAAAAGAATCTCAAAAACCACCTTTAATTCCATTTCTTACAAACCAGCCCTGGTACCCTAGTAACCTGATAACTAAGCTAGCCTGCACATAGCTCGTAGTGTGTTAACGGTCCCCGTGGGCGGACAAAAAGAACCTGTCATCACACCATATCCCTATGGGAATGAATTTTACCCAAAAAAGAGAAGAATTAATACAAGAAAGTCAATATGAAAACAAAAGAAACACCATAGGGAGCAATGTACTAGAATTTAATAAGGAATTAAATCCCAAAGTAGTACATCCCAATTAAAAAATCATTGAAAAACAAAAAAATTCTATAAGGAAACAACTCACCATGTCCAAGGTTCTACAACTGGATCCATATTTTAGAGATCCATCACACATACTTGATCCTAGAAGGAGATAATGTTCAAAAAAACAAAGGCACAAGTTGGGTGTGAGATTAAAATACAAATAAGGTCTCACCAAGGATTCGATGTCAAATGTCAATAATTTATTAATGAAAATAATTCATTCAATTTTAAAATAAATAGGTTTATAATTTTAAAACATATTTAAAGAAATCATGCTATAGGGTTCAAATGATGGAAAAATAATTTATGAAAACTGTTTAAAATTATATAATATTTCTAAAAAAGGGATTAAATAAAACAGTTACATAAAAAATATTATGTAAATAAAAAAGGAATGTAAATATATATTACATCATTTTCATACATTTATATCTCAAATATAAACAATAAATGAGATACATGATCATATGAAAAAAATGTACTCAAATTATAGGCTATAGGACTCAAAACTATCTAACGGAACATTATGATATTGGTATACACATTTCCCTTTGACACAAATTAAAAGAGACTTGTCATCATCCCATTATGTGACCTGCTGAATTTATGTTTTATAAAGTTATATTAGTGTAGAGTGTGTCCAAATAACTCATAAACTACATATGGATTTCGTGTTCTCTAAAACAATCAATGATGGGTAATTTATTTTAACACTACTTAATATAAAATTAAATCCAATCCCTCCCATTTTGAATTCTAAATTTTCATATAAAAATAAAAAGAATATTTTATTAAAAAAATGCCTCTTTATCAAGATAAAACCTTCTGTTTCAATAAAAATATTTTAATCTGTTTTCATAAGTTTGAGATCATTTAAATCCAATCACAAAAATTTTATAATTAATTTCCACAATTAAATTATAAAATCCCATTGAAATAGTTCCCATAAAATCCATAATTTAAATTAAACAATTTAAATCAACCAATTTAATCAAACCTCCCAAATTCAATGTAACTGGTGGGGGTTTTCCCAATTTTCTAGACCAAACCATTTCATATCTCCCAATTCAATGGAATTAGATTTTTATCAAATCATTTGACCGAATATTTGAATAATTGAATTTAAATAAAAGGTTGAAATAAATAAAACAATTCAAGTTTAATCAATCTGGCCAAACGAGATGGAACCACATTCATTTTTCTTGAAAACCAACACTCGCAACGGAAGCCATCAATGAGAACAATGCTGTTGAAGAACTAAAAATTAAACAATGAAATAAGATCCAATACTATGGAGAATAGATCCAAAAATTTCAAGATGATCCATTGAAAACCCAAAAGAAGATAATGAGAAAAGGAAATATATTGAAGGGAATCCTTACCTGGTAATCAAGACCATATGAAAAATTATAATAAAATGTTGAATGAAGGAACCAGGAATGGTTGGAGAGTTTCAGGATTTCTAGGGAATGACTTTAGAATGAGCGAAAAAAACTACATAAGAGGGAATAGAGGATCTTAGATATGCTTCCTATTTAAAAACCACAATATGTTTATTACCCAATGTGTAATCCCACCACACATTGTGAAATTGTCATGTTTCATAACCAATGAAAAAAATGTCACATTAAATTGGAAAGAGGTCATTAATTGACTTGCGATCAGTAAAGGATTATAATGATGAGTATCCTCTCATAGTGTGAACCTTCTCATGACATGAACATTCTAACAATATGCACCTAGAAACCATTACACATCGTGTACCCTAGTTATATGGCATGTAACCCTCTCATAGCTTTTAGAAATGGTTAGTTCAGGCCAATAGTCCCAAAAATCTCTAACATCAACATTACAGGTTTCCTACCAACTCATTCTCAACCCTACCCATCAAAAAAACAGTAAAGACCATGAAATGGTTAAATACATACCTGTAAGATCGGTAATGGGATGTTACATTTTCTCTCTAGTATCAAGAATATGTACAGTCCATTTATTATAGGCTATTTTAGGATGGGGATCAATTTTTTTGGTGGTGATTATGTGAATTGGTCCATGCATATACCTACTTAGTGGTGATACATGGAAGACATCATTCAGGTCAGAGAGTTTGAGTGGAAAAACCAAATGATAATGAACATATACAATTATTTACAAAATCTAAAAAGGAAAAATGATGTTTGGACTTAGATTCCCATCTTATCCAAATTGTATATTCCTCGTATATAGAGATAACTTCACGATGAAATGATATTATACTTAAAATTCAAAATCCTTCAACCGATTATTAGCATAAATTTTATTTATGATTTGGACCATCTTAATTTGTTTTGATATAGCTCATAAATTTCCATGTATCCTCAATGAGTTCTAGACTCACTAGCCTACTTTCAAAAACTTATTTCCAATGTGTTAATGTAAGACTTATATTCTGTTACCATACATTATATGGTTTTATTTGAAAGATTTAATGAAATATTTTGCCAAATATGAAATCCACCGATGGAAAGTATTGGTCCAAATTGACTTGGTTGTCATGCTTGCATGACCCCAACATGTACTATAATTATTGAATTGTTTTTTCGATTGCCTATTTTCATGAGGATGATAGACGATGCACAAATGTATCTCATTTTTTTGGGGATTTTAAAGACCCATCTATAATTTCAACAGGAATTGAGAACCATGATCTAAAAAAATTAATAGAGGTGCCCCCTAATTCTTTATAGATTCATTAATATAGAGTCCTAAAATATTCTAAGGGGGTTTATCAAACCTTATTTGTAAGAAATGAGTATAATTTTAGAGTTCATCCACAATAACCTAAATTTCATCATTCCTCTTATATTTCAAAAAATGAATAATATTATCCTTTTATATTTTTTTTAAAAAACTACAACTTCACAATGAACATTTTAAATTTTATAAATTATTCACATAAATATACTACCACATTTAAAAGGAATATTACACATCATGAAATAAATTTTCCAAAATATCTAGGAAAAACACACATATATAAACACAAAATTATAGTACATACAATAAGGAAAACTTCATAGGACCCAAGTTTCTCTTAAATATCATTCATTCCATAAAGACTGTAAAAAAGGAAACAACAGGTATATGCTTGAAATTATCAGGGGATGTTTAGAACCCATTGAAAAAGAAGTAGTGAATGGTGAAGTAGGTGACCAGTGGTGTCTATAGGCTATAAAGTGAAATGAAACTATTAGGATATGACTATCATATAAAAATTACCTAGCCATTACAATGTGACCATTATATGACTGTTGGAACACTAATATAACCATTATGAATTGTAAACATACTATCAAAATAGAAAAATCATATTTGTGGGATAATATAATTAGTCTATATCATAATATAATAAAATAACAGTGTTAAATATGATAAATTAATATTTTACACAATGAATGAATAATTATAGGTTTTCAAAACATATATGTTTTACTATATCAAATATATATACATATGTTTATGAAAAATCTAAAAATAATAAATACACATTAGTTTTGGGAAAATATTATATAGAACAATAGTAATTCTAATATAAAATATTTTAAAATTTAATTAAATTATAAGTAATTTTTGAAGGGGAAACAAGATTGATTATTTATTAAATGGTGATATATTTTTGTTAAATATGAATTTAATCAAAAGAAATCTATTTCTCATATTTTGAAAATTATTTTGAAAAAATGTTTGGAATTTTTGAAATAATAGTGTCAAAATTATTTTTGAGTGATTTCTTGGTAATTTTTCAAAAATGTTTAATCTTTAGTGAATTGTAATTTATGAAAAAGAATATTTTATTTGGAATTACATGTTAAATACATGATTAATTCCCTAAATGGTGGTATATGAAACCATTATATAATCCTCACATGAACCAATTAAAATATATATTCATAATAATCATCGTTATTGGTAATCGTTAAAAAATAGTAAACTAATGAATTTTATATTAAAAAACACCCCTCACCCTTATATATACCACCCACCACCACCCATCATCACCTCAAAATCTAAGAACATCACCTTGTATCATATATTCCCAAACATTTTTTCAATGAACAAGGTGTTATATTCCAACTAAAATATAAAACTACGTATCCTTATAGTGTAGTTAAAGTGTTAATATCTACAAGAAAACATAACATTATATACCCACCACTTTAAATTGTTTTCATCTTCTATATTATATAAATGTATTACATATGCATTTAAATAATTACTTAAATATGATAAATATACTAAAGTGTTTTTATTATAATGTAAAATTTAGTATCTAATATTCTCTCAATTTATTCATAAATGAAATTGTTATCCATATTATTATATTTTCAACACCTCCATGGGAAAAGCATTTTATTTACCTTCCCTATCATCCATGTGTGGGTTTTAAAGGGATTAAATGAAAAAATATATTATTAATGAGATTATTAATTTTTTCTTTGAAATATAATTTGAGGATTACGTTAATGATATTAATATAATGTTATCTATGCAATTTTAACAATAAAGAACAAGTTAATTGTGAAAAATTTCAAAATTTGGAACTATTTTGACAATATATTGAAAAATAACGATTATATGCTAATATAATGATAAATAATAAATAAATATACAAATATAGGAATTTTTGATCTTTTTTAAAAAACCATGAAATATGATTATCTCATCGAATCTATTTTGGATTATTAGACCAAACAACTCCAACTGGCCTATGTAAAAAAATTAAATAATGACTAAAATACAGTAAAAAATTAACTTTTATAAAATTATTATTCTTGAAAAATTTTATGAATAATGTTATAAATAAATTTAATATTATTATTATTAAGGATAAATATATTCACTGGGTGAGTCCAGGATCCATGATATTGTATCTTTAAAACCACCCTCATTACTTTTAGGTTACTTATTTTCTTTATTTTTATTCCATTAGCTTTATATTTTTATCTGGTATTTCTTATATATTATATATATATTCCTTACATATATACCTAGAATATTTTACCATTCATTATTATAGAGTTAACATGTTCTTAAGGTTCCCTTCTCAAATACTTGTTCTAAGCATATCTATTTAATAAGTAGTAGTCTAGTTTTTCTACTTTAATGTACTGATCCATCCAAAGTTTTTTTTTCATTTTATTCATCTTTAAAACACATATTTTTTTACATTGAAAATAATTTAGGTTCATTTATGTTTTTATGTAAAATTTTATGTTCTTTCATTCCAAAAATATTCTTTACCAATTTTCCTTAAAACCTTAATTAAGTGGTTCACTTCCAAACCTAATTCTCAAACCTTTTTTTGTCTTCGTTTCATTATTTCTTCTTTTTCATGAAATAAGAGTTATTATAAATTTAATAATGTATAATAATTATTTAATCACTTATTTCCTTAGAATTGTTATGATATTCCATTTGGTTATGATCTATGGAAAGACTATAAAACCCATTTCCATTCATGGATTTTTATTAAAATTATGCATTGTATATGATTTCCATATGTGGAACAAATATGAATGTATATGTAATAATTGTGATAGGTGGGTATGAAATTATACATTCCCCCAATTTATTGGGAAATTCTTTAATCTTATGAGATACCATGAATGGTGGATGGGTAGTTAACCTCGAATGATATGTTATGTTTTATTGTCATTGAGCCTTGACTTATGCTTATGATGTCATGTTTTTTGTTTCTACTAAATTTTTATGATTCTATGAACATATATTATAATATTATAATTCCATTATTCTATGTTATTATATATTATTCTCAAATTTTAAGTTATCATGATATACCTCTTATATCTTGTATATTACATGTCATCATGATTTACTTTGATTATTACCTTACTGGGACTTATAGTTTACCCCTTTTGTTTATGTATTTATTTGGGTATCCTATGAATTATTATATGTTTAATGTTATATAAGTGAATATTATTGAGATTAAAATAAATATTATATATCTTATGTTTATTTTCATGTAATTTTGAACTAGTATCTCAAAGAAACTTGACCTCTAGATCTTCTAAGTTGTGTTTTTTGTAATATTATGTTAAAAATAATTAAATTATATATGTATGAGATCTAGGTTAATATAATTGGTATCATAAATTTTTTTTGTTATTTAATTTTATTGGGAGATGGAAACATTTTTGAAAACCATATAGATAAGACTACATATAAAAACTATCGTAAAATTTTGGTAATGTAATGATAATGTGGTCCCTTAGTAATGAAATCTTTATTTGGATTCAATAATTGGATGTATTCTGTTGAAAAGATTAAAATAGGATAAATAATTCATAAAAAAGAAATACTAGTGATAAATTTTTCTACACTCAATGTGTAAACCATAGTTTGACACTCTTGGGGGATATGGTTTTGTTGATTCATTTCTTATTTACCAACTATTGTGATGGTTTTGGAATATATTTATTGTCTAGAAACCCAATATAAAATAGAACATTGATAACCTATATTAAAAATTTTAAATTTATAATAATAGATATATATTCTATTTACGGTTTATCTCTTGTATATTCATTGTTACCTTCTTATGTGAATCATAATTATATTATTATTATCTATAATTTTCCTTAATTTAGGATAATGGATGAATATAAGAGGAATCAAGGCCGCAAAAAAGGCGATAAAATATATAATGATTTTCCAAATTAAATTCCTAAATTGATGGGAGTTATATTCAATAATATAATTTTAGTACATGACCAATTGACTCAAGTTATGGATAATAAAATAAATCATGTAGAACACCCTCTTCACCTAACAATTATCTAGTTGAGGTTGATTTCATTATGTGGAAAATGCCACATACATTATATTAATTATTTTATCCCCTAACAATGGAAAAGGAAATCAATTTCTTTGATAACATATTCCGTCTCCTCCAACTCTTAGAGAAAGAGAATGTCATACTAGTGATCTATCACATAGAATGAGATGTAGTTTGCTGTGGTCATTGATTAAGAATGTGAAGACCAATTATGAAATTTAATCAATGGAGTGGGGATTAATTAAGAAAATAATTCTCAATAAATATTTTCCCCATACTCTCTATCATAAAATTAATAATGCAGTCCTTATAATTATTTAAAAGGGGGAAAATTAGTTAGGTTTTATAAAGAAAACATTACAAGGCATCAATGGTATAAATCCAACATTATTGTCGACCTTGTAATTAATGTTTGAATCATTTTTAGTTAAAAGAAGCTAATTTTATGAAACTATATTTAAATTTAAAATAATTTATATCGTTGAGGAAATTTTCCAAGGTTCCCTTAATGTCAAAATGGGGATTGGAGATTCCCATTGGTCTCATGGGAGTAGATATAGGATGCATAGAATGGAGTTTTATTCTATAAGATCATCAGATAAATCTCAGTGAAGGAATAAAATTTAATAGAACACTTATAATTTGACTAGTAAGTAGAATAATATAAACTATTGTAATGGTATATGATATTTTTTGAAGTGTAAAACAGAGGGGCATCAATCTACTGATTTCCAAATAGAGATGAATAATCTCACTCATGTGGGGGGGGGGGGGAATAAGTTTATAATCAACCAAAAACCTATGGTCTAATGATTCAATTATAAGGAACATTGGAAATATAAAAACCAATATCTTATCATAATGGGGTTTGTAGATAATAAATGATCACAAAATCTAAATTCAAGAGAGAAATAGTTGGCTTATGCTATCACTACTATTGAGGTGGATCTTGAAAATTATGTGGTGATAAGAAGCTTGGTTTTTCATTCAATAATAAAAAATGAAATATTTTATTCTAATTATATTAATTATTTTATATAATGTAATTTTAATATGAATATTAAAAAACCACCCCAAATCATGGATGTTGTGTTATCTTTGAAAATAAAAAATCGTGTAATTATTCCATTATAAGTACATAAATCTTCCCAAAAATATATTTGTGGTCTAAATCTCCAATAAAAACTTATCATAATACCTATTATGAAATTTTATGCTATACTGGGCCTGCATTGGATGGCATTATATAAAAACAAGATCAATTTCTATAATAAGGAAAGTGCTTTTTTTACCAAGAATAATTATATATTTCCAGACATGTTCCAGGAGGAGGATGAATCCTCTATAGATGTTTCTTCTAAAGAATTGATATTATTAATTTATGAGAAATCATATCTAACTTATATGATATATATAATGGATATTATCACCCTTTAATACCTTCTAATTAAAATGTGATATGATGATATATTCCTTAAATAGATTACTTGTTGTTTTCTCGACTGAGATGTTATGTTTTCAAAAAAAATTATACTTGGATCTCTAATTATATCCAATAATTCATATATAATGGTAACCATTGAACTAGAGGAACCAATGAATCAACTAAAATAGAATCTAGGATAGGGTTTCGTAAACCAAAGGCCTTTACCATGTGGTGAAACAATCCCCTTTTTCAAGAAGAAGTATGAGTCAATGTGTATCTATGTTGATCATCATGTAATCAACCAGATCAAGATAAATAAAAAGTATCCCCTGCCACGAATGGATGAATTATTTAATCATATATGGGGATCACCTTAATTCTCTAATTTTATCCTTGAGTTGATATATCAACAATTTAATGTGAATAAGGATGATATTACAAATACTATAACATAAAAAACTCATAGATACCATGAGTTCATAGTGATGCAATTCAAACTCAATAATTCTCTTATATTCTATGTATAAATAATGGATAGATTATTTAGTGTTAACCTTGGGAAATCTATAGAAATATTTATAGATGATATTATCATGTAATCAAAAATAAAGGAGGAACATGAGAATAATTTTGAATATATCTTGAAGACATTAAAAACGAAAAGATATATATAAAGTATAGTAAATTTGAGTTTTGGATAAATAAATTAATATTTACGTCGAATATTATCACCAGTAAAGGGATATATATATATATGGATCTTTTAATGCTGAAAGAGATTGAGGAATACACTAGAAAAAAATATTTAATATAGATTTTTTGTTTCTGAAGATTATTTAGGAACTACAGAATATTTGTGAGAAAGTACTCCCATTTTTCTAACTTAATAACCAAGGTAACTCATAATAGAGGTAAATTTATATATACCAATTAATGTGAATAGAATTTAAAGGATTTAAAAAGGAGTATAATCACTATATCGATAATAACAGTACCCAAAAGATGGGAATTATTTGTGATGTATATTGATGAATTAAAAAAGGCCTCAAGTTTTTCACTCATGTATAATGATAAAGTTATAGCCTAGGTATCTTGAAAATTAAAGAAAATGTTATATAACTATCAGACACAAGATCTTGGGTTAGAGAAATTAATATTTATTTTGATGATTCAATGGAATTATATATATGGAGAGAAGTGTGACATATATATATATATATGTATATCATTAGTGCGTCAAGTATATATTCATTGAGATGGAACTCAACATTTAGTAATGAAGGTTGTTAGAGCTGATCATGAATTATGAATGCTGATTCACTTACCACCATGCGAAGGTGAATGAAGTGGTAGATAATCCAATTTGAAAATATCTTACAAACTTATCCATGATGAAGATTGATATGGATCCAATATTCATATGCATGTAATGGATATACATGGAAATCATAAAAAATGAACATCATATTACCTTTCTCATTTGTCTTCTCAACTATCCATTTTAACTTTGTTTAAGGAATCTGAATGGGATATTTATAGTGATTCAGATGAAGATGGATGAAAAAACAAAGGAAAAATACATAGAGAAAAACATTGAAGAAGGAGGAATTGTGACATTATTTTATGAATGGTTAAACCATAAAAACCATAGATAAAGAAATTTCTATCAAATGATAGACATAAATTGACATTATTTATCACTTCATGAAGAAATAATATGTATAATGATCTTTAAGATCCCTATTGGTAGGTTAATTTTATGAACAATATTTTTGAATTTACGTTAATGTGGATGTTCTATCAGAATGTGAAAATAAAAATTAAAAAAAACCTATGTGATAACGCAACCATTACCCATACCAATTTGGAAATGGGAAAGCATTACTATTGATTTTATCATGAGACTTCCAAAGGAATCCAAGGGGAATAATTGAATACATATTTTATAGGATAATCATATAATGACTGATCACTTAATTAACATTTGGTAGGACTTATCAATAAATCATCTTGAAATTTTATAAATTAGATAATTTTTTTAGGGAGAATGGAACACCGCCATCAATAATATATGATTGAGATCCAATATTATCTTCAATTTTATTAGAAACACTACAACATTCATTGACACAAAGTTTAATTTATTATGGCATAACACTCAAAAAATAATGTCCAATATGAACTAAAAATCCAAAAACATGATGATATGTTTATATATTTCACTTTTTGATTTAAAGGAAGTTGAGATCAATATATTACACTAATTTAGTTCACATAGAACATTTTCTCTATCTAAGGAATTCATATACATCCTTATGAATCCCTCTTTATATAAAAATTTTTAATGAGAAATTATTTAGAAGAAGTTGGATAATTTAAAATATTTTGATCATAATTCATTGGATAAATTAATGAGATTGTGAATACCATTCAATTACACATTAGGGAATCTTGAAGTTGTGAAAATATTCATATAGATATTCATCGACAAGACCTAGAGTTTAAGGTGAGGGGTAAAGTGTTTCTTTATATATCTCCATGGAAGATACTTATAAGGTTTGGGAAGAATGGAAATATAATTAATAGATATATAAGACCCCATTTATTCCATATTTAATTGTATCAATGGATTATCGACTAACACCCCCACCAAATATTAAGTACAGTAACATTAAAAAATTCATTTCTTATAAAGATGAATTTTCTATATGTTTTATGTTTTATTTAAAATGGTTAATTTATCATATTTATATATTGAATTATATTAAATGAAAAATAATTTTTTAATCATATCATCATAATTATATAATAGGCTTAATTACATTTTTAGGAAAAAATTAACTTAACAGGGTGAATCATGCTTGGCATAGATATACTATAAAACTGTAAAATATAGCATAGGTTCTAAATAATATATAAATATTTTAAAAATAAATTTAATTTTTTATAATGGTGGGTATATATGTCCTCTTTTTTTCACTAATGAGACCACTTTCCAATTTAAAATTACAGTTTTTAAACATTAAAGAAAGAGAAATTGAAACGATTCTACTAAAACACACATATAAAATGACCTCTCCCTCACCCCTTTCAAAATAAGAATATCCTTTGGTTATATCTTAAATACAAAAAAAACATTCTTCTAAAAAATAATTCTTAGATGATGTTTTTATTCTGGTCCTAATAATGATATCTAAATCCTTCATTATGAAGAAACCAATCTTGAGAAGGAATAAATTAATCAATGTTTTTTTCTAGTTCATCATCACCATTTCAAATCACATTATTATCACAAATCCTTAAAAATATCACTATGCAATCTTATTATTTATATTAACGATATTATTGTTTGGTGAAAATGATATTAATATAGTATAACTCAAATCTCTTGCTCACCAATTAGTGTTGCCTGTTCTCATTTATGTCAGTTTAACCACCTACATGAATGATGCTGTACTAACATCATTATTTTCATCATGAATAAGTATGAAGTCATTAATAAAGTTAATATATACTATTAAACATTAATTTATTTTCTAAATTTGGTTTTTTAAATGTGGTTAAAAAATGAATGATCATTATAAATTAACTTGTTATAAAAAAAGTATCCATAACAATCTCATATTAGATTCTATTCTCAAAAACCATAACCATAACATTCATAAAATAAAAATAGGATTGAGTAAATAATTGGAACATAATTATTCCACTACTTTGACTAATCTAGTATCGTTGAACTTTTTATCTGCAAATTAAAATTGGAATTTCCATTATGAAACTTATATGGAATAAACTAAATTACTAACATCTTGTGATGAAAATAAATTATAGCTAAATAATATATGTGTAATAAATGATTATAATTGAGGAGTATAAAATATAATATATTTGAATAATGTTCTGCAATAATTTATTAATATGGTTATCATAATTATATAGTATTTTAAATTGACATGGTAGAAATCAAGAGTAAAGTTAACAGTTTTTTTCCAATATCATTTTGAAATAAAGATTATTTATTACTAAATTTTTATAAGTGAAAAATATATAGTCATTATATATAAAATTAAATATATTTTCTTATAATAACATTATTTATAGATTTTAAATTTATTTTTACCATTTCCCCTTCCTTTAGATCAATTTTCAACACCAAGGTTTCCTATCGGTGAAACCAACCATATCTTATATTCTTGGCCAGGAATAATTATTATCCATGATCATATTATTAAAATTTTAGTATAATTTTTATTCAATATACTTATATTATCGATTAATTAAATTTTTTATTATTCTTTACATTGATTATAAAATAACTAAAGGATTTTTTTTTAATTTTTTAGTAGTAATTTTTATGGAATTATTTAAAAAGTGTGAAAGGAATCATTGTAAAAGGATTTTTAGAAGAACAGATCTTCCCATTATCGTGTATGATTTTATTTAAAAAGTTTAAATTGCATGTTTTATGTGTTTTCTAATGTGAATTATATTCTTATTATTTTATAAATAATTTTCTTTTAAAATATAATTCTATAAAAAATAAAAGTTTTTTTCTTCATATTTTTAAAATAAATTTTCTAATGCTCTCATAAAGTGATTTTCATTTATGTCTATATCCTTTAATGTTTCTTAAGATTCACTAGAGATATGATCTAATGTGAAAATCCAATTATTTATCTAGACATATTATAGTGATGTTCTATGTATTTTTTAATGAACTTATTTCTTTATCATGGGTTATTTAATATATGGTGGTATCATAAGGTTTTTCATGTTCATGTCGAACAAATATATAATGTTTATAATTATGATATTGGTGGGTTTTTTTATATCCTTCATATTCATTGAGTATGATTTTATATTTCATGAGATCAATATAAGACACTAGTGGTTAGTCCAAGTCAAAAATGTTTGGGACATGGGCGGTTATCCCAAGCCCACAATGTGATGGTTAGGTGGTTAGCCAAGTACAATAGAGAAAGTATTGTTGGATATCCTAGACATATGTTATGATTTTTCTGAATATTTTTGTGACAAATTCTTCTATTATTATTTATAACCATTTTATGTTCACAAAACTTAGATAACCGAATCTTGTTTCTACACTCCCATAATTCACAACTTTTTCTATACCTAAATATTTAAATTAGATTTCAGGATTTAGAATCCATTTTTATTAGTTATGGTTTTTTTATTTTATGTTTATGTACCTTGATTATGTTCTCATATCTACTTGTTCCTATTATGATCAGTTATTATATTTGATTAATATAACATATGTTCACCCTTTATATATAATATTACACTTTCTTATATTTAAACGTACACAGGTTATGATGAAGAGTATTATATGTGATATGTCTATCAGGATATCATGTGGGATTAATAATTGATAGAGATATTGAATAATGGTTTTAAAAAAAATGTTATTATGTATCTTGAATTAAAATAAACTAAAATATAGGTTTTATGGTGTTTTTTAATTTCTAATGTAATAAATATTAATGCAATTTGATTATTTATATATGTATGGTGTGGTTAGGTCATATCAGTTGATACAAAAGAATTATTTAATAATTTTTGTATTAGGTTATATAGAATAAGTGGATAGAACCTAAAATTACCTATGATGACCTAAAATTAATATAGGTTAAAACTAATATTTAACACATTGAAATTAAAGTATCGTAATTTAGGACATTTTCAGATTGATTTTACTTATCATATGATTTATTACTCTGATTATTATTTGGTGGTACTCATGCTAATCATTTTCATTTTAGTAAGGGATAAAAGATTGAATCATGCAATTGGGTTGGTGATATTCACTATCAAGTTCGAAAATATATTAGTTGATCATAATTTTACGAATTACTTTATATATTGAAATTAATTGAGAATAATAATTCACATTCCCAATGGATAAATATTGTATTAATCTTTGAAAAAGTATAGTGTTATAATGATTTTATCCAAAGTTTATAACTTTTCTTCTATAGAAGCCTGTATAAATATGCTTATTGAAAATATTATCATTCTTTATTTAGTGGAATTTGATGTGATTTTGGTAATAGATTGTATTTTTATAAATAGATACCATATTAATTACTAGGATATCGAAGCTTTTTTTGTTTTAAAATAAACATATAACCATCTATTAGTGCATGTAGCGGTGCAGATTCAGTTGTTGTTAGTATCATAGTCTAAGGGTCATTTTCAGAGTAGTTGAAAAGAAAACACAATAGATAGTAAAGGATTGTATTGAAATTAATGAAAAGGGAAAAATAGTTATATTTACAAAACTAAATTTATATTTTGCAACAATTTACAATGGTTAATTATAGGATCTGTGGAGGGAAAGGAAATTGAGGGTTCCATAGTGGATGATGATGTTGACATCATCGAATGAGTGATTGTCATCAATTTCAAGGGTAAAATGGGAAGTGTTATTTAGAGTGGGTTCAAATAATTAATAAGAAATAATGTGAATATAGTCCAATAATGAAGTTTTAATATATATCAATTGGTATTTAAAACCTTTACACAGATGATAGGAAGTGGGGTTATGTTATCACCACTCATGATCTAGAGAGATGAGGTGGACTATGTCTATGTAAAGAATGTCAACTACAGGTGAGGTGATCGATGCTTTTTTATACATGGATCTTGATGAGAAATGAATGTATAGGTTGGTGGATGGGATTTTATGGAACAAGAAAGTAGTCTACTTGGGGAGCAGTTCCCATATATGTGAATGAAAGTAAGGTCCAATGTTTGATACTATCCATTAGTATATTTTTTAAAATAATATTTAGTTTCTCTCTTGGATTTGTGGTACATGTAACATGGTTGTTTGTGGACATGATTTTTTGATAAGGTATTTGGTTAAATAGGATATTTCATTTTCGAATGCCAAAACCAAACACAGACTAATTTAAACATAATCATCAATTAAAAAAATCAAAATAACTTAATCATTGAAAACATAAATGTATTTTTTTGGAATTACTTCTATTATATTGGTCATAATAACTAGTAACGAGGGACACACATCTAATCGTGTTGGGGAAAAAATTCAATAGTGAAGAAATGTATATTTTTTGGAATATGTCAATGTATTTTTATAAGATTTTCCAAGTATTATCTTATATCAGGAGGTTGAGTTTTAAATATATTTCATAAATGGTGGAATTCGAATATCACAAAAAATTTATTAAATGTACCCGATTGAGTTAGAGTAATTAAAGATGAAAATAAAAGAGAATCTATAAAGTGGGTATGTATGCCTAAATGCATCATTATGTTGTGAACTAATCTGCTTTATTAAGCAGAAATATGGATCAATATGTCTATGAATTTATAATTATAAACATAGTAAGATCAAAATCAATAATAACATCCTCTAACTATATTGATGACTTGTTCTTCCAACAATGATGGGATAAATACATATCAAATATTATCCTACGATCATGTTATCATCACTTTGGGGTAAAAAGAGAGGATGTACCCAAGACAACCATTCACCCAAGATATAGACACCATGAATTCAATGTTATTCTATTCAGACTTACCAATTCTTCTATTATCTAAATTGATATAATGACAAGACTATTTAGAAATCACCATAATCAATTTATGGAAATATTTAGAGATGATGTTCTCATAAATTCAATGATCAGGGAAGAAAATTAATATTATTTGATGATTTTCATGATGATTTGGTGAACCAATCTAAACATAAATATATTTTATATACTTTTCATAATTTAAACATTAGATATCATTAACAATATCACAATCCTAGAACCCAATGTGTTATCATATTTGAAAAATAGCTTCATAAAACTTTTATTACACATTATTATTGCAACACATCTGGTAAATATATCTACAAAAAACATTATTCTATTCCTGGACCTGTATATAATTTCCAAACTAACTATAGAAAAAAAGCATGAAACCATATTCTATGTAAATGAATCCTTATAAATGATTTATATAGTGTTTGATAATAAAAATTGAGATATCATGAGAATGGAATAAATATCTAATTAAAATGAGTATTCAATTGAAAGAGATAATCATAGGAAAGGATATGAACTAATAGGTCATGGAATGAGAATATTGGATAATAAATAGACCACCACATAAGTATAAAACATATAAAATGGTTATAAAAAATAATATTATAGTGTTGAATAAACTCTTTCATATAAATAATAACATTTAGGTTAAATTTAACTATAAGCAATTCCATGAGTATTTTTTTAAACATAACATTAATGAACATTTATCATGTTGTGAACATTAGAAAAATGAACATGTATAAACAACCTTATATTATGACACATAAAACATTAACTAATTAATTTTTTGGATATATAAGACCATATATGCAACTTGATGATAAACCATACATATGCATTCCATAAGAATATAAGATCATTTTTTATTCCTTAAATTCATTATTAATTAATAGAAAAGAAACATAATTGATGAAATTTTTTCCAAAACTGAAGGTCCCGGGCATAGCGGAAGCATGGTTGGGATGGAACCGAACTTTGATTTTTACCGGTATCAATGATTATTCCAGGATCAATACAATAATGAATGTTAATCTCCAGAGAATTGAATCAATGATTTAGATAAATAAGTAAGAGGGCCAAAACCTTTAGAGAGTATCTTGCACACAATGTTTATATTCAATTTAATTAATTTCACAAAGAAAATATTAAATGGATCTTTGGTATTTACTTTTTTGCTGATGTTGATCACCTGAAATGACCCTTTCTAATTATCTTGTGGCGCTTTCAAGGATCCAAACTACAATCCATATAGCGGTGATCCACACATGTTCTGATGGCCTCCGATCGACACCGCTCGTTCTCGAGGTGCTAGCGTAGCAAAGCATGTGTCCTGGGTCAGTCATTCTATATCGCTTATTATTCATCCTTGAAGAACGTCTCTCGTTCTTGAGAGTAATGGGAAGATGATTCAAGAGATAAATTTTTTCTCTCAATAATTCTCAATTCACCAGGTGTGTGGTTCAGTACATGGCACAATAGACATATGTGTCTATTTATTGACATGGGGATTCTGTTACAATATATAATTGTGAAACATAAATTAAATACATTCATAACCTTAGAGAAAACCCATTATATTAATAATAATACAGAATCTTTATATATGGTTCACCAACTTGAACAAAATATAATTATAAATAAAATTAGTCATCACAAAATAATAGCAGTGTTATTTTAATTTGTGACAACAGGTAAAATAATTATTTATCATCTTGAGAATAATTATTTTACTAATGGATCAGCCTTGGTCCTCTCAAAATCCACTTCCATTTATTTAACTACTGAATAAAAAAATAAATAATTCATTACCTTAAATAAATATTTTACAAAAAAACTAGAGAATAAATTTTTATTAAATGTTCAATAAAATAAATAAATATATTTTACCCATAGTCCGGTGAATAAATATTTATTGAATTTATGAAATCATTTTAACTTGAATAAAATTAATTCATTGTCTTGATAATAATATTTATTAAAAAAATTGAAATATAATTTAACCAAGACCACCAGAAACACTTGTGTTTGACCCTCTAGGTTTCATTATCATTGGAATTAGGCATGTTTTCATAAAGATCAATAATACTATCTACAAATGGGTCAGGGTACCCATGAGAAAGAACATAAAGTCATTATAATGACATCCACACATGAATGATCATTGTGTAATATAATACCTTTGTCATAATATCTTATCCATCATGTTTCATGATGGTGTAATCAATGTTTTTGTTTGATATGTCATTCATTTTCTACCTAAAATAAACTCATCGTTACATCATGGACATGGAATTTAACATGATAGTTCTATTTAAATCAAAGGGCTGAGATATAAACTTCCATAAATGGAAGGGATAAATCTTTCCTTGGCTTATCCATTAATAAGATTCCACTCATGACGCACCCAATGTACCCTACATCGCACCAACTATCTACATCATGATTTTCATTTGTAAATCAAAGTGTGTGAGTTGTGACACATATTAATGATAATATTAAATTCTAAGGAACATTCGACATTCTCACAGATAGAAATATTTTATGATAGAAAAACATACGGAATCCCAACTAGTGGGTCTGTTCTCATAATCTCATGTTATGGAGATTACCAAGAGTCAACATCATGAGAGGAAGTCGCATCTACCTATGAGTACTCACACCTTATGATCTTCATGCTATGTGTCATGTCATATAATATCATCCAATCATAGAACTATATTTAAGAATATTTTTATAGCATTTCAAGGTTCTCATCATAGTAGTGGACTTCCATGACCCTACCAATGCAATAAATGTTCTAGGATATTATTACATCATATTCATGATAAATAATAAAAAATCTGTAAAAATATGTTTAATATTTAAATACATTAATTGTCCATGTAATAAAAGTACAACTAGTTTGTTCAGGACCCCAACTCTTAAAAACTCCCACTTGGACTAGAGCCAACTTCCAACCACATTCAGTCTGCTAGAACTCACATAGTGATAATGTTTCTGGGGAGTCAAGGCTTTAGTCAAGGGGTTCGCCACATTATCTTCCATGGAAATACTACTCACTACAACTCCACCTCTCTGTGAAAAATCCCTCAAGAGATGATACTTTTGATGTTTTTGATTCGTCCGCTAATGTGACCTTGGATCATTTATGAGAGCCACCACTGTAGTATTATCACAGTACAATGTGATGGTATCTTTACTTATAGGAACCACATCTGTCTCCTAGATGATTCTTAACATCCAAACTACTTCTTTAGTTTCCTCAAAAGATGTGATATACTCGGACACTACTGTAGAATCTGTTACCACACTCAACTATGAGATCTTCCAACTCACAGCTCCATCCTTCAAAGTGAAGATGTATCTTGTTTGAGGCTTAATGTCATCTTGATCAGTTTGAATACTAGAATCCGCATATCATTTGATGACTAGTTCTATATCTCCTCCCTAAACTAGGAACAAATCCTAAGTACACCTCAAATACATTAGTGTAGTCTTGAATTCCATCCAATGGTGGTCACCTGGGTTAGCTTGACATCTTCTTACCGAACTCAATGCATAGGCAACATCCAGCCTAGTACATAGCATGTCATACATGACTGACCAAATCGATTATGTGTATGGAAAAAATTCCATTATCATTATTTCATCATCTATTTGAGGAAACATTTTCTTAGAAAGATGAATACCATATGATTCTAGAAAAAATCCCCACTTGGATTATTCCATACTGAACCTATTCAGTATCTTATCAATGTGCATACATTGACTTAGGCCCAAAAATCACTTGGATCTATCCGAATAGATCTTGATCCCAATAATATATGCTGCCTTGCCAATGTACTTAATGGAGAAGCATTGATTCAACATTTCATTTGTAAGACTGGTATCTCATTTCTATTATTTAATATTTCAACAATATATACTATTAGGAAAACAACTACAGTCCCACTAATCCTTTTGTAGATACATGCCTCACATTCATTCATGCTAAAACCAAATTTCATTATGGATTCGTAAAAACGTATATTCCAGGACCTAGATGATTTCTTTAATCCTTAAATGGATTTTGGAAAATTACATACCTTATTGGCATCCTTTGGAGTCATAAACCCTTCAGGTTGAGTCATGTAGAAATCTTCATGAAGGTTCTCCTTAAAAAAGGCTATTTTGAAATCTGTTTTCCAAATCTCATAGTCATGGTATATGGAAATGGCCAATATAATTCTGAGGGATTTAAATATTACAACTAGCGAAAATGTTTCGTTGTAGTTAATGCCTTGATGCTTTTTGAACCATTTTGCAATGAGTTGTTATTTATAGGTTTTGACATCTCCTTCCATGCCCAATTTATTCTTGAATAACCATTTTCAAACAAAATGATTTACAAAAACTAGAGGATCTACCAAAATAAAATCTTGGTTTTGGTACAAGGAATCCATTTCAAAATTAATGGTTTCTTTCCACTAGGCAACATTTGTTCCACTTAGTGCTTACTTGTTAGTTATATAAACATTATTATCAACTAATAATGAGTCACCATCCTCAATAACTAGAAAACCATACCATTCCAGTTTCTAACTTATCTTTTACTCATACATATCTCTGGTGTCTCTGGATCAGTTCTTCCTTCCATGGGGCTTGGTGGAATAAGTTCTTGTACCAACTCTTGTGTACCATGAGCCTTAACCTCATCAAAGTCTATCTCTCTCCCACTATCCCTTTTGGAGATGTGATCACTCTCAAGAAATATGGCATGTCTTATCACTACAAACGTTTTGTTTAAGGGGGTTTATAGGTAATATCCCCTTGTTTCCTTGGTGTATCTTATAAAATTACACTTTGTGCCTCGGGATGAAAGTTTTCTACCCAAAGAGGCCTTAACAAACGCATCGCTTCCACACAAATGTAAATTCGATAATATGTCTTTCCTTCTACTCCAGAACACATATCGAATACCATTTATCAATTTATTTTGTACCTAGTTTAGTATGTGAACCACTGTTTGTAACGCATATCCCAAAAAGGACAATAGAAGACTCACATGACTCATCATTGATCTCACCATGTCCAATAGGGTGGGATTCCTCCATTCTTTCTAACAATTCCACTGGGGAGTGTTTGGAGGAGTGATTTGGGATAGGATCCCAACCTCTCATAAGTAATCAATTAAATATTTTGTTATGATATTCTCCACCTCAGTCTGAGTGGATTTTCTGAGTCTTCATACCAAGCCGGATCTCAATATCATTCTCGTATTCTTTGAACTTATCGAAATAATATAACCATTAACTCATTATGTAAATATATCCATATATACTAAAATCATCAGTAAATGTTATGAATTATCTATACCTTACCTTTTCTTCAACATTAAATGATCCACACCCATATGTATGAACCAATTCAAGAATATCATTTTCCTTTCCACCATTCCCACTAAATGGGGCTTTGGTCATTTTTTGTTGTAAACATGACTGACATACACCAAGTAGATTTAGTTTGAAAGAGTATAAATATCCATCTTGATGTAACTTTGTCAAGCATTTATCATTTACATGACCTAGACGGTGATGCCGATGGTAGGTGCGGTATGAGTCGTGTGAAGTATCTTTGTCATCTATTTCCATTAATTTATTTGTGTAATACATCATGTAAAGACCACTGTATAAATGTTCCCTACAAAAAAAATTCTATCATTGTAAGAAAAGCTACATTAATTTCCAAACATGAAAAAAAATCCATATGTATCTAATCTGTATATAGAAATAATGTTTTTAGTAACAAAAAACACATAATAACAGCCCTTTAACTCCAAGATCATCCCAATTGGAAACGTGAGGTGGTATTCCCTAACAACTACCATAGAAAGTGTCACTCTATTGGATACATGTATATTTACCTCCCCTAAGTAAATATTCATGAATCTATATGGTTAATGTATTTTGATACCCATGTGAGTACAAATATCAATATCTAATACCCAATTTGTAGTAACACATAGATTTCATTTGATAACAAACACGCCTGAAGCATGCCCTTATTTCTTAGTTTGGGTTCAGTTATTCTTCATGTGTCCCGTCTTCCCACATGCAAAACAAACAACATCCTTTTCCTTTTCTTTCCCTTTGATCATCTTTTTCAGGGAAGGTCACGAAGAAGGTTTGGGATAAATGATATTCAACTTTCATTTCCTTTTATTAACCATAAGGATAGGAGGATTATCACGCATCTTATCTTTATCCACTTTGAGAATGAGGATAAAAAGATCAGATAGAGGCTTCTCAATGTTGCTCATATTGAAATTGACAAAAAAGAGAGAGATTCTATGAGGGAGTGATGAAATAATGAGATCGGTTCCCATTTATTTATGGAGTTTAAACCCTAGAACATCTAGGCGCTCAATGTATCCAATGAGCTTGACTGCATGAGGCCCATATGGGGAACCTTCTACAAGCTTACTCTGAAATAGTGCCTTAGAGACGTCAAAACTTTCATGTTTTTCTCTCTCCTAGTAAAGACCATAGACGTTCTCGAGTATTCTTTAAGCGTACATGTTTTCATGAGACTTCCTGATCTCACTAGAAAATGGCGATTACATCAAACAATGAATGTCGAACGTGTCTTTTATATGTTTCTCATAGACGAGGAAATCATCATCACTCGCCTCTTTGGAATGCAGACCAGGTAATGTTTTCTCTAGCACGTAAGACTTTTTTTCATGGAATAGGATAACCTAAAGGTGTATTAACCATTCCTAGAAGTTATTTCTTGTGAGGATGTTTTCTTTATCCCTAAATGATCAAAGGATAGTGTGGTTAGTGAGCCTTTCATTTTTATTCTACAATTAAAATAGCATATCATAAGTACTTTATTGATTAAATTTTATGAGATATAATAAATTTTTATTATTTTTACCACTATATTATCATTTCCCAATGGCCCTCTCCATTGAACCCAAAATGTACAATTTCCATGACATTCTAATGGAAAGGATCCATATTCCCCTTTTCATAACCCCAAAATGGATGGTCATGCTATTTAGATGGTATTTAGGTTGGTAGGTCTTTTCCATCTACAGGCTTGGGGATCCATGACCTGTTGAGTAGACTCCCCAATCCTAAAATCATGACTTTGGATTTCTTTGACTCATGCCTCCAATATTACAACAAGTTTAGCAACAACTACTCCTCTTAATGTAACATGGTTATGTCAACCTGAATCCTTTCATATGAGCTTCCTGTATAAAAGTATGTTTCCTAACAAAGGTTGGTCAAACACCAAATTTTATTGAGTTTTTCCCTTAATCAAGTAACAAAATGGGTGGCACAACCTAATATTTTATTCGAGGTATTTTTATATATTATGCGTGAATTGATTATTATCATTATCACATGATTTTTAATATTATGTGGAACTTAATTAAGTGATTAACCATGTCTTGATAATATTTACTCGTAATTATGGTTTATTTTATTTCGATCTTGTAGGCTTGTTTAATTCATTAATTATCTGATCGTGAAAAAACATCCATAATAATAAACCACGAATCATACATAAATAAATTAAAGAGAATGATCATGAACTTTTATAATGGTTAGTTTATCTAGCGGATGATAAATGAACCCTGGCTTAGGGGAAAAAAATCATGAACCTTTTGGGTTTTGTGTTTATAGCTTTCCTCCTGTCCGCCTATGTATCTCATAGGATTGGTTTCATCTCAGCTCTATCTTGAACCGACTCCACAAGATTGGTAGTTCAATCCATTACATATGCCTTTATTTAACTCACATGCAGGTGTGGGGTAAAAAGGGGTTTTGCATAAATGAAATGTTGGGCACACAAGCAGTACATATTAATGATGATAATACTCACAAAAAAACAAATTTAATTTAAATAAATAAATTAAAAGAAACCATCCACATGAAAAGGACTTAGTCTATCTCATGATCAACCATACATGAAACGATATTTACTCATAAATAAAACATGAATTCAATTATTTATTCATTATTGTTTAAGATAAATCATACCAGAATAAATTAATTATCATCTTTAATTTATCATTCCTTTTATCTTAAACCCTTTTTTGAATTTCCTTGAGAATATCATCCATAATAAATTTAAACAAATAGATTAATTTAAAATTATCTTTTTTTTTGTTAGATGTACCTTAGAGGAAACCCAATGAATTACTATTCATAACTTCCCAATGAGTTGAAATGAACATTACAATGATGTTAAATTAAACAAAAATATATAAAACACCTATCCCATGTTTTTCCTCAACATTGCACCTACACAATGGTACATGTCACAAAGTCTTTGTATAATATAATAATAAACTTTAATAAATATGCTTAATTTGTATGAGTACATGACGTGTAGTTCCAACTATAAAACATGTACTAATTTTCACCGTCCATCTGAAGTACACACTCAAGGAAACGATGTGTGAGTGTACATTGTAATTCATTGGAGTACACAACATGTCCAATCGGCCACACACTGTGTCATTCCCCGTTACACAGTCTCCAGTCAGGAAATCCCTGTATAGGGTACACAGTCTAACCGTAACTTGAAGGGGCTGGACATCTTGCCCAGTGGGCAACACGATGTGTAATTTAGAAACCACATGCAACATGTTTCCCATTAACACATTGAGTCATTAAGATATAGACAAACCCCAATTAAATATCTTGGTTTGGAGGACTTTTCCCAATGAATTGAACCTTGGATACATGTTGTGTACAACTGATTACACGTCGTGTGTTCTTGTATTGTTTGTCCAGGAACCTTTGGAATGTTCAGATGGGTTCCAATGTTTTTTTTAATCCAAATTAAAATAAAATATAATTTTTGTATGGTGAAAGAGAAACAAAAGGGGTGGAACAAATATTTCGATTCAGATTTGCAGAATTATTAACATGAATTTAAACAGAAAAATTATTAATTGTGTAAATAATCAAAAAAATATTTAAATAATTATAAACTATGATGTAACCTCCCTCAAATACAAATTTAAGGCTCCAGGTGCGGTGAAAGAATAGTTGAGACAAAACCCAACATTGATTCTTACCATGATAAATTATTATTCCAGGATCAATAAGACGATGAACATCAATCTCCATAGAATAGAATCAAAGATTTAGATAAATAAGGATGAGGCCCAAAACCATTAGAGAGGATCATGCACATCATGTTTATAAATAATTTAATTTATTTATTAAAGAAAATAATACACGGATCATCGGTATTTTATTCATTGATGATGTTGATTATCCATAATGAGCCTACAAATTATCTTATTGCGCTTATAAGGATCCATACTAGAATCCATCTAATGGTGATCCACATGTTCTCTAATGGCCTTTGATCGACAATACTGATTCTCCGGTTCCTGTCGCGGCCAAGTGAGTGTCCTGTGTTGGTTGTTCTTGATAACATGTTCTTCATCCTTGAAGAACATCTCTCATTCTTGAGAGGGGAAAGAAGAGTATTTGAGAGAGAAATGTTTTACCTCAAAAATTTTCAATTCATCAGGTGTGCAATTCGGTACAAGGCACGATAGACGTATGTGCCTATTTGATGACTTTGGGATTCGATTGAAATATTTAATTGTGTAATAAAAATTAAATACATTTATAAACATATAGAATACCCATGCTATTAATAATAATACCACGTCATTATTTATGGTATGCCAACTTGCACAAAATAGAATTATAAATAAAATTTCATGTCCGAAAATAATTGTAGTGTTATTTTAAGTTGTGCCAACTAGTTAAATAATTAATTATAGAATTGAAAATAATTATTTTACTACCAGACCAGAATTTTTCCTTTCAAAATCCAATTCAATTTATTGAACACCTGAAAAAATAAATAAATAAATTATTCTATTAAATAAATACTTTATTTACAAACTAGTAAAAAAATAATTATTAAATGATCAATAAAATAAATAAATAATTTTTACCCACAATTCAGTGAATAAATATTTACTTAATTTATGCAACCATTTCAACTTGAATAAAATTATTTCATTGTATTTAGAATAATATTTATTAATTAAATTCAAATAGAATTTAATCGAGACCACTAGAAACACATAGTGTGTGACCCTCTGGGATTCTTTTTCATTGAAATTTGGTAGTCTTTCCTAAAGTCCAAGTGTACTGTCTAGAAGTGAGTCAATGCACCCAAGAAAAATAACGTAATGTCGGAACAACAACATCCACATATGAACGATCACTATGTACTATAATCTCTTTGTCACAATATCTCATCAAGAAGATTTCATGGTAGTGTCATCAACTTTTATACTTGATAAGTCATTCTTTAACTACCTAAAATTAACTCATTGTTACACCATGGACATGGAATTTCGCACGACAGTTCTATTTCATTCAAAGGGTTGAGATATCAACTTCCCTAAATGGGAGGGATAAATCCTTCCATGACTTATCCAATAATAACGTACCACTCATGATGCACCCAAAATACCCTACTTCATTCCAACTGTCTACGTGACAGTTTTCGTCAGTAAATCAAATTGTGTGAGTCGTGACATGTATTAATGATAATCATAATGTCTAAACATCATTACACATGATCGCATGTAGAAATATTTGATGACAAAAAAACATGAGGAATTCCTACTGGAAGGTCTATTCTCGTAAGCATCTATCTCGGTGATTACTAAGTGAAAACTTCATTAGAGGAAGTCTTATTTGGTTATGAGTACTCACACCTTATGGACTATATGCTATGTGTCCCATCATAGTATGTCATCCTACTTTGGAACTATATTAAATAATATTTCCATAGAATTTCAAGGTTCTCATCATAACGGGGAACTCCCATGACCTTATCAATGCACCAAATAATCTAGAACATTTTTACATAAAAGTCATGCATAAAAATGATCAATTTGTAATAATATGATATATATTTTAATACATTAAATTTTCATGTAATAAAAGTACAACCAATTGGTTCTAGGACACCAACTCTTACAGAAACATAATTATAAGATATCTAGAAAATGAAGGAAGTTTGTAAAATTATAGAATATCCCTATTAATGCATAAAAGCCATTAAATTATGTTGAAGTAGATGTAAATAACTTTAAAAAAAGAAAAAATAATAATATTTTAAAAATAATATAAAATATTATTTCTTTTTGGTATCTTTAAAAAACTGCACAAACATTGGGAAGAGGAATTTATCTGAAAAATCATGGAAACTTGGAATGAAACATTTATGAAAAATAATAGACATAAAAGTGGAAAAAAATTGATAAAGTAGAAAATGTTTAATTTTTTTCATTCCTTTAAAAATAAACTAAAAAATTACTCATATGGAAAATTTAAAAAATAATCCTTTTAAACACTTTTAAAAATAAATTGAAAGTGAACATAAAAAATATTAAAATATTGAAAAGAAAACTATTGAAAGAGTATAAGGAATAAAAAAATTAAGGACGTAAAAAAATTAATGAAATGACTTAAAATAACACCCCACATATATTTTAAAATTAATACTACCTTGAATGAATGAACGTGATAAGGAACATAAAATACCATGGGTATAAAAGATTCATGATTTAATATGTCAAATATGTTGTATATACCAAATATAAATGAATATATGAAGTTTTCTTATATATGTGAATCTTTAATTGTATATTTTTCTATATAAAGTTAGTCAATGTGTGTTAAAGTAAAACAAGTTGGCTATCATTATATAAGAAAAATAGAATAGATCTCATGATTAAAATTGATGTGAGAAGGATACCCATGAAATGGGTAATTAAGAGTGAATATAGATTCTTAGTGATAATAACATTATATCAGATGACTGAAGGGCCACTATTAATGTTAACTGAATGTAATGAGGCTGCATAGTACCTTTTAAAAAAATGTAAATGTTGGAAGGTGTTAGTTTCTATGTACAACTTGGGTATTTATATTAATAATAGTTAAATATATATTGAATGAGAGATTTATATGAATGAGTTATGAGAAATCATCCATAAAGTACATAAAATTTTGCCTTCTTTATTGATTGTTTGAACACTCGTGGATAAAGAATGAAGGTGATTTGAAGAGGCCCTAAACCTACTTGGCTAAGATTGAAATCCTAAGAATTAATTGTCTCTGAGAAACAATACATGTGTATGGATTATCTAGTCTCTACAAAAACATCATAATGTGATTCATATGGATAATTATATTGTTTTTATAAGAATTGTCTCTGCCTAAAAATATGTGAAATAGGAAACATACATTCTATATAAGAATCATCTTACTATTGTGTATACATCATATTGTGGTACAAATACATATTGTTTTCCTTTTGTAACCATCATCTATATCTATATAAACATTTGTATAATGGGAATAAGAATTATCCTATGAAAATAATTGAAAATGTGACTACTTAATGGCAATGTAAACATGATTATAATCTACATAAACATCATCACCATTATGTATTCATGTAATCTATTAGTGAATTCATGTGTATTCCTCTTCTTAGGGATGAGTTGTATGAACATGAAGCATGAATATACCTATGTGGGAATCATTGCATGAACATGTAAACATCATCTATATATACATAACCATTAGTCTTATTCTATAACTATAACGCCTTAGTGAAAATATGAAATTCTACAAACCTAAACATGATGTTCCAAGATTTTAAAATATTGAAATTAAAAAATAAAATGATGTAATATATTTTATTCAAGGATAAATAATAAAATGATCATATAATGGTGTGTTCTTCAAGATAGAAAATCTCAAGAATCTAATTATTAAGGTTGAGGAGAAGAAGGTCAAATCAGAATGAAAGTGTGGGTTTCCAAAATTTATAATTCTAATGAAAATTACATTTTAATAAACATGCATTGTTATTCATGTTTAAATAATCCTGATTCATAGTTAATATATAATTTTGGTATAGTTTTATAAGGATAAAATTATATGATGATGATTGTAGTTAATCATTTTAATGTGAAAAATATAAAATTAATTTTCAATAATAATTTAGATGAAGTTCCATAGGTGATGAGCTATCCATCAAAGACTAAATTATTATAATATTATATTCTTCAATGTGATACTGATCTTATTGACATAAAATATATGATCAATAAAATATAGAGGACTGAGAGATTTACCAACCCTAAAATAAGCGGAATATACATAACTCAATTAATCTATAAATTTAAGAATAACTCATTTAATTCATGTTTTTTCTTCCAATGATTAAATATCAAATTATTATTTTTTATTCAAGCATGCGAATAAGGTAAAGTTGAGTTGATCCTATTTTGTACAGATAAAATTAATATATATATATATATGTTTCTTTGTGGGGAAATAAAATTTTATAATGGTATAAGACACTATGTTAAACCTTCAACTTCAGGTTTATATAGTCTTTGTTGAAGCCTTTTTTGTTGACCTACATTTAATTGAGTTTAATGAAGAAGAACTTGAGCCTACTAAATAACAAAGAATAAATGTTTATTTACCCAAATTTCAAATAAAAATAAGAAATAAATTAAATAATGATATTCTTTTAAAATCCTTGGAGTTGAAAAATTTGACGATGAAAATAGTAAATTATGTGGAATATTATGTGCATAGAAAGATGTGTACTCCTCTTTACAAAAATCCACTTCATATTTTCATTTATCTAAAAATTAAAATACCACAAATAAAAGGATATAATACAACAATACCATTATGCACACTGATAAAGATAAAAATATTATTGATGAGATGATAGAGTGGGGTGTTACTAGCCTTTATGTATCAAATGGAATTAGAGATCTCAAATAAAAAAGATGAAGGAGTGTCAAATGTTTGTTATAGTGAGGAAGGAAGTTGAGTTCATTGAACTAAATTAGTAAACTAATTTAGTTGGGAATATGAAAATAAGAAATGGTTATATATGTATCATCTAATAAAGATTAACTAAAATACCTTTGATTTATTATTTCAATATCCATGATGTATTCTGAAAGTAATGTGTTTAATTATAAGTCACCAGATAACATTTTCTAGGATAATTATTAGAAGAATATTATGTTTTTAGTTTTAAGTAAAATATTTTATAAATAATTGAAAACATTGTATCGAATAGGTTATATGTTGTGGGAATGGGTTATTTAAGAGATTATATTATTCTAGGATATCTATTCTGAGGTGTAAGGCCATCAATTATGCGGGAAGTGTCATGTAGAGATAGAATTATAGACTGTCATCATCAAGAATATGAAATCAGAGAAAATAGCTTACGTGAATCTTGTTTGTAGAATATCATAGGAAATATAAGGACCCCTTTTCTTTTAAAATATTTTGAAAGTCCATAAATTATGTAATAAAATTATCACATTATTGACTAATATGGAAAGAGTTCTTTTGATAAAAATAACCCACACCCCGCTTGTAATTTATAAAAATATTTTACTGGAGAATTCATGACTCATACATCTCAAGAATTATAAGAAGTAGGACTCCTGAGAGGGGTTGAACCATTATTTTTTTCTATATTTATTATCAGAAAATAAAAATTTCATATATGTGTATTTACAATTAATGAATAATGTTTTTATGTATTGATAGGAATCAAAGGTTCATGGCCAAATAATTATAAAATGATGAATCATATATTCAGGATTTAGATAAAATCAAAAAACACCTAATTCACTCCATATTAGGTGTTTATAGATGATCCAATGGGATTATAAATTGGTATCCGAGCATATATTACCTTATATATATATATATTATTTCAATTTAATTAAAAATAAGGTTACATTATTATTAATACTACTTTTTCTTCATCTTTTTACAATAATATAGAAATTTTGGATTCTCCACGTTTTAAAAAGTTCCTAAGATAGAAAATTATATGTCTATTCATACATGTGTTGATTTAGTGGTTTTATAGATGACCTCAAGAATAGGTAGAAGAAAAATAAAATTATAGAAATAAATGAATCAAAATTTATAGAGGAATGACCAATAGTTGTGGATATTTAGAGTGATAAAAACCATGTTAAATCTACTAATGATTATTCCGTTTGTAAATCTAGTTCATGCTTAAATGAAGATGATTTTGATGAATTATTAGTGAATTTATTTTAAAATTAATGATCATAATAATATAGTCTAACATAATGATTTCACATATATATTTTCTTATATCAAGGGACTAATTGATGAAAATTCATTGTTAACAAGAGAGACTGATGAAATGGAAGGTGCATTGGTAAAAATAGTGATTAGTTTTAAAATCCCACAAAACATTTTAATTACAATTAATAATTTTTAATTATTTTGAAGGAAAGGATTTATTTTTTAGGAAGTGTTGGAATGATTTTATTATGGGAAATATGTGTTTAAAAATGTTAGTGTTCATGATTTGGAGAAACATTATAATTTTTTTATAGATGTCAAAACTGTCCCACTAAAATCTTATTAAAAAAGGGTAAAATTCACCACATCGTGATGGGTGAATAATGTTATGTACATGTAAAATTTATCCCTAGAAAGTTCCACAAAAATTAAATAAACTACTAAAAACAGTAACCATATCACCAAATATATATTACAAGTTCTAATAAGACATAATAACTTATTGGTAGATATTGATGCTAGAAGATGTTCATGCATATGGATATTGAAATTTAGAACAATATATTTACATGTTGATATTATAAAATACCTTAGGTAAGGAGGATTAATTCCAAATCAATGAGGAAACCTATTAAAAGAGAGTAGATATTACAGATAAGGAAGAATATATCTCTATAAAATAGATATGAATTATGGGAATGGTTTTATGAATTTTATAATTTGCATTGACATTATTATAATGAATGTTGGGATGTGATAATCCAATGCAATTATTTTTTTAAAATAGGATAATGACAATATATTATTTGGAGAAGAAAATATAAATTAAGTCACCCATGGGAGATAAATCAATAAAGGATTGTTGACCAATCAACTCAAAAGAAGATATTAAGGAAAGATAACAATGTTGTTCATACAACAGGACAAAAGTATTATACTAGTAAGAGAGTTTGAATCATTGACTATTTAAATATATCCATGTAATTCAATAAATAAGGGAGAAATATAATATTCAAAATAGAATCAATTCAAGAAATTGTTATGTAGATTGGAATTGTTGTGGAAAAAACTGATTAAGGGGTTGGAAGGATGAAAAAAGGGCATCACAAAAGATGAAGGGGTGCGTGGAAGGTGAAAAGTGTTTAGAAACCATGATAAGAAATTAATGAATATTTTTAAACGTTAAAAAACAATTTATATACTAGGTAAAAGCACTAATGACTCCTATTAAGAAGTCTATTGCGAAAAAAATTCAATACAAAGAAAATATTTGAGCATGTGAACTCAATTTGTTTAACCATATGGCTAGATTAGTTAGAAAAGTAAAATAATATGAATATAACCAATTAAGGTAAAAGTTTTAAAATTACTTCAATTCATAATAAAATTATATGTAAGAATAATGTTGAAATGGGAGGGAATACATACCACCCAAAGGTGAACAAACATGGATAATCATGTAGTATAAATGAAAAAATATCTCCCGAGACTTTAAAAAATCATATAATGAAATGTATCAGTTGAGAAACAAGTCTTAACTCTGCTGTTGTCATTGATGGTGTGATGAAGATCCACCTTATTCAATAATTATATTGGCTAAGTGTTATTAAAGAGGGGATTGAAAGAGTTGGTAACAAAAATGAAATAATGGTCAAATATTTTATTTCAAAATATCTAGGAAAGATTATAAACCATTGAATATCTCATTTGGAATTCAATTCACAATTGGTATAAGAATATCAACAGGTAACATCTATGATTGGAAAACATCCATGGTGAAGATTTATTAATGATTATCCCTTGAGGGGGATATTATAATCCCTATGAAAATGAAATAAGTAATTGCACATGAATATTTAATATTATACACATTTGATGAAATTAAAGTAAGAGGTATGTTTTCCATTCTCTGACCATTATTTTCACTCAAATTTAGAATTTATATAATTGGGGGGGGGGGGGGGTTGTGATTATATAACCAAATGGGGAAGAAATAAACTGGAATGTCAAGGTTTTTACATGTGTGTTCAAGTGGAGATTGTTTTTTAAATATTTTTAAAAATAAATTTGAATAGATTATTAGGGAAACCGAATCCGATGTGGTATCACATTTAGGTTTTCTAATAGTATTTTTTTAATCTAGATTTACTCCACTTATATGTTACATGGTTAATAAAGGGGAAGATTTATATTCACAACTGTTCCCTACATTTTCATTAATGGGTATAAAACATTCCACAATTTTAATTTATTATCAATTAGAGGGAGAAAAGGTACATTTCCATTAGGATTAGTTTTTAAAAAATTAAAAACAAAATAGGGTATATTGAAAATTCCTTGGATGTGGGGATATTGAATTGTAATTTTGTTTCAATATTATGTATTCCAATGGGTGTTGATGTATAATGATTTGTGTTCTGTTGTACATACAAAGAAAAATCTACCTCATAATGCAAAAGAAGACGATAAGGATACCAATGAATTCTTTTAAAGGAGAGTGAATTTATTTTCTTAGTGAGGAACCCATTATATACAAAGATTAGAGAGTTGGTCTTGATTTCAAAGACATATACCATGTAGAGTACGGTCTTCAAAAATATGGTAAAATTGGTTGGTGATAGATAGTGTGTATATGTTGTGATCTACTATTAAAAAATGCTAAATCCATTTAAATGGGAGAGTTACATTATAGAGTGTTTAGAAATTATTTTTTTAGTAAATTTCATTTTTTATGTTGTATATAGTGTTTGAAAACTCTTGAATAAAGGTTAGAGATGATTTAATAAGGCCCATAACCTATTTGTATATGTAAGGAATCCTATGTATGCATATTATTATAGATAAAGTTCCTAGTAGTGGATCATCATGTTTCTATATAAACTACATCCAATACGTTTTATGGATGATTAACACATTTTCATAACCATCATCTTGGCCTAATGACATAGAAATTTTACAATGGACTCACTCCTTAAGTATCATCTGTTGTATTCTACACAAAAATACCAAATTTTGTAAACATCATCATTATATATGTAAAAAATAAGTACAATGTGTATAACCATTGTCCCATGTTTCTGATTGGAAAAGTAAAAAATTCATATATGCATAAATTTCATGTTTATCAAAAAAATATTATTTACTCTATGTATGCATAAAGTGTGTTAGTGTAAGGATGAGTCTTCCTCTATGTATGAATTATTTTTCTAGACCATATGAATGAATATTCCCATATATTCATCATTCCATAAGTTGTATTAACATGATACATATCTATGTAACCATAAATATATTTAGTTAACCTTCACACATTAGTGAAAATATGACATTCTATAGACCCAAACATACCATTTTCAGATTTTATAACTTTATGAGAATATAAAATGAGATGATATAAGAGATATTATTGATGAATAAAAACATAAAAATAATATATAATTATATGTGTTCTAATATAGAAAAATGTGAGATGCTTATCTTTAATATTGAGGAGATGAACATCAAATCTAGATTAATGTGTGAGTTTGTTTAATTTAAACTTATGTTAAAATTGATATTTGAAGATGTTAGAGATAATAATTAAGTTCAAATAATCCTGATACTTATTTGGCAATTGATTCATGATTTTTTAGAATGATCAAATGATATTAATACAAAGGTCGTTAATCTTGATTATGTTTAAAATATAAAATAAATTTTGAAGAACAATGCATTTGAAGATTCATCAATGCACACAATTTCCATCAAAGAAAAAATAATTATAATATGTGATCCTTGAGTGAGATAATAATTTCATTACTAAGAGAACTGTAATAATGATATGATGAAATTCTAGGAATGCTACAAATATTGAAATGAGTGGAATTTCTAGAACGGAATAAATCTTGAAATTCTAGAACAAATTAGTTAATGCATGTGTAATTATTCCAATGAATAAATATCATAAGTTCATTTGTGATTCAAGAATGAGAATAAGGTAAATTTGAGTGTTCATATTTTTTATAAATTTAATTAAAATCAATAATGGTTTATTACATGAGAATTCAATGTTAATAAAGGGAGATAATTCCTTGATTCGCTTGTTCTTGCATGTTTTTATAGTTTTGTGAATGTTTTTAGAATGAAGCTATCGTGATATGGGTTTAAGTAAGAACAAACATGGGTATGATGAAGAATGAATAATAAATGTATAATTTGTTGTGTTTCAAATATAAATGAGAAATAAATTAAATAATGGTATTCATATTATATCTATTGAGTTGAAAAAGATACATTGAGAATTGGATATTTTTTTGAAGGAGTTATGTATATGTAGATGTTTATCTTAACATACTTGATTCCACCAAATATATCTATTTATGAAAATAATTATACGACCATATAGGAAACAAGATCTGATTATTATATTGTTACTCACATCATGGAAGAGAATAATAATTTTTTGAGCCACTACTATGAGTTGATGGTAGTGTGTGAGCATCTGAGAGAATATTCACTCTTGAAAGCGGAAAAAAAGGAGAATATTCTAGATGATGTAGTGGGGAAGGAATACGGTGGTGATGAAATGAATTACTGATTTGATACATTTTTTATGAAGAAAATAAAAAAAATACCAACAAGGATCTTATAACATTGATCAAGAAATGTCTATGTGGGTTATAGTTTCAATCACAATGTAGTATTCTTGAAGTAGTGTGTTTTAGTGTAAATCCTCGGGTATCATTTTCTAGGAAAGTGTTCCTAAGAATATTTACCTTTGTGGTTAAAATAATGATTCTAAAAAAAACTAGATGGTTTTGATAAGAACATATCATATGTTTCATTTTAGAGTTCTTTGAAACTTTTTTACAGTAGAAGACTATCTATTGTGAGTAATGAGACAATTTTTTTGGGTGATGAGTCAAACTTGATCAATATTGGATATCTAATTTTGGAGGAAGCAAAAATAGAATATATATATTGTGATGAAATTTTAACGATCGATATAGGTAGTTTAAAGACCTATTTTCCTTTGAAATATAGTAGAGTCCTATAACATGTATAATACAGTGATAAATTTCAAGAGTAATATAGAATTCCCGTGATTTGATAAAAAAAATATTGAACTCCACATTTAATTAATAAAAATATTTTAGTAGAGAAACTGTGACACAGACATACAAATAATGATAAGTAGTAATGTTCTTGATAGGGAATGAACATTGTAAAAAAATCATTTCTATGTTTACTTTTATCACATTCATTACTTATATTTGTATGAAATGTTAATAAAGAAATTATTGTATATTATTATCTATAATCATAGTTTCAAGAAAAAATCTGTTTAAATGGGTTGAAATAAATATTTTGAATTATAAAAAATTTGGATAACACCAAATTTACCCTGCTCAAGTGTTTTCCCATGCTCCATTTAGACTCTCAAACATAGTTCATAAAATGATTCATGTCTCAATGAAGTAAAATTGAGACGAAAAAACCTTACCGTGGACTTACACATAGTAAGAAGCATACTAAAATCCCGTTATAATAAATATAGCTATGTTATTACTCTGAATAATAATTTTACTAAAATTTACATTATTTTATACCAGCAATTCGATTTTCATTATTATCCATACATTGTTTTTTTAATTATTTAAATTAATATATGGGTGTTAACCATCCTGTATCCCTTACATGCTACAATTTGGTGGAACAATTACATGAGTCTTGTTCCATGATTCATCCACCACATAAGGTTCACTATAATATAGTAAATGTATTTGAAATAGTTCATATTAAAATATCCATTTTTTGAAACTTATGCTGACAGTTCACATGGAAGGGTGAAAATTATTCTTTTCACTAACTATTGAATTTATAAAAGAATTTAATTTATAGGTTAATGAAATTTTGAATACTATAACTCTAAAGTTATGAAAAAATCTTAAATTCAACATTATTATATATTATTACTAGTATTTTTCATTGTCATTTATGAGATAGAAATTATAACAATTTTCATATAGGAGGTAAACCAGACCAGTAAAAGAAAATGGTATATTTATTTAATATGTTCGTTAATGATATTTTATAGTGACAATATAACTTTTACAAAAACATCATTTCTTATATTTTTTTAATTTAAGAAATCAAATCCAATAAGAGGATTTTGGATAAGAAATAGATAAATAATTAAGAATAATATGTCAATTATTTTGAGAGATTGAATATCCTCTTGGAAATGATACCTTTATGACTTTTTAGTGGTACATGATGCTCAAGAACATTTTATATGATTTTTTGGGAAGGAAATATTTCAATTTATTTAGTGTGATTCAATTTTTTGGTGCAGATTTGAAGGGTTAGAGGAGGGATCCTTTCATATGTGAGTAGGCTAAAAATTTTACAATATTAATTTCTTATTATAAAAAGGAAATGTAATTTCCATGGATAGTGGATCCAAATATGATAATTAATGATATAAAAATTAGTAAAGGTCGTTTATAACCAAATTAAATCATTTATAGTTATGGATATACAATATTTTAATAAATTACCCAATAGTTTAACCCATTTTACCTTATTTTACCTTTATAGTTGTACATCAAATTTTACCTTAGTAACTTATTTTTATGAATAAAAATGGGATTGAACATATTACATAATTTTGTAAGCTGTAATTTCAAATTTTAAAACCATTTTACAATCTTCAACTTCAATAGGTAGTAAAAAATTAATTAATAAATATATTCATAACACACCAATTTTTTTTATAAAAATTCCATTTTAACCATACAAGTGTGTTTACACCACGATCTTGTATAGTATTGGGTTTCATGACCATTATTGGTTTATTAACAAACCATGGATGATATTTTATTTCTATATCAACCCAAATCTGAATATACTATTCCAAAAACACATTTTTATGCAAATGATCAAAAGTATTTTTACTAGAATAAAATTTATCTTAGGTTCTAAAAAGTTAAGCCTGAAATTCAAAATTCAAAATATTAATTTTATTTGAAATATATTAAACATTGTATATTTTTTATATAAAAATGATTCAGATATTTTAAATTCATTCTTATATAATATTTTTTTTCATAAAAATTATGGTATTTGTAAAAATTGTATGATTACTATTCACCTAAAAAACAACCATTTAGAAAAAATTTTAAAATTTCATCATAATCTAGTTTTGAAAAGATAAATAGAAAAATGACATTAAATAGATCAAATAAAAATAATAATTTTTATAAAAGTTAATTTTAATATAATGGATCATAATGTGTAAAAACAAATATTAAAAAACAAATTTTTAAGAAAACAATGAGTTAAAATACATATTGAGGAAAATATTATTTTTTAATAAATACTTAATTATATATATCAACCTAAATTATACATTAGATAATCCCACATGAACCCCTCTTTTGACCTAAGTTCATGATATGCATTATTGGTAGTTTCATGTGGTTGTTCATCATGTGTTGATACTAGAGATATTTTTATGAGATCGAACTTCTCTCATAGATTATTTCTCTTAAGTTGTACTTATCGAAGTTCAAATTTTTTGTGGTATAGGGACAACTATATTAACACCAACTCCTTTAAAATCTCATAAAAATTAGCCTCCTATGAAATATTTCTACTGCTATAATCTATTGTTATTGTTTATGTGATGTAATTACTTCTATTTATACCTTATTATTCAATAGATATATTATTAAATTCATATTTAATACTTGTGTATACTATTTTATTTTAGTTTATTTTTTCATTTCAACAAATCTGTTTGATCATATTTATTTATTTCTAAAGATATACAAAATTTATTGTCTACTAAATTCCCCACACATAAAATGTGTTTCATCCTTGAAATTCCATTTCATAGATAAAACATGTGCGGGTAATTATGTCCCATTATAACCTCATATTCACAAGAAGCTTCCTTATAATTATAATTCTTACAAAAAAATTTAACTAGGTTAGTTTTTTTATCCCAGAATACATTGTCTATTGGATTAACAATTTTAATTATCATTTTTTTATAAAAGACATCATGTCTCAATTGGAAAACTTTTGAGTTCAGTACATGTGTTGGATTTAGTATGAGCTTCCTCAAAAGTGATATAAAGTATACTTCAAGCACTTATTATATGGATAGGCAGAATTATATTTAATAATCTATATTCATTATATAATCCTGAATCTCAAAGGGATGGATATTCTTAGGGCTCAACATTACCTTCTCCCAGAACCTCATAACCTGCTTCAATAGAGACATCTATAGGAACACATTATAACCAATTTCAAACAATATATCCCATTTATTATTATAATCATAGATATTATGTCAAATTTGGGGTAATGTTTCACATATATGAATGATTTAATCAATCATTAACTTTTCTTGGACAATATTACGTCCTAAAAAATTCAATTTAATAGATTAATCCCAACATGTCTACATTCTACATCTTTTCCAATATAAAGCCTCTTATAGTGCCATTTAAATTCTATATTGGATTCTATTTAACATGAAAACTCATAAATATGAATAGATTAGTCAAATTTTAATTTTTAAACTATCGAGTATGATCATATTATATTTATTAATGTCTGAATGGTCCTTTCAGATAAATCATCATTTTGATGGTGATAGGTTCTGCTAATGTTCATATCTATATTTAGTGCTTATTGAAGACTCATCCAAAACATTTATTTAATACTTGACTATTGATTAGGTAAACTTGAAATTGGTAATATATGTAGCCTTATTAGTCCCCTTATGATGAACATCACATGTTTATTGAGTGAATAATGTTATTGTATAGAAGTTACGTTTACTGACTCTGTACAATGATCCACTACTAACTAGAAAAAATTACTCACAATAGGAGTCTTAGAGAGGATTTTGGAAAAATATCTGGTGATTTACTATAATTTCCAAACTAGTTTAGGTAATTGTTTAGTCATACTCATTAATTTATAATGTTAAAACATGACTTATTTACACAACAAGTATCAAGACACACACACACACTATAATCTCCCTCTTTATGTTATCCCAACAGAAGTGTTACTTATAATATTTTTATATCATTTTGATTCCTAGATGAATAGGATATGATGAGTTAGAAGAATCATCCAAAAGATATTATTCAGTTCTGGTTTTGATGGGATATATATCTTTGTTATAAACCCTATAATTGCAACTTTATCAAGGTTGAACTCAATTCCAGTATTACTTAATCATTACATAAATGGATGATTTAGAAATAATGCATGAGTAGAAATATTACATCTCATTATTTATTATTTCTATATACATCTTATGATTATCCATAAATATTAGGCACCATTAAATCATCACCAAGGATAAGGTAACATAATCGTTTATTTTTTGTGAATGTTTCACCTTATTTCCCTTCCATGGTTGGTAATGTATTATGAATTTTTAAATATTGGTCAACTCTAATTATATCCTTTAGTTCATGCTCAAAACATTCTATATAAAAATATATTATATGTTTTTTACTTGTATATATTTATCCTATTTCACTATATAAATAATTATTCCAAATCATCAATGAAAATAAAACTACTACAAACTAAAGATTCTTCATGTAATTTTTGTCCTGGGTATTTAGTTAATGTACTAAATAAGCTACTACCATATAATTATTAACTAGAAACCAATCACTTCTAACTCATATTGAATATTTATTCATGTTATTTTATCTGGTGGAATTTTACTCCATTACCCTTTAAATTGATTATTGTGTTTGATAATCTTGAGAAATTTCTAACAAAGAATTGACAATATCCTACCAACCAATGAAGAATACAGATATTGGTTTTAGTGAACAATTTCAACCATTGTTAGATCACCTAACTCTTGGAAGAATCTATAAATATTCCCTCACATGGGATTAGAAGTCTCAAGAATGATACATTCATTAACCAGTAATCATACTTGCTAAGATTTGAATATTGTTTCTCTATTCTCAAGGTCTTAAATAAAATAATAAAATAACCTTTATGATCTTATTTTATCTTGAATTTTATCAGAATATTTTTTATAAAGGCTCAAAAAAATTGATCAAAGTAGTAACTAAAGATTCTATTCATAATATCCATAAATATTGGTGGAGAATTTATAATAAAAATTTGAGTAATATTTACATCATACTCTTCGTACATCATACATATGGTCTTGTTGGGTATATCTTCTATATTTATCCTTAATTAGTGATATTTGGATAAAAAATAAATCTCTATAAAGTACTTATCCCTTATGATGTGATATAACATGTCATTAATATAATATCAAGGATACATTTTCTTGATTGTTATTTTTTATGTTCATAATAATCAATGAAAATACTCATTGATATATTATTGTTCTCGATAAAGATGACCGGAGCACCACATAGTGAAGCAATATGTCATATAAAACCCTTATTATGATTCTCCAAAAATTTATTCATTAAAAGTTATAATAATATTTGGGCCATATTATTAAGAAACATTTATGTAGGCATAGAAACATGCATGATTGTTTTTGAAAAATCAAATCCATATTGTAGGGATGACCAAGTAACATATCGAGAAATACATTAATATACTCATATATAATTATGATATCTCTAATATTGAGTTCTTTCCCCAACCATTGGAGAAACATGTCCCTCATTATTTTATATCATGGCCTATATTATTGAATTAACTTATAAAGGGAGTTTAAATCATTCTCACATCGATATATAATAGTGAGATGATTCAAGATACAAAATGATACTAATTAATCTAATAAATAGATTTGCCCAGAATATATAGAGATCTAATCCATTCTTAATATAAAATATAATTCCTCTAATTGAATAATAACAAGATTTTTTGGAAGTATATTTTCAAAAATCATGATCAGATATGGGTTTTGTACATCAGATTCAATAAGAACCCCACTATATATTTCCACTCATAACACAATATCCAATGTTCTTGTTGGGTAATGAATATTCCATGCATACTTGAAGGATATAAAAAAGTAAGTACAATATGGATCAAAATGAAATTCATTAGTTTGGTGTGGAGCGTAAGTGTAACTTTCTTCACCTAATTATTATGATCCAATTTATTTATAGTGATTTCATAGGACATTCATATTACCTTAGTCAAGTAGATTTCTGATACTTATTATCATCATTTACCATTAGATTAGGGAATTTATTTATATAACACCCAAAATATATACATTTGAAGCATTGAAATGTTGTTGGAGCATTAATTAGTGATTTTCCCTCATTTATTTGACTAATTTATCCATATCTTTGTATAAATTTTTAGCTTAGTGAAAAATATTTCTTCACACAAAACATTTCTGTATCCATTTCAAGTAATATTTAGAGTATATTCTACACCAATTTTGACATTTATGGTGTTTTAATTTCTTTTATATTTACATATTTTAATAATTTTCCTTTGAGAATAAAATTTCATATTTTTATTACTAACTGAATGAGAATAATGACAGGAAATAATTTCTCTTTCCGCATTAAGTTCATATAATTTTTTTTACATCTACCAATGTATATTATAGAAAATTCATTTTAAATTATTTTTTAAGCCACTAATATTTGAAAGATCATTATTGACAGGTTATTAATAAAAATTTAGGAATTACTTTCTTATATTTTGATGTTTACATCTTAGGATATAATGGATTCATCCTTAGTTTGGTTTAACTGTAGTAAATCTATGCCCATTTTTTGTGAGAATAGTATGGGGAAATATTTGGTGAATATATTTTGTTGAAGACATCATAATCTATAGAGTTAAAAATTTACTTATGAAATATTCTTAATGAGTCCCTACCATTTTCTAGATTCACCTTCCATATTATAGACTATTAATACAACCTTCTCATGGTTTGAGCCTTTTATAATTGAAAATATATTTTCCATCACATTAATTCATTGATTAGAAATTATTGGGTTGGAGGAAACATAAAAGGAATATGATTGATTCTTTATGAATGAATCTATAGTAATATTATATTTTATTAGAAAATTTAACAGATCAACATGGTTCATATTATTGTATATCTCCTGAGATTTTTGGGAGGGAATATCTATGATATTTTATACCATGACACCTATCCCATTTGGTTTCACAGATGTACAATCGCTGAATTATCCTCTTTACCCAATTTTTTACTTGGTTTCCCTTGGTTCTAACCATTTACTAAAATAAAAAGGGTTATCGTTATTAATAATCAATAATGTTTTAATATAATCAGAGTTAATATCTTTATAAATTTGAATAGTCTATATTATGAATGTCTCACTATAAGACACATTAATATTAAACTAATATAATTTTGGTTATAACTATATCAATTTTGGTTTAGCCTTGGTTTTCTTATGTTGTGTTCTCTTTTAATTCTAAACCATATCCTTAAAAAATTCAAAAAAAATCTTTGATACATACTGAGGTTAATTAAACTAAATAGGCATATATTTTATATAATTTCATCATTAATTATCAAAAATAATTTCACAATCCTAGAATCCAAATGTTTAGTGTATTTTTATAGCATCCAAATAATCATATCATTACACATTATTTCTTGACCACATCCCAAAAAATATCAATATAAAACTTTCCTATACTCATAAACCTTCATATAATTTATTAGGGAAGTAGAAAAAAGACAGAGTACAATCAAATTCTCTGTAAGGGAGAATATATTATTGATTCCCAAAGGGTTTGTTCAAAACCATGGGAGATAACAACATCATGATAGAAATATTTGATTAAAAGGACCATTAAAATAGTATATATAATCATAAGTAATTATAAAACATTTTATGTCAAGTAATGAGAGAAGAATATGAAAATAGGACCACAGTGATAGTATAAAACATATACAATGTACTACAAACATAACATTTGATCTCAGAATAAACATAATAATATAAATAATAATATTATTAACACATAAAACTATAACCAATCCTATTAATAATGTTGTGAACATTAAAAATTGTCCATGCATCATTCTGTGAACATAAAACAATTTATCATAGATAAACATCATTATCTTAAGAGAATAAAACTATTACCACTGAAATATATAGATATTTACGACCCTAGTCATAATTTTTCTTAAAAAATTCATATTTATGCTATAATAACATAATATCATCTATTATTACTTCATAGATTAATGAAACTGTGTAAAAGGAAAAGGTTTTGTGAAAATTTCATTAAAACATCATCATAAATCATATAGTAAAATTATATCGATGGTATAATTATATAATATCCCTCATGAAGTATAAAAACCAATAAAAGATGATGAAATATATGAATATTACCTTTATAAAAGATTTAGTAAAATGATTTGAATAAAAGGTGAAATATTCATTTTTTATAGGATTTAAAAATCAAAAAATTCAAAGAAAAATGGGAATTTTAGTTCCATGAAAATACTTGAAAGAAAAGAGAGGAATCATCATATATAATAATAGAAAATTTTGTGGGACATTTTGATCGAGGGGAAAACATTAAAAACCATTATTTTTAGACCATTATAACAGAATAAAAAAATAACCTACATGGAAAATTTTAAAAAGATTATGTTTAAAACATATATAAATAAACTAAAATACAGTTGAATACGAACTACAATAATAATTGAAATACAGGTAAAAATAATTATTTAATTAATATAAATAATATGAATATAGAATAAAAATGGTCGGGAACGAGACTTGAAAATCTTTGATGAAATGATTGAAAACAAAACCCCTTATGGATTTTACAATAAAAAACACATTGAAAGTAAGAAATTATTAGAAAAATAAAATGTAATAAGTTTAAAGAGAGGCATGATATAATATGATAAATATTTCATATATTCATTATATAAATTAAAATAGGTTCATAATGTGAATCATGTATTAGTTAAGTGGAATTGAGCTGAAAAACTAATACAACCAAAAACTAAATACATAAATATTACATAATTTAGATTAATATTCAACCCATATAATAATAATAATAATTTTTCAAAAACCATAAGGGGTTATTTATATTGAATACTAGATATATAATCATCTTATTTCCTAAATGATCTTTAATATCTCACCTAGATATCTTCTCAAATATAAAAATTCTTAGACATACAAGACTTAAAAAATTTCCTCATAAAAAGGTAAAAGGAAACATAATAGAGGGTGATCCCAAATACCCAGGATAAACATGAGAGATATCAATAAAATATAATATGTAAGTATAATAGGAGAAAAAGTGTATGTAAATATAATCTTATAATTTTAAATCCCTACCTAAAAAATCATAGATCATAATTATGGAATATTTATTTGGATGTACAGTAGACATTAATCATAGAGGAATCAAATATCATGAGCCATGTGATCATATCACATGAATAATAAAACTTCATAAAGACTGACATAAAAATTGTAGATTAATCATAATCATTAAAATCATATTCCAAGGACACCCACCAAGTCATTTATCCAATGTTAGGACTAGGATAACTATATATGTACCTACTTTGGTTTTAGGATATCCTCCAATGCACCCATATTTGGCTTTGGATAACAAACCTTTTACCCTATTTAGGTCTTTGTATTGGACCCAAGGTGATTAAAAAATAGAAATTGATGGTATGTTTTGTTTTTTATCATTTCAAACTAATTTGATCAAGGAGTTTTAAATCCAATTAATCTTTTCTATACAAGTGGAATAATTGTTGATTATGGCACAATTCTATAGTGTTTGAAAATTTTTTTGCCTTTGAAATATATAGATAACGAAGATTTTTTTTAAATTTCATGTTCTCAGAAACCAAAATGTAGTATTGTATGAAAGTAACTGTTTTGAATTTTTTTGTAAAACATATAAAATAAGGGATTGTAAAAACGCTCATTAATGGTCATGTTTCAAGATCTCATCAAAGATTGAGTTTTTTTTGAATAAGTATTCACTATCAAATCAGAGGTGAAACATTTTAAGGGCGTGGAACAGTTTCACAAAAGTTATAGAGTTTTGTGAAACATCCATTCTTCCATATAAATGGGATACTTATGGTCATTTTAAGTATCAAATTTTTTATATGAGGATTCATTATTATTATTTCAGGAAATACAAACTGGAATATATTTGTTTTGTGAATTAGTATATTTACACAAACACTAGTCTTGAAAATTTAATGATTTAGAACTATGTGGAGAAAATAGATTTAAATTAGGGATTTTTCATGAAAGTTATAAGTTTCATGAAATTTATATGTTTCATGAATTGTATACCTTTTCTTAAAGGTGTAGTTTTGTGAATAAAGAAAGGGGTTTCACAAAAAAAGTGATTTTTTTAAAAAACAATACTTGCAAATTTTTAGTTTCATTTAGTATAATTTTTTGTGGATGAATTTAGGGATAATATTTATACCATCATTATGAAAAAAAACATAAAAATATTCTCTGATACTGAAGCAACCATCAAGTTCATAAACTAAGATTTACTTCTAATAAAGGATGAATAAAGGTGGAGTTTCTGGAAGTCATCTGAGTGTGGAAGTGAACTATTCCAAAAATTCTTATAAAGAAAGTGAGACTAGTCAAATTAACCAAGAAAAAAATTGTAATCCATAGAATTTAGTGAAGATTAGTGGATGTTGGTATGACCAATTCACTATAGGTGTATACTCATTAGACAAGCCCTTAATGGTGAACTATTTAAAACTAATGTGTTGTGTTTCTATATAATAATATGGGTATTGAGTGATTGCATGATTCATTTATATTGGTATCACATTTTCCTACAAATTTGGGGAAGAGATCCATCTAATTTAAAGATAAATCATCCACCCTAATCCACCCAATGTCTTAGGGTGTTCTAAGGTCTAATATGTTTTTTAGAGAAATCAGGATGCTAGAATTAAATCCATCTTTGGGTTTTTTTTGTAATGTAGAATTGAATAAATGTAAATGGAGTTCCCCTTTTTATAGAATAGAAATACCTATTTTGAATAATAAAATAATATCTCTAATATGATATCCATGGATGTATGGTATCTTTTCCACATTTCAAAGTAATTGTTATGTGTTGTGATATTACTATCCATGACTAAATAAAATTGTACAATTATTGATACCGATGCCAAAGTTGTTGTAACCCAGAATTCTCTCAATATAATTTAAATTTTAATTATAAAAATGTGTCATATTTATTATATAACATTCATCACAAGATCAATACATTTATATTATTATATTAATTTGAACATTAGATTTAGAGAATAAAATTTCCCTTAATATTTAAAAGAATTATTGTTGGATGAAAATGAATATATGATAACAATATTAGAAAATATGGATATGCTTAATCCCCCTGAATAGTCACACTCATGAACAACACTATAGTAGTGAAGAAAAATAATAGTAATGAAATATGAAATTTTAAATGAATAAATGTATATATTTATATATATAAATCCTGATAGATAATATAATTTAATTAATAATGACTTACATATGAGGTATTTATAGAATGTAAGGATCCCATATGACTATTAAAAATTTGACCATTACAAAAGTAATATGATTGTTTGAATAATAATCTTACTATTAGAATAACAATCTACCTTGAAAGAATAGTGACCTAATTGTTAGAATAGTAACCTCACCAATAAAAATGTAACATAATATTTTGGAATATTATATAATGGTAATGTGACATATTTATATCAATATATAAGTAAATAAATGTTTTACAAATAATTAAAAAATGTTCATATTTTTTTAATAATATGTCTTATTTACAATTTTACAAAAAATATGATTATTTAAAATAAATTTTTTCATAAAATTTGTTTATATATTAATATTATACTGTATTATAAGGATAATATTATTTTTTGAGACCATAAGTAAATTTTCGAAGGGTTTGAAAATTGATCATAATATTTAAATTAGAAATTTTCATATATATTATGATATTAATTTAGAAATATATTTATCATATTTGGAAATATATTTACATAAAATGGATTTAATTTTTGGAATCGATATGTCAAAAATTTGTAGGGTTATTACACACACACACACACACACACATATATATATATATATAATAGAGGAGTATTTTTTGAATAATGAAATTTGAATAAATGAATTATTTAAATTTATAATCTAAATACACTAATTTTTTATCCATTGAAATTATAAGAACACACTTTTTTGAATCTAAGTGAACCATTTAATAAATAAAGAAACAAGAATTAATAATAATAGTATTCTTGATCGAAAAATAATGAACTAATGATTATAATATTTATAAAGAACCAATTTCATCCCTTTATAAATACCACCCATTGCAAGAACATATTCTCAAACGTTATAATAAATTAACCATAACAAATTTAAACCCAATTCTCTTTATATTTTTACCCATTTTTTAGTTCTTATGGTCTCTAGAAAAGACTAATTCCAAGTGACATATGTAGTTTTTCTTGGATAATACAACCAAGAGTTAATATTCTCAAACTATATAGTTTAAATTATTTTCATCGTATACCTTCACCTCCCCACCCATAGAAAATATTTAGTAATAACTAAAAAATCAAATATATAAAATATAATATTATATTGAAAATGGAATATCTACGACTCATCATCTTCTCCAATCATATTATTCTATAAAAAAGCCGTTACTGAACTACGTCAATTCACCACCTATGTTGATAAACACTTTTCATTTTATATCATTGTAATCACGACTAGTCATAAAAGTATTTTTATGTTCATATATGAAAATAACAATAATAATAATAATAACAATATAACTTATTTAAATTTATATAATGTTATAATAGTCATTAATTTTAAAAATGAATATAGTTCATGACAGCCGGTAAAATGTCCTAAATGAACTAAAAACATAATGTAATACTTTTTACTAAGTGGATCATATATATGTCATAAAAAAATGAAATTTGAGACCTTTAAATTTTTTTGGGACATTAATATAATTTCATATCATTACCGGAGTTATAATCCCATTTTATAAGAACTTAAATAATTATCCACAAGTTATTCGACCATAGAATCATGAAACGAACACCATCAGAATAATGAAACTATTATTTATATCAGAACAAAATGATTGAAAATGAAAATAATATAATTATAATAAATAAATTATATATGGAAAAGGATATGAATGAGCTTGTTAATTAATATAATTTTATTATTCAGGATATTATGTTCTTTTGAAGAAGGATTTTGGAACATATGAAAAAAGTTCTATCTGAACCACTCTTTTTATTTTGGTTTATGAACATTCTTTCTGAAATTCACCTTACATCACTCTATAATTTTATATAATGTTTTTGAATCATTTGAATATTTCTCTTACATATATATGTATCTTATTCTCTCATTATTTGAGGATGTAATACTTTCTTTATGTTCATTTCAAAAATGAATTCTTCAAAATAAAACTCGATAAAGGGGGAACTTTTTCCCCATAATCCTTCTATGTTTAATATTAATTATTTTATTAAATAATGAAATATTTTAAGGGTGACAATAAATTTTAGATATTGTTTTTAAATAATATTATATATTTATTTATTATATAAAATCTTCATAATTATTTCTTAAAACATCTTTTTGAGTGTTTATTTCTATATCTAATTCAATACCATTTATCATGAAATTATATCCAAATTAACACCATATTTTGATATATATTATTCTTTTATCAGATATTAATATCCATAATATTTATGTTCTTAATATATTTGGAATATTTATAAAATATCCATTTATTATGATATGAGGGAAGAAAACAAAACCCATTTCTTTCCAGGGGTCATTCTTATGTTTATGCCTTATGATTGATTTAATTTTGAGGAAAAAATAAGCATCTACATGTTATGATAGATGCACCTAGATATATGTCCAATGTAACAGGTAATGTTTTTGTCTCATGAGATGTTATGTAAGGTATTAGGGAGTAAACCTAATCTGTGATGGGACATTGTTTACCATGTGATGTTTTCTTGGTAGTTATCCATGATTTATGCTTACATCTTGTTATATTTTAGTACCATGTTCTGATGGTTCCCTGAATTTTTGATATAGTGTTATTGATGTTATTACCCCATGTGATAATTCATGGGACCTCTATTTTATGATTTCATGTGATGCTTTTTGACTCACATGTTATGTTTACTTATTATGTTTATTCACATATTGGGATTTTTGGATTACCCCTTTTGTTTTTGTATTCCCCATTTATCCTATGATATTTTTGGAGCTAAAATAGATTTAGAAACCCATTATGGGTTTTAAGAGAAATATATTTTCTTTTCTATTATTTTGTTGTATTATTAACATAATCATCAAATGGCACCGAGAATCATGATTTTTAGGTAGTTTGTATTGGATTTATATATTTAAATATATGTAATAATATGCATAAAAGTATTGGGTCACTATATTTTCTATAAAATAAAGGTTAAGATATTTTTGTTGATTAGGACTAGAATAATTCATAGAGAACCATAGGAAAAAAATCAAAGTATAGTAAAATATAATGATATTTTGGTGAAGTATTGAGAGAGTGGTTTCAATGAAATTACATCTCTGTTTGGATAATAGAAGTAGATGTGGCACTAACACATTTTAACAAAGGGATAATTACCATGAAAATAGAACATTGTCTATTTACTCGATTACCACAATGTCTACACAAATAGGACTTTCTTCACATCTATTTTGATAATACAAAGGGATATGATTTCAAACAATAAAAAAATCATTATGAGTCATTATACAAGACTTGAATAGATTTATAGGTTATAAAACATAATAGGAAACATTACCATGGATAACCTAGGTTAGAAGCTAGAGACTCCAATATTATTTTCATACTTAATTTATTCCACATTATTGTTTTTCCATTTTTTATATTTATTAGTTAAAGTATTCTTATGCAGTTTTCCCAAATTTTTTTAATGGAGGAAAATTAGAGGAACCATTCTAATAACCAATTTTATTGAAAATATGATGCTTTACTTAATGATATGCCTAAACATATGGGAGAATGATATAATAACTTCATAGGAGTATTGGATCAGATGATTGATGTTATGAATAGGGAATTGAATCTAGTGGAATTACCTCATTATATTATAGAGTAACACATAGTGATCAAGTCCTTTACACGAAAAATGCATCATACCTTTAGTCGATATCCGGATCTCATCACCATATAATAGTAGATTAAATATATTGAAATGATAATATTTATCCCCCACTGGCTAGAGTAAGAGTAATTCATGCAGGATAAATACCAACCTGAATGATAAATAGATAAGCGGTGAACATTGATCATGAACGTTAATTAGAAAGTGGGAATGAACTCCTTGGAAAGGAAATGATTCAAGAAAATACATTTCAATAAGTAATTTTTTGATAAAATAACTATCATAAAATGTATATGGAGTTCATTGTACAGAAGAAAATGATGATGAGTTTGTTGGAGCGTATGTGAAAATCTTTTCAAGTCATGAATGGTACACTATATTTTTTGACAACATTTATTTTGTTGGATGTCTTATTTTGTGTATTAATGTAAAGTCTATGAAAATCCTTGGTAATTTGTGATTTTATAGTTATGCAGATATTTTCCATTGTTACCTTAAGGCCAAGAAAGAGATTGGTGTCTCTCAGTGGCCCCATAATCCTATTGTTAAAAACATAAAACAATGTTTTATTTGGAATGATCTGTAGATAAATCTCAGAGATGTCAGAAATCCTAATTAATCACATGCTAAAAGTGTGGGAATAATCATCCCTGAAACCCTTTTATGGGAATTGAGAAATCTTCTAGTATGGAAAATAGGGGCACCGATCCAATCAAATCCAAAGGGATATAAACAAGCACACTAATGACATATAGGAAAATTAAGTTTAGATCCATAACACTATTATAGTATAATGTTTTAACTATAAGTAACATGATAATTATTCTACCCAATTCCCTATTGTAAGGGTTATTAGAGACATTCAATGAAAATAACCCTAATGGCCTAGAGGGAAAGGAAGGTAATATGCTTCAACCACTACTGAGGTGGATCCTAACAATGATGTGGGAACATGCGTGATGGTTATTATTTTCTGAATAATTAATTTACCATTTGACTCTAATTCTATTAATTCTTTGATATCATACATATTTTGAAGAATTATTCAAACACCACCACAAAATATGTGTGTTAAGCTATATAGGGGGATAAAAAATGGTGAAATTATTCCAACCAAAGTATATAACACCTCTGCAGTCATTGTTTGTGAACTGAATCTCACAAAAAATCTTTTTATATATGCTTTAGTGAATTTTGATTCTATATTGGGCCCAGATTGGATGTTATTATATAATGCCAATGCTAACTTTTTGGATAGGGAGATCACTCTTCACATCCCAAGAAATCATATGATTCTATAAAAGTGTGGGAATGAGGATAATTTGGAATATTCATCTCAAATGTAGATATTAATTTCTATTGGGAATGAATATCATTCAAAAATTATTGATATATTGGAGATTATCATTCATGAAGGCATTCCAATTGTGAGTGATTATACTAACGTATTCCATATAGAATTTCCTAGTCTTCCACATGAAAAGGAGGTTGATTTCTCAAAAAAACTTATACATTAATATATACTGCTATCCAAAACACTCAATATAATATCCACCATCTAGTTAAAGGAGTTGAAGAAGTGGTTAAAATAGAATATAGAAGAAGGTTTTATACATATGAGTTCTCCACCACATGATGCAACTATTCTCTTCATCCTAATGATTCATGGGTCAACAATCCTCTGAATTGATTATCATGAACTCATTAAAATCTTTATAAAGAAATGTTATCCCATTCCAAGGATTGATGACTTGTTAAATCAATAAAATAGGCCCTATTATCTATATTAGGTGTACCTTTGGACATGATATCTCTAATTAAATTTAATAAAAGAATATATTCAAAAAATCCTTTATAACAAGGTATATACACTATGAGTTCTTAGGAATTCTATTCCAGCTCACTAATTATACAAAATATTTTTGGACACAATAAATATAGTCTTTAGATATAACCTTAAAATATATTTGGTGGTCTTTAAAGAAGATAATCTGATATAATCTAAGAGAATGAAGTAGCATGATGAGAATTTTAATAATACATTAAATACTTAATGAAAAGAAAAGATAAATGAAATATATAATAAATGTGCTTTATTGGATTGGGTAAGTATCATTCTTAGGGATTATTATCACCAATAAAGAGATATTTGTAGACCCTTCTAAAAGACATTGAATTTAAGAGTTTCATAAACCAACATATATAATGAAGATATATACATTCCTTGGATTATCTGGGTAATACATATGATTTATGATAATCTTCTCTTGATTGAGGAAGCCCACCAACGAAATTGAATCCAAAGGAACTAAATATTATTTTGGATAGAATAATGTGAAGAGATCATAAAGAAATTGAAAAGGTGGATTATCACTACACTATTCCTCACACATCCCTCAATGTTTGGAAAATATCATGGATTAAAATGATGCTTCGATGAAGTGATTAGGATTTTTATTAACCCAAAATGAAAAACTGATAGCCTATTCCTCACGAATGTTGAATTTTCCTGAAAACAACAATATAATATATAATTTGGAGATGGATGTAGGAATTTTTATATGAAAAATATAGTGTTAGTACCTCTATAGTGATATGTGGTAGATATTTATGAATCACAAGATCATAAAATATATATTCACATAAAAGGTTCATAACTTCTTTCGATAAATTTTGTTAAAGATGATAACAGATTATGACATATAAATCCACTTTCACCCTAAAAATGAAAATAAAGAAGAAGATTATCTAAGTATAAAGGATCCTTAAAACATATAAATAACAAGAATTGGTAAGGAACCAATATTCATATACTTCAAAAGGATGGTCATGAGTACAATAAAGAGAGGAACATCACCATTCCTTTCTAGAATGATTTCTCAACCATCCCTTAGAATGAATATTAATTAGACTCAAGGAGATGAAAAAAATAAAAAAGAAGTTGGAGGATATAAAAAAGGTAAATCCTTGGAGTTTAAAAATTATGAAGAATGAGTTGTAATACATGGTTCATGACTATATCTACTTTCTAATCCTAATCTAATAATGTAGTCTTATAAGGATGAAAATAGCTTGAACCATCAATCCACCTTGGGAACATGAAAATGTATCATGATCTCTGAGAGAACTATTTATGGGAAATTAGAAGAATAAGATTACATAATATAACTCAATGTTATGTGTATATTATTAAGTAAATGATTAATGAAAAAATATAATGGGATTATGTAACCATTACCCATACATATATAGAAACTAGAAAACATCAGAATAGACACTGTCACATTTTTTCGGAAAAGTTATACAAAATAATGAAATATGGTTGTAAAGGATCATATTAGAAATATTAATCAAAAAAGTGAAATTATAGATGAATTATTAGTCAATAAATGTTCAAGGACATAAATCATATAATTGGTGAGGCCACATGGAATTCTACTATCGATTGTATTCAATCGAGATTTTAGATTTACCTATATGTTTAGGAATAGAATCCAACAATCTCTAAAAATTTATTTGAACATTAGTATAGTTTATCAAACCCAAATGAAGGGTCAATTTGATTAATCTAAGAGTAAACTTGAATAAATGTTGATAAAATTCTCAATGGTCTTAAAAATAGGATCAGATCAACATCTTCTGTGGGTTGTGTTCTTAAAAAAAATAGTTTCCACATAGGCATCCAAATGTTTCCATATGAATCCCATTATGGGTAAAGGTGTTCAGTACCCACCTTTTTGGATGAAGATGGTGAATATAAGGTGCTTGTACCCGAAGTGGTTGAGAAAATGGTAGAAAAGGTCAGGACCATTGACTATCACATATGGGCTACTCAAAATTGACAACAGTGCCTTGCAGATAATCATTGGTGAGAAATAGAGGTTGAGGTTTAAGATAAATTATAACTCTACATATCCCCATGGAAGATAGTCATGATATTTTGGAATAAATGAAACCTATGTCTTAGGTACCCCAACCCCATTGATATTATTGGTCTCTTCTGATCTCTAGCCTATTAACCTGTACTCCCACTAACAATTTCACTAGTGTATGATGTATTCCATGTATCCTACTTAAGGAAGCACATATTATATCCCTCACATTTACTAAATTAATTGGTGGTATAGTTAAAAAATTACATATCTACTGAGGAGTATCTGGTGAAGATCTTAGAATATATAGATAATGTTTCTTGCAACAAGACAACTAACCTTTTCAAATTACTAGGGTAAAACGATATGTAGGAGGAGGCGATGCAGGAATCAGTGGAAGTTATGAAACTGAAGAAAACTCAATTTTTTTCACCTTATTACACACACAAAATGACCAGTGTGATATTTCATGAGTGGGTAGAGAATATAATGACCTAGAATTCCATCAATATAATTTCCCTTTATAGTAATTTAAATGTGTCAAATTTAGTAAATCACATACTCCAAATAATAATAAAAAATTATTATAATAATATTAAAATTAAATTCATAGAATAGAAATGGGCATAATAATCAAAAATTTTAGAATTATAAAAATTGAAAATAAGATAATAATAATCGGATAATTTGGATATGCTTGATCTCCTAGAATAATAGCACTCATGAACAACAATGTAGAAATGAAGCAGAACATTATTATTCCAATTTAAAATTTCCAAATTAATATATATATTTGAGATATAATAGATTTCAATGAAAAATGGATGAATCATGAGATATTTATGAAAAGTATGGAACCCATATGACTGTTATAAATTTTACTATTATAATAGTAATATGACCATTTAAATAGAAATCTGATTGTTTTAATAGTAATATGAATTTTCAGAATAGTATCATGACTATTATAATAACAAAATCAACTTTATAAACATAAAATAATATTTAATTATGTTAAAAAAATATGAAAATGAAATTTTTATATCATGAAGCAAGTATATGACTTTTTCAAAAATGATAAAATAATTATTCATAATTTTGTAAAAATTTTTGGTTAAATTATTATTTTTATAAAAAATAAAATGTTTTAAAATAAATTATATGTTATTAAAATTAATTTAAAAATTATTATTATTTATTTTTATAATTATAATATAATTCTATGAAACCATAACTAATTTTATAAACGGTCTAAAAGTGGATCATAATATTAAAATTGTATTTTTTCAAAAAAATAAAGATTTTATTAAGAAATTAAATTTTGAAAATTTAAAACAAAATTCTTATATAATGGATTTCATTTTTTAAAACTATATGTCTAAAAAGGTTTATTGTTATTTGGTGATGTTTTTATAAAATATATTAATCATTGATGAATATTGAAACATAACAAAATATGATATTTAACATTATAAGTTAAATTCCTGAATTTCTGAGTCATGGATGATGTAATTAACCATAATTTAAAACTTACATTCACCATTTATTATATATAGTCATAGGAATCAATAATATTTGTATTCTTGTGACAAAATAAAATTCTAAATAATATTATACTAAAAAAGTACACTTCTCCCACTTATAAATACAACTCCTAACAAATCCTTCTCCTTACACATTCTCCAGTCCATATATTAATAATTTCCTGTCTATTTATATTCCTAATCATATAATCCTTTTCTTAGTGCCTTATGTCTCTCCAAAACACCAATTCCATGATCCTGATGGATTTTTTCAAGGATATAACATTCAAGATGTATTATTCTCAAAATGCCTCATTTAAATTATGTTCTTCATCGACCTTTTCAAAACCACATTCATCCAAAAATAGAATAATAACTCCAGTATCATATATATAATATAATATTATAGTGTTATTGTAATATCCACCATCTATCCTCTTCTCCTCCCATCTTATTCAATAAACAAAACTATTATCCATATTATATTGGTTCCCCACCACTATGGAAGATGAGTTTCCATTTTCAATTTCTACCTTTAATGATGGTCATAAAAATATAATTATGATTAAATATGATTATAATTAGTATATTATAACATATATAAATTTCTATACTATTTTAATAATAATTAATTAAATAAAATGAGTCTATTTCATGATGGTTAGAAGAAAAACTTATATGATCTAGCCACATGAAATTATCATTTTTATTAAGTGAATGATTCCAATGTAAAAAAATGGTATTTTGGACCATTAAAATTTCTGAAAGTACAATAATATTATTTTATTTAGCTTATATATTAGTAGTTCCATTTTACAAGAACCTCAATAATTATCCACAAGTGATATGACTTTAAAATCATGAAACAAATTCCCTTAGAATAATGAAATTATTTGTTATATCTAAATGAAATGGTTGTAAATGAAAATAGTATAAATATAATAAAAAAATATAGATGTAAAAAATATCTAAATTAATTTTTTGTTGATTATTAATGACATTAAGTGCAAGTGAATAATTATTCTTGAACGTAAGGTAAGTGATCTCTCTAAACCAAGTTTTTATTTTTGTTATGAACATTATTTCTATAACTCACATTCTATCACTATTTGATGTTATTTAATTATTACAAAAAATGTATTTATTTCTCATAAATATATACCTAACTTATTTTCTCTACCATTTATAGGGTAACACATTCCTGATGTTCATTTCTCAAATGCATTCTAAAAACTCAAACCAGATAAAGGGGAACTTGGAATACCTTAATCATTTTAGGATATTATAATTTAAAGTCTTTATTGCTATTAATTATTTCATTAAATACATGAATAATATAGGTATATTAATATTTTTTAATTATGATTTTCAATGAAAAATCCTAATTTATTCCTTCTCTAAAAATCTTTAACCGAATCGTTAAAACACCATTTTTAAAGATTATTTCTATAAAGAATATTATACCATTTATCATGTAATTATTTAGAAATAATCGATATATTTCGATACCTATACTTATGTTGTCATATATGGAAATCCAAGAAATTAAATTCCTTCAACTTATTGTAATATTTATGAAATATTCTATTATTATGTTATGAGGCGTGATTATTAAACACATGTCATTCCATGGGTAATTATTATTTTTATTAGTTATAATTCATTTTACATGGAAGAAAACATAATCATATACATGGGCCAATGAGGGAACTAGTATATAACTACAATTCCTTGGGTGATGATTTTTTTTTCAATAGACATTATGATTGGGGTTAAAGAGTAAACCTAATCTTTGTTGGGGAATTGTTCACTGTGTGATATTTATTTTACGTTAGCATTGACATATGATTATGTCATGTTAAATGTCAATTCCACATTCCAATATTTCTATGATCTAATGATACCATGTTCATTAGGTTATCCCCACTTGTGATTAGTCACAAGGATTCTAATTTATTATATCACGCTATCCAATTTTAGTCATATGTTATGCCTCATTATCATGTTTATTCCCTTACTAGGATTTATTGCTCACCAAATTTGTTTATTCATTCCCCCGATTATCCTCTCTTGTTTTAGGAGATCAAATAGATTTAGTATATCATTATGGATATTAAGTTAAGTATTATTATTTTTTGATTCATTTGATTTATTATACACCAAGTCTTCCAAAGACACTAGGCCACACAATCATTGGGTTGTTTTATTGGATTGATTTTGTTTTAAATCATGTAGTAAAATGTGAAAAACAACGTGTGGAACTATAAAAGGTGAAATTATCTTAGCACATCTCTATATGACTAAAATTATTTTAAGATGATAAGTTTGAAAAGAAAAAAATTCCATGTGGGATAAACTAGAAAATATATAAAAGTTGATAACAATGTAAAGGAGGAAAAAATACATGTTCTGCACCAAAGTTATGAAGATATTCAAATGAATACAACTGAGAATGATGATAGTTTATTTAATATAATTATTGATGTTATTTTAGTAATTTTGGGTATTGGTGAAGATACTATGTATATTAAAATTTTAAATAAAATCATGGGATGATTTTTACCTCTGTACAGTTTAATAGGTTCAGAAATTGAAGAAATGGAGATGTCTAGGTTTCTCTTAATCATCTAAAACATATTCTATAAGACTCTAAAATGAGAGTTAATCTGAAAGGAAAACCAATTGATATAACTTATGCTATGTCATTAAAATCCATCAAACAATTTGGAATTTCTAATGTTAGTGATGATATAGAAGATTTAGAAGATAAATTTATTTCCATTGTTTATAGAAAATTAACGTTAGGAAAATTTCCATTTAAAGTCATGATTCCTTTGGCTTATTTTAAATGTTGAAAATTTGGGTACATTACTGCATGGGGGTCAAGAGAATTTGATGATGAATTAAGTGAGGTGGAAGCAATGTAGAGGCCCCTAAGGAGGGTCCAAAAACAAAGGCACTTAAAATATAGAATTATAATATTGAGTGAGTGATTTTTTATTAAATATGATCGTGATGTTTTGGGGGAAGCATAAATATAGTTTATGTATAATGTTTAATATGTCATGATGTAAAATAGTTGAAAAGGGAGAAAATTTGATAGAGGAAAACATTCATACATATGATGATTATAATATCAAGCTGTAACAAGAATGTAATTATGATGAGCGTGACCGTAATTGAATGAAAAATATAAATATTAGAGATTTTTTTGAAACAATAACCAATATTTGTGGATATGCATGAAGCTGTGATTGATTAACATAAATGAGTAAATTTTTTTTACAAATCAATAAAACTCAATACAGGTTGTGGAGTTTACAATGAACATTAATGAGGAGGAACAAAGTAAGCAATGATCTTACGTCACAGTTGGTGAAGAAAGATTATATTGTTAAGTCCCTTGAAGAATAAGCTTTTACTATAAAGAGTAATATGGAAACATTAAAAAATTTGATGAACCAATGAAAAACTGCATTTCTAATGTTCTTATATTGAGATATTTTGGAAAGAGTAAAACATGGCCATAAAAAAGTATATAAATAATTGAATGATTAAAAAAATAAGTGTATAAGTGTAATTTTCTGTGATATTGAAAAATAAAATATTATAAATGAGATGGGAAAAAATAAAGGGAAGTAGAATTTTGGTCATATATATAAAAACATAAATTCACTTGATGTTCTAACAGAGATAATTTTGAATCAATTGAATTATTGGGTTGAAAATAATCACCCATAATAAATAGATAATAATAATACAAACAACAATAAAAAATAATTATACATATGGATTAATAAATATGATATGATATTTACTCATATGAAGGATCAATTCTATGGATATTTGGGCCATTCTATGTCTTATAATGAAGGTGTAAGGAGCTATCTGAAGGGAGAATCACATGATAATAAAAAATAGAGAATGATACTATATTCTTCACCATATTGAATAAATAATTTTTTTGTTATTGTTTTCAATGTTTTATCTTTATGAATAAATTCACTCATTATATGAAATGGGAAAGTGGAAAAACTAACCCCAAAACTCAGAGACATGTGAATATTGTTGAACCATGAAAAATCACCCTTGAAAATATGTACTCTCCTATAATAAATGAATAAAAGTGTAATTCCACCAAACATATTGATAATGGATTAGAGAGGCTAGTTATGCCCTTACTCAATAATTTATATCATATAAATTCAGTAATAATACCGTGAAAAACAACCTGATAGAGATCACACCCAAATTCATAATGAACAGTAATACCTATATTCTTGAGAGTGCGTAATCACCCAAAAGACTTAAAATCCCAATTTATAGAATAATTTTCATGATAGAGTTGATGAAAAGTTTGATTTAGTAATAATGGTGCGATAAAGATCATAAGAAGTGGAAATACCTTATTGGAATGTGTTGAGAAGAACAAAATAGAATCTATCTATGTAGAAATCCAAAATCTGAAGTGTGACCAATAAAAGAAATTTCATGCTCTCATTCAAGGAAATTATTTCTAAAATGTATATCAGACAAGTATCAAAATGGAATAAAAGGTTGTTAATTATGTCTACACATATTTGTATATCCCAATTAATGTAGCTGAAACATATGGATAGAGGTACATGATAATTTTTATTGATGATTATAAAATAATGGCATGTGTTTTTTATTTATAAAAAACAATAAATAGTTTACATAATAAAGAGATAACTATGAAGGGTAGATAATGAAATTGTCCACCCTATCAAATATATTATTGTATAAAAATAGAATAGAATACAGGTCTATTGAATTTAAAATTTTCCCTAAAAAACATGGAATTAATAATAAGGTTTCACCAATGAAAAGACATAAAAATGGGGTTGTTGAATGATAAAAATAGGTGAATAATATACCCAAAATTATGCTGATTGAGTGAAGTGTTTATTATCAATAATGGAAAGTGGATTTTCATGTTATGGTGTATGATGATAAAAGTACACATCGTGACCATGTCATGTAAAGTGGATCTGCATAGGATAAGTCGTGACGATAGAACACATCGTGATAGACAAGTATAAATTATGTACCACCAGAACACAACATGATGATAGTCAATCCAACGTAAAATATTTTCAAGGATTCAATGTGGCGAAAAAAGAAACATATTTTAGGATCATATCATGTATCCCAAGTACACATCGTGTAATTGGTGGTATGCAGAAAAAAATAATGTGACATGGGCCACATGTTTTTGATTCATTTTCCTATAAATGGAGGCCTCCAACAACCATTTGAAAATAATATTGGATAGAAGAAGCCAAGGAATATCATGGGACATCCTCGAGACTATGGGTGATGATCCAGATCCATTCATTGGCAGAATTCTACCTCTAGTACAAATTCCACTGGCTCTCCCCATGAGCGAGTAGTCACATATTCTATGGTGATGTGATCTGTAGGTGGACTATTTCTTAGGGATTTTTTCTACATTATATTCATGTTTTGGATTATTTCAAAATTTTTATCCTATTCCAATTCTAATTATCCCTATCTTTGTATTTCCTGAATGTTGTGTGTGATTTTAGGTGTTTGATTTTATTGCTTCAATTAATTGGTCTACTTTTCCCATGACCATTGTGTAATATCAGATAGTTATGATTAAAATTGGTTTGGGGGCGCCTATTTATATGATTTCACAAAGGAGATGAATATTAAAAATGCGATATCATATGAATCGGGTGGGATACCAAGACCAGGGATTCATGTCATCCCAATTCAAAAAAACATAAATAAACCCATCATTAATTGAATCCCTAGAACATAAACACAAAATCATTGAACTTCTCATGCCTCCATCATGATTACATACCCCAATAAATCCTGTTGTTATTTCATTTAGCTCCAAAAAAATAAAAAAAATTACAATATCAATTTCCAATTTAATTTATAACATACATATCACCCTTGTGGGATCGCCACTCAGATATACCAAATACTACATATTTAAGTAGGATTGTCTGAGTTTTATGAAAAAAACTTGCATTGCACCATCGGGAACTAATGTCACACTGTGGGGTTGTCATAAAGAATCCATCACTAAAGAGTTTACTAGTTTTAGGAAGTAAATCATTCATCTGAAATCAACAAAGCAGTCAAGGAATGAATGGCAACAATACATATGAAGTAATATTCCATGGATACTCAATTAAGTGTAGATCCTATAAATTCGAAAATAACGAGATTATAAATATTATGGAGAACAATGATGTGAATATCATTTAGGATAAAATTTTGAATAAATTGAGAGTATTATATACTGATATAGTTTAATATTAAAAATAATCTCAGAAAGGAGCATGTTCAAATATAGAAGTTGTGGAAGGATTACCAAACATTCTTGTTTCTCTAAATGATCATTATTCGTAAGTTGAATTAGAAGAGGAAACCATTTATTTGAAAACTCAACCAAAAAATCAAAAGAGTAGTAGAAGAGAATAATTTGATCTTTATAACCATATTGGGGATAGGAAAACACCAATAAAAATAAGGACAATGTGGAATATATCACAATCAACCATCCTATTAATGGTTGAACCAACATCATTTAAATAAGCAGTGAAGGATGAATCCCAGTTTGAGGATACAGATTATGAGCTATATCATATTCATAAAAATTTGTTTATGTGTGTAACAATATGATTGGAACAAAGTGGGGTTTCTAGAAAAATTCAATGAAAAAGGATATGTGATAATAAGTAAGGAACTTTTAATATGTAATGTCCATACATAGATTTAAGCCCTTGATGTCGACAGAATTTTAATTCTAGTAGATTGACTATAGTCCATTAAGCTGTTCTTATACATAAATATTCAAAGAGGGTGAAAATTTTATAAGATGAATATTAAAATTAAATTATTCAATGGATTCAATGAATAATAATTTTATATTGAACATGTAATGTGATTTATGATTAGAAATGATGAAACAAAGACATATTTATTGAATGAGAATCTATATAGTATAAATTAGGCACCACAATCATTATATTTTAGAAATGATGCTTATTTGAATAAGCTAAAATATATATGACAAAGTTTCAACCATAATATCAATATAATGAAATATCATGTAGATCAATTTATGTTGAATATATTTAAGGATGATATCATATTTGTAATAGGAAATGTTGGATTAGTGGAAGAATTTTCATATGACATGAAATGATAATTTTAAATGTCCCTGATTGGATTGGGTCTATAAAAGATTCAAAAGATGGATAACACCATAATTATTTAAGAAATATATTCAAGGGATTTAGTAAAGATGATAAATATGATAGAATCCAAACCAATTTCAACTCTTATTTATGATGGGACAAAATTTGCGAATAATGAGGATAGAAAATATGTGGATCCTACCATGTATATGAGGATAATTGGAATTTTAATGTATTTTAAGTCATCATGCCCATATATCATATCTTAAGCATTTTTATTAGGTTTCATACAAGGTAATATAAATTAATACCATTTTTTATCAGTTAAATGAAGAATTTGGTGCATTCTAAGAATTCTCAAATTTAGATTATACATTGAATCATGAAAATACCATGAAACTTTATCATTTTTTATTCTAACTATGATTTTGATGTAGTGGATAAAAATTACAGAAGTGGTGGATCCTTTTGTATTGGAAATAAATATATTTTATCGTTAAGGAATAATAAATGAAGATCTTCTCTAAGTATGGTTGAAGCAAAGTATGTCTCCTCGAAAAAATAGTTCACTAAAATATTGTGGATTAAACAGAAATGTAGCGATATTGGGGATAATGTGAAACAATCAGGTGTGATATTATGTAACAAAAATAATGAAATCGATATCATGATTTATCCTATTCAAAACTCTCATACCAAACTGTTCAAGATCAAATATCAAATCATGAAAAAAATCTGAATAAAGTGTGATTATGATAGATCATTTTTGAAATAATTACTAAGTGAGAGGCATTATGACTAAGCCACTAGTCACAAGCATATTCATGAAACACTATATGAAACCTGGTACTCAACCACCATCTAGTGCTTGAATAGGATTAGGTATACCCATATGATGGTTTTTTATTTGTTTCTATATTTCTGTAAATATAGTGAAAGATTCATTGGGATATATAATCTGGCAGTGTTTGGGACACTAAATAAATAAATATGGTTTCTTTTGGTTTATTTACTAAGGGGTATAAATGAGTAATTCAATGGTAATAGTGTTTTATAGGATGTTAGTTCACTCATGAAATGAAATTATTCCTTGGATTCTTGTTTTCGAAACCATTATTTTCTCACATAGTCTTACTTTGATCATGAGTTATTTTAAGTGACATAATAAAGTGATTATTTTTAATGTGTTTAAATTCAAATTTGAGTATCATGATGGTGGTATTAAAAACTAGTGAAAATATTTTCATGGGATATTTTCATTGAGTTTATCATGAAATAAATTTTGAAGAATTATTAAAATTTCCAATTTTAATCTTTTAATTTTGATGGAAACATTTTTTGGATATTTTCTAGAATGTTTTAGTTCCACAAATCATAGTGATATTTATAATATGTTAATTTTTTAATTTAAAATTAAAGTTTTAATTTTTAATTGTGTATTATTATTACAATAAATATTTTTACATTATTATTAATTTCGACTAGTTACAATGTGAAGAATTAAATTTTAGATAATTTTGGAATCCATATTCAATTTTTAAATCTGAATATCCACTTGGTTTAGGGAGGAAAAGTTATGGAATAATCACTGATTTAGGGAACCATTTTTTTTTATAGAAATTCAAATTAAAAAATATTTGAATATTTCCATAGAAAAGTGAATATTATATTAGATATTTTAACAATGAATATCATGAATCCCCCAAATAATATTTTAACTCTCAAATATTATTATTGTGATTTTATATTATTATATTAAAAAATTATATAGTAATTCTATAATGAAAAGTACAAAATTGTGGAAAAATATTTGGATCCCCTTTGACTGAGTTTTTTTAATTCATATTCTGAATTCTTAAACATGGTGAAAAATTATTAAACTACTTGACAAATTTCTGATATAAATACCAAATTATGGTGTTCGTGATGTAACTGATATCATGAAACAACAATGATACAATTGAAATAAATTTTTTTATTATTCTTTTCTTTCTATTGTTGTCATTCATTGAAGGAATCATATAATCAGTAAAGATATATCGAGTGCTGATATTCCTATTAATGACCAAAAAATAATTCAGTTGCATGGGTAATTGTGAGAACATGTCTTTAAATAATAGTACATATTATCTATTTTTATTTAATTGTTGACTGACAATTCTCTTTCATGATAATGTGTTATTATTTCAGAATAATACATTGAGTTTCACGGTAAAAAACATTAATTTTTTTAATGTTTAAACTACCTATACTCACTAGATAATATTTCTGGATAAAATTACTTTCATAGTGAAAATAAGTATGCTCATAGAGAGAGTTTTGGTGGAGTGCACTATAGGATCTATATTCCCCAAACAAATGTACATCACCATGCCAGACTCTTTATTTTACTTATTTACCACTACATTAAATTATATAATGATAGAATGATGTGGTAAATTTTTACCAGAGGAAAGATATAAATTTTTCAATATTTTGAAAAGGAAAAAATTCACCCTCTCATATATTATCATCATCATTATACCATAATAACAAGTAGTATTATAGAAAGAGATATTTTTGTGAGTATTGAATATTTTTCTCTCTCAGAAACATGATTTAATGATCAAGATGGTGAATAATTTAAATGGATGATATTAGAGAATGTATGCCAATGTTATATGATCTTTAATTCAATTGTGATAAGTATGGTTACTGGAATGCTCACATTATCATTTATATAAGGAATATTTGATTGGTTGGTATTTAAAATCTACCATCCATTTATGTTTGTTAAATGAAAACCCAAAATCAAGGTTCAACCCAAGTAGATAATTATGACCATAATTCAAGTCCTATGAACACTTTTATTTTTGAATGAGGAATAATGAATTTAATAAAGTTTCATAGTGTGCTATAACTTATGAAATTTGGTAAATACATAATGTTTCCTATAAAGGAACTAATAATGTTTGAAATTTGAGATAAAATACTAATAAACATAAATTCTATAAAATCAATATTCTTGTATAAGAGAACATTACTTTGATAAATTATAGATTTTCAAAAAAAATTATTAATGATGTTGCTGCCTTGGGAGTTCAAATTATATAATATAATTAGGCATTAATTGTACGTAGAGTATTATATTCAATATGGAATGTAATATTTGACTCTATCAAAAAATATAAATTTGTTACATATTTAAAGATAAAATAATTTATGAAAACATTTATGATTTTTGAAGATGATATACAAGATGAAATAGAATATCATATTTCTATCAAAATAAATTCTTTAATAAATGTTTTAGAAGGATGAATATTATAATTTTTATTCTAGTGAATTTGGGTAATGTGATGAGATATAAGATATTTAAAGAGAATTATGTATTGTGTATAAAATTATAAAAGACAAATTAATGAAGAATAACGAGTAAGAGGTTTGATGATATGAATATAAAAAAGAAACTTCATTTAAGTCCCACGTTACCTATTCTTAATGATCCAAGGAACGATGATTATAAAAGAAAATGATATAATGAAATAAAGATACATGGAGTGAAAATGGAGAATAAATTAATGAATCTACTTAAAAATATAAATCATTTTATAAAAAACTAAAGGTAATTCTATGTCTTATAACTCAAACTAATCAGGTATAATCATGTTTTTATCATTGTACTAATTATGAAAATCATTTTTAGTGAACATCATGAATATTATTATATTCTTCATGATAAATTTGAATCCTTTCAGAAGGATCATATAAAACAAATAAAACATTTGGATAAAATATTAATTGAAAAGAGTGTTTGACTAAGATCACTACCGATTTAATATCAAATTTTACAAAAAATAAAATGATTTTCAAGAACATAATGTTATAGAATTATTTCCTAAATTTGATTATTTAAAAAAGCTACTAGAATGTTTAATAAGCGAGACAATTATGTAAATGAAATTTCTAATGAGGATAAAAATAATAAAGGAAGACATGGTACTATAAGTATCAGTGAAATGCATAAATTTTATAAGAATTATTTTGTATCTATTTCTAAAATTAAAATTATACCTATTATCAAATTTCTTCATTTTGGTATTAATAAACATTATTATAATGACTTATATTTTATAAATAATCATTCTTTGGGTGTCAAGCACATTTTTTTTTCAAAAAAGTATCGAAATATAAATTCATAATTTCTTCTCAAATTAAACAACTTCGGTTACCTAAATCGTTAATTGTTAACAAAGACAGACCCAAAATCCTATATGTAACAAAAGGTTTTGGTGTTTGATATTTTATAGTTTTATTCCATTAGATAACTTTTTATATCATTAGGTGGACTCTTGAAAAAATATATATTTCTATATTTATTTTTTATTCCTTTTATGAAAAATATAATTATTTTAAAATCACTAGACAATTCTAATGTGGTTCATTATTTGGATGGGAAAAGAACTTAGATAATAACCTATTAAAATACAAGAAGTTTATTATTTATCATATAATTTTTATCATTAATTTTAATACAATATTATTGTTATAAAGATGGAGGAGAACCTTATTTGTGTTATTATTTTTTCTTCATCCTTTGTATCACATGATCATTATCGTTTAATTGATTTTCCATACAAATTATCTCTCTTAATTACTATATTATTATTTATTTTTATCATGAAAATATGTTTTAATTATATTTTGGTATGATATTCTCTACGAAAGTATTTTTTGAGATTGCACTTTATTATTTAATCATTTTTTATGTGATGCTGAGTTGTTATTTTATAAACTAAATTTATTTTATCATTTATTTTATTCTATGATCATTATATATGTGCTTTAAAATTTTATATACTATTATGTTGAAATTTACTAAATTTTTTACTATTGAGTATATACTTAAGTTTCTTATTTCCTGGATTTGATTAAAATTTTAACTTAATTAAAGGAAAATAATTTTACTATTCTGAGAAATATTTTGAAATTTTTTCTGAGATCCTTGTATTTAAATGTTTTACAAAATGGTAGTTCACAAGTTTAAAATATTTTTCATTTTTATATTTTTCAAATTTTTTAAAACTAATAAACATATATAAGGGGAAAATTAATTTTATATATTATCATTTGTTGTGTTGTATTTTTTTTTTAATTTTAAAATTCATTCTCTCAATGCCTATAATCTTAATTGTTAAAATTTTGGAACCGTACTGATTATATATATATGGTAAAAAATGATTTGTATTTTTAGTTATGAAAATATTTATTTCTTTTAAATTTAATTTAATTTTTTATATTTATAGTAATCATGTCATTAATGTTTCATTATTTTAGTAACTATAATGTATCATTATTTCAGGTAAGAGAATGCAAATCAGTATATTTAATAATTATATAATTTTCTCTATTTATTGAAAGTTAAAATTTGTTTATATTTAAATTCATTGAATAATATTTATTAAAATTTTTGAATATATTTTATTGTAACTTATTGAATATTAATAATATTTTTTCATGGTTTAGAAAGGAAATTATTTGAAATATTTTTCATGTGGTAAAATCATGTATTTTTATGGCATGAATTTTAGTTGTTATATATTTATTTTAATTACATAAAAATAATTTATTATTCATTGAAATTTTTTTACATGTTTAGTGGCTACTTGAAATTAAATATTTTTATATTTTAAAAAAAGGTTATTTTAAGAGGATGTTTATAGTCCATCTTCGAATCTCTATAATTTTTTTTATTTCTAATTTTTTTAAATTTTAAATAATCTTTTTCTATTGATTATTTTATAAAGGGGTAGTATGTTTAAAAAATGTGGACTTATAATTAATGTTTAATTGATTTAAAAGTGTTTTGAAGATTTATTTTAAAAAGTGTTTGCGTTTTATTTTATCATGTGTTAATATTATTGATCATTTTATTATTTATTTCAAACCCTCATTTAACTCTGAGATAATTTTGAAAGGGGAGATCATTTATTTGATATGATCAGGTTTTGAAATTATTAAAAAATATGAGTTTATATAGTGGATTTATCCCACTATATTTATATCTAAATAATTACCAAAACCCAAATTGTTCATATTTTTTATAATTAATAAAAACATCTTAATATTTTAATATATCATTCTTTACGATATTATTCACTTTTAATAATTCATTGTTAATATTTATAGTTTTTTTCATTACCATTTATTATATTATGTTATATTATATTCATATATTTTTACTCACACATTTATGTTGAGAAATTGTCAAAGTTCATATGTCATCTTAATAATTAATTTAGATGGAAATTGTATTCTTAGTAATGGAAATTATCCATATGTTTGGATTGAACACCACATTTGAAATTTGTAAACCCCATGCTAAGGACCCCATGTTAGGTACCATCCTTACATTTGGGACCTCACATTTAGAATCCTCATCACATTTTGAAACCTCTTTTTTCGAATGAACCTTATGTTTAGAACATCATGTTTGGAATAAAACTCCCATATGGAACCAAAGGTTAGGAATATACCTCATTTATGGGACTCTCACATTCGTGATATAACTCACATTGTTAGGATTAATTATATGAATTCAGATGATTTTGGAAGTTCTAAGTAATTGATGCAGTCATGATTAAAGATTTCGGAATATTGAAATGTCTGCATTCTTTTATTTTCACTTATATAATATATCATCATGGAATTATCTATTGTCTTTAAAAAATTAAATATAGCGAAGCCTAGAGTATTTATAGTCTATTATTAATTGATTCCAGTTTTATTATATTGTTATATTTTTATCATAACATGAGTTTCATGCCTTATAAATGAGTGGTTTTTATTGAGATGGATAATTATAAAATTTATTTTTATTTAATTAATCTATATAGAAAGATTAAATTGATATTTGGGTTCTTTAAAAAATGATCCATGTCTCATCACTGGTTATGTAATTTTTCATTTTTCATATTATTATGGATACTGATTGTGGGTGATATCTCAATCTATAGAAACTAGGTAGATGTCTTTATAAATCTTCTGAAAATATAATGAAATTATTTATATATAAGTCTATTGAAACAATTGATTAATATGATTTTATGAGGTCATAAAAATTGAATGAATCATTTAATATTTTTATGCTACAGAGTTTCTGAAAACATCAAGTGAGATAATTATAGGATTATTTTGGAGGTGTTCGATATTCTAATAAATTAATAAAGATATTTAAAATTAGTAAATTTACTTTCTTCCGTTATTTTCATAAAGATAATATGTATAAAAAATTATAATATTACATTCAAATTTAAAATTTGAATATTTGGCTTTTAAAGAACATATATGTTATAGATATGCTAGAAGATATTAGTTTCCAAATTCCTAGATATATTTTTTAGTAGAAAAGGTTTTAAATTAAAATAAAAAATATAATTTTAAATAGTTCATCCTTATAAAAGAATAATTTTTTTGGAGATTATTTTTTTTCTATATTCAATGTGAAAAAGTAGTATTAATAAAATTTTGGAAACTACATTCAAATTTTAAATTTGAATATCCAAATGGTTTATGGACAACCAATTATGAAATTTTTAGAAAATTGGTCAATTTGTTATTTTTGGAAATTAAAATTTAAATAATATTTTATTTATAAATGGTTATGTACAGATTATAATAGAGATTAGTTTAGAGAATATCTTGAATCACCTACCGTATATCTTAATTAAAAAATATTATTATTGTCATTTAATGTTATTGTCTTCATGATTTCTTCTAGGTATTCTATAAAAACAATAAAATTACAGAGAAATTTACTAAAAGCATTTGAATCAATTATTTTTAACAAAAAATTTTGAATTATTGAATATGGAGAATAAGACTAAAATAAATTTAATGAACTAGTATAAATAAAAAGTCAAGATAGAGGTGATACTGCTGATAACTTGACACAAAGTTGACACAATTGAAAAAAAATTATTAATATTATTTTTCTATTTCTACTATTGGAAGGATGAAATATATATTCATTGAAGATATATTGGCTACTTTTTTTCTTTATCGAAGATAAAACTATCTATCACTTGTGGAAGAGAATATGAGATAAAGTTGTCGAACACCTCTATATCCCTTCTCTTTTAACTATAGTGTGGAGTACTTATGGTCCGTTATGAAATAGTGTTAGTTTTTCAAAATAAGATATTAAGGTACCATATAAATGATCATTAATTTTTTAATGGTGGAAACCACCTATACTAATTTGTATAGGCCTCTATATAAAAGGACATTCTTACTGAATATACCATGCCTGCAGAGAGTGTGTTGGTGGAGTTGAATCGAGGATATCTGTGCCCCAAAACCCTACACATCACCATGTAGAAAACATTATTTAATTTATTTTCCAAAAAATTTATTTATATTACAAGAAAATGAAAGGATTAGGATATTTAAACATAGAGGATTTAAATTTTTTAGGAGTTTTTAAAGGAAACACTTTTTTGGAATAGTTTAACTAGATCTATTTGGATGATGTTGGGTGAAATTCTAGCTACTCATATATTACATCTATCTAAATTCAGAACATGAATGAAAACATTGAAATGTCATTGTAGCTCCATAGAATTCCATCTAATGATCATCATATTATCATATACTTGGGTGTCTGCAATACTAAGAATAATGGACATACTATGCAGTTGTTGGCATAGTAGCATCATCCTTTTATGAGATCATTAGAGATAGGGTTTCTTTTTGGTTGAAACTCTGATTTTACCCAATAATTCATCTCTTAGTCATATTTAATTTTTTACCTCTCCATGGACATAGGGATCATTTCCCAAATCATGTAATTCTTTGCCTCTCATTCTCAAGTTATTTTTTTGTTATTCTATATTTTCTTCATCTGCAAAGATTTATTTCATTGGGACACCTACGATTTTTTTGAACACAATTAACCACATATGTTATTTATTTATCATATTAATTCATGAAAATAAAAAAATTATTACCTATTTTATAATCTGGATATAATATTAAATAAAATAATGAAATTGATTTTATTCATATATAAAAAACTCCTATCACCTAGAACGTTGTATGGTTGAAGATAAAAAATTCCCAGAAGTTGATTTTTAAGGCTAATGAGAATAATATACGATGAAAATAAAAGTGTGAGTTTTTAAAATTTATGATTTTGAAGATATAAACATTTTATGTTTTCTGAGATAAGAATATGTTTAAAATAATCACGATTCATGGATTAGCTATGAATAGTATTTATTTTTATATGGATCAAATAAGACGTAGATAAGGATAATTTTTCATTATTGAGTTAATATGATCAAAATAGTTTCCCTGAATAATGTATATGAAGATACATCGATGCTTTAGCTATCCATGAAATCCCAACTAATCTTAATTTAGGTTATCTGAGTAAGATACTGATCTTCTTAACTAAGATAAAGGAGACCTGGAAGTGATAGAATGTTAGGAGCCATACCAATCTTGAGATGAGTGGAATTTCTAAAACACAATAAGCCTAGAAATTCAAGAACATAACTTTTGTTACATATTCTATTATTCTAGTTATTAAATATCCCACATTCATTATTTCTTCATGAATGGGAAGAAGTTTATGATAAGTTTACATGGTTTTATATATATTCATCTAGAATATATATAGGTTTATTATTAGGTCACTCAAATCCAAGAATGAGTGAAGAATCCAATTTTGACCAACTAATTCATATTTATACCGAATTTTGGATGTGTTTTGAGAGATGGTAATGTCAGTCAATTTCAAGGATGAAATAACCTACACCTACTAAATAATTTTTCATAAAGAAATTTTTTTACATGTTTCAAAGAGTAATAAGAATGAAATTAAATAATGATTTTATTACAATATATATTTAGTTAAAAATTAGACTTGATGATTTGTAAATCAAATTGAATGATTTTTTCACATGGGATTGTTAACATTTTCTAAATCACAACCACTAATTATTTCAATTTAATAAAAATGAGATGTACTGATAAAAAAATGACAGAATATTCCTATACATTTGTGCATATTGAGGAAGATAAAAATATTACTATTAAGTTTCTATTTAGGTGTTTTCCTAGGGTGTGAGTATCTCAAGAAATAAAATATATTAAATTAAAATAATATTGAGTATCCACTATATGTTAATGTGGGGAAAAATATGATTGTGTTATACAAAATCTATGAACTAATTCATTCGAGGAGATAAAAAGATTGAACAATTCTATACAGATTATTGTATTTTGAAAATGAACAGTCCCTTTGGATTATATTTTAAATATTCATTATGCATTATAGAATTTTTTTCATTGAAGTTTAATTTACTATAAAATATTTTATGTGCTAATATTATTAATAATATTGAGTTTTGAGTTTCCATTAAAATATTCTATAAAGACATAAAAGTTATGGCTATCTAGTGGAATGTATTCTTGTATGAGTTCTTTAAGAAATTCTATTAGCAAGAGAATATATTTTATGACGAAGAAAATCAAAATTTGTTAGTGCAATTTCATATCAATATATCATTTAAGATCTAATCCCTGTGGACGAATAAATTAGAGAAACCATCTAGTGTCTATCATGTTTGAAGTGTATTTAAAGAACTATAAAGACCCATTTGCTAGTTTAGTATAGTGAGAGTCCATCAAATATAAAATATGGTGATCACATTTCCAAATAATATTGAAATATTGGGTTAGAATAAAAATATCATTAATTCCACTTATAATTTATAAAAATATTTTAATAGAAATTTGTGACATATATATCCCAACAACATTAAGAAGTAGGATTCTCGAGAGAAGATGATCCTTGTAAAAATTGTCGATAAATCTTTAATTTCAACCCCTATAATTCTTATAGGTTTATTATAAGATAAATTAGAAAATAACCTATGAAAATTTCAAAAATTTATATCCAAAATTTATATTTATTTTATGAAAAAATTTGGAAAATAAAAAATATAATATTTAACTTATGTATTAAAAAAGTTTTATTTCTAAATAATAAAAAATTTATTTTACTAGAAATGGAAACATATAGTTACTTTTTATTACATTGATAGGGTAATAATTTTATCTATTTTGATACATTTATTTAATTAATTAATTTATGGCCAAATATTTTTTTTAAAATTAAATCATCATTTACCCTTATACACATTTTATTATTCCAATGGTCAGTTTAATTTTATAATGGTCTTATTAATATTAAAAAAGTATTATTTTCAATTACTATCTATCATATTTGTTATGTTCATGCCTGAATTAGAATTCGTATAAATACCATATCATTCCTTCATTATTATTCTATACAATTCCTTTCATGTTTTTATATTTTTTATTTTAGAAATACCAATTATATTAGTAATAATTTTTTCATTTTTATAGTGTTTTCCACTACCATGATAATTTTTTGGGACCATTTTGTTCTATAATAACAAGATATAGTTTCATTATTTAATTAATTATATTATCCCATTGTTCCAATTTTAATTTTATGAAGTGTATTTATACTTCATATAAAACATTAATAATCTAAATTATTCTTGTAAATATAATTTTTTAGTTGTGTTAAAACTATACGATGAAATAAAAGGAAAATTATTGTAAAAAAATATCTATAGAATAATATTAGGACACACTTTCTCCACCTTAAATAATTTATTCGGCAATATTATGGATATTCATGAACAATTGTGGGTAATGTTTTCACATTGATTAGTTAAGAGCCTATGTTTCTTTTTCTATGTTCTGATTCCTCAAAAGAACTTTTACTTTCTATGTTTTCTATCTCTAGATCATTTTCTATATAGTATAAATAACCTACACATGATCTTTATTATAGGTCATGTCAAGATAATGTACATTTTTTTATGTTGTGCATACATGATTTGGACCATGCATGTAATTCCTTAACAATTAGACATATAACACATCATATACATTATAGATGTTTATTTGAATAATAAAATGATAATCCACATATTAAATTCATTCTAAAATCTAAAAATAATAATTATATGTTGGACATATATTCCCCATGTCTCCAATTTGTATAAACCCTTACATAAATATATCATCAAAAAGACACGATCTCTTAATTTAAATTAGAAATCTTTCCTCTGATTATTAGTGCAACTTTTCTATATTATTTGATCCATCATGATATGTTTTTATAAATCCCACTCATTCTCCTATGGCTCACAAATGAGTTATAGACTAACTAGTCTTCTTTTCCCAAACATTTCTAAATAGTATAGAGTGTGAAATACTATCTTATACATTTTATTACATTGTTCCATTTGATTTATGGAATGAAAGTTATTATGGTATATGAATTCCACAAAATGTATGTACTATTCCAAAGTTACACTGATGTTAAGTGAGAATGAAATAATCATGTACTATAATGTTGAGATATTATTTTTAGACTATGGATTTATATGAGTATGGAAGGCGAATCTCAAATGTATCTAATTTTTTAGAGAATTTTAAAGTCCCATCTGGAATTTTGATGTGAAATAAGATCCATTACTAGTTAAAATCAATATAGGGTCATCATAAATCCTTATAACATCATTAATACTGAGTCATGGAATATTTCAAATTGGTAGATCCTCCCTTATTTCTTGTAAATTTGTATAATTTTATTTGTGATCGATGATAACCCACATTTCATATTCCATCTACAATGTCTAGTGATGAAATAAAATTTCAATGTATTATTAGTAAAAATTCATATCTTACAATTATTTTTATTTTTTACAATATATTCAAATAAAAGGATATTACATTTCAAATGAATATTACACATTATGAAATAAAATTTTCCAAAACAAGTATGAAAAAACATAGAGATAAACCCCAAACAATAGTACACTCACTAAGGAAAACTCCCTAGGCCAAAATTCCCTCATGAGGATCATTTCTAGCATAAAGACATCATTGAGAATGAAAATAATTATGAATATAACTAAAATTATCATGGTAAGAGTAATAAAACATTTAAGGTGTGGTAGTTAATGATGATGTATCAGAATGTTAGTGTAATGGGATACAAATGGAAATGAAAATATTATGATATGAATATTATATGACCATTACCTGAATATTGAAATAAGATCGTTATATGAATGGTGTAATAGAAATATGGACATTAAGAATAGTAAAATGACCAATAAATTAGTAAAATAATATTTTCAAAATTTGGGTTGTGTTTTGGTGAATATTATGTTTACTATCATACAATTATATGTTTATCTGAGTTACGATTCTACATTAATTAGAAATCCTAGTATTAAAATCTATTATTATCTTGTAAAATTAACATATTTTTATAGGTAATGGTTGATGGAAACCCTTTTGAAGTTGTCTCCTATTCTTTACTTATTAGAATACCAAGAAACATAATACAAGGTCAGTAATTTCCTTCTAAATGTTTTCCACAAAAGTGTTATCTTAAATATTTACACATCATGTTTCTACCGTAGTGTATAGGGAAATAAAATATTTGATCTTAATTAGTAATTCCCAAATTATCTCATGTATCAATGGTATTAATATACTCCTTTTAAATATCAATGATCCATTTTCATAGTTGAAGACTATAAATATACCATATTTAATGCATTTAACATTATTTACATTTCCATTTTCAACTTTTTGAGAATTCTTTTATTCTCTAGTAGATATGGTTGGTAAATTACTTGTTAAATTTATGATGTTTCATTTTGTTAAGAAATTTCGTGACCAAATTTTGTAAATCCATGAGTATGATATCCTTAACGATTCATATCTTATATTGAACTCCATGATCTTTCCTACTCATGGTATTTCCCCCCTTTTTTTCCATCACATGTTTGTAGTGTATTTTTTAGTCAAAATTTGTTATTACTTTTAACTATATACTTTATTTCATGTTTAGACCCTAGTAAATAAATACCTCACAATATTTTGATTAATATATATGTCAAATATTTCACCATAAATAGAGTGTATCTATATCTTAATGTAAAAGATTGCAACTTTTTTCTTAACATCATGTGTTGGATAATTTTATTCATGAGTCATCAATTATCAAAATGCATAAGTAATAATTTTATAATTTTTCATAAGAAAACACCCCAGTGCTTTCTTTTAAACATCCATATATATCAGAAATCCTTAATTTATTGAAAATATTTTAATACCATTTAATTGAAAAATATCTCCTCCAGTTCCTCAAAAAAAATTTACATTCCTCTGACTGGGTGGATTTGACTCCTTTACATGTAAACACCATTAATGTGTTTTCTAATCTAGGTTTTTTATAAAATTACTAATAATAACAAAGTTACCCAAAGAATTTTTTTTTTAAAATTTAGTGGTAAATCCATTCTTTAAAATCCTTGGTATTTTAAGGGTATACATATACTAAATCCTTTAAGAAAAAATTTCCATTGAAAAAACATTTTGATCCCAATATGAATACTTATTGAATTTTTGATATAACTCTTTATCTCATAGTTTCTAAAAAACCTATAAAAGGTTCTCATTATATTTTTATATTTTTTAGTATATTAAAAATCGTTAATAATTACAAAAAAAAACATTTATCAAGATAATCCCAGGATACATTAATCATAATTTCTTCAAACACAAAGGATACATAAGTTAATACAAAAAGAATTATTATGAAATTATAATTATTATACCTTTTATGAAAATTTTCATTATGTATATCATCACTAAAAAATTTTAATTGATGATAACCAAAATGAAGGTCAATGTTTGATAATTATAGAGATCCTTGAATTTGATCAAGTAGACCATAAATGCGGGTGAATGGTTATTTTTTTATAAGATCAATTTAATTAATTTCCTAATATTCAATTTAGAACAACATAAACCCATAATAATTTTTTATAAACAGAAAAGGTTATCCCCATGGTGAGAAACAGGGGTGCATGAATCCCTAACCACACAAATCTTGTTTTTTATTCTTTAATTTCACAAATTCCACCATATACACTCTATAAGGTGGATTAAATATTATATTTTCCTTAGTATTGGGGTCAATAAAGAACTCAAATTCACGATCATTATGATATCCTTGTCATTATGCAAGGAAAACATCCATGTAATCATACACAATTTAAACACATTCAATTCTTAAGATACAATTCTCTTTAGTATATTGAATTTTTAATTCTAACATTCATTAAGATGGGACACTGGAGTTGGTTCTTGATATGACTTTCGTATTGATGAATTTCTTCTAAAAATAATGGATTTTGAAGCATCCCATGATTTTTGAATATATTATCCATTAAATAGATATAGTGATAAATAAATTGTTTCCCCCGGTCACAATTATAATTTTTTTGCTATTTTTTTTCTTGGATTAGTTTTTGCATTGTTATCGTGGGAACTAGGTGTGATGGGTTTGAAATTTTGAGGCATAATTTAATTTTTATTATTGGTCTAGCATTTTCCCTTGTGTTGCTTTTGAGATTTTGGAGTAAAATTAGTGTGGTAGGAGAAAAAACCTACCACATGTCCTCCATACAGACGTGATCCTTAGCCCATGTAACAGTGAAAATGTTTTCCCTTAGATAAAACTTTCTATCTGGTTTCCGTTTGATTTGTCATTCCATGTAGACTAACCATGAAAATATCCCAACATATTAAAATTTGGGGTTTATTTTCTCTCTCCCCAATTTTACCCCATTTTCCCCCTTTCTTGACACTCATGGCTTCCCAATCCATATGAATGCCTCCCCCATCATATCCTCTCCCTTGGACTTCAATTTGTGGTTGGCTATCGCTCATATTCTTCAAGGATACCTCATGTCAGCCTCTTCTCCCTTGTTTTATACCATTATTATATGGGTTCCCACATATTCTATGGGGTTTCTCTTCTCTAGAAATTTGAAGTCCAATTTAGGGTTTTAATCATAGGTATTGGGTTTGATCCTCTTGGTTAGTTTTTTTCTTACCTCCTCATGGTGAGAATCTGGTGCAGGTTTGATTTCACAACTTTTTTCGGATGGTTCTTTATGAGAGGTAGATGGTTCCTTTCCCCAACATTGATAGATTAATATAATATTTTATTTTTGAAATCATTAATTGTTCAATATTTTAATTGGGTTGTTTGAAATATGTTTTTATGTTGTTTGACACACTTATGTGGTGGGAATGAATTTTATAAAGGAAAATGGCTAGCTTTCATGTGTATTATGTTGTATCTGATTTCATTTAAATCTATTATCGGTTCTATTAAAGGTGAAAGTTTTGTTCTCAAAGGCACATATGGTGCGAATGGGTTTGGGATTAAGTTTTCAAAAAGGACATGTAATGATTTGGCATGTTTTTCTTTTCATGAAATTTTAAATATGAGTTATAATTTGTTTCAATAAAGGTAAGCATGGATTAAATTAAAATGGGGTTATGTGTGTGGATTTTAAAGTGTCTTGGCCCATGTAAATGGTTAAACTTGTCAAGTGACTTTCTTGAGAAATTTTGAAGTATATTTTATGAATTATTCAAGTGGTGGAAAATTTAAATGAAAATGGTTTTAGTGTGTGTGTCAAATGGAAAGTGGTTTTGTTTATAGAAAATAATCATTTCCCTATATATAAATAATTCTAGGATTGTGTATATGAAAGTGGTGATATATTTGACCTGTGAACATGAAATTGAGAATAAAGGGAATCCAGGGTATCTAGGTGGGTAGACTAGAACTATAGAGATGGTGATTCAGAAGGGTAATGTCCCAGTTTCCATTAGTTGGATTGACGCTTATAACACCAAGTAAACTATAATTATTATTGATCGATAATATATCATTGAATGTTTCTACATTCTAGTGGCTCGTGCATTAGGACACAAATAATTGTGGTTATTAAACCACCTTTTTCTAGGTATGAGGTTATAAGGTCCAACTCGAGCTAGATCTACCCTATGGGATTCACCAATGGCGCTCTATTATATATTATGTGGTTCCATCTGTCAGCATATGGAGGAACACAAGAGCTTGTGTGCTATTTATAAAATACAATTGTCATTTAATCTAGTGTTTCTGAAATGTATTTCCTTCAAAGTGTTCATTTTTAAATGCTTACTTAATAAATTATTTTCATAGAAGTGTTTTTAAACTATAATTTAGATGAACATGTTATATTATCTTTTAATGTTATATCATGTAACCTCTTTTTTGGATCACACCCTATAGAAACCATTTGGTGTATGTGGATCATGTAGTTCGTTTACTCTTGTTAAGGCCAGGATATTTGGTAATGATGGTACGAGTTTTTAGTGGTCTTCTCTAGTGGGTTTCGTGACAGAATATTGAGGATATAGTTCCTCACATGGCATAAATGTTTGGTTTGATGTGTTTAGATTTATTTTTTAGTCTACTTTGGGGTTTTTTTTTCTAAAGTGTAAACATCAATTATGAAACTTTTTAGGGCTTGTTGGGTTTTATACTATCAGTTTTGGCATATTTAAAAAGTTCTACTATTTATATATACTCAATTTGGGTAAAATTGTTCCCAATGAATGTTATTGATACCCAGAAACTAGTTTCCAGCATGTGGGGATCAGGAACTCCCCTCAGGTTATTCCATGGACTGATTCAGGAGTCGGGTTGGCTGGTGACCCAGATTATTTTACAAAAAAAAAGGTATAAGAGAAGGTTGACTCCTTTGGGACATTTTCCATAGGTAGGATTTTGGGTAGACCAGAGTTAAGGATTTCGAGACTTGATGATCAAGTTACATGTGAGGTGCCTAACCAGTATGCCTCGTGAAGGGAATCATGTTACCATGGGAAGTAGTTTTTATTAGGTCAGTTGTTTCTTGATGATTTTTGATATTTGGTTATTAAATATGGAGTTATTCCAATGGTCCCTATGAGCTTGCATGGCCTGGAAGGAAATGTGGATCTATGACATTACCCAATAATTCTCTTTGTGATGGTGGGGTAACTATTGTATTACCATCAACCATATATCCATGTCACATAGAGATACTAGATTCCCCCTATGGGAAACATGATTTTTTTACTTAGGGTTATGAAAAATCATTTTTGAAAGCCATTAATTGGGAATTGAGGAAAATGGGATTTTAGAGCGGAAATGACTTGATTATCTAAATGGTGGATTTTCCTGAAACCGAGTTGGTGTAAAATGAGATTGGATGAATATAATTAAAAAATTTGTATTAACAAACATTATTGTTTTTAAATTATGGATTATTTTGAAGTTGGTTTTGAAATTATGTTTTTAGTGGAAGTTTTAAACCAATGAATGGTTTTTTGAAAGGGATAATTTTTTTAAATTGATGTGTAATGTTTGAAAATTATTTTTTTCCATGATTGGTGTTTCCATAAAATGTTTAGTGAGATTCAAAATGGGTTTTATTTGAAGGATCAATGCTTTTCTAAAGTAATTTGTTTTAAATTTCAAATGGGTTTAACTTTGTGACTAGTGGTTTCGAGAAGGGGAGGTGTGGGTTGATTTTTATTTTGGAAAATGAAAATAATTTGGTCCTAACATTTAGTATTTTCATGGGTGACCATTTTTATGGGATATATGTGTATGGTGAATGGGTGACCAGTTTAAAATGAGATAAATGCATGAGAGATACTGCATGGGATAACATTGGTGGATGTGTAACCCACTTAACCTATTTTAATTTAAAATTTTCTTTTAAATGAAAAGTTAATGTTAGGAAAACTATTGATTCATTGGTCTATTTTATTTTTTAATTTTGGGTATTTTGTTGTTGGGTGTTGTGAGTATAGTAACCCCCCTATTGTTTGAATGATGTTTCTGGTTTGTATTGTGTCGGTAAGTTGGGTTGAAGTTTTGGTTAGTGGATTCTATTGAGAGGTGTTTCTGAAAGCCTTTTCAATGGTTTTTACATTGAATTTGGTGTTTTCTCATGGTATGTTTAACCAATAGACTAGTTTCATTGGGTCCATCATTTTTATTCCAGGCTAGTGTATTCTCCCATAAAGAGATAATACAGTATTGAAATGTGGCCATAAGTGATTCACCATCAGCAAAATCTCATGTAGATAAAAATAAAAACACTCACGTCTATATTCAGAGGATGAGACATCATCCCATTTATCTCAGTTAAGAAAGACCTCTCGTAGTGGGACATCAAATGTAAGAGGAGTTCATGGAAATTATAGTTTTTTTGAGTTCTCTGAGTCATCAAGTATGATTTTTGACCCCATTTTGACCAAAGATCCAACCTAGAATTGGTGAGGGGAGTTCCAGTTAGGAAAGGTGATGCAGTCCAGAGTTAACGATGTTGGACACTATCTTTAAGGGCCTTTGGATCATTCATATATTTTTCCCAAGAAAGGATTCATGATGGGCCACAAGTGTGGAAAGTCTATACACAAGATTCTACTATATTTTTTTGTAGAAACTTTTTACTTTAGGCATTGTTTTAAGGCCCCCTCCTTATAATGTTTCTATTAGTCATAATGGTCATGTTCAATGACACTTTTCAGAGTTGCGTTCTCTCTTGACAATAATGTTGAAGGTTGTGAAATCATCTGAACACTTTGGTTTAACAGGAGTGTTTTTTCCTTCAGAAATTTTTTAATTCCTCGTTTTCTGTGGAAGGTGTATTTTGTATGTTGTTACTTTGGATCTTTCTCATTCGGAGAACTAGGGGGGATATGCATGCACCTTATATGACTCTATATTAGTGAACGTACCATATGTGATTAAGTGATGTCATGGTATTACATGTCTGTTGGTGTTTTTAAGTTGTGGGTTGGTTGCTTGTGGTACCAAAATTGGAATTTATGTTTAGGGTTTTTAGTTCCTAACTACGAGGTAGGAGATTTTTCAATCAGAAAAGATCAATCCACTAGTCCTATAGTAAAGCTAGAGTGTCTTCAGGATCCCCAGGAGTGTAAGAGATCCTGTTCTAATCTCAATCATTAGTGTTGGAAATGGAGGCAGATCAATATGTACTTGATATCTATTTCATTCAAAGTGGTCTTATGTGGTGAAAGGGGACTTGGGGACTCTGCTCCTCAATGTTGTGATCTATGCAAATGATAGAATCCCTCATTGGCTTAGATATGTGGGTCTTTTTTGTCTTCTTATACTTTAGGGTTTATACCCTTTTGTGTGTGGGAACCTCATCCCCTTGTTTCAATGTTTTCATTTTTACTTCCCTTTTGTGGTCCACCTATGTGAATCATGTATGGCTGGGTTTCAGTTTTATTGATCCATTATATGCGTCCTTCCCTACCCTCCCCTTTTGGTGGGAATCTTTGGGTTCTCATGTGAAGGTTTTTTTGTGAATGTTATCCTGATAGTTGTTCTGGAGGGGATACTTTTGTGAGTCTCACTGATATTTTATATAAGTAAATAAAAGATAGCTTATTCATTATGGTTGGGAGTCTGTTGGGCCTATCCATGTAGGTGTTTCAGTTAGTCTTCAGGAATAGGTTGATTCTTGTGGATTGAAGTATAAATAGGCCTCCCCATGGAAATAATTTGGTTTACATCCTAGGGATGACTAAGTGGAAGGTAGTCTCATTTAGAGATATCTTACGCCAGGATCCCCACTTGCATAAATGTTTGGGTTGCGGTGTCCAAAACACTTTCATTGAATTAAGGATGTAGGAATATTATTCATAATTGATTTGTTATTTTTTATTTTAGAAAAGTGGTGTCAACTTTGTAAAATATTATATGAGGTTTTTCAGTTTAAAAGTGTTGCAGTGCCTTTTGGAATGTTCTTTTACTCTAACTGGAGGTGTAATCACTATTGGTGGTGGGTGACACATAGCAGGAATCTCTTTTGGGCCTCCCAAGTTCAATTAGTGAACCTCCTTCATAGTGGTTATATTTTGGTCATCCTCTCATTATATGTTCATTGTGAATATCCATGAACAATGGAGGGGTATCATTATTGTTTTTTTCTAGGTCATTTTGTATCTTTTAGGGGGAGAAATATTTTATGGTAGGGATAATTATCATACCTAGGTTTTAATTTTTTCCGTTGTTCTGGCTCAGGTGGGGTTTTAGGTTGGCTTCTCAGGAACCATGTGTGATGGGTTTGAAATATTTAGGAATCATTTTATATTTAATTTTGGTCTAGATCTTCCTCTTGATTTTATTTTACGTTTTTAAAGGAAAATGAAAACATTGGGGTTGGGGAGACAAGATTCATGGTTTGCGCACGCTTATTACTTACCCTGGGACATCCTGGAAAACTACGTGGTAAGAGACAGAACCCACCCCATTGTCTGCTCACGAACCTGATCCTAGGATTTGTTAACCTTTCAAATGTCTTCCTTTAGATATAATACTCTGAACGGTTACCTGATGGTTTATCAAAATGTGCGGACTAACTATGATGATCTCCCAATAAATTAAAATTTGGGGGTTTATTTTCTATCTCCCAAAGTTTAACCCATTTCATTCACCTTTATCGACCCTCAAACCTACCCAACCTTATGTACGCCTCCCCTATCCTCTAAAATCAATTTTGATTTCAATTTTTTTTGGTGATTTTGGCTCAGATTATTTATTGATCCCACTTTAAAGTTTCTTATACCTTGTTTTCATCCTTTATTCTAGTGTTTTTCGCCCACTACTTTAGGGTTTGTCTTCTCTAGTGGATTGGGGATAGATTTAGTGTTATAATCATGGGTTTTAGGTTTGATCCTCTTGTTTAGGGTTTGTTCTAGCCTCCTCATGGTGTGAACGAGGTGCAGTTGTGATTTCACAGCTTTTTCCAAGTTGGTATTAACGAGAGGTAGTTGGTTCCATAACCCAACATTATTATATTAATTTAATATGTTTGTTTGAATTGGTAAATATGTTTCATAGTTAAATTGTGTAGTGAAATAGGTATTTTTAAGTGGTCTGACATGCTTATGTGGTGAGAATGATTTTTAAATGGAATGATCTAGGTTTCATGTGTGTTCTTTAATATTGTATTTCATGGGAATGACTTATGGGTTCTTTTGATGGGGAGAAACATGTTTTCAAAGGAAATTTTGATGGAAACAGGTTTCGGGAATGTTTTCAAAATGTAAATGTATTGTTTTGGAATGTTAAGAATTGTTTGCATTTTTAAATACAAGTTAGAAATTTTTTAAATGAACTGAAGCATGTTCTGAATTGAAATAGGTTTGTGTGAGTGGATTTGAAAGGGGGTTGGCCCATGAAAATGGTTAAACTGATAATATGACTTTATTGTGAAAATTTAAAAGGGATTCAATAAATTGTTCAAGTGGTGGAATATGTACATGAAAATGGTTTTAAGGAATGTATAAAATGGGAAGTTGTTTGGTTTATAGAAAATGGGTATTTCTCTATATATTCATAATGTTTTGCATGTGATTATGAAATTAGTGGTATGTGTTACATGTGGACATGAAATTGAGAACAAAGGGAATATCAGATATCTAGGCAGTTATACTAGAACTAGTGCACTAGTGATTTAGAAGTGGGTTTCCCTGGTTTCACTTATCAAAATTGACACATAAAACACTAAATAAACTATGATGATGATTGATCACCACTACAACTTTTGATCTTTCTCTTCTCTTGTGGCTCGTGCATGAGGAAGCTTATAGTTGTGGTTATTATACCACCATTCACTGAGGAATGAGGATCTAAGGTCCCACTTATGCTAGATCAACCATAAGGGATTCACCCATGGTGAAATATTATATATGATGTGGTTCCATCTATTGGTATATAGTGGACCGCTTGAGTGTTTCTGCAATTTATAAAATCCATTTCCCATTTAAGCTAGGGTTTGTGAAATGGGTTTCCATCTAAGTGTTCCTTTTTTAATGTTTAATTAATAAATATTTTTCTTTGAAATTTTTTATAAAAGAATTTATATAATCATGTTAGAAAATATTTTAGTGTTCTAGCATTGAACCTCTTTATTGTGTGGAATACTATTGGGTTTTGGCTCACACCCTACATATACCATTCGATGTTTGTAGAACTTATTGTTTTATTATTTTAGGAAAATCCACGATATTTAATGATCAGGGTGTGGGTTTTTAGTGTTCTTCTCGTGTGTATTTGGTGGTATCTAATTGAAGATATAGTTCCTCATGTGTCTTGATGGTTTTGGATGAAGTTTATAGCTTTTTGTTTTAATTTTTTTGGGGTTGTGGTCCAAAGGGTAAACTTCAATTCAGAAAATTGTTAGGTCTTATTTGATTGTTTAATATTAGTTTTGGAATATTTAAAATTTAATGTTATTTATATGTATGTAATTGGGTAAAATCATTCTCAATCATATGATTGATACCTAGGCACTAATTTCCAGCCCTTTGGGATTAGGAATGCCCCTTGGGTCATGCCACAGACAAGGTCGAGGGCTGGGTTAGATGGCGACCCAACTTGGTTCATGGCACACACACAACAGTAACATGAATTATCCATGTTATGTTATATTGATATAAAAATTTTCAATGAAAGGAAAATGTTATTAAATTTTGATAAAGTATTATGAAACACAATATGAAAACAATAATAAGAATTAAACCAAACGTAAATAAAAATATCACAACCATGAAATTATTATCCTCATGGTTTGTATTGAAGAGAATATCTCAAATTATAACCATGAAGAAAATAAAAATTCAAGAGACAAAAATATATTTTTATAATGAATTAAATGAAAAGGATTAATGATTCTATAGTTATACGTATGTATGGATATAGAAATATAATTTGACTGTTATACATATGGTTATTAAACATATGGTAATTGAATATATGGATATCATACATATGGTCATTGGATATATGATGATTGTATATACATGAACCCAATAAGTACAATTAAGATTTAAATATTTTAGTTAAAAATTAAAAGTAATATAACATACCAATAATAAATAAAATTTTAATTATATAAAAATAATTAATTATTATTTTAAAAAATGTGTAAATTTTTCATGAAATATTTTTGTTAATAATATTTTAGGAATGATTTTATATGTTAAAATTAAAATATATATTAAAATACAATTTTAATTGATAATATTGAATATTAATAAGTTAAATAAAATCAAAATATTAGATTAAAATCATTTTATAAAAAAATATATATTAAATAATGATTTTTTTCAAAGTGTTGTGTATTTGAATTTAAATAAATTAATTTAATCACTTATAAAAGTGAAATTTGTTAAAATTAAAATATTATGAGTTTTTAAAAATAAATTAACAATGATTTAATTAGTAATTGATATGAAATAATATTAATAATAGTTAATATTTAAAATGTCATTTTCCTATGAAAATATTTCTTATATATCTTCTATGATTCCATTTAAAAATTTAAATAAAAATATTTAGAAATTGAATTCGATTTTATTCAATTAATTTATTTTATCATAACATAACAATTATAGAAATGGTTTAATTTCATATTTAGGTAAAACATAACATAATGAGGTGAATCATGCAAGCCGTCAGTAAATGATAAAAACTGTAAAATAGAGTATATTTTTATAATTAGTATAAAACATATAAAAATTAAAATAATTCATTATTATAGAGTTAATATTGCTCTTCCTTGGGTTGTAAACTTATGGTGCCTCTTATCATTTTAAAATGGACAAATTTAACCATTATGCAAATATATATTCTTAAAGGACGACTCATACTCACCAGTAAAAGGACCTATCCCCCACCCCTTCCAAAGAACTAATATTTATTGGTTATCTATTCAATCCCTACCAAATTTAACTATATTAAAGGCTTATTAGAATATTCATTGTTTCTAGTCTCATGATTGTTTTTCTAAATCATTTATTTCATAGATACCTGTTTGGAGAAGGAATTAATTTATCAATGTATGTTCTAGTTCATCAATATCTTTTCCAATTAACTTATATTCCAAAAACTTTATAAATCTAATTAACCACTAAATTTATTTTCTATTAACATTACTAATATTATATTAAAATGATAGAAATAATATAAAAATTTAAACTCTTACTCGTTCTTTAATATTGCATGTTCTTGATTCAGTTGGTTATACCACCTACATGAATGATGCTATAACAACATCATTTTTTTCATCATGAAATTTTATCAAGACATTAATAAAGGTTATATATAATAATAAGGATTAATTTATTTTATAAATTTTGTTTGTTTAGTTCGAAAAATATTAATCTTCATTATAAAGTAACTTGTTATCAAAAAATTACTGAAAAAATGCTCATCCTAGATTCTATTCCCGCGAACCATACACATACCTTACAAAAAATAAAAATAGTGTTTAATAAAAAATTTTGAGTTTTTTTCACTACCTTGAATAATATATGAACTAAAAACACATTATCATTGAATTATGATTGAAATTTCTGTTATGAATAATTTATGAAATAAACAAAATCACCCACAACCTTTGATGAAAAAACACAATGACTAACTAATAAATGTGTAATAAGAAATTATAATTGAAGAGTATAAAAGATAATATATATTAATAAGGGTGTAAAATATTACATTAATGTTATTATCATAAATATTTATGAGGTTAAACCAAATTTGTGAAAACTCCATGTAAAGGTAAGTGTTTCTATCAAATATCACGCTGAGATAAAGATTATAGATTAAAAAATTAATATTGGTAGAAAATGTGTGTCATGTATATATAAAATCTCTTATATTTATTTATACTATAATTTTTTCTATGTTTTCAATTTATTTATACCATTTACCCTTCCTTTGGTTCACTATTCAACCAAACCGTTTCTTATAATCAAAATTGACCAGATATCATATTCTTAAGTGGGAATCATTCCTCTCCATGTTCATATTTATTTTATAAATTTAATTTTATATACTTATATGAATGATTATGTTAATTTTTTATTTTACTAGAATTTATGTTAAAAATATTAAAAGGAACCTTTTTTATCATTTTTTCCCACTAGTAAATTTTTATTGGAATTATTTTTTTGTGTTATAGGAATCCATTTTGAGTGATTTCTAAGAGATTTTTTTTTACCATTTTCTTAATTATATTTTATAATAAATATTCCATTACATTTTCATGGGGTTCTAATGTAATTTATTTTCTTATTATTTTATAAATTATTTCCTTGTAGAAACAAATTTATAAAAAAGTAAAGGATTTCTCTTATCAATTTTCAAAGAAAATTTATAACACTATTATAAAGTTATTTTAATTTATGAATACCTAATATAATGGTTATTATTATTCATTATATATATTGAATAATTATAATAACAAACATTTTATCTATATGGACTATAGTAATGTTATATGTAATATTTCATGAAACTCATTTCCTTCGCATGGGTTAATTAAGATATGATAGGACTAAAAAACATTTCTATGTTCACATGACACACACACACATATATATATGGGTTATAATTATAGAATGGGTGGGTCTGTTATATAAATAAAATTAATTGAGTAAAACATTATATCTCACGAGATCAGGAAGAGACATATGTGGTTAACCCATGTCCAAAATTCTTGGGATATAGATGGTAAAACCAAGTCTACAATGTTATGGTAAGGTGGCTAGCATAGTCCGTAATAATCTAATCATCCTGGTAGTTATCCTTGAATTTTTTTTCAAATATTCTGAATATTTTGGTGAGACATTTTAATATTATGAAACATTCATATGTTCATGTTTTAATGACTGTGATGATTAACAATTTCTTTTACACACATATGATTCATGTCTTATATTATAACCAAATATTAATATCAAAATACAATATTAATGATCTATTTTTAATAGGTATTATTTCATTATGTTATTTTTATGTACCATTTTTATGTTCTCACTTCAACATATCCCTTTTATGATCCCTTAGGATCATCGATTAATATCTTTATATTCACCATTTACTAAGCATCAAAGCTTACCCTTCAGTGTATTTAAATTTCCATTAATTATGAAGAAATTATATTATATATCAAATTTCTATAATGGTATAATTTATGAAGAATACTTGTGGGAAATAAGTACAAATGGTTTTAAACAAAGTCTATTATGAATCTAGATCACAAGGGAACTAAACATATAGGTTTTGGGTTATGATTTTTCGTGAGATGTAATTAATATTATTGTAAATTGATTTAATATATATGTATGATGTGGTTAGGTCATCTCAGTTGTTAAAATTATAGGGTTTAATAATTTATATGTATTAGGTTATAAATAATAAGACGATAAAACCAAATATAACCCATAATGACCTGATATTAATGTAGGATAAAGTAAAAACATCATATGTTGAAATTAAAGTGTCATAATTTAGGACTTTTACGGAATAATTTTACTTATCATATGATTTATTACACTAATTATAATTTTTTAGAAATAATTATAATCAATTTTTCTTTTAGTAAGGGATAAATGATAGAATAAGTAAATTTGGATGTTGATTGGCACCTTCAATATTGAAAATATATTATTTGATCCTAATTATATGAATTTTTTCATATATTGAATTGTATTGAAGGATACTAATTTATATCCCAAATGTATAAACAATTAATAATTAGTAAACACTATGGTATTTTGATGATCTGACCCAAATAATATAAATTCTAACATATATAATCTTGCATGAATATTAGAGTTAAAATCTTATTATTCTCATGTTAGTGGCATTCTTTTTGATTTTTGTTATAGATTTAATTTCCCTATAGATATACCATACTAGTTTCTAGAATATGATAATAAAATTTTATTATATATATCAACCTATGAACATCAATTAGTGAACGTGGTGGAGATAATTAAGTTAGTTCGCGTACATCCACATGATGAACATTTTCAGAATAGCTGAACTAAACACACCACAGATAATACATGAATGTATTGAATTGAAAGAAAATGATAAAATCAGTTATACTGGCAAAAAAAAACTTATATTACAGAATAATTTTATATGGTTACTTCTGAGATCCAAGTTGGATGATGATGACTATGGAAAAAAAATAGTGGTTCCATTTAGGATGATGATGATGATATCATCAATTGGGTGACTATCTTCAAAATCAAAGCTCAAAAGAAAGTGGTATTTAGAGTGTGTTCGATTCATGATGATGAAATGATGGTGAATGAAGTATATATATGAATCTATGGGATTTATTAATTGTGATCAATTCCCTTTATGAAGATGATGGTATGAGGGGCTATTATTTATCACTCAAAATCTGAAGCGATGAGGTGATTGACCATGTATGTGTCAACTTCAATAATATAATAGTGATGTGATCAATGCTACTTTAAACAAGGATTTGGATTATAGGAGGATATTTATGATTGAGGATGAGAATGGATGAAATAAGGACAGGGTTGTGTAGGAAAGCGGTTACCACATATGTGTCTAAAAGGAAGGTTCATGGATTCTATTAGACACCACATGGTTTTTTAAATAATCATCTATTTTTCTCTCAAATGGGTGTAAATTTAACATAGTCACATTTGGATTACTTTTTTTAATATTTTAATTGGTTAAAATTGATATTTTTTTCTAATATTAAAACAAAAACCCAACCTATTTAACCGATATAATCTTTTAAATATCAAATCTCCAAAACCTGATAATGATGTTATAGAAATACATTCATTTTTTGGTTAGTTCGGTTTACACAATTTAATGATAACACTAATGTTCAAGGATGACTATTATTTCCCTATAAGAATTACTTCTCTTATATGGGTCATAATACGTACTCATGATGTATATGTAGCTCATCTAGTTGGGGAGAAACTCAATATTGAAGATATATATCTTATCTAGGAATATATTGATATATTTATATAATAGTTTCCTATTATTATCATAGATTATGAGGTTGACTTTTCAACATATTTCATAAATAGTGCTATCCCAGTATCAAAAGATATTTATAACATGGCCCTGATTAAATTGGATTGATATAAAAAGAAACACCTATAAAATTTGGATAAGGGTTTTATATGTATTTGTGCTTCACTATGGGGTACATCCAACTTCTTTATTAAGAAAGAGGACAGATAAATACATTGTTGAGTTTATAATCCTAACCCTAAAAATATCAAAATCATGAATAATATCCTTTACCCATATTGATGAATTATTCTACCAACTATGATGTGATCAATACTTCCCTAATTTTTACATAAAATCTGGATATCATCATTTAAGGGTGAAAAGGAAAATACACCAATGAAAACCACACAGAAAAGATATATACACCCTAAATTCATAGTTATTCTTTTCAGACATATAAATTCCCCTTCTATCTTTATGGATATAATTAGTAGATTTTTTATATATTACCTAAATCAACTTATGGTAGTATTTATCGATTATATTTATATATATTCCATGTTAATGTAAGAGCATAATATTATTTTGGTATTGCCTTAATATATTTGGACACCCAGACTAAACACACATATATTTTAAATAATTTTCTAAATTTAAATATTACATCTCATAAATGATATTATTATCCCAGAACCCAATAATTTATCATATTTTGATATTATCTATAAACAAATATTACTACCCTATCTTATATTAACACATTACAAAAAAATCTCCACATAAAACATTCTTCTTCTCATAGACCTATATTTAATTTCCAAGAGATTTGGAAAAAATTGTGTGATCCCAAATCATCATATAAAAGAAACCTTATAAATGAGTCATAAAGTTTTACATCATAATTATTTAAGATAACATGAGAATGGAAGAAATATATTACTAAAATTACAGTTGAATCCCATGATAAATTATAAGAATAGATAAAACATCAACTGTTATGGCATAATATCATATGATAAATAAAAGATCATCCTAGAAGAATAGATAATATACCATATATTGGAAACATCATATTGTAATGTGGAATACATATATTCTGAGAAATCATAACATTAGAGATAAATCTAACTATAACTGAGTCCATCCATAATGTTGTGAAAACAACAACACTTTCAACACATTGTGTTATGACCATAATAAAAATAACCATGTAAAGTCATCATTTTTTCAAGAGACATAAATCTTTAACAAATTCATTAGAGGAATATATAGGGCTTCTTATATCAAATTATGATAAACCATAATTATGTATTCCATAAGAACATAAGAGCATCCATCATTCTTTAACATTTAAATTGACCCCTTGAAAATAAATGGCTTTCCTAAATATTTCCTCAAGATATCACCAATGTTATTCAGTGAAATAAGGTAAATGATATAATTATATCATAACCCCATTTAATCATAACATAAATTCAAGGATATTGTCCTAGATGAATATAAATTTTAGAAAATCATTAGGAATATTATTTATAAAATAATAGGAAATATTTTTTCCTTTTGAAATGTTTATAATTTTTTAAAAAAATTAAGGAGAATATGTTATTCATTAAAAAATCACTTAAACCTAGAAAGGATACATGATAATAAAGAATAAACATAATAGTAGGAGATGGAAATTAGGTAAAAACATTTTAAGAAAAAAATATTTCATGAATTTTTAAAAAAAGTAGAAAATCAACTGAACAGAAAATGTTAGAAACATTATATTTTTAATTTTTTAAGAAAACTCAAAGATTGTTGAATGTAATCGTAAAAAATATTTGAAATATAGAGAAGAATATAATTCTAATAAAATAAAGAATATTATTACCAAGAAAATACAAATATTTAAATAAACTATTTAACATAAAACCCCATAAAACATTAAATTTAATAACCCAATTAAATAAATGAACGAGAGAGGGAATTTATTATAACATGGGTATATAGTCATGATATAATACATAAAATACGTAGTATATACACCATATAAATGATAATAGGATTTTTCCTAAGATTTTTGAATCTTGAATTATTTTTATATTTAATATAAAATATTTTAATGTGTATTGATGTACTAAGAGATGGATTCCACTATTCTAAAAAGGGAATATATCTTATACATGTACAAGAATTGACAGTGATTCACATACATTTGGGTTAAAGGAAGTAAAGTTGTTGTTTTATTAGAAACCCATTATATCATATGAATGGAGGGATGGTATTAATGTTAAAGTCATTTACCGATGATGTGGAAAACTATCTATAATAATATGGAATGTTTAGAAGGAGTGAGCTTCTTTGTACAACTTGTGAGTTTATATTAAAAAATGTAAAAGCTATATTGAATGAGAGGTTGATGTAAATAAGTGCTGCTAAATCAGCCTTCTGTACATTGAATTTTAGATTCTATATAGAGTAATTGGACACTCTTTAATAAAGGCTATAGAAGAATTGAAGAGGCCTTAAACAAATATTGGATATGTATAGAATCCTCCACGTGAATAATCTCAGAGATAAAAGACAAGAGTATGAACCATATCATTTAAACATGAACTTCCTCAAGCAATTTATATAAATAATTTTCTTATATTAATAATCATTATATCATCTTGGAAATAAGAAATTTTTAAAAGGATTGTCTATATAAAAATTATCATACTACTGCGTAATCATCACCCAATGTTGCGTATGCATAATGTATAGCTTTTTTTAATATCATACTTATCTTTTTAAACTTTATTATAATGTGTGTAGTAATTATCCCTTGAAACTGAGAGATGATGTGACAATTTCCTAGCTACGTTAACTTGTTTCTCATATATTTAAACATTGTTCCCTCTATCTATGAATAATGTATGTCAACATAAGAATGTGTCTATCTTTATTTGGGATGATTTTTATAAACATTAATAATGAACCTACCTACGTATGAATAATTCATTGAACCATGTAAAAGAAATTAATTTCTATGTAACTATCATTCTATCTTCATAACCATGTAAACATAATGATAATATGAAATTCTATAAACCCAAACATGATGTTTTTAGATTTTATAATCTCGAGAAAAAATAAAAAGGGGGGATGTAAGATATCTTCCTCACGGATAAAAAATTATACAACCTATAATAGTGTGTTATTGAAGATAAAAAATTCAAATAATATTATCTTCATGTTTTAGGAGAAGAATATCAAATCCAAATGAATGTGGGGGTTAATGAAATTTATAATTCTATGGAAAAATACATTTTTTGAAACTAGAGTTGTGATTCAAGTTCAAATAATCAAGATTCCTACTTAATCCATGATTCATACCTATTTTGAGATGGATTAAATAATATAAAGATAAGGATCACTTTTATTGATTAATTAAAAATATCAAATGAATTTTCATAAAGATTTCAGATTGAGTCATATATATTATTTTCTATATATCAATGCATAAATGATTATAATACATGCTTCTTGAGTGGGCCACTGATATTATTGACATTGAAAAAAGATCAGCAATAGATGGAACAATGAGAAGTTTTACAAGCCTAAAATGTATATAATTTACATATATCAATAAATCATAAGATTTAGAAACAAATCTGTTGATATACATGTTGTTCTTCTGTTAATTAAAAATAAAAAGTTCATTTTTTATTCCAAAATGAGAATAATATAATTTTAAGTTTCTACTATTGTGTATATATCTAATTGAAAAATGTACATATGTCTTTCTATATGAATCAAAACATAGAATTATAGATGAATCCATGTTTCACCAAATTTTGAATGTTTATATAACCTTGTTAATGTTTTTCGTGTTTTTCTAATATCAGTTGGGTTTAATTAATAAAAAATACGAGCGAGTAAAATAATTAACAAGAATGTTATATTTAATTAAATTTGTATAATAAATGAAAAATTTATTAAATAATTATATACTTTAAATATATTTAGAGATAAAAAATGAAAAAGTAAAAATTTCGATATAGAGGGAAATGTTATGTGAATAGCTGGTTGTCTACTTCTCCTTATATAAAACCACATCATATTTCTATTTTTCAAAATAGTATAATTCCCCATATAAATGGACAGAATAAACCTATTCCACTTTTCACTTTGAGGAAGAAAAAATTTTATTGTTTAGATTCTAGTACGGGGTGTTTTCAGTTTGTGAGCATTTAAGAGAAATAGAGATATCATTGGATGAAGAAGAGAGAGTTTCCGATGGATATTGGGGAAGTAATTTGTGTTTTTCAAATTGAAATAAAAAAATAATTTAGTAAAGAAGATAAAAATAACCCACAATCTTACAAGGATATTCTTATATAGATAAAGACTCTTCCCTTTGGTTCATATTTTAAATCACCTGTAGTATTCTGAAAGTTGTGTTTTTTAGTGTAAATCACCACGTCACATTTTTTAGTCTATATTCTTGAGAATATTAAGTTGAGGGTTTCTAATTAAATATTCGAAAAATAACTAGAAGCTATTGACTTAAGAGTTTCCATGTTTCTTGAATGGGTTATAGAAGAAATTATAGAAGACTAGACTCTGTGTTTTTAGGAAAAATATCCTCATTTGAGAGAGTTGTGTCATATAAAGATAAAATTTGAGAGATAATTCAAGAGGATAAAGAATGTATAAAAACAAAAGGTGAAATTCGAATATGAATATTATCCGAAGAAATATAATGACCCATTATGATATGTAATATTGTGAAAGTACATCTTCTATAAAATATGGAGACAAATTTCCTGAGAAAAATGGAATGTGTGGGTTGAAGAAAATTACATGAATTAAACTTTTAATTCATAAAAATATTTTAGTAGAGATCTCATGAATCGTACAACCCAAGAATGTTTAGAAGATTGACTTCTATATGGGGATGATACTTTTAAAAACATATTTTACATATTTAATTTCATCATCTACATTGTATATAGTGTATTCTAAATTAAAGAATAATATAACTAATATTTTTGACAAGAATAAGAGGATCAAGAACAAAGGGTTTTAAATGTTGAATGATATATTTAGGTTTTTTTAAAATTTGAGAAACACCCAATTCACCCCCTTTAGGTGTTTCTAGATGACCCACTGGGACTCCCAATTGGTATCAAAGTATATTTTCACAATAATATATATATATATTTTCTATTTATACTTATTTAGTCATAAGGTTCTTCTATTGACAGTTATAAATTTTTGACATATTTATTTACAAGAATACATAAATTTCAGATTTTTGGTGTTTTATTTTTTAATAGAGATAGAATATTAGGTTTCTATACCTATTTGTGATGATAAAGAGGTTTTATACTATAAATCAAAAAACTGCATAAATAAAGAGGAAATTAATGAATGCAATGAATAAAATGTAACAGAAAAACGACCACTAGTTAAGGCTATTTCGACTGAAAAATTGTTTCAAATCCAATTAATATTTGTTCCCTAGTGATTCAACATTAATATACAAATAAGATGATTTTAATTATTCTATTAGTGGATTTTATTATGAAATTTATGATCATTTTAAGAGACTCACACATATACTTTTCTTGTATATATTTTCATATATTGAGGAACTAATTGATGAAATGTTGTAGCTAGAAAGAGAGACTAACGTAATGGACATAACATTGGTAAAAAATGATAGTAGTTTAAACACCATAATTTTTTTGAAGACTATGTAATAGTTATTAATATATTTAAATGATCAGATTTAATTTTTTGATGAATAGATTACATGAGTTTCTCTAGGTAAAGAGTTATTTAAAATGTTGTTTCTAAGTGTTCAAGAATTAGAGAAACATTATAATGTCTTTAAGGATTTCAAATTTCCTAACATAAATACATATAAAAATATTTAGATCATGTAAAATAATTATTATATATATTTAAATGAATGAGAATCAAGTTTTAAAGTTATATAAATACATGGAAGATTATTTGAGAACATATATGGAATAAAATTTCTCTCTCAACACGAGCTTCCTGGATATGGAAGTGAAGTTGAAAAATATGGAATCCATACAACTAAAATTTTTCAAATAATCTATGAAAATAAATATTTACCCAAAATACATAAAAAAAGGATCAATGAATCAAATAAGATTAAAAGCAGTGGAAAAAAATATTGATAATATCTAGATAATTTTCCACCTAAATAATTATAAAAAATATAACCCAATATTTATATAAACATGTTATCACTATGATTTTTTTGTGAAATGTGCAGGAAAATTTTGAAATCCATATAAATATAGATTGAAAAAAGTTCCAAAAAAGTAACCACATAATTAAGGATTAATAGTGGTATATTAAAGTAATATTTTCCCCATACCATTCCCAAAACATTTTGGAAGAGACACAAAAATATTGAGCATTTTACCCTCAATAAAATATATGTTCTAATAATAGCTCTAGAATTATATGTTGATATGGGTGCTATAGGATGTTCACATATGAGGCTAATGAATATTGGCACAATATATCAATATTTTGATTTTATAGACTCTTTGACGTATGAAATACAAGAGTGGTACCATGGAATAAACCTTATAGAAGAGATCATATTTTATAAATGAGGGTGAATCTATCTCTTAAGAATATATTTAAATATTGTAAAGGTTTTATGATATTTTCAATATGTATTGACACTAATAAAATGAATATTGGAATGTGATAATCTAACATAATGGTTATAATGATGGGTGGATAATGAGACACCAATATTTGGAGAAACATAAGAAACTAAATTATGACTCAGGAGATAAATTAGTTAATAAATGTGTTGACGAACTACCTCCCAATATGAAAGTAATGAATGATAATAATGATGTTCTAGTAGTAGGGAAAAAGTAATTATTTTAGTAAGAGTGTCAAAATCGAGGACAATTTAAATAAAAACATGAAAGTAATGAAATCATAGAGAAATCTAAAATTCAAAAGGGAATTAATTTTCGAAATGTATTTCATGATTGGTACGGTTATGGAAATTCATGATGAAGAGGTTGAAAGGATGGTAAAATTGGGTAGCTTAAAATATTATGGTGTGTGTAATGTAAAAAAAACTAGACACCATGAAGTTTTTTTGAATTTTTTTATATTTTAAAAATTTTCATTTAATAACTAGTGAAAATAATAAATGACTCAATCTGTTAGGAATACAATTACGAAAATGGAGTAAACACATAAGGAAATATTAGAGCACATCAAAAAATAATGACTAACAATACAAAACGATTAGTTTGAAAAATAAAGTAAAGATAGATATATTTGAAAAAATTTAAATTCATTAAGAATTAAATTATATATATGAATAAATTTGAATGTTCAAGGGAAGTAATACCAACCATCAATAAAAAAACATAGAGAATCATGTAGGAGGAAAGTATAAAAATTTGTAGACACTTTATAGAATCAAATAAATAAATTTCTGAAGTAAGAAATTAGTCATATCTATACATTTATATTTGAAGTTATGATAGAGGTCCACTTTATTACTATATTAGATTGGATATTCACTATTAAAGAGAAAATTTATGGTTATGGTTAAAAATGGAAAAAATTTCAAAATTGTAATTTCAAGAGTGCTCAAAAAGATTATACACCATTGAATATCTCAATGGGAATTCTATTTCCAATTGGTATCAAATATTTCAAAAAGAACCATATATTATTGGAAATAATCCATGGTGAATCATGATCAATGATCATACCATAGGGGGGAAATGATTCCCTATGACTAGAAAAAAGTAATTGTACATGAATCCTGAATTATAGATCGATTTAATGAACATACATCAAGAGGTATGTTTTCCATTCTACCACAATTATTTTATGTAAAATTTATTATGTTTTTTGTGGGAAGGGGATTATTTTATAACCAAATTGGGAATAGATAACATTTAATTTCAATGTTATTTATGTGTGTGTTCAAGAGAGTGTATGGTTTTAAAATATTTTGAGAAATATATTTAAACTACCTCTTTATTAAATAAATTCAGATGTTCTATCACATTTCTGTTGGTTAATAAAATTCATTATAATAGAAATTTACCAATATTTTTTTTACACTAGGTTATCCAAATTAAGCATAGATTTTGTTGGTTGATGTTACATTAATAAGAATAATGTGGTAACTGCCTTCTCAATTGGGATTTGTTGAGAACAATGAAAGTGGATGAATTCAAGGGAACAAGATGGGGTTTTTAAATTTTTACGTGTTCATTTGAGAATATATATCTTTCCCTTAGTGGTTGTGAGGTTAATAAAGTGGAAGACGAACATTAAACATTATACCCTATAATATTATTAAGTGGGAGAGAGTATTACCTCATCTTTATTTAATATCAATTTGATTGTTAAAATTTAGATAGATACTGGTTGTAATTATGTATTAAAAAAATTAAAAAGAGGTGATTAAAGATTCTATATATTCCTGATGATTGAGTTGTTTTTGTTTTTAATATAAATTAAGTCAATTTGTGTTGAAGGATTAAGTCTTTGATGCTATTGTATAGATAAATAAAAATCTCTCTCATATTTGAAAATGAAGTGAGAAGGATGCCCATTTATTTGGGTAATTAAGAGTGAAGTGGGTTTTTAGAGAGAAACTCATTATATCACATGACTATATAGTTGTTCTTGATGTTAATGTTGTATAACAAGTTCATGGAGTAATTTCTACAATAATATGGAAATTTTGGAAGGTGAAAACTTACATGTATATCTTGAGATATGATATTATTATTCTTTACGGGTATATTGAATGGGAGATTAAAGTGTGTGGGTGTTTACAAATCATATTTATTGTAGATGTAATTTTTTATGATATATATACATATATATATATATATATATATATATTTAAACACTATTTTATAAAAGATAGACATTATTTGAGGATTTGTTGAACCTATTTGGATATGTCTGGAATCCTACGTATGCACCACATTAGAGATAAAGGACTTGTGTAGGGATGATATAGTCTTTATATAAAAATTAACCAATAATATTTATTGATTATTCTGTAGTTTGTCTTTGAATAATTCTAACATGAAGAGATAGAAATGTTTCAAAGGACTGACTATATAAATACCATCCTATTATTTAATAATCATCATTCAATGTTTCTTATACAAAAAACCTACTTTTCATAACTAGAATATTAATTTATTTAAAACAGAAATATTATTTTTTAATCATTATTCCTTGTATCTGAGTGAAAATGTGCAAAATTCAAAGATGCATTTATATGATGTTTATCTATATAAATACCATTGAATCTATGAATGAAAGAAGTTTTTTATCATAAGGATGAGTCTGACACATTATATGGATTATTGTTACAGATCATAAGAATCGATATTTAAACGTAGGAATTATTACATGAGTTACATCAACATAATCCATATATTTGTAACCATCAGTATATCTACATAACCATTACACCTACGTGTAAATATGACATTCTATTAATCCAAACAAAATGTTTTATGATTTTATAATCAGATGATAAAATAAAAATAGATGATATTAGCTATTATTCAAGATAAAAACATCAAAATAACCAATAATGATGTGCGATTAAATCATGAAAAATCTGTGAACTTAATCTTTAAGAATGAGGAGATGGATATCCATACTGAATGAAAGTGGGAGTTTCTTAAATTTATAATTTTGATGAAAATGATATATGATGTTATTAGAGAATATATTAAAGTTTATATAATCAAGATACATATTTGATCCATGATTCATACCTGTTTTGAGATGGATAAATTGAGATGAATATGAGTATCATTATTCTTTATTATGTGAACAAGATTAATTAACTTATCAAGAATAATACATATGAAATTCTATTTATTTCCTTGAAAGCCATAAAATCAAAAATCATTCAAATATGTGATTCTTAAGTGATATACTAATTTTCTTGACAGTAAAAAATCAAATAAATATGTGCTATAATCCTGGGAAATTTCCCAAGAATAAAATGGTTGGAATTTCTAGAACTTAATAAATTTTATAATTGATGAACAAATCACCTGTTTCTTGTCTATTCTTTCAATGATTAAATATAACAGTTTCATTATTGATTCATGCATGTGAATAAGGTAAAACTAAATTTTTGATATTTTTTATTGATTCCACTACAATATGGGTATATTTATTACAATAGCACTCAAATCTATGAATGAGATTGGATTTCACGTTTCACCTACTTTAGAATGTCTATATTTTCTTATTGATGTATTTTGAATGAAAATACTTTGAGTTTTTTTTATTGAAATATGTTCCTGAGTATCTTGAACAATGAATAAGAAAAATATATTTGTTTGAGTCTCAAATATAAATGAGAAAGATAAAAACTAATTTTATTCTTATAATATATTTTTAGTTGAGAAAAGGACATAAGAATATTTTTAAATCATTGGGAATGAGTTGTGCACAAGTGACTATCAAATTTATCTTACAAGGAACCACCACATGGTTCTCTTTATGAAAAAATGAGAATAACCCATAGTAAATGAGAGAAAGTGACTATAAATTTGTTCTCATTTGGTAAGATAAAAATTAATATTATTGATCCACTATTATGGGCTTCTGGTAGTGTGTGATCATTTGGGAGATTATGATATTTAAAAAGAAAAATGAAAATGAACATATTCTACATGATTTAGTGAGGAAGGATGATGTGTGTTCTAAATTCAATCAGAGAACTAATCCATTAAAGTAAAATAATATAATTAATAGGAATACAGGAATCTTCAAGTAGTGAGAAAGAATATTCCTTATAGTTTATAGTTTCTTTTATCAGGATTTATTTTGAAAGTAGTTTTTAGGTATAAATCACTATGTAACATTTCATAATTATTTAATAATTAGAATATTGATTTCATTGATTCAAATGAAATATTTTATAATAAACTAAAGCCTTTAAAAAACACATGAAGGGTTTAATGCCTATGTTCTTGAAGACACTATCATAGTAGATAAATTACAATTATAAGGAAGAATATCATCATTTGGGACTGAAGTGTCATCCCAAGAAAAAACTGGATATCTATATTAAGAGGAGGATGGAAGAAGAGGATCTAGCTGGTGAAATTCCATATTAAATACATTAAAATGCAGTATAATGATCCATTTATTATTTAATATAGTGATGGTAAATCACAAGTACAATGAAATTATAACTTTTTTAAGTAATATTGAATGATTGGTGTTTGATAAAAACATATTTCACTCTACATTTAATTGATAAAAAATTATTTGAGAAATTTCAATATAGAAATTCCATGAAAAAAGTGCAGTTGGACTCTTGAGAGGGGTCGATCCCTGGAAAAACACATGTTCTATATTTACTTTTATTATATTCATTGCATATATGTGTATACTAGGTTAAAGAATAATCGTTTAAATAATATTAGTGGTTCATGTAAAAAGGGGTTTACCAGGTTGAACGAAATATTTGGAATTTATTAAATGTAGACAAATCATAATTTACCCCCTTGAGGTGTTATTATATGATCCATTAGGTATCTCAAACAAGGTGCATAGTGTTAATATATTCTTAATAAAGTAAAATTGGTTGAAAAAATATGTACCTTATACTTCCACTTAGTTGGTCATGATCTATCAGCCTTGTATAATAAATTCACGATTATTATTCACATAAATGTAAACCTTATTCAATGTTAAGTTAATTTTTACCAACCATTTATAATTTCTTAATACTCATGCATTCAATTTTAATTGTTAAAATTAACATATATATGCCCACTGTTCCGTATTACTAACGTAGGTTCAAAAAAATAAATAATAGATTTATAATTTCAACATATTAATTTTAGATGAATAATTTTTCTCCTTGAATAATTTTTTAGAATATATAAATGTTTTATCTATTTTCAAGTCATTATTATACAATAATTATGTTATAAAAACAATGATATTTTATAAAAAAATTATTTCTCACTATTCATACAAAAAGCAACCATTTCAATAAAATCCAATATACTCCATCATGACATGAACCCCAGAGTGCAACAGAAATAGAGATAATTTGAGTGTGACCACCTTTTCCATGCCTCTAGTAGTCTAGGGGGGACAACAAGAGTTTAGTAGGTATATCCTACACATGGGAGGCATTAAACTATTGTAGCTATACAGACACACACATCCCCAAGATCATACAATGATAAAATGTAAAACTAATGATACAAATGGATAAATACATATATACCATAGTCAATGTACAATATTAGTAATGAAAGTGATAAAGGGGCCAAAAGAGACAATAACAAAAAAAAACTATCCAACCTGCTCAGAGGGGGGGGGGGACTAACATCAAATACAACATCTATATACACCTTAGTCTTTATTTTAAAATCTAATGTCTCCCATCTCTCAATCCTATAAGGAAACTTTCAAAAGCATCACCATCTGCATAATTCACAAAAAATGCAGGAAATCCCATGCCAGGGTGCGTATAAAAATACCCAGTCGGACCACCTAAAATCTCTAATCATAGACAATAATGAGCCCTCAACTCAAAAAAATATTTGAATAAGATAAGAGACACATACATCCCAATATACTCAAAGAATAAAATCAATCTCAAGTGGTATCAACAATTTCTATCATCCATAGGATTGTACTCAAGGCATCTATATAATTCTTGTTCCGAGAGTACATTTTCCATAATCAATGCAATAACTAATGATTCCCATATAAAAGGTCATGATTATTGGGCCCCTTCGAATAATAATTCCTTCAATATATAATGATAGAATCAAACATGTATGGGATCCCAGCCAAGACACTGAGATAAACCAAAAACTAAACCGGATCATCCTAATAGATAGGGGATCGACAAAGTGTGCATAGTGGTCAAACTGATACCACGAACCCCACCTAAGAATAATTGAGGATCCCACTATATTCCCACATATGGATATATCATCCTTTATACAATTTTAAACTCATGGAAGGGATCACAATCATATTCTAAGGATGTGATACTTCACTGTACCATCTAGGGAAAGGACCAATGTCTCACACTTAACTAAACATATCCCATATATAAAAAATTATTTTAAATTTCCTTATAGGGAGTACATAACATATACTAGGGGAAAACAACATTTTTTTCAACCCCTAGTCTTCTTGTGTAGCTCTATATCACATGACATGTTAATCTCAAAATACATAACATTTCCTCTTAGGGGAAATGACATGTAGTGGTCACTGACACCCTACCCATGCCATCTAACTGCTATTATGACCATCAGACCATTCCCAAGTACACCTGACCCTGTTTGATTTCACAACCAAGCCCATGTACTACGGCCTTTTTTGAGTAATGTTATTAGACCACATACACTTCCCATACAGATATATCTTCTAAGATAAATGCATTCCACCAACCAAAGGTGACATGACATGCGCTAGGGACAAAAAGATGTGTTATCCTTGACATTCTAAAGACACAGTAAACCACAACAAGATATCCCACATTGATGGTTCCTCCAAATTATACTCTACATACTACATAGTTTTCTAGATTCATTTGTTCATCCACACATAACCCCATTCCACATTTTCATTGGATCTAAAAATAGTCACACCCAAAGATAAAAAATCTCATCTATTTGTGCCTTTCCACAACTAGAGATCTGATTCCAACCATACAAAGTGAACAGGAAACTGTTCGATGACTCACATAATCTCCACACATCAAAATAGAATTAATGGGGATCTATTTTCCATTTTGATTCACCTCTAATCATCATCATTGTCATTGTACCTTTATCATACACTCAATAATAATCCATAACCACGATATTGATCCTTTACACTAAATAATGGTAACACAATGATCAAATATCTAGTATTCATTGAAACACATGAAAAATAAATTTATCATGATGAATATCAGAATAATTAGGGGATAAATCCAGAAACTAAAAAAAGGAATGAATCTCATCCATTTTTCGGTGGTCTTTGATATATTTACATTAGAATAATGATTGAATCACTATAAGAAATAGGACCTGTACCAATGATTTTGGAATAACTATTGGTAGAGGTCCCTAATTTGTACCTATATAATCGGTTTTTCCAATGTTGTTTGTATAGGTACCTTTTATAGATCTATACCAATGGATTAGCCAAAATCATTGGTATTGTTCACTAATTTGTACCTCTTTCAATATATGGGCCAAAACCATTGTTATAGGTCTATATAAGTGACTTAAAACAAAGGTTTTGGCCAAGAAGTCGGTACATGTCAACCAAATTCCACATGTTTCACCAAAACATTTGGTATAACTCAATAAATAAATGAACCTATACCAATGGTTCTGAAAAAATGTTGGTATAGGTTCACATATAGTTTATAGAATCATTTGTCAAATAACATTAAATAAATCCAATGTTAAAATACTTATGAATATACATACATATATTTCGGAACATATGTTCAAAAATTTAATTTTTGGTTAGTGGTTAGGATGTTGGATTATAAACAAGAGGTTTTGGGTTATAACCATGCCATTATTTTTTTGAATTATCTTAACCAACAATTTTGTAGAACTGTTGGTATAGGTTTTTCATATTACATATACCAATGGATTTCAAAAAACCATTAGTACAAATCTATCCCAAGTCCAAAATAGCCAATGTCCCTCCATAGTATTGGTATAGTCTATACGAACGTTTTGGATACCTTTTACAATGCTTCTAAATTGTTGGTATAAGGTATTTTTAGATTTGCGAATAATTAATAAATCACCTAAATAATGAACCATAAATAAAACAATGATGGAAGAGTCAATTCATGTTATTAGAATTGATCCATGTTTAACATAAGATTAAATAAATGGTTTAATAAACCTAAATAAATTCTCATAATATGGGTTTACATCAATCAATGATAAAGAACTATTTCGCATTTACATCGTTCAAGAGATCCCCAAACTTCGTTTGATTGTATGATTCATTGGGTATCAATTTGATATCATTATTTATTATCGTATTCCTATATACATTCATAGTATCAACTCTCAATCCTAGTGTTATATGGATAACCATATAGTTTTGTTATAACCTCATATTTACAGGGAATTCCAAGTAACCATGTCCGCCATAATAATATAAATATTTAAATTTATTTATTATTAGATCTCATGTTAACGTTTTCATAAACAACCCACACTGACATAGGCTATGTTGTGCATATGTTAAAATCTCATTATGATCTCAATGATGGAATCAAATTTTTTATGAAAGAATTTTTTTAGGTTTTATTACTAATTTTTAGGAAATATTTATTCTTGTGACATTAATGTACTTAATATTATTAAAATATCAATTCCAAAATCACAGAGCCTTATAATATTACAAAATTTCATCACATTTCTCATAATATATTAATAGATATATTATAATTCCTTACATGAAAAAAGAGACATTAATTTCAACAAAACATACGGTTTTATGTCTTGAAATTTAAAAAGTACTACTAAAAAAGTTGTTGGTACTCAGCTTTCATCTGGGTCTCCCACTTCACGTTTCCCTCTTAAGAAATCCCATGATTCCAAAAGACATGTACCAAAGGAATTGATCACACACAAGAGATCCTCTCATACTGATTCATGATCTCTACTAGGAAACCCATAATTTTAGACCCATAATCGATGCCTATATCACCCAAATAGATAAACTATGTTGGGTTGTCCACAATCCTCCTCAGATGTGATGTGTGGAATATATCTTGTACCTGGTCCAAATGTGGTGGTAGATCCAAATGGTATTCCACCTCACCATATTTTCACAGTATGTAGAAAGGGCCAATGAGTTTTAGATATAGCTTTTCTCCCCATCCAAATCCCCATATTTCACATCGAGGTGATACGTTAGAGAACACATGGATTCCTTCTCGAAATCCAAAGGCCTATATCATTGGTTTGGATAGAAATTGTGATGGTTATGTTTAGTCCCCATCCACTCCTAGATAACCATAATGTTTTCTATGGTATCTCACATGAACTCTTAGGCCATTATTACATACTAAACTGGAATAGTAGAATATAGTGGTGACCTTTAGGTTTATTTGTTTGAATCTTTGAATGGTTCCATAACGATGGTGGAATGGTAGTTACTATGATCAAAAAATCCTCTAATTTTAGGAGAACCTCCCAACTATGGAAAATGTCTAATATGCAATCCGAAAACATGTACTCTAAGATCTTGATAGTTTTCTTAGTCCAGATGTCAGTTTGGCAGTAAAATTCCATGATCAAAGTAAACTAAAATCTAAATATATCCTGAAATCCACTCCATAATCATTATATAATGAAAGAATAAATGTTTAAAAATATCATCAATGGAACTTTATAGAGTTATACTACCTCATGCACATAATGATGTCCCAAGCTCCCTAATGAATTATGATATTAGAAATATAGTATGTTGTCCAACATCATGTGTCATTCTATAATCACCGAAATGGAATCATATCCTCTGGATGTATGTGTTATCCCAGACATGAATTATATATATATCCCGCCCCAGTTCCACTCAATCATTATATGGGGTTGAGGAAAACACATTAGAAAATGAAGGTTTTCAATCACCTGTTGAAAAGTGAGGCATTAATAGAAATATTGAACCACACATTTCATAATTCATGACCACTAGAGAAAACATTAAAGGTCATGGTATATATTTTTTCCTCCTAGATGAACCAATAATGTTGATGTATGAAACTATTTCCTCACCACCTCCTACAAGGTAATTGAATCCATCATCCATATAATGAAGGGGATAACATTATCACAACCTTTATAAATTCTATTCAGAGCATGTGTAGTGAATATATGGGTATGTAAGGTCTAATTGTTGGTATCTCTATGCTGACCCTCATTAAAACACAGAAGAAGTTTTTGGGTAACTACCATCATTTGTAGATATGATTCACCATCACTTTCTACTAAGGATAATTGAAACAAAGAAGGCTATTATTAAGAAATAGTTTTAAAATATGTGAAATATATCTTACTGAGAGAATATTACAAAATTTTCCCCTTCCTAAGAGTATAGGTTATCTCAAATTCATAATACTAGAGGAAATCTAGTCATCATATCTACATACAGTTAACATTATTAATATAGAAGATATACTTGAGACCTTTATATTCAGAGTGCAAGATAAATCACTTCTCATAAGGTAGTTTAACATTATCTTCAGGGTGAATACTACCACTACAAACTAAATATCACTGTTCATGTTGTTATTATATTGTATTCTCATCTACCAAGACCAATAGGCAGTCACTTCCTACCACTATATTAGAACACAACCATGTCTGGTCCCTGGGGAATCATAGAACAGAATGTAATCAGCTCTATCTTTAGGAAAAATCATGATGGATGTTCTCATCAATCTCTACATCAACTCCGGAAAATATTGACTGAACCTCTCTATAAAAATGGATGATACCCCTTCAGGTTAAAAATAGTAAATGGTGACAATACCATTGGAAAATTGTTCACAAATATCATATAGTATCCTACAAAACCAAGGAAGATACACACCGCTGTCTTGATTGTTGGTGGGTCCCATGATTAAAATTCCTCGACCAATATCAGCTCCACTAATACACCATCGATTGGGATGATGATACTTAGAATTTTGACCTCCTAACTCAAAAAATTAAACTTGAAGATATTCCAATAAAACTAGTCCTCTCAGAGTGTATATATAACCATTCAACATTCCCCTAATTATCTTCCTCAGGCATCGAGTCCACCGGCTTTTAATTGAAAAGGCCACTACATAAAAGTTTATAAAATGTTGAAATACCCAGTTTATCTATCCCATGAACACTACTGGGGAATTCAGCATCATGAAATACATCACCAAGTACCCATAGTTATTGTAGGGACTTGTAAATGTCATATTTGGCGTATCCTCATCTCGTACTCTCAATTTGGGATTGCCAAATCCTTTTTAATTCTTTGAGAACCATCAAAACCCTCTCAAATGATCATATATGTAATAATTACGTGGTATTGGATACTTATTCTTCATGAACACCTGATTATAGTGTTGATAATAATAAAAACCTCAAGATCATGTCTTCCTTCATGGTGAATATCATTGGGGATTCATAGGGGGAAACACTTGGTATCACAAATCCCTACTACTAAAATACCTTTAATTGAACCCTCTTATCATGAAGCTATTTATAATTCATCTGATATGTTGTAATATATATGTAGTCCATCCCATGGTGTATTTTAATTCAAAATTCTATTTCATAGTGGAGAGGTAAGCCTATTACATCCTTAGGAATGAAATCCTCGTATTCTTCTACCCCAACATAGAACTGGAATAACATAGAATCCACATCTTCAAGAGTCTTTCAAGATAACTAGTGAGTAATCATATAAACTCTCCTATGTATAATATCATCCTTCTCTCTATGTGTTTCCATCTCACAATTTATGGAAAACCTTATACGATTATCATCGACAAACCACATCCTCTGCTTGAAGTACTCTATTTTGGGACGAATTATGGAAAAACATCCTATATCAACGATGATATCATAAGATATCATTATTACTAAAAAGAGATAGAAATATATTTCTTCTAAGCATAATGTCACCCCATTGGCCAATGTGTGTGATCATAGAGTCACCTCCTGTTAGAGTCTCCAAGTGCATGGGTCAACCCAACGGATTAACCAGAATCTATAACTCTCAAACTAGATATGTGGAGAGAATGGAATGAATATCATCTATTTCAATAAGAAATACATCTATGTTATAAAAGATATATATCATACCCCATGTCATCATTTGATCCTCATGGTTACAGGCTTCCACTGCCTACAACTATCCCCTCCCTTAATGAACAAATCATTAATCTTGGTGTAGACCATCATGGAGTGGTGGTAGCAATAGGAAATACCACATTCCACCTTATTTTTCTCTACATTATCCTATTACAGGTCTAATACTCTATGGACCTCCCTTATAATTCCTCTATATCTTCTTGTGTAGTCCCTTGTCCATATCCCTTTCAGCTAAACATCATGTCGAGTAATACTGAGTGAGATATCCCTAATCATCACAAGAGAAGTAGCTTCTTCCCCATGGCCAAATCAATCCATTATGAGTGCCCTAAAATCTGATACTCTATTATGAGATCATCTATTGATATTTATGACTCACCTAGATCTTGTTGATTTTCATCTGGTACCTATAGCCGAGGTCATTATAATAGCATGCCCAAAACTAGCACCCACTGATGGTATTTGACTTTCTAGAATGATATCCACTAACGAAGATAACATAAGAAATCCATCATAGTTTTGAATGAATAGAGATATCACTAATGTCAAGATATATCAGTGTAATTGTAGATTGATGGTTTTCACTCTGAATAACCAATCTAACACTATATTTAGGGAGTATTATGAGAGATCAATAAACCTCTCTAAATACACTGTTATGGTTAAACATCTCTGATATAAATGTTAATGCTCTGAGATGTTTACTGATAATGATTTTGATGGATTAAAATCATACATGAAGATAATTTAATATAATAACCATGAGAGTGATGCCTCATTGCATGACTTCATTACCAAACTCCATCATTGCCAAGTGGAACCTTAAAAAATACTAGTTGTGAGGACCTTCATCTGATCTGGAGGCATCCTCACAAGGTGATAATATCTAGTTTATTAATAAAGAATGTTCATATCTACCCAAGGATCTTGTAATCCCTAATACCTAGGAGGTCAATATTTATGAAACTCATATAACATACTCATATTATCAGCATCCATGACCTATAATACAAATAGTATCTACTGTTCAATAGTTGGGGGCATAACTGGAAAACCACCTAGAGGAACCACCTCTTTTATAATCCCTAATGGTAATTATTTTCCACTCATAAATCATAATAATGATAACAAAGTGGAATCTAGTCAAGCTATTTTCATAGAGACATCCTATAATTATCAAGATGCACAACAGTCTGTGAGATTACTTGGGTAGTTGTCTTAAGAAGGACAATGAATTCACAAACCATTCCTATATTATAAATGTAAAAATGTTTTATATGTAACCCATTTTTACATTTATTCATTCAATAAAAAATGTAATTATAGTGATGGTGAATACATACGTCATCTGTTTCACCAACACTGGACACCATGGCTTGAAAACTAATCTAAAAAATCATTATCACTATTCCCATAAATCTTAAAAACACTCAGAGATAGAGAGAAATATATGATCTAGTTCTAATGTAGAACTGTTCTATAATACCACTCTTTCATGAACCAACCCACTATTATAGTTTATCACACCCAAAATAAGTGTCAATTTGATTAATCTAAGTATACACTTGATGAAATGCTGAGAGAATTTACAATGGGTTTAAAAGAAGGATGGGATCAACATCTTCCTCCAGTTGTGTTCTTATGAAAAAATAGTTTCCACTTAGGCATAAAAATGTGTCCATATGAATCCCATTATGGGAAGAGGTGTGTAATAACCATGTTTTTGGATGAAGATGGTGAATGCAAGGTGATGGGACCTAAAGTGGTTGAGAAAATAGTATAAAAACTCAAGACAATCTAATAGCACATCTGGGCTACTCAAAATTGACAACAGTGCCTTGCTAATAATCATTGGCGAGACATAGAGTTTCAGGTTCAAGATAAATTATTACTCAACATACCCCCATGTAAGATAGTCATGATATTTTGGAATATGTGAAACCTATGTCTCAGGTACATCGACCTCATTGATATTATTGGTCGCTTCAGAGCTGTGGCCAATCAACTAGCACTCGCACTAACAATTTCACAAGTGTATGATGTACTCCATGTATCCCACATAAGGAGGCACATAATAGATCCCTCAAATTTACAAAATTAATTGGTGGTATGGTTAGAAAATTATATCTCTACCAAGGAGTATCTGGTAAAGATTTTAGAATATATATACAATGTTTCTTGCAATAAGACAACTAACTTTTTCAAATTACTTGGGTAAAACCATATGTACGAGGAGACGATGCACGAATTAGTGGAAGTTAATAAACTGAAGAAACCTCAAATGTTTTCACCTTATTACACAAAATAAATTATGAGGGTGAAATTTCTTGGGTGTGTGGAGAATGTAACGACCCAAAATTCTATCAATATAATTTCCTTTTATAGTTATATAAATGTATCATATTTAGTAAATCACATAATCCAAATAATAATAAACCAAATTTTGTAATAATAATTAGAAAATTAAATATATAGAATAAAAATGGACCTAATAAAATTTTTTTTGAGAATATTAAAAATTGAAAATAAGATAATAATAATAGGAAAATTTGGATATGCTTGATCCCCTAGAATAACTGCACTCAGGAAAAACAAAATAAAAATGAAGCAAAACATTATTATTGCAATTTAAAATTTGAAAATTAATATATATATATATATATATTTTTGATATAATAGATGTCAATGAAAAATGGAATAAAAATGATATATTTATGAAATGTATGGAACCCATATGACAGTTACAAATTTTACTATTACAATAGTAATCTGACCATTTAAATAGAAATATTACAGTAGTAATAGTAATATGAATTTTTGAATAGTATTATGACTATTATAACAACAAAATCACCTATAGAAAGATAAAATAATATTTAGGTATATTATAAAAATAATAAGATGAAATTTTTATATCATGAAACAAGTATATGACTCTTTCAAAAATGATAAAATAATTATTCATAATTTTGTACAAAAATATAGGTTATATTATTATTTATTAAAAAAAATATAATGATTTAAAAGAAATTTTATTTTATTAAGAATGATTTAAAAATTATTATTATGTTTTATTATAATTATAATATAATTTAATGATACCAAAACATATTTTATAAAGGGTCTGAATGTTGATCATAATATTAAAATTAGATTTTTTCAAATAAATAGGAATTTTATTTAGAAAATAAATTATGAAATTTTAGAAAATAATTTTTATATAATGGATTTCATTTTTTGTAACTACATCTCTGAAAAATTTTATGGTTATTTTGTGATGTTTTTATAAAATAGATGAATCACTGGTGAATAGTGAAATATAACAAAATATGATATTTAACATTATAAGCTAAATTCCTGAATTTATGAGTCATGGATGATGTAATTACCCATTATTTAAAACTCACATTCACCATTTATTATATATTGTCATAGGAATCAATAATATTTTTATTCCTGAGACAAAATAATATTCTTATTAAAATAATAAAAAATATTCCTCCTAAAAAATCATTCTCCTCACACATAATTTGACACATATATTTATAATTTCCTGTATAATTATATTCATAATCCTATAATCCTTTTTCTAGTGCCTTTTGTCTCACCAAAACTGAAATTATGAGATCCTTATGGAATTTTACAAGGATATGACATTCAAGATGTACTATTCTCGAACTGCCTCATTTAAATTATGTTCTTCCTTGACCTTCTAAAAAACACCTTCCTCCAAAAATGTAATATCAACTGCAGTATCATATATATAATATAATATTATTCTGTAAATGTAATATCCACCATCAATCCTCTTCTCCTCCAATCTTATTCAATAAACAAAACTATTGTCCATATTATATTAGTTCACCACCACTGTGGAAGATGAGTTTTCATTTTATATTTCTTCCTTTAATGATGGTCATAAAAATATAATTATGATTAAATATTATTATAATAATAATATTATAACTTATATCAATTTCTATAGTGTTTTAACAAATATTAAATTAAATAAAATTAACCTAGCTCATGATGGTTGGAATAACAACCTAAATGAAGCGACATAACATTTTCATTTTTATTAAGTGAATCATTCTTATGTAAAAAATTAATATTTGGGACCATTAAAATTTCTGTAAGTAAAATAATATTATTTTATTTCACTTATATATTAGTAGTTCCATTTTACAAGAAAATCAATAATTATCCACCCGTGAAATAACTTTGGAATCACGAAACTAATTCCGTTAGAATAATGTAATTATTCACGACATCACAACAAAATAGTTTTAATTGAAAATAATATAAATATAATAAAACAATACAGATGTAAAAAATATCTAAATTAATAAATTTAATTTTTTTTGTTGATTATTCACGACACTATGTAAATGTGAATAATTATTCTTGAATATATGGTAAGTGATCACTCTAAACAAACTTTTTCTTTTTGTTATGAATATTCTATCTATAACTCACATTCTATCACTATTTGATGTATTTAATTCTTACAAATTATGTATTTATTTCTCTTAAATATATACCTAACTTATTCTCACTACCATTTATGGGGTAATACTTTATTTAAGTTCATTTCTCAAATGCATTCTAAAAAACAAGATAAAGGGGAACTTTTCGAAACATTAAATTTTTTTTGTCATTCTAATTTAATATCTTTATTACTATTAATTATTTCATTAAATACTAGAATAATTTATGTATAATAATATTTTTTACTTATGGTTTATATAGAAAACTATATATTTATTCCTTTTATGTAAATCTTGAACCGAATCCATAAAACACTATTTTTAAAGTTTATTTCTATACAGAATATTATACTATTTATCATGTTATTATTTATAAATAAACTATATATTTCAATACCTTTTCTTATGTACTCATATATAGACATCTAAAATATTAAATTCCTTAATCTCTTTGTAATATTTATGAAATATTCTATGATTATGTTATGAGGCATGATTATTCTACCCATTTCATTCCATGGGTAATTATTATTTTTATTAGTTATAATTTATTTCACATGGAAGAAAACATAATCATATACCTCAACCAATGGGGTAACCAAGATAGAACTATAATTCATTGGGTAATAATTTTTCTCAATAGACGTTATGTGTGGGATTAAAGAGTGAACCTAATATATGTTGGGGCATTTTTCAGATTGTGATGTTGATTATACGTTAGCATTGACTTATGATTATGTTAGGTTAAATGTCACTACCACGTTCCTATGTTTCTATGATCTTATGATACCATGTTCATTATTATATGACCACTATGTGATTATTCTTGAGGCATCTAATTTGTTATATCACGCTATCCAATTTTACTCTCATGTTATGCCACATTATCATGTTTATTCCCTTACTAGGACTTATAGATCACCCAATTGGTTAATTCATTCCTCTGATTATCCTATATAGTTTTAGGATCTGAAATAGACTTAGTATATCATTATGGATATTAAGTTATGTATTATTTATTTTAGATTATTTTGATGTATTATACACCGAGTCTTCCAAAGACACTGGGCCACACAATCATTGTTTTGTTTTATTGTATTGGTTTTGTTTGAAGTCATGTAGTAATATGTGTAAACAACATGGGGAACTATAAAATGTGAAATTATCTTATCACATATCTATGTGACAAAAATTATTTTAAGGTGATTAGTTTTACTACAAAAAATTCCTTGTGGGAGAAACTAGAAAATATATACAAGGCGATTACAAAGTAAAGGAGGAAAAAATACATGTTCTGCACCAAATATTTGAAGATAGTCAAATGCATAGAACTGAAAATTAAGATAGTTTATTTAATCTAATTATTAAAGTTTTTTTTAGTAATTTTAGTTATTGCTGAAGATATTAAGTATATTAAAATTTTAAATAAAATCATGGAATTATTTTTACCTCTATACAATTTAATAGGTTGAGAAATTAAAGAAATGGAGATGTCTAGGTTTCTCTTAACAATCTAAAACGTATTCTATATGACAATAAAATGGGAGTTTATTTAAAAGGAAAACCAATTCATGTAACTAATGGTATGACATTCAAATCCATCAAAGAATTTGGAATTTCTACTATTAGTGATGATATAGAAGATGTGGAAGATAAAGTTATTTCACTAGTTTCTAGAAAATTCAATTTAGGACAATGTATATTCATAGTCAAGACTCCTTTGGCTTATTTAAAATGTGGAAAATTTGGTCACATAACTGCAAGATGTTCAAAAAAAATTGATGATGAATTACGTGAGGTGGAAACTATGTAGAGGCCCCTATGGTGGTTCCCAAAACAATGGAACTTCAAATAAAGAAATAAAATATAGAGTGAGTTATTTTTTATAAAATATGATCGTGATGACAGTGATGTTTTGGTGGATTCATAAATAGGTATTTTGTATAATGTTGAATATGTTATGATTGAAAATATTAAAAAAGGGAGAAAATATGAAAGAGGATGATATTCATCCTTATGATGATGATAATATCAAGCTGTAACATGAATGTAATTATGATTATCATGACCTTAATAGAATGAAAAATTGAAATATTAATTTTTTCTAAAAAATTCAATTATGTTTGAGGATAAGCATGAAGCTTAGATTGATCAACTAGAATGAGATACAAAAAAACATTTTACAACTCGAAAAATCCCAAAATAAGAAGTGGAGATTAAAATGAACAATAAAGAGTTGGAATAAAGTAATGAATTATCTTAATTTATGATTGGTGTAGAAAGATAATATTGTTGAGGCTCTTGAATACTAATTTTTTACTTTAAAGCGTAATATGGAAAATAGAAAAAATTTGAGGAACCAATAGAATACTGCATTTTTAAGGTTCTTATATGGAGATATTTTGGAAAGAGTAAAACATGGCCATAAAAGAGTACATAAATAATTGAATGACTAAAAAGATATGTGTAGAAGTTGAATTTGATGTGATATTGAAAAATAAAATGTTATTAATGAGCTGAAAAAAATAAAGGGAAGTAGAAAGTTGGCCATATATATGAAAACACAAATTCACAAGATGTTCTAGTAGAGATAATTTTGAATAAAATTATTTAGAGGGTTGAAAATAATCACCCATAATAAATAGATAATAATTAAACAAATAACTATAAAAAAGAATTATATATATGGATTAATAAATATGAGAAGATATTTACTAAAATTATGTATCAGTTCTATGGATTTTTGGAAAATTCAATGTCTTATAATGAATATGTGAGGAGTTATCCGGAGGGAGAATCACATGATAATTAAAACGGAGAATGATACTATATCCTTCACTATATATTATAAATAATTTTTCTGTTATTGTATTCAATGTTCTGTCTTTATGAATAAATTCACTCATTATATGAAAAGGGAAAGTGAAAAAAGTAACCACAAAACTTAGAGAAAAGTGAATATTGTTCAACCACGAAAAATAACCCTAGAAAATTTGTACTCACCTCTATAACATGAATAAGAGTATAATTACACCACACATGTTGACAATGGGTTAGAGAGGATAGTTATGCACTTAATCAATAAGATATCTCACATAAATTCAACAATAATTCTGAGAAGAACAACCTGATAGAGATCAGAGCCAAATACTTACTGAATAGTAATACCTAGATTTTGGAGAATGGGTAATCAACCCACAAGATATAAAATCCCAATTAATAGAATAATTTTAAGGATCTAGTAGATGAAAATGTGATTTAGTAATAATGGTACCTTAAAGATCATACCTAGTGGAAATACCTTATTGGAATTTGACTAGATGAACAAAATAGAATTTATCTATGTGGACATCCGAAATCTAAAGTGTGACCAATAAATAAAATTTTATGCTCTCATTCAAGGAAATTATTTCTCAACTTTACATCAGACAAGTATCAAAATGGAATAAAAGGATATTAATTTTTTCTATTCATATGTGCATAGCCTAATCAATGTAGTTGGAACACATGGATAGAGGTACATGTTTATTTTTATTAATGATTATAAAATAATGGCATGTGTTTTGTTTATTTATAGAAAGAAATGAGTAGTTGAAATCATGAAGAGATACCTATGAAGGGTAGTGAATGAAATTGGCCACCCGATCAAGATATTATTGTATAAAATGGAACATAATAAATGTCTATTAAATTTTAAAATATCCCATAAAAACATGGAATTACCCATATGGTTTCACAAATGGGAACACATCAAAAATGGGGTTGTTGAATGAATAGATAATAAGTGAATAATATACCCAAAATTAAGCTGATTGAGTGAAGTGTTTCTTATCACTACTGGAAAGAGGATGTTCATGTTGTGGTGTATGCTTAACAAACTACATGTCTTGACCATTTCATGTAATGTGGATCTGCTCGGGATAAGCCATGTTGATGGAACACATCGTGAAAGACAAGTACACATTGTGTACTACCAGAACACAATTTCATGTCGGTCAAACCAATGTACAATATTTTCACGGATTCAATGTAGCAGAGGAAAAAACATATTTCAGTTACATCTCATGTAACCCAAGTACACGTTGTGTAGTCGGTGATATGCAGAAAAAATATAATGCGACGTGGTTCGCAGTCTTTGGATTAATGTTTATTTGAATGGAGGCCTCCAACAACTATTTCAAATGACTTTGGGGTAGAAGAGGCCAAGGAATATCAAGGGACGTACTCTATAATATAGGTGAAGATCCAGAGCAATTTATTGATATAACTCTACGTCAGGTACAAATTCCACTAGCTCTCACCAAGAGCGAGTAGTCCCTTAGTCTCGTGTGATGTGATCAGTAAGTGGAGTGATACTTAGGGATTATTTTCTACATTATATTCATGTTTATAATTTTGGAATTTTTTTATCCAATTCCAATTTCAATTATCTCTAACTTTGTATTTCATGACCGTTGTGTGTGATTTGAGGTGTTTCATTTTATTTCTTCAACTAATTGGGATACTTTTCCCATGACCGTTGTGTAATCTTAGATAATTATGATTAAAATTGGTTTAGGTCTCCTATTTTTGTGACTCCACAAAGTTGATGACCATTCCAAATGCGATATCATAGGAATAGGGTGGGATACCATGAAACAGGATTCATGTCAACCTAATTTTGACAACAAACATGAATAAACCCATCATTAATAGAATCCCTAAAACATGAACACAAAATCATTGAACCCTGCATGACTCCATCCTTATTTCATACCCCAATAAATCATATTGTTTTGTCATTTTTCTCCAAAAAAATTAAGAAATTTCAATTTAAATTTCCAATTTAATTTGGAACATACAGATCACCATTGTGGGATCGAAACGCAGACATACTCGATACCAAATATTTAAGTAGGATTGTCTGAGTTTTATAAAAAAGTTTTTTGCATTGATCCATATGGAACTAAGGTCACCATGTGGGGTTGTCATAAAGATTCCATCACTAAAGAGTTTACTAGTTTTAGGAAGTGAATCATTCATTTCATACCAATATAGTATTCAAGGAATGTATGATGACAATACATATGAATTTATATTCCATGGATACTCAATTAAGAATAGATCCTATAAATTATAATATAACATGCTTATAAATATTATGGAGAATAGGGATGTTAATATCATTTAGGATTAAATTTTTATGAAATTGATAATATTATATACTGATATGGTTGAAGAGTAAAAATAATTTGTTAAAGGAACATGTTCAAATATAGAAGTTGTGGAAGGGGTTCCTAACATTCTTGTTTCTCTAAATGATGATTATTCATAAGTGGAATCCGAAAAAAAACATTTATTTAAAAACTCAACCAAAACAACAAAAGATAAGTAGAAGAGAATAATTTGAACTATATAACCTCAATGGGTATAGGAAAACACATATAAGAATAGGGATAATGAAGAATATATCACATTCTACCATCCTATCAATGGTTGAACCAACATCATTTAAGTATGTAGTGAAGGATGAATCATGGTTTAAGGATACACATTATGAGGTATATCATATTGACAAAAAATAGTTTATGAATGTAACAATATGTTTAGAAGAAAGTGGGTTTTCAAGAATAAATTCAATGACTAAGGATATGTGATTATAAGTAAGGTACTAATAATATTTAATGTCTATACATAGATTTATGTTATTGATACTGAAAGAATATTAATTACAGTAGATTGACTATAGTCCATCAAGCTCTTCTTATCAAAGAATATTCAAAAAATGGTGAAAATTTTATAATATGGATATTAAAATGAAATTATTAAATGGATTCATTGAATAATACTTTTATATTGAACATTTAATGTGATTTATGATTAGAAATGATGAAACAATGGTTTATGTATTGAATGAGGATCTATGTCATAGAAATTAGGCACCACGATCATGGTATTTTAGATATGATTCTTATTTGAATAAGCTACAATATAAAAGAGGAAGATTCAACCATAATATCTATATAAAGAAATATCAGGTAGATCAATTTATGTTGAATATATAAAAGGATGATATCATATTTGTAATAGTAAATGTTGGATTAGAGGAAGAATTTTCATACCACATGAAATCAAAATTTGAAATGCCCCTGATTGGTTTGGGTCTATAAGTGATTAAAAAGATGGATAACACCAATATTATTTCGAAAAAATATTCTAGGGATTTGGTAAAGAAGATAAATATGGTAGAATCCAATCCAAATTGAACTCTGATTTATGTTGGGAAAAAATTTGGCAATAATGAGTATAGAAAATATATAGATCCCACCATATATATGAGGATAATTGGAATCATAATGTATTTGACTAAAACATTCCCAGATATCATATCTTAAACATTTTTATTAGGTTTCATACAAGGTAATATAAATGAATACCATTTTTTATTAGTTAAATGAAGAATTTGGTGCATTCAAGGAATTCTCAATTTTGTATTATACATTGTATCATGAAAATATCCTGAAACATTTTCATTTTTGATTCTAACTGTGACTGTGATATAGTGGATAAAAATTCCCCAAGATGTGGAACCTTTTTTATTTGATATAAATATATGGCATCGTTAAGGAAAAATAAATGAAGAAGTTCTCTATGTATGGTTGAAGCAATGTATGTCTCCATTACAAAATAGTTCACTCAACTATTGTGGATTAAACAGAAATTTAACGATATTGCAGATGATGTGAAATAATCCGGGGTGATACTCTTTAAAAAAAATAATGAAATTGAGATCATGATTTATATTATTCAAAACTCTCATACCAAATAGATCAAGATCAAATATCACATCATGAATTTTTTTTGAAAAAAGAGTGGTTATTATAGATCATTTTTGAAATAATGATTAAGTTGGAGGAATTATGACTAAGACACTAGTCACACCAATATTCATGAAACACTATGTGAAACATGTTATTTCACCACCACCCCATGCTTGAGGAGGTTTAGGTATACCCATATGATGGTTTTTATTTGTTTCTATATTTCTATAAATGTGGTGCAAGATTCGTTGGGATATAAAATCTGGTGGTGTTTTGGACCCTAAATAATTAAATACCGTTTCTCTTGGTTTATTTACAATGGGATAGAAATGTGCAATTCAATGGGTATAGTGTTTTATAGGATGTTAGTTCTCTCAAGGAATGAAATTATCCCTTGGATTCTTTTTTTCAAAACCATTATTTACTCACACAGTCTTACTTTGATCGATGAGTTATTTCAGGTGAAATAATAATGCGACTATTTGTAATGTGTTTAAATTAAAATTTGAGTACCTAAATGGTGATATTAAAAACTAGAAAAATAATTTCATAGGATATTTTCATTGAGAATATTGTGAAATAAATTTGGAGTAATTATTAAAAATTCTAATTTTAATATTTTAATTTTTACGGAAACATTTTTTTCGATATATTCTGGAAGAGTTCAGTTCCATAAATCATATTGATATTTATAGGATGTTAAATTTTTAATTTAAAATTAAATGTTTAAATTTGAATTTTTTATTATTATTAAAATAAAACTTTTACTTTATTATTAATTTCAACTAGATTCAATGTGAAGAATTAAATTTTTAGATAATTTTGGAATCCATATTCAAATTTAATATTTAAATATCCACATGGTTTATGGAGTATCATTTATTGAATAATGAATGATTTAGGGAAATAAGTAATTATAGAAATTCAAATTAAAAAAGGTTATTTTTTCAAAGGCTATGTGAATATTATCTTAGATATTTTTAAATAGAATATCCTGAATCACCAAAAGAATAATTTAACTATCAAATTTTATTATTTTGAGTTTATATTATTATATTAAAAAAATATACGAATTCTATAATGAAAATGATTAAATTGTGGAGAAAACTTTGGAACCCCTTTGACTGATTTTTTTAATTCAAATTTTGAATTCATAATGATGATGAAAAATTATAAAACTACTTGGAAAATTTCTACTATAAATACCAAAATATGTTGTTCATGATGTAACTGATGTCATGAAACTACAATGATACAATTGACAAAAAGATAATTTTATTATTCTTTTCATTCAATGGAAATCGTTCAATGATGGAAGCATATAGCCAGTGAAGATATATCGAGTGCTGATATTCCTATTAATGATATAACCATCATTCAGTTGCATGGGTAATGGTTAGAACATGTCTTCAAATAATAGTACATATCGTCTATTTTTATTGAATTATTGACTGACAATTCTTATTCATGATAATATGTTATCATTTTAGAATAAGACATCGAGGTTATGGGTAAGAAACATGAATTTTTGTAATGTTTCAACTACCTATACTCACTTCTTCATATTTCTGGATAAAAGGACTCTCACAGTGAAAATAATTATGCTCCTAGAGAGAGTGTTGGTGGAGTGGACTAGGGGATCTATATGCCCCCAAAAATATACATCACCATGTCATACTATTTATTTTACTTATTTACCACTATATTAAATTATATTATGATATAATGACATGATAGAATTATTTCAAGAGGAAAGATATAAATTTTTCAATATTTTGAAAAGGAAAAAACTCACCCCCTCTTGTATTTTCATCATCATCATACCATAATAATAGGTAAAATTAGAGTAAGAGATATTTTGGACAATATTGAATATTATTCTCTCTCAGAAACATGAGTTAATGATCTAGATGGTGAATAATTTAAATGGATGCTTTTAGAGAAGTCATGCCAATGTTCTATGATCTTTACTTCAGTGGTGATATCTATGGTTACTAGAATGCTGACATTATCATTTATTTAAGGAATATTTGAATGGTTGTGTATTTAAAATCTACCATCAATTTATGTTTGTTGAACAAAAACCCAAAATCATGGTTCAACCAAAGTAGATAATTATGACCATAATTCAAGGGCTATGGAAACTATTATTTTTGAATGAGAACTAATGAATTTAATCAAGTTTAATAGTATGATATAAATTAGGAAATTTGATAAATAAATAATTTTTTCTATAAAGGAACTGATAATGTTTGAAATTTGAGATAAAATTCTTATAAACATAAATTCAATAAAATCAATATGCTTTTATCAGAGAAGATCACTGATATGAATGAGAGATATTCGAAAAAATTATTAATGATGTTGCATCCTTGGGAGTTCAAATTCTAGAATATAATTAAGCATTATAGGTATGTAGAGTTTTATATTCAATATGGAATAGAATCTTTGATTCTATCAAAAAATATAATCTTGTTAAATATTTAAAGATAAAATAATTTATTAAAATACGTATATAGTTCGAATACGAGATTCAAGATGAAATAGAAGATCATATTTCTATAAAAAATAAAAATTCTTTAATAAATTTTTTAAAATGATGGATATTCTATTTTTTATTCTAGTTATTTTGGGTAATGTGATGAGATATAAGATATTTATAGAGAATTAAGTATTTTGTATAAAAATTGATAAGAAAAATTAAAGATTAATAAAGAGTAGGAGGTTTGATGATATCAATATAAAATGAAACATCATTTATGACCCAAGTTACATCTTTTTAATATTCTAAGAAACGATGATTATAAAATAAAATGATATAAAGAAATAAAGGACACATGGAGTGAAAATGAAAAATAAAGTGACGAATCTTTTTAAAAATCTAAATCTATGTATAAAAAACTAAAGGTAAATCTATGTCTTATAACTCAAACTAATGAGGTATAATAATTTTTTTACCATATTTCAAATTCGGAATATCTTTTTTAGTAAACATAATGAATATTATTATATTATTCATTATAAATTTTAATCCTTAAATAATGATCATATTAAACTCCAAAAATATTTAGATAGTATTTTAATTGAAAAAGAGTGTTTGACCATGACCACTACCAATTTAATATTAAATTTTACTAAAAATAAAAACATTTTCATGAACATAATGTTATAGAATTATTTTCTAAACATGATTATTTTAAAAAAGCTACTAGAATGTTAAAAAATGGAGATAATTATGTAAATGAAATTCTTAATGAGGATAAAAATAATAAATGAAGACTTGGTACTATAGGTATCAGTGCAATGCCAAAATTTTATACGAATTATTTTGATTATATTTCTAAAAGTAAAATTATGCCAATTATAATATTTTTACATTTTCGTATTAATGAACATTATGATAATGACTTATTTTTTAAAAATAATCATACTTGTGGTGTCCAACATAGATGTTTTTCAATAAGGTTTCTAAATATAAATTCATGATCTCGTCTCAAATTAAACAACTTCATTTACTTAAATCATTAATTGTTAACAATGACAGACCCAAAATCCTTTCGGTAACAAAAGGTTCTTGTATTTTATATTTTATAGTTCTATTACATTGGAAATATTTTTATATCATTAGGTGGATGCATGAAAAAAAATATATTTTTATATTATTTTATTCTTTGGATGAAAGTCATAATTATTTTAAAATAACCATATAGATCTACTGTGGGTTTTTATTTGGATGGAATAAAACAAAGATAATACCCTATTAAAATCCAAGACGTTTTTTATTTTTCTAATAATTTTTATCATTCAACTTAATAAAATATTAGTTTTATAAATATGGAGAAGAACCTTAATTGTGTTATTATTATTTCTTCAACCTTTTAATCACATGTACATTTTTGTTTAATTAATTTTTATTTATTTATTATCTCTCTTAATTATATATTTTGATTTTTTTTATCATGAGAATATGTTTTAATTGTATTTTGGTATGATATTTTCGACGAAAGTGTTTTCGATATTGCACTTTATTACTTAATCATTTGTTATGTGATGCTATGTTGTTATTTTATGAACTAAATTTATTTTATAGTTTATTTTATTCTACGATCATTATATATGTGCTATAAAATTTTATATACTATTATGTAAACATTTACTACTTTTACTTTACTATTGAGTATGCACGTAAGTGTCTTATTTCATGGATTTGATTAAATTTTTTACTTAATTGATGAAAAATCATTTTACTATTCCAAGAAATATATTCAAATTTTTTCATAGATCCTTATATTTAAATCTATTACAATAGGGTAGTTCCCTAGTTTTAAATATTTTAAAATATTTTATTTTTCAATTTATTAATGCTAAAAAACATATTTAAGGGTAAAATTAATTTTCTATATTTCCATTTTTTGTGTTGTATTATTTTTTTATTTTATAATTCATTTTCTCAATTCATGAAATGTTCATTTTCTTAATTTTGGAACAACTATGATTATATATATAATGAAAAAATGGTTTTTATTTTGAGTTTAGAAAATATTTCTTTCTTTAAAATTATATTTTCTTTCTTTTTCTAGTAATAATGTCATTAATATTTTAGTATTTTATTTACTAACATGTGTTATTTTTTCAGGTAACAGAATATTAAATTATTATATGTAATAATTATATAATTTTCACTATTTATAGAATGTTAAAAATTTGTTTAAATTTCAATTTATTAAATTATATTTATTTAAATGTTCGAATATATTTTATTTTAATTTATTGAAAATTAATAATATTGTTTCTTCATATAATAAGGGAATTATTTTAAATATTTTTAATGTTCTAAAATGTTTTATTTTTATGGCATGCATTTTAGTTGTTATATATTTATTTTAATTCTTTAAAAATAATTTATTATTCATTGAAAATTGTTTACATGTTTAGTGGCTCATTGAAATTCAATATTTTTATATTTTAAAAAGGAAGCATATTTTAAGAGGGTGTTTATAGTCCAAATTCGAAATTATATAATTTTTTTATTTGACATGTTTTTAAATTTTAAATAAAAATTTTCTAATAATTTTTTTTATAGAGGGGTAGTATATTTAAAAATTTTGGATATATAATTCATGTTTATTTGTTTTAAAAAGTGTTTGGAAAATTTATTTTAAAAAATGTTTGTGTATTATTTTATCATGTGTTAATATTATTGATCATTTTATTAGTTATTTCAAACCCTCATTTAAATTTGAGATCATAATAAAAATGGAGATCATTTACTTGATATGATAATGTTTTGAAATTATTAAAAAATATGAGTTAATATAGCGGATCTATCCCACTTTATTTATATCTAAATAAAGACCAAAACCCAAATAGTTTATATTTTTGACAATTAATAAAAATATCAAAATATTTTAATTTCTTAATCATTATAATATTATTCACTTGTAATAATACATTTTTAATATTTATAGATTTTTTTCTTGACCATTTATTATATTATGTTATATTATATTATTATATTTTTACTTTCTCTTTTATGATGGGAAATTGACATAGTTCATATATCATCTTAATCATTAATTTAGATAGAAATTGTATTCTTCATAATATAAATTATCCATATGTTTGGATTGAACACAACATTTAAAAGTTGTAAACCCCATGCTAAGGACCCAATTTTGGGTACCATCCTTATATTTGGGACCTCATATTTAGAATCATCATCACATTAGGGATCCTCTTTTTCATAATGAACCTTATGTCTTGAACATCATGTTTCGAATAAAACTCACATATGGAACCAAAGGTTAGGAATATACCTCATATTTGAGACTCTCACATTAGTGGTATACATCACGTTGTTCGGATTAATTCTATGAATTATGATGAATTAGGATGTTCTAAGGAATTGGTTCAGTCATGATTAAAGATTTCGAAATATTGAAATGTCTATATTATTTTATATTCACTTATATAATATATCATCATGGAAGTATCTATTATCTTTCAAAAAATATATATCGAAGCCTTGAGTATTTATAGTCTATTATTAAGCACATCCAATTTTATTATATTTTTATTTTTTTATCATAACATGTGTTTCAAGCCTTATAATTGAGTTGTTTTTATTTAGATGTATAATTATAAAATTTATATTTATTTAATTAAACTATATAGATGGGTTAAAATGTTATTTGGGTTCTTTAAAAAATAATCCATGTCTCATCAATGGTAATGTAATTTTTCAGTTTTCATATTATTATGGATACTAATTTTGGAGCATATCTAAATCTATAGAAGCCAGAGAGATGTTTTTATAGATATGGTGGAAATATAATGAAATTATCTATATATAAGTCTTCTGATACAATTGATAAATATGATGTTTTAAGGTTATAAGAACTGACTAAATCATGTAATATTAGTATGCTACAACGATTCTAAAAACATTATGTGAGATAATTATGAGATTATTTGGAAGGTGTTCAATATTCTAATAAATTAGTAGAGATAATTAAAATTAGTAAATTTACATTCATGGGTTTTTTTCATAAATTTTATTGTGGATAAAAAATTTTAAGACTATATTCAAATTTTAAATTTTAAATTTTTAATTTTAGAGAACAAATATTTTAGTGATATGCTATAATATTTTTGCTGTAGAATTCCTAGAGATACTTTTAGTGGAAAAAATTTTATATTAAAATTACAAAATTAATTTTAAATTGTTCATATTTATTAATGAATAATTGTTTGGGGATTATTTTTCTTACTGGATTCAATGTGAAAATATAAGTAAAACTACAATTTTGGAAACTATATTAAAATTTAAAATTTGAATATCCTTATGATTTATAGAGAACCAATTATGAAATTTGTAGAGAATTAGTCAATTGGTTATTTTTGAAAATTAAAATTAAATAATATTTTATTTTTCAATGGTTATGAACATATTATAATAGATATTAGTTTTGAGAATATCTTAAATCACATACTATATATCTTAATTAACAAATTTTATTATTTTCATTTAATGTTATTATCTTCATAATTTCTTCAAGTTATTTTATAAAAACACTAAAATTTGGGAGAAAATTTTTAAAAGCCTTTGAATCAATTATTTTATCCTAAAATTATGAATTATTGAATACAAATAATAAGAATAAAATAAATTTAATGATCTAGTATAAATAAAATTTGAAGGAAGAGGTGATGCTACTGATACCATTACACAAGGATGAGAGAATTGAAAAAAAATAATTTTATTATTCATTTTTTTCTTTTCCTATTATTGGAAGGATGAACCATATATTCATTGAAGATATACTGGCTTCTTTTTACCTTTATTGAAGATAAAACTATCTATCTATTTCGGAAGTATCTGTGAGATAAAGGTTTCAACACATCTATATCCCATCTCCTTTAACTATAGTGTCGAGTACTTATACTCCATTATGAAAGAGTGTTAGTTTTTTAGAATAAGATATCAATGTAACCTCTAAAAGGGCATTACTTTTATAATTTTGGGTTCCACCTAGACTAATTTTTATAAGCCTCCAGATAAAAGTACATTCTTACTAAAAATACCAAGCCTACGAAGAGAGGGTTAGTAGAGTGGACTAAGGGATATCTGTACCCTAAAAACCTACACATCACCATGTACAAAACATTAATTAATTTATTTTCCAATAAATTTATTTATATTAATTGATAAGGAAAGTATAATGATATATTAACATAGAGGATTTAAATTTTTCATGATTTTTAAAAGGAAACACTTTGTTGGAATAGTTTAACTGGATTTATTTGGATGAGGTTGGGGAAATTATAGCTACTCATATTTTTCATCTATCTAACATCAAAATATGACTAAAAACATTTATAGGTCACTGTAGCTCCATGGAATTCCATATAATGATCATTGAATTATTTATACTTAGGTGTCTGCAATACTAAGAATAGTTGACTTACTGTGCAGTTAGTGGCATAGTAGCATCATCCTTTTATGATATTATTGGAGATATGGTTTCTTTATGATTGAAAATATGATTTTACCCTATAATTCATCTCCTAATCATTATGAATTTTCTACCTCTCCATAGACATAGGGATCATTTCCCAAATCATGTAAATTGTTGTGACTCACACTGAACTTATTCTTTTTTATTCTATATTTTCGTTATCTGGAAAGATTTATGTCATTGGGACTCCTACCATTTTTTTCAACCCAATTAACAACATCTGTTATTTATTTATCATTTTAATTCATGAAATGAAAAAAATGATTACATATTGTATAATCTATATATATTATTAAATTGAATAACGAAATTGATTTTATTCATATATAAAAAACTAATTGCACCTAGAACGGTGTATTTTCAAGATAAAAAATTCCCTAAAGTTGATTTTCAAGGATAATGAGAATAATATACTATGAAAATAAATGTGTGAGGTTTTAAAATTAATGATTTTGAAGAGATACACATTTTATGAATTTAGAGATAAGAATATGGGTAAAATAATCATGATTTATTATTTAGCTATGAATAGATTTTATTTTGATATGGATTAAATAAGATGAAGATATGATTATTTTTCTTTATTGAGTGAAAATGATCAAATTAGTTTCCATGAATAATGTAGATGAAGTTCCATTTATGCTTGATCTATACATGAAATCCCAACTAATTATAATTCATGTTACATGAGTACGATACTGATCTTCTTGACTATGATAATGGAGACCTGGAAATTATAGAATGTTGGGAACCATACCAATCATGAAATGAGTGGAATTTATAAAACACAATAAGTCAAGAAATTCAAGAACATAACATTTTTTACATTTTCTATTCCTCTAGTGATTAAATATCCCACATTCTTTTTTTATTTAAGAATGGATAGAAGTTCATGATAAGTTTCCACTGTTTTTTACATATTCAACTCGAATATATATAGGTTTATCATTGGACCACTCAAATCCATGAATGAGTGAAGAATCCAATTTTGACTCACTACATCATATTCATATAGACTTTTTGATGTGTTTTAAGAGATGCTAATGTGAGTCGATTTCAAGGAAGAAGTAACCTGTGCCTACTAAATAATTTTTCATAAAGAAATTTTTTACATGTTTCAAAGTGAATTAAGAAAGAAATTAAATAATTATTTTATTATAATATGAATTTAGGTGAAAAATGAGACTTGATGATTTGTAAATCAATGAGAATAATATATTCACATGGGACTGTTGACATTTCCTAAACCACAACCTATATTTATTTCAATTTTTTTTAAAAATGATATGTACTGATAAAAAATGAGAGAATATTACTATATATTTTGGCATATTGAGAAATATTAAAATATTAAAATTATGTTTCTATTTTTGTGTTTTCCTCGGGTGTGAGTATCTCAAGAAATAAAATATATTAAATTAAAAAATAATATTGAGTATCCAATATATTTTATAGTGAGGAAAGAAGATGATTGTGTTATACTAAATATGTGAACTAATTCATTTGAGGAGATAAATAGATTGAAAAATTATACACGGATTATGGAATGGTGAAAATGAACATTCCCTTTGGTTTATATTTTAAATTTTCATTATGCTTTCTAGAAGTTGTGCATTGAAGTGTAATTGAGTAGAAAATATTTTATGTCATAATATTATTAAGAATATTGAGTTCTGAGTTTTCATTAAAATATTCTATAAAGACATAGATGTTATTGATAACTAGTGGCATGTATTATTATATGAGTTCTTTAAGAAATTTTATTAGTCATATAATATATTTTTTGACAATGAAAATCATAATATGTTAGTGCAATGTTATATCAATATATCATTTAGGCTCTAATCCTTGTGGAAGAATAAATTAGAGAAACCATCTAGTGTCTTGCATGTTTGAAGTGTATTTAAGGAACTATAAAGACCCAATTGCTAGCATAATATAGTAAAAGTCCATCACCTATAAAATATGGTGACGACATGCCCAAATAATATGGAAATATCCGGTTAGAATAAAAATATCCTGAATTCCACTTATAATTTATAAAAATATTTTAATAGAAATTTGTGACATAGAAATCCCAAAAACATTAAGAATTTGAATTTTCGTGAGCGGATGATCTTCGTAAAAATACTCAATAAATCCTCAATTTTAACACCTATAATTCTTATAGGGTTTTTATAATTTAAAGAAGAAAATAACTTATAATAATATCAAAATTTTATATCCAAAAATTATATTTATTTTGGGATAAATATTTATCAAATAAAAATATAATAATTAACTCTTGTATTAAAATTTATTATTTTCTATATAATAAAAAAATTCCTTTATTATAAATGGACATATAAACGTACATTTTATTACATTTATTGAGTAATAGTTTTCAGTATTTTGAAACATTTATTTACGTATTTAATTTTTGGAAAAATATTTTGTTAAAATTAATTCATCATTTACCCTTACACAGATTTTATTATTTCAATGGTATGTTTAATTTTATAATGGTCATAATAATATTCAAATATTCTTCTTTAAAATTAGTATAAATCATATTTTTAGGGTAAAACATGAATTATAATTCCAATAAATACCCTTTCATTCCTTCATTATTATTCTATAGAATTCCTTTCATGGTTTTATATTTTTTATTTTCAAAATAACAATTATATTAGTAATAATTTTTTTTATTTTTATAGTGTTTTCTAGAAAACTGATTATTTTTGGGACCATGATGTTCTATAATAACAAGATATAGTTTCATTATTTAATTAAATAAATTATCCCATTGTAACAATTTTATTTTTATGAAGTGTATTTATACTTTATATAAAACATTAATAGTCTCAGTTATTCTTGTAAATATAATTTTTTAGTTCTGCGAAACCAATATGAGGAAATAAAAGAATGATTGTTGTAAAAAAATATCTATAGAATAATATTAGGACAATCTTTTTCTACCTAAAATAATTTCTTCGGCAATATTATGGATATTCATGAAAAAGTGGGGGTAATGTTTCTACAATGATTAATTAAGAGCCTATGTTTCTTACTCTATGTAATGATTCCTCTAAAGAACATTTAATTTACATGTTTGATATCTCAACATCATTTTCTATATAGTATAAATAATATATAAAAGATCTTTATTATAGGTAATTTCTAGATTATGTTCATTTTTTAGGTTGTGAGTACATGCATTGGACTATGCACGTACTTCCTTAAAAAGTAGACATGTAAGATATCATACACTTTATAGTTGTTTATTTGAATAATAAATTGATAATCTACATATTAAATTAATTATAAAATATAAAAATTTGAATTTTAGATTGGTCATAGACTCCCCGTGTCTCTAAATTATCTAACCCCATACATATATTTATCATTAAGAATACATGATCTCTTACTTTAAATTCTAAATCTTTCATATGTTTATTAGCACACCTTTTCTACATTATTTGATCCATCATGATATGTTTTTATAATTTTCACTCATTCTGATATGCCTCAAAAATGAGTTATAGACTAACTAGTCTTCTTTCCCCAAACATCTCCAAATAGTCTAGAGTATGAAATATTATCTTATGAATTTCATTAAATGGTTCCATTTGAATTGTGGAATGAAAGATATTAATGTATACAAATTCGACCAAAAGTATGTACTATTCCAAAGTTACATAGATATTAAGTGAGCATGATATCAACATGTACAATAATTTTGAGATAGTTTTTTAAGAATTATGATTTATGTGAGTATGGTAGGTGGTTCTCAAATGTATCCCACTGTTTAGATGCTTTTAAAGACCCATCCAAAATTTTTAAGTGAAATTAGATCCATTACCTGATAAAATCAATATAGGGTCACCATAAATCCTTATAATGTCATTAATACTGAGTCATGGAAGATTCATAAGGGGTAGATCCTCCCTTATTTCTTGGAAATGTGTATAATTTTATTGGTGATCCATAATGACCCACATTGCCATTTTCGTCTTAGATGTCTAGTGACGACCTAAAATTTCATTGTATTATTAGTAAAAAATAATATCTCACAATTATTTTTATTTTTTACAATAGATTCACATAATGGAATATTACATTTCAAATTAATATTACACATTATGAAATAAAATTTTCTAAAATAGATGTGTAAAATAAATGGAGATAAACACTAAACAATAGTACACACACTAATGAAAACTCAATATTCCAAAATTCCCTCATGAAGATCATTTCTAACATAATGATATCATTGAGAAAGAAAATAATTAGGAATATAACAAAAATTATCAAGGGAAGTGTAAGAAAACATTAAATGTGTGGTAGTTAATGATGATGTATGAGGATGTTAGTGTATTCAGAAGTAATGGGAAACAAAACTATTATGATATAAATATTATATGACCACTACCTGAATATTCACATTAGGTCGTTATTTGAATGGTGGAAAAGAAATATGTCCATTAGGAATAGTAAGATGACCAATAAAATAGTAATATAATGTTTTCAAGAAAACATAATGAGTTTATATAATAATATAACAATTTAAAATTGATAAATATAATAAATCAAAATTTTTAATACAACAAAAAAATCATTTAATTTTTTTTTAAAAACGAATATATTTTATTATAGTTGAAATAAATTTTCTATAAAAAATTTATTATTTCTAAATGAATTTTAATTTTTTAAAATGATCCTATAAAAGACCAGTTTTTATATAAAATATAATATAATATAGTGAAATTTTATGTAAATTTTCAAAGGGTCACAAATTTGATTATGCCTTAAATATTGATATATTTCAATTAATAAGGATTTTATTTAAAAAAATAAAATATTATAATTTTAGAAATTTGTTTTTAGAAAATGGATGTTATTTTTGAAATAATCATGTAAACATTTACATATAGTGATTTTTTTGTTAAATTTCAGAAAGGGATGAATCTTTAGTGAATAGTAATTTATTAAAAAATATTACATTTTACATTATATGTTAAATATAAGATTAATAACATAAAGGGTGATATAAGAAACAATTTGATTATCCTGACAAGAACCAATTACTGTATACAGTCCCTAGAATAATCATTATTTGTAGTATTAAGAAAAAATAATATAGTGATGAATTTTAATTTCAAAACCCCTCAATCACCCCTTATAAATATCACCCATAAAAACCCATCTTCTCCTCACCCTATAAGATCCTTAACATTCAAAATATCAACCCAAATGTTTCCCAAATTGTGTTTAATATTTCTAAGGAGTAATGTTCTTACCAAAATATGAAATAAAGATACTTAGTGCATAACCTAAGAGTAAACATCCAACAGAATTGGTAACATTATCAAACTAACTATTTACATTATTTTCGTCATCTATATCCTATAAATTTCACATATATATCTTTAAATAATGACTCAAATATTATGAATAAACTAATTTGGGACTATGTTAATGGATTATTCAATAACTAATAATCATTCTCATTACACTAAAATGATAATGTTGTTCATATTATGGTCTATTAAACACCACCATGAACAATGATTTTCAATTACCATATCCTCCACTCATGGATGGGTTTTAAAAATTATTCAATGTATAAATATATTATTTATGATACTGTTATAATTTGTAAAATATCATTTTATCAGTATATCAATGATAATAAAAAAATGATTAAGGCATTTTTAACTATCCAGAATGAGTAAATTGGGGCACAATTAGAAATTTTGAATTATTTTGGATCATCTTTTGTTCATTAATAATATAATGATAATTTAATTATAAAGTTGCAATAATTCTACAATTATAGGAATTTTTTAACTCTATGAAAAGACGTTTAATAATTATTAACTAAGAATAATAGTTTTATAGATGTATACCCAACCACTATAAGAAGCCGACATAAACAAAAAATATGTAATTAATGATTAACATATAATGAAAAATAAGCACTAAAAAATTAATATTAATGATAACGGTTATAAATAATTAAATTAATAAATTTAATTTTACTTATTAAGGGTTAAATTCACTCAACGAAGGAGTCAAGGACCAGATGAAAGGGATCATTTAAAGCACTATAATTACTTTTGGGTTACAAATTATCTTTATTTTTTTCTGTTCCATTTATCTATTTATAATTTATTTATTAAATATATATATATTCCATACATATATACATATCCTAGATTGTATATTATTATTCTGGATAACACACTTTCTTCATGTTCCCTTCTCAAATAATTGTTTTAATATTATTCACATAATGATAATTATTCTAATTCTTACCCAAATTTATGTACCATGACATATAATTATTTTTATTCCTTTATGTTTTATCAAAAAAAATAAATATTTTCTTATAAAACCATTTGGGATCATTTATTCTTTATGTAAATTATTATGCACTTTCCCTCTAAAAATAATCATTACCAATTTTATAATTACCACGATTAAGAGGTTCATTCCCAAACCAACCATTTTTTATTTATTCACATAAATTGAACATTATGTTAATTAACTATGAAGCCTTATCCATTTATTAATTTTAATTATTTATTTATTCACTTATTTCATGTGAATATTGAAGATCTACCATTTTCTTGTTCTTTATTGAAAGACTATGTAACCCATTTCCTTTCATAGGGGTTTCTTAAGATTGTGCCTATATATTATTTACATATGTGGAACACACACACACACACACACACACACACATATATATATATATACAAGTCATAATTGTGATAGGTGGGTCAGAAATTATACCTCCGTTAATTCATTTGGAAATTCTTCCATCTCATGAGATACAATTTATGGTTGACATGCAGTTAGTCTTGAACACTATGTTATTTTATCTAGGGATTTAGCAGTGTATTATGCTTATGATATCATGTTTTATGTTTTTTGGAACATTATTATGATTCATGATATTATCATATCATCTAATAATTAACTTATTCTATGTTATTATATATTATTATCACCTTTTATGTTATCCTGATATGCCTCTTATCTCTTATTTATTACATGATATCATGAGTTACATTGATTATTCCCTTAATATGATTTACAGATCACCCCTTTTAATTATATATATGTATAATAGGGTATCTTATGATGTATTATCTGTTAAAATTAATCTAGTTTCAAATTATATTGAATAAAATAATTAGGATATAGATTATGTTTATGTAGATTTATTTCTTAACTTAAATCTTAATGACTCGATACCACATGATCTTATGAGGTATATTTTGTGGGATTTTGATGTTAAAAATCATTCAATTATATATATGTGTGACTCATAATTTTATATTTAGAATTAAAGAAATTTCCAGTTAATTTTATGGAGGAGGAAAAGAAAACAGTATTGAAAACCCTCTAGAGATGTTTTTAAAAAACTTCCTAAATTTTTTTCAAATAAAAGAATATGTGTACCCTTTGAAATGAAATATTTTTATAAATATTATAACTGGATAAATTATCTATAAAATATAAACCTAGTAGAAATAAACCCTAAAAATGTTGATTAGTGTTAACTTGATCTTCACACGCTGTGCAACACCTAGTTTTCCACACATGGGGGATAAGATTTGGTTGATTCATGTGTTATTTACTAACCATTATAGAGGATTTCAATAAATTTTTAGTTCACATATACTAATAAGAAATATACCACTGATTATGTATTTTGAAACCTATAAATTAATAATCATGGATATAGATTCCATGTATGTGGTGTATCTTTTATCTTCATTTTCCCCCTTATATTCTTATTAATTAATGTATTCTGAATCCTAGGATTCCATTATTAAAGTTAATTGTGGTAAGTAAGAGGAATAATGACAACAAAAAATGTGATGAGAAATATGATGATTTCCCTAATAAAAATATCAGTATTATAAGAGAAGGAGTCTGTAATATTATTTCAATATATATAAAACTGTATCATATTCTGAACAATAACATGAATCATGTAGGACATCCCCTTCTCGTAATAGATATATAGTAGCAGTTGAGTCATTTATGAGATAAAGGCCTATTACATTTACTTAATAATTTTATCGCCTAACCATGGAATAATTGATTAAATTTATTAATAATATATTCTTAGTACCCTAATTCTATGAGAAAAATAAAGTCATTCTTGCATTCTATCATATATAAAGAGATGTCAATTTAAGGAGGCCACTGGTCAAGAATATGAATCCAAGTGATGAAATTTAATCAATTGTGTGGGAAAGAATAAAGAAAATATTTTTTAATAAATATTTTCTTCACACTCTCCTTCATAAAATAGAGAAGTATTTTCTTGAAGTCATATAAAATGATAATGAATCAATTGGGTTTTATACAGAAGACTTTAGAAGGATTGCACATTTTGGATCCAAAATTATCATGATACTTGAAAGTAGTGTTGGACCTTTATTTCTTGGGTGAATCTATGTCTATAAAAATATTTAACAATTTATTAATTTTCTAGTTGAGATAAATTTTATTGATGATTACTTAATTCTAAAATAAATATTGGAGATTCTTTGTAGTCTCAAGGGACTAGAGTTAAGAAGAATAGAATCTATTTTAATTATATAGGATTAATGAAAAACCATCATGGAAAGAATAAAATATAATTGGAAACTTATCAAAAGTCATTAAAAAAGAATCTTGAAATATGTATTAATGGTACATAGATATATTTCAATTATGGAAGAGAGGCGAACCATTCTCATGAATTCCAAAAAGATGAATAATGTAACATCTCATGTAATTATAAAATTAGTCTTAATAATATCTATTAATATTTTTGAAATTGATATTATATTTAATTTAAATGGGATTAATTTTCCAATAGCATACCTGACTCACAACAATGGGTTTCACCGATATCGTACGTTGCACAAAAGAATGAGTTATACTGAAAATAATTCACTATTAATATTATTCCTTTAAATAGTATTTAACGCATAGATGTTGGATAAGAAAAAATGAACATAAATAACTATATAATGTCTACACATTTTTGTGAAATGTTTTTACATTATTCTAATAAATTATAGAGGGTTAAAATAAGAATAAATCAAATTTTAATCCTAAAAGCACAAATGTTTTTAAAAGGTTGTTTTACCACCTATTGAAGGAGAAAACATTTGAATTTTAAATTTTTATAGTCTAAGAAATTTTATATTAAAAATTAAACATCTTATTTGTATGTGAAAAATCAAAATTCACATGGGTTGAATATTTCGTAATTTTTTCCTATAATATTCATTATTAAGGAATAGTGAAAAATACTGCATGTTAATTCAAAACTTCTTTTTTGTCTTATTTATTGATATAGTTTGGTTAAAAAATTTAGTGGTTTTAAAGTATAATTAAAATTTTTTTTTTATCATTTTATCTAAATTAGTTCATAAGAATCAATTTCTAATTGAAATTTGATATAAAAACACTGTGAACTTTTGAATCTTTTTACATTAAATACCTGTTTCCGCAATCCTTTAACGTGATTAATTTTTAAATTAATTTCAGTCACTTATGTAAAATGAATTATTAAAAATATATATATATGGCGATAATAATTATTAAAAATTTAATCTAATAGATTCCAAATAATTTTTGGTGAATGCAACTTTAGTATTTTATTTACAACGATTAATGGTAAAACAGATAATTAAAGGTAAAAATAATCTTAGGAAAATATAAAAATAACCCAAAACTTATACTACTATTATTGGATGGCTTAATATACTAGTATAATAATTGTGCCTAAACATTGGATTTTGGAATCCAGTTCTATGTAATTATGATATTTATAATATTTTATTTAATGTAAAATCAATGATGTCAAAAAAATGTCTATTGTTACTATTTTTTTCATAGGGTAATATAAGTAATATATTAGGCAATAAATATTCCATATAAAGATAAAAATATTACCTACCTCATGGTAATTTATTTATAATTTTTAGGAAAAAAATAAATATATTTAATTGTGACCCAAAAATGATGCAGTAATAGATTTATTAAAGGATTAATCAAATAAATGATATTAATAAAATAAAATAAAATATAAAATAAAATATTTTATTCCAAAAAATAATTTTATGGATTAATATGACATTTAATAGAATATTTAAATTAGTTTTGTTAAAGGAATAAAGTGGTAATGATTTCAATAATATCATGTAATGAATAGTATTAAAATTGAAATAATTCAAATTTTAAAATAGAAAATATATTACTAAACATTATAAAATTTATCAAAATAAATTTTTTTATAAAATAGTTTAAATATGTCTGAAAAGTCATTAATGACTCATTAATTGGCCTTTCTGCAAGTTATTGTAATTATTTCAATTCTCAAATTGTAAATTACTTAATAAAACAATAAGCGTTAAAAGGGTTAAACCAAAAAGATAAGGATTAAAAAAATATTTAGTATTTTATAATTTTAATTGTATTATTATACTTTGATCCATAATAATCAATTTTTATTCTAAATTTATTTAGATCAATTTTTAATAGAAAATCAATTTATATTAATTTTATACGTTCAATAATTCCAAGAGTGCCCATTCCTTCTCTAATAAAAGGGCTCAAATTTATCTCTATTAATGAAACATAAAAGACAATTTACATCTTCCCATATCTACCCAAAACCCTTCCTATAATACATACTCACCTTTATAGTTCTAGTTTTCGCATAAATACCATCTTAGAGGTGTTAAGGTGTTATGAAAGGTGATCATCTGAAGGAAATTTAATGTTTTAATTTCAGTGTTTCTATTTTATTTATTCCTCCACATACTTCCAATATCCTCCAACCCTGATGAGATAAAAAAAGAGTATCCTAAATATAAGTAGATATTATTATGTTAATATCAGCACCTAAATACATCCCCACTTCCATGAAATGGCAACAGAATTAATCGTTCACATGTACGTGTGAACTATCACATCCATGAACCGATATAATTCATTTTCCATAACCATATGTAATTAATAGTTATAATTATGTAAATTATATTCATATGAGATAGTAATGACATATTAATCATTATAATGTACACATATATCAATTATTTTCTTACTTCCCATTCACAAAAAAATGATAACACCATTCATGCGTACATGTGAACTATCACCTCCACGAAGAGATGTTATTCGTTTTTATTCACTACATCACTTGTATGATATATATAAGTATATTTAAATGATTTATAATATATTAATTATTTTTATATCATTATGTAAGTATAAAATAAAAATTACCATATTTCTATAATGATCAATGAAAAATGAAAAATTTACTCATGCTTACGTACGACCTACCGTCTCCAGGATTATAACATCATTCATTTTTCATAACAATAAATAATGGTTTTTTTAAAAAGTAATATTTATATAGTAAAGTGATCATTCTATAAGGAATATTATTCTCTAGATTAGGGGATTATAACCACGTGGACAAATTTACATCATACCATGTTCATTTTTGAACTCATGTACCAAATATTGACAAAATGTTTGGCGTGAACATTAATAATTAAGTAATTGTAAAAAATTATAAATTTTTTATATAAATTGAATAATAAACATGAAAATTATTCTAAATAAAGTATCAATTAACCTAAGATTATTGTTTTACAATATAAAGAACATACAATACAAGTCAGACTCGAGGTAAAGGACTTCGTCTCAATCTCATTTCATTTAGGCATATATTGATGTTATACACCACATTATTTTAAAGAGTGTATAATACATCCATTTGAAATTAAATTTCATTCAGATGTTTTGAAAAGGAATATTTTTATACAAATATTTTTAAAAAATCATAAAATAAATGTTTCTAACGTATTTGGAGATAACAACGTTTCTACCACTGTGACCACTATTTGATATTTGGATTCCTCTACAAGCTGTAATGTTTTGAAAATAAAAAATATACCATATTACATTTTCAGGTATTTTGGTATTGAAAATGGTTATAATAATGGTTTTATTATATAATTATCTTTAATTGATATACTAATTTTTGAAAGTGTAAATGTAATTTTTTCATTTATACATGTTTTATGTGTTATGATTATGTTATGGTTAATGGAAATTAATTAGGTATGTGAGTGTTTCCATGATAAACTAAGGTGGGTGAGCCCATGATAGCTCTACAATGCATAGGAAAATGAGACATAGTAAAATGATATGGTTTCTCTTAAGATATTTATGGAATATACTATGATGGGAAATCCAAATCTAACTGTGAATGTCACTCCCTATGTAGCTATAAAAGATACAATGTAATTGTCATATAAATTCCACACTATACCTTTTTTCATTACAATTTCTTATAACGTTTTTCAATGAATATTATGAATTTATGAGGTATGTTAAGGAATATATGTTTTATGGGTGAAATGATTGATTCTATCAAATGTTTTTCATGAGTTTAAAATATTCATAGACATACAGTTTCATTCCATATTTTATATCCCATACTATGATTTTTGTTATAGTCACATGTTATAGAAATGTTTTCCACATGGTATAAGTATGGGTAAGATAATGGATGAAGTCAATAGGAATGTTATGACGATTTGTATCAAGAAAAAAATAAATGATGTTTTAAGTTGTTTTCTATTTTTAAAAAATGGATAGTTTGTTAAAGTTTATGAAATATAACATTTTCGTTGTTATGTAATAGTTATGACCTAATTCACTAAAACTTTAACCCTAAAATGGTCCAAAATGTAAATTATTGAAATAACTTAGGATTATTTAATCTTTATGGCTAGGGTCTTATACATTTTATCAAAGGTTAGTTTAGATATCATTAAGAGTTAAGTTGTGGTTAATAGAATCTCTAAAAATGATTTTTAGATTATTTTAAAATTGAAATAATGTAGTATTTGAAGATTAACTAGTTTCTTAATGTAGGATATGTCTGTTCAGATGGTTTTACATAGAGGACATAAGTCATCTATTCCTGGATTACATCTAGAGAAAAATAAACATATAAATAAAAAACATGAGATGGTCATATTTGGAAATGAACAATTTGATGAAGTGATGATATAATTGACTCATGCTAAAAATGTTGGTGTTATCCATGCTTGGTAACATCCAAATAAACCACAGAGAAACATCTAAGTGGGGGAGAATTTGATGAGGAAACATCCCCCTTAATTCTGTTGATCATCTAACCTCATGATAGATGATGGGTGGATTAATTCACTATAAAATAATTTTAATGTTATAAGGTGTTTAGACAACAAAAATATTAGTCATGATGTTTGTTGTTTTGAGGCTGAAGCCGATTAGTGGTGGTCGATGGTTAACAATATCAGGGAGTGTAAGAATATTAAATCTCTTGATTTGGATGAATTCAAATGTATGTTTCTTGGAGAAATATTTCCCTATGTTGGTGAAACATATGATAGAAACCAAATTCATGGAATTGAGAAATGATAAAGTCTCAGTGGAGGCATATAAAGAAATATCCACTCATTTTACAATTTATGCTCCTAACATCATCCATGTTCTTAATAGAAAACTCAATTGTTTATTATTCACGATTAAATCCAAAGTATCTATGGGTGTCGGGTTTTCATGAGTTAAAAAGTTATAAAAAACACGGTTAATGTACAAAGAATGTGGATATTGAGTTTTTTGACGATGAAGTGTTCTTCGACTGCTAGTATAAAAGAGGTCGATGTGGAAGGAGAAAGATAAAGATTCATCAAATAAGACTGATGGTAAGAAAATTAAGTTTATAGTTTGTGATAATTATGGTAATATAAAAACTAGATAATGCCTTCTAAATTCCGGTAACTATTGTAGATGTGGTTAAATGGTATATAGGTATTGTAACTAAACTAAAAAAGATAAATGTAATGATAAGAAAAAAATGATATATAGTTAGTAAACTGTTTAAAATGTAATGAGATGAGTCATTATGCATAAGAATTAGTGATGAAGAATTTTAACTTTGGGAAGAATCCATACTCTATGAATAAATGTGTGGTGAAATACTTTACAAAAAAACATTATTATATGTTGGGAAATAAAATGAACTGGTATTAGGTAAATTGTTTGTTTATTCAGATTATGCTAATGTGTTGTCTAATTCAGGGTCAACACATTGAATCATTTCTAAGAAATGTATTATTTAATTGGAAATTTCACGTCAAGAAATAAATTCATGTCATAGGGTAAAAAAACAAGGGGGAAATTTTTAGGGAAAAATTAATAAGAATCTTTATAACCTTGTATGTGGAAATAATTAACCTTCATAACCTGTGGTTTTCCTCTAGTAGTGTTTGAGGTTTGTTTTAGTATGGATTGGAATTCTGGTTACCATACTAATATTGACTGTAGAGCTAAAGAAGTTTCTTTTCAAAAAGACATTAAATTTTGTTACCAGAATGAAACCTTTCCATTTATAACATGTCAGGAAGCTAAGAAACTATTAAAATATGTAAATAAATTCTACCATGAAAATATTTTTGAAAATAAGGGAAATGTTCAGATTAATGATATTCTAGTTGTAAATGAGCATCATTATGTCTTTCCTGATGAGTTTCTTAGTATTATCATTGACCATGAAGATGAATTTAATGTTGACATAGTTCATTATTCTAATAAAATTTTGAAACCATCTTATTGAATAGGTAAAATTGAAATTTTAGTGTTGAAGAACCAATTTTATATGTTATTACATAAATGTTTCATTCGCACAAGGACATCACCAAGGGGTGATCCTCTATTACTTTTTATATTTTTATATGGTTTAATTAGAAATTTCATTGATTATAACGTCTTCAATAACATCACCATTAAGAATAAGTATCATTTACCTCATATCAATGATTTGTTTGATCAGCTCCTGCGAGCACAATATTTTTTGAATGTTGTCTTGAGGTATGGGTACCCCTAGATGAATGTAATGGAAGAAGACATTCTAAATATTTTGTTTCATACTAGATATGGCCATTATGGATTTGGAGTTACGCAATTTGGGATAACTAATGAACCTCATGTATTCATATATATTATTAATAGAATATTTTAGGATTTGTTTGTTATGTTTATGGTTATTTTATTGATGAATTTTTGGTATATTCAATAAGTAAATATAATCCTGAATGTTATATAAGTGCTTTTTTTCAAATACTAAAAGGAAATAATCATTATGGGAAATTCGGAAAGTGATAGGCTTGGTTCCAAAAATTTTCATCCTTGGTCACATTATTTCTAAAGATATAATAACTACTGATTGAACTAAAACAAATGTTATTGAAGAATTAAAAAGAACTAAAAATATAACAGATATTCGTATTTTTCTTGGTTCATCAGTCCATTACTGAAGGATTTTTTAAAATTTTACATGCTTATATAGCTCACTGAATAAGTTATCATGAAAATATGATAAGTATATATGAAAAAAATAATGTGATGATTTTTTTAGGAATTGAATAATAAGATTGGTGAATGATCTAGTTTTGGAAATAACTTCTAGAAATGGTGAATTGTTTTGTCTACATTGAGGCTATGTTGAAATGACTTGGTTTTTTCCTAATGTAGAATGATCATGAAAATCCTTATGTTTCATGTCAATTGAAAACTAATGAATTAAATTTTTTTACAGATAATATAAAATTTGATCATTTTATATTTTTTTTTTCTAAATTTAAGGGCATCATCAGTATGGCGTGAAATTTAAAATATATACTAACCATAAAACCATAAAGTAAATATTCAATTAGAATGATTCAAACATGAGATAGAGAAGATACTGGAAACCAATTATGGACTATGATTCCATGATTCATTACCATCCTATAAAATAAAGAAAAGTGGATGATTTTTTGTGTTATGAATTTGATGCTACATTAAAATTGTTATGTTTGTAATGTTACCCTTTGATTAATGATTTTAAAAAAATTGGTATGGATGTATTTGGTGAAGGAAAAGTCTATTTTAAAGGTTTCAGTGCAATATTTTTTGTTAGACAGAATTAACCATGCATAGAAGGATGACACTGAATTATAGAAAAAGGTAGAATTGGTTCAAAAGGGTGATTTTCATGAATTTAACAATGATAAACACTTTGTTTTGATATTTTGGAATATATTATGTGTGACTTATGATTCATAGTTGATGAAAGAGTTGTTATGTAAGTCTCATAGTTCCCCATTTTATATTCATCCTGAAAGTACTATGATGTAAAGCGACCTTTGGGAGTATTACTAGTTAGATCGAATGGAAGGAGATATTTTTGACATTACTATGATGTGTTTGACTTGTTTAAAAGATAAAGAAGAATGAAAGTTTTAAAAGGAATTGATTTATCCTTTTCTATTACTGGAGAGTAAATTGGGAAATATATCCCTAGATTTCTTAGTGGTATTGCCAAATACTTTTTTAGGTAACAATTCATTTTTTTCTATTATTTATTGATTTAATACATTTTCTAATTTTCTTCCTATTTGTGTTACATTGTCTATAGATCAACATTATCAGTTGTATCTTAAAGAGATAGTCATGTTACATTGAGTTCAGCAGTATATTATATCAGATCAAGATCCAAGGTTCATCTCTATCTTTTGAAAAGGGATTCAAAATTCATTGGGTACTGAATTAAATTTTTGTACAACTTTTCATCCTTAATTAGATAGGAAGTCATAATAAAAAATTCAAACATTAGAGGATATGTTTCATTATTGTTCAATGGATTACCACATAAGATAGGATCAACAACATTAATTGGCTGATTTTTCCTATAATAACAATTTTCATTTCTGTTTTTAGATGTAACCATTTGAGGTATTGTGTAGAAAGAGTTGTTAAACTCCAATATTTTTTGATGATGTCAGAGAAAGGATATTGATTGGTCATGAATTGGATGTAAATATGGAAGAAAAAGTTTAGTTGATTCAGAGAGACATGAGGAAAACAAAGAGTAGGCAGAAAGTTTATATAGATTATTAGAGGAAGGATCATTATTTTGAGGTAAGTGATCATTTATTTCTTAAAGGTTCTCTTTGAAAAAATGTGACACATTTTTGAAAGATGGGTAAACCGAGTCATCGGTTCATTGGTTCCTTTGAGATTTAATATGATGATTGATTAGTTACCTATTGAGTTTCCTTAACTCTATGTTTATCCTAGGAACATAGTTTTTTTATGATTCAATGTTATGAAAGTATTTTTCAGATCTATCTATTTTGGACTGTAGAAGTAGTTATGTTCGAAAAGAATATTTCTTATGAGGAATACCCAGTCCATATTATTGACCATAGAGAGAATGTGTTGTAGAATAAGGTGTTTCATCCAGTTAAGGTTTTTTGAGAAATCCATATGGTTAAAGAAGAAATATGGTAATCACAAAATGCTATGAGGGAGAAATACCCCCACTTATTTGATAAGTAAATAGCATTATGAGTATGAAATTTCCAAAATAGGGGAAGGATGCAGCATCCAATGTAATTATAAAATATTAAATTTTCATATTTATTAATATATATTAATTATATATTAATTTTATATTAAATGGGGTTATTTTTATGTTGTCTTACCGAAACCGCAATAATGGAAATCTCTAAAATCTTATGTCCCACACAAGACTGAATTATACACAAAAATAATAAATTTTTAATATTATTAATTTAAAATATAGATAATGATATGTCATTGTATTCATGTTAATAGAAATAACTAACTATATTACTTTTAAACAATTTTTTAATTTTTTTCTTCATGGTAATAAATTTTATGGGACTAAAATAATAATAAATCCAATTTAATCATAAAAAGATCTATCATTTTTAGAAGATACTTCTACAACCTATTAATGGATAACCTTTTTTAATTATAAATTTTTCTAGTTTTATAAATATTATATGAAAATTTAGACTTATTATTTGGAAGAGAGACATCAAAATTTAATTTGGTTGATTTTTTTGTATTTTTCTGACAATATTAAATTTTTTAATGAATTGGGGAAAATAATGCATTTTAATTCAAAACTGTATTTTATTATAATTTATTTATATAGTTAGGTTATCACATTAATTTGACTTAAACAGTAACTAAATAATTTTTTTACATTTTAATCCAATTTAAGTCATTTCAATCAATATTAAATTGAAACTGGATATTCAAAAAATTTGAACTTTTGAATGTTTTTACTTTAAAAACTCATTTCCTTAATATGTCAGCATGATTAACATTTAAACTAATTTATGTCATTTATATGAATTTATTTTTTGAAAAAGGACATACATGGTTGTAATAAGTAAGAAAAATGTGATCTAATAGGATAAAAATAATTTTCGGTGAATTGTAACCCTAGTATTTTATTTTCCTTGATTAAAGTTAAAACTGGTTATTAAAGGTAAAAATAATAGTATAAAAAAGTAAAACTACCCTAATAATTTTTATAATCTTATTGGATGATTAATTTTATACTAAAACAATACTTAGGTCAAAATTGTGGCATTTCGAGGCCACTCGTGTGTGGTTATGGCATTCACAAAAGTTTCATTAAACTAAAAACAAAAATTTCATAAACACGTATCCTATTAGTAAAAAAATTTTAATATCGATTTATATAATTCTTATCTTCGACTATAAAGGTAAATTAAAAATATAAGAAGATTTCATAAATCATGTTAATTTATTTATAATTTTTAAAAAGTAAATAATAAAATTTAACTCTGACAGAATTATGATGTAGTAATATATTTATTAAAGGAAGAATCAAATAAATGATATTAATAATATTCAAATAAGTATAAATTAAAATATTATATGAAATCTATAATATTTTTGGATTACATTGACATATTATTTATGATTTAATGTAGTTAGTCAGAAGGAATGAATATCTTGTTATTTTTGAAAAATTCATTTGATGAATAGTGTCCAAATTGAAACAATTCATATTTTAAAATAAAAAATATAATATTAAATATTATAAAATTTTAAAAAACAAATAATAAAAAATAGTTTATATATATCTAAAAATGTCATTAATGACTCATTCATTTTTCAATTTTCAGGTTATAGAAATTTTTTTAACTCTCAAATAGTAAATTACATAATAAAATAGTATTATTTAAAAGTGTTAAACAGAAACGATAAAGATTAAAAAAATAGTTAAACTTTTCTAATTATAATATGATGATTATATTTAGACCCTTACTCATCATACATTCAAACTAAATCAATCTGGACACGTTTACATTATAATATAAATTTATATAATTTTAATACTTTTAGTAATTCGAAGTGTACCCCTCCACTCTCCGATAAAAGTGAACACATTCATCAATATTAATTAGCCTTAAAAAATAGTTTTTCTAGCCAATATCATTAAAAATTCATTCCAAGAATCCATTCCCACATTATTGATGTCTTTTTTAGACCGAACACCATTCTTAGTAGTGTTTAGGTGTTATATATGGTGATAATCTAAAGGATAGAAAACCTTTTTATTTAAGTGTTTCATTTTTATTTCTTCCCACTCTTCTGTAAAAACTCCTCAAATTAAATGAGATATTAAATACACTATAATAAATAAACTATTATTTTATTATACTATTATCACCACCTAAATCCATATCTATTTCTCTCAAATGAGAATTGTATTAATTGTTTGTGAGTACGTGTGAACTATCACCTCCATGGACCGATATAATTCGTTTCCTCTAACTATCTATCAGGACAGTTTATACTGATGTAATTGTTGTTCTTATGTGATATTAATTACATATAATTACATATAATATTATAATATATCAATTATGTTCTTACATTTTGTGCACGTCAATATGATAACATCGTTCATGTGTACTTGTGAACTATCACCTCCACGTAGTGATGTGATTCGTTTTTATTCACAACATAACATATAATATTTATATATGTTTATTTAAATTATTAATATTATACTAAAGATTTTATCATCATTATTTAAATATTGGAAAATAATTAAATTATTTCAATAGTGATCAGTGAAAAATGAAAATGCTACTCATGGGTACATGTAACCAACCGTCTCCATGATTATAACATTCTTAATTTTTCATAATAATGATTAATGTATTAATTAAAATGTATAATTGATGTAATTATATGGTAATTACATTAGGAATATTATTCTAGAGATGACGGACATATGAGAACATGGAAACATTTATATCATACCAAGTTCATTTTTGAACTCATGTACTGAATATTGACAAAACGTCCGACACAAAAATAAATAATTAAGTAATTGTACTAAAATTATAAATATGTGATATAAAGGGAATAATAAATTTGAAAAAGGTTATAAATCAATTATAAATAAACCTATGTTTATTATTAAAAAAATATATAGAACGTATGAGACAAGTTGGGCTCGAGGTAAGGGACTTCATCTCAATCTCCTTTCATTAAGGAATATTATTCTTTTATACACCACTTTCATTAATATGTATAATAATAAAACCATTTACATTAAAAATGATTCAAAGGACTTCAAAATTAATCTTTTTTTATGAATCAATTTATTAAACAACAAATGGCATGTTGTTTTATGTATGCGATGACAAAAAAATGTTCGATGTTGTGACTATTATTTGATATTTGGATTCCTGTAAAAGTGAAAACGTTTTGAAAAGAAAACTAAATACCATACAACCATTTCAGGATTTTGTTATTTTAAATTGTTTTAATAATGGTTATTTTGCCATTATATTGAAATGATAACTTGTGATTACAATGTGGAAATGTTATTTTTCATGTGATTTTTTTAGGTTTTTATGATTATGTTTTGGATCTTGGGAATTGGTTTTGTATATGGGTGGTTACATGATAAAATAAGTGAGGTTGATCTTGTGATATCTCTCCAATGCATTGGGTAATTATACAGTGTTAAATAATAAGGTTTATTTTAATAGATTTAGGGAATATACTGTAATGTGTATTTCAAACCTAACCATAATGGTTACTCCCTATATAGCTGTGAAAGCTACAATATAATAATGATATGGATTCCATAAGTTACCTTTATGATTTATTATTGATAATATGTTTTTGAGGAATGTTATTATTCCATGAGGTATGTTAAAAAATTAATTTTTATGGGTAAAATAAATATTTTGTGAAATTTTTTTTGTGTTTGAAATATTAATGGTCTAATGGATTCATTCATTATTTTATATCCTTTACAAAGAATTTTATTCTCATCATAATATTTTGAAATGTTTTCCATAGGGTATAAGGATGGGTAAGATAAATCGATATGTCAAGATGAATGTTTTGAATTTTTATATCATGAAAAAAGACATCATGTTTTAAATAGTTGTATATTGTGAAACAATGATTGTTAATATAAGTGTATATATTGTAATATCTTAGTTGTAATATAATATTTATGAAATAATTATCGAAAAATACTAACATGAAAATATCCTCAATGTTAATTCTTCACTTAGCTAACTATTTTGTAATGTTTATGTTTGTGTTATTATAAATAATCCTATTATTTTGGGGGAGAGAAAATATGCTTCTAATAATCCCACAAACAATGGTCCAATGTTTTAACTAGAAGGAACATTTGAACTATGAAACAAATTCCACAACCCATATTTTTTCACATATAATAAGTGACAATAAATTCCAAGTGCAAAAGAGAAATTTGAAGCTTATGCTATCACCAATACTAAGGTGGATACTAGAAATGACGTACTAAAAAAACACATTGGTTAATCATTCATGAATAATGAACTAAATATTTTATTTTGGTTTTATTAATTATTTTATAACATGAATGTTTATTATAACTATTGAATTACTACCTAAAAGAAAGTATATCGAGTTATCTATGAAAACAAAAAATAGTATAATGATTGTATCTCAATAATATATATCCTCCCAAATCAATATGTTTAGGATGAATAAACCAAAAATCCTTATCGTAATTCCAATAGTGGAATTATATGCTATATTGGGAATGGATTGGATGTCCTAATATATAACCAATATAAATTTCAATGAGGGGGATGTTATTTTTTGTCTCTGGAATCATCCTATTAATCTATTCATGTCTATGGAGGAAGATGAATCTTCTTTGGAAATTTCTTCTCAATAATAGATATTATTACCTTAAGAGAAATTATATCTTACTCTAATAATTTTTAGGGGGAGGTATATCCTTAAAGGAATTCCTATTATAAGGGAATGTGATAGTATTACTTTTAGTGTTTCCAAGTTTACATTTTTACCACATTGATATATTCTAAATCAATCTTATTCCAGGAGATCTACCAATATCCATTAAACCTTATAGAATAGTCACCTTCAAACTAGACGAACCAAATAAGACACTTTAATTGAATCTAGAAAAGTTTTTCATACATCTATGTGACCCCCTATGGGGTGAATTGATCATATTTTTCAAGTATAATTACGATTCGAAATATACCTAAATTGATTATCATGAACTTAACTAGATCAGGATAATGAAAAAGTATTCAGTAATACCGATTGAATAATTATTCAATCAGATCCATAAATCACAATACTTTTCTATTGTAAAACATCAATAATGATATAACCAATTAAAGTCGAAGAAGGATTATATGAAGAAGACTTCATTTACAACAAGGTATTATCACCCTTTGTTCATAGTGATTCTATTGAAACTCACTTGTACTCATATATTATCCATATAATTAATGAATCGAGTCTTTAGAGATAAACCATAAATATTTATAGAATTATATGTAGTTGATATTCGCATATACATCAACAAAATGGAGAAACACGAGGAGGACTATAATTTTTTGTTGAATACATTGAAAAAGTAGTAGTTATATGAAATGTAAAGTAAATTTGAGTATTAGGTGGATCATTTAATAATGTTGGGGAATATTATCCATTGTAAAGGAATATCTGTGTATATTTTAAAGATGAACTTGATTGAGGAAGGGATCAGAAAAATATATATAATAGAGATATGTTTAATTCTTCAATTATCTAGGAACTAATTAATATTTTTTAGAACCTTATCATAGTTCCTAACATGATAACAATGGTAGCTCAGAAGTGAGTGAAGTCTGTATAGAACAATGTATGTGTAGAGATACTTATGATGTTATTGGAGAGGTTAATAACTACACCAATACTCATACTACCGACAATTGGGGAATGATATATGATATATAGTTGTTCATAAAATATGTTGTTGGGTTGTGAACTCGTGTAAAATGATAGTGTGATAACATATACCAGCAATAAATTGAATATAAATTAGTATAAATATCATATACATGATTTAGAGTTTTCCTCAAAAATATTTCTCATTAATGATTTGGTTGAATTATCATTATGGAGATAAGTGTGACATATATACAGATCATAAGAGCCTCAAGAATTTATATTCATGATAAAGGATCTCAATATATGTTAAAAATTTTATTATATTTGATCCGGAATTATGATTGATCAATCCATTAAATTAGTGGGAAGGTGAATAAAGTGGTAGATTATCTATGTTAAAAATATTCTACAAGCATATCCTTGAAAATTATTGATATGAATAAAATTTTCTGATATAACAAATGGATAGACATGCGAATAAATATGAAAATAACCTCATCCTACCTTTATCAAATGGTTTCTCAACCATCCATTTTAATGAAGATTAATAAAGATCAAAGGGATAATTAAGATATCTAGAAGAAGGTGGATTTTACATGAATTAAAAAATCCTCTGAGTAAAACATTGACGAAGAAAGAGTTGTTGTATTTGGTTTAGGATAGTATATACCATTAAAACATGTTTATAAGAAGTTGGATAATACAATAAATTGTGAATAGATTTAATTAGTAAATGACTAAGAATATCAAGAACATTCATTGATACACCAGGGAATCTCAGATTTGATGGAAGAGATAGACTAACGACAACCAATGAAACTTGGGGTTTTAGTTCAAAGATAATGCATTCATTTTTATATATCAATTTAAGAGTTTCATGACGTTTGTGATGAAGTTAATGCTAAATCATAGGTATATAAGAAACTTTAATACTCTATTATCTTTGAATATATGACTTATTGAATACCACTCCTACAAAATATATCACAATTACATTACATGTTATATGTTTAACTAATTAGAATGTACATACCATATCCCAAACATATAACATGGCAATAGTTGGAACAACTAGTGAATATTGTTTATTATGAGGAGAAACCACTAAAGATCTTGGACCGTATTGATAAATCTCAATGAAACAAAATTATTCCCCAAGAAATATCACATTAGTGGAACCATAAGTAAGAAAAATAAAAATGGGAAACTAAGGGTGTAATAAAATAATATTACCCTCATCTATTTTCGCCTTAGTATATATAATGATAAGACATGTCTAAAAGGGGAAGAACTTAACCACATGAAATTTTATTCTATTTTTATTATAATAACTCAGGTTTCATAATGACTATTCTATTATGTTTTATAATATAAGAATAGATAATTAGTCTGAAATATTAACTGAATATTACATAACATGATACAATATTTTCCATAACAGATATGTACAATATAGGGAGATAAACAACAATGAATAGTAAAAACCCAAAGACAAAATTCGTAGTTTGAAATTATTCCATAAATATAACTCCAAAAATAATCTATTCAAAAATAATGTGAAACATTTGGAATATAATTGTAACTATCATAAAAAGTTTAAGAACCTTTATAAGTTAAATATGAATGGTAAAATAGGAGAATCTTGGTGTATATATTGGTTGTAAAAGGAAATGTGACCATTAAGATATAATAATTACAAGAATAAGGAAATGTGACAATTATATAATCATTAGTATAATAATTTGACCATTAGGAATAATAAATTGACAAATGGAAAAAATATGATGAGTTTATAAAATAATAAAATTAAATTAAAGTGTTAAATATGATAAATTAATATTTTAACACAAAGAAAACATAACTATATTTTTTTGTAAAATATATTTGTTTTATCAACATTAAAATATATTTTTATGATAAATCTAAAAATTTGATACTAAATAAATTTTGATAAAATATTTTTATAAAATAGAAGTAATATTTTTAAAAAATATAAAATGATTTTCTTAATTCGTTAGTAATTTTTCGAAGTATCTTATATTTCATTTTTCTAAAATATTGATATTTTCTAATAAATTAGGATTTTTTAATAATAATGTTATAATATTTAGAATAAAAAAACAGATTTATATTATTTAATTTACATGTTTAAATTATATTTGGGTGAATTTATTGTAATTTTCTAAAAATGAAGTATTTTTGTTGAATAGTAATATATGAAAAATATGTTATTTTACATTATAAGTTAAAAAAATAAATAATTTTATATGGGGAGATATAATAAACCATTATCTCATCCTTATGTGAACCAATTTATATATATATTTACAATAATCACAACTATTGATAGTTTAGAGAAATAAAAGTAAACTGAAAAATTTTATAATTAAAAAAACCCATTTTCCCCCTTGTAAATATCACCTTTCACCACCAATTTTTTCCTCATAGTATAATGATTTATCTTTCCAAATATATCCCCAAATATCTTCCCAAACATCTTTCCCACATCAAGGAGTTCTAGTAATAACCAAAATACTATAGTAAGGGGCCTTAGGGTATATCCTTATAGTTAACATCCCAAGCAAGAGGTAGCATTCAATGCTCAACTATTTAATTTAAATTATTATACTTCAATCCACTATATTTCATCCATACATATTTATAGAATTACTTCAACATTATAAATATAATAAATTTTTAAAATTTTATGGGAATATCCAATACCCATCTTTTTCTCTCTTTACTCTAAAATGAATGAATGGTTTATATTAAGGCTTGGTCACCACCTCCATAGAAACAAATTTAATTTTACATGGCCACGTCTCATAGATCGGTTTCAAAAAATATTCAATGATTAAATATATTATTTATTATATAAGTAACATTGTAGAAATATAATTTTTTCAAAACACTAATGACATTATGAACCAATGATTTTTATAATTTTAATCATAAAAAATGAGTTAATTGAGTCATATTTTAAAATTCAAAACTATTATAGATCATCTCTCAAACTGTAATAGTATTTTTCTAAAGTAATTTTAAATACTAAAAAACTATACAAATATATATACATATTTTAACTCTTTGAAAATAACATTAATTGTGATTAAATCAAAGAAGCTATTTTGGATTGGTTTAACTAAAAAAATCCAAGAGGCCGATTTGAATAAAAAATTATATAATGAAAAATTTTCTTATAATAATAAATAGACATAACAATTAAACTCACATAGAAAATGTAATGAAAATTTAATTAATTAATTTTATTTTATTATTTATGGGGCTAAACTCACTAACGCAACTAATCATGATCCCGAGGTATGGGATTGTTCAAATAACCCTTGTTACATTTTGGTTACCCGTTTTTATTTGTTTTATCCCTTCCCCTTTGCATCCTCATCCTGAATTTATTTTATAATATATATATATATATATAACATAAATTCATGCATTTCCTAATTTATCTTTCATTTCTAGTCATAATACCTGGCCATCTTGTTACCTTCATAAATATTTTTTTAATGAAAACCTATTAAATGAAAATTAGTCTAATTCTTATCCCTTTTATGTATAACTCCATCAAATTATTTTTAATATTTTATAGTTTTTTACAAAACTAATTTTTTTCATGTAAAACCATTTTGGTTCATTTCTAGTTTTATGAAAATTTTTATTCTATTGCCCTCAATAACGAATCTTCACGCATTTTCATAAAACACCCAACAGGAGATTCATTTAAAAACCTAATTTCCAACAATTTTTCATTGTCACGACCCGTCCTCAGGGCCCGTTCCATGACTACCCCAAGCCTGCCTTCCATAGGCCAGTGGCTGGAAACTAGCACTAAAGGCGTAAATCCCAATAAAAGGGAAGAAATTTCCTTTATATAAGTAAACAAACACAACAGAGAACACAAACTAAAGTAAACACTAAGTAAACTGAGTACAAAAGATAGTGCTGGAAAGTAAACGGGCCGGAATACAAACCCAACTGAAAGTACAACAAAATAGTAAAGAAAGAACAGCTGTGTTAATGTAAACCAGTAACCCCTAAGTGATCCTCTGTATATCCCACCTGAAGGGTGGGTACAGATGGTCTCCTGAGCTCCTCGGTTTTGGTCGTCCGCTCCGTGTACGTCCCTCCAAATGGTCCACCTACAGGTACCGTCTCGCTCCACAAGACTCCACATCAATCAATGTTGTTTGTCGTCTGTATCCAACACAACGTAGTGCGGGCATAGCCCGTGCAGTGGTGAGTATACGATACTTAGTAGTGACCCTGAGACTCCCGAAGGTCTCCCAGAATCCACAAAGGAATAGACCATAATGGCATAATACAAACACGAAGTATCAACCAACTCGACTTAGGTATATACCCATACATATACATAAGTCATCAATTTTAGTTCGACTCCAACTCCCGAGCTCAAGTACAACCCAGTCCACATAGGAAAGCACAACACAATCCACACAGGAAAGAAAGTCAATCATATCGATGATAATTATTGAATGTCAAGACTCAACTCACACATGTATACTACTAATGAAGAGGAGTGGAGATGATAGATATTGCCTGTGAATCATCTCCCATGCCGAACCCATGTAGGATCCAAGTACAGAAGTTGTCGCTGCCGAACCCACGTAGGATCCTAGTACAGTAACCATCACTGCCGAACCCATGTAGGATCCATGTACAGTCTTCCTCGCTGTCGAACCCACGTAGGATCTCAGTACAGTCGTCCTCGCTGCCGAACCCACGTAGGATCCAAGTATAGTCGTCATCGTCGTCGTAGTTGAAGCCATCCCTAGGGATCCGGCACACAACACGCTAGATTCTGGGAGGGTCCGCTCCATGATCCAAGAGGGTAGACACATCAACTATCAAAATATATAGAGTTGATGTATCCTGAAGTTCGGTCTCATCAATAGGAACTCAACGCAACAGACGATGCGTCAATCGGACGCCCGGCCTAAGAGTTACTGGCTTTTTTGTCCCAGGGTCCCGGTTAGAAATATGCTCGTTTCTACCCCGAATGATTTCCAAAATTTTCCAAAACTCACTAAGAATATCGCAAAAGGACCGTCTCGTCCAAAGAGTCATAGTTCCACAGACGGCATGTCGATCAGACGTGCAGTCTTTAAGTTAACCCCGTTTAAGTGATTAATAGGCCCGACCAGTTTAGCCCAGTGGGTCGACGGGTTGGGTTGTCCCGGTTTGACGGGTCCGACCCAGCTGGGTTTTGGTCCGATCCAAAGGGTTACCCAAGTCGGCCCAGGAGGGCGCGGCCCGGCCTGGCGCGGCCCGTCTCGGCCCGGCCTGGTGCGGCCCGGCCCGGCTCGGCCCGGCGTGGCCCGACCTGGCTTGGTCCGGCTGGCTCGGCCGAAGCCGAGTGGTTCCAAGGTGGGGGGGGGGGCAGATTTCCGCACCAGCGGTGCCAGGAGGTGCCGCCCTTCCCCAAACTGGCCAGTTATACTGGCCGGTCTTTGCACACGCAGCCCGCATGGGCGGGTCGCTGGTCCTCCAGCATGGCGCCCTCTAGGCGTCACGGTCCAGCACCGCCCGACTGGCCGACAGACCGGAAGGTCCTCTAATGCGGCTCCCTCCTAGCGCAGCGGCTCCTCTTTGCTCGACCAACTGATGGGATGACATGTTCTTCTGCCGAAGCAGCCTGCGTTGCGGGCCCCGGTTTGTTCCGCACAACTGGTGCGACAGCGCCGGTTCGCTTCGTGATGATCCTTGCTGGGCGCAACGGCGCCGTGTTTTTCCTCTGCCTACGGTTTCCAATTACAAAGGAATAATGTTCCAGTGGAGGGTTGTCAGGCTATGTTCATTCGGCCCGCACCCTCCGCATTGGATGGTATCACATGGCTAAGAATTCACAAGGTTCACAAAACACAACGAACAATTTTACTGTCAATAAAATTGAATCAACACTCCCTACCTCAATAAGATGATGACTATTGGCATCGCGGTTGAAGGCGTCGCGAGATGAGGATTTTTAGACGTCGATGGAGAGAGTCCGAGGAGGAAGTGGTGTCTCCCCTTTTTGTTATGGAGAGAAGATTGAAAGGCATGACGTCGTTGGTGAGTTCCCGCATCGGTGTCTCCTCCCTTGTCGTAGAGGTAGAAGAGGACAGAGAAACCAGGGTCATCGAGTCGTAGTTATTCATCGAAGAGTTGATGTTCTTCATTGAGGATAATGTTATTCAAATAAAACTAGAGCTCTCTCCCCAAAATCTAAACACAACAAGCCATCCCCAAAAATAAAATAAGGATTCCCTTATTTTATTAAATCAAGCCATGCATTCAAATTTACAAAATTCAAACACTTATTTAATTAATAAAGAGTTTCAACTAATTAATTAATGTGTGTTTTGGCATACAATAAATAGGGAGAGAGGGAGAGTTACTTAATTAAAGGTGGTTAACATGTTTTAAAGCGAGAGGTTAAGAGAGTTATGGAAATGTGAAGGGTTTGGGCTCATGTGGGCCCCACCTCACATTTATCCTCACAAGGGTAGTTAGGATGTTAGTGGGTCCCACCCTAACTTCCCCATGTAGGTTATATCCACTTAAGATATAAAAATCAAATTATTCCCACAATTTTATTTACCTCTCAATTAATACACAAAAATTAACTTCTTCTCTTGTGCAAATGCATCTTCGGTAAAGGTCCTCCTAAGAAATTACCAGCGCTACGAGTTCATCGGTGCCCTCAGATTTCAATTTTGAGCACCGGTACAAAAGATAGAAAAACCTGCTCATTCGTTCACTGAACATACCCAAGATAAACTTCTGAAAATTATTTCGGGCACACCGGGCCTCGGAATTAGGTAACGTCAGAAACTACGTACTCCCAAAATCCTAATGAATTAAAGAAAAAAATTTCTTAAAAATTTATGGGTCTTTACATTAATCCTACCTCAGGGCTTTATGTCCCCGTAATGAAATATCATAAACTAGGGAAACAAATGAGGGTACTATTCGTGCATCAGATCCTCCCGCTCCCGTGTGCTCTCTTGGAGGTTCCCGTGCTGCCAACGAATGCACACTAGATGAATCAACAGTGCACGTAGGACCCGCTCCTGTCGATCCTCGATCTCCCCTGGGACCTCCGCAAAATTTTCCCCATCATCGATGCCCATCTCCCCATGATCAATGATAAGTATCGGGCCGTACACATATCTCCTCTGCTGAGATATGTGGAAAACATCATGCACCCGGTGCAACTGAGGTGGAAAGGCCAGGCGATAAGCCACCTCGCCTACCCTTCGGAGAACCTGGAATGGTCCGATGAAGAGCAGAGATAAATTGCCCCCGGACAAATCTCTGTAATCCACGTCGAGGTGAGACCCATAAGAAAGTTTGGCCGCCATCCTAAAACTCTAGTAGTCTCCGCCTCCTCTCAGCATATGACTTCTGTCTACTCTATGAAGTTCTTATCCACTCCGGGATAATCCACACCTTATCTGTCCTAGCCTGAACCATCTCTGGTCCTACGAGTGCTGACTCCCCAGGGTCAGTCCAGCACAGAGTTGATCTGCATGGTCTGTCGTTCAATGCCTCGTATGGTGCCATACCGATGGTGGAGTGGTAGCTGCTATTGTATGAAAACTCTTCCAAGGGTAGATGATCCTCCCACCTGCGACCAATGTCGAGGAGACATGCATGGAGCATGTCCTTGAGAGTCTGAATGGTCCTCTCTGTCTAGCCATCCATCTGAGGATGAAAGGAGGTGCTCAAGCATAGCTGCATCCCAAAATCCTCCTGCAACCCCTTCCAAATCTGGGAAGTAAAGAGAGAATCTTGATCAGAGATGATAGACGATGGAACAACATGAAGCCCTACGATCTCCTGAATGTAGAGGCGTCCCAAGCTTACCACTAAGACCTGCTATCTGATAGGTAGGAACTGGGCCGACTTGGTGAGTCGGTCAACAATCACCTAGATGGAGTCGTGTCCTCTGGAAGTACGTGGAAGCCCTATTGTGAAATACATGGATATCCCATCCCGTATCCTTTCTGGGACCTCTAAGGGAAGCACCAACACTGTCGGTACCCAGTGCTTTGCCTTCACCTGCTGGCAGTTGAGGCATCATGAAACAAACTCTGCCGCAACCTTCTTTATACCCAGCCACCGGTGCTATCATCTGAGGTCCTGTTACATCTTCACTACTCCAAGATGTACCTCTAGAGGGGAAGTGTGAAACTCTCTCAGCACCTCCTCCTATAATGAAACGGGTACCATGGTACGTCCCCTGAAAAAGATGACGTGCTCTCCTCCTACAAAAAAACCATCCGGTGCCTGCCCTGTGGAAATCTGAGCCCGTCGCATCTCAAAGTCAACGTCGCCACGATGTTCCTCTCTAAACCACTGTATTAGTGGAGGAGTGATTTTGAGAGACGATAGAAAGGCTGCTCCATCTATATCTACAAAGGACATTTGCAACGTGGCTAGCTGCTCCATCACCTCTACAAGTAGCTGAATGCCCGACCTCCTATTGAGAGCATCAACTCCTACATTCACCTTCCCATGAGTATAGACTATCTCAAAGTTATAGTCCTGGAGAACTCGAGTCATCGTCGCTGTCTTGGTTTCAGGTCCTTCTGTGAGAAGATGTACCTGAGACTCTGGTGGTCAGAATAGACTGTAAAGCACTCGCCCATCAGATAGTGCTGCCATCTCTTCAAGGAAAAGGCCAATGCTGCTAACTCCAGGTCATGGGTAGTGTAGTTATGCTCGTTATGCTTCAACTTTCATGGACCATAAGTGATCAATGCCCTCTCCTACATCAGGACACACCAAAGTCTGGTCCCTAATGCATCGTAGTAAACTACGTACCCTACGCCCTCCTCCGGTAGCCTCATGATGGGTGCACTGGTCAATCCCTGCCTCAGCTCCTGGAGGATCTGCTGACATCTATCTGACCACACGAGGGGTTTCCCCTTCTTTTTCAATGTTGAAAGTGGTGCTGCTACTCTGGAGAAGTCTGTCACAAATCTCTGATAGTACCCACCCAGACCTAGAAAACTCTGCACCTCCATCACGCTCCTGGGTGGCTCCCAAGAAAGTACTTCCTCGATCTTTGGAGGATCCACAATAACTAATGCCTTTGAGATGACGTTCCCCATGAAGTGGACCTCTCGAATCCAGAATTGACACTTCGAGAGCTTCACATAAAGCTGGTGCTCTCAGAGTGTATCCAATAAAACCCGCAAGTGGTAGGCGTGATTCTCCTCACTAATCGAGTAAATCAGTATGTCTTCGATGAAGACTATGAAAAATTGATCGAGGTAAGGCTGGAAGATCATGTTCATGAGACTCATGAACACTACTAGAGCATTGGTTATGCTGAAAGGCATAACCAGGAACTCGTAGTGGCCATACTGACATCTGAAGGCCGTCTTCTGCACAACCTCATCACGAACTCTGAGCTGATGATAGCCTGACCTTAGGTCTATCTTCATGAACCATCATTCTCCCTTGAGTTGATCAAAGAGGTCATAAATACTCAGAAGTGGATACTTTTTCTTTAAGGTCACCTGATTTAGGCGACGATAGTCGACACATATTCGTAATCTCCCATCCACCTTCTTGGTGAATAAAATTGGAGAACCCAGTGTGAAACACTGGGACAGATGAATCCCTTTCCCTGCAAGTCCTCCAGCTGTACTCGCAGCTCTTGAAGTTCAGCGGGGGCCATCCGATATACTGGAGTAGATATTGGGGCTATCTTGGGGGTACATGTCAATATAGAAGTCTAACTATCTGTGAGGAGGTGGTCCTGGAATGTTGTCAGGAAAAACATCTACGAACTGATCCACCACAACAGGAAAACTTGGACTCCACACATCAACTGCTCCTCGGATGAGACTAGCCAACTGATGTGTGATCGGCTGCGCTCTCCTTTGTGTAAGTCCATCATGCACTGCAAAGGATCCTTTCTCACCGGTGATGGTGAACTATCTCATATCTGTGTGGAAACACCGCACATTGCGCATAATACAATTGATCTGAGGATGGATTGTAGATAACCAATCCATGCCTAAGATGGCATTGTAAGGCCTCGAAGCTGCTACAAGAAGATCCCAACCAAAGATCTATCCTCCTATAGTATGCTCACACTTCCGGCACTGGTGCATAATTGTCGAGTCTACTCCCAGAGGAGTCTCTAGCCCTAAGGATCGAGCCAACAGCTCCATCATAATCTTTGAGCTTCGAACAAGGGCGGCGACAATGAAATAATTACTCGCTCCCATGTCTATAAGAACTGCAGCAAGGGTGGAGTATACATAGATAGTACCTCGAATCATCTCAGGTGCGCTGTGGTCATAACCATCCACTTCCTAAAGCTGACCCTGCCTCTGTCCGCCATCTCCCTATGGTCGCGGTGGACCTCTTGGTGGTGGTGGTGGTGGTGGTGGTGGTGGTGGTAGAGCCTCAAAGTGTCGCCCACCACCCGCTTCTCGGCCGACTCCTCTAGCTCATCCGCCTGCTCCCTGCGGACCACCATGGTCGAACCTCTGCCTCTACCTGGGTGGTCCCTCAACCATCTTCTCCTCCTCTTCAAGGGGGTCAGGCAGTCACGAGCCATGTGGTCCTACCCGCCACATGCATAGCACTGCCTACCTATCGTATGACTGGATCTACTGCATGTTCCCCGCTTATGCAAACCTCTATCCTGAGGTCGCCCACCTGATGGCCTAGTCCTCTTGGATCTCTACGACATCTGTCTATTGCCGAATGCAGAATACTTCGCTATGTTTCACCATGCGGTATGCCTCGCTGCTTGATTAGGCTCAGCAAGGAAGCTCTCCACAAGAAGGGCTCTCTCTAGTACACCTGCATGCATCAGAATGCGGAGGGTGGTCATAGAAGACCTGATCTCATGCATCATTCCTTGCTCGAAGGTTCGGGCCTGGAATAATGGGTCCCGTACCATGTTTGTGGAGTAGCACAAGAGGTCGGTAAATCTCACCGAGTACTGGGCTACTGTCATGCTCCCCTGCCACAGCTGTAGTAACTCCTGGATGCACACTGAACATAGGGTGGATGGAACGAACTCTGAGAGGAAGAGTCTCTCGAAGTCCTTCCAAAGTAATGATGCCTCGTCGTGCACCTGGAGAATCAGGCTCCACTATATACCTACTGTTGCATGCAGGAGACTCACCGCAAGGATCACCATAAGATCTGTAGGTGTCCCTACCAATATGAAGACTCATATGATAGCCTCCATCCAATCATCGTCTGCCTAAGGGTCTGTCTCTCCGTGGAACCAGGGCGGCCTCTATCGTTGAAACTCGTGCAGTGTACTTAGGCAACTTACAATCTCCGCTACTGGGGCTGGTTGTATCGGTGGAACAGCGTGTAGAGGTACCGCTAGTGCCTCCACTGTAATGGGGCCCTACACCGAAGCCTCGTCACTTGGTGGGCTACCATCTCGCACGTAACAGGGAACCCTAGCTGGCTACCATCATGGGTCCATCCTGAAATGAAACAGGTGCGCCATGGTTAATACAGTATACCAGGTGTGCTGAAACAAAGTAATCACAAAGAAAACCATTGAAACACACATGCAATCAATGTTTCCAGGCACTATGTTGGAAATCAGAAGTCAGGGTCATTGTGTACAGATACATCGGCTGTCGCACCAACATTGGACTCCCTGGACTGATAACCACACTCAATACTCTAAAAATTATTGCTTCATAGAGAAATTATCAGAGTCCTGAGTTCTGCAGTAGAACCAGCTCCTTTGATACCAATTTGTCACAACCCATCCTCAGGGCCGGTTTCGTGACTACCCCAAGCCCGCCTTCCATAGGCCATGGGCTGGTGACTAGCACCGAAGGCATAAATCCCAATAAAATGGAAGGCATTCCCTTTATATAAGAAAACAGACACAATAGAGCACGCAAGATGATATAAACACTAAGTAAACTGAGTACAAAAGATAGTGGTGGAACGTAAACGGGAAAGAATACAAACCCAAATGAATGTACAATACAATAGTAAAGAACAAACATCTACCGTAAAGTAATCCAGCAACCACTGAGTCGTCCTCCGGATATCCCTCCTGAAGGGTGGGTACAGATGGACTCCTTAGCTCCACAGGTCTGGACGTCTGCTCCGTGTACGTCCCTCCAAGTGGTCCACCTCTAGGTAATAATCTCACTCCACAAGACTCCACCTCGATCAATGTTGTCTTTCCTCTATATCCAACACAACGTAGTGTGGGCATAGCCCATACAGGGGTGAGTATACGATACTAAGTAGGGACCCCGAGACTCCCGAAGGTCTCCCAGAATCCACAAAGGAATATGCCACAATGGAATAATACAAAAACAAAGTATCAACAAAGTCTACTAAGGTATATACCCATACATATACCTAAGTAATCAATTCTAGTTCGGCTCCAACTCCTGAGCCCAGGTATAACCCAGTCCACACAGGAAAGCACAACCCAGTCCACACAGGGAAGAAAGTCAATCATATCGATGATAATGATTGAAAGTCAAGACTTAGCTCACCCAATTATACTACTCATGAAGAGGGGTGGAGATGATAGATTTAGCCTCTGAATCATCTCCCCTGCCGAACCCAAGTAGGATCGAAGTATAGAAGTCATCACTGCGGAACCCACGTAGGATCCTGGTACAGTATCCATCGCTGCCGAACCCATGTAGAATCCGTGTACAGTCATCCTAGCTGCCGATCCTACGTAGGATCCAAGTATAATCGGACTCACTGCCGAACCCACGTAGGATCCAAGTATAGTCGTCATCATCGTCGGAGTCGCCGCTAGCTCTAGGGTTCATGCACACAGCATGCTCGATTCCGGGAGGGTCCGCTCCACGAGCCAAGAGGATCATTACCTCAACTATCACAAATTCTAGAGTTGATGTATCCCAAAGATCCTTCTCGTCAATAGAAACTCCATGCAATAGACGGTGCGTCAATCGGACGCCCGGTCTAGGAGATATTTCTTTTTCCATCCCAGGGGCCCAATTATAAATATGCTCGTTTCTAACCGGACCAATTTACAAAATTATCCGAAACTCACTTAGAGTATCTCAAAAGGACCGTATTGTCAAAAGAGTCCTCGTGCCGCAGACAATGCGTCGATCAGACGCGCAGTCTTTACGTTAACCCCGTTTAAGTGATTAATAGGCCCGACCCATTTATCCTAGTGGGTCGATGGGTCGGGTTTACCCAGTTTGATGGGTCCGACCCAACAGGGTGTCAGTCCAGTCCAAAGGGTTACACAAGTTGGCCTAGCCTAGTGGGGCGTGGCCCGGCTCTGCCTGGCTGGCTTGCCCTGCAGGGCGAGCGGCTTGGCCGAAGCCGAGCGGTTCCAAGGGGGGCGGGGGCCCGGTTTTTCACACCTGTGGCTCCAGGCAGCACTGCCCTTCCCCAAACCGACTGGCTAAACCGGCATGTCTTTGCATACGTGGCCCAAATGTGCGGGTCACAGATCCTCCAGCGTGATGCCTTACTGTCGCCGCAGTCCAGCACTACTCGGTCGGTCGACGGGCCAGCCTGTTCTTCAGCCGACGCGGCCCTTATTGCGGGCCACAGATCGTTCTGCACAACCAGCATGATAGCACCAGTTCCCTTCGTCATGATCCAGGAATGGCGTGATGGTGCCGTGTGTTTCGTCCACCTCCGGTTTCCAATTACCAAGGAATAATGTTCCAGCGGAGGGTTGTCGGGCCATGTTTGTTCGGCCCACACCCTCCGTGTTAGCCAGTATCACATGGCCAAGAATTCCAAAGGTTCACAAACCAGAACGAACAATTCTATGCTCCATTAAATTGAATCAACACACCCTACCTCGAAAAGATAACGAGTGTTGGCGTCGCGGTTGACGGCGTCACGAGATGAGGGTTCATAGATGTTGACGAAGAGCGTCCGAGGAGGAAGTGGTGTCTCCCCTTTTGGTCATGGAGAGAAGATTAAAAGCCGTGACGTCATTGGCGAGTTCCCACATCAGTGTCTCCTCCCTTGTGACGGAGGAAGAAGAGGATGGAGAAACCGGGGTCGCCGAGTCGAAGTTCTTCGTCGAAGAGATGACGTTCTTTATTGAGGATGAATTTCTTCAAATAAAACTAGAGCTCTCTCCCCAAAATCTCAACACAACATTCCATCCCCGAAAATAAAATAAGGCTTCCCATATTTTATTAAATCACGCCATTCATTCAAATTTACAAAATTCAAACACTTAATTAATTAATTAAGAGTTTCAATTAACTAATTAATGTGTGTTTTGGAATTCAATAAAGTGGGAGAGAGGAAGAGTTACATAATTAATGGGGGTTAACAAGTTTTAAAGGGGGAGTATATGAGAGTTTTGCAAATGTGAAGGGTTGCAGATCGTGTGGGCCCCACCTCACATTTATCCTCACATGGGTAGTTAGGATGTTAGTGGGTCCCACCCTAACTGCCCCATGTAGGTTATAACCACTTATGATATAAAAATAAAATTTGTCCCACAATTTTATTCAACTCTCAATTAATCCACAAAAATTAACTTCTTCCCTCGTGCAAACGCATCTTTGGTAAAGGTCCTCTTAAGAAATTACTAGTGTTGTGAGTTCATCGGTGCCCTCAGATTTAAATTCTATGCACTGGACCAAAAGAATGAAAAACCTGGTCATTCGTTCACTGAACGTACCAGAGCTAAACTTTGGAATATTATTCCAAGCACACTGGTCCTCAAAATCAGGTTCTGTTAGAAACTGCGTACTCGTAAAATCCCAAAGAAGTTAAGAAAAAAGTTTCCATGAAATTTCAGGGTCTTTATATTCATCAATTCAAAAGAACATTATATTAAGGAATCTAGAATTTTTATCCATTAAATGATGTCTAATAACTCTTTAATTCCTTCTTTTATAAAAATATTTTTGATATTATATTTTTATGCTTAAGGAAAGTATATTTTACCCACTTTATTTTTAAGTGTTTTTCTTACGATTATACACTATTTATGATTTTATTATATAGAAAACATATGGATAAATGTGTTGTAATTGTGATGGGTGGGCCCATAATTATGCATCCCTTAATTCATTATGTAATTATCTTATCTAATGATACACAATGTACAGTGCACGGGCAATTATTTTAACACACTATCTTATGTTTTGTTGGAAACACAGTATTATTTATGCTTATGATGTCAAGTTTTATATTTTTTCCACATTCCTATGATTCCAAGATATTGTGATATCATATAATAATTCATTTATTCTGTCTTATTATTTATGAATCTCAAACGCAATATTATCATGATATACCACTTTTCTCTAATGTATTATTTATCACCGTGATTTAATCTGTTTTTCCCTTATATTTCATTATAACTCATCCCTATTTTTATGTATGTCCGTAGGGTATCCTATACAGTATTATAAGTTTAAAGGGATATATTTCTCTACGATGGAGGTTGAAATAAAGGTGATGCGACTTATATTTTAGTTGATGTATTTCATAACTAGTCTCCAAAAGACAATAGAACTCTACATCTTTTGGGTTGTGTTTTGTTGAATATTATGTTTAATGTCATAAAATTTTATGTTTACCTGAGTTATAATTCTACATTAATTGGAAATCCTAGTATTAAAATCTATTATTATCTTGTAAAATGTACATATTTTGAAAGGTAAAGGTTGAAGGAAACCCTTCTGATGTTGTCTCCCAGTCTTTACTTATTGGAATACCAATCATCATAATATATAGTCAACAATTACCTTCTTAATGTTTTCCACAAAAAGTGTTATCTTAAATATGTACACATCTTTGTGCTACCGTAGTGCATAGGGAAATCAAATCTATGATCTTCATTAGTAATTCCCACATTATCTCATGTATCAATTGTATGAAAATACTCTTTCTAAATATCAAAGATCCATCTTCATAGTTGATGACTATTAATATACCGTATTTAACACCATTAACTTTATTACCATTTCCATTTTCAACTTTTTGAGAATTGTTTTTATTCTCTAGTAGATATGGTTAGTAAATTACATGTAAAATTTATGATGTTTCCTTTTCTTAAAAAATTTCACGACCAAATTTAGTAAATCCATGAGTATTAGATCCTTGACGATCCATATCTTATAGTGAACTCCATGCTCTTTCCTAATCAAGGAATTTTACACTTTTTTCCATCCCAGGGTTGTAGTGTATTTCATAGTAAAACTTTATGATTAGTTCAAACTATATACTTTATTTCATGTGTAGTCCCTAGAAAATATATACCTCACACTCTTTTGATCAATATATATGTAAGATATTTCACCGTAAATAGAGTGTCTCAATATCTTAATGTAAAAGATTACAAATTCATTCATAATATCCAGTGCAGGATAATTTTATTCATGAGTCTTTAATTATATAAATTTATAAGTAATAATGTTATAATTTTTCAAAAGAAAACACCCCTGTACTTTATTTTAAACATCCTTATATATCAAAAATCCTTCTTTTATTGAAAATATTTTAATTCCAATGAATTGAAATATATCTTCTCCAGTTCCTCATAAAAATTTTCATTCCTCTAACTGGGTGGATTTGAACCCTTTACATGTAAATACCACTAAATTGATTTCTAATCTTGATTTTTTTAATAAATTACTAATAATAACCAGGTAACCCAACGAAGCAATTTTTTTCTAAATTTAATGGTACATCCCTTCTTCCAAATCCATGGTATTTTAAGGTTATACATATATTAAATCATTTAAGGAAAAATGTCCAATGAAAATAACATTTTCACCCCAAAATTAATACTTATTAAATTTTTGATATAACATATTATCTCATTGTGTCTCAAAAAAAACATGTAAACGGTTCTCATTATATTCATATACTTTGGAGTATATTAAGAAATCATTAATAATTACAACAAAAATTTGATGAATATAATCCCTGGATACATTATTCCTCATTTCTACCAACACAAAGGATATATAAGATAATACAAAAGGAATTATTATGAACTCATAATTCTCATTCATTTTATGAAAATTTTAAATTTGTATAACATCACTAAATCTATAAATTGATGATAAACAAAATGAAGGTCAATATTTGAGAATTATAGAGATCCTTAAATTTGATCAAATAGACCATAAATGTGGGGGAAGGGTTATTTTTCTTTAAGAGAAATTGAATTAATTTCTGAATATTATGTTTAAAATATCATAAACCCATCACAATTATTTCTTAATAGGAAAGGTAGTCCCCATTTTGAGAAACTAGTTTTCATGAATCCCTAACCACAAAAATCATTTTTTCATCTTTAATTTCACAAATTCCACCGTATACACTCTATAAGGTGGATTAGATATGATATTTTCATTAGTCTTGTGGTCAATAATGAACTCAAATTCACAATCAGTAGGATCTCCTTGTTATTATTCAAGGAACACATTAATTTAATCATACACAATTGATTCATATTCATTTCTTAAGATACATTTCTCTTTTGTATGTTGAATTTGTTATTAAAACATTCATTAAGTTGGGACACTAGAGTTTGTTCTTGATATGAATTAGATATTGAAGAATTTCTTCTAAAAATAATGGATTTTGAAACAAACCATGATTTTGTATATATTCGCCATTAAATAGATACAGTGATAAATAAATTGTTTCACTGAGTCACACAAAAAAAAATTTCTATTTTTTTTTTGGATCGGATCAGTTCTTCAGTTGTTTTCTCACGAACTAGGTGTGATGGGTTTGACATTATCAGGCATCCTTTCATATTTATTTTTGGTCTAGAATTTTCCCTTGAGTTAAATTTGTGATTTTGGAGTAAAATGAGTGTGGTATGAGATAAAACCTACCACATGGCCTCTGCACAGCCGTGATCCTAAGACTAGGTAATGGTGCAGATGCTTACCATTAGATAGAACTCGCTTCATGGTTACAATTTGATTTATCATGCCATGTACACTAACCATGAAAATATCCCAACATATTAAAATTTGGGGTTTTTTTCTCTATCACCAATTTTACCCCATTTCTTCCTTTCTCGACCCTCATAGCTTCCCATTCCATTCGAATGCCTCCCCCATCATCTCTTCTCCCTTGGAATTCAATTTTTGGTTGGTTGTGGCACAGATTATTCAAGGATTCCTCATGTAAACCTCTTCTCCCTTGTTTTCTACCATTATTATATGAATTTCCACCTATTCTATGGGGTTTTGATTCTCTAGAACGTTGTAGTTTGATTTATGGTTTTAATCATAGGTACTGGGTTTGATACTCTTGGTTATTATCTTTTCATACCTCCTCATGGTGCAAATATGGTGCAGGTGTGATTTTATACCTTTTTTCAGATGGTTCTTCATGAATTGTAGATGGTTCCATGCCCCAACATAATGAGAATAATTTAAAATTTTATTTATTAATTTGTAAATTGTTCTATAGTTTAATTGTGTTGTGCGAAAGATGTTTTTTAGTTTTTTGACACCCTTATGTGGTGGTAATGAATTTTATAAAGGTAAATGTCTATGATTCATGTGTTTTCTTTAGTACCTGATTTAATTGAAATGAATAATTGGTTCTTTTCAAGGTGCGAGTTATGTTTTCAAAGTAACTTGTGGTGTGAATGAGTTTGGGTGTAGGTTTTTGAAAAGTAAATGTTATTCTTTGGCATGTTTGCCTTTTCATGAAATTTTAAATATGAGTTATAATTTTTTTTAATAAATGTAAGCATGGTTTGAATTTAAATGGGTTTGTCTATGTAGGTTTGAAAGTGTCTTGGCCCATATAAATGGTTGAACTGGTCATGTGACATTCTTGTGTAAATTTGAAATGGATTTTATGAATTATTGAAGTGCTGGAAAATTAAATTAAAAATGGGTTTAGTGTGTGTGTAAAATGGGAAGTGTTTTTGTTTATAGAAAATAATGATATCCCAGTATATTTATAATATTAGGCTTGCGTATATGAAAGTGGTGATATATTTGACCTGTGAAATTGAAATTGAGCACAAAGAGAATCCCTGATATCTAGTTGGGAATACTAGAACTAGAGAGATGGTGATTCAAAAGGGGTTTTTCATAGTTTTAGTTAACTGGATTCAAGCATATAAAACTAAATAAACTATAATTATAGATGATATCCAATATGACATTGAATGTTTTTACATTCCAGTGAATCATGCATGAAGACACAAGAAATTGTGGTTATGAAACAACCTTTTATCTAGGAATGAGGGTCTAGGGTCCCACTCGAGCTAGATCAAACCCAGGGGATTTCCAAATGGTGCTCTATTATATATTATGTGGATCCATCCGTTGGCATATGGAGGACCACTTGAGCTTGTGTACTATTAATAAAATCCTTTTCTTATTTAATCTAGTGTTTATGAAATGTATTTCTGTTATTTTGTTCATTTTTAAATGCCAACATAACAATTTTTTTTTTCATTAGAGTGTTTTTTAAACTAGAATTTAGATGAATATGTTATTTCATCTTTTAATGTTTTATCATGTAACCTATTTATTGGCTCAAACCCTATAGAAACCCTTGTGTGTATGAATATCTTGTAGTGTGTTTATTCTTGGTAAGGCTAGGATATTTGGTAAAGATGGTGCTGGTTGTTAGAGGTCTTCTCTTGTGGGTTTAGTGACAACAGCTTGAGGATATAGTTCCTCATCTGGCTTAAAGGCTTGGGTTGATGTTTATAGCTTTATTTATTTGTAGTCATTTTTTGGGTTCTTTCGAAAGTGTAAATTTGAATTATGTAAATTGATAGGGCTTTTTGGGTTGTATAATATCAATTTTGGCATATTTAAACTTTTCTATTGTTTATATGTATTCAATTTGGATAAAATTATTCCCAATGATTGTTATTGATACACAGTAACTAGTTTCCACCATGTGGGGATCAGAAAATCCCTTTAGGTCATTCCACAGATCGGGTCGGGTATCAGGTTGGCTGGTGACCTAGATTAGTTCATGAAAAATATGGTATAAGTAAAGGCTGGCTCATTTGGGACATTTTCCATATGCAAGATTCTGGGTAGACTAGAGCTGTGGATTTCTTGACTTGATGTCCAAGTTACAAGTGAGGTGCCTGACCAGTAGGCCTCATTAAGGGAATCAAGATACCAAGGGAATTAGTTTTTATTGTGTATTTTGATTTTTTATGTTTTTCTATATTTGGTTAATGAATATGGATTTTTTCCAATTGTTCCAGGGAGTTTGCATGGCCTAGAAAGAAATGTGGATCTAGGAAATTACCCAAGAATGAACTCCGTGATGGTGGGGTGACTGGTGTATAACCAGAAACCATATATCCATGTCACCCAGTTATACTAGTCTCCCCATTTGAGAAGCATCATTTGTTACATTGGGTTATGAAAAATTATTTTTGAAAACCATTAATTAGGAACTGAGGAAAATGGGATTTTAGAACGGAAATGACTTAATTTTCACAATGTTGGATTTTCATGAAACTGAGTTGGTGTAAAATGAGAATGGATTTATATAATTGAAACATGTGGATTTACAAACAAGATGGTTTTTAAATTAGGGATGATTTTTAAGTTGGTTTTGAAATTATGTTTTTTGTGGAAGTTTTAAACCAATGAAGGGTTTTTTGAAAGAGGTAATTTTTTTTAAATTGATGTATAATTTTTGAAAATTATTTTTCCATGATTTATTTTTCTCTATAATATTTTGTGAGATTCAAAAGGGGTTTTATTTGAAGGTTCAATCCTTTTTTGAAGTTATGTATTTGAAATTTTAAACGGGATGAACCTTGTGACTAGTGATTTTCAGTAGGGGAGGTGTGGGTGATTTTCATTTTGGAAAATGGAAATAATATCGTTATAACATTTGGTATTTTCATGTGTGACCATATGCATGGGATATATATGGATGGTGAATGGGTGCCCTATTTGAAATGAGATAAATTCACGAGAGAGACTACATGGGATAACATTGGTGGATGTGAAACCCACTGACCCTATTTTTTTTAAATGTGATTTTAAATAAAAATGTAATGTTTTGAAAAATAGTTATTCTAGGGGTATTTTTTTTACTTTTGGGTATGTTTTTGTTGGGTGTTTTGAGTATAAGAACCCCCCTCTTGTGTGAATGATTTTTCTGGTTTGTATTGTGTCGATAAGCTGGGTTGATGTTTTGGTTAGTGGTTTCTATTGAGAGGTGTTTCAGAAATCCATTGGAATGGTTTTTTATAGTTCACATGGATTTTTCTCATGGTATGTTTAACTAATAGGCAAGTTTTATTGGGTCCAATTTTTTCTTTCTAGGCTAGTGTATTTCCCCATAACGAGATAATACACTATTGAAAGGTGGCCACAAGTGATTCACCATCGGCAAGAACTCAAGTAGATCAATATAAGAACACTCACCTCAATATTCAATGGATGAGACATCATCCCCTTTATCTAGGATAAGCGATCCATATCATAGTGATACATTAAATGAAAGAGGATTTAATGGAAATTCTAGTTTGATTGAGTTGTCTGAGTCCTCGAGTATGAATATTGACCACATTGTGATAAAAGATCCTAGATAGAATTAGTGAGGAGAGTTCCAGTGAATAAAGGTGAAGCAGTCAGAAGTTCATGATGTTGGACACTATACTTAAGGGAATTTTTATCTTTCATATGTTTTACCAACATAAGGATTCATGATGGGCCACTAGTGTGGCAAGTCTATACAAAAGAGGATACTATAGTTTTTTGTAGAAAATGTGTACATTTGAGGCTTGTTTTAGGGTCCACCTCCTTATAATGTTTCCATAAATCATAATGGTCATTTTCAGTGTCACTTTTTAGAGTTCCTTTCTCTCTTGACTGTAAGGGTGAAGGTTGTGAAATATTCTGACCACCTCGGTTTAATTGGAGTGTGTTTTCCTTTGGAAAATTTTTAATTCCTCATTTTCAGAGGAATGTGTATTTTGTATGTTGTTTCTCTTGATTTTTCTCATTTTGAGAACTTGGGGTGATATGCATTAACCTTATATGCCTCTATTTTAATGAAATTACCATATGGGAGTATGTGATTACATGGTTTTCCATGTCTGTTTTTGTTTTTTGTTTGTGGGTTAGTTTCATGTGGTACCAAAAAATACGAATTTATGTTCAGGGTTTTTAGTGCTTCACAATGAGGTAGGAGATTCTTCTATCAACAAGGATCAATCCATAGGTACTAGAGTAAAGCGTTAGTATCTTCAAGAACCCCAGGAGTGTAAGTTATCTCATTCTAATCTTAGAAATCCATGTTGGAAATGGAGTAATATCAAGAATTATTTGATATCTGTTTCATTCAATGTGGTCCCATGTCATGAAAGGGGCCTTGGGAACTCTGCTGCTCAATGTTGTGATCTATGCAAATGAGAGAGTCTCTACTTGGTTTTAATATGTGGGACTTTTTGTCTTCTTAGACTTTAGTGCTCATACACTTGTGTGTGTGGTAACCTCATCTCCTTCTTTCCATGTTTTCCTTTTTATATCCCTTTTGTGGCCCACATAAGTGAATCAAGTATGGCTAGGTTTCAGTTTTTTTGGTCCATTACGTGGGCCCTTCCCTTCCCTCCCCATTTGGTGGGAATTTTTGGGTTCTCATGTGAAGGTTTTCGTGTTAAACTAATCTTGATAGTTCTTATAGTGGGGTGACCCATTGTGGGTGTTTCTGAAATTTAATATAAGTAAATAATAGATAGCTTAATCATTATGGCTGGGAGTATGTTTTGGCCCCTCTATGTGGGTGTTTCAGTTAGTCTTCCGGAATAGGTTGATTCTTATGGTTGAGAGTATAAACAAGCCTCCCCATGGAAATACATTGGTTCCCTTCCTAGGGATGGCTAAATTGTAGGAAGTCTCATTTGGATATATCTTACACCATGCTCCCCACTTTCATAAATGTTTGGGTTGTGGTGTCCCCAATAATTTAGTTGAATTAAGGTTGTGGGAATATTCTTCAGAAGTGATTTGTTCTTGTTTGTTTTTTTTATGTCAGACAAGTGTTGTAGACTCTGTCATATATTATATGAGGTTTCTCGGTTTGAAAAATGTAGTGGTACCTTGTGGAATGTTCTTTTACTTTAACAGGAGGTGTATTCACTATTGGGGTGGGTGACACATAGCAGGGATCCCTTTTTGACCTCCCATGTTCAATTAGTGAACCTTCTTTCCCGTGGTTATATTTTGGTCCTCCTCTCATTTTATGTTCATTGTGAATCTCCATGAACAATGAAGGAGTATCATTCTTGTTTTTTTCTAGGTATTTTTGTGTCTTTTAGAGGGAGAAAATTTTTATAGTGGGGATAATTGTCACACCTGGGTTTTAATTTTTGCTTTTGATCTGGCTCAGGTGGGGTTTTAGGTTGTCTTCTCAGGAACCATGTGTGACGGGTTTAAAATTTTGATGAATCATTTTATATTTATTTTTGGTCAAGATTTTCTTACTTTTATTTTTTTGAAAGAAAATTAAAACATTTGTGTTGGGGAGACAAGATGCACGGTTTGCACACGGTTATTACTAACTATGGGCCATCCTAGGAAACTATGTGGTATGAGACATTACCCACCACATGGAATCCTCACGAACCTGATCCTAGGACTAGTTAACCTTGCAGATGTTTTACTTTGGATATAACACTCTGAATGGTTAAAAGATGGTTTACCAAACTGTGTGGACTAACCATGCAGATCTATCAACACATTAAAATTTGGGGGTTTATTTTCACTTTCCCTAATTTTAACCCATTTCATCCATATTTCTCGACCGTCATGACCTACCCAACCATAGGCGTTTATCCCCCATCCTTTGAAATCACTTTAGATTTCATTTTTTTGGTGATTTTGGCTCCGATTCTTTATGGATCCCACATGTATGTATCTTATCCCTTATTTACTTCCTTTATTATGTTGTTTTTCTCCCTCTTATTTATGGTTTCTCTTCTCTAGAGCGTTGAGGTTATATTTATGGTTGTAATCAACGGTAATAGGATTGATCCTCTTGGTTAGGGGTTCTTCTGGCCTCCTTAGGGTTTGAATGAGGTGTAGTTGTGATTTCACACCTTTTTCCATGAAGTTCTTTATGAGTGGTACTTGGTTCCATGCCCAAACATTATTAGATTAATTTAATATGTTTGTTTGAATTTGTAAATATGTTCCACAGTTAATTTGTGTATTGAAAAAGGTATTTTTATGTGTTTTGACATGATTATGTGGTGAGAATGAATTTTTAATGGGAAAGGGATAAGTTTCATTGGTGTTATTTAATTTTGTATTTCATGGGAATGACTTATGGGTTATTTTAAATGTGAGAAACATTTTTTCAAAGGAAATTGTTGTGGAAATGTTTTTGAGGGTATGTTTTCAAAATGTAAATGTATTTTTTTTCATGTTTGGCTATTTTTCCATTTTTAAATACGAGTTATAAATTTTTTAAATTAAGGGAAGCATGTTTTTAATTTAAATGGGCATTTTTTAGAGTATATAAAAGGGGATTGGCCCATGGAAATGGTTAAACCGATCATATTAATTTCTTGAAAAAATTTCAAATGGATTTTATGAATTGTTCAAGTGGTAGAAAAATGTACTTAAAAATGGTTTTATTGCATGTATAAAATGTTAAGTGGTATGGTTTATAGAAAATAGGGATTTCTCTATATATTTATAATGTTATTAATGTGATTGTGAAACTATTGATATGTGTGACAAGTGAACATTAAATTCAGAACAAAGGGAATATTAGATATCTAGGTGGGCATACTTGAACTAGTGCACTAATGATTCATAAGTGGTTTTTCCAAGTTTCACTTATCAAAATTGAAATATATAACACTAAATAATCTACAATGATGATTGATCAACACTAGAACATTGGATCTTCTACTCTCTTGTGGCACATGCATGAAGATGCTGGCAGTTGTGGTTAGTATTCCACCATTCACTAAGGTAAGAGGATCTAAGGTCCCACTTAAGCTAGACTAACCCTAAGGGATTCATCCATGGTGAACTATTATATATGATTTGGTTCTATATGTTTGTATATGGTAGAATTCTTGAGTGTTTGTGCTATTTATAAAATCGATTTATCATTTAAGCTAGGGTTTGTGAAATGGGTTTCCATCTAAGCGTTCCTTTTTAAATGTTTACTTAATTAATATTTTTCGTAGACATTTTTTATATAGTAATTTAGATAATCATGTTAGAATATATTTTAATGTTATTTAATTGAACCTATTTCTTGTGTGGAGTCCTATTGGGCTTTGACTCACACCCTACATACACCATTTGATGTTTGTAGATCTTATTATGTTCTTAATCAAGGAAAATCCAGGATACTCATTGATCAGGGTGAGGGTTGTTAGTGGTCTTCTCGTATGTATTTGTTGGTAGTTAATTGATGATATAACTCCTCATGTTTCTTTATGTTTTGTTTGGAGTTTCTAGATTTATGTTTTTATTTTTTTGGGGTTTTTGTCCAAAGGGTAATCTTCAATTCTGAAAATTGTTAGGTCTTGTATTATTGTTTAATATTAGTTTTGGAATATTTTAAATTTTATGTTATTTATATGTATGAAATTGGGTAAAATCATTCTTAAAACATGTTATTGATACCCAAGCACTAATTTCTAGCCCCTGGGGAACAGAAATTCCCCTTGGGACATGCCATAGACATGGTTGCGGGCTGGGTTAGATGGCGACCCGACTTGGTTCGTGGAACACACACAACAGTAACATGAATTAACCATGTTATATTATATTGATATAAAATATTTCAATGAAAGGGAAATGTTAAGACATTGTGATAATGTATTATGAATCACAATATGAAAACTATAATAAGAATTAAACAAAATTTAAATAAAAATATCACTTCCACGAAATTATTATCCTCATGGTTTATAGTGAAGAGAATATCTCTAATTATAACTATGAAAAAATGAAAAACCTTAGAGATAATAAAAAATATTTTGAGAATGAGGTAAATGAATAGGATGAGTGATTCTATAGTTCTATGTATGAATGGATATAGGAATGTAATTTTATTTGTTAAACATATTGTTGTTAGACATATGGTAATTGAATATATGGATATCGTACATATGGGCATTGGATATATGATGATTGTATATACTTTAACCTAATAAGTACAACTATGATATGAAATTTTTAGTTACAAATTAAAAGTAATATAACATAACAATAATAAGTACTATTTTAATAAAATTAAAATAATTAATTATTATTGAAAAAAATCTGTATATTTTTCATTTAATTTTTTTATTAATAATAATTTAATAATGTTCTTTTGTGTTAAAATTTTAATATATATTAAAATACCTTGTGAATTGATAATATTGAATGGTTATAAGATAAATAATATAAAATATATGAGGTCAAAATCATTATATTCTCAAAAAGATATTTTAAATAATGATTTTTTTAAAAGTGACGTGTTTTTTAATTTAAATAAATTAATTAAATCACTTTTAAAGTATTATTTTGATAAAATTAATTTATTATGAGTTTTAAAAAATAAATTAACACACATTTAATTAGTAATTAATATTAAATAATATTAATAACACATAATATTCAAAAAGTCATTTTCCTATGAAAATATTTTCTATATATGTTCTATGATTCCATTTCAAAATTTAAATTATAATATTTAGAAATTGAATTCGATTTTATGTAGTAAATGTTTTTTATCATAAGATAAAAATAATGTAATTAGTTTAATTTCATATCTAGGTAAAACATAACATAATGAGGTGAATCGTGCAAGCCATCAGTAAACCATAAAAACTATAAAATATAGTATATTTTTAAAATTACTATAAAACATATATGATTTAAAATAATTCTTTATAATTGAGTTAATATTGATCTTCCTTGTGTTGTACACATATAGGGCCTCTTAATATTTTAAAATAGCCATATTAAACCATTAAGAAAGGATAAATTCCAAAAGGTACACTCATACTCACCTATAAAAGGACTTATCCCCACCCCCGTCCAAAGAACTAATATCCATTTGTTATCTATTAAATTACTACTAAAAATCCTTTATTTCAAAGAATCCTGTTTGGAGAAGGAATTAATTTATCAAAGTATGTTCTAGTTCTTCACCATCATTTCCAATTAACTTATATTCAAAACTCATTATAAATATAATTAACCACTAAATTTATATTCTATTAAAATAACAAAAATTATATTAAAATGATAGAGATAACATAAAAATACAACCTCTTACTTGTTCAATAATATTTAATGTTCTTGATTCAGTTGGTTTAACTGCCAACCTGAATGATGCTATAACCACATCATTATTTTCATCATGAAAAAGTATCAAGAAATTAATAAAGTTAATATATAATAATAAGGATTAATTTGTTTTATAAATTCTTTTTTTTGTTTTAAAAATATTAATGGTCGTTATAAAGTAAATTGCTATCATAAATTTTTTGAAAACATACTCATCCTGGATTCCATTCCCGCGAATCATAAACATACCTTACAAAGAATAAAAATAGTGCCGAATAAATCATTGGGAGTTTTTATCACTTCCTTGACTAATATGTGAATTAAAAACACATTATCATTGAATTAAGATGTAAATTTCCATTATGAGTATTATATGAAACGAACAAAATCCCCAACATCCTTTGAGGAAAACTCACAATGAAAAATAATAAATGTGTAATAAGGGATTATAATCGAAGATTATAAAAGATAATATATATGAATAAGGGTGCCAAATATTTCATTAATATTATTATCATAATTATTTATGAGGCTAAACCATAGTTGTAAAAACTCGATGTAAAGTTAAGGGTTTCTTTCTAATCTCACCTTGAGATAAATATTAAGGATGAAAAAATTTATCTTGGTAGAAAATTTTTGTCATGTATATATATAAGCTCTTATATATAGTTACACTATAATTATTTCTAGGTTTTAAATTTATTTATTCCATTTACCATTCATTTGGTTCACTATTCAACCAAACAGTTTCTTATAAGAAAAACTGACCATATATCATATTCTTAATTGGTAATAAATCCTCTCCATGTTCATATTTGTTTTATAAATTTATTTTTATATACTTATATGAATTTTTATATTCATTTCCTATTTTCTGAAGAATTATATACAAAATAATAAAAGAATATTTTTTTATCATTTTTCCAACTAGTATTTTTTTATTGGCATTATTTACATTATGTTATAGGAAAAAATTTTGAGTGATTTATAAGAGAACACATTTTACCATTGTCTTAATTATATTATTTAAAAAATATTCCATTACATTTTCATGGGTTTTTAATGTAAATAATTTTATTATTATTTTATAAATTATTTCCATGAGGAAAAAAATTTATAAAAAAGCAAAGGATTTTCCTTATAAATTTTAAAAGAAAATTTCTAACACTATTATAAAGTAAATTTAATTAATTAATCCCTAATTTAATGGTTATTATTATTGAATATATATATTTTCTAATTATAATAACAGGCCTTTTATCTATACAGACTATATTCATGTTTTATCTAATAATTCATGAAAGTCATTTCATTTACATGGGTTAATTAATATATGATAGGATTACAAAATATTTCTATGTTCACGTGGCAGAAATATATATATATATATATATATATATGGGTTAGTATTATATAATGGGTGGGTCTGTTATATACTTAAAATTAATTAAGTAAAACATTATATCTCATAAGATCAGGATGAGACATATGTAGTTAATCAATGTCCAAAATTCTTGGGATATGGATGGTTAGACCAAGTACACAATGTTATGGTCAGGTGGATAGCCTAGTCCATTATAATATAAACATCATAGTGGTTATCCATAAAAATTTTATAAATATTATGAATATTTTAGTGAGTGATTTTAATATTCTAAAACATTTATATTTTTATATTTTCATGACTATGATGATTAACAATTCCTTTTACACACTTAGGATTCATATCTTATATTATAACCAAATATTAATATCAAAATCCAGTATTTATGATCCATTTTTAATAGGTAATATTTCATTATGTTATTTTTATGTACCATTTTTATGTACTCATTTCCAGATGTCCCTTTTATGATCCCTTATGATCTTCGATTAATATCTTTTATGTTCACCATTTACTGAGCATAAAATCTTTCCCTTTCGTGTATTTAAATTTCTATTTATTTTGAAGAAGCATATTATATATCATATTTATATAATGGTATAATTATGAAGAATATTTTTGGGAAATAAGTAAAAATGGTTTTAAACAAAGTTTATTATGATCATATATCACTAATGCACTAAACCTATAGGTTTACAGTTGTAATTTCTTATGAGATGTAATTAATATTATTGTAAATTGATTTAATATATGTGTATGATTTGGTTAGGTCATATCAGTTTTTATAATTATAGGGTTTAATAATATCTAGGGATTATGTTATAGATAATAAGATGATAGAACCAAATCTAACCTATAATGAACTGATATTAATGTAAGATAAAGTAAAAACATCAAATGTTGAAATTAATGTGTCATAATTTAGGACATTTAAGGATTAATTTAACATATCATACGATTTATCATTCAAATTATTATTGTTTAGTATAATTATAATCAATTTTTCTTTTATTAAGGGATAAATGATAGAATAAGGAAATTTGGATGGTGATAGGAACCCCCAATATTGAAAATATCTTATTTTATCATAGTTCTATGAATTTTTGAATATAATTAATTGTATTTAAGGATACTAATTTATACCCAAAATGTGTTAATAATTAATAATCAGTAAAAACTATTATATTATAATGATCTGACCCAAATTATATGAATTCTAATAGATATAAGTTTTCATGAATATATCTGTTAAAATCTTATTATTCCCACATTAGTGGTATTTTATTTGATTTTTGTTATAGATTTTATTTCCCTATAGAGATACCATATTTTATTCTAGAATATGATAATCACATTTTATTTTATATATCAACATATGAACATCAATTAGTGAAAGTGGTGCAGAGAATTCTGTCAGTTCACATACCACCACACGATGTACATTTTCAGAATAGATGAACTAAACACACCAATGATAGTACACGAATGTATTGAATTGAATGAAAATGATAGAATAATTTATAGTGACCAAAAAAACATATATTAGAGAATATTTGTACATGGTTAATTCTAAGTTCAAAGGTTGATGATGATGTTTATGGTAAAAAAAATTAGTGGTTCAGTATTGGATGAGGATGATGTTATCATCAATTGGGTGACTATCTTCGAAATCAAAGCTCAATGGAAAGTGATATTTAGAGTGTGTTTGATTCATAATGATTAAATGATGTTTAAAAGATTATAAGTATGAAACTATGAGACTTATTAATAGTGATCAATTACCTTTATGAAGATGATGGTATTGGGTGATATTATTTATCACTCAAAATCTGGAGTGATGAGGTGATTGACCATGTATGTGTCAACTTAATTAATATGATGGTGATGTGATCATTATTAATTTTAACATGGTTTTGGATGAGAAGTGAATATTTACGTTGGAGGATGGGATGTGACGAAATAAGGAAGGGGATTTATAGGAAAGCAGTTACCACATATGTGTCTAAAAGGAAGGTTCATGGTTTCTATTGTCCACCAGATGGTTTTTTAAATAATCATATATTTTTATCTCAAATTGGGGTACATGTAAAATATAAATCTTTGGAATAGTTTTTTTTAATATAGTAGTGGGTTAAATTTGATATTTTTTTCTAACATGAAAAAAAACCAACCTATTTAACCAATATAATCCTTTAAATATCAAATATCTAAACCTAAAAATGATGTTACGGAAATACATTCATTTTTTGGTTAATTAGGTTTATAAAATATAACGATAAACCAAATATGTAATGATGAATATTATATTTATATGGTAATTACTTCTCTTATATGGGTAATAATACCTTTTCGTGATGTATAAGTAGCTTATCTAGTTGGGGAGAAACTCAATATTGAAGATATGTATCTTATCTAGGAATATATTAATATATTTATATAATAGTTTCCTATTATTATCATAGATTATGTTTTTGAGTTTTTAACATATTTCATAAATTGTGCTATCCCAGTATCAAAATCTATTTATAAAATGGCCTTGATTAAATTGGATTGATATAGGAAGAATCACCTATAAAATTTTTATAAGGGTTTTATATGTATCTGTGCTTCACTATAGGGTGAATCCAACACCATTATTAAGAAAAATGATAGATAAATACATCGATGATTTATAATCCTATACCTAAAAATATCAAAATATAGAATAGTATCCTATACCCCATATTGATAAATTATTCTACCAAATATGATGTGATCGATACATCACTAATTTTAACATGTAATCTGGATATCATTGAAGGGTGAAAAGAGGAAATGATCTAATTAAATCCATCCAGAAAAGATATATACACCATGAATTCATTGTTATTCTTTTAAAACATGTAAATTACCCTTCTATCTTTATAGATATAATGAGTATAGTCATTATAGATTAACTTAATCAATTTCTGGAAGTCTTTGTAGATTATATTTATATATATTGCATGTTCATGTAAGAGCATGAATATTATTTGGGGATTGCCTTAATGTATTTGGAAACCCAAACTAAGCACTCGTATATTTTACATAATTTTCTAAATTTAAATATTACATCTCATAAATGGTATCATAATCCCAGAACCCATTCATTTATCATATTTTTAAATTTTATGTATATAAATCTTACAACACTTTCTTATCGTAACACCTTCCATAAAATCTCTACATAAAACACACTTCTACTCATATACCTATATTTAATTTCCAAGGGATGTGCAAAAAAAGTGTGATCCCAAATTATCATATAAAAGACACCATATAAATGATTCATAAAGTTTTAGATTATAATTATTTAGGATAACATGAGTATGGAAGAAATATATGACTATAATTACAATTGAATCCCATGATAAAATCATAAAAATAGATAAAACATCATATGTTAAGGCATCAGATCATGTGATATTAAAAGGAATATCCTATAAGAATAAATAATATAAAATATATTGGGAACACAATACTATAACGTGTAATATATATAGTCATATATATCATAACATTACAGATAAATATATCTATAATAGAGTCCATCCATAATGTTGTGAAAATAACAACACTTTCCACACATTGTGTTATGAACATAATAAAAATGACCAAGTGAAGACATAATTTTTTCAAGAGACATAAATCATTAAATAATTCATTAGAGGAATATATAGGACATTGTATGTCACATGATGATAAACCATAATTATGTATTCCATAAGAACATAAGATCATTCATCATTCCATAATATTTAAATTGACCCATTGAAAATAAATGGGTTTCCAAAATATTTCCTCAGGATATCACCATTGTTATCCAGTGGAATAAGGTAGATGATATAATTATAGAATACACCCATCTTATTATAACAAAAATTGAAGGTTGTTTTCCTAGATGGATGTAAATTTCAAAAAATCAATTGAATATTATTTTGAAAATAAGAGGAAATATTTTTTCCTTTTGGTATGTTTATAAATTTTTTAAAAAAATTAACTAGAATATGATTAAAATTGAAAAATCAAAGAAACCTATAAAGGATACATGATAATAAAGAATAGACATAATAGTAGGAAATGTAAGTTAAGAAAAAACATTTTTCAAAACATATATTTCATGAATTTATAAAAAAAGTAAAAAATCAACTGAACAGAAAATGTAAAAAATATTATTTTTTAATATTTTTAAGAAACCTCAAAGATATTTGAATGTAATCAAAATAAATAGTTGAAAAATAGATAAGAATATTCTTCTAATAATACAATTAATATGATTATGGTGTAATTACATATATTTAAATAAATTATTTAAAATAAAACCCCATAAAACATTGAAATTAAAAACCCAATTAAATAAATTAACATGAAAAGAAATTTATAATAACATGGGCATATTGTCATGATATAATACAAAAAATATTTAGTAAATACACCTTATTGACGAAAATATGATGTATCATAAGATTTTTGGATCTTGAATTATATTTATTTTCAATATAAGATATGTTAATGTGTATTGATTTACTAAGAGTTGGCTTCAGCTATTCCAAAAAGGGAATATATCTCATACATGTAAAGGAATTGAGAAGGATGCACATGAATTTGGGTGAAAGGGAGTGAAGTTGGTTTTTTGGTGAGAATCCCATTATATCATATGAATTTAGAGATGGTATTAATTTTAAAGACACGTACCGATGATGTGGAATACTATCTATAATAATCTGAAAAGTTTCGAAGGAGTAATATTTTGTGTACAACTTGTGAGTTTCTGTTAACAAAGGTAAATGCTATATTGAATGAGGGATTGAAGTGAATGACTGCTGAGAAATCATCCTAGGGTATATAGAATTTTGGATGCTATATAGAGAGTATGAACACTCTTTGATAAAGTCTATAGAAGAATTGAGGAGTCCTTGAAACAATATTGAGTATGTATGAAATCCCCCATGTATATCATCTCAGATATTAAATACATGGGTATGAACCATATCATCTAAACATGAACTTCATTCATCATTTTATTTAAATTATTATCCTATTTTCATAATCATCATATCATCCTATAAATAAGAAATTTTTAAAAGGAATGGCTATATAAAAATTATCATACTAATGCGTAATCAACACCCAATATTGTGTATGAATAATGTAAACCTTTTTTAAATATCGTATCTATCTGTGTAAACATTATTATAATGTGTGTAGTAATTATCCAATGAAACTAAGATATTAAATGACAATTTACTAGCTATGTTAATTTTATTCTCATATATGTAATCATCGTTTCCTCTACCTATGAATAATGTTTGTCAACATAAGAATGTGTCTATATTTTTTGGGATGAATTTTATAAACATTAATAATGATTCTATCTATGTAGGAATAATTCCTTGAACCATGTAAAAAAAATTAATTTCTATGTAACAATCATTCTATCTACATAACCATGTAAACATAGTGAAACTATGAAATTATCAAAACCCAAACTTGATGTTTTTAGATTTTATAATATTGAGAAAATATCAAAAGGGGGGATGTAAGATATCTTCCTCATGGAAAAAAATAAAAGAACCTATAATAGTTTGTTATTCAAGATAAAAAATTAAAATATGATAATTTTCATGTTTTAGGAGAAGAATATCAAATCCGAATGAATTTGTGGGTTAACGAAATTTATAATTCTAATGAAAAATACTTTTGAAGAAACTAGAGTAGTGATTCAATTTCAAATAATCCTGATTCCTATTTAATCCAAGATTCATACCTATTTTGAGATGGTTTAAATAATATAAAGAATGGAATCATTTTTCTGATTAATTGAGAATATCAAATGAATTTTCATTATTATTTTATATATACTCAAATATATTCTAATCTATATATCAATGCATAAATTATTATAATACATGCTTCTTGCATGAGTTACTAAAATTATTGACATAGAAAAAAAGATCAATAATAGATGGAATACTAAGAAGTTTTACATGCCTAAAATGTATGGACTTTACATATATCAATAAATCGGGAAATTTAAGAACAAATATATAGATATACCTGTTGTACTTCAAGAAATTAAAAATAACAAGTTCATTTTTTATTCTAGAATTAGAATAATAAAATGTAGAGTTATAACTATTGTGTATATATCTAATTGTAAAATGAACATATTTCTTTCTGTATTTATCAAAACATAGAATTATAGAAGACTCTATGTTTCACCCAGTGTTGCATGTTTATATAACCTTGTCATTTTTTTTGAGTCATTCAACTATCATCTAGGTTTAATTAATAAAAAATACAAGCGAGTAAAATAATTAACAAGATTGGTGTATTTACATAAATTTGAAAGAGAAATGAGAAATTAATTAATGAATGATATACTTTAAATATATTTAGTGATAAAAAATAAAAAAGTTAAAATTTGGATATTGAGGGAAATGTTATGTGAATTGGTGGTTGCCTACTTCTTCGTACATGAATCCACATAGAATTCCCATTTATCAAAAATTTATAATTCCCCATAGAAATGGAGAGAATAAACCCATACCACTTTTCACATTGAGGAAGAAAAAAAATTTATTGTTGAGATTCTGGTACGATGTGTTTTTAGTGTGTGAGTGTTCAAGAGAAATAGAGATATCAATGAAAGAAGAAGAAAGAGTTTCTAATGGATGTTGAGGATGTAATTTGAGTTTGTCAAACTGAATCAGAAAAATAATTTAGTCAAGGAGAGAATAATAATCAAAAATCCTACAAGGATATTCATATAGAGATATAGATTATTCCCTTTGGTTCATATTTTCAATCACCTGTAGTATTCTGAAAGTACTATTTTTAGTGTAAATCACTAGGTCACATTTTTAAGACAACATTCTTTGGATTATTAATTTTCATGTTTCTATGAAAATATTCAAAAAAAACAAAAAGATATTGACTTATGAGTTTCCCAGTTGCATGAATGGTTTCTATAAGAAATTATTAAAGACTAGACTCTGTGTTTTTCGAAAAAAGATCCTCATTTGAGAGAGTCGTGTCATCTAAAGATATCATTTGAGAGATAATTCAAGAGGAAAAAACAAGTATAAAAACTAAAAGGTGAAATTCGAATATGAAGACTATCCAAAGAAATATAATGACCCAATTTGATGTATAATATAGTGAAAGTACATCTGCTATATAATACAGAGACAATTTTCCTTAGAAATGTGGAAAGTGTGGGTTAAAAAAATACCATTAATTACACTTGTAATTCATAAAAATATTTTAGTAGAGAATTCATGAATCGTACAACCCACAAATGACTAGAATCTGGACTCATATAAGGGGATGAAACTTTTAAAAACAAATTTTACATATTTAATTTCTTCATCTACATTATATATAGGTGTATTCTAAATTAAAGAATGATATATGTAATATTTTTGACAATAATAAGAGGTTCATGAACAAAGGGTTTAAAATTTTGAATGATATATTTAGATTTTTTTAAAATTTTACAAACACCTAATTCACCCCCCCCCCCAATTAGGTGTTTTTAGATGGCCCACCATGATTCGCAATTGGTATCAAAGTATATTTTCCCAATAATGTGGATATATACGTTCTGTTTAAAATTATTTAGTCCCAAGGATCATCTATGTCTAGTTATAAATTTGTTTAACATTTCTTTATAAGAATACATAAATTTCAGATTTTCCATGTTTTATGATGTGACAGAGATAGAATAATAACTTTCTGTACCTATTTGTGATGATATGGAGTTTTTATACTATAACTCAAAAAATTTCACAAATATAGGGTTAATTAATGAATGGAATGAATTAAAAGTTACAGAAGAATGACCACTAGTTAAGGATCTTTTGAGTGAAAAATTTTGTGCAATCCAATTAATATTATTTCTCTAGTTATTAAACATTAATATACAAATAATATGATTTTTTATGATTCAATTAGTGGATTTTATTATGAAATTTATGATTATTTTAAGAGACTTTCACATGAACTTTCTCATATATATTTTCATATATCAATTAACTAATTAATGAAATGTTGTATCTAGAAAGAGAGACTGACATAATGGAAAAACATTGGTAAAAAAGGATATTAGTTTAGACACCATAATTTTTTTGAAGTCTATAGAATAGTTTTTACTATTTTTAATTGAACATATTTCAATGATTAATAAATAGTTTCGTAGAGTTTATCTAGGTAAAGAATTATTTAAAATGTTGATTCTAAGTTTTTGGGCATTAGAGAAACGATATAATGTCTCTAAAGATTTCAAAAATCCTATCTTAAATACATATATATATATATATTTAGAGGAAGTAAAATAATTATTAGAGATAGTTAAATGAATGATAATCATGTTTGAAAGCTATATAAATACATGGAAGATAGTTTTAAAATATATACGGAATATAATTTCTCTTTCAACACGAAATTCCTGGATATGGAAGTGAAGTTAAAAAATATGGAATCTAATCAACTTATAATTTTTAAATAATTTATTAAAATGAATATTTCCCCCAAAAACATAAAAAATGATCCATAAAACAAAGAAGATTAAAAGTAGTGGAAAAAATATTGAGATTATCTAGATAATTTTCCACCTAAATATATAAAAAAACTATAACCCACTATTTATATACACATGTTATCACTAAGTGTTTTTTTTGTGAAATGTGTAGGGAAATTTTTTAAATTTGTAAAAATATAGAAAGAAAAAAGTTGCAAAAAATTAACCACATCATTAATAGTTAATAGTGGTATATCAAAGTAATGTTTCCCCTAAACCATTCTTAAAACATTAGGGAAGAGACACAAAAATATTTAGCATGTTAACCAAAATAAACTATATGTTCTAAAAATAGTTCAAGATTTATATGTAGATGTAGATTCTATAGGTTGTTCATGTACGATGCTATTGAATACTGTCACAATATTTCAATATTTTGATATTAGAGACTCTTTTATCTAAGATGGATAAGAGTGGTACCACGGAATAAACCTTTTAGAAGAGATCATATTTTATAGATGAGAACGAATATATCTCTAAAGAATAGATTTAACAATTATAAAGGTTTTATGATTTTTTCAATATGTATTGACACTAATAAAATTAATTGTGGAATGTGATAATCCAACATAATGGTTATACTAATGAGTGGATAAAGAAACACCAATTGTTGGAGAAACATAAGAAACTAAATTCCGAATTAGTATATTAATTAGTGAATAAGTTTTTTGAAGAAGTTCCTCCCAAGAAGAAAGTAAAGAAAGATAATAAGAATGTTCCATCTATAGGGAAAATGTAATTATATTAGTAACAGAGTCCAGATCAACGACTATTTAAATATAGACGTGAAAGTAATGAAATAATAGAGTAATCTAAAATCCAAAAGGGAATAAATTTAAGAAATGAATTTTAGGATTAGTACAGTTATGGAAATTCCTGATGAAAAGGATTAAAGGATGATAAAATTGTGTAGCTTAAAATATGACGGTGTGTGTGAAATGTAAAAAGAACTAGACACCATGATAATAATGTTTTGAATATTTTTATATGTTAAAAATATTAATTTAATAACTAGGGAAAAGAACAAATGACTACATATATTAGGAATTCTATTATGAAAATAGAGTAAAAACGTAAGGAGATATTCAAGAACATTAAGAAATAATGAAAAACAATGTAGAAAGATTAGTTAGAAAAAGAAAATAAAGATTGATAAATTTTAAAAAAATAAAATTCATTAAAATTAAAATTATATCAATGAATAAATTTGATTGTGCAAGGGAATTAAAACCAACCAATAATGAAAAAAATTAGAGAATCATGTAGGAGGAAAGTATAAAAAATTTTAGACACATTATATAATCAAATAAATAAATATCTGAACTGAGAAATATGTCTTATCTCTACATTTATATTTGAAGTTATGATAGTGGTCCACATTATTACTACATTAGATTTGATATTCACTATTAAATAGAAACATTATTGAGATGGTTGAAAAGTGGAAAAATTTCAAAACTATAATCTCAAGAGAGCTCTAAATGAGTATACACCATCGAATATCTCGATGGGAATTCGATTCCCAATTGGTACCAAATATTTCAACAAGAACCATATATGATTGTAAATAATCCATGGTGAGTAATGATAAATGAGTATCCCTTAGGGGGGGGGAATAGAATCCCTATAACTAGAAATAATTAATTGTACAGGAATCATGAATTCTAAATAGATTAAATGATCATAAAGAAAGAGGTATGTTTTCCATTCTCCCATAATTATTTTTTGTCATATTTGTTATTTTTATTGTGGGAAGGGGGTTATTTTATAACCAAATAGGTAATAAATATCATTTTATGTTAATGTTATTTATTTGGGTGTTCAAGAGAGTGTATGGATTGGAAATATATTGAAAAATATATTTAAACAACATCTTTAGGAAATGCATTCAAAAGTGGTATCACAATTTTTTTAGGTAATAAATAAATTATAATGTAAATCTACCAATCTTTTTTTTACCCTAGGTTATCCCAAATAAATATAAATTTAGTTTTTTGGTTTTACATTAACAAGATTAATGTGGTACCTACCTTCTCAATTGTGATTTATTGAGAACAATGAACGTGGATGAATATAAGGGAACAAGATAGGGGTTTTATATTTATACGTGTTAATTTCAGAATATATATCCACCCCTTAGTGGTTGTGTGGTTAATAATGGGGAATAAAACTATTCAAAATTTTACCCTATAATATTATTATGTGGGATAGAACATTCCCTCATCTTTATTTAATATTAATTAGATGGATAAATTTAAACTGATATTAGATGTAATTTATAATAAAGAAAATTAAAAAGAGGTGATTAATGTTTCTATATAAGTGTGATGATTGAGTTTTTTTTGTTTTTAATATAAATTAATTCAATTTTTGTTGAAGGATTAAGTGTTTGATGTAGTTTTACAGATAAATAAAAATCCATCTCATATTTGAAAATGAAGTGAGAAGGATGCCCATTCATTTGGGTAATTAAGAGTGATGTTGGTTTTATAGAGAGAAAATCACCATATCATATTATTAGAAAGTTTTTCATGATGATAAAGTTGTATAACAAGTTCATAGAGTAATGTCATCTATAATATGGAAATTTTGGAAGGTGAAAAATACAATGTATATCTTGAGATATGATATTAATATTGTTTAAAGGTATATTGAATGGGAGATTAAAGTGTGTGGTTGTTTAGAAATCATATTTATTGTACATGGAATTTTGTGTGATATATATATATATATTTAAACACTATTGGATAAATGATTGAAATTATTTGAGGATTAATTGAACCTATTTGGATATATCTGGATTCCTACATATGCACCACATCAGAGATAAAGGACTTTTGTTGGATCATATAGTCTTTATGTAAAAATTAGCCAATAATATTCATTTATTATTCTATGGTTTGTCTATGAATCATATTGACCTGAAGACATATAAATGTTTCAAAGGACTGACTATATAAATACTATACAATTATTTAACTATCCCCATTCGGTGTTTTATATACATAAAGCCAACTTTTCATAACTAGAATATTTATCTATGTAAAACACAAATATTATTCTTGTAATAATTATCCCTTGTATTTGAGTGAAAATGTGACAAAATCCATGACGCATTAATATGAATTTTATCTATATAAATACCATTTAATCTATGAATGGATGATGTTTTTCATCATAATGATGAGTTTTAGTCATTATATGGATGATTTTTACAGATCATAAGAATTGATATTTCATCATAGGAATCATTACTTGAGTTACATCGACATAATCCATGTATTTGTAACCATCAATATATCTACATAACTATTACACCTAATTGTAAATATTACATTCTATTGACCCAAAAATAAGGAGTTATGATTTTATAATATGAAGAGAAAAAAAGAGACGATGTGAGCTATTATTCATAGATAAAAACATCAAAATAACGAATAATTTTTTTGTGATTGAATCTTGAAAAATCTGAGAAGCTAATCATTAAGAATGAGGAGATGGATATCAAAGCTAAATGAAAGTGTGAGTTTCTATGATTTAAAATTTTGATGAAAATGATAAATGATGTTATTAAATAATATATTAAGGTTTAAATAATTAAGATACACATTTGATCTACAATTCATACCTGTTTTAATATGGATTAATTGAGATGAATATGAGGATCATTATTATTTAAAAAGAGAAAAAGATTAAATAACTTATCTAGAATAATTCATATCAAATTCCATTTATTTTAGAGAAATAAATAAAATAAAAAATCATTCCAATATGAGATTTTTAAGTGATATACTAATTTTTTAACCTTGAAAAAGAAAATAAATATGTCATGGAATCCAAATAAACTTCCTATGAACAAAATTATTTGAATTTCTAGAACATAATAAATATTATAATTGATGAACCAATAAGGTTTTTCTTGTATATTCTTTGAATTATTAAATATCACAAGTTCATTAGTGATTCATTCATGTGGAGAAGTTAAAACTAAATTTTTGATATTTTTAAAGATTCAACTACAATATGTGTAGTTTTATTACAAGAGCACTCAACCCACCACATTTTTCTATATATTAAAAAATTGAGAATAACTCTTAGTAAATCAGGGAAAATGACTATAAATTGGTTCACATTTAGGAAGATAAAATAAATATTATTGATCCACTATTATGGGCTTCTAGTAGTGTGTGAGGATTTGAGTGATTAAGATATTTAAAAGGAAGAATGAAAATGAACATATGCTACATGATTTAGTGAGAAAGGATGTTGTGTGTTCTAAATTGAGTCCAAGAACTAATCAATTAATATAAATTAAAATAATTAACAAGCGTACAAGAATCATCAAGTGTCGAGAATGAATAGTCTTTATAGTTTATAGTTTCTTTTATGAGGATGTATTTTGAAAGTAGTGTTTAGGTATAAATTATTATGTAACATTTTATAGTTATTTCATAATTAGAATATTGATTTCTTAGTTTCTAAAGAAATATTTTATAATAAAATAAAGCCTTCAAAGAAACACATGATGGGTTTAATGAATATGTTCTTGAAGACATTATCATAGTAGATGAATTCCTATTATAAGGATAAATACCATCATTTGGGACTGAAGTGTCATCCCAAGAAAAAAATGGATATCTACTTTAATAGGAGGAAGAAAGAAGAAGATCTTACTGGTGAGATTCCATATTAAATACTTTATAAGGTAGAATAATGACCCATTTATTAATTAGTATAGTGAAGTTACATTACAAGTATAATGAAATTATAACTTTCTTGAGTTATATTGATAGTGTGGTGCTTGATAAAAACATATTTCACTCTACATGTAATTGATAAAAAATTTCCATATAGAAATTCAATGAAAAAAGATATGTTAGACTCATGAGAGGGGTCGAACCATGAAAAAACACATGATCTATATTTTATATTAGTATATTCATTGCATATAAGTTTATGTTAGGTTAAAGAAGAATAGTTTAAATAACATTTGGGGTTCATGTCAAAAGGGGTTTACAAGGTTGAATGAAATATTTGGAATTTATAAAATTTAGACAACTGATAATTTACACCCATGAGGTGTTATTACATGATCCATTGGGTCTCTCAAACATGGTTCATAATGTGAATATTTTCCTAATAAATTCAAATTGGTTAAAAAATCAGCACCTTATACTTCCACTTAGTTGGTCATTATCTATCATCCATGTATAATAAATTCAGGATTATTATTCATATGAATGTAAACCTAATTCAAATTTAAGTAATTTTTACCGACCATTTATAATTTCTTAACACTCATACATTCATTTTGCATTGTTAATATTAATATATGGATGTCAAATATTCTATATTCTTATCATAGGTTCCAAAAATAAATAATATATTTATAATTTCAACAAATTAATTTTTGATGAATTATTTTTTTCCTTGAATAATTTTTTAGTCCATATAAATGTTTCAACCATTTTCAAGTCATTATTATACCTTAATTATGTCAAAAAAATTAGGCTATTTTTTTAAAAAAGTATTTCCCACTATTCATACAAAAATAAACCATTTCAATAAAATCCAAAATACTCCATCCTGACATGAACCCCTGAGTGCCACATTAATAGAGATAATTTGAGTGTGACCACCCATACAATTCCTCTAGTAGTCTAGGGGAGGACAACCGGAGTTGAGTAGGTATATCCCACACATGGGAGGCATTAAACTAATATACATATACAAACACACACATCCCCATGCTCATACAATGATAAAATGTAAAACAACAATACCAATGGATGAATACATCTATACCATAGTCAATGTACAATATTAGTAATGAAAGTGATAAAGGGGACAAAACAAATACTATCAAAAAAATACAAAATTGTTGATCATTCTTAGAGGGAGGGGACTACCATCAAATTTCACATCTGTATTCACCTCAATATTTATTTCAAAATATAATTTCTTCCCTATCTCAATCCTACAAGGGAACTGTCAAAAGGTTACCTATCAACATAATTCAATACAAAAGTTGGAAAGGCCCATGCTCGGGTGCTTATAAAAATACCCAGTTGGACCCCCCAAAATCTCTATTCATTAACAATCATGACCCTCAACAAAAAAAAATAATTGAATAATATCAGAGACACATATATCCAACTATAATCATAGAATAAATCTTGTCTCATGTGGTATCAAACATTTCTATAATCTATAGGATTTTACTCAAGGCATATAGATAATTCTAGTTTCTAGAGTACATTCTCCACAAGCTTTGCTATCACTAGTGATTCCCATCCAATAGGCCATGATTTTTGGGCCCCTTCGAATAAGTATTCCTTGGTTAAACAAAGTTATAAACAAACATGTATAGGATCCCAAACAAGACACTAAGATAAACCAAAAACCAGTCTGTATCATCCTAATAGATAGGGGATCGACAAAGTGTGCATAGTGGTCATACCAATACCACGAACCCCACCTATAAACAATTGAGGATCCCAATATATTCCCATATATGGATATATCAACCTCTATCCAATATTAAACTCATGAATGGGATCACAATCTTATGCTAATGATGTGATGCTTCACTATACCATCAGGGGAAAGGACCAAGGTCACATACTTAACTAAACATAGCCTATACTTAAAAAAATGATTCTAAATTTCCTCATAGGGAGTCCATAGAATATACTAGTGAAAAATGGCATGTTTTTCGAACCCCTAGTCTTCATGTTTGTCTCTATATCACATGACATGTTAATATCCAAATACATAACATTTCCTCTTAGGGGAAATGACATGTAGTGGTCATCGACGCCCTACCCACGCCATCTACCCGCTATTATGTACATCATGTAGTTTCAGAGTACACCGGGCCATGTCTAATTTCACAACCAATCCCCTATACTAAGTCCTTTTTTGAGTATTGTTCTTAGACCATATACTCTTCTCATACATGTATATATTTTAAGATACATGCATGCCACCAACCTAAGGTCACATGACATGTATTGTGGAAAAAAAGATGTGTGATCATTCAAATTTTGAAGACAGAGTAGAACCACAACATAATGTCCCAAAAAGAGGGTACCTCCATATTATACTCTACCTACTACATAATTTTCTAGATTCTATTGTTCATTCACACATAAACTCGTGCCACTTTTTCATTGGGATCTATAACTAATCACACCCAAAGATAAAAAATTTCTTCTTGTTGTGCCTTGCAAGTACCAGAGACCTGCTTCCAGCTATACACAGTGAATATGATACCTTTCGATGCCTTGCATAATCTTCATACATAAAACTAGAATTAATGGGGATCTACAATCCATTTTGATCCAGCTCCAATCATCATCCTCATTATTGCGACTTTATCATATGATCAATCACAAACCATAACATCGATATTGATCCATTACACTGAAGAATGGTCACACAATGATCAAATACCTGGTATTCATTGAACCAAATTAAAATGATATTTAAAATGATGAATATGAGAAGAATTAGGGTAGATTTCTAGAAACTAAAAATAGGAATGAATCTCAACCATTTATCGGTGGTCCTTGATCTATTTATATTAGAATAATGAATGAATCACTATTAGAAATTGGACATGTACCAATGATTTTTGACAAAAAATTGGTAGAGGTCACTAATTTGTAATGATACAATCAGTTTGTCCAAAGCTATTTGTATAGGTACCTTATATAGACCTATACCATTGGTTTAGCCAAAATCATTTGTATAGTTCACTAATTTGTACCTATACCAATATATGGGCCAAAACAGTTGTTATAGGTCTATATAAGTTACATATAAAAAATGTTTTGGCCAAACCATTAGTATATTTCAATCATATTCCACATGTTTCCCCAAAATGTTTAGTATAACCCAAAAAATAAATGAACTGATACCAATGGTTCTGAAAAAATTTTGTTATAGGCACAAATATATTTTATTTAATCATTTTTCAAATAACATAAAATAAATAACAAGTTAAAATACTTATGAATATACATATATATATATTTTTGAACTTATGTTCAAAAATTTAGTTTTTGGTTAGTGTTAAGTATGTTGGATTATAAACAATAGGTTTTGGGTTAAAACCATTCAATTATTTTTTTGAAATAACTTTACCTATGGTTTTATGTAACCTTTGGTATAGGTTTTTCATATATCCTATACCAATGGATTTCCCAAAACCATTAGTAAAAACATATCCCAATATCATACTATCCAATAGTCCTCTAAAATATTGGTATAGGCTATACCAACGATATGGATACCTATTAAAATGGTTACAAACAGTTGGAATAGGGTATTTTTCTATTAGAGAATAATTAACAAATCACCTAAATAATGAACCATAAATAAACCATTGATTCAAGATTCAATTCATGTCAGTATAATTGATCCACATTTAACATAATATTAAATAAAAGTATGAATCAAAATAAATAAATTCTCATAATTCGGGTTTACATTGATCAATGATGACAAACTATGTTGCATTTCTGTCATTCGAGAGATCCAAAAACTCCGTCAGTATGTATGATTCATTGGTAATCAATCTAAAATCTTTATATATTGTCAAATGCAAACATCTCTTCATAGTGCGCACTCACAATCCCAGTGTTATATGGATAACCTTATTTTTGTGTCATATCCAACTATTTATAGGGGATTCCAAGTCACTATGTTCACCATAATTATATAAATAAATAAATAATTTTATTTATTATTAGCTCTCATGATCACATTTTCATAATCAACCCACACTGACCTAGTGTATATTGTGCATATGTTAAACTTTCATTATGATATGAATGATGGACTCAAATTATTTATCAAATAATTAATTTTGTATTCATTACAATTTTTTAGGAAATATTTATGAATGTGACAATAATGATCTTAATATTCTTAAAATATAAATTCCCAAATCACAGAGCCTTGGAATCTCACACAATTTCATCACATAGATCAGAAAATATAACTAGATATAATTTAATTCATTACATGAAAAGAGAGACATTAAATTCTACTAAACTTATGGATTTATGTCTTGAAAATTAAAAATTACTACTAAAAATGTTGTTGGTACTAAGCTTGCATCTGGGTCTCCCACTCATTGTTTCTCTCCTAAAAACTCCCATTATTCCAAAAGTCATCTGCCAATGGAATTTATCACACATAAAGGATCCTCTCCTACCAATTCATAATCTCTACTAGGAAACCCATAATGGTAGACCCATAATTAATGTCAATATCTCCCCAATCAATAAAATATGTTGGGTTGTCCACAAACATCCTTAGATGTGATGTGTGGAATATGTCTTGTACCTGATCTAAATGTGGCGGTAGATCCAAGCGGTATTCCACCTCACCATATTTTCACAGTATCTAGAAATTTCCAATGAGTATTAGAGATAGATTTCCTCCCCATCCAAATCCCGACATTGAACATCGAGGTGATACCATAGAGGACACATGGATTCCTTCTCGAAATCCAAAGGTCTCTATCATTGGTTTAGATAGAAATCATTATGGTTATGTTTAGTCCTCATCCACTCCTAGATAACAATAATGTTTTCTATCATATCTCACATGAACTCTTTGGCCATAATTGCATACTCAACTAGAATAGTAGAATATAGTGGCGACCTTTAGGTTTATTTGTTTGAAGCCTTGAATGGTTCCATACTGATGGTGTAATGGTATATAATATGCTAAAAAAACACCTCTAATGTTAAGTGACCCTCCAAACTATGGAAAAAATCTACTATAAAATCACACAACATGTACTCTATGATCTAGATTGTTTTCTTAGCCCAGATGTCAGTTTGGGGGTCAAATTCCATGATCAAAGTCAACTATGTTCTAAATATATCTTACAATCCACTCCAAAATCATTACATAAAGAAAGAATAAATGTTTAAATGTATCATCAATGGAAATATATAGAGTCATACTATCTTATGCACATAATTATGTCCCAAGATCCCTACTGAACTATGATATTAGATATCTAGTTAGTGGTTCATCATCTTGTGACATTCTATAATCACCAAAATGCAATCATATCCTCTGGATTTATGTCGTATCCCATAATTGAATTATATATATATCCCACCGCACATCCACTCTATAATTATATGGGGTTGAGACAAACACACTAAATCATGGAAGTTATCAATCACTTGTTCAAAAGTGAGGCATTAATAGAAAAACTCAATCACACATTTCGTCATTCATGACAACTAGAACAAATAGTGAAGGTCATGGTATATATATTTTCCACATGGATGAACTACTGTAGTTGATGTATGAAAATATCTTGTCACCTCCTCCTATAAGGTAATTGGAACCATCATCCATATAATGAAGGGGATAACATTATCATAACCTTCAAAAATTGTATTAGGAGCACGTGTAGTGGATATATGATTATGTAAGGTCTCATAGTTGGTATCTTCATGATGAACCTCCTTAATACCTTGAAGAAGTTGTTGGGTAACAACCATCATATGTAGATATGATACACCATCACTTTCTACTAAATACAATTGAAATGAGGATAGATACTCTGAAGCAAAAGTTTAAAAATATGAGAAATATCTTTTACTAATAGAATATTACATGATGTTCCCCTTCTTAAGAGTATTGATTATCTCAAATTCATAATCCTAGAGGAAATATTGTCATCATATTTACCTATAGTTAAAATTCTTATGAGAGAAGATATACTTGAGACCTTTATATTCAGTGTACAAGATAAATCCCTTCTCATAAGGAAGTTTCACCACATCTTCAGGGTGAATACTACCACTACCAAATAAATATCATTGGCCAAATAGTTATTATATTGTAGTCTCATCTACCGAGACCCATAGGCAATCACTTCCTTCCTCTATATTAGAACACAACCAAGTCTGATCCCTCAGGAATCATAGAACAAAATTTAATCATCTTTATCCTAGGGAAAATCGTGATGGGTGTGCTCACCAGTCTCTACATCGACTCCTGGAAATATTGACTGAACTCTCTATCCAAATGGAAGGATTCCCCTTCAGGTTAAAAATATTCAATGGTGACAATACCCATGGAAAATTGTTCAAAAATATCATATAGTATCCTATAAAACCAAGGAAGATACACACCTCTGTCATAATCAATGGTGGGCCCCAAGATTACACTTCCTCGACCATTATCTGGTCCAATAATACACCACCTATTGAGATTATGTTACTTAGAATTTGGGCCTCCTAAATCCAAATATTACACTTCAAGAGATTCCAATAAAACTGGTTCTCTCCGAGTGTATACACAACCATTCCAAAGTTCCTCTGATTATATTCCTCGAGCATCAAGTCCACTTTCTTATCATTAAGAAAGAACACTAGAAAAAAGTCTAAAAAATGTTTAAATAAACAGTTTATCTATCCCATGAACACTACTGCCTAATTCAGCATCAAGAAATACATCAACAAGTACCCATAGTTATTGTAGGGACATCTAAATGTTGAATTTGGTGTATCCTCATCTCGTACTCTCAATTTAGGAGAGCCAAATCCATGTTTATTCTGTGAGAACCATAATACCCATCTCAAATGATCGTATATGTAATCATTAAATGGTATTGGATACTTATTCGTCATGACAACCTAGTTCCATTATTGATAATAAAAAAAACCTGATGATCATGTATTCCTTCATGGTGAATAACATTGGGGATTCCCAGGGGGAAACACTGGGTTTCACAAATCCCTTACACTAAAATACCTATAATTGAACCTTCTTATCGTGAAGCTATATATAATTCATCTGATATGTTGGAATATATATCTAGTCTATCATAGGGTGTATGTTAATTCAAAATACTATATCTTAGTGGAGAGGTAATCCTATTACATCCTTAGGAATGAAATCCTCGTATTCTTCTACCCCAACATAGAACTTGAATCCCATAGAATCCACATCTCCAAGAGTCTTTCATGAAAACTAGTGATTAATCATCTAAACTCTCATATTTATTATCCCATTATTCCCTTTATGGGATTCTATCTCACCAATGATAGAAAACCTCATATGATTATCATCGACAAACCACATCCTCTGTTTGAAGTAGTCTATTTTGGGAAGAAATGGGTAAAAACATCCTATACCAATGATGATATCATAAGAAGTAATTATTACTAAAAAGAGATAACAAAAGATATATATTCTAAGCTTAATATTACCCCATTGGCCAAAGTGTGTGACCATAGAGTCACCTCCTATTGGAGTCTCCAAGGGAAAATGTTATCCCAATGGATTAACCAGAATCTACAATTCTCAAACTAGATATGTGGAATGAATAGAATGAATCAAATCTATGTCAATCAGTACTACAACTATGATATAAATAATATATATCATACCCCATAACATCCTTGGATCCTCATGGTTATAGGCTTCCACTTCCTATAACTATCCCCTCCCCTAACGAGAAGATCCTTAAACTTGGTGTAGACGATCTGGGTGTGGTGGTAGCAATATGTAAAACCACATTCCACATCATATTTATATACTTTCTCTTATTACACGTCTAATACCCTATAGACCTACCTTATAATTCCTCTATGTCATCCTATGTGGTCCCTTGACCATATCCCTATCAGCTATACGACAAGTTGAGTAATCCTGAGTGACAAGTCCCTAATCATCACAATAGAAGCATCTTCTCACCCTTGTCCAAATAAATCCATTATGAGTGACCTAAACATCTGATACTCTATTATGATATCATCTATTGATATTCTTGAAACCCCCAGATCTTGTTGATTTTTCCCTACTACCTATAGCCAAGGTCTCAATAATAGCATGCACAAAACATGCACCCACTATTGAAATTTTTTCTTCTAGAATGATATCCACTAATGAAGATAACTTAAGAACTCCTTCATAGTTTTGAATGAATAGAGATATCACTAATGTCCAGATATCTCAGTGTAATATTAGATCAATTCTTTTCCCTCTAAAGAACCAATCTAACCCCATATTAAGATATTACTGTGAGAGATCAATAAACCTATCTAAATACATTATTATGGACAAACATCTCTAATATAAATTTTGATTCTTGAAGATGTTTACTGATAATGATTTTTATGAATAAAAATATTCAATGAAAATACTTTAATATAATAACTAGGAAAGATATGCCTCATTGCATGACTTCATTACCAAACTCCATCATTGCCTAGTGGAAACTTAACAAATACAAGTTGTGAGGACCTTCAACTAATCTGCATACATCTTCAAAAGGTGATAATATGTGGTGGATTACAATAGCATGTTCTTAGCTACCCAGAGATCTAGTATGACCAAAATCCTATGAGGTCTCTATTTACGAAACTCATATAACACACTCATATTATGCGCATCCATGACTTGTACTACAAATAGTATCTATTGTTCAATAGTTGGGGGATTAACTGGAAAACCACCTATAGGTACCACCTCTTTTATAAGCCCTAATGGAAAATATTTGTCACTCATAAATAATAATCGTGATAACACATTGGAATCTAGTCAAGCTGTTTTCATAGAGGCATCCTATAATTATCAAGATGCACAATAGTCAATGAGTTTATCTGGGGAGTTTTCTTAAGAAGGACATGGAATTCACAACGCATTTTATATTATTATTGTAAAAATGTATTATATGTAACCCATTTTTATATTTATTCATTCAATAAGAATTGAATTATAGTGATGGTGAATGGATACATCATCTGTTTCACCAACACTAGACACCATGGCTTGAAAACTAATCTAAAAAATCATTACCACTATTCCAATAAATCCTAAAAACACTCATAGATAGAGAGAAATATATGATATAGTCCTAAGGTAGAATAGTTCTATAATACCACTCTTTCATGAACCAACCCACTAGGTCCCTTTTTAATGGCGATAAGCAATATGTGACCACCCCAAAAATGAGTCTAATAGTGCAAGGGCTAGAGGCCATCATCGAGTAGGAATATCCAACACATTGGAGGAATTAACCTAATGTATTCACACACACACACACAATTAACAAGATTATACAATGGTGAACAATAAAATAACATAAATAATGCATGTACGGTTCTATCCCATAATCCTGGTATAATAAATGTATTGAAATAAATAATGGGGCCAAATACAAGCCAAAATAAATACTGAAAAAGAATCCAACCTTCTTATAGGGAGGGGAATTCCATAAAATAAAGCATTGGTATAAACCTCTTTCTATCTGGCACAATATAATCCCTATATTATTTATGTCCTCCAAGGACATCATCAATTTGTATCTCACCTTTATAAGACATGACATATATGGGAATACCCATGAATGGGTGAGTATAAAAAAACACTGTAGGACACATTGATATCACCAAGGATAATGGATCAAAAGTTTTCAGCTTAACATAAGATATGTAAAAAATATTAGAGACATATAAATCAAGATATAATCATAAGAGAAAACCATTATCAAGTGGTATCAACCAATACTACTAGAAATAGGATTCTTCTCGATCATTATTAGTAATAATAATTCTATGAGTACTCACTCTATAATACATACTATCATTGGTGACTCTAAAACAAGAGGTTATGATCACTGTGCCCCTTCCCAAGAAGTACTCAATGAATCTATGAAGACCTCATTAGCCATGTTGGGGATCACACCTGAACCACTAGGGGACACAACAAACCCTACTAGATCATCCTATTAGATATGATTCTAACACCTAATCCATGGTGGTCATGATGATACCACAAACCCCACCTAGGAATGATATAGGACCTGTAGAGACCCAAAGCCTGATGTACATGGACATTACAATACTTTTGCGGAATGATTAATACATAATAAAAACAGACACCAAAGGACTGTTATATTTTAATGTCTTTGGAAACTCGGAAAATAATTTCTAATTGTGGTGATTGATTTTCAACATCTCCCATAAAGATCTTCCCCTTTAGTTTTCTTACCTGAAACCATTCTTTAAATCCTGGGGAAAAGAAAACATATAAAGGGTGAGCTCAAATGCTCAGTAAGGGTAATCATGGAGAAAATAAAACAAACCATATACATTTCAACATAAAAACATTTACATAATGATTAAACACCGAAATCTTGAGCAATAACATAAAACATGGCAGTATGTAAGGCATAGATCATAATAGAACATCAATCATGATAAAATAGATGGGGAATAAAACCTGTCATTTTGGAAAAACATTAAGCACATGATATGATTTCCATGGTAGCAAAGGCATTACTGCCAAGACCATCTTAGAGGAAAAATTCCCTTTCTGAATTGAGTCCACTCCTCATTTCAGTCCTGTAACACTGAACCAGATTAACTTACCATTCCAGCCATGTCTATCTCATGAGATATAAATCTTTACCCTATGCATTTTAGTGATATATAGGTCCCACACATCTAATAATGAAATCATTCTTACTTGTTCCACAAAATAAACATACATCATTCATCATAACCCAAAGAATAAAATGGGTTTCATAAACATCATCCCATCATTAAATAATCCATATAAACCGGATGGATATCATTTCATCATAAGAAAAATGAAACCATGTAAATCATAGAGACATTATAATTTAAACATACACATATGAAATAATGTCATCCAAAATGGAAAATGGTTTTCATAAAACACTTGAAATGAATTCATGTGGAAAATATCCTTTCTTTTTCAAAATCATTTTCTTTTCACAAAATACCACACAATTTTAAAAGAAAAGGATTTTATAGAAAATAACCATGAAATATTTTAGAGTAAGTTTCATGAAAATAAGGTGTTGTATAAATCTGTTCATTCCGTATAAGTTAAAAAAACATTATTCTCATACTTTTGTTAGAAAAGTCAAAAAGTACCTCGTTTGGTAAACAAAAGAAATATTCCTTCCAAAACTTCTGGTAAAAGTCATAAAAGGGTAAAAATGACTTTAAACATACATGGAAGAATACTAAACATTTTATGAAAACATTTTTAGAAAGCATGGACATTGATGATAAACATAACCCCAGTAAATACTTACAAATAAACAATCTCAGATAAGAATGAGATTGGAATAATTATCCCCTACCTTAGGTCCGATATGCTTCGTACGTATTCGAACCTCCTGTATAATGATTTAAATAATGTCATTGAATTATTATAGAATCATATTCATTGTTATTATATCATATATGGTTCACTTATGACTTTATATTACCCGTTCTTTTGTAAATTTTATGTCAAAGCAGTGTTTTGGGTAAAACGTTTTATTTATCATATGTGTTTGGACTTGTTGTTTTTGATATTATTACTACTTATATCATGATTTAATAACATCCAAAATGTAAATAATGATATATATATATAATATATATTCAGTACACATAAATATGTATAATATATAGATAAATGAAATGAAATACACTGTTCATGGAGATGGTAGGCCGTACGTATGCATGAACGCGGTTTTTTTCCTTATTGACTTGAATGGATGTAAGTAGATGAAATATGAATATATATATGTATAAATATATCCAGTAGCTTCATTATGTCATATATTTCATTATTATTCCTTATATATGCTTTATAATCATTTTTGAATGGTTAATCATGGAAAATGAATCTCATCGAGTTCGTGGGGACGGTAGTCCCTACGTACGCACAAGCGATGTTATCATTCCCATGATCATGGAATTGTATTTAAGTGTATGTATGATATTAAAGAATCAATATCACTTTACAATAACAATATATAGTTATTTATTTACAACATTATACCCATCCATTGAAGGAGGTGGTCGAAAATAGATTACACCACGGCGAGGAGACAGTATTCTGTACGTACGCACGCGCGGTGATTTAATTTTACGTAGGATCGATAGAAGGTGAAATAAGGTAGTTTCATATTTATAATAACATAAAAATATATGAGTGATACTTATGTTATTACTTTATAATGAAACAACTAAATAATATGATGTAGAAGAAGAAATGAATTTGAATGAATCGGTAACAGATATTACCTCTTCTTCGACACGCCTCTTTGAAACCTCCTCTTAGGGTACTAAACATTGTCTTTGAAGAAGACCAGGACCTCTATAATATTACTAGGTAAGATTATAAGATAAATTGGCAGGGGTTGACCAAGCATGAAGGCTCAATGTGGTGTGAGGTGAAGAGGGAGGAGGTGCCCTTTTATAAGGGAGAAGAGGGGCACCTTTGGAAGAACTAGAAATATTATTTTATTATAAAGTTATATTCGGTTTCTCATAGCTCCAAATTGTATTATTTCTAAGTTAAGGTGGGGATGGGGCGAAATAATATCATCCAATATAATTTGTACAGGTTTTGGTAAGTATGTTAACCTTATCATTTAGATTTAACTCTAAGTTAAATAATTTAACTTGTACCGTGTTTTCTTGTTTTCTTACACTATATGGTTAATAAACATACTATAAAAAGTCAAACGAACTCCAAGTTGTTCATTATTAATATATATATTGTTATATATGTCATTTGGCCGAACCATAGATTTTTACGAATAAAATAGCAATTAATAATATAATATTTGTTTTAAAAACAATTTTATGTCAATTTTGACACTATTTGGTAATGAATTTTTGTTAAAATCCTAACAGAATTATTAGTTCGAAAAAAGTTAATTAAATCAATAATAACATGTCATATTAACCTATAAAATTTGTGGAATTCATAAATATTCTCAAATTACATTTATTTTGGTGTTTATAAAATCAATTATGTCAATATTTCATTAATAAGATAATTATTGCATCATCATTGTGTCATAAAAAAATTAAATCATTTAAAGTCTAAAAATTATAAATAAAATACCATTATGTGGGAAATATTTTTAGATTTCTAATGAATATTTATAGTTGAGTTTATCTTATGTATAACCCTATATTAAAAATGATTTAGTTATTAAACTTTGAATTTAACTATTTTAACAATTCTTTAAATAAAAAAATATGAAATGTCCTAATCTAATACAAGTGGGCCTAAATGGCCATATTTTATTACTAAGGTCGTTTTTGGTCGAATTAAACTTATCCAATATAATTAGGACATGTGTTAGGGTAATAATAATATCATTTTTACCCTTAAATACCATATTTACTTTTAGCCGTGGTAAAAAAAGTAAAAAGTTACTATTCACCAAAAAAAAATTTAGCTCATTCAACCACATTTTAGTCATTGATATTAACCGTGTCTCTTGGATTTTTGGAATTCCACTGACAAAAGTTGAAAAATTATGTTTTATGTGAATTTTCAAATTCTCATATGAGGTGGGTAAAAGACGGTGAAAAGTTCAATAAAATTTTTTTATATCTATAATTATTATAAAATGACTCCAATGAATTACATTGAATATAAGGCCCCGACCTTAATCCTTACTTAATCTTGAGTTATTTCAAGAATACACATTCAGGATCTTTTCAGGTTTAGAGTTTTAGAGAATTAGGACATAACTATTACATCTCAAAAATTACAAAGTAGACACATCTACTCAGCTTCCATTATTTTTCAGAAAAATAAAAACTCTGGAACAAAAGAGTCATGTCTAGTTCCTTGTTTTAGACAGCCTGACATTTCCTTGATCCCATCATTGACCCTATTCAACTTTTTGTCCTGTGAAAACATTTAAAAAACATGGGATGAGATGAAAAAGCTTAGTAAGGGTTATAATAGTACGGAAAGAAATCATCAGCCCATGTATACATAAGAATCAATGAAATCTTACTTTACTCATAAAACATAAGAAATTTAACATACATCATGAAATCATATGATTTATGCATAACTCAATAGAAATCATAAGGCATAAAGTTATCTTGAGGCATTCATAACATTATTACGTATGGAGTAACCCTCATGGTTACGTTTGGAATACCCATCACAGAATATTCCCTAAATCTCTTCGAAGAAACCTTAAAGTTTAACTCCTACGCATTACCCAATGCATTGGAGAGCTATATCAGGCTCACCCGCCCTTAGTTTATCACGGAACCACCCGTCTTCTTAAACGATTCCCAAGAACCATAACATAATCTTATGACACAAAACATGCATAAAATAAAGCATAACATTCCCACATTTCAATAACAATATAATATTTTAAGATATTTAAACATTGAATCCATTCTAAAAACCATTTTCAAAACCATTTAAAACATTTAATAAAGAGATTTTTGAATAAAAGTGTTCCATACCACATTGAAGCTTTTACATTTTAAATCATTAATATCAATATAAATAAATCCTTAAAACCATTTTGAAAACATGGATATTAATGATAAATATTTATAAAAATAAATTGTTGAAACATTTAAAACGATATTTAAGTTAAACAGTTTTTAACAAAATGAGAGACACTTGATTACAATAATTGAGGAATAACATTTAATAAGAACTTTAAAATATCATTAAAATAAAGGGATTCATGATATAATATTCTAAAGGATAGTATATGCACTATATAATAGTGAATTTGTGCATAACAACAATGAAGTCTCAATAGAAATGTAAAATGAGATGAAATCCCCTATAACGAAGGTATCCATAAAATAAGGATAAATCAAACTCATAATTATGTGTGAAAAATATAAATACACCCAATATAAGTGGATATTAAGTGTAAATCAATCAAAGTTCATTCATACATATTCAATAACTACATGTTGAACCCAAAGAAATCGAAATTGGGTTAAGAAGTTCCCTTCAAAAAATTTGACAGCCTAACGATGTCACATTAAAATTCATAAAATTTGTTGATGAGAGAGAACATGGTATGTAATTACTTGGACCTAAAATGTACATCAATAAGGATTTATAAGAACATATCTCAACATAAAAAGATGTAAATTAAAAGACATAACAAAATATGTCTTTTAAAGAGAGGAGGGTGAAAGGTTCCCTTATCGATTTGGGTAACTTTCAAAACGTACACCCCATGAAAGAAATAATATACAACATTAATTTAAATACTCATAAACAAAATTATATTACACAAAGAGTATAATAATGTGAATTACCTATACCACTCAAAGGAAATGGTGGCAAATGTAGCATAAATCTCATGGGAATAAAAGTGAGATGAAAAACCCCTTACGAAAACTCGGCAGCCTAACGACGCCACTTAAAACATCCAAAAACATGGATTGATAAAATAAAATAGGGTCTCACATCATATTGAAATAAAATTTATAGTAAGAGTAAAATAAAAGAACATCCCCCAACATAAGAAAGATGATCATAAAATAAATGACATAAAAGAGAGTACTTAAAGAGAAAAAGAGAGCTAGGATCTTTTACGAAAATTCGGCAGCCTAACGGCGCCACTCAAATGTTCAAAAATGGGTTGATGAGAGAAAATAGTTTATCTCATATTATGAACATAAAAATTACAGTAATATTAATATAAAAGAATATCCCAATCATAAGAAATATGATCTTAAAAGGAATGACATAAAAGAGTGTACTTAAAAAGAAAGAGAGGGGTAGGATCCCTTACCTCAAGTCTGAATTGACTTGTTTGTTTCTTTATATTCCTGATTAATAAACATTGGTCAATTTATAATTTCTCAAGTAACTCTTTTAAAGATTATTATTTAGTTAATATCACATATTATAATGTTATAATAATTTGTTAATAATGTGAGTTCATATCAGACGTTTTTGTCGATGTTTGGTACATGAGACAAAAATGAACTTGTTTGAAAATGATTGTCCATGTAGTTATAAGTAAATAATCTCCATAATAGTATTAATAATTTAAATATCATATATATACAGTACATATAAATTTTATACTACTCCATAATATTTGGAGACAAAAATAAATGAAATTCACCGTTCATGGAGACGGTAGGCCGTACGTACGCATGAATGCTACATTCATTTCTTTGTCATATTAATGAAATTATAGTTAAAATAGATATGTATATATTATAATTACAGAATGATATCCATAATTTAGATGTAATATATGACATATATATCCATTATATACATGTACTTATAATAGTACATATCATTTGGAGATAAGAAATGAAATGTACCGTTTAAGGGGACGGTAAGTCGTACATACACATGAACGCTACTTTCATTTATTTGGAACATTAATGGAATTAAACTATATGAGAAAGGTATATATTATAATTAAAGTATAATATATATGTTATATATATCACAAATGTTCATAAATTTCATTCTTTATACATTTCATGTATTGCATGAACGAGTCACATCACTTGAGGGGGCGGTGGTCCACACTTACTCAAATGAAATTATCCCATTTGCACAACATGAAAGGAATAAAGGTATGTATTAAATATAAAATAAAGAATCATAGAGAGGAAATAAATATAATATATATCATAAATAAATATAGTTCCATCAAAATGGCCACCATGAGAGGTGGTATGATAAGATAGAACAATCATCATTTCGTGAGGCAGTAATTCGCCATCCACGGAAACAGTATTTTCGTTAACCATTAGACAAAGGTTTCTGTTAGTGTTGCTCTAATCCAACTCATACAACCATCCTAGTATATTGAATATACTTGTGTTGTTACAAAATAAATAAATAAAAATAGTTTATGGTGTTGGAGAAGCAAAATAAAACACAAGAACACTTGGGAAGACATTACCTTTAAATCGGGTAACTCTTTTTGATTTTAGCTCAAAGGCTTCCTTGGAAACAATTATGCCCAATGTGAGGCTTATAGGAGTAATAGAGGGATGTGTAGAGACAAAAGGGCCAGGGGTTGGCCAAGCCAAAGGCTTGAGAGGTGTGGGTAAGGTGGTAGAGGTGGGGGCCTTTTATAAGAGAAGAGGAGGAGCACTCTTGGAATGTTATAAATTATTACTTTATTATAAAATGTTTTTCGAATTTTAAAGGTCCCAAAAGAATTTATTTAGAGGATAAGGTGATATGGTTTCTAGATACACCCATCAAATAGGTTTTTAACAAGTATAAGACTTAGATATTACCCTATCTTCTCATTTTATTTAAATCGTTCATTTATGAGTTAATCACTGCATCATCACGGTTTCATAAATAAATTAATTTATTTAATGTATAAAAATTATAAAAAAAATATCATGATGTTGGAAATATTTTTATATTTCTATTGAATATTTACAGTCAAAATTATGACTTTTATAACCCCATTTAAAAAGTGTTTTAGTAAAACAATACATGTTTGTGACATTTTAATTTTAACTTTATATAAAAAGTTATTAATATCATTTTCCAACCAAAGTGGCTCCATGGGGTCCCCAAGTTGACCCATGGATTTTCCTGGTCGGCCATTACTAATCCAATAAGGTTAGGACATGTGTCAATATCATTTCATATTATTAAAACATTATTTTTTCCTTAAATTACACTAATTACCTCTAATCGCGATTAAAACTTAAAAGTTACTATTCACCAAAAAATTATTTTAATCTCATTGAACCACATTTTACTTCCTAAAGACAACAATATATGTCGGATTTTTGAAAATTAAATCACAGATGTGGAAAAGTTTCATTTAAACGAAAAATTAGTTAATTTAACTATCACTTAGTGTTTTCACTATTCATCAAAAATTGATGTTATTCAGAAAAATACCAAAAGTTCACCCTAAGATATATTTGATATTCCAAATTCAAAAATTATGTCTATTTTAAAAAATTCAATACATATAAGTTGCATAAATTAATTTAATAAATAATTCCCACTGTTAAAACAAATAGCGTGTTTTTAATAAACAATATCTATTAAAAGATTAACACAAGTTTAAGTCCAATTTCAAAGTGAAATTAATTCCAATGAAAAAAATTGGATTAAATGGTAAAAATATATTCTAAATACACTTTAATATCAATTAAAAATATAATATATCCATATAAATAAATTACATTAAAAGGAGGGTTTGAATTAAAATGCAACATTTTCACTAAAAATGATCTTTATTGGAAAAATAACAAAAATTTACACAAAGTAAATTTTGATGTCCAGATTCTAAAGAAGTATTTTATTTTTTCAAATAAAACATATAAAATTTTCAAAAGTATATTTAAAAAGGTTTCTCTATCAATAGTCGGTTAATCAACCTTTTAATGAATATTAGAAGATTTATGCCTAAAATTAGATTCATTTGCATATTACCACTCTAAAATTTATTGGAAAAAAGATAAATTATTTGACAAACATGTATACTCATTTTGTAGTTAGTTCCTTTATTTCCCACCATTACAACGTCTAGGCATTAACTAGCGCTTAAAATAATATTATTTTTTATTAGAGTGCAACGTAAGATTTCAAAGAAACTCGTTGTCACATATTGGGTACGCCATCGAGCATAGCGTTCCCTTTAATGTAATATTACTATTTTATTAAAAAATATGGATAAATATGAAAATTCCATATTCTTTATTTACCTGGGGTTTTACATCCTTCCACCCTTTTGGGAATTGTGACCTTACAATTTTAAAAAAATTAGGATTGGAAAATTCATTGAATGCCCCACATCGGAAAAGGAGTAAATTAAACGGTCACTTTTAAAGATAGAAAGGGAAGTACAAAGGTCACCCAAGTTAACACATACTAGGATTCCATGTAGGTAAACATGTATATGGAGGAAAAAAAACAAAGGGTCATGTTCTGATGGAGAGTGATAGAAAACAAGTTTAGGTGAAAGTTAACCTCCAGAAAATCACAAACTGGTGAAGGGTTAAACAGTATTTGATTCCTCAGTAGGAAAATTTAACATATTTTTTTTTGTTTTTATGTTACTTTTAATAGAGGAATTTATTTATGATCTTAACTAAATCATAAGTAAACATACTTACTTGTCATTTTGACTTTCAACTTTTACTATATTTCTTACACGAACTCATATTTTCTCCAAAAGACGATTATTTAGGATGACTTTTTCACATTAAGAGATATATAATCAACTTCTAGAGAATCACTTAATCCACAAAAGAGAACTATATAAATCTCATTTCTTTAGACCTTAACCAAAAATAAAACCAAAAAGGTTAGTATGAGATCAGATAATACCCAAAAAAGATAATCCTTTATAAATAAAATCTATTCTTAATCTCCAAAATTTGTCAAACAACACCCAAAGTTCAACAAAGACGATTCAATAAACAGCTATCCATAAAATTTCTTCATAGTAAACCAAACTAATATTGAATCCCAAATATTTTAAGCATTTAATCACATAGTCTTCCAAGGTACAAATTAACATTTATCTCCAAATAACATTAGTTTCTTATAAAGTCTCATATTGAAAAGTAAATAACCTAATCACATATCCTCCATGATAGGTGAATCATTTCCATAGATAACCCAAAATAAATTTACTCTTTATTCCTAAAGTAATCTAACTAATAATAATTAGTCAAACTAACCAGGGAATTCAGGTAGTCTAGTGGTAGGCGATAAATACTAGTCACACTTTGGTTGTGGGTTTGATTCCCATAGCTTTGTCCAACGGGACGGGTTGTCACACGGTCTGCGTGTTGTCCTTTTTCCAAAACTATATAATTCTTAAAACATTCCCCAAAACGAGATAAAATCTTCAAAAATAATCATAAAATTTTTTAACCTCATGTTTATCTCAAGCCTTTAATTTTCCATCATAACATATAGTAACCCATAATTACCTCAAAAGTATGGATCATATAAACCCTAATGGTTACCTTTATAATTATTAACTGAACTTCCACATCGATTTGGTCATCTCATGAATGATGCATTAGAGAACTTACAAAGGTTCAAGTTGTTGATCATCACTCTTTGATAGTTGGTTTAGAACAACCACGGGTTTCCTCATTGAATCTCCCATTTCATCCAGTCTATTAATCAGAGAACCTCCACAGTTTCCTTCAAACCCATTGTCACTTTGGTGCCTGATAGATCCATCCATTTACTAAAAACAGAAATCTCAGTGTGAGTATATCAAATAAACCATCATGTACTAATGAGGAAGATAAACACTAAGATATACTTACTCATTCACTTTATCTAAAACTAGGACCCTTTCTGAAATCCTCACCATTATGGTATTGTCACTTTTTCTTAAAGAATACCCTAACCTCTAAAGTTATCTAAACCGACCTTTGATACCAACTATAAGGCCCCAACCTTAAACCATACTTAATCTTGAGTTATTTCAAGAATACACATTGAGGATATTTTCAGGTTTAATGTTTTAGAGAATTAAGACATAACTATTACATCTCAAAGATTACAAAGTAGACGCATCTACTCAGCTTCCATTTTATTTTCACAAAAATAAAAACTCTTGAACAAAAGAGTCATGTCTAGTTCCTTGTTTTAGACATCCTGACATTTCCTTGATCCCATCCTTGACCCTATTCAACTTTATGTCCTGTGAAAACAATTCAAAAACATGGGATGAGCATAAAAAGCTCAGTAAGGGTTATAATAGTACAGAAAGAAAACCTCAGTCCATGTGTACATAAGAATCAATGGAATCTTACCTTTCTCACAAAACATAAGCAATTTAACATACCTCATGAAATCATAAAATTTATGCATAACTCAATAGAAATCATTAGGCATAAGGGTAACTTTAGGCATTCATAACATTCATAGGTAGGGAGTAACCCTCATGGTTACGTTTGGAATACCCATCAAAGTATATTCCCTAAATATTTTCGGAGAAACCAAACACGTTTAACTCCTTCGCGTTACCCAATGCATTAGAGAGCTATATCGGGCTCACTCGCCCTTAGTTTATCACAGAACCAACCATCCTCATAAACAATGCCCAAGAACCATAACATATTTGTATGACACAAAACATTCATAAAAGAAAACATAACATTCCCACATTGCAATTACAATATAACATTTTAAGATATTGTAACAGTGAATCCATTCTAAAAACCATTTTCAAAACCATTTAAAACATTTAATAAAGCAGTTTTTGAATCAAAGTGTCCTATACCACATTGAAGATTTTACATTTTGAACCATTAATATCCATATAAATAAATCCTTAAAACCATTTTGAAAAATGTATATTATTGAGAAATATTTGTAAGAACGAATCATTAAAACATTTAAATCGATATTTTAGTTAAAGAGTTTTTAACAAAATGAGAGACACTTGAATAGAATAATTGAGGAATAACATTTAATCAGAAAATTATAATATCATGAGAATTAAGGGATTCATGATATATTATTCCAAAGGACAGTATATACACCATATAATAGTGAATTTGTGTATAACAACACTGATGTCTCAATAGAAATGTAAAATGAGATGAAATCCCCTATAACAAAGGTATCCTTAAATTAAGGATAAATCAATCTCATACTTATGTGTGAAAAATATAAATACACCCAATATAAGTGGATATTAAATGTAAAAAAATAAAAGGTCATTCAAAAATATTCAAAGGATGACATATTCAATAACTACATGTTGAACCCAAAGAAATCTAAATTGGGTTAAGAAGTTCCCTTCGAAAAATTCGACAGCCTAACGACATCACATTAAAATTCATAAAATTAGTTTATGAGAGAGAAAATGGTAACTCATTACTTGGACATAAAATTTACATCAATAAGGATATAGAAGAACATATCCCAACATAAAAAGATGTAAATTCAAAGACATAACAAAATAGCCCTTTTAAAAAGAGGAGGGTGAAAGGTTTCTTTACCAATTTTGGTAAGTTTCGAAATGTACACCCCATGAAAGAAAGATTATACAACATTGATGTAAATACTCATAAACTAAATTATATTAAAAAAATAGTATAATAATGGGCATACATATACCACTCAATGTAAATGGTGTAAAATGTAGCATAAATCCCACGGGAATAAAAGTGAGATGAAAAACCCCTTACGAAAACTCGGCATCCTAACGGCACCACATAAAACATCCAAAACAATGGATTGATGAAATAAAATATGGTCTCTCATAATATTGACATAAAATTTACAGTAAGATAAATATAAATGAATATCCCCGAACATATGAAATATGAGCTTAAAATAAATGACATAAAAGAGATTACATAAAATGAAAGAGAGAGGTAGGATCTCTTACGAAAATTTGGCAGCCAAACGGCGCCACTCAAAACATCCAAAACGGATTGATGAAATAAAATAGGCTCTCTCATCATATGAACATAAAAATTACAGTAAGAGTAATATAAAATAACATCCCAATCATAATAAATATGAGGTTAAAAGGAATAACATAAAATAGTGTACTTAAAAAGAAAGAGAGGGGTAGGATCACTTACCTCATGTCCGACTTGTCTTGTTTGTTTCTTTATATTCCTGAATAATAAACTCTAGTCAATTTATAATTTCTTAAGGACCTCTTTTAAATATTATTATTCAGTTAATATCACATATTATAATGTTATAATAATTTGTTAATAATGTGGGTTCATATCAGACGTTTTTTTCGATGTTTAGTACATGAGTCAAAAATGTACTTGTTTGAAAATGATTGTCCATGTAGTTATAAGTAAATGATCTAAAGATTAGTATTAATGATTTAAATATCATATATACCTAGTAAATATTTATTTTATACTACTCCATAGAATTTGGAGATAAAAATAAATTAAATGCACCGTTCATGGAGACGGTAGGCCGTACGTACACATGAACGCTACTTTCATTTCTTTGTCATATTAATGGAATTAAAGTTAAAATAGGGAGATATATATTATAATTACAGAATTATATCCATCATTTAGATGTAATATATGACATATATATCCATTATATAAATATTTAATTATAATAGTACATAGAATTTGGAGATAAGAAATGAAATGTACCGTTCATGGAGACGGTAAGCCGTACGTACGCATGAACTCTACTTTCATTTCCTTGGAACATTAATGGAATTAAAATAGATGAGATATATATATCTATTATTATTCTAGTATAATATATAAGTTATATATATCACATAAGTTCTTCAATTTCATTCTTTATACATTCCATGTATATCATGAACGAGTCACATCACTTGAGGGAGCGGTAGTCCACACTTCCTCAGATGAAATTATCGCATTTTCACAACATGCAAAGCATAAAGGTATGTATTAAATATAACATACAGAAGCATATAGTGGAAATAAATATAATATATATCATAAATAAATATATTTTCATCATAATGGCCACCATGAGAGGTGGAATGAGAAGATAGAACAATCATCGCTTCGTGAGGCAGTAATTCACCATCCACAGAAACAGTATGTTCTTTAACCATTATACAGAGGTGTGTGTTAGTGTAAATTGAATCATCCACATTAAAAAATCCTAGTATATTGAAGATATTAGTGTTTTTACAAAATAAATAAATAAAAATAGTTTATGGGGTTGGAGAAGCAAAATAAAACAAAAGAAAACTAGGGAAGACATTACCTTTAAATCGGGTAACTCGTTTTGATTTGAGCTCAAAGGATTCCATGGAAGGGATTCTTCCCAAAGTGAGGCTTCTAGGAGTAAGATAGTTATGTGGAGAGAAAAAATGGGAAGAGTTCGGCTGATCCAAAGTCTTGAGAGGTGTGGGTAAGGTGGTAGAGGTGGGGGCCATTTATAAGAGAAGAGGAGGGGCTCTTTTGGAAAGTTATAAAATATTACTTTATTATAAAATGCTTTCCAGATTTTAAAGGTCCCAAAAGTATATATTTATAAGATAAGGTGATACGGTTTCTAAATCATCCCATAAAATAGGTTTGTGAAAAGTTTAAGACTTATATTTTACCCTATCTTCTCATTTTATTTAAATCATTCATTTATGCGGTAATCACTGCATCATAACGGTGTCATAAATAATTTAATTTATTTAATGTCTAAAAATAAAAAAAATAATGATGTGGGTAATATTTTTTTCTTTCTAATGAATATTTATAGTAAAAAATATTACTTGTATAAACCCATGTAAAAAGTGTTTTAGTAAAATAATACATGTTTGTGACATTTTAATTTTAACTTTAAATAAAAAGTTATTAATGTCATTTTCCAACCAAAGTGGCTCCATGGGGTCCCCAAATTGACCCATGGATTCTCTTGGTCGGACATGACTCATACAATAAGGTTTGGATATGTTTCAAGGTCATTTAATATTATTAAAACATTATTTTTACCTTAAATTACACTAATTACCTCTAATTGCGATTAAAACTTAAAAGCTACTATTCACCAAAAAATTATTTTAATCTCACTGAACCACATTTTACTTCTTGATGACAACCATGTATGTTGGATTTTTGAAAATAAATTCACAGAAGTGGTAAGTTTTCATTTAAACGAAAAATCAGTTTCTTTAACTACCACTTAGTGGTTTCCATATTAATCAAAAATTTAACTTTTTTGAAAAAAATACCAAAAAATCACCCTAAGCTATATTTGATATTCCGAATTCAAAAATTTGGTCTATTTTACAAAATAAAAAACATATAAGTTGAATTAATTGATTTAATAATTAATTCCTGCTATCAAAACAAATATCGTATTTTTAAGAAACAATATCTATTAAAAGATTAACACTAGTTTTAGTCCAATTTCAAAGTTAAATTAATTCAAATGACCACCATTGTATTAAATGGTAAAAATATATTCTAAATACACTTTAATATCAATTAAAAATATATAATATATCCATATAAATAAATCATATTAAAAGAGGGTTTTGAATTAAAATGCAACATTTTCATTAAAAGTGATCTTTATCGGAAAAATAAAAAAAATTAACACAAAGTAAATCTTGATGTCCAGATTCTAAAGAAAGATTTTATTTTGACAAATAAAACATATAAAATTTTAAAAAGTATATTAAAAAAGTTTCTCCATCAAAAGGAGGTTAATCGACCTTTTAAAGAATATTAGATGAATTTTTCTTAAAATTGGATTCATTTGCATTTTACGCCTCTAACATTTATTGGATAAAAGTAAAAATATTTGACAAACATATATAATCAATTTCAAGTTAGTTCCATTATTTCTCTCCATTAAAAAAGCTAGGAATTAACTACCATTTAAAATAATATTATTTTATTATTAGAGTGCAACGTAAGAATTCAAAGAAACTCATTTTCGCATATTGGGTACGCCATCGAGCATAACATTCACTTTAAAGTAATATTAATATTTTATTCACAAATATGGATAAATATGAAAATGTCATACTCTTTATTTACCTGGGGTGTTATATTGAACTTATAAAGGTATTATGTATAAATTTTGACCTAAATAAATTTTAATAAAATAAATAATTATTTAAATAAAAAGTCGGTTTTTGAATAGTAACCCAGTGTTTTCACAATTCATCAAAAATTGAATGTTTTTTGAAAAATACCAAAAATTTACCCTAGGCTAATTTCGATATTCTAAATCCAAAAATGAAGTCCATTTCGAAAGATAAAATTTATAAAATTTTAAAAAGTGGGTATTACTATTCATAACAGCTAGTTTATATAACAAATCGTTGTTTAGCGAAACTCGGTATTGCGTACAACACTCACTATCGAAGAAGGTCTGGATTGCGTGTAATGCAAGCCAAGTCAGGGATTCATATAGTACAAGCTCCTCTTGGTGTAGCATACAACACAAGACATCAATGAAATTAAAAAGAATATTTTACATAAAATCTCGGGGTGTTACATTCTACCCCCCTTAAAATGAATTTCGCCCTCGAAATTCGTCGGGGTTATAAATGGTTTACTATTTAAAAGTTTCTTTAATAGAAACCCACATTATAAAAAGTAATACCAAAAAATATCTTTAAAAAATAATGTATGAAATGTAATGGATACCCAAATTAACTAATCACCGGGTTTCCACGTAGGAGAACATAGGTAAATATATAGATATGGAAGAGAAATCTTACTGTCATGTTCTGATGGAGAGTGGTAGAGAACATGGCTTTGAAAAAGCCAACAATCAAAAGGCCATAGATTTGTGATAATCTAAGTTAAAATTTGATTCATCGGATATAAGGTTTCTAGGACAACATTTTTGGTTTTCAATATCATTTTCCTAAAGTTGAAGAAATCGGAATTAGAAGAAATACTTTCGTGATTTTGGTACAGTCTCACCATTGGTCATCCTTGGAAAACTTCCTCTTCATCTCTTAATGAAATGATGTTTATTTTTTCATTCATGATGTGTTAGCAGATCATGTGATAGAATGATGGGTCAATCCATCTATCTCAATCAAAAGGTTAGAAAATGATATCAAAAATACATAAGTCCATATACAGTGAGATTAATCATATATGGTTCCTAAAATGGACTTATACTTCATATATCATACAGATTTATATAATAAAACTAGTTTCTAGTAAACAGGGACTTCCTATAGGCCAGTGGTAGGCGATAAAGGCCTATCACACTTAAGTTGTGGGTTCGATTCCCATAGCCTTGTCTGACGCGATGGGTTGTCGCTCGTCCCGCAGGTTGCCCTTTTTCTAAAACTACATTATTATAACAATCCATAATATTGGAAAATCCTAGCCTTAAAAAATTCTATCTTATGTCCAACTTAATCCATTCCTACCTTTAAGCTTATCAAAAATACTTATGTCCAATATCATGGTGTAAAGCAAACTATTTCTTGATAGGTCACATAACAAGTACATGAATACCATCATTTATCCACCATATAAGATATATCTTGTTGGTCACATTCCAAACATGTGAATACCTTAATCATGTATTCTCTTGAAAAATGAATACCCATTGAATCTTAGTGAAAACATGAATTCTTTCAATAGTTAACTCTTTCCACATACAAAAATCCAAAAATTCAATATAATCAAACCATGATATCACTTTGTCCTTATATCAATAATGAGCTCATGAATACTATCAAACATTTTATTTTCTCATTATCTTCATATCATCTTCCATCCAAAAATATCTTAATAACCTTTAATGGTTACCGGTACCATTCAACATATACTTTCAAATACTTTAGGAAAAACAATAGTGTAACAATCCTTAGATGATTCTTTATTCCATAGTACCATTCACTATACAACATAACTCTTGATAAACATACAATCATTCCACTACCTTCTTAAACAACTGACTGAGCTTCAACACTTCATTCATCTCATATATCATTTGTAGTCTCCTCATCATCATCCTCATAAATACTACACATATGACCGTGCTGATTCTCTTCATGAGATTTTCCCTTAGGGTATTGGTTTGCATAATGCCCATACATTCCACATTTAAAACATCTAATCATTGTTGATGTTATAGAAATACCATTATCCTTCTCCATGGTGTTAACTGAACCTTTTCCTTCGCACTTACTGAATTTGGTTTCTCATTAATAATATCATTCCATTGTCCATCATATCCTCCATTATCGTGAATCTTCCTGTTTCCAACCATTTTCTAAAACCCAAAAATAATAATGTGAGAGGCCAAATTCATAATAAATGGGGATAAACTACAATATCTAACATCTTAGGTTAAATTCTACGATCGTTACCGTATTACTAAGACTATAACCTATACTTACACATAACCATAGGGACATCCCTAGACATACCATAGAAATATCCCTATGGATTTCACTAAAGTTTTCACATCCTAGTTTCCATAGGTTAACAATGCCTTTCCTCTAATACCAACTGTAGAGACCAAAAGCCCGACGTACATGGACATTACAATACTTTTGTGGAATTCTTAATACATAACAGAAACAGACACCAAATTACCATAATATTTTAGTGTCTTTGGAAACTCGGAAAATAATCTTCTAATCGTGGTGAAAGATCATCAAAATCTCCCATAAAGATCTTCCACTTTTGTTTTCTTACATAAAACCTTTCTTTAAAACCTGGGGAAAATAAAACATATATAGGGTGACCTCAAATGCTCAGTAAGGGTAATCGTGGGGAAAATAAAACAAACCATATACATTTGAACATAAAAACATGTACATAATGTTTAAACATCGAAATCTTGAGCAATGACATAAACCATGGAAGTATGTAAGGCATAGATCATAATAGAACTTCAATCATGATAAAATTGCTTGGGAGTAAAACTTTTAATTGTGAAAAAACATTAATCACATGATATGATTTCCATGGTATCCAATGCATTGCTACCAATACCATCTTAGTGGACAAAGTCCCTTTCTGAATCGAGATCACTCCACGTTTCAGTCCTGTAACACTGAACCAGAATAACTTACCGTTACAGCCATGTCTATCTCATTAGATATAAATCATTACCCAATGTATTGGAGGGAGAAATAATTCCCACCCATCTCAAAATGAAATAATTCTTAATTGTTCCACAAAATAAACATACATCATTCATCATAACCCAAAGAATAAAATGGGTTTCATAAACATCATCCCATCATAAAATAATCCCTACAAAACAAATGGATATCATTTCATCATAAGAAAAATGAAAACATGTAAATCATAGAGACATTATACATTAAACATACGCATATGAAATAATGTCATATTTGATGGAAAATGGTTTTGATAAAACACTTGAAATGAATTCTTGAGGAAAATATCCTTTCTTTTTCAAAATCATTTTCTTTTCACAAAATGCCACACAATATAAAAAGAATAGGATTTTATTGAAAATAACCATGAAATATTGTAGAGTATACTTCATGAAAATAAGGTGTTGTGAAAATCCGTTCATGTCGTATAAGTTAAAAAAACATTATTCTCGTACTTTTGTTGGAAAAGTCCAAAAGTACATCGTCTAGTAAAAAAAGAAAGATTATTTCCAAACCATGTGGTAAATGTCATAAAAGGGAAAAAATGAATTTAAACATACATGGAAGAATACTAAACATTTTATGAATTTTTTTTAGAAAACATGGAAATGGATGATAAACATAACCCCAGTAAATACTTAGGAATAAACAATTTCAGATAAGAATGAGATTGGAATAATTATCTCTTACCTTAGGTCTGATATGCTTCGTACGTATCCGAACCTCCTGTTTAATGATTTAAATAACGTCATTGACTTATTAAAGAATCATATTAATTGTTATTATATCATATATGGTTCACATATTACTTTATATTACCCGTTCTTTTGTAAATTTCATGTCAAAGCAGCGTTTTGGTTAAAACGTTTTCTTTATCGTTTGTGTTTGGACTTGTTGTTCTTGATATTATTACTACTTATATCATGATTTAATTACTTCAAGAATTTAAATCATGATATATATATCATATATATTCATTATACATAAATATATTTAATATACAGATAAATGAAATGAAATACAACATTCATGGAGACGGTAGGCCATACGTAAGCATGAACGCTAATTTATTTTCCTTATTGACTTGAATGGAAGTAAGTAGATGAAATATATATATATATATGTATAAATAAATCCAGTATCTTAATTATGTCATATATTTCATTATTATTCATTATATATACTTTATAATCATTCTTGAATGGTTAATCATGGAAATTGAATCTCATCGCGTTCGTGGAGACGGTAGTCTGTACGTAGACACGAGCGATGATATCATTCCCATAATAGTGGAATTGTATTTATGTGTATGTATAAAATTATAGAATCAATATCTCCTTACAATAACCATATATATTTATTTATTTACACCATTATACCCATCCATGTAAGGTGGTGGTCGAAAACAGATTACACCACGGCGAGGAGATGATATTCCGTACGTACGCACGCGCGATGATTTCATTTTCCGTAGGTTGGATAGAAGGTTAAATAGGGTTGTTTAATTTTTATAATAACATAACAGTATATTAGTGATACTTATGTTATTACTTCATAATGAAACAACTAAAGAAGAGGAAGTAGAAGAAGAAATAAATTTGAAAGAATCGGTAATGGATATTACCTCTTATTCGACACGCCTCTTTAAAACATCCTCTTAGGGCACTCAAATTGGCCTTTTAAGAAGACCAGGACCTCTAGAATATTACTAGGGAAGTGGAGAAGAGAAATTGTCAGGGGTTGGACGAGCTTGAAGGCTCAAAGTGGTGTGGGGAGAAGAGGGAGGAGGTTCCCTTTTATTAGGGAGGAGAGGGGAACCTTTGGAAAAACTAAAAATATTATTTTATTATAAAGACATATTCAGTTTTGAATAGCTCCAAATTGATTTATTTAGAAGATAAGGTGTGTATGGGTTGAAAGCCTCTCATCCAATAGAATTGGGACAAGTTTTGGTAACTATTTTAACCTTATCATTTAGATTTAACTCTAAGTTAAATAATATAACTTTTATTGTGTTTTTTTTTGTTTTCTTACACTATATGGTCAATAAACACACTATAACAAGACAACAAACCCCCCAAGTGGTTCATTATTAATTTATATCCTTTTTAAAGTCATTTGGACGATTCTTAGATTTTTAAGAATTACATAACAATTAACAATATAAAATTTGTTTTAAAAACTTTCTTATTACAATTTTGACACTATTTGGTAATGGATTTTTGTGAAAATCCTAACAGAATGATTAGTTAGAACAAAGTTAATTAAATCAATACTAACATGTCATATTAATATAGAAAATTAGTGTAATTCATAAAAAGTATCAAATTACGTTTATTTGGGTATTTATAACATAAATTATGTCAATATTTCATTAATAAGATAATTACTGCATCATCATTGTGTCATAAATAAATTAACTCATTTAAAGCCTCAGAATTATAAATAAAATACCATTATTTAGGAAATATTTTTAGATTTCTAATGAATATTTATAGTCAAATTTATCTTATATATAACCCTATATTAAATATGTTTTAGTTATTAAAAAATAATTTTAACTCTTTTAACTATTCTTTAAATAAAATAATATTAAATGTCCTAATCTAATCCAGGTGGGACTAACTGGTCATATTTTATTCCTAAGGTCGTTTTTGGTCGAATTAAACTTATCCAATAGAATTAGGAAATGTGTTAGGGTAATAATAATAACATTTTTACCCTTAATTACCCTATTTACTTTTAACCGTGGTAAAAAAAGTAAAAAGTTACTATTCACCAAAAATTATTTCCATCTCATTGAACCAAATTTTAGTCCTTGATATTAACTGTGTCTCTCGGATTTTCGAAATTCCACTCACAAAATTTGTAAAATTATGTTTTATGTGAATTTGTAAATTCTCCTAGGAGGTGGGTAAAAGACGGTGAAAAGTTCAATAAAAATTTTATATATCGAAAATTATTATAAAATGACTCCAATGAATTACAATGAACATATAGAGGTATTATGTATCAAATTTGACCTAAAATAAATTTTAATAAAATAAATAATTATTTGAATAAAAAGTCGATTTTTGAATAGTAACCTAGTGTTTTCACTATTCATCACAAATTGAATGTTCTCAGAAAAATACCAAAAATTCACCCTAGGATAATTTTGATATTCTGAATCCAAAAATGAAGTCCATTTCGAATGGTGAAATTTATAAAATTTCAAAAATTAGGTATTACTATTCATATCGGCTAGTTTATATAACATATCGTTGTTTAGCGAAACTCGGTATTGCGTACAACACACGCTAACGAAGAAGGTCTTGATTACGTGTAATGAAAGCCAAGTCAGGGATGCGTGTAGTGCAAGCTCCTTTTGGTGTAGCGTACAACACAAGACATCAATGAAATTAAAAAGAATATTTTTCATAAAATATCGGGGTGTTATAGGAACCCCTAGTCACATAGGGGGATACATCAATATCAATCTATAATAAACCTATGGAGGGGAACTCAATCCAATATTGTGGATGTAATTTGAAAATTTCCCTTATATGGAAGGACCAAGGAATGACACTCAATTGAACCTATTCTATACTAAATAAATTAAGGGATATAATTATACTTATAGAGAGTACACAATTTGTATTAGTGGTACACATTGTGTCTTTCCAACCACTATTATGACCATGTATCACTATCTCACATGGAAGGTGAACCTAAAAATAAATGGTGTTTCCTCTCAGGGTTCATTGTGTGTAGTTGTCTCTAACCCACTTCCCAAACCACTTTTTCGTGCTTGTGTACTTTGGGGCATGCCTGTGTGCACTTGGCCATGACTGAGAACATAGCTTAACATTGTACTCTATCGCTATTAGTGTACATGAATCAGAACATATAAATAACTCAATCAAATGAATCCTCAACGACAAAAAACATTATACTTTCTAGCGGACACATGGTGTTTGGAAGGGACAACATTCCATGCGATCCATACATTTTGGTAGAAACCCTTACACAACTTCTAGGGGTTACACATAGTGTGTGTAACATCCCAAGTAAGTAATGAATAATAGATATTTTTATCTATGTCTATTAATGATTAATATAGTGTTTTGGAGGCTTAAATTGAAAATAAATCCAATCTTAAGCATTGAATACACTAATATTCTTAAAAGATTCTTTTACTGCCTTATGATGGAAAACCCTTTTTAAATATATCTTTTGACAATTTTATAAACTATTTTTGTCAAAATAAACTTATTCTTTATGATTGGGACATAAAAATTTACTTTTTGTGAATTTTTGGTATTTTTCTGACAATGTTCATTTTTTAATGAATAGTGAAAAATACTGCATTTTACATCAAAACTGCTTTTTAATCTAATTTATTTATATGATTAGATAATATTTTTAATTGTTCTTAATGTTTAATATGAATATATTTTTACCATTTAATCCAATGGTGGTCATTATATTAAATTTCACTTTGAAATTGGACATAAACTAGTGTCAATCTTTTGATACTTATTGTTTCATAAAAACACGCTATTTGCTCTGACAGTGGGAATTAATTATTAAATTAATTTATGTGACTAATATGTTTTGAATTTTGTAAAATAGACTTCATTTTTGAATTCAGAATATCAAATATAGCTTAGGGTGAATTTTTGGTAATTTTCTGAAAAACTTCAATTTTTGATGAATAGTGAAACCACTATGTGGTACTTATAAAGACTGATTTTCCGTTTAAATGAAATTTTGCCATCATTGTGTTTTTAATTTCAAAAATCCAACATACATGGTTGTCATTAAGAAGTAAAATGTGGTTCAATGAGATTATAATAATTTTATGGTGAATAGTAACTTATTAAGTTCTTAATCCGCGATTAGTGGTAATTAGGGTAGTTTAAGGTATAAATAATGCTTTAATAATATGAAATGACATATACACATGTCCCAACCTTATTGGTTGTTTCATGGCCGACCAAGAAAAGTCATGAGACAACTTGGGGACCCCATTGAGACACTTTGGTTGGGAAATGACATAAATAACTTTTTATTTAATGTAAAAGTAAAAATGATACAAACATAATATGTTTTACGAAAACAATTTTTACATGGGGTTATAAAGATCTGAATTTTGATTATAAATAGTCATTGTAAAGCTAAAAAGATTTCCTACATCATAGTATTTGGTTTATAATTTTTAGACATTAAATAAATTATATTATTTATGACATAATAATGATGCAGCGATGACATCATTATTTGACGATTTAAATAAAATGGAAAGATAATGTAAAATCTATAAACTACACATGTCAAAAACCAATTGGATGAGTGGATTTAGAACCCTTATCACCTTATCCACTAATTATATCAATGTGTGACCTTTTAAAACCGAAACACATTTTCAAATAATGTAATATTTCTTTACTTTCCAAAAGTGCCCCTCCTCTCCTCTTATAAAAGGCCCCCACCTCTACCTTATTTCACACACTCCTCAAGCCTTTGGATCGGCAAAACCCTGACAATTTACTCTCTCCACATCCCTCTTCTCATCCTAGAGGATTAACTTTGGGCAGAATCCTTTCAACGGAATCCTTTAGGCTCAAATCAAAAGGAGTTACACTTTTAAAGGTAATTCATTTTCTCATGTTCATTTGTTTTATTTTGCTTCTCCAACCCCTAAACTCTCTTTATTTACTTATTTTGTAATAAAAACAGTATCTTCAATATACTAGGATGTTTTTATAAGATTTATTTGAGCTACACTCTCACAAAACTACATCAAATGGTTAAAGGACATACGGTTTCCGTGGATGGCGAAATTCTGCCTCCCGAAACGATGATTGTTCAATACTCATTTAACACCTTCAAAGGTGGCAATTATGATGTCATTATTTGTATAAATGATATATAATATGTTTTTGGTTTCCTTAAGCTTCTGTTTTTTTCATTTTGGGCATTGCTTTATGGTTTCCATTATGGGCAAACACGATATCTTCATTTTAGGAAGTGCGGACTACCGCCCCCTGAAAGTGATTTGATTCGTTAATAACATATGTGGGATGTGTAAAGAATAACGTTAATGATATTATATATGTTATTATACTGGAATTATAATATACTCTTATATAATTATGATTCTATTCCAGAAATACGAAATAGAAATGGAAGTAGCGTTCATGCGTACGTACGGCTTACCGTCTCCATGAACGGTGCATTTCATTTCTTACCACTAAATGTGATGTAATATTATAAATACATGTATATGATGAATATATATGATATATGTTATCCAAATCATTAATATCATTCTGGATATAATGAACCTTTGACCAAATTAACAACATGTAAGTGTAAGAAGTCTATTTTTAACTTAAGAACCAAATACCGACAAAATAAACATTATTAACTTAAATTATTACATGATGTTCATAACATGGTATAAAAGGAATAATGAACTTGAAAAAGTTTCATAATCAAGTAGATATTAACTCAAGTTTATTATTTAGGAGATTAAAGAACGGTCGGGTCAAGTCGGATACGAGGTATGGGACTTCGTCTCAATCTCCTTTCATTGAGGCATATTTTATTTTATACACAACTTTATTTTATACGGTGTATAAACCCCTTTGAATTTTACGTTTATTCAAAAGGAATATTTTTTATACGAAGCGTTTACTAAACGAAAAAAGGGAATGTTTTTTTCGTAGATATGCAGCGACAACGACTTCTCCACCATCGTGACCGTTATTTGAGTTTCGGCTTCCTTTACAAGCCATACCTTCTTTTTAAAAGAAAAATAAATACCATTTTTTACTTTTCTTTTATTTTGGTATTGAAAATGGTTTTCACAATGTTTTTGTGTTGTATTGATATCTTGTGATTGAAATGTGGAAATGTTATGTTTCCTTTATGCATGTTTTATGTGATAAGATTATGTTATGGTTCTTGGGAATTATTATGAAGACGGGTGGTTTCGTGATAAACTAAGGGCGGGTGAGCCCGATATAGCTCTCCAATGCATTGGGTTACGCGAAGGAGTGAAACGTTATGGTTTCTCCGAAGAGATTTTAAGGAAAATACTATGATGGGTATTCCGAACGTAACCAAGAGGGTTACTCCCTATGTAAGATTGTTATGAATGCCTTAAGTTACCTTTATGACTTATGATTTCTATGATTTATTCATGATGTTATGTGGTATGTTAAAGTGCCTATGTTTTATGGGTAAATTATGATTTCATTCTTATGTATATATGAACTCATGTTTCCTTTCCATGTTTTTGATAACCTATACTGAGCTTTTTATGCTCATCCCAAGTTTTTTTGAAATGTTTTTCACAGGTCAAGGGAAAGGTACATGATATGATGATAGTGTCATGGAAGTGTCAAGAAATAATCCATGTTTTATTTTAAATGTGTTTCCATTGATGGGAATGAAGAATACTATCTTTATGTAACCACCTTGTTTATATGTGGAATGTAAAGAACGTTTTATGATCTAATTCTCCAAAACTCTAAACCCGAAAAGATCCTCAATGTGTAATCTTGTAATAACTCAAGATTAAGTAAGGTTTAAGGCTGGGGCCTTATAGTTGGTATCAGAGGTCGGTTTAGATAACTTTAGGAGTTAGAATTCTATTAAATTATTATCCAAAAATTTATATATATATATATATATATATATATTTGAAATGATATAGCATTTGAAGATTACCATGTTGCTTCATCTAAGACATGTTTGTTCAGAATGGTTTTCCGCAGAGGAAACAGGGAAGCAGTGCTAGGAAGGCATACAGAAGGAAATAAACTTCCGAATCAGCATCCTAAGATGGTCAGAATTGGAACTGAACAGTTTTTTGCAGTGATGACACAGTTGTCTCAAGCTATAAATGGTGGTAGTATCCATGCATGAGATCAGCCAGATCAACTGCAGAGGAACATGTTAGTGGTGGAACATTTCATGAGTCAACATCCCCCATCATTCAGAGGATCATCTGACCCTGTGCTAGCTGAAGGATGGATTAAAGCACTGGAGAAGATTTTTGATGTCATGGGGTGTTCAGACAATCAAAAGGTTAGTCTTGCTATTTACTGTTTGGAGGGTGAAGCAGATCAGTGGTGGTCTATGGATAAAAATATCAGCGACGCCGATGAGATTGATGCTCTTGACTGGAATGAATTCAAAGGTATGTTTCTTGAGAAGTATTTTCCTAAGGCTGTTCGACTTAGGATGGAAAAGAAATTCTTGGAATTGAGGCAAGAAGAAGACTCAGTGGCTGCCTATGAAGAAAGGTTCACTCAATTGGCAAGGTATGCTCCAAATTTTATCCGAGACCTTGATAGTAAAATCAATCGTTTTTACTCAGGATTAAAGCCAAAATATCAAAGGGCGTTAGCTTCTCGTGAGTTTTAAAGTTATGAAAAGCTTGTTTGATGTGCTGAGAAGGTGGAAATGGAGTTTGCTGATGACCAAGTGCTCTATAACAACCAGCAGAAGAAGAGAACGAGGTGGCAGGAGAAAGGTAAAAATTCTTCAAAAAAGTCTGATGGTAAGAGAACTAAGTTTCTAGTTTGTGATAAATGTGGCAAAAGGCATGCTGGGGAATGTCTTCTGAATTCTGGAAAGTGCTACCGATGTGGTAATATGGGACATAAGGCTTGTGATTGCACTGAAAAGGATCAAGGTGAAGGTAATAACAAATTTGATTTACAGTTAGTGAAATGTTATAAGTGCAATGAAATGGGTCACTATGAAAACGAGTGTCCGACAAAGAGCTTGAGTGATGGGAAGCAGTTAGACTACAAGCAGAAAGGGGTGGTGAAATCCTTTTCAGCTACTTCAGCAGATGTCGGGCCATCAAATGAAGTTGTATCAGCTCCAGGGAGCTCAGTTTTTTTCGAAGATTGACCTGAGATCGGGGTACCATCAGCTGAAGGTAAAGGAGGCAGATATTCCGAAGACTGCATTCCGTACGAGATATGGCCATTATGAATTTGTATTAATGCCTTTTGGGCTAACCAATGCACCTGCTGTATTCATGGACTTAATGAATAGAATTTTCCACGAGTTCTTGGATATGTTTGTCGTGGTTTTCATTGATGATATTTTGGTGTTTTCTAAAAGTAATGATGAGCATGAAAGACATTTAAGGGTTATCTTGCAAACCTTTAATGAAAAGAAACAATATGGGAAATTCAGAATGTGTGAGTTTTGGTTGCAACAAATTTCATTCCTTGGTCACATTGTTTCTAAATATGGAATAACTGTTGATCCTGCAAAAACAAAAGTTGTAGAAGAATGGCCATGACCCACAAATGTAACCGAGATTCGTAGCTTCCTTGGTTTGGCGGGATATTACCGAAGGTTTTTTAGAAAATTTTCACGGTTATCTAGTCTAATGACTAAGCTAACTCGGAAGGGTGTTAAGTTTATCTGGACAAAAGAATGTGATGATTGTTTTCAGGAATTGAAAAGAATATTGGTGAATTCTCCAGTTTTGGCACTACCTTCCAGGAATGGTGAGTTTGTTATATACAGTGATGCTTCATTGAAAGGACTTGGTTGCTTCCTAATGATGAATGATCAGGTAATTGCTTATGCTACACGACAGTTGAAAACTCATGAGGTAAATTACCCTACACATGATTTGGAATTAGCTGCTGTTGTTTTTGCTTTAAAAATTTGGAGGCATCATTTGTATGGAGTAAAGTTTGAAATATATACTGATCAGAAAAGTTTAAAGTATATATTCACTCAAAATGAGCTAAACATGAGACAGAGGATATGGCTAGAATTAATCAAGGATTATGATTGTACAATTCATTACCATCCGGGAAAAGCAAATAAAGTGGCTGATGCTTTGAGTCGAAAAAGTAATGCTTTATTAACAATGTTGCATTTGGAACGTGATCATTTGGTTAAGTATTTGATGAAATTTGGCATAGAAGTTGTTGGTGTAGGAAGTCCTTCTGTTTTGTTTCAGGTATCAGTGAGATCATCTCTATCAGATAGAATCAAGCAAGCACAGAAGCAAGATAGTGAGTTGCAGAAAAAGGTAGAGCTCGTTTAGAAAGGTAAGTTGCCTGAATTCAACATTGATAATGATTGTGTTTTGAGATTTGGGAAGAGATTGTGTGTGCCTTGTGATTCACATTTGAAGAGAGAGTTGTTATGTGAAGCTCATAGTTCTCCATTTTCAGTTCATCCGGGCAGTACTAAGATGTATAGAGATCTGCGGGAGTATTACTGGTGGGATGGAATGAAAAGAGACATTGCTGATTTTACTGTGAAGTGTTTGACATGTCAACAGGTTAAAGCAGAGCGACAGTTACCGAAAGGGATGTTTCAGCCTTTACCAATTCTAGTGTGGAAATGGGAGAATATATCCATGGACTTTGTTGTTGGATTACCGAAGACATCTCCACGTAATAATGCAATCTAGGTTATTGTTGATCGCTTTACTAAATATTCTCATTTCCTTGCTATACGAGATACTTTTTCCCTAGATCATCTTTCCCGTTTGTATCTTAATGAAATAGTTAGGTTAAATGGAGTTCCTCTCTCCAATGTATCAGATCGTGATCCCAGGTTTACTTCTAACTTTTGGAAAGGCCTTTAGAAGTCATTGGGTACTGAATTAAATTTTAGTACAGCTTTTCATCCTCAATCAGATGGGCAGTCAGAACGAACAATTCAGACATTGGAGGATATGCTATGAGCTTGTTCTATGGATTATCAGGGAAGTTGGGACCAACATCTTTCTTTGGTTGAATTTTCATATAATAACAGTTTTCATTCCAGTATACAGATGGCACCATTTCAGGCATTATATGGGAAGCAGTGTCGAACTCCAGCATTCTGGGATGAGGTGGGTGAATGGAAGTTGATGAGACCAGAATTGGTAGAAGAGATGGCAGAAAAAGTTTAGCTGATTCAGAAACACATGAGAACAGCTCAGAGTAGGCAGAAGAGTTATACGGATAACCGGAGGAAGGATCTATCTTTCGAGGTAGGTGATCATGTTTTTCTCAAGGTTTCTCCTTGGAAAAGTGTGATGAGATTTGGTAAGAAAGGAAAGTTGAGTCCAAGGTTCGTTGGACCATACGAAATTCTGGAGAGAGTTGGATCAGTTGCATATCGAGTGGCTTTACCTCCGAGTTTATCTCAGGTACACAATGTTTTTCACGTTTCGATGTTGAGAAATTATATACCAGATCCATCTCATGTGTTGAGCCTAGTGGTAGTTCAGCTGGAAGAGAACCTATCTTATGAGGAACAACTGGTCCAGATTCTTGACCACAGGGAGCAAGTGTTACGGAATAAAGTGATTCACCAGGTAAAGGATTTGTGGAAAAACCACATGATTGAAGAGGCAACATGGCAATCTGAAAATGCAATGAGGGATAAGTACCAACATTTTTTCGATAACTAAATAAATTGCGGGGATGCAATTTTCTAAATAGGGGAAGGATGTAACATCCCAAGTAAGTAATGAATAATAGATATTTTTATCTATGTCTATTAATGATTAAGATAGTGTTTTAGAGGCTTAAAATGAAAATAAATCCAATCCTAAGCATGGAATACACTAATATTCTTAAAAGATTGTTTTACTACCTTGTGATGGAAAACCCTTTTTAAATCTATCTTTTGACAATTTTATAAACTATGTTTGTCAAAATAAACTTATTCTTTATGATTGGGACATCAAAATTTACTTTGTGTGAATTTTTGGAATTTTTCTGACAATATTCATTTTTTAATGAATAGTGAAAAATACTGCATTTTACATCAAAACTGCTTTTTAATCTAATTTATTTATATGATTTTATTATCTTTTGAATTGGTCTTAATGTTTAATATGAATATATTTTTACCATTTAATCCAATGGTGGTCATTAGAATCAATTTCACTTTGAAATTGGACTTAAACTAGTGTCAATCTTTTGATACTTATTGTTTCATAAAAACACGCTATTTGCTCTGACATCGAGAATTAATTATTAAATTAATTAATGTGACTTATATGTTTTGAATTTTGTCAAATAGACTTCATTTTTGAATTCAGAATATCAAATATAGATTAGGGTGATTATTTGGTAATTTTCTGAAAAACTTCAATTTTTGATGAATAGTGATACCACTAAGTGGTACTTATAAAGACTGATTTTCCGTTTAAATGAAATTTTTCCATCATTGTGTTTTGAATTTCAAAAATCCGACATATATGGTTGTCATTAAGAAGTAAAATTTGGTTCAATGAGATTATAATAATTTTATGATGAATAGTATGTTATTAAGTTCTTAATCGCGATTAGTGGTAATTAGGGTAGTTTAAGGTATAAATAATATTTTAATAATATGAAATGACCTAGAAACATGTCCCAACCTTATTGGTTGTGTCATGGCCGACCATGACAAGCCATGGGTCAACTTGGGGACCCCATGGAGACACTTTGGTTGGGAAATGACATAAATAATTTTTTATTTAATGTAAAAGTAAAAATGACACAAACATAATTTGTTTTACGAAAACAATTTTTACATGGGGTTATAAAGATCAGATTTTTGATTATAAATAGTCATTGGAAAGATAAAAAGATTTCCTACATCATAGTATTTGTTTTATAATTTTTAGACATTAAATAAATTAAATTATTTATGACATAATAATGATACAGCGATGACATCATTATTTGACGATTTAAATAAAATGGAATGATAATGTAAAATATATGAACTACACATGTCCAAAACCAATTGAATGAGTGGAGTTCGAACCCTTATCACCTTATACACGATTTATATCAATGTGGGACCTTTTAAAACCGAAAAACCTTTTCAAATAAAGTAATATTTATTTACATTCCAAAAGTGCCCCTCCTCTCCTCTTATAAAAGGCCCCCACCTCTACCTCATTTCACACACTCCTCAAGACTTTGTCTCGGCAAAACCCTTCCCATTTACTCTCTACACATCCCTCTACTCATCCTAGAGGATTTCCTTTGGGCAGAATCCTTTCAAAGGAAGCCTTTAAGCTCAAATCAAAAGGAGTTACACTTTTAAGGGTAATTCATTCTCTCATGTTCATTTGTTTTATTTTGCTTCTCCAACCCCCTAAACTCTTTTTATTTACTTCTTTTGTAACAACACCAGTATCTTAAATATACTAGGATGTTGTTATAAGATTTATTTGAGCTACACTCTTACACAACTACATCAAATGGTTAAAGAACATACGGTTTCCGTGGATGGCGAAATTCTGCCTCCCGAAACGATGATTGTTCAATACTCATTTAACACCTTCAAAGGTGGCCATTATGATGTCACTATTTTTATATATGATATATAATATGTTTATGTTTTCCTTAACCTTCTGTTTTTTTTTCATTTTGGGCATACCTTTATGGTTTCCATTATGGGTAAACACGATATCTTCATTTTAGGAAGTGCAGACTACCGCCCCCTGAAAGTGATTTGATTCGTTAATACCATATGTGGGATGTGTAAAGGATAAAGTTAATGATATTATATATGTTATTATACTGGAATTATAATATAATCTTATATAATTATGATTCCATTACAGAAATACAAAATAGAAATGGATGTAGCGTTCATGCGTACGTACGACTTACCGTCTCCATGAACGGTGCATTCCATTTCTTACCTCTAAATGTGATGTAATATTATAAATACATGTATATGATGAATATATATGATATATATGTTATCCAAATCATTAATAGCATTCTGGATATAATGAAACTTTGACCAAATTAACAACATGTAAGTGTAAGAAGTCTATTTTTGACTTAAGAACCAAATACCGACAAAATGAACATTATTAACTTAAATGATTACATGATGTTCATAACATGGTATAAAAGGAATAATGAACTTGAAAAAGGTTCATAATCAAGTAGATATTAACTCAAGTTTATTATTCAGAAGATTAAAGAACGGTTGGGTCAAGTCGGATACGAGGTATGGGACTTCGTCTCAATCTCCTTTCATTGAGGCATATTTTATTTTAACACAACTTTCTTTTATACAGTGTATAAACCCCTTTGACTTTTACGTTTATTCAGAAGGAATATTTTTTATACAAAGAGTTTACTAAACGAAAAAAGGGAATGTTTTTGTCATACGTATGCAGCGACAACGACTTCTCCGCCGTCGTGACGTTATTTGAGTTTCGGCTTCCTCTACAAGCCATACCTTCTTTTTAAAAGAAAAATAAATACCACGTTTTACTTTTCTTTTATTTTGGTATTGAAAATGGTTTTCACAATTTTTTTGTGTTGTATTGATATCTTGTGATTGAAATGTGGAAATGTTATGTTTCCTTTATCCGTGTTTTATATGATACGATTATGTTATGGTTCTTGGGCATTATTATGAAGACAGGTGGTTCTGTGATAAACTTAGGGCGGGTGAGCCCGATATAGCTCTCCAATGCATTGGGTAACGCGATGGAGTGAAACGTTAAGGTTTCTCCGAAGATATTTTAGTGAATATACTGTGATGGGTATTCCAAACGTAACCAAGAGGGTTACTCCCTATGTAAGAATGTTATAAATGCCTCAAGTTACCTTTATGTCTTATGATTTCTATGATTTATTCATGATTTTATGAGGTATGTTAAAGTGCCCATGTTTTATGGGTAATTTACGATTTCATTCATATGTATATATGAACTCCTGTTTCCTTTCCATGTTTTTATAACCCATACTGAGCTTTTTATGCTCATCCCAAGTTTTTTTGAAATGTTTTTCACAGGTCAAGGGAAAGGTAAATGTTATGATGATAGTGTCAAGGAAGTGTCAAGAAATAATCCATGTTTTATTTTAAATGTGTTTACATTGATGGAATGAAGAATACTATCTTTATATAACAACGTTGTTTATATGTGGAATGTAATGCATGTTTTATGATCTAATTCTCTAAAACTCTAAACCCGAAAAGATCCTCAATGTGAAATCATGTAATATCTCAAGATTAAGTAAGGTTCAAGGCTGGGGCCTTATAGTGTGTATCTCAGAATTACATACCTTATACATAGTATTTTTTTCAATCCATGGCTCCTTCAAGAATATTTATACTTCATAGTCCCCTCGAGATACACCTACCAGTCATCCATCGATATTGGATATCATCATACAAATCCTTTCTTCCACCAAATATCTAATTCTAGCCATCCAACATCGACAAACCATATGTCTCCTCAAACTATTGCTCCATGATAATCTAGGAAGACCAAGATTCACTAGTACATTATGAACGACACATAATTAAACTCTATTTTCACCACACATTAATATCACCATTGATCCTGAATGACACCTGGGGTACTGATCCATTTTACAATAGAACAGTCATATAATTATCAAGTACCCGATATTCATCGAATTTCTGGCCAAATTATTTTCCCATGATAAATATGTGAATAAATGAAGGATAAATTCATAAAATTTAAAATAATGTGGAACCTGGTCAATTTTTAGTTTGTAATTGATCCATTTTAGAAAGAATAAGGAAATAATTATCAAATAAAATAAAACAAATCAATCATAAATCAACAATCGATGCACGAATGAATTATTGTTGGTATAATTCATTTCCATTTTACATGGTATAAACGAATGGTATGAATACACATAAATAAAATGTCCTACATCATGTTTGGATCAATCATTAACTAAGAATGGTCCCAAATTTTCATCGTTGTTGAAATAAATGAATGTTATTAGCGTTGACAGTCCATTGGTTACTGATCCGATCTCCCAACTTATTGTCAACAACCAACATCTCTCCATTGTTTCCTCTCACAATATCAGTGTTATGTGAAAAAACTTATGATTATGTTATAAACACATATTTAAAGGGGTTTCTAGGTAACTATGTCAAAAATAATAAAATAAATAAATAAATTTTATTATTTATTATTTCTACCCCTGAAATTGTTTTCACAACAACATGATACCAAAAATGTTCATGCCACACCCAAGGAAAAACCCTCATCCATAACTCAATGGTTGCATCGTATTTCCAATATGAGGCACTGTTGGTGAATTCATTTTTTAGGAAATGTACACCCAATTGATATTAATGTTAGGACTTTTGTTTTGAAAAGACTGCATTCATAATATTTTGGGAAATAGTTGATGAGTCGAGTGCTGAGTCAGTGTGGGATGTTGGGGCCTTAGGAACCTCGGTGGGGAGATATTAAAAAAAATTAAATATATTTTTTCACACATGGATAGTTTAACTTGAAAGATAAATTAATCCTATTTGGAGTCTTGGATCAAGATTCTGAGACCTCAATTGAGTTTGGAGCATCAACTTTTTCCTATCCCGAACCTAAGGTCTTCTGTACTATGAGTTTTAATCGGGTTCCATTTAGGGGGGGAGTTTTGAGGTGGAATCAATTAATCAATTAAAAATAATTTAATTTATTAACCCTAATCCCCCTCCCCATCAATTTGGAGTGCCTTAAAAAAGAGGATGAAATCATCCTCTCTTTTATATCCGTTGGAAACAAATGGGAAAAGAGCTGAATCCATATAATAAAGTTCCATTTTTCTCTTTTTTGAAACATATCATCATTAGATCGAGAAACAAAATGATCTATTCATAATTATTGATCCAATGATTAATTGTTTCACCAACAAGGTAGTCAGATATGAATTTTAGTCCATATCCCTTCTGTTATGCATTGTTTTAATGTTCTAGAGCCCAAATAAAAATGCAATTGATATCTGATAGGTAGATCTATGAGTTTTTGGGAAGAATGAGGAGAGTTGAGGTGATTTATAGATAATTGATGATTGGAATTTCCATCTAGATAACATTTAGTTTAGTGTCACACATAATTTATGTCTTCCTTTTGGGGAAGATAATCATTTGGGAATAAACACCCTATATGGGTGTTACATGCCATGTAGTGCCCTAAACTGAGTGACCCTGTGACATGACTTGGAATAGCCATGTGAAAACACATGGACATGTACTAATAAATGGAAAAGATACATGGAAGTGGGGTATAATACCTATACATGGGGAAAATATTTAGGAAGACAGTTTCTTATCTGAACACACCATATAGTATGTGATAAATAACTTGTAATAGATATGGTTGTCTATTCCATGTAGAAGATGAGAAAGGGTAGGGGGTGAGTGATTAGGGACACAATGTATACCTAATCTTTACAATGTTTACCCATATAAGGGTTGGAACCCATGTGGAAAAAATAAATGGGCATGTGCTCGGTTGGGATGACACATCATGTGTTCCCCAAAGCACACTTGTTATTATATGAGATCCTATAAGGATCATCCTCCTTCTGTATCTCCTTCTCGGGGACTCAGATTCAGGATTCATATTACTCTATCCCGAGTTTTTTTTTCAGATGTGGTGGTGGACTCCAGTATGACTTAAGAGATACTATGTGGTGTAAATTAAGCTAGACACTTGTGTATAGATAGTAAGTTGATGGTGGAGATTGAATCTGTTCGTATAGAGAGATGCTAAGACAATTAATCTGCATATGGAATAGGATGTGGGTGTCCTTTATCTCCATTCTTAGGTAGATACAGGACCCCCCACATCATGTACATAGGTTCATTACCTTTGGGTAGTTTTATCCAAGGGTGTTACTCGCTTGATAGACTAGGGTGCGGGTTTACCCGTGACATTCATGAAGGTATAGTAGGTACTCTGCTGCTAGAAAATGAAGTGAGTCTTCTATAATTGGAGTGAGTAATCAACTATTGGACTAGGGTGTGGTTCATCCATATTTTAGGTATAGATAGTGTGGGTACTCCCCTACCAGGTAGGGTGTGGGTCCTCTATTCTAGGATTCAGTACTCTATTCTCGTTCCATGGCACGAGTCCTCCATACAATGTGTTCTAACAGTGGCCTTACTCCCCTAATGTGTCTAGGATTGGGTTCTATAGCCCATGACCAGTACTCCCCTTCTATTCCAGGGTGCAGGTTCCCTATAGAAAACAAGTTAGAAGAGTTGGTAATCCCTTACCATACTTGGTTGTGGGTCCTCTAGAAATTGTGTGGAACTCCACTACTAGTATAGTGTGTAAGTACTCTATTTATGAAGTGGTACATCACTATCATATTAATTAATTATTCTTCCCTGAGTAGTACTCCATTATTACATATGGTTGTGTGTCCTCAAATACAGAGTGGTACTCCCCCTTGTCCGAGTAGCAGCAAGGAGCAGGTCCAGAATTGGAATTAGAGCTCCCATGGCTGTTGGGTATAGTTACAAAGAGTGTTCCCTAAATCATGATGTGAAAGGTACCTTGATAAGAGCTAGTTCTCCTTATATGTACTGAGGTGTGGGATACTATTTTTAGGATATTCAATTATTATTCAAATTAGTTAGAAGTAGTACTACATTAACTATATTGAAGTGGAGAGGCATGAGTCCATCAGTTCTCCCTCTCATTTGAGAGGATGCATGTAGTTCATAGTTTAGAGATAAGATCCCTCAAATGTGTATAGTTGTGTGGGGTGGGCCTCTTCACTTGTTTTTCATTATATTTCAATAGGAATGAGGTAACCGTGATAGGACCTATAGTGAATAGCACGAGATTCGGACCTAGTAAGATGTTCTAATTGGATCACATTCTATCAGACATACCATTAGGAATGGTAGAGTTGTTCCTGATAGAATTAATCTATTAGACAGGTGGCATATTGGATTACTGATCTTAAGGAGTGCGTTCTCATGGTTTCATGTTATAGTTAGAGGCTAAGATGAGAATCATGTGGATGGCTATGAGGTCAGAACCTCATGAGACTTAGAGTTCGAGACAAGTATATCTGGGTGATTTAAGTGTGTCCATATGGTGTGTTCACATGTTGTTTTTAACACTAATTTTAGACCGTGATTAAATTTCATGTACTATTGAGGATGGGTTGAGGTGGAGTTTCCCTCTTTATAGGGTTTAACAAAGGCTAGGTTGTGTGGACTATTTCCTTTCAGTTTCTCCCTTTTTATTTTTGGGGTTTTGGGGTCCTACTATGTATTTTTATACATACCCCTACATGAGGATTTCCCAAAAAAATTTTTGTCTTGTGTAGAGCACAATCCTTTCAACAGAGCCCACATAGGTCCTGAGGCAAGCATATCTTTGTGAGATAGGAAGACCAAGGTATTTATCGGATCTTGGATAAGGATCTGTCCTAAAGTAGCAGTGGACAATGATCCCCTCCATCTGAGTAGTTTGGATACATTTATAGTATTCATTGGTGGGAATTATATTCCTTTTTTTTCTTTAAATACTTCCATTGTACTCTATCTTTGGGATATAGATTTATGCATGCATTGGTTTATTACATTTTAGCTTTTTGTGATCTTGGAGTTGTGTGTGAGAGTATAAGTATATAAGCATTGCCTCCCATGTTAGTGATATGCCTTCTTGGTGCTAGTAGAAAGACCAAGAACAATTGGTGGTAGTCTTGGATAGTTTTCGCTTGGTTCATGTTGGGTGTGTTCATGACAATTAATATAAATAATTTTCTTAAAATATCAATTTTAGGCTCACCGGGCCTCAGAATATCATGTCGTCTCGGGGACCTGCTTTTGAAATATTGCCCGATATATTTCATATATTTACATGTGTAAAAGAATGACGTTAAAAAGTTACAATAAGATTATATAAGTAAGATAAATACCAAAATAATTTTCAATTCAGAAATTAAAAATTCTAATAGTGATAAAAAATAATTTATATATAAAAACTCATAATGCATAAATAGAATTATTAATAAAGTTTGTAAGTAAATAATGAGTTAAAATTATTAATAAGGAAAATAATTAATTTTTAAATAAATAAATACATGATTATTTCATCTTAAATTGTTCATAGAAAACCCCCCACAACCTATTCATTTGATCTAAGGGTATGATATGAATCACTGAGTGTCCCAAGTGCTATTTCAACTAGAATTGATCATGTAGTTATTTTCAGAAGATTAATCTTATATTATAGATAATTTCCCTAAATATGAACATGTTGAACATTTTCCTAGCGTTAGTATACAAAAAAAATATCAACACACAATACTTTTCATGCTCATAAAATGAGCCTCATATGCAAGACTTAAATATTTAATTCCGTTGATATAGTTTTGGAAGTGTAATTAAATCGACTGATACCATCTAACTCAGACGATATAATATAATTTTCATATCTAATAATTATATATTCTATTTTTTTAGCATAGTGTTTCATGTGAAACAAGATATTTGAATATATATATTTATGGAAATATATTTACTAAAATAATGGGTTGTTACATTCTACCACACTTAAAATGGGATTCATCTTCAAAATTCCATTAAATAGGTAATAAAATAAAGGAATGTATGTCTCATTATAGAATTAGGTTCCAAAAGAGGTTATTTATACTTATGATTTTTCATAAAAATAATTTATTACATGGGTAGTCATGTTCCTTAAAAAATTATCTCTTTTATCCAATATTTTCTATAGTTATTCGTCATAAGAGAGATCATGCTCCAATTTTACATCTTCCGATTTCAGTATATGTGATGGATTTGTTATGTACTTTCACAAAAAAGATACATAGAACATATAATATATTTATCAGAGGTTTGGAGGGAGTTCTTTGTGATAATATACAACCCTAATATGAACAAAATTCATGAAGGGACAGATGTACCTAGGACTCCACATGCCCTTATCCAAAAATATCATAACCTTATTCCATAGAGATATCCATAGGAAAACCTTGTCTTGAAATTCAAGCTATATTTCCAATAGATTAAATTAAACATAGATATTTTTCCCAAATTTTTCCCTTTTATATACCTATGATATATTTAAACATTCCAAATCATTTATCTGATATGATTAGGTCCTAACAACTTCCTCTTCCAGACTTCATCCAACATGTTGATGTTCTACATGTTTTACAATATAGAGACTCATATGGTTCCATTTGGATTTTATAATGGAAACAATTTTTAAATTAAAACTCATCCAGAGATATATTTTGGTCTCGAATTTATTTAAAATATACCTAGAATTATCATAGAATATCCTTTAATGTCTGGATGATCCTTAAAAAATAACGATAATTTTTAGGGTGATAGGTTATACTAATGATTATATCTATATCTATTGCTTATTATATACTCCTCCAAAATATTGATGTACACATTTAATTTTGATTATGTATAATTGAATTTGGTAATCTATGAAACACAACTAGTTTCATAATGTATAACATGTCACGTTGATTGAGTAAGAAATCCTCTTAGATAGAAAGGAATTGAATGAAATTTGTGAGATGATACACTACTAACCAGATAGTGTTATTCTGGTTTGATGTCATAGGGATACTAGTAAAAAATCTATGGTGGTGTACACATACATTCAAACTGATGTTTGTAATGATTTCATCATATTCACTGATTTCTAATTATCAAACATTACTTAATGGAAAACCAACAATCGAGATACATGCTCTATAATCTACCTCTTCATATTATCGCACTATAAGTGTTAATTATGATCGTCAAACAACATTTTTTTTCTTGGATAAATAATTAAGGATGATTTATATGCATTATAAAAAAATTTCTTGTTCAATTCAGGTTTTGATGGGATACATCTTTGGGTTCCAGACCTTATGATTAAATATTTATCAAGGATAAACTCAATTATGGGATTCTATAATCCTTACACAAATGGATGGATAAAAAATCATTCCTAGAAGGAAATATTTTTTATATTCCATTGTGTTTTATATATCCATCATTTTTATATCCATAAATATTGGACCCCATTCAGTCCTTATCATGGATAGGGAAACATAGTATTTTATGAATAGATAATATTTCACCCTTTTTTCTTAAAAGGATGGTAATATATAGAGAAATCATATAATCTAGTTAATTATAAATGCATCATTTGGTTCATTTTCAGATCATATATTTTCATATATATTTTAAACTTTTTTTTATTAATACATATATTACATATTTCCCAATAGAGAAGTTAACACCAAATCATTAATGAAACAATAATTACAAAAAACTCCAGATTATTTAGGTGAATTATATCATTTTTATTTCATTGATTTAAGGTATAAGATATTACCTTACAATTATTAACTAGTGACCAATCACTTCATAAGACTATTGAATAATTTTTCAAATTATCTTATCTAGAGTAATTTTACTCCCTTCGTCACTTACTTGCACATTATATTTGATATCCAAGTGAAATCTTTCACAATGCATTGATATTATCCTACCAACCTAAGAAGACTATGAATCTCTGGTTTAGTGGTCAATTTGATAAAATTCTCAATATCTTCTATATTTGATGAATCTACAGATATGACCTCACATGTGATTACATTCCAAAGAATCATAAAATATGTGACTATAATTTTCACTTGCTAGATTTGGCATATTGTTTATCCTATAATAACTTATTGAATACAATACATAAATTATATATATTATCCGATTTTATCGTAATTTATATGAGAATATTGGTTATAAAAACTAGAAAACATTGATCAAGGTAGTATCTAAATATTCTACTAATCAGATCAATGAATATTTCAACAGAATTTGTAATTTAAAAGGAATCACATTGAATTAATAGTATATATACCTCATTAAAAAGTCTGTGTTGGGTACAACATCCATTTTGAGCATTAAATAGTGATATCTAGAAAAATCTTTATTCACCAAGAAGTATTTAACCCCTATGAGTTGATAAAAAATTCCTTCAATATGAGTTCAGAGATAATTTTTATTGATTATGATTTTGTTATGTTCACTATGATCAATGAAAAGTGACATTGATCTATCATTCATCATAAATAATAGGATCTATGCACCTGTATTCAAATTATCCCAAAGTGTCATCGGCAATACATCCAATTCAATTGGGTGTGTTTCTTTAGGATTCTTCGATATAAGAATATAACATGTCATGAATTTGATTGAAATCAAAACCCCGTGTTCTTAGGGAATTTCACAAAACTCAATGAAAAATACAATAATATAACATGGTATGATTTTAATATCTATAATATTGAGACATTTCACAACCATTTCACCTAAGAGACCCTCATTATTTGGAATCATGACATAGATTATTTAATTTACATCCAAATGGATTTAAAACCATTCATGCATCAATATTTTATAATAGGATGATCCATGATACAAAATTAGACTTCTTTTTACCAAAAATTTATATAACCTAGATATTAGGACATCATGTCCATGAAAAATATCACATCAACTTACATTCAAGGAAGAGGAACTGTATTTTTAATTAGTGACTTCTCAGAAACCATGATCAGATAGAAGTTGTATACATTGAATTAATTTAACACACAACTATATGTTTTCACTTATAATTCAATAGTAAATATTAGAAATAGGGAATCTAAATTATTATTATAATTATTAGATATTAAAAATGAGTAGAAAAAGAATTAAATATGATATACAAAAATTAGAGTGGAGAGTAAGTGTAACATTCACCACATCATTATCATGATCAAAATTATATGTAGTGATTACATTGAATATCACATATTCCCTTTTTCATGATTTTTTTTACATAATATCATCATTAACCATTATATTGGAGAATTGGTTTAAGTAATGAAAAAACTATATATAAATTTGAACAAACAAAATATGGATGGTGTATTAAATGTGACAATTTGTCAACTATTTACTTAATGAAATTATTTATATATTTTCGACAACAAATTTCACAGTGGACAATAATTAAACACCAAAAAACATTTAATTATTCCTTATAGATAATTTTTATAGTATATCATCCAACAATTTAGAAATATAGGGGGTTTTAATTTATTTTCTCCCTATGTTGTTTCACTAAGTTTCATATGAAACACAATTTTTATTTTTTATTACAAGATTTATGAGAGTAACGAGATATTATAATATTCAACACATACTAAACACTAAATAGAACATCCTTAAATCTTATCACCCCCAAATTGAAGTTAAATCTATGTGGACTACCCATACACTAGAATATATGTTGAGTGAATTATCAATGGACTTAAAAGGAGGATGAGATTAGCATATTCCTTGGGCTGAGTTCTCATACAATAACAGTTCACACTATAGAATCCAAAACAATCTATATGAATCCCTTTATTGAATGAGGGGTATAACACCCATATTTTTGGATGATGATTGGAAACATAAGAAAAAAAGACCTAAAATGAACACGAAAATAGTAGAAAATGTCATGTCCATTCTTTACCACATCAGGGATTCCTGAAGATAAAAAATGAGCTATATAGATAATCATCAAAATGAACTAGATTTCTTGGATGGAGATAAATTATTCACATTGAATATCCCCACGGAAGAGAGTCATGATATTAGGGGGGAAGAGAAAGATAAGTCACATGTACATTGGCTCCTTTGATATTCTCCGTCACACAAGAACTGTATCATATTGACTAACACAGTTAATAACCCTTTCCCAAGTACATGACATGTTCCTTATATCTCTCTCGAGTAGGTACATGCCAGGTCCTACAAATGTATTGAATTCATAGTTGGTATTAATAGAAAATTATATATCATTTTAGGAGAATCTGGTGAGGTTCCTTTAACATATAGATAATTGTTAATTCAATAAGTCAACTCACCTTTTCAAATAACTGTGGTGAAACCATAACTATGAAGAGATGACATGAGGGACATATGAAGCGATGTAGTCAAAGTAACATCTATTGTTTTAACCTCATTATGTAAAACATTATTGGGATAAAACATTCCAAATGGGGGGGGGTGAAGAATTTAATGACTTGGAAACATCTTAATGGAATATCCCTTCTGATTATATAAATTTTTCATATTATGTAAACCACATTCACCAAATGTTAAAATAATTAAATTTTTATAATAATAATTTTATCATTACATTTAGATAATAAAATTTCAATAATAATTGAAACTTTTATAATGAGACAAAAAATTTAAAATAGCATAACAATAATATAAAATTTTTACAATGATTCATCCCATAGAATAATCGCACTCATGAATAGCACTATAGAAAAGAATAAAAATATTAGTAACTCAATATGTATATATAAAATGAATTTGTATATATATATCATTGATATTGAATATAAGTGAATGAAAAATGAATAAAAAATGAGGTATTTATAGAATGTATGGAACCCATATGATCATTATAATTTTTACCATTATAATGGTAATATGGCTACAGGAATAGTAATCCAGTAATTGGAATAGTAATATGACCATGAGGACTAGTATCCAGACCATTATAATAGTAAAATCACATATAGAAATATAAAATAATATTTAGGTATATAATAAAATGAGAATATGAAATATTCATATCTTGATACATGTAAATGAATATTATAAATATGTTAAAATTAGTGTTCATATTTATTAAAGTCATAAATGATTTATTTAATTTTTATAAAAAATATTATTATTTTCAAAAATCATATTCTCATTAAATTGGTTTATCAATTATTATTATGTTTTATTATAATGATTATATAATTTTATTACATCATAAATAAATTTCAAAGGGTCTGAAAATTGATCATAGAATAAAAATAGGTTTTCTAAAATATATTAGAATTTTATTATGAAACTAAACATATAAAATTTAAAACATTATTTTCAATAAATGTATTTAATTTTTGTAATGTTAATTTCTAAAATTTTATAGGGTTATTTTTTTGTATTATTCTCAAATAGTACTATTTTTGGTGAATTATACAATAATGAAAAATACGTTATTTATGATAATAACTAATCACATGAATTTTTGAGTCATGGATGATATAAGAAACCATTTTTTTGAAATCACATGCACAATTTACTATATATAGTTCTAGTAATTATTAATATTATTAGTCATGAGATAGAATAATAAAATAATTATTATAATTTTCTAAAACACCACTCTACTCCTTAGAAATACAACCCATCACAACTTCTTTCCCTCATACATTCTAATCAATCATATTTAAAATTTTATATCAAATTATCTTTAAAAAATTCCCTCTAAATAATAGTGGTTTTTGTCAGACCAAAATACCTGTTCCAAGTACCTTAAAGATTTTTTCCAGGAAACTACATTTAAGAAGTAATATTCTCAATCAATATATTTTAAATTAAATTCTTCTTCTACATTCTCTTAAACTCTCTCATAAAAAATTAAATGATAACTCTAAAATAATATATAAATTTTAATTTCATAGTTCTAATGTAATATCTACCATCAATCATCTTCCCATATCCTATTATTCTAATAATGAAACCATTATCCATATTATGTCAGTTCTCCACCCCCATGAATGACGAATATTCATTTTTCATTACCACCTTCATGGAGAGTAAAAAATTACTATCATTAAATATTGTTCTAATAAATATATTATAACTTATTTTAAATTATTTAATATTCTAATATTTATTCCAAAAAATAAATATAATATAGTTGATAAATCTTGGTAAAATTTACTAAATTAAATAACTACATAATGTTGTCATTTTATCTAAATGAATCATTTATATGTTATAACATGAAATTAAATTTGGGGCCATTAAATTTTTTTATGGACATTAGAATCATTTCATTTTACATTGGGATTTTTATTCTTATTTTGCAATAAATTAAATAATTATTCACAAGAGATCCGACCATGGAATCATGAAGTTATCACCCTTAGAACAAAAATATTTTCCTTTATATATCAAATAAATGGTTGTAAATAAAATAATATATTTATAGAAATAAATATTTAATTTTTTTTGAATTAAGTTATTAATGATTTTTATTTTATTATTTCTGACCTAAAGCAAAAATCATAAATGATTTTTGAAAATAATGGAAGAGATCTTTTTTAACCACCCCATTTCATTGGTATATAAAATTTATCCCTATAATTAACAGTATATCTCTACTTGATGTTATGAACTATTTTTAAATTCATTATATATATCTCTTATATATATACCGAAGTCATTCTCTTTTAATTTTATGTGGCAATACATGCCTTATGTTATTTCTCAAATGTATTCTATATAATCAATCCCAGTAAAGGGGATCTATTCTATCCCTTAATAATTTTTGTAATTATAATGAAAATATTTTATTCCCATTAATTATTTAGTTATATTGAGGAATATTTTAGTTATAATCATCCTGGTTTACGTAAAAGTATCAACTTTACTTATTCCATTCCTGAGATTTATTAACTGATTCCTTAAAGCACCATTATGAATATTCAGTTTTATAATTAATTCCCAAGCATTTATTATGATCGTAATTCAAAATGAACACCATATTTTGATACGTATGATTATATAATTAGATATGAACGTTTGAAATATTTAATTCCATATTGTTTTTGAAAACATTATCAAATCTCCTTTGACTATGATATGAGGAAAGATTATGAAATAGATTTCAATCCATGGGTAATTCTTATGTTTATGCCTTGTGATTAGTTTAAATTTGTGGAACACGTATGCATATACATGTTATGATAGTTAAAAATATATATCACAAAAATTAATTGAGTAATTTTTTAGTCTTTGGATTAATTATGTATAGAATTATTATGTAAATCCAATCCCTGATTGTATTTTTTCCACTATGTGATGTTGTCTTGGAATTTATCCTTTACTAATACATTTTTCATGTTATATATTGTTCCACTTTCTTTGGTTTACATAATATAATCTTAAAATTATATTTTTATTAATACCCCCTTGGAATATCCATGATCCTTATTATCTATGATATCCTGTTATACTATTCGACAGACATGTTATGCCTCATTATTATATTTATTGTTTTATTGGGATTCATACCTGAATATTTTTGTGTTTATATTTCACAGGTTTTCCAATGATGTTTTAGTAGATCAAAGGGACATATGATCTCCATTTGGATACTAATGTAAGGTTTATTTTCTTTTAGTTTCTTTTAATTAATTATGAACCTATTCTTCAAAAGGCATCAGGACTCATGGTTATTGGGTTATTTTTATTGGATGTTTATGTTTTAAATAATGTAAAACTTTTTGTCAAAGGATTGATTAAATATATTTAGTTTCAAATTAATGTGTAGTTATATTTGTGGATTTTGAGTAGAGTACTTAGCGATAACCCTGGGGTTAAGTCTATTTATTGGAGAATATCATGAAACGTTGTTGAAGTATAGAGATGGTGGTTTCCAAAAAAAATACATCCTTGTCTAGATTCTACAAGTAGATGTGGATATGGAACCATTATATATAGGGGTTATAACCCTGACAATTTTACTTTGGGTATTTACTCTATCATCACATAGTGCATAAAAATAGGACCTACTAGACATTTGATAAGGTAATCCCGACAGATATGCTTTGTAAAATTCAAAAACTCGTTATAAACCATTATAAAGGGCTTGAATATTTTTTTGGTTAGAAACTAATAGTAAATATTAAATTTTATAACTACGACTGATACCTAATGTTTCATAAGTTAGGATATAATTTCCATTCATATGTTATTTATTTTATGTTGATAGTTTCATTTTTTAATATTTATTCGATAATGTATTGTCAAACCTTTTTAATTTATTTTTGTTAATGGTTGGAAATATGGGGAATAATGCTGACCACATATAAGGTCTTGTCCTTAATCATTAAAGAAACTTATGTTAAGTCATGAATTCAAAATGAGGATCTATTCACCGTTATAATTTTAAATAATTAAGACATAATTATTACATTACATCTCTAATTTTATAAAGTTGACACTTCTACTGTATCCAATTTTTTTTCAATATTAAAAATCCTTAAATAAAACAATATTTATTTTGTTGATAAAATTATTTTGGAATCCATCTTTTCTCTTACCTTTCCTTATACCCTGTGAAAAACATTTCTATAACATGGGATGTGAATAAAAATATCATTATCAGATATAAAATAAGGAAAGAAAACATTAGTTCGTGAGTACATAAAAAATAATGAAATCATAATTTTTTACACATAAAACATAAGCTATTTATCATACCTCATGAAATCATAAGATTTATGAATAACTCATAGAAATCCAATAACATAATGGTAACATGTTGCATATATATTATACTGACATTGTAGTTTTCATTTCCATATAGGCATTAACCTTCATGGTTACATTTTTAATAACCATCATAGTATATTACATAAATATATTAGGATAAAATTTATCATTTACCTCTGTCATGTTACCCAGTGCATTGGAGAGATATATCAGGCTCACCCACCAATGGTTTACCACATAACCACCCATATTTGTTTTATCAGGTAACCACCCATCAAATCTGCATGTGCCATAAAATAGTCATAAAACATATAAGATTTAAATTATCAACATTACAATCATCAATAACAAGAAATCAATTCAAGATATTGAAATATTCAATCTATTTCCAAAACCATATAAAACATTTATTAAAAATATTTTTGAATCAAAATGCCCAATATCACTTTGATACATTTGAAAGGAATTGAAACTTTAAAACAATCCTATATATATATATATATTTCCAAAAAACCATTTTGAAAACATGGATATTAATGATAAATATGTATAAGAATAACTATTGAAAACATTTAAAACAATGTTTTTGTTAATGAGTCCGTTACCACTTGAGAAAATACTTGAATATAAATAATTAAATAATGACAATAAACCAAACATATAATATCAGGGTAATATGGAGATTCATGATATAATTTGTCAATGTGATGTATCTACCCCATTTTAATGTGAATTGGTGCATAAAAAAATAAGCATCAATGGAATGTATATTGAGATGAAATACCATACAATGATCGTATAAATGTCATAAGAATTTATCAATTGGGTGATAATGAGTATAAAAAGTATATCCACACAATGGAAAGGTGAAATTATAAAATTAATAAATAAATAGTGATTCCTCACATAATATTGTCATAATATAATCAATGAAGTATGCTTAAAACCCAATGAGACGAAATTGAGTTTAAGAATTCCCTTACAAGAATTAAACAGCCTAACAACACCACTTTCAAATTCATAAAATAAGTTAATGATAGAAAAAAGGGTCTCTAATCATTGGGACATAAAATAAAAAGAAATAATTATATAAAATAACATACCCCGACATAATAAATTGAAAATTAGAATATATAACATAGAAGAAGTATTTAACTAAAAGAGCAGGTTGAAATGATCCCTTACCTCTAGTCCGACTTGCCTCGTTCATTCTTTATATTGTTGAATAATTTAAAGACCCATACATTTCAAGGAATTTTTTTTAAATTATTTGGGATTTTATGAGTATGCTGTTTCGGACGGCACCTGATTCCGAGGCCTGGTGTGCCCGGAATCAATTTCTAAAGTTTAGCTCGGGTACGTTCAGTGAACGAACATGCAGGTTTTTCTATCTTTTGAATCGGTGCTCAGAATTAAAATCCGAGGGCACCGATAAAACTGCAGTGCCGATATTTTCTTAGGAGGACCTTTTTCGAAGGAGCATTTTCTCGGGGGGAGTTGTTAAAAATTGAGGATTAAATGTGAAGTAAATAAATTGTGGTACAATTTTATTTACTTTATCTAATGGTTATATCCTACATGGGGTAGTTGGGGTGGGACCCACAAGCCCCTAACTACCCATGTTAGGATATTTGTGAGGTGGGTCCCACAAGAGCCCCATCCCTTCACATTCTTTTAACTCCTCTAACCCCCCCCCCCCATGTGTTTAATTTTGTGAGTACTCCTCTCTCACTTTAATATGCCAACACACATAATTTAATTGGTTAAACCTCTTCCATTAATTAACTAAGCATTTTGAATTTAAATGTTTTAAATGCTTGGAAAAGTAAAATAAAATAAGATGAGTCTTATTTTATTTGGAGGGTTAGATTATTGTGTTATATTTTAGGGAGAACTCTAAGTCCATTAAAGAGTTTTATTCACTAGAAAAGAACAACACCCTTCGACGAAGAACGTCGTGACTGCAAGGAGAGACGACATTCCATTACCTTACCTCTCCATAGCTAGTGTGAGATGACGTTTCATCCTTGGACGCATGCCAATGCTATATTTGAAACCCCACCCCATGACGCCATCGTCCGCGTCACTGGAAAACGTCAACCTTTATCGAGGTAGGGGTTTTCTTCGATCAAGTTTTATTTCTCAATCTTCGTGGATTAAAATATGACCGATTGTTATCGTTATAATGGGAGGAGATTAGACCGCGCAAACACCACCAATCCTCCTCCCCTTCCCATTGTTGATCTTCACAGTTGTTAAAAGTGAAGGCAGTGCAGTGCCATTGCACCACGCAGGAACGACGAGGACTGCAGCCGGAGCGGGCCGTGGTGGTGGTGTGTGGTGCCGTCACGCCATGCCGAAGAACCCAAGGGAGGCCGGCTAAGCTATTTGCGGCGGTTTAGTAGGGGGCGGCCAGCCAAGCCGACCGCAGGCGTTCCAGGACGCAGGACCCCCCGTGAGTCTTGCGTGGCCTAACCAGCTGACCATTATGGACGGATGTTTCCTAGAAAGACCGGGGGTTAAAACCCCCAGCCAGCTCTTTGGGAGGACCCCACATGGGTTCGCCATTTAGGTGTTAAGGGGGCGGCGCTACCCCTTCACACCCTGTGGCCGGCTTCGAGCCGAGCCGCAGGCCGCGCCCAACGGTGGGCCGGGTCATGCCCAACTATGCCGGACCCAGACATGGGTCGGGTAGACCGGGTTCGGTCCAACCCAGAGGTTATCGGTCCGGGTTGGACCAGGCATGAACCCACTATTTTTTATCAGATTCGTTAAAATTCCCATATCTTGGGCTACGGACCACTGATCGATGCACCATCAGTTGAGTTGGATTCCTTGGATTGAGAAGGTCATTTCCTTATATTAAACACAAGATTTCAGTATAGTTTTTGTATGGACAGGTTGGTTTGAACCCAAATCCAACTGGACCCTCGGAGCGGAAACACTTATAACGTAACGATCGGACGTCCGAATGACGTGTTGTCGGTCATGTTGTTTTCCTCATAGTGAAATGGTTCTTTTGGATTACTCCTCATGAGGTTTGGACGCATCTGGAGTATAGTCAGGTTGGTTTTAACTTAAAAACCAACCGGGCCCCTGGGACGAAAAAGCTAATAACTCTCAGACTGGGCGTCCGAATGACGCAGCGTCTCTCACATTGAGTTCCTATTGACGAGACAGAACATTTTCATACATCAACTTTGTACTTCGTGACACTTGATGTATCAACCAATTGGCTCGTAGAGAGGACCCTCCCGGAATCGAGTGTGTTGTGTTCGGGAACCCTAGAGATGGTTGAGACTGTGACAACGATGTCGACTATAATTGGATCCTACGTGGGTTCGACAGTGAGTTCGACTATACTTGGATCCTCCGTGGGTTCGACAGCGATGATGACTGTTCATGGATCCTACGTGGGTTCGGTAGCGATGGTTACTATACTTGGATCCTACGTGGGTTTGGCAGCGACGACTTCTGTACTTGGATCCTACGTGGGTTCAGTAGAGGAGATGATTCAGAAGCTACATATATCATCTCCACCCCACTTCATGAGTAGTATACCTGTGCGAGCTATGTATTGACTTTTAATCAATATCTTTGATATGATTAACTTTCTATCCTGTGTGGATTAGGTTTTGGTTTCCTATGTGGATTAGGTTATGCTTTCCTATGTGGATTAGGTTGTACATTTCTGTGTGGAGTGGGTTGAACTTGGGCTCGTGAGTTGGAGCAGAACTGGAATTGATGACTTAGGTATATGTATGGTCATATACCTAGGTAGAGTTTATTGATACTTCATGATTGTATCTGTCATTTTTGGTTTATCCTTCGAGGATTCTGGGAGACCTTCAGGAGTCTTGGGATCCCTACTGAGTATCGTATACTCACCCCGGCACGGGCTATGCTTGCACTACGTTGTGTTGGTTGCAGACGACTTACAATGCTGATCGTGGTCGAGGCTTGTGGGGTGGGACGGTACCCGGAGGTGGACTATATGGCGGGATGTACATGGAGTGGACGACCTGAATCGAGGTGCCGACGAGACTATCTATTCTCAACCTTCAGGTGGGAGTTCCGGAGGACGTCTTGGTGGATTCATCTCTACATTTCAGTTGTTGTCCTTTCTTTTCTTAGTTGTACTATACATTCAGTTTGGTTTGTAAACTGGCCCGTTTACTTTCCAGCACTTACTTTTTTACTCAGTTTACATAGTGTTTACTTCAGCTTGTGTAATCTATAGTATTTTTTTTCTTATATGAAGGCAATGCCTTCCCTTTAATCGGGATTTATGCCTTTGGTCCTAGTCACCAGCCCCTGGCCTATGGAAGCCAAGCTTGGGGAAGTGACGACACGGGCCCCGAGGATGGGTCGTGACATATTTGTATCAGAGGAGTCGGTTTTACCATCGAACATAGGACTCTGATAATTTCATCTGTGTGAAGCAATAGTGTTTAGGGTATTGAGTGTTGTTATCAGTCCAGGGAGTCCAGTGTTGTTGTCGCGACCGACGTATCCATACACCAGGACCATGACTTCTGATTTCTGATTCAATGCACGAAAGCATTGATTTCATGTGCATTTCAAAAGTTTTCTTTGTGATTACTTTCTGTCAGCTCAACAGGTATACTGTATTAATAGTGGAACACCTGTTTCCCTTAAGGATGACCCCATGACAGTAGCCAACTTGGGTTCCGAGCTTTTTGTGAGATGGTATCCCACCGAGTGACGAGGCCTCAGTGCAGGGCCCCATTACAGTGGATGCACCGGTGATACCTCTACCTGCTGAGCCACCGATTCCACCGGCCCCATCAGCTGAAAGTGCACGTCACCTAAGTGCACTACTTGAGTTTCAGCGTTAGAGACCACCCAGGTTTCGAGGGGAGACGGACCCTCAGGCAGCCGAGGATTGGCTAGAGGCTGTTGTTCAAGTCTTCAGATTAGTAGGGACACCAGCTGACCTCATGGTGATCCTTGCGGCAAGTATCCTGCATGCGGCAGCAGGTAGATGGTGGAGCCTTATGCTACAGGTGCACGATGAGGCATCTATCATTTGGTTGGACTTTGAGAGACTTTTCCACTCGGTGTTCATCCCAGCCACCCTCTATGCAGTGTGAATCCTGGAGTTACTACAGTCGCGGCAGGGCAACATGACGATAGCCGAGTACTCGGGGAGATTTACCAACCTCTTGCCCTACTCCAAAGACATGGTGCATGACCCATTCGTCTGGGGCCGGACCTTCAAGCAGGGACTAAGGCATGAGATTAGGGCATCGATGATCTCCCTCAGCATTCCGATGTAGGCAAGAGTACTGGAGTGAGCCTTTCTCATAGAGAGCTTCCTTGCTGAGCCTACGCCAGTAATGAGGCCTACTATAGGGAGACACGTAGTTGAGTCTTGTGCCGTCAGAAGTAGAAATACGTCGCAGAGGACCAAGCGGACCAGGCCATCAGGTGGACGACCTTAGTACACTGGTTCATATGTGCGGGGTACGTGCATTAGATCCAGTCATAAGAGAGGCAGACAGGTCTATGCATGCGGCGGACAGGGCCACATGGCTCGGGACAGTGTGAACCGCCGTGTAGAGGAGTAGCTGACAGTTGAGGGACCACCCATGCAGATTCAGAGGTTCGACCATGGTGGTCCGTAGGGAGCAGGCGGAAGAGGTAGAGGAGCTGGCCAAGAAGCGGGTGGTGGGCGATGCTTTGAAGATCTACCACCACCACCACCAGGAGGTCCACCCCGACCATAGGGGGTTGGCAGACAGAGGCATGCCCAACTCCAGGCACTGGAGGCATATGACCACGGTGCACCTGAGATGATTCGAGGTACTATCTATGTCTACTCAACCTTTGTTGTAGTTCTTATAGACACAGGGGCGAGTCATTATTTTATTATTGCTGCCCTTCTTCGGAGCTCGGAGATTCCGACGGAGCCGTTGGCTCAATCCCTACGGCTAGAGACTCTTACGGGAGCACATTCGACGATTACGCACTGGTGTAGGCATTGTGAGCATACTCTAGGAGGTGAGAGCTTCGGCTGAGATCTTCTTTTAGTATCATCGAGGCCTTATGATGTCATCTTAGGCATGTATTTATTATCTACGGTCCATGCTCAGATTGATTGTATTATGCACAAGGTGCGATGTGTCTGCACCGATGGGAGCAGGTTAACCTTCACCGACAAGAAGGGAGCCTTTTCATCATAGGATGGACTCACGTAGAGGAGAGGACAACCGATCACTCATCAGATAGCCAGTCTCATCCTAGGATCATTTGACATGCGGAGTCTAAGTTTTCCTATTGTGGTTGATCGGTATGTGGATGTTATTCCTAACGACGTTCCAGGACTACATCCTTATAGAGAGGTAGACTTCTAAATTGACCTGTATCCCGGGACAACCCCAATATCCACTCAAGAATATTGGATGGCTCCCGCTGATCTTCAAGAGCTACGTTTATATCTGGAGGACTTTCAGGGCAAGGGATTCATCTGACCTAGTGTTTAACCCGGGGCTTCCCCGATATTGTTCTCCAAGAAGACGGATGAGAGCTTGCGACTATGTGTCGATTACTGTCACCTGAACCAGGTGACCGTGAAGAAAAAGTATCCACTTATGAAGATTTACGACCTCTTCGGTCATCTCAATGTATCACGATGGTTCTCGAATATATACCATAGGCCAGGCTATCATCAGCTCAGTGTTCGAGATGAGGATGTGCAGAAGACGGCCTTTAGGTTTTGGTATGGCAACTATGAGTTCTTGGTTATGCCTTTTATTGTATCCAAATCTCCAGTAGTATTCATGAGTCTCACGAATAGGATCTTCTAGCCTTACCTTGATCATTTTGTCGTAGTCTTCATCGACGCCATATTGATTTACTCGACTACTGAGAAGGAGCACGCCTACCACTTGCGGGATGTACTGAACACACTCCAAGAGCACCAGCTTCACGGTAACCTATTGAAGTGTCAGTTCTAGATTCGAGAGGTCCACTTCTTGGAACACATCATCTCTAAGGTGGGAATTTCAGTGGTTCCTGTGACGATCAAGGCAGTACTAGCTTGGGAGCCACCCAGGTGCGTGGTGGAGGTGCAGAGATTTCTAGGTCCGGTAGGGTACTATCGAAGATTTCTTCCAGACTTTTCCAGAGTTGCAGCACCACTTTCAGCCTTGAAAAAGAAGGGGAAAGCCTTTGTGTGGTTGGATAGATGTCGGAAGAGCTCCCAGGAGCTGAGACCGAGATTGGCCAGTGCACCCATATTGAGGATACCGGATGAGGGCGTAGGGTACGTAGTTTATTACGATACATCTGGGACCGGACGAGGGTGTGTCCTTATATAGGAGTGAGAAGTGATCGCCTATGGATCACAACAGTTGAGGCAGCATGAAAAAGAACTACGCTACCCATGACTTGGAGTTAGCAGGAGTGGTCTTCGCCTGGAAGATGTGGAGACACTATCTGATCGGAGAGTGCTTTATAGTCTATTTTGACCACTGGAGTCTCACGTACATCTTCTTGCAGAAGGACCTGAACTGGAGACAGTGGTGATGTCTTGAGTTCCTCCAGGAGTATGACTTTGATATAGTCTGTACTCCTAGAATGGGGAATGTAGTAGATGATGCTCTTAGCAGGAGGATGGGCAATCAGCTACTTGGAGAGGCGACAGAGCAGTTAGCCACTTTCTAGATATCCTACATGGATAGAGATGGGTTAGCCTTTCTATAGTCCCTCACAGTCACTCCTCCACTACATCAGTAGGTCAGAGAGGCATGACATGGGGATGTTGACTATGAGACGTGACGTGCACAGATATCCTCAGGACAGGCACATGAGGGATATTCTGTAGGAGGATAGCACGTCTTCCTTTTCAGAGGACATACCATGGTACAAGTTGCATTGTAGGAAGAGGTGCTGAGAGAGTTTCACACTTCCCCTCTAACGGTATATCCTCGAGTAGCAAAGATGTACCAAGATCTCAGATGATAGCACTGGTGGCCAGGTATGAAGAAGGCTATGGAAGAGTTCATTTCACGATGTCTCACCTGCTAGCAGGTGTATGCGGAGCACCAGTTACCAGCAGGCTTGGTACAACCCTTAGAGGTCCCAAAGTGGAAGTGGGACGGGATATCTATGGATTTTGTGACTGGGCTTCCACGTACTTCCAGAGGTCATGACTCTATTTGGGTGATTGTCGACCGACTAACCAAGTCATCCCACATCCAACCTATCAGAGAGCAGGGCTCAGTGGAGAGATTGGGATGCCTCTACATTCCATAGATCGAACGACATCATGGTGTTCCATCGACTATCATCTCCGATAGAGATTCTTGCTTTACTTCCCGGATTTGGAAGGGGTAGTAGGAGGCATTTGGGACGCAGCTACGCTTGAGCACCACCTTTCACCCACAGACGGATGGACAAACGGAGAGGACCATTCAGACTCTCAAGGAAATTATCCGTGCATATTTCCCATACTTTGGACGTAGCTGGGAGGATCACCTACCCTTCATGGAGTTCGTATACAACAACAGCTACCACTCCACCATTGGGATGGCACCATACGAGGCATTGTACGACCGACCTTGCAGAACACCTCTATGCTGGACAGACCCTGGGGATTCAGCGCTTGTAAGACCAGAGATGGTCCAGGCCAAGACGGAGAAGGTACAGATCATCCAGGAGTGGATGAGGACTACTCAGAGCTGACAGAAGACCTATGATGATAGGAGGCGGAGACCACGGGAGTTTGAGGATGGTGACCACATTTTCTTATGGGTCACACCTCGACGTGGATTATGGAGATTTTTTCGGGGCAACAAGTTATCTATGCACTTCATCGGATGATTCCAGGTTCTCAGAAGGATAGATGAGGTGTCTTATCGCCTGGCTCTTCCACCTCAGTTGCACCGGGTGCACGACATCTTCCACGTATCTCAGTTGAGAAGATACGTGTACGACCCGACACATATCATTGATCACATGGATCTTGAAATTGATGACGGGGTGACATTTGCGGAGGTCCCAGTGGAGATCGAGGAACGACAGGAGCGTGTCCTACGTGGATGATCGATTCATCTAGTGCGCATCAGGTGGTAGCACAAGGACCTCTAGGAGAGCACATGAGAGCGAGAGGCTCAGATGCATGAACAGTACCGTCATTTGTTTCCCTAGTTTATGATGTAGCTTTATGGGGACATAAATCCCTGAGGTGGGAGTAATGTAAAGACCGTTAAATTTCAAGGATTTTTTTTTAAATTCTTTGGGATTTTACGAGTACGCAGTTTCTGACGGCACCTCATTCCGAGTCCTAGTGTGACCAGAATCAATTTTCTAAGTTTAGCTAGGGAACATTCAGTGAACGAACGAGCGGGTTTTTCTATATTTTTAACCGGTGGTCGGAATTGATATCCAAGTGCACCAATGAAACCACAATGCCAGTATTTTCTGAAGAGGACCTTTTCTGAAGGTGCGTTTTCTGGGGAGTAATTGTTAAAAATTGTGGATTAAATGCGAAGTAAATAAATTGTGGTACAATTTTATTTACATTATCAAATGGTTATATCCTACGTGGGGTAGTTTGGGTGGGACCCAAAAGCCCCTAACTACCCATGGTATGATATTTGTGAGGTGGGGCCCACACGAGCCCCAGCTCTTTACATTCCTTTAACTCATCTAACCCCCCCTTGTGTTTAATATTGTGAGTACTCTTCTCTCACTTTAATATGCCAACACACATCATTTAATTGGTTAAACCTATTCTTATAATTAACTAAGGCTTTTGAATTTAAAATTTTCAAATTCTTCAAAAAGTAAAACAAAATATGATGAGTATTATTTAATTTGGAGGGTTAGCTTATTGTGTTAAGTTTTTGGGAGAACTCTAAGTCCATTGAAGAGCTTCATTCACCCGCGAAGAACAACACCCTTCGACGAAGAACGTCATCACCACAAGGAGAGACGACGTGTTGTTCCTTTACCTCTCTGCAGCTAGTGTGAGACGATGTTCCATTCCTGGACGCATGCCAACACTATCTTCGAAACCCCACCCCACGACGCCATCTTCCACGTCACCGGAAAATGTCATCCTTTATCGAGGTAGTGGTTTTCTGCGATCAGGTTTTATTTATCAATATTCATGGATTAAAATATGACCGATTGTTATCATTATAGAGGGAGAAGATCCGACCGCAAAAACCGGGCCAATCCTCCTCCCCTTTCTATTGATGATCTTCAAAGTTTTTAACAGTGTAGGCGGTGCGGTGCAATGGCACCGCACCGGAATGACGTGGGCGGCGGCCGGAGTGGGCCGCAGCGGTGGTGCGCGGTGCCGTCGTGCTGCGCCGGAGAACCCAAGGGAGGCCGTGGATGGAGAGGGCCATGATGGAGGGGCGTGGCACCGTCGTGTGGCGCCGATCAGGGAAGATCTGTGACCATATGTCGTGGCGGTTCAGCAGGGGGCGGCCGGCCAAGCCGGCCGCCGACGTTCCAGGAGGCGCGACCCCCCGCGGGTCCCGCGTGGCACAACCGGCAGCCCATAATGGCTGGCTATTTTTCGGAAAGACCAGGGGTTAAAACCCCTGGCCAGCTCATAGGGTGGACCCCACCTGGGTTTTCCGTTTCGATGTCAAGGGGGCAACACTCCCCCTTCGACCCCGCGGCCAGCTCCGAGCCTAGCCATAGGCCGCGCCCCGCCGCTGGCCGAGCCATGCCCTGCCACAGGCTGGGCCATGCCCTGCCGTGGGCGGGGCTACGCCCAACTAGGCCGGACCCGGACCCTGGGTCGGGTCGACCGGGTTCGGGCCAACCCAGAGGGTATCGGCCCAGGTCGGACCGGGCCCGAACACCCTATTTTCGAACAGATTCGTTCAAACTCCCATATCTTGGGCTACGGATCTCTGATCAACGCACCGTCAGTTGTGCTAGAATACTTGGATTGATACGGTATTTTACATATATTAAAATCAAGCTTTTGGTATTGTTTGTGTACAACCGAGTTGGTTCGAACAAGATCCAACTGGACCCTCGGAGCAGAAACACTTATAACTTAACGACCGGACATCCGAATGACGTGTCGTTCCTTCATGTCGTTTTCCTCTTAGTGAGATGGTTCTTTTGGCTTACTGTGTATGACGTTTGGATGCAGCTGGAGTACGGTCGGGTTGGTTTTAACTTAAAAACCAATCGGGCCCCTCGGACGAAAAATCCAATAACTCTCAGATCGGGCGTCCGATTGACGCACCGTCTGTCACATTGAGTTACTATTGACGAGATGGAACATTATGATACATCAACTCTGGACTTCGTGATAGTTTATGTATAGACCCCTTGGCTCATGGAGCGGACCCTCCTGGAATCGAGCATGCTGTCTGTGGGAACCCTAGAGCTCGCTACGACTGCGACGACGAGGACGACTGTACTTGGATCCTACATGGGTTCGGCAGCGAGGTCGACTGTACATGGATCCTCCATTGGTTCAGTTGCGATAACCACTATACTTGGATCCTACATTGGTTCGGCAGCGATGGTTACTGTTCATGGATCTGATGTGGGTTTAGCAGCAACGACTTCTGTACTTGGATCCTACGTGTGTTCAACATGGGAGATGATTCAGAGGCTACATCTATCATCTCCACCCCACTTTGTGAGTAGTATAACTATGTGAGATAAGTCTTGACTTTCAATCAATATCTTCGATATGATTGAATTGCTATCCTGTGTGGATTGGGTTGTATTTTCCTGTGTGGATTGGGTTGTGTTTTCCTGTGTGGATTGGGTTGTACTTTCCTGTGTGGACTAGGTTGAACTTGGGCGCGTCAGTTGGAGAAGAACTAGAATTGATGACTTAGGTATATGTATGGGCATATACATAAGTAGAGTTTCATGATAATTCATGATTGTATCTTTCCTTTGTAGTTTATCCTTCGTGGATTTTAGGAGACCTTCGAGAGTCTTGGGGTCCCTACTAAGTATCGTATACTCACCCCTGCACGAGGTATGCCAGCACTACGTTGTGTTGGTTGTAGAAGACATACATCGTTGATCGTGGTTCAGGATTTTGGAGTAGTACGGTACCCGGAGATGGACTATAAGGCCGGACGTACACGGAGTGGATGACCAGACTCGAGGAGCCGACAAGACTATATGTACTCACCCTTCAGGTGGGAGTTCCAGAGGACGTCTTGTGTGTTGTTGCTCTACTTTTCAGCTGTTGTAATTTCTTTTCTCAGTTGTACTGTACTTTTAGTTGGGTTTGTATAATATCACATTTACTATCCAGCACTTACTTTTGTACGCAGTTTACTTAGTGTTTACTTCATCTTGTGTACTCTGTGGTGTTTGTTTTCTTATATAAAGGCAATGCCTTCCTTTTTATCGGGATTTACGTCTTTGGTGGTAGTCGCTAGCCCCTGGCCTATGGAAGGAAGGCTTGGGGTAGTCACGGCATGGGCCACAAGGATGGGTCGTGACAAATAATAACCTTATGTTAATTTCTAATTGATTAAGAACCTTGTTCATTTTTATTATTCTTTTTATATCACTTATTAACTTTTTATAGGAATCATATAATTATTCATGTTCATATCGGTCATTTTGATGATATTCACTACATGAGTCGAAATATGAATATGTTATAATTACCAATTGTCCATGTGGTCAAAATTCCATTATCACTAGAATAGTATTAATGATATAAATATCATATATATCTCATATATATATATATATATATATTTATAATATTACATAACATTTGTATATAAGAAATGAAATTCATTGTTCATGCAGATGGTAGGTCGTATGTATGTATAAACGCTACATTCCATACTTTTTTATATTAAAAGAAATAAAAATATATTATATATTAGTATATTACAATTTAATTATGATATTTACATTATATATGTTACAAAATTTCATTAAATCAACCTTTTATTGTTCTATGAATGGTGGGAATGAGTCATATCACATGGAGGGGGTGGTAGTTCGCACTTCCTCAAATGAAATTATCGTATTTACACATTACAGAATGTATAATGGTAAAATGTAAACAAAAATATTGAAGTATACAGAAAATATAAATATAATATATATAATATATATATATATATTTACTTCATAATGGCCACCATGAGAGAAGGTAGGGGAAAATTGAAAAATCATGGTTTCGTGAGGTAGTAGTTCACTTTACACAGAAACAATATGTTCACATCTGTTAGATGTAGGTGTGTGTTACTATAGTTAGAAAAATTCTCATAAAAAATCATAGTATATTAACTATATTGGTGTTTTTATGTAATAAAATAATATTAAGAGCATACGGAGTGAATAAGTAAAATAAAGGAAAGGAACTTGAGGGAAGACATTACCTCTAAATCAGGTAACTTGTTTTGATTTGAGAAAAAAAGGATATATTGAATTTCCTTATTCCCAAGGTAAGGATTATGTGGGGAATATAGTTTTTTAGGAAATTATTTTTTCATAATTTTGATAAGCCATTGGGCTTGAGAGGTTTTATCAAGTTGGTTGAGGTGGTGGCCTTTAATAAGAGGGAGAAGGGGCACTTTAGGGCGGTTATGAAATATTAATTTATTAAAATTTAAATATATATTAAAAGTGAGTAAAAACTCATTTAATTAGATGGTAAGATGATTTTTGGTTCAAATACCCATATTCCAATTATTTTTAGACAATTTTTGGATATTTATTTAATCCTTTTCTTTTTGATTTAACTGTTTTTAACTCAAACCGTTTTATCATGCATTTGAATCGTTGAGAATAAAAATAGAAACAAAAACATTTAAAATGTAAAATTAAAGAGTAATTAATGAAATTTTAGACTTATAAGAACCATTTAGACGAATATTAATTATTCTATAATTTCAAAATATTTAATAAAATATTTTATATTATAAAATATTATTTACGTCAACTATGACACTATTCATATCATGACATTCCAAAATTCCATAACAACTAGATTCCATAAAAAACAATTCATTAAATAATTGATAACATGCCATGTGATACATGAAAATTCATGTATTACATAATAATAGTTTGATTACATTTATTGTTATATTTATAATATGATTTATTTGGATCCTTTATTAATGAATCAATCACTTCATAATCATTGTGTCATAAATACATTTATTTATCTAATGTATGAAATTTATAAATTAAATACCATGATTTATGAAATATATATCATTAAAATGACTATATATAGTCAATGATATTAGTTATATACATCTATATTAAAATTGTTTTAGTAAAAGATACATGTTTAAGTTAAATTTCTCTACACTTAAATTTAATTCTTATAAAATGTCATTTTTCACATACAATTTTCTCCCTAGGTTCCCAAAATCAACCAAAGGACTCCCACAGTTAGAAATATATCATCAAATAGGATTATGAAATGTGTTAGGGTAGTATAATATTATTAAAATATAAATTTTTAACCTTATTTACCTAATTTACCCTTTAACCAAGGTAATTAAAAATAATTACTAATTTTGTTTTAATAATGTCATAAAATGAAAGGTGCCTCTTTAAAAAATTATCATCTGATTAAAAATATAGAATCTATTTTTTCAACATAAAAATATAAAAATTTTAGTAATAAATTTGAAATTACTTCTTGTGGTGAAAACTGAGATGCATGTTTTTAAGAAGTAAGAACTACTAAAAGATTAACATGTGTTTATGTCCAATTTCAATGTTAAATTACTTATAATGACCAAAATTGGATTAAATGGTAAAAATTTATTCCATTTATACTTTCAAACCATTAAATAACATGACTTACTAATATAATTTTTTTTATAGAATATAAATGTTTTCAATTAAAATTCATAATATATTTACTATTTATTAAAAGAGAATAGTTATAAGAAAAATAGAAAAAAAGTACTTCAATGAAAATTTTAATTTCTTGCATCCAATGAAAATTTTTATTTTGTAAAATTTAACATATAAAGGTGTAAAAAACTAAATTTATTAAGGGTTCTCTATCAAAAGGAAGTAAAACATCAATTTTAGAAAAATACATCGTTAATCTGAAAAAACTGAATTTTTTCTTATATCATATCTAGAAAACAAATAAGAACAATTTATAATATTAAATTTAATATATAACATATATTTTTTATTAACTATAAATCCCTAAATATTGATATGATTTCATAAACATAATTATTCTCTTTTTAAATGGTTTTCATAAAAACACAGAATATATATTCAATTGGTTTTTATTTCCATTTCTAAAATATTTGGTAACTAATGAATCATTATTTAAAACAAATGTGTAAACCATATTTCAAATTTAATTGATACTATTCATTCCAACCATTCCAATGGCTACACATTAACTACCATTTAATATAATATTAATATTATTGTATTGTTTTTGGTACAACTCAATGTTGTGTGCAACAAAAGATTTAGGTGAAACTAATTTTTGTGTGTCGAGTACGTTATTGAAAAACGAGTCCCCATTAACATAAAATCAATATTTTATTTTTAAATATCAATATATATGAATATTTATTATTCTATAAATGTCTCGGTCAGTATACCACCAATGTGAAATGAAATCTGAGGATTTATCTAATGATCTTCCATACAATATGGGGGTAGGATCTACGAAAGTCATGGAAGAACTACCATAGTTGAACCATGCTATGAATAATAACATGAATTTCATGGAACTTCCTACTCAAGGCCTCCTACCATTTGTTTATATTTTCATCCCATCATTTCTTAATAGCGGATTAACACTATTTTGAATCCATTCTCTATCCTCCAATGTATGAAATAATAGATGGTCATTGTGGAAGTCCATAATCTTGAAGGGAAAGCTAATCAGTGGTCTACATTGATCAAGAACATGAAGTCCAATGTTGGAATAGATTTCATGTAATTGGAAGGATTCATGGAAATATTTTTCATTAAATATTTTCTATGAATTCTCTAACTTAAATTGGAGAGGGAGTTCTTTAGACCGAGTCAAAATGAAGATGAGTATATTGGGATGTAGTAAGAAAACGTCAAAAGGATTTCATGGTACACCTCTTGTTTTTTCATCAACACAGAAATTATAGTATATAAATTCTTTAGTGGATAAATTAGAAATATATTAAAATCCTTATTGATTTGAAAATTTTATATTTTTGACGTGATTTTTGGCTGGGCCTTTTCAAACGATATAGAGATGAGGGACTCCTAGTGGTCTTATGGACCGAGAGATAAAAATAAAAAATATAGCCTTCTTCAAGGGGATCAATAGGTAAATTTCCAGGAAGAATTAAAACCCATCTTCCAAGATGTTATAAATGTAGGTGGAAGCTTCCCAAAAACTGTTTGATGGGAACGAAGAGATCACCAAGTTTGGAAAATAGAGGCAGCAATCCAATCAATTCCAAATGGAAATAAAGAATCACAAAAATGCAAAAATGGAAAATAATATTCATATCAACAGTAACCCTATGTTTCAGTTTTCCAAAACAATGGAACATTATTATTATGAGAACTAATGACCATAGATAAGGGTTTTCACAAACTATCAACTACAACAACCCCTATATCTTAGAGAGCATGGAATAACATATGATACTACTATAGTTGAGGTGGATACAAAAAATGATGTTGTGAAATGAATACTTGTTATTATTTCAATAATATTAAACATATTATTTGACTTTGGTTCTAAAAAATCCTTCATATCCTTCATGTTTATTATAACTATTCAAGCACCACATCAAAACATGGGAATTGAGCTATCTACGAGAACAAGAAATGGTCAAAATATTGTATCCCATGTATATAAATACTTCCATGTCATTTTTTTGAATGGAACCGGCCATGAAATTTTTTCCTAGTTAATTTAGTGGAGTTTGATGATATGTTGGGAAAGGATTGGGTATCTTAGTATAAATATATTGTCAATAATCAGAATAGGGAGACACGCATCACATTTAGAGTCAGCATCTAATTCTATATATCTGTATGTATGAGGATGAATCATATTTGGAATCTTCATCTCACGTGTGGATATTATACCTTATGATAAATAATATATAATTCAAATTATTGAGATAAATAAGATAATCATGACTGAAGACACAACCATTTTGATTTATTATATAGATATATTCTCTATGGAATTTCAATGTCTTCCTCCGGGTCAAGAATGTGAGTTCTCAATCAAATATATTCATGGATATCTACCTATATCCAAGATTTTCTATATAATAACATACCTTCATTTGTAAAATTTGAGGAATATATTACCAGATAATCTAGAAAAAAAGATTTATATTCTAGTGTGCTTCACCAATTGGTGTGCCAACCCTCTTCATCATGAATAAGATTGTTTCAATTCACCATTACCTTGATTATTGTGAACTCAACAAAATAATGATAATTAATAAGTATTCCTTTCAAAGGATTCATGGATTGTTTAATCAATAATGTAGGGCCCAATAATTCTCTTATGTGGAACTTCATTCAGGATAAAACTAAATAAATGACAATTTCATTAGGCAAAGAAAGGGAATGAGGAGAATTTGAAGTCTCTCTTAATGTATTTTAATAATTCAAATCTATATGAAAATTATAGTAAATGTGAGTTTTGGATGTAGGAATTATCATTCAAATTATTTTTGGTCACCAGTAAAAGAATATATATAGAACCTTATAAGATAAATTCAATCAAGGAGTTACCTAGAAAAACATATATTAAAAATATCCATAGTTTACATGGACTATCTAGGCATTGCCAAAAATTTATGAGAAACATATTATGATTTTAAAAAATGAAATCAAAAATGATTCAATAGGGTGTAATGTTTTTTTTTGATTGATGAATGTGAAGATATCATTATGAATTTTAATTATAGGATTATCACTACACCTTTACTCATGCTACACTAAAGTGGGGGAGTTTTCATGGTATATAATGATTCTTAAAATAAAGGATTTTGATATTTATTATTGCAGAATACAAAAGTGACTACATATGCCTCCTGGAAGTTGAATGTTAAATAGAAGAACTATCTAACACACCATTTATATTTGGTTTTAATATTTATTAAATTGAAAATATAGTGTCATAATCACTATAGGGAGACATGTGAGATATATATGGATCTTAATATCCTAAAATATATATTCATAGATAATGAGATTAATATGGTTTAAAAATTATTAAGAATTATCACTTCCCAATCAACTATTATCCAGAAAAAGAAAATAATATAGAAGATTATAGAAGCAGAATTGATCTTGAAATATTATAATTGATTAGAATTAAGTAGCATCAAATCTTATTAGAATTGAAAAGGATATAATTGAAAACCATAAATGATTGAAAATCATAATTCATTTCTCAAATTATTTCTCAACTATTCCTTTTTCAGATGATAAAGGATTCTCAAAGTATTGATTTTGAAATACAGAAGAAGGTGGAACCTATAAGATGTTATAAATCAGTTGAGTTTAAAATTGACTAAGAATGAGTGATTAGATATAGGTTATAACAATATATGTAATCAAATATAGAGATAAATATGATGTTTTTGAATGGTTCACTTTTCAAAAAATTCTCAATCTTCAAAAGGAGCATGCATATGTATGGAGATCCAAAATAGTAATAGTGTTTGGAAAATATAAAAAAATTATAGAATATAAATCAATGTCACCAGTACGCTATATTTTGAAGGATAGGGGAGTTAGTTAATGGTTGTGGCATTCAGACCTCGAGTCTTGGTGTTTGTGGCCTCGTAGGGAAACACCCACTATATGATAATAAACCAATCATGCAACCCTCTACCCAATTGGGAACTGGCCTAAGCCCTAAGGTTGGCCACCTTAGGCCTCACTGACGATTTGGAGCATGATGGTGGGGACGCCACCCAAATACTGCATTACCCAAAAACACGTTTTCCAACGAGCTTGTACCAAAGTAGCACATGCTTCTACTTGGCATCCAAAAGTCCCAAGATCAAATTTGGGAAGGGAGGAATTTCTGATATGTTACAGCAATGCTATAACATGGCACTATAGCCATGCTGTAGTAGAGGTGGACAGTAGTAGTAGTGACACTATAGTGGTAGTGACACTGTAGCAGGAACTGTAGCGGTAATTGTACTATAGCAGGTACTATACTAGGTATTGTAGCACATTGGGTACTGTAGAAGTACTATTAATCGAAGGGCCCTCTGAGAAAAAATGGTCTTTCAATCCTTGTATTCTGGCCACTTGGCCTTTGGCCTTCGGCCTTTGTAATGGGTCTCCCTCTACCCAGTCAAAATGGGTATTTTCTTCAAATAATAAAATGAGGCTTTAACCTCAACCTTAAAAAATAAAGTGAAGGATAAACTTCAAAATTATTAGCGGATAATGAAACCATTACCCATACCTATAACGATATGGAAAAAACCACTATAGGATTTTATAGATTTATTCCAAATAAATTTAGAGGACATAATTCTATATGGCTTGATAAAGATTATAATAATATTTTTTTTCACTTCATTGAAAATGTAGATGAATGTTAACTCAATTAACAAGAAATGATATACATCATATAAGAGGTGGGGCTTCATGGAACACCACTATCAATTGTATCCTATTGAGAATATTATATTTACATATATATTATATAAGAGTATCCAACAAGCTATAAAAATTGAATTGAACTTCATTATAGATTACCAACCCCATGTTGATGGTCGATTTTCTAGAAAAATCAATACAATTGAAGACATGATGAGATCGTTTTAAATGTAATTAAAGAAGGAACAGATAAACATATTTTTATGGGTGTGCTCTCAGTCAATAAAAGTTTCCACTACAACATAAACATGATTCTATTTGAACCACTTTAAGTGAAGAGGTGCATTACACCAATGTGATTTAGATGTTGTTGCTGAACAAAAGATAATAAGAACTAAAATCATTGAAGAAATGGTATAAATGATCAAGACCATTGAACAACATATCAGAGCTAATAAAAATTGATAGAAGAGTTATGAACATAATAATCAACAAGAACTATAGTTTATAGTTTGATATAATGTATTCTTTGACTTATCCTCATTGAAGAGATTCATGAGATTTGGGAATAAGTGAAATCTATGACCTAGGTACATTGACCCCATTGAAATATTTTATCACATAAGAGTTTAGGACTATTAACTAACAATCCCACTTCACTCTTTCACATGTACATAGAGTAATCCATGTATCCTCTCTTTAGTAAGTATGCACTAGATCCATAATAAGTACTTAATTTATAGATGGTGTTGATGGGAGATTTTCTCTCTTATAAGGATAAATTTATAAAGATATTTGATCATAGAGATAATGTTCTATGGAATTAGAAACCTCTCATAGTCAAGGCACTATGGTGAAATGATAAGTTTGGGGTGTAATATTGGAACCACCGGAAGCGATGAAGCTAAATAACGCTCACATTTTTTAACGTTATTATGAATTATAAAATAATGATGTAAAAATTTCTTATATGGTTTAATGACCAATAATTCTCTCTATGGAGTTTAAATTTAGTTTATTTTAATGTGTCAAATTTTTCCAAGTACAATCACTAAATAATCCCTCCAAAAACATTTTTCGACAACAAGTTGAACATTATGTGATAAGAATAAAATTTTATACAAGATTTGAATGTATTAAAATGGAAAAAAAATATAAAATAAGATAAATATAATAAGAAAATAAAGATATTCCTGATCCCCTAGCGTGATCACACTCAAGAACAACACTATAGAAACAAAGTTAAACATACTAATGAAATATGAATTATGAAATTTAATATATATATATATATGATATATATTCAAATTTAATGAAATATTATTAAAATAAAAGGTATTTATATAGATTATATAACCCATATTACCATTTCAAATTTGATCGTAAAAATAGTAATATGATAATTGCAATAGAAATCAGACCATTGGAATAGTAATCTGACTATATAAATAGTAATCTAATATTTAAAATAGTAAAATAACAAAAATATGTGAAATATTTATTTACATTATAAAATTATATAATGAAAAATCCATATCATGATATTGGTTACTAAATGATAAAAAATGATAAAATATGTTTTTGTGATTTTGTAATACATATAATTTTAATTTTATTTTTTTTTAAAAATATAATTATTTAAAATAATTATTAAATTCAAAAGTGGGATTATAAATGAATATTATATTGTATAATATTGAAAATATAATATTATGTGACCATAAGTATTTTTACAAAGGGTATGAAAATTGATCATTATATTAAAATTAGTTTTTTTGAAATATATAATGATTTTATTTAGAAATTAAATTTATCAAATTCAAAAAATTGTTTTCAAAAAATAGATTTTTTTGAATATTCCTTTATAAAAAGGGTTGGGTTTAAATTTTTTAATTTCCCTAAAATAGTTGAGAATTTATTGAATAATTAAATACAAAAAAATAAGATATTTAACATTATAAGAAAAATTCATGAATTTTTTAGTCATGGATAATGTAATACCCAATGTTTTTGAAAATAAATAAACTATTTTATCTATATACTAATAATAATAAATAAAATTAATATAATTGATCTATAATAATAAAATAATGATTATAATTTTCAAAAACAATCCTTCCCCTTATAAATGACACCCATCACAACTTCTACTCCTCACACAGTCTAATCCCTTTATCCTTACAAATTTCTACCCATTGTCTTCCCAATCCTATCACCAACATACTAGTAGTTTTAATATTACAAAATTAACAATTACAACATTATTAAAGAGGTTTTTCATTGATACATCAATTAATTGGTAATATTCACAAACTATATCTTTTAAATTCTTTTCACCTTCTACCTTTTACTCACCTCCATCATACAGCATAAAAGAATACAAAATATACCATAAATTTAATATAATTTGATATTTAAATTAAAATATCTAAAATCCATACTATTTTATTCTCCCCTTATTATAGAAATGAAACAATTGCTAATAATTTGTTGGTTCACCACATCCATAGATGATGAGTTTTTAGTTTTCATTACCACCTTCAAGGATGGTAATAGAAACATTTTTATTATAAAAAATGATTAAAAAATTTTATTTCAACTTATATAATTATATCTTATATTTTTTTACTAATTAAATTAAGTAAAATTAATCTAGTTCGAGACAATCGCCAAAATGTTCTAAATGAACTAGCAATGTAACATTGTCATTTTCACTAAGTGAATATATTCTATTTAAAAAAAATATATTATATTTAAGGAAATTATTATTTATAGAATGACATGAATATCATTTTATTTCACTTCTAGTGTGGTATTATCAAATTAAAATAACATTAATTAGTAACCTAAATTGATTTGACATTAGAATCATGAAACGAATGCTCCCAGAACAAAGAAATTTGTTATTATATCTCAGTGACTGTGTTTTAAATGGATATAATATTATTATAAAATATAAAATATAGATTTAAATTTTTTAATTTAATTAATTAATTAATTTTGGTTGATTATTCATGGAATTAAGGGTATTCGATGAATTATTCTAGAACATAAGGTAATTGATCTATCCAAATCATCTTTTTCATTGGGTTATGAATTTCTCTATCACGATCACTTTCTATCTCCCTTTTATTTTGTGGTATTATTTTAAATTATATATATATATATATATATATATCATACATATATACATATCTTATTCTCTCTTCCTTTTATTGGGTAATACATGCCTTAAATTCGTTTCTTAAATTCATTTGTTAAAATCTATCTCAATATTTTGGGAATTTTATACCCCTTAATCATATTATGTATAACTAATTAAATATCTTTGTTACCATTAATTATTTATTTAAAAAAAGGTATATTTTTTGTATAAAAATCCATGTATAAATCTATTGTTCGATGAAAATTATGTACTTATTCATTCTCTTAAGTATCTTAACCCATTCCCTAAACCACAGTTTTCCATTTTCCTTTCTTTACCAGATTATCATCCTTTTATCAGGATGTTATTTCAAAATTAACACCCTATTTTAAGTTCAATACTTATCTAATCAGATATGAATGCCTAAATTATTTAATTATATTATTCCTATTGAAATATTCATGAAGTATCATTTGATTATAATATGAGTCAAGATTATGAACCCCATTTATTTACTTGGGTAATTTTTATTTTTACACTTTATGATTGATTTCCTTTTGTGGAAAGAATAATAATGTACATGTTAGGTTGGGTGTACCCATATAATAGTCTATTATATTGGGTAATTATTTTTCCTTATGAGACGTTATGTATCGGATTTGGGAGTAAACATAATCCATGATGGGACTTTATTGTCAATGTGATGTTGTTTGGGAAGTCATGAGATGTTAATCAGATTTTTTGCTCACCCATTTTGGTTATATATTCCCCAAGTTATCCAGTGATGTTTTTGTAGCTCAATGGGATTAGAATATTATTATTGATATTAAAATAATTTTTTTTATTTTAGGTTATTTTTAGGTTTTATGAACATAGTTATCCAAATACACTAGACCACACAATGTTTGTGTCATTATTATTGGATGTGTATATTTGAAATAATGTAATAATTTTGGTAAAATTATTTGGTCACTATAAAATCTCAACATGGTTTAACAGAAGAACTATTAGATGAAATATATTTGATGGTGGTGAGTTTCTATATATTAAAGGACATAATGGAGAAACTAAAAAATATATAATAATACAATACAAAAGTGTTGGAGGGGATACTGTAATCGTGAACAATTATTTCACATGTCTAAAATGATTCCTAAATAAAATGTACTTATTTTATTTAATATAATAATTATTTTTTATTTAAATTATATGTATTAGTGAAGAAATTATGTATATTGATGTTGTAAAGAAAATAATGACAAGGTTTCAAAACCTTTTCAATATGAAAGATTTAGATCATAAGGAAATGGATTTGTGTATCCATTCTCTTGAAGATATTATAAGTTGTATTATTGAATTTTAAATTATAGTTCAATATAAAGAGTCAAATATTATAGAAATTATGGATATAGCCTTAAAAGTTATGAAAAACATGGAATTTTTAATGGTATTTGTGATAGAGAATATGTGGGTAATGAATTTATTTCTTTGGTTTTAAAAATTTCAAGAGAGGAATTGGTTTATTGAAATGTAGGTCTCTTTTTTGTTTTTAAACTATTGGAATGTAAAGAACATTTATGAATGGTGGCCATCATAATTTTAGAATGAATAAGGTGAAGTAGTGAATATTTATAGTTATTTTAGGGGAATCCCATAATAAGGAAACATAAAATCAAGAAATAAAATAAAATACAAAGAGATTTGTTATGAAATATAATCTTAATAATATTTACATTTGAGAGGAAGAAAAAATTGTGTTTAATCATGATGTTTTATATTTAAAGATTATTATCATAGAAAATGATGAACCTATGGAAGAGGATGAAAATAATCCATATAGTGTTTTCAATTATCAGGGTGGTACATGAGGGTTATATTAATGATAATGACATTTAGAGAAATAAAAATGGAAATATTTGATCTCTTTTAATTGAATCAATAGAGACTGTGGAAAAACGTGAAGCATTTATTGATCAAAAATAGGAAGAGGAATTAAATATTTTTCAACATAATATATCATAGAATATGTTTTTGATTTTAAATTTAAGTTTCAATGGAAGGAAGAATTTATCAATTATCTTACTTTGAGGTTAGAGGGTATTGATAATACTATTTAGGCTATTGAAGAAAATGTTGATACCTTAATGAGTAAGATGAAAATTCAAACAAAATTAGAGGAACCAATGAAAAAAAAACAAATCAAGGATTCTAAAAAAATGAAACATTTGGAAGGAGTCAAATGTGGATATAAAAGAGTAAAAAAAGCACTGAATGATCAAAGAGAAATATCTTTGGTAGAATTAAAATTGGTAGTGATATAGAAAACATCAAAGGCTATAAATGGTATGGGTCAAAATAAAGAGAAGAAGAAAGTTGGTGATATATAAGAAAACATAAAATCACCTGATGTTCTATCGAAGAGAAACTAGAATCAAATGATATAGAGGGTTCAAAATATTACTCAATCATCAAGAGAAAATCTTTGACCAATAACCTATAAAAAATAGGTGCATATATGGAGGTATTAAGGTGAAAATAGTTTTCCTCTAATGAAATATCAATTTGGTGAATTTTTAGGTCATTACATATCTTATTATGAAGAGGTAAAAATCTATCTAAATGTGGAATCAACTAGAATGAAGCAAAAGGTAATGATAATATATTCATAATCATATAGAAGATAAAAAATATTTGTTATTGTTTTTCTTTCTTTAACTGTATGAAAAAATCATGTCATTATAGGTAACGGGAAGCGAAAACATTAACTAAAAAACATAGAGATAAGGAAATATTCCTCATCACAAATAAATCAACCTTGTAATTGGATACATTAATTTGAACAAAGAATATGATTATGATTCAACCATGCATGTTGAGAAGATATTAGAGAGGCCACCATATTCCTCTACTCAACAAATTATCTAATAAAAATAATATAATAAGATTGAGAAATCCATCACCATAGAGATCACACTAAGATAAGTTGACTCAAAAATTTTAGAATATCTTTTCTTCTTATTTTATGTTTTGTAAGTAAAAAATACATTATCTTTAATAATGTTTCATTCTGTATGGATTTGTCTTTAAATCTAATAATAATTAAATTCATGTAATTTAATATATTTTATGATATTTTCTATCTATGACTACTAAATGTTTCTTTAAGACCTAATAGATACTCAGATAAAGGAAAATTGGATCAATTATAATAATCAAAATCCAACACTTTGACAATTTTGATTTACTCAAAATTTCGTATCTGATTATCTATGTCCCTTAAATTCAATTTTCTCCAAATTTCAAATCCAATTTAAATAGATTCTGAAATTAGTTTCCCACAAAATTTTGAATTTTATTCTCATAGTTTTGTGAATACAATTCTCATAGTTTCTCAATTATATTCTTCTTAGTAATTTTAATATGATTCATGTTGTTTCTCAATAATGATTCACTTAGAATTATGAATATTATTGTATATCATTCTCAATTCAAATCTCATTGGTTTTAGAATTCATTACTCCAGGTTTCTTATATCATATTCTCACTAATTCTCAAATACAAATCTAATAATTTCCAGAATATGATTCTCTTAAATTCATGAATATAATTCTCATCATAAAAGAACATTATGTTAATTATCTTTAGAATCAAATTTATTAATTTTATTAAAAATGATTAGTTAGATAAATTCTGTACTATTCTTATTCTTATAAAAAGTTTACTAAATTTATTTCATAATAATTTGTGTCATGATATTTTTCCTCATGATAAAATGTTGTCTTCTAATATATTATTTTATAACCATTTTAATGTCAATCATATAAGACCCTATCGAAGTTTAGTGATAATATGACCATTTGTGACCTAGTTGACCATTGGACTCCATGCCTATAAATACTCAGTCACTTCATCATTTTTACATTGTTCTTAACAACTATGTGTGTCTACAAGTTATGATTTGTCTCTTGTGATACTAGAGTGTCGACTAATTATTCCCTATGTTTTTTTAATGTAGTATAGAATGCCAATCGTAAAGAAAACTCTGTCAGGTTGCCTACTTATTATATAATACATGAATCCAAATCTCTAGTCGAGGGATTCTAGATATGGGAAGACAACGGTGCTAATTACTTGGTTAATCATGGGCTTGCTGGTATATAAAGAAAGAATGACCATATAATCATACATAGATTTAGTGCTTACCATAGTGTGGGTAAGCTATACATTATTCAAAGTATAAATCAAGGTAATTTTATCAAGACATTAGATACCCTCAACTTTGGGTTAAATGAATTCAATTTATTATTATTACATGTTATGTTATAAGATTCCTTACTTAAGTTGTAATTCTATATAAATAGTAAGTGTTACATATTATACATTCTCTATTTGTATAAAATAAAATTCAAGATTCTATATACATTAAGTTAGAATTTATTTTATTATAACATATGTATCAATTTCATTATGATGATAATCTTTAATAGATCTAGTTTTTTTATTAAAATTACTAAAGAGGGTTTAGGGATCCCGATATGTATAACTTTGTTAAAAAAAATTCCTTAAGACTAAAATCCATTTTTTAATCATACAATTAACCCCCTATTATTGTTTATCTATCATTATAGATTTCTCAATTAAAAATTTTGTATCTTAGAATTTTTCCACTTCTCATATATTTTCATAAATTATTATTTGAAGACAGATACATTTATTTTATAAACATTTTGTCTATAAATATTCTTTTATCCAAACGTCTACCATAGAATTTTTTTATACTTATAAATATAGAATGTTTTAATCTCATATCCATAGGAAATTTAAATACTACAAGACCACCTACTTTGTATGGAAATGTCTATTCATAAATGAGAGTCAAATTGGAGCTATTTTTTATCAATATGGTTTTTGACAATTTTGTAATGCCTACAAGAGATTGCAGAATCCCCGAAAAAGAAGTTATAACTTTTACTAATGTAGAGAATCGGTAATATCAACTTAACTATAAGGTAAACAACACATTAATTTTTTTAATGACTAGAAATATATACATCCAAGTATCATCTTGTAAAGAAGAAAATAGTATTTTTATGTAAATCGAGATTACTCATTTTGGTTCATCTAATGTCATTGAGACAAGAAGAGCCATGCTTATAATAGAAAATCATGTGTATGTTTTTCTATATGGAGAACATGTAACTAAAGATCAATAGTTATTCACAACTATTTTAAATATCTTGCAATCAATGGGATTAAAATTCATATATAATATGACTCTCATGTATAAAATATCATAGAAATCATGCCAAATTAATGGGAGTCAGATATAATAGTGGTTTATGAATCATGAAAAGTTACAAATGTTACCATTGATGAGTTATTTGTTACTATTTTACAATATGAGAACATATTGAAGAGAGATGATGGAAAATAAAATAGAAAGAATGGATGTTTTTCTTTTTCTACAACATCAAATCAGATGAAGTCCAAGACACTAGAGAAAATAATGAAGTCAACAAGGAAGAATGCAGTTGTTCAGTCAGACTCATGTAAATCTGAATATATAGAAAATGAGTTAGAAAATATTTCTTGAAGGAAAGAAAAAATTGATGGAATGAAGTATTTTTAATGTAGATATATGAAAAAGGGTAATAACGATAAAGAGTATGATGAAGTAAAATTCAATGAATGTAATAAAGCCAGAAATTTCTAAACTAATTGTCCAACGCATAAAAGAAAAGGAAAATAAGACGAGAATTATAAAAGGTAAACAAAAATGAACTAAATTTAAAAAGGAAATAATTTTCTAATGTCAAATGATTTATAGAGTGAAAGTGGTGGAGATTCATTTGATGAATCCTTAGATAATGATAATTCAGGATAGAAGAATATATGACTTCTATCCATAATACCTTTTCAGAATCAGTGTTTCATAGAAAATGTGCTCACTACAAAATCCTTAACTAGTAGTTATTTAAATAAAAATTATCCTAAGGAATAAAATTCTAATTCTTCAAAGGAAAAAATCTTCCCCAGTAGAAGGTATTTATTTACCATAATCTAAATAAGTCTCTAGATTTTCCATGATTTTTGAAATTAAAAATTGTATAATCAATAAGAAAAATGATTCGTAAAATTCATGAATTATTGTTTTAACCAAAGAAGTATCATATCCTTATAAAGATCATGATGAAAACTCTTTTGAAATTGTTTTTATTTCCAAAAAACCTTTTGGATGTAAATTCAAAAAAGGATAAAGATTATTTGGATCTGGAAAAAGTTGTTTTAGAAGAAAAAAGTATTTAGAAAAAAAATCTTATTCTAAAACTAATACATATGAGGATAAGAATTTAGTCATTAGAAAAAAATATGAAATTATTACACTGAATATACTTTTATCAATATCTAATTCAAATAAAGAATAATTTGGTAAAATGAACAAACAAATTCATCCTCTAATGAAGAGTTATAGAATAGGATATTTTCACCAAAAACCTATATTTAATAACAAATATTTTGTATTGAAAAGTACTCCATTCCGCCCTAATTGTCAAGGTAGCGGACATTGGAACAATGTTTTTTTATTTAAGAAAATCAAATATTTGGTATTTCATAAATCTCATTTCCCTAAATAGATATGGATTCTTAAGACTTTATTTTAAAATAATTTTGGATCCAAGAATATTTGGATTCTGAAAATCAAATTTTTTTATTGACAGGAAAACAAAGGATGTACCAAAAAACACATGGTAAATGGATATTGGATGTTCCCAGCTTTTTTATGGTAAAAAATTCTTTTAAAAAATTGTTGGAATGAAAGGTGGAAGGGTTACCATTGGAGATAATTCTCAGGGAATTATCATTGGTATAGGTAACATTGTTCTTCTAGGAAATGTCATGATTTCAAATGTTTTATTTCTTAAGGGTCTTATGAACAACCCTATAAGCATAATCCATGTTTTTTGTGAAGGTTAACTTGTAAATTTTAGGAATGAAAAATTCATAGTATATAATTCCAAGGATGAATTCATTATTTCTTCCCATAAGTATGTGAATTTTTACACACATAACATATAAGACAGTAGGACAGAAGACATACCTTTCCTTAGTGAAATTTAAGATAAATGATAGATATTGAAGAGAATATTATGAAACTTTTACCTTATAAACCTATTAAAATTAACAATGAAATGACCTGTTAAAAATTTACTAGATCATATATTTGATTCATTAAAAGTCTGGGACCCCTATAAATATGTATAGCGGTATAAGTCAAGAGATAAAACAATTAGTGAAGTCTCAACGTCTGATACATTACAGTTAGAGTACATGAATCTCTTCAGTCCTACACAAAATAGAAATATCAGATGAAAATAATAAGTATTTGTTCTGGTTGATGATTGCCCAATATTTACATAGGTCAATTTTTTGGAAAATAAATCTAATGATTTTTTGTTTTTCAAAAACTTTTACAGCCAAAGTAAAAAATTGATAAAACACACAATTAATAACAATTCATAGTGTTCATGGTATTGAATTTAAAAATTTATCTTTTCAAAATAGATTTTGAATAAAGGGTCATACACATAACTTCTCATTTCTATGAACTCATTAGAAAAATGGTATTGTTGAAAGAAGAAAATAAATTCTTTAAGAGTTTTCAATAACCATATTGAATAAATACTCAAATGACATATTTTTTTAGGATGAACCTGTTTGTACTACTTGATAGAATATAAATCTAGTTTTAAAAAGTTAATTTCATAATAAAACACCATATAAGTTATAGACAGAATGAAAACCAAATGTTTCATTCTTTAGGGTATTGAGATAAAAATTATTCATTTTGAATTCAAATTATAACTTACAAAAATTTCTACCCATGTTCGATGAAGGTATTTTTAGGCCATTCTTCTACCTCTAAGGAATATAATGTTTTTAAAAAAAAACCATGTACTATTGAGAAAACAATACATGTTAAATTCAATGAAATTGATCCTTTTTTATTTTAAATAATCCCAACTTACATCATCAAATGTGTTTTCAAAAATATATTATCAAACTTTGATTTAAGTCTCTTTTATTAAGAACAATAATCGCTAAAATGATTCTAAAGTATTCACTATAGAATACTCTCTACCCTATGATGATGAACATGTATAAAAAAACCCTTGTCAGTTATTTCATAGGAATCATCCTAGTGATAGTACCATTGGAAATGGAAATCAACATGTAAGGACAAGAAGTTCCTTAAGAAATTAAGTAAAGAATCTACCATTTCATTTCCAAATCAAACCAAAATTTTTTGATGAGGATTTTGGTGATGAATATTTAATTAACGATATAAAAATGACCTAAATGAATTAGAAAGGAATAAAGTATTTACCTTGGTGGAATGACCTAAACAAACCTCTATAACTGGAGTAAAATGGGTGTTTAGAAACAAATGTTATGAAAATAGAATAATTGTTAGAAATGATGAAATATTATTTTCTAAAGGCTAAAATCATCAAGAAGGAATAAACTATGAAGAATCCTATGCATTAAGAGATATACCTAAATCTAATCAAATTATATCATACTTTGTAGATTTATTTAACTTCAGTCATTTTAAAATGGTTGTGAATGTGTTTTATATAATGGATATGCTCAAGAAGAAGTTTTTTAGAATAAAATCATATTTTTGATGACATAAAATATCCTGAATATGTTTATAAACCTACTAAATCTTTATATGGTCTTAAAGAATCCCCCAGATCCTGGTATTAAATACATAATATATTTTTGTTACAAAACAATTATGTCAAGGGAACTGATGATCCAACTCATTTCATAAACTTATATTTTAATTTTTTTCATTTTTCAAATTTATTCTGATGACAATGAATTTGGATCAACTCAAAAATCATTAACTGATTATTTTGGAATTCATATGAAATCTAAGATTAAAATCAGTATTATGGGTTTGTTGACATTATTTCATGGTTTTCAAATTTCTAAAAAACTAGAAGGAACTTATATATCTCAACATAAGTCTATTAAATATATTCTTAATACGTATGGAAATGATTATACTAAAAGTATAAGTACTCCAATGTGTACCATGAACACCCTCTATCTTGATGAGTATGGTTAAACAGTGAATCAATAAACATTTAGAGGAATTATAGATGTTTACTATACTTAACATCTTGTCGTATGGACTTAATGTTTTTAATATGATTATGTTCATGATATGAATAAAATACAAAGAAATCCCATTGAATTTCTATAAATATAATTTTTTTATTTCATGGGAATAATTTATTTAAGACTATTTTATTCTTCTAGAGACAACATTGAAGATAAAATGATTTTAGATTTTGAATTTGGTGGTTCTAGAAGGGATAAGAAAAGTACATCTGAAACGTTTCATTTCTTAATAGATTCATTAGATTCTTGTTCATTTAAGAAGCAATAATCAGTAGAACATTCTGCTAATAAAGCTGAATATATGGAAGTTGGATGTTGTTGTGCCCATGTTTTTTGGATGTAATACAGACTCCATGATTATGGCATGGGTTTTACTAAAATTCAAATACCATGTGATAACACTAGTGTTGTAGCTTTAAGAAAAAACCCTACACATCACTAACGTTCATAGAAAATAAATATTATGAATAAATTTCTTAGAGATAACCCACTTAATGGATATATTATTTTGTGATTTATTGAAACACAAGAAAAAATTTCTAATATGTTTATAAAAACATTACATTTGGATAGATTTGGATATATTAAACATAATTTACGAATGAAAATAGTAAGGTATCATTCACATCCTCTTTTTTTAAACTATATCCTTACATTATGTGAATTCTTTTCATAGGGGGAGTACACATTATTTCAATAGTAAAAATTATTCCAATGTCAAATTTTATTTTTGTAATAAAATACTGTTTTCAGACTCTATAAATATTATCTAATAATTTTTAAATTTGCTTAATGACATCACATTTTATAGAATCTAATAATTCTATGAAGAATCTTATACAATAATGAAAAGCCTTCTGATAACTCTGATTGGTAAATATTTTAATCTATTACTTCATAATTAAAATTATGTTTGTTGGTATTTTAATTTTGTTTGAACAAAAATGTCATCGGATTCATCATATTTAAAATCCATTTTTGTCAAAAAACAATAAAAGATCATATCCTATAAAACCTTCTTCGACATAATATATACCACTGGATAAAATTAGTTTACTTTCAAACATTCGATTCATTTTTGGTATGTAAGCCATCAACTCATGGCCTATATAAAATAGGTTAACCCCCATTTCCGACATTGATTTCTCTATATTTTTTTTAACTAAACTGCCACCACCCTTCAAAGACTGAGTTCTAATTTCATTCTCTTTTCTTTGTTCATAATGTATCTATCATTATCCTCTCAATGTACAATGCCTATGTATAAGGTATTTAATAAATGGTTAATTTTTAGAGAAAGGTTAGTTGATAATGATTTCTTTCACAGTTGTGATGACTTATTGTGTATGATTATAATGTCTCAAGGAAGGGAAAATGTTTATATTTTAAAAAACAAAGGAGAATGGGATCTAATATATCCAAAACTAATTATACAACTCTATAAATCAGTAGAGTTATTTGTAGAAGGTGGAAAGGATATGGTTCGGTTTATGTGTAATGGGAGAAACTACTCTTTTTATTTCATGAAAGATGCATATATCATAATAATCCCTTTTAATAGAGAATCATTTTATCCTTATAACATGTTTCTATAATCAGAGGGTTCATTCAACATGGAAAACAATATAGAATATCTATGAATTCTGGTAATAATGAAGGCAAAACATTCCCTTATCTCTTACAACTGCCATATTATAGAATTACAGATGCAAGGATTGATAATACCGAGATAAAGAAACAAATATACTCATAATATCATAGAAATATTCAAGATATATTAACTTGTAAATATAATAAAAATAAATCTGATAAGATATATCTTCCTCACGATTAGAATGTTAAAACATGTATAGATCAATTCTCAGATCCTCATGTTTCTAGAAAATATTTCCATGGACATTGTAAATTTTTAAACTCCTGCAATGTTTCCTACAAGTCAAATCCAATTAAGTTCAATATTATTCTCTTAAGTTACTAAACTAGCATTAAAATGAAATACACTTTTGATGATAACAGTGAGGAGTTTGTTGTTCTATCAGGAAAGGCATACTTAGTTAGATAATGATCAACAAAAGAAAAGAGGAGTCCAAGAAGATAAAATATCATCATTTTTAACCACTGAAGTCGATGAAAAAAAATATTATATATATAAATTTGTAGCATAGTGGATACAAGAAACATAAAAATTAAATAAGGATATCCAATTTTTGGGTAAAATATAGAATAGGAAAAAGCTTTAAATGTCTAAGGATCTAATTCTCTATTAAAATACTCTATGGAGAAAACGATGAAGAAAAAGTTATCTATTGTAGAGATAAATCATATTGTGTTAAGGAACACAGATAAAGTCTCAGAACAAATAAATGTTCTGGATCACTTTCTACATGAATATGAAATTTCCCAACATTAAAAAAGCTGTGATAGTGTAGACTTCAAAAATAGGCCCAGGAAAAGAAGTATTTTCATGATCAGTTCTGTGGCTAGAAGAAAAATATTATGAATAAGAACAGGTATGTGAAGAAAAAGATAATAGTGATGGGATTCAAGAAATTAGAGAAAATCAGAAAGAGAGTTAATAATAAAAGTAATATATAAGAAATTCTCTCAAATCGTCATCCATTATATCCTCATAAGTAAAATCTGATAAAATATCTAATAGCTAGATCAAAAAACCATCTTCACCTCTGAATGAAAATGTTTCAAATAGTGATTCTTAGATAATAACTTATAATATTTATAGTGATATTAATTTTGATAACTGTGATGATGGAGAATAAGATATTTTGAAACATTCTGTTAAAGAAGAAACATTTCAAAGAATATAGAAGTCAGTATCTAAGAAAGGAAAACGGAAGCAAGTAGATGTTGGAACATCGAAGAAAAATGAATCAGAATCAGAAAATCCTTCCTCCTCCTTAAGAGAATATTTATTAATTAATTAATTAAATAAGTTGATAAAGTATATTACATACTTCATGAATATTGAGTCATGGTTTCATCTTATTCATGATTCCTAAATTCATAAATCTTACTCAATATATCTTTTCATTGAAAAGATGATAAATCATGAAGCACAATTCATATAATTTTTGAAAAATTAATATTCTCATAGATAATCATGCATAGACATGACCAAGTATTCAAGATATATTAATATTGATCTTACGGATTTTGTTTAGATGTTTGAGAGAATCAAGAATACATTCATTGAATCCAAATAATCGCTCAAAGAGCTATTAAACTGTTTTATTTATAATTTAAAGGAAGAAAAAAGTATTCAGATGCAATAGGTCAATGGTTTGAATGGAATGTTAAACATATTTGTTATTGAGATCAAAAGTTAGAAGGTTTAAAATGTTAAGGTGGATGGAAAACTAAATCCTGAAGAGGATATGATTCAAAGAAAAAAATAAAATATTCATCTTTGGGGACAAAATTTCAAGATTACAAAGTGCTCCCCGTAAAGTATCAATATGATCATAAATTGTTAATGAAGTTAAAATACATGTTCAAAACATTAATTACAAATATGGATTGGTTTTCTCTGTTTCTTTGATCATTTTTTAACCACTTCTTTATTATAAAAGTTTTAATATCCATATTTATCTTTCATATACTTACTAAATTTTTATGTATATCATAATTTCCTACATTATTTTTTCTAAATCACAATGGGAGATAATGTTCTAAAAATAGTATTATTATTAGGGAGAGAATTATTATGTAATGGGGAAAATTCATAAAGAAAATAATACATAATAAAGGGGGATATATTTATTTATGAAAGGAAGATAAATTCCTAAAAATAATAATAACATCATTAGGGGGATTCCATAACCTATCGGGAGTTAGTCATATTTAGTATTGAAAGAGTTGTAAACTCAGGGGGAGATAAGTATTTCATTTAAGTTAAAATATATTTTTCTTAATTTTACTTTCTTAGGTATTTGTTTGTGCTTCCAATTAAGGGGGGAATTGTTTACTAAAATGTTTTCTTATAACTGTTCTAATTCACTTTTTCTTTTGGAATTCACAAACACATTTTATTTAATAATGTTTCCTTATCTTATGAATCGTATTTAAATCATATAATAATTAGATTCATTTAATTTAATCTCATTTAATCTGTTTTCTTTATAATCCTAACAAAAGTTCCTTATTACCTCATAGATACTCAGAACTCTAAAAATAGGATCAATACTAATACTCAGAATCCTATACATTCTCAATTCTGATCCACCTAGAATTTCAAATCCAATTTTCATAGTTCCTCAAATCTGATTCACTCCAAATTTCAAATCTAATTTTCAAAGTTTCTCAAATACCATGACCATATAATTTTGAATTTGATTTTCATAGTTTCATGAATTTAATTCTCAATGTTTCTATATTCTGTTTTATCCAAAATTAAAATTTTAGACATGTTGTTATTTAATTCTGATTCACTCAGAATATTGTATCTGAATTTCTATGTTTCTCATTTGTGAATCTCAAGGATTTTTAATCTGTTTCTTCATGTTTGTTAAATTCAATTCTCACTAATTCATGAATCCAATTCTAATCATTTACAGAATATAATTCTCTTTATTTATAGAATCTGATCTGTATCTTCCTAGAATCAAATTTTGTTTAGCTTTAGAATCCAATTTCATTATTTTCTTTAAACTGAGTGAAACATTAATTCATTATTATTATTATTATTATTATTCCCATAAATTGTTTCTTACATATATTTCAGGATAATGTTTCTCATGATATTTTTCCTTATTGTAAAATGATTACTTCTAATATTTTATTTTATGAATATTATATGTTCCAGTTGTATAGGTCCCTTTGGAATTTTAGGAAAAATGTAACCATCAAAAAACATGTCAACTATTGGACTCTATACCTATAAATACATGGTCAGATCATCATTTTTAAATAATGGTCCAAATTTGTGAGTGTCTAGATGCTGTTATTTTTCTATCATTATACTAGAGTGAGAAAATCGTATTCCCATGTGTTTACATTAGTAGAGAGTGAAAATATTAAATAAAACATGTCAGGATTCCTCTTTAAAAATTTTATTGTGCATTCGATTCTTCAATAAATGGATTCCAGATAAAGGATGATATAGGTTATGATTACCATCTTAATTGATGGATTTTGAGGATAGTAACATAGAAGTTACATTTGATATTTCGTTGATCGAGGGCTACACTGGTGTGGGTAAGACAAAATTTCTAGAATGTATAAATCAAGGTACTTTTATCCAGATTAGTTAGATACCCTTCTCATTATATTAAAATATTTAATTATATTTCATTAGTTTTTTTGTTACATTTTCCTTTAATTCCACTATAATTCCTAATAAATAAAATGTGTAATATGTTTTACAATATCTATTTTTATAAGCTCTGATTTAAGATTCCATTTGATTTAAGTTAGAATTTATTTTATGATAACTTTTGTATATACATCCTTATGAAAATAATATATATGGGACACAAGGTTTTTTAATTAACCTTACAAATGAGGGTTTAGTGAATCCAATTTGTTTAACTTTTTTAAACAATGATTTCATTAAAATTAAAATTGAATCTTTTTAAAATTACAATTCACCCTCTCTAATAGTTGTTCTATATTTATACATATTTCGATCCAAAAAAATATACAAGGTAGAGTAGAACCAAGATTCATGGTATTGGATGCTCATCCTATAAAAAAAAGAAATTCCTAATTTTTAAACAATTTTATGAAAATTTCTATTATCTATTCTAGAGCATGTGGATATGTGTTTACATGCCATCACCTCCTCCCCTAATCCCTCCCTTATTTCTCTACCCCAATAACCCTCAATTTATCTATCAAACTCCCTCTTCTCCCTTATCTAACATGTAACCCTCTCCATCCCCTCATCCCCATTTCATTCTCCTCTCCCCAACTCCCCAACTCCCCCTCTCTCATGTTGTGTCCCCATATCCCCTCCTAATTTAGTCATAGATTATTCTCTAACAATTTTCGCGATCTATATTATATATCCTTGATCATGTTTGTATAAGATTATTTAGTTCTGACTATGATGCTTGTTCATATTTCCTGTTTTTGTGTTATGTTATTTTCTTTGTCATGAGATTTTTTAAAATTCAATTTTCATTGTTCTAAATTTTTTTCCTTCAATATTTTTAAAATACAAATCTATAATGTTTTTTAAATATATATTTTATTCGACTAATTCATTAATTTTTTTATTATATTTAATCTATAATTAAACAAAAGATGTGTTCCTCCTTTGTTAAACTATATTACTATAACATGATCTTCCGTAATTTTTATAATTATTTTAAAATGCATAGAAATATTTTTTTTAATAATTTCATACATTTTAGAACATTCCAATTCCCTAAAAAATAAGGTACACAATTTCAATAAAAATTATACATTCAATATTCTATGGGCATTTTTACTAGTTTATATTTTATTATTTCATTGTAATTAATTTCTTGTCCAATATTTCTATTTTTTTTCTACCGCAGGCATATCATGTTTCCATGTAAATTAATGCTCAACATTTTTCTTATTATAGTTCTATTTTTCACATTTGAATAATTCATATAAAGGGAGAATTAATTTTATGAAGATACACAATAACTTAATGTGGAGTGAACCTTTTTTGAAATTAATCGAAATTGTTGGTATGATATTTTTTTACATTTTCCAACACATTGTCTTTTTTTACAGTTTTAGTATGAAATATTCCAACATGATTTCTTATGTTTTTCCATATAGATAATTTCAATCCCCCCTTTACTTGTGTTATTTATCATCCATTCCTCATTACTCTTTTGTTTTATATTTAAAATCTACGATATAAGAGATGAATTTCAAAAAAATTTATATGATCAAAATTCATGGAGATGTATAAATTATTTAAAATAATAAAACAATATTTAAATTAATTGTGATTTAATGAAAATAATTCAACTTCTCACATTTTCAGGTTTTCCCTATAAGTTATTTATCCTCATTTTACACTTTACATAAATTTCTTCAAATTTAATTCTATCATTGTAGGGTTGTATTTCTATATTGGTGATGTTTAATGTCTTCTTTTGGAGGTTAGATTTATTAAAATTAATATAACATGCATCCATGTAGTATTTTCTTCAATTTAATATAATTATACAAACTTCAAAAATTCATCACCATTTTAATTAAAGAATAACACCATTGTTTCTCTCTTAAAATTTTTTAGGTGTTTTTGAATTATGTATCCATACTATCAATATTTCTAGATTTTGTGGATGAGTATATATATCATACAAATACTGGGAGGGATGACATATTAGTTGGTTGATCTTTATCAAAGAATTAAATGTCATTTCTATAATTTATTATTATTTTATTAAATAATTTATGGGTATTTTTTGTTTATGTTCTCATCACTAAGGTATGATTTTTGAAAATTAATCACATTAATATGGAATTTTATTAACTATTGTGCATAAAATAAAACCCATCTATTATTTACCACTATATTCGTTTAATAATATTTGTTTTAGGATTCCTATATTGCCATAATTTTGATTCCTTTATAGTATTGCATAACTACATCAAATAATGGTTTTTATGGTGTTAATTTATATGGGATTCCAACACCCAAATATTTTTTTTCATTGAATGAATGTTGGTTTTTAGTTATCTCATTTAAAACTACATTAATGTTTATAGATCAACATGTTTTCATTGATCTATAATTGTAGATACATTTTTATTAATAGTATAAATAGCTCAAAATAATTTCTTCTCTATTGAATATCATATTCTCTAATTTAATTGGTATAACAAATTGTATTTTTGTTAACCACATATAATGTTTTTAGCATTCACATTATTTTTTTATTCGATTTCAACAATAGGATTATATCAAAGGGAAGACAACAAAATATGAGGCTGATAAATGTAATACATGAGAGGGTGGTGCTGTATGTATTAGAAATATAGTGTATCTAAAGAAACATAAGAAATGTCAATATATTGAGGTTAATGATTATGATTATTCATATTTAGTTGAATGTTATTAAGCTTAGATGTAATATTTTTAAAAATTTCATGAATTGATCACGAATCAATATGAGACATATGATCTAATTCTATTGGCTATACAGTTTTTCTACCATTGATTAATATATTATATATAATGAATTAGAATTAAAATTGGAATAAATTATTTGGTGACAAAATAAGTGATTAATATTGTTTTAAAAAATAGAAGAAAAATAACTATAAGGGAAATGAAATAGAAAAACATTTATAGTTATGTTCAATTTTCTTCTCTTGGAAATAAATAAAATTGGTTTTTTTTAATTTTAAATAAATCATATTAAAATCACAATATTTTTTAATTTATTTACATTCTCCCCATCTTTCTTTGTCAATATTATGGTACCATATCAGTCTTCCCACTTCAGAAGTCCAATTCAAGTGCATGCCATATGTTTTTCACTCATTCTTTTTCAAGCCACTATATTTCCTCCTAAGAAACTATCTTCCTACACATAATTAATTCTATGTAATGAGGTATTTTTATTGATGTAAGTGTATCCTTTTCACAATTTTTAACTTATTATTCCTATGTATTTGATTACATCATTTTCCTGCATTTTATTATTTCACTACATGCTCTGGAATTTCTAATCAAATCCATGACTAAAAATCTATTTAGTTTTTCAATAGGTATGTTATTTTAGGGAATTGATGATGAATATTCAAATTCTATGGATTCTTGAATATTAAAAATGATGTTCAATGATGATTTTGTTATGATAAAAACTAATACAAAGTTTTTACAGCATTTTTATGTTACTTTAATAATCAATATTCAAAATCAAGTGAAGTATTATTGTTTAATATTAAAAAATTCATGTATGACTAATCTTTTATTTAATGTTTTATCAATAATTAGGGTATACTATCATATCTAAATATAATTTATTTCTAATCTCATGATAGTGATAATAGATATATTTACAATTTTGTTTATTATTTTATTATCCAAAGAGAGCTCACAGTTTTTTAATGAAACTAAAAATTAAATAGCAAGGAAATTGTTTTGAGAAACATAAGTTTGATGGAATATTATGATTCATTAATTATGGTTCCATAAAGATCAATGGAATTATTAATAACTAATTAGAAGGTTATAAGAAAAATAAAACAAAACTGATCTATCTGGAAAAATCGTGTCACTATCTTCTGAGTGTGATTAAACTATAAGAATCCATCCTATTGGATTAATTTAATCAAAAAATGAAACTCTATATAATTAAAGGTGGTATAATAAATCATGAATGGATGAAGGTTTAATGTTAATTTATGTCAATGAGACAGTAAATGTGACACTTGTTTCATAACTATTTATGGGGAAAAGAACTTGTGACACCAAAGGTTGGTTCACGTTAATTAATATTGCAAGGAAAAATTATCCAAGATAATGGTTATAGTGGATGTAAACAAAAGGAACCATGATCTATAAAATACATGTGATTATATCTTTCAAGGGATAATTTTTAGAAATTTATATTGAATGAGTGAAAAAGGGCTTCAAATCTACTTTATCTGGTGTATATAGATATGTGCGGTCTAATGAATCTTAATAAATAATATGGAGAGAGGCACACCATTTTTTATTGACCATTGTATATTAATGGATAATGTGATATTTATTCATTGAAAATTATATGTTATTGTAATTCATGAAGATATTTCTTCTATGAGTTGAGAATGAATCTCATTAAATAATCAATATATTACTGTATAACAATGGAATAAATTACACATAGTTTAAATTTGAAACATACCAAAAAATCATATGATCATAAATGAGGATTATTAAAAGAGGACACCTTAAAATTGGTTTCTATGAAAAAATAAATTGATAGATTAATAATATTGAAAAAACATTGCTAATTGAGGTTAGAGTTTCTTGCCACATCTAGAAAGAGTATCTTCTAGTTATGTTGTTTACTAAAAATTACACAGGGATAAATCCATTAAAGGAACTAAAACCTGATAAAATATTAAATGGAATAAATACATCATTATATTTTTTTTGTTGTATTTGGAAGAAATTTTTTAATCCAAAACAATGAAATAGATAATGGAAAGTATTATGATACTTCATATGAATAAATATTCCTTGGATACTCAATGAAGAGAAGTGCATATAAATTATTAAACAATTAGATTATAAATATTGTCGATATCAATGGAGTTAAGATCATCATGGATAAAATTATAATGAACTTATGGATCTTATATACTGATATTACTAAATATGAATAAGAAGTTGAAAAAGGATCATTTTCAAATATAGATGTTTTGTAAGGCTTTCATAACATAATGGGTTCGCTAAATGTTGATCATTTAAAAGATGAACTATAAAAGAAAAACATTAAATAAAAAATCAACTATATTTTCATAGGATATGTGAAAGAACAAAATCTGATCCACATAACATTATTATGGATTGGAAAACACCAAAATAAACAATGTGAAAGGGGAATGTAGTGCACTCTAGTCTACTATAAATAGTAAAACTAACCTCATTTGTGGAATAAGGGAAAGATGAATCAAGGGTTAAATATATGAATTAAGAACTAGATAAAATTGATAAAAACTAGTCTTAGGTTCTTGTAAAGTGGAATGAAAATCATAATGATATTGTAATGAAGTGGATCTTTAAAAAAACAATTCAATGTAAAAGGATTTTTGATTATAAAGGAGAAACTATTGGTGTGTAAGTTATATTCATAGATTTAAGGCACTAAAATTGAAGAAATATTTTCTCCACTAGATCAACTACAGTCTATTCGAATATTTTTATCCATGAAAATTAAAATAATGTACAAATATTATCATATAGATGTCAAAATAAAATTCTTAAATTGTTTTATTGAAGAATGATTATATATTGAAAAAACAAAGTAATTTACAATTTCATATTATGAAAAAATGTTTTTTAGATTGAATAAGATACTATATATAATAAATGAGGCTTTATGAGCGTGGTATTCTTTAATAGATACTAATATGAAGATGTTATAATCTAGACAGTGATGTGTAGATCATAATCTCTATATAAATGTATCATATGGAGATAAATTTATGGTTCTTTTATTATTTGACGATATCCTATTTGGAAGAAAAAATCATGGATATGAGGAACAATTTTATAATCATGTGAAATTATAATTTAACATTTCCATGATTTGTAAACTCACATAATTTTTTGGGGATTCATGTGATTCAATATATAGAGCACACCTTCATTTCTCTAGAAAATCATGTTAGAGAGCTATTGAAGAAGTTCAACTTGTATGATTCCAAACAAGTTTCAAATCTGATTTCAGTTAGGAAAAAACCTAGGGTGCATGAGGATAAGAAATATATAGATCCCACCCTATATATAATGGTAATTGGATGCTTTCTATATTTGGTTAAAAAACAACCATATATCATATTTGTGGCATATTTTGATGGTTTATTCCAAATTAGTCCAATGGGAGATAATTTCATAGAATTTAATTGAATCCTTTGGTACACTCAAGGTATTATCTATTTTGGATTATACATTGAAGAAGTACAGATCATCAATTGTTAGAATTTTTTGATACTAAATGGGCAAGTGAGATGGTGGAAATAAATTCTAGGACATACATTTCCTTACTCATAGTTAATAAATTTGTTTTATTGTTGAAAAATGATGAATTTAACTTATATAAGTACAGTTTATGTATAGTATATGTTCATGAAAAAATAACGCAATGAACTATTTTGGATTAATAAACAACTCACTGATATTGGTGATGAGGAGAAAAAGTCAATGATGATATTCTATGAATATATATTCACGATCAATATCTTCAATGATCTAGCTCAAAATTCTCTTTCAAAATATATGATGATTAAATATAACTAAATCAATGAAAATATGAAAATTGTGTGACTAAAATATAGAATGTTGTTACTCATTATCATGTGAAAAACATCAGGATAAAGCCATTTGTCATAGAAATTTTTGAGAATCATTGTTTTAACCTCAATGTTCATCCACCTCCCATGACTTCAAGAAGTTCAGTTCAATCATGCTCCTAATGTTTTTAGATTTTTCATATATATTTTTTAATGTGGTGTAGGATTTAGTAGGAGATATTATGTGAGGGTAATTTTGGGTGCTAAGGGAAAAAATACAGGTTTTATTGGGTTATTTACAATGGGGAAGAATAGTTTAATTTAATATAATAATGTTTTATAAGATATGATTTCTCTCATGTAATGAAATTTTCGTGTGAACTATGACTTTCTACACTGCCATTTGGTCATATAGAAATTGATATATCATCGAGTTATTTCAATGGTATTAGTTTTTTGTTAGGGTTTTGTGATTTAATGGATTTATCTTTTTATTTCCAACAAATAAAAGGGGTATTTTTACCCCAAGTTATTAACTATTTTTATGTTGCATCTATTGTCTATACACTATATTTTTATTATGGAATTTTTTTCATGTTATCTTATTAGTGTAGGTGTATTATGTGTTGAAGGATGTATAGTTCTCAAATGTTTTCTCATCTTTTAATCCTAAAAATCTATAGAAATGTTAGTTTTTAACATAATTCATATTCACAAAAACAAAAAAGTTGTTATGTACTATGTAATGGTAACAAAAAAACTTTTTAAAACTCATTTAATAAGTAAAATTACAAAGGATCATGAAATATCGTGTTTTGAATGATCCCAATAGATTGAGTTTCACAAAGAAACGAATACATTGTAAAATTAATGGCATCACATTTTTCAAGAAAGATAGAGTTTCAAAAAAGTGATAGAGCTTCGAGAAAGGGTGATTATCACATATAAATAGGCTTTTGATCATCATTTAAACTATAATTTTTTTTAATAAGAATTATCATAGATATTTCATAAAAGGACTAAACCTGTTTCTTATGTGAATTAGAAACAATACACGAACACATGTTTTGTGAAAATAATGGTAGATAAATAAGTGGCAAAAAGTGATTTAATTAAATGGGGATTTTTGAAATATTTTTGTTTTTCAAAGTACATATGTTTCATAAATGATATATTTCGTGAAAAAATTGAATTTTTCTACAAAAATAGGGGTTTTATGAAAAAAAATAATGTTTTCTGAAAAAAAATAGTTGCCGGAATATAGTTTTATTTTGGAAAAGTTTAAGGAGATTATATAAATATCATATTTTGACTATAATGATGAATAAAATAATAAACATGTTCTTATATATTTATGTGACATTCATCTTATAAACATAGAATGACTTCACCCAATGAAGTGAGTAAGGGGATGTTGATGGATGATATCTGAGGCAGGCGTTGTGTTATCCCTAAAATTATTATAAAGGTGAGGATTGTAGAATAAAGTGGAAATGGGTGAAAATTTATAATACAAAAAATATAGTAAATATTAGTGGATTCTGGTATAACCGACACTTTGTCAACATATTCCTTTCAGTTCTGACATTAGTGGGGAATTAAGTAAAACTGATTTGTTTTGATTCTATTTCAGCATATAAAGAATGAGTAATTGGGTGATTCCTTCAGATATTTTTAAGGAGTTCCTAAAAATGTGGTGACTATCTCTACTTAATTAAATGAAAATGTAGACACCCTGATCCAATCCATCCTTATTAGGGTGTTCAATGGTATAACACACAAGAAAACCACCCTTCTACCCTATGATATCATGAAACATTAACAGTGACCGAATTCATTTTAGGGTTATAAGGATCCTACCAAACACATTAATATAATCTATTATTACATATTTCAAAAGATCATGAAATCTTTTATCATTTTTATCATATATTATCATATGGGAAAGAAAATAGGTTTCAAAAAGATTTCATCATCATATTCAATAACAATACAAAGAAATAACAAATATGGTATCATAAGATAACATCCCTAATGTATAATAAGTAACATTAATCGATGTTATTAGAGATAATTATATCATTAAAAGATCATTTGACCATGTATTTATGAAAATAACTTTTAATTTTCAAGAAATACTTAAAATAAAAATATTTGTATTATATTTGGAAGAAAATTTATAAAATGACCTATGAAAATTTTTAATGTAATATTTAATCATCAGGATATTCATCAAAGTGGTAAATTCAATTCATGTAGTAAACATTAAATCAATAATTTGTTTGACACTATTCCTAAAAAGTACCTCATTCCTAAAAAATCATGAAGATTCATTTTAAATATTTTTATACAATGTTAAACATGTGTAAAAATGATATTAATAAATACTTATAGAATAATAAAAACATTTATAAAGTCATTTTAATGAAAATATAATCATGGATGAGAAATATTCACAAATTAATTGATAAAAAATGTCATTTTTCCTTAAAAATTTTCATTTTTCAATTTTTGCACCTAGAGAGAGTAAAATCGATGAAAAATTGCATAATTTTATAAATATATAGTGAATAAAATAAAAAATAACATTTATGATTTTCATAACCCTTCCCAAAGGGGCCTAAAGTCTATAACCCAATAACAACTCCAATTGGATAGGGGTTGACGTCAAGCGATGAGTGGGAATATCAATAACAAGGGAGAAATTATCCTAATGTACCCGCACACACACACACATCTCCAAGCCCAAAAAATGATGAAAATGTAAAAAAACTAATTTAAATAATGCATACAGACATCTAATCCCCCAATTATAATACGAAAACAAGTAACAAAATGTGAACAAGTCCAAATAGAAGCCCCCCCAAAAGAGTCTGAAAAAAGTCCAACCTATAAGTAAATATGTGGTCTTCTATTAAGATACATAATGAAGAAACCTCATTCTATCTAGCTGTGTAGGAACTTCTTGTTCCTAGCCCATCTAGGACTCTGTCAAAATATCGATCATCTACATAATACATGGCACAAGTGTGAAAATCCCATGCATGGGTGATTATAAAAACACCCAATATGACACCCCAAAACCAAAAATTATAAAAATAATATTAATAGTCATATCTACACAAGTATATGTCTACTAAAATTATCACATGAATATCCATATATACTCATCATAGACACACCATCTCTTAGTAAAGTCACAATTGAAATTATATCTTAATATTCCTACTTGAATGTTCAACATAACACTCATCTAGGAGAACATACCGTATGAGTACTATAGAACTGATGATATCCATACCAGTGCTCATGATATTATAATCTAATTATAGAATATATACACTGAAGGTATGAAAAGATACGACAAGTAGATGCAGATCACATCCACGACCAGGTTGTATTCCAAAAAGTCAATCTGGATTAACCAGATAAGTACATGATTAGTGCCAATGTAGTGATGGTCATGATGACAACATGAATTCTGCAGAGGAAAAGAACATGGTAGTAGATCTCACTCTGGGTGTCACAGATGAAATTCCAATTATTATATCCACAATGTCACTTTTAATGAGCACCATAATATTTTTAGAACATGATTCCATACTAACCCTCATGGGAATGATATAGGAAACACCCCATAATGAAACATGTCCATGATCAACAGGTTAAGGGACCCAAACAACATTTAAAGTGGTATAGTTTGTATTATTGGAGAACTCATAGTGACCCCTCGGCACTGGGTCATTCCCATGTGAATGATCAATTCCCATGTTCATATGGAATTACACATTGTTCCCATTCCTTTTTACTTATTTCAATATCCATGTACACATATATGCTCGAGTACATTTGGGCTGGACCAACCTATGTGGGAGTAAAAGACATGCTTCTTTACTCATGCTCATCTCCATGTAACATCCTAGGTACATGATAAGGCAACCGAGAAGGGTCATACAACGTGTGATAGTGGTCACGTGCAATGTGATCCTTGAATTCATCTAGAAACAATATCTATCTCTAGGAGGGCCCCATATGACATGTACCACCCTATTACACAGTGTGTTGATTGAGATTTTCAAGAAAAAATTTATATCATCCCACATATTCTCATTCTACATTTACCTTAAATTCCATCTTCAATATAACCATGAATCATTGATCAATTTCAACCAAACCCTTTTTATCATCAACCACCGAATTCTTATCACCCAACCATCTTGGAAATAATTTGCACGCATTGTGTACCATCACACATAGAAACGTAGGGGAACTTGTATGAAAACCCATCTAATCTTCTTCTGATTCCATAATCACACAACCATCATGTCGTTCCATGAAATGATATATGATATCAAATTATTTCTCAATGAAACAGGTGTGCAACATTCTATATCTCTTTGTTCATCAATTTTCATACCAAATGGTCACCCAAGATTAATGATGATGTTGGGAAGAGAAGCACTATCCGAAGCTCGAAGAATGAACCTTATCCAATGTTCATATTTTCCTAAATTCTTTGTTTTTATAATGACAAACAAAGAGATAAAAAATTAATCACAGAGTAATTTCTTATAAAATAACCCCATAGAAAACCAGTCCTGCAAAATTACCAATCCTGAAATAAATTTATAAGTTGATTGATTAAAAATCCTTAAATAAACAGATAATAGATAAATAATAATAATAAAAACATCCTACCATGATTTATATGAATCATTAATGATGGAAAAAGTGTATTTTCATCGTTTGTCAAGATTTTATGGTTCTATTCCATACTGATTGTTGTACTATGATCTGTGTATCCTTCATTTGAGAGATATCCACAAATTCTCTCTCCAATGGTGCTCTAATGGATCTAGGGTTATGAATATAACCTTATGATTCAATTATTATAGTTTAATTATATGTGAAATTAAGTATCTATGTATATTAATAAAAGAATAATTTAATTAATTTAATTTATTCATTTTCACACACATGATTCCATTGACAAAAACATCATGCACTAATAAAAGTTATGTCATTCCAAAGGTAAAACTCACACGCTGAACTTAATGATGTTCTCATATTTTTTATTTGAGCATCCATTTATATTTTATTCGACTAATTCATGAAATGTTCCCCCATACAATATTTAATATTATTCATTTATTGTAAACATTTAGTTTATGTGCACCAGCCCTCAAAATCAGAGATAATCTTAGGTCCCCGCCTATGAAATAATTCATACAATATCCCAAAATAATTCATGGAAAATATAATTCATTATATTGTCCCCACCATGGGGATATATATCCAAAAAAATGTAAAAATAGTGAATGAATGTTGAAATGTAGGTACTCACACTAGTGCAAAAACACTTTTTAGCGTCGGTTTTTTTAATTTTTAACGTCGGTTATAAACCGACGTCTTTATAGGCGACGTTAAAAATACAGTTTTCGCGTCGGTTCATAGAAACCGACGCGAAAAATAATTCACTTATGAGCTTCGGCGTCGGTTTTTTATAAAACCGACGCCGAAACTACATTTAGACATTATTTTCTGCGTCGGTTCATTAAAAAACCGACGCGGAACATAGAGTCGACTAGGTTTTCGGCATCGGTTTTATATAAAACCGACGCCGAAACTAATTTACAAAGGATTTTCGGCATCGGTTTTTAAAAATACCGATGCCGTAAATAAATTTTTTTTTAAATAAAATACATATATTTTCTCCTCCAAAAAAATCGGAACCCTGAAAAAAAAACGAAGTATACAAAAGAAATTAAACAGATTTAACAGAAGTACTTGAGAATACTCAAAGTAAAGCAGAATTAAAATACACGTACTTACATGGTGCATTTTCTTAATCTAACCATACTCAGTATCAATCATTGTAAGTTTCCTCCCATAGATAGCACCAATCCTGTCAAAACAGTAATGAAACTAAGGAGATGTACGTGAAAAAATCAATCCAAGATATGGAATAACAGAGAAATAAGTTTGAGTGAAAAAAATAGGTTAGAAAATTGAAATCAAATGCAGATTGAAGAGACATAAAGAAACATACCTTAAAAATTGACACCTTCTATTTTATCTTTGTGCAAACCCACTAAGCGATGTTTCAGGTATAATGTGATATGCTTCTCGGCAATCATTTTCCGATATTTATTTGCATAAAAAATAAAAAGGCCTTGAAGATATTGATGTTCATGCAAGGGAGACAATTTTTAGTGTTTGTGAATGTTATTTCGCTATACGAATCTCTATGTTCATGATCCAAGTACCACCCTCCAGATCTGTCACTGTACAGACAAATGATTTTAAGAAATAACAATGAAAAGAAATATAATAACTAATTCTGAATTAAAATACACGTACATGAAATATACGACATGCTTATTGTTTGTTATTGTTGAAGGATTCATTTGATTATTAGTAGATTCAATAAAACAGTTTTTGCAGAGGCACTTGAGAAAACTCAGTAAAGCAGAATTAAAATACACGTACCTGAAATATATGACATGCTCATTGTTTGTTATTGTTGAAGCATTCATTTGATTATTAGTAGGTTCAAACACCTAATATATCATAAGAGTTAGTTTTTTAAACCCATATATATTATTATTTATAAATATTAGTATATACATACCTCAAATCTTAATCAGACTTAACAAATAGTCCGCAAAAGTAGATTGAATATGGATCATATCAGATTGAGAATATGACTGTGAATCATTGAATACCTAAAATAATATTGAATGTTATGAAATTTATAAATAGACGAAAGTGGATGAAAATATATAAAAACATTAAAACAACTAACCTTATGAAAATCAGTAGTTTCCCCAGTTGTGATTATCTCATACATAAATCGTAGAATATAATAACCACATTCAACATGTCCATTTTGACGATGACACTGCAGTTATAAAACATTTAACTAATAATGAAACCCAATATATAACAAAAATATAAAAACTAATTACCTGTACTTCCACACATTTGTTTTTCGTTGGTTTCTTTTCCTTTGTAAAATGTTTCCATGAACTGCATTTTTTTATATAAGAACTAATAAAACTTGTGTAAACAATTAAAATTAAACATAACAAACTTCTAAAAATAAAAAAACAACTTACCTGTTTAATAATGTGGAAAACGGTTTACGCACTTTTCCTAATAAAGAGAAAAACCAATATAAGGTGCATTCATTTGGGAAAAATACACCTAACATCCAATGGCCCCTATAATAAAAAAAGTTCACAATTAATGACATTATAATGATCATGAGTTCAAAATTATGTTGATATTCTTACTTATCAAGAAATGGAATAAACCAGCACTGAATCTCTGTTTGTGATAATCACTCGGATATATATTGAACTCTTACATCATTTTTCACATGTTTGACTTCTAAGGAAATGTACTCTGGATCTATAAAGCTGTAAATGCTTATAGTTTCATTTTGTAAAAGAATCCTGTATAGATACCTAATTTAAAAAGAAAATATAGTTAGTCAATGACATAACAATATTTTATTAAAGAAATAGCAATTCAAATGTCAATTTACTTACATGGGAAACAACTGCACCACATTCAGCCCGATCTCTTCAAAATTAACTAAATTCATGATATCTTCTTTCAATATTCTCAATTTATAATTTCTTCCACATATATCGGATGTCATACGAAACTCATAGATAAAATTCAAGGAAGAAGAGGACTGAGATAATCTTTTCAACCTAGAAGAAATATCAGAAGTATCTACAGCCGACTGTTTCTGAACATTTTGCTACATTTGTACAGTTTCTTTTGCTTTCAGATATTCCTATATAAGTTAAATGTCAGAAAACATTATAAGTAATTTGGAATCATTTCTAATTACTTTTTAAAAAAACTCATACCTCATGTGAAATATAACGAAGAAGTGCAGTTGGCCAAATTAAAAAATGGCCCATACATTCCCCAACACTGGTGATCTCCGCAGTAGGAAATGGTAATAGAGCAGTAGGATCTATAATAACAAGTACTGATACTCTAACCTGACCCATCTGCATAGGCTGATGATGTACCGAGTCCCCCAAAAAATACACTTGTCCTAACGCAACAATATGTACATGATGATCTCCCGCAAATAACTCACAATATATGGTTCGATCCGATGGAGGAGGTGGAGGCTCAAAGTTAGCAGGTGGGGAAGGGTAGTCAGGGTGAGCAGGCTGAGAAGTCAAAAAAATGAAAAAGGTATATTAGAGTTTAAAATTTATAACATAGAAAAATTGATTAAAAATTAAATAAAATAATATACCTCAAATGGTTGCGCAGACGGGGCTGGGTAAGCAGATGGGGCAGGGTAGTCCGGGTGAGTTGGCTGAGAATGTTGAAAAATGAAAAAGTTATATCAGTGCTTATAATTTATAAAATAGAAAAATTGATGACGTTAAATAATATACCTCGGAAGGCTGCCCAGACGGTGTTGGGTAAGCATATGAGGCAGGATAGTCTGAGTGAGTAGGCTGAGAATGTTGAAAAATGAAAAAGTTATATCAGTGTTTATAATTTATAGAAAATAAAAATCGTTAACAGTAAATAATATACCTCGGAAGGATGAGCAGACTGTGACTGTCTTGCCATGTGTTCTAATAAAGCCTTCTGTACTGCTGCTTGAATTTGATCACCCATAGACCGTTTCATATCCTGCAGCTCTTCTTTTAAGGATTCGATTTCCGGGTCTCTTGGTTGCTTACTCTTACCAAAAACCTTCTGAATACTAACACCCGCCTGATATCCTCTAACACGGCCGGGGTGTTCATCCATTCCCAAAGCAGTGGCTAGGATATCCATCCTACCCTTGGGGATAAAAGATCCCTGTTTCTCTTTCTGCTGAAGTTCATCCTGAAATGAAAAATAAAAAATTTATATTAGTGTTTATAAATTATAAAAAAGGAAAATTGTTAACAAAGAATTAGTATTTACTTACAATTCTATCAGCCACTTTATGAGCTTCGTATGTAAGATATTGTTCATTTTTTCTTCTTCTTGCTCGTTTCCATTTCTCATGGCGAGTGGGAGGAGATGGAGGACCATACTGGACCTCTTCTGAACCACTACTTGATCGAGCTCTTAATGCTTCAAATTTTTCTTCAATAATTTTCTGCTCCAAATACGAGTATCCTCCACATGATAAAGTATGAGGGTATACGTTTTTCAACTGGATCTCCTGATGAGATCTTCTGGAGGCCTGTTACATAAAAATAAACACATAAGTAGTAAGGAAAATATAGCATAAATTTTAAAATATAAAACAATTACAATACCTGAAATTTCTCTTCCTGACGACTGTCAACAAATCGATTCCGTGTTTCTTCATCTATATATGGATACTTAAGACATGGGCTTTCAAACCTTATCTTTCTAAAAACATAATCTTTCGTTAGTTTGTTTTTAAAATCTCTCCATCGAACCGCCGCTAAAGAGAGATTTCTTTTCCTAATTTCTTTGGTTTCCTCAAAATTGAATGTCATCTGTAATTGAAAAAAATTAATATGTCATTTAAACTATATAATATTAAAAAAATGAGATAAAATAAATAAATAAAGATATTTTACCGTCACGGCCTCCCAAAGCTGTTGCTTTGCCGTCCTGTCCACTGACTTCCAATCAGGATATAAAATACTAATCCTACAACGGCTCTGCATCGCTATATAACTGACAAACTTAACTGCATTTGGGCCAACTACATTATTATTATCATCAAAACGGATGTGTGATTGGTTATCATCACGAGCAAGTGATAGTTTTGGCAAACATGTAATACCACGTTTACCAACTAGAGAACTTGATTTTTGAGTAGTAACTGGAGAAGTCTCCTCCGCCGAGGATGCATCAGTAGTCCTGCAATTTTTTTTATAAATTAACAGTTTTATTTCATTAAATATGTATATTACTGAATATTTAATAATATGTCAAAATAGATATACCTCTGTAACTGATCCTCTCTATCTGTATTTGACATTGCTACTAGAATGTGTAATGAAATTTTGGGTACCTTCATATCATTAGAAAACTGAATAATTAGAAACAAGGAAATGAAAAATAAATATGTAAAAATAGAGGCATGCATTTGTATGTTTTAAAAATAGACACAAAATATAAATATTTACCAGAAAAATTTGGAGACTAATTTAGTGTTTTCCCACATCCCTTCATCATGATCGGTACGTAATGCATGCACTATGTCTGTATTACATTCATTGTAATCATCTGAAAATTGCATAATAGATGAATAAGTCCCATGTAAATCCCTAGTATCATCAGAATCATCATCATCACCCAAATGATATCTTTTCCCTTGCAAAACAACTGACCACTGATCATTCGACAGATCAATGACATAAAATACTTGTTTTGCATGTGTCGCCAAGATAAATGGTTCCTCATTGTGATTAAATATTTTCAAATCAACTAGTTTAAACCCATATTCATCATGTTTCACGCCACTATTACTATCAACCCAATTGCACTTAAAAATAGTGACTCGAAATTTAATATAATCAATTTCCCATATGTCTTCAATAAATCCAAAATATGATGTTGATGCAGAAATTGGGTTTTTATCTTTGGCACTCGAAAAATGCACTGCTTCAGCGAATACCATCACACCACTATTCTGAACGGTACTCTTGTCATCCAGGTTTTTTTGTGTTAAATGTGTAGCCATTGATATCAAAACCAGACCAAGTGATCACATTAAAAGATGGTCCCCCTGATAACCACTTCAATGTTTCTGATACAGATATATCTGGGGTGACTTTCTCTTTAAACCATGGAACAAATGTCTTCTTATGATCAATCATCAACCAATTTTCATTTCTTTTCTCATATCGTAACTTTAATTCAGCAATATGTGAGGATATATATGGTTGAACCTCATCGGTGTTGTTCAAAATTTATAAATGTGCTTGCATCACTTCATCACGTGGAATGAACTTTACCTTTAAGCCTGGAACCCCTCTACCTTCTCTGTCAACTGTCATCTGTCGAGATACAGGGAGACCAATATGCTCCACCTCATTCAAATAATCAGTACAGAACTCACTCACCTCTTCTGATACATATTTTTGAACAATAGAGGCCTCTGGTCGATAAGGATTTTTAACAAATCCTTTCAAAATTTTCATATACCTTTCAAAAGGATACATCCATCTTAAATAAACAGGCGCACACATTCTTATCTCACGCACCAAATGAACCAATAGATGAACCATTATATCAAAAAAATGTGGGTGGGAAATACATTTCTAGTTGACAAAGAATAAGAGTTGCTTCATTATCCAATAAATATAACAAATTTGGATCAACGACTTTGCTACAAATAGATTTAAAGAAATTACATAACCTGATGATTGTCTTCCTGACAGCTTTCGGTAATATACCACGCACTGCTACTGGTAGAATTTGTTGCATTAACACATGGCAATCATGTGATTTCATACCTATTAATTTACAATCCTTCAATGACACAAAATTATTCACATTTGAAGAAAAACCGCTGGGTACTTTAATACCATGAAGACACTGACAAAAATTCATCTTTTCAATCTTGCTTAATGTGTGACAAGCCGGAGGTAAATATGTTCTGTTTCCTTTCACAGCGGGAGCTAACTCCAAACGTATAATATCAACTCCAATCTAGCATGTAATCCATATTTTGTCTTTCCTTTTATGTCTAAAAAAGTTCCAATCAAACTATCACATATGTTTTTCTCAACATGCATAACATCAATGTTATGTTTTATCTCTAAAAATCTCCAATAAGGTAGTTCGAAAAAAATAGACTGCTTCTTCCAGATATGTTTTTGTAAACCAAAACTTTTTCTCTTTCCAAATGTTGAATCAATATATTTCACTCTGTCATAATATTCTTCAGCTGACAATGGTTGAGGGGGAGGTTGTATTCTTGTAAACCGTTAAATGCTTTTCTCAATCTACGATAAGGATGATCAATTCGCAAAAATCATTGATGTCCCATGTACACTGTCTTTCTTCCATTCTGCAATTGATAATATGAAGTTTGTTCTTCACAAATTGGACATGCTTTATGTCCCTTAACACTATATCCAGATAAGTTTCCATATGCAGGAAAGTCGTTTATAGTGAACATTATCATAGCACGCAAAAGAAAATACTCTTTCTTGTATGCATTGAAAACTGTAACACCTTTCTCCCATAGCAGTTTTAAATCCTCAATCAATGGTGTAAGATACACATCAATATCATTTCCCGGTTGTTTTGGTCCAGAAATCATCAAGATCATCATAACATATTTTTTCTTCATACATAGATGTGGGGACAAGTTGTAAAGTACCAGCAAAACAGGCCATGAACTATGTTGGATACTGAGGCTCCGATATGGATTCATTCCATCAGTACACAATCCTATTCTGAGATTTCTAACTTCACTTCCAAAATCATGAAATTTTTTATCAAAACTCTTCCACTGTGGTGAATCGGCAGGGTGACGTAAGTTACCATCATAAATGCGCTCATCTGAATGCCATCTTAACATTTTTTCATCATTTGAATTTGCAAATAGACGCTTCAAACGAGGAATAATTGGATGGTACCAAATTGCTTTAGATGGAGTTTTGATTTTGGTACCAAAAAATAAATCAGAATTGAATTATCAGAATTGTTTGAAAAAAATATTGGATGATATCATTGGAAAGTAAAAAAATTGATTTTTCATAACGTTACATGACACCACCTGAAAATGAATCTGAGTTGACTTTCTCATCCATATTATAGCGCGATGTTCCACATGTAGGACAACTTGATAAATGTTCATTTTCTTTCCTATACAGTACAAAATCATTGGGGCAAGCATGTATCTTTTTATACCCCAATCCCATTGGGCATAATATTTTCTTCGCCTCATAATTGGAATCTGGAAGCCCATTGCCTTCTGGAAGAAGCTCTTTTAAAAGCTCAAGTAATCTGGAGAAACATTTATCACTCCACCCATTTTTTGCTTTTAAGTTAACTAATCTCAAAACTGCTGACAACACTATATATTTACTGCAACCTGGGAATAATGGTTTCTCAGAATCTCCATACAATCGTTCAACAGTTGGTGTTTTTTCGATGGTTTCAACACCTAAATCATGAATTAATTCTTCAATACGATCCTCTGCCTCATTATGAATATCGTCATCAACATTGGATGTTGAATTTTCAGTTCTTTCACCATGCAAGATCCAACGTGTATAATTAAGGCTAAAACCATAACAAATGAGATGATCCTTGATTTCTCTGAAGTTTAACTTTCTCATATTTACACACTTCACACATGGACAGAAAATCATATCAATATTTTGATTATGCCGTTTAGAAAATTCCAAAAAATTGTCAACTCCTCTTTCATATTCACTAGTAGTTCTTCGTAGATAAATCCAATTATGATCCATTAATACCTGATATCACAATATAATTGATGAATATATTAAAACATAGAAACATTTAAATATCTATCAGATAAATTGTAAACAAAAACATATTCCATAAAAACTATTGATAATCAGATAAAAGACATCAGATATGAAACACGTTTACAAATAGAGTAAACAGTTTATTTTCATATTATATACATGTGTGTTAACGACATTCTAATTTCACAAAAAATTATAAAGTATCAAAATTTAAAAAATAAGATCAAGAAAGAAAATAATATGTCATTTCAATCAATGATGTAGTTTAAAATAAAATAAATTAATGATTGGTTCTTTGATTATTCTGAGGATATTATTGAACATGATGAAGAGTATGTTAATAAAATACTTCTTATTTTTGTGAACATAATAAATGAAAGAGTCAAATACAAAGATAAAATTCCTCAATATTTAAATTTTGGTCGAAATTGACATTTTGCAGTTGGGTCACATGGTAAAATATAAGACATCCAAATTAGTGTATCATTCATACTGGCTCATTTGGTTTATTTATCTCCTAAGGTTATTTATAATATGGTTTTACTCCGAATAGTGGGTATAGTCTCCACATTATACGTTTATAAACCTATAATGATGCTTAGGAGCCTCAATTATATTGGGACGCATGCTTGAGTTCATTGGTAATATGACTCATGGAATCAGTTTATGATCCCTCACCACTGACACTTGATGTGGTTTCCCATGATTTTTTTCTATTCTCCCACATAGTTTTTGTAAATTATATGTCATTATCATTTTAGTATATCTTTATATTGATACTAAGACACTTCTATTTATCCATATCTAACATATCAATGCATTTCAATTCCAAATTTCAGTGGATAATCACCATAATACAATCTATATTATTTTATTATTGAACTTATAATACATAATACATATTCTATCAAGGGATTTAGGTGTCATCGGCCCAAAAACAACACCATAAACTATCTTGAGTAACATCAATGATTTTACTTTTTCTAGATTATTTTTTTCTTGCCAATATTCCCTTTTAAAAATGAATCACCTACATAAATGTCATCAATTGTGAGTTTGGGAAGTTCTAGAGAACTATTAATACTGGAAATGATTTTTTTATGGTTTTTCAAGAACCAAGATGAGATGTCATCTAACCAGAAACCCAACACAGTCTGGGATATGGCCTGAAGGGCGTTCTTGATCCCCCAAAGCTGGAAACTACTATAGGGAATCAAAAGAATAAAAAAGGAATTATTTATCCCAAAAAACTACCAAGATCAATATCTAAACTGAATACACGGTTGAACTAACAATAATAAACATCAATTAATACATAAATAATCCAAATACAAAAACTTCAAAATAAAAAAAACGAAAAAAAAACTTATGATACACCATGAAATCGTGATCTCCATGTGACCTCTTTGTCACCACCAAACACAACGCCAACATGCTCTAATGGAATATTTAACTATAAATAATAAACTAAAAAATATATTAGGTCAACCAATGTTGTTTGGAACAAGTATGATGTGATCATAAATAGCTCAGTAGGTTATCACACCCTATTCAATGAATTTCCTTTCCAAAAAAGTCCAAAAAGGTTAAAATATATATATAAAGTAGGATTTTAATTATTCTAAAAAACAAAACAGATATTTCCACAAATTCCCTTTTTTAAAAATCACACTTGCATCCTTTCTTTTCAAAAATGGTTTCACAATACAAATTCATTTTAAAAACAAAACCAAAAATATAATTTATTACTAGACGATCAAATAGTGAATATAATGAATGTAAATGAAACAAATAATATGATATAAACTTGAAGGGATAATGACCAATAAGAAGTATAAATAAATAGAACAGACAGATAGATAATAAATGGAATCTCTTAAATATATCTAGAGGAAATCCATGGAGGCACTCAGTTTGGAATCAAATACCAGTATATAGTGCAAATCCATAGTCAATAACCAGTTTTCTATTATAAACTATCCAATGTAGTGGCACATCCAAATAATATTCAACCATTTCCATGTATTGACCGACTTATACATTTCAAGTGCAAAAATGGTGCGATAGCAATAGAGAAAGAGGAATAACGCCTACCAGAAATCATGAAAACGAAAAAACCTTCAAAAATGTCCGTCCAAGATCGCAAATAATGTTCGAAGGTCGTCGGGAGTCCGAAGTGCAGCCGCGGAGCTTGATTTCGACGATCGAACAAAATAAGGGTTTCGGCCGAGATCGCAAATTAGGTTCCAAGGTAGTCGGATGTCCGAAGGGCCGCAGCGGAGCTTGATTTCGAAGATGGAAAAAAACAAGGGTTTCGGGATAGAGGAGCTCGATTTCGATGGTAGAAAAAAATGAGGGTTTCAGACCCCGAATAATTTTATAAGAATTTTCGCGTCGGTTTTAAGGAAAACCGACGCCGAAAATTTAAAAAAACATTTCGGTGTCGGTTTTTAGGAAAACCGACGCAGATGTTTTAACTTATGGCATCGGTTTTGAGAAAAACCGACGCCGAATGTTTTTTTAAAAACTATCTTCCGCGTCGGTTTTTAGGAAAACAGACGCCGAATGTGTTTTTTCGCCGTCGGTTTTCGTCGTCGGTTTTCCTCAAAACCGACGCCGAAAATAAAAATAAAAACATCCGCGTCGGTTATTATAATAACCGACGGGGAAAATATGTTAACTAATATTATTGGTGTCGGTTTTCTGCAGAACCGACGCCATTAATTCCCCACACATACTATTCGCGTCGGGTTTAAAAAAACCGACGTTATTACGCCGACGCGAAAACCCGTATCTCCACTAGTGTCAGCAGGAATGCGATTCTCCCTCTCCCATGGGATCTCCTAGTGATTCCCATGTTCCCACCGAATAGTTACTAAATAAAGGAATATCATTAAAGGACCCTGTTCTAATGATACTCTACATCCACTGGGTACTCAGTATACTTATCTCTATCCAAAATGTCTAGATCACCCCAGTCGGTAACATTTGATTAGTCAGGTAGATACCTCCTCACCTATGGAAAAAAGAATAAATTGTATACCATGTCAAACTGCGATGGAATAATTAAGAGTTATTCTACCTCTCTAACTCAACATTGTATCTAGAAAGGACCAATTAATCTTGGATATTTCATTCTTCCCGAGAAAAATATTTTTAATACACATTGTGGTGACAGTCAGAAGAACACATGGACTCCATCCTTGAACTCCAAAGGACTCCATCATTTGTCTGTATAAGACATATGTTGGAACTATATAGTCTAAATTCTCTTATATATTATGTTATTCTTTTTAGTAGTGGTTCACACTATCTCTTAGCACATGTGGTCTAACTCCCCATGGTATGTCCAACAATGGGGTGACCTATAGGGTCATCGCACAATGCCTAAAATGGTGCTATTCTAATGGTGGAATGGTAGCTGTTGTTTTATGAAAACTCCACTTGGGGAATATGATCATTCTAACTAGAGGAAATTTCCAAAAGGAAGTCTCACAAAATTTTCTCTTGAACTTGAATGGCCCCCTCAGTCTATCCCTCTATCTGGGGGTGAAAATCTATGTTGAAATGTAAATTAGTTCCAAATTCCTCTTGAAATATACTTCATAAATGATATGTGAATTGAGAATAATGTACCAAAACAATCATAAATTTAACTCCGTGGATTTATATTATCTTCGACACATAGAGTCATCCCATTATATTTATTAAACACCTCTCTCAAATAGCTAGGAATTTGGATGAATTTGTGGATTGGTATATAATCACACTACTGCAATCATGAACCATAGATATTCAAGGTAAACCCATAACAAAGTGAACATATATATCATCCAACTCCCACTCTAGAGCCTCAAGGTTATGATCTAATCTCACTAGAAAATGGAGCTCACCCATTACTTGCTGAAAGGTAAGGCATCAGGAGACCATATTTCCAACTCCCTTCATAATCTATGGCAAGCAAAACTGACGACTATAGTGCTGGTACATCTTTTCCACACCAGTATGTACTACTAAATATGATGCTTGAAACTCTATGGGATCCTCCTCCCACAACATCAATCATACCATCATGAGTCCTCTATAAATAATGACATGCTCCCACCTTCACAAAATCTTTCAAGGTCATGTCATGTGGATAGATGAGTACATAGGTTCTGACATTTGGTATCCCCAGGATGAGCTTCCCTGACTCACTATTAAATCATTTGGGTAAAATCCATCAACTAATGGTAAGATTCTCTATCTTTCACTATTAAAAAATGGGCATATACCCATGATTTTTTGAAACACTATAGGTATAGACCATCCTATACCCACATTTTTTTATAAAATATGTGTATAAGTGATGATTTATATCATATACCCATGGGTCATTCTAAACCATAGGTATATGGTACCTGCGTACGTGTAGGAAGCCAAAAAATTGCATGGAAATATTTTGGGAAATACTATATACACACAGTTCACACTGAGCTATGGGTATAAGTAAACTCTATACCCACAGTTTTCATCAACCGTGGGTATAGCCTTCGGTATATATGCCTATACTGATGGTTCAGTGAAACCGTGGATATATGTGACACCTATACAAATTGTTTTAATGAATTGTGGGTATAGGGTTCCTTAAAATTTCTCTGTGAATATATATATATATATATATATATATAAGGCAATACATGTACATATAAACATAATGGTGGTTATAGTAGTGGTATGAGAGTTGAATGGTGTAGAAGTATCATGGGTTCAAGTCTTTTTATAACTTTTTATATATACTAACATTTTATAAATATATATATATGATAATATATCTACCTATATAAATATATGTGAAACTGGTGTAGTTGTAAGAGATTTTAGAGGTGGAGTAGTGGGAGGAGTTCAAAACCACCGTGTTACATTTTATACAAATGTTTTATTACTATATATATAGAATAATATAAATATAACCACAAGTCTAGTTGGTTAAGTGGTTCCAGAGTTCATCTTTGAAGTGAAGGTTGACAATTTGAAATACTCTACGTTCAAATTTCTGATGACATCTTATATAAATAAAATTATAAAAATATAAACATATATTAATGAAACATTGGTGGCTGGAGTGGTAAGGGGTTGTTAATTTAAAGTTAATGTTGTGGGTCTCAAACTCTCTGATTTATTTATTAGATATTCTGATTATTATTTGTATCTCGATATAGATATATATAAAAATAAGTTAACTTGATTAGATAGTGACAAATTTTGGTTAATTATCATGTCGTGGGTTCGAAACATTCTACCCCCATTTTTCTATTATTTATACCAATTGTTTTATACCCATGGTTATAGGGCTATGATTTTTCAAGTGGCTATTACACAGTGGCTATGTTATCTATCAAAAATATGTACTCACAGTTTTCCAAATCATGGGTATAGTCTATGGAGCTATACTGACACCTCAGTTTCCCATGATTCCAAAAACAGTGGGTGTATCCTACAAACAAGGTGATGGGGGCTAGAACCATGGTTTTGAACAATGGGAATATGTCATTTTTCGTATAGTTTCCATCCACAAAGGATAACTATAATGAGGAAAAATGCTATATTTTCATATTCAACAACTTTGAACAAGACATCCTGCTGAGAAAAACTGATATCACATTTCCTTTCCAATGAGTATAGGAAATACCAAAGTTATTATCCTACACGCACTCTAGAGAAACCCTATATCTCAAGTTATGATCCTTAAGAGAAAATATATAACTAAGCCTCTTGTGGTCAGAGTAGATGATAAACTACTCACCCATCAAGATGTTTTTACATATCATTGGTGAGAATACTGCCACTGATAAGTCAATATCATGTGTTAAATAGTTATTCTCTTGTGGTAAACTAATATGTACCAAATGAAATAACAACCTACCTCTATACCCAAACACAACTAAGCCTAGTTCTAGATTCATCACAAAACACTAGGCACATGACACCATCCTCTAGCAGTATCATAATGGGAACAATCATAAATATCTATAGAAACTCTTAGAAATTATAATATTACCTTTTTTTATAAGAAAGGACACACCTTTGAGGTAAAATATATCATAGGGGGATGATACAATGCATAAATGAAGCATGAATATTTGTTAACAGGCTGGAATCCCATGGAATCTGCACACCTCCATCACCCTCTTTGGCGGCTCTGAAGCTCACACAAACAAGACATTATTCTAGTACACATCTACTCCTTCTGTTAAGAAAACATTTTATAGAATGTGGACTTCCTAAATCTAGAACTGGAACATTGGGATTTGTAAGCGAAACATGTGTTTTTAGAGTTCGTCCAGAAACATCTTCCAATGTCTCGCATGATCCTTCTTGGATTCCAAGTATATAAGGATATTGACGATGAAGACTAGCATGCACCAATCTAATAAGGGATTAATGATCTATGTCATGAGTCCTGTGAACACTACTGGGGTGTTTTTTAGGAAATGGTAATTACCAAGTTCTCCAAGAGACCATTGTGACATCTCAATGTTCTATTCAGTATATCCTCATCCTGAACTCACAATTGGTGATATCTGAATATGTGGTCAACCTTTACGAACAAGCATTCCCCTCAAAACTTATCCAATATGTCATCTGTAACATCCTAGGTAAATAATTAATATGAAATGTTGATATATATTACTATTTGTGAATAAAATATTAATATTACTTCAAAGGATATTCTATGTTCGATGGAGTACCCAATACACAACAACGAGTTTCTTTGAAATCTTACATTGCACACTAATAATATAATTATTTTTAAATGGTAGTTGAAACCTAGACATTGTATTGGTGGTAATGAATAAAAATAACAAAAATATGATTATAGATATTTTTTAAATGTATTTACTTTTATCTAATAAAATTTATAGGATTAAAATGAAAATGAATTTGATTTTAAGCATAACTTACACTAAAAGGCCGATTTACCACCTTTTAATGGAGAACGCTTTTTAAATATAGTTTTGTTCACATTCATATGTTCATTTTGAAAAAACTAAAATTCTTCTTTAGATTAATATCATCAAAATTTACTTTGGATAATGATTTGGTATTTTTCTGATAAAATTCATTTTTAATGAATAGTTAAAAATACTCTATTTTATTTCAAAATTGATTTTTAATCTAATTTATTTATAAGGTTAGATTATCTTTTTAATTGGTTTTAAAGATTAATTAAAATATATTTTTACCATTTAATCAAATGGTGGTCATTGGAATTAATTTCACATTGAAATTGTACAAAAACAAGTGTCAATCTTTTAAAAGACATTGTTTCTTAAAAACATGCTATTTGTTTTGATAGCGGGAATTGATTATAAAATTAATTTATGCAACCTCTATGTTTTAAATTTGGTAAAATTGATATCATTTTTGAATTTTGAATATCAAATAGGTTTTACGGTGAACTTTTGGTCTTTTTCTGACAAATGATCATTTTTAATGAATAGTAAAAAATAATGCATTTTACTTCAAAACTACGTTTTCATCTAATATAATTATATAGTTAGATTTTCCTTTTAGATGTTTTTAATGTTTAATTTTATATGTTTTTATCACTTAATACAATTTTATTCATTTGCAGAAATTTCATTTTCAATTGGATTTTAAAACAAGTCAATCTTTTGATAAATTTTACTTCTTAAAAACCCTTCTTTGGTATTGAAAATGAGAATTATTTTTTAAATTAATTACATAAATTTCTATGTTTGGAATTCGGTAGAATGGGTTCCATATTCTGAATCATATGTTCCAAATTATGTAATTATGACTTCTGTTTTTGGACATTATGAATAGTAACGACGACAATTATTTTTAATTATCGCGATTAATTAGTAATTGGGTAGTTAAGGTAATAAAATAATATCATAAAAATTCAAAATGACCACAATATATGTCCTAATAATATTTGTGTTGTCATGGCCTACCATTGTATTCATTGTTCCAACTTTGGGACACCATGGAATCAATTTTGGGTGATAGTGACCTTTTATCATTTTATTTTTAATGAAAGGAAAATATAACAACAGTATGTAACACCTATGTAAAACAATTTTAATTTTAGTCTTCATAAATTATATCTTAGACAATAAATAGTAATTTTAATGATTAAAACATTTCCTACATCATGGTATTTTTTTTAATAAATAAATTTATTTATGACACCTTGATGATGCAGCGATTACTTCATTAACGAACGATTTAAATAAAATGAAAAGAGAAGGTAATATATAAGACTTACACTTCTCTAAAACCTATTGTATGGGTGGATTTAGAACCCTTATCACCTTATCTTGGAAATATATCATTTCGGGACCTTCAAAATACGAAACGCATTTTATAATAAAGTAACTTTCCAAGACATTCAAAAAATGACCCTCCTCCCTCTTATAAATGGCCTCCCACCTCTACCCACTTACCCACACCTCTCTAGCCCTTGGTTCGTCCAAAATCTGCATATATTGTCTCTAAAAATCCATATATTACTATTAGAAGCCTCACTTTGGGCATAAGTCTTTCCAAGGAAGCCTTTGGGCTCAAATAAAAAAGATTTATCCGATTTGAAGGTAATGTCTTCTCTTATGTTCTTTTGTTTTATTTTTCTTCTCCAACCCCCTAAAATATCTTTATTCCTTTCTTTTGTAACAAAAAAATTATCTTAAATTTACTAGGATTTATTTATGATAAGTATTCGAGATAAAATTATACACACCTCAATCTAATGGTTAGATAACATACTGTTTATGTGGGTGGCGAATTACTGCCTCACGAAATGATGATTGTTCAATCTTCATTTAACACATCTCATGGTGGACATTAAGATGTAACTATATTAATATATATTATATATATTATGTTTATGTTTTCATTATTCTTATTTATTTTTCATTTATTCCATGCCTTTAAGGTTTCCAAAATGGGTAAACGCGATAATTTCATTTTAGGAAGTGCGGACTATCACCCTCAAAGTTATTTGAATCGTTAATGCCATATGTGGGATGTATATAGGATGGAGTTATTGATATTATATATGATACTAAACATTAATTATAATATAACTATGTATAATTATGTTTTCATTCCATTAAAGTATGAAATAGAAATGAAAGTAGCGTTCATGCGTACGTACGGCTTACCGTCTCCATGAACGGTAAATTTCATTTCTTATATACAAATGTTATGTACTATTAGAATTATATATATATAATGGATATATATGACATATATTAAATCTAAATGATCAATATAATTCTGTACATATAATATATATATCTCTCGTTTAGATTTAATTTCATTAATATGACAATGAAATGAATGTAGCGTTCTTGCGTACGTACGACCTACTGTCTCCTTGAACGGTGCATTTAATTTTTTATCTCCAAATGTTATGTAATAGTATGAAATTAATATATAATAGATATATATGATATTTAAATAAGTAATACTACTCTGGAGATGGTGTACTTATAACTACATGGACAATTCATTTCAAACAAGATCATTTTCTTGTCTCATGTACCGAACATCGACAAAAACATATGATATAAACTTACATAATTAACTAATTATTATAACATTATAATATGTTATATGAATTTAATAATAAAAGTTAAATAGGTTCCTTATGAAATTATAAATTGGCCAATGTTTATTATACATGAATATAAAGAAACGATGAAAACAAGTCAGACTTGAGGTAAGGGATCCTACCTCTCTCTTTCATTTCATGTATTCTCCTTTATGTCATTTATTTTAATCCAAATGTTCTTATGTTGGGGATGTTATTTTATATTCATACTACTGTCCTTTTTATTTTCAGATTTTGAGAGACCCCCACTTTCTCTCATCAATTCATTTTAAGATTTTTTAAGTGGCGTCGTTAGGCTGACGGATTTTTGTAAAGGATCCCTTCATCATTCTCATTTTTAAAGTTCTATTTTCATGTCAAGTCTTTAAAGTTATGTTTTCTTATGTTGGGGTATCATTTATATATCCATAATAATTTCCTTTTATGTTCATATTATGAGAGACCCTATTTTATTTCATCAATCCATTTTTGGAAGTTTTAAGTGGCGCCGTTAGGCTGCCGAATTTTCGAAAGGAATTTCTTATCACAATTTTAATTCTGTGAGATTTCCATTTTTGCCACTAATTTATTGCAAATGGTGTATTGTGTACTGAAATAATATCATGAATATATTTAAATTCCTGTTATTATGTGATTAAATTGGTGGTTATTATCTTTTGGTCATACGACTCGATTGATCACAACAAGGTAAGAGGTTTTTATCTCCCTTTTTATTCCCGTGATATTCATGATATAATTGTCACTATCGCCTTTGAGTGGTGTATTTACTACCCATTATTCAACTATTTGTGTAATATAATTTCTTTTTTGGGTATTTACATCAACATTGTATTGTCCTTCTTTCATGGGGTGTATGTTTCATATGTTACCAAATGGGTAAGGGAACCTTTCTCCCTCCACTTTTTAAATGAATTCTATTTGTTAGGTATTTTAATTTACATATTTTTAATGTTGGGATATGTTCTTATATATCCTTATTATTTTAAATTTTATGTCCAAGTGATGAGATACCCTTTTTATCTCTCATCAAATCATTTTCATAATTTTAAAGTGACGCCGTTAGGCTGTCAAATTTTTGTAAGGGAACTTCTTAACCCAATTTCAATTCATTGGTTTAAACCTCTATTTCATGATTATGTCATACTATGAATATGTGGTGATGACCACTAATTGTTTTACACTTAATATCCTCTTATATTGGGTGTATTTATATTTTTCACAAATAATTATGTAATTGAATTATCCTTAATCTAAGGATACCGACTTTGTAAGGGACTTCATCTCAATCTACTTTTTGTGAGGCATATTTTGTTTTATACACCACTTTTTTTTATATATGTATACACCCCTTTGACTTTAAATTTTATTCAAAATGAATCTTTTTATACTAAGTGTTTTACTAAGAGACAGAAGGGAATGTTTTTGTCTTACGTATGCTGCAACAACGACTTCTCCACCACCGTGACCATTATTAGAGTATCAGCTTCCTCTACAAGCCATAACATTTTTTAAATGAAAAATAAATACTATGTTTTACTTTTCTTTTATTTTGGAAATGAAAATGTTTTTGAAAATTTTTTTATTATATAAATTTGTTTTTTACATCTTGTGATTTAAATGTGGAAATGTTGTGTTTCCATTATGCATGTTTTATGTGATACGATTATGTTATGGTTCTTGGGAATTGATTATGATGCCGGGTGGTTCTGTGATAAACTATGGGTGGGTGAGCCCGATATAGCTCTCCAATGAATTGGGTAATGTGAAGGAGTTAAACACTAAGGTTTCTCCGAAGAGATTTAGGGAATATATTGTCATGGGAATTCCAAACGTAACCATGAGGGTCACTCCCTACGTATGAATGTTATGAATGCCTCAAGATACCTTTATGTCTTATGATTTATAGGAGTTATACATAAATATTATGATTCCAAAAGGTATGTTATGATTGAATGATATGGTTTCATTTATTTGTATTTATTGGCGGGTTGATGTTTCCTTTCATTATGTTATAACCCTTACTGTGATTTTTATGCTCTTCCCATGTTTTTGAACTGTTTTTCACAAGTTACAAGGAAGGGTACGAGAAATGAAATATTCAAGAAGAATTATATCAAGAAAAGAACACTTTTTTTATTTAAGGTTTTTTTATTGTTGTGAAAAAACTGTTATAGTAGTAGTGTATACTTTGTAATCTTCTGAGATGTAATAGTTATGTCCTAATTCCCTAAAACTCTAAACCTGAAAGGATCCTCAATGTGAATTATTCATTTAATTCAAGATTAAGTAAAGTTTTATTTCCAGGTCCTTATAGTTAGTATCAAATGTCAGTTTAGATTACATTAGACGTTAGAGTGTTGTATAAGCATAAGTGACAAGTTGTGTATTACCACAATGGTTAGTATATTAGATGGAGTCATTGTTATTTTTGAAAGTTGGAATGAGTTTTAGATAACTTGGATAAGTATATATTAGTGTATATCTCCCTAATTAGTACATGATGATTTTTTTAATATACTCACACTGACAATTTTAGTTTTAGTAAATGGATGGATCTAGCAGGAACCAAAGTGAATATGGGTTTGAAGGAAACGGTGGTGGTTCTCTGATTAAGAGATGAGATGAAATGGGGGATTCAATGTGGAATCTCGTGGTTATTCTAAACCAAATATCAAGGAGTCATGATTAACCACTTGAACCATTGTGAGTTCTCTAATGCATCATGTACGAGAGTTCATAATCGATGTGGAAGTCCATGTAATAATTATAATGTAAACCATTAGGGTTTATATGATCCTTACTTTTGAGGTAATTATGGGTTACTATATGATGGAAAATGAAAGGCATGAGATTAAATTGAGGTTAAATTATGTTATCGTTATTTTTGAAGATTTTATCTCCTTTTGGGGAATGTTTTATGAATTATATAGATTTGGAAAAAGGGACAACACACAGACCGTGTGACAACCCATCGCGCCGGACCAAGCTGCGGGAATTGAACCCACAACGAAAGTTCAAATGGTATTTATCCCCTACCACTGGACTACGTGAAGTCCCTGGTTAGTATGAAAAATTCCTTTTAATTAGAATATTTTTTTGAATCAAGAATAAGTTGATTTTGGGTAATCTATGGAAATGATTGACCTATCATGGAGGATATGTGATTAGGCTAATTAATTTTCATTATGAGACTTTAATAGTAACTGATGTTATTTAGAGATAAATGTTAAGATTTACCTTGCAAAGACTATGCGATTAAATCCTTCAATGATTTGGGTGTAATTATAATGTTATTTTATTTTTGATAAATTTTAAGGGAAATTTTTTATTGAAGGGTATTTTTTGAACTTTGGGTTATTTGACAAATTTTGGAGATTAAGAGTATTTTTTTCTTTTTGTAAAAGATTATATCTTTTGGTTTATCTGATCTTATACAAACAATTTCGGTTTTGGTGAATGTATAAAGGCATGGGAAATATATAGTTCATCTTTTGTGAGTTATGTGATTCTCTCGAAGTTGATTATAGCTCTTTTAATGTGAACAAGTCAACCTAAATACTCACCTTTTAGAGAAAATATGGGTTTGTGCAAGAAATCTAGTAAGAGATGAAAGTCTACCGGACAAGTAAGTATATATCCTTATGTTTTAGTTAAGATCATTAATGAATTCCCCAATTGTATGTAACTTAAGACAAAAACGTTTTTTGTTAACTTTTCCTTCTAGTGATTCAAATACTGTTTAACCCATCACAAGTTTTTGAATTTTTGGTGGTTAACTTTCTACTAGACATATTTTCCCATCACTGTACATCAGAACATTATGATTATTAAGCTCTTATATAACCATGTTTTCATGGAATTCTAGTATCTGTTGTCTTGGGTGACCTTTTTTACTTTTCTTTCTTTCTTTTAAAGTGATAGATTAATTTACTCATTTTCTGATGTGGGGCATTCAATGTCGTTTTCGAGACAATTTTAAAATTATGAGGATGCAATTCTCAAAATTGTGGAAGAATGTAACATTCCAGGTAAATAATGAATATGAAATGTTCATATATATTAATATTTTCGAATAAAATATTAATATTACTTTAAAGGATATTCGATGTTCGAGGGCGTACCCAATACACAACAACGAGTTTCATTGAAATCTTAAGTTGCACACTAATAATATAATTATTTTTAAATGGTAGTTGACACCTAGCCATAGTATTGGAGAGAATTAATACAACTAACTAAAATATTATTATAGATGTTTGTTAAATGTATTTACTTTTGTCCAATAAAATTTAGAGGCTTAAAATATAAATGAATCCGATGTTAAGCATAATTTACATTAAAAGGCCGATTTACCACCTTTTGATGGCGAACCATATTTAAATCTAGTTTTGGGCACTGTCATATGTTAATTTTTACAAAATAAAATTCTTCTTTAGATTAGTATCATCAATATATGCTTTGTGTAAATTGTTTTTATTTGACTGATAAAATTCACTTTTTAATGAATAGTTAAAAATACTGTATTTTATTTCAAATGTTCCTTTTTATATAATTTATTTATAAGAATATATTCACTTTTTAATTGATTTTAATGTGTAATTTAAATATATTTTTACCATTTAATACAATGGTGGTCATTGAAATTAATTTCACTTTGAAATTTTACATAAACAAGTGTCAATATTTTAATAGATAATGTTTCTTGAAAACACGCTATTTGTTTTGAAAGCGGGAATTGATTATGAAAATAATTAATGCAACCTCTATTATATTATTTTGGAAAAATTGATATCATTTTTGAGTTTTGAATATCAAATATAGCTTAGGGTGAATTTTTGGTATTTTTTTAACAAATGTTCATTTTTAATGAATAGTGAAAAATACTCCATTTTACTTCAAAACTACATTTTCATCTAATTTAATTATATAGTTATATTGTCCATTTAAATGGTTTTAAAGTGTAATTGAAAATTTTTTAACCAGTTAATACAATTTTGTTCATTATAAGTAATTTCACTTTTCAATTGGATGTAAAAACAAGTCAATCTTTTGATAAATTTTACTTCTTAAAAACCAGTTTTCAGTTTTCACTACCTGAATTATTATTTAAATTAATTAATGAAATTTCTATTTTTGTAATTTGTTAAAATGGGTTCCATATTCTGAATCAGAAGTTCCAAATTATTTAATTAATACTTTTTTGTTTTTGGACATTATGAATAGTAACGATGACAATTATCTTTAATTATCGTGAATAATTAGTAATCTGGTAGTTAAGGGTGATAAAATAATATCATAAAAATAAAAAATGACCACAAAATGTGTCTTAATTATATTGGTGTTTTCATGGTCGACCATGGGATTCCTTGTGGCAACTTTAGGACCCCATTGAAACACTTTTCGTTGATAGTGACATTTTATCATTTTATTTTTAAAGAAAGGAAAATATAACAAAAGTATGTAACACCTAAGGAACAAAAAATTAATTTTGTCTACATAAATGATCTCTTAGACTATAAATAGTCATTTTAAAGCTAAAAATTTTTCCTACATCATGGTATTTGTTTAATAAATAAATTTTTTTATGATACCATGATGATGCAGTGATTACCTCAGTAATGAACAATTTAAATAAAATGAAAAGATAAGGTCAAATATAAGACTTATCTTGTATAAAACCTATTGGGTGGGTGGATTTCAAACCCTTATCACCTTATACATGAAATATATCATTTTGGGACCTTTATAATCCGAAACTCACATTATAATAAAGTAACCTTCCAAGACTTTCCCAAAGTGACCCTCATCCCTCTTATAAAAGGCCCCCTCCTCTACCCCCTTACCCACACCTCTCAAGCCCTTGTCTCATCCAAACTCTTCTCATATTGTATATAAAAATCCCTATATTACCTCTAGAAGCATCACCTGGTGTAGAAGCTTTTCCAAGAATGCCTTTGGGCTCAAATCAAAAAGAGTTATCTGATTTGAAGGTAATGTCTTCTCTTATGTTATTTTGTTTTATTTTGCTTCTCCAACCCCCTAAACTCTTTTTATTCCTTTCTTTTATAACAAACCCAGTAACATAAGTATATTATCATTTTTAATGAGAAGTATTCGAGACACACTTATACAGACCTTCATCTAATGTTTAATGAACATACAGTTTCTATGGGTGTCGAATTACTGCCTCACAATACGATGATTGTTCAATCTTCATTTAACACCTCTCATGGTGTCCATTAAGATGTCACTGTATTTATATTTGATATATATATATTATGTTTATGTTTTTATGATGCTTCTATATTTTTCATTTATTCCATACCTTTATGGTTTCCAAAATGGTTAAACGCGATAATTTTTTTTTATGAAGTGCGGACTACCGCCCCCTCAAAGTGATTTGAATCGTTAATGCCATATGTGGGATGTATAATGGATGAAGTTAATGATTTTATATATGATATTATAATGTAATTATAATATAAATATGTATCATTATGTTTTAATTCCATTAAAGATTGAAATAGAAATGAAAGTAATGTTAATGCGTACGTACGACTTACCATCTCAATGAACGGAACATTTCATTTATTATCTCCAAATGTTTTGTACTATTACAAGTATATATATATAATGGATATATATGATATATATTAAATCTATATGATTAATATAGTTCTTGAATTATAATATATATATCTCTCATTTAGTTTTATTTCCATTAATATGAGAAAGAAATGAAAGTAGCGTTCATGCGTACGTACGACCTACCGTCTCCATGAATGGTGCATTTAATTTTTTATCTTCAAATGTTTTGGAATAGTATAAAATTAATATATTCTGGATAATATATTATATTTAAATTATTAACAATATTCAGGAGATGGTTTACTTATAACTACGTGGACAATTTGTTTCAAACAAGTTTATTTTTTGACTCATGTATTGAACATGGTCAAAAATGTCTTATATGAACTCACATAATTAACTAATTATTATAAAATAATAATATGTGATATAAATTTAATAATAAACATTAAATGGGGTCCTTAAGAAATTATAAATTGGCCAATGTTTATTATTCAGTAATATAATGAAACGAACAAGACAAGTCGGACTTGAGGTAAGGGATCCTACTTCTCCCTTTCTTTTCATGTAATCTCCTTTATGTCATTTATTTTAAGCCCCATTTTATTATGTTGGGGATGTTCTTTTAAATTCATAATAATTAATTTTTTATGTTAATATTATGGGAGACCCCCTCTTTCTCTCATCAATTCATTTTATGAATTTTTAAGTGGAGTTGTTAGGCAGCCGAATTTTTGTAAGGGATCCTTTCACTCTTCTCATTTTCAAAGTTCTATTTTCATGTCAAGTATTTCAAGTTACTTTTACTTATGTTGATGTATGATATATATTTCTATAATACTTTCCTTTTAGGTTCAAATGATGAGAGACCCTATTCTATTTCCTCAATCCAATTTTGGAGGTTTTAAATGGCTCTGTTAGGCTACTGAATTTTCGTAAGGAATTTCATTTCTCAAATTTAATTCCATGAGATTTATATTATTTGCCACTTATTTATTCCATGTGGTGTATTGTGTAATTCCATAATATCATGATTCTATTTATATTCCAGGTATTATGTGATTAATTTGGTGTTTATTATCTTTTGGTCATACGACTCGATTGATCACAACAAGGTAAGAGTTTTTATCTCACATTTTATTCCCGTGAGATTCATGCTATATTTGTCACTATCGCCTTTGAGTGGTTTATGTACTACACATTATTCTACTGTTTGTGTAATATAATTTCTTTTATTGGTATTTACATCAACATTGTATGGTCCTTCTTTCATGGGGTGTATGTTTCGTAAGTTACCAAATCGGTAAGGGAACCTTTCACACTCATCTTTTTAAAAGACTTATTTTTGTTGGGTTTTTTAATTTACATCTTCTTAATTTTAGGATATGTTCTTATATATCCTTATTTATGTAAATTCTATGTCCGTGTGATGAGATATCCTTTTTATCTCTCAATAACTGATTTTCCTAATTTTAAAGTGATGTCGTTAGGCTGTCGAATTTCTGTAAGGGAACTTCTTAACCCAATTTTAAATCTTTGGGTTGAAATTCTATTTCTTGATTATGTCATACTATGAATATGTGTAGATGACCTATGATTGTTTTACATATAATGTCCTATTATATTGGGTGTATTTATATTTTTCACACACAATTATGTAATTGAATTATCCTTAATCTAAGGATACCGACTTTGTAAGGGACTTCATCTCAATCTCCTTTCATTGAGGCATATTTTGTTTTATACACAACTTTATTTTATATGGTGTATAAACACCTTTGGTTTTTACTTTTATTCAAAAGTAATCTTTTTATACTAATCATTTTACTAAGAGTCAAAAGGGAATGTTTTTGTCTTACATATGAGATGACAATGACTTCTCCGCCATCGTGACCATTATTTGAGTTTCGGCTTTCTCTACAAGCAATAAATTTTTTTTAAATGAAAAAAATAACACGTTTTAATTTTCTTTTATTTTGGTATTGAAAATGGTTTTGATAATGTTTTGATTATATCAATATGTTTTCGATATCTTGTGATTTAACTGTGGAAATGTTGTGTTTCCTTTATGCATGTTTTATGTGATAGAATTATGTTATGGTTCTTGGGCATTGTTTATGAATATGGGTGGTTATGTGATAAACTAAGGGCGGGTGAGCCCGATATCTCCCTCCAATGCATTTGGTAATGCGAAGGAGTTAAACGCTAAGGTTTCTCGGAAGAGATTTATCGAATATATTGTGATGGGTATTCCAAATGTAACCATGAGGGTTACACCATACGTAAGAATGTTATGAATGCCTCAAGTTACCTTTATTTCTTATGAATTCCAGGAGTTATACATAAATATTATTATTTCAGAAGGTATGTTATGATTGAAAGTTATGGATTCATTGATTTTTATTTATTGTAGGTTTAGTGTTTCCTTTCATTATGTTATAACCCTTACTGAGCTTTTTATGTTCATCCTATGTTTTTGAAATGTTTTTAATTGGTTATAAGGATGTGTAAGAGAAAGGAAGTATTCAAGAATATTTATATCAAGAAAAGAACTCTTGTTTTATGTATGGTTTTTTTTTATTTTTGGAAAAAATCGGTTATAGTAGTAGTGTCTACATTGTAATCTTATGAGATGTAATAGTTATGTCTTAATTATCTAAAAATCTAAACCTGAAAAGATCATCAGGGTGAATTATTAATTTAATTAAAGATTAAGTAATGTTTTAAGTCCGAGACCTTATATCATCAATCCTCCATAGTGGATTATATTACTCCAAATTCATGTATTTCATGTTCCTAGAGTCCCCCCAAAACCTAAATATCTCTCCCAAATTTTGGGTGATCAAAACTAGGGATGCCCAAAAAGAAACAATGTGTATAGAAAATCCCTTACATTGAATTTCCTTAAATTTAACCATCACCTAAAGAATATATTTGAGAGCCATCTGCTATGCTTCTCTAGATATTGTGGTTGTCCTGGGGAGATGATAAATTCCAAAAATCTTTCCCCTGGTTGGGAGGTAAACCTAAAACACACACAGTAAATATGACTCATACTCCACCACCACTATAAGAAATTGTAAAACCATAAGATCCATTGTACGAATAATCATGCTAGATAACTTATGAGTATTCAACTTCACCCTCCATTGCACGAGTCTATCATGCGGTTCCTATGTTACCATTTTAACCAGAAAAGAAAACCTAGTCCCATCACTCTGGGAACACAGAATCCCCTTCCGATAAAATTCTATATGTACATGAACAATATATAAACATTTTATACCTAACAATACATCACAATGCCTCATCACTAATACAAATAGATTCTAACAGAAAATATCCCCTCATTGAGGTAGGTCACAATATTATTACATGTGTGTAATTATTGAGTCATATTATGTATGATTTTCGTAGAAAATGATCAATGTTAGGGCTCAACAAGAATAAATAATTATCCAATGTGATTTTTGGTATTAAAGGAATGACAAAAATAAAAATATATTAGTCTGATGCTATGGTAGATAAGACATAGATCATACCTTATATCATTTCTAGTGCCTCAAGGTCATAAAACTTGAGCGCATATTGCTTTTGATGCTCTTGTCCTCCATCTTCATAAAATTGTAGTGGACAACATAAGGGTTCTGGAAGAAACAAGTAAAAGTGTATACCACTTCAATATTCTCTCATAGATCCAATTATAAATTGAACGTCCTTCGGACCTATTTGATCGTACTATTATATCATCCTTAGGGGCCCATCCACTGTTTTTCCGTAAGCCATACAACAGATTGAAAAAAATTATGAATGATATTCCATACCATCCCATGAATAGAACTACATCCACTTAGGTTTACCGGACCCATCCTATATTCCCTAAACCAAAGAACCTCTCTCCAAGTACCTCTTCTTGAATCATATCACACATCAAGTTCCACAAGACTAACATCGACTCCCTACTACCAAAGTCTATACATTTATGTTTTCACTACTGGTAACCACTTTCCACATCACCTCAATAAGGATTATCTAAAAAAAGGACCACTCTAAAACCGAATCAGATGAATGAATTCAAAGAGATATTATATTGAATCAGATATCCTTATACAATCATCACTCATTCGTATGATCTTGAATGAATTGATCTCATACTATGTCCATGGATTACATAGGGATGGTGGTGAACCCCAATGAATACTCAAACTAATTTATTCTTTCCTTATGAAACTATAGAATCTATTGGATATGTACATCCCTCAGTATAGCCAGAGATAAATCCTATCTGAAAAGGTTTCTGATGTGTTTGTATCCCATAGTTTCCTTACAATATGACTAGGCCACTAAACCCCACCATAATCCTACTAATACATCGATAAATATCACCACTAGAAAAACCATCGGATCTGGTGGTGTCCTGACCATACAAAAAAATCATTTCACCACCTCCTACTAGTCTTTAGCCACCCATATATTGGGATCACCTGAAAAACTATTGGGTATTTTTCATTGGAACTCATGATGTTCACTCATCACGTGTACCTCATCTCCTTATATTGTAGTTACTATCTAGTACTCTATTGGTGGGAGTCTATTTGGTGCTCCATAAGAAGGTAACTTCAATAGAACTAGTCCCTTTATTGATGCCCCATCACTTTGGAGATCATCCTCATGATCATGATGGTGAATCATATCTACAATTTGTCACGGTGGAATCATGAAATAAACAATATGTGAAATGATAAGGAATATATTTAAAGACATAAATTAATAATGTCATGGAAACTGAAACTCCTTCATATATGATGCATGTACCATTTTTTTCCTAGAAACTAGTGTTCATAAATATAGAGTTGAATGGTATGTGATTAGTGCTGTTTTTCATGGATACGTTAGCCACCACATCAACCTTTGGGTCCCTATCCAGAATGATGAACTCTAAAAAAATAACACTGTATCCTCAAACCAATATCAAAGACCCTAATGCTATGTCAGAAACGGCTCCCATGATTTGAATATGTCACCACCCATCCAAATTGGGCTTATAATGCAAATCCACAATCCCACCTTTAATAGGCTAGTTCATCGAAACTAATGCTGAGTAAGAAAAACAAAAAATGGGTGGCCTTAGTGTAATATATCTACACGCATGCATATATCTCAAAGCCTGAAAAATACCTAATTATAAAAAAGATAAATATACCATGAATTCATATATATTATCTTATAAACAGTGTATGAAAATGTGTGATCTGATGTAAATTAGTCCAAATACAAACCTTCCACAAAGAGTCTAAAAAATGTCGAACATGAAAGTAATCATGGCATGTACTTTCAAGATACTGCATGATCAAACCATGGTATGTCTATGTAACTAAGCTCCATTTTCTCCTAGTCCCTCAAGGAATATGAAAAATGTTCTTTATTCTTCCAAAGACAAAATATGTGAGGGAAAATCTCATGTAGGAGTGAATATATGAAATACACAATTGGACACCTAGAAACCAAAAATATTAAAACAAAATTATAACAATAAACTCTACAAATGTATATGTATACTATAATTTTAATAATATTTTACAAATATACTCAACAAAGACACACAATATCAAGGTAAAGTCACAACCATAATGTTAACCTAGGATTCCAACTTAAAGAATCCTAATAGAACTCATCTATTAGAACACACTCCAAACATCGGACTACATTTATGACATGTGTTCTAAAGTTCATGCACATCCTATATCATACTAGAAAGGATATGTTCGAGGTATCAAGAGATATGATACATAGATGAGAATCACTACTAAGGCCATGAGTTATACCAACAACTGAATATATATTTACCCACTATGTAGAGGATAGGTGCCTACACATTGTTGGTCATGAAAATACATAAAACTCCACCTAGGATAAAAATATGACTTAGGATCTCAGTTTAAGAATCGTAGAAGGATTCTAATAACTATATCCAAGAAGTCATCTTGAACAGATCACCATATTATGTATAATATGTGATTCCAGAATAACACTTATAAAATGATATAGGCAAAAACCCGTAATGAAAAATGTCTATTATATTGAGTTAAATGTCTCTAAGACAATCTTGAAAGAGTACACAACATGTACTATGAGTAAAAAATTATTACCCTCTGCTACTGGTCATGCCAGTTCAAACAACTCATGCATGTGTCTATGTGAAATTTTATATCATGCAGATGCCTGTGTACTTCATCCAGTTTCCATGTACAGGGATATGCCCTTATAAATTGGGCATGTCCGTGTTTATGTGGGAAAGAAATCACGGTCATGCTTTTCTACTCCTAGATTTTTCCACTTACACTCCAAGGTATATTATGAGAAAATTTGGATGGCTAACACGAAATGTGATAGGGGTCACATGTTGTGTGACCCATAACTTCATCCCAAAACCCTAACCGTCATTGATATGTCCTCATACAGAGTGTAGCTCCATGATATATTCCGTTTTTATTAGGATTTTACAAAAAACTCTTCCTCCTCACATGTATGTCTGTACTACCTTCAGTTATGATTCCAAAATAAATATCATATGGAATCATTGATACCCATTACCTAAACTATTCCAACGTCAATATCTATATTCCAGCCACCCCTACCTCTCACAAATCATCCACAAATATCATCTGTCGTCACACGCTGAAGAATTAGTAAAATGCTACTGAAGAATATTTTATTAGATTCCACTTACATTTTCTCACAATCTACATGTCACACACATCCCAGATCTATGATATCAAATGATTGCACCGAGAAATGGGTGCACAACATTTTACTTCTCTGTGTTCATCAAACCATGATCCAAGGGATCACCCATAATTAATGATGAAATGGAGATGAAGCACAATAAAAAACATGAGTGATAAACCACATAAAATGTTCATGTTTTACTTTATTATTTTCAATTTTAATGAAAAATCACTAATTAAAAAATTAATCACAAAGCTATGTTATTGAAAAATCTCTATAAAATGATAGATCCATGAATCAATTTGTTTGTAGATTTTTTCACATTCATCTTTCAAATAGATAATGGGAACGAATCAAATAAAAAAACATATTAACTTTGTTTGTATAGATTTATGATAAATAAATAAGTTGTGTCATTGTCATTGGAGATATCCCCTGATATTGTTCTTAATCGATTACGGAATTACAATCTAGCTATCGTTTATCAGAGAGAGATCCTCCAACACCCACTCCAATGGTTCTCCAATGACTCTAGGGTTATCAAACTAACCCGATAATTTAATCATAACAGTTTAATTATAGATGAAAGTAGGTCTCTACGTCAATTAATAAATAAAAAAGTTTATTTAATTTATTTTATTCAATTTTATAGATGCGATAATGTTTTGACAAATGTTATGCGCTAAAAAGGTCATGTTGTGCCTAAGGTAAAATTACTATTAATAACTCAATAATTCCCCCATATTTATATTCTAGGACTCTTTTTGGATGTTTTACACCTTTTCAAGAAAACTGAATTCATTTTCTATTTGATATGTTTAATATATTTCAAACATTTATTCGGGGCACACTAGGCCCCAAAATCATATATTGTCATAGTATCTGGTCTCATAAATAATCCATGAAATTTAAAAAATTAATAAATAGAATATTTTATTACCTAAAATTAGAGAAATATAATATAATTCCATCATCGTAAATTTAAGTAGAAACAATCCTAGTAAATAGTGAGATTGTAACATAGAAACATTTCAAATTTGCTAACTTTTGAATCCTAACAACTATAAACAAAATAACATCAAATAAAAATAAAAATACCAATAATATTAAGTGATTGATGATATAACATATTAACTTTCTATTATATACAACATACATAAGAAACATGTGGTGCATATGGCATATGTTTCATAGAAATAAAAGCGATCCAGAAAACCCATGCCTTATGTCCAACATTCATTGAAATTAATTTTGAGGAAATGAAAAAAAAAATTAAATTTATTATGCATATATATAAAAAATATTCATACTTATAATACCATAAATCTTTTAATTTAAACATATTATCACCGTTTCATTAATAATCATTCATTATCTTTATCATTTCAGGTATTAATCAATTCATTTTTCATATATGTTTTTATTCAGTAGTTTTAGTCCTTGAATCATGATCATGGTTCCATCATATGCATAAGTTTAGTCATGATATAAATTTAATATATATATATATATATGTATATATATTAATTACATTTTTATCCATAACCACCCATAAAAGGAAATGATATAAAAATGAGTTACAATATTCATAGAGATGGTAGTCTGTAAATACAAATGCACAATGTATTCATTTTTTAAATAAAATAATAAAAACTCATGAATAAAATATTAAACATAAATAATCATCATTATATCATAAATATAGTATATATTTATTAAATCAGTACTCATATTATCAATCTAAGGTAGTTATTGAAATTGAGTCATATTGCTACATGGATGTAGTAGTCCTCATGTATGCGCATGGAATAATTTCATTTCACATTTGATGGAAAGGTGGTGAAAATAGTTATCCCATACTAATAATAACATATTAGGATATTAATGATATTTGATCTATTATTTTAATATGTATCCAACATATTAATATTTATTATAAGAATAAATAAACATGGAAATATTCTAGTAAGATGACTACCTCTTCTTTGAGATATCTCTAATGTCATAAACCTTAACCCTCATTATGAGTACCTTAGGAGAAAAATAAAAGATCAAGAATTAAAGGAAAGAATCTAAAAAGATTTTTGGGTAGGTATTTTATGGGTTATAGGGCGGAAAGTGTGTAAATTAGTGAGGATAATATGTTCCTTTTTGTAAGTGTGATGTGTGACAAACATGTAATTTTTTACAAGATTAAAATAATATAATCTCATCATATTATGAAAAGGGAACTAAATAGCCAGATATTGGAATTTATGATATTACAATGCTTAAATATACTGAAAAATTATATTTAGATATGTTTATGTGTAAATTTTACCATTATCTTTAAGTTTAACCCCTTATAAAATTATTTTAACACCAACTGGGATAAAACACATTTATTGTTTTCATTATTAAATATTAACAAAAATGAATGTGTAATACATATAACAATTTTAAATGATGATTAGAAATATTTAATCCCCTTAAGAAAATTCAATTTTAATAAGTGGTATAAATTTAATTTAATATAACTGTTCAAAATTCAAGAAAAACCATTATTAGAAAAAATAAATTTTTAAGCATAAAACATTTTCTACTTTCATTCCAATACGTGTAAAAAATATTAGATGAATGTTAAATTATTTTATTTAATATATAATCTATTAATTTTATTAAAAAAATTCAACAATAGTTATTAATTTAATTTGTTATGATAAAAACATAATGCACATATAAAATGGCCTATTTTTCAAATTAGACATCTTTTTTACCTTCATATTCTTTTATCTTCATTTATAACCGATTGATAATTAATGTATAATTAATTATTAATTTCAAATTAATAATAAAAATATATTTCATAACAATCCAAGTTCCTTACAAATCAATATATAATATATTTAAAATAATATACATAAAAACATGATCATTTAATGTAAACTGATATTATTGTTAACATTTAAAATTGAGAACTTATTTCCTCATAATTAATCAATACATTTTATTTTTTTGAATTTTTTTAAAAATATTTCAAAATATATTTTGTCATATTCATTCCTTCGAATATCATTTATAGAAGATATAATATTTTAACAGTGTATCATATTTCTGCAATGATCAATGTAAAATGTAAAGATATCTATCAGATAATTCATATTTATTTAAAGATAAATATATCCTAAAATCTTAGAGTTGTATAATTCTATGGAATATATGAATTTATAGCCAAAAAAGCACTCTGATACCAATTATTGAGGATAATTATACCCTATCATGTCCCTAGTTTCCCACAATGCTTTCCTCAAATTTATGGTTTCACCATAAAACGTTGACAAAATAAGTGGCCTTATTTCACATAAATTTCTTTCTATGATCAAAAATATCCACTAGTTATTCCTCATAAGTAATATTAGGCTCTAAGGAAAAAACATAATGTTTTAATATATGTTATTTATTTGGTTTATACTTCCTCAAATATAATGTATAGAATAGATCATGAACATGAGATAGAGTTTGTGGAAGCACCAATTGTGAACCACCATCCCGATTAGATCAAGAATCTCAAATGGGATGATATATATAGGGATAAAATTAAACTTATTTCCAAATATCATTAATTTATTCCATGTAAATATTAATCAAATTAACTTTTCACAAATTTTTATCTCTATATCTCCCCAATAATTATCTACATTACACTTTTTAAAACTCATATATGCCTAGATATGTTGTTGAATTCCTCTAAAGATCTCCACCTTTTTCTTAGCATGATTATATCCCAGTATTTTTCTTTATCTAAATTCATTAAAAAAAATTTTGTTATACACTTACTTCCAATGAAGACATCCTAAGGAGCCATCATAATACTCATCTAAAATCTATTATTAAAAAAATCATCACATGGGGAAAATATTGATCCCAACCACCTATTAAATCCATATAATAAGATATAAACTTATTATCTAGGGTTTTAGTTGTCCTTTCAAACTAACCATATATCTGAATATGCAATATAATGATAAATATCAATATATTTTTCAATACATACTATTTACTTCTCTAAAATATTAAGGTAAACATTGGGTCATGGTCAGATAGTGTAGAATGTATTACTCAATGAAATCTTACCACTTCTTTAATGTATATATTAGAAACCTAATCAATAGATAAATCATACCTAATGAAAATATAATGATCTAATTTCATAATTAAATAAACTATAAATAACATTTTGTCTTTTATATGTATTTGGGAGTCCTATGATGAAATATACGGTGAAAGTTTCCAAACATTCCAAGATGTATGGATAATGGTTTGACATTCCCTTAGACTTCTACCACTATGCCATGAATTTTTATCATACCATTCAATGATATAAGTACTCATTAATATTTCACTTAATGTTATTCAATGATAAATTATCCTTAAGGTCTCTATACATTTTAATACCTCCAGGATGAATATAGAAGGATAATATATATGCATTATCCAAGGAATCCTTCTTCAATTATGCTATAACATAGAAACAGATATACTCCAAAACCTTATCATTAAATCACTATCATGGTTGAACATGAGAACAATTATCATCTTATTTTACAGATCTACATCCCCCCTCTAAACCTCTGTAATATTTATATGGATATATAGTTAAACACTAATTTGTGGAACATAATATTTCTCCCCTTACAAAATGATTTCAAGGATTATTGTTCACAAATCCACAACTATGGGATCTTTTGTGATCCTAATAAATGATAATATAACATGGTATTTTTGACTCAAATAATAATCCATGTTGTTTAGACTAGGGTGGTAATGTATTTAATAATCATAATATTTAATCAACTCCAACCATATTTTTTAGAAGAAAATAAACTCTTTATCGGAGAATGTATAGTTTAATATTTTATGATCAATATGTCACACCATTATCTAAAAAGACATTGCCTCTACATCTAAAATTAGTATATTATTAATGTTTACTCAATCTAATGCATTGGGTAATTAGTCTAATGATCCTATAATTTAAAAATGGATAATTCACCAAAATGTTTTTCTGTATAGAAAAACATTACAATCCCAACAAAAATTCATCATTATAGATCAAAAAACAATCCACTATCTGGTAGTGTGAGTGCAAGTTCATTTACAATCCTTCTTTTCATCTCCATGAAAATATCTTCACATTGATCAATCCAAATGGAATTTAATCCCTTGTTAACAAATTCAGTGTATTATAATGGTATGATAAATTCGTAAAAAATAATAAAGAATATCCTTCCAATCCAAGATTGTTATGGATATAAGTCACAATGGTTAGTCTGGTCAATTGTTTATAGAATTCCATATTATATAGATCTACTAGTATAACCATAAGAATTATGACATGTCCCGTGAAAAATAATTTGTGTAATTATAATTCACACTTGATGATTTTTTATTATAGTTTTTATTCCATAGTGAATTCAATATGATTCTCAATTGGTATACATGATCATTTATTCTATTTTAGTATTTAATAATATTATATATAAAGATGACCAAAAATTGATCTAGGTAATATATAAAGATTATATTGATTAAATTCATGAATGATGTGGGAGAATTAATAATTCTAAACTTAATCACTAAAAATTCATAGCATTCATTCATCAAATGATGGGTTGTAATTAGTATGTATTAACTTTTAACTCTCAATTTATAGTATCTAGATTCAATTTCAATGATTTATAATTAATTATCCCTTTATGTTGATCAATAAAATCATAAATATGGAGAATATTATACTTATTCACAATTTATATCATTATACATTCTTAATAATAAATGAGGAGTCACATAGATCTATATTTATTTTTACCCCATGGTGATGAACTTAGATGAATGAATCCATAATTAATATTTTATTGGAGTTGATTATTCAATTCCTTTTATGTAATCAGGACCATAACATATGGAGTATTTTAAATAGGTCTAGATCAATGTATGAGTTCTATTAAAAACTCATCTTCATTATCTAGTGGAAAACTAGGAAACCCTTTTCAGAAATATATAAAAAACACACATACAGTGAGAATATTTTAGATTATGAGTTTTTTCAATATATTTGAGGTAAATTATTATATTGAATAATAATAAGAATACATAAAATGGAATTAATTTCTATTGTAATTTCTTATTAATCCATTAACTACTAATTGATTTGAGATTTATTTGAAATATGAAATATGAATAGTATTCCTTGGAAAATTGTATGATCTCTATATAATGAGGTCAAATCCATTCGCTATATTGCATCAAATTACACTAAATTATCAATATTTCTATGTTCATGGAATAAATTTTTACAAAAATCAACAATACATCCCCAACAATAGAGTGAAGGTTAAGTGGTCATTAACTATCATGATCCAATTTAGTGATTGAAATAACATAAGCCCTTATGTAGTAATGGAGTTGTCTATTAGATTACAGAATTGTCTTGGATAAATCCCAAGCCCCCACACACAATTAATTTAACTATTAGTGGTTCCTTAGGATGATATATATTTCATACTATTGAAATCTTCATTTTTTATTGATAAATAGATCCATTAAGCCCATATTTTGAACATATAAAACATCATCCCATTACATTGAGATATATCTCAGGGTGAATCTTCCAAATTGTTTAGAATATAAAAAGTTGAATATTTTGTCATGCATTGTTTTCATCAACCAAACACCTCTGAAAATACATTTTTCTCTAATTAAGACATTGAGAAAACTCACCCATGTTGAGAATGTTAATCATATATCAGGAAATTTGATTAAGAATAATAACATTATTTCGTATTCAAGATTTTATTTAATTTGTTTTATCATGAAGAAAATCATTTCACTATTTTTCACATTCAGTATTGACATTATTCATCCATGTTTCATCAATTGAATAAAATAAGATGTCCAGTGTGAGAAATAATAATAATAGTGACAAATCATTTAATCATAATAATATTATCCATAGGATCACTATCTTATGCCACCATATTTTCAATCAATATCTTTTTAGGTTTATCCCAGATAACTACGTCTTATCATATTTTTTAGAATCTTTCCTCGCATTCATATTAAGGGTTCATAATGAAAATTGGAATTCACCAAAATCATATACCCTACGAGTGTATATCATTGTATATAGTTATATTCTCACTCATCATGAACTACTGATGATAAAATTAATACCCATTACAGCCCTTTAAAATTTTTAGCCGTAGGTGAATTTGTTCCACAACCGCATCGGATTTCAAATATACTATCATATATGTATTTTTTATAAAAAAGATATATACTTTACCAAATATTTATGATGTTATCCTATGCATTGTATTAAACACATAATTTTGACAAATGTTCTCTAATCCTAGTCTAAACAAATATCTAAAACCAACATTAAACGAATTGAGGCCACCCAACCATTACATACCTAAATATAACATTATTTCAGATGACTATTAAACAAAAATCACAACAATAAAGATATTATAACTGTAAAGGATTAGATTCTTTAAATACTTTAAACATAATAGTATTATTTCGTATAACATATTCCATATATCATACACATTTCTTTTCATATAAAACACTTCATAAACATACCATAATTAAAATATTCCTTCATAACCTGTTGGACAAAACATTAAAAAAAGTGAGATTAGATTCTTAGTTATGGTAAACATGGGAGATATCATTAATTTTTTAAATATAATCATAACATGAGAATAATTTTATGAGTTTATAAATATAAAATATTAACATCATACCCAAAAATTCGTATATCATAATCATTTCATATGTATTTAGTGTTTAATAATACATGAATCATAGAAGAATTAATGATCCTGATCCTTGAGATAATATCATAGTCATAATAACTTGTCATTTTTAGTGACATAAAATTTTTAGAATTTTCATAATCATAGGAATAATATTTCTAGGTTATCCCAAAGATATTTAACACATGTTAGGCTTCAGATAACCACCCATGTACCTACTTTGGTCTCGTAATAACCTACCATGTATCCACTTTGGGATTGATATAACTACATATATACCCTAATTTTGGGATTATGATGACCATCCATTTAAAATTTAAGATCATAAGACAATAATAATTGACATATACAATGGATTTTTAAAACAGTTCCGCCCATCACATAAAGATAACCTATTTATATTTATTCTATAAGATCATGAAACGATTTATCATTTCATCATATCATATCCCAAGGAAAGGAAATTAGTTGACTTAATGATTCAATCATCATTATCAACAAACATACATAAGAAGAATAAATATGGAATCTTAAAATTATAGTCACAGTAAGTCATAATCACACATCAATGGATGTTGTTAGATATGAAATTACCTTGAAATGATCAAAAGAACATTTTTTGGGTAAAACACCACTTCCATTTTTAAATTACATATTTAAAATATAAAAATTTCCATAATATTAAGAACAAAATAAAATTTGAAAAGAACCATAGAAACATGAAATTGAATCCTCTAATGAAATATTTGTCATGGAAACATGTAAAATATTTCAAGTGGTAAATGTTAGAACTGAGATTCTATTCACACATTTGATAGAAAGTTACTAATTCATAAGATGATAAAATGATTACATATAACTTTTTAATATAAACTAAATAATGGATAAAAATTACATTCAAAAATTATTATATAAAATTAAAAACCTTCTATGAAGTATTTTAATGAAAATATGGTCATGAAAGGAAAATATTCCTAACTGAATATAGACGGAAAGAAGATTTTCGTTAAAGAAATTTATTTTAGACTATTGAGTACATAAAAATATGAAAATGAATGTATTTTTTTATTTATATAATTAAATAATGGATAAGAAAATAAATTATACTATTGAGAGATATATCATATAATATCATACTTATAAATTTAGATATAAATAATCTCATAAAATAGTTAAATTATATCATAAAACATGTACCACTTTAGTTACATTTGAATCACAATGCCCTTGAAATAGAAAACATAAAATGAAATATTAAATACCAGGAATATAAATATAGTAATAATATAATATATCCATTGGATATAATATACTCCAAATAAAATAAAAAGGTGGTGAACATGACATATGTCTCACATAAATAAAAGTGAGATGAAAAACCCTTACATAAAGTTTGACATTCTTTGTAACTAATTTAATCCTGTTTTATAATAAATTTTAACATATTATATTTCCGTAAAAAATTACATCCATACATATAATACTAGACATAGTTTACTTTTGATGTTATATCCCCAGTTCATTAATAATTCTACACTATCATCATTATTTTGGGTGTTACCTGCTTAATTTTTCATATATCATTCAATTCACTAGTTTTGGTAATTTCATCTTGACCTTGGATTGATCATCTATTTTTTTAATAATTATTAAAATATATTAAATATTTATAGTATACATATTTATATCCATTTAAAAAATTAAATAATGGAAAATGTAATTACATCATTATTGGAGACGGTGGTTCGTATAAATACAAGAATGATATTTTCATTTTATGGAGAAATGAAATAAATATAGATAAATTATATTTTATCCTTACATATAAAATAATTATATCATAAATATAATATATATTTATTAAATCTATCATTATATCCATAAATGTGTTGAAATAATGGAAAATTAATCATATCGCTACATGGAGGTGGTAGTCTGTATGTACAAAATTTTGAAACTTTCATATCCCATTTATTAGAAATGATTGGAAAACAGTTGTACCATAATCATAATAAAATCATAGGTTGAATATAATATTTTACTTATTATGTTATGAGGGATAAAATCTATTTCTAAGATGTAGAAGAAGAAATAATCTTTAAAATAGTTGGGTAAGATGATTACCTCTTCCTTGAGAGACAACCTTTGGATTTCATCTTAATCCTTCTCCAGATGTTCTTAAGAGAAGATAAATAGATCAAAAACAAAATAAAAGAATGAAAGAATTTCTTTAAAGATATTATCTGATATATAAGGATGAAATTTTTATAAGAAGTAGAGAATATGATCTCTTTTATAATTGAGGGAAGGGTCATACTTGGAATTATATAAAATATTTATATAATATAAAGTCTTTTTCCTATAATAATAGAAAAATAAACATGAATAAAAATATAAGATAATATATTGTCTAAATATCTTGAACCAATTATTTTACAAGTTTTAGTATCAATTTTATCCATATCTCTTAGTTTACCCATTCTTCAAACTGTTATAACCCTAATCGTTGTAACAAATTATTTTTATTTTTATTATTTAGTATGTCCAAAAATGAAAGTAGAATCATAAAAAAATATGGAAATACTAATTCAAAATCTGGAATCCATTTTTTCAAATTCAATTAATAAATTTTTTAGAATTTATCAGTATAATTAGTGTGAAAAATTGAAATAAAAAACATTATAAAAATAATTACATTTGTATCTACATATATATGAATTTATTTTCATTCATCACATTATAAAAACTATTATATGAATCTTAAAATATTTTATTAAATATATAATTTTATTATTTCACTAAAATCTTTAAATAATAGTTCATTTTTAATTTCATTTAGGTAAAAACTCATTACATGAAAAAAGTGTTTATTTCGTAAAAATATGTCATTTTGACTCCAAATGATTTTATCATCATTTTATAATAGTGTTTAATTAATGGGTTTGTGATTATTAATTTTTAGCTACTGAATACCAAATATATTTCAACAGCATCTTAGTTCAATGGTGATAAATATATAATATATATAAAAATATGATGGTATGAAAAATTGATATATAAAAAAGTGATATTATATTTATCATTAAAAAATTAATACATATTTCATATGAAATACATATGTAACACCTAGATTTGTTTTAATTTATAATAATAAATATATATTAACTAATATAAAACTACTATTTTTAGGTGAATTTTGATCTACTATTAAAAATATTATCATTTATATGTGACCATTATAACCTTTTCATTAAATAAGTGAAAATTAATATGAGTATATAAATTATTATGTAAATATATAATGGCCCTAAAAATGGTAAATTATTTATTAATTATTTGGACATTACATGTGTTTTTTAGTGAAGTCATTTCATGTTTTAAATAATAATTTATCTTCATAAATATTTTATTGCATTTTAGGTCCAGAAATTATAATTAATTACTTCCACTATTATATTTTTTTAAAATATGACTAATTCTTGAAAGAAACATATTAAATTTAAAATAATTTAATCTTTTGGTGTTTTTTCTGAATTATATCTCTTTCCATGTATAATTAAAACCCCACATCATTGAACTCTAATTTATTTTTAGCAAATAAATTAATTTATTAAGTCCCATAATATTATTTATTTGGTATTAAATTTATATACTATCCATGTAATTTTTTTTAAGAAAATTATTAAAAATTGAAATATAATTACTCCTAATATTGAGGTATGCTATTTTTTAGGCTTAATAACACATTCTTCTTAATTGTTTTCACTGAATTTTATGCATTTATATAAAAATTGATTTATTCACATATAAATATTTAATAACCAATTATAGATACCATATTTTTAATAGGGAGGATAAAATTTGCTGAATAGGTCCCTTTTGTTTTTGTTAATTATAAATTGGTACCATGGTAAATATTTAACATCTATTTAATGGTAAAATGTGTAAAATAATGATAAAACTATTAACTAAGGTCTCAAAATCAGCCCCAAAAATTCATTTAAATAATGGTATTGGATAAATTAAACAAAAAATCTACCAAAATAAAATATATGGAATTTTAATTTCATTTTCCCTTAATAATTTAATTTATATTATTTTATATAATAAAAAATCCATAATGTCACTGTCTTGATTTTATATTCTTTTATATGGTCACATAGTGAAAAGAATATTTTATTAATGAATAAAAAGTTCATTTTTAATGTCATTAATTTATTTTGAATATTTTATTTTGGTTGTAATTTAATAATGGTATAATTCCCTTTAAAGTTTTCTCGGCATTGACCTAGTGCTTGTGAAAGTAGTAGGAATGATAATGTAGATTAATTTAATACATGAGAAGTAATATTTACTGAATTAATTATGGTGTCACAAAAATTTTATTGATAAATATAATATACTAGGGTTCTGTTAATCATTTAAATTCAAATTCCATATTTTAATCATGTCATTAAAGACAATTTTAAAGAATAGTTTAAAAATTTTAATTTATACTATTTTTTGAAGACAATGTATCATTAAATAACACACCCCATATATCCTTTATTTGAACAGATTTGTGATATATATATTGACCAACACCTAAAAAATTTAATTCTTAACATTAATACCAACAAATTAGTGGGTGTTTTTATTTATCACCATTTTACATGTATGGTTATAAATATGAAATGAATGATTATGAATGATATTTATGATGTAATTATTCATTAATAATTATAATATCATATTCACATTATTGCCCTATGTTTTTTTGGGGAATGATAATGTTTCTCGTGTGTATGTGTAGACCAACACATAGATGAAGATATGTGATCCATTTTCCATTTCCAAATTAAATGGATGTTAATAAGGAAATATGTAAAGAATATTTATGATAAATTTTATTATGTAAAGTATACTTATTATTTACCTATCTTTTTTAAACCCATCAAAAATTGAAAACCACAATCATGCATACATATGACATTCTGTCTCCTTGAATAGTGTAATTAATTTTTCTAAAATTTCCACTTATATATCAATGAAAATATATAAATAATTAATATATATTATATCAATTTAATTATTAACATTATATATTTGATGTATCTATAACAAAATAAATGGATTGGAACTACCAAACTAAAAATCTCTGAAAAATGTAGTTAACAACCAAAATGATTGGTAATAATAAAATATTGTTAAAAACTAGGTGAAAGGTTATTATAAATGGATCAGATACAATATTATAGACATTAATATTATTATTTTATATTTCTAAAGTAACATTAAATTTATTAAAAATTAGTTTCAAATCACTTACGAGGATTGTCAAACTTGGGATAAGGGGTTTCATAACTCAATTTCTTTTTATTGGGTTGTATGGATTATTTCTTAACTATTTTATTCCATGATTATTTTTGGAATGGAATATAATTATAGTATTTTTAATTTATATTTGTTTTATTTTTATTTTAATTTTTTAAATATGATCAATTCATTGATTAATTTTCACTTCAGGGTTATGATCATTGTAATTAATGACATCTCAATTTCCACTCCATTGAGAGTTATCTAGTGTTATGCACATATTTAGTTTTATTTTATTTATATAATATTCCATTTATATAATTAATATATATATATTTTAATGATGATAAATTATTACATTAATGTTTAAAAAAAATTGGGTTATAATTTTAAAGTTACCAATGTGGTAAAAATTTATTTCACAATCTCAATTTTCTAGGGATACTTATTTTTTTTATTGAAGGAATCATGAAATATATCATTCATAAACAAAATTTATTTTATTAGAATCTAAATATGTATGATGTTTACATGTTATATTCTAGCCTTTATTCTTTATTTAAACATGAATAATGTAAATAAATGTTTAAAATAAAAACCACTCATATTTCTCTTTTTGATTGGGTATATTTATCTTCTATGACTGTATTTTATAAAATTAATGTAAAAAAATATTTTTATTTCATAAAGTAATTTATTAATGAAATTTTATATTATTTAATATTTTTTAATGGTCTTAATTTAAATATTATAATGTTTTTTGTAAGGTTTATTTTCAACTTATCTTAAAAAATTTGAAATGAATGCTTCTTTCTGACATATATGGTGTAAATTGACTTTCCCTTCGCCATTTTTTTTTGATATTTTGATTATTTAACAAGATTATAATTGTATTGAAAATAACAATATATAATAAAACAAATTTTAATGATTTTATTACATTTTTTAAATAATTGGTTTTACTATAATACACATTTCTTTGATGAATTGAAAGTCACCTTTTATCTCTAATTTATTTTTTTCGAATTAAGTTTTTCATAAAACATTCACTTTATTATGATCATTTTTACTAAACATTATAATTATATTAAATATCCACATTCTTTATGTCATTTTTTTATTTCTTGAATCTTATACCATGACAACATACTATATTTTAATTTTCAACATATTTGATTGACCAATGAAGTATTAATATTTGGTATTCATTACTCAATAAATACATTTATTGTTAAGGCATATTTTTTTGAATTAAATTGATCGTTCAATATTTTGAAAATGTATTGGAAATGCATTGATTGTCAATATTGGTTATATGTACCCACATAACGCATCAGCAAGTGTAATGAGACAAAGTATTTTACGATATGTATTAAATAGGTTTAAGGTGTATACATGCCCATTGATTAAACTATATTGCGATAAGGAAATGATATAAAATATGTAACAATGTCTGAGATCATGACATCCAACATTAAGACATTCCTTGATTGATTATTCAATTATCATTATCCCTGATATTATGACACCGATATTATCCTTAGTTGCATTTAATTATCAATTTTTTATTAAATTTCTTGTGTTTTCAGTTTCATTCTTTCCCATATTGACCATTCCTTATTTACTCATGATAGATTCCTCTATATATAACTCATAAAGAGTTTTTGAGCTCAATAATTTTTTATCATTTTCATATGTTATGAAGATGTAATTATTGATCTATTTCAGGGATGTATTATATTTACTTTCACTAGATTTTTATAAATTATTACTAATGTAAAATATGATGTATGTTTGTATTTCATTATCTAAGACAACTAAATTGATTCATCCTTGGTGATGCGATCCATTATATCTATTTCTAATATAATAATTTAGACACTTAATCTAGGTTACCATAGTTAGGGTATTTATTTTTTATATTAGATAAACATTAGTTAAAACCGTGGGAATTAGATTTAGGAAAACATTGATTGGGTAATGTTACCCTATGATATACCATAAGTATAAGTCTATGTATAGAATAAAATCATGAACATTCTAGTAAGGTATATATTTCTTGGGTTTCCTTGGAATATATCTCTATCTAGAAAATATAACTAGATTTAGTTTTGGTAAAGATGCATTTAGGGGTAATACCCCCAAAAAGAGTTTTTCAAATATATCATGACCATCATAATAATTCATGGTGAGTGTTACATTACTGTGAACATGGTTTCAAAATCTCGTGGGATATTTCAAGATTAATTCAAATATTCAAAATGAACCATTATGATTAAGGAGATATTAGAATATATAAAAACCTCTCACATCATGTAGTGATATGGGACAAACCTAATGTGTCTTGGGTTGATAAGTCAAACACTTATTATAAATTTAAACTAATAGATTCCCATTTCATGGTTCTCTAAGATTAATATTTTACTTGATAAAGAGAATTTTTAGTGATATTTATTAGAAATAAATCATTTAGTTTACTTGTTTTTAGTGAAAATTTTATTTGAGGAGTAATTATTTATACATTTTTTAAAACATTTCAATGTTATTGAAAATGTTTAGGGTAAATTTGATCGATGATAATATTATATTTTATTGGGATAAAAGTGTTAGTATATTTTAAAAGTATATTTCTATTGTATAGATAACCCTAATATTAAAAATTGATTTAGTGAATAGGTTATTATAGTAATTTTCAATGAAGTTCACTATATTGTCAGGGTATATAAATTTCTAGTATATGGCTCTATGAGAAAATGATAATATTTATGGATAATAATTAGGTTGATCATAAAAAATATATATATGATGAAATCATTCAGATTTATTTTTTTTTAATTGGGTAAGATATATTTTGGATGATTCATAAGTTCAATTATTTATAGAATAGATAAACTTGATCTTTCGGGTTATTTTTTTGTTTTACAGATTAATGTATTATTATGGATAACCTCATCTAATTATTTTGTTTTTAATAAAAATTTAGAGAAAGAAGGAATAAATTTTCATTTTTATAGATCTTATGATCCATTAAATGTGATTTTTTTACCTTTTTCATAAAATATGCATCTTGAATATTTTTTTCATGAGGTAAGAGATAAAGTGAGAGTTCATTGAAGAAAAAAAGATGAAATTGTGCATATTAATTAGAGATAAATAAAATAATTATATATTACCATGTTCTATTTATTAATATAAAAGGATTTCCTAAACATTAGTAAAATGATCATGAAATAAAAATTCTATATTTTAAAATATCTTCTAATGAATAAATGGTATTTTTTCCCTTAATGATTTATTGTTTTGAGGTCATTAACTTTATCAAAACCAAGTTATATATCACTAACTATAAGTTATTGTATGTTAGTTTCCTCCCCATTATATATAATTGAACTTACCAATAATATTTTCCAAATAAATGAACCAGATTATTTGTTATTTAAATTAATATTTCTTCATCCTAATTTCCCATTTTAAGAAAAGTTTTATTATCCCAATGTACATTCGGGGTTTACAACCTAGGTATCTTCAAATATTTTACCATTGGTGATTTATTTAAAATAAAGAGGTAGAATCATATTTGGTGTGGGGGTAGAATTTAAAAACAACAAAATTTATTTTAAAATAATCACAAACATAATATCCTTCTTAAAGAAACATTGATATTTAAGAGAATTGTGATATACCATAATAAATATTATTATTTAACTATGACCATTATATCATATTCATTAAATTAGAGGGTATGAATTTGAGAAAATAAATTAAAAAACAAATTTATAATGATCCTACTCAATAAAAATATATTAACTAATTCATATTTAATATGAAATTATATTTTTTGAATAAATTTCATGCTTCAAAATTGAATTTTTTTTTCAAAAGTGATTTTATTTCATTTTGTGTGTTTTGAATACAATTAATTTAAAACACATTTAATAATTATATTTTTTAAATAAAAATTATTTTTGAAATTTTTATATTACAATAAAAATAGGGTAAAGTTTTGGTATTTTTTGAAATGATTTATTTTTCAGTGAATAATGAAGAATAATGATTTTCAAATACTCTCATTTATTTTCAATATATGAATTAATTTAAAAGTACCATTATATTATTTATTTTTTTATTAATTTTATATATTATACATTTGTTTTATAATAATCAAATTTATTACTAATTTATTATCAAATAACATGATTCTAAGAGAAGTTAATATTTATGATTAAAAAACATTTTTATAAAAATTGTTTTTGTTCGTTCCATTTTACCCATATATATTAAAAATTATTTATTAAAATTATATTGTTTTAATATTGAAAAATATAATGAAAATTTTTAATGAAAATTTTCAAACCTGATAAATATGTCCTCTTTATTTTTTCTAATTATTAATTGCAACAGTGGAAAATATTTATCACATATGTAAGGGTAAAATGGGTAAAACATGTTTAAAACTAAGAAATAATGTCTCAAAATAAACCTAAAAAGTTAGATTTTTTAATTTTTTGGGGTTAATATAAAATTATACATCCAACGTTCTAATATATGGAATTTTGGTTCCATGTTTTTTAGATAATGAATTTTATATTATTTTTAAGTAAAGAAAACTCAACAATTTCACTCTCTTATTTTTAATTTATTTCATATGTTCTCATAAGGATAATAATATGTTATAAATAAATAAAAAAAATTATTTTTAACAAGAATAATATAATTTTATGACTGATTTTATTTATGGTATAATTACCTTAAAAACATTGATGATACAGACACATATCTTTTTTAAGCAGTACAAAAATCAAAGTATATGATTCTAAATATAGAAAACATAATTTTTTTATGAATGTTAGTTTAATAATAAATTATATTGATATATTTATTATATTATGGTTTTAAAAAGGTTTATATTCTAATTCCATATTTTTCTAGATGTATTTTTGTCAAATATCATGAATAGTTTCGTAATTGAAATTAATACAATTTTATGAATATAATATATTATTAAATTATTAAAAAAAATGGACAATAAAAATAATATATGGTTTAAAATTTCATTCCTTGTGCATTTATGAATTTTTTTTACATAATAATTAAAATTATAACCTTTTACTATTAAAATATTTGATATCACCATTAAGGATAAAAATGGTTAACAAATAAGTTAACAAAAAATGAAACTTTTTAATATGATATCAGAAAATATCAAAAAAAAAAGAGAAGGTTAAATTAGAACCATATACATATTTTCTTATATGATATATCATTTCGGAACAACTTGGGCATGAATGTAACTATATTATATTTTAATATTTTTAAAAATCTAATGATTTCCACTCCCCTCACTTATAAACGGTCACCCATTATCTCTTTTATTTAATTAAAATTGAGTGATATTTAATGACCAAATACTAACCAATTATATATTAATTTTCACTATACATTAATTAGATGTTTTTATTATTCTCAAAGACCATTCTGAGTGTTCTTAACAAGGGATCTGAAGAAAACCTTCTGAAGAAGAGTTAATTATCTTTTATGATTATTTCAAATTTATTTCATCTTATACTTGAGATAAATATTTAATTGAAATAATAAAATAATATAAATACCATAATAATAATAATTAGATTTTATTTTTATTTTTGGGTAACAATTTTCACCTATTTTCAATCCTATAGAATATGAAAACATCACTCGTGTGAACCCATGACTTACTGTCACCACATAGTGGTGTAATTTTTTATTTCCATTATACATGGTTGGTTATAAATATGGAATATATATATGTATAAATATTTTAAACTTGTGACATAATTCATATTCTTTAATGATAATATCATATATACCATTTTATGTGTCAATGTACTGGAAAATGATACATCGCTCGGGCATACATATCGACTACCACCTTGAGGATGCGACATCATATTTTTTTTTTCATTTTCACATTATATGGATGGTAATAAGGATTAAATTAGTGAGTATATCTGATATATATGATTCATGAAAGGTGAACTATTATTTAACATTATTTTGTTGGATCTGTCGAAAAGTGGAAACAACATTCAGGCGTACGTATGACCTATAGTTTCCATAAACAATGTAATTTATTTTTATATCTTTAGATTATATGGATGAATTTAAATGTAAGTATAATGAATATATATGATATTTATTTGTTTATTATAGTAATTAAGATTAAGTAACCATAATCAATGTTCTCGGATGGAAACCCCCGATCCACAATTCTCTTGAAAATCAAGAGTAAACACTCAAAACTATAATAATAACAAAAAATGTTAGAAAAGAAGAAATAATATGATATAGTATATTATATATATGAATATTGTTATTTTATTTAATAATGATCAAACTATTTTCATTCTATATTAGGATAAAATAACAGATGGGGAAATTCAACCATGGGTTAGTGGGTTCAATAACTCAATTTTGTTTGAAGGGTTATATTTTTTATTTATTGAGTATGTTATGCCAAGATTATGTAGCTTTCAGGAGTTTAACAATAACACTATGTATGATATCATATATAACACACAAATATGAGTCTAAATAAATCATAATATAATATTAAAATATTATTATTTAATGTAACAATTATCGTATAACCATTGAATTGGAGGATATGAATATTATAAAACAAATTTTGAGATATATATATATATATATATATATATTAGTAAATTTGTTTATTAGTTAAATATTATTAAATAATTTCTCAATTTATAGTAATGTTATTTTATGCTTTTGAAATTAATTTCCTATAGAAATGATTTTTATCTATTTTGGATAAAAAATAATCTAATTTAATTTTACAACTTATTCACGTTCTACATAAAAAAAATTACATTTTTAAAAATTTTATTATCAAAATTATATTTGTTTTATATTTTTTAATTTTTATATGAAAATTGATTTTCTTGTGAATAGTGAAAAATTATATTATTTAATAAAAATTTATTTTTCATTCACGAATTTTAAAAGATCAATTATGTTTTAAAAGTATTTAGTGCTAAATGTATTTATATTATATTATCAATAATTTAATTACTTTAATGGTAATCATTTTTCTGGTTGAATTTGGTATAAAAATACTTTTATATATAAATGATAATTTTCTAAAAAACTACATTAAATTCGATTTTTTGAATTGATTTGAAATTTATTTCTCCAACATATAGTTATTGATTTTTAAAAACTGGATAAAAAATTTGGAATCAGGAGGACATAATTTTTTTTATAGGCCCCAATTATTTGTATTTCAAAATGAAAATTAACCTTGGTAAAATTTATCATCATTCTAAAAGGTAAATATGGTTAATTAAGGCTAAAATAATTAATAAGGTCATTATAATTCATGTTATTTCTTATTGGATGATGGTATTTTGAAATTTTGGTTCTTCATAAAAAATATAATTCCTTAAGAGACACTTGTCTATGAAAAGGGCCAACATAATATTTAAATTAAATAATGTTACAATATGTCATTCACCTAGTTTTAAATATCTCCCATGTGTTCACATAGGGACAAAACCAATTTGTGAAATAATGTTAATGGTCAATTTTTTCATAATTAAATCAAATTATTCAGTGATATTTATTCATAATATTTATTTATCATATAATTACCTTAAATTCTTATACAACCCCTACAAAAAAATTCATTAATTAATAGTGATATTTATTAAATGATTTTTGGAATATTAAATGTAATATAATTTCAATGATTTATAGCGTTTCAAGAATTTTAATTATTAATATGAGATATTTGTGTTAAAAAAAGTATCATATTTTTATTATATAATTTCTTTTATATCTTTTATGTCAAATAAAATAAACTGCTTGAAAATTGGAATTAATTATTCATTATGAATATAATATTTTATTAAATTATTTATAAATCAAAAAATCATAAAATAGGAAAATGTTGATAATATATGGTCTATAAGATCACCCATTTTCCATTTACGATTAAATTTTTACATTATATGATAAATTATAAGCATCTATGAGTGAAAAAATGTAATCTATCCTTTCCCTTAATCACAAATACTTATGCATTATATCGCAAACAAAACCACTAAAATTCTATTTAAAAATATACTAGGAAAATTATATATGAGATATTATTCCCCAAATAGAAACCATATGGTCTTTAAGTGGATGTCTAAAAGAGTTCTTTTAAAGAAGAGGTAATCACCTTAATCGATCACATTCTTTTTAACTTACTAATTGAACTCAAAGAAATCAATAATGTTTATCTTAAACTAATTTATTGAATATCCTTTATATACATAAATTTTATTATTATAATGAAATCACCATGATTCATAGTTTTTCCAATCAAATAGAATGTTAAATTATCGATCATGCATACATATAGCTTACCACCTCCACATAGCATTAAAAGTTATTTTTCATCGCCATATATTATGGATGAGTATTATAGTAAATTTATTATTTATATAATATTTATAGAATATTTATTATTATATAATTATAATATAATATCTATCTTCTAAATTCCTATTTCATTGAAAAATGGTAATGTTTCTCATGCGTACATGTGGGATACCACCTCTACAAAGTGATGCGATATGTTTTTCACTACCATTTTACTTGGATAGTATTAAGGATATATTTAATGAATATATGTGTCATATATTATATTATAATAATTCTATAATGAATAATTATTAATTAATGTTCTTTTATTCCATCTATAAAAAGTGAAAACAACCATCATGTGTACATACGATATAATATCTCCATAAAGGGTGAAATTTGATTTAAAATTTTTTCTATTATGTATTACTTTAAATAAAAATATAATCAATATAAATTATATATAAATATTTATTATTATTTGTTTAAATGACGTATCCATGATCAAAGTAAACAGACCAAAACTATAGAACCCCAACATACATGATAAATGAAGAAAATATCATGCAGAATAATGATTTTAAAAAAGAATTGTTAATAAAAAATTTATTGAAGGTAGTATGTAAATAATATATTTTATAATATAGATTAATATGGTAATTTAATATTTTAATAATAAACCTATATTTTTTATAAGACATTCAAACATGTATGATGGAAGTCAGACCTAAGGTAAGATATTTTCATATCGTGCTTATTACTATGAGACATAAGCTATATTCACAACTAGTTTCTTATATGTGTTGTATATATGGTCCATTATTGAATTTCATATTGATTTTTATGAATTTATTTGTATTCACATATCCATATAATTTTATGTCTTTTACGGGGCTTATACTTCCAATGTCACTAAAGCGATATAAGTTTTATGTCCGAATCTCATTATTTATCCGAATTGTTTATGATTAAGATCCCAATAAAGATTACATATGATATATTTCTAAAAAAACTCATTAATTTTAGTCTATGATATTTAGTTTTATATATTACATGTTTTCCAATCATTTTACTATCTTCAAGTACTCTGTAGTCCGACATAATTTTTTTAAAGGAATTGACTTTAATTATCCCTTCAGGCTATTTTTTTATTCCCTGACAATGATTTATAAAAATTGTTTTGATGAAAAATTTTACTATAATAAAATAATTTTAAAAAAATTAAATATATTTTATTTATGGAAGAATGATTAATAAAGAATAATCTAGTCATTTTATAATGAGGTCCTTTTTAACTTTTCTTACAAACGTGTGAAAGGAATGTTTTTAACTTATACAACATAACTATAATTTTCTTTCATCAGGACTGCTAAATGGATTTTCAAATTGAAAATTGTATTTTACTCACGAATTATTTTAATGATATTTTCTATAATTTATACTCAAAAATAAAAATAGAAACCATATTTTAATTATAATAAACTAGGGCTACATTGTAATGATACCATCATTACTATTTTATTGTGTGGTTAATGATCATTTTCTCTAAGGAATGTATAAATATTCGAATTAATGATTATTTTTGTAGTAATTTACTTTACATTGATACATTAAATTTATTAGGATCACTGGACATTAAATTTACATTAAATATCCATATTATTTAACATGAATATTATTATTTCTTAGACCATATATATCTTCTACACATAGTGTTTTACTATGATGGTTATTTGATTTATTGAGAAATTCTTTACATTTTTATTCATGTTTTTTAATAAAAATATATATTTTAATTATTATTCACCAGTTTCATATGATTAATTTATTAGACATAGTAAGTGACATTAGTGTCCCATAATAGCACTACACTGTATTTTCTGGTTTCATGAGAAAAACAAGTTTTATAATTTGTTCAAGGCCTTACCCATTATGTTATCATAGAAGGAGGCCTTGAAAACATGTTTATAAAGTTTGATACTATTCGTACCATCATTATAATATCAGTTATTAACATGCATGTAATTATTTTATGATTTAATCTTTTATTATATTTAAGATAATCTGATTATTAATATGTCATTACTTGATTATCATTTATTTCTAGCATATTTCAGTCAAGACCATGTTATTGATTAAATGGAAGGCGTTCTTAGCTATTTACCTTACTAAATTGATTATAAATTATTTACAATTGATAGATTCCATTATAAATAACCCTTTCTAAGCATATGAGCTCACCATTTACTATTTTTCATTTCCCAAGAATATGAAGAATGGGTTTTTAAACAAGTTCAAGGATTTTGAATATTTAGTATCCCTAAATAGTATTTTATGTTTCAAAATTAATTTTAGATTCATGTATATAACTAGTTTAAAAAAACACTAAATTATTCAGTTATTTTGGATGATATCACAAGTATATTATACAAATATTTCAAATTAACAACCCTCTCTATGGTACTATGTTAGGCTTTTTATAGTTGATAATCGACAAAGTTAACTAGAAACCGTAGGAACTAGTTTATGTAAAACAAATATTGGGGAATATAACCTTCTAAATGAATTTTAGAATAAGTCTATGTATAACATAACCTCCTAAAATATTTTTAATATTGTAATAATATGGTTTTCCTAGAAATACATTTCAATTTGGATATTACAATTAGATGTGATTTTCGAATATCATCATCAAGGGGTAATAACAATAGATAAATTTGGTCATGTATATATCAACCATCATTTTTGGGAATAATGAATATTCCCTCACTGTGGCCCTGGTTTGACACTCCTTAGTTATATTATTTGGTTATTCAACATTTTATTTAGAAACCAATATGATGAATGAGATAATTTAAACTACAAAACGTATGATATGAACAAGTGATATAGGATAAACCTAATCATTATTTTTTTAATACTTACAAGGATCTTCATATTTTTAATGAAATAGATAACCCTTCTAAGCTATTATGTGATTTATATCCCTTGGTGACATTTATTGAGATTTAATAGATATTTGAGGTATACATAAACATTTATTAATTTTTGTTTTAATGAGAATCTTATTCACAGAATAATTCTTAAATATTTTTTGGAAATAACATTAATGTTATTGATATCCATTAATGTTAATATGATCATTAATGTAAATGTAATAACAAAAAATTAATATCAACTAATTTTATAAAAAAATAGGTCAAAAAAATTATTGTTTTTAAAATGTAATTTTATGATTAATGATATTTTGAGGATACTCATCATATTTATGGGAACATTATAGAAATTATATTAATACATTCAGTAAAAATGAAAACACATCACACAGAACATGGAAGTAGAGATGAAACCACAACTTATAGTAGACAAGTACGCGATGCATACTACTGACCAATGAGATTTATCGGTTTATATAAATTTTTTTTTGAATCTAGTAGTTTGATGGATTGATATTAACTTGATTTATAAAAAAACCATAGCATCAAATATTTTTTATTTTTTATGCTTTTGATGTGATTAATGAAATTTATGGAGACATATTATTAGGTATATATATATATATATATAAATGTAACCATTCAGATTAAGGTAATGGATTACAAGGGATATGTTATTACATATTTGGATGTGTAAAATGAAGGGTACAAGATAGAATTTAAGGTAAAAAAATCATTAATATTCTGGTCAATTGTGACGTGGTGGTATTTATTCATGAAATGACTGATGTTAAACTTGTGGTTTTATTATTTATTTTTATTGATTATGATATTATTTCTATTGGTATTTTATTGACTCCATAATAATCTATATATCATACTGATTTTTATTCTAAAAAATACCATTATTTAGTAATAATATTAACTTAATTGTTTTTCAGGAAGATATATCTTGAGAAGATTATCCTATTTACCAGATAATATTAGTTTAAACAATGTAAATGTGTTTTAAAAGTATTCTTGAAACACTTTTCATTTCATATGTTTGCAAGTATAAGCATAATGTATTGTTCATAAAACATACTTTTAAAAAAATAATTACATTTGGATCATATATCCTATGTTATTGGAATGTATGTATAAGCAACCAAACATTTAGAGGGAAACCTGAATTTAAACAATGGAAAGTATGGATAAACAACCCTATGTTAGAATTGAACACTATTTTTGAGGAAAAAACATATGGTATTTTAACCCTAATTTTTTTATTAACCATACTTTATCAACAATATGTTTGGAGTCTTTTGTTACCTAATAAACCCAACATTTTAAAATTCAATGAAGAAGTTTAAATTATTGTTATCTTTTGTGATTTATATAATTACCTCAAATGAAGTAAATATAATTTTAATGATATTTTACGACTGATTCAAAGGCTCATATTCAATGGAGTAAATTATTCTCATTTTTTAGGATAGTTACAAATATCGTAAATATTTGCAATTTGAATAATTGTTACTTATTAGATGATTTTCTTGGATCTTCTTAACCAAATAAAATCTATGTTTGTTATATATAATATAAAAATTTGTTTTCATATTTTATAGGATTTAATTTATGAAATATCTATTTCAATACAAAACTACTATGAATAAAAAAATATCAAGTGACTCAGTTATTTCTAAAGAAGCTTTACTATGTAAATTTACATATTTCAATCTCAGGTTTTTCTCTAATCATTTATATTTGTTTATTTCTACTATTATTTAATATCAATTTCCACCAAGATATATTTAATGTTTTTTAACTTGAATATGTTTATAGTTTGAAAATATGATCCATATTCTATCAGTTATGTCATCACCAATGATCAAGAATCTCTCATTTAAAGAAAATATTTTTTTAATTTATTAGAGTCTCTAATACTCAGACTGAGTAATCAGGGATTATAAACTTCTTAGAATAATATATAGAAAATTAAACTTCAAGTAAAACAACTAGAGGTACAATTTACCCTTGTTTTAGAGGTTTCAACTTCCAGAACATAGTTGTGAAGGACTTATGAAAAGATAACCATCATATGAAATCACTAAGAATGTACAGAGAGAATTTTTGGAGTTGTCTAGGGGATCTTTATGCCTTGAACCACTATAAAAATTATTTTGTTCTTATTTTTTGTTTGTAAACTGCACAAATCACTTATATAAGACAATAATACAATTATACATAAATAAAAAAAGAAAAATAAATTCCCAAATCATTCATTATTATTGAAAGTACACGAAACAAAACATATTTTTGATATTTGTATTATTCTGAACTACTAATTAGTATCAAAGGAAATAGATTTTATAAAGTAGATAATTTTTTCTGTAAAGACCCATAAAATTCAAGGGAAATGTTTTCTTAATTTTCTTTGGAATTTTACAAGAGCACAGTTTCTGACGGCACCTGATGCCGAGGCCTTGAGTGCCCGGAATTAATTTTCGAAGTTTGGCTCGGGTACGTTCAGTGAACGAACAAGCGGGAATTTCTAAATTTTTATCCGGTGCTCGGAATTGAAATCTGAGTACACCGATGAACTCGCAGCGCCGATATTCGCTTAAGGATACCTTTTCTGAGGTTGCGTTTTATGCGGGACGAAAGTTAGTTTTTGGGAAAAATTATAAGAAGTTAAATAAAAATGTGGAAACACTTTTTTTTTATTTTGTTGGTTAACTTATCCCAAAAGGAGATAAAGGTGGGACCCACATCCACTTAACCTCCCTTAGGAGTATTAAGTGTGGTGGGGCCCACACGAACCCTAACTCCTCATCTTCTCTCAAAACTCCCCTATAACCCCCTTTAATTAATGTTTGACAACGTGGTTTATTTAATTAAGGTGGTTTGTTTTGAATTTCAAACCTTTGAAATTCAAGATGATGTTTGTGTAAATAATATAAGCCTTAGCTTATTTTATTTTGTTTAGACATCTTGAGAGGATTTGGGAGCTCCTTCTTCTTCTTCAACATTGACGAAGAACGTGAAGAACCTTCGAGCTCCAATGAAGAACGCCGCTCCTCTCTTCTTCGTAGCCGGTTGTTTCCGGAGATCGACGACGCCTTCCGTGTCAACGAAAGGGAACGCTGCTTCCTCCTCGGACTTCCTTCGTCGGCTTACAAAGATTCACCAACGACGTACCTCTTCGGACGTACCTCTTCGTCAACAGAATTGACGAACGATTACCGCGATGCCCGACCTCCGCGACGTTGTCTTCTGCGGGTCGTTGACGTACATCGTACTTGAAACAGAGGTAGGGGTTGTTGTTGATTATTTATTTATTCTCGTTCTTGGTTCTAGCATGACAAACGTGAGGATAATTATTTAGGTGTTATCGTCTAACGAGAGGGGGGTCAGACCGCACAAACACGGCCGAATTCCCCCTCCTTTGTTCCTGATTATGATTTTTCTTGTGGATGAACGAGATGGCATGGTGCCGTCGCACCACGCGGAAATTCGCACGGTTATATTGTGCGACGCCGTCGCGCCGCACCGTGGAAGGATCATCATGAATGCGACGTCGTCGTGCCGGGTCGAAGGAAACCGAAGGCGCCACGACCAGAGTGGGGTTGCGGCGGAGGGGCGCGGTGTCGTTGCACCACGCCGGACGACAAACACCGCGGCTGTTTCCGGGCCGCGGTGAAATGGGAAGACCAGCGGCTAGCTGGGCCGCCGGCGTCGGAAGCCGGAAAGGGGACCGGCTTTGCCGGTCCCGTTGATGAAAAACCGGCTGGCAAGGTGGGCCAGCCGGAAGGGGAAAAAACCAGGGGAATTTAATTCCCCCAGCCAGCTTGAATGCCCCCCTTTAAGAGGGGGGCCGGTTTCATTAAGGGGGGCAGGCGGCCCCCCCATTTTCCTCAAGGCAGGCCCCCACGAGGGGGGCCAGTTTTCTCCAAAGGCGCGGCTTCAGCCACGCTGCCAGAATGGAGAGGCGTGGGCTCTGCCCCCGGCGCGTTGCACCCGAGCGGCGCCAGGCCGCGCTGCCACACCGCCGGCCTGGCCGGGTCGGACCCAGTTCGGGTCGACCCCGTGCGGGCCGACCCATGGGGGGGGGGGGGGTCGGGTCGGGTCGCCCCGGACCCGGACCCCCCGTTTTCGAATCAATTTGGGTCTTTTGGCCATAACATGAGCTACGGACCTCCGATCGACGAACCGTCAGTGGAGATGCAATCCTTGGATCGAGACGGTCGATTCAGTATATTGCACTCAATGTTTCGGAATACTTTGAGTTCGGCCGGGTTGGTTCGTACACGAAACCAACCGGGCCCTCAGAGTGGAAACGCCCATATCTTGAACTACAGACGTCCGATTGACGTGACGTCAGCTTTGTTGTGTTCATCTCAGTGAGACGGATCTTTTGGCATACACCTCCCGAGGTTTGGATGTAGGTGGAGTACGTTTGGGTTGGTTTTGACTTAAAAACCAACCGGGCCCCTGGGACGAAAACCCAATAACTCTCAGACCGGGCGTCCGATCGACGCGTCGTCTGTTGCGTTGTGTTCCTGTTGATGATACAGAACTTTTGGATACATCAACTCTGGAATTTGTGACAGTTTATGTATCAACCTCTCGGCTCGTGGAGCGGACCCTCCAGAACGAGTTTACTGTGTGTGGTAACCCTAGTGCTGGCTACGACTGTGACTGCTACTGCTACTACTACTACTACTGTGACTGTGAAGATGACAGTACAGAGATCCTTAGTGGATTCGACGACGACGACTTCAGCACTCAGCGATCCTACGTGGATCAGTGCTACAGGTCCTGTGTGGGCCCGATCCTGTGTGGGTACGATCCTGTGTGGGTCTTTGCGCTCAGCGGTCCTGTGTGAACCAGCACCTACAGGTCATGTGTGGGCCCGATCCTTTGTGGGACTTTGCGGGGGTTAGTCACCTATCGATCCTTCAGGGGTCCGACGACTTAGATGGATCAGAGATCATGTTTATCGTCCTTTGAAGAAGTATACCTGTGTGAGATGAATCCTGTTTCTTTCCTGTGTGGATTGAGTTGTGCTATCCTGTGTGGATTTCATTTTGTTTTCCTGTGTGGAATACATTTTCTTTCCTGTGTAGACTGAGTTGTACTTGGGCTCGGAGGTTGGAGCGTATTGGAATTGATGACATAGGTATATGTATGGGAATATACCTAAGTAGTGTCGGTTGTTCGTGATTGTATCTTCCTTTGTGGTTTATCATTTGTGGATTTTGGGAGACCATCAGGAGTCTCGGGGTCCCTACTGAGTAGCTTATACTCGCCCCTGCACGGGCTATGCCCGCACTACATTGTGTTTGTTGCAGACGACGGATAGCGTTGATCATGGATGAGGCTTGCAGAGCAGGACGGTACCTGGAGGTGGACCACTGGGCGGGACGTGTTCGGAGTGGACGGTAGGACCCGAGGAGCAGTGGAGCTATCTGTACCCACCCTTCAGGTGGGATCTCCAGTGGAAAGCTCGGTGTAGCAGCTTTTACTTTACAGTTGTTGTTTTCCCTTTCGAGTTATACTTTACTTTCAGTTTGGGTTTGTATACTGGCCCATTTACTTTTCCTCAATTCAGTTGTACTATGTTTTTACTTAGTGTTTACTATTCCGCTTACTTACTCTATGGTGGTTGTTTACTTTTCAAAGGAAATCCCTTCCCTTTTTGTTGGGATTTACACCTTGGTGCTAGTCGCCAGCCCCTGGCCTATGGAAGGCGGGCTTGGGGTAGTCACGACACGGGTCCCGAGGGCGGGTCGTGAAAAATTGGTATCAGAGGAGTTCGGTTCTACCACGAACTCTGATATTTTCTATGTGAAGAAATAATGTTTAGCGTATTTTAGTGTGGTTATCAGTCCAGGGAGTCCAGTGTTGGTGCGGCGGCCGACGTATCTGTACACCAGGACCCTGACTTCTGATTTCCGACTCAGTGCACGAAAACATTGATTGCGTGTGTGTTTCAAAGTTTTCTTTGTGATTACTTTGTGTCAGCTCACCAGGTATACTGTTTGACCATGGCGCACATGTTGATTTTACGGATGGCCCCACGATGGTAGCCAGCTAGGGTTCCGAGAGTCGAGTGTGATGACATCCCACCGAGCGACGAGGCCTCGGTGTAGGGCCCTTTGTCAGCAGTGGCACCTGCGGTAGCTCTACCCGTCGAGCCACTGATGCTTCCAGCACCAGCCGCTGACGATGCACATCGCCTCTGCGCACTTCATGAGTTTCAGCGCCAGCGGACGCCTAGGTTCCGTGGGGAGATGGACCCCCAGGCAGCCTAGGACTGGCTGGAGGCAGTGATGCGAGTTTTTAGGCTAGTGAGGACACCTGCAGACGTCATGGTGATCCTCGCTGCGAGCCTACCGCATGCAGCAGTGGGACGATGGTGGAGCTTGATGCTCCAGGTGCACGATGAGGCATCTATCCTATGGACGGACTTTGAGAGCCTTTTCCGCTCAGAGTTCGTCCCAGCCACCCTTCGTGCGGTGTGTATCCAGGAGCTTCTTCAGCTGTGGTAGGGCAGCATGACAGTCACTCAGTACATGGCGAGATTTACTGATCTTTCGTGCTACTCGACCGACATGGTACGGGACCCATTCTTCTGGGCCGGGACCTTCGAGCAGGGTTTGATACACGAGATCAGGGCATCGCTGATCTCCCTCAGCATTCCGACTCAGACAGGAGTACTAGAGCGGGCCCTTTTGATCGAGAGTTTCCTTGCTGAGTCTGCACCAGCGCAGCGACCCACCGCAGGGCGGCACGTGGCAGAGTCATCTGCAGCAGGCAGTTGACGAATGACTCAGGGGTCCAGGCAGACCAGACCTTCAGGCAGATGACCTCAGGACACTGCCTCAGCAGTACGGGGCACACAACACGGAGCCAGTCTTTCGAGAGGGAGACAGTGCTACTCGTGCGGCGGGCAGGGCCACATGACTCGTGACTGCCCGACCCGCCATGCAGAGGAGCAGCAGACGGTTGAGGAACCACCTAGGCAGAGGCAGAGGTTCAACCGTGGCGGTCCGCAGGGAGGAGGCGGACGAGGCAGAGGAGCTGGCCGAGTAGCAGGTGGTGGGTGACGCTTTGAGGCTCTACCACCACTACCACCAGGAGGTCCACCCTGACCTCAGGGGAGAGCACAGCTTCAGGCAGCTGAAGCTTACAATCATGGAGCTCCAGAAGTGGGTGGACTAGTGCGGGACTAGCTCCAGGCATAGAGGCCTTTTCCCATAATGCCTCTAGCTTCGTAGATTGGGTTGCCTTGTGTCCTTGTACGTTAAGTTGAAGTAATAAAAGATACTTTCCATGGTGACTTTTGTTTTCTTGTCTTTTGTTTGTTTTTACTAAGAGGTGTCGTTTAAAAACTGTTGACTTGACCCTCACTTGCGAGATTCTTATTGGAGGAAACCCAGTGACCACACACTGATGCCGACAGTGTGACTCAACCCTTGGAGGCGAGAGTAATGGTTGGATCTCTTTGTAGCAGCGTCGAGGCCTTACGACATCATCCATTCCATGAATTAACTAATCATGAAGGGATTGACTATATTAGGCAAGGAACGTGGTTCATCCAGGGGATGAGACCTGATTTCACTTTTCGGAAAAGGAGAAATCTTTTCAGCTTTGCCGTATGTTAAGGTGGAAGGGGAAACCCTTCGTGTGGTCAGACAGATGTCGGCAGAGCTTCCAGGAGCTGAGACAGAGGTTGACTAGCACACCTATCTTGGGGTTGCCTGAGGAGGGAGTAGGGTACGTAGTCTACTGCGATGCATCAGGGACCAGGCTCAGATGTGTTCTGATGCAGGAGCGGGCAGTGATCACCTATGGATCACGTCAGTTGATGCCGCATAAGCAGAACTACGCTACCCATGACCTGGAGTTGGAAGCAGTGGACTTTGCTCTGAAGACATGGCGGCATTACTTGATGGGCGAGCGCTTTACAGTCTTTTCTGATCATCAGAGTCTCAGGTATATCTTCTCGCAGAAGGACCTGAACCTGAGACAGCGGTGATGGTTCGAGTTCCTCCAGGACTATGACTTTGAGATAGTCTATACTCCTAGGAAGGGGAACGTAGTAGCCGATGCCCTCAGCAGGAGGACGGGCATTCAGCTATTTGAGGAGGCGGTGGAGTAGCTAGCCTCTTTGCAGATATCCTTCGTGGATAGAGATGGATCAGCCTTCCTCCACTCTCTCACAGTCTCCCCTCCTCTACTGCAGCGGGTCAGAGAGGCACAGCGTGAGGACGCTGACTGTAAGACACGGCGTGCACAGATATCCTCGGGACAGGCACCTGATGGTTTCTCCCTTGGAGCAAAGCATGACATCCTTTTTAGAGGACGTACCATGGTACCAGTTTCTTTGCGATAGGAGGTGCTGAGAGAGTTTCACACTTCTCCTTTGGCAGTACATCCTGGAGTGGCGAAGATGTACTAGGATCTCAGACGACAGCACTGGTGGCCGGGCATGAAGAAGGCTATAGAAGAGTTCGTTTCTCGATGCCTCACCTGCCAGCAGGTGAAGGCAGAGCATCAGGTACCAGCAGGCTTGGTATAGCCCTTGGAGGTCCCGGAGTGGAACTGGGATGGGATATCTATGGACTTTTTGACTGGACTTCCACGCACTTCTAGAGGTCACGACTCCTTCTGGGTGATTGTTGACTGACTCACCATGTCGGCACACTTCTTCCCATTAGAGAGCAGGGCTCAGTGGAGAACTTGATACGTCTCTACATTCAGGAGATTGTGCGGCTCCACAGTGTGCCATCATCTATCGTCTCCAATCAAGATGCTCACTTTACTTCCCGGCTTTGGAAGGGGTTATAGGAGGCGTTCGGGACGCAGCTACGTCTGAGCACAGCCTTTCACCCTCAGACGGATGGTCAGACGGAGAGGACCATTCAGACTCTCGAGGACATGCTCCGCGCATGTGTCCTTGACTGTGGTCGCAACTGGGAGGACCACCTACCGTTGGTGGAGTTTGTGTACAACAACAGCTACCACTCCACCATCGGGATGGCACCGTACGAGGCGTTGTATGGCCGACCTTGCAGAACTCCTTTGTGCTGGACAGACCCTGGGGAGTCAGCACTTGTGGGACTGGAGATGGTGCAGGTCACGACAGAGAAGGTCCAGGTCATCCAGGAGCGGATGAGGACAGCTCAGAGCCGGCAGAAGTCATACACTGACAGGAGGCGGAGGCCACTAGAGTTCGAGGATGGCGACCACGTCTTCTTGCGGGTCTCACCTCGACGTGGTATATGGAGATTTGGCCGAGGCAGCAAGTTATCTCCACGCTTCATCGGACCCTTCCAGGTCCTCAGCAGGATTGGCGAGGTGGCTTATCGCCTGGCTCTACCACCTCAGTTACACCGGGTGCACGACGTCTTCCACGTATCTCAGCTGAGGAGATACGTGCATGACCCGACGCACATCATTGACCATGGAGAGCTTGACGTTGACGATGGGGAGACTTTTACGGAGGTCCCGATGTAGATAGAGGATCGATAGGAGCGGGGTCCCGATGTAGATAGTGGATCGATAGGAGCGGGTCTTACATGGGCGATCAATTCCTCTTGTGCGCATCCGATGGCAGCACGGGAACCTCCAGGAGAGCACATGGGAGCGGGAGGCTCAGATGCGTGCTCGGTACCCTCATTTGTTCTCCTAGTTTTTGTTGTATCTTTACGGGGATGTAAAGCCCTGAGGTGGGAGTAATGTAAAGACCCATAAAATTCAAGGAAATTTTTTTCATAATTTGCTTTGGAATTTTACAAGAGTGCGGTTTCTGACGGCACCTGATTCTGAGGCCCGGAGTGCCCGGAATTAATTTCCGAAGATTGGCTCTGGTACGTTCAGTGAACGAACGAGCGGGAATTTATAACTTTTGATCCAGTGCTCGGAATTGAAATCCGAGGACACTGATGAACTCACAGCGCCGATATTCGCTTAAGGAGACCTTTTCCGAGGTTGCGTTTTATGCGAGACGAAAGTTAGTTTTTGGGAGAAATTATAAGAAGTTAAAAAAAATGTGGAAACACTTTTTATTTTTATTTTGTTGGTTAACTTCTCCCAAAGGGAGTTAAAGGTGGGACCCACATCCACTTAACATCCCTTGGGAGGATTAAGTGTGGTGGGGCCCACACGAACCCCAACTCCTCATCTTCTCTCAAAACTCCACTATAACCCCCTTTAATTAATGTTTGACAACTTGGTTTATTTAATTAAGGTGGGTTGTTTTGAATTTCAAACATTTGAAATTCAAGTTGATGTTTGTGTGAATAAAATAAGCCTTCTCTTATTTTATTTCGTTTAGCCATCATGAGAGGATTTGGGAGCTCCTTCTTCTTCTTCAACTTTGACGAAGAACGCGAAGAACCTTCGAGCTCCAACGAAGAACGCCGCTCCTCTCTTATTCGTAGCCGGTTGTTTCCGAAGATCGACGACGCCTTCCGTGTCAACGAAAGGGAACACCGCTTCCTCCTCAGACTTCCTTCGTCGGCTTACGAAGATTCACCAACGACGTACCTCTTCGGACGTACCTCTTCGTCAACAGAATTGACGAACGATTACCGCGACGCCCGACCTCCGCGACGTTGTCTTCCGCGGGTCGTTGACGAACATCATACTTGAAACCGAGGTAGGGTTTGTTGTTGATTATTTATTTATTCTCGTTCTTGGTTCTAGCATGACAAACATGAGGATAATTATTTATGTGTTATCGTCTAATGAGAGGGGGGTCGGACCGCACAAACATGGCCGAATTCCCCCTCCTTTGTTCTTGATTATGATTTTTCTTGTGGATGAACGAGATGGCGTGGTGCCGTCGCACCACGCAGAAATTCGCACGGTTATATTGTGCGACGCCGTCGCGCCGCGCCGTGTAAGGATCATCATGAATGCGACGTCGTCGCGCCGCGTCGAAGGAAACCGAAGGTGCCGCGGTCGGAGCGGGGCCGCGGCGGAGGGACGCGGTGCCTTCGCACCGCGCCGGATGACGAACACCGCGGCCGGTTCCGGTCCGCGGCGAAACGGGAAGACCGGCGGCTAGCCGAGCCGCCGGCATTGGAAGCCAGAAAGGGGACCGGCTTTGCCGGTCCCGTTGAAGAAAAACCGACCGGCCAGGTAGACCGACCGGAAGGGGAAAAAACCGGGGGAATTTAATTCCCCCGGCCAGCTTGATGCCCCCCTTTAAGAGGGGGGCCGGTTTTATTAAGGGTGGTAGGCGGCCCCCCCGTTTTCCCCAAGGCAGGCCCCCATGAGGGGGGACGGGTTTCTCCAAAGGCGCGGCTTCAGCCGCGCCGCCAGAATGGAGAGGCGGTGGCTCTGTCCCCGCGCGTGGCACCCGAGCGGCGCCAGGCCACGCCGCCGTGCCGGACCGCGCCGCTGCACCACCGGGCCGGGTCGGACCCGGGTCGGGCCGACCCAGGGGGGGTCGGGCCGGGTCCCCCCGAACCCGGACCCCCCGTTTTTGAATCAATTTTGGTCTTTTGGCCATAACTTGATCTATGGACCTCCGATCGACGAACCGTCAGCGGAGATGCGATCCTTGGATCGAGACGGTCGATTTGGTATATCACACTCAATGTTTCGGAATACTTTGAGTTTGGCTGGGTTGGTTCGTACACGAAACCAACCGGGCCCTCGGAGCGGAAACGCTCATATCTTGAACTACGGACGTCCGATTGTCGTGCTGTCAGCTTTGTTGTGTTCCTCTTAGTGAGAAGGATCTTTTGGCATACTCCGCCCGAGTTTTGGATGCAGGTGGAGTACGGTCGGCTTGGTTTTTACTTAAAAACCAACCGGGCCCCTAGGACGAAAAAGCCAATAACTCTCAGACCGGGCGTCCGATCGACGCGCGGTCTGTTGCGTTGAGTTCCTTTTGATGATACAGAACTTTTGGATACATCAACTCTGGACTTTGTGATAGTTGATGTCTCAGCCTCTCGGCTCGTGGAGCGGACCCTCCCGAACGAGCTTGCTGTGTGCGGGAACCCTAGTGGTGGCTGCGACTGTGATTCCTACTGCTACGGCTACTACTACTCTGACTGCGACTGTGACTGCTACTGCTACTGCTACTACTACTGTGACTGCGACGAGGACAGTACAGAGATCCTTAGTGGATTCGACGACGACGACTTCAGCACTCAGCGATCCTACATGGATTAGTGCTACAGGTCCTGTGTGGGCCCGATCTTGTGTGGGTCCGATCCTGTGTGGGTCTTTGCGCTCAGCGGTCCTGTGTGAACCAGCGCCTACAGGTCCGGTGTGGGCCCGATCCTGTGTGGGTCATTACGGGGGTTAGTTACCTATCGATCCTTCGTGGGTCCGATGACTTAGATGGATCACAGATCATCTTTATCATCCTTTGAAGAATTATACCTGTGTGAGCTGAATCCTGTTGCTTTCCTGTATGGATTGAGTTGTGCTATCCTGTGTGGATTTCGTTTTTCTTTCCTGTGTGGAATACGTTTACTTTCCTGTGTGGACTGAGTTGTACTTGGGCTCAGAGGTTAGAGCATATTGGAATTGATGACTTAGGTATATGTATGGGCATATACCTAAGCAGTGTCAGTTGTTACTTAATGAATGTATCTTCCTTTGTGGTTTATCCTTTGTGGATTTTGGGAGACCTTCAGGGGTCTCGGGGTCCCTACTGAGTATCTTATACTCACCCCTGCACGGGCTATGCCCGCACTACGTCATGTTGGTTGCAGACGACGGACAGCGTTGATCTTGGATGAGGCTTGTAGAGCAGGACGGTACCTGGAGGTGGACCACTGGGCGGGACGTGTTCGGAGCGGACGGCAGGACCCGAGGAGCAGTGGAGCTATCTGTACCCACCCTTCAGGTGGGATCTCCAGTGGACAGCTCGGTGTAGCGGCTTTTACTTTACAGTTGTTGTTTTCCCTTTCGAGTTGTACTTTACTTTAAGTTTGGGTTTGTATACTGGCCCATTTACTTTTCCGCACTTCAGTTGTACTCTGTTTTTACTTAGTGTTTACTATTCCACTTGCTTACTCTGTGGTGGTTGTTTACTTTTTAAAGGCAATGTCTTCCCTTTTTGTTGGGATTTACGCCTTGGTGCTAGTCGCCAGCCCCTGGCCAATGGAAGGCGGGCTTGGGGTAGTCACGGAACGGGTCCTAAGGGCGGGTCGTGACATTTTCGGAAGATCAAAAGTATAAGGTCTAAATAATAAAATATTTCATCGGTCGGCCATTGAGAAGGTATTTCTATGACATGGACTCTATAAATCAATTGGGAAAATTATGGATATTGAAAAAATCTAATGATAATTTATTATAAAAAACATGAAATTAATCTTTATATAAATATAATCACTCCTTAGACAATTGGTGAGAATCCAGACACTTGGGATGCTTCAATAGAAGATGAGTAAAACATAAACTAAAAACCAATGAATGTAATCATCTGTTGAATTTTCCCTGAAGAATTCAATCAGGTATCACAATTTACTAATCCTTATGAAATTTAGGAAAATATTGCAATTTCATATGATGGAATTGACAATGTCTGACTGGTAAGGTATACAATTCCAACACTATGGATTGAAAAATTTATAATGTGATATGGTGAATGAATTATGAAAATGAATGAGTGATTAAAAGAAATATTCAATGATGTTTCTATATTTGGATATCCAATTACACAAATCAAATAAAGATAAGAACCTTCTAAATGTACTACCCTCAAAATGGAATGAGATATCTATAGCAATTCCATAATCATCACAAGTCAGAAATTTGACAATTAATGAATTAATTTGTAACTATAATGATGTACAAAACAGAAATGAAATAATAATTTGAATATAAAAAATTTTTAAAAAGAAAAATACTTCCCTTACTGTTATATCTTAAAAGCATTAATAAAAATCAAAATAAGATGAAAAAAATCTCAAAATATTCTGGATGATCAAATTTTGAAATGGAACTGAATTTCTATCCATGAAAATCATAAAATTCTATAGGAAGAAGTGAATATTCAATAAACCCCTATAAAAATATTAGAAAGGATCCAATTAAGTAAGATGTTACACATTCAATCAAATCGGTCATATCAGACATGATATCCCCCAGTTAAAAGAAGAATGATGAAAGTTAAAAAATAAAAAACAAACAAAAATTAATTAGGAGCATAAAGGAAAAAGAGTTATTATGGATAGATAGTGTGTGTCTAAATACTCCAAGAGTCCCTCCAAATCTAATTCAGAAACAGATCTAGAAAAATTTAAATTAATTATGTGCTTAATGGATAGGGATTAAAATAAGGTACAAAAGAGTAATTCTTCAACTAATGATCATTATATCTTCTCAAGAAGAATATTAGATTATTATTTCCTAATGTATGAAAAAATTATGATTCTATAGTAAAAAATGAGACACTAAATAATATTCACAATATTGTTTTATGTGAAAAGGAGGAATTTGTAAAACAACATCAAGAATTTAGATAAAAATTAAACACTCCATCATTAAATTTCACTATTTACAAAACTAAAATAAAAGAACAATATGATGAGGTATAATTATTAAAAAAAATTGATAGTATATTAACTTATGGTGGAAATATCTGAATTATATTGTTTGAAGAAATTTCATTATAATAGAAAAATATGTAAAATGAATCAAGGAATAAAAATATATACATATATATATAAATTATTCTGTTCCTAGTTATAAAAATGATACTTGTTTCCACTTTGTAATGAATGAAAATTATTCTTACCACTATTATTTAATAAATCCGTAGATATGTGAAATGAAAAAGGATATAATTTAGAAATATATATATATAAATTATGTAATGTTAATATTCATAAAATAAGTAAAATATTAATTCTTGGATCAATAATGTCTGGTATAAATAGACCCAAAAAATATAGGTTCCACAATAAAATATTTTTGAAATACATTTTTAGGAAATATTCCCCAGGGAAAAATGAAATGTGGTATATAAAGAGTGGAATATCAATAAATAAGAGTGGCGAGTCTTAAAAATCCCACAAACATACCAAAATAGTTGGATTACTAGATACCTTTGGGGACAAATGATTCATGGATAGAGAACAAAATAATTGGAAACTATAATATTATTAATTTATATAAATTATCTAATAAACATATAGATTCTAATTTTCCATGTAATAAATTTCATAATGATAGATTCTATAATGAATGTTAAATTGGAGAAAACATAAATTATCATTAAAATAAACTAATGAAGTTGTTTTATTAAAATCACTAGAACCAATCTATATGAATTTTTTTGGACAATAAAGGGTAGATTGTTTGGATAAAAACTTATACATTTGTGTATTATTTTATCATTTTTTCAGAGCTAATTTGGTTTATTTTAAAGTAAATCAAATGTGAAGTATTCACTATTTTTGTGAGTTTTTGTAAAATCATTCAGAAAAGATATTTTTAGATTATATTATGTGGAAGTGATCATAGTGGAGAATTTGAGAATCAAGAATTTAATTTATTTCTAAAATATACTTATTAAAAAATATTTTATTCCCCATGAACACCTCAACATAATGATATTGATGGAATAAGAAAAATAAAAACTCATGAAATGGTTAGTGCTATATGGAGTGAATATATCATACCTACCAATGTTTGGGTAGAATCTATAGACACAAATTTTTATATCATGATCAGATTATTAATAAGACCCCTTATTTAAAGGAAACACTTTGAACATTAAAATAAAAAAATATAATGTCAGGTACTTTAATGTATTTGGGTTCAAGATTTATATCTTGAATACTAAGGGAAAAAATGGTAAATTTGATCCAAAAGATGATGATAGGAAAAATATAGGATATCTATCAACATCTAAATAAAATAAAATGAAAAAAATTAAAGTAAAATTAATGAATAAGTTCATGTGAAGTTTAATGAATGTGACCTTTTGGAAAAAAAGAATGATCAAATAGATGAAATTATTTACTCTTTAGAAAAAAATTGGCATGAAAACCCAAAGGCTAATTTTTTAAATAATGTAAAAGAAATACATTTTAGATTATAAGAATATGAGAATGAAGTCCATGAATGTGTCATACCTAGATATCATAGAACCTTAAGGGATAGTACTTTAGAAATGGCTATAGAAAATCTTGACATAGGAGTCAGAACTAGAACAAATATAGGACACTTAGTAGATTTTTAATCTTTTCTATGTCAGTTAGTACCTAAAAATATTGAATATTAGTTTAATGATGAAGATTATTTTTTTTAATTTCAAGAGAAACTAAAAAATATTAGTAGAAATAATGTTTTGGAATTAATTAATAGCCCATTAAATTGTCCATTAATAGAAACCAAATGGGCTCTTCAAAATAAAAAGGATGATCAAGGTATCATTCCCAGAAAAGTGAAATATTAGTAGAAAGAGGATACAACTAGGAAGAAGAGATAGATTATGATGAAACATTTTCACATTTTTCTAGATTAGAGGAAATTATTAAAACATCCTCGGTAAATAATGAATATGAAATTTTCATATTTATTAATATATTTTAATTAAATAATAATTTTATGTTAAATGGGATCCTATGTCTGATACCGTACTCAACACAACATAATATGTATCTTTGAAATCTTATGTTGCACTAAACGTTGTGTAATAATGAAAAATAATAATAATGTATTATTATTTAAAATTGTAGTTAACTAATAGCCATTGTAATAGAGGGATTGAATAGAATTAACTAAAATATGATTAAAATCTTTTCTTTGATGTTTTTTCTATTAATCAAAATTATTTAGAGTTTTAAAATAAAAATGAATCCAATTTTAACAATAAATACTCTAATATTCTTTAGAAAAACGATTTACTACGTTTTGATGGTGAACACTTTTTAAATATATTTTTTGACACATTTATATATTATATTTTTCAATGTAAAATTATTCTTTAGAATCAGGACATCAAAATTTACTTTGGATAGAATTTTGGTTTTTTTCTAATAAAGTTATTTTTTAAATAAATAGTGAATAATACTGCATTTTAATTCAAAAATGCCTTCTAATATAATTCATATATATTAATATATTATCATATTAAATGGTTATAATGTTCAATTGGATTATATTTTTACTATTCAATCCAATGTTGGTCATTGGATGTAATTTCATTTTGAAATTGGACATCAAAAAGTGTCAATCATTTGATAGTTATTGTTTAGAAACATGTTTTTTGGTTTTGACAATTGAAATTAATTTTAAATTAACTAATGTGATTTATATATTTTGAATTTGGTAAAATAGACATCATGTTTTAATTTTTAATATAAAAGTTATCGGTGGGGGAAGTTTTTTTATTTTTCAGAAAAAGTTCATTTTTTTATGAATAGGGAAACAATGTGTAGTTGTTGAAACCCAATATTTTCATTTAAATAAAAATGACTGCTTCTGTGAATTGAATTTAAAAAATTCTATATACATGGTTGTTATAATTATGTAAAATTTGTTTCAATAAGATGAAAATAATTTTTGGTAAATAGTATATTTTGATATTTATTTACCATGGTTAATGGTATATAGGGTAATTCAAGGTAAAACAATTATTAAAATAATATAAAATTATCTTAACGCTTGTCCTTACATTATTTTATGTGTCATGGATGACTAATAAAATTTTTGGGTGATATGTTTGGCATTTTAAAGCCACTTGGGGAAGATACTGACAATAATAACTTTTTGTTTAAAGAAAAAATAAAAAAATATTAAAAATGTATTGATTTGCTAAAACAATTTCAATGTAGGGTTACATAATTGATATATTTTTCTATTATTAGTCATTATAAAACTAAAAATATTTCCATAGTCAAGGTATTTTAGGTATAACTTTTAGACTTCAAATAAATACATTTATAAATGACACAATGATAATTTATTATTTACCTCATTAATGAATGTTTTAAATAAATGAGATTATAAATATTAAAATAAATTTGTTTTGAAACTATTTATTCCATCCATGATTTTTAGAGATTATGATTAATTTTTATATTTAAATTAATGATGGATTTTCAAAATAATCATGTTGGTTTGGATTTCTTTGAAAATTCATAATATAAATAGTATTAAAATTGACTTAAATTAGATTTTAAATCAATTAATATTTATTAAATGTTAAAATAACCATAATAATATATGATTCATCCAAATGAAACATAAGATGTTTCAACATTCATTAGTGAGACATTTTGGGTATCTTTGAATTTTATAGTAATTATATTAACCATATATTATGAATATAAAAGAAGACATTGTAAAAGTTTGGTTAGGTAACTCAGAGTTAAAGCTAAATGATATGGTTAAACATGATTCAAAAACATTTTTGAAAACTATTTGATGTTAGGATTTTAAAACATAGTCATAGTATCTTAGAATTAATTGTGTTTGGGACCTTTTGAAAACAAAATTTAGACTATATTAAAATAATATTTTCAAACATTACTAAAGGGCCCCTCCTCCCACTTATAAAAGTCCATCAATTCTAACCCATTACACACACCTCTATATAACCTTGAATCATCAAACCTCTTCCAAAATAATCTCCCAACATTCATATCTTAATCAGAGAAGCCTCGATATAGGTATTAGTCACTTATAAAAGTCAATTTGGTTCAAACCATAGGGAGTTTCCCGATCTAAAGGTAATTTCTTCCCTCAAGTTCATTTCATTTATTATACATATTCACTCCCAATGCTATTAATATTCTTTTATTACAAGAAAAAAAGTATCCTCAATATACTATGATTTATTATGAGAATATTCAAACTACACTTCCATACACCTCCATATAATGTATACAAACATATTGTTTCTGTGGATGGTGAACTACTTCCACACGAAACAATGATTGTTCAATTTTCTCCTACTACCACATATGGTAGCCATTAATATGGAACTATATTTACATGTGAAATATATTATTTTTATATTTTCTCTATGATTCTTCATTTCTTTTTTATAGAATACCATTATTTTTTCTATAATGGGTAAATGTGATACTTTCATTTGAGGAAGTGTCGACTACAACCCCCTCAAAGGGATATGATTTGTTAATTCCATACATGTAATGTATAATAGAGTAAATTAATAAAATTATATATTATATTATTCTAGAATTAAGATATACATATTTATCAATATGTTTTAAATCTATTAAATAGAAATATAAATGAACGCAGTGTTCATGTGTACGTACGACTTATCGTTTCTATGAATGCTGCATTTCATTTATTATCTCCAAATGTTATCTACTATTATAACTACATATATATACTGGATATATATGATATCTCAATCATTAATATCATTCTGGAGATAATGTAATTTTGACGACATAGACAATTTTTAATTATAAGTTCATTTTTGACTCAAGTAACAAATATCGACAAAACGACCATTATTAACATAAATGATTATTTAATGTTTATAACATGGTAATAAGAAAAAAAAGAATAATAAACTTGAAAATGGTTATGATGAAATTATAAATTGGCCTTATTTTATTATTTATTATATTATAGAACGAAAGATTCATTTCTAATAGAAGGTATGTGGTATTCATCTCAATTTTTATTCCCGTTAGATTCATGGTAGATTTTCCACTATTTTCATTTGTGTTGTGTATGTACTGAACATTATTTTATTAATTATGTAATATAATTTAATTCATTTTTATTCAAATCTTCATTGTATTATCCTTATTTCATGGGGTGTATATTCTTTATGTTTCCAAATTTGAAAGGGAATCTTTCACCATACACTTTCAGTCCAAGAATTTTTTAATGCCATGTATTTTAATTTCCAATTTCTTATGTTCAGATATGTTCATATATATCATTATTCAGGTAAAATATATGTCCATGTGATGAGAGACCCTTTTCACTCTTATAAAAAAAATTCTATATTTTAAGGAGATTCCATTAGGTTGCCGAATTTATGTAAGAGAACATCTTAACCCAATTTCAATTCATTCGGTTAAACCTATACTTATAGATTATGTCGTGCTTCGAATATGTGTGAATGAACTATGATTTTTTTACTCTTATTATCAACTTATATTAAGTGTATTTTTATTTTTCACACATAATTATGTCATTTATTTATCCATAATCTAAGGATACAATATTTGTGAAGAACTTTCTTACAATTTATATTTCATTGAGACTTACTTTTTGTTATACACTAATTCACTATTATATGGGGTATATACTACCCTTGGAAATATTCTATCCTGAATATCATTATTCTAATGATATTATAAGAATAGTTTAATGATATTCTGTAATTATTTTTATTCAATTATTTTCTCAAGATGTAAGAGACTAATTAACAAAAAATTTGTTTTAAATGTTTTAATGATTTATTATTCTAAATATTTCTCAGTAATTACCATGTTTTCAAAATTATTTTAAGGATGTATTTATATAAACATTAATATATTAAAATTCTAATTCATTAAAATCATTAAAGTTGTATGGGACACTTTGATTCTAATGTATTATTATTAAATGTTTTAAATGGTTATGAAAATGGTTTGATAAAGCATTGATTATGTCAATATCATGAAATGATAAGTTGTGATTGTAATAGAAAAAATTTATATATGTTTTATGTGTTATGAAAATGTTATGGTTCTTGGGAATTATTTACAAATATAGGAGGTTCTGGGAAAACTTGGGGTGGGTGAACCTGAGATTGCATTCCAATGCACTGGGTAACATGATAGAGGTAAACATTAAGGTTTCTCCAAAGAGATTTAAGGAATATACTATGATGGTTATTCCAAACATAACTCCCTATGTAGCTGTGGAAGATACAATTTATGTTTGATATGGATTCCACAATTTTCCTTTATGATTTGTGATTTCTATTTGTAACTCATAAATTTTATGATTGCATGAGGCATGTTAAAGAGATTGTGTTTTATGATTTAAAAGATTGAATTCTTTGATTTGTATTTATTAATGGAAGAATGTTTCCTTTCCTTATTTTATATACCATACTAAGCTTTTTATCCTCATCCCAAACTATTAAAATGTTTTCCACATAACATATATATTAATATGGTGACGGATGGGATCAAGGTAAAGTCATACTGTCTAAAACATATAACTACACATGTCTTTTTTATGTGTTTTTGTTTTATGAAAAAAATGGATGCTAAGAAGAAGTTTCTACATGTAAAATTCAAGTTGTTATGTATAAGTTATGGTCTAATGATCCAAATATCTAAACATAAAATTATCTTCAATGTGAATTATTTCATTAATTCAAGATTATTTAATGTTTCAAGCTGGCGCCTTACAGTTGGTATCAAAGGATTGTTTAGATAACATTAGAGGTTAGGGTGTTCATTAAGTAAAGTGACATAAACACAATGGTTAGGATTTTAGAAAGATTCAAAGCTATTTTATATAAGGATAAAGAGACTAAGATAACATGAATCCATATATCATTGTGTTTACCCTCCTCATAAGATATTATATAAAGATTTTTCTGATATACTCACACTAACCATATTTTTTTCGTAAATGGATTGATCATGTACGAAACAAAGTAAAAATGGATGTGAAGGAAACTGTGGTGGTTTTTTGAATGATCAACTGAATGAAATTGTAGAATCAATAAGAACTCTTGTGGTTATTCTTAACCAACTAGCTATATACATGATTGAAAACCTAAACATTGGTTATTTTTATAAGGAAATTTATATTCGATAAATGAATCAAAATGGAAGTTCAGGTGATAAACATAAAATTAAGTATTTTAAAAAAAATATTTGTCAAGTATGTGGAACGAAACACCAACGAAAATGATTCAAAGGGATGGGAAGGTGTTTTAGATGTGTTAATTAAGGTTATAATGAAATGACCATCCCTAGAAAAAGGAAGCATCCGGTTGACTCTAGGAAATGGAATGAAGTTCTTTCGGATGGATCAATAGAATGTTTTAAATGTGGTGTGCATGATCATTATACAGATAAATGTTCTACGAAGAAGGTATGGGAATGGGATTAGTAGGATCATAAAAATATATGTTTACCAATACCTAATGTCATTCTAATTGAGGATGAAGAAAGTGAAAATGACCAATGAATGGTATGGATTATTTCATAGCTGATGTTTTGAAATTTTTGAATCTTAGGATATGATTCAGGATTATTTTTGTTAGAATGAAGTATTATGGAACATGTTTCAAAATAATGGTTAATGTGTAATGAAGAAAATTGAATGATTAATAAGTATACATTTAAGTGATTCAACAGTTTTGGTAGATTTTAGGATGAAGAAATAGCTAAATGTATTATGGCTCTTTTGATGATGGGATAACATTGGTTGACTTTTTCTAGTTTGTGTAATCCTGATGTTTGATATTTTAAAATTTTATTCTTGGAATGATTATCTATTCTTTTGGGGATATTTTTATAACGAACCATTTGGGTTTATATGATTCTTTCATTTGGGGTAATTATAGGTCATTACTTTTTAAGATGAAAATGCAAGGAACGAGATAACATTTGTTGTTAAAAAAGATCTGGTTATTTTTGAGGAATTTATCACATTGTTGGGAATGTTATAAAATTTTATAGTTTTTGAAAAAGGGATAAATGATGAACCAGTGACAAACCATCGCGTCGGACAAGGCTGTGGGAAATTAAACCCACAACCAAAGTACGATTGGGGATTATCACCTAGCACTAGACTACATGAACTCTCTAGTTAGTATGATTTATTATTTTTAGTTAAACAATTTTATTGATCTAGAATAAGTTGATTTGGGATATTATGTTTTATCAAATGGATATCCTTAGTATAAGAAAATTATTTGGTGACTAATTGATAATGGTTATTTTTGAAGACGTTTTCTCATTTGGGAACATTGTGTGCTTAAAGAAAATATAATACTATGGGATTCATTTTCAGGAGTAATGAATGGATTTTATTTTTGAAAAATATACATTTATATTTTGGCATATAGTGATTTGGATTTTTATGGAAATGATTAACCAATCATAGAGAATATGTGATTTTCTTAATTACACTTCAGTATGAGGCTTTAATTATAACCAATGATATTTGGAGATAAATGTTAATATTTTTGTGGAAGACAATTTGATCAAATCCTTCTGAATTTTGGGTTATAATCTTAGTTTGGATTAAATTGATGAATTTTAAGGAAAATTGTTTATTGAATTGTCTTTTTTGAACTTTGGGTGTTGTTTGTCGAATTTTGGATTATAAGAATAGTATTTTCCGTTATGTAATATTTTTTAGGGGATTATCTGCTCTCATACAAATAATTTACTTTTTTTTTAATGTATAATGATAGGGGAAATATAAACTTCATATTTTTTGGATGATTTTGTTCTATAGAGATTTATTTTAGAACTTTTTATGTAACCAAGCCATCATGAATACTCATCATTTGGAAAAAATAAGAATTTTTGGTAGAAATTTAGTAATGGATGAATGTAACTATGTCAATTAAGTATGTGTCTTTATGTTCTTAGTAAAACACATAAATAAATTCCTCAAATTTATGAAAATAATCTTAAAACAAAAACATTGTTGGTTTACTTTTACTACTGCGAATCCAATGACCATTTAACCCATCAGAAGTTTGCGATTTTCTTATTGTTAACATTATCCGAATCAGGTTTTCTATCAATATCCATCAGAACATGAAGGTTTGTTATTCCTCTATATCCATGTTTTTATGGAATTGTATTATGTGTTATCTTGAGTGTCCCTCGTACATCACTTCTTTCTTTTAATGTGACAGTATTATTGACACTATTTCTGATGTGGAACTTTTAATGTTGTTTTTTAGCCTAATTTTAAAATTACAAGGATGAAATTTCCTAAAGGTGGAAGGATGTAACATTTAGGTAAATAAAGAATATGATATGTTCATATTTATTAATATTTTTTAATTAAAAATTAATTTTTATTTAAATGGGATGCGATGTCCGATAACATAATTAACACTCAATAAGAATTTTCTTTGAAATCTTACATTGCACATAATGTTGAGATATACAGAATAATAATAATATAATATTTTTATTTTAAATGTTAATTAATTCATTTCATTTTTATTAGCAGGAATGAACATAACTTACTACTATATGATTAAAAAATTTTCCTAAATGTTTTTACTTTAATCCAATTAGTTTTAGAGGCTAAAAATAAAAATGAATCTCATTTTAACCATGAATCTTCTAATATTATATTAAAGGTTTGATTACAACATTTTGATGGAAAAAACTTATTAAATATATTCTATTTTTCTTTTATATGTTTTATTTGTCAAAATAGAATTTTTATTTACAATCGGGACATCAAAATTTTCATTGGTTGAAATTTTTATATTTTTCGGATAAAGTTCATTTTTTAAATATTAATGAAAAATAATGCATTTTAATTCAAAAAATGATCTTCAATATAATTTATTTATATGGTAAGATGGTCATTTTTAATGGTTTTAATGTGTAATTGTATTATATTTTTAACATTTAATCCAATGTTGGTCATTGGAAGTGATTTCACTCTAAAATTGGACATAAATAACTGTTAATCTTTTGATAGTTATTATTTCATAAAAACACAGTTTTGGGGTTTGACAACAGAAATTACTTTTAAAATAATTGATTTTATTTCTATGTTTTTAATTTGGTAAAATAGAAATCATTTTTTAATTCGGAATATTAAAATTATCTTTGGGTGAATTTATTGTATTGTTTCTGAAAATGATCATTATTTAATGAATAGTGAGACACTGTGTAGTAGTTAAAAATTGACATTATCATTTAAATGATAATTTTCTGCTACCGTGAAATGAATTTCAAAAATCTGACATACATGGTTATCATTAGTAAATAAAATTTATTTCAATAAGATGAGAATTATTTTTGGTGAATAGTAACTTTTCATTTTTATTTTCTGCGGTTAAAGGTAAATATGAAAATTCATGGTTAAAATATAATTTTATTTATATAAAAATAACTTAACATTTTTCATTGCATTACTAGATGAGATAGGGACAACAAATACAATCTGTGGATGAGACTTTTGGGCTTTTAATGCCACTTGGGTATGATAATGACAATAATAATTTTAATTTAATGTAAAAATCACAATATCATAAACAAGTATTATTTTTCTAAACAAATTTTATACATGGTTATATAATTGATATATTTGACTATAAATACTCATTATCAATCTCAAAAGATATCCTAAATCATGGTTTTATATTTATAATATTTATACATCATATAAATAAATTTATTTATGACACAATTATGATGCAATGATTAACTAATCAATGAATGTTTTAAATAACCATTTTTATTAGTTTTAAAATAAATTTATTTTGAAACTATTTATTCCATAAATTAATTTTAGAGATGAGGATTACTTGTTATATTTAAATTAATGAAGTATTTTCATATAAATCAAGTTGGTATGGATTTTTTTAATATGTCATGATATGAACTATATAAAAATTGACATAAATGTGTTTCTAAATCAATTTTTATTTTATTAAATGATACAATATCCCTAAAAATATAATATTAGTCCAAATAAAACATATTTTGTCACAAATTTAATTAATGATACATTTTTTGTCGCTTGGAAATTAATTGTATCTATATGAACCACATTGTTGGAATGTACAAGAATACATGGTAAAAGATAAATTAGTTAACTAACAGTTAAAGCTAAATTATAAGGTTAAAACTGAAACCAAACCTTTTCTAAATCATATTGGATGAATGTATTTTGAATTATAGTCATCTTATCTTCTTATTGAATTAGTTTTGGGAACTTTTGAAACCGAAATTCAAATTATATTAAAATAATATATTCAATGTTTCTTAAAGAGACCCACCTCCACCTTATTGAAGGACGTCAATTCTAACCCATTCCACACACCTCTAAAGACCCCTAGAAAGTCCGAAATATTTCCAAATAAGTTCCCCATATACATCTCTTCCTCTTAGATACTTTACATTAGGTAGAAGGCACTTCAGTAAATCTTTTTGGTTCATACCAAAGGGAGTTACCCGATATGAAGGCAATGTCTACCCTCAAGTTCTTTACTTTCATTGTACTTCATAAAACCGTATGATATTCTTATTCTTCATTTACATAAAAATCAAGAATCCTCAATATACTAGGTTTTTTATGAAAATCATTTGAACTACACTTCCACACACCTGTATCTAATGGATATGAATATATTGTTTCTCTGGACGGCGAACTATTACCACACGAAACAATGATTGTTTAATTTTCTCCTACCACCTCTTATGGTGGCAATTAAGATGGAAATATATTTATATGTGATATATATTTTATTAATATTGTCTCTATTCTTCTGTATTTTTCATTTATAGTATACATTATGGTTTCCATAATGGGTAAATGCGATAATTTCATTTGAGGAAGTGCTGACTATCGGCCCTTAAAAGTGATATGATTCGTTAATGCCATAAGTAGAAAATATAAAGGATGAAATTAATGAAATTATATATGATATTATACTATAATTATAATAAAAATATGTCTCAATAACCTGTTATTCCATTAAATAATAAATATAAATGAATGTAGCATTCATGCATACGTACGATTTACCATCTCCACAAATGGTGCATTTCTTTTCTTATCTCCAAATGTTATGTATTATTATAAATATAAATATTTATATAATTGATATATATTATATCTAAATAATTAATTTCAGTCTAGAGATAATGTAATTTTGACCACGTGGACAATTTGTAATTATAAGAATCTCTTTTTTGACTCAAGTACCAAATATCGACAAAACGACCGTTATTAACATAAATGTTTACTTAGTGTTTATAACATGGAAATAAGTGATATAAAATGAACAATAAAAGTAAAAAATGTTCTTATGTATGTATAAATTAACTTTATTATATTAATCTGGAGATTAATGATCAAATGGGTCATGTCGGACACGAGGTAAGGGGTTTTCATCTCAGTTTTTATTCACATGAGATTCATGATATATTTTCCACTATTTATTTTTGTGTAGTGTATATACTAACCATCATTGTTTCATTTGTTTAATATAATTTTATTTATGGTTATTTAAATCGTCATTGTATGATCCTTCCTTCTTGGGGTGTTTGTTTCATAAGTTTCCAAATCAGTTAGAGAACCTTTCACTGTACTCCTTTAATCAAAGACATCATTTATGTTATATATTTTGATTTACATTTTATTATGTTAGGATATGTTATTATAGATCAATATTTCTATACATTTTTTGTTCATGTGATGAGAGACAATTTTCTCTCTCATTAACACATTTCATGAATTTTAATGCGACGCCATTAGGCTGTAATATTTCTGTAAGAGAATTTATTAACCCAATTTCAATTCATTGGGATAAACATATACTAATTGATTATGTCATGGTATTAATGTGTGTGAATGACCTATTATTTTTTACACATAATATCCACTTATTGAGGGTGTATTATTATTTTTCACACATAATTATGTGATTGATTTATTCTTAATCTATGTATTTGATCTTTGTAAAGGACTTGGCCTTAATTTAAATTCTATTTATACTTAATTGTTGTTATACACAAATAAACATTTATATGGTGTATATACTTCTGTTTTACATATTATATCATCAATATCCTAATTCTCATCATATTATAAGATTTGTTTAATTTTATTTTTTAATAATTTGTCTTCACATATTTTATCATTTGGTAAGTGACTCAGTAACTAATGCATTGTTTTAAATGTTTTAAAGATTTATGCTTCTAAATATTTGACGTTAATGACCATGTTTTCAATATAGTATTATGGCATTTTTTATTTGAACATTAATTTTTTAAAATGTTAATTCCATTAAAAGCTTCAACATTCTATTTGACACTTTGATTCAAAAATCTCGTAATTAAATGTATTAAATGGTTTTGAAAGTGGTTTGATAAAGAATCGATTTTCTAAATTTCTTGAAATGAAATACTGTTATTATAATGTGAAAATGTTATACATGTTTTATGTGTTATGAATATGTTATGTTTATAGGGATTTATTTAAGAATACAGGTGGTTCTGTGAAAAACCTGGTGCGGGTGAGCCCTAGATTTCTCTTCAATTCATTAGGTAACATGACGAAGGTAAAAGTTAATTTTTCTCCTAAGATATTTAGGGAATATACTGTGATGGGTATTCAATGTGTAGCTCCCTATGTATATATAAAAGCCACAATGTATGTTTGATAAGTATTCCACAAGTTACCTTTATGATTTATGATTTCTATGTGTTATTCATTAAATCATATGATTTCAGGAGATATGTTATAGAGCTTATGTTTTATGATTGAAAAGTATGATTTCTTTTTATTTTTATGTATTCATGGACTAATTTTTTAATTCCATATTTTATAACCCTTACTAAGATTTTTATAATCATCCCATATTATTGAATTGTTTTCCACATGACTGAAAGATGAATAGGGTAAAGGATGTGATCAAGGAAAAGTCATGCTATATAAAACATGGAACTAGACATGTCTATATTTGATAAGTGTTTTTATTTTATGAAAAAAATGGATGGTGGGTAGAAGTGTCTATATGTAATATTCTAGTTGTTATGCATAATTTATGACTTGATTCTCTAAAGCTGTAATTCTAAAAAGAACCTCAATGTGAATTATTAACTTCATTCTAGATTATGTAATATTTGATGCGGGGGTCTTACTATTATAATACTTCTATAGTATGCATCTCATATGAATTATAAATTATATTATATATACATTAATGAAACATTTTTAAATGGGTATTTAATGGGAGAATTTTATATTGAACAGACACTAGGTTTTAAAACCCCTCATATTCTAGAATGACTTTTTAAACATTTCAATGATATTTATGGCCTTAAACAAGAACAGAGGGCTTGGTATGAAATAATATCTTCATTTTTATAGGAAAATAAATTTTTTGAAAGATTAAAGGATCCTAATAATTTTATGAAAACTATTCTCTATAATATATTGTTAGTTTAAATTTATGTTGATAAGGATATTTTAATATATAAAAATAAAAATCATTGTAAGTATTTTTCAAATCATATGAAAAAAGAATTGGTAATGAGTATGATGGGAGAATTAAAATTATTTCTAGGATTTAAAATTTATCAAATGGGTTATATAAATGTTTAAAATTAATTAAAATAGACTATTAATTTACATAAAATGTTTGTACAAGAAAACAATAAATATGGCACCACTCCTATGTGTTCTAATGTAAAAGTTGATTTGGATGAATTAGGAATTACATTTAAGAGAACGTTATATTGAGGTATTATTAGTAGTTTCATATATCATTCAACTACCATACCAGATATAATTATTCTTTTATCTTTACGCTCTATATTTCAGTCAAAACCAAAAAAATCCCATCTCACTACTATTAAAATAATTTATATTTATATTAAAGTAACTATGTTTCAATCTCTAAATAACCCCAAAACATATGATTTTAATTTAATGTCATATTAATATGAATATTTTGGTCTATGTATGTTAGATAGAAAGAGAATATCAGAAACTTATCAATCTTTAGGAAAACTTTTAGTATCATGGTCATGTAAAAAAACATTCAGATTACCTATCAACATCCTAGGTAGAATACATTTATTTTTGTTGTTGTTGTGTATATGTTTTGTGGATGAAACATAAATTGATGGACATTGGGAATAATTTTAATAATATGGATATTTTAAGTGATAATAATAGTCCAATTAAAATTTAAAGAAATCCTATGTCATTCAAAAACCAATTATATTGATATAAGAAATCATGTATTAAGAGATAATGTTCTTAAAATGATATATCTTTAGTGTATCTAAATATTGTACATCAACATGGAGATATTTTTACTAAAAACTTTTCCACTAGATGTTTTTATTTCATTAAGGGTAATTTAAGAATGTTAAATTTCAAATAAACAATTTTCCTATTTATTTTATTAATTAATATATTGATAGTGTTTATTTTATTCAGTTAGTGATTTATTTCTTTCTAAATTGATTAAATGAAACAGAGAATTTATTTCATGATTTTAAAAATAATAACTAATAATTATTATGGTTAGTAAATTGGAAAGAGAAACTAGAACCACATCTTCAAAAATGTAGGAAAACCCATTAACTCTATCATTACCTTACATACCCACATATATGGTATTCCTTATAAATCCGTGAATATGAAATTTGGAAATTTAGATTCTTAAAAATGTTGAGGAAAAATCGCACATATGAATGTGAAGCAAGTGATCCAATAAGAAAAATATTTCTCTTTAGAAAAATCCTTTAATTATATTTTTTCAACATTGGCAATCTACATTAGAAAAAAATTCTACAAATGAAATCCCTCACATTGCAGGGGTTTAATTTACATTTAATTAATATAATAATTGATTTATTTAAGAGATATGACTAACAAATTCTATAAGAATATTCTAATTAGTTTAGGAGAATCAAATGAAATCATCACTTCATTGGTATATGAAATGATATTTTACATTTAATTTGATAAAAATAGAATAGATCATAATCTTTACTCATGATAGAGTCTTCCATTTTGATCATCAATAAATTATAAATCTATATAAAATGTAAGAAAATATAATTTTGTATCTATTTGGCCCCACCCAAATTTGGAAAACATTTTATATAATATTTAGGGTAAATATAAGGTACTAGTAAAGTTCATGAAATCTAAAATACTTCTATGAATTTAATCATTAAAAATATTATATATCCTCATATGTATGTCATGTTCTTGTTCATGAGTTATTTTAATTTCATCTTTTAGAGATATATTCCAAGATATCTAAATGAATGTTATCAAACAGAATGACATATGTACTTCTCTATGCATGGTTGAATAGTTTATCATCTTCTATATAAAAAGAATATTTTTTTACATATCATATTTCGATATATGTTTCATCACATCAACATTCTGAATGCAGTATCCATAGGGATGTTATGATTCTTCTTGAGAACATTAGGTGTTAAAATCTTTCCTATTGGTGTGTTTGATCCACAATTATCTAGACATATTTCTCATGGGGAGAAATTAAATCTCAAATATCCTAGATTATTTCATCGGTATAATAATGATGTTGCAGAATCATGTGTATAAGATGATTCTCAACTGAAAAACAAAAACTCAGATATACTACTATTGATCATAAATAGGCATTAACTGATGAAGTAGATAATGAGGTCCTCATCACATGGCCTGGAATCATAGAATAACCTGTAATGTTGAACCAATAAGTTTAAACTATTTGAACTTTAGAATAAAATCCATCAATGTTATTAGGAGTAAAAATTTCTCATTTGGATAAAAAAGGTGACAGTTATGAATATGATAATCAATGATCCTAAAAGTGAAAAGGTAAAAGATACTTCTCATGGAGATGGTAAATTTAAAATATAATTAAGTGAAAACATAATTTTTATTTAAATATTAATGACTATACAATTTCAAAATCATGATAATAGAGAGAAACATTTTTTCTTGATAATTTTTATTTGCTTTCTAGTTAGAAAAATATTGACAATTATTTATCTATAGTGGAAGAGGCCCATAAATCAAGAAGTAACATTTGATTCTAAAACTAATTAGAGATATGAATTAGTCTCCACATTGAAAAAAATAAAGAAAAACAATTCCAGTATTTAATACGATCTAGAATCATCTATAAAAACATTAGACAACTTGGGAAATTCAACTATTTCTAGAAAATAATTTAAGATGTACATGCTCATATGCTCAATGAAAGAGAAATTTCTTTCTAGCATATTTTTTGAAGATTTTTTAAGATAAATGTTAGATTATATTGTTAAAACAAAACCAAAATATTTATTAAAGACAAATTTTAGAGATTTATAATGATATTTCGATAGTTAGTCTAAAACTATAAGACGCACTGTCTGTCAATCAAGAGCTTCTACTCCTACGCCACCAACGTATTCGAATATAATAATATGATTTTAATCAATTATCTCAATGATGTTGGGTATGAATGATATGCCTCATTCACATCAATGTAATATTGAACCTTTTAATATACTTCTAGAGAATGAAAGGTTTCTTTCTAAAAAATTAATCTCAAGTGAAATAGGAATCAATGAACTTTTCAATTAGTTAAGGGACATGATTACCATGTTTCATCAAACAAAGTAAAATCTATATCACTTCCTGAAATTAATTAATATTTATTCTTTAATAGTGGGTGAGAAATATCATATATTGATAAGATAGTAGGATGAAGACTTTTTAGAATGATTACAACAATAGATAGTAGAGCTAATGGAATTTATATATTCAATTTGAGCTTCATCATAACCCAACACCTCTACTAAAACAATACATTAATCCTCCAACAACCCTTATTTTTGAACAAATTTCACATCCAAATAGATTTTGTATTCATTGAAATATTTTTAATTTAAATTCTAGTGTTCATTTTTCTATTTAATTTTTTTTCCTTTCTACTTCCAGAACGCATGAATTATTATTATATTTTGTATAATATAACATTAAGTTATATTTATGTGATACATTAAATGTGTTTAATAAAATTTCATATTCTTTATTTTTGATATAAACAAAGTGGGATATAATTGGATAAACATAACATTCAATATTTAATCACTTTGTAACATGTTTCTATTAATAATAAATCAAAATGAATTTTACAATATAAATTAAAACTATAATCTCTATATCATTTTGAAGATATTATTACATTTTTGACTAAAAGTACTATATTTTCTATGTTATGTTATGGGTTTCGGTTCATCAAAATGGGGGATAGATTTTGGTATGTATTGTCTCAATATTACTCTATAAATCTTATTGATTTTGATAGTGAAAAATACCCTATTTTGTTTTACTAATAATATTACATTATGTATTTCTCAATAATATATTTGTTGAGAATATTATCTTATTTTCCAGATATAATATTTTTTTAAATTATTATAAATTCAATGTAAAATTATTCTGGACATACTGTTCAAACTATATATTTTGAAGTATAAATGTAGCTTATAGTTCAGAAACAATACATTTGAAATTGCATTTATGGATCATGTACCCTACAATGTTTTGAATTAATGATAAAAATCCCTATATTTGGATGGAATACTATGTTTGAAAAAGTAGAATATATGGATAAAAACACATATGTTTGGATGGAACCCTAACTTTGAGGTAACAAACGTATGGTATATCAACATTACTTTTATGATAAACCATATGTTTTCAGCTTTATGATTTGAGTTTTTTCATCACATAAAGGAACCCTATGTTTGAAAAATTAATGATAGAGTGTATATTAATGATACCATATTTGACTTCTAGAATGTTATGAGAATAATTAATTATCACTTTTAATGTTGTTTTTCAATTGATTCGAATTTTCCAATTCAAAGGAGTAAATTTTTCCAATTAATAAAGATAGTTATAAATCTCTTAATTATTTTAATGTTGGATGATTTTGATTATCAACTATTTTTATTTTATATACGTAACCAAATGAAGGATAATATTTATATATAATATAAATAGTATTTTATCATTCTAGATGATTTTATATATGAAATATCTATTTTTATATAGAAATAATGTGAAGAAATAAATGGTCGAGAAACTCTGTTACTTCTAAAAAAGTTATAATTTGCAGATTTATATATTTCAATATCGTGCTACTATTCAATCACACCTATTTTTTTATTGGTACAATTATTAAAGATCATTTACACAATGGATCTCGTAAAATATGTTCCTACATAATTAAATTCATCCTTTACGAAGTAGATCTATATAATGTTTGTTGCTATAGAAAATATGATCAAGAACCTATCAATTTAATCAAATAAAATTCTTTTGATTTATAGATCCTTAGATGCTCGAACATAGATGAGTAAGAGTGTCATCTCCTTGAACTATGATATGGAGAAACACATTCACTTTAGAATAAACATAATGCTCTATTCAGACTTTTTCAAAAGGTTTAAACTACTTACACACAGTTATAAAGTTTTTATGATAAATGGACTTTACTAGTGAAAATTAGTATCTTTGCAGAGAGGGTGTTATTTGAGTGGACATGGGGAAATTTGTTCCCCAAACCACTATAAATATTTTAGTGTTCTTATTTAATATTTATCTACTACTCAAATATATTAAGAAATATAACACGTTATATCTGTATAAATTTAAACAGAAGCTAAATTCCAAAAAATCTATCATTATTATCAAAAAATCTATATGAATGGAAATGTATATAATATAGGAATTAGTTTCAACCTTATCATGCACAAAACCATTAGAGAGACACATCTACATCCCCTTAAATATGGTAGTGGATTCAATCATGAGGGATTACCATTGGCTAAAGAAACTATAGAAATCCATGATTATAGAAGATTCTTAATTAGGAACAAGTCATCCTCCCTATAATTATTCATTAATTCATGATCCTTCAACATTTATCTTAAGAACAATATCAAGAAAGTACTAATTATCCAATCAACCTAGAGGGGGTGGTTTTTGAACCATAAGAACTATACCCTATCTCATATTGGTTAAACAAAATGATGCAGAGTGCTACCACTATTTAAGGACTAAAACTATATTAAATGCCATGTCAGGATCCAACATATTCCACAGTAGTCTCAAACTAACAACCCACCAATTTCTAAACTTATTACATGAATTTAAAGTACTCAATCATCTGAAAACAATTAACAACAATCTCAACATTCACTTGGGGATATAATATTTTAATTCATGAAACCTAAATAGAAGAAAGTTATCACTAGAAATCCCATACACATCTATTCCATTTAAAATAAAAAATACACTCCATAATGAGTGTTCCCAATCTATTTTACCAAACAGGTGGGAGGAAAAATTCTCCTTTGGCCTATGATAATAGTTTAACTAGGAAATTATATTGACCTCTATTCGTCTCACACCACATTAGTAGGAAGAATCTGGTTGTGGTTGTAGAAAAATATGAAATTTAGCTTAATGATGACGTTATTACACCAGAGATTAACTCCCCAAGAATAATCACCCAATTTTTCCTACAGATCCCACCAATACACAATAATCATGATTTACACACCTGATATGTTTTTAAAAATATCCAGTCTTGTTCAGCATTGACCAAAATATATCTATAAACATAAATTTTGGGGATTGATAGTGGAATGGACGAAGGATGTAAAATTATTTCATTGATATAAAGAGATATACAACACCATAAATCTCATGAATTCAACCACACTCCCCACCCAATTATCCTTCCAAATTTTGAGTGAGAAACACCCCCAAATCTACCATGAGTGATTTTGAAGAACAATGATGTGGAAACGGTTTATGCCCCATATCATGAAGCTTATTCCCATAGATACATCAGGAAATGTCCCATAATTTTTTTTAATTAGGCGCCCCCTAAATTATTTTACATCCTTGAAATCCTATTCTATATGTGATTGAAGGTATATCATGATTTCCATAAGAATTATTATATTAATTCTTCCATCTTCACCTTCCACTCCCATCTTATGCCACGATGCCCCATGGTGAATAACTTCCATTTGTTTTTCTCAGATGATGGCGGCCAGTATGTTCCCTAAATTTCATAGAATTTCATTAAGAATGATAGTAGAGGACAATAGTTACATGGATATATATTTAAGCATACAATTAACTAGGGTGATGTGTCCCCTTAATAAGAGGAATTTCATTCTAATTGAGGACGAGGATGGAGATGTTTCCCACAAGGCCATCAAAATGATGGATAAACATTCTTATCTAGAACATCATGGATCCCAAATAATAAATGTGGAAATAATTTCTATTTAATATGATCATGTGTTATATTTCCTCCCCCTTCACTCTAATCATCATCTTGAGATATAAATATTACTATTACATCAGTTTATTATTTTTCCACTCCACTTTCTATATACGTTAAAAATATGGTTATAATTCTTAATAGAACTATTATTATCATTGATTAAAAGAAAAATGACATATATAAATATGATATGAGTAACCCCATTGAATTGTTCCCTAAACCAGTATGGAAAAACAAGACCCTCACTAAAATGTATAGCAATGATTGGGTATAATTGTGTACTACCACCTCTATAATGTAATATGATTCATTTTTTATCAGAATAAAATGGATGATAAATATAAGTTTACTTAAAGAAATAATATTATATATATGATTCGATGATCAATTTTGAAATAAAAAATAATACTTTCCAAATTTTCATAATAGTCATTGAAAAATTGAAACATTACTCATGCAAATCTAAAACTTACCCTCTCCATCATTGTAACATATTTCATTTTTCATAACCATTTTTAATGGTTGGATTTAAAATTTTACTTGAGGTATCAAAATTGTAATTAATTGATGAACATTATTCTAGAGATGATGGATTGTTGATATCTATGACCATAGTTAACCTACTAAATTTATTCTTGACCTTTGAACCAAATATTTCCAAAATGTATTGGGGGAACTAAAATGGCTAACTAATTTTATATAAAATGATAATAAGTGATATAAAATAATTATTAATAATTAATAAGGATGTTACATGAAAAGAAATTAACCTGTGTTTACTATTCAGGAAGATAAATATTTTATGTGATGAGTTAGACTCAAGGTAAGTTACTTTTTTTAAAAAAATATCTTCTACAGATTCACTTAAAACAATATTTTTCTTCCATATACATATTTTATAAGAAATTTAAATAATGTTTTTAAAATTTTATTAATATTATTTATTGTATTTTTAAAAAAGAATGAATTTTTAAAAAGAAAATTGGATGGAATATTTTACTTATTATCCAAGAAAGGTACTTTGTGATTTTTCTAACAAATGTATGGAAGGAATTTAGTTTTTTCTTATATAACTTTATAGGATTTTAAAATCATCATGGATAATATTTTGTTTAAGCCTTAATAATATATGTAAATATTTATTTAAATAAAAACTATATCCTTTATAATTTCTCTATTTTTAAAATAATTGTTTTCACAATGGTAATTTTATTTTACTCAAGATTGTTTTTAATAAACTATAATTCAACGAAAAACATGATTTAACTTTTTATTGCTATTTAAGTATTGAAAATGGGGTTTCAAATAATGTTTTATTTTGATATTCAAGAATTCTATTCATTAGGGTTTTGAAGATATTTTCAATGGTTTTTTGGTGAAAGGTAAAAGTATGAAATGTTTTATTCATGATATGGTACTTGTGTATTATATGTGAAACAAGTGATCATGATATAGATTATATGAGTAATTTAGGATCATTATAGTTCAAGGGTGATATTGATATAACTTATACCTTTTTTCCGAAATATTAATGAGTGAGATCGTTATAGATTTAGGGGTCCCAAAACAATTACCCTATGCATTGGGCAATGTACCTTGTCTATTATTTCAAGAAGGAGGGTGTTACCAAAGGGTTTCTCCTATAGATATTACTAAGATCTAGTTATTTTTCACATTTTTTTTAAAAAATGGGTTATAAAAGTGATAATCTATGTTTCCAAAAAAATTACTTAAATTCTATGAGTTTTAATGGGTTTTATTATGAAAAATTTATATGAGAGTTTTGTGAGGAAATGTTTTACTTTATATTCTCAAGGAACATTGAAGATAAAGGTAAAAATTATGCAGGTATTCATTTATTTCACTAGAAAAATTGTTTTATTTTTCATACTTTATAATGATTTTTAAAATCATACTTTTTTTAATATTATATTATTTAGTTTTAATAATTTCTATAGAATATGAAAAAGCCATGTTGAAATTCATGGATTTTTAAATAAATAAATGAAAATTAATTTTTTACAATATTTTTATGGGAATAATGGATACTGGGTTGAAGTGTCCATCTATAATGTATGGTATTACTATGAAATAGATTTTCCAAATTCCCTAAAAATCTAAGCCTAATTGTTATTTCAGAAAGGGATGTGAATTCATGTTTAAATTCATTAGAATGTGTAATATTTAAGACATTTTCCTTATAGTGGGTATCAGAGAAGGGTTTAGATAACATTATAGAATATTGTTTTTTTAGGTGTGCTAATATGATGAGTTATGAATAGCATCATTGGTTTATAACTTTAATTATGATCGTATGTTCAATTTCGTAGACAACCTTTTTCATATTTTTATGTGCTGGATCAATAAGATGGTTAAGAGTATTTTTAGATAAATTTATATTAATAAAACACTTAGATTTAGTATACATTTTACTGAAAATAATATTTTATGAGTAATTACTTAAAATTTGTTGGAAATATGTTAAAATGTAGTTATAGCATTTAATGTTTATATGATCTTTTATTTCAAAGTAATTATAGGATATTACATTATGGGATCGAAAAAGAAATATAAGAGATACCCATTGAGGTAAAAATATTTCATTAAATTTTTGATATAGTAGGGTTATATTTTTAGGTGTTAATTATATTTTTTGATTTTTTATGGTTTATATTAATATAGTTTTAATAAATGGAAAACCTTCAGGATGGTTGATAACTTATCAAGTTTGAAATTGTAGCGGGGATTGAAACCACAACTGATGGTCTATAAGGGCGCATTTCCAACCATGCGCCTACATGAAGTCATGGTTATTATGAAATTTTATTTTTAGTCAAAAGATCTTATGGATAATTTTTATATTGATTTGTGTAATATATATTTTAATTAATAGATGTCCCTGGGATTGGAAAATGATTTGGTGATTATGTTATTAATGTTATTTCAAAAGATGCCCACTATTTTGGTAACTCTATATGATTCGGGTAAATAGAATACTATGATGTTTTATTTAAGGAATAATGATAGAGATATATTTTGTAATCATATGTGAATATGTTTTGGTTTTATGGTTATTTAGGTTATTTAGGGAAGTGGTTAGTATAACTTGGAGTTTATTGGATTTAGGAAGTTAAAATTGTTGTATGAGACATTAAAAGTGATTGATGTTTTTGGAGATAAATGATAAAATTTATAATGGAATAATATGTTATCAAGACCTTATAATTTTTGGGTTTCAATATTATTATAGAATTTCTTGTGCTATTTTAGGGATAGTTATTTAATGATTGACTAATTCTGAGCTGTGTTTATTTCTAAAGAATTTTGTAGATTAACATAATTTTCTATCATATAAATGTTTATTTATTTAAGAGAATTATCTTTTCATATACTAACCATTTCAGTTATAGTAAATTTATAAATGCATGAGGAATAAATTGTGCTGATTTGATATATTTTCGGATTATTATATGCTTATTGTAATGTATAATATAACCATATATTATCATTAAGATGAAAAAATTTTAGAAGAAGAAAATATTTTTGGTGTAAAATTATTTTGGGATGAAATAATTACTATCATGTAAGTATATTTTCAAATTTTCTTACTATAAGTAAAAATAATTTTTAAAAAATTAAGAAAAAATTTTTAACCAAAAATTTAATCCATTTAGTTTTCACTTTGAGAAATTAATAAAAATTTAACCCTTCACAAATTTGTGATTTTTTGATGGGTAACTTCTTCGTGACCATGCTCTATATCACACTCTATCTATCCTTGGGAGTTATTTTCCTCTTATATATTCATGTTTTCACATGAAATAAGTATCTCCTCCTTTGAAAATAGTAATTATTATTCCATAATACCTTCAAACATCTATTTTACTCTTTTCAGGTTGATGAAATATTCGTCATTTTTACGATGCAAGTTTTCAAAATACATATTTTAGGAATTCAAACCCCGGTTAATGAGACCAATCTCAAAATTTTGAGTTTTAAATCTAAAATATGGAGTAATTTCATCGCATAGGAAATGATATAATAAATAATTTTAATTTTATTTACTATTTTTGAATTATGTTGTTATATTTAGTATAAATATATTATAAAGTATATAAACTCAAAAAAATGGTTTATTAAAATAATTTATTATATGTATCTCTTTAATGATTAATTTTAAAAATATATAAATTTAAAATGAAAAAATTAGTTTATTTTTATAAATCATTCTTGTCAAAACTATCTTAAGATTAATTTTTTATAATTTTTTAAAAAAACTTATTATTCAAATAATATTGAAAATTATAGATATTTGTTAAAAAATTTAGTTTATTTAAGATGAAACATTATGTTGGTTTTAAATTATAATTTTTTTAAATTAATATAAAATAATAAAATTATGGTTTCTGAAATAGAAATTATAATTTAATTGATTAAAAAACATTTATTATTTTAAAAGGACATTTTTCAATGAAACTATAAGGACCCAGCCTTATTACATTAAATAATCTTGAATTTTTGTCAAGAAATAAGTTAATTTCACATTGGTGATATTTTAATGTTTAGTGTTTTAGAGAATTTGGATATAATACATACATAACATTAATTATTTATATAGATCAGATATAACAAAAATAGTATCAATATTTTCTAAATTATAAAAAGTTTCAAATAATTCATGATTTCATTGAGAAAATTTCATAACATTTAACATCTCCTTTTTATTTTCCTCACACATCCTTATAACATGTGAAAAATCATTTAAAAATATATAATGGATCAAAATATCTGTAAATGATAAAAAATGGGGAAATGAAAACATTAGACCATAAATGTATGACATCATTTTCAAAAAGACACACTTGTCACCCATATATACTTACACTGTGAAACATGATATTTCTATAAGATTTACACAAAATATAAAGAACCCAAACTGAAACATAAACATTTTTTCGGTCATTAATTAATAATATTTTAATCCTCGTGACTGCCTTTTGATTTTTAACCCTCACGTCTACTTTACAATGTTACCCTTACGGCTACGTTATGATGTAACCATCGCAACTACACATTGTGTAACCATAGGGATGACCTCCAACATACACATACCCAATGAAGTGGAGGGATATATATGTCCCAACATTGATCATAAAAAATTCACCAGAGTCATAAAATAATAAACATACAATAATACATGTATGAAAACGTTCACTTTGAATTTGTAAAACTAGAAGTGTAAAAGTGTATTTTATTAGAAAAATCACATACAAATAAAATATAACTAATATGAAAATCAATAGAACTAAATAAATATGGTTATCCAATATAAATACAAATAATAAAACATAATATAAATAAATATTCATTAAAAAATGATCTTAAAAATACAAAATTAATGAAGTAGGAGTTTAACCCAACGAATGGAAATTGGGTTAAGAATTCCATTACCTCGTGTTGGTATTACTTAATAATTATTTAAACCACTTGTATACTGGATAAAGACTATTAATATTATTTAAGATAAACTATTTCATATTTTATAACACCTAATATTATCATATCATAATTCCATTGCTTCCTTTAATTATTAGTATTTTGTTCGTTTCATTGTTTCGGGTGTGTTCTTTACAATATTTCTATGGCCAGATCGTTTTTTATTTTCTTGTCATGTGGCTATGAAATTATAGAATTTAAATGAAATGGTATTAAAATATTTTCCGAATATATAATAATACCATAAATCAATTTTTTATTATCTATTAGGATGAATAATTAGATAAAAAATTATTGATATTTTTTAAATCTATTTTTTGTGGTTCCTTGATAATCACAAACATGTTTCATTATATAATTTAATTTCATACATAGAAGATTATTCCATAACACTAAATAGGTTTCATCTTAAAAATTACATTATATTTAAACCATTAAAAGGTTTTTATGATCACTTTAATGTAAATAATGAAAATTGAAATCACATCATCTAGAATTTTGGTAAACGACATATCACGAACAATGATTTTTTCCAAGAATAAAAGGTAGAGGAGAGGAAGAAAGACGATTAATTTATCACATGAACATGGTAAAAAATTGAATATATATGATTCTTGATATTTCATACCTCTTGGTTATGTGTTGTGTAAGTGATTATATGAATTGAAAAGAATTGAAAGAAAAAATACATGAAAAAGGAAGAGGATTCTTATCTCTTGATCTCTTCTTATTGAGATCCTCCATAAGTCCCTTGTTTTTGGAATTTTGGTAAAACAAAAAAATCCTAGACATGAGGAAGATCCTTGGGGGTGATATTTTACTGAACATAGGCAATTCTATAGGTTTTACTGCTGTGATTGGAAGTAGGGAATGCAGGTGGTATTTATAGTGTAGGAGAGGAGAGATTTTACATTATTGTAAACATTATTTTATCATTTCAATCTAAGATGATGAATAGTCTTCATTATTGTGATAAAAATAGTAAATATATCATGTGAGTTTGAAACAAGTGTACTTTCACTAGTTATGATGTCAAAAATTATTTATTTAACCGATTATTTATACATACTATACTTTACCATATATCACTATTCATCAAAATCCATGAATTTCCGAAAAATAACAAAAATTCACCCTTACCAGTTTATATCGACTATAATTCATATAAAAACTATTTTTTTTTTGAAAAATACATTTCTAAATATGATAAATATAATTTTTAAATAAAATCATACATTAATTAAATATTAAAAAATTTAAAACTCTAACTCATTTTTATCACCTTGAAAAATTAATCATGATGTAATTATCGTAATGCATTATGAAAATAAAATAATAATAAAATTTTATATTCCTTAGGTTAATATTAGTATTCATATTACTATTTATAATGTTATTTTAGTATTCACCAAAAACATACTTGGTTTCATATGACTTCAAATTACCTTCTAATCATAATTATAGATAATAATTTTTCAAAATTCAAAATAGAGAAGAGGAAAAGTTTTGTTTTAATGGCTATATTATAACTGTCTCCATAATAAATTTTTTGTTTCAAAAATTCATATTATTTAATTAATTACATTTTCTGGTAAAACATTGGGGTGTAACATTATTTCTACCTTCTCGAAATTGCATCCTCACTATTTTTTATTAATTTTTTTTTGCATATTAAAAAAGTGAGGGTACATTTACCTCCTAGAATTTTTAGACTCCCATATTGATTCTTAAACCATGTGGTGTCTCCGCAAAACATTTACCTATTGGATAAAATTTTTACAAAATAGTTTTTCCATTCGATTAAGAATCTAAAATGGTTACTCCTCATAAGAATGGTTCTCTTAGAGCTGACGTACTTCTGGGAACATGACATGAGATGAATCTGGAAAATTATTTCATGACATTTATACATGGAAAAAAATATTTAACTGAGCTAAACATAGTGTCAAAGATACTCAGTAGGTGAGTGGACCAACATTCTCCATGATTTCATGAGGTCTAAAGTATCGTTGAATCAAATTTACTTTCTTACCGAAATTATTAATACTTTTCTATAGTGATATTCTATAAAAATCATGAAAACCCACCTCAAAAGAAATGCCTTTTATATAATTGTTTGCATAAATATTATACATTCTCTGAGCTATCCTCATGTGTTTCTATATCATATTCAATTTCTCTACCAATTTATATACTAATTAAAGTTATAACAACTTCCATTCCCTGACATCATCCTAAAAACCACGAGTTTGACACCACTTCCCAAAAAATTCCTTAAAAGATTCTATCTGTATACTAGAACGAAAACATTCATTATAAGAAAACTCATCTAAAAATTGTTGTTGTTCAAATATTCCATGGTATTCCCTTGAAAATGATCAATGAATATCCTCTACTGTCTGAATTGTTCATTCTAACATCCCATTTGATTGAGGATTAAAAGTGGTAATGAAATTTAATTTTGTTCCCAAAAAATTATAAAGTCCCTTCCCAAAAATTATAAGTAAACCTGGGTTCCCAGTCAGAGACAATTTAAAGAGGCACTACATGAAACCTGACAATATCGTCGATGTACAATTGATAAAGATGATCTAAATACTTTATATATTTAATAAGGAGGAAATATACAGATTGAGTCAGTTGGTCAACAATAACCCAGAATACATTATTACATTGAGAAGCCTTTGGTAGTCCCCTAATGATGTCTATGGATATTTTTTTTCATTCCCACTCTAGCACTTTTAATGGCAGATGCATCCTCCTTGGTAACTGTAAGTTTGCTTTCACAAGATAACATCTCAAACATTAGATAATAAATTATGCTATATCTCTTTTTATCCCGCCAATGAGTAATACTATAGAGAGTCTTTTTACATCTTAGTACTGCCACATTGAACTGAAAATGTAGAACTATGACCTTCCCAAAAAAGAAAATTTATTCAATTTGGAATCACATGGAACACACAATCTTATTCCAAATCTAAAAACACAATCTTTATCAAGGTTAAATACTGGATACTAACCAATTTCAACCAATTCTACCTTTTTTTATAAGTCGCAGTCTTCCATCTAAACATTCATTATTTTACCTGATAATGCGAACTACACAGTAACCTGAAACAAACAGAAGAATTTCCTTCATCACCAACTTCTATGTCAAATTTCATCAAATCATTAACCAAGGGATCGTATTACAAGTGTAACATGGTTAATGATGCATGATGTTTTGGACTAAATACATCTTTCACATTGCTATATTTTCTTGGATGGTAACTTATCATGAAATCATAATATTTTATCAATTGAATCCATATTATTTAAAGCATTGTTAATTCTTTATTAGTGAAAATATATTTCAATCATCTATGGTCAATATATATTTGACATTTGGATCCGTATAAATGATGCGTCAATATTTTCAAAGAAAAAACCACAACTGCCATTTCAAAATCATGATTAAGATTATTTAACTCATGAGGTTTTAGTTTTATTAAAGTAGAAGACATTTCCTGATCATTATGTATCAAAACAAAACCAAGTACATTCAATGATGCATCACTATATATGAAAAACTAACCATTTTGGGAAGGCAATTCCAAAACTTGAGCATTCACCAATAGCTTCATTAGTTCATAAATAAAAAATTCAAATTCTTATATATATAAAATTTAATACCTTTTTATGGGAATTTTTTTTTCTAGCTATATAATTTTTAATTTTTTTTAACAAAACATTTGTAATAACCTTCTAATCCAAGAAATATAATAATCTCTGAAACATATGTAGGTATTGTCCATTAATCAACCATTTTTTTTGGATAGATCAATTATTATTCCATCATTATTTACATTATTCATCAGAAAATAAATATATTTTAACCAAACATCACACTTACTGAATTTTCTATACATTATTTTTCCATTATGGTTTTCAAAACAACCCATATTTTTTTTCATGCTCCACTTTAACCATAGAAAAAACTATATGGTCATTGATAAACACAACCACAAATTTTTCCAAGATATCAGGGAATATTCTTATCATAAGATACATGAATACATCAAGGGAATTAGTTAAACCAAATAGCATAAAAACCAATTCATAATGCCCATATCAAGTATAATTTTTTTAAGATGTCATCATCCTTCACCATTAGCTTATGGTATACGGATCTAAAGTCAATCTTGAAAATGTACGGATCTCCTTGGAACGGATCAGAAAAGTCATTGATATGAGGAAAATGATACTTTTCTTATTGTAGTTGTTATTGAAGTCTCTATAATCAATTTAATGTCTCATTGAAAATTATATCATTTTAATGAACAAAATAAGAGAACCCCAAGGTGTTGTTCTAGAATGTATCAAGAAAATCCTATAACTAAATTTTGAACATGAAAAGTTATATTTGAGAAATTCGACAAGGGGGTTTTGATATTGGATTCAAATCATGAATTAATCTAATTTTTAATTTGACTACCCAAAAATGTATAACACTAAGAAAATAATCATGAAAAACATAAATATATTCATTTAACAATGGAACATCAGTAATCTTAATATTCCCCTTATCTTCGAAAAATATGGGAAACATTAATATAGTTTTGATCTTTCAATAGTTTCTCAGATTCTTGATACATTATCACTTTTATTGGTTCATTCTTGTATAAAAACTGAAATTCATTCTGAAATACAACTTCTTTAGCTCCTCAATCAATCATATAATGATAATCAGAAAGACAATCAATTCTTAGAATGGCATAAAACTCTACTAAGGAAAAAACTCAAATGTTTGTAGGTAAATTATTTTAGTATACCACAATATAAATATTCTTTTAATTCCTCTCTCAAATAATATTCCCCCATGGTGTTTCAAAAATATGTTCCGATCTCATTTTTTTGAAGTGATATTTCAATCTTATCAGAAAATTTATCCGAAATAAATGAATGTGTAGACCCCATATTAGACAAAACATCAGAAAAAACTGAGTAAAAAAAACAAGGTACCTTATACATCTTTATTGGATTGTTCAACATCTATTGAAGTAGTTTTAAAAGATCACCCTACACCATTATGATTATATTTTTCCTTCTTCGAATCAATTAGATCTTTCTTGGTGAATGCATTTTTATAATGACCCATCTCACCACATTTAAAAAACATAAAATTTTTCTTATCAGGATAAATAATATGATCATTTTCATTATAATTTCAGTCCATATTTACAAAAATATCACATAGAAAACACTTCATAGTTTTGGTAAGGCATTCCTTGGGGTTAATTTTGCCACATTTTTCAGAAACATGAAAATAGAATTTATTACCATCATATTTCATTGATTAATTCTTAACTATCTATTACCAAATGAACCTCTTTTTACCTTATTTTCAGTGTCCATGTGATCATTTGGAAACTCTATTTCTACCATCTCATCAGATCTAAAAAAATCTCAATGCATTTGAATTCATAGGAGGACAATTCCCTTCGATACAATGACATAAATAGTGATTAAAATGGTTTATTTTTCAGTCAAGATAGAGAATAAATTCCAGGGCATACCTTGCTTGTCGGTTGGAGTTTTCTTCATACACAACCATTGAATATTCCTCTATTTTCTTAAATTGAAGGAATTTTTTCTCTATCCTAAGTCAAACCACCTTTAAAAAATATTTTTTAAAGAAAAAAATTTTAAATTCATCCTACTGTAAGGCATCAATGTCTTCTCTATCCACGATATTCTTGAACATTGACGAACACTAATTAAAATTAACTTATATATGATAAATGGAAAGACTTATGATTGTATTATGTGAACAATTCATAAATCGAATGGCTTTTCATGGTATTTAATCTATCCTTTAGCTACTACTCGGTCAGAAGATCCAATGAAAGTTGGAGGGTGTTCTCGCATAAAATGTTCTACTATCATTATGTTCTTATTTGTTACCTATGGGTTTTATCTAGAATATATGCCACTGTATTTTATTTCCGATGTCATTTGAGCCATTACTGTTACAAACTGCTCAGTTATAATCCCTATAATTCTAGGTTGTAGATCTGGACGGATATGTATCTCTTGGTGTAATTCCACTTCAGCTTCCTTGTTTCTTCTACATAAAACCATTATGAAAAAACAAATCTTAGTAAAAAAACGTGGTAATATTTAAACTATATAACATTTAAAATTAACCATAAATTAAAAATCATTTATGGTATTCTTTTAACATCATCCTAACCCATAACATCATCTAAACCATCCTTTAATACCAATTATAGGGTCCCAACCTTATTACATTACATAATAATGAATTTTAGTCAAGAAATAAAATCCTTTAATATTGAGGATATTTCTGTGTTTATAGTTTTAGAGAATTACGATATAATAAATAAATAACATTCAGCATTTATATAGAGAATATACTACAAAAACATTATCCATTTCTTCCAAAATATAAAACTTCATAAATAAAATATGATTTTTTGACAAATTATTATAACATTTATTATGAATTCTTTATTTTTATAACACATCCTTATAACCTAGTAAAATAATTTAAGAACATTGGATGACCACAAAATCTCAGTGAGATATATAAAAATTGGAAGAAGAAAATTCTAGTCCATGAACTTATCAAATCATTTTAAACAAAAATACTTTTCACCCATATATACAATCTTTGTGAAACATGATATTTCCACGAGATTTACAAAAAAACATAAAGAACATAAATAGAACTAAAAATATTTCCTGGATAATCACTTACTTATATTATATCTCTCATGGCTACTATATGAATTTTAACCATCATGACTACATTACAATGTAACCCTCAAAACTACGTTATGGTGTAACCATCGAAGCTACACATGGAGTAACCATATATCAAAACTCCTACATACAATACCCAATGTATTAGAGTGAGATATAGTTAACATAATTAATCCTAAAAAACCAATCAACCAGAATATAATCATCACACAATAATACTTGTATAAAAACATTAACTTAGAATATTTAAAGACAAGAAATTTAAAATAATACTAAGTTATAATATATTTCACTTATAAATAACATATAGTTGATATGAGAATAAGTAGAACCAAAGGAATATGTGGGTAAACAATAAATAAACCTAATAAAACATAATATAAATAGAACATAATCAATCAAATGATCTAAAAACTAAACAATTAATTAAGTATAAGGTTAACCCATAGAATGAAAATTTGGTTAAGAATTCCCTTAACTTAGGTTTTTCTTACATAAAACATTTTTAAACCTCCAATATAATGATTAAAAGAGAGTTATTAGTATTTTTAAAAAACCTGATCATTTTAATAACACTTTATATTATTATTTCATAATGTCATTTCACCATTTAATATTTATTATTTTGTTTCTTTTATTGTTTCTGGTGTGTTCTTTACAAGATTTCCAGAGCAAATTTATATATTATTTTCATGTCCTATGGAAATGAAATTACATTAGGGGAATGAAATGATATTAATATGATTCCATAATATATATTGATAACATAAATAATTTTTGTATCATATAAGATGAATAATAATTAGGTAAAAAAGTAGTAATATTTGTTAAAATCATTTTTTTTTGGTTCCTGGATCATCACAAACTTGTTTCATTTTATAATTTAATGTCATGCATAGATGTTCCATTAAAAACATAAAATAGGTTGAATCATAAACATTACAATATATTTCATCCATTAAAATGGTTTTTTGATCATCTTTTAAGGATATAATGTAGTTTTAAAGCACATTCTCCACAATTTTGGTAAACAACACATCACGAATGATGTTTTTATTTATTTTTAGAATATAAAGATGAGTAGAGGAAGAAATATGTTGATTTTTTATATCAATATGATAAAATATAAATTATATATTATTTTTGATATTTAATACTTCTTAGATAATTTGAGGGGAACAAAGTTTAAGAATATAAGGGAACTGTAATGAAAACACATGAAAAAGGAACAGGATTGTTACCTCCTGATCTCTTCTCCTTTAGATCCTACTTAAGGCCTTTGTTATTGGGATTTTGGTAAGACCTGTAGAAATTGGAAGTGTGGAAGATCCTTATCTAGAGTATTTGGTAGAACATATTCAATTATCAAGACTTGAGAAGTGTGAGATGATGTAGGGAATATGGGTGATGGTTATTGTGTAAGAGATGAGGGATTTAAAATAATTCTAATATTTTATTCCAAGAGTATGAATAGTTTTTATTTATGTGATAAAATAGTAAATAAAGAATGTAATCTCAAAAATAGTGGTCCTAAATAAGTCATGATGTCAAAAATAGTGTATTTAAATGATAATTTGTATATATGATATTTAATCATATTTCAATATTCATAAAAAAATTATGAATCATCAAAAAATACAATAAAAATCACTCTAAAATTTTTACTACATACATAATTTAAAAAAAATTCTATTTTTTGAAAATAATTTCATATATATGATTAATTTAAAATCTAAATAAAATCATAATTTTTATAAAAATTATAAATTTTAAAAAAATAACCATTTTTTATCACCTTGAAAAATAAACATAATTTCATTAACCTAAATCCTTAAGAGAATAAATTAATAATATATTTAACTATTCATTTGTGTCATATTAGTATTGATATTAAAATTCATAAGGGAATGCTACTACTATCTAAAAAATAAAGTGGGTTTCATCAAACACCAAATAACATTATGATCACAATTGTAGATTGCTTTTTTAGGAAATTAAAAACATAAAAGTGGAAAAATTATGGTTTAATGGATAATTTATAAATATCTAATTAAAAAATTCTTTGTTTCACTGTGTCTTAATATTTCATGAATTTCATTTATTTTTTAAAATATTGGGTGTTAGACAAATAGTTCTTGTTGCGATTTCATATTTAATTTTAATTTAAAATATTCCAATTTTTTAATTTTAATTTTTTAAAAATTCATTAAATAATATGAATTAGTTGGTAAAAATTTATAAAATAGTGCCCTTTTTATTTTTGGTCAAATTCAAAAGTGAAATTAGTAATTTTTTTACCACTCTAGATTGTAAATCAAGTAATTTATGTTAATATAAATGATGAAAACTAGTAAATTACCCAGAACATAAGTAAATCTTATTTGATAGTTATATCTCATCCATAATAATGTATTTATTTTTTTAATCAACATTTTGGACCACTTTAATGAGATTATGTCCTTTATAGTATTTTATATGAAGAAAAAATCCAAATATGTCCATCACTTATTTTAGTAAGTGTATTATTATTTATATGGTTTAATTTAGAGGATATGTTTGACTGTAAATATTGTTTTTAAATAAAAAATAATCTAAATCATGGTAATCTTTATAAAATTTTAGTGAAGAAATATTTATCCAAGACTCTTACACCACTCTGGATAAGTAAATCTTAGATCAATGAAAATATCTAATATATGATAATAGTTTTTTTTAAATAAATATATTATGAGATAAATAATGTGATAAAATATTTTTTATATGAAAATAAAATATTATGGATATATTATTATATATTTTATCAATTTTGATATGTTTTCTTATTTTTATGAATTTTAGAGTTTTGAACAGTTCTGAAAATTGATGATATGGATATTTTGTAGTAAATAATATTCATTAAATGATGTAAAATTCATAAAAATATTACATTTTTTCAAGTGATTATTACAATGTTTAAAATATTTACTATGTTCCATTTATGAGTCATGTTTTATTTTATAGTAATTATATTGACCCTCAAATAGTGATATTCCATTCTGTCATTAAATGATTAAAAGGGATTAAATAAGGGTTAATATCAAAAGGTAAAGGTAGAAATATTGGCCAAAAAATCAATTTTTTTTATTTTATGAGGGTATTTATAACCATAATAAACTTATGTTATAATTAAATCATATTTTTCTACTTTTAGTTTATTGTTACTTTATATTAATTTAATATTTTCGAAAATTCCAAGCGTTCCCCTCCCCTATCTTTTTAAGGAAACCTCTTCTTATCAAACCATAAACCATAGAAAACCTTTTTATTATACCAATACCAACTAAAATACCATTATATAACACCTATATAAATTATAATGGATTTTTTTTGGATGAAAACCAATCATATAAGTCTTAAAGAGTTTTTTAATGATTGTTCCCCAATGAACTGTTATATTTTTTTTCTGCACATTTTTGTACTGATTCAATTTCCACATCCAAAAATAATTCACCAATAATGATTATATAATATAAATAATATATTACATAAAATAAGGTTTTTATGTTTTTTATAAAAACAATATCCATCTCATTTTCCATCAACTAGGAAATAGAATCACATTTCTTGTATACAATGGTCTATCACCTCGAAAACCAATGTAATTTGTTTTTCTTCACCATCTCTAAATAACAGTCATAATAATAGAGTTAATTATATTAATGAAATATCTATCATCAATTAAATATAATATATCATTTACATTAACACCTTTCAAATTATAAAAAAACGACAAATATATTCATGAATACACGTGGACTACCACACCCACGAAGTGCAGCGATTAATTTTTCATCACGACACTACAGATATAAAATATATTAGATTATTTAAAGATATAAGATTTTATATTTTATATAATTATAAATATGAAATTATAACATAATACTTACCTTGTTTCCAAAATATTAATTGAAAAATGGAAATGTTTCTCATTTGTTTATGTCACCTACATTATCTGGGATTGTAACATAGTCAATTTTCATAAATATCTCAAATGGATGGATTTAAAAGAAACATGTATGTTTAAAAATGAAAATTAGGAAATTAATTTTACTCTAGAGATGATGTAGTGATGATATATCTGACTATAGTCTACCTACCAAAGTTATTCTTACCAAATATCATTAAGACATCTGATGTGAACATAAATAAAAATTTAATTGTATATAAAATGATAATTAATTATATAAATGTGATATTAAAATTTAATGAATTTATAAGTAATATATACATTAACATATTATTATTAAGGTAGATAATGAATATAGTTGATGAGTCACACTCATGGTAAATGAGTATTTTTTATATTATCTTTTAAAGATTCCAATAAAACACTGTTGTTCTTTAATATCTATATTTTATAAAATTATTAAAATAAAGTTTCAAATATTATATAATGATTTAATACATTCATTTTTTCCAATTTATTACTTTTTACAAATTTATTTTGAAATTAATCTTCTTTTCCTTTCTAAATGAGTTACATTGTCTTTTTCTAACAAAAAAAATATATTTTAGCTCAAATGGGCTGAGATAATTTTTCCTACATCATGAATAAAATTTTTATTCAAAATAACTTTATAAATAAATAAATATATATATATATTGTTTAAAAAATAAATTTTATTCTTTTATAATTTTGTATTTTTTTTAATGTATGTGTTTTCATAATGGGTGTTTTATTTTGCTCATAAATGTTTTAATGATTTTTTTTAAACGAAAAACCATGTTCACCAATGGTTATGTTATTTTGGTATTGAAATTTTTTTTAAATAAAAATATAATTTTTATATGAAATTGTTTTTTATTATTTGTTTTAAAGGGATATTCAGTGGTTTTATATGAAATGTTCAAGCCTAAAATGTTATGTTCACGATATGGTACTTGGTAATTATTTTCAAAATTATTGCACATGATATAGATAATACCAGTTGTTTTTCCCCATTGTATATCATGGGTGAGTATGATATAACTTATACATTGGGTGCACCCAGATAGCATAGGGTGATTTTGTAATATCTTTGGGTGCACCCATATAGGTACTCAATGAATTGAGTATTGTTGATTTTATTTTGAGGTATGATGGATGGAGTTACCTAATGGTTTCTCATATCTATTTTTCTGGGATACATTTATTTCTAAAATGGGTTTAGATTGGGTTATTAATGTGATTCTCTTTGTTTCCCAAGAGGGTTTATATTTTATTGATATGGGTTTCAAAGTTATTCTTTGAGAAACAACTATGTGAGTTTTTTATGAGAACCTGTTTTATCACATATGATAATAGTATATTGAAGATAAATTTAAAAACTAATTGTGTTTTCTTTTTTTCACTTCACTAATGGTTTTATTTATTTATTTCCCTTACCTATTTTGCTTCTCTTCTAATGTTTTTAAAATTTCTTTCACATGTTTTAAGGTTGGGTATGAAAAAGAAATAAGTACAGTTGAAATTCAAGATATTTATTCATGAAAGGAAATAATATTTAATTTTTAAATTGATATAATTTATGGAAAAATGGATTAAATTAAAAAATTTACACTTATAATTCATGATAATACTATGTAAAAGTTATTTCCCAATTCACTAATACTCAAAATCTAAAAGTTTTTTGGTAAAAGAATGTGAATACATGTTTTAGATCATTAGAATATGTAATGTTTAATTTTGGATACATACAAATAGATAATAAATATATATGATATTTATGTAATTACTAACATTATTTAAATTATATAACCATGATCAATGTACATGAACTAAAACTACCAAACCAAAAATACATGAAAAATGAAGTAGATACCACCCATAATAGTGATTTCAATAAAACTTTTTAATAAATGACAATAAAAGGATATAAGAAAATATTATATAGTATTAAATATAATATTATGTTACTGGAATATATGTATAATAAATCTATATATATTATTTATGAGGTTCGAACACATACAAATGATGTCAGACCAATGGTATGCATTTTTTGTCTCACTTTAATTTTTTGAGACATATGCCCTATTCACTAATTTTTTATATTGTGTAAATATTTCCCAAGAATTTATTATGTAATTGTTATTATAAATATTACAGGGATTTATAAATATATATAGGTTTCTATATTATATAGAGATTATTATTCAAATTTTACCAAAGTGGTATGAGTTTTATGTCACAATATCATTATTTATCATGATTATTTATGATAATGTTTTTGATGATCAAATTTTATAATATTCTTCTAAATAAACACTGGAATGTTTTCTCATCTTATTATTTTAGGACAATACAAGTTTTATTTTTCATCTTCCTTTCATTATGTACACAATATAATAGAAGAATAGTTTCTCGGGGAAATAACCTATATTTAACTGTTGGTCGAAAACCGATTTTCTTACATATCCAGGTTTTATAAAAAATATTATAGATGCTTATTAATATTTTAATATTTTTTTTCTAATGTAATATCATCAAAATTTTCAATTTTAAAAAATTATTTAAAAGGAATCTTCTTAACTATTACGAATGAGGTAATTTATGACATTTCATAGAAACTTGTCAAAGGAACATTTTTTCTAACTTATACGACATCAACTAAATTTAACCCCATTATGAATAAAAAATTATTTTAATATATATTTCATTTTTAGTGGTTAATTTTAAAGGAAACTATTTTATCTAATATTCTGAAAATTATATGTTTTTCAAAACTGATTTTGAAAGGTAAAATGGTATTTCCCTCAATAAGGCTTTTCCTAATCTTTTTACATAATTTATATTCACTAATGACCAAAAAACATTATTTTAATTAAAATAAGTAATGTATATGTTGTAATTATACCATCATTATTATATATCTAGATTGTTTATGACATGTTAGAGTAGGAAATGTATTGATAGTCACATTATGTATAATTTTGGTAGCCTTAAACAATCCATTGAATACATAATTTTATAATGATAATTGTACATTAATTGTCCCTAAAATATTCATATTATTTAAATGAATATAGTTAATGATTAAAACATATTCTATTCACCAAAATATGTCTTATAATGATGGTTATTTGATTTATTGGGGAAATTTTTATCATTTTTTATACTATATATATAATATGAATTTTAATATTTTTTATTTTTCTCCCATTATATATGATTAATGAACTATACAAAGTATTTTATAGTAGGGGCCCTCTATAGTCCTTCAATGGAGTATCATGTCTCATGAGATGAACTTTTTTAGACATTTAGCCCAAGTATCAATGATTTATTAATGATTTCATGGAATGAGGCCTTCGTGATAAGTTATTGATTCCCAATATTACGAATTTCATTTTTATGATCTATTTTATTGAAATCTATGTGATTATCTGATTAGTTATTATTGAGTTAGAATTAATCTCATGTGATTATTTATATGAAATTATTTGATGATGAATTATTCATTCCCTATAATTCTTTATAGTATATATATTTAATAAATTTTATGTATTTATTTTACCTTAGCCTATTGACTATTCTTTATTTAAACATGTTAGATACCACCATATCTAACCCATAGTGAACATTTTCCCCAACCTTTATTAGTTTTCAATTTTCTTGGATATGAAGAAAGAATATTAAAACGAGTTCAAGTATATAAGATTTTTACCTTCACTATATTGTAAGATATTTTTTTCAAATGTAATGTGAATTTATTTGTATGTATCTTGTTTAACAAGTCTTCTAATATATTCAGTCATTTGTGATGTGATCACTTGTATCTTATACCTATTTAATAAAGTAACCACCGTCATTGGGCTACCAGGGTTCGAGTATTTATAGACTATGTGTGGAATGATCTCTTTTTATTTTATGTTTTATTATATATATATATATATATTAAACATAATAACATCATTAATTAATTCTCACATCAACTTTATGAACCTTGTAAGGGATTTCATCTCAATATCTACCCTATTGATACATATTTAGTATTATACACATATTTCATTTTTTGTGCATATACAAACCCATTAATGTATTTAAGATGTATATGTATTTATAAATTATGATTAATGTTTCAATTTTAGTTTAAAATTTCATGGGGTTATAATTTATATGTTATTAAATAGATGAGTCATTGTTTTACAATCTCTTATTTTGGGATTACTTTTGTTTTTTTGAAGGAATAATATAATCTATCATTAATAAATAAAATCTATTTTTATCATTTATATAATTAATGAGTTTCAGTTTTTATTTCTAATGTTTCCCCTTTTTAACTAAAATTAATGAAATAAATCTAAAAATTAAAAACTGGTCATATTTTAATTTATGACCAGGTGTATTTTTGTTCTATAGCCTTATGTTTCCAAATTTATTTCCAAAAGTCTTTTTTATTTACACAAATGAATTAATAAAGAGAATTAAGGTTATCCTTTAAATTTTTCATGGATTTAAATGAATATTTATAAATTTTTTAGAATGGAATAATTTTGAATTTCATTTAAAAAGTTAAAAGTAATATTTCCTTTTAATTTATACAACATAAAAAAACATTACCTTCTTCATAAAATTAATATTATATTTAACTTCTTCTATATGTTTTCAATAGTTTAGAGATAAAATTATTTAGTGGAAAATTATTTTTATGATTAATTTCAATTTTCAAAAATACATTATTTTATTAAAAAACCTATATTATTGATGAATAGAAAATCATCTTTTATCTGTTATTAATTTTGTACCAATTATATTTCACTAGAAACATTTAGTTTCATGTGATAATGTTTAATTTAAAATTACATTTCTATTAAAGATATATCTTTTCTATAAGAGCGACATTATTGTTTTATAAATTGAATGTAATTTCTACATACATTATTTCACTAGAATAATGGGTTTTACTCATTTTTATATCCCTTTTTGATATTTTTGTGCTGAACCGTAGTTTAAAATGCATTTCACATGATCTAAGGCTTAATATGAACTATGGTACGGTCAAATATTCCACTTCAGACTAATATAAAAAAAAAATATTTATCCTGAATGAAACATATGAGCAAAATTTAATCCATATTTTTGTTAGAAAAATATATACAGTGTGGAATTTTACACCATTTTATATAATGTTTTTCAAAATTATATAAAATTATTAGCCTATAATATATTAGGAATGTAAAAATTTTAAATGTATAGTATTAAACTCATATTTATGTGCTGTTATTGGAATATATTTTCATATAAAATGTCATCAACTTTTTAGAGTCTTATCAAGGAAGTAAATATTATTCATTAATGAGAGTCATTGGATTTTTTTGTGGAATTTAAGTGGTGGGGGATCTTTTTATAAGTGAGAGAAGTTTCATTTTTGTAATATTAATTCCTTAATACAAAAAGGAAATGTAATTTTCATGGAAACCATATCAAAATATGATAATGAATAAGTTAAATATTAGGTATGGTCAATAAAAACATATTACACACATTAGATATATGGTTTTATGATATTTTATTCCTTTTTAACTTAGTTTAATACTTTTTACCACATTTTACCTTTACTAGGTGTTGAGACATACCAAATAAGAATTAAAATTTCATGAATTGATGAAACATTTGAATAATTTTTATTATTTTTTCTGTAAAAATATGGAAGGGGAGGTGGCTGAATCCCATGTATCATGCATCCTCCAGAATGACATGTGATCACATAAACATTAGATGGTCATTCAAACAGATGAAGCACCGCACATGATCTACTATTGATTAAGTGAATCACATATTATTCCCCTTTGAAAATTCCTTATATTCATTTGAAGGTATCATGGAATGTGTAGATGATTATGAAAAGGATTCTAGATAATTCCTTCAAATCAAGGAACATTCCTATCGTAAAATTCATGAAAATCATCTTAATACCATAATAATATAAAGGTAAAAAATTAAAAATACTCACATGATGGGGAGTTACAGTTGAACATTAGAAGACTTGATTATTATATTTGAAATACCACATTAATCTCTCATAGGAATTTCCACCTTGTCACACAAGATCAAGTGGTCGTGTCACCTTCATTATGTAGAGGGCCTCAGACAATTCCTCACAAATATATGATGCCCCTGTGAAAAAAATGATAAGTAGATGAATTTTACATTAAAATAATATATTTTCATCATGATTTCCATTATTTATCATGTGAAACATCACATAAAAGTAGAATGATTTTTCATGACAATGATCATACAACATCATGATATCCCCTATATTTTTTAAATGAGAAGGGAAACAAAACAGGAAAAAGAAGAATCTTCCCTCAATGAGAAGATAAATTTAAATTCCAAAAAAATGGATCAGGCACCCTGGGCAATCATCATTGATCTTGTGAGGTCCTATTTACATGCCATGTCGATCTCACGAATAAACATCAAAAATAAATATTGATTACTTAATTGGCCTAGGACAAACTCTTGGGTTCTCATAAAGGAGAATATATAAGTTCATTTAATCATGTGAGTGACATTATGTGGTATCATGATCCCATGAAGGATATTGGGCATGTTAGATCAATAGTGAAAATAAAATTTGACATGTCAGCATATTTATGTGAGATCCATTTGATCAGCCATTATCAATTATACATGGCGATGTAGGAATGTTAATGTTTCTATTTATTATCTTGAGGTCCCTTGGATAGCCTAGTGAAGGATCATCTGAATTGTGTGATGAATAAAAAACCTTAAACGATTTTAGATCATATTAGAAAGGTACACAATCATCAGGGTGTCATATAACTGGGTTGGTGAGAACTATAAATCTACCCCCATGGTGGACAAAACAAAGGAATATGACAACACATGGTAGAGATATTACCCTGAAGTGGACTACGTAGAGCGGTAGGTCTTGCAATCACAAAATTATTCCACAATGTAAAATATGGGTAATGACATAAAGGATCACATGGCATGAAAATGTTTTTAATTTCATCACACTATAGATAACGTGAATGACTTATTGTATGTCATAAAAAATAAAATATATAGTTTCCATATATAGAATGGTTCATGAGAAACCTAAACACAATAGTTATTTTCAAACCATGGGGAACATATGCAGTAAAGAAATAAATAGGTGTAAGAATTGAGTGAAAATGGATGTGATAGTTTTCTTTCAAAGATATTGTGTTCATCACTTAATCTATCTGGATCATGTAATAGTTCCAATACATACCAACCATGTCTCAAGAAGCCCTCAAAGAATTTCATCCATGTCTCATGACACCCTCATTAAATTTTATCCACATCTTGTGACACCCTTCACACATATCAAAAAAATTATACTGATGGAATCCCATAATTTTAGAAAACTCTTCAGACTCCCTCTATAAATGTAAATAAATTATTTTAATTCCCTCCAAAATGTCAAAAAATTCATGAGATGAAATTAGGACATGTCAATCGTGTTGTGAGATGTCCTATTGATATTCTAATAAATTCTTGGGATTCCATTCATAAATTTCAATAAAGTCACAAGACATCATCCAGATATGTGAGAAATTTCATGAGATGTCCTCCATACAAGTTCGAAATGTCGTAATATGTCATTATGTTATATCTGCATTGAATATATAAAACCCACCATTCATTCTAGCAAAATCATGTGATTATCATTGGGCATGTTTATTAAAAAACTAGGACAAGTACAATCATTTTCAAACATGATAGACAGACTCTAATGACACATCTGGTAGACAATAAGGACATATCATGTCGACATATCAGAAAAAAATAACATTTCCGAGTAGATTTATTCGTTCATACCAAAAAATTGAACTATCAAAATATTGATTCGTAATATATACATGATATGTAGTATTCCTTTATAATGTTCGAGATAAAATCGACATCCACCTCATTGTATGTCCCGCCCTATCTTAAAATTTTCACCCTTAGGGACCAATCACTCCCATGGGGTTGTCATTATTCCTAATCCATCAGTGGATCCAAGAGATAATTAATGGACACAAACTATGATTAATGTTATAATGAAAATACATTGGATTAATTCCTATGACTTGAGATCTAACGGGAATCCACCTTAGTGTAGGTCCCTCCATATCTGATAAATTATAACCATTGGGACTAAATTTCTCCCATGAGTTTTTCAATCTTCTCCATCCATCAACAGATCAAGAGTTTACTGAACTATGAGGAATCTGATTTCTATTATAAGAATGATATGTAGGATGCCATACTTGGTCATGATATTTATAGATTAAAACACATAATGTTTGTAATAGTACATAGGCCCTGAATACAGATGCAATTCTACAAATCCTTGGTTATACCTTATTTCTCACTCTGAGACGTTATCCCATGGTCATAAGTAATTTTAATAACCATATAATTCACATCATTAATTTCTTCTATCTAGGGAAACCTCATATTATAGTCCCCAATAAGTGGAATATCATGGCATCTAACATATGAGGGCATCCACCTCAGGGTAAGTCCTGAATGTACATCAAACTATGATGAATCTAATTCTTCTCATAAGTAAGATATATAGAATTCCATCTTAAGGTATTAGATAAATATATGGTTCCAAATATCTCTCATATATTTATTATCCTTTTGAATTTAAATCATTGTTGCAATGAACATTGTGGATTATGATTCATGCTATGAATAGTATTTTTAGGATACCTCATAGTGGATCAATCCCATCCAGGAAATATTAATGACCTACCGATGTGGAACTACACACTACTGTTATTTGATACATGGTTTCTAATATAATGAAATTACCAATTAATTATAAATGATGATAATTGATGAAGAACCTATGATACATGCATATGGAATTTTTTATAGACCCCCACCACTAATAGAAGGATTATATCTGTGATCATTTGGATAGGGTAACTAGTTTTTTATCCGGATTTGGATGATATTATCATACATATCATAAATCTATAATATAGTCTTAGAGAAGGTGATATTTTCCCCTAAAAATGGTGTGATGAGACCAACCTATCATCTACTAATCCAATGAGAGTTCCCATGTGGTGTGGGGTATGAATCCCCCAATGAACATTTACCTCTAGAAAGAAGGTGTGTACTCAATTATGGATGTGCGAACCATTGGGAGTTTCTGTGGAAGATCAGAAAATGGTAAACACGACGTGAACGATTATGAAAAACATTAAAATTCCAATAATAAATAATCTTTCCAAAAGATTATTAAAATACAACTAAAATGGTAACCCCAATGTAAAATCATGAAATAAATAGATAACTAAATCAATTTAGTAATTGAGAATAATGTATCTTAAACATGGTTATCTATCACCATCCATCTAAAAAATTGTTAAACCTTACATGAGTATCTGTAATGAAAAAAATTATCATTTAACCAAATGTAACTAAGGGTCTCATAAAATTAGTCCAACATTAACATGATAAGTCCATTCTAGTTAAATGGACTTACAAGAATAAAAAAAGAGAATTTCATTACACATGCATATCTAATTGAGAATTAATCATATTTGTGATGATGCAAATATCAAAGGCCATGTTATTTTCATTTTTGACTATAGATAGTGCTCTTACAAAAACCTATCTTTCCTAAGATTATGTCATCCTGTAAGTGCCCGACATTAATTGTTATGTATTCTAGTGTTATTAAATTAGAATTCACCTTTATTAAATCCTGAAAAACTTTCTGGTTATAGTTTAGGATAATTAGGACTAAATAAAATATGGAAAACCCATACATTAAAAGTGGAAATATATACACAGTATCAATTTTTTCTCTAATGAAAATCTTTTTAAATCAAACATCTTTTATCTTTGTGAAAAAGAATCAAAATTTTCTCATTGATCTAATAATTGTCCCTACTATATATTAACCCTCATTAATTTTAAAAAATATATTTGATTGGGAACAAAATATTATAGTATGGAATAAAATTAATAGAAAATATTAGTCTAGTGAAAACCTATAATTTATTTTAAAAAATCTTCCTTTTTTACATTAAAAAAGGAATCATATTTTCAAAAATATCTCTACTATATTTTGTAAATCAATTAATTTTAATGGAAAATCATTAGAAAGCATAAAAATTTTAAATATGTATCTTGGGGAAGCATTTTTGACATCACTACTAAAAATGGAGGAACCAATATTACCAACATCCAACTCTATAGTTCCCAATAAATTGGAGGCTATAAAATAACCATACATCCATGGTTTATCATTGAAACTCATTTCATTAGTCAATAATGTAATCACCAATCCTTGTTTTATCATGGAAACACTTTTTAGTAGTTCAAAACGTTACCAGAAATCACCGAAAATAGTTCCCAAAAAATATATCATTATAATTGAACATTATTACTTGTATTATAAAAATATTTATAAAGAAAATATTCAATATCATTATTAAATCACATATTATAAAAAAAATGTGCACAAAAAATGGAAGACATTTTATTTGAAAATACCAATGCACACTTTAAAAAGAAGTTTAGAATAATCATGGAATCATGATGGTGGGAAACGACACTCATGCCGTATATTTTAAAAAACATTCTTTTCGTATTTTTGTTGGAAAAATATAAAATAAACTCATTTAGAAAATTTTAAAAAAAATAATTTCAATATCTCTGTAAAACCAAATAACATGAATAGAAATTACAATAAATATTCATAATGAAATAGTATAAAAATGATTCTTTTTATTAAACACAAACATGTAAGAAAATGAGAGTTTGAGGGGAATGTTTAAAAAAATAATTATTAAAACAAATTACATTATAAATATAAACAACTGAAGTGAGTATTGATAAAATGAATCCATTATGGGTATCAGATATAAATATAAACAGAATAGTGGAAAGGCAACATATGATTATAAAATATAATATTCAAAATAATCATTACATTGAGTAATCAATTAAGCATATCTTTAACCCAATTAGTGTAAATTGAGTTTGTAAATCAATTACCTCATGTTTTCCTTCCTTTGAAACATTTTTGAACCTCTGGTATAACGTTTCAGATTATTTTATTATTTTATTCCAGTCCTAAAATTAATATTTATTTTAAATTTTATGATCCAATTATAACATCTTACCACTCATTTATTTATAATATTTCAATATTTTCAGTGTTTTAGATTCATTTATTTTATGTTTTCAGGGTCGGTTCATCTTTCTGTAATTATGTATTTTTTTGAAAAATGGAAATAATACTCTAGAAGTGGAATAAAATGGTATTAATTAAATTAAAAAAGAATAAATGGTCCCATATATCGTTTTTTTATAAAATAATGACAATTCATTTGATAAAATTTTAATGATAAATGTTTAGTTTATTTTGGCTATTTTTGACAATCACTAACTTTTTTCTTTTTATTTAATATGATTTTTATATATTAGTTCAAAAATATGAAATAAGTTATACTATAATTACTAGATTATGATTTAAACAAAACTAATAGTTTTATGACAATTGTAACCCCACACGGTTTTATATATAAATTTATTATTTAATTCATTAAATAATAGGGCTAAATAAAAAACCTATTTTTCATAACCTAGAAAGTAAACATAAATTTTTCACCTCTATGTTTTGAATTTCAAAAAACTAACATGAATGGTTGCATTCAGTATGATAGTTTTTGTCTGATAAAGAAAACATAATTTTTTGTTAAATAGTAACATACCCTTATGAATAGTAATATGAATAGTAATATCCTCATTATAAATAGTAAATCATATTAATAATTTATTGTCTTAAGGTTATAAGATAATGAGATCTTGATAAAATTTTCAAGGTGATATAAAACAAATTATTGTTCTAAAATTGTTATCTTTTGAATAAACTGTGATTTTACATAAAAATTAAATTAATCACAATTAGAATATTATTTTCAAAAAATAATGTTTATTTTTTAATTATATACACTAATAAATTGTTATGTTGGATTTTTGGTATTTTTAAAAGAAACATGAATATTGGATGAATAGTAAAATATGATAATTTACGATAACGTCTAAATACATGATTTATTGGGTCATAAGTGACGATAGGCTGATGTAAGACCACTATGATTGAAATCACTTTCACTTATTCCTATTATGGGTCACATGAATTAATATTATTGGTTTTCTTCTTGGATATAATAAAATAACGAATAAAATATTCATAAATCTCCCCACTCTCCCACTACCCCCCCCCCCCCTCACTCCATGTTCTCATCACCCCTCTCAAAAAAACATTTTGGTTTAAATTATGGACAAATATATTCCCAAGACTCTCCCCCACGTCCATGATACCTTAGAATCATAAAATTACTGAAACCTCTCCCCTAAAGAGGCTCTAAAGGAAGATAACTTCAAAAGGTAAACTCATATTTTTATTTCATTTATTTTAAGTTTCATTCATTTTTTTCCACACTTTCATTTATCCAAATTTTTTGATGACTCTAGTACCATACATTTACTAAAAATTTTATGATAAAGGAATAATTATTCATCATCTCTTCTTTCTCCTTCTTTTATTCTAGAAATGAAAATAACATCCAATATATGTTAATTTATCACATTCAAGGACAACATCATTTCAATTTATTTTACCACATTCATTTCTAGTCCTAAAATTTTTTTGATGGCTTATCTAGAATATAATATATGTATATTCCTTATTTAAGGACCTTAATTAATTTTTAACACATGATATTAATTTATAAATGAAAATGAGTTTGTTGTGATCAAGAACCGCCAAATAACCTAAAAAATTATCATTATTGACTTATATAATGATTTTTATTCAGTCCCAAAAACCAAATTAATTTTATGAAAATGAAATATTATAGTTTTTCACTAATAAAATATATCTTATATTCTGGAAATCCATTCTCATTCTACATGTTTATACATATGTAAATATATGTAAACTGATCAATAAAAGCAAGGAGTAAAACACTCCCAAAAAATGAAATTAAATCTTTTAACCTTTTGAAAGGACATTAATGAACCTAATATTGTTATAAAGATCAATTAAATATATATAAGGTTCTGGAATAATTAATTTATTAACATGAATTTTATTATTCATGTCATTAACATCTGGTGAGAAGAACCTTCATAATTAATGTAAGGGTTTCCTAACAATACATCAACTTTCATTTGGGTTACTCTTATTCTGTACATAAAATGATTGCATTCCTATTTATTCATATATAATCCATATATATTATATAATAATGTTTTTTATATGTTTACAAACTATAATAGTACTATCATTTATGGGTATTTATATGTTTTAAAAAAATCATTCAAAAACATTTCTTGTAATACAAGACAAATTCAAGGGAATTTCTCAAATTCATAACTATTTTCATAGGAAATCTATAATCTATTTTTTGTAAACCATTATTTTTTTAAAATCACTCATTTTATAATATAAATACTATATTATATTACTTGTGGTTTTATAAAAATAATTTTCCTAACTAACTATTTTAATCAAAGTAAAAGAGTATTTATCTCAAGAATTATTCGATGATTTTATAATAGTATATTCATATAGTTAAACACACCTATTGGTTATTATGTATTATTGGGATTAACATTTAATGATATCATTTACCAAATTTAATTGAATGGTTTATTATTTGTTTTATTATGGATGTTTATTATAAAACCATTCCCCAAATTACTCTGAATGGTTAGTGTTTATGATTAATGTTTGGGGAATGTTATTTATATTTCATACATTAGTTTATATATTAATGTATATATTGTTTATGTTTATCCCCTTTCATAGGAGGAATTCATTGGAATTATAAATTGTCAGTTGAGGCCTACTATATTCCCTCAGTGCATTAGTAGGTTTTATGAGAAAAACTATGATCTTGACACGAGGCCTTGAAAAAAAGATATTTATAGTCAAGAAAAGGCCTTGATGTTATGATTATGATGTCCCACATTATTAATTACCTCACTATTACTATTTTATTGATAGTTCCAGTTGTTATTCAACTAGTAGAATACCCATGATTATGTTTTATTATGAAATTTCTTTTTCAACCCATATTCATACTTTAATGTGTTCATTTTTATTTTTAAAGGCATGTGTTTTATGTTATTCACCATGCATAATTTTTATGATTATGATTTCTTATACAATATTTCATACCCTTAATTAGCATTTTAACTCACCTGTTTCTTATTTTTCATTTTCTGAGGACATAAATATGTTTATTATTATTGACCTGTAAGGATAAACCTATTGTTTTGGTTGTTCCAAACAAATATTATATGTTTTATTTCATTTCAAGTTGTTATGATGAATTTATTTATGTATATGTTCTCCAAATATATTAAACTATTGGGTCATTCAGGATGCATATTCCTTGTTTATTTTCTAATGTTATAAAATAAGGCACCTTCATTGGGATACTAGTTTCAGGTCCTTACCATTGGTATTAGATGATGTTTAGTATAAAACCTTGAAACTAAATTTAGAAAACTTAGATTAGGGAACAAATCCCTAAGATAGTTATTTAGGATAAACATACAAGAATATCTTGTAATCATGGTAATGAATGGATTATGAGGATATTTTTAGCAAATACATCCCTCTTTGGATAATACAAGTGGAAATGGTTTTGGCACAAATGTTCCTTTGAGTGAAAACTCTGACAATGTGTTTCGAGCTGGACCTACGGTATCCTGGTACTCGACAACGATCATTACTACACACAAGGTTTGTTAATCCTAGGGTATATTCGTAGGAAAATTCCCATTTTCTATTAAAATTGATTATAAATTATGTAAATGTAAAATTTTCATTAATGAAACCATGTTTGTGGTTCTGGGATTTTCCATTCATAGTATTTCAATTTTTTCATAGTATTTTTATTAATTGAGATTAAACATTATGATTCATAACATAATCTAGTGTACTAAATTATCTATAACTGGTTCCTAGTTGATGAAATATAAATTTCATGAACACATGTGCTTCATGTTGGGATTTCTTTCTAATGCAAGATAACGATGTTGGCTCTAGAGCTATGACTGGTGCTAAGAAACTTATAACTGCACTGGAAAAAATGACTCGGGTTATGATAAATATTCTTACTTTTATGGAGCATCAAAATACACAACGTGTAATAGCTATGTTGGATCACTTTATGTTGAATTAGCCTCCACCATTCAATGGGACTACAAACCCATTTGAAACTGAGTAATTGGATAAGTTCATAGAGAAGATATTCCTCACATTGGGATGAAATTAAAGAGATATTATTTTCATGGATATTTATCATCTTTTTAGAGATGAGGATCAGTGGTGGTCATTAATCTAAAATACAATGGAGGAGGAAGGAATAGAAGAGATGGAATGGAGGGATTTTATAGAAATATTCTTAGAAAAATATTTTTTCAATGAACAATGAGTGTATATGTAAAGGAAATTGATGAATCTGAGGGAGAAAGGGAATTAAAATGTTTCCAAGTTTAAATACATCATTACATGGTTGGAAATTAATTTTGTGGACTACATAAATAATCCAAGGAGCAAGATTGATCGATTCATTAATTATTTAAAACTAGTCCTTTGAAGGGAACTTGTCTTCTAAAATATCTATTTATTTAAATATATAGTCTAATGTGTTATCAAGAAAGACATATAATTCGGTAATTATACTGACATTAAAGGAAAGAAATAGAAGAATAGGGCATCCTAAAAAACTGGAAAAGTAAAAAATGATATTGGGAAGAAGGGAATATTTTACCTTCCACCATATAGTAATTGTTGTAATAAACACACTACCAATTTCTTAAAGGTAATTTGATTCTTTTACAATTGTGGATAAAAAGGAAACCAATATCATGATTCTAAAGGGAAGAAAAAAACATCCAATTTTCAATTGAACAATTGTAATTAGATGGGACATTATGAAAATGAATTTCCTCTCCATTTAGGAAATGTTCCCCAAAAAATGACTAGGGAGAAAGGCCACGCATATGCAGTTACAACTACTGAGGATGAAGTTCCTAAGGATTTGGTGGTCAGTTCGTTAAGTTTTCCATGACCATATCCAATGATTTATTTGACTCTATATCATCACATTCTTTTATATCTTCCTATTTTTTAATGAAACTTAGACATGTTGAATTTTATTTAATTAAGGAGTGATCAGTCAAAACTTCCAGGGGATGTATCATTGCAATAATGATATGTCCATCAGTACCCCTAATTACACAAAAAAATGCATTATTTTTGATCCTTATCATCATACCTATAATTGACATTGATATAATAATATGTATTATTTTTATTTCATGTTAGTATGTAAATATCTATTGCAACAATATGGAATTTATGGTTTTTTATAACGATGTTCAATCCCTTATCTTTGGAGTAGAAACCATGACATATTTTTCTGATCTAAATCTACCCATATTACCTCTACTAAATTCAACTATTGGGGAGGAATGGAATTCAATAACTATGGGTGATGAAATAAATGTTCAAATAGAGGATGTATCTATTGTTCAAGAATATATTGATTTATTTCTAGATTATTTACCTGGACAACTTCCCGAGCATGAAATTCAGATATCCATTGACCTAATTCAATATTCAAGGCCCATATCAAAACCCCTTATAGAATCTCTATGGAGGAATTAGTGAAACTGAAAAAAAAACATAAGTAATTGAGTGATAAAAGATTCATCCACCCAAGTTATTCTCCATGGAGATCCCATGTCCTTTTCATTAAGAAGAATGATGGTTCTATGAGGTTACTCATAGACAACATGGAGATCAATTTTAAAACAATAAATAAAAATTATCCCCTACCTTCCATTTATGATTTTATCAGATCCATGGAGCCCAATATTTTTCAAATATTGACCATTGGTCTGGATATAATTTTTTACTATTAAGGATGTAAAATATTTCAACGATTGCATTTCGAACTAGGTATGTTTATTACTAGTTGACAGTTATTATTTTTGGACAGAATAATTCACCCTATGATTTCTTTAATTTACTGAATAGAGTGTTCAAGGAATATATTAATGAATTTTTTGTCATATTTATTGATGATATCATAGTATACTCCAAAATATATGAGGATAATGAAAATCAGTTGCATAAAATTATAAAGAATCATAGATGAAATGAATTATATTGGATGTTTAGCAAGTGTGGATTCTGGATTTTATAAGTTTCCATTCTTGGCCACATTTTCTCTATGGATGGAATATATACTTATCATGTGAAGACAAATGATGTGAAATAATGTCATACACCAAAAAACATAAATGAGGTACATAATTTTATTTGTTTATCATGTTTTTATCGGTGTTTTGTTCAGAAATTTACATGTATATCTAACACAATGGCCAATCTTACAAGTAAAGGGGATAAGCTTGTATCGACAAAAGAATAAGAGGAATGATTCGAAGAATTGAAGGGGAGATTAGTGAATGTTTAGATTCTAACTCTACCACTTAAGAATGATTGGATTGTGACCTATAATGATTCATCATAGAACCAACATGGTTGTGTCCTTAAGAATAATGATAGAGTTATTTAAAATACAAAAAATTAGTTAAAAATTCATGATCAAAACTTTCATACTCATGATCTTGGGTTAACTGTTGTGATCTTTTCTCAAATAATATGGATACACTATCTCCATGGTGAATGATGTGAGATATATATGGATCAAAAGATTCTGATGTATATCCTCTCACAGAATGAACTAAACATGAGGCAATTGTGATATATCAACCTACTAATATATTATCATTTTCAATACACTACCACCTAGGAAAGGTAAATAAGGTAGATTGTTCATTGAGTAAGAAGGGTTATGGATTTTTAAACAAAATGAGGATTAAAAGAGATATTGTGTTCATGGATCTAATAAGGATGGACATGGGAATTATAAAATAAGGTGAATTGTTATTACTTTTTTAATTGGTTAAAAAAACATTTTTATTATAAAGGATTCAAAGCACTTGGCCTGATAACAATATCCTTCAAAAAAAATTTCTTTGAAATATGGGAAGGTAAAGCCTTATTATGTGAAGATGGAATTCAGAAAATGGGGAAGAATCTATGTGTTCCCTCTATACCTGAGATGAATAGGGTGTTTTTAGACAATTCCCATATATTGAATTTATATATACACCATGGTATCACTAAAATGTATATATATTTGAAGGAACATTTCTGGTGGGAGAACATGCTGTGGGAAATTGATAATTATGTATCAAGATGCCTAGTCTGTCAACAAGTGAAGGAAGAATGACAACATCATATAGGATTCATGAATCCTATACCGTTTCCTACATTTATATTGAATGAAATCACTAAGAATTATTTCATTGGATTACCCAAAAACTCCTGAATGAATGATGCAATATTGGAAAAATTCAACCAATGTACAAAATCTACACATCTTCTCACTATAAGGGATGATTTCCCATTAGAGATACTTTCATGAATCTATATAAATGAAGTTATAAGACTTCAAGGGGAACCTTTTCAATAAGGTCTGATCTTGATCCATGATTTACCTCATGATTCTAGAAAAGTTATCAGAAAGATTTGGAGACTGATCTTCCTTTGAATACTACTTATCATCCTCAAAGTGATGCACAATTAGAAAGGATGATCCAAACATTAAAAGACATGTTGGGATCATTATTTATTGACATTAATAGTATATAGGATTAGTAATTACCTTTTACAGATCATTCCTACAAAAATAGTTTCCCTACAAGTATTCAAATGACCCTATATGAATAATTGTGCAGAAAGGGATTTCGTACAGAAAATTTTTTAGATGAAGTTGTAGAAATGAATACTGTTGGCCCATAGAATGTGAATAAATCAACTATAATGGAAAATAATATTCAAGGCCATACTATATAAGGTAAAAGAAGAATAAAAAATATATGCAGATAATCGAATGAAGAATTTCGAGTTTCAGTGGGAGATCGTGTTTTCCTAAACTTATCACTATGGAAGGGTGTTATTAGATTTTGGAAGAATGGGAAACATAGAACTAGGTACATAGATCATTTTGAATTTCTAGAGATAATTAGATCTATTGCATATTGTTTGGATATTCCACTGATCCTTTTGAAATCTCACAATGTGTTACATGTCTCACTACTGAGAATGTACATGCCTGATCCAACGCATGTCCTCATTATAGATGATATATTATTGGAACCTGGCCTATATTACTTTGAGGATATTATCCTAATTATTGAAACTAAAGAAAAAGTGTTGAGGAATCAGATGACTCTACTAGTAAAGATACATAGTAAAATTCCTAATATCGAATAGGGAATATGGGACCCTTAGGATCTTATAATGAAGAACTACCCAAATCATTTTGGGAGGAAACACTCTAGTAATTTTGAGGAAAAATATTTTTTAAGGAGGGTATAATGTAACACCCAAAGGTTTTATATATAAGTTTAATATTTAATTCATTAAACATGTGCTCTATATAAAGCACCACATTGTTATAACCTTTCCAGCAAACATAAATTTTCCACCTCTGTGTATTAAATTTCAAAAAACTATCATACACAGTTGTGTTTAGTAAGATATTTTTATTCAGATAAGAGAATCCTAATTTTTTGGTGAATAGTAACAAACCCTTATGAATTTTAATATTACTCTTATAAATGGTAAATTATATTATTGTTTTATTTTATTATGTTTATAATCTAATGACATCTTTATTAAATTTTCAAGGTGATATATAAAAATTTATAGTTTGAAAACTATTATTTTTTGAGTAAATTATGATTTTATTTAAAAATTGAATTAATAATATTAAAAAATATTCAAAAAATTGAGGTCATTTTTTAATTTTACACATTGGAAAGTTGTTAGGTATAATTTTTGTTATTTTTCTAAAATACATGAATTTTAGGTGAATAGTAAACCATGATAATTTATGATAAATGCTAAATACATGTTTTTTGGGTCATAAGTGATTTGAGGCTTATATAAGCACACTAGGATAGAAACCACATCCACTTATTACTATTATGGGTCACATGAATCAACACTATTGGTTGTCTTCAGGGATATAATAAAATTATGAATAAAATATTCATGAATCACCCCCTCCTCTATTATACACCCCAATACCTCTTCTATTAACTCCTATAAAGACTTTTGACATGTCTAAAATCATCCCAAATCTCTCCCCATGATCCTCTCCCATTTCCATCATCCATTTGTCTCACAAAAAAAAAACCTCTCCTCCAAAGAGGCTCTCAAAAAAAATTACTTGAAGAGGTAATTTCGTTGTTTTATTTCATTTATTTTTCATTCCTCACCTCCTTCCATGAAAATGTTTTCATGACTCCAGTTCCATACATGTAATATAATTTTTTATGATAAATTAAAAATTTATCATCATCTTTCATTTCCCCTTCTATTATCTTATAAATCAAAACACCAACTGAGATCTTTAAATTTATCACATTCAAGGACAACAAGTTTCCAATTTATTTTACAATCATCAATTCTAGTCATAAAACCTTTGTGATTGTCAAACCAGATAAAAATATAAGTATTATATCTTATTTTATGGTTTCATAATCCTTTTTTACACATGATATTAATTTATAAATCAAAATGAGTTCATTGTGATCAAGAACCGCTAACTAACACAAACAATTGTCATTAAAGTTTTATATAATGATTCGTCATCACTCCCAAGAACCAATGGAATGTTATGAAAATTTTATATTATGGTTGTTCACTAATAACATACATCCTCTATTATGGATAACCATTCTCATTCTATGTGTTTATCCATACATGAATATAAATAAACTGATCATGAAAACAAAGGAAGAAAGCACTCATAATCAATGAAATTGAATCTCTTAACCTGTCATAAGGATATGAATGTAACTAATATGGTTATACTAAATCAAGTCAATTTATATGATTTTCTGGAAAATTAATTATTGAACCTGAATTTTATTATTCAGGTCATTAAGATCAATTGAGGATCACCTTCAATCTTAAGGTAAGGGGTTTCTACTCGAACCTCCACGTTCATTTTGGTCAGTCTTATTCATTACATACATAAATTAATTTCTTCATTATTCTTATGAACTCCACATATAATCTATGATAGTGTTTTATATATGTTTATAAACCATAATACTACTTTCATTTATGGGTAGTTATATGTTTTAAAAGGATTATTCGAAAAACAATTTAGAAATACAAGACCTATTCAAGGTAATTTCTCAAATTCATACCTATTAAAAATGAAAATCAAAAGTCTACTTTTGTAAAAATTTGTCTTTATAGAATCTATCCTTTAATTATAAAAATACTATCGTACTTCACTTATTATTTTATACATTGAGTTTTCAAAAATAACTCTTATTTTTAGAGTGATAAAGTTTTTATCTCAAGAATTACACGCTGATTTTATAAGGGTATCATCATCTATTTAAACACCCTTTTTTATTCTTATGAATTATTGGGGTAAATATTTTATGATATCATATAACATATTTAATTGATTGGTTTATGATTATTTTTATTATGGATGTCTTATATTTAAACCATTCACAAATTTAGTCTGAATGGTTAATGTTAATGCTTAATGTTCTGGTAAGGTTATTTAAATTTCATACATTAGATTCAATATAAATGTATATTTTGTTTATATTTATCACCATTAATATGAAAAAAGAATTGATCTTATTAGGTGTCATTTGGTGCCTGCTATATCCCCTCGGTGCATTGATAGGTCTCATAAGACAACTTATGGTCTCAACACGAGGCCATGACAAAATGGACATTTATGGTCTTGGTATGATGCTTTTACGATATGGTTATGATGTCTCGTATTAGGAATTACCTCATTATGAAAATAGTATTGATCATTCATGTGGTTATTTGACTTGTATAATTTAAATAATTATGTTTTTCTATGGAATTATTTCTTCAGCTCTTATTCCATCTACAATGTGTTGATGATTAGTTTTAAAGGCATGTGTTTTTGTTTTTCACTGTTCCCAATGATTATGTTCATGATATCTTCTACTATATTTCATACCCTTATTGAGAATTTGACCTCAACCCATTCTTATGTTTCATTTTCTCAGGAAATGAAGTTATTTATTATGATTCACCTCCAAGGATAAAATTATTTTGTTGGTTGTTCCCAAAAAACATATATGTTGTATTTCATTTCAGGTTGTACTATTGAAATTATGTATATATCTTGATTCTAAATATACTAAACTACATGGTCCATTCGGATGAGTATTACTTTTCTATATTCCAATGTAATAAAATAATGCAATGGCTTTGGAAAACTGGGTTTGGGTCATTAAAACCATTATTCAGGGTTTTTTTGGAAAATAAACAAAATCATTATTCATAGGGAAGATTAACAACCATAATTTGGGTAATGGTTTCTTTTCATTAAATAATTGGGGACAATAAAATGATTTATATAAGATAATAAATTAGAAATATAGTATCAAATTAAATAAATTATAGGGATGTTAATATTTCTTTATGGATAGAGGAGGTGATGAGAATATAGAAGAAGAAAATAAATTAAGAGTGTTTGTTTTAGAAAGTTACCTCTTTAGTATTACCTCCTTGATGGAACCCTCCGGGAAAATGGAATTAATATTTTTGTGATACCATCAACAAATGGACATTGGGATATATGTTAGGAGTGGTTTTTGATGATATTTTAGGAGCTATAGGTCTAGGTAGGAGAAAGGGGGTGCGGAAGATTGTTCGGTATACTTGAGGAGGGGTGGGATTAAGTGATTAAATAATGATTATTTTATATTTAAATCCAACCACATTTGGTTGGAATTAATTTGAAATAATTATAATTATAAATAATGTTTTAAAATATGGTTATGGTTGATAAAAAAATCAACCACACATTTACTGTTTTTGTTTTTATCTATTTAAATATTTTACCATTTACCTCTAACCAATTTCATTATTTTACCTATACTATGGTAAATTATTTTTTTTAAATAGTAAATTTTTAATTCATAAAAATGAAAATGGACGTAATAAATAATATAGAACATTTGATACCAAATATGGAATCCATTTTATAGAATTAAAATCACATAATTAGAAAAATTAAATTTTAAACAAAACCCACAGATGTGATGAAAAAGTAAGTTTTCGAGAAGTGTAATTATCACGAGAAAGAAGTATTTTTTTAAACTCGATTAATAATAAAAAAAATGGTATGAAACTAAATTTATAATAAATTATTTATAATCAAAAAACATCTTCTAAAAAATTTTCCATTAAGGATTATTTTAATTAATTTAAATGTGGATATATTATGGACTTAAATCCGTTTAAAAAATTACATTTTTCTAAAAAGAAAAATAATCTTATGAAAAAGGAAAATATAAATATCATTAATAAAATTATGTAGATTAAATTTAAATTAATAATTCATATGTTACACTAAATAAAATAAAAAATTAATGTGAATTTTTTGATTTATTTGAATTAATTGATATTTTTTGAAAAAAATCGCTATTTTTACTATTCATTGATAACCCAATATGTTTTTTGAAAAATAACAAAATTTCACCCAAGGTAAAACCTGATAATATTATTTTAAAAATACAATTCATTTTAGGAAATTAATTTTCTAAAATTTTCAAAAATAAATTATATTATTCACTTACAAAATACATGAAAACTCATTATTGAAGAAAATATATTTTTGAAAATATAACATCTTTACTAAAAATTTGAGTGAATATTTAAAAATAATTATTTGATACTTTAGGAATATGTATGAAAAATATATATTTCATAATGTCATTATTACTATTAATTCCCAACAAATTATTGTCTAGTTATAATACTCATAGTTATATATTAAGATTTTGTAGTTCCTTCAATATTGGTGTTAACTGTATCATAAAATATCAAACATAGTCTTCAATTTTTAAATTTCATAATGTTACACTTCATGTTTTGACAATTCTAAACAATAACCTATGATTACAACCCCTATGGGTTTCATGAAAACATCACCTACATAACACCTTCAGCATCAGGTAGTGAATGAAATAGTCTACGAACTCCACCGATGCAGTATAGTTATGACCACTGAGGTTTCACAAAATATCCTACAAACATTGAAACTGATGACACCACATAATCTAAAAAATTGTACTAATCAAAGAATAACGTTTTCCCACCAACAATCACTTCATAATCTTATACCTGAAGTGTGACAATCAACAAATTCTGTATCCAAGGATGTTGTATATAGGGGTCAACTTCAAATCATTTCTGGTTTAGGAGCCAGTGAGGAGGGCTCCTATCAATCGATGTCATCACCATCATCTAATAGGGTTCCCTCAATCAGTTGACAAGGGTGACACCAGATAAATTTCATCCTTGGATGAACATGTATGGGGACAATGGAAATCCAGATGGTTTTACAATGATGTTGATAATCAATAGTGGGATCATATCCTCTCTTCTACCAATGAAGCACATCCATATATTCTATCGATAGACCATGGGAAGGATCATTTCCCTGATTTTTTAGATAAGGTGTAAATGAATATATTTATTTCATGAATGGTGGTGGCACATATTCATTTCCTTGTGTGTGAATCCCAACATATTATTCCAGAGGAAAATGAGGATAATAGTTGGCTCATATAACCATTTTGATCGAAGATATATTCCAAAATATATTAGAGGAACACATACCTGAGGATATGTGAACATTACTCTTGAATATCATGAGATTCATACTAATCAAGAACAATACCTAGCATATATTCATATTTCTACCAGGTCTCACTATGTTAGAGAATCACATGGCTTGGGATAGGCTCATACTGTATTCAAAAAAGACTCACAATATACTCTAAAGGAATAATATTGGCCTCATGTCACTACTCCAACTCGTGGTCACCATGTGAGAAAATAATAAACCTTAGGAAAAACTCATATTCCTATTATTATAGCTACATGACATATTATAGTAGCTAATGTATTCCAGACTCATCCATACTTTCACTGATGAAAAACAGAACTAACATCCTTTAGAGGCAATACATGGAGGTAAATCAAAATATTCTATTTTGGAATGCATATTTAAATCGAGCTCACGACATGGATATATAAATGAATGAATAGAATATCCCAACAACCAATAACATGTAGGAACATATTCTAAGTGATAATACAAAACATCTCTTACATACTCCAATACCTTATCAGTAATGAGATCATATTCTCACAGTTCCCAAAATGTATAATTACTTCCCGACAATATTCATGGAGTTGGATCCTATACATACTCAACACTAAATGGAAAGTTGGTATATTTTGGATATGATGTAGGATTAAGCTCATACCCCTAAAATTCTTAATAAAATTGTCTTTGAGGCTATTCAATTCATGTATAAAACACCTCATGAGCCTATCGACTTTTCTACAAATGTAGAAGGTGATCAATACTATGATAATCCTCATTATGGTAGTGTGGACATGTATTACGTAGACTCGAATCTTAAAATATTATGTGGTAAATCTCCCAATGATGTTATCTCCCTCGAACAAAGAAATTATCCCCTTTCCCAGGCACATCTATATAGTGAGGTGCTAAAATGTCTGATCCCTTTATAATGAGAGGTGATTGAAACCCTTGGCTAACCGTATATATTTCAACATCATTTTCAAGTAACCCATTACCACTGATATAATGAAACCCAATGAAGTATCCCATGTTTCATGTTATATTAGAGATATGTAATTCTAATTAATAGGAATTTGACTTTGATATATGGATAGAGATAGATGGAAACAATATCCCTACCATGCTTTTCCCCTCAAAACATCATTCTATGAGACCCTAGATGAGCTAGAGAAGAAGTGTATTCCTTACCTACCCCAATATATGTGGGAAACACATCAGAGATTGAAATTTAGACACATCCCATATCATGTATACAATGGTCGCATTTAGACTAAAGACATACCCTTTTGTCAAGTGGACCATGTTCATATCTCTTTTGTTCGGGACCTGAAATCTAAAAAGAAAAGAATATATCTACAATATGCTTTCCACTATTTCCCCACTAAATTGTTAAAAAGATAACTGAAGCCTTATTTGGTATTCATATATGTGGACAGTTAACATATATATAATTTCACCTTTTCACTCCCTTATGATTGAAAATCCCTTCAAAATATGGAATTTTGTAATGTCATAGCCTCTGAAGTGATCAGGGGATTAGGTGACACGTGATCCAATTGTATAATAAAATGGAAATAACCCAACTTAATAGTTCCCAGATGTCAAGAGTACATGGAGAGGTCCTATAATTGTTTATTAGTCAAGAAACTTTTTATGTATCTATTTTATCCAACTCAATCATGATTACAATTGCGCCAAATCAAATGGGTCACAATAGCAGTTTCTATATAATCCGTCTAGGAGAGAACCCATCTGACCGGGTTCAGAGATTATTTACAAATATATCTAACCCATCATTGATCAATACCTAAGAGTATTTTTGATATATTTCATGATTATATAAACCTACCCCATCCCATAGGACTGGGTGAATTTTTAACCAAATCACAATCACCAGGTTCATCCCATTCCATGATGGTTATATAGAAATCAAGAATGGGTCAAGATCAAACCCATTTTGTTGGGTCCATAGAATTTATATCTCAATTCCTATACCTTGAATCAAAAAATCATTTATCATAATAATAATATCATCAATAAAAGGATTATGAAATTACAATAGAGGCTCCAAACAACCCATATCCATTGGGGTTGTGGGAACTATCATCATTATTACCACCATATAGGGAATTTATATTCTATGGTTGGGGGTAAATATCAATGATAGAAATCACATCCATTCCTAAGGATACAAGAAAAACATTTTATATTCCAGGATCATTTATTACACATGATCAAAAAACTATATCCAAGTCATTACACATAGGACGAGATAAGAGTAATATACAAAGATGGTAATCAGCCCCTATAAACGTTATAAGGAAAAAGGTCGAATATGGATAGGGGTTAGAGGAATGATACTGATTCAATAAGTTTATAATCACCATATTGTGTTCAGAGTAATGGGACAAATCTTATAAACTGATAAAACTATGTGAATATCCCCACTAGCAACATAATAAATTATATTGATCAAAATGAAAATCAAAAGAGAAAAAATCCCTTAAAAGGAGGTTTTTGAAATGCACTATCTAAGGATTAACACATAATGAATCCGAGGAGAAACCTAAACCTATAGACCTCAAATAATTATTTTCCACTGTTACAATAGAACACTGAAATGAATAATGGGACATGTGTCTAAAAATCCTAGTCATCACCCAAAATATATGAACATACTTCCATGATGAAATTGATGGAACCATATGAGAATGGGATTCAAACTCTTAGATAACTCAATGAGGAGTTACTTAGTGGAATAATTTTCATTGTACATCGTCTCCTGGAAGATATGAATATCCCTCCTCCACCATATCAGGAAAGAGTCGATCCACCTGCAAGAGTAGAATCTATTTGTCTGGTTGGATAGAGATCTAGGATTCTAGTCTATATAAATGAGGAAGTCAGAGATGATCATGAATTAATTCCATTATGAAGGCCATCCCCCCAAAGGGTAATAATTACATCATATAATAGATAAAAAACAATGGGTTATGAAAAAAGGGTCATCTTATCAAACCCTCCCCCTCCTTATAGACGAGAGGTGGCTTTGATTATAGTTCCACCAAAACTGCTCAAGGTCATGGAGTCGAAGCTTCTGAAATGAAATCCATGGAAACAAGACATTAACCTATGAATATTGGGACTAATCAATATATCAAATCAGTGGATGTAACATTTTCCCCACCCAATTACTATTATCTAGATTTTTCACCCATTGATGATGTGATAATACCAGAACAACATCTATCAAATTTCATGTCTTGATGCATCCTTATAAAGGGCCCTTGATATTAATATGAGGTGACCAAGATGATATTTTTTTATAGAATCATTTATGGATAGCATTAGTTTTGTATTACATCCCTAAAAAAGGATCCCTTATAGAATGTAAACACCTTCACCATCAATTCAATTACTATTTTAGCAACACGATACGTAAAATGATAATAGTGGACCTTATGAATTGAATAAAATGTGAATGTGAGAGGGTTTATGACTTTATATTTATATGGAATGGTTTTACTTATTCACTCACTACCACTATCTCAAAAGAGAAGCTACTGGAACTTGTGATGAAAATCATAGGAATGTGTTATATACACCACTAATAATAATTATATATCTGGGTAGATTCAGATAGTTTTCAAAAATTACCCATCTTTTGGAATATTCCATTCAATTAACCCAAGGTAAATCTCATAAAATTCCAAAAAACCTAAGGGAACATGATTTTTAAGGTGGAGACCATAGCTGCAACCCTAAAATGATATTAAGTACCCATTTCAGTACCAAGGCATTCCCTATATCACTTGACACTTCCCATGATGTGATAGAATCATCAAAATCACAAATGAATAGAAGTGAAAAAAATGATCTCCAAGGATTTTAGTAATGTATTAATAAATCATACACCTTCAAAAATGAGAAGGTGCATAGTTATTTCCTTTTAGTTATATAAAATTACCTACTCAGGCTACCATAACCTAGGAAACCTGATGAGTTCATACTCTCTGATCACGCCAACTAATACCTCTTCTATAAGTTGATTGGCCACATAATCAAGATTTATTAATCATTTAATGCATCCTATAAATTTATTTTTCATTCTAGATAGGTAATGTTGGAAAATAACATAGCACGAGTGAATTTTGTAACTATTTCAGAGCCAATGGAAGTTGGTGATTGGTAAGAAGTTTTGGATAGGCATGGGAAGATGTTTGATAATAGGATGAATCGAATGATATTTTACTGAGTTCATTCTACCTTGGGTGCACAGATTAAAAAATCCATGATAATACTATCTCCTAGGTATTTAAATTTAAATGAAACTGTTAGAGGTATACATAATCATCAAGAACGAGAGAGATAGAAGAAGAAGATTTATATTCTTCTCCTATAAAATTCAAAACTCTTGAATATTGATTTCCTAGAACATTCACAAATGGGAACCACCCCCACCAAATGAAACCTTTATTAGATAAATAGGTCATAGTTATTTATGTTAACATAATACAAATAATATAATCGTTATTCAATGATGAATATTTCTCATAATATGTGTTCCACATAGCTGACCGATGATTAGGAGGTTGAAGGTGCATGAGCTAAGGATATATTGGAATATTATTTAATTTTAAGATCTAATATATTAGTCACATGAACAAATAAGAAATTTATGAAATTGATACGCATGATTAAGAACTCTAGAGAGCCTAATAAAAACATAGAGGTGTCTTAGATACCACCAGAAGTCATCCAATCAAAGTCATCTAACATGACCAATTTGTAGGGGTGCAATTGCTATATCAGGTGAGACAAAGTTGAAGGACAAAGCGACCAATTACACTGATAGAATATTTTCCCTATATCACATATCAAGTAGGGAAAATATGTTCTCATGATGAATTATAATGAACCATCCCATTAGTCCCCAACACCTCAGCTCTCGTGCCCCAAAATGTGGACCAACCCATCATTAGGAAGAACCAAACATTGGAACCAAAGCATGAAATTTTGAAATAGTTGGTAGAAATTAATTTCCTGAATCTCAATATTGGATTCTCTCTATATTTCAAATTAACAAAGATAATCACTCATCATGGCCATTCAGAGCCCACAAGGGTTTGAGGTAGATGTTTTTATAGACATTTTTCCTTTAGTGGAGACAATGCCACTGGAATACCATGTTTCCATCTCATTGACATATCAAGATCAGAAAGATGTCATCAATGGATATATAAGACCCCTATATTTTGAGAGAAAAGAAAATGATGTCAAAATATGAAAGTTTCTAATTTAAAATAGGTCTGGGATCAAACACGTCCTAATTTGGACCCTTCAACATTTGGGATTTAGTGATGGGGAATTATCTCCTAAAAATATAACAATACAAGGGTATGATAAAACTGGTCAAATGCCACCTTGGAAGATCAAGAAAAATTCACAATTTGTGGATCTCACACTGAACACTAAGTTAATGATTATCCATTAAGATACCACATATAATTTCCTTCTTGAAAGACCTTTTCTTCACTAACACAAGTTGATATATTCAACATATCAAGAGTGTTTTAAATTACCAATCGATGGTAATGTTAGCATACTACATGGTGAAAATTCTCCCTTTGTGTTTTTTGAATTCATATATGATAACATATATTTCTATAAAAGGGTGAAAAAAACCAATAGTGGATGGAAATGTATTAGATAAATCCACTAATGACCTAGGGAATCCCCTATGAATTCATGTAGTATACTTGATAGGAATTATGTAACACCTAATAATTTGATTGATGTAGCATACTTGATCCCAGATATAGGAGATCATTCAGTTACCAATGACATTATAAATGAAAATAATCAACGCTAAAATCTCTCTACAACGATTTTAGCAAATGGGGATGTCAATGTCTCTTCCCTTGGCCTCTCTCCATGATAATGATTAATATTCCCCTGAGGAAAATTTTGTACAGTCTACGAAATGTATAATGAATATGATGGACTTAGGAATTCTACATTCGTATATGGGGAAGGTTTCTCCACCATCATTGATGAACTTAAGAAGCTATCTATGGTAATATAAGAAGTCTTGAAATGCATATTGAATAGTAAATTTATGCCTCGCAAAGAGAATGAGATTTATTTTATGTTTATCAAGTAACATTGATATTTGTTTTCCTAGAATTATACATAAATTCCAAGATTAATCACTAATGTGGCAACACACCATCTCCAATAGACAAATGACGATCAATTTTTCAAGCAAGTATCTAAGTGGATAAACCATTCTCATTATACTAACATAGAATCATATGTTAACAAATTGATAAAAGATAAGTATTTGAGGGAAGTGAAATATCCAAGGTGTCTCACCAACAAGATCCTTATAATGAAATAAAATTGGAATATGAGTGTATAAATCAAATTTAGCGACCTTAATATAACGTACTAGTAGAATGATTTAGTTTCATCATTAAAATAACTCTTGTTCAGTACAACTCTGGGATACCATGTCATTTCCTTCATGGATAGGTATTTAAGGTACAATGAAATAAAAAGGGACACTAAAGGAGATGAATCATCTACCCCTAAAGAACCATCTAGGATCTATTTCCATAAGGTTATTCACTTTTTATCTAAATAATACATGCACTACTTACGAATATGAGAGAAATAATATCTTTAATCCCTTCATATGGAATATAGATGAATTCAATATTTATGTGGTGTAAAATTTCAATAGTGAAGTGATCACCTCACAGATCTTCAAGATTAACTGAAAAAATGTGTCAACATATTTTGAAGATGAATCCACTAAAAGGAACATTAAGGGTAACATGAAGTTAATTATTTGGATTTTAGGCATGCCACCATGGAATTAAGGTCGACCCAAAAATTACAAGTGACATTCTAGAAGAGTCACCCCTTCCTAATCACAATGAACTAAGTGGGATCCAAGGAAACCGATACTATTTTTAGTGTCTTATAGCTAACTTGGACTGAAAATATCCTCCCTTTATGCTGTTAAAAAAGAAGGTATTCACTCACCAAAGACTGAGGACTAATAATAAGACTTTGATAGTGTCATGTAATACTTGTTGTACCCACCAGTCTTGATGACTCTAATGGAAGTACATCCATTCATCTTATATGTGGCCACCATACAAGGATTAGTTGTCTCTCTACTAAAATATAAAAATGCCTTGGGGACTGAATGTTATTAATACCTTAGATTAATGATTCTACGAACATAGATGTGGTATTTAGATGTCAAGAAGAAATTCCTCATGCTAATCATTGCAGTGAAATGGGTGATACATTACTTGAAGCACCCCAAAAACCTCTTTAACTCTTATTTTGACCTACTAACGTACATACATGGCATCCCTATGTTGACTGGGCATTTGTACCAGTGGAAAACTATTCAGTAACAGTATGATATCCAGTTTGTTCCAAAAAATTAATTGAAATGGATGAACATAGAATACTTTATCATAGCACATCCCTCATGGAAAATTACAGAAATGGAAACTGAAAGTATTGATGAAGGGGATTTATAAACCCACGATACATCCCAAATGTGGATGATGCATTCCGATGGTTATATCAATGATGAATATACCATCAAAAAGGATGAATTGGATATTCTCAGTTGTTATATCAGATGTCAAATGGTACATTTCCCTTATGATCCCACATTTCCCTATGTTTTTTAAAAAAATAATCATACGGATGCATTGACTAATTCAGACATAGTCTTGACCAACCCTGAATAATATTAGGTGGTATTCCACATCACACATTGAAGTAACGTTTCCTCATGTATTTACTATGACAAAGAAGAAGTAAATCACATCAACACCACCCTAGATTATGAGGAAATGATACCCATATAGGTATGTATGTAGACCATAGGTTCTTATCTAAAAATGGGACACTCCCAAGATACCTCAACAGAAGGGAGAAGAATCAACATGAAGTGGAAACCTCCACTATTCCGGATGGGTTAAATTAGAAAAAGTCCACTAAAAATGTGTATTTAATGGAATATTACTTAGATGCATCATAGAAAGTGAGATTCCCACTCTAATGGCATAATTATATGTATTATTTTGTGGTTCTCATAAATCTAGGGATGAGTCTCTACAATAAAATAAAAAGGATTGGTTACTATTGGAAAACAATTATAAAAGACGATGTATAATTCCCCATGAAATGTCACGAATGCTAGATTTAAGGAAACATCATCCATCATCCTCAAGAATTTTTACATAAAATAAAAAACTTTGTATTTATTTCATATAGGGAATAGATGTTTGGGGACCATATCTCCCACCCACACTTATGTAGTTTATGTACAACAACTAAATTCTTTTACAAATGTTATGAGGAAATACCCCTCAAGGAAGTAGTGATGAATAATATCATTAACTTCTCAAGGACCAACATTATTAAAATATTAAGATTCCATCACATGATATTTATAGACAATAAACCCACTTTCATTCAACCATGATAATGAATTTTTACTAGGAGTGCAACATCAAGTCTGACCATTCATCCAAATATCATGAAACGATGAATGGGAAAAATTGAAGCCTTTAATAAGACTCTAAAAAATAATCAAGAATATGGTGGATAAAGATGAGATTTCATATCCAAAAAGGATCGTCGATTATTTATTGTCATAACATTCCAGCACATACACTACAACAAAAGAAACTATTTATTCATTGGGGTGTGGATCAAAGGTATATTTTCATATAGATATCTAGATTCACTCTCCTTGAATAGTTATCCACAAAAAATATTAAATTATTACAATCCATAAAAGTGGAATTGTTCGTTGGAATAGATTGATGTTAAAATGTTTCATACACTATACAACCATGAAGTATATCAGAATATAATCACACAATCCTTCAATAAAATGGTATGGGAGAATTGGTATTGGCTCTCAGAACCCCAAGGATACCATGAATGAAAACTACAATGTTGGAAACCAAATAGTGAGGGCATTTCATCGTAAGAAAGGTATATTCTAATGGATCCTACTATATGGAAATTATGAATGTGTGGATTATAACAACCCAACAATGTGACATTTCTCTAAAAATAAATTGAATTTCTACCAACAACAATCCCAGATTATCACCACATGAAATTAATCTTCAAGGAAAATGTCCCGACAACCTGATTTTAATCTACTATAAAAATTTAAATACCACATGGTGTTAAACTGCAAGGAAGAAATCATGAATATATGATGTTAAACTGCAAGGATACATCTTAACAACATGAGGATTAATTGAATGGAATTCATTCTGGTCGCACGTTGTTAAACTATCTGATATTTCCTTATTGAATGACATTAATCTTCCTTGACGACCTGGCCACCATATGATGTTAAAATACATGGGGAAAATCATCTCACCCAAGATTCTCTCGATATGAGCTAGAACAGTACAAAGGATAAATGAACCGCCACCTTCATTTTGTGTGATTCCATTAAATATACGGAATTCCCCCACTCAAGCACTACTTAAGGAATGATTACTGCATTTATAGGATAAATATTGATGACTATATCTCTAGTCTAGTGGCTAGACATTATAATTATTAAAATTGAGTCACCTTCATCCTTACTACATGATGTTAAACATCATGGATGATTTATCTACTACATGACGTTAAACATCATTGTTGATATCCTCATCGAATGAAAATAAAATTCATGGTTTTCTAGAACTATTTATTGCTTGAATATCGTTATAATGAAATATGTAGGGAAAACTAGATCGTATTTCTTGTCCCATATGTGGATTGATGTATAATTCTCCTATCATTTCCTTTTATTTACTCAATATGGTGAAATAAACATTTCATTCCATGTTTCTCACACTGAGAATAGCTCACATGGGATTAGGAACTCCTATAAAAGTTTCCCTGAAGGACTGAAACATATCAACTCATGATAGGGTTAGCATGGTTCTATATCTGTGACCATCATAGATTTTTATCATATGATATTAAACTAAAATGTTGGCTTCCCTTTGAGGACCAGATACTATGCCTTATTATATAACTTTTTATAGAGGACAACTATCCTTAGTGTTGTTCTTTCACCAAACCTCCATTCATGAAATATGTGGGTCATGATTCCTATCAACAATGAATATGAAACGATGTATAGGTTCCCAATATTATATCCATCAGAAATAAAAAATGTGAAAAATAACATCTCTATGTATGGATTAGTCTTACATGTAGTGTTTTTCATTCTAAAACTGTGTCTGGATTATTCCTACCATTACAAGATATGTAGTGATACCTAAAATCCGGTTCATGGGTTCATGCACAATAAAAAAATGAATAATGACCCCCTCAGTTTATTGGTTAGACCTGGGTGGATATTTCAACAATCAAGAACTATGTGTGGATTCATTCATATTACCATTGGATACACTGTTGTGGGATAATCTCTTGTCTTAGGCCCATGCATAACATAAAAATGTCCCTTCTTGACGTATGGTCTATAGCGGTGCCTGGATCATTCATACAAGAACTACATGTGGATTGATTCTTTTCCACATGGGAAAAATAGATATGCCTAGATCCCAAGTACTAGGTCGAGGCATAATGATTGATGGAAATAATCCCCCCTCCCTCCACTGTTTATGGGTAAGACCAATGTGAATTGTATCATTCAAGAACAACATTTGGTATGATTCCTTAAAAAATTCAATCTGTATTGACAGCCATATATCCAATCCTATATGCATCCACAACCTAAAAAATGATAAATATGAACCCCTAACTGCATATGTGATAGTCCTATGTAGAGATCATTCCAAGACCCAATTTCACACAACCAAATTGAATGTATAGTTTCCCCTTTTTTATTAGGTTGAGTATGGATCATGTGACATTAGGGAATACAGAGGACTTCTCTTTCTGATGCGACGTAGTGAAATTTTAGATTAGAAATAATTTCTTTAATACATGATGTTAAAATTTCATGGAAAACAACCTTATCAAATGATTTTAAAATATATGGAAAACATATTTTTCACATGATTTTAAGATAAATTATATATACATCACTAATACATGATGTTAAAATGTACATGCCATCACCCATCATCATTCATTAATAAAGGACCACATGATCCTGACCCTGGTCAAACAAAATATTTTGTACCTTCATCATCTATTAGGAAACTCAAATCATAAATCACATATCATGGATTGGTTGTCTGGGATTTCCTGCAACCATTCATGGCCCAAGGAATAGGAAATATATCTCTATATTTTACTGTGTCAACAATGCATAATGGTTTTGAAACACCAACTTGGTAAAAAATGCCCTTATAATAATGTCTTTCTCATCCTTATGAGAGGAACAACGCCATGGAGAATCTCACCACCATAGAGTGTTTTGGGTCGACCAATCATGATTTTTCCACATCACTACTCATGAACAGATAACCATGAGAAATTATTTATAAAAGTTTCACATCCCACTCAAAAGGTTGATTGAGTTCTCCTGACCCTAGGTACCATATTTAGGATATTTTGTAACATTCTCCTCACACCAGGTCTATGTGCATCATGACGTTAAACTACACACACTTTCGTTAATTCTACCGGAACAAAATCTTTAGATTTTTTTTGTCCACATTTCGAGACCCTAAATTAATAGTGAAAGAGACACTAAAATTGTTTTTTAACCCACAAATGTAATCTTGAAAAAAATTTATTCTATTTTCACTAAACTATTAAGCTCTAATGTTGTTAATGAAGATATTGTGTGAATAAATATGGAGTAAAATTAATGGGTACCAATTTTTGAAACTAGTAAAAGCTAATCCTGGATCTTTTCACCCTCTAGGATAATAAATAGTTAGAGTAATGGTTTTCTACATCTCATCGCTATGATAAAGTGTTCACTCTATTGTGGATTTTATTTAAGGTACTCGAACCCTTCTTGAATATTAAATTTTCTATAAATCACAGTTTTTGATTTCGGCGGCTTGGCTCACTGTAAAAATTTCATAGAACAAGGAAATGGACACCCTGCTTCGAGGGGCCTTTGGTTGACTATGCATGGCTTCCCCTGGTTCCATCATATGAGCCTCCAACCACCAACCAAATAGTTCATAATGGGATAATGGGATTTATGATCCATGTTAACCCTGCCATCACCATGAAGGAACTCAAATACATAGAGTGCTGTGTGTATTACCCCAAGCTTCCATGGTACACTACTCTTGAATAATACAATAGCATGCATTGTATGAAACATCAAGTTCCAACACACCACGACCAATCAAACTAGCAATTACGAATATTAATACCCACTTTTTAAAATTTTATAAATTTTATTTTTTAAAATGGTATTCATTTTTGGATTCCAAATATCTAAAGTAACTTAGGTGAATTTTTGGTATTTTCTTGAAAACATTTAATTTTTGATGAATCGTGAAAAACACTACGTTTTTGTTTTGAATTTTTTTTATTTATATAATTATGTATTGAATTTGAAATTATATTAGGTAAAAATAGTTACATAATACCTCTATATGTTCAATGTAATTCATTGGACTCATTTTATAATAATAAAAGTTATATGAAATTTTATTAACCTTTTTACTGTCTTTTACACACCATCTAGGCGCATTTTTAAATTTGTATAAAACATAATTTTACCACATCTAGGAATTTTATCTCAAAATTCAATGTAACATGATTGAGAACAGTAAGTAAAATATGGTTCAATAAGATGAAAATAACTTTTGTTGTATAGTAACTTTTGAGGATTATTTACCATGATTAAAAGTAAATAGTGTAATTAAAGGTAAAAAATGATATTATATTTAACCAAACACATGTCATAATTATATTGGATAAGTTTATTTCGACCAAAATCATGATTAGGAATAAAATAAGAATCTTTTGGTTGACTTGGATTAGATTTAGACATTTACTATTATTTTATTTAAAGAAGATTTAAATGTGTTAAATTCAATGATTAATTACTAAAACATTTTTAATATAGGGTTATACATAAGTTAAATTCGAATATATATATTCATTATAAATAAAACTATTTCCTACATTATAGTATTTTATTTATAATTTTTAGATATTAAATAATAAAATTTACTTATGAGACAGTGATGATGCAGTAATTACCTTATTAATGAATGATTAAAATAATTGATATTAAAAATATCCAAATAAATGTAAATTGAGACATATAATAAATTCCATTAATTTTATAGGTTAATATTTCATTTTATGTTTTATTTAATAAATTTTTTTCGAAGTGATAATGTTTTTATGACTTTTAAAAAACAATAAACCCAATACGGTCAAAATTGACATAAATGAATTTTTCAATCAAATACTACGTTATTAATTTATATAACATTCGTAAAAATCAATGGTTAATCCAAAGAAAATATATAAGGTTATCTATGAAAATAATTAACCACATGGTGTTTTCATGGATTTTTATATTAGGTTTATTAACCATTTATTATAATAATACTAGAATACATGGAAATCGTTAAACTACTTAACTAAGAGTTCAATATAAAAGATAAGGTTAATTTGGTGACCAAAACCTATATAAAACTTATCGGTTGAGTGGATTTTGACCCATCCCCACCTTATCCTTAAAATAAATAATTTTTTATCCACTATAAACTCAATATGATTGTATAATAAAATAATATTTCCATCTACTCCTAAAGTAACCATAACCTCTCTTTTAAAAGGGTACTTCCCCTTCTATCAAAATAACAACTCCAAAGCCATTTGGATTGGAGAAACCCTACTAAAATATCCACCCAGCTATCCTCCCTTAATCCTATATTAATTAATTTGATCAGAATCCATCCTAAGGATCCGTTTTGATAAAATCAAGATGAAACACCCGAAGAAGAGGTAATAATTTCACCACATTTTTCAATGTTAATTTATTCTGAAACTTCCACATTCTTTATTGTTTCTATACCCAAATAATTACTCCAGTACCTTATACATATTTTCATGTTATTATAAATATGGTACAACCATATTTATTATTCTATCCATCATATGAATTACATGTCACCATACGTGCGTATGTACGGCTTACTGTCTCCACATCATGGTGTAGTTTGTTATTCAAACACTTCATTATTTGGATGGGTATAATAATGAGTATAACATATTTAAATGATAAATATAACATTTTATTGATTCTATATATATGATATACCATCAAATTACATATGATTTCACCATCAATATAATTATATTGTCGCTCGTGTGAACGTACAGATTTTCGTCTCCCCGAACGTGATGAGATTCATTCCCCATCATTATCATTCAAGAATAATTTTCATTTTATTATTCAAAATAATTTTTAAGATCTTAATTTCATTCTCTTTTTGAATCATATACATCATATCTATAACAAACATGACTTCTGTTAAAATACATATAAAGGAAAATGAATCAGTTAACCCTCGGAACAATGATACTATTGATATATTATTATCAACAAAATATTAGAAGATCATATATGATATAATATTTATGTATGTGGTTATTTTATAATTTAATAACAATTATTTATCTATTATATAGGAGGTTAATGTACCCTCGATCATGGAAAATTTCAAGGAAATAGCTAATTCTACAATCTCTTCAATATCTGAGGTTGTTTATACATGAGTATCTACTTGGACCTCTTTATCATACCCATATGTGTTTCTTAAAAATGTATTTAAAAACATTTTTAAAAATTCCTAGACTATGGTTTAAACTAATTTATACCATTGTTTAACTTTTTATAGGATTTTTATAAACGAATCTTTCTATCATTTTCCAAACAAGTTTCATTATGACCATTTCGACAAAATTAAAAAAAAATGTTTTTTACATATATGGTGTGTGTTGCTATTTTCAACTGTTATAACACCATTGACGCATCCCTTACAAGGTTATAAGAATATTTTCAAAATAAATTTTTCCTTTAAAATTTCATGACATTTAAATAATTACAAAATAAAAAGAGATATTACCCTCAAATAGTATTGATTTCATATTTATTGACATCATTTTTAAGCTTTTATGATTGTTTGAAGATGAGTTATTATGATAAAATCTTCCATATTTTATTTAAGGATTTGTGACATGTTTTACTGTGGATGTGATATTTTTATAGCATTCATGGTTTATGGTTAAAGTATTGACATTTTGTATGCCAATTTTAATACAAATATTTTTGTTATGTTTCATCCTTTTCATATGAGGAATGCATCAGACATAGTAAGTGATGGTCAATGTTGAATGATAAAATTCTAGTGAAATGGGGCATTATTCAAATGAATTTCCTTATCACTAAATAATGTTATTTGAGAAAAGTAAAAGGGAGAAATTCCAATCATATGTGATCACTACTGGTGAGGTTGATGCTATGAAAGATTTGGTGGTGTGTAATTAATGGTTTCATCAAGTTTAACCAATGATTTATTTTATTATAGATCATATAATTATTTGATATCATCTCAGTTTTAAAAAAATTGATATTTCTAATTTTATTTAACATGTTTTTTGTCAGACAAATATCTTAAGGGAAGTATCAGTGCAACAAAAGTTTGTGAATTAGTCTCCATTAGGATATATAAATGGTCTTATCTTATGATATCATCATACTACCAATGATTTAATAAGATATAATCCTGGATATGGATTGGATTTTAGGCCATGATGCAAACCATTATTATAAGAAGAAGAAGGTTACAATATTCGATGATGATACGGAGTACCTTATCATTAGAGTAGAAACATCACCCCATGATTCTTATCTAGATCCTCCCAAAGTAGCTCTACTAAATTCAATTATTGGTGTGGAAGAGAATGAAATAACTATGGATGAGGAAAATAATGTTGAAATAGAGGAAATACATTTTATACAAGGATATTTTGATTTGTTTCTTGAATATTTACCTAGACATTATCCAGAACGAGAAACTGTGGTTTCCATTGATTTACTTCCTGGTTGAAGGCCCATATGGAAGTCCCCTTATAAAATGGCCACTGTATAATTAGTGAAACTAATGAGAAAACTAATTGAATTGAGAAATAAAGGATTTATTTTCCCTAGTGTTTCTCAGTGGGGATCCCCTGTTCTTTTTGTTAATAAGAATGATGGATCTATGAGGTTGTGTGTTGACTACATAGAGATAAGTTCTATAATAATAAAGAACAGGTATCTCGTACATCTTATTGATGATTTATTCAACAAACTTCATAGAGATAAATATTTTTCAATGATTTAATGTTTATTTGGATATCATCAATTCTGTGTCAAGAGGGAATACATTCTAAATATAGCATTTCATACTAGGTACATGCATTACGAGTTTATAATAATGCATTTGGACTCAATAATTAACCCTATGTTCTCATGGATCTAATGAATAGTGATTTTACATAATATCTGGATGACTTTGTAGTGGTATTTATTGATGATATCTTGGTATACTAAAAAAGCTATGATTACCATGAATATCACTTGTGAACTATTTTGAGAACCTGTAGAAGAAATGAATTATATGTGATGCTTATAAACGTGTGAATTCTAGTTTCAAGAAATTTATTTTCTTAGCAATATTGTCTCTATGGATGGAATCTATTTTTATCCTTCTAATACAATAGAATAAAATAATGGCTAGTAAAAAAGAGTATAACTGAGGTATAAAGATTTATTTTTCTATTAGGTTATTATCGGTGTTTCATCCGGAATATTTCTAAATTGGAAAAACCATTAACCAAGATCACACGTAAAGGGGTCTATTTATTTTGGACAAAATAATATGAAGAATTATTTGAAGAACTGAAGAGAAGATTATTCAATGCTCTTATCTGGACACTACCCTCGGGGAATGATGAGTTTGTTATTTTTAGTGATGCATCAAAGAAAGGACTTGGATGTGTCCTAATACAAAATTATAGAGTTGTTTTCTATGCATCAAGACACCTAAAAATACTTCAACAAAACTATCCAACTCATGATCTTATATTACTAGCTCTAAAATTTTTTTTGTATATATGGAGACTATATCTCTATGGTGAGAAATAAGAGATATACAATGATCATAAGAGTCTGAAGTATATTTTCTCACAAAAATATCTCATCATGTGGCAAAGGAGATGGCTTAAACTACTCCAAGATTATGATTTCACAATAAAATACCACTTCGGGAAGGAAAATAAGGTGGTAGATGATTTATGGGGAAATGATCATGAAGTATTGAATAAGTTGAGAGTTTAAAGGGATCCTATGTTAATGGATCTAGTAAAGATGGATATGAGAATAATAATAGACGGTGAAACATTAATACTTTTTCAAATGGTTTCAAATCCAACATTACTATAAAGGATAAAAAGTTCATTGAATGATGATGAGGAGTTCTAAATGAAAATTATTGCTATGAATGATGGGAGATCGATTGACATCATATATGAAGGTGGAATTTTGAAATTTAGGAAGAGAATTTGTGTTCCTAACATACCTGATCTAAAAATAGAATTGTTGGATGATGGTCATAGCTCTAATTTCATTATACACCATGGTAGCACTAATATGTATAATGATTTGAAGGAAAATTCTTAGAGGGACAACATGAAGAGGGAGATATGCTGATTATGTGTCATGAAGTATGGTTTGTTAATAGGTGACGACTATAAGACAACATCCATGAGGAGTCACACGACCTCATCCCATACCAGAGTGGAAATCCCATGATATTACGATGGAATTTATCATGGGGCTACCAAAGACTCCTAGAAGGAATGATGCAATATAGGTCATTTTTTGATCGTCTTACCATGTTAGCACATTTTCTTGCTATAAGAGAAGATTTACCACACGAATTTCTAGAAGACTATTAATTAATGATGTTTTAAGACTCCAAGGAGTACCCCTATCAATTGTTTCTAATTGAGATCCATATTTTACATCAATATTATGGAAAAGTATTTAAATGTCCTTGGATACTGAACTTCATTTGAGCACTACCTACCACCATAAAACAAAAGGACAATTAGAATGAACTTTTAAACCCTAGAAAACATCTTGAGATCTTTATCTCTTGACATTCATGGTATGTGGGATCAATATTTACCTCAGTTAGAATTTTCCTATAATAATAGCTTCTTTTTATGTATTTAGATGGCACCATATAAAGCATTATATGTAAGGAGATGCCGCACACCATTTTTTTGGATGAGGATAGTGAAAGAAAACACGTAGGCCCAGAACTTGTTGGGGAAACAATGGAAATGATGAAGATTATCCAAAGCCACATCAACGAAGCTCAATGTTTGAAAAATAGATATGATTATAACTGAATAATGGATTGGTAATTTCAAGTATGAGATCATGTTTTATTGAAGGTATCTCCATGGAAGGGTGTTATATGTTGTGGTAAGAAGTTTATAATAATTCCTAGGTACAATAGACCATTTAAAATTCTAGAACAAATTGGACTTGTAGATTATCATTTTGCAATGCCGCCAAGTCTCTCCAAAGTTCATGATGTGTTCCATGTGTCACTATTAAGAAAATACATGCCTGAACCGATGCATGTACTCACCTGTGAAGAAATATAACTAGAACCTTATCTATCTTATTTTGAAGATACATTCAAGATTATTGATACCAGGGAACAAGTGTTGAGAATTGAGAAGACTCGTCTAATTAATGTTCTATGGAAGAACCATAAAATAGAAGATGCATTGTGGGAACCTGAGGAACTTATGATGATGAACCACCTGAATATTTGTATGCAAAAATATTTTAGAAATTTTGAGGATGAAATTATTTGAAGTAGGGAATAATGTAACACCCCATTCTTCCAGGGTACACTTCTCTTTGAATAATACAATAGCTTGTGTTGTATCCAACTTTGAGTTATAACACACCACGACCAATAAAACAAGCCATTATGAATAATAATACACACTTTTTGAAATTTAATAAATTTTATTTGTCAAAATGGACTTCATTTCTTGATTCAGAATATCAAATTTACGTTATGGTGAATTTTTGTATTTTTTGGAAAACATTCAATTTTTGATGAATAGTGCAAAACACTGCCTTACTGTTTAAAATCAACTTTTTATTTGAATAACTAGTTATTTTATTTAAATTAATATTTTGTAAAAAGTGATACACAATACTTTTATATGTTTAATGTAATTAATTGGAGTCAATTAATAATAATATTAGATATATAAAATTTTTATTGAACATTTTATCGTCTTTTACCCACCTTCTAGGAACATTTGAAATATTTTTTAAAAGTAATTGTACCTATTATTTGAATTGAATTTCAAAAATATGATATATGTGGTTGACATCAGTATATTAAATGTGGTTCAATAAAATAGAAATTATTTTTGGTGTATAGTGACTTCTGACTTTTATTTACCACAGTTAAAAATAATAGTGTAATTAAAGAAAAAAAATGATATTATAATTACACTAAAACATGACCAAATTCAATTGGATAAGTGTATATTGACCAAAATCAACCTTAGGAATAAATTAATATCCTTTTAGTTCACTTGGATTCAATTAGGTCATTTATTATTATTTTATTGAAAGAAGAGTAAAAAGTGTTAAATACAAAGTTTAATAATTAAACCATTTTCAATATAAGGTTATTCAAAAGATATTTAGACAATATATATTAAATATAAAGATAAAAAGATTTCATAAAAAATTGTATATTATTTATAATTTTTAGACATAAATTAATTACGTTTATTTATGACACAGTGATGATGTAGTAATTGCCTTATTAATAAATGATTAAAATAATTGATATTATAAATATACAAATCAATTTAAATTGAAAATTTTCTGGGATAATATGTCATTTGAGGGATTATTAAATATTGTTTTGGAAGATATAATGTTTATATGACTTTCTCTACAAAAAAATAACAAAAAGTTTAAAATTTACATAATTGAGTTTTTAAAACAAATACTATATTATTAATTGATATAAAAACCCTAAAAATAAATGGTTCATCCAAAGGAATTATATAAAGTTATATATATCTATAATAAACCACATGGGGTTCTCTTGGCTTTTTATAGTGATATTCTTAACCATTTGTTATAATAATACAATATTACATGGTAAATGTTAAACTACATAACTAAGAGTTAAATCTAAAAGATTTGGTTTATATGGTAACCCAAACCCGTCTAAATCCTACTGTTTGAGAGTTTCTAGGAACAATCATACATTATCCTCTAAATAACTCATTATTGGGCCATTATAAACCGAATATGATTGTATAATAAAATAATTTTTCATGTTTTTCCTAATGTGACACTCACCTCTCTTATAAAAATGTACATACCCTTCTCATAAAATCACACCTCCAAAACCATTTGTCTCAAACAACCCCTAATAAAATATGATCCCAACTACAATTACTTCAACATATAGGCATTAATTTAATCCTAATCCATCTTTAAGAGCCCTTTTGATCAAATCAAAAGCAAAACACCCGAAGAAGAGATAATAATTTCACCATATTTTTCAATGTTTTTCTTCTTACACTTCCTCATTATTAATTTTCTCCATAAAAAATAATAAATAAAATAACTTATATATACTATGATTTTATTTTAATTATTTTACAACCATTTCCATTATTCTATCCATCATATGAGTGACATGTCACTATATGTGTGTACATAAGGCTTACCGTCTCCACATATTGGTGTAGTTTTTTATTCAAACACATCATTATTTGGATGGGTATAATATTGAGTATAACTGATGTAAATAAAAATTATATCATACTAATTGTTTAGTATATATAATACACCATCCAATTACATATGATTTCACCATCAATATAATGATAGTGTCGGTCTTACGTACGTACCGATTACCATCTCGACGAACATGATGAGATTCATTACCCCATCAAAATCATTCACGAATTATTTTTAGTTTATGATTAAATATAATTATTAATATCTTAATATCATTATGGATTCTAATAAAATACATTCTATCCATAAAAAACATTACTTATGTAAAAAAACATATAAACGAAAAAGAATCAGTAAACATGTGAAATAATGATACTACTGAAATATTGTTAACAAACCAGTATTAGAAGATCATATATGATATCATAATTATGTATTTGGTTATTTTATAATTTAATAAAAATAATTTAACTATTATATTTTATGTTAACGTTCCATCGACCATGGAAATTTGGAAGGTAAGGGTTAATTCTACAATCTCTTTATTATCCAAGGTTGTTTATACATGTGTATCTACAAAGACCTCTTTATGATCCACATAGATTTTTCATAAAAATGTATTTAAAAACAATTTAACGATATTATATAATGTGGTTTGTAGTCATTTATACCCACAATATACTTTTTACAAGATTTTTATAATGGAATCATTCTGTCATTTTCAAAATAAGGTCTATTACGACATTTTCGAAAAATTTAAAGATGGAATATTTTTTTAACTTATACAGTAGGTGTGGATTTTTTCCACCGTTATAACACCTTAAAAGCATACCTTATAAGAATATAAGAATATTTTAATGAAAATGTTTCCTTTTAATATTACATGTCATTTAAATGATTTAAAAATGGAATGATATATTTCTCTCAAATATTTTTTATTTCACCTCTGTTAACATTGTTTGTTGAATTTTATGCTTATTTGAAGTTGATTTATTATGATAATATATTACATATTACATTGAAATATTTGTGATATGTTTGACTGTGGATGTGATATTTTCATACCATTCATGGTTTATAGTTAAAGTATTTACATTTTTTATGCCAATTTTAATACCAAGGTTTATTTAATGTTTCAACCTTTTCATATTAAGAATTCATTGGACATAGTGGGTGATGAGTGGAGCCTACGAAAGCTCCTAAATAAATCAGTATGACTCATGAGAAAAACTAGTGTCTTGGAAGAAGGCCTTGACCAGAAGTTTATTTGTAGTCTTGGCACGAGGAATTGACTATATAGTAATGATGTCTGACGTTAGGCATTCTCTAATTATAAAATTAATTATTAAATGTGATTATTTGACTAGTATAATATCAATGTGCATGTTTTTATGGTAATTTTTTATTTATTTTCACCATATTATTTTCATGTTTATTTTTAATAGATGGTTTATTTTTCTACCCATATTTCCATAAAAGTTTATTGCTTCTACTAAATTAATTAACCTTACTGAGCATCTGAGCTCACCCCTTTATTATGTTTATTCCCAGGATTCCAAGAATTGTATTATGTTCCAAATACTGGGTTAATCTAAGGGAATAATTATATTCTCAGAAGATTATTTATTTTGTGTTTTTTATTTGAATGTGTAGCATAACATTCATTTAGGTAATATATTTTCCATGGATTTTAATGTGATCGGTCCATTGGGATTTGATTCCTTGTAATTATTCCAACGTATTAAAATAATGCACCAGCTCTTTGATTATGGGGTCGGACATTACATTTTGGGTCATCACATGCATGATTTTACTATACGATTAATCATGAACCATGAAAAGTATACCATTATTTACAAACCAAGTAACTAAACTAAATGATTTTACTTCCTCAACTTTACATCACCATGTCTCTGTGCTTTCTCAAACAAGGAATGAAACACTCTATTACTAAACCTTTTGATAGCCTATACTACGCTACTCAAAACCACATTGTGTAGGGCTCGATCATACACAAAAAATATAAACTGCTCATGGGTTCTAGAACCCTTCCTAGATATTTGTCGATTCATATCCAATTCACCACTGAAACATTTGAATCATTTTAAATATTTCAAAGCCCATAAAAATGATGTGGGATCCTCTTTTCTTACCCATTTATGTAATCTTTATGGGATCTTACATAGGGGATTGTGACCCACCATCTAGAGTCATCTCCTACATATAAGAAAGGAGCTATAATCATCACTATCCCTAGTAACACCATTACAAAATACAACACCATAGGTTGTTTTGGGTCATCAACAATATGTCTTCCTAATTCCATATTCATCGGTTCACACTTTTAGGTCCTGAATTACACCCCCCAAATTCCAACTATTCATGTGGACTATTGATCCCTAAAATCATACCCGCAACTAATAATATCCTAATAAATCATTCATAGCTACTGGAATAGAGGAGGTATCCACTTGACTTAACTATGTATAAATGATATATGGGTTAATGTATAAGGTATTGTCAGCCACTAACTAGATGCATCTACTCCTTATAGGAATGTAAATAAAATCTTCTTGATACATGATAACAATACTGTAGAGCTCCACACATTAGGGTGTTTTGGTTTATCATCATTATGTCTACCCTATTCTACATTCATCAAATCCTTGTACTAGGACATTAAACTACATATCATTTCACATACGTAACACATGATTTTATAATATACAGAAGATGCACATATCAGATGACATTAAAACTAAACGTAGAAAGTCTTTAAAACATGAAATTGAAATACAAAAATAATTCTACTTATTCTATGGCATATTACTATCAGTACAAGGTCTAAGTTAAAATATCATAAACTATACTAGCCTAAATTTTGAGCTGGAAGACTCTAATCTACAACACATAAATGGTATAGTTTTCCAAATTGTTGAACAAAAAAATGAAAATAAACCCCAATTATCTCTAGATTTAAACCCTGATGAAGGAATACATGGAAAAATTTGCATTTTTTATTTCATTAAAAATACTTTTTATGATCCAAAAAATATTTATCTCTCCAAATGGTTGAGGCATAAAATATTTTACGTCAAAAATTCATAAGAGGGAAGCATGAAAAGAATCCAAGTCCATAACCTCTAACACATAACATATATGTTTCATTGGAAAATTTAAAGTAAATATAATATAATGAGAATCAAATACTGTAGAGGTCATCATTTTCCATATAAAATAACAATATATGTGCGATATTCCCACTATCATAAGAAAATATATAGCATTCCCCCTATGAGAATTTTTATTATACCCAAATTATCATTTTAAATCTTGTGATCTCAAGACAAATGGATCATGTACATCAACGTGGAGTGTCATGTTCATGGGAATTCATGATAAATTCCCAAGAAAAAACTATTATCATTTAAACATTCAAATCCATGATTTTGGATTTACTTGGTATTATGCAATGGATGGGTATCAAAAATGATATATGTGACATCATATCCAGAAACATCATGTACATAATGACTAAAGGGAAGATGGAAAATGAAATTCAATTTTCAGAAGATTCATTCATTAATTTGGTCTATACAAATGGTGAAACTCCATATTTTAGATCATATCCAAGGTTCTATCAAAACAAAATCATTTGCAACCAGAGAATAATCAAATTTGATTGGATGAACATTCCAAATAGTCCAAATTCTAGGATGTACTTTTTATTAAATATTGAAGTTCCATTATCCATGATTCTCCTATTTATTCCATTGGATGAAGAGTATCCATGAAGTAGTACATCTCATAAACTATTTTATATGAATTATAAAATAATGATGATAATTCGGAATGATTGGAAATTAACAGAGCTATGATATCCTCATATTTATCTATTTTCCTGGTCATGTCATTCATCAGGGTGCATAACTGAAAGATTGAATGGTGTCTTTGTTATATAACCTCTAACTCTTCTCACAAAGACAAGGTCAAAGAGCCATAATTTTTAAAACTACACAAATCCCCGTCACTATTAGTCAATTATTGCTGAGTCAGGAAAATTTTTTATATAATGCCATATAATGGATGATAGTCAAAGACACCCACCCACAAATCATGAAAAATTTAGGGAAGACATTAATCTTGGTAACTAAATAGTTCAACAAGAGTCTTAGTGATCGCGGTTTGAATTTGGGGCCAGATTATCTTGCATCATTATTTACCCTCTTCATGTGATGGGGATGATATTTTAGAAGGGGTAATGATGGGATGTGCTCATAAAGAATGAAAGAATGGTGTACCATGTGCTCTTTTATAAAATTATGCACCATCTGTTACTTATACATAAGAAACTGATTCCTCAAAAATTCATTCCCCACGAATGGGATGGTTTTCACTAAGATGCATATTCTTCCTTGAAAATTCACACTATTCTTGAATCAACTATATTTTTTCTCTATACATTAGGGGTTTAGTGAACTGTAATGATTGTCCAACTCATGGACCAATATATTCATCACAAAACCCAAATAAGAATCCACTAAATCTCTGGCATAATTTTATGATAGAATGATAAGGGAACCAGTTGATGGAAGAATAATCTATAGTTTTTTGTCTTCATGTTCCTATATAAGCTAAAATTTAATGACAATCACAGGATATAACTTTCCCAAAAAACAAATAAAGGGAGAGGATAATGCCTTTGAATTAATCCAAATTAAAAAGAAATTTGATAAGGGGTAAATGGATCAAAAAATTAGGTAATCTGTACAGTCCATAAGATCCCCATGATGGAGATATATTTTCTTTGAACACTACTCGAGAGATCCATTACCATTATAAAACATTATCCCAAATGTTGAAAGATAGAGAATGTTTTTGAAAGTATTAGGATATATCCACATATGAAATACCTCATAAGGGCGTAGAAAAAATAAAGTATCCTAGAAATATTCAATATTCTATGATAGAATGATGACATATTGGATCTTGGTAGTGTTTTGTTAATTGTAATAGTAGAATTTTTCCTTAATCTGGTATAATAAGAATAGGAAAGAGCCTGCAATTCTTAATGTAAAACATCCTTTTTTTTGTGGCCTAATATATATTTTTGGAATGTACGATTCAGTACATATATAGGTATCCCATATTCTAATCAATATTCCAAATATATTTTACCCACTTGAACCCCCATGCATACTTCCCATTGTAGGAAATTCCATATGTACAAGCACCTGGGTAAGAGAAATTCCAACCGAAGGATCATGGATATCTTATGTCGTACCCAGTAACCCCATTTGATCCAGTCACAACGCTAATGGATTTTGAAATATGACCCCACTGGATCACAAAATTGTCAAAAAGGGAACTAAGAAGGGGATGGAGTAGTTATCTGACTGCTACTATGATATAGAATGATTTTTAGCTAATCATTAATGGAAATAAGAAAGATTAAATTCATATCATTCATTAAAATCTCATTCACAATGTTTTGCATGCCCCATTCTAAAATTCTTGTTTCTATATGTTCAATCCATATTTTCATGGTAGGATGAAACTCATCATACATCTCCCAAAGGGAAGATATCCAAAATATTCAGTTGATATCACAAAGTATAATTCCTACCTCCCCATGGTATAGATGAATGTAATTAATCCTAGTTCACCATCAACTAATAAATTATTTAATAATTTCAGATTAATGAAACTTGATAAATTGAGATACCCCACATTCCTCATAAAGATAAATAATATTTAAATGGTTGGATAACTCTGAGTATCTCTGCCTAAATTAGAACGACAATTCATATTCATAAAAATATTTTAACTTGGTTGTAAGTCCAATTTTATTCTAGAAAATCTTCTAGGGTTATTTAAAGATGATAAAAATAAAAATTAATATCTATGAGAAATTTATTTTCTGAATATATAGAAAATTTATAGACCTCTATGGGAGCTCACCAACATATATGACCACACCTAGGACCATGATACAACCAAATGTCTATATTTCATGATCTTCATATGAATACTGTAACATCCCAAGTACGTAATGAATAATAGATATTTTTATCTATGTCTATTAATGATTAAGATAGTGTTATAGAGGCTTAAAGTGAAAATAAATACAATCTGATGCATGGAATACACTAATATTCTTAAAAGATTGTTTTAGTGCCTTTTGATGGAAAACCATTTTTGAATCTATATTTTGACAATTTTATAAACTATGTTTGTCAAAATAAACTTATTCTTTATGATTGGGACATCAAAATTTACCTTGTGTGAATTTTTGGTATTTTTCTGACAATGTTCATTTTTATAATGAATAGTGAAGAATACTGCATTTTACATCAAAACTGCTTTTTAACCTAATTTATTTATATGATTAGATTATTTTTTGAATTGGTATTAATGTGTAATATGAATATATTTTTACCATTTAATCCAATGGTGGTCATTGGAATCAATTTCACTTTGAAATTAGACTTAAACTGGTGTCAATCTTTTGATACTTATTGTTTTGTAAAAACACGCTATTTGCTCTGGCAGCGGGAATTAATTATTGAATTAATTAATGTGACTTATATGATTTAAATTTTGTAAAATGGACTTCATTTTTGAATTCGAAATATCAAATACAGCTTAGGGTGAATTTTTGGTAATTTTCTGAAAAACTTCAATTTTTGATGAATAGTGAAATCACTAAGTGGTAATCAAGAAAACTGATTTTTCAATTAAATGAATGTTTACCACTAATGTGTAATGAATTTTGAAAATCCGACATACATGGTTTTCATTAAGAAGTAAAATGTGGTTCAATAAGATTATAATAATTTGTGGTGAATAGTAACTTATTAAGTTCTTAATCGTGATTAGTGGTAATTAGGGTAGTTTAAGGTATAAATAATGCTTTAATAATAGGAAATGACCTAGACACATGTCCCAACCTTATTGTTTGTGTCATGGACGACCAAGACAAGCCATGGGTCAACTTGGGGACCCCCTGGAGACACTTTGGTTTGGAAATGACATAAATAGCTTTTTATTAAATGTTAATGTAAAAATGACACAAACAAAAGATGTTTTACAAAAACAATTTTTACATGGGGTTATAAAGATCCGATTTTTGATTATAAATATTCATTGGAAAGCTAAAACGATTTCCTACATCATAGTATTTTTTTATGATTTTTAGACATTAAATAAATTAAATTAATTATGACATAATAATGATGCAGCGATGACATCATTATTTGACGATTTAAATAAAATGGAACGATAATGTAAAATCTATGAACTAAACATGTCCAAAACTTATTGGATGAGTGTATTTCGAAGACTTATCACCTTATCCACTAATTATATCAATGTGGGACCATTTGAAACCGAAACACATTTTCAAATAAAGTAATATTTCTTTACATTCCAAAAGTGCCCCTCCTCTCCTCTTATAAAAGGCCCCCACCTCTACCTCATTTCACACACACCTAAAGCCTTTGGCTCGGCCAACCCCTGACAATTTACTCTCTCCACATCCCTCTCCTCATCCTAGAGGATTCCCTTTGGGCATAATCCTTTCAAAGGAAGCCTTTAGGCTCAAATCAAAAGGAGTTACACTTTTAAAAGTAATTCATTATCTCATGTTCATTTGTTTTATTTTGCTTCTCCAACCCCCTAAACTCTTTTTATTTACTTATTTTGTAACAACACCAGTATATTCAATATACTAGTATGTTGTTATAAGATTTAATCAAGCTACACTCTCACAAAACTACATCAAATGGTTAAAGAACATACGGTTTCCGTGGATGGCGAAATTCTGCCTCCCGAAACGATGATTGTTCAACACTCATTTAACACCTTCAAAGGTGGCCATTATGATGTCACTATTTTTATATATGATATATAATATGTTTATGTTTTCCTTAAGCTTCTGTTTTTTTAATTTTGGGCATACCTTTATGGTTTCCATTATGGGTAAACACGATATCTTCAGTTTAGGAAGTGCGGACTACCGCCCCCTCAAAGTGATTTGATTCGTTAAATACCATATGTGGGACATATAAAAGATGGAACTATGATATTATATATGATTTTATACTGGAATTATAATATACCTTTATATCATTATGATTCCATTCTATAAAATATGAAATAGAAATGAAAGTAGCGTTCATGCGTACGTACGGCTTACCGTCTCCATGAACGGTGCATTTCATTTCTTACCTCTAAATGATTATGTAATATTATAAATGCATGTATGTACTTGATATATATGACATATATGATATCTACATCATTAATACCATTCTGTATATAATGAACCTTTGACCAAATTAACAACATGTAAGTGTAAGAAGTCTATTTTTGACTTAAGAACCAAATACCGACAAAATGAAAATTATTAACTAAACTGATTACATGATGTTCATAACATGGTATAAAAGGAATAATGAACTTGAAAATGGTTCTTCAGCAAGTAGAGATTAACTCAAGTTTATTATTCAGGAGATTAAAGAACGGTCGGGTCAAGTCGGATATGAGGTATGGGACTTCGTCTCAATCTCCTTTCATTGAGGCATATTTTATTTTATACACAACTTTCGTTTATACGGTGTATAAACCCCTTTGAATTTTACATTTATTCAAAAGGAATCTTTTTTATACGAAGCATTTACTAAACGGAAAAAGGGAATGTTTTTGTCGTACGTATGCGGCGACAACGACTTCTCCGCCGTCGTGACCGTTATTTGAGTTTCGGCTTCCTCTACAAGCCATACCTTCTTTTTAAAAGAAAAATAAATACCATGTTTTACTTTTCTTTTATTTTAGTATTGAAAATGGTTTTCATAATGTTTTTATATTAATGTCTTTTATTGATATCTCGTGATTGAAATGTGGAAATTTTATGTTTCCTTTATGCATGTTTTATGTGATATGATTATGTTATGGTTCTTGGGCATTATTATGAAGACAGGTGGTTCCGTGATAAACTAAGGGCGGGTGAGCCCGTTATAGCTCTCCAATGCATTGGGTAACGCGAAGGAGTGAAACGTTAAGGTTTCTCCGAAGAGATTTTAGGGAATATACTGTGATGGGTATTCCAAACGTAACCAAGAGGGTTACTCCCTACGTAAGAATGTTATGAATGCCTCAAGTTACCTTTATGTCTTATGATTTCTATGATTTATTCATGATTTTATGAGGTATGTTAAAGTGCCTATGTTTTATGGGTAAAGTATGATTTCATTCTTATGTATATATGAACTCATGTTTCCTTTCCATGTTTTTTTATAACCCATACTGAGTTTTTATGCTCATCCCAAGTTTTTGAAATGTTTTTCACAGGTCAAGGGAAAGGTACATGATAAGATGATAGAGTCAAGGATGTGTCAAGAAATAATCCATGTTTTATTTTAAATGTTTTTCCATTGATGGGAATGAAGAATAATATCTTTATGTAACCACTTTGTTTATATGTGGAATGTAATGAAAGTTTTATGATCTAATTCTCTAAAACTCTAAACCTGAAAAGATCCTCAACGTGTAATCTTTTAATAACTCAAGATTATGTATGGTTTAAGGTTGGGGCCTTATAGTTGGTATCAAAGGTCAGTTTAGATAACTTTAGGAGTTAGAATTCTATTAATTGATTATCCAAAAATATTTTTTGGAAATGATATAGCATTTAAAGATTACCATGTTGCTTCATCTAAGACATGTTTGTTCAGAATGGTTTTCCGCAGAGGAAACAGGGAAGCAGTGCTAGGAAGGCATACAGAAAGAAATAAACTTCCGAATCAGCATCCAGAAATGGTCGGAATTGGAACTGAACAGTTTGTCGCAGTAATGGTGTAGTTGACTCAAGCGATAAATGGCGGTGGTATCCATGCACGAGATCAGCCAGAACAACCGCAGAGGAACATGTCAGTGGTGGAACATTTCATGAGGCAACATCCACCATCATTCAGAGGATCATCTGACCCTGTGCTAGCTGAAGGTTGGATTAAAGCACTGGAGAAGATTTTTGATGTCATGGGGTGTTCAGACAATCAAAAGGTTGGTCTTGCTATTTACCGTTTGGAAGGTGAAGCAGATCAGTGGTGGTCTATGGTTGAAAATATCAGGGATGCCGATGAGATTGATGCACTTGACTGGGATGAATTCAATGGTATGTTTCTTGAGAAGTATTTTCCTAGGGTTGTTCGACTTAGGATGTAAAAGCAATTCTTGGAATTGAGGCAAGAGGAAGACTCAGTTGCTGCCTATGAAGAAAGGTTCACTCGATTGGCAAGGTATGCTCCAAATTTTATCCGAGACCTTGATAGTAAAATCAATCGTTTTTACTCAGGATTAAAGCCAAAATATCGAAGGGCATTAGCTTCTCGTGAGTTTAAAAGTTATGAAAAGCTTGTTCGATGTGCTGAGAAGGTGGAAATGGAGTTTGCCGATGACCAAGTTTTCTATAACAACCAGCAGAAGAAGAGACCGAGGTGGCAGGAGAAAGGTAAGAATTCTTCAAAAAAGTCTGATGGTAAGAGAACTAAGTTTCCAGTTTGTGATAAATGTGGCAAAAGGCATGCTGGGGAATGTCTTCTGAATTCTGGAAAGTGCTACCGATGTCGTAAGATGGGACATAAGTCTCGTGATTGCACTGAAAAGGATCAAGGTGAAGGTAAGAACAAATTTTATTTACAGTTAGTGAAATATTATAAGTGCAATGAGATGGATCACTATGCAAACGAGTGTCCGACAAAGAGCTTGAGTGATGGGAAGCAGTTAGACTACAAGCTGAAAGGGGTGGTGAAATCCTTTGCAACTACTTCAGCAGATGTCGGGCCATCAAATGAAGTTGTATCGGGAACTTTGTTTGTTTTTTCAGATTATGCCAGTGTGTTGTTTGATTCGGGGTCTACACATTCTTTCATCTCTGAAACCTTTTCTAGTAAAATGGAAATACCATCTCAAGAAATGACTCCTGAACTTTTGGTAAAAACACCTGGGGGAAGTGTCGAGGAAAAAAGAATTTATAAGAATCTTCATATCCTTATCTGTGGAAATAACCAACTTGCAAACCTTATTGTTCTACCTCTAGTAGAGTTTGATGTTATCCTGGGTATGGATTGGCTCTCTATTTACCATTCTATGATTGACTGTAGAGCTAAAGAAGTTTCTTTTCAGAAAGTCTTTCAGTTTGTTTAAAATAATGAACCCTTACTTTTGATAACATATCAAGAGGCTGAGAAACTTGTGAAAGATGGAAATGAATGTTACCTTTCACACGTCGTTGAAAATAAAGGATCTGTTCAGATTAATGATGTGCCAGTGGTAAATGAGTATCCTGATGTTTTTCCTGATGAGTTGCCTGGAATAATACCAGATCGGGAAGTTGAGTTTACTGTTGACTTATTTCATGATGCTAAGCCAATTTCAAAACCCCCTTATCGAATGGCACAAATTGAACTTTTAGAGTTGAAGGAGAAATTGCAAGATTTATTAGAGAAAGGTTTCATTAGACCTAGCACATCACCATGGGGTGCTCCTGTTTTATTTGTTAAAAAGAAAGATGGTTCTATGAGACTTTTCATTGATTATAGAGCCTTGAATAATATCACTATTAAGAACAAATATCCTTTGCCTCATATCGATGATTTGTTTGATCAGCTCCAGGGAGCTTAGTTTTTTTCAAAGATTGACTTGAGATAGGGGTACCATCAGCTCAAGGTTAAGGAGGCAGATATTCCGAAGACCGCGTTCCGTACGAGATATGGCCATTATGAATTTGTAGTAATGCCTTTTGGGCTAACCAATGAACCTTCTGTATTCATGTACTTAATGAATAGAATTTTCCATGAGTTCTTGGATAAGTTTGTGGTGGTTTTCATTGATGATATTTTGGTGTTTTCTAAAAGTAAAGAGGAGCATGAAAAACATTTAAGGGTTATATTGCAAACCTTAAATGAAAAGAAACTGTATGGGAAATTCAGCAAGTGTGAGTTTTGGTTACAAAAAATTTCTTTCCTTGGTCACATTGTTTCTAAAGATGGAATAACTGTTGATCCTGCAAAAACAAAAGTTGTGGAAGAATGGCCAAGATCCCCAAATGTAACCGAGATTCGTAGATTCCTTGGTTTGGCGGGCTATTACCGAAGGTTTGTTAGAAAATTTTCACGGTTATCTAGTCCAATGACTAAGCTAACTCGGAAGGGTGTTAAGTTTATCTGGACAAAAGAATGTGATGATTGTTTTCAGGAATTGAAAAGAAGATTGGTGAATGCTCCAGTTTTGGCACTACCTTCCAGGAATGGTGAGTTTGTTTTATACAGTGATGCTTCATTGAAAGGACATGGTTGCGTCCTAATGCAGAATGATCAGGTAATTGCTTATGCTTCACGAAAGTTGAAAACTCATGAGGTAAATTATCCTACACATGATTTAGAATTAGCTACTGTTGTTTTTGCTTTAAAAATTTGGAGGCATCATTTGTATGGAGTAAAGTGTGAAATATATACCGATCACAAAAGATTAAAGTATATATTCACTCAGAAAGAGTTAAACATGAGACAAAGGAGATGGCTGGAATTAATCAAGGATTATGATTGTACAATTCATTACCATCCGGGAAAGCAAATAAAGTGGCTGATGCTTTGAGTCGAAAAAGTAATGCTTCATTAACAATGTTGCGTTTGGAACGTGATACTTTGGTTAACGATTTTATGAACTTTGGCATAGAAGTTGTTGGTGCAGGAAGTCCTTCTGTTTTGTTTCAGGTATCAGTGAGATCTTCTCTATCAGATAGAATCAAGCAAGCACAGAAGCAAGACAGTGAGTTGCAGAAAAAGGTAGAGCTGGTTCATAAAGGTAAGTTTCCTGAATTCAACATTGATAGTGATTGTGTTTTGAGATTTGGGAAGAGATTTTGTGTGCCTTGTGATTCACAGTTGAAGAGAGAGTTGTTATGTGAAGCTCATAGTTCTTCGTTTTCAGTTCATCCAGGCAGTACTAAGATGTATAGAGATCTGCGGGAGTATTACTGGTGGGATGGAATGAAAAGAGACATTGCTGATTTTACTGTGAAGTGTTTGACTTGTCAGCAGGTTAAAGTAGAGCGGCAGTTACCGAAAGGGATGCTTCAGCCTTTACCAGTTCCAGAGTGGAAATGGGAGAATATATCCATTGACTTTGTAGTTGGATTACCGAGGACATCTCAAGGTAATAATGCAATCTGGGTTATTGTTGATTGCTTGACCAAATCTGCTCATTTCCTTACTTTACGAGATACTTTCTCTCTTGATCAACTTTCTCGTTTGTATCTTAAAGAGATAGTCAGGTTACATGGAGTTCCTCTCTCCATTGTATCGGATCGTGATCCCAGTTTTACTTCTAACTTTTGGAAAGGCCTTCAGAAGTCGTTGGGTACTGAATTAAATTTTAGTACAGCTTTTCATCCTCAATCAGATGGGCAGTCAAAACGAACAATTCAGACATTGGAGGATATGCTACGAGCTTGTTCTATGGATTATCAGGGAAGTTGGGACCAACATCTTTCTTTGGTTGAGTTTTCATATAATAACAGTTTCCATTCCAGTATACAGATGGCGCCATTTCAGGCATTATATGGGAAGCAGTGTCGAACTCCAGCTTTCTGGGATGAAGTGGGTGAAAGGAAGTTGATGGGACCAGAATTGGTAGAAGAGATGGCAGAAAAAGTTCAGCTGATTTAGAAACACATGAGAACAGCTCAGAACAGGCAGAAGAGTTATGCGGATAACCGGAGGAAGGATCTATCATTCGAGGTAGGTGATCATGTTTTTCTCAAGGTTTCTCCTTGGAAAAGCGTGATGAGATTTGGTAAGAAAGGAAAGTTGAGTCCAAGGTTTGTTGGACCATACGAAATTCTGGAGAGAGTTGGATCAGTTGCATACCAAGTGGCTTTACCTCCGAGTTTATCTCAGGTACACAATGTTTTTCACGTTTCGATGATGAGAAAGTATATGCCAGATCCATCTCATGTTTTGAGTCCAGAGGTAGTTCAGCTGGAAGAGAACCTATCTTATGAGGAACAACCGGTCCAGATTCTTGACCACAGGGAGCAAGTGTTACGGAATAAGGTGATTCATCAGGTAAAGGTTTTGTGGAAAAACCACATGATTGAAGAGGCAACATGGGAATCTGAAAATGCAATGATGGATAAGTACCCACATTTATTCGATAAGTAAATAAATTGCGCGGATGCAATTTTCTAAAGTGGGGAAGGATGTAACATCCCAAGTAAGTAATGAATAATAGATATTTTTATCTATGTCTATTAATGATTAAGATAGTGTTATAGAGGCTTAAAATGAAAATAAATACAATCTTATACATTGAATACACTAATATTCTTAAAAGATTGTTTTAGTGCCGTTTGATGGCAAACCATTTTTGAATCTATATTTTGACAATTTTATAAACTATGTTTGTCAAAATAAACTTATTCTTTATGATTGGGACATCAAAATTTACCTTGTGTGAATTTTTGTTATTTTTCTGACAATGTTCGTTTTTTTAATGAATAGTGAAGAATACTGCATTTTACATCAAAACTGATTTTTAACCTAATTTATTTATATGATTAGATTATATTTTGAATTGGTATTAATGTGTAATATGAATATATTTTTACCATTTAATCCAATGGTGGTCATTGGAATCAATTTCACTTTTAAATTAGACTTAAACTGGTGTCAATCTTTTGATACTTATTGTTTTGTAAAAACACGCTATTTGCTCTGGCAGTGGGAATTAATTATTGAATTAATTAATGTGACTTATATGATTTGAATTTTGTAAAATGGACTTCATTTTTGAATTCGGAATATCAAATATAGCTTAGGGTGAATTTTTGGTTATTTTCTGAAAAACTTCAATTTTTGATGAATAGTGAAACCACTAAGTGGTAATCAAGCAAACTGATTTTTCAGTTAAATGAAAGTTTACCACTAATGTGTATTGAATTTTGAAAATCCGACATACATGGTTGTCATTAAGAAGTAAAATGTGGTTCAATGAGATTATAATAATTTGTGGTGAATAGTAACTTATTAAGTTCTTAATCGTGATTAGTGGTAATTAGGGTAGTTTAAGGTATAAATAAAGCTTTAATAATAGTAAATGACCTAGAAACATGTCCCAACCTTATTGGTTGTGTCATGGCCGACAAATACAAGCCATGGGTAAACTTGGGGACCCCATGGAGACACTTTGGTTTGGAAATGACATAAATAGCTTTTTATTAAATGTTAAGGTAAAAATTACACAAACAAGAGATGTTTTACGAAAATAATTTTTACATGGGGTTATAAAGATCAGATTATTGATTATAAATATTCATTGGAAAGATAAAAAGATTTCCTACATAATAGTAGTTTTTTTATGATTTTTAGACATTAAATAAATTAAATTATTTATGACATAATAATGATCCAGCGATGACATCATTATTTGACGATTGAAATAAAATGGAATGATAATGTAAAATCTATGAACTACACATGTCCGAAACTTATTGGATGAGTGGATTTCGAAGCCTTATCACCTTATACACGAATTATATCAATGTGGGACCTTTTGAAACCGAAACACATTTTCAAATAAAGTAATATTTCTTTACTTTCCAAAAGTGCCCCTCCTCTCCTCTTATAAAAGGCCCCCACCTCTACCTCATTTCACACACAACTCAAGCCTTTGGCTCGGACAACCCCTGCAAATTTACTCTCTCCACATCCCTATCCTCATCCTAGAGGATTCACTTTGGGCAGAAGCCTTTCAAAGGAAGCCTTTAGGCTCAAATCAAAAGGAGTTACACTTTTAAAGGTAATTCATTCTCTCATGTTCATTTGTTTTATTTTGCTTATCCAACCCCCTAAACTCTTTTTATTTACTTATTTTGTAACAACACCAGTATCTTCAATATACTAGGATGTTGTTATAAGATTTATTCGAGCTACACTCTCACACAACTACATCAAATGGTTAAAGGACATACGGTTTCCGTGGATGGCGAAATTCTGCCTCCCGAAACGATGATTGTTCAACACTCATTTAACACCTTCAAAGGTGGCCATTATGATGTCACTATTTTTATATATGATATATAATATGTTTATGTTTTCCTTAAGCTTCTGTTTTTTTTCATTTTGGGCATACCTTTATGGTTTCCATTATTGGTAAACACGATATCTTCATTTTAGGAAGTGCGGACTACCGCCCCCTCAAAGTAATTTGATTCGTTAAATACCATATGTGGGACATATAAAGCATGGAACTATGATATTATATATGATATTATACTGGAATTATAATATACCTTTATATCATTATGATTACATTCTATAAAATACGTAATAGAAATGAAAGTAGCGTTCATGCGTACGTACGACTTACCGTCTCCATCAACGGTGCATTTCATTTCTTACCTCTAAATGATTATGTAATATTATAAATGCATGTATGTACTGGATATATATGACATATATGATATCTACATCATGAATACCATTCTGGATATAATGAACCTTTGACCAAATTAACAACATGTAAGTGTAAGAAGTCTATTTTTGACTTAAGAACCAAATACCGACAAAATGAATATTATTAACTTAACTGATTACATGATGTTCATAACATGGTATAAAAGGAATAATGAACTTGAAAAAGGTTCTTAAGCAAGTAGAGATTAACTCAAGTTTATTATTCAGGAGATTAAAGAACGTTCGGGTCAAGTCGGATACGAGGTATGGGACTTCGTCTCAATCTCCTTTCATTGAGGCATATTTTATTTTATACACAACTTTCGTTTATATGGTGTATAAACCCCTTTGACTTTTACGTTTATTCAAAAGAAATCTTTTTTATACGAAGCGTTTACTAAACGACAAAAGGGAATGTTTTTGTCGTACGTATGCGGCGACAACGACTTCTCCGCCGTCGTGACCGTTATTTGAGTTTCGGCTTCCTCTACAAGCCATACCTTCTTTTTAAAAGAAAAATAAATACCATGTTTTACTTTTCTTTTATTTTAGTATTGAAAATGGTTTTCATAATATTTTTATATCAATGTCTTGTATTGATATCTCGTGATTGAAATGGGGAAATTTTATGTTTCCTTTATGCATGTTTTATGTGATATGATTATGTTATGGTTCTTGGGCATTATTATGAAGACGGGTGGTTTCGTGATAAACTAAGGGTGGGTGAGCCCGTTATAGCTCTCCAATGCATTGGGTAACGCGAAGGAGTGAAACGTTAAGGTTTCTCTGGAGATATTTTAGGGAATATACTGTGATGGGTATTCCAAACGTAACCAAGAGGGTTACTCCCTACGTAAGAATGTTACGAATGCCTCAAGTTACCTTTATGTCTTATGATTTCTATGATTTATTCATGATTTTATGAGGTATGTTAAAGTGCCTATGTTTTATGGGTAAAGTATGATTTCATTCTTATGTATATATGAACTAATGTTTCCTTTCCATGTTTTTTTATAACCCATACTGAGTTTTTATGCTCATCCCAAGTTTTTGAAATGTTTTTCACAGGTCAAGGGAAAGGTACATGATAAGATGATAGAGTCAAGGATGTGTCAATAAATAATCCATGTTTTATTTTAAATGTGTTTCCATTGATGGGAATGAAGAATACTATCTTTATGTAACCACTTTTTTTATATGTGGAATGTAATTCAAGTTTTATGATCTAATTCTCTAAAACTCTAAACCTGAAAAGATCCTCAACGTGTAATCTTGTAATAACTCAAGATTAAGTATGGTTTAAGGTTGGGGCCTTATAAATACAATCAAGGGAAAATGATATCTATCAAGTTGGATGATTTTACTCATGTGAGGGAATGAAAAAATCAACCAGCAACACCAAATTTGTATAAATCATGCCAATGTGACATGGGATAGATCTAATGTTCTGATAAGAGGCACCTTTTCAAAACATTATTCTATATTTCATGTGATACAGATGGATATTATTTTCATTCATAGAAATCATGTCCATGTGGTAGGATATGAATGATATCTTATGAGAACTAGAATCTATATATATTGATATAAAAATTTCATGCCGAAAATATTCATCCAAAAGAGGTGAATTACCGTGGTAGCATCATGCGAGTTGCATTAACAATGGATGGAATCACAATTTCACGTATGGATACAGATCTATCTAATCAGATGACCATTGAAGACCTCATAGATCAAATGACCCATGGGGTATCTCATCAGTACATTATTATTAATAAGATATACAATCACATGACCTTTAGAAGGTCATATGAACTGCGTAATGATAAAGTGATCACACGACCAATCCAATGAACCATGATAAAAACTAATCAAAAACCATACGATAAAAAAATTGGCTAGGTACCATGAATAATGTACTGATTTAGTTTAGGATTAATTTTACATGTTTTGGAGGAAAATAAATGAGCATTATTGGATCTCTTGAATGATTCCTTTGAAAACGTCTTACGGTATGCCTTGTGAAAAATGTCTCATGATTAGTTCAGGTAGAGGGATCTTTTGAAAGAGATCTTACAATTAGGTCCTTTGAATGATTAACATAATGAGAGGAATAACAAGAGACCTGGATTGTTAAATTATATACCAAATCAAAACACCCTTCTCCCCTATTTATTTAACATACCACATGATACCAAAGGTCACCTGAGAGACAAAACACTATAAAAAACACTAATATGAAAAATCTACAAGAACATATGTGCAAATTAATATCCTAATAATTGATTCATTTTCCATAAATATTTTTTTCCAGAGTTGGGAGGGGAATTGTTGACACCAACCAAACAAGCATTGATAATTACAAAATTGATTAAATACATAAATAATGGGTAGTATTATTTCTATAAAAATTATGGGAAGGAATCTATATCATGAAGATCATGTAGCCTCTTAAATAATATGTGATATCATGACCTTCATATTATCATGAAAATGGATCATGTGTAGTTCATGATCTACTATAGATCATAGGAATCCCCTATAACACCCCTCTTATAAGCCCTTCCATTCTTCTATAGACAACCTCACTGGTTCAGAAGATCATGCATAAGATTCCAGACATGTCCTTTTTATCATGACACTTATCAATCAGATGATGTATAAAAATCATAAAAATATTAAAATAAAATAAATATTAAATAAGGAAAAAACTTCTTATGATATTTAGCAACAATTTAATTTCGTGTGATAAGCTTATGTAATTTTTTAGACCTCATAGAGTCACTAGAGGCATGTCCACATTGTAAACCAAAACAAATTTGTTGTGTTAACCTATTCCTGTGAAGGGCCATGGAAAATCAATACAAGTACATGATTTACCTGTGGCTATAAAGATATATGGAGGTATTTTCCCATGGAAATGAGAATGCATCAACGTGATATCCACTATTAATCACGTGACACATCAAATACAAAAGGGATATTTTCCATGTCTAATGTGACACAAAAATTATTAGATCCACTATCCTTATAAAACAATTAGGGGATAAAATTGGAGAAAATGGAATCTTCTCGAGAAGAAAATATATGTTTCTCTTCTTGTAAAATGGGTAATGTGCCCTGGGAGATCACTATTGGTCACATGAGGGACCATTGAGAAGACATCTCAGTCTTGTGAGGACCCCTCAACAAGCCCACATGATCACAAAGATGACCATTGGAAAGACTTCATAGTATCATTAAGGACTATAGAAAAGTCATCTTCAATGAATAAAGAACAATTCCATGATAATCCTCACTGCAAAAGGCTATCTAGCATATTGTATCACTAATGAAAAGAACATTTGAAAAGTATACATGTTTATGTGTAATCCCAATGATTGGATGAGGTCCAAAACATGGTGATGGTGGAACATTATCATGGTCTCTACCTGTCACGAGGCACCATAGATGAATCATGACAAGATCATATAAATCACATGGTAAAAAAATACCTCAACCGACTCATGATCATATATTATGGACACATACTACATAGGAAATCATATAACAACGGAATATGGTACATTAAATACCCCCACCCCCTTAACAAAAAAAACACTAGATGACGACAATGTATCGAATAGAGATTAAAAAGGAATAGAATTATTAGAGTGGGAAGTCTCATGAACACAATAGTCTTCCACAAGGAAATATCTATGGAAAAAACCTAAGGGACCACATTACATGAATATGTGCTTCGTGTGATAATAGTATAGATAATTTCAAGGACACCTAATGTCTCAAGCAGATTATAAAAAGGGATTTATACATATCGAATAGGTCATGTGAAACATAGAATAAATAATTATTAACCAATAAAAGTGAACATATATGAAATAATATAAAAAGTATGATGTCTTATGTAGAGATGGATATGCTAATTTTCATGATAAGGTGTCATGTGTTTCAAATAATCAATCATGATCAGGGAATGGTCCTAGGACATGGCTCCATGGTCTAATGAAGACCTACATTCATTTAACCCATGTCTCACTACTCTCTCATGTCATTTCATCCACATATCTCTATACCCTCTAGGCATGTCAAGAAAATTCATTTTATTCCCTCCAGGCATGTCAATTAAGTCTTATGATACCCTCAAGACATGTTAAGAAAGTCTCAAAATTCCTTATAGACATGTCATGAAAGTCATGTAATGCCCTCTATACATGTCAATAATTTCATATAAAATTGGTTATTTTAAAGACCCGAAAATTTCAAGGAAATTTGTTTCTTAATTTTCTTTGGAATTTTACAAGAGCGCAGCTTCAGACGGCACCTGATTCCGAGGCCCGGTGTGCCCGGAATCAATTTCCGAAGATTGGCTCGGGTACGTTCAGTGAACGGACGAGCGGGTTTTTCTATCTTTTGAACCGGTGCCCGGAATCGAATTCTGAGGGCACCGATGAAATCGCAGCGCCGGTATTTTCTTAGAAACTCTTCTTCCGGAGTTGCGTTTGCTCAACCGTGGTTTTTAAATTTTGCGGCTTTAAGCCAGAAATAAAATAAAGTTTGTGCGACAACTTTATTTTATTTCACTTAAGCTGCTTGGAAGCCACTTGAAGCCACTTAAAGGCGGCTTGAACTGAGTTGAACTGGATAGGATGCTATCCAGAAATATCCTACCCTCTTGGTAGGATATTTGTGAGGCAGGGCTCGCACGAGCCCCGCCGTTTCTTTCGCTAAGTAACGCACCCGCGAAAACCCGTCAAAGAAACTGAAAAGTCAACCGACTCGTTTTCTTTAATTCTTAACAGACCATTTAATTGGGCGGTTTATTTCGTGAATTAAATGGGCTGTTTCATTCGTTGAATTAATTCAACGAATTAAATGGGTCGTTACTTATGCGTTTTACGTTTGTTGGAAAAATAATAAAATAGACAAACTTGTCTATTTTGGAGGATTGCTATCGTTGTGCAATTCCTCTGAGCCTCCACCCTCTCCGCGAAGAACGCGAAGAACGCGAAGAACGCGAAGAACGCGAAGAACGCCGGCGACCGGAATTCGACGACGCACACCGAGATCTGCGACGTCGACGAGCCCTACCCGCGACGTTCTTCGGCGACGCCTCTTCTTCCGCGGCCGATCCTCGTTCGGCAACAAAGGTGAGAATCGAATCTTTTATTTCTCCCTTTTTAATTTCAATAACAACGGATTTAATTAATTAAATCCGTTTGTTCTTGATCCGGAGATTGGCGACGCGACGCCGGATACCGCGACGACGCGACGATCCCCCTTCTTCCGCGACGAGCAATTCCGCGACGACCTCTCGTCCGACGACGACGACGACAAGGTAAGGGTTGATGGAATTCTTTTTAAATCCCGTGTTTATTCTTTTGAAATAAAGAACCCGATCACGAAACAATTTTAATTTATTTAAAATTGTTGATTGGTTTCTTTCTTGCTTCTCCCGTTGATTTTGACTAACGCGGAGGGTGCGGGCCTAACGAACAAGACCCGGCAACCCTTCGCCGATCTTCCCTTTTGTGCGGATTTGGCGGACGACGAAGAACTGTGCGGAAAGGGCGATCCGTTGAACCCGCAGTGAAGATCGGCCCCCGGGAGGAGCAACGGCGCAGACGGGAGGCAAAACGGGCCACCGGAGCAACTCCGGCGGCCCGCGGAAGGCGGCGGCGGCGGCGGCGCCCGGCGCGCCGCCGGAGGAGTCCGCCGCGGCCGAGCCGCGGCGACGGCGAACCGCCGGACCGCGTCCGCGGTCCGGCCACCCAGCACGCGGCCCGCGCGGGCCGCGTTTCTCCAAAGCCGCGGGTCAAACCCGCGGCGGCTCACTCGGCCGCTCGGCCGAAGCTGAGCCGGCCGGTCCGGTCGGTCGGGCCGCGCCCAGGCCGGACCGGACCCGGCCTAGCCGGGTCGGGCCGGGTCGGGCCGACCCGGGTCGGCCGACCCAGGGGGGGTTCGGGCCGGGTCGCCCCGGGCCCAGAACCCCCGTTTCGGGCCCTCTTCGGTCTTTCGCCCATATCTTGGGCCTGGGACCTCCGATTGACGAACCGTCAGCGGCTACGCGATCCTTGGATCGAGATGGTCGTTTCGGTATATTACACTCAAGGTTTCGGAAGACTTTTGGTTCGGCCGGGTTGGTTCGTACACGAAACCAACCGGGCCCTCGGAGCGGAAACCCTCATAACTTGAGCTACGGACGTCCGATCGACGTACCGTCAGCTGTGGTAGTTTCCTCTAAGTGAGACGGAACTTTTGGCATACTCCGCCCGAGGATCGGATACAGGCAGAGTACGGTCAGGTTGGTTTTTCCCTAAAAACCAACCGGGCCCCTGGGACGAAAATGCCAATAACTCTCAGACCGGGCGTCCGATTGACGCGCCGTCTGTTGCGTTGAGATCCTGTTGTCGATACGGAACTTTTGGATACATCAACTTCGGACTACGTGTCAGTTGATGTATCAGCCTCTCGGCTCGTGGAGCGGACCCTCCTAAACGAGCTCGCTAAGTGCGGGAACCCTAGCGCTGGCTGTGACTTCGACGACAGAGCAGAGATCCTCCGTGGACTGCGACGACGGCAGAGCAGAGATCCTCAGTGGACTGCGACGACGGCAGAGCAGAGATCCTTCGTGGACTGCGGCGACGACTGTGCAGAGATCCTCAGTGGACTGCGTCGACTACTGCACTCAGCGATCCTACGTGGATCAGTGCTACAGGTTCTGTGTGAGCCCGATCCTATGTGGGTCCTTACTACCGGTTCTGTGTGAGCCACTGCCTACAGGTTCTGTGTGAGCCCGATCCTGTGTGGGTCTTTTGCGGGGGTTAGTACCTATCGATCCTTCGTGGGTCCGACGACTTAGATGGATCAGTGATCATCTTTGACGTCATCTGAAAAAGTATACCTGGTTGAGATGAATCTTATGTTACTCTCCTTTGTGGATTGTGTTGAACTATCCTATGTGGATTTACTATTTACTCTCCTTGTGGATTTGAGTCTTGCTTTCCTTTGTGGATTGAGTTGTTCTTGAGCTCGTGAGCAGAGCTAGAATTGGGGACTTAGGTATATGTATGGGCATATACCTAAGTCGAGTCAGATGTTACTTCGTGATTGCATCTTTCTTTTGTGCTATATCCTTTGTGGATTTCGGGAGACCTTCGGGGGTCTCGGGGTCCTTACTGAGTAGCTTGTACTCACCCCTTCACGGGCTATGCCCGCACCTTGTTGTGTTGGTTGCAGACGACGGACAGCGCTGATCACGGTTGGGGCGTGGAGCAGGACGGTACCTGGAGGTGGACCACTTGGCGGGACGTGCTCGGAGCGGACGTGGGACCCGAGGAGGCTGGAGGCTATCTGTACCCACCCTTCAGGTGGGATTGCCAGTGGACGACACGAGGCCGCCATCTTTTCTTCAGTTGCTGTACTTTACTTTTCAGTTGTACTTTACAGTTGGGCTTGTATTTCCGGACCCCTTTACTTTTCTGCACTTTACTTTCCGCTTGCTGACTCTGTGTGGTTGTTACTTAAAGGCAATGCCTTCCCTGTCTACTGGGATTTTACGCCTTGGTGCTAGTCGCCAGCCCCTGGCCTATGGAAGGCGGGCTTGGGGTAGTCACGGCACGGGCCCCGAGGACGGGTCGTGACAAATTGGTATCAGAGGTGGTTGGTTCTACCACAAACTCTGATCGCCTTTTCTTTCTATATGAAGCAATAGTGTTTAGTGTATTGAGTGTGGTTATCAGTTCAGGGAGCCCAGTGTTGGTGCGGCGGCCGACGTATCCATACACCAGGACCCTGACTCATGATTTCCGACTTAATGCATGAAAACATTGATTGCGTGTGAGTTTCAAGTTTTCTTTGTGATTACTTGTGTCAGCTCACCGGGTATACTGATCTGCTTCATGAGAGTCTCAAGTTTTCCTTGTGATTACTTGTGCCAGCTCACCAGGTATACTGTTCTGACTGTGGTGCTCTTGTTCTCCTTTTCAGGATGGCCCCGCGACGACAGCCAGCTAGGGTTCCAAGTGTAGGGCGCGACGGCAGCCCACCGAGCGACGAGGCCTCGGTGCAGGGCCCTTTTCCAGCAGTGGCACCGGCAGTAGCTTTACCCGCCGAGCCACCGATGCTGCCAGTACCAGACGCTGACGATGCACGTCGCCTCAGGGCACTGCATGAGTTTCAGAGCCAGCGACCGCCCAGGTTTCGCGGTGAGGCGGACCCCCAGGCCGCCGAGGACTGGCTAGAGGCGGTGGTACGGACCTTTAGGCTAGTGAGGACACCAGCGGATCTCAGGGTGATTCTCGCAGCGAGCCTCCTGCAGGCGGCGGCAGGACGATGGTGGAGCCTGATGCTCCAGGTTCACGATGAGGCATCCTTGCTCTGGACGGACTTCGAGAGCCTCTTCCGCTCTGAGTTCGTCCCGGCCACCCTCCGAGCGGTGCGCATCCAGGAGCTTCTCCAGCTGCGCCAGGGCAGCATGACGGTCGCTCAGTACGCGGTGAGGTTCACTGACCTATCTCGCTACTCGACCGACATGGTACGGGACCCCTTCTTCCGGGCCCGGACCTTCGAGCAGGGCTTGCGACAGGAGATTCGGGCGTCGCTGATCTCCCTCAGCATTCCGACCCAGGCGGGAGTGTTGGAGCGAGCCCTCCTGATCGAGAGCTTCCTGGCAGAGCCTTCTTCAGCGGCGAGACCTAGCGCAGGGCAGCAGGTAGCTGAGTCTTCGGCAGCAGGTAGCCGACGGATGACTCTCGGGTCCAGGCAGACCAGACCCCCACGCAGACGGCCTCAGGACACCGGCTCAGCAGTGCAGGGCACACAGCGGAGTGCCAGCCTACCGAGAGGCAGGCTGTGCTACTCCTGCGGCGGGCAGGGTCACATGGCTTGTGATTGCCCGACTCGCCGATCAGAGGAGCAGCAGACGGTGGAGGGGCCACCCAGGCAGAGGCAGAGGGTCGACCGTGGCGGTCCGCAGGGAGGAGGCGGACGAGGCAGAGGAGCTGGCCGAGCAGCGGGTGGTGGGCGACGCTTCCAGGCTCTACCCCCACCACCACCAGGAGGGCCACCTCGACCACAGGGAGCTGGCGGGCAGAGACAGGCCCAGCTCCAGGCAGTGGAGGCCTACGACCCCGACATGCCAGAGATGATTCGAGGTACGATCTGTGTCTATTCCACCCTTGCTGCAGTACTTATAGACACAGGAGCGAGTCACTCTTTCATAGCCTCTGCCCTTGTTCGGAGCTCGGAGATTCCGACTGAGCCGTTGGCTCGATCCTTACGGCTAGAGACTCCTACGGGAGCAGACTCGACGATTACGCACTGGTGCCGGCAGTGTGAGCTTACTCTAGGAGGCGAGAGCTTTGGCTGGGATCTCCTTGTAGCGGCGTCGAGGCCTTACGACGTCATCTTGGGCATGGATTGGATATCCACGGTTCATGCCCAGATCGACTGTTTTAGGCGCAAGGTGCGATGTGTTCGCACCGACGGGAGCAGGTTTACCTTCACCGGCGAGAAGGGAACCTTTGCAGCACAGGATGGACTTCCGCGGAGGAGAGTGCAGCCCATCTCTCATCAGTTGGCTAGCCTCATCCTAGGAGCAGTGGACGTGCGGAGTCCAGCTTTTCCTGCAGTGGTGGACCAGTACGTGGACGTCTTTCCCAACGACGTTCCAGGGCTACCTCCTCGTAGAGAGGTAGACTTTTACATCGACTTGTACCACGGGACAGCCCCGATATCTACTCCAGCATATCGGATGGCCCCCACCGAGCTTCGAGAGCTGCGGGTACAGTTGGAGGACTTGCAGAGCAAGGGATTTATCCGACCCAGTGTTTCATCCTGGGCTTCCCCGATTTTGTTCGCCAAGAAGGCGGACGGGAGCTTGAGACTGTGTGTCGACTATCGTCGCCTGAACCAGGTGACAGTGAGAAACAAGTATCCGCTGCCACGGATTGATGACCTCTTCGATCAGCTCAAGGGAGCGCGGTGGTTCTCGAAGATAGACCTTCGGTCAGGCTATCATCAGCTCAGAGTTCGAGACGAGGACGTGCAGAAGACGGCCTTCAGGTGTCGGTATGGCCATTATGAGTTCTTGGTTATGCCGTTCGGCGTAACCAATGCTCCAGCAGTGTTCATGAGCCTCATGAACAGGATCTTCCAGCCATACCTCGACCGATTTGTCGTGGTCTTCATCGACGACATTTTGGTATACTCGACGACTGAGGAGGAGCATGCCTACCACCTGCGAGTTGTGCTAGACACACTCCGAGAGCACCAGCTTTATGGAAAGCTCTCAAAATTCCAGTTCTGGTAACGTGAGGTCCATTTCTTGGGTCACGTCATCTCTGAGGCGGGAGTTGCAGTGGATCCCGTGAAGATCGAGGCAGTGCTAGCTTGGGAGCCACCCAGGAGCGTGACAGAGGTGCGGAGCTTCTTGGGCCTAGCGGGATACTATCGGAGATTCGTGCCAGACTTCTCCAGAGTTGCGGCACCACTCTCAGCGTTGACGAAGAAGGGGAAACCCTTCGTGTGGTCAGACAGATGTCAGCAGAGCTTCCAGGAGCTGAGGCAGAGATTGACTAGCGCACCTATCTTGAGGTTGCCTGAGGAGGGAGTTGGATACGTAGTTTACTGCGATGCATCAGGGACTGGACTCGGGTGCGTCCTGATGCAGGAGCGGGTCGTGATCGCCTACGGATCACGTCAGTTGAGGCCGCATGAGTAGAACTACGCCACTCATGACCTGGAGTTGGCAGCAGTGGTCTTCGCTCTGAAGACTTGGCGGCACTATCTGATGGGCGAGCGCTTCACAGTCTTTTCTGACCACCAGAGTCTCAGGTATATCTTCTCTCAGAAGGACCTGAACCTGAGACAGCGGAGATGGCTTGAGTTCCTCCAGGACTATGACTTTGAGATAGTCTATACTCCTGGGAAGGGGAACGTGGTAGCCGATGCCCTCAGCAGGAGGACGGGCATTCAGCTACTTGAGGAGGCGACAGAGCAGCTAGCCTCCTTACAGATATCCTTTGTGGATAGAGACGGAGCAGCCTTTCTTCAGTCTCTCACAGTCTCTCCCCCACTTCTACAGCGGGTCAGAGAGGCTCAGCGTGGGGACGCTGACTGTGAGACCCGGCGTGCACTGATATCCTTAGGTCAGGCGCCTGATGGTTTCTCCCTTGGAGCAGAGCACGACATCCTTTTCAGAGGACGTACCTTCGTACCAGTCGCTTTACGAGAGGAGGTGCTGAGAGAGTTTCACACTTCTCCCTTGGCGGTGCATCCCGGAGTGGCGAAGATGTACCAGGATCTCAGACGACAGCACTGGTGGCCGGGCATGAAGAAAGCTGTGGCTGAGTTCGTTTCGCGATGCCTCACCTGCCAGCAGGTGAAGGCAGAGCATCAGGTACCAGCAGGCTTGGTACAGCCCTTGGAGGTCCCGGAGTGGAAGTGGGATGGCATATCTATGGACTTCGTGACTGGACTTCCACGCACTTCCAGAGGTCACGACTCCATTTGGGTGATTGTCGACCGACTCACCAAGTCGGAACACTTCTTACCCATCAGAGAGCAGGGCTCAGTGGAGAGCTTGGGACGTCTTTACGTCCAGGAGATCGTACGGCTTCACGGTGTGCCATCGACAATCGTCTCCGATCGAGATGCTCGTTTCACTTCCCGGCTTTGGAAGGGGTTGCAGGAGGCGTTCGGGACGCGGCTCCATCTGAGCACAGCCTTCCACCCTCGGACGGATGGTCAGACGGAGAGGACCATACAGACACTCGAGGACATGATCCGTGCATGTGTTCTCGACTTTGGTCGCAGCTGGGAGGACCACCTACCCTTGGTGGAGTTCGCATACAACAACAGCTACCACTCCACCATCGGGATGGCACCATACGAGGCGTTGTATGGCAGACCCTGTAGATCACCGTTGTGCTGGACAGACCCTGGGGAGTCAGCACTCGTGGGACCAGAGATGGTCCGAGCCACGACAGAGAAGGTCCAGATCATCCAAGAGAGGATGAGGACAGCTCAGAGCCGGCAGAAGTCATATGCTGACAGGAGGCGGAGGCCACTGGAGTTCGAGGATGGCGACCACGTCTTTTTGCGTGTCTCACCTCGACGTGGTTTACGGAGATTTGGCCGAGGCGGCAAGTTGTCTCCACGCTTCATCGGGCCTTTCCAGGTCCTCAGCAGGATAGGAGAGGTGGCTTATCGCCTGGCTCTACCACCTCAGTTGCACCGGGTGCACGACGTCTTTCACGTGTCTCAGCTGAGGAGATACGTGCACGACCCGACGCACATCATCGACTTTGGGGAGCTGGACGTGGATGATGGGGAGACTTTTGCGGAGGTCCTAGTGGAGATCGAGGATCGACAGGAGCGGGTCCTACGTGGGCGGTCGATTCCTCTTGTGCGCGTTAGATGGCAGCACGGGAACCTCCAGGAGAGCACTTGGGAGCGGGAGGCTCAGATGCGTGCTCAGTACCCCCATTTGTTCCCCTAGTTTTTGATGTATCTTTACGGGGACGTAAAGCCCTGAGGTGGGAGTAATTTAAAGACCCGAAAATTTCAAGGAAATTTGTTTCTTAATTTTCTTTGGAATTTTACAAGAGCGCAGCTTCAGACGGCACCTGATTCCGAGGCCCGGTGTGCCCGGAATCAATTTCCGAAGATTGGCTCGGGTACGTTCAGTGAACGGACGAGCGGGTTTTTCTATCTTTTGAACCGGTGCCCGGAATCGAATTCTGAGGGCACCGATGAAATCGCAGCGCCGGTATTTGCTTAGAAACTCTTCTTCCGGAGTTGCGTTTGCTCAACCGTGGTTTTTAAATTTTGCGGCTTTAAGTCAGAAATAAAATAAAGTTTGTGCGACAACTTTATTTTATTTCACTTAAGCTGCTTGGAAGCCACTTGAAGCCACTTAAAGGCGGCTTGAACTGAGTTGAACTGGATAGGATGCTATCCAGAAATATCCTACCCTCTTGGTAGGATATTTGTGAGGCAGGGCCCGCACGAGCCCCGCCGTTTCTTTCGCTAAGTAACGCACCCGCGAAAACCCGTCAAAGAAACTGAAAAGTCAACCGACGCGTTTTCTTTAATTCTTAACAGGCCATTTAATTGGGCGGTTTATTTCGTGAATTAAATGGGCTGTTTCATTCGTTGAATTAATTCAACGAATTAAATGGGTCGTTACTTATGCGTTTTACGTTTGTTGGCAAAATAATAAAATAGACAAACTTGTCTATTTTGGAGGATTGCTATCGTTGTGCAATTCCTCTGAGCCTCCACCCTCTCCGCGAAGAACGCGAAGAACGCGAAGAACGCGAAGAACGCCGGCGACCGGAATTCGACGACGCACACCGAGATCTGCGACGTCGACGAGCCCTACCCGCGACGTTCTTCGGCGACGCCTCTTCTTCCGCGGCCGATCCTCGTTCGGCAACAAAGGTGAGAATCGAATCTTTTATTTCTCCCTTTTTAATATCAATAACAACGGATTTAATTAATTAAATCCGTTTGTTCTTGATCCGGAGATTGGCGACGCGACGCCGGATACCGCGACGACGCGACGATCCCCCTTCTTCCGCGACGAGCAATTCCGCGACGACCTCTCGTCCGACGACGACGACGACAAAGTAAGGGTTGATGGAATTCTTTTTAAATCCCGTGTTTATTCTTTTGAAATAAAGAACCCGATCACGAAACAATTTTAATTTATTTAAAATTGTTGATTGGTTTCTTTCTTGCTTCTCCCGTTGATTTTGACTAACGCGGAGGGTGCGGGCCTAACGAACAAGACCCGGCAACCCTTCTCCGATCTTCCCTTTTGTGCGGATTTGGCGGACGACGACGAACTGTGCGGAAAGGGCGATCCGTTGAACCCGCAGTGAAGACCGGCCCCCGGGAGGAGCAACAGCGCAGACGGGAGGCAAAACGGGCCACCGGAGCAACTCCGGCGGCCCGCGGAAGGTGGCGGCGGCGCGGGTCGCCGGCGCGGCGGCACCGGCGACCGGTGGCGGCGGCGCCCGGCGCGCCGCCGGAGGAGTCCGCCGCGGCCGAGCCGCGGCGGCGGCGAACCGCCGGACCGCGTCCGCGGTCCGGCCACCCAGCACGCGGCCCGCGCGGGCCGCGTTTCTCCAAAGCCGCGGGTCAAACCCGCGGCGGCTCACTCGGCCGCTCGGCCGAAGCCGAGCCGGCCGGGTCCGGTCCGGCCGGGTCGGGCCGACCCGGTTCGGCCGACCCAGGGGGGGGTTCGGGCCGGGTCGCCCCGGGCCCAGAACCCCCGTTTCGGGCCCTCTTCGGTCTTTCGCCCATATCTTGGGCCTGGGACCTCCGATTGACGAACCGTCAGCGGCTACGCGATCCTTGGATCGAGATGGTCGTTTCGGTATATTACACTCAAGGTTTCGGAAGACTTTTGGTTCGGCCGGGTTGGTTCGTACACGAAACCAACCGGGCCCTCGGAGCGGAAACGCTCATAACTTGAGCTACGGACGTCCGATCGACGTACCGTCAGCTGTGGTAGTTTCCTATAAGTGAGACGGAACTTTTGGCATACTCCGCCCGAGGATCAGATACAGGCAGAGTACGGTCGGGTTGGTTTTTCCCTAAAAACCAACCGGGCCCCTGGGACGAAAATGCCAATAACTCTCAGACCGGGCGTCCGATTGACGCGCCGTCTGTTGCGTTGAGATCCTGTTGTCGATACGGAACTTTTGGATACATCAACTTCGGACTACGTGTCAGTTGATGTATCAGCCTCTCGGCTCGTGGAGCGGACCCTCCTAAACGAGCTCGCTAAGTGCGGGAACCCTAGCGCTGGCTGTGACTTCGACGACAGAGCAGAGATCCTCCGTGGACTGCGACGACGGCAGAGCAGAGATCCTCAGTGGACTGCGACGACGGCAGAGCAGAGATCCTTCGTGGACTGCGGCGACGACTGTGCAGAGATCCTCAGTGGACTGCGTCGACTACTGCACTCAGCGATCCTACGTGGATCAGTGCTACAGGTTCTGTGTGAGCCCGATCCTATGTGGGTCCTTACTACCGGTTCTGTGTGAGCCACTGCCTACAGGTTCTGTGTGAGCCCGATCCTGTGTGGGTCTTTTGCGGGGGTTAGTACCTATCGATCCTTCGTGGGCCCGACGACTTAGATGGATCAGTGATCATCTTTGACGTCATCTGAAAAAGTATACCTGGTTGAGCTGAATCTTATGTTACTCTCCTTTGTGGATTGTGTTGAACTATCCTATGTGGATTTACTATTTACTCTCCTTGTGGATTTGAGTCTTGCTTTCCTTTGTGGATTGAGTTGTTCTTGAGCTCGTGAGCAGAGCTAGAATTGGGGACTTAGGTATATGTATGGGCATATACCTAAGTCGAGTCAGATGTTACTTCGTGATTGCATCTTTCTTTTGTGCTATATCCTTTGTGGATTTCGGGAGACCTTCGGGGGTCTCGGGGTCCTTACTGAGTAGCTTGTACTCACCCCTGCACGGGCTATGCCCGCACCTTGTTGTGTTGGTTGCAGACGACGGACAGCGCTGATCACGGTTGGGGCGTGGAGCAGGACGGTACCTGGAGGTGGACCACTTGGCGGGACGTGCTCGGAGCGGACGTGGGACCCGAGGAGGCTGGAGGCTATCTGTACCCACCCTTCAGGTGGGATTGCCAGTGGACGACACGAGGCCGCCGTCTTTTCTTCAGTTGCTGTACTTTACTTTTCAGTTGTACTTTACAGTTGGGCTTGTATTTCCGGCCCCCTTTACTTTTCTGCACTTTACTTTCCGCTTGCTGACTCTGTGTGGTTGTTACTTAAAGGCAATGCCTTCCCTGTCTACTGGGATTTTACGCCTTGGTGCTAGTCGCCAGCCCCTGGCCTATGGAAGGCGGGCTTGGGGTAGTCACGGCACGGGCCCCGAGGACGGGTCGTGACAGTTATCATTCCTAATGATGATTTATTTTTGCAAATCCAAATTTTTTTGCCCTAACAAGTATAGTCCCTGTAATGGATCAATCCACAGGGAGAATGAGTTTTTTTGTTTCTTTTATCAATTTTGTAATTGTTTTTGTGAACTTTATTGAATTTAGAGTCTATTATTTTGTGATTCGATAAAAAGGTGATTAAATTTTAATTTCATAACAAATTAAATTAAAGAGAAATAGAAAAAAAAATTGGTTTTGATGAAAATTTGGAGAGAAATACGTCAGTGCTGTGGATTTTAGTGGTTTCTATTAAATTAAATTTCTTATGAGGTTTTTTTTTCAGGATAATTCACATTTTTGAGATTATTTATGTAATATTACATCCTTGGTCTGGTGAGTTGTTTTTAAATCAATATAATTTCAATTTCATTAGTCTAGAAATTTATTTCTCTTAATTTTATTAAGTATAGTCCCTTTTGAGATGATTGAAACACCCAATGGTCATGGGTGTTTCTAATGGTAATTTCTTAAAGATCCCTAGAAATACCATTCTTTCTTCGATAAGAGATTTCTAGTGATATTTAGATTGAGTTAATAATGAATCATGAGAACATTTCATAATCAACACAGTTACAACATCACAAATGAAAAATTACAACTAACAATTGTCCACACCCCCAACACAAAATGAATTCAGCTACTCATAGACTAGATAGTAATTAAATAACTTGTTGTACCTAAATACATCATCTTGAAAAAATGGAGTGAATGTTGTCAGGAAGGTAGTACAGAAGAACATTCTCTTCTCTCTTATCTCATCTTCTTTCTCTCTATTCTTATCTTATTGTCTGTCTCCTGAGTTCCCCACCATGGAATAATGTTGAATGAAAGAATCTGAATGACTCCCAAACATAGAGGGACTACCACCTATATATAGGTTTTATTAGAACACGACATGTACAAGTAAGTACACGGTAGGTACTACTAGTAAATGTGTTTTACCCATCTTTTCTCCACCGGTAGATGGTCTAAAATGAAGTCATTTACTTTGAATATGGATCCACCTAGTAGGTGGAAGTATACTTCGTGTAATAACGCCCCACACGCCTTGAAAAAATGTTCATTGGACTCCAATTGCTTTAATAAGGGCCACACAACGTCTATATGGGCAGTACACGGTGTTTATGCCTTGGTCGACAACATGGGAATGTATCCAGTCTTCCTGATCTATGTTTGGTCAGTAGTGGACAATGTTTATATACAAGTACATTCCATGAATATTTGAAAATCTGTTCTAATTATCCCCATGTTGTGCTTTTGGATCGAAATATCCTGAAAATTTTCATAATCACCAACATAAAGTATTTCATCAATAAATAAATATATTTGGGGAAAACATGTTTTTATTATATATAAAATGTATGAAAAATTATAAACAAATTGGGTATATCAAACTCCCTAACACATAGTAATTTTCTTGTCCTCATGAAACATATAATCATATAACCAATATAATCCATAATCTATGAAGGGAATAATATTATTATTTATAACCATAAATAAAAAAGTCATAGTAGAATATTTATAAAAGTCCCAAAACAAATTTCGTATCGAAATATATTCTAATCATGCTTCATATATAATTTAATTTAAAATTGGAGTCCTTTTTCACCCACATTATTTTAAACTTTCATAAATAAACATTCTACTTGATGATTTACAACCCCAAAATATACCACAATCATCACATAAGATAATTTAATCAGGGTTATGATCAATATTAAGTCTATTCACTCTATCTATAGGCTTGTAAGGGATCCCATTCTCCACTTTAAAAACCATATAACAAAATTCAAGAGGGCTCTCAATAAGCTCAAATGTTTTTGAGGCTAAGGGTTGAAAGGAAATAAAGTGAAAAATAATATCACTATCTTGAAAAATGTGTCTAAATTATTAAACAAAAATGCATGATATTAAAAATTCAGAGCTCAACGAAAATACATCCCTAATCAATATCACTCAAAAAGGGTTTCATCACCATGATTATATGTTGCCAAAATGGGTCCATAAACCATCAGTAAAGTGTAATAAATGAAATTGGTCCCTATTTTGTTTTTTTTCACATCATGAGGGACAACCAAAAATACAATGGATAATTGGATATGGGATCCTTTTTCCCAAATGATCATGCGACAAACTCCCCCACACTTATGTTCATGGTTTCTCAAAAAAATGTACCATGAAAAAAACATATCCGTCTCTAAAGATCAAGTGAATAATCATGGAATGTTCCAAATTAATCATGGTATGAAGGGGATGTAGGCTTGTAATGTAGCATATTATCAAGGTAGTTCATTGTTTTTAAGGGTTTACGAAGATCATATGTAGGGTAGTTGTCATGGTCAAAGAGGCTTTAAAACAATCAAATGCCTTAATCAATTTAATGTGATTACAAAATTGTAATGTTTTGAAGAGAAAAAGTTGAAAATTATAGAAGTTTAGTGTATCCAAAGAATCTATCAAGAAAGTTGGTATATGAAAAAAATGTCAACAGGTTTAAAATCCCTCTCAGGAATGGGAATAATATATGGGTTAATCAGGTCATGACATGAATACAAAATGACCAGACTAATAAATGTAAATTTCTAAGGCGTCAAAATCTGGAATCAAACTATATCATCAATCATTTTAAATTACGTGGAAAATTGAAATTTACATGTAACTTTTTTTTAAATTCTCTTATTTGACTTTATTATTTATTATTATAAATAACTGAATTTTTTTGCACATTTGAAATTATTTCATCTATTAATGATTTCTCCTAGATTAGTACTTGGGAAAAATATTAGTGTAGGATGAGATTTTCTCTCACACTTAATATAGCACATGGTTTCCCAAATTCCATGCAAAGGAAAAGAAGGTTATGTGGGGAAACAATAGTGGACCAAAAAAGGAAAGAAATGGAAGAAGTAAAACTAAAAAAAAGATAATGGAATCCTGAAAAATAATACTCCCCTAGTGGCCAAGTGAAAAATGCTAGAAGTGGTGGAAAATTATAGCCCAAAGCACTCCAAGGTACCTGTGACAGGCGTGGAGTGAGAAAACTCCAACCATATGTAACAATACATAGGTCCAAAATCTCACAAAAAGAAATATAAAAAATAAAACATTTGTTCCCAATATCCAGTAATGGGGTCACCTCAGAAGAGGAATCATCCGGTATATAAGTAGCCTGTATGGAAGGATCAACAACCGTGGAAGATGGATGCTCGAATGTGGAACCATTAATAGAAGTCGTAGTTCCTTGAGCTACAGGTCCTGCACTCCGAATTGAAAACTCTGCAATAACATTCTTTCTGGAATTAGAAATGGAAGTATCGAGACTAGTTGTGGAGAGAAGAATGGAATACAAGTCTAGAGCTGTGAATTGTGGCATAACTGCATAAGAAAGTCACAGAGTGGAGATAGATACATGTGCTGAGGTTAATTGAATTCCCTATTGCTGAAGTGGAAGCCCCATCATCTACTGAATCCATTCCATAAAATGATCCAGATGAAGCTGGTGGAGCTCTACCATGTCTAGGAAGAGGTTAAATTGGAGAAAGACCGAGGGGAGTAGGTGGGTCATCTCTAAAACCTGCAAGAGTGGGGGCATCCAACTCAAGCACAAAGCGCTCTCCCCGATGCTCGACCTATCTCGTGTGAATGAGAATGAGTAAGTACATATGCTAAGGAGAACCCATGTGATCATGAGGTAATGATGGACTAAAACTCCCAAAAATTTAGCCAACCAGGGGGCATAACACCCGCCATTCAAGTTTCCCTGATGGCCATGGATCGTAGAATAAATATAAAAAGTGGTAAGATAGTGGATGTCTGGGTACTCATGTCGGACATTATAGTTACAAAGATCCATGTCCCATCGAGACAAAAAACCATATGCTTGTGGAAAGGAAAGAAATTTCAATAAATCATCAATGAAGGAAATGAATTAGAGGGTCTATGATTTTCATGCTCTTATATGCGGTGGGGGTGTACCTATGGTCAGACCCAAAATGCTCCCACTACATCACAACAAGAATAGAGTGCTTGGGGGGGACAAATTGGAGGTCAGAGGTGGGGTGGATGGATGGGGAAAAAAGAAAAACCCTTGGCCAAACATAGATATAGTAATTGAGGGAATCACGTAGAAGAAATTGAACTGGGAGAGCTATATTTATGGGTGTCTTCCAGTATGTGGGCCCGTTGAACTCAAAAGTTGCCATGAAATCCAAAAATAGATCATTGTACGTATGAGTACTGACATGAAAAGTATCTATATAGTGACTATGGCCTAAAATACCCTCATTCTACACCAAAATTATAAGGTGATGTGGTACTAAAATGCCAAGTAAGTGGCCGCTCAACTGGATAGTGCCACGGGAATGGTGCCTCAATCGCTCCACTACAAGATGGTAGTTTGAAAAAACAACCCATGGGTGTGGAGGAGGGTGGGTAGGAGCCTGTGCAGGTCGTTGTGGAATTGATGGTGCTGATGTAGATGGTCATGATGCTGGGGTATAATATGGATTAGTGAATACCTGATCAGGCAAAGATGGTTGTCCATAATGTGGAGGTGCGGGCGAAGTAAGGTCCACCTATAGCGTGGAGTGTTGCTCAATGGAGGTGGAGCCGAATGATGGAGTAGTGGTAGAGGAGCTCTCAGGCACAGTAGATGGAACTGAAGTCAACGTCATAGGATAAGCAGTATAAGGGGCCATATGAATGGTCAGATCAATAGATGTTTCAAGTGGAAGTGGCATCAAGAGAGGTGGTAGAGCAGCCAATGATGGGGGTAGGAAAATAGGAAAATCCCAAGCTATCTGCTCAAAAGGATTAAAATGAATCTGGAAATTAGAAGGCCTCTCACCCTCTATAGTGGAAGCAGGGAACTTCGCACATGAATGATCATGATTGGATATACCTGAAAGAAAACAATTCCAATGATATGAAGAAATAGAAAAAGAAAAAAAGTATGAAAAATGAAAATCTAGTAGAACACGACATGTTGATCTAGGGTACATGAACTGTATATGGGATCTATCTATGAACACGTGTACCTTGGATGTAAATTCTGCGAGGTCATGTGTTGGGAAAAAACATAGTACACAATGTTTAACAAGTTGTACAAACCTCATACATGAACATGGTATGAGGCCGATGTAAAGATCTAGACACGACTCAATGATGGCATGGGGAAAGGTGAAAACACATTGGGTGGAAGAGATACACACCATGTAGGTGATCATGGTGTGTGAGGCATGTAGATCATCTATAAGGGGTCCTCACAAGGGTTTAAGGACATGGTGTGTCCCGAACAGACATGTCATGTATATGTACATGGGAAGGGTACATGTCCTGAACATACACGGCCTCAGCCAAAATTCCAAGGGAGGCATCATTCATGGAGTGTAAAGAATGTACATGCCCTATATCAGTATAATGGATAAAGTATGTCATGCATGGATGTGTACATAAACTACATGGAATGTGTTTTTCATGCCATCCATGTGTTTTTTAGAAAGATGAACCATCGGTCGGTCTGCAAATCGAACTAAATACTAGTAAAACTTGGAAATAGAGTGCGAGGATGTGTGTACATGGTGCGGGGATCACAATGTGAATGAAATAAGTACTAGAAACCCCAAAAACAGACATATTCATAGCTAGAAGAGGCGATTACATCTAGAGGAAGAAAATAGGCCGACATTGGGTGTCACGCGACATAGGCTCAAGCCAGGTATGGTGCGACCTTTATTGCAACATTACACGGTGTGTACTAGTACTCACACACTCTATATTACTATAGATTTTTTATGAGAAAGATATATATTATTATTATAACAGTAAACAATATAATCATTAATATTAAAAATTAATATATATATATATATATATATATTACTAAAAACAATGCTATACATGTAATGTATCTACGATTACAGTTAGTGTGTTCTAAAATTGGAAAAAAAGAAGTAAAGCCTTTGGTCCAGTATATGTGGTGAGGTTCAAACCAGTGATTGGACAATCCAAACACAAGCCCTCAACCACTGGAGTATAGGTTGTTCTAATTACAATTTTTATCAACTATATATATTTAATTTACTGGGATAATACTACATGGGAGAAAGAAAATTCACAAAATGGGGTTTTGATTTTGAATAAAAGGGATAAAGTAGAGAGATTAGCTGAGTTCGAACCTAGGTATTTTGAATCCATGCCTGAGACTCTACCAATCTACCAACATAACTTTCAGGTATTCATTCATTTTTAAAATCTTTTACGTTATTAATGAAAACATGGCTCACACAACCAATATTTAAATGCATGTCGTGTGGTTTTATGAAAAGGAAAAATAAAGGAAATGGGCTGGTTGTTATGATTCAAACCGGGTTCTTTTGGAACCGGTTTATGACCTTGGCCTATCGGTCAATCACAATAATGGGTTTTCATTTATTTTACATCATGTATATATTATTTTGAAAAATACTAAACACACTATGTAAGTACAAACTTTTATTAAATGTATGACCCCATGCTGAAGGTAGGTATGGACAGATTCGAACTAGTGACAACTCAGATAATTTCCAGTGACCTTAACATCCGCACCAACATCATACCTATTTGTTATGTTAGTTAATCTATATATATATAATATTATGAATATAAACAACAAATGATCAGTACAAGGCATGTGTATTGGTGATAGATGACATGTAACAAACGGGTTGCCTCCTAGGAAGCACCTCTGTTTTAGGTCGTCGGCTCGACCTACCCACCTCTTGTTAGCTACAATGAATGGTGGATAGGGTACCTACCATATCCTCCATGTGATGGTAATGATTTAGGAATTTTACATTCACCTTGAAAGGTAGTCCATCATCACCAACAATTTCCACCGCACGACGGTGAGAAAATTTGAGCTCTTGGAATGGTCTGGACAATCGAGACTTCAAAATTCTTGGAGACAATAGTAGACCAGAGTTGAAAAGAAATACCTTATCATTGGGTTGGAATGTATTGTGGGAAATCATTATGTTGTGGATCACTCATGAATTTTTCTTGTAAGGTAAGGCATTCTTATACTCCTCCCATAAAAACACACCATGATCCGTCTGTTGGAACATACGCTTCAATTTGGTAGCAATTATATTGAAATTGAAGGCCTTGATGGCCCGGTAGGCTTTATGCCCCAAATCCACTGGTAGCTGGCATGGAATCACATAAACAAGAACGAAATGTGAAGTACCAAGACATGTCTTTAAGTCATTCATGTATGCCCATAAGGCATCATCATGCTTTTTTGGACTAGTCCTTCTTTGAAACTCCCACTGTTTTTTTCATGATCTGTTTTAGCTCGCAATTTTTTAATTCCACTAGTCCGTTATATGGGGGATGATGTGGTTTTCCCATGTGATGATTCACCCCATACACATGTAACACATTATTTATTAAGTCTATATGAAAATGTGTCCCCCATTCACTGATCAACACATGAAAAATTCTAAATCTGATGAATATGTTTTTCATCAAAAATACCACAACAAACTTGGTCGTGTCATGAGGTGGAGTCGTGGATTCTACCCACATAGAGACACTATCTACACAGATGAGCTTGTAAGATTTCACATATGATGGGGGATAAGGCCCCTTGATGTTAATTCCCAAGATGTCTATGACTTCGAGCTCGAGGAAGGATTGTTTAGGAATCTCGGATCATCATCCCATATTACCTCTCCTGTAACAATGATCGAACCCGGTAATAAAGTAATGAACAGTCTTATGCATGTTAGGCTAAGAAAATCCATACTATAGGATCTTCGCTATCGTACGGTCAGTGCCATGAAGTACTCTAACTAGTGAGGAGTGAAAGACCTCTATAAATCCGTGAAATTCATTCTACGGGTTGCAACGGCCAGTCACCCTATTAGCACATGATTGAAAGAGTATAGGTTTTTCAAAGATGTTCTTCCTAAAAATGGAAAAAAATAACTTCATGTAGTCGTATGTGAGATCAGGGTGAACTACTCATGTAACCAAATATTTTAAAATATTTTCAAACTAATGTTGAAGTTGGCATTCGATCAAGAAATGTTGCCCATCGGTTAAGAAGTCCCTAATGTCTCTAACATCCTCCTTCTCCAAATGAGGTAGTTCTAAGCTGGAGATCTGGTCAACAATAACATTCTCATTTACCTTATTGTCACAGATATTCATGTTTAACTCTTGTTGGAGAAGCACCAAACGGATTAGTTGTGGCTTCACATCCTTCTTGTTTAGAAAATAATTGAGTGCTGAATGGTCAGTATCTATAATAACATTGGAATGAAGCAAATAATAACGTTACCCATCAAATGAAAATACCACTGCAAGAATTTCTTTTTCCATGGTAGTGTAGTTCACATGTGCTTCATTTTATGTTCTATTGGAAAAGTGAATCTGTAGAAAGATGCAATCTTTCCATTTCTCCAGTATTGCACGCACCACATAGTTTCTATTATCAAACATAAATTTAAATTTCACCTCACAATTTGGAGCAATCATCACCAGATCATCCTCCATTCTTTTCTTTAGATGTTGAAAAGAATTGGAACACATCTCATAAATCTTGAAGATGGCATCCTTGGAGAGGAGATTGGTGAGTGGATAGGACATCTTCAAAAAGTCTCTGAAAAACCTTCAATAGAAACTGGAATTCCCTAGAAAAATTTAAATCGCTCTAACATAAGTTGGGATGGGTAGATTTTAAATGACTACTATATTTGCAGGATCAGCTTCTATCCCTTTCATAAAGATCCTGTGGACCAATACAAAACCCCATTGCACCATAAAAAGACATTTTTTCCAGTTTAAATATTTCTTAGTGTGCACACACATTTCCACAACCAGCACTAGTTTCATTATACATGTTTTGAAGGATTTTCCATGTATAGAAAAATCATCCATAGAGACCACGTAGATTTTTTATGCCATGTTGTGGAAGATTGCCAACATACATCGTTAGAAGGTGCATGGAGCGTTGCACATCCCAAAAACATTATTTGATAAGAAAAAATATTGTAGGGGAATATGATGGTTCTCTTTTCTTGATCTTAAGGGGAAATGGAGATTTTGTTATATCCAGAATAACTATTGAGAAAGTACTAAAACTTTTGTCTTGCTAATAGTTCTAGAAATTGATCTATGAAGGGCAGTGGAAAGTGATCTTTCCTCATTGCATCATCCACCTTCCCATAGTCTACATAGAAACCCCAAACCATTATTTTTTTATATGGATATGTTCATTTTTATCATTGGAGAGCATAGTGGTACCCCCTTTTTGTGTACCACTTGTAGAGGATCAGCTGGCACTATTGTTTCCGAGGGGTTTTTTCTACATCTTCTAGTAGAATGTTATGGGAGAAAATTGTGGGAATAATTCCCATCAAATCTGTGATTGTCCTCCCAATGGATTGATTTCATTGATTCAGAACCTACAGAAGTGAATCTTTTCACTCTTGAGAAAGAGCTTCATTATGTATAACTAGAAGTGTCTGTTGATCACCTAAATATTCATATTTTAGAGTGGAAGGGAATGTTTTTAGCTCATGATGGGGTTCTTTTAGAATTGAGGCTACAATTTGTTGCACCTCTTCTTGTTCAAAAATGTATGGGAAAACTGTGTGTTTTTAGTAATGACCGTCCTGGGCTTTGAGATATTATAACTCTATGGGTGAATCTTAGATATCAGGGAGGCTTGAGTTATCAATAAGTAAAGAACATACCAGACCATATTCCATGTAGATGAAGTGATCATTCATTGTTGTTACCGCAAAACATTCCTTAAGTTCCAGTAGTGATTCTTACTTCACTACCTTGAGGACATTGTAGGAGACACTTTCTTCGCCAACTCTGAACGTTAGTTTTCCATGGTGGATGTCTATCAATGACATTCCAATGGTGAAGAATGGCCTTCCCAGAATCAAAAGTTCCTCCTGGTCTTCTTCTGTATATTGAATGGTAAACTACATAGGGATAATTAACCCCTATACATTAACCATCACTTACTAGAGCAGCCCCTTGGGATATTAGGTGGAGCGATATGCTATGTTGAGGGCCACTCAGGTTGGTTTGTGATCATTAAGCCCCAACTTCTTGAAGACTCTGAAGGGAATCATGTTGACATTGGATCCTATGTCACATAAAACATTTCCAAACTCACAAGATCCAATAATACATGGGATAGTGAAACTACCTAGATCTTGGATTTTTTGTGGAAGTGAACATTACAACACTGCTGAACATTACTTATTCTATGAAATTGTTCCCAGATCCACCATATTTACTTTTTTTGGAGAGAATATCCATTATAAAATTTGAGTACATCAACATCTAGGCTAAGGATTTTGTGAAAGGGATGTTGATGTGTAGTTTTCGGAATACCATGTTGAATTTACGAAAATAGTGTTCCAACATCCTCTGCTTCATCCTCCCTGAAAATGGGATCGAGGGCTCAAAAGTCTTGAAAACCCCTTTTCCCTTACCATGTGAGGCATCCTTCTTTTTTGATGTTTTTTTATGAGTAGGGGTCCTTCATTGTGGTTTCTTGAGCTGTAGATGGTGAAGGTTGATTTAGAGTCTTGGAGTCACCTTGCTTTATAGTGGTTGTTTGAGGTAGCTCCTTCCCACATTGTAAAGTTATTGCATGGGCCTATTATCATGGGTTCTTTTCATTGTAACCTAGCAGGGTACCAAGTATCCTCATGGAGAGCTGATCAGCATGTTTCAAAATTTTATTTTCAAGGATTAAAATGGAATATTCCATGTTTTGAAATCTTTATTCCACAGTTTTATGAATTATATCATCATTTCATCTAGTTTTGATGGGGTTTCATGATGAGCATGTCATGCAGATAGTCAAGGTGGTGACTTTCTTGGTGGTTGTAAGAGATTGTTTTTGTACCCTTTATGTTGGTAAGTACCCAGTGGTTTCTATCTTGTATATATGTTCTGGTACTAATGTTGACCATTTATAGGTGGACTTTGAGGTGGAGGATTTTTCTATTTCTATGGGTACCCTATGTTCATTTGAACTCTCTAATTTGGGTTCTGGTACTGAGGAAACATATACAACCCCAGGTTCTGAGAAACGTAACTCACATCGATTGTTGATGGGCCGGTAGTTGACCTAAGGAAATCACCAATGTTGTGGTTGTCACCACATTTTCTATAATTGTTTTCCACTTGTAAATGGGATGCATTATTCAGGTTCAATGGATCAATCTACACGGACACCGCATCAAATTTTTCAGTGAGCATCATGGTGGCATCAATGTTTTTGATACCCCACTTTTGAGTTCCCCACACCGAGTTCCATAGGAAGCTGTTGGCTGACCTATCCTCTAGATGTTCAAAGAGCTATTCGGGGTATTTCCATATTACCATTCTTCCAAGAGAGTCATCTACCCCAGATATAGTGTTAGTGGTCAGGCCACCGTAGAATCTTTGTACATATATACAAAGCGAAGTCCTTGGAGGGGAAATTTGTGTATCATATCCTTGAACCACTCCCAGTACACCTATATAGATTCGAAGTCATGCTGCTGGAAGTTGTGGATCTTGATTCGTAGTGTCACCATCTTTGATAGTGGGAAGTATTTGGACAAGAATGCATTGGCTAACATTTCCTTGGTGAGGATGGACCGTTGAGGTAGTCCCATGATCTATTCTTTCTCCATATCCCATAATGAGATGGGGAAGAGCCAATGAATGATGTAATATTATGAAACTCCATTGTAATGGAAGGTTTCATGGATCTTTTGGAGGTTGTAGAGATGACAGCTTCGTCCTTCACTTGGTAAACCATCGAATTGGACCATGTTGTGCATATGTTACAAAATGGACGGTTTTATTCCGAAGTGTTTGGCCTACACCGGTGGACGGATGATTCCGTATCTACCCCTTGGATGGAGGGAATAACATACTCTATAAGGGTAAGATGTGGGGGTATTTACTCTCAAGAAGAAGGGGGAAACATTGTTGTGTAAGAGAAAGGTATGTCCCTTGACATGGACGCAAGCATGGAATATCCTCTCATTGAAACGTTTTGAGTTATTTTGGGACATACCCTAGAACAAGTGGAGATTTATGGTTCTAATTGTCATTCAGGCCAAACAGATGTCCAACTACTTGGACAGAAGATGGTTCTCCCTCTTCGTTGTGCACCGTGGTATTGTTTTGGTTGTTCTCATCTATGAGTGCATGTCATCATGTCAAAAGTGTTCGTTCAATCTCTAGGTCAATTGAAATTACCTTTTATGACAATGCACTCGTGGAATGACTGATGGAACCACTCGTACACTTATGAACCTATACAACACATAACACAACAAGAATAAAAGAGGATGAAGAAATTAATAAAAATAAAAATTGGAGTAAGAATATAATTTTTATAATTGTTTATTTTTATTTTCACTAAAATGTATACAAATAAGATTTAAAGAAAAAGAGAATTTATCCATAGAAACAGCTCCATAATTTGGTTGTCATTCTTGACAATGTTTTATTTTTGACAATATAAATTTTCTTACCCTGGAAAATATAATACTAGTTAGGGATCGATCCATAGGGAGAATGAGTTATTTTTGTTTCGTTTATCTAGTTTGTAATTGTTTTAGTAAAGTTAACTTAATTTAGAGTCGATTCTGTTGTGTTTTGATCAAAAGGTGATTATATTTTAATTTATTAACAAATTACTTTAATGATAAAGAGAGAACATCGACATTTGGATTAGATAAAAATTTGGAGTGAAGTGTGTCGTGGATGTGGATTTTAATGGACATTAATAAATATATTTTCTAAAGAGGATATGTGGTTCATGATAATTCACATTTCTGAGATTATTTATGTAACAAAACTCCCATGGGATGGTGAGTTTTTTTAAAATCAAAAGATATCAATTTCATGGGTCTAGAAATTTTTTTCTCTTACTTATATTAATTTTAGTCCCTTTTGAGATGATTGAAAAACCCAATGGTCATGGATGTTTCTAATTCAAATTCATTAAAGTTCCACAGAAATCATATTCTGGGTCAGATAAGATATTTGTAGTGATATTTTGAAAGAGTTAATAAATAATAATAAGATTGTATAATAAACATCAAGGTTACAACATCACAAATGACAAATTACAACTCACAATAGTCCACATCCCCAACACATTGGGAATTTAGCTACCTATAGATTAGAAATTAATTAAAGATCTTGTATTACCTGAATACATACTCTTGAATTCTTTGGAGTGAAGGTTGTCTGGATGGTTGTAAGGAAGCACCTTCTCTCCTCTCTTCTTTCCTCTTCTTTCTCCCTCTTCTTCTATTCATGTCTATATCTAGAGTGCTCCCCATGGAATACCATGGAATGAACGACTCTGAATAACTCCCCAACATTGAGGGCCTACCACCAATTTATAGGTTTTATTAGTACATGCCGTGTACCAGTAATTTAATGACATGTACTACATGTAAAAATATTTTGGCCATATTTTCTCTGTCGGTAGGTGAGAAAACACGTTGTCTTTGACTTTGATCATGGCACCACTAGGTAGGTGTATGTACACAATGTGTAGTATCACCCCACACATGTGTATGAAAATTTACCATCTACCAACCACTTCTAGTAGGGCCCTAAGGTGTGTATATGGGAAGTACATAGTGTGTATTCTTTAGTTGGCAACATGGGAGTGTATATAGTCTTTACGATATATGTTTGGGTAGTAGTAAAAGACATGTATAAAAAAGTACATGCTTTGTATATTTTAAATTTTGTTTTGATCCGCCCTGAGATGTGCTTTTGGCTTGAAATATCTTGAAAATTATCATAGTCACAAAAATAATGTATTTTCTCCATAAAAACATATTTGTTGAAAACAAGTTTTTATACTAAATAAAAAGTATGAAAAAGTATACACAAATCAGGTACAATAGAAATCCTTTGTATAAGAGAACCAAGTCTAACAATTCCCTTAGAACAGGTCATGGAAATCATCTAACTCTATTAGTACATGTCATGTTACCCATGATATATCCTCAAGACATGTCAATAAATTCATCCAATGTCCTCCATACATGTCTTCATTGATCATATGAAAACTTTATCAAAATTTTAGTTTTATCATATGATGACCTTGAGACAATTCAACTAGATAATGTGATTTCATTTGTAAATATTCTTTTGAAAAAAAATAACTCTCCAATCATCTTTAGAAATTTCTTACAAACACCCTAGACTGGTTTTTCAGAAAATTTGGACATGTCAGACAGACACCCTAGGATATGATAACCATTCTCTGTAGATATATTTGTTAATACCCCAAAATTAAACTTTTAAACCTCGAATTCACACAGTATCCAAATATGTAGGATTTCGTCTTAAGGGTCATGATCAAATGGGCATCCAACTCGTTGTAAGTCTCTACATATCTTAAACATTCTAACCCTTGACACCCAATATCTCCCATGGCTTATTCATTTTCATCACAAATCAATATATAATTGTGAAAATTGAAATTAGAAAACACAAATTCATACTAATAATAGGATAAATTATATTCATTCATATGGATTGAGATCAAATAAAAATCCACCTAATTACAAGTCCCTCCATATATCAGTTTTTCTAACACTTGGGAATGAATCTCTCCAATTGGTTTGTCATTATTATTCATTCATTACAAAATAATAGTGTTAATTGAACTATGTGGAATTTCATTCCAAATATACGTTGGATACATAGGATGCCTTTCTAGATCTCATTCTATATATTAGACACCTCATAAGAATTGTCCTTGTTCAGTAGTCCCAAATCCACTTGCAATGTGACCGATCGCTTTCTATACCTTAATTTTCATACTGAGAATGTCTCCTTTGGGATTAGAGATTTGTAATGATCATATCATACACTTCATGAATTTCCCAATGGATGTGTTACATCAATATATAATCCTCATTAAGTGGTATAACATGAATGGCCCTATCTTAGGTCATTCATATAAGGGTAAGTCACGATGACGTAATGATCTACGATGAATATAATTCCTATTATAATAAGGATATGTAGGTAACATTCTTAATGATAATATTGAATATTTGGTTACTAAGTTAAATCATATATTTCATATATGAATGATGTTAAAATGATATGTTTCAATGAAATAAGTTTGTTATTGATTATTTTTATAAACATGCTATGTAGGATGCCTCGTATACGTTTAATACCCTCGAATTATTAATCACCTCTGTTGATGGAAGTAAACTCACAAGTTATAGGTTATATATCTTCACAATATAATCATATCTCCATTACTAAGTAATAACGTGAATGAATGAAGATCCTAATATATATAAATATTCAGTTTTAAAAAGAACTGACCCATTTATAGAAAAAGGATTCAATACCTAATCAATTTCTTAGTGTAAATAGATGTGTAACAGGATTAGGGAGAGACTCTGAAAAATATTTTAAATCTATATCAGAGTCCCAAGGTTGGTAAAAATTCCAACCAAAAAGGAATGATATGACTGACCTCCCATCCTGTTGACCAATGTGTGTTCACATTGATTTCCTGGTTTGAAACCATGAACTATCTCTTTCTTATAGATATATGTTTCATTCTTAGTTATGAATATGGGAACCATTGTGAGTTTCTAAGAAATAATAAAAAAGGTAAATATGACATGATGAATTTTGAAACAAATTCAACCCCCCAATCAGTTATCATGACCTAATAAATATCAATGGAAACTCAAATGGTGATCCCTTGGTTAAATAATATGACAACTAAATCATTATAGGTAATGGAAATCATGTCTCTTAAACTTGTGGAATCATCCACAACATTCTCAAAAGCACTAGGGTTACTCCATTTTTACCTTGGTATATTAATTTGATGAACATAAATAAAATATAATTTAATAAATAATTTTATAATTCTGAAACAAAATGTGAATACAATTTTAAAAAATCCAATTTCATGGGGTGGAAAAATAAAATTTTAATAAAATTAATTGTAATGCTATAAATTTGTTTTTTATAGAAATGCCTTGTTATGATTTAATATGAATTTACAGAAAAATAATATTTAATATTGATTACAATGACATATATTTTTCCATTACTAAACCAAGGAGTGTTATTTTACATTTGCAACAATACAAAACTAAATGAAACGTTCAAATCAATAAATAAAATTCAAATAACCAAAAATAATTTTTCATTATAATAAAATATTACTTAGGCTCAAAAAATTGATCATATTTTTCTAAATTCAAACTGTAAATTGTAAATTAATTTTTTAACTAAATTAAATCATTTTTTATTGATAAAAATTTTTCATATCTTTTTAATTCATGATCATATCATATTGATGTCATAAATGTTATGGAATTATTCAAAACAATATATTTTTTACAATTCACTAAAAGAACCACCATTTTATAAAAATCCAAAAAAAAATTATATAACAATATATTAATTGTGAATATATAAATAAATATAATTTAATAAAAAAATCATTATGAACATAATAAAAATTTACTTTTATTTTGAAAACATATTAGAGAAAAAATAATTTCGAAAATGAATTTTTATCATAAAATGAGTTATAATATTAAATAATGACAATAATAACTCATCACTTTTTATTAGTACTTATTTAAACAATATTAAATTATAATTTAAAACCCCTCAAGAATTCCTTATTATATATAGGTGTACGATATGAATTAAAGGAAGTCACTACTGGTGGATTAGTTATTATGGATCTCGTAATGATATCTTTGAGCTGGAATTTCTCTCAAAAGTGATTTCACTCAATCTGCATCAATTAATATTTATTTTGATCTTAGTCTAGGGAAAACCCTAATTATACCACTGTATTAAAAAAATGATAAAATTTTCATCATAAGGGACACTACATTAACATTATGCCTTGGATATATATTTCATAATATAGTATCTTATATTTATATGCACAAATATAGAGAATGTCTCATAATAGTCTTATTTAATACTTTATAAATTGATGTGGTTTGGTTTTAGTTGTTTATTTTGAATAAACTAGTAAATAATATTTATTTATGGAGAAATATTTTCAAATATTATGGGTTGTTAGAATGACCCTGAGAAATAATAATATTTACACTATATGTATCATGTGTGAATTCGTTCTACCAAAAGTATCATTATTAGGTCATATAATCATATTCCATGGATTATCTACCGATCCATAATATATTTAAGTGATTGAGTAATGTCACAAATAATCCAATATAATGTACATCCATGGTTTTCTTATAATGACTGGATATTATATACTCTTTGTGAGAAATTTACCAAGATTGTAAAATCCACTGACCAAGTTAATGTGAATGGGAGTCATGTTCCTTTGGATAAATGATTGTCAGGAAAAATTAAATGTGCTTTATAGAAAGTTAGTCATGCCACCTATAATCATTCTACCATGAACTAGATAAGGGTTTTATATATATAGCGATGAATGAAAAAATGGAATGGGATGTGTCCTCATGTATAATGAAATAATGATATTGTTTAACTCCGAAAAATTAAAGGTCAAGAGAAAAATTACACAAAACATGATCTAAATATATTAGATATAAAATATTAAATGAAGATATATATGCATCATCTATATATTGAAATTTGTGATACATATTCTAATAATAATAGTTTAAATTATCTATTCATATACAATATCTTGAACATGAACCAAAGTAAATGGTTGGTGATGATTAATGACTATGACTACTAAATACATTACCACATTGGGAATTTTAAAAAAGTATATTATGTTCATAGTAGAAATGATCATGCTACCTTATCTATGATAATTATTGGAAAAGACCAATTACTCATTGATTTGAAATTTACGGGCCATGAAATCATAAGGTAAAAGAAGAAATTATATTTTTCCAAAATGACATCGCAACCATCCATCCATTTGAAGATCAAGGATGCACCGAAGGAGGATATGTGGATATATAGTAAGGTAATCAATATTCTATATTTCAACGTTGATAATGATGGAATTATATGATTCATGTAATGACTATGTAATAAATCAAAACCATAATTGAAAATGGCGATGTTGGTTGTTATATATAGCTCATCAATCACATACATCATGTAATTAAAAGATGTTTATAGATATCAAGAATCATTTCTAGTGGGAAGCACATGAAGAGGTATATTTAAATGTATATTTATCTATTTATTCTTTGAAGATAGGTTAATACTAAATATCATAAGTCTATGTCGATGATGCAACAATGACCCATACCTATATGAAAATGAGAGAACATCACCATGGATTTCATTTTAATTATCTATAAGAATTCTAAAGGCCATAAAGATATTTCTCTTTTAGTTGATCTGAAATAACCCCAATGGATTAATGGATCTAATGTTGTATTTGTTTTCAATATGTATGTGTTAAGAAAATAAAATGTTTCATAATTATCATGGGATTTGGAAGAGCCTAATAAATGGTCATGTAGCCCATATACATATGGGAAAATTAAGCCATGTTGTTTTTTAGAATACATGTATGACTATATTCATGGTAGAATATATTTTTATATAAGGATTGAAATTCTCATCCTCCGGACGATAAAAGAATATTATTTTATAGGTCTATAAATTTATAGAAAAATATATCAAAATGGAGAATATTGGATCTGTAAATGCACTTGATGACATAGGAATAAAGTTTCAAAAAATATTTCTTGATGTTTATGAAATCATCCATGGATCATTTATTATAATAAATATTGTATTAAGGGAATAATATCCTTTGTAATATGTTTGGGAATGAATTTAAATTCCCTATATATTTTTTAAGAGGTTCTACGATCTTTTAATTAATCAATGGAATTATGGATTTTTGTGATGTTTATAAACCATGTCATACATGATATTTTCATGTGAGATGAGGTAGAAAATTGAAAATGGAATATACAATGCAATAAATTTGTGTTTTTCTATGATTATCATGATATTCTGCAAGAATGTTTAATTCTCATTATTTTTTATTGAGATTTTACAAGGCTTTTTACATTTCAAAAAAATCGAAATATTTCTATTCCTTTTCTGAGATCATGTAAGCCTTTGAGGTCACATTAGAATTTTTCTAGGATTACATAATATATTCTTTTAGATTGTGTAAGGTTATGTCTTAGATTGAATAATAATTATATTCCATGTATTATTTTCTCTACGATCATATAAGACTTTGATCAAGATCATGATTGACTTTTTCTGATATCACATAGGAATATTATTTTTTAAAATTCATAGTTTGATATTTCATATTAATTTATCATATATTTTTTGAGACTTACTATGTCTTATTGAACTCCAGTTACAAAACAAATCCTATGAATAAAAATGGGATTTACTCTGTGGAAAAAGGCTTATAATGAAATTGAATGAGTCTAATAGATATTTTTTTTTGATAAGATTTAAATTATTAGAATATATGTCAGGATGAATAAACAGGCAATGCAAGTGCAACGGTTTAGTGGAGTAAATATCAACAATCAAATTATCATTGAAGATGAATGATTGAGAGTATTATATTCACACTAAGTATAATGAGATGAATATGAGATGAAATATGAGATTTAGATATACATGATGAGGTCTATACTTTTATTTTGGATGAACTCACTTCATGTAGTGATGATCCACACCGTAATAGTATTATGGTTTAATGATATTCATACAGTGATGAATATTTATTTATTTGCGGGGTATTTAAGGAAATCGTTTGGGAAGATAATTATCATGATTGATGGTATACTTATGTGGATAAGTAATCAATTTGAAAAAATGTGTGTAAATATAATGAAATATATTTCAAGAATATCATTTAAGACATAAGGACTAATGAGAATGAATATTTAGATTTCATGGGACTACAACAGTGTGATATAATTATGGAAAATGACCTAGAGGATCATGTAATTTAGATTTATTAAAGGAATATAAATATTATAAAAATAAAAACCATATTCTAGTGAATAATGACTATGAAAGGTGTGTAATAAGAATGTTAATGTGATAGAGAAAAATGTGTGATGGAGAGCACCAAAAACTAATATGTTAATAATAACATTCTGTAATCGACGAAGAAGATAAATTCGATTACATTTCATTAGTGAAACCAATGTGTCAATGTAGAGAAATAATAGCATCATAATATTTTTTTCATTTTCAAATAAAACCACATTGATGTTGAGTGGTGATCGATTAAAAGAATACCAATTCAAGGATCACCAACCATTAGCAAAACCGCCAAACCAAAATCCTTCTAAAAACAACAAAAACCAACTGAAAAAACAAAAACATCAAAATTCAAACTTACAGTCACCGCCACTGCGCTTTGAGCCACTAAAACAAATTATACAGATTAAAAATTCAAATTCAAACAATGGAAATGATGTCCCCTAGAACCTCTTATCATGCTTTGAGCCATGAGAACCATCTTACAATAAGAAACCAAACCCTCCATCAGTTACGTCATCACCAGTAACACCAGCAAGGGCAGCCTGCTGAAACCAGTACACTAACAAGACACACCACCAGTCAGAAATCCTATTTGTCTTTGAAACAAAACAATGTCAATATATGAAAGGAACCCACATGATAATGCGGCTCGACAAAACAACCAAGAACACACCCAGAAGATACCTGAAAATAGAGAAGAGGTCATTGCAAACAATGCCTCCTAGAACATCATCTAATTCTCAAACTACACATCCCAAAACACCATGGAAACCATCACTCAAGTCCGATTAGGACAAGAGTTTTGGGATCCTAGTGCCAGAGTAGAGGAAAGACACCGACATCGATCCAAAAATGTCATTGTGACAAGTATCCTCTGCCATCAGAACCACCATCATGCGCCTAAATCTAAGAAACCATTATTTTCCATTAGAATAGACACTGAAAGACATCAACACATACAATATAGAATACTGATAAACCAAGAATTGAATTAAAAAAGAAAAAACACAATGAAGGGTACTGTAGAGTATCGAAGAGAGGGTGAGAAAGAAGAAAACATATGAGGGAGTGTCAAGCACAGATGAGAAAATAAAGGAGGAGAGGAATGAACTCAGCTGATGCCACTACCAAACCCATGTCTCCGAAGATCCATCGGTTTAAACCATGTGGGTTTTATTCATGATGGGTTCAGCAGCAAGGGTAATAGCTGCAGAAGTTTAATACCAATAAGCATATGAGATAAAATTAGACACCGATGAAGGGAAAATGCACCTAGGGGAAGACAAGGGGAGGAAAGAAGGGGATGGAGAATGACACCAGATGAAACCAGTCAAATGTGAGGGGGGAGCGGTGGCGCTGGGATTGAACCCAAGTATGAGAGGTAGCGGGAGACCCATATAATGAGGGGCCACCGAGTTATAAGAATTCATCAAGATAAATAAGAATATTGAAAAATGAAAAGAAGGTAGATAATACATATGCTCTATTTTGGCTTTTAAATAAGTCATAAGCACGATAATCCCCACCCTATGATATCCCAATGTCATAGGATACAATTGAGAAGACTAATGAAGTAGATTATTATGAACTGTGTGGACGAATTAATAATTCCGTAGAAGATATAATAAGACAATTTCCTACTAGTGGGTTCAATGAAACGATCCATTTTATAATGATATTGAGGCAGTTTAATGAAAACATTCGGAGATAACCAATGATTCATGAGAGATAACTTAAAAAATAAAGAGTCAGTATAAATAACCCATTTGATGTAAACTAGTGATTTTTATTGATTACCATATATAGTTTTCACACATTCATAAGATTCATTAAAAATAATGTTTTATTTAAATAATTCTCGTTTACCTAAAGAAATCTATGTCTTGAGATAATAATCAGTCATAATAAGGGGAAGGTTCCCATCATGAGAACAAACCCTATAAATCCTCATGTGATTTAGTAGTTTTCTTTTTGTTTCATTATAGAAAGGGTGAAATATTATACAATATATGGTCGAGAAATTAATTATTCATAGAGATTTATTTATAAGAAGATGATATAAAAATACTATAATTTATTCATCCCTTACCCTCTCAGTGATATAATATAATCCAATAATTTCAATTATGATCGGTGATAACCAAGTTTCCTATGAATTATCTGATTATAAAGGGATTTGAAGATATAAATTTCGAATTATTGTAATAATATAGGGGATCTTATCATTGATGGGAAAAAATTTGATATAGGAATAACAAATTTCTACCGTATCTCATACCACAAGGCTATGAAGATACTGATCCATTTATAAATGGGTATATACCGCTAGATTGAGATCCTCTCATGACCTTTTTAGAAAATGGAAATCTAAAAGTGTATGTGAATAACTAAAATGATATTCATTCATAATTATATAATATGTATACACCAAATTATAGAGACTCAAGAGATCTAAGGAGACATAGGATAATCATTAGAATATAAACAAGAAATATAAAAATAATAAAATAAAATCTAAATATATAATTGAACTATTTTGAATACATCTAGATGGTTTTTAATTAAAACATAGATGAAAAAGGGTATAATATAAATTTGATCATTTTACACATTAATGGATGTGATGATATATTGGAAAAGATAGTCATTTTTATGATGTTGGTGAGAAATATCATTGAAAGGTTTAGAAAAAAACCTAGAAGAGAACTAAGATCTATCCCTTGATGAGTTTTTTTAGAAAACTCCAAATTTGATGGATGGGTAAATATCCTATATTCATAAAGGGAGACTATAAAAAATGGAACTAAATGATACAAGAGATGATTAGTGAAATGAAAATAAGGATGAATCTGTTACATATTTAGGTTGTGATAATGAAATAAGTGAGGAGAAAAAGATAACTCTCTATATTGTTTCCAATAACCTCATATGATTGAGGAATACACATAGGTATTATCCCTAAAGAATTTTTTAATTTAGGTGGAATTATAACTTATATAGAAGAATTAAAAAATAATAAATGTAATTAAAATTATATCAAATAAGAAGAAGCATTATCTAATAAAAGAATAAAAAAACTGTAAAATTAGAATGAATAAAAATAATTCATAAATGTTTAGATGGAATTTGGTGAGTAGGTAAGAAGATAAATACTTTCCTGCAATGATTGAATCAATATATAAAGGTTATAATAAAAATCCAAATACCTTCAATTATTATTTCAAAAATTATGATACCTCTCAAAATAGTGGTAAATAGGTTGAAGAAATATACAATAGATATATGTTGAGTGATGAGATTATGAAATGTATTGACATAAATACATACCTAAATAAAAAGATCAATCATATTGAGAAAAATAATGGATTTAATGTTGGGAATAAAAATAATTTTAATGAAAGGATAAAAAATTTAATGGTGATGAATGTTAAATATGAAAATATACTAACATTCCATGTTGAGAAAAAAGCTATAAGATAAAATTAATATAATAATACCTAGTATATGTATATTAAAGATGATAATTCAATGAATAAATTAATTAAGACTATGAGAATGGTATTGATTTTTTAGATGAATTTTCCTAATATACCGTAAAAAACAGTCAAATAAAGAAGGTACATGTTATTTTGAAATATTACAGTGATTGAAATTTTTTTAACTTATAGTAGAGATTATACTAAAAAAGCTGGATGAATTTGGGATGAATAGTGTCAATAAAAATTCACCTCTATAATAAGGCTTGAAAAATTCCTTTACTATATTTTAGGTACTTTCAGTTCCATGTTTTGATTATCATTAGATTAGATATTATTTTAGGTTATTTTTTGGATACATTGTGGAATTATTGATGAAATTGGGATATTAATTCTCGTAACATGGTTATGGAAAACCGTGCAGTTTTGCCAAGGGAATGGTGCCCCATGATATGAGGTTATGAAGGGTGATGTGGTTAGTAAAAAACATTTGGCATCCGAAAAATAACACGAATAAAATTATATTGGGGGTTTTATGGTTGTCACATAGTCTCTAAATCATGCAGCCAAACCATTCACTTTTTATCTACAATCTAAAGGGATATCACATAGTTGGAACAAAATTTGTCAAACCACGGGTCCTAACCCTGATACACACTCTATGATCCAATTTAGGGTGTATAGTTATGTTCATGGTTATATCTAACCCTACCCCTTAAAGTATAAATCCATAAAATCAGGTTTTTAATCCTATTATGTTTTAATTAAGGACTATAACCATTTGTTATAAATTCTAAACACATCCTAATCAAACCAAGTCATGACCATTGTCATGTATTGGATCATTACATGTGATTTTGGTTCCCCAAACCCATATCCTTTTGGATCAATGTGTTAGAGTATGTGATTGATATCTCATTAGTAAGATATGTGTCATTGATTTTGATTCCAACATTATTATCATCTCTCTTTCATTGAGAGTGAAGGGTCCTCATCATGTAATATAATATAATACTTTTTTAAGGATTTAAATTCTTTGCATTCCTCCTTGATCATACTCAAGGATTTCAGTTATATTAGAAACCTAACGTTTCTTATATTAATTCAAATTTATTTTCAATTGATTTATGATCATTTATTTTAGAATATTTATAATGTTTTTAATTTTCATGGAATCGAGAAATAAAAATACTTTTCATAGTATATGGAATTATTAGGTGTATTTGATTAATGATATCTTGAATTGAGATGTGTTTTGATAAAATTATTTGATGTTGATTCTTAATAAGAATTGATTTAAATGAAAGATTATTTTAAAATGAAAAAATGTTACAGGAACCTCTAAATTAGAATGAAAACTGAAATTTATTGTTGTGACTATAAATTGCGAATCTAAACTATGAATGATGAATTCAATTGAAAATAATGTTTTCCATGTGGTTGAATGATTCAAAAGAACTTCTGGGCTTGGGTTGTTATCTGGTGACTAGGAATGTCACTCTAAGACTTTGACCCCATGGAAATGGATTTCTGATGATGAATCCAATGAAACCAAGTTTGATATAATTTTCCTAATGGGGTATTAATAAATTATATCCCTATGGCTTGAGACTTTGGCATGTGTTGACACTATTTCCCTTGATTGACTGACCATGTAGTTCATTGATCTTATATCCAAGAACTAACTAAACATATAGAATATGTCCATCGGGATTTTTTTTTGAGTTGATTATTTTTGGCTATTTATTGTAGAACTGTTATAGTCACACACATATGTTTTGTTGAAAATTTTAATTGAAAATAATTTTTGATATTCTATACATCTACATGAAATGATTTATTTTTTAAATGAAATAAGGAAGAATATATATCATGATTTTACCTTATTTAAATTGAATAATATGATTTATTTATATGAATCCTGAAATGAATCTTTTGGGGAAATCCAATTGGGATGTCTTTCTTTATTCCCTACCATTACTGAAAAGAATTTTTTGATAATATATATTTGTTCGAGGAAAAGGAAATGAGACCCATAGGGGACTTTGGTTTTTTTGACTCATTGTACCTAGTGTGATGGCAGTGACTAGAGAAGTCGTGATCCACTAGTTACATGGACATTTGGAGTTTTCACCTTGGATGATATTGTTTCATTTATTTGGATTATTAATCATTTTTATCATTACATTTTTTCCTATGGTATGTTTCTCCTTGAGGAGTGTTCAGAATATTGGATTTATATTGATTATATTCCACATTTTTATATATTTATTGTTTTATAGGAAAAAATCATTCAGAAAAACCATTAGTTGATTCCCGAGCACTGGTAACCAACTCAATTGGACCATGAACTCCCTACATGACATTTTAGTTCCACCACAAGAAATAATATTCCAAGGTATTTAGATGGGTTAAGGAAAAAATTATATTATAGCTATTCTAATTATCATTAATTGTCTATGGTATATAGTCTGGGATGTACTAGTAGATATGATATAGGGTTTTCGGACATAAGGGTTAGATTACAAGCGAGTGGCTAGCCTCCCATTATCATAGTGTCCCTTGAGTCACCATGGGCTTCTATGAACAAGCATCCTCAAGGAATAAAATGATCCAGTTCTTTTTTTTAAATTTTATCAAAAAAATTTGAAATCCTAGAATTTTTAATTATATCTAATGTAATTAAAATTCTTGTATCCCTTGATTTAGTTAATGATCTAAGTATCATTAATAATCCTTTGATATACCCAACTAGTTTTTTATAATTATATTCTGCCAATATGAAATTTAATAAGACATCAGGTTGAAGTTGTTGATAAACAATGAAAATTAATGCCTCAAGTTTATTAGAACTTCAAGGATGTTTTGAAACAAGTGGTCCAATATCTGGTACAAGATTCCACACTATTTTTCATTTAGTCCCTAGTTCTAAAAGATGAATTGTATAAATATATTGATAATACTTATTATTTTACATGACAAAAACATATAGATTTACATGTATCAAATGACCCTTAATAGGAAGAGGATTGGTTGAAAAATATTGAGCAACCTTTTGTTTTCATTGAAATTTAAAATTAAATAATGGTTAAATATAATACCTTCAAGTGTCAAGGGAGTAGAAAAAGGTATTTGTATCTAATGGTTATGGAAAAGAAACATGATTATTTAGAGTAGAATGACTAAAAGGATTGTTTGGAAGAGAAGTTTTAATGAGTTTCAATGTTATTGTAAAATTATATTTAGTTTCTCAACCATCCAAAATGTGATATAATCGTGAATCACAATATAAACATATTTACTGAGATTTTTTATTTTTCTCATTAGTTAGTGATAAATGAAAACCTAAAGGGAAGAGGTTCGTTATGGGTAATCAATTAATATATGATATCGAGTTTTTTTTTGGAGAAGATCACTTATTATATAGGAATTTTGAATAGATTTTTGATTTTTTATCTTGACCTGAATGATAATTCAGGGTTGATGGGAGTTCCACATAATCCTAGTGGTAGTTTAGATTGTCCAAATAATGTAATGTTAAAGTGGTATTACTGTCATGGTGGATCATGAAAACAAAAATCATCTAGACCTTATAAATATTATGTAATAACTGATTTATATTCATTAATTATGGATATATTAGGGGTTCAATGAAATATTTCACTTTGTAACCAATGTTTTATGGTTAATTGGCTTTATCAGGACACATATGGATGTTCTATCATGACTTTTGTATCACACACCATGGTACAATCTTATCAACTCAAAAAGTTACTATGGTGCTATAATATGCTTCAAGAGATAATGTGTTCTATCCACTATATTCTAAAATTGAGATTAATTGTGTATTAGAAGAGCCTACAAAGAATTTTTTTTACTTTAACAGTTACTGTGAGGTGGTACCATCAATAATGATTCATCATTATTGACTTATTTATTTGATACTAGTGAAACTCACTCTTTTGTATCAAATCATATTGAAAGTATTTTAATTCATAATATATAGTGATTATGTATTATGTGTTGTTCATTTATATGACACTTGGAATGGAAAGAGGTAGAGGGGTATCATATGCCCCTATAGTGCCTTCTCATTTGTAGAGATCAAGATCACATTGGGAATATCATGTTTTCTATATAAAGACTATAGATATCATTCTTAGGATGGATTAGATGGTGTTCATTAAAAACCCAATTGACTATTATCTTTGGAAGGTATCCTTTAGTACCCTCGATGGTAGATGCCATGTTTTCTTGGGAGAATGGGACATTCGGTTGATCAGATTCAGAATACCTCTTTTGAAGATGGTAATGGTGATATTTGACTTTTATTATGACCTAGAAAAAAAACCTTTGAGAATTGATCATCCTTCAATGGTCATCGAGTTTTTCAACAAGTTGCAATATGAAGTATATGGATTACCACCAGTAATGGAATTTTAGTTTTTGATTGAATTTGTGTCGGTTACCTATCATATCTCAATTATCTCTTAGAATTTAGTTATATAAAAATTGACTTATTTAATGACTTTGCAGGAAGATTTTTTTTGGATAAGTAATTTATTCACCTGAGTGTGCCACCCTATGCATAGCCTATGTTTTTTTGAAATAAAATTTATAAAACACATTTACTATGTATTATTTACCAAGAACACAGTCAATTTATAGTAAATAAATATATCATTTTCATTATATTAATGAATTTTCTGAATAGTTGAAAGGAGTGATGTGATTCTTTAAGATTGATCTTCGGTGTAATTTTCACATGTTTAGAATCAATGAATCTTATATCCCTAAAATAGATATCTGGGGTATGTATTTAAATTTTGATTACCTTTTAATTCCTTTTTTATATAACAAATGATAATATATTTTTTAATGTGTTGGTTAACAAGATATTCCATGAGTATCTCAATTTGGAATGGGGGTACTCATGGAGGAAAACTTTGATTATAATAAAACCATAAAGGATCATGTGAATCATTTCTGAATTCTTTTTTAAAATATTGAGATATCACGAAATTTAATCTAAGATGCCAAAATGAAATTTATAGAATCATGAAGTAAAATTATTGGGAAAATTTGTCTCATAATATGTTATTTCAGTTGAATCTAAGAATGTAAAGGATTTTATGACCGCAGAACAACAATATAATATTATTTTACAAATATACATTTGTTTTCAAACTATTTTTCTTCTCTAGCCCAACCGCATCCACAATGAGACTCACTATTGATCTCCTTGAGTCCCCATACATGGACCATAACTATCCATCCATTAAGAAATTTCATCTACCATGGAGTCCCACCTGTCGTTATTGGCTGAAAACCACCATGTTGTCACACCAAACACACCTAATGCTTCTTCAAAATTAAGGAACATTCCAAGTCACTATATTAATGACTGACACAAAACATTTTACATTATAATGCCATTACCTTCCACTGAATATTTCCTTCCATCAAATTTGGTGGCCATCACAGGGGACATTCCATATCGTGTATGTCCACCTCTCACGAGGATTGTTACTTCTATTGTCGAACCGAGAATATTTTATGCAGGATTATGCGGATGTTTTTACAAGTAGGATACAACATCAACTACAATATAATATTTTTGAGATTTATATCTTCTTGTGCCAAGCAGGGTATTTCCCCCACTTCATTAAATATTCCTTAAAATTATATTTTCCAATGACTTTTCTCACATGGAATGGAGTAAATTTTTTGAGGGATTAAAAATTTCATAATTCATTTGATGAATTTATGTTACCTTTAACGTCTACACTAGTGTATAGTCATCTAGAGGATGAGAAATTCAATGTGATATTTTGTGATGCATCTAGTATGAGTTTCAATTGGATCCTCATATGCCGTGATCACATTGTGGCTTATGGTTCCAGAAATCATTGTTTACATGATATTCATTATTATACTCATGATCTAAATCAATAATCATTGATACATAATCATATGCTTTAAAGGAATTAGTTTTTAAAATAATGGTTTACAATTTATTGTAATCTTAAAATCTTGAATTATATCCTCTTGAAAAATATATTAACATATATCAAATGTGATTGGTGGAGTACCTGAAATCATTTGATTTCAATATCACCTATACACCTAGTAAGGGGTATATCACTACTAATTATTTATAATAGAAGTGTTCAACCTACTGCAAAAAAGATTCATTAAATAATTGAAACATTGTTGTCCAATTTTCCAATATGTATTTATGTTTTTGGGGGGAGGAAAATGATATTTTTTTGAAATCATTAAATTGACATCCTCTTTTATTGAGACGATTCACGAGAAGGAAAAACTCATTGATCACTCGTCTTGCATAAGGGACTCCTTTTAGGGTTGGGAGATCATCTTGGATATTTTATTATCTTATATGGGTACACTATGTTTATGTATATAGTACATCAAACCATTTACCATGAGGTGTGACTTGATATAGGATGTCTATAATTCCGAATGAGAAGTACACCCTGGTTCATCCCAGATGTTATATTACGTTGGAGGATCTTTCTGGTGCTCATCTACGAGGCGACACATTTCCAATTATATTTCCCATTGTTAAACCAATTAGGTTTTTAAGGCAAAGAATAAAATACCTCTAGGATATCTTTAACCACTTCACATGACAAACATTGATTTGTTATAAGATATCGATGGATTTGGTGGTTGGGTTTCTATATACCAACTGATAGAAGAATGTGATATGGGTACTGATTGATATAATGTACAAATCAGATCCATTTCCCCCAATTTTCATTATAAATATTAACGAATTATGATTTCTTTATGTGTAAAAGATTTAGAGATTGTATAGATTTCCATCTGTTATAGTTTTTGATTGAGATCCATGCTTCACTCCTCATTATACTAGTATCCTCTAGGAGGTGAAATGATAGAATTTTAGTTTTAAAATGGAATATCTTCCTCTGATTGATGGGAAAATAGAATAAGCGATTCATATTATGGAATACAAGCATCATTCTGAAATTCATGACTTTGGAAGAGATTAGGATAACCACATGGAAATGGTTATGTTTGGATATAATAATAGTTACCTGACATCATTGAAGATGGAATCCTTTAAGCACTTGTATTGAAATCAATTAAAATCGCCATTTTTCGGTGAAATATAATGATTTTTCATTTTCTAGATCTAGTTTGGTCCAATAGATAATGAAAAAAAAATTAGTTTCAAAAAATAATTGTAATGAAATTGATCTAGTATAAAGACATTGAAATTGTTTTATCAAAATAATTTCGTACCAGTTGAGCTTATTGAACCTATTATAATGGTTTCTTACTTCATATATCTTCACACTAGTTGATGATTATTCTTAACAAGATTCACATTTTATTTCTTAGAAATAATCACTCTAACAAAATTTAAGATTTAGGATTTGAGGAAATTGTAAAAGAATCTAATTTATCCATGACTCAGTATCCAATACAGATTATTTATCTTATGTTGCAAGTTATTCATGGAAAATCTATACAGTTGGTTTGATTTATTTGGAGACACGATTCTGATTCACATGATACATGATATCATGATACACTAATCTGTTATAAGTTTCTTCATCTATTCAACATACTTCTTGATAGGACATCTTGGGGCTTAAGTGTTTTTGGTGGAGAGACTATAATGTTATGTTACCGACATTTAGGTACTTCAAGTGCCTTGTTTTGATAAATCATATTATGGATCTTGTTCTTGGATATTTTTTGAATTAATTTAGGATTTTCTGGATGTTTTTGGAGGTTGTGACCAATTTCCACACAAATGGGAAAACCATGGGGGTTTGAATAGAAAATCATGTGTTTTTATATGAGGTTCTATATGGGTTTTGATGATTAGTTAATGTCATCCAGCCACCCCATAAAATCACGAGGCATGGGACAATGGGGGGTTTATGGTTAGTGCATGATCTCAAAACCAATGTAGATAAACCATGCACCCATTATAAAATATCCTAGGATACAGAACATGATTGTAACACAATTTTGATAATATTATTTCATAACCATGACAAAATATCTAGAAGAACATTAATGGATCTCTGTTAAGAAAACATTTACCGCTAACCTTGAAGATAAACATAGAAAACCATTTTAATGGGTTTGTAATAAAAAAATTAAATTAGAGATAAAAACCACCATTATATTTTATAAATAACTCCTAATCAAACCTCCTATGACCCTTTACCTTTTTGTGCCTTTTATAGAGGATATTATCTCCTCATACATATATCCTCATGGATTAAAGTTTTTAGGAATGAAATTGATACCACTTTCTAGTAAGTGTATCCAATTTTTTTTGGATACTCATTTATTATCTTCTCAAATTATTTTATTTGTTTTATCATCATGTTGTTGGTTGATCAAATCCATGATTTTGTGTATTTTAATTCTATATATTCCACTTTGATCATACTCACCTCCAACTCTCCATTGGGTGTTCCCATTTAAGGGGATTGATTGAGCATTTCACTAATATTTGGTGGTTCTATAAATAATTTCCCAAGAAATTAAAACTCAAATTTAAATATTGATTTGAAATATATTTTCAATTGATTAATTATCCATTATTTGAGAAGATTAATATTTTTTTAATAGGGAATAGAATTTTGAAACAACCCCCATTTAATGAAATTGGAATTATTTGATGGATTACATAAATGAAGGATTGAAATGAGAATTTTTTTGATAAAATGAATTTATATTTTTTACTGACAATAATTTTTTAAATTATAGATGAATTTGAAATGCATGAACATGATATGAACCATTATTTTGTTTGAAATTTGAAATTACATATTCAGATCTAAAATTGGGAATTCAAACTATGAATGATTAATTGATATGAGAAGAATTTTTTTCCAATGATTGACTGATTTATTAAACATGTGAGACTATAAAAAAATTTGGTGATTACGAGCTATAGGAATCAAACACCCTATTAACAGATTGATGAGGATGAATCTAACTAAACCAAGTTAGACATGGTTTGACTAATGAGGTGTCGATGGATTATATCCTAATATCATGATACACAGAGACATGTACTCTACATGTGTCATGATTTTTTGAACAAGTAGATTGAGGATCATAGATCTATGGACTAAATAACCTCAATTCATTTGAATTTTGTTCTCTATTTTATTATGATTTTATTATTTCTTTCTAGTGATATAGATATATTTTATTCATATTTTATTCCTTCCCATATATTTTATTTAAAATATTCAATATAGCCTATTTTGGATAGAATTCCTATCAAAATGAATTGATAAATTTTTGATATAAAATATTATTTTTTCCATTTTCTTCCTTTATATAAATTGAAGAATAAATTGTTTATTTTTTATTGAATTATTTATGGAAATGTTACTAAATCCCACTGGTATAATTTTACTCACACCCTACCCTTACAATAATATGTATATATATTATCTTATACTAAATATTAGAGATGTTTATGAAAAACATGGAAGTTAAGTGTGTCACGACCCTTCCTCGGGGCTCGTGCAATGACTACCCCAAGCCCACATTCCATAGGCCAGGGGCTGGTGACTAGCACCAAAGGCGTAAATCATGTAAAAATGAAAGGCATTGACTTTATAAATGTAAACAACACAACAGAGTATGCAACAAAGCATGCACAAAGTAAAACTGAATACAAAGTAAGTGCTCAATAGAAAAGGGACGGAAATACAAGACAAACAGTAAGTACAGTACAACTGAAAAGCTAGTACAACTGCAGTAATGTAAAACAGCGACCACCAAGTTTTCCTCTAGGAATCCCACTAGACTGGTGGGTAAATATGGTCTCCTTAGCACCTCATGTTTGTCTGTCTACTCCGTGTACGTCTCGTCAAGTTGTCTATCTTCGCGTACCATCGAGCTCCATAAGTCTCCACCTCAATCATTGATGTTTGTCGTCTACATCTAACACAACGTAGTGTGAGCATAGCCCGTGTAGGGGTGAGTATATGATACTCAGTAGGGACCCCAAGACCCCTGATGGTCTCCTAGAATCCATGAAGGATAAACCACAAAAGAAATATACAATCAAGAAATATCAACCAACTCTACATAGCTATATGACCAAACATATACCTAAGTTAACTATATAAGTTCGGCTCCAACTCTCGAGTCCAATCACAACCCAGTCCACATAGGATGTAAAGTCAGTCACCTCGATGATAATGATTGAAAGTCAAGACTCAGCTCACACAGGTATTCAAATCATGAAGTGGGGTAAATATGATTAGATGTAGCATCTGAATCATCTCCTCTACCGAACCCACGTAGGATCCTAGTAAAGAAGTCGTTCCTACCAAACACAAGTAGGATCCAAGTACAGTAATCTTTGCTGCCAAACCCACGAAGGATCCATGTAAAGTATTCATCACTCCGGAACCCAAAGAGGATCCAACTATAGTATTCATCGCTGCTGAACCCACCAAGGATCCAAGTACAGTAGTCATCGCTGCAAACCCACGGAGGATCCAATTATAGTAGTCATCGTTGTCTAAACCCCGGAGGATCCATGTATAGTAGTCATCGTTGTCGAACCCATGAAGGATCCCAGTACTGTAATCGTCGAAGTCGCAGCCAGCTCAGGGGTTCCCACACACAGCACGCTCAATTCGGGGAGGGTTCGCTCCTCGAGTCATGGGGTCGATACATCAAATATCATGAAGTCTAGAGTAGATGTATCTCGATGTTCCATCTCTTCAATAGAAACCCAACGCGACAGACGACGCGTCAATCAGAAGCTCGTTCAGAAAGATATTGGGTTTTTCATTCTAAGGGCCTGGTTGGAAATACAGTCATTCTAAAACCTGGGTGTTTTCCAATGTTCTCAAAAACTCACGTAGGGTATCGAAAAAGAATCCCTTCTTCACGAGGGTCCCAATTCCACAGACGGCACGTCGATCGGACGTGCGATCATTATTTTATTCGCAATTCAGTGTAACTGAGTCAGCTCATCAATCCTAGTGGGTTGGCGGGTCTGCCCGACCCGGTTCGGCGGGTCTGACCCATCAGAGGGTCCGATGGGCCTAGTGAAGTGTGCGGCCCGACCCGATTGGTCGTGGTTCGGCTTGGCTGTCCGATCGTTGTAGAGGGTGGGGTCTCCCGAACTAGCGGCGCCGCCTTCCTGTCCACCCGGCTGAACCCACCCGACCCTCCTTGCACGAGCGGCCTGCTCGGGCAGGCCGCGGTCCTTCAGTGTGGCACCTACGGGTGTCGCGGCCCCTTCATCCCAGACGGTTGACGAGCTGCCAGGTTTTCCACTGAAGGAACCTGCGGTGCACGGGCAGTGGTTTTCCGCAGCGTGGCACCCCTTATGGCATCGCGGTCTCCATTCAGCCTGTCCGGCTTTAGTTGGCGGGTTCTCCTTCGGCCGAGCGACCTGCGATTTTGGGCCACGGTTCTTTGGCACGCAGCCGGTCTGCGGCTGCCGCCTTCTCCCATTGCGTCCTCTTCCAACATGATTTTATTGCGAACCAAAATAGGAAACATCATATGGTCGTCGGGCCATGTTCGTTTGGCCTGCACACTCTACATTAGGCGGTATCACATGGCCAAATACATACCATAATTTTCAATGAAGAACAAGAAAAATTTTAATCAATTAAAATTTAACATATTCCCCCTACCTAGATCAATGCTTGTTCATCATAGTCGCAGAAAACGATGTTGCTCCGTCAACCACGGAGAAAGAACTATCCTCGTTGGTGACGTTCCCCGCAGCGGTGTCTCCTCCCTTGACATAGAGGAAGAAGAAGGTTTGAGAAGTTACTTCACCTCCTTCATGTCGAGATGCATTCTTTGCATTCTTGGTGGAAGAACTCTCCCTTTCTAAATCTCCCCACCAATATTTTCCAACCAAAATTATAATAAGGACCTCCCATAATATTACAATGCCATGTATTTTCAAATTATTTCAAAATGTAAATTAAATTAATTACGGCATTGAGTTGGTAACATTAATGGATGGGAGATGATGTGGCTCCACATTTAAGTGGAAGTCCAAAGGCTTAGAGAGGGTTATCAAAAATTAAACAAGGGGGTTTAAGGGTGTTGAGGGGAGTTATGGGGAGATGAAATGTTTGGGATCGTGTGGGACTCACGTCACAATTATCCTCCCATGGAAGGTTATGTGGATGTGGTCCCCATCTATAACTCTCCATTGGAGGAAATAACAAATATCCATGAATAAAATTGTGTACTGCAATTTTTATTTATCTTATTCTAAATCCCAAATACTAACTCTCAACCCGCATAAAACTTGACTGCGGTAAAAGTCCCCTTAAGCAATTACTAGCGCTGTGAGTTTATCAGTGTCCTTGGATTTAAATTATAATCACCAATTCAGAAGATAGAAAAACCTGCATGTACATTTTCTGAACGTACCCAAAAAGAATTTCAGAAATTGATTCAGGGCACACAGGGCCTTGGAATCAAGTGCTGTCAGAAACCGCAGACTCGTAAAATTATAATGTATTTAATAAAAAAGATTCCATGAAATTTCTTGGGTCTTTACATTACTCCCACCATAGGGATTTACATCCCCTTAAAGCTACAACACACACTATGGAAACAAAAGAGGGTATTGAGCACGCATTTGTTCCTCTCACTCCCATGTGCTCTCCTGGATGTTACCATGCTGCCAGCGAATGCACACCAGAGGAATCGACCGTCCATGTAAGACCTAAACCTGTTGATCCTCGATTTCCACCGGGACCCCTGATAAGGTCGCCCTGTCATCGATGTCTAGCTCTTCATGGTCGATGATGTGGGACGGGTCGTGCACATATCTCCTCAGCCGAGATAATGGAAGACGTCATGCACCTGGTGCAACTGAGGTGGAAGGGCCAGGCAGAAAGCCACCTCGCCTACTCTGCTGAGGTCCTGGAAAGGTCCGATGAAACACAGAGAAAACTTTCCACCCTGGCCAAATCTCCACAGACCTCGCCGAGGTGAGACCTCTAGAAAAACGTGGTCTCTATCCTTGAACTCTAGTGGTCTCCGTCTCCTATCAACATAGGACTTTTGTCTGCTATGTGCAGTATTCATCCACTCCTAGATGATCTGAACCTTCTCCATCGTAGCCTCAACCATCTCTGGCCCTACAAGTGCTGACTCCCCAGGGTCTGCCCAGTACAGAGGTGATCTGTAAGGTCGGTCGTACAATTCCTCGTATGGTTCCACCCCTATGGTGGAGTTGTACCTGTTATTGTACGCAAAATCCACCATGGGTAAATGATCCTCCCAACTATGACCAAAGTCAAGGACACATGTAGAGATCATGTCTGCAAGAGTCTGAATGGTCTTCTCAGTCTGACCGTCCATCTGAGGATTTAAGGCAGTGCTCAGATGTAGCTACGTCCCAAAAGCCTCCTGTAACCCTTTCCAAAGCCAGGATGTGAAATGAGTATCTCGATCAGAAACGATAGTCAATGGTACAACGTGAATCCATACGATATCTTTAATTTAATGGCATCCCATGCTCTCTAACGAGCCATTCTCTCCGATCGGTCATAAGTGGACCGACTAGGTTAGTCAGTCTACGATCAACCAGATTGAGTCATGTCCTCTGGATGTACGTGGAATCCCCGTCACGAAACCCATGGATATCCCATCCCACATCTACAATGGGACCTCTAAGTTCTGTACCAAGCCCGTTGGTGACATCTGAGGCATAGTGACATGATCTCTGATACTAATTTTCCCTTCCCAGGAGTATAGACTATCTCAAAGTCATTGCCCCGGTGGAACTCAAGCGAACGTCACCATCTCAGGTCTAGGTCCTTCTTTGAGAAGACACACCTGATACTTTTGAGATTATAGTAATCCTAAAACTGTTCGCTCTATGAACTACTTTTGTGACTAGCCATTTTTTAAAGAACTTGACTACACACATTTTCTCTTACATCATACAAGAGCAGCTATGATTTATCCTTTGCCGAAAAGTGAAATCTGGTCTCATCCCCTGGATGAACCACGTCCTTTGCCTAATATAGTCAATCCCGACATGAATGTTACTATTTCATGCCATGGATGATGTCGTAAGGCCACGATACTACTACCAAGTGATTCAATGTAACTCTCACCTCTAAGGGTTGAGTCACACTATCGGCAGCATTGTGTGATCACTGGGTCTCCTCTAGTAGGAATATCAAAAGTGAGGTTCAAGTCAACGGTTTTATCTGGAACCTCTAAGTATCAACCATACAAAAAGGATAGGGAAGAAAAATTCAAAAGGAAAAGTTTCTTTTATTATTGAAACTCAAAGTACAAAGACACAAAGCATGAACAAACAACGACAACAACGAAGGTAGTCCCGCTCCTGTCCACTTGCTGGTCGATCAACTCCTCTGCCACATCTGCCCGCTCCCGTTGGACCTCCACGGTAGAACCAATGCCTCTACCTAGAAGGTTCCTCAACTTCTTTCTGCTCATCTGCTAGACGGGTTAGGCAGTCTCGAGCCATGTGACCCTACCCACCGCATGCATAACACTGCCTGATCTTCATATGACTAGCTCGTTTTTGTGTGCCCCACACATCCGAACCAGAATCTTGAGGTTTCCCACCTGATGGCATGGTCCGCTTGTAACTCTGTGTCAACTGTCTACTATCGGCTGCAGAAGGCTCAGCTATGTATCTTCTTACTGTGGGTATCATCTCTAACGACTAGTCAAAGAGAGATCTCTCCAATAGTAGGTCTCGGTCTTGCACCCCACCTATGGCAGGATGCTGAGGGGAATCATCGAAGCCCTGATCTTGTGCCTCAGTCCCTGCTCGCCAGTTCAGGCCCTGAAGAATGTATCCTGCACCATATCCGTGAAGTAGCATGAGAGGTTAGTGAACCTGGCTGAGTACTAAGCTACTGTCAAGCTGCCCTACTGCAGATGAAGTAACTGTTGAATCTGCACCACACAGAGGGTGGATGGAACAAACTCCGAGCAGAAGAGACTCTCAAAGTCTGTCCAAAGTAAATATGCCTCATCACACACCTGTAGCATCAGGCTACACCATCTATGTGCAGCTGTGTGAAGGAGACTCTGGACAAGAATCACCATAAGGTCGGATAGTGTCCCTACCAAACTAAATACTCTGATGATAGCATCCAGCCAATCCTCAGCTGCCTGAGGGTCTGCCTCTCCGTGGAACCTGGGTGGCCTCTGTCGCTAAAACATGTGCAACAAACTCAGGTGGCGTGCACTCTCTCCTGTTGGGGTTGGTAGTATCGATGTCCCAACGGGTAGTGGTACCGCTGGTACCTCCTATATGATGGGGTCCTTCACCGAGGCCTCGTCGCTATGTGGACTACCATTTCACACGTAACTTGGAACCCTAGCTAGCTACCTTCATGGGGCCATCCTAAAAAAGGAACAGGTGTGCCATAGTTTAAACAATATACCTGGTGAGATGACAAAAATTAAACATGAAGAAAACTTTTGAAACACTCATTCAATCAGTGTTTTTGTTCACGGAGTCGAAAATTAGAGGTCAGGGTCCTAGTGTATGGATACATCAGCCGCCGCACCAACACTGGACTCCCTAGACAGATGACCACACTAAATACTCTTAGCATGATTGCTTCACAGAAAAGAATAATTAGATTCCTGAGTTTTTCGGTAGAACTGACTCCTCTGATACCAATTTGTCACAAGCCATCCTCAGGGCCCAAGCCATGACTACCCCAAGCCAACCTTCCATAGGCCAGGGGCTGGAGACTAGAACCAAAGGCATAAATCTTGTTAAAAGGGAATGCATTACCTTTATAAAATTAAACAACACAACAGAGTATGAAACATAAGAAAGAACTAAGTAAAACTAAATAAAAATTAAGTTCTAAAAGGAAAGGGGATGGAAATACAAGCCCAACAGTAAGTATAGTACAACTGAAAAGCTAGTACAACTACAGTAAAGTAAAACAGAAACCGATGAGTCGTCCTTCGGGAATCCCACCTGACGGGTGGGTACAGATGGCCTCCTCAGCACCTCAGGTATGTCCGTATGCTCCGTGTACGTCTCGTCGAGTGGTCCACCTCCAGGTACCATCCTGCTCCACAAGTCTCCTTCTCGATCAGTATTGTCTGTCGTCTGCATCCAACACAATGTAGTGCTGGCTTAGCCCGTGCAGGGGTGAGTATCACATACTCAGTAGGGACCCCGAGACCCCCAAAGGTCTCCCAAAATCCACGAAGTATAAACCAAAAATGAAAGATACAATGACGAAATATTAACCAACTCTACATAGGTATATGCCCATACATATACCTATGTTAACAATCTCAGTTCAACTCTAACTATTGATCCCATGCACAACCCAGTCCACACAGGAATAAAATTCAATCACCTTGATGATAATTATTGAAAGTCAATACTCGGCTCACATAGGTACTCAACTCACGAAGAGGGGTGGAGATGATTAGATGTAGCCTCTGAATCATCTCTTTTGCCAAAGCCACATAGGATCCTAGTACAAAAAGTTGTCGCTACCAATCACACTGAGGATCCAAGTACAATAATCATCGCTTCCGAACCCACGGAGGATCCAAGTACAGTAGTCATCGCGGCCGAACCCACTGAGGATCCAAGTACAGTATTCATCTCTGCCAACCCACGGAGGATCTAAGTACAGTGGTCATCTCTTCCAAACCCACAGAGGATACATGTACAGTAGTCATCGCTACCTAACCCATGGAGGATCCAAGTATATTCGTCATCGTCATCGAACCCACGGAAGATCCCATTATTGTAGTCATCATAGTCACAACCGTCTCTAGGGTTCCTTCTCAGAACACGCTTGATTCTGGGAGGGTATGCTCCTTGAGTCAAGGGGTTGATACATCAAATACGATGATGTCTGTAGATGATGTATCAAAAAGTTTCGTCTCGTCAAAAGAAACCCAATGCGACAAACATAGCATCAATCAGACCCCCGGTCTGAAAGATATTGGCTTTTCCGTTCCAGGGTCCCGGTTAGAAATACGCTCATTCCAAAACCCAACATTTTTCCAAAGTTGTCCAAAACTTACTTAGAGTATTGCAGAAGGACAACTTCATCATAAGACTCCCAATGCTGCAGACAGCGCATCGATCGGACGCGCGGTCATTATGTTATTCGCATTTAAGTGCAACGGGCCCGACCTGTCAATCCCGGTGGGCTGGTAGGTCAGCCCGACCTGGTTCGGCAGGTCGGACCCGACAGAGGTTCGGACCGGCCTGATGAAGTGTGTGGCCCTGCCTACCGGGGCGTGGCCCAGCCCGGCGCGGCGCCGCCTGACCAGGCTGGCCAAGAGGCTCGGCCCAGGTGACCGAGCGCTATGGGGGGGGGGGGGGGGGTGCAGCCCCTTGGTGTCTCGAACCGGCGGCGCCATGTGGCACCTCCCCTCCTGTCCGGTTGGCTGAAGCCGGAAGGTCCTCCTGGCGTAAGCGACATGCACAGGCGGGCCGCGGTCCTTTGGTGCGACACCTACGGGTGTCGCGGCCCCTTCATCCCGGCCAGCTTACGAGCCGACCGGTTCACCGCCGAAGTGGCCCACGGTGCGTGTGCCACAGTTTTCTACAGTGCGGCACCCCTTGTGGTGTCGCAGTCTTCCTTAGGCCCGACTAGCTTTAGCAAGCCAGTTATCCTTCAACCAAGTGGCCCGCGGTTTCGGGCCGCGGTTATTCCGTATGTGGCCTGCATACGGCCTCCACCTCTTCCAACACACATTTAATGTGAACCAAAATAATAAACATCGGAGGGTCATCAGTCCATTTCCATTCGACCCGTGCCCTATGCGTTAGGCGGTTTTACATTGCCAAAGACAAACCATAATTTTCATCCAAGAAAAAAAAATTTAGTCAATTAAAATTCAACATAATCCCCTACCTCGATCAAGGATTTTTCATCGTAGTCATGGAAAATGATGTTGCTCTGTCAACGAAAAAAAAATAACCATCGTCATTGGAGACGTTCCCCATGGCAGTGTCTCCTCCCACGACATGGAGGAAGAAGAAGGTTTGAGATGTTACTTCACGTTCTTTATGTCGGGAAGTGTTCTTCAGCATTCTTCATGGAAGAGATCTTCCTTTCTATATCTTCCCACTAATATTTTCCATCCAAAATAATAATAAAGCCCTCCCATAATATAACATTTCTATTTATTTTCAAATTAATTCAAAATATAAATTGAATTAATTAAGGCATTGAGTTCGCAACATTAATGGATGGGAGATGATGTGGCTCCACATTTAAGTGGATGAACAAATGTTTAGAGAGGGTTGTCAAAAATTAAACAATGGGGTTTAAGGTAGTTGAGGGGTGTTATGGGGAGATGGAATGTTAGGGCTCATGTGGGCCCACCTAACAAATATCCTCTCATGGGAGGTTATGTGGGTGTGGGGCCCACCTCTAACTCCCCTTGGGAAGAAAAAAATAACATCCATAAATAAAATTTTGTACTAAAAAATTTATTTATCATATTCTAAATCCCAAAATATTAACTCTCAACCCACATAAAATGCACAAGCGGTAAAGGTCCCCTTAAGTGATTATCAGCGTTGCGTGTTCATCGGTGTCCTAGAATTTCAATTATGAGCACCGGTTCCAAAGATAGAAAAACCCGCACGTACGTTTACTGAATGTACCCAAACAGAACATCAGAAATTGATTCCGGGCACACTGGGCCTCAGAATCAAGTTTCGTCAGAAACCACAGACTCGTAAATTTCCATATTATTTATGAAAAAAATTTCCTTGAAAATTATTGGTCTTTAAAATGTGTGTGTCGGATTCATTAGACCTTGGGTGATGACACTGACCAGAGGAGATGTAATCTCCGAGTTAGATGAAGATTATGTGTTTTCATCATGATGGATATTGCTTTATTTATTTGGATAATGTATCATTTTGATCCGTATCTATCTACTTCTGGAACTTTTCTAGTTTAGTAATAATTTTCATACAAACTATTAATTAATTTATCTTCCAAAGTTGTATATATTTATTTTTTATTCTTAAGGTGAAATCATTCCCAATAATCAATAATTATTTCCATAGCACTAGTCAAAAACTGGTGGGGATCAAGAACTCCCTTAATGACATGATAGGTTTAGCTCATGTAACATTTTATCATCTTATTCAGGTTGGTTCATGAAAAGGGGAGTCATATATGAGTATTGATGATAATTACCCCCAATAAATAAAGGCTTGAGAGAATCTAGAAAAAAATGTGTTCTTCCCTTATATAAAATCAATCAATATAGAATATATAACATGAATGGATATTTTTACTGTTGTGTATGATTTGAGAACAAAAAATACAACTTCTGGTACAATATGACAATTTGATGTAATCAAAATAAATTAATGTGGAATAATTTTGGAAATAAAATGAATAGCTTTTTCAAAATATTAAACATCGTTAGGAGACATACATTTTTTACAGAAAAATCAATAGGTATGCATAGAACAAGTTATATTTCCTTGAATAAGTATATGGATGATAAGTCTGATTCGTTCAATGTGAAAAATATTTCCTAAAATGTATCTTGGAGAGACATTATAACCCATTTTTATTAAATATATCCAATAACAGAAAATAAAATTTATTATTATTGTTAATTCATATCATTAAAAAAAGAAATACTAAGAAATAGTAAAAAAATTATTTTGAAAATGGTTGATAAAATAGATAACATAAATGATTTGAATTTCATGGAAGGTTATTAGAAAATGTTAACCACGAATATTATCAAATGTTGTATGGGTTGTATTAAACTCCTAAACATAATTTAGAAAATTGTTTAATGATCTGACTGGTTCATGTTAAAAAGATAGGGAAAAGGGAAAATCAACATAAAATGTATGTTTTTTTATTTCTCACATTAATATGGGGTTCCCACACAATTACAATGTTGAAAATATAAAAAAAAACGATGCCAATTTTGAAGATATATGATAAGAAATTAAGTAATATAATCACAAAGAGTTATAATAATAATAAAATTTATATAATTAAGGATCTTGGTAAAATGAAAACTGTGATGCCTCAAACCCACACTCTAGGATCTGGTTCTGTAAACATATAATTTACATACCATTTTTGATACCAACTAATAATTTAATGACATACTATCCCATAGTCAAATGAATTGAAAATAACAATGTAGTATGACATTCCAAATACTATTTAGGTTTATAGATTTAAATAATTATAAAAATTCATAAACTAATAATGCATATATATTTGTTAACTAATGGATATTTTTTCTCTATAATAATCTAGTTAATACATAAAAAATTTTCAACATTTCCACAAATTAACATCATAACCAATAATATTGGACATATAATGTGTAATAATGTTCTACATAACATGGTGAAATGGAAACAATATAAGTGGTGAGCATACAATCTTAGTAAAAGAAAACAGAAAACTAAAGATATCATGCTATAAAATAGAGAAAATATTATTTTTTGAATCAGTACCACTAATATTAGCATAATCATATGAAACTTCGATCATAATATATACATAAGTAGCAATGAAAATAGATAAATCGCCTATATAATAATAAATTTTATCTTAATAATGAAATGCATAATGCTAGAAACATAATTCTATATCATAATCCATGACATCACTATATTAAACACCACAATCTTACCATTAAGGAAATATAATTTTCGGAAGGCATACACCAAAATACTGAAACATGTTTATCTTGTAAGACATATCAATTCATTGAGGGGATGTATATTACTAGGAGAAACCCATCAAGTAATAATATCCCCCGAGAGTGTCGTGACCAAGAGTGCAACAAGGCCCATTGCCGTGCACCAGTTCCTGTTTGAGTATCGCTCAAAGCAGTGTTTTTGGTTTTAACCCTAGGTGCATCTATACCAGAGATACCTCTACCTTCTCGTATCTAGAAAGAGATGTATTTCTTGGAAAATACTCAAACATTCTACATTACCAAAATTATAGATTTTTCTTCTATAATAATTTTCAAAGTATATCTTAGGGTAATGTTATCTAATCATAATTTTTCAAAACCTAGAATCCAAGGTTTGTACTAAACTTCCTCCACCACTAACTGTAAGGCCCCAAACCTAATTACCTAGAGTTGTTGCATTATTACATATCATTATAATGATAACAATAGATCAAGTCCCGAAATACTGATTAGTTTAGTTACCTTAGGAGTACTAGATACATATCATTGTTTTACATTACATAATGAAATAAAGAAAAACAATATTGTGTCCCCTTTTAACACACTCATTTTTCTTAGCCTATTCATATTGGTTCATCATGATATACTTATTCAAGTCTGGGGAAAAATAAAACATGGAAGGGGTGACCTCAGATGCTCAGTAAGGATAATAATATTGTAGAAAATTTCATTAATACGTATATACATGTAAGGAAATGTATAAGACCAAAATTGAATCCTTTTAAACATAAATTCGGGCATAATATGGAAAATATAAATCAACCAATTCTATTTACTTATTCACAAGGACATTATACTAGTATAATAATAACATGTAATATCAATTACTAATTTCATAATGATGGAATGCATAATTTCAGACATAATAACCACATTTTCAAGGCCATGCGACAAAACTAAAATATGATTTTGTCAAGGCCTTGTGCCAAGACACTAGTTGGACTCAAGACACCTACTGATTCATAGAGGAGCTATAGTTGGATCCACACATTAGTTACTATGTCCAATGAATTCCTCATATGAAATGGTTGAAACTCAACATGAACATTCGTATTAAAAAAACATACGAAATGTTAATATTTTATCCACAAACCATGAATGTTATAAAAATATCACATCTATTGTCACAAATACCTCATTCAATACAATATGGAATATTTTAATATAATAAATTAACATCAATAAACAATAATAAAGGATATTTACATAGATGAAAATAATTAGTAAAACTATTTGAGAGAAATATACCTTTCTCATGAAGACATTTAAAATTATCACTATTTGTTAAGATGGTGATAAAAATATATTTTTGAATCTATGTGTCGCATACCAATTTGAAACATATAAAATTAATTTTAATTTTAAAAGATTCATGTCTATATAAATAAATCCATTAAACCATTTTTAAAACATGGACATTAATGAGAAATATTTCGACGAATAAATCTTTAAAACATTTAAAATGTTATTTTTCTTAGAGTTCCTAACAAAATGAGAGACCTTTGAATAAAAATAATTGATGTAATAAAACCATTAAAATATTAATAGAATAAATGGATTCATGATATATTATGTCAAAGTATAGTAAATAATCCATATAAAATGGAATTTGTGTATAACAATATAGAAGTCTCAATACAATGTAAATTTATATGAAATCCCTTTTAAATATCGTATCATTAGTTTAAGGATAAATCAATGACCTAATTATATCTAGAAAATATAAATACACCTAATATGATTGAATATTTACTGTAAATCAATCAAGGTAAACTCACTCATATTCTTGTAACAACAACACCAATGACATGGATGTTTAACTCAATGAATGGAAATTGAGCTAAGATTACTCTTATCAAGTTCATAGCGATGACTTCAGAATTTATAAATGGAGTGATTATGGGTATCAATAGTATATCCACACAAGGAGGAGTGGAAATTACTACATAAATAAGTAAATAGTGATTTCACATATAATCATGGTAAAATAATCAATGACGTTTGCATTTGAACCAATGAGAGGAAATAAAAATTAGATATTCCCTTACTGATTTGGTAACATAGGAAACATACACCCCATGAAAGAAGGATCATAAAATGAAGTTATAAATACAAAAAAATGAAATCATATTACACAAGTAATACAGTAATGGTCAGTACATAAATGACACCAAAGGAAATAATGGCAATATAGTATAAATCTCACAAGAATAAGAACTTAGATGAAAACCCCTTACCACATTGTAATTATTTGAGTCGTATGACCAAAAGTTAATAAACACAAAATATATCATAGAATACCCTGAATATAAATAAAATTATTATAATATATATCAAATTTTAGTAAAAAACAAAACATGCAATAAATAAGTGGTGAATAATGGAAATATCACAGAATTAAAAGTGACATAAGAAACCTCTTACTTCATGTTTGACTGGACCCATTTGTTCATTAATATCTATAATTATAAACTAATGTTAATTTAAATTTCCTTAAGAACAATTTTCAAGTTTATTTATCCTTTCATAACAATTATTTTCATGTTATCAACATTATGCAATCATTTAAGTTAATAATGGTTGTTTTGTCAATATTTGGAAGTTGAGTCCAAAATGAATTTTTTATATTTACAAGTTATCAATGTGATCAGAAGTTCATTATATCCAGAATGATATTCATTATTTACATATCATATATATCATGTATATCATTTATATATGTATATATGTATTTATAATAGTACATAACTTTTGGAGATAAGAAATGAAATGCACTATTCATGGAGACTATAAGTCGTACATATGCATGAAAACTACATTCATTTCTATTTCATATTTAATGGAATGAAAATATAATAATAAATTGGTATATTACCATAACAGTATAATATCATATATAATTTTATTATCTTCATCATTTATTTGTTTTTCATATGGCATGAACGAGTCATATCATAATACGGGGGCGGTACTCCGCACATTCTCAATTGAAATTACCGTAATTACCCACTATAGAAACTATAAAGGTTTTATATGAATGAAAAATAAAGAAGAAAATAAAGAATATAAATATAATATATATCACATATAAATATTTTTCCATCTTAATGTCCACCATAATAGGTGGTACGAGTGAACAATCATCGTTTCGTGAGGATGTAGTTCGTCATCCACAGAAACAGTATGTTCTTTAACCATTAGATGGAGGTGTGTGTAACATTAGTATGAATATTTATCATAAAACAACCTATTTTATTGAGGATACTATTATTCATATAAAATAAAGTAATAAAAATTGGTTAGTGGGTTTGATAAGTAAAATAAAACATTAGAACTTAAGAAGAACAGTTACCTTTAAATCAAGTATCTCCCTTTGGGGTGAACCCAAAGGTTTAATTGAATTTCCTTATGCAAATGGGAAGGATTCTAGGAGGGTTCGAGAGAAGTAAGGTGCTTAATTGGACAGAGTATGGATGATCCAAGGGGCTTGAGAAGTCTGAGGAAGGGGTTATAATCGAAGGCTTTTTATAATGGGGAGGTGTGGCTCTTTAGGAGAGTATAAAAATATTATTTTATTATATAATGATTTTATGTTTCTAAAAGTCCAAAAATAATTTTAGTTGAAGATTACATGCCTAAAGATCGAAATAAAATCATACAATAGTAATTGGACAAGTTTTGGATATTTTTTAATCATTATAATATTATTTATTTAAATCAATATTTTATGAGGAAAACACTGCATCATTATTATGTCATAAATATTTTTATTTATAACATGTTTAAAAATAGAAAAAAAATTATCATGATGTAGGATATCATTTTATATTTAAAATGAATATTTATATTCAAATAGAAAATTTATATAAACCCCTGTAATAATTTATTTACTAAAAGATATATGTTTTTGTCAATTTTTCCTTACTTTAAATTAATTAATATAGAGTGTCATTATCACTCCTATGTTTTCCATTGATTCCTAAAATCGACCCCAAGATGTACATAGATAGAAATGTATCAAAAAATAGGATTGAGAAATATTTTAGGGTAATTATTTATTATTATAATAATATTTGTTTATCATTCTTTACCATATTTACCCTTTAACCAAGGTAAATAAAATATTTACTAAAATAAATATTCATAATCTCTAGAAATAAAAATTACTTATTTAAAAAAAATTCCTCCTAATTCAAAATATGGGATCCCTTTTTATAAATTCAAAACAAAGATGAGGAGGAAATTAAATTTAAATTAATTCACACTATCAAAATAAATAGCTTGTTTTTAAGAAATATTATCTATCAAAATATTGACACTTGTTTGTGTCCAATTTCAAAGAGGAATTACTTCCAATGAAAACATATGATTAAATGGTAAAAACCTAATACAATTACACATTAAAACTAATTAAAAATATAATCTATATTTTTAAATAATTTATATTAAAATTTATTTTTGAATTAAAATACATTATTTTTCACTATTCATAAAAAATACATTTTATCAGAAAAATACCAAATATTAACCCGATGTATATTGTGATGTTCTGATTATAAAGAAGAATTTTATTTTGTCAAATAGAACATTTGAAAGTGACCAATAAAAGATTTAAAGAGGGTTCTGTATCAAAAGAAGGTTTGTCGACCGTTTAATGAATATTAGAGCGTTTATACAAAACATCATATTCTTTATTATTTTACGCATCTCAAAATTATTCGGTATATATAAAAACATTTAACAAACATGTATATGAATATTAAAGTTAGTTTTTTCTATTCCCTCTAATACAACGGATAAGAATTAGCTACCATTTAAAATAATATTATATTATTAATTTTTCAGTATGACTCAGCATTGTGTGAAACATATGATTTCAATGAAATCCATTCTTGAATATCAGGTACTCCATTGAACATTGCATCCCCTTAAAAGTAAAATTAATATTTAATTCACAACCTTTGATAAATATGAAAATGATATATTCTTTATTTACTTGGGATGTTACATTTATATCCAAGGTGAGGCTTTTAGGACGAGGTGGCGATATATTTGATAAACTTCGGTCCAAAAAAAGTACCTCGATAAGTGTGACTAAGTGGGAGGTATGATTTTAATTTTTATAGGGGAGGGGTGGTGCATCTATAAATTTTGGAAAAGGTAATTCCATCGACACTTTTCCCATTTAATGATGATATCATAGTGAATAACATTCGATCCATGAGAGGATAGTGTCAATATATGACTAAAAAATGGATTTTTGACATCTTTTGTTGTCATTCTAGAACTTAAGTTTAAGGTTTTTTCCCTTTTGAAGCTTAATTTCACCTTAACCAATGTAATGAATTTTAATTACCTTCAATAATATTTTTGTTAAGAAACTATGTTTAAATTATTAAAAATTATAAATTATACTGATTTTAAATATGGAATCTATTTTTTTTGATTCAAATCATATAATATGTATAAATTATTTAAAATTTAATCCCACAAACAAGAGAAAATATAGGTTTTTAAAGAATAAAATTTCAAAATATTCCTAGGTTCTATATCGATTTTTTTTTGTGAAATTGATTACACTGTCCTAAATTGAATTAATTAATAAATAATTCATTTAAAAATAATATAAAACTAGTTTAAATTAAAATCTATCATCATAAGTAAATTGTGCAAAAATGATGTTTTGATTTAGAATTCAGTATTTGTCTCTAATCATTAAAAAACAAAACATCAAATAGAAATACAAAAAAAAGAAGAAAATTTTTATGTCCCGATATTCAATAATAATTTTACTTTGATGTAAAATATTTAAAAAATTACCAAAAAATGATTTAATATAGTTTATCCATTAAAATTCAGTAAAAGAGCCTTTAAATAATATAGTGTTTATGTGTAATATTCAGTTAATTTTTATATTATCCCTATACAATATATTGGATGTATACTAGAAATATTTAATTGAAAATATAATATATATTTTAAATCAATATCAACCAATAATTTAAATTAATTTAATTTTTTTGGATGAAACCACTTTTGATCACAAACGTAGGTTTATATTAAAACAGTAAATTTTTATTCAATTGGTTCTTATAATCAATTATGATAAACTTGAAACCAATGAATTCATTTAATGTTTTCGGTAAACCAAATATTTTCATAAGTAAGATAATACTATTCATAGCCACTGATTTAACGTGTAATTTATATCTTCATATTGTAAATAGTAATATTTTAATAAAATTATCTTCATAGGAAAAAATAAGCCTTTCATGTCAGAAAAAATATATTAAATAAACTCATTTTTGTGCACGACATACACTAATTTAATGTCACATGAATTACATGATATAAAATATAAGGAATTTATTTGAAATAGTAAATATATTATAAATTTTGGTAATATTATATTCCCTAATGCGCAGGGTGTTATTGTTATATAGGCTATTGACTACAATATTCCTACACTATATTTTTGGGGTGTTACATTTGGCTAACCATAATTAAATTGCATCCTAAAATTTTAAGGTCAATCTTAGTGATTGATTTTTTGATATTTCATGTTTTTAAAGTACCACATCATCAAAAGGGTTGTTAACTAATCCTCTAGAAAAGAGAGAATGGGATGTACAAAGCTAATATGAAATAACATATATCTTGGTATCTATGTAGGAGATCAATAGTGGAAATTTGATATGTGTTCTTGGAGTAAAATCATAAATATTTATATTGATTGATTTAGTTCTTCAATCATAAATTAGTGAATGAGGAATGGATATTTTAGGCCCAAAAACCCTAAATTTATGACTAATTTAAATACAATCAATTAAAAAAAATTAATGTTATTAGGAAAATATTTTTCACTATCATTTTCTTAATTTTTTCTGCCAATGAATATAATGTAATATAATTTATTGATATGTTTTCATTCCATAAAAACAATTTTATCTTTTGGTTTTTATTCAATAAATTTCCTAATAATATATTATATTGATACATGGGAATAAAAATATTATGTTTGACCCCTAAAGGACAAAATTATAAATTTAACAGAAAATAAGTCCCACCAAATAGTGAAATATAAATAGAAGTTTCACTAATTATTATCTAAATTCAATATGGCCGAGAAATAAATCTCTAATACATAAAATTAACAATAATATATCATCATTAATATCTATACATAAAACTGTTCATATAAAAATAATGGCATATTCACCAGGGCATTGTGTTTGTTAGCGGTTGGTGTCAAACACTTATCATCCTTTGGTCATGGGGTCAAGTCCTACTGCCTAGAAGATTTAATGGGTTTCCACTAAGCATATATGTTTTTCTTTTCCAAAACTATATCAATAAAATTGCAAAAATATTTATGATTTCCATCCTTAATATAATTTTATTCACCAAATATCATTTTAACTATGGTTTTTAATGCAACAAAAATACATTAATACTTCATAAATTTTATTTCAATATAGGTCCTTCCCTGGTCTAGGGATTACCTTATTGATGAATTAATTTACTATAACCAAAAATCATAGTGAGAGCATCAACTATCATATTATAAAAATAATATAATAATTTTTTGGATATTTTAAATATCGATATATTATTTTAAATCAAATAAACATCAAGTTTAATGTATGCCATTCATTGTCATTTTATATTCAAATTCTTCATAATCATTTGTAATGAAAATCAGAGTTATCATATGTATATCCCTTAGTAGTGTCAAATTAGGTGTGTGGAAAAACACAATCTCATGTACTAGGATACACTGAGTCGGGTATAATTCACCTTAACCTAGTTGTCACTCTAAGGTACATCTATTCTAGTACCACATCCACTAGTAGAATCTAGAATTATTTGTATTGCAATGAAGACCAATATAATCTCTACCATTAAAAAATTATTATATGTTCTTCTATACATATCCTCAAATTATAAATTAGATTTATTTTCTCTAATATGTGTTTTATTAAATATAGTTCCTATGGTTTCTACTAAACTTCTTCTGATACAAAATCTTGCGACACTTCCCTATAAATCCAGGAGTCGATGTCTACTACCATTAAATTTTTATTATTACAAGGAATCAAATACCAAAGGATATAAGATTTTAGTTGTATTGGTAAACCAGATACTTGCATGAGATATGTATTAAAAATTAATAAACTTATTATAATAGTTTTTTTTCTTTTTAATAAAATAAATTTATTCCATATGTATTATCCTAACATATCTTTCCTAGTACACTTCCTGGATTCCTATGGAATGAAGTGTAATAAGGGAGACCTCAAATTATCAATAAGGATTAAGTAGAGCAGATGTAAAAATAAATCAATTAGAATAATAATTATAGCATGATAAATTACTAAACACAAATAAAATGTAATAATTAAATTGAGAATGAAGTTCATAATGAATATGGAAAGGTAATAAATGGAAACACATGTCATTAAAACAACTAATCAAGGGAAAACAAATATGAAAAGGTAATAAACTAAAATACATTCCATTTGATAAATTAAATAAGAATAATATGAATCTATAAATATATTGACACAAAATATAATTGAAATATAAAAAATAAATAAAAATTATTGATATTATTTATTATCAAACATCACGTCAAAGGCATGTGAAACCTCTACTATTAATATTTATCATCCAAAGAGTTGAAAAATAGGGGTTGAAACCCTCCTATTATTATTAGAAACAGAATAAATGGGTATTAATGTAACTAAATTTATCTCATGTGACTACTAATGCATTGAGGGGTTTTCATTAACTTGTTTCAAACCCATTTCTTTAATGTCCCAATCATTCCTCATATCAAATAAACAAGACAGCTTACAACATATCTGTATGGAACAATGTATACAGATTTAAAAATATTTCCCCAAATAATCAAATAAATTACAATGTAAACATTGTATGAAAAATTTTATATGGTTTGGAAAATAATCATATATATGAAAGTTGATATGGATATTTTGGGAAAATTCTTTAAAAAAATTCTTCATAGAAAATACAATATTTCATGTGGACTAAAAGGAATCAAGGTAGTAAGTGTGAATACGGTCCTTGGACAAAATAATAATTAAAAAAAAGTGTAATATTAAGGATGGTATCAATAAATCATATCCCATTTGGGGAAAAATAAATGGGGTTTTTCATTGTTTAATAGAAATACTACATAAAGATCCCATGGAAATATTTGTTTTTGAAAATATACAATTTCGGAAAAAAAAAATTATATCATATTCATTATAAATTATTTTTCATCTAATATTTAATAAAAAGTATAAATTTAAAAATATAAAATAATGATCAAAGAAATTATGGTGGTTAAATATGTACAAGTTGAATCATGAAAAAAGAACATTCCAATTTCATGGTAAAAATATTAGAAAAATTCTTTGTTTAAAAAGTGATACGACGATTCTTAAGAAGAAATTAGTAAAAGAAAAACATGGTAAAATTTTATTGAATAAATCATTTCATAATTCCTCAAACAATTTCGTGAATACATTTTCTGAAAATAGTGTTTTTAGGAAAAAATATGATCTCTAACTAAAGTGATAAATGAAGTTCGGTATTCTTAGAAATATCTTTTCAAAAACAATTTTAGTATGAAAGACTAAAAACATTGTAATAATAATTGAAAAAGGTAATGGATAACCAGAGGATATGAAAATGAAAGAGTATATGAAAAAAAAATTAGAATTTCTGTGAATTTAAATGATTAATCATCAAATTATTCATGATGAAAATAATCATTACAAATTCCTATGTGTTCCATACCACTTTGAAACATTTTATGATAGAAGAATAATGATAGAAAAAAATAAAATGGATTCATTAAATAACATGAAGATAAAATTAGTAATAATATAATATAGAAAAAGGGTCATTATATACATGACAAATAATAAGTATGCTGTTAAAATGACATTTATCTCATAAATATACAAAGTGAGGAGAATATCCCTTACATTGTGAATATTTTCGGGATAATATACTTTAATAAAATGAATAAAGAGTTTTAATTGGTAAATAACATAAAATATAACCAAAATAAAAATTATAATATCTTATATTTACATTCTATAATATATTAATTTCGGTTTCTTATTAATCGTTCATTATTTTCACTATATTGGGTGCTAATTGGCTAGTATTTTGTGAATGTTTTAACTTGTTACTTGCTGTTTTTCATACGTAGATCATGGTTTAATAATCTAAATAATGTATCACATAATGTATTTATATACAGTATGTATTTATTTATTTATAATAGTTCAAAATATTTGGAGATAAGAAACAAAATTCACTATTTGTGGACACAGTAGGCCATACGTACACATGAAAGATGCTTTGATTTTATTGTAATTTTGAAAAATGAAAATAAAATTATATATATGTATATTATATTTCTATTAAAACATCTATTTTACATAATTTACATTGGTTTATTAAAACCATTCTTTATATATTCAATGTATAATATGAATGTATCTCATTTCTTAAAGGGGGTTGTAGTTCACATTTCCACAAATTATGTAATAGTATTACGATAAAATGTAATGTATAAATATATTTGTTTTAAAATAATGGAATAATTATTATCAATTTATTAATATACATTTTAAAAAATTATAAATAGAGTATCCATCATAATTAACATCCCCCGGATGTGGTAAAGAAAAAACAATTGACATTGTTTTGTGAGGTAATAGTTTGTTGTAAACACGAACAATAAAGTTCATTACCCATTATATAGAAGTGTGAGTAAGTTAAGGTAGAAACAATTTATGAAAAATATATTATTATATTTACTATGTATTTTTTATTATATAATAATGGAATAATAATGTTTTTTGTGGTGTATAATAGAAATAAAACAAATGATATTGAGGGAAGATGTTACATCTTCTTTGGTTAACTTCATTTGGTTTGCACCAAAGGGCTTCCTTTGATTAATTTATACCCAATAATAGGGTTGTAAAATAAGGTGAGATATATTTATGATATATTTTGGTAGATATATCTTTTGATATTGTGTCTTTAGATGTATGAGGAATTGGAAGGCTTGTGTTCTTTTTTTATAATAGAGGAGGAGTAACACTCATGTAAATTTTGGAAAAGAGAATTGTACCCACGTTTTTTCCATTTTATGTTGATCACCTAATTGACCTATGTTATGAAAATTGAGGATAGATTCCAAATATTCCCATAAAATGGATCTTAGACATGTTTTATAAGTTAATTTGGCCCCTAAGTGTATGGTTTAGTCCCTTGTTAAGATTAATTTCACCTTAATCCTTGAAATTAATTTTAATTACATTCATTATTATTTTTAGTCAAATAAAAAGTTCAAATTATTAATCATTATAAAATAATTTTATTTCAAATAAGGAATACATTTTTCAAAATTCCAATAACTCAGGAGGGAGAAATGAATTTATGGTTAATCCCATAGACGAGATGACAATATATGTTTTTAATATAAAAATGTTTTATAATTTTATATGGTTTTATATTAAATTTTAATATGATTTTGATTAAAATGAAATAAATTTGATTAATTAAAAATATATAAATTAAATATTAAACTAATTCTAAAATGCAATTTATCCTTATAAATAAATTAGATGAAAAATATATTCTGATTTAAATTCAGAATTTTTAACTAATAATTAAAAAAATAATCTTCACATAAAAATAGAAAAACATTACCCTAACCTAATTTTTGACTTCAATTTTCATAAAATATAAATTTATTTTTTAAATATAATATTTATAAAATTTCTACAAATTATATTTTAAATATATTCTCTATTAAAAGTTGTTAAAAATGCCTTTACAAAAATATAGGGTTTTACTTGTAATAACGGGTTTATTTATATCTTATTCCTACCCAATCAACTGGTTGATGATAAAAAATTAATTAATAATATATATATATATATTACATCCATATCATTCAATTATTTTAATTTATTTAACATCTTAGTATAAAACATGTTTGTGAGAATAGTAACAGTTTTCTATAAAAACATTCCCTTTATATTTAATTAGTTCTTATATTAATTACAAAATAATTTGTAACAAAATAATTAATTCAATATTTTGTCTAAACCATAAATTTTCTTAGGTTATTTAATACTCTTCCTAATAAAAATTTAGAATCTTTGTTTAATATTATATAATTAAATATTGATATTTTAATTATATATTATTCTTCATTAAAAGTCAGTTTTTTCTTGTGATGCAATCTGTTTAAGAAACTCATTATTATGGTTGATTTATGATCACATAGTGTTTCATTGATTGAATCCTATAAAATAGTTTTAATTTATTTTAAATTGGAAATATATTATTAATTCTCAAGATATCATATTCCCTTATATGATTGGTGTTGCATGTCATACACGCTATCAAAACAAATGTTCATACTTTAGGTTTTTGGGATGTTACATACATTACAATGGTGTTTGAGCCAAATTCCATGTATAATAACAATGTGTAATGATTTTGAAGATAACCTAAAATTCCATCATCATATAAAGTGAAACAATTTTCAAAACAATTGTGTAGTAATGGAGAACATATGAACAACCCAGAAAAAAAGTGAAAAAATAAAAACCATCCAAGGAAATTGAAAAATGATGAAATTTGAACTTATACTGATGTAATAAAGGAATATCTATATAGATAATGTATACCTATATATATTTTCAACCACACTTCAGGATAATAACATCAATAAACATATGATCATATTTTATATAATACTTATCTATGTACAACTCAGGGGAATGCATCAAGATAACACTCATAATCATATCTAAATTCATGAGATGTGTTAAATGTTAAATAAAAATGGAGTATCATATGATGTCATGAGGCTCAATGAATCCCCATTTTCCCTGATAGTATGTGTTAATGGGTAGTTATTTTCCCAACCATTATGATTGATCATGGAATAAGAAAATCTATATGATAATTATTTGAGAAGTATTTCCCACTAATAAGAAAACACTAACGTCATGTTTACAATATAACATAGAAAGATGAGGAGTATAGAGAAAAATATTTCAAGTAAATTTAAGAGTTCTAACACTAATTCCATCACTATGGAGTGATTTTTTGTATTAAATATAAGACCCTTTAATTTTTTTTCAAAAAAACTCTCAATCAATAATTTATTGAGTAGCTAGAGGGGTGTGATAAGGAAGACAGCAACCGAGGGTCATTTTTGTTTAGATGATTTTTGCAATAAAATTTAAAAATACCATGAAGTACAAGGCTTCATCTAGAAGGGGAGTACATCGGCTTTAGGGGACATCCATGTTGTGTTTCTAATGAAAGGATATGTCAAATAAGACATAGAATTTGTTTCCCATCCAAAATCAAGGAGAAACCATTGATCCCCCAAATTAAATCATATGTTAAATGTATGGTGCACATTACATGTTTCGAGACACCTAGGATTTAGTAAAATAAATCTAAATTAGAAAGGTGAATTTAATGAACTATATCCACAAACAATAATACAATGAAAATAAATATTGGAAAGGTGTGAGGCTAGTTAAAAATATACATAATTAAAGAGTTGTATCAAGAAATAATTCCATGAAAAATTATGGTCCTTTGGGTTTTCCCAAATGGTATAATCCAGTAAGATATGCTATCTAGAAATATTTGGCCACCCAAACACATTTTTAACAAAAGAAATAATAGTTTCATTAATAATAGTATGAATCACAAACATCATTCATGGATATAATCATGGAGTATGTCATGAAAAAATGACCCATGACTAGGTCAGGTGAATATTACCATATTGAAAAATGAAAATTACTTATAAAATCACTAAGGGATGCTCTGAAACAAAGAAACATAACTAATATAGTTGTCACTGAAATTGATCGAGAAACCCTTTATAGTTTCAATGTGTCAAAGTGGAGTCTCATTATAGTAGGATAAGGATATTAATTACTAATGTAGATAGTATTTGTAGGATAAATTTGATATTAATGAGAAGGGATAGGGATAATTACAACAAAACACCATAATAAAGTAGTGGAAATGTAATGACCCAAAATTTTACTAGAGGAATTTCCCATGTTATGTCATAAGACTCATACATATCAAAGATAAACCATTGAGATCATAATTAAAAAAAATTAATAATGAAACATTTTTCATATAATCGAAAAATGGGATTGACAAATATTACAGCAGGATGAAAAATTTAAACTAAGATAACAAGAATGGGAAAATTTGGATATGCATGATCCACTAGAATAAACTCATTCATGAATAAATATATATAAATAAAACATAATTTATATAATATAATAAAAATTTAGAATTTGAAATTATTTATAACCATAATGTACAATATTATTGAATGAATAATGAATGAAATAATAGGTATTTATAGAAATTAAGAACCCTATAACGTTGGAATATTAACCTGAACATTGGAGTAGAGTAAAATCATTAAGAATAGTAACCTGGACAATAGAATAGTATGCTAACCTATAAATTTAGAAATAAAATTTGTGTATTGTACAAATGAAGGAATGATATATTTATATCATGGAATAAGTAAAAAAATGATTTAGAAAAAGATAAACTATGTGTTGGTATTTTTATAAAAGGTAAATATTTAATTACAAATTTATAATTAATATAATGATTTAAAGTAAAATTTATTTAAAAAAAATATATTCATAAATTAATATTGTGTTTTATTATTATTAGAAGATAATTTCATGTGATCTTATTTCTTTTTTATATGGTCAATGAATTTATTATAATATTATAATATGTATTTTTTAAAATAAATGATGATTTTATTTAAAAATTAATTTTCAAATAAATATAAAACAATATTCATAAAATGATTTCCATTTTAAAAATATAAAATTCTATATATTTTTAGGGAAATTTCTTTTTTATTTTTCAAAAATAGTTGATTCTTTGGTGAATAGTAAAATACGAAAATTTTCAGAAATCAAAATTATGAGCATTTTTTGAGTCACAGATGATATAATAATGATTTAAAAACCCTTTTGTTAAAAATCCCCTAAATAATTAATTTCACTTAGTTATAGGAATAAATACTATTGATATTCTTGAACTAAAATAATAATATAATGAATATTATAATAAAAGTCCTCTTATCCTCACCCTGTATATACCATCACTCACCACCACTTATCTTCAATCCTTATAAGTAATTTGGATTATCTATACTCTACCCAATTACCTTCCCAATCCACTTTCAAATTTCATGGAAATTCTATTCTAAATTGATTACCAAAAACATATTTTTTATCAAGGTTCTCAAACAGACAACATTCTAGACGTAAAATTTATTATCCTTCTCTTATAATTTCATTAATATTCTAATACTATCCAAACATCAGCTTTAATAAGTATCATGACAAATATATTATAATATATATACTATAATTTTATTTTTTAATAGAATATTAATCATGAAATCTCATATCATATCTATCTATTCTAATAAAAAAATATTATCTATGATATGTTGGATGACAACTATTTTGAACGATGAGTTTTCATTTTCCATTACCGCATTCAATTTTTTTCATAAAACAATTAATATGGTAAAAAATATATTAAAAAATATATTATGTATTTTCCCAATTATTTGAACTAATATATAGACATAATATAAAATAAATCAAAACTAGTTAGTCATGATCATTCAAACTGAAAAAATAAACTAAATAATTATCATTAATGTTATATCAAATGAATAATCTATATTGTAGAATAAAATGATATATGGGGCTATTTAAAATTATATATGTGTATTATTACCAAATAATTTTTCTTCTCGAGTACTATTCCAATTTTACAAGAACATCCGTAATTTTTTCACAAGCGAACTCACTATCATACAATGAAATGAATACTCATTGAATGATGAAATTGAATTCTATAAATAATTAAAATTTTCATTAATAAACTGAATAAAATAATAAAAAAATAAATGAATATATAATAGTTAATGAATTAACTAATTAATTAATATTATTCTCTTATCTAGGGCCTTAATTGAATGTGGAGAATGTTTTCGACCATAATGAATGGGATCTCTCGAAACCTCCAATTTTTCCTTCAGGATGTGATTTATCTATTATTACACTAATTAATTTATTAATTATTCTTATATAGAACTTATAAATTAATCATAAAATGTACATATATATGTATATATCTCAATTCCTCATTATTTTAGTCAGAAGTACTTGTTTTAAAAGGTTCCCTTCTCAATTATTCATTATAAGCCAATCTGATTAAAAGAAGCATCTTCATTTTACACCCATATTCATGTACACTCCATTAAATATTTTAAGTCCCCAGTATTTTTCTAAAATCAATAATTTGGTCATAAAAAACTATCTTAATTCATTTTTTGTTTTATTCAAACCATTATGCCTTTATCCTATTTAGAGACTCATTATTCATTTAACCAGAACCACACTTATGTACCACATTTATAATGATAAATAATGAATATAATTATTTTATTCAATTTTGATGGACATAATTAGTCTAAATAATTTATTTTATAAAAAATAACTAATTATTAGGAATGAGTTAAATCCTTTATTTAAATTATTCCATTTTCAAGTGCAGTACATTAAATATTTAAAGTCCAAAATATTTGTCTACAATCTCTAATTTTGTAATGAATAACTATATTAGTTCATTTATGGTTTTATTCAAACCATTTATCCTTTATCCACATTATACACACAAAATTAATTTCCCCAAAACTGCACTTATGTTGCACACTTCTCATGTTACATAATGACTATCGTTCTTGTTTTCAATTTAGTTGGACATAATTATTCAATAATTATTCTTTTTTAACAATATTAATTACCAATAATGAGTTAAAACTGTTATTTAAATTATACCATTATTATACACCCTTTGGGTTTTTATAATGAAATGATTACAATGCCCATTTGTTTACAAGGATATCCATTAGGTTTATTCCTTCTATTTCATTCATTATGTGGAAAACATACGTATGAACTAGTTGTTATGGGTGTTCCTAGATAGATCTCAAATTAATTAGGTAATTTCTAGTCTCGTGAAATGTCATGTATGAGATTAATGAGTAAACCATAATCCAATTTTCTATTTGTCCTTTATGTGATATAGCCTTAGAAGTTAACATTGGCTCCTCTTTATGTCATGTTACATGTTCCTGCTAGATTATAATATTTCCATGTTCATATGATTCCATTTTCTATATGTTATTTTTCCAAATGATTATTCATGATTTATTCCTTTTATGTTATCAAATTTTTATTCTAAATCTTATGCCCTACTTTATTCCCATGTTTATTCCCTTACTAGGTTTTTTAAATCATCCCTTTTTTATATTTATTTAGTATGTTATCAAGTCTAGTTAGGAACTCAGTTGGAATTATTAGCTCAATATAGATATTAATAAAATTATATTTATTCTAGTTTCATGATATTTAATTACATATCTAGTCTTCTAAATACAATATACTTTTGTGTCATTGGTCTGTAATTTTATTATTAATTATGTTTCAAATCATGTAATAATATTTTTAAAAATCAATGTTTTCAATATTTGGTATCATATCCGGATGTAGTTGGTTTTGGTGAATAGGACTTGGAATCTTTAGTGAGATCCCTAGAGAAAAATATTTCTCTATGGATAACCTATATTGAATCATAGAGAATCCCATTATAGGATATAAATTCCATTTATATATTTATCCTTCTATATTGAATGTTGACATTTAATATTCTAACTAGCTATGCATTCAATCCACAGAATTTTATTTTATTTATTTTTATTACATAATGGTGGTAATTGGATAACCTATTCTAATAACCAATGTTATATGAAATTTGAGGATTTCCCTAATGAGATTCCAAACTTGATGGAAGCGAGATCCCATAACTTCATGAAAGTACTGGCTCAACATAATCATGTTATGTATAAGAACATGAATTATGTGTAACATCATCCTTATCTAAATAAATACAAACCTATGGTCAAATCATTAATATGAGAAATTCCTCTAATATTTTGTTGATATTAAGATCCTCTCATCATTCAATGATGGATAAACTTAGGAAGTAATATATTTTGTTTTCATTAATACACAATAGAATATAGAGTCATACTGGATGACTATCATTTTTATAGGGAAGATGATCAGTGGATGATATTGATTAGAACCACATAGTATATAGATGAAGTTTACGCTATGTATTCGGAAGGATTAAAGAAAATATTTTTCAATAATTTTTTCCCCAAAATCATTATTTTAATAATGATAGGGAGTTCCAAGGACTCATGAAAAAGAACAATGAATATATCAAGGGTTTTGAAGAAATAATTACAAGGCATGCATGATATGCCTTCCTCTATTTCATGAACACTGAAATCTATGTGGATCACTTATTTAGTGGGTTAAAAATGTTCTAGTAAAATATTAGGAAATTAGATAATTTTAAAACAATAAAGAGATTGTATGATGTTCCCTAATGGATGAGATGGATAATGGTGACTCTCACACCTTCTAAGGCCGGTAAATTGTAAATATTCTGCCCAATTACCTTCATAATTATCATCCAAATGTTTTGGATCAACTGGTATAAATAATATTCCAACCCCATGTTCCCAAAGGAGGTTCTCAATGAGACAACATTCATTATGTAAAACCCTAAATTCTTCACTTTTTAATTTCTTTTATTTTCTTATCCTCTCCTCACGTCCCCTATAAAATGTATCAAGTATAACTGTAGTATCATATTTACATTTGAATTTTATTTTTAATTTAATATCCATCATCAATTCTCTTCTCTTATCATTTTATTAAAAAATGAAAACATCATATGTAATATACATGTTCACCGCCTTTATAGATGATGAGTTTTTGTTTTCCATTAAAACCATAATATATGGTAAAAAAATAAATATTATGTTTAAAATATGTCTTAATATGAATATAATAAATGTTTACATGTTATGAAACTAATATATAGATATAAAAACAAATAAAATAGAACTATTTTGTGATGATTGTAAAAAACGCCAAAATAAACATAATAATTACCGTTAATGTTCAATTGTGTGAATCATAATAATACAAGAAAAAAAGGATATATGGGGCAATTTAATCTTATAAAAGTGTATATAAACCATATTATTTCCCTTATATTCTACTATTTACATTTTAAAATAACTTCTATATTTTTACACAAGAGAACCGCCTAGGAAACCATGGAACGAATCCGCCCCAAACGATGAAATTCAACACATAAACTCATTGAAATGTCCATAATTGACCTCAACTAGATTATAATAAATTAAATTAAGATATACGATTTTAGGAATAAACTAAATAATTAATAATATATAATTATCACTGACCTTAAGTGAAAGTGCAGAACACTTTCAAAGATAAGTTAATAGATCTCTCTAAACCTCCAATTTTTCATACAGCTAATGTTTTATCTCTCTATACCATAATGTAATTATTATTTATTCATATATATTAATAATAAATTATTTATGAACGTATAATTCATCATTATCTATCAAAAATCATCCTAAATTATGGGAGAAAATATTTTTTAGACGGAACCCTTCTAAATTCCTCCTGATAAGTAGTTCTGATTAATGGGAACTTCCCCTTTACAAATCTATATTCAATTACACTCAATTAAAATTTTTATTCCACTAATATTGTTAAAAAGTATATAATTTTATCATTACATAATATCATTGTTCATTTCTTTTTATTAAACAATTATCCATTTACCATCTTTAAAACCCTTTATTCTTGACCCTAAAACCATAATTCAGTGGCAGATTTCTCATATGACCTAACAACTATATTTCTTATTTTCCAATAAGATGGACATAATTAATCCATAAAAATTCTTATTTTTTATTTATTATGGACCAATAATAATTTCAATCCCTTCATTCCGCGATACCATTATTATAAACCTTCTAGTTATGGCTTATGAAACAATTATGATAACCACTTATTTTTATGGGTAACCATTAGGTTTATTCATTATATTTCATCCTTTATTTTGAAAATATATTCATGAACATTATATGAAGGGTGGTACCAAAAAACCCTCCAATTAATTGGATAATTTTTACTCTCATGATATGTTAGGTATAATATTTTGGAGAAAACCTAATCTACTTTGGGACTTTTTCAACCATGTAATATACTATTAGCTGTTGGATTTTCATAATTTTTATGTCATGTTATATAAATCTAAAATACTCTAATATTTCCATGATCATATTATTTTTTGTTCTATACTTGAGGATTCCACATGTTAATTAGTGATTCATCCCTTTTATGTTTTCATGTCATTCCTTATATGTCATATGATATACATTACTCCCATGTTTACTCCTTTTATGGGATTTTTGGTCATAACATTTGTGTATGTATTACTCAATTTATCCAATTTAGTTTGGAGGTCTATTAGTTTTATAATATCATCATAGAGGTTAATAACATTAATTATTTATTATAGTTTAATACATTTTATTTAAATACATATTCTTCCAAGGAAACTAGACTTTTCTATACTTGGTTTGTAATTTCATTGATAATTATGCATAAATTCAATTAATAATATTTTTAAATCGAATGAGTGTATATGTGAAAAAAAATATTTGGGTGATTAGAATCAGAGTTTAACAATTGAAAATTACAAGATACAAAAGAACCCAAAATTAAATTCCCACAAAACACCCATTTGATTTCTATAGATGATGTACTAGAAGAAATTGAATGGGTGGTGCCAGAATTTTTTTGAAATATTCATGTTACTTCACATCATTATAGAATTCATGGAGTTTTTTTAGAAGTTGTATTACTAAAAAATAATTAAATATTATATATTACAAAATAATAAAATCAAGGATCTTGGTTTTATTTCATTATGTGAGGAATGATCAACTATAGAGAAAATGAAGCTCCCTCCCAAGTTACGAGACTTGAGAATTTTCTCAATTCATTTTTTAATTATGTCATGAACAATAAAAAAATATTTGTGAGTATTGGGAGAGAGTAAAAATATTATAAACTAAATTTCACTAAATGGTATTTCGTTGAGTGATCCAGAAATGATGTTAGTTGCACTGCAATTGGATTATAGGATGTTTAAAAACTATAGTGCTATATTGGACGATTTATTGGAAAAATTCATGAAATTTATTTTTCATTATGAATTTCCAATATTGAAGAAGGAATAGGTCATATGAGTTCTATTAATCTTGGGATCAATCGTCCTTGTTAATGTAAAATACTTTATTTAGTATAATTATTTTTTTTTCTAACTAGGAAAATAAAAAATGTTACTTAACCATACCAGAGTGGTTAAAACATGTAGAAAAGATAGTGGATTGGTATCTCATCAACACAATAAAATAATACTTTATATTAATTAATGATTAGAATCAACTAATTTTATTATTTGAGGAATATGAATTAAATCATGTAGAATATGAAAAAATGGAATTGAGTTTAAAATAAATTTCTATGTTTCCATCATCTTACAAGAGAAACAGTTCTCAGACATATCCATTATGTTGTCGAAGCCCCAAAATTGTAGTTGATGTATCATAAGTGAATCTATAATAAATATTTAATTTTGTATAAGTATTTTTTATTAATTATAAATTCTTCTATAAATAAAGGTCAAGAGAAAAAAAACCTATTTTCAATTTTGAAAGGAATATAGTATGAATTTGCAATGAGTTTTATAACTTCTAGTGGATTGGACCATTAGTGTGTACCTATATGGTTAGATTGAAATATATATGTCATAACTAATGGGATACCTATAAATATTTCACTACTATAGTTAATGAGGTGTTAATGAAAGAGGTGTGTATGATGTTTTGTGGTGGTATCATCTACACTATCATGGACAATGTGTGGTAACTCAACTTCATGTAGTTTCAATAAAAAGGGTAATAACAATTGTAAATAAAACTAATGAGCTAATAACAACCTATATAGTGACGTGGTAGAGGCTTTATATTTATTTCCTGAATCTGAATGATACCACATAAAAGGATAAAATTTTCCTTACATTTACTGACCAAATGTTCAAGCATTTTTTATTCAATAATATTATTTCATTTTTTATTGATATTCCATGTACAATAATATTTTTATATAACTATAAGATTATTCAAAATTCATATTCACATATCCCAATATAATATTATTATATGGATGAATTTAATTTTGAATTTTATTTTCCCCCACCACTTCTTAGCTATGCATGACACATCAATTTCATGAGATGGTGGATGGGTTCCTAGAGTCATTTTGGAATATTTTTTTGTTTTATAATGCTAATTCACGGTGTGAATAAAGAATGATTACATGATACATAAGACGTATGAGGATACATTTCTTTTAATTAGGGGTGAGAATTCCATTTTATGTGGAAAATTTAATTTTTTTTGTGTACCACAGATCTCGAAATAGGATATTGAATATGATAATATTAAAATAAAATTGATTATGGAGTTAAAAAAATATAAAACTATATGGAAATCTAGATATGGTTTTTAAAATGTTGAGTTCTATCATTTAAAGTTTACTGACTACCCATATATTTATACCCCATTCATGCATGGACTGGAAATGTACTTTCAATTATATTTAGATGATTGGAGTAATTAGGATAATAGAGAGTAAAAAACATGGGTGATCACTACTTCTATTCCACTCCAACTAAACTGGGAGGAACATTTCACGAGGATGTATGATAGTGGTAACTATGTTATTGGATTATTACATAGAAAAAAGGTGAAAATGAATTTCTATAAAATAAAATATGAATGTAAAAACAATATGATAATAACTACACCACAAAATTGACTATACTACTTTCAATGGTATTTTCGGTTGATATGTTTAGGCTATTCCCTATTCCCTTTAATTTTTTAGTTTTCAAAGACCACGAAAATTTTAATTATTTACTAAAAAATGATTATAATCCCATTTTGATCTTTATAAATATATTATTACAATAAATAATCATTTATGTTGTTAATAATAACAGGAATTAACAATTTTTCCATGATATTATTTATTAAAATGGAGTTTCCAAACCTTTATAAAGAGGAATAATTAGATATACATGACAAATTTTTAGATTAAAAAATATTAATAGTGGATATTATAGTTAGATAATTCTTCTGGGATATTACAATTTTCATAGATATTAAATTGATGATCGAAAAATTTTCATGATTGTGACTAAAAAGATTTATTGATGATGTTCAATTTTTGTAGGATGAAAAAATATTAATTATTTATTGTAGTGATTGGTTGATCTAATATCCTATGAAATAATGTGAATTAGAAAGTGTTCTAGAATTATGACACTCCTCCTTGAATGGAGAACACCAAAAAAAATAATAATGTCGAAAAAATTTCACAGAGTGGGTTTTTTCTAGAAGAAATTATATAGAGATGAGAAAGATATTTTTGAATCCTACGATCATATTAATCACACTAGAAATATCATAAAAACCGATGAGATTCCCTAACACACCATTCTGGTAGTTCAGCTGATTGATGGTTGGGGAATTTACTTTTTTAGGCATTTACCAAATTCCTGGGACAACGTCAACATCTTGGTATTCATCGATTATTTATACTACAATGTTAATACTGCGGCTACCCACAATGATTTATTAAAATGTGAGATTATATTCATGGAAAATAATATTTTATCTCTCTCTGGATTACTAAGGATGATAATAAGAGATAGTGGAACACATTTCAATAATTATATTTTTTATGATGTAAAAAAAACATAGGATTCACAATATAGGATTCTCCTCATTAAATATACATGAAATCGGTATGTCGATATTTTTAAGTGATATGTGAAGCTGATCATAGAAATATCATTAGTAAATATTAGAAATAGTGGTTTAGAGAACATTATAATGATTATTGGGATTATATAACAATATAAAAACCTTTGGGTATTTCTCCTATTTGGTTTATATATGGGAAAAACATTTATCTTTTGGTTAATATCACCCATAATTCTAGTTTGGTGGTATTATATATGAATTTGAATGATGCTACAAAAGAATGAAAATTATTTCTAAAACATTATTAGGCGTATAAAATCTAAATAGAATCATGGTATAATACCGATATATATATAGAAAAAACAAGACTGTGGCCATATGAAATCATCTAAAGAAAATAACTATACTTAGGTGACTATATTTAACTATTTAACTCTTATTTTGATCAATTACAATGTAATGGTATATATGTATGGTATAAACTAGTTTTTTCATCCACATGTTTTCTCATGTAGCCATAAAAATCTACAAAATTATTAAACCATGGTTGAAGGTCATCAAACATCATTTTAGAATATGAATTGATCAGCCTCATATGGGAAGTATCTTCTCTGTATAATTTTAATAAAATGGTGAATATGGTAAAATAAAATTTTGATATTAAACAAAGAACTGATTTTTTGGAAATATAGAAAATTCATATATTTTAAAAAAATTAGCATCTATGTTTGATTATTTTGGTCTATTTTTGTTCTTAAATTAAATCGAAAGACTCCCAAGTATTGTCATAAAACATTCCACAATGATTCCTCTACGTTCCTTATAAGTTACAATAATAGAGACTATATATGAGATTATATTTGGTAAAAATGGGTGCCCGTGATGAAATTTCTTTGCCACACAAAAATAATGTTTAAATGGCATTCTTATAAATATACATGTTATTGAATTATATTATATAAAATTGAAACATGGGAGTGTTACAGAAGTATATGATCTATAGAAATAGGAAACCCCAAACCATATAATAAGGAACAATTTCAGTCACATATTAATTAATGAAAATTAAAAAGGTATACCTGATGACCATGTGGATGTGAATTGGATCTTGTTTTTGATCCATTGAATGAGAATGTTGTTGAGATGGAATATTCAAAACCCCCACAAGGTAACCTATTTATTAATTTGAATAAATTTTTATGTATAATAATTCCAAAACCCAAATTTTAGTTTAACTATAAGGTGTAAATCCATGCAGGAATAGTTTATATTCATATTTTAACAAAAGAAAAATCCTATTTTTTTTATCATAGACCCCTATCTTATTTTCATATTCTCCCTTCTGCCAAGAGATACATGATATCCCTTAATAATATTTTGTAGTGATATAATCTCAGTAAACCATCCATTGGATTTCCAATTTCCCATCACACCCCCAATCTGTATGCCACATCCCATGACCCATCATCTTTTTATTTCAAAACCATTGAACTAATACACACAAAAACCCCTTGTACAATTCAAAAATATCATCCCATCATCTTCATAATTATGGATCCCTCTCTCCCAATGGTGGATGTCAAATGTACAATCTTTCCTTATCCTATCAATGATCCATCTGTATCCACCCAATAACCCTCCCTCATTCATCGGAATCTTCATCCCTAACATACACAGCCACTCTCTAATGTAAAAAAATCTAAAAAATCCAAAACCCAGACCAAAATTCCTTGTAAAAAACAATAAACCCTTCAAATACCAAATCCCATAAAAATAATAAAACCAACCACAAAATAGAAATAAATACCAACTAAAAAAATCATCCTCAAAACACACGAATGACCCTACCTCTAAACCATCCTCTAATGCCACATTATGTTAACATTCCCCACTGTTATAGATATTTTTATAGAATATATCTGACAAATGTTTCCCTATCATCTCATACCCTAACATATTTAACCAAAAATAATGAAACACATGCCTATTTTTTAGTAATTATACACAATATTCCAGGATAGAAAAACCTGAGAAAATCCTATTCATCCCATTAAAAAAATTGGATGTAGTCATGATGAAGGATATTGACACGGATTCCAATAACTGGGAGGATTTATAAATAATAAATTAGAAAATTATTGTCTAGGTAATGGAGGTGGATTTCAATGAATTACTATATCAATTTGTAGACACGTTTTATCTACAAAAAAATTATTTAATTCTATCAGGGGTATAGAGAATAGAAACTGAATCTAGAAAAATTTGGGGCAGGGAATTGTATATATTGTGAATTATATTTTTCCACCCCAATATATATTCTTTTTTAGTTAGATCCTTAAAGGATCATGTGTTTGAAATATGAATTTGTTTTTCTATTGATCACAATATCCACCACGATGTGGAAAAAATTACCCAACTGAAGAAACAAATACTTTATATTATCCTCTAGATAATCACTCATGTAATTTAGGGAAAGAGGGAATCCAATTCCCCTATTATTTATCTAGATGGTATAATTAATAACTTTATTTATGAAGGATTAAGATACACATGATTTGATATTTTTCCTGTTACATTAATGTGATTTTGAAGAAGCATTAAGATACAATCTATGGATGAAATTTCAAATTACATTTTCATAATAATTTGAATGTTTGGAATTATTCCCAACCATTGACTTCCCTTATTAATATATAGATAATTTATTAATAATAATTGTCTATAATGGTGATGCTTTAAATATAGTGGGATCATTTTTCATTAGTTAATGAGTATTATATTGAGTCTTACACAACTGAGGGAATGGAAAATAGTTATTAAGCCACCTATAGTCAATGTACTCATACATCTTGACCATCCATGGACTTGGAACCACCCCTATCAAGTAATATTTTCCTTTGGGAGTGGATCAAATTCTCTGTTGAGAAAATTTGGTATATTTTTAATATGATGAGACATATTTGTGATGACATTGTGATTGATTATACTAATGCATCATTGATACCATGTTTATTCAAAACCACAGCTCAACAGACTACTAGCCTTGTCCCCCATCTAGTTTTGGATACTGAACCACTAATTGGTTCATTCATAAATACCAATGGATATGTTTTTTCCCACACCTCATACTATTACACCATGTCTTGTCTGTTTATTATTCTCATAGATCACACACACTAGTTGACCTATTGTTGGGTTACTTATCTACCAAAAAATAATTTCCATGTTGATATAGTAGTAATACATTAGTAGAATACCAATTCATATAGAAGGGGAGAGAATATGTTTGATGGGGAATCCCCTGATACACCATCCATTGATACAATATCCCATTAGATAGTATAAGTTTTGATTTCAGTGCTACATCCACATATAGATAGTGAGTCCCAAACTAATACCCTAACTGTTATAGCTAGAGCTGAGATAGATCTGGACAATAATTTGGTAGTGGTTACTACTATTTTGTAACACCCCATGGTTTTGAAAATAAAAATTCATGAAACACTATGTCCCTAAAAATATCACATTTATAATCTATCAATTAAACACAACTATGCCTCTAATATGTTTTGAATTTTGAAAAACGATCATCAAGAGTTTTGATTAGTAAGTCATTTGGAGTCTAATAGAACCAATATGTATTTGGTAAACAACAACATACCCTAATTAATAGTAATATGACCCTTATGAGTAAAAAATAATATATTTTTTATTTTTTATTGTAGTAAGATAATGATATCTTAATTAATTTTTCAATGTGATATATAACTAATTTTACTATTAAAATTGTTAACTTAAGAATTAACAATAATTTGATTTTAAAATTAAATTAATCCTATTTAGAAATTTATTTTTGAAAAATGGTGTTAATTTCAAAATTTTACATGTTGAAAAATGGTTGGGGTAAATTTCTAGATTTTTATGAAATTATTCAATTTTGAAGAATAATTAAATACGTTAAAATATCGTATATAAAATGTATCAATTAAATACACAATTTAGGAAATCATATTTTTTTAAGCCCTCATGTTTCATACTCCCATGAACGTTTTACTATAAGGGGTAACATGAAACAACACTATTAGTTGTTTTGAGGGAAATAATAAAACAATGAGTAAAATATTAAAAATTTACTCCTCTTCCTTACTATAAATCCCCCCTCCAACACTCTCTCTTCTCTTCAATAATATACGCCTTGAATCTCCTCATTGCTCATCCCAAATACCCTTACTTAGTCACATCCCACATCCAAGATGCTCTTGGTATATCTAAAATACCAAAACCTCCTCCCTTAAAGAGTTTCTCAAAGACGATATTACAAAAGGTAAATCATCTTTCTTTTCATTTAGATTCATTTCAATTTATCTTCTTTTATTATCATAATGTAACCACAACTAAGAAATTTACCATGATATCTCCATTATCATCTATATTCTTGAATTATTATATGATAATTGAACAACCATCATCAATATTATTACTCTCTCTCTTTTATTTTATAAATTTAATCAATTTCCATACGGATCCTATTTACAACCGTCGTGGATGATGAAGTTTTATTCTTTAATTTCACCTTATTTACTGGTCATGAAACTAATATAATGGTTGAACGAGACTATAATATATGTATAATAATCTAATTAATATTCAAGAACCAGTATACATACATATTATTATATCATATCACTATACTAGTTCCAAATAATCAAAACACAGCTAAAATAATCTAACAGAATGTCATTAATATTTCATATAATGATTAGACCACATTCCATGAAACCAAATCATATAAATGCACATTAAATCATATAGATGTTCATAAATAATACATAATTGCAATTTTTAAGCTTTATATTCATTCCACATGAACTCCATTATTTAAAAACAAGTGAACCAATTATGACAATCAAGAAAACAAACCCTCTAGAACGACGAAATTCAATATTATATATTGATAATAAAGACGTAAATAAACAATAAATAATTATAATAAACCAAATACCGGTATAAAAGGTTATGAAATAATTTCTTAATAAGTTTAATTTCATATTCGAATACCTTATTTTCAATAGGGGTCACATTCAGACTTAAGGTAAGGGTTTTCTCACCCAAACCTCCATTTTCATTCAGGATACTTTTATTTTAAAATTACCTCAATAAAATTCTTATGAATTATCATTTAATCAACATAAATTTTGTATGAGTTTTCTAAATATGTTTACCACATATAATCCTTCTTTATTTTATGGAGAGTTACATATTTTAAAAGGAACATTCAGAATTATTTCAGAAATATAAGCCTGATTCAAGGGAATTTCCCAAATGCATACCTATTTTCAAGGGTACCCTATAATACGTTTTTTGAATATTATTATCTTTATAAAATCAAAAAAATTGTGAAAATAATATCATAATTCACTTGTGGTTTGATACAAATACTTTTCCCAAATAAATCATCTTTTAAAAATAAAATAGCATTTATCTGAAGAATTAATCAATGATCTTATAATAGTATTTTCGAATGTTTCTACACTATTTTTAATTCTGATATAAAATTGTGATTGTTAATTTATGTTTTATAAACCATATTTAATTGGATGGTTTATGAATAGATTTATTGTGCATGTTCTATCATAAAACAATTAACTAATTTACTCTGAATGGTTAGTGTTTAAAGAATAATGTTCAGGGAAAGTTATTTACATTTCATATATATTTTCCAATATTATTATATAAATTGTTTATGATTATCCATGTACATATAAATAATTCATTTGAAAAAGTATGTGTCAGGTGGGGCCCTCTATAGCCTCTTAGTGTATCAGTATGTCTCATAAGAAAAACTACAGTCTTGGCTCAAGGCCTTGACAAAATGATTTTTTATGGTCATGGAATGTGGGATTAATGGTACTATAATGAAGTCCTGCACTATGAATTACCTCATTATGAAAATATTATTGATGTTTTATTTGGTTATTTGACTAGTAGAATATCCAGGATTATGGATTTATTTATTCAGATCTTTTTTCTGCTATAATGTGTCCATATATTTGTTATTGAACATGCATAATGTTTATGATATGATATATTCCGCTGTATTTCAAAAATATACTAAGAGTTTGAGCTCAGAACATTCTTATGATTTATTTTCCTAGGACATGATTAATTTTAATATGAATGACATGCTGAAATAACCTAGGAATTACAGATATTGTCAAAGGAGTTTCAATGTTGTATTTCTTTTCAATTTGTAATTTTGTTCATTTGTATGCTTATTTTTTCAAATAATACTAAACTAATTGGAATTTAATGAAGCATATTCCTTGGTTACATGTCAATATAATCAAATAAGTCACTGGATTCGGGCAACTAGGGTCAAGTCCTTTTAGTTGGTATAAATTGAAATTTATTAGAGAACATGGAAACTAGATTTAGAAAATGTAGATTAGGGATATAATGTCTGAGATTGTTTTTGGTGATAATAATACAATTACATCTTGGTATTTTGTAAAGGAATATATTATGTGTAAATATCTATCAAGCACATCACTATCTAGAAACTACAAGTGGGTGTGGTTCTGGTATAGATGTACATAGCTGTGAAAACTCTGAAAAGGAGTTTTGATCTTGACATGAGGTATCCTAGTACATGAAAATGAGCCTTAATATGCACCTAGATTGTCACTCCCTGGAGATATCCTCGGGATACTTTACATTTTCAATACAAGTCATTATTATGGATTTAAATTTAAATTTTCCCATAAAGAAACTATGATTATGATTAAAAGATTAGATATGTGTAGAATTTCAATTTATACGAAGTATTTTTCTACCCTAAGATTATACATTAGGATTCATACCCCAATCTAGTGTATGCCATTATTTAGAAAGGGTTCCTAGTGGAAGGAATGAAAACCACATGAACGTGTGTGTCCCATGTATGGTTTTCCCTCTGATTAAAGATAATGATGATGTCTCTATTACTGGGACTAGTGCTGAGAAACTTATTACTATACTAGGACAACTTACTCAGGTTATGAACAATAATCGTACCCATATATATCGTTCATATCAACAATGTGGAGGAGCTCTATTAAATCGTTTTATACGACACCAGCCTCCGTCATTTAATGGGACTACAAACCCATTTTTACCTGAGCAATGGATAAGTTTCCTATAGAATATATGTATCACATTGTGATGTACCAAAAGTGAGAAGGTCTTCATTGTACTTTATCATCTATCGGGAGATTCAGACCAGTGGTGGTTATTATTATTAATCACAAAGGGGGAGAAAGAGAGAGAATAGATGGAATGGAGTGACTTTAATGAAATCTTTCTAGATAAATACCTTCCTCATGAACAACGAGCAGATATAGAAAGTTAATTCCTGAATATGATGAATAAAGATGACAAAAATGTCTCCATGTACGAATCCAACATTACAAGGCTTGAAAGGCATGTTGTGGACTACATAAGTAATCCAAATAGAAAAATTGATCGATTTTTTGATGGTTTATATACATTTCTTCCGAAGATCACTAGTCTACCCATGTTTTTGATCATATAAATATATATTCTGAAGTGATATAAATACATAAAAGGAATTGTCTAGGTCTTATTACATTAATGGAAAACAAGAGATGAAGAGGGATTCTAAAAACACTAGAAAATGAAATAAGGAAATGGGGAAGAATGGAAGAGTTAAACTTCCATCCTATAATAATTATGGGAAGAAAAACCATGGAGTAATCTTGAATGGAATGGGAGTCTATTACATATACAGAGAAAAAGACCACTATCTTAGTATTGTAATGGGATGATAGAAGCAACCGATGTTCAATTCTATAATAGTAGGGGGTGGGACATTGTGAACATGAATTCCCTAAGTGTTAAGGAAACATTCCCCAATGAAGGAAAATGGAGCACGACCAAGTTTATGTAGTCACAATTGTGGAGGATGAAGAACTTAATGAAGTGGTGGTATGCAGTTTAATCGTTTCATCAAACATAGGAAATTCATTACATGATTCTAGATCATTACATTCTTTCAAATATTCATAGTTTTCCATGAAAATAATATATTTAAAATTTGATTTAATAAGGTAGTTTTCAATCAAAACTCGTATAGGAAGTATCATTGAAAAAAAAATTGTTAGGCAGTCCCGATTATGGCATGTAAACATGTTTCCATGTTGATTGTATTGTCATGCCCATGTTTTAATTTGATATAATCCTCCATATGGATTGGATGTCTAACCATGATGTGAAATATATATTATAAGAATATAGAGGATACAATTTTTGATGATGATGTAGAGTCCCTTATCAATAGGTCTGAAACATCACCATAAAATACTAATCTAGATCCTCCACTAGTAGCTATATTGAATTCAATTATTGGGGAGAAAGAGAATGCAATAACTATGGGTGAGGAGAAGAATGATCAAATAGAGGATGCACCTATTGTGTAAGAATATGTTGATGTCTTTACATGAGATTTACCTAGACATCCTCTTGAATTGGAAATTGAGTTTTCCATTGATTTATTTCCCGGTTCAAGACCCATATCAAAGACCCCTTATAGAATATCCACTTTGGAGTTAGAGGAACATAAGAAACAACTCATCGAATTGGGTGATAAAGGATTTATTCACCCTAGGGTTTCTCTATGGAGAGACCATGTTCTATTCATTTAGATTAATAATGGATCTATGAGGTTTTTCATTGACTACATAGAGATCAATGCAATAACAATAATGAAAAATCGATGAAGGGTTCTACCGGCGGTGATGTGCTGTTTCTCGTCGCTGACGCGGGTGATTGCGTGATGATGGGCGTCAGCGAAGCTCACCAGCGTTCTGTAGTTGGGATGATGTCTGAAAGGTGTAGATCCGTTGTTGTTTGATGACGTCGATGGATGAAGATGGCTGGGTTCTCTTGCTGGCGACATGCTGTTTTTTGGTGAAGTTTCCCAGGGACGACCACGATGGTCGCCGATGATGACGACGATGGGAGCCGGTGCATCTCGCTGGTGTTTTGGTGAATGTGTGGCGTGTGATGGTGGTTTGATTTGCGTGCGGGATGTTGGATTGATGTGTGGTGCGTGGTGCGAGATGTTAGTGCTGTCGCGGGATTTGTTGACAGGCTTGATACGATCGTGGGTGCGTGATGATAATACAGGTTCGAAGATCGAGGCGGCTGGCGGTGACCTGATTTTGAAATTTGAAATATGTTTTTCATCCGGATGTGGAGAAGTGGCTTAAGGGATATATGGGTACCGACAACCCCTTAAACCGGCTTCAGAAAATGAAAAAAAATGATTTCCAGGTCATGTGAGGAAGGAAGACATTCCAACGAAACATTTCAAACTGGGTATGGGCATTAAGAGATTACAGAAATTCCTTTTAGACTGACTAATGAACCATCTATTTTCATGGATCTAATGAATATAGTATTCATGGAATATCATGATGAATTTTTGGTGGTATGTATTTATGATATCATGGTATAATATAAAAATCTATGATGATTCGGAAAGTCTATTGTGAACTATAATAAAGAATATTAGAAGATATGAATTATATGGGAATTCATAAATTGTGAATTTTGGCTTCAATTAGTTTTCTTTCTATGACACATTGTCTCTAAAGAGTAAATATTTGTTGATCCTACAGAGACAAAGGCTATGCAAGAATATCCTACTCCCATGAAAATAACTCATGTACGTTGTTTTATTCATTTCACATGTTATTATCGGCATTTCGTTCAGAACATTTTCAATTTAGCAAAACCAATGACCATGATTAAAGGTAAAGAGGTTAAGTTTATATGGATAGAGGAATGTGAGGACTGTTTCGAAGAGTTAAAGATGAGATTATTGAATGACATCATCCTAACAATACCATTGGGGAATTATGGGTTTGTGATCTTTAGCGATGCTTCAATGAAAATACATTTTGGTTCCCTTAGGTAGAATGATGTATTTAATGCCTATGCATCATGACATTTAAAATGTAATGAACTAAAGTAGCCCACACATGATCTATAGTTAGATATGGTAATAGTTTCCCTTATGATATAGAGACATTATATCTATGGTGAAAAGTGTGGGACATATACATATCAAAAGAGTCTAAATTTTAGTTTCTCACAGAAAGAACTCAACATGAGGAAATAACGATGGCTCAAACTACTAAAGGATTACAATTTTACAATACACTACCACTTAGGAATGGAAAAAAATGTAGTTAATGCATTGATAATGAATGATCATGGCGTTATCAACAAGATGTGGATTGATAAGGATCCTTTGTACATTGATTTAATAAGGATTGATATGGGAATTATTAAAGAGGGTGAAACATCCCTAAATTTTCATTTAGATTCCCAACCATATTTATTAGAAAGGATTAAAAGTTTTCACCCTGATGATGAGAATCTACAAAATAAAAATGAAGTTTTGAATGATGGGATGATGGATGACTTTGTGTCTGCAGATGGTGTTATGAAATTTGGGAAGAGGATTTGTGTCCCTTCTATACCCAAGATAAAAAGGTAATTATAATATAATGCTCATAGTTAAAATTTTCCCATATATTTGGTAGCACAAATATGTATAGGGATTTTAAGGAACATTTCTGGGGGCATAACATGAAGAGGGAAATTGAGGATTACATTTCAAGATGTTTAGCCTGCCAACAACTGATGGTTGGAAAGAAAACATCCAAAAGAGTCATGGAAACTCTACTGATTTATACGTTGAAATGGGATGACATAACCATGGATTTTGCCACTAGATTACTGAATAATCCAAGGAATAATGTTGCATTATGGGTAATTTTGGACCAACTTATGAAATCTGCATATTTCCTCACTATAAGGGAATATTTTCAACTCGAGTGCCTAACAAGACTCTATATCAATGATGTTGTGAGACTTCATGGAGTACCTATTTCAATTGAGTTTGATTGTGACCCGTGATTTATGTTACAATTTTGGGAAACCCATTAAAAATCTTTGGATACCAAACTACGATTGAGTATGGCTTACCACCCACAAACTGATGGGAAATCAGATAGGACTATCCAAACCTTAGAGGACATGTTCAGATCATGTTCACTTGACGTAAATGGTATGTGCTATCAATATTTTCCATTAGTAAATTTTTCCTATAATAATATATTCCATTAATGTATTTAAATAGAAAATATAAAGCATTGTGTGGGAAGAGGTGTCATACTCAAACATGTCGGGATGAAGTTGGTGATTGGAGGCTTGTGGGTCGAGAGAGTGCGGAGGAGAAAACATTGAAGGTAATGAATATCCAAAGACATATCAAAATAGCCCAAATAAGATAACAGATCTATGGTGATAATCAAAGGAAGGATTCATAATTTCATATGGGGGGTCACGTTTTTTTGAAAGTATCGCCATGGAAGGGTGTTATAAGATTTGCAAGGAAAGGGAAACTGATCACTAAGTGCATTGGGCCTATTGAAATTATGGATAGAATTAGATCTATTGGTTATCGTTTGGATTTGTTGCCTAGCCTTTCCAAAGTTCAAAATGTTTTCCAAGTCTCTTTGTTGAGAAAGTACATGCCAGACCCAACACATTTCCTCACTTATGAAGGTATAGAATTGGAACCTGATTTATCTTACCATGAAGAACCAATAAAAATTTTGGACAATAAAGAACAATTGTTAAGGAATCAGATGGCTCATATTGTAAATATACGTAAGAGGAATCATAAAATTGAAGAGGCAACATGGGAACCCAAAGAGCTTGTGAGTAAGACCTACCCAAATCTTTTAGTGAGGTAACATTCCTGTGAACTTCAAGGATGAAATTATTATAGGGAGGGGAGAATGTAAAACACCATGGTTTTGAAAATATATATGTATGAAATAGTGAGTCCCTACAAAACAAAAAAATTTATAATCTATCCGTTAAACACAATATTGCCTCTATTATGTTTTGAATTTAGAAAAACTTTTATCTAGAGTTGTGATCAGTATGTCATCTAGATTCTGATAAAACCAACTTGATTTCATTAATAATAACATAACCTAATCAATTTTAATATGAATAGTAATATGACACATATATATAGTAAATAATATTTGTATTTTATTTTATTAAAGTAATAAGTTAATGAGATCTAAATTTATTTTTCAATGTGATGAAAAACAAATTTTTCCATTGAAATTGTTATTTTTCCAATTAACTATGATTTAAAAAAAAATTAATAATATTTAGAAAATTATTTTTAAAAAATGTAGTTCATTTTTTAATTCAACACATCGATAAATGATTTGGGAGAATGTTTTGGATTTTTATGATATTCCTGATTTTTTTGATGAATAGTGAAATCCGGTAAAATACCGTATAAAACTTTTATCAGTTAAATACACTATTTATGACATCATAAGTGATGTAAGAAATTTTGGTTCGAACTCACATGCACTTATTACTTTTTTGGGTAACATGAAACAACACTATTGGTTGTAGTGAGGTAATTAATAAAATAATGAATAAAATATTAGAAATATAGTCTTCCCATCCACTATAACCCCCCCCCCCCCCTCACTCCTTCTCTTCACTCCTCCCTTAATTGATTCTCCTCAATGTTATACCCAAATACCCTTCCCTAGTCACAACCCACATCTAATAATCTCTTGGTCCTTCCAAAAGTCCAAAACACATTTCCTTAAGGAGTTCCCAAGGAGTTTATTACAAAATATAAATCATCTTTCTTTTTCATTTAGTTTCATTTCAATTTATGTTCTTTGTTATACTCTCCAAAACTCCTCTGTCCAAATGAAAATGATAATGCAATTATCATCTATATAATATAATTATATCATTATAATATAAGAACCATCATCAATATTTTTACAATCTTCCGTTTATTTTATAAATGAAATCAAGGTCCTTGATGTTCTAATTTACAACCATCATCGATGACAAAGATTCATTCTTCAATTTCTCCTTCAATACTAAACATGAAACCATTTTGATGTTGTAAAAGGATATAATATATGTAATATAAACTAATTAATAATTAGTAACCATTTTTCATACATATTATTTAATCATATGACAAAAATAGTTCATAATAATCCAAATAATGCTAAAGTAATCTAAGTGAATGTCATTAATATTTCATCTAACGATTCATCCACTTTACATGTAACCAAATGATAGATATTACCATTAAATGTTTTTATGTTCATAACTAATATTTAATTTCAATTATAGAGATTTACATCAATTACACATGAACTCAATTATATAAAAACAAGAGAACTGATAATGAAAATCAAGAAAACAAACACTCTACAACGACAGAATTGAATAATAATACTTTTCAATAAGGAAATAAATTAACTAATCTGAATTATTAAAAACTAAATAAATTTATAATAGGTTATGAAATAAGTTATAAATAAGTCTACCTTAATATTAGGACCTTATGTTCCAGAGGGGATCATATTTAGACATAATGTAAGGGTTTTTCCACCCAAACCTCTATTTTCAATTGGGTTAATATTATTGTCTAATTAACTCAATGATATTCTTATATATTGTTATTTAAATCCTTAAAAAATTATTTTTAGAGGTCTGTATATGTTTACCAACTAGAATCATTCATTATTTGATGTACAGTTACACATTTTAAATTGAACATTCTAAATTATTTATGAAATACAAGCCTGATTCAATGGAATTTCTAAAATTTATACCAATTATCAGGGGAAAACTATAATCTGTTTTTGGAAACCATTATATTTATAAAATCACTCATTTTATTGTGAAAATAATATCTTTATTTACTTATGGTTTTGTACAAATACATTACCAAATGATCTCTTCTTTTCAAAATAAAATATCATTTATGTCAAGATTTACTCAATAACCTTATAAAACTATTTTCTCTTATTTTAAAACTCTTTTTTACTCTTATGTATTGTTGGGATTAAACATTTAATATTTCATATAACATATTTAATTGGATTGTATATGAAAATAATGATTTTGGATTTGTTATCCCAAAAATATCCACCAAATTACTCCGAGTGGTTAGTGTTTAAATATTAATGTTTAGGGAAAGTAATTTACATTTCATATATGTTTTTCAATGTGAATGTATATGTTGTTTATGTTTTCCCCTTCATATGAGGAAGAAATTGGACATAATAAGTGTTGTTTAGGGCCCACTATAGCCCATCAGTGCATCAGTAGGTCTCATGAGACAAACTACAGTCATGGATCCAGTCCATGACAAAATTGTTATTCATGGTCTTGACAGAAGTCTATGAGGGTATGGTTATGAAGTATTGCATTAATAATTCCCTCATTATTAAAATATAATTCATGTTTCATGTGGTTTTTTGACTTTTAGAATACCCATGACTATGGAATTATTTATTCTGCTCTTTTTCCTACCATAATGTCGTAATGTTTTTGTTAATGGAAATTGTATTTAGTTATTCATCATACTTAATGTTTATATTTTGATGTCTTCTGCTGTATTTCATAACCTTACTGAGTGTTTGAGCTCACCTTTTTTTTATGTTTAATTTTCTCAGGACATTAATAATTTAATTATTTATTACATGGTGAAATAACATAGGAGTTTTGTATATTGTAAAAGGAGTTTCTATGTTGAATTACTTTTCAAGTTGTAATGTTGAGCTTATGTATGTATCTTGTTTTTAATAATAATAAACTAATTGGTCCTTGGGATTTATATTCATTGTTTATATTCCAATTTAAAAAATACGGCACCATCTCTAGAAACTGGGGTTGGGTCCTTACATATTTCATACCAATCATCACCCAAGGTTCCACCCACATGAGAGAAGGATAAAACTAATGGGTGTTATTATGAAACACATTATGGAGTCTTAAGTTACCCACTCCATTTTTGGTGTCTTCCCCATTTATCTAGTATTCTTATTAATTACAAACTTGTACATTTTTTCCTATATATTTAATCATGGATGTTCATGGAAACCTCACATAGATTTTTTTTGGAATGTACACACATTTGTAACAATTTTAGTTCATTATTATATTTTCACTAAAAATATTTTAATGCTCTTATAGACAACCACAAAACGAAACACCTATAATATCATCAGAGCTTTTTAGTTATATTTTTTCCATTCATTACTAACATTTTCTCTTCTACTTTTGTCATTATTTCATGAATTTTTATCACTATTCTTAAATTACACATTTGGGAAAATATTTCATTCATGTGTGTTAGAGGATTCTATGTCCCTGTTTTGGATTTATTTTTTTATTAACATATGAGATATATCTTTCTTAAGGTAATATATTTTTATTAGGGACCATTTAATTCATCATGAGAATACATAATGCGTACATGGGTAGAAATTGGGAGAATTACAATGATATTTTAATATTGAAGTTGCTTTTAATATTGGATATGATTTGATTTATATTCCTAATTTTAAGTATTATAAGCATTCATGAATGATATTAATTATTAGTGCTTATTTAAGGAGTGAATATTGAATTTTATATGTTTTACTCTCCCGGATGTCTTTTAGATAAGATATTTTACATATTCTATTTTTTAATTTCTTTAAAGATACACTGGAATGTAAACCTACATGAACATTCTTCAAGTATTATCATATATATAATTGTAAAAAGTGAAATTTAACATGATTATAGAATTTTTATGATCCCATATCTATAAGACCCACTTTAAAATTAATATCTTTATTTAATCATATATAATCCATTAATGAAACAGTTAGGGAAGTGGAACAACAAAAGAAAATATTATCTTCCATTACTTTATTCTAGTTGTTTCTCAATGGTATTTAACTGTTCGATTATAATGGATAGGTTTTGCATTTTGGAAATGGACTTTTTAAACTATGTGAATTTGTGGGGTGTTTTCACGGGATATTGTGGATATGGTTTATAATTTTATATATGTGTACTACATTCTTTTACTATAAAAAAAGTCTAAAAGGGAAAAAGGGCCATGTCCCAAGAAAGTAATAAAATCACCCCTTATCATAACCTATATTTTTATTATAACTTTTCCAATTTGTGCAATGAGTAGATTAAATTTTGTATGGGTGATAATTGTGAAGTTTATCCCCTATGGAACATTAAAATGACAACAAAAATGAAAAAATGGACATAAAAACATAAAAAATAAGATGTTTTTATAATTTTATTAATTATCATATTCATGAGATATTACACTAAGTATGGAGGTGTTGAGTAATTTCGTTAATTAGTGAATTGATTTATTGATCATTCTTATTTTATTAGATGAAGATTATATTTTAGAAATCTGTTTATGATTTATTTATTTCTTACATCACTATATACCCACCCAATTTTTCATAGTCATTAGATCATTAATGTTATATCCTCATGATTTATTGGATATTTGTCTATATAGGGTGATGATTCGAAATTCATTGCAATCATATAGTTCAGGGCATGTACTTGAGGTGTGATGATAATTGTGGACTGTTATACCTTGGGTGATGATTTGAATTAATTAGAAAAAGTATGATTATTAATTTCATCAATAATAATGATATATTACATGATATTAGTGGGAAATAAGATATATATATATATATATTGAATTCACATAGAATTTGAAACATGGTTTGATTATATTCAGTTAAATTGGTAATTTGTGATTGTGATCTTTAATTATGACCTAATGGTTATGAGTATGATATTTTATTTTTCCTCTTGTTGGATCATAAATAATTTTTAATAATTAATTTGGTTTCCTCGAGGAGAAGAAATAAAATGTGGGGTAGGTTGAACCATCTCAATTATAAAAACAATTAAAAAAATATTTTAAATACTTTTGTGAATAAAATTGTAAACATTCCATTAATTTTCCATGGTATTTGGTTAAATTGATGATTTTTACTTTTTTAGAGTTGTTCGATATTTTATAGAAACGTGACTTGAACCATGTTGTAGGTACAACATTTTAGCAGGGTTTTCATGTTGCATGGTAGACGAGGTCCTATAAGAGTGTAAGGAAACCAAAATGTTGTTGTGGATTTTTCAATTAAATATCATTATATATAAGTGTGATGGGTTTTATTAGAACCCATATGTATGGAGTAGTGATAGATTGATTTATCAAGCCTTTAATGAAGTTGATGTTTCAATATAAGAGGGATTTCAGGAGTATATGATCTATGTGGGACATGGAAAATTTATTTCCTACTATATTTCAATCCCCTATAGCATAAGAGGTTAATATATAATTGTTACATATAATTCTAATTGAATCAAGGTTCTATGACACAATATGTTTATTTCTCCAATGATATGTGTAAGAAGGAATTTTTCACTTCATAATAATCAATGTAAAAAGATACTTTTAAACAAAATATCTATTCCATAGATGGTTGGGATATATAAGAGAGATGTTTTATGGAACCTAATATATTAAAAAAAACACCACATTTTACTGCAGAACTAGCCAAGGATGGTGTTTGATATATAATATTGTGAAAAAATTAGAATAGAGATTTTAATAATTTAGGTGTTTTAAATTTGAAAACATAATATTTTTTTCACCACATAATAGCCCTTGAAATCACATTAAGTTCATGGTTAGTATTAATATTTAATTAATTATATTAAATTCTATATTACACACTCATTTGGGATATTATGTAATAGTTTGGTCTTATTTAAATGAATATTTTAATATTTTATAGGATTTATGTAGTTTGAAAACATAGTAGGGGAATAGGAAGAGTAGAGGTAAAAGGAAACATAGAAGGAATAATCTTTTGGAAATTTAAATCACAAAAATTTCAAAAAGATGTATGATTTTTTCTATCATAAATTGGATCAATACTTACATTATATTTAAGTTTTCTTCTTACCTTTTTATTCATCTCCTCTTATTCATTACCATGCAGATGATTTTTTACTAATGACCATTTTCTATATTTTTTATTCCCTCCTATTTTCACTCATCTTTTCTATATAAATAAAATAACCATTGGTTCTCATAGATTTAGACTTATTATTAGTGGTTTGAACGTAGTACTCCATGATAAAATACTAAAAATTCAATGTTTTATTGATTTGAGAATGACTATTTTAATTCTAAATAACATACAATTCCCTTTGGATTTGATGATCCTGAAGATCATATTTGAGGTTCAAAAGATCATTATTTACCTTAATTTTACTTTTTTAATATGAATATCAATGCGGATTATTTATTTTTCTATTCGAAGATGATAAAATTTATGCATAAAACTATTCACATATACAAAAAAGAGATAACTTAGAGTTGGTATTTCATACGGACAATTATGGAAAATATTGATGTTATAGTTAATCACCCTTGTTTTCTACACCATGTATGGATCATGTAGACATAGATTTGGTTAATTTTGGATAATTTATATGAATTTAGTGATTCCACAATGAATTAAAGAGAATCATGATATATGATTCATAAAATAAGATAATATATTATATTAAATCGTGGTGGAATCATGGAGATGAGATGAGGAGACCATCCATTAAACTATCACCCTTTGAAAAATTATTAATAAGGGGGAAAAGAAAAAAATTGACCATAGAATTATGAATGGAAATTATAATAATTTAAAAGAGTGTTATTGAAGAACCCAAATGTAATAATGGATTTAGAGTATTATTTATAGTTTATATGGTATCATGGAGGAATGTGAATTTGTGTAGAAGATCAGGTGATGTGCAAGAATCTAATAAATAGGGATGAAACCTGTACCCATATGAGAAAAGGTTGTTTGGATAATTCATGGAATACATAGAATTAAATATTTAGAGGACAATCTATTTTGATATATTTATTATCGGTATGATCTTCATGTCTACGACATGTGATGCACACATGGGTGTAGTGTTTTTTACTATATATATTGAATATAGAGAATGATGAATATTTATAATTGTTTTAAGAGATTTGATTAAGTTATTGAAAAATATTCCCTGAAGATAGAGACATTATTCAAAGATCATTGAGAATGAAGATTGTTCTATATGGTGAATAATATGATTTGGATTATTCTTTTCAATGAATTGGGAATCTCTATAATGCTTTTGAGAGGTGTGTAAATTATTTTAGAAATGTTAAGAATATTGTATTTTTTAGTGAGATTCAAAGAAAAGTCATACATGAAATGTTCATGTGATCCATGATAGAAAATTGAAAAATGAATTTTGAACACAATAATTTTCAGTATTCATAAGACTATCTTAAGGTTGTATAATTCATTTTTGTTTTCATAAGACTATTTTGAGATTTTAAATGTTTTTTTATGTTTTTAAGACTTTATTAGAGACAACATAATGGTCAATGATCATCTAAGACTTTTTATAAGCTCGCATAATATTTCAAGATCATGTAATAACTTCTCTGATATCACATAATAATCTAATTGATATTATGAGATAATTTTTAAGAGACTATATAATATTGTAAGACCATATAAATATTCATCCGAGACTGTGTAAGGATGTTGTTGAGATTGCGTAAAACATTATCTATGAATGGGTAAGACTATGAGATAATGGAATTTATTTTTTCTAATTTAATATTACTTTGTACGAGGATTCATAATACTCATTATGTTTATATAATATTATTCAATGTATAAAAATTTTGAAAAGTAAAAAATGATCACTGTGAAACAGTATAATTATGTTGAAATCACAGGAGTCCCAAATTTACAAAATTCATTCAGAAGGAAATAATTTCTAGAAGAACCATAGAAAAAATAAATCTGGTGATGAATGTTCTATGCTTCAACATACTAAAAAACTAAAATCATATTTTGATTAAAGAAAAATTATTTAGAATAATATATTCACATTGAAAAAAATGAAGATAAAGCTAGGGTGTAATATTACAATTAGATATCCAAAATAAATCCTATTCTATTATTTCTGTTGAAACTAAATTATGAAAAATAGATTCATTCCACAATACTATTACTTCTGTAAGATTTTCACAGGATAATAGAGATTGATTAATATTTAATTTATTTTGAGAATTAATTTGAGAAATAGATTCACAAGATAGGTTGTAGAATTTAGTAGATAATTATTCAAGAAGGATAACATGAGAATAAATAAGGTGATTTCTATTATTATAATATAAATGGATATAATAATTTTAATGAGAAATAATATTTTGTTATTATAAAAGAACTCCCCTGTGTTGAAGACTAGATAAATGAGTTGGCGGATTATTATATTGAGATTGATTGAATGATTTTATATTTTAATACTATAATAAATAAATTTTTGTATTCATAGAATATAAAAGACAAGGATGTAAAAATAAAATGAGAGTGAGAGGAAAAATTCTAATAAAGAGAAACCTATAATCATTTATGAATATAGAATCTATAAATATCAATAAAGAAGAAAAATCATAGGATATGTTTGTACAGAATCATGTATATTAAATTAGATAAATGAAAATAATAATAACTATAATGGTGGTTTATATTTAATGTTCAATATGAAGTCTCATGAAAAAGAGAGATATAGGTGAATAAATGCCCTATAATATCATAATATCATAGGATATGATAAAAATGAATGGTGTTGTAAATTGAGGAATATTGTATGGATGAAATATTGCAACTCAAAAATATAATATCAATTTCCGTTTGAATCATGGGTTTATTTAAAGGATCCCATAAAGAACTTCTATAATTTTATATAATGAATTTTTGAATTACGATGAATCCATTTTGGAAAAAAATAGTTTTTCTTAACCTATATTTAATCTATTCATAAATACATCAATACATCAATTAAAATGGAATGGATTCCAAAATATTTAATTTCCAACCATTCTAGACACAGAAAAATATTTCTACCAAAAATATTTTATATTTAATTTTTTATTCAAAACATATAAGAAACAGTCTAGTAAGAAGTTATGGAATCTGGAACATGTGTGGTCCAAAAATATGACCAGGACATCACATTTTTATAATATCTGAATCCATTAGACAGTTCCCATTTCACATTTAGTGACAATACAAAAGAGAAAATTATCAGCTTTAGTCATGCTGGAAATTCTAAAACATATTTAATTTCCCAAGTTTTTTTATTGACATCTCAATATATAATTTGAAAATCACATCTCAATTATCTAATGGTGGTTTTCATTTAATTATTATTAATAAATCATGTATAGTTTATGATTTTAATTATTATTTAATTTTTTTGACATTATGGAATAATAATGTATATAATATCGACTGAAATATTTTATTTTCTAAAAATATATAATATTTTAATGAATTTCATCAGAAATAATGGTTTTGGATAAAATTATTAGGCTACTAAAATATATTCTAACATAGAGTTATATCCAAAAAATGGTATATTCAAGGATCATACCAATCTATGTTTCCATAAATATGAATTGTACAATCCCCATTACAATAATAAGAAACATAATAACTCTTTTAAAAATAATAATGCAGTATCATCCACTCAAACAATATGACCCTTTCACATGGGATTTTTTTTGACCACTTAGAGTTTCATGTTTAGCTAGAAACCCCAATTATTGTTTAATTATTGATGATTTAAAATATTTAAAATTCTATATTTCCTATCTCTGAAAAGTTATAATTTTTTTTGAAAAGTTTGACAAATATATAGAGAATAATAGTGAACAATCCATTAAGAGCATTAGAAGTGATCATGGATGTGAGTTTGAAAATTAATATTTTGAATCATTATGGTCACATAATTGAAATAACAACAATTTACTAGATCTTAGAGTAACAATAAAATATTGAGTTATATAAATAAATAATAGAATGTTCATGAATTATCGAGGTAAATGATTATTGAATGTGTCTGAATAATTTATTTGCTGGATGAATCTGTGAATAAAACTAGTTATATTATTAATATAGTCATAATTTAACCCCTTTTAAAGGAGAAACCATATGAATTGTATAATAGAATAAATGCTATATAATACTACTTCAATGTTTATGTATAAAATTTAAACATTATAAATATGATGGATAATATTGAGAATTTTTTTATCAAAGAATGATGAGAGAATTTTCCTTATTTATTCTATATCATGTAAATCGTATATATTATTTAATAAAATAAATAAGGTTATGGGAGAACCTGCATGAGTAAAATTTGATGAGTCTGATTCAAATGAGTCTAAAACTTATTGAGGAAACCAATAGGTTGATATGTGAAATTTGAATAATATAAACAACTATTAATCCAATAAACATGATATATTATTTACTAAAAAGTATCATATATGAGAAAAAAATGAATATGAACTATAGGAAGACCTAGACTAAAAAAACCTATATTCCCAGAACTGTTAGAACCCATAGAGACCTTCCATTAGATGTTATTAAGAGAGAGTTTAACAAATAGACTCACACCAAAGATTTAATTAGAAAAAAGGTTGAATATAATTTATTCTTGTCATATTTTAAACATGAAAACACCAATGAGGCAATCAATGATTAACATTGGTGATATATATTAAAGAATAATTAAATTATTTTAGAAGTGATAGAGTCTATGAACTATTTGAAACACTTAAAGACTACATAACCATTGAACCTAAACGATTATATAAACAATGGTTGATAAAATTGGATATATAAATAGAAATATGGATATATTATTTACCAGTGGTTATATTAAAGAATAATATATTGCTTATTGAGAGACCATTTCACATGTACCTAGAATAGAAATTTTTAGAATACCACTTGATTATACAATTCATATTAATTTAAAACTATATCAAATGGATATCAAGACATCATTCCTATGTGTCTATATTTTTTAGAATTTATTTTATGAATACGATCCTTAATTATTAAATAATTATTTTCCAAATCATAATTTTAATTTTAAGATGTACTTTATATTATAAAAATATCTCCCAATGACTTGATGATTGCATCAAGAATTTTCAAAATTTAAATGAGTTATCAAAATGTGTGGCCGATCATACTCTATTAATCAGAATAACATAAAAATATGATTTATTTTCATAGAAATTTTGATGATATTATTTCTGGTTCTCCAATAAATTATTTTTTTATAAAACTATAAATATTAATGAAAAAAGTTAAATTATTTTCTTATGTGAAATAAAGATCTTTCTTAGTTTTATAAAATATCAAAATATAAAGAAATTTGTTTTAAATAAATGTGACTACACTAAAGATTATGTTAATAGATTTTTCATAGAGAGAACTAATTCAAGGGATTCACTAAATAGTACAACCTCAAAACTATATTTCAATGAATCTAAGAAATACGATTAAAAAACAAGGTATAGAGTTATGATTGGATGTTTACATTACATAACTAATAGTTGACCCAACATTATTATTATTGTTTCTATATTTATAATATTTCAATGAAATCATATTAAATCAAATCATAATGCTATTAATTGGATATTTAAATACATTAAATAACTGAAAAATTTTGGTAGCTCTACTCAAGAGAGAATTCCTTTTGATTTAATTCATTATTATGAATGTAAATTTCATTTTTGTAGATTAGATAAGAAATGATCCTCTAAAACTTATCAATTTTCGGGTATGTCACATGAATCTTGGTAATGTAATCCTAATACTCTATTCTTTTATCAATTATAAAAGATGATTACATAACTAAAAATAATTTCTATGAATGGATTTTATAAAAGGAAACACACATTCCTAGAATAAAGATAAGAATTCTTGCAGTTCATTGTAAAATGTGATATCCCAAGTACTATAAGTATATCAACAAAAACTGGTTTCTTATTCCAAGTCAAAACACAATGATATAATAAATTAATTTTAGAGAGATCATTCTCGATAGGGTGATGACACACTTGAATTCATAAGCACCGAAAAATATCATACTGATTTTCTTTAAATCATTTTAATGTTAAGAGATTAAAATATATCATAAATTGTCACACCCTTCATCATTAAATAAATTATTTTATTAATTTTCTGGGTATCGGGTAGTTAGGGTTGAAGCTCGACTTAATATTTTTGATTTCCTATCTATAAACGCATGTTTTGGATTTAACTGCATCTATGGCAGCATGGTCGAAGGTGTGATGCCTAGTCCGAGTCACTGTGCGACCTCACCCAGTTAACCGCACGGTCTTCTCGGTGTTCAAGGTAGACATATAATGTGTAATGAATAATGAAATGGAAATAAAATAAAAATAATAATTTTTAATAAAATTTATGAAATTGGCTTAATGAAAATAATAATAACATTTTTTGAGAATATTATTATTATTATTATTAATTGAGGTAATGATAAAAAAATTTATTGAGCCGTTATTAATATTGAAATAATAGTTATTAATTTTAATATTAAATTAAGTTAATATCTCTCCTTTAATTTTATTTGGATTTAAAAGATTCCGTCGAGGTGCAGGATGAGTTCTGGAGGAATTTTGATTTTTGTCGATAAACAAGTTTTCAAGGCTTGACAAACATCCAACGCATGGGTGGGCCATGGTCGAAGTTGTGTGACTTTCACTGGTTCGCCACACGACCTCGCTCGGTTCACTGCAGGGTTTGGATGATGTTCGATTAATTAAATAAAATGAAATGAATATTAAAGTGAAAATAAATGAAAAATTAAGAAAATGGAGTAGAATAAATTTTAACAAATTGTTTTAAATAGTATTATTATTTGATAAAAAGTAATATTGTTATTAGTGTAAAGGATAATATTTTTATTATTATTTTGATTCGATTTAGGATTTCAGTTTTTTAATTTATTTTTATGTTTTTTCCATTATTTTTTCCCTCCTTCCATTTCTCTCTATCCCATCACCCTCCCTGGTTCGAGCCCCCCCCCCCCTCTTTAAACCATCGACCAAAGCCATGTAAGCCGCTCCTATCGGCCGTCTGGTGACACACCGACTGCCGCCCTTGGGCTCTGTCCAGCAACCATGGCCCCACACCCATCCCAACCAGACCCACCGTGTGGGTGCCTCCTGTGCTGATCGGCCCTCCACCGGAAGCCCGAACATCCATTGTTCCCCTCTCCTCACCGTGAACCATCGGCATCCACCTACGGTGACTACAACCCTTTTACCATCTACCTACCTATCAGCTCGCTCTGTACCTCCACTATGGTAGCCCTTCTTGCGTGCATGCCTTCGACGCATTGTTGGATGACCTTTACTTTGTCCGGTGAACTACCCCATGGTCTCCTCCTTTGGCGCACGTGTTTCCCACTAGGTGAACCTCTCCTCTAACATAGGGTTTTGCCTCATTTTATTTGGGGTTGTGGTTCACCAAAATGTATGGTTGTGTTTTAGGGTTATAATTTTGATTCATTTGGATTTAATCTTCTTAATTAGGATTCTATGTTAATTGATTGAGGTGAAGTTGATGATTCACAACAAACTCACCGGTTTTCTCCTCTCGAGGTAGGTGATTCCCTTCCATAACCTCATTATATCAACTTAATATGTTTGGTTAATTTTATCATTCCATTATTTGGTTTTATTGTGTGGTGCGTTTAATGTTTTGATATATTGTGACTTCCCCTATTTTCCTTGTTTTCCCATTTAATTTTTCTTCTTATTATATTTCATCATTACATATGATCAATTCATAATTTTTATCATATATTCCACTCACTCTTCCATAATTTGATGAAGAATAATCATTTAATAATCATTATATATATTAATATATATATATTTCATATATCCAGTATATTACATTCACCTCAATTATCCAACAATCCTGGTAAAAAAGTATCATTAAAATTGATCCTATAAAATATTTCTAATCCCCTTATAGAGTCTAGTTTTAAGCACAAATGATATCCTATGTTTTGATGGCCTTATATCTCTATGATATAAACATGAACTTAGTGTTCATATTTTCATGATAGCTTGCAGTGGCTCTACGATGATTTCAAGAACTCCTATAACACTCTCTTCATCACACATTAAATTGTGTACATGTCTACATGGTGTGATTATATTTCAATTATGATATAACTCTTACTCCATAGTACCTAGATCATTATGCTACTGAACATTAGGGGTACCTCAACATATAATTAAGGCTATCAACAGGTAATGATCTTCTATGAGGGATAGTGTAGATATTATACCCTGTGAAGATAAATAATTACAATAAAAATAAATAAACAATATTTCTAACAAAAACAACAAAATCATGACAAATATACACATTCAATTAGTGAGAGAAATATTTATCCTATCAGGGAAATCATACAAATGTATATAAATATTTCATTGGATACATACATAGGTACTTGTAAAAAATAAAATAAATGAACTACTATCCCAACACCAATGAACCACCTAGATCATCTCCAGAATACACCATATTTCCTATAATCTATATGAGAATCCTCACCCACTATTTTTCTAATGATGGTACCTTTACTATATTTTTTCCATAAACATAATGTCTACATGAATATCGGAGGACCCATGAAAGGTGGGAGTATAAACATAGTAGACCAGCACAAATTGTTTTCGTAGGTTATTTCCTTATCTATATCATTTTATACAAAGTTTAATAAATTATTTTCATAAAATATTACACAACCAACATCAAATGTTCTTAACTATACCTGAGTGATCATCTGCCTCATACATATAGCACCATAGTGGAATGATTCATCTATATTGTGTCATACCAGTAAGTTGATTTTCCATCTAATAAAATCCATGAAACACATGTTATACATCATACAAAACCAACATAATAATCATATATCTACCACTAAATCACATGTAAATGTTTTAATTTTTTCCCACTCTCTAGTACCAACAAGCCTATCAATATTTGGAAAAAGAATCTCACAATTAAACATCTCTATTTCCACCAGTATTAGAATCTATGTTGTGAACCTCCCTTATACCATTAGACAAAACCACCCTTATTAAAGTTTAGTCTATAGTTTCCACCAACAAAACAAATTTTGAGTAAAAACATCATTTATATTATCATTATTCATATGAAAACAATATCTTCCTGGTACCAATAATGAGTAGCAATCACCATCATTCTTTGTCACACCAATAGTGAACCCATGTTACAATAACAAAGATTTTCAACACTGTTTTTATCACACCAAATAGGAAAAAAACTCAAAAATACAAAGACCCTAACATGTATCCTAATTCATAATAAATTATAAAACTAAATAAATAATACATAAAAAGACAAACCTAATATTTCTGATATGAGACTAACTACTGATATCATATAGGTAAAATTGAAACCACTACAAGGTTATGCTCTTATTCTAACCTAGAAAACCCAAGAGAATCACTATTACTAAAGATATCCTAACACATATATAATTCATGAAAAATATATACACCACCTACCTAGATTATGAGAAACTCTAATTGTGAATAACCATTGAGTAGTTGTATTTTAATTGAAAGATTAAATTTTTTAATCCAAATCCAAATGTTTTTCTGTTTTTATTAAATAATGAAGGAGAAGATTGAAATAAAAATATCATTAAGACACATCAATATACTTATATCCTTACCCATGGGTCCTCTATACATTAGATGTAATTGTATACTGATAATAATTTCCTAAAATCTCAATAAGAGAAGAGTAAAAGATCAAGAGTTATTTTTAGGGTCAATACCAATGTGTTCTATGTATTGAATCCCTAAAATACATTTTATAATGAATAAACCATTAAATATATCTATTTTAATTATTTTAAAAAAATATATATTCACTATAACCCTTACTAGAAGAGATGTCTCCCTTACATTTATCCTTTAAAAAATAATAACTAGTACTTTCGAAAATGTTACTATTATAGTTTCAAAAAGGGTCACATTTTTTTGGAAAAGTAAATATCATTTTCAAAATATTTTCCCTTACACAAGAATGGTTACAATTTTATTTTTAGAAATAGTAATTTTCGTTGAAAACATAAAAAATAACTCTTACTCACTACTACATAAACCTTTCACAAAATACTTTCCAAATTTTATATTATTTTATTTAAGTTTCATTTCCCAAAATAACTCTAAAAATTTATTTAAGCCCTTAAAAACTTGTAAAAACCATAAAATAATAGTATATTTATGATGGAATAAATAAAAACACATTTCATATAAAAACCAATTTCCCCATCGTGGAAAATTCATGAGGCACATTCTATTGCATAACCAACATCCTCAACACCTTTATAGGGATCTATGTTATGAGAGATATCCCTGACCTATACCAATAAGTATTATAAATACCTTGGTCCTTAAAACATTACAATAATATGATAACTCATCAATCATCTATACTATCCAATTACTGAACAAATCTTACCAATATCTGAGCATCTCACTCACCACATTCCGGAATACTAGGAAAGTGTTGAACCCATAATTATCTTCTCCACATAACTAGGCAATCCCGACTACTTAACTCAGATAAATAAATAATATTTATGGGTACTTATGGCCATAGGAATCACATAAATTGTGTCAACTTATATGCATTAAATTAATCATTTATTACATCATACTCATCCCTTCCACACACATCATTTGTCCCCACTTAGCCACCTAAAATTATAATGATGCACACTTACAACCCACATCAAATCAAATAATCACATGATACATGATTACAACACATCCCGTAAATATCATAAGCACAAATGGTGAACCCATGCCCATTATATAAAACCAATAAAATATTATCAGAGTGTACCTCTTACTATAGATGGATTTTTATCTAATTTTTCTATGTTTTATCTATAATATAAAACCAAACCAATTCTTAAATGCTAGATACCCATCCTCTTTATGGAATCAAACTCACTATTGGACTCTACCCCCCACTGCTAGAAATCCAGTCCACTGCCACGGCCTATATGTGCACAAAAATATTGACTAGTATCTCTTAGTCCCAGTCTAACTCCAACCTCGTTTCCTTGAGTTTGAGCCAGTCCATGATAGACTGCAATCTGCAAGGTCATATAATAAAATTATCACAAATGAAAAAATCTAACTACATGCTTGGAAGTCCTTTAAGGGTCTATCTAGGTAACCATGAACACATCCTCTATTACCATAGTTTGAAAATGTCCCTCAATACCCACTATATTTTGGAATAATAAAACTTCTAAACTAACTAACAAACAAGGACTTCTTATGACCTCTATTTTAGATTCTATGAGCTCTACTACTGTTCACACCATACACCACTATCTGTAATAATGTAAAATCATTCTACAAACATCACATAACCATTATTTCATAGTATACTAATTCTATGAGTTAATTCAATATGAATCAATACACATTCATCCTAATAGTATTACATAAACATTCCTCAAATCATTATAATATTAGGTTGTCATACCCCAACCTCATTGATGTAAATTTCATAATTCATTTGAACCTCTTAGCCTAATCCATAACTGAGGACTCTCCCCACTACATGTTAAATATCTAGTGTTATTGGTCCACCCTAAATGTCTTGGGGATGATGTTCTTGAATGGAATGGCCTCAAATACATTCCATTCCAACCCCACATGTCTTTCTACCTATAGTTATACACCCTTCATCATTTTTCTAGTACATAAAGAATGTATATAGTCATCTTCACCATTTTACTTAGTGGAATGTCATTATTTTCAAATATATTCTTCTTAGAATAAATTCATTATTTTCACATCCTATATTCAAAAGTCTCTTAAGAATGAATGAGGATTCTATGACTTGAACTCCACTGTTAGGTATGCCTTGGATGTATGAACTATTTGTACTAACCAATAATTACTTTAAAAAATCCCACTATGATCACCTTATGTTACTTTTTGCAACCCTTTACCTATCTATCATGGTAGTTGGGGATGTTTTTTAGGTCTCAGATCCTACTCATATGAATCCCGACCTCCACATCAATTAAGAATATCCTTAGGTGTTCACTTAAGGTTTACAATATCTCCTCCATACTGATTCCTCAATGATATATGTCTAGGTTTCATTTATATAGGGAATAAAATAGGTTACTCAAAAGAGATATAAATATAAAAATATCACCAATATGAAATTTTGTTACAGGAAACATGACCCACTATCGTTGAAATTTACCTATTATAGTAAATTCACATTACAATCGACTACACGACCCTGACTACCCATGTAATGTTAAAGAACAACACCCATAATACCCATGTAATATCACTATAGTAATTCCAACCCATGTTTAATTATCTAGTGAAATTGGGTATAATTACATTTACAATGTACATATTAAATCATTGAATATGTTATTTTGACAATTAAAAACTCCCAACCCCCTTTTATTTCTTAATACACAACCATTCATGGGATTGATGAATAGAATTAAATAAAGTGACTATAAAAGAAAACATTATTGGACACATTTTAGACCCTTTAGATATCCAAAAATTCGTTTTTATTATCAGTCTCAAATAATTATCATAATCAATTAAAGAATGTCATGTGAACCCTATTTGTGTAATATGATGTATGAGTATTCCCAATTAAAATTCAATGCCAAGGGTTTGAGACTAAAATCATCAACACCATATAATAATAAAATATAAATCCATTATCCCAACTATATAAAAAAAGATATCCCATTTACTTTAGTATCATAGACTTAATCTCTTACTTCTACAATCCTGACATAGAAGATAACATTCATCCCAATTTCCATTTCCAAATGGGATCGAAAACGTTTTTAAAAATATATATTCCACATCCCATATAATAGCACACAAAATTACTGCTTTATAAAAACATATAATTAATACTAATTTGTATCCACATTGTTCTAGTAAAGAATTGCAATCCCCTAACCGAAGTCAGTCAATAGTAATACAAAAAGAGTGTAACTAGATGTGAACCTCCCAATATGCTAAAGGAGAACCACAAAAAGATGTGATAGATGGGAGAAAATAACATATGTAGAAAAATAATAATAATAACCGTAGTGGATGAAAATAAGAAAAATAAATAAATAACCTCAACTATAATTCAATACTCCAGATATAAATTTACATTGTTATACTAATCATACAATAGTAAATCATGTTACCAATGCTCCAATCTCATATACACATTGAGAAAAGAACCAATATGAACTACCAATACCTCCCTTAAAATCCATGTCAATTTCGGAAAAACTACCCCATGTATTTTTTTAATATATCCACTCCCTTATCCACTATGATCTTAAAGAAGATCCATTTAACATACCAATTCCATAAGATATAAAATCTTCTTTCATCTTGAAGGGGCCATGTAGGGTGTGTTTAAGAATGTAATTGGTCACTACCAAATATATCTTTATATTCTATTCATATATATAATTTTGTAGAAAAAGTTTAATCAACATTAATAATAAAATATAACATAACCTAGTCAACTAGATCTCAAATAGTTTTTGTGTGACTTTACATGATTTTCCCAATGTCATAGTTTAATAGTGAATACAAACACCATCATACCAAGAGATTGCATAAACATAAAATAAAACCCTTATCACTTAGGTTATATATCACCCACAACCATCTTGGTCATCATAGGTCCACCGCAATAACCTAGTGTCACATCTACAATTATATAAAAAAGGTAGTCTCAATGTATCTTGTAATTTTTAAATCCACATGATCTCGTCCAATGGTCTCCCTCAACACCAACCATGTAGAATAATATATCCACCTACACCATACTAATGGTTAACACCTTCCCATTATTCCAATTTATTTTTATAGAAGAGACAACCCATAATGAGTGGATTACACAACATCATGTGAAATTATATATGTGCACCCAACCCTAGTGATTTTTTGGTTCATCAAAATTAAAAGAAATCACAAAAATCCTATTCACTGCCATCATTGAACTTACATATCCACCATGATAATGGTTAAAGCAATCCTCAATACCTTATCAATCCAAAAGAATTAATTCCACAAATAATCAATACTTAACATTTGGAGTAATTTTCATCAAACTCTAGAACTACATAACTAATCTATCACAGGTAAAACTCACCATTTCCAACATGAGACTACCCAAAATACATCTAAGGGACAAAAATGTTCAAGTTGTTCTATTATCATTATCATGTACAAACCCCTACCTAGTCTCATTTAGTAAAAATCTCAAAACCAATATATAAATTATAAGAAATATTTGAACCATGTACCTTTAGTATGGTGGACTCCACTCACTATGAACCTCCATCTAGTTTGGTTTCAATTAGAATACTGAAAAAATTTAATTGAATCCTTTAAATTAGATGATCAATAGGATGGATGAAGGAACACCTTGATAAACATAGAGTTCAATCCTCAACATTGTATCCTATTACATTTTACTACATAATAATGATATAATAATTAACATAAATACATCATGGATAAGAAGAGAAGAACGAGAGGGATTTTTAGGTGTGGAAAACTTTCTTCTAGTCACATAATCATAAAAATATAATCTATAACTAATCCCCAAATTAAATATTTTAAATTTAATAATTTTAGGAATTTTTTTCTAAATTATAATATATTAAAAACATTAATGAATCCTGGAAAATTACTCAAAAAATTATACCCTTACATTTTTCTATTACTATATATATTCGTTTACTCTTTGAAATGGTAGAATTACTTTTTAAAATTATTTATCAAACTCATTTAATTTTCTAAATATTTCCATTTTTTCAAAATGAAATACCCTAGTTTTTAAAATGAGTTTAACATATTTTGTTTTAGTTTAAATGATTTCTTTTGACCTCTTATGAGTAAAAAATGAGTTTACACATGTGTTGGCAGTGTCTAGGGCTTCTTAAGAGCGTAGTGAAAATATTTTTCAGAAAAAATGTTAGAACACATGTTTAGTGGAAACCAAATAGCCCTATCCACAATTTTTAGAGTAACTATGCAAGGATTAAAAAATGTCTGCTGGATATAGCATGGATTGAGGAAACTGTGCAGCCCCAGTTGCCTGACCATACGGGAGTTCATTGGTTTTTTATAGAGACTTATGGAATGATTTACAAAAGGTTTTTAAAACCATGCACCATGGTCCTGTGTGGTTAATATTGAGACTGAGAAGGGATCATGTATAGAAAAAAGTTTCCCAAACATGTGGATAAACCATGTGAAATGACAATTTTGGGAAAATTTTACTTATTGTCTCTTAATAAGTTTATTTTCTTAAAAAAAAATCTATCGTTTTTTTCCTCTAGTGCTGGTCTTTCACCTCAATTTGGTGATACATCTCAAAGAATAAGTTTTTCATGGCCTCCATTTATCAATATCAACTCATATTAAAGTGTCTTATGTCTCATTGGATCCACATCGATGAGTTTGATATTCATCTTGTCCCAAAAATAGTTTTTATTCATTTTAGTGGAGTTATTTAAGTGAAATATAAAATACTCTATATTTAGGATTATCATCATATCTTAGTGTTTTTTGTGATCTAAACCAAATTAGAGATCAATGTAGGAATATTTCATTACTATGTACCTATAGTAAATGCTCTATACCTTTTCATCATGTTTTCGTTTTTATAGGAATAGGTCCCATTGTTCAATACATTAGAAAATCCACAGTTTCCCCAAAATTAAATTAATTAATTAATTAAAATAACTAGAACATTTTATTGATTCCCACTAGTTCGAATGATATTTTTGGAGGAAGTTTCCCTAACCTAATACACTATGGTGGTGTTCCATTGTATCTTCACTTTGGTTAATCCATTCATGGGGTGAGTGTGTTTATTACTAGTTAAAGGAAGACATTTTAACATGGTAAGAAATTTTTAAGGAAATTATGAGAGATTTGATTCGTCCATTACATTTGATGAAATCATTTTTGTTCAGATTAAATGTTTATATATTAATTGATGATGGGTTTTTAAACTCATGGAATGTGAATTATTGTAAAGGGTTAATATATTAATATTATCAAGTTATTATGGTAGTGGGGTTCGTTATGTGTATACCTTGGATTCTGATTCCATAAATCTATATGGAAATTTATACTATATCAGTCTTCAATATAGTGGTGAATTACTTGGACATATTTACTTCTTGGATCATGATTCAATATGATTCCATGTGACTTTATACCCCATGGATATAGATTTCTTGGGCTTATAGTGGACATGGTCTGTTGACATTCTCTTTGGACCCCACATATGTCAATACAGAGTTTCCAATGAGATGCGCCTAGGAATCGATGTGGATTTCATGGACTTATATACCTTGGATCTAGTTCTTTATGGATTGAAATCATTTATTACCCAACATGACCATTAAGGGTGATAATTGAATATATAGTGTTATAATGATGGATTTTGTATACTAGAATATACGACATGACTATAGTACATATTATTACCCGACTACATAGAAATGTTGTTGTGGCTGTTTTGGTATGTTTTTTACATAGATAAATTATGGTTATTAGATTTTAGTGTCCAGACTATACTATATCATTTTTTGAATCTAGTTGGTATATTGTGTAGTATCAATATATTATATCTATTTTAGAACATCCATTATTACAGGATCTTGACTGCTATTTTCAGAGATCCTGGTCTGGATAATCATAAAAACATGACCTATATTACATTAATTGTAGTCTATTATACATTTTATATACTCTAAACTATTTTTGATTACATCCCATATACTAGATTTGTTATAGAAACCATTCTTGGTGGCCTACTGAGTGGTATTCCAAACCCTATTGAGACCATCATTATGTACCTTGATAGATATCACTGATGCAAGTAGGTAACAAAGATAACAATCACAATATTATACTAGATTTTCTATTTCTTAAGAGTAAGAGAGTACATGATTGAGCTAGTCTTGTGATAGATTCTTTGATAATCTTTTTTTTGTGAATTTGGATACATGTATTGTACTAGATGTATGTATACTCATTATCTATATATGTAGTTATATGACCTGAAAAATCTTTTTTGTATATTTGTTTGAATTTCGAATTATTTATTTATTCCCTTCTTGTATGTTTTTCTTATTTCTAGATGATTTAAAACTTCCACTATTGACTATTATGTTTACTATAGTGGCCTAGTCTTAACATACATAGATATTATGATATTTTAAATGAATATTTTTTTCACTAAAAAATTAAATTAATATGAACCGTAATAATTTATCATATTTTTAAACATGGAAACATAATATTTTATCCCATTGAATGATCCTTAATGCCTCCCTTAATTATCATGTCCTTTTTTACTTCCTCATAAATTCATTCTTAATAACCTATTGGAAACATAAGAAAGAAGTGATCTCAGATGCATTGTTATGGTAAACAATGGAGATGTGTAAGCATGCGATGTGTATAAGTTAATCGGAAAATGATCATATCATTAGAAGATCATACCCGAAAAATAAAATATCATATTAAAGTGTCACATATAAAGTATTGGTAGTTCATAAGACATATATCATAATGTAATCAAGAAAGTAGGCCATGAAGTCATGTCATTGGAACAAGATAAATAACTAGTTTCATATGCATAATCAATTGAAATCATTTTATAAAAGTATAGTCTCATTTATAAAACATTTTATGGAACTTCAAGGGGGATAAACCAATTTATTGGGACACACCACCATCCCCAATTACAAAAATTTACATATAGTGTATCAGGTTATACCTTCTTTACATAGTGTTTCAAGCCCATCTACAATTTTAGATCATTATATTATGAGATATAAATAATTAAATAATGCAATTGAGGGTGATATAGGTCCCACCAATCATGTAATATATAATTGGATCTCCTTGTGCTATTTGGGCTACACAATCATATAAGCTGTAATAGAAATACCTGAAACTATTTAGGCTACATGATTGTATAATATGTAACATGATTACACGATGCTATTAGGTCCACCCCATCATATAACATGTAGGGAGATTAGTTGGAACTATCATGGTCTCCCAATTGAATAAGGTCCAATGGGATTATGTGGTGTTATCTAGTACAACCGATCATATAATCTATAATGTCCTTTTCAACCACTATCTGGTCCACCCCATTTTATAAGAAATGTCCAAGAAACAATATGAATAAGTAAAAAGAACTTGCATATAATCATAAAAAACTGTAAAAAAATATTAATTCAAAACATTATTAACCCATAGAAAAAATTGGTTTCATATTAATCTATTTGAAAAATTATTGACTCGTAGAGAAGAAACAGGTTCCATAAACATCTTTAAATTAAGAAAATAATAATTTAATTAAATAATATGAATGGTATCCCAGAATCATATCGCCTGTAAATTATAGACTACACGAACATATGTATTCTAAGATGGAGAAATATTTTGAAATATTACAAGAAACACTTCTGAATTAAAATTACCTTTATGTGAAAATAATAAATTATTTTACCAAATTGTTTTATTTAAAACCCACATTTAAAACTTATGAAGTAATATTTAAAAATCATTACTTTTTTGTGTAAAATAACCTTTACACTTTGATAAAAATAAATTTCAAAAATAAATAATTTTTTGAAACATTTTCTTCAAAAATAAATGTCAAAAAAAATAAGAATATAATAATGGATGGTTATGATGGTTGATAAATTCATGGATGCCAAAAATTCAATTTTCATGATAATATGTTTAGAGAAGTACTTTAATCCTAAAAGAAAAAGAAGATAAATTTTTAAAAATAAATTTTTAAAAAATGTAAAATGTGGGTAAAAATAAATTTTAATTATCATAGGATAAATATATATCATTATTGAAAACATTTTAGAGAAAAAAAAGGGTTTTAGGGAACACATATTTCTAACCGAAGAGGCAAGTAATGTCATAATTTCATAAAAACACTTTCTTATAATATTATGTAATAAAGACTAAAAATATTGTACCATTACATGTTGATAAAATGAATAACCATATGATACAAAATCATGATAATTATTATGTTATTTAGGAAAATGTGTTATAAATTGTTGTATAATCATAAAAAATCTTGAAAATGATGATATTGAAGCGATAAATTGTTACCACATTAGTTATATTGAATCATAATCTCCTTGGATGAGTGATGTTAAATGAAGATTAAGATATCATTAAAATAACGATTTTCATGATAAAAATATCAAATAGAATTATATACACTTCATATAAAACATTGGTTCATAACCTAGAATATAACTCAAATAAGGAATCTTGAGACAAAAATACTAGACCAATTTGTAATCTTGTGAGCCATAAACCCCTTGAAAGAGAGATAATAAAATGGATACATTATTACCCATAAATTTTATTATAATAATAATAGAACAAATTCATTAGAATTATATAAAACCCAATAAATAAAATAAATTTTAATAAGGAATAAGTCTCACATAAATAAAATTTGAGATTAGAAAACCCTTACTACCAGAGTAACTTTTGAGTCATGGTCCCCATGAAATAATATCATATATTAAAACATTTAATAGGATGGAATAAATTATATTAATGGTATATAATTTTATTGGTAATTATATACACCACATAATTTGAATATGTGGTCGATATAATTTATATCTAATAGAAATATATATGAGACAAGAAAACACTAATGTTATGTTCTAACATTCTCCATAAATATTCGATCATATTTAATGATAAATAAGAGTTTATTATAAATATAAAAAATTAAAATAAAATTATATGTCAAACAATTTTGTAATTTATAATGAATTTATATTATCCATTTAATAACAATTTCATGTTAATGTAACGTTTTAGGTAATAACTACTTTGTTTTTCATATATGTTTTGACTAGTTATTCTTCATTCTATTTAAGAGATCGTGATTTTATTATTTAAAGAATGTAAAAAATTATATAAATAAAATATATATTTAGTATATAATTATTTATATTAATCTATTAAATATAAAACTATTAAATGAAATACAGATTTCATGGAGACAGTAGGCAATACGTAGACGTGACTGTTGTTTCCATTTTTTGATCATATTTTTTATTAATGAAAAGTAAATGATATTTATATATTATTTTATATTTAAAATAGATTTATTAATTCATATATTTCATTTATTTTTAATAAATACATCCTTAATAAATTCCATGTGAAGCATGAATGAATAAATGTTCATTGTAGAGGCTATAGTCTACTTTTCCACATATGATGTTGTCATATTCTCAAAAATAGAATGCATGAAGGTATGCGTTATATATTAATTATAGAAATAAAAACACATCATAAATATCATATATATATATAATATAAAAAAATATTTTCCATCATTATTAATAACCTTGAGAGGTTGTGAAACACCCCATGATATCATAGTACATTATCTCTTCAAAGTAATTCAATAACTTATATCACACACAACACTAATTCTGAGTGCACAACGACTTACCAAAATACCTATTAAAAAAGAGGATATAAATAGTATTTACTAAATTTTGAATATTATAAAATACATATAATTTTATGTATTATGTATTTTTTATACATAATATAAGAACAGATTAATTTTTTTTCAAATAAAATAAGTATTTTTCAAAAAATGAAATCTTACCGCCTTTTAATGGAAAACCCCTTTCAAAATGAACATTTGACACTTTTATATATCGAATTTAATAAAATTAAATTAATATTTATAATTGGGACATAAAATATTAGTTTGGATATATTTTTGGTACATTTTGTATAACTTATATATTTTCATGAATAGTAAAAATTTACTAACATTAAATTGAAAACAACTTCTTTAATCAAAATAATTATACTGTTAAATTAAGAATTTTAATTTTTTGGATGTATAATAATATTATATTTTTATCATTTAATAAAATTGAGGTTATTATAAGTAATTTCACTTTTAAATTTGACATAAACACATGTCAATATTTTGATTGTTATTACTATTTAAAAAACACACTTTTTGGTTTTGAAATTAGGAATTAATTTTAATTAATCGATGAAAAATATATGTTTTGAATTAGGTAAAATAGAATTAATTTTTTAATTTTTAATATTAAATTTATCTTAGTATGATTTTTTTGGTATTTTTCTAAAAAATTTCAAATTTTGATGAATAGTGAAAAACACTGCGTTATTGTTTAAAAAAGGCTTTTTATTTAAATAATTATTCATTTTATGAAAATTTAATTTAAGTCAATAAATATATATATATAATACCTATATAAGTTCAATGTAATTCCTTGGATTATTTATATAATAAAATTAGATGTATAATATTTTATTGAACCTTTTAATGTCTTTTACACACTTTCAAAGAACATTCGCAAATTTTCATAATATATAATTTTTTTGCTTCTGTGAATCGAATTTCAAAAATCTGATAGATATGGTTGCCATCATTAAGTAAAATTTCATTTAATAAGATGAAAATAATTTTTTGTGAAGAGTAACTTTTCTATTTTATTTACCACTATTAAAAGTAAATAGTGTAATTAAAGGTAAAAATGTTTTTATAATTATCCTAACACATCTCCTAATTCTATTGGATAAATGTATTTTCACAAAAACTGACCTTTGGAATAAAATATGATCCTTTTGTTCCACTTAGATTAGATTAGGATATTTAGTATTATTTTATTTAAAGAGGAGTTAAAAGTGTTATATTAAAATTTTAATAACTAAATCATTTTAAATATAAGGTTATAAAAAAGATAAATTCGACTATTAATATTAATTATAAATCTCAAATTATTCTACATATAATTTTATTTTATTTATAATTTTAGAGATTAAAAAATAAAATTTATTTATGACACAATGATGATGTAGTAATTACTTTTTGAAGGAAAGATTTAAAGAATTGATATTATAAAAAAGAATAATTAAAGTAAATTGGGTATTTTGATTCCATCCACAAATTTTGTAGGTTAATATGAAATGTTAGGGTTGATTAAATAATTTTTTTTTGAAGTGAAAATGTTGTTATGACTTTTAACGAAACAAAATACAAAATAGTGTGAAAACTGACAAAAATGAGTTTAAAAAAAAACTATATTATCAATTTATATAATATTTCTAAAAATATAAGGATTGGATTAAGGACTTATATAAGGTTAGATATATTAATAATTAACCACTTGGGATTCAATTTGTTTTTAGAGTACGTTTATTAACCATTTAGTATAATAATACAAGAATACATGGTAAAAGTTAAACTATTTAACTAAGAGTTAAATCTAGAAGATAAGGTTAATATAGGGACCTAAACTTGTCTAAAACCTATTGGATGAGCTGAATTCTACCCATACCCACATTATTTTCTAAATAAATCAATTTGGAGCCATTAGAAACCGAAACTGATTTTATAATAAAATAATATTTCCAACATTTCCTAAAGTGACATTCACCTCTCTTATGAAAGGGTGTTTCCCCTTCTCTCAAAATCACACCTCCAATGCCATTTGGATCTGCCAACCCCTGCCCAAATCTCATCCCCACCTCCCTATCTTCATCCTTCAGGCCTTAATTTGATCATAAAGCCTACCTATGGATCCATTTTGTTCAAATCAAGAAGAATTACCCAATGAATATGTAATTATTTTATCACCTCATTCAAGGTTATTTTATTATACAACTTTATCATTATTTTTTATTTCCATACAAAGATAATAAATCCATTACATTATACATACTGTAAATTTTCTATAAATATGGTTCATCTATATTCATTATTCTATCCATCCTATGAATGATAATGGCACCATGTTTCTGTACGTATGGTTTACCGTCTCCACGTCATGGTGTAATTTTTTATTCAACACTATATTATTTTGATGAATAAAATGAGGAGTAAAACATATATAAATAATGAAGATAACATGATAATTTATCTGTAAAATTAATATACCATCTAATTCCACACCTTTTAATCATTAAATAAATGATATCCTCGCTCGTGTGTGCGTACAGATTACTGTCTCCATGACACGATGAGATTTATTTCCATGTTCACCATTTAACGATGATTATAAAAATATATTTAATTAATATATATTTCATATATTAATTAATAATTCTACTAGATATAAATATTGGTATTTACATACATATATATTTTCACATACTTTCATTCAGTATGATAGGAAAACCGAAACAGGGTTTATGCGTACGTACGGCCTACAGTCTCCATAAATGGTGTTTTCCATTTCATATATCTATTTTTTATACATATTTATATTCTTAATATATATTATATATAAATAATGTTTTATATTATTGATGTATTTGAATAATGACTTATATGATACGATCAAGAATAACAAGTTAAAACACATACGATAATAAAACCACTTATTACATGAAATGTTAATTTAGAATGGAAATCATTATTAAATGGGCAGTATCAAGTAATAAAAGAATAATTTATGATATAATAAATATAAATATGGTTATTATAAAATTTAATAACATACTATAGACATTATACAGGAGGTTAAAAATAATGTCAACCAAGGTAAAGTGCAAGTTAAGTGTTAATTACTCAATCTCATTATTATCTGAGATTGTTTATGTGTTAGTATTTTCTAGGAAATATTTATTATCCATGCCCATGTTTCATAAAATAAATGTCATAATTATTATTATAATGTACTGTTTAACTAAAATATAATTTTAAATGTATTAAATATTTATTTTTCTTAATCATTATCAGTAATTTGTAGGTTTTCAAAATGGCTTCAAGTATTTATTTATATTGAGATGATTGTTTTAAAATGTTAATTCCATTAAAAAATTTCAATGTGATATGGGACACATTGATTAAAAAATATATCTTAAATGTATTCCATTGAAAATGTGTGAATTTTAAATTATTTTACAAAAAAAATTATATTTCTCTCAAAATTTTGTACTGATCATTTTCAACAATGTCAACATTCTTTACATGATATTATTATTAATTAAGGTTTATTTATTTTAATACTATATTACATATTGTATAAAATGAGTTAGGATATGTTTGACTGTGGATTTTCTATTTTAACACACTTCATGGTTTATTGTTGATGTATTGACATTTTTGTAAGCTAGTTTTGATACACATGTTTATGATATGTTTTAACATTATCATATAGTAAGTGAGGGGAGGGGCCTGCTATAAACCCTTGATGCATTGGTAGGTCTCATAAGAAAAAATAGTGTCTTGGAACAAGTCCTTGACTAAACGTTTTATCTTTATACTTTGCACGAGGACTTGAATATGTGGTAATGATGTTCGGTGTTAGGCATTCCCAAATTATGATATTAATTAGTAAATATGATTATTAGACTAGTAGAATATCTATGTGCATGTTTATATGGTAATATTAGATTTATTTTCTCGATATTATTTGCATTTTTATGTTTAAAACACTATTTTTTATTACATTATTGACTTAAAAGTTTATAGCTTCCGCTAAATTATCTACCATTACTGGGCATCTTATCTCTCCCCTTTCTTTTGATTATTTCCCCAGGATTCCAAAAATTGTATTATGTTTGGTATACAGGGGTAAGATAGGGGAATAATTTAGTTCCCAATGGATTATTTATGATTATTTTTATGTTTGAATTTGTAAAGTAACATTCATGTACGTAATATATTTTCCAAGTCTACTAAACTGATTGGTCCTTCCAGACATGATTACTTATAATCATGATAATGTATTAAAATAGTGCACCGACTTCAGGATTCTGGGGTTGGGGCATTACAATTATTTATCAGAGGATGTTTGGTACAAACTTTGGAAACTATATTTAGAAAATCTCTGATTAGAGAACATTTCCCTAAGATAGACATTGCAGATTCGTATATAAGAATTTCATAAAATTTTGTTAATGTAGAGATTTTGTGTATTATCCAAGAAATACATCCCTGTCTGGATACGGGCATGTAGAGACAGCTCTGGCACAGATGTACCTTGGAGTGAAAACTTCGACAAGGAGTTTCTGGATTAACCCATGAAATTATGGTGCATGAAAACAGTCATTTATAAACTCTTGGTTACGAAACGCCCGTGGGATATGTTTGGATAATTTAAATTTTATTTACAAGACATTATAAATGATGTAAGTGTAAATTCATGGCTGATGTGGTATTGCCTCCTCTCTTGATGCGAAGATTCATGGTGTTATTGTGGCTGTGGAGAAAGCGGAAGCACAAGGATGGGACCAGATTTTGATTGAGTGTGACTCTATGGATATTGTTTTTTCATTACGAACAGGGTCCATTCAACTTTCATGGAAGCTCACTAATCGTTGGATTAGATTCCTAGATTCTCTTTACTTAAAGTATCACATTGTTACTCATGTTTACAGAGAGGAAAACGTGTTGGCAGATGGGTATGATAATAATGGCATGAATGGTAATGATTATCTTTGTTTGGATCATGTGCTAGATGATCTCCTTCCTCTCTATAGGAAGGATCTTTGTAAATCATCTTCTTTTAGACTTGTGTAACTATTATTTTCTACTAATATAGGGGCGATAATTTTATTTTCAAAATCTCAGTTTGTTAAAAAAAAGATAAGTAAATAATTCTCAGAGTCCAATGGTTTTAATGTGAATCAAGAGAAGAAGAGAACTTTGGAGAAAGAGACAGATAAAGGAAAAAAGGGAAATAATTAATTTCCCTTATGTAATGATTGTGGAAATAATAACCACGGTAAATTATTAACTGTAATGAGAGTTTCTTATAAGTGTGGATAAAAAGGACACCATGTACGTGATTTCATGGATAAAAATGGTTTCAAATGTACTTTTCTTTATCTGAAAGGAGTTGGGACACTATGCGAATCAATGTCCAAATCATCAGATTATGCCCCAAATGATTCTATTGGATAATAATAAAGTTGTGATACCACCATATTGGAAGAGGAATGACTAGTGTTCTTATGTTTTTATTTAATAATTATTTCCTCTGAGCATTGTATCAATGATGTATTGGTTATATGAATTATGTAATTAAATAAAGTTTGTACTGAAATACTATTTCACTGAGGATTTGAGTTATATGTTTATAAGAAAAGGGACTCAATAGCATGTTAAACATTTTAGAAAATACATGGTTGATGAAAAGATAAACCTGAATATAGTTCTGATACTAATGTAGTGATTTGGGAATAAGATATTATTGATTTGGATAAATTATATTCAATATTCTTGAATACATTGAAACTAATTAATTGTTTTTTTACTCTATTATGGTTGAATTTTTCAACATTTTTGGATATAACGAGTATATCTAGTATTCTATAATGAATAAGGGGGAATGAATGTAATAAATAAGTTTTTATGTTAATTATGGGTGTTATCATGTTTTAAAAGAATACATGATGAAGATATCCACATGTCAATATGCTGAAAAAATAATATTCACTTTGTTTACCTTCATTATAAATTTCAGATAGGGAGTTTTGACATAAGTATTTTGGATAAGTCTAAAGGTTGTAATGGATTAATTTTGACACTGGATACTATTGTTAAGGATAAAGCACTTCTTAATATTATTTATGGATTGTTATAAAAAGGGCAACCCGGAGGTCGGGTGATAACTCGTTGCGTCCGGCTAGCTCGCGATACTTGAACCCACAACTGAAGGTCGATAAGGGTGCATCACCTACCATTGGCCCCTGTGATGTATGGGTTTTTATGATGTGGTTTTTTTAAAATGCGCTTACAGATTAATTATAAATTCATTTTTTGGAACCCTATATGATTAGGATAAATATAATATTTTTGAGTTCTATTATCTTTTAGAGGAAAAGATGAGTTTGTGGTATAAATTATTTAATGGATGGAACTCTAGTTGCCATGTATATTTTTTCCACTTTTTCAATGAATAAATTAATTCGTAAAATTTATGGAAGGTATATTAAAACAAAAAATTGGTTATCCTAATACCTTATGTTTTATTGAACCGATGATATTTTAAATCATCAATGATTGATGGTTTTGAGGCCCTTATTTTTACACTTGTTTGTTATTGATGATCACAATCACTCTCTAAAAATGAATAAATTATTCCTCCAATTATTTTTCCTTAATTTACCAATGTTCTCTTAATCGATATCATAATTTGGTGGTGAATTTTTCATTTCCATCTACTTCTAATTATTACTAAATTTTGATTACCAAATCTCTGAAGTTGGTTTTTCACATAGGAATTTTTCTATTTTTAAATATTTATTTTCAAATAAAAATTTAAAATTCCAAGTATTTTATTTATTGAAAGAGGTGTGAATTTTACACCCCATGATATCATAATTTTAAATATCATCAATGTTATTCAATAACTTGCGTTATAAGCAGCACCGAGTTCGAGCGCACCATGACTTACCAAAATAGCCATTCAAAAAGTAGTTATGAATATTATTAACTGAATTTTCAATTTTATATAATCAATATGAAATTATAATCCATATTATGTGTCTTCTAGACATCATATGGGAAAAAATTAATTTTTTAGAAAAAATTTGTACTTTTTAAAAAAATGCAATTTTACCACCATTAAATGGAGAACCGTTTTTAAAACTAATATTTGACACTTTTATATATTAAATTTAATGAAATTTAATTTTTCATTAGAAGTGGGAAATAAAAATTAAGTTTGTATAAATTTTTATTACTTTTCTAATAACATGCATATTTTGACGAATATCGAAAAATACAAAATTTTAATTGAAAACAAAAATTTTAATAAAAAACATTTATAGTGTTCAATTATGAATTTGAATGGTTTTAAGTATAATTATATTATATTTATTTTCATTTAATATAATTTAGGTCATTATATTAATTTATCATTTAAATTTAACATAAACACATGTCAATCTTTTGATAGTTTCTACTTTTAAAAAAATATGCTTTTTAGTTTGGACAATGGGGAATAATTGTAAATTAATTATTGCCACTTATATGTTTTTAATTTGGAAAAATAAAATTTATTTTATATTTCGGAATATAAAAATTAGCTCAACCTGATTTTTATGTATTTATATGAAAACTTTCAATATTTGATGAATGGTGAAAAACAATACGTTATTGTTTAAAACTGACATTTTATCTAATTATTTATTTATTTATTTAAAATTTATTTTATATCATAATATATATATATATAATACATTTATATTTTCAATTTAATTAATTGGAGTCATTATATAATAAAATTATATGTATAAAATTTTGTTGAACATTTTAATGTCTTTTACCCACCTTCTAGGCACATTTGAAAATTTTCAGAAAACAAAATTTTACTGCTTCGGTGAATTGAATTTCAAAAATATTAAAGAAACGGTTGAAATCAATTCATAAAATTTGTTCCAATAAGATGATATTTTTTTTGAATAATAACTTTTGACATTAATATACCACGGTTAAAAGTAAATCGGGTAATTAATGGTTAAAATGATGTTACAATTATCCAAACACATGTCCTAATTCTTTTGGATAAGTGTATTTAGACCAAAAAAACCATAGGAATAAAATGTGGTCTTTTTGGTCCACTTGGATTATATTAGGGAATTTATTATTTTATTATTTAAAGAAGATTTGAAAGTGTTAAATTCAATGTATAATATCTAAACCATTTTTAATATAGGATTTAACATAAGATAAATTCAATTATAAATATTCATTAGAAATATAAAACTATTTCATACATAATTCTATTTTAATTATAATTTTTTGATATTAAATAATTAAATTTAATTTAGACACATTGATGATGTAGTAATTACTTTATCAATGAAAGGTTAAAATAATACATATTATAAATATTAACATAAATGTAAATTGAGGATTTGGATTCCATCCCAAAATATTATAGGATAATATTACATGTTGGGGTTGATTAAATAAATTTTTTTTGAAGTGATAAATTTTTTATAACTTTAATAAAAACAGAATACCATATAGTGTCAAAATTGACATAAATGATTTTTTTAAAATAATCTATATTATTAATTGATATAATTTTTTTAAAAATTTATTTTTCAGACAAATAAATTACATAAAGTTAGATATATAGATAATTAACCACTTGTGTTTTTATTGTCTTTTTATAGTATGATTATTATCCATTTCTTATAATAATACAGGATGACATGGTAAAAGTTAAACTATTTAACAAAGAGTTGAATCTAAAAGATAAGGTTAATATGGTAACGTAAACATGAATAAAACTTATTTTTTGAGATTACATAGACCCATCACCACCATATATTCGAAATAAATCAATTTTAAGCAATTAGAAACCTAAAATTATTTTATATTAAAATAATATTTCAATCATTCCTAAACTGGCCCTCACCTCTCTTATAAAAGGGTACTTCCACTTCTCTCAAAATCACACCTCAAAATCCATTTTCCTTGGAAAAACTTCACAAATCCCATTTAGATATCCCTTATTTAATCCTAGAGTCCTTACCTTGATCATAAAGACAACTTATGTATCCCTTTTGTTCAACTAAAAAAAGAAACCCCGCAAAGAAGAGCTAATCATTTTATCACCTCTTTCAAATTTCTTCTCTTATTACAGTATCTTTTTCATTGTTAATTCCATAAAAAAATAATAACACTAGTTAATAATACATACTGTGATTTTATTATTAATATGGTACAACAATACTCATTATTCTATCCATCCTATTAATTATAATGTCACCTTGCGTGTGTACGTATGACTTACAGTCTCCACGATGTGGAGTAATTTTTTATTCAACACTATATTATTTGGATGAATATAATGATGAGAAATATGTATATAAATAATTAAAATAAAATTATAAATACTTTTTATAATTAATATACCATCCAATTCCACACCTTCTAATCATTAAATAAATGATACTGTCGCTCTTGTGTACGTACGACTTACCATCTCCACAACGAAATGAGATTTATTTCCACATTCACCATTCAATGATGATAATAAAAATATATATTATTATTAAGTATGTAATATTTGAAATAATAATTATATTAGAGATATATATACATATTTATGTACTTACATATATCTTATTCACTTACTTCTGTTCTATACGATATGAAAACAGAAACAACGTTTATCCATACGTACGTCCTACCATCTCCATAAACGGTGTTTTCCATTTTATATATCTTTGCATTATAAATATTTTTATTCTAAATATATATGATATATAAATCATATTTTATATTCTGGATGTATTTAAATCATGATCTAAATGATACAATCAAGAATAACAAGTTAAAACATGTACAATAATGAAAGTGATTATTACCATAAATGTTAATTTACCATGGAAATAATTCTTTAATGGGTAGTATAAATTCATAAATGAATCATGTATTATATAATAAAAATGAATATGGTTCTAGGATAATTTAATAACATACTATGGAATTTATAAACGAGGTTAAACATAACCTCAACCAAAGGAGAGTGCAAGGTAAGGGTTAATTCCACAATCTCATTATTATTCGAGATTGTTTATGTGTATGTATTTTATGGGGAATATTTATTATCCATGTACATGTATCATAAAATAAATTTCAAAATGAATATTTTATCGTAATATTTATCTAAAATATCATTTTAGATGTTTTAAATATTTTTTCTTCTAGGTCTTTCTCATTAATGTCCATGTTTTCAAAATAGTTTTAAGGAATTATTTATATGGACATGATTGTTTAAAGTGTTAGTTAATTTCAAATGTTTCAAAGTGGTATGGGAATATTTGATTCAAAAATTTCTTTTAAATGAATTCCTTTATAAATGTGGGACTTTTAAATGATGTCCCAAAAAGTGATATTTCACTCAAATAATTTTACTGATCATTATAAACTATGTCAACATTCTTTAGAGGATGTTTATCTTGATTAAAGTGGATTTATTTTAATAAAATGTTCACATTTTATAAAATGAGTTATGATATTTTTGACTATTGATGTTCTATTTTTATACCCTTTATGCTTTATGGATGTAATATTGACATTTGAATGCTTGTTTTAATACGAATGTTTATGTTATGTTTCAACATTTTCATACGAGGAATGAAGTGGACTATGTATGTGAATGTTGGGGACCTCTATAGCCCATTGATGCATCGGTAGGACTCATAAGACAAACTAGTGTCTTGATGCAATTCCATGACAGAACATTTATTTGTAGTCTTGGAACGAGGCCTTTCCATTGTGGTAATGATGTCCAGCATTACACATTCCCTCATTGTGAAATTAATTTTTACATGTTATTATTCAATTAGTATAATATTCATGTGCAAGTTTATATGGTATTTTTTTATTTATTTTCTCCATATTATGTTCATGTTTATCTTTAAAAGGATTTTGTTTTTATTACACATCTTTCTTTAAAATTTTATAGTTTCCACTAAATTATTAACTCTTACTGATCATCTAAGCTCACCCCTTTCATTTTTTTGTATCTCCTAGGATACCAAGAAATATATTATTTTTGATATGCATTGTTAAAGTAGGGTAATAATGGTGTTCTCAATGGATTATTTATGTTGTGTTTTATGTATGAATGAGTAATTTAACGTCCATGTTTGTAATATATTTTTCAAGAAAACTAAACTGATCAGTACTTTAGGACATGATTCATTGTAATAATTCAATGTATTAAAATTATTCTCCTACTTCAAAATTTTGGTGTTTGGGGGTTACATGTGGTGAAGGAAGAATAAAAGACATTGGTTCGTGAGGCATTAGTCTGTTGTACACTGGAACGGTTATTCAATATTCCATTGGATGGAAGTGTGTGAATGTGTAGGTAATAAAAATGAAATCAAAATATATAAATATTTTTAGGAAAATAATTTTATTATATAATAATTGAATAATAGTAACAGTATCAGTGGTGAAAAAATGAAACAAAATTTCATTTTTTTTAAAGCTACATCATTTTGGGTAATTCTTTTTTGTTTTCACCAAATAATTAACATAGTTTTATTTCTTCAAAAACTGAGTCTTCTATGATGAGAGGATATAATTTTTGAGACTATTTATTTTATGTTTCTTATGAGATATATGGATTCTTTGGGGGGAATAAGTGAGGTGGTGTGTGCCATTTTATAGTGGTCGGGGGTCATTCTGGTAATTAAAACGGAAAACAGTACTGAGAGATCTCTGTGAAATCATGTTCCTCAAAAACTAATAAATCTTATATAAATGATATGATAAATTCTATATATTTCCATGCGATGGATTTTTACAATGGTTTTATGTTCATTGGATACATATATTACTGATTAACCAATATGTAATATCATTTTTCATTAATCATTTTAATCAATTTTAATTAATTTCACTAATATTTTTGGCGACCAACTATTGTGAAATTAATAGAAATTGTAAATTATACTAATTCCAAATATGGAGTGAAATTTTCCAAATTATAATCATATAAATATCAGAAATTAATTTAATATTAATCTCGTACAAGGGAAAAACATATAGTATTAAAACTAAAAATGTTCAAAATTATTAAATGTTTCAATATCCAATTTAAATTTGAAATTTATTTAAATAAAGTGAATTATAATAATATATTAATTTTTTTTAATTATACAATAAAAAAAGTAAAAAAATAGTTTAACTATAATAAAAAATTATAAGAAAATACAGTTTTCAATTAAATTTTATTTATTCAGTATTAATATAAAATATAAACTTCTCCAAAAAATATCAAAACACACCCAAAGTAAATTTTAGTATTTAAATTTTAATAATAATATTTTATATCATTAAGAATTAAAAAATTTTGAATATTAGTTTTAGAAAAACCAATTTATTGGTTGTAAAAATGCCTTTTAAAAAAATTTAACATCTTATGCCCAAATTCAGATGTGATCTTGTTTTATTCATATCAATATTATTATATTAATATAATTATTTTGGGTATAAATTATAATTTATGAATTTCATTTATAACCCTCACATATAATTATTAATTTAATTTATTAAGATAAAACACTTTTATTGGAATAAAAAAAGGGTTTTCTTAAAATTACTTTCATTATATTCAATTATTTTTTATCATTTTAAATTAATTTAAATGAAAATAATTTATTTTACTAACATGTTTAAGACAAAATTTCATAATTTAGTTAATATTATTCGTATCTTCCATTCCAGTAGATTGGTGATAACTATAAAAATCAATTAATAATATTATTAATAATATGTTGTAGTTCGGTAAATCTCGGACTTGTGTCTAATGAAATAAATCGAAATGACATGGTATTTTGTGTAACAAAAGAGAAAAATAGTGATTCACTTACTGATATATAATGTATATATATAATGTAGTTCAGGCTTACAAATTTGTTGGATATTACTCAAGACAATCATATTTATTTTCATATATCAAAATCTATATTCCGTATTGTGTAAAATGTGAGATATCAAAAATATTAAATTAATTGGAAATAATATTATTTAAAAATATATTATGGTGTTACATTATACCCCAATTAATATTAATTTTACCCTTGAAATTATTCGATTTAATCAAAGGATTAATACTTGAATGTTCCTTTCATAGAAACCCAATTCATAAAAATGAATACAATAACTTCCTTTAATTAAAGAAGGTTGGAAACATAATAGTTACAAAAAATAACAGAAAAAATAAGTTTACAAATAGGAGAACATCGGTGGGGAAGGGATATTTTTCAGGGAATAAAATATTCAATAATTAAATAGCATGATTGAGATCATAGACCATAAGCTAATGAATGATCAAAGGAATGTTTTAAGGCTTTAAAATTATAAATCTGGGATAATTTATATGAACATCGGTAAAATATAAATAATGACATTTGGATAAATATTTTTCAATATACTATTCCTAGAGTTGATGAATTAATTTATATTCTAATAACATAATTAAATATACTTAATTGATTTCATTCTATTCTATATGAGCAATATCACATTTTGGTTGTGCTTTTCTTGATTTCTACATCATCTCTTAGTCTAGGAAATGAAGGTGAATTTTTCAATCCAAATGTACTAACATATTATGAGTTAGAATGATAAGTCATTACATATTTATTTTGTAAAAATTTATGAAAAATTGATAGAACAGGATATCCAATAGGCATAAATCATCATATAGAAATATAATACATTTAGCTCTAAAACCTCAAGTGATGTTTAACTTATACAATTCCAAAAATGGTTATCTGTATAACCCTTTAAAAATATTACTATTTAATACATCATAAATAAGGTCACTAATTTTTAAAAAATACTCTTCAAATTGATCCCCCGTATATAAAAAATTATCTCTTGGTTTTAACATACCAAACATGGGAATTACATTATCCTTTTTTCTCTTGTAACATGGTAATAACCGGACTTTCTAAAACACCTTTTAGAAAACATGCATGCTTTCTCATTTCAATGATTATTTGATATATTAATTTAATATAGAAAATATTGTAAATATAATACATGATAATATATGGGACTTTTTCAATAAATTAATAATTATTTTAATGGTGTTAAATACTATCCAATTTACTCCATCCATATCAATCATATCTTTATTCAATTTTAACTCAACTATCATAACATTAAGAACATATTAAATGTTACATTACCTTAAAAAAATATCACATTTACAATAATTTTTTTCTTGGTTATTTTCATCATTCAAAATATAATTTAAAATAGATAACGAAAACATGCACTTCATCATTCATGTAACATAATTATTGAATTCCAATACATACACACATAAATCATCAAAATTAATTTTTGAACTAGTACTTTGGTTTCGTCATCTTATTCCTTAATAACACATTTCAAGAATATGAAAATTAAATCATTTATTAGTGTTTCGTAACCACAATTTAATCATTATTCTTCTGTTTATTGAAAAAAATAAGGTTATAACATCATATAACATTCACATTTCATTAAATAATTCTATATATTTATTAGAACAACCAGTTTTTATGCCACCTTTTGGAATACCTTGACGTGATTTCCACATAGGACAATTTTGTTTATAATTCCCATGTTTTACACTTCTAAAAAATTCCATGTTATCCTACTCCTTGGTTTCTACTACCAACAATGACCCAAACGTATAGTGGGAGAAACACTTACATATAACAAACCACATAATCATGAAAAATTACATATAAGATCTGAAAATCATGATTTTTTTTTATCTATGACACCAAAGGTTTATCCTTAGAGGATTCCATATATCAAATATTATAAATATACCTAGGTATGTAAACAAAATTTTATGATCCAGTTTCTAAAGGTTAACTGAACCTCTCCCTTTCTACCAACTATAGAGACCCAGTATTAACAGTCTTAGTTATTACATCATTTTAGATGAATATTCATCACATTAAAATAGTATATTCCTGAAGACCATAACAGTTTAATTTTATTTAGATCAGGGAAACATATTATTCTATATTAGTTAAAGATGTTAAATATATCTATTAAATAACTTCCCCTTTAGTACTCATACTTAAAACAATTATTCATAACATAGGGAAAGGAATCATATGAAAGGGGTGAGATTAGATGCTTAGTGAGGTTAATCAAGAGTGATATGTAAGAATAACATGAGAATTAGGTTATGATAACATGATCATATCATTAGAAGATCATACCTTATATATAAAACATCATAATCAAGAGACATTTAATAAATATTGGCATTTGATACGATACAAATCATATGCTAATCGAGACCATATTCTATAAAAGAATAACATATGAATTAGACATGTAATTTTTTTCAAACACATAACCATGTAAAATCATTCCCTATATGTCACAGATCATTGGTTATCTTATTAGTGATATTCAGGTGTGCTACACCTACAAGGCTGGACACACCACCATCCCCAATCACAAACCATTCTTTATATTGTATCAGGTTTTACCTTCATCCAAAATGGGATCAAGCCTTTCTATCTGTGAACATATTTATATTATGAATTATAGGTTTTTTCCCAATGTATTGGAGTGAGATATAATCCCCCATCATATATTATATAAAGGGATCCCCTTGCACTATCTAGGCCTCCACATCATACAAGATGTAACAAGCTTACCTAGGACTTACATTCCACCCCATCATGTAGATGTAACAGGCTTACCAAATGCTATCACAGACACCCAATCATTTAAGCATTAAAGATATTACACAATTATATCTTGGTTAACCTATCACATAAGATATAATGGTAATGCCTAGCACTATCTAGGATACCCCATCGTTAAAATACATCCATGAACCATAATATAAAAAACACAAAATATCATTGATATCATCATAAAGATAAATAAATACAATTTGCCTTTAATTATATGATTAAACCTTAGAAAATTAATGGTTTTCGTGTCAATATCTTTGATACATTACTTAATCATGGAAAAGAAATGAGTTTCATAATCATCATTCCAAAAAAATTAAACCATTCAAAGAAATAATAGGAATGGTATCCATGGACAATATTCCAATAAAAGAATAGACTATATAAAAGGATGTAATATTAGAAGGGACATTATTTTGAAAGATCGCATGGAATAGTTCTTAAGGAATATAACCAATTTATGAAAACAATAAAAATTTTAAAAAGTCATTTCATTTGAAAAAACGAATTGAAAAATAATGATGTCATATTTTAAAAACATTTAGAATATTTTTTAGCGTAATTGGATTTCCACATTATAAAATTATTTTAAAACATAAATCATATCATATTATTTTTTAAAATAATCATTAAAATTAGTGAAATAAGAATCAATTAAATGACGGTCATGATTTCAAATAAATCTGTACAATATAAAAATTCCATTTTCATCATAAAATGTTTAGAAAAGTTTCTCGATTAGAAACACATAAGAATATTCCATATTTAAAACCCAAGTTGATAAAATTTAGAACATGGGATAGAATTTCTTTTAAATATTATTAGTGAAAAGTTTAAAAATTTTGAATTTTTTTTTGAAAACATTGATATGAAACAACATAGATTTTTTACTGATGGGAGAGATAATGTTGAATTTTCATAGAAATACATTATCAGTTTTCTTTAGTACCAATTAGTTGGGAAATGGTTCAGTAACTTAATGATATCATGAATAACTAGATGGAAACAATCATGATTATTATTTAGATTTGGATCATAAGATCACATCAATGGGTGAATAATCATTAAACCCCCAATAAATGATGATATTATAGAAAGAAACTATTACCAATTTAGTGACATTGAATCATAATACCCAAGGATGAATAAAATTACATGAACATTAAAATATTATTAATATAATGGTATTCCAGATATAAAATGTCTAAGGGAATTATATATGTAATCCCCTTACCTTTCTAAGAGATTTCATGGAAATTATTTTCTATATACTTTTTACATTGTTGAAGAATACATCTTTTGGGTATATCCTTGATGGGTCATTGGTGAAAATTTGGGAGAAAAAAAAAGAAGAAACAAGGCAGTGAATAGATAGCGCATGGTTTTCCCAAACTATGCTACTCATACCCAAAAACAATGAGTTTATGGGAGTTTTTCGTGATCAATTCACTGTTTTCTAATCCATGTTCCCTCTTATTAGTAACCATGAAACCCTATATAAGAGGAACATGGTTTATATATATAGTTCATGGAATGAATTCACCTATACCGAGAAAGCATTTCACATGAATTTAATTTACCTGGAAATTAGTTTTAATTATTCCTTCACAACCCTATTAACACCAATTCAACCCCCATTCATCCCATGGGACAATTTAATGGTTTTGGGGATCTTCATAAGTATTAAAATACTTATTTACCTCATTACATTATGATTCAAGGCCTAGATCATATATTTTCCCTCCTCCCTATAAGTAGATTATATAAATCATGGTTTTGCATTCATCATCATTTATTCTCACATACTTTAAATGGGTAATTCTTCTATTTTTATTTGATATATATGTATATATAATTTTATCTCTAGATATCGATTTTATGGATCATGAATTTTCATTTTATATTTAGTTCTCATTCCACTTTCTTGTGGTACTCAAAATTTGGGGATTTCCATTGATGAGCAATCATTATAATGCATAAGGTTAGTGGTCTATAATTAAAATCCCATAGAATTTAATTTAATTTCAATTTTGTTATTATTTGATTTCAATTAAATTTTTATGAATTTATTTCTGTATAGGATTAATAAATTTGGGGAATTAATTAATTCTTATGTTGTGAAATTGGAGATTTTGACACTATAGTAATAGATAATTAATTGTTAAATTAATTGTCAGATATTGAGATGGATGATATGAAATAATGAATTGTATAATTAATTAGGAGATATGAGTTCTTAAGTAGATAATTAAATGTGAAATTATTTATCTTAAATTATATTGTGATTTAAGATAATTAATTGAAGTATTAATTATGAGACATTAAGGTTTTGATTGGGACAATTAATTTTGGAATTATTTATGAGATTTTAATTTTTGTATAATTATTAATTAAATTATGATTTAATTAATTGGTATTAAAATAATAAATAAATGGGGTAATTAATTATTGGGAATTATGTGATAAACTAATTCTGGAATATGTAATTAAATTGGTGAGGTTAGTTAGTTGTTGAGTTGATGAATTTAATTAAAGTGATAATTAGTGGTTAAATCAATTAATTTTATTTTGTGGTTAATTAATATTCATATTAATTAATTTTATTAATATAATATTAAATTTTTGATTTATTTAATTAAATAGTGGTGTTTATCTAATTTTTAAATTAGTAATGAAATTGATTTTGGAAAGTAATTTTTGAATTTATTGTGTGTTGATGAATTGTAACATGGTAATTTTAATGTCATTTTATGAATGGTATCGTGGACATTTAGATATGAATTAACTAATGGGAATATAGTCATTTTATTGTGTGAGTTTGAATGGAAACATGCACATTATGTCATGAATTTAACAATTGGAACATGGTCATTATATTCTGTGAATTAAATAATTATAACAATGAAATAATGAGAAATGATGTCCCTTAGACATACTTAGGGCTCCGACCTGAGATTAAGAAGATATGGAAGTATGTGTGTTACAACCCGTCCCCCGAGGCCCATGTCCTAAGTACCCCAAACCCACCTTCCAAAGGCCATGAGATGGCAACTATCAGAGAAAGGTGTATTCCCAAAAAACTGGGAAGGAATTGCCTTTATAACCTATAAACACTCACAACCAAGAACAAATCAAGATACGACCACAAGAAAACTGTATAGAAAAAATAGTGTGTACAATTAGAAAAAGTGGCCAGAATACAGTCCCAACTAGAATGTTCAAGAAAAATGAAAAATACAAGTAAAATTAAATAGCTCCTGTGAACTCCCACCAAGGACCCTACATGAAGGGTAGGTTCAGCTCTTGAACCGTCGTCTATGCAGTACGCCTCGTCTAATTTCCACCTCTGAGCTTCCTCCAATCCGGGTACTCCTGTACTTAGTCAGCATTGTCTGTCGTCTGCACCAAACACAACAAGGTGTCGGCATAGCCCGTATAGGGTTGTGTATAACGATAATCAGTAGGGACCCCGAGACCCTCGAAGGCCCCACAAAACCACCAAATGATAAACCAAAAATCGTGAAAACATCATAAAACATCTGAAAACCCTACTAATGTATATGTCTATATATATATACCTACGTTATCACATATACCCATCTCATTCACGAGGAAACACAATGCCCAACTCTTAGCCAAGTACAATTCTTCCATGTAGGAAATAATACCACGAAGGTAACACCACAAGGGTAAGTAACACAAAGGTAACACCACACAATAGAATACGACTAAGGTATCTGCATGAAGGTAAGTACAAAAAAGGTATTCCACAATAGATAATACCACAAAGGTATCACCACCAAGGTAAGTACCACAAAGGTACGCGACACAATAGAATTCCACAAAGGTAGTACCATGAAGGTAAGTACCACAATGTTACGCCGCACAGAAGAAAATCACATAGGTATTACCATGAATGTAAGGACTCAGGTCACACAAAGTATAACTTTGGTGCGGTAGGAAATATTATTAGTTGTAAATACTGAATCATCTTACTTTGTTAAGTGGCAGACCCTTGTAAGATCCTAAATCATCAAACCCATGTAGGATCCTAAATCATCAGAACCACGCATGATACTAATACAGCAGACCCACGTTGGATCCTAGAATAGTCCCACATATATTTCTAGAGCGGATCCAGGTGAGACTCTCAAACACAAACCCATGTAGGATCCCAATGAAATGACCCAAATAGGATCCCTTTCTCATGTTATAGCCAACTACAGGGATCCCACACTAATCTAAGATGATTCTAGGAGGGTCTGACCCTCAAGACATAGGTTTATACAAGAACTACCATGAAACCCCATGATAAATAATCTCAAAGGACCTCCATATAAATTGTGTCTCAATGCAACAGATGGTACATCAATCGGACGCTCGGTCTGTATGTTATATGCATTTTATATCTGACGGCCCGGTTGGATTGTTGTTTGATCCAACCCGGCTATACCCCAACATTATCCAAAACTCAAGTGGGTTATACCTAAAAGATCTTCTCGATAAAAGGTTTCTGGCGCCGTAGATGGTTTGTCAAATAGACACTCGTAGCTCATGATATGGTCGAAATAACGAAAAGGGGTCGAAGATGGTCCCGGTCCGGTCTGACCTAGTTAGACCGACTGAGCCTGACCCGGCTTGGGTTAACCCTACCTGCGAGATCTGACCTGGCCCGCATGGTTTGGCACTGCCTGCTGGGTCTGGTACTACCCACCGGCATGGCCTAGCCCACTGGGTGGCTAGCTGGGCAGCCCGCACAGCTCACGGCTGGCCGGAAGGCCAACCATCCTCCGTGCGGCATCGTCATGCACTGCACCATCATCGGCAGCCGGCAGCGAGCAGACCTCTCTCCCATCACCGTTGCAGCTCAAGGCCGCCTCTCTTGCACACTCAGTGGTGTGGATGTGTGCTTCCACCTCCCATTCAAACATACGGCCATGCACTGGCTGCCTCCCTTGCTCTTCCATAGTCGACGGGCCACGACTCATCTTGAGGGGCGCAGTCGCACCACTTCCATCGTCACGGCCAGCCGGGGTGGCGGCCGTAGCTCCCAAGCCCTTCCAGCGACGTTCCTCGGGTCACCGAGAACACCTCGGTGGCCCGTTCATCATTCTGTAGACTCCAGAACTCACCTAGGGATGTTGTAGTCGATTAAAAGCCATCAAAATCCCACAATGTTTGGGGTGAGGTCAGGTTGTCTTCTTTTGGCCCGCACCCTCCACGCTAGAACGGTAGCGTGAAACTTATTTGTTCTTCAATACAGAAGAATATAAATTTTCTTAAATCAGGAATAATTACATTAACATGTAAAAGGGTAAAAAAACAATCCCTGCAACAATTTCTCATTGGAGGTGTTTCCAGAAGAAGTCGGTGACGGAAATGAGGCTGCCAACGAGCGTCGCTTTCACAACACAATAATGAAGTTAGGCTCGTGTTTTGTCCTCATTCTTGATTTATAAGTATATCATTTGTTGGATAGGGTGTTCTTCATTGGAGACAAAGTTTCTCCAATGTTCTCCCCAATCATCCATTTTTACAAAGATTTCTCCAATGAAATGAGATCCAACAAATTAAAAAAGGATTATAAATTTAATTTTCATTCGCACAATTTAATGGCACAATTAATTGTATTGTGTTGGTACAATTAAATGACTCCATTAATAGTATTGCATTGTAAAAATTAAATGTCACAATAAATTGTATTGCATTGAAACCAATAAATGGGAGGATTCAAGGGACCACCCCACATTAAAGAGGGGTTCGGGTGGTCCCCACCACTAGAATTCAAAAGGGAGGTTTTCTAGTTTGGGTGGTCCCCAACCCCCAAACTCAAAAGTAGGGGTTTGAAAAGAAAAATAAAATGTTAAATATTTTATTTATATTCTTACACATAAAGATGAAAAACTATCTTCTACCCTCGACCTACTGTGGTCTATATTAAAGTATCCCTAATCGAATATCGGCACTATGAGTTCAACGGTGCCATAGGATTTCAATTCTGATCACCAGTTCAAAATATTCAAAAACCCACATGCACATTTAAAGAACGTACCTAAAAAAGTACAGAAATTCATTCCAGGAACTCTGAGCCTCGGAATCACGCACTGTCAATTTTCACAGACCCGTAATATTCAATATTATTTAAAAAAATCATGGAATTTTTCTGGGTATTTAAATTCTCCCCACGTCAGGGCTTGGAATCCCTGAAAGCCACATCAAAAAATCTAGGAAAACAAGTGTGGTTCTAAGCAGAAATATAAGCCTCCCACTCCCATGTTCTCTCTGAGAGGTTCCTGTGCTGCCAATGTATGTGAAACTGAGGTATCGACTGCCCATGAAGGTCCCGCTCATGTCGGTCATCAATCTCTACTAGAGCCTCCAAAAACGTCACCCGATCGTCGATGTCCAGCTCTCTATGGTCCATGACGTGAAATGGTTCATGTATGTATCTCCTTATCTGGGATACGTGGAAAACGTCACGCACCCGGGCAACTGAGGTGGAAGAGCTAAGCGGTAAGCACCCTCACCAACTCTGCTGAGGACATGAAAGGGTTCGATGAACCATGGAGATAACTTGCTACCCTGACCGAATCTCTGAAATCCTTTTCAGTGTGAGACTCCTAGAAATATGTAGTCACCATCCTCAAAATCTAGAGGTCTCCATCCCTTATCTGCATAAGACTTCTACCTACTTTCTGGAGTCTTCATCTGCTCTCTCATCTGTAGGAAGTGGGCTGACATGGTGAGTCGGGTGACAATCACCTAGATAGAATCAAGACCCCTCTGTGTACATGGAGTTCTAGTCATGAAGTCCTTGGATACCCTATCCCAATTACATTGTGGGACATCTAAAGGATAAACTATGCTTGCTGGCACCTGATGATCCGCCTTCACTTGAGGAAATGTGAGGCACCGTGAAAAAAAATGTGCTACTTCTTTTTTCATTCCCGACCACCAGTGCTATCGTCAGAAGTCTGGGTACAACATTTCCACTCTTGGATGTACCACTAGAGGGGTTCTGTGGAACTCCCTCAGTACTTCCTCCCTATGCAACCCTGGTACCAAGGTACATCTTTTGAAAAGAATGACATTCTCCCCACCTTCATAAAATCCATCAGGTGGATGTCTTTTGAATATCTAAGCACGTCGAGCCTCAGAGTCAATTCCCCCATTTTGTGCCTCCCTAACTCCCTGAAGAAGTGGGGGAGTGATTGTATGAGACTTAAGAAAGGCTTCTCCATCTCAATCTACAAAGGATATCTACAAATCGGCTCGCTTCTCCATCGCCTCACATAGCCGAAATATACCACATATTCTGCTGAGTGAATGTTATAGAATGTTCTCTTTCCCAATAGTATTGACTATCTTGAATTCATAGTCCTGGATTAACTCAAGACAACATCACAGTCTCAGGTTTAGGTCATCGTGAGAGAAGATATACCTAAGAATATTGTGATCAGATTAGACAGTAAAATGTTCTCCCATCAATAAATGTCACCACATCTTCAAGGAAAAAACCACTGCTTCTAACTATAGGTCATGGATAGCGTAGTCCGTCGCATGTTTTCTCAGCTGTCGAGAACCATATTCCATAACTACTCGCTCCTAAATCAGGACACAACCTAGCCCAGTCCCTGATGTGTTACAATAGACTACGAACCCAAATCCCTCCTCTGGAAGCCTCATGATGGGGACACTAGTCAGCCTCTACCTCATCTCCTTAAAACTCCGCTGGCATTTCTCCGACCACATGAAGGGTTTTTTCCATATTCATTAACACTGATAAAGGTGCTGCAAAGCTAGAGAAATCTGGCACAAACCTCTTGTAGTATCCAACCAAACCCAAGAAACTCCTTACCTCCATCACATTCATGGATGACTCCCAAGAAAGTACTACCTCAATCTTTACTAGAGCTACTACATCGCTAGCCTCTGAGATGAAATGTCCCAAAAAGTGAACCTCTCAGATCTAGAAATAGAACTTCAAGAGCATACCATAAATCTAGTGCGCTTGGAGTGTGTCTAGAACTATATGAAAATTATATGCATGCTCCTCCTCGGTAGATGAGTAGATCGTAATGTCATCGATGAATAGTACTACAAAGTGATCATGGTTTGGCTGGATGATCATGTTCATGATACCCATTAACACTGATGGAGTGTTGGTCATGCCTAATGGAATAACCAATAACTCTTAGTATTTGTTCTGACATCTTAATGTCATCTTCTACACATCCTCATTTTGTACTCTGATCTGGTGATAGCCCAACATAAGGTCCATCTTTGAGAACAATAGTGCTCCCTTCAACTGATCATATTGTGTTTCAATCCTCGGGAGTGGGTACATGTTTTTCATGGTCAACTGGTTCAGGCGCCGATAGACATCTCAAAGTCTCAAGCTCACATCCACCTTCTTGGCGAACAAAATCGGGGCTACCAAAAGAGAAACACTGGGCCTGATGAATCACTTCCCCTATAAGTCCTATAGCTACACCCGTAGCACACGAAGCTCTACAGGAGCAATCTGATATGCTCGTGTAGATATCTTTGTCTTCTCGGGGTACAAGTCAGTGTAAAGTTATACCTCTCTTTCAAGAGGTAGACCCGAAACATCATCATGAATGACAACTACGTACTAGTCCACCACTATAAGACAGCTCAGACTCTACACATCAACCGCACTGAGGGTAAAGCTAGCCAAATGATTAGTGATCTACTACACTCTCCTTCAGGTAAGTCCATCCTGTGCTGCCAAGGCTCCCTTCTCACCAGTGAAGGTAAACCTAGTCCCATCCATGTGGACGCACCACACCTTGTGCCTAATACAGTCTATGTGATCATAGACTATAGATAACTTGTCCATATCTAAGATTACATCGTAAAGACTCTATGCTACTACTAGGAGATCCCTACTAATGCTCTCGCCTCCTAGAGTATGCTCGCACTACCAGCACCAGTGTGTTTACATCAAATCCTCTATCGTAGGAGTCTGTTGCTGTAAGGATTGAGCCAACTGCTCCACTGGAATATCCGAGCTCCAAACGAGGGAGTTGAAATAAGATAATGACTAGCACCTTTTTCTATAAGTACCTAAAGATATGGTGTAGTAGACATAGATCATTCATCGTATCATCTTTGGTGTTCCGTGGTCATAGGCCTCTACTACCTGGACCTGTGCTCGCCCCTGTACACCTTCTAATTTTGGTCAGGGTGGACCACCTAGTGGTGGTGGTGGTAGTAACATATTGTATGTCTCCCGCCACCAGCTTCATGGCCATCTCTTTTTCCACCTCATCCTACTCCCTACGGACCTCCTCGGTTGAACCTCTATCTACATGGGAGGTCCTTCAACTATCTATTGATCCTCTATATAGCGGGTCGTGCAGTCATGAGCCATGTGACCATGTACGTTGTATGAGTAAAACAGTCCGCTCCTCACATGTCTAGCTATGTCTCAGGTGCCAATCACAACCAAATTTGAATAATGCAGTCATACACCTATAGGTATGGTCCACCTGGACCACTATGACATTGGTTTACTGCCAGCTGTAGAAGACTCCACTGCTTGACGCCCGGTGGTGGGTCTTTCTAATGGTGACTGCTCAGCAAGAAAACTATCCACTAAGAGGGTTCGCTCTAATACCCCCTCCTACATCGGGATGCTAAGAGAAATCATCGAAGCCCTGATCTCCCGCATCAGTCCCTACTCAATGGTCTGGGCCCTTATGAAAGGGTCCCACACCATATCAGTGGAGTAGCGTAAGAGGTTGGTGAACCTCCCTGAGTGCTGAGCAACAGTCATTCTTCCCTCCTGCATATGAAGAAGCTCTTATATGTGCACTACGTGAAGGGTCTCTAGGACAAACTCTGTCCGAAATAGGCTCTCAAAGACTACACAGAGAAGTGCCACCTTATCATGAGCCTGGAGCATGAGGCTCCACCATCATTATACTTCTTCCTAGAGATGACTGGTGCCAAGTATCACAATGAGATCAACTGGTGTCCCTATAAGTAGGAAGACTCTCACCACGGCCTCCAACAAATCCTCACCCGTCAGTGGGTCCATCTCATCCCTGAACCTGGGTGTCCTCTAGCACTGGAACTCAAGCATCACACTCAAGAGACAAGCACCCTTCGCTGCTAGGGCTACAGGCATCGTTGGCCCTACTGGTAATAGTATCATTGGTGCCTCTACTGGTTCCTCTCTTGATAATTGGCCATGCACCGAGGCCTCGTCTCTTGGTGGGCGATGATCACATACTATACCCAAAACCCTAGATGGCTGTCTCCATGGAGGATTCCAGAAAAGAAACATGTGTGCCACAGTCAATAATTTATACCTAGTAAGTTGACTAAAAATGATCACAAAGAAAACTTTTAAAAACACACATGCGATCAGTGTTTTCGTGCACTGAGTCAGAAATTAGAAGTCAGGGTCCTGGTGTATGGATACGTCGGCCGCCACACCAACACTAGATTCCCTAAACTAATAACCACACTCACAACACATAACACTATTGCCGTAAAAAAGATCATATTCCAATGTTTTATGGTATAACTAATTCCTTTAATACCAATTTGTCAGGACCTATCCCACGGGGCCCTTGCCGTGAGAACCCCAAGCCCACCTTCCATAGTCTAGGGGCTGGTGACTAGCACCGAAAGGCGTATTCCCTAAAAACCGTGAAGGAATTTCCTTTATAACCTATAAACACACACAACCATGCACATAGAAAGATAAAAGCACAATTAAACTATATAGTAAAAAGAGTGTGTAAAATAAGAAAAAGGGGACAAAATACAAGCCCGACTGGAAATTACAAGAAAACTGAAAAGTACAAGTAAACTGAAACAACTCCTATGAACACCCGCCAAGGACCCTACCTGAAGGGTAGGTACATCTCTCGAAAGGTCGTATCTATAGTACGCCTCATCTAATGTCCACCTCTGAGCTACCTCTAGTCATGGTACTCTCATCCTCAGTCAGCGATGCCCGTCTTCTACACCAAAAACAATAAGGTGCGGGCATAGACCGTGCAGGGGTGAGTATAACGATACTCTGTAGGGACTTTGAGACCCTCTAAGATCTCACAAAACCCACATAGATAAACCAAAAAGCATGAAAACTTCTAAAACCCCTACTTAGGTATATTCCTATACATATAACTAAGTTATCAAGAATACCCATCTCATTCATGAGGAAACACAAGGACCAATCTTATCCAAAGTACAATTGTTCCTCATAGGGAAGAATACCAAAAAGGTAACACCACACAGAAGAATACCATGATGGTATCACCATGAGGGTATGTACTATAATGGTATGCCACACCGAATAATACCACAATGGTATCACCACGAAGGTAAGTTCCACAAATGTATTCCGCACAAAAGAATTCCACAATGGTATTACCCTGTAGGTATGTACTAAAATGGTACGCCACACAGAAGAATACCAAAAAGGTATTACCACAAAGGTATAGAATCAAATCAGACCAGGTATAACATAGGTACGATAGCAAATATGATTAGATGTAACTACTCAATCATCTTACTCTGTTATGAGGCAGACCCATGTAGGATCCTAAATCATTAGACCCACCTAGGATCTTAAATCATCCGACCCACATAGGATCCTAAATCATCAAACCCATGTAGGATCCTAGGGTAGTCCCACATGGATTCCTAGAGTGGATCTAGGTGAGACTCTCAAACATAGACCCACGTAGGATCCCAAAGCACATACCCACATAGGATCCCTTTCTTATGTTACATCCAACTACAATGTTCCCACACTAAGCATGCCTAATTCCAGGAGGGTCCTCTCCTCAAGCCACGTGTCAATAATAAAACTACAACAAAGTCCCTTTATAAATTATCATAATGGACCGCCAAGAAAAAGGGGTCTCAACGCAATAGACGGTGCATCAATTGGACGCCTGGTCTGTAAGTTATTGACTTTTTAGATATAAGGGCCCGGTTGGATTAGGGTTCGCTCCAACCTAGCCATACCCCAAATTTATCCAATACTCATGTAAGGTATATGAAAAGGACAGTCTCGATCCAAGTATTCTGGTTCTATAGATGTATCATCAAACAGACACTTGTAGCTCAAGATATGGCTGAAAGAACGAAATGGTTTCAAAGCTGGTCCGGGTACAGTCTGACCCGGTCGGCCGACCATGCCCGACCTGGGGGATTTGACCCAGCCTGCTTGGTCTGGCCAGGCCCGCTGGCATGGCCTGGCCGGCTGGATGGCCTTCTTGTTCTCCTGCTGGGCCATCTGCTGGGCAGCCCGCGATGGGCAGCTCACTCGGCTCGCGACTAGCTGAATGATCAGCCTTCCTCCACACATCACAGTCGGGCGCCAAACTATCACTGACTGTCGGCAGTGAGCCCGAAGTCCTCCCTTCGACGTCGTGGCCCAAGGATGCGGCTCTTGCATGCCCGTCTGTGCATACATGTGTCGCCGCCTCCTTTTCACATGGACGATTGTACACCGGTCATCGCCCTTGCTCCACAATGACCCTTCTCCCATGGCGCGGTCACACTGCCGCCACCGTCGTGGCCGGCTGAGGTGCTGGACACCACTTTTGAGCCCTTCCGACGATGTTCCTCGGGTCACCGGGCACGCCCCAGTGGTCCATCGTTAATTACGTATACTCCTGAACATGCCTCGATATGTCTCCATCAATTAATGACCATCAAAATCCAACAAAGGTTGCGGAGAGTTTGACCAGTGTTCGTTTAGCCCGCACCCTCTGCATTATAATGGTAACAAGCTGCTTATTTTTTCTTGAAGCAAGAAGAATATAAATGTTCATAAATAAAGATAAATGTCAAGAACAGGGAAAGGGGTAACCAAACAACATTCCCTTCCTCGATTTCTCGTTGGAGGTGTCGTGAGAAGATGATGGGGAAACCGATTAGGGTGCCAACGATCGTCGCTTCTGCAACACACTTCCAATGTAGGGATCCTGTGTTGTCCTCATTCTTGATTCCAAAGTACGGTCTTCGTTGGAGAAAGAGTTTCTCCAATGATCATCACGTAACATCCCTTTCACCAATGACTTCTCCAAGGAAATGAGAATCCAACAAATTAAAATTGGTACTTCATTTTAATTTACGTTGGCCCTATTAAATGGGACAATTAATTGTATTTCCCTAGCACAATTAAATGGAACAATTAATTATAATGAATTTTCACAATTAAATGGCATAATTAATTTTATTGGGATTACACAATTAAATGGGATGATTCCAATAGACTTCCCCACAATAAATAGGGGTTCGGGTGGTCCCCACCACTAGAATTCAAAATGGGGGTTTTCTAGTTTTGGTGGTCCCTACCCCCAAAACTCAAATGGAGGGGTTTGAAAAGAAAAATAAAATGATAAATATTTTATTTTTCTTCACCCACAAAAAAAATAAAAAACATTCTTCTACCCTCGACCTACTGTGGTTGAGGTGTAAGTCCCCTTAAGAAAATTTCGGTACTGCGAGTTCAACGGTGCCCTCAGATTCCAATTCCAAGCACCGGTTCAAATGTTACAAACCCCCGCTCTCACATTTTCTAGGCTTACCTAAAAATTTTCATAAATTTATTCCGGGCACACCGGGCCTTGCAGTCACGTTCTGTTAGTTTTCTCGGACTCATAATATTCCATATAATTAAAAAAAATTACATATAATTTGTATGGGTCTTTACATTCTCCCCTCCTTAGGGATTTTCTTCCCCAAAATCCACATCACAAAATCTAGGAAAACAAGTTGGGGTATTAAGCATGAATCTGAGCCTCCCGATCCCATGTGATCTCTTTGAGGTTCCTGTGCAACCAACGTACGTGCAACCAACGTACGTGCACCAAAGGTGTCGACCTCCCATGAAGGACCTGCTCCCGTAGATCCTCAATCTCCACTGGATCCTATATAAACATCACCCCATTGTAGATGTTCAGCTCGATGTGGTCAATGACGTGAGATCGTTCATGCACGTATATCCTCAACTGGGATATGTGGAAAAGGTCATGCAGCCAGTGCTACTGAGGTGGAAGAGCTAAGTAGTAAGCCACCTCACCAACTCTGCTGAGGACCTGAAAGGGTCTGATGAACCTTGGAGATAACATTCCACCCTAGCCAAATCTCTACAAACCTCGTCGAGGTGAGAACCATAGAAATAGGTGGTCACCATCCTCAAACTCCCAAGGTCTCCATCTCCTATCAACATAAGAATCATGCCTACTTTTTCCGGTCTCCATCTACTATTGGATGATCTTCACCTTCTACATGGTAGCATGTCCCATATCTGGTCTCATGAGGGCTGACTCCCCCTGGTAAGTCCATTACAAAGGTGATCTTCAAGGTCAGACATACAATGCCTTGAAAGGTGCCATCCCAATGGTGGAGTGATAATTGTTTTTTATGTAAACTCCACCTAGAGGAATTGATCCTCCCAGCTATGACAGAAGTCGAGGATGCAACCACGCAACATGGCCTCGAGGGTCTGAATGGTCTGCTCAGTCTGGCCATCCGTCTGAGGATGGAAGTCCATGCTCAAATGAAGGTATGTCTTGAAGGAATCCTACATCCCCTTCCATAGCCGGTAAGTGAAACATGCATCAAAATTGGAGACAATCATCGAGGGGACTCCATGTAGCATCACAATCTCCCTCACATTGGGGCGTCCCATGCTCTCTACTAAACCCTTCTCTCTGATCGGTAGGATGTGGGTTGACTTAGTGAGTCGGGTGATGATCACCCAGATAGAATCTTGAACCCTAGATGAATGTGGATTTCCTATCACGAATTTCAAAGATACCATGTCCCACATCCACTCTAGGACCTCTAAAGGCTGAGCTAATCCTACTGGTAACTGATGCACTGCCTACACTTGCTGACAAGTGAGGCACCGAGAGACAAACTCTACTACTGCTTTCTTCATTCCTGATGACCAGTGTTGTCATTAAAGGTCTTGGTACATCATCGCCACTCTTGGATGTACTATTAGAGGGGATGTTTGGAACTCCCTCAGCACTTCCTCCCAAAGAGACACGTGTACCAATGTACATCCTCTGAAGAGGATGATGTACTCCCCAACTTAAGAAAAATTCATCAGGTGCCTATCATGTGGATATATGAACCCGTCGAGCCTCGTAGTCAATATCCCCAATTTGTGCCTCCCTGACTCATAGAAGAAGTGGAGGAGTGACTGTAAGAGACTGGAGAAAGGTTTCTCCATCTCGATCCACAATGGATATCTGCAAAGTGGCTAGCTGCTCTGTTGCATAACTTAGCAACTATATACCAGATCTCCTACTGAGTGCATCTACTACAACATCCCCTTTTCCAAGGGTATATTCTATATCGATGTCATAGTCCTGGAGGAACTCAACCCATCATCATTGCCTCAGGTTCAAGTCCTTCTGATAGAAGATATTCATGAGACTCTTGTGATCTGGGTTAACTGTATGTCATTTTCCCATCATGTTATGTTGCCATATCTTCATGTCAAAGGCCACGGCTGCTAATACCTAGTCAGTGGTAGCGTAGTTCTGAGCTTTTTGTCTTAGCTGTTGAGAACCATATGCGATAAATGCTTTCTTCTTCATCAGGACACATCAAAACCTGGTCCCTAATTCATCGCAATAGACTACATACCCATCACCCTTTTCTGGAAGCCTCAAGATGGGGGAACTAGTCAGCCTATGCCCCAACTCCTGAAAAATCTTCTTGAATTTCTACGACCACATGAATGGGTGCCCTTTCTTAGTCAATGATGATAATGGCACCTCATATCTAGAGAAACCTAGAATAAATCTCTATTAGTATCTGGACAAACCCATGAAACTTCATACCTTCGTCACACTCCTGGGTGGCTACCAATCAAGTGCTGCCTCAATCATTACAGGATCCACTAAAACTCCAGTCTCCGAGATGAAATGTCCCAGAAAGGGAACCTCTTGGATCCAGAACTGGCACATTGAGAGCTTACCTTAATGATTATTCCCTTAGAGTGTGTCCAGAACTATCTAAAAATGATAGGCATGCTCCTCCTCAGTAGCCGAGTAGATCAGAATGTCATCGATGAAGGCTACTTCAAAGCGATCAAGATATGGCTGGAAGATTTTATTCATGAGTCCAATGAATCCTGTTAGAATTTTTTTCATGCCGAATGGAATAATCAATAACTCATAGTGGTTGTACCAACATCTAAAATCAATCTTCTGCACATCCTCATTTCGTACTCTTAGCTGGTGATAGCCTTATCTAAGGCCTATATTTGAGAACCCCCATGCTCCCTTAAACTGATCAAAGAGGTCATCAATCCCCGGGAGTGGGTACTTATTCTTCACGGTCACCTAGTTTAGGTGCCGATATTCAACACAAAGTCTCAAGCTCCAATATTCCTTCTTGGAGAACAAAATTGGGGCAGCCCAAGGAGAAACACTAGGTCGGATGAATCCCTTCCACTGTAAGTCCTCTAGCGGTACCTGCATCTCACGAAGCTCAGCAAAATCCATCTGATATGCTAGTGTAGATATCAGTGTCGTCTTAGAGTACAAGTCAATCTAAAAGTCACCCACTCATCGAGGAGGTATACTTGGAACATCATCAGGAAATGAAACTGTGTACTGGTCCACCACTGCTGGATTGCCCAGACTCTCCACATCAACCGCTATGAGGGTATGTCTAGCCAACTAATGATTGATTGGATGCACTATATTTCGGGTAAGTCCATCCTATGCTGCAAGGGATCCTTTCTCTCTACTGAAGGTAAACCTAGTCCCATCTGTGCGGACACACCGCACTTTGTTCCTAATAAAGTCTATCTGAGAATGGAATATTGATAACCAGTCCATACCCACGATGACGTCGTAAGGCCTTGACGCCGCTACTAAGAAATTCCAACCTATCCTCTCGCCTCCTAGAGTAAGGTCACACTACATGAACTAGTGTGTAATTATCAAATCCTATCCCGTAGGAGTCTCAAGCAGTAAAAATTAAGACAACAGTTCCACTAGAATCTCCATGCTTTGAACGAGGGTAGTGGAAGTAAAAGAATGACTGGAAGCTGTGTCTATAAGTACTACATATATGGTGGATTAGACACAGATCGTTCCATGTATCATCTCCAGAGCTCCATGGTCATAGGACTTAGTTTCCCGGAGCATAGTTCACCCCCTTCCACTTGCTCTTTATTGTCGGGGTGGACCACCTGGTGGTGGTGGTGGTAACTAACCAAATCATCTCCCACCATCAGCTGCACGACCAGCTTCTCTGCCCGGTCTGCCAACTCTTAGTGGACCTCCATGATCGAACCTTTATCCCTACTTGGGTGGTTCTTCGAAAAACTGCATATCCTTTGTACGGAGGGTCGGGCAGTCACGATCCATGTGACACTTCCCACCGAATCTATAACACTTCCCACTCCTTGCATGACTAGCTCTATCACTAGTGCCCCGCACAACCGAACTAGAATCCTATGGTCATCCACCTGAAGGTATAATCCTCTTGGACACCTGTGACATTGGTTTTGTTCCAGCTATAGAAGACTCCTATACTCGATGTCTGGTGGTGGGTCTCACTGTTGGTGACTGCTCAGCAAGAAAACACTCCACTAAGAGGGCTTTCTCTAACACCTTCGCCTGCGTCGGGATTTTGAGAGAAATCATCGAAGCCCTGATCTTCCACCTGAGTCTCTTCTCAAAGGTCCAGGCCTTGAAGAATGGTTCCTGCACTATATTAGTCAAACAGCGTGACAGACCGATGAACCTCACTGAGTACTAAGACACCTTCATGCTTCCCTACTGCAGAAAAAGAAGCTCTTGTATGCGCACATCGCAAAGGGTTGCTGGAACAAACTCTTCATGAAAGAGGCTCTCAATGTCCTCCCAAGAAAATTGTCACATTGTCATGAGCCTAGAGCATCAAGATCCACCGTCTGACTGCTGCTTCCTGTAAAACACTAGCAAAAAATATCACTATGAGATCAGATGGTGTCCCTACAAGTCGGAAAAATCTTATCACGGCCTCCAACCAATCCTCAGCTGCATGTGGGTCCGTCTCACCCCTGAACCCGGCTGGCCTCTAGAACTGGAACTCGTGCAATGCGCTCACGCGGCGTGCACCGTCCGCTTCTTGGGATAATGGCATCGGGGGACCAATGGGTAATGTTACCGTTGGTCCCTTGGCTGGTTTCTATAATGATAAAGGGCCTTACGTCAAGGCCTCATCCCACAGTGGGCTATTATCGCATACTATACCTGGAACCCTAGTTGGCTATTTTCATGGTGGAATCCTAAAAAGAAACATGTGTTCCATGATCAATATGTTATACATGGTTAGCTGACTCAAAAATATCCCAATGAAAACTTTTCAAAACACACATGCAATCAGTGTTTTCATGCATTGAGTTAGAAATCAGAAGTCAGGGTCCTGGTGTATGGATACGTCGGCCACCACACCAGCACTAGATTCTCTAAACTGATAACCACACTCACTAAACATAACACTATTGTCGTTAAAAAGATCAGAGTCCAATTTCCTACATTATAACTGACTCCTCTGATACCAATTTGTCACGACCTGGCCCCCAGGGCCCATCCCGTGACTACCCCAAGCCCACCTTCCACAATATAGGAGCTGGTGACTAGCACCCAAAAGAATATTCCCTAAAAACTGGGATGGCATTGCCTTTATAAAATATAAACACACGCAACCAAGAAAATAGCAAGATATTGGAAAAAATAAACTATATAGAAAAATGATTGTGTATAGTATGAAAAAGTATCCAGAATACAAGAATAACTGGAAAGTGCAAGAAAGATGATAAGAAAAAGTAAACTGAAACAGATCTTGTGAACTCCCAAAAAGGACCCTACCTAAAGGGTTGTTACAACTCTCAAATAGTCATCTCTATGGTACATCTCATCTAATTTCCACCTCCGAGATACCTCTAGTACAAGTATTCCCATCCTCAATCAATGCTATTTTTCATCTACACCAAACACAATAAGGTGTGGGAATAACTTGTGTAGGGGTGAGTATAACGATACATAGTGTCGAGACCCTCGAAGGTCTCAAAAAACCCACAAATGGTAAACCAAAAAAATGAAAACATATAACAACCCTACTTAAGTATATTCCCATACATATAACTAAGTTATCAAGTATACCCATCTCACTCATGAGGAAACACAAGCACCAACTCTTATCCAAAGTAAAATTGTTCCACGTAGGAAAAAATACCATGAGGGTAACACCACAAGGGTAAGTACCCTGAAGGTAACACCAGAAAGGAGAATACCACGAAGGTATCACCACGGAGGTAAGTACCATAATGGTATGCCACACAAAATAATACCACAAAGGTATCACCATGAAGGTAAGTACTACAAAGGTATGCCACACAGAAGAATACCACAAAGGTATTACCATGAAGTTAAGTACCACAATGTTATACCACAATGAAGTATTCCAAAAAGGTATTAACACAAAGTTAAGGACTCTACTCAAACTAGGATAAACCTAGGTATGGTAGCAATGATGATTAGATGTGGCTACTGAATCATCTTACTCTTCTAAGAGGTAGACCCCATGGGATCCTTAATCATCAGACCCATGTAGGATCGTAAATCATCATACCCATGTCAGATCCTAATATAGAAGACCCACGTAGGATCCTAGACTAGTCCCATGTGGATTCCTAGAGTGGATCTAGGTGAGGATCTCGAACACAGACCCACGTAGGATCCCAAATCATAGACCTATATAGGATCCCATTCTCATGTAACATACAACTACATGATTCCCACACTATGCTATCTTGATTCCAGGAGGGTCTGATCCTCAAGCCATAGTTCAATACTCCAACTTCCAGAAAGACCCATGAAAAAGTATCTCAATGTACCGCCACATAAAAATTGCCTCAATGTGACAGGCGGTGCGTCAATCGGACGTCCAGTCTGTATGTGATTGGCTTTTTAGATTCAAGGACCCGATTGGATTTGTGTTTGATCCAATCCAACCATACCCCAAAATTATCAAAAACTCATGTGGGGTAAACCAAAAGTACCACCTCGATCCAAACATTCATGCACCGCAGATGGTTCGATAAAGGACGATCCTAGCTCAAGATATGGTCGAAAGAACGAAAAGGGGTCGAAGCTGGTCTGGGTCTGGTTCGACCCGATCGGACTGACACGACCTGACCTAGCCTAGGCTGACCTGTCCTACGGGATCTGACGTGGCCTATTGGATCCAGCACAACCCACTGGGTCTGACAGATGGGAAACCCATGGTGTGACCCAAGGTGAAGCCCATGATAGGCTGCCCCCATGGCTCAGGGCTGGCCGGACATCCAGCCATCCTCCTCATGGAATGGTCACAGGCTATTCCATCACCTGTGGCAGCCAGCAAGCAGTCTGCCTACCATTTTCCACCACAAAACAAGTTCGTGGCTTCTGTACTCCCAGTTACATGGATGTGCGTTTCCCTCTCCACTACACGTGATCGGTTGTTCCCCAGCTGCCACCCTTTCTCCACTGTGGCCGATGGGCCGCGAATCTTCTCCAACAGTGCGGTCGTGCCACCGTTGTCGTCACGGTCGGCTGCAGAGTCGGCCGCCGCTCACTAGCTCCTCCGGCGATGTTCCTCGGGGCACCGGGTGCGCCCTGGTGGCATGTTCTTCATTTTATAGACTCCCGTACTCGCCTAGGGATGTCTTCTTCAATACAATACCATCAAAATCCCACAAAGGTTGTGGAGAGGTCGGGTCGTGTTCATTCAGCATCCACCCTCTGTGTTAGAATGGTGTCAAGTGGATTATTTGTTCTTGAATCAAGGGGAATATAAATGTTATTAAATCAAGATGAATATTAAAAACCAGAAAATGGGTAAATAGACAACATTCCCTACCTCGATTGCTCATTGAAGGTGTTGCGAGAAGAAGTCAGTGAAGGCGATGAGGGTGCCAACAATCATCGCTTCTACAACACACTTCTGAAGTCGGGATTGTGTGTCATCCTCCTTAACTCCAAAGTCTGTTCTTCATCTGAGAGGGAATTATATGTTGGGGAAATAGTTTCTCCAATGTTCTCCCCAACCCTCCCTTTCTCCAATGACTTCCCCAAGGAAACTAAGAGAAAAAAAACTCAAATTTGTTTATCAATTTAATTTATGTTGGCATAATTAAATGGAACAATTATTTTTATTGCATTGGCACAATTAAATTGAAAAATTAATTATATTGAATTGGAACAATTAAGTGGCACAATTAATTGTATTGCATTGACACAATTAAATGGGAGGAATCCAAGGGAATTCCCCACATTAATGAGGGGATTGGGAGGTCCTCACCACTAGAATTCAAAATGGGGGTTTTCTAGTATGGGTGGTCCCCGCCCCTATAATTCAATAGGAGGGGTTTCAAAAGTAAAATAAAATGTTAAATATTTTATTTGTCTTCTTTGAGGGAAAACTGAAAAACAATCTTCTACCCTCGACCTACTGCGGTCGAGGAGAAATTCTCCTTAAGTGAATATCAGTGTTGTGAGTTCAATGGTGCCCTCAGATTTCTATTCGAAGCACCTTTTCAAAAGTTATAAAAACCCACTCGCACATCTACTAAACGTATCTAAAAAAAGATTAGAAATTCATTCTGAGAACACCGGTCCTCATAATCACACTCCATCAATATTCTGAGACTTGTAATATTCCTTATAATTAAGAAAATTAAATGTAATTTTTCCAGGTCTTTATAATGTGATTATATAATAACCGATGGATATATGTGGTTAAATAAATATTAATTAATGTTGTGATAACTGTTTAGTTATGAATTTTAATTTTTTTTGTATACAAAATCATACACCTGTTAATAACTAGATATTATTTTAGACCCATTTGGTGGTGGCCTACTGAATTATTCACACACCCTACATAGGCTGACTGATGGGTATGAAAATGGATTTGATGGTTGCAGGATAAGAAAATTGAAAATGAACTGTGTTAGGTGGCTGGTTTAGGATGGAGAATAGATGGGGGAACTATATGTGGTTCTGGACCCTTTTTTTTAGTGTCATTATATTTTAGTTTTAATTTAACACTTGTCATGTACATTAGCATGACACATTATTTTATATCTTGATATTATATCTCATGTTTTGGTCATTTGGTTATCATGGTACTGTTCTGTTTATATTAATGATGTATCATGATTTTTTATCTATTTTTTAATCTAATGTATTACATTGATGAATGTTGGTATAGCCTCCACATGATGAATATTACACCATCACTACTACTCGATAGCCTCTATTGTAAGGGGAGGTGCATTCGAGGCCTTGTAGAGAACTGGATTGGGGCACAGGTGTGTGGCACTGGGATCCAAACATTACAAAGTGTCATTAGAGAAATAATTATTTTATTTTTTCTTATGAATTATATATGGGAAGGGATTATAGGAGAATGGGATGATTTGGTCCTTGATTAAGTGCTTAGTCAGGGGAGACGCTAACCCATGCACAAGGGAGAACCCAAGCCCCCAATATATGAAATGTTGTTGTTGTTGTATATTTTCATAGTTAAATATTACATAACCATAGTTGAGGCAATTGCTTTTTGTTTTTATTGTTGATGATGATATTTTATGAGATTAGATTGGTGGCTCGATATAGAAGAAGTGTTGAGTTACATTCATCATTCTATGAACTAATGGTTAAAATGACATGAATCATAATTTTCATGGATGATAAAATTGGTTGTGTGTTTTGGGTTATTCAGAAATGAATCGTATTATGCATACACAGGAAAATGGGTTGTGTATAAACATTTGATCTATTTTTCCTTTATTGTGAAACTAAAATGAAAAATGGTTCCTAACAAAAATTTAAAATGGATTTTAAAATTATGAAAGGTAAGAATAAATGGATGTCTAAAAGATAAACCTGAATATTGAGAATGTGTATACCCTTGATAATATAGTCCTCGGTGTTGGATGGATAAGGGTAGTGATAGTTCTTCATTTTTGGCCATGTGGGGGTGTTGTGTAAGTAAATTTGGGTATATTTTTAGGACCTCCCACTTGCATAACTATGATAATGTTTTAGCTACATCTGACGATGTGTGTTTAGAATTGTATAAAGTATGCCTCCACGGCGATGCTTTTTAGGAGGATGAATAGAGTACATAAATAGGGATAATCCTCTAATGTTGGAATATAAGGCATAAATTAATATGGTGAAGAATTTAGAGAGAATTTATGAAAAAACATTACTCGCTTCATCCAGGTTATAGAAAGAGACCCATGGTGGGTTGTGAATAGTATTTCCAATCTAATAAGGGTACTTCAGTTGCACCACCCTAAAACTTTTACAAGAGAGGGTGGTCCTGATAGATATGAATTATGGTTTGAGTACATCGAGGCTATACATGGACATTTAGATACTCCAATTTAGAGGAGTTTCATGTTGGTTTATTATATGCTACGAGGATCAGAAAAGAAATGGAGGTATATTCAGGCGTGGACCAGAAAAGACAATACTATGATATGGAAGAACTTCTTAGAGATGTTCCAATATCACATCTATCTAGATACACTATGGTGGGAGAGATATATTGAGTTCTTGGGGAATAATATGTGGCGTATTTTTATGATGGACTGTAACGTTTTACTCTTTAAAATTTTTAAATGGCGTGCAACAACATTGGAAGGGGAAAACACAATTATGACAAGATATTTTCAGGATGGGAAAAAATAAGATATTAAGTCACATGTTAATAATTTTCAATGAAATATGTTTTCTATGATGTTGGATCATGCTCTTATAATTGAGATAAATTGAAGGATGATATTAGTACAGGATATATAGTTGAATTTAGATGATCCAGAGGTGTGAATCCCTATATTAAGAAACATCTATTTTATAATGTCAGTTAGAGAAGTTGAAGCGGGGTTCATCGAAATGGGGATCCATTTCTCGGGATTTTTCTCAAGTGATGAATCACAAATATGGTAGGCCGGGACACTTCTAGGGACAGTTCCCTTGAATACCAATAGATTTTGATTCATGTGACAGGATTATACATCTACAGATTTTTATAGGAAACCACGACTGATGAGGAGTGATACATGAGCTAGATAGAACGAGGGTGTGAGAAGGGAATCTTCGACACCATATCAGTATATCAGTTGGAGTTCTATTGGAGGAGGTTATAGGGTCGGTAGACAATATTATTTTAGAGAAGATATCCTACACATATAGAGTGGTGTAGCTCAGGGGAGATAGACTATATAACAAGGATGAGGGGAATGATAGTTTCATATGATACGATCTACACTTATGGAGAGCAAGGTTGGACCATCAATATTGAGATGTACTATTCTCATAGATGATACTTTTTGTGGTGCCTTTTTATTTACTTTTTCCCTCATTCCATTATTTTTTCACTACCTTTGAATGGTATGAGCTTGGTGGTGGAGTTCATGAGGAGATATGATGATGATAGACACCCCATTCTAAGTACAGTGAAGAGACATTTTCTTTTTCATGGGATGATCTCTCAAGGATAGAGAATATTTCGTTCTATAGGATCTCTATATTCATGGCATGTGAGGATTATACCTAATTCAAGGTATGGAAAACATAGTATCACAACAAGGCCACATTGATTGATATTTTATGAGACTAAATTTTACATCTCCTACATGTGGGAGCCATATTCAATATGGACAGTGGGATATCTAGGAAAACTGTGTAGGGGAAATTTTATAGCAGTTGGGGGATCTCACAAATTAGGATTCAAGTCTATTTATGGATGAGTGACGTGTAATTTGAGATTTATTTACACCCGTAGTTGACAGGTTTTAGGATGTATTTTGGGAAGATATCCATGTGCTGCCTCGTGAGATAGATACAAAATTCACTATTGAGCATATTCTAGGAGCTAAATCCATTATTATTTCACAAAATAGAAAATGATCAATAGAGATTCAATATATCCTGACATAGATGGATGAATTTGAGAATAATAGATTCATCCATCCATGTATATCTCTTTTGGGTTCAATATTTTTTTCACTAACAAGGATTATGTGACCATTCACTTATATGTTGATTACAGGATGTTAAACCAGGTGAAAGTGAAAAAATGGAATCCTCTTCTGCATTTCAATTCTTATTTATCTGGTTGAGGGGATCATGAGTCATTTCCAATATTTCCTTGAGATATTTATATCATCAATTGAGAGTTTATAATTTTGATATACCAAAGAAAATTTTTAAATAAAAACATGGCTTATATTATTTGGTTTAGTACCATTTTGGATGATGAATTCACCGAAATAGTTTTTTTCCACGATCAACAAAAATTCAAATCATACATGGAATAGTTTTTTGTTGTTGTTGTTGACAACATCATTGTGTGCTCTAAGACTCATGATGATCTTGACTGAATCATGATATCATCCTAAGTACACTGAGAGAAAATTGGCTATACATTTTGATATCTAATTTCTAGTTTTCAATTGACCAATTACACTTCATGGGTCATGTAATCTCTGAGTATATTGTGTAAGTGGTCCTAGAGAATGACCTAGTAGTGGTTTTTTAGAGAATTCCATGAATATGTTCAATATCCGTAGATTTTCAGGGTTGTAATAATATTAGAATATATTTATTTATTACTTATCCAATTTGGATACCCAATTTTGGGCATGACAAATAAAGGGTAAAAGATTTACTAGCCAGGAATATTTGATGATTATTTCAAAGAGTTGAATAAGTACTTGACATCGACACCGATATAGATCCTACAAGATCCCGATGTGGAGTACATGGTTTATTGTGATGCTTTTAGGGTTAAACATGGAGCTCTATTGATGCATGTAGACTAATTTTTGATATGTGAGTCTTGGTAGTTTAGGCCTCATGAATGAAACAACCCTACACATGACCCCATGTTTGTAGTTGTGTATTATGATTTAATGTCTCGATGGAATTACCAGTTGGAAGAAAATTTTACAATCTATAAGGGAAATAGGCGATTAATGTATATCTTTTCATGGTAGGATTTGAATCATCAACACATAATATTTGTTGAGTATATGTTTCCATTTTATTTTGAGCCGACATATATGTTTGGAAGGTGGAATAATGTGGTTGATTTGTTGAGTAGGAAAAATCAAACTCATGTAGTTTAAGAGTCTAGTGCTGAGAAGAAGATGATTAACTTCCCAGCTAAAATACCTTTTGGGGTTTACGAGAGTCAGGAGATGATGAATATTATATAAGATACATTAGAGCATAAACATTTTATCTATATTAGAGAAATATAGTAAGAAGATATAAATTTTTTTTACATGATATAAATACTTTAATGATGGGTGTCACCATCAGTTTGGGGAATAGATGATGTTGAGTTCATCTTTTTCTATAATATGGTTGTTGTGACTACGCGTATGTGGGAAGAGATGATGAGCGAATTTCATACCTTAGTGTGGGTGGTAAAACTAGGGGTGACCAATATGTATAGTGACCAACAATGATAATTTTTTTGGCTGAGAATGAAAAAGGAGATCGGATAGTTCGGGACATGATTTTACACATCTTAGCAGGTGATGGATGAGAATCAATTACCAGTCAGTTTTCTATAATCATTACCCATTCTAGAGTTGAAGTGGGATGAAGCGACCATGGAATTTGTGTTAGTTCATCCATGGTATCCTTAAAATAATTTCACTATTTGGATTATAATGGATAGATTGACAAAATGTAGCTCATTTTTATCATATACGAGAAACATTATCAGTATAGAATTTGTAAAAGTGTATGTTCGAAAGATAGTCCTTCTGTATGTGGTCCATAAATAATATTCTTAGACCATAACTAAGGTTTTAAATCCTGATTATAGTAGGGTTTACAAAATTATATTATTTACATAGGATTCAAGGAGTATAGATTTCCACCCATAGAAATATGGGTAGTTAGAGCATACTAAACAAGTGCTTCAGGATTTGATGAAACAATATGTTATAGACTTCATTGGGTCTTGGGAAAAGCACATTGATTTATTTGAGCTAGTTATAAAATTTTTATCAGGATACGATATAGATTTTAACATTCGAGGATATATATGGTAGGCCCTGTAGATTACCATTATGTTGGATGAAGGTAGGTGAGTCAATGTTTTTGGGCAGATTCTACTACAAGAGATGTCAGAGCTAGTACAACTAATTCTAAAATAGATGCCTATGTCCCAGAGTAGATAGAAGTTATATGCTAATATAATTTGACCACCTCTAGTCCTTAATGTGTCTGATCGTGTATTCCTCTCTGTTTCACCAAAGTTGGGTATCGATATGATGTATCAAAAGTTAATGTCAGTTCCCAGGTTTGTTGGACATTTTGAGGTTTTGGAAAGAACTGGGATGGAATCATACCGATTTCCCTCTCCACATAAATATATTTCAATAAATTATGATTTCCATGTGTCACAACATTGGTGGTATCACCTCAAACCCTCTCTTATGATTGATGTGGATCATGTTTAGTTTAATATTGATGTGTCCTTTAAAGAGAATATAATAATTGTGATAGATTGTAGTGAGATGTATTGTGGGGAAATTCTATACTAATAGATCAGGTATTGTGGAAACATATGCATGTAGAGAAATAAATATGAGATATGGAAGAAGATATGGGGGATCAATGGCCTAATCATTTAGACTTGGAGTCAATGATATTATTGGCAGTGAATCTCATGGATGAATTGTTATAAGGGGGGATTGTAATATACTGACCATATATGGTGATGAAATGGTCTTGATTGAAGGTATTTGTAATGCACCCAGTGGGCCTAATGCCCAATGAACTCGGCCATTCCCAAGCCCAGCCCTCTGGTAGATAGATGACTCCCACCCTCTGGCAGATAAGAGGCCCCCACCTAAAACTATCCCAGATAACACATGGAAAGAACTGTCCCCTGTCGGATGAAAATTTTAATTCACCTCCCCTGACACACGAACTAGAGACAACATGCTTAACAAACAACCAAGAGTTTTATGAGTACCAACTAGATCGTACCTCAGTTGGTACTCATAATGCTCCCGGTTTGCTGTTAAGCCTGTGGTCTCCAGTTTGATTTGAAGGAGAGGCGAAATAAATTACTTGTCAGTTAGTGTACAGTTCCTGCAACATGTTATCTGAGAGAGTCTAATGTGGGGGCTTGTTATCATCCTAAGGGTGGTGGACTGCTATCTACCAGACGGCTATACTCGGGCATGGCCGAGTTCATTGGGATTTAGGCTAACTGGGTTTGTTACATAAAAAGAAGAATTTTTATGTAAGAACATAGTGGGCATAAATCCCAAAGAACTTAGCCACACCCGAGCCCATACTCTGGTAGATAGCAGACCCCCACCCAGAGGTAGATAATAGGCCCCCACCTTAGACTGTCCCAGATAACACGTGGAACGAACATTGAACTACATGATGAGGATTATAATTTACCTCCCTCGCAACTCGAATAGGAGACCAGAGGCTTAACATCCAACCGGGAGCATTACCAGTTCCAACTGAGCTACGACCTAGTTGGTAATTGTAACGCTCCCTATAGGGCGTTAAGCCTCTGGTCTCTAGTTAGAGTTGTGGGGGAGGTGAATTAAAATCCTATTCAGGAAGGGAAAGTTCCTGCCATGTATTTTTTGGGACATTTTGAGGTGGGGCCCTCTTATTTGCCTAAGGGTGGGGGTCTACTATCTTTCAGAGGGTTGGTCTTGGGCATGGCTGAGTATGTTGGGCTTTAGGCCCACTGGGTTCGTTATAATATTGTTTTATTATTTGATTTTGAATTCTTCATTTGGGTTCAAACATGTGTTTATGGGTGAAATTTTTAGTTGAATGGATGAAATAGGGAATTGAATTGTTGGAACACTTTGTAAATACACCGTGCACCCTAGCTCATCAAACGATTCAACCCTAGACAATGGGGTTTTGTACGGTTAATAAAAATCTTATCAAAACATGCTCCCTCTTGGGAGTCCCCATGCAACCTTATAAATTATATTTACAGTTTTGTAGCATGGTTAAGGGAAAATGTGTATAAGAATTAAATTTACCCAAAAATTAATTTGCAATATTCACAAACCACCATTTTAAATCTATTTATATCCCCATTTGACCATTGTTCATCTTTAAAATTTTGGAGCTCTCTGAAAAAAATCCAAGCCTTCCTAACCTCCGTTGTAAATGATTTGCGGCATGTATCACAGATCTTATCCCCTCCCATTAAGTGCATTCAATCCCACTTTGTTTCCCATTAGTTACCCTTTCCTATCCCAACTATGAATGGGGAAACTCTTAGGATTTTTTTAGATATATATCTGGGATATTATATCTTCATATAGATTTGATGCATGATTATTTAGTGTTTTGTATTTGGATCTCATTCCATGTTTTTTTGATACAAAAATTTTGGGGATTCAAATTAGTGAGTATTCTTTTTTTAACATTAGGTAGGTGGCCTATAATTCAAATCCCATTGTGTTGATTTAAATTATGCAACACCCCATGATTTCATAGTATTTTATCTCTCCATTAAAATTCAATAACTTGTGTTACACACATCATCGAGCTTGAGCGCACCATGACATACCAAACTAGACAATTAAAAAGAAGTTATGAATATTATTTACTGAATTTTGAATTTTATATACTCCATATACTTTTAGAATCTATGTTATGTTTTTCTTAGACATAATATAAGAAAAATCCATTTTTTCAGATAAAACAATTATTTTTTAAAAAAATTCATTTTTAACAGTTTGTAATGGGGAACATTTTTTAAAACCAAAATTTGGCACTTTTAATCATTCAATTTACTCAAATTAAATTATTCCTTAAAATTGAGAAATAAAAATTTATATTTGAATTTTTTTTTGGAATTTTATGATATCTTTCAAATTTTTATAAACAGTGAAACATGTTAAATAATAATTAAACCCAAATTTTTTAATCGAAAAAATTTATAATGTTATATTTTACATTTTGTGGTTTTAAAGCAGAATTATATTTTATTTTTATCATTTAAAATAATTTAGGTCATTTGATGTAATTTTACATTTAAACTGGACTTTAACAAGTGTCATTCTTTTGATAGTTATTGTTTCTTAAAAACAAGCTTTTTTTTTTTGACAATGATAATTAATTTTAAATTAACATCAACCAATTTAGTATTTTTATTTTAGAAAAATGGATTCCATATTAGGAATTAGGAGGTCCAAATTTTATAAATATGTTACTTTTAGTTTTATACATTATGAATATTTAATTCAGAAAATATTTTATTTACCAGGGTTAAAGTGTAAATCTTGTAAATAAGGGAATACAAAAATTCTTATAATAAATATAAATTACGTTAACATGTGTAATATTATTATTAGTTGATATATGTCAGACCATAGACATCCTTATGTCAATTTGGGGACCCATGGAGCCATTTGAGAGTGATAATGACAATTCATATAAATTAAAGTCAATTATGATGGTTCCTCGAGAGGTAATCCTGGTGCCTCTGGCTATGGTACCATTTTCAGAGATCACAAGGGGGATGTCCTTGGGTTTTTATATGGTTCTTGTGGCCTTGATTCATCTCTAGAAGCTGCAATGATCGGTATTATATCAGCGGTGGAGCAAGATTATCATCGTGGTTGGAACAATATCTGGCTTGAATGCAAATCCACCACTATTGTTCTCACCATTAGGAATGGTTCCTCTCATCTATCCTGGAATCTTAATAATTAGTGGAAAAAATGCTTGGATCACCTTTTGTCCATGAACTATTTCATCACTCATGTCTACAGCGAGGCGAATTATATGGAAGATGGTCTTGAAAATAAGGGCGTCAATGGCATTGACTTCTTATGGTGTGATGTGATCCCTAATGATGTTCTACCTTTTATTCAGAGGGAGAAATGTAAACATCATTTCATCAGACTTCTGTAAGTTTTACATTATTTTTTTCTAATAAACGAGCCTTTCCCTCTTGGGCAAGTGGTCATCCTAAAATTTAAAAAAATGACATAAAATATAGCTTTTAGTAAAATAATTTTACAAGGGGTTATATAAGTTATATTTTAGACTATAAATATTCATTTGAAAGATAAAAATATTTCCTAAATCATGGTTTTTGTTTTATAATTTTTAGATATCATATAAATAATGTTATTTTTGACGCAATAATGATCTAGTGTTTACCTCATTAAAGGATGATTGAAATAAATGAGATTAAAAAAATTAAAACAATAACCAAAATCTGTCCAATTTTTATTGAAATATTTTATTTCAAACATGATTCATCTTATCATTGAGTTTAATGTGTCTTGGACCATTAGAAATCAAAAATAATTATATAATAAAATAATATTTAAAAACACTCTTAAAGAGTCCCCTCCCCCCATATATAAAGCCTTGACCTATAACACATTTCTCACACCTCTCAAGACCCTTGTCTCATCCATCCTTTTCCCAATTAAGATCCATACATCCCTCTATTCCTCTTATAATCCTCACCTTAGGAAGAAGGCACTTCAAGGAAGCCTTTTTGTTCAATCCAAATGGAGTTACATGATTGAAAGGTACCAACTCCTCTTAAGTTCATTTCTTTTATTTTACTTCACCATCCCAATAAACTCTCATTATTCCATTATTTTATAACAAAACCAGTATAATCAATATACTAGGTTGTTTCTATGATATGTAATTTAACTACACTTATAGAAACCACCATCTAATGGGCATAAAACATAATGTTTCTATGGATGGAGAACTACTACATCACGAAACTAATATTGTTCAATCTTCTAATACCTCCTCTTATGGTGTCCATTATGATTTCACTGTAATTATATATGATATTTATGATGTTTAATTTATCTATAATATTCAGTAATTATACTTTATAGAATACCATTATTCTTTTCATTTTTTATATATATGATAATTTCATTTGAGGATTTGCGGACAACGGCCCCTTCAAAGTGATATGACTCATTCATACCATACATGGAATGTATATACGATGCTTCTAATGAACATACTCAACATATATATAATATTATATTACACTGGAATAATAATATACCTATGTATGATTTGTTCTTGATTCCTTTACAAAAGAATGAAATCGATGTTGTGTTCGTGCGTACGTACGGATTACCGTCTCCACAAACAGGATGAGATTGATTCCCCATTGTAACCATTCATGAATAATTTTCATTTAATTATTAAAAATTATTTTTAAGAACATTATATCATTATGGATATGAATGAAATACATCATGTCAATAACAAACAAGACACACATAACAAAACATTTAATGGAAAACGAATCGGATAACACCTTAAAGAATGATAATAATAAAATATAATTAAAAAAGAAATATTATATGATATTATATGATATCATATTTATATATGTGGTTTTTGTATAATTAGATAACTATTAATTAACTATTATACTGGAGGATAACGTACCCTTGACCAAGGAAAAGTACAAGGTAAGGGTTAATTTCTCAATCTCATTATTATCCGAGATTGTTTATATACAATTATTTACTGGGAAATATTTATCATCCATGTACATGTTTCAAAAACAAATATAAAAAGGATTATTTTTAAGGGACTCTTTAACTAAAAAATTATTTTAAATGTTTTTAATATTTATTTCTCTAATCATTTTTCATTAATTTCATTGTTTTAGAAATAAAATTTTAATTATATATTTATCTGGAAATGATTGTTTTAAAATGTTAATTCCTTTCAAAATTTAAAATGTGGTATGGAACAATTTGATTAAAAACATATTTTAAATGACTTCATTTATAAATTGGTAGCTTTTAAATGATTTCAAAAAAAGATATATTGCTCTCAAAGAGTTTTACTGAACATTTTCAACTATGTCAACATCCTTTACTAGATATTATTCTTGATTAAGGTTGATTAATTATAATACAATCATATATATTATATTGAATGTGTTATGATATGATTGACTTCTGATGTTTTATTTTTATACCATTCGTGGATTATGGTTAATGTTTTAACATTTTGTATGTATTTTTTAATACAAATGTTTATGATATGTTTGAACCTTTTTATATGAGGAATGCATTGGACTTAGTAATTGATGTGTGGTTCCCTCTATTGCTCCCCGATGCATCAGTAGGTCTCAGGATACAAAATAGTGTCTTGGAAAAAGTCCTTGACAAAATATTATTTGTATTCTTGGAACGAGGCCTTGACTATGTGCTTGTGATGTCTGGAATTACGCATTCCATCATTATGAAATTAGCAATTGATATTACATGTGATTATTCAACTTGTAGAATATACATGTGAATGTGTAAATAGAAGTATTTGAATTATCTTTTCCATATTATCTTGAATTTTACGTTTAAAAGGCTTTTTTTAGTTTTATACATTACCTTAAATGTTTACGGTCATTTATAAAGGTTTTCGCTATATTTTTATCCTTATTGAGAATCTAAGATCACCCCTTTCTATGTTTTATTTTTTCCTGGATGAGATAATGTATATTATGAACGAACTGTAGGGATAGTATAAGCGATATGAATTTGGTCAATGGCGACAATGTTGTTGTTGTTTTTCATTTTATATTGTAATTTAATGTTCATTTACTTAACCTATTTTTCAAGACTGCTAAATTGATTGGTCCTTTATGACTTGATTCATTTTAATCATGTCAATGTATTAAAACAATGCACTGACTCTAGGTAAATGGGGTCGGGGTGTTACAGTTGGTATCAGATGATGTTTTGAAATAACCATGGAAACTAGGTTTAAAAAAACTTTGATTATAGAACATTACCATGTGATATAAATTAAGGATTAATATAGAATAACATCCTAGAATTTTGGTAAGGAAGATATTTTCTGAATTTTCCAAGCAATAAATCACTATCTGTATACGAGATGGAGGAGGTGGCTCTGGCACAGATGTACCTAGGAGTGAAAACACTGACATGGAGTTCTAGTATTGACCTGAGGTATCCTGGTACATGACAACGGGCATTTATGCACTCTTGTTTATGACACTCTTGGGGGATATGCTTAGGATAATCCACATTATCATTACCAAATATGAAAAATTTAGGATTAAACACCTCCTAAAAAATATTTATGATTAAATATTATATGCAAAATCTTTTCAATTGATGTTATGTTTTTTAAAGGTTTGATATTATGAATTGTGATTCATAAATCTAACATAGTGTATGCCATTGTTTAGAAATGGCGCCTAGTGAATGGAATGAGAACTCCAGTAATACGCACGATCTAAATATTAATAAGGATCATATATTTCATGCTATTATGAAAACATTTAGAAATGAAATAGTCTCCCATGTATTATCATCATATGATGAAATAATATAATGTGTTAATTAGATATGTAAAGAATTTTCTGAGTCCTATGGCTTTAATGGGAAGCCATAGAAGAAAATGATGGTAAAGAGAATGATAGATAAAGGGAATAAAAGAAAGGAGGATTCCCTGTAATGACCCGTAAAATTCAAGGGAAATTTTTTCTTAATTTTCTTAAGAATTTTACAAGAGCGCTGTTTCTGACGGCACCTGATTCCGAGGCCCGTAGTGCCCGGAATCAATTTCCGAAGTTTGGCTCCGGTACGTTCAGTGAACGAACGAGCGGGAATTCCTAACTTTTGATACGGTGCTCGGAATTGAAATCCGAGGGCACCGATGAACTCGCAGCGCCGATTTTCGCTTAAAGAGACCTTTTCGGAAGTTGCGTTGGTTGCGGGTTGAAAGTTAGTTTTTGGGTTTTAGGTTTAAGTTAAATAAAATTTTGTGAAGAACAAAATTTATTTTAACTTGTTAAATCCTACCAAAGGGAGTTGGAAGTGGGACCCACATCCACTTAACCTCCCTTGGGAGGATTAAGTGTGGTGGGGCCCACACGAGCCCTGAAACCTTTCATATTCTCTCAACTTCCTTAACGCCTCATTAAATGACATGAGTTATTTAATTTTTGGAGTTAATCCTTTTGAATTTCAAACTTTTGAAATTCTAGTGAGTTGATGTGATAATAAAATAAGATAGTGTCTTATTTTATTTGGGTTAATTGTTTGTCTTCTTGAGAGGTGGAGAGCTTTTCCTTCTTCTTCTTCAACTCTGACGAAGATCACGAAGAACGCTCAACTTGACGAAGAATGCTCAAGTTCCGACGAAGAGCGCCGCTCCGCTCTTCTTCGTCTTCCATGTCAACGAGAGGGAACGCCGCTTCCTCCTCGGATTCCCTACGTCGACATGAGAAGTTTCGCCAACAACGTATCGCATCGGACGCATCTCTTCGTCAACGGATTTGACGAACGACGACTGCGACGCCCGATCCCCGCGACGTTGTCTTCCGCGGACGTTGGCAAATCCTCGAACGTATACCCAAGGTAGGGGTTGTTAATTTGTTGTTTAATTATTTATTTCTTGATCGTGGATCTCGCATGTCTAACATGAGGCTTTGATTGTTCAAGTTGAGTTATTATTTAACGTGAGGGGGCCGGACCGCATGAACACGACCGAACCCCCTCCATCGTTCTTATTGTTCTATCTTGAGGGTGGAAGCAAAGTGGCGTGGTGTCGTCGCACCACGCGGATAGTAATATGATTAAATTTCGCGGCACCGTCGCGCCGTGCCATGGAAGAATCATAAGGAACGCGACGCCGTCGCGCCGCGTCGAAGGGAATCAAATGCGCGGCGAAGGGGCGCGGTGTCGTCGCACCGCGCCGGACGACGAACACCGCGGCCGGTTCCGGGCCGCGGCGGGACGAGGAGACCGCGGCCGGTTCCGGGCCGCGGCGGGATGAGAAGACCGGCGGTCGGGCCGCCGGCGTCGGAAGCCGAAGAGGGGACCGGATTTTCCGGTCCCGTTGGGGAAAACCGGCCGGCCAGCTGGCCGGCCGGATGCCAGTAAACCGGGGGAATTAATCCCCCGGCCAACTCATGAAACCCCCCTCTTTAAGAGGGGGCGGTTTCCTTGTGGGGGGCAAAGCCCCCCGTTTTCTGCCAATCAAGCCCCCCACGTGGGGGGGGGGGGGGGCGGTTTGCAAAAAGGGCGCGGCTATATGCCGCGCCGCCCCTCAATCAGCGGGGGCTTGTCCCCCCGCATGCCGCCGGGCCGCCCCGGCTGCCGCCAGGCCGCCCCGCCTGCCGCCGCACCGCCGCGCTACCGCCGGGCCGCCGCACTACCGCCGGGCCGCCGCGCTACCGCCGGGCAACCGCGCTACCGCCAGGCCGCCGCGCCGCCGCACCGCCGCGCCGCCGTGCCGCCGGCCGGCCGGTCAGCCGGGTAGGGTCGGACCCGGGTCGGGTCGACCCGGTTCGGGCCGACCCGGGGGGGGTCGGGCCGGGTCGACCCGGACCCGGACCCCCCGTTTCGGATCAGATTCGGTCTTTTGACCATAACTTGAGCCTCGGACCTCCGATTGACGAACCGTCTGCGGAAATGCAATCCTTGGATCGCGAAGGTCGTTTCGGTATATAGAACTCAAGGTTTCGGATTACTTTGAGTTCGGCCGGGTTGGTTCGTTCACGAAACCAACCGGCCCTTCGGAGCGGAAACGCTCATATCTTGAGCTACGGACGTCCGATTGATGTGCCGTCAGCCGTGTTGTGTTCCTCTTAGTGAGACGGATCTTTTGGCATACTCCGCCCGAGGTTTGGACACAGGTGGAGTACCGTCGGGTTGGTTTTGCTTTAAAAACCAACCGGGCCCCGGGGACGAAAATGCCAATAACTCTCAGACCGGGCGTCCGATCGACGCGCCGTCTGTTGCGTTGAGTTCCTGTTGACGATACGGAACTTTTGGATACATCAACTCTGAACATTGTGACAGTTGATGTATCAGCCTCTCGGCTCGTGGAGCGGACCCTCCTGTACGAGTTTGCTGTGTGCGGGAACTCTAGTGCTGGCTGCGACTGCTACTACTGCTACTACTGCTACTGTGACTGCGACGACGACAGTACAGAGATCCTGTGTGGATTCGATGACGACGACTACAGCACTCAGCGATCCTACGTGGGTCAGTGCTACAGGTCCTGTGTGGGCCCGATCCTGTGTAGGTCTGATCCTGTGTGGGTCCTTGCGCTCAGCGGTCCTGTGTGAACCAGCGCCTACAGGTCCTGTGTGGGCCCGATCCTGTGTGGGTCTTTGCGGGGGTTAGTTACCTTTTGACCCTTCGTGGGTCTGACGACTTAGATGGATCAGTGATCATCTTTATCGTCCTTTGAAGAAGTATACCTGTGTGAGCTGAATCCTGTTGCTTTCCTGTGTGGATTGTGTTGAGCAATCCTGTGTGGATTACGTTTTGCTTTCCTGTGTGGAATACGTTTACTTTCCTGTGTGGACTAAGTTGTACTTGGGCTCTGAGGTTAGAGCGTATTTGAAATTGATGACTTAGGTATATGTATGGGCATATACCTAAGCAGTATCGGATGTTACTTCGTGATTGTACCTTTCTTCATGGTTTATCCTTTGTGGATTTGAGAGACCTTCAGGGGTCTCGGGGTCCCTACTGAGTAGCTTATACTCACCCCTGCATTGGCTTTTCCCGCACTACGTTGTGTTGGTTGCAAACGACGGACAGCGTTGACCTTAGCTGAGGCTTGCAGAGTGGGACGGTACCCGGAGGTGGACCACTGGGCGGGACATACACGGAGCGGACGGCGGGACCTGTGGAGCAGAGGAGCTATCTGTACCCACCCTTCAGGTGGGATTTCCAGTGGACATCTCGGTGTAGCGACATTTACTTTTCAGTTGCTGTTTTCCCTTTCGAGTTGTACTTTACTTTCAGTTTGGGTTTGTATACTGGCCCATTTACTTTTCCGCACTTTCAGTTGTACTCTGCTTTTGTTTAGTGTTTACTTTCCGCTTCCTTACTCTGTGGTGTTTGTTTATTTTCAAAGGCAATGCCTTCCCTTTTTACCGGGATTTACGCCTTGGTGCTAGTCTCCAGCCCCTGGCCTATGGAAGGCGGTCTTGGGGTAGTCACGGCACGGACCCCGAGGACGGGTCGTGACAAATTGGTATCAGAGGAGTTCGGTTCTACCGTGAACTCTGATCTTTTCTATGTGAAGCAAAAATGTTTAGCGTATTGAGTGTGGTTATCAGTCCAGGGAGTCCAGTGTTGGTGCGGCGGCCGACGTATCCGTACACCAGGACCCTGACTTCTGATTTCCGACTTAATGCACGAAAACATTGATTGAGTGTGTGTTTCAAAGTTTTCTTTGTGATTACTTATATCAGCTCACCAGGTATACTGTTCTGACCGTGGCGCACCTGTTTCCTTTTCAGGATGGCCCCACGACGGCAGCCAGCTAGGGTTCCGAGAGTCGAGCGAGACGACAGCCCACCGAGCGACGAGGCCTCGGTGCCGGTCCCTTTGCCAGTAGTGGCACCGGCGGTAGCTCTACCCGCCGAGCCGCCGATGCTTCCAGCAGCATCCGCTGACGATGCACGTCGCCTCAGCGCACTGCATGAGTTTCAGCACCAGCGACCGCCCAGGTTTCGCGGGGAGATGGATCCCCAGGCAGAAGAGGACTGGCTGGAGGTGGTAGTACGAGTGTTTAGGCTAGTGAGGACACCAGCAGACCTCATGGTGATCCTCGCTGCGAGCCTACTACACGCAGCAGCAGGACGATGGTGGAGCTTGATGCTCCAGGTGCACGATGAGGCATCTCTACTTTGGACGGACTTTGAGAGCCTCTTCCGCTCGGAGTTCGTCCCAGCCACCCTTCGTGCGGTGCGTATCCAGGAGCTTCTACAGCTGCGGCAGGGCAGCATGACGGTCACTCAGTACTCAGCGAGATTTACCGATCTCTCGCGCTACTCGACCGACATGGTACGGGACCCATTCATCCGGGCCCGGACCTTCGAGCAGGGTTTGAGACACGAGATCAGGGCATCACTGATTTCCCTCAGCATACCGACTCAGACAGGAGTACTGGAGCGGGCCCTTCTGATAGAGAGCTTCCTTGCTGAGTCTACACCAGCACAGAGACCCACCGCAGGGCGGCACGTGGCAGAGTCATCTGCAGCAGGCAGTCGACGGATGACTCAGGGGTCCAGACAGACCAGACCTTCGGGCAGACGATCTCAGGGCACTGGCTCAGCAGTGCGGGGCACACAGCGCGGAGCCAGTCTTACGAGAGGCAGACAGTGCTACTCGTGCGGCGGGCAGGGCCACATGGCTCGTGACTGCCCGACCCGTCGTGCCGAGGAGCAGCAGACAGTTGATGGACCACTGAGGCAGAGGCAGAGGGTCGACCGTGGCGGTCCGCAGGGAGGAGGCGGAAGAGGCAGAGGAGCTAGACGAGCAGCCGGTGGTGGCCGACGCTTTGAGGCTCTACCACCACCACCACCAGGAGGTCCACCCCGACCACAGGGAGCTGGCGGGTAGCGACAGACACAGCTCCAGGCAGCAGAGGCCTACGACCACGGCGCACCCGAGATGATTCGAGGTACTATCTGTGTCTATTCCACCCTTGTTGCAGTTCTTATTGACACAGGAGCGAGTCACTCTTTCATAGCCGCTGCCCTTGTTCGGAGCTTGGAGATTCCGACAGAGCCGTTGGCTCGATCCTTACGGCTAGAGACTCCTACGGGAGCAGACTCGACGATTACGCACTGGTGCTGGCAGTGTGAGCTTACTCTAGGAGGCGAGAGCTTCGGCTGGGATCTTTTAGTAGCAGCGTCGATGCCTTATGACGTCATCTTGGGCATGGATTGGCTATCTACGGTCCATGCACAGATTGACTGTTTTAGGCGCAAGGTGCGATGTGTACGCACCGACGGGAGCAGGTTCACCTTCACCGGCGAGAAGGGAGCCTTAGCAGCACAGGATGGACTTCCGCGGAGGAGAGGACAACCCATTACTCATCAGTTGTCTAGCCTTATCCTTGGAGCAGTTGACGTGCGGAGTCCTGGTTTTCCTGCAGTGGTGGATCAGTTTGCGGACGTTTTTCCCGACGACGTTCCAGGGCTATCTCCTCGCAGAGAGGTAGACTTTTATATTGACTTGTACCCGGGGACAGCCCCGATATCCACTCCAGCATATCGGATGGCCCCCGCCGAGCTTCGAGAGCTACGGGTACAGTTGGAGGACTTGCAGGGCAAGGGGTTCATCTGACCCAGTGTTTCACCCTGGGCTTCCCCGATTTTATTCTCCAAGAAGGCGGACGGGAGCTTGCGACTTTGTGTTGACTATCGTCGCCTGAACCAGGTGACAGTGAGGAACAAGTATCCGCTACCGAGGATTGATGACCTCTTTGATCAGCTCAAGGGAGCACGGTGGTTCTCGAAGATAGACCTCAGGTCAGGCTATCATCAGCTCAGAGTCAGAGACGAGGATGTGCAGAAGACGACCTTTAGATGTCGGTATGGCCACTATGAGTTCTTGGTTATGCCTTTCGGTGTAACCAATGCTCCAGCAGTGTTCATGGCTCTCATGAACAGGATCTTTCAGCCATACCTCGATCGGTTTGTTGTGGTCTTCATCGACGACATTCTGATTTACTCTACGACAGAGGAGGAGCACGTCTATCACTTGCGAGTTGTACTAGACACACTCCGAGAGCACCAACTTTATGGTAATCTCTCGAAGTTCTAGTTATGGATACACGAGGTCCACTTCTTGGGTCACGTTATCTCTGAGGCGGGAGTTTCAGTGGATCCCGCGAAGATTGAGGCTGTGTTAGCATGGGAGCCACCCAGGAGCGTGACTGAGGTTCGGAGTTTCTTGGGACTAGCTGGATACTATCGGAGATTCATGCCAGATTTCTCTAGAGTTGCGGCATCACTCACAGATTTGACGAAGAAGGGGAAACCCTTCGTGTGGTCTGACAGATGTCAGCAGAGCTTCCCGGAGCTGAGACAGAGATTGACTAGCGCACCTATCTTGAGGTTGCCTGAGGAGGGAGTAGGGTACGTAGTCTACTGCGATGCATCAGGGACCGGACTCGGATGTGTTCTGATGCAGGAGTGGTCCGTGATCACCTATGGATCACGTCAGTTGAGGCCGCATGAGCAGAACTACGCTACCCATGACCTGGAGTTAGCAGCAGTGTTCTTCACTCTGAAGACATGGCGACACTATCTGATGGGCGAGTGCTTTACAGTCTTTTCTGATCATCAGAGCCTCAGGTATATCTTCTCTCAGAAGGACCTGAACCTGAGACAGCGGCGATGGATCGAGTTCCTCCAGGACTATGACTTTGAGATAGTCTATACTCCTGGGAAGGGGAACGTAGTAGCCGATGCCCTCAGCAGGAGGACGGGCATTCAGCTACTTGAGGAGGCGACGGAGCAGCTAGCCTCTTTGCAGATATCCTTCGTGGATAGAGATGGAGCAGCCTTCCTCCAGTCTCTCACAGTCACCCCTCCACTACTGCAGCGAGTTAGGGAGGCACAGCGTGGGGACGCTGACTGTGAGACACGGCGTGCACAGATATCCTCGGGACAGGCACCTGATGGTTTCTCCCTTGGAGCAGAGCACGACATCCTTTTCAGAGGACGTACCCTGGTACCAGTAGCTTTGCGAGAGGAAGTGCTGAGAGAGTTTCACACTTCTCCTTTGGCGGTACATCCTGGAGTGGCGAAGATGTACCAGGACCTCAGACGACAACACTGGTGGCCGGGCATGAAGAAGGCTGTAGCAGAGTTCGTTTCTCGATGCCTCACCTGTCAGCAGGTGAAGGCAGAGCATTAGGTACCAGCAGGCTTGGTACAGCCCTTGGAGGTTCCGGAGTGGAAGTGGGACGACATATCTATGGATTTCGTGACTGGACTTCCACGCACATCCAGAGGTCACGACTCCATCTGGGTGATTGTTGACCGACTCACCATGTCGGCACACTTCTTACCCATCAGAGAGCAGGGCTCAGTGGAGAGCTTGGGACGTCTCTACGTTCAGGAGATTGTGTGGCTCCACAGTGTGCCATCATCTATCGTCTCCGATCGAGATGCTCGCTTTACTTCCCGGCTTTGGAAGGGGTTATAGGAGGCGTTCGGGACGCAACTACGTCTGACCACAGCATTTCACCCTCATACGGATGGTCAGACGGAGAGGACCATTCAGACTCTCGAGGACATGCTCCGCGCATGTGTCCTCGACTTTGGTCGTAGCTGGGAGGACCACCTACCCTTGGTGGAGTTTTCGTACAACAACAGCTACCACTCCACTCTCGGGATGGCACCGTACGAGGCATTGTACGGCCGACCTTGTAGATCTCTTTTGTGCTGGACAGACCTTGGAGAGTCAGCACTGGTGGGACCGGAGATGGTCCAGGCCACGACAGAGAAGGTCCAGGTCATCCAGGAGCGGATGAGGACAGCTCAGAGCCGGCAGATGTCATATGCTGATAGGAGGCGGAGACCACTAGAGTTCGAGGATGGTGACCACGTCTTCTTGCGGGTCTCACCTCGACGTGGTATTCGGAGATTTGGACGAGGCGGAAAGTTATCTCCGCGCTTCATTGGACCCTTCCAGATTCTCAACAGGATTGGTGAGGTGGCTTATCGCCTGGCTCTACCACCTCAGTTGCACCGGGTGCACGACGTCTTCCATGTATCTCAGCTGAGGAGATACGTGCACGACCCGTCACACATCATTGACCATGGGGAGCTTGACGTTGACGATGGGGCGACTTTCACGGAGGTTCCAGTAGAGATAGAGGATCGACAGGAGCGGGTCCTGCGTGGGCGATCGATTCCTCTTGTGCGCATCAGATGGCAGCATGGGAATCTCCAGGAGAGCACTTGGGAGCAGGAGGCTCAGATGCGTGCTCAGTACCCTCATTTGTTTCCCTAGTTTTGATGTATCTTTACGGGGACGTAAAGCCCTGAGGTGGGAGTAATGTAAAGACCCGTAAAATTCAAGGGAAATTTTTTCTTAATTTTATTAAGAATTTTACAAGAGCGCGGTTTCTGACGGCACCTGATTCCGAGGCCCGTAGTGCCCGGAATCAATTTCTGAAGTTTGGCTTGGGTACGTTCAGTGAACGAACGAGCGGGAATTCCTAACTTTTGATCTGGTGCTCGGAATTGAAATTTGAGGGCACCGATGAACTCGCAGCGCCGATTTTCGCTTAAAGAGACATTTTCGGAAGTTGCGTTGGTTGCGGGTTGAATGTTAGTTTTTGGGTTTTAGGTTTAAGTTAAATAAAATTTTGTGAAGAACAAAATTTATTTTAACTTGTTAAATCCTACCAAAGGGAGTTGGAAGTGGGACCCACATCCACTTAACCTCCCTTGGGAGGATTTAGTGTGGTGGGGCCCACACAAACCCCTAAACCTTTCATATTCTCTCAACTTCCTTAACGCCTCATTAAATGACATGAGTTATTTAATTTTTGGAGTTAATCCTTTTGAATTTCAAACTTTTGAAATTCTAGTGAGTTGATGTGATAATAAAATAAGATAGTGCCTTATTTTATTTGGTTTAATTGTTTGTCTTCTTGAGAGGTGGAGAGCTTTTCCTTCTTCTTCTTCAACTCTGACGAAGATCACGAAGAACGCTCAACTTGACGAAGAACGCTCAAGTTCCGACGAAGAACGCCGCTCTGCTCTTCTTCGTCATTCGTGTCAACGAGAGGGAACGCCGCTTCCTCCTCGAATTCCCTTCGTCGACATAAGAAGTTTCGCCAACGGCGTATCGCATCGGACGCATCTCTTCGTCAACGGATTTGACGAACGACGACCGCGACGCCCGATCCCCACGACGTTGTCTTCCGCGGACGTTGGCAAATCCTCGAACGTATACCCAAGGTAGGGGTTGTTAATTTATTGCTTAATTATTTATTTCTTGATCGTGGATCTCGCATGTCTAACATGAGGCTTTGAATGTTCAAGTTGAGTTATTATTTAACGTGAGGGGGCCGGACCGCATGAACACGGCCGAACCCCCTCCATCGTTCTTATTGTTCTATCTTGAGGGTGGAAGCAAAGTGGCGTGGTGCCGTCGCACCACGCGGATAGTAATATGATTAAATTTCGCGGCACCGTCGCGTCGTGCCATGGAAGAATCATAAGGAACGCGACGCCGTCGCGCCGCGTCGAAGGGAATCAAATGCACGACGAAGGGGCACGGTGCCGTCGCACCGCGCCAGACGACGAACACCGTGGCCGGTTCCTGGCCGCGGCGGGACGAGGAGACCGCGGCCGGTTCCGGGCCGCGGCGGGATGAGAAGACCGGCGGCCGGGCCGCCGGCGTCGGAAGCCGAAGAGGGGACCGGATTTTCCGGTCCCGTTGGAGAAAACCGGCCGGCCAGCTGCTCGGCCGGATGCTAGTAAACCGGGGGAATTAATCCCCCGGCCAACTCATGAAACCCCTCTCTTTAAGAGGGGGCAGTTTCCTTGTGGGGGGCAAAGCCCCCCGTTTTCTGCCAATCAAGCCCCCCACGTGGGGGGGCGGTTTGCAAAAAGGGCGCGGATATATGCCGCGCCGCCCCTCAATCAGCGGGGGCTTGTCCCCCCGCATGCCGTCGGGCCGCCCCGCCTGCCGCCAGGCCGCCCCGCCTGCCGCCTGCCGCCGCGCTACCGCCGGGCCGCCGCGCTACCGCCGGGCCGCCACGCTACCGCCGGGCCGCCGCGCTACCGCCGGGCCGCCGCGCTACCGCCGGGCCGCCGCGCCGCCGCACCGCCGCGCCGCCGGCCGGCCGGTCAGCCGGTCCGGGTCGGACCCGGGTCGGGTCGACCCGGTTCGGGCCGACCCAGGGGGGGTCGGGCCGGGTCGACCCGGACCCGGACCCCCCGTTTCGGATCAGATTCGGTCTTTTGGCCATAACATGAGCCTCGGACCTCCGATTGACGAACCGTCTGCGGAAACGCGATCCTTGGATCAAGATGGTCATTTCGGTATATCGCACTCAAGGTTTCGGATTACTTTGAGTTCGGCCGGGTTGGTTCGTTCACGAAACCAACCGGGCCTGCGGAGCGGAAACGCTCATATCTTGAGCTACGGACGTCCGATTGACGTGCCGTCAGCCGTGTTGTGTTCCTCTTAGTGAGACGGATCTTTTGGCATACTCCGCCCGAGGTTTGGACGCAGGTGGAGTACGGTCGGGTTGGTTTATCTTTAAAAACCAACCGGGCCCCGGGGACGAAAATGCCAATAACTCTCAGACCGGGCGTCCGATCGACGCGCCGTCTGTTGCGTTGAGTTCCTGTTGACGATACGGAACTTTTGGATACATCAACTATGGACTTTGTCACAGTTGATGTATCAGCCTCTCGGCTCGTGGAGCGGACCCTCCTGTACGAGTTTGCTGTGTGCGGGAACCCTAGTGCTGGCTGCGACTGCTACTACTGCTACTACTGCTACTGTGACTGCGACGACGACAGTACAGAGATCCTGTGTGGATTCGACGACGACGACTACAGCACTCAGCGATCCTACGTGGGTCAGTGCTATAGGTCATGTGTAGGCCCGATCCTGTGTGGGTCCTTGCGCTCAGCGGTCCTGTGTGAACCAGCGCCTACAGGTCCTGTGTGGGCCCGATCCTGTGTGGGTCTTTGCGGGGGTTAGTTACCTTTTGATCCTTCGTGTGTCTGACGACTTAGATGGATCAGTGATCATCTTTATCGTCCTTTTAAGAAGTATACCTGTGTGAGCTGAATCCTGTTGCTTTCCTGTGTGGATTGTGTTGAGCAATCCTGTGTGGATTACGTTTTGCTTTCCTGTGTGGAATACGTTTACTTTCCTGTGTGGACTAAGTTGTACTTGGGCTCGGAGGTTAGAGCGTATTTGAAATTGATGACTTAGGTATATGTATGGGCATATACCTAAGCAGTATCGGATGTTACTTCGTGATTGTACCTTTCTTCATGGTTTATCCTTTGTGGATTTGAGAGACCTTCAGGGGTCTCGGGGTCCCTACTGAGTAGCTTATACTCACCCCTGCACGGGCTTTGCCCGCACTACGTTGTGTTGGTTGCAAACGACGGACAGCGTTGACCTTAGCTGAGGCTTGCAGAGCGGGACGGTACCCGGAGGTGGACCACTGGGCGGGACGTGCACGGAGCGGACGGCGGGACCTGTGGAGCAGAGGAGCTATCTGTACCCACCCTTCAAGTGGGATTTCCAGTGGACATCTCGGTGTAGCGACATTTACTTTTCAGTTGCTGTTTTCCCTTTCGAGTTTTACTTTACTTTTAGTTTGGGTTTGTATACTGGCCCATTTACTTTTCCACACTTTCAATTGTACTCGGCTTTTGTTTAGTGTTTACTTTCCGCTTGCTTACTCTGTGGTGTTTGTTTATTTTCAAAGGCAATGCCTTCCCTTTTTACTGGGATTTACGCCTTGGTGCTAGTCGCCAGCCCCTGGCCTATGGAAGGCGGGCTTGGGGTAGTCACGGCACGGACCCCGAGGACGGGTCGTGACATTCCCCATATGTGATAACTGTGTAAATAATCACCTAGGTAAATGCATTAAGGGAATGAGATTTTTTTATTAACATGGAGAGAAAATACACCACGTACATGATTTCATGAATAAGAAAAATGTTTCCAATGTAAAATGCTTCATCTGCAAGGAGTTGGGACTCTATGAGAATCAATATCCTAATCATCAGAGTATACCAAAAATGATGTTGTTTAATAATAATAAACTTATGATATTACCATAGATGAATAGTAATGATGATTTTTCTTATGTTGATATAAAATAATTATGTCATTTGAGTGTTATGTAAATGATGTACTTGTAATAATAACAATTGAGTATATAAGGATTGTATTGTAGTAAAATTTCATTAAGAATTTGAGATTTTGTGGTACCACGAAAAGTGGATCAATGGCACGTTAAAATTTTTGAAAAATACATGGTTGATAGGATGATAAACTTAAATATGGTCTTGTTACTGTGGTATTGGTTTTGGAAAAAGATATTATTAATTTGGATAATTATATTGTATATTATTGACTACATTGGAACTAATTAAGGGTTTTTTGTTCCAACATTGTAGGTGATTACATAATTTTTGGATTTTATGAGTATATCCAGAATTATATGATTTACAAAAGGAATGAAAAAGTACATACCTATTTAAATATTGTTTTCTGGAAATTCATTTTATTACCACATTTCAAGATAATACATAATGAAGGTATTCTCATGTATATTATCTGACCTTCCTTATAAATTTTGGACTGTGAGTCCGGACAGAAGTATTGTAGATATTTTTAAAGGTTGGAATATATTATGTTTGATATTGGATACTATTTCCAATTTAAATAATTTCTTGAGATTACTTTGGGATTGTACAAAAAGGACAACCTAGAGGTCGGGCGACAACCCATCACGTCTGACAAGGCTGCAAGACTTGAAACTGCAACCGAAGGGCGACATGGGTAATCACATACCACTAGATTATGTTAGGTCCTCATTTGTATAATGTAGTTTTTTTTAAATATTTTAACAAATAAATTATCAATTTATTATTTTTGGAACTTTATACGATTATGATAAATAAAATATTTTTTATTTCAATTATCATTTGGAGTGAAAGATGGGTTTGTGGTTAGAATTAGTTGAAGGAGTAATATGTACTTTTCATGTATATAATATCCCAATTATTAGATGAATAAATTAATTCTTAATCATTATGTAAGGGATCATAAAACAAAAAATGTTTTATCCTAATAACTTATGTTTTGTTGAACTGATGATATTTTAAATCATCATATATTAACGTCTTTTAGGCCCTCAATTTTTAACATGTTTGTGATTGATGACCTCAATCACACCCTATAAATATTTATTATTTTACTCCAATTATTTGTCTCTAATTGCCACCAATTTTTTCCTAATCGAGGTCATAATTTTATGGTGACTTTTTCATTTAACTTTCCCTCTTATTAAGACTAAATTTCATTAACCCAATTTCTGATGTTTGTTTCCCACAAAGGTGCTATACTATTTTTAAACATTTATTTATAATGAAAAATTTAAAATTGTAAGGATTCAATTTATTGAAGGAGTGGAGAATGTAACAACCCATGATTTCATAGTACATTATCTCTTCAATGAAATTGAATAACTTGCATTACATGCAACCCTGAGTTTGAGCACACCACGACATACCAAACTAGTCATTCAAAAAGCCGTTATGAATAGAATTAACTGAATTTGTAATTTTATATACTACATATAATTTTAGAATCTATATTATATGTTTCTTAGACATTATATAAGAACAAATTCATTTTTTATGATAAAAAAGTATTTTTTAAAAAAATCCAGTTTTACCTCCTTTTAATGGAGAACCTTTTTTTGAAACCAATTTTTGACTCTTTTATATATTAAATATTATGAAATTAAATTATTCTTCAGAATATGGACATTATAATTTAGTTCGGATAAGTTCTTTTTATTTTTCTGATAAGTGTCATATTTTGATTAATAGTGAAAGATACTGAATTTCAATTAAAACCCACTTTTTTAATAAAAATAATTTATAGTATTAAATTATTAATTTCAGTGGTTTTATAGTTTAATTAGATTAATTTTTTTTTATTTAATATAATTTTGGTCATTTTATGTAATTTCACATTTAAACTGGACATAAACAACTATCAATCTTTTGGTAGTTATTATTTCATAAAAACACACTTTTTGTTATGGAAATGGGAATTAATTTTAAATTAATATCTAACACTTCTATGTTTTGAATTTTAAAAATGGATTCCATAATTAGAATAAGGAGTTCAAGATTATGTAAATATGTTACTTTTATTTTTAGACATTATGAATATTTACTTCAATAACTATTTTACTTACCATGGTTAAAGGGTAAAACTGGTAAATAAGTGTAAACAAATATTATTATAATAATATTAAATTACTATAACAAGTTTCTTATTCTTATTTTTTGATACATGTCTAACCAAGGGAATCCTTGGGCCGATTTTGGGACCCCATGTAGCCACTTGACATTGATAATGACACTTTATATTAATTAATTTAAAGTAAAGACAAAAATAACATAAACATATATCTTTTAGTGAAATAATTCTTATAAGGGGTTATATAAGTTTATTTTCGTCTATAAATACTCATTTGAAATATAAAAATATTTCTTAAATAATGTTATTTATTTAAAAAAATTTATACATCATAAAATTAAAATTATTTATGACACAATAATGATGTAGTGTTTACCTCACTAAAGAATGATTTAAATAAATGAGAATATAAAACTTAAAACAACATCCAAAACCTGTCCAATTTTTATTTGATGATTTTATATTGAAGATGAGTCTTCATATATTATACTTTAATTAGTTTTAGACCTTTATAATCTGAAATTCATTATATAATATAATAATATTTTCAATCCCTCCTAAAGATCCCATCCTCACCCTTACAAAAAGCCTTTACCTCTGACCCATTTATCACACCACTCAAGCCCTTTGGATCATCCAAACACTGCCCAATTGATTTTCTTATATCACTATATACTTCATAAAAGATTTACCTTATAACGAGGGCAATTCAAGAAATACTTATTGTTCAAACCAATGGGAGTTAAACGATTTAATGGTTACATCTCTTCTTAAGTTATTATCTGTTATTTTACTTATCCAACCCCCTAAAACCTCTTTATTCATTTATTTTATAACAAAACTAGTATCATATATATAATAGTTTATTATTTTGATAATTATTTTAACTAAATATACACACACCTCAATCTAATGGGTATAGAACATAATGTTCCTGCGGACTGTGAACTACCGCCTCATGAAACGATGATTGTTCAATCTTCTACTACAACCACTTATAGTGGCCATTGTGATGGAACTATAATTATATATGATATATAGAATATTTATTTTATCTATAATATTTTGAAATATTATTTTATATCATAAAATTGTTATTTTTATGTTTTATATATACTATAATTTCATTTGAGGATGCGCAGACTACCGCCCCCTCAAAGTGATATGACTCGTTCATACTAGACAAGGAACGCATAAAGAATGGAGTTAATGAACTTATGTAAAATATATAAAAAATTATATTATACTAGAATATTAATATACCTATGTATCATCTGTGATTCATTCAATATAAAATAAAAAAATAATGAAATGGATGTAGCGTTTGTGCATATGTGTGGATTACCGTCTCTACGAACATGAAAAGATTCATTCTCGAATGTAACCATTCAAGAATAATTTTCATTTTATTTTTAAAAATAATATTTATGAACATCAGATCATTCTGGATATGAATAAAATACATCTTATCTATAACAAACACGACTTATATAACAAAACATATAAAGGAAAACAAATTAGTTAACACCTGAAACAATGATACTACTAAAATATTATTAACCAAGATATATTAGAAGATCATATAATATATCATATTTATGTAATTGGTTATCATATAATTTTATAACAATTATTTAAATATTATTCATGTGGTTAATGTACCCTTTAATAAGGAAAATTACATGGTTAGGGTTAATTTCTCAATCTCATTATTATCAGAGATTGTTTACATGTAAGTACTTACTGGGACATATTTAACATCCATGTCCAGGATTCATAAAGGAATTTTAAAACGATTGTTTTTAAGGGACTCATTAACTAAAACATTATTTTAAATGTTTTAAAAATTTATCCTTCTACACCTTTCCCATTAATGTCTATGTTTTCAAAAATGGTTTTAAGGATGTATTTATATGGGGAGGATTGTTTTAAAATGTTAATTCCATTAAAAGTTTTGAAAGTGATATGGGACACTTTGATTGAAAAATATATTTTAAATGGATTCTTTTATAAATTGGGTACTTTAAAATTATTTCACAAAAAGGAATATTTCCCTCAAAGAGTTTTTCTGATCATTTTCAACAATGTTAACATACTTTACATGATATTATTTATGATTGAGGTTGATTTATTATAATACAATCTTCATTATTGTATTGAATGAGTTTTGATATCATTGACTATATATGTTATATTATTATACCATTTATCATTTGTGGTTAATGTATTAACATTTTTTATGGTAGTTGTAATAATAATTTTTATGTTACATTTCATCATTCTCATATGACGAATGCATTGGAATTAGTAAGTGATGGGTGGATCCCATTATAGCTCCTCGATGCATCGGAAGTTCTCATGAGACAAAATAGTGTCTTGGCCCAAGTACTTGACAAAATATTATATTTAGTCATGGAATGAGTCATGGACTATGTGTTTATGATGTCATACATTATGCATTCCGTCATTATAAAATTATCAATTGATATTACATGTGATTATTCATCTAGTATAATATCCATGTGAATAAGTAAATGGAATTATTTTATTTATATTTGCCATATTATGCTGAAGTGTATGTTAAAAATATATATTTAGTTTTATACATTATCTTAATTGTTTATGCTTATTTATTAATGTTTCACCAATATTTTTATCCTTACTAAACATCTAAGATCACCCCTTTCTATGATTTATTTTTTCCAAGATGTGATAAGTATATTATGGCTGACCTACAAGGATAGTCTAAGGGATATTAATGTATTAAATGGAGACAATGTTGTTGTTTAATTTCATTTTATAATATAATTTAATGTTCATGTATGTAATATATTTTCTAATACTACTAAATGAATCAGTCCTTCAGGGCTTGATTCCTTTTAATCATTCCAATGTATTAAAATAATGCACTGAATTTGGTTAACTCGGGTCGGGGTGTTACAAATTACATGTATTTAATTTTAGTATTTATATTATATGTTTTGAAAATGATTTATTGGTTTGATTCATTAATATATTTAATTAATAAATTGATATGTTGTATAATTTTGGATATTTATATTATAGATATATATAAGTAATTATTGAATTATTAATGACATTATGAGATAGATTATTTGAAATAATTAATATTTTATTTAATAATGAGATATGGGTTGTTAATATAGATAATTTATTTATTTATTAATTATAAAATATTGAGTTTTGATTTTATATTATTAATTGTAGAATTAATTAAGAGACATTGAAATTGTGATTGAGATAATTAATTTTGAAATTAATTATAGTATTTTGAATTTTGTATAACGATTAATAAATTTATTTTTATTAATTTTTATTTATATTATTAATTAAAATGGGAATTAATTAATGGGGAATATGTTGTAAAATAATTTTTGAAATAGTAATGAAATTGGTGTTCTCAGATAATCTTTGAATAAACTAATAGATTTTATTTGATTACTTAATTGTTTTATAAGTTAATGTATTTGATGTGGTAAATTAATTATTGTATAAATTAATATTATTTATGTAAAAAATTAATTTTTGAATTAACTAATGGAATATTAGTGTTAAATTAATTGTTGAATTACAAATTAAATTAATCTAGATATTTAATTGTTTTATTAATGATATGTTGATTAAGGGTAACATGGTCATTCTCATTTGATGTTATAAATGGTAACATGGTCATTTTATTATGAAATAATATTGGGAACATGGTCCTTATATTATTTGAGTTTGAGGGTATCATGGGGCATTAATGTATGATTAATGAATGGGAACGTGATTATTCTTTTTCATGAGCTAAATAATGGTAATAGTGAAAATTTGATAGATGATCTCCCTCAAACATACATTGGGCTTTTCCAGGAGATAAAACAGATATTAATGTGCAACTACTTGGACGAGATGATCTATGTGGTTAAACCATGATTATTTTGTAATGTGATTACTATTTACATACAAATTATAATAATCTATTAATTTAACTATATAGAATTGATGTTTACTGAATATTATTTACATAAAATAGGTGGTGGCCTACTAAATTATCCTCACACCTTATTAGGGCTACCTGATCGGTACCGAAATGGATTTCATGGTTGAAATACAAGATAAGGGAAACTATACTATTTTATCATTTTCATTCAGGATGGAACATGGATGAGGCAACCAGACATGATTTTGGAGGCGTTAAGGTGTTTACATTTGAGATTTATTTTAACACTGGGCATATACATTAGCATGACATACTATTTTTTCTCAAAACGATATTGTTTCTCTTTTTTCCCCTTGGGAACATGGTACTACTCTACTAATGTTTATTTTTACAGAATTATTTGGTTTTCTATAGTTTTATTTTTCATTGGATTATTACTCTGATAGAAGAAGGTATAGTCACCCTAAGATTGATATTAGTCCCTCACTAAAAGTCACCATCCTCTACCGTACATGGAGGAGAACATGAAGTCACATAATAAACTATATCAAGGAAACTTTGTGTGTCACAAGAGTTGGTAAATTATAATATACACCTATGAAAATAACATAGGTACATAACATGGCATGTGTCCTAAAGAGGAAAAATAGAGACAAAATCACTTTAGTGATTTGGATCCCTTTGAACTAAAAACACCATGGTAGAGAGACTATAAAATAGATATGAAAATATCTATATATTTAGGGATAATATTCATATAATAAATTAATGGGAGTTATATACACCAGAAAAATAAATGATTGATGAATATAGCCTATGTCTTAGAGAAAAATATTATAAAATATAAATCCCGTTTTTACATGAGTAATATTATTCTGGTGATCCCCATCAAAGAATAACACTGATTAAAACATTTATTAAAATTAATTAATGTAAATCAATAATATTAAATGTCATATTTTTGAATTTACACCACAAAATAAGAATAATTTGTGAATATATAATATATCACTAGGAAATAAAAGTGTGACGAGAAAACGCGTACCTTGAGTCATAAAATTATTCGTACACAGTCGAACCTCCTATATAATAAATACAATTATAATATAAAAATACCAAATAATTATATTCTTATATATAATACCATATATGAGCTTATTATGACTTTACATTTATATTTTATTAACAATTTCATGTTACAGTTACATTATAGGTAATAACCACTTTGTTTTTCCTATATGTTTTGACATGTTATTATTGATCCTATTTCTTAGAAAAAGGTTTAATAATTTAAATAATGTAATAGATGAAATAAATATAATATAAATTAATTATATATTAATTTATAATAATTTAGAAAATATATAAATATGAAATTTAATACACCGTTCATGGATATTGTAGGTCGTATGTACAATGAACATTGTTCCCATTTTCTTGTATAGTTATTAAAGTAAATAAGTAAATGATATAAATATATATATACATATATATATATATATATATATATAATACATAGAGTAATTATTTAATCATAAATATAATATTTTACTATTAAACCAATCTTAAAAACATTCCATGTAAATCATGAATGATTCACTTGACTTTTGGGAGGCTATAGTCTACATGTCCACAAAAAAAGTCTTCACATTCCCTCAAAATGGAAATCATGAAGGTTTGTTTTATATAATAATTAAATAATTCGAAATATTTTATATATATCATAGATATATATACTATTAAATTAGAAAAACCTTCATTATAAAAAATGTTTATGGGTGGTAATGGAAGAATGAACAACATCGCTTCGTGTGGTGGTAGTCTATTGTATACATGAACAATGATTGCAAATAACATTGGATGAAAGTATATAAAAGTGGAGTTTGTGACAATAACAAAAAAACATATCAAATTCTTGAGGATTCTTATGTTATTATTTAATAATGGAATGATACTAATTTAAGGGGTGGAGAAATAAATTAATCAAAAAAAAATCACTGATGAACTTTATCTCTTTTTGAGGTAATTATTTTTTGTTTGAATGAAAAAACTAACATGATTTTATTTAATCCTAAATTTATTGTTAAAGGATTAGATGAGGGATGTCGGGTCCCATTTGGTCAGGTTTTATATGAGATAAATTTATTTCATGGTTTTAATAACTAAGGGGGTAGGGGTAAGAAACCTTTTATTAGTGTGGAAGAGTTGTGTTCTTGTAAATACAATAAAAGGAAGACAATACTGAGTGGTCTACATTAAAACATATGCCTCTAATAACGGACCATTATTGAGAAATTGAAATATATGGTCGATATACAATGAGAAAACTTATTTTGGAAGTGTTTTTTATTTATCCGGACCCTAAAAATAAATATTAACCACAATATAAAATCGTTTTTATCTTTATCTCTATAATTTGATTTAATTATATTAAGTTATTTTCTTGGTCAAAACTATGTTTAACATATTATTGATTGTAATTTATGCTGATTCAAAATATAGAATCAATTTTTCTAAATTCTAATCACAGAAATGGAATAAATTAATTTAAAATTATTCCCACACATGGGATGAAACAACTTGTTTTGATGGTGATAATAATTAAAAATTTAATTGTTTTTATATAAAATTTCATTGTGATATTGATTAAAATAATGGAAATAGGATAAATATTTTTATAATTTATATAAACATACATTTAATAATTTTTTATATATAATTTATTTATATAAAGAAATTTTAAAAAAAGTAGTTTTCAAATAAAATTCGGGTTTTTAACTATTAATTAAAATCTAAAACATCTCATAAAATTTTAAAAACTAAATAAAATTAAAATTTGATATTACTATTTAAAAATTTAATTTAATTTTTTCAACTATAAATTTTACAAAATTTTAAAATAATTTTTTAAAAATTTCTTCCATTAAAAACTAGAAAAATGAATTTTAAAAAAATATAGCTTTTTTCCAAAAAATTGTATTTGTTATTATATTATGCATATAAAAAAATTTAGATGAATGTAAAAAAGATATTATTTAATTTATAATATATAAATTTGATTAATATTTTTCACTTGTAGTGAATAATTTGATTTTTCATGATAAAATTTGTTTGTGGCCATAAAAATAGTTTTCAAAATAAAATCACTTCCTCTATAATTATTTTGTTTTTATCTTCATTTTTAATTAACTGATAAGAAGATAATTAATTTTAGAAACCTCAGTAAAGAATAATTTTATAATTTATTTAATCTTATTCATATCTTCCATTACAATGACTACGTGGTTACTATAACAAAATATTAATGAAAATATTAATAGTATATTGTAGTTCAGTAAAAATCAGCCTTCTGTTTAATAGAATCTATAAAAGGGAATTAGTATTGCATGTAACATAAACCAAACGCATTATTTCATGTATCAAAATATAATCTAATACTTGAATATAACATTCTATTTCCTTTTTTCTTTCATATAATCCAATCCATATTTAGTGATTTTCACACTATAAAAGCTATATTCATTGTTATTTAAAATTAGAAATACCTTGAAAATTCAAATAATTGGGAAAAAATCAAAGGATCATGCGATTATAAATTTAAAATTATTTTTATACACTCTTACATGAGGTAATAGTCTCCCCCTATACACACCTTAAGACCCCTGATACTAGTCGGTAGCCTCTAGTGTTTGAGGAGGTTCCCATGAATCCATGTGACCCAACGGTTTGAGGAAAATTTAAGTGGAGTCTGTGTCAAGACATTATAATATTGTATTAGAAAACTTCTCTTTTCTTTCGTTAATATTTTGAGAATATACATTGATATTTTTATTTTATGGTAATTTTCTAATGATCTAATAATAGGATTAGTTATCCTACATAGAAGAAAATCAAAATTTTCTAAAATAGAACATGTTTTTATTTATTTTTCTTATTAAATTTAATTTAATTCATTTATTGGGTTACACAATTTATATTTAATGTTATTTATAATTAAGGATTTCATTTTTTATTAGGATATGTGCTTATGATTCTCATGATTCATTTTAGGCACCCATTAATTTTCTAACTACAAGTATTTTCTCATTCCATATATAGTTTACTACTTGGCATCATGAAAATAATGATGCATTCCTTGTGTGATATATTAGTGATTTGATAAATTATTTTTGTAGGTAATTTATAAACCTATATGGCACATAGAATTCATTCCATAACCTAAAAAGTGTTTTCCAGCATAGTCTATAGTAGAACCTTTTTAGTCAGCTATAACACATTGAGTCATGGACCATTCATCTCATGGAATGTAATTTGAGATAATATTGATTAAGATCATTCTAATTTTTGATTCATAAGGTGTATCCATTCTTATTGATGAAATTCGGGGAACCATTTGGTATAACCATTTAAACAGCATTGTGAATAAATGATAACTTATATGAAATTGAAAATGTGATGAAAAAGAGAACTTGAAGTAGACCCGACATTAGAGTGTGCAATAGAAAGTGACATTGGAACATTTTATGGCTGATCCTTTTTACAATGTCCTTGATTTAATAGTAGTGTGAGGGAAATGTATTGTTTATAGGAAGGTTTTAAAATGTCCTATATTTTCAACTATGATCTTCCCATTATCGATATTTTTGAGGCATGTGTTTGAAATTTGAGGGAAATTCCATGAAGACGACCACAATTTGTCCCCAGAGAGTTTACTAATGACCTAGATCTAGAGGTGGTCTTCCATGTACTACCAGTAGATCATCCAATAGTTCCAGATGATGCACTCATTATTGGACCATATTAGGGTTCTCAAAAAATGTATAGTGGGGGTTTTATAATCTATATGTAGAATATTTAGTGTGCACTAAAAAATTCATTGTCTATAGAATAGATGACTTCTGCATTCCAAAATCAATATCCCACCACCTTTTCAGGGAATGTACATTTGTGGGATACTGATCTATTAATTGTGAAAACTATTTCAATCATTGAGCACCTAAAGACCCTAACTAAGAGGAGATAGATTCTCATGACTTATATTAATTAGGGATAAACAAAGTGATGATGAGATGTTCTAAACTAGGATGGTGTGCAATTAGATATGGTGTGAAGGGATGTATAATCTACATTTTTTATGACTACCATTTTCATGATACCCTGAGATAAGAGAGGGATAGTGGGTTTATATATCTTTTGTAGCAAATGATGAATACTATGAAATATTCAATTAGCATTGAAAAGATTGAATGTTTTGTGTTGATATATCTTGTTGATGATATATTTAGGGAGAGACGGTTTGAGGAAGGTCTATGAAATTCCACTAGATCATTGGTCAATTTGTTTAGTTTGACTACTATATTGGAGATTGTAAATTACACACAAATTGATGAGTTGAACTTGATGTAATCTGGGGGCGTATACTAGGGGATATTAGCCTCAAAACCCATGGTTCAACGAATTATAGTAGGAAGAGCAATTTTGAGGCTACATATGATGTGATTATGAACAAGAATATATGTAAAATTAGTGCAATATTCTGTAAATAGTGTGGGAGAGAAGGACATATGAGGAATTAGGATGATCGAGATACAGTGGAGTGGTATTATTATGGAATGATGGTGCATGTAGAATGTTTTGGTAGGGACATTCCACTAGAAGTTTGTGGAAGGAGATTGACTCTTACACTAGAATCTTGAGTGGGATTAACAGGTCTGTGATATGATTGAATATGGGGTAGTGCTGTTTGTTTTGGCCAAAGTGGTGGTCTTGGAAAGGACCTCTAGGAACCGGTTACTTCTAGATATATGAGTCGGCCTACTAAAACTACTGTGTTTATTTTATAGGACACATCTCAAGACAAATATATGCTTTACAACCTACCGAATAGGATTAAACAACCATGAATTATATAATATGAGGAATGATTTTAGTTGAAGAAACTTTTGTATCTATGAATTTTGAAGTAGGTGCATCAAATAGTTTCATATCTAAACCAATTTTGGTGTATCTTGGGCTCATGGTTCAGTTTTCAAATGGTGTTATGACACTTGACACTGTACTTGGGATTAAAATAGAGGGTGTATACTAGTTCAGGGAGATCCCCTTGAGGATCATTTTCATCACTTCAAATGGAATCTTTTTTTATATAACATGATTTGATTTCCTGTCATACTCAGGATATACTGGATAGTTTCTTAGCAGGCCAATGTCAATTTCTATCAATCTACGGTGACCTTCACATCACAATAGGGGTGATTTTTTATTTACAACGGAGAATGGGTTGTACAAGTTATCTGAGATAGACTAGAGCATGATGGGTTAGGCAATATGACAAACTAGATTTATAGTTTACATCTGGATAATCAAGGATCATGTCGAGTATATTTCGATCCAGTGGTTTTTTATTTTAAGTTAATATTCATGGATAACAGTTATGGTTTACCTCCCAAAAGAGATGTGGTGTAACATCCTATTACTGATAAGACACATATTTATTTATCCATGTCATTATATTTCCATTTTGTAGATGGGTTGGATTGAGAATGAATTTGGAGGATACCTATAATTATGAATTTATATAAATTTTGGAATATAAACATTAACTATCCTTTTATATAGTCCCCTAAATGGTTACACATTGTGTAACTCAGTATCATGATGTATCATGGTTACTAGAAGTATACCATGATAAGGTTCATGTCATGATAAGATGCATAGTGTGAATGGATATACATCGCGACTAGCACTACATATAGTGTGTTTATAATAGACATTTTTCATTTAAAAAATGCATTTTCAAGAGATTCTGAAACATAAAAATGTAAATATGTGTTGTGGAATTACACGTCGTGTAATAACACAACTGTATTTTTTTAATAGGATTCACAAATGAGATTCTATTTCCCCTCCTCAATAGTTCTGTTTCATTCAACCCAATGAATTCCCTATGAGATGTTGGATTTCTCAAATCATTATAGAATCCTTTTTTGGAATTAAATTGACGTTGTGTTGGTAGTGTCATTCTATGGTGAGCTTTCTCCCTCATTATTTTTCTCTCTCTCTTTCTCCCCCTTTGGGATTTTAATACTACATATTGGAATTTAGGGATCTATTATATATAATTTTAGATCATTCTTCTAGGATACATTTTGAGGTCTTATACTCCTTTATTATAATTTATGGGTTCCATTGAGAGTGTTGTTTTTTAGGAAAATATTAGGTGGTTCTGTCCAAATTGGCCAAATTTATTAATCATGAATTCTTTGATTTATTTCAATTGTTGACTTAAATTGAATTTCCCAAATACATGTTGAATTGTATTGATAAGACAAAATTCCAATGAATTGGGTTATTTTAAATGGTATTGGCATCAAAATTGGAATAAACCCCCAATTCCATTGATTTGGGGCGTGTTTGTGTAAATTTGTGGATATAAATTATTTAATATAAAAATCATATTTATTGGAAAATAATTCAATTAAAGAGTTAAATTTAATTATGTAATTTTTTTTAAAATTTATGGAATTAGTTTTTAATTTATTTTAATATAGTGAAAATGGCTTAAATAGTTTTAAAAGGATTATATTTGTTTTATCTTTTTAAAGCATCATGTTTTTATTGAAACCCAAATTTTTTAAATGAACTATTTTCATTTTAAATATGATGAATGTGATTTAATTTTATTTTTTGAAATATTAATCTAAATCTCACATCATTGATTGTGTATGATCATAACTAAGAATTAAGTAGTTTGTGAGTTATTGGTACACACTCAATTATTATACAACATTGTAAAACATAAATGAAGCATGTTACATCACTGATGCGATGGTGGTGAGTCTCCCATGACCAGTGTCATACGGACATGTGTATAAACATATTTATATGATAACATAGAGAGTGTGTAGATCTATAACATGTAACCTTCATACCTATATGGCATATGGCCATGTTTTTCTCTAGATTTATATTTGAGATATAAACATATGCTAATGATGTTGATCTTATTTACAATCCTTATAAATTTACATATACTATTATATTAAACTATTTTAGTTAATCCATTATTTTAAAAAAATTCTATCATTTTAAATACTTTTGTTAAAGTATTTTATAACATTCAAACTTTATAACATGATTGTTTTAATATGGTTTAAAATGAAAGACGTATTTATTTTAAAATTGAAATTATTCAATTGGTTAATAATTAATTGAAATATGATATTATAAGGCCCCAGCCTTAAACCTTACTTAATCTTGAGTTATTACAAGATTACACATTGAGGATCTTTTCAGGTTTAGAGTTATAGAGAATTAGATCATAAAACTTGCATTACATTCCACATTTAAACAAAATGGTTACATAAATATAGTATTCATTTTTTTCCATCAATGGAAAGATATTTAAAATAAAACATGGATTCTTTCTTGACACTTCCTTGACACTTTCATCATATCATGTACCATTCCCTTGACCTATGAAAAACATTTCAAAAAACTTGGGATGAGCATAAAAAGCTCAGTAAGGGTTATAAAAAATTATGGAAAGGAAACATGAGTTCATATATACATAAGAATGAAATCATATTTTACCCATAAAACATAGTCACTTTAACATACGTCATCAAATCATGAATAAATTATAGAAATCATAAGACATAAAGGTAACTTGAGGCATTTATAACATTCTTATGTAGGGAGTAGCCCTCTTGGTTACACTTGGAATACCCACCACAGTATATTCCCTAAATCTCTTCGGAGAAACCTTAACTTTTCACTCCTTCACGTTACCCAATGCATTGGAGAGAAATATCGGGCTCACCCGCCCTTAGTTTATCACGGAACCACCCGTTTTCATAACAATGCCCAAGAACCATAACATAAATGTATCACAGAAAACATGCATAAAAGAAACATACCATTTCCACATTTCAATCACAATATAACATTTTAGTATATTGAAATAATGAATCCATTCAAAAAGAAACCATTTCTAAAACCATTTAAAACATTTAATAAAGAGATTTTTGAATCAAAGTGTCCCATACCACCTTGAAGCTTTTAAAATTTTAAACCATTAATATCCATATAAATAAATCCTTAAAACCATTTTGAAAACATGGATATAATAAGAACAAATAATTAAAACATTTAAAGCGATATTTTGGTTAAAGGGGTTCTACCAAAAATAGTGACACTTGAATACAATAATTGAGGAATAACATTTAGTCAGAACTTTATAATATCATGAGAATAAATGTATTCATGATATAATATTCTAAAGGACAGTATATACACCATATAAGAGTTAACTGGTGCACAAGAACAATGAAGTCTCAATAGAAATGTCAAATGTGATGAATTCCCTTATAAAGAAGGTATCATTAAATTAAGGATAATTCAATCTCAAAATTATGTGTGACATATATAAATACACCCAATATAATTGGATATTAAATTTAAAACAATAAATGGTTATTAACACATATTCAAAAGATTACATATTCAATAACTACATGTTGTACCCAAAGAAATCGAAATTGGGTTAAAAAGTTCCCTTAGTAAAATTCGACAGCCTAACGGCATCACTTCAAAATACAGAAAATGAGTTGATGAGAGATAAAAAGGGAATCTCATCACTTGGAAATAAAATTTACATCAATAAGGATATAAAAGAACATATCCCAACATAATAGTATGTGAATTAAAATTCATAACAACATAAGTCTTTTAAAAAGAGGAGGGTGAAAGGTCCCCTTACCGAGTTGGGTAACTTTCGAAACGTACACCCCATGGAAGAAGGGTCATACAATGAAGATGTGAAAACCCATAAATGAAATTATACTACACAAATTGTATAATAATGGGAAGTACATACACCACTCAATGTAAATTGTGGAAAATGTAGCATAAATCTCATGGGAATAAAAGTGAGATGAAAAATCCATTACGAAAACTCGACAGCCTAATGACGCCACTTAAAACTTCCAAAATGGATTAATGAGAGGAAATAGGTTCTTTAATAATATTAACATAAAGTTTACAGAAATAGGAATATAAAAGAACATCACCCAACATAAAAAATAGGAGCTTAAAAGATGTTACATAAAGGAGAGTACTTAAAAAGAAAGAGAGAGGTTGGATCTCTTACGAAAAATTCGCCAGCCCAACGGTGCCACTCAAAACTTCCAAAATGGATTGATGAGAGAGAATTGGGCCTCTCATCATATGAAAATAAAAATTTCAGTAATAGTAATATAAAATAATATCCCAATAACAAGAAAGATGAGATTTAAAAGGAATGACATAAAAGAGTGTACTTAAAAAGAAAGAGAGGTGTAGGATCCCTTACCTCGGGTCCGACATGACTCGGTCATTCTTTAACGTCCTGAATAATATACTTGAGTTAATTTATACTTGATTTAGAACCTTTTTAAAGTTAATTATTCCTTTTATATCAATTATTTCCATGTTATAAACATTATGTAATCATTTAAGTTAATAATGTTTGTTTTGTCGATATTTGGTTCTTAAGATGAAAGTGGACTTCTTACAATTACATGTTGTTCGTGTGGTCAAAGGTTCATTATATCAAGAATTATATTCATGATTTGGATATCATATATATCATATATATCCAGAATATACATGTATTAATAATATTACATAATCATTTAGAGGTATGAAATGAAATGCACCGTTCATGGAGATGGTAAGCCGTACGTACGCATGAACGCTACTTTCATTTCTATGTCATATTAATGGAATTAAAACTAAATGAGATATATATATATATATATATGTTATAATTTCAGAATGATATCCATAATTTAGAGTTAATATATTACATATATATCCATTATATATATGTACTTCTAATAGTACATAACATTTTGAGATAAGAAATGAATTGTACCGTTCATGGAGATGGTAAGCCGTACGTACGCATGAACGCTACTTCCATTTCTATTTCATATTTAATGGAATTAAAACATAATGATACATAATAGTATTTAAATTACTGTATGGTATAATATATAATATCATTAAATATATCCTTTATACGTACCACATATGGTATTAACGAATCAAATCACTTTGAGGTGGCGGTAGTCCGCACTTCCTTAAATAAAGATATCGCGTTTACCCATAATGGAAACCATAAAGGTATGCCATATATGAAAAATAAAGAAAATTAAGTAAAACATAAACATATTATATATCATATAAAAATATATTGTCATCTTAATGGCCACCATTGAAGGTGTTAGAAGAATGTTGAACATTTATCGTTTCGTGAGGCAGAAATTCGCCATCCACAGAAACAGTATGTTATTTTACCATTAGATGTAGGTGTGTGTAAGTTTATCTCTAAAACATATTATAAATACATCCTAGTATATTGAAGATACTGTATTCGTTACAAAATAAATGAATAAAAAAAGTTTAGGGGGTTGGAGAAGCGAAATAAATCAAAAGGACACAAGTGAAGACATTACCTTAAAATTGGGTAACTCCCTTTGGTTTGAGATCAAAGGCTTCCTTGGAAAGACTTCTGCCCAAAGTGAGGCTTCAAGGAGTTAGAGAGGTATGTGTAGAGACAAAATGGGCAGGGGTTGGCCGAGCCAAAGGCTTTGGAAGTGTGGGTAAGGAGGTAGAAGTGGGTGACTTTTATAAGAGGAGAGGAGGGGCACTCTTGGAAAGGTATAAAATGTAACTTTATTTTCAAATGAGTTTCGGATTTTAATGGTCACACATTGATGTGTTTCGAGGATAAGGTGATAAGGGTTCTAACTAAACTCATAAAATAGGTTTTGGACATGTGTAGGTATTATATATTACATTAGCTTTCCATTTTATTTAAATCGTTAAATAATGAGGTCATCGCTGCATCATCATGATGTCATAAATAATTTAATTTATTTAATGTCTAAAAATTATAAAAAAATACTATGATGTAGGAAATTTTTTTATCTTTCCAATTAATATTTATAGTACAAAATATCATTTATGTAGACAATGTTAAAAATATTTGACTTAGGTCATACATTCTTTGTTACATTTAACATTCTTTAAAAATAAAAAGATAAAAAGTCACTTTCTCACAAACGTAATTCCATGGGGCCCCCAATTTTGGCACAAGGCATCCCATGGTCATCCATGAGACAACCCGTATCCTTATGACACATTTTGTGGTCATTATTTATTATTATGATATTATCTTATTATCTTTAACTACCCGATTACTCATTAATGAAGATAATTAATAATAATTACCGTCATTACTATTCATAATGTCCAAAAACAAAAGAGTCTTAATTACATAATTTGGACCTTATGATTCCAAATATGTAATATATGTTACCAAATTCCAAACACATAAATTGCAATAATTAATTTTAAAAAACATCCCTTTGTCAAAACAAATAGCGGGTTTTTTAGAAACAATATTTATGAATAGTTTGGCACTTGTTTATGCCTAATTCAAAAGTGAAATTAATCCCAATGACCATCATTGAATTACATGATAAAAATATACTCTAATTAAACTTTAAAACAAATTAAAAAAGATAATATAACCATATAATTAAATTATATGAGAAATCATTTTTGATGTAAAATGCAGTATTTTTCACTATTCATTGAAAAATGAACATTGTCAGAAAAATACCAAAAATTAACCCAAGGTAAATTTCAATGTCACAATCATAAATAATATGTTTATTTCTAATAATAGATCTTATAAAATTTTCAAAATGTGGATTTAAAAGAGGTTCACCATTAAAAGACGGTTAATCGTCCTTTTAAAGAATATTGGAATGTTTACGCTTAAAATTGGATTCATTCACATTTTTAATCCTATAACATTTATTGTAAGGAGTAAAAATATTTTACAAACATATATAATCATTTTGTAGTTAGTTATTTTCATTCCCGCCTTTACAACAGCTAAGCGTTAACTACCATTTAAAATAATATTATCTTATTATTAGAGTGCAACGTAAGATTCCCAAGAAACTCGTTGTTGCATATTGGGTACGCCATCGAGCATAGAGTTCCCTTTAAAAAATTATTTTTTCCACAAATAGGAATAAATATAAAAATTTCATATTCTTTATTTACTTGGGGTGTTACATCCTTCCCCCCTTTGGGAATTGCGTCCTCGGAATTTTTAAAATTGGGTTTGGAAACTTCATTGAAAATCCCACATCGGAACAAGAGTCAGTAAAACTATCACTATAAAATAAAAAAATATAATTACAAAGGTCACCCGAGTTAACCCAAACTAGGATTCCAAGTATGAAAATATGGACATGGAGGAAAAAACAAAGGGTCATGTTCTGATAGAGAGTGATAGTGAACATGTCTAGGAGAATGTTAACCACAATAAAATCACAAACTTGTGATGGGTTAAATGGTATTTAAATCCTCCGTAGGAAAAGTTAATAGAAAAATTTTTGTTTTAAGTTACTTTTTATTGAGGAAATTTTTCATAAGGAAGCATAATCACTTATCATGTTGACTTTCAACTTTTATTAGATTCTTTACACAAACTCATATTTTCTCCAAAAGACGAGTATTTAGGAAGACTTGTTCACATTAAGAGTACTATAATCAACTTCTAGAGAATCACCTAATCCAAAAAAGTGAACTATATACTTCCCATGTTTTAGACATTAACCAAAACCAAAACCAAAAAGGTTAGTACAAGATTAGATAATCTAGAAAAGGATAACCCTTTATAAAAAGAAAATCTATTCTTAATCTCCAAAATTTGTCCAACAAAACCCAAAGTTCAACGAGGACCATTCGACAAACAATTTGTCCATAAAGTTCTTCATAGTAAACAAAACTAAGATTGAAACCCAAATATTTCAAGGATTTAGTCACATAGTCTAACAAGTTAAATCGTAACATTTATCTCCAAACAACATCAGTTGCTCTTAAAGTATCGTATTCAAAAGTAATTAACCTAATCACATATCATCCATGATAGGTTAATAAATTTCCATAGGTAACCCATAAATCAACATACTCTAAATTCATAAAATTATTTAACTAAAAATAATCATTCAAACTAACCAGGGACTTCACGTAGCCCAGTGGTAGGTGATAAATACCAGTCACACTTTGATTGTGGGTTCGATTCCCGCAGCTTTGTCCGACGCAACAGGTTGTCACACGGTCTGCGTGTTGTCCTTTTTCCAAAACTATATAATTCTTAAAACATTCCCCAAAACGAGATAAAATCTTCAAAAATGATCATAACATATTTTAACCTCAAGTTTATCTCTTGCCTTTCATTTTCCATCATAATATATAATAACCCATAATTACATCAAAAGTAAGGATCATAAAAACTCTAATGGTTACCTTTATAATTATTACCTAAACTTCCACATTGATTGGTCATCTCGTACATGATGCATTATAGATCATACCAAGGTTCAAGTGGTTGATCATTACTCCTTTATAGTTGGTTTAGAACAACCACGAGTTTCCTCATTGAATCCCGCATTTTTATCTAGTATCTTAATCAAAGAACCACCACAGTTTCCTTCAAACCTGTTGTCTCTTTGGTGCCTGCTAGATCCATCCATTCACTAAAAACGGAAATGTCAGTGAGAGTATATCAACAAAACCATCATGTACTAATGAGGAAGATAAACACTAAGATATATTTACTCATTCACTTTATCTAAAAACTATGACTCTTTCTAAAATCCTAACCAATATGGTAATTTCACTTATGCTTAAAGAATACCCTAACCTCTAATGTTATCTAAACCGACCTCTGATACCAACTATAAGGCCCCAACCTTAAACCTTACTTAATCTTGAGTTATTACAATATTACACATTGAGGATCTTTTCAGGATTTTATTTTTAGAGAATTATATCATAAAACTTGCATTACATTCCACATTTAAACAAAGTGGTTACATAAAGATAGTATTCATTTTTTTCCATCAACGGAAACATATTTAAAATAAAACATGGATTCTTTCTTGACACTTCCTTGACATTATCATCATATCATGTACCTTTCCCTTGACCTGTGAAAAAAATTTCAAAAAACTTGGGATGAGCATAAAAAGCTCAGTAAGGGTTATAAAAAAATATGGAAAGGAAACATGAGTTCATATATACATAAGAATGAAATCATACTTTACCCATAAAACATAGTCACTTTAACATACCTCATCAAATCATGAATAAATCATAGAAATCATAAGACATAAAGGTAACTTGAGGCATTCATAACATTCTTACATTGGGAGTAACCCTATTGGTTATGTTTGGAATACCTACCACTGTATATTACCTAAATATCTTTGGAGAAACCTTAATGTTTCACTCCTTCGCGTTACCCAATGCATTGGAGAGCTATATTGGGCTCACCCGCCCTTAGTTTATCACGGAACCACCCATTTTTATAACAATTACCAAGAACCATAACATAAATGTATCACATAAAACATGCACAAAGGAAACATAAAATTTCCACATTTCAATCACAATATAACATTTTAGTATATTGAAATAATGAATCCATTCAAAAAGAAACCATTTCCAAAACCATTTAAAACATTTAATAAAGAGATTTTTGAATCAAAGTGTCACATACCACCTTGAAGCTTTTAAAATTTTAAACCATGAATATCCATATAAATAAATCCTTAAAACCATTTTGAAAACATGGATATTAATAAGAACAAATAATTAAAACATTTAAGGTGATAGTTTGGTTAAAGGGATTCTACCAAAATTTGTGACACTTGAATACAATAATTGAGGAATAACATTTAGTCAAAACTTTATAATATCATGAGAATAAATGGATTCATGATATAATATTACAAAGGACAGTATATACACCATATAAGAGTGAATTGGTGCATAACAACAATGAAGTCTCCATAGAAATGTCAAATGTGATGAATTCCCTTATAAAGAAGGTATCTTTAAATTAAGGATAATTCAATCTCAAAATTATGTGTGAGAAATATAAATACACCCAATATAAGTGGATATTAAGTTTAAAACAATAAAAGTTAATTCACACTTATTCAAAAGATGACATATTCAATAACTACATGTTGAACCCAAAGAAATAAAAATTGGGTTAAAAAGTTCCCTTGTTAAAATTCAACAGCCTAAGGGCATCACTTCAAAATTCAGAAAATGAGTTGATGAGAGATAAAAAGGGAATCTAATCACTTGGACATAAAATTTACATCAATAAGGATATAAAAGAACATATCCCAACATAATAGTATGTGAATTGAAAGACATAACAAAAGAAGTCTTTTAAAAAGAGGAGGGTGAAATGTCCCCTTCCCGAGTTGGGTAACTTTAGAAAAGTACACCCCATGGAAGAAGGGTCATAAAATGAAGATGTGAATACCAATAAATGAAATTATACTACACAAAGTGTATAATAATGGGATGTACATACACCACTCAAAGGAAATTGTGGCAACTGTAGCATAAATCTCACGGGAATAAAAGTGAGATGAAAAATCCCTTACGAAAACTCGGCAGCCTAACGACGCCACTTAAAACTTCCAAAATGGATTGATGAGAGGAAATAGGGTATCTCATCAAATTAAAATAATGTTTAAAGAAAGAGGAATATAAAAGAACATCCCCCAACATAAAAAAGATGAACTTAAAAGAAGTGACATAAAGGAGAGTACTTAAAAAGAAAGAGAGAGGTTGGATCTCTTACGAAACATTCGGCAGCCTAACAACACCACTCAAAACTTCAAAAATGGATTGATGAGAGAGAATAGGGCCTCTCATCATATGAACATAAAACTTTCAGTACGATTAATATAAAAAAATATCACAATAACAAGAAATATGAGCTTTAAAAGGAATGACATAAAAAAGTGTACTTAAAAAGAAAGAGAGGTGTAGGATCCCTTACCTTGGGTCCGACTTGACTCGATCACTCTTTAACGTCCTGAATAATAAACTTGAGTTAATTTATACTTTCATAAGAACCATTTTCAAGTTAATTATTCATTTTATATCAATTAATTCCATGTTATAAACATTATGTAATCACTTAAGTTAATAATGTTTGTTTTTTCGATATTTGGTCCTTAAGTCGAAAGTGGACTTCTTACAGTTACATGTTGTTCGTGTGGTCAAAGGTTCATTATATCCAGAATTATATTCATGATTTGGATATCATATATATCATATATATCCAGAATATACATGTATTTATAATATTACATAATCATTTAGAGGTAAGAAATGAAATGCACCGTTCATGGAGACGGTAAGCCGTACATATGCATGAACGCTACTTTTATTTCTATGTCATATTAATGGAATTAAAACTAAATAAAAGATATATATATATATGTTATAATTCCAGAATGATATCCATAATTTAGATGTAATATATTACATATATATCCATTACATATATGTACATATAATAGTACATAACATTTTGAGATAAGAAATGAAATGTACCGTTCATGGAGACGGTAAGCCGTACGTACGCATGAACGCTACTTCCATTTCTATTTCATATTTAATGGAATTAAAACATAATATTACATAATAGTATTTAAATTCCAGTAAGGTATAATATATAATATTATTAAATAAATCCTTTATACGTACCACATATGGCATTAACGAATTAAATCACTTTGAGGGGGCGGTAGTCCGCACTTCCTTAAATAAAGATATCGCATTTACCCATAATGGAAACCATAAAGGTATGCCATAAATGAAAAATTCAAAAGCTTAAGTAAAATAATAAACATATTATATATCATATATAAATATAGTGTCATCTTAATGGCCTACTTGGAAGGTGTTAGAGGATTGTTGAACAATCATCGTTTCGTGAGGCAGAAATTCGCCATCCACAGAAACAGTATGTTCTTTAACCATTAGATGTAGGTGTGTGTAAGTGTAGCTCGAAAAATTCTTAAAAAACATCCTAGTATATTGAAGATATAGGATTTGTTACAAAATAAATTAATAAAAAGAGTTTAGTGGGTTCAATAAGCAAAATAAAACAAAAGGACACAAGTGAAGACATTACCTTAAAATCGGGTAACTCCCTTTGGTTTGAGCTCAAAGGCTTCCTTGAGAAGACTTCTGCCAAAAGTGAGGCTTCAAAAAGTTAGAGAGAGATGTGGAGATACAAAATGGGAAGGGGTTGGCCGAACCAAAGGCTTTGGAAGTGTGGTTATGGAGGTAGAGGTGGGGGCCTTTCATAAGAGGAGAGGAGGGGAACTCTTGGAAAGGTATAAAATGTAACTTTATTTTCAAAGGAGTTTCGGATTTTAATGGTCCCACAATGATTTGTTTCTAGGATAAGGTGATAAGGGTTCTAAATAAACCCATAAAATAGGTTTTCGACATGTTTAGGTCTTATATTTTACATTATCTTTCCATTTTATTTAAATCATTAAATAATGAGGTCATCGCTGCATCATCATGATGTCATAAATAACTTAATTTATTTAATGCCTAAAAATTATAAAAAAATACTATGATGTAGGAAATTGTTTTATCTTTCCGATTAATATTTATATTCCAAAAGATCATTTATGTAGATAATGTTAAAAATATTTTACTTAGGTGATACATTCTTTGTTACATTTAACATTCTTTAAAAATAAAAAGATAAAAAGTCACTTTCTCACAAAAGTAATTCCATGGGGCCCCCAAGTTTGTCACAAGGCATCCCATGGTCGGCCATAAGACAACCAGTAGCCTTAGGACACATTTTGTGGTCATTTTGTATTATTATGATATTATCTTATTATCTCTAACTACACGATTACTCATTAACAAGATAATGAAAGATAATTACCGTCATTACTATTCATGATGTCCAAAAACAAAAGAGTCTTAATTACATAATTTGGGCCTTCTGATTCCAAATATGTAATCCATTTTACCAAATTACAAACACATAAATTGAAATAATTAATTTTAAAAAAACTTAATGTTGTCAAAACAAATAGCGGGTTTTTTAGAAACAATATTTACGAAAAGTTTGGCACTTGTTTATGACTTATTTCAAAGTGAAATGAATCCCAATTACCATCATTGAATTACATGGTAAAAATATATTCTAATTACAATTTAAAACAAATTAAAAAGATTATATAACCATATAATTAAATTATATGAAAAATTAGTTTTGATGTAAAATGCAGAATTTTTCACTATTCATTGAAAAATGAACATTGTCAGAAAAATACCAAAAATTAACCCAAGGTAAATTTAAATGTCCCAATCATAAATAATATGTTTATTTTGAAAAATAGAGCTTATAAAATTGTAAAAACGTGGATTTAAAAGAGGTTCCCCATTAAAAGGTGGTTAATCGACCTTTTACAGAATATTGGAATGTTTACGCTTAAAATTGGATTAATTCGCATTTTTAATCCAATAACATTTATTGCAAGGAGTAAAAATATTTAACAAACATATATAATCATTTTGTAGTTATTTCTGTTCATTCCCGCCCTTACAACGGCTATGCGTTATCTACCATTTAAAATAATATTATCTTATTATTAGACTGCAACGTAAGATTCCCAAGAAACTCGTTGTTGCGTATTGGGTACACCATCGAGCATAGCATTCCCTTTAAAACATTATTTTTTCCACAAATAGGGATAAATATAAAAATTCATATTATTTATTTACCTGGGGTGTTACTGATATTTATTCTATGGTGATACCTTACTTGGATTTTTATCTCAACCCATCTTGCGTATTCAGGTGTTTGTATATTATCTGCTTCCAGAAATGAACAAGGGGGATGTATCACTTGGGGGTGGATCCAGCTGTGGAAACATGGAATTTGATGAGTTGATTCCTTAGATAATTGGGTTGTTGTTCCCAATTTTAGTACATGTGTTGTAGTACTTTTTTCGTTAATGTCGTATTGAAATCAGATAATTTACCCATAGTGGAGTTTCTTTTGAATCTATATTGAGTTGCTTGTCCAGATTCCACTATGTTTTGTTGAAAAATAATTCCCAATTGCATGATTAATGATGTGAGGTACTTGTGTCCAAATAGTGGGGATTTATAATGCACTTCATGTTTTTTTGGGGACCACTATGTTATTTGGGCACCAGGGTACCTCAGTTGGTTCATGAAAAAGTGGTATAAGGGGAAGGTCATTGAGTTTCTTGGTATGAAGTTATAATGAATTATGAAATTTTCATGGGACATAGGTGGTAGTTATGATTGTGTTCTCAGATACATATCATCACAATGACCCTTATGTCTCCAGGGGTTCTTAGGGGAAGGAATCTTATGGATTAGTTGTAGTATTTTACCTATTTTTATTTGGATAGTGTGTAATAAAAATATATTTTTTCAATATGTTGGGTTGAATTTTCCTTGTTTCACTCTTTGAGTGTAAATTATATGTCTTCATTATTCCCTGATAATTCCATGTAGCATCATGCCTCTTAGAAGTCATGAAAATTAGATCTTCGGGGAAGATAATGTTAAACAACAGTGAGAGAAACCTTATGTGGACACAAGTATAGTTGAGGTGGTTGAGTGCAACATGAAAGCTTTGGGACATGCCCCAAAAGTAGTCCAAATTCAGGCTTTAGCTGTGGATCCTGAATGAGATGTTCTTAGAAATCATTCTCAAGAGTTATGTTACCAAAAGTCATTTGTTTTTAAAGACTCAACTGATCCACAACATGTGAAGTAATGGTTGGGTGTGATAGAACACCTATTTTAGATAAGGGAGACACCGGAAAATATCAAGGTGAAATATGAAACCTTTATTATTGAAGGACCCAAAAATAGTTGGTGGGACCCAATGGTCAAAAAAATCACAAGGTTTTAGAGTAGAAAAAATTTATGGTTATTTTCACTGACTATTTATATCCAGAATCAATGGTGCTGGCAAAGGATATTCATTGTTTCAAGCTTGATCAACCCAAAATAACTATGACTATGTATTCAAATTACAATGTTGAGATTGTGTAGTTTGTGATAGATATTTTTTATAACAAAGGATTAATCCTAAATTGTTTTATTTGGTACTTCAATAAAATATCCATTATTATGTTTTTTTGTTAACAATACCCACTTATTCTGATGTTCTGGATTGGTTGATGATGGTTGATATGAACATGGATAGAAACTTAAGGTTAAAAGGAGTATATTTTTCTCTTAATGTATGTTTTAGTTACTTCAAAGGAAAGTATAATCGTGGTGATTGTTATGGTAGATATCGATATTAGGGTCATTCCAGTCCTCCTACAATAATATGATTATATATATTGACTTAATATTAGTGTGGAAATAAAATAAATTCTAAGAGGGTTTTCACCATGAATCCGAAGATCATTAGTTCATACAGGTGTTCAGAATAGTTAAATATATTCTACCATTTCTCTTTAACTCCCTATAGTGGAACAGGATCATCCGGTCCTCTTAATGGAACTGTGAAATTAGATTATTTATGTATAAAAGGTTTCCTATTGTAGGAATCTGGAAAAAATCTACTTCATAAAGTAGAGGAGTCTCTAGAAAAAGCAGATATAGGTCCAACGACTATAAGAGGTTGATGACTATAACTTCATCCTTTGTTAATACTCTATTTAGAACTGGTGCATCTCATTCATTTACATTGACCTGTATTGTTAATATACTAAGTCTTTCTATGAAAAATTTATCTTTTTCAACAGAAATTACTACACAACTTAGAATGATGACAGATAAGGGTAATCATTGTCCTTATTTAGTCTTCACTCTTTTAGATGTTGAGCTATCTTGGAGTTTTATTGTTCTCACCCTAAAATCTCTTGATATCATTTTATGATGGATTGGATCATTTCCATTAAATCTTGTATTGATTGTTATCTGTGGCAAGTCTACCTTACAACACCTAGTGGTGTGTTTCTTGTATTTCAAGGAGAATGGGACCCAAGGACATGCTCGTATAAACTTTCTTATCTAGAGTTGGTGAATGTAATTTCAGTGTTTGAAATTTATTTGGAGTATAAATTTTTATGTGGTGATCTCCATCCAGTTGTTTTTGAGTTTCCAAATGTGTTTCCTTCTAATTTATCTGGGATTACACTATTAAAGGAGGTCTAGTTTTCCATTTACTTAATTCCTAGTACTCAACTAGTTTCTATTCCCTCATACCACATGTCCCTAGGTGAAATTTAATAGATGATGTCCCAGCTAGACAATGTTTGTGAGAAATGATTTATATTCCCTTATGATTCACCTTGGGTGGAACCTATTCTACTCCCTTAGAAGGATGATGGGTCTCTTAATTTATGTGTTGATTATCAAAATATCAATCATGTTACAGTAATTGAAAAGTATCTTTTTTATAAGGACTGTTTATTTTTTGTATAAGTTTAATAGGGATATGTGATTTTTCAAATATTGAACATTGATCTAGTTACCATCAACTGAGGATAAAATTTAATGACATTCAGAAAACCACCATTGGGAGAAGTTACACCCCTTATGAGTACCTTGATATACCATGTATTCTAAAATATGCTCATACAGTTCTCATGGAATTGTTGAACTAGATTATCAATGAGTATATGGATAACTTTTTGGTAGCCTTTCAGGACTTAATATTCATTTATTCGTAGTCTGAGAATGATTATAGACATAAAATTAGAATAATTATGAGCCTTCTAAGAAATATTTGACATTATACAATGCTTTCTAATTATGATTTCTGGATTCGAGAAGTTTAATTCATGAAATATTTTTTGATAGAAAATGGAATATGAATTTACCCTTAGAAGGTGAAGGATTTCATGACTTGGGAATAATCAGATAATTTTTTTGATATTCATAGTTTTTTGGGATAAGTTGGATATTATCGCCTACTCATAAATTAATTATCAAATTTGGATTTTATGATGACTTATCTAATTAGGTGGGGGTGAATATTTCTTGGAATTATAAATTTCATAATACTTTTGTTGAGCTAAAATAGATTTTTACTGCTGCTCTGTTGTTTACTCTTACAAAGGCCATGAAGGGCTATGTTTTCATTTGTGATGCATCGAAATTTCGACCTTGGCTACATTCTAATATAGGTCGATCTGGTAGTTTCTTATGGATATCATTATATTAGGACACATGAGAAGTACTATCTTACCCATGAACTATAACATTAATCTATGAAATAGGAGCTTAAGAGTTGGATGAACTATATTTTTGAAGAAATTTTCACTATGTATTCAGAGAAATAAAAAAAATATTTGAATATTGGTTAGAGGTGTTGAATGGTATACCTAAAATATTATTACATTGACATCACCTACACCCTGGGGAAATAGAAAGGGATTAAATATGCATCGAGAAGGAAAATTCCTACCCATGCAGTTAATGAATCTTCAAACGGGTGGAATTTAATGTCTCTCTTTGCACATTTGCATGTTGGATTTCAGGAGAAAGGGGATAAAGTGTCTTTAGCCATTGTTTAGTTAACATCCACTCTCTCCAAGTGATTGTTCAATATCAATAGCATAATTATGACTTTTATAGAATTATATGTTTTCATTATGGTGGGGAGACAGTTTCCCATTGGTTTTTCTCCAATGAGGGTGTTCTATGTTATTAGAATCTCTATGTTGTGCAGTTACCAGCAAGAGTTGTTGTGATGGTGAATTGTGATAATTACCAGTGGGAGGCACACCTAGGAACTAATAAGATGTTCTATGGCATTTTGCAGAAATTATGGAGGCCAGGTATGATACTATCTATTGCCAATTCTGTTTCTCATAATTATACTTTCTAGCATGTAAATAATGACCATCAAAAGAATTCATGTTAACTTCAACCAATATCAATCCCTAATTAGAATTGGGATGAAATATCTATAGAAATTGTGGTTGGGATTCCTTGTACCCATAGAAATAATAATGAAATATGGGTTGTTGCTAAATTAAAAACCATGTCATCTCACTTAATACCCATCTATGATACATAAAATGTTAGATATTTTGTAAATCTCTATGTGTAAAATATTGTTCAGTTTTATAGAGTTCCATATGCTATTGTCTATGATATAGATCCTCAGTTCACATATTTATTTTTGAGAGGCCATCATGAGGCACATGTATATTATGTCTATTTGAGAACGGGATTCCATCTGTAGGTAGATGGCCATATAGACCTATTAATAATGATTCAAGAGGATATGTTCTATTATTATGTTCTCAATTTCACTTGGTCATTGGATTATAAATTGGGACTGGTTGAGTTTTCATGTAACAATAGTTACCTGTCTAAAATAAATATTTCTCCTTTTGAGGTCTTTTGTGGCCTGCCTCATAATTATCCACCATGTGTGTAAGAGATTGGGGATTGTTCCTTGGATGAAAAACGTTTTGGGAAGGAGGTGGTAATAAAAATTCTGATTATTCATTATAGAATGTTTATGGAATAGATCCAACATAATTTTATTGATGATCTTCACCATAAACCTTTGGATTTTTCAATTTGTGATCATGTGTCCTTGAATGTTCTATCTGAGTTGGTTCATCAATGGATTGGGATGTTAATAATAGTACTCCTTATTTTACGGGACCTCTAATAGTAGATGAAAAGTTGGGGAATAGGCTATACCATTTAGATCTTCCACTGTGGCTGACATCATTATACAACTTCTTCAATGTATCAAAACTATGGAAGTATTTATCTGATGTGTCTCATATTTTGAGCTAGAGGGATCTTGAGATTGAAAATAAATTATCTTTGACTAAACTGCCAGTTAAGGTAGTCGATTATAGTACCCAAGATCTTCATGGTAGGACGATACCTTTGGTTTGTGTGCTATGGGAGAATTTCTTTTGATAATCATGAGACATAGGAACCTATGGAACAAATAAGAGAGTATTGGCCTCATCTTTTGGGCAGGTAATATTCATTATAGGCTTTTAGGGGAAATTTTTTTTTTGGTGGGTGGCTGTAACATCCCATTACTGATCTGACAGATACATCTCTAACTATTTCATGGTCATTCTTTTTTTTTTTGGCCAGGTAGGATGAGAATAAATTTGGAGGATACCAATAATGGTGATGACCTAGATTTTTTGGACTCTCACATTTAACTGACCATTTTTGTACCCTTTGATAGGGTTGCAAGCTATGTAACATGATTAAACAACATCTAATGGTCTCTATATGAATAGTGTGAGAATGTTCATGTTGTTATAATACTGACACCATGAAAGGCTACACATAGTGACAATCCCTTACACATCATGAGTTATTTAATAAATGAATTTTCATTTAATGCAACACATATTCTGGTTGTTCATAAACATAACTATTTCATGATGTTTAGTAGTATTACAAGTTGTATAATACCCAGACTACGATTTGTTAGATGGTCAACCTATATGGGATCCTATTTTTCATTCCTCCCCAGTTTATGTTTTCTTGACCTAAAGAAATTCTCTATGTGATCTAGAAGCTCCCAGTCTCTCCAGACCCATTAATTTTGCATTTGATCAATGTTGCATTGGTGGTGTGATTCACAGGTTTGATTTCTACCTCTATCATCATCTTTATATCTTCCTCCTCCTATGGGATTTCAATAGCTCATCTTGAAATTGACGGATATATGCTCTATTATATTGCATATGGCTTCTAGGTTTTGTTTCGAGATCTTCTACACAATCATCCTCTTTGAAAGGTGTCGTTGAGAGTATTAGTTTTCTATAAAGGGTAGGCGTTTCCATCCTTTTGGGAAAAATTTAATAACCTCGAATTTCCTGATTTACTTCAATTGTTGATTCAATATAATTTCTCGATATTTCATTAAATTGATTTGAGAAAAACCAATTCTAGTGAATTGAGATATTTGAATTTTTTTGGCAATAAAATATATATGACACCCAATTCTATTGAATTAGGTAGATTTTGTTGAAATATTATGATTTATATATTTTAATTTAATTCATAGATTAGAAGGTAACTATTTCAATTAAATATTTTAATTTAGTTTTCAAATTTTATTCAAAATTTAATGGAATTAGTTTGGAATGGATTTCAAATGTGTGAAAATTAGTGAAAAGTTTTGATAGATACACAGTGGATTTATCTTGTTAAAAAGGAATTTTTTTTGTAAAAAACTCATTATGATTTTTATAAGGATATTAGGAATTTAAAAATAGAGGTAAGAGATTGAATAAAAAAATTTGAAGTATTAAAAAAATTTTCCATCGTTGATTGTGTAAGAGCGCATGAATTCAATATATAGTATGGGATTTATTTAAAAACATTCTATGTGTATACAACACATGGAAACCTAAATGCACCAGGTAACATCCCTGATGGGATGGGGATGAGTTTCCATTAACTATTTTCTTATGCATTTGTTTATATACTTATTTTTGTGATCAGTTAGATAGTGCATAGTCCTATACCTTGAAAAATTTGTACCCATTTGGAATATGAAAATTTTCCAATCTCATTTTAAATTTGAGATATAAATAGATGGAAATGTTGGGGAGAATCTGAACTTGACTTATAAATTTTCAAAAAACATTTTTATGTTATTGTTTTATTAATTACAATTTTTTAGAAATATTCCATCATTTTAAAGACTTTTCATAATGTATTTTTCACCACTTAAAATGTATAACATGATTGTTTAAATATCCAATAAAACTAAAAACCTATTATAAATAATTTTTAAATAATTACTTTGGTAATTTGTTTTTGTAATCTGATATGGAATCCTTGGTGAGACCCTTTTAGTCTATTTAGCAGACACCCTACTTGTTCCTTTGTGATTTTGTAGACTGTCACATTACATGTTCATCCAAGGGGAAAGGAACACATAGTTGTAGATCCAACTATTTCACCTTGGACACGGTGATTTGTGTGTATAGAGACATGAGTTTTCCCCTATTTTACTTTTTGGGTTGTTATATTTTGGGATTTAATTCCATGTTGACTTCTAGTACATTACTCCAAGTGGAGATTTTTTTGTTTGAATATTGACTTTCTTGTAATTATTCCACTATGTTTTATAGAAATGTTTCTCCAAATAGCTTGTTGTATGATTTCAAGTGCAAGTCATCGTCCCATTGGTATTGGGAACTCCCTTCGTGGTATGTTAGGGTTTTTTCAGTTATTGGGTTACTAGGGTACCCGATATGGTTTGTGATAGGTGGATTTTTTCATCGAGCATGATCCAGGTTCTACACAGATATTCATTCCTCCCCATAGGTAAGATACAATATAGTTTCAAGAGCTCAAGACATAGTTAAAGAAAACATAGGAAATTGAGTTTAGAAAAATTGTCACTTCCCCATATTGTTGGCTAGTTATTTTTTAAAAAATGGGAGAAAAAACTTTTAGGGTATGTGTGGAATACTAAAATTGTACTATTTGATAATTAAGAAGTGATATCCTCTTTGATGGATATATAAACATTTGACCATCATTTTGGTCCTCATGTATTTTCAAAAATTGGTTCAATATCGAGTTATCAAAATGTGTTCATTCTATCCAATGTAATACCTCATAAACCTATTCATAGAAGGTATATACTATATGAGTATTTGGTTTTGTTGTTCAGTGTCATTAACACAACATCAATTTTTATTTTGCCGAATAACATAGTTTTACATTCTTATATGGATTTATTTTTTGTGGTTATCAGGGATGATATCATGATGCATTGTCACAATGAACATGACTATGCCAGATATCATGATATAGTTTTGGATACACTGAGAGTGTTTTTGTTATATAATAGGAAGTTCTAGTTCAAGATGGATAAAGTTCATTTATGCAGTATTTTTATCTTAGATTCAAGAGTATTTGTTGACCTAGGGAAGGGGAGTTCTATTGTTTCTTAGATGTATCCAAAGATCATCTTTGATATATAATGTTTATTTGTGAAAGGTGGATGTTACTAGTGTTTCATATGAGTCTTCAAATTCCTATAAAAACATTTGAAGGGATGGACTATAACGAGTGAGAGGTTTTTATGGTGAAATAACTATGGTAAATACCTTCAAGTGATAAAATGGAGACTTACTTCATCGTTGGTATTGATTCTACCAGAGCTAGGACAGAGCTACACTATGTATTATTATGGATCATGTATTGGGATTGGAGATGTTTTTATGTAATGAGAGAGAGAGTAAGGGCATACGGTTCTCATAGTATGATGCCACATAAGAGGAACTACGCAAAAAATGATCTCGAGTTAGCCATCATTATACATGCTTTTCACTATTTGAGACAATATTTATTAAGAGAGTATATTTTGGGGTAAAAGGGGAAAAATACTCAATTATATATTTATATTGAGTGACTTGAATAGGATGTAGTGAAGTTGGGTTGAGTGCCTATAATAATTTGAAATCAATCTTACCTATATACATTGAAAGGGAAACTCGTTTTTTGATTCACAAATCTCGATGACTCAGATATAGGCTATTCAGGAAGGTAGTAGTGAGTGGAAACTTATTGGAGTTTTTTGTACTTATGTTGGGGTTTCCTATGTTTTTATTCATACCAATAGGGTTGTTTAACAACAAACCAATATTCTCTATTTTCAATATTTCCATCTGTTACAATTTTTATTTTGATATGGACCAGATTATATATTATTACTAGATGAGTGAACTACTACATACCTATGATATGTGGATTATAGCTTCCACCCAAGTGTATGGAATTTTATAAGAATAGTTGACATTGTGCCACATGACAGAATTTTGTGTGATTCCCCAAAAATTAATTTAATGAATTATAACCTATTAGGGATTTCCAATAGTTCTGCTGAGTATGGTGGGGGATTTTTCTCCAACAAATGCCACTCGTGGAGTGTTAATTTTTATCATTCCATTTATTATAAAACCATTTGTGGTGAGTATGTGCCTTATAAGATATATTAATGTCTTTTTAAAATGATTGGATTATTCTTGAGATGTTATGAGATAGTTTATTCCTCAGTTTCAATGTGATTAAATGCTGTTGATATTTATTAAAATGTTATATGTGAATTTTTTAATGGGGTATTCAAATCAATTAATGTGAATGATTATGAATGATGAAGTAATTAGTATAATGAATTGTTTACCAAAGTCGAATCCCTATTTAATAATCCATGAATCATGATTCTAGAAGATTCAATGGATATCCATAGCCTAAGGGTCTTGATTAATAGGGGGATGTCTTGGACCTTTTAACCCCACAGATATTGATTATGTACGATTCCATGTGCCTTTCTTCCCATTTGATCTAGGTTTTTTGGGCTTGATGTGGACATAGTCTGTTGACATGCTCCATGGAACACACCCACTTATTTACCGAGTTATCATAGAGATACTCTTGGGACTCGACATGGATGGCTAGGTATTTTATACATTTTATCTGTATCTTCATAGTTAATTATTTTTTATTACATTTAATATAGTTAGCCGATAATTTTACAAAAAAAATTACTTGGTTTTAATCAAAAATAAACATCATATTACAAACTGAGGATGATATAGTCTAGTTTCTTGGAAGACATAGTACATAAAACTAATAACATGGGATAAAATAAAACATTACATTATTTAATCACCCTAATGAGATCCTAAAATCCATTTTCCTCATACATATAAACTAGATAACCTAGGGGGAACATGAAAAATGGGATGAGCTACAAATCCTAGTAAGGGAATAAACATAATAATAAATATTAGAATATCGGTTAGAGGGAATTTCATAATGATATAATAATAAATGGAACATAACTAAACATATAGAATCAAATAATATAAAAAAAATTATATAAATATAGAATCATAGTAATGTGATAGTAACATAGAAAATGAATTTATCATGAGTCAATGATCATTGGGAAAAGAGGAAAATACTTCAAGGATAACCACCAAGATTGTTCAACATGGTAGCATGAGTCGAGGCTAATGGCAAAGACAGTTGCATATAACATCTCAGGAGACTCAACATTACCAAATGAAGAGGAATGATATCGGGTTTAACCCATCATAGTATGTTCATGAATATTCCTTCCACATACAAAATCATACATAATCAATCATACATAAACATAAGGGTTACATAGGGAATGAATTGAGTATCCTAGTCATGTCATAAATCATACGAAATGGGTTTATCATAAAATACCTTTCCATTAAGGAAATGGATTGTATCATTTTTGGATAATAATAGGGTAGAATAGGCATATATAATGAAAACTGGTGTCCACATGAAGTAATAACATGTTAAAAGAGTACTTATGAAACATAAAAATTAAAATATTTTTTTGTAGTTAAAGGATAATAAGAAAGGTAATTTAACACATAAAAGGAAATAATATTAAATAAAAATATAGATATTAACATATAATTTTTTCATATTCAAAATAATGGTTTTATAAATAAAATGGCTTAAAAATAGATTATATGGTGTACATGAATAAGGGTAATAATTCCAGAATATCCCTTAAAACAGGATAGCTTATCGAGAAAAATTGAGGAGAAATCCACTTAAAAATGTTTATCCCAAAAAGATATTGATGAATGGATCTTGATACCCATTTTTGGAACATAAAAAAAATTAGAGTATGTACATAAAAAAATATAACTTCATTTGGGTAAAAAGAGAGATACAGCAACCTGAAGGAATTATGGATGTTGAGGTAGAATCCTATAATTTATGTATAACGGTGTGCTTCATAGGATCATAATGTCATGGAATACCAAATTTAATTCATTAATTAATATTTCTAGAATTAATTTTATATTTTTTTGATTTATTATATACCTATGATGTTCATTCATGGCCTTTTTGATGGGTTAAGGGGTTTAATTTCACTGTTTAGGAGATTTTTCATTATTGGTTTTCATGATTGGTATACTAATATACATGTAAGGATAGACAGGTATGATTATAATGGTTGTTCAGAATCGATGATGTATGTTATTAGTGAAAATATATAATAATTTTCGGTTATAAAATACATTTTATTATTTATATTGAAGATGAATCATTATATAATACAGTAATGATAACTATATTGGTTAATTGGAAGGTTTTTTTATCACAACGAACTCATTTTTCTATTTTAATTAATAAAATTTTTACAAAATTGTTCTAGAACATTACTTAGGATATATTACATATATTTGAATATAGTTAAACAATAAAATGGTTTCAAGAAATTATTGTAGATAGTAAATTAAAATGAAAACCTTTCGTCCATGAATGTGATGAATTAACACATCTCAGATGGTGTTTTCATTTCTAGAATAAAAATATGGGAAATGAGAGATGATGATGATGAATTATTCCATTGCAATAAAAATTTCTAGTATAATTGAGGTAAAAAAAGTTATCATATAATTTGTATTCGGGGAGGTGAAGACAGAATAGAAAACCAAGGAACATGAAAAGAAAATAAATTAAATGAAAAAAGGAATTTATTTATTTAATTTACCATCCATGAGAGCCTCTATAGGGGAGAGGATTTGGCCTTTTGATGAGACTAAGAGGGGATGGACGTGGGGTGGAGCTTTGGAGGGTATTTTAGTAGAATTTTTATATGTCACATGTCGTGAGAGGAGTATAGTGGTGAAGTAATGAGGGGGAAATTTAAAGTGTAGGAGAGGAGGGGTTTCCCATTATTTTAATCATTAGATTATTATTTTAGCTCATTAATATGAGTAGTCTGGATTCATGTTAAAAAAATTGTAATGAAATCATCTGATTACAAACCAAGGGTTCTTACATCACCCATGACGTTATTAATAGTCTATTTATCTCATAATGTATATATATGGTAAATTATTTTTATTTCACTATTCATAAAAAACTACTATTTTAGACAAATACCAAAAATTATACCAAACCATTTTTCAACATGTAGAATTAAAACATCAACTCCATTTTTAAATATTAATTTTATAAATGTGAAAAATATAATTTTTGATTGAACTGATAATTTAAATGAAAAATAGATATTTTCAAAAGAAAACTGATTTTTTTGCACATTGAAAAATTAATTAAGGACATATATTATAATTAGAAGACATAAAAATAAAATTTTATGAAAATATATTTTCTTTTAATTTAATAAATTTTTAAAAATATTCTAATTAAATATTTATGACTTAAAAAAATTCAAACACTTAATCAACACATATAAAAATATTTATTAACATATATTATGATATAATTATACCATATTGTCACTTATATGATATATAAATTTTATTTTCACTTTCATTAGTGTGGTTTCTATTTCATTGGCTAGTTTACTATTCATTAGGGTCACATTATTGTTCTAAAGGACAAGTTACTATTTAATCAGTATATGTTCCTAAACTTCATGAGATACTTTTTATTTTACTCATTATTCATTTTTATGGGTTGTATTGTGTTCTATAAGTAATAAAATGTTATAATACTATAAAAAAGATTATAATAAGGGAATTACATTTATAAAACATTAGTTCATAACACTCTTCCTCCATAATGAATTTTCTCCCTCAATTTTTTTTTGTAAATTCAAATATGTAAATAGGTTAGGGTACTTTTCCTTAGTTTCTTCCTCTAGTTCCCATGATGCATCTCTGTACTTATGGTTCCACTATACTACATTGACTACATGAGTAGTCTTGTTTCATATAATATTATCTCGATGATCTAAGATCATTATTAGATGATCCTTGTAAGAAAAATCATTCACCAACTGTACCACCTTTGAAGAGAGTATATGAGATTGATATGGTTTGTACCTCATAAAGAGGGGTATGTGGAATACATCATGTATTATAGACATATTAGGTTAATGTGTTAATTGATAGGATACAACCCCAACACCATCAAGAACATCGAAGGGACCGATGATCATGGGATGTAGCATTCCTTTCTTCCTTATTCTCATGAACTTCTTCCATGGTGATATGTGGAGGAATACCATGTCTCCATCAATGAACCCAAGGAATCATTAACGATTTAATACATAAATCTTATATCGAGTTTGGGATGCCTTGATGTTCTTCTTAATATTTTTCACCTTCTCTGCCATTTCTTAAATCATTTCTGGTTGTAGTATCTTATGTTCACCGAAATCATCCTAGAATTCAAGTGTTGTGCATCTTTTCCCATAAAATGGATTCATTTGATTCCATTCATTTTCTAATGTAAAAACTCTTATTGTAGGAAAACTTAAATATTGGATAAAGATGCTCACAACCCCCATTGATGTTTATAGAACATGATCACAACATGTATTCTAGTGTCTTAATAGTTTGATAATATTGGCCATCAGTTTGGATATGATAGGGCGTACTGAAGTTCAGTTTAGTGCATATAGCATATTGGATACTTTTACAGAACATCGAGTGAAAATCAGATAACTATCAAATAAAATATATTATGGAACTTCCTAAAACCTTAACACCACTTTGATATTTATCCACGCAATTTGATCAAATGATAATTGATCTCAAATTTTGTTATAGTGACATGTCATTGTAAGCCAATCCAAAATGAACCATATATCTTTATTTTCTCTACATGTCCTTGGAAGTATTGCGAAAAAGTCAATGTTAATGTTCTCCCACTTCCATGTTGGTATAGGTAGTTGTTGAATCATCCCCATATAATTTTTCCTTTCATCCTTCACATTATGACATACCCTAAAACTTGATGTATACTCATCAATCTATTTTTTCATATTTTGCCTCCAATAGTTCTCCCGGAGATGTTGATAAATTATCGTGATCCCTAGGGGGATAGAAATGGTTGAGTTAGGTTATTCATTAAGATGTTATTTATTTTTCTATCATTCAGATGATACTCATAATCATGACCAAAATATTACAACTCCTTTATCATCATTCTTAAACTCATATGATTTCCTATTTCATAAAGCTTCCATTAGTTTCTAAATTTTCACATCATTTCTTTGGAAATACTTTATTTTCTCCATGAGGGACTGTTCAGTAATCATTTGAGAAAGGACTTCTTATGCCCTTCCCTTAAATATTCTCATTTCTATCCTATGAATTTCTAAGAATATTGTATCCTTTTCAATTCTCATCATTGATTAAGATACAAGATCCTTTCAACATAGAGCATATTCTACCTTATTTGATTTACCCATATGGTAGTGGATCGAGTAGTCATAATCTTTGATGTCATCTAGCCTTATTTGATAGAACATATTACTCTCTTACTATGTGAATATATATTTGAGACTCTTGTGATCAGTATATATCTTACACTTCTCCCAATATAGATAATGGCAAAAAAAATTCAATGCAAAGATCATATCTATCATCTCATGATAAGGCATGGGATATTTTTACTCATTTGTTTTCAACTTCCTTAAGGAATAGGCTATTATTTTATCATTTTCCATTATCACACCACCTAATCCCTCTTTGGAATAATCACTATATACAACAAATAGCTCCCCACTTGTTGGGAGTGTGAGTATTAGTGCATTGATAAGCACCTTTTTGATATACTTAAATCATTCCACACATTATTGAGTCTAGAGAAACATCACTCCCTTCATTTTCATATTGGTCATTTTGTTTTAAAATCATGATATGCTCTTAAAAAATCATCTGCAATACCTAACTATACTATGGAAACTTTGGATCTCCATTATAGATATTATCCTAGGTCCCTCTTTGTTTCCCTTTGTCTTCAAATGGTCCACATATATCCATTTTTAGGAAATGACATCCCAAATAATGATACATGATCCAACTATAATCCACATTTACTATACATTTCATAAAATTTCTCCCTTTTCAAAGACATTATCACAATATTCTAATACTGCTCTTGTTCCTCCTCGGTCTTAGATTTTATCATAATATCGTCGATAATGACTTCCAAAAATTTGTCCGACTAATATATAAAAAATTTATGTATTAGATCCCTGAAAATTAATTAATAATTAGTTAGTCTTAAGGGAACCAATATGAAGTCATAGTACCCATAGCTTGTTCGAAATTAAGTCTATGTAATGTTTACCTTCATCAACTTTATTGGTGATATTCCAACTAAAGGTCCAAGTTAGAGAAATAGTTGGCCCCACAAAGCATGGCAAAAAACAATTGATATGAAGTAGGGTATACTTGTTTCTTCTTGTAATTTTATTGATATCATGATAATCAATGAAAATTTTGGTTGAACCATCCTTCTTCTTGACGAAGAGGACTTGTTCTCCGCAATGTGATGCACACTTGCATATAAAAACTTGTCTAGATTCTCCTATAACTATATCTTTAGAACCAATAACACTATGATGGCTACTACATAAGGTATATTTGATATAAGAAGAGATCTAGGAAAAAGTTCAATTGAGTACTCAACCTCTCGATCTGGAGGAATACACTGAAATTGTTCAGGAAATTCATTAGTGTAGTCCCTTACAATGGTAATGTATTCATGCATGATTCTATCCATTGTTCAATCATATGAAATATAAATTACTTCAAATATGGTAGTAATATACACACTTGAGAAATATGATCCAAACAGAGATTCACCTTCATCATTAAACATGAAATGAATTGAAGGATTCTTCAGGATGTGAAGACTGATCCCTCATTCCTAAAAGTTGATGTTGGCTTTGTAAAATGATATCCAATCCATGCCAAAGATAAAAACGAAATCCACTAAAAGAAGAATAAAAATATTTTTTGGGAGGTTCGGTCCACAGATGCTAATTATGTAGGAGTTATATACTTTAGATGAAATAATTCCCCATTTGTCGTTCTCGAAGATAACTTATTCTCTAAATTTTGAGGTGGTGTTTGAATGGTTTTACTAAACATGCATCACATGAAAAATGTGTAGCACCAAAATCAAATGGTAAATTAACTATTATCTAATTAATAACTAGCATAACAATCACCACATAATTTTCTGGCTCCACCTCAATAGTAGTGATAGCATAATCCCATCCATATTGCCCTGATGTTTTTTTATTGCATCAAAATACCCTTGGATTTAGGTAATAGTTCACATAATGCCCATGTTCATTATAGATGAAACACTAAACTACTATATTTGTGTTGATATAAAAAATACTTTCCTATTCCATATTAGTGGGATTCTCTATTTCCCTTTAGAAGTATTTAGCCAAATGTCTCATTCATCTGAATTTGAAACAATTATTGGTCCCCTTTATACAGTTCCCAGGATGATTCTTCCTAAAATTTGGACTCGTGGGATGTTAGATCTTGTTTTTATAAAGGGATTTGTTTTCCAAAATACCCATATTAGACTAAATTTTCCATTTTTTTCATCGGGCCCCTAGGACCACTGAGAGTATCTAATCTCCATTTCAACCTTGAGAGCATAATGGACAATATTTTCATTACTGTAGAATTCATGAATCCTAAACACATTTCAAAGAAAAAAAATTATTTAAATAAAGAAGTGATCTACCATTATTTTGGAGTTTATTAAAAAAAACTAGAGGTGTATCTTTCAAACCTTTTGTTTCTTTCTTCATACGCCCATATGTACTCATCTTCCTTCTGCTTGATTTGGCGGATCTCTCATTCCATCTAGAGATGGAAGGTTTTTGGAAAATGTTTTTTAAAAACCCTTTTTTATTAATTCTTCCAAATCCATGGAATAAATTTCATATTAGGACTTTTTATTCTTTATCAATTTCCACCACTAAATAGCTTCCCCAGCAAAATGACAGACCACGAGCATGACTTTATCTTCTTCTGAGCACTAGAGGGTAGAGAATATATTTTCAATGGTGTTAATCCACTATTTTGCGAGGAGGATATCAAAAGATCCATAAAAATTGGAGGCCACTTCTTCATGAAGGATACAATGAAAACATTCTCTTTCCCTGGAAGAGGAGGGTGTTCCACATGATTAAAGTTATTATTAATAACTTCTTCCAACTGAGAAAGTTCTATTATAATGTTTTGAGAACCTATTAACCTCATATCTAGAATATCAGTATGGGATTCGTCACATTTACTATCAAATATTTGGATGTCCTGTGGTCTACTATTTCCCACCATTATCTATGATAAATAATGTACAATTATATGGCTGTAATACTTAGCAAATAAGAATGAAAAGGAAAATTTAAACATAGAAGAATAAACTCTTAATGGAAAGGTATATCCTAACTTATGTTTCCCTAGAATTCAATCTAGGGTATCCATGATCAATTTTATAACATTTATTATTCTGGGATTCTTTTTTCCCATTAATAATGTTTCATTCTATTCTTATGGGTTTTCCAAAGCATATTCACCCGGAGTGTCAAAATTCATTAGAAGAATGGCCTATTGTTATTAACTAGTTCTCATTCGTGTTTAGCTCAAATAATTGTTTTTGGATTTTATACATGGATAAATTTGTGATAGATCCACAAAAAATTGTTCATATCCAAAAATGGATGTATTTTCTTAAAAAACCAGTAACTCTATATATACGAAAATTTATAGATGTTTTAGTACACTTAGTCTCATCCCTATGGTTTGTACAAATGTTTTCAGTTCATAATCTCCAAAAATAACTAGGCCTTTCTCTAATACTAAATATTGTGATCTTATACTTTTATAGAAAACATTACTTGATTTTTAGCTTAAATAAACATCATATTATAGCCCTAGGATTGTAAAGTCTAGTGTCCTAGAAGACTGGACACATAAAACTGAAAACATGGGACTAATAAAACCTTTCTTTATTTAATATTCATAAAGAGCTCCTAAATTTTATTTTTCCCAAACATCTTAATAGGATAACCTAAGGATAACATAAACAATGTGATGATCTAAAAATCCTTTTAAGGGAGAAAACATAATAATAAATCATTGAACATGGGATAGGAGGCCTAGAATAAGGATATAAGAAGCCCTAAAACATAAATAAACATATATAATAATAAAATATAAAACACGATATCGTATAAAAATGTAATAATAGTAATTTGGAAGCTACATAAAACATGAATTTTCAATGATTCAAGTATCATTTCACATACATGAGATCAATTCAATGTTAACCACCAAGACCATTCCACATGATATCACGAGTCAAGGCTAACCGCCAAGACAATTTTACATGATGTCTCATGAGGCTCTACATTACCCAATGTAGTAGAAAACTATATAGTTTCACCCATCTTGACATATTCATTAATTTGGTTTCACACAAATAATTATACATAATCAATCATATATAAACCCAATGGTTACCCATGGAATGTATTGGGTATCATAATAATGTCATAAATCTAAAAAATGGGCATATCATAAAGGAAATGTACATGATGTAAAGGGATCAGATCATTCATGTATAATCATAGGGTATCATAGGAGTATATCATGAAAATTGATGTCAACATGAAGTAATAACATGTAAAAATTGTACTTAAGAGACATTAGAATTAAAATATATTAGTACCGTTAAAGAAAAATATCAAATGTAATTTAAAATATAAAAGGGAATAATATATTATATAAAATCACAAGTTAACCGAGATGGTTATTAAAATAAAATGTGTGGTTTTATAAAAATAACGGTGGCTTAAAAACAAATTGTAAAGGGTACTTGAAAATGGGTAGGAATTCAAGATGTTCCCTTAAAACGTGTAGGATTATCAGGAATAATTGAGTCAGGAATCAATTAAATCTTGTATATTCCAAAAGGATTGTGTTGAAAAGATCCTGATACCTGAGTTTAAAATATAATAATATAATTTATAATACTTAAATAAAAATAAAACATTACTTCATTTTTGTATAAACAGAGATAGTGAAACCCATGGAAACAATGGATTTTTGGGTAGAATCACTTACCTTAACATTGATGGTGTCCATCACACGATCATATTGTCTTGGATAACCCAATTACATTAATTAATTAATATTTATAGAACATATAATTTATTTAAATGAATTTTTTTAATGTTATTAAGTTCATTAATGACATTTTTGATAGATTAAGAGGTTTAATTTCATTGTTTGGAAGTGTTAGATTTCTAGGTTTTCAAGGTTGGTTTACTTATATACATATAACGATAGACATGTAAGATCAGAATCATTGTCTATAATTTACGTTGAATGTTATTATTGAACATATATAATATTTAATGTTTATAAAATTTATTTTCTAATTTCGAGTAAATATGATTCATTATACGAAACATAATGATAATCGATTTAGTTAATTGGTGGGTTTTTTATCACAACAATCTCATTTTCCGTTATAAATTAATACCATTTGAACAAAATTATTCCAAAACATTCCATTGGAAATATTACATATATAATAATCTGGTTCAACAATAAAATGGTTTCATGACAAGAATTGAAGATGGTAATAGAAATTGAGAACCTGTTGTCGTCAAATGTGATGAATGAACACATATCGGATAGTGTTTTCATTTGTAGTATAAAATTAGGAGAAATTATATTTGATGATGAATTATTATATTATCATAACAATATAAAAGTACATTTAAGGTTCTATAGTTATTATTTGATTAGAATGATGATATGTTAGGATAGAAAAGAAAACATAGGAAAATGAAAAGAAAATAAACAAAATGAGAAGAGGAATTTAGCTGTTGAATTTATCTACCATGAGAACGTATTTATGGGAGAGGGTTTGGCCTTTTGAAGACTCCAAGGGCTATTATACATGGGGAGTATATTGAGAAGAGATTTTAGGAGAATTTTTATATTGAAAAAGGCTTTATAAGAGTGAAAAGAAGAGGTAAATAGGTTGGCATTTATAATGGAGGAGAGGTGGGTTTCCTATAATTTTTATCATTAGTTCAATATTTTTGATGAGGACAATAAATAATAGTTATTTTTGTGACCATGAATAGTAAAATGATCATGTGAGTTCAAACCAAGGGTTATGACACCATCCATGAAGTTATGAAGAGTGTATTAAACACATAATTTATAAATACAGTAAATTCTCATATTTCACTATTCATCAAAAGTTTACTATTTTGGAAAAATACCAAAAAGTCACCCTAACCATTTTCAACATATAGAATTAATAAATGAACACAATTTTTCAAAAATAATTTTTTAAATATGATAAATTTAATTTTTAATTTAAATCCTTAATCACATGAAAAATAAAAACATTAAAATTATAGGTTCTTTTCTAAAACATTGAAAATTTAATTAATGTATCCTATGATATAAAAGTACCAATTGATATAAAATTTTAATGAATGTAATTTTTTATTATAAGTTATTAAATTAATAATAAAATTGTAATTAAATATTTATGATTTATAAAAATACCAATACATTGTTAGTAATGTTTTAAATATTTCTTTAATTATACTATGACATAATTATAAAATATTGTCACATATAATATTGATAATTTTTTTATACTTTCATTGGTGAGGTTAATATTACATTGTTCATTTTATTATTCGTAAGGGTTACGTTACTGTTCCAGTGTTCATGTTACTATTTCATCGGTATAAGTTTTATAACATCTAGATATACCTTTTATTTCACTCATTATTGATTTATATGGATTTTATTGTGTTTTATAAGTAATCATATGATATTATAATATAAGTAATAATTATAAGAATAGATTTCCATAGATAAAACATTATATTGTTACATTCTTCCCCCCTTATAAAATTTCTTCCATGAAATTTTGTTTTATATTATAAGCCAAAAATAGATGTGGGTACTTTTATATCAATGATTTTTCCAGTTCCCTTGTTGCCACTTCATACCTTTGGTACAACCATAGTACTTTGATTAGGTTTGTATTCTAATTGTGCAGAATGTTATCTATAAAATATAATATCTTCACTGTCTACTCTTCATAAGAATGATCATTCTCCAACTATACCACATATTTAGAGAGTACATGATAAGGATCTAGTATTTACCACTTTTAGAGGGGTAAAATGAATAAATTTTTTAATTAAGACATTGTAGGTGGAAGTCCAGGTCGATAAGACATTTCTCTAATATTTTAAAGAATCCTGATGATGCTTATGTTCATTGGAATTACCTTTATATTATTCACAAACCTCATGAACATCTTCCATGGAGATATGCATAGGAATACCATGTCTCCAAATTTGAACTCAAGGTCTCATTGATGATTGTCAGCATAACTCTTCTATCAACTGTGGGATTTCTTGATGTTCCTTTGAATAATTTTCAACATTTCCACCATTTCACCAACCATTATGTCCTATTAGTTTATGTTCATCGACATCATCCCATTATGTTGATGTTCTATACCATTTCCCATAAAGGGATTCATATGATGACATTCTGTTGATGTAGTTGAAACTCTTGTTATAGGAGAATCTGACCAGTAGAAGATGTTGGTATCATCCTCCATTGAAGTCTAGAGAACATTCCATTGACATTTTTTCTAGTGTCTAAATAGATCACAAGGAAAGGTTGTCTATTTGAGGATTATAGGTTGTACTGATATTCATTTCAGTGCATAGAGAATGTTGGAGTATTTTCCAAAACACTGGGGTGAATCTCATATCTCTATTAGATACTACAGATAGTGGTACTCCATAGAGGCTTACCAACTGTTTGGTATTTATCTATTCAATTTTATCTAATGAGAAGTCATATTGAATTGAGATAAAGTCATCTATCTTTGTATGATGATCCTCAAAGACCCATATAACATTATTTACTCTGGATGTCTTTAAATGTCTAGTAACATAGTCAATGGTATTGTTATCCCACTTCCATGTGTGTATGGGTAGTGGTTTCATCATTCCTTTATACTTTTTTAATTTATCCTTCACTTAATGACATTCTGGTATGATTATGTATAATCGGTTATCTCCCTTTTCATATTGCCCCACCAATAGTTCTCCTATATATCTCGAAACATCTTTTTTCTCCTAGGTGAATATAGAATGTTGATCCATGTGCATCATTAACAAGATTCCTATTTATCTATTTATCTGATGGTATACATAATTTATTCCAAAATTTTAAAACTCCTTCATATTCAAACATGATCTTAGAGGATTTTACATTTCAGACAGCTTCAACCCTTTTTTGAATTTCCACATAATTTCATTGTGCATCCTTTATTTTTTTCCATGAGGGATGGTTGAGAAATCATTTGAGAAAGTATTTATGTTGTTCCTAACTTAATGAATCACATTTCCATCTTTATAAAATATAATAATGTTAGATTATTCTCAATTATCATTATTGATATATATTTAAGATCTTTTTTACTTTGATCATCTTATACTCTTATTGCTTTATAGGATGGTAGTAGATTAATAAGTCATAATATTTGATGATATGTAACCATATAAAATGGTGTATATTATGATCCTTCTACTTGAATATTTATTTGATACTCTTTTGATCAAAATATATATCACACTTCTCCCCATAGATAAAATGCCACCATATTTTCAATGCAAACATCAGAGCTGCAAACTCCAGATAATGAATGGTATAGCCTTTCTCATTGATATCAACTGCCTTCAGGAATATGATATCACATTATCATTTTGATTCAGTATATATCTTATGACCTTTATTAATGAAAATTGTACACCCGAAAGTGATCCACACATTTCAGGAGTGTGGCTACTGGTGCAGCGATAAGCCTCTTTTTGTGAAACGTAATACATTCCTCACATTCTTGATTCCAGACAAACTTCACTCCCATTCATGTTATCTTGGTTATTTTGTTCGAAAGGCCTGAGAATTTTTTCAAAAAAACATTGAAAATACCTTGCTGGAAGATGGAAACTATAGATCTCCAATACAGATGTTGTCCTTGGCCACTCTTTGATTTCATTTGTCTTAAAAGGGTCTATATATGTAATGACCCACCAATTCCCATTGTCTTGAGAGCTCAACAAGTCATTACTATGCCTTAAGAAACATCCCAAAGGCGCCAAAGGCGGGAAGTAAATTCTGAAGTGTTTCAAAACAAGTGGGGGACGATTTACCCATTTTGAACATACCACAAAACCATCAACTGAAACCAAACTAATCTACTAAATGATGCATAATAAAATCTAAAACCACTCACCATTTATTTTATCAAAAACTAACCAATAGTTCCACTGTGGAAACCAACAGTAATTTAGAGTAAACAATGGAAAGAAAAACAGAAAGACTGCAAGGCGATAACCCAACTCCATGCTCGCCACGCTCCATGATCCAATGTCATGAACCAGATCAAGTATCATGAATTATTTCTATAAACATGTGTCAATTTACCTTTGACAACATCCCAGTATATGAAATCTGCAAAATCCCCAACTTGCCAAAGTAGGGGGTGAGTAATGAAACTCAATAGGTTTTCCCCGATGACTTCCCAACCCATGCCTCTAGGATAAAACATGTTAGCACATTTATATAAAACAATTTATATAAACAAAATTCCAAAAAACTTCACAATGTAACATGTTCCTTTTCAAAACCATTTTCCAACAAAACTCATCATTCTCATGAAAAAAAACCAAGCAATGTTTCCAATCTAATTCATATTTCCATTTTTGGAAAATTCATTCCATTTCACAAATCCACTCAACCTACCATGCATGAAACCTGGACCTCCCTATACTCGTGATTGGTGAGTTATCCTTCCACTAAGCTGTCACTTAGTGGACTACCTTTATGGGGGTACTTCGCGGCCTTTTCTGTCCCTTTTGATGGATGTAATTCTCACCCTTATCCATCCAACCTTCTGATCAGGGTACTTCTCACCCTTATCTACCCAATGCATATGAACACACACCACAACCCATGAAAATCCATGCCAAAACCATATGTGTTCAAAACCTTTCAATAATGCATCAAACCTTTTATTGAAAACTATTTATTTCAATCAGCAAAACCATAAACAATTTAAAATCACTATTTTAAATTCACTTCAATAAACACTTTCCAAAAACACACAATTTCCATCACCTGTTAGCAAAAGGGGGTTCAAACCATTCTTTCATAGCCGAAAAACAAACTTTTTCAATCACAGAAAACAATTTGAAACTAAGCCTTCAAGTTTTATGAAAGAGGAATCGAGAGTGAGGCCACCAACCACAACAAAATAGGAGAAACCAACCAAGAATCGGGTTGAAACACCACGAAACCACCTTATATTACTTCCCTTATCACCAACAAGACCAAATCCTGACTTAACAGTCATCCAATACCTTAGATATACCCACCATAGGCATAGATCAAAGGATACATCAAGAGGGAAGAGGTAGATCTATGAAAACTATAGGAAACGAAACTTACCAAGATCAACCGACCTCTAAATGCCAAGGCAAGCTTCCAAATCGCTTCCAAAATTCTGGGTAATTGTTCTCCAACTATCACCAGAGATAAATACCAACTTACGGCCATCATGGCCCAAAAATGAGTGGGTTTCAAGATAAAAAAGATTATATCCATAAAAATCATATCTATATTGACCTCGCGCACAATTAGTCTGCATGGTTAGTCAAATCGTGTGCTAACAGTGAGGTAGTCACTGTTTTGAAGGGGCGATCTACACGACCTCCTCACACAGTTTTCCCAAACTCTGTGTACACCGTGCAGTCTCCTCTATCCAAAGTGACACCACCTACATGGCTTCCACACGGTTTGGGCAACCCGTGCGAAGCCCGTGCGTTGCCACCGTATTCCCTTTGACACTTTAAAAGTATCCAAACATTCCGAAAAAATTTCTCATATGCTTCAAGTACATAAAAAGGATAAAACAATGGTTACTTAGTAGAAACATTGGGTACTACATTCTCCCCAACATTGGCCTTTCCGTCCTCAGAAAGTAGAAAATAATCTCTTTCCTGAAAGAGTTATGGCCACTACTCTTTCATTTCATTCTCGCGTTACCAAGTCTCTTCTTGAATCTGACCATGCTGCCATAAAACCCTCTTTAGACCGATGATTTTCCCATTCACGACTTTATCTTGCCTATCCACAATCCATATTTGGATATGTACCAATGAAGCATCCAGATCTAGTTCAACGTGATCCCATCTGATCACATGGTCGGGATCGGGATGATACATCTTCAACTGAGATATATGGAACACATTATGCACTACACTAAACTATAGTGGTAATTCCAACCGATACGCCACCTCATCAAACCATTATACTATCTCAAAATGACCTATATATCGAGGAGATAATTTTCCCTGCTTCCCAAAATGACAATGTCCAAGCCCTGGAGAGATTCTCATAAATAAATGTTCACTCACCGCAAACGACAACGGTCTTCGGCAATGATCCACATAAGATTTCTAATGAATATATGTCGTCTCTATCCTCAATTTTATCAACTAAATCTTCTCCATTGTTTCTTGTACAGGGCTCAACCCAACTAGTGAAGTCTCACCTGTTTCCACCCATCAAAGTGGAGACCGATAAGGACGCCCATACAATGCTTCAAATGGAGCCATGTGTATCGATGCCTGATAACTGTGGTTATATGGGAACTCCACTAAAGGCACGTTCTCCTCACACAAGCCACCAAAATCCATTATGCATGCCCACAACATGTCTTCCAATTTCTGTACCATCCTTTCATATTGCCATTCCGTCTGAGGATGATACGCCGTACTCATATTCAACTGAGTTCCTAGGGATTTCTATAAGGATATCCAAAAATGAGATGTGAAACATCGATCTCTATCTGACATGATTGAAACTGGTATTCTATGTCTCTTTACCACTTCTCGTATATATATTTTGGAATGATCTTCCACCATATGAGTTTCACGAATAGGGATAAAATTGGCCAACTTGGTTAGACGATACACTATCACCCAAATGGAATCGTGTTTCCGAACCATTCTTGCAAGACCTATAACGACCATTGCTATTTGATCCCATTTCCACACTAGAATAGGTAAACACTACAACATACCCCCTGGATGCTGATGTTCTGCTTTAACTTACTGAAAATTTATGAACCACGAGACGAACTCGACCACATTCCTTTTCATGTCGCTCCACCAAAAATGTGCCTTCAACGCATTATACATTTTATGTGCACTTGGGTGTATAGCCCATATAGAATGGTGGTAAACATGAAGGATTTGTTCTTCAAAACCACAGGTATATTCATCTGATCTCTGAAACAAAAAACTGAACTCCCATATAGCTTCCATCCCTTAATTGTCTCCCCACCATTGAGTTTTGAACTCATTGCAACACAGTCTACATCTGATGTCAGTGCCTCCTTTACTATCTCCACAAAATCATGAACAAGCGCAACTAGAAAGAAAACCACAACATCAGCTCGGTCTTCACATTCTATATGCATGTCATCTAGGACCAAAATCAACTACCATTCGTCTGAATCCTCTTTCTCCAATTGAGCATACAACTTTCTGCTTAATGCATCGGCCACTGAATTTTCATTTCCGGGTGTGCACATAAAGTCAAAGTCAAACATTTTAAGATACTTCATCCATCTCCTCTACCTCAAATTCAAATCTCATTGTGAGAAAATATGATTCAAACTCTTATGATTTGTAAACATAGTTAATTTATCACCAAAGAGATAATGACGCCAAGTCTTCAAGGAATGGACAACTGCAACTAACTCAAAATCTTGTGTTGGGTAATTTTTTTCATGCAACCTCAACTGCCATGATCCAAAAGCAACCACATGGTCTCTTCTCCTGAGAACACAACAAAAACATGTTCCTAAAGCTTCACAATACACCACATAACCTTGTCATGATTCAAGAAAGATCAAGATAAGTATTGATGTATGGCGAAATTTTAACCCTTGAAAAGATCTCTGACATTCCTCACTCCATTGAAATGTAATGTTATTCTTTGTCAATGTTGTCATAGGTGAAGCTAGTCATGAGAAGTCATGAAAAAAGTGTGGTAATAACCAGATAGAACAAAAAAAACTATGTATCTCAAAGACATTTCTCAATGGTTTCCATGAAAGAACAGCTTATATCTTTTCTGGTTCCACTGAAACACCTTTCTCAGAAACAATGTTGCCCAAAAAGACTACCCCTTGTATCCATAAAATGCACTTTGATAATTTGGAAGATAACTGATGGTTCTCAAGATTTCCATCACTATTTCCAAGTGTTTCTCATGCTTATCCCTTGTTCTTGAATACACCAATATGTCATCCACAAATAGCACAACAAAAAATCCAAATATCGCTGTAATATCTGATTCATCAATGCCATAAAGACTGATGGTGCATTAGTAAGACCAAAAGGCACGAATACATATTTGAAGTGGCCATATCTGCTTCTGAGAGCTGTCTTTGGAATATCCTCCTTTTGAACTCACAATTGGTGATATCCCGATCACATTCAATCTTGGAGAACCACTGAGCTCCCCTCAATTGATCAAACAGGTCATGAATGAGTGGAAGTGGATATCTATTATTTATCGTAACTTGGTTAAGATTATGATAAACCACAATTAGCCTCAATGTTCCATCTTATTTCTTTATAAACAAAACTGGTGCTTCCCACGAAGACATGTTTGGCTGAATAAAACCATTGTTTTCCAGTTCTTACAACTACACTTTCATTTCCTTTAACTCCATTGGTGCTATCCTATAAGATGGAATTGAGATATGACTGGTCCCTAGAAAGAGATTAATCATAAAATCCACTTCTCTTACAGGCGGTAACCCTGATAAGTTTACTGAAAAGACATTAGGAAATTGATCCATGACTAGTGGAAAACTGTTATTCGCAATCTTGTCCATCAATACCATGTTTAAAGAATCCAACTAGTAAGATATCATTTCCACTACTAGTGCCAACAAGCCCATTGAACCTTCCTTAACCACTCTTTCTTCTCTAAAGTGATGCCCGATGCCATCCTCAGTAGAGAATTTAACTGTTCTGCAATAACAGTCGATGTGATCCTTGAACTCTGTCCACAAATCCATACTCAGGATTATATCATAGACATCCATCTCCAGCACAGAGAAATATCATTTCAGCTCATCTCCATCAATAGTTATAGAACATTTTCTACACATGAAGTCTCTAAATTCTCTTTCACCGAGAGGATTTTGATGTTTTATCACAGGAGGGATCATTTAATGTTTTAAGTTCATCAAATCATCAATACAAGAAGCAAGAATGGAATACGATGCAACAATATCAAACAATAGTTGCATGAGGGTAGAATTAAAAAGAATCATACCTATCACCGTAGATGGTCCAGACAGGTCATCCACAATCACATGTCCCGCTCCATACAATTGCGTTGTTGCTGCACTTTTCTCCTTATTGCCTTGTTGAGATTGCCCTACCATAGGAGTCATGGTATTCCGTGAATCACCATAGCTAGCTCTTTTATGATGGTGAGACTGATTTTGCTGTCCTCACCTTGTCGAAGCATAATATGCTTGCGACACATTAGAAGTGTCATGAACACTCGACCATGGAGCACTGCGATAATATCCCTAATGATCCCCCTTCTTGTTGCAATTGTGGCATGCTCTCTGTGTTGTTGGACATTCTCGTTTCATTTGATCAATTGAGGCACATTGAAAATATCCTTCTTTCATCATGGGTCATGGAGGAAGATTCACCAATCCAGCCATCTGATTCTGATCCACACTCCCACCTTAGAAGTAGGTGTCCCTCTTTTCCTTGTTCCCAACAATAGAGTTCCCACTCATTCCCGTGGGTATCATCATACTTCCCCCTCCCATAACTCCTGAGATGTCTCTTTCAGATATTGTTGCTCTGTTTACCATCTCCATATAATCCGTAATACAGAGCACAACTATCTTTGAGCAAATCTCCTGTCACAACCTTGATTTAGAGATATGTGCCTTCAATGACCCACTTACATCAACTTTCAGTGTAAAGTGAACTAAATTCATTTATTTAGCCGCATAATCCGTGATAGAGAGATTCTCCTTCTTCATGATAAAAAATTATGTCATCCTCTAGATCTTAAACGTGTGATGATAGAATTATTTATTGAACAATTCCAAAAATTCCACCTAGCCCAGGCCTTGATCCACCTTAGCTTGCACCAATAGCTCCCACCATTGTCGTGCAAGATCCTCCAGCATATATGTCACCAACATTACTTTTAGTTCGTCTGGTGTGCCGATGAAATCAAAGATAGAATTCATCATACTCAGCCACACCTCGGCCCATTCTGGTTCAGAATCACCCCGAAAGATGGGTGGATTCAGCTTTTGGAACTGGACAGAATGGTCTACATGCCTTCACTCATCCCTCCGATTCCCCGTGTCCACACCCTGAAATGCTTCAACTATACTTTGGACTAGCAGCTGGTTCACCTGTGGCTATGGTGCGACCACATTCTCTGCCACCTCTTCCATTTTGTTTCTATGACGCCTAACAGGTGCCATTTTCTATCCAACCACTCACCCCATTAGTCTCAATTCCTATCAAATGAAGGCTTTGAATTTCAATTTCTATCACATAACTATCACAACATTGATTTCCAACCATCATGATTTCCCACATTTACCCATTTCTAAAAATAAATCTTATCATTCTTTTGAAAATCAATCTATTTTCAAAAAACATCACCCATTATCTTTTCAAAATCATTCATTTTAAAACAAGTTTAAAATTTTCATAAATCACACTTTTTCATGAAACCATAATCCATTTCTCAAAATGATATATGGAATCCTAGTGGTAATTCATTCCTCTAATGCATGTCATGCTCATCTCATTGGATAAACCCATGACATTGAGATTTTTTATCCTATAAGTGTCTCCAAAACACTTATTTACCCAACTCCCTTGTAACATGAAATTTAGTATAAAAATGTTAGCTACATATTTTTATGTTCTACATTCCATGTTCCAAAAATCCTAAACCTTCCTAAGATGAGAACCCAATGAATAGGCAAGTATTAATTCAACGCAATGACCAACAAAAACGGATGACTACTTGTTACACAAAGAAAGGAACAAGCTGATTGCATTTATACCCCAAGGACCGAACAAACTGATAACATTTTTAATGACCCGCCAATTCACATTGGCATGAGAGCTCAACGAGTCATTACTAGGCCTTAAGAGACATCCCCAAGGTGGAAAACGATGGAAATAAATTCTGAAGGGTTTCAAAACAAGTGGGGACGATTTAGCCTTTTTGAAAATACCACAAAACCAACAACCACAAACAAACTAATCAACTTAATGATGCATGATAAAAGCTAAAACAACTCACCATTTATTTTATCAAAAACCAACCAAGAGTACCACAATGGAAAGCAACACAAATTCATAGTAAATAGTGGAAAGACAAACTAAAAAACAATAAGACGACAACCCAACTCCATACTCCGCAAGCTCCAAGCTCCAAAGTCACGAACCAACCCAAGTGTCACGAAGTAGTGCTACAAACATGTGACACTTTACCTTTTACAACATCCAAGTATATGACATCTACAAAAGCACCAATGTGCCAATAAAGGGGTTGAGTAATGAAACTTAGTAGGTTTTCCCCGATGACTTCCCAACCTATTCCTCTAGGATAAAACATGTTAGCACATTTATATAAAACAATTTATATAAAACAAATTCCAAACCAGTTTACAATGTTACATGTTCCATGACAAAACCATTTTCCAAAAAAAAACCATCTTTCTCAAGAAAATAAACTGATCAAAGATTCCCATAAAATTCTTATTTTAATTTTTGGTACATTCATTCCATTTCACAAATCCACACAACCAACCATTCATGCAACCTGGTCCTCCTAATACTCGTGAGTGTTGAGTTATCCATCTACTAAGCTATAACTTAGTGGAAAACCTTGAAGGGGGTACTTCACGCCCTAATCCATCCATTTTTATGGGGGTACTTCTTGCCCTTATCCATCCATCCTTTTTATGGGGGTACTTCTCGCCCTTATCCATCCCAATACATATGAACACACACCACAACCCATGAAAATCCATGCTAATACCTTGTGTCTTCAAAACCTTTCAATAAAGTATCAAACCTTTTATTGAAAACCATTTCATTCAAGAAGAAACCCCATAATCAGTTTAAAATCATAATTTTAAATTCAATTCAACAAACACTTCCAAAAAAGATACAATTTCCATCACCCGTTACTAAAATGGGGTTTCAACAATTCTTTCATAGTAGATAAAAAAACCATTTCAATGAAGGAAAACAATTTGAAACTAAACCTTCATGTTCTAAGAAAGAGGAATTGAGAGTGAATCCACCTACCTCAACAAAATAGGTGAAACCAACCATGAACCGAGTTGAAACACAATGAAACCACCTTAGATTCCTTCCCCTATCACCAACAAGTCCCAACCCCGACTTAAAGGTCATCCACTAACTTAGATCTACCCACCTTGGGTGAAGTTATAAGGATCCATCAAGAGGGAAGAAGGAGATATAAGAAAACTAAAGGAAATGAGACTTACCTAGATCAACCGGCCTCTAAATGCCAAGCCAAGCCTCCAGATCGCTTCCAAAACACTTGGTATGTGTTCTCCCACCTTCAGCTTAGAGAAATCCCGACTTAGGGCCATCTATGTGAAACAAATAGTGGGTTTAAAGATAAAATAGATTAGATCATTAATAATAGGATCTAAGTTGACTTCTCACACATTCAGTCCGCACAGTTAGTCAAATCATGCGCAAACCATGCATTAGTCACTACTTTGAAGGGGCTCTCTGCACGGCCTCCCTGCATGGTTTTCCCAAACCGTGTCCAAACCATGCGGTCTCCTCTATCCAAAGTGACACCACCTACACTGCTTTTGCACGGTTTGGGAAACCCGTGCGAAGCCCGTACGTCACCACCTTTTCCCCTCTAACACTTTAAATGTCTCCAAACTTTCCCTAACCATTTCTCATATGGTTCATGTAATTAAAAATCATAAAACAAGGGTTACTTACCATAAAACAGGGGTACTACAATAGATATCCATTTTTGGGTGACAACATTCCCCAGGAATGATACATCATCCATTTAGAAGTCACATTTATTTTACATTGCATATATTTTCTCCCTTCACAATATATTTACCACAATATTCAAATGCTCCTCATATATCTACTTTCTCTTGAATTATATCAGAATTTCATGTACAATGTCTACCAAAAAATTTTCTAGGTAATCACTAAAGACTATATTCTTTAGATACATTAAAATTTATAGATAATTAGTAATGTTTGAGAGCATCACTATTAACACATAGTGCCCATACATTATTCTAATGGTAGTATTAGGAATAACTTCTTTCCTCACATTCAATTTGTGATATCCCATTCAAAGGTCCACCTTAATGAAATAACTATCCTCACAAAGATGATCTATCAAGTAATTTATCTAAGTTAGGGGATACATTGTTAATTATTGTAATTTTATTATGCTCAAAATAATCAATGCAGATGCACATTGAACCATCCTTCTTCATGAAAGATAGGACATGTGCTCCCCAAGATGAAGTAATGAGGCATATAAAACCCTTTTCTAGATTCTCCTATAAATTCTTATTCATACCTTTCAAATATACCATGAAAATTATATAAGGTTTATTGTATATTTCTAGATATACACAAATGATTTCAATTCAGAACTGAACATCTCAATCACGAGGGAGACCATATAACTCTTTAGAAATTACATCAATGTAGTACCTTAAAATGGTCAAGTCATTGAGCATGATTCTCTCTTTTATCTCAATCATTTGAGAATGAAATTCATGCTCGTAAGTTAATAGTATCCACACATGAGAGAATGATTCCAAAAGAGATTCAACTTTCTCCTTAAACTTGTATGGAATTGGAGGATGATCCGGGAAGTGAACAGTAATCTCCCTGGGAAATTGTTGACATTGGATTTATATAATGATAGCCAATCCATGCCGAAGATAACATAAAACACCACCAACGGAAGTATTATGAGATTTTTTGGGAGGTTTAGTATAATAACATTAATGGGGGAGGAGTTATATACTTTAGATGTAATAATTTCCCCATTTTATTTTCTTATAGATATCCCAATCTCAAAATTTTGAGGTGGTGTTTGAATGCTTCTACTAAACATGTATGATATAACAGAATGTGTAGAAGTAGAATAAAATAGTAAATTTATTATAAATGAATGAATAACTAGAATACCTATCACCATATATCTGCCTTGCTCCAACTCAGTAGTAGTGATAACACAATCACTTACCTGTTGTAGTGTAGGTTATTGTTGATTGCCTCCAAAAACCCTTGGAATACGGAATGTTTTGAAATAATTCCCATGTTCCCTGATGTTTAATAAATACACTACTATCTAAATTATGATATGAACCTTCCTTTCCACCTACACATTAGTGTTATTCTTTATACCCCTTCTGCAGTTTCTAGCTAGATTCCCCACTCTTCCACATTTCATACAATTCTTGGATCCCTTTTAATAGTTTCCTGAATTTTTCATCCAATAGTTTTTAGACATGGGATGTTTGATCTTCTTTACATTATGTGATTTATCTTCCAAAACACCTATATAAGAGTACATTTTCATCTTTTTGTCATCGGGCCCATGGGACCATTGAGATTATTAAATCTCTATTTCAACCTTAATGGCCCAATTGACAATCTGCTCATAAATGTCAAAGTCATGAATCACAAAAACTTTTCTAAGACTGATCTTCAGTCCACTAAATAATAATTCAACATTAGTTTCGGTGTTCATGAAACGTCTAGAGGCATATATTCTCAGCCTTTCTATGTTTTCTTCATATGCCTCGATGGACTCATATTCCATCTTCTTGAGTCTGATGAACTCTATTTCTATCTTAAAATAGAGGGTTCGGTGAAAATATTTTCTGAAAAATATATCCATGTATTATTACTAATCCAAGGAATCAATTTTCTTTTGGGACATCGTATTCATGATTAGTAACCACCACTGATCACCTTCCCCGTCAAAACGATAGACTTGTATCATGATTGTCTTCTCATATTCTAAGCACTCATGGACATAAAATAACTTTTCAGAGGGGTTAATCGACTTCTTTATGAGGATGGGATCAGAAGATCCACTAAACATGGGAGTCTTTTTTTTTACATGAAGGATTCTACAACAACATTATCTTTCTTGAGGGAGTAAGGATTTCCACATGATTCAAGTTATTGATTATAACTTGATCCAATTGAGCAAGAACTATCATAATGTTTTGAGCCTCATTCCCATCATATCAGGAATATCAATAGGGCATTAATCATATTTACTATCACATTGATTATTAGATTGTGTTCATATATTTACTAAATTAATAATAAAAACCCACAAATAATTAGAGGGGTTCAATACTTGGATAATAATCATTAAAATAAAACATTAAACAAAGAAGGATAAAATATAAATGAAATAGTATATCCTAACTCGTGACTCATAAAATTTCATTCTAGGATATCCATTTTCTATATACAATCATTTATTTATATGGTCTTCTTTTCATATTCCCTTAATAATGATTTGTATTGAGATTATAAATTTACCAATGTACATCCCCCTTTAGTGTCAATCTTGGAGTAAATAAAGGCATGTTTCTCTGAACCTATTCCCATTAGATTTTATCTCATAGTGGTGTTTTCATATTTTACCCCATGATAATTCTATGTCTGAGCCATATAAATTTTTTCATTTCTAGATAGATATGTGTTTTCTGGATAATCTGTTTACTCTATACACACCAAAATTTATTGATGTTTTCTTATACATAGTATCATCCATAAGGTTCTTACTATAATTCTTTATTCTTAATCTCCAAAAATAACAAGTCCATTCCTTGATACCAACTATAGAGACCCTATAAATTTACACATAATATTATATGATTTTAAGCATAAATAAACATGATATTATAGGCTATGGATCATAAAGCCTACGGTATTTGAAGACTAGGAACATAAAAATGAAAATATAGGACTAAAAAACAATTCTTTATTTAATGATCACAAGAATATCCTAACATCCATTGTGCTTATATATATTCATAGGATATCCTATGGATAAATGAAACAATGGGATGTTATAAAAGCTCATTAAGGGAATAAACATAATAATAAAGACTAGAAAATGTGTTTGAAGGCCTGAAATAATGATATAAAAAGGCATGAAACATAACTCAACATGTTGAACCATAATATATTAAACATGGGGCCATATAAGAATGGAATCATAGTACTATCATAAAAAAAATTAAAAATTACTTTAGCATGATTCAAGGCTTGTTGTGCATAGAGGAGCACTAGTCAAGGGTAACCACCAAGACCATTGAACACGGTAGCACAAGTCAAGGCTAACTTCCAAGACTGTGGAACATAATGTCTTATGAGACCATACTTTAGGGAATTCATTAGAGAAATATTTTCTCTCACTCACAATAATATTCTAATCAATATGGTTTCTGCATACAGAATCATACATTATCAATCATATATAAACACAAGGTTTACCCATTGAAATAATTTTGTATAATAATCATATTGTAAAGCATAAAAAATGAGTGTATCATAAATGAAATGTCCATGAAGGATAGGAATCAGATAAATAATGGACAATAATAGGGTATAATTGGAATTTATCATGAAAATGGATTCCATGTTTAAGTAAAAACATGTAAAACAAGTACATATGAAACTTTAGAATTAAAATAATTTAGTACGGTTAAAGGAAGATATCAAATGAAATTTATGAAATAAATGGGTAAAATAGTTTATATATATCCCGAAGTGAACCAAGAATTTTTTTATAATAATAAGTGTGGATTTATAAAAATTATGGGGGCTTAAAAATTTATTATATATTTTACTTGTAAATGGGTATGAATTTGAGATGTTCCATTAAAACGGGATAGCTTATTAGGAAGAATTGTAGAAGGAATCACTTAAAAACATGTACATCCACATAATATAATGATTAATGGGTCAAGATACATGATTTTGGAATATAGAAACATCATTTTGAAGATTAATATAAAAATAAAAGATAACTTCATTTGGGTAAAAAGAGATATAGAGTAGCATGATGTAATAATATAGGTTCATGTAAAATCCCATACGTTACATTTGATGGTGTGATTTACTTGATTTAACTGTCTTAGATAACCAAATTAAATTAATTAATAAATATTTAAATAACAAATCATATATTTAATTGAATTATTATATCCTTATTAAGTTCATTAATGACCTTATTTATGGGTTAATAGCATTGATTTCAATGTCCAAGAGCGTTTGTTTCCTTGATTTTTTGATTTGATTACTTATATACATGTAAGGATATACATGAAATATGAGAATGGTTTTCCATAATCAATGTTGAATTTTATTAATTAAAATCCAGAATATTACATGGTTATAAAACTCATTTCATTATTTTGAGTGAAGATGAATCATTATATAAATCATTAATGATAACCGTTTTGGTTAATTTCATGGTTTTTGATCACAATAAACTCATGATTCTTTATAAATTAATACCATTTGAAAAATTTGAATCTATAAAATTATATAAGATATATTACATATATTTTAATTTAGATCAACCATAAATATTTTTTCTTGAACTAAATTTAAGAAAGTAATAGAAATTTAAAACCCATCATCCTTGAATGTGATGAATTAACACATCTTGGGTGGTGTTTTCATTTCTAGTATAAATTGAGGGGAATTTATAGAAGATAATTAAATATTATATTAGAATAAAAACAGAGTACATATACGATACTAGATTTATCATAACAATTTTATGAGGATAGGTGAGGATTGAAATGAAAATAAAGAAACATGGAAAGAAAATAAAATAAATATAAAGTAGAATTTACATGTTTAATTTATCGTCCTTGAGAGCCTCATTAGGGAAGAATATTTTTTTTGAAGATACCAAGGGATGATGGATGTTGGGAGGAGCTTTTTACGATATTTTATTTGAAATTGACCAAGGTATAAATCTTGATAGGAGTGAAGAGATGAGGTAAAGAGGGGTGATATTTATAGTGGAGGTGAGGAGGGGTTTCCAATTTCTGTTATCATTAGTTTAATATCTAATCTCTAGATTATGAATAGTATTAATTATTTTAACCCAAAATATTAAATAGTTCTTATTAGTTCAGACCAAGGGTGCTCACAATAGCCATGATGTTATGAATAGTGTAATTAACTCATGATGTATATATACGGTAAATTACTATATTTCACTACTCATAAAAAATTAAACTATTTTGGAGAAATACCAAAAATTCACTGAAACTATTTGGTGATGTGTAAAATTCAAAAATGAACTCCATTTTTTTCAAAATCAATTTCAATATTTTTGGAATTTAATTTATAATTAAAATCATAATTTACATGAAAAAATAAATTTTGAAAAGTAATGATTCTTTTCGGAAACGTTGAAAAATTATGTAAGGTCTCATAAAATTATCTTACAATAATATGACATAAAATAAAAATTTATTAATACTTTTTATGAAAATAGAATTTATTTGAAATTGATATATTAATCATAAAATTATTATTATATATATATTACTTACAAAAATACCAATACTTAAGCAATAATTTTAGAATTATTTATTTAGATAAAATATGATAAAATTATACCATATTGTCACTTAGAATATGGATAAATTTTATTTATAAACTCATTTGTGAGGATAAAATTTAATTGGTTGGATTACTATTCATAACTATCACATTACAATTCGAAAGGTCATGTTATGATTTCATCGATATATGTTCTATAACATATACAGATACCTTTTATTTCACTCATTATTAATTTATATTCTTTGTATTATGTCTTATCAATATTATTATCTGATTATACTATAATATATAATAAAAAGGGAATCTCATTGATAAAACATTGGGTTGTTACATGGTGTAGCCATTGTAGGTGAAAGTTGAGTATAGAACATGGTCATTATTGATTTAGTATAATAGATTATATTACCATAGTAGAATACATTTCTAGATTACATGGTAAGGTTTATATGTATATTTTGGTAGATTTTATAGATATCCTGGTATGTGTGTCATTTTAAAACCATTAATCTAGAATGTAACACTTGTATGACTCAAATGGGTAGAATGGGTAATATCTATTACATATTTATATTTTCCAATTCCCTTGTTATGGGATCCTGAATATTATTTTCTAGGACCCTTTTAAGGATGGTCAATATCAGGTGACTTCTACTCGTTTGCTTTCGTTAATTTAATCCATCAATTTATTGAGAACTTATTTTGTTTATATCACACCTAAAAGAATAGTTGTAGACAAAATTTGTGGTGGATTATTGAGTATTATCTCACATCTTGTTCAAGATACTATTCTTAACCAGAAAAACTTCATGGATGCAAATAGAGATTGGGTTAAGATCCAATAATACCGTTCTTAATTACCTTATTTCTTATTAACATCAGATAACATGACCAATGTATGATTGTGATGATATATGGGATAGTCATTTTTGGTATTTTCATTCTTGAATTAGAATGGTAGTTCATATATATATTTTTATACTTTTATAGAGACATGACATAAAACATCATTTTGTATATTATATAACCTTTGGAATCATTTATTTAGTCATTTCATTTTTAATATTCTATCTTTATGATTAATTGATTCTGATGTTCATTGTTATGTTTGTACCACTATGATACACCCTGACATGAGGGTATACTCTCATCATACACAAAAAATAGGAAATTGATGTTAGTAAGAAAGCTCTAGAATATGGGGAGGTCTTCATGAGTCCATATACCCCACTAGATCAGGGAACAATTTACTGGAATCTAGGTCAGGACCATACAAATACAAGATAACTCTTACATTTTCAATTTTATCTCGTCGTCACCAAACATGGAAAAAATAACTATTTTTAACTTGAAAATGGCTCTTACGCAATAGAATTTCAAAAAATTTAATAATACACTACAATCCATAACCGCCACCCCCACAAAAACATCAAAATTATTTTTAACTCTTTCAAACATGTCTAGAACCACAAATAATATAAAATTCGGTCTAGAAACACCTAAAATATCATTTAATTTAAAAACCATTTGAAGCTTAAAAAACTCATAATGATCCTTCCTATGACTATACCAACAAACCCAACACAACTATAAGGTCCAAAAACATATGGATGATCTAATACCCAACCCAAACAACTATTCAAAATACAAATGAAATTATATAAGAAGAAAATATTTTAGTTGTGTTTTGTCTTCAAATAAACCGATTGTTTGATTAATATCTTCCTGACATGATGACAACGAAAATCCTTCATCTTATTCAATAAACACAACTATATTCTCTATATTAAATCATGATTTTAATTTTAATAATAATATTTACACACCGATGAATAAAAAATATAATCAACCTATTTAATTCATACCCTAATACATTAGCATTTAAATGATCATATCAAATTATAGAATTATCATATATTAGCTCAATATGAAACCATTATGTATCACTTTATATTATAGAGTTACCCTTTTGTATATTCTAAATATCCTTTATGTATCTTTTAAACAACACTTACACATTTCATTCACCATTTAGATAATATTTACAAACCGATCATCTTGTATATGTGTATCATAGGGAATTTTAGGTCTTTTCAAATTATATATGTTATTGTTACTATTTAGCCTTATATATAAGATCTTTTACTCTTATATATAAAACTGATTCTCTTAAATATGTTAATTTCAATTCATAAATACCTTTATATAAGAAATTATTACGGTTTAATACCAGAATGATGGTTTTCCCATTTCCACATTTCAGAAATGAAAAGTTAAAAGACTCTTACATAATCTTCTTTTGAACCATTATGTATTGATATGTGGTTTTTTATCAAATAATAATATATTTGAGAACATTTAAAAATAAATTATGAAAAATCATAAATACTCTTATATGGTTTTTTTTGTTTCTATATATAAGTGGGAAACATATAAAGAATCTTACATATTAATAAATTTTCCTTTTTTCTTCCTAGGGAGTTTCGAAAAAGATACCTATTTTAAAATTTAAATTATATTGTCACATTGAAATATGATTAGTATCTTCAGACACATTATTAATTTTATCTTCAACAATTAATATGAATTATACATATCATGTTTTATTAACATGATATATTCAATGCATTTTTTAAATTCAATTTATGCTTATATACTTATCTGTGGGAGATCATAAATTTTTTTTGTTAAAATATTCTTTATGAATTCAATAGGATTCTTCAAATGATCTTACTTATTGAACGTTATATTTTAGACGTATAATATTACTCAACCTCAACTATCATAAACTTCTAAACTTTTGGACTTTGTTAATTCATTATCTAAAATCACCATCCATGCGTAACTCATCATGTAGTTCCCAAAACAACATCCAGATGATCTTTAATTGATACTTATTCTAATAATAGTTCATATTAACATCTTCTCACGTAATTATTTCATTATATTTCTTATTTCATAAGACTAACTTAGAGATATTTTAACATCTAGATATTGTAACCTTGAAATACATATTCCTTTAAATTATTCCTTGAAAACATATAAAAGATAGTGACCTCAATGGCAAAAAACCATTTATTTATTTATATTATGTTCAATATAGAAGTCATCACATAAATAATTTTTGAATCCTCACATATTGGCATGTACACAACTAGTTTTTTTATAACCTACATATCAATGAATCATCAAAAACATGTATAATGATTGATTAATTATTCTATATTGTGTCTCATGACATAATATTCTTCATTCATTGTGTTTTTATCAAACATCCAGGACAAATGGATTGTTATATTATTAACTTAAAAGTAGGATAATTTATATCCATTGTGATATTTAATCTCTCATTTTTTTATATTTTTTCAATAACCATTAATCCCTTATAAAAATTACTATCAATATATCCACAATAGTTATCATTTTCTATCCCCCTAATTGATAATGTCATGAAAAAAATCTAGTCACCACTAATACCAGCACCCTAATCCATCCCATGAAAATGGTTGAAGGGAATTACATATCCCCATAGGCTGTCACTAGTTCCTGTATGTCAATTAATTTGTTCTGGGAATAATTTTCCCGAGTATGAAAGCGTAACACATTAAAAATAACTAATAATATGAATCTGGAATTTTCATTCCAAACAGGCCTAAACAAAAATTAGATCACAATACATGGTTTTAAATAAATTAAAATAGGTCCAAACATATATACAATCACCATAACATCATCCACAAATACACCATATGACAAGGGGGTCATCACCCCCGAGCTGTCTCCACAACACCGCACCATAGGAGGGGACTAACAACACAAACCGCCTTCACCTGAGGATTTTTACATAACAATGTTCAACATAATCAAGTCTACATACACATAAGGATTTAATAATAGTATGAGACTAAGCCCAATATTAAACCACCCAATGATTTCAAACAGTGTGAAATACAAGGTGAAAAATCACATAGTTTTAATATGTAATGAAAAGTGACCATAAATTTCTAGAAATGCAACATTAAATTGTTAAAACTTTTCAAAATAAAACATTGATAATGTTATCACACTTGAATAAGTTATGTTAGATATTGTAATGTACAGAATAACACTCCGTAATAAAAGGGTAAATAACACAAATCCAATGGGATCCAATGCCGGGAACACCTATTGGCACTAGATAGTCTCTGGCCCTATGTACCTTGTTACTCAGTGTAAAATACCCATGTCACAACCCATTACCATGAAAACTCCACTAGTAGAGAACATAACCATAACCTAGTGGTCCCAAAAAATAATCCATATAGTTTAGTTAGAGTTACATTTTTCCAAAATACTAAGTGAAACTCAGATGAAACGGCTCTGGATCACTAGAGTACTAGTAAATATCCGTCCACCTAGGTACCCGGGCATTCCCCTTTGTGATCAAACAATTTCCACATTCTATATACATAAATTTTCATATAGAAACCCACTATTAGTAACATAAAAAATACCGTATCTATACAGACTTTAGACCACATTAAACACACAACAAAACATTTTGATTTTCAATAAAACAACTTCTCAAATCTCGCATTGTTTTTCACCCAAAAGACCTTGAAATCCCTAATTTTTTAACCATGTGAACACTTATAAGTCACCAAACCAAAAATGGATGTCCGGTAATAGTCAATGAAACCAAAAATTTAGTTATAGGGAAGCCCCATATGAACCAAGAATTGGTATCGTTGTAAAACCACTATTTTCACACAAACATGGCACATAAAGATCATATGCTTCACAAAAACCATTAAAACAAATATTCACAGATACCACCAAAGGAGATAAAATTCAAAACATGATTTTCACCCATAACAAATTTCAATAAAATAAACTAATTATTAATAGGGGATCCCCAAATGAACTAATAGAATATTTCTTTCAAAAACTCATAATTTCATCTAAAAATTACACCTAAAATTCATTTTCTTCACAAATACCACTACAATCATTTTTCTCAAAAATAATCAAATGAGATAAACATGATGATTTTATAAACATATAATTCTATTTCACAAGGATTTCATACACATGGAATAACCTACCAAAATTGTTTTAACATTGAATTGTTTGTGTGAAAGTTCAATCCCACCCCCACCGGACCTCAAGGAAAGTATATTGATCCCAAAAACAAAATAATGGATCAAGAAAACTAAAAGATAAACCCTAGGTTTGAAACCCTACCCTCTGGTAAATTAGGACTTCAATGAAATTAGATAAATCTTCATGAAAAAGGTAAGAACTAAGAGGTAAAAACACTCACTTGAGAATGCATGATGTCAACAACAAAATCATTCTTTAAAATGGAGTTACAAGGATGGTTTATGAGGCTTTTAGGGATTCCATGGATGTTAGGTTCGAAGTGGGAAGAAAGGGGTGAATTTGGATAAATCCAGGGAAGAAAAACAAGTCATTTAACTCATTTTTTTATTTATATGGACATGGGTGCTTGGTTTTTCTGCACAGTTTGGGAAACAGTGCTTTTAAACCATGCACCCTCATTTATCCCCTCAAAACATCTCCAAATCCACCAAAACATTTGGAGTCTTATGAGGGACATAGGGGGGATTTTTGGATAATAATGAAAAAATTTAAGTACCTTAAATGAAAATCATGTCTCTAACAATTCTCCCCACCATGGAATCATTATGTCTTAGAAAATAAACTAGAGGCTTGATTGGAAAATAAGAATGGGAACTCGTCCTAAACCCATGAAATATACTCCTGGGTATCATGTGTATCACTACCATGATTCCAATGAACCTGGACCAGCCGAATAGACTTCCCCTGAAGCACCTTCTCTTTGGAGTCCACTATATGTACTGGCTGCTCCAAAACTAACAAGTCAGGCTCTATCTCCAATTCTTCCCAACTCAGTAAATGAAATGTATCTAGGTTGTAATTTTTCAACTGGGAGACATGGGAGATGTAATGGATTGATGTCACCTAAGACGGTAAGGCCAACCTATAAGTCAACTTTCCAATATGCTCGGTGATCTGAAAAGGGTTAACATATCGTGGTGTCAGCTTCACCTACTTCCCCAATCGACGATGGCCCATAATAGGATCCACAATCAATAATACCCAATAATCCACATAAAACGCTAGGTATCAAGGGCTCTAGTCATTATAATATTTATGATGAATCTAATCTATCGAAAATCACTTCCTGATCAATTTTACCTTCTCAAAAGTCTCATAAACATGCCTCGACCACAACAGTGAAGTCTCACTTACCTCTGCCTAACATAGGGTGACCGACACGGTCGAACATAGATAAGCTCAAAAGGGGACATTCGAATGGAGTATTGGTAACTGTTATTATAGGTAAATTTAACCTGTCCCAAATGGCTATCCTAATAACCTCCAATGGTCAAAACACTTGCATGAATCATGTCCCATAGAATCGGGGTTTCCCGTTCTATCTAACCATCCATTTGAGGATGGTAAACCATGATCATATATATTTGTGAACCCAAGGCCTTTGGTAAGAATTCCCCAAACTGAGAAGTGAAACATGGATCTCCTTCTTAGAAAACTGCTAATTGAACGCCATGGAGTCTCACCAACTCATAATCATACAAACGAACAAACTCATCAACATTAGTTGTATCTTTGACCAGGATGATGTGGGTGGATTTGGTTAGATGGTCAATCACCACCCAAATGGATTACTTAACCTGAGTTGTCTGAGGCAAACCAAAAATTATGTCCATGGATACTAAGTCCCACTTTCAGGTAGGAATCATTAGTGGTTGGAGATAACTGGATGGCCTTTGGTTCTCCACCATCACCTGCTAACTTGTGTAGAATCTCAACACACGGTCCCCTATGTCCCATCACATACATGACCACCAAAACTGTATTTTCACATCATTATACATCTTAGATGCACATGGATGGATTGACCATTGATACTGGTGTCTATCCCCCATCACTTCCTTCTGCATAGATGACAACACTACTGAGCGACCCTTGAAGCATAAGATACCCTTTGGAGACAACGACTAATAATGGGACGTCTCCCCACCAGGATGAAACTACCTCAATCACAGAAAGAACTCATCATTGGGCTGTTCTTGCTAAATTAACTCCAATAGAGAAGGATTCAACTGAATGCTCTCTAGTAATGCACCTTCACTGAGCTCCGTGGTCTCCACAAGTATCTTAGGAAAGAGGCCCATCAGTGTCTACTCGTCATTGGAAATCCACAAGGCTTGTACTGATAACAAACTAATAAAGGAATTTTCTACTACATTTATAAGGCCCCAACCTTAAACCTTACATAATCTTGAGTTATCACAAGATTACACGTTGAGGTTCTTTTCAGGTTTATAGTTTTAGAGAATTAGATCATGAAACTTGCATTACATTCCACATTTAAACAAATTGGTTACATAAAAGACAGTATTCATTCTTCCCATCAACGGAAACATATTTAAAATAAAACATTGATTATTTCTTGACACATCCTTGACACTATCATCACATCATGTACCCTTCCCTTGACCTGTAAAAACATTTCAAAAACTTGGGATGAGCATAAAAAGCTCAGTAAGGGATATAAAAATATGGAAAGGAAACATGAGTACATGTATACATAACAATGAAATCATAATTTACCCATAAAACATAGGCATATCAAATCATGAATAAATCATAGAAATCATAAGCCATAAAAGGTAACTTGAGGCATTCATAACATTCTTATGTAGGGAGTAACCCTCTTGGTTACGTTTGGAATACCCATCACAGTATATTCCCTAAATCTCTTCAGAGAAACCTTAACGTTTCACTCCTTCACGTTACCCAATGCATTGGAGAGCTATATCGGGCTCACCCACCCTTAGTTTATCACGGAACCACCCGTTATCATAACAATTCCCAAGAACCATAACATAAATGTATCACATAAAACATGCATAAAGGAAAAATAACATTTCCACATGTCAATCACAATATAACACTTTAGTATATTGAAATAATGAATCCATTCAAAAAGAAACCATTTCCAAAACCATTTAAAACATTTAATAAAGAGATTTTTGAATCAAAGTGTCCCATACCACCTTGAAGATTAAAATTTTAGACCATTAATATCCATATAAATAAATCCTTAAAACCATTTTGAAAACATGGATAATAATAAGAACAAATAATTAAAAAATTTAAAACTATATTTTGGTTAAAGGGGTTTTACCAAAATTAGAGACACTTGAATACAATAATTGAGGAATAACATTTAGTCACAACTTTATAATATCATGAGAATAAATGGATTCATGATATAATACTCCAAATGATAGTATATACACCATATAAGAGTGAATTGGTGCATAACAACAATGAACCCTCAATATAAATGTCAAATGTGATGAAATCCCTTATAAAGAAGGTATCCTTAAATTAAGGACAAATCAATCTCAAAAATATGTGTGAAAAATATAAATACACCCAATATAAGTGGATATTAAGTGTAAAACAATAAAAGGTCATTAACACATATTCAATGGATGACATATTCAATAACTACATGTTGAACCCAAAGAAATCGAAATTGGGTTAAAACGTTCCCTTGGTAAAATTCGACAGCCTAACAACGTCACTTCAAAAATTCAGAAAATGAGTTGATGAGAGATAAAAAGGGAATCTCATCACTTGGAAATAAAATTTCCATCAATCAGGATATAAAAGAACATATCCCAACATAATAGTATGTGAATTAAAAGACATAACAAACGAAGTCTTTTAAAATGAGGAGGGTGAAAGGTTCCCTTACCGACATGGGTATCATTCAAAACATACACCCCATGAAAGAAGGACAATAATTCCTTGATGTAAATACTCATAAACTAAAGTATATTACACAAAGAGTAGAATAATGGGTAGAAAATACACCACTCAAAGGAAATTTTGGCAAATGTAGCATAAATTTCATGGGAATAAAAGTGAGATGAAAAATCCCTTATGAAAACTCGGCAGCCTAACGACGCCTCATAAAACTTACAAAAATGGATTGATGAGATCAAATAGGGTATTTCATCATATTAACATAAAGTTTATATAAAGAGGAATATAAAATAACATCCCCCAACATAACAAAGATGAGCTTAAAATAAGTGACATAAAGGAGAGTACTTAAAAAGAAAGAGAGAGGTTAGATCTCTTACGAAAATTCGGCAGCCTAACAGCGCCATTCAAAACTTCCAAAATGGATTGATGAGAGAGAATAGGGTCTCTCATCACATGAACATAAAAATTACAGTAAGTGTAATATAAAATAACATCCCAATAACAAGAAAGATTAGCTTTAGAGGGAATGACATAAAAGAGTGTACTTAAAAAGAAAGAGAGGAGTAAGATCCCTTACCTCGTATCCGACTTGACCTGACCGTTCTTTAATCTCCTGACTAATAAACTTGAGTTAATTTCTATTTTATTAAGAACCTTTTTCAAGTTCATTATTTCTTTTATATCACTTATTGCCATGTTATAAATATTATTTAACCATTTAAGTTAATAACGTTTGTTTTGTCGATATTTGGTTCTTAAGTCGAAAGTGGACTTCTTACAATTACATCTTGTTCGTGTGGTCAAAGGTTCTTTATATCCAGAATTACATTCCTAATTTGGATATCATATATATCATATATATCTAGAATATAAATGTATTTATAATATCACATAATCATTTAGAGTTAAGAAATGAAATGCACCGTTCATGGAGACGGTAAGCCGTACGTACGCATGAACGCTACTTTCATTTCTTTGTCATATTAATGGAATTAAAACTAAATGAGAGGTATGTATATTTAAATTCCAGAATTATATTCATCATTTATATGTATAATTCATCATATATATCCATTATAGACAAGTACTTATAATAGTACATTACATTTGGGGATAATAAATGAAATGCACCGTTCATGGAGACGGTAAGCCGTACGTACGCATGAACGCTACTTTCATTTCTATCTCATACGTTAATGGAAAGAAATAATAATTATATATAGGCATATAATAATTACAGTATAAAATAATATATAATAACAATAAATCCATCCTTTATACTTCCCACATATGGCATTAACGAATCACATCACTTTGAGGGGGCAGTAGTCCGCACTTCCTAAAATGAAGATATCGCTTATACCCATAATGGAAGCCATAAAAGTAATCCACAAATGAAAAATAAAGAAGATTAAGTAAATCATATTATATATCATATATAAAAATAGTGACATCATAATGGCCACCTTGGAAGGTGTTAAATGAGTATTGAACAATCATCGTTTCGGGAGGCAGAATTTCGCCATCCACGGAAACCGTATGTTCTTTAACCATTTGATGTAGTTGTGTGAGAGTTTAGCTCGAATAAATATTATAACAACATCCTAGTATATTTAAGATACTGGTTTTGTTACAAATGAAGAAAATAAAAAGAGTTTAGGGTGTTGGAGAAACAAAATAAAACAAATGAACATGAGAGAATGAATTACCTTTAAAAGTGTAACTCCTTTTGATTTGAGCCTAAAGGCTTCCTTTGAAAGGCTTCTGCCCAAAGGGAATACTATAGGATGAGGAGAGGGATGTGGAGAGAGTAAATGGGCAGGGTTTGGCCGAGCCAAAGGCTTGAGGAGTGTGTGAAATGATGTAGAGGTGGGGGCCTTTTATAAGAGGAGAGGAGGGGCACTTTTAAAAAGTAAGAAATATTACTTTATTTGAAAATGTGTTTCGGTTTTAAAAGGTCCCACATTGATATAATTCGTGGATAAGGTGATAAGGGTTCGAAATCTACTCATCCAATAAGTTTTGGACATGTGTAGGTCATAGAGTTTACATTATCTTCTCATTTTATTTAAATCGTCAGATAATGATGTCATCGCTGCATCATTATGATGCCATAAATAATTTAATTTATTTAATGTCTAAAAATTATAAAACAAATACTATGATGTAGGAAATCTTTTTATATTTCCAATGACTATATATAATCAAAAATCTGATCTTTATAACCCCAGGTAAAAATTGTTTTCGTAAAATAACTCAAGTTTGTGTCATTTTTACTTTAACATTAAATAAAAAGTTATTTATGTCATTTCCCAACCAAAGTGGATCCATGGGGTCCCCAAGTTGACCCATGGCTTGTATTTGTCTGCCATGACACAAAAAATGAGGGTAGGACATGTGTCAAGTTCATTTCATATTATTAAAACATTATTTTTACCTTAAACTACACTAATAACCTCTAATCGCGATTAAAAACTTAATTAGTTACTATTCACCAAAAAATTATTTGTATCCCATTGAACCACATTTTACTTCTTAATGACAACCATGTATGTCGGATTTTTGAAATAGAAAACACAAATATGGAAAAATTTCATTTAAATGGAAAAAACAGTTTTTATAAGTACCACTTAGTGGTTTCACTATTCATCAAAAATTGAAGTTTTTCAGAAAATTCCCAAAAATTCACCCTAAGCTATATTTGATATTCCGAATTCAAAAATGAAGTCTATTTTACAAAATTAAAAACATATAAGTCACATTAATTAATTTAATAATTAATTCCCGCTGTCAGAGAAAATAGCGTGTTTTTATGAAACAATAAGTATCAAAAGATTGACACTAGTTTAAGTCCGATTTCAAAGTGAAATTAATTCCAACGACCACTATTGGATTTAATGGTAAAAATATTTTCTAGTTTCACTTTAAAAAAAATTCAAAAGATAATCTAATCATATAAATAAATTAGGTTAAAAAGAGGTTTTGAATTAAAATACAACATTTTACACTATTCATTAAAAAAAATGGACTTTATCGGAAAAATACCAAAAATTTACACATAGTAAAATTTGATGTCCCGATTCTAATGAAGAGTTTTATTTGGACCAAAATAATGTATAAGAGTGAAAAAAACTATATTTAATGACGGTTCACCATCAAAAGGTGATAAGTGAACCTTTAGTGAAAACTAGGGCATATACGCCTAAAATTGAATTCTTTCCGTATTTTAAGCCTCTATCCTTTATTGGATAAATGTAAAAACATTTAAAAACATATATAATCATATTTTAGTTATTTCTATCCATTCCCACCAATAATACGGCTACATGTTATCTACCATTTAAAATAATATTATTTTATTATTAGAGTGCAACGTAAGATTCCCAAGAAACTCGTTGTTGCGTGTTTAGTACGCCATCGAGCATAGCGTCCCCTTTAAAGTCATATTAATATTTTATTCACAATTATGGATAAATATGAAAATGTCATATTATTTATTTACCTGGGGTGTTACATCCTTCCCCCCATTTGGTAATTGCGTCCTCGCAATTTTTAAAATTGAGCTTGGAAACATCCTTGAACGTCCCACATCGGAACAAGAGTTGGTAAAACAATCACTTTAATATAATGGAAGATAAGTACAGAGGTCACCCGAGTTAACCCATACTAGGATTCCATGTAGAAAAACATGGACATGGAGGAGAAAACATAGGGTCATGATCTGATGGAGAGTGATAGAAAACATATTTAGGAGAAAGTTAACAATAAGAAAATCACAAACTTGTGATGGGTTAAACGGTGTTGGGTTCCCCAGTAGGAAAAGTTAATAGACATCATTTTTTTATGTTACTTTTTATTGAGGAATTTATTCATAAGGAAACATAATCACTTATCATGTTGACTTTCAACTTTTACTAGATTGCTTAATCAAACTCATCTTTTTTTCCAAAAGATGTGTATTTTGGAAGACTTGTTCGCATTAAGAGTAATATAAACAACTTCTTAGAGGAGAACCTAATCCAGAAAAAAATAACTATACAATTCCCATGTCTTCAAACCTTAACCAAAACTAAAACCAAAAAGGTTACTACAAGATCTGATAATCCAGAAAAGGATAACCCTTTAAAAAGAAAATCTATGCTTAATCTCCAAAATTTGCCCAACAAAACCCAAAGTTCAACGAGGAACATCTGATAAACAATTTGTCCATAAAATTCTTCAAAGTAAACCAATCTAATATTGAAACCCAAATATTTGAATGATTTAGTCACATAGTCTTCCAAGTTAAATCGTAACATTTATCTCCAAACAACATCAGTTGCTCCTAAAGTCTCGTATTGAAAAGTAATTAACCTAATCACATATCCTCCATGATAGGTTAATCATTTTCATAAATAACCCAAAATCAACTTACTCTTAATTGATAAAATCATATAACTAGAAATAATCAGTCAAACTAACCAGGGACTTCACATAGTCCAGTGGTAGGCGATAAATACCAGTCGCACTTTGGTTGTGGGTTCGATTCCCGCAGCTTTGTCCGACACGATGGGTAATCACACTGTTGGCGTGTTGTCCTTTTTCCAAAACTATATAATTATTAAAACATTCCCTGAAATGAGATAAAATCTTAATAGATGATCATAATATATTTTAACCTCAAGTTTATCTCATGCCTTTCATTTTCCATCATAACATATAATAACCCCTAATTACCTCAAAAGTAAGGATCATATAAACCCTAATGGTTACCTTAATAATTATTACCTGAATTTCCACATCGAGTTGGCCATCTCGTACATGATGCATTAGAGAACTCACCAAGGTTTAAGTGGTTGATCATGACTCCTTGATAGTTGGTTTAGAACAACCATGAGATTCCTCATTGAATCCCCCATCTCATCCAATCTCTTAATCAGAGAACCACCACAGTTTCCTTCAAACCCATTGTCACTTTAGTGCCTGCTAGATCCAGCCATTTACTAAAACCAAAAAGGTCAGTGTGAGTATATCAACATAACCATCATGTAATAATGAGGAAGATAAACACTAAGATATACTTACTCATTCACTTTAACTAAAACTAGGACTCTTTCTGAAATCCTAACCATTATGGTAATGTCACTTATGCTTAGAGAATACCCTAACCTCTAAATTTATCTAAACAGACCTTTGATACCAAATATAAGGCCCCAGCCTTAAACCTTACTTAATCTTGAGTAATCACAAGATTACACGTTGAGGATCTTTTAAGGTTTAGAGTTTTGGAGAATTAGATCATGAAACTTGCATTACATTCCACATTTAAACAAATTGGTTACATAAAAGATAGTATTCATTCTTCCCATCAACGGAAACATATTTAAAATAAATCATGGATTCTTTCTTGACACATCCTTGACACTATCATCACATCATGTACCCTTCCCTTGACCTGTTAAAACATTTCAAAAACTTGGGATGAGCATAAAAACTCAATAAGGGATATAAAAATATGGAAAGGAAACATGAGTACATGTATTCATAAGAATGAAATCATAATTTACCCATAAAACATAGGCATATCAAATCATGAATAAATTATAGAAATCATAAGCCATAAAAGGTAACTTGAGGCATTCATAACATTCTTATGTAGGGAGTAACCCTCTTGGTTACGTTTGGAATACCCATCCCAGTATGTTCCCTAAATATCTTCGGAGAAACATTAACGTTTCACTCCTTCGCGTTACCCAATGCATTGGAGAGCTATATCGGGCTCATCCGCCCTTAGTTTATCACGGAACCACCCGTTTTCATAACAATGCCCAAGAACCATAACATAAATGTATCACATAAAACATTCATAAAGGAAACATAACATTCCCACATTTCAATCACAATATAACACTTTAGTATATTGAAATAATGAATCCATTCAAAAAGAAACCATTTCCAAAACCATTTAAAAAATTTAATAAAAAGATTTTTGAATCAAATTGTCCCATACCACCTTGAAGCTTAAAATTTTAAACCATTAATATCCATATAAATAAATCCTTAAAACCATTTTGAAAACATGGATATTAATAATAACAAATAATTAAAACATTTAAAACGATATTTTGGTTAAAGGGGTTTTACCAAAATTAGAGACACTTGAATACAATAATTGAGGAATACCATTTAGTCAGAACTTTATAATATAATGAGAATAAATGGATTCATGATATAATACTCCAAAGGACATTATATCCACCATATAAGAGTGAATTGGTGCATAACAACAATGAACCCTCAATAGAAATGTCAAATGTGATGAAATCCCTTATAAAGAAGGTATCCTTAAATTAAGGACAAGTCAATCACAAAAATATGTGTGACAAATATAAATACACCCAATATAAGTGGATATTAAGTGTAAAACAATAAAATGTCATTCACACATATTCAATGGATGACATATTCAATAACTACATGTTGAACCCAAAGAAATCGAAATTGGGTTAAAACGTTCCCTTGGTAAAATTCGACAGCCTAACGACGTCACTTCAAAAATTCAGAAAATGAGTTGATGAGAGATAAAAAGGGAATCTAATCACTTGGACATAAAATTTACATCAATAAGGATATAAAAGAACATATCCCAACATAATAGTATGTGAATTAAAAGACATAACAAACGAAGTCTTTTAAAATGAAGAGGGTGAAAGGTTCCCTTACCGACATGGGTATCATTCAAAACATACACCCCATGAAAGAAGGACAATAAATACTTGATGTAAATACTCATAAACTAAATTATATTACACAAAGAGTAGAATAATGGGAAGCACATACACCACTCAAAGGAAATTGTCGCAAATGTAGCATAAATCTCCCGGGAATAAAAGTGAGATGAAAAATCCCTTACGAAAACTCGACAGCCTAACGACGCCTCATAAAACTTACAAAAATGGATTTATGAGATCAAATAGGGTATCTCATCATATAAACTTAAAGTTTATATAAAGAGGAATATAAAATAACATCCCCCAAAATAACAAATATGAGCTTAAAAGAAGTGACATAAAGGAGAGTACTTAAAAAGAAAGAGAGAGGTTAGATCTCTTACGAAAATTCGGCAGCCTAACAGCGCCATTCAAAACTTCCAAAATGGATTGATGAGAGAGAAAGGTTCTCTCATCACATGAACATAAAAAGTACAGTAAGTGTAATATAAAATAACATCCCAATAACAAGAAAGATTAGCTTTAGAGGGAATGACATAAAAGAGTGTACTTAAAAAGAAAGAGAGGAGTAAGATCCCTTACCTCGTATCCGACTTGACTCGACCGTTCTTTAAACTCCTGAATAATAAACTTGATGTAATTTCTATTTGCTTAAGAACCTATTTCAAGTTCATTATTCCTTTTATATCACTTATTTCCATGTTATAAACATTATGTAACCATTTAAGTTAATAACGTTTGTTTTGTCAATATTTGGTTCTTAAGTCAAAAGTGGACTTCTTACAATTACATGTTGTTCATGTGGTCAAAGGTTCTTTATATCCAGAATTACATTCCTGATTTGGATATCATATATATAATATATAACTAGAATATACATGTATTTATAATATCACATAATCATTTATAGGTAAGAAATGAAATGTACCGTTCATGGAGACGGTAAGCCGTACGTACGCATAAACACTGCTTTCATTTCTTTTTCATATTAATGGAATTAAACCTAAAGGAGAAGTATGTATATTTTAATTCCAGAATTATATTCATCATTTATATGTATCATTCATCATATATATCCATTATATATATGTACTTATAATAGTACATTACATTTGGGGATAAGAAATGAAATGCACCGTTCATGGAGATGGTAAGCCGTACGTACGCATGAACGCTACTTTCATTTCTATCTCATACTTTAATGGAAAGAAATAATAATGATATAGAGGTATATAATAATTCCAGTATAACATCATATATAATAACATTAAATCCATCCTTTATATGTCCCACGTATGGCATTAACGAATCACATCACTTTGAGGGGGCGGTAGTCCGCACTTCCTAAAATGAAGATATCGCTTATACCCATAATGGAAGCCATAAAAGTAATACACAAATGAAAAATACATAAGATTAAGTAAAACATATTATGTATCGTATATAAAAATAGTGACATCATAATGGCCACCTTGGAAGGTGTTAAATGAGTATTGAACAATCATCGTTTCGGGAGGCAGAATTTCGCCATCCACGGAAACAGTATGTTCTTTAACCATTTGATGTAGTTGTGTGAGAGTGTAGCTCAAATAAATCTTATAACAACAACATAGTATATTTAAGATATTGATGTTGTTACAAAAGAAGAAAATAAAAAGAGTTTAGGGGGTTGGAGAGGCAAAATAAAACAAATGAACATGAGAGAATGAATTACCTTTAAAAGTGTAACTCCTTTTGATTTGAGCCTAAAGGCTTACTTTGAAAGGTTTCTGCCAAAAGGGAATCCTCTAGGATGCGGAGAGGGATGTGGAGAGAGTAAATGGGCAGGGGTTGGCTGATACAAAGGCTTGAGAAGTGTGTGAAATGAGGTAGAGTTGGGGGCCTTTTATAAGAGGAGAGGAGGGACACTTTTGGAAAGTAAGAAATATTACATTATTTGAAAATGTGTTTCGGTTTTAAAAGGTCCCACATTGATATAATTCGTGGATAAGGTGATAAGGGTTCTACATCTACCCATCCAATAAGTTTTGGACATGTTTAGGTCATAGAGTTTACATTATCTTCTCATTTTATTTAAATCGTCAGATAATGATGTCATCGCTGCATCATTATGATGCCATAAATAATTTAATTTATTTAATGTCTAAAAATTATAAAACAAATACTATAATGTAGGAAAGCTTTTTATATTTCCAATGACTATTTATAATCAATAATCTGATCTTTATAACCCAATGTAAAAATTGTTTTCGTAAAATAACTCAAGTTTGTGTCATTTTTACTTTAACATTAAATAAAACGTTATTTATGTCATTTCCCAACCAAAGTGGATCTATGTGGTCCCCAAGTTTTCCCATGGATTTTCTTGGTCGGCCATGACACAACCAATGAGGGTAGGACATGTGTCAAGTTCATTTCATATTATTAAAACATTATTTTTACCTTAAACTACACTAATTACCTCTAATCGCGATTAAAAACTTAATAAGTTACTATTCACCAAAAAATTATTTTTATCCCATTGAACCACATTTTACTTCTTAATGACAACCATGTATGTCGGATTTTTGAAATTCAAAACACAAATATGGAAAAATTTCATTTAAATGGAAAAATCAGTTTTTATAAGTACCACTTAGTGGTTTCACTATTCATCAAAAATTGAAGTTTTTCAGAAAATTCCCAAAAATTCACCCTAGGCTATATTTGATATTCCGAATTCAAAAATGAAGTCTATTTTAAAAAATTAAAAACATATAAGTCACATTAATTAATTTAATAATTAATTCCCGCTGTCAGAGCAAATAGCGTGTTTTTATGAAACAATAAGTATGAAAAGATTGACACTAGTTTAAGTCTAATTTCAAAGTGAAATTAATTCCAACGACCACTATTGGATTTAATGGTAAAAATATTTTCTAATTTCACTTTAAACCGAATTCAAAAGATAATCTAATCATATAAATAAATTATATTAAAAAGAGGTTTTGAATTAAAATACAACATTTTACACTATTCATAAAAAAATGAACTTTATCGGAAAAATACCAGAAATTACACAAAGTAAAATTTGAGGTCCCGATTCTAAAGAAGAGTTTTATTTGGACCAAAAGAATGTATAAGAATGAAAAAAACTATATTTATTGACGGTTCACCATCAAAAGGCAATAAGTGAACCTTTAGTGAAAACTAGGGCATATACGCCTAAAATTGAATTCTTTCCGTATTTTAAGCCTCTATCCTTTATTGGATAAATGTAAAAACATTTAAAAACATATATAATCATATTTTAGTTATTTCTATCCATTCCCGTCAATACAACGGCTACATGTTAACTTCCATTTAAAATAATATTATTTTATTATTAGAGTGCAACGTAAGATTCCCAAGAAACTCGTTGTTGCATGTTGAGTACGCCATCGAGCATAGAGTCCCCTTTAAAGTCATATTAATATTTTATTCAAAATTATGGATAAATATGAAAATGTCATATTCTTTATTTACCTGGGGTGTTACAACATTTCCTTTGCCTGGGGTATAAAAAATATCGAATTTAAACCCATTTAATTATTCTACCAATTGGAATTGCTTCAAATTGTGGTCCTTATAAGAGATGATATATGCCAAGATTTTGTGATCATAGTAGACCACAAACTTTTCCCCAATGATGTAGTGACTCAAAATCTTCAAATCATGAATAACTGATGCCAACTCCTTGTGTTGGGTTGGATAATTATTTTCATTGGTCAGAGTTGGTGAGATCCATCTGCCACCACGTGATCATCCAACATAAGCACACACCCAAGAACCATACCTGAAGCATCACAATAGGCCAAATACACCTTCTCGAGCTTAGGAAATATTATAATGTGGTTTTATTCAACCCATGATTCATCTCCTTGAAGGATTCCTAACATTCTGCGCCCCATTCAAACTTCGCCCCTTTTTGGGTGTGCGCGGTCATCGGGGAAGCAAGCTGAGAGAAATCCAGAACAAATCACCTGTAATAACCATCCATACAAAGAAAACTCCTGATATTGAACAAATTCTTTTGCTTCCCCCATATCATAACCACACTAATCTTCTCTAGGTCCAATGAAACATGATGCTCCGATATCACATGCCCTATAAATATCACCTCCCTGATCAAGAAAGCGAACTTTGACAACGTTTCATAGAGGCGGTGATCCCGCAAAGTGACAAAAATGATCATATGTGATGTTTGTGTTCTTCCTAAGAGCCAGAGTATACTATAATTTCATCTATGAACATGCAACAAAGGAATCAAGTTACTGATGGAACATCTTTTTCATGAGTTCCATAAAGGTCATTGGAGCATTAGTCAATCCGAAGTGTATGAAAATTTACTCAAGTAGGTCGTACCTTCTTCATAAGGATTTATTTGGGATATATGCCTCTTTAAAACTGAGTTGATGGCATACCGAACGCAATCTATTTATTAAAACTAAATTTCCCTATTCAACATATCAAACAAATCAAATATTTTGGGGAAAGGGTATTTTCTCTTAATTGTTACATTATTCAACTTCTGATAGTCAATGCACAATTAGAGGGATATTTCAACCTTTTTTGTGAACAAAAAAGTAGCGTCCCAACGAGAGAGGCTTGGGAAAATGAATCCTTTTGATTTTAAGTCATAATACTATATCATTAATTCAATCGGCTCATTCAGGGATATGAGGGATGTGATATTCGTAGTGTTCCTAATGAAAGATCAACCAATAACTCAAAATCCCAATTTGGGGGAAAACCTGATTAATCAACCTGGAATACCTTTGGATACTCATTAACTACATGAGGTAGATCACCTTTAGGGGAAATAATATTGTCCTCTAGTGTGAGTGATGATGACTTGAAGATAATACTTCCAAATTATGGGAGTGGTGGTCCTGTGTGACCCTACCGAGGATCCCATTATCCACCAAAATTGTGATGACATTCATGAGGTGTCGTGAAACTCACTGACCTACTATAGCAATCAATGTGTTCTTGGTAGTGAAATATCCAATCAAATCCATGTATCATGTTAATGTGATCAATATCTAGGTTCAGGAGGTCCCACTCAATCTCAATTCATGACAGGAAGAGCACACACGATAGACACCTAAGACCCTACTCCTTCATTCCGAGCAGAAACACTAACTCCATTGAAACAGATAATAAATTAGCAGGAAAACTTAGTGATTCCACAATACAAGAAAAGATAAATGAAACAGATGCACCATTATCAAATAATTGTAGAAGATATAGAAGATTCAATCAAAACTGTACCTCAAGTTGTCGATGGTTCCGTCTCTGATCCTACTGATGCCTGATCCACAGCATGAAAATGTCAGGTATCTACATGTGAATGACCACTAGTCTGTGGTGGTTCCCTAAATTGGACCTTCCTAAAAGATGACCCAGACCTACCACCATGACCACCAGAATGATATCCCCCATTGCTTGACAGCTCTGACTGAGTTGGCACTCCTTCTAAGGGAACTGATCATAACCACTATGAAGTGGTTGTGCCACAATAAAAAAGTGTTGCAAATGCCCCATACCTCCACACTGATAACATGGATTCAGGGGGAATGTGCATGCTGTTCAGATTTTTCCTATCCTTCCACACTAGTGGCACATGGTAGACCTTTCATTTGAAGCCCCAATTGAAAACTACCTGGAGGAGTGGGCTGAACTACCACCTCCCTTCTTCCCCTACTCCTCTCGCTTCCCATTCTTCTCTAAAGAGCTGCCACTTCCCACAGTTAATATAGTTCCAGAAAAACCATCCCTTCATTTATAATCTATATCCAACAAAAATTCCCATCTAACAAACTCGGCATAAGTCCTTATCTTGATCAAGAAATCTTGGGAGTATATCTATGGTCACAATCCATTCTCAATCCTCTGGGCCTTCACAAGTTCATTGGAGAAGATTTCAGGGGGAGACCGAACCATCTATGTGGAAATTTTGGAATAAACCATCACAAAAATATTCCCTTGAACAAGGTCCATGAACTCTCAGGATATAGCACAATTCAACACTTCCAGGTAGTACTTGTGATTGAAGATGGCCTTGAAATCTCCCTAGCGCATCAGACCATTCTTTCCAGTCTGATGTATAGAATCACACCACTTGAGAATAGGACCCTCCAATAGAAAAGAGGCACACATCAACCAGTCCTCATCTGGTGTTTCTAGGAACTCAGTCATGCGATCGATATTCTCAATCCATTCCTCTACTTCTTGGGGTTCTCTGCTGCCTTAAAAAGCAGGAGGATTGTTTTTCAGAAACTCCTTATCCTTTATTTTCTAGGACTCATCTCTTCTGCCATATCTTGAATCTGAATAGGATATATTCACAGTCCTAGTGCTTGGATAGCTTGGGCCGCAACCTCAACTAGCCTATGATTAATTAGTGTGGGAGTACATTTTCTGGCTTCCTCTCGTGGGTGCATGGGAGATTTTTGGGGAGGCATGCGGCTACATAATGCAACAATCACAAAAACAACAATCAATACCAAAATTCTGAAAATTTTAATCAAATACATAAAATATAAATAATCTAAACACGTTACTGTAATAAATTAAACAACTACTCTACCCCTGCCTAATGTCCACATGTGGTCTTCATCCCACACATCTCACATGGAAGTGAAACCAATCAGCCAATTCTAACATCCCATAGTGAATCAAGGTCTCCCATGAACATTTTGGGCCAGACGTCCTAGTCATAAACAAAACCCTGACCCCGAATAGTCATAGATCCTTTCTATCCTGGCTCATCCATAAATAGTAATATAACCCAAAAACATTAGCTCCATTTGATAAAATTTTGTCACAAACTGAATCTGGTCCCAATTAATATCGACCCTAAATCCAGCCCATGATAAGGCCTGATGGTAGTTCCTTATCCCCACTATCTAGAACAAGTACTCTGGATTTATTAAATTTGGTTTGTGAATGATTTTCCTGTGTATGGAATCATAAAACATTAAAAGCAATCAACAATATGAATATGTAATTATCATGCCAAACAAGCCTTAATAGAAACCATATTTGAATACATGGTTTAAAATAATGTAAAAGAGGTCCAAAAATTAAAAAAACTATTGTAAATAATCCAAAAAGACTGCACTTGACTAGGGGTTCATCACCCCCAGGCCATCTCCATAACACCGCACCATAGAAGGGGACCATCAACCTTAACCGCCATCAATCGAGGATTTTTCCTTACCTGTATCAGACATAATCACATCTACTTACACCAAAGAGGTGTAAGTAGGGTGTTATCCTAAGAACAATAGGATACCATTCAAAATTTCTAAAATTATGCAACAAAAGGTGAAACGACACACAGTTCTAATATGTAAATAAAATTGGTGATAAATTCCAAAAATTGTAACTTTAAATTGTTAAAAGTTTTGAAAATTAAACATTCAGAATGCTTAAAAATTTGAATAAGATATGTTAGCTACTATAATTTACATCCAAACACACCCTATGAAAAATGTAAATACCACAAATCTAATGATTACCAAAACTGAGAACACCCCTAGGCACTACATTGTCTCAGGCCCTATTTACCTCATTCCTAAGTTTAAAATATCCATATCAAAATCCTTTCCCATGAACAAAAAACTAATAGGGAACACAACCATAACCTAGTATACCCCAAAAATCATCCACATAGTTTTTTTTAGAGTATTTTTTACCAAACTTTTATGTGAAATAGGGATAAAACTACTCCAGATCACTAGCATACTTGTACAGATCTGCACACATTGGTACATGGGCTTCCCCTTTCTGATCAAATAGTTTAAGGATTCTACATACATCCCATTTCATCAACAAACACCACCACTGGTCACATACAAACAATAAAGTAGCTATACAAACTATATTCCACTTAAAACACACAACAAAACATTTAGAACTTCAATAAAACAACTTCTCAAATATTGCATTGTTTTTCCCCAAAAACTCTTTGAAATCACCACTTTGCATAGCATTTGCACACATAGATTTCACCAAATCAAAAATTCCACTCCAATAACATTTAATGAAACCAAAAAATAAGTTATAGTGTAACCCCATAAAACCAAAAGGTGATATCTTTGTAAAACCTCCATTTTCACTCAAAGATGGCACTTAAAGTTCATATCCCTAAAAAACCCATTAAAACAAATTTTTATAGGAACAACTAAAAAATATAAACATTGAAGACATGATTTTCAGGTGAAATAAATTTCAATATAAGATACTATGTAGTTATAGGTCAGACCAATTCAACCAATAAAATATTTCTATGAAAAATACCAATTTGATATAAAAATGGCAAATATACATCATTTGATTCACAAATACCACTAAAATAAATTTTTTAACCAATAATCAAATGAAATAAAGATGAAAATGATATAAAAACAGAAATATAAGTCACAATGAGTTCATACAAATGGAATTAGCTACAAAAATTGCTAAAATATTGAATCCTTTGTACGAAAGTTCATTTGAACCACCGTCGTACATCAAGGAAGGTAGATCGAGCCTAAAAACAAAATATTGGACCAATTAAACCCAATGATAAACCCTATGTTCAAAAACCTACCCTATGGTCATTTCGACTTCATGTAAATTAGAAGAAGCATCATGAAAAGGGGAGGAACTACGATGGAGAAACCCATACTAGAGATTGTGAGATTTTCTTCCACCAAACCCCCCTTCAAAATAGAGTTTTAATAAGGGTTTGAGGGGATTTGAGGGCTGACATGGAAATTAGGTTCAATGTGGGGAAGAAATGGGAGAATTAGGATAATTTCTGGGAGGGAAAATAAATGATTTACATCATTTTTTTAATGAGCTGGACATGGCACATGGTTTGTGTTCACGGTTTGGAAATCTGTGCACCGAAATCATGCCCCCTCTTTACTCCCCTCAAAACATCTTCAAATGACACATAATTTTGAGGGGGATTAGGGGGAAATATATGGATATTATGATAAAAATATAATTAATATATGTACCTTTAAAGAGGAACATGGGAGTGATAGATGATAATAAAAATATTTTAAGAGTGTGGAGTAAAATATTCTCCATCATATAATATCTCATCTTACCCTCATTACAAAAACCTCATTAACAAAAGGGAATGGTTGAATTATATTTTTCTATGTCATGAAACACAAATTAATGAATTCTATCTTTACTTCAATTAACCTATTTTATAATAATATAGTTATCATCCTAAACATAAATTTATTATATTTAATAGTTCATCATTTTATACCAACCCTAATTCCTCTTATAAGCGGATGTTCAACCTGATAAATAATAAAGACCAATAATCATCTCAAACTCAGTTGTATCAAAGTTTTATGCAAACATTTATATTGATTTAAAATAATATCATAGATATGATAGCTCCCATTACTAATCCCTCAAGGGATGTACTTTATATGTCATCACCCTTGTGTATCTTCACAAAATCTAATAATTTTCTTCTTTTACATTACATTATGTGATTAATGGAGGCGTTATAATTTATATCAAAACGCCCCATGTAGGATACATATTTATGCAATATAATAATCATAACATTCATCAGTTCTCCCAATTAATGGATCATCATCAATTACATTCATCAGAGAATACATATATATATATATATATGGTAATTAGGTGGAACAAAAATAATATTTATTGAAAGAGATAAGATTGAGAATTGCTTCTCAAATATAGAACTCTTTTCATTAATGTTATATATTTGGGGAAAAAAATATGATTTCACTACTAGTAGTTAATATATTAATCTTTGATAATATTTATTCATTTACTACTATAACTTATTTTCATTCGTATTTACAATTTTCAGATTTTAAAAGATGACATGAATCTACTAACGCTGTCTTAATAATAAATAGTTTTTTCTTGAGATGGAAATATGAATAATATATTTTTTTGACATTTCAATCCTTATTTATCATCTCAGAAAATATATAATGATATCATAAGTTATTATATTTTGAAAACCCCTGATGAAATTTTATTCCTTATTCAGTTGTAATAATTCATTATCTTCAGGACATTTATTTTCTTGTATTTTCATTGTCTATATTTATATTAACAATTGATTTGAAAAAATGATCAAAAATAATTTCAGAATATTCTCATCCTTAATATATTTCCACATGTATTTTCAAAAATCATTAATTTAGAATTTTTTTGAAAATTTTCATAATACTTGTGATCTTTTTTTTTTTGATGTATTCTTCCAAACCATTATACTTATTTCTTTCTTTGTAAAATTCTTTATTTGTTATTATATTAATTAATTTAATTGTTATATACATGTTCTCTTTAGAAAAATCCATGATGCGAAAATTTCTTTTATATTAGATTAATATCTTATTATTTAAAGTGACATTGGTCACAATATTCTTCTATTGATTACATTGTCTGCTATTATTCTTTTTTACACCCCATGAATAAATCCACTTATATTCTCACTTTTTAATATATATATTATTTCATTTGTTTATCATAAAAATATGAGTTTTTCATGGAAGGAATGATCCAAAACTCATAACCAAAAATAACAATTATGTTTAATTTCTCATTGAAATATTTATTGAATCTAAATTTGTACTTAATTGTTATATAAATATGCATATTATTATCTAAATATTTTTTCTCCTCAAGATGTTTTACATTAATATTATTTTTTCACCCAGTTAATCCAGGGCTCCTATAAATTTGAATTTCTATCCACATTTTAGATCATTATTAATGTGCATCTTTTTATCATGGTCGTTGATGAAATTCAAAAACCATTATATTGGATTCATTACGATTTAGCTTGTGTTGTATGGATATTCGGTGGCGTGGAATTGGTTGAATGATTTGGATATAATTTTTCACTTCTAATTAAAGAAAGATAAATTTTAGGGGCATAGGATTAATAGGATAGAAGTAATAACCTTAAATCCTTATTCATGGAATAATAATATTAGTATGTCATGTGAGGTTATGAAATATATAAACCATAAAATTCATTATGAAATAAGTGCATATACTTCTTTATGATATATCATTTGTCAAATATATTATATTTCAATGATTTTTTTCTATGAAATATTCATAAATATGAAATTAAATATCAAACTATTGAACACGATTGGTTGATATATTCTAATATTGTTCTATGAATTAGAATCTCTATAAATGAGATAGTGAACTAGATGGTAAGATAATAATTTTGTCTACAAGTTATGACTATTCCGATGAATATGAGATTAGTTTGAAGTGTACACCATGTGAGTGGGCCCATGATTATTAAACTGTAATTAATCATAAGTTAAATAAAAATATTTTATTATTCTAATTTATAATAATTATTCTTTAATACAATTCTGATGAAGTTAAAAAAATATTATAAAAGTGATTACGAGAAAATATAATTTCTTGAACTAACAGAACTCATTCATGGTAATTAAATTATTTATGTAGATTAATGATCAATTTTATGTTTAATTTATTATCATGTAACATATTAATTAGTTACAAGTGATTGATTATATAATTATGATATTAATTAGGTGTTTTATTAATTCACATGTTTTTGAAATGATTTAAAATCGTGTATATTACATTCCATGGAGAAAAGAGATATTATGGAATGTATAAACTGTGTATATAAGAGACGTTTATACAACTAAATAGTACAATCCATATTTTTCTGGAATTTTTAGCTCTCCAATTTTATCTAACAATTTCTAGTGTGATAAAATAATTTTAGAACAATGTTACATTGATCCCATCCTCTATATCATGTTCACATTAATTACATGATTGAATGCACATCGCACACACCCCCAATTCCCACAGTTGTACATGAGAATTATAGATTGATAATTTACGAAATATTTTTAATTTTTGGAAGATATAGTGGATTCATATATTGGTGCCTTTGATATATGATGTTCTGATGGTGAGTTTATCCAATTTATGATTTCAAATGAGTAACCTTCCATTTATAGTTTCATTTTATTTTTTTTAGGAACTAATCGAATTGAACATGATACATTGAGAAGTATGACGAAGGATGGTTGTGGATTCATAATTTTCAACATGATAACAAATCCAAAATTTCAAATTTCATATATCCCATGGTTCCAAAATGTTCGAAGTTCTTTTGATTGGTAGTTGAGTGAATGATAAAATATTTATGTTAAAAAATTAAAATTTTAGTTCGGTTTTTATGATTCCGAATGAGTGACTCTATATGTTCCCAAATAAATTTATGGAGTATAGATTTGAGTTCATATCAATAATATATCACTTATCGAAGATCAATGATATTTTCTTACAAATTGTGTGGAGATTTATGAGTTTAATTTTTATTTTGATTTTGTGGATACTGATGTGTAGATTGCTTTAAAAGAGTATGATTTCAGTGTGTTGGATATTCATGAGAGATACTGAATGCAAGATGGGAAGTAAAATGGCCACATCTTCTTTGTGTGAATTATTTATTATTAGTCCAAAACCACAAACACACATACAATAAAAAATATATTCCTCATTGTGCAAGGACAATGATAAATTATTAAAAATATAATGATACCACGCATCACTTTTTTCGGAATGGACTTGTTGGCTCTCCCTGTTTATTGGGAAAGTGATTGTTTTGGGAAATATTACATATATAAATATTATATTATATGTTATAATAAAATATATATTATAAAAAATACATATTTTAATAATTTATATATAAATCATATGTTCTTATATGGATGTGCCAATTTCACATGGCGGGAATGATATCATCTAGATCTAACTTTCTCAACTCGTCAACAATTTCATAATCCCAAATATAATATCTTAGGATATTATTTTTTCCCAAATAGGCTTGAAAATTATATGAATTGTTTTTTAAAATAACATTAACTGCATTGTATTGAATAAAATTATTTGAGGTAGTGTGGGATGTATAAATAATTATTTAAAATTACTTTAGTTCAATTTAAAGCATTAAAAAACCTTTGAGATTAGTTTTCAGAAAATAAATTTTTTTATGCAATGTAATTTCCTATTAAAAAATCATGACTGATAATCATCTCTTCCATGATTGATTTTATATTTATTTTCAATTTTATTTCATTTATGTTCTAAAAATTTATAATTAGTTTATTTTAATGTTATTTTCATGGTAACACCATTATTAATCATTATAACAGATTTATTATCATCATTTAATTGTTAATAATCAATTTCACACCCTGATTTCCTATCACATATGACTGTGTATACATTTTATAGATCATAGGAGTTTGTGGATTAGAGGGTTGAGTCTGGATCTTGTTTAAACCAAAAAAATGGAGTGCCGGGGTGTTTCAGGTGCTTGTATTGAAGTTGGAAATAAACTTAACGAATTCAACTAGTATATCAGTTAATATATTATTCATTTTTTGGAGTAACCACTTGTTAACATCTATCTATCATCTAATTAATTATTTTTTATTCTTGTCGTCTTCCATGTCATGTGTGTGTTTTAGAAAAAGCATGAGGACAATGATTATTTCCAAATGTTGTCAAATCTCCTAGTGTAATAACATGAGAGTTACTGGAAAGGAATATATGGTATTTCTTGTAATTTTTATAGATTTTGTCTAAAAAATGGAAATAAAGAAGAACCTTACGTATAAAAGATGATTGAGTGTATTGCGATACTTGTTTCCCGTAGTTTTGAACCGAATAAAGAACTACACACCAATCTCATGTATTCCACTTTACCACATATATTGTAAATATTAATTATTAATTATAAATATTATTACATTTATTAATCAAAATCTATATTTTTTTATTCAGTACTAGAAGATGATAAAGATATAAATAATTCAAACTCTATAGACCATTTAGTCAATAAGAGGATATAATTCCATGATAATGTGTTAATGGCCATGTCTAAGTGAAAGATAATAATGCACATCCCTTTTAAAAAGAAATAAATATCGTGGGAGAGTAATGAAAAATAAGTATTCAATATTTTATGTTATAAGAAAGGGAACTAGAAAAATAATTTCAAAATTAGTATGAAGAGTCATGTTGAAACTTCTACTTGACGTATATTTATAATCGAATGCAATATCTCTATTTCTATAAATTAGGTACTAGATACTACATATAGATCACACATTTTTATTCAAATAATGTAATCAACTATATTCAAAAAAAATGAAAAATGAAAAGTTGATATCTGATTATCAAATAGTGTGATATGAGTTACATTAGTTGTGGGATATTATAATCTTACTTTTCCTTGTAGAATGGTTTCTATACTAAATAAATTTTTAATAAGCCATCTGTTACTAGGAACATAATATTATCGAACTATTTAGAAACTACAGAATTTTTTTGGAGATAAATGATGTTTTATGTATTAGGGTAACATTTTTCAGTGTATGAAACATTATAATAAGTGGTTATATATACTCATGCTAGAAAATATTGTTTTTAAATTAGTGAAATATACATTAATAATAACTCATATATTACCATACTATAGAACATTAGGAAAAAACATATAAAACAAATGCATTGTAGAAAACTACATGAAGAATGGTATATAGACTACACTTAGACATGGTCCTTAGATCAATGCCATTCTTTCATAAATATTAAAATTTCCAAAGAACCTTTCAGTTGGAATGGAGAAAATATGTGTTTATTCCAAATTCACTATGATATGATAGTGTTGGAAGTTAAGCTTGACATATGAAATGGTTTATAAGAATATGATGGTGCAATAATTTTATAGCTTGATTACATGATAATGATATGAAATAATGATTAATGGTTTATTTAAGACGATTTCTCACTCTTACGATTCATTTTATTTGAAGTGATAAATTATCATCCCACAATTCATGATTATTTTCCATGATAAGAATATTTATGTTAATATCATGAACTCATTACCATTTGATTATATTATGATGTCATATTAAGTTAGATATATGTCTCCAATATTCACCATTACTGTGAAACTCATCTCACCATTTCTTATTTTTCTTCTCCCTAGGTTATGAAGAATTTATTTATGTGGGTGATGTTAAGAAGGACACAAATTTAGTAGAACATTATGAGAGATGATGAATAATTCCCTTAAATATAATTTTTATGTATCTAGTCTCAAAAGACACTAAACCATTACAGTTATCAAATATATCATAATCTAACGTATAGATTATTCATATAAAAGGATTAATATTTTTTATTGAATGATTGGGATACATCAGTTGGTGATAGATCGTGGTTTAATCAATCATTACATATTAGTATTAGATAATAGTAGTGAAAAACTTTGGGATATTCATTCATGTAATAAATCATCCTACTATTTTGTTTAGATAGTGATTGTGAGCTATTACTATAAATATATCCTCATATATATACTACAATTGGACATAGTTTGAAATGGATACACAAAAGTGTAATAATATTGAAATGTGTTGGTCAATGTATATCTCAATCACCGTTCTAGCACATGGTTAATGTTCTAATACTATTCACATGGTATGTAACTCCTAGGGGATATGTTTGGATTAAATCAAATTTTCATTATATATTATTACAATGAATTTGAATAGACACTGTCCCGGGTTGGACTCAATTAAACCAAATGTGAAATTGATTTAAAAGTAGGTTTAATTAATAGTATATGATACAAATGATTTTTACTTATTATATTTTCATTAATATGAAAAAAATTTCACAATATTTTTTTTATTCAATGGATAGAACCCGAAAAAACTATGCTAATGTTGAATGTTATTGACAATGAAATGATTTTCCAATTTTGAAACCAATCAATATATGATGTAGAATTATTTTTTACAATGATTTTGAATATTTCTTAATAAAATAATCAGGATGAGATTCCAAATGAGAAATGGACTGAAAAACATAGAGTTTCGTCATTCATGAGACAATATATACATTCTTTTAATGGGCTATATGATCAACTAGTGGCTGTGAAATGGATCAGTACCTCTGAGAATTTTTTTCCATTATTTGTCACTGTAAACATAAATATGTTATTGTGATTTGGTAACCTATACCTAAATCATTTATGTACATTGATTATCATTACATGTAAAAAACTTATATAAGAATGTGTTCATTCATATCATAATAGTGTTGATAATTTTTCATCCACTATTTACATTGTAAGGTCATTTGATTACATATCATATCAAAATTATGTAGTAGTTCTTATATATAATGAAAAACTAAATAAACTGAGATAGTATTAATAAACATAAGTCCTTTTGACTAGATAAATTATATTTTTGGGACTTATATGATGTATGAATTCCATGCGATGGGGGGATTATATGGATTGATACTTATTCTTATGAAGTATACACATGGTGATCATGAGTTATGAGATAATGAGGACTATCCCACAAATTGGTACACCGAATATTTTAGGTGTAATTTGTTGTTAATATATATAGAAATGTATATTTCTATCCACCATTAAGATCATTATTAATGTGCATTATTTGATTATGGTTATTGATGAGTGTCAAGATTCCATGACATTGGAGTCATGGTTATTTATGTTTCACCCCGAACCTAGTTACCCAGAGTCTGTGCATTGTTACATATCATTGGCATGAGCATAAGAGATCATGTCCCTAAATACTTATTAGTTTATTATCGATGTAAGTACTAGATATATAAATAATATTTACATTACATCATGAAATAATGAAAAACAACATTATGTCCCCTTTGAACACACTCATATCCCTTAGCCTATTTCTACATGTTTATCATGATATAATTCTTCACAAACATGGAAAAATAAAACATATAAATGGTTGAGCTCATAATCTTAGTAAGGATAACAATATAATGGAAAATTTCATAAATGAGCATAATCATTTAAGATAATGTATAAGACTTAAACAAAATCCTTTCAAAAATAAACATCAGCATAATATAGAAAATATAAATCAAATAATTCCATTTGCATATTCACATGGATATTCTACTACTCGAAAAATCGCATGTAACATCAATAGATAATTTCAAAATGATGGAATGCATAATGTCGGACATCATAACAACATAGTCAAACCCTTATACCATGACCACTATATAAGATTTTTCCAAGACCATATGCCATGACACTAGTTTTTTGTATGAGACCTTCCGATACATCGAGGAAATATAGCAGGATCCACTTGTCACGTACTAATTCCAATTCATTCCTTATTTGAAAAGGATGAATGATATCATAAACATTCATATTAAAACTAGCATAGTAAATGTTAATATTTTACCCAAAAACCGTGAATGGTATAAAAATAGAATATTCAAAGTCAAAAGTAACTCATTAAATACAATATTGAAGTTTTTTTTACAATAGATCAACCTAAATCAAGAATGGTGAAGGATATTGACAAAGATGAAAAAAACCAGTAAAACTATTTGAGAGAAATATCCCCCTTTTCTTGAAAACATTTAAATGTCTCACTATTTTTCTAGAAGCTATTAAAAATATATTTTTTTACCAAAGTGTCACATGCCAATTTAAATCTTTTAAAAGTAATTTTAATTTTAAAACATTCATGTCCATATAAATAAATCCTTAAAACCATTTTTAAAACATGGACGTTGATGGGAATGATTTAGAAGAATAAATATTTAAAAATTTTAAAATGATATTTTAGTTAGAGTTCCTAAACAAATGAAAGATTCTTGAATAGAAATAATTAAGGTAAAAAACGTTATAATATAAGGAGAATAAAGGGATTCATGATATACTATGTCAAAGTACAGTATATACACAATCTAAATGTGAATTGGTGTATAAGAACAAAGAAGTCTCAGTGGAATGTAAATTGAGATGAAATCCCTTATAAAGGTCATATCCTTATGTGAAAGATAATTCAAGGACATTATTATGTGTGACAAATATATATGCACAAAATATGATTTTATATTCACTTTAAATCAATCAGAGGATATTCAAACATATTCTTATAAAACCAACACCAATGACATGTATGTTTAACTAAATTCAGGGAAATTGAGTTAAGATTACTCTTATCAAGTTTATATTGACAACATGGGAATTTATAAATGGAGTGATTATGTGTATCAAAAGTATATCCACACAAATGGGAGTATGAATTACTACATAAATAAATAAATTTTGATTTCACACATAATCATGGAGTAAAATAATCAATGAAGTTTGTGTAAGACACAATGCGTGGAAATTGAAATTAGATATTCCCTTAAATATTTGGTAACATACGAAAAATAAATTCCACGAAATAAGGATCATAAAATAAAGATTTAATTAACAATAAAATAAATTATATTACACAAATAAAACAACCATGGGTTGTACATACACCACACAAAAGTAAATAGTGGAAAATATAGCATGAATCTCATGAGAATAACAGTGTGATGAAAACCTAGTACCACTTTTTAAGCAATCATGTAGTATGAACAAAAGATAAAAACCACCAAATGAATCACATAATACCCTGAATATAAAGTGAATCATGATAATATATATCAAATGTTACTACACAATACACCAAATGCAGTAATTTGCGAACAATGGAAATCTCACGGAATTAAAAGTGAAATAAGAAACCGCTTACCTTGTAATTTACCTTAGTTGAGGGTATGTTAATGTAGCATCACATTAAAGTAAAGAATTATGGATTTTTATATCTTTGTCTATTTATGAATAAGATTGTGTTTTAGAGGCTTAAATTTAGAATAAATCCAATCTTAGTCATGGAATACTATAATATTTTTTAAATGATTGTTTTATTGCCTTTTGATGGAAAACCATTTATAAATCTATTTATTGAAAATCTTATAATCTCTATTTATCAAAATAAACTTATTATTTATAATTGAGACATTTAAATTTACTTTGGATAAATTTTTGGTATTTTTCTGATAATGTTCATTTTTTAATGAATAGTGGAAAATATTGTTGTTGACTTGAAAACTTCTTTTTCATATAATTTAATTATATGGTTAGATTATCTTTTTAATTGGTTTTAAATTTTAATTAGAATATATTTTTACTATTTAATAAAATTTTGGTCATTTTAATTTATTTAAATTTGGAATTGGTCATAAGAAAGTGCCAAACGTTTCATCGATATTGTTTAAAAAAACACGCTATTTGTTTTGACAATGGAAATTATTTCTAAATTAATTACTAAAATTTCTATGTTTTGAATTTGGTAAAATGGATTCCATATTTATAATCAAAAGGACAAAATTATGTAATTAAGACACTTTTGTTTTTGGACAATATGAATAGTAACAGTGGTAATTATCTTTAATTATCGTGATTAAATAGAAATCGGGTAGTTGAGGATAATAAAATAATATGATAATAATAAACAATTTCCCCAAAATGTGACCTAATTCTACTGGTTGTGTCATGGCCGACCATGGGATGCCTTTTTCCAACTTAGGGACCCCATGGAATCACTTTTGGGTGATAGTGACACTTTATCATTTTATTTTTAAAGAAAAGAAGAATATCACAAAAGTATATAACACCTAAGTAAAACAATTTTAGTTTTGTATATGTAAACGATCACTTACACTATAAATAGTCATTGGAAAGATAAAAATATTTCATACATCATAGTATTTTTTTCTAATTTTTAGACATAAAATAAATTAATTTATTTATGACACCATGATGATGTAGCAATTACCTCATTAATGAATGATTTAAATAAAATGAAGAGATAATTTAAAATATAATACCTACACATGTCATAATCTTATTTAAGGGGTGTATTTAGAACCCTTATCACCTTACCCTTGAAATATATCATTTTGGGACCATTAAAATCTGAAACTCATTTTAAAATAATGTAACATTTCATGACATTCCAAGAGTGCCCATACTCCCTCTTATAAAAGGCCCCCACCTCTACCCTCCTTACCCACACCTCTCAAGCCATTTTCTCGGCCAAACTCTACACATTTTATCTCTACACATCCCCCTCTTCATCATAGAAGCCTTACCTTAGGTAGAAAGCTCTTCAAGAAACCCTTTTGGTTCAAACCAAGGGGAGTTACCTGATTTAAAGGTAAAGTCTTATCTAATGTTATTTTGTTTTATTTTGCTTCTCCAACACCCTAAAATATTTTTATTCCTTTCTTTTATAATAGCACCAGTATCTTAAATATACTAGGATGTTTTTATGAGAATTATTCGAGCTACACTTACACACACTCCCGTCTAATGGTTAAAGAACATACTATTTCTGTGAATAGTGAATTCATGCCTCACAAAATGATGATTGTTCAATCTTCTTTTAACACCATTCATGGTGGACATTAATATTTAACTCTATTTATATATGATATATATTATGTTTATGTTTTCCTTATGATTATGTATTTTTCATTTATGGCATACCTTTATGGTTTCCATTATGGGTAAACGCGATAATTTAATTTTTGGAAATGCGGACTACCGCCCCCTCAAAGTGATTTGATTCATTAATTCCATATGTGGGATGTATAAAGGATGGAGTTAATGATGTTAAATATGATATTATACTGGAATTATAATATACCTTTATATCATTATTATTTCATTCTATTAAATACAAAATATAAATGAATGTAGCATTCTTGCGTACGTACGGCTTACTGTCTCCATGAAGGGTGCCTTTCATTTCTTACCTCTAAATGTTATGTAATATTATAAATTCATGTATATACTGAATATATATTATATAGATGATATCTAAATCATGAATATAATTCTGTATATAATGGTTGTTTTACCACATGAACAACTTGTAATTATAAGATGTTTATTTTTGAATCAATTACCAAAGATCGACAAAACAACCATTATTAACTTAAATAATTACATAATGTTCATAACATGGTAATAAGTGATATAAAAGGAATAATGAGCTTGAAAAAGGTTCCTTAAGAAATTAGAAATTAACTCTAGCTTATTATTTATGAGATTGAAGAACGATCGAGTCATGTCGGACATAGGGTAAGGGACTTCGTCTCAATCTCCTTTCATTGAGGCATGTTTTGTTTTATACAAAACATAATTTTATATGGTGTACAAACCCCTTTGTCTTTTAATTTTAATCAAAATGAATATTTTTATACGAAACATTTTACTCAATGAAAAAAGGAATGTTTTGTCTTACGTATGCGGTGACAACGACTTCTCCACCGCCATGACCATTATTTCAGTTTCAGCTTCCTCTACAAGCCATAACTTTTTTAAATGAAAAAGAAATACCATGATTTAATTTTCTTTTCTTTTGGTATTTAAAGTGGATTTGATAATTTTTTATTATATCAATGTGTTTTATAGATATCTTGTGACTGAAATGTGGAAATGTTATTTTTCCTTTATGAATGTTAATGTGATACGATTATGATATAGTTCTTGGGAATAGTTTATGAAGACGGGTGGTTCAATGATAAACTAAGGGAGGGTGAGCCCGATATAGCTCTCTAATGCATTGGGTAACGTGAAGGAGTTAAATGCTAAGGTTTCTCCGAACAGATCTAGGGAATATACTGTGATGGGTATTCCAAACGTAACCATGAGGGTTACTTCCTATGTAAAAATGTCATGAATGCCTCAAGTTACCTTTATGTATTATGATTTCTATGAGTTATTCATGAATCTTATGATTTCATGAGTTATGTTAAAGTGGTTGTGTTTTATGAGTAAAGTATGTTTTCATTGATTCTTATGTATACATGGACTAATGTCTTCATTCTTTATTTTTATATCCCTTACTGAGCTTTTTATGCTCTTCCCATGTTTTTGAAATGTTTTTCACATGTCAAGGGAAATGTACATGATGTGACGATAGTGTCGAGGATGTTTCAAGAAAGAATCCATGTTTTATTTCAAAAATGTTTCCTTTGATGTGAAAAATGAATACTGTCTTTTATATAACCACCTTTTTAAATGTGGAATGTAATGCATGATTTATGATCTAATTCTATAAAATTATAAACCGGAAAATATCAACAAGGTGTATTCTTTTAATAAATCATGATTACGTAATGTTTAAGAATGGGTCCTTATAGTTGGTATTAGATGTCGGTTTAGATATCATTAGGAGTAGGAATTCTATTAAATGATTATGCAAAAATATTTTTTATGGTCAAATTGAAAATGATATGGCATTTTAAGATTACCATGTTGCTTCATCTAAGACATGTTTGTTCAGAATGGGTTTCCACAAAGGAAATAGGGAAGTCGTTCTAGGATGGCATACCGAAGGAAATGACCTTCCAAATCAGCATCTTGAGACAGTCGGAATTGGAACTTAACAGTTTGTTTCAGAAATGGCGCATTTGACTCAAGTGATAAATGGTGGTGGTATCCATGCATGAGATCAGCCATATCAACCACAGAGGAACATGTCAGTGGTGGAACATTTCAGGAGGCAACATCACCCATCATTCAGAGGATCATCTGACCATGTGCTAGATGAAGGGTTGAATAAAGCACTGGAGAAGATTTTCAATGTCCTGGGTTGTTCATACAATCCAATGGTTAGACTTTTTGTTTACCATTGGAAGGGTGAAGCAGATCAGTGGTGGTCAATGGTTAAAAATATCAGGGATGCTGATGAGATTGATGCTCTGGACTGGGATGAATTCAAATGTATGTTTCTCAAGAAATATCTTCATAAGGCTGTTCGACTTAGGATGGAGAAACAATTCTTGGAATTTAGGAAAGAGGATGACTCAGTGGCCTCTTATGAAGAAATTTTCACTTGATTGTCAAGGTATCCTCCATATTTTATACGAGATCTTGATAGTAAAATCAATAGTTTCTACTCAGTATTAAATCCAAAATATCGAAGGGAATTAGCTTCTCGTGAGCTCAAAAGTTATGAAAAGATTGTTTGATGTGCTGAGAAGGTGGAAATGGATTATTCCGATGATCAAGTGTTCTATAACAAACAATAGAATATGAGACCGAGGTGTATGGAGAAAGGTAATAATTCTTCAAAAAGGTATGATGGAAAGAAAACTAAATTTTCAGTTTGTGATAAATATGGTAAAAAGCATGCTGGGGAATGTCTTTTGAATTCTGGAAAGTGCTACTGATGTGGTAAGATGAGACATAAGGCTCGTGATTGCACTGGAAATGATCGGGGTGATGGTAAGACCAAATGTTATATACAGTTAGTGAATTTTTTCAAGTGAAATGAGATGGGTCATTATACAAACAAGTGATCAAAAAAGAGCTCGAACGAGGGGAAGCAATCAGACAATAAGCAGAAAGGGGTGGTGAAATACTTTATAACTAATTCAGCAGATGTTGGTCCTTAAAATGAAGTGGTATCAGGTACTTTGATTGTTTTTTATATTATTCTAGTGTGTTGTTTGATTCAGGGTCTACACATTCTTTCATCTCTGAAAACTGTTCTAGTAAATTGGGAATACCATCTCAAGAAATGACTCTTGGACATGTTGTAAATACACCTAGGGGAAATGCAGAGGCAAAAAGAATTTATAATAATTTACCTATCCTTATCTGTGGAAAAAACATACTTGAAAACCTAATTTTTTTTACCTTTAGTAGAGTTTGATGTTATCTTGGGTAAGGATTGGCTCTCTGTTTACCATGCTATGATTGATTGTAGAGATAATGAAGTTTATTTTCAGAAAGACATTCAGTTTGCGTACAATAATGAACCCTTACTATTGATAACATATCAAGAGGCTGAGAAACATGTAAAAGATGGAAATGAATGTTACCTTGTACATTTTTTTGAAAACAAAGGAACCATTCAAATTAATGATGTTCCAGTGGTTAATGAGTATCCTAATGTTTTTCCTGATGAGTTCCCTGGAATAATACTAGATCTGGAAGTTGAATTTACTATTGACTTAGTTAATGATGCTAAGCAAATTTCAAAACTCCCTTATCAAATGGTTCAAATTGAACTTTTAGAGTTGAAGGATCAATTGCAAGATTTATTAGAGAAAGGATTCATTTGACCTAGCACATCACCATGGGGTGATCTTGTATTATTTGTTAAAAAGAAAGATGGTTCAATGATACATTACATTGATTATAGAGCCTTGAATAACATCACTGTTATGAAAAAATATCATTTTCCTCATATCGATGATTTGTTTGATCATCTCCAGGGAGCTCAGTATTTTTCAAATATTGACCTGAGATCGGGGTACCATCAGTTGAAGGTAAAGGAAGTAGATGTTCGGAAGACTACGTTTCGTACAAGATATGGGCATTATAAATTTGAAGTTATGCCTTTTGGTCTAACCAATGCACCTACTGTATTTATGGACCTTATGAATAGAATTTTCCATGAGTTCTTGGATAAGTTTGTGGTTGTTTTCATTGATGATATTTTGGGGTTTTCTAAAAATAAATAGGAGCATGAAAGACATTTAAGGGTTTTCTTTCAAACCTTAAAAGATATAAAATTGTATGGGAAATTCATCAAGTGTGAGTTTTTGTTGCAACAAATTTATTTCCTTGGACACATTGTTTCTAAATATGGAATAACTGTTGATCCTACAAAAACAAAGGTTGTTGATGAATGACCAATGACTAAGAAAACTCGGAATGGTGTTAATTTTATCTTGACAAAAGAATGTGATGATTGTTTTCAGGAATTGAAAATAAGATTGGTGAATGCTCTAGTTTTTGAACTACCTTCTAGGAATGGTGAGTTTTTTATCAACAATGATGCTTCATTGAAAGGAATTTGTTGCATCCTAATGAATAATGATTAGGTAATTGAGTATGCTTCACATCAGTTTAAAACTCATGAGGTAAATAACCCTACACATGATTTGGAATTGGCTGTTGTTTTTTTCGCTTTAAAAAAGTTAAGGCGGCATTTGTATGGAGTAAAGTGTGAAATATATACCGATCAAAAAAGATTAAAGTATATATTCACTAAGAATTAATTGAACATGATACAAAGGATATGGCTAGAATTAATCATGGATTATGATTATACAATTCTTTATCATCTAGGAAAAGAAAATAAAGTGGAAGATGCATTGAGTTGAAAATGTAACGCATCATTAGCCATGTTATGTTTGGAATGTGATCCTTTGGTTATGTATTTGATGAAAATTGGCATAGATGTTGTTTTAGGATGTTCTTCTGTTTTGTTTCAGATATCAGGGAAATATTCTCTATCAGACAGAATTAAGCAAGCACAGAAGCAAGATAGTGAGCTATAGAAAAAGGTAGAGCTCGTTCAAAATGGTAATTTGTCTCAATTCAACATTGATAATGATTGTGTTTGGAGATTTAGGAAGAGATTGTGTGTGACTTGTGATTTACATTTGAAGAGAGAGTTGTTATTTGAAGCTCATAGTTATCCATTTTCAGTTCATCCAGCCAGTACTAAGATGTATCGAGATCTTCAAAATTATTACTGGTGGGACAAAATTAAAACATACATTGTTAATTTTACTGTGAAGTGTTTGACTTGTCAATAGGTTAAAGCATAGCGTAAGTTACCAAAAGGGATGCTTCAGTCTTTACAAGTTCCAGAGTGGAAATGAGAGAATATATCCATGGACTTCATTGTGGGATTGCCAAAGACACCTCATCGTAATAATGTTATCTGGGTTATTGTTGACCACTAGACTAAATCATCTCATTTATTTATTATATGTGATACTTTTTCCCTAGATAAACTTTCTGGTTTGTATCTTAAAGATATATTCAGGTTACATGGAGTTCCTCTCTCTGTTGTATCTGATCGTGATCCCATGTTTACTTCTAATTTTTGGAATGGCTTTCAGAAGACGTTGTGTACTGAATTAAATTTTAGTACATAGTTTCATCCTCAATCAGATGGGTAGTCAAAACGAACAATTCATATATTGGAGGATATGATACGTGCGTGTTCGATGGATTATCAGGGATGTTGGGACCGACATCTTTCTTTGGTTGAGTTTTCCTATAATAGCAGTTTTCATTCTAGTATACAGATGGCACATTTTGAGGCATTATATGGGAAGTGGTGTCGAACTCCAGGTTTTTGGGATGAAGTTGGTGAAATGAAGATGATGGGACCAAAATTGGTAGAAGAGTTGGTAGAAAAATTTTAGTTGATACAGAAACACATCAGAACATCTCAGAGCAGGCAGAAAAGTTATGCAGACAACAGGAAGAAGGATCTCTCTTTTGAGGTAGGTGATCATGTCTTACTAAAAGTTTTACCATGGAAAAGTTTTATCCGATTAGGTATGAAATAAAAGTTGAGTCCAAGGTTCATTGGAACATATGATATTATGGAAATAGTTGGATCCGTTGCATACTGAGTGGCTTTACCTCCGATTTTATCTCAAAACACAATGTTTTTCATGTTTCAATGTTAAGGAAGTACATTCCATATCCATCTCATGTGTTGTGTCCAGAGGTAGTTCAGCTAGAAGAGAATCTATCTGATAAGGAACAACTGATCCAGATTCTTGACTATAGGGAGAAAGTGATGCGGAATAAAGTTATTCATCATGTAATGGTTTTGTGGAAAAACCACACGATTGAAGAGGCAACATGGGAATCTGGAAATGCAATAAGAGATAAATACCCCCCACATATTCGATAAGTAAATAAATTAAGGGGAAGTAATTTTCTAAAGGGGGGAAGGATGTAACATCCCAAGTAACGAATTCAAAATTTTCATATCTATTTTTATTTATGAATTTGATAGTGTTTTAGAGGGTTAAATGATAATAAATTAAATCTTAATCAAGGAATACTCTAATATTTTTTAAAAGATTATTTTTCTACCTTTTGATAGAAAACCATTCTTAAATCTAACTATTTACAATTTTATAAGCACTATTTTTCAAAATAAGCATTTTATTTAGAATTGGGACAATGATATTTACTTTGGATAAATTTTTTGTATTTTTCTGACAATGTTCATTTTTTAATGAATAGTGGAAAATACTGCAGTTTACATCAAAACTGCTTTTTCATCTATTTTAATTATATGGTTATATTATCTTTTTAATTGGTTTTAAAGTTTAATTAGAATATATTTTTACAATTTAATCCAATGTTGGTCATTATAATTGATTTCATTTTGGAATTGGTCATAAACAAGTGCCAAATGTTTCATAGATATTGTTTAAAAAAACACGCTATATGTTTTGACAACCGGAATTATTTTTAAATTAATTATTGCAATTTATGTGTTTGGAATTAGGTAAAATGGATTCCATATTTGGAATCAAAAGGACCAAATTATTTAATTAATACTCTTTTTTTGACATTATGAATAGTAACGATGGTAATAATCTTTAATTATCGTGATTAATTAGTAATCGTGTAGTTAAGGATAATAAAATAATATCATAATAATAAACAAATGACTCCAACATGTGTCCTAATGCTACTGGTGGTGTCATTTCCAACCATGGGATGCCTTTTTCCGACTTAGGGACCCCATGGAACCACTTTTGGGTGATAGTGACACTTTATCATTTTATTTTTAAAGAATGGAGAATATCACAAAAGTATGTAACACCAATGTAAAAAACATTTATATTTGTTTGTGTAAATGATCTCATAGACTATAAATATTCATTTTAAGGCTAAAAATATTTCCTACATCATAGTATTTTTTTTATTATTTTTAGAGATTAAATAAAATTATTTATTTATGACAACATGATGATGCAGCGATTACCTCATTAATGAATGATTTAAATAAAATGAAAATATAATGTAAAATCTAACACTTACACTTGTCAAAAACCTATTGGATGGGTGGATTTAGAACCCTTATCAACTTATCCTCTATATATATCATTGTGAGACATTTAAAATCCAAAACGCAATTTAAAATAAAGTTATATTTCATGACTTTCCAAGAGTGCCCCTCCTCCCTCTTATAAAAGGCACCCACCTCTTCCCTCCTTACCCACACCTCTCAATCCATTGGCTTGGCCAAAATCTTCTCATTTTATCTCTCCACATCCCACTCTTCATCATTAATGTCTTAACTAAGGCAGAAAGATCATCATGAAACCCTTTTGGGTCAAACCAAGTGGAGTTACCCGATTTAAAGGTAAAGTCTTCTCTAATGTTCTTTTGTTTTATTTTCCTTCTCCATCCACCTAAACTCTTTTTATTCATTTAGTTTGTAAAAACACCAGGATATTCAATATACTAGTATTTTGTTATGAGATGGATTATAGATACACTTACACATACTCTCGTCTAATTGTTAAAGAACATATTTTTTTTGTGAATGGTGAATTTCTGCCTCACGAAACGATGATTGTTCAATCTTCATTTAACACCTTTCACTGTGGACATTAAGATGTCATTCTATTTATATATGATATATATTATTTTTATGTTTTCCTTATGATTCTTAATTTTTCATTTATGGCATAACCTTTTGGTTTTCATTATGGGTAAACGCGATAATTTCATTTTCGGAAGTGCGGACTACCGCCCCCTCAAAGTGATTTGATTCGTTAATGCCATATGTGGGATGTATAAAGGATGGAGTTAATGATGTTATATATTTAATTATACTAGAATTATAATATAACTTTATATCATTATCATTTAATTCCATTAAATATGAAATAGAAATGAATGTAGCGTTCATGTGTACGTACGGCGTACCGTCTCTATGAACAGTGCATTTTAATTCTTACCTCTAAATGTTATTTAATATTATAAATGCATGTGTATACTGGATATATATTATATAGATGATATCTACATAATGAATATAATTCTGGATATAATGGATATTTTACCACATGAACAACTTGTAATTATATGATGATTATTTTTTACTCAAGTACCAAATATCGAAAAAATAACCGTTATTAACATAAATAATTACATAATGTTCATAACATGGTAATAGGTTATATAAAAGGATTAATGAGATTGAAAAGGGATATTCAGAAAGTACAAATTATCTCTAGCTTATTATGCAGGAGATTAAAGAATGATCGAATCAAGTCGTATAGGAGGTAAGGGACTTCGTCTCAATCTCCATTCATTGAGGCATATTTTGTTTTATACAGAACATTATTTTATACGGTGTATAAACCCCGTTGACTTTTATATTTACTCAAAAGGAATATTTTTATACGAAGCATTTTACTAAATGAAAAAAGGAATGTTTTTTCTTATGTATGTAGCGACAACGACTTCTCTACCAACATCACCATTATTTGAGTTTCTGCTTCCTCTACAAGCCATAACATTTTTAAATGAAAAATAAATACCATGTTTTACATTTCATTTATTTTTGGTATTTAAAATTATTTTGATAATGTTTTTTTATATCAATGTGTTGTATTGATATCTTGTGATTGAAATGTGGAAATTTTATGTTTCCTTTATGCATGTTTATGTGATATGATTATGTTATGGTTTTTGGGCATTGTTTATGAAGACGGGTGGTTCCGTAATAAACTAAGGGCAGGTGAGCCTGATATAGCTCTCCAATTCATTGAGTAATGTAAAGGAGTGATATTATATGGTTTATCTAAAGAGATATAGGTAATATACTATGATGGGTATTCCAAACATAATCATTAGAGTTACTCCCTACATAAGAATGTTATGAATGCCTCAAATTACCTTTATGTCTTATGATTTATTTGAGTAATTCATGAATTGTATGTTTTCTTGATGTATGTTAAATTGCTTATGTTTAATGAGTAAAGTATTATTTCATTTATTATTATGTATACATGGACTAATGTTTTCATTCCGTATTTTTATATCCTTTACTGAGCTTTTTATGCTCATCCCATGTTTATGAAAAAAAATTCACAAGTCAAGGGAAAAGTACATGATGTGATGATAATGTCGAGGAAGTGTCAAGAAAGAATCCATGTATTATTTTATATATTTCACCTTTTATGGGAAAAATGAATACAGTCTTTTATGTAGCCAAGTAGTTTAAATGTGGAATGTAATGCATGATTTATGATCTCATTCTCTAAAAATCTAAACCTGAAAAGTTCCTCAATGTGTATTCTTATAATAAATCAATATTAAGTAATGTTTAATGTTGGGGCCTTAGATTTATCCTCTTTTATATTTTTAAAAAAATTGTTATTTAATTATACTGAAACCATATGCATAAATATGATATCATATATGATCTTTTAATATTGATTTGTTAATAATATTTTTGTAGTATCATTGTTTCGAGTGTCAAATGATTCGTTATTATTTATATGTTTTGTTTAGTAAGTCCTATTTATTATGGATAGGACGTATTTGATTCATATTGAGAATGAACTTATGTTCTTAAACATTATTTTTTAATCAAAAAATGATATTTATACTTGAATGTTTATGATAGGGAATGAATCTCATTGAGTTCATGGAGAAGGTAATCCGTACATACGCATGAGCGACAATACCATTCTATTGATGTTGAAATCATATTTAATTGGATGGTAATTCGTATATACAGAATCCCTAACATGTTATATTTATTATTTAAGTCAATTATACTCCTTATTATACTTATCCTTATAATTATGTGTTGAATAACAAACTACACTCCGATGTGGAGACGGTAAGTTTTACATATACACGTACGGTGACTTTGTCATCATAGGATGGATAGAAAAATGAATATTGTTGTACCATATTTATAATAAAATCAAATTATGTATAAGGTACTAGATATTTTAATTTTTAATGGAAACAACAATGAATTAGAAAGTGGAATAAGAAAAAACATTGAAAGAGGTGATGAAATAAATATCACTTTTTAAGGAGCTTCATTTTGATTTGATCAAAATGGGTCATTATGTTGCCTTTATGATCAGTGTAATTCCACTAGGATGATGTGAGGGTAGTTGGGAGGATATTTGAGCAGGGTTTGGCCAATCCAAATCGCTTTTGATGTGTTATTTTGAGAGAAGGGGATGTACCCTTTTATAAGAGAGGTTTGAGTCACTTAAATAAACCCTTGAAATATTATTTTATTAGACTATAATATTCGTTTTATTATGGAACCAAAAGGATTTATTTTGAGGATAAGGTGGAAAGGGTCGAAAAAATATCAACCAATAGGTTTTAGATGGGTTTAGGTCCCCATTTTAACCATATAATTTAGATTCAACTTTTGGTTAAATAGTTTAACATTTACCATGTCTCCTTGTATTATTATATTATATGGTTAATAAAAATACTATAAAATTCCAATAAAACCCCATGTGGTTCATTAATGAGATATAAATTGCTATATAAGTCCCTTGGATGATCTTTAGATTTGTATAACTATTATATCATTTAATAATATAATATTTGTTTTAAAAACTCATTTAAGTCAATTTTAACATTATTTAGTATTTGGTTTTTGGGAATATTGTAAAAATATGATTTATTCGAAAAAATATATATATAATCAACCATAACATGTAATAGTATCCTATAATATTTTTTTAATGCATAAAATGTCTCAATTTAAATTTATTTTAATATTTATAATATCAATTATTATAATCATTCACTAATAAGGCAATTATTGTATCATCATTGTGTCATAAATAAAATAATTATATAATGTCTTAAAATTATAAATAAAATACCATGAAGTAGGAAATATTTTTCTCTTGTTAATTAAATTTTTTAGTCAAAATTATCTTATGTATAACCCTATATTAAAAATGTTTTAGTTATTGAAATTCTAATTTAGAACTTTTAAAACTTCTTTAAATAAAATAATTAAAAATGTCTTAATCTATTCCAAGTGGAAGTAAAGGATCATATTTTATTTATAATGTTTATTTCGGTCGAAATACACTTATCCAATAGAATTATTACATGTGTGAGAGTAGTTTTAATATCTTTTTTAACTATAATTACCCTATTTACTTGTAACCATGGTAAATAAAAATGTAAAGTTAATATTCATCAAAAATTATTTTCGTCTTATTGAAAAACATTTTACTAACTAGTGTCAACTATGTTTTTTATATTTTTGAAATTCAATTCACAATAGATATATGATTACGTTTTATGAAAATTTACAGACATTTTTAGAAGGTGGGTAAAATAATTTAAAAATTTTAATTAAATTTTATACATTTAATTTTTGTATAAAAAAACTCCAATTAATTAAATTGAACTAATATAGATAAAATGTATCTATTATGAATTAAAATAAATTTAAATAAAATAAACTATTATTTGAATAAAAAGTCGGGTTTTAAACAATAACGTAGTGTTTTCACTATTCATCAAAATTGAATGTTTTCATAAAACAATTTCAATAATTCTCCCAAGATGATTTTGATATTATGAATCCAAAAATGAAGTCTATTTTACTAAATTCAAAACATATAATTTTCATTAATTAATTTAAAATTAGTTCCAGTTTTAAAAACCAGAAAGCTAGTTTTTGAGAAGTAAAAACAATCAAAAGATTGATATATGTTTATCTACATTTTAAATGTTAAATTACATCCAATGAAAAACATTGGATTAAATAATAAAAGTTTGATCTAATGATACTTAAAAATTAGTCAAATATATAATTTAACAGTATAAATTATTTTGATTAAAAAATATGTTTTCAATTAAACTTTAATATCTTTCACTATTCATCAAAATATAAATGTTATCAGAAAACGACCAAAAAATTATCTAAACTAAATTTTTTTGTCCATATTCAAAAGAAAATTTTGATTTCATCAAATTGAATATATAAAATTGTCAAATATTGGATTTAGAAAGGGTTCTCCATTAAAAGGAGAAAAACTGCATTTTTTGAAAAATAGTTATTTTAAATGAAAAATTGAATTTTTCCATATATTATGTCTACTAAACACAAAAGATGAATGTTAAAATTATGTGTAATATATATAAAATTCAAAATTTGGTTATTATTATTGATAACTTCTTTTTAAACAGCTAGTTTGAGAAGTCATGGTATTCTTGAACTCAATGTTGCGTACATAACACTCTATTTTATTATTCAAAGAGAAGAGTATTGTGGATGTTTGGGGTGTTACATTACTCCCTCCTTTAATAAATTCCTTCCATGCTATTTGAAATAGTTCTTCGTAAATAAATGTTTTAAAAAATATAAAATACCTTTTGGTAAAAACCACATCAGAAAAAGGTGAAATAAAATTTAGTCTTAATAAGAGGAAAATGGAAATGAAAAAGTCACCACCAAATTATGATTTCTAATAGGATAAAATTGTTGGAAATTGTAGTAGGAAGAAAAAAGTAAATATTTATAGGGATTCATTGAGGTCATCAATAGCATATAAGTGAATGGAAAATTGAGGTCCTCAAATCCATAAATCTATGGTGAATTACATAAGCTATTAGGATAACACATTTTGGGTTTAAGATCCATTACCAAAGGTTTAAGAATTAATTTCTTCATAGAATAAGACAGAGAAAACAAGTACATGATAATTATAGTTTCATCCTTTAACTAATTTCTACCACAAACTCATCTTTCACTCCAAATGATGAATATTGAAGATAACTTGGTCTCATGTGAAGCTCTAGAATCATCTTATGGATAATAATATAATTGAAAAAGGATGAACTATATATTTCTCTTGTCTGTAGAGACTAACCAAAACCAAATTAGTAATCACCAGATTAGATGATTCCCAAAAACGATAATCCTTTACAGAAATAAATACTAAATTTAATATATATAATTAATCTGACAATACACAAAGGTTAATAAATACCATTCAATAAACAATTATCCATGAAAACACTGAAACTAGTTTGTAAAGAAATGGTGAAGTATCCTAATCATATGCCCTAGGAATGTTGTAATCAAGAGTAAAGTAAGGTCCTTTGTCATGCACCAGTTCCCGTTCAAGTCTAGCACAGAGAACTATCTTCGGGTTTTACCCCTAGGTACATCTGTGCAAGAGCCACCTATACCTACATGTATCCATACATGGATGTATTTCATGGAAAACCAACTTAATATTTAAATTAAAATATTTTGGATATTATTCTATAAAAATCTCCAAATTTTTTCTTTGGGTAATGTTCTCTAATGAGAGTATTTTTTTCCAAATTTAGTCTCCAATGTTTTTACTAAACATCCTCTGATACATACTATAACGCCCTAACCCTAGTTACCCAGAGTGAGTGAATTATTACATATCATTGGAATTATCACAAGAGATAATGTCTAGAATGACCGATTACATTAGTAACCTTGGAAGTACTAGATACATACATAAGTTTTACATTACATCATAAAATAAAGAAAAACAACATTATGTCCCCTTTGAACTCACTCATATCCATTAGCCTATTATTGAAGTTTAATAATGATACACTTATTCACATATTTGGAAAAATGAAACATATAATGTGGTGATCTCAGATGCTCAATAAGGTTGAAAATAATGCAGAAACATTCATAAATAAGAATAAACTTTTATAGCAATATATAAGACTAAAAAAACCTTTTAAAAATAAACATCAGCATAATATGGAAAATAAAAATCAAATAATGTCATTAACTTATTCTCATGGATATTCTACTAGTCTAATAATCGCATGTAATATCAATAGATAATTTCAAAATGATGGAATGCATAATTCTGAACAACATAACCACAAAGTCAAGGCCTTGTGCCAAGACAACAAACTTATATTTTCTCAAAGCCTTGGGCCATTACACTATTGGTCTCACAAGACCTACCGATGCATCAAGGAGATATAGCGGGCTCCACCAATCAAATATCAATTCCAATTCATTATTTATATGAAAAGAATGAAACATAACAAAAACATTCATATTAAATCAAGCATACAAAATGTTAATATTTTAACCACAACCCATGAATGGTATAAAATTAGCACATCCATAGTCCAACATAACTCATTCAATATCATATGGAATATTTTATTACAATATATCAATCTCAATCAAGAATAATGAAGGATATTGACATAGATTTAAATAACCAGTAACACTATTTGAGAGAAATATCACCCTTTTCTTGAAAACATTTAAATGTCTCACTATTTTTCAAGAAGCTGTTAAAATTATATTTTTGAATCAAAATGTCACATACCAGTTTGAATCTTTTAAAAGAAATTTTAACATTAAAAAATTCATGTCAATATAAAAAAATCATTAAAACCATTTTTAAAAAATGGAAATTAATTAGAATCATTTAAAAGAATCAATATTTAAAACATTTAAAATGGAATTTCAGTTAGAGTTCTAACCAAATGAGAGACACTTGAATAAAAATAATTGAGGTAATAAAAACATTATAATATCATGAGAATAAAGGGATTCATGATATACAATGTAAATTTATAGTATATACACCATATAAACGTGAATTGGCGCATAACCACAAATATTTTTCAATGGAATGTAAATTGAGAACAAATCCCTTATAATGACCATATCCTTATATTTTGGATAAGTCAATGAAATAATTATGTGTGAAAAAATATAAATATACTAAATATGATTGGATATTCTGTGTAAATCAATAAGAGGAAATTCACACATATTCTTGTAAAAACAACCTCAATGACATGGATTTTTAACTCAATGAATGGAAATTGAGTTAAAATTACTCTTATCAAGCTCATATTTGTGATTTGAGAATTTATAAATGTAGTGATTATGTATATCAAAAGTATATCCACATAATGGGGAATGTAAATTACTAAATAAATATATAAATTGTGATTTCACACATAATCATGGAGTAAAATAATCAATGATGTTTGCGTAAAACCCAATGAGTGGAAATTGAAATTAGAAATTCCCTTACCAATTTTGTAACCAATGAAACATACATAACATGAAATAAGGATCATAAAAATAATACGTAAATACCTAAAAATTAATGTATATTACACAATGAATATAGCCATGGGCAGTACATACACCACACAAAAGAAAATAGGGGCAAATATAGCATGAATCACATGGGAATAAAAGTGAGACACAAACCCTTAGCACATTGTAATCAATCGAGTTATATGAACAAAAGTTAATAACAGCCAAAATAATCACATAATCCCATAAATATAAATAAAATAATGATAATATATATCAAATGGCTATAAACAATGCACAACATGTAATAAGTGGTGAACAATGGAAATCTCATGGAATTAAAAGTGAGATAAGAAACCCATTACCTTGTACTTTTCCTTAATTGAGGGTATGATAAACTCATGTATAATGGTGAAATATTTTTTATTAAATTATACATGAAGCATATACAAAAATATTAATTCATATATGATTTTTTAATATTACTTTGTTAATAATATTCTAGTAATATCATTATTTTGGATGTTATCTGATTTGTTTTTCTAAATATGTTTTTTATGTAAGTAATATTTGTTATAGATATGATGTAGTTTTTTCATGTCAAAAATGATATTAGGTTCTTTATCCTTATTTTTTAATCACAAGATGATAATTATTCTTGAATGGTAATGATGGGGAATGAATCTCATCGCATTCATTAAGACGGTAATTCGTACATACGCACAAGTGACAATACCACTTTATTGATGGTGATATCGTATGTAATTGGATGATATATCATATATACATAATCATTATCATGTTATATTTTTTATTTAAATTAATTACAATCATTATTATAACTATCCAAATAATTATGTGTTGAACAACCAACTACACCACAACATTGAGATGGTAAGTCGTATGTACGCACGTATGGTGAATTTTTCATTCATAGGATGGATAGAATAATGAAATGGTTGTAACATATTTAAAAAAACATCACAGTATGTATAATTACATGTAATTATTATTCTGTTATGGAAACAAAAAAGAAAGAAGATGTGGGAGGAGAAAATAACATTGAAAGTGTAGATGAAATAATTATCTCTTCTTTCGGTTCTTTCTTTTTCATTGATCAAAATGGCACCTTAGATTAGATTTATGATCAAAGTATGTACTCTTGGTTAAATTGATGGATGTTGGGAGGATATTTGAGCAGGGGTTGGCTTGGCCAAATGGCTTTGGAGATGTGATTTTGGGAGAAGGGTAAGTACCCTTTTATAAAAGATGTGAGGGTCACTTAAGGAAACCCTTGAAATATTATTTTATTATACAATAAAATTAAGGTTATAATGGAATGAAAAATATATATATTGAGTATTTGGTGAGGATGGTTCCAAGTAATCACAACCAATATGTTTTTAAAAGGTTTAGGTCACCATATTATCCTTATCTTTTAGATTTAACACTTGGTTAAATAGTTTAACATTTACCATGTCTACTTGTATGTTTATATTATATAGTTAACAAACATACCATAAAATTTCAAGAGAACCCAAATTGGTTCATTAATAAAATTTATATTATTATATAATTCCCTTGGAAGAACCTTAGATTTTTTTGACTATTATATCATTTAATAAAATTTTATTTTTTAAAAAAAAATCATTTATGACAATGTGGACATTATTTAGTATTTGGTTTTTGTGAATGTCATAAAAATATGATTTATTTGACCAAAATAAATTAAATCAACCCTAACATGTACTATTATCGTATAACTTTTTTAAATGCATAAAATTCTAAATTTACATTTATTTTAATATTTATAATATCAATTCTTTTTATCTTTCATTAATAAAGAAATTACTGCCTCATCATTATGTCATAAATAAATTTAATTATATAATTTCTAGAAATTATAAATAAAATACCATGATGTAGTTAATATTTTTTACTTTATAATGAATTTTTTAGTCGAATTTATCTTATGTTTACCCTATATTAAAAATGTTTTAGTTATTAAAATTTGAATTTAACACTTTTAACTATTCTTTTAATAAAATATTAATAAATGACCTAATCTAAAACAAGTGAAAAAAAAAGGATCATATTTTTTTCCTAAGGATTATTTTTGTCTAAATACACTTATCAACTAGAATTATGACATTTTTCAGGGTAAATATATTATCAATTTTTTCTTTAATTGCCCTATTTACTTTTAACTATGGAAAATAAAATTCAAAAGTTACTATTCAACAAAAAAAATTTCATCTTATGAATCCACATATTACATACTGATTTCAACTGTGTCTCTTAGATTTTTGAATTTAAATTCACAATATTGGTAAGATAATGTTTTAAGAAAATTTGCTGACATGCCTAGCAGGTGGGTGAAAGACGTTAAAATATTCAATAAAATTTTATACATCTAATTTAATTATAAAATGAATCCAATGAATTACATTGAAATAATATATGTATTACGTATCTATTTTAACATAATGTAAATTTAAATAAATTAAATAATTCTTTAAATAAAAATAAGGGTTTTAAACAATAACATAGTGTTTTTCACTATTAATCAAAATTGACTATTTTCAGAAAAATACAAAAAATTCACCATAAGGTAATTTTGATGTTCCATATATAGAAATTAAGAATATTTTACCATATTTAAATCATAGCAGTTTCATTATTATTTTAAAATTAATTCCCGTTGTCAAAACCAAAAAGTTGGGTTTTGAGAAGTAAAATTTTTCAAATGATTTATATGTATTAACATCAGGTTTAAAAGTGAAATTACTTTCAATGACCAACATTGGGTTAAATGATAAAAATATAATCTAACTATACTTCAAAACCATTCAACTATTTAATTTTTCACTAGAAATTATATTTATTAAAAAAGTTTTTTTCAATTAAAATTTAATATCGTTCACTATTCATCAAATTATGAAAGTTATCATAAAAACACAAAAAAAATCATCCAAACAAAATATTTATTTATTTCATAAAATTAATAATTTAATTTCATCAAATTTATTATATAATAATTTTAAATATTCTATTTTTAAGGTGATCTCTAATAAATGGTGAAAAAACATAAATTATTGAAAAATACATCTTTAATCAAAAAAATTAATTTTTCATTATATTATGTATAAGTAATACAAAAGATTAATGATTAAATTATATGGGATATATATAAAATTCAAAATATGGTTTTTACTATTTATAACTACCTTCTATATGGCTGGTTTGATAGGTCGTGGTACCCATGATCTCTGTGTTGCGTACATCGCATGCTATTGTATTATTCAATGATAATCATATCATGGATGCTTGGGGTTTTACAATTTTTCTTATGTTGGATGGAAATATGGTGGTATGAAATTGGATGAATGATTTGGATAGAAATTTTCACTTTTAAGTCATGAACGAAAAATTTTAGGGGCCTAGGATAATAGGTTGGAAATAGAAACCTTAAATCCTTATTCTTGGAAAAGGAAGATAATTATTCCTAGGGAGGTTATGAAATATATAAATAATAAAATGGATGAGGAAAAAAGTTGATATACTTCTTTATGATATACTATTTGACAAAGATATTATATTTCAATAATTTTTTGTAGGACATAATCATAAATACGAAATTACATATATAAAATAAGACATAATGGGTTGATATATTTTAATATTGATCTTTGAGTTAGAATCACTATAATCTAAATAGTTTACAAGAGGGGAAGAAAGTAATTGTATCCACACATTATGACTACTCAAATGAATGATAAATTAGGTTGAAGTGTAAACCATGTGATGGGGAAAATGAACATCAAACTTAAATTAATCATAAGTAAAATAATAAAATTTTATTTTTCTAGTTTATAATAATGATTATTTAATGAATTTATCATCGTATTTAAAAAAATTATCCTAAAATTGAATATGAGAAAATATAATTCCTCGATCTATCATAACACATTCAAGGTAATTAAATTATTTATAGAAATTAACAATTGTGTTGATGGTTAATAGATTATCACGTAACATATTAAAGTGTTAATTGTTAGTGATTATATATTAGTGATATTAATGAGGTGTTTTATTAAGTAACATGTTTTTGAAATGATGTTAATTAATTTATATTTATTTGCATGGATAAAATTGAAATTATGGAATGTTTAACCTAAGTATGTAAGAGACTTTTATAATACTGAATAATACAATACATATTTTTCTAGAATTTTTAGCTCTCCTATTTTCAATAAATTTTTCTAGTGAGATAAACAAATTTTAGAATAAAATTAGATTGATCTCATCCTCTATATCAAGTTCACATTCCTTATGTGATTGAATGCACATTACAACCCCCCCAATTCCCACACTAGTACATGATAATTTTAGATAAATAATTTAATATATGTGGTTAATTGGTGGAAGATATAGTGGATTCATATCTTGTTGCCTTTGATCCAAGAAATGTTGATAGTAAGTGAATCTAATTTATCATTTCAAATGAATAAGGCAGCATTTATGGTTTCATTTGATTTTTCTCTGGCACAAATTGAATTAGAAATGATCCATTAAGAACTAAGAATAAGGATGTTTGCGGATTATTAATTTTCAACATGATATCAAAAAAAATTATATTTCTTATATCATATGGTTACACTATGTTTCAAGTTCCTTTGATTGGCCTTTGAGTGAATGTTAACATATTTATGTTAAAAATGTTAACTTTCAGTTATGTTTTCTATGATTCAGAATGAGTGTTTCTATATGATCCCAAATCAATTTATAGAGTATAGATCTGATTTCATATCAACAAGATATCACTTATCATAGTTCAATGATATTTTCATACAAATGTTGAGGAGATTTATGAGATTAATGTTTATTTTAATTTAATAGATTCTAATGTTCTGATTCCTTTGGAAGAGTGTGAGGTGATTGTGTTGGATATTGATGGGAGATACTGAAAGCTATATGGGTAGATAAATGGACACATAATATTTGTGTGAAAGATTAATTGGTAATCAAAAACCAGACACAAACACATATAAACAAAAATATCATTTACTGTGCAAGGAAAATGATAAATTTTTAAAAATAGGAAGATTCAACATATAATTATTTTGGGCATGTACTTGTTGGCTCTCCCCATTTATAGAGAAAGTGATTGATTTTACATATATTACATATATACAAAGTATATTGAATATTATAGTATCATATACATTATAAAAATATACATTTTAATAATATATATATATAAATCATATGTCTTTATATGGATACGCCAATTTCACTTGGGTAGGACAGATATAGACCAGATCCAACATAGTCAACTCGTCAACCCTTTCATAAGACCTATTATGATATCTTCAGATATTATTTTGGCCCAAATAGTCCTGAATTCTTTTTTAATTTTTATTAAAATACATTTTTGGAATTTTATATAATATAATTATTTCGAATGTCTTGGGATGTATAAATAATTATTTTTAATTATTTTATTGTAATTTAATGCAATAAAAATAACATGGAGTTAATTTGTATAAAATTTAATTTTTATTATTCAATGTTATTTCCAATTGACTAATTATGAGTGATGATCATCCCGTGCATGTTTGTTGTAATATTTATTTACATTGTTATATAATTTATGTTTTAAAATGTTATAATTAGTTTATTTTAATGATATGTGCATTGAACCTCCATTATGAATCTGTATAAGGGATTGTGGTCATTGTTTAGTTGATAAAAATTTATTTCACACCCTGAGTTCCTCTCACCTATGAGTGAGTATACATTGTATAGATCATAGGAGTTCCTGGATTATAGGTTTGAGTCTTGATGTAGTTTAAACAAAAATGTGGAGTTCCCAGGTGTTTCCTGTGCTTTTTTTAATGTTTGGAATCAACTCAAGGAATTTACATAGGATCTCAGTTAATATATTAATCATATTATGGAGTAACCACAAGATAACTTCTCTTAATCATGTAATTATTTATTTATATTCTTGTATTTATCCATGTCTTGTGTATTGTAGAAAACCAGTGAGGAAAACGATTATTTCCAAATGTTGTCAAATCTCTTAGAGAAATAAGATGAGAATTACTGGAAAGAAATATATAATATTTCATGTAATTTTTTTACATTTAGTCTAGAAAATGGAAATCATGATGAACCTTAAGTACATAATATGATTGGGTGTATTGAGATATTTGTTTCCCTTAGTTTCAAACTGAACATAAAACTACACACTGATCTCATTCATTCATCTTTACTACATAGATTATAAATTTTAATTATTAATTATAAAAAGTATTAAATATATAAATCTAAATCTAAATTTTTATTCTTCAATACTACAAGATGATAAGGATATATATAATTCAAACACTATGGAATATATATTCAATAAAATGAGAAACTTCAAGGCTAAAATGTAAATGGCCATGTCTAAGTAAATGAGAGTAATGTACTTCCCTTCAAAAAAAGAAAAAAATATCAAGGCAGGGTAATGAAAATGATGTATTAAAAATTATATTCTGTAATAAAGGGGACTGGATGAAGAATTTCAAAATTGGGATGAAGAGTCACGTTGAAACTTCTGCTTAAGGTAAATTTATCATGGAATGTAATATGACTATTTCTATATGTTATGTACTAGATACTACTTAGAGACCACAAATTTGTATTCAAATAATGGAATCAAAAATATTCAATACAATTGAAAAATAAAAACAAGATATTTTATTATCAAATATTGTGAGATTAGTTACATTCATTGTAGGATATTATTATCTTACTTTTCCTAGATCAATGGCTTCTATAAATATTTTTTAAATCAAAAATATGTTACTTGGAACATAATATTAGTGACCTATTTGGACACTATGGAATTTTATTTCATATTTGGTGTGAAATGTTTTTTATGTTTTAGTGTAACATATGTTATGTTATAAACATCTTAATAATGGGTAATATATACTCAAATTAGAAACTTTTTTTTGGGAAATCAATGAAATATACAATGAGAATGACTCCTATATTACCAATCTATGGAACTTTAGGATAAAACCTAAAATACCACTTCATTTTAGAACACAACACGTTGAATTTTATATAGACCCCACTTATAAAACACCCTTGGATAAATTAAATTATTTATTAAAAATGTAAAATTACAGAAGAACCTTTTTGTGGAAAAAGATAAATAGACAAAGAGCCTCATGATTGGTTCAACTACTATATGTTTTCCATTTCCAATAGAGGTAAGGTGTGATTTTTTGAATCATTATTTTTTAAAAGGACTATAGTAAATATAGATATATATAACTAATGTTTTATAAGTTATATTAATTTATCTTTTTTACGGAATTTATGATGAATTAGAAAATAATATTGGTAATCATGTTGTGAAATCCCACTCAGAGAATAGTGGGGAATATCCTAACCATGATTTCACTGATCATATAAAGAACTATGGGAAAGTTTATGAACATACTTATCATTAGACACCTCAGTTGAATGGTGTTACTTAAATGAGGAATTAGACCCATATTGACATGATCATATCAATGATGTGTCATGATAATCTACCATTATCCCTTTCAGGATATTCAATATAGACTATAGAATAAATAAATTGGGTTTATAATGACCCATTAGATTTGATTTACTATAAGTTGTGGAATAAAATTAATCCCAGACAGTCACATTTACATATATAACCAATTTGATCATTTGACCAGATTATTCTCAGAGTAAAATTATCATCTTGGAGTTGATGTTCGTCATTAAATGTTTTCCTACAAGGGATAAATCTCAATACCATTACAAAAATTAATATAAAAATGTGTCTGTAAATATACATGCTACATGTCTATAAGGGTTACACATTTCCAGTAGAAATTGTTATAGATAGATTTAATTTGATGTAATAGACGTTTTACATGCTCATGATTTGGTACAAGAACAATCTATCAAAGGGAAAGTCAGAGAGGGTGATGTTATAGAAACACACGTACAATGTTTGTATAACATAAAGGTTAGAGAACTATGGATATATGGTTTCTCTTCAATAAATAGAGGTGAATAATTTCTACGAGGTAATGATTAAATACTAATCTATAAGATGTAGTAGATAAAATGAATGTTTCTAAATAAAAACATTCCATACATTCTAAAATAAATTCCCTGTATAAAAATCATGTTTGGGCTTTGGTAGACCAACCAACTGAGGTAATATAAATGGGGAAAAATGGAAATTCCATAAACAATGGAAATGAATGGTTAGGTGAGTGGATTCATGGAATATATATTAAAAAATTGTTTCAAGAAATGACATATAATCATCTATGATGACAACTTCTATCTAATCTCCCTATGCTTAATAATCATGTTTTTCGTTGGGGTGTTTTTTTGAGTTGTATCAGGTCGTTATATCCCTTTCTCTCCTAGTGAAATGTAAATGTCTCATGTCCATCCAGACTCAGACAATGCATGTATTATGCACAAGGAAATTAAAATCTGTTTCCCTAGTATGGGAATGTGTCGTCTCTATGGACTTCATTAGGGGCCCTCGATAGGGAGTTGAGTGCAACCCATACATATTTTTTTCCTAAGAGCCTATAACTATGTGGTAGAGGCTCATACTTGTAATATCAAATAACAATGGTAAAATTTGGGGAGGGGGATTTCCATGGTACTGTATCTATGGTAGTAATTTAGTGGTCATGAGTATTATATCAGAAACAATAGAGGTGGCAGTATTGTGGAAAACTATAGCATCCTTGGTTCTATAGTTGTAATATTCAATGGATGGTATATTGATAAAAGAAATATTCCATCAAGATTTTTATGAGGGATTCATTTCCCAGGGCCTTTAGGATAGTCAAATTAGGCCTACAATACATGTGCCTTTGGGTTATGTAATAGGTTCCCCTCTACCTAGAACAAAAGTGGAACTTTCCATTCAAATAAAAATTGTATTAGACAATATATATTTTTAAAAATACAAGGCTTCAATGGTAATTAATTTAAGATAATATATTTCAAAACTAATTTTCCGAAAGAGGAAATTATTTGAGGATGTTTATGTAAAATAACATGAATGGTTAAATATGTAAAAGAGTAGAAATAAATAATAGAAGTTTCATATATACATTTATGGATTCAAATAGGCATAAGAAATATTGAATATTAGTTTTGATGAGAACAAAGATAATTTGGTTTCATTAAGAATAAAACAAATCCATTTTTCAATGATATAATTTTTGGGAGTGCTATGATTTTCCTAGTTTTATATGTTGTTGAAATAATATTAAAGTGAAATGATGTGTATGTCTTACATTCAGTTAAAAATTGGTTAAATTAATTCTTCTCCAAAAAAATATTTAGGTAAGATCAATATATTTATATTGTCATGATATATTCAGACAGATATTATAGGATTATTTGGATAAATAAATGTACATACATTATAATGTTACCCATCAGGTATAATATAGAACAATCCAAGAGTAGATTGTTTCAATTTTAATATAGCACTAATCTATTTAAGAATTAGTTTCCACAAACATATGGGGAGATTAAATGAATTATTAAAACCCATTATTATTTAGTAGTGGGACATAGAATATATATAATTCAATGTACTTGTATTGATGTTTCCATTACAAAAATCTTGATAGGAATATATCAATACAATCTTGGATAGATACTTTAGGTAGCTGTAAAAACCTATTTTATATACATGATATATGAAAATTATATATTCATATTGTAGGAAGGATATTAAGAGATATCCATGTGGGATTAATTGATTATAGCTTCTGTATTGGTAGAAATGTTCTCAAATCACAACCACTCTATATTTGTTTCATGAATGATTGTATACTGAGCATTAAGAGATTAAAGTAGTCTCGGGTTATTGATTCTATAGTATAATCTAAGTATAAAGATGATTTTTATATATTCAATAATTAATTTTGGATATATATCATACATTTTATTCATGGAATTATATATAGTAGTATAGACTCTATTATAGTTTAATCCATTAATATTGTGGATGTGGTAGTTCCCAAGGAGCCTAGGTCACAAGAATAGAGAAATTGTATACATTGAATGTTTCATTTCAAGAGGGATTTTACACATGGAGCATAAGACAAGGATTGTATAGTATTCATTGAGGATATCATCAAAGAACCCTTCACTAAATCCAAATGTAAACAAAACCATGATAATAAGTTGAGTTCTAGAAGATAAAGAATTATTAAAAGGTGTATTAATTAATGTCGACGTGTAATCAATGGAGGCCATAGAACCATATCCCTGATTTACAATGATAACCCTTATTTTTATAAATATATATATATATACATGTTTTATTCTTACCATAATACTGTTGATACTTCAACAAACATTGATTATTTTGTAATTTCCATTGAGTATGTGTCATGACTAGACATTATAGTAATTCAAATCTACAATTGTAATCTTGATATACTGTGATAATAATATTAAACATATGTCATATATTCTAGATACATCATACTACTAAGAATCATATTATTCTAACTATAAATTATCGGAGTATCATAAACATTGATACATCTTCTCATGAAGTTCAAAATTGACGATATCAAGTAAATGAGGTCATGATAAAAGACCCACAAATAGGAACACTGACAATTTAAAGTGTACTCAGTTTCTCATATCTATGAACACGTGAATTGATATCTTGATGTATGATATTTTTTAATATATAAAATTTTATCATTTACTATGATGAAACCAAACAACCATTTAATTGAAGTTGTGGGGAGGAATCATGTGTTGGGCACGTCTTCAATGGCACAACATTGTCTGAATAATGATGATATAATTTCTTACATACGACTTGAGTAAGAGATATCTTGAGAACCTAAGTTAAGGAGTATGGTATAAGATCATTTAAATCAATACACATATTATAGGAATGTATGTCTATATATTATGGTCATGAAATATATAAATAAAAACAATGATGATTAGGAAAATATACATAATACATTAGGAGATATCAAGAGAAAAGATGTTATAATACATAGAATGTGTCTGTAAGAGGTAGTCATAGATATGAAATTTCTTATCTCTATAAGGGCTTTAATGATTTTCAAAACTATACTATTTGTCTATGGTTTTATCTCACTACTATTTTGAGAATAAAATAGAAGGTTGTTCACTATGTACATCCACATGTTCAACCTATTCTGATTAATTCGATTTTATGATGAAGTAATTCCCAGGTATAGGGGACAATAAAAATTATACTATGATCAATAAAATATAAAATAATTAAATTACATTAATAATGTTTTTTTCTCAAGGCATTGACATGTTTTTGGTTCATAAAACTGTATATGGGAAAATATAATTTTTCAATGGAACATAAAATGATTGATGTCTATGAAATTTTATTGGGAGCCTATGGGAAAAGTTATTATTTTTTGTTTTATAACAAATTATTTAAATGTACTATAGGTTATAGATAAAATTAATTTAAACATTTATTACGTGTTTAATTAATCCAAATGTTTTTCAATGTGTTCAAAATGAAATATATTACATTGTAGGGACAAAAGTGAAATTTTGTAATTTATAAAATATGTATATAGGTAAATTTGGAAAGCATTAATAGTTAAATCCTTATTTGTTATGTATTTGATCCATCCTATAATATCACTCACATAATCAATTGATAAACTAAAGTAATAACATGGTTGAATTTATCACATCTTTTTTATTGAGTCCACATTCTTCATGTGATCAAATGTATATCATAGAGGTGTTTGATTTCTTATCATAGAATCAAATAATCAGATATTGATAATTCAAGAGTTTTGGTGATTTCATGGATGATATATATGATTTTCAGCATAGTTTAGTTGATACAAGACATACCGATGATGATATAATGAAATCTATAACATAAAATAAACGACATACTATTTATTGTTTCATTTAATTAATTCATTAATAAATTTTATGTGTATTTGATCCTTTGTGAAATTTTGGCATGGGATTTTATGGATTAATGTTTTTAAAATAAATATGATCCCAAAATATTAAAAAATATATTTTCACTATTCATATATGTCTTGTTTTCATTCATAATTTTTCATATATATTTTTATTTTAGAAGGAAAAGAATATCAATAGAGGAATCGTTATAATAATATGAAGAGGGACAAAAAAATTAACTCTAGGAAATTGGAAGAGTTTAGTAAGATAGATTTAAGTAATTAACTCCATCATATTCTTTATTCAATAATGGAGAGTGATTTTATTAATCTTAAGAAGAATGATTTTGTATCCATTTTTACTCATGTGATAGATTTTAATAGACATGAAAGTTAATATTTTGGTTTAAAAATCATATCAAAAATAAAAATAATTGGTGGACTGGTGGATTAATAAAAATTAATTGAATGGTGATAGAAATAAGATACGTAATTATATATGATGAAATCATTATCTATTTAATAAAAATAGATGTGGAAATTATATATTCCTACCATTCATATGGTTTGGATAAGAAAATGAAGGTGTAGTCTCATGAAAACTCAAATACCAAAAATATTCTGGATTTGGATAAATCTATTCCTCAATTTTATTAATATAAATAAATAATTTTTCAAGTAGTACATGGATTTTCACAATTGTAGGAGTGAATTTCACTCCCAATTTTGCATCCATTAATGTTTTAAAAATGTCTAATATCCTGAAGGATTTAATGTACTTGTTTTGATAATCTCTATTAATGCAATGAATTTTATATATGATTTTCTCCCATATTTCCATGAGAAGAAATCCAATAATGCTAGTGAAAATTGTGAAATAATTTAATTGAATTATATTTTATATAACAAGGATTTATCATTGTTCTATCCCTGAGGGCTTTGAAAACATTCTTAGAGGAAAAATCATTCTATAGAATACTCCACTTGTTGTGAATATCATGTTTAATGGCCCAAATCATTGTCCATTATTTAGATTAAAAAGTAATTAAAACTCTAGTATAGTGATTAAAATAAACATTAATGACCCCCTAATAATTATGGAAAAAAATGTACAACTCAAGGGAACTTGTGTACCTAATGTCCCACCTTCCACATTATCCATCATCTACAAAATGATTTGTGGGATCAGACAAACATATTTCAATAGAAGGGGTTTCTGGGACTTTACTTCTATACCTAGAAGCCTCCAAATGTTATGATCAGTGAATGTTTTGTTCAAGGAGCATGTATTTATTTTAGAGTCACCAATTGCATCCTTATGAATAGTTAAAAATATAGGTTTTCTATATGGAGAATGGTTATCAGAAAATAATTTATTCCATTATTTATAGATAAATAGAATAATAGAGGATGAAACTACAAGAAGGATATCTTGACACTACTAAATATTTATAGACTTGGTGATACTCTCCGTGAACTAATTAAGCATAATAATTTTACAAATATAAATTCAAAATATATTTCCAACATAGTTCCATAATTTGAGTACAATGTTCCAAACATTAATATGATATACCACATCTTCATAAGCCCTCATAAAAAATATTCATACATTCCAAATCATCTACTCGACCCTTATTAGTTTTCCATGGGTGTCAATCCAATTTTTCTTGTCTCTCCTATTGAGAGGATACATTAAATACTGATTAAAATGGGTCTTAATCATAATAATTCATAATGGTTTCATATTATTCCCCTTGCATCTTTGTTTGTAATGTTATTTAGTATTGAAAATTACAGTTTGATTTGGTCAAAAAACTAGAGATTAATTATCAATGAAGTAATAAATTTGTATTTATCGATTATGATGTGGATGCACAATGATAATTGAGATAATCTGGGAGTACTTAAGGCTATAAATGGACATCCTCTACATACATGGAGAAAAATACATGGCATCATTTAGGGGTCTATCCAGCTAGGTTGAGGTCAAAATATTGTGGGTGGATTATCATGGTACTAATAATTCTTATTTTTTCATGATTTCATTCAATGACATTGTGATTAAAGGCTATATGGATTATGTGGGGTAATAAGATTATCCTTTAACCAAACTTGTGTTGACCCATCTTGATAGATATTCAACAAAAGAATCATTATACCTAAATAGTTTGAAATAAATTAATTATGGATTCCTTCATTGAATATAATTATGTCCATGAAAACAACACCCAAATATCGATAATCATGGGATGTTATTTTCATGAAATATTTATCAGTTTATTTTCTTCAAAATATCAAGTGAAGATAAAGTTTTAGATCATGTTTTTTGGATCATTATTGAGGCCTCTAATCTATCTTTACAAAGAGTATAAGTAAAGAAAATTAGATTTGATCACATAATTCACTAGAAACACCCGTTCATCATGATAAATGGGTTTTCTATTACATTTATCCAGTTGATTGATGATACCATACTATTTGTTCTCAATAAAAAAAAATTCAGTTTTTTCCAAAATATGGGTTCTTCTTATTAGAAAAAATATTGGGACCCTCATTTCATCCAAAGAGATCTAATGGACCTGTTTTTCTCGGTATCAAGAACTCCATCCCCAAAGATCCTTAAATATTCACTATAGATAATTTATTTTAATTCCAACTCTTTATAGTTTGAAAAATGATAATTGACAGTTTCAATAACATTCATTATGGTCTGGCCATGTAGACATATGTCCATATCATAGAGATGATGTGATGTTGTATAAGCTCCTATTATAGCCATGATGTTTATATATAGTCCATATTGAGAAGGATTATTAATGATTCAAATTAGTTAATCCTCAACCATGAAAAAAAATAAATCCTAATATAATATCTCCCTTCTTGACACCTCTTGCACATTAATATAATCATATAGGGGACCCACTAATGAGGATAAGGAATGTCGTAAAGCTGAGTATAGTACTGATTAATCTAAAAATAGAATTTTAGATTTCAATTTTTCTTGGAAGTAAAATGACAATAATCCATTATAGAGTATCAAAATCCATTTATATTTCAACTTTGAGGGTAAAATTCCCATCCATTGTTTTCCTCTTCATAAGGTTTATATTTTAAAAAAACGTGAAAAAAATAATGAATGCTTCTTTGGGAAAAGATACCATCTAATTAGGAATTATAATATCTTTACCAATAACTCTGATCCTTATTATCATGAAATTGATTATTATTTTATTGATATTATTCCATGGAATAACATGGCTTAATTATTTAAGACCATTTTCATTTTCCTTCTTTGGAATTAATGTAATGAAAGTTAATTTGATTCCATACATCATAGTGATAAGATTGAAAAAATCAATTTCCACATTGGCCAAATCATCAATAAAGATTCCCTAGTATAATATAATGAGTTTATTTTTGAAACCATCCAAACTAAGAGTATTATCCATATTAAAATAAAATAGATATTCTTTGACATCTTTTTTAGAAGGGGCCATTATAAGACCCTTGTTTTTATGATCATAAATACAGATTTAGACATTATCAATTATTTATAAATTTTTTACACCCCATGATCAGTTGAAAAATTTATTAGATAATCCACAAATAAATTAGAAATCTGATTTTTAGTATTGTATTGACAACCTATGATATTAGGGAGTTATTCCATGACTTATACCTCGTTTCTTTACTCATCCAATGGAAATTAATTGAATTACAATAAACATAATTTAAAATAATGATATTGAGATTAATGTGGACCAACACATCATCCATAGATAAAAAATAATCAATAAATGTTGTAGTTTTCACCTCCTCCATAGAAAGATTAATCTGTCATGCATTTCTATTTCAAAACCACTAATATGTTCTATCGTATTCATAATTCCATGATCCAGATTGGAAAATGACTCTTTCTACAATCAATTAATATTAACATTTCATATTTAGGATTCCCAACAAATGATTTTACTTGGATTGCAAGGGACACCATCCTCCATGAATCATGAAAAACTTCACTACACCCATGAATGAAATCCATCCACTGTTTAACTTAAAAGTGGGAGGAACTACACTTGTCAAATAAGTGGAATTTTCAATAATTATGAGGTTGTGAAAAGAATGATTATTATAGTATGTAATACCAAAAATACTGGTACCACCACTAATATCATCTATTTAAACATATCGCTTATCCATATTTTATTCATGCCTTCCATTCTGGGTATATCTGCCCCATGAGAATTCATCTCCATTAATAAATATTTTAGAAAGGATGAAATAAATATTTAAAGATCATAATTCAATAGAGGATACCATGAATGAGGTAATTCTAGTTTTCTCTTCAATCAAAAAGTTGGTGTTGATATATCTTATTAACAACCAATTGTGGTTTACAATATTAGAAGATAAATAAGCTACCTTATCTAGAACCCTTATATTGATTTATGTTTTCAAATAATACAAAAAAAGAGGTAGATCTAATTTGAGGATCTATACAAATATGAATTCTGATATACTAGGGTCTCTTATTTCATGGGAGAGTTTGTATTCCCTTATGCTTGACAATCCATAAACGGTCCATATTTTGGTCATGCAAGTTTTTTTAATAAATTTATACCAATGAGAGCCCCATTTTAATTCCCTCTAGTACTCATATATCATTTTGGGTTCAAAAAATTCAATTTTCATTACATTGTATGAAACAATGTAATATCTAAGATCAGTAACTGTGAGAGAGTTATGAAGCCCTTAAAAACTCCAACAAAATATTTTCATTGAATTTAATATTTCCACCTTTTCAATGGAACTTGTATCTAGGCAATCATTTCCTTTTAGTTTTTTAATTTTGACTTTGGATTCATTCTTTAATGAATTGGGGGTTTAGGGTAACATTTGTAATTCCTTACTGTAAGGGGGCTCATTTATAGCATAATGGTTAGAGGGAAGAGTTTTATCATCTTTACCATTTCATTCAACTAAAATGTATTCATTTTGATAGTTCATATATTGATGGCACTCTTAAACCTCATGTACCAAAAAATATTTTTCAATGGGCCACATTTAATTTTTTTGTGTAAGGGAATAAAATGATTATATACATGGGGCCTATTTCCAGAAATTTTTATTGAGGGTTCAACTGAAAAGATCCTTCTATTTCATCTTAGAGATAAGAAATTCATTATGGTTATACCCTTTATCTTATTTACCAAGAGAAATCGTACCTACGTCTATTACCTTCTCTTTCTTAATAGGCCCATTTTGAGATTATTTTGGGGTCATCCCATAATTTATAGTTCTATTAGGTGGTACCATGTGATATAATGTCCCAAGTGGGGGTATACCCTATATATTTATTTCCATGATCATCTTTATACACTATTTTATAATCATTCTTCCCAGTCAAACAAGGAAGGCTATCCACTAAAATAGTAATATTTTCATATACTATCGCACATTTCATGTTGGGCTCCAAAACCATTAATTCTGAATCATTGAACTCCAATAGAGGTGTCCGAAAGGAATCCTATATAATACGAAAATCATTTTTAGTTCTTCCACTTAAATAATATTATTGTCAAGAATAATATAAATATTAAACTATTTCATATGAAGATTAATGGTTACCTAGATCTTTTTAGGTTTCCCATTAGGAACTAAAATGGTATACTTCACAAAATCAACATAAATTTATAGTTCCATACCTCCTTCTATGGAAGAATATATTTCCCAAACTATAGGGATTATAAGATATAGGAAATTCTCCATTGAAAATTTCTATCATCTTGTCCCCTAACAGTAAAGAATGTAACAACTTTAAATATGTTAACCATAAAATAAAGGTCCAAAAAAATATAATTTTAGTAGAATTACCTAGATTAATTCATATTTAATTTCAATATTGATACTATTATCTAGGGTTTTAAGGATCAATTATTCCACCAACAATGCAGACAAATAAACATCCACAAGGATTCTTTCATACAACATGAAATGAGGATTATCTATCTTTCTATCCATCCTAATGTGTTTTCAAAGTGAATATGATATTTATCATAGAGTGTGAGGATGATTATAAATACAATTCAAATTAAATATTTTAACCCAAATTTGAGGGAATATGTTCCTAACACTTTGAGGATCAAAACTCATAATTTGTTATTAAATTATGAGAAAGCACAACATCAAGGATATTGACCCCATTCTCTAGGTCCGTCGTTTTCATTGAAATGAGGGAAAGAAAATTTGGTAGTATACATTACCCATATCTATCATCTTATAATCATAAAACAAAATATCTACATGATTATAGGAGTATGGTATTTTTTCCTAAAAATACTCTCCCACTTTAGAATTAAGATGTGCCTGATAAGGGATTATCCACATAGGTTCACTCATTCTTCCCAAATATCATGATTAAAAGAATGATACATCATTATATAAATACTTATAATTGTTTCATGTGGTGTAATACTGAAATATGAAGAAGATAAGGTTGAATAAAATTTAACTACCTCTAAACTATTCTTCTTTGCATATGATTCTTTGTAAGGGGTTTTCAGCACCCTATATTCATTGTTTATAAAAAATTACAATAAATCATTATGTACATCATGATCAATATATTTACTGAATAAACATGAATCATGTATATTTCCTACAAGATAATACTTTTCATAGACACCCAGATCACATATATAAGGGGTTTCCCCTTTCACACATAGCTCAAACATACTCAAAACTCAAAACAATCACATGCTGGAACAAAATCAATCCCTATACATACATGAAATGGGGATAGACACATCAGTAAAATATATAGAATAGAACTAGTATGTGAATTAAATATTTAATGGTTTTTCATAATTCCCATTAATGTTGAATGGAAATGAATAAGACAGTTAGTGCAATAAAAGATAAGAAGACTCCTACTAATACACAACCCATTATCAAATTATTAAAATGAATGAATTAATGGAATTAAGACAACCAGTGTATGAATACCACGTTAGATTATGGTTATTAGTGTCAAAAACTCTTAAGTTCAATTTCCAAGAGAAATATAATATTATCAAGAATGTCGATGTGGGTTATGAATTTTTTTTTGTTAATTTTTCACTTATCATCCACAATTGAAAAAACTACTTATTATTTTATTATATATCTACAAAAATTTATATATCTAAAGATAATGTTAATGTTATATATTTAAATCCATAATGATTAGATATTATGTTATTTGTGAAAACATCTAATGGTACGATGGTCACCCCTCATATATATAGTTTATCTCTAATTGACATGTTTGTGTATATTATTTTTGAAAATATTGTGATTCTATATTTGGTTAAGTATTATATGACTATTGTAATCGATTATATTTCTCTATATATCTCCCATATCGATTTCTAAGGATGGGAATTCATAGTTCATATTCTGAATAGACCTATTATTGGTTTTAAATGTGACGATTAATATAGACATCCAAATGAAATTAATTCAATATCATGGGCCTTACTATATATGAATGAAGGGCATCTATTTAGGATAGATCTGTCGAAAGTCAATAATGAGGATATTCATATTGTGTTAGAATTTGTGAATGCTTTTCTCCAAGAATATCCAAATGTACCTCCAAATATTTATTTAAAAATATCCATATAAAATATACATAGTGCTTTATATATTTCAAGAAATACGTATAGAATACCCCCAATTGATTAGTAATAATTTAAGAATAAACATTGAGAGAATATTGATTTTGAATTAATCTACCCGTTTTTATAAACATGGGGTGTACCTATTCTTATTATTATAATGAAAAATTAGTCATTGCATCTTGATTATCGAGAAAATAATGATATGACATTCGAAAACATGTAGCATATACCCTACAACAATTATTTAGTTGATTAATTACAAAGATCTTAATAATTTTACCGGATTGAAGTTCATTTTTATATCAACAATTATGTTTTAATAAGGAGGATATACCCAAGAAAACCATCTTTATGAGGTATGAGAATTCTGATATTATATTAATGATATTTTACCATAATAATTCTTATGATATCTTCATTAATTTAACAAATAGAGTATTTATAAATTAAATTTACCAGATTTTTATAGAATATATAGATTATATTCTTCTATATCAAATTTTCCATGAATAAAGTAATGATTATTAAATAAATGTGTTGAAGAGCTTGAGGATGAAGAAGTTGTTTTCACAGTTTAGCAATTATGAAATGTATATCTAGATGTTTTTATTTCGAGGTCATATAATCTTATGTGAGGGTATTTCTATTGACCATTTAATGAAACAATTTATTAAGGAATGGAATAAAATAACCATTGTAACAAAAATCAATATTTTTCTTATGTTAGATATCAGTAGAGGTATATTTTGAATTATTTACCATGTATATTAAATCAACTCACTATGTTTACATAGAAGTGGGTTATGTTCTTATGGATAGATGAATGTGAGAAAAAATATTGGTAGATGGAGAGATGTTTAATACATGTTTATATAATCAAAATACATTATAGTAGATACTTGTTTGTGAGATATAGTGATACATAAATAATGATACTAGCATGTTTACTCATGAAGAATGATATGGTCATAGAATATGTCTAATGCTGATTTAAAATTTTTTATCAAAATTATATGACTCAAGATTCAACGTTTGTAGTTGTAATATTAAATTTAATGACATGGAGGAATTATTTATATGGTGAATGGTGTGATATATATAATGATCATAAAATTGTGAAGTATATATTCACACAGAATGTCTTGAATATTTTCCAAATAATAAGGTTTTAATTGATTAAATCCTATGACTTCTCAATAAATTACCACACTAGGAAGGGGAACATGCTTTACAATGATCTTATTTTGATAAACCATTTTAGTTTCTCAATGATGAAATCAAAAGATAACTATCACTTATGTATTTTCAAAACATGGAACATGCAGTCAAGAAGAAAATAGATAGATCCAATAAATTTGAGAAGAATGTTTATGAATCAATTCATTAATAGATTATAAAGTCCCATAATATATGAGGAACTAAAAATGATGATTAGAAGTGTTCCTGAGTTCAATAATGATATTGATGGTATTATAACGTTTTTACACCAAGTATGTGTCCTATAAATACTATAAATGAAGAAGGAATTTTTAGATAATACTCACTCTTCATCAATTTATATTCATTCTGAAAGTTAAAAGATGTATATAAGAATGAATGAATTATTTTAGTGGGAAAACATGAAATTGGATATTATAGAATCCATTTTTTGATTCCTTATATGGAAAAATGTTATGGATTTAAGATATTAGTATTAGGGTATGTTACAACCACTACCCATACTAGATTCGAAATAGGGGGAACATCTCCATGGATTTCAAAACTGGACTCCCCAAAATATCTATGGGGAAAAATATTATTTTTAGTTGTAGTTGAATAACTTATGAAGTCAATAAACATCATGAATTTTAGAAAATACTTACCTATTGACCATATTTAGAGGATATTCATTAATGATGTGATAGTTTTTTTTAATTCAGAACCTAGGATTAGCTCGTTGTTCTAGGGAAGAATTGAGCATTATTTGGATAGAGAGTTATGGTACAATACCTATATCACCCATAGATACATGGTTAGTATAAATTTACCATTAAATCCTTATAATATATGTGGATATAATTATATATTTATATTAAATGTGGTTCATATCAATACCTATATATGGTATAATTTTCATAAAATAATTAATTTTACCTAATTATTTAGATGTCTCTTCATAAATTCTTCTATGGTTGGAAATGCATAGATACCAAATTTTCAGATGAAATTGGGGAAAGAAACCTATTGGGACTTAATATTTCTATGGAGATGATAGAGATTGTTACAACAATATATCATTGTAAATTTCCATCTTATAGTCAATATATAAATTATACTAATAGTTCTCGGTGAGATCTATAGTATAAAGGTAGTTATAATGTATTCCAATGAATATCTGATTGGGAAAATGTTTTGAGATTTGGAATTAATGTAATTATGAGCCTTAGATATACCTATCGCAATGATAATATTGGTCACCTAAATATGATATCATTTTTTCACACTTCTTCCACATATACTTCATGTTCATGATGAGTTCCTTGTATCTCTTTAGAAAAATTACATAACTGATCCTTCACATGTACTAAGATTGCAGGTTAAACTACCAGTACAAGAAATTTACTTTGATGAAAAATAGATATAATTCTTGGATCAAAGAGATAATGTTCTATGGAACAGGACTAGTCACCTTGTTTATGCTCTCTATATGAATCTAACATCTAAAAAATATAGTTGGGAAACTGATGATGTGATGAAATGTAGATATCATAATTTATTTTATCAGAGTGGTGGAATTTTGTGGGAGAAATTAATATTAATAGGTGTATAATATAAAACCCTATTATTTTTTTGTTATATTTCTCTATAAATAAATTTTATTTCACTGATAACATTCTTTACATGTATCACCATGTATAAATGAACAATGTTATACAATTAAAATAATATTATTTAATTTGATTTTTATTTCCCGTCCATTGCCTTGGTAATTATGAATAATGAATACTTTATTTTAACTTTTTATATATAAAATGAATTAATTAGTTATTAAATGTTTACATATAAGAAATAAATCTGTTTGAATCTAAATATTGATGTTTTAGTTTGGAAAAATTGTTTTTATGTGACAATGTATTTTTATTTGAATTTATAACAGTAAAAAAATTTGATTTATTTTAATGACATTAAAAGATAATATATTGATTAAAATGATTTAATATTCATATAAATGTTTTCATTTGTCATATAAAATCAATAAATTTCATTTGATTTTTAATGTTTATTTTTTTTAAAACAATTTTGTTATTATTTTCACACTAATTGTAAAATGAACTGCATCCACTTATAATAATTTAATCTTATAAAATAGTTAAAATATTTTGAATAATTTTTTAAGATTTCGTAAATGGGTGCCTTTTAGTTTGGGTTATTTTATATATTATCCATGGTAAATATTTCTAACCATAGAATGTGTAAAATAGTTAAAATATAGATAAAACATTGTGACGAGGCATTAAAATTTCTCTACCACTTTACTTTATCCTATTTGATTATTGGTGTTCAATAATTTCCAACAAGTTTTAAATTATATATATATTTTTTCCATTATTCATTAATTAATAAATTTACATTATTTTAGGAAAACTATAAATACAATATTTAACTATGTTGACATTATTATCACTATAATATTATCATAAGGATTAAAAGAGTTATTATGTAGCTAAATTTTTATTTTAAATTGAGATTTATTGTTAATCATAGTATCTTATTTTGAATTTATAGGAAATCAATAATTACCATAAATTCTAATGAAATAGTAATATAGTATTCATTAAATTAATAGAAAAATAAAATAAATTATTTTAAAAATATAATAAAATTATTAATGTTTAAATGAATGGATGTGTCTCAATTACTTTCTTATATACATCTAATATATTATGGATTTATAACGACTAAAATTATATGTCTATAACTATGTTGTTGAAATTAATTTAAATAAATTGAATAGTTCTAGAAATTACATTAAATATATTTTATAATAAATTTTTTAATTAAGTTATTTAAAATTTGTAAAATTATTAACATTTTCTCTGATAATATGATATGGTTTTAAATCTACACCACTCTCTATTTATGGTTTAATTATATCTCTAATTTATCATTTTTGACCCATAAAGAGTAAAAAAAATTGATATTGTTATAATTGTCAAAAGTGATAACAGTTGTTAAAACAAAGAGATAAAATTGTTAGAATGACCGAAAATTTTCCATAATTAATTTGATATAATAATTTAGGCTAATAAAAATACTATATTTGGAATATATTTAATTTGTTCTATTTTTCATGGAATTTGATTTATATAAATTTAGTATTTTATTTAATTCGAAGACTGTCTCATCCCAAACATGTAAAATAGAACCTATTATCATATCATCCTCAAAACATTTGAGCACTAAAAAACATAAAATACATTAAATAATAACTTCAAAAATTCCATAAACACATTATTGACATATTTATCTTAGAAAAAAAATTATTTTTCCCTTCATGAGGTGTATGAATATATTTATTCTTTGAATGAAGAGTATAACTATTAATCATGTTTTTCAATTATCATCATCTACCTCCTATAAAAAACATTATCCATTATAAAATTATGAATTATTATTTTTTTCAATATAACCAATTATTATTATTATTATGGAAATTTTTTTATCCAATTTCATTCCATCCTTTGAGAGGATAAAACATCACCCATGCCTATATTTGACATTCAATATCCCTGTAGTTATGTATTTTAGTTTTTAATCAATACAGTACATGGATGTTTATAAGCATCCATTATAAAAATATATATATTATTTATCAAACAATTAGGCTTATTTTGTTATTAAATTATATTTTTTATTCTCCCCATCTTTTTATTAGAAAATTAGTTTATTGTTCATGTACATTTCATACCATCTCTATGAACAAGATTAATCAATTTTATACCTATAGATTTTATGGATGAATACAAATAAGAATATAATAAAAATATATGATATTTTTATCCTTAATGAAATTCTAGATATGATGGATCTATGATCAAATTATATATACTAGGACTTTTTAATCATTAAATTCATGAAAAATGAAGCATATATCAACCAGGATTATGATTTTAATAAAGAATTATTAAACAATTGGTGGTCAGATATTATAAGTAAATATTATTTGGTGTGATATACATCAGTATTTTCTAGTGTAAATGTATAGTAAATATATAATTATTATATAGTAGGTTCAAACATGTATCAAAAAATAAAATACTTATTGTATGGGATTTGTGTTTCAATCCCATTTTACCCAGTATTGTTTATGCTTGAATTTTTATTGATGAAATTTTTTGATACTTATCAAATATATTCATTTAATATTTTTATCATGTAGTTTCTAATGTAGTTTTCAATTAATTTTTTAATTCTCTTCAATATTTAACTTAAAATTATTGGGATATATTTTCTATAAAAATAATCATTATTTTCTATTTTCTCGGGAATCATTTTCTTCCATTTCTATGTTCTATTATAAAAAATATGAAAAACTATTTTATTATTCACATATTAATTTTTATGATATTTTATCCATGTTTAAATTCTTAAAAAATTATTTCAATGCAATCTTTTTCTTCTTTTATAAATAAATATTTTCTTCATTTTCTTCGAAAACGGGAACAAATTTATTGTTTTTATTATTATGGAATGAATGAATTTTATCCCTATCACGAAATCTTAATGATTTGAATATTAAATTTAATGTTTGAAATTTTTTATCTAAAGATAAATATTTACATAATATTTGGGAATTTGTTTTAAATGTTTTTTAAAAATGAAAAGGGTAATTTCATCAATAATTATTCCAGTGATATTTTAATGAAATATTTTTATCTATGACTAAGTCCTTTGATGTTAATTAATATTTTCTGGGTCTACGATCCATAGATACCATCCTTATTATTTATCTAGATGGTCTATTATAATTACTGTGAGTTTTTTAGAAAACCCATTTATTTTTCATTGTTTATTCTATGATTTGATCATAAAATTATTCTGAAAATTAATTTTTTTTACACGGGTTACATTATAATGACACGGTGAATGTTTTTTGATAATATAGAACACTTATGATCTTAGGGACCAAAACTAGATATACCAATAATTAATTATGTTTTTATTTATATTTCACGAGATAATTATGAGAAAAAATTTGATGTTCTAGATTCAATATTTGAAATAGGCTGGGACACCTGATCAAATATAGGGTACAAGTAGGGATTCCTCAACCTCTACAGGAAATTATCAGTGATTAATGATCCAATATGATATAGGAAACATGTTTTGATTCTTAATAGACTATAATTTTATGGTATCGACAGATGACCTTGACTTATGAAATGGTATTCATACCTATAACGATGCCACTATTTTATAAATTATATGATTATAATATAAAATTATAATTAATTTCTAATTAATGATTATTTTTTAATCCTATGATTCATTTCTTTTGAAATGTTAATATTTTGTTTCACGACTCATTATTATGATCCGGGATATAAACATTTCAAATTATGATCATGATCTTATAACCGTATAATTATTCATTAATAGTATATGATTACTGATTGATATATCTCATGTGTACCATTATGTTTAATTTGATCCCACACTTTCATATATTTTATCTACCCTATTTATAAATATAGGTTTCAGGTAAAGTATATTCATAAAAGTAAAAAGTGAAAAAAATTATATAACATGTCAGATAATGTACCTAAAAATATATTAAGGTATATAGTAACCAAAGATAATAAAACATTACGGTTATTGTTTCAATAATAATGTCTTGTATTGAATATTCATATTAAATGTTTTATTAATTATGTTAATAAAATTAGGTCACCTAATTTTGAGTACAGGAAATTGAATCTTGAAATTCATTTTTTGGTTGGATATATGAATAAAGTATGTTACGATATCAATAGGGATCCGATAAAACATATCTTAAAAAATTATGTCTGTAAGTTATGTAATTGTATGAAACTGAATCTTAATTACATTATAGAATTTAATTGTAAATTCATCACTCCAAAAAAATAGAATCCATAATATTTTTCACAAAATAGTTATTAAGGGATTAATATTGTTTATTAAAAAACATTCAACACATAAATAGTATTAAATAAATAATCCAATTTTTTTATGAATATATGCTTTGAAAATTTTAGTTGATAGTAGTAGATAATTCTATACTAACTATAAAGAAGATTTTCATTGATATGTTAAATATTAATAACATTAATACCCCCAGTAACATAGACAACAAAAAATTGTTTTTGATAAATGTACAATTTGTGACCAAAACTACCATCCATACATTGATTAATACATAGAAGAACCATGTACACGAAATACATTAACTATTATGACTCATAAATATAATATATTCGATTTATATGTTGGTGTTTTGGAAAAACGTACCGCAGTATTAGACTCTCTTGGAAAGTATATTTAGTATAAATATTAATTATATTACATAGAACTATAGAACGTTATCGTTTAATAATCAACTGACACTATATCATAACTATGAAAGAATAATTGAATTGTTTAGAATGCAATAAAGAATGGGATTTAGTTTAGAGACAGAAATTATAACATATTATTGTCATTACATAGTTTTATAATAAAGATGATGAATACATTACAATAGTTAGAAAAAATATTGATTAGTTTCAAAATGATATAGTCGTTAGGAAGTTATTTAATATGAATATACCATTCCATGTGTAAATATAATTCAAATGATTTAAATACATATATAATATAGAAAAACAAATAATATAAAACTGTTAAATATGGATATGAGGGGTGATTAAAAAAATGGTTAATTTCCTGAGTAATTTTTTGTTCTACCCATTTTATTTTCAGACCAACAATTTCCAAATAATGTGTTAAATAATTTTAAAATAATATCATAGTTTAAAATAGACTTATAGAGCATAGTTTGCTAAGATAAAAGCATTATTTTTTTCAAATAAATCTTCAAAAATAATAGATGATTCTACAATAACAAATTAAAATTATATGAGATTATGTATTTGATATTCGAAACAATGTAGATGTTATTATAATTGTTTTTTCCAAAAACTCATTGTGTATTGAATTTTAAAATTATAGGTAAAATGGATTTGAATTGAATTTAATGGGTGGGTTATAAATTCAATCATGGTTCTCATGTTTTTAAAACAAATATAGAATTATTTTCAGACAATGTAAATTCATAATTTATTATGATTTTTTTTCATTAGATAACTATAAATTTGGTGATACTTCAATGAATATAACCAATAATGTAGATGTGGATGAAATTGGGGAACTATTTATCCAATAAAATTATAGATACATAATTTTGAGTTTACTATAAAAAATTGATTTACAACATTATATCATGTTTAGATTTTTCATGTGTGTATGTTTTCATGAAAAAATTATTTAAACACATTATAATACAGTTAATAATAATTTTCAATTGCCTAAAAATAAATATAATTTTAGATTATTTTACTCTATGGGACATGATATTGAATTAGTGATCTATAATAATGTTGATATTTCAACTAAATGTTAGAAAAATATTTACCCCTCATATATCTCACTTTATTAAGAATGTCTCTAATTTCATGGTGTAGAGAAAATAGAAATCAGTTACATTTTATATTGTTAATTCCAAATATATAGTTCAAGAAGTTATTGTGTGTATATTATTTAGGTGAAATAGGAATTATTATAATATTATTATAAATTTTTAAATATACTTAAAATTTGTTATAATACAATTATAATTAATATTTATATGAATCATGTATCTCATCCAACCAGAGAAACCTTAATATAAGAAATCACATTTGGAAAGAACATTTTTAAAAATGAGATACCACTTTTATGTTCATTGGTACTAAAAACATTTGCCTGATATTTTAAAAAATCCTTTAAATATTGATATATCATGATATATAATTAATTAATTATTCCAGATAAATTTTTATTTTATTTTATTTTGCGATTAATTATTAAACTATAGTATTTTAGCCTCAATGGTCATATATGACCATAAAAAAATGCTTCCATGAGTAAATTCTTGGTGTTAGGTCATTCTACCATGACCCTTCAATATATCATGAACTTTATTCATTTGGTTGTTCAATATACCATACCCTTGTTGAGTTATCGAAAATTAAGTCATTCGTTGGGTTAAGATACCATGAATGTATGACATAACTTCACCCAGAAGTTATTTAAAATTTTATTATATTGTATGGATTTGTTCCTTTTTACTATTTTAACTATTACATGCCATAAATGTTTTAAGAACTCTTAAAATATAGTTCAAATAAATTTATTTATATGTTTTAACCCACTTAAACCATTTTTCATGTGAAAAAAAACCACTTCTTCTTGTTCCCATTAAATGTTTTATCCTCCACATGATGGTGCATGTGAAGTTAATTTTTTTCTTCAACTATTGATTTACCATGTTCGAATAAAAGAAAATCTTGATTGGGTGCATCTATTGAGATTCATATCATGTATATCTCTAATCATTAGGTTATATATAAGAAATTGGTATATATAGAGTGGATAAAGTGTATGAAATATTTTTCTTGCAAATATTTATAGAACCAAGAATGGATTTATAAGTTCTTTTCAAATATTTGGATATTTCATTCATGTATTGTAATATATTTTCATCAAAATATGGATTTTTAGGTAGGTTAAATGAATGACTTTAGGCCAACCATTATAAATAATGATAAGATAGGGTTGTTTCCATTTTGAGGGAAAAGTGTATAATTTCGTCATGTTTGGGATTTTGAGTATTGGAAATGATACAATGTAGATTGAAATGTTACCAAAGAATATAAGATAGGGTTTTCATCCATTTTCAGAGCATCCAAGTTGCATCATTGTACAAAAAAATGAGTTATCTAATATGTTTATCATGAAAACATTTGGTGTTATAGGAAAATCCATGAAACCTCTTTTCATGAAGTCAATCTGATAGATCCCATCGATACCATGCTTGATAAAGGTGAATGTGGATGGGGTGCCAACAGTTGTTCCTAGTCCCTTAGGATTTGGTGGCATCTTCCGCACTTACTGAGGCTTCGTTAAGGGATGCTTCTTACATCAAATAGGAAATGGTGAAACAATTCAGGCTGATTTTTATGATATAACTAAAGCGACCAGGTAGGCCACTCAATATGGAAAGAGATTTCATTCGGTGGAATCTGACTCCACTACTATAGGGTACATACTCAATGCTCGTTCCAGATATGTTCCATGGAAAATCCATCTCTTGTAGATTGATTGCCTTCTGATTAATGAGAACATCCACCTAGATGTCACTCATGATTACAGAGGGGCCAACCAGGTTGCAGATGCTCTATCAAAGAGGGTAGTTTTGGAGGTCTACTCGAGATGGTCTTTTATTATTCTTTAGTTATGTTCTTATATTGTTTATTTGGATGCACATGATGTTTAATATTCTTGTCTTTGAAAAACCTCTGCACTGCCACTTTTTCTAGTTTTTTAATAAATTTCTTGTTTTGGGCTTCCCTGGATCCTGAACCTATTTTCACTATTTAAATTATTCTGATAATATTCATGATGAAAAATTGAAATAATTTATTTCCCACATAACTCTTCCTTTAATCATCACATAAAAATATTATATCATCCCTGATTGAGTCCAAGGGACTTGTTTCTCAAGGGGCAGAAAATTCTATAACATATGTTGTTATTTTTGTAATCCAAACTATTTTTAAGAGAATTTGAGTAAACTAAAATCAGTATAGGAATTAATGGATGGATGAACCTAAGAATATGTATTAGATATTCAATATAGTCACACATCTGGCATGGGAGAAAGAATATTTGATGATTATTTTGGAACTGTAAGATGTTGTCGAGTATTGTTCTGAGATAAAAAAATCTTTGTAGAGGGATGATACAATAAAACAATATGAATAAAAAAAATTCATTAAGTTCTAAACGTGAGATGATTAATAATTTAGAAAAATTTTATTCAAATGAAGAAGGTATGAAAGAATATGTGGAGGAGTGATTTAAATGTCATGAGGATTATGTTATATTGAGTACTAGACCTACCAAGATAGTATAATTTCCTCCATCCCTATATGTTCAATGTTCTAGAGATCAGAATTCAACTTATAGGATTCATAATTATCCTTAATATTTAACTTATCATGAAGAATATTTTTATTATATTGAAAAATAGTCTAAGAAATCCTAGTCAACATTAGAGATACTATTCATAAATAAGATGATTATTTTCCTTAAGATGTTTATGGAATGGTTAAAATTCCTTTATTATATGTGAGAGAAGATATCCCTGAGAATAAACAAGTCAAGTAGATACAATAAATCAATGTAATCATATAATGGAGTAAAAATGGGAAGATATCCATTTAATTCTCCATTATATAAGGTGGAGAAATCCCCCAAATCATTAATTGAAAAATATTACCCAAACTATAAAAAGGTGAGGACCATAATGATATTGAGGTCTAGTAGAGCATGGAATACATTTCATTTTATATCAACCTTCTATACAAGTTTGTCATATTATAGTAAAATTATCCTTAGTGTAACACATAATCATTGAGAAAATTATTGTAGTACCTTCTCTTAGAGATGGAAATCATAAGAATAAATTAATAAAACAACTCCTGGAATCTGTTCCTGATGACATAGTTGGACGAATATTGTAAAAGATGCTCATTTTTCATAACAGAATATAGTTGGTGAATCAGTTCCTTATGATATAATTGATCATATAAAGGGTTCCCTATGTCTAAATCCTCTATAGGGAGGGAAATATGGACTTTCTTAGAAAAGGTAGAAGTGAATGGTATAAAATCCCCTTTTGAATAACATTCTCTTTCACCAACTCCTACAACCTATTTTTCATTCTGTATAAGTTTTGATAACATTAATAAATTCAAGGTGGATCTTTTTCATATGATAACGTCTATTTTTCTAATTTTTGGAATAATATTCATGTATAATCAAGATAAAGAATATCTTTGTATCTTTCATCTACAATTCCTCACTTTATTTATTGAATATTTATTAAGATTGATTTAATTTATAAATAGAATACAATATAGAATAAAAAAATGATCATTCTTCAACCATCCAATGTATATTTATCATGAAAAGAATCATATAGGGGCCTAAGTTTTTTTCTATTGTTTTTAAGCCTATTTATCATGTTTTTGGTTTATCCTAGTATAGTGAACATCCACCTATATATATTTATTATACTAATATTAATGAGAAATATATAATGATGATTGTTCACATAGATATCAATGTTCCTAGGGATGGTTTTACACACACCTCTGAATTAATGTGTTATATATTTACAACCCATTATGATAATATTTTTGTGATAGTGATGGATTAGGCTATGATGATCACCAAATATAGCTAAATATTCAATAAGGGAGTCAAATACTACATGAAATGATTTTTTATGATGGATATGCTAAATTGATTGGTTAAAAAAATTCAATGAATTTAAAGATTCATCGAGTAACCTGAGCATTCAAAACACATGTAAATTATCTTAATTTCCATAGAACTATATTTATTTCTTTATAGAGGAAAAGGGAAGATTATTTGAGAATATGGAGGATAGATATCACAGTATCCTTTATATTAGCATGATTATAGAAATATATATGTATGTTATAAATATATATATGGTGAATCTTTATTCCACTCCTATTATACCTCATGGATAATCTTATGCTTTAGTTTAATTAATTCAGATGCTTTCAGATCCTACCATTATACTCTTTAAATAGGGATCCTCACTTTTCATACATTAACATTACATCGCCTTAGGAGAATACTTAAAAAATTAAAAATGAAACCCAAGGATCTTACTAATCTATTTCCTTTGGATACATGGAAACATAAACACTTATACATAAATGAGCTACATTAACTCCCACTAGGTTCTTATAGACTATCACCTTCCTTAGACACATAAACAATATTACATATCATCCTAACCTAGGGAATGAATGATACAAATGGATGAGATAAATTTTCAGTAAGGGTAAAAAAAGGTAGATATGTAAGCATAATGGTGGGAATAATTGTTTGAGAACACGATCATGAATATATAAAACCATACCACGCATTTTAAAGATCATATACTTGAATCACTAAATAAATCATGTATTTTCATAAGACAGTAATCAATTAGAAACATAGAAGATAATCCATGAATGAATATTATATAAATAAAACCTGGAATATTAATAGATACATATGAATATAATAATATTTTATAGTATCCAATGCATCACTTCCAAAACGTTCATTACTGTATGGTTTCACTCCTCATACCATCTTAGTAGTCAGGTTTCACTCCCATATCCATCTATGTTTCCTGAGATAACTTGACATACCATCTTGGTAGTCATGGTTCACTATCATGGCATCTTAGTAGCCAATGATAATTTCAAATACAATTTTATTCAATATCATGAGATATCAATCTTTACCCAATACAATGGAGAGGGATATAGTTTCCACCCATCTCATAATGAATTTATACATACATGTGTCATAAGATATTAATAAATTATAAAAAACTAAAATTAAATGGGTATCGTAAACATGTAATCATATCATAACTTGTGGGAAATTTTACGATTTTCATAATCATTTTATCATAAGCATAACTGATTAAAATAAGTGGGTTTTAAAAGTATATAACCCATGAAAGTCAAACAAGATTTATAAGAATCATTCCATAAAAACATATTCCATTGAAGAATTAATATGAACAAAAACTTTAGATTATTTTCAATAAGGGAATGAGTTACATCGTTGTATATCATCATAGATAAATAATAACATGGAAAGACATTTTGGAAACAATTTTTGAGGAAAATATCCTTAATTATTATAAAAATTACCTTTAAAAAACATTTCATAAAAATATTCCTTCTAAAATAAATTTAAAAAAATAAATGAGGAGTGAATTTTTTTTGACTAACATTGTCTATAAAAACATATACAATAATCTTGAAGTAATATTAAAAATCAATTTCCTTGAGAACATATACAATAAACATGATGAAATTGTAAAACATAATTCCTTGAAAAAAATTAAAATAATATTTTAACCATTTTTAAATCCATATTCCTTTAAAAATTATTAAATAAACCTGAAAAATTTATTTAAAAAAAATTCCTTAATAACGTATAATATAATCATGAAACTTTTTTTAAAAAAATTTTCTATGAAAATAGATTTGAAAGATTCTAATTGAATTTTTGAAAAGAACAAGACATTAATAAAAATAGATTTTTTTAATATAATATTAATGGATCAATTAAAATTATAATTGAAATATTTTTTAAAAATGGTTTTTGTAATAAATTAGATTCTCAGTTGAGGGAAGAAATATGATCATATTTTCTTAAGAAAATTTACATGATTATCTTAAGTACCAATGAGTTTAAAAACTGTTCTAAGACATTTTAATATTTTTAATAAATATAGAATATTGAAACTCATTAGTGTTTTTGAGGGATGGGTTATAATATTTCTTCAAAGAATTATTATCATTATCAATCTTTTAACGTGATGAGATTGTTTTAATAAACCCTTATCACTTGGTAACTTGGGATAATACTATCCATGTAAGAATATAAAATTCAGTAGATCATAACATATCATTACTGAATGTTTATTTATGATATCCCATGTCAAAGGAAGTATTTAAACCACATATAAAAAAATATATGTGGATTACATGGTGTGTGTCTCAAATAATGTAAATTGAGGAAAAACAACCATACTGATTTTGTATCTTTTGAAACATAAACCCATTGAAATGAAAATAATATAATGTCTATGTAAATCCCCATAATATTAATAATATGATTCACAGAATACTTCCCCATTTAGTACACACACCAAATAAATGTAATGGGCAGTTTATAAAGCATGTATCTCACGGAAATAACTATTGAGATGAAATCCCCTTACCTTGTGTCTTAAAAAATCATAATCATTCTAAATGCATGTATAATATGTATAAGTTTATTTTAAACCTTCTACAAAACCATACTATTGTATTTAATACCATACATGGATTGATTATTACTTTATATTACCCACTTGTTAGCAATCCTATGTTAATGATTCTCTTTGGGTAATATTTAATTTGTTCTTCTTAAGTGTCTAAATTTGTTCTATATTTGGTCCTTATACTTATATAATGACTAGATGAATATAAATATTATTTATATTTAGTATATTTGTATTATATTAATTTTTAAAATATATAATTATGAAATGTTATTAGTCGTTCATGGAGATTATAAGTCATACATACATATGAACGATGCTTCTATCTATATATTCATATTTAAATAAGTAAGGTAAATGGAATAAATGTATATATATTTATATATATTGTAGTATTATAGTATCATAATAAAATAATATATATCATATACGATAATTAAAATTATAAGGTCCCAGCCTTTAACATTACATAATCCATATTTTTTTAAAGAATATACATTCTTTCACATTGATGATCTTTTCAGGATTAGTGTTTTATAGAATTAGTCTATAAATATTACATTAAATATCAAATATTACAATGTAGATACGTATATTCTATCCAATTTGTTTCACAATAGTAAAAATAATTATGTAAAACAAAATATATATTCTTGATAAAATTGTTTTTATTTTCTTCCTTTGTCTTGTCCTTCCATATACCCAGTGAAAAAAATTTCAAAAATTGGGATGAGCATTAAAATATCAGTATGCGTTATAAAATAATGATAGAAAACATTAGTCCATAAATACAAACAAATCAATAGAATCCTATTTTTCACTCATAAAGCATAACCTCTTTAATATACATTATGAATTCATAAGATTTGTGAATAAATCAAAGAATTCATAAATTATAAAGGTAACATGTGGCATCCATAACATACTTACATAGTAGCCTTCATATCTACATAGGGATTAACCTTCATGGTTATATTTGGAATACCCAACTTAGTATATTCCCAAAATATTTTATGAGAATCCATAAAATTTACCTCCATCAAAATTACCCGATGCCTTGGAGTGATATCGTGAGCTCGCCTGCCATCATTTAATCACAGAAACACTCATATATATGAACAATGTCCATGAACCATAACGGAATCATAACACATTAGCGTAAAAAAAAGAAATATTTTCTATATTGTAATAACAATATATCATTTCAATATATTGACATAATCATTGTTTCTCAAACCCATTTTCAATCCCAAAATATGTAGAAATGGTTTATGTAATTTACTATCCTTTTAAAAAAACTACCCCTTGTTTCAGAATCCAAATATCAAATGATGATCACAGAGGATGAAAGGATATTGTCACCATGTAGTTGAAAAAGAAACATTTGTTTGTCTGTTTAGTAAAATGTTTTCTAAAAAAAATTTCCTCATGAAAGGCATTGAATTAAATTAAAATAAAAATGGTATAATTATACACGATACAAAATATGGTCATTTAGAAAACAAAACATGTTTCAATGAAGTGAGATTGATACGAAGTACCATCCCTTGAGTCTAACTTGTCTCGTTCATTATTTATATTCCAGAATAACAAACATAGGTGAATTCCCACATTCATATTAACTTTTTCCATGTTTATTATTCATTTTTTATTACTTATCATCATGTTCTATAAATTACATAATTATTAAAGTTTATATCGTCCAGTTAGTTAATATTTGGTACTTGAGTTGAAAATGATTTTATTTGATGTCAATTGTCTAAGTAGTCAAAATTCCATCATCTCCAAAATATTATTCATGATTTAAAAATCATATATATCCTGTATATATGCACTTATAATTTCCATAATATTTTGAGATAACAAATCAAGTGCACCATTCATGGAGATGGCAGGTTGTGCGTACGCATGAATGCCACTTCCATTTCATTGTCTTATTAAATGAAAAATGATCAAATTATATAAATATATATTATAATACTAGAATTATATTTATGTCATGTATGTCTCATAGGTCTAATAATACCATCCTATATATGTTCCATGTATATAATTAACGTGTTATATCACATTGAGGGGGCAGTAGTCCACACTTCCTCAAATGAAATATTCATATTTACACATCATGGAAAGAATAAAGGTATGATGTAAATAAAAATTTAAGAAGCATAGAGTCAATATAAATATAATATATATCATATATAAATAATGTTCCATCATAATAGCCACCATGATATGTGGTAGGGGATAATGGAACAATCGTCGTTCGTGAGGTAGTAGTTTACTATATCTAGAAATAATATGTTTGTATTCATTAGATGGAGGTATGAGTCAGTGTAATTCAAATACTTATCATAAAACATAGTATTATATTTATTATACTTTTTTTAATTTAATCAAATAATAACAAGAGAAAGGGAGAAGAGAAGGAAAATAATGGAAGGGATCTTGAGAGAAGATGTTACCTCTAAATCGGGTAACTTCTTTTGATTTGAACCCAAATGATTTATTGAATTGCCTTATGCCCAAGGTAATCCATCTAGGAGGAAATATGGGATGTTTTTAATTTTTTTTAAAATAATTTTGTTTTGAAAAGGGGCTTTAGAGGAGTAGTAATATGGGTATAGGTTGTGGCCTTTTATAAGATGGAGGACTGGCACTTTAATAATGTCTTGAAATATTTATTTTTTATAAATTCAATTTTTATTAACAGTGGTCCATAAATAATTTAATTCTGAGATAAGATGATTTTTGTTCGAATAATAATAATCCAATAATTTTTAGACATGTTTTGAATATTTCTTTATCCTTGTCTTTTTTGTTTAACCCTTATTTTAACCATTTTAATTTTATAGTGATATCATGTTATTTACTCATTGTGGATTAATGTAATTACCATATCATGTCATACAACACACAAAAAGTAATTGATAACAAATTATTCTTATCATAAAATTTTTTCTGAATCTTAGTTTTTTAATAATTATATATCATTTAATAAAGTATTTTATTTTTTATGTTATGAATTATGTCAATTGTGGACACTATTAATTCATGACTTTTTTACAAATTCATAAAAATGTTATTCATTCAATAAAATAGTGATTCAATACTATATTGTCATATTCTCCAAGATAATATGTGGATGACATTAATTTTGTAAAATAATTTTTATTTTAATATTTAAAATATAATTTCTTTGAATCCTTTATTATAGAAGCAATCATGGAATCATCATTATGTTGTAATTAAATTTATTTATTTAATGTCGAAAAATTATCTATAAAATATCATGATGTATGAAATATTTTTTCCTTACTATTGAATTTTTATAGTTGAGGTGATCACTTATATAACCCAATATAAATATCATTTTAGTAAGAAGATACATGATTATTTATTTTAATCCTTACTTTAAATTAATTAATATAAAATTTCTTTATCCCTCCCATGTGGCTCCCAAATGAAAAAATTTCATTCAAATGACTATAATGATCATAAATAACTCATCCAATAGGATAATGAAACATTTAAGGGTAGTTTTGTAGTATTAAATATTATTTTTTACATTAATTTACCAGATTTACCTATGGAAAGATGTAAAAATAATAATTGTTGAAGTTACTATTCATAATTTCAATAAATAAAAGGTACCTATTCACACATTTTTATGAGTATGATTAAAAATATGGAATCTATATTTCCGAAATCAAAACAAATTATTGTCGAAAATTAATTTAAAATTAATTCCCATTGTCACTACCAGAAAGCGTGTGTTTAAGAACAAAAAACTACCAGAAGATTAACATGTGTTTATATCCAATTAAAATGTGAATATATATTTATTCACAAAAATAGGATTAAATGATAAAAACATAGTACAATCGCACTTTGAAAACAATTAAAAGGACAGTATAACTATATAAAAAAGTATAGGAAAATACAGTTTTGAATTAAAATGTAGTAATATTTACTATTCATGAATATATGAATTTCATTAGAAAAATGTAAAAATTTCAACCAAGGTAAATTTTTATGTCTCTCATATAAATAAGTTCTTTATTTTGTAAAATAGAATACAAATTCTTGGAAAAAGTAGATAAAAATGGTTTTCCATCAAAAAACGGTAAACCGACCTTTTAAAAATATTAGAGTATTTTATATTTAAAATTGGATTCATCCTCATTTTAAGCATCTAAAATTTATTAGATAAATATATAAAAACTATTAATATACATGAATAATTATATTTTAGTCAGTTTTATTCAGTACCATTAATAATAAATTATAGGTGTTAACTACCATTTAACATAATAATAATGTTATATTATTTTTTGATATAAATCAATGTTGTGTGCAACATAAGATTTCAAAGAAACTCGATGTTGAGTGTTGAGTACACTATCGGACCTAGAATCCCTTTTAATGTAATAATAATAACTTATTCATAAATAATAATAGAACTAAAAATTTATTATTTTATAATACCTAGGATCCAACATCATTCCCCATTTTGAAAATTGAATCCCAGTAATTTTATTTACATACAAAATAAGTGCAGGTATTTATCCCTCATATCATTTTTAGATTCCCACATTTCCTCTTAAACCATATGGGTTTTACAAAAAACATTTTCCCATTGTATCATCATATTCCACAACACTTTCTCCCTATGGTCTAGAATCACTACTAGCTTTTCCTCATAAGAATGACTTTCTTCCAACTAAACTACCTCTGGACTCAACACATGAGATGAATTCTAAACATACATTATCAACATTGAAAAATAAAAATATTTATGTAAATGGGATAAACATGGACATTAATCCATTCATTAGGAAACTGATCTAACATTCTCTATGATTTCATAGGGTCCAATGAACCTTGGACTTAGATAATATTTCTTACCTAAATGCATCACACTTTTCCATGGAGAAACATTGAAAAAGATATGATCACCTACCTCAAAATAAATATCTTTTATCCAGTTATTTTTATATCTTATCTACCTTCTTGGAGCTATTCACATTGATTCTGAATCAACGTAACTTTTTCTGCCATCTCTTCTACCAATTATGATCCCATCAAATTCCCCTCACCAACTTCATCCCAAAAAGCTGGAGATCGACACCACTTTTAATATAATGATTAAAATTTTGTCATCTATATACTGAAATTAAATTTTTTATTATAATTAAACTCAAATATAGAAATAAGTTAATCCCAACCTCCTTGGTAATCCATTGAACAAGCACGTTTCCTATCTTCTCTGGACTGAATTGTTTGTTCTGACTGCCGATATGATTGTGGATGTAAAGATGTACTAAAATTTTATTCAGCTTCCAATTACTTCTAAAGGTCCTTAAAAATGTTAGATGTGCACATGAGATCAAGATATGATACAATGGAGAAGAGAACTCTATGCAGTCTGACTATCTCTTTAATATACAATCAATTAAGTTGATCTAGAGACTATGTGTCTAGAATTGGATTAAAATGACCAAATTTAGTCAATTGAATAATAATAAAATATATTTCATTATTACCACGATATACCTTTGTAAATCCCACTATGAAATCCATGGAAATGTTTTTCCATTTCCACTCTGGCACTGGAGAAGGTAGAAGCATCCCTTTCAGTGGCTTCCACTCTTCTTTAACCTATTGATGAATCGAACATCTTAGAAAATAGTCAACAATATCTTTTTGCATTCCATCTGACCAATAATACTCCCAATAATCTATGAACATCTTAGTACTGCCAGGATGAACTGAATATGGAGAACTATAAGATTCACATAATAAGTCTTTCTTTAACAATAAATCATAAGGCACATATATTCTCTTTACGTACCTCAAACCGTTTTCCTTATCAATGTTAAATTCATATAACATAGAATTCTAAACCAATTATACCTTTTTCTACAATTTACATTATTATTTTTGTGATTTTTTAATTATATATAATAGATCTAATTTCACTACCACCTAAAACAAAATATAAGAAATCTATACACCAAAACCTTCTAATAAAAAATTCATCAAATTAAAAATCAAAGGATCTCGTACTAAACATATAATAGTTAATATATCATTATTCTATCGAATCAAAGCATCATACAATTTATTTTCTTATCCTTTATGGTAATGAATTGTGTAATCACAACCCTTTATTAATTCCATCCATTTCCTTTTTATCAGGTTTAATTATTCTTGAGTGAATATATACATCAATCTTTTGTGATCAGCATATTTTTCACACTTCACGCCATCCAGATGATCCCTCAAAATGTTTATTGAAAAAAAACTACATATTCCAAATCATGTGTAGGGAAATTTAACTCATGAATTTTTACTAAAGTGATGCATAATAAATTACATGATCATTCTTAGTTAGGTAAAAACCAAGTCCATTCAGTGAATCATCACTATAGATATCAAATTCATCATTTCTGGAAGGCAATTTTGAAACTGAAGCACTCAAAAATTTCTATTTCAATTACTAAAAACATTCATCGCATTTTTTTGTCTCGATGGACATATTAATTTATCAAGATAACATAGTCAGTAGGCTATAAAAACATGAAAAATATATAACAATCAACTTGTGATTACTTGATAAAACAGGAAAACTAAAAATCTATATGATATTTGTAGGTTTTGGACACTCTTTATCAACTTTTTTTATAAGGCCCTATAGTTATTCCATATTTAAAAAACATATGACCATGGAAACAAATTTCAACTAAATTTAAATCATACTAAACTTTCTATATAGTTTCTTTTCTTTTATGTTTTGAAAAACCATTGTTATGTGAATTACATTTTTTCTATATTTTAGAAAATACCAATATATCATCTATAAACATAAAAATAGATTGATCCTAAAACATATTAAAGACTCCATTTAAACCTTCTCATCATATCAGATAGGTTTATTATAACATTTGAACTCATTATAACATAATACACTTCTATATTTGTGCTTCAATCCTATGTAAAACCGATTTATCTTACTCTCAATATCTCATATGAAATTTTGATCATACATTGTCAATAGATGGAATTTTTCTTCATATGTTTCCCTTGAGTAATCCTCCTACATTAATTCCATGAATTGTTTTTCCACCATAAGTTGAGTTGTCTTTGGAAATTATTTCTCAATGAACATTCATTTGAATGCATCCCAATCAATGGAATTAATCTCCTCACTATCCATGAAATTTTTAACCACTAACTAGCACTAATTGTATTCATAAAAAAATTATAAATAACCAGACTAACCTTTTTATGTTCTAAACACCCCATAACATCTAAATTTTTTTCGAGAGCGTTGATCCACCCTTCATATAGCAGATGGTTAGATGGTCTTATGATTGGTGGGGGACGTTTCTTCATGAAATGATCACTACCTACATGTACCTTTGTGGATGATCTACTAATCTCATGCATGGATACCACCACCATTTATATCATAAGTCAACTGGGCTATGACTGCAACAAATTCTTCAGTTTTGATTCAAACCAATTCTGGTTGTTGATTCGGTAGGTTTTCTTCCTCTTGATGTCGTCCTATCTTAGATACTCTATTTCCTCTGCAGAAACCATTTATAACACGTACATATTGTAGATGAAGAAACATAATAATCTCAAAATTCTATATCATTTCAATTTCACAATAATGTAAAAATAATTTATAGATATTCATTTAACAATATCCTTACACATAAATTTATCTAAACCAACCTTTGATACCAACTATAATGACCACCCTCAAACATTATATAATCTTGATTCTTGATCAAGAAATTAATTTCATTCTCACTGAGTATATTTTCATGTTTACACTTTTAGAGAATTAGGCCATAACTATTACATTACATCTCAAATAATACAATGTAGACAGTCATACTCTATCTAATTTTTTTTCTGAACAATAAATCTCATTAATTAAATGTAGAATTATTTCCTTTATAAAAATATTTTTGGAATTATTCATTTCCCTTATCCATATTTATTCCCTATGAAAAAAAATTCTAAAACATGGGATGAGTGTAAGAAGCTCAGTACGGGTTATTAAATAAGGAAAGAAAATTGTAGTCCACAAATAAATACAAATCAATGAAATCAAACATTTAACTCATAAAATATAAGCTCTTTAATATTACTCATGAAATCATAAGATTTATTAATATCTATTAGAATTCATAAATCATAATTATATCTTTTGTTATCTATATCATAATTATATTTTATATTTAACCGCTACATAAGGAGTAACATTCATGTACAAGTTTGTAATACCCATCATAGTATACTCCTAAAATCACCTAGAAGAAAATATAATGTTTACCTCTGTCATGTTACCCAATGCATTTGAGAGATATATCATGCTCATCTTCCCCCAATTTATCATGGATCCACCCATATATTTAAACAATGACCATGAACTAGGACATAATCATAACACAAAAGCATAACGGAACAATAACATTTCTATATTACAATCACAATATATCATTTCAAGATATTGACATAATCAATGCTTTCTCAAAACAATTTTCAATAACAAAATACGTAAAAAGAGTATATGGTATTTATTTTAATTCAAAAAACATTACGGCTTGTTAAGGAAGCCAAATATTGAATAATGCTTGTGGTGGTAGAAAGGTCATTGTTTCATGTACGTTGAAAGGAAACATTCCTTTTGTTATGTTGTAAAAATATTCATAATAAAGTTTCATTCTTAAAATAATTTAATTAAATTTAATGAAAAAATATATAATTATACACTGTATAAATGAAGGTCATGTATAAACAAAAATATGCCTCAATGAAAGGAGATTGAGATGATGTCCCTTACCATGAGTGTGACTTGTCTCGTTCATTCTTTATATTCCTAAATAATAATCATAGGAAAATTTATACATTATTCCAAAATTATTTCAATTATATTTTTAATTGTATATTACTTATCATAATTTTATAATAATTACATAATTCTTTATGTTCATATCATCCAGTTTGTCGATATTCGGTTCTTGAGTTGATAATGAACAAGTTTATTGTAAAATGTCCTTGTGGTCAAAATTCCCTCATATTCAGAATTTGAGTTATGATTTAAATATCATATATATACAGTAAATATTTCCTTATAATTTCCCTAATATTTTGAGATAAGAAGTGAAATTCACCGTTTAAGAATATGGTAGGCAGCACGTATGCATGTACACTACTCTCATTTTCTTTTCATATTATAAGATTAATAATCAAATGATATAAATGTATATTATCATACTAGTATTATATTTATTTAATGTATGTCACATATTTTTAATAATACCATCCTTTATACGTTCTATGTATAACATGATTGAGTCATATCACATAGATGGGGTGTCTTTCCACACTTTCTGAAATGAAATTATCATATTTACACATTAGGGAGTGAATAAAGGTATCATATAAATAAAATTTACTGAACTACAGAGACAACATAAATTTAATATATATCATATATAAATATAGTTCCAAAAAAATGAACACCATGAGTGGTGGTAAGGGAACATCGCAGAAGGAATTTTCTGGGAGGCTGTGGTTCACTGTACACAGAAATAGAATGTCCGTATCTATTAGATGGAGAAGTGTGCAAGTGTAGTTCAAATCCTTAACATAACAACAACCTAGTTTATTTTTAATATTGGTGTTGTTATGTAATAAGTAATATGAATATCATATAGAGTGTATAATCAATTTAATATAAAGGAAATTGAAAGAAGACATTACCACTAAATCAGGTAAATTATTTTGATTTGACCCAAATGGATTTCTTGAATTTCCATATGACCAAGGTATACTTCTAGGAGGAATGGAGGGACATTGAGATATTATTTGGAAGGGGGATAATTTTTCTAAACTAAGATCATGTTTATTTATTTATAAACAATTTAAGGATTCATTGAAACATCTATCTTCTAAAAAAATTATATGTTCACCCCATAGGGATACACTAGGAAATATTTATTGTTTATCATGATTTTATAAGAGTTTTGTAATTTATTCATGCAACTCAATAATAACTATTCATTATGTAGTAAATAAAATATAAATATTAATTGTTATGTTATATATTCAATACATAACTGTTCTATTCATGGGAATATATTAAATTATTAAATAAATACATCTTAATTATCTATAAGAAGATGAATATCTTGAATGTGGATTTTTTACAAATCAATTTGAAAAATGCATACCCTATTAATAATAATTAGGACCCATACAATGGACGTAACATCCATTGGACATTCATCCATATTCTAAATCTATAAAATGAACATTGATAGATTCAAAATATAATAAGTCACTTCACTTCCTTGAAATTTGATATAGAGTCTATATATAGAGAGATGATCCAGGACAAAAATCACATCAAATTAAACAAGTGTAAGAATAAAAAAATTAATAGTTATAACATTACACCAAATATCTACAATAAGGTGGTTATAAAACTGATATTCAATCAAGATAAAATTATGTTCCTATAGTACAAACTCAACATGAAATCATTATGGTGGTAATGTGATTCCCTTATAAAAATATTTTTATATAAAATATTGTGTAGATATAGAATAAGAAATAATTTTCCATTAAAAATTGGATGTTAAGGGTACCATTCCCCAAATCAATTTCATAATCCATATTTGTTGTCATGATCACATGATTTGTCTCTTTATTTTCTGAAACGAATGGGTTATGAGGTCTATATTTCTAATTGTCCCTTTTCATAGGGAATTGATACAAATAATTAGTGATATAATTTCATCTTATGAACAAAAATTTTGGTGGTTTATTTTGTTGAGAGTTATCCCAATCCAGTTCATATATAATCCCCTTTACAACACATTGGATTGATTTTTCTTGATTTTCATTATTCTCAAACTTGAATTATCATCTCATTCCTTTCAAGAATCACTATAGAAAACTTTCAAAAATATTTAGTATATAGAGAATGAAATATTATTCTTCAATACATATAACATGAAATTGGTTATATATAAAAATAAATCTTCATTTTCCAATCACAAAACCATGAGTGTTTCCAACATAAACATCCACTTTTACTTTATGCTGAGTGGTTTCTTGATAGATTTAAAATTATCTGATGTATAATTACATTTTAATAATTAGATTCAAACAAAGAAATAAAAAAATAATGATATTTCCGTAAAATATTAATATAGAAGTTTACCATTCATGAATTTTAATATGATATTCATAGATAAAAATGGATTCATCATTCTTCAAAATAATCTATATAAACCTACTTTCTATTTTTGAATATAGAGTTTGTGAAATTACATTTGAGGAATAAAATATGAAACCCATTAAATTTTAAAGTATTTATTAATTATTATTACATTGTATTATTGATATGAGTCTAAAATTGATCAGTTACACCTTCTAAGAGATATACTACCAGGACAACTTTTCATATCATGATCATTGAAGAATGAAAAATATAATTTCCTTAGAATTATCTTTTTTTGGAAAACTAATGTATAAAAACCCATTGAAATATGTATTATGTTGTCACATAATAAATTCATGGCCGTTTGAATCCCTCATTGTTGAATTTATATGTTTAACATGATACAAATTTCAACTCATAAAATGCTATACTATAGTGAGAACTATCACAAGATATTTCAATCAGTATTCTGATCCATCTATTTTCTGATGAGGAAGGTCATGGAATTCACCATCTTATTAATTATTAACATAACTGCATTAGGTGAAATCTAATAAATACATAAAAAACATATATTAGGAATTATTCTATAAAACATATAGTGATAATAATATATTCCCAAAAATCAATCTAGAGATGCCATTATTTTTGAAACATTATTAACAATATATGAAACTGATGGTTCAACCTATGTCAATCATGGGCATAATATTTTAGAAACCATTATAATGGTTCATTAAGAAAATATAAATTAAAAAAACTATATTCCACTAGAGTGTTTAATCCAATATGTAGAAGGGTCCATCAACCTACACCATAATGATGACTGAGATATACTCAAAAAAATAGTTTCCTGTATTTACTCATCGATTCATCTGGCCCAAAACCACATAAACATATAATATATAGATATTGTTTTATACCTAGGAAAACCAAAAAATATCCACTTTAACAATACATTAGTAATTCATACTATGCTTGTTGTTTTTTATATTGGTTTCTCCAATGTTCCATAATCCTAACATCCAATTATAACTAAACCACACAATGATAAATATTGACAAAACACGTGAATAAATTAGACAAATATATAATCATTTTAGAATTAATATAAATAACATACCACAAGTGTACATGCCTCATTACTTTAAAGGTTAAGAGATTTTCGTAACAATAAATAGAAACTTATAATTTGATAAATGATCTCTAAAATCTCCCAAAATTTCAATCATATTAATATCATTCTAGACACATAATATATAAAATCATCAATCAAAAAAATTTAATGGAGAAATTAATAATTTCTGATCTTATATGATCATTACGGATAAATATAGGAGGTATTAATCAATTAAAATACATTATCATAAGCCCATGACAACGTTATCTAACCTAATAAGACTATGAATAATAATTCTAAAATCTTTAATTAGAATCAGAGAATTGATATTTTCCATGATAATATAAAATATAAAATAGAGTGGGAAATCATATATATTCAATCACGATTCATTATATCATATCATAATGTTAGTAATGTCAAAAAAATCCTTTCACAATGTGAACATGAATAAATAGAATCATGTTCACACTTTAAGTTAAGGATATAAAATATGATACTCAAATAAACAAATTTATATGTAAATAAGTGTATTTTTAAACATATAAGCATGAAAATTGGTCTATTCATAAAATAAATGACATACTAAAATCACCTAACATATACTAAGATAATGAAACTTGGTCTAAAAAAATGTTTTAAACACATAATTAGGTTAAGGAATACGATAATTACCTCATGAGTGATCCATAATTACCAAATGAATTATATGTATTCAATATACCCACATGTCACATTATAATAATCCATTCACATTTATATTAAAGGGTCATGAAAATGTTTATCATTCCATCAAAATGTAACCCTTATAAAAGAAAATGTGTTTACTCATTATTCCATCATCATAAACATAAACCATTTTGATAATTAAAAAATATATTATCATAAAATAATAACAAATAGAAACATATGTATCATCAAAAAATGTCATCATATATGGAAAATTCCTTTAATTTTTACATGGAATATTACATGAGGTATTTAGCTATTTAATTTTGAAATATCTGTTATAAAAAAATTTAATTTCCAAAATATTAAGGAAAACTTATTTTTAAAATAAACATGCATATTTATAAATAATTCATCAATGAAATTTATATTCATGGTGACACAAAAAATATATTCTAATTTTATATGTTAAATCATTTCCATTCAATCATTTATGAAAACTCAAAAATGACTTGTTTAAATTTATTTGAGAGATTAAATTTAAATTTATGAAAATGAATTCGAAGGTAGTGGAAAATAAAATTTTAAGTCATTTAATATATATTTATGAACATTCATTAAATAATTATAAAGATCATGAATATGGAAATAATAGGTTGTCGACCAAAGATGAAATTAGGTCAATATTTCCTTAAAAATGTTTCTCAATTGTTTCAAGGACGATAAATAGAAAAAAGGAAAACATAAATATGAAATATAGAAATAACTATATGAGAATATAAATTTAATGGGATTTTCATATAAAGTTCATATAATTTACACGATGTAAATTGTAGTATAAACAATCACAATGAAAATAACATCGAAAAATAAAACACATACATCATGTGTTGTCTAACATCCAATAGATTCAAAAATCTTGTATATTGAATATAAATATATTATAAATCTATACACCAACAATATTAATACATATTATACCATATATGAGTTATTTAAAACAACATATTAAAAGTTTATAAACTATTCATTATAAAATCATTGTTCTAGGTGATGCATGTTTATTTTTTCATATAGGTTTTGAAATGGACTGCATAGTCCTCATACTTTAATCATGGTTATAAGTCCCCATCCTTAAATGATACATATTATTATTTAAATAATTAATTCACATTTAGTATCTTTTTAGGTTTATATTTTGACATAATTAGGCCATAACCATTACATAACAACTCGGATATTACAATGCATACTCTTCTACTCACTATCGAATTTTTCAAAAGATTAAACTCTTTAAAATGTGATTTAATTTTTTTCATTGATATAAATCATCATAAAATTGTTCTTTAAATATAAAATTCTATTTAAAATATTTATACCATGTGGAAAACGTTTCAAAATCTTAAGATTTGAATAAAAATATCTGTAAGGGATATAAAGTAAGTAATTTAACCATTAGTCCATGAATTTTATAATATTCTCAATACATTTTTAAAAAATCATACTTTTCAAAAAAAATATATGTTATTTAACATATATCATGAAATCATATGATTCATTAAAAACAACATAGAAATACTAAATCATTATGGAAACTTTTGGCATCCATATCATACTTATATTGTAGCACTCATAGCTACATGGGGAGTAACCATCACATATTCATTTTTAATACCCATCGTAGTATATTCCATAAATATTTTATGGGAGAAATGTTTTTTACTATGTCTCCCTATAAAATGCATTGGAGAGATATAATCATCTAAACCTATCTCATTTTATCATTGAACCACCTGTATACATATTAATTGTCTACGAACAATAACATAATCCTAACATATAAAACATGCATAAAAGAAAAAAATAAAATTTTCAATTTTCAATGAAAAAATATAATTTCATTGTAACTATATAATATATACATTTAAAAAAAATTAAATAAAAAATAGCTAAAATGGAATATGGTATTTTTTTCATTTAAAATCATTATTGCTTATAGATTAAATTAAATATCATATAATCGTTATAGTGGAGGATAAGTCCTTGTTTGCATATTAATTAAAAAATTATTTTAACGCATAGTAAAAATATCATATAGAATAATTCCTTTTGAAAACCATTAATTAAATTCAATTTTAAAGGGTTTGATTATAATTCATATAAAATTTGGAGGTGTATAACATTAAAATATTCTTAAATGAAAGGATATTAAGATGATGTCACTTACCTCGAGTCTGACTTGTCTTGTACATTTTTTATATTCTTGAAAAATAAACATAGGTAAAATTATATTATCCATAGAGTCTTTTCCTTTTTTTATTCCATTTATATGGAATATTTAATTTTATTAACAATTATATAATTTTTTATGTTCATGTTGGATGTTTTGTCAATATTCGGTACTTGAGTTCGAGAATGAACATTGTATGATGTAAATTTTACCTTGTCGTAAAAATAGCATCATATAAAAAATAATTTTCTTGATGTAATGAGATCTATATTATATTAATTACACTTTTATTCAATCCATTAAATATGGTTATGAAAAATTAACAACATTATAATCAAGGAGATGGTAGGTTGTATGTACACATGAGTAGCGTTTTCATTTTTCATTAACAATTATAGAAATAATGAAATTATTATACTATCTTTATATAATAATAATAAAATAATTAATAACATATTAAATATTTAAATATACTTATATATGTCATACATGTGTTGTAGTGAATAAAGATAAGTCACGTTACTTCGTAGAGGTGACAGTTCACACGTATGTATGAATGATGATTTCAATTTTTTGTGCATGGAATGTTATAAAATAATTGATATATTATCATCATGAAATGAATAATATGAAATTAATATCACATATTAAGATTAATTATATCATTATAACCTATTATGATATATTTTTATTGAAAATAAATTATATCGATTCGTAGAGGTGATAGTTTACATGTATCCACGAGTAATTAATTCTATTCCCTTATGATGGATGTGGAGATGGATTTAGGTTACAATTAAAATACTTCACTTTTTCCAATGGAGTAATATCTATTGGTAAATGTTAATTTTATCTTGATAAAACATTTTACCAACATATATGTCTATTTCAATGAACTTTCGGTAACAAATAGATCATTTAATGTTTTCATGAAAGATAAAATAGTTCTATTGAAATATTAAAAATACGAATAGATAATATATATATTGGTTAATGTGTTTTTAAATAGATTCAGATGGAATTTTTTTTAATAATATTACCAATATATATAATTTATTTTTAAATGACAATTGAATAAAAATTAAAAAAAATCTTGTAAAATTTATTATTATGTTTACTAGTTAATCATATATAATAAATATATTTTAATTACTAAACCAAATAAAATATTAAAACATGGTCAAATTTAGAAAATAAATAATTATATAAATAATTAAATTCATTAAGAAGTATCAATATAAATAACTAGACCCCCCACCCCACCCCAACGACCCAGTCCTAACGATATCCATGGAGACCAGCTCCGACGAGTCATCTCTAGCTGTAGTAGATCCAACCTATCATCTACCAGGATGTACCTCCATAAAATAATATTGCAATATATAGAAACAAAAAAACCTAGGATCCACTATGACTCCACCCTAAGGGTATATTGTCTCTTGACTACAGTCTTCAAACACCCACCATAGTAGATGAATAGATAGTCCCGCCAATGATATTTCTTAACCCCCCAAGCAGGACACTATAAGAAACCAACCCATTCATCTATATTAATAGTGAGTAACCTCAAGTCACTACTATTCCACACCCTTCATCTCCAAGATCTACACCATGCACAACAAAATAGCATACCCAATGTTCAGCATGAATTGAAATGAAAAAATAATTAAATGAATGTGTAATGGGAAGGGAAAAATTAACAAATCATGTATACCAACATTCTTTATCAAACTTGTTATTTATATTGACTTTAAATAGTTTGATCTTCCATCATTAGAAGAAAGTTAAACTGCAAGAGTTTGAGAAATGGTATGGGAAAAATAGTCTAGAAAAGATCTAATGAATGGTGGATTACTTTCTAGTAGCCATTATATATATTGAATTTTGACCCTATCATATGTTAACACAATTTCGTTTCTTTCTACTATGATGTAACATTTGTAGCCAAAGAATAAATATGGGTTTTTCCAATGTAAAAAATCCATGAAATTAATGGCCTATTTTGAGAAAGAAAAATCCATTTCAAAAGGAACAAAAAAGATTAAAGAGAAATAATATTCAGAAAAAATTGGTATGAATGAAAATGTGTGATGAGATATATAAAAAAGTGGAATATATACAGAAATAAAATAAATAATCAGAGATATTGAAAAAATAAAATGATGAAAATATCATTGTAAATATGGATTAACATATTCAAGTTCCCTTTTACCCAACACATCCTCAATGTAAGAGTCAATGTTGTGATTTATGAATCCTGATTTATAGAACAAGATAATTTGATTTAATAAAGAAAATTCATGTTTCGCAAAACCCATTTCACACTAAAACATTTTTAGAAACTTATTTTCTATTGAATAAGTTTGGTATATATAATTCGTAGACTGAGAGGAAATAGAGAGTGCCGCCACTTGACCAAATATGCACCATACCAAAAATTGAACCCACATACTTGTGTATCAAATAAAAAGCTAGTGGAACCATTAATGCATAGTTAAATAAAGACCAAGTAGAAAAACTAACACAACCAACTGAAAATAATTAATCACTGTGTATTTCAGAATAATTGGTGGTAATGTTCCTAAGGGACCCAATCACATACATCATTATGGTTAAAATATAGATAAAATTATGTAGTTGAAATTAAGTATATCACTATGAAACTATAGTCAAAACCTAAAACATGTATTTTAAAAAATATTAATTTTTCTGTATTTGATAAAATCATATTAACACATCACATATGATGGAATAAATTTAACTTTTATTTTAGTAACCATATAAGGATATTTTTCTTCTCATTTGAAAAAATGATGAGTTCCCATTTCATAATTATATCTATTTTCATATGGATATAATATAAAAAGGTTAAAATAGAAAGGATGAGAAGTCATTAAAATTATTGAAAGTGAAATCACAAAAAAATTATTTAGAAACAAACTGACCAAAAGAATCACGACAAATCAATGTGGTCTACATTTTTAATGATACATAGAAGGCCTAAAGATGATATAGTGTCAATAAATACCCATTTTCCTTCACCAAAACCTAAATAAAAAATAAAAAAACTTAAAACTAAAACACATAAAATAAACACAAAAAATAAAAATACACTAGGTGACCAAAATCTGCTACTCATACCCAATTCCACCCAGAGCTGTCACTCCCACTGGATATGGTAAGCAGCTGATCATATCCAATCAAGTAAGAAGGTCCTCTCACTTGCACATTATTGTTGAATCAGTTCATCAACAATATCACACTAGTAGAAAAAATCATCAGTTTAAAATGAATTATCAACATGATTGATGATAATAAAATAAAAACCATCATTCCTCTAGTTAATTGACCCTCCTTCATGGTGGAGGATGAAGATCGAAACTGGATCTCTCAAACTGTGGTATTCATTATCAAGTCATGATCCTTATGATTTCATTTTGGAAGAAGAATGACCGACCACCAATGTAAGGATATCAACACCATCTATGAAAGTAGGAGAAGATATACCATATTATATAGTATTTTAATTTGGTAGTAGAACATTTCATGGTTTAAAAAATTTAAACAATTCATCCCTGGACAAATTTAACAACATGATTGAAAAACATTCATCAATATTATAAAAATTACTAAATCAACCATTTTTTAACAATACTAGAGTAAATTATAGTTCATTTAGAAATCCCAAGTTTAATTAAAACAACCGACTCTAAACAAAAATATGCAAAAAAAATATAACATTACTTAAGGAAGGCCTTGAAAAGTGTAATAAATAAGAAACGAATTACATGACTACATAAGAAAAAACAACCATTAATATATAAATAATGTTTAGTAGAATCAATCCCCTATAATAAGGAATTAAAAGGACACTACATTATTCAATATAGCTTTCTATAAACCCCAAAAAGGTAACTGACAATACCCATACACATTCTAGGACATGGGATCCCAAAAAACCTAACTTGTTTAAAGATATAATTCTTCAGATTTCATACCATGATATTTAATTAAAAATCAATTAAATATATATCATATCTCCCTTTCATTACTTTTATTTTAGACCCTTTAATATAATATTTGATTAAAAATCACAAGAGACCTTGGGAAATTTAATGTCGAAACATTTTTTTTCATTCAAATCCATGTATTCTAGGGTAATAAGGACATCACTAATTAAGGGTATGAGTTTTGGAATCCTTATAGAAACACATATGTCAACTGGAAGATCATGGTAGAGACAGTTTATTGGATATGTCTCTTAATGAAATGGATTGACCATTACGGTGAACATTCAACATTCAACAATTTTAATAACATCACAATAGGTAAATGAACTATAAAAAATATTCATTGATTTATCAAATTGTAGACATTGCATTATGTTTGATATAATAACATAAATTATTAGATTTTTCTCATTAGTGGGCACAACATTATCAATATCCTTCCTTAAAAAAATATCCAAGAACTTGAAAATAAAGTTTTACACATTATATTTGGTATTCAACTATAAAGTCAGTGAATACTTAGGAGCATAGTTCAAAAAAGGTCCCCATCGCCATTTTCGAATCATGGGTCTTATCCCTAGTTGGACCGAGCATAGTAAAAAAAATAAAAGACATTTATATTGAATTCATTATCAAAAAATATGTTCAATTCTCTGAAAAAATAGTATATTACATGACGGTTTATTTATAATGCATGTATTCAATATATCTTGTTACCCCCTTAGCTATTTTTTTCCTAGAACACAAATCCAGGGGCTTCATGTTTGGAGGTAAATCTGTAACAAAAAATTAATTCAGTTATGTGTTGTTTAAAGATTCATTTTTATGTGATTATGGATACAAAATTAATATACTTACCAAGAAGAACATTCTCCAAGTAAACATTTATTCATTGAAAATAAACCTCACATATCCATCATTACAAAAACCTATTATGCTCATGAGGTTCGATGGGTGAAAAAGGTTCAACATGAGGACACACACAACAAATTTAATACTATAGTGAAATAAAATGTTTTCAAGTATTTTAATAACCACATACTAGGGAAGAGTCAAAAAAATAATCCTAATGAAAATATAAAAGACACTAAAACAATAAAGAGAACGTTTACCTTTTTTAAGCTCTCATGGTACACTTTGTACACCCTTCAAAACACCCCTTCTTCCAATATAAAATTGATATCAATGTTCTTTTTCAAAACATAGATCTCCTAGAATTAAACGACTTGGGAAGGTATATATCCTTTAATAATTCATGACATTTCATCTTTGAGGAACCTCCACATGTCGTGGGATGGCATGGGACAAGCAAGAAATTAAGGTGATGGAGGGGGTCAAATGGGGATTGTGGGGGTTGTTCAATGGTGATGAAAAAATAGGGTGATGGTAAGTGAAAGTGTATTTATGGTCCTAGTTGAAGGAACTATTACAAAATGAATAGGGTCGTGAAAGAGGTGGAGGGTTGCGGAGGAGGCATGTGGTGCCAGCTAAGAGTGGTGGATGATGCAGTGGTGGTCGCCAAGGGTAGCGATGGTCATGGGGGAATAATCGGGTCTCAGTGGAGGAGGCAGTAGTGGAGGGTGGTGGGATCGTGCAGTTGTGGGGGTGGGGGGACTCTAGGATTCGATAGTGTAATGTTCTCTAAAATAAAATAAAATTTCTAAAATAAAAAATATTATACATTTTTTAAAAATAAAAATAAATTACATATATGCATGAATGGTATTAAATTTTATAAAAAATAATAATTTTTATTTATAATGTAAAATTTTTTCAAAATTATGGAAACAAATATTAAAAAAACAATATGAATCAATTTATTTTAATGATACTTTGTTTTAAATTTAAATAATTAATTTTTTAAATTATTTTCATTCGATATAATTATATTTATTGAATTTAAACATAAAAATAAATTATCCTATTTGTATATATTTTTATACATATTTGTTAATATATCATGTATATTAGCTATTTAAATGTTTATCAAATTGAAAACATTAAAAAATATACACACTATTGATATGTAGAGAGAAATAAAATTAAAATGAATGATTAAGATATTTTTAATAAGACCTACAAATATTAATACTTTATTTGGTAATAAAAACAATAATATATAAAAATTTTGTTTCTATTAATTGGTAATTTATAAAATATTTTTTTTTCTATTGAAAAAAAAAATTTATGGTAAATTATTTTTTGGGAAATATTATTATTACTAACAAATTCAAAAGTTGGTAAAAAAATTATTGTACTAGTATGATAAAGAATTATACTATTTTTTTCTAATATATTTGTTGGTATTGAATTATCAATATAAAAAATAAATATATGTAGGTAAAATAAGTGTTGGTACTTAAAACTAATAACAATAAAAGAATATATCTATTAGAATTTACCATTTTTATAGATAAATATATAATCTTTCAATTAATTTATATTGGTATAAATCATTTTTCATGTTGTATTATGATATTAACATAATAAAATATTGTTATATTGGTGATATTGGAGTTATTATCTCATCATTATTGGAGGATATTTGAAGGATGTGGAAGAAAAAATAAAATCGAAACACATTAATAAAAACATTAAATTTTTTTCAGATGATCACATTTCTTAACACCTTAACACCACTAAGATGAGTGTAATGCCTAAAAAAGGCCTTAGTAATGTTTAGAGGGATTATATGAAGAGTTTTGGTCAGATATTGGCCAAACCAAATGAGGTTTGTTTTATCATAGGGATAAATGGGTTCCATTTTTTAGGAGAGGAGAGGGGAACACATGGAATTAAAAAAAGTATTAAATTAACTTAAATTCATTTTCTATTCCAAATGGGTCAAAATTGATTTTGTTAGAATATAAGATAACTATGTATATTAATGAAATCATCTAATGAAAACATTACAAGATTGACTACTTTATTAATCCTTATCTTTTTGGTTTAATAGCATTAATTAATGTTATATTATTATGTAATTTAAAATGTTAGAGTAAAAATAGACACTAGAACACAATAAATTTTTTTTATGAATTATTAATGTCATTTTCAGACATATCTCGACTATGTTATTTAAGGAATGTAATTTTTAAAAATTTGACGCATTTAATAAACTATTTTAAATTTTTAAATAGTAATTAAGTTAATTTAGACACTATTCATTACATGACTATTTAAAAATATAACTACTTTATACCTTAGAAGTAACAACATTAATTTATCTAAAACCTTTCATATTAATTGATAATTTTTTTTGATTTCATCAAATATTTCACATTGTTTTTATTTTAATATTATTAATATCATTTATTTGATGTTTCCTTTAATAAATCATTAACTACGTCATCACAGTTTAGTAATGAAATTTAATTATTTATTTCTTAAAAATTATAAATAAATTAACATGATTTATTTATGATTTTTATATTCTTATGTACTATTTATAGTAAATGGTATAACTTATATAACACCATATTAAAAATATTTACTATAAGATACATGATTATGACATCATTGTTTTTTCCTTAAATAAAATCTTATAAATGTCACAGCGAATCTTATGTGGCTTACAATGACCTAAATGTTTCCCCAATAATATTAATTATCAATAGTAACACATATAATTTGATTATAGAATGTTTTAGGACAGTTTTATATAATTATAAAAATATTTTTTTCTTTTAATTACTTATTTTACAATTATACATGGTAAAAAATACAAATATTACAATTGACGATAAATTATTTTTATCATATTAGATTAAATTTTTTTTAATTATTAAAAAAAATTATTTCCATTTTTTTAAATTAAATTCATTGAAATGATTAAAATTAATTTAAAAATTAATCTTGTTGATGGATTAAGGAAACAGGTTTAAAGTTATAACATTCAAAAGTTCACATGGTTTTTATATACAATTTAAATTGGAAATATAATACAATGAACTACATTTTATTAACTAGTAATAAATATTTACTTATACTTTAAAACCAATTAAATGGATAACCTACCTATATAAATCAATTAGATGAATATGATTATTTGAATAAAAATACAATATTTTTTATTATTCATTAATAAAATAATATTATCAAAGAAAATAAAATAAATTCCACCAAATTAAATTTTCATGTTCATCTTAAAAATAATTATTTAAATTTTTCTATAAATTTTTTAAAATAATAAAAATTTAGAATTAAAAACTTTTCACCATTAATATGCAGTATAACTACCATTAAAATAAATTAGAGATTTTTATTCTTAAAATTCGATTTACTATTATATAAAGGCAATAAGATTTTTTGGAAAAAAGTAAAAACTTTTAATGAACATATGTGAGCATAATATAGTTATTTATGATCATTCCCTCCAATAAATAAGCTAGAAAGTAACTACCATTTAAAAAATAATATTAATAATACACTTTTTTCTGGAATAACTCGGTCTTGTGTGCTCTAAAATATTTTAGTCAAATCCAATGTTGCATATTGGTTACGGAATAAGAAAAAGTGTCCCCTATAATAAAACATTAACATAAAATTAATAAATATAAAGGGATATAAAAAAGTATTGTTCTCTAATTAAATGGGATTTTTACAATGATTCCATCATCGCCATGTTTTTTATTATATCATAGTCGTCATATTTATTCATTATATATAATACTATAACAGTCATAATAATGAGATGTAGATAAATGAATTACATAACTTTGTCGATACAGTCGTTACTACCTAAAAATGAGGGATGATTCAACTTTTTTATTAATAGGCTCATATAAATGTAAATATTATTTAAAAAATATTTACTAAATAGTATATATTTTATATTATATTATTTACCAAATATAACCTCATTACTATTTATGGAAAGAATTAAGGACCAAAAAACATCACCATTATGAGGAGTTGGTATCCCATGTGTATGAGTGAGTGTCATTATCTTTATTCAGAGGATGTAAAAGTACGTAGGTTGATAATATATTATAATTATTGACTTTTTATAATTTCATAAGTACCGTATATAAACATAAATTCTATTGTACTAATCTATCATGAATAGTAGTTTTTTTAAATTAATTGTATTTCTACATGGAGGTGGAAGTCCACATATATTAATAAGTGGTAATGTCATTTCCCATTGATTGGAAGGAGTGTTAACAATAGCCAATAAATAATCTTAATAACATATCCTAACATTTATGATACAAATTAAAATTTTTATAATGAATAATATATATTTAGTGGAGGTTGAAAATTAAATAAATTGAAAGTGTTAGGTTATAAAAATTACCTCATCATATTTATTCTTCCATTAGATCCCTACTTAAAGAAACTTGGAATGATCTTGTAAGAATACCATGACATCTATTTCTTAGATAGAGAGTTTTAATGTTTAATTTTTCAGGTTTGGAAATGTTAGGTGGCTCTAATTTGTGTAATGAAATAAGAGGAAGGGTGGCATTTAATAAGTGGGTGTAGGGACAAAACATGAATTTTTTGAAGGATTAATATATAATTAATTCATATTCATTGTAATGTGTGCCATACACAACAATATTTGGATCCAATAATTATAGATGTCTAAATAACATCAAATAAAAATAATTAAAATGAAATTTTGTGGCCTTATAATTTACTTAGTGTTAAATTACCATTTTAACATTTTTCTTGAGGTAATAGTATTTTCATAATAGTCTCTATAAAGAAATAAAAGAAATGAAATTATCATAAATAATAAATTTTTTGAATCTTGTCAAAAATATAGAATCAATTTTCAAAGATTCTATTACCATAAATGGTATAATTTAATAAAATAAAAAAAAATCAAAAAATGTAATCAAATATTATTTTATGAGTAACACCTATATATGTCTAAAAGCATAATTTAACAAATATTAAGAATAAGTTTTATCCAAATTTTTTAAATTGATTTTTTTTAAATTATGTAATCATATTTTAAAACAAATATAAATATAATTAGGTCATTTAAAAGAATGGAAAATAAAATATTGCTTTCTTTAATAACATTTATTTTTACAATTCATCCAAAAATATATTTTTTTGAAATTTCAAAAAATTCATCCCTACAAAATTCATTGAAGATTTTTTAAAAAAGAAAAATCAATTTTAAAAAAATATAATTTCTAAAAAGGTTTGAAATTTGTTATAATTTTAATGCATAGAATGGAATAAAATAATTTTTTAAGAAAAAATACTTTATGAAGAATTAAAAATCCACAGATTTTTTACTGCACATGAATCATTAAATTTTAAATATATAAATATTATATACATATTTTCCATGATATTGTTATTACAATTCATACATCCTAAATTAATGGCTAAGTATTGATAATCACATATAAATAATAATATTTTTACATTATATCATAGTTTTTGAGACCCATCCCTAGAATCCAGAGCTATTGTCTGCAACTAATTATATTTTGATGACTACAAGGAATCAAATCTTAAAGGACCAAGAGTTTATTATTCCTAGTAAACTAGATACCAACTTGAGGCATGAATTACAAAATAATACACTAATTACGACATAATTTTTATTCTAAATAAATTACTTTGAGGAGAAATATAATCCATATAGTAAATCCTTGAATATCATTCATATTATTCTTCTTGGATTCCTATGGAATTAAACATAATATGAGTGAGCTAAAATAATAATTAAGGGAAAAATATTTAGGATGTAACAATTAATCATTCAGAATAAAAGTTATGAAAAAGATATTAACCCAACTCACATGCCATATAATCAATAAACTGAGAATCAAGTGCATAAAAAATATATAAAGTTAATACCATGAAACACATAACATTCAAATAACTAAATAAGGGAAAATAAATATAGAATGGTAGGAAACTGAAACATATTTTATCTAAATATCTAAAAATGGAATGTATCCGTAGATACGTCGATGAAAAATATAATTGATGAATAATAATTGATAATGAATGACAGTAGTGTTTTATTATTAGATTCAATTTTTTCTAGGTATATAGAACTATTACTATGAAGAACTTCCTATCAAAGTATTACATATTGAATTAATTCCAATATCAGGTAGCTAGCCAACTGCTTCGTCTCATAAGACTACCAATGCATCAAAGGGGAATCTAAAACTGGGCCCCAATCATGTTGTTCTAGTCCAAAACATTACTCATATTGAGTAATCTAAATAATTAGTTTTCCTTGTCAAATATTGTCATTGAATAAAGAATATATAATTATCAATATTTACTAAATAATAAAATAACTATCAAAGTGGAAACCACATTTAAAACGGTATAAAATATAGGTAACAACTATATCCATGTTGAATTATATTTATTATTAAGGTAAATTCATTGTTCATTGATCATAGGAAATGAAATATTTAAATATGACTAAATGTAATCAATGAATTCAGTTTGAATAATATCCTAGTCCAAATAAAATATAAATCATACAGTGGAATATTAAGCACAGTATTAATGCAACATACCCCATGTGGAGTAAAACAATGGATTTTTCTCATTGATGAATAGAATCATTATAAATTTTTTTTTAAAAAAATATTCTTAAGCAAATTATATGTTGGTTTAAAAACATATTATTTAAATATAAATTTTGGTAATATTTCATTTAAAAAATAACTCTTAATTGTGAAAAGGATTCATCAACAAAATGATGGTGGGTTGGTCTATACATGTTATACGAGCTAAAAAGAACATTTCTTTTGCATGATTATAAGGTAAAAATTTATTTTCCAAAAGCGACCAGAAGAATCCTCTGAAAAAATAGAAAATAAAATAAGGGGAAGTAATTTCATTACCCACTCATTTTAAAAACATATTTGAATATTTTTTAATAAAACATTGTTTTTATAAGAATATAGGTTCTCTAAATAATAAGGAATACAAAGTTGGGTTTTATACAAAACATTTTCTAAAACATTTGTAGTAACAAAGAGTGTTAAAGTGGTACTAATACATTAAAATGTTTCTAAATAACCACATGATAGAATATTAATTGTTTTATTGAATAATTGTCACACAATTTCCATTAATGGAAATACTATTATATTGCTTTTAACTTTATTGTTTAGGAACATTATCATTAAACATTCAGAAGTGTCCCATAACACTTTGAAACATTTTTAACCATAAATATCATGATGGAGTAATATTAAATGAAATTATTAAATAAAATTAAGATAATGGAATTCATGAGATAATATATAAATGTAGGAATTATATACACCAATGAATAGATGTATATTGTGAACATGACATATACCCCACAAATGTAAAAACACAGATTAAAATCCCCTAAATTGGGTTTCTTTTTAGGACAATATCCTTTAACTTCTTGAATAATAATATTATGCTACATTTATATATTATTGATAATATTTATCATGTTTATCGTTACTTTTATTTCATTTATTACCCTGTTTTATATGACTATTTAAACAAATAAGTTTATATCGGTTGTTTTGACCAAATTCATTTTATGTTTCAAAGACAACTTTGGTTGGTATATTATGTCCAAATAAGTAATTATATAATATCTCTATAAAAATAATCATGAAAATATTATAATTTTTATACATCAATTATAAATTGAAAAACATACATTACTTATGGTTATTAAAAATTATTCAACACTACAGTCATGGAGATGGTAGGTTATACGTACAAATTCGTAACGTTCCAATATTTTAATGATCATTATGGAAAGAAGTTAAGTAACTCCATATCATTCCAAAGTGAAAATAATATCAAAAATAAAATATTATTTAATCATATATATTTCTATATAGAACTATTGTGATGAAAAATTAATAATAACATGTTGAGTAGGTAGAAGTCCACATGTCAATGTAGGACATTATCATTATTTATGTGTGTGAAATGGTAGTAAAGAAAATGATATATATATATATATATTGTATTTTGAGGAATTTATTTTTTTAATTAATATACTATATATGTTATTAATGTTACATAAGTTTATTTAAATTCATCCTTTATAAGTTCTATGTTTAGTGTGAATGAATTACAACGCTTTGAGGTGGCGGTTCTCCACACTTCCTCAAATGATAATATCATATTAAAGTAAGATGGAAATTATTAATAGAATGTTTATAATATTATTAAATAAGTATAGATACATAAAAATATCATAATTCATATATATATATATATTGTCTATCATAATGTCCACCATGAGAGTATGTAAGCGAAAAATGACCAATCATAATTTCGTGAGGCAATAGTTCACCGTAGACAGAAATAGTATGCTTACAACACATTACATGGAGGTGTTTTTAAGTGAAGTTTTAAACCATACAAAAATACATCCAATTATATTTATTTTATTGTAGTTGTTATACAGTAATAAATTAACAATATTTTAGGTGTTGGATATAAGAATTAAAACTAAAATGCTTGAGAGAAGACGTTACCTCTTAATCGGGTAACTACATTTGGTTTCTATGAAAAGGCATCCATGGAAGGATTTATGCCAATATGGAGACTTCACGGTTAAGGGGAGGTATTTTTGGGATCAATATGGTCATATCTTGTATGAACCGATGTGGTTTGAGAGGTTTGTGGAATGAGATAATTAGTGGCCTTTTGTAAGGGAGGAAAAAGACCCAATTTGAATTTTTGGAGACAAGTTTGGTGAAAACATGTTATTACCACTAAAATGTGATAAACACTGTTGAATGTAAATAATTTATGGTTTATTAAATAATGTTATCCATTAAATATGTTTTGTATAGGTCTATTGGTAATTTGTTTCCCTATGATAAATGTTTAGTCTTTTGTTAATCTTAATTTCACTTTAGTTATTGTTACTAATTTTAATTACATTCAATAATATTTTTTTCAAAAAAAATTGGAATTATTAACAATTATATATTAAAAATATTTAAAACATGGAAACAATTTTTCCATGTTTTAACCTCATAATTTCTATTAATTAATTTATAATTAATCATACCAGTGGGATAAAAATACTGGTTGATAAAGTAAAAATGTTTCCAAGTTTTCGATGTTTTTGCAATCAATTTCAAAGTGAATTTGATTCTAATGAAAAAAAAATTATAAAAAGATTAAAATATTGTCTAATTAAAATTTAAAACCAATTCACAGTAAAAGTTAAACTTATAAATGAATTACATGAAATAATTATCTTGAACTAAAATTCAATACAGTTAACTACTAATTAAAAATTTAAATGTTTCATAAAAATTAATAAAATTCAGTCTAACCTTGTAATGATGTTTATTTTAAAATAACAATGTTTATTGTTAAATATTATTTCAAAATAAAAACTAAAAATGGGTTCTGTATTAAAATGTAGTAATTTTTCCTACACATAAAAAAAGGTTTTTATCTATAAAATAATGTTTTTTCTTTTCATGTGAATATAAAAAATAGTGGGTGAATATAATAAAATTAATTATTGAATATATTTCATATATATTTCTTCAAAATAAATCTTTAATTTTAAATAATTATTTATATTAAGGCAAAAATCCTTTGGAATAATAAAAAAGTTATATTACTTTTTTACATCCAATTGGTTTGTAATTTCATTTCTAATTAATTCGTAACCCATTTATTAATTTATATTTATTTAACCCGTAAATTTTCATAATTTAGTTAATAATACTCAAATTAATTAAGATAATGTCTAGTTTATATTATATAATTTTATTTTATTAATACATTTTTTGTTGGTAAAAATGGTTCTTGCGTGTAACGCAAGCTATCGAGGAAGGGCACTCATATGTATAATAAAAGATAACTCGGTGATGTCCATAATAAAATATATACAATATATTTTATGTAATAAATATATTATAATTTAAACGAGTATTATATTATTATACATGATTGGTGGCATGTTCCATACACACTATCAAATACAAGGTTCTTACTTTAGATTTTCTGGGTGTCACTTTCTCCCAACTTTATTTAAATTATGTCTTTGTAATATAAACTGCATCGTGGTAATAAGTTGTTTCAAACATCGTATGATTAAAATATCACATCATGAGAAGGGTTCATAATTTTTCTACTATAAAAGTGATAATTTAAATTACAAAGGCCACATAGAATACCTTTTTACATGGTTTCTAAGTATGATAACGTTAGTGGGATGCCAAGATACATACTTGGTGTAAATGGTAAATATTTATAGGATTGTATGAGGTAATAAATAAATAAAATTGAATGATCAATTAAAATATTATGCACTAAATGCCATAAATTTATGATTATATATAATACAATTGTTTCAATAGAAATTGTGTCTTAGGAAAACATTTTATTTCAAAGTCTGTCTTCTAATTTTGGGAAATTATTCTAATACCTATAAATATAAGGAACTATTACTACTTGATAGGTCTAAATTTCATATAAACATTACATAAACTTTTTTTTGAATCAATTAAATTCTAATTTATAACTTTACTACTAGAATGTAATTACCAATAATTTTTTATTCTTTATAGAACTAAAACCATACTTTAATGGATCATATAGCATATAAAACAGAGAAAATCCTAACTATTTCCTTTAACCATATTCCAAAACTAATATAGTTAATAGATTAATCACTAATCCAAAAAGAGTGATACAGATGGTTCATCATTAATATTTATTCATCAATTTTTTAACTAAAACTGATGAAAAATTAACCAATACATTTTTAGGTTAGTCTTTGGTGTGTAACCATTATCATTATTCGGTCATGGGCTCATGACAGACCGCCTTTCTAAATTTTATTGGTTTCCAACTGGCATACAATTTGATATCTTCTAAAACAAAATTAATATTATTTAAAATATAAATATTATAAACATCCTTGAAAATAGTTTAACAAAAAAAATAGAAATATAACTATGGTTTTTTATTAATACCCAAAACATAAATAATTCTTCCATTTAATTTCCACATATGTCTTTCCTTGGTCTAGGGATTAACCATAATATCATTGGTTGGATTTCTAAATCCTAAATCCATTACATAAATCTAAAACACCATTTGATTAACCTTGGTAATCAATTATCAAAATGAATTCATATTATTCATAATGGTTTGTAATGAAAAATAGATTATCCTAAGGAAATCCCCCAGGTGTGTCAAAATAGGTTCATTGTATGGCATGTTGTCGTGAACTAGGTTACCAAATATAAGGTTTAGAACACCATATTACAGTTGTTACTCATTGGTACATATATTCTAGAACTATATACACTTATAGTATCTAGACATGGATATATTTCTATAAAGACCCAAATAATCTATACTGTACCAAAATTCAAGGGCTTTTGTATATAATTATACTCAAATTCTACCTTAAGGTTATGTTCTCTAACCTATGTTTTCCTAAATCATATTCCCATGGTTTCTACTAAAAATCCATTTATACCAATTGTTGCAACCCCAATCTAGAAGCCCAGGTATGGTGTATGCATCAAATTACCTTATAATGATTACAAGGAATCATATCCTGAAGGACCGAGAGTTTGGTAGTCTTAAAAAAACATATACATACATGGGACTTTTATTAGAATATAATACACTAATTATAACATTATTTTTTTTATTTATAAAATAATAAAATTGAGGATATATCTAGTCCATATATTAAATCACAACATATTTTTCATAGTACACTTTTTGGATTCATGGGGAAAGAAAGATAATAATTGTGAAATTACATGCTCAGTAAAGAAAAAAATATAGTTGAATACATAATTATTCAATGAGAATAATAATTATGACATAATTATTATTTAAACTCTCATTTTATATAATAAAAAAACTGAGAATGAAGTGAATAAAAAAAAATATGGACAGGTAATAACTTAAAACACATCCCATTCAAATAACTAGATAAATAAAAATAAATATTGAAATGTAATAAACTAAATTACATTTCATATAAATAATGGAAAATGAAATATATCCATAAATATGTTGATTCAAAATATCAAGGATGAATAATAACTAAAAAAATTAGGGTTGTGATTAATTAATGAAGGTAATGTTTTTTAGGTATATAGAATTAGTATTGTCATGAACATTCATAAGGAAGTTTATCTATCAGTTAAAACCCCATCTAATGCAGTTAGCTAATGATTTCATCTCATGAGATTACTGATGCATATAGGGGCTATCTATAACATGGTCCACAATTATTTTGTACCAGTCTAAACCATTCATCAAATTGAATATTTTAAAAAACTAAAAATCTTTATCAAATAAACATATTGAATATAGAATATGGAATTATCAATATTTCACAAATAATTAAATAATTGTTAATATAGACCATATGTGTAAAATTATATATGTGTTAGAATATATTAATGTCCATGATGAATGATAAGAATAATTTGGGGAAATTAAATGTTCAACAATCATAAGAAATTGAAAATTTAAAATGGACTAAAATTAATAACGGAATTGAATGTGAATACTAACCTTATCCAAATCAAATATAAACCATACATATAGATATTAAGGATTGTATCAATAAAATATACCCAATTTGGATTAAAATATATGGTTATTGTCATTGATTAATATAAACACAATAAATATATCTTTTAAAAACATTATTGATGAAACAATCCTTTTTCTCAAACAGTATTTGAAAAACCATTTCTTTTAAGATTATTTTTGTAAATATTTTCTTTAAAAAATAACTTTTAAACAAGAAATGAAATCTTTAAAGAAATTAGGATGGGTAAGTCCATAAACATAGTATGATTAAAAATAACACTCCTTTGGAAAAGTTGAAGGTAATAAATTCCTTATTTAGAATGTGATAAAAATATCAATTTGAAAACAATATAAAATAAAAAAACGAGAAAGAACATATTTTCCTTCTTATTTTAAAAACCAATTTTAATTTCTTTTAATAATACATGGTTTTTAAGAGTGGACCTATTCTCCAACTAAAGTGGGATACAATGTTGGGTTCTTAAAAAAACATTTTTTAAACAAATTGTGCACTAAAGAGATGAAAATTGAACTAATACATTAAAATGATAATTAATAACAAGAGAAGAGAAAATTAATGATTTTATTTGACAATAATCATATAATTATTTCAAATAGAAATACAATAGAAATATTATTAATGTTATAGAATAGGAAAATAATATTTAATCATTATTTACGCTCCTTTCCATCATAGAGTCTAACGAATGAAAATGGAAGTACCTTAACTCAAAGTGATTCATCCTTTGAAGAAACATCAAAAATTGAAAAAGGCATAAACAAGGACATGTTTACACTTGGGTCGTGCAAGTTTCATAATGGCTGCACAAGTATACTTGTGCACCATATTGTTCACACAGGTGATGTGTGCGCCCTATGTTATTTTCGCCCAAGGACTTCAAAGGCCTATAAATACCCCTTTTGGGCCCCCTATTTCTAGGACGGAAAAATCCACAAACTCAGATTTGAGCTCTCTGCACCCTAGTCTCTTCTCAAAGACTTCCAAACACTTCTAAGGTAATTTCTTACCTAGAATGGACGATCTAATGTGGGGGAATAAGGCAAAAGTGTTGAAATTCATCAACACCTATGCGCCTAATTGTCTAAACATTCTATAAAATTAAGACACGTGTGCACCGTCTTATCCCTTCAACAGAACCTGCACACCACTAACTTAAAAGACTATAGGGGTAATACTAAGGGTTGGAGCCAAGATTCGCCCAAGTATTATCCTATGGGTTGACCATCGCGTAGGTACTTATGTGTCATGCAGGTATACCTGTGCGGCCAAGACCTGCGCCCCACAATAGTACTTGCACGCCTACTTCTTTTTGGGAGCCCATCTTTCCTATTAACCTCTCTTATTCAAATCCACTTATCCTATTCAAGATTAAGCCTTCAGAACCTTCTTCAAATCCATTTATGTAATGGTTCCTTTATTGGATTCCTTTTTTGAAATGAATTCTATTGAACATATCTTAAAACCTAGTGATTTACATCTCTTTATGCCACTATGGTTAGAGATTTCATTCATTCAACCTCATCCTTTAAGAAGAGAGGGTCTTTATCCTGGGAATCCTCCTTAGGAGTAACCCCAAGTATTAATTCCCTTAGCTTGGGCATCCTCCTTAGGAGTAATCCCCAAGCAAATGATTATTTAATTTGGGCATACTCTTTAAGAGTCAGCCCTAGTCATAATTCCCTTAGCTTGGGCATCCTCGTTAGGAGTAAGTCCCAAGCATAAGCTTCATTAATTTGGGCATCATCCTTAGGAGTAACCCCAGTCTTAATCCCCTTAGCATGGGCATCCTCCTTAGGAGTAATTCCCAAGCATATGTTTTTTTAATTTGGGAATCCTCTTTAAGAGTAAGCTCCAGTCGTAATTCCCTTAGCTTGGGCATCCTCTATATGAGTAAGCCCCAAGCATAAGCTTCTTTAATTAGGGCATCCTCCTTAGGAGTAATCCTCAGTCTTAATTCCCTTATCTTGGGCATCCTTTTTAGGAGTAGGCCTCAAGCATAAGCTTCATAATCTGGGCATCCTCTTAAAGAGTAAGCTCCAGTCTTAATTCCCTTAGCTTGGGCATCTTCCTTAGGAGTAAGCCCCAAGCAGAAGTTTCTTTAATTTGGGCATCCTCCTTAGGAGTAAGCCCCAGTATTAATTCCATTAGCTTGGGCATCCTCCTTAGTAGTAAGCCCCAAGAATAAGATTATTTAATTTGGGAATCCTCATTAAGAGTAGGCCCCAGTCATAATTCAAATAGCATGTAAATACTCCTTAGGAGTATGCCCCAAGAATAAGATTCTTTAATTTGGGCATCCTCCTTAGGAGTAATCCCCAGATATAATTACGTTAGCTTGGGAATCCTCCTTAAGAATAAGCCCCATGCATAAGCTTCATTAATTTGGGCATCCTCCTTAGGAGTAAGCCCCATGTCCCCTAACCAGGGCCTCCTTTTTAGGAATAAGCCTCAGTGTTCAAGTTCCCTTAATGTTGGTAATCCTTTTCAGGAGTAAGCCCCATGATCCTAAATTTAGGGGCCTCCTTCTCAGGAGTAAGTCACAATTTCCATGTTCCTTAACCTGGACCTCATTCTCAGGAATATGCCCCAATCATAATTTCCCTTAACATGGGCATCCTCCTTAGGAGTATTCCCCTGTTCTCATTTCCCTTTAACTAGGGCTTCCTTCTCAGGAATAAGCCCCAATCAAAATTTCTCTTAACTAGTCATAATTTACTTTTTATTTGGGCTTCCTTCTTAGGAGTAAAACCCAATAATAAGTCCCATATAATTTGGGAATCCTTCTCAAGAGTAATCCCTAAGTTAAGTATCCAAATCACCATAAAGCACATATAACTTTATGGACCTTGTTCCCGGGTTTTCTTCTCTGATGTAAATCCCAATCCTTATCTATCTTGGCAGTCATAAATACATAATCCCCACATTATTGCATCTTTCATGGAACAATTTTTTGGTTTTACCAATACCTATTTTTTCTCACACCGAGCATGACTCATGTGATCTTAGATTGTAAAAATAATTATGACATCTTTCTTTGATCCATCAATCATGCATAAACCTCATTCTTCTTTTCTCGAACTACGTGGGTTATGATTCCTTTTCTAAAACAAAGGATACATAGGTAGCCCATCTACGGGTACAATCCCAACTCTAAAATAATCCATGTCCTTATGAATGACCATAAACGTCAAGTGCCCCACTGAATGGCTTTAAAACCAGTATGGTTATCATAATGGCCATGAGATTTCTATATAATGTGTTGAATGATACCATTAACTAAGAATATCTAACAAATACATATGATTCTCTATCAATGATGAACCTGAAATACATATAAAATATTATCTAAATTTCATACATATTAATCATTGATTGTCAGATCTAAAGGAAAACTCATTTTTATACTTGGAAATGTAATAAGGATTCACAAAAATTACATTAATCTATAAAGAGAGTCCTAGAGTAGACAATAATTCCCCCTAAAAGGTATGATGAGTCCGACCTCTCATCCTCTTGACCAATGAAAATTCATAAGGCTCATCGGTTCACAACTAATTAGCACATACCTTTGGAAAGTAGGTCCAAATGGATATAGAATCATTGGATGTTTCCGGTTCTACGAAAAAACCCATTAGAAACTGATTGGAATGTTTTATCCTTAAAAAAACGTGGTCATCCCCATTTCTAGAGACGAAACAAAAAATGGTGAACCCAATAATAATCCTCAACCAAGTTAAAATTATTTTTTTCTTATTTGTTAAGCCCCTATTTAAACTTAATGAGAGGGCCAACAAAACAATCAAAAACATATGTTCTCATCCAAAAGATGTAGTGGCCGAACTTATCTTGATTATGTATTTTAAATCAAACATTCCCTCTTTTCCAAGAACATCTGTGTTATAGAAATGGATTATCTAAAGTTCACACCTGTGAATGCCTCTTCTGTGAATACCTCTACTGCTAATCCTGCTGGATCATCGTCCGCTTTGAGGATGACATCACCTACTCAGCATCTTGAACTTTGGGTATCAAATGTACCGGTTAAGTAATATCATCAAAAAGGTACCATTTGTTCTCTGGAGGCCGCTCGACAAGCCCTCTAAGACAATAATTCTCCCTGGTCATCCGGACAGCAATGACCAGCAATCAAAAAAAAAGGTGGTGCCAACCACCATCTCTAACCGTTTTTGGTGGTTATCCCCAGAACGCAATCAATATTACCTCCCATATTTTGGGGAGGTGAATGAGAAGGTCACTGATGGCCTTAATTCAAGGGGACATGAGTCCTTCCCAAGGGCTCCTATCAACAATCACTGCCAGACTCGTGCGGCATTACGCCCTCAAAATGATCAGGGTGTTGTCTACAGGCGTTCGGCTCAGGTTCCTCGAACCCGAGCATGCAAGATGAACCACCAGAGGCGATGACCGGTTAACATTGAGAATTTTATTATCTCTTCCATTTCCAGAGAAGTCCACCAACCTAACATGGTGGAAAGCAATGAGCGGGCACACACACTCATCCGTCTTAATCCCGCTATCCAGCAGACTCATCTGGCAGCAACCCACAATTCCCACCAGGAAATTCAGGTGGAGTACTATAGATAGGAACATAAACCTGTTTATAAATCATCAGCTTGTCAGAAGGCTCGTCTGACTACATACGACGAAGCCCACCAACCAAATGTGTTGACAACTAGTAAATAGGTACTTACACCTGCTTACCCTCATCAATCCTGCCAGCAGTCTTGTATTCCAATATTGATGGAAGTTCATCAACCACGTACGGTGGAGTGCAATTTGTAGGACCATACACATACTAGTATTGATCAATCCTACCAACACACTCATTTTGAAGCACTCAATGAAGTCAATTGGAAAGCCCTAATGACCAACAAGAGGCAGAATCAACTCTCTCCCCCCACACATGAGTACTGTCAGAATTCACTGGCAAGAAAAGGAGAACATGAGCATGAACACACACCTTCTCCAAGCACGGAATGGACATTGATTCCCATTCCATCATCTGAAGTCACCAAACACATTCTAACATTGTTGAAGGAGCATAAGCAAATCCCTGCTCATATTCTGTATGCCTACCGGGATATTATAACAGCTTCACCAGCATCACCGAGAAAGAAATCCAAATCTATCCTTACCAGTAGAGTAATACATCAATAGTTTACTCCGGAATATATGCACACCTCTATTTTAGTCCACGATGGTTGTGGGTTATACTCCCCCATGTCATACGGACAACCATTTTAGGAACATACACCTGAATTGAGTGGAGATAATCAGCCTAACCTGATCCTTTCTCCAGAGAAGGCACATACACCTGCCCTTAATAACCAATTTCAACAACAAGTGGTTCCCAATGTGAGTAAGAAGGCTTATAAGAAGAAGTATCATCCAGCACAGTAAAGAAATCAAGGGACAATCTGTAATAAGGATTTACTCGATGATGGAGTTCTTGATGCACTCAGACAATTATCTGTTGCAACTCATGATTCTAATATCTCATTTCTCAGTAGCGGGAACATTAATTATGAAGGTCTTCATCATACACTTCATCATGAAGGCTAGCTTGATGACATTTTAGTCGATCTCGATGTTTCATCTTCAGATAAGAGATATAAGAACCCTCTGTGTGGCCAGAAGACCAAGGAGCAAAATGATTCATCTTTTGTTGTATCCCATCATGGTGGTCCTCCCCATGATGATGAATTTAGCTTCAAAAGTCCTCTCCACAGTAGTAATTAACATTTCCTGGAAAATGCTCTAATGGACAATGTAGTTACGAGAAAGACCTATTATCTTTAGGCACTTGCAAATTTCAAGCCAGTAATGTCCGATGCTTTACTGTTAGTAGGTGACTTACTTTATCACTAAAAAGATAACATGGGGTGTAGGTCATTCTCCAAAACACCCCTTGGTCATTCATCTTCTAGTTTGATAAGTGAATTCTCTAACATTCTTATTAAATATGATGAAGCAACAAGGAAGCACTTGCTCTGGTCTAATCAAGTAGAAGTATCTTCATTGAATGATAAAGTGGAAGTGATGAATATGAGAAAACAACTGGCGAAAGATGAAGTGCTTGTCATGTTTTAGCCATTGGCTGATTCTCAGTATGACATTCCATAGATGTTGATGGAAGATTGTATTCAAGATATTCGTCTCAACATGTGGAAAACTCTTTTTCAATTGAGAAAGAAAATATTATCATTTGATGTTTATGAAAATCATGTCAAGATAATATAAGTGTTATAATGCCAAATTGAAGTGGAATCTCTCTCAGTTTCTTGATATTCGAAGGCTGAAAAGCAGCAGAGAGCCCTTCAACATTAATGCCTTGGCGCATTAAGAAGATTTCTCTAGTTAATTTCAAATACCCCATGTGGTATTCATATCAGGGGATGTGGTGCTCATAGAGCACTACATTTCTCTGTACTCTCTGGCCAACAAAGCATGCCGAAAATGGTTTCATGAAATGTTATTGCTCGTGGCCGGCCACAACCAATTGGATTTTTTTGTAATCAAAGGCTCGCACAAAAATAGGCCTCAAATAGTTCTTCTCAAAATTAGTCATACAGTGAAAAATTTGTCAAATTAATCTTTCATCAGGCAAATGAGAATATCAAACAGGCTAATCGTTTAGAGCGTACACATCATCATGTGACAGAAGTTTCAGAAATCATTTATTGTTAATTTGATCCATGTGATTTGAGTGGATGCAGGTTGATGCATCTAGCCAATTTCTGGAATAATGTCTTCAAGATCAGGAGAGATTCTAAGAAAGTATCAGATATAGCAACTCAAGAGCCACTAAAACATGCCAGACTGGGGACTCTTTTAACCCAACCCTCAGAATCAATAAATAGGATTCGAAGAGTTGAAAAGGAATAGCAGGAAGAGCCCTAATCCAATGGACTGGGGACTTTTTCTAATCCCCAATCTCTTCTTTAGAGAAATCCAGTCATCTCTTGATTAGGGAAGAAGCCACAAGTGGAACGTAGAGCCGAATTATCATGAGATTCCATCCAAATTATGGTTCATCAAGAAGTTCCTGAAGAATACAATCAACAAAATGCAATGTCTCATCAAGGACATTGACAAAGACAGTATCATAGAAATTCCAATAGAAGGGATGCAATGTGTTATGCATAAATTAATGTCATCCATGCCATTGTTGTTGATCCCTCAGATGAGGCTCATTCCGAAGGATTAGATTAAGAAATTCATGCTCGAGAAGCTGTATGCACAGACACAAATGAAGAAGGTTTGCATACATGAAATAAAAGGATTACTCAGAATCTATGTATTCCTTCAAGTAACAAACTCCCCCCTCTTCGAAAGGCGTCCAACAAGGGAAAAGGAAAAAATTTCCGGTTGTATTCCACCCCACCTCTAGAGAAGTCCAATCACTCTCATTATAGGAATGGTTCACACAACTTGAGGTGGAAATGAAGGAGTTGAGGAGGTTGAATGCAGAACTACTTCAATGTAGTCTTCCTCCTAAGCATTAGAGAGTTAGTAAGATAAAAGAATTTGATGCAGCTATTGATATGGATTAATAATATCCTTAGTTATTAGTACACCTTCATAGTTATAATCCTATGGTTTAGGTGCAACAAAAAATTGTGATGTTATCATCAGTTGCAGTACTAGCCACCACATCTGTCCAAACTCCATTTATTGCTCCTGCTCAAATCCAAACTCAACCAGATGTTTCACAAAAGATAATAACTACTATTGAGTCATTAACAGCTCGGATGGAAGCTATAGAGGGAAAATGTGCAAAAATTCATCCAAAAAAGAGAGCTTACCCTGAATGGGTTGATGCAATTCCTCCCCCATCAAATTCTTCAAGTACCACATTCCCAATATTTAACGGTTCGGTAGACTTAGAGAAACACTTAACACATTTTATTTCTCATTGTGATCCTATGATGGGAACCCCGCAGCAACAAGAGGTGGTTAAGCTCAGGTGTTTTGTACATTCATTACAAGGACCATCTTTTGTTTGTTATAAAAGTTTGAAATCCCGGTCAATTACCAGGTGGGAGGATCTACGTCAAAAATTGCTTCTTCAATTCAGTTCCACGTTGCCAAAGACAACAGTTGTTTATCTTAAAAACTATAAGCAAATAGATAATTAATGGTTTTCCGATTTTATTTCTCGCTGGAATGGATTAACATATTCCCTATTCTTATCACTCCCTCAAGTGGAATTGTTGCCAATTTGTGTGGGAAATTTGTGTGATGAGTTGTGCACACCGTTGATCCCTGTGATATAAACAGGAGGGTTTTGAGACCTTACTTCAATCGCTCAATAAATTGAATAATATCTGATGAATACTAAGGATAAAGCTCGTGTAATTCCATAAGATTCAGGAAGGAGAATGGGTAAAGTAGAGACTGCTACAGTTACGCTTAAACAAGCACTTGTACCTGCTTCTACTTCAAAACCTTCTTCTTATCGAAGGGATCTGCCTCATGAGCGTCTACAACAAAGGCTGTTTCTTCAAGATGATCAATGAAATCAAATATGGAAACAATTTGAGGATATGCAGAGAAATGTTTATTCTTTCTGAAATGAAAATGTTTCTCGTTACTTCATTTCATCTCTAGAAAATAATTTGGTTCAATTGCCAAGGCCCAAAAGGCCAAAAAAGTAAGGAGATGAAGACCATCCCAACTATTTCCCATTTCATCAGATGTTAGGGAATCCCATTCAGGGGTGTTTTGTCTTCAAAGACCTCCTGCAATAGATGGTGGACTCGAGACAAGTCAAACTAAAAGGTTTTTCAGCTCAGGTAGCTTGTGTTACTACTACAAATCCAGAGGAAGAATGTGAGTGGAATGAAGCCAAAAGAAAAAACGTGCAGAAATATGATGATTGGATGGTCAGAAAAATGATCAACCTAACTCATGCCATTTTTTTACCACAATTGATGAAACCAATTATGTCTTCTGCTATGAAATCCACGGTGAAACCCTCTTTATCGGAGGGAAACTACTTGAAGAAATGACATAATTCAAAGAAAGAGGAACAGTCATAAGAATATGAGATTTTGTCAATGCCCATGATGTCTTTGACTATAGCAGATATTATACCATCTACATCAACTCCACGGGCACCGTCCCACCAAATGGCATAGCCTAAACTGGATAATTAGGCAGAGCCTTCATTAGAAGAAGAGTTGAACTTTGGTTCTGTTAACATGAATCACATAACAGATCATTATAACAGTCACAATTTCGATCCTGATGAACCAGAGTTCCCTATATCAAATAGATGAATTAGTGGAAATTTTAGTGTTCTGGGATACAGAGGAGGACATGGATATCCCAGAAGCCATTATTTCAATTCTACCCCTGCTAGAACTATATATGTAGTAGAAGATCGTGGCGGAGCCCTTCAGCGGGCTCAACAAGAACAATCAAATTCTTCCACCAATAGCAGATTCAATCCTGGCACAATTATTCTAGAGGATCGGATAGAGGTTCCATATTTTTCCTCTCAGCAACGAAATAGACCTATTCAATCTAATATTCCAAATACATGAGTATTTACAAATCCTACCCCAATACAAGATGAATCTACTTCCAAAGCATCAACTTAAGGCACATACGAAACCACATGTTACTATTGAGAAAAGCCGACATTTCGATCAAAAATTTGATGTCTTGAAACATTTGTCCCTTGTACTATCCATGTTATCATTTATGGATGCCTTGAATCTATCCAGAGATATTTGGGAGCACTCATTGAGGCTTTTTCAAGTCCTCGGGAGTTCGAAACTGAAATTGTTGCGGCTGAAGTCTACCATGTAGAGAATGGCCCTGTAGAATTTCATGCAGTGATATCTTTTACAGATGAAGATGATAATGATTTTGTGCATAGAAATATTATACCATTGTACTTATCTGTAATGGTAAATGGTGTAGACATCCAAATATAATTCATTGATAATGGTTCAAGAGTCAACCTCATCCCCATTCGTACATTTCATTGATTGGGCCTCACAGAATCTAATTTATCTCCTTCTAATTTAATGTTACAAGGACATGATAAAAATAAACAAGAACCAATGGGCGAGATTATACTTAGAACTCAATTTGGAGACCTTTTATCTAATTCAGATTTCATGGTTGTTGATCACGATACAACCTTCAACGTTTTCTTTGAAGACCTTGGCTACATCAACATGCAGTTATCCCTTCATCATACCATCAATGTCTCAAATATTGTTTCAATGGTCAAATTGGGACATTGTATGGTGATAAAGCCCCCATAAAAACATGTGAATCTCAATACATTGAGGGGGAATTCTATCACATGAAGGGTAAGGAGAAATCCACCACAAAAGAGTTTACCAAGGTTAATGCTCCATATGGTTTGGAAAAAATTCCAGTAAACCCATTCACACATGTGAATACAGATTATGTGTTTCCTATCAGTCAAATTGGTAGGATAGATCCAAATCTATGTACTCTTATGGAAGCATCCATAATGTCAATTACGACAATCAAGCCAGACAGCATGGGAGATATTGGTGATTAACAAAGTAATGATGAATGCTCAAATAGAGATTTCTTCATTTCATCTGCTGAAATCCAGCAAGTCTATACTTCTCCAACCAGGCTATAAGAAGTTATATCAATGTTAGAGGTGAACGATGATGTCGATTCTCAATCCATCATCTCTTATTTATGACCCAGGAAGACTCTACATCATCAATAGGGTTAGAAATTGAAGCCACATTTCAAGATGTTCAAATTTTAACAACTCTCCAGATCATGGAAATTCTGCGTCATAATCTGCTATGAAAGTAGAAATATAAGAAGTAACACATATTTAAGAAGAAGAGGAAGACCTCATAGATGCTCCTCCATCATTTGAAGAGGGTATCTATACCACTGTGGATTAACTCAGAGAAATAAATCTGGGTTCAAAAGAAGATCCACACCCCACTTTAATTAGAGCGGCCATGACTCTTGAAGAGCAAGATATGTATATTTCATTTTTAAAGAAAAATAGATAAATATTTGCTTGGAAATATACAAATATTGCAGGGCTTGATCCTGATGTTGCTACTCATCATTTGGGTTTTCCAGAAGAACATCGAGGATTCAACCAAGCTGCAAGAAGAACACACCCAACTTATGCTTACAAAATTGAAGTTGAAGTGGATAAGCTTATCAAAGATAACTTCTTCAGAGAAGTTAAATATCCCAAATGGTTGGATATTATTGTCACTGTGAAAAATAAGAACAGACAAATTAGAGTTTTCATTGATTTCAGAGATCTTAATCGGCATTGTCCAAAGTATGATTTTCCAATTTCGATAACAGAACTCTTAATTGATTGAACAGATGGCTATGAATCCCTTTCCTTCATTGATAGATATTTTGGATATAATAAAATATGAATGGATCTAGAAGATGAAGAATCTACAGCCTTCAGAGCCCCTCAGGGTGTGTTTTGTTATCAGGTAATGCCCTTTGGCCTGAAGAATACATGCACAACATATCAGTGTGCCATCCATCATATCTTCAAACCCATTTGAGGGAAGTTTGTTGAATATTATGTGGACAATTTGAGGGTTGATCTTGGCAATTTTCTAGTCACTTGGCTGATTTTGAAGTCATATTCCACAAACATCGACAACACAATTTGAAGATGGACCCCTTAAAATGTGCTTTTTGGGTAACCTCAGGAATATCTCTCAGCTTTGTGGTATGACATCAAGGTATCGAAGTCGATCCTAAGAAGACAAAGTCAATCCTTGATATTTCACCTCTTAAAAATTTGAAATAATTGAGAGGAAATCAAGGAAACATAGCCTATATTTGGCGTTTCATCGCCAATTTGGCAGGAAAATGTTTACCCTTCACCAAATTGATGAAGAAGGGAGTCCCGTACCAGTGGACTGAATAATGTCAAGAAGCATTCAATATTATCAAGAAATATCTCTTGATCCCACTGGTATTAATGCCACATATTAAGGCCACTTATTCTTTATGTGATATCTTTAGAGAAGTCATTGGGTTCCTTCCATGCCAAGAAGAATGATGCTGTGAATGAAAACAACCTCTACTATCCCAGTCAGACTATGCATGAAGAAGAAACCCGATATAAAAGTACTAAACAGTGCGCCCTAGCATTAATATTTGTAGTCCAGAAGTTGATACACTACCTGCAACATCATATGGTCTAATTAGTATCTCGCAATAACCCTCTAAAATTTATCCTCAGTCGTCCAATGCTTACAAGATGTCTGGAAAGGTGGGAAGTTATTTTGTAGCAATTTGATATTCAGTACCTATCTCAAAAGTCAATAAAGGGAAAAGTTCTGGATGATTTCTTTGCTAAAAATATTTAGTATAAGATACATCTTCAGATATTGAACTCCCTGAGGAAGAAGTCTTTTCTATTAAAGATAATCATCAAACATGGGAAATGTTCTTTGATGGTGCTTCCAGAAGTCCAACAGGGAAGAAAATGGAAGATCCTAAATTCAACAAATTTGGGATAGGAATTGTGCTCATTTCCCCAGAAAAAGTAGTGCTACCAAATTTCTTCTAATTGTGGGAATGTGGTACAAATAATGAAGCAGAATACGAAGCTCTTATTACAGTATTGTAGTTGGCACTTCAAGCACAAGTGAATCACTTATTGGTGAAATTTGATTCAGACCTGGTTATTAAACAAGTCAATCGGTATTATGCAATCAGAAAATAAGAACTAATCCCATTGTATGATTACGTTAGAGAGTTAATGGAGGAATTCCCTTCAAAACCTACATTTCTTATGTCCCACAATTGGAAAATTCCCAAGATGATGCACTGGCTAATATAGCCACAACACTGGTAGATCCAAACTGGGACGAAACAATCATCAGTACTGCCCACCGTCATACAATTTCACCTTATGTTCAAGCTAGAATAGAGGAAATAAATGAAATTAGTGTCATTCCTGAACCATATGGTCATACTACAGGATGGATGACACCTATCAGGGAATAATTTTAAAATGGAACACTTCCACCTGATAGAGCTGGGAAAGAACAAATCTGGCGACATGTGGTCAATTTTACTCTTTATGATAGCCCAGACCACCTAGAGAGAATTCTCTACAAAAGAGGTTTTTATGGAATTCTTTTCAGATTCATTGATGTTGATGAGACAATGGCTTTCATGAGTGAAGTGCATACAGGAGTCTATGGTTCCCATCAGTCCGGACATAGACTATCTAATCAATGTCTAAGGCTTGGATACTTTTGGACTTCAATGACACAAGATTCTGTCGATTTCACAAATAAGTGTCATTATTGCCAAGTTTGTGCCAACTTCATTCATCAACCTCTAGAGTTTCTTCATACAGATAAGTACCTTTGGCCATTTTCCACATGGGGAATAGATGTGGTGGGACCATACCCTTCAGCTACAGCCAAGCAGTTTAAGTATATTCTTACTGCTACTGACTTCATTTCCATATTGTCAAAGGAAATACCTCTAAAAGAAGTTAGTTCTAAGAGCATTGTTATCTTCATCAAGTCTAACATCATTACCAGATTTGGTGTCCCTCATACCATATTGAATGATAATGCCACCAACATCTATTCATCCGAGGTAAGGAAGTTGTACAAGAATACAACATCAAATCCAACCATTACTCTTAGTATTATGCAGCGGCCAATGGCCAGATAGAATCCATTAATAAGAATCATTCAAATATACTGCAAAAGATTGGGGATAAAGATAAGAAATCAGGGTCTGATAAACTCTTTCATGCTTTATGGGCTTATCGGACCACCACCCACACTATAACACGGTCAACTCCATATTCATTGGTATATGGAACAGAAGAAGTCTTTCCCATTGAAGTTTAATTACCCTCACTCAGAGTATCCATTTGTGATCATTCATCTAGAGATGAACAATCTCTAAAGTGATTGGATGAATTGCAACGATTAGATGAGAAAAGATTGTTCACCAGCCATCACTTGGAAGTCTTTCATAATGGAATAGCACAAGATTTCAACAAAAAAGTTCATCTTCGTTCATTTATTCAGGGAGAATTGGTATTGGTTCTCAGAACTCCAATGATACCAGGAAAGAAACCTCCCAAGCTTGAGCCAAAGTGAGAAGGACCTTACTCAATACATAAGTTCTACTCCAATTGAGATTATTATTTAATATCAATGGATGGAGAACTCATCACGACTCCAACCAATGCAATATTTCTGAAGAATTATTTTTAGTAACACAAATACAAATATGTCCAGTAAGAAGTTAAACTACATAGTCACTGGTCCATGCATATGACTTTAAACTATTCCCACCATCGTCCAACATGACATTAAACTGGGCCATCATCTAACATGACGTTAAACTGTGAAAAAGTTCCTTATACATCCAACATGACGTTAAAATGTGTCCTCTTTTGTCCCTACTACATGACATTAAACTGCACATTCCCCCTTTCATCCAACATGACATTAAACTTTATTGTCCCCGTCATCTTAGCTAAAGGATGCTAAATTGTACAACACCCTTATTGTCTAACATGACGCAAAACTAGGTTCACGTCCAACATGACGTTAAACTGTGTCCCTATATTTGTCCTACATGACGTTAAACTTTATTTTTTCCCTTTTTCATGAAACTAAACTATGCAACACCAATAGTTCTCACTGCAAGACATTAAACTACATAGTCCCTCCATATGTCCTACATGACATTAAACTGTGCACCGTTAAGGTTGTTTCTACCTCTTTTTTCACACACCGAGTATGACCAACGTGAGATTAGAGTAAATTTCAACCATAACACCTTCTCTGGGCTGCTAACCATGTGTAAGTCCAAACACCTTTTTTTTAGATCGACGTCCTCAAAAATAAATTGATAACCAATTTATTCTTAAGTTGAACGATGGGGACATTGATCCTTGTCTTCTAGAATGGGTACGTAGGAAACCTCTCGAGGTTCCATCCCAAATCAAATCTCTTCAAATCGGTTCACCTCCATCTCATACGATGTAGATTAGTGAAACCACCCCTAGAGCCAATATTTTTTACATTGGTTCACCATCATCCTTTTTATATGATGTTAAAATATTCTCACTTTTGTCCTGTACGAAAATAAACTACAACATTATTTTACACCCTCACCTGAGAGTAAATCATTATTTACATTGATCTCCAATCATGTTAAATTCTGAAGACTACGTGCATACATGGAAATTCCAAAATCATTAATCTTGGTTTAAACCATTATTGCACTAAATTCCCCTTCACCCTTCACATGTACGAACAAAATTTGTACATAGGGTATTTCAAGAACTACGTACGGATTGATTCCCATCCTTATGGGATACATAGGAATTTCCGAGCATCCCTTGAATCCAGCACCAAGTCTTTAAGCCTAACCCCAAATTTCACTTTCAGTCCCTTGGCTGAAAAGTCCCCTGGTGAAAACATGAATGTGGTATGAAAACCCTGGTCTTCAGTCACATTAGGTTTATAAAAAACACACATTGAGTATTCTTTATAAATGGTCCAAGTTCTATGAACCCAAACTAAGATCTCCTACACTCTCATCCCACATGAAGTTAAACTGTATTTCATGAACTACGTATGGAATGATTCTCATCCTTATGGGATACGTAGTGAAGTGAAGCACCTCAATTCAGGACCCAGACACAACATGATTATGGTTAGAATTGGTCAATGTATCTCATTCATGCATTGGACAATAACCATTTTCATGTGTCATATTCCTAACCTTAAATACTTCCAGATTTCCTTAACCCTTTTCTTGGCTTCTGTTCACAAAATTTTTGATACCCGAGAGTTCTTTTTCTTGACCATGTAGTATGTGCCCTTAGGCAGCCCTGCATAAATAGTCTACATAATGGACCCATTAACCAAAATTTGCTATTATTTGACTATGAAGTCAATTCTCTTAGGTGGCCCTACATAATTAAACCCCCTAATGGGTTTGTCAAATAGTGGTAACTTCATTCATGGGAGAAAAACCTATTTTGGTCCTTATTGTTCTTATAAACAATATGTAAGGATCCGCAGAAAATATCCATCCTTAAAATATTTGTCCCATACTCTTTTTTGTGATATAAATGTATTTATTTCTATGGTTTATATTTCCCTTACCTACATTTTGGTCAGACCTTCATAGGAGTGACATTTATCCAGTTCTTAGACAATCTTGATCATAAATATCTTCTCCATATTCAAGTACCTCTCTCCATACAGCAAACACTATGCTTTGGAAAATTTGAATCTCCATAAACATCAACCCGCTTTTTAATAGTAGAAAAGTAAATTTCTGAGAGTTCTTTTTCCTAACTATGTAGCACGTGCCCTTAGGCGGCCTCGCATAAGTAGTCTACATAACAGACCTATCATCCAAAATATGCAATTATTTGACTATGCAGCCAATGCCCTTAAATAGACCTCCATAATTCAAACCCCTAACAGGTTTGTTAAATAGTGGTAACTTCATTCTTGGGAAATACTTCTTCTAATGCCTTTTAGCCCCTTTTCGTATAATTCCTTAGATTCAAAATTTCTTAAGTCATAGATTACATGTTTTCCCTCATACATGAGTGTGGTAATATGTTTTCAGATAAATTATCAAGGAATTGAGTAAATTGTAATCCATTCAATCAAAGCTATTTTGACCTTAAATATTTGCCTTTTTATGTCCGACGTGCATGACTTTAAACATTCCACAAAAGACATGGGATCTCTGAACAAAAGTCAAGTCCCTTATCACTAAACAAACATTTCTTATGATTTATGTAATATTGAGAAATTAAAGATTCAATGTTTGTAGGGTTATTTGTAATAATCCTAGCATAAATCAAACTATTCATACTTAGTCTGTTGTCTTAGGTTAAATTTTAAATTAGGTAGCAAAAGATGGCATGAACAAATTATTGATGAGGAAAGTATTTTTCATTTGATGCACAAAAGTTAGAAGGACATCCACAGACTGGAGTCTCTTCTCTTTTCCAAGAATTGGAAAAGACTGTAAACATAAATCTTCATTTGATTTACGGCATCCTCAGCTTCATTAGTAGCCACATGAAGCTCGTGCACTCGACTAGCTTCACACTTTTCATCTTGATGGAGTTCTTTCTTGGCATCTACAATATCTTTTATATAATTAGATTGAACTACTTACAATGAATTATTAAGCTGGTCAAGTTCCCCAGTAACAACATCTAACTGTTGCTGAAGGTGCATCTACTGGATGAATTTATCTTTGATCTTATGCTTCAGCTCCTTTATCATGGCACCATGATCAGCCTCAGCTTGGGATACCGCAACCTCAAATTCACTGATATTGGTTGACAGTCTGACCCTTGTCAAATATTGATGGTACTTCCTCTCTTACTCCCTTCTTATGATGACGTGTTTTACCGCGTCATGGATTTCGTGATATCCAAAACCACCAATTCCCAACACAACGAACAGGGATGACAGTCGGGGGATCTTCAATGATAGATATTCTAGAAGCACATCAGATATGATATTCCATATGTTCTGCCATGCCTTGTGTCATGAAAATTGGAGCACCTTTTGTACTTCTGGGTTTGACTCAGCATCGCTATCACAGGGGGAATATAATCCGGGATTAATGCACATATGGAAGTGCCCTCTTCTTCTCCTTCCCCCTTGAATCGTGTTACTTCATTTTCTATTCGCATTAGGGAAGAGGCTGAGGCTTCACCTCTATATCATTCCATTAAAATTGACGGCCCTGTATAATCAATTAAAAGCATTGGTTAGTCTCATAGGATAAAAAAAGTTAATTGGTTGTCTTTAAAATTAAGTAAAGTCACAAATATTGTTATCCCTTACCCAATGATAGATCAGCAACTGGAGAAGTCTCCTCCCTATCCTTCCTAGCCTCAACATGATTTTCAGGATAAGTTTCAATAAGTTCTTCTGGGTTATGCTTCCCTTGAGCTAGTGTCTATGAAATAGTAAGGTTGTATGTACCCATTTCAAACATTGGCAGTTTGGCACCTTGTTCATATGGAACTGCACATTTGAACGATTCATGATCTGAGATGTAATAAGAAGTTATTTTAATAGGATGAAGGATAACACTCACGTCTAAAATCATCTAAATTACATTTTAACTTAACATGATCTAAAAAATCTTCAAAAGATTCCCCAAGTTCCATCATTTCATCCAATTTTATCTCATATTCTTGGATAGTCTCACCAGTGGGGGAATTCAATACGTTTTCTTGGCGACCATCATGTTGTGGCCTTTAATCCCAAAGAGCATCTTCAGATAAAATTGCAGCATCAGTTGTAGTGTCCGCTAATTATTTCGGTATAGGGGTTGAACATAATGTGTCACAGAATAGAAGTTTTTTGATGTTTCATTCAACATTTTATGAAGCATTGTTAATTTACCAGAAGCAGGTTCTTCTCTTCTTGCAGTAGCAGTAGGAGTGTTACTGCGAACAGACGCTGGCTCCTCTTCATCAGTAGCCATGCCAGCATGAACTTGTGATTGTTCACCAGCACCCTCTATTGTTTTTAGAGGAAGGTCAGTCAACTCCTTCAAAGGGGAAACTGAAGAAGCACTTGCAATCACAAGAAGTATGAGCAACCTTTTTCATTGGTTAAGACTCATGACTATCCGAAGGACATACCACTACTGATGAAATGTTTAGCTGTGGAATTCCTCCTTTGATACTTTTTATTCTTCGGATTTTTGGGATTGTTGACATTCTCCTCACCAAATACATATATTTTAGAGTGAAAATAACTTTCTAATTCTTCATCCATGTCTTTCTGTCCTGGGGATATCTCACCTGGATCACAAAGAGATTAATTAGCCTTGATGGCAGTACCACCAGGGCTATACTGTGGTGATGTAAATTCAACAGTTCCTTTCATTTCAAGATACAGGATGATGAAAATAATTTCCTTGAGTAGCAAAGATTTGACTAAAATCAAGTTGCAAAAAAAATAAGGAAAGAAACTTACATCTTCAGGAGCCACATACTCGTGCCACTCCTCATCTCTGGAACCACCAGTCCCCTCAGTGGTTCTATGATCTATCATTTCCTTCACCTTCTTGGTGATAGTAATGGAATCGTTGATGGAATATATGAGAATTTATATATCTCTGATGTAACCCCGCACTTCATAGGGATTATCCTCAAAATAGATATCAGTAGAATCCTTAAGATTCCCTATTCCAGGGATGTGTGGACCTTCACATAAATCTATCCAAGCGGTTTTAGTATTTTAATATAAACTCCGCTATGTCTGGACAGCCTCTGGTCATAAATATTCAGAGTGTGTACCAGAAGGGTGCGAGGAGGGTCCTACAATTTTGGACTTCAGCTTCTTCCCAGCTCCTACAACTACAGATAAAGGATAATAAAATAATACTTGTTAAACTATAAATTAATGGTGATTAAATTTCCCCAATAAAGTAACTCACTAGGAGTTGATGGAGTTGGTCTCTTGATTCTGACAAGGGGATTATATCAGGCACGAGGCCACTTTGTCACTTTTTGTGCCTCATCATCCCCATCTTGGGAATCCGACGAGTCATCCCTATGTGGGGAACCTACTGAATCCGCTCTTGGTGGGGAAACATCACCTTCTTGATGAAGGGTTTCTTTCTCTACAGTTCTTTTCATTTTCCCCACCTGATAAACCGAACAATTCAACACCACATTAGGGTATGATGATATCCAGTTCTCGGCATACCATGTAGTCAAGTTACTTGCTGTTTTGTCAACTGGTAGATCAAACACTTCCCCGGTCTTGTCTATAGATGTTAGAAACCATATTTTCTAGGCAACCATCAGATTCTGCTCTGACCTGACATGCACAAGAGGGGATACAAATGTCTACTACAAACACATGAATTGGCATGGAAATCTGTATAGAGCATAGGCCTCGCATATAATCTCTTTGTCAGTCATGGTGGCCAGTACACCATCTCTGCAAGCCAGCATGTACGATCTCAAGTCCAGATTAGTGGTTCCATCATCAACAAATCGCCATGTTTGTGGGTTTCCATAAGAAACAAAATTGAATTCCTTGTACATGCTCATCCTCACCATTATATCATAAATGTTGAATGATAATGGAGAAACTCTAAAAAATGCCTACACTGATGGCCTGAAGGAACTTCTAGGAACCTGTACTCTGTTCTGTACATTATATGTCCTGAAATGAGTGGTGATCCATCCCCAAAAAACTTGGAATGGTCCCACTATTCTCAAATAAGACTTACCCATAATGACATGGTGTGATTTCGTGTGAATCTTCGCCAAAATGGGGGTGGCCAACCCAACCATTTTCTTCTCAGCCAACTTGGCTGCCACAACGAAGGTCCCTGGCCTGATGCCTCCCATAAAATCCCTAACTGGTAGAATATAAACACTAAGCCACAAGGCTAAGAGGCCCGCCAGATGGGTCTTTTTTGGGATCCTATGATTTAATTCATATCCCCACGTCTCAAATTCTCTTGCTTCCTGGGTTGGCCATAATGTGCCAAGAGCACCCCTCTTCTATGTTCTGGGGTAGGTAGTAGGACGACTACAGGTGGGACCATTCTCTTTCGAATCCTTATCCTCCTTCTTGGTATGAAATATATTCATCCACTTCGCTAGATGAATATCCTTTCATGAATTAGTTAGTGAGGTCTTTGAACTCTTGAGCTTGTGGAAAATTTTCAATAATTCCTGATCCAAAGGAGGAGTCTTATCATAATCATTCCAATTCTCCTTGGGGGGAATGAATTCATCATCCATATCACTGAGAATTGGAGCCCTGAGATCTTGTATACATCACATAAACTGATGCCTACTTCTCCATGATTCAGATTGTAGGAACTGGTTTCTGGGCTCCAGCGGCTGATTAGCTCTGGCAAAAACTCATTATTTCTATAGACATATGTCTTCCCATCCCAGACGGCTTCATATATAGCAGATCCTTTCAAATCCTTGACAAAATATGCATAGGTTTGTTGCACCCAATATAACCACATCAGATTTGTCTTCACACCACCTCCAGGATGGAAGTCCCAACTCTTCTTCTAGCCTTTAGATAGATCCATCTGATAATTTCAGAAGATTGAAGGATAACAATGTGGTTGTATCTCAGGCTTGTGAGGTTTTAGATCTGGCGCACAAGGGCTATGATGCATTATGTAGGCCTTCTCCACTATTCCAGCATTAACAAATGCTCCTCCACTTGAGATATTTATTGAAGAAAAATTGGTGTAATTCTGAAACCACGAATGTGGGAGATAGTTCTTTGCCTCTGGAATGTTGACACCTTAAAGATGACCGTGCCCATACAGAGGCAAGTAGATGCTCTGTGGAAAGTCAGGATGATACTTCTTCAAGTACATGGCCAAATATGAAAGAGTGTTGTCGAAAATATCATAGTAATCAAGGCCTACAATGTTCATCATATCATTAATTCCTTACTGGACAGTTCATCAGTATTTATGATTCTTCTAGAAGTCATTGAATCTACACAAAGGTCGAATAATTGACTCTTAAGTGAGTTTATTTTTCATAAAATTTTTAAAGAAAAGTGAAAAAATGGCTAAGGCATTAAAGCACACAATTTCAATTTTGGCGCGCAAGTATAGTTGTGTCGCGAAAGTTTTGGGCGCGTTGGTATCACCGCGTAAGTCCAAATACCTCTATAGAAGCGCGATGCAATGAACCAGCAGAAAACAAGTAACTTGTGCGGCGAATGTAACTTGCACGGAGAGAGAATAAATCTTTGAGAACTGGCTGCTTTGCATGAGGAATGGAAACATATTTATAGGCAAGGCCGCACCCCTGTGCGCCAAAGCCTATGCGGCTCACACATGCGCGACACCATTTGCACGCTCACCACATACGCACCACAATTCCTTGGTTTTTCTTCATTACCTCAAAGTCACATCCTTAATTATTTCGGATCCATCTCTAAGGGAGGACTTTTGTTGATACTTCTTTTTGTCACAGATTTTCACAAATGAAAAGGGATGTACCTTAACACAAAGGGATTTATCCATTGATAAAACATAAAAAATTGACAAAGTCATGAACAAGGATTTGTTTACACTTGGGTCGCACATATTTCATCATGGTCGTTCAAGTATACATGCTTGCCATATTGGTTGCACAGGTGACTTGCACACCCTATGTTATTTTCTCCCAATGTATTCAAAGGCCTATAAATACCCCTTGTGGGCCCCCCATTTCGAGGACGTAAAATTCTAGAAACTCAGATTTGAGCTCTCAGTGCCCTAATCTCTTCTCGAAGCCTTCTCAACACTTCTATGGTAATTTATTACCGAGAAAAAACGATCTAAATAGGGGGAACATGGCCTAAGTGTCGAAATTCATCAACACCTACGTGCCTATGTGTCTAACCCTTCTTAGAAATGAAGACACTTGTGCGCTGCCTTATCCCTTTAATAGAACCTGTGTGCCACTCATTTAAAATCCTCTAGGGCTATTACTAATGTCTTGATCCAAGCTTCGCCCAAGTATTATCCTATGGGTTGACCATCATGCAGGTACTTGTGTGGCACACAGGTATACCTGCACGGCTCGGACCTGCGCGCCCCAACAGGACATTCGAGCCTACTTCTTTTTGGGTTCCCCTCCTGCCTATTCACCTCTCTTATTCAAATACACTTATCCTATTCAAGATTCATCCTTCAGAACCTTCTTTAAATCCATTTATTGCATGGTTCGTTTGTTTGATTACTTATTTGAAAATAATTATGTGGAACATATCTTAAAACCTACTGATTTACATCTCTTTATGTCACTATGGTTAGATATTTAATTCATTCAACCTCATCCTTTAAGATGTGAGGATATCTAACCTGGGAATCCTCGTTAAGAGTAAGCCCCAGTCTTAATTTCCTTATCTTGGGCATCCTCCTTAGGATTAAGCCCCATGCATTAGCTTCTTTCATCTGTCAATCATCCTTAGGAGTATGCCCCAATCTTAATTCTCTTAGCTTTGGAATCCTCCTTAAGAGTAAGCCCCAAGCATAAGCTTCTTTAATTTGGGAATACTCATAAGGAGTAAGCCCCAGTATTAATTCCCATATCTTGAGCATCCTCCTTAGGAGTAATCCCCAAGCATAATCTTCTTTAATTTGGGAATCCTCCTTAGGAGTAATCCCCAGTCTAAATTCCCTTATATTGGGAATCCTCCTTAGAATTAGGCCCCATGAATAAGCTTATTAAATTGGGTCATCCTCCTTAGGTGTAAGCCCAAGTCTTAGTTCCCTTAACTTGGGTATCCTCCATAGGATTAAGCCCCAGTCTTAATTTCCTTAGCTAAGGCATCCTTCTTAGGAGTAAGCCCCAAGCATAAGCTACATTAATTTGGGCACCCTCCTTAGGAGTAATTCCCAGTCTTAATTCTATTAGCTGGGGAATCCTCCTTAGGAGTAAGCCCCATGCATAAGATTCTTTAATTTGGGAATCCTCATTAAGAGTAATCCCCAGTCTTAATTCCCTTATCTTGGGCATCCTGATTAGAATTAATCCCCAAGCATAAGCTTCTTTAATTTGGGCATCCACCTTAGTAGTATTCCCCAGTCTTATTCCCTTAGCTTGGGCATCCTCCTTAGGATTAAGCCCCAAGCATAAGCTTCTTTAATTTGGGCATCTTCCATAAGAGTAAGCCCCATGTCCCCAAACCTAGGCCTCCTTTTTAGGAATAATCCCTTGTCTTCATGTTCCCTTAATGATGGGAATCCTTTTCCAGAGTAAGCCCCAAGTTCCTAAAATTAGGGCCTCCTTCTCAGGAGTAAGTCCCAAATTCCATGTTCCATAACCTGGGCGTCCTTCTCAGGAATAAGCCCCAATCATAATTTTCCTTAACCTGGGAATCCTCCTCAGGAGTAATCCCTAGTTCTCAAGTCCCTTTAACCTAGGCCTCCTTCTCAGGAATAATCCCCAGCCATAATTTCTCTTAACCAGCCTTAATTTACTTTGGATTTGGGATTCCCTCTCAGGAATACAACCCAATCCTATGTCCCCTCTAATTTGGGAATCCTTCTCAATAGTAAGCCCTATGTTAAGTATCCAAATCTCCATAAAGCACATATACCTTTATGGACCTTGTTCCCAGGTTTTCTTCTCTGATGTAAATCCCAATCCTCATCTATCTGGGCAGTCACACATACATAATCCCCATATAATTGCATCTTTCTTGGATCAATTGTCTAGTTTTACCAATACCTCTTATTTCTCACACTGAGCATTACTCACATGAGCATAGAGTGTAAAAGTAATTATGACATCTTTCATTGAGCCATCAATCATTCATAAACCTCATTCTTCTTTAATCGAACTACATGGGTTCTGATTCCTTTTCAAAAACAAAGGATATGTAGGTAGCCCATCTGTGGGTACGATCCGAACTCTGAAATAATCCCTGTCCTTCTGAATTACAATAAACTTCATGTTCCCCACTTAGTGGATTTAAAACCAGTATGGTTATCATAATTACCAAGATATTTCTATATAATGTGTTAAAGGATAACATTTAATAAGAATCTATAACAAATACCGATGATTATCTATCGATGAAGAACCTCGAATACATATAAAAGATTCTCTAAATTTCATACATATTAATCATTGGTTATCAAATCTAATGGAAAGCTCATTTTCATACTTGGTAATGTAATAAGGATTCATGAACATGACATAAATCTATAAACAGATTCCTGAAGTAGACAATAATTCCCCCCAAAAATGTGTGATGAGTCTGACCTCCCATCCTCTCGACCAATGCAAATTATTAAGCCTCATTGGTTCACAACTAATCAGCACCTACCTTTGGAGAGTAGGACTAAATGGATATAGAATCATTGGATGTTTCCAGTTCTACAAATAAACCTATTAGAAACTGACTGGAATGTTTGAACCTTAAACAAACGAGGTCATCCCCATTTCCAGCGATGAAACAATCATTAAAAAGTGTCTCATTCCACTTTGAATGGTTTTAAATCATAATCCTAATTATGGGAAAATATTAGATGAATGTCTTAAATATACTGAATATAAAGTAATAAATGATATAATATATAAAAATGGGTAGTATATAAACCACAAAAATGATGATAGTGGTGACCATTACATTAATCTCACAGATGTAACAAGTGGGATCAAAATCCAATGTTTTGAGATTTATTTTGAGTGAACATAAATTTAATTATTATATAATAAAAATAAGTTAATTATATACATTATCGAGAAAAATTTTCATGTTTATTATTTTTCTTATTTAAATTATTTGCAGGTTGTATACAAATCCTTATTAAATTATGTTTACATAGATTGTTTTGACAAAATTTTGTTTTTGTGTCAAAAAACATTTTTTAGATAAGTATAGTAATAGAGGTCGATATATAAAATGTTAAGAATAATAATCATGACATAATTATAATATTTATACATAAAATAATATTTAAAAAAATAATTACATTTGTTTATGATAAATTAATCAATGTTACAATTTTTGAGACAATAGTCCACACGTACGCATAAGTAACATTCCCATTTTCAATGGTCATTCTGGAATAAAGTTAAGTAAAACAATATATTTCCAAAATTTTCATCATATCATAAATAATATATAATTTAACCATATATAATTATATATATAATTATCTTTATGAAAAAGTAATCTCATCCGGTCAATGAGGTTGTAGTCCAGACATAAACCAACGACGTTATCACTATTTAAGTGTGTGAAAGGGTAATAATGAAAATGATATATATATATATATATATAGTATATTTTAAAAAAGGTAATTTTAAAATTAATATCATATATATGTTATTTATATTAGAAATTTTTAATTAAAACAATCATTTATACATTCTATATTTAGTTTGAACGAGTCATAGTGCTTTACGGGCGGTATTCAACACTTACACAGACAATGTTATCGTATCAATATTAGATAAAATGCACTAGTGGAATGTGTAATAAAACAATTAAATAGTTAAAAAAATAATAAATATCATAAATATCATATATAGATATATTTTACATTATAACGGGAACTATGGGAGGTGTTAAGGGGAAAATAAAAAACCATTATTTTGGGAGGCAACGATTTTTTGTACACAGAAACAATACATTCAATACCCATTAAATGGATGGGTGTGTATGTTTAGGTAGAAAAAATAGAATAAAAATAATAGTATATTTAGGGTACATTTTTTATAAAAGAGTCGAATATGTAGAGATGAGGGTTTGCAGAACAGAAATAAAAACAATTGGGAGAAGACATTACCTCTTAATTGGGTTACTACATTTGGATTGTACGAAAAGGATTCCATGGAAGGATTTCATCCCAAAGGGAGAATTCAAGAATGAGGGCTGGGATTTTTGGGATCATAGTGGTTAGATAATGGATAAACCTGTGTGATTTTATATGTGTAGGGAATGGGGAGAGTTGGTGGACTTTTATATGGGGGGAAAAGGACTTAATTAGATTTTTTTTAAATAGGTTAGGTGTAAAAAATTATATTACCAAAACAATTTCAAAAAAAAAATAATTGAAGGTTTAGTGCCTAAATATTTCAATCCAATTGTTTTGGATCATCTGGATATGTTATTTTGGCCCCTAAGATAATAGTTTAGTCTTTCATTAAACATATGTTTTCCTTAATAATTGTAATTAATTCTTATTTCTTTCACTACTCTTTTTTCTCAAAAACAATTTCATAATTATTATACATTATATATTATTCTAATTTCTAATATGGAATCTATTTTTTCAAATTAAAATATTATACTTGTTAGAAAATAATCTAAAATTCACCCTCTAAGAGGGATGCCAATGTGGGTTATTAAAGTAAAAACATTAGAAAGATTAATATGTTTTTATAATCAATATTTACGTGAAATTGATTATAATTACATAAATTTAGTTAATTTACTAAAATATTATATAATTAATGTTTAAAAACAAATAAACCTATAATTTACCATTATAAATAAATAATATGAAAAATCATTTTTGAACTAAAATTCATCATTTTTAACTATAGATTTTAAATTGAAATGTTTCATAAATATATAAAAAACTCATCCTAACCTTATACATATGTAGATATTTAAATCATTATGTTTATTATGAAATATTAAACCACATAATGTGTAAAATGTCATTGCCCGTCCATGGGGCCCCTGTCGTGACTACCCCAAGACCGCCTTCCATAGGCCAGGGGCTGGGGACTAGCACCATAGGCGTAAATCCTTAATATGGGAAGGAATTTCCTTTTTAAAAGTCAACACACACAATTAGAGTACACAACTAGGAGTAAAACAGTAAGTAAAAACTGTATACAAAGGATGTGCTGAAAAGTAAAAGGGGTCGGGAAAACAAGCCCAACAGTGAAGTACAAGTAAAAGACAAAACATGTACAATTATAAGAAAAATGTTGGAAGGTGTCTAGAAGCTCCTGGATCATCCACCACAGATCCTACTGGAAAGGTAGGTACATAAATCCTCCTCAGTGCTCTGCATTAGTCTGTCTCCTCTAGGTACCATCTCATTGTGAGGTCCAACTCTTGGTATCATCCAGTCCTCGTACACTCCGCCTCGGTCTGCATTGTCTGTCATCTGCATCCAACACAACGTGGTGAGGGCATAGCCCTTGTAGGGGTGAGTATAATGATACTCAGTAGGGACATAGAGAGCCTTAAGATCTCACAAAATCTAACATGGATAATCTAGAAATTATGAATCAACGGATAACCATTACTTAGGTATTTGTCCATACATATACCAATGTTATCTAGTAACCCATCTCAATAATGAGGAAAACACAAAGGTCACTGACTCAGCTCAAACCAGGATTTTCATTATCAAAACCCCAACTACTCAAGAACTCATCCTCTGTTGAGAACAGTGGGCCTGCCGTGACACCAAAGTGCTTATCACCAATATTGGACAGCTTAGGTACTCCTCTTGTCGAGTATCGCGGTTCTACTGCCAAATACCAGGCGCTCCCCCATTGTGGGTCTGCCGCCAACTACCAGGAGCTCCCCCTAAGAGCCTATAGTGGTAATGATCATGTCGAGTATCGTGGGTCTGCTACCAACTACCAGGCACTCCTCCACCGTGGGTCTGCCGCCAACTACCAGGCGCTCCCCCCTGGGCTAGTCAAATCGGTCAAACAGTCTTCAGGTCTGTCAGCTACTAGGTCTCTGCACTCTCTCTTCTCATCAGTGGAAGGATATACTTCCCGAGCTACTAGAAAAAACTCCAACTATCACAAAGTCTCATTTATATGTATCTCAAAGGTCTACCTCATCATAGGGGTCTCAATGCAACAGATGGCGCGTCGATCAGACGCCCTGTCTGTGAGTTATTGTCGTTTTTGTTCCCGGGGCCCGGTTGGTTTTTAGGATCAAACCAACCCGACTGTACCAAAACCATATCCAAGACTTATGAGGGGTATTCCAAAAAAATATTAGTCCTTCTCTACGCTTTTTGTCACTTCAGACGGTTCGTTAATCGGACACCCGTAGCCCATGATGCGGGCTAAAAGGTGTAAATGGGCCATAGTGGGTCTGGGTCCGGTCCGACCCAGTCGGACCAACTCGGACCGAACCGGTCCACAGGTCACACCTTGCCTGAGGGGGTGGCCCGACATATGTGGCTGGCCTGGCCCGAGGGGGGTGGCCTGACCCGAAGGGGTGGCCCGGCCCGAGGCGGCCCGGCCTGCGTCGCTGGGAGGCGAACCACCGGCCGAACCCAGCTATGGGCGCGGGCGGTGGTCAGGCAACCCCCGATCTCCCTATAATGGCAGACGCATGGCATCGGCAAGGTATCCTCAGGACCCGCGAGGTCCCACTTGTGGAGCGCCCACCGGCGGCCAGCTCGTCCTGTTGCCCTCCTCCGTCCGCAGTGGCCATTGGCCGTGAGTCTTTTCCGGTGCGGCGCGACAACAATGCGCCCCTCCGTCACTATCGCGGACTGCCTGGACGTGGCCCGGTTCTTTTCACGGTGTGATGGCATGGTTCCCCTTTGGTGACCCGGTGACCCTTATGTCACCGGTTCCTCTCGTGGTTGGCCCATCGCCGGCCGCTGATGCTCCACCACAGTCGTGTCTTCTGGTGGCGTTGTTGCGCAACCGTCATCGTCAACCAATCAATAACCAACGGAGGGACATCTGGAAATGTTTTTTTGGCCCGATCCCTCCATGTTAGGGGGTAAAAATTGTCCAACATTAAACCAAAATAAACGATGATGAATGAGGATTTAATTCAATCAAAAAAACCCCACCTCGCTTGTCGCTGATCGTTTCCAAAGTCGTGGGATGACAGCGTCAATTCGTCAGCGTCAGGAAGCGTCCGATGTAGGAGACAGAGAAAGAACCATCATCGGTGTTTTTCATGGTCAGATCCTTCCATTGATTCGGTTGAATAATGAAGAGGATGTTCTATGACATCTTTCACGTTCATCGTGTTCTACACTTTCTTTTCTAAAAGAATGATACTCAGTTGAGAACATTCTCCAAGGGTTCTCTAAACTCTACCAAGTTACCAACCAAAAATAATAGAGGAAAAGTATATTATTTGTTGGAACAACAACACAAAGTGTTGTGTTTAATTAAAAGAGACAACTCATTTAATTAATTGGGCTGGAATGGATTCAACATTTGAATAGGGGAGGGGGAGAGTTAGAAATAAATGAAGAGAGAGTTGGCACAATTATGGAGGAAGGTGGAGAGTTTAACACACATAATTGGGGGTTCCAAGGGTTTTAAGATAGTGTGGGTCCCACATAATAATATCATCCCATGGGAGGTTATATATGGGTGGGTCCCACCACTAACCTCCCCTTGGAGGTTTTTACTACCAAGAAATAAAAATAATCTAACCCTTATTTTCATTTAACTTAATTAAAAACCCCCAAAATATAATTTCCACTCTCATTAGAACGCAACTGTGGTGAAGGTCTCCTTAAGCGAATACTGGTGCAGCGGGTTCAACGGTGCCCTCCAATTTCAATTCCGACCATCGGTTCAAAAGTTATTAAATCCTGAATGTACGTTTCCGGAACGTACCTGAACAAAACATCAGAAATTGATTCCGGGGACACTGGGCCTCAGAATCAAGCATCGTCTGAAACTGCAGACTCATAAAATTCATGTGTATTTAGTAAAAAAATCACAGAATTTTAGAGTCTTTAAATTCTCCCCACCTCAGGGATTTACACCCTAGTATGGTACAACTCACACTAAGGGAATAAATGGGGGTACCGATCATGCATATGAGCCTCCCGCTCCAATGTGCTATCCTGGAGGTTCTCGTGCTGCCAACAAAAACGCACCAGAGATATCGACCATCCATGTAGGTCCCACTCCTGTCAATCCACAATATCTTCCAGAACCTCCGTGAATGTCGCCCCATCATCGATGTCCAGCTCCCCATGGTCGATGATGTGGGTTGGGTCGTGCACGTATCTCATCGACTAAGATACGTGGAAGACATCATGCACCTGGTGAATCTGAGGTGGAAGATCTAAGCGGAAAGCCACAATTCCAAATCTGATAAGGACCTGGAAAGGTCCTATGAACTGCAGAGATAACTTGCCACCTCGTCCAAATCTCCATAGACCTCGTCGAGGTGAGACCCGTAGATTGATGTGGTCGCTATCCTCGAACTCAAAAGGTATTCATCTCATGTCAGAAAATGAGATCTGTCTGCTTTTTGCAGTCTTCATCCACTCCTGAATGATCTACACTTTCTCTGTGGTAGCCCGTACCATCTCTAGTCCCGCTCATGCTGACTCCCCTGGGTCTGTCCAGCACAATGGAAATCTGCAAGGTCGCCCGTATAAGGCCTCAAAAGGTGCCATACCTATGGTGGAGTGATAGCTATTGTTGTAGGAAAACATCACCAAAGGTAATTGATCCTACCATCTGTGATCGAAGTCGAGGAAACATGCATAGATCATGTCCCCGAGGGTCTGAATGGTCCTCTTTGTCTGACCATCTATCTGAGGATTGAAGGCGGTGCTCAAATGTAGTTGTTTCCCAAAAGCTTCATGCAACCCCTTCCATAGCCGGGAAGAAAACGGTGCATCGCGGTCAGAGAAAATTGAAGAAGGTACTCCATGTAAATGCACTATATCCTACCCATATAGGCATCCCATGCTCAAAACTGATCCCTTCTCTCTAATCGGTAGAAAGTGGGCTGACTTGGTGAGTCGGTCAACGATCACCCATATCGAGTCCTGACTCCTGGATGTACATGGAAGACCCATCATGAAGTCCATGGACATCCCATCCCACTTCCACACTGGTCCCTCTAAAGGCTGAACCAATCCTGCTGGTACCAGGTGCTTGGCCTTCACTTGCTGACATGTGAGGCACCGTGAGATAAACTTTGCTACTACCTTCTTCATACCTAGTCACCAATGTTGTCGTCGAAGGTCCTGATACATCTTTTCCGCTCTTAGATGCAACGCTAGAGGGGAAGTGTGTAACTCCCTCAACACCTCCTCCTGAAGTAAAACTAGTACCATGGTACGTCCTATGAAGAGGATGAGGTGCTCCCCACCTTCAGAAAATCTTTCAGGTGTCTGCCCGGTGGATTTCATAGAATGTCGTGTCTCACAATCAGGGTCTCCATGTTGTGACTCCCTGGATCACTGAGGAAATGGAGGAGTGACTATAAGAGACTGAAGATATGCTACTCCATCCCTATCCGCAATGGATATCTGTAAGGAACCTAGCTACCATGTCGCATGTCCTAGTATTTGAATGTCTAATCTCTTGTTGAGGGAATCCGCAACAACGTTCCCTTTCCCAGGAGTATAGACTATCATGAAGTCATAGTCCTAGTGGAAATCAATCCAATGTTGTTGTCTCTGGTTCAGGACATTCTGAGAGAAGATATACCTGAGAGTATTGTGATCATAGAACATGGTAAAACGTTCTCCCATCAGATAGTGACACCACATATTCAAGGAAAAGACCATTCTTGTTATCTCCAGGTAATGGGTAGTGTAGTTCTGCTCATAATGTCTCAACTGCCGAAAACCATATGAGACCACAGCTCGCTCCTGCATCAAGACACACCTGAGTCCGGTCCCTGATGAATCGTAGTAGACTTCATACCCTACGCCTTCTTCTAGAAACCTTAAGATGGGGTCACTATTCATCCTCTATCTCAGCTCTTGAAAGCATTGTTGGCATCTCTCCGACCTCATGAAGGGTTTCCCCTTCTTCGTCAAGGATGATAGTGGTTCTAAAACTCTAGAGAAGTCTGGAACGAACCACTGATTGTATCCAGCCATACCCAGAAACATCAAACCTCCGTCACACTCTTGGGTGGATCCCAAGCAAACACTGCCTCAATCATTGGTGGATCCACTAAAACTTCAACATCTGAGATGACGTGTCCCAAGAAGTGAACCTCGTGAATCCAAAACACTCACTTGGAGACCTTACCATAAAGTCGATGATCTAGGAGTGTGTCCAATACTACCTACAAATGGTTGGCATGGTCATCCTCAGTAGTTGTGTAGATCAGTATGTCATCAATGAAGACCATGACAAAGCAATCGAGGTAAGGCTGGAAGATCATGTTCATGAGACTGATGAGCACTGCTGGAGCATTGGCTATGCCAAAGGACATAACAAGTAACTTGTAGTGGTTGTACCGACACTCGAAGGCTGTCTTCTGTACATCCTCATCTCGAACTCTGAGTTCGTGATAGCCTAATCTGAGGCCTATCTTCGAGAACCATTGTGCTCCCTTGTGCTGGCCAAAGTGGTCGTCAATCCTCTGAAGTGGGTACTTGTTCTTCACGGTCACCTAGTTCATGTGACGGTAGTCAAAACAGATCCTCAAGCTCATGTCCACATTCTTGTTGAATAGAATCGAGGCTACCCAGGGAGAAGCACTGGGTCGGATGAATCCCTTCCCATATAAGTCCTCTAGTTGTACCCTCAGCTCATCAAGATCAGCGGGAGCCTTCTAATATGCTGGAGTATATATCGGTGATGTTCCGGGGTACATGTCAATGTAGAAGTCTACCTCTCTACGTGGAGGTAGTCCTGGAACATCGTCTGGGAAAACATCCGAGTACTGGTCCACCACTATAGGATAACTCGAACTCACCACATCAACAGCTCCAAGGGTGACGCAAGACAACTAGTGAGTGATCGGCTGCACCCGCCACAAAGTAAGTCTTTCTTGCACTGCAAAGGTTCCCTTATCACCGGTGAAGGTGAACTTGGTCCCATCCGTGTGGACACACCACACATTGTGTCTCATACAGTCGATCTGACCATAGACTGTAGATAACCATTCTATACCCTTGATGATGTCGTAATGCCTCGACGCTGCTACAAGGAGATCCCAGCTGAGGCTCTCACCTCCTAGAGTAAGATCACACTGCCGGCACCAGTGCGTAATCATTGAGTCTTCTCCCGTAGGTGTCTTTAGCCGTAATGATCGAGCTAATGGCTCTGTTGAAATCTCTGAGCTCCGAATGAGGGCAGTGGAAATGAAATAATGACTTGAACCTATGTCTATTAGAACTACAGATATGGCGTAATAGACAAAGATCATACCTCAAATCATATCCAGAGCACCATGGTCGGATACGTCAACTACCTGAAGCTGAGCTCTCCCCTGTCCACCCACTCCCTACGGTCGGGGAGGACCTCTTGGTTGTGGTGGTAGTAGAACCTTGTAACGTCGAATGCCACTAGCTACTCGACAATCTCCTCTTCCACGTTTTCCTACACCATGTGGACCACCTTGATCGAACTTCTGCCTATGTCTGGGAAGTCCCTCAACTAACTTCTAATCGTATGTATGGCGGTTCGGATGGCCACAAGCCATGTGACCCTGCCCATCGCAGGATTAGCATTTCCCACTCCTGGCATGACTGGCTCTGCTCTGTGTGCCCCACAAAACCTATCATTAGTCATGCGGTCGACCACCTGTGGTTCTAGTCATGTTGGACCTCTACGTCATCTCTCTACTACCAGCTATAGAAGACTAAATTGTGTGTCAACTTGTAGTAGGTCTCGCTACTGGTGACTGCTCAGAAAGGAAACACTATACCAGGAGGGCTCTCTCTAACACCCCCGCCTGCATCGGGATGCTGAGGGAGATCATCAAGGCTCCGATCTCTCACCTGAGTCCATGATCAAAGATCCGGGCCCTGAGGAATGGGTCCCATACCATATCAGTGGAGTAGGGCAAGAGGTCGGTGAACATCATTGAGTACTACACTACTTCCATGCTGCCAGGCTGCAGATGAAGTTGCTCATGTATCCAAACTTATCGAAGGGTGGATGGGACAAACTTCACTGGGAACATGCTCTTGAAGTCTTCCCCGAGTAGCGTCACCTCTTCGTGGACCTGGAGCATAAGGCTCCACCGTCTTCCTGCTACTTCTTAAAGGATGCATGCAGCAAGGATCACTATGTAGTCTGCTGGTGTCCCTACTAGGCTGGAGACTCTCGCCACAGCCTCCAGCCAATCCTCAACTGCATGTGGGTCTGTCTCTCCCCGGAACCTGGGTGGCCTCTAGTGCTGGAAATGGTGCAGCATGCTCAAGCGGTGTGCATCATCTGCTACTGGGGATGGTGGAATCAGTGGCTCAATGGGTGGTGGTACCGCTGGTGCCTCCACTGGAAAGGGGCCCTACATTGAGGCATGGTCGCTCGGTGGGCTATCAGGGTGTACAACTCTCAGTGCTCTAACTGGTCATCCGCGGGGAGGCATCCTGAAAGAAACAGATGTGACATGGTCAAATGATTATACCTAGTGAGCTGACCTGATTGAGATGACTTTAAGAAAAACAATTGAAACACACACGCAATCAGCATTTTTGTGCACTATGTCAGAAATCAGTAGTCTGGGTCCTAGTGTACAAATATGTCAGTTACCGCAATAATAAGGGATTCCTAGAACTGAAAACCAAACTCGGTACCCTTAACACTATTTCTTCATAGAAAAGAAATATCAGAGTCCTATGTTCTGTGGTAGAACTGACTCCTTGATACCAATCTGTCAAAACCCGTCCTTAGGGCCCGTGTCCTGACTACCCTAAACCCGCCATCCATTGACCAAGGGCTAGTGACTAGCACCAAAGGTGTAAATCCCGATGCTAGTATGGAATTTCCTTTTTAAATGTAAACACACAGAATTAGAGTACACAAATCGAAGAAAAACACTAAGTAGAAACTATATACCAAGGATGTTCTGGAAAGTAAAAGGGGTCGGGAATACAAGCCCAACAGTAAAGTACAAGGAAAAGACAAAACATATACATATAAAAGACAAATATCTAGAAGGTGTATAGAAGCTCCGGGATCATCCACCATGGATCCTACATAAAGGGGAGGTACAGATAGCATCCACAGCGCTCTGCATCCATCTGTCTCCTCTAGGTACCTTCTCTTTATGAGGTCCACCTCTAGGTACTATCCAGTCCTCGTACACTCCGCCATAGTCAGCGCTGTCTGTCATCTCCATCAAACACAACTAGGTGCGGGCATAGCCCGTATAGGTGTGAGTATAACAATACTTAGTTGGGACCCCGAGACCCTCAAGTTCTCAAACAATCCAAGAAGGATAAACCAAAAAGTATGAATCAATGGATAACCATTACTTAGGAATATAACCATACATATACCAAAGTTATCTAGTAACCCATATCAATCATGAGGAAAACACAAAGGTCATTGACCCAGCTCAAACCAGGATTTTCATTATCGAAACCACAACTACTGGATAACTCCACCCCTATCAAGAACATTGGGAATGTCACGACACTAAAGTGCTTCTCACTAACTTGGGACTCCTGAGGTACACCTCCTATCGAGTACCGTGGGTCTGCTGCCAACTACCAGGCGCTCCTCCATTGTGGGTCTTCTGCCAACTACTAGGCACTCCCCCTAATAGCCTGCAAAGGTATTCCTCCTGTCAAGTACCGCCAGTCTGCCTCAAACCACAAGATGCTCCTCCACCTTGGGTCAGCTACCAACTACCAAGAGCTCCCCAATGGGATATTCGAATCGATCAAGAAGTCATCAGGTCTGTCAGCTACTAGGTCTCTGCACTCTGTCTGCTCATAAATAGAAGGATCCACTTCCCGTACTACTAGTAAAAACTCAAACTATCATGAATTCTCGCATAGAAGTATCTCAACCATCCATCTCATCATAGAGGTCTCAACAAAATAGACGGCGCATTGATCAGACGACCAGTCTGTGAGTTATTGGCATTTTTGTTACCGTTGCACGGTTGGGTTTTAGGTACAAACCAACCCTAACGTACCCCATCTATATCCAAAACATCAAGTAGGGTATGCAAAAATAACTGTCTTTCTCTATTCTTTCCATCTCCATAGAAAATTCATCGATCGGACACATGTAGCCTAGGATTTGGGCCAAAAGGTGTAAACGGGCCATAGCGGGTCTGGGTTCGGTCCGACCTAGTTGGACCGACTCCGCCCGACCTGGTCTGTGGGTCTGACCTGGCCTGAGGGGGCGGCCCAGCCCATGTTGGTGGCTTGGACCGAGGGGGCTTCCCATCCCGATGGCATGGCCCGGCCCGAGGGGGTTCCAGCCCGAGGCGGCCCAGTGCAAGGGGGAAGCTCGGCCCGACCCGAGGGTAGCCCGGCCCGAGGAGGTCCGACCCGTGGAGGCCCAGCCCGTGGAGGCGCGACCTGTGTGGCTGGGAGGCGGACCGTCAGCTGAAGCCAGCTGTTGTTGTGGGGGTGGTCAGCACCCCCCCCGTCTCCTTGTAACGGCCGGCGCGAGGCGCCGGCACGGTATCCACGGGACCCATGGGGTCCCGCCTGTGGAGCGCCCACCATCAGCCAGCTCAACCAGCCGCCCTCCTCCATCAACCATGGCCTTTGTCCATGGGTCTTCTCCGATGTAGCGTCGTCTTCTTCTGTTGTGGCCTGCATGGCCGCGACCCCTTCCTCCGGCGTGGTGTGATGGCACCGCGCCCATCCGGCACCGCTGCGGCCCGCCTTGCCACAGCCCTGTTCTTTGCATGGAGTTATGGAGCCGCGCCCCTTCGGAGACCCGGTGACCCTTGAGTCGCCGGTTCCTCTCACGTCCAGATCATCACTGCCCGCCGATGCTCCACCGTGGTCCACTCTTCCGGTGGCGCCGTTGCACCACTGCCACCGTCAAACAATCAAGAACCAACTGAGGGACGTCTGGCAGTGTTTATTCGAACCGTGCCCTTTGCGTTATGTGATAACAATTTTCCAACATTAAACCACAATAAACAAAGAGAAATGAGGATTTAATTCAATCAAAACAAACCCATACCTCGCTTATCGTTGATCGTTGACATGGTCGCGGGACGGATGCGTCGATTCATCGACGTCGGGAAGCATCCGGGGTAGGAGACAGAGGAAGAAGCGTCGTCGATGTTATTCGTGGTTGGATCCTTCCTTTGTTCCAGTTGAAGAAGGAAGAATATGTTCGACGACATTTTTCTCTTTATTCACATTCTTCACGTTCTTCTTTGGAAGAATGATTCTCCGTTGAGATCTTTCTCCATGTGTTCCCCAAGCTCTACTAAGTTTCTAACCAAAAATAATAGAGTAAAAGTCTATTATTTGTTGGCACAACAACACAAAGAGTTTTGTTTAATTAAATGAGATATATCATTAAATTAATTGTGGAGGAATGGATTCAAAATTCGAATAGGGGAAGGGGAGAGTTAGAAATAAATGAAAAGAGGGTTGGCACAATTATGGGGGAAGGTGGAGAGTTTAACCAACCTAAATCGGGGGTTCCAAGGGATTAAATCCCATGTGGATCCCACCTAATAATATCCTCCCATGAGAATTTATGTGCGGGTGGGCCCCACTACTAACCTCCCCTTGGAGGTTTTAACTACCAAGAAATAAAAATAAGCTAACCCTTATTTTTATTTAACTTAATTAAAAACACCCAAAAACTATTTTCCACTCTTGTTAGAAGAGAACTGCGGTGAAGGTCTCCTTAAGAGAATACCAGCACTGCGAGTTCAATGGTGTCCTCGGATTTCAATTCCGAGCAATGTTTCAAAATTTATAAAATCCCGAATGTACGTTTACTAAACGTACCCAAAAAAAACTTTAGAAATTGATTCTGGGCACACCGGGCCTCGAAATCAAGCGCCGTCAAAAACTACGGACTCGTAAAATTCATGTTTATCTAGGAAAAAAAATTCCATGGAATTTTCAGGTGTTTACATCAAATTTCATATTAAAAATGGGTTCACCATTAAAAGGAAGTAAAATTTCCTTTATGAAAATATAGGTTTTGATGTGTAAAATAGAGTTTGTTATTATATTATGAAATAAAACATAATGGATGAATATAAAATATATTTGATTGAATATATAAAATATATATTTCATTAAAATAAATTATCAATTTTAATTAATTATGATTAATAATACACAAATCCTCTGGAATCATAAAAATAAAAATATTTCTTTTTACCTCCAATTAGTTCTTATTTTGATATGTAATTAATTTATAACTGATTATTTAATTTACATTTATATAAACCATAAATTTTCATAATTTATTTAATAATATTAATAAACAAAAATATAAACTTGAGGTTATATTAAATAATAATAATTTAATAATACACTATTACTTGGTGAAACTCGACGTTGTGTGTTACACATGATATCAATGTAGGTCATTCTTATATGTAATGAAAGCTAACTTGGAGTTTCATGAATTAAAATATATAGAATATATATATAATAAAAAAATATTATAATGTATAAATATGAATATTATTGTACACACATTGTGTCATCTGTTCGACCCACTATTGAATACAAGGTTCTTACATTGGGTTTTTGGGGTGTCAAAATAGTTCAATTAAAGATTAGTGTTGAATGTTAAGATAGGTATTAAATAAATAAAATTTATTCAATGGAAATACATATAAATATTATGGCCAAATATATGATTCTTTATCGGAAGTCTTGAATTCATCATGTCATATCACATGCATATGTTTAGGAATATACATGTGTAGTTCTGAAATTTAAAGGTATTATGATAGGTGTGGAATTCAATTTGGTGTCTATGATTTTGAGAAGTTTATATAGATAATATAATGATTTTGAAGAGGATTGCAAATTTTTGAGTCAATTTTCTATTTTTTCCCAAACAATACTGACCTGATATCAATGAAACCTGTAGGAAAACATAATAACAAAAACTGAATTACTATGATATACATTGATGATTCAAAAATGTATTATTATACTTTTTTAGATATCACTAATCATTTTTTGAAATAATATTTACTAATTTTGTATATAATATAATATAATTGGATCAATGAGATTGGGATCACTTATTTATATCCTATATAGAAGAAAATGACAAGTTCATTAATAATTATCTATAAAAAATCACATCTAAATTGATTCTCATTAGATATTATTGTATGATAATTCCACCATGTATAGATGATATTATACTAAGCAACTAACATCATGAATGTAGAAATGTATCATATACTCAATAATATCAATGGTTATTTCAAACTATATATTAGTTTGTGAGTAAAATAGTACTTATATTATCCTAGAATAGAAAACCTATTACAAAAATTTTCAAAACCACAACATACACCTTATATGTTTAGACAATATAATAATTGGTAAACCACCATGTTGACCCATGATATATTTTACATAAAAATCGCATGCCTCATTAACCATAGAGGTTTCCTTGATCAATAGTATGTGAGATGTAATAATAAGATGATCCATGACCACCCAAAATGTATCAAGACCTTTAAAAGATCTTTGATAATTGGTTTCAAATTAAATAGTGATACCATCCAATTTACATTACAATTGTGGAACAATTTTATATTCATATGTATGTGTGATTTTTTAAATTTTACTTATTTAAAATTTATGTATCAAGAAACAATCATGGAAATATATTTTTCCATACAAGGACACCAAAATTTTGGATAAATATCATGATAAATATTTATTACTATGGTATTTAAATTCAATCATGATTTAGAATTATAATTCATTACTTCATTACTATAAGAGTGGTAACTACAATTTTTCAATAGAATTGTATTAATGAAGTGAAATAATAAAACATTACATCAAGGATCCTAGATTAATAATGTTTCTCTTGAATGAGGATATAATAAAAATTGGATTTCTAGGATTTCTGGTAGCAATCCATAATAGATTATTTGTGTTTATTATGGTATAAAAAACCATATCTAGATATTATGTCACATAAGAATAGATTTCAACCATTATAGACAGTAATCACCATTATTTATTTTCTACTCATACCCGTTTAGAGGGGTGTATGATATCTCTTCCTTACCTAAGTGGGTAAAATATTATATTAAAAGGGTATGATACCCAGAATCAAAGACACCATGTTTATTTGAATCGAGTCTATACCTTACTATCCATACCTAGTAATTTTAATTTCCATTTATCCAATGTGATGTTCAAGATGACATATATATATATCCCAATATTGAACCACATAGAAATATGTTCTTATAAATTCATGAGGACTAATGTTTATAAGATTATAATATGAAAACCATCGTCTTTTCCCATCAAAATATTTTTCTGGGATCCTAAAATGAACATGCATATCAATAATCATATATCCACCCTATGTTGAATCATGAAGGCGAGGTCCAAAAAATACACACTATAATTCAATGTAATTGAAAAGTTGAAGTGATCTATCTATGTTGTTTAGTGTGTTTTATAATACATGAAAATGGTGTCTAATTCATAAATTCCATCAGATTATTAGTTGGAATATTCTTTTTTTATAATCATATTTATATGAATTTGGTGATTTAATTCATCATAAAAATGTTATTGACATTGATATATAGAAAATAATCTGAACAAAATGGTTATGTTAAATCTATATGTATGTTCTACTGGAGTATTATGTACAAATTATTATAAAAATCATATAATGAATAAAAATTATTTTTCAATAATATAATACATTGGAATGGTTTTTGTATTGAAGGAAGAGTATGTGTGGGGTAAGAAGATTATTCCAGGAATATTTAACACAAGAATGTCACTGTATGTGATTTCCTATGAAATCATGGTAGGCCCATCAATAGAATCATAGTAGGTACTTGCAACCCTAATTGTGAGTTCATCTGAGAAGTGTAATACTGCAAGAATTAAGATTAAAATTTTGTCTGCAGTCTTATGTGAAATATTTGTGGGTTTTGAGGATAGAAATATGAATCCCATAGAATAAGAGGATGAATATAATTATATAGAAGATGATTATATGTCAATTATAGACAATAAAATACTGATGACATGTTAAAAATTATACAAATTTGGCTTTTTGAATTATGTAAATGGAATATGTGATCCATGAAGTTATCCCACAAAAAAGAGTTAGTGAAATATTTTTAGGGAAGAATATTAATTACTTACAAACAAATTTATAACATACAACAAAGAAATTACAAGTTCATACTAATTTACGGTTGATTTAATGGAAAAGAAGGAGAATGAGACAACTAGTGGACTGGATTTTGAATGTCCTAATACTATCCATGTGTTGTTGTTTTTTGTGACACAGTTCCCCTATTTATAGGATGTAAAATTTTCAGATTTGAAAATGGATCAGTAATAAGAAGGGGTAAAGGAGATGATCAAAATGGGTTGCTATGATGGGCACCAATTCTAGTGTAATTATCATTTATTGTAGATAGAATCTCTGTTTGTGAAGCTTAATGTAACATACCATGAATACAATCTACCCTAAAAGGAAGATATGATTGTTGATGATTTTATAATCAACAATGATATGAAGTATTTGTGTAAAATATTTGACATAAAACTTTAGGATAACCTCAATGATGTTTAAGAAAGTTGGATCCAAAAAATAATATTAGATTCTCAATCATTGAATCAATGAAGGGAAAATGGGTTTGGATTAGTATATTAAAACATAGCATAAGCTGACTGGACATTTTGAGGATATCATCATGGATGACTATACAAGTAAGGTAACCTCAAATGAATGTATTATATAAAAGGATAATCGCACAAAAACTCCCTAATTTTTATATTATTTCCTTTTATTGTCTTACGTAGTTTGATGTTTGTATGCTTCTAGAATTTTGTATCAGTTCACAATTTACCCCCAAACTATTTTTTCAAAAACAAAATATATATTTTCAGTTAGTCATACAAATATTGCAGTTAAAATTTCATGGTAAGAACATCACCAACCCCTTTAAATTTTAAGGTTCATAATTATCTTGAAAATAAAATGATTGATGATATTTCACCAAGATACACCTGCCATGATTTAAATCCAACGTCGATAAGATACAATTCATTTGTTATACATATAACAACATAATAAAATGTTAATGTATACATATCACATTTCACTATGATCATGTTATGGATTTTAGTTAAATTTATAATGCATACCACATATTTTGAATAAATGACAATTCTATATATAATTATTAAATCTTTTTATATGAATATTCAATATATCTTATGATAATACATAACCTAGAACCGTATAGGATTACTATATTTGGATATAATATTCATAGTTAACATCTTTCATGAACATTCTTCAACATATCCTTCAATTTTCTCCTCATATAGTCTATTTCATAGACATATCCTACTTAAAATGTTTCTTCATACCCATTGGAAATGGAATCCTAAGAAATAGTGAGACAAAATTCCTAGATAATAATAAAATGTGGGACATAAAAAATCTATTATTGGTGACAAAATTATAAGAATAATAATATGACATCTAGATAATGAAATATCAAATTCTCAATGAATCATTAATTTCATATAAATCATGAGTCATAACATAAAACATTTACATAAAAAATACATGGGTAAAAATAGATCAGAATAAGCAATAATAAATCATTATCAACTATAGTATATCAAAATCATATAAATATGTGATATGATTTTGGATTAATCAAATGAAAATAAAATTGGATTATTATTTCAGGATCACTTCTATTACATCATAATATAGTAGAAATATTTCAATATTTAATTTGGTTCACTCACATTTATATTTTTCATCATTTTGTATAGAGTCACACATTCGATTCAGTTCACTCCCCATTCCATTAAATATTAACTCATCAGGATTTAATATTTTACCAAGAGGGATATATAATAATGGGGTATCCCAACACAAAATTAAAAAATATATATGTGTTCCACACGATCAAAAAAACAATCATTATTTTATCATAGCATAGTTAATCAATGGGGCGGAATGTAGTTTCATGAAAAAAAGTAGAAATTTCATTGTCATAATCCATATCGAATAATAAAGTGTATGTTATGATAATTTCATATCCCAAGTGAATTATAAAAATCCATAAATGAAATTTAATTAAAATTAAATTCATTTCAAAAATAATTTAAAATATTCAATGAAAATTGATGGACAAAACACACTTCATTTGATTTTTTTAAAAAAAATTATATTATATTTTAATGGAAATGGTATTATATTTGTAAAACTGTAAAAAAATATAAATGAAGATAAATCATCCTTATAAGAAATAATATTGGAAACAAAACATCATGTAGTTTATACTAAAAATAAATATTTTGTATTTTTTATAAATAATGTAAAAATTTATTCATAAATATTACACTTCAAAAGATAAATTTAAAACATTTGAAAGGAAGGTCAAATATTGTAAAAATGTATTTCATAAAGTATTTAAATATAGAAACAAAAATTCTAACTTTTTTTAAGAACATGAATATAAAAGAAAAATATTATCATCCAAAAAGTATAAAAAAGGTCATATTTTATTGACACTATTCATTTTATTATTTTTAATAACATGGAGCAAAACAAATTTGTCAATAATTTCAATCCCTATAAACAACTGGATATAAAAACATAAAAGAGATTTAATATATATATATATTGTAATTTCCATAGTGGATATTTAGACCATTAAAATATCAAATAAAAATGATATTGTAACATTAACCTTTACCATATAAAAATTTTATTAAATAAGATTTGAAAATTTATATTTTATAAGGAATATTTATTTTTAATGGAATAAACAAAGGCATAATAAAAATATTATATGTCCCTTTGAGAAATCCACATTAGATTTTATTAATGGATAGTATGAGGAAAACCATTTACCAATAATTTTAAGTCAATATTAGATTCATTGAATTAAGGATCCAATAATTTATTTAGTGGATCTCCTAGAATTATAATTAAAACTAGACAGAAAATGAAGAATTTCTGTAATCCTAATGGCTATCATGTGTTTTTAAAATACCTTGTGGGGATAACTATATGCCTGGTGAGGTTCATAAAATCATGAGAAAATATATTTATCTCACTATGTACCATATGGAAGCCAGCACATACCCATTGGCATCATGACATTCAATCAATGACATCATTGATTATGGATATACTCCCTTAACCTGACCTCGAATAGATCCTAAAAATATTTTACACACTAGAATATAAGATGGACATATGGAGGCTATACAAATTGATCATGGGGGCTTTAAAAAATATGATCAAGTGAAAAAAATTTAGGAAATCAAATTTGATCATTCTCAACATGAAATTCAATAAATACTCCATCTTTCCCTTTATTCACCCATTATTAATAATTGTAAATCCATTGATTTCTATCATCTATTACTCTCATTATCAATCATATATTCCACTTGATGTCTATCATCTATTCATTTGTTCTATTTTATTAATTTTGTGTTTTTACATTAATTTTTTTTTGCGATTAACAAACCATATATTGTAATTTTCTTCTTTGGTGTCAATGGTTAACAATTGATACATAGGGGCATTTGGGTTCTTTATATCCTTTCTGTAGGAAGTAATGGTATTTAGGATTCCTACAATATTCCATTCAAAATAAATTGTATAAATTTTTACTAGTATTCTATTTACCTATAATTTCAAAAATATTATTTCATAAATCCTCATTCAATTGAGGTTGGAGACATAGTGACACATAATAGAGATATTTTTGAACATTCTCAATAAGATATGATCCTTTTCTTTTACATAATATATCGTTAATTTATTTTTTAATATACTTAACTATATTAATAAATTAATCAATAATTAAAATAATCATTTATCATAACGAGATCTTAATATTTCAATCTCTTCATATCTTATATTATATATAAACCAATATCTTTCACAATTATTTCGTCAATAATTTTTGAATTATAAATTCACATAAAATTTATATTATAATATATTTTATTTCACAATTTTTATATTTTTCTTGAACAGATCATTAAAATTTTAAAATTCAATTCTATCCCACTACTATCATCTCAACAAGACCAGTTTTTGGTTCCAATAGAAATAAATTTCTTAAAAAGACATTGATCTTGTTTAAAATATTTTGTTTATACACAATTTTAATAAAAAATAAATATTTTTTCTAAAAAAATTTGAAATCATATTTTTATCTTTTTGAAATTCATAATTGATATCATAAAATGATCATGAAAATATAGATTATATATTAAACAATAAAGGTAGTTCAAAAGGACACTAAATGGGTCATACCCCATTATTATTTGAATTATATTAAAGTTATCATAAGAAACAGATGTCTACTTTTCATGGAAGTATTGGTTCTCTTGTTTGGGAAATTTTTACTCATAGTTTCACACCAAATAATGAATAATAGGATAAATACAATCCCAATTATATAAATATTTTATAACATGATGGAAAATCCATGAATGATAATTATTTTTTTAGATGGATCTGAATTTAATCATTTTTTCACATGAAAAAATACCAATTTAATTATGAAATTACAAAAAATAACTCATGAAGGTACTAATTAGGTAAAAGATACTACACATTTTATGTATAATCAATACATTAAAAAAAATTATGCATCCTAATTAATATATTATGGAGATGTTTACTCATTTTACTAAAATAATTTGTGGAATAAAATATATTTACAATACCATCACTATAGAATATCTTGTAATGAAAATACTTTGGCCTTTTTTATGTTTGTGGTCAAACATGTTTATTAAAATATATCAATCAATAAAATAGAATGAATATCATGGTAGAATAACTAATTAGTTATCTATTTACCTACAAGATTACCATGATAAGACATTATTAATAAGAATATAAAGAATTCAATAATGTTAAAGGGATAATTTCATTTAAAGAAATAAATGATGTAAAAACCATAAGAACATGAAAATTTCACATCTTAAAAAGAATTAAAAATTTTTACAAACAAAAACAAATACTAATGAAAATATAAAAAGGAAATTGAATGATATAAAAATAAAATATCATGTAATCATTATAGCAGAAAGGATAAAATAAAATAAGAGCACCTCAAATAAAAAATTAAAAATAATGAAAATAATATATTAATGAAATATTAAAATGTATCTACTAAGAGTGTAAATGATGATTCCATATACTATTCTAACGTTAGTGGTGGAAGTGAAAAATGGTGTGTGGTTGGATTTTAGGTAAGTGATGAGTTTCTTTGTTCCACTTCTAACTCATCCACACATCTTTGTTGTTCTAAAGTTTATAAAAATAATGATCTTTAAAATGATAGTGATCCACACTCATATGATTTCATCAAACATAACACTATTTTCAACGATATCAAACAAAAATCTAATCATGTATTCTATTAAATATAAAAATATTTTTTATAAATTTGAATACTTGTATTTGAAATTAAAATAGAAAATGAATACAAAGAAACATTAAGAAACCTCTATGAACATTAAAAATTCTTTAACTAAAATCACCCATGGTGAAAAAATGTAAATAAATATTAGGAGTCCCAATGAAATGTTAAAAAAATTAATTTTTTTGTGTTTCAAATTAATTATTCAAATTTACAAATACAATTAATTTTTATTAACGTTGATCTCAAGATGAATATTGAATCTGTTATAAAATAATGGAAATATTATTAATGAATTTTAATATAAAAAATTCTCATCATTTTAGGAAGAAATATATACACCACTATACTAAATATTATTATATTAATTCATACAGAGAATCATAAACTAGAAAAATTTTGGATTCGAAATTAACTTTTTTATAACAATTATGGTCATAATGTTTTGGTATTAAATTAATTTTGTTCTTGTTAATTTTATAGAAAAAGTGCCTCAATATAAAATCTAATAATGTTACATTTTATTTGTATTATAAGTGATCGAGACACATGCACAATTTCTACTATGAGTTTAAAATAGGGATTAAGACTGTTAAAATTTATATAAGTAGATTATAAAATTCTACAACTATTAAATATGATTGATTTATATTTAATTTTTTCCTGAACATCATTCTAGTTATTTTCTACAAGAATAGTTTTTTTAAAACATTTTGATTTTATTACGGAGGAAATTATTGTGTTTTTTTATTTCCTTAAGATTTTAAGAATGATTTAAATTCATTTATTTTATTTTGGAAATTTTTATAAAATCAAATTCATTCTTCAATGGACTACATAATTTAAATATAAAATGATTTCAAAATATTGTATTATCATTTCTTATTCATTGAAAATTTTAAATATTATAAATCTTTTTTGATTATTTTATGTAATATGATCGAATGATTTAGAATTTATTAAATTGTGAATTTTATTAATTTTCCATTCAAATGAATATGATTTGAATAATTTCTCTAATTTTTCTTTCATTTATACCCACAACCGAATTATGATTGTTTTGGAATCTTGTGAGATTTATTATATAAATCCATTTATAATTATTTCTTGAAGTTAATGATAAATCTATCACTTTAAGGTCCAAATCTAGCACTATTTTTCAAGATCAAAACTCATTATTTGTTATTTTAATATATATTTATTTTTCTTGTAATGCTTTTATAAACAACACAAAATAATTGTTATAATGTTTTTTGGTTTTTAATATCAATTTTATGATTTATAAAAAAATATATTTTATATATTCTTTATCATGTGTTATGAGTGAAATCATTTAATATATATTTTTAATCAAGCTTATTTCCAAAATTCATTGCATTCTATATTATTTATAAATATAAAGAATGTGTTTTCTATATAGAGGCATATATGATGGATATTTTCACCAAACCATTATAAAATAACACATATCAAAAATTGAGGTTGATAATGAGGTTTCAAACTCAAAAATATTTAGGATAAGGCATATGTTTTTCAATACCCTATCTCATTATATCATTAAAAATTCTTATCAAATGGGAGCAAATATGAATACATAATTCTATTAATTATTATATTTTTTCCTATTCAAAGAGATAATATATTTTGGGGGGAGGATTTAAAAAGCGTGATATATGATGTTAGCATGTTTACAACACATTAACTGTTGGTTGATGTGGATGCATGAACTGTTTCATAAGTTAAAACTAATTTTATAGTATGAATAAATGATAGAAAGGGTATAATTATTGATCATTTGGGTATATATATCATGGTCATGTTAATAAATGATTCATGTTTTATACTACAAAATTTCAGACATAAGAACAAAATTGTTTGATGGTGATCAATTGTTTGAATTTTAATTAATCATTGATTTATTGTAGTTGGTCGAAAAAAATCCACATGGGGATTTCTATGACCAAGTGTTTTCTAATTATTATCAGATTTGTGATGATTCTGGTGAAAAGTAAGTGTAATATTATATCAATTTTATTTACCAACATATAAATTATTATTTTACGATATGGTGATATGACTAACATTCCATGATATGAAGGAATTCTACCACGAGTTATAATGTGATTCTCTCAGTTATGGTGATTGACCAGCTGAAGGTATATTGTTTTTTGAACTCTGATTTTATGAGTCTTTATTCTGAGGTATGTTCTTTGATGAGTTACGAAGATCGATCACAAAAAGAACTATGATTCCTAGTAAAATACTGATGTGATTTAAACATCTGTGTGTTGAGATTCGATGAGAATTGTAATTTATATTTTGTGAGTTATTTTTATGCCATGAAAATTATAAAATATATTATGTTTGTATTAGTGATTATTTATGAACAATCCACCTCTTATATTGATAAAATAAAACTATATAGAGATTATATGAATCATTTCTTCCATGATAACATGATGGATCTTCTGTGGGAATGGATATACCACGAGTAGGATCACATCCAACAACCCCTGACCCAAACTCTTGGATCTAGTTCTAAAAACATGGTGTATACTTTTTTTATCAAAATTAAATTGAATAATTTGTAATCCCTTACACACTCGAGGTTTATCTCAATCTTGGATGTTTAGAATTAGAAAATAGCATATATCATATAATATTTTAATAAAAATTATGTATAATAATATATTTGAAATTAGTTTTGATATCTCCATAACAAAACAAAAAAACATTAAAACTTATAATGATCACGTAAAAACAAATTAAACATAATTTTACGACATAATTTCTCTATAATGGATTTTAAAACACTAACTAATATCCATTTTTAAACAATCAAAAACACTTTTTAAAGAAACTTTTCTTCTGTATCAAATATAAAATATTTTATAATAACTTTACAAAAATATAAAACTAGTGGTTTCAAAATGGTACCATATAAAATTATTTACAAAAAACATAAAAATATATATCACTTTGAATACTAATTTATTTTAAAAATAATATCACCTATGAAATGTATAATTTGATTTCCCCTTGTAGTTTTAGATCATTTATCTAAAAAATTATATGTTCTTATGGAATCAAATGAATCAAATATTTCATTAGAATGTAAATGTGGCCACTAGTAGTATCACATTTAGGAAAACACAATATTGATTTTTAGGTTTCAATACCTATACCTCATTATAAAGCTTAAATCCCAAGTCCCCAGTATTAAACATGTAATTTTTTTGTTTTTCTTTTCTCATTTTATTTCCACTAAGAAATCCATTCCAAAAACAGTAAAATTATTTTCATTTTAAAATAATATTATACCAAATACACTTTAGAAAAATATTGTTTTATGAAAACACCAAAAAATTTCATAGAAATCTATATTTAAAAATAAACTCATTCCGTAAATTTATAAAAATAAGGAATAAAACAATGGTTATTTTAATATGGAATGTTAATTATATAAATATATATATTACATATATCTATAATAAATTAACATTAATATGTTTAAAATTTAAATTAATTAATTATATTATAACTATAAAATTCAGATGGAACATGTAGAAAGAATATTTAAATTAATTTTTCATAGAAAATGTATTTGAAAAAATTAACCATTTTACAATTAAATAGGGTTTTTAGAACAAATATGGAATAATAATTTTTTAAAAAAATAATACCCCCTACATAAAAGTTCTTTTAGTTAAACCATAAATTTGGATCTATAAATGAAACTGTATTTTTAGATGGTGTTTTTTGAAAATAAAATATATAGTGTTTAAATATAAATTTGCATTATATAACGATTTTCTTGAAAACTACATCTTTTAAATTAGAAATATATTTTTATATAAGGACATTGAGAATAATATACATTTCATGAAAATAGAGAATCACTATCAAAAATAGAAGTTTGAAATTGAATCAACCTTGAATAATAAAAGATGATTTCATTAAAAAAAATTAACATTTATTATGATTGGAATTTTTTTCAAAAAAATTAATTTGAAAAAAATTAATATAAAATTTACCTTGCATGGTAGAAGGAATATCCATGGAATCTATTTAATTATTTATCTCTACCCTAAATTTATCACACACAAAAAAATGGTTATATGTAGTTTATACAAGTGGTATTAGATAGGGAGTAACATCCAAAGGGAATCACATTATATAGAAATATTTTTTACTATTAATCTATATTAAAATAATATGAATATCTATTATTGAATAATCATCCCTAAAAAACTGTAAATTTTTAAAACTCTCAATACAACCAAATGTACACCAAAATTTAATGTTGGATATTCCAGTAATTTTAGTTTCTCCTATATTGAGGTTCATGATTTGAATGAGAAATAATATTGAATGAATATATATATATATATATATATGCTTCTGCTAGTTGTGTCCCAAGAATAATATGATGAAGGGGTCCAAAAAAGATTTCATAGTAACGTTCAAGTCACAGATTAATACAATAACATTTATATAATAACATATATATATATATATATATATAGTTGTTTGTAAATGGTTCTACGATCTACTTCATGATTCCTCAGTCGAAAATAAAATACTACCAATATTATTCTTATAAAAATAGTTTTTTCATGCCATCATTTCTACAATTTTTTTTGTTTTTTAATACTATAAACATAAGTAATATAGAGTGAATTAATCAAATATTTAAAAAACTAACTAATATATCTAAAAAATGTAGAAGGAAAAAAAATAGAATATGTAACAATCTAGTTTTATGAAGTTTCATCTATATTTATGTATATTAGTTTTGGATTATTGGAGGATTAAGATGAATTTGAACTATGAGATGAGTCGCTATAGAGGATATTGCTAATAAAATTAAGAAGATGAAGATGGATGTGGGTTTTCATAGGTAATAAAAATGTTTGATATGAAGATTCAGTTCGATCATATGGTTATCATTCATTCGATTGTATGAAAATGTTATAAATGAATGACTTTAATGAGGAGAAACATATTCAGCAATCTGAAATCCTACATAAAATGAATGGATTGTTTTTCCCACACATATTTTACAACCACCCCTAATATTTTATCATGACATTTCACCGTGGGATAGGTACCCGAACACACATGCACACATTCCCACCAAGTGGAACACCCCATTTTCCACCAGGCACCCTAAGAGTTTTATGAGTTCCCACTGTCAGTCATCCCATGCATTGGTTCTTACATATTCTTGCTACTATACATGATAGTCTAAGATGGATCTCGAAATTCTTGAGCTTATCCCCATATATGATGATTGATTTGATCCAACGTGTCATTCATTTTTAGGAATTTCATTAATTTACATATGAAAATTTAACATTATTTACAAAATAATTATAAAAGTAAGAATATAGTCAATAAAAATTATAATCATATTAATGTATTTATTTCATTATATTATTAGTTTTATCAATTTAATTATATATTTATTTTTTAAAAATTTTATAATATCTGATTTTTACAAACTGTATTACTTTTACTACATTTAATTTTTGATTACCATTTTAAAACCAATTTATTTTCTACTACTCATTAATGTAAGAAATTAATCCTAAAAATTTAACTATGGGTTATTAATATTATAAATTGGAAATAATAAGGTAATAAAAATTAATGGTATTTAGAGTATAATATTAAGAATATTATAAATTTTTATATCAAAATAAAAATTCTTCTGAATCACCATGACATTTTTATTAAAAATAATTCTAAATTACTGAAATTTTTTAAAGAGATAAATTTTTAATATTCAATGAAATGATATCAAAATATTATGTTAAAATATATTTCATTTTATTTAATTATTTTTTATTGAATATTAATATATAAAAATTTATATACATTCATTAAAATAGAATATTTATTTGAATAAGAATGTAATATTTTGGAAAATATTAGAAAAATAAATTTTCTATTGTTTGAATATATTAGCATGTTTTATTTAAAAAATTGAATTCTAATATTTAAAAACATAATATTATATATCAAATCCTATATTATTTTGTTTTATTTATTCATAATTATTTAAATTAACATTTATTTAAAAAATTTATTATATAATTCTTAGGATGATACATTCCCCTTAATTAAAGGAATTTCACAGACTTAATTCATTTTTCGTACAGAGGATATTCTTGAACACAAATTTTTAGAATTACGATTAATAGAATTGTAAAATATATATATCTATATAGTCACCATGATTTTAAATTTATATAACATTAAAAAAATTAAAAATATTAACTTATAATTAAAATAAAAATATACTAATCCACAATGTTCTCTAAACCATTCCTCTAATACCAAATAACACGTTCTTGGAGCCGAATACTTGGATTATGTGATAAAAATAATATATTTTCTTTTTATAAGTAGAAATTGAAATAATAATGTAATTTACACATCTATGGATCTTTTTTGTAAATATTTTGGGGAATTATGAATAACCTTAATGTTCGAAAGATTTAAATAAAAATTATGTGAAATTTGTTAATTTAATTCTATGAATATTTCTTTTTAGACAAAAAAAATCATTTGGTAATCCTAATGTGACTATGAAAAAAAATTTAAAACATATGGTTAGCAGAAAATGTCCCTCAATGGGCTTTAAAATCTAGGATTAAAATCCTTTTATTAATATTGTTTTATACTATTTTGAATTTTTTTATATTAATTCATATTTAAAACATTTGATATATAATTTTCCAGATTATAATCTTATGGTATTCCAAATATAATCATATAAAATAATTTTCAACACATTTATAAAGTAATTTCAATTTGAAAACCTATTTCTATTCAAAATATAATAACTATAGAAATATTCACATTCATTTACCATTAAATTTTATAAAATATATTTTCAAAATAATAAATGTTTGTTGAAATAAATTATATTATTAACACTATAGCAAATCCATAAAGACACTAGAAAAATTTCCTTTATGAAAACATTAACTTTAGGTTATAGGTTCCCACTCAATTCCATGTCATCAAATTTAATAACCATGTTACTAGATTTGTATAATACATTCTTTTAGGGTGTTATTTTTTCATTTTATTTTCACTAAGACATCCATTTGAAATCTAATTAAAATATTTTTTTGATAAAATAATTTGATATTACATTAAATGTAGAAACCATAATTTTAAGAATAAAATTTAATGGATTATTGAAATCAATAAATCAAAATTAATAATTTATTAAATTTCATTGAAAAAAGGATTAGAATATAGAAAAATACTTTTTATATAAATTATTTTAGGTTAATTACAATAGTTGTGTATTCCCTTATCCCTTAAAATGATATAAATTTATAATTCTGAAAAAAAAATTCAGGAATAAATTGATAACTATATAATCAACTTAAAGCATTAAAATAAAATTCTCTAAATAAACATTGTTGACAAATTAATTTGGAAAAATAAAACATTAAACCCATATATATGGGTTTTTATAGAATAAATATGGTATTCGAATAAAAAAAATAATTTTCCTTATATAATTTTTTTTTGAGAAAACATGTAAATTGGGTGGTTAAAATAAAATTTCATTTACATTTAAATGGTTTTGAAAATAAAATACTCAGAATTAAAAAAAATATACTGTACTTACATATTTGGTTTTTATGAAAATAAAATATTTGTAAAATAGAATTAAATTCTTAAATAATGGATTTTAATGTCATATAATTTTGGAAAAAAATGTTTCCCTTATAAAAATAAAAATATAAAATTAATTCATATTATTTTAATTAATGGGTTTTAATAAAATATAAAAATTAATACAATATTTACACTAATAATATGGATTTTGAAAATTAATTATTGAATATGAGTTTTAAAGATAAATTTACTATTACATGGTAGAAGATATATCCAAAATACCTTTAACAGAATCGCCAACTCTCACATTCTAACAAAAAATAAATAAAGTTATAATAGGGTTTTATAGAGGTTATTAGAAAGGGAGTACCTTCCAAATGGAAGATCCTTATACACCATATATTTATTATTCATTCATATTTAAATAATATTAATATGTATTTCAATATCCTCTTTGTGGAAAAAATTAGATTTTACGAAATTACATTACAAAAAAATATATAATAATATAAAGATGAAGATTCTGGGAATTTGAGTTCCACTAACCATTCTATACATTTTGAGAAAAAGAATTAATATTGAAATAAAATATAAATATATATATATTTATAATAACTCAAGTTGGTATATTCATGAAAAAATAGGATGATTGAGACAAACATGGCATTTAATTCCATGTATAAGTCAATAATTAATACATAAACATTCATATATATTGATATATATAGTTTATCACAAAAAATTCATTGATCTTATTTAATAAGAAACTATATAGAAAATAATATTGTCAATATTAATCACATTCCAACTATTTATTCATGCCATGATATCAATAAAAAAAGTGTATTAATATAAACTCTATATATTGAAGGAAAATTGAGGGGTTTCACCAAATATTTTCTTCATTAGGTAATATAATTTTAAAAACAATGAATGAAGGAAATGTTTTTGTATGATATAATTTATTTTTGAAAGTGTTTCACATAACCATGTTAATAATTATTGTGGTCTTATAAATATTTAATATGACATAGAAATTGGATATACATTTTTGAGGATGAAAATTCATTCATTTGAAAGAAGAATAAGTTGGTGTTGGGTGTTTTTAGGCTATCACATGTTCTTTATTGAAGCCTTGATTTGACCAGATGGTAGAGATATTTATGATATAACAAGAATATTATAAATTAATGAATTTAAACCATAGCTACTATTCTAATGTTACATTATCCCATATTGAAAAAGATATATCTACCATCTCATTTATATTATATCCACTCATGATATCTAGTCATGCCAAGGCATAAAGGAACCGATTCTTGAACACACATACACACATACCAACCACAGGCAATGACATGTGGTCCATCGGTCACCTCGTAGTCACTATGAGTTCCCCCCTCAAGCATGTCCTTGCACATTCACTCACATTCCTAGTTCTCTATGTGGGATGGATATGAATATAACTTCTTATGGTTGAGCTTCTCTCCCATATGGGTTGATTTAGTTCTTCCAAGCTAGTGATCAAATTTTCCTAATTTTTTATATTCATAAGGAAGTGTAAAATTATTTTATAATTTATTTTAAAATAGAAGATATATTAATTTATTATCTAAATAATATATATTCATTTATTTTATACTCTTAGTAATTTCATTATCTTACCTAGATTTGTATTCTTTAAATTTTAACATAAAACATTTTTACATACATTATTAATTTTAGTACATTTTATTTCTTATTATAATTTTTCTAAAAATAAAATATGTAACTACTACTTAATAAGAAATTTTATTCCTAAAACATTAAATATGTATCAGAAATCTTTTGAAATGGAACCAAAAATATATTCCAACGTAATATTTTTATAATCAAAATACTACTAAATTTACGAATTTTCATATCAAAACAAACATAATTAAAACATGTGTATTTTTAAAAAAAGTATTATTATATATGTAATATAATTAAAAGGTATTATAATATAAAATTAAATCACATCCATTCAATATTTTGAGTTAACTAGTCTTTTATATTTACAAAATTAAAAAAATTGTTAATTAATATAAATATATTTATAAATTAATTTTTTTTATTATAATTGATTTTATATGTATCAAAAAAATATATTACCTTAAAAATTATATAATTTTTTTTTGATTCTATAAATTGATAATTTTATCTTATTTTATACAAAAAATGAATTTGTTGACAGAAAATCTTGTAATATTTTATTAATTCATACATAGTTTGATTATATTTTGAAAATTTTGATTAAAATAACTTTCTTTAAAAAAATAATATTATATTATTCATTTTATGTTACATCATAAACATTTTATAAGTAAATATTGAGTTTTCATAACATTGATGATATAAGGAGCTTCTCTGAGTGTCACGTAGAAGGTGATTTTACGATGGAATAACAAACATAAGAAGTGAATATATAAATAAAATTGAATTCACTTGTGTATAACTTGAAAATCATTGTATTACTATAAGGAATATTGTAAAATGTTTTTTGGAATAATATTAGTGTTAAATGAATTATGATTAATCGAGTGTAACTATTTATGTTCATTGAAAAAAATATCGAGAGAAGTATTGATTGTGCATATTATTTTTCTCAATAAAAAGAATTAGTGTTCGTTGAGTACGCCATGAAGATCACCATTAATAATATCGATTTGATATAGTTTTGGTGGAGGATAGAAGATCGTATGGAAGTAATTACTATTCCATGAACTATGAATTCCACATCAGATATCATTCATGTATTAATACATATCTACTACAAATGAGGAATATTGAAATTATTATGCAAGGAATGAGGTATAGGTTTAATTATATTTAGGATGAAGAATGAAAATATTGATGTTATAATGATCCCATAAATTTATGATGAATACATTAAAAAATATGATATGGTATAATGTCAAATAGATGAACTTTTAAATGACATAAAATTGGGATTGATATTTATAAATGTTTATATACAATTAGAAATAATTGAGGGTGGATTTTGTTATGGAAGTTAATATAAATTTTAAATATGATAATTCTGGTGATTTGAATATAAATGAATTAATAGGGTGTCATTAATATTTTAATAAATAATAAAGGGTAGTGTAATTTGAATTTTAATATATATAATTTATATTTATTTCATATTCTTGGCCTATGGTTTTTGTGGAAGTAAAATATATATGGGAAAATTACTTGGAATATGTTCCTGCTTAGTTATGTGAGGGAATATGAAGAGGAAGTATATATGACACATTAAAATAAATGTGTCAACAATTAAAGCTTCATAGTGAAGGAATTCTAAGGCATATAGTTGAAATTTTGATTCATTATTATAAAATCTATTTAATCGTATTATATTTGAAATGAGTAAATTCATTATCAAAGGAAAATAGTTAAATGCAAGTGATCATTTTTAATTTATTGGATAAACCATAAATCCTTGTTTTCTACTATGTGGTGTGATCTAAAATTTTTCCAATATTATTCCTATGACATTCTACGGTAATTTAGTAGAGAATTTTGAACATTCCTATGTGCTTATGGGTGTTGTTTTGTGTTGTTTTTTCAACATATATTTTTAATCTAACCATAGGTGAAATTTGTTTTGAAATTATTAAAAAAACACAAAATTAATGATTCACCCACCCTATATGTGTTCCCAAAAAACCTAACATGACCATAAATACAATATCCTAAAAATATATAGGGAGCTCAATGGATACCCAGCGAATGAAAAAAACAACTTGGTGGTGTTGGGACAACAAGACAATTTATCAATTGATTATGGTACCACATTATTAAACTCAACCCTGATAAATTTTATGAATAATTTACCCATTAATTACAACAATGGGATATATAGAGTTTATTAATTGAACCCTATGGAGGCCTTAAAATTTGTTTTGTTGTGAAATTTTTTTCATAAATCATCTGCGATCAATCTCCAAGATAATTTTTTTTTATACTCCATAATTCATTAGAGACAAAACTTTCAATTAATTTTAAAATCTCATTTATTTCTCATATATTCAAAAAAGTCACTCCATTGTATTCCTATTCTCCACTATCATTTATTACATTCTCTATCTTCTGAAATTGAATGTTTATAATTCAATGGGTTTCTGCCTAAGGAACAATCTATTAATCACTTCTAATTGAATGTTATTGGTAAAATTTTGAAACCAAGGGTCTAAATGGTTTCTTTCATTACTATAGTCAAATTAATGGGTCTCTATTTTTCAATATTTATTACAGAAAAAATCATAACTCTACCTTTTTATAGTCTTTTTATACAAATTTTTTCAATTGATTTATATCAAAAATCCGGAATTAATTGAGGTGAGAGACACACGAGATCATAATTGATATGTTTTCTAATATCCATAACATATTGAATTACAATTCACTAATTTAAATCCAATATATTTTATTTTTTAATCTCATTATAAAAATTATTAAATTAATTATTCCTAATATGGTACAATTTAATATATCAATTTATTAATTTTGTAATTTGTATAAATAATTCTATTAGATTACTATTTATGAAATAATTTTTCATTTTAATTCAAAATTATATTTTCAATTATATTATTATTAATTTTATTATATTAATTATTATATTCATATAACATTTGTCATTCATATTTTTGAAGGCAATTAAACCCCTCTGGTGAGCTATTGTTAACTAATGCCCTGAAAATTATTCCAAGATTCAACATCTAAAAAATCATTATCATTTTATTAGTTTTTTTCATAAAAAATAATTTTATAAAAAATCCATGTATATTGTTAATGAATAATTAATAACATCAGTTTAAGAGGTTATTTTTCTATGTGTTGGGATGTAACTCCCCAACCACTCTACACCGGAGCCAGGGTATTACTTGTTATATTGGCATTTATAGAAGGAATAAAATACATAAGGAATGATCATTTTTTTATCCTTGAAAAAACTAGTTACAAACATGCAAATCAAATTACATTGGAAAAGGATACAAAATCCAATACATAACAAAAACAGAAAAAATTTGAATCCACATAACTTAATAAATAGTCTCCTCTTGATAACTTATTGAAGGTAAAATAATGAAAGGGGTGATATCAAATAATAATTAAGGGTTACAAGTAGCGGATTCATGAATTCTATAATAAGTGAATAATAAATAACATGACATAATAAATATGGAATGGTGAATAAATAAAAAACTCACACCATTAATAAACTAAGAACGAAACTGCATCCACAGATTTTTTCACAGTGAAATCCTCGTGGACAGTAATAACTGATAATGAACAAAGAGAATGCTTATTAATTTTACTTCATGTATCCGTAACATGAAATCATAGTACCGTTAAAATAGTTTAGTTCTGTGGGTAAAAACCCTTCTGATATTTGGAAACAAACATGAAGGGTTTGTCGCCAACTAATTGGTATCATGAGACTTGTATCTTCATCAAGGGGCTATAGAGATCCCCAAAAACCACTATAAGTCCAAATATATCTTTATAAATAGATTTAATAGAAGATAAACATGCATTTTCAAATATATGTATCAATTAGAGGATGCAGATTCATCAATATTTCTACAGCTAAAACAACATTCCAAATAAACATAGTATGTAAAATGTTATACAATTTAGACAATAAACATATCATTGATATGAGAATATGGATATTAAATAGAAATATAATTTCAAATGAAAATTGATCTCAAATGGAAAGTAGGCACACCAAAAAAGTATTATTAGGTACACAATACAAAGTTAGCCACAACCAAATTGTTGTTGAGACAAAGTACATTACCATATTGTAATAAAATGAATCGTTTGACCAATGGAAATAATCACAAAATTAGTCACATAATACCATAAATATAAATATAATAATGTTATTATATATCAAATGGCAGTACACATATACCTCATACAAGAAATAAGTGTTGTAAATTGAAAATCATACAGAAATGAATGTGATATGAGAAACCCCTTACCTTATACTCGAGTGTGTTCTTCGTTTACATTAATGACATGAATAATAAAACTTATCTTCAATAATAAATAATTAATGAACCACCTATACTTTTAATTTATTTAGTATAACCTTATTAGGTTCATTCATGTCCCTTTTATGGGTTTAATAGGATGATTTTTTTAAGCATTTTCTTCCATGGTTTTTGTGATCAGTTTACTTGTGTTCATGAATGGAAGTTTGTTTGATGTTTAGTTAAGTATACATAATTGTTAATATATCTTATGAATGAAATTTATGTGATATAAATTATCTAAAAATTATTTTGGTTTATATACCATGATGATGAATGGTTATTAAAAAGTTAATTACAATTGTTTGGATTAACTTGGTGGTATTTTTCATAATGAGTTTGTTATGTATTAATATTTCATATTATGAGAGTATATGGACTATGGAAAATAAATGAGATGAAATGAATATATTCTTACCTGGTTCAACAATAAAAATTGTTTCATGGCCATAGTTGAACATGGTAAAGAAAATTGAGAACCAATAATCCTTTATTGTTATAAATTAACACATCTCGGATGATGTTTTCATTTTTAGTATAAGAGGAGGGGGAATGAGAGATAATGATGAAATTTTCCATTTGCATAATAAAATAACGTTCATGTAAGGTATTTTATTTATTATATAATTTGGATATGGGGAGATAATAAAAGAAGTATAATATAAAGGTCCTCAAAATAGAATATAAATTGAGAAGTCTCTCATGAAAAATTTGTAGCCTAACGACGTCACTTAAAATTTCATAAAATAGTTTGATGAGGGTAAGGGATAATATCATAAATATTACATAATATGGGATGTAAGGGGGGTATGTAATGACATATCCCAATATATTCCAAAGTTTATTTGTATGAAATAACATAAACTGAAATAAAATAAAGAAAACTAAAGATGATGTTTACCTCTTAATATCATCTCCTTGAGATCCTTCTGAATTCCATTGATATTGGCCCTTTTGGTGAGACAAGCAGCCCTAATATGTGGGGAGGAGTATTTGAAATAGTATTGGGTTGAATTTAGGTATGTATCATGGCTTTAAAGGTGTGGTAGGTACAGGGGAATGAGGGTGGTATTTATAATGGAAGAGAGGAGGTTTTTTTTCATTATTTTATTATTTTTTATAATATTTCTTCTCAAGACAACGAATACTCTTAATTAATGTGGCCCCAAATAGTAATAATGTAATTTTAGTTTGAACCAAGTGGTCTTACATCACTTATGATGTCAAAAATAGTGTATTTTGCTAGTAATTGGATTATATGATATTTTATTGTATTTTACTATTCATCAAGAATTCTAAAATTCCTATAAAATCACAAAACATTTACACTAAACATTTTTCAAAATGTAGAGGTCAAAAAAGAACTCCATTTTTCATAAATAATTTTATAAAAATAATTGATTCTAATTTTATTAAAAATCATAGTTAATTCAAAAAATAACAATTTTAAAGGTATAACTAGTTTTATATCACATTGAAAAATTAATTAGGATATCATTATCCTAATACCTTATGAAAACAAAATATTATCATTATTTACTATTAATAAGGGTAATATTACTATTTATAAGGGTATGTTACTATTCATAATAATGAATCATGTTCTCTTTATTAGACTCCAAATGGATTACTGGTCACAACTCTAGAAGGTTGTTTTTTGAAATTCAAAACATAGAAGTGGGAAATTAATGGTTAATGGCTAGGATATAACCAAATTTGGTTTCAAAGGAACATATTTCTTTATTAAATATAGGATACCAATAGAATATATTTAAGAGAACCATACCATAAAAAGTTTAGGGTGTTATAAGGGACAAATAATGATTTAAATTTTCCATCAATGTAAAAATGGAAATAAAATAAATATTATTAATTAATATTTTTTAAATATATCATAAATATAATATATATATATATATATTAAATAATGAAAATTTATGTCCATGTTTTGTGGTGATGAAAGTTGGTTGTTGTCACTTCATTGAGTGATTTTCAATACTTATACATGAACGATGAATCCATTTCCCATGGGATGGGTGGAATATAAATTAGAAAATAGTTTATCTTAAAAAATTCATAATTAAGTAATAAATATCATATATAAAAATTAAATTCATCAACATAACTTCCCATGTTTGTATAATCTCAAAATTGAAACTCAACTCTTGAAGGTGGTGATAGTCTATACACACTGATGAGAAACAAATTCATTTTCCATTGTACGGAACAAAAATACAAAATGGACATAAAATTAATATAAGAAAAATTTAACATATTTAATAAAATTAAATCATTATTTTATGATGTTTATAGAGTATTTAAGGGATGAGGTAGAAAAATGGAACATACACTACATCAGTAATGAAAACTACCAATTCATAAGGTATATTCCATTATTCATTATAGTTTAAGCCATTATAGGATAGTATTTAGGGGGATAATAAGACATCTAGTACATGGGGAGGAATTTTGGGAATATATTTGAGAATGGATTGGATGTACTCATGTGATCAATGTGAATGAATAAAATGGAAGAGGATGCACTTTTTATAACTACGTGGAGTGGCACACTTGTAAAAAATTATTGTTATAATGTTATATTATGTAATATTCAGGGTAATGATGAAAAATATTGATGAAGTATCATATATATATATACAAGATATGTTAGGCTTTCAATACACTCCATAATTTTATAAATAATGTTTTTAGAGATAAATCAACTCTTATCAGTTAATTTAATACCCTCACTGGTTCTTTTATACCTTAACATGATTATGATAATTTTACCATAGTAAATATTAATTATGGATCAAACATAAGTTGAACATAAAAACTAATATTTAATACGGTGATTAAAAATTTTAAATCCATTATTTTATTAAAATAAAATTAGTGGCTGAAATTAATTTTATTATCCATACACAAAATAGTTCATTTCTAAAAAAAATAATAGATTTTAGAATTAAATTAACTTTATAATGATTGATTCCCATGTAAATAAAATCATATGAAAGGTAAATTTTAATTTAATATATTATATAAAAAATTAATTATAATAATTAAAAAATGGTGATTTAATTAATTAATTAATAGGAAAACACATTATGTGGATAAAAATTGTTTTCTGGAAATATCTTTTTTTCACCATCAAATGAACTATAGCTAATTCATTTGATAATAATATTTATGAATGAAAAGTAATTATCATATATTAATAGATTATAATTTTCCATATTTTTTACACTCAAAATAAATGAAACTAACATTAAAAAAATTGTGTTTTAAAGAAAACATTTATATTTATCCATGAATTACTCTACTAATCATTCATATTAATTTATTATGTATTTCATGAATGTTACTCTTTATATTATTAAAATAATTTAAAAAATTTAATTTAACTACTTGTTATTATAGTTCATTTTTTATTTTGAAGAAGTAATTATTGACTTCTATTTAGTCTTCCATGTATCAGAAGCTATTAGATACAATAATGTTATTTAATTGAAATAAATTAAAAAATCTTGTAGTGTTAAGCTATACCCCAATTCTAATAATTTTCCATATAAACTAAATTAATATAATGAAATATGCTATGTATACTTATTACTCATTATAACATCGGGCCCTCACATAGATTACATGAATTAATATTCTTCCATAGAACTATTACTGAGAAATAATTCATCTTATATAACACATTATCTCTATGATAAAAACATTCTATTGTTTGTCTCAAAAGAAATATCTTTCTCCAGTGGTACAAATTTTTAGTTATGTATATATGAGGGATTAAGTAAATAATTCATCAAAAGGGACTCCTGAAATATACACTAAACATAATATAGTTATGTTGGAAGTACTAAATTATATTATACCATCCTCCTTATATCAACAATATTAGTGAAAAAGATATATATATATATATATATATGGATCAAAATACATTTCATTCTGAATCACATAACCATATATAAAGAAATATTCGTAGTAGTAATTTCTCTTTAATATCAAACAATTGATCCCATTGATATATATCGACATAACTCTTCTATCAACTTTGAGAATGCCTGATGTGTTGTTGGATGGATATAAATTGTTCTTCCATTACATTATCTAGAATATTTGTGAATATATTATGTTCAACAATTTCATCGAACCAAGATATAGATTTTTACTTATTTCAGATGAGGGATACATAAAGATCCATATTAATTCTATTGTGAAATCTACTGTGATGTGAAAATTCAAATAGAGTAAGGTGTTTATTTCATCCACCATTAAAATCAAAAAATATAGTTCTCAACATAACGTATAATATTTGAATAATTCTCTGAATCTAACCATATATTTGATGATTATATTTAAGTTTAACATTCATACCCATATAAAAATCTTTTAGAATAATTCAAAAAAATTAAAGGTAAACTTCATATCTTGATTACTTATAATTAAAATCAATCATATGTATTTTATTATGAACTCCATATAAAATTAAATATTCTCTATCATATATCCTATTAGATTGGTCAAGTGACAAATAAACTATAACAGAAATGAAATGTTTTACATTACTATGTGAATGAATACAACTAATCAATCAATAAATATCATTGTTTAATGAAATAACATTAATTACCTTTGGTTTTTTATCCAAAAACTACTTTTGTGTCTCTTTATTATTCCCATAAATACATTGATGGAAATTAATGAAATACCACATAACATTTATATATATTAAATTTTAAGGGTAAATTGTGATTTTGGTTTCTTAAATTTGATTTGGTTGATAACTTGTGTTCATATTGAGTATTCAAGTGTTCAATCCATCTGGGGATATATTTTTCAATATGGAATATGGTTTATTAGGTGATGTTTGTGTTATTGAGTATGGATAAGTAGGATAATAAGGTTATTGGAGTGCCTAAAGGCCACCAAATATTTTTTTTTCTTAGTAACCATAGTCTGTATGTTATGGAAGACTACATAGAGCCCCATGACATTGAGCTCCCCATTATGATAGGTTTGGTGTCGGTGGTAAACAAGGTTGAACAAAATACTTTGGTTTGGGGTTTTTTTCAACCATGGTGGAGGCCTGATGAACACTAAAGTGAAAGAGGGACTAAGTACACATTGATTCATGATAATTGGGAATTTCATATGGGATGTTTTTTAGTGGAAAAAATATGGGATAAAATTCCACATTTTGGTTCTAGTTGTTTCATCCACTATGTGGCATAATGTTTTTTAAATGAACTAATTTTCCATCAATTATCTTGGTGTGTCACTTTTTTCCCCTACATCTCATACATGACATACTAAGTACGATCCCAAACCATACTTCATTGATCCAACTTGATTTTTTGGAGATTTTGGGGTCATGGTTTAGTGATCGATGGTGTGTTCCATCCTAAGCTTCAATATTGTACAATCTACCCTCATTGTCTCCTGAATGTTTCCCCTAGATTGAGTTTTGAGATTATTTCGACTATGTATTGGTGGAATTCATCTATCCATATTGGGGTTTTAGTTTTTCCCATATAGAATATCTCGAAAGAGTGTAAAAATGAAATCAGAAATCATTTTACTCGACATATCATGATCCATGTATTTTTTTATAATTTTGGATAAGATTCAATTAATTTTCATATAGATTTATAATTGTGTGATAAGTATTTCCAATGGATTTTTTTAGGAGTGGTCCATGGACCCTCCCCGTGCATCTAGTCCATTATTTGGAGCTGTGAGGCTATATAGTGAGTGATTCCAAAATTATTTATACTTCAATTAATTTGGCTAAATTAAATATAATAGGTGAAAGTAATAAAATTCAACTTGATAATTAATTATAAGTTTTAAAATTTAATTTTTTTTTGTATAGAGATAGTTTTCTGGTTGTCAAGTAAATTATTATCTTATTTTAGATATGGATGATTGGGCTACGAATTAAATAGGAAATTTCTTGAATTGAGGTTGGTGGAATTGAAATTATTTGATCCTATTTGTTAGTGGGTGATATTATGATTAGGCCTCATCACAATTAAATCCATTTCAATAATGAATTACCTATTTTATTCAACTATCTGGTTGGGAAATGGTGATGGTGACATAATATTTAACATGGAATACAAATCATGTTAACAGTTTATTAACATTTCCCTAGTCAAATGAGAGCCTTTGTAACTCTTTGTTGTCATTATGGTGCCATGAGTTGGAATTCAATGAGAAAAATAGATTTCAATGTGAAATTTTTATTTTTTAAAATGAGGTATATAAATAATAGAAAATTAAATTTAAAGAGTGGTATTGTAATAGAGTATTGGGACTTTATTTACAAATAAAATGAAAACTTCAAAAAAAGTATTTATGTGAATTTGGTCATAGGTAATGGTTTATGTAATGTTTTTTGGGATTAATTTTTAAATAATGTTCATATAGTGAATTTATATAGTCTTTTGAGGATTCCAGAATGTCTTAAATGACATGTTTTTGGTCTAGTAAACATAGGAGGTGGGGTAATCCACATTAATGAAAATATTTTGTGATTTGTTTCTCCCAATGTAATATTTCATATGGTTTATTTTGAATCATGATGATCAATGAATCGTATTTATAGTTTTGGAATCAAATATTTTGTTCAAAATGGTGGGTAGATCCAAATTTTTTAAACATACTCTTACATGTTAGATATGGCTGTAAATAAAATTAATAATTTTTGTGAGACATTAATCTTATTAGGATGGTTTACGATCAAGATATGGATGTTGGATGGTGGAACCAATGATGGGTGTCTATATAGTGAAGTGACATATGGGACCCCCACTACTAGAAAAACAGGTATTTGCGACGGGTCATTTGCGACGGGATCCCGTCGCAAATGGCCTTTTGCGACGGTAGCCCGTCGCAAATGGCCCATTGCTAAAAACGGCGTTGCAACAACCCTTATTTGCGACGGGCCCGTCGCTAAAACCTTTTTTTGGGACGGGAATAATACCCGTCGCAAATAGTCTCCGTATATTTGTAAAAAAACTTTGAAAATACTTTTTGCGATGGGCCCGTCACAAATACCTGTTGCGACGGGCCCGTCGCAAATAGTTATTGCGACGGGCCCGTCGCAAAAACCTATTTTTTTAAAAAAATACAAAACTATTAATAAATACTACTTGCGATGGGACCCGTCGCAAATACTATTGTAAAAAAAATTAAAAAACTATTAATAAATATAATAATAATACTATTTGCGACGGACATAGTATCCTGTCACAAATACTATAAAAAAATGAAAAAATATATTATTAATAAATTATTTTAATTAATATAATAATAATCCAATTATAATTCAAAAATAAAAAATAATAAAATATTAATAAATGATTTTAATTAATATAATAATAGAATTATAATTCACAAATAAAAATAATAAATTATATTAATTCATATAATAATAATAGAATTATAATTAAAAAATAAAAAATAATAGAATATTAATAAATGATTTAATTAATATAATAATATTAGAATTATAATTCATAAATAAAAAAAATATTAATAAATTATTTTAATTAATATAAAAATAATAGAATTATTTTACATTCAAATATTAAAATAATTCATGTATTACAAAAAAATATAATTAAATTATAATATTATAAAATTTTAATATATATATATATAATTTAATACTATAAAATATAAATAATATTATTATTCATATTATTGTTATTTAAAAATATAATATTATTAATATTTTATAATGAGACAGAAACTACGAATAGAAAAAAAATCATATTTTGATTTCTCAAATTTTATAACATAAATACATACTCTAATCTGAAGGAGGGGGGAGGTGGGGGATCTACAGATGGTGGTGGAGGAAACTCCATCTATAAATCATGAGTGAGTCGGCGCATATACTTCATCTGCTCCTGATACTGCTGCTGCCACTGACTCGTCTGCTCCTCGCACAGCTGCTTCTAGCGTCGACGGTCCTCCTCATGCTGCTGACACATCTGCTCATGCTCCTGTCGGAGACTCTCTATCAGCGCAGTCTGAGATCGCACCTGATCCTCATATTGTGTAGTAGAAGAAGATGCACGAGCACCTCTCGAGCTGGACGCCGACATCGCAGTACTGCCATAATAATCTCCGGGAGTCAGTAGAGAGCCGATACCAACTACCCGGCCCTTCTCGAAGGCATACTGGGTGGCCTGCATCCATGTCGCCTCATCAAACTGACGGCCAGTGGTCTGATCTGATGACTCGGCCTGACTCTCAGGCCGGTCCTGTGACGCTGCGGCCTCATATGACTCCTGTAGTTGCAATTTAAAATTAAAATTGTGAATATATTATATGCAGTTAATTTTTAAACTTGAAAACAAATAATACTGACCACGATGTGATGCTGACGATCACCTCTAAGCTCCCCAGTAGCAGGATCACTATACATTCTCTGATATACGTCGTACTCCATAATATCAGGGTGCTCGACAGCCTATAAGAATAAAAAATAAACTGTTAATATTTATAGTTATATAAAATATTTATAAATAATGTACGTACCAGATGTTGTCTATGAGTACTAAAAGAACGACTCCCAGCTCGGTGAGTCACCTCATGTCTCCCCCGATTCTTCCTCCCCACTGATGATCTCCTCTGAAAGACACCACTCAACCAGTGCGCACATAATCCATCCCATACATGGGATGAAATGTACTCTGGTCGGTGTGCTATACATGACTCGTCAAAATCTGACACTCCTGCTTTCTTCATGGCAGCTTTTCTTAAATTGTGCAAAAACTGACGAAGGTGATCATGCATGGCCACCTCCCATGCCTCGTGGATGGCGTCACGCATGGTATCCTCGATCGGATACCATAAACCCTACAAATAAATCAAAATATCAAGTTAGAAATGAAATAATTTACAAAATAAAAATTATTTATTTACGTACGTACCAACCAATGGCCGAACATGGCCTGCTGCACATCAATGGGAATCTGCTCCCATGTGGTCCAATGCTGAGAGAAATAGTTGCGCAAAATAGCGCTGCTCTGTCCAACTGCTATATGCGAAAAACTGTAAAAATAATAAACATTAATTATGTGAATAGATTAAAGAAATCTTAGTCAAATCCACAGGTTATCACACAGGTTATCACACCTATGTGTGCGCGGATCAAACCCAAGACATGGACGTCGCTCGGGGACGGGGTCAGGAATTATCAATCGTGCAAGACCGCGCCCCCTCCGCGTACTCCCTGGAGCATCTGCAGGCTAAGGGTCATCTGCCAGCAACTCATCCGCATCAAAAGGCAGGTCAGCATCCGCCAACTCATGAAATGTGGCGTCGTCCATCTGAAACCGAAAATGTTAATGTTAGCAAATAATTGATAATTACTATTATATAAACATATATACATATTATGATTGTATATAAATACCATGGAATTCTATAAGTGTTCATCTTCATCATCATCTTCATATATGTCAATGTCATCTTCATATTCCTCCTCAATATCATCGATATCCATTCGAGTTACAGTTGTTTCATCTCTTACCATTTCAAATTCATGTGTGACATCATTAACATCGACGTCATCACCGACTCTTAAATGTGGGGTGTCGTCATCGATACTCATGTCTCTTTGTAAAAAAGATTGATTTTGAGTACTCTCTTGAAAAACTTCAATTCTTTGCACATCAGTGAAAGCACATTCAGTTTGACTAAACTGATTGTCTCGAATTTTGATTTTTATTACACTCCACCAATCAGTCAAGTTTCTTGATGTAGCACAGTACTTTGCGTAATAAACTTGATATGCCTGTTGAGCCAATAAGAATGGTTCATTTACTGCGAGAACACTTTTACATTTAATATCGATGATTCCATGAGTCGGATGAACACGCACGCCTCTCTCTGTATCCAACCACCGACATTTGAACATGGTTATGTAATGTTGTTCAAGATAACATAGTTCAATGATTTCATCAAGTATGCCATAAAAGTCAACTTCATTTTCTCGATGATGAGATCCTCTCAAGCTAACTCCACAGTTCATTGTTTCTTTCGATTCCCCATATGCATGTGTGTAGAATCGAAATCCATTCACCACATATGCATTATAAGTTTTAACAAGTTTGGAAGGTGGGTTACTCAATACACATAGCCGTTTATCAATTTTATCAGCATGTCGAGACACCTGAAAATTTGTGAAATAATTATCAATATAGTAAACTATACATTGAATGAGTTGCTAAAAGATAAAGTATTTATGTTACCAGTTTTTGAAACCACTGAGAGAAATTTTTCAGTCGACGTTCTTCGAGAGCAGCTGCTGTAATTTATGAAATTTCTTTCTTGATATGATTATCATACAACCTATAAAAACCAATGTTATTTACTGTAACATAAATGATAGAATAAGTGATATAAACACTTACAGTACAACTGATGTCATCTCTTCACAGTTGAGCAGAACATACGTATGAGCTCTATGATGTTCATCATCTGAAAGCCAACGTTCATAAACTCCACCAAAACCAAGATCTGACTGGTTGAAAATAGATAATTGATTTTCTATTTCATCAATATTCCTCTCGTTCCGTCCCATTCGGTTGTGTTTTGAAGGATACTTAGATTCAAAATAATGGGAGCAGAAAAAAGATATTTCCTCTTGCAAATAAGCTTCTGCAATAGATCCTTCAACAGATGCTTTGTTGCGTACTTTTCTTTTCAATTTTTGCATGCATCTTTCAAATGGGTACATCCATCGAAACTGTACCGGACCTCCACATTTGGCTTCATATGGAAAATATAACATCAAATGTTCCATTGAGTCGAAGAAAGACGGCGGAAATATTTTTTCCAATTTACATATAATTACAACAACATCTTTTTCAAGTCTGCCTAGAGCATCATAATCTGCCGTAGCCGCACAAATTTCCCGAAAAAAATGAGACATGTCTGTTATGGAATCCCAAATCACAGAATTCAACAGACCTCTTAATCCAATGGGTAGAAGTCTCTCCATTATAACATGACAATCATGACTTTTTAATCCAGTAATATGACCATTCTTTACACATCTACCCAAATTGGAAGCACAACCATCTGGAAGTCTCAAATCTGCAATCCACTGACAAAATAATAAACGGTTTTCTTTAGACAGTGTATAAGCTGCTTTTGGTTTCAGTAACCTTTTTGTTCTGACATTCTCAAATAGTTCCAATTCTGGATGCCTGCAAATTTGGGCAAGATCTAAACGTGAATTTACATTGTCTTTTCTCTTTCCTGGCGTATCCAAAACTGTATGAAACAAATTATCAAAACAGTTCTTCTCAATATGCATGACATCTTACATGTGTCGGACCAATAAATCAGACCAATATGGAAAATCCCAAAATATGATACGTTTAATCCAATTGTGTTCTTTCCCAAAACCAGAAATTTCATGTTGGTTTATTGTGGGACCAAAAGTGATGGGATGTAATGAAAATACAACCGATTTTAAATCCGAACCTGATAGCATTTGTGGAGGTCCATCCCTTTCAACTGTTCCTTTTCTGAAATGATATCTGTTTCTGCGAAAAGGATGATCAGCTGGAAAAAATCTGTGATGACAGTCAATATAACAAGGTTTCTTTCCATGAATGAGCATAAATGCTTTGTTCTCTCCCATATAGTAAGGACATGATTTCTGAACATGTGTACTCCAGCCAGATAACATCCCATAAGCCGGGAAGTCACTTATTTTCCACATCAATGCTGCTCTCAGTATGAAATTCTGTTTCGTTGCAACATCATATGTACTGACACCAGTACTCCGCAATAAATTTAATTTATCAATCAATGGCTTCAAATAAACATCAATATTTTTCTTCGGATGTCCTGGAATTAGTAAAGTCAAAAAGATATATGGCTCCTTCATCAACATCCATGGAGGTAAATTGTACAGAGTTAAAAAAATAGGCCAACATGAATATTGACTACCATAAGATCCAAACAGATAGGAACCATCAGTGGAAAGGCCCAGTCGAACATTTCTAGCTTCTAAAGCAAAGGATGGATGCACTCTATCAAAATGTTTCCATGAATCACCATCGGATGGATGATTCAAGCTTTTATCGGTTGAAATATTTTCTTTATGCCATGACATCATTGTTGCTGTATTCTTAGACATGAATAAACGCTGAAGTCTGGATGTAAGCGGAAAATATCTCAACTGTTTTACAGGAATCAAACCAGACTTCTCGTGTTGTCCTTCTTTATATCTCAGTTGCCCACATGTGGGACAACTATCCAACGACTCATTTTCCCCAGAATATAAAATGCAGTCATTTGAACATGCATGAATCTTCTGACAAGTAAGTCCCAAATTTCGAACCAGTCTCTTACTCTCATAGTAATTTGCAGGTAAAACATTTTCTTCGGGTAACAGTGTTTTAAGCAAAGAAAATATCTGGTCAAAACAGGTTTTTGACATTCCATTATCTGATTTGATAGCCATAAATTTTGCAACTGCTTCTAATTTTCTCATCTTGCAGCCAAGATATAATGCATCCTCTGCAGACTTCAACAACTCATAAAATTCAGACGGTGCAAACTCAGGATTTGAAGTTATATCAGCCGGAGTTTCTGTATGTTGAACAGATGAACCTGCAACATCATGTACTAAATCTTGAAACCGGGATGGATCCGGAATCAAGTTGGTATCACCTGCTCTGGAACTGTGTTCACCGTGTTGATACCAAAAAACATAATCTGGTTGAAAACCAAAACTCAAGAGACGTTCTCCCACTTTGTCAAACGTGTCAAACGTTCTCAATGCACATTTTCTGCAAGGGAATTTAATTTTGCCTTCTGAAACAAATTCTGGATTTGATGCCGCAAATGATAAAAAAGTATTCACACCCTCTACATATACTGAATTTAAAACAGAACCATTTGAATTTCTACGTTGATTTATCCATATGCGGTCAACTAATAATGATTGTTGACGACCCCGTTGTTCCATATTTCTCTATAAAATATAAAAGCATTACAAGTTTTGAATAATTTGTTAGAAAAAACATTCAATCTAGGATAATTATATATTTTAGATCATACAAAACTAACGCAAACTTTTTATTGAGATACACCTAAAAATTGACCCTTTAAGAATTAAATATGTTGAGAATAAAGAAAAACATGTTACAAATATTGATAATTTTAATATTATATAAATTTTTTATTATTTTCATAGTATTAATATTATTGGTAATTAATACTAATTATTGGTAATTATTACTAATTATTGGTAATTATTGGTAATTATTGGTAATTATTGGTAATTATTGGTAATTATTACTAATTATTGGTAATTATTACTAATTATTGGTAATTAATAATACTTATTGTTAATACTAATTATTGATAATTATTACTAATTATTGGTAATTATTACTAATTATTGTTAATTAATACTAATTATTGGTAATTATTACTAATTATTGGTAATTATTGGTAATTATTGGTAATTATTGGTAATTATTGGTAATTATTGGTAATTATTGGTAATTATTGGTAATTATTGGTAATTATTACTAATTATTGTTAATTATTACTAATTATTGGTAATTATTACTAATTATTGTTAATTATTACTAATTATTATTAATTATTACGATTTTTTGGTAATTATTGGTAATTATTACTAATTATTACTAATTATTGGAAATTATTACTAATTATTCGTAATTATTATTAATTATTACTAATTATTCCTAATTATTGTTAATTATTACTTATTATTGGTAATTAGTACTAATTAATTTTAATTATTACTAATTATTTGTAATTATTACTAATTGTTGGTAATTATTGGTAATTATTGGTAATTATTGGTAATTATTGGTAATTATTGGTAATTATTGGTAATTAATGGTAATTATTGATAATTATTACTAATTATTGGTAATTATTGATAATTATTACTAATTATTGCTAATTATTACTAATTATTGGTGATTATTACTAATTATTGGTAATTATTACTAATTATTGGTAATTATTACTAATTATTGGTAATTATTACTAATTATTACTAATTATTACTAATTATTGGTAATTATTACTAATTGTTACTAATTATTATTAATTATTGGTAATTAGTACTAATTATTACCAATTATTGGTAATTATTGGTAATTAATATGAATTATTGGTAATTATTACAAATTATTGGTAATTATTGGTAATTATTGGTAATTATTGGTAATTATTACTAATTATTGGTAGGTATTACTAATTATTGGTAATTATTACTAATTATTGGTAATTATTACTAATTATTGGTAATTATTGGTAATTATTGGTAATTATTACTAATTAATACTAATTATTGTTAATTATTGATAATTATTACTAATTATTGGTAATTATTACTAATTATTAATAATTATTGGTAATTATTACAAATTATTACTAATTATTACTAATTATTGGTAATTATTACTAATTATTACTAATTATTACCAATTATTGGTAATTATTACTAATTATCGGTAATTATTACTAATTATTACCAATTATTGGTAATTATTGGTAATTAATACTAATTATTGGTAATTATTACGAATTATTGGTAATAATTACTAATTATTGGTAATTATTACTAATTATTCGTAATTATTATTAATTATTACTAATTATTATTAATTATTACTAATTATTCCTAATTATTGTTAATTAGTACTAATTATTGGTAATTAGTACTAATTATTACTAATTATTACTAATTATTACTAATTATTGGTAATTATTACTAATTATTGGTAATTATTGGTAATTTTTGTTAATTATTACTAATTAATACTAATTATTGGTAATTATCGCTAATTACTGGTAATTATTACTTATTATTGCTAATTATTACTAATTATTACTAATTATTACTAATTATTACTAATTATTACTAATTATTGGTAATTATTAATAATTATTGGTAATTATTACTAATTATTGGGAATTATTACTAATTATTGGTAATTATTACTAATTATTACTAATTATTGGTAATTATTACTAATTATTGATAATTATTACTAATTATGGATAATTATTACTAATTATTAGCAATTATTGCAATTATTACTAATTATTACTAATTATTACTAATTATTACTAATTATTGGTAATTATTACTAATTATTGGTAATTATTACTAATTAATACTAATTATTGGTAATTATTGGTAATTATTACTAATTAATGATAATTAATACTAATTATTGGTAATTATTACTAATTATTACTAATTATTACTAATTATTAATAATTATTACTAATTATTGGTAATTATTACTAATTATTGGTAATTATTACTAATTATTGGTAATTATTACTAATTATTTGTAATTATTACCAATTATTGGTAATTATTACTAATTATTGGTAATTATTACTAATTATTCCTAATTATTGTTAATTATTACTTATTATTGGTAATTAATACTAATTAATTTTAATTATTACTAATTATTGGTAATTATTACTAATTATTGGTAATTATTGGTAATTATTGGTAATTATTGGTAATTATTGGTAATTAATGGTAATTATTGATAATTATTACTAATTATTGGTAATTATTGATAATTATTACTAATTATTGCTAATTATTACTAATTATTGGTAATTATTACTAATTATTGGTAATTATTACTAATTATTACTAATTATTTGTAATTATTACTAATTATTGGTAATTATTACTAATTATTACTAATTATTATTAATTATGGGTAATTATTACTAATTATTACCAATTATTGGTAATTATTGATAATTAATACGAATTATTGGTAATTATTACTAATTATTGGTAATTATTGGTAATTATTGGTAATTATTACTAATTATTACTAATTATTGGTAATTATTACTAATTATTTGTAATTATTACTAATTATTGGTAATTATTACTAATTATTGGTAATTATTGGTAATTATTGGTAATTATTACTAATTAATACTAATTATTGTTAATTATTGATAATTATTACTAATTATTGGTAATTATTACTAATTATTACTAATTATTACTTATTATTGGTAATTATTACTAATTATTACTAATTATTACTAATTATTGGTAATTATAAATAATTATTACTAATTATTACTAATTATTACCAATTATTGGTAATTATTACTAATTATTGGTAATTATTACTAATTATTACCAATTATTGGTAATTATTGGTAATTAATACTAATTATTGGTAATTATAACTAATTCTTAGTAATTATTACTAATTATTGGTAATTATTACTAATTATTCGAAATTATTACTAATTATTCGTAATTATTATTAATTATTACTAATTATTCCTAATTATTGTTAATTATTAATAATTATTGGTAATTAGTACGATTTATTAATAATTATTACTAATTATTGGTAATTATTACTAATTATTGGTAATTATTGGTAATTATTGATAATTATTACTAATTAATACTAATTATTGGTAATTATTACTAATTAATACTAATTATTGGTAATTATTGGTAATTATTACTAATTATTGGTAATTATTACTAATTATTGATAATTATTACTAATTATTAGTAATTATTACTAATTGTTACTAATTATTACTAATTATTACTAATTATTACTAATTATTGGTAATTATTACTAATTATTACGAATTATTGGTAATTATTACGAATTATTACCAATTATTGGTAATTATTGGTAATTAATACTAATTATTGATAATTATTACTAATTATCGATAATTATTGGTAATTATTACTAAGTATTGGTAATTATTACTAAGTATTGGTAATTATTACTAAGTATTGGTAATTATTACTATGTATTGGTAATTATTACTAATTATTGGTAATTATTGGTAATTATTGATAATTAATGGTAATTATTCCTAATTATTACTAATTATTGGTAATTATTAGTAATTATGAGTAATTATTAGTAATTATTAGTAATTATTGATAATTATGAATAATTATTACTTATTATTGGAAATTATTACTAATTATTGGTAATTATTACTAATTATTGGTAAGTATTACTAATTATTGGTAATTATTACTAATTATTGGTAATTATTACTAGTTATTGGTATTTGTTACTAATTATTGGTATTTATTACTAATTATTGATAATTATTACTAATTATTGGTAATTATTACTAATTATTGGTAATTATTCCTAATTATTGGTAATTATTGTTAATTGTACCTAATTAGTAGTAATTAAATGAATAATTACCAATAATTAAGAATAATTACCAATAATTACGAATAATAACATTATCAGTATATTTTATTATTAATATTAAAATAATATAATTTTTTAATTTATATACAATTCTCCTTTCATCTGTGTGTTTTCTATCTCCACATACAAATAATACATGTCGAGACAGCAAACACACAGATGAAAAGAGAATTGTATATATATAAAAAATTATATTATTTTAATATTAATAATAAAATATACTAATAATATAATAATTTTATTATTCCTAATTATTGGTATTTATTACTAAATATTAATATTTATTCTTAAATATTTGTAATTATTACTAATTATTCCTAATTACCATTTAAATATTAACAATGAATACTAATAATTTAAATTTATTAAGTAACAAAACAATGTAAACATAATTAAATTACAACTAATTAAGAATAATTAAAACTAATAAAAAATTAAAAATAAATATTAATTTAAAATGAACATAAATACCTTGAAAATTGATCTGCTCTGATCGTTTTTCGAAACTTTAATATCAACTCCGAAGGAAAAAAATTAAACTTGAGAAAAACTAAACTTTAGAAATAAAACTTTGAGAGAAGAAGAAGAGGGAATTTGAGAATGATTTGAAAAAAACGGATGGGGGTATTTATAGGTTAGATTATTTGCGACGGGTCCATTTGCGACGGGATTCCCGTCGCAAATAGTATTATTTGCAACGGGTACCGTCGCAAATACCTTAGCCATCATTTATTACGGTCAACGGGTAAATAGTTATTTACGACGGGACCCGTCGCAAATAACAACCTGCCGACATACTATTTGCGACGGGGGAATATTCCCGTCGCAAATACCGTTTACCACCGCCGGTTATTTGCGACGGGAATATTCCCCCGTCGCAAATAAGTTTCCCGCGATTTGGCGCGCAAACCACGCCAGCCCTTTTGCAATGGGGAAAGCTATCCCGTCGCAAAAGGCTACTTATTTGCGACGGGCAAATAACCCCGTCGCAAATAAGTTTTTAACAGGACTATTTGCGACGGGATTTATTCCCGTCGCAAATGTCCATTTTTTCCGTAGTGCCCCATGGGTTCCCTAGTGCTATATTTACCCTAGAGTGGCTTCACATGCGTTGCAAGTATTTAAAATTGATAGACTAAAATTAATTGTGGAATATGATGTGTCAGCTTGTTATTCTGAGATGGTGATGGTTTTTGTACATTACAGTCCAACCGTTGTGATAAAATACAAGATTAAGTAGGCATAAAACCCTTTGTAATATGTTATATGAGATGGTTTGGGTGGCTTCGACTTCCCACTAATATATATATATATATATATAATCTCTGTGTGATTCTTTTTTTTCGCTCCCTCTCAATATCATTTAGCTCTGATAGTAATCAACAATGCCATAGATGAGTCTTTTGGAATATTATGTGATAATCTTTTTGATTTCCATGGTTGAGTTCTTGAGAATCATGACAGGGGGTGTGACCCTTACCTAGGTACGATGTGCATGTATTTGATATCATTAGACTGGTTCCATACAATCGAGTAGGAGATGAAAAAGTTTCATATAGACATATGATGTGTTTTTTATTTATTTGGATGAGTTCTTTATAATGGTTTTGGGGTTGTGACGCTTCCATTTCTCTAATATCTAGGTTTCTGTGTACTAGGACAAGATGAGGTGAATCAGTTGTAGAGTGTGATGCTACTAGATTGGCCACAGACCTGGTATTAGTCTAGAATGTTCCTTATGATGTTCTCATTTATTTTTTGACATTGTAAGTAGGTGATATTATATTGATTAATTGATTTAGGGTAGGTAATTCCCTCATGAGTTTTTAATTATTTATAGAGATATTTTGAAATGATCAAAGTATGTATGGCCATGATATGATATAGTCTATTTATTACATGATGGTAAAAAGGTTTAATTTTAGTGTGCATTTGAATTATCTTTCATTGAATACATGTTTCAAGAACATGATAGTACTTATTATAGATTCATTTCAAGAATAATCTGTTGATCCGAAAAATGTTTCATTGGAGTCACCCCTTACCGGCTTATAAGAAATGTGTTTTAAAGTTCATGGTTAGACATTTATATTTTCTATCATGATACAAGATTCCTTAAATATTGATAATATATTATAGATTTATTAGATTTTTCAAGGCCAATGATTCAATTGGTTGGGTTACGGTGAGTTAGGTCACACTGAAGCTAAATTTTTAGTTTTTCTAGTCATTGAGAAACATATATCCAACATGGATTCATTATTATATACGATTGTAGTTTTATTTATTTATTTCCTCATTGTTATTTGAATATTTGAGGCCTCATGTTGACTATTTAACATATTTTTATTTTGGATTACATTTCCATTGTTTTTTCCATGTTCTACATCTACATGTTGTAATGGATTTTTTTATCCATATACAGAGAAAGCCTAATTTTCATTAGAAATTTGGTGTGATGCAAAGGCCATTTATTATAGTGAATTTTATCCCTATAAGTATATTATTTTGTCACTAAAATTGTGTAACCCATTCATTGATTTTATTTACAGGTTTGTACTAATTAGTATAAGGAATTGATATCATATATTGGGCATGAGTCATTGGATACAAGTAGGTAGGATTAGGGATCGGGCACCTTGTTGTGTGTTTTGTTATTTTCATGGGCTGTAATTATTGTGCTTTAATTTGGATTAGCGAGTCCTATATTGGGGGAGGACCATTAGTCAAAATCATCCATTTTTATTAGTGTCTTATTATGTGGATCCCATAAGCCTTGATATTATTAAATCACTGAAACATCAATTTTTTATAATTTTCATGTATGGTTGGGAACTATCCTGGTTTTTTACATGGTGTTTTTTTGGTTCTGAGAGGTGACGATAGATATGCATCTACGATTGGTTGAATTGTATTAATTGATGTATATTTGAGATGGAACTGATATTTATGAAAGTTGGAATAATAATTTAGCATATTTGACTGTGATATTTGACAGATTTCATGAGTTTGTGATAGAAATTGATCAAATTTATGGGATATGAGCATGAGTTTGATTGAAGATGTGTTGGTGCTTATGGGTGTAGTGTAAATGCTAGATGGGTTGGCTGAATATCAAACTATGAAATTTCATATGAATTTCTTTTCAAAAACCAATTTTGTATTTTGGAAATTAAATCGAAAGAATAATATAATACATAGTTGTGATGGTTTAATGATTTTAATAGGATTTTGGGGAAAAGTTCATATTCCATTATGTGGGGGTCGTAATTGCTTTGAGGAAGTGAATTTTGTGTTCTAGGATTTAACACAACATTAATGTAGATATAATGATCATATTATGAGGATATTTTAAATTAATAATAATTGAGAATTTTATGTGGTAAAAAGATAAATGATGGGGAGGTTTTAGAATCCCGTAAATTGTAATGGTTTTGAAATTCCAAGGCAAGTTGAAATTTTAGATTCTAGAGTGGGGTTTTTCTTAGAACTAGTTTTTATATTGATGTTTTATGTGATGGGTTTCTATATAGAGTTTGTTTTTTTCATGTTAGGGGGACTATGAGGTGTTACAAGTGTTTTCAGTGTTTAAAGAGTAGGATTTGGAGGTGATGGAGGAACATCTAGTTTCCAAAGGCCATATAGAATTATGAAAGACAATGGTTTCCTTGGTATGCCAATTTTGGACCACTATGGGGTGCTTCATTCTATACAACTCTGGTTGGTTCCATGGGTTTCACTAGTGACAATTTTTCTTAACCAAAACTCTATAGTGTAGGAACTTATTCAGACATGGGGGTTTCCTTTTAAAAAAATGATATAAATGTTTATTTTTTTCTACATACCCCAAAGATTTGGAATTTCTACTAGGAGGTCCATTGGGGGGAAACAATGATAGATTGATGTCAAAATAATTGTTCCTCCAATTTAAGGGCCATTTTGGGTTTAAATTTTGAGAAAAACAAATTTCTACCATCAATTATATATGTAATTTGACCCTTATTCACCCCTCTCACACGTGAGAGACATAATAGGATCAGCTCCCTTCCTTGGGGACCCGCTATGATTTTGATGTGATTATTCATTGACTCAAGGTGTGTTCTATTCAATGGTTCCCTCATATCACCTCTTCTTATGTTGTATTATGATTTTTATCACCATATTTTGGTTTGATAAATCATACATCCAATTATGATGGAAATTATTCCACCACATTGGGATTTTGAGTGTAGAAAATCGAATATGTTCTAACAGTTCATAAAAAATTAACTAAACAGTGTTTGACTTGAGGTATGTTATTTAATGGAATTACATTGGGTTTCGAGTAAAATTAGATAAAAAATTGTATTTATTTGTCATTGTTTTCTATTTTTATTTCCAATGAAGTTGTTGGGGATGATCGATTGACCCCCCATGTTGCATTTTGTTTCAATTTCAATGTGTTAATGTTCTACACTGAGTGATTCATTAATTATTATCAGTTATTTTAATTCAGTAATATCAATTATAATTAGTTAAATTATTGAAATATAAATTATTAAATAATAATATAATATAATTTTTATTTATTATGGTGGATCCTGATATATGTTTTGGGGATTTGATGCAAAACATAGACGAGATTAGTCATTGATGCTTTATTAATGTATTAAAATGCACATGGTTTGAATTGTGTTATTTATCCTAATTTTTTTTGATTCTCATGGTTATTAGGTCATTTTATGTTTCAGTTCTATCAATATTATATCTTTTTACATTGTTTATTTCCTATGGGATCGCTTTATATGGTTGGTACATACTCACATCATCATAATAGTCAATATATACTAAAATCCTTACTAAAGTACTCAATGGTGTAACCAAAGTTGACCTATTGGTGGTTCCAATATTTATGGTTTGATTGATGGAATTGTAAAGAATTGAAAGATAAAATTTATTTAATTTTTAAAATTTCATTTTAAAAATAATATTAATTATATTGGTAAATTTAATGAGAAATGGTGATTTTGTAAATGAGTTATGGAATGTTATTTCAAAATAAAATTGAAATTTATAAAGAAAATTATTATTTGGTTTTGTTCATATGTTCTATTGTGGGTAAGGATCCATGTGATGCATTTTTAAATTTTCTATGAAGTAAAAATTTACATGGTCCTTAATGGATGATTGTAGGGATTCATTTACAGGGTTTTGTTCTATGTGACCTCAGAAGGGAGATTCCATATTTTCACGATGCATGGGTGTTTTTCATAAATCCTATTTATGAATTCCTATGGAATATTTTTATTCATGATCTTGGGTTTAGTGTGTGTAGAAATGTGAGATATTACATGTATTATAAAAACAGCGTCTTGATCGAATGAAGTTTTACATACCCTGAGATTGTAGAGATACGTCTAAAAAACCCTAGTGATTATTGAAAAACATATCACTTAGAAGGATGAGTTGGGAATGAGATATGGATATGTTATGAAGGAACCAATATAATGTGTTTGAGTTTTTTCATGACCAAGGAGATCCTCATGGGTTCGGTATTGAAATGTTGAGACTAGAGTGGGTTCTGTGATTTTTTGTTATAGTTTATTGAGGGTTTCACAATAGAACTTAGATATGGTGTTAGCATGTTGTTGATGATATGGGTAATGTTTGACCACATTATAAATCAATTATATAGATGAGGATTGTGTTTCGATAGTTTTCAAACACATTATAATAAATTACATGGGTTTGTTTTTCTTAGATGAACTACCACTGAGATTTATAAAATATACATTGGATGTTTTGGACAAGAATCATAGATCTTGTATTCATTTTGTAAAATAGTTGGGAATTCCTGGGATGAGATTACTAGATTATGAGATTAAACATATTTTTAATTCCATATATGAGGTTCTTGGAATCATCATTGGGCATGTGTCCCATCCACCGGGCCTCTGGGAGTGTGTTGGATTTCATTGGGTGAGTTCCTTGGAATCAAGGTAGGGGTTTTAAACCCTTCCATATGGATTATTATAGTGGTTTTCAATGAATTTTATGAGTTACTCTAAATTGAGATAGCGAATGAAATACTTATTTGAATCATTTTGGCATGTTTTTTCCCAAGGAAAACATTGTGAATGTACTATTGAGTATCAGACATCCAAAATGGATATAGTCCGTGTATTGAGATGGAACTACCCATTGACATAATCAGAGACACTATAGATCATTTAGAAGATTGTATGATATTGGGTACCTATTTTAGGGTTGGACATTGTCACCCTGATAGGTTACTTATGGATAGAGACATCTCGAGATAGATCATGTAGGTATTTTTAGGGTTCATGGTGGTTTCTATGACACCATACAACTCAATGTCTAATTTTTTTTCTATTTATTCTATTTTTTGATGAGTTTCTGGATTGATAATTATCACTCATAATATATATGTATTTCATGTACATCCACTTTATGGAAATAATAATCAATATTTTTGGGAATTTTGAATTCCTACAAAAGTTTTTGTACTCAACCATTAATATTGTTCATGAAATGGGTTTTGATGTAAATTCATATATAATACTATTTTATCTCAAGATATAGAAATATAATAGAGTTATACAAGTGTTATACGTCTATATTATTGAATGTACAATGATTTATTAGGCTAGGTTATATTTTCTTAGGTCAGATCCTAATTTTATTTATTATATGATGTTGTAATAGGTCAACATATACTTACCATTATCCCATTTAGATAATTTATACATATTTTTTACTAATATACTACATTTTATTTTTTATCATTGATGAATCATGAATACTATTTTAATTCATTCAACTTAATACTATGGGGGCTTAGTGGAATTCTGGTATTATATGTATTGTTATTTTGGGATTTCCAAAATAAGGAAGGTTCATGATGAATTTTTTGTTGAATTTTGAGATGATATGAATTATTTATATTAGATCTAATAGTATCCCCATGACTATATTAATCCCTTTATACTTGTTAGTATCTTATAGTGTAAGGAATGAAATTTTTGATATCTCATTGGATTGTTGCATGGGAACGTTTCATGAATTCCATGAGATATAATGGAAATTAAATTAAGAACTAATGGATCTAAACACTGAAATAATTAATTAAATACCATCCCCTATAAATATGAAAATATTGGTTCTATTTCTGTCCTCAGGATGAATAAGATGGCATGTTCCTTATGACTCAATGTACTAACAACCTTATTCACCTTCTAATGATGGTAATGTGTGTACCTATTATCATATTTAACAAATTCCAACCACCTCCTCTAGAATATTTTTAAAACATTACATGTTATTATATAAATCAATTTTTTATAATTGGTATATATAAAACATTCTTTAAATATACATATTTTACCTCCATATATTCCATGAAATAAAAAATGGTGCATGGTCCAAATAATGAATCGGGTTATTTTTCCCTTGAACCTTTATTTAGAATTAGGAATACCCTCTCACAATGTCATCCTCCCTAAAAAAACCTCTTAATACCATAATTGGGTTATCACTATAGATCATAATCCCTTATACATTAATGGGTAGTGCAAGTAAATGTTTAATGAAAAATCTATCCTTCATTTCCTTGAAATTCTATTCATATTCATTGGTCCAATTAATCTTGACTCACATCCATGTCAAATTGTTTATTGGATTTTATGTGAGTGATAAATTTTAAAAAATTCATTGATAATGTCAATTTAATCTAATAACAATTTTGATATCAGTCATTATTGTATGTTTGGTATAGTATTTAGTTACTTCCATCTTTAATGGATCCAATAATATAACCTCACAAGTAATAACATGACCCATTATGGATATATATTTTTTTAAAAGTCATTCTATGTTGGGCAGTAAATTTCTATATTTATATGTTCATCAAAAAAATAAAAAATGATATTCATGACTCTCCATTCACATTGAATATTTATGAATATTTTAATGAAGAATATAAAAACCTAATAATGGTAATATCCAAAGACTCTTTTTTTATATATAACGAAACCATGTTTATTAGTAATTCAAAATGGAATCACTATACATTCATAGTTCCCATACATAAAACAAAAGGAATTATTGGGTATGTACAATATTTTTATGAATAACTAATAATAAATACATTTAAAATAATTCTTGTAGAAATATTGATATCCTCCCAGTTAATCAAACAAATCCTGAACATGATTTTGGTGATATTAATTCATGATCTTGATCATATTAAGTTGATTATAATAAATATAGAGAAACATTATTTAATTATTTAATCTAAAAAAATTATAGGATCACCCCATGTATATGAAATTGTTGGAATGAACCAATTATTTAGATTCACTTGAAGTTTCATCTTAAATTTCAATAACTCAATTTCGAATGTCACATAAGTAGTCATTATGATTTAGAACTGGATATCATTATTCATCGTTATCATGGTTATTTTGCATCAAATTGGGGATATCCATTGTAAACTATTTTTTTACAATAATGAGTTAGGTTGTCTCAATTAAATTTCCAAAGTAATTATTCTGTTTATTTTTATGAGTTTTCATAATTTAATGGAATATTTTTTATGTTGAATTTTTAATTGATTAAACTAATTATTTAATTAATTTATGGAGGCATGGATATTGGATCAATTAAGTGTAAAATTAATTAATTGATTGTGTGAATAGGGAATTGATGGAACATTGAGATTGTAAAATTGGATTAGTTAAATATATAGTGAATTAACAGAATCTTATGATCATGGTATTTATAGGATATTGAGATTGGAAAATTTAATTAGTTAATTAGTTAATTATGGAATTAAATATTTTGATTATGGAATTGATGGGGTTTTTGGATTTTATAAACCTGATTAATTAATTGGTGAATTACTTAATTGGATATTAGGTTATGGAATTAGATTAATTAATTGATGAATTAATTAATGGATTAATGATTTATATGTTTTATATGGTGGAATTCTTATGTTATTCAATGTGATTAATGTATTGAATAATGAATTTTTTGATATATGGAATGGTATATCATGATTTGAAATGTGATAAGAGTGTTAATGTTGATTAGGATTTATTGATGTGATATATATAAAATATGTGTGATTGATTAATATATGAGTGTAGGACATAGAATGATGCACCAATACCCATATATGATTAATGAGGTGTTGGACATGGGCTGATCCTCCAAATAACCACCTGTGATAAATAATGTTTGGGATATTGAAGGATGGTCTAAAAACCCATATGTGATAACAAGTATTGGAAAGGGGATGTGGCTCCAAAAACACATGTGATATTAAGGTGTGGGATATAGATGGAGGTTCCAAATACCCATTGGGTGTTAGAAATGATGTTCTATACCGATGAGTTTGGAATTGAAATTAGGTTCTAACTGGATGTGATATGATATGATATGAGATGATAAATGATTATCATGGTACTGTGATCTTCTTCAGACAATAGAATGGACTAAAGTAGGTATTGTGGTTGTAGGTTTCCATGGAAACCTAGGAGTTAATGTAGTTTACTAACGAATAGTTGAAATGTTGTAATGGTTTACTTATTCATTATACATTATTCTTTTTACAGTTGTAGAAACTTTTGTTGAATGCGTATTTTTTTCAATGTTTTCTATGTTGGCCTACTATGTTATACTCAAAAAATTATAGGGATACCTAATCAGTCCCTGAATACATATGATGTTTGTAGGACATGATAAAGGAAATAGAAATATATTACAGGAAAAATTTGTGATGATTCATGAATGACTGATCCCGACAACATTTAGGAACAACATGGGAGTTTTTAGTGTCTTTATTTATTTCGAGGTTCTCATATTAAAACATGACACATATTTGGAATGACATGTCTACTTTTTTGTTTTGGATTTTTTATTTAATGTTTTATTAATAATGTGAAAAATATTTCATTTGGATGTTGGTTATATATCACTGGGTTGCTGGTTATTTATTTCTACTGTTGTACTACTTTTATAAAGATCTTATAGTCTTCCCTTGATCTATATTAGACCCTCACTACTATTCATAACCCTCTGTCATATGGGTAGTGCAACTGAGATCAATTAGAATACCAGTTCAGGGCATCAATGTGTGGAACTGGGTCTAAACATTACACAAATATATGATTCGGGGGAAGAATTAGCAATTATTCATGATATACATCATCATATTCCATAAAATTATGTATATCTCCAATAGTGTGCTCTTCTGTAACCATTTGAGATAAATAACCCTCATAAATAAGTAGTAAAACCCCTATAATTTAAGTTATTTCCATCATAATTCCATGTTCAACCTCTCAAAAATTGATCATCATACTTTGATTTTAAATATAAAATGTAATTATAGTTTATCAAAAATTTAGATGGGATATGTATTTAGAGACTGAATCCACGAACAAAATCAATTAAAATTGAATTGGTGTGAGAATAATTTGATTTATGGGAAGAATATTTAAATAATATCTATTAGAGTGGAAAAATATAATTTATGTTTGATCATTGTTCCATTTTAGTTTTTCAAAAAAATTACTAGATATTCATTGTGGAGGTGATTTGATATAATACGATAATTTTTCAGATACAAAATAGTGTGACGTATCTGAATAAAATAATTCATTTTTAGTTCTATAGGGGATAATAAGTTTAACTTTCAAAACAATAGTTTCATCACCCACTTCAGCAGTTACAATTTTATTCTTTTTTACCTTTTCCTTTTTTATTAAGAGGTTATAAAAACAATTATTTTTCATAACCCTCATATTCATGTACATGTCGGTATAATTATCTTAATCTTTATAATCAGTGAAATAGGGAGTGGGTGTTTCATTTAGATGATCATTCCCTCTATTCACTTCATTAACTAGACCCTTTGTATCTCCTCAAATTTCATTTTCTTCATAACCATATTTTTCATCCATAAAACATGTAACATACCTCATAATTAAAGTTCCCCAAGCATCAAAACAAAATTATTTCATTAAGTAATATAAATTTTCTTCTATCTGTGGGTTTTATTATTAAGATTTCCTAAAATGTCCATATTTACATTTTCTTCTCCAAATCCCTATGTATAAATTGAGTATCCAGTTTCTGTTTCAACCTTAAGAGAACATAATACAATTTTTCCATAAATAGTAATATCTTTTATGGAAAACACATATCGTTGAATTTTGTTAAGACAATAAATAATTGATAGACTTGTATTTCTGGATCAATGATAAGACTTGAAATAATCCTGACATTTCTTGATGAATTTTTACCATATTTTCCATGGTATTCATCACACTTCTACAATATCTCATAGAGTTAACATTAAATTTTTATGTAAAGAGACATGGTAAATTACATACCAAAAAATGTTTTATTAATATCTTGACATTTCATGGAATAAGTTAATTTCTTATGAATCATTTAATTAATAATAATCCAATGTTTATATGATTCACCTTTGATATGAAAATATGCGAAAAAAACATGTCATTTCAAATGTATTGGAGAATAGAAATCATTATTTCTCTGGTACTAATACATTTCTTGATAATTAGATGATTATGGGACCCATTAATTGATATTGGATGTTACCTCACTAATGAAATAATTTCAGTTATTCCTTCAGTTTGGTAATTTTAATCGTAATATGATTCATAATTTGTGAGGGTTGTGAAATAGTATCAATAATATATTTTATTCCAACCAACATTCCATGTGATATATCATGTGTAAGATCATTAATTTTTTTACCATATTCATTGTTAACAAAATTACTCTTATTTCAATCCATTACAAAAATAAAAAAAAGTATTGTGTAAACATCAGAATCATTAATCTGAATCAATAATAATATTATCATGAATATCTTTCTTATGGTGTATAAAAATTTCTCACCTTCTTATCATCCTATGATACATTAGTATAAATCTATATTACATTCAGATTATCATATGTTGTCTTATGTTATTTACTAAAATTCAACATAACCTAATCTGAAAAAATAATTAAATCCAAAACTGATACAAACTTTTTAGAAATGAAAAAATCATACCATAATATTACACCATTTCACATGAGAATTAAATTATCCACATGTTAAGACATACCTGAGAACAATAAATATTCAATGTCTTTAGAGAATAGATAAACTATAGAATTATTTCAGTAATGATATTCAATAACTCAGATGATTTTCACCTAACACAATAACATTATTATACACACCCTATATAATACCTTTATTTAGAACATAGAGAAATGGACACATAATAAAATATTTTCTCTGATGCTAAATAAGGTTAAAAAAATGAGTGATTAATTGACTATAACAAGTTACTAGAATATAATTACAAATTTATGGCAGTGAATACAACCAATACTATCCCATATATATAGATTATATTAAATATTAGTAGATAAATATACATTACCTAAGATAATAGTCCATTCCAAATTAATTTATCTGTAGTTCCATTTAAAAATTAAATATATTAAAAACTACTCCATAAGTGAGCTACAATATCTCAAACTAAGTTTACAATGTCTATTAACATTCTTAAACCAATCATACATTATATATTTATTTATACACTGGGATAATGAAACTCATGAAAGGGAAAGGAGAGATTCTCTACAATGGTAAAGTTGAGTGATATAAAAATGACAAAATCATAAGTTCATTATAATAGGAGAAAATCATTTAAAAAAATATACACCAAGAAAATAATAGTGCCAAATCACAAGGAATTAAATAAGGAATTGATTTTCAGTATACAAATAATCATAGAAAATAATTTACTCAGTATAAAAGGAACATTTTAAAATTGATAATGGTGCAATGAGATCACTCCCCAAACCATAATAGTAGTCATGTTTCTCTCCCAAGACTATAATGGTAGAAAAATTCCAAAACTAAATTGTGTTCAGTCCCTATTCCAATCATCATTATCTCATGAGATATATACCATCATGAAATGAATTTTGGGAGATATAATTCCCAAAAATTAAATCATTAAAATCATACATATGACTACTAAAATATTATAAAAAAATAATCATATCTTAACCATAAAAATAAATGGGTTTCATAATGATTTTATCTTAGTATAATCTGTGAAAAAGTGTTAGTGTTCAAAATTATTTCAACATTTCATCATAACTTGTGTCAAGGAATAGGGTTTGATAATATCTTTTTCATGTTATAACCTATTCAATATCATATATTTTTAATAAAAATGTCTTAATAAACTCAATCCATCCATTGAAATAATAACGACGCAATCACTATAACGATTAAACTTTTCAAGAAGGTATGAACTATTTATTTTTTTGATTAATTTACTTTTTTTAAACTAAAAATGTTTCATAAGGGAGTATAGAATGTTTTGGGGGCTTCCGGGGCATGTTTGGAGCGTAGATAATTGAAAATTATATAAGTAGACTAGGCCACATGTTTATTAGAAAAAATACATCCCATCCCACATGGTTAGTAAAACCATATGATTGAAGATAGTGGGGTGATGGGGACCTCACATCCTTAATAAATCCCTGAAAACATAGGTTCTTGACCGTGAAAAATTTTAGGTTCCCATGGAAGAGTGGTTTTCTCAGGATGCACATGTATAGGAAAACCATGCAGATAGCCATGTAAGGTGCCCCTTGGAAGCAAAAACCCTCACACAATGGGAATATGGTTTGTCCAACCATGTGGCCAAACATTGCACCCCTTCCAGTTTAGGTGATTTTATGATTTTTCCAATAATTAATGGATTCATTAAACTCATTATTTGTTCTTTTCTTCTCTATTGGCGTATTAATCCTCCCCCACTTTTGAGATCTTTCTTCCTCCACAATAGTATTTTGAGATACTTACATCATTCTTCATCCAAATCTCTCACTATCAATATCATCAGAAAACTCTCTGTATGATTTATGTTCCTATAAAATATATTTATCCTTTATTCTATACCTTTTCCCCTCTTTAGGTGAGAATATTTTTAACAATTATCACTATGTTGGTTGTTTTTTCATTTTATACCATTATAGTTTGATTCAGTCATTGAAAATAGATGAGTAGAGTCTGAATATATCTTGGTAGGAGGACTAGGTCGTTATAACTTGTTTCGTCTATTTTTAAATATTTTATCATTGTGTTATGCATCGAACCCTTTAAGAGACGATTCAATTATGTTTAATAAATTATTTTAATGGGTTCTGAATTACTCTTGTGACCCTTACATGTAGTAGAAACCCATCCATGTGATGTTCTCCTTCATTTTGGCCACCCCTTTAGGTGTGCCCACCATAATGGCCATTTTTTTATAATTCCTTAAATATTTAACCACCAATGGATTGTGTGTTTTTTAACCACCATGTGAATTTGTATTGTTCCATGTTCTATATATTTGATATTGTCTATGGTCCCTTCTGGTTATTCCTCATTCCATATTTATTTGGATAAAATGAAGTGCTTAGGTATGTTGATTGTTTCTATGTTCAGTAGTTGTTTGTCTTGAATTTTTTAACATAGATATCTTGTTTAGATTGTGATATTAAGATGATAGTAATGAGATATGATATTATATTCTATTCCTTATAAATGTACTTTAGTTTCAATTCTTCTACATTTATGGTCCATGATATAACTTGGGTCCCTACTTAAGTTCATCGTGGATGGACACACAATTTTTGGATCAAATAAACTTAATGTGCTGTTATCGATACATTAGAATTCCTTATACATGCTCTCTGGGTGGATTATTTATACTCATGGCTGACACCTATTAAAAATATGATAAACAATGGTTAGAATCATTGAAGAGATAGATACACCACTACTTGGTTGATACGTGGGCCGTTATGTGGGATATTTAGTATCAACTCTAATCTCCCCATGCCAAGATTGATACAAGGGACTCTTTAATGGGTTTCTGTGGATGGAAACATTGGAATTTGATATGTCAGTCACTCTAGTAGTGACCATTGGGATTAATTATTGAACATCATGGATATGATCACGTATCCATCATTTTATTTTATGTATTTATTTCTTATGTCATAAATGATGTTTCTAAAATATATTATGATCACGCTTGTATGATGTCATAGGGATGAGACTTCCTTTCCAAAGCACAATCTAGGGGTCTTCCTACCATTTTTTATTTATCATGTCATTTTTATTTAACATATAACATGTATAGGTTTTTCATTGGTTGAGGCAATAAAGTTTTTCCAAAGTAGGTCATATTGGTTAGCTACCATTACAGGTATTCCGTCTAAGGAATTTTTTTTGTTTATCTCCCTTCCACTATGGGAAAAGAAACATATTCTAGAATTTTGTGACCATCTGTTTTGGTGGGTGTTTTCTTTTCAAGATTCTATATGGACCTATACCAATGATTTGGGGAAACCATTGGTATAGGTGGGATATACCAATAGTTTATATGCCATTGGTATAGGTCACTGAAAATAACCTCTCCAAGATTTGGTCCTCAGACCTACGATATATATTTTTATATTATAACCACTAAGATAAATTATTTTTGTGAAACCTAATATGACAAATATGTACATTTATGTTTATATTTAAATCAAATCTTAGTTTATTTAGTTTTATTTGTTATAATAATTCATGAAAAATAAAAATAACTATACCAATAGTTTTCCCAACCATTGGTATAGGTATTTTGAATTTTTGTAAATATTCCAATGGTTTTGGAAAACCTATTTGTATGGGGGCATAAAATAAAAGACATACCAATGGTTTTAGCCTTATTGTCGGTATAGCCATAAGATATACCAAATTATTTTCCAAACCATTAGTATATAGTCATTTTATAATAATTATACAAATAATTTGTCCAAATCCTTTAGTATAGGTCCCATTTTTAATAGAGTTCATTTTTAATTATATCACAATATTCATTTATATTTTTAAATGAACTGGATTGATCTAGACATCATTTATGGTGGCCTATTGACATTTTACCTCACACCCATCCCATGATAAATTTCATACCTAATCATATTTCACGGTTATAGATATTTATAATCGAAATCATGTGGATTCTGATGCTTGATTGATTTGTAGCGTTAGGATGGAGTATGGGACAGAGGACCGAGCTTATGCACGAGAAGCTTCTAGTAGAAATTTCGGCATTTTTTTAAAATTTTGGATGGAATGTGGTATATTCATGTATTCCATATCCCTCAATTAGTCAGTTTTTGTATATAATTGTCATCATTATCATTTAAATCTATTATTTATCCTGCTTCTTCTAGTTATAACATTTATTTCTTGGGATATTGCCATTTTTCTACATCTGTATGTTTATAATTTCATCTTTTTCTATTTTTCATAAATTATATGAGGTCGTGTCTTATCTGATCAACGAGGTAATAGTCTCTCCATAGATGGAACATAGGCTATTACTGATAGTAAACATCCTCTTCTGTTTAAGGATGCATGATTGAGGTCATGTTTCCCACTGTCTCAGGGCACTTTTGAGAGGCAATCATGGATGGATGCTATCATTTTTCTTTACTTATTACTATTTTGATTATTCTGGAGATGAGGAATTCTGGAATTTGGTAATGTTATTTTTCATGAGAGTAGATACCCTATATACTGGGAAATCCCAAATTTCCTAGGTTGGTTAAATGATGTAATTTGTTTTTTATTACATTTTCATGGATTTCACTTTTTAGTGACACCCATTCATTATGGAATTACTTTTAATGAACAAATTGTCAACTTCAATGGTTTTATTTTACAATGGTTTGATTATATGATGTAACATAAAATTATTCATTGTTTCAGTTACCTTTGGATTAAAATTTCCTTCATTATGACATGTCATAACTATTTTTCTTATGTTCATTTTTAGTAATTCATCTTCATTTTTTCATTCATGATTATTACATATAGAAATGTGAAGACATTCCTTATTTGAATAACAAACAAAATAGACACTTTTTAGTCTGTTATGGAATTTTGATAAATGGAATATTGGTTTCATAGGCATGAATATTATATGGTTATTATTAATTGGATTCCATATTTCAATTTATACTTCGTTCGAGCACTTATTAATTGGTAATGGACATCAATGTAATTCAACCATTTAAAAAGGATTTAAATATATAAATGAGTTCAAATGAATAGTACCATAAAAATGAAATGGCCATCTTATATTTTCAATCTGAGTCCGTGACCTAGACTCGGCCTTAGATGATATATGTCGGTTGTGTCTCTTGAGATCTATTTGTGACCTTTTTATTATCACATATAACTAGCTACTAGAGAAGGTTTGTGTATTGTCATGATTATAGGTAGGATACTTTCCTATAAATTATTTATAACTTTCAATATATATTATAAATCATGTCTGAGGAGTGCAGTTGGAAAATTTAGAGTAATGATACTGTGACGTACCCATGATGTATGAAATGAGAGTGGAGATTAGAATAGTTTTATGGTGGTCAGACCTGAGAAACCAATGATTCATCCAATTATGACACCTAAGGAAACTCTTATTGACCATCCAGTAGGTGTCGATTATCAGTTCTGTGATAGTTTTCATAGGTTCATGTAATCTGTTCATAGTGCTTCCCAACATTCCCTGAATATGGAAGGTCTTACTCAAGACGCTCAGCTACATCATTATCCCACATTATTAGGGTATGGTGGACATCTTGTTTCTCATTAAAGGTTATAATTTTTGGTATAAATTATAGATAATCATGATGCACATCTAGAGCAGAGGTTCATACTCGATACATTCATTTTAACTGATTCCACCAAATCTTCATGAAAAATCATCTCTCTAGCATTGTGTTATTGGGGTATGTTCTAGGGAAAATTTAGGACACCTTTACATGATCAATTATTCATTTATTATATAATAGTGGGGCATGCTTTAGAGTTCATGCATCTTCTTGTATGGAACTATGACTGTGTTGTAGTATTCTGCTCACTAAATCAAGTTCTAGCATTTCACTCTATCTGTGACCAGGGAATATTTGACAAACGATAGGTATTTTAAGGATATGACTGGATACATTGTCCATTCATTGGTTAACATATTTTGGTTGAATTTTATTACAAATATTGTGATCTAAGAAATTATTATGAAATACAATATTAGAGAATATTGAAATGTGAGAAATATTGTTTAGTTACAAGGTAGGGTGGTGATTCATCTAGTAGTAGGAAGAGCTGGTTTGAGGGTACACACGTGGCTAGTTCCCTATAATTGACACTCACTGAAAGTTCTCTAGTTTTTAACCAATTTTTATGTCTAATACATAATAATCCTCAATATGAGGAACTCAATAGAGTGCCGAAATTGGTGAAGGATGGGTCATCTTCAGTTCATTTAGTGTACTTTTTTCCTCGAGAATATAGTGATGGTGGATCCAATATGAGAGTTATTTCTGTTAAATGATATGTGACTCTACATTAGGATGGTATTTGATCTCCTACTGGATGATCAGGCCGAGGATGTGGTGGTCATGGTCGAGGTATTTAGTCCCCCTGTGCTTTAGGACCATAACAATGGGTCTGCTCTGGTAATTCATGTATCTCCCTAGTTTCACTATTTATACCATATTTATGATGTTCACCCAGATCCTAAAGAGTAGATACAATGTCCATGTATGGATAAAGGTACTATTCTAATAGCCACTACATTAGTTTCCTCCCTTTTTGATAAAGGATAATCACACTCATTTATATAAACTACAATTATAGAAATTTTTTTCTATTTAGTCAACTAATTATATGGTGTTATGTCTCTCGAAACATTATTAGTTTTATTGTTATATGGAACACACCAGTTCCAGTTGATCCCTTTGTTATAGGTGAGTACAATTTCTTCTGGAGTTTATTCATCCTTGAGATTACTGTCTGGGTCATCATAATCAATATGGATTGTCAAGTTCCTTATAATTCTGAAGTATATTGTTATCCAAAATGGGTGTCCTTCAAACTATCTAAGGTCAGATAGTATATTCATAAGGGATAATGGGATATCCAAAAATGATGAATTTGAAACACAGAGACTGGTGTCACCAGAGAAAAAACATAGTTGTAAAATCTATTCATGAGTGAATGAGAAATGTATTTTATTGAATTATCTATTGTTGTGGATTTTTGTAAGGATGTTTTCTCTGAAAATGTCACTATATTACGTTTTAAGAGATTGTTTGAGTTCTCCATTAAACATGTTCAAGGTTCTACACTGTTGACTATTTGTAGATATAGGAAAAAACCTATAGATATTTATTAACTCAAAATTCAACATGAAGATATTTAGGCTACATATTTTATCTAATCCATCCCATCAAAATGGGGTTCATTGGTCCTTTTATCTAATATTAGGATGGTATGCATAGATTTCGTGTGGATGACCTCAGAATGAACTATCATATAGTAAGAAGTCGGTATCCAATACCTTGTATAGGATACGTCTTTTAATAGATCTGAGGAGGGGCCATTTTTTCCAAGAATGATATGAGGTCTGGCTGCCATAAAGGTCATGTTGTACCATCAAACAAACCATGTACATATTTCTAGCATAGGTTTACATATTACTTGTATTTAGTCATAGTTCTGAGTCTAATGAGTGTTCTGGTATTTTCATGGGCTTGTTGAATATAGGTTTCCACCTAAACCATAATTGTTCTATTATAGACTTTGTGGATGAAATCATAGTGTATTAACACAATAAACATGACCATTCCATCATTCTTGAGATCGTTAGGAATAAAATGTTAAAAAACTGAATATATGATAAGCTCATAAAATTACACTTTCGGATAGGTAAGGTTCACATCATTGGTGATATAATAATAGAGTCGTGAATATATATTGACCCAAATAAGGTGAGCACTGTTGTTTCTTAGGAATAGAAAAAGAATTTGTTTTAAATATGTGGTTTACTAGGGATAGATGGCTATTATAGATGATGAATTTATTATTTCTCACTTTGTAAAGAATCACAGATAGCCTTGACCAAGAATAGTATGAAATTCATCTTGTTTGGTTGTTTTGTAATGTTTTTATGTGATAAAGGAGGATCGAATTAATCATTTCTCCTAACTCATAATTAACTCTGAAAAAGTTATCTAGTCTATTTTTTTCATCATCAATAAAGATGGGAGTAGTTTTGTGGCTCGGTGATCAAGTTATGAAATATGGGTCTCGTTAATTGGGAAATAATAAGTTGAATTACACTATGTGCAACCTCAATCTAGAGGATATGGTTCATGATCTATGGTTTTGGAGGAACTATCTATTAGGTGATAGAATTGTTGTTTTCACAGATCATAAAATACTCAAATATATCCCAAAGGAGAGAAATTTGAGTATGTGGGTGGAATACATGAATCATTTGAATCTGATGCTTCTATACACACTAGGAATTGGAAATGTTTTTGTCGAAACCTTTATAAATAATAATTAGATAAAATCCATCAACAAGGCTAGTAATGGGTATTAGTTTATAAATATATTTTTTTAAGATGTACCTGGAGGTTCAGGAACATCATGGGAAAATATTATTATCAAATATTACAGTGACATCCACCCTTATGGGGTGGGGAATGATGTGATGGATTTCAAACTGTGTAGCTTCATTTTTTGAGGGATATCATCATAGGAGAAATCTGGTTGGGTTGTTTATTAGTGTAAACCCCATCTATTTCATGAATTTGTGTGGGTGCCTAAGAGTATAAAGTAAGATTTGACAATTGAATGACATGAAACCATTGTTTGTTTCATCTTGGGTTACCATGATGTATTGAGATAAGAATTTTTTGTATTGGTGGATAGAAATAAATGAGAATATATCTTATTATAGCATTGACAACTCCACCTTTCAGTAGGTAAAGCTAGATCCCCATCGACATGCTTGACTTTTTCAATATTTCTCCTTTATTGAGTGAAAATGCTTCAATATCAACATGAATTTTTTAATTTTCTTGATGAGATACCTTGAGGAAGTACTACATTATAGGATATCATTGATAGGTTGAAGAATGTTTCAAACATCCAATAAATCCCGGATATAATGATGAGGTATGAAGGAGTAATATCATGGAGATAGTGAACCTACATGGTGAAACCAAATCTATTGTTTTAGATCGAGACCCTTGGTTTAAATATTATTTCTAGAAAAGGTTGAAAAATGAAATGGGTTTATAGGATCTCTTGGGTCATTTCTATCAGCTTCTGAACAATGGGTAGTTTGAGAGAATGATACGTGTGCTAGAGGATATGCTTCAGTTATGCATCCTTGATTTTGGAGTTTTGTGTGGAAAGATAATTCCTCTTGTTGATTTTTCCTAAAAATAGTTTATGAAATGATGCATATGGATCTATATGATTCCTTATATTGTAGACCATGTTGATCACATCAATACTATCTTGAGTTTGGTGAGATATCGATACCAGGTTCTCATCTCACACGGGAGGATTCAGTGCATGTCATGATAATTTAGAATTGTGTGGTTGTAGTTTTTTTCATTTAAAAGTCGTATACCAATCATCTCATTTTACCTAAAATGTTAGACATGGAATATTATTTATTTATTCATGTATAACGTAGGTTGGTTCATAGATAAAACACAAGACATGGAATGTTATCACCATGTTATGTCAGGTCATTCAAAATAGTGGAGAGGGTCAAGATGTTTGCTTATCGATTAATGGTACCTCATATGTAGCAATCCATGAATGACGTATTCCACATATCACAAATTTTTAAATATCATACTAACCTATCACTTTCATTTTCCCCAAGGATATCACGATGGTGGAATGTGATTCCATTTAAGAGAATCTAATACACATCATCGATCGAATCATGATGGATTTTTAGGCAGGTCACTTCCTCTAGTCTAAGATCTACAGAAGCACATACATGTACCTGAAGAGAACATTAACTATGGGGAAGATGAAAATGAAAAGATTCCAGATCATTTCTCAGATGATGTAGTACTACCTATATAAGGGAAAATCATGGATGAGTTTTATTAAGAATGGGATATTGTAACATTAATAATTTTTATAGTAGTATAGTCCATTATTTTTCTAGTTTGAATTCATTTCTCCCTAAAAATGTAATCTAATGGTGTAAATGTGTTTTTGGGGTATTTTGGAGCTTTTTCATAGCATGATAAATTGAAAATTAAATATGAATAATAGGCCTCCATGGTTTCTCAAACCCTATGGTTGCAGATAGTGGGGTGCTAGAGGGATATATAGATTTTTTTTCACCCATGAAACTACGTGTCCATATTTTTATGTTATTGTAGGTTCCTGAGATAGTGTAGTTTTTTAGAAGCTCTTCATGTTAAAAAGTACAGTTTACCTGACTATGTATTCTACCACTTGTATAAATAACTAGACACACAGTTGGTGCGTGGTTTTTCCAACTGTGTGATAAATACATGCCCCTGAGCCCTTGTAGGTGAATTTATGATTTTTCCATTAATTAATGGTTTATTAAACCCCTTTCTTTATCCGTCGTTTCTCAAGTGTGGAATCCCTTCTCCCTCACACCTGATATCCATCTTTTCCTCCATAGGTTTTTAGATATCTCCTTCATTCATCATCTAAATGTCTCACCATTAGAAGCATTAGAAATATCTTAGAAGGATTTATGATCCTACCCAAATAATTTAACATTCCTTAAATACTTTTTTATTATATAATGTTGGGACAATTTTTTCCATATTAATATAATTAAGGATAAATTATATGTTTTCTATTCTTTTAGATAAATTCTTGCACTATTCTAGGTCTTTAGTTCCTGTTTTCTCAGTTTTTAAATTATGTTCTTTTTTATAGCGACAAACCATTCCAATGAAGCTTCAATATTGTTTCATAATTAATATTAATGGGTTCTAATTGTCTCTTAGTACCCTACCATGTATTTAAATCCATCTGCTGTTTTTCACCTTTTCACAAACAAGGCCTTTGGGTGTTCCCAACTTAATTGTTTATTTTTTCAGATTCCATAAATTCTTAAACACCATGGGTGTGTGTTACTACCTTGTGAAATGACATTAACTAATAAATTGAATTAATATTAAAGGTGAACCATGAGTTAATCCCATTTGGAAATTCCTATTACTTTAAGCTTTTTAATTTCCCTTATGTTTAATGTCATTTGAAATTTCATTACATTTAGGCCATTCCATTTTCCTTATAATTGATCTTGTTCACTGTTTGTTTTGTTTATGCTCATTTCATATATTTTTTTTCTTGGATGAAATGATTCCCCGTTTTGTTTGTATGAATGTTGCAAACCGGTTTTTATTTATTGGTCTAACAATTCTATATTACATATCTTTTGATGTTGAGATGCATAATGATGACATGTCATTGTATATTCCATGACTTGTAAATGTTCCTTGGTTTTTATGCTTCATGTTATATAGGATAGGAGGGAACATAGGTCCTAACATAAGGATTCCATGGATGGATGCATTGGGTGTAGTTCGGATCTACATCACAGGATGGGATAGATATATTGTATTTCCTTATATGGGATCTCCAGGTGGATTATTTATACATGTGGTTGGTGATGATTTCCTATAGTTGAAACCATTGATGAGCTCAATAGAAATTGGATACACCATGGCTCAGGTTATACGTGGTCCCCTATGTGAGATACTTGGTATGGAATTAGGGTTCACCATGCCATGGGTGATACAAGGGATTAAATTATTGGTTTCCTTGGAAAGACATATTGTCATTTGCTCTTGTCAGGACACATGGGATTCATTATAAATCATAATATAAATGTTATGTTCTATATCATTAATTTTGATGTATTTCTTAATTTTTTCACATTTGATGTTTCTTAACAATATATGATCATTATTTTATAATGTCATGGGGATGAGACCACCAAGACATATTACAATATTGTGGTCTTCTGACTTGGATTTCATTATATATAATGGAATATCTATTTAAAAATTCATTGTATAGTTTTTATATCATTTCATACATCTAAAAAATGACAATTAAGGTGGTATATGTCGAGTATCCATTTTAAAACATTAAACCATTTATTTTTTAATTTATTTCCAAATTTAGTTTTTAGTAAACTGTTAATTTACATATTTATTGAAATGGATTGATCTAGAAACCATTGGTGGTTTCAATCTATGAGTTTATCCCAAACTATGGTTAGATAAAATTAGTACCCAACATGATTTTTTGATTGCAGGTATCGGTAATTGGAAACATGTAGATTATGATTCATGATTGATTTATTGCTCTAGGATGGTGTATGGGGAAGTGGAGTGATCATATTATCTATATTCTTTTAGAAGAAGTTTTTTTTTATTATTTTATATTGGGGCTATCAAATGGTACATGAATATATCCCATGTATCCCATGAACTCAACTTTTGTATTAATTAATCATCATTATCATTGAGATCTATTATCTATTCAGCCTCTTCTAGATATTATATATATTTCATGGGGTATATCCATTTTTTCATGTACTATATATCTATTTTTCCCATATCCTATATTTATCTTCAATTAAAACCTATTTTGTGTATTCTAATCTATGAGTGAATAGTCTCCCCACAAACATACCCTAGGCACCTGCTACTAGTTAGTATACTCTGGTATTCCTGGAGGCACATTTGAGGCCTTCTAGCCCAACATCTTAGGGAACTGTTGATTATAAATCAAGGAGGCATGCTAAAATAATTGTATTATATTCCCCATAAATCTTATGTAACATAAATAAATGTAAATACCAATAGAAAATGATTTTTATTTATAATTAGTTAGAACATCTCTTCATGAAAAAAAGAATTATGTTAAAATAAAAATATTAAAATAGTCAATTGATAATGTATTGTTGAAAACTATTTCATGGAAAAAAACCTTAAACCATATAAAGGAATCATTAATATTTTATTTAAAATATTTCTTGAGGAAAATTACCATTCATTGAGAATCACTTTTTAAAATAATAAAATCATAAAATAGTTTACAAATCATTTTATTTTAAAATAATCATTATATATAAAGAAGACAATTTAAAACATTTAGTTGATATAACAGTAGGAAATTTCACACATGTTAAAATAAAAATTCCTTCCACATATTAAGTTAAATCAAAGTATGCCTTATTATGAAAAAATTAATGATTCATTTTAATTATCATTAGTAAAAACTAAATCATGGTAAATATTTTTGTTATAAATCTTTTGTAGAATGTTAACAAAATTATAAACATTTCTTTAAAATGTGGATATGGAAAATGATTTTTTAACGAATGGGGAAATATTGTTAATTTTTTTACAACAATAATTTGTACCCTTTAGAACATAAATAGAGGATAATGGAGGGAAATTAGGTGTTCTGATGACATATCCTGACGAGAATAAAAATAAATAATTTCTAGTTAGATCGGTCAAAATATTTTTTCATTGAAATAACAAATATAATATATCAAGATAAATGATGAGATTCTATCTTAAAACCTTTAATAATTTAGTAACATTGAATTTTAAGTCCTAGAAAAAAATGTAAGATGATATTAAAATAATAAAAATTAATGGTGGAAAATGATAAATTTAATTCCTAGGATGTATATAACCAACATTAATGACACATGTGTTGATATAGAATATTTGTTAAAAAATAAATATTATATGTAAATTTCTTACGTTAAGTATCACCTTACAAAATACACATTAGAACATTTTTTAAGATATATATTAATTTATTATAATTATATAATAGAACCGTAAATATTTTTATCATTCCATATATTATTTACTGATGATCTTTATTATGTTCTTGTTAATAATTCCCTGTTCAAGACATATTTTGTGTTACAACTTCTTTATTTTTCATGTATGTTTTGATTTTCAATTTTTCCTCCACTTAATTTAGTTAGGATAACATAATTTGAATTATTATAACCCTTATATTAATATGACATATATTCCGGATATATTTATTTATTGTAATGCCTAAATTTTTTAAATATACAATGAAATTAATTGTTTGTTTATATGGTTGTTCGTACATACAAATGAATTTTTTTTATATTCTTGATAGATAGAATGAAATAAGGGTAGATAAAATATGAAAATTAAATAATAATTTTTATTTTTTGTATATATATATATATATATATTATTTTTTAATCATTTCATTTGTAATTTCCATATAATGCATACATGAAGAAAGAATCGTATCACCTCATGAGGGAGTAGCCCACCGTTCAAATGAATGACATTTTCATATTCTAATGGAAAATAATGTAAGAGGGAAAAGTGATATTATAATTCCATAAGAATAATAATAACATAAATATTATATATATCAATAGATATATCACTTTATCTAGGCACGGGTGGCGGTGATGAAAAACAAATTACATCAGTTCACAAGGCGATAGTCCACCTTACACACAAATAATGATTAGGTATACCATTGGATATAATGGTAGAAAGATATAATTTATTTAATTAGAATAGTAAAATCCCAAAATATAGGATATTATTGTCTTATTATATTATCATCTATAGTAATATTTTAAGGATTTATGATAATATGTAAATTGAAAACGCATAGTTTAAAACATTATCCTTTATTCAAACAACCTATTTAGTTCAACCAAAATCATTCATAGAGTGGATTTATGATCTAAAAATGTACAATAGGATGTTTCTATTGATTTTAGTAATATATATGGGTATTTGAATACAATAAAAAATGGGTTTTCATGTGTGAATAAAAGATGATAGGGGTTGGTTTTTTATTATTAGGAGAGAGGACACATGTGAAATTTCTAAAACAAATAAATTGTACCCCGGTTGTTCATATATAAAAAGAATAAAAAATATTTCTTTCATGATAATTTCTGTTTATAATGAAAACATATGAATATAAAATGATTTTCAGACATATCTTATGTTAATTTTAACACTTTTGTTTTCAGTTTAACACCAGATTAACCTTTTTTAACCATAACGAATTTAATTTATATTATCTATTTTTAAAATTAATTATAGTAAAAAATAATGTTGGCCTTGTTAGAAAATATTAATAATTATTATTAAATATATTTAATATTTTCATATAATTTTCTTTCAGTTAAGTTAAAATATATAATTTAAAACTAATCCGAGAAACATGACGAGAATATGATTTACTAGAGAGAAAATTTTCAAATGTTCTATGTGTTTTTATATCAAAAATAAAAATTAAATTTATTAAATTCACATTAAATAAAACAATAGATAAATAATTTATCTATTTTTACATTAATTACATTATGAAAATAATTTTTATGGTTTTATATTCCTTAATAAAAATGACAGTTCTAAATTAAAACCACTATTTTTTTTATTCATCAAATAATTTATCCTCTTAGATATCTATTGAAACATCAAAAGAAAATAATTTTTAAAATTTTATTTCAAAAATTCATTCATATATTTTTTTTAAAAAAATTAAATTTTCCAATAATGAACTTCAATATCTGTGTGAAAAGCGCAACAAATTTTTTTTTTGAAAAATAAAAATTTATTATCATAAATACGTGTTAATTCCTATCTCATGTTTAGAAAAAATATCTGATGAATTTTAGAATTTTATTTATTATATAATATTAAAAATTAGTTAAAATCATTTAATAAAATTTATTTAATTAATTTTTAGAGGTGAAAGTCATTTTTGAGAATAAAAATTGTTTTATGAAAAATATATCTTTTACTATTATATGGGTTTTAATTTCCATTTATATTTAATTAGTGACAAAAGAATAAATTTTATTCAAAAGTGTAAACCATATATTTTCTTAATTTTTTTAATCATAATCATACTTAAAATTTAAATTGTTATGTAATAACAATCCTATTGAATTATAATTTTCTAAAAGTATGAAGTGTATCATTTCATCATGATGTTACTTCGATATAAATATTTGAGAAAAATAAATATATGTGAAAATACTTTCCCAAAAAATAGGGAGTTATATTATAACCCACAAAAAATAAATTTTCTTTCAAAATACCAACACATTAGATAAAAATTTAAAGATAATTTTTCCTCATTACATCCTCACGTTCCCTAGTAGAATGTTATAGCTTGTGGTTAAAATAAAAAAATTAACTAGGTGAGTGGTATAATTTCATATAAAATTATATTTATAATATAGAATATCAACATCTTTCCAATAATAAGAGGGGTGAACACCCAATTTTATTACCTATAAGTTCAGTAATTCTGATGTTTCAGGTATTTACATCCTTAGTAGAGATACCTGGAACATATCATGGACATGAGAGAGGATCAGTGGAGGCAATAGTCATTAGGATACAATTAAAATATGATTAAATACCTCAAATAGACTGATATATTGAAGGAAATGGATTTACATTATTGTATAAGAAAAATTTCTTCTATATTCGATGACTTTATTAGTTTCCACTTCAACTGTAACTCAATAAAATTGAGGTGAATTTCTTATTCTCGATCCATCAATGGTTCAAAATTTCAATAATTGAATTCTATGTGATTATACCTATATCTGTTGATCACCATAAAAAATATTCAGAATAGTTTATCCAATATGAATAAATATTCATTTGGTCAAGTACAACATTAATCTCTTAAAAAATCCAATGTTCAAGTGAAACTATTTAATAAATAGATAACCTTATTACTATTTAAAAATTAAAAATTTATAAATGTGGTCAGTGAATTTCCCAAAAATAAACTTAACATAAATCCAACATGTTCCATCAATTAGATCTTGATGCTCAAATACCAAATATTTGAAAACCTCGATCATAAACTCTTTGGAATCATAGAAAAAACTACAATTAACATAACACCTTAATGAAAACATTCATTCTTCACCATTACATATAAAAGACCTTATATTGTTAAATATAATAGATAAATATAAAAGTCTATAATATCCATCAATTTTAATATAAACAATATTGTATAACTATTAATTCATTCTTTCCATAGTCATCAATACTATGGAATTTAGTTTATTCAAGTAAATCATATATTTATCCAAAGAACATTATCTAATCATGATGGAAATATTAAGGGTTATATTCTATTTAATCATCATTTTCTATATGATATCAACTTTCCATTAAATCACTTTTATGATCATTTGTGCCATTCAACGTATTCATAAAAATTATCAATAAAAAAATTAAATAATGTCTCTCATATAATTCATAATTATTGAATTTCAATAAATAAAAAAATAAATCATATTACTTTATCCTTATAAATATAAATATACATTCCCTTTTATTCCACAATACCACTTTCCATTAATGTGACTTATTAATCTTTTCTCAATACACATCAACTTCAACGTAGTCAAACATTTTATGTTTAACATAACCAATAATATAGGAACATCCCATACCTTTTATATTTCATTCGCAATCTCTTAATAATCAGTAAAATTAACAATAGTTGCACAACTTTGCTAATTATGTAAATGAGAATTCACCCTAGGACGTCAATTTTCATTAATCTCAAACATTCCAAATTGAAATCATTTAACAATCGATCACATCATCTGGATAACATAGTTTATATCCATTTTATAGCGAATGTATTCATTTTTATTTTGAAATTAAATAAATTTTCATTCGTTAAAAAACTGAAAATAGGTAAACATTCTTATAGTTCATTAATATAGTTTCTTCTCCCCCATTTTCAAAATATAAGAAATTAAATCCTTTTTCCTCCATTTTCTCTATTACAAAATATCTTATACAATTCCATCCTTCCATACTATGGTGACTTTGCGGGTTGATTAAGGTTTACATCGTTAATTATATATCGTTATAATATATTAGGTATAATCGCAACATTCTTCATGTAAATAATAATATTATTTTTTTTCTCATCAAAACATTTTCTATAAAATTTCATATTAACCAAATTTCTTCTAGTTCATTCTTTGGAATAAAACAAAAATAATAGTGTGAGAAAGAATAATCATACTGGAAAACTACATAATCATGAATAGTTACATAAATGCTGTCTAAATCATGAAACATTTTTGAAGTATGAAACCTCAGTTATAATATATGTCATTCAAAATCATTATTCAAATTATTTATTATTCTTTCTAAATAGTTATTTGAATTTAGAAAGAATATCCCCTAGAGGTTTAAACCATGTGTGCATCAATACCCACTTTTATGCACAAGATGATGATTGAGTCCTACTAAATATGACCATTAAAATGTTATTACCCCTAAGTACCAATGTGTTAAATCCACATCCACTTTTTGTGTCTTAAAAACGTTATAATTTCATATAAACCACACTCTATATCCTTCACCAATATTATATAACATTTTAAAATAAAACGAATTATTTGTAATTTTATCTTGGTAAATATCTATATAGATTTCATGGAATCATTATCCTTATATTTCAAGGAGTTTTAACTAAAACAATATCTGATTATCACTATAATGACCCATAATATCATACATATATATTACATCTTAATAGATTAATAATCCTTATATAGAATAATAACCACAATAGAATCGTCTTGGCCTAGGTAATTTGCAATCGAGGATATATAAATAAATTGTCCCAATGTAAACTATGTTATCTCCCACAATGTTGTTCATAACTAGGAATTTCCAATAAAAATATCATACATAATACATTTCTTCATGTCCTGGGAACATTAAAGATATAAAATGTTGAGATCATATGGTCAATGAGGCAAATAAGGTAGATATGAAATTAAAATGAATATAATGGTATTAAAACATGATAATAACATTTAAGAAACCATACCCATCATACCATAGTTTATAAACTGGTGTTATGTAATAAATCATGGATGTTTATAAAAACTGAATCATAATGTAATAAAGGAATATGAATCAAAATAACATACAATTTTTAATTCAACATGGGCCGGTAGAATACACATAAGAATATGAAACCATTTTCTTAGTATTGAACAATTATTTCTAAATCCATTACACTAGATTGATCTTACTCCCCAAATAATTATAGTTTTCATGTTTGAATTCTAAGACTATCAAAGTCGAAACATCCAATAATTGAACTCGATTAACTTATCATTCTAGACATATTTATCTCATGATATATCAATTATTTACCAAATCTTTATATGTAGTTATAGGCCACACCAATGAAATAATGAAAATAATTTGTATGTGAGACAAATGACCATGAAACATTAATCTTATGAGATCTCATGAAATTAAATGGGGTTCTAATACCATTCATTATAGAAGAACCTATGTGAAAGAAACATGTGTCATAATAATTTCAACATTTTATAATAATCCATGGAAAGAAAAAATTCTTCAGAAAAAATATTTCATGGTATATCTCACTGAATCGGATTGAGATTCATATGAAAAAATATCATCATAAACAGAAAGGATTTTTAGAAATAATAAATATGGAATCATCAGATCAACCCAATATTAATTCATATTTAATATTGAAGGACTTTATCCTTGGTAGAAATTTATTTTAAATTTAAATCCACCTATAAAATATCTGTAGGAAAAAAACATTTCATTGAATGTCAATTTTTTAAGACTATATATTCAAATAATATTATGGATTTTTTTTAAATAACCATGAAAAATTAGAAAGGGAATATAAAGAATTATTTAAAGCACATCACTATGAAATATGATTTCTTAGTAAATTTTTTTTAAAAAATGTAAAACCATAGTATATATTATAAAATGTTTTAGTGAATATAAATATAAAACACAAAACATAATCCTCAAAATAGTTAATTTCCATGATGCTAGGAAATGTTGTAAATGCTAAAATAATAATTACTTTAATAGTTTCCATAAACACTATAAGGGATTTGTTTTGAAAATGACAAAAATATTCATTTTAATTTTTATTAAAAATAATTTATTTTTTAAAATGTATTTAATAAATCATTTTTAGAATATTAGAAAATTTTTGAAATTTTAGTTCACAACATTAATATGTATGAAAAAGGATTTTTTGACATAGGATAAAATTAAAGTTGATTTTTTATAAAAATATTCTCTTGAACTATTTAATACATTAACAAAGGAAAATAAATGGAAAACATGTATTCTCTTGAATAAAACAAATGGGGAGACATGTAATTAGTTTTACGATAAAAGGATTATAATATTTCATCATTAGAATCCTAAACATAAACACTCTCGAAAAATGATGAGATCGTATCATAAAAACCATACCACTGTTGTCTCATTCAATAATAATCGCCATGAATGTAAAAATCTCAAATTAATATCCGGATCACCAAAACTTTATGATAAATGGTCATAAAAGTAATTTATGGGTAATTTATACACTGAAAAAATGAATTACATGGTTAATATGTCATCTGCCTTAATGATAATAACTGTTAGAAAAAAATCTGTTAACATACATCTAAAATTCCATTGAACAAATTAAAAACATATATATATTAAATATTTTTTTATTATAAATCTATTGGTGTTCCATATTTTCATATATCATACCCAATATGATTTATTATTAATTATTATTATACATTTATTAAAAATTCATTACTAAATTTATTTTAAATTATTAACTGCTTCATTTTTCAAATATGTTTTCGTTTTATGGTTTTCTTCCTCTTAATTTGAAAATGTTTTAATAATTAAAATGACATACCCTATTTATGGTGATTATAGGATGTTCATACGCATGAAAAATATTTTTATTTTCTAGATACATTCAATGAATGATTGGGGGGTAATATATTGACATTAATGAATATTCTTTCTCTAATATATATCATATTCGATTATTATAACAAGTATTTGATAATTTCAATGTTACAAGTATGTGAAGAAAGAACTGCATCACTTCACAAGGTGGTAATCCCACATAGAGAGGGATGACATTATCGTATTATCATAGAATTGAATGTAAGAGGTGATATGTGATATTTTAATTAAATTATTATAATAATATTATAATATATATATATATATATATCCCAATAATAAATCTCTCCTTGAACAGTGGGGGTTGAAAAAGAATATCCTTGGTTCATGAGGTGTTACTCCACTATACACAAGAATACTAATTTGATATACTGTTTTATGGAAGAAAAAATGGATAAAATTTATTCCACTAACCTAATAAAATATATTTATATGTAATGTAATAATTTTTCTATATCATAATAATTTATTATTACTTTTATCCCATAGAAGAATAATTAATATAAAATGTAAATGTTTAAAACAGTTCCTCATCTCCTAAAAATCTATTTAGGATACACCTAAAGACTTACTAAATTGGATTTATGATGTCACCACATTCTCTAAGACATGGGTATAGATGTATTGTAAATAAAAATTCCATTATTGTAAAAAAATGGTTTATTATATGGGAATAAGGGAAGAGAGTGGGTGGCCTTTTAGAAATGGGTAGAGGGAAATAATGACATTTTATAAAACAATATAGTTTATCATTGATTTTCACATTCCACAATGTCAAAAATTGGCCCATTGTTAAAAATTAGATTTATAAGGTCCACATATTTCATAAAATTTATTTTGGGCCAGTGTATATTTCATTTTACCACTTTGCATTTTAGTTTAACCCCCAATTAGCATGTCATATAAATATAGGCGATAATTTATTTTTTTTATATTACTAGTAATTATGATAAAAATCAATGTTGATATTCTAATATAAATTTAAATAATATCATTATTGTTATGTAATCCATTTTTCCAAATTTATTCAAAATAGTTTTAAATTATAATTTAAAATTAAACCTAAATATGTGACAAAAAATGGATTTCCTAGAAAATGTTGGTCAAAAGTTTAAAATGTTTTTACATCAAAATTAAATTTTAAATTCTCTCAAAAGATCCAAATATAATTAATTTATATTTAATTTAAATAATAAATCTAAAAAATAATTTTATTTTTTTATTTTTAAATTATTTAATAAAAATGGTAATTCTTAATAAAAATCATAATATTTCTCTATTCATAAAAACAATTATCTTCTCAAATTTGAAAAAATCACCAAATGAGATTTTTTACATGAGGATATAATATATTAGTTTCATTTTTCCAAATTAGATTTCCTAAAAATTTTAAAAACATATTTTAGATTTAGTGGGATAAAATTTGAAAAAACTGATTTTAGAAAAATACATATTTTAAGTTAAAAATAGATTAATTATTATATAATAACTAAAAAACAAAAAAGAAAAAATATAAAAATTTTATAAATTATATAATATATAAATTTAAATAATATCATTCATAAAATGATTATTTATTCTATTGGGATAGTACTAATTTATTTCATTAAAATAGTTTTTTAAGAAAATGATTCCCATTATTTGTAATTTGTTCTTAATTTTAATTTTTAAATAATTTTTTATCAATAAATTTAAATTATACACATGTCTTAACCATATATTTTAATAATTTATATAATGTATTTATTCTCTATATTCAAATGACTAGAAGATAACTTCCCTATTAACTATTAATACTTTATTAATATGTCGAATTTTATTTAAAATTCATGGTGCAGGTACCAAAATCTATTTAAAAAAGAATATTTTTGTGAAAATATATTTCCAAACATCTCAGGGTTTTATACAGAGATTTATCATAACTTACTAAATTCATCCCCAATTATGTATAGATAAGAAATCATGAATAATGTCATAAAATATTTCCATAATTAACAAAATGGGTCATTAGAATATAGAATCATTAATAATAAATCATGATCCATAAGAGAATATCATAATTATAAGAAAAATTCCTATTAATGTAGAACAGTCATAATAATAGAAACTAATTTTATTAGTCAAGTATCATTCTTAAGACCGTTGAAACATATTTGACTGAGTCCAATAGTGGATTGGGTTTCTTCTACATTCCCTTCTCATTCATGGGGGTTATAGTCCTGTTTTAGATAGGGTTTAATCCCAATAAGACTTTATACTATATCATTATGTATAAATATTTACACAATTTATTATAGGTCTCTATAATTCCTGGATGACCCACCATATAATGAAAATCATGCATATGTCTGCCACAAGATAACTAAAACATTCATCATTCAATCATTTTATAATTACCCCATGGGTATTGAATTGGTTTCATAAACATTTCCTTGAAAATTCATCATCATTAGAAATGTATATAAATAATGTTTATGGTATCATAATATCATATCCCTATTGAAGCATGAAAATCAAAAAATGAATTTGGCGTAGACTAAAAATACTTTCATAAATTCATTTTAAAATGCTATGTAACTAAACAGATAAATCCTTATCTATCCATAACATTTTAAAAGACTACTAAATATACGGATAATTAGAATATTTAATTTTTTTAATGAACCATGTATACATGAAACTGATTTTAAATCATGAATAGTGTGTATGGTGGCTAGAACATCAATGCATACCATTTAAATTTACAAAAAATTCATTTTACACTTTTTTAATGAAAGTAAAAATTGTTTCATATAGAAATAATTTCAAAAATATTAATTTTAATAATTTTTATGGAAATTCATAGGAATTTATAAATAACATGATTAGATATTTAAAAGTGCATAACAACTTCCAAACTGTATTTGAGAAAATCAATATAGAAGAGAAATAATACTGACCAAAAAAGAGAAATAAGGTTGTCTTTTATTAAAAAAAATTATATTTTTATTTATATTTATATAGGTAAAAATGGAAATAATTAAGGATAAAATAAGATAATAAAATAAATGGGTATTAGTATTGATATGGTATAAAATTTCTATAATAGATATTAAAACATCGATAATAATGATTAAAAACGATATTGCAATGTAATCCCTTGTGTCATGTCATGAATAACATCGTAGATGATATATCCTCATTTATAAAAAATTTATATCTTTTATAAACTTATTTATTAAATATATCAGTACATATCTTATGAAATTTTTTCAATTTTTTTTCTAATCACCCATTTTTTAGTCAGTATCTATTAAAACCAATATTCCAATGTTCATACTTTATTTTATCATGCATGTTTTAGTTTACTAATTATAGTCCCTATAACTTTATAATGGTTTCATAATATATTGAACCATAATAATATAATAAATATAATATTATCTTTTAAAATAATCTTTGTAAGGTGGTGATAAAAATTGAATTGGATAACTTCCATGATGTGGTATTCTACATGTACACAAGAGTGGCGCTTTCATTTTTAAATTGATGGAAATAATGGAAGTTAAATAATAATATATATTTCAATAAGAAAAATTATATCATAAATATTAAATTTATTCATAAAATCAATCAATATAATTGTTCCATTCAACGTGGGGATGAAAAATAAAACATGTTACTTTTTGAGAGTTGTACATTTGTACACATGACTGATAATTCTATTTCCAACAGATGATAGGAAATACAATTTTGATAATAATTTATATTTATTTACATATAAATACTTTCAATATATTATATATAATCACTAAATATTTACAAAACTCATCTATGTGAATTAGTGATGACAAATGAAATAGTTTGGTTACAATATATGATAGTTAGTATGTACACATGAGAACTTTTTACATGTCCAATGTATAAAAAAGATATATAAAATAGTTGAAACATTAATATAAAAAACTAATATATTAATGATATAAATTTTTTTATATTTATATGGTAATAAAATAATTATTGAGGTGTGTGATAAAATAAACATAAAATTTATTTTTAAAGAAAATTATATATTTATTGATTAACTTGCTTTGGATTACAACTTATGGAGTTTTAGAATATTTTGGTGGTGATATTGGGAACTGTATGATGCATGGAATAATTTTTTTATATTATTTTCATAGGGAAGGATAAACTACATTGGTCAATTTGTTTTAATAATTTAGAAGATGAGGTGAAAATTTATATATGAGAGGAGTGGAAACCCTGTTAATATTTGATGTTTTAGAATAATATTATGTTATATTTTAGGAGAAGACGAAATAAATGAAAATTATTTTAATATAGGATAATGAAGTGTTGAAATACACTCAACTAATCTGATTATGATATATTTTACTCTTTATTGAATCATTCTCTAGTAGTCTATTCCCCTAGTTAAGTATTTTAATATTAAACATTGTGATTTTTTTACGCTAATAAATATTTAGTACGAATTAATATAAATGATACCCTATTGCTCCATATTTATGATTGTAATTATTAAAATTTAATCCATTTTTAGTGATCCAGTTACTAAAGGTGGTAGAATTTCATTCTAGTATCTATGAAGATAACTTATAAAAAGTGTCTTTAGGAAATAAATTTAAGAATAAAAATAATATTATTCTATTTCTATGACTAGTAACATTATTTATATATGTATTAATTTATTTTATTTGATGTATTATACATATTTTCTTAATATAATCATTCATCAATAGTTACTAATTATATTTATTAAAATAAAGACACAAAGTGTGCATAAAAACAAAAGGTATAAAAATATATCTTTTTACCTACAATTGATTTTATCGTTATTTATAACTATTTTAAAATAAATTTCTGAATTATCAAAACAATTTAGAAACCTTTTAAAAAATATTTTCGACAATTTTAATATGAAAAAAGTAAATTTAGGATTTATTAAAATGCATACAAAAATGTTGGTAATTAATAAATATACATTTAATCAAAATTAAAAGGCCAATAATTATGATTTTTAAAAAATATCATGAAATTTATTACATTAATTTAATAATTTAATTTACCAATATATTAATTTCATTAATTTTTTTATTTTTAATTTTTTTATTAATAACATTACTTATTTATTTCATAAACAATAATCTTTGAAATAAATCAATTTCATCAAAGAGAAATATATTCTAAAATATAAGTGTGTCACACCTATTTCCATCAGATTTGATTCTAATGGATATAGGTTATTAAAATATCCTCCTATAGCTACAAATATTATGGTTCATAGTTGTATACATTTTCAGTTGAAATGTACATCCAAGTTCTTTAGTGTTTTGGGGTATAATGAACAATTATTGAATGCTATAACAAAAATAATGTTTACATATGGATATAAAAAACCTATTTCTTTTTGTTTTATCTTGTATGGGAATGTATTATAGTATATTTTCTCAAACAATGATGGCCACCCACCATATTTTGTTGAAACATAATAGTACTCCATTCTTTTCTAACCACTCACACATAATCTATTCCTCTATATTTTTTAATGGATCTGTTAATTTTATAATATCCTCATATCATACCCCCATAATTTATAATTACCTTATACTAGACCTAATAATTTTTTTATATGATCATGTGATCCACATTCTATATGTTTTCATATTTTCATCCAAGCATGACACCAAAATTTTTCCCACATCATGTTAACTTGAAATTTTAGGTTGATATAGGAAACATCATACTACTTTAAGAATTATGCAAGTTCAGTTTTTTTAGTCATATTATGAAATTTTATTTCTTATTTATAATTTATAGACTCTTATATTCATGTCGTAATTTTCAACAAATTACATATAATGATAAAAAAAATTTATTCATATTATTTTAAAAATTCATATAATTGGATTTTTTCAGTTATTATAATATTCTATTGTACTCTCTTGAATATAAAATGTACTATTCATGATAATCTTAAGAAAAAAATCCAATATCATTTGGAATTAAAAAAATATATTCCAAATATTGATCCAATATGAAACATTTAGTTTCATTATATTTTTTTATTTTTTATGAAATTTCTTAAACGTCATGTATTTTTAAATTTTGAATTAAATATAATATTTTGAATAATAAATGTAATTTTTCATTTTAAATATGTTTGTACCTTTAAAATTTTCAAATAATTATACCTTTATTTTATTATACATGGTATATACAAGATAAATGTAAAAAAAATTGTCTCATAATGTAATTTTTGATATATTTTTATAATATGTTTTTACTTTTAATTAATACCCATTTAGGATATTTTTTATGATATTTTAATAATTATGTTATTTATTTTCATTTTCATCTTATGAAAAAATACATATAATATTGAGTCATTTTATCTTTGATTAGAAACATATTTTTCATAATGAATATTTTCACAATATTTTTGAAATGTTTTATTATGCATTCATATTAACATTCCACAATAATAAAAATAAAAAATCAAGTTGATAGACTCTTTAGTAGAAATGTTATGAATGTCTATATGTCAGAAGTAGTATACATACCACATATAATTCCTTGTGATAATGATAATTTGAAAGAGTTCAACCATTTTATGTATGATTGTACTAATATATTATTATTTTAATAAAAAGTTAGGATATATATTATAATGTTTTATAATAGTTATAAATTCATTGATTATTAGAATAATAAATTCAAATGTATTTATAGTAATTTTATTCAGATTCGATGAGTCACAATGTTTTTATTTACAAGAATAAATTTTTTTTACAATTGAAATATTAATATTTTAATTGATAAATATTGTATGTACAATGATGATCATATCACCAATGATATTTTGAAGGCGTGGTAATATTTTTTTAAATTTTTTATTCATTAATGATTCATATGGTCGAATAATATGAAATCCATGTTTTTATTGTGTTATAAGGCCATTATTATCAATTAAGTGAGTGAGTTACCATATAACTGATATGGTATTCCAAAATAGTTTCATTAATTTTATCAAATTAGAGGAAAAGATATAGTAAATAATGACATTGGTTTAGTTGAAATGATATAACGGGACCATGAACACAATTATATAAGTATCTTTAAATAAGTTAATCTATTCATATGATGATGAATCTTCCAATATGATTTTGATTTATGGTAATATTATGGAGAAGAAACTGCCTATGATAGGATGGAAATTAAATTTTTTCTACTAATTGAACATCATTGATAGAAATATACAAACAATAACCACATTTTTTATTATTGAGGATATATTATTAAATTATATATATGATATGTGGGGATAAAATGTTTTTAGTTCTGCTGTAAATAAGTTCCAAGGGAATGTGAAGGATCTTTCTATATATAGGAATGGAATAATTTTCAATTGTAAAGACATGAATGTTTAGAGAAAAATTTAACCATCCATGGTAAACTAAGCGTGCAAAATAATGTATTAGGTAAAGAGAGACCATTTAGATTATGTTTGATAATGTTTTTGAGTGTTTAACATACCCCTTAAAATATTTATCATGGTTAAAAAATAATTTGAGTGAAATTTTGGAAAATAATGACTAGGAGTTAATGTTGAATTGTTGGGTCAGTCATGATGAGAGTTTACATGAAATATTTATAAGGTTTTATACCTAAATTTGGAATTAATATGAGTTATATAATAATTGATATGAGTCATGATAAACATTGAATGAGTCGTAGATACATCCATTGAATCCCAAGGGAATTTATATATGTCATTATAGGGTGTGTATGTGTGAAAATCCTATTTGTATTATTGTATGATCATTATGTGTAATCTTAAATGAGAAATGACAGTTTGTGATCATTTTTTATAAGGGTAATATTGAAATACAAGAGGATATGTAAGCGTTATCAAGATTCTATGTTATGTTAACTGTAAAATTTGGTGAATTCCTCTTTTGATATCCCTAATCATTTTTTGGAAAAATAGAAAACTCTATAAAAGCCACCTTCGAAGAAAATTACCCATTTATGGGCTATAATTCACCTATGGATAGGTCATTTGGGAATTAATAAAGCATATATAATGAAAATTTAATTTATTTATACTCATTTATAAACAAAAATTATTGATCTATCTTGAATATTTAGAAAATTATAAAGAAGAATCTATCCCCTTTTTGGGTAATTTATCCTAAAAAATAAGCTACTGATAAATTTTTAAGGATGACCACAATATGTTTCATTTCAACCTTATAGAATATATTGATTTATAGAATTTTAAATGTTTCAACATTATTAGAATATATATTATGAAAAGGGATATTAAAATGAAATTTTAATTATGATAATATTAAATGGTTTAATGGTTCATTATATGGAACATGATTTTGTAATGATATTATAAGATTGTTACATGTTAAATAAGAAGGCTATAAAATGGAGTCCATGAAACCATTCATACATGGGAGATATAAAAGTGATTTAATTTATTGGGATACGTATAAAAGATGTTATTGTAATATTTATATATTATTGTCGGGTTTTAAATATATGCATCTATAGGGGAAATTGTATAATGGTATACTATTATATTTATGCACTTCTTGAGATAATATATATAGATTAAATTGAACTTAAAATAATCAAAATAATATATAATATCATCAATAAATAATATTATTTATATAAAAATATTTTGTATGCACAATAATAAGAGTAAAATATATTTATATAATTTATTTGGTGATTAAAAAAACTTTTAAGATTCTATATATAGTAATATATGGAGAAAATGATATTTCTAACATTGAACACATGATGCATATCGATGAAGAAAAGGATATTTATTCATTGTAGACATCCTTTTCACTATAGAAGTATGAATATACTAGAATTTTTTACCTCATTTAGCTATTGTTGATAAACTGAATGATTATAGAGATACTAATTATATTAAAATAAAATATAGTTGATGAAAATAATTAGGCTGATTTATATGAATCATTATTGTCTACATATTATAAATTGAAGACAGATTCACAAGATCAATGCATTAATCTTTAAGAATGGTGGTACTAGCATAAAAAATATCATAAACTAGTAAATATTACTAAGATGTTTCAGATAAGGAAGGTATTTGGATGATACATTCCCAATTTATTCTTTCAAGACACTGTTAATTAATTCCAATTATTGTGATAATAAAATCTATGAACATGAAAAAATAGATCATTAAACGTTGTAGGTTTTAAAGGAGGGTTGAAAATATAAAAAAAATAATATAGTTCTATTCACATATATTTATATTTTACATAAATAAGGGATGGATGAAAACAAAAAAAATATGGGTATAATAACATATATTCGGGTTTTAGTACTAGAGGGGATAGTTTTATAATAAATCAAGACATTGTAATATTTGGTAGTCACTAAGTCATCCCCTCTTAGTGACCCTTCACAATCCACTGAGAAATATAAATTCCATTAATACTAATATAATATTTCCTCTAACATTATATAATATTATCAAAAATTTGTTTTATCCGAATTAATAGTGTATAGATTTTATGAATGTTTGGGATAGTGGATGACTTTATTCACTAGCCAATTGGGTTGTCCACTATAACCAATAATTCATATAATATCTTATCAAATTAAAATTAAATATGATAGAGTGTTTATAAAAGATCAATGATTTTTATTATTTATAAAAGTATATGTTTATGGAAAAAATCATCATGATGGAACTTCTACTAATTAGCCTACTTATTCTAGTGGAACCAATTATTCTCATTAGGAAATCTAGGTGAAAATACATATAGAGAAAATTGGATTTGATAATTGGAAGATAATCATAAATAAATATGAAATACCAAAAGAAGCTATGGATTTAGGTTGTGAATCTACAATGAACACTATTATTATAACTATAAATCTATGAATGTGTTATACTATACATTGGGAAGATGAGACTCTAATAGAATATCTTCTTATTCTGCTGTATTTTAAATCATGGAAACAATAGATTTTTATCTTGAAGGAATATTAAATATTAATGAAATGTGATAAAATAATTATATCAATAAATATGATACATTAAATATTACATATAATTATATTATTATTGATATGTGTCTCATGTTTAATACGATTATGAAGAGGATGCATGTATTTTACACCTTGAGATTTTGTAAAATATGTTTTCAAATTAATTTAATACTTTTGATATATTTATTTTCACACAACTATAATAATAGTATTATATATAAAATAAATCACTAATTTTGTCTTGAATTCTATTAAATACTAAGTAAATCATACACTTAATGAAATGTAAAGGCTATCTTTCCCATTATGAAACACCGTTGTTCACTTTTGTTACACACATGATAGAGATTTATTAAACAGTAATATAACAATTAAAATAATGTTATTTAATATAAATAGATATAAACTAAACATTAAATTATTATTTATAAAAAGGGTTTACTAAATTAGAAAAATCTATGATTTATAGAATTATATAATATATTTAGTGGTCACAAATTAATTAGAAAAAAATATGAAAATCGATTGAATATAATGAATAAATAATTATACCCAAAAAGATATTTTATCCTAACATATTAAATTAATTTATATTATTGGGTGATTATAATGATATATATATATAGCATATTTAATCAAATATTTTTTACATTTATCCAATTTATTTTATATTGATTAGATATGAACAAACATAATTATTTGCTTAAAAATCTACATTTTTATAAAGGTGGTTTTACCAAAATTTAATGCTATGACCATTTCAAATCCATTTTTTTGAACATTAATATATTTAATATATAAAAAAACATCATCAATGAATTTCAAAATAAAAATTATGTTAGGATAATTTTTTTTTGTATTTTTTTTATAAGTTTTCATTTCTTAATGAATTGTAAAAAATGCTAGATATTAATTCCAAACATCATTTTCATATAGTTTATTTATAACGATAAATTATAATTAAATAAGATTTTAATTATTAATTAGATCATATTAGTATAAATTAATCGAATTTAAGACATTATAATCAATTTCACATAGAAATTGGATACACAAAAAAACAAAGAATATTAAAGCAGCATTTATGGGTATAATTATTTTTTGTGGGTATAATTAATTTTTGGTTGTTCTATCTTTAAAACTCGTATTGTCATTCCGTCTATCAAAATAATTTTAAATTAGTTTCTTCTACTAATTTTCTTGGAATTTTGAAAAATATATTCCATATTTGTAATAAGAATAATTTATAATTTATATTATGTTGAAATTATGTATTTACCAAATAGATTTTTGAATGGAGTTGAAATGAAATATAGTTATTTAAGTAAAATTAAGCTTGAAAATGGAATAAAAATTTAATTTAAGGGACCAAATTACCTATCCACATTTACAACACATATTGGTTGGATATATTTTGGACATAAACCTTCCAGCAATGATTTTTTAGATTTTTTATTACATTATTTATGTAAAAGTGTGGTCACACCAAACATGTTTTCCAAAAATCTTTTTATTTCATTTCCCTTACATATAAAAGTCCACCACATCCCCCATATCCTCATACATATCAAACCATTTGTGTTTATCAATTATTTGCCTAATAAAATTTCTAGAAACCATCCATTCTTCCTTTAAGTCTCTATTTTATTACAATTACTCTCATAGAATCACTTTTGATCAAACCAGAGTTAGTTAGCCAATTAATTGGTAATACCCTCCCTTAAGCTCCTTTCATTTATTTCCATTATCTACTTTCTTAAGTCATATTATTACATGAATTTTTTTAATAAAAATAGTATCATATATATATTATTATTTTTTATCCTTTATTTATTACTACACATACACACACATACATCTAATGTGTAACAAACAAACTCTTTACATCTATGGAGAACTACTGCCTCATGAAATGATGATCATTCATTTTTTACTCTAACACCTATCACAGTGGACATTATGATGAAAAATATTTTTATATATGTTATATATTATATTCATTATTATTTTTATGTTATATAATATTTTTACAACATATATTCTTATACTTCTTTGGTATAAATATGATAATTTTGTTTGAGGATATGTGGACTACTGGCCCCTCAAAGTTTTTTTTTCATTCACACACTACATGAAATGTATTAAGGATATGTTTGGTGAGTTTTAATATATAATTGAAATAATAAATATTCTATTATGATATTATATAAATATATAAATATACATATATTTAGTCTACTTTATTTCTTTCAATATGTCAATAAAATTATAGCATCATTTATGCATACGTATGACCTACCATCTCCATGAATGATGTATTCCATTTAATAATTTTATATTTTATAGATTATTAGAATTAAAATATAATATATATTAGTTATATTTATATCATGCTTTATATACTTGAAATCATGATATTATAATAAGGACCAATTGTATAAAAAATTAAGACACAAGAAAAAAACTAAAGATTTTTAGCGGAAGCAAATCCTTAACATAGACTTTTTAATGTGAAAGTAATATAAAGATATATTCAAAAATAATATGGAATTATATATAACAATTGGATTCTATAAAATATATATAATCAACTTTTATATATTATAAAAGTGGTTCTGGTGAACATTAAGAGAGTTAATACAAACAGTTATGGGATTTCATCTAATTTTATATATTTGTAAGATACATGCTTTATTAACCACCATTTTCTTTTGGGTGGTGCATATAATACTAATGTATGAAATCTTTGATTCTAATACTTATGTTTATTTTTATTTAGAGAACAATTTTTTTATATTTCATTCATGTGGGCTATGTTTTAAGTGTTTCCAAATATTTAATGTAATTTTCTCTCAATTTTTCTTCTTTGAGAGACATTCCATGTAAAGCACAAAGTTTTTTTTCATGAGTTCTATAAGATGTCTTTGAAAAGTTATATCATGATTATTATTATGTTTCAGAAATTATTATCTTCATTTAATTTAATTTTCATACATGGTAATTATGGTTCATTGTTTCCTACTGATAAGAGTTTATTGAAAAATATAATTTCTTTGGAAGATAATTTTTTTTATGCATTAATCAATGAAGTAAAATGAATCATATCTTTTATAATCTCATGAATTTTATTATCCTTATTTTGAAAATGATATATTAATGTATTTTTACAATTTTCAACTCTTTGTAACATCAGATAGTTAAGAATAGGTTTTTTATGAAAGATAGGCTTTACCATCTCTTTGGTCGGAAATCTATGTCCAATAAAAACAATGTTTTCTAAAATGGTTTCCCAAGAATATTCTTCTATTTTACTATAATATGTAAACTAAAATATTCCCTTTCTTTATATAACAATTTTTTCAATGGATATTCTTATCAATTTCCCCAAAAAAAATTTTTCTATCCCATTTTACTGTGTAGAAAGAATGATTTTATTACCTTGTAAATAATGTCTGGATTTACCTACCATTATTTCATTTAATATTTCATTTCATGTTTAAAATGATAATTTTTTATAAATTCTGCTAAGATTAATTTTCAATGAAATATATTATTTTATTTTATTTTTCTGTTATTATTTTTCTAAGTATTTTTCAATGAATATGATTTTCAGACATTTTTTAAGATTGTTTTATATGTTTTAAGGGAAAATGAGTTTCAATGTTTTTAAAAAGATGATTATATATTTTTTTAGGCAATATGTTTTTTGGAATGATTTCATGTCTTATTGTAATGTTTTCAATTAATTTTTCAAGACAATTCATTTCTAAATGGTTTATGTTTTCAAAAAATACTTTTTCAAGAAGAAATAATATTTACCTCATGAAATTTATTCAAAATATCCTTCCACAATATTTTCTATCTATGATTACATTTGTTGATGCTTGTCATTCACTTCTTGTAAATGAAGAAAAGGTTTATTTCATATTATTTATTAAATGGTTATTTTTTTATTGAATGTTTTTCTGAAAAACATTTATCTTCCAGGTGTTATTCGAAACCCACATGTTTTCATGGATTATGAATTTCTAAATAATTGATAAACATAAATCCTTACTTATGTTTTTATGTGATTAAATTTTAATGATAAAAAATCCATTTTTTGGGTTATGATTTTTTGTTTATAGAACCCATCTCGTTTCATGGTTCATGATATGATTTATTTTTTGTGTAACATCCATTTATTATTTCATTATGTGGGTTGTGGGGAATTTATCTTCCACCAATGAGGTAGGTAACAATGGATCACTTTTGGGAATAAATGTTATGTGTGAACTGGATTATATGTTCCTGATGTTATTCATATACCTGGTAATATGTCTATTAGTTTATGTGTGATCCTGATTACATGTTCACAATGTCATCAGTGAACCATATTATGTGTTCATAATGTGAAGTGTAAACATAATTAGATATTAACAAAGTTATCCATGTACCTATTTTAATTTCCATAAGATCATTAGTCAACCTTATTACATGTTAAAAATGTTAGTCATGATGCTTATTTCTAGTATACAATATTGTGTGCAGGCCTAGTAGTATTTATATAAGTCTATAATAGGACATAATTTAATGCATATAGATTAATGTGTGACCATATTTTAAATGATACTTGTTCAATATGTTATACATTGATTTGTATACCAAAATTCCCTGTCTTATTAATATGTTATATCTTTTATGGATTATTATATTCATTTCATTATGATTTATGTCTTATAAATATCTAATAAATTTTCCATGTCTCATTATTATGGTATTTGATATGTAGAGTAGGATCATAAAATGTTATTCTAACAGTCAATAACCATTATTTTCATGTTATTATTACATATTTTTGTTATTTACCATTACCAAGAATTTGAGATCATCCCATTCTTATTCTTTATTTTCTCATGATTTGGAAGAATTGGTTATGTATTATTTGTGGAGGGGTATATATTTATTAGAGGGATTGACTAAATTTGTCCAACATTTAGGATTTTGTTTTGTGTTTCAAAAGTTACTAAACTGTCAGGTACATTAGAAATGTACTTTGTTAATATGATTAATATTCATCATAAATGATGTAGTATCCTTGTAAGTTATACTGTAGATGATATAGTTTGTATCAACATAATGGGTTGGTCATAAATTTGAAACTAGGATGGGAAAACATTAGTGATATACCTTGGTATATTTCTACAGATAAATATAGGGATGTATCTATGTATAAGTTTTAGGATGAGTTAACATTTAAGGAAACACCTTGGAATATTGGGTAGGGGAATATAAATTTTTATCCAAAAAAATATATTTCTATCTAGATAATACATGTGTATGTGGCTTTGGAAAAGATGCACCTAATGGTAACAATTTAGAAAAGATGTATTGGGACTGACTTTGGGTAATCTAAAACACGATAATAAGCCATGTTACCCACCTAGTTTGACACTCTCTAGAGATATGCTTTGGGAATTGAAAAACAAATCCATTAACAGTCATTAATGATTTAAATGGATGATGGCTTTGAATAACCATATAAAAATTGTGGTTTCATTGATTATAGAAAATAAGGAGTCATCATTTAGAAATCTAATAAGTAATTTTTCATGATTATGTTGGTTTCTTCAATGTTATGTGTTTCTGACCTAGTGATTTCGAATTTATGAAAATGATAATAAATAGAAGATACGTGGTTAACAATGAATATTTTAGAAGTTGAATATATAGGTGTTATGAGAATGGATTTCCCTTGTGGAAATCTCATAGAGGGTATCAAGAAGGTGGTATGAGTATTGGTTGTACATAAGGAGATAAGGAGACCGAAAAAGATATATGAAAGGAATTTGACCTTCATCGAGTATCGTTTATATATGAATAAAAAATATATTATGTTTTAGGAACCATAAAAAATGATTTATAATACATATTCTTGGAAATATGTATTATAGAATATATTGATGAAGACTGTGTAATGTATTTAGAAAAAAGTTGGATGAATAATGAATTTATGATTGGATTTCAATGATTATGTAGTATGAATAATAAAATTAAAAAGTATGTTTATTATACATTTTTTAATTAAGGAAACCCATATATTGAATGGGGATTTCATAAAAATGTGATTTTGAATATGAGGATAGAATGAAAAACCCTGAGATATTGTAAAATATTTTTTCTATTTTATTTTATATTATTAATAGTTTTTATTTCACTCCACACTAAAAATATATATATATATATATATATATATTAAATCACTATATTTTTCTTAAGTTATATGAAATACCATGTAATAATACACTACACATACCGTAATGTTTAGTTTTCCATACATAAAACTCTGAGGTTAGCTTACGTTACATGAAAGACTGAGTTTTACCAAATAATAATTTATTGTTAAAACTATTATTATTTAATATATTAGGATATAACATAAAATTTATATTAGTATTTATAAAAAATGTATCTAAATTATTTAAATATATTTTTTTTAAAAATATAAAATTAATTCATTAATTATAAATTAATTAGAAATGATTATGAAAACCATTTGAATATAAATAAAAATATTATTATACACAAATATTTGATTATCCCTAATAAATAAAAGTAATTACAATTAGTGGGTGATATTAATGTGAAATATATTATATATTCAAAAAAATTGTAAGAACTCGGATCTTCTTTTCAGGTAGGTTTTTACTTTTATGGTGATTTTTAGGGAAAAGAGGAGTTTCTGGAGATTTCATATTTACACGCCAAGTACTTTATGGGTATACGTCATGTACTCAGTTACTGCAGGTATCCATGAGTTGGTCGTGTAGTGGTCATGCACACAGCCATGGGGGTGACTTGGAGACTACCTAAAGTGGAGTACGGAAAAAGAAAGAACACGTTGTGTACTTATAAAATACACACCGTGTATTTTCATTTTTCTCATTGAACGTACCGGTGTCACGTATGATGGACATAACCCCCATATTATAGGTCTGGTTCATTTGAGAGCATTCGTACGACAGTGAGATTTCCTTCTCCTGGAGCATTGTTTCCATATTCCTCTTCTTTTTGAAGTTATCCTCAGTTTAATGACTTAGGAGTTTTTGTAGATCTATGGTGTAAATTGGAGATTCAAGGCTTGAGGTTCATGAATAGAGATCTCCCAGCACCGAGGTAGGTGGTTTGTGCCTTTCTATTGAAATTATTTGAGTTATATGTGCAAAATCACCAATACCCATAAACGGGGTACTGCGTGTTCAGTTTTTTAGCCCTATTGATTTCTATCTATGATTTTATGCCTAATAAGAGGTTAATTGATTTGTGAATAGGGTGAATTACTATTATTTGGAGGTGTTTCACACGCATGTTTTGATTGTGGCTAATTGGTTTGGCTTATCTAATTAGGCTGCCTTGATTACCCATTCCTAGTATTATAGGATAATGTGACCGTGGTTCTGGCATGTTGTTGCTATAGTCTCCTAGACAAGTAGTTCTTGAGGTTTAATTTCACCAATAGGAGTTTTTATACTAGTTTGACTTACCTAGGGCCATGAGAAATTGGTGTAGTAGACCATAAGGAGAATGGATGTAAGGTCTTCTCTAGAGTGTCTGTTTTACTATTATGATGTGAGACCATATGGGGGATTGACGTAATTGCTTCCTCAGAGTGTTTTTACTTTCTCGATGCAGACCATAGAAGGAATGTGATGTATGTGCTTCCCTAGAGTGCCTTTAGTTACCGATACGAGACTATTGGAGGAATTGGCAATGATGGTTTCCTCAGATAGTCTATGTTTAAGCTGAACGAGAGGGGTTAGACTAAGTGTATTTCCCAACGGGTTTCTTGTGATTCTAGGTAGGACCAGAGGGGATATGCTGGGAGGACTTCCCATAGGGTTACATGTTTGTGATTACCTACTTTGAATTAGCTGTTGCAAGATACATGAATCTGAATGCTTTGAAACTGTGGATTGTTTACTGTTGATTACTTCCTTGTTTAGAGCTTTCATTCACTTAATAACTACCATATATTCACTGACTATTAGGTATTGATCATGTGGTGGTTTCCTAGAAGTATTTAGTCTCACACCTTGTTTGGGCCATGCTTTTGGATCAAACAAGATTATATTGATGTAGGTAGAGATAAGGGAATGCACCATTATACTTCTGGTACATGATTGATGTGGAGCAGGAGAGCATGAGACCAATCTGAGGCTTGCAATGCTAAAGAGTTGTTTATCTATTTTCTTTTGTACTTTGGTTTAGTACTGTTTGTATTCTAGCATTGTGATTTGTTTGGCAACTTTCATTGACATATGTTTCATGTATTATTTATATTTATGTATGCTCCAGTTTATTATTTCTAGTCATACGTTGTTTACTTTTTATTGATTATTAATACTTCTGCAATCTCAATTATTTTCTTCTATTGTGTAACATTGCCAATGAATTCATAGTTTCCCCACTATCACACCCAGGCCCTCTCTACAAGTCGGAACCTCCCACATTTAGGGAAATGTCTTTGAGGCCATGTGACCTACCAGGTACGGGGCACCTCCGGGTGGCTTCCATAACTGGGATGCTATCAAAATATTTTTGATATTCATATAATATATTTGATAAGATTATGATTAAAAACCCAATTTTGTACTTAAAAAACATATATTTTCATAAATTATTTTTTTCCACTATTTAATCGATAACCCAATTTAAATGACATTTTAAATCACTTATATATTTAATATGAATAAATAAGCTTAATATTTGAAATTGAAACTTAAGGTTTAGTTTAGGATAATTTCTTTTATTTTACTGTAAGGTTTCATTTCTTAATGAATAGTTACATATACTAAATTTTAGTTAAAATGTCATTCTTATCTAATTTTTTTATAAGGGTAACTTTTGTTTTATTGGATTTAAATTTATAATTAGAAAAAAATTTATAAATTAATAAAACATATTTCAATATAATCAATTTTACATGGAAATAGCGTATAAAAATTAGCGACATGTTGGGATTTTTTAATTTCAAAAATCGCATTGTTGTTCATTCTACTGGATTCATGTTAAATTAATTTACATGTCCTTTATGTTTCTAATTTTTTAAAATGGAATCTATATTTGGAATAATATTAATACTTATTGTAAACTATGTAAAAATTAGTATTTTACCATATATATTAGCGAATGATGTTAAAATTAATCGCTATTATTTTTGTAAAATTGTGCATATTAATAGAATAATCCTTTCATTTTGTGGCCTAAAGAACCTAACCAATTATACAACACGCATTTATTGGTCATTTTTCAGAAATAATAAAATTTTTATTGAGTTTTATTTTTTTATGACTTGATTAGGTGAAATCATTGGTATACATAAATTGATTCTAAAAATGGTAACTTTTTATTTTGTATTCCCAAGAAAAGGCCTTTACCTCTCCCACTTCATCACAATTTTAAAAACACATATTATCAAAAACATTTTTCAAAATAATCTTCCAAGAAACTATCCCTACCTCATTTTAGACTCCGTTTTTTTTATAAATGTTTCTAAGGAATCCCTTTGGTGAAAATCGATAGGAGTTGCCCAATTATGCGGTAACGAACTCCCTTACGCTCTTTCATTTATTTCTATTTCCCACTCCCTAAAATATTATTTTTCATGATTTTAAGGCAAAAAAATATTCAAAATATATTATGATTTTCTTATTATATTTACTAGACCTAAAACTGCACACTCCTCCATCTAATGGGTAACAAACATATTTTTTATGTGTTCTGTGAAATACCACCTCACCAAATAATGATTGTTCATTTTTTTAATTACCTTCTATCATGGTGAAAATTATGATGGAAAATCTATTTATATATGTTATATATTATATTTGATATATATGTAATCTTCTTTAATCTTTTTACAACATATGTATGTATTCATTCTATTTTTTATAAATAAGGTAATTTCTTTAAGGACCACCTAAAAGAGATATGATTCGTTCACACACTACATTGATGGTATTAAGGATATTTTTATTGAAATTATATGACATAAATTACATAATAATTATAATATATTTATATTATACATATTTATATTTATTAATATAATTAATTTACGTTTCTTATTTCAATACATCAATAAAACGTAAGTTGTGTTTATGCATACGTACAGCCAACCGTCTCCATGAATGGTGAATTTCATTTAGTACATATATATTACATAGATTATTATAATATAAATTTACTTAATATTAATTTTATTTATATATAGGTTTTAATTCTGGAAATTATGATATTAGTTTATGGAACAATGATATTACAAATTAAGACACATGCAAAAAACAAAGCAAAATTTTACCCGAAGTGAAACTATAACATAGAATTTTTAGAAAGAGGGACATATAAAGTCATAATAAAACCATATATGTAATAATATATAATAAAATGATCATTTAATTAATTTATAAATAAATTTTATTTGTTATATAAGATAATTTTATGAGAATTAATAGAGTCAAGGCACAATGCAAGGGTATATCCTCTCACGTCTTCTTTCTTAGAGATACATGCATTATTCAAAAACCATTCTTTTTCATTGGCGTATATAAATATAATTTATTAATTCAAATAATATTATACAAAAATTTATTTTTAATTACATAAAAATTTTATTATATGTCTTTCATGGGGTTTATGTCTCAAAAGTTACCAAATTTGTAACTAATTTTGCCTCAAATTTACTTCTTTGAGACACCTTACATGTTATAAATCTATATTTTTCCATGAGGGGTATATAATTCCATTTAAATTTTATACAATAAATTTACTTATTTTCATGATTTTTTTAATAATTACTTAGTTTTTTTTCTAACATGATGAGTATGGTTCAATGATACCATGTGGTAATATTTTATTTAAACAATCTAATTATTTTTTGAGATTGTTTGTGATTATTATTCCATTGATGAAATATTATAATATATATCTTAAAAAATATCATAAATTTTAATCTAATCTCGTTATTCATGATATATTCATGCATTGTTATAACTTTCACTCTTTGGTATTTAAGATAGTTAAGAAAGTGATTTTAACAAATCCTCAAATTACCCTCTCTTTGGTCATAAATATATATTCCACAAAAACCATGTTTTGGTAAAAGGGTTTTTGATATTAATATAATATTATTATATAATATTTAGAATACATTTTTACCCTTTTTTTCTTTTACAAAATTTGTAAATGGAATATTCTTATCCCTTTCTGAACAAGGTGTTTTTATATCACCTTTTACCAAGAAATATGAATGTTCTTTTTACCTTGTACAAGATATATTGATTTATCCAACATCATTTCGTTGAAGCTTCCATTTCATGTTTAAGAGGTTAATTTTTTGAACTATTTTATGATTACATTTCAAAAAAGTTGTTTTTAAAAACATTTTCAGGATTCCTTTATATGTTTTCAGTGTATTTTTCATGTAATGTGGGTTTCCAAAGAATTTTTAATATTGTTATATAAGTTATTATGAAAAAAAATTCAAATATTTTTCAAGATTCATTAAGATTATTTCATGGGAAAATGTTTTCAAAATTATTTCAATTGTCATTTATATTTTATCAATTAAATTTAAATAAAATGTTTTTCTATAGGGGTTTTTTAAAATAATTTTCAAAGAGGAATAGATATGTTCTTCAAAACTTAATTAAAAATATCATTCCATCTTAAATACCAAATTAGATGGAATTATTTTATGTTTATCATGATATTATAGTACAAGATAGAAATGACCTATTTATATTAATTCTTTATTGTTTAATGTTTTGTTTTAATTACGAACATGACCCCAATTTATCTTCCATGAGTTATATGAAACACCATTATTTTCATGGGTTATGCTTAGATGAAAACATTCTAACATATAAATCTTTCAATAGGTTATGATGTTATGAAATGTTAATGATACCCATTTCATTTCATAGGTTATGATTTTATGTTAATAGAACCAAACTCCTTTCAGGGGTTATGATATGATGAATTATTTGTGGTATGTACATGTATGATTACATTATGTTATGGGTAAGACCTATATCTCCCTCAAATTAATCAAATAAAGTTGGATAACTCGTGTGTATAAATGTTATATGTGAACCTAATTACATTTTCATTATGATTTTTATAGACCTGGTTGTATGTCCATATGTTTATGCATGAACATGAATACATTTTCAAAAATTTGTAAATAATCCATATTATCTATTCACAATGTTATGCATGAACCTGATTAAATATCACAAATTATAGGCAAGGACTAAGTTTCATGTCCATAAGTATATGTGTGAACTAGATTACATGTTTACAATGTTATGCATGAACTCTATTTTATGTTCACAACATTACGCATCGACCTTGTTGCTTGCCCATAAGTTTATATGAAGGCCTAATATCAGGTCCTTAAAGTCATCTATGATCCTTTATATAATTTAACATGTTCACGATGTTATATATTGCTCTTTATGAATAAATTACATTCCTTATTCATATGATTCACTTTCGAGTCTTATCATCTTTATTTATTTTTGATTCATGTGTTATGAAAAACCAATATGTTTGACATTTATCATGATAATAATATTTTATATACAGGGTGGGAGCAGAGAATTTCATAATAACATTTTTGTACCCTTATGTTCATTATATTCATATGTGTTTCCCTTATTTACCCTTACTGAGCAATAGAGACCATCCCTTTCTTATGTTTCCTTTTCCAGTGTGTGAATGATGATTAATGAAGAAGTACAAGAGGGGAAGATCCTTAATTGTGACATTGAATATAGTTCACCATGTTAAATTTTGTTTTCTAAGATTCCAAATACACAAAAATGTTATTGTCATATTTCATTAAAATTTTTAATATAATGAATATTAATCATAAATGATTTAGTATCCATGTATGTTAATAAAGGTTTCTATTATTTTCATGGAATGAAAAATAAAGATAATGATCATGTGATGCAACTAAAATAAAAATTAAAAAATAAGTGGAGATGAACAAATATATCCACTAGAGATTCATTAAATAAAAATAATCAACTAGTGATATATATTATTTTCAATCTCATAATCAATGATATTGAACTAATGAAGACCACATAATAAGAATATGTAACTAGAAGAAAATAATGTTACTTCAATATGTCTGAATCAAATTTAATATCAAATATAAAATATTAATATTTGAGTAATGATGATTAAAATTCATAATGTGATAACACAATGTAACACATCTCTATGAGAATAAAACAATTCCTCTATAAGAATAAATTTCAAAAAAAATATAGGGAAATGTATGACTATAGGGGTAAATGAAAAAAAGAGATTCAATAAGATAAAAAAACCTATTATGAATGAAAACGTTAAATAAATAGAAATGATGATATTTATGAAATAGAATATATGGAATTATATGTGAAAAAAATAAGTGAATGAATTCTATGAATTCCCTATGGAGTTACCCTTATTATAGTTCAAGTGAATGGACTCGAGGCGAGAAGATTAAAATAATAGAGCTGACTTGTGTTTTATGAAGAAAACCTTATGAGGAATAAAATTTTATTTATCCATCTCCTATTCATATTTCAAATAATGAAAATACTAATAATAATGAAGATGATATGAACAGTGATAAATTATATTAATAATTTAATATGATTGTTGAAAAATCTAATGCAAATTATGATTACTATAATAGATTTAATAACCAAGAAGCTATATTTGGACATTAAAAATTTAAATTTTCTATAGAAAAAGACAATAATAATATATTATTAATATAAAATTATAAACTAAAATTTTTAAATTTGAAACTCAAAGTGGATCTGGAAAGATTAATAAAATGATTGGGAATTGGTCACTTGCCAAGCCAGAGTAATATTCATGAGTGGAAATTTTTTCATAGCCCAAAATTTGATAACAATTTAAATACTTAATCTTCTTATTTTCCAAATAAAATTTTAACTTCTCAGAGTATCAATTGTGGTTATGGTATGTAGTTAAATATATTTGGATTCAAAAATTATTAACTACAAACATTTCTAAACCCATGATAGTTTTGGATCAAATATAATTTCTCATATAAATGTATGCAGTAATCTGTCATGACGACTACTGGTATCTATTTTTCATATCTAGTCAGTGGTTTTTCTACAAACATGATTTGAAACTACTATAATTTAAATTTATTATCAAGATACATGGTGGAGATGTCACTTTTTATAAGATATCCAAATGAAATATAATAATAGTTTTCCAAATCGATAATTCTCATGTGTTTTATGTATATTTCCTTAATAATGGATGGGTTAATGTATAATATACCAAGAATATCAAAATTATGGTAAAATTTTTATCATGTAAAATTTGAAAAAACAAATCTTGAAAAATTTATAATTTCAAGCATGGTTTATTTTTATCCTCCTTGCATAGTTAATGTTTTTATTAAATTAATTTAAAATCATTATTTTCAAAAAATATTTCTTGTGTAAGTACATTTAAGAAATAATAATATCAATTAATTTGTAAACTGGTCTCTTTAAACTATCATTCAGATAATAATTTATCATATCACGGAGTATTTAAGGATCATCTTAAACATGATTTCCCAAATGAAAATGAATAAAATGAATTTAAAAAAGGGTATAATTGTAAAATATAATTCAATAAAGTGAATGAATCTTGAAATTATTATCCCATAGAGTTGGTTCATATAGGTGTTTTTTACCCATTTTAGTGTTTCTAGAATAAATTGGAAGAAAATTACTATATTTTTATATTTGAAATTCCTATAGTCACCTTAGTATTATTTGTAGCTCGGAAATGAAATATTGTTCCTATTTTACCTATTATTTTAAATTTGTAGACAAAATAGAGAACAGAATGTGGAGGCCTTAAGTGGTGATCATGGTAGTGAGTTTGAGAATAAATACATTTAATATTTATACTCAAAACATGTTTATAAAAACAAAGTTTATTGACCTAGGACTCCATAATTGTGTTGTGTAGTAGATAGAAAAAAAGTCTTCAATAGATTGTCCTATCCAGGATAAATGAGTATGACCTGACAATTAATTGTTTATGGATAGGCTGTGAATAAAATTTTCTATATAATCAATTGGGGTTTTCAAATAATAATATTTTTAGAAATAGTATATATGTTATGTAATGGACGAAAAAATATATTTAATTACATTAATGTTTTTGGTTGTATGGTATTTATTATCAACATGAAGGAAAATTTATATATGTTTTCATCCAAAAGTGATGAATAAATTTTTCCCATCTTTTCAACATATTTTAAATCATAAATAGTGTTTAATAAAATATCATAAATTGTATAAAAATATATATCTGAAAAAATTTAAGACAATGATTCATATGATCAGAGGCCTTATTTAAAGAACTTTAACGACAGTATTTACAATTTTAATATCAATGTCACAACATAGCCTAGTAAATTTTCTATGAAACCTAATATAAAAAGAACAACTAATTATGACATACTATATTTACTATAATATAAATATAAAAATTAATAACCAGATACACATATATATATACCCATTAATTCTCATAAATAATATAATTTGGATGTTTTATTTGGAATGATAGATATAGGAACTTGGAATAGAAAATCACGATGAAATGAAGTAAAAAATATAGCATTCTTATCAAAACATGAACTTAAGAACATAACTAAACGAATATATGATGAACCTTGTTTTATGGTTATGAAATAATATTTTAAACAGTTTAAGAGGAAAAAATTATGGGAACTAGTTGAATAATCTAAATAAATATAAACCATTGGCAATATGTGAGTGATTAGAAACAAGGATGATGATTTGGGGACTATTATGATAAATAATTGGTGAGTGATTTCATAAGGGAATAATTAAGAGGATGGAATAGACTATGAGAAAACATTTTCAAAAATCTAAAAACATAGATCCTTTATAATGTTTCATTTCTGTGATGTATATTTGAATTCAATATTAAGCTAAGTGGATGTCATTAGATCCATTGTAAATGGTTTTATAGTATAGAATGCTTTTATACAACAACTTCCAATATTCCAAAAACCATTATTTTGTAAATATTTTTTAAAATTTAATAAAAGAGCATTATGGATTGAAAATGTTCTAAAAGAAGTTTTTGATATTTATAGATCAATTAATTTTTCTAAATTATTTTCTAAATAGATATCCAATCATAATTTATTTAGTAAAATAATTTCATTCAATGCTTTAGTAGTAAATATGTTTTTTCTATTATATTATTTTTGGATCATCCAAAATCTATTTTTATACAAAATGTTTCAATGATATTAAAAAATGATTATGAAATTAGTAAATAGGTGGGTTAATATTCAACATTTATTTTCATTTTTTTAAATAAAGATGAAATCATATTAATCCAAAAAATTACACTAAGGATTCACTGATATTATTTTATGGAAAACACTAAAGGTTTTGATACACCCATGAGTATAAAATGAATGTTCGATATTGATAAAATTGGGAAATTAATTGATAAAACCACCTATAAGGGTATCATTGTAATTTTACTATATATAATTTCTATTTAACTACATATTAGTGTTATTGTTCCCATTCCTGAACATTTTTATTAAAATTCAAATGAATCAAATTTAATTTATGTCAAATGTATTTTCAAATACCTCAAATGTTAAATAAAAATAAGATTTTAATAGTAGTGGAAATATATTAGATTTATTGATTTATGTATATGTATATTTCAATGGATGCAAGTTAGATTGAAAACACACGTCTAGAACATCCCAAATTTTTTGGGAAATTATCTTGTTTCATGGTGAAGTAAAAAAAATGTTTTTCGTTACCAAAAAATGATGATTAATACATAGATAAAGGATATTTTTATTAATATATTCTATGTATGAAACAAAATTTACTATAAAATTTATATCAATTCCGGAATTTCCTGATAAATTGTGATAATACATGTTCTATTAATTATTTAATAAATATTCTATCTCATTCATGGAGAATGAACATTAATATAAAACATTACTTTTTGATGTAACAATTTCAAAAATAATATATAGATATTGAATTCACTATAACTAGATATCATCATTATGAGATATTTAAAAATCCATTGAATATTTATATAATGAATTATATCATATATAAATGAGTAATGATATACTATTCTTAATTCATTTATTTATATTTTAATGTTTATATTTATAATTATTATTAGAAATAATATTAATTATTGTTTAGTACTATTGTTACCATGATGTATACTACACATTTTATATGAAAGGGCTTTTAGATATTTTTTATATAGTTTGTAATATGATAATGACTTGATGGAGATATAGTTACTATAAGAAATGTGATTTTTACTAATGTGTTCACTACACCTTCTGTTAACCTTAAATCAAATAGTCCCTATACATACCATGATTTTTTACAAGTGAGGCCAATATATTACCAATGATTTAACGATCAGTATTCCTACTCTTATATAGTATCAATGAAACAATGGTGAGTATACCTATAGTATTTATTATGTAATTTGATATTTTATTGACTTGTTTTATTGATATATTTAAAATTTGTATTATTATTTTATATCCATAAATGATTAAAATGAAATTCATATTTTCAATCCTTGATGACATGTATACTTTCACTAAAATTATTTTCCTCTTTTAAAAACCATATTTTATTTTGAAATCGTCCTTTCATGGACCAAACTCTCCCTAGATTGAGTAAGAATATTATGAGAAATAGAATAAAAGTGTGAGACTACATTGGATTAAATTATATTGATATATTAAAACTCCAATGAATCATGTAATACACATAAACCACATCTGATTAATCAATAAATTTATGAAAAAAATGATGTAAATTATTATGGTCTTTTGTTGATAATATCAATGGAATATGGATTAATTTATAAATAAGGATGAGATTATTATTATATGGAAAATGGTAATCAATTTTATATAAGTTAGGATAAGGAATAAATTTCTATATGGAATGCATCCCTAGTTATAAATGGAAGTACATTATGAGGATGGTTAATAGAGAAGAATTTTTTTCTTTAAATATTAGGGAAAATAGAACATGAGTACCTTATAAGGGTGTGCATGGAGACTATTATTGTTCTTATCCAATAAAATTTTTCCATATTGTAATTAAAAAATTCCATAAATAACTAACTTGATTTAGTTACCCAGTCATAACATAATTGGGTATTACCTCATTTAGGATGAATATTCAGCATATTAAAAAAGTAAATCCCAAAGGACAGTAATATTTAAGTGTTTTTTAAAAAATTTAAAATAATTTATCTTAGTGAATGAAATTCAAGTTCTGTAGTGACGATGTTCCCCTCTAGTACTTCTACCTAATTCATTCCCTAATAACCTAGGGAATGGATAACTAAAAATGGTGTGAGTTTAAATGATCTTTATGGAAAAATAAGGGAAATGTGTATTCATAACATTTACATAAGTTTATGACATTGTGATCATACCATGTTATGATCATACCCTTCATATCAAATATTCGAATCATGATACATGGAATAATTATTGGTGGTTCATAAGTAAGACATCATACTAAAAAGTGAGAATAATCCATGAAACAGTGACATAAGAATAACACATGGAATTGTATAATATGCATCAATATATAACATTTTGACCAGTATAAAAAGATAAATGTTCAAAAATTATGTTAAGGATACAAAATCAGGACCTCTAAAAATAGATGGACATGAAACCAGGTCCACAAATAATTTTTTCATCAAGGAATTAGGTTCATGCATGATGTTGCAAACATGTAATCAGGTTCATGAATGAACTTATTAGCATGAAACTAGATCCATCAATGACATTGTGATCATGTAATCAGGTTCCCTCATAACATTATGAACACATTATAAGGTTCACTCATAACATTGTGAATATGTAATTAGGTTCACGAATAAACATATGGACCATAAAACAGGTACCTGAATATTATTTTGAAAACGTAATCAGGTTTACACCTAACATTTATACTCATGAGTGATCAATCATTACCTAGTTCATTAGAGGTAAATATAGGACCCACCCATAAAATAATGAAAATTTACACGCAAGTGCCACAAAAAATTTCTCATATCATAAACCATGAAAATAGATGGATTCAATAAACATAAAATCATAAACCGTGAAATTAAATTGGTATCACTAAAACTTCATCTCATAATAATATATGGAAAGAGGTAGTTTTTTTTAATAATTTCATTAATGAATGACCCATGAAAAGATAGAGTTTTCCTATTACTCCTGGAAGAGAAAAAGTTGTCATAACATAATTCAATCAAAACAAAAATCATTCATGAAATAATAATAATTGAACCTATGGATTATTTTGGATAAAGTCCCGGGTATCATAAATTAATTTCATCTTAGATGGAAAATAAATTGAACAATATTTTTAGTAAATTTTTTGAAGAAAATATCCATTATTCATTGAAAAATATTTTTAAAACATTGACAATTTATTAGACTACTTTATTCGAAATAAAATAAAAACATTGAAATAAAACCCAAACTCTTTATGAAATCATTTCCACTTGAAAACATATAAAATCCAATTTAAAATTTTTTTAAGCAAGATTATTAATAAAAAACCTAAAAAAATCTAATAACCCTTATTAATTTCACATTCCTTGAAAATGTAATTGAATAATTATTAATAAATATTGAAAATGTTTTAAAAGCCATGTCATTGATAGGTAATGTTAATTTTTTTTATAAATTAGTATTTCGAACATGAAATGGAATCATAAAATAATTGATTGTGGGTAGATCTATACATGTTGTATGAGGTAAAAAATATTCCTTTTTCATGGTGAAAAGGGATAAAAAGTTCCTTACTCCGAAATTGATAAAAATATTCCTTTGAAAACATTGGTTAAAGAAATAATGTGTAAAAATTACATTTAAATATTATCAGATAATAGTATCATATTATTAGAAACCATTTTTAGAAAACATGGTTTTAAAGGAACATATATTTCTTAATGAAGATAGGGTATGCTGCGGATTTCAAATAAACTCATTCTTAATTATATGAAGTAACAAAAATTGTAAAAATGATTCAATACATGAATATATCATAAATAACTAGAGGAGAAGAATATTCATGAGTCTTAATAAGTGATTAATCATAATATTTCATCCATGAAATCATAAACATAAATAGTATCGAAATTATAGTAGATTGTTTCAATAAACTCTCACCACATGGTATCATGGAACCATACTCTCCAGGTAAGAAAATGATAATTGATGAAGTTTAAAATATCAGTAAAATAATAAGATTCATGCTATAAGATTTAAATGGTAATATATTTACCTCATGAAAAAATATAGGTGCCTAACATGGAACATCTCTCAATGAAACAAAATTGAGAAAAAAACTTCTTTATAGATTTGGTAACATTTGAAACATAACCCATAAAAGAATGATCATAAAATGGTTATGTTAATAGCCATAAATTTAAGTCTAAGAATCATTTAATTCAAAAAAGTGCAATATAAACACCACATAAAATTAAAGGGTGTTGAATAAATCATGTATCTCATGGAAATAGAATTTTAGATGAAATCCCCTTACCTTGTATCCTGAATCTCGATATGCTCGTATGAACCTCCCCATAATCGGGTAACTCCTTTTTGTTTGCACAAATGGTATTCCTTGGAAGTATTTCATACCAAAGGGAGTCTTCAAGGATGAATGGTGGGTTTTAGTGAATTTTATTGGGGGGAGCATGGCCTAACATATGTGTTCTGATAGTTATGGGGATGTGGGAGAGGTGGTGGCCTTTTATAGGGATGGGAAAGAACACACTTGTCATTTTCGAAACAAAGTTATTTTTTAGAGGTTTTTTCAAAACAAAATTCATAAAAAATCAAAAAACCCAATAATTTATGGTATATAAAAACAATATGTCCATCCAATGGGTGTTGGAAAAGCGTTTTGTTCATTTGGGCCCTTAAATTTATGGTATGTTCCATTTTAAGCTTAATTTTACTTTAATAAATATAATTAATTTTAACTGAAATTTGTAATCATTGGTCAAAAATTAATTTTAACTTATTATAAATTATAAATTATTTTCATTTAAAATTTATAATCAATTTTTAAAAATTCCAATTGTATATGTGACATAGATTAATTTAAAAATAATCCCACAAACAGAAGATCAATGAGGTATTTAAAAGTAAAAATGTCTAATGTTTTCAAATAATTTATACCCATTTACAAATTCAAATTAGATATATTGGCCTAAATTATATTAAATGATAAAAATATGATCTAAATAATATTTGAGGTCAATTTAAATATAATTTATCCTTTTAAGTAAATTAGACAAAAATGATTTTTTGATTTGAAATTTAGTATTTTTTAATATTCATTTAAAAATGAAACCAAACGAAAAAATACAAAAATATTATCCAAAAAACTTTTTCTCTAGAAATTTCAATGATGTAGTTCATTTTTAAATATAAAATCTATAAAAGTTCCAAAAACTATATTTAAAATTGGTTGGCCGTTATATTAAGGTAAAACTACAATTATAAAATCACAGTTTTTCAAGTACAAAATTTGGTTTGTTCTTATGTGAGGACAATCAAATATATTAAATGAATAAAAAAAATAAGTGATTGAATATAGAATATATTAATATATATATAATTAATATCATCCTATAATTTTAATTAACTTAATTTTATTTGTAAAAGTACATTAGGGGTATAATAATATTTTCATTCAAATTCAATTTGTTTTGAGGTTCTTTAATAATTGATTTATAAAAATGAATAAATATTATATTTTTATAGACCATTCATTCTTATAATTTAGATAACCATTTCAAAAACTTCTAAGTTATCTATTAGGATTTATTATTTTATATTAAATAATGATAGATTTAATAATATATTATTATTCAGAAAAAATCACTCTTAAGTGTAACGTATGATGACCATAGTGTTCTTTGTAGGTAATTATAACCATTATGATTTATGTAGATTATTATTAAATTTGTATTTTTTATAACATTAAAATAATAGTTCTTTAATGTATATATATACATAGTTTTATTCTGGAATAAAATAAAAAATATCATAAATTTTAAAATAATTCAACAAAATATTTCACAAAAGCTAGGGGTGTTAAATTATACCCCCATAAAATGTATTTCACCTGCAACTTTTTTATGGGTTATCAATGGTTTAATAATTGAAATATACCTATATAGAAACCCACATCATAATGATGAACACCAAAATTTCATTTAGAAAAAACAAAAATATGGAAAAATAATGATTACCCAATGTACCTTATATCATGGTTTCCACATTGAAGAAATTAGCTGGGAAATGAAAATACGTGCTTGGAGGAGAATAGTAAATAATTATAAGGTGTGATTAAGGTAATATTTCACAAAGAAGTAAATGATCATTGATATTATTGGGATATCAATGCATAAATCTATGATGATTTAAAATTCCTTCGATTCAACAAAATTATGTTATTAGGATAACATTTTATTTCTAAATCATTTTCCTAATGAATAATAATTTTAATCAAAAGTTATAACTTCATTATTTCTGGAAAACCTCACCATTTTTTTCCATGATCAACTTCATCTCTTTCTTTAAAAGTGTAGGTAAAATTATTTATTTCCGAATTAATAATAGATCATCAAATCAATCAAATTCCATCACATTTGCCTTTATTTATCATTAAAAACGTTGATAAATTTGGTCTTCTAATATAAATAAATCCACTTGTGGTAAGATAACACTTCAATATTACCGTCTTCATCCAAATTTTAAATGAATCATTCCATAAATGGTTTACCATATAAGACATCTAAAATATAAAAATATAGTGGTATTAAAATATTTTCATGAAATAAAATTAACATTAAACCCCATATATAATAAATTATCTCTTGGATGTCACATTCCAATCATGTGATTAATTTCATAGTATATTTACATGAAACGTGATAGTAACTTGACTTACCATAAATACTTTTGTAAATAATGAATTCCACCTTATTCCAATGATTAATGGATACATTCATTAAATCCAAGAAGTTGTAAAATTCATAGTGAATATATAGACCACATTTAGAATAATTATCTTTAAGGAAATCCATACCATTCAGTTTACTTATTTGAATCTAACCTATCTTTATAAAAATATAATTTTCAGAATACTAGATATTAATTATTTTTTATCATCCATTAAATAAAATATCAACTTTTTATGAAATATCCATAACACAATAATTGAAATACAAAAAATAAATACATTATTTATCCACATTTATTATTAAACCATTACTTATCCCTCAACTACTTATTCCTTAATAACACATTCATAGAATATGAAATATGAATCATATTTTAGTGTTCCCCAACATTTCTATGTTCATTAATCTTATGTTAATGATAACCAAAAATCATAACATACCTATATATATCATTTGTGGTATCTTTATCATCAATTGTAAAAACAATACTCATATCACAATCCTAATTAAAATTATTCAGTTTATACTTTGGAAACATATTTTTATAATTATTATATTCTCAATATATGAAATATTTCAATGCTAACCATGTTACTTTTATTTCCATCCATTAAGATAAACCAAAATGAACTATGTGAGAATCACATATCAAAGAATAAACCTACATAATCATGAATAATTACTAATATGATGTTTAAATCAGGTCTCCAAATTTTTGGTTAATGGATGACACCATAGATTTATCCTAGGATATTAAAATGAATCTTCCATTAAAATCATTCATCATAGTAGTGAAGTGATTGTGAATTCCAAAATCATATCCTCAGGGTGTGTTAAACCAGGTGTGTAGCAAGGCCCGTTATCAGGTATTGGATTACCCTATGTCAAGAACAAGACAATATTACAATTATATTACCCCAAGGTACATTTTTTCTTCATCCACATACATTTTAATTGTCCGAACAGAGATGTAATTCAAGGAAACCACTTACTCTATCCTTCTCCATCATTATAGGAGATTTTCCCAAACATTAATTCATCCTTATACCTATCCTTAAAGACATACCTAGACATATCCCTGGAAATATACCTAGGGAATACACATCAACATATAACATCATAAACATCTATAAGTAGAAAAGGGTCACACATTAAGTTTAGAACATGAAATCAATTCCCCTCATATTCTTTTGTAAATTAAATTAGGTCAATGCATAATGTTATGAACAAGAAATCAGGTTCATGAATAACATTGTGAACATTTAATTCAGTTCACACCTAAACTAATTGACATGAAACCATGTCCATGTATAAAATTGAAAATATGTAATCAGCTATATGAATAACATTATAAACACACAATAATGTTCACTTAGATCATAATGACCATGTAATCTAGTCCATGCACAAGCTTATCGACATGAAACCATGTCCATTGATAATATTGTGACCATGTAATTTGTTTCATCCATAACATGTATTCTTGTGATTATTATATCATTAAATAATCCTTTAGAGTGCGATATAGGCCCCACCAATCACACAGTCAAATCATACATGAATGTTCCAAAATACATTCTATATATCATGACCAATGAAAGGTGATATGTTCTATAAACACTAAATCAGAACCCAAGATATGAAATGGGTATCATTAAAATTTTATCACATCGTAAAATATATGTAAATAGATAGCTTTCATGATAATTTAAACAAACCATAACCCTTTAAAATAATTTAGGTTCATATAACTTGTGGATGAGAAACAACTGTCATAAACAACATTTAATAAAAGTATAAACAATTAAATAAATAAAATAAATGGAATATTATCTATAAAAGAATTATTAACATCAAGTAATTTTATCTTAGATAGAAAATAACATGGAAATATATTTTCATTACATTTATTTGAGAAAATTATCCATTCTTCTTTGAAATGGATTTTTAAAACATAAACCCATTAGAAATCAATTTTCATCGAAAATGAATTGAAATCATTGAAATAACAATTGAAATATTTTAGAAAATATTATAATTTGAAAACATTTAATCAAATCATGAAATAAATTTTAAGATATTTATAAAAATATATAAAAAATCTAACAAACCTTTTAGAAATTACTTTTCGTGAAGAATTAATTGAAAAAATTTAATTGAATCTTGGAAAATCAGTAAAAACCATTTCACTAAAAATTACAATTCAAAATTTTTTTTAAATAAAAAATACCACATAAACATGAAAATGTAGCTTCATGGAAATAGAGATAGGTATATCCATACATGACGTATAATATAAAAATATCATTCCTTTTTAAGGTAAATGAGATCGAAAATCTCTTCATCGGAAATAAATAATGATATTCAATAGAAAAAAATAGTAAAAATAGATAAAAATTAATTTTAAATATTATAGTAGAATAGTATAAAATATCTGGAAACCCTTTTTAGAAAACATAGTTTTTAAGGAAAACACACATTTTAGATCAAAGAGAGGGTAAATAAAAGATTTAATTAATACAATTTCTTAAAATCTTATAAACCCAAGAGTGGAAAATTTTACCAATAAATGAATATATCAAGAATTACTAGGGGATATGTAAATTCATGAGATATCATATGATGTGTATTGAAAAATTTCATCAAGGGAAGCATAAACATAAATAATAATGAAAATCAATTATATTGTTTCAAAAACTCTTAACAATTGATAACATTGAACTGTACTCCCAATTAAGAATATAAAATTACATGAAACATAAAATATCAATAAAATAATGATATTAATGATATTACATTTCAAAGTTATTATATACACCTCATTAAATAATATAGGTGAATAACATGGCATGGGTCTCAATGTAGAAAAATTGATACAAAGTTACTTTACATATTTTTTTACATTTTAAACATAAACCCTATGAATGAAAGTTCATCAAATGGTTATGTAAATACCCATAAAATATGTATAAGAATAATATTATTCATCCTTGGGTAGTATATACACCAAAAAATGAATGTGTGGTGAGTAAATCTTTTATTTCATGGAAATAAAAAGTGATATAAAATTCCCTTATATTGTGTCTTGATTATATTCATGCACATAAGAACCACATATTAATCAGGTAACTCCTTTTGGTTTTCACCAAAGGGCTTCCATGTAAGTATTTATGAACTAATTGAGGCTTCATAGAGGAATTAAGGGTTTCTATCCAGTGGATTGGGACATGATTGGATGAACATAAGTGGTTTGAGTGGTGTGAGGATGAGGGATAAGAGGTGGCCTTTATTAGGGAAGATAAAGTACAAGCATCTAATTTTTGAAAAAATGTATTATTTACCCAAATTTTTTCCTATCAAAATTCATAAAAACTATAAAAAAAATAATGGAAGGTTTATGTCCAACCAATGGGTTTTTGAGAAGTGGTGATGTCATTTTCTCCCCTGAAGGTTTATTCTATTGGCACGATTAATTTTAGCCAAATAACAATAATTAATTGTATCAAAATTCAATAAAAAATTAGTAAAATACCAATATTAACTTATTATAATTTTTAAATTATTCATATTCTAAATATGGAATCCATTTTTTCAAATTTCAAAAACCGAAGTTGGAGAAATTATTTTAAAACAAATCCTGCAAAAGGAACAATAATGCAAGTTTTAAATAATTAAACATCCAAAATTTTTCTATGTTTTTAAACCATTTTAATAATATGAAATTGATTATAATGACATAAATTGGATTAATATAAAAAATATGATCTAATTAAACTTTTAATTTAATTCAATATATAATTTATCCTTATTAGTAAAATATAAAAAAAAGATGTTTTGAATGAAAATTCAATATTTTTAAATTTTCATTAAAATATAAACCCTTAATGAAAAATATCAAAATAATTATCATAAACAAAATTATATTTATCAATTTTCATGAATAATTTTATTTAGACATATTATATCTATAAAAGATCTAAAAATATGATATAAATTTGGTTCTCCATTATATAGTGGTAAAAATATGATTATAAAAATATAGGTTTTTCACCAAAAATGTGTGCATGTTTTTATCTCAATCATATCAAATTGTGTTGTTAAATATTTCAAAAAATTCATAGAATATATAACATATATCTCATTAATATCACTCGGTAATTCTAAATAATATAATTTATTATGGAAAATAACCATTGTAGGTACAATAAAATTATCCTTTATATTCAATCAGTTTTTATGTTCATTTATAATTAATTTGTAACCAATGAATTCATTTTATATTTTTTTAATCCATATATATTCCTAAGATAGTAATAAAATTCATATGTACTAATTTACCATCTTTAATATATATTATTTTATTAAATAATTCCATTTTTAATAATATATTAATTTTCGGTAAAACTCAGCATTGCCATTAATGTCAGCTAAAATTAGTTTTCTATATAGGGAGAGCTAAATTTTATGTTTCATATACAGTATAATTAAATCATTATTTAATATTACATAATAAAATATTTTTTCTTCAATATATATATATATCAGTTTTTTACATGAAATGATAAATATAAAAAATAATTAGTTAATTACAAAAAATATTTGAAAACATCTGAGGCTGTTACACATGATATATTGCACCTATGAAACATTAATTGGAATATAGTGATGAATAATGAATAAAATATATATTTTTTCATCATTTGATCTATTTAAGGAAAATGTACATTGGTATTATAAGGAACCATGATCTTATCATTCACTTCTTTATGAAGAATATGTTTCAAAATAATTTTCCATGGATTGAGATGAGCCATTTAAATTTGTTTTGTAGACCCTATTTGATGATAAATTTTATTCCATATCAAAATTTTATTTATGAACATTATTATTATAATGTATTTGTTCTGTGGGTGGAAGAAATTGTTACTTCCTTTTATAGTTAATTTGATGACCAAAAAGACTTGTAGGAATTTGATCAAAAATTAGAATCCATAGAAAAAGATATTAGGTGGAAATAATTGAAGATTTATATGAAATATTAACCTAGTAAAGAATCTAGTTCGATGAAGGGATATTGTGGATATAGTTGCTTGATCCATATCAGATATATGTACATTCTTCTGATAAGATTGAATAATAATAATTTAAATAAGAATATAAATTTTATATAAAAGATATAGAAAAGAAATCTAATTGCTCATGAGGATGATTGGGAAGGATTTATTGTGTTTTCCTTTAAAAATCATGACTATAATGTTTAATTACCTTATAATGATAACGTGTTACAAGATTATGAACTTATTTACAGTAATGTTTGTATAAGTGGTTTTGTGGATAATGTTAAGTGGTAGGACTCTAGAGATTTATTTATAATAAGAAACATATCCACTGAGAATAATAACTAAAATCATAGGAATATAAAATACCCCTTATAATGGGGAGAATTCTACATGTTATGTAGTATTCAGTATAAAATGCACTTGTTTGATGGTGATTAAGAGTTGGGGGTAGTCTACATTAAGATGAAAGACCTAACATTACTTTTTCCAAAATATAGTTATAATTATCCTTGATTTTTAAGATATATTATCATCTTTGAATCAACGTATCTCTTCTTAGGCCATCAATAGTCCAAAATATTTAGGTTATATTTCATCATACTCTACCCATTAATGTTAATGAAACTTTTAAAAGAAGGTAGAAACCAAAATATGATTAGTACATTTTTTCTTGATGTTTATGAGGATATAGATGATGATTCGGATGTTCATTCATTAAGATTAAAATATCTTGACATTAAAGAAAATGGTTGGATGCAGACATCTGATCAAAAAAATTTTTAACTATTATTATCCCATTAGGTAATTTAAAAACTCATGTAATCAAATAAAATTTTGATGTATTAAAATCAGATCCAATGGTGGTGTTGAAATAATTGTTTATTTAATTTAATAATTTCATGGATTCAATCAGAAAAGAATATTATTATAGATTACTATTATTAGTAAATGGTCATATTCATCTAGTATTCCAACTTATAATAGAAAATATAAAAAATAATATTGAGGAAATTAAAACACATATTTTTTGTATAAATAATGATCATCAATTTATTATGTTAAAACTAGATAGAAAATATCCAAATTCAATGTTTCGGGCTTCTACAAACACCACTCAAACTCCTACTCCTCATGTACCATTTTTTAATGAATTAAAAATCATAAAAATCATAATGTATGAGTTAAAAGATGTTTTTATGAATTTGAGAAATCTAAATAGGTGTTGTTTTATATATTTCAAATACATAGTTCTAATATATTGGTTTTTCTCAGAATAGATTTCTAACAATCAAGGAGAGGAATAAAAAATATTAAAATATCCATTTATATATATATAAAATGGATCATCACTAAGTAAGACATGAAAGAAATATTTTTATCACTAGATAATGATGTGGGGATCACCCTTTTATCTAATAATTCATATATCTTTTTGAAAATATATACCATCAAAATCTTGATTTTTTATAAATTATAAAAAAATAGTAATATTTTTCTAGCAATAGAACATTTATCTATATTATTATTTGAATTTAATAGATTTATAGATACCTCCCTATACATTTCAAAAAAAATTCATCATATATCCACCTAAATTAAATATTACCCAAAACTACTATGAAATCCTCTAACATTATATTTTTTATCCTATCTCCTGGACAAAGAGTCTAAAATCTCAAACTTGTTACAAGTTACATGATAAACATGGACCCCACTAAAACATCTCTATCGTAACAAAACTGTGTAACCCAACTGACTTATTATCAATATAATGTGTAAAAAATATCATTCTTCTACTAAAATATAGGTTGCGTCCAATTTTTACAATGGATATAATTCCTAATAGGGAAACACTCAATGTAATTTTTTTCTGACATCAGTTTTTATTAATGATATATTTTTCCATATTTTTGTTTTTATTGTCCTTGTTATTTTAGTATTTTATTTTTTACTTATTAAATATTCCTTTAATGTTACTACCCTGATATACATTTTTTTAATCCCAATAAGGGGAGAAATTGTTCAATTTAAATTCTAATTTATCTCAAATATGTAACATTTTTTTATCATATCATTATTTTAATGATCCAAATCCACATTTATTATGTTTTTAATGAATTCCATGTTTTAGGAAAGTGAACTATTCTATAAAAAGAATGATAAAATTTAATAAGTAATGAAGATACCCTGAAAACCTACCGTGTGTAATGAACCATCCATGTGATGAAAATAAAATCACTAAGAAACCATGTGACTGTGGAGATACGACTATTTGATGATTTCTATGTGACGACATGTAAAAAAAGAACATGCATCAAATAAGATTATTTTCTCGATAACATTGAATGATTGTGTGTTGATGTTCTAGTTACCAAATATTTACTAAACCTAACAGGAATTTAAACTAAATTAATCATAATAATAAGTCAACATGCTGCATAAAAACAATAGTTTCCATGAAAAATGTGAGAATAAATTCTCTACATCTATAATGTCCCATGTGTCTATAATTTAGTGATTATAAAACAACCTAAGAAATTGTATGAAGATATGAAGATACCATGTGATGAAAATAAGATACCATGTATTATATTTATGTGGCCACATGAAGGATTTAACCCACTATGTAAAGTATTTAAGAATCGACATGAAGATATGAACCTAAAATGTGACGAGACAAAGAGACCATAAAAGAAAACAAATTGAAAATGCCAAATCCTCAGTCTAAGTAACTGGGTGAAGAAAACAAGAGTTACTGTATTCACACATTAAGTCAAGGAATGTGAAAATTTATAACATGATCAATGGAGTATTTTAATTTCTTCATTGTATATATTTTGGATCAATAATTCTAGTTACAATGAATTTATGAATAGAATTAATATAATTATTAAAGTATGAATATCCTCTATATATTAGTTTAGAGAAAATATCCCCTTAATATGTTTAAGTTATCAAGAAACACAATAATGGGTTAATAATTGTGTACATGAGGCATTAGTTTATATATAAGAAACTATCTAGTCCTTCCAGGATAAAAATATTTCTATAAATATCAATAGAATTTTAGATGAGCTCCTTGAAAGACATATATAAAGACTAGTGAACAAATAAAGTTGTTGTCTTTCATTCTTAACATTTATTTTGAGGTATCTTTGTTATACTCATTTTATTATTCAATAATGGAAATTTTATTATATTGAATATTTATAGAAACACTCTCTCATTCAAATTATGGAATATTCTATTTGCTATACACAACCAATGTGCTGTTATTTAACTATTTTCATCCCACATCGAATTCTTGGTGAGGAATTTTTTATCCTAGACTAACATTGAATTGTTTTTCTATGAAAAAACAACCAAATTTATAGGTTATTATATTATATGAAAAGATTATTGGTAGTGGGTGATTTCCATTTGGGGAGTATTAGGCCATGGATTGAAGGGAAACCTCGTATATTTATTATAATATGTTTTTGTCATGTTTTAATAAATTATTTTTATAACAAATTTATTTTAGTTTAGAAAACATAACAAAAAAAATACCATAGATTGTTACATTTAATTTAAATTTTATATTCTATCCTAGATACAAGTAAATTTATTTCAAATGATAAAAGAGATTCTAAAATGTTTTTACTGAGTTGTGATTTAACTTATAAGAGGCTTTTTAAATGACCAAAAAATATTCTTCTATATTTATAGTTTTGAGGGACAATTTTATGAATTTGGGGATTTATTTTTTAAATCATTTTTGGTAGAAATTCTTATTGGAAACTCATTTAACCTCAGTATTTTTATTTCTACTCAATCAAAATAAAAATATTTTTATGTGACTTAGCTTAATATCTCAATCTATATTCAAATTTGAGATTATTTTGATGTTATTTCCAAATATATAAAAAAAATTAAAATACCTAACTAAAATAAATCATATATCATAAAATGATCATAATGATTTTTTATAACAGTAATTCAATAAAAGTGATATATACTCATCTTAATAATAAATTATAAATGGTCATTTTGAAGAATAAATGGTCATTTTGATGAATAAATTTTGATTCGTGGAGAGTTTGATGTAGATGAACACATTAAAATAGTTGTAGCATTATACACTTTGTTTGAAAAGAATTAGTATAATTTTCATATTAACGTAATCAAATATGTACATGAATTTATTAAAGAAATTATCAATGTTAAAGGAGAAGATTCAAAAGGGGAAAACGAAATATAATGTGATTTATTAAAAATTTCAAAGATTCAATACTATTATGAATATTATTTAAGTCAAATAATAAGAAGTGGAAAATTTAAATAAAAATATATCTATATTAAAAAAATTGAAATTATTATTTGTGAGAATGTTTCCATAAAATGGTCCATTGTAGATTCAATATAAGCTCAACCAATGCCTAGGAAACACAATTATGGGATAATTGAAATAAGATAATTGTTCAAGATAACCATTTATAAAAATAAATAAAAATTAATGAATTCTGTTTTTAAAATATAATGAGTGAATGTGTTTGAAATTATTATAGCACATGAAGACCATAAAAACAAAAAAACTCAAACTGTCATTAGTGGTAGTTAAAATTTAAAAAACTATTAGCCACCTAAAAAACAATATTCATAGAATTATATGATAGAATATACTACTATATATATCACAAAACATATTCATTTCAAAAAAAGTTCTCTGATACTTGAACATAAATATTAATATTGTAAAGACCCGTAAATTTCAAGGAAATTTTTTTATTCTTAATTTTTCTTTGGAATTTGACAAGAACGCAGTTTCTGACGGCATCTGATTCCGAGGACCGGTGTGCCCAGAATCATTTTCCGATGTTTGGCTCGGGTATATTCAGTGAACGAACGAGCGGGTTTTTATAACATTTGAACCTTTGCTCAGAATCAAATACTAAGGGCACCGATGGAATCGCAGCGCCGGTATTTGCTTAGAAACGCCTCTTCCGGAGTTGCGTTTGCTCGGGTGTGGTTTTTAAATTTTTGGGGTTAAGTTAAGAAATAAAATAAAGTGTGCGACAACATTATTATTTTTCACTTAAAGCCACTTAAAAGCCACTTAAAGCTACTTAATCTGAGTTGAAGTGGATAGGGTGCAATTCAAAATATCCTACCCTCTTGTTAGGATATTTGTGAGGTGGGGCCCGCACGAGCCCCACCGTTTCTTTTCTGCTAAGTAACACACCCGCAAAAGCCCCTATTAAATGAATGTCAACTGACGTGTTTTCTAAATTATTTACACCTCTATTAATTGAGCGGTTAGTTTCATTTCAATTAATTATATGAATTAATTCGTTCGTTACTTATCTTTTTTTCGTTTGTTGGCATGTTAATAAAATAAGACCAACCCACCTTTTTCTTGGATGTTGTGTTAAACCTTTGTAGAATCTCTAAAGATCATCGTCGTTCTTCACGAAGAACGCGAAGAACGCGAAGAACGTGAAGAATGCTGACCTCCGACGAAGGGCGATGAAGAATGCCAGACCCCCGAAGATTGAATACACGACGCTGAGTACCGCGACGATGACGCTTCTTCGGCGACGTTCTTTCCCCGTGACAAAACTTCAATCAACTGCTTGACGTAGGAGTTTTCAAATCCATTAAATTACTTTGTGGATTTTATCTTTAACATGGATTTAATTCATGAAATTAAATCCGTGTGTTTTATTTAAACCTCGGAGATCATCGACGCGATGCCCTTCCGTGACGACATGACGCCCTTCCGCGACGACGCGACACCCTCCCGCAACATGATGATCATCTTCTACCACGACGGTCAATTCCGCGAAGAACTCGTCTGATGACTAAGACGAGGTAGGGGTCGTTTTGAAAATGATTTTACCTATGCTTATTTTCCTCCAAGGCAAGAACGCGGACCAACCAATTAACTAGTTGGTCCGCGGATTATTATTGCGGGATGTGATTTATCAATTGCTGGGCTTTATGGTCTTGTTTCAAACTGCTAACGCGGTGGGTGCGGACCAACGAACAAGTCCGAACCCACATCCCTTTTGTTCTTGGTGTGGGGAACGGCGAACGATGACAAAACGGGCCGCAAAGACGATTTGTAGATTCTGCAGTGAAGAAAAGGACCCTGGATGAGCCACGACACAGACGGAAATGCAATCGGACCACCAAAGCAACTCCAGTGGCCCGCAGACTCCACCGGCGGTGCGGGTCGCCGGCATGGCGGTGCCGGCAGCCGGAGGCGGCGGCGCCCCGGCACACCGCCCGATGGAGCCGCCTCGGCTTAAGCCGCTGCAGGGGCAGCCGACCACACCGGCGACTGCGCGGGTCCAGCGAGACACGGGATGCGGATCTTCCGCGTCCGCTGACAAAGCGCAGCCCCACGCGGGGCCGCGACTCCTCTTCCCGCGGAGACAGCACGCCCTGCGGCCTCCCTTGCTCGGCCGCTCGGCCGAGCCGATCCGAGCCGACCCGCAGGCCGGGTCGTGCCCAGGCTAGGCCGGGCCGCCCTGGTCGGGCCAGGTCGTGCCCAACTGGGTCGGACCCGGACCAGGGTCGGGCCGACCTCAGGGGGTGTTGGGCCGGGGCAGTCCGGGCCCAGACCCCCCCTATCCGGACCTTTTTGGTCTTTTGCTCATAACTAGAGGTACGTGCATCCGAACGACGTGCTGTCTGCGGCGATGAGATCCTTGGATTGATTCGGTCATTTCGGAATATCGGACTCAAAGTTTCGGAATACTTTGTGTTCGGTCGGGTTGGTTCGTACACGAAACCAACCGGGCCGTTGGAGCGGAAACGCTCATATGTTGAGCTTCAGACATCTGATTGACGCACTGTCTGCAACGTTGAGTTCATGTTGACGATACGGAACTTTTGGATACATCAACTCTGACTATGTGTCAGTTTATGTATCAGCCTCTTGGCTCGTGGAGCGGACCCTCCCAAACGAGCTTGCTGTGTGCGGGAACCCTATAGCTGGCTGTGGCTACTACTGTGACGATAGCAACTGTACAGAGATCCTCAGTGGATTAGACTACGACAACGATGAAAACAGTATGGGAATCCTCCGTGGTTTGGTAGTGACCACTATGGTACATCTTGGGATACGTCCACTCCGGACTACATGTCAGTTGATGCATCGACCTCTTAGCTCGTGGAGTGGACCCTCCCGGAACGAGCATGTTGTGTGCAGAAACCCTAGAGCTGGTTGAGACTTGACGACTACTAATCGAATGACTAGGTGTGTTACTGATAGCCCAGTGGGAAGTGCTTGGTTGTAGCAGCAGACCCGTGGCAGAGGAGCGCTTGGTTGTAGCGGCAGACCCGCGGTACTCAACAGAAGGAGTACCTCCGGAGGCTATGAGGGGGAGCGCTTGGTTGTAATGGCAGACCCACGACGGAGGAGAACTTGGTTGTAGCAGAACGGGGGAGCTCTTGGTTGTAGCGACAGACCCACGACGGAGGAGCGCTTGGTTTTAGCGGCTGACCCGTGGTACTCAGCAGAAGGAGTACCTCTATAGGCTATGAGGGGGAGCACTTGGTTGTAGCGGCAGACCCATGGTGGGAAGTGCTTGACTGTATCAGTAGGCCCATAGTACTCAATAGGTGGAGTACTACAGCAGTCCAAGGTTAGAGGGAAGGGCTTGGTTGCAGCGGCATAACCACTATACTTGATGGAGAAGGAGTTTCCCAATAGCTATGGTTTCAACTTCATGATCGATCATGTGTGGGTCATTGAAGGGGGTAGTACCTACCGATCCTTTGTGGGTATGACTACTTAGATGAATCAGTGGCTACATCTGATCATATCTAGCATCATTCAAGATGTTTTCATGTGTGTGCTGAATCATGTTTTGCTTTTCTATGTGGATTGTGTTGTGCTATCCTATGTGGATTTACGTTTTTCTTTCCTGTGTGGATTGGATTGTACTTGGGTTCGGAAGTTAGAGCCAAACGAGAATTTATGACATAGGTATATGTATGGGAATATACCTAAGAAGTGTCGGATGTTACTTCGTGATTGTATATTTTATTTGTGGATTATCCTTTGTGGATTCTGGGAGTCATTCGGGGGACTCGAGGTCCCTATGGAGTAGATTATACTCACCCCTGCACGGGCTATGCCAACACTACGTTGAGTTGGTTGCAGACGACGGACAGTGCTAATTGTGGTTGAGGCTTGCGGAGCAGGACAGTACCTGGAGGTGGACCACTGGGCGAGATGTAGTCGTAGCGGACGGCTGGACCCGAGGAACCGTGGAGGCTATCTGTACCCACCCTTCAGGTGGGATATCCAGTGGACAGCTCGACGTTGCGGCTTTACATTTCAGTTGCTATTTTCCCTTTCCAGATGTACTTTACTTTCAGTTTGGGTTTGTATAATGGCCCACTTACTTTTCTGCACTTACTGTTGTACCAGTTTTTACTTAGTGTTTACTTCTGCTTGGTTTCTCTGTGGTGTTTGTTGTTTACTTTACAAAGGCAATGCCTTCCCTTTATCCAGGATTTACGCCTTGGTGCTAGTCACCAGCCCCTGGCCTATAGAAGGCGGGCTTGGGGTGGTCACGACACGGGAACCGAGGACAGGTCGTGACAAATTGGTATCAGAGGAGTTCGGTTCTACTGCAGACTCTGATATTTTTTATGTGAAGCAATAGTGTTTACTGTATTTGGTTTGGTTATCAGTCCAGGGAGTCCAGTCTTGGTGTGGCGGCCGACGTATCCGCACACCAGGACCCTGAATTCTAATTTCCGACTTAATGCACGAAAACATTGATTGCATGTGTGTTTCACGTTTTCTTTGTGATTACTTGTATCAGCTCACCAGGAATACTGTTTTGACCGTGGCGCACCTGTTTCTTTTTCAGGATGGCCCCATGATGGCGGCCATCTAGGGTTCCGAGAGTTGTACGTGACGACAGCCCACCGAGCGACGAGGCCTTGGTACTGGTCCCTTTGACAGCTGAGGCACCGGCGGTACCTTTACCCACCGAGCCACCGATGCTTCCAGCACGAGCCGCTAACGATGCACGTCGCCTCAGTGCAGTGCATGAGTTCCAGTGCCAGTGACCGCCCCGGTTCCACGAGGAGACGGACCCCCAGGCAGCCGAGGACTGGCTAGAGGCAGTGGTCCGAGTTTTCTGGTTAGTGAGGACACCAGCAGACCTTATGGTGGTCCTTGCAGCGAGCCTCCTTCATGTGGCAGCAGGCAGATGGTGGAGCTTGATGCTCCAGGTGCATGACGAGGAATCACTCCTTTGGACGGAGTTTGAGAGCCTTTATCACTCAGAGTTCGTCCCAGCCACCCTCCGAGCAGTACGCATCCAGGAGCTACTACAACTGCGGCAGGGCAGCATGGCAGTAGCCCAGTACGCGACGAGGTTTACTGATCTCTCGCGCTATTCCACGAACATGGTACGGGACCCATTATTCAGGGCCCGAACCTTCGAGCAGGGGCCCAGGGGAGAGATCAGAGCTTCAGTTGTTTCTCACAGCATTCCGACACAGACATGGGTGTTGGAGCGAGCCCTCTTAGTAGAGAGTTCTTTTCTGATCAGTCTCCAGCAGCAGGACCCACCACTAGCCGGCATGCGGTAGAGTCTTCTACAATGGGCAGTAGACATATGACGCAGGGGTCAAGAGGACTAGACCAACCGGTGGTTGACCGCGTGACACAGGATCATTTGTGCAAGGAACCTGGGGTGGACAATGACTTACAATGAGCGAACAGTGTTACTCCTGTGGTGGGGTTGGTCACCTGGCTTGTGACTATCCGACCTGCCATACGGATGACCAGCAGATGAATGAAGGACCTTCCAGGCAGAGGTAGAGTTTTGATTGAGGTGGATCTCATGGAGTAGGAGACCGTGGTAGGGGAGCTGGACATGCAGCTATAGGTGGACGACGCTTCGAGGTGTTGCCACCACCACCACTAGGAGGTCCACCCCGACCGTAGGGAGCTGGTGGACATGGGAGAGCTCAGCTTCAGGCAGCTGAGGCCTACGATCATGGAGCTCCGAGAGCAGATGGACAGGAGCAGGACTAACTCCAGACCTGGAGACTTTTGTTTATGCTACTTCTAGAGTTGTTGATGTTTGTTTGTAGATGTTTTGTGTCTTTGTACTTTGAGATGCAATAATAAAAGACACTTTTCTTTTGGCGTTTACCTTCCTATCCTCTCTTTTAGTTGTTACTAAGAGGTTCCGGTTTAAAAACTCGTTGAATTGACCCTCACTTTGAGATACCTACTGGAGGAGACCCAGTGACCACACACTGATGCCGACAGTGTGACTCAACCCTTAGAGGTGTGAGTAACGGTTGGATCTCTTGGTAGTAGCGTCGAGGCCTTACGAAGCCATCCTTGCTATGGGTTTGTATCATCCATGAAGGGATTGAGTGTATTAGGTGAAGAACGTGGTTCATCCAGGGGATGAGACCAGATTTCTCTTCTCGGCAAAGAAGGAATCTTAGCAGCTCGAGCAGGACTAGAAAGGTCCAAGTCATCCAAGAGCGGATGAGGACAGCTCAGAGCCAAAAAAAGTCTTGTGCTGACAGGAGGCGGAGACCACTATAGTTTGAGGATGGCGACCACATTTCCTTATGGGTCACACCTCGATGTGAGTTACAGAGATTTTGCTGAGGCGGAAAGTTGTCTTCATGCTTCATCGAACCATTTGAGGTCCTCATTAGGTTGGAGAGGTGGCTTATCGCCTGGCTCTACCACCACAGTTGCACCGGGTGCACAACGTCTTCCACGTATCCCAGCTGAGGAGATACGTGCACGACCCGACCCACATCATTGACCATGGGGAGATAGATGTGGATGATGGGGAGACTTTTGCAGAGGTCCCGGTGGAGATCGAGGATCGACAGGAGTGGGTCCTATGTGGACGATCGATTCCTCTTGTGCGCATCATATGGCAGCACGGGAACCTCCATGAAAGAAATTGGGAGCGGGAGGCTCAGATGCGTGCTCAGTACCCAGATTTTTTCCCTAGATTATGATGTATCTTTACGAGGACGTAAAGCCCTGAGGTGGGAGTGATGTAAAGAACCGTAAATTTCAAGGAAATTTTTTTTCTTAAATTTTCTTTGGAATTTTACAAGAACGCAGTTTCTGACGGCATCTGATTCCGAGGCCTGGTGTGCCCGGAATCATTTTCCAAAGTTTGGCTCGGGTACGTTCAGTGAACGAACAAGCGGGTTTTTATAACTTTTGTACCGTTGCTCGGAATCAAATTCTGAGAACACTGATGGAATCACAGCGCCGGTATTTTCTTAGAAACGCCTCTTCCGGAGTTTCGTTTGCTCGGGTGTGGTTTTTAAATTTTTTGGGTTAAGTTAAGAAATAAAATAATGTGTGCGACAACTTTATTTTTTTTTCACTTAAAGCCACTTAAAATCCAATTAATGCTGCTTAAGCTGAGTTGAAGCGGATAGGGTGCAATTCAAAATATCATACCCTCTTGGTAGGATATTTGTGAGGTGGGGCCCACACGAGCCCCACCATTTCTTTTCCTCTAAGTAACACACCCGCAAAAGCCCCTATTAAATGAAAGTCAACTGACATGTTTTCTATATTCTTTACACCTCAATTAATTGAGCGGTTAGTTTCATTGCAATTAATTCTATGAATTAATTCGTTCGTCACTTATATTTTTTTCATTTTTTGGCATGTTAATAAAATAAGACCAACACACCTTTTTCGTGGATGTTGTGTTAAACCTTCGTAGAATCTCTAAAGATCATCATCCTTCTTCGCGAAGAACGCGATGAATGGGAAGAACGCCGGCCTCCGACGAAGGGCGACGAAGAACGCCAGACCCTCGAAGATCGAATACACGACGCTGAGTACCACGACTCCGACGCTTCTTCCGTGACGTTCTTTCCTCGCTAAAAAACTTCGATCAACTGCTTGAGGTAGTAGTTTTCAAATCCTTTAAATTTCTTTATGGATTTTATCTTTAACATAGATTTAATTCATGAAATTAAATCTATGTGTTATCTTTAAACCTCGGAGATCGTCGACGTGATGCCCTTCCGCGACGACACGATGCCCTTCCGCGACGACGCGATGCCCTCCCGCGACATGACGATCATCTTCTACCGTGACGGTCAATTCCGCGAAGAACTCGTCTGACGACTACGACGAGGTAGGGTTCATTTTGAAAATGATTTTACCTAGGCTTATTTTCCTCCAAGGCAAGAACGCGGACCAAACAATTAACTAGTTGGTCCTCGGATTATTATTGCAGGACGTCGTTTATCAATTGCTGGGATTTATGGTCTTGTTTCAATCCGCTAACGCGGTGGATGCGGACCAACGAACAAGTCTGAACCCACAGCCCTTTTGTTCTTGGTGTGCAGAACGGCGGACGACGACAAAATGGTCGGCAGAGAGGATTTGTTGATTCCGAAGTGAAGAACAGGACCCGAGATGAGCCACGACACAGACGGAAATGGAATTGGACCACCAGAGCAACTCCAGTGGCCCACGGACTCCACCGGCGGCACGGGTCGCCGGCACGGAGGCGCCGGCAGTCGGAGGCGTCGGCGCCCCGGCACGCCGCCAGATGGAGCCGCCTCGGCGTAAGCCGCTGCGGTGGCGGCCGACTAGACCCGCGACCGCATGGGTCCGCCGAGACACGGGACGCGGCTATGCCGCGTCCGCTGACCAAGCGCGGCCCCACACAAGGCCGCGACCCCTCTTCCCGCGGAGACAGCACGCCCTGCGGCCTCCCTTGCTCGGCCGCTCGGCCGAGCCGAGCTGAGCCGACCCGCAGGCCAGGTCGCGCCCAACCGGGTCGGATCCGGACCAGGGTCGGGCCGACCCAGGGGGGTCGGGCCGGGGCGGCCCGGGCCCAGACCCCCCGTATCCGGACCTTTTGAGTCTTTTTCTCATAACTTGAGGTACGGTCCTCCGAACGACATGCAGTCAGCGGCGATGCGATCCTTGTATCGAGACAGTCGTTTCGGTATATCGCACTCAAAGTTTTGGATTACTTTGGGTTCAGCTGGGTTGGTTCGTACACGAAACCAACCGGGCCCTCGGAGCGGAAACGCTCATACCTTGAGCTTCAGACATCTGATTGACGCACCGTCTGCAACGTTGAGTTCCTGTTGACAATACGGAACTTTTGGATACATCAACTCTGAACTATGTGTCAGTTTATGTATCAGCCTCTCGACTCGTGGAGTGGACCCTCCCGAACGAGCTTGCTGTGTGCGGGAACCCTAGAGCTGGCTGCGACTGCTACTGTGAAGACGACGACTGTACAGAGATCCTCAGTGGATTCGACTGCGACGATGATGAAAACAGTACGGGAATCCTCCGTGTTTTCGGCAGTGACCACTACGGTACTTCTTGGGATACGTCAACTCTGGACTACATGTCAGTTGATGCATCGACCTCTTAGCTTGTGGAGTGGACCCTCCCAGAACAAACATGATGTGTTCAGAATCCCTAGATCCGGTTGAGACTTGACGACTACTGATCGAATGACTAGGTGTGTTACTAATAGCCCAGTGGGATGTGCTTGGTTGTAGTAGCAGACCCACGGCGGAGGAGCGCTTGGTTGTACCGGCAAACCCGCGGTACTCAACAGAAGGAGTACCTCTGGAGGCTATGAGGGGGAGCTCTTGGTTGTAGCGGCAGACCCACGACGGAGGAGCACTTGGTTGTAGCAGCACGGGGGAGCGCTTGGTTGTAGAGGCAGACCCACGACGGAGGAGCGCTTGGTTGTAGCAGCTGACCCATGGTACTCAACAGAAGGAGTACCTCTAGAGGCTATGAGGGGGAGTGCTTGGTTGTAGCGGCAGACCCATGGTGGGAAGCGCTTGGCTGTATCAGTGGCCCACAGTACTCGATATGTGGAGTACTACAGCAGTCCAAGGTTAGAGGGAAGGGATTGGTTGCAGCGGCATAACCACTATACTTGATGGAGAAGGAGTTTCCCAATAGATATGGTTTCAACTTCATGATTGATCCTGTGTGGGTCATTGCAGGGGGTAGTACCTACCGATCCTTTGTGGGTCGGACGACTTATATGAATCTGTGGCTACATCTGATCATTTCTAGCGTCATTCAAGAAGTTTTCTTGTGTGAGATGAATCCTGTTTTGCTTTCCTATGTGGATTGTGTTGTGTTATCTTGTGTGGATTTACGTTTTTCATTCTTGTGTGGACTGGATTGTACTTGGGTTCGGAAGTTGGAGTCGAACGAGAATTTATGACTTAGGTATATGTATGGACATATACCTAAGCAATGTCGGATGTTACTTCGTGATTGTATCTTTCATTTGTGGATTATCCTTTGTGGATTCTGGGAGACATTCGGGGGACTCGGGGTCCCTACTGAGTAGCTTATACTCACCCCTGAACGGGCTATGCCCGCACTACATTGTGTTGGTTGCAGACGACGGACAACGCTGATCGTGGTTGAGGCTTGCAGAGCAGGATAGTACCTGGAGGTGGACCACTGGGCGAGACATACTCAGAGCAGACGGATGGACCCGAGGAACCGTGGAGGCTATCTGTACCCACCCTTTAGGTGAGATATCCAGTGGACAGCTCGACGTTGCGGCTTTACTTTTCAGTTGCTATTTTCCCTTTCCAGGTGTACTTTACTTTCAGTTTGGGTTTGTATAATGGCCCACATACTTTTCTGCACTTACTGTTGTACTAGTTTTTACATAGTGTTTTCTTCTGCTTGGTTGCTCTGTGGTGTTTTTTGTTTACTTTACAAAGGCAATGCCTTCCCTTTTTCTGGGATTTATGCCTTGGTGTTAGTCGCTAGACCCTGGCCTATGAAAGGCGGGCTTAGGGTGGTCACGACACGTGAACTGAGGACGGTTCGTGACAAATATATCTTAATAAAGAATCTATTTAAGACTCTAAAAAAGTGACTAATATAAAAAATTATTTATTTGATAATAACACATTACTTATATTGACAAATATAAAATTATGTTCTTCAAAAATATATTTGGTGAAAATGGGATAAAATTCATCACATAATCCAATGTGTATATAATAATAATAAAAAAATTATGAATCCAAGAAAATAAATAAGAGGGATAATCTATCCAATAATAGAAAATTTCACAAATATAAATATGAAGTTATATTAGCTCATCAATCATGATAAGAAAGTTGATTATAAATTTTTTATAAAACTAGTTGATTTGGTACAATTAAATTAAATGCATGAAAAATAATTTAACATATTGAAGATAATATTGGAAGTGTGTAAGGGGGTTATCACTGAAAATATAATCAACATCTCTATCAAAAATAGATACTCATAGAATATAATAAATCTATCTCTCAAAAATATATTATCATACTAGACTGAAAATATACAAGTACTTATATAAATTTCATCATAGCTATGAGGAGTATTATTATGAAACCATCTGTTATCTTTCATATTTTATATGGGTAATAAGGGAATAGTGAAATAAAAAATCGGTGGTGAAAAATATAAAGGCATCCATTGGATATAAAATAGACAAAAATAAATTTTGATGGAAAACAATTAAAGTAAAATATTTCCATGAGTTCCGATAAGATTATTATAAAGGATGTCAAAATAGAAGAAATTATAAAACTATTGTAAAAGGATCCCAACATGGAATATTTATCGAAATACATGGAAGTAGAAATTGGGTGAAAATATATAATACCAAAAGAAAACCAATCCATGACTAGGAATGTGATAGAAAAATATAATAATTTAACACAAAGGATGTGACAAAACTATGAGAATAATCTAATGATGTTTAATTCCTCAAAAGCAGTTCTTTATAGTTTTTTATACACAATGAAAAATTGGAACGTTGAAATAGAATGAAAAATAATTATATAAATAAAAAATGGTAGTTTCATATGATTAAGAACTTGAATTATAAGAGTGGGTTCTCAAAAAATATAGCTTCTATATTTGTGAAAGGAGGAGTGTAAGGAAAAAGAAAACAGATTTGGATGGTAATAATTTCATTAATCTTCTAGTACCACAATAATAAATGATTATTATGATTAAATATATATGTAACTCAATGTTAGCATAGAGATAATTTTAATAATATTTAGCAATATTATTACACAAACAATGGAGATGAAGTCAAAAAAGTAGTCTATGATGACAATGAAATGTCATTATTAGAATATTAAAGGGCATGTAATCATGATGTATTCTTACAATATAAATGATGAAAATTATGGAATATCTTAGTGGAAAGGATCCTCCCAACAATGAAAATATTATTAAAGAACATTTTAATTACATACTTTTTAAATTATATATGTTAATATTTTACCATGTATGGAATTATTGAAAATATTACCAAGTGTGAGATATTATGATAAAAAGGATGGATAGAAGTTTCATTATAATATAGCTTCAACTTCTAGTTAGTTTCTTGATATAATATATCATGTTTCATAATAAATATTTTATATCCTAAAATATATTGGTTATTGAGATCCCTGAAGGTGGAAATAATTTCAGGTTTCACTTTTTCTATCATAGAAGTAGAGATGGTTATAATAATCTATTAAAAACTATCAAAATCCTCACAACACTAATAATGAAATTTTATTTAAATATTTTAATTGAAATTGAGTGGGTTAATAGTAAATCAGTTACTGATGAAAAATAAAATTATATCATCATGGAGGAGAAATTTAATTTAATAAATCACTAGAATGAATTTTTTTAAAGAATATTCATTGGTAATTTATTAAATTAAATCTTTCTATGTGTGCTGGAATTTTTTAATAATTCTAGTGAAGTATGTGTAAGAAGTAATGTTGACAATTATCCAGATAATATTTATAAAAATTAGTATCATCCAATTGTTTCAACAAAACATTATTCAATAACTACTAATGTATTGAAGAATGAATCCCATATAGGGGATCCTATAAAAGGATATTAAAAACAAACTAATTATTGAAAAATGATAATTGGTATAGTTCAAATAAAAATGGGGAATGATGTATGCCAATATAGATTTCTACACCCTATATTTCCAAGAAAGTTAGATTATTAGTTTTTTTTGTTGATGTTTTTTGTAACATAAAGAAAAAATTACATTTACATGAACATGAATTATTTTGTTGTTTTAGTTGCAATGAGTGTAGGATAAACGTATTATGGATAAATATGTAGAATAACCCATAAATTGGGATGTTTGAAAATGATATAAAATGAAAGAATTGAAAACTGATAACCTTGATTTTTTATGAATACGCTTTAGTATTATACATTAGAAATTATAGTATAGAATAATATTAGATTAAATAAATTATATTTGATATATTTTGTGCTGATCCATAATTCTAATATAACGTGAATGTTGTTATAACTATGTTTTGAAGAGAGTGGAGTGGTTGGCTTTGAATTAAATCCAATATTAAGAGATGACCTATATATACTTTAAATATAATGTCAATATTTGGGAGAAGAAATGTTTTAAGTCACACAAAATTATTTTAAGAATTAATGGCCCTTAATAAAAATTAAAAGTGGTAGATTAATCTTTTTATTAATATATTTCAAATTTTTTCAATAAGGGAGGCAACATTTATATGGATAAAAAATTTGATAAGTATGGGATGTATGAGAAAATAAAGGGGAATTTTTTCCCCATACAACAAGGGTAATGTTAATATTTTTTTCTACATTAATATCCTTGCCAAAATGATATAAGGGACAACCATATTTTAAAAAATTATATATATATCCCTAAAAGGATTTTAAAAAACGTTCGTATGGAATTTTCATAATTCTATTAAATAATAGTTTCGTGGGATATTAAAGGATATAGATACATTAAATGAATGAAGAGTTTACCTTAATAATGTCATGATAGATAAATGTATGAAGTGTCAATCCATAGACCACTATGAGTAATAAATAGTTGTTCACATAAAGGGGGACCTTTAAAATTGTTTGATTATGATTTTGATTTCCTATGAAATCCCTCTTAATACATGATTTGGTTCCATCATGTTTTGTTTGAAATATATAAAATAAAGGATCTTGATAGGAAACTAAATATATGAATGAGTTATATGGAGACATTGATAACTGATATGTAGGGGTTGGTGGGTAAACAGGGACTTCTTATGAGCTGTATTGGATAGTGGAAAAGTCGGGATAAAAATAAGATATACAATGGTTATATCAGATGATTCCATTGAGAGTGTGTATGAATCATTATTGGTTGAATATCAGAAAAATAATTATTTAATAATGTCAAACCAGTTTTACATAAGCATTATATAATATACAAAAGTATAATCCTAAATTAAATTAAGGAAATCATGAAATCCCAGATGATACTTAAGGGTCATTGGGACTCACTGTCAGTGTATCACAGAAATCCAATAACTTAAATATATTTTATCCCTAATCATTTGAGGGTAATAAACATTATTTTTGAATGCCATCTTAGAACAAAATAACATACTAGAGAGTTATATTTCACCTATATGAAGGTCATTTGGCCTATATGAAGGTCATTTAATCATGTACCCAAAGATAAATATACCAACATAAAAATAAACTATATCTTCATAATGATCATTTGAAAAATATACAAGGAGATAATATATCATATAAGGATTATTTAAACAAACAAACTAGTATCTGAGAATTCTAAAAGGATTTTCATTATAAATATCATATTTTTCCTTATTGAAAATTGATATATTCCTATTTTAATTTATTTAAGAGTTTCAGAAAATATATTATAATAAATGGTTATTCAAATTAGATAATGCATGTTCTAAGATTAAACATATTCAAATAAAATTATTTGTCATGTGGGGATGAATACTAAAAGATATAACACATGTCATTGATTTTTTCGATGTATGTGGTACATTTCACTGTGGTAACCAATGAATACAGGGAATATTTTAATGGAAATACAATCTACAAGGTTATTAGAATATATGAGGTTATGATATTTCAACTATCACATGGGGTTAAATTTCTGGATTCAATAGGTGACATTTTTTAAATATATAATATTATATTTATCATCTATTAAAGAAAAATATATGGGATAATTAAAGCATCCTAAAATTAAATATCTTTCAAATCACAGATGGAATAAATTTTTATGAAATCTAGGAATATAAAATATATAGGATAAGAAAACATGAATGTGTAGATAATTCATTTTATGTTGAGATGACTATAAATTTACTCTAAATTTTCAGATAAATGATAATTTTTTTAATATCACATATATATTAATGAAGATGATGGCCCCATTCTATTCAAGGGACCTCGTGCATCAAGGGGAGTGGAGGGTGCAATGATATTGTAGTTTCCATTACGTTTTGTTAACACATTTGGTGATCAGAGAGCCACATTAATAGAAAATCACAGATTTCACAAGTTAATTATCAAGGACACCATTCATGAAGTTCATTTTTATTTATCTTAGTAATTGATGACTTGTTCGTTGATTCATTGAAGAACCCTCACTAAATTTTTAGTACTTCATGAAACAATTCCATCAACTAGCCAGTAGGACTAATTTTTGTGAGACAACATATGTATTTTAATGATAACTATATTACCCTTGTGTGTTTATTTTAAATATATTGAAATCAAATAAAATAACATTGATAATAAAATAAATTTAATAAAAACAAGTCAAACAAAAAAGGAGTTGGTTATTTGGGAGGTTTGAACATTGTAAAATCCCTTAGTTTTACTCTTATATTTTGTTTCTAAATTTCATAATGTGTTGAGGTTATAGTGGACATTAATAGATATATATATATACTAATTGTGATAGTGGTTGAGTAAAAGAGGGTGCAATTTGGATAAAAAGTAAAGAATGATAAAATTTGTTAATAAATGATCCACCCCACTATTAGTTACCTGGTATGATCTAATGGTCTCTAAAAAATAGCACAAACAATTTTTAAAAGGATAAACTCCTCAAAAAAACCAAGTACATTACATGTTTTGTTATATCAAGTAGACAAATTTTTTAATCCATATATTTTTATGTGATTACATTTTCTCAGAAATAAAAAAAATTAGTTGTATGGATAGTATAACCCAAAACCAATTATGGTCTCATATATATTTTCCTCATGACTATCTAAGGGATTTTTTATAATTGTACTTCAAATTCACCATGTGACTTTCCCATTCCAAAGTAACAGGTCTTTAAAATCCATTTTGTAGATAACAATGCTTAATTCCCTTTTGGATGGTTCTTCAGATTAGAAACTCTATAATTTTGAGTCAATGTATATCTATTACATCGTAGAGGCTTAATACCATGGATAAGGAGAATCAATTCCATTGGAATATCCTATTTCATTGATGCTTATGTTTTATCAAACGGACAAGTTATCTCTTCAAATTCAGCATATATAATATCCTAAATATTAAAATTATTAGTTTTTTCGTAGACTATTTATTTTATCTTTTTATTTTTTAAATAATTGATATAATTATCTATAATGATCAACTTCTTCACATACACATTTTTAATTCACATATATCATGAATATTATTTCAACAATGTATATTGAAAGTCATTTATTTTTTATATTTTAAATTATTATACATATTATGTCATTAAAATTACTTATATAAAATATTATATCAATATATAAATTCCATTTTAGAAACTATCACCTTTAATTATATCTGGACATTTTTTTTATTTTGAATCATCCATTTATGCATGAGAAAATGCACTATAACATAACACCTTATTCTATATTGTGCATCACTCGTCTCACCACTTCCATTATTCGTGATCCACTAGAACAACCATGATATTTGAATTCATGTACTCTAAACATAATCATCATATGATACAATTCCTCAATTACTAAAATTTGTTTTTAGATATTCTCTAGACCCTTAAATTTCTATAGATATAATTTTTTTTGGATGAGATAATCCCTATAGTGATCTCCCTACATCACTGAAACTGGTTTTTGAGGGTAATTGATTCATACAGGATCCAAAATCATCCTTATGATCTTCTTAAATGATCATAGCATAGTTATAATTTAGGACTACAAAGGTGAGATATTCATGCATCAATTACCATTACAGATATCATGTTCATTAATATGATCCTTACAATATCAATGTAAAAATATTTATGGTTTCCCATGTGATAATTATATGGCTACAATTCATGATTATTTATTCATCATTATGAACATGATGATATGATCTCATCGTGATAGTAAAATTATCAATACTGACTAATTCCTACATAATGAATCTTAGGGAATAATAATTATAGAACGATTATCTTTATGGGGTCAAACATATATCTCAACATGAGTCTAGTTTCATCCTTGTATCCATATTCTTAAGATGACTCTTATGTGGACTAACATAATCACTCTTATGATGTTTTGGATTTTACTCCTCTATGGCTTTGATTTTTATCTATTAAACTCCAAACAGAATCATATAAACACTTCGTGACTCATCATTGTTTAATATTCACTAATATTATTTTTAGATATGTCATCTTAATATGTAAATGGCAAATTAATGAGATCCCAACACACCAAATATCTCATTTTTATCTTCTGAATTCCCTAATAGCTATTCTAAAATAGGAGTTTACACATCCAAAGTTGGGAGTTACCCTTATGATGTTTAGATTATCATTTTATACATTATCATTAATGAAAAAACATTTATTACCTAATGATTTCATCTTAATTTATGATTTTTAATTTTATAATATAATGACACATGAAATGATTATTTAAGAATAGGTCATTTGGAAACAAGGATACAAAAAAAACTGGTCCATAAAGGAGCTATGTCATCTCGCACGATGTTATTTAGAAGATGAACCCCTATTAGAAATAAAATAAATAATTTATTTCATCATAACATGTGTAAAATTATCATTAGAAATTGTGATATAAAATGATCAGTAATGGGAAATAAGTGAAATTTTAATATATCCTAGATTTAGGGTTTGATAGCATGTGTAATATCAAAAATACGAAACCAAGCATATCATAGACACTAAACAATAGTCATGGAATAAATCATGGTATATCATAATACATGAATCATAATGGAATCAGATAACATTATACTTTTAACAAAATAGTTGAATAATATATAGATATTTAGAAGTCACATACCGTAATAACATTGTGATCATGTATAAATAGAAACATGATCACTCATTCTGATAATAAATTGAAGCCATTATGTCAAATTAGCTTTATAAAATGAATCCAATTCCACACATAAACATATATATATTATGTCAGGGTCCATACATAAAAACATGAATATTTAATTAGGCTCATGCATAACATTGTGAACATGTAATCAGTTTCAAGCATAACATTTTGAATAGTTAATCCGGTTGAGGCATAACAGTTAAAAACATTAATCAAGTGCATTCATAACATATTTATGCTTTAGTTATCCATATTTTTCTATTTAATTGTAAGCATATATTTTTCTCACCTTGCATAAAATGAAAATCATTCTTAAATTCTCCATAAATCTTAAAATACTCATCATATCAAAACCCAATGAAATAAATGGGTTTTAAAAAAATCATTGGTATCATAACCTAATGAAAAGAAATAGTTCTTAAAATAAATTTATGAATTAATACAATCATGAAAAATGGAAAAAAATAATGTAATTTCATAATCATTTTATTTTGAATAACCCATGGAAGGGAATTATGTTTCAAAAAACCCATGCCATTATTATAATAAACAATAAAGAAAAATAATAATAATTGTATCGTCAGATAATATCCCTAAAAATAATATGTGATATCAAATAATGTCACATTTGATAGAAAATTATTTTCGAAGATGATATCAAACATTTCTTAAGGAAAATATCTTTTTCATATTGAAAAACACATTTTTAGACATAAAACAATTTCACAAACATATTTTTTGAATATAACATTTGAAAATTATACATCAATAGTTGAAAAATTGAATGTTCATAATGGTGTGAAATTATTTTCTTTCAATATGTCTTATAAAATATTCATTTCACATTTTCATTAAAATACATATAAGAATTGATTGGAAAACAACATGTTATTTAATTTTACAAAACATTGTAAAAAGTGAAACATGTGAAATTATTTCACCAATATATTGTTTGGGTAAATTTATATATTTTTTAGAAAACATTTTCATAAATCATAGATATGATAGAAAATATGGGTTTTGACTAAAGAGATAAATAAAGAAAAACAATTTTGAAATAATTATTTTTTACTTGTTAATACATGAAAAAATAAAAATGAATGGAAAATACGTATTCTCCTAAAATAAATATACAATACTATAATTAATAGGTTTAATAAGAGATGGATCATATGGTTTCATCATCTGAAGCATAAACATAAATAATCCTGATAAATAATGGGATTATATCATAAACCCTAATGACTTTTATATCAATCAATCATAAGCCCCGTGAAAGAGTAAAAGTCAATGAAACGTTAAATATAATGTGATTAAATAAATTCACGATATTATAGGTCATTGTTACCATATCTACATCTCATAAAAGACAATTTTTTAGAAATTGAAACATATGTATCCATGAAAGAAAATTGAGACAAATATCCATTACATATTTTATAACATAAAATATGTAAACCCATAAAAGATTGATACAGGAATGTATGATATAATACAATCAATTTTCAGGATAATAATTATAAATTACATTCCGAACTATTATATACACCACATAAGATTAATATGATGTTATTATGTTACATGTCTCAAATAAGTAAAAATATTGATGAAAATACATTACCTTTTGTCTCAAATTAATTCATAAAAATTAAAAACTCATCTAAAATATATATATCTACATATATATATATATATATTATCTATTATATAACAATAATTATATATATATTATAATATTTCATTTTCAAATTCAATTTTATATTACAGTTTTTAACAATTCAATGTTAAAATCATATCTTGGGATATAACTACATAGTTTGTCATATATGTTGTGATGTTATATTTTATGATCATTTTAATTCTATCATTGAACCATAATTTCTACAATGAATATAATGATATAAATATCATATACATATTCAATATATATGTTTTTATCATAATCCATATATGTTTGAGATAAAAAATAACATAAACTTTAAATAGAGATGGTATGGCATACATATCCATGAATAGGGGATACATTTTCCCAAAGGATTGAAATAAGGAATTGTAAATAATATATTATAATTATATATAATACTTATTTCATATATATCACACAAATTGATTTAAAATTATCTCTATTACATTCCATGTAAAGAGTATGTGATGAATGAATTACATCTCTTTTTGAAGTGGTAGTCTTCCACACACACGAGGGACATTATCATATTTAGAAAGGGTTTAAAGGAATATGATATATATGATATCAAAATAATTAAGTATAATAATTTTCACTAATATAATATATATTCATTAAATAATTCCTTATTTAAATTAATGTAAAATATAAATGAAAAACACCTCACTATGCTTCGTTAGGTGGCAGTAAGTCGTATAGACGATCATCATTATTTTTTTAAAACAGGTTGGAAAGAAAGAAGTTATGTCTGATATTGTAATTATATAAGTATAATAATATTATAAATAGCTATTTAAAAATTAAATCCATCATTATATCATGATATTAAATGTGGTTATAAAAAATTTATAACATCAATTCAGGAGGTGATGGTCTTCCATACCGATGAATAATTATTTCTTTTCCCATTTGATGGAAGTGGATATGGATAGTGGTTATTATATTATCATAGTAAAATTTAAATGTATAATATATAAATTTTTAAATTTTATAGTATAGTTAAAAAATATTTTCAGGAGTTATAAGAAGAAGTATATTAAAAATTCATTGTTAAAATCATTGCATATTCTCCAGAAAACATCATTAGGTTTGAGATAAAGTCATCTTATATTAGAGTTATAATATCACTAAAGCCAAAATTATTGGTGGATCTAATTTTTTATGAATTTTTGGATGATAAGGGAGTGTAAATTGTTTTTAGGTGTGAATAGTGGAAGTGAAATTGTCACCTTTTATAACTGAGGTGAGTGGCAGACTTGAAATTTTTGAAAAAAAAATTGTAGATCCACGTTTTGTACATTCCAAAAGGTGTAAAAATTGTCTATTATCTACCATTATAGTCAATAAAAACTAAATATTTCCATCAAAAATGTTTTTAATAAGATCCAATGTTATCTAACCACTAATCCTTATAGTTTTACCCCTTGTAAATAGAATTTAATCTTATCAACATTAATTATTTTTTATGTATTTTACTATTCATAGTGGTATAAATTTATGTTAAAATAATTGTAAAATATAATATGTTATGATTCCATGTATGATATCTATTTTCCCAAAATATCCTTCCATAATTAGAATAATTTAAATTAAAATTAATACTCCTGCTGTACAAAGAATGTGGGCTTTTAAAGAGAATATATTTCAAAGATTCAAAAGTTTTTATAAAAAAATCAGTTTGGAATTTATTCCAATGAAAACAATTATATTAATAAATATATTATTTACCTAATTGTAAATATAAAACAATATTAATGAAATCAGAATGTTTTTAAATTCTGTAAATGAAATGAAATTTGTTAATAAAAAACAGGATTTTTCATTATTGATTACAAAATTTATCTTCTTATAAATTTTTCCAAAAATACCATCATAATATTAATACATTATTATTTAAAAAATTAATATTATTTTTAAAATTAATTTAATAAAAAATGAAATTGAAAAAAATTATGCAATATGTGACAATAATGATTTTTAAGAAAAATACAATTTTTAAATTAAAAATTTGATTTATTCTTATTAGATATCTAAAAATAATAATACTAATAGAAAAATTTAAAAAGAATATATATGATAAAAAATCATTCATATTATTCACCACTGAATATTTGTTTAATCTATTTTGTAAAAACATATTTGTTCACAAAAAAATATATCTTCATAAGATGATTTCCTTTATTTTCCATTGGTATCTATTTTCATTTATAATTAATATTTTATCAAAGATTTAATTATATATATATTTATAAAAACATATTTTCATAATTTATTTATTACTATTTATACCAACTATTCCAATCGCTTGGAGATAACTATGATATTAAATAATAATTTTGTAATAGTATTTCAGGTTTCTTTGAAACACGGTGTAGTGTGTATCATAAGATGTTAAAGAAATTAAAATTATGGAAAATAATATATTTCAAAATTATTAGGTTATTACATTCTAATCAAATTAAATAGATTTCATCCTCAAAATTTGAATTTTTAGTTGGAATACTTGTGTTTAACATTTGAAAATCAATTTTGGGAAACCCATATAGTAAAACGGGTTTATAAAATTAATTCTTAAAAAGATAGGAAGGATAAATTTTAGGTAACCCAGAATAACATATATCTTGATTTCCAAATATGATAATTTTTTAGGTGAGTGAATAAATAAACCTCAAATAGAAAAATAAGACATAAATAATAATGGAGAGAGATAGAGAACATGTTCAGAAGAAACAATAAAACCAGAGTTCCATTAATTTTTAATAGGAGAAATGAAAATTCAATCATCATAAATGAATGAAAATGTATAAAATTTTATAATTATATCAGTTTATTAAACTGGAATAATTTCTATGAGAATTTAAATTTACCAGATTGCATTACATTTTATAATCACAATATCATCGTTTGGATTTACCTTGAACTATTTCCACATTGTATCTTACTAATAGAGATTATTTTTTCATGTTTTAAGCACTAATAAAATCATAATATCCATAAAAGAATGATAATTAATTCCTTATATATCTAGTTATCATAATAAAAAAATAGTTAACAACAATTATCAAATATTCAAAAATCATCATATTGTGATGTAATAAAATAATATCGAAAACCTCATCCAAATACATACATTGACAATTCCAAAACTAGTTAACCTCATAAACCATAAAAATTTTCAAATTTATATATAATGTCACTAAATTAACAAAAATGGACATTTCACTAATCTCTTAAATGATATGATTTATCACATAATTTTGCATATTCTCTATGAGAATATCATGGTCCGATATTCTCTTATAGAATGTTACTAATAATAATTTTCAAAAAATCTCAATGTTGACATGAATGATTCTTCATTCGTTCAATAATTCCATAGAATATTGAATATATTCCATAGATACAATAAAATTTTAATCCTCATCAATGATAATATAAAAAACATAAAAAACAAATAATTTATTATTTATGAGGTAATCAATTCAATATAATTTTATTTATCCATATCAATATTATATTTATAAAATGGATGATTTTATCAACATTCAGAAAAAATTAAGTGTCACATTCCTATAATCAATCATTTCACATAAAATAACTCCTTTCCATGAATTCAATTTTCAATTTTCTCAGTACCCTTCTATATATTATTGAATATACATAATGAAATATTCTATAACAATTCATTATAAATTTCATAATTCTTCAATTCAAATAAAAAAACCACTTAACTCATTATAGTTCACTATTAATCGATTTACTCTACTTCATTTTCTTATTCCATGACTCATGTTTCCAAAAATATGAAATATTAATCATATCATATTATTAATCAACATTAATTTATTCCTGCTTTTAATGGTTAACAAAAAATGGTGTTAGAAAAAACCATAACAGTCACATGTCATTTTTGGAATCTTTATCATCGCTATTTTATTTATTAACCATACCACCTTGCTGAATTTATTCTTGATCATTACCTATAAAATATAAATTTTGAAGATGCTAATAATTTCAAAATTTAAAACATTAATCCATTGAAAATTTCCTCAAGGGGAAAATAATCCCTTTCATTTTGTTAAAACAAATTTTCATATTTTTCAGTTATTACATACTATGTTCTGTTATTCTCCATATAGAAAATAATGATTTTTCCTTTGTTACATCACTTAGAGTTTTATTTATACATTATCAACACATAGAAAATCTAATCTTCTTTTATCTATAGTAACCACCACCCGAAATCTCAACAAACACTGTTAGTATCTTCTTCAGTGAGCCTGAGTGTTTTTTAAGGGTAATTTGTAATAATATATTGTGATAGGTGGATAAGAATAATGAAAATATCCATTAATACATTAATTACCTCATTTGGTTTCTCATAAATACAATTTATATTATATTTAATGTTAATCTAGTTCCATTTGGTTCTCAATATTAACTAAATCCAAAAAAAATTGTATGAGCATCAATAGTCTAATTGGGAAACCACATAATCCTAATAAATAACATGTAGGATTTATAAATTAGAGGACCTTAATTTATATCATTATCACTATAGGTTTTACATCAATTACTCTTATCCATTAATGTAATCCCTTGTGATGGTTTGATAAGAGTTTGTGAACATCAAAAGGACATCCCTAGGACTATCAAACCAATTGCATGTGATGGAACACTATCATGCACTAGGTGACGATCGGTTCTAGATCAATTCACCTATTCTAGATTTATTATATATGAGAACCTCTATGACAAAGAAACATCAACTTGCACTATCCACATAGGGATGCAATTTAATGGAAACTACTTGAGAGAATTGCATGGACCTACTCACTTTAGCCTGAACAATGAATAAAAATAATCAATGCATCCAAACTCCCCATGTCAAGCATGTATAAAAACAAATCCTCCACATAAAACCACAACCATTTTGTAAACCAATTGTAGAAAAATAAATATTCAACATATTTGTTCACATGAAAATTGGTGTAAAAAGAAGGAGTGAAACAAATCTCTACACACTAGAATAAACATTACTGAGGGAACTGATACATCCAAATTCTATCTATTTAGAATATGTTGGATGCAGAATTATTAGGTATAAAATATTATAATAACCAAGGATTAATGATAATAAAAATATATAATAATACATATAATTCCTCCTAGTGTTGAATTAAATGACCAGAATCAATATCCAAATAAGTATATCCTAATCAGTATTTTCATACCTAAGAGGATTTTGTTATGTGGAGAGGATAATAGGGAATACAATCAATCAATAAACATTACTGATGAAATGAATAACATTTCATATTGATAAATAATTTTAGAATATTGAATCAAGGGCCATGAAATCCTAGCAGTAGTGCGATATTTCATGGTTTATGGCTTACAAACCATCTATTTATAGAATTTCAGAAGATCACGATATGAATTCTCAAAATCCTTATTAATTGGTGATGGGATGCATATAGAGTAAAAATTATGGAATTTTTTTTTTAAACTACATACAAGAAACTAAAAATAATAATCATTAAAGTAACGATGATACTATGTGAAATTTTTGAGTATTGTGACGTTGAAATCCTACGAACATTGACCCTCATCCCTCTAATATCCAATAGTTTAACACACTCCATACATGGACCCATAAACATATTTATTTCAGTAATTGAACTAATCTATAAGAAATTACAATTCTTGATTTGTAACTCCATTATATGTTTTACGGTCCATATACAAAGAGAGAATGTATAGAAAGACTTAGAGGTAATCACATAGATAACCAAAAAAGTCTACATGATTTAGACTTCACATTAAAATTTCATTTTGTAAATTAATTATTGATATTCGAAAAAATAATATCCATATAAAACCTTGTCACCTTAACCCAAAATAAGGGAACCCCATGAAGTGGAAATGGAAGGATCCCTCTACCAACACTGAAAACCCTAGCTTCACTATTATTCTTATAAATTGAAACTCCAAATCAAAATCATTGAGGACTTATTCTCTGATAACATTACCAGATATTTCATAATATTTCTGAAACAATGACATTTATATATGATATGGTAATCTTTTCATCATACTTTAAAAGTCGAATATCATCAGTATAAAAAATTTGGGAGGGTGAAAAGTGATCTCTTACAACCCTTATTTTCTTGTAAATCCCAATGTTGATAGGATAATTTAGATAGAGACTTAAATAATCATCATCATTCAAAAATAGAATCCAAAATAAATGATCCCCTTACCTAAACCCTCTATATCATTGAATGAAACCCCTTGGGAACCCATTAACCACAATAGAGATCCTATATAACACATTTCTGGTTGAAAATTCCATGTGAAAATATATGAATTCTTAAAATTGAAGTTATGATGTTCCACTTTATTGTATCAGAAGGCTTCTAAATATTTATTTTCAGATTTAGAATGACATTATTTACCTTATAATTTATTATTTTCCTAAAATGTGATATGATATAGAGAATTCCCTAGATGTCCCTCCTAGGGACAAAACCAAAGTGATTTGTAGTAATAAATCAATTAGAAATATCTCTCATTTTAAATGTCAAAATCATCTAATAATATTTAGACGGTAATTTACAAATGAAGTGGGCCTAAAATAAATAACATAAAGAGAATTATCCTTTTTCAAAATCATATCAATCATCTATATAATTTCCTCCATATTATATAGATGCTTGATAAGAGAGTTATCCCACTCCATTGATGACCTACAGGTTAATAATATTCCATTTAAACATGAATAATTTATTAGAGAAACCATATGATCAAAAAAACATTCAATATTAATAGATAAGAGGGATATGATAATATAATTCTCATTGAGTTCTTTAATAAGATTATTATTTTAAATATCCTCAAGTAAAGTTGTAATTTAAAAAAATGGGTTTTTCCTCCCTTTTTTCTACGTACAAGTCCTCAAAATTAGTAACCCCAACATTTGATATTTCATTTTTAGAGAAAAGCAAATTGTCAGTTATTTGGAAGATAATGAGCTCTCCTTTTTTCATTATCTCCGTATAGATTTTTTGAACCAATATTGTGTTCTTATGTCCCTCCTCAAGCAACATAATATTTTTTTTATTTTGATCATGTTTCTCCATGAGGGAAATAAAATCATCAAGAATGGAAAAGGATCAAATTTCATTCAATGATGGCACTTTTTTATTTTGGGTTCTTTCGTTACATTGAGACAATTTAGTTTCAGCATCCTTCTTACAAGTATAATATTATCAATGGATGATTTTATCCACTTCATGTGCCATTCAATAAAATAATTCTTCATGATGGATATAATTTTTAAATTTTTTCCATAGCAGACAACCTTTTAGGAATCAGTATGAATATTCCTACAAATAGTAAAATCAAGCAATGAATTATTGAATTTAAATTTTATAGGGGGTTGAACATAATTTTTTGATATATACATAAAATAACTGAGAATTAATATTACATTTCATTATAGTGATAGTAAGGTCAGTTAAAGAAATAACATCATTTATATCATACACTTCCATATTAAATTTATCTATCTTACTGGTCTTCCTTCCATTAATGGTATACATAATCCTTGTGAAATCACATCCAACAATTGAAACCTCAACCCGAACACATATATCAATATTAAAAGATAAATCATGAGAATATTTATTATAATAGTTTCTTCATTTTTTTCAATAGGTCTTAAAATTGAATTGAAACATCAAAACATTATCCAAATTTGGAACATAATATTATAAATACACTCAAGGATTCTATAGGGATTTATTCTTCTAATATAGTGATTAATGTAGTAGATAAAAGTCAGAAAGAAGTCGTCACTAGTCAAACTAAACTAAGTATTAATGGATGTATAATAATTAATGATGTAGAAAAGAGAAATAATCACATGCTTATGAATGCATTGGGACTCTATGGCACTATTATATTGATTTTTTGAGACAATAGAATAACCAAGAGAACTCCATTTAAAATAATTCTAAATTTATAACATCATTATTTCTTTATTTATTCCAATAACCATGTGGTTGTTAATTATAACAACTTGCTTAATAGTTGTGACCATTGGAGGATTTCTAATCTCTTAAAAATTTCAGAAAAGTACCTTCCTTCAAAAACTTTTTATCCTTTTCTAAGGCCCATCATAATGTTTCTTCCTACCTTGACCAATTTCTAGTTTATCCTTAATCATATCTCTATTTGAAGATGATTTATAGATATTATCATCATTATTATGAAATATATCAATGTGATTTAACCTAGAATTATTGGAATCATCAGCGCTTTCAGTGTAAGATGTACCACAAGGAGGGATGAACTTGTTTGATGACAGATGAAGCTTTAGTTTAAACCTAACCTTAATATTCCTTCTTATAGTTTTTTGAAACTGGAACATATAAAAAAATATCAAAAATTTGATCATGATTAATATACTAGTCAAAATTATCCTTTTATAAAACCTAGATGACAAAATGCCGCCATGAATTAGACCAATACGGGGAATACATTCAAAAATTCATCTTCATGTAACCTTCAAAAATATAGGGTATGTTACATGATCATTATTGACACTGGTCGAATCTATTGAAAGTTGAATATTACCAAGAAAACATCTAGAATGTATTATACCAATATCCTACTCAGATAAAGGTTGAATGAAACCATTATTATTGACACCAACAAACTATAAATCAATATGACAAATAACTTGTTCTGTTGTGAAGGAGTAGAGTCATCTAGAGGGGAAATACTAAAAGAGTCCACAATATCATTGACATTGTCAATGATATCAGGACTAAACCTAAACAAGGATGTAAAATCTATATCACCAGTCAGATAAGTGTGGAAAATCACCTTATTTGATTTATACATATTGCAATCCACAACAAAGGGATCTTGTGAAAACAAAAAAATAAAAGGTAGAGAACATGAAACATATTAATCGTAGACACCATCAATCAACTCTATACCCATATTGGGTGATGGATTCATTATATTTGGACAACTATCATTAATGTGATCACAAAATATTGGTCCATATATAGATATAATTCCTCTAGATCTAGCATTGGTGGTACCTGGATAAAGAGATTGATTTTTTTGAACATGTTCATTGTCATACCCTTTCCTCCTTCTAATGGAGGTATCCTAAAGCCCTCTAATCTTATAAAATTTAAATAATATATTTCAACTTAATTATGAAATAAAATGTCCAAAAAAATTATTTTGTAGGTAGAACATTGGTTTCCACTGATATTAAACATCTGAATTGATCAAATCATCTATAGTAATCAAAAAAACCACATCAACCAATGTAGTAATCTTGAAACCCCCTAGGGGGTTTTATTTATTAGTGAACTAAACTAGGGTGATCCATTCTCTATCCATTATTATAGATTTTTTAGTCGGGGATGAAACATCTAAAGAATTCATGGATGATACTAATAATAATTATTATTAAAAATTCGGATCCATTCCTAAGTGTGAGTATTTCTAATATTTCTAGGATAAAATTTAAAATCCCATTCTTGAATCTAGAGAATGATAGGATAGAGAGAAACTAATCCTAAGCACCGAGACCTTTTTTCCACTCATATAAGGGAATCACAACATAGTACAAACTATTCCCCAAATCTATAATCCTCAAATCATCATAACCCAAGATATATGCAATCCTTTGGGTGATATCATGGAATTTCATTGGTTTTTATCCTTTTGGAATAAACACTTGTAAAATTACTGAGTATTTTCCAAGTCTCACCTGTTCCTCAACAACAGATTGATCATCTAAAAAAAATATTTGGTCTGTTTTGATAGCCTATATAGGATGAGGTCATTTGAAGTTTGAGAATGAGAATTTTCTTATTGCCTTGGAGACATCCGCAATATACCTCTTTAATGAAAGAGCATCATAAATTATAGGCTCCAACATCTTCATATTTTTTTCATTCACTGAGCAAAACCTTATGCCCAACAAGGCTATGTTGATCATTATCTTATATTAACTTCTTACCTTCATCCTTCTTAAAATAAGAATCATGTTCCGTAGATCTAGGGTTTTCTCTACTATCTCTTCCTTTCTCTACCATAATATATGTACTCTCCACATTGATGTTAAACCTATCAGTATATATATACATTGAAATATCTCTCTGGGTCTCACTAATGATTTCTCAATTATATTTTTTGAATGATAAAAAATCCTTACTCTAATATCAATTTTAATGACTAAAAATATCATATATAATATTACATATTAATAGAATAATACTCATTACATAAAATAACAATCCATGCCGGATTTTTTTGGTCTATTTCCTTTGGATAATTGGACACATAAACTATTTGTCTATAAGGGAGATATGATATCTCTCACTAGGTTCAACTTTAATAAAACCTTATTAGTCATATCATACATAACACCTTTCACCATAACCATGGGAAAGGAAAATTAATAAAGGTTGTGATCAAATAATAATTAAGGGGAAACAAGTGATATTTCATTATATCATGATAATAAGGGTATGAGAACACTAGAATAAAATTTGAAAAAATATCTTGCATATCATAGATCATAAATGTGATTCATGGAATAAATCATGGAAGTTAATAATGTGTAAATCTTAATTCAATCAAAGATTATTGTTTATGAGAAAATAATATTACAATGATACATTTATTTTATATGTTCACAAATGCTTATATAATCATGAACATGCAAATATATAATCATTTACACTCATTATGTAAAGGTCTTGAAATAAGGCCATGTTATAAACTTATGGACATGATACAAGGTCTACACCTGAACTTATTGATATGAAATTAATGTTCCTACATTTCATTATGAGCATGTAATCAAGTTAAGACAATATATAATGAACATGTAATTAGGTCTAGGGTTAACATTTTAACTATATAATTATATTCACACAAAACAATTGTGAACATGTAATCAGTTTCATTCATAACATATTTATTCATTTGTTATCCATCATTTAAAAATTCATTAGTGATAAATATAGGTCCCAAACACAACATAATGAAAATGATAATTACATATAACCCATGATAATAAAACATTAATCATATTAAAACCCATGAAAACAAATTGGATTTATAAATACATCATTGTAGACAACCACATGGAAAATAAATTTGTTTGCTATTCAATTCACCATTTCATCAAAGCATAACTTGTAGAAAATGAATCGGGCTTCAACAAAATATTATCCTAGTATAACATGTATAAGGGAATAAGTTTCATAAAAACAATGTAATTATAGAAATAAACCAATCCTAGAATGAATAATAATTGTATCCATGGATCCTATCACCTGTAAATAATATGTAACATCAATGGATATCATCTTATATGAAACATTATTTTGAAATATCACATAGATCAATTCCTGAGGAAAATAGCCTTCAACTTTGAAAATCATATTTTATTAAATAAATTTTTCCCATAATAATTTTATTTAAAAATAATCAAGTAAAAATATAACTATTAATTTCAAATACAGAGTGTTTATGATGGTGGAAAATCTGTTAATGTGATATGTGTTAAATGAGAAATTCTTTTCACATTGTCTATAAAATGAGAATACATATTTTTGAGAAAGTTTCATGAAGTTTCCAATTAACTAACCTTTAAGAAATTAATATATTGGTAGGAATTATTTTATAAATACATAAAATCATTTTAATTCTTTTTGAAAACATGTTTAGAAATCATATATAGTGAATAATAAATGGGTTTCGACTAAAGAATGTAATAATTTTTAATTCTAATAAAAATAATAATTCTCTATCATTAAATATTTAGAAGATAAAAATGAAATAAAAAAATTAATCTTCATGAAATAAATTCATGATTTGAAGTTTCATTTTTTTGTGAGAGTTGGATCAAAATATTTCATCATTGGAAGCATAAACATAAACAATCCCAACAAATGATGAGATTGTTTCATAAAACCCTTACCACATTTTTAAATATGAATCATAATTCGCAAGAAATAATTATATTTAATGAATCATGTAATATTATGAATGAAGAAAAAAATAATATATTATATTTAAATGGGTCTATATGTACACCTTACAAAGAATATAGAGGCATAATAGAACCTCTTTCTTAATAAGAGTGATTTGAGACATAAATAACCTACCATATTGAAACTTCTAAACCATAAACATCATGGAAAAAGGTACATAAATGGATATGTAAATATATATATCTTTCATTAGAATCATCATAAAAAATTTAATTGCATTATATAATCCACATAAAATATATTGATGGAAAATATTGCATGTGTCACATAAAACTACAAAATTAGACATAAATACCTTACCTTACGTATTGAATTCCATTATAAATGTTCAAAAATAAATTGAAATAAATAAATTTTATTGTAAAAATATTATACATACATATATATATATATCATACCATATATGATTTTAATATTCCCCTTTTTATAATTTTGTTAACAATATCTTGTTAAAATCCCGTTTTGGGAAATAACTGCTTTTTTCCAGCATAATATTATTATAAAATTTTCATTCCTCTAAATTTAAAACTTATTAGATCATATTTGTAAGTTTATCCCGGAAATAATATAATATATATTTATAAAATATTTGTTTATCATAATCCATAAAATATAGAGAAGGAAAATAAAATACACAATTCAAGGAGACAGTAGGCCATATGTATGCATGAACATTGATTCCAATTTATTGAAGGATTAAAAGAAATAATTGTTAATATTATATTAAAATTCCAAATTCATTTTTATTTCACATATATATAATTTTTTTATTTAAAAATATTCTTATTACCTTCCATGTAGAGTGCTTATGAAGAACGAATTGCATCACATCGTGAGGCGGTAGTTTTCAATACACATGAGTGTCGTAATCATATTCCCACATAATGATAATTATGATGTATTTTATAATATAATATATATATATATATATAATTATTATATTACAAATATAATATATAATCATTTAATTCATCTTTATCACCATCCATGTAGAACAGAAATGAAAAACACTACACATAGGTTCATGAGTGGGTTGTCCACCATACACATTAGTGAAATTATTAATTTGGAATGGGATAGATTGTAAAAAATAATTTGTGATATTATGATTCCATAATTATATTAATATCATAAATAAGTATTTAAAATATTTAATCCATAATTAAATATATCTTTGAAATGTGGTTATGGAAAACAAATAACATCAGTTCGTGGGGCGATAATCCTTTGTACCCATGAATAATGATCTATTATACAATTTACTAGAAGTTGATATCCATATAGGTTATTAAATTAATATTATAACATCTTAGTATAAAGAATATATATTATTTTATTGGTCTATTATATTTGGAAAAAAATTATTTGTTAGATGTTGAAGTAAAAAAAATACATTGTTAATAAAATTACCTCTACTTAGGACAACCTGTTTAGTTTTAATCTAATTATTTAAAAAATTTGATTTATCATCCCCCTAAGAACATAATGTTGTGTGTAGGGAAATAAGGATAAAAATTTTCTTGGTTTTTTCGGAAATATTTTGGTTTGGACATATGAAAATTCCATGACTGTGATTATAATTTTTTAACAAAGTTGGAGTCACACATATATTCATTGAATAAACAAATGTATAAAAACTTATTTCACATTAAAAAATGATTCATAATGGGAAATTATGGATTATTTGAGATTATAAAATAAGCATATGGCCATAAAATGGGTGTTTTAATGGTTTCAAGGTCATTTTCACCATTGTCATTATATTTTAACCCCAAATAAACTCATTTTCACCTTAACCACAAAAAATATTTTTTTATTATTTTACTATTTGTAATGGTAGAATACATAGTTGAACATACTATAAAATATTGGTTATTATAAATAAAAATATCTAATAAATTTTTTCTTATTTATCTCACAAATGTTGTTGAATTAATTATAATATTAATTCCCTAGATGTGATGAGAAAGTGAGGTTTCAACGAGAAAAGATTAAAAATTTTAAATAATTTATATATAAAAATTCAATATGAAAATTATTTCAATAAAATAAATTTGATTAATTTATATTTAATTTAACTACTCTTTATTTTAAAATAATATTAAATTTTTTATTATGTTATTAAATTCATTAATATAAATTAAAATAATTCTTAAAAAACAAGTATTTTTCACTATTCATCATAAAAATTACTATCAAAAATTTCAAAAAAAAATTACCCATGTATAATTTTGATATGATTATAAAAAAACAAATATGATTATTTCAAATAAATTTTGTAAAAATGAAAAAAGTAATTTAAAATAAGTATGTAAAAGTTTAAAAACCACTTTGTAAAAAAATCCAATTTTAGGCCTAAAATAGTATGTATTCATATATACTTCCTAGAAAATGAAAATGTTGGATTTTAAAATTTTTATTTCATAAATGATTCATAAAAGTTTTTAAAATAATTCACCAAAAGTATTTTTATTAATTTATTGTGGTAAAACATGTTTCATGTGCATAGAAATAGTTTCTCAAAAAAATGGTTACTTTATTTTCAAGTTGTTTTTATTTTCCATTACAATTAATTATTCATCAAAGAATATATTATATATACATGTACTAGCATTATTTTAATAATTTGTTTAATTGTATTCATAATTTTCATATTACTATCTAAAAGATAACTATCATATTAAATAACAATATATTCATTATATGGCGTGTTTAGTTTAATCCAGGTTTTTTGTGTCACAATTTATTTCATTGAAGTTAAAATTATTTGAGAAAATAACATTTTATAAAGTATTAGGGTCTTACATTATCTCCATATTCCACAATTTATTTATATTATTTCAAAATAAATAAACTATCATCATTATCATACAAATTATATAATCACCAATTATCAAACAAAGGGTGTCTTTACGGGGTTGGATTCTTTAACATCCTGAAATAATTTATACAATAAATACAATTAATTAATCTACCAATCTAATAAAAATATCAAATTCCATTTAAAATTGTTTAATTTTGGGTTCCTTCTCCGTCAAATATTGCCTATATTTTCTAGATGAATAGATATCCAATAACCAAAATTAATGAGTTTCTCCTTTAAAATATCCATATAGCATTTCCAAGTACCAAACATAACTTCATAATTATTTTATTTTCATGAATAATTCTACTAAATTACTCATATTGTTCAATAATAGTGAGGTTGATTGTTTTTTTTAACAAATATCTTTAATTATTTACATTATTCTGCTTTTTATAAATAATTATGCTTATAAAACATTTTCATTTTCTAATATGAGTTTTCTTGAGAAGCATGATCAATTTATTCTTAATATATATTTCAATTTTTAAAAGAATTATTTTAATTTTCTTATAATGATATTTTTGTCGTTGGTTATCTACCTTTAGTTGGTATTAATTTATTTCTCCTCGAAGTATCATCATAAAATTTATTCCAGCATATACATAATTTTTACACAATTTGTATCATCATTTTATAGTTTATTGCATAAGGCCCTGACCATAAACCTTACTTAATATTTAATTGAATGAATAATTCACATTGAGGATCCTTTCAGGTTTAGAGTTTTAGAGAATTAGGTCATAACTATTACATCTCAAAAGATTACAATGATAGATACATCTACTCAGCTTCCATTTTTTTCACAAAATATAAAACTCTTGAACAAAAGAGTCATGTCTAGTTCCTTGGTTTAGATAGCCTAACATTTCCTTGATCCCATCCTTGACCCTATTCAACTTTATGTCCTGTGAAAAACATTTCAAAAAAAACATGGGATGAGCATAAAAAGCCCTGTAAAGGATACACAAAAAAGTAAAATTGTTAGTTTTTTCAAAACAACAATTAAACCATTAATAGTTTTCCAAAGTAATACTTTTCACCTTTATGAAGTAGTAAAAACTCTTCACTAACTAAAATACAATTACATACCCTTTTGTAACCAAATGATTACCATAAAACCCATATAAAAAACACATAACATATAAAGGTAACTTGGGACATAAACATACTTAAATGGAATAACCATACAGTCGACTTCCACACATACGTAATGGAATAGCCATACGACCAACTTCCATACCCAATGCATTGGAGGTTATAACGTAACCACCCATCCTGGTATTCACGACACCACCCATTATATGGTTAATCATGTAATCACCTGTCAAATGTCCAAGTACCATTATAAAATCAAATCACATAAAGTATTGCAAAAACATATATTTCACTATTAACATTTAATTTTCAATCACAAAATATCATTTAAAGATATTGTAAAAATCAATGCTTTATCAAACCATTTTCAAAACAATTTAATAAAGAGATTCTTTTGAATAAAAGTATCCCATACCACATTGAAGCTTTTAAAGGAATTAAAATTTTAAAACAATAGTGTACATATAAATAAATCCTTAAAATAATTTTTAAAACATGGACATTAATGATAAATATTTATAAGAATAAATCTTTAAAAAATTTAAAATGCTATTTTAGTTAAAGAGTTTTTATCAAAATGAGAGACGCTTGAATAAAAATAATTGAGGAATAACAGTTAATCAGAACATTATAATATCAGGAGAATAAAGGGATTCATGATATAATATGTAAAAGGAAGTATATACACCATATAAGAGGTAATTGGTTCATAACAAAAATTAAGTCTTAATGGAAATGTAAATTGAGATGAAATCCCCTATAAAGATGGAATCCATAGATTAAGGATAAATAAATTACATAATTATGTGTGACGAATGAATACACCAAATATAAGTGGATATTAAGTGAAAAACAATCATATTTAATTGACACATATTCATAGAACGACATATTCAAGGAGTATAAATTTACCCCAAAGAATCAAAATTGGGTTAAGAAGTTCCCTTGCAAAAATTCGACAGCCTAACGGCGTCACTTCAAAATTCAGAAAATTAGTTGATGAGAGATAAAACTGGTATCTCATCACTTGTACATAAAATTTACAGCAATAAAAATATATAATAACATATCCCATTATAATAATATGTAATTTAAAAGACATAAAAAAAGAAGTCTTCTTAAAGAAGAGGAGGGTGAAAGGTCCCCTTACCGATTTGGGTAACTTTTGAAATGTACACCCCATTGAAGAAGGGTCATACAATGAATATGTAAATACCCTTAAATAAAATTATATTACACAAATAGTATAATAATGGGCAGTACATACACCACTCAATGGAAATGGTGGAAAATGTATCATAAATCTCACGGGAATAAAAGTGAGATGAAAAATCCCTTACGAAAACTCGGCAGCCTAACAGCGCCACTTAAAACATCCAAAAATGGATTGATGAGATCAAATAGGGTCTCTCAACATATTAAAATAAAATTTACAGCAAGATTAATATAAAGAAATATCCCCCAACATAACAAAAAGGATCTTAAAAGAAGTGAGATAAAGGAGAGTACTTAAAAAGAAAGAGAGAGGTTGGATCTCTTACGAAAATTCGACAGCCTAACGGCGCCACTCAAAACTTCCAAAATGGATTGATGAGAGAAAATAGGTTCTCTCATCATATGAACATAAAAAATTATAGTAATAGTAATATAAAATACCATCCCAATCATAAGAAATATGAGCTTAAAAAGAGTGTTCTTAAAAAGAAAGAGGGGTAGGATCCATTACCTCAAGTCCGACTTTCCTTGTTCATTTCTTTATATTCCTGAATAATAAACTTTTTTCAATTTATCATTTCATAATGAACTATTTTAAATATTATTATTCAGTTCATATCACATATTATAATGTTATAATAATTGGTTAATAAAGTGAGTTTATATCAGATGTTTTTGTCGATGTTCGGTTCATTAGTAAAAATTGAACTTATTGGAAAATAATTTTCCATGTAGTTATAGGTACATCATCTCAAGAATAGTATTAATGTTTTTAATATCACATATATCCATTATATATTCATTTTATACTATTCCATAACATTTGGAGATAAAAAATTAAAAGCACCGTTAATGGAGACGGTAGGCCTTACGTACGCATGAACACTACTTTAATTCTTTTGTCATATTAATGGAATTAAAGTTAAAAGAGATATATATATATTATAATTCCAGAATGATATCCATAATTTAGATGTAATATGGGAAATATATATGCATTATATATATGTACTTATAATAGTACATAACATTTGGAGATAAGAAATGAAATGTAACATTCATAGAGACGGTAAGCCATACGTACACATGAACGCTACTTTCATTTCTTTGGCACATTAATGGAATTAAACTAGGTGAGATATATATATATATTATAATTATAGTATAATATATTTGTTATATATATAACATAAGTTCATCAATTTCATTGTATATACATTCCATGTATTGCATAAACGAGTCACATCACTTGAGGGGGCGGTAGACCACACTTCCTCAAATGAAATTATCGCATTTGCACAACATGCAAAGCATAAAGGTATGTATTAAATATAAAATATAGAAGCATAGAGAGGAAATAAATATAATATATATCATAAATAAATATATTTCCAACATAATGGCCACCATGAAAGTTGGTATGAGAAGATAGAACAACCATCGTTTCGTGAGATAGTAATTCGCCATCCACGGAAAACGGTATGTTCTTTAACCATTAGACGGAGGTGTGTGTTAGTGTATCTCTATTATTCCTAATAAAAAAATCCTAGTATATTGAATACACTGGTGTTGTTACAAAATAAATAAATAAATAAAAATTTATTGGGTTGGAGAAGAAAAATAAAACAAAAGAACACTAGGGAAGACATTACCTTTAAATCGGGTAACTCTTTTGATTTGAGATCAAAGGCTTCCTTGGAAAGGATTATGCCCAATGGTGAGGCATAAATGATGAATATAGGGATTTTGAAGGATGAAATGGGCAGCGGTTGGCAGAGAAAAAGGCTTGAGAGGTGTGGGTAAGGTTGTAGAGGTGGGGGCCTTTTATAAGAGGAGAGGAGGGGCACTCTTGGAAGGTTATAAACTTTTACATTATTATAAAATGGTTATCAGATTTTAAAGGTCCCAAAATTATTTATCTCGAGGATAAGGTGATAGGAGTTTGAAATAAACCAATCCAATAGGTTTTTTACAAGTTTGGGTCTTAGATTTTACATTATCTTTTCATTTTATTTAAATCGTTAAATAATGAGGTAATCGTTGCATCATCATGGTGTCATAAATAATTTAATTTATTTAATTTTAAAAATTATAGAAAAAATATCATGATATAGGAAATATTTTTATATTTATAATTAATATTTATAGTCAAAAATATTACTTGTATAACCCAATTTAAAATTTTTTTTAGTAAAACAACACATGTTTGTGACATTTTAATTTTAACTTTAAATAAAAAGTTATTAATGTAATTTTCCAACCAAAGTGGCTCCATGTGGTCCCCAAGATGACCCATGGATTTTCTTGGTCGACCACGACTCATACAATAAGGGTAGGACATGTTTCAAGGTCATTTCATATTATTAAAACATTATTTTTGCATTAATTTACACTAATTACCTCTAATCGCGATTAAAAACTTTAAAGTTACTATTCACCAAAAAAATATTTTAACCCCATTGAACCACATTTTACATATTAATGAAAACCATGTATGTATTATTTTTGAAAATAAAATCATAGAAGTGTTAATGTTTCATTTAAATGAAAAATCAGTTTTTAAACTACCACTTAGTGGTTTCAATATTCATCTAAAATTGAAGTTTTTCAAAAAACAATTCATCCTAAGCTATATTTGATATTCCGAATTCAAAAATGAAGTCTATTTTACAAAATTAAAAACATATAAGTTGTATTAATTAATTTAATAATTAATTCCCGCTGTCAAAACAAATAGCGTGTTTTTAAGAAACAATATCTATTAAAAGATTGACACTAGTTTAAGTCCAATTTCAAATTGAAATAAATTACATTGACCCGTATTGGATTAAATGGTAAAAATATATTCTAATTTCAATTTAAAATAAATTCAAAAGATAATATAACCATATAAATAAATTAGATTAAAAAGAGGTTTTGAATTAAAATACAACATTTTTCACTATTCATTTAAAAATTACCTTTATCGAAAAAATACCAAAAATTTAGACAAAGTAAATTTTAATGTCCCGATTCTAAAGACTAATTTTATTTTGTCAAATATAACACAAAAAATTGTCAAAAATTGGATTTAAAAGAGGTTCTCCATCGAAAGGCGGTTAATCAACCTTTTAAAGAATATTAGAATGTTTACGCTTAAAATTGGATCCATTCGCATTTTTAATCCTCTAACATTTATTGTAAAAAGTAAAAATATTTGAAAAACATATATAATCATTTTGTTGTTAGTTCCATTCTTTCCCGCCATTACAATTGCTAGCCATTAACTACCATTTAAAATAATATTATTTTATTATTAGAGTGCAATGTAAGATTTCAAAGGAACTCGTTGTCACCTATTGGGTATGCCATCGAGCATAGCGTTCCCTTTCAAGTAATATTAAAAAAAATTCAAAAATAGGGATAAATATAAAAATTTCATATTCTTTATTTACCTGGGGTGTTACATCCTTCCCCCCTTTTGGTAATTGCGTCCTCGCAATTTTAAAATTGGTCTCGGAAACATCATTGAATGTCCCACATCGGATCAAGAGTCGGTAAAAAATCACTTTAAAAGAAAGAAAGAGAAGTACAGAGGTCACCCGAGTTAACCCATACTAGTATTCCATGTAGGAAAATATGGATATGGAAGAAAAATCAAAGTGTCATGTTCTAAGGGGGAGTGATAGAAAACCTGTTTAGGAGAAATTTAACCACAAGAAAATCACAAACTTGTGGTGGGTTAAACGTTATTCGATTCCCCAGTAGGAAATGTTAACGGACAACATTTTTTAAGTTACTTTTCATTGAGGAATTTATTTTTGATCGTAAGGAAATATACTTACTTGTCATGTTGACTTTAAACTTTTACTATATGTCTTACACAAACTCATACTTTCCCCAAATGATGAGTATTCACGAAGACTTGTTCACATTAAGAGTACTATAATCAACTTCTAGAGAATCATCTAATCCACATCATAGAACTATATACTTCCCATGTATTTAGACTTTATCCAAAAAAAACCAAAAAGTTTAGTACAAGATCAGACAATCCAGAAAAGGATAACCCTTTATAAAAAGAAAATCTATTCTTAATCTCCAAAATTTGTCCAACAGAACCGAAATTTCAACGAAGACCATAAGTAAACCAAACAAAGATTGAAACCCAAATATTTGAAGGATTTAATCACATATTCTTCCAAGTTAAATCGTATTATTTATCTCCAAAAAACATCAGTTTCTCTTAAAGTCTCATATTGAAAAGTAATTAACCTAATCACATATCCTCTATGATAGGTTAATAATTTCAATAGATAACCCAAAATCATCTTACTATTAATTCATAAAATCATTTTACTAAAAAGGATAAGTCATACTAACTAGGGACCTCACGTAGTCTAGTGGTAGGCGATAAATACCAGTCGCACTTTTTTTGTGGGTTCGATTCCCGCAGCTTTGTCTGACGCGACGGGTTGTCACACTGTCTGCGTGTTGTCCTTTTTCCAAACTATATAATTCTCAAATCATTCCCCTAAAAGAGATAAAATCATAAAAAATAACCATAACATAATTTAACCTCAATTTTATCTCATGCCTTTCATTTTCCATCATAACATATAGTAACCCATAATTACCACAAAAGTAAGGATCATATAAACACTAATGGTTACCTTTATAATTATTACCTGAACTTCCACATTGAGTTGGTCATCTCGTACATGATTAATTAGAGAACACACCAAGGATCAAGTGGTTGATCATGACTCCTTGATAGTTGGTTTATAACAACCACAAGTTTCCTCATTGAATCCCCCATTTCATCCAGTCTCTTAATCAGAGAACCACCACAGTTTCCTTCAAACCCATTGTCACTTTGGTGCCTGCTAAATCCATCCATTTACTAAGACCATAAATTTCAGTGTGAGTATATCAAAAAAATTATCATGTACTAATGAGGAAGATAAACACTAATATATACTTACTCATTCCCTTTATCTAAAAACTATGACACTTTCTGAAATCCAAGCCATTATGGTAATGTCACATATGCTTAGAGAATACCCTAACCTCTAAAGTTATCTAAACTGACCTTTGATACCAACTATAAGGCCCCGACCTTAAAACTTACTTAATGTTGAATTAAATGAATAATTCAAATTGAGGATCTTTTCATGTTTAGAGTTTTAAATAATTATCTCATAACTATTACATCTCAAGAGATTACAAAGATAGACACATCTACTCAGCTTCCATTTTTTTAACAAAATAAAAACTCTTGAACAAAAGAGTCATGTCTAGTTCATTATTTTAGACAGCCTGACATTTCCTTGATCCCATCCTTGACCCTATTCAACTTTATGTCCTGTGAAAAACATTTCAAAAAAAACATGGTATGAGCATAAAAAGCCCAGTAAAGGATACACAAAAAAGTAAAACTGTTAGTTTTTTCAAAACAACAAGTAAACCATGAATACTTTTCCAAAGTAATAATTTTCACCTTTATGAAGTAGTAAAAACATTTCACTGACTAAAAGACCATTACTTAACCTTTTGTAACCAAACTATTACCATAAAACCCATATAAAGAACACATAACATATAAAGGTAACTTGGGACATAAACATAATTAAACGGAATAACCATATAGTCGACTTCCACACATACTTAATGGAATACCCATATGGACAACTTCTATACCCAATGCATTGGAGGTTATAACGTTACCATCCGTCCTGGTATTCACGACACCACTCGTCATATGGTTAATCACGTAACCACCCGTCAAATGTCCAAGTAACATTATAAAATCATAGCACATAAAATATTATAAATACAAATATTTCATAATTAACAATTAATTTTTAATCACAATATATGATTTCAAGATATTGGCAAAATCAATTCTTTATCAAACCATTTTCAAAAACCATTTAATAAATAGATTTTTTTGAATCAAAGTTTCCCATACCACTTTGATTCTTTTAAAAGAATTTATATTTTAAATCAATAATGTCCATATAAATAAATCCTTAAAACCATTTTTAAAAAATGGACATTAATGATAAATATTTATAAGAATAAATCTTTAAAACATTTAAAATGATATTTTAGTTAAAGAGTTTTTAACAAAATAAGAGACGCTTGAATACAAATAAATGAGGAATAACATTTAATCAGAACATTATAATATCATGAGAATAAAGGGATTCATAATATAATAGGTCAAAGAACAGTATATAGACCATATAAGAGAGGAATAGGTGCATATCAAAAATGAAGTCTCAACGGAAATGAAAATTGAGATGAAATCCCTTAAAAAGATTGTATCCTTAGATTAAGGATAAATCAATTACATAATTATGTGTGGAAAACTAATACAGCAAATATAAGTGGATATTATGTGTAAAACAATCAGAGTTCATTCACACATATTCATAGAACTACATATTCAAGGAGTACAAGTTTACCCCAAAGAATCAAAATTTGGTTAAGAATTTCCCTTGCAAAAATTCGACAGCCTAACAGCGTCACATCAAAATTCATAAAATGAGTTGATGAGAGATAAAAATGGTATATAATCACATGTAAATAAAATTTAAAAAATAAGTATATATAATAACATATCCCAAAATAATAATATGTAATTTAAAAGACATAACAAAAGAAGTCTTTTTAAAGAAGAGGAGGGTGAAAGGTCCCCTTACCGATTTGGGTAACTTTTGAAACGTACACCACATTGAAGAAGGGTCATACAATGAATATGTAAATACCCATAAATGAAATTATATTACACAAAGAGTATAATAATGTGTAGTACATACACCAATCAAAGGAAATGGTGGAAAATGTAGCATAAATCTCACAGGAATAAAAGTGAGATGAAAAATCCCTTACGAAAACTCAGCAGCCTAACAGTGCCACTTAAAACATCCAAAAATGGATTGATGAGATCAAAATGGTCTCTCATCATATTAAAATAAAATGTACATAAATATTAATATAAAATAACATCCCCCAACATTACAAAGAGGATCTTAAAAGAAGTGACATAAAGGAGAGTACTTAAAAAGAACGATTGAGGTTGGATCTCTTACAAAAATTCGGAAGCCTAACGGCGCCACTCAAAACTTCCAAAATGGATTGATGAGAGAAAATAGGGTATCTCATAATATGATCATAAAAATTATAGTAATATTAATTTAAAATAACATCCCAATCATAAGAAATATGTGCTTAAAAATATTGTACTTAAAAAGAAAGAGAGGGGTAGGATCCCTTACCTCAAGTCCGACTTGCCTTGTTTGTTTCTTTTTATTCTTGAATAATAAACTTTGTCCAATTTATCATTGCTTAAGTAACTCCTCTACAGATTATTATTCAGTTCATATCACATATTATAATTTTATAATAATAGGTTAATAATGTGAGTTCATGTCAGATGTTTTTGTCGATGTTCGGTACATGAGTAAAAATTGAACTTGTTGGAAAAGAATTTTCCATGTAGTTCTTGGTACATCATCTCCAGAATAGTATTAATGTTTTAAATATCACATATATCCAGTATATATTCATTTTATACTATTACATAACATTTGGATATTAAAAATTAAAATCACCATTCATGGAGACGGTAGGCCGTACGTACGCATGAACGCTACTTTAATTTTTTTGTCATATTAATGGAAATAAAGTTAAAAGAGAGAGATATATATTATAATTATTGAATTATATCCATAATTTAGATGTAATATATGACATATATATCCATTATATATATGTACTTATAATAGTACATAACATTTGAAGATAAGAAATGAATGGTACCGTTCATGGAGACGGTAAGCTGTACGTACGCATGAACGCTACTTTAATTTCTTTGGCACATTTATGGAATTAAAATAGATGAGATGTATATATATATATATATATATATATATATATTATAATTAAATTATAATATATAATGTATATAGATCACATAAGTTCATCAATTTCATTCTTTATACATTTCATGTATTGCATGAACGAGTCACATCATTTGAGGGGGCGGTAGTCCACACTTCCACAAATGAAATTATCGCATTTTCACAACATGCAAAGCATAAAGTTATGTATTAAATATATGATACAGAAGCATATAGAGGAAATAAATATAATATATATCATAAATAAATATAGTTCCATCATAATGGATACCATGAGAGGTGGTATGAGAAGATAGAACAATCATCATTTTGTGAGGCAATAATTCGCCATCCACGGAAAACAGTATGTTCTTAAACCATTAGATAGATGTGTGTGTTAGTGTGGCTCGAATCCTCCTATTAAAAACATCCTAGTATATTGAAGATAATGTTTTTGTTACAAAAGAAATAAATATAAAAAGTTTATGGGGTTGGAGAAGCAAAAGAAAACAGAAGAACACTAGGGAAGACATTACCTTTAAATTAGTTAACTCTTTTTGATTTGAGCTCAAAGGCTTCCTTGGAAATGATTCTGCCCAAAGGTGAGGCTTCAATGATAAATAGAGGAATGTGGAGAGAATAAATGGGTAGGGTTTTTTCAAGACAAAGGCATGAGAGGTGTGGGTAAGGTGGTAGAGTTGGGGCTTTTTATAAGAGGAGAGGAGGGGCACTCTTGGAAAGTTATAAACTTTTACTTTATTATAAAATTCTTTTCGGATTTTAAAGCTACCAAAATTATATTTATCAAGAATAAGGTGATAAGAGTCAGAAATCCACCCATCCAATAGGTTTTTGACAATTGTAGGTCTTAGATTTCACATTGTCTTTTCATTTTATTTAAATCGTTAACTAATGAGGTAATCGCTGCATCATAATGGTGTCATAAATAATTTAATTTATATAATGTCTAAAAATTATAAAAAAATATCTAGATGTAGGAAATATTTTTAGATTTATAATGAATATTTATATTCAAACAGATTACTTGTAAATCCCCATGTAAAAATTGTTTTAGTAAAATAACACATGTTTGTGACATTTTAATTTTAACTTTAAATAAAAAGTTATTAATGTCATTTTCCAAAAAAAGTGGCTCCATGGGGTCCCCAAGTTGACCCATGGATTGTCGTGGTCGGAAATGACTAATCCAATAAGGGTAGGACATGTTTCAAGGTCATTTAATATTATTAAAACATTATTTTTTCCTTAATTTACACTAATTACCTCTAATCGCGATTAAAAACTTAAAAGTTACTATTCACCAAAAAATTATTTTAATCCCATTGAACCACATTTTACATCCTAATGACAACCATATATGTCAGATTTTTGAAAATCAAATCACAGAAGTGGTAATGTTTCATTTAAACAAAAAATCAGTTTTTAAACAACCACTTAGTGGTTTCACTATTCATCTAAAATTGATGTTTTTCAGAAAAATACCAAAAATTCACCCTAAGCAATATTTGATATTCCAAATTCAAAAACGATGTCTATTTTACAAATTTAAAAACATATAATTTTCATTAATTAATTTAATAATTAATTCATGTTGTGAAAACAAATAGCGTGTTTTTAAGAATCAATATATATTAAAAGATTGACACTAGTTTAAGTCCAATTTCAAAGTGAAAGAAATTCCAATGACCACTATTGGATTAAATAGCAAAAATATATTCTAATTTCACTTTAAAACTAATTCAGAAGATAATATAATCATATAAATAAATTAGATTAAAAAGATGTTTTGAATTAAAAAACAACATTTTTCACTATTCATTAAAAAATGAACATTATCGGAAAAATAAAAAAAAATAAAAAAGTAAATTTTGATGTCCCGATTCTAAAGAAGAATTTTATATTGTCAATTATAACACATAAAATTGTCTAAAAGTGGATTTAGAAGAGGTTCCCCATCAAAATGCGGTTAATCGACCTTTTAAAGAATATTAGAATGTTTACGCTTAAAATTGGATTCATTCACATTTTTAATCCTCTAACATTTATGGTAAAAAGTAAAAAATATTTGACAAACATATATAATCATTTTGTTTTTAGTTTCGTTATTTCCTACCATTACAACGTCTAGGCGTTAACTACCATTTAAAATAATATTATTTTATTATTAGAGTGCACCGTAAGATTTCAAAGGAACTCGTTGTCGCGTATTGGGTATGCCATCGAGCATAGCGTTACCTTTAAATTAATATTAATATTTTTTCACAAATAGGGATAAATATAAAAATGTTAGATTCTTTATTTACCTGGGGTGTTACATAATGGGTATTTATTGACCATCTATTTTGATTACATTCTAGTTGGTGATTTTAATGGTTTTTTTAAAGAATCTTGAATGTTTTGGAAATTTTTGGGTTGGACATGGTTAGCACATATTTTTTCCAAACTTTGTGCCTACCCTATTCAAACCAAACATCCAAGAAAAGTGGTGGTTTGAAAAGTTGTAAAATGATTTGAAAAATAGTGTTCAGAATTAGTAGAACAATAAGACCAATTAGTGGGGTGCATGGTTAAGGTGCATGGTTTTTCAAACAATGCGTCCCTTCCCAAATAACCATACATATGGTAATTTTATTTATGATAAATTATTTTAAAATATCCAAAACCACAATTTGATCAACTGATTATACCTTACTTGAGTTATCATGAGTTTCTAGGTTTTAGAGGCACTCAAGAACCCTTTTGACCTCAAAAGCCGATTCCATGGTGGATTAATTTTTTATAAATATTTTTTGATACCTCTATGATAATAGATAGACCTCTCGAAAGTTATATCCCTCTCTCTATATATTTACCCCCTAAATATTTTTACATCATCACATATCTGTCAGAGCTAAATTCAATAGTTTTGGATTGTAATTATAGGTTGTATTTATAGATCTTCATTGTTGTTTTTCTCCATTGAAAAACTTGTTGTTGGGGGTGTGTGATGTGATTCTATGACTAAGGGTGGATTATCCCCTTTAGACTATATATATAATTAAATATTGATTTTTTTATTTATTTTTGATACAATTTATTTGTGAAATGCAATATGATATGAATTATTATTGAAATATATTTGGAATTGAATGGTTGGACCCCCCCCCCCCCCCACATTCTAATGTGATTGAAATTTGTGGCGTAATTAGAAATAAATGGAATTTGTGAATTTATTTAAGTATATATTTGTAGAATAATTTCTTAAATTGATTTAATAAAAAACTAATTATGGTTTTTTTTAAGGAATGTATTGATGAACAACCCATGTTTTGGATTTGAAATTGAAGATGAATATTAAAAAGGGAAATTGGAAAATTAAAATTGTGCATGATGATTGACTTCAAATGAAAGGATTCTCAATTTTAATATTGATTTACTAATAATATGATATCTTTTGTAGTTGGTGGGATTTTCAAAATAAGAGCATGGGGAAGAAAATTCCCTATCATATGATTGATGATTTAAAATATAACAATAATATAGTTTGGTATACAATATCCCCAATGGGATATTGATGATTCTTATCTAACCGAAACATTAGAGACACGTGTACACATATTTCCAATATCACATATATGAGTGTATGAGGATCCTATAACTTGAAACTATTTAACATTTGAGTAGATTAACATGGTTATTATTGCAAATGATTTGATTAAAAATTAATTTGGTTTTGGAAATTTTTTACCCATTCAAACCAATTTACATAAACTATTTTACATAAAGTGTATATTAAACCATATATGGAATGTTTCAGTATATTTATATAAAATATTGTGTTGATTCATTTTGATTTTTTACATCCATGCCTAGTTTTTGTAAAATAAAAAGCATACTTTGGTTTATTATAATGTCATATCTCGATGGAAAACTTAGTTCACATGAGCCTTGTCCCATTTTGTGACGTATCCTTAAGTGTGTCCACAAGACCAAGGTTCAAAACCAGGTAGAGGCATATTTCTAGGTAATGTAGCAGTGTTGTAGCAGTACTCTAGAAGGTACTATAGCATAATGGTACACAATGCGATACTGTAGTAGAACTGTACACTGTACAAGTACTGTAGTAGAACTGTACACTATGCGGGTATTGTAGTAGATAATTTTCGGTACTATAGAAACTAGAACTATTCAACTTGGGCCATTGGTTTGGGTTTCATGTCCTTAATGCTTTCGGTCCATCCAGGACTTCAGGTAAGTAGGGATCTCAGGCCACCTTTAAGGCCTTCGGGCCACCTCATGGCCTTCAGGCCACATGCAGTTGCCAAAGACACACTACAAAAAAGGAGCAGCCCCAGATGAGGGTTTAGAGCATGTGAACTCACTAGAGTAGATCCAAATGGATTTTTCATAATGATAGGGTATGGATTTACCTTCAGAACCAGCCTGTGATTGCACGAGAAGCCTATCCATACAACCTTGTGAAGGTGGAGAGCTACTATAATTATGCAGATGCTGGGGAGGGGTAGTTCCTTGTAGATGGTTTGTTTGGATTCTCTAATACTTTCGGGTCATGTAATCTCCTAATCCTATAGGCCATGTAATCACTGAGCTTACGGGCCTTTTTAGGGTTCCCCCTAATCCCTTGAAAGGGGGGTTATCAAAAATCAATAAAAATGAAGGCCTTAGGGCCATTTGGGATATAGAAAACATGGTGAGACCCTTAATAGTTTTTTATCACACTGAAATTAATTTCCATAAATTATTTTTAGATTTTCTTCTATGAGGTCCAAGAAAAGGGAAAGCACCTCTTGTTAGAGATGGTTGTTCTTGATTCATTAGGTTCTGAATGATATTTACTACAGGATGTCGAGTATACCTTATTTACTATTGAGTATATTGATGATGTAACGCTTTGATTTTTGATATACCTATTTGGATTCATGTATTGTACCACTTTTTTGTTTTTTATAATAAAAATATATATTATTATATTTTTCTTTTTCGTATGTAAAATTCAATCCATCTATTAGATTATATGATTTTATGTTATAGTCACCAACCTGTGGGGATCTAAAATGCCCTTTAGGTTACTTTTTTAATGATCGGGTATCTAGGTATCAGGGTATAAGGGAAGGTTTGTGACACATTCAACATAGGTTTTCATAAAAAATATGGTTAACCTTTGTAGGAAAACCTATCTTGTATTTCATGTTCTTCATTTGCAATAACTGTTATCCAATTATAGTTTCATTTATTTGATCTCTATAAAACTCTTCAGAAATATTTAATTTTTCATTCCATATTATCATGATTTCTATCCATACATGATTATAGAATTTTTGTTAACATATATTTTCATTAATGATTTTGTGTGAACCTTTTTACGAATCTCTATTACCTATTCTTCTAGGATGTCACAAATTAAAAAAATAGTTTTATCCCTCTCGTGGATATATTTTCTCCCTGAATTTGGGATTCCTCCTATTCTTTTGATATCCATGGAATACATTCAATGGTTTAAGGTTTGAATCTTCCAAACACAATGAATAAATATTATCATATTTTTTATAAAATCCCATCCAACACCCTTTATTATATTCCTGAAATTATTTTCCAAAATTTCATGTTGTTCAAATATCCTCTATTTTCTTATTATTCACAGAAGGTAAACTATACACTATTTTATTTATTATAATTTTATAGTCTCGTATTCTCATCATAATATGGTTTTTATTGTGTTAGTGAATCCTATAACTCTTTATTACTATTTCCACATTTATATTCATGCTCACAAAACATAGATATCGATTATAATTTAGTTTTTGATTGAATAATTTATGATTTGTTGTGTTAAATTTTTGAACATCATTTGTTATTTTATTATAATAAATTATACCTTTTATCTTGGCCTTTAATAGATTCATAAATTTTATATATTACTCCATTATTTAATTTTAAATTCACAAAACTCCAGTAACACTTATAATTTTTGAAGAATCATTGTTTTAATTTTGATGGAATCATTCTGAAAAAAATTATGTACATGTTACAAATTTTATAAGGATTTTTCTTATTTTTTTTATTTTTTTTAAGAAAATATCTTCTTTAATTTTCTTATATCCACTAATGATTATGTGGTGTATTATTCAACATTTTATAGTAAATATATTTTCATGTAACTCGACCTGAAATAACTATAAATGGTAAAACAACATTAGAACATAAAAACATTTTGGATTTATGGGATAAATTTTTTTTTACTATATAAAATGAAAAAATATGTTTAGCTGTATTTTTTATCTTTCATGAGTAATTTTGTTGGCATGTTTATAATAGGATTGTTTTTGAAACAAATTCTATCTTATAATGATTTTAAGATTTTTCATGGGAAATTCCTTGGTTTGAAAATTTTATATCCATATCAAGACGCTTGATGAGAATTTTGTTCTAATAGTATTTAAATGATTTCAGATTTTATTCATATTAACTATTTACCCTTTGTATATGGGATTTATTATTTATTTATTATATCTTTCATGGAATTAAATATCTATTATATTATTTTTTTGATTGAACCTTCAATTATACATCCTTATCATTTATAGATGTTATAAATTTTTTTAAGAACATGGAATACCTCTCCAAAGTATTTCTTTCTCACCAATTTCTCACAACTAGTTAATTTAAATTCTTATTCTACAAAAACAGATGTTAATTAAAAAATTACACTAGTTCATGTTTGGTTTCAACAAACTATATGAGAGTTTTACATTATTTTAATTTCTTAAAAAAGGAACATTACAATAATATAATGAATTTTTCAATATATAATTTATTTCATCAAGAATTTATTTATTAGATTCAATTATATATGTGATTAAATTTATAGGGTCGGTATTTACATATAAATAATTGGAACCACCTCAAGTGAGATACAGAATGCTATCAATAACTAAAAAACAAACCCATATCTTAGGAACGTGATGTTACGGCCACGAACCAAACCTCAACCAACCCATACCACTATAATAGACCATATGAAAATTCAATTCACATATATTTTAAACTAAACACAAATATATTGAATTATTTTAATGTGTTTATCCACCACATACCCACTATCACTGAAACGTTTTTCTAAATGCATACTTAAAACAGATTTAGTTGATGAGTGGTAATAACATTGACTAAAATTATGTGGTAAAATATCCTTATTCCTAATCTCAAACATATTATTATACTTAATTTATATGTTTTTCTTTAGATTTTGAATTATTTTGTTGAGAACTCTAATATATATTTAATAATAAGATTTTTTGAGATCTCTATCTATGAAAATTATAACATTTTATTAAAAATCCAATACATTAATTAGGATAATACTATTGTTCCATAATAGTAAATAAATTTATAAAAAAACTATAAATGATTTGATACCACTTATATGGCCTTATGAACAATACTAGGACACTAGGGGATTAATCATAGAGAAACTAATTTTAATGAGATTTGGATTTTCTCCAAAATAAGCCCAATTATACTAAAATATTTGTCTTATTAAGGGAAATGGATCTATAAATGATTAATAATTTTCTCATCCATTATAAAAATATCATATCCATAAACGAATTTAATACAACTAAACACAACACTACTATTTAGAGAAGTGTTTTTTGGGGAACTCCTTCTCTCAGTGATAAAAAAAATTGATATCTAATAATATGATATCCCCCTATATCCTGTAACATAGAAAATAAAGTAAATGATACTTTTGATAATAAAAAACCCACTAAATAAATCGGATTGAAATTATATTTTATCCCTTTGATAATAACCTTCTTTATGTTATAAAAGGAAATATGTTCTTTAAAATAAAATATTTCTGCACTCAATCATCTAATATTGAAAACATAATAAAAGTATTGGTGTGGGTAAAATTAATGATTAGTAAGAGATAAAGAGTGGATAAAATCATTTTTTGTAGTGTCGTAGGCTTAAATATATACTTATAGAAAACTGTGGGGATTATATCATCAAATTGGTATAAGGATGTAATAAATTCTACCATTTTCTCTCTATTTTCCACATTATCCTATATAAAATTTATTATGATAAAAATTAGAAATTGTGGGTCATAATGTTTTTTAACATTAAATAGAACATTGTTTATAAGATATGATTATGGTCGGTTTTTACACCTTCACCCACTAATCATGGAACTACTACTTCAACCATATCATCATTGTGAAAATAATTATAACAATAATATATTTAGCTTATTTTATTATTAAAGAAAATATATTTCTCTTCCAACTGTTGAAACAAGAAAAAATATCTCCTAATAAAAATATTCCACCTCATGTCAACCTTTTTCCATCAAAATATCCTACATAGTTTATATTATTAAATATGGATATATTTTTATCATCCATAGTCATTTACCATTTCCCAAAACATGATGTTCCCTTGATGTATTTTTATAACTCATTTACATACCATATGATGATATTTTTTATGAGTATCATGATGTCTAGAAACTATATACACAACATTGAATATAAAATCCTTAAATGTAGTGACGTAAATAAAACATCCCAACATATTTATGAAGTCCATTAGATTGATACCTTCACATTCAATGTAAGTGGACAAATTCCGCCCCACTTGAATTGGTGTTCATATAAGTTTAGATTCATCCATCAAAAAATTAATTAAATATTATTTAGAATTCATACCATGTTATAGAAAAATAAATTTTTTTTCTTTAAACACATAAAAACCCATAGTTTATTTCACATCACCGAGAATGGATTTTTGAAATTTATTATTCAGTTAATTGGAAATTTATTTTCAATATCTCTCATGATAACGAATAAATGATAATCATTAAAAAATATAAAAAATATTAGTGTGTCTATCTATATTTAAATTATATAATTTATTTTACAAAAATTCTTATGATGAATTTTAACTACTTAAATTTGAAGAACAATATTTAATACTAGAGCATTAGGGCCTATTTACAGCTATACATGGCCTTTATTAATTTTTACACTCTAGTGTCATCATATTTATTCATAAAAACATCAGTTTACTTAAAACGTACCACTTCATAAAGATCAAAATTTCTAATGGTATATCTGATCATATTTTGAATGATTTTATATGACGTGTATGCTTCCAAATAGATGCAAAAATTTATATCCATAGAATACATATGTTTCCAAAAAATCACTTCAAAATATAACCCTTGTACATATGATATCACATTAAACACTAGTATATCCATTTTCCCAAAAAAATCATTTATCATTTTTATTGATTCCAAATACCTTTTTTTAAATGTATTTATAGTTATTAATAGTATCATAGTTTTGGTGGTAACATATTTACATTATCATTAAGTAATATAAATCTAATCTCAAATGGACAAATAGTTTTATAGTATTGGAAAACTAGTTACAAAATCTAATAATTTATTAAATTTAAAAACATAAAATATAATAACTATTTTCATTTGGATAATATTTATTCTGTGAAAAACGTCCATGCATATCAAAAATAATTCATAGGATCCATAGGAAAATAAAAAAAATATAGGAGTGAGAATAGAAGCCTACTAATAATATTCATATAGTGAAAGATGAATAAGAAGAAATTAATTTGGTAGTAAATAAGTCATAATAAAATTATTACACATAAATGATTACATTAACCTAAAAATATCCATGGATATAAAAACTACACAACTAATCACATGAAAATCAATAACGGATTGCATACTGATGTAATGAATAATGTGAAAAATCTGAAACATATCATCAAGGACTAAACGAAGACATCTTAAAAAAATTTCAAGGGTTTGTTCCATGATATATACATAAATCGTTGTAGCCTCATCCAAAACCCAATATATTATTTCTCATGAGACTTTCTAATTTATATAGGGGATATTGTTAGACCCTCCCATCACTTAATAAGTCCAATGCATTCCTCATATAGAAGTGTTGAAACATATTTCAGAAAAATAGTAATAATGAAATTATAATACATAATTTTTATAGTCACCATAATAAATAAACATAATAATTAACCGTACTATCAAATTGTGAAATTATATTAAAATAACATGTGTCTAATCAAACTGATAATTAAACATCTTATAAAATATGGTTGAGGGAGTCAAAAAATAATAATCTGAGTAGTGAATAATATATAAAAATGGATGTTTACGTTAATGAAATTACCTCAAACATATTGTTATAAAACTCTTGATAATGTTACTTTTTTCATATTAAAAATAACTAATTATAAAATTAGTGCATATATAAAAGATAATACTTTCTTTGAAAATAATATTTTAAACATGTAAAAAATTCTTCAATGAAATGAATAGTCTTAATGGATGGAGAAACCATACATTTTATACAAGATTAAATAATTCCTCTAAATTTTATTTGAAAATTAAAAATTTACCTGATTCAAAAAATAATAGGAATATTATTTTTGAACTATTTTTTTTAAATAAAATTTGGGAAAATATCGATTTAAAAAATAATTTTTGAATAGTAATTTTTAAATTTTTTTTGTAGAAATAATTAACATTAAAGAGATATATTACCCAATGGAGACATATACCTAAAAAAACTCAAATAATGATGACATGGTGAAATAAACAGTTACATTAGTTTAAAATCCTTTTCAATGTGTTCAAATGTCCCATTCTTTAGGAAGATGCATTTAGATAATTTCATAAGGAAAATAGTGTTGTAATTTTTCATACACCAAAACCATAATAACATGTCTAAATATGCTTAAAAGAGTAATTGTACAGTTCTAGTCAAGATAGGTGGCTAAATGTCTTGTTAATAATTAATGAAATGAGTGTTCATTTATCATTGAGGTGAGTCTCACTTTTAGAATTTCTTAATTCCTTAATTTATTGTATGATAATTATCTTTCCCATATTCCACAAAACATCAAGAAGTATTAATATTAATATGCATATGGTTTAAATATCATCAAATAATAAAATTTGAATAGTTTTGGTTTATGGTTTTAGCCTTCTCGTTTTGAATAACCCCATAGTTAACCTATTTTAACATTAACCATGGTAATATATTTTCACAATTAATTGTTAATAATTTTAAACATTAGTTAACTATTGGATGATAAATGGTCTATAGATTTAAGTTTAGAATATAAAATACCTACCTTTTCCTATATCAGGTTATTAATGATTTTAAATATTTTAAAAAAAATGGAAAATTACCATTAATGTTTTTTTGAAATAAACATTTAATTTTACTTCAACTAGATCATGAAAAATTTAGAATTAAAATAAAATAATTTTAAACATCCATAATATATAACATTGATGTAGAATAATTTTTGGACATATTGTCTCATTAAAAGTATTTCTCTTTTAATTTTATTAATCTAATATATTTTAGTTTTCTTCAATTTAATTAATATTGTATTATAATTGTAAATGGATTTCAGAATATTATATAATTTATAAAAATTATAAATAAATATTTGTAATTAATATAATTTAATTTATATAAAAATAAATATTTTATTTCATTCATATCTTGATTTTGACTTTATGTGAACACATTAGAGATATTAAAAGCAAAGATAGGGACATTTTGTAATGTTCTATAATTAAAATAATATATAAATAATTTTCAATGAACATTAAAAATCAAAATTTTCCATTTTAAGTCTTATATGATAAAATTAAAATTCAATTCCACAAATAATAATTTTTATGAACTATTATGACCTTATGACATAGATTAACAAAGATTATCTGGATTTACCACTTACTAATATGATAAATTTTATAAAGGATACTATTTTTATTAAATAAAATATAATTAGAATATTTAATAAAATTTATCATCCTAATTCCCAACATTTCATCAATTTAATGAAATTAAAAAAATATAATAAATTTAATTTAATATCATTTCTTGAAACATGAATGAAATAAATTTTTAGTAATATGTAGTTTTTAATCTAAAACAACATCTATTATTAACCAATGAATAGTAAAAATATTATATGAATGTTAAAATATATTACATAATATTTTATATATACATTTCATTAATGTAATTTACTAATAGTAGTTAATTTGATTTATTACGATAAAAAATTGTTACACAAATAAAAATAGTTTTCTTAGGAAAATATGATTTTATGTATGTAAATGATTTTATAAAAAATGGAAAAATATAATTTCTTCCAATAAACATTATTGGATTATTAATAATATAACAAAACTAATATTACATTGAACCATTTAAAATTTATCTTTTCAAATGGCTGAAAAAAGTATTGTTTTAAAAAATCAATATATTTCTTTGTTCACTAAAAATTGAATCTTTTTAGATATATTCAAAAATTTCACGAGATGAATTTTTTAAAATGATGAATTAAACATTTAAATAATTTTTATAAAATAATTTTTATTAACTTTTTATAACATAATATTTTTTTTCAGAGAGTCACAAAATTAGATTTTGATGAAAAAATATTTCTAATGCATAAAATACCATTTATGAAAATTATGTAGGTATATTATAAAATATATCATTAAATTTTTATTGAGAAAAAAAATTATATTTATATTTCATAATCCAATTAATTTTATTCATACCTTCTTATTTAGTGAATTGTTAATAATTTTCATATTTAAATATTATTATTTTGGGGTTCGTTTCAGCTCGATGTTTGGTATTGTATACACTATTGAACATTATTTTCTCTTAATATATCAGGGTGTTAAATTATCCCATTATTAAATAAATTATTTCCTTGCAATTTGATCTAGTGATTGGTAATCAACAGTTTTACATTTTGAAATTTCTTTTTCGAAAACGCCCTTCGTAAAAAGGGTTAATAAAACACATTTTTTTAAAAATGGAACATGAAATAAAAGGATAATAAAATCATCATTTATGAATAAGAGAAAATAATTTGGAAGTTAAAAAATAGATATTGAGTAGAAAACTAACTCCAAATGATAAATAGGTAGTGATAGATAACATGGTAATTATATAGTTAACGATCAGAAAATAAAATAAATCTATTACATATTAAAAGACCATTCATTTATTACTAAGAATATCAAATGGAGAAGATATTTATTTCATGTTTTAGTACCTAATGTATTATGATTATTTTATTATCTATATAATTCTCTTGAGGAATAAAATTACTTGATTTATTTCCATTTTATAATAACAATCTCATCCTTTTGTTTTGCTTCAACCTATATGCACATTACCTCTTATTCTAATAGATAGATAATTAATATGATTTTTATTATGCGTGGAGAACTTTCAAAGAAGAAGATGACCCAAAAATCATTCCTTCTACCTCTAGACTTTTACCAAAACCAAAATCGTTTGAACATGGTATCACACACTAACCACACAAAATTACATCCAGTTTTCCACATAATACATTCAATAAGTAATCTATCTTATGGATACTCTAAAATATCAATAATCAAATTCCAAAAAAAACATATTTTTCAGAATAAGTTCACTAAATTTCAAAAATAAACATATAATTAAAATCCCATAACTTATTTATTTAGGTGAAATTCAAATATATTGACAATATATTTTCATAAAAAAATCTATAACATGAATTACTATAAAACCATAATGGAATAATGTATGCTTAAAATAAGTAAGTATTATATTATCTAATATAGTTTATAAAATAAAAAAAATCACGTAAAACACATCAAGAATAAATTTACTAACCAATTTTATAGTCACCAAATCTTTATTATTTACTTTCATATCAAAATCAGAAAAACAATTATGAGTGTATTTCGTAGGATCATGTATTCCTTAAAAATACCATTATAACAATAATAAATTTTATTGCATATTGGTTTCATTTAACATATTAATTAAAATTCACAATATAACTAATATTGTTATATTTACATGTTTTATAATTCTTATAACAAGAAAATAAAACATCATTTTTGAATCTATATATACAATTACTTTATCCATTTCACTTTTACTATACAAATGGCGTAATATTGAAAATGATCCATTTTATTATATTGATATATATTCCCATGATAAACAGAGAATTAATTTTTAAAGCTACCCACATCCTCAATGTTTATGAATTTCAAATTTTAGGGTTATTTCATTTTAATGAAATCATGAACATGGTTACCATTCACTCCAAAATTACATTAAATTACTATTACCATGATGAGTGTACCACAGTTTTCTCTATAATTATAACATGTAAGAATATAATTCATTTTATTATTCCCCTTATACATTGTTTTTCTGTTCCACTGAATCCTTCTTCTTTTTTTCATAACCATATGACTTATAGATTTCATTCTATTATACCCTACCATTAATAGATCATTTTCGAGATCAGTTCCCCTATAATGATTTTTCTAATCTAAATAATAAATATTAAATATTACTCATTGTATTGTAAATTTATACTGCAATATGCATAGATAAACTTTTAAATTTCGATTTATTCTTTACATGATTTTCTTCTTCTATTTTTGGAATGATTCTATAATTATATCCCTATATCCTCTAATTGGTCATGAGGAAATCATTTATCCATGAAATATTACCTAAAATCCTTCCAGTATATGCGTGTTATTTAATCCCATCCTTTGTATTTCAATAAGTGACCACCATTGATCCATATCCCTTGAGATATTATCATCATACAGAAAAAACATTTCTGTTTCTTTACAACACTAATAAAAAACGTATTCTAAAAATAACATTTCTATTAATCAACTACAAAGGGATTTGAAGTCCCAATGAATGATTCACGTAGATAAATAATGATGATATCTAACATCGTTACACTATATTATGGATAAGTATGATTCTCCATATATAATTCTTTTGATAATATAATTTAACAACCCCAATATAGTTATAATTTAAAAATCTCTTCATATAGCTCTATCTCCATCTTTAGCTACAATTACAATTCTGACATCATTATATTCCTATAAGGGAAATAACTTAATGTATTACATAAATATATATAATTTTTATTCATTCCAATATGATTAATTTATATATAATGGAATACAATATATTATATCATAAAATAAATATTAAAATTATAATTACTAAAATAGGTAAACTAATAAAATAAATTTAAAATTGTATGCATAACAACAATAGTTCAAAAGTATAGTTTGTTTAGGAATATTATCAATCTTTTTCTATCGTTATTTTAAATAATATATGTTTTCATGAATATTATTCCAATTTTAATTATTAAAAATTCTCAGAAAGGCACAATATTATTTCATGCTAAGTGGTTACTTTATTATATTGACACTACATAAATTAAATTTCACCATAAATGACTATTGAGTTTACTCTCCATATAAAACTAGATAAATTGTTGAATATTTAATTATATTTAAAAATATAAAATAAAACCAATTTCTTTATTTGGGATCATCTCTATTCTCTATCATAAATATCAACATGTGAATAATAAAACACTTCCAAGTATTCCATCGAAAAAATCATAAGAAAGGGTTCAGATCTAATTCTAAGTATGTGAATTCATATACTAGAAACAAATAATTTATAAATAATATGTCATGAAATAAATGGTAATCATATAATGCAATGTTAATATTTACATGATCTAAAAAACATCTGTGGATATGAAAAATACTCAAATTGAAACAATGACATCAATAAATGTTTTCATAATGATGGAATGTATATTTCCAAACATCGAAAACATATCACAATAGAATCACCCAAGACATCTAAGAATACCATCATGTAACTGTACCATGAAATCAACATTAATTTTAAAGGCGTCGAACAGAAAAAAATCATGTTTTTTATGAGACATAAAGATTCATTGAGGGGATATATAGGGATTTGCACACCACATACAAATTCCAATGCATTATCATATGAAATGGTTAAAACAAAAAAAAACTTATAACTATTATACTGAATATAGTATGCAAAATGTTAATAATTACCCCAATTAAAAAACATGGTGATGAACCATTTAATATAATATCATGAATTTTATTAAAATAGTACATCATCGATCAAATTGATCATAAACCAACAAACAAAATATGGTAGATGGTATCATAAGATGAAACCCATGTTAATGAATTAGATTTAATAACGGATAATGAAATAAATGAAAATAATAAAAAAGTAGTTTTGGAATCATCATGTGGAAATTACCATTATAACTTTGAATCAAATTATATTTAAAAAGTTTTTCACATATAAATGAAAACATTTTATTTGAACACAATAATATAAACATGTAAAATAAAATTCAAAGAATATATGAGTAATGAAGTTAGAAAAATATCTTAAAATTATGGATGTTAACAGAAAATTCTATTAATTAATTTTTATGAAATGTCATAAAGTAACTCATTTATAAATTGATAGGAAAATTATTTTTAAGCTATTTTTGGATTGTCAAATTTAGATAAAAATTAATTTAAAGAGTTTTTTGATAATATTAATGAAAATTTTCCACAAAAAAAAGAAAAAATCAACCTACAATAGAAATTTTACCCAATATATAAATACAAACATAAACAATCAAGTATAATATTGAGTTTTTGAAAAATATTTACCTTATGTTTATCTTCCTTTGTATTGTTTCGAACCACTTCTTATTTATGAGATATCATTCAGATACATTACTATGGAGGAGAAGATTTTATTTTTTAGAGACCAAAACAACCAAAATATGAATAAGGAAGAGGATAAGGGTAGTTAGTGGGTTTTTTACATGAAATATGAATAATTGATATGTGAAAAAGTGAACGATGAGAGGTCATATTATAATTGTGTTGAGGGGATGTTTTGGAATTTCATAAATAGATTAGTTTTTATTATTTTGATTTTATAGAAATAAATTCCTCAAAAAAGAAACTGATTAAGTCCTAGTTTAGGATATAGTTGAAAATGAATCTACCAATAAAAATTGGATTGGTTTGTGTAGTATTTTAATCCAATCATTCAGTTTAACCCCTTAATTAAAATATCTTAACATTAACCAAGGTATCATATTTTTTATTTATAAGGGCTTAGAAGTTTTCATATAATTTAACGGTTGACTCATAAAAGGAAAATTTATAACATTGTATTCCATATTATGCACACCTTGGTCATCCATCATTATTTTAATGACATTTTATTAGCAGAATAAAATATTATTTTAATAAATTTACATTAATTTCATTTTTAACACTATTCAATTAATTTGAATTAAAATTAATCTTTATAAATGAATAATTTTAATATCATACATTATAATCACACTATTATTTCATATATATCATTAAAATTCATGGGTAACATTGACACAAACAATTTATAACAATTTTAATATTTTAAATATTGTATATTTTATTTTTCAATTAGTTAAAAAACATTGTATTAGTGTTCCACAAGCCCTTAATGTGGTTATATAAATACTAAAAATTGAAATTAAATTTATATCCTGAAAGTAATTTAATTATTATAAATATAGACAGTTTGGTTAATTAATATATTGATTATTCCCTACGTAAATACATTACTGATATTATAAACAAAGAGAGTGACATTGTGTAATTTTAATTGATTTAAACAATATATATGGAATTTTATTCTAAAAGTGTCCATTAAACATGTTTATATGAAGAATAATGTGACATAGGTCGATTTAAATTAATAATATATGTATTTCGATGAATCCATATGGCCTTAAAACTTAGTTTTAATATAGATAACCCATATTTACGCTTCATAGAGTTGAAATGTTTTACAATGTAGCAATTCATATTGATCAAAAAAAGATGAATAAATACCAAATTTTATCCTCTTAATTACAATTTTGGAATTAATTTTATCAAATTAAATATATACATATATATATTTGTTTTAAAAATAAAATTTAATATAAGTGTGAAAATGAGATGAAAATAACAATCTAGAAAATGCTTTTTTAAGAATGAAGATGATTTATTCATATCTCAACCACAATAAATATATTATAGGGATTTAATATTATCTAATTTAATATATAATCTTTAAATTTAATTAAATTCATTCAAAATTAGTTTTTTATTAAATTGTTTATTATACAAATACGTTGCCTGCATGGAATCATTTTCTCAAAAGAAATAATTATTTATGTAAAAAAAATTATTTAAAAGTAATTCATATAATTGATTTAGGAGATATTAAGTGAAATAATAGTTATATAATTGTACTAAATTCACTATTTATCTATTTTAAAATAATATAGAATTACAAAATTAGTAAAAACTAGAATACAATTTTTAATAAAAAAATTATTTTACACTATACACTAAAAAATATTTCTTTCAAAAAAACTCCAAAATATTAAATTTAATAATATTTTAATAATATTCATTCAAATATTACAGTTTTTATAAAATTAAAATAAATATATTTCCAATAAATAAATATTTTCTTATAAGAAATTGTAAAATAATTTTTTATGAATTTTTTTTTCAAATCATAAATTAACTTCTCTAAAAATTGAATATTATTTAATAATCATTAATCAATGTATTTTTATTAAAAAAGCAAAAATTTAAATATATGTTATAATTTGGTTAATACTTCTAAAACATGCCAATTTAATTTTTCTGTTATAATAGTCATATTTAAATATAAATATGTTTTTGTTTTTTAAGATCGTCGTTGCATGTTGTACAGGATATTAAACATTGTATTATTTTAATTTACATTTATGTTCCATATTACGTGTCATAATAAGGTAACACACATAATTCATTTAATTTTTATCATGTTCTTCATAAATAGCTTCAATTCACTTCCCTTAATTGAAGAATTATTTCACTAAATTTGGATAAACTAGAGTGATTATTACTATCACCTTTTAAAAACTCAACCCCCTTTAAGTTGGTTTTTTCATACCATCATATCTATGTTCACTACGGGAAAAGGGGTTTTTGTGATGGGTTATTTGCGACGGGGATAAATCCCATCGCAAATAGTCTTGTTAGAAACTTATTTGTGATGGGGGCATCTTCCCGTCACAAATAACTACTTATTTTCAATGGGGAAAGCTAACCCGTCGCAAAAGGTTTGGCGCGCAATGCATGCAAAATCGTGGGAAAGTTATTTGCGACGGGGGGTTACCGCCCGTCGCAAATAACCGGCGGTGGTAAAAAATATTTGCAATGGGGAAAGCTCACTCTTCGCAAAAGTTTACCGCCGCCTGTTATTTTCGAAGGGGGGGAACCCCCCGTCGCAAATAACCGGCGGCCGTAAAAAAAAATTTGCGACTGGAATATACCCCCATCGAAAATAGTATGTCGGTAGGTTATTATTTGCGACGGGTCCCGTCACAAATAACTATCTAACCGTTGACCATGATAAATGCAGGATAAAGTATTTGCGATGGGATATTATCGCAAATAATACTATTTACGACGGGTATCCTGTCGTAAATAGTCCGGTCGCAAATAAGTTAACCTATAAATACCCCCATCCGTTTTTTCATTCATTCTCAAACACTATCTTCTACTTCTCTTAAAACTCTATTTTTAGGGTTCACAGTTTCTTAAGTTTAATTTTTATTTCCGGAGTTGATATTGAACTCTTCAACAACAATCAGAGATCAACCTCAAATCAATTTTAAAGGTATTTATGTTCATTTTAATTTAATATTTATTATAAATTTTTTATTAGTTTTAATTATTCTTAATTAGTTGTAATTTAATTATGTTTAGATTGTTTTGTTACTTAATAAATTTAAATTAATAGTATTCATTGTTCATAGTTAATGATAATTAGGAATAATTATTAATAATTAGTCATAATTAAGAATAAATACTAATAATTAGTAATAAATACTTATAATTAGGAATAAATAGTAATAATTAGTAATAATTAGTAATAATTTAGAATAATTATGAAATAATTACGAAAAATTATAAAAAATAAGATAAATACAAATAATTACTAATAATTACTAATAATTACTAATAATTACTAATAATTATTAATAAACCTCTCCCATGTGCGCATTAACCTTTACAACCAATCCATTTTATTTTTTATACATTTAATGATCTATCTATATATATAGTTATATTTATTCATATATTAATATATATTTATATTAATATAAATATATTTGGTTATATGAATAAATATATATATTTATTCATATATTAATATATATATTTATTCATATATTAATATATATATTTATTCATATATTAATATATATTTATATCTATTTATATATATATAGATAGTTATAAATTTTTATTCATATATTTATTTGTATATTAATATATATTTATAAACTTAGTTTTAAATAAATTTATAAAATATGTTTTTTATGTGTATTTATAAATAAATAAATACATACATACATACATATATACAACACACACACACACACACACACATATATATATATATATTTGTATTGTTGTGAATGAATACATAGAAATGAGGGGGTAAAAATCCATCGAGAATGTTAAAATGGCTATAACTTCTAATCCGTAAGTCCGTTTCAACTCCACAACCAGTCAAATTGAAGAACATGAAATGATCTTCGATATGATATGTGGTACAGGCCAAACGGACATACGGATCGGAAGTTATAGCCATTTGAATGTTAAAACGACCATAACTTCTAATCCATGAGTCTCTTTTAGCTTTACAATTAGTCAAATCGAATAATATGAAATTATCTTTGATATGATATATGGTATAGGTTTATTGGATATCGGGATCAGAAGTTATAGTTGTTTGAATGATAAAAAATCGGGGTACCCCGGCTAAAAACTCAGTTTTGGAGGCCTTCTATGCCTTTTTTGGCTTTGAAAAACCTTGTACGGGCTTTACCCGTCCATAGGGCTATAGAGCTCGTCGCAGGCTTTGATTTGATATTTTTTGGAGCTCAAATGGATTCACGGATCAAAAGTTATGGACGTTTGAAGTTTGGGTTTTATTTTCAACTTATTTTTGATCTTTCATTAATTTCATTATTTGTTTTATATTCAAAAAGTTATTAAATGACTATTAATTGATAAAAATTACATAATTAATAACAAAAAATATTTTTTAATTTATTTTATAATCCTCTTTTATTAAATATCTTATAAATTAATATTATATTTCTATAGATCCCTTCAAAAACATATTTATAAAATAAATATTATATTTATATCAATATAAATAGATTAATATATTTAAATATTAATAAATAATTTTTTATTTTTTTTAAATTTTTTTAATTTTATTATTATTATTTGAGACGAGAATATATTGCCGTCGCAAACACTTATTTGTGACGGGACCCGTCGCAAAAAACTCTTCGAAGAAACTATTTGCGACGGGAAAAGGGCCCGTCGCAAATACTTTGTTGCGACGGGCCCTTCGCAAATTTTTTTTAAAAAAAAAACCAGAAATCTATTTGCGATGGGCCCATTTTCCATTTCAAATAATTTTTTTGGCGACGGGCCCGTCGCAAAAAAAATTAGTTGCGACGCCGTTTTCCGCAACGGGTCATTTGAGACGGGGCCCCGTCGGAAAAGGCCATTTGCGATGGGATCTCGTCGCAAATACCTATATTTCTAGTAGTGGTTTAATTCATTCCTACCCTGGTTCATATTATTCCCATAATATTTATAAATGTCAAAAAATTATTCACCAGTAAAAACATTTATCACTATTTGAAACATACTTGTCATAATTTTTCCAGTTATAAGCCCCATATTCTATTTTTTCTCAATATTAAATTGCACTTCCCAGTTCAACATAGTTTTATTATCACTATCATAATATATTTATTTATCAAAATTCAATACATTGAACAATATATTTTGGTTGTTATTTCTATATTTTCATAACAAAATAATCTACCTAATTTTGAGTCATTTAATCATATTATTTTTGTACTTCACCATCTTATTCATACTAAAAAAGATACATTCCACAATTCATTTATATATTTTTACTAGATTTAATTCATCGATTTTGATGATGCAAGATACAATGAAAAACAAGAAATTACTCAATATTATTTTCCAATTATATTAAATTTCATATGAATTCATATATTAGTTTTTCCAAAAAAACATGAATTTGTAAAATGTATAATATTTCACACTACATCCCTATAAAATAACTTTTAGCTTTTAAATTTAGTGGTCATTTTCCCTCATTTCTATAATGTGCATATTCATTCTATCAGGAACCAAATAATTTTGGGGTGTGTAATTAGTAGAGTATTTTTGTTTAATACCATACTTTCCATGGTAATATTCAAATGAATTTCTAGAATACACATTCATATAATTACTAAAGAATTTGTTGATTTTAATTTAAAGATTTCTTAATGCATCTATTTTGTGATTACTAAAAAATTTACTTATTAATTATGATTTATAAATAATAGGCTTTTTATTATTGTATAATCTTCAGTGAATGTCATAACATAATAGTTAACTCCAATATATTCGTATCTCATGGGTCTTAAAAAAATGTAATTGCATAATTTTATGATCCCTCCCAGATTTCAAATCTACACATTTATTTTATGCATTGATCATAATCATATTTTTAATGAATCTATAAACCACACACATATATATATTTATATATTTTATTAATTATGTTAGACCCCTCAAGTGTTTTCTTTTATATTTTTATTAGATTCATTTGGCTAATGTGGCCATGCATTGTTTTACAGATAATATTTTCCGCATTTCTATTATCACATGAATAATTTATTTTATCTTATATATGAAATTAATTCCTAGTGGTTATTTCTCTTGTCAATATGATTATAACATCAGTAATTTTATTTATAAGATATTTTTTTATTTATCATTACCACTTTTACTATATCAAAATTTGGACACATTCTTAATAGACTACATTAAAAAATGTTAATGGAAAAAACATGATTTTACATCAACATTTTGTACTTAATATATTAATATTATCAAATAGTTAAAAGAGTTGAATGCTTAATGAATTAATGAGAATGTTTAATGAACATTCATTTAGAGTTTATTACAAGATTTCTATTATATAATTTGATATTTAGAAATGGAAAATATAATATGATTCATTTAATTCAAAAATGTATGAGTGTTTTTGATGATTTAAATCAATCTTAACTTAATTATATATAAAATTCATATTTATTTATATAGACTCAACCATGAAATATTTATTTTTCATTAATCCAAAAAATTGATCTCACATTCATAGAATGAAAACCAAAGTAGCTATAAATTAAAATTAAAACTAACCATGATTAAGGGTTAGAACTGGAAGAGAGTAGATATAAATTATTGATAAAGGTTTCTTGGGTTAGGAAAACCATAAAATATTAATAGGTTATATTTATTATGGAAGATACACCATGTAGGAAAACACAATGACCATTATTCCTATTAGGTTCTAAGTGATATGATTGATCTATTTCAACCACGTCTTGATATATGAAATAGAGCTATCATGTGTTCCGTTTAGATGTGTGATTGTTGAATAAAAATGTTATACACGTATAAAAATAGACCATTAATTACTCTAAAGGACATTATTTCATGTTATAATCAACATTACTAGTCCATGGATTCCATAAGTATTTCTCATCACACCTATAACAATAATAAGGGATAGTCATGTATTAAAGTTCATGATAAATTAGTTTGGTAGATTTCATGAGGAAAAAACCATGCAAGAGTTTTCATGTTACTAGATTCAATATTATTCAAAACAACTCCAAAAACATCAATACTAAATTACATTCATTCATTGAATTTAAGAAATGAATAATAATTGCATCATATTTATGGGAAAATATTTCATGTATACATAAGAATATTTAATTGGAATAATCAAGAGGAAAAATATGTATGGATTCATCATAATTAATAAGTATTAATCTAGGAATGCATGGGATCAATTACCATACATTTCATAATCCCAAAATTTGGGAATTCATTATAAATGAGATAATACATATGATACAGAATTCATGAATATAGATTTTACAATAATGGTTTATACATGAGGTTGTTCAACGAGTCTATGAGTCACATTATTAAAATTATTTCCTTGATAACAATGAATGGTTTACTGGACAATATAGAAAAGTATTAAATAAATAAAATAAAATAAAATAATTCTTGCTATTTTTTATTACATGAATGTTTAATCCTTTCATATTTTGAAAATAATAATTTGATTTCTAAACTCAGATTTGAAATAGTTAGAAACATATAGGAATCCCAATATAATTTTAATTAAATTTCTTTATTCAATAATTGAAATATAATTCCTGATAATTGTGAATATATATATATATATGAAAAAATAAAGGATCTATGAAATCAACCCTAATACTCATGAAGAAAATCATGGGATTTTAAAAAAATAGAGATAATAGAATAACCATTGATATGTCCTCAACATGAAGAAACAAAGAATTTTGAGGAAGTATGATAAAAGAATATGGAAATGATAAAGGACTAATATTGATGATATTAGTGTCATGATCCTCAATAATATGGTAAAATCCATGATTAATATTCAAATAAAATTTGAGATGATGGAAAAATTAATCTTTTATGAATTCATTTCAACACAATTTTAAAAAATTGATGTTCAATTTATTAAGGAAGATGGTCTCCTTAATTTTATATAACGACATCCAATGATGCAGGGGTTAAATTTTTTCAATGCTTTGTAGATGGATTTTTATGAAATGTTAGTACAAATATATATAATATCATTCTACAAATGAAGATAATGATGTTTTCATTTTATTATTTAGGTTATTGGAACCCTATGATGTGTGAGTCATGAAGTATACATTTTATGACTACATTTTATATTAATAATAATCTAAAAAGGTGTCACAATATTATAGAGTGGGAATTTTGAAAAAAAATATAAATATTTTGTGACACTATCACCAATTATTTCTATACAGCGTGTTAATATAAGGGTTGAGTGAATATAAATTTATCTATTCCTCTTAACCAGGATATAGGTTCATTTATGAGATGGGATAGTTATGAATGAATGCAAATCCTATAAAAGTTTAGTGAACTAATTCACCCCACATCTCGATACCTTTACATGACAAACATGACCTTATCTCTTCCTAGATTCCTAAAGAGTTCATGAATATCCATTAGGATACCATAAGGGGGGATTATTGGGCCTAGGTTTTTCCAGTGCTTCAATGGAGTTATTGAGATATGAATATTACCAGCCTCTTTATTGGTGTACTAGTTTTAGCTGGTTGTGATTCAAACATGGGATGTTAGAGGTCCCTTGATACTCCAGTTGGTGGTGTTAATGAACTCTCCCTATCTCAAGCACTGTTGAAATTTCATGGGTTTTATTCCCTAGGTTAGTAAAATATTAGGGTTGAATTCCCAATGAAACAACTATTATGTAAAATTTAGAGCACTGGATATTGGGATGTACACCATTTTTGAGAGTAATGAATTTCCATTATACTATCCTTTTTGGGAATCCCGGCCTAATAGTTTTCTTCCCTTGGTAATCAAACCCCTGTAAATGGTTAAATGCCTCATGATAGTGAATGTTTATCTTTTTTATTAAAAAAAATTCACTATACCTCCAATTCCACATGTAGGACATAGAATATACTATCTTTCACACCTCATGAAAGAGGTCAGTTAAATCCTTACCCTGATCAACTGATTAGAGCATTGGGAAACCATGAGTCCAAAACTCACCCTTTCAATATTACCTAGGTTTTGTTTGAGTTTTACTAATGGATCTATTATCCATCACATGGACCTGTCCTATCCAACAATGAATAAAATATTCCATGGTACTATTCGATTCATACATCCCACACTTGTATTTTACTTATGTAGGGAATCATTCCCCATAAACAAGAATATTACTCATGATTGGGAGTGCTTCACAGTGTTAATATCAATAATATCTATGGGCTTAAGAAAGATAATGTAGTAATTATTACATTCATATAGAATCACACCATATAAGGGTAGTGATATGGAATTATTGTGAACTCCCAAGGGGGTGATGGAAAACCATGGTTGTAATTAGATCAACATGAAGAAGTCGATTATTTTCAGATTAAATTTATTCTAAAACCAAATATTATGCAGACCAGTTTATAAGGAAATGAATATAATAATTAACCTTAATATTTGGAATAGAATTATTACATAGATCATATTTGAAATATATCAAACCATATAAATTTCCCAATATAACTGGATTATGGAAAAATGGACACTATTTAATTTTTAATGTGATTGTATTAGGAGAAAAAATTTATTGATTTAGTAAAAATGGTATTGAATATATATATAAGATTTTATATTTCATAGATGAATGAACTTGTTATATTTTTTGGGTATATTAGATTGGTTTAAGGGAGTGTTTCTTAGATATTAAAAAATGTTCCGAGGGTGTTAACGGTGTTCAAAACATGAATGAAAAAGGATGTTTGGAATAAAGTTCATGTTTCATGGTTGGTGCTCAGTGAGAGGAAATTGTTCCCCCAATCTATTCTAGCATTTTTGAGTGGTGTATTGTTATTTTTAACCATGTATAGGAAAATATATAACTATTCCGGAATGGATATAGGCACTCTAAATAGTTGACCCACAATGTGTCAAACTGTCCAGGCCTCCCCAACTAAACATGAATCCCATCCTCTCTTGGACAATGGAACTCGCAAAGTATTCACATGCATGGGACAAATGGGATTCCAAAAAATGCACCCTATTAAAATTTTTAAAATTACTAAACTAAACACTATAAATTTTGGGTCACTCGCCAGATTTTCTCTCAATTTCATTCTGACCAAACCATTGTGATGAAATCAAGATCCGAAATCATCCTAAGGGTGGGACTCCTTCGATTATAGTCTGTTAGGATTTTCCTATCTAACATATCAATGCCCCAGGTTAGTATAACACTACTCTTGTTTCTATTTTCCAGATTATGTCTTGTAGAGTTCTACTTCTTCGTCTAAAAACCTAAAACCCACTTTTATGGAATATATTAGGTCAGGGCATCATTGGGTGAATTTATCTTCTTCTTAAGGGTGTGTTCATATTCATATTCAATGTAGCTGGCCTTCAGGTAATATCTAATAATGTTTTGTGGATTTTTGCTTTTGTAGTTGTGGTATTTCATTCCCCAGTATGTGTATTCGATTCCATTTGTATGATTTTGTTACATTTTTAGCTAAATGAGGATTTACACACTTTATGGTCTATATGGGAAGCATTGAGGATGACTTGACTGATTTAGGGCCACCCAGGAGGTGCACCAACATTCCTGAACATGGTAAATTGTAATACTAAGCATAGACATACCATATGATGAAATTTATACCATTCTAGATGTGTTTATATGTTAGTTTAAATTATAAATGAAAAATATAGTGGATTGTAAATTTTTTGGTTACATAATATTTTTTTTAGGAAAACATTGAAAAATGATTTAAATGGATTTATGAGAATGACTCAAATGGAATGTGATATAGGAATAGAAATGATTAAGATTCTTATGACGTATGAATTGATTAATGTGAAAATGGATTAATGGTTGGGGGTTGATGGATTTTTTAAATAGGCTATTATAGGGTAATTGATTAATACATCTTAATGTATGGGAACCATTGAATATATATATTGGGTTACGTCTTGATAAAGGTTAATGGATGAAATGGGCTATACTTAAATGGTAGATGTTCTAATTTTGTATGGATAGATGATCAATTTAATGTGAATTGTAAATTTTATTGGTATTGATTGTGAATAGTTTCGGATATGATACATGTTGGTCGGAGCAGGCACAGGCTGTGATCTTGAAGATAGTTTTGATTGCAGTTTTTGCACCAAACCATTCAAATTTGAAACATTAGTACTATGAAACCTATTTTCAACCCTAGCTTCATGAATTTCACAGATAATCATTTGTTGAATATGAAATATAACATTTTCTGGCAGAATTGAGGCATCTTCTTGACTTAACTGAGTCACAGGACGAGGTTGAGTGGATAAAATCTTCTCAACACCAGCCAAGATAGTATCTCCAAAGACTTTCAAATCATCCTTAGTTACAAAAGAGTGTTGCTCGGGTAAGAGTGCAGGTGATGGTAGTGGAGCAGGTTCAGGATGTGGTTCAGAGTCATCTTCAGACTTAGACTCTGATTTGGATTGAGGCTTTGGTTTTGGTTCTGGTTCTGGATGAGCTACAAACTTCAGTTGAAACAATGGATAAAGATCTATACCACTATTAGTCACTTGCTCTGACTCACTCACATCATAAAAACTTGGAAATTTATACTGAGTGTACACAGAATGTGTGACAGTAGGTTGATATGCTTCAGCAGATCCATCTTGTATAATCTCAAGGTTTTGAGGTTCTTCCCCCTCAAAAAGTGATTCCATTTAAGATTCTTGAGGCTTAAGAATTGGGTCATGATACATGGGATCATCTCTAATCTCTTCAGAAAACTTTTACCTCGCCAGCTGAAAGGAAATTTCCATCCTCTCTTCAGTAGAGGGTATGTACTCCGGAACCGATTGCTCCACTGTTTGTGCTTCCAGACTTTCTTCTTTTTCAATAGGGAGATCCTCTTCAACAAGATTTTTCTCTATGTTTGCTTGGTGCTCTAAATTAAGAAAAACTAATTTTCTTGCAGCCGTAGGATGAGCTTCTGGATTGATATCCTCACTAGAAGTAGGAGCTTCTTCTTATCTAAAACCAACAACAACTTCCGTTGATGAAGTCATTTCAATAGGATCATCAGCAGGGACACTAGCCCTTTCATTGTCAACAGGAGCTGCTTCCACTTGTTGTATTTGAGCCTCTTCTCTAGGTGGTACTTCAGCTGCCACTTCCTCTTCTTCTTCTTCTTCTTCTGAATACTTAGCCACTTCATCTGGTTCCAAACCAGGATCAGATAGGTTCTTAGGTCTTCTTGGATAATCAGCAGGATTAAACTTCTTATACAATTGATCATTATCCTCAACCCATTTCTTCTTCCAGGGGTTCCAACTAATCTTCATCCTTCTAATTATAGGCTTGGATAAGCAGAAATCAAAGTCCTCTAGATTTTCTTCATTCGGTCCAACCATTCCTTTGGAAACTAGCATGACTGAAATCATCCTTGAGTAAAACAAGGAGGTGGATTTGGAAGTGACTATAATTATCTCACAGATATGGTTAATAACATACTTGCATAGGTTGATCTTATGGCCATTCCCCAACAGGTGAATCAGGAACACATCCTGATACTTCATCACAGTAAAATCTCATTTTCAGGGGCTAATCAAATTTTTAAAAAACTTGAACAGTAGTCTTGTCTCCCCATCTAATTCAGCAGCTATGGACCTTCGCTAGGTGCCATTTCTAGTCAGGATTTCCAAATCATTATCTAGGTTAAAGATGTCTATTGTTGGAGGAGGGTCTCTTTGGTCATCCTCACAAAGTCCTTTATGTGGAATCCTTAGGCATGCATCCCACAGCCTCGAAGAGAAAGAACACTTCTGACCATTGATCCATCTGGTCACCATAAAGCTTTCTCCAAAATCAAAGGAAAACATCACATATTGGTAGATTTGAGATACCAATCTCAGGTAAATCGGTCTATCTTTTCTAGAAAACCATTCAATCCATCCTTGTTCTCTTAAGATTTTCAGAATTAAAGACTTACTAGATAGCAGCCACTCAGGTCAAACCTCTTTTTCAGGAACTATGGTATGGTTATCAAGATTTGGGTTCAGGGGTCCTTCAGGAGCTATCCTCGGTATCATCTTCTATTTCTTAGAGCAGTGCTTCTCAGACGAGGGTGAAGACGGACACTTCATCCTAGGCATCCAATGAAGGTTCTAGCGAGAGAGGAGATGGTATTCAATAGTGAGAAGATTCTAGAGAGAGTTCAGGTAAGGAATCAAATGAAACCCTTATGTTTTATCATTTGGGAATGTCAAACGTTATAAAAACAAAAACGCGGTAAATCAAATAGAGGTGAAATAAAAATTACCGTGATACGGGTTAAAATAAGAGTATAAATAATATTCACGGTGAGACCGTGAGTAGGCATTACAGTGTGATGAAAACAGTCATCACGGTGAGATAGTTGGTGGTCATCATGGTGAGATAGTGACTATTCTATGCAGTCACGGTGAGACAGTGAGTGAATTGTTCTATCACAGGGAGATAGTTAAGTGACAGAATGTGAGTACAAGGTGTTAAACTGTGAGACCATAAGCATAAAATAGTTACTTCGAAATAGTGACCATGAAACCGTAAGGTAAAATACAGTAAAGTATTAAACATTAAGATCAGTAAGATATCTATTTTTTATTAATCATAAAATGATCATGTATGATGTAGTCTAATCATTCAGAATTTAATGGTTTAGTGAATATATCAGCAAGTTGATATTCAGAACCATTGAATTCCAAAGTGATATCATATTTTTGATAATGATCCCTTAAAAAGTGATGTATTTAATCAATGTGATTTGTCCTATAATGTGAAACAGGATTCTTAGAAATTTTAATAGCACTTGTGTTGTCACAATTTATTGGGACATGTGTAAATTGTTATCCATAGTCCAGTAATATGTGTTTCATCAAAAAAATTTGTGCACAACAACTGCCAGCAGCTATGTATTCAGCTTCTGCAGTAGATAGTGCAATAGAATTCTGTTTCTTACTACACCATGATACTTGAGAATTTCCTAAAATATGACATGTTCCATAGGTGCTTTTTCTATCTAACTTAAACCCAGCAAAATCAGCATCAGAATAACTAACTAGTTCAGAAGATTTCCCTTTGGGATAGAATAGTCCTAAATAAGGGGTATTCTTGAGGTATTTGAAATTCCTTTTTACAGCATTTAAATGTGACTCTTTAGGGTTTTCTTAAATAAGAGCACACATACACACACTAAACATAATATTTGGATGACTAGAAGTGAAGTAGAGTAGATATCCAATCATTCCTCTATAAGTGGTTTGATCAATAGATTTACCAACCTCATCAAGATCCAACTTACAGGTGGTACTCATGGGAGTGTCACTAATTTTTGTGCTATCCAATCCAAAACATTTTAAAAGATCTCTAGTAAACTTACATTGAGTTAAATTTAATCTATAATCATTTTGAAATATTTGAAATTCAAGAAAGAATTTACGTTCACCCATTAAACTCATTTCAAATTCATTTTGCATCATTTTAAAAAAATTAGTACATAGGGAATTTCTTGAAGATCCAAAAATAATATCATCTACATAAATTTGTACAAGTAAAACATCTTTAGAAATTCGTTTTATAAAATGAGTAGGATCAGCTATACCTTTTGTAAAATTTTTGGAAATTAGAAAAGTACTTAATCTGTCATACCAAGCTCTTGGAGCTTGTTTTTAACCATATAAAGCATTTGATAATTTGAAAATATATTTTGGAAAATGAGGGTTTGAAAATCCAGGTGGTTGTTCAACAAAAACAACCTCAGAAATATATCCATTTAATAATGCACTCTTAACATCCATTTGATATATTTTGAAATTTAGATTTTCTGCATAAGCAAGTAAAATTCTAATGGCTTCTAATTTGGCTACAGGAGAAAAAGTATCATCATAGTCAATTTCTTCCTTTTGACTATAACCTTGTTCAACTAATCTAGATTTGTTTCTAACAATATTTCTAGATTCGTCTACTTTATTTCTAAACACCCATTTAGTGCCTATGGTGAAAGTGTCCTTAGGTATTTCTACTACTTTCCAAACTGTATCTCCTTCAAACTGGTTGAGTTCTTCTTGCATATCAATTACCCAAAATTCATCATTAATAGCATCATCAATGTTTTAGTTTCATGTTATGACAAGAAGGCTTGATGTTCAACCTGATTTATAAGAGAAGCTCTAGTCTGTGTCCCTCTATCTAGATTTCCTATAATATCATCTAAAGGATGATTCTTTATAATTTTAGTTGATCTAGTAAAGGTAGGACTATAAATTTCAGGTTCATCTATAGGTTTATATTCATTAGGAGAAGATTCTGGAATAAGTCCAGAACTATTTGTCTTTATAGCAGGTTCTTTAGATTTGTCATTGAGGTCTAGAACACTCAAATCTTCTTTAAGATTTTCAAGAGATGTTTTAGGATCATGTGGATCAGTTTCATCGAACTTGATGTGAACAGATTCTTCCACACACTAGGTTCTCTTATTGAAAACTCTATAGGATTTTCTGGTTATAGAATATCCTAAAAGTATTCCTTCATCACTCTTAGAAGAAAACTTTTCCAAATTATCCTTTGTATTTAGAATAAATTTTTTACATCCAAATACTCTAAAGTAACTAACTTTATGTTTTCTATTATTCCGTAGTTCATAAGGGGACTTTTTGAGAACAGGTCTGACTAGGACTCTATTAATGATATAATAATTTGTGTTCACAGCTTCATCCCAAAAGTAAATAGGCAGGTCATATTAATTAAGCATAGTTCTAGCAATTTCTTGCATGGTTCTTTTTCTTCTTTGTACTACACTATTCTGCTGAGGTGTCCTAGGAGAAGAAAAGTTATGACTATAGCCATTGTGTGATCAATAAGATTTAAACTCATGATTTTCAAACTCACAACCATGATCACTTCTTAGAGTTTTAATCTTAAGTCCACTAAGGTTTTCTACAGACTTTGAGTATTTAACAAAATAAGAACATGCTTCACTTTTGTGAGCTAAGAAGTATAACCATGTATATCTAGAAAAGTCATCTACTAAGACATAGACATAGTGCTTCCCATTTAAACAAGAAACTCTATATGGTCCAAACAAATACATGTGAACCAACTCTTGCGGTTGAGATGTTGAAACTTCTTTCTTTGGTTTGGAAGAGATTTTTTGTTGCTTTCCCTTTTGACAGGGATCCCATACTTTGTCATTTTGAATCTCAAGTTTGGGTAAGTCTCTAACTAAGTTCTTTCTAGTCATTTTTCTAAGTGAGTGTATATTTTATTGTCATAATCTCATATTCCATAACCAAGACTCTTTATGAAAAGAATTTAAACAAGTAACATTTTGTTTAGCTAGAGAATTCAGATCCACAGCATAAATATTTTTATTTCTTAAAGCAGAAAATACTAAAACATTTTTAGAGTTAAAAAAATTACAGGAATAATTTTCAAACATGACATTGAAACAATCATCACAAAATTGGGAAATACATAATAGATTATATTTATGTTCATCAACAAATAAAACTTTAGAAATTAAAACTAAATTAGTGTTACTAATTTGGAATAGGCCAATGGTCTTTCCTTTAGAATTATCACCAAAGGTGACATAGCCTCCATCAACCATTATTAAACTCTTGAAGCATGAGTATTCCCCAGACACATATCTTGGACATCTACTATCCAAATACCATGTCTTCTTGTGGGAACCCTTCATGCAGGTTTCCTACAAAACAGTTTTACATAGAATATGATTTTGGTACCCAGATCTTCTTGGGTCCAGACAAGTTAGCAATCAATGATTTTGCTACCCAAATTTGACTTATGGGTCTCATATAATTTACAGAATAAAAATATTTTTAGAGATAAACTCTATTTGATTTATAACTCTGTGAATAACTAGTTGAAGCATATGAATGTCCAGAACTAGAACTAGCTGTACTCTGTCCAGATTTAGGAATAAATCTATTTTTAGTAATCTGTATCTGTTCAGGTTTGTAGTCTATTCTAGCAGTATATTTAGGTGCCTCTTTCTTTCCTAGAATTTGAGTTAGAGTGTTCATTCCATTTGTGAACTTCTCTAAGTCCTTTCTAAGTTGTTCATTTGACATTTTAAGTTCAGTGTTTTCCTTTAACAGTTGATAATTTTTTTTCTTTTTCAATAGTAAGTTCAGTTTTAACAGTTGTAGTGAGAGCATGATGTTTCTTTAATGATTTGTATTTAACCTTAATTTCATTGCATGTCTCTAACAACATATTACAACATTCAAGTAATTCTTCACTAGTCATGTTTTTAGAATCCGAATCAGATTCAGTTCCAGAATAATATGAATTTAAGGCAAGAGTATCTAAGGTTATCTCAAATGTGTTTGTCATGAAACACATGTTGGGGTGATTCTTTTTAGAATCAGACATTTCAGATTCACTTGTGCTATCTTCAGAAGCACTCCATGTAGCCTTCATAACTTTCTTGTACTTACTGTCCTTGTAATCATATTTTTTCGTGAATTTTAGCTTTGGGTAGTCTTCTTTAATGTGTCCTTTTTATTTTGCACTCATAGAAACCAAATTCATCACTTTTATATGCCTTTTTACAGTCATTCCTCCAATGTCCCTTATTGTCATACTTTCCCTTGTAATTTGATTTTCTGAAGAATTTCTTCTTCCTATAAAATTTCTTAAACCTTCTGGCTATTTGACCCATTTCAGCATCACTATTAGAGTCTGAACATTCACATGTTGAACTATCAGTTTGTATTTGAGTTTTTTCATTTTCCATGTTCATTGAATTAGTAGTCTTGAAAACCACTGATTTCCTTTCTGGTTCATCATCTTCCTCTTTATTCACCTAGAGTTCTTCCTCATACATCATAAGATTACCAATCATCTCTTTGACAGGTAGAGCTCCAATTTCACATGACTCTCTGATTGGAACAGATGTGCCTTTCCATCGGTCTGGTAAACTTCTCAGTATCCTCATAATTTGTTCCTTTCCTGGAACAACCTTTCTGAGTTAATTCATTGTATTGACTATCTCATTGAACCTAAGATACATATCAGAAATAGGTTCATCGGTCTCCATTTTAAAATTATCATTTTTAATAGTATATGTATTCAATCTCATTTCTTTAACATTAGTTTTTCCCTCATGAGAAACACCCAAAGTATCCCAAATTTCAAAAGTAGTTTTGCAAGAATATATTATATTAAATTCCTCATCTCCTAATGCACAATACAAAGCATTCATAGCTTTATATTTATTATAGTAAGCAGTCTTTGTAAGTTCATCTGATGTTGTTCTCTCGATTTTTGGAATTTTATATTGAGATTCTATAGCAGTCCAGATATCAAAACACATACTCTCCAAATGAATTTTCATTTTAGGCTTCCACTGGGAATAGTTTTTACCATTAATGAAAGGTGGACTGATAGTTGCAGCACCCTCTAGTCTATTGTCCATAGCTATATTTTAGAAAGTTTAATTAAAGAGATTAAATTTAGAACTAACGGAAATTTAAGATCTTTAAAGATGCAACTAAAATCATAGTTGAAAAACAGTGTATTTCAAAAAATCTTAAACAAAAACAACCTCTGATACCAAATGTTGGTCGGAGTGGATACTCAAGAAGGGGGGTGAGTAGAGTTCCAATTAAAATTTCTGTTAAAATATTGTCTATTAATATCCCCCAATTTATAAAACAAGTTAAACTGTAGTGAATTTATAAAGATTTTACATGTTCACTTATATTCTCAAATATTGATTAGGTCTCAGTTAATTTAACCACAAAATTAAACTAACTTTTGAAAATAACCTACTAATTTACAATAAGTGTAAACACATGATAATTTAACTATCAAAGTAACTTTAAAATGGTTTTATATTTCAAAGTAACAGTATCGGAATATAAAAGTCATATGCAGTATACTTTAAACTTAAACTAAAGATGCACAATAGATATAACAAGAGGTTCAGTCTCAATCGGAGACTTAGTCCTCTCAAATTTATAAAAATTTGATCCACATCCTAGATCGGGGTTATCAACAGTTTACAAAACTGTCCAGGCCATGCAGGGACCTCTACCACGGTTCTTCATGGGAAATAAATCAAAGACCAGGCCACACAAGGACCTCTTCCACAGTTGACGTGGGTAAACAAGAGTTAAGTGTTTTGGAGTGAGGATCTTGATATCCTCTAGTTCAGTGCACGAGACAGTGTGTGTGTAAGATATACAGAGTACACCACACTACTCAAAAGTAAATAAAAAAATCACTTAGAGAGAACAGATAAGAGTTATAAAGCTCTAGTGATTAGCAATTCAGCTCTAGACTCATTGGATTCATCAGAAATGCTTGTGAGTCCTTCTCTGGTTTTTATTATGAAAAATAGAGTGTCGTTGTCTAGGTTGTGTTCTAAAGGAGTGAAAATGTTCTCTTGATTCGTCGCATGTTCTTCAGTGGTGTTGTATTGCACTCATGAGAGTTTTTTGAAAGTCTTTCAATCTCCTTCTTGCTCAGGATTTTTCTTTTTGTTCAGAACAGTTCTCTCGGGCGTATGTATGTTCTTCTTGTTGTATCGTCACACTTGCAAAAGTGTAATGCATCTCAATCTTCCTTATATTCCATGATTTTTGGTAGTCGGAAAGATTACCATTTCATAGGTATGAGATACGGTTTCCTGACATGCCAACTACTATCATTAAATAACATTAATTGTATTAAAAACATCAAATATGACCATTACCATTATTTAATTAATATTGACAAAAATGTTAGGAAACAGTGTCACAGTGATTATGTAAACGGTGACTTCTTCACGGTATGGTCTTCACGTTATGTGGTTCACGGTATGTGCTTCACGGTATGTGGTCGCGGTATGTGCTTCACGGTGTCTCCATGTCACAGTGTGTAGCTCACGGTGTCTGAGTCGTGGTGTGTCCTTCATGGTTTCTGGGTCACGGTGTGTCCTTCACGGTGTCTGGGGTCACAGTGTGTCTATACATAGACAAATATCTGTATTTATACATAAACAGTAATATGCAGAATTTGGATTAAGCTTATTCATTAGAGATTAATAGAATTTGAAACATAAATATACAGGCTTGATAATATAAGTGAGATTTGTGATCATGCATAAGACTTGTAAATAATAAATAGAGTAATTAACATCAATAAGATTTGATATCATTAAAACCTGATGTGAATTTATCATTGAGACTGAAGACCATTAGCAAGATGTGTAATTAGGATTGAGATTAATTAACAGTAATAGGATTTTTGATCATTAAAACATGATTAATACACGATTATTCCTAAAATACATGTGGTTAATGGTTAAATGATCATGTGAAAATGGCTTGGTGGAATGAAACAAAAGAATAAGGATCATCACATAGGTCCGATTGGACTGATGTTATAATCCAACACCCTATAATGAAAGGTATATAGATGTCAGACTGATTCTCTAGGCACCTAACTGTTCAAATGGATGAGACTACCTGGAATGATGCTCAAAGGAATTTGAGTTATGATTATTTATGAGATTCCAGTCCCTAACGAGATATGGTACTTTATATTTTTATCTCATGCTTATTAATTTACTGGCCTAGACCATTGTGTAAATGATGTAATTTCAAAACCAGTAGAATGTTTGAAGAGAATGAATCAAATATTGGGATGCTATAAATATCAAAAATGTAAAGGATGATTAAAATGGTTAATGTGATATTTGATAAATAATGGAACCTGAGTTTTTTTCATGTTTTACCATGTCATTTATTTCACACATCCACACACTATCTATTTAGATTGGATATTTTATATACACTGTTTTTGGTTCCCTATAGATTTTTTCACATACACATCATGGTCCACCTTAGGGTACATGGGTAGATTTCGTGGTTTTAGGTTTGTAAAAGGGAAAATAACCACTTCTAGTGAGTTGGGTTATGCTTGGAAAGTGTGTGGATGATGATTCATACATGGAATATGGACCCATGTTAGGGATTCTTTTACAGTATTTATGTTGGGATTCAATTAATTTTGGAACTATTATCATTGATATGACATATTTATCATTAATTTATATTCTATTTATTGTTTTTTAAAATGGTTTGTAAATTATGTTTCAACTTTATTGCTTTTCCCCTTATTTTATATGTTATCTATTATAGAATACTTTGATAATGTGGGTTTAGATTCCCCATGTGTCTATTTAGACACTCAATGCTATTTTATAGACTATGGAGTATGGGGCAGTGTTCATGACGTTATGTGGAGACTATGCGCAAGAACAGGTTTTGTGAATTTCGGGTTAGGGAAGCTAAAAATTTGTAATAGAAAAGGACATTATTGTGAGATATAAATTTTTTTAGTAGAGGGTGGTTATGACCTATCATGTCTTGGAAATGTTCTTGTGTATGGGAGTATCTAACTCATTTATGAGGGAAAACCTAGGTTTCTGTGGTTGGAATTATTGATGATGATATGATTTGTAAATTTTTATTGATATTTCATCATTGAGGGATGCACTTGTTGTGTGATGTGACTATTGTCATGTGCCTATCATGAGATATGATATAAAAAAATATTACCTATGATAAAATGTAGTAACGTGGGTAAACTAGGTATTCTACAGAGTGGAGTGCACAATAATTACATTTTCCACTTAAATTAATGAAAGAAGATGATTTTTTTTGAAAAATTCTTGAAATCAAAAATTAAAAACAAAATTAAAAAAATTATTGAACTCTAATGGATGAAGACAGTGTGGGGTCAAGGTAGGATCACCTTTTTCAATTTCATCATTGTCATAAATATTATTTTCCCTCTATTATTATTGAATGATAAATGAATGACTCCTCAATTGTTTTATCAATCACCATTAGTTGATGAATGAATTTGAATTCACTCCTAGGAGCATGGAATATCATAAAAAATCCTAAAAAACTATGGAAAGTCCTGATCATGAATTATTTATCTATATAACTCTAGAAAATTTTCACTAGTTCCACACACGTACTAATGATCACTAGACACTCACCACCTAAGACCATCTGCTCGATCGAGAAAAATTGCACTAGGCGGAGAGAGATTAAATGTCTTCAACAAAATTTATTAACAATGAAAAAACCAAACCCAAAACATGATCAAATTATGATAATTGGGAAAAAATTATAATATGAATAATTCAAAATAAAAATATTTTTTTATATTTAAGCACAAAACTCTGACATCACAAAATTGATGCTCTCCCTTTCTCGATCACTCTGAGGTATTACCCCTTTATGTGAAAATTAATCGACATGATAGGGGAAGAAAAGAGAATAATGAAACTAAAGAAAAAGAAAATAGAAATTAAAAATTTCATAAAGATTTCAATAATCCAGAACAACCCCTCTTACACCTTCTACATCCCCTTTTAATGGAAGTGAACACTATTATTTAGTCATGTTGATTATAGAATTTTCCTACAAAATTATTCCACCAAAAACATCCCTCTGATTATCATATTAAATGGTTGAATCTCTCTATGTTTTCATAATAAATATTATTCCAATATATCTTGTTCATGCTATATCAAAATCTCAGAATATTTGGATAATTTTTCGAAAAGTAATGATTTAATTATTGATTAAGACATTTTCTTTATAAAGAAACTATTAAACATTACCATATTGGATGAATTAAAATGAAGAAATAATGACCTAATTTATTTATAAATTTAATTCTGATATTTTAAATGGGGAACTATTTCTATTCCTTCTAGAATTACACCATGTGAAGATATTAAGGCCAATATATGCTGCAATCCCTGAGGTAAGGTTCAATATATTAGCCCTAAAACATTATCTATTTGATGAGTTTTCTTAGGGCATTGTGGGTCGACTTCGACCTTGGTCGAGAAGACACAGATAAATCCCATGATAATTAGAAAACTAAAATAATTGAATCAATTAATTTAGATCAAAATTGTAAAATATATTACTCAAATACACAAGCTCTACAAAAGTGCTAAATTTTCAAAATTAATCAATTTTAACAATTAAGCCCATAATTCACCAAATCACTAAAATGATAAACTTAATATAAATATGATTAATTAAAAATTGTTAAATAATTAAAGAAACACATGAAAAATAATGAAAATATAATCTCTAATAATTCCTCCACACATAGCACTTGGACCCCCCAACGAGTCAAAATCCAATCAAAGAAAATTCAAAACACATGCCAATGAGATCCACCAATTCAATACCAAGAAACCAAATGAAATCATGCCTCATAAAAAAATTATTCCATTTTTTCGATTCAGATCATTCAATATTTTTTCTCTTCATTTCTCTACCCATGCACAAAAGACACCTACCTTACATGAATGTTCTCTAATCTCTCAAATATCAATTCTGAACAATTTCTTCCTCATCCAAAGAAAGGAAAGGGTCCTTATAGGTTTTACTAACTCCTATATCTCCACAAAATGTAATTCAAAGACATTTTCTTATCATGTGGTATTATTAGGGTGGTTATGTAGCTTTCGTTTGGTAAGATTTTGATGTGAAAAATTCTATTATCGAATGAGGTGGGACTTTCTCTTTTTGAAACAAACTTTCACAATTTAAATTTTCACTCAAGTATAGAATCATCCTCACACCCCGTAAGAGAAATTAATCTCTATAATTATGAAAACTAAAGGAATGTGCACACCATTAAGCATATTACCAAAAAAACAGACATTTCAAACAACATTTTTCATGAAAACACTATAAAGTCACAACTTTTTCCACCATTGGAACCTCCAGAAAGGAATAACTTCACTTATAATCAAAGATCCATAAAAGGAACACCACTCAATGGAATTATTTTTTAACTACACACATATCTCCTCAATATATTATTTTCCACCCGAAGATTCACAAAATGAGGTATCATAACACAAGACAGCTTCTCCCACACTTAAGATCAACTATATCATGGAATTTCTCTTCATGTGCATGTTGGATTGGGAAACATTGTTTGTAATGTGGTAACCTAATAGAATGTTCGTTGATAACAACGGTTAGATGGATTTAATTGACAAGGTAGTTCAGAATGAAAGTTATTCCCCTAAAAATTTATTTAAAACCAATTAAATATCTCAATCATTTAACACACATGTATCTAAAACCTTCATGTTTTGAAAGGAATAAGTTAAATTTTTTTCAAAAAAACAAGGTTTGGTTCTCTCAATATGTGAGGAGAATGAAAAGAATATGAAAAAAGGGTTCATAAGCCTCATAAAAAAGTGATTTCAAATATAATTTCATTGAAATGTGGCATCAGATTCAAAAATTAGAGTACTTTTCATGAAATTCAAAAAAATTGAACATCAAACAAAGTTATTATCAGTATTCATTTAAGCTCATTTTCACTAAATAAATTGGTTCACTCAATGATATGGGCTTCAAAAATGGAATTTATAATCATTTCAACGCAAAAGAATCAAATAAACATACAAAAACTAAAAAATATACAAAAAATATATTACAACACATAATTTTTTATTTTTTTATATTTTTTGAAAAACAATCTAGAAATAAAAATCCTAAACAAAAAAGGGTACCCACCTCACTCTTAAATGGTGTATTTTCCTCAAAGAATTAAAATGGATTGAACATTTAAGAAAATTAGTAAATGAATCACAATAAGAAAGCAAGTATAAAATAGAGGTACTAACTTACATATTGGTATTAAAACATTGAGTTGAGTACTTAGGAATTGCTCACTAAAACATTCAACCAAAAGAACAAAAGAAAACATAAAAAATTATTGACCGAAAATAAAATTGAAATATTATGAGAAAAGAAGGATATATCTTTATTTAATCACCCTAGTGGGTTCTTGGTTTTGATTGCCACTAGATGGGAAGTTCCCATTGGTTATTCCCAATATAATGGTTGGTTGAGTTTTTGTGATTAACCAACAAGGCTTCTTCTCTACATCATTCACTTTATCCTTTTTGTTGAGGAATCTAAGGGTATAATACCCCAAATCCATTAATAATCAAATAATATAAAACATTATTAGTTGTGGTAGGACAGGGAAAGAATCGTCATCTTTTTTTTTTAAATTTCACAACCTCTTATTCATTCTCTAGTGGTTGCTGAAGGATTTCTGCATAATTGAAAAAATCAACGGGAAAGTCAAAGTGTAATTATATTTTAATAATGTTAAAGCATAAATAATAAATATTGAATTTTTACTTTTCAATGAAATCATATTGTGTATTTTTTTTATACAGGAAAATCCACTGGGATCTCCTCTCGATCTCCCTCCAATAAATGGTCAACATGTTCTGGGTGCTCTAACTGTTCCTATTTTGGTGCATCTTTCATTTCACCCCCAATCTCCATGGTAATACATGAGTTATAAAAATATAAAATTATCAATAATGGGGAGGTGATACTCAATTCAATTTCAGAATAATTAGAAGACAATAAGTTCCAGAAAAAATCATCTCCCACAATGGGATCAATGTCAAATTCTTCTTCAGTGGGATGTGCCTCTTTGAGTAGATTGGTAGCAGATGGAGGTAGGTAGTCGTACTCCACTATTTGAATGATGAGTGGGGAAATCACGTACAAAACTAGTTTAGATTCTAGTTTGGGTTGAGTTACTTTATATAATGTAACATCCTACATAGAATTCAATATTAGATAATTGGTATTATGTTGATTTTTCATGAACAGCAGTTCTTGAAGCGGGATTCCAGTGACATGACTATTCATCCTTTACTGGACCACAATATGGAGTTTACAAATCCTTTTAAAGAGGTATTCCGCATCATTATAAACCATTTCTCCTTGAAACTATGATTTATCGATCCAAGAAGAATATTTTCAGTTGGAATACATCATGTGATTTTTTATATTTTTTTTAAATAAATATAATGTATATATTTAAAAAATGTTAAAATTAGAATTTTCTAATATCCTCCCTAGAAATGGCTGCATGTTTTGACACATGGATGTCATGGGGTGTGACAAAAAAATAGTACCCAAATTAAAATGCATTAAATTGGGTAACCTTGGTTGTCTTCAGAGAGGATTTCACAACAATTATGTTTGTCACATTACTTAAATAAAGAAATAATAGGTTGTTTTGGAAATTTGTTGAGTTTAATAATAAAGATAGAAATTAAAAATAAATATTGAACAATAATGAATGATGATAGTGATGGGGTCATGGTAGGATCACATTTTCAATTTCATCATTTTCATAAATATTATTCTTCTCTCTTCTTATTGAATGATTAATGAAAGACTCCTTGATCGAGTCATCAATCACCCTTGGTAAAAAAAATTAATGGAACTCACTCCTATGTGCATGGAAGTTCATAAAAATCCTAAAAACTAAGGCAATCCTTGATCAATAATTATTACTCCATATAAGTCTATAAAAATTCCACTAGTTCCACACATGTACTAATGATTACTAGACACTCCCCACTTAACACAATTTGGTCGATCGAGACAAATTGCACTAGGTAGAGGGAGATAAAATGCCTTCAAGAAAATCTATCAATAATGAGTACACCATACCCAAAACATGATATCATTAACAGAATATTATAACACTGAGAATAGATATCATTCAAAATAAAAATAGGGTATTAAATATTAGCACAAAACTCCAACATCACAAAAGTGAAGATCTCCCTCCCCCAGTCACTATGAGGTATTACCCCTCCATGTGATGGGTAATAAAGTTGATTGGGGAAGAGAAGTGAAAAATAATACTATGAAAAAAGAAAATCTAAAATAAAAATCTCATAAATATTTCAATTATCTAGAATATCCCCTCTTTCACCTTCTTAAACCCTTTTAATGTAATTTAACACTATTTTTTATTTTCTTTGGGGTTGAAAATTTCCCGCAAAAATTATTCCACAAAATGATTGAGTCCATTTATCATAATAATGGCCGAATAATTGGATATTTCCATCATAAATGTTTTTCCAATATCTCTATTTCATGCTCCCTCAAAATATCAGGTGATTCATACATTTTTCCAAAATCTTATGAACTAATTACTTATTATGACTTTTTCTTCCTGAGGAAACTCTTCAACTTCCTCCTTTTGGATGCATTTAGAGGAAGACTTAATTACCTACATTCTTAATTTAATTTAATATATAACTTCTACTCTTCAACCTATTTATATTCCTACTATAATTAATTCAGTTGGAGTTATTAATGATGATATAAACTTCAATAACTAAGGGGGGTTCATTCTTCCTTCCATAAATCTTTTTCCACTTAATTAATTTTTCTTGGGAATTTTGTGCTGACTTGGATATTGGTCCAGAATACAAAGTTGAATCCCACCAACATTAAAATCCTAAAAAATGAATCAATCAGTTGGATCAAAATTTTAAATGATACGCTTGAGATATCAAAGCTCCAAAATACTACTATATTAACATAATCAACCAATTATCACAATTAAGCCCGTAATTCAGCAAAAAACTAAAATGAAACAAATCAACTCAATTTGAATAATTGTAAAGGTTTAAATAATTAAAATAAAAATGAAAAATAATGAAAATAGTATCCATATCAATTCTCCCACACTTAGCACTTGGAATCCTTAACAAGTCAAAATCAAATCAAAGAAAATTCAAAACACATTCCAATGAGATCCTCAAATTCAATACTAAGAAACCAAATGATATCATGCCTCATCAAAAAAAATTATTCCATGTATTAGATTCATATAATACAATATTATTCCTCTTCATTTCTCCTCCCATGCACAGAAGACACATATATAACATGATGTTTCACATATCTCAAAAATATCAATTTTCTAAAAAGTTTTTCTCATCCAAACTAATACAATGGTCACCAAATGTTTGAAAAACTCATACTTCTCCACTAAATGTGAGTCAAGGGAATTTATTTATCATGAGGACGATTCAGGTAAGTTATGTGGATTATGATTTGTAATATTTCATATCAAAATTTATGAGGCCGAATGAGGGCGGCTTAGAAATTTTTGAAGAAAAATAGCACAATTCCAATTCTCACTAAATTATGATACCCCATCACTTTCATATTATAAATTGAGACCTATCATCATGAAAAATCAAGGAATGTTCACACCATTAACAATTTTAGTAGAAAAAATTTCAATCTTCTCCAACATGATTTTTTTCTGAATGCTCTAGAAAAGGAACAACTTGCTTTCTATATTAGAAGATCTAGAAAGGCACAAATTCAAATATAACGAAAGCTAGAAAAAATGCACAACATTCAAGAGAATGATTTTTTTTGTTGCACATGCATTTATTTAACATTTTATTTTCCACCTGATGTTTCAAAAAAATGATGTGTCATAACACAAGATAGCTTCCCCGACACATAAGTTCAACTATATCATGCAGTTTCACTTCATGACCATGTTGGATAAGTAAAATTGCCTTGTAGTATGGCTAAAGTATTAGTTTTTTCATGGATTCTATGTTCTAAAAGGAATAAATGTACAAGGAAGGTCAGAATGAAATGTATTCCCTTGAAAATAGGGATTTAAATCCAAAGAAATATCGTAATCATTTAAAACAAATGTACCTCATACCCTAATGTTTTGAAAGTAATAAATAAAATTATGGTTAAAACAAGAACGTTATGGTTCTCTCAAAAAGTGAGTTAAATGAAAATAATATAACAAAAAGGATTCATAAGCCTCATAAGAAATTTATTTCAATGATATATACAATGAAATATGGCATGAGATTCAATTGTCAGATTACTTTCTGGAAATCACCAAATAATTAAACATAAAACAAAGTCATTTTCAAAATTCATTTATGCTCATTTTCAAGGAATATATTCATTCACATAGTGTCATCAGTTTAAAAAATTTAATTTATAATAATTTCAATTCAAATGATTCAAAAAAACACATAAAAATAGAAAAATAAAAACATACTAATTTATAAAAACACAATTTATTATTTTTTATTAATAGTTTTTGAAAAAAAACAAATTGAAATATTAATCAATAAAAGTTACCTCCTCGACACAAAAATGGTGTTGTGTACTCAAAGAATTAAAATGGATTTTATATGTAAGAAACTTTTAAAATTAATCACACTAAGCAAGTATGTGTAAAGTATATGTACAACCAGACTTATTGGTAGTGAAACATTGAGTTGACCTATTATCTGTTTCACACTAAAAACCGAAGAGAAAATTAACAAAAGAAAACATAATAAAAATTTGAAAAAAAATTATATAAATATGATGAGAAAGGAAGTATATATTTTGGTTTAATCACCCAAGTGGTCCCTAGGTTTTGACTGCCTCCAGATGGGCAGCTCTAGTTTGTAATCCCAAATCTGGTGGTGGGTTGAGTTTCTTTGTGATTAACCAACCAAACATTTTCTTTATATAATTCAAATTATCCTTTGTTAGAAACCATGTGTATAGTGTAAAAATCCACCCATAATAAAATAATATACTACCTTCATGGTGGTGGTACGACCAAGAATGAGTCCTAATTATTCTTAGCATAAAATTTCACAGCCTCCTAATTATTCACCAGTGGTTGATGAAGCTATGCTTTATCATTGGAACAATGAATGAGAAATTAAGAATGTAATTATATGTGAAAAAAGTTAAATAATGAAGAATATATATAAGATTGTTCCCTTTTAATGTAAGCATCTTGTGTCTCTTTTTCCTCAAGAAAATCCACTTGGATCTCCTCTTGAACTCTCTCCAATAGATGGTCAATATGTTTGGGTAGCTTTAAGTGTTCCTCTTTTAGTGCATCATCTTTTTCTTCCATGTTTTCCAATGCAATACATGAGTTGTACAAATATGAAAATTTCTAGAAATGGTAGGTAATACTAAATTATATTGCAATAATATTAGAAGACCATGAGTTAAATAAAACATCATCTCCCATAAATGGATCAACATAAATTGCATCTTCTGTGGGAAGTTCCTCTTGGAGTAGAGTGGTATTAGATGGAGGCTGGTTGTCAGGATCCTCTATTTGAAAGATGAGTGGGGAAATTAATTCCACCAATGGATTGGATACTATTTTTGGTTGAGGTCCTTTATCAAATGTGACCTCCACCTTATACATCAATATTTGATAATCGGTTTTATGTTGATTTACCATGTTCATTAGTGCTTGAACTAAGATAATTGTGACACGACCATTCATCATTTTCTAGACCAGAATATAGAGTTCACCAATCCTTTAAATGAGGTATTCCTAATCATTATGAACCATTTGAACAGAAAATTAAGATTTATCAATCCATGAATATTAATTTCAGTTGGAATACATCGTATAATTTTTTTATATTTTTAAAAAATAAAAGAAATTAATATTTTTAAAAATTATAGCATTAGATTGTTGGCACAACCTCCTCAAAAACGATGCCATTTTCTGACTCAGGTCTATTTTGGGGTGTGAAAAAAATAGTACCTAAGATAAAATGTAGTAATTTTGTTAACCTAGGTTTTCTCCAGAGAGGAGTTCATAACAATTAATATTTTCAATGAAATTAAAGAATGAAGAAGATGTTTTTTTTGAATATTTTTCGATTTGAAAAATAAATATAGAAATAAAAAATAAATATTGAACAATAATTCATAAAGGGGGTGATAGGGTAAGGGTAGGATCTCCTTTTAAAATATCATCATAGTCATAATTATTATTCCCCTTTCATTCCTATTGAATGATAAATAAAAGGTCAGTCGATCAAGTTATCAATAACCCATGGTTGAAGAAAGAAATAGAACTCACTATTATGTGCATAAATGTCCATAAATTAATCAAAAACAAATAATTAATGTCTTGATCAGTAATTATTTCTTAATAGAACTCTAGAAAGAGTTCATTATTTCTACATACATTCCAACAATCTCTTAACAGTCACCACCAAACAAAATCTTCATGATCGTGGAAAATTACACAAGGTAGAGAGAGATTAAAATTCATCAACCAAATATATTAATGATGAATACAGAAAACCCAAAACATGATAACATTTAGATAATTAGGAAACACTAAGAATAGAAATCACTGAAAAAAAGAGGTTTTTCTATGTATGGAAAAAACTCTGACATCACAAAAGTGAAGCACCCCATTCCCTGATAAATCAATGGTTTTAACCCTTCTTGTGAAGGGTAGTAGAGTTGATAGGGGAAGAAAATATCCAAATGAAACTATGAAAAAAGAAAATATAAAGTAAAATGCTCCTAAATATTCCAATCCTCCATCAAATACCCACTTGCTCCTTCTTAACCCATTTGAATGGAAGTGAACACTCTTATTCATAGGCTTGTTGATTATAAAAATCCATACCAAATTATTCCACTAAAATCTTGAGTATGTTACTCATATTAATGTAATTATCTCTATATATTTCCTTTATTAATTTTTATCCAATATCTCTTATTCATGCGCCATAAAAATCTCAGAAGTATTGGACATGTTTCCAAAAAGTTATGATCTAATTACTGATCAAGATGTTTTCTTCCTGAGTAGAATCTTGAACTTCCTCCTTCTAGATGCATTACATGAATGAATTAATGACCTTGTTTATTAGTGAAATTTAATGTGGAAATTTTATGTGGTGTATTATTTATATTTCATCTAGAATTAATTAATTTGGAATCATTCATCCAGTGATATGCTTCATAACTCAAGCGTGGTCGATTCTATCAGCCAAAAAACATTTTCTACATGTTGAATTTTTCATGGTCATTGGGTGTCGAATTGGACATTGGTCTAGAAGAAAAAGTTGAATCCCATGAGAATTGAAATACTAAAAAAATTAATCAATCCATTTGGATCAAAAATGTAAATTATATGCCAGAAAAATAGATGCTCTACAAAATTGTTAAATTTCTAGAATTAACTAATTTTCAAAATTCAGCACATAATTCACCAAAATGCTGAAATGATAAAAATTATCTCAGTTTTATTAATTAAATTTTGTTAAACCATTAATACACATAAAAAAATAATGATAATTTTATCACTAGAAATTGTTAATGATATTTTCCTCATGGCTGGAACAGCATGAAGTTATGCATTCATGGATTATTTTAGGAACCTATGGATATATGTGCATGGATCCTTATATAAACATGAATGATAGGTGTGGGAATATAGTGTATAATGAATTATACTTCCATTTAATTTTTAATAAAATGGTGTCTATTAATGCTGTTGAAGGTGGATAAATATCAAATAAAGTTAATGAATAGTAACACAATTTTTCATAATTAATGGATCAAATGGGTTAAAATCATTATTATAGTAAGATTTGAATTGGTAAAAGTTAATAAGCAGGGAGAAATAAATTATCAATGTAGATACGGTTTTTAATAAAAAGAGTTCCAAATGTAATAGATGTTACTATGTTTATTGATTTACCCGGTTCCATCCATGACTCGAGGTAGGGATGGTAGAGGGTAGTGATCTCTATATGATAATGTCTATTTAGATAGTGTTGGAAAAATGGTTTCTACATGGATAGTATATTGCCTTATTTAATGTAAATTTTTAAGACATTATGTATTTATTTTGATATGTGTTCTTGGAATTGTAGGCATATGCCACTGCAACATCATGTTCTAATAGGGTGACTAGAGGATTTCATCTGGAATGATCATATGGAAGTGGAATATGGTTTCCCAATGATATAGGGTGAAAGGGGAGAAGATATGTACTACGAGTACATAATTCATTTCATGTAGATAATGGAAAAAGAACTAGGGTTGGTCATGATGAGTATGGATTAACTTATTATTGAGTTTCAACTATAGAACCCTTCAACTTTTTAAGGAGATAGTTGTAATAATACAGTTGAATTAATGAAAGAATACATTCAAATGATTCTTAATATCTTATACATTCCTTTTGAGAGGAGAGTTAGGATGGAGATTTGTATGTTTTGAGTTCGGGAAATGTGTTGGTGGTATTTTTTGGCCCAAACAATGTCGGTTGATGGTATGGAATATAAGTATTTATAGGAAATGTTTCTGGAAAATTTTTATTTTGAGACCATGAGGCATGAGAATAGTGATTAGTTTGTGAGTTTGAACCAAGGGTATATATTAGTGATGTCGTGTGTTGACTGGTTCATTTATTTAAAATTATTCATTCCAATGTATGTGGGTGATGAGGCAACTATTGATAGATTATTCGAGGATGAACATTGACATGAGATCAGGTTACATGTGAATATATTCCAATTATAGATAATTGTAGAGGTAGTTGACCAATAATTATTTTGAAAGGGAAATACAAGGATTCAACTATTAGTATACATCTTGTTATTGTTGGGTTTCCTAGTGGTGTAGTGTTTGATGGTAGGATTCACCATTTTGATTTTTTACACAATTATTTATGTGGAGAAGAAATTAAAAAATGGATTTGTCATCTGAAAGTATGGATTGAGTTTTATTCTATCAGTGCACTAGGTTTGGACACTAGCATAGTCATTTCCCCTGACAAATACTTATGACCTGAGCATGAATAGGATGTTGATATGTGTATAGGTTATAAATGAACCCTTTGAATGTGGGTAACAATAAATTCTCAATACATGTGTATATTATTGAGAGGGGGTTGATTACCCCATATTAGAATAGTGTATTGAGCTCTATATGATGTATCAGTAGAGGTGGATGACTTAGTGCTCTAGGGTGAGTGTGTACATATCATTGTAGTAGTTTAAATCTTGGAATTTTTAGTGAAGATTAGGGTCTATGGGCATTTTTTCATTACATAGTTTAGCCTCTAGATGGTAGTGATGATGCCGACCCATCGATTGTAGGACCGAAAATTAATTTTTCATCCTTATTTGATAGTGATTTATTTTACACAGGTACCTCAGAATGTTTTATTTTTTATTAGTTTGTGGTCTTCTTGGGATTAATTTTCATTGTATGTGTTGGGTAATGATTATTTATATTGTGATAGGAGTGAGAGAAATAAATAGCTGGTTGTGTAAGTGGACTTCTCTCACAGTTAGTGGGCACCGTTTCATATGGGAATTTTTTTTTGAGAAGTCGTGTTTTGATCTGATTTTGGGAATCTATATGTAGTTATGTACCAATCCCATATTGACTATCAAAATTATATGTGGGCATTCAAGTCACTTAATGGTGATTATTTTTTTCATCGTGTCAAATATAATGTTTGGTATGGTCAGGAACAACCCATTTTTCAGCTTTTTGGTTAACCCACAAACCACAAGGATTGACTCATGCATGATTATTAGGGAGTAGAGAAACTTTTTTCCTCTTATGGTGGAATTGATTCAGGAGGTGTTTCTGGAGGACTTCTCAGGAATACCTCTTGAGAGAGATATATATTTGACGATAGATTTATTACTTCGATTAGTACCTTTTTTTGAACATATAATTGAACCAGAAGAACTCCCATAACTCAAAAATCAATTGGGTGAATTAGAGAATAAAATGTTTATTCATCCTAGTATGTCACCTTGGGTATCTCTAGTGATGTTTTCAATTAATATTGAAGTATTATTGTGTTTGTGTATCAATTATAGAATGTTTAATTAGATGAAATTAATGAACTTCTACACTCTTCTACAAATTTATTATCTCTTTGACAAACTGATAGGTGATTAAGTGGTTTCAAAGATTGATATAAGAACACAGTATCATCAGCTAATGGTGATACCTTCTGATATACCACATAAAACATCTAAGAGAAGGTATGGGTTTCATATGTTTGATGATTTTCATATTGGGTTAACCAATGCGCAATTAGTGTTCATGGTTCTAGTGAAATTAATCTTTCACCCATATATTGACCAGTTTTGGTTTCTCATTGTTGATGAAAGCTCAGTGTACTCTAAGACCCATGACTATCATTCCAAATCTAATTACATCTTCTAAATTACACAAATAGATAATGGGATATACACCAACATATAGAAATTATATTTCTTGATTGAAAGAGTGTCTTTCAGGGGTCACATCTGCTATAAGGATGGGTTGTATGAGCACCCAATGAAAGTGTAAGAAATTATTTCTTCTGACAATCCAATGAAAATATATGATTTCTATTGTATTCATGCATTTATGGGATATTAATAAATGATAAAAAATGACATATCCCATTTTTTTTACTAATTTCTGGATATACAAATAATTTAATCATTTTTTAGTGGAATGAGGAATAAGATAAATATTTTAATGAATTAAATAAATGGTTGAAAACCACACATATTCTGATCATACATGATCCAAGTAACAAGTATACATTATTTAGTGACGCATCTAGTGTTGGTATTGGGGAGGTGTTGATGCAGGATGATTTTGGTATTTAATTATGGTTCACGATAGCTAAGGAATTAGGAAACAATTTACCCCACTCATGACATTGAGTTGGTTATAGTGGTATATTATTTTATGTGTTGGGGGAACTAATTTTTTGGAGAATGTTTTATAGTTTAAAACAATCACAATATCCCTAAGTACATTTCATCATAAATTGATTTTAATTTTTTGTAGTAATGATGGGTCAGGTTTATGCAGCCCATCGATTTTAAGATGGAATATACATATATAAATGGAAATATGTTTCTTGATTATTTTAGTTATAAGACTCAAAGTTAGTTATTTGAGGAATAAAGTTCAAATTGGAGGATTATGGAGTTGTTTGTTGAGATTAATCTATGGATTTGTTCATGATGTCCACAGAAATATGACCCTTGCATCTGTGGTCATTGAGTCAACATTTTTTATCCCGGTTAGGGAAAAGAATTATGAGAATCCTAAATGTTTTCTATTAGGGAAATTTCATAAATGTGTGGAGTAACTATATTTTTTATGCATTGGCAATGATGGTAACATTTATATTCATGACTATATTGTTATGAAAATATGATTTCTTAATGATTTAATTGCTAAGAATCATGAATCAATGTGTGTTGAGAATATTATTTTAACCAAGATGTATCATGATATCCATAGGAAAAATTGGTGGCAAGGATATAAGAAAGAGGTTGTAGTTTTTTTGGTTGTATCCTAACCTACCTGCATGTGAAGGCTATGCATCCGCATTTCTGTACTTTGTTATAGCCATTTCTCATTCTAGAATGGAAATGGAATGATCTAACAATGGATTGTGTGGTGGTTCTTTTGAGGAAAACATAGAAGAATGATGTAATCTCTGTAGTTCATGACAAATTGACTAAAGAGTCTCATTTCATCCAAATTCACTATACTTTAACCATGGATCGATTGGGTGCGTTTTATGTTTGGATGATAATGAGTTATCATGGGGTTTTTCAAAAGAGAGTTTCAAATAAGATTTTACATCATGCATATATCATGGATTAATAGATGTTCTAGGTACACAAGTGTTTTTTAGAACGTGTTTTCTCCCACAGACAGACAAGAAGACATTGAATAACATTCAATTAATATAGGATATATTGAGGGCTTCTATATTTTATTTTGGTGGATCTTGGGAATTTTTTTTGATATTTCTTAGTTTTCATACAATAATTGTTATTAGTCTATGATTAAGAAGGTACTATTTGAGGAACTATGTGATAGGCCATTTAGATCTCTATTGTGTTGGTTTTAGGTTAGGGAATCAGTGTTATTGGTAACATGTATCACACAAGAGATATTTGAAAAGATTTAGTTTATATTGAAATGTATTGTAAAAATATTGATTTGGTTGAATTATTATGCATATCTGAATCATAGAACTTTTTATTTTATTGTTCTTGATCATATGTTCTTTTGGTTCTTTCCAAAGATGGGTGACCATTAGATTTAAAAATCATGTATGTTGGAACCTAGGAACATGAGACTGTTTGATATTGTTGTGAGTATTAGGTCGGTGTCATAGTAATTGGACTTTACACAATTATATAGTGTTATGAATGATTTTTTCCAATAGTCACTACACAGGAATAGTCAACCTAACCCATATCATGTGACTAATGTTTAGGATGTCTTAGATGAGGTAGATTCATCTTTTGAGAAGCATGGAGTTCGTATTGTGGATCATAGTTATAAGTCCTATGGGGTAGCAGAGTTCCATTGGATCTAGTTTTATAGTAGCATGGAAATGATCTAAAAGAGATGTATGGATATGAGTATTATGTATAGGTTCATTTCCCTAATTTTATTTAATCGTAATGTTAGGATTGTATATAAGTGTATCTTGAGGAAGATCCATTATAAGGTGATGAGGTTGTAATATCTGAGACATAATAAAGGTATGAACATCTTAATATTTTGGATTTAATATATTATATTGTGTAAATTGAGCGAATACTGGTTGTTTTAGTGGAATCATTGGTTTTTATGGTGGATTGGGACATAGATGAAAAGGTAAAATGGTTATCCAATTCATGTTGCATAGCTTTCTCATGATTAGAGGAAACCATGTGCCAAATTGTGCTATCTAGGAAGATGGTTGTAGGGTAAAGTAAAACCATTCAAGGGAGAAGTCCAAACCATAATGGAAGGCATAGAACAAATATCCATACATAATAAATTGTTTCTCAAACATTGTATGGCTCCCTATATAACTATGTGACACTACCAATCTAGGATAGAGTAAAACACAATTTGTACCCATGGTTTAACCAACAATAAAGCCAAACCATTCACCACATTAAAATGTAGAAAATAAATAAACATCCCCATATTGATTTTAAGTATCTCTCCTAATTTTCCCTATGTTACATCCACCTACAAACCTAGTAAAGAACTCAAAATCTAAATTATTCCCATGGGTGGATCTCTTTCTATTCTATGACATTTAGAGTTCCCTTGGTTGCGATTTGATGCTCCATGAATGTATAAAATTTCTATGTCATATCTTTTCTAGATTAAGCCTTTTATACTTGTTATTCATCTTCTAAATCCATAAAACAATCTTTATATGGTGGATTATAGTTTTGGGCATCAGGGGGTTTATTTAATACATATCTAAGGATAAGGTTAAGGGTTTATTCATATTTGGATTTGAGGTAGGTGGTATACAAGTAATATCCCATAGTTTTTTATAGAATTATTCATGTGTATATTTGACGTTGCATCCCTTTTGATGTATATTTTTTTCCATTAGTATTTTTTAGTGAAATGGTTTTCTAAATGATTACATAGACCCATCATGATCCTAGTGAGATGAAATAAGAATTATTTGACAAATTTTTGGCCCCCCATGGGGTGCAACAACATTCCCGCAAATGGTAAATTGAATTATAAACCTTAAAGTTTCCTTATGATGAATATATACCTTTATAACATGTGTTGATATTTTGATTTGATTTATAAATAAATATAATAGTGGATATTTATATTTTTTGGTAATGGCATATGGTATTTTTTAGCAAAATCTGAAAAACGAGTTAAATGGATTAAAGTGAATGTGTCAAATGGATTGTGAAATTATAATTGAAATGTTTAAGTGGGTTAATACATATGAATTGATTAATGGTAAAATATGTTAACTAATGGGTAGTTGATTAATATGTTAAGTAGACTAGAGTATGGTAACTAACGAATACATGTTAATGTAATAGAAAAATTGAATATTATTATTGGTATAAGGAATGCCAAAGCTAAATCTATTAATTAGGATATGCTAAGTAAATGTTAAACATGCTCATGGGTTAATTCTTGATGATGATTGACATATTGAATGTAATGTGAATTGAAATTTTATGTGTGTTTATTATGAATGGTATTAGATGTGATATATGTGGTTAATGAAAAAATGATCTTGTACACAACACTTGGTGGTGTGGGATACAGTACTAAGGCTCTTCCTAGGGGTTGTGTTGGACTAATGCTCTAAACTGCACTGTATATCGCATGGGTTATGTATTCAAAATGATGTTCTATGCCCCTAACGATGGCATTTGATGAGACTACCAAGATTGATGATCCTTGGTATCTGTGTTATGATTATATAAAAAATGAATATCCCTAGTCAGATAGGGAACAAGACCTTTTTAGCTCATGATTTGTAATTGATCATCTTATGTCATTGTATGAATTATGTAATTACATTACCAATGGAACATTAGATTATAATGAATCTAGTAATAAGGGTGGTATAAATGGTAAAAAGGAATTGATGATGGATGTGGTCAAAGTAAAATTTGATATCCAATGGAACCAAGTTGTTTCTTGTTTTATTTTTTCATTTATTTCATAATTTAAGGCACGATATGTTCAGAGTGGTTATTTTTTTGACCCATTTTGTGTTGTATTACTGAGTTATACTCACACCCTAATTGTGAAACCATTGAGTACCTCAGAATATTTCATTGTTGTTGGTCATAAAAAGGGAAAAGTCCATATTCTATGGAGTTGAGTTGGGATTGGGATGTGCATTTATGAGGATCTAGAAATAGATTTAGACCCAGTTTTTCTATATAATTATTGTATTTATTTTTTGAATCCTTCACTTTTTTTACAGTTATCATTAGCATGAAATATTTATTATGTGCATATGTTATGTACACTGTTTTCGAAATGGATAGTAATGCATGTTTATGGATTATTTATTATTGTTTCTCTTATTTTATGTTTAATCTATTATAGAAAACTATTTGAATGAGGGCATAGTCTCACCATGAGTCTATTAATAGCCTCACTATAAGTCATTGCCATCTAGAAAAAAAGGATTTGCACATGAGGTTATGTGGAAACCCAACTTGGGCCTGAGTTTAGTGGCTTCTAGATTGGGGAATATTCAATATATATATATTATTTTTAACAACTTATGACCATTAGAATCATGTATATTATAAAATGATTAAATGGATGCAATTTTGGTTAAAATGTTTTTATTTTCACACACTATGATCCTTGGGTAACCTAAATTATAATTTCTATCATAGATGGATCATATATCATTAATAAAGTGAAATGGATGTTTTTTACATTAATATGGATGTCTAAGAAACACAAAATCCAATCACATACACAAAACAATATGATGTACCATTGAACATTGAATCATTGACATAAAAATCATTTTTTAGTTAGAAATAATTAAAAATGATAAGAAATAGTTAAATTGGGAATGAAATAAGAATAATGATGGAATAATTAATCCTAGATAAGGGTAATCTTGGTATAAATTTTACATATTACTTTTTCAATTTAAAATTGACCGATGAATTGTTAAATTTGGATAATCATATGATTATTTTAATATAATTATAAATATATATACTCCACACAATATTGGGATTTCATTAATTCACATTTATAATATTTCATCATGTATTTGTATGAATAATCCCTTTACTATCATAATTATATGTATATCTCATCCTTGTATGTTGGATTTGATATTGGAATATATTCAAAACAATTAATAGATGATTTTAATGAGCTATAGACCATGGGTATCCATATATAAGATGCAATTACAGTGGAGCACCTTATTTTTTGTGTGATTTTTTTATGAATAATTAATGTTATCCTTAGTTATGAAATGATATTAATTTTGTGTGAAATATGGACTTTATCACACACTACCATATGAAAAATACCCATTTTTGGATATTAATATTTCATTGAACGTTTTTCATTCATTGGGTATCTAAAATTCCTATCAATGGATAATTATGTGTGGAAAATATAAAAAATATATAGGACTATGAAAAACAGAACAAAAAATTTAGAAGATGATATCATTAAAGAACATGATATCTTGAATTTTTTTTCATAACTAGCTAATAAATTTCTAGTATGAGAACCAATGATCCAAAAAATCCAAACATTAAATGGATAAGAAATTACATTATTTTTATTTATTATAAAAATATTTCCATCACATATATGATATAATTTAGATTATAAGAAATGTGTGAAATTTTACATAAGACAATTTTAAATGTATAAAAAATTAATATTTTTTATCATATAAGGATTTAATGAATCTGGGTATAATATGATGACTTAATATTGAGTTCATTAGGAATAATTAAAATAAAATCCTTTAACATTTTGTTTTATGAAAATTACAATGAAACAAAGTCCTTCATTACCTTGAAAATTAAAGGTATCTGATGGTTGATTATGAAAAATTTTTAGATGTGAGAATACACAATATGTGAACAAAAATCATTTGCAACCAATTAATACATTGTCTGGTCTCTTTAGTTAATTACCATTAATATTTTACATTCACTTATATAAAATTTTAGGAACTATGTGATTCAGTTATAGAAATTTAATAATATATTTACACAAAAATATAGAGAAACTATATTTTAATTAATGTAATGAATTATAAATCAATGAATAATTGTGAATTATAAAAGTTCTCCCCTCTATCATATCATAGTATTTTTTCTTATTTGACTATACTAATTCAAACATATGTTCTTTTGTGTGGTATCATTTGAATACATAGTATATATCCGACAAGAAAATGATTTCTACATTGTAATTTATTATGTGGTATAATAATTATCTTAAAGGATCCATGCAAGAATAGTATTATTATTAGGAATTAATTGATTTGTATTTAGTGTACTTTCCTAATGAAAGTGTGAGATATAATTGAAATATAAGAATTAAAAATAATAAATATGATCACATTGAGCTTATATTTCTATAAAAAACAATTATATAGATATTTAGATCATATTCATTACGTACATTGAGAAAGGAATAATGTTAAATGAATCATCATACAATATAACTCAACTATATTTTCTTTCTTAATTACCTCATGTTTCTAAAAATACAAATATTTTTCATTATGTTAAGTTATTTTTTTTCAAGGATTAGAAAAATTGAAAATTTTCTTATTTTTAGAGAAGTCATAAAAATCATAGGAAGAACATATCAATATTTATCATTTAGTTCAAATGATAAATTATAATACAAATAATTCCCTACATGGTTAAAGTAAATAGTAGAATTATGAAGTAATTGTAGGTTCTTGTTTAATATATGTTGTTAATATATTTTTAATTTTATGTCTTCAAATGGATGATTTATATTATGAGAAAATGGTTTTTCATCATGTTATAAAAAATGTGGCACTTGATTATAATGTAATTTTTTTAATAAATTAAAATTCAATAAAAATAGTCAAACCAATGTTATGAAAAAATAATATGAAAAAGTCATGATAGGTAAAATAGTGGAATATTATGCTAGTGCATGAGATGTGATATCTCAATCAAGATATATATATTATATTATGATATTTTCAAGAGAATAATAATATCAGGTTTATATAGACATTGTTTTCTTAAAAATATGATACAATTGTGATTCGAATCAATAAAATAAGAAAAAATTCACATTGATACTTTTTTAATTATGTTCATTGATATAAATCATAAACATCATACCGAGGAGCCTCACATTATAAAATTGCTAGCTAGATTTGTTTTTTTAATATAATTGGTCCGTTCAAGAAAAAATGTGGTTTTATTATTTATGTCATTATAAGAAATAATTTTGATAAATGAGTCTATGGTTGTATTTTTTTGAATGAACCTATTATTATTAAATAAAATATTTCATTCCACGGAATAAATGATTCACTTTTCAGAGTTTAAAATGATCCCTATATTGTAAAAAATATCATGTCGAATCATTTGGTAGTATTTAGGTTATTCTATTGTGATATGGTATTTTTATTTTCAAACTATTATATTGTAAATATTTATTCTTTTAATTATATTTCACAATTTGTTTTAATTAATAGATATTTATTATTGAAATAAAATGAACATGAACTTAAGGAGTCACCGTAGAAAAAAAATAATATTTCAAATATATTTTTTAAGATGATGAATCCTTGAATTCATATATTTTGAGGCATTTAATTTTTTATTTCATCCAATTTTTTTATTTTACATTTAAATTATTTATATTTTTCTCACATTACTATTTCAAATTTATATATATCTAAGTCTACATATAGTGATGTCTGAATACAAAAAATTAGTGATGTAGATAGTACATTAGAGATTTAGGAATGACCTCATTGATCACCACTATGACTATTCAATTTCTTATCCATTAATCATTCCAATTAATACAATGTGTGTGGAACGTTTTATGATAGAAATTTTTGTGGGAAATTTTTCTATCAATTATGTTTAAAAAATTTAACATTATTTAATTATTCATTTTATGTTAAGATTCATCAATGATAATTTAATATGTTTTCACTAATGATATTTAGGGTAATACATGGGTTCTAAAGAGTATTTGGCATGATGACAGGCTCATGATATGACTACCTATACCAATGATTATAAAGGTCATCCTCTCACTACATCACTTTACATACAGACACATTATCTTTTTGTGATTAAATACCGTTATTTTCATTCATGATAATGACAGAACCTTTTTCATATACCATTCACCTGACAGCCACATATTATTGTATTTACCAAAATACACTCAATCATTATTACACATACCCATCATACACTATATAGGGAACATCGACTAAATTTATCCCAACACCATATCCATTTCCATTAACATCATTATAGATATTTACATTAATTTTTTCCCATCATCACATTAATACCCTTAATCAACATTAAAAATTATGTTGTTAGTTTATATACCTCTACCCAAACTATATGAGGCATCTACGTCTCCTCAAGATGAAGTAGTTTAAGAGACATTAAATCACACAAATTCATTTATATGTTTAAAAATTACAGATTTTTATCATTGAAAATTATAAATATATATATAATTTTAAAAATAAATATATATTGTTTATGATTATCTAAATTAGATTATAATCGGTTTGGTTTGAAAAACATGTGGGATGTTTGAAATAGGCAAACACATCTTATGGATGAATATAATTAAGAGGTCATTATAATTGATAAGAATGGAAAGGGATGCAAAGGTTTTTTTTGAACACATTCCTACTATAGAATCCTCATTCCCCTTCATGAAATAGAGTTCACATAAATGGGATAGAAAAAAAATAACACCCTTGGTTGAGATTTGCGTATGTATTAGTAATCATCTTATATATATATACATTAATTAGTTACATTATATTATCAAATATTTTTTTCCAATGCAATTAAATGTAATTAACTTTATGGTTTGGATTCCATGCCTTATAGTATGATGATTCTGGGGAAATGTGGAGAGCATATATTAATTATTTGTATCTTGGTTTAAAATAAATAACATGTACGAGACATGATGGAATACAATTTTTTCTGCATTTCCCACTATTAATGTATTTGGAGATGACTAGGTGTCAACATAGTCTATAATTTATTGTTTGAGTTAAATTTAAATAAAAAAATTATTTAATTTAATGTTTTTAATGTTTAAATAAATAAAAATAATGATGTAATAGAAATTGTAAAAAATTTCTTATTAGATAAATCTAAAATAAGTAAGATAAATAAAAGTGAAGTAACATAACTTTATGCTCTAGGGTGAACTTCTCTATGAGTTCATGAGCTGATATAGGTAATTTTAGATTGGATTTTATATATTGCATGAAAATATTTATTATCATTACCTTATAATTAGTGATTTTTGGATAAATTGCGATGACACATGTTTTTATGAATTTCATGGAACAATTTAATAAATAGGATACAATAAAAATAAAACAAAATGTATTGAAACTCCGTATAACCAAAAACCTTCAAGAATTATGAAATATGTTTTAAAATATTTAATTTTATAATAATAATATTTAATAAACTATTCATTATTAATACCTATATTTATTGTGTCCAAATAGGGATTTGAATCCACATTTATATCCAATTTGGAAACATAAACTCGTTAAACTCTAGTTGTTGTTCCAATCGATCCTCCATAAATCACATGACCAAAATTTGATCCCATTAATATAGAAAACAAAAAATATGGGTTCATTACTTTTTCCAAATATGTTCCATTAAATAAATACTTTGAATTCATTCCACCTATTTTGGAACAAATTGGTTGTTCTGTATGCCAACAACAATAGTATCACTTCACATCTTAAAAATCATTTTTTTAATAGAGTCAAAATATTTTATTCCCAAAACTATATCGATATTATTTCTTTTAATCATAATATTATAATCTAATACATCATAATTCATGAAACCAACTTCCCTATCATGTTATGAACCACCTTTATAATTCATTTCATCATTATATTTATTAATTTGAACCCATGGTATCTTATATTTTTTCAAATAAAACAATACAAATAAAAATTTATCCAACTCAACTAAATCTTATTTTAGAAAACACTTACAAAAATTTCACACATTTAAAAATGGCTTAAAAAGAAACAAAATCATTTCAGTCATGTACCATCCTTGAATGGTAAATAATTAAAATTGAAATCTTAATTAAAATCCACACAAGTTAATATAATTTTGAACCTTAATCATTTGATTTACTGTGAAATTCATAAATTCATCAATGAGTTCAAAAATTTATAATATGTTTTTTTAATTACAAATAATAAAATAACTCTTTTAAATAATCAGGAATTGAACCATTTGATCCCAATATCAACATTATTTCAAGACCTTATTAATGATACTGGAATATTAATATTTTTAAACATTTATTTTTTATCTTAATTTCTATAAAACAACTGCCAACCAAACATTAATAAAATCAATTTTTTCAAAACATTATTCGACAAAGATAAAATCATTTAATTTTAGAATATTTTAAATATTTTACAAAAAATATAGTATCTTATAGTGTATAACATGTATAAAAAACAAATGTCATTTGAAATCTCTTTAAGAAGAATAAACACATATTTACATAATCTCTTCCTATCATTCAAAAGAATATTATTAACATGAAAAACACTGATAAAATAATGTTAGAGAATATTTTAAATTATATTGATTAATATATGTTGTGAATGAAGAATATAAATATACCTTTTATTAATGAAATCATCAATAAACTGTCAAAAAAAATTAGAGGAAAAAACAAATTTTGAAATTCATCAAAATTTTACTATTGTAATGGGTTATAAGCCATATAAATGAATAAAAAATATTGTTTTGGGAATAATGTTCATTTTAAGACATGAAAATATAATTTCTCGAATTTTAATATTCTTGAATTTTATCAATGGTATTAATTTTTATTCAAATATTAATATGAAAACTGAAGATAAAGTGACCACTACTACAACATTAAATCATGTGTCATTTAAAAACTAGATCAAAATCAACATAATTACCAAATCTAAAGTAATTTGTAATATCTTTTAATAAAACACCATGTCTATTACACAAAAACTAATACTATTACTTATTCAAAATTTATTTAAATGTTAGTATACCTTTACCATAATACATAACAATTGGAACTAATTATTTATAAAAAAAATTTAAGCTAACTATTTATACATGGAATGAAAAATTATTTAAATGAACCATTATATTATTGTTTAAAATTCAATTTTCATCCTTTTAACAAAAACCTAATATTAATATTATAAAAATCATTTCAATTTAATTTAGAAATATTTTTTTGTTTTTGAAAACATTATTTGCAATTGAAAAGACACCTAATGTGAGAAATATAATATGAAAACTAAATCATGCATGTAAAGAAATACCATTATGATATTAATTGATATTAATATAGAGAAAAATGAAATGGTGGAAAAACCATCCAAAAATATAAAAAATTATTTAACTGAACAGAATATTATCATATTAAATCCACCAAATAAAATCAATAAAAATATAACTGAATCAAACTAATCCACCCAAATTGAGTTGATCTAAACAGAGTACAATAAAATGTCATGGACCTAAAAAGATCCAAACTAATATGATATGACCATAATTAAATTTATCCAATCTAATACTAATAAAATAGAGTTGGACAACCATACTCATAGTAATCAACATAAAATAAACAAGAAATAATGTTAGATAAACTAATACATTTACTAATACCAATTTTTATTTATCACAGTAATTGCCCCTAATGATTATATGAACCTTGGAATCCGGAAAAAAATAAGAAAATTTGTTTCAAAATAAAAAAAAATCATCAATTTTGTTAAGAAAAATATAAATTAAATATTAATATGAATTTTTTAAAACAATATAAATCATGAAAAAATTATAAAATTTTTATTTCATAATAAACAATGTATAAAATTTAGTCAATAACATCAATGAATATAATACATATAAATAACAAGAATTTTTTCAACTGTTGCATCATTAATGAATGTATCAATATATAATTTTTGTACATTAAGGTTTCATTTGATATGTGGATTATGATTAAACGATATTATGATCATTTTAAATTTATATTTGTCTATGAATTTGATTTATTTTATAAAATTATTGATTCACCTTGATAATTTTATCTAATATTGTATTTCAGAATAATATTATTTATATTTGAAAATATATAGGAAATTTATATATTTAACCTATATATTTTGTTTTCGAGGGTTAAAATAACTACTTTTATCAACATATTATTCTACTAGAATGGGTAATAAAATATTATGGGCTATGTAAATAAACATACCATGTTCAATAAAAAATGAAAATTGAATTGGAATTATGGTAAATAGAAACATCGAAGACACAATTATAACTATATTTTATTTTTTATAATTTTTAATATATTTAATTCATTAATCTATTTTATCTTTCTAATTAATCTAATTTATTAGTGAAAAAATTATCATCTGTTTCTAATATAAAATAAAGTAAAACAATTCATAAAAGATTATAGAAATATGGTATTATAAGATTATATTTGATGCATGGTTTGATGTCAACATGGGATGAAGATTGTACCATCAAAATTATAGTATTCAGGTAGAATTTATTTGAGTTTTACTTAAACTATTTTTATTGAGGGAAAAAATTTTAAATTTCATAAAATTTGAAACATAAAAATTAGAAGAATATTTTCACAACAAATATATAATAAATGATATTATCATGAAATTCATATATGTTATTTCCTTTTTAATTCCATTAGATGTTATTGTGGTGATTGATGTCTATTTGATAATAATGAACTATATTTTTGAGGTTTAAAATATTCAAACTGCCAATTTTGCATCCTATAACGAGAGTGATTCCTTTCATGGTGATGAATGATGTTATATGAGAGATGATACTGGTGATGGATAAGATGATTTCAGGTTTTATGTAGGATATGTTTATGTGGAGGATGATGATGGTTGTTGGGATGGTTCTGATCCCATTGATGATGATTAGGACCAAAATATTTATATAAAATAAACTCATTTTAATAATAATTTTATTTTAAATTATCATGAAAATTGGATGGGAATTTTTTCTGTTACTAGTTTTTTATTTAACATGTTCTTCATGAACAAAACTAAACAATTTCATTGAAACAATTTGTAACATTTGAAATTTGAATATCCCATGGCTATAAGACTATTACTATAGGACAAATAATTTATAAAAAAATTATTTCCATTTTAAAAGAGCATGGATATATATATATAATTTTAAAGGGCACAACCATGGATATATAATCATGAGGAATAGACCATAACATTCATAAACATAGTGGCCACATTAAAGACCCCTACCTAAGTATCGTGAAGACAATGCCTTACTTTTTTACATTGGAATATTCATCAAGGGAATAAAATCACAAAGGACTATCTAGTTTTGAAAATTTTGAAATCTAGATACAAACATAAGAATTAAATTAAAAACTAAAATGAAATACAACATAGTAACTCTACTGGTTCACCCATATTCTTCTAGATTATCCCAACAAGTCAATCATAATATACATTACAGAATCCTTGGAAAAAACTAGAAATGGGTTAGATCAAATTCACATTAAGGGTAATAATATAGTTAAATATATCATAAATAATCATAAATATTATATCAAGATGAATAACTAAAGACACATTCCATTAAAACATAATCTTGAGAATAATATGGATAGAATATAAGTAGATCAAATAATTCCATATATATAATCACATTAAAATGATATGTAACCATTTAAATTTTTATATTATAATAATATAACATATTATAAATATATAATCTCATAATGATGTAATTTATAATGGAGGACATCATAAACATACCATCAAGGGATTATCCAAGAGGTCTACTAAACTGGGTAAGGCCTCGGCCAGAACCTGATCTAGTGTCCCTCATGAGACCTACCAATCCATCTAGGATCTATATTAGGAAACAATATACACTTAATAAGTACAATGGAATCATCATATTGTAGGGGATAATCATAATAATATTATACATTCAAATTGAAATGAGAATATGAAATCTAAATAATTTCACTATTTAGTAAACATAATCCTAAACGATCAATAGTAATATGGAAAATGGCATCAATATAGTACATCCCTAGCCAAAATGAACATGAAACATTCAATAAAATATTTTATATTGTATTATAGTGGATATGCCTCAATAAATCATATGATTTAACTTAGATTTTTTATATTTATGAAAATAATTTAACAAAATCATTGAAAATACCTTTAGGTAAATACCATTTTTACATTGAAATCGCTTATTTAAATAGGTGATAAGTTATAAAATAAAAAAGTTTCTTTGTAAATAACCTTGTAATATTAATAATTATTCCTAAAATCTTAAATGCATCACAAAAATGGTAATATATTATCTCACTGTATAAATTGAAAAAAATATATTAAATTTTAAAGAAAAGGATCATAAAAAATGGTATTTTTAAAAGAACATTTATGAATTATCCAATGGAATAAATTATGTGAATTAGATATAAATACATAAAAACAAGATAATATATAACCTAATATAATAAAAATTAATTTTAAACACAATCCTATCATGACATAATCGTGGAATTATTTTTTTAACCTAATGAATGTAAATTAGGTTAGAAATTCTTTTACACCTATGAAAACTGTCAAAACGTGTGCCCCAAAAAAATAATGATTACAAATTGATACATTAAATAACATGATTATAAATATATTAGTTATATGATATATAAAATGGATGTGTAAATACACCACACATAACAAATAAGTGTTGAATATAACATATCTCAAAGAAATAAATGTCAGATAAGAAACCCTTACAATATGTTTGCAATCATTCTGCACATGTACTTCATATCCTATATAATAATATTAGATAAGTTAATTAATTCATTATATATGAACAAATAAAAATTTTATTTGATTAATTTTATATTTATTTTTATAATTTTTTTCCTTTAAAATGGGTTATTGTGTTTAACTTTGTTTCTCTAGGAACGCTCATTTCATGGTTTTATAGTCGGTTCATGTGAGTATAAATATGGGGGTTTTTGTCAAATGGATGAAAAAAAATAGAATAAAATGCAAGGAAATTAATATACTTCCATGATTTTAAATGATTCTCACATATCATTTGGTTTCATTATATAAGTATGAAACATTGCATAAAATGTTAATGAAAATTGAATATTAAATTTTGGCAGTTTTTACAACCATCATGAATTACTATCATTTTATTTAATATTATGTTTATATACTGGTTATTGAACCTTAAATATCTTTTAATAAAAATTTATTATCTATTTTATCCATTAATATTTTCCTATGACCATTATTGAAAGAGGTATTGAAAAATTTGATCTCTTCATCTCAAAAGGTGTTGACTCGAAACATAACTAACAATGATTTTATTTTTAAAATTAATGGAGAAAAGAAGAGACATAATGATGAATATTCCATTAATATAGTAAAATTATTATTTATTTATGATATTGGAGATAAAATTAAACTTTTTAGGGTGTTGTTGTGGAATTAAAATTTACGAAAAGAAATTAAAAAGGAACGAGGGTGCGTTTTACTTCTTGATTGTCATCTCCTTGAGAACATCCTTAAAGAAAATGGAAATAGTCCTTTGGTGAGACCAAAAAATACTAAAAAATTGGTTAGATTAATTGGAATTGAATTATTTTGAAAATATTAATGTTAAAATTCTTCTATGGTGTGAGGAGAAGGAGTGGTGATGGGTAGTATTTATAGTTCTCAAGACTGGTGTTTTTTTTATTATTTTATGCACTAAATTATTATTTTAAATCAACATAATAAATAATTTGTTTACTATGATTAAATACAATATTTAGAACATGTATGTTGGAGATAATGGACACATACCTCTTCCATGACATAATGATGACACAAAAATACAATTATATTATTATAATGTTAAATAATGTAAATTATCCTATTTCACTACATTCCAAAAATTCAACAATTATTTAAAAATAAAAAAATATCACTATAACCATTATATGATGTGCATATTTTAAAAATGTATTCAATTTATGAATCTATTTTCCTAAATATGATAAACTTAAATGTTATATAAAATTTATATTTATTTGAAAATTATAGATTTTCGTATTATCACCGATTTTACGTCACATTAAAAAAGAAATTATATTATCATAAATTTATCTAATATTTATAATTCATGAAAATTTTAATTTTTGAAAATATTTTATAAAAAAAAATTATTTAAATAATTATATTAATTCTAAAATTTTAAATAAAAATTTATTCTTTACAAAAATACCAACAATTATTTTATAATTTTTAAAAAAAATATTTACTCATTCTATGACAAAAATATATCATATTTTTAATTATGAGATATTGATTTTTTTTATAATTTCATATGTGAGTTCTTTATTCTAACATAAAGATTTTTATTCGTAATGGTCACATTACTACTCTAATAGGCGTGGTAATATTTAATCATATAACTTGATTCAATTTTTCAACATAAACTATCAAATATATTGAATTTATTAAATAATATACATACTGTAAACTTCATGGGTGTTACATTCTCCCATCGATCAGAAATTTTAAAAATGTCCCAGAATTAAAAAATTTGGGTAGTAATTCATCACAATTTCATATGGTTCCCACGTCGCCTCTTAAATTTAGTTATTTTTATTATGTACCATTACTATTTGAGTCATTATATTCCTCAACACATATTCCCTAGTGTACAATAACTTGATAGGATCTTCAAAGTATGATAAATTATGTTGTAATTCTATTTGATCAGAGATCATTATATTCATTGGGTCTAGTATGTTATTACTCATCAAAAAGATGTGGAATACATCATTAACATTAGCTAGACATTATAGAATATGTAATTAGTATGTTATATCTCTTATTTATTAGATAATTTCAAATGCGAAAAAGTACAAGGGGCTTAGTTTCCCTTTTCTTCCAAATTGTATAACACCATTCCATGGAGGCAATTTCAATAAAACATGATCTCCCACTTGAAACTCCAAATAATTACTCCAATGATCAACATAGAACTTTTTTTACTTAAAGATTATTTGATATAATCTTGAATAGTCATTACCTTTATTATTTTCTCCTCAAATATTTTTGGGCCTATAATATTCCTTTAACCAACATTATCTAAACATTTTTTTGTATGAAATCTATTTCAATAGAAAGCTTTATAAATTGAAATTCGTATATATTACAGGAGTATATTATTATATGAAAATTACAAAAAATGTAAATGTTGATCCCACATCCATTGAATGTTATGTTGGAATGATATCAAAATGTCTTCTAATGTCTGAATGTCCTTTTAGATAATCCATCAGTTTTATTATGATTAAAAGAACTCAAATAAACCATTGTATCCAAATCATATTGAATCATTTTAGAGAATTTTATGGAAAATGGGGATCTCAATCATAAACAATTGATTGATTCATACTATTAATTATTATAACATCATTAATATAGATTTATTCAAGTATTTCTAGTGGAAAACCCTCGCTCATTGTGAGGAAATATTCTTATTTGTTAATTTGATCATTAATTACATGTATTAGATCATTTATTCTTGGAGTCGATGGTAGTAAAATGTAAAAATCCATTAAAATTTCAAAAAAAAATCATTAAAGTAATAGGTATAGGTTTCATGACTCCTCTAGGATGTTGTCTAGCTACATTAACTTTTTGAAAAACTAATCATATTGATACCTAATCAACATTTTAACGCTTTATATTATCCCAACATTATAGTTTCTTAAAATGTAAATACATTGTATTGCTAACAGGATGTATATGGAAATTTAAGTATAGAGAATCATCTAATAATTGCATTTCTTGCTCTGATATAGGGGGGACACAAAGCCTCTTCCCAAATTTAAAATTTTAATCTTCATATAACAAGTCTACCAATTTCCCACAATTCATAGCATAAATTTTATTTTGAAATTTCTCATCATTAGAATGAGAACTTTTTAACAATTTCAATTTTGAGGTTTTGGAAACAATATAAAAAGTCTGTGATGTTTAACCGTCCATGATAATTCCAATATCAATATTTACTATATCCATATATTGACGATCTCAATCATCATATTTTTGTTCATAAATCTATGATCATTTCAGATCAATGAAATTGATACCTCAGTTTCCTTCCCTGGGTGGTGCTGAATTGGACAATCATAATCATTTAGTAGCTAGATGAATCAACATTACCACATTATTTGTTCCTTATATGATCATATATATTTAAAAAACTTTTAATATATATATATATATCACACTCTTAAAAATAGAGATAGCATCTCAATATGTTTCAGAAACAGATTGCAGTTTTTAACTCAACATCTTGACTTTTATAGTTCAATTCATGTGTTTTTTACTACCCTGATGCATAGAAAATAACTATATCATTCTACATTAGGACACAAAAAATTCATATCTTCGATGTATCATTATAATTCCAAAATACCACATTTCTTAATGGTAAAGTTAAACAGGATCATTCCCTAATATCCTCTTCAATTACTCAATGAATTATTAAAATTCATTTATCTAAAAAATCTAAACCCTTTTGAGAATAATATGGGTTAATAGGTCAGACAATTTGGAAAAAATGTGATCAAAACACTGATTTTAACATCCAAATCCATTGATACTATTCACCACCGTTATGCCCATTATTATAGACCATTCCCAATCTACATTTACCTCTAAAGGATCAATTGAGATTATATCCATGCAGAAAATATATCCAAAAAACAAAACTATTTGATTCCAAAATTCACACTACCTGGAAATTCTATATAACTCTATTATTATAAGTGTTTCCATAAAAATATGAATTTGGTTCTCATTGTCCTTATTGAATTTTCGAACTCCAATATAACATTAATAAGTACAAAGAATAACTATAAAGATATATCTTAATTACTTTGGTGATTAGAAATAAAAAACATAAGGTGAATTAGTTATTATAAATGGTATTATTGTAAATTATTTTGGTATATACCTTATTCAACATAGCATATTTGAAATATTTTCATCATTTATGCATATTTTATTGTATCTATATAAATGATATACCATTGAAAAATATTGAGCTCTGTGATGTTGGTTAAATATTTATTCAATCTGAGGCTATGAAATTTTTTCACATTATCATAATATCATTTATCTCCTTATAGTTAATGAAAATCCTCATTGATTCAACATTTTTTGTATTGAAAAGAAAAGAAATCCCCCATGATTAAACACTTGGGAATATCAATCCATTTTCAATGAATTCATCTAGTTGTTTCTTTAAGTCAATAAAAATTTCTTTTTCTATTTTAGTGGGAGTCTTTCATTTAGGTCTTAGATTAGGGATTAAATCAATTAAAAACCATACTTATCACTCTAAATGATGTCTACATAATTTTATTGGAAATACATCATCATATTCATGTATAAAAATACATTTTATATTTGAATAAAACCATTAATCAGTATGTTTTATCTAATCTTCTTTTCCAAGAATCTCATTTGAAGAATCTACTAGAGATAGTTCTAGATATGACTCTAATGATGATGTATCCCCTATAAAGTTGAGGAATTACACATCCTCATTATGAATGAAAATTTTATTCTATTTTCCCAAACATTTTATATTATATTTTTACAAAAAAATCCAGATTATGGAAAATATCAAAATTAATTATAGTTATGATAATAAATTGAGTAATTTGAGAATTGTTTTTCTTATAATACAAACTTATCAACACATATATTTGGAATAAGGATTCCATAGAAAGTTTTTACTATCAAATAATTTTATATAGATTGGGAATATATAAAATAATTCTATGATCTAGAATTAAATAAATCATTATCTAAATTTTAGGTGATGATTTATATACCTGCAACCACATCATTAGTAACATCAACGTCATCTATTGTGATTGCATAACCCTTTCCCTTTTATAGGGAACATTACCTTGATTTCTAGGAAATTCATGTGCATAGTTTCTTATATCCTTATAGTCGATGAATTTCACATTATTGAATTCATTATTTCCTTTATAATCATAGGCCATGTGGCTATTTTCTCCAGACATATAAATAATTAATATTCCAAATAGTCATTTTCCATGATGATTCTTTATACATTTAGTGCATGTTGTAAATTCTATTATTCACTTCCTATATTTTCCATTATAACTTTTTCTACAGTACATGGAATCCCTATTGTTTTACTGATTCACTTTAAAGCCATTTGTCTTGGAATCTTATTTCCCTATCGTTATGGCACATCATACTACACACATATATGATGAGAATTTCTCAGAGACTAGTTCCCTTCATATAATTGGATTAATACCATCAATGAAAATATCAAAAAAAATCATTGGATTAAATATATATTTTTTGGCTTTACATTCTATCATTGTAATGTTGGCTACCCATAGAGTAATGTTTTCATCCTCATTCTATCTCAGACTCATAAATTTCCTTTGTAATGATTTTCTCATTTTTTTGAGGGAAATATTTTTGAAATTAAATTTCCTTAAAATCCATTCATTCCATACTTTCAATTTTATCCTCCTCTATTGTATTTTTGAACTAGTTATCACTATTGATCCACATCTCTAAAGAGATGATATGTTTCTATGATAATCTTATAAAATCCATTACATTCCAAAGATTTAAATATATTATCTAGTGAACATATCTATTTGTTGGCTATAAATGGATTTTTAGTCCCATTTAATGATGGTGGTTTTTATGGTGTCAAATAGTTTAACATTGTGACACTGTATTTTGAAGCTAGATACTATATGTGATTAAGTTTTTTTCTCATAACCTAAGTATTTTTTACATTATAGTTTTATGCTATTCATATCTAGTTGCATCTATAGATACAACATCATTATGTATCATATGAGGTAAATTCCTAAATGGAATACACATATTTATAAGGTTTTCATTCCTCCTAATAGATACCATTTTAAACTAATGGAATACACTATAATATATTATGATATTTTTAAACTAATTGAACACTAAATGTATAATGTATATCAAAATAATATTCATTGTTACTGCAGAAATGTTCTCAAAGTTAGTTAGGGGACACATATAGCTAATATTTTTTTCTTAAATGTAGTTTCCATTGACCCTACTAAACATCTTCTAATACAAACAGTAAATACACAGACCAGAGCTGCTCGAAAACAATTCACTACATTATTACAATGGCATAATAAAAATGATATCATATCTAGATTGAAATAATAGTTCAATGGCTTTGGAAAACTAGGAATATATATTACCATTACATTACAACATGAAATAAAATACAACATAGTATCATCATTCGATAAACCCCTATTCTCTGAGATTATTCTTAGAGGACCAATGTAATATACATTTTGGAATTTAAGGAAAAATTAATCATATGAAATGGGTGATCTCATATGCTCATTAAGGGTAATAATATAGTGAAAGATATCATAAATAGTCAAAAATAATAAGTAAATGTTAATAAAAATTTCCTTCCATTAAAACATAAATTTGAGAATCTTATGGAAGGAACAAAATATGATCAAATAACTCTATATAAAAAATAACTTTTAAATTCTACATACCCATAGATAAATGAATAATTAAATAATCATAGGTATATTCAATAACTAATTTCATAAAGTGGAAATTCACAATGTGGGACATCATTATCATACCATCAAGGCCTTGTCTTAGAATACAATATAAATAGGTAAGGCCTTATCCAAAACCTAGTCATGTTTGTATAATGGGAACTACAAATGTATCAGGGGATATAGTGGGCTCATCCTAACACATAATATGTTTAATTAATTCATCATTTCAATGGTGTGATTCATAATCAATGTATAAATTTTTATTGATGATATCATATGATATGTAACTAATTTTCCTAATTATTAAACATAATCATAAACTATCTAAAGTAATATGGTGACTGGTATCATTATATTACATCCCCAATCAACGGGATCATAAACCATTGAATAAACTATTGTTTGTGCAATAATAAGATATAAAAATTATAATGCATAATATTCAATAGATGATGTTGACATAGTTGAATATAATCAAACAAAATCATTGAAAACTCATTGAGAGAAGTACTTTTTTTCCATTGGAATAAATTATTATTAATGCCTTAGAATAATAAAAGAAAAAAATTTCTTTAGAAATAACATTTTATACTAGTAATGAATTTCCTAAAATAGTATGTCATCATTAATGAGTAAAAATATACACATGACTTATATGTTTAGAAAACATTTCTTTAACATTTTTAAAAAATAATCATTTAAATGTCTGGTTTTAAAGAAATGCTTGAACATTATCCAAATGAATTGATTATATTTATTAGCAATAAATATTAATAAAAAAATTTAAATACAACATAAGATAATAAAAATTAGGTTTATGCTTAATAATATCATGACATAATCATTGACATAGATTTTTAACCCAATGAATGGAAATTTGGTTAAGAATTCCCTTACTAGAATGCCAATAGTCTAACCATATGCCCCTTTAAATTAATGATCAGAAAATAAATCATTGAAATAGAAGATTATAGAGTGATTAATTATATTTTATATCATATGGATGTATACATACACCACACACATGAAATAAGTAGTGAATGAGGCAGATCACAAAGAAATAATATTGACATGAGAAACCCTTTCCTTATGTACAAATTCGGTCATCACATGTACTTAATTTACTGGATAATAAAATTAGTATAATTAATAACTTAATTAGTAAAATCATAAACATATATTTTTTTTTATAAAAATGTTCAATTATGTCTATTTTAACGGGTTATAATGTTTAATTTTGTTGTTTTGGGAGCATTCATTCCCTGGTTTTATGGCCAGTTCGCTTGTGAATAAGTATGGGAGTTATTTTCATATTAAAGAAAATCTATATAAGTGTAAGGGAATGATATTAGTAAAATAATAGTATTTTAAATGGTCCACATATATCATTCCGTTATATGGTATGTTTACGATTAATAAGACAAAATGCTAATGAATAATGATTAGTTTATTTTGGGGGTTTTCAGGACCATCAGAAAATAGTATCATTTTATTTACTATTATGGATATATAATAGTTATATAACATAAAAAAATTCTTAAAACATATATTATAATCTATTTTTAAAATAAAAATTATTTTTGGACTAGCCTCAAATGTGGTAATGAAAAATTAAAACTCGTCATACTTGAAGGCGATGAATCGACACCTTACTGGTGATGCATTGATTTGTTGATTAAAATGACAAGAGAAGAGGATTTGTGATTGATAGTACATTAAAATAAAAAATTATAGTATAGTTATGATACTTGATTTACCATTAAACTTTGGATAGGTGAGTTTAGTAAGGATAATGAAATAAAAGAAATTAAAAATTAAAGAAGGAGGGTTTTACTTATTGAATGCCATCTCTTTATGAACCTCCTAAAGGGAATTGGGAATGATATTTTCATGATACCTATAATAATAGATTATGGGGAATATTTTTTATAGTGGATCTTATCAAAATATAATAAATCACTAAATCTTATTATATGTGATGAGAAGGGGTGGTGATTGTTGGTATATATAATGGAGGAGAGGGGTGTTTCTAGATTATTTTATTCAATTGGTTTTTATTTTGGATTAAGAAAATTATTAATATTAATTATTATCAATAGATATAGTTAATGTAGCGTGTTATCTGGAGATAATTTCCCCTTACATCATCAATGAATCATCCACTACTTAAAAATCCATTTATTAACTTAAAAAGTTAAATACTAATAATTACAGTATTTGACCATTCACTGAGAATTTAACAATTATAGAAATATCCGAAAAAATCACCAAAAAAAGAATCAATTTGATGATTTAAAAAAATGGACTCCATTTTATTAAAATATTATTCTAAATATGATGAATTTAATTTATAATTTAAATAAGAATTTATTTTAAAATAATGACTTTATTATTATAACTGATTTTCTGTAACATTCTAAAATTAATTATGGTACTCAAAAAATATTATAATTATAGTGAAGCAAAATATTAAATTATGATTCTATTTTAGGAAAATACTTTTTCATCTAAATCATTATATTAATAATAAAATATTAAATAACCATTTAAATTTTCAAAAAATATCAACACATAATTTATCATTTTAAATAAATTTTTTTAAATATTCAATAGTATAAATATATATAATATTTTTATTTATGATATTCCAAAATTTTGGAAATACATTAGTACAACGGTGTATTATTCTAATAGAAAGATTATTATTGATAACAATCACATTGCTATTCTAATTTTCATGTTAATATTTAATAGTATAACAAATTTCATTTGTGAAATGAATACAATAAAATAAATTGAATTTATTAATTAAGATACATAAAGTAGAATATTGCAGTGTTATGAACACTATTTGAATGGCCACCGCTATAAATAAAACCAAATGTTTTGGGCTATGATAATGTTTCTTCACATAGTAGTTGAACAAATTTTCAAAATGATATATTTAAGGATATTATGGTTAGAAAATTCAACAAAGCTCTAAACAAAGAGAAAGTGAATCATGATCCTTAAAAATGAATTTTAAGGGTTTACTCCAATTCATATATAAGGTAGTTACATTCATAATATCACAATTATATTGAACTAAATTACACTACCTAATAATCTTATATATTATTAAAACAATTTCAAACTACTGATACATCAAAATGAACCTCAAATATTGCACCTAGTTGATGTTATATTATAATGGAAGTTATATTCAACATTTTCTTCATCTCATTAAAGGCCACATCACATGAGTTTTACCCTATTATAATTGTCCTTATATTTGATAAATTGATAATTATAATAGTTATATTATTGATAAATTGGATAAATTTATAATATTATCCCAAAGTTCTAGGGAAAATCCTTATTTAAATTTTTTTTAATGAAATCTCAAGTGAAAATTATTTAAAAAACAATAGGTTCCACGAGGATGAAACAATTTATAATTGCATTACCATGGACTTGTATTTGACAATTATCTATAAAACAATGAAATATATTAGATTATATCTTGTTCATTCACAATTTTTCCATGAAACACATAAGATAACATGCATTATCATAACATGATTTAGAATAAAATATGATATCATAAAAAATACTATAATATTTATTATAATAATAGATAAATGATCTCATCCATAAATTCCATTAACTAGTATAGTGAAATTCTCCAAACAAAACTCCTTAACAGATACTCCAAATTTTTAAAGGAACTCTAAAATTTATTCTTCATAAAGTATTCTATCAACACTCAACACTATTGACAAAAAATATATATTACAATCAGGAAAAAAAACATCAACCATTTCAAATAATGAATGTATCATTAATTATGAAAAAGCTATATATTCATGGATATTACATTATTTAACATTTTATGGTCTTTAAAAAAAGATATATTGCATTCATCCTTCTCGGAAAAATGATTTATCGACCTTCCTAAGGAACTACACAATCTAATAAAAGATTTTATCTTAGTTATTTATAATGGATAATTTTGATACTTCGATTTAGTTGGTGTTAATATATATAAATGAAATATTATATACTCTTTTATCTGAAATATATCAATGGAAAAATCAACTTCCTTTTAGGGAGGTAATCTAATGCATATTTTAATGAAAATATCATGATACAAATATACTAAAATATATAAAACATGACACTAATTAGTTTTAACCTCTCTATGAAAATTGCGTTCCATTTTAAAAATTATCTTCCCCAATTTCCACTTATAGGGACCTTTCCATCGGGCCTTATATTATCACTCCTTATATATAGTACATTGAATAGTAATCATAATCAAAAAATTGTATTCTCTGTTAAAAAAAATAATTTTACGACTTGAATTGTGTTAAAAATTATTTTCTTAAAAATAAATCAATCTATTTCATAATAAGTAACCTAAAATCCAAAAAATTTCCATATGATTCCACCACCATTGTAAAATATATAAATATTATCATCTTTATTATTATTCATGAAAGATGGTTTTTAAGTGTCATATTTGGAATTGATGCTTACACATTATGTTCTTGTACAGATGTTGTTTGATCAAAGATGAAATAATGGAAATAACATAAATCAATAAATAAACATTATAATGAAAAATATACAAAAATATTTACTGAAATATTAAATATATATTCTCCAATATAAATTTACATATTATTCACGGAATACAATCTACAAGAATCCTTATTTATAACCTTAGTTTAGAATCCTTCATCTTATGATTGTGTAGATGAAAAATAGATATAACGCCCACATAATCCATATTAAACCAAATTTCATAGATTTTTGTAAACTATATCTAGTAAACTGAGAAACTAAATGTATTATTTATTTTTGGGATGAGTGTGGCAATTGTTTTACTCCTTCTGATGCACTTTATTTGTATATTATCTAAATATATCCATAAGATCCACATGAGTGACACTAATTCACTTTAAAGGTAGAATTATGATTAATATGTTGTATAAGATATCATTTATTACGCTATATGATAGTTATTCACAAAAGAAAATGTGTTGTAAGTACATGATAATGCTAAATTGTTTAGAATATTACCCCTCTATTCATCTCTTGTAACTGTCACTTTTGAATATTGGTATAAATGTCACCATATGTTATCGTGGCAGTGCACCATATTCACTAGGGCCACCAATTGATCATATTTCATCATTTATTACTTTATTTACCGCTTATCTAAATTATAAAATATTATATAGTACTAAGGGAGACTACAAAAACTCATTTGAACAAATCACATATTATCTTTACTTTGATTACTCATATCCACTAATATATGGATCGAATCAATATAAATATAATAAAATTGTAGTCTCCCGTATAATAGATAAAGATCTGTACCATTGATCGAACAATTCCTAAGCCTTTACCTAAAAATGTGTTTTATAGTAGAATTGTTTAATGTATTTTTCTTTAATTTTCCTCTAAGTATGACCCTTCTATTTCCTAACTTCTATAATAGCATTCTAGTAATAATTAGATACCCTTTCAGTCATGTTTATTGATAATATGATCAATTATTTATGGATATATTCTATTCTCTCAAATATATATTTGAGGTCGCTAAAAATGTTCTTAGCCTCCTATGTATGTTAGTGAACCCACTGCATGTTTATAAGTATTGAATTTATTTTAATTAGTTTGTAAAACCAATTAGTTATTAAATGTAATGATAAAAGAAGAAGTAGGTTTGAAATTAAAAAAAGAAATATTTTCAATGTTAAAAAATTATAATAAGGAACTATCTAATATATTTACAATTGTTTAATATAATAGAGATTGTGAGATTAAATTATTAATTTTGATGATATAAGAAGTTGTTTTTCTGATTGTAATCATTTTGGGAAAGTATTGAATATTTTATTATTTGTACATGTAGAGTAACATGTAAATGTTAGGATACAATGTTATCCAATGATTGTTTACATAAAAATAATCCTGTGTCAATGATGAATTATAAAGGTGATACAATAAAATTTATATATTTTTTATTAATGATGATTATGATAATCCAAAAATTTGATTACAATGAATTAAAACTACCCTTGAAGGTTTAACAATACAAAAAAAATATTATTAAAAAAGTTATAAATTCATGATCTTAAAAATTAACTATTCTAGTGGTTTTGAATTATAATTCACCATTGAGGATATTTTCAGATTAGAGTATTAGAGAAATAGGAAAAAATCTTACACAATACCCAATACATTAAAATGGACACTTATACTCTATATCAATTTTTCCACCAAATCAAGCACTTTTAAAATAAAATAGGATTTTATTTCAATATTAATCCTTAATACATTAATCAAGGAATATTTCTTATCCTTACCAAAATATTGACCAATGAAAAACATTTTAAACTGTTTTAAGGGGACATAACACACAGTAATGGGAATATAATTAAATTAAATAGTTAATAGAGTAAAAATATGAAAATTCAAATAAATTTACCATTATTTTAAATGTTCTTTAGGTATATGAAATAAAACGATTTTTCCTGAAAAAATCATAATTCTAAATGATGTTTTTTAAATACCATATAAATCAATTTAAACTCCTTTAGATGTCTTATATTGTCATAAACATAAAACCCTTTTGTATCCCATTAAATTATAATATCCACATGGAAGACTTCCAATTAAGATATTTTGGGATTACATAGTGATATCTGGTCCACCATATGTTAATCTATAATTAGATTACCCATATCTTCCTAGGCCACCCCATGTAATGTTTTAATATATTTCCAAGTGCTATTAGGGCCACCCCATGTTATAATCTAATGGGATTTCACCCACTATATAGGTCACCCAATGTATAAGATTTATTTGGAGCACTTATTTCATATAATGGTAAAATACTATAAAATAATTAAAACACATTCATAATTAAAACAACTGTAAAAACACTTAAAATCACATACTAAAAAACATTTCATATAAAAAAAATTATTTTAAAATCATTTCCAGTACCAAAAAAACATTTTCATTGAAACCCAATAGTCAATACCAATACAAAAAAAATATAAAGTTGGTTTTTCATTTATGGAAACTTGAAATATTTCAATGGAGGAAGAAAATAAAACAATTCCCATGTCAGTATAAAATTTATTTTCACTATATAAATTAATAATAGAAAATTCTTATTTTCAGAACTCAATACATTCATGATCAAAGCACATAAAATTATTCCTTACTGAAATATTCGAATGAAATTAAATATTAGCCTAAAAATCCATTTAAAATCTTTTTACATACCTATAAATAAATATGAAAAATAATATCTGTAATATTGGCATAGAGAAAATGATTTGGTTATTAAGTCATTAAACATTCATGGTTATTTATACAAACATTGAATGTTTAAATAATAATCTCCATGAAATAACATATTTAAGAAAAAATTGAATAACACTAGTATTGATAAAATATGTATATTAGATATATAATAACTTTATATATAAACATTATAAATGAATAATGGTTAATATCATCATCAAATTCCTTAATAAGATGTTATTGAGACAAAATCCCTTACCTTGAGTCTGACTTATCGCATAAAATATGTGTATTCTTCTTCAGAGTAAGATCTCCATGGATTAACACCTTAACAACTATAAGGAGGGTCTTCTAAAAAATTTAATGTCTATAAATTGTGGGAGGTATTCATAAAATGGATTGGTATATAGGTTGTATGAACCAAATTGTTTTTATGTGTAAATAAAGAAAACAGTGGGTTCCCTTTTATAGAAGAGGGGAGGGGAACTCTTGGAATTATTCAAAATATTAAATTAAAATAAATTAATTTACTAATTAAAAGGTCCCAAACTTCTTTATTTCAATTACAAGATCATTTTGAGTAAAATAAAATTGATCAAATTAAAATTATTTAATTTTTTTCAAAATTTAATCCTTATCTAACTATTTTGACCCCTTCCGCTTTTACCATGATATTATGTAATATACATATTAAGGGTTAATGAAAATAAAATGAAATAAAAATTTATAAATATGAGTTATTACTAAATTTAGAAGACTTATTTAAATCATTTTTTGGAATTTAATATTTTTAGGAATTTTATATCATTGAGTAAAATATTGTTTATTTTAAAATGTCAATAATGTCAATTTTCGCACTATTCAATACATGAAATTTTGAAAATTTCATAATAAAATGATACCATATAAAACACTATATTAATGAATCCCAAACATGTTAATGGAATCTATATAATTTGTGGATGACATCAACTATACGATATTATATTTATTTTAATATTGTTAATATCATTTATTTCATTCCCCTATTTTTTAAACAACTACCACATCATCATGGAGTCACCGTTTAATTTAATTATTTATCTATTAATGATTATAAATAAATAATAATGATGTATTTAAACATCTTATTTTTAAAAATAGTATTCATAGTTGAAAATATCCTTTATATATCCCCATAGTATGAATATTTTACTTGTTAAAAACAATAGTGTGACAAATATGTTTTTTTATTTAATATTATAAGTGTATAATTGTCATCCAAGAAGCTCCAACTAGACATTATATCATCCCATTAAATATTTTGGTAGAAAAAAACTCATACAATGAAACTTTGACAAGATTAAGGGTAGTTTTATATTAGATATCAAATTATTTTTATCTTTAATTATCCAATTTTTCCAAACATGTTGTATTTATAATATTGTTAATGTTAACATTCATAATGTCCAAAAATAAGATACACATATTAAAATAGTTTGGAAAATAATATTTATTATATGTAAAAAAAATTTAAAAACATAAAATTAATAATTGAATGAAATTAATTAAAAAATAATCCAATTAATAGAATTAGAAAAAACCATTTTTAGAGAAAAGACATCTAATGTTAACAATGTTTGTGTGTCCAATTTCAAAGTACTATTGATTACAATGACCTAAATCATATTAAATGATAAAAAAATCTAATTGTACATTAAATACACTTAAAAATATAATTTAACTCTATAAATAATTATTATGAAAAAGTAGTTTTTATTTAAAATGAATTATTTTCATCCTTATTAATCAGAAAAGAAAACATATTATAAAAAAATTAATCCAATCAAAAAATTTATACTCTACTTCAAAGTAAGAAGTGTATTTTGTCAAATAGTATTCATAAAAGGGTTAAAACATGATTTAAAATAATTGTTCCATCAAATAGAGGTAAATATATCTTTCTAGAAAAATATTTATTTTATTTTTAAAATTGGATTTTTTTCATATATCATGTCTAGTATATAATTTTTATGGATTTCAAAAATAAAATTATATATATTACATATAGTGACCAGATCGCTGATATCTCATATGCAGTTTCTGTAACCAATTACATTGGCATGATTACAAGGAATCAAATCATGAAGGACCAAGGGATTAGTAGTCTTTCTAAACCAGATACAAACATTAGTGTTTTATTAAAAATTAAAATACTAATTACATAATAATTTTACTTCTTCTTTCCAAAAAAACTAGGAGGATAAAATTAATCAATCTAGTAAATTGTTGTATACCATTTATAGTACACTTATTTGAATCTTTGGAAAACAAAAATAATAGGGGTGAGATCAAATTCTCTGTATGATAAAAATATTAGAGAATAAATAATGAATCAATGGGAATAAAATGTATTGAATAGTAAATAACTAAAAACACATTAAATCTAATCATTAAACTTAATGGATGTTCATAAAAATATGTAAATGTAATCAATAGAAACACATGACATCCATATTACTAGATAAGTGAAAATAAATATTTCATGGTAAGAAATGAAAATACAAGCCATCTATATTACTGAAAATGAAATATATCCATATATAACAAAGAAAAATCCCATTAATCAATAATAAATAAAACTAATATGATGTAAATTAATGATTATTGTATGTCATGATTCCTAAAAATATTGTATCATTAATGTAATGTTCTTTCACAAGGTAATTTAAAAAGTAACCTGTAAAAACCAATATAAGGCGGCTATCCAAATTACTCTTCCCATGAAACAACTAATGCATCAAGGGGATATCAATAAATGGTCCCCACAAATTTCTTAGCAGTCCTAAACATTCTTCATATATTAAATATTTTATTTAACAATGTTCTATATGAAATCTTCATATAGAGTAAGAGATATATATTTATCAATATTTACCCAAATAATTGAATAAAATTTGAGGTATACACCATATAATAATGATATATGATTTAAGAGATAATCATAACCATGATAAATTATTTGCTAAAATAGGGTAAATTCAATGTTCAATGATCATAGAAAATTAAATATTTCATGGGGACAAAAGGAATCAAGATGTAAATGTGAATACAATCCTTGGGTAAATAAATCATAAACTATCTAAAGAATGTTTAAGGATGGTATCAATACAAATTACCAAAAATGGGGTACAATTAAGTGGTTATTGATCAAAATTTATATAATTTCCTCTAATTGAAATTCCATTGAAATATCATTAATGTTATTATTGTGGAAAATAATCTTAAAACATTCCAAATTAATATCATACAAATTTGAATCATTCTAAATCCCAATCATAATGAAGAAATAATATTGTGTGAATGTCTTAAATATTATTATGTTAAAATAATTAATGATATAAAAAATAAAAATGGGATGTTGATACACCACACAAATTATTTACATGGTGAACATAACATTTATCACATGAACGTAAAAAGTGAGGTGATATCCCATTAGATTGACTTTCCTTTCATGTGATTGTCCTTTAATGTCATGTATTTTAAACATATGATTATTATATAATTTATTGAGAACAATTATCAACATTGTAATTAATTTTATTTCAAATTTTTCTATGTTTTATACAACAACTTAAACAATTAAAATTATGTCAGGTGGTTAGACCATGTTCAGTTTATGTGTCGAAAAAACCATCAGCAAGTCACCTATAGTCCAAGGGGTCATTATATAACATCTCCAAATTAATATTATTCAAATAATTATCACATTTATACATCAATTATACTATTAAATTCAATAATTAAATATGGTTATTAAAAATCATTCAATGTTATAATCATTTAGATGGTTGGTCGTACATACGCATCAATAACGGTCGAATTTCTCAATCATCATTATAGAAAAAAATAAGTAAAACCATATCATTACAGAATGAAAATAATATAATAAATGCCATATAATTTAATCTTATATACTTATATATGTATATATATATTCCTTTTGATGGAAAAGTAATCATATCATGTCGAGGAGGCCATAGACTACACATTCATGAATAAATTTATCGCTTTTTCATGTTTGTGAAACGGTAATAATGATAATTGTATATATATAATATTCCAATAAAATTAATTATTTAATGGATGAATTATAGAATTTTTTATGTAAACAATTCTTAGTTAAAACCATGATTTATACATTCCATTTATAGTGTAAACAAATCACATTACTTTGAGGCAGCAATAATTCACACTTCCTCAAAAAATGTTATTATATTAACACAAAATTGATAGTACTAGAGATATGTGTAATAAAATAATTACAAAAGTATAAATAAATAATAAATATCATATATATATATAATTTCCATCATAATGGCCACCGTGGGATGTGGTAATGGAAAAAGGATCAATCATCGTATAGTGAGGCAATATTTAACCATACACAGAAACATAATGTTATTTACCCATTAGATGGAGGTATGTATAATTGTAATTAAATACCATTACATAGATAAATAATATTATATTGAAGATATATGTTTTTTATATAATAATTAAATATTGATATTTTATGGGTTTATAATGGAAATTAAAGTATAGAGATTAAGAGAAGATGTTATATCTTTATGGGGTAACTTATTTTTTTGTAAGAAAAGGATTCATTGGAAGGAATTATTCCAAAATGGAAGCTCGATTGTTTAAAGGAGGGATGTTTAGAATCTATATGGTCACAATTTGGATGAACATATGTAGCTTGAGAGGTTTGGGTATGGGGGAGAGGTGGTATCCTCATAAAGAATATGTAAAGGACTAACATGGTATTTCTGAAATGTAGTTAGTTGTACATTGGTTTTTATATAACAAAATTCATAAACAAACAACTAAAAATTAATAAATTAAGTTTACTATCTGATTTTTTCCATCCAATGGGTTTTGGACATGTGGATAGGTCATTTCAACTGCAAATATAATATTTTAGTTTTTTAATAAGCATAATTTTTCCTAAACAATGTTAATTAATTGTAATTACCTTCACCATTAATTTTGGTAAAAAATGATGGTATTATTAGACATTATAAATTATACTGATTAAAACTATGAAATCCATTTTTCCAAATTCTAGTCATATTCTAGGAAGAACTGTTTTAAATTTAATCTCGTACACAGGATGACAATGCAAGATTTTAAAGTAAAAGCATCTAAATGATTTCTTTGATTTTATAATATATCTCATTGTGAAATTGATTACAATGACATATATTGTATTAATTGATAATCATATTATCCAATTAAACATCAAAACCAATTAAAATTATTATTTCACCATATGAAAAAATTATATGAAAATGTGTTTTGAACTAAAATTGGGAATCTATTCATTAAAAATTGAAATGTTTCAGATAATTTTAAAAACTAATTATAATATTATTAATATTATTAAAATTAATAAATGTAGTTTTAGACATATGAAATCAATTAATGTGTTAATATTTATTTTTTAAATGGGTTTTCCATTAAAATTTAGTAAAATTACCTTTATAAAATTATAGTTTGTTCTTTTTTTATACCTATCACACCTAATGGATGAATATAAAAAATATTTGGTTTAATATATATATATATACTAAATTAATATAACGCACTAATTTTAATTAATTTAATCTATTTGCGTCTATCAAAATTTTTACACTAAAAATATTTTCTTTTAAAATATACACATAATATTCAATTAATTATTTTATTCATATCTAATTAATATTAACAAATTTCTTCAACATATATTTATATAAAACATAAAATTGATAAGTTGATTATTATTATTTATAACTACTTATTTAATGTCTATAATATTTCTCATTATATTTTAATAATATATAATTATTCGATAGAACTCGATCCTGCTTGTAAAGCCATCAAAGAAGGCCACTCCTACATGTAACACATTCTAAATCATTGTTACATGAATTATAATATATATAATCTATTTTAAATATTAAATATATTCCAATGTATCCATATATTCTATTTCATTATGCTCTTGGTGTCGTGTGTCATACACACTATCAAATATAAGGATCTTACTTTCGATTTCTAGGGAATCATATTCTCCCCACAATAATTAAATTGCTTCCTCACAATTTCAACATGATCATGTTGATATATTGTTTAATACTTCCAATTATTGAAATCCCACATTCTATGAATGCTTCATAAGTAACCCTATATAAAAATGGAAATTAAAAGAACAAAGGACACATATACTACAACATAACTAGGAATTTTTGTAGATGAACATCTATGGAATGTAAAGATATGAATTTTGAGGGAAGCATAAATATTTATATGCAGAGAATGAGGTGATTAATAAAAAATTGAATGATCAGATGAATTTTGATGCCTCAAATCCATAATTATTATATGATTTAATATACAATCTGCTCAATAGATATTAATTTAATTGAAAAAAATTATTTGAATAACATTTTCCAATTGTTGGGATGCTATTTTACTTACCTTGAATATAATGATATGTTCATACTATATAGGATTCAATTTATGGTAAAAATACGGTCATTCTTTTGGAATTTGATCAAATTTTAATTGTTTTTTATTACCGTAAATTAATTACCGATAATTAATTTGTCTTATTTATAAAGAATTAGAACAAACTATGAATGGATCATATGGATTATAAAAGATTGAATGGTGTAACTATTTTTGATAATCTATCTTAAAAATGAAATTTAGTTAATTTATTAATCTATAATCCTAAAAATTAATTGTATAGGTTCACTATTAACATTTATTCATCAAATTGTTTAACTAGAAAACAAATAATTAGCCAGGACATTGTGCAGATTAGTGGTTGGCCTAGAACCCTTATCATAATTTTTTAAAAAGTTGAATCAAGACTTGAATTTTTGTGTATTATTTAATTGAATATAATTATTTCGGTTATAAAGATCCCAAGATCAACTTTGCTTTTAATGTCATATCAGTTAGTTCAATCACCCAAGCCATAGCATTTTAGGAATTGATAGGCTTTCAACTAGATTTTAGGTTTTCCTTTTCTAAAACCATAATAATATAATCACCAAAATATATAAGATATAAATTCTTGAAGTATAGTTAATCACTAAATATCTTTTTAAAAAAAAAATTATACAACCTCAATAATTGAATACATTATCTATTTATTTCCAAAAAATTCATTCCATGGTCTAGGGTTTATCTTTAATGTCATTCATATGATTTCTAAACTATGACACCATTCCTTAAATCTAAAACACCTTAGTTTTGTCCTGGGTTATTTCATGTCAATATCCATTTCTGTGTATGGCAATGGAAATGTGAATTATCCAATGTATATCTCCCATTTATTCAATCTAGGGGCACAGTGATGCCATTAATGTGTACCAGGTTACCCCTACTCTTACACAGAACACCTTGTCAGTGTTACTACTCCTAGGTACATCTGTTCCAGAACTATGTCCACTTGTAGTATGAATATAAATATATTTATCTAGGAGTACCGACAAAATCTCTACGATGCCAAATTTCTAGGATGTTCTTCTATACTTATCCTCAAATTCTACCATATGGTTATATTATATAACCAATGGATTAAAAAATCTATATCCTATGGTTTCCAATAAACATCATATGATACAAAATATAGTGAAAAACCCAGATATAATGTAGTAGGTTTTTGCAATCAATTAAATTTTCACTATTAAAATGAATCATATCTCTAATGACTGAGAGTATAGTAGTATTGATAAACCAGATACATACATGAGTCTTGTATTAAAATATAACATAATAATTACACTATAATGTTTTTTTATAAATCAATAACATAGAGCAAAACTCTAATAGAAAATTATATTTATGCTTATCATTTATATTATATTTCATGGATTCTTGGGGAATCAAATATAGGAACCATGAGATCAAATGATCCGTAAGGGAGAATTATGGATGAAAAAATAAAGAATCAATGTGAATTGTCAATATGGAAAGGTATATAACTAAACACACTTTCCATGTAATAAATAAACTGAATGGAAGTACATAAAATTATGGACATGTAATGAAAATAAACAAATTCCGTCCAAATAACTAGATAAAACAAAAATAAATATGGTAAGGTAAGGAACTACGACATATTCCATATAAATAACTAAAATTTAAATGCATCACAAAATATTTTAATTCAAAATGTCTTAGAAGAATAATAAATTAATATAGTATGATGGAAATTCATTATTATTTAATTCCATGTGTCCATGGCCCATGGTACCTTTACCTTCATGACCATTCAGAAGACGGTTAATAAAATATTGAGTAAAACACATCTAAGCCTACTGGATGAATGAATCATCCCAATAGACTATCGATGGGTCGAGGGGATATCTTTATCCAGATCCCACTCATTTCATACCAGTCCAAAAATTCCACACATATCGAATAATATATATAATAATGAGCCTTATCAATATCTGTATGGAGTACGAGATACATATTTTTCAATATGTTCACAAATAGTTGAATAAAATTAAAATTAAATACCATATAATAATGATACTTGATTTTTGAAGTGAACATATCCCTGATAAATGATAAGATAGAATTGGGAATATTCAAAGTTCCATAATCATTGGGAATGGAATATTTCAATGGAAAAATTGAACAAGGTTCTGAATGTGAATAAAATCCATGAACAAATCAATTATAAACCATCCTAATGAAAATTAGGGACGGTATAAATACAAAATACCACAATAAGATTAAAATAAAGGGTTTACTGAACAATAGTAATATAATTATCTTAAATGGAAATACCATTTAATGGTCATTTAAGTTACTATTGAGGAAGATATTCTTTAAGAGTTTCAATGTGTCCCATACCACATTGATAAATGTTAAATCCAAAACCTCATGGAAGAATAATAGTTGATGAAAGTCTTAAATAACATGAATCAAATTCTATTAGTGATATAATTTATAAAAATTGGAATTATATACACCACACAAAATATGTATGTGGGGAATAGGACATTTATGTCATGGTTGTAAAAAAACGAGATGAAAATCTCTTACCTTGCATTTCCATTTGTGAGATCATCCATTAAAATAATGTATAATAAATAGATTTTAATTATATAATAGATTGAGTAATTTTTTTATTTTTATCAATACATTTATTTTACATTTTACTATGATGTATACAACTTCTCAAAAAATTGTGTTTATGTTGAATGTTTTGGTTAATTTCAGTTTATGTGTTGAAAATAACTTGGGTAGGTCAACTATGGTGAAAGGGGTATTTATATTACATCTGGAAAATAGTACTAATTATAAAATTATCATATTTAATCATTAAATATCCTTTTAATGTCAATAATTAAATATGGTTAGAAAAAATGAATCAATATTACTATCATGGACATGATAGTTTGTACGTACACATGAGTAACATTCCAATTTTAATGATCGTTATAAAAATAATTTAAGTAACCACATATCCTATAAAAAACTATAATTATAATATAAATACCATATTATTGAATCATATCTAATTATATGCATAATTCCTGTTATTAAAAATGAATCACATCATATCAAGGTGGTGGTAGTCCGTGCATCCATCAATACCATTGTCACTTTTCAAGTGTATGAAATAGTAATAAAGAAAATAATATATATATATATAGTATAGTATATTTAAATAAAGGTAAATGTTTCTTGAATATCATATAATGTCTATTTATTTCCTTTATTTTTAATTAAATATATCTGTTATACGTTTCTTGTATAGTGTGAATGAAACACATCCATTTGAGGGGGCAGTAGTCCACACTTCCTCAACAATTTTATCGTATTAACATAATTTGAAAAATATTAAAGGTATGTGTAATAAAATTTTTAAATAATTATAAATAAATAATAAATTTCATATATATCATAAATAAAATTATTTTCCATTATTATTTAAACTATGAGATGTTGTAAAATAGAAAATGAACTATAATCATTTCGGGAGATAGTAGTTTGTCTAATATAGAAACAATATGAACATTACCAATTAGATGGAGGGGTGTATAAGTGTAATTCAAAAACATTACATAAAAATACTAGTATATTTTGGATACTTTTATTTTTATACAATTGTTGAATAAATAGATTTTTGGGGGTGGATAATTGAAATGAAATTAAGGATCTTGTGATAAGATGTTACCTCTTAATCAGGTAATTTTTTTGGATTATACCAAAGGGCTTCCTTGGAAAAATTAATGACCGTGTTAAGGATTCAAAATCGAGTTCTTGGATATTGGGAATCTATATGCGTAGATATTTACTAGACCTAATCATTTTTAGTTGTGTGAATAACAGGGATAGGTGGCGGCTATTTATAGGGGATGAATGAACTCACATGTTATTTTTGAAATGATGTTCGGGGTACCTAAGTTAATACATTAAACAGTTATTCAAAAAAAATCCAAAGTTAGTGGCATAAATATATTTAAAAAATTTGTTTTTGATAGGTTGATAGGTCATTTCGGCCACTATATTAAAGGTTTACTCCTTTATTAAGCTTAATTTTTCATTTATTATTGTAAAAAAATTAATTACATCCAATAATAATTCTGGTAAAAAACAATTTGAGTTTTATAAGAAATTTTAAATTTTTCGAATTCAAATTATTGGATCTATTTTTATAAATTCTAATCTTAAATTTTTTATAAATTGTTTTAAATTTAATATTGTAGGAGGGTCAACAGTGCATGTTTTTAATGTAAAAACATTTGACTGTTTTCTATGTTTTAATAATCAATTTAAAAATAATATTTATTTCAATGCCATATATTTTATTTATTTATAAAAATTTCATCTAATAAAACATTAAATAGAATTAAAATTCTATTTTAATTATGTAAATGATTTTGATGAAAAGGTTGTTTTGAACTAAAATTCTATATTATTAACTATTCATTAAGTAATGAATTGTTTCATAAAAATAAAAATAACACCCTTACCAAATTATTAAGTTTTTCATTAAAATGTAATGTCCATTTTGACATTTTAATTCAATTAAAGTTCCCAAATTATAATTTAATATGGGTTCTCCAATAATAATTGTGTAATTGCATTATAAAAATATTGTTTATTATGTGTAAAATATAGTTTGTTTTTATCATTTTTCAATCTAAACTATTGGTTAAATACAATTAATATTTTTGAATAATATATATATATACATATTGCATTTATATCACCCACTAATTGTAATTAATTTCCTTTATTTTTATAAAAAACTATAATAATATAAGAATATTTTTCTAAATTAATATTCACTTTATATTCAATTGATTCTTATATTAATTTGTAATTAATTTGTGTCAAATGAATTCATTCCATATTTGTATAGACCATGATTTTAATAAATTAGTTATTATTATTCATAAATAATTTAAATGATACTTTATATCTTATTATATTTTTATAATATATTATTTTTTGATAAAAATAGGTCATGTGTGTAACACCAACCATCAAATAATGAATTTATTGAATGTAATGAACACTTACTCGGTGTTTCATGCATTGAAATATAGATATACTTTTAAGTAGTTCATATATTATAATGTATCCATATAAAATATTACGTTACATGCTTGGTGTCACGTGTCATAAACTCGATGAAATAAAAGGTTCATAATTTAGATTTCCTGAGAATCTCATTCTCCCCACCTTATTGAAAATTGCATCCCCACAAATTGAACACAATAACATATATTGATTTATTGATAATTCTTATGGTTAAAATTCCACATCGTGAGAAGGGTTCGTAAGTCATACATTATAAATGAGATAATGGTAAATACAAAGGCCCCAAGGACTACCATGTCACTAGGTCTCCAAGTAGGATAACATCATAGGAAAGTAGAGATACATACTTAGTGTAAATGCATAAATATTTATAGTGATTAAATGATTTTATCAGTCACTAAATATTTAATGATAAACAGAATGTTGTTGGACTCAATTCCATAAATTATCAATTATTTATTTGACTTCAGTTCATCCAAAATTAATGTATTAGGACAAAATTATATTTCTAACTCATTTTCTTAATGTTAGGAAATTTGTTCACTGACATTTAGTAGAAAGATGTATTCATACCATATGGGATTCAATTTTATGTGAATAATATTAAATTTTGGTAGTTTATTGTTCAAATATTAATTCATTTATATATTACCAAAAATTAATTAACAATTATGAATTTTTTTATTCCTTAAGCATTAGAAGAAAATATTGGAGGACCATAAAGCCTATAAAAGTGTAAAATTTCTAACAATTTTTCTTTAACTGTCTTTCCAATTCTTATATGGTCAATATTTTAATCTCTATTCCTATAAACTAATACTACTAGTTCATCATTAACAATTATTCATCAAAATTTATTAACTAAAAACAATGAAAAATTCACAAATACATTATGTTAGCCAGTGGTTTGCTTGATACCCTTATCATCTTTCAGTCATGGGTTTAAGATCTATAGCCCTGCCAGATTAGATTGGTTTTCATGGATCCAACATAATTACCTTTTCTAAAACCATATTAATATAATTTTAATAAAAATAGGATTTATATACTTAAAATATAGTTAATCAATAAATAGAATTTTAATAATGATTTTCAATGAAAACTCAAAACATTTATACTTCATATATTTATTTTTACATCGGTCCTTCCATTGTCAAGGGTTTATCCACAATATCATTCAAAGGAATTATAATCCATGAAACGTTACCTGTAATATAAAACCCCATAGGTTAAGACTAGTTTATTCATTATTTAATCCATAATAGTGGTTTGTAATGATATTGTGAATTATCATATGAATATCACCTTGAAGTGTATAACTTGGTGCTTAGTAAAGCCCATTGTCATGTATGAGTTTAGACAATATGTGGCTCAGAACACCTTGTTGGATTTATTACTCCCAGGTAAATCTATTCCAAAAACACATCTACTTTTATTATCTAGATAGAGATTTATCTCTAGGATGACCTAGATATTCTATATATGTAACACCCCTAAATGATAAAGGGTTAAATGACTAAATGATATGGCTCAGGTCAACAAGGTGCACCTTCATTTTCAGGATCCTACATGATTAGAACTCCACAGTTAAGCGTGCTTGGCCTGGAGTAGTGATCAGGATGGGTGACCTTCCAGGAAGATTCTCAGGGTGTGTGTGAGTGAGGAAAAAGCACACAAGAAAGGATATGTGCTGTCTTGTGGGGACAATCATTAGTCAGATGTCCTGTTCGGGCATGTGGGTGGACCCTGGTGTGGGCCCCACGTGTCTGCGGGGAAACTGCTGGTACCTAGTAGGCCCAGACCCAGCGACCTTGTTAAGGCGGGGTGTTTGTGCTGTCATCGGGACGTGGTTGTCACATTTGGAATCAGAGGTGGTACACATCCTTAAGTGTGGTGCACTGACTGGGTTGAGATGTAGGACCCACAACGAGGACGCTATACTCTAATGGGGGGGGTGATTGTAACACCCCCCAAATGATAAAGGGTTAAATGACTAAATGATATGGCTCATGTCAACAAAGTGCACCTTTCTTCTCAAGAGCCTACCTGATTAAAACTCCACAGTTAAGCATGCATGGCCAATAGTAGTGATATGCTCAGGTCAACAAGGTGAACCTTCCTTCTCAGGAGCCTACCAGATTAGAACTCCATAGTTAAGCATGCTTGACCTGGAGTAGTGATCACGATGGGTGGCCCTCTGGGAAGTTTCCCTGGGTGTGTTTGATTGAGGACAAAGCACACTGGAAAGGACATGTGTTGTCATGTGGGGACAATCATTAGTCAGATGACCCGTTCTGGCACGTGGGTGGACCCTTGGGTGGGCCCCACAAGTTTGTGGGGCAACTGCTGGTACCTGGTAGGCGAGGACCCTGTGACCTTGTAATGGCGGGGTGTCTATTCTGTCACCGGGACAAGGTTGTTACAATACATTACCAATTTTATATGAAGGTCTTCTCTACTTATCCTAAAATTAAAACATAGGGGTATGTTATTTAACCTATGATTTCTTAAATATATATCCCAAGTGTGATATTAAATGTCCAATAATACTAACTATAGCGACCTGACCCCAGATAACATAGAGTTGTTTTCTTCTTTTAGTTAGATTGGAATGACTAGAAGGAATCAAATCTCAAAGGACCAAGAGTTTAGTAGTCCTAGTAAACATTATACATAAATGAGTCTTATATTAAAAATCAATTCCCTAATTATAGTATAAATTTTTTTCTTTCCATATAAATAATGTCTAGGATAGTTATAATCTAGCTACTAAATCCCTCCATATCTTTCATAGTATTCTTCATGGATTCCTAGTGAATAGACAAAATAAGGGTTAGATATAATCCTCATTAAAGTAAGAAATATAGTATAATAAATAAAGAATCAATCTGAGAAGTCAATATGGAATGGTAAATAACTCAACACACCATTCTGGTAATTAATAAATCGAATGGAAGTGTAGAAAAATGCCTTGGTAATAACAGGAAACACATTCCATCCAAATAACTATATTAGGAAAATAATTAGAGAAAGGTAAGAAAGTGAAATAAAATCCAAATAAATAACAAAAAATTAAATGTATCCAAATATATGTCAACGAAAAATATTATTGATTTATTGTAACTAAAAATAGTATGTGGGAAATTTTTGATTATATGATGCCATGGTTCATAGGTACAGGGTACCTTTTATATCAAAAACATTAACAATAAGATTTAAAAAATATTGGGTAAAATCACATCTCTTGAATATAGCCGAATGAGTTGTCCCATTAGAATACCAATACATTAAGGGGATATCATGAACTGAGATCTACTTGTGTTTTACCATTTCAAAACATTCTTCATATATTGGACAATATATTAATCAATGTTTCTTATAAAATATCTTTATGGAGTAATAGATAAACATTTTTCAATATTTACCCAAATAATTGAATAAATATCAAATTAAACACCATATAATAATGATACATGATTTATGAAATGATCATATCAATGATAAATTTTATCATAAAATATGAAATATTAAATTTTCTATGATCATATAAAATTTAATATTCCAACGGGACAAAAGAAATCAAGGGATTGAATGTGAATAAAATCCTTGGAAAAATAAATCATAAACCATCATGAGGAAGATTAAGGGTGGTATCAATATAACATATCCCATGTGAGGTAAAACAAAGGGTTAATTAAAAATTGTAATATAACATCCATGAAGGGGAATTTCATTTAAATATCATTAATGTTATTATGGACGTAAATAATCATTAACATTTCAATGGGTCACATACCAATTTGAAACATTTTAAATCATAAAACAAATAAAGTAATATTAATAGATGATTTTATTAAATACCATGAATATTAAGTAATTATAGATATAATATATATAAATGGGTAGTAGATATATCCTAGAAAATATGTATGGGGTGAACCTGACATTTATCTCACGGACGTAAAAATTGATATTAGAATCCCTTATCCTGAGTTACCTTTCTGATGAAATTATTTTAACTTCTTATATGGTAAACTTATGTTAATTATATAACTTATTGAAAAACATTTTCAATATTATCATTAATTTTACTAACATTTTACTATGTTTAATACAACAAAATAATGAATTCTTTTTACATCGGGTGTTTGGACCACATTTAGTTTATGTGTCGAAAAAAACATTTGTAGGTGATATATGGTCTATGTGATCATTATATAAATTATAAAGAATAATAATCATGACATAATTATAATATTTTTACATCAATTATAATTTTAAAATAAATAATTTATCATGGATTATAAAAATGATTCAATATTACGATAATATATAGGGTTGGTTGTACGTATGAATGAATAACACTCCCATTTTACAATGATTGTTATAGAATGATGGTAATATAAAACCATATGTTTAATTAATGAATCTTATATAATAAATACCATATTATTTAATAATTTAAACATATATATATAATAATGTTTATGAAAAATTAATCACATCATTTCGAGGAGACGACAGTCCACACATCCACGAATGACATTATCACATGTTATATTTTTGAAACGATAATAAAGAAAATAATATATATATATATATAGTATATTTCAATAATGTTAATTATTTCATGAATATAATATATAGTTTTTAATGTCACTGATTTTTAATTAAAATAATATTTTATACATTCTCTCTAGAGTGTGAATAAATAACATCTCTTTTAAGGGGTGGTAGCCCAAACTTCTGAAACGATGTTATCATATTAACATATAATAGAATGAATTAAAATAATGTGTAATAAAAGAATAAAATATATATAAAGAAATAATAAATGTAATAAATATCATATATTAATTTATTTCACATCATAATGGGCACTATGAAGGGTGATAAAAGAAAATTGAACAATAATTGTTTAATGAGGCAGTAGTTCGCCGTATAGAGAAACAATATAATGACTAAAAATTGGATTGTGATGTGTGTAATTGTAGGTAGAACCCTTTAAACCACATAATAATAGTATATTTAGTATACTGGTGTATTTATATAATAATGGAATAAAGATATTTTAGGTGGAATATAATGGAAATGAAACTAGACTTCTTGAGAGAAGACGTTACCTCGTAATCGGGTAACTATTTTTGTTTTGTACCAAAAGGAATCCATGGAAGGATTTCATCCAAAATTAAGGATTTAAGGTCAATATGTGGGAGTCTAGGAAGATATATGTAAATATGTGGATTGAACCTTAGTGGTTTAATAGGTTTGAGTAAGTCGGAGGTGGTGACCTTTTATAGTAGAGGAAAATGAATCACTTGTTTTTTTTTGAATGATGTTTGGTGTACCCATGTTTTTTCCTACCCAAAGACATCAATAACAAAAAAAATTAAATAATGGAAGTATAATGTCCTAATTATGTCCAAATAATTGTTTTGGGACCATTTTATAGGTCATGTGGGCCCCTAAGTTTATGGTTTAGTCAATAATGAAGCATAACTTTTACTTAAAAATTGAAATAATTTTTAATTAAATTCAAAAATAAATTTGGTAAAAAATATGGTATTGTTAGAAATTTCAAATTAATATAACTAATAAAATGGAATCCATATTTACAAATTCTAGTTATATAATTTACAGAAATATTATTAAATTTAGTCTCATAGACAGGATGACAATGTGGGTTTTTTAAGTAAAAAGATTGAATGTTTTCAAAGTTTTTATGATCAATTTCAATTTTAAATTGATTCTAGTGAAATAAATTATAGTAATCTATAAAAAAAATTATCTAATGATAAATTAAAACAAATCTAATGTATAATTTATCCATATAAATAAATTAGATGAAAAATTAGTTTGAATTAAAATTTATTATTTTTAAAAGTTCATTAAAAAATGAAATGTTTGAGAAAAATATAAAATATTATCACTAACATAATTAAAATGTAACATCCACGTTAAATAAAGAATAAGAAATTTTCATATTTATTAATATTTTTTGAATTAAGTATTAATTTTACTTTAATGGGGTTGTTATGTTTGATGGAGAACCCTTTTAAAATATAGTTTTGTCCACTCTTATACATTCGATTGGACCAAATAAAATTATTCTTTAGAATCGAAACATCAAAATTTACATTGTGTAAATTTTTGGTATTTTTTTCTGATAATGTACATTTTTTAATGAATAGTGAAAAATGTTGTATTTTAATTCAATACGTCTTTTTAATCTAATTTATTTATAAGGATTGATTATATTTTTAGTTGGCTTTAAAGAGAAATGAAAATATATTTTTACCATTTAATCCAATGGTGGTCATTGGAATTAATTTCAATTTGAAATTGGACATAAACAAATGTAAGTCTTTTGATAGATATTGTTTCTTAAAAACATGCTATTTGTTTTGACAACTGGAATTAATTATAAAATTAATGAATTCAACTTATATGTTTTGAATTCTGTAAAATAGACATCATTTCTGAATTCAGAATATCAAATATAGCTTGGGGTGAATTTTTGGTATTTTTCTAAAGAACATCAATTTTTGATGAATAGTGAAACCACTAAGTGGTAGTTAAACAAATTGATTTTTCGTTTAAATAAAATTTTACTACTTCTGTGTTTTGAATTTCAAAAATCTGACATACATGGTTGTCATTAGTATAGAAAATGTGGTTCAATGGGATTAAAATACCTTTTTGGTGAATAGTAACTTTTGAGTTTAGTTAACCGTGATTAGAGGTAATTAGTGTAATATAAGATAAAAATGATATTATAAAAATATAAAAAATATCTTTACACATGTCTTAACCTTATTTTAGAGGTCATGGACGACCAAGAAAATCCATGGGTCAACCCATGGAGCCACTTGACTGAGACAATGACATTAATACCTTTTATTTAAAGTAAAAAATAAAAATATCACAAACATGTATTGTTTTAATAATAAAATATTACATGGGGTTATATAAGTTATATTTTTGACTATAAATATTAATTAGAAAGCTAAATATATTTCCTACATCATGGTAATTTTTTTATAATTTTTAGACATGAAAAAAATAAAATTATTTATGACATAATGATGATGCATTGTTTACATCATTAATGAATGATTGAAATAAATAAGAAGATAATGTTAACAATAATATCCAAAAGCTTGTCCAATTTTTATTAGATGATTTTATTTCGAACATGGACCACCTTATCTTCGACTTTAATGATTTTTAAGCTTTACAAACTGAATTTAATTTTATAATAAAATAATAGTTTCAAGATTTACAAAGGAGCCCCTCCTCGTCTTATATAAAAAGACCCCACTTCCTACCCATCTATCACACCTATCAAGCCCTTGGGCATGGAAAAACCCTACTCAATTAAGCTCCCAATATCCCTATCTTCATACTATAAGCCTTACCTTAGGCAGAAATCTCTTCAAGAAACCCTTTTGGTTCGAACCAAGAAGAGTTACCCGATTTAAAGGTAAAGTCATCTCTACTGTTCTTTTGTTTTATTTTGCTTTTCCAACATCCTAAACTATTTTTTCCATTATTTTGTAGCAACAACAGTATATTCAATATACTTGGATGTATTTATAATAAGTATTCTAGCTACACATACACACACGAACGTCTAATGGCTAAAGAACATACAGTTTTCGTGGATGGCGAATTTCTGCCTCATGAAACGATGATTGTTCAGTATTCTTTTAACATCTTTAAAGGTGCCCATTAAGATTTCACTATATTTATATATGATATATAATATGTTTATGTTTTTTTAAGCTTCTGTATTTTTTATTTATGGCATACCATTATGTTTTTCATTATGGGTAAACGCGATATCTTCATTTTAGGAAGTGCGGACTACCGCCCCCTCAAAGTGATTTGATTCGTTAATCCCATATGTGGGACGTATAAAGGATGGATTTAATGATATTATATATGATATTATACTGGAATTATAATATACAATTATATCATTATGATTCCATTCCATTAGATACGAAATATAAATGAAAGTAGTGTTCATGCGTACGTACGGCTTACCATCTCCATGAACGGTGCATTTCATTTATTACCTCTAAATGTTATGTAATATTATAAATGCATGTATATACTGGATATATATGATATATATAATATCTAAATCATGAAAATAATTCTGGTTATAATGTATATTTTACCACATGAACAACATGTAATTATAAAGAGTTTATTTTTGACTCAAATATAGATGATCGTTAAAATGACCATTATTGACCTAAATAATTACAAAGTGTTCATAAAATGGTAATAAGTGATATAAAAGGATTAATTAACTTGAAAATGTTTCTTAAGAAAGTTGAATTTAACTCATGTTTATTATTCAGGAGATTAAAGAACGATCGAGTCAAGTCAGACACGAGGTAAGGGACATCGTCTCAATCTCCATTCATTGAGGCATATTTTGTTTTATACACAACTTTCTTTTATAAAGTGTATAAACCACATTTGACTTTTACTTTTATTCAAAAGGAATATTTTTATATGAAGCATTTTACTAAACGAAAAAATGAATGTTTTTGTCTTACGTATGCGGCAACAACGACTTCTCCACCGCCGTGACCATTTTTGAGTTTTGGCTTCCACTACAAGCCATAACTTTTTTTTAAATGAAAAATAAACACCATGCATTACTTTTATTTTATTTTGGTATTGAAAATGGTTTTAATAATGTTTTTATTATGTCAATGTGTTGTATTGATATCTTGTGATTGAAATTTGTAAATGTTATGTTTTCTTTATGCATGTTTTATGTGATATGATTATGTTATGGTTCTTGGGAATTGTTATGAAGAGGGGTGGTTCCGTGACAAACTAAGGGTGGGTGAGCCCGAAATATCTCTCCAATGCATTGGGTAATTCGAAGGGGTTAAATGCTAAGGTTTCTTCGAAGAGATTTAGGGAATATAGTGTGATGGGTATTCCAAACGTAACCATGAGGGTTAATCCCTATGTAAGAATGATATGAATGCCTCAAGTAACCTTTATGTCTTATGATTTCTATGATTTATTCAAGATTTAATGAGGTATGTTAAAGTGCTTATGTTTTATGAGTAAAGTATGATTTCATTGATTCTTACGTATACATGGACTAATGTTTTCATTTCATATTTTTATGTACCTTACTGAGCTTTTTATGCTCATCCCATGTTTTTGAAATGTTTTCCATAGGTCAAGGGAAAGGTACATGATGTGATGATAGGTTCAAGGAAGTTTCAAGAAAGAATATATGTTTTATTTAAAATATGTTTCCTTTAATGAGAATAGTGAATATTGTCCTTGATATAACCACCTTGTTTACAAGTGGAATGTAATGCATGATATATGATATAATTCTCTAAAACTCTAAACCTGAAAAGATTCTCAATGTGTATTTCTCGAAACAACTCAAGATTAAGTAATGTTTAATGATGGGGCCTTATAGTTGTTATCAAAGGTTGGTTTATATAACATTAGAAGTTATAATTTTATTAAATTGTTATCCAAAAATATATTTTTGGTCAAATTGAAATGGTATAGCATTTAATGATTACCATGTTTCATCATCTAAGACATGTTTGTTCAGAATGGTTTTCCACAGAGGAAATAGGGAAGCAGTGCTAGGAAGGCATACAGAAGAAATGTCCTTCCGAATAAGAATCGTGATATGGTCGAAATTGGAACTGAACAGTTTGTTTCAGTAATTGTATAATTGACTTAAGCGATAAATGGTTGTGGTATCAATGCATGAGATCATCCTGATCAACCTCAGATGAACATTTTAGTGGTGGAACATTTCATGAGGCAACATCCCACATCATTCAGAGGATCATCTGACCCTGTGCTAGCTGAAGGGTGGATTAAAGCACTAGAGAAGATTTTCTATGTCATGAGGTGTTCAAACAATCAAAATGTTAGTTTTGTTGTTTACCATTTGGAGGGTGAAGCAGATCAGTGGTGGTCAATGGTTAAAAATATAAGTGACGCTGATGAGATTAATGCTCTTTACTAGGATGAATTCAAAGGTATGTTTCTTGAGAAATATTTTCCTCAGGGAGTTCGACTTAGGATGGAAAAACAATTCATGGAATTGAGGCAAGAGGATGACTCAGTGGCTGCTTATGAAGAAAAGTTCACTCAATTGGCAAGGTATGCACCAAATTTTATACGAGACCTTGATAGTAAAAGCAATCGTTTTTACTTAAGATTAAAGCCGAAATATCGAAGGCCATTAGCTTCTCGTGACGTCAAAAGTTATGAAATGCTTGTATGATGTGCTGAGAAGGTGGAAATGGAGTTTGTCGATGAACAATTGTTCTATAACAACCAACAAAAGAAGAGACTGAGGTGGCAGGAGAAAGGGAATAATCCTTCAAAAAGGTCTTATGGTAAGAAAACTATGTTTTGCGTTTGTGATAAATGTGTTAAAAAGCATGTCGGTGAATGTCTTTTGAATTCTGGAAAGTGCCACCAATGTGGTAAGATATGACATAAGGCTCGTGATTGCACTGGAAAAGATTAGGGTGATTGTAAGACCAAATTTGATTTAGAGTTAGTGAAATGTTTCAAGTGTAATGAGATGGGTCATTATGAAAACAAGTGTCCGACAAAGAGATCGAGTGATGGGAAGTAGTCAGACTACAAGAAAAAAAGGTGTGGTGAGATCCTTTGCAACTACATCAGCAGATGTTGGGCCATCAAATGAAGTGGTATCAGGTACTTTGTTTGTTTTTTTAGATTATGCCAGTGTGTTATCTGATTCAGGGTCTACACATTATTTTATCTCTAAAAACCTTCTAGTAAATTGGGAATACCATCTCAAGAAATGACTCCTGAATTTTTGGTAAAAACACCTGGGGGAAATGTTGAGGAAAAAAGAATTTATAAGAATCTTCCTATCCTTATCCGTGGAAATAACCTACTTGAAAACCTTATTGTTTTACCTCTAGTTCAGTTTGATGTTATCATGGGTATGCATTGGCTCTCTGGTTACCATGCTAAGATTTATTGTAGAGATAAAGAAGTTTATTTTCAGAAATACTTTCAGTTTGTATACAAGAATGAACCCTTACTATTGATAACATATCAAGAGCCTGAGAAACATGTAAAAGATGGAAATGAATGTTACCTTGAACATATTTTTGAAAATAAAGGAACCGTTCAGATTAATGATGTGTCAGTGGTGAATGAGTATTCTGATGTTTTTCTTGATGATTTTCCTGGAATAATACCAGATCGGAAAGTTTAATTTACTGTTGACTTAGTTCCTGATGCTAAGCCAATTTCAAAACCCCCTTATCGAATGGCTCAAATTGAACTTTTAGAGTTGAAGGAGAAATTTCAAGATTTATTAGAGAAAGGTTTTATTCAACCTAGCACATCACCATGGGGTGATCCTGTCTTATTTGTTAAAAAGAAATATTTCCCGTTGAGACTTTTCATTGATTATAGAGATTTGAATAACATCACTGTTAAGAACAAATATCCTTTGCCTCATATCAACGATTTGTTTCATCAGATCCAAGGGGCTCAGTATTTTTCAATGTTTTACTTGAGATCGGGGTACCATCAGTTGAAGGTAAAGGAAACAGATGTTCTGAAGACTGTGTTTCGTACAAGATATGTCCATTATGAATATGTAGTTATTCTTTTTGGTCTAACCAATGCACCTGTTGTATTCATGGACCTTATGAATAGAATTTTCCATGAGTTCTTGGATAAGTTTGAGGTTGTTTTCATTGATGATATTTTGGTTTTTTTAAAAACTAAAGTGGAGCATGAAATTCATTTAAGGGTTATTTTTCAAACCTTAAATGAAAATAAATTGTATGGGAAATTCATCAAGTGTGAGTTTTTGTTGCAACAAATTTCTTTCCTTGGACACATTGTTTCTAAAGATGGAATAACATTTGATCCTTCAAAAACAATGGTTGTTGAAGAATGGCCAAGACCCAAAAATGTAACTGAGATTCAAAGTTTTCTTGGTTTGGCAGGCTATTACCGAAGGTTTGTCAAAAAAAATTCATGGTTATCCAGTCCAATGACTAAGCTAACTCATAAGGGTGTTATGTTTTTCTGGACAAAAGAATGAGATTATTGTTTTCAGGAATTGAAAAGTAGATTAGTGAATGCTCTAGTTTTGGTACTACCTTCCAGGATTGGTGAGTTTGTTATCTACAGTGATGCTTCATTGAAAAGGATTGGTTGTGTCCGAATGCAGAATGATCAGGTAATTTCTTATGCTTCACTTCAGTTGAAAACTCATGAGGTAAAATACCCTACACATGATTTGGAATTAGCTGCTGTTGTTTTCGCTTAAAAAACTTGGAGGCATCATTTGTATGGTGTAAACTGTGAAATATATACTGATCAAAAAAGTTTAAAGCATATATTTACTCAGAAATAATTGAACATGGGATAGAGGAGATGGCTAGAATTAATCAAGGATTGTGATTGTACAATTCATTACCATCTGGGAAAATAAAATAAAGTGGCTTATGCTTTGAGTCGAAAACTTAATTCTTTATTAACAATGATGCGTTTGGAACATGATACTTTGGTTAAGGATTTGATGAACTTTGGCATAGAAGTTGTTAGTGTAGTATGTTCTTCTGTTTTGTTTCAGGTATCAGTGAACTTCTCTACCAGACAGAAAAATGCAAGCACAGAAGCAAGACAGTGAGTTAAAGAAAAAGGTAGAGCTGGTTCAGAAGGGTAAGTTTCCTGAATTCAACATTGATAATGATTTTGTTTTGAGATTTGGGGAGAGATTTTGTGTGACGATTGATTCACAGTTGAAGAGAGAGTTGTTATGTAAAGCTCATAGCTCTCCGTTTTCAGTTCATCCAGGAAGTAATAAGATGTACTGAGATCTTCGTGATTGTTATTGGTGGGACGGAATGAAAAAAGATATTGTTGATTTTACTATGAAGTGTTTGACTTGTCAAAACGTTAAAGCAGGGCAGCAGTTACCGAAAGAGATGCTTCAGCCTTTACCAGTGCCGGAGTGGAAATGGGAGAATATATCAAGGGACTTAATTGTGGGATTGCTGAAGACACCTCAAGGTAACAATGCAATCTGGGTTATTGTTGATCGCTTGACTAAATATGCTCATTTCCATGCAATACGAGATACTTTTTCCATATATCTATGATCCCGTTTGTATCTTAATGAGATAATCAGGTTACATGAACTTCCACTCTCCATTGTATCTGATCGTGATCCCAGGTTTACTTCTATCTTTTGGAAAGGCCTTCATAATTCATTGGTTACTGAATTAAATTTTAGTACATCTTTTCATCCTCAATCAGGTGGGAAGATAGAATGAATGATTCGGTCTTTGGAGGATATGCTATGTGCTTGTTCGATGGATTATTAGGGAAGTTGGGACCAAAATCTTTCTTTGGTTGAGTTTTCTTTTAATAACAGTTTTCATTCCAGTAAACAGATGGCACCATTTGAGGCATTATATGGGAAGCGGTGTAAAACTCTAGCTTTTTGGGATGTATTGGGTGAAAGAAATTTGATGGGACCAGAATTGGTAGAAGAGTTGGCAGAAATATTTCAGCTGATACAGAAACACATGAGAACAGCTCAGAGCAGGCAGAATAGTTATACGGACAACAGGAGGAAGGATCTCTCTTTTGAGGTAGGTGATCATGTCTTCCTCAAAGTTTCAACATGGAAAAGTGTGATACTATTTCGTAATAATGTAAAGCTGAGTCCAAGGTTCATTGGACCATATGAAATTCTGGAGAGATTTGGATTAGTTACTTACCGAGTGGCTTTACCTCTGAGTTTATCTCAGGTACATAATGTTTTTCATGTTTCAATGTTAAAGAAGTACATGCCAGATCCATCTCATCATTTGAGCCTAGAGGTAGTTCATCTAGAATAGAATCTATCTTATGATGAACAACTGATCCAGATTCTTGACCATAGGGAGCAATTATTGCGGAATAAGGTGATTCTTCAAGTAAAGGTTTTGTAGAAAAAACACATGATTGAAGAGGCAACATGGGAATATGAAAATTATATGAGGGATAAATACCCCATTAATTTAAGTGAATAAATTTCTAGGACACAATTATCAAAAGGGGGAAGGATGTAACATCCTAGGTAAATAGAGAATAATACATTTTCATATTTATTAATATTTTTTGAATTAGGTATTAATTTTACTTTAATGGGGTTGCTATGTTCGATGGAGAACCCTTTTTAAATATAGTTTTGGTCAGTCTTATACATTCTATTGGACCAAATAAAATTCTTCTTTAGAATCAGTACATCAAAATTTACTTTGTGTAAATTTTTGGTATTTGTTCTGATAATGTTCATTTTTTTAATGAATAGTGAAAAATGATGTATTTTAATTCAAAACCACTTTTTAATATAATTTATTTATAATGATAGATTATCTTTTTAATTGGTTTTAAAGTTAAATTATAATATATTTTTACCATTTAATCCAATGGTGGTCATTGGAATTAATTTTACTTTGAAATTGGACATAAACAGGTGTCAGTGTTTTGATAGATATTGTTTCTTAAAAACACGCTATTTGTTTTGACAACAGAAATTAATTATAAAATTAATTAATGCAAATTATATTTTTTGAATTTTTCAAAATAGAAATAATTTTTGAATTCATAATATCAAATATATCTTGGGGTATATTTTTGGTATTTTTCTGAAGAACTTCAATTTTTGATGAATAGTGAAACCACTAAGTGGTTGTTAAACAAACTGATTTTTCATTTAAATGAAAGTTTACCACTTCTGTGTATTTAATTTCAAATATCCTACATACATGGTTGTCATTTGTTAGTAAAATTTGGTTCAATGGGATTAAAATATTTTTTTGGTGAATAGTAACTTTTGAGTATTGTTAACCGCAATTAGAGGTAATTAGTGTAATTTAAGATAAAAATGATATTATAAAAATATTAAAAATATCTTGAAACATGTCCTAGCCTTATTGGATAGGTCATGGACGACCAAGACAATCCATGTTTCAATTTTTGGGACCCCATGGAGCCACATGAGTGAGATAATGACATTAATACCTTTTATTTAAAGTAAAAATAAAAATATCACAAACAAGTATTGTTTTAGTAAAACAAATATTACATGCCGTTATATAAGTTATATTTTTTACTATAAATATTCATTAGAAAGATAAAAATATTTCCTACATCATGGTAATTTTTTTATCATTTTTATACATAAAAAAATAAAATTATTTGTGACACAATGATGATGTAGTGTTTACGCCATTAAAAATGATTTAAATAAATAAGAAGATAATGTTTAAAATAATATCCAAAACTTGTCCAATTATTATTGTATGATTTTATTTCGAACATGGACCACCTTATCTTCTCCTTTAATGATTTTTGGAGCTTTAGAAACCGAATTTAATTTTATAATAAAATAATAGTTTCAAGATTTACAAAAGAGCCCCTCCTCTCCCTTATAAAAAGACCCCACTTCCTAACCATATCTCACACTTATCAAGCCCTTTGGAACGTCAAAAATCTACTCAAATAAGCTCCCAATAAACCTAGAATCATCCTTGAATCCTTAACATAGTCATAAAGCTATTCAAGAAACCCTTTTGGTTCAAACCCAGAGGAGTTACAATATTTAACGGTAAAGTCTTCTCTAATGTTCTTTTGTTTTATTTTTCTTCTACAACCCCCTAAACTCTTTTTATTCCATTATTTTGTAGAAAAACAGTATATTAAATATACTAGTATGTTTTTATAAGAATTATTTGAGCTAAACATAAACACACCTATGTCTAATGGAAAAAGAATATACTGTTTCCGTGGATGGCGAATTTCTGCCTCACGAAACGATGGTTGTTCAATATTCTTTTAACACCTTTAAAGGTGGCCATTAAGATGTCAATATATTTATATATGATATATAATATGTTTATGTTTTCCTTAAGCTTAGGTATTTTTCATTTATGGAATACCTTTATGGTAAACATTATGGGTAAACGCGATATCTTCATTTTAGGAAGTGCGAACTACCGCCCCCTCAAATTGATTTGATTAGTTAATTCCATATGTGGGACGTATAAAGGATGGATTTAATGATATTATACATGATATTATACTAGAATTATAATATACCTTTATATAATTATGATTTTATACTATTAGATATGAAATATAAATGAAATTAGCATTCATGCGTACGTACGGCTTACCATCTCCATGAACGGTGCATTTCATTTCTTACCTCTAAATGTTATGTAATATTATAAATGCATGTATATACTGGATATATACGATATATATAATATCTAAATCATGGACATAATTCTGGTTATAATGGATATTCTTCCACATGAACAACTGGTAATTATAAAGAGTTTATTTTTGACTCAAATACCAATGATCGTTAAAACGACCGTTATTAACCGAAATAATTACAAAGTGTTCATAATGTTGTAATAAGTGATATGAAAGGAATAATAAACATGAAAACGGTTCTTAAGAAAGTCTAAATTAACTCAAGTTTATTATTTAGGATATTATAGAACGATCGAGTCATGTCGGATAAGAGGTAAGGGACATCGTCTCAATCTCCATTCCTTGAGGCATATTTTGTTTTATACGCATCTTTATTTTATACGGTGTATAAACCCCTTTTTACAATTACTTTCATTCAAAAGGAATCTTTTTATATGAAGCATTTTACTAAATGACAAAATGAATGTTTTTGTCTTACTTATGCGGCAACAACGACTTCTCCGCCACCGTGACCATTATTTGAGTTTCGTCTTCCTCTACAAGCCATAACATTTTTTTATACGAAAAATAAATAACATGGTTTAAATTTCTTTTATTTTGGTATTGAAAATGGTTTTCATAATTTTTTTATTATGTCAATATGTTGTGTTGATATCTTGTGATTGAAATGTGGAAATGTTATGTTTCCTTTATGCATGTTTTATGTGATATGATTATGGTATGGTTCTTGGGCATTGTTATGAAGACGGGTGGTTCCGGGATAAAATATGGGCGGGTGATCCCAATATAGCTCTCCAATGCATTGGGTAACGCGAAGTGGTTAAACACTAAGGTTTCTCTGAATATATTTAGGGAATATACTGTTATGGGTATTCCAAACGTAACCATGAGGGTTACTCCATATGTAAGAATGTTATGAATGCCTCAAGTTACCTTTATGTCTCATGATTTCTATTATTTATTCATGATTTGATGAGGTATGTTAAGGTGCTTATGTTTTATGAGTAAATTATGATTTCATTGATTCTTATGTATACATGGACTAATGTTTTAATTCTGTAATTTTATATAACTTATTGATCTTTTTATGCTCATCCCATGTTTTTTATTTTTATTTTTTGAACAGGTCAAGGGAAAGGTAAATGATGTGATGATAGGGTCAAGGAAGTGTCAAGAATGAATCCATGTTTTATATAAAATATGTTTCCTTTTATGAGAAGAGTGAATATTGTCCTTGATGTAACCACATTGTTTACAAGTGGAATGTAATGGATGATATATTATCTAATTCTCTAAAACTCTAAACCTGAAAAGATCCTTAATGTGTATTTCTTGAAACAACTCAATATTAAGTAATGTTTAAGGGTGGGGCCATATATAAAATGATTTTATTTCCAAGATGAATATTATTTGGACATATTGAATCAAATATATTTTCATAAATAATATTTAAAATTGGTTATCCTTTTAAGGAATTAAAATATTCTTTATATAACTATATGTTTTTATGTGTAAAATAGAATTTGGTCTTATATTATGAATATAAAAAATAATGGATGAATATAAAAATTATTTGATTTAATATAATATATATATTAAATTAATGTCATCATCTAATTTTAATTAATTTAATTTATTACCATAAAAATCAATTGTAGCATAAAAATAGTTTTCTAAAAAAATATCACATTATATTAATTTTCTTTTTATATTCATTTCAAATTAATTTGTAAATAATTAATTTAGTATATATTTTTACAAACCATAACTTTCATAAGTAATTTATTACTATTCAAAACTAATAATTTAAAAAATATTTTATGTCTCATTATATTTTAATAATATATTTCAATTCAATAAAACTCGGTCATTTGTGTAATGAAAGACAAAGAAGAAGGACTCTCTCGTGTGTAAAGCTTGATAAACCCATGCTTAATGCATTGTAATATATAGAATAGATATTAAATAGTAAATATATTGTAATGTATCTTGATATTATATTACCTTTTGTTATTTGTGTCGTGTGTCATATACTCTATCGAATACAAGGTTGTTGCTTTAGGTTTTTTGGGTATCCCGTTTCATATCTATATCACTAATATAACAAAAAAATATTGATTTTATAACTTTATAAACATGATTGTGCACATTTAAATATTGTTTAGAGAAAAATGTACTTCTATTTTTAAAAAAAATAAAGTCATTAATAATGAATTTTTTAATAAAATAATTATTTATATTAACATGTGTAACAATATTTTAATAATAATGTTCATTCCCAACATTATATCAACTAGGTTATAACAGTATTATTTAAATTAAAATATATTGTTGTTCATGTATTATCGATGTGTCATATCATGTAATCAATCGGTCTTAGTGTTTTTTTTAAATTATTGGAATGTTACCTTCTCCGCCCTTTAATATAGTTTTTCCTTCCAATTTAACTCAGGATAAAAACCATGGGGTTTGACTTTTCAAAAAACAATTATTGAAATACCTCATTGTAAATTTGATTAATTAGACTTCAACTTTTAAATAATGAAATGGAAGTATGAAGGTCACATAATATAACATATACTTTGGTTCTATATGGGAAAACATGGATATGGAATATAAAACTAACCATCATTTTTTTACAGAGAGTGATATAAAACATTCCCAGGAGAATATTAACAATAATTATACCATAAATTTTTGATTGGTTAGAATCTCCTTGATTTTATAATTAGAAAATAAAACAGATAAATATATTTTTAAGATCCTTTTCATAGTGTTGAATAATTATTTTACTATATGGACTAATAATATAAGTAAATATTCTTACATGAAAATTAGTGTTTCATCAATTAATAAAATTCAACCACATACAAACATTTTCTGTAAATGATGAGTATTAAAGATGAATTTTTCACACCTAAATAACAATATAAAAATTAAAAAAACATATAATCCATAAAATATTAACATTAATTTTCTCATGACATTAAACATTTACCAAAAAAAAAAGGTTATTATAAGATAAGATAATTCCCCAAAAATAAAAATCATTATATGAAAACTAATTTAATAACGAAAGTATACCAGTGTAACACAAAGTTCAACATAGAACAAATAATATCCAAAACAATTGTCAAAATTATTTTAGTCTATGATTAAATACTAAAAATGAATTGATCACATAATCCTCCAAAATAAATGTAACATTTATCTCCAAATAATATTAATATATTTTAATGTATCATACTAAAATTTTATGTTCTTAAACCTTCATAATATCTAATTATTCTACTTATTTTCATAAATAAGATGAATGACCATGAAATATTATTCTAATCTGAAACCTAATTCATCTTTTATTTCTTACGTAAAATCTGATAGTATACTTTTTAACTTAATGAAAAAAAGCTCTAAAAATAGTGATTATCTTACCAAATAACCTTAATCAGTTAAAAACAAAATAATTTTACAATCTAAGGGAAATCTAGTATATATAAGATATGTTACAACAATATATAAATTATTAATCTATAAAATAATTTAACTAAAAAATTCATACTAACATAGGTTGTCATATAAGCTAGTGGTACACGATCCACACTTGTAGACCTTCAGTTGTGGGTTTTATTCCTATGGAACTTCCAGATGCGACAGTCTTTCACCCATTATATAATATATCCATCTTCTAAAACTATATAATTAATATACAACTTCAAAAATATGATAATGTCCTAAAAAAAACAATAACATGTTTTAACATCAAATTTCATCTTATACATTTCATTTTGTATCCCAAAATATAATAACCCATAATTACCTCAAAAAATAATTGTCTCAAAAAATACAATTAGTAACCTTAAAATTGCATAACATAAAACTTCAAAAGGTATTTCTATGAAATTGAACTTATGGTCAACCATATAATTATAAACTCATGATGATATCCTTATCTCTTAAGAATACAACCTAATATATAATGTTCACTAAACCATCCTTTTATTCCAATTGTAAATATGCAACCTTAAACATATCTTATTCTATTATTTTTATCTAGAATTCACATTAACGGGTCATTTAAGTTTATATTTTTTAGATTCATAAAAAATATTACAAAGTAACCCATAGGTTAAAAATGGAAACTATTACTCAGGGACCATTTTTTCCACCAAAGTATTTCCTTTTAAAATAAACTTGGATTATTTTCAAGAAAAATCTTCAATACATACATCATGACATATTTTTTGACATTACCAATTTTAAGACCGATGAAAAGCATTTTAAAAAATTTTATTTGAAAAAAAATAACAGTGAGGAATATAAAATGAAATGAAACAGTTAATTTACTACAAACTAGAAAAATAATATAGCATTTACCTTTATCTTCAATGTTCATTAATATATGAAATAAAACATTGTCACTTGAAAAACTGACACCCAATATTCTCAAATAAAATAATTAAAAGCAATATATTGAAAAAAAAACTTCTTTATGTGACTTAGATCTTCACACACACAAACCCTCTCAAAACCTATTCAATTAGGATAATCATATGTCTGACTTCCAATTAAGCTATTCAAGAATTACTCGTTGTAATCTAGAGAAAATCATGTTATGAAATAGTTGAGTTACCTTGGGCATTCTAGGTCACTCCATGTTATGTTGTAATAGGATTTCTGGATACCATATGGGCCACCCCTAGTGATGATATTATAGTCCTTACCAGCACTATATGGGTCACCCCATGTATAAGATGAATCAAGATCACCCAATTCCTATGATAATCTTGTAACATATTATTAATAAAAAACAGTTATCATGAAAACGTTTGTGAACCTCTTTTAATCCTATATGAAAAACAATTTCTTATAAAATCCCAAATTCATTTAAAAACCATTTTCAACACCAAAAATCCATTTCATTGAAAAACCATTTTCAATACCAAAATAACAAATAATATATTGATATTTATTCTCTATTAAGAAGGAATTAAATATTAGAATAGAATAATTCAGTAAAATATTTTCCATGATGGAAGAAAATTAATTTTAAGCATATACGTTAATAATAGAATATTCTTACTATTGTTCGTCAATACATTTTGTATAAAAAAGGTAAAAATTTATTTTTTGAAAACCACAAAATGAAAATAAAAATAAACATAAAAAGTCCATTATAATTATTTTATTCCCATATAAATATATAAGAAAAATAATATCATTAATATTTACATGGAGAAAAGAATTTTATAATTAAATCATTAAACATTCAAGGAGTTCTGATCTACTTTGAACATTTAAATAGTAATATTAAAGAAGAAATACATTTATCAGAACATTAAATAACATGATTTATAATAAAATATGGTTATAAAATTTCATAGTTTCTATTTATATATACAAATTTGAAAAGAATAATGGTTTATATCACCAAGAAATTTCTCGATGAAATAAGATTGAGATGAAATACCTTTCATTGCGTCTGACTCATCATGTACAATCATTATCTTCCTCTTCTTCAGACGATGTCCTATGATTTACACCTTAACACCACAGTGAATAGATTTATTCTTAAAATAAGGCCCCTAGATTGTGGGGAGGGATTATAGCATGGTATTTTTTTAGATATTTCCTGAACCAAATATGTTAATATGAGTCATGAAAAGATAATAATGGGTTCCATTTTATGTGATATAAGAAGGGAACTCATTGAATTCATCAAAATAATAAATAAGGATAAATTAATTTTCTAATAAAAAAATTTTCAAACTAATTTATATCAATCATATGATGATGTTAGGGGAAATTCCATTCATCCAATGAAATTTTTATAATTATTTGATATTTTTAATCCTTATCTTTTCAATCCCTTTTACATTTATAGTGATATCATGTAATTTACACTTTCAGGGTTAATAAATTTTTTATTGAATTAAAAAACAAAAAAAATGAGTAATTAGTTACAATTATAGACTTATATAGATCATTTGGCTGTATAGTTTATTTTAATTAGTTTTATATCATATAATAAAATATTTTTTATTTTAAAGTATTAATAATATCAATTTTGGAACTTTTAAATATTTGACATTATAAAAATATTAGGACAAATTTTTATATTCAAAAAAAATATATTAACATATTACATACATGTAATTGTTATCCAAAAAGTCATTAAAGATATCAGTTATATAAAAATATTATATTTTAATATTTTTAATATCATTAATTGTATTCTCCCATTAATTAAACATTTAATAGATACTTATTGTGTCAAAATTTAATTTAATTATTTATTTATTAAACATTATAATTAAATTAAAAATATATAGATAGATTTTTTATCTATACAAATAAAATTTATATTCTAACACACACCTTATATAAATACATATTAAAAATATATTACATGATTAATACAAGAGTTTGACAAAATTGGAATTTAATTTAAGGTAGTATTATAAATGTCTTAAAAGAGTCTATGTAGATCCAGATAGACATAAAATAGAGTCAATGAATATTCTCTTCGATAAATAATAATCCAATTATATTATAAAATGGTTTATGGTAATATTATATAATATTTTATATTATATATATCTTCAAGTACCCAATTTATCCTTAATCGTGGTAATAATAAAATATTACTAATGATACTATTTATAATGTCCTAAATTAAAATTTACTTATTTAAATAATTTTGACACCTCATTATGAATAGGAAATTTATTTTATACAAATTCAAAACACATAATTGGAAAAAATTAGTTACAAACAAATCTCTTTGATAGAAAGAAAACCTTCTTTTTTAATTTAAAATATTCAAAATATCACAATGTTTTTATATCCAATTTCTGTGAAAAAATTATTCCAATAACATATATTGTATTAAATAATAAGGAATATATCTAATTATAATTTTAAAATACTCAAAATTATAATATAACACTATAAATAAATTTGATTGAAATGATGTTTTCAATTAAAAAGCATTATTTTTTCACTATTGATCAAAATATCAAACTGATCACAAAATTACAAAATAAAATTTTAAAGTTAAATATGATAATCCTATTTTAATTAATAAATGTATTTCTTGAAATTGATTATATAATATTTTAAAAATCATTATATAAAAATAATGTTACTTTAAAATTCTATAAAACATCATTTTTAAGTACTTAATTTATTCATAAAATTGTATTTGTATATATATCATGTACCGAAAATAAATAAAATTAATTTTTAACGTTAATATATATGTATATATATATATTGTACTAAATTCATTAATATAACCAAAAATAGTGATTTTATTATTTTATTAACAGATTTGTGCATATTTAATTTTTTTTCATAAGATCATTTCATTTTATTTCAAAAAGTGTATTACATTCATTTAGAATTATTTGATAACAAAATAATTAATTATATAAAAAATTTCAAACTACATTTTAATAATACTGTTCATTCCTACCATTCTAACAACCATGTTATAAGAGTGACATTTAAAAACAAATATTTATTTGTTATTTAATGCTTGATGTGGCATATCATTTATGCTATCAACCATAGTGTTTCTTTATTAAAATCATGGGATGTTACAAATGTGAATTTGGAAGTTTCATCTAGAATTTTCATATAATGATGATAAACATCTAGAAAAATAAATAATAGTATAGGAAAAGGTTGATATATAGTCCAAATGATTTAATATTTGTTTGATAAAAAATAACAGATGATAAAAATATTGAATATATGATAATACATTATTAGAAAATAAGTTATGGATACAAAATATTTCAACATTGAAATAAATATAAATATAAATTTTTGAAGATAGAGTGTACAAAAGTATATTTAATTGAATAAGAACTCACATTTATAACTAAAATGAAAAAGAGAATAATATTAAATTAGTATATAAAAGATATTTCACAATGAAACACTAAAATGATAAATATGAGGAAAAACCCATATATTAATTGTAATAATATTAATAAAATGAAAATTTTAAATATAAAAAAGAAATGAATCATAAAGTATTCAAGATAGTAAGTGTTTAATAATATAAACTATTTGATGAAATTATAAGAGGAAAAAATAATATGTAAAATGAATGATAATAAAAAAAAATGATCAAAACTATCTCTATGATTTACATGAGTAAAAATATATTATATAATAACTAATATAATAATATATAAATATTACATAATTGAAAAAAATTATTATTCTATAACTTAGTAACAAAAAGGTAAAAATTGAGTAAGGGTTATTTATTTAATGTTCATCTAGAAGTGGAGCTACATGAGAGTGCTATACATTTCAAAACAATGTTTTTAATATTATGTCAATAATTGATAAATGTATTTAATTAATAAAAAAATAGTAATGATTCAAAAGTATATTGTGATTTATGCTTAGTTTAGGTATATTTTACATGGAATATGATGATTCATATACATCTTATAGAATTTAACACATTGAACTAGTTGACATATTGAATGAAAAATCCAAGATGGTTGGGAGTATAGAAGGTATGTTTAGAAATATAATAAAATATTCTTTTGTATAAATTTATGGGAAATCCAGGAGATATAACAAGATATTTTGAGTATTATCTTGAATAATCATGTATTTAAATTACTTATAGATGTATAATAATAAATTTAAATTTTTTATTATGAAGACTGAATGTAGAACATGTCATTAATGCATATATCTATGATTGACATAAAATTTAAAGTGTTATAGTAATGAAATTATAATTGATAGATACAGTTGTAGTTAAATATTCCTAAAAAATTATATCCTTTTTTAATATCAATGGATACTAAATTTTTATCTTATAATAATGTTAATGTTGTTTATGATATGTGTAGTTGTTATTTATAGATGACGATTTTCCTTCATCCAAGTAGTTAGAAGCATTAGAAATAAAAAATCTAAAGAATATATGTAGTTAAAAATACAAGATAACCAGATGTGAATAGGCTATGTCGATATTAATTAATGGCCAATAATCAATTTGTATTTCTAGGGAAGTAAGAATCTAAAAAAATTGAAGGTGAGGGTTCTCTTAAATATTCATGTTCTAAATCTAATTTCAATAGTAGAGAAATAAATTTAGAATAATAATGTTGATGAAAAAATTTAGATGAAGTTTTTAATTATGATAACAATGGTTGACGTAAAATTAAATTCGTTAGTGAGATGAATTAATAACTTAATAATCTAAATAGAGTTAAATACATATTAGTGAATTGATGTTTTTCTCAGTGAAAACAATTAAAAAAGAAAATATTTAAGTTGAATATGATGTTATTTGAGTATAGTCTGGATAGTATTTCCTGGTGATGGATTTCCTAGTTCAATTTTATTAGAAGATATGAAAATTGGATGTTACGGAAGCTAAGTATTGTATAATCAATGAATATTAAAATTTATAGACATATTATTTTCTATGAAACATATAATTTCTTTAAAAAGATATTGAATGATTTGTTGTTCCATAAAAGAAATACACTAGAAGATCATGATATATATGTGATTTAGTTGAAAGATAAATATGTGTTCATTAAGTATATAATAAGGATTTATAATGAAAAGTGAGAGAAGACTTTAGTTCTTATTGGTTTTTCTTTAGTACGTATAAGTTAAAGAACACCAATATGATGATTCTATAAGATATTTAACATAATATTTATACAGAAACAAATCCAATGTGGGGATTCAATGATTAATTTGAAGATTTATAAAAAATTAATGTTAAATTTATGTGTCTCGAAATGATTTATAAAATATTTAATGATTGATATCACATACTATAGTGGATTTATGAATTAATAATATGGTATTTTAAGATTAATTAAAGGAATCAAATTGTGATTTTAGAGAAGAGGTAGATTTATAATTTTGTACCAAATTCCCATTATTCATTGGATAATGGATAGTTAAAAAACTAGAATTAATATAGGAATCCATTACATTGATGAGAGAGTAGAGAATCTATGAGAATAGAGGATTAGGCATACTAGTATTATATCATGTTGATGATTGAGTTTGAGGATCCAAAACATGATGTTCATAATTATCTATGAGACGATAGTAGATATTAAGAAAATACAATTTTGTGATAATTAAATGAATATAATGAAAACCCATAAAAAAATCTAAATGATGAAGAAAATAAAGAAGATGATGTTCCAAAAATAGAATTTCTAGAAGATATTGAGAAATGAATTATTGCATCATGTATGATGCATGAATAATGATTTAATTGAATAAGTTTCCATGAACTGATTTAGATAAAATTAAAGTCTCATAAGAATATCATCTTTTTGGGGGGTTTTGTTGAAGGTGCGGAAGAAACCTGATGAAAATGAATATTACACATTTTGTTTGAGTTATTATTTTAAACATTATATATCCAATATAATATATTATTAAAGAGTCTAAAAAATTAATGGATGTAGTGTAACTACTCATTAGTTGATATATGTTTTGGAAAACACGTATGATTATAGGATGATTCTTTATTGTAAAACATATGTGTTAGGAAACTATCTAATGGTCAAAATAAAACCATGAAAATTGTTAAGAATTAAAATATGAATGTGAATTTGTTTCTTGGACAAGACCAAAATAATTTATCGATTAGATACTCACATTGGAATTGAAAATTGTAAATTCTCTATTTAATTTTATTTATTTACTATAATTATTTCATGTATTGGGATTCTGATTATGAACATGTGGGATCCATTTAACTAAATAAGTGTAGTGGATTTTCTACTAAATAGTGTTAAATATTTATGTAGAATAAATTCAAAAAAAATTATATATTTTTATTCAAAACATCTCATATCTTGACCACATCATTTATTGGGTAATTCAATTGGTTTTTTAGATATTCCATAAATCATCTAAAATGATCTACATTTTTCCTCTATTTTCTTTAATAGCATTACCTGAAGTGATGATTTATATAAGTTATTAGTATTCATTCTTTAAAGAAAATTGATGTTATATAATTTAATACCAACATAGAGATTTTAGTTAATACCCTAAAAGATGAAGGAAAGAGAGTATAATTGGATAAATAATTTTCCTTTATAAACAATTTTTCAATAGGGTACATCACTAATTTAACAAAACTAAGTGGTAATTATTATTATTAATCTACTTAGAATGATCTTGTAGAATAATATTGTTCATGTTATGGAGTGTAAGAGTTTATTAACTCATCTTAAGATCTCCACTATGAAGTTGAACTATATTTATATAAATTTCTTATTGAATCGTTGAATTACTAATTATCATTATTTAGGGAATATATGATTAGATAACTCAAAAACAATAAAAAGATAATTAAATTGATAAATTATAGGATAAAACATATAAACTATTTAAAAAACATTTCAATAATGATGAATACAAGGAATATACATTATTAATATATAAATAATTATCTCTCATTATTGAATAAAAACAATAAAAATAATTTGATTTGTAATTTGTGATTAAAATAGTATATTAAAAAAATTAATGTTTCTATGATTTCATTAGATGAAAAGGTAATATATTAACAATTATTACTAAAATGATAAAAGATAATGAAATATCTCTACAAAGCTGTGTAAGTTTCCTTAAATTGTAGTTTATAGTAAGAAAAAGGAAAAGAAAATATATTTAGTTTAGTTGACGTTGAAAAAAATGGCATCAAAGAAAAATATTTTTGATCCAAGTTAAACTAAGAAATCAGGTAGAGTAACAATATTTAAAATCCAAGGTAGGTGAAAGATGAAGTGTTTCCATGAATATTTTCTAAACAATTATTGCTTCATTAATTACTAAACCAATTACAAATAAGTTCATGAAATTTTAATATGTTAAATCCAATGAAATATTAAAAAATAGTATCCCTTAAATATAGTATTTCTGTGGGAACTATATTTGATTCCTTGAATACATTAGGCTATAATTTACTTTATAATCTAATTTTTTTTGAGTAAGAATAATATGAAACTAATCACATAATAGAAGGGATGATGTCAGTAAAATTAGGAATCATATAACCTCAAAAGGATTATTAGTGGAAGCTTCCCATACTTGTTAATAAATTTGAAATAATATTTTCATGAATTTTTCACAATGTATTAAATCCAAATTTTATTGATAATGTTAGTTATTTGAAATGTTTTAAAACAAGTAAATTGAATATTGGTGTTAAATTTAAACTATTTAAATACAAAAATTTTTTATATTAGGGTGACTAGAGTCACAGTCATGACATATATTTCTATAGCCAAACCATTTTCATTGAATAAAGTTCAATCTATTTAAACCTAAAAGATATTAATTTCATAATACCATATGTGAATGATTTAATGAATGTTTTGAATAGAATGTTGATGATTTTTTTTTCAACCAAGAATGATTTTCCTATTTTTTAAGGAAAAATTTGATAACATATAATTAAATTTAAAAAAATAATGGTGATCTACCTTGTGGTGAGCAGAAAATGAATTTACTAAGAGAAATACTCTCATTTACGTGGAATGGGAGATTATACAATAAATAATAGATAGCAACATTGGGATTAAAAAAACAAAAATATTATTATTTTTATTTAAATTTTCGCATTCATGTGGTGTGAATGTGTTGAAGAATGTATAATAACAATATATCATAATATATTCATAATTTTAAATAATAAATAGGGTTGAACATTTATGTTCCATAATGTTGTTAAAATTTATATACATTGATTCACCATCCAACTGTGCATTACAGCATGGTTTATTTGATACATCAATTAGTATTATACATAATAAAAGAATTCACTAATTAGATCCATATTTTTCCTTCAATGAACTTCAATATTCATAAATAAATATTTTATTTTTATAACTTGCTGAGATGCCTCATACAAAAAATAAATAATTTATTTCTATTAATACCAACCTGGATATTTTTTTGTAAAACCATAAAAAACTATATGTGTTGAGGGTATATGAAGTTAAAGAAGTTATCATCTTAAAAAACATGAATATGTGACCCCACTGCATGATAAAAATTATAAGAGTAATTCTTTAGATATAACTATTAGAATAATAATATAGAATAATCATGTTCATGGTTTTAATAGTTTTTGTTAACTATATAGTTGATGATATGTACTCTAAAGTTTTTTTTTTTTGAAAAAAATCCGATTAATGTTTTCACTGATATTTTTTCCTTTATAATTTGAAAACAAGATGATAAAACATAGATTTAATGTTTATATGATTATATAGATAAATTATTGTCTAAAAAGTTTCAAAACTCTAACACAATCATTAATCTAAATGAAGTGATATAAGATACATTATCATTATAAACATATATATTAATCCAGGATAATAATGAAATTAAAAAGTAATTATATAAAAATGATGATATTAAAATAATACTTAAATAAATATTTTATTCCATTAATGAATTTAATAATGAAAATCTTTCTGAGAATAAAATCAACCGTAAAAGGATAGTGGAAATTGGCAATTCTCTACACAATATGTATATGATTCATGAAAAAAAATGAGATGATAATTAATGTACAAGAAGATATAATAATTTATGTTGATATTGAAAAACCCCTCATGATTATTTTTATGATCATAATGTTATACTAATAAATATAGAATTGGAATAACCTAAAACATCCAAATTAATAATAACTACTCTGTTGAATGTTTTTATGAAAAGTAATTACTTATGAAAATACTAATTCAATTATCAATAATATTAATGAATTAATATATGTTATTTCAAATGAAAGATCAATAAATGTAACCCCTAATTATGAAAATTCAGTATGTAGTAATTTTAAATCATTAAATATATCATGTTATAATTCAAATTCAAACTACAGTTAGCGGGAAACAATAGTGAGAATCCCATCACATAAAAAATTTGATGGTCAATTAATAAAAATAAGAATTTTTAGTTAAAAGTATTCATAGATATAAATTAAAAGGATATATTTTTGTTCTAAAAATTTTACAGTTGCAGAAATCAATATTTTTTAGCTCTTGTATGGACTTTGAAATGTTTAGAGACATCGTCGTTGAATGATTGTATAATATTTCAATTATAAATTTTTTACTAATAAATATTTTATGGTGGTTAGTAATTAATGTTAAATTTTTATATGTTAAACAATGTTATGTGGAATAAAGAATATTTTTTTACATCTAATAGATTTTAATATGTTGATAACCTATATGAAAGTTGTACTAAATTTTGTTATCAAATTGATGTTGTCTTTTAGTTTACACCTTCCTAGAATAATAAAGCATTTGATAAAGGAATACTTCTTTACAAGGTATTGAAAAATGAATGGGAGAAATATTTTTATTTTACCTTGTAGGCTATGGATGTAGAGGATAATAAAAAAGTGTCCCATGATGAATGAAATGCAGATGCTACAAGAAAGTCGAGATTATTAAATTATGGAAGGAAATGAATCAATAAGGATATTTTCCATAAGGACGTCAATAGAATGGTAATAGGAAGATAGAAAAAATAATAACAAATATAAATCTGATAATGGATCAAATTTTTTGGTCATGTGGAAGTCCTAATTTAATATGTTTATCATTAATAAAGGTTTTTACAGAATTGTAAACTAAAGGGAGATGTATGATTGTGTTGAAAATTAAAAATACTCGGTTATAATCCTAAAAATTATATGATAGTACTGTCACCATGGGGGTTGTTGGTGAAGAAAATAAAGAAGAAATAAATGGATTTCTGTACTATAACAGTGTGTATTAAGAAGATATTTTTAGAAAACAACAATACTAAACCTGTTCCAAAAGCTTCAATGGCATTTTTATCAGATAATTTTAAAGTAGTAATGAAGATGGGTTAAATTCAAAAAATTCATGTTGTTTTCTAGTTAATGTGGAATTGAATGTTCCACTCCATGTTAATGTTTAACATAATAATAATTAAATACTACTCTAGTAATTTCTTTCTTAGTAAATAAAAAGTGTTTCAAGATTACATGATTTCTGAAGGAAAATGTTGATATTTGATGTATATTATTTGTTGGGAAATATCTCATAGAATTGTCTATCTAACTATGAATAAGAGATGAACCACCACATTCACATTTATTTGTTAATTATTTCACTGTACATGGATGTCAACATAACTAAATTAGAGAAGGGATCTTCAAGGGATATGAAAAATATGATGACCTTATAGGTTGATGAGATATCTATCATAAAGATTTTTATTTTATTTTTTAACTACCAGAATTTTTATATTATTAAAATCAATGACAAATTAGATGGTTAGAGTTTACCCCTTAAGTGTATTTGTGTTTATCTTCATCAAGATATCTATATCTTAGAAAAATGTAAAATTATCTGTTGTGATGACATTTTCAGTATCGAACTTTAAGGATCAGAGGTGAAAGATCATAAATACATGTAAAAATAGATTTTATGTTCACATACATTATATATTCTTATTTTTACTTTATAGAAAAGATATTTTGGATGGATATTAAATTTAAGAAGTAAAAAATGAGAAAATAGACTTTAAAATTGATTAGTTTTTTAATTATTCCCATCAATACCTCACTAAAAACCCAATTTCAAATATAATGTGTATAGATTGATTACATTATGAAAATGAAAAATAAACATGAATGTAGAGGAATATTCATTGGTTTGAATTCCATTAATCTATTTATTGTGATATATGGATGTGACTACTTGATAATATTTTGATTATCCCATGAAATAGTATTTATTATTTGGTATGACATATTTAATTCATAGTGGAATCAACTTATGTTTTATTTAGAAAATATTTAATTCTCCACTAACCATATATCTTGTGTACATTGAGTTAATTTATTTTTTAATGGTTTCATTATGAAAATTGATACCATCCTTCTATCTATTATAACACGATTTAATTTATACAATAGGAATTGATGATATGAAATTTTTTAATTAATCATTTGATATTTTTAAAATTAATGTACTTAGGAATCATAAAATTTGGAGATGAAAAATATTTTAATTATAAAAAAAATATGAGAGAGAAACATGGAAAGAAATATAGATCACTAAATTTAGTTTGTACTGTTCATTTAAAATAAATACAATGGGGGGATTGGAAACAAAAAGGATGATGATACTATTTTAATTCTTTTTAGTATTTTTTTAATTCAATGACCAAGGAAATAAATATATAAATAAATATGTTAGATTAAATGTAAAAATTGGATATTTTATAGGTCAACAATCTATAATATAGGGGATTTCTATATATACCTTCGAAAGGTGAAAATAAAGAATATTTAGAATACATGTGGCTATCAAAATTATAGGAGATGATTTTTTTCTATATGTAATGAAGGTTAGGGTATATTGAAAATGGTTTTAACACTAATTTTGTGGGAGGATTGATATTCTAGGAGATAAAGGTGTCAATTGACTATTGAGATAAATATTATGGTTAATATATAATGAGGGATGAAGTTGATTAATTAACATTCAACAATATATTCTTATTAAAGTCTGTGAGAAAATATCATTGTTTTTATAAATAATTAAAATTGATGTAAGAGTTAAGCTACCCATGGATGATTTTGGGTGATAAGTCATTCTTGAAGATACACCTAGATATTATACTTACAGAATATTGGTGTATCAAAAAATCATTAATGACACATTCATTTCTAGAGATATAGTATTAATATGGTTAATATGATGTTACAAAATCAAAATTGTTGTTATGGATGAATATTACATGTATCTAGAAGAGGAAACCTTCAACTATTTGTGGATAAAATAGTTCCGGAAGATATATGATATGATGAATAATTTATTGGTATAATGATATCAATAATTTAAATAATATTTTTTTGGCACGTATGATATTCCAACTGTCAAAATATAGTCAATGAATAATTCATTGAAATGTGACATAGGTAAAAACATAGGTAAATAAATATGAGATATAACTTGATGAGAATTATAAATGGGGAAAATTCAAAAAACATATTTGATAATCAAGATATTTTAGATATTATATAAGGGAAATGTTTTGGTAAAATTATGAAATGAAAATTCCTAATATAAAAGGATTGATGAGTGAAAATTTTTAAAGAGAATAAACATATCACTCTGATATGTATGATAAAAATTTCTTAAATAATATTATTTCTATTATAATACTTAATTTTTAACTATTTTAAATAAATTGATAAATAAATATGTTATTTTCTAGAAGTTACATGGTGATATACGTATGATGAGTGGTAGTTAATTCAGAAGATAGTGTAACTAAAAGATATGTGTAAATATAAATAACTAAGAAGATTATAATTTATATTATTTAATTTTACACCCCTATATTTCAATAGATGTTTTCTATTAATTAAATATTATTTTTATCCTCTATATCTCCACACAAAAATGAATGAAAATCAATCAATAATAGATTTTGATATGGTAAAAGTAAAATCATTATAAAATGTTATCGTTATTTTTAAACCATCGAATTTAATGGTATAAATATGGGTAATAAAATTTTGAATTATATTTAAATAGAAAATTAATATTAATTTTCATATTAAGTAACAGAAGAAATTCAATTATTGTATCAAAAAACTAATAAAATCATTTTATGCCAAAATAAATAATTTACTAAAAAAATAATTTATTTGTAGTATGAGTTTTATTATATCATTCCCCAAGAAATATTTTAATCTAATGTATTAAATATATATATATATATATATTAAAAGAATTTACAATCCAAAAAATATTTATTACTTGGTAATTAATGAGAATGAATTTATTTTCACAACTAAAAATATATATTTTTTTTAATTTGGTCCTAACACAAATAAAATGTCACTAAAAACAGTGTTGTAAATAATATTTTTTGTGAACCATTGTTCCAAAAAAGTATCTTATGTGAAGGGGATATTTACGAAAAAAATATTATTTTGAATAGATTGTTTTCATTTATATTTTAATATAATAAATATGTTCAAAATTAATTAATCAATGTTGATGTGGAGGGGTGAGTATGTTCATTTGGATGAGGAAGGTAAGTGAACTCCTTCCCTAAACCCTAATACATAGTTTCATTGCTTATTGGGTTATTTTTGCTTGTTAATAATCACTAATTATTGGTCTTTTCCATTGGATTTATTTATTTAAAATGAAACATCCAATGGTTCATTCTGTAAAGGGACCCGCTTTCCAATGGAAAGCATTTGTTTGGTTCGGACCTACGATAATTAAGAACATCCATTGGTTGAGAGGATGGGAGGATAGACTCACCACACTATTTTGATGAAATTATTGCATACTCCTGGACAGTTTAATATATTTGAGATATTTTCATGAATCCTTATTAATTCACCAAGTATAGTATATGTCCCTCTTTGAATTTACAATCTATTATTAGCATGAGTGAAATTAAGAATCATCTTTTTGTATTCTTGGTTCTTCATTAAAGGAGGTATCCATATATATTTTCCTTTTTCCATCAATTTTATCTTCTTATATAATATGTAGAGATTCTTTTACTTATTTTTATAATAATTCAAGTTTTTTAAGCCACGCAATGGGGCACTCTAGAATTTAGTATCGTCCTGTGAGGAAAATGTTTCTTTTGATGATGGGATTATACCCATAAATGGGATACCAATTTATCCTTGTTATAGAAATCAAATACCTCATAGTTAGGTTCCTCTTAATGGGACACATTACACCTTTTATGTTTGTGTGATAAGGACCTAATTGTACTGCTTAAAGTCATGTGGTAAGGACATCTAAGCAGAAAGTGCTTATTCAAAGTTTGGGGCAGGACTTATGTCTAAGCACCCCATGGGACCTAGAAAGGATTTAAGTTTCAAATTTGGATTAGGCCTAGTGGATATATTTCCTAGGGAGAATAGGGTTTATTTAGAGAACTGGTCTTGAACCTCAAAGAGGCTTCCTACGTATCCCACTTGGATGGGAATCACAGCCCACATAGTTCAATGACACTCACCATGATGTATATTTATTTAAGAGAAATATTTGGGGATTACTCCTAAAGAGTATTACTAGATTTTGGGAATTATTTTTGGATTAAATAATATGATATGATGTGTGTTTTGGTCCTATTGAATGCTTCCTACATGTCCAAATAATGGTGGGAATCAGAGTTCTCATAGTTCAATATGGATAAATTATGTGGATGTTATGATCATCACAATCTTCTTACACCACGTGAGTCATTATCAGAGTGAGAAAAAAAATATGGTGTCCAGGATTCAACAAAACACACTCTCTCAATTCCGCCGATAGAATAGGTTTGGCCTATGGTGAAAGAATTTGATGCGATGGTGGGTAGTGGCACAAATCAGTGAACCCCTAAATGTGAAATGAAATTGAAAGTCATCAGATCCGGCTTGAATGACTTGGGGATAAATATGGGAGGGATTCCCATATAGGATAAAAATATAGGTGGTATATTTTTATTTTGTTTAATGGAAATGAATGTGTCACCCTCACTCTCTCTATTGAGATCCTGAGGCTCCAGGTCATTGCGACGAAAGGGTGAGTATAGAATCTGATCCCCAAAATCCAAGACGAGGATTTTCCCAAAACTATCTCTTGGGTAAGGTTCCATGTGGATATAGATATACAAACATACAAACATCCCAGGGATCCTATAACCCTTTTAAGGAAAAAGTGGGAAGCCTCTGAATTTATATATACAAATCCAATTAGGTGACTCACTGATGTGCCTTTCCCCAAGGTTTGATTTGACATTTGGTTTAGGTGGAGGCTTCAACATATTCCCTTTTAAATAAGGGAACTGTGGAATGAGATACCATAACATGAGTGTAATTTAATAGGGTTTACAAGATAATATAGATAGGTCCTAGGTGCATAAATTTATCATAGGTCAACTGCATAGGTATATCGCATAGGTGTGCCACGTAGGTGTGTCGTCAAAGTGTGCCATGTAGGTTCTAGAAATGACTGATAAAAGCTGAACATTGGTGGACTGAGCATATGAATATTACAAAAATGACTACCAAGAAGACAACACATAGGTTAGATATAAATCTAAACACCATGGGTCGCATATGGTGTCTTTGGAAGTGCCCTGCATATGTCCTTTTAAGGAACAGGCCATGCATAGTCAGCTTTATCTTTAGGGAAGAAGGATCCTTAATCAGATATTTTTGGTTTCAAACACTCAATGTATTTCATAAATTATTATCCCATATAATTATATATTATCTCATGTTTTAGAGAGATACCTGGGAAATTTTGGGAGACTAGGGCGAAAGAGCTACGCAATGGGAGCTTCATGGGTGATTCCAACATTTTCAGTCATAAAATGGGTAGCCCAAGGGTCCTATTTATAGGCATGGAGGGGGTTGGTTGAAAAGAGTTTGTCTGTGTAGGTCTAATGCATGTCCCATTAGTGCAGCATCTCCACATTGGGGTACATAAGTCATTTTCCTATGTAGGTCTTATGCATGTGTCATCCGTATAGGCATGTTGCGTAGTGGCTGCACATCGAGCTATGTAAGTAGAACATGTGCTGATTTTCTAGATTTAGAGGTACCACGTAGGTTCCCCTCACAGCTCCTTCATGTAGGTGCCTTCCACTTTTACATATTTTTAGTCCTTTATCTTTATCTTGATACTTTGAAATATCAAGTGGAATTCATCAAAATCTCATTGTCTTCCTAAGGAGTGTCAACTACCCTCCATCACATGAACTTGTTCTACAACTCCTTCCATCATCACATATCCTTCTATTGTTGCAGGTGATATAGATTGAGCTCATTATTCACCACATTCGTGTCTTCAATAACCTAGCCCTTAGCTTGTTAATGCTCCTCATATTCTTAGACTGATAATGATGACTCCCCATGATATCCCCTCAAGTAGAACATTGACCATGAAGCAGTACCATAAGAACTAGTCAAGCTCGGTCAAGAACCGATATCAGCCACTCAACCACCCATGAAAGCATACTACATCACCTGATTCAATGATTCCCCATTAAATCTTACCACACTAGTAGATGCTCAATTAGTATCAGCCTAAACCTCATACCATATCTAATAATTCATGTCCTAACATGACTACATGAATTGTAATTTGAAATTAATGTAGTAAAAATGTAATTTTTTGTTAATTTTAAAAGAAAAAAAATTATACTGAGCACAATCAAAAGCTACCAACCACCAATAATATATCATGTGACATGATCACTATACATACTCTATAAAATATAAGACACTATAATATAGGTATGTTCAACATCCTATATGATTATAAATTAAATAGTTTACATTTAATGATATATGAATTATTAAAAATAGTACTTACCATATTAAATAAATTCATAATGAATATATGACTACCTAGTCTATGTTTCACCTCCTTCCTCCCATAGTTCTATAGACCTAATTACGCCCTCCCCTAAAAACTAGCTCTGGCCTTTTATGGACCCAATCCATCCCAAACCTATTAGGATATGTAATCATGTTGATGGGTACAGTAAGACTATTTGAAATCTATGACTCCCTCCTTCTTCCTGGTTATCCTGCCAAAATGGTGGAAAACTATTGATAGTCCTCACACATACACACCTCCTAAGCCCCCATGATGTAACTCTACATGATATCATCGGTGGAAGATCATAAGACCTTCATTGTTTTTGTAATACCATGTTCTGAATTCAATAATATTAAAATATTTATTAGTTATTTATAAATAATCCAATGATCAAACATGTTATTTCAAATTTTAAAGGATATACGATCACATAGCACATATGCATTATAAAAATAGTTCTACAACATAGAGCACCCTTTTCCAATAGTTTTATGAAAAAATATATCAATATTGTAGAAAAAATAATCAAAAAATCAATACATAAATAATTTAATAGAATATTTTGAAAAGCGACTAAAATACACAACAAGACTTACTGATGTATAAATGGTTTGATGTAATGACATGGGAATCACTTGGAAATATATTTGAGGATCACCAATCTCACAAGACCCAAACCACTCTTAGCTGATGATGAACCACTATAAACTTGAGGGTCATTTGATAATGAAGTAGTCTTATCAGTAGGTAGTATAGACTCCTCTAGGATATAAAAGATATATTCATAAGTCTCATCAACCATCTAAAAATAAAAAATAAATTTGTCTATAAATTACTAAAAATGATTGATATATATTTATATAAATTTAGTAAAAATAAAAACCTATTTTTCTTTCTTCATAGTTATCCTCATCTTGGTATACAATAGTGTCAATATCTTTATATTCCTCCTCATTCTCATATTTTTCCATAGAATTTTCCACTTCATCATCAATTGTTAATTATAATTTATTTTTCACATAATCAACATCATTTCCACCATCAAATAATTACATTGTGGTGTCATAATTGATATTTGTGTCTTTTATTTTAGATATTTATTTGAATGTGTGTCTTGAAAAATTTGAATTCTATTCCCATCAATTGATGAAAATTTAAATTTAAAAAACTTATTTTCTTATTATTTTATTTTTATATTTGTCAATAAAATAGTTAACTCCCTTGAAAAATCATAACATTAGTATAATATATTTTGTGTTGTTGATGGGAAAATAAAAATGGTTCATTTACTACAAGAAGGATTATATATTTAATATCATTTATTCCATGGTCTAGATTATAATACAATCCTCTATCAGTATCTAACTGATGAAATTTAAATACAATCATATATTTCTATCCAAAAAATGAAAATCTAATTATTTCATCCATCTTGGGATATAAGTCAATGTGACATTCACTATAATGAGATCCTCTTAAGAAAACATCATAATACATTGTTTTTTTATTCATGATATAAACGTGAATAAAATAAAAAACAATTCAGAATATATTCATTATATGATTTAACCATTTTGGATAGTAGGTTACTCAATATACATAATCAATTATAAATTATATCAGAATGTTATAATACTGTAAAAATTGATAGACAATTAATAATATAATAAATAATATATTGATTTCATATATTAAACTATAAAAATTATTTGTACCTGTCTGTGAATCCAATAGGAAAAATTATGTTGTCGGCATTCATCAAGATAATATGCTGTAACATGTGGAATTTTTTCATTTATATGATAAAAAAATAATCTAAAAAATAAATAATATTGATTTTTTTAAAGAATAAATGATAGTAACACTCCTTTTAAAAATGATTTAATTAATTCATAGTTCATAAGAACATATATATTATAAGAACCCATACCTTTTTTCAGTTAAGTTGTCCTTTACTGGTCGTTTTTTAGTGAAAAAGGAACTCTAGAAATTTTTGAAGTACATGTCGTGTACTTAGTAACCACATGTGTCTATGTGCTATCCATGTATCAGCCATGCACATGGCCATGTGGAGGTGACCTAGGGGCCGCTTAAACCGAAGTACATAAAAGGCATGTACACACCATGTACTTCAAAAGTACACATCGTGTATTCTCTTTTCTTTTTTCATTAAACGCATCGGGGTCGCATGTAATTTCCATAATGATCTTATTCAAGGTCTCGTTCAGCTAATAGCTCCCCGTACGGCCACGATCTTCCTCCGAGCCCCCAACTGAGCATCTGGTCTCTGATTCGACCAATGTTGATTGCATTGGGATCGCCTCAGTAAGATTTCTCTTCATCTTGAGCTATGTTTCCCAATTCATCTTCCTTATCTAGTTATCCACTATTGAACATGTTAGACATTTTTTTAGATCTACCACGTTCAAGGTTGATCCAAGGGCCGACGTCAGAGTATATAAATCTCTTAACATCGAGGTAGGTGGTTTGTGCCTTTCTGTTGAAAGTCTTTGTGTTATATGAGCAATTTTGGTTTTTACCCTTAATCTGGGTATTGTGTGTTTTCTATTTTACCATTAGTCATCACCTACCATTCTTGTATGATTGAGTAGAGGTTATTTAGAAATGAATAGTGTTTATTTCTATGTTTTATATGTGGTCTCCCATGCATGTTTTATTTACAACCATTTGGTCATGCTTAGCCTTTTTTCCGCCTTTCCTGTTTTACCATGCCTAGTGTTATAGGGTGGAGTGTTTATTTTATGAAATGATTTTATTTTGTAGACCAATTATCCAAGTAGTTCTTCAGGTTTACTTTGGCCGTATTTCATTGCTATGCTCATTGACTTACACAGGGTTGTGAGAACCTGGTGTAGTAGATTATAAGGGGAATTGACCGAGTGAGATTCCTCAGAGATTTTTTGAGCCACTTTGAGCTATAAAAAGAATTGATCGAGTGAGATTCCTCATAGGTCCTAGGACCACTTGGGGCTAAAAGGGAAATAGACTAAGTGAGCATCCTTAGAGATTCCTTGACTACTTAGACTATAAGGGGAATTGATCATGTGATCATCCTCAGAGAGACTTTAATAACTTTTAACTATAAGAGGGATAGACTGTGAGTTCTTCCTTAGAGAGAAATTATACATTATAATGACTAAACAAGAGGGGATAGGCTGTGTGTACTTAATTAAGGGTTACCATGCTTTATTAGCTACTTATTTTATATATGAAACTGTTTATTGCTGAGTACTCTCTTGTTTACTGCATCATTTCTTATTACCTTCCATATATATTCACTAACTATTAGGCATAGATCTTTTGGTGGTTTCCTATTGGTATTTAGTCTCACACCCTATTTGGGTCATGCTTTTGGGCCCAAACAGACTATATTTTTGCAGGTATAGTTAAGGGCAAGTGCCCTTCTACTTCAGGTACTTGACTTGTTGTAGAGCAGGAGAGCCTGAGACAAACCATAGGCTTGTGATGCTAAGGAGCTATTTTCTGTTTGTTTTTTTACATTGGGTTTGTACAATTTATTTTCTAGCATTGTGATTTTTTCAACTACTTTCATAGACATATGCATCATGAATCATTTATATATATGCTCCAGTTATTTCTTACTTTCAGTATTTCGTTGTTTACTCTTATATGGATTATTACTGCCTCTGTTATTGCGTATTATTCTCTTCTGTTGTGTTACTCTGCCAATGAGGGCATAGTTTCCCCACTATCACACCCAAGTCCCTCACTGCTTGTTGGTAGCCTCTGGAATTACGGTAAATGTGCTTGAGGCCATGTGAACAACTGGGTACGGGGCGCCTCTAGGTGGCTTCCAGAACTGGTATGTTACAAAGTGATATCAGAGGGATTATTTTCATATTTAATTACTATTTGGAGCCTATTGTAAGGTATAGGATGGAAGAGGTACTTGGTAATAAGTTGTGCCGAGGAGTAGCTAACCTGTGTACATGGAAAATCCAAATTGCCACGTATATTCCAAGTTTTCTGGCTTTTCAATTTTGTGATTGATTTGTTTTTCACTATTGGGCAACTCACATGTTTTGTGCTATTACTGTTGATATTATTGAGGCTCTATTTCGGTTGCAACCCGATGATATATGGGTATACCATCTCATGCATCATATAGGAACTTTCTAGAAATCACATGCCATGCATTTTTTCAATTCCATCTAGGATGTATTAGTGATTACATGTTGTTGGGATAGATGTTTTGTATAATATGCATGCTGTTATGATAGATGCCTTGATAAAATACCTACTACATGATAGGGTATTGTTTGTGTATTTTTTCGTTTAAATGAATACTAGTTTTGGGTCTTGAGGGGTTATGGTCCCTCATGGACCGGAATTTGTTTGATATTTGCCTTGTTTTCCATGTTATAACATGTATAAGATGCCAAAAATTGATTCACGGGGAGTATGGGACCTCAATGATCAGAATTTGGTTCTTTCAATGTTCTTTTCAGAGTTTTATGGGCTTCGGATTAGTTTCTAGGGCTTACAGTCTCTAAAAACCTAGAATGCATGTTGTGTGATCTTAAGTACATGCCATGTGTTCTTCTGTTCCAGAAGAAATTATTTTTCTTAAGTACAGGTCGTGTACTTTATATACACGTCGTGTAGTCTCTAACCGTGTCATAGGCCATGTGGGAAGAGACATGGGATAGGGAATTTCATGCGGGAACAAGCCGTGTACAAGTTCTATATGACGTGTGGTATTCACCATGTGTCCACCTGTGTAACTAACAACATGGACAGATAAACCTTAAGCTATACACACCCTGTTAGGATCGAACACGTTATGTAGTCTGACCCAAGTACCCGGCCATTTCATGAACAATATGGGTCGGTGTTATACATCCTCGTATACTCTGTGTCCATATAGAACATGCCATGTAGTGTGAGATGTGTGTTAGGTCGTGTCACTAACAACATGGGCCAGGTGAAGCTTGTCTAGTGCATGTCGTGTCTATTTTGAACACGTCATGTATTCTTGCCTTAGGAGAGCCATGTGGCTTAACTGTATAGAAGGAATTTGGCCGAGAAAGAGGATTCAAGTACACGCCATGTGTTAGGCCAGCACACCATGTGGATTGGGTGTTACATGAACAGTTTCGGCAGAAGTACACTCCCATGTGTATGGTATAAGGGAACACGCCGTGTAGGAAATATACACACCGTGTAGTCATGTTTTCTAACACTTGAATGCTTTTTTCTCCTGTTCCCTTCCTACGATTATATTTTTCAGTCCTTGATAATATTGATCTAAGGAGTGAGGTTGAACTTGCAGAGTCATGCCACCGAGACGTCCTCAAGTCATACGCTAGTTGCCATGTGGTGATCAGACACTGGATATGGCTGCTTTGGGACTTCCATCAGATCCTCCTGTCCTTCCAGTTTTGGCACTACCCGTTATACTTGACACAGGTTCTACTGAATAGTTCAGGGAATACTTTTTGAGGATGATGCAGAATTTTTAGGGAGTGCCACATCTTTCCCCGTCGATGGATGATTTGACGTGGGTCTTTCAGTAGCAACATCCTCATACTTTCTCAAGGGATGGAGGACCCCAAGATATATAGTCTTATCTAGAATCCACGCTAATGATTTTTGAGCATCTGGACATACCTCTAGAGAGGAGGGTGAAGCTCTCTTCCTACATTCTTCAAGACTCCACCAAGAGGTGTTGTGATGTGATTTTATAGGTGGGACACCATAATAATATGTCTTGGGATGAGTTCTGACACATATTCTATGATTACATCTATCCGGAGACATTTAGGGCCAATTGATCCCAAGAGTTCTTGAGTCTGGAAGATGGTACTCTTTCTGTTATGGAGTATTTCTCTCGCTTTACAGAGTTGTAGAATTTCTCACCTATTCCAGGAGGTGATGAGTTGTTCCTTGCACGGAATTTTCAGGATGGTATGAGGCATGACATCAGATCTCAAGAGAATATATTCAGGTTTACTTCAATATCCTCAATCGTCAACCTGGTGATAATCACGGAGCATAACCTAAGGGATTCTGGATCTTTCAACCAGGGCGGTTCAGCATCCAGAGTAATTATTCCTCCTACTGATAGTTGGAAGCGTCGTAGAGAGACTACATGAGGAGACCAAAGTAGGCGGGATGTATATTTTGGTAGTCATGGTGTGTGCTACCAGTGCGGGAGGAGCAAGCATATAGGTCCACATTACCTGAGAGACCCAGTGGAGTGCAGATCATGTGGCAAGATGGGTCATCTTTAGGGATTCTGTCAGATCTTCTCACCAGCAACTGGTGACAGGGGTTCTTCTATGACTACTCGTTCAAGAGTAGAACCACCAGATTCTTAGCAGTCAGGGAACTGGAGTTCTTCTGGTTGTTTAGGCCGAGGTGGAGGTCATGGATGGGTTAGCCAGTCACCCGGTTTTTAACGACAGTAGGGTGGATCATCTCAGAGTGGTCAGGCACGATCACAAGGCTATAAAGCAGGCTAGACTTTTTTAGTGGAGGAGACCTTGTAGGAGTAGGATCCCATGCCTTCTACAGTTTGAGGTACGGTCTTAGTATCCTTAGTTTTAGCTTATTCTCTTTTGGATACGGGGGATTTCCATAGATTTATATCTGTGGATGTCATGGAGAGCATTAGGCACTGCATCTTTTATTCTACTGATATCTTGATGCTAGAAACTTTGTGGGGGACTAGAACGGTGAGTGTACATCAGTGCAAGGAGTTCCCTCTAGATTTATGTGGTTGTCACTTCTTATGGGACCTCTATGTGCAAGAGATGACAGGCTATGATTTCATTCTCGGAGTGGACTGATTAGTTCATTTCCAGATAGTCGTCAACTGTTATCGTCATAGGGTGAGTTTCACATCAGTAGAGGACATGTCGTTTCTTCATAGGGGCGAATTGGATGTCCAGGAGAGCAGAGCGGGACCAGAGAGTCATGGGTTGGGAGGATTTAAAGCCCAGATTTCCAATCTATATTTGGATGACCAGGGGACTTCGCATATAGACTTTCCTCCAGTGGAGGATCATTTCATGGATGTCTATCTACTGTAATTTTCAAGTTTTACTCTAGATCGAGAGGTGGACATTTAATTTGACCTTATGCCAGGAGCGGAACTAGTGTCCATTCCTCATTATAGGATGGCTACACCAAAGTTACAGGAGTTCAAGAAGTTGTTGGGAGAGTTGTAGGCAAATGGTTTTATCTTACCCAATACATATCCTTGGGGTTTGCATGTCCTGTTTACGAAGAAGGCAGATGGTACCCTCGGGATTTGTGTGGATTATCAGAAGCTGAACTAGTTGACGGTCATGAACCGATATCCCTTTCCTAGGATTGATGATCTCTCTGATCAGCTTCAAGGAGCATGGGTGTTCTCAAAGATTGACTTGGGAACTGGTTATAATCAGTTGCACGTTAGACCATCAGATATAACTCTCACATCCTTTTGGAGCAGGTGTGGTCTATACGAGTATATGGTTATATCGTTCAGTCTCATGAACGTTCCTGAAGTTTTCATTGCTCTGATAAGCCGAGTGTCTCATCCATGCGTGGATTCTTCTTTTGTGGTCTTTGTGGATGATATCTTGGTGTACTATCACACTCAACCCGACCATGCTACCCATCTTGATATTGTTATCAGTACACTAAGAGAGCATCAGTTGTATGTTAAGCTGTCAAAATGCCACTTTTGGATGGATAATATTCACTTCTTGGGTCACGTTATCTCATAGGCACATGTATCAGTTGACCCAAAGAAATTGATATTAATATTTTCCTAGGAGCAGCCGAAGAACATCTATGAGGTACGAATTTCCTAAGGCTGGATAGATACTACATATGCTTAATACATGACTTTTCACGCTTAGTAGTACCTCTGACAGGTCTGACTAACAAGGGTGTAATGTATTTGCGGTCATATTCTTGTGATTCAGTCGTTCACGAGCTGAAAGGGAGGTTGAATTCAGCATCAATACTAGTCTTTCCAGAGCCGGGGAAGAGTTATAATGTTTACTGTGATGCATCAGGTATTAGGCTGGGAGCTGTGCTTATGCTGAGAGAGGAAGTCATTGTGTTCGAGTCTCGATAGTTGAGGCCACATGAGAGGAATTACCCGATGCACGATCTTGAGTTGGCGGTAGTTTTCGTGCCTTATGTTGTTGGAGAAATTATCTTCTAGGATAGAATTTTGTGGTTTTCACCGACCAAAATAGTATCAAATACATATTCACTTACTGTGATCTGAAATCAAGACACCAAAGATGGGTTACATATCCTCAGTCCTTTGATTTTGAGCTTGCCTATATGCCTGGGAAAGGCAACGAATTAGCTGATGCACTGAGCAGGAGGAATCAGATACAGGCAGTTCAAGAGGACAGCGGTGAGTGGAAGCTTATGGCTCTATTTTCTAAGCTGCATTTGGAGGTTCATTAAATACAAGGGCATACTTTTCATTCTTATGTGGTTGTTACCTCTACTCTACTTGATCGAGTGAGAATGAGGAATCTATTAGACTCAGAAGGCCTAGTCCTATAGGAAAGTGTGTCAGGAGATAACCCCATTCCTTGATGGATAGTAGGTGAGGATGAGATCTTACATTTATAAGGGTGTGTGTGGGTGCTAGAAGATATATGCGAGGAGCTGATGCGGGACTTTCATTCCTTAGTTTGGGCATTTCATCCTGGCATCAGCATGATGTATCGTGATATATTTCATCAGTATTGGTGGTCCAGGTATAAAGAGAGATGTTGCTGGTTTTTTCATGAAGTGTTCCACCTGTCGGCAGGTGAAGGTGGAGCATCAGCGACCAATAGGTATTTTGCAATAGTTACCCATTCCCAGTGGAAGTGGAATGATGTCACAATGGATTTTTGTGACTGGTTTTCTGAGGTCTCCTAGAGGGAATGATGCAATTTGGGCTTTCATTGATAGACTTATGAATGTTTCTCACTTCTTACCAATCCGGAAGACCTTCAGTGTTGATGATATGGGACGATTTTACATCCATGAGATTGTGCGCTTACATGGAGTTCCACACTCCATTGTTTTAGACAGCGATGCACGTTTTACTTCTCGGGATTGGTAGAGGCTTTAGAAGGCTTTGGGTACATAGGTACTTATGAGTATAGCTTACCACCCCCAGAAAGATGGCTAGTCTGAGCGTATGATTACAATTATTGAGGACATGCTCTGAGAATGCATCCTAGATTTTAGAGGTTCTTGGGATAAGCACATACCTCTTGTTGATTTTTCTTACAGCAATAGTTTTCAATAAACTATTCAGATGACACATTTTGAGGATTTGTACAGTAGGCCATGCCTATCACCCTTATGTTGGATGGAGGTAGAAGATGTAGCTATGCTATGAAATTTTCTTGTTTAGGAGACCACAGAGAAAATAATGTTGATTCAGACGAGGATGGTTATTGTAGAGTCTTGATATAAGTCTTATGTTGATCAATGGAGAAGACCTCTAGAGTTCGAGGTCAGGGATCAGGTTTTCTTTCATGTCATACCGAGGTTGGTACACAAGAGGATTAAGAGACACGGTAAGCTTTCGTTGAGGAATCTCAGGCCATTTGAGGTTTTGGAGAAAGTTAATCCGGTTTTCTATTGGTTGTAGTTACCTCATTGGTACCAGGATATGCATGATGTCTTCCATGTTTCTCAGTTTTGACATTTCTTCTCAGACCCGTCTCATGTCTTTCAACCTTAGGAGGTTGAGTTAGAAGTGGACACATCTTTCGAGTAGCATCCTATTTAGATTGTCGATCGCAGTACAAAGGTTCTGCGTGGCTGATCTATTCCTCTACTACAAGTGATATGGTAGCACAGGCGAGTACATGATGAGACTTGGGATAGGGAGGCCTATGTACTAGCACTGTGGACAAAGTTGTTCAAAGTTTCTTCTTCTAATCTTCCTTAGAAGGGAAATTCATGTATGAATTTCATTAAGGGGGGAAGTTTTAAGAACTCAGACCTTATTTTCAGGTATTTTTTCCATTTTTGGTCATTTTTTAGAAAAAGAAGAATTTCTGGAAAATTTCGAAAACACACTGTGTACTTTATGAGTAGATGTTGTGTCCTCGGATACCACAGTTAGTTTTGTGTTGGCCATGTAGTGTCCATGCACATGGCCATGTGGGGGTGACAAGGAGGATTCTTAAATCAGAGTACAGAAAAGGCATGTACACATCCTGTACATCAAAAGTACATGCCAAGTATTTTCTTTTTTTTATTAAATGCACCAGGGTTGTGTCTAATTGGAAGAACAATCTTCCTCTAGGTCTCTTTCGTCTAAGATCTCCCCATACATTCATGATCTTCCTCTAAGCCCCATACCGAACATCTGATATACAATTTGACCACCATCAATTATGTTGGGATCGCCTTGGTTTTCTCTCTCTTCTAATTGAGCTATGTTTCTCAATTCCTCTTCCTTCTCAAGTTATCCTCTGTTGAACGTGTTATTTATTTTTGTAGATATACCTCGATCTAGGTCGATCCAAGGTCCAACATCGGAGAATAGAAATCTACTAACGTTGAGGTAGGTGGTTTGTGCATTTCCATTGAATGTATTTAAGTTATATGTGCAATTTTGGCCAATACCCTTAGTCGTGGTATTGTGCATTTATTGTTTTACCCCTGTTCATTTCCTGCCATGCTTGTATTCTTGAATAGAGAATATTTCGATATGAATATGGTTGATTGATATGGTTTTTATGTGGTTTTCCATGCATGTTCAATTTACAACTGTTTGGTCATGCTTATCCTTTTTGGAAACTTTGTTTGTTTTCCCATGCCTAGTGTTGTAGGGTGGAGTGATTTTTTTTTGACATTGTTGTATGTTGTAGACTAATTATCCAAGTAGTTCTTGATGTTTACTTTGGTCATATTTCATTTCTATGATTGTTGACTTACACATGGCCATGAGAACCTGGTGTAGTAGTCTATAGAGGGATTTGACTTAGTGTGCTTCCTTAGAGAGTCTTTGAGCACTTTAGACTATAAGGGGAATTGACCAAGTGAGCTTCCTCAGAGAGTCTTTGAACCACTTTGGGATAAAGGGGGAATTGACCGAGTGAGATTCCTAAGAGGGCCTAGGACCACTTGGGGCTATAATGGGAAATGACCGAGTGATATTCCTTAGAGATTCCTTGACTACTTAGACTATAAGAGGAATTGATCGTGTGAGATTCCTCAGATAGTCTTGAATCACTTCTAACTATAAGGGGGATTGACTTTGAGTGATTCCTCATAGAGTCTTTATACATTATAATTACTAAACCATAGGGGATAGACTACATGTACTTCCTAGAGGGTTAACTTACTTGATTAGCTGCTTATTTGATATGTGGAACTATTTATTGCTGAGTACTCTCTTCTTTTCTGCATCTTTTCTTATTACCAGCCATATATATTCACTGACTGATAGGCATAGATATTTAGGCAGTTTTATACTATGATTTAGTCTCACACCCTATTTGGGTCATACTTTTGGGCCCAAACAGACTATATTGTTGCATTTATTGATAAAAGAAAGCGCCCATCTACATCCTGTAACTGACTTCATGTGGAGCTGGAGAGCATGGGACCAAGATTAGGCTTGTGATGCTGAGGAGCTATTATCTGTTTCTTTTGTACTCTAGTTTTGTACTATTTATTTTCCAGAATTGTGATTTGTTTGGTTGCTTTCCTAGACATATCTATCATGCATCATTTATATATGTGCACCAGTTGTTTCTTACTTTTAATCTTCCACAGTTTACTCATGTATGGATTATTAGTGCTTTTGTAATTACAAATGGTTTTCTTCTATTGTGTTACTCTGCCAATGATGGCATAGTTTCTCCACTATCACACCCAAGTCCCTAGCTTCTATTCAGAAGCCTCTGGCATTAGGGGAAATTCACTTGAGTCCATGTGACCAACCGGGTAGAGGGAGTCTCTGGGTGACTTCTGGAACAGGGAAATTACATTTATGAGACAAGTGATGTTTATACTATAAAAAATAGCAGTCATGAACTCCAACAAAGCAATGTTCTGGAAGATTAAAAACTAATCGTACAATGTTATTTATATCTTTAACATTTCCCTCATTATAAAAAAATATATTATATATTGAAGGGAATTTATTTTTGAAATAATGAGTGTAGAAAAAAGAAATTCCTTCCAGTAAATAATATTTTTCAAATGAACCTTCATCTGATTCTTTGCTATATAAATTTTTATCCAGTTTCGACATCAATATCTGATATTCATACATCCATAAAAACTATGTCGACCACCCACATTTCGATTCACCAAGAAATTTTAATTTCTAATGTACCATTGAATCAAAGAAGAATAGGGAATTATTTTATGGTTTATATAATATTAAAACAAAAACATATTGATTTCTACTAAGGGAAACAAAGTCTGTTGTCGCAGTATAGAAAAATTTCCAACAGGGTATTTAAAGTTAGTCTTCTCCTCATCCTATAGAGAAATTGTAATCATGTTGTAACCAGAATACTCATCTAGGAAATAGAAAAATTCATTCCTAATAGGCCACTCAATAATTTGATAATGGATGTGAAATGTAAATTTTTTCTTCCAAATGGAAACATTGTGCTTCCAATAGACTATACAAACACTCTATTTGTTGGATTTCCTAACTTTAATTTATTAATTTTTCATAGTTTTGATAACATTGAAACAACTTTTCTTAGGGACTACTTATATTATGATAAGAACATTACAATCATTGATAAGTTAGATTACTCCGATGTCTAGTTGTTTGATAACTTCTTCTCTAGAAACATATTTCATGTCGGTATTCAATACTATTTGACACTCTACCCTAGGTTTATGGTCTGGATTCATAAGAATTTTATGCTTGCAGAATGAATAAATGATTCGTTTAATTTCATCTATGGTCCTACCTATAGAATATTTACAAATTTTAGAAACATTCAACAATATTTCCTATTGATTTTCATTTAGATAATTAGATATGAATATAGGAATTGGGTAATTTTCACATAATAATGAATATTTTTTATGTGTATGAGGTTCTTTTTAGTTCAAGGATGGGTGCTTTTTCACTAGATGGAAGACTCAGGGGCCTAGGAGGACCATGGTATTCAATATATCTCTTGTAGTGAGTTTGGAATAATTAATGATTTTCAATATCTAGATCAGTTTCAAAATTTAATGTACTGTTTTCCAAAGTGGATAACTAACTATCATCATTTTATAGATTTGAATTTAAAATATTTATCAATGAATAGTAATTAGGAGGTATTATAATCTCTCCCTCTAATTCATCAAAATTTTCATAAGTTCTGGTGACAATAGAATCAACCTCATGCTCTCTAAGATACTTTTCAAGATCATAAGTAGATGATAAATCTTTACTAGGAGATAAAATTAGACAGTCATCCAGTTTAATAATATTTTCTAGATTCATTGTTTGATAAGATTCTACCTCATGCGAAATTAGAAAACCAATATTTTTAGTTTCCAAATTAGTTTCTTCAATAGAGATTTGTTTTGTAGATTCTTTGAAATTTTCAAATTGATTATAATCTTCTATAGACTAAATCATTGAACAATTTTCTGGGAATGTTTTCCAATTAAAATTTTTAAATATATAGAATTATTATTATTTTATCTATTTTTAGTGATCAAATCAACTTTAGATTCATCAATAACAGCTCCTACAATGGGTAATATGGGACTACCCATTATTACGCACACCTCTTGGCCATACTTCATATCAAAGACTATATATTCGTCCTAGAAAAACAATTTCCCAACTCCAAATAGAAATCCATCTACACTCCCCATAGGATGAGTGAAATAATGGTCATCCAACTGAAGGATGACTATAGTGGGGTGAAGATCACCCAATCTATACTATTATAATAGTGAGAATGGGAGCATATTAATGCTATCACCTAAGTCACATAGAAAGTTTAGTTTACTAGGTTTTCCTTAGGTATAGGGTATGACAAAGGTACTTGTATATTTTTTTGGTTGGGATTTTATTTTGGAGTATAGAATTGTACACTTTAGTGAGGCTATAGGTGGAAAATTCGTCAAGATTTAGTTATTATATATAATATTTTTTAAAGATTTTAAGTAATATGGAATTTGAATAAATGATTTAATTGAAGGGATGTTTACATTGCTTTTTGTTAAAAGGCAATTGAACTAAAGTATTTCTTCTTTATTGTTTCTTTGATTTTCCAATTTTTTATAGAAAGGGATGTGTGGGGAAAAGTTCCTTAGAATAATAGACATATCCTTCATTTCATTAACAGTTTTCTCCTTTTCCTTATTCTTTTTTTCTAAAAAAATACAACCTTATTTTTTAAGTGAATATTTTATATTTTTTTCATATTCATGACATTTCTATTAGTTTTCTGATTCAGTATAGATCATATTTTTCTTCAAGATTCACATCATTTTTAAATTTGGGAATTTTAAGTGTCCTTTTGGGTTAGGATTGAGTATTAATCCCGCTTCTAGTACCAAAATATATTGATTCCTCTCTAAGATTATTTTTAGTTGTACTAGTAAATTAACCTCTATCCATACATATGACGTCTCTACCTATTTGGCCAAATTGAGATTCCATGATTTGAATCATATCATCAATTTGAATTTTATCAGATTCATATTGGGATTTTTGTTAAATCAGTTGAGTTTTGAGTCATTCCCCTTAAGAGTCCATTCTATGTAAAATTTTATCAAATTTTGAAGTCACTTGACCATCATAATTTCCGTGAAAATTTTAAGATTCACCATTATAATGATTTTGAAAGTTTTTCTACATTATTTTGGGTAATTAGGGATAGTGGATTTTTTTATTAGACCTTTTTCTTTCATTGAAAATTTTTTATGGTACCTATAAACTTGGTTAAGATTGTTTGAAAATGGATCTTCGCTAATAGGCATCCAAGGACCATTATTCAAAAAGTTACAATTCTCTTGTTGTTGGGATGGTATGTCAAAGTTGGAACTGATGTTTTCTGTGTGACTGAACATCCCACATTATGAAAAAAAATCTTTTTGATTGCTTTGGGTTTTCACATCCAACATGGTTTATAGATTTCATTAAATTTTGGTTCATTAAAGACGATTGTTGTTTTGTTATTTCACTAAGTTGATCATGAGTGTTCTTTTCAATTCAAAAACTATTGTTAGGATTTCTTTTAAATGTTTTTCTTCATGAATTTTTATGTTGATCATTTGAAGCATGGTTATTGAAATTTTGTCTTAACTCCTCATCAGTATTTTCATTATAGTTTCCCTCAGCACCTTGGTCTACTATGATCTGACCAAAGGAGAATACCCCTTAATAGAAGGTGTCCATGAGAAGTTGTGATGGGATTTGATGATTGGGACACTCCCTAAACATGTCTATGAATCAATCTTAAGCCTCTTGAAAGGATTCCCCATAAGTTTGATAAAATTTAGTTATCTTAGTTAATAATTATCCTTTATGACATTGGGGATAGAATCTCATGATAAACAAGTTCTATATTTAGTATCAATTCTCAAATATGTTCTAATTTATACACAAAAACTAGTTTCTAGCATTCCATTTAAGGGAAAATGGAAATACTCTAATTCAATATCCATTTTTAGTGAGTCCTATGAGAGTAAATTTCTGAACTGTATTATAGAAATATCTAATGAAGGCTAAAGAGTCATCATTAGATATTCCATTGAAAGTAGGTAGGAGAGAAATGTGGTATTTATTTATTTAATAGTTCTTTGCTCTAAGAGTAATTCGGATTCAAGATGGATTACATGACACATGAGGGAGGTGGAAATCCCTCATCCATGGCCTCTCATTCTCCCTAACTGTTCATGATTAAAATTTTGGTCATTAGGTTCAGGGACACTATCATCTAAATTATACATTTCAATTTTTTTTCTCTTTATGTGAATATAGATATTAGTTTAGTGTACGTTTCAGGGGATATAATGAAACAATAGAAGATCTAGTTTTCATACAATGTGTTAAAATAGATGAAATTTAATACAAAAAAGTTCTACAGTTGCAATAAACAGGTTGTAAAAATTATAAAGTTGAATAAAAATAGCGAATTAAATCATTTTTATTACATATTTTTCAATTTTTTCAATTTTTTCTTCTTTTTTATATGTGATTTTAGAACTTTATTAGAATGGTATATTGGTTTCTTAATGAATTCTTGGTAAATAGTGCCAAAATGTGACCCATCTATAATAAAAATCATGTCAATGGTTAAAATTTTTTTCATACTTCATTTATATAGATGCTAGCAGGGCCAAACCCTCAATGAAGGATGGAAAACTGAATTTCATTTAAAACAACCCCACAATTTTCTGCATTGGCTGAAATCATTTATTTTTTGTGACTTTTTATAATTTTATTTATATATTGTGTATTTTTATTCATAAGAAGTAAAAATAAACAATGGTTTTGTTTAGAAAAATATTCCTTTACCTAGAGAAATGATAAACTATAGGAAAACAGTGAACTATGATAGCGAAGAAAGAGATGAAAATCTATAGATCTAGATAAGAACTTTGGGATGATTAATCTAACGGGATATGAATATGAATTCTCCGCTATATGTTATTAAAACACACCATGGAAAATCATGAGAATTTCCATCACCATGAAATTCAATAGATGTGGGATTGAGTATTGGAGTTCAACACTCTCACAATCAATCAAACTATTATTTTTATTGAAAATAAAGCTATTGGAATTTAACTCAATAGAACACATCGTATTATAATTACTATTAATTATTCAATAAATTAATTCAAGATCAATCTCATCGATTGATATTTAAATTTGATATTTAAAACATTGAGGCGTGAAAAATTAAATAGAGAATCAGAATCCGTCTCACCGACATAATCTCATTCTGTAAAAAGAAGAGCATATAAAGAAGTATAAAAGACAGGGTAGTTGTTTTTAAATCTCAAGATGGAAAATTTAGGAAAAGATCCTATTGTTAAGTACATTAAAAACATATAATTATAGAGTATAGAAATTTAGAATAAAGGATGGAGGAGCAACTCCCCTAGTTCTCCTATTCTCTAGGACAATTTCTTCGAAAGGATTCATGGAAATCTGATACTCCCCTTGAATTTCTCCGCCCTCATGGTATCAGATGATCATAAGTTAATATCTCCTCAATATTTTTGATTATCTGTTTTAAAAAAACTGTCATCTACTGTGAATCCCCATCATTCTTCACTGAAATTGATAGGTCCCTTTCTTCCGCTCCGCACATGTGAATTTTTTTGTGTATCACCTGTCTGTTTAACTATTCCGTTGCAAATGAAATCCCAAAGATCATTAGAATGTATCTAGATGTATTTTTAATTCCTTCTAGCATCTGTAAAAGGAAATTGATTAAAATACTTAATAATTTAATAAAAATATTTATAATATATTAACTTATATAATTAATTATTATTTATTAAATGATATAAATTTTTTTAAAAGTTATTTAGTGTTATTTTTTATTAATTAATAAATATTTAAATTCATTATTTTTTTCTCTTTATTTAGTGATGTTATATGTTATTATTTATTTATTTATTTAATATTATTATAAAAGTTATTAAATTATTTATTACAATTTTAATTTTTAATTAGATAAAATAATTCAGTTTATAAATTAATATTTATTTATTGATTATTTTTTTGAATTCATATTATTTATAATTACTTGTTATATTTTAAAATTATATAATTATTAAATGAATTAACTATTTTATTTTTATAGATTTTTTTATTATAATTAAAAAATATTTTATTTAAAATGAATTTAAATTATGATTACTATATTTATGAAAGTATATAATAAAATTTATTTATTTATATTTTATATACAAAAAATTTAAAATATTTTATTTTAATTAAATTGTTTTATATTTTATATTTTAATTAATGATAAATTAATTATATTATTTATTATTTATTATAACTGTTAATTCAATTATTATTATTATTTAATTAGTCATATTTAATATATTTTATTATATTTTTATTATTATTTTATTATTATGTTAATTTACTAATTCTGTTTATTATATTTTTTTAATCTTTTCTCCCCCCATTTTTTCCCCACTATACAAGGCCTGAAGGGGCAGTTGAGGTTCTCTAAGAATCTTCCAAGGAGGATCTCACTTTAAAAGGTGATGACACCAATTCCAACAACAACCCTCCTCTTCCTATTTGGTGTGGCAACAATAGATTTCGGCTTCCACCTATCTCCCCAAGCAGCTCATCTTCAACCTCTGGCGGTGGCATGCTAGGCTCCTTTTTAGCAGCTACAGACAGCATCAACAAGCGGTGGCTTAGGCACCTCTCCAGTATGACTTTAGAACCTCTAATGTCTCTACTTATCAATTACTAGTTCGTGATGGCTCATAGTACTTCTCTAGACCTGGCTCGTGGATGCAAAGTTGTATGCTCAGCTACTCCACAGTAGTGCAACAGAACTGTTCACCTAACTGATAGAGGGATTTTAGAGAAAATGATTTCAGATCCTGTGATTTGGGTTTAGTTCTATGAATTGGATTTTCTTGTGAATTCATAGTTTGGAGGGTCATCAGTAATTCAATAAAGGAACGTCTCACAAATGCATTGTCGGTGAGTTACTAGACCAATATAGGGGAAAGCATTGGTAGTATCTATCTTACTGACATAGGTTAGTGAGTCACGAGGATCCTTTCAATAGGTCAAATGATGGGGATGTGTCAGTGATATCGGTTACAAATGTTGTCGGTAGATGAGCGACCGACATGAGGGAAAGGGTTGTGTTAGTAAAACATGACTTCGTGATAGAGGGAAGGGGTATTAGTAACTATAAACATTGATGACTCTAAAATTTAAACAAAATAAATTAATAATTAACAGAAAAAAATTATAAAAAAATAATAATGAATAAAATAATTAAAAAATATATTTAATAATAGTATAATGTATTAACTAATAAAAAAAATAATCAAACTAATTTATCAAGCAGCTCAATGTATTATGCAAATAAAACTAACTAAATTGATGGTAGATAATAAAATTGTTTTTAAACAATAAATTATCATTTTTTAATTTAATAAATTAAATTAAATTAAATAATGGATGAGACATGGGTTGTGTGTGTGCATGCGTCAATAACTCATTAAGCCACTGACAATGGAATAGGTATGTGACAGTGGGATGAGCTATCAATATAGTTTCAACGAGACATTGTCTCAGTGACCCATTTGGAATAGCAGTGTGTGTGAGTGCAGTGTCATTGAGTCCTTGAGTCACCGACATAAAGGGGTGATGTGTCATCTAAAAATATAAAATAATGAGAAAGATGAATTTATTAACTTAAAAAACTAAACTTATATTGTTAATTAATCATTAAAACAATTGACTAACAAATTATACAAAATCAATACTAAACATGTTACTTGAATTGAAAACAAAATAAATTTTTAAATAGACTAATTAAATTTCCAAAAATTATTGATAGATTAAAATTTAAATGGATATAAATTAATAAATAAAATCGAAACAAGCCAAAACAGTTAGAATTGAAAAAATTAATAAAGATAAATTATTTAGATTGATCCAAATTAAAATTTCAAATATTATGTTTAAGACCAACTTAATTAGTATTAAATAAAAATATTAAATGATTAATTAATTAAATTTTTATATTTTTTAGAATCCAAGATGATTCATAATTCATTTTTAGTTAATAAATTTAATTAAAAAATATACGTGAATAATTAATTTAGTTGTTTAAAATTAAAAAATAAATTGGTTGACATTAAAAATAATAAAATAAAAATTATTTTAATGTTTAAATTAATTAGATGATGTAGATTGATTAAATAATTAATTAATAACAAGAAAAACCCCAAAAATTAATAATGCTACACGTAAAATTATAAAAATTAAACATAAAAAAAGTACCTAAAAACTAAGGCTGAAAAATATAATTAATAAATGGGACATAAATAAAAAATTAATTATAAAAATTAATTATTTAATTAATTTTGTTTTATAATTACAAAAGTCTAAATACTTAATGAAATGTGTAAAAATAAATGATTAAAACATAGAAAACATAAACAAAAGATGGGGAAAATCATGTGATTTCAAACCACATCATTAAAATGATGAAATAATATTCATGATGATCATTTCTCATTTTGGAATCATAAATTTTGTAAGAATTCATCTTTCATAATTTTTTTATTTTCTTTTATTAAATAAAGACGTTATGTTATTTTTAGTAATATCTTTATCTACCATATAGGGATTAATATATTTATTTATTATTATTGTGAAATAAATTAGAAAAATTAATTTTCAATATAAATTAATCATTTGATATCATTAAATTAATTGAAGCAAACTCACCATGTTTTCTTCTCTTGTGAGCAATTCCCATAGTTCTCATAAAATGAATATGGGGGTGTATCTACCATTGAAACACAATGATATAAATATTTTTTATAATATATAAATGATGAAAATTGAACCAAATAATGGGGTTAAGTGTTTCCATTATAAAACATATGAAAAATAATCCTAATATGTAACATATGGTGATAAAAATAAACCATAAATATCAAATAAGTTAATTAAAAATGATTATTATTTAATAATATATATTATTATTGTTATAGATTAGGTTCAAAAGTATTTTATTAATATGTTTATCATTATGATATTAGATTATAAGGTTCATTGTGGGAAGTTAGGATCAATGGTAATAGTGTATCTAAACAAAATACCCTTTTATTTAGTTATAATGTTTCTTCTTGAATTTCAATATTATAAGATAAAAACTTTTACCCATTGTTTGTTATTTATTATTTCATATTTTTTGTGTATTACCTTTTCTATCACATAAACCATTTTTTAAATGTCTTTGAATTCATGAAATATGATGTTTATAAGGGATTTTTCTAACTCAATCAATTTATCACTATGTTATAATGTTACTTCTTCGACATTGTTATTCATTATGACCAATATTGTTTCATTTCCTTTATAATATAACACCCCCTTATCTATATATTGAATGTGATATTTTTACTTTGAAACATATTAATTTTTAAATTTCATTATCATAATAGTATAACAATGTTTAGAATAGTTCTTATCCTTATCAATGAATTTTTCACCTCCATGTCCATGTTATTTTTTACCAAAAAATGTTTTCATTTATTATTTTGACATAAAAAATGTTTAATATTTTATGATATTTATATAACTATTTATATCATTTGAGAAATATTTTTTTACCATTTTTATTATGAGCACTTCAATAAATGAAATTACACTGTAATAAAATGGATTTCATATTGAAATTATTATTTTACCATTCAATCCAAATTTACTCAAGATAACCATCATGTGTTTATCAAATATCAATTTCATTGATTTTTTTTAATATATAGTTCCATTATTTTTTCATGTTGAATTTTTGGATTGTAGTTTTTCATGAGACAAATAACATTAAATTATTATGCTAATTTTAAAAATGTTTTAAATTTATTTTTTAAATTTTATTTCTATTTTTACCTATTTATACTAAATTTATATCTTCTCAAGAGTTAGTTTTATAAAATTTAAAAATAAATTATTTTATCAATTATTACTTGTTGGTGATTATGACTTTCGTATAAATAGATCAAATTCTTTTAGACTTTTGTGTTATGTAATTTAGAAATATTGAGAATAACATTTTAATGCCATGAGTTATTCATTATGTGGAATATGATTGATTTATTATAGACCCAAAATTAATATATAATGATAATTGGTGTTTTATGTATCAATACAATACATAGGTTAATGTTTTTAATCTTTATAGATAATGAATCATCAACACATGTGTATTTATTTTCAAAATTAAGGTTGTTCCTTCATGGATATGATCACAACCTAAAGGTATATCCTTCTTCAATATTATTTCAATATGATGATTCTATTTGATTATATTTTTTCATTACTCATTATTAATATATTTTACTATTAAATTTGATATTTATTTTCCATATCATTATGATAATGTTTCTTCAAATATTATTACAAAATCTAAATCATATAATATGGTTTACATTTTGTCATTTTTGATAACAAGCCTGGTTATCCTTAACTATTGATAAGTTTTTTTATTCTATGTTCTTTTAAATAATTTATTTATCTCATGATCATGTATTCTCATATGATAATAATTTATTCCATGATAAAATTGTAATATGTTTTACCTTTCTTTTAATTAGAGCTCACCCCATTCAAATGCTTCCATTCCCCTGGATAGGATGATTAATATAAACATAGAGATTCTAAGAAGAGAACTTAGTTTGTTATAATTATGTTTAAATGGTCATAATGATATTTTTATATATATGATATCTGAATAAATTAATCCTTTTATTGCTGGTATAGTTAAATTATTTATGAGTTGTAATTTTCAACATATGTTAATGACGTAAAATAAATATATCTTTTTCTAGGGTCACCTTATTTAGCATGAAATAAATTGTCTAAAGTATGTGTCTATAGTACTTAGACCAGGATTGTGGATCAGGGGTGCCCTAGTGAATGATAAGGTTTTTCTTAATGTATTAAATATCATAAGTATTCAAAATGATATTAATATCCATTATGATTTTGGGTAAATTGTTGATTTCATGGGAAAATTAATTTATCCCTATGAAAATTTAAAAAAATTGTCCTGAAAACATTATATTCATAACTATGATGCCCGAATGTAATGAAAAAAAGTCTAAAGTATCTAAAAACTATTATTGATTTTTATAACCTAAAATGTTTATATTTTTTATAAAATATTAGGTAGTAAATATTTTATGAAAATTAGTGTAGAAATTGAATAGGTTGTTGTGGGAGAATTGAAGAAGAAGAGATAAATGAAGATGATATTTTCAGTAAATGTAAATCAAAATATTTTAGAATAATGAATGTTTAATTGACTAATATGTATAGTGTTTAAGACATATTAATCAATAGAGGTGAGAAAATAATATCAATATGAAGTTTTCATTATTCGATACATGTAGCATTGAATTTTTATATGGTTATTTGATTAAAATAATAAAATTTAATATTGAGGAAAGTGGAGGTGATATAATCATAGTATTTTCAAATCAATAATAAACAAAGGTAAAGAAGATGAGACTAGACTATATGAATACCAAAATTTATTATTCTTGGAAGTTAATTCCAAGAGGTAATGTAATATATTGTTAATTTTCATATCAAACTTCATGTAATACAATCAATCTCGAGAGTCGATTCATAAATTGAGAAGGTACATTTTTTTGAAAGGAAGTGGAAAATTATGTAATATTGATAACTATGGTCGACGTAAATATGAATGTGTAAAAGTATTGAATTTATAATGGACTTACCCTGATGGAATTTAACTCAACATAATAAATATAGGCTAGGGGAGATAAATGAAATAAAATTATAAAATCTTGTGTAATTTCAATTATTTATTTCTAGATGGTACATTAGGATGACTATTTTTCTTATTCTAGGTGATCAAACTTATATAAAAATATGAATAAAATTATTGGTCATGAATCAATTAAAATTTTATTTTATAAATATGATTTTTTGTTTGAAATTTTTATGATTCCATTAATAAATTGATAAAATGTTGTCTTATGCTATTGAAGAAAAACAATGGAATCTCAAGAGTTACATTAGATTTAGTTAAAGTATCAAAAGGTTAGGATGATTACATAATGTAATGGATAATTAAAAATTAGTAATGGTATCTAAATAAAATGTATATTATAATATACTTATGTGCATGGATGTTAACAAACTAGGTGACATTGAATATGAAATATAGTACCTATAACATTTCTGTTAAATTTATTTCAATGTGGCTATATTGAAATAAACATCAACATATTAAAATAATCACAAATCTGTTACCCTGATTATAACTATGATATGGGGAAGCATTAAATATGGTTGATTTTGAGTTTATATATAATTTTATAAATTCATACATTAATATATTAATCTTAATTAGAAGAGGTATAATATGATTTCAGAAAGTATAAATATTAATAATTTAGTGTACTATTTCTTTTTATTATGAAGAGAAAGATAGATATATAAAGATGATCATAATATAGGGATTTTTTAGGATTATGAGGGGGTACATACTCTAATATAATGGAGGGTAAATCATACAAGGAAGTTAAAAATATAATTATAGATGAATACATTAAGGATATAGGAAATTGTGTTTCAATGAATCGGTGAGAGGATTTATGCTATTAAGAAAAAAGAATTTAGTTATCCTAACAAATGATCAGAAGAAACATAAAAAAGTTTCTTTTCATGAACCCAACCCTAGTAGCATGGATCTAGTGCATATTTTATGACACTAGATTAGTATATATGGAGAATATGAGAAGGTGTTGAGATATTCTTTCTCTATGTCATTGGAGATTAGGGTTTCATTTTTTGATGGTTTTTACAGATTAATAATTCAATCTTGTGGATGAGTTGGTCAGACATTCGAAAAAGGTAGATGACAGCATTGGTTCAACGTTAATTATAACTAATTTAGGTGAGATTCCTTTAATGAATGTGTTATAGGTAAGGGGATCTTATCACTTTTCCACTGGTTTATTAAGAAGTGACTCTACCTCTAGTAAAGCGAACTCATGAAATGGTGTGTGAGCTATAGTTGAAGTGATCGCTGGATTTTTCAATGAGTGTATTAACGCTTATAAATTTTAAATTATTGTTAATATATGTTCACATATGAATGCCTTGTGGATGATTGAGGATCGTTATAAACACCTTTAAGTGATGTGGGGTTTCTGTGAGTGGTAGTTGGTATCGATTTATATGATTTTTTATCATTTTAAATTCAATTATAATGATATGAAAATGAGATCCTAGAGTCGCATGTTTCTCAATATCATGTGAGGGATCCTCATGTTTCACAACTAGGATCCCTTTTTGATCCATTTTGGTCCAAAAATATCATATCACAATCTTGGATTAATTATCAAGATTAATTAGAGTGTCCACTTCCAATGAAATGTCCCAAAGGACACATGGATGATATAATATCATATCACAATCTTGGATTCACATCAAGGGATTGAACTTGGTATTCCATCATCCATGTGTCCTTTGGGACATTTCATTATAAGTGGTCACTCTAATTAATCTTGATAATGAAACTGGGATAGTTCAATATGGACATTTTTATAACATTCTGGTTGAATTTCATATGTCATTGCAACTTTTTGAGACATTTTTATTTATTTCTGGAGATTTTAAATTTGAACTTGGGATTAAATTTGAGCATGTTCTTGGTTTATGTATAAATTTCTCAACTATCGGACATCTTCAAGTTAACTGTAATGGGGGTTTACATTGTTCCAACTATAAATGTTATGGACACCTTGCTGAAAGTTGTAAATTCAAATTGTCTTGTGTTTATACTCCATAAATGCATGTGAGGAGAGATAACCCTAATAAGGGAAGTTAATTCACATAACCAAAATGGATTAAAGGTTTCAACTTCAATCATCAGGGAAGATATTGTGCCAGGTAATTGGAATGGGGTGTCTTATTCATTTGCTGATGTTGTGGTTGGTAAGACCACATGCATACCTCTTGATGGTCATATGAGTATAGGTATATTGCTTAACTTTTCTGGTGATGGTTCCCTTCCTCCTCACACTCCTAATCATTGGGAACACTCTAAATGAGTTGATGTATCTGATGGTTATAGTGATACAAATGATTCTGTTCTATTGAAATAATAGTTTTTTCTATTTGTAACTTATGTGGCAGTTCCATATAGGTTTTTTAGTGGGTGGGATCCTCATGTCATGAATAATTTGTATCATTAAGTTGCACAACATAGTGTGGATACTTCTATTCCTACTATTGGGTGCATCGTAGGTGATCCTTGTGATTATCCTTATGATCTGTGCATTGTAGAGACTTCCATGGTAGCTATGAATCCCACTGAAAAGGATACTCCTGGGAAGGCTGTTTCCCATGTCGTAGCCTCATAAGAGGACTCCACTATGAGGTCCTTGGGTATTCCTTGTAACATCCCAGGTAAATAAAGAACACGAAATTCTAATATTTAACAATATATTTGGATTAAGTATTAATTTTATTCTAAACGGGGTGCTATGTTCGATGGCATACCCGATGCACAACAATGGGTTTCTTTGATATCTTACGTTGCACACTAATAATATAATATTATTATGTTTAATTATAGTTTACACGTAGAAGTTTTATTAGCAGGAATGAACAAAACTAACAACAATATGAATATACAGGTTTGTTAAATGTTTTTACAACTATCCAATAAATTTTAGAGGCTTAAAATGTTAATGAATTTGATTTTAAGCATAAATTCTCTAATATTCTTTAAAGGTCAATTTACCACCTTTTGATGGTGTACCATTGTTAAATCTAGTTTTGGTCACATTTATATGTTATATTAGACAAAATATAATTCTTCTTCAGAATCGGGACCATAAAATTTACCTTGGGTAATATATTGGAATTTTTCTGATAAAATTCATTTTTTAATGAATAGTGAAAAATATTTTATTTTAATTGAAATATACATTTGAATATAATTTATTTATTTAGATAGATTATATTTTTAATTTGTTTTAACTTGTAATTAGATTATATTTTTACCATTTAATCTAATGGTGATCATTGGAATTAATTTTACATTGTAAATGAACATAAACAAGTATCAATATTTTGATTGATATTGTTTCTTAAAAACAAGCTATTTGTTTTGAAAACAAGAATTAATTTTAAATTAATTAATGAAACTACTATGTTTTTAATTTGGTAAAATAAAAATAATTTTTTAATTCATAATATCAAATATATCTTAGGTTGAAATTTTGGTATTTTTCTTAAAAACATCATTTTTTGACGAATAGTGAAACCACTTATTAGTAGTTAAAAAACTGGATTTTTCATTTAAATGAAATTTTACCACTTATTTGAATTTAATTAAAAAAATACAACATACATGGTTGTTATTAGCAAGTAAAATTTCATTCAATAAGATGAAAATAATTTTTTGGTGAATACAAACTTTTGACTTTTATTAGAGCAGTTAAAGGTAAATAGGGTAATTCAAGGTGAAAAGAATATAATAATAACAAAATATTACCTTAATAATATCCTAACCTTATTTCATAAGTCATTTACGACCATGGGCATATTTGTGTCGATTTTGGGACCCCATAAAATCCACTTAAAAGTGATAATGACACTTTTTTTAATTAATTTAATATAAAGACCAAAATAACAAAAACATATATCTTTTAGTAAATTAGTTTTCACATATGGTTATATATGTTATCATTTAGACTATAAATATTAATTTTAAATCAAAAAATACTTCCTACATCATGGTTATTTTTATAATTTTTATACATAAAATAAATTAAATTATTTATGACACAAAAATGATGCAGTATTTACCTCATTAATAAATGATTTTAATAAATAAGATTATAAATATTAAAATTACATTATAAACCAGAATAATTTTTAATTGATGAATTTATTTTTACCATGATTCATCTTATCTTCTACTTTAATATTTTTTTTGACTTTTAGAAACTGAAAATCATTATATAATAAAATAATATTTTCAAACTTTCTGAAAGAACCCCACCACCCCTTATAGAATGCCCTCATTCTAACACATACCTCACACCTCTCAAGCCCCTTGGATCATCCATCCCCTGAACAAAAAATCTATAAAGATCCCTATATTCCTCATAGTAGCCTTACCTTAGTCAGAATAAACATCAATATGTTCTTTTGGTTCAAACCAAAGGGAGTTACCCAAATTAAAGGTAATGGTTTCTCTTAAATTCTTTTCTTTTATTTTACATCTCTGACACCTAAACTCTTTTAATTATTTTATTTTATAAAACAAAAATTATCCTCAATATACTAGGATGTTTTTATGAGATTTATTCGAAATACACTTACACACACTTTCATCTACTAGGTAAAGAACATACTCTTTCTGTGGAAGGCCAACTAACACCTCATGAAGCGATGATTGTTCAATTATCTACTACCACCTCTCATGGTGACCATTAATATGGAACTATATTTATATATTATATATTTTATGTTTATTGTTTCTTTATACTTCTATATTTTTAATTTATATCATACCTTTATGGTTTCCATAGTGGGTAAACACGATAATTTCATTTGAGGAAGTGCAGACTACCGTCCCACAGAGTGATATGACTCGTTAATGCCATATGTGGGATATATAAAGGATAAAATTAAAGATATTATATATTATATTATACTAGAATTATAATATACCTATGTATCATTATGTTTTAATTTCATTAATGTACAAAAAATAAATGAAAGTAGTGTTCGTGCGTACGTACAGCTTATCGTCTCCATGAATAGTGCATTTCATTACTTATCTCCAAATGTTATGTACTGTTATAAATACATATATATTCTGGATATATATGATATATATGATATATAAATCATTAATATCATTATTTAGATAATTTAATTTTGACCACATGGACAAATTGTAATTATAACAAGTTCATTTTGAACTCAAATTCCAAACGATGGGAAAATGTCTCATATGAACTCAAATAATTAACTAATTGTTATAGCAAGGTAATAAGGGATATAAAAGAAATAACAAACATTAAAATTGTTCTTATGGAATTTTAAATTAACATAATTTTATTATTCAGGAATAACCTGGAACATACGAGTCTAGTTGGACACGAGGTAAGGGATTTCTTATCTCACTTTTAATTCCGTGAGATTTCCATTGTTTTCCACTAATTTATTGCATGTGGTGTATTTTTTACTGCCATTTGATATATATTATCATGATAATCTTTGTATTCATGTTATTATGTGAATCATTTGGTGGTTTTTAACTTTTGGTTATACGACTCTATTGATTACAACATGGTAAGGGATTTTCATCTCAGTTGTTATTCCCATGAGATTCATTATATATTTGCCACTATTTCATTCTGTGTAGTGTATGTACTGCCCATGAGTGTATTAATTGTGTAATATAGTTAAATTTATGGGTATTTACATCTTTATTTTATGATCTTTATTTCATGGGTTGTATGTTTCGTATGTTACCAAATCGGTAAGGGAACCTTTTAACCCAATTTCCATTCCTTGGGTTAATCTTCTAATTCATAATTCTGTCTTGAAATAATTAGTTGTGGAATTAATATTTATTTATTTATGTTGTAATTTACACTCCCCTTTGTTTTTATATACTTTTGAAACACATAATAACCCCATTGATAAATTCTCAATTCATCAATATGAACTTGATAAGAGTAATTTTAACACAATTTCCATTCATTGAGTTAAATATCCAATTCATTGGTTTTGTCTTAAAAAAGACATGTCTGAATTTTCTATGATTTATTTACACTGAATATCCAATCATATTGATTGTATTTATATTTATCACACATTATTATGTAATTGATTTATCATTAATCTAAGGATACAGTTTTTATAAGGGATTTCATCTCAATTTACATTTTATTGAGACATCGTGGTTATTATGCGCCAATTCAGTTTTATACAGTGTGCATTCTATCCATTGGAAAATTATATAATGAATCCCTTTATTCTCATGATATTATGAAGTTCTAATTCAATGTTATTCCTCAATACTTTCTTTTCAAGTGTCTCTTATTTTGTTAAAAACTCTTTAACTAAAATATCGTTTTAAGTGTTTTTGTGATTTATTCTTCTAAATAATTATCATTAATGTCCATGTTTTCATAATGGTTTTAAGGATTTATTTATATTTAAATTAATTATTTCAAATTATTTGTTTATTTAAATGTTTCAAAGTGGTATAGGACAATTTGATTAAAAAATATTTTTATTAAATGTTTTAAATGGTTTTGAAATTGGTTTGATAAGCATAGTTTATTTCAATATCTTGATTTGATAAATTGGAATGTAGAAATTTTATCTACCCTCTATACTTGTTTTATGTTTTATGGTTATGTTATGGTTGTTTGGCATTTTTTATGTATACGGGTGGTTCCGTGATAAACCTAGGGCGGGTGAGCCTGAGATAGCTCTATAATGCATTGGGTAACGTGACAGAGGTAAACGTTAATGTTTCACATAAGATATTTATGGAATATACTGTGATGGGTATTCCAAATGTGACTCCCTATGTAGCTGTGATAAGTAAAATTTAATTATGTTATGAATTCCATATGTTAACTTTATGATTTATGATTTCTGAATGTTAGTCATAAATATTCTGATTTCATGAGGTATCTTATGATTAAAAAGTATGGATTCATTGATTTGTATTTATTGATGGTATAATGTTTCTTTTCAATATTTTATAACCCTTACTAAGCTTTTTATTCTCATACCAAGTTCTGAACTGTTTTTCATAGGACATAAATATTAATAGCATCAAGGATGAGATCAAGGAAAAGTCATGTTGTCTAAAACATGGAACTAGACACGACTCATTTTTCAAGATTTTTTATTTTATGAAAAATTGATAATTGGTAGTAGTGTATAAATGTAACATTCACGTTGTCATGTAATAGTTATGGCCTAATTCTCTAAACCTCTAAACATGAAAAGATATTAAATGTGAATTATTAACATAATTCAAGATTATGTAATGTTTAAGGCTAGGTCCTTATAGTTGGTATCAGAGGTCGGTTTAGATAACTTTAGAGGTTAGGGTGTTATTTAATCATATGTGACATAACCATAAGGGTTAGAATATTGGAAAGAGTCATAGTTTTTTTAGATAATGTAAATGAGTATAATATGACCAGAATAAGTCTATCTTAGTATTTACCCTCCTCAAAAAATATTATATGCAGATTTTACTAATATACTAACACTGACATTTTTGGTTTCAGTGAATGGTTGGATCCAGTAGGCACCAAAGTAATAGTGGATGTGAAAAAAACTATGACGGTTTTCTGAATGAGAAACTGAATGAAAAGAGAGATGCAATGAGAACTCTTGTGTTTATTCTCAACCATCTATCTGGAGTCATTGTTAACAACATAAACCTTGGTTATTTTTATAAGTCATCGTATATGCGAGAAACAAATCCCTATGGATGTTCAGGTAATAATCATAAATATATGTATGTTCAAAAACCTATATGTCAAGGATGTGGAATGAAATGCCTAGGAAAATGCTTCAAATGGATGGGAAGATGTTATAGATATGGGAATGAAGTTCATAAATCAAGAACCTATTGTGGAAAGAGGAAGCATCCAGTTGACTCTAGGAAAGTGAAAGAAGTTATTTATGAGGGATAAATTGAATTATTTAAATGTGTTTTACATGTACATTATACAAATTGATATCCTAAAGAGATGTTTTGGGACTGGGATCACCAGGATCATATAAATATATTTTTACTAATACCTAATTCCATTCCAATTGTGGAATAAAAAACTATCAATGACCAATAAAAGGTATATATTATTTCTCAATATATTTTTTTGACATTATTGAATCTTAGGATATGATTCCTTATTTTGTTTGTAGGAAAATAAATACTTCATAATAAGTTGGTAAATAATGGTTAATGGATCATGATGAATGTTGAAGGAGTAAGAAGTCAACATATAAGCGATTCAAGAGTTATGTTAGATTTTATGATGATGAAATGCTTAAAATTATTAAGGCTCTTTTTATGATGGGATTACATTGGAAGACTTTTTATAGTATGTGTAACCCTGATTTTTGATATATGAAAATGTTAATTCTAGGAATTATTATCTTTTATTTTGATGAGTAATGGTGGAATTTTATTTTGGGAGAATCAATGTTTTTATTATGAACATATGGTGATTTGGGTTTTTATGGAAATGATTAACCTATCATAGAGAATATGTGATTTGGTTAATTAAACTTTAGTATGTGACATTAAGAGTAGTCGATTTTATTTAGAGACAAATGTTAATATTTATTGTGGAAGATAATGTGATTAAATCCTTCTTTGTTTTTGGTTACATACTTATTTTGGGTTATTTTGAAGAATTTTATGGAAAATTGAATATTTAATGGTCTATGTTGAACTTAGGGTACTGTTTGTTGAATTTCGGAAATTAGGAATAGTATTTCTTTTTATAAAGGATTATACTTTTGGAGATTATCTGATCTTGTACTAACCTTTTTGTTTTTGTTTAATGACTAAAGGCATGGGAAATATATTGTTCATATTTTTTGAATCTTGTAATTATCTATATGTTGATTCTAGCGCTTTAGGAGTGACCAAGTCATCTAGAATACTCATCATTTGGAGAAAATAACTGTTTTTTGTAGAAATTTATTAATTAATGAAACTCCACTTGGAAAAGTAAGTATATTTCTCTTTGTTCTTATTTTAAGTAGTAAAATAATTTCTCCACATAATGAAAATTATCAGAAAATAAAAACGTTGTCCATTTACATTTCGTACTGGGTAATCAAATACCCCTTAACAGATCACAGGTTTGTGATTATCTAGTGGCTAACTTTATCCTAATCATGTTTTCTATTACTCACTATCAGAACATGATGGTTTATTTTTTCTTCCATATCCATGTTTTTTTTACCTGTAATCCTAGTATATGTTATCTTGGGTAACCTTTGTGTTTCCCTTTATTTATTTTAATGTGATATATTTATTGACTCTTTTTCTGATTTGGGACTTTAAATGATATTTCAAAGAACAATTTTAAAATTGCAAGGATGCAATTTCTAAAAGGGTGGAAGGATGTAACATCACAGGTAAATAAAGAACATGACATTTTAATATTTATTAATATTTATGGATTATGTATTAATTTTACTCTAATAGGGATGCTATGTTCGATGGTGTACCCAATACGCAACAATGGGTTTCTTTGAAATCTTACGTTGCACATTAATAATATAATATTGTTATTTTTAATGATAATTAATGCCTAGTCATTGTACTGATAGGAATGAACAGAACTGACAAAAATATGAATATACATGTTTGTTAATTGTTTTTACATTTATTCAATAAATTTTAGAGGCTTAAAATGTGAATGAATCTAATATTAAGCATAAATACTCTAATATTATTTAAAAGGTCGATTTAACACCTTTTGATAGAGAAACCTATTTAAATATAGTATTGGTCACTTTTATAGGTTCTATTTGAAAAAATATAATTATTCTTTATAATAGGGACATTAAAAGTTTCCTTGGGTAAAATTTTGGTATTTTTCTAATAAAATCCATTTTTAATGAATAGTAAAAAATATTGTATTTTAATTCAAATATACATTTTAATATAATTTATTTATATGGATATATTATCTTTTTAATTGGTTTTAAAATATAATTAGTTTATATTTTTACCATTTAATCTAATGGTGGTCATCGGAATTAATTTCACATTGAAATTAGACTGAAACAAGTGTCAATATTTTGATTGATATTGTTTCTTAAAAACACGCTATTTGTTTTGACAATGAGAATTAATTTTAAATTAACTAATAAAACTTCTTTGTTTTTAATTTGGTAAAATATACATCATTTTTTAATTCCAAATATCAAATATAGCTTAGTCTTAATTTTTGGTATTTTTCTAAAAAACATCAATTTTTTATGAATAGTGAAACCACTTAATAGTAGTTAAAAAACATCCTTTTTCATTTAAATGAAATTTTACTGATTCTATGAATTAAATTTCAAAAATATAATTTACATGGTTGTTATTAATAAGTAAAATTTGGATCAATAAGAAGAAATTAATTTTTTTGGTGAATAGTATCTTTTGACTTTTTTTACTACGGTTAAAGATAAATATGGTAATTCAAGGTAAAAAAAACATCGTGACAATACGAAATTACCCTAAAACTTGTCCTAACCTAATTGGATGAGTCATGGACGACCATGGGAATCTTTTGGTTGATTTAGGGACCTCATGGAGCCAATTAATAGTGATAAGGACACATTATTTTAATTAATTTAATGTAAATACCAAACTGACATAAACAATTAGCTTTTAGTAAATTAATTTTTACATGAGGTTATATAAGTTATCATTTAGACTATAAATATTCATTAGAAATATTAAATTATTTCCTACATCATGGTAATTATTTTTATAATTTTTAGGCATCAAATAAATAAAATTATTTATGAAACTAAAATGATGCAGTATTTACCTCATTAATAAATGATTTAAATAAATAAAATTATAAATATTAAAATAACATCCAAAAAATGTCCAATTATTATTGGATGAGTTTATTTAGACCCTTAGTCACATTATATTTTACATTAATAAGTTTAGGACCTTTAGACACCGAAAATCATTATATAATAAAATAATATTTTCACACTTTCCTGAAGAACCCTTCTTCCCCCTTATAAAAATCCCTCACTTCTAACCCATCCCTCACACCTCTCAAGCCCCTTATATCATCAAATATTTTCCCAAATAATCTCTAAATATCCCTCTCTTTTACCTAGAAGCCCTATCTTAGGCAGAAGGCACTTCAATAAGTCCTTTTGTTTCAAACCAAAGGAAGTTACCCAAATTAAAGGTAATAGTTTCTCTTGACTTCATTTTTTTTATTTTAATACTCCAACCCCTAAACTATTTTTATACCTTTTTATAAATATCAATAGTATCCTAAATATTCTAGGATGTTTTTATGACAAGGATTCTAACTACACATACATACACCTCCATCTAATGGGTAAAGAAGATATTGTTTCTGTGGAAGGCCAACTAACGCCTCACGAAACGATGATTGCTCAATTATCTCCTACCGCCTCTCATGGTGGCCATTTACATGGAACTTTAATTATATATGATATATATTATGTTTATTATTTCTTTATACTTATGTATTTTTCATTTATATCATAACTTTATTGTTTCCATAGTCGGTAAACGTGAGAATTTCATTTGAGGAAGTGCGGAATACCGCGCCCTCAAAGTGATATGACTCATTAATGCCATATGTAGGATATAAAAAGGATAGAATTAAAGATATTATATATGATATTATATATGAATTGTAATATATCTATGAATAATAATGTTTTAATTCCATTAAAGTATAAAATAGAAATGAATGTAGTGTTCAGGCGTACGTACGACATACCGTCTCCAGGAACGGTGCATTTTATTTCTTATATACAAATGTTATGAACTGTTATAAATAAATATATATACTGGATATATAATAAATATATGATTTCTAAATCATTAATATCATTATGGAGATAATTTACTTTTCACCGCATTTACAAATTTTAGTTATGACAAGTTCATTTTTAACTCAAATTCTGAACATCAAGAAAATGTCTGATATGAAATCAAATAATTAAATAATTCTTATAGCATGGTAATAAGTTATATAAAAGGAATAATAAATTGAAAAATATTATTAAGTAAGTAGATATTAACATAAATTTAGTATTCCAGAAGAACACGGAAGAAACATGTCATGTTGGACACGAGGTAAGGGATTTCTTATCTCACTTTTATTTCTGGGAGATTTCCATTGTTCCCCACTAGTTTATTGCATGTGGTGTATTCTGTACTGAAATTTGATATATATTATCATGATCAAATTTATATTCATTTTATTCTATGAATAATTTGTTGGATGATAACATTTGGTCATACGAATCGATTGATTACAACGTGGTAAGGTATTTTCATCTCACTTTTTATTCCTGTGAGATTCATATTATATTTGCTACGATTTCCTTTTTTGTGGTGTATGTACTATCCATTAGTGTATTCATTGTGTAATATACTTCAATTTATGGGCATTTAAATCTTTATTTTATGATCCTACTTTCATGGTTTTTATGTTTCCAAGTTACCAAATCGGTAAGGGAACCTTTTAACCCAATTTCAATTCCTTGAGTTAATCTTCTAATTCATAATCATTTCAGGCTATGATTTTGTGTGGAATCACTACTTATTAATTTATGTAGTAATTTACACTCCCATTTGTGTGGATATACTTTTGATATAGATAATCACTCCATTGATAAATTCTAATGTCATCGATATGAACATGATAAGAGTAATTTTAACAAAATTTCTATTTATTGAGTTAAACATCCAAGTCATTGGTTTTGTCCTAAAAAAGCATGTGTGAATTTTCTTTGATTACTACACTAAAAATCCAATCATAATTAGTGTATTAATATTTGTCACACATTATTATGTAATTTATTTATCCTTAATCTAAAGATACCGTTTTTATAATGGATTTCATCTCAGTTTACATTTCATTGAGACATCATTGTTATTATGCACCAACTCACTTTTATACGGTGTACATACTATTGTTTGGAATATTATATCATGCATCCATTTATTCACTACTAGAAATGAAAGGTATACCAATGGTTGAAACCCGTTGGTATAGGCTATAAAACCGTTGGTATAAAATATACCAACGGTTTTACAACCCGTAGCCAAGTAAGTTGTGACAATAGACATATAACCATGGTTTCAAAGAAGTTGTTGGTATATTTGAATAAATATATACTATACCAATGATTGTATGTAAACTGTTGGTATAGAGATGAGATATCACAATTGTTATAAACCGTTGGGATAAACATTACCTAGACTTTTACCAACGGTTCCTAAGAACCGTTGGTAAAAGTCTCAATTATTGATAACTATACCTATGGTTTTAAACTGTTGGTAAAAATTTCACACAGAACCTATACCAATGGTTAAAACTATTGTCATAGTCTTAGCTGTATGATTCACACAGCAGCCTACTGTGTGCTGCTATGTGAATTATAGAGCAGGAAATTATATAATCAATTATGAATACAATAAGGATTCATTATTTAATAATAAATTATGAATACAATACACTAATCAATTAGGAATACAATACATTAAAAACTGAATATGTAATTATATGTGATACAGAATTAAAAATAAATACAAAATTGCCTTTTTTGTAACACATACAGAATTGAGTTTAGAAATAAGATGCTAATAACCAAAAATAATGAAATGAATAAATGAATTCAACCAAAAAAAAATATAATGTCCCATTGTTTGGGGAGGGTGTCTTTGAACATAGTGATGATGATAATGTGTGTGTATCGATGAGATTGTGTGACTTAGGGAATATATTTATCCTTGGAGTATTATATGTAATGTGTTTTAGAATAGGGCTACGAGTTCCTCACATGAGTAGTGGATTGTGTGAGGTTGGACCATGGATTATTGTGCTAAAGTATCAACACAATCCAAATACGTTTGGTCAGTTTTCCGTATGCCTGTTTTTTTTACCTAAAATGATGTCCATTTTATACAAAAGAGAGACAGTTAAAGTGATACTTGCCACACTGTGCCTCAGAGTGAGGCGGGGTTGAATTTTTCACATTACATATGACTCCTCGATCATTTTCCTTAAGTATCAACAAAATATGAATATTTTTTGTTGTACTTATGTATGCCAGTTGTTGTTTTCCCTTAAAATGTTGTCCATTTCAAATAAAAGTGAGACACTTTGAGTTGTACCGGCCACACCGGTCCTCTAATTGAGTCTTTGTTGACTCTTACAAGTCATAAATGACTCATGGATCGTTGTTCTAAAGTATCAAAACAATCCTAATACTTTTGGTCGATTTTCCATATATCAGTTGTTTTTACATAAAACAGTGTACATTTTAAACAAAAGAGAGTCTCTTAGAGTGCTACCGGCCACACCGTGCCTTGTATTGTGGCGAAGTTAAATCTTACACGCCATAGATGACCCATCAATCGATTTCCTAATGTATCAACACAATCTGAATGCATTTGGTTGGTTTTCCGTATGCTAGTTGTTGTTTTCATTTAAAATGTTGATCATTCCAAATAAAGGTGAGACACTTTGAGTGGTATCAGACACACCGCGCCTTGGATTGACATGGGGTTTACTCGTACATATCACAAATGACTCGTGTATCATTTTCCTAATGTATCAATATAATCTGAATGCGTTTGGTCAGTTTTTTGTATGTCAGTTGTTGTTTTCATTTAAAATATTGATCATTTCAAATAAAGGTGTGACACGTTGTGTGGTACCGGGCACACCACACCTCCGATTGAGGTAAGGATGACTATTACAAATCACAAATAACTCATGGATCATTGTCCAAATGTATAAATATAATCCAAAGACGTTTGGTCTGTTTCCCATATGCCAGTTGTTTTAACTTAAAATGATGTCCATTTTAAACAAAAGAGAGGCACCTAGAGTGATACCGGCAACACCATGCCTCTGATTGAGTTAGGGATGACTCATATTTGTCTCACATGAATCATATAACTTTTTCATAATGTATCAACACAATCCTAATTCTTTTGGTTGGTTTTCTGTATTCCAGTTGTTATTTTCACTTAAAATGATATCCATTTTAAACAAAAGAGAGAAATTTAGAGTGGTACCGGCCACACCGTGCCTTGGGTTGATGTGGGGTTGACTCTTAAAAGTCACAAATGTCCCATGGATCGTTTTCCTAAAGTATGAACACAATCCAAATGCGTTTGGTCAGTTTTCCATATGACAGTTGTTGTTTTCACTTAAAATGATGTTCATTTCAAATAAAGTGGGACACATTGAGTGGTACCGGCCACACCGTGCTTGGATTTATGTGGGGTTGACTCCTACATGTCACAAATGTCACATGGATCATTGTTCTAAAGTATCAACACAATCCGAATACGTTTGGTCAGTTTTCTCTATGCTAGTTGTTTTTACTTAAAAGGGTGACCATTTTAAAAAAAAGAGAGACACTTTGAGTGATACCGGCCACACCATGCCTCAGATTGAGGCGTTTTTGACTCGTACATGTCACATACAACACATAGATCATTTTTCTAAAGTATCAACACAAAACGAATGTGTTTGGTCGGTTTTCCGTATGCCAGTTGTTGTTTTCACTTAAAACGATTTCCATTTTAAACAAAAGAGAGACACTTAAAGTGGTACTGGGAACACCATGGCTCAGATTGAGGCGGGGTTGACTCGTACACGTCACAAATGACTGATGGATCATTTTCCTAAATTATCAATACAATCCGAATTCATTTTCTCAAAGTATACCAATAGTTTAAAACTGGTGGTATTGTATATTTCCAGAACTATTGCAGAACAGCCCCTCCTCTAGCCCCTCAAGTATACACCTGCATAAAAAATAGCACAAAATACACATACAAAAAGACTTAAAATAGCATAAAAACACTTTAATTAGCACAAAAAAAATAAAACGACAAAACTCTTCCAACCATGTAATGTACTACAATTCCCTATTTCAATCCTCATGTTACAACAATCTTCCAGTAGAGTTGAATAATAGTTTCAATAACTCAAACATTATTCTCACCCATTTAAATCTTCATATGGAAACCACTCTTCTTATAGTAATTCACCTCATGCCTACACAACCCCCAAACCAGCACAGCCCTTCCATCTCCACCTCAAATTATAATAGATAGAATAATATGAGAAATACTTATTTGAGTTGAATAAGAGTTTGAAATTGGCTCCAATCCCAATTTTTTTCTGATCGTAGATTTGGTTATGTAATGATTTTTGATGAATTTTTCATTGAACATGTATTTTTTATAACATATAGTGAAAAGGTATTTTTTTAGGAGTCTCATCATCATCGTCATTTTTATTTTTATTCCTTTGAATAGTACAAGACCAGCAGGCCACCTGGGCCTAAGGAGGCCTATACTAATGCAATCCAAGGGAATCCCCTCGTATCAGGTTCACCCCCTCAGGTTTTAGGAAATAGATTCTATTGAGACAGGAAACTTTGAAAGTTTTATCTTCCTGGGAAGAAAGATGATCCACTACTATGTTCCCCTCCCTCCAAGTGTGTGTTACTATCATGTTGTTGTTAATGAGACCTTGTCACTTCCATATGGTGTATGTAATTGACCAGGTAATGGTACCTTTCCCTTTAAAGGAATCATGAACCACCTTAGAGTCTATTTCCACCTGGTAAAGCTTGATGTTCTGTTGCATGCAAAGGGAGATACCTGTCAAGATTACCTTCACCTCAGCCTGGAGGGAGTTTCCATTTCCATAATGAGCCGTGAAAGCTAGAACAACACTACCGTAGTAATCCATAACCAGTGCTTCTCTGCGGATGAAACTTGAGATGTAGGACCCATCTATGTTAAGCTTAAACCAATCTGATAGAGGAATCCACCTCACCTAGTTTTCCTGAGTCATGGAGCGGGTGAGAGTTACTGAAAATGTAATTTGAAGAAGTGGAAGAGAGGGGGAGTCTTTCCAGCTTCTGATGTAGGACATCCAATCATCCAGTAGGTTTCGGGATCTCGCAATGATGGTTCTCCCCGATGATGGGTCCCCTCAAACCTGGATAGATTTCTTTCTTGCCACAGGGTCCCGCACCCGGCATTAAAGATTAATGCTCTCGCAATTCTTTCAGGAACTACATTATCAGTTCCCTCGAACCACCGCTCTAAGAAGTAAGTATCATTGATGTTCAAGGAGAGGTGAACATTAAGATGGCTGAAGAATCCCCACCCTTCATGTTCCCATTTTCCATCAAAGAAAATATGATGTGTTCTTTCCTCCCTTTTACTCCTAAAACAGTGGCAGCATGACGCCATACTTATGCCTAGCCTTTTCAAACTTGCATCTGAAGGAATAGTGTGATTTTTTATTCTCTATGTTAAGAAGTTTAATTTCATGGGAATTTAGTTGCACCACACATTGTCGACCATACTGTCACTGTGAGCCTGGGTATTAACTATGTAGCCGATGTCCCTCAAATTTAAGCTCCCTGAAGATGACGTAGTGAAGACACATCGATCTCCCTCGGATTTGGTGGTAAGAAGATCAAAGAGTTCCTGCTGCTTTCCATCCAGGACTAACATGATGAAATGAGGATTAAGGATTGCCTCTTTAAAGGATATTGTGGGAGTAGGAAAACCTGGGTATCTGATCACATACCTGGCCTAGTTTTGGTTCCAAAACTAGATACTTCCCTCTCTGATGATCCATTTCAAATAGCGTCACAGATTCGGAAGAAGTTAGCAAATAGAGTACCAGAGGGGGGAACCATGCATGGGATCATTGTGCTCATTCCCTCCCAGACCATGAGCCGTGATCTTCCCCCAAATAGGACTCTCTTCAATCAATTCCCACGCCAGTTTCACATGAATTCATAGTAAAATTCCTTCTAAACTTTTCATATAGACAACTCCATCCTGAATTGTCCTTTCCATCCTCTCCCACAATACCCAGCGTCTTCTCCCCTCCAACTGAGAATCCCAAATAAAACCCAAAAGTATTCTATCCATGGCTTTAATGAACCCCTTCATGACATTAGTGGAATCCATTGCATGAATTCAGATCACTTTTAGGAAACTGTTGACCAAGGTAATCTGACCCCCAATGTACAGAAAATATTTTTTCCAGTTGAGCACACGTTTGCAATCCTACTCACGACCCGATCAAAATCCCGTATTCCTGTCATGTTAGGGGATAGAGGTGTTCCAAGGTATTCCATTGGGAAAGACCCCTGATTTAACCCCAACCTATTAATCCGATGTTTCATCCTCCTTTCATCACATTTTTCTGATATATTGATGTAGCTTTTGACTTTTTTGATCGCTTGGCCACTCCAGTGATAGTAATCCTCCATAATTCTGTTGATACCCCACATAGACCTCTTCCCAACATTCATGAAAATAATTATGTCATTATAAAACATCAGATGGGTAGCTGATGGTAGATTTAGTTTCCTTCGGTATGGCCAAATGGCCCCATTGGGAATGCCTCTATTGATCATGCAGCTGATCAGGTCTTAAACTAGTAAGAATATGATGGGGGAGATAAGATCCCCTTGTCGAATGCCTCAGACCTCCTTATAGAAACTGTGTGTCTCCCCATGAAGGAGAGATCCATCCATTCCGAGCTATAACAACGGAAGAGGAGATCGCATGCCCAAACTGAGAACCCCATGCAGGCGAGTACCCTATTGATGTAGCCCCATTCCACTCAGTTGTATTCCTTATCCATGTCTAGTTTAATTGCTATCTTTGAGCCATGTGTTTTGATTTTGATGTCCATCAGCATATCCTGTGATAGATCCATAGGCCGCTGAATTGTGCGGCCTCTTAAATATGATTTGTTTCTTCAAAAAAACGCAAATATTATGCCTATACTCCAAATGATAAAAACTATGACATATTTTTTGCAATTCTGATGTTTTTTATGACCTTCAAAGATGAAGAAAATAATGTTTTCATGTGTAATAAGATGCTTTGGAGTGTTCCAAAATTAAATAACTGGGTTTAGAAATGAAAATAAATGTGATAGAAGAAGTATTTTTAGAGAGGGTTTGGAAATTTTTAATTAAATAGCTCAAACTCATATAGAAGATAACGATTTCAGAATATCCTATAACCAACACATAATTGTAGATGAAGAGATTCCTTAAATTGGTGTTAGATGAGGATATTTGAATTTGAAATCCAACTTGGGGGGTATCCGGAGAACACCCTAATAAATTAAGAATTCATAAGGATATCAATTAATGATATTAATATGAATCACCATTTATATATTTACATTGGTTTTATTGATTGATAATGAGCTTCTTTTTCATGTGTGGAGTTGGGTTGACCTCAAAACACCAAATTGGGTTTCACTCTATAGTTCTAAGAATATATTATCCAAATCTATGAAGCTTCCACCTATAAACATGACAACTTTATATCAGTGCCTACTGGAATTTCATGTCATTTACGGGATATGTGTTTTGTGAAAAGCCTATGCATTATATGGATGTTCATGAATAATGGTTTTTTGTCCAAATGTGAATGGAATTCAGTAATGAGGTTGGTTTATTCCATTTAACCAATGTTATAGTGTATCTTTAGGTTGAGTTCTTGCTTTTAACCAGTGTTATGATTTATGTTCAGGTGAGGAGAGTTAGAAATCGGGTTAGGCATGTTATTAGAACATGGGTTCTTCCATTTAACCATATAGTCTTGGATTTCAGGGATGAAAGTGTTTAGGGTGAGCTAATTACTACCTACTCTATAGTATGGCCAACACATCATATGGGCATACCCATGAAACAAAGGCCTGTTTAAATGGGATGTTTTCTGCACCCTATTTGGGCAAACATAATTTTCACCGTAAGGGATTGGCCTTGTAAATTTACATGGATATCGAATTCATGTACTCTGTGTACATTCACAGGACACTAGATTATCTTAGACACCATGTGAACGCTTATACAAACCATGTGAACCCTTATACCATCTATTCATTATTACAACCATTAAAAATAACTTATTAAACAACCTAATTTGTCAAATATAATCAAATTGAACATAAATAAATAATACTATTGGATATATCAGGTAAAATGAAGGCATACTATCTTACATCTCAAATGACCACCCAAAACCATGATAATGTCCACAGAGCTCTCTTTTCTTCCAGATCAAAAGTGAAAAAAAATAGTTAAAGAACAACAAAACCAATGTATAAAAAATAGTTACAGAACCACAAAACCAAGGTATCACATACAAATTTGAAGTGTAGAAGAAACAATTTCCTTGATTAAAGATGGATAGATCAGTGGAAGAAGTTTGGTAGGATGGGGAAGAGGGAGATTCTATTTTTGGCACCAATCGAGCAGAGGGGGACCTGCAATCGAGCATAGGGGGAACTAGATGCCTGCTCTACATTTAGGGGAAAACATTCCCAACTGTTTTGAAAAACTATTGGGAATGTATGTATAGTATGTCCTATACCAATGTTTCACAGAAACTATTAGTAAAAATCCAACATATACCAATGTTTAATGATAATCGTTGGTAAAAGTTCCTATACTAAGGCCTATACTAACAGTTTTACAAAACGTTGGTAAAAATATTTACAAGATCTTCTATGTAAACGGTTTTAAACAAACCATTGGTATACATTTCCACTTCCAACATTTTATTTAAACCTTTGGGATATAAGCGTTGGTAAATTTGGGATTTCTAGTAGTCATTCTCATGACATTATAATGTTCTGATTCAATGTTATTCCTAAATTATTTGAAATCCAGAGTCTCTCATTTTGTCAAAAACTCTTTTACTAAAATTTCGTTTTAAATGTTTTAAAGATTTATTCTTCTAAATATTTATCATTAATGTCCATTTATTCATAATTTTTTTATTGATTTATTTATATGGAAATTAATGTTTTCAAATTATAAATTTATTTAAAAATTTCAAAGTGGTATGGGATACTTTGATTAAAAAATATCTTTATTTATTGTTTTAAATGGTCTTGAAAATGGTTTGATAAAGCATTTTTTATTTCAATATCTTGATTTGATATATTTTAATGTGAATATTTTATCATTCCTTTATACTTTTTTTATGTTTTATGGTTATGTTATGGTTATTGGTCATTGTTTATGTATACGGGTGGTTCTGTGATAAACCTAGGGCAAGTGAGCCCGAGATAGCTCTCCAATGCATTGGGTAACGTGAAGGAGGTAAACGTTAATGTTTATCCTAATAGATTTAGGGAATATACTATGATGGGTATTCAAAATGTGACTCCCTATATAGTTGTGATAGCTACAATGTAAATATTTTATGAAATCCATAAGTTGCATTTATGATTTATAATTCATTTATGTTATTCATAAATCTTTTTATCTAATCAGATATGTTATGATTAAAAAGTATGGTTTATTGATTTGTATTTATTAATGGGATAATTTTTCTTTTCAATATTGTATAACTCTTACTAATCTTTTTATGCCCATCCCATGTTTTGAAATTTTTTTCACAGGAAATAAAGATGAATAGGGTTATGGATGAGATCAAGGAAAAGTCATGTTGTCTAAAACATGGAACTGGAAAAGTCTCTTTTTTAAGTGTTTTTATTTTATGAAAAATTAATACTGAGTAGTATTGTCTTCATGTAATATTGATGTTGTTATGTAATAGTTATGACCTAATTCTCTAAAACTCTAAACCTGAAAAGATCCTCATTGTGAATTCTTGACATAATATTATGTAACATTTAAGGTTGGGTCCTTATATTCCTTATCCTTTTTCTCTTGTCTATTTTGCCTTGGTTAATGATCCCTCTATGTTGTCACATGGTCATCAAGATACATTGGATGATCCTTATTCTAATTTAGTGGTGTCTCCTATCACTACTCTTGTGAAATCAAATTTCTTTATGATGCTTTAATTAATCAACTCTCTAGATTTGAACATGCGTTATATGGAGTAATATGAATGGAATAACTCTTACTTGAAAAATAATATTAATGATGCATATTCTCCTCTTTTAGTTGCACAAGAGGACTATTATTAGGTCATAAAGCATCATATTGAGGAGCATTTGGATGATTAATCTTAAGGATTTACTGGCAAGGAGCATGATGTCACTCACAATGGATCATGGGATGATCCTCAAGATGTCTTGCATGAAGACCATGATGATAATGATGGACCCTCAGACACTGATGATCTAGGTGGGTCACGGTAGACTCAAAAGAAATGGAGAAGAGGAATACATACAAGGAAGCATGGTGGTTACCATGGAAGGGGTGGCAGGAATAATGGTTGATTACTATTTTGTTTACATTGGTCCTGTTTTCACTTGTACCCTGAACATATATTTTTTCCAGTATTCTTCCCTTTAAATTAATATGATTTTTATAGATCATGGGATCACATCCAACATTAGCACTGTTTGGTCTTATTTACATGGATTTATTACCTGATAGTCCAAAATTATTTTTGGTCTTGTTAATGTGTGTACATACATTCTTCCAATATTACATTTTTGGACACAAATTTCAAAATTATTTTTTTCACAATAATAATATTCCATATAGCATAACCTTGAATATAATTCATAGAAAACTTAATAGATTCATATTAAGGAAAAAAATGGATGTTCACAAATTCTCAATTTTGGTTAATTATAGTGGAAGCTATCGTGAATCAATACGAATAAACGATGGTGAAAATTAAACTGAACACCAATTCCATGCAATTAATAAACTAAGGAGTATGTTAAATTACATATAATACCAATGGAAAATATATTCGTTAATAATCAATATGGTATGTTAAATAACTTAAAACACAATACATTTAATCAATATTACGACTATATTACATGGATAGTAAATATTCTATCTAGAATGGTAATTGACAAAAAACACATTCCATTTAATCAATAACTCATAATTAAATTCATTTATAAACTATATCAATGAAAAAAATATCATTGATAACAATATATTAATTCCTAAGGAAGAAAATTATAAATTATTTGGTGTTATGATCTCAAACATCATAACACCTCTACCATAATGACCCTTCATAAGATAATTGAAATTATAGGTGAAAACCAGCTTAATGGTAGATTATGTGTTTAACTCATGAGATAGTAGATGAATAAAGGTTCTTAAAATAATATCACTCCACCCATGTACATCATGAAAAAATAATATTTATATAGAATAATAAATTAAATTAATTGTGAATGTTTCTAATAAGAAACAATACATATTGAGTAAGGGATAAAAGTTCATCGATATTGAACTAGTTAATCAAATAACATTACATGTAAAAATAGAATTAAATAATTCAATACCATTTAGGAAATTATCAATAAAATTATAAAATAATATGTTTATTAAATATAAATTTATTTTCCAATGAAAAATGGTCACAATAAAGTGATTTTTTCAAGTGAATGATAACAATAAAAAAATAAATCATGATTTCACAATAACATTTATAACATGGTAATTTTCATGTTAAATACCCTTGGATGAAATATTTGAAATTGAGCCTAGAAATAATAATAAATATGAATGAATTTTGAGATTACCTATCAAGGGTATGTATAAAAACCATATAGAATAAATGAGGTTCATAGTATTATAATATGCCTCAACGTATAGAAATTGAGGCGAAGTTTCTAACAAAGGTCATATCATTGAATTGGAGATTTATCATTTAATTGATTATATGTATCAAATGTAATTCCACATAAAAACTATTCAACTACTACCAAAAATCATAACACACATTATCATATCATGACATAATCAATTAAACATAAGTTAAACGAAAGAAATAGAAATTGAGTTAACAAATCACTAACCTCGTGCATCCTTTTTGTGGAAAATGATTTCTACTACTATGTATTTGTTTTAAAAATTATATTGAATAATTTCTGAATAACAGTAAAAAATATAATATAATATATGATCATTTTATAACATCTTTTCACCCATTAGTTAATAATCATCGATTATGTTAATTATTTCATGTGTTAATTTCCTTTTTTGTCATCTCTATTTTTTGATGAAAAATCTCGTTCTTAAATATATTATATAGTTTCATGATGCCAAAAATAGCAATAATGAAATATGAAATATATTTTTATATCAATTATGCTTTTAAAACCAAGTATGAAATATAGTTTTAAAATTTTGTGTATGTTATGATCATAGGGTTGGTATGTTGTATAAACGCATGAGTAACATTTACTATTTCAAATGGTCAATATAGAAATGAGGTATGTAATATTTTATCCTTCCATAATGATAATAAAATAAAATAATCCATATTATTTATTTTAATGTAATTATGTATTAAATCGATGTGGTCTGGTGATGATAACAAAGTCACATCGTTTTATAAAGGCGGTAGTCCACACTGACCCGAATGATAAGTATCTGAAATAAAATGACATACTATACATTCATAATGATAAATATTACATTTTTTATAAATTATTAAATTTATAAAAATTTCCTTCAATAAAATTATCCTTATAATCTTTTAATTAAAGCGTGGGTGAAAGACAAATCACATTGCTTCGTGAGATTGTTATCCACCATACATATGACTAATGTTATCCTATCCCATAATTGATGGAAAGTAAAAAAAACATTATATGATAAAATTACTCAATATTTATTATTATTTTAAAAATAAAATATATATAATTTATAGAAATCATAATGTCCAGTCGTGACGATTGGTAATAAAAAATTGAATGAAATTGGTTAGTGAGGTGGTAGTACGCCCTACACACGATTAATGATTTTGTAACCAATTTGAAAGAGGTGGGGATTTAAAGACCCTATGTTTTCTGAAAATATTTTCTTAATTTAAATTTAATTTATTCCATGTGTTTCATGATATACCATGTTATTATTTCACTATACACAAAACCATATTAGTTTGTGTTACATGCAACACTTAGGCTATACAGAACATCAAAATATTATTATAATTATTTTATACACTAAATATATAAGGTAGACATTAAAATTTTTAATATAAATATTAATAACTAATTTATTAATATTATTTATAGGTCTAAAAAAAATTGGTAATAAAATATATAATTTCAGTAATGTCAGTTTGTTTGGAAGAATTCTATTTTCTCAAATGAACTGATTATTTTCTCCTTATATGCAGAAGAATAAAATTAATTATAGAAAATTTTATAAATTTAATTTCATAATATAAACATAAATTTTTTATTCATCCTGTAATAATTTTCTTAAGATTATTCTTTTATTTTTTTCAGAAATATTTTATTTTTGGATGAATAGTGAAAAATTCTGAATGTTAATTGAAAACAATTTTTTCATTTAATTTATTTATAAATATAAATTATATTTTAATATGGTTTTTAACTATAATTAGATAAATTATAAGTTAAAAAATACAATTTATTTCATTGTATCAAATTTTACCGTGAATTTTGAAATAAAAACATTTCAATCTTTTGTATATTTTCACTTTAAAAACATGTATTCTCATCATTCATATTGGATTTAATTTCAATTAATTTCATCCACCAAGGTAATTATAATTTGAAAAAATGGATTTTACATTTCAAATAATAATATTTTATAATTTATAATATTTAATCATATTTTTTTAAGAAGGATGTTTGTTAATGTAAAAAAATAATTATTATAAACAGGGTAAATAAGATTACTTAGTGGTAAAACACAGAATTGAAGGTGTAAAAATGAATATAAACTTGTCCAAAAGCCATTTTATGAACATATATCGACCATATACTCCATTTTAGAAACATTTTTTAATTATTTGTGCAATATAATTTGTTGGATACCTCTCCATAATTTTTACCTTTTAATCTTTATATAATTATCACTCCTCCACTGCTATAAAAGGGAACTCACCCCCACCCCAACCCCCACAAATTATCAGACATATAAATACCAATGGACCTTTCAAAAAATGAATAAATAATCTTAAAATTTCTCCCACATTATCCAATATTCTTTCATTTTGTGTGAAATCCATCTATGGAAGCCGTTTTATGATAATCAAAAGGGGTTACCCTATGAGAAGGTAACATCCTCGAATAAAAACTTTTGTTTTATTTCGTTATTCAAAACCTATATTACTCTTATAACATTATTAAATAAAAATATATGTATTCTAAATATATTGATATTTTGTTTTAAGAGGATTATACCTACACTCACACACACATCCATCAAATTGTATATGTAATCAATGTTTGTGTCTATAGAGCAGTATAACCTCTAGAATCGATGTTTTTTGTCCTTCCATTACCACATATCATGGTTAGTAATAAAGATAGACATACTGATATTATAATATATATATATATAATCTATTATTTATATATTTTTCATTGATTATTATTTAATATACACCTTCATCCTTCGCATTTCGTTGGAATATGATAACATCATTTTTGGACATGTGGATTATCGCCTCCTCAAAGCGATATGAGTCATTCATAATTTACATGGAATGTATAAAAGAAGCTTTGAAGAATAGTATATGATATATATTAAATAAATTTTATATTTTAATGATAATATATATTAATATAATTTACATATCTTCCTTCTTTCAATATACCAAGAAAATGTAAACAATGTTAATGAAAACGTACAGCCTACCATCTCCATTAATGATGTATTTTATTTAATATTTACATATTATATAGTTTATTATAATAACATTTATACTAAATATATATGATTTTCAACCATTTTTATCAGTTTGGATATTATTTAATAATTATATAAGTAAGAGTACAAAAAAACTAATTAAGACACGTGCAAAAAACATGGAGGTTATTACCTGAACGGTAACATTAAAAATTAATTGTAAAAAAAGATAATAAAATATCATAATAAAATCATATATGTCATTATATAATTTAATATATTTCTTCAATAGATTTATATTAATGTTACATTTTTTATAATAGATTTTTGAATGAGTACAGAGATAGTAAGGACAAAACATAAGGGCATTTCTAGTCTCTTTTTTTTCTATAAGAGTTATTCCTTATTCAATAGTCATTTCTTTTTTAGGGTGTATATACTAAACATGAATATATTCTATTATTATTATCCTTAAATTTTCTTTTCTTTAAATTTCCATTTATGATATTTATTTAAATTGTTTTATGGTTCAAAACTACAAAATATGTAAGATACTTTCGTCTCAATTTACCTTCCTTCAAGACACAAATTATGTTATGAACAAATAATATTTTATGGGGTTAACAAACATATCAGTGACATGTTATATCATGAACCTCATTATTTTCATTATATGTTTGGATTAATATAATATTATTATCTCATTTTTATTATGAGTCAATGTTACCAATGTGTTAATAATTATTGCTATAATCTCATCATTTATCAGGATTGTTTATGAATATTCATAAATGATGATATATTACAATCAAAATATCAAGAAAACATTTATATTTTTTTATCCTCTAGTTATTAATGATATATTCATTTATTTGTATCATTATCCACATGATGGTACATAATATAAATTTAGAATGTTTTGAAAAGAAATCTGATGTTATTTCACTCTTTAATCTAAAATTTGTATTGCACAAAAATCATTCTTTCAAAAACGTTTTCAAAAAAAATTAAGTGAAAAAGATAACATATTTTCAAGGAAAATTATTTTTAAATTGTTTTTTTGAAATTTGTTTATAATGTTTTCCAAATATTCCTATATATTTTTGAAAATTTATTTTCAAGTAAATTAATATTTCAAGATGATTTGTGTTTCAAAAATTATTTTTCATAGTTGAAAGAGTTTTTTCTTCTAGTTTGTTTTTAAATATATATTATAATTTATATTACATATAATATGAAAACCATTTCTGTCACCTATTTGTTATACGGTTTATTAACCAAGGATACCATTTTTATTATTTCTCTAATTGGTTATACATTTAATTAAATTTTGATTATTAATCATTATTATTATTACATGTTATTTTGTAATGAAATGATAATAAAACCATTCTATTTTACATAGGTTATGTGATGATAAAATGATTATAATACACAATTTCAATTTTATGTTATATGATATGAGGATTTTAATGATCTATTTTCTCTCATATGTGTCATTTAATCATGAGAAAGTTAGGACCTATATCTCCATATAATTCATTAATTAATTAATTATATCTAATGAGATAGATCTGGATGGAATGTGAAGTGAACTCAGTTTAGTAAGTGATTTTATCTACTAAGATAGTCTTGGGGGTGAACCTTGACTACTAATATGGTCTGGGGAGGCATCCCATTGCCTAATATTTCCTTAGAATTAATCCTTTAATAATATTGAAATCATTTTTATGCTTATGTGTCTACCATAATTTCATGGATAATCCTATGTTATTCATTCATGGCTAATGAAATTTTTCCCTTAAGATTCATATATTATGAACTGCCAATATATATTCCACAACATCTTAATTATGATCCCTAATGTGTAGGGTTTGTGCTTATAATTATATGATTTTTTTTCATTCCCTCATACTCATGATTATGATCATATATATATATATATATCCCTTTTTACCGTTACAGAGCATCTAATATCATCCTTTTATAGGTTTTTATTCATATGTTTATAAATATATGTATTATATATGATGTGTCTAAGAAGGGTTCTAGAACTTTATAACCTAGTATGAGACATTATTTCTCAAAATTGTACATGTGTTTATATTTTTTTTCTGATGGTACAAACCTAATACAGAAATTTGGTGTGTGTTTGTATAAAGTAAAAAATGTTCTAAAAAAGTGATGTAATCTATATGAATGATAAGTGAGGAACCCTATAGTTAGTTTCAATGAAATTTTCAATATAACCATTGGAACATATGATAATAAAATCATAGTGAGATCCGTATGTACATGTCTCTATGGATAAGTATTGGGATTAGTCATATAGAGTAAAGTTTACTAAAATTGTGGTAAAGCATAGAGTGGCTAGTTTCATTGAAATATATACATTTTCTGATACTACAAGTTTATTTGGATCTATAAAAATTTATATATGGGTAAAAAACACAAAAACACTGATATGATAAAGAATCAATTGAGAAAAAGTGCAGGAAAATGGGACATTCTATACACATATTTTGACACAGTTGGGGGATATTCTTTTGAAATTGACAAACTCTTCATGAATGATCATTAAAGATTCTAATAGATATTGATGAAAAATATCCTAGGATAAAACAATGGGTTCATTATTTAATTAAGGTGTGATAAAATATAAAAACAATATCTAATTCGATGAATATGATTCTTCCCACTATGATATATTCTTCTTACTCTGTGCTTTTGGTTATAGTCAATGGTTGGGACCCAAATAAACCATGTCAACGCTTAGTGTAATGGTTAATGCATTTATTTTTCACCTAATATTCAGAATTATATGTTATATGGAATGAAAAATTGATTCATATTATAAACCATAATTCTCAAGATATAAATCCTGATATAATTCTTAATGAGAATAGGGATGGGAAAAAAAGGTTCAGTCATTGTAAGGAAACTTACACCTTCTTTAAGTGGGTCTTCTAAACCACATGTTTTCTAAAAAATTGATCAAGTACCAATGAAATGATATTTTCTGTTCTCTAATGACAATAACATGAGAAATAGATTATTTTTCCATCGTTTTGAAGTATAATTGGACCAATATTGGACTACAATCAATAATACAATGGAACAAGTTGAAATTGATTCAATGGATTGCGAAGAGTCTAAGAACATAATTTTCAATATCTACATACATCATATTCATCATAAAATGATGATGAAGAAGATCCCTCTATAAAAGAAAACAGATGATGAATCTTTTTGTACATATGAGGCTCATTTTACAATACTTATGAGGTATGGTTCATATATTATCATCTAATCTAAAATAATGTTGACAGTTATTTCATTTGAATAAATCCATCTCTCAGAAAGAAATTAACAACAAGAGAATTTAGTAGTTGTTAATATATTGTTCATTTTTTAATATAGGTTTAAAGGGAGGTTATAAATAAATATATGTCTCATGGTTTTGATAAGATAATAAATATGGAGTTCAAATGATAATCTAAAACCCATGGAGAGAAGAATATGATATTTACTTTATAAACTAAGTGTGGGAAGAGCCATGGATTAAAATGATATTAGAGGTATAATAAATGTTTTATGTTTCGAACAGAATTTAATTAGACATTTGATTTCCTATGTGAATGAAATATGTTATCTAAAAAAGAAAATATGGAGAATGCTACATTGAACTCCCCTCCCCCACATCAGTACATCTAGTGTAAGATGAATGGGAATTATGTTAATTAGTACCCAAACTAAAATAATATTGATGATGATTGATGTTATAAATATATTAATAGAAATGAAAAGGGGAATCCTCATGAGATAATTATTTATATTGATGGGTGTGGTAATAACATGGTGAAAGGTACACTTTCCATCCACTATAGAATTGCTACTGTCATGTTTGATTTTGGATTTAAAAACAATTTCATATCTAAATAATTTTATAAGGTTATCATGATTCCAAAAAAATTATTAGATGTGAAATTAGTAGTGAAACCCCCTAATAGAAATATTATTGAATCTAAAGTCTATAATTCCTCTCTAGTTGATGATTATTGGAATGTTCTTCCTCTAAATATTTTTATTCTTCGTCTAGTTGAATTTGACGTTCCCTAGGCATAGATTGAACTTATATGAATAAATACCACATCAATTCTCAAGGAGGGGTTGTTACAGCTGATATTTCAGACCAAACTAAGATTCCCTATAAATGTGATTATTTGTATGAACATCTCCTGGAGATTACATCCTTTGTATGAGTCTTAATTCCCACTCATAAGGGATGTTTATCTCAAATGGTTGAGGTGAAACTCGGCTTCGATGACATGCATATTGTTCAGTAATTTTTGGATGTATTTACTAATGATTTTCCATTACTTCAACCCAACAATTGATGTTTATTTATAAATATAACTAATAGATAGTTTCTTACCAATTTCAATGATTCTTATGCAGAGTCCCGTGTTGGATTCCACTATGGAGTTCCTCAAGATAGTGGGAAACAAGTCCTTAAGTGCACCTCCTCAAACACTAGAGGTTTCCAATTACTAGCGAGGGCCTATGGTGTGTACCTGGGGAGTCTATGTCGTCCTAGATTATTGTGGATCACAAAAACATATAATAAATAGGTAAAATCAAAAGTACATGATATATGACCTGACCAGATACACACTATTGTAGAAGTAGTAAAAACAAACAGACAACAAAAAAAATGTTATAAATTCAAGATTGATATCAAAAAATGAAGATGTGGAATAAATCATATTAACTAAAAATTGATGATTATGACATGTCATTACTCAAAAATACTGTTCACAAGGAATAGGGGATACAAGTATATACCACATTCTATCAACCATATATAACTAAAAAACTGCAACTACAAGTATCTCGAGCATAGGATAAGCCCTCTTCCCCGATACACCATATTAGAAAATTGAATGAAACATTTTAATATTGACACCTACATTTATCTATACCTATAATCATCATTTATTAATATGTACCAAAGGTTTCGGAATCTGGGTGTGAGAAATAATCCTAGTAGACCACCTACCATGATGTCCCAATCAATCCAGTTTGTGCAATGTAAAATGAAGAGTGTGACAATATAAATGAAATCATTGAATGAAAAAATAGATACATTGTTATGGGTACCTCAATAGATACACAATCGATAATGTTTTTTTGGGGATAAATAGAGATACTAAAAAATGAACATTTAAACGTAATAAGGTTTGAACAAGAGTCATCATATGGAATATTGTGTGGACTAACCCAAAGATTAGGACTAGTCTTAGTGGAAGCATCTCTAGTATATCAATTTGGCTTGGTCAAAATTTAGATAAAATTCATAATATATATTTCAAGAATGAAATCCATAAAATCCAATAATGTAATCGTGAGACCATTTATAGTAATCTAAAATTAATCTCAAGGGTCACCAATGGAGCCTCCATGATAACCAATACCACATAGTCTATCCAAGGTGACCCATTACGACATCCCTTATATCACTCATGGAATGATTGCCTATGATTATGAACATGGTATTTCATATATGGGAATTTTTATCACTCATGGTATATCCAATACATCATTTCAATGACCCCATGCCTAGTTTCTCCCATAGGGGACCGATGTCACCCTTGTGTAAAGTATTCCACATGGAGAGCATGTAAAATTAAATACATGTTTTACACATGATGTTTCATGATCTAAACTATTCATGGAGAGTCCATCAATGTTTTTATTATGTTATTATGTTATTAATATTTTAAAAACTTTTTATATAATCCCTTTAGTGATTTTATATGAAATTTCATAATTTTTGTGAAATATTAATGATTTAATATTAAATATGAATTTTGAGCACTATTTGAATTCAACCAGATTCATGTCAGTTAATAGTTTTAATAATCTCTATCACCATATTGATCAAATTAGTGTGGATAGTGTTTTTTAGGATTCCATATTCAATTTCCTACATATCATTAGAAGGAATTGTTGTCCAATTATACCATTTGATTGGTCATATGGACCACATTAGAAGGCCCACAAAATCTATGAACAAATTGTATCAGCCATGAAGATTGAATTGATAGGATCAATCAGGAAGTCAAAATTTATATAGTATACTCCAATGTTTGGGGAACAACTCAATGAGTCACAAATAAAAATTTAAAGTCTCAAATCTAAAAACAATGTGTCGAATTAAAGAAATAAATTCCTTCCCACCATTCTGTCTCGGAATTAAAATCAACTTACTATTCTTTAATTTTATCATGATGTACTCGTAAAATCAGGCTGTGAGTTTTTAGTGTGAAATATACGATATGGGAGGAAATCATTTTTGAAAAATCATTTTTATTTTAGTGCATCTCTTTGTTTTAAAACCCATTCACATATCTTCCTTCAAAAAAGTGTTGATAAACATTGACAGGTGAAACCTGTTTAGTAAAATAGACAAATCATTCGCTCCAAAAGTCCAATGACAGCCAAATTTTGAGGGATGACAGAAAAAATAACAATATAAAACTTGTAATAATATCATATCTCGATATTAAGATTCATGAATGGCCAAATTGGTGATGTAAGTGGAGGGGAAGATTTGGAATGAAAACAATCCACCTCCTTGGGCTATAAATACCACCCCCACTTGTCCTTGCATGTTGTTGGAATTTCATAAGATAAGATCATACATTGTAACTACCAAAACATTTCCAATGGCTTGGTAGGAACTTCCATACTCATGTTTTCACTTGAGAGAACCTTCCTACTCTTTTTTTCATGTTCTTTTGTGTTCTTATTATTTTTAATTGTGTAAGTCTATTTTCATTTAATTAGAATTTTAATACCTGTTTCTTTGTATTCATATATTATTCTAATCCACCATCTGTTAAATAATAATAATGTTCTTAAAATAGTTTAAATACAATTTAAACCCCTTCCCTTATTTTTCTTTTTCATTAAATCTAAATTTTGTCTTTAATTCCAATCATTGTTCATGTGTGTGTGTTCGACACACAACTCTTTTCTTATCCCATTCTATTCATTATATTAATAATTAATCACCATAATCACATATTACCATATTAATAATTATCTTAATGTATGAGTAAATAAACCATTAGGGTGAGTTATAATTTAGGTATGTCTTGTGATTGAGAACATTTTCTCGATGAATATTTTTTAAATTAACATTGTATATGTTGGACTTACCATGTCATGGATTAATGACCAGTTTTGTTTAAAGTGTGGTTTCAATGAATTATTGGAACCATAAATACACTACCATCAACATGTACTGATTGATATTAGATCCCAAAGTTATGTTAAGTCTTGGATTAAAGTCGTAACACTTATGAATTTCATTCAATGGCATCTTGTGAGGTGCGAGTTAATTTGATGTAATATAATGCAGGGATCTAGAATATCACAAGCTTAACTACCTAATAATAAACTCACCCCAATCATTATAAAATTTTTAAATCAAACACCAACCATTAATAACATTATTTAATCTCTTCAAACAAACCCCTATAATCAAAATACAATCAACTAAAAACAATCGACTATTAAAAATTATCATAGCCAAGGATTTGACATGATTACTAATATATACATTGGTAGAGAATCAGAACATTTAATGGTCGATAGTCGACAGTTGGATGAGATTTAATGTCAGAAACCCATTTTTTTCTCATCCCATTGCATTTAAGTAATAACATTATCAATGAAAAATAAATATCAAGGCATTTCAATAAAACCATGTTAAACAGGTTATTTAATACAATTTAATTTTATCCTATAACAATGGCACATAGTGAGTGAAAATGGCATGAAATAGATTCATGGAATACATTCCAGGACATAAGTTGTGCACACAAGTAAATAAGAATATAAATTAACAAATTTCATAAATAGGTATACAAATCATATATTTCATAAGAAAAATTGAATAATGAATGATGTATAAGAATAAGAATCAATATAAAAGACAAATAATGGACAACCATTTATCTCAAATAAATACTTTAACTACATAATTTATTATATCTGCAACCCACATCAAATTATGTTTTAAAATCTTATGGCAAGCAAAAATATGATGTTAAATGGGTAGACCGAAGAGGTGGCTTCAATAGAGAAGAATAAGAACCTAGTAATTGGTTTATCTATAGTAAAATGTCCCATATGACATGATAAATCATTTATATTAATTAATTTTTCATTATAGAGGGGTCTCTAAAAAGGTCCGGTGTGTGGCATAATGGTGCATTGTAAAAAAGTGATGAAACTTTGGTAAAGAAACTATAATACCAACATTTGTCTCATAGATGACCACACATCCATTTTAATAAATATGATAGATCTAGAATTAATGATATGTAGGAAGTTAAAAAATGACATGAAAATAGGGAAACCGATATCACACATAAATAACACATTAGATGGAAGAATAAATGAATAGTGAAAGGAAGAGAACTATAGAGCTCACCACTATATATCCAATGATTCAATGGTGAGAGATTTAGTTCTAAAAGGAGAAGGAATTGATATCCTATGAATATGTAGAGGGAGAGATCATGGGTGATAAGTGGAGTCTTCCTCCATTGAAAAGGATAATAGATGTAGGGAGGTGAGTTATTAAACATTTTGAGGGGAAATTTAAATTTTCACATTATTTATTACGATGAATGGTCTATCTACATGGTGGGGAAACCAATTCACCAACCGTGAAACAAATTTTTCATAAGGAGGGACCCCAAACTGTTAGGTTCATGGTTTGTCTAGGTGTGAGAAAATCCATTGTCTATGATTTATCAAACTGTGGACAAGCATGTGTCTGGGCTCACATGGTTGCAGATGACATGTGCGGTCCAAAGCACCATATTGTCACATGACATGGTGGAAAGGATTATCAAGAATTATTAGCCTAGTTTTCTTCTTAAAAAATCATGGTTAGGAGATTTAAATAATCTTTATATACCCTTGATACCCCTTCGAATATATTATGGAACATTAAAAGTAACAAAAGGAATTTAAAAAAAATTGTTCACACCTTTTCTAAAAGATGGTATGTTACAACCTCTCTTCCATAAGGCAACACATCCTTTATTTTCCTATTCAATGGTAGTAAGACTCCATTTAATAATAGTGTCATATAATGTGCACAAACATCATCCTCGAGCTCCTAGGTCTTTTTTTTACGAGTTCCTAATTCCAGATTATTTAGCAAAAAGGATTAGACCTCCCTCAAAGAGCCTTTTTTACAATAAATGATGCATATTATATACTCCTCGAATAATGAATCTTACTCCATCTCAAGATACCTAATGTAAAATGAATGAGATATGAAAAAATTCTACCAAAAAGTTACAATACGAGGAAGAATTCATGAATGGAACATTACCATTGAAATAACTATAATCGACATGCTAATAGCCTGAATGTTTCCACAATCTTGAAATTTCCAATATATTGAGGAAATAAATTTCCCTATCCAATGATTCCTCTATGAACCAGCCAAGATGAAACGTTAAAAACCCATATTTACCACCTTAATATCGTGAGTGTGAAGGAGAAAATCGACATAATACTTCTTTATAGAATGTGATATTTACATAATGTTCTAAATCAGCTAGACTTTCTCAGAAGTCTCCTAAATGAGTAGGTGACCTAATTGTATAGCCTCACCAACCTATAACTAGAACAAAGTTGAATGGAAAAACCTATCATAAATGACATCATATAGATCCATATGAATAATTTCTTTAAAACATTTATAATATGAAAACAAAACTAGAGGTAAATTTTTTTTCATGAACATCCCAAATCTTGGAGAAATTCCTGTAGAATGTCATATAATAGTTTTTTTGTTATCATAGACATTCCTTTAGTCTAAGGGAGATATATTTTACTCAATATAACATGTGAACGTAGTGCCTTTTGACACCCTTTATAGAACTATGTTGTAATGTGGGAATCTTTGTCTGATATTTAATAAAAGAGAACACCATGAATTCTATGATCCCTAGCATGTAAATCTTTCCAAGATCATTTATTTAAAATTTATCTTAGATCGGTATAAATTCTTCAACCCTAGTGAACCATTCAATGATCATCCATATTTCATTACTGCCTCGAGGGGATCTCGACAAGCCTTTTTGAAATCCTTGGTGATATCATTCTATTTCCACTTAGGAATGGATAATGGTTGTATAATCCCATCAGGTATCTACTGATGTGTGTTCACCAATTAACACATGACTGATCGAGTAACAATATATTCTTTCTACCTCTTCATATCAGGCCTCAATTATTGGCGATGTGCGTTTTGATAAATCTTGTAATGGTAAGGATGAACACCAAAATAGTGGAATCAGATTCTATCATCAACTAAAATTGTATATTATAAGGCACCAAAAAATTTCAACTGAATATTAGAGTATCACTCAGATAAAAACAGCATAAGGTGGTGGGTTCTCAAATGTGACATCTTCCATCAGGATGAGGCCCTCTGGATTTGATTACTACCTTAATATCACCCCCTCCATAAAAAATTATGACACTTCCAGTTCTACTAAAACAAGTTTCCTATAACATTTCGTATCCTCTATATGAAACTCATAAAAAAGTTCCATCAACTTTCAATCAATGATGGAAATTTGGATTTCCTATGTCTGAGTTTTCAAGATCATGTCATTAACTACATAATTTCTACTTAATTTTGTATAAAGAATCCCCTTTCAAACAAGCATAGGTATTCAGCCCACATACGCTGCATAGATTCAAGTCTTACTATGTGGATATTTTTTTGAGAATCCTATAATCCATGTAAATGATGAATCGATATCCAAAAAGATAATTTATCCAATAGAATAAGACATGAACCATAGAAAATAGATTTTGGAAATGGATAGAGTAATTCCTCCTATGAATACTCGGCTAGTGGGAACCATTTGATACAACCAGATAACTATTCTTTAAAACATCCTATAGATTGATACTTGAATCATAATAGTAAACAATATATCATCTACCGAGCACTGTAAGAATTAGTAATTTCATTGAATTCATTCTTCAATTTAACTCTTGAAATTTTATCCCACATTATTCAATGAAAATAATATACACACCATTCTTGGTTAAGATAATATGTTTCATTGCTATGTGGTACAATTCATGGATGAATCAATTATAATAAAAATCTATCTCCAGGAAACTATGAATTTCGAACACATTCTTGGGATAATACTAGGAAACCATGATGCTCATGTTGTATGGGTTAACAAATAAACTTCATATGAAAATTTTATGAAACTATAAGTGGACCTTGTGGATCCAAAAGATGAATTTACCAATCATTAGAATTTCTAATTCTCTATTAATGTATTCAAGATGATCTAAATAATATTGGAATGGTCATATATCATGCCAGAATACTGAAAAATGGCATCTTCATAGACTACCAAAACTGAATTTAGTTATTCATTGAATACATGGTTCCTAAAAACCATAAAAATTGATGATGTGATTATTAATGTGAAAAAACATTACAGGATTCTCGTAATATCCTTACATACTCCAGAAATTTATTTGTGGTATATTTGATTGAGTCACATGAACCTGATGGTATCTCGGCCTTTGATCAATCATGGAGAAATATATTTAACTTCATATCATCTTGAAGTGGTTGTGTAAATGAGGAAATGGATATCAGTTCATCGCCATAAACTATTTCAACCATCAGTAATCTACACAAAAATAGAGTGTATTTTATGACTTATTTTCATAAAGTGTTGGGTATCCCTAAGGAAATGTGTTATATAATATAAAAACCATTGCCTCTAGATCATCATTCTTATTCTTGGGTTCATATAGATATATAGGTGACATCATATATGGGTGAAAGTACATTGGTGCTACACCTAAAAAAAGTTCTATACTTAACTCAAAATCTATCTCAAGTGGTTAGGTGGAGAAATAGTCAAGGAAAATATTAATAAAATGACCAACATCAGTAGGGAATTACACAGGATTCATTATTGGATCACTCATAAAGGGACTAGCCATTTAGGATGTCACTACACCTCCCCCAATACGCTTGGGTCCAGCATGACAAGACTGGATATCCCAATCACCCATACAGATATATTTAAAAACCTCAGGTGATGTGAGTGACACTAGATGATGATATTAATCCAATTGGTCTTGATAATGAACGACACATTCTATATTGAGAATAACATCAAATTATATCTTCTCAAGGAGTAAGAATCCCCCTATGAAATAGTACCCACCTATCTCAATTGGAAACACTTAGAACTGGTGTATTCAATTTGATTTGACACATAGAGGTATTCCAAGATACAAAACTCTATATAAGTAATCAATTAAAAGTCATTAACATTCCTAAACTATAAAATATATAAAAGGGTGTGATGAACCTATATAATAAATGTACAAACTAATTGAGAAGACAACATAATAGTACTTATTATCGTATATGGCCCTAGACTCAACTCCTCAAAAATAGGTAGAAAAACAACAATATGGATTGAAGCCTATCCTTGAGATGCTACCTAACTGGCTTGAGAAGGTCTAATCCATTGATTTCGAGCTCTGAAGCATAAATACCTCATCCAAAAAAACATTATCAGTCTAGCTAGAAAATAAAATTGAAATACTATCCAAACATGGATTCATTGATCTTACACCCGAAATAGGTTTTAGTACAGATCCTTTTTCACTAATGTCTAGTGGACATGATCATAAGAAGCTCTAATGGGAACCCATCCCACTACATCTCAAAACACACTAGGGTTACTAAAAAACTGGGGATTTTAATTTAATGGAATTACACATTAGAGACACACCACATGGATAGTAGTGCATGTAACTTAGGCGGATCCATCCCTATGTGCACCATCCAAAAGATTATTTCTTCTGTAAGATGAACCACCACCTTGCCTCGGATTGAAACTACCCTGGATAACAATCCCAGCCTCTCTGAGATTTCATTATTTAATAAGGGGCTAGTTTACTATTTATATAATGATATTCAACTAAATTATATTCACCTACAAATAGACTATATACACAGGCTAGTCCCTAAACCAGCTAATAGTATTCAACTCAACACCAATCAGAGAAGAAGAAAAATTATGAAGCTCAATAATGTGAGAAGAATAAAATAGCATGGTCATAGTTCCATACATTAGATTCATTATCTTTATAGTCTGATCTTCCCTTAATTTGGATTATAGAAGTCTCTCTAGATGTTACCCTAGACCATACACTGATAACTCTCATCATTTAATATATTGTCTCCCAAATGATTGGTGGAATCATGCAACATTTAGGTATAGATTTTGAACATCCACTATGGAGGCATGTCAAGATGGTCAAACATTGATAACATAGACTTTATCCAAGAATCAACTACCTCAGTTCCTCTGTGCCATGAGAAGGTGTGAGGATTATTCTCCTTGAAATATCAAATTAGTTCTTCCATAATAGTGGTACGCCAAGGAGCACACCAGACATGCATCATAAATAAGAAAAAACTATGATGGATTTGAGAATCTATGCCATGTGGAAGATCAACAGGTGGTTCCTCAGGTAACACTACAAGATGTACTATGGGTGGCTTAGGGACCACCATCTTTAGATTATTCTCATTTCTTGATTAATGGCATACAAAATAAGGATTTCATGGTGGCATCACTCTAAAATTTTTCTTGCACACTCATCTGATAATATTTATAACATATTGAAAAATCGATAAAGAATGGAATTGTATAACTCCTAACTACAATAGAGACACACCCAACTAGATACTCCTAAATTCATATATATATGATAATAAATGGCACAAAAGGGCCATATGATACATGTCCTACTACCCACTAGTATGATCACATCAATGTAATTGTTTCATATGATACATATAAGCTAACCATTTCATTTTAAATATTATTATCATTATCATTTGATAGATTACACTACAAAAAGGAACCATGATATACACTTAAATAGTCCCTTGAGAATTTGAATTGTAATATGACCAATAGAAATAGTAATTTGACAAATAGAATAGTAACATCACAAATGAAACTAAAAATAAAATTTAAGTATCTTATGAATGAAAATATGATGGTTTTATTTCATGGAATAAGTAATGTAACTAATTAAAATGATAAATTAATTATTGTAATTTTTGTGAAATAAAAATGTTTATTTAAAATTTTATAATTAATATAATAATTTTTAATAATTTTTTCATTAAATATATTCATAAATTAATATTTTATTGTATTATGATTATAATATAATTTTATGATCCCTTAGTAAATTGTTCAACGTGTCGTAATATCTGTTGTAATTATAAAATGTGTATTTTTGAAATAAATTATGATTTTAATTAAAAATTAAATTTACCATATTTTGGAGATCATTTTTTCAAAATGGTTTCCATTTTCATTTTGAAAAATTTCTAGGGTTAATTTTGTGGTATTTATATAATAGTTGATGTTGTTGGGAAGAGTGAAATATAGTAATTTATGGTATTTGGTAAATACATGTATTATTGACTCATTGATGATGTATGGTCGATATAAGCACCATTATATTGGAAAATATTTTTTTATTATATATTTTTACAATAATGAAAACGATTCATAGTCTTCATTGAAAATAATAAACTGAATAATAAAATAATGAAAACACCCCCTCCTCCATTATAAATACCACCTCTCCCCACCCATTCTCCTCAGAAAGTATAATCCATTATTATTCTAAAATTCTTCCCAAATCCTCTTTTATTATCTCCCACATGTCCATGAGCTTTTCCCTCACAAAAATTTCAATCCAAATCCAATTAATTAGGTTCTCATGGAGAATAATTCTAGACTGTAAATAAACATTTTTACTAATTTAATTTCTTTTACTTTCTTTTTTTCTTTTCCAATCTTTATCCCCTATATACATACACGAATGATAACTCATTTATGCTATATATACAAAAATTTAATTGAATTTATTGAATATACATCATCAAACCACCTCCTCTCTCCCATTTATTCTAAAAATGAAATATCCATCTGTGATGTGTCAATTTACAACATTCATGGAAGATGCATTTTCATTTTTCATTTCCACCTTCAAGGATGGACATAAAACCATTAATATGGTTGATAAAATTTTATTATAAAAATTATATGTTTTATAATTTATATAGATAGTATATATGCATAATATTAATCAATAAACCAAAACCAGATCTCCTTGATCCATAAATGTCCAAATAATTAAAATGGTTATCATTAACTTTTAATCTAGTAAATCATCCCCGAATCATTGAAAACAAATTATATATAATATCAATTAATATTTTATAATTTCATTAATAACATATTGTTTCAATTCATGATATCTATTCCAATAATACATGATATTTAAAACTTTTATAAATGTAATACAATAATGAAATCGAAGAAAACAAGCATTCATGAATGACAACATTAAATCTAATAACTCATTAAAAGAACATAAATGAACATAATAAAATTATAATACATAAAATTTATGTTTAATTTGTTATAAATGAAATTATTAATGAATCTAACTTTATTATTAGGACCTTAATTAATATTTAAGAACACTTTCATACATATGTAAAGGGGTTGTCTCTAAAACATCATTTATCATTAGTTTCTTTCTCTATAGTTACCATAATGTAACACATAATTCTTCATTTTTACTCCTCTAAAATTCTGTTCCAATTTTAAAAACATATCGACCTAGGTCAATTTCTCTTTCGTTGATGAAAAATAAATTTTTTTTAATATTTTCATATCAATTCCTTCTAATAAGAAATAAGAATTTACGGGAAATTCCCAATTTCATACCAATTTTCAAGTACACTCCATGATATTTCTTAAGAAACCAATATTTTTATAAAATCACTATATTTTTCATGATTAAATATCATTATTATTTTATGTTTCTATGAAAGATGTTATTTATTTTCTCACATAATATATTCATTCATATTCTTCCTTAAAACTTGCTAAAAGGGATATTTTATAATGTTTATTAAACAGCATTTTACATGTTTTCAATTAAGTTGGACATCACTTATCACATTATATGCCTACATTACCGTATTAATTTGCATTTTTAATTTTGATCTATTCTTTCTTGGACACCATAATTATATCCCCTTTGGTTATTCCTTATTCACCATTTACTCCTTATGTTTTGTGTATGTAGAATTTCCATTTACATTTGATCATCATTTATTAACGATTTTATTAAATATCCACATTCCTTATATAAGTTATTTGATTATTGCCTTATCCATATACCATTTCTACAAATAGTGTATTTATTTTATTGTTGTTATTAAATTGTACCTATGTATGAATAATTCATTAGACTTCTAGTGATATGTAGGGCCAGATTATAAATAGTCCTTCAATGAATTGACAGCTCACATGAGACAAAATAGTTTTTGGAAAAACCCTTAATTTTTGTTTCAAAATAGAATTATATTGTTTCCTACCAACATACCTTAACCATCCTGTCAACAAATGGTTCATGTTCTAGAATCATTATGTCCAATAATTAATCATTTTATACATTTTGTATTTAGTTATGACATTCTATGATATTTTCATTATGGGAAAAATCTATGGATACATTTTCAATTATATTTTATTAATTTAATGTGTTTTTAATCTATTTTATTTCTCAAAATGATTATTCCCTATTTAATTTTCATCACTTATTACAGATTCATGTAACCCTTACTAAGCGTTTGATCTCAACATTTTTTTGTTTTCCCTCCCCATTTCATGAAGATGTAATATTTGAATAAGTGTTAGGGATGAAATTTATTATTCATTATTATGTATTATGATTAATTAACAATTTATAAGGGAACCATGTATGTATATAGTTCAAGAAGACAACTAAACTTATTGGTCCTTTGTGATTTGATCTTCTGTATCTATGCCATTGTAAAAAAAACCACTGACTCCATGAAACTAGGGTCAAGGTTGTTATAGTAGGTAACAAAAAATATTTAAGAGAAACCACGTGAACGTGATGTTAAATTTAAATGAAAATTTTAATAATTCATTTTAGTGAATTTTTATCTCAATAATCAGGATGGTTGTGAGATAACTTTGTGTGTGCCTTTATGTATTGATGGTTCTTAGTGGAAGGAATGTTGTTAATACCCATGGACAAAAAAAGGATTTATCTATATGGGATTTCAACAAAGTTAGTTTTGGAGATGATTTGATCATGATCATATTAGAAAAATATACTTAGATTAGGACGAATAAACATAATACCCCAATTTAGGATCATTTCATGTTGAATAATTCCCAACCTATTAGTGATACTATGAATCCAGTTATAGCTAAGTAGTGGATCAATTCCCTCAAAATCATATTTTTGGCATTGATTTTTGATGAAATATTGTAGGTACTACTAGTGGTATATTTTATCAAGGTATATGCTGGTTAATGGTGGTTACTAATCTAGAGATGAATTATAGAGATGAAATATAATACATGAAATGAAGAACAATTAATGAGAAATACATTAAAAAAATTCCCCTCAGGAGAAGTGACCTGGAATGAAGCTCAAATTCCATAGCTCAAAAAATGAAATAAGAGGTTGTTGTTAAGTATCAAATTGCCGTTACAAAGCTAGAAACACATTCTATAGATTACATATATCATTCAGGAGACAACATTTATCATTTTTTTTTAAGGTCTTCTGCTATGTTTCGGATGGGAACTCGCTTCTCAATTATTTTTAAAATATGATGAAATAGTATTAAGTGTCATAGAAAAAAGAATAATTTTGATAGATCTTATACGTTTATGGGAACTAAATAGAATAATAGGGCTTATGATAACCATGAAAGAGGTTAAGCATTAATAAATAATATTATAATGATGAAATTCCCAATATCCTAAAATTGTAGAAAGAATAATCCTGAGAAATGATTGAATGGAATAGGTTTTTGTTATCGGTGTAGTGAAAAGGATTATCGATCTGATGAATGAAAGTGTAAGAAAAAGATCCTTGTTATTCAATAGTTTAATTATAATGAAATCAGGAATTATTCAAATCAATTACCCAAGCATAATGAATATATTCCATAGAAGAGTTCAATGGGTGATGGCCAAGCTTGTGTGATCAACACATCTGAATTATATGTACCCAATGATATAGGGGAAGGTACAATAATCCTATATTCAAATTTAGCAATAATTTATTTGATTTTTTATCAGCAGAATCATTTATATCAACTCAATTTTAGAATGAAATTCGATATTTCTCTTTTTATTAAATAAGTGTGTCATTATTAAAAACCCATAAGGGAAGTCTCATTCTAACAAAAAATTGTCAGGAAGTTCCCATTATAGTATATACAAATTATTTATTTTCTAAACTAATTATCATACCTAGGTTTTAATTTAATATAATCCACTATATGAATTTGAATTTAAAATATATTTGGGAAATTTACTTCAAGAGGTAGGAAATTATGATTTGTGAGGATGGATTAGAATCCCTTATCTTTATAGCTAACACCACATCATCTGATTCTCATAAAAATATACCCCTATAGATCTAGTGAGTGAAATTCATGAAGAGGAAGCCAAAAAACATATATGGATGAAGAAAGTCATATTAAATTTGATAATGAACAAATTTTATATTAATACATTTATGTATTTCTTGACGAATAATTGGGATAATCCGCACAATGTGATGTTGAGTTTACCAATGATTTAATTAATGATTCAAGACCAATAGAAAAGAATCTGTATATAATTCCCAATATAGAATTAGTGGATCTTAAGAAACAACTAGGGGTGGTTTTTAATAAGAGATTTATTTTCCCTAGTGTTTCTCTAGGGAGAGACCATGTTCTATCAGTTAATAATAAAGATGGATCATTGAGGTAGTGAATTATTAATAGGGAAATAAATGTTATCACAATATATAACAAGTAACATTTTCCATGAATCAATGGATTATTTGATCTACTTCACAATGCTCAATATATTTCAATGATTGAACTTTGTTCTATGTATCATCAATTTCATGTAAAGAGAGAATACATTCTGAAGATAGATTTTTATATGGGGAATAGACATTACATTTTTTTTGTAATACCATTCCAATTAACTAATGAATGGATATAATAAGAATAATATTAATGGAATATCCTAATGTTTTTTTCAAATATTCATTGTTTAAATTCTGTGATATTTTAAAATTTTATAGGACCATGAGAATCACCTGTGGATCATTCATGGTACTCACATAAGGAAAGAGTTATATGGTAAATTTAAGAAGGGAGGTTTTTGGATTCATGAAATATCTTTTCTTTTCTATATTTTCTATTTGGATAGAATATCATATCATCTTTCAAAGGAAAAGGAAATAGAAAAATATCTTACACCAATGAACAAAACATTGTTATGAATATTTATTGGTATAGTAGGTAACTATCAGTTTTTTGTTCTGATATTTTCCAAATTTCTAACCTATTAACCAAGCTCACACATAATGGGGTGATGTTCTTATAGAAAAAATAATATGATATATGTTTTAAAGAATTAAAGTGAGTATTGTTCAATTATCTGATATTTACTCTATGATTAAGAAATAATGGTTTTTTAATATATAATCATACATCAAAGAAAGAGATAGGTTGTGTCCTTTTTAAAATGATAATGATATTTCATATGCATCTAGTAAGATGAAAAATCATTTAAAAAATTATAAAACACATGATTTTGAGTTATAGTCTATAATATTTGATCTGAACATATAGAGATAAAATTTCTACAGTGAATTATGTGATATATATAAATGGATCAAAAGAGTTTGAAATATATATTTACATAGAAAGAGATCAACATGAGTAAAATTTAATTGATCGACTTACTAAATGATTATGATTTATAAATTAAATACAATTAATTAAAGGAAAATTAGATATAATATGAATTATGTAGGAATGATCATGGACTTCTTACCTAAATAGCGATTGAGAAGGATCCTATATTCATGTTTTTAGTAGATATGGTTAATAGAATATCTAGTAATGGGAAACAAAAATCTTCTTTCACATGAATACTCATCAATAATTTCTACTTAGGATAAAAATATATGAATTTTATGGTGAAAGTTTTCAAATGAAAATTAAATCCATTAAAGATGATAGATTGGAAGACTTCGAGTATGAGGAAAGAATTTTGAAATTTGATATAAGGTATGCATTACATAAGTACTAGAGATAAAAATGAAACTACTATATTATTTTCTGTAAAGACCCTTAAATTTCAAGGAAATTTTTTTTTTAATTTTCTTTGGAATTTTACAAGGACGCAGTTTCTGACGGCACCTGATTCTGAGGCCCGGTGTGCCCAGAATCATTTCCCGAAGTTTGGCTCGGGTACGTTCAGTGAACGGACGAGCGGGTTTTTCTAACTTTTGAACTGTTGCTCGAAATCGAATTCTGAGGGCACCAATGGAATCACAGCGCCGGTAATTTCTTAGAAACACCTCTTCCGGAGTTTCGTTTTCTCGGGTGTGGTTTTTAATTTTTGGGCTTAAAGTTAAGAAATAAAATAAATTTACGACAAACTTTATTTTATTTCTCTTAAGCCACTTGGAAGCCACTTGAAGCCACTTAAAGTGGCTTAAGCTGAGTTGATGCGGATAGAGTGCTATCCAGAAATATCCTACCCTCTTGGTAGGATATTTGTGAGGTGGGGCCCGCACGAGCCCCACCGTTTCTTTCCGATAAGTAACGCACCCGCGAAAACCCGTCATTATGAAAGTCAACTGACGCGTTTTCTTAATTTCTTAATGCAACAATTATTTGGGCGGATGTATTCGTTGAATTAATTGGGTGGTTTTATTCGTTGAATTAATTCAATGAATTAATTTAATCGTTTCTTAACCTGTTTTCAATCCGTTGGCATAATAATAAAATAAGACCAACGCATGACTTCTGGAAAAATGCTCGTTGAGAGGTTTTGACAACTTTGTGCCTTCGTCCTTCTTTGCGAAGAACGTGAAGAACGCGAAGAATGCGAAGAACGCTGTCACCCTTGGAGATTGATGATGCTTCTTCCGAGACGTTCTTCCCCACAACGATCTCTGATCACCAACTGCTTGAGGTAGGAGATTTCGGGTTTCTTTTAAATCTTCCTTGTGGTTTATAACAACACATGGATTTAATCGATATAATTAAATCTTCATGTTTTTGAACCTTGGAGTTCGTCGATGCGACACAGTATTCCACAACGACGCGATGCCCTTCTGCGACGACGCGACACCTTTCCGCAACGACGTGACGCCCTTCCGCGAAGATCAAATCCGCGAAGAACGCGTGTGCGACGACTTGAAGAGGTAGGGGTTTTGTTTGTGAAATGATTTTATTCCCGTGGTTGTTCGTCTAAAATAATGAGCCCGGATCAAAGTGAAATTTTAATTTATTAAAATTGTTTCTTGAAATGTTTCATGTGTTGATAATTAATTTTCCCAATTGTTATCTCCTAACGCGGAGGGTGCGGGCCAAACAAACACGGCCAGACAACCCTCTGTCGTTCTTCGTTGTTCTGCGGATTTGGCAGGCGATGACAAAACGTGACGCAAGGGTGATTTGATGATTCCGTAGTGAAGAATGGGTCCCGGGAGGAGCAGCGGCCCAGATGGGAAGGAAAACGGACAACCGGAGCAACTATGTTGGCCCGTGGAAGTCTTCGGCAGTGCGGGTCGCTGGCGCGGCGGTGCCGGCGGCCGGAGGCTGTGGTGCCCCGACGCACCACCGGAAGAGGTAGCCACGGCTGAAGCCGCAGCGGCGGTGGCCAGCGGACCCGCGGCCGCGTGGGTCCGGCTCTCCCACACGGGACGCGGCAGAAGCCGCATTCGCTGTTGCCCAGCGCGGCCCCTCGAGGGCCGCGGCTTCCTCAATCCGCGGGAGCGGCACCCCGCGGCTGCCGAGCTCGGCCGCTTGGCCGAGCCGAGCCAGGCCGGTCCGACCGGGTCGGGTCGACCCGGTTCAGCCGACCCAGGGGGGGTCGGGCCGGGTCGGCCCGGGCCCAGACCCCCCGTCTTCGGATCGTTTTCGGTCTTTTTGACGTAACATGAGCTACGGGCCTCCGAAAAACACGCCGTCAGCGGGGATGCGATCCTTGGATTGAGACGGCCGTTTCGGTATATTACACTCAAGGTTTCGACATACTTTGGGTTCAGCCGGGTTGGTTCGAACACGAAACCAACCAGGCCCTCGGAGCAGAAACGCTCATATCTTGAGCTTCGGACATCCGATTGACCTATCATCGACTTTGTTGAATTCCTATAAGTGAGACAGATCTTTTGGCTCACTCCGCCCGAGGTTTGGACGCAGGTGGGGTACGATCGGGTTGGTTTTTCCTTAAAAACCAATCGGGCCCCTGGAACGAAAAAGCCAATAACTCACAGACCGGGCGTCCGATTGACGCGCCGTCTGTCTCGTTGAATTCCTCTTGAAGAGAGGGAAATTTTGGCATACTTCTCCTGAGTTTTGGTTGTTGTTGGATAGTGGCTGGGTTGGATTGTACCCGAAATCCAACCGGGCCCCTGGAACAGAAAAGCTGATATCTTTCAGATCGGACGTCCGTTTGGCGAACCGTCAGCGGCGTTGGTGATCACATTGAGAAACGGTCCCTTTGAGTATACCCTATGGGAGTTCGGGGTACAGTTGAGATACGGCCGGGTTGGTTCGCACATGAAACCAACCGGCCCCCTGGGATAAAAAGGCTAGTAACTCACAGACCGGGCATCCGATTGACACACCGTCTGTTGTGTTGAGACCCCTGTGACGAGGCGGTCCCTTGAGATACTTCTTCGTGGAACCTTGTGATACTTGTATTATCGACCAGCATCTCATGGAGCGGACCCTCCCGGAGACGAGCGTGCGGAATACGAAGACCGTGTAGCTAGCTGAGACTTGACGAATTCTGATCGAACGACTCGGTGTATTACGGATAGCCTAGTGAGGAGCGCTTGGTTGTAGCGGAAGACTCACGACGGAGGTGCGTTTGGATGTAGCAGCACAGGGGAGCGCTTGGTTGTAGCGGCAGACCCATGACGGAGGTGCGCTTGGTTGTAGCGGCACAGGGGAGCGCTTGGTTGTAGCGGCAGACCCACAACGGAGGTGTGCTTGGTTGTAGCACCATAGGGGAGCACTTAGTTGTAGCGGCAGACCCACGACGGAGGTATGCTTGGTTGTAGAAGCACAGGGTAGCGCCTGGTTGTAGCGGCAGACCCACGACGGAGGTTTTCTTGGTTGTAGCGGAATGGGGAAGCGCTTGGTTGTAGCAGCAGGCCCATATTTCTCGACAGGAGGAGTACCTCAGCAGTCTTAGGTTGGTGAGCAGTACCTCGGAGTCGTGACAGGACCACTATACACTCTAGAGACGGGGCTCTTCAGCAGTTGCGGTTTTGATAATGAAAATCCTGGTTTGAGCTGAGACTTTTGACCTTGATAACTTAGGTATATGTATGGGAATATACCTGGGTAGTGGTTATCCTTTGTTTCTAAATCCTTGTGTTTCCTCAGGATTGAGATGGGTTACTTGATAACTTAGGTATATGTATGGGCATATACCTAAGTAGAGGTTATCTCTTGAGATCTTATTTGTGGTTATCCTTGTTGGTTTTAGTGAGACCTCGGGGGTCTCGGGGTACCTACTGAGTAGCTTATACTCACCCCTGCACGGGCTATGCCCGCACTACGTTGTGTTGGTTGCAGACGACGGACAGCGCTGATCGTGGTGGAGGCTTGAAGAGCAGGACGGTACCTGGAGGTGGACCACTGGGTGGGACGTACTCGGAGCGGTCAGGTGGACCCGAGGAGTAGTGGAGGATATCTGTACCCACCCTTTAGGTGGGACTTCCAGAGGACAGATCGACACTTTGTATTTTCCTTTCAGTTGTTGTTTTTCCCTTTCAGTTGTACTTTATAGGTGGGCTTGTATTTCTGGCCCCTTTTACTTTCAGCACAGCTTGTTACAGTTTTTTCATAGTATTTACTTTTCCACTTGCTTACTCTGTGATGCTTGTTTAATTTTTAAAGGCAATTCCTTCCCTTTTTCCGGGATTTACGCCTCAGTGCTATTCGCCAGCCCCTGGCCTATGGAAGGCGGGCTTGGGGTAGTCACAGCACGGGCCCCGAGGACGGGTTGTGAAAAATTGGTATCAGAGGTGGTCAGTTCTACCGTAGACTCTGATCTTTCTTCTATGTGAAGCAATAGTGTTTAGCGTATTGGGTGTGGTTATCAGTCCCGGGAGTCCAGTGTTGGTGCGGCGGCCGACGTATCCGTACACCAGGACCCTGACTTCTGATTTCTGACTTAATGCACGAAAACATTGAATGCATGTGTGTTTCAAGTTTTCTTTGTGATTACTTGTGTCAGCTCACGAGGTATACTGTTCTGACCGTGGCGCACTTGTTTCCCTTCAGTATGGCCCCACGACGGCAGCCAGCTAGGGTTCCGAGTGTTGTACGTGACGACAGCCCGCCGAGTGACGAGGCCTCAGTACAAGGCCCTTTGACAGCAGAGGCACCAGCGGTACCTCTACCCGCCGAGCCACCGATGCCTCCAGCCCCAGCCGCTGATGATGCATGTCGCCTTAGTGCACTGCATGAGTTCCAGCGCCAGTGACCGCCCAGGTTTCGCGGGGAGACGGACCCCCAGGTAGCCGAGGACTGGCTGGAGGCAGTTGTTCGAGTTTTTAGGCTAGTGAGGACACCAGCGGACCTTATGGTGGTCCTTGCAGCGAGCCTCCTGCATGCGGAAGCCGGTAGATGGTGGAGCTTGATGCTCCAGGTGCATGACGAGACATCTCTCCTCTGGACGGACTTTGATATCATCTTCCGCTCTGAGTTTGTCCCAGCCACCCTCCGAGCGGTGCGCATCCAGGAGCTACTACAGCTGCGGCACGGCAGCATGACAGTGGCCCAGTACTCGGCGAGATTTACTGATCTCTCGCGCTATTCCACGAAAATGGTACGAGACCTGTTCTTCCGAGCCCGGACCTTCGAGCAGGGACTGAGGCACGAGATCAGGGATTCAATGATATCCCTCAACATTCCGACTCAGACAGGAGTGTTGGACCGAGCCCTCTTAGTTGAGAGTTTCCTTGCTGAGCAGTCTCCAGCAGTAGGACCCACCACTAGCTGGCATGCGGCAGAGTCTTCTGCAGTGAGTAGTAGACAGATGACGCAGGGGTCCAAGAGGACTAGACCTACCGGTGGTCGACCGCGTGACATAGGGTCAATTGTGCGAGGCACCTGGGGTGGACAATGACTTACTATGAGCAGACAGTGTTACTCATGCGGCGGAGTTGGTCACATGGCTCGTGACTGTCCGACCCGCCATACGGATGACCAGCAGATGAACGAAGGACCTCCTAGGCAGAGGCAGAGGCTCGATCGAGGCGGATCGCATGGAACAGGAGACAATGGAAGAGTAGATGGCCGAGCAACATGTAGTGGATGACGCTTCGAGGTGTTGCCACCACCACCGCCAGGAGGTCCACCCCAACCGCAGGGCACAGGAGGACATGTGAGAGCTCAGCTTCAGGCTGCTGAGGCCAATGATCATGGAGCTCCGGGAGAAAATGGACAGGAGCGGGACTAGCTCTAGACCTGGAGACTTTTGTTCATGTTGATTCTAGTTTTGTTGATGTATGTTTATAGATGATTTGTGTTTTTGTACTTGAGCGGCAGTAATAAAAGACACCTTTTCTTATGGCATTTACTTCCATGTCCTCTCTTGTGTTGTTACAAAGAGGATTCAGTTTAGACTGTTGACTTGACCCTCACTTGAGAGGTACCTACTGGAGGAGACCCAGTTACCACACACTGATGCCGACAGTGTGACTCAACCCTTGGAGGTGAGAGTAATGGTTGGATCTCTTGGTAGTAGCGTCGAGGCCTTACGACGTCATCCTTGGTATGGGTTAGTATCATCCATGTCGGGATTGACTGTATTAGGCAAAGATCGTGGTTCATCTAGGGGATGAGATTGGATTTCTCTTATCGGTAAGGAAGAAATCATAGCAGCTCTTGTGGGACCATAGGTGGTCTAGGCTACGATAGAGAAGGTCCAGGTCATCCAGGTGCGGATGAAGACGACTCAGAACCGGCAAAAAAAAGTCTTGTGCTGACAATATGTGGAGGCCACTAGATTTCGAGGATGGCAACCACGTATTCTTGCGTGTCTCACCTCGACGTGGATTAGGGAGATTTGGCTGAGGCGGAAAGTTGTCTCCACGCTTCATCAGACCATTCTAGGTCCTCAGCAGGTTTGGCGAGGTGGCTTATCGCCTGGCTCTACCACCTCAGTTGCACCGGGTGCACGACGTCTTCCACATATCTCAGCTGAGGAGATACGTGCACGACCCGTCACACTTCATTGACCATGGGGAGATGGACGTTGATGATGGGGAGACCTTTGCGGAGGTCCTAGTGGAAATCGAGGATCAACAGGAGCGGGTCCTACGTGGACGATCGATTCCTCTTGTGCGCATCAGTTAGCAGCACGGGAACCTCCAGGAGAGCACTTTGGAGCGGGAGACTCAGATGCGTGCTCAGTACCGCCTTTGTATCCCTATGTTTGTGGTGAAGCTTTACGGGGATGTAAAGCCCTGTGGTGTGAGTAATGTAAAGACCCATAAATTTCAAGGAAATTTTTTTTCTTAATTTTCTTTGGAATTTTACAAGGATTCAGTTTTTTACGGCACCTGATTCTGAGGCCCGGGGTGCCGGGAATCATTTTCCGAAGTTTGGCTCGGGTACGTTCAGTGAACGGACGAGCAGGTTTTTCTAACTTTTGATCCAGTGCTCAGAATCGAATTCTGAGGGCACCGATGGAATCACAGCGCCGGTAATTGCTTAGAAATGCCTCTTCTAGAGTTGCGTTTTCTCGGGTGTGGTTTTTTATTTTTAGTCTTGAAGTTAAGAAATAAAATAAATTATACGACAAACTTTATTTTATTTCACTTAAGCCACTTGGAAGCCACTTGAAGCCACTTAAAGCAACTTAAGCTGAGTTGATGCGGATAGGGTGCTATCCAGAAATATCCTACCCTGTTGGTAGGATATTTGTGAGGTGGGGCCCGCACGAGCCCCACCGTTTCTTTCTTCTAAGTAACGCACCCGCGAAAACCCGTCATTATGATAGTCAACTGACGCATTTTCTTAATTTCTTAATGCACCAATTAATTGGGCGGTTTTATTTGTTGAATTAGTTGGGTGGTTTTATTCGTTGAATTAATTCGATGAATTAATTTAATCGTTTCTTTACCTGTTTTCAATCCGTTGGCGTAATAATAAAATAAGACCAATGCACGACTTCTGGAAAAATGCTCGTTGAGAGGTTTTGACAACTTTGTGCCTTCATCCTTCTTTGCAAAGAACACGAAGAACGCGAAGAACACGAAGAACACCGTCACCCTCAGAGATTGACAACGCTTCTTCCGAGACGTTCTTCCCCGCAATGATCTCTGATCACCAACTGCTTGAGGTAAGAGATTTCGGGTTTCTTTTAAATCATTCTTGTGGTTTGTAACAACACATGTATTTAATCGATATAATTAAATCTTCATGTTCTTGAACCTCGGAGTTTGTCGACGCGTCACAGTATTCCGCGACGACGCGACGCCCTTCCGCGACGACGCGACGCCTTTCCGCGACGACGTGATGCCCTTCCGCGATGATCAAATCCACGAAGAACGTGCGTGTGACGACTTGACGAGGTAGGAGTTTGGTTTGTGAAATGATTTTATTCCTGTGGTTGTTCGTCTAAAATAATGAGCCGGGATCAAAGTGAAATTTTAATTTATTAAAATTGTTTCTTGAAATGTTTCATGTGTTGATAATTAATTTTCCCAATTGTTATCGCCTAACGCGGAGGGTGCGGGCCAAACAAACACGGCCCGACAATCCTCCGTCGTTCTTCGTTGTTGTGAGGATTTGGCGGGTGACGACAAAACATGACGCAAGGGCGATTTGATGATTCCCCAGTGAAGAACGGGTCCCGGGAGGAGCAGCGGCGCAGACAGGAAGGAAAACGGACCACCGGAGCAACTCTGGTGGCCCGCGGAAGTCTCCGGCAGCGCGGGTCGCTGGCGCGGGGGCACCGGCGGCCGGAGGCTTTGGCGCCCCGGCGCACCGCCGGAAGAGGCCGCCGCGGCTAAAGTCGCGCGGGTCTGGCTGGCCCGCACGGGACGCGACAGAAGCCACGTCCGCTGTTGCCCAGCGCGGCCCCTCGAGGGCCGTAGATTTCTCAACCCGCGGGGGCGGCGCCCCGCGGCTGCCGTGCTCGGCCGCTTGGCCGAGCCAAGCCAGGCCAGTCCGACCGGGTCGGGTCGACCCGGTTCGGCCGACCCAGGGGGGGTCGGGGTCTTCGGACCGTTTTCGGTCTTTTAGCCTTAATTTGAGCTATGGGCCTCCGAATGATGCGCCGTCAGCGGATATGCGATCCTTGGATCGAGACGGTCGTTTCGGTATATTAAAATCAAGGTTTTGGGATACTTTGGGTTCGGCCGGGTTGGTTCGAACACGAAACCAACCAGGCCCTCGGAGCGGAAACGCTCATATCTTGAGCTTCGGACGTCCGATTGACGTGCCGTCGACTTTGTTGAATTCCTCTAAGTGAGAAGGATCTTTTGGCTCACTTCGCCTGAGGTTTGGACACAGATGGGGTACGATCATGTTGGTTTTCCCTTAAAAACCAACCGGGCCCCTGGAACGAAAAAGACAATAACTCACAGACCGGGCTTCTGATTGACGCGCCGTCTATCTCGTTGAATTCCTTCTGAAGAGACAGAACTTTTGGAATACTTCACATGAGTTTTGGTTGGTGTTGGATAGTGGCCGAGTTGGATTGTACCCGAAATCCAACCGGGCCCCTGGAACAGAAAAGATGATATCTTTCAGACCAGACGTCCGTTTGAAGAACCGTCAGCGGCGTTGGTGATCACGTTGAGAAACTGTCCCTTTGAGTATACCCTATAGGAGTTTGGGGTACAGTTGAGATACGTCCGGTTTGGTTCGCACATGAAACCAACCGGGCCCCTGGGACGAAAAGGCTAGTAACTCACAGACCGGGCGTCCGATTGACGCGCTGTCTGTTGTGTTGAGACCCCTGTGACGAGGCGGTCCCTTGAGATACTTCTTCGTGGAAACTTGTGATACTTATAGTATCGACCAGCAGCTCATGAAGCAGACCCTCCCGGAGACGAGCGTGCGGAATACAAAGACCGTGTAGCCGGCTGAGACTTGATGACTGCTGATCGAACGACTCGGTGTATTTCAGATAGCCTAGTGAGGAGCGCTTGGTTGTAGCAGCAGACCCACGACGGAGGTGCGCTTGGTTGTAGCAGCACAGGGGAGCATTTGGTTGTAGCGGAAGACCCATGACGGAGGTGTGCTTGGTTGTAGCAGCACAGGGGAGCTCTTGGTTGCAGCGGCAGACCCACGACGGAGGTGCGCTTGGTTGTAGCTGCACAGGGGAGCACTTGGTTGTAGCGGCAGACCCACAACGGAGGTGCGCTTGGTTGTAGTGGAACGGGGAAGCGCTTGGTTGTAGAAGCAGCCCCACAGTACTCGACAGGAGAAGTACCTCAGCAGTCCTAGGTTGGTGAGCAGTACCTCGGAGTCCTGACAGGACCACTGTACACTCCAGAGATGGGGCTCTTCAGCAGTTGCAGTTTTGATAATGAAAATCCTGGTTTGAGCTGAGACTTTTTGACCTTGATAACTTAGGTATATGTATGGGCATATAACTGGGTAGTGGTTATCCTATGTTTCTAAATCCTTTCGCTTCTTCCGGATTGAGATGGGTTACTTGATAACTTAGGTATATGTATGGGCATATACCTAAGTAGAGGTTATCTGTTGAGATCTTCTTTGTGGTTATCCTTGTTGGTTTTAGTGAGACCTTGGGGGTCTCTGGGTCCCTACTGAGTAGATTATACTCACCCCTGCACGGGCTATGCCCGCACTACGTTGGGTTGGTTGCAGACGACGGAAAGCGCTGATCGTGGTGGAGGCTTGCAGAGCAGGACGGTACCTGGATGTGGACCACTGGGTGGGACGTACTCGGAGCGGTCAGGTGGACCCGAGGAGCAGTGGAGGCTATCTGTACCCACCCTTCAGGTGGGACTTCCAGAAGACGGCTCGACGCTACGGATTTTCCTTTCAATTGATGTTTTTCCCTTTTAGTTGTACTTTACATTTGGGCTTGTATTTTCGGCCCCTTTTAGTTTCAGCACAGCTTGTTACAGTTTTTACTTAGTGTTTACTTTTCCGCTTTCTTACTCTGTGATGCTTATTTAATTTTCAAAGGCAATGCCTTCCCTTTTTCCGGGATTTATGCCTTGGTGCTAGTCGCCAGCCCCTGGCCTATGGAAGGCGGGCTTGGGGTAGTCACGGCATGGGCCCCGAGGACAGGTTGTGACAATTTTCATAGATTGATTTTTTCTTATACACCTAGTTATTTACAAGATGTAAAAATATCTATATAAAACTTTTTTTTGGCTAATATGAAGTGGGAAATTGATGACTATGTTGAAAGATGACAAGTCTATCAACAAGTGATGGATTAGAGACATCATCATAGAAGAATTTTGAATCCTCCAGCTATTATTATATAGATGTTAGAAGATATTACTATGGACTTCACCATTGGATTAACAAATACCCCCAAAAGGAATTATACTATAGGAGTTATTGTTAATCAGCTAACAAAATCATCACAATTTCATTCCATAATAGAACATTTAACTATTTAATTCCTAGAATGAATCTATATTACTAATTTTGAAAATAACATGTTTCACCTCTATAAATTGTATATGATTGACAACCCCATTTTTCATCATAATTCAGGAAGTGTCTGTAGAGGTCCCTGGATACTGAGCATCATTTGAGTACTACTTATCACTCTCAATCAAACAAATTGTCTGAAGGGACTATTAAAACATTATAATACATGTTGAGATCATTCTAACATGACTTTCAAAATACGTGGGAGCAGTATTTTTCATTGGTGTAATGTCCATACTATAATATCTTCCATTATAGTATTCAAATAGCACCATTTAAAAAATTATATGGATAGATATGTCGTAATCAAACATTTAGCGATTATATTGGTAAGAGGAATCTTATTGGACCAGAAAAAATTACATAGGAAATAAAAAAGGAAAATATGATTCAGTATCTGGACAATGAAGCTCAATGTAAGAAAATGTGTTATGCTGAAAAATAAATAAAGCAATTTTTTATTTAAAGTATGAGACCACATCATTGTGAATGTATATATATGGAAGGGTTTCAAAAGGCTTAGTAATAAATGGAGACTATTACCTAGGTACATCTGAACATTTTAAATTCTAGATATAATTGTATCTATAGATTACTAATTATTAATGCCGCTATGTATCCCTAAATTTCATGTTGTGTTCGAAATTCCATTTTTAAAGAATTATATTCTAGAACAAACAGACCTACTCACCAATGATGAAATAAAATTGGAACTTGAATTTTCCTACTTTGAAGATAATATCTAGATTCTTAACAAAAGAGGCAATGTATTGAGAAATCAAACCCCTCAATTAGTATTGTTTATTCAAAGAAACCATAAAATTGAAGAAGCAACATGGGAATCGAGGAAGTTATGAACAAGAACCACCAACATCTATTTAGAATGAATCATTCATAAAAAATTTATGATGAAATTATAGTAATAGGGAAAAATATAACGCCCTAATATATTATAGTATGTGTCTTCTCAAATAATTCCAATTCATTTGATAGTTTATATTAAAAAAATGATCTGGGACACACAGTTAATTAGTAACATGTCAATTAGAATAGTTATGTGACCATTAGGAATATAAATTTTACCAATATATTAATAATATCACCAATGAATGTATATCTAAAATTTAGGTATCTAAATAATTAAAATAATATATATTTATATCATTGAATTAGTAAAAAACTATTGAAAATGATATATTAATTGTTTCTATATTTCAAAACGTAAATTTTTATTTACACTTTTATAATTAATATATTAATTTAGATTAATTTTTATTTTGATAAAATGGATTTATAAATAAATATTTTTTGTGTTATGAAAATAAGAAAATTTTATGAGACCATAATTTTTTTTCAATGTTTCATAAAAAGAGTAATAATTCTCCAATGAGTATTTTTCAAATAAACTTTGATTTTGATTAAAAATGTAATTTATAACATTTATAAAAAATATTATTATAAAATAGACTCTAGTTTCTAATTCTACATGTATAAAAATGTCTAGGGTGAATTTTTGGTATTTTTGTAAAATAGTTCAGCTTTGTGTGAATAGTGAAATATGATAATTTACGTTATTTGATAAATACAGGTTTAATTGAGTCATTGTTGATGTATGGATGATATAAATACCATTATAACACACTATAATTATCAATTTACATTATTTAGACACAATTATCCAAACTATTCAATGTATTGAGTCAAAATAATAAACAAGTTAATAAAATAATTAAAAAACCCCTCCCCTACTCTATAAATACCACCCCTTATCCCCACACATTATAATCTATTAATCTTTTCCAATTTCTGCCCAATACTCTTCCCAAGTCATTCTCCCATGTCCATGACCATTTTGTCTCACAAATAGTCGAATCTCAAGCTCCGTACGGAGGTTCTCAAGGAGAACAATTGACGCATGCATGTTGTAGGGCATAAAAAAAAGAATATTATCTTCCAAATGCAACAGAGGCTGACTAGAGTTGTATCACTTGAGGATATTTCATATATGTTCAATCATATATTTTATTTCACCTAAACTAATTCTTTATTTATTTTTCTTGTTTAATTTAGTTAGGTGATGAAATTAAAATTAAAATACATATTAAACTAACATGCAATAAGAAAATGTAATTAATGAATAAAGAACATCAATTTTATAGTTTAGTTTTTGGGTTCCATAATTCTACATGTTATTGATTAAATTAAGTATTATAATTAAATTATGAGATCTCATGCATGAATTACTATTCTACTATTTGATGTTGTGAAATATTGATTGTATTTAGCAATCTTAACTTCTCCTCCTCCTATAATCAAGTTTAATGGAATACGTCGATCAAGAGTGTGACATCATCCATGTCTTGGATCCATTGTATTGAATTTCAACCATTGAATGAATCAAATCCATAATATGATGATATCATATCCATTATAACTGAGGTAAGAGATTAAATAAAAGAATGGAAATAAAGATTTAGATCTGTGTTTTGGTAAGTGATCATGACAATCATGCACTTCATTCTCATTCATTAAAAACATAATAAAAATTGTAATTTAAGATCTGAATAATTGAAAATTCCACATACCTCCCCTTGGAAAATTCCCAAGCTAGCCCCACATTTTCAGGGTTAGAGGTCACAGTGGAATGATGAGAAGAATGATAGAAAATAAGAATAAGGGTGAAAATGGACAAAAAATTAAAACAATTCGTAAATTGTTTTGGAATCAACATTCCAATTGAAAACTAAAACAAAAATTAAAAAATCAGAATAAAAGCAGAATATTTGAGTTTGGCCTCCCATAGTGGAAATCTCCACCTTGGTTCCTTGGAAGGAATGGGATTGAAAATGGGTTAATTTGAGAGGTAAGAGGTCCCCTCATTTTATAGGTATAATTTTTCTTCCTAATGTTGATTAAATTTATCCAAAGTAAATAATCCCATAATGAGTTCAATCCTTATTATATTTTCTTTATCAACGTCTTTTCATTTCATCCTCCAAATTTATACTTACATAGAAACTGGATATAGGAGTTATGAATATTTTATTTACTCTTACTTTTTCTATCTAAGATTTACAGGAAGAATCCTTCAATGTATAAAATCTAATTTCTATCTTAATGGTTTCCAAATTCCCTGAAATTTACTAACAGAACGTGCATATGTTTCCTAGTTTCTTTCAAGGTAGAATAACCTCAATTGGAGGTGTGTAGACTGAGTTGTGATTTTATTACAGTGGTGGGGTCCACGCTGTCCACCGACAAAATTAGTCAACATCAATGAATGTTTCAGGCCTCTAGATGATCAAATAATCCCCCAGTACAGAAGAAAATGTTTTATGAAATGAGTCAATGATTTAATAAAAAATCACTAAATTAAGAATTATATTTTTATGGAATTGAAAGAATAGCCTTGTGGAACAAATCTGTTAAAAATATAGAATTATTTACTTTTCACAATTTTCTTAAAAACACATCATAAATACAAAATTGATTCATATATGATAAAATTGATTGACTGGTAGGGTTTAGAATAATTTAAATTCATATAAAAATGAGTAAAATATTATCTCTATCATTAATCTGAGAGGTAAAATCCTATATTTTCATCTTTTAATTTATTTTGATTTCATTTCATTTTTTATATTATCATTATCTCATCTATAAAAACATGCATGGTATCTTAAGTATAAATTATATACTAAATTTTTATTATGATAATGGGGTATCCATCATCAAACCCCTTCTTTTCTCCCTTTTAATCTAAAAAGTAAAACATCATCCATGATATGTTGATTTATCACCATCATGGAAAAATCATTTTTATTTTTTATTAACACCATCAAGGATAGTAATAAAACCATTATAATTTCCATTATCATGCATATCTTTTCCACTTTGAAGGTTCCCAAACCTTTGGTAGCTACTTTTGAGAGGATCATTGTGTCTTTTATTTGGGATGGGAAAATGGAAGGTCCATATCATTGGTCATCGGGGAAGCGGCTGGCCAGACCATTTGTAGAGGGGGCATCAACATGAGGAGTGTATCAATGACCATGCAAGGGTTTCATGCCAAACTTGCATGGGAGGCTTTGGAAGGGAGAATAGTTTCGGTAAGGCCTATGAAAGGAAGATATGGGATTAATGTGAAGGGTAAAAGTCTAAGGCATTCTAAGATTTGGAGGATGGTTCAACCATATTTGGAATTCCTTCATCAACATTCAATCTGAATGGTGGGATGGGGGGATCTCAATTTCTAGCTCCAAAACTGGGGGGCTGGAAATTTGTAGTTTCTGGGCTTCCCCACTCCAAATATTTCTCTTAAAGAGGCTTGTGATCAACCGACATTTCTTTCCTCCATCCTTCACGAGGATCATCACTCGTGAAGGAACCATGATTTACCCACTGAGGATAATATACAGCATATGGGAGTGAGTTTTTCCTCCAAGTGTTAGTGCTGCTACAATCCTAGTACAGAATCAGTGGATCATATCTTTTTTAATAGTGAATGGGGAAATTGGGTATAGGAGGCCTTTGAGGATGGTGTTGGGTGGAATAGGTAGGGGGATCACTGGAGGTGTTTCTTAGCAGCTGCCTTCAAGGATCAGGATTTAAGGGGCCTGAGAGGAAGGCGAGGTCTATATTCTTACTGGTGGGGTGCTGGGTTCTCTCGACGGCTAGGAATGAGGAAAGACACAAGAACATGAAATGATCATGGACTAGTCTCATCTTAAAATCGCAGAACCTTCTTTAGGAAATGGTTCTATAGTGCATTTCATTCCAGGAGGCTCCTTCAGTTAGAATTCTTATTAAGAACTCTTCCATTCTCAATAAAATTTATTATTCCGGATAGGGTCACTAGGTTCGCTAGAACCCTCTATGCATTGGGTTGAAAATGAATACAGACGGGTCACTCCTTGGGGGGATATGAGAGGAGGAGATGTTATCAAAGATTAAGAGTGGGTTTCATTGGATCCTTTATGGATTTTTATGGTAGGGGTGATGCACTACAGGTGGAAGCATAGGCAATGGTCACTGGTCTGGAGCTGTGTTTGTAGAGGAAAATTCATCTATGTGTGGTGGAGACAAACTCCCCTGTTTTACATCAAGATCTCTTGGGAACAGGGTCTACTCCCTGAAAAATTGAGTACTTAGTTAGAAGGTGCAAACATATTTTGGGTAATACCATTGAGATCATCCACACATAGTGGGATGGGAATAGGGTTGCAAATTTCTTGGCATCCTTGGCTTCACCAAATCATGGTATGTCCTCTTTCTTTACATTACAATCCTTCCCATGGGAGGGGATTCATCATGTGATTGATGATTCCCTCAACTTGCATTTTTTTCAGACCTCTGTGACTGTTGTACCTATGTGTTTTCTTTAAAATGTCAATAAAAATGGTTATTTTCAGTATCCATGTCATTAATTGAATTTTTAGAACACCTTCATACAAAAGGTACGTGATTCTCTCTAAACCATCATTCTTTCCCTTGGGTAAAGCAATATCTCTTTTTACCCCTATGTAATTCTTAATTCTTATTATATAAAAATCAAAAATTCAATTTTAATTTTATAATCATAGTTTCATAAATCAATTCTTATTTATTTAATTCTAAAAACATGTTTTTAAGGTTTCCTTCTCAATTCCTCCTAACAAGAAATCCCAGTTTAAGGAAACATACCAATTTCTCACCCATTTTCAAGTATACGCCATAATATATTTTATAATGGAAATATATTTTATAAAATCATAATTTTTTAAATGAGAAACTAAAATTTCCCATTTTTTGGTTTTACGAAGACAATTATGCCTTTTCCTGCTTTCATGTCTCTTTACTATTTTCCCTTAAACTACACTAGAGAAGATCATTTAAGATGATTCGTAAACATAGTTTTAATTATTTTCCATTCAATTATACATCATTTATCATGAACTATGAATATATTCCCTAACTAATGTCCATGTATGATTTAAATCCATTTTTTCATGGAAAACATTATGGTATTCCCTTTAGTTATTCATTATTCACAACTTATTCTCCATGTGTTGTGTTTGAAAACATTAATTTTATTTATTATCATAAGTAATTGATGATTTTATTAGATATCCATATTTATTGAATCATGGATATGATTATTGGATTATTCAAATACTATTTTTACATATTCTGATTTTCATTGAATTTTTTTATTGAATTGAATCTATGTGTGAAGAATGATGTTGACTTATAATGGTGAGTATGGCAAAGTTAAAGATATAAACTCGATGCGTTGACAGGTATCATGAGACAAAACAGTTGTATAATAAACGTTTTTTTATCTCTAAATATAATATTATGGGTTTCTACACATAGACATTAACCATCTTGAAGGTATGATGGTCCATGGGTTGAATACATGATGTTTAATAATTAAGAATTGTATTCGTTCAGTAACTAGTTATTAATTTCTATCAGATTTTCACTGTGAAAAAATATATGAAAGAATTTTTATTCATTGTTTAATAATAGAAGGTATTTTAGTTGTATACCTTACCGCAATTCTCTTCAATTCATTAATTTTCATCACTAAATATTGATTCATGTAACACATACCGATAATTCGATATCACCCCTTTTTTTATTTTCCTTCCATAGGTTATGGTGTTTTAATCATTGAATAATTTTCAATGAAAAACTTTATTTTACTTTTTATGATTCATGTTTAACTACCCCTTTAATAAGGGAACCATGTATATATCTAGTTTTTCAAGAATACTAAACTAATCGGTCCATAGTGATGTGACCTGTTTTATCTAGGACATTGTAATAAAATGAACACTAAATATAGTCTAATGGGGTCATGGATGATATATCCCATACACATTATAAAATGAAATTTCATTTCCACTTAATCTTATACATAATAGGTTCTTAACCATACAAAGAAAGGACCAATGCCCAATGTACCATAATTAACTACATAAGGTGTCTGCTTTAATAAATGCAAGAAAAATGGTCAGTTTCAGATAAGAATTTTAAATTTATTTTATTTTTTCTCAGAACAGTATGTATTTTAAGAACAATTACATATATAATATTCAATGATATACAATTGGTACATGTATCATTGTCCAATAATGTATAAATGTAAATATAAAATGTAAAAAAGGAATGAAAATTACATACTATGGTGCCTAGAATTATGTATTATTTGATACACCCTCATATCATCTGGCCAAGGGTGAATAAACCATTATATTAATAATTTTCCAAACAATAATAATAGCACAATTAATGTGAATCACCAAATTATCAAAACCAAGAATCCTCAAATACCACAAGAAAATACATCTCTTACCCATCCTAATCAATTTTGGTTCCCCTATAAGTGGGAGAGATATTACTAGGAATAGGATAATTATGAAGGTCCAATACATTTAGTCTCTTGTATAAACACAATCTTTATGAATAATAGTGAAAAAATTTGGATATATTTTGTAGTACACATCCAAATATTCTACTTAGTAGTGCCCTGAGTCATTGGGCCACAAGACCTCAAGCACTCCCCGTACGTAAGATGATAAAATTTAGAAGTAAAGGACTAGGATGTATCTATGGGGAGAATATTCCAAATTATATCATATTATAGTGAAATGATATATAAGAAATTGGAAACATAAGAATCATTCACTATATTTCGAATCTAGTAACCCACCATATCAAAAGTAATAATAAGAAACTTATATCTGTAGAAATAGTAAATAAAATAATTTCAAGATCAACAGAAAATGGGTGGAAGCTTAATAAGAAATATTTGGTACAAAATTATTATGATTACATGTCATGTATCTATACAATAGTGTGAAAGGGGCATATGAGAAACATGCATATATCACATTCTAATCACCACAAAAAAGATAAAACTATACTGCAATTATCTCGAGAATTAGCTCAATCCTCTTCCCCCCATATTCAATCCTAGATAATACATTAAAACATTGGAATCCAGACTATTATATTTATGTATAACTGGAATCATGAAGTATTCATGGGTTCCAAAGGTGTACCATGTAGCATGTGAGAAATAATAATAGTATTCCACCACCAATAGAGACTAGATCAACGTCATCAACCTAGAAATCATGATTGTGAAACTATATGTAAATGAAAGGAAAAAAATAAAAACCTGATTACTCGGTATGGGTTCCAAAATGGATACCAAGACGATATAAACTTCTTCAGCCTAGGATAAATGTCTAAACAAGAGGGACATGCACAAGTAATAAGGTATGCACAATAGTCATCATGAATGAGGCCCCAGGTGTAAACAGACCCCAAACATGTAATTGGGATTAGATGACAGAACCCTATTATATCAATATACCCTGGTCAAAAATGAAATAAATTTCATCCACATAATCCAAGAAATGAATCTATAAAATATAGTAATGGAATAATATGCTTTTCTGAAGGGTTATACAAAGAATACTGAGGGACACTACACGAACCTCCAATATAACCAATACCATTGAGTCTGTCCAATCAAATCCCTAATGGCATCACTCGTATCATTCTTTTCATTGTAACCATTGAATATAAACATGGCATCACATGTAGGGGGCCAAGTACCACCCAAGGAATGGTTTAGACATATTTCCATCCAACTCAAATCATGCTTCTCCTCTAGGGACATTGTGGCACCCAATAGACTAGTAATCCACTAGAAGATACATATAGGTAAATCCATGTTTATCCCATAGTATCATAAGATCCAATGTGAGCATGGAGAATTCAACCACATCAACCTTTTTTCATAAATTGCGTTCATTCTTAGTCTATAGAAATTAAGGCATGGAATTCTAAATCTAAAATAAATACAAAGGAATTGAAATAAAAACATTCAAAAAAACCTAGAAAATTCACATTAATTAAAGACCATTACTATGGAATATTTTAAGATCACATGTAATGAAATTGATTCCAGTCATAAAAACAAGGTTGCAAATAATGTACACATGGAAATAAACAAAGTTATTAATAAGATTCATATATAGTAAGGTACATCATATTAATCATATATAAAAAATAATAAGGAATTGTGTATGAGAATAATCATCAACATAAAGGACAAATCATTTCCTACCATTCATCTCATGTGAAAACATTTATCAATGCATTTATTATATTTTAAATACCCACCAAACATGAATTTAACGTCTTAAGGCATGTGAAAATATGTCATTATGATAGGAATAGCCAAGGGGTGGCTTCAAAATATGAGAACAACCCATGACTTGATTTATCAATTTATATGGTCAAAAATTTTATGACAAACCATTTATGTTAATTTATTTGACATCATAGAGTTATTTCTAGAATAGTCTAGAATGATGCACAATGACACATGATATAAAATCGATGAAGCTTTGTGAAGGAATGTGGACCACCTTCCTTAGTCTTGTAGAAGTACACTCATATGTTTTCGGCCCTCAAATCGATATAGGATATGAGATATGGATGTGATATTTAAATTCTATGAAAATAATGAAAAATATGTCACACCAAAATAGATAAACATACAGAATGAAGAAATGAAGAAAAAAAGGATGAAGACTATAGAGATCACATATATATATCCAATTCTTTAGATGAATAGTTATTTGGAGTCTAGATATAAGAGGAATCATGTTCCTTATATTAGTGAGAGTGAGAGATCTTGGGTGAAAAGAGGAGGCTTCCTCCACTAGAAATGAGTGAATAATGAGGGAGGTTAATTATTAAACATTTTAAAGAAAATTATGAAATTTTCTCCTTATTTACTAGGAATCCTGGATTGGCCTCATGGTTGTCCAAACCATGCACCATATTTGCAACCCATTCTATCTAGAGGGGGAACCTCGTGGTTTAGGGGTAAAATTTGTCTCGAAATTCCAAAACCATGAGAAGATCCACTGTCCATGATGTTTTTTATGACACCCAAAAATGCTACTGGGATCCCACATTTGCAAAAAACTCATGTTTCCCCAAGATCCACAATTTCACAAGCTTCATGGTAATATAAAATATGAATTTTGGGAGACATGGTTTCTCCTAACCATACGACTAAGTATGCTTCTTCAAAAATATGGTATCCATGCCCCTAAACAATCCCAAAAACCTTATAGAACCACATAAATCCATTAAAAATATTTTAATATGAAAAATCGTGATATTTAAACAAGAAAAAAAATGTTTTATACCTTTAAGAAAATCATGGACATCACACCCTATAGAATGACCCCGATCGAGTAGAAGGATTTGAATATGCCACTCTATGAACCCATTGATTAGGAAATCATTTGGCAATTTTTTTCACCTTGAGGGGCACCTATTATTTTTTGAGAAATAAATATGGCTAAATATAACTCTGTATTTTTTATCGAGTGTTGTGAATGATTACAATCAAGAATATATATCACATTCCTTGTATTGATGACTTGTTTTATCAATTTCACACAGATAAACACATCTCCATTATTGAACTTTAGTATCGATTCAATCAATTAAGGGTTAATAAGGTGGATATAACCAAGATATAATTACATAAAAGTTATATAAACAATGAATATATATTTATACCTTATAGACATACTAATTATACTATTATAATCATGGATTTTATGAATATAATCTTTAGAAATTACCTTGATCTATTGGTGGTAGACATTATATTTGATATTAATAACTATTCAAACATAATGTAAGAGTATGAAGTTTACATGATAATTTTACTAAAGACCATAGGAAAGGAGAAACTATATGTGAAATTTAGAATGTGTGAATTTAAGATGAAAATGGATTCATTTTTTGGACTATACAATCCCATGAGAGGGTATAAAAATATATCCATCAAAGAAAGATACAATATAATGTTGGGCCAATCCTACCACAGTGACATATTTCCATAATATTATTGTTTTAGATAGATTTTATCAAAATTTTGTGGAAATGTTCTCTTGACTAACCAATCCTCTGACTAATTTAACTTGGTAGGGTTCCAAGTTCCTTAAGATATATGAATTTGATGAAAATTATAAAGAAATGAAGAGAAGATGAGTCAGTGAACCTATACATATATTAACCTATAGTGGAGTGGGGTTTTTAATCTATACGAATTCATCCAAGAAGGTATTAGGTTGTCTACATTTTTAAAATAACATGGTTAAATCCTATTCCACATAAAAGATGAAGATTCATGAGAAAAATCACCTAACTCGTGATTTGGAGTTAACTTTGGTAACATTATCAATAAATATATACATGAATTATATTTATATAGAAAATTGTTTTATATATACCGATCATAAATGTTTAAATATATATTCACAAAGAAGTAGTTGAACATACAGTAGAGTAGATGGTTAGATAAGATAACAGATTATGAATTCTCAATAAATTACCACCCTAGGAAAGCGAAAAAGGTGCACAAGGCTTAGATTAGAAATGATCATGCTATATTATCCTTGATGAGGATACAGAAATATCCTATCTATCTATACTTTCAATGGATGTACCTTGAAATCCTAATAGAACGCAAAAATATTAACTTTTTAAACTAAATTACCAACCCACTTTTCATGGTGAGATTAATGATTAATATATAGAAGATTTTGAACTTCAAAATAGAGTTATAAATGAAAATGAGGTTAACCTCGATCTCGATCGACTGATAAGGTTGAGTAACCGTGTATGTGTTCTTTCCAAACATGATTTGAAACTAGAGTTTTATGGCGAAACTCATAGTTTATCATTCTCTATTCATCATAGAAGTATGAATATGTATAGATATTTGGAATAATATTTCTTGTGGTATGGAATGAATAAAGAAATCACATTGTTTGTATCATAGTCCTTGGTTTGACATCCAGTTAATGTTGAATTAAAAATCAATGGCTATGTTGCAACCATTTCCCATACCAAAATTGAAATGGTAGAACTACACTATAAATTAATCATTGGACACCACAAAACATCTAAAAGGAGAAATTGTATATGGGTGTTAGTTTATCTCTTTATTAAGTCATCACATTTCCTTGCTATGAGAGAAGACATATCTATAAATCATATTTATAGGATATGCATTAAAGAAGGGGTGAGGATTCATAGGGTAGAACATTCCATAATATCTAATCTGGATATGATGTTTATCTCAATGTTCTGGAATGGTCATAAGAAATCCCTTAATATAGAATTCAGTTTCCCCAATGCTTATCATCCTCAGACATATGGTTTGATGATATAATAATTCAATCTCTTGAGAAATATTTTGAGATTGTGTTCATTGGAATTCAATGGTGGTTGGTATCAAAACATTACTCTTGATGTGTTTTAATACAACAATATTATACGCTCAATAATGTATACAGAATCTTATAAATCCCCCTTTGTAATGACATGTTGATCATTATCTTGTTTTAATTAAGTTAGAGAATTAATGATATTGTGACTGGAGATCACTGATGAAATTGTAGAGAAGGTTATAACCAATCAATAATATAAAAATAATTCTCAAAGATGACATCAATTGTACCTTGATAACCATCTATGTGATATTGAATTTGAAATCGGTCAAAAGGGGATTCTTTGAATCCCTCCATGTAAGAATGATACAAGATTCGAGAAGAGAGGGAAAACAATACCATGGTTTATCAATCCCATTAAAAATCGTGATCGTATCGGGATGGTATCATATAATTGAGAAAATCCACTAAATACCTCCCAATTTTATAATGTGTTCTAGTTATCTCTCCTAATGATGTACAAAATTGAACCTTCACATGTACTAAACTCAACGATAATATTGATGGAGTAGGATTTTTTTGAGGTATTAGTAGTTGAAAATTTGTGTCATACGGAGAAAGGTATATGAGTCTAGGTTAATATTCTAGTTAGTGTTTTTTAGGAAAACCACAGTTTAGTGGATGTTATGTGGGATATTGGTGATATTATGAGGTATATGTATCATTATTTTATTAGATCATAAAATTGAATTTCGAGCATGAAATTTATTTTTTGTGGGTAGAATAGAACATCATGAGTTTATATGAACCTATCATTCAATAAATTAAATTAATTTTATGTATTGTGTTTTAAGTTATATTGTGTTAATTTAACTATATACAAAACACAAGATTATCTTACATTACACACAACACTGAGTTTCATCAAAACAACATTTTATTATTACATTTATTTTAAAAAAGACAGTAATAATATAGCTATTAAATTTTTAAATATAAAAAATAAAAACTGCATTTAAAATATTATTTCTATTTTTTTATATAAATAAAACACATTGGAAACGAAATATTAATTTTTTTGAAGCCATTACGTTTTGGAAAATACTATTTTCTCAAAGAAACTCTCTTTTATGTTCTCTTATAAAAAATAATAAAAATAATTATAGAATTATTTATTAAATAAATTTTAAAAAATAATAATTTTTGAATTTATAATATATAAATTGTATTAGGATGTAGTTTTTTTATTATTATGAAATACTTTATTTGAGTATGAACACTAAAAATTACTAAATTTTATTTTTAAACTGATTTTTTTAAATAATTTATATAGTTAAATTATATTTCATCTTTTTTAATGTATAATTAGATATCCGATACCTAAAAAAATAAAATTTATGTCATTATTGCCAATTTCACTTTGAATTTAGGTATAAAAACATTCCAATCTTTTTTACATTTTCACACTAAAAACAAATAATCTCAACCATTCTGCAATATTAATTTTTATTATTTTTTGTCCCATTAACGATCAGAATAAGGACAAATTTATTAAAATTTTGGGATAATCATAATATATTATTTCTAATAAGGACATCATAATATTTTTCCACTTTCATTTTTAAAATTAATTAAAGGTAATTAAATTATATAGGAAGAAACAACATTACATGATGGTTAAACATGAAAGAGAAGGCGTGAAAATGACCCTACACATGTCAGAGATCCAATTTTTTTTAATATATAGACAATAACCTCCATTTTTATGAATTTGGATAATTATAGGATAACTTGATATAAGGGAAGCATATTAATATATAGTTTTAATATATTTATATTTACATGAATTCCACTCCTCCTATAGTATAAAAGGGCCCTCACACACCCCCCCTCACTTCACCACACATCTCATTCCATTTAGATCAACCAAACCCCATCCAAATAAGCTATAAAATTCACCCCCTTTATCATAGAATCCTCTCATTGTATATAGAGAAAACCAAGGAGGTTGTTTGGTTCAATCCAAATGGAGTTACCCCAATTTTAGGTAACATCCTTCAATGGGATATTTTTTATTATTTTTTTATCCAACCACTCAATTAATCTTATTATATAGTTATATAATATCCTCAGTATGAACAATACACTAAGATTTATTTATTTTAATATTATGATGAACACTCACATACAGTTCCATCAAATGGGATACACAATCACCATTCATGTATAGAGTGGACTACCTCCTTGCAAATCGATGTTATTCATTCTTCCATTACCACCTCTCACGGTTGTGAATAATGATAGACTTAATATTTTTTAAGAAACATAATATATTTATAATGTATATATACTTTTGGATTTATTATATAACAAACACCTTCATGCTTTTTATTTTTTGGGAATACAATAGCATCGTTTGTGGACATGTGGACTACCTTATTCCCAAAGTGATCCGATTTGTTCACTCGTTACATAGAATGTATCCAAGTGAGTTTAATAAACATATGTGATATATAATAAATAATCATTCTTGAAACAACCCATGTTTTAGGATATTTTTTGAATAATAAATTAAATTTATTTGATGGCTTCTATTGTATGTTACACCATATTAACTTTTTAATATATGTTACACCACGTTAAGCTTGCACTACAAGAAACTTCATCACACATTGTATTAAATGCAACACTGAGTTTATATTAAATGTCATTAAATAATTATTATTATTATAATTTAAGGGATTAAATCATAACACAGTTATCAAAATTATTATTATGAAAAGTTAGAACGAAAATTTAATTATGATTTATAATGTTTTCATATAAATTAAACATATTGGTATTGAAATATATAATTTCTGGAAATGAATGTATATGATTAGAAAGTAACATTTTCTGTAAAAATATTCTTTAATTTTTTCCATTGAACAATAATAAAATAAATTGTTTACATTTTTTAATTTTTTTTATTAAATAAAATACATTTTTAATTCATAATGATAAAATTATATTAGGGTGAATTTGTTTTATTTTTCTAATATGTATTATGTTTTAAATAAATAGTTAAAATTACTAAATTTCAATTGAATCCTTCTTTTTTATCAAAAAAATTTAAATAGATAAATTTTATATTACTTTTATTTTAAAGTATAATTATATAAATTATTAATAAATTAATCTAATGTAGGCCATTGGAACCAATTTCATATTAATATTAGATAAAATGATTTTCAAAAAATTGTGCTTTGTCACTTTTAAAAGTCATCACATCCACCCCACTAGATTATTTTTAAATTAATATCATACTAATATATGTTTGAAATTGAAAAAAATATTCCATATTTGGAATTAACCTAATTTATAATATATATTATGGTCAACATCATTTTTAATCAAACAATTATGCAATGTAATGAAACATAATTATTGAGATTAATGGAAAAACAAGTTTACTTAGTGGTGAAGCTATACTATTAAATGGATAAATGATCGAAAAACATGTCAAACACCCATTTTCTGTAAATATATTAATCTTATACTTTAATTGATAGAATATGTACTATTAGTGGAGAAATATTATTTAAGTTACACCTCTCAATAACATTTTCCTTTTTATATTTACAAGAATTAAACTCTTCATCCACTATAAAATCCATATCTCATACCAACTTACCAAACATCATACTAGATTCCACACTTTAGGATAAAATACATCAATTGAATCCCATTGGTGAATACCAAAATGAGTTTCCTGAAGAAGAAATAACATCCTTCCACAAGAACCACTATTTTATTTCATTTTACATCCCCTATATTATTTGTAAATAAATATTATATAATAAAAATAGTATCCTAAATATTCAGATATATTGATATGTTAAGGGTTCTACCTACACTCAATCAGACTTATACCAAATGGGATATGCACTCCTCTATCATGTGTATGACATACTACCACCTGATGAACCGATGACTTTCATTATTCCATTAGAACAATTCATGGTTTTTAATAATGATGTAATTAGTTTTTTATATGATCTATATGATATATATGAATCATTTGTTCTTTTGAAATTACTATAAAGCACATAAATTTATACATTCCATTTGTGATAATTTGATAACTTCCTTTGTGGATGTGGGGACTACCGCCTCCTCAATGCGTTGTGATTGGATCACACATTACATGGAATGTATATAAAATGTCTTATTATAAATATAAGACATACATGAAATAATAATTAAAATTTCATTATAATATATTAATATATACATAATTTACTCTTCATTTATTAAAAAATATGAGAAGAAAAGGTACATTTCATTCATTCCTACGAATGGGCTACCATCTCTATGATGATATAATTCATTTCCTATTACTATCATTTTAATAATATTATAAAAAATATATAATTAGTATATATGATATTTATTTAATGTTTTAAATTATTGAAATATTTAAAACATGATCTAAGAATGGGTATTAATAATGAAAAATTAAAACAGGTAAGAAAAACAAAGTAGTTATTGCCTGAAATGTAACATTTACATTGAATTCATAATAAATCGTTAATATAAAGTCCTATTTAAATAATATGTGTAATTATATAACTGAATTTGGTACTAATTTGTTTTTATATTTAATTAAAAATTATTATAAAAAATGGTTTTAATGAGTTTGATGAGATTCCAAACATAAGGTAAGAGGATTTCTAGTCTCACTATTATATTTTTGAGACGTATTCCTTATTCACCACACATTTCTTTTCTATAGTGTATATAATTCTATTTAATTTATTCTAGTATTAATACCATCATAGTAATGTATCTTTTCATATCCATTATAAAATCAAATTTTCATGTTGTTTATGGATCAGAAGTTACCAAATATTAAGGTAATGTTTATCACAATTTTCCTTCTTTGACACACAGGTTATTTTATTCACCTACATAATTTTACAAGGTGTATATACATGAATTTGAAAAGTTTTATCCTGAATATAAATCATTCATTATATATTAATCATCATTTAATTTTATTATCTCATGTTGAATATGAGTCAATGATATAAAAGTGGAAATAGTTTATTTCTACAATCTCATTGTTTATTTGGATTATTTATGATTTTTCTTCTATTGAAGGAATCATATGATAAACCACTCAAGAACATTAATGAATTTTATTATTTATTAGTTATTGATGAAATATACATTTGTTGGTTCCATTTTTCAATTCATTGGTAGATAATATTATTACTAATGTGATTTTAACCAAATATACAATTATTTATCTCTTCAGCTAGAAATATTGATTATTTTAAAACCATGTATTCCAAAATGCATTCAATTTGGTTTGAGAAATTATATTTTAAGATAATTTTCAAGGATAAGTTATTTTAAATGTATTTTATGTTTTTCAAATATTCTTCATATTTTTTTAATCTATTTTCAAATACAATGGTTTTTCAAAATGATTTATGTTTTATTTTTTTCAAAGTTGAAAATTTATTTTTGTCATGAAATGTTTTTAAAATGATATATCTAAATTATATTCCATATATGATGAAATATAATGGTGTTACTAATTCTTATACAACAATATCAACCAATGGTTCTATTCATATTATATATCTGAATAGTTTATGATATTTTTGAATGATGCTTATGAATATATTTTTTTGTTTCATATGATATATGTTAATGAGATTTCTTCCATTTAATTGTATGAATTAATTTAAATAGTGGTCATCAATTAATGAAATTATTTTGAAATATGCCTCATTTCCAAAGGTTATGATATGACTACATGTTTATGATACCCATTTAATTTCATGGATGATTATATGATTTTGAATGATCTTATAGAAAAATTATATATGGATTCATTATGATATTGGAGAGAACTATATCTATCTCAAATTAATTCGGTAATGGTGTATATCTCATGATATAAACTTGTATGGAATGGGGAGTGAACGCAGTTCACTAAAGGAAATTCTCTACTAAGATGGTCTTGGGAGTGAACCTTGAAAACTAATGGAGTGAACCATGACAACAAAGATGGTTTTTGGTGTCAACCCATTACACTATGATGGCCTTATAATTATGTATTCATGGGTATGGAAATAATTTATACACATATTTTTCTACCGCAATTCCATGCATTATTCCAATGGTATGCTTTGATGGCTTATGCTCTTGACATCCTTTTGATTCATGTTGTATTAACTTCAAATCAATTTCCATTAGTATTGAATATTTACATAGATATGAATGGTATGATATTATAATATTATGATCATATTAAAATACCCTTAATATAAATATTATGATTACATATCTCCTGTCATTACCCATATTAGGTATTTTTTCTCACCCTTTCTGATGTTTCCTTTTCCTAGGTTATGAAGATATGCTTTATGTATGTTTTTTATATGATGTATTATTGACATGTATAACCTCATGGGAGAAAATATATCTCACTTATGTACAAGTTTTTTTGTTTCCATACTTCCAAAGGAACTAAAGTCACATGGTCAATGGGAATCTATTTATTTAATGTATTAAATATTCTTAAAAAGTGAGGTATTGGATTTGTATGAGAATAAAGGGTATCAACAGTTGGTACCAGAGAAATGTTTTTTTAACCTTTAGAAACTAGGATGATAAAAAAATTAGTGATAAGCCTTATGACATGCCTATGAATAATTATAAGGATGTGGAAATGAAAAAAGAGTGTATCATAGATTTTTAGAAAAGAATAGAGTCAGTGGTGTCCTAGAAGTACATTATTTTATAGATACTAAAATTGGATGTGGATATGGATTATATATACATTAGGGAAATGATCCCAAAATAATTATATTAAACTAGAATAAATCAGTAACTAGATCATTGTAATATTTTATTCTATACACATAGTTTAGCACTCCCATCGGATATGCTTTGAAAATTCATAAACAATTCATGAACCATCATTATGGATTTAAATAGATGTTTTCTATGAATAATTGAGCATAAAAAAGGTATCATGGATTAATAATGGTGTTATTATTTAGAAATCCTATAAGTTTTTGTTCAATACTATGTGGTTTCGTAGTATAATAATAGTTTCCCACAATATCATTTTTCGTTTAAGTCAACGGATAGAACATAAATAAACCAAATTAATCATGTGTGTGATAGACCATGAAATTATTATCCACTTGAGAATCCTAAGTATAGAGGAGCTTGAATTAACAACCTCATTTTTATGATCTCATATATTTTTCAATATATGAATCTTCTTAAGCATCCAAATGATAAAAAGGTGGGGCATCATTTTTTCTGTATTTTGTGAGTCGATTATGTCTTCTAATCTAATTATATAAAATCAATAGATAAAATCCACTAAAAGTTATTTTACTTTCTATGATGTTAAAAAAATGATAAATTCATTATGAATTTCTATTATTTTAAAGGTAAAGTGTACAATTGATTGATTCTAATCAAGATTAAAAGGAACAATATTCCACCCAAATGATTAGATGTGTATTTACTAGCAAAAAACCCTAATGGAATGATGTCTTATTCACAAGTATTTTAATCCTGTTAAGTTGATGTTTGTGGGATTATGCTTACTAAAATTCATGGTATTATTTCTTTATATTAATTAAATGTCATCATAAGCATGGATTTGATTTATCTATATAAATATTAAGTCAATTGTCAATGAAGGGATGTTACATTTGATATTTGCAACAACCCTATGATTTTATATCAGTGTGACTATATTTATGAACATCCTATGGATGTTACTTAATGTTTGTGACATAAATTTCTATTCACAAGTGTTATTTATCTCAAAAGGTTATTCTGAAACTTGGTATCGAGGATATACATACTATTTATGACTTATTTGATGTCTTCTGAAAGAGTTTCCTAGCCATCCACCAAAACATGATCTTGATTTCTAAATAAAACACATACCTGGGACTATTCCAATATCATATACACCTTATAAAATGACCCCCATTGTGTTACAAATAATAGAGAATGAACTCCATAAAAACCATTAAAAAGGGATTAATTCATCCATGTTTTCACCTTGTGGTCCACCTATTCATTTTTTGGAAAAGAAATATGGATCAATAAAATTATTATATATTATTAAGAGTTGAACCAACTAACAATCAAGAACAAGTATCATCTTCCATGTATTAATGAATTTTTTGATCAAAAGCATAGAGGTCAGATCATTTCCACGATTCTCCTTCATTCTTAATGACATCGATTGAGGGTCAACAAGGAAGATATACCTACAAGGGAATTATGTATAAGATATGGAATCTATGAATATATAATTATTCTATTTTCCCTTTATAATTCCTATTATTTATTCATTTATTTGATTAATATAGTCTTTATATATTAGGTTGACCAATTTGTGGCAGTATTTATAAATTATATTATTATCTACATAAAGAAAAAGTTAGAGCATGAATCCCACTTGAGAAATTTACCAATGACCCTATGGAAACAAAAAATATATTTCAAATTTACAATGTGTGGTTTTTATTGATTTGTTTGTTCATTTTTTGTCATATAATATTAATAGAGGGTATCACAGTAGATGCATTAATTACAGAGGATGTCGAATGTTGGGTTTGACAAACTACAGCGACGAAGATCTGAATTTTTCTTTTTTTACCTAGATATTATTTACATTTTTTGTACAATTTCGCACTAATATATAATTTTTTAACAAATTATATTTAGAAGAGTACAAAAATCTTCTTGTAAAATTAGTGTGATGAGAACATCATGAAATTAAAATGAATGTTAATTAGCATTCATGTTCTTGCATTACCTTATTGCGGATAAGTATTTATTATATATAGTGATGAATGAATTATGTGATTGAGAAGTTTTATTATGTATAATAACATATTTACATCTTATGCCTCTTGTAAATTGGTGTTTCATGTGAAAAATTACCCAACTCATGATTAGGAGTTAACTGCATTAATTTTCTCAATAATTTTACAGCTGAATTATATATATTGTGAAAAGTGTTACATATATATATACAAATCATAAATTTTTGAAGATTATACTCCCATAAAAGTATTTGAACATGTTCTACAGAATATTGAACATTAAATAATGGATTTTGATTTGTCAATACATTACCACCCGGTGAAAGTGAACATGGTGGCCAATTTTTTGAGTAGAGCAAATCATGATATATTATAAATGATGTGTATCAAAAAAGATAAATTATTTATGGATTTTCAATGGATTTACATGGAAAAACTGAAGGAAGAAGAAAAATCTTATCTTCCTTTACTAAATTTTCAACACTATCAATGAGATGATTAAAGAGTCGTAAAAGGAAGAGGAATATTTATTAAAAATGGTTATAAATATCCTTATTTTTAACCTTGATCAATAAAGAATTATATGGTTATGGAATCATTTATGTTTTATGTCCACAAGATTTGAAGAAGGATCTATGAAAGGAAGCTCATGGTTATTTATTATCTATTCATCCTTGAAGTATGGACATGTACAGAGAATCAAAATAATACTTTTGTTGGGATGAAATTAAGAGGGATATTTTAGTATTTATATCTCAGTTCTTAGTATGAAAACAAGTAAAGGATGAAAGAAAAAACTATCAGGTAATTTTCCATCAATTTCCCATATCATCATAGAAGTGGGAGAATATATCTATGGATTTTTTCATTGGACTCCCCAAAAAATTTAAAGGGATAAATGAAAGACTAATGGTAGTCAATATCCTCACTATGTCAATGCACTTTATCACTATTGGAGATGAATTATCATTGGATAAGTTTACAAGGATATAAAATAAGTATGTGGTATGGATTTATGGATTACCACATTCAATCATATCTGATCGGGATTCTATATTCACCTCAATGTTCTAGAAATGTCTTCTGCATGCCTTGTTATTGTTTTGAGTTTCAACACTTCTTATAATCCTCATATGTATGGTCATTCTGAATTAAATATGCACACTCCAAATATAAGGCCCCAGCCTTAAACCTTACTTAATCTTGAGTTATTACAAGATTATACATTGAGGATCTTTTTAGGTTTAGAGTTTTAGAGAATTAGATCATACAACTTGCATTACATTCCACATTTAAACAAAGTGGTTACATAAAGATAGTATTCATTTATCCCATCAATGAAAACATATTTAAAAAAACATGGATTCTTTCTTGACACTTCCTTGACACTATCATCATATCATTCACCTTTCCCCTGACCTGTGAAAAACATTTCAAAAACTTGGGATGAGCATAAAAAGATCAGTAAGGGTTGTAAAAAAATATGGAAAGGAAACATGAGTTCATATATACATAAGAATGAAATCATAATTTACTCATAAAACATAAGAACTTTAACATACCTCATCAAATCATGAATAAAACATAGAAATAATAAGACATAAAGGTAACTTGAGGCATTCATAACATTCTTACGTAGGGAGTAACCCTCTTGGTTACGTTTGGAATACCCACCACCGTATATTCCCTAAATCTCTTTGGAGAAACCTTAATGTTTTACTCCTTCACATTACCCAATGCATTGGAGAGCTATATTGGGCCTACCTGCCCTTAGTTTATCACAAAACCACCCGTCTTCATAACAATGCCCAAGAACCATAACATAATCGTACCACATAATATATGCATAAAGGAAACATAACATTTCCACATTTCAGTCACAAGATATCAATAAAACACATTGATATAAAAAACCTTATGAAAACCGTTTTCAATACCGAAATAAAAGAAAAGTAAAACATGGTATTTATTTTTCTTTTTAAAAAGAAGGTATGGCTTGTAGAGGAAGCTGAAACTCAAATAATGGTCACGGCGGCGGAGAAGTCATTTTCGCCGCATACATATGACAAAAAAAATCCCTTTTTTCGTTTTGTAAAATGCTTCGTATAAAAAGATTCCTTTTGGATAAACGTAAAAGTCAAAGGGGTTTATACACCTTATAAAAGAAAGTTGTGTATAAAGCAAAATATGCCTCAATGAAAGGAGATTGAGACGATGTCCCTTACAAAGATGGTATCCTTGGTTTAAGGATAAATCAATTACATAATTATGTGTGACAAATGAACACACCAAATATAAGTAGATATTAAGCGTAAAACAATCAGAGGATATTCACACATATTCATAGAACGACATATTCAAGGACTACATGTTTATCCCAAAGAATCAAATTTGGGATAAGAAGTTCCCTTGCAAAAATTTTACAGCCTAACGGCGTCACTACAAAATTCAAAAAATGAGTTGATGAGAGATAAAAAGGGTATCTCATCACATGGACATAAAATTTAAATCAATAAGGATATATAAGGGCATATCCCAACATAATATTATGTTAATTAAAAGACATAACAAAAAGAAGTCTTTTAAAAAGAGGAGGGTGAAAGGTTCCCTTACCGACATGGGTATCTTTCGAAACATACGCCCCGTGAAAGAAGAAAAATACAAAATTGATGTAAATAATCATAAACTAAAGTATATTACAATGAGTAAAATAATGGGAAATTCATACACCACTCAAAGGAAATTGTGGCAAATGTAGCATAAATTTCACGGGAATAAAAGTGAGATGAAAAATCTCTTACGAAGACTCGGCAGCCTAACGGCGCCACTTAAAACTTCCAAAATGGACTGATGAGAGAAAATACAGTCTCTAATCATATCCACATAATGTTTACAGAAATAGGAATATAAAATAACATCCCCCAACATAACAAAGAGGAGCTTAAAAGAAGTGACATAAAGGAGAGTACGTAAAAAGAAAGAGAGAGGTTGGATCTCTTACGAAAATTCGGCAGCCTAACGGCGCCACTCAAAAATTCCAAAATAGATTGATGAGAGAGAATAGGGTCTCTCATCTTATAAAAATAAAAATTACAGTAAGAGTAATATAAAAGAATATCCCAATAACAAGAATTATGAGCTTTAAAAGGAATGACATAAAAGAGTGTACTTTAAAAGAAAGAGAGGAGTCGGATCCCTTACCTCAAGTCCAACTTGTCTTGTTCGTTTCATTATATTCCTGAATAATGAACTTCGGTCAACTTATAATTTCCTAAGGACCTCCTTTAAAGATTATTATTCAGTTCATATCACATATTATAATGTTATAATAATTGTTTAATAATGTTAGTTCATATCAGACGTTTTTGCCGATGTTTGGTACATGAGTCAAAAATGAACTTGTTTGAAAAATGATTGTCCATGAAGTTATAAGTAAATAATTTCCAGAACATTATTAATGATTAAAATATCATATATATCCAGTACATATTCATTTTATACTATTCCATATCATTTGGAGACAAAAAATGAAAAGCATCGTTCATGGAGATGGTAGGCCGTACGTACGTATGAAATCTAATTTCATTTTTTCTTTGTCATATTAATGGAATTAAAAAATAAATGATATATATATTTTATAATTAAAGTATAATATATATGTTATATAGGTCACATATGTTCATTAATTTCATTCTTTATACGTTCCATGCATTGCATGTACGAGTCACATCACTTGAGGGGGCGGTTGTCCACACTTCCTCATATGAAATTATCGCATTTACACAACATGAAAAGAATAAAGGTATGGTTTAAATATAAAATACGGAAGCATATAGTAAACATAAATACCATATATATCATATATAAAATACAGTTACATCATAATGGCCACCTTTAAAGGTGTTAAAAGAATATTGAACAATCATCGTTTCGTGAGGCAGAAAATCGCCAACCAGAGAAACAATGTGTTCTTTAACCATTAGACGAAGGTGTGTGTAAGTGTAGCTCGAATCATTCTTATAAAAACATACTAGTATATTGAAGATACTGTATTTTTTACAAAAGAAATTAATAAAAAGATTTTAGGGGGTTGGAGAAGCAAAATAAAACAAAAGGACACAAGTGAAGACATTACCTTAAAATCGGGTAACTCCCTTTGGTTTGAGCTCAAAAGCTTCCTTGGGAAGACTTCTGCCCAAATTGAGGCTTCAAGTAGTTATATAGGGATGTGTAGAGACAAAATGGGCAGGTTTTGGCCGAGACAAAGGCTTTGGAAGTGTGGGTAAGGAGGTAGAGGTGGGGGCCTTTTATAAGAGGAGAGGAGGGGTACTCTTGGAAAGTAAAGAAATGTTACTTTATTTTAGAACGTGTTTCGAATTTTAATGGTCCCACATTAATGTGTTTCAAGGATAAGGTGAAAAGGGTTCGAAATCCACCCATAAAATAGGTTTTGGACATGTGTAGGTCTTACATTTTACATTATCTTTCCATTTTATTTAAATCGTTAAATAATGAGGTCATCGCTGCATCATCATGATGTCATAAATAATTTAATTTATTTAATGTCTAAAAATTATAAAAAAAATACTATGATGTAGGAAATCTTTTTATATTTCCATTTATTATTTATAGTAAAAAATCTGACTTGTATAACCCCATGTAAAAAATTTTTTAGTAAAACATATCATGTTTGTGTCATTTTTACTTTAACATTAAATAAAAAGATATTTATGTCATTTTCCAACAAAAGTGGCTCCATGGGGTCTCCAAGTTTACCCGTGGATTTTATTGGTCGTCCATGACACATCCAATGAGGGTAGGACATGTTTCTAGGTCATTTTATTTTATTAAAACATTATTCTTACCTTAAACTACAGTAATTACCTCTAATCGCGATTAAAAACTTAATAAGTTAATATTCACCAAAAAATTATTTTAATCCCATTAAACCACATTTTACTTCTTAATGAAAACCAGGTATGTAGTATTTTTTAAATTCAAAACACAATGATGGAAAAATTTCATTTAAATGGAAAATCAGTTTTTATAAGTACCACTTGGTGGTTTCACTATTCATCAAAAATTAATGTTTTTCAGAAAATTACCAAACGTTCACCCTAAGCTATATTTGATATTCCGAATTCAAAAATGATGTATATTTTAAAAAATTCAAAACATATAGGTTGCATTAATTAATTTAATAATTAATTCCCGCTATCAAAACAAATAGCGTGTTTTTATGAAACAAAATGTATCAAAAGATTGACACTAGTTTAAGTCCGATTTCAAAGTGAAATTAATTCGAACGACCACTATTGGATTAAATGGTAAAAATATATTCTAATTTCACTTTGAAACCAATTCAAAAGATAATCTAATCATATAAATAAATCAGAATAAAAAGTGGTTTTGAATTAAAATACAACATTTTTCACTATTGATTAAAAATTGAACTTTTTCGGAAAAATACCAAAAATTTACACAAAGTAAATTTTGATGTCCCAATTCTAAAGAAGAATTTTATTGTGTCAAATATAACACATAAAATTGTCAAAAAGTGGATTTAAAAGAGGTTCACCATCAAAAGGTGGTTAATCGACCTTTTAAAGAATATTAGAATGTTTACGCTTAAAATTGGATTCATTCGCATTTTTAATCCTCTAAAATTTATTGTAAAAAGTTAAAATATTTGAAAAACATATATAATCATTTTGTAGTTAGTTCTGTTCATTCCCGCCATTACAACGGCTAGCCATTAACTACTATTTAAAATAATATTATTTTATTATTAGAGTGCAACGTAAGATTCCCAAGAAACTCATTGTTGTGTATTGGGTACGCCATCGAGCATAGCACCCCCTTTAAAGTAATATTAATATTTTATTCAAAAATATGGATAAATATAAAAATGTCATATTCTTTATTTACCTGGGGTGTTACACCAAATGATATTTTGAGATTTTATTTTATGGATTCAAAAGGTTGTTGGGATCAAAACCAACATATTTTTGATTTCTCTTACAATAACATATTTTAATCAATCATTCTAATGGATCATTATGAAGCCCCCTATAGAACAAAATATAAATCTAAAACATGATCGAATAAAGTTTGAGATATAATGATATTGTGATGTCCATCTGGGTACTTTTTCAAAGTATCATCTTTAAGATAATGCCCCAATTTAATTCACTCAATGGGCCATACACCCTTATGAGAGTGACTGAACAATATTTTATTTGACTCCCCACCAAACAGGATATGTATGATTCTTCTCTATGGTATGAACCCAACACCCTAAATCGACCATGTTCTCTTTGGCTCATATTATTAATTAAACAAGGAAATTCACATCCCTTTTAGGTTCCTTGGGAAGTCTTGGTATAACTATCACAACACACCAAGACTAGAAACCTTGTACATCGTCTTCCTTGCCACATGACGTTAAACTATATGGATAGGTTTTTATCACATGACCTTAAAAAGTATAATGTTCACCATTAATAAAAATAGAACTATGATGGTTTTGATTCATTTCATGAGGATATGTAGGAAGCCTACTATATAGGTTTGAACCAAACATCAATAAAACTTTTTCCACTAAGATGATGATACACTCTAGAGTTCCCCATTACATGTATCTAAAACTAGTTTCATAATGAATAAATAATTTAAATTATATATATAAGAGGATAACATTAATCGATATCCTCATATACATACTCATATCTACACTGATGAAGAATTTTGGATACATAAAAATGATTCAATATTCCATACATTAATATGTATTTTTTAATTATAGGGTCATCCACATCAGAATTGGGATTTAATAAAGGATGTGTAAATATGTATTAAATCTATAATAGAGTCTTGGAGTAGGAAATATTTCCCCCCAAAAGGGTGTGATGATCTCAACATATTATCTTATTGACCAATAAAAAATCATAAGCACTTTTGGCCAAACAAAATAACTTGTGCATGATTTTAAAAATTAGTTCCAATGGATATAGAACAATTGGGTGTTTTCAGATCCATGGAAAACCATGTTGGAAACTATTCAAAAAGAGTAATTCTGAACATAAACTCACAACCTGAGGGAAAAATGGTGAAGATGACATCAAATCCTTAACCAAGATGATAGTATCAACCACCTGTCAGGACACTTTCACTTGATAATAGATTTCAATTTAATAAAATTTATCTTTCTTGTATTCATTGAAATGATATTCTACTTTGAGAGAGTTAATTGTTTTTGTTTTTTGTACATACAAGTACTTCTTTTTAGAACTCTACCAAGTCCAATGGGGAAATTCTAGTTTTCAACAACGAACTCCTTAACTATTTCTCAAACCAGGTCTCTATCCAGGTGAACAAAACCATCACTAAAACAACATCGTGAATTATGGGTCTTAAACAAAATGGTCCATTAGTACCTCTAGAATGGTAAAATACGAACCCTGGAGTCTACCCAACATGCCCTCCAACATGACAAGAACCACTAATTACCTATTCAATGATTACTAGTGACCTTGATGATGATGATACCAACCTACATCTATAATAGTTTTTAGCTCTTATCCCTAGAACGTGATAATAACCCCCTACCCTATCTCTAGGAGGTGGACTAAGAGGATGCATATAACCTGAACCAGAGGAAACATGGGTTATTTTCAAGGGCTCTTGCTAACAATTTCCATTTCTATTGTCACTCGGTACTGACCTCTAAACTTTATACGGGTGTTATAATTCACTAATTTTCCAACGTCCTTCAGTACTGATAATGGAAGACCATCCACCAAGGACAAAAATTGGTAAACCATGGGGGATTATATTTCCTCTTCCTCCTCTTAATAATCCCACCAACCCTGTTTGGTTGGAAAATTTGATTAGGAAAATGCACTTGTATGCCTTTGTTCACCTATCCATTAGACTCTTCTGGAGGCATTCAATGAATCCCAATATTTAAATATTATGGAATACTATAAGAAGGAACACACACCTACCTACACCCTATAATCCTACTATAAGACTCATTTGGAAGCATTAAATGAAGCTGAAAAACCCCAGTTTGATGGCATGTTGTGAGAATTTTCACACACCTTCCAGTACATATTAATCCCATCAGTAGTAACATGTGGAAACACATGGAGAAGTTGGTCAAAATGTTCTAATGATCCGTAAGGGGAATACTCAATTATATTCCCCCATAAATGAGTAATTTCATTATTAACTGATAGGAATGTGAGGATAGGATCATACATATAATCCTACAGTAGATTCAGAATGGGTATATATACCTGTTTCGATCGCTGAAGTCACCAAGAACATCCTATCAATGAAAAAAGGGAAGAAAAAAATTCATAACACATCCTGTAGATATTTCAATATCGTATAATGTCGATAAATATAATTACATAGGTATGAGAAAATAACTATATACCCATATATGGGGTGGCTCATTAGTATATTACCCAGGAGTAGAAATACACATATTTTCCCATCTAGGAGTGTCATGGAGAAAACTCCCTATTATTATATGGAAAACCTTATTGGGAAAATATATCACCAATCTTAATCTCAACATCCATATATACATACACCTATTCCAATGAAAATCACTTCTCCCAGTAAGTGATCTCAATTTCTCATAAGAAGGAATCTAGGAAGAAGCCTTATCAAACACGATTGGTGAATTCAGAGATGATATGTGATCTCGATCAACATAATACATGATTCCTTAATTCCTTTATATGATTTTCTATATTATCTCATTTTCTTACCCACCCATTACCAAGTTATTGGAGTATTTTAATTGATTCCAAAGGACTGTTCCATATACATAACTATGAATGAATTCTTCGTGACAATAATCTAGTCGATCTGAACAACCTATCTCTTGATGGGAGTTAAAACAATCCCCTATGTGGCTAGAAGCCTAATGAGAAAAAGTGGTTTCCCCCATGATTTAATCCAAAATTGTGGTCCTCCCCATGATGGTGTTCACCATCAATGTTATCATCATAGTATTGTCTCTCATAGTTAAGAGTGTTATCGAATTGGAAATTTTGTGATGAGAAAACCCTCCAATCACGAGGCACTTGCAAACACGAGGCCATTCATGTATGATACTTTTCTACTGACAGGTCAAATCCATTATCAATTGGTAGATAGCCGATGGAAACTATAATTCACTAAGAATCCTTTGTATTTTTTCTCTTCTAACATAGATGAGGAAATATAAACCAGTCTCACAATATATAATAAGACTCTAGGAAAGAGTCCATTATGGTTAGAATATGTATCGAAACCATAAGAAAAATATGAAGAATATGTGCAATATTTGAGGAAAGTGATGGCTAAATATGACATATAATTTATGATGTATCCTTTATCAACCCCTCAATATATCATTCCAAAGGTAGTTTTTGAAGAGTGTGTTCAATACATTGGCCCAAACATATGGGAAATACTTTATCACATCAAAGAAAATGTATTACCATATGATAGGAATCAGAATTAGGTCAAGGTAATAGATGGGTTGTATCCCCAAATTGACTTGGCAGCCCTCATTGCTTCATGAAATCAAAAGATCAAGAAATAATAAGGATCCATTCAATGTGGAAGACATAGAATGTTCATGAGGATGGTACAATTAATCTTTGATGCCCCATCTTGTTTACATATCAATGTATGGGGTGAAAAAGAAGTGATACATTTCACTACACACAATAATTTGAAAAGTTCACCAAATGTTGTAGCATCCAACATATTATCATTAGGATGACTCAAACAAGAGGAACCTATACCACACTAAAGATTTTCTAATTAAAAACTAGCCTCGACCGACTCTCACTGATGTCAGGCTAGAAGATAGTAGGCTGTTGAAAGTATAGTATGTCAAGTATATAAGAATATAAATCAAACATCCCTCTAAGAGGATGTAATCCATTGTATAGAGAAAATTTCATACATTAAAAATGGGACTCAAGAATTTATGATACATGTGAATACCAAATGAGGAACCTACTCTTGTCTTGGAAAAGATCCATAAAAACCATAGACTAGCCATGGTAGTCTTAGCAATGATTTTTTGGGAGAAACAACAGCCCACAATGCTGGTGGATTTTTAACCCAACCACTTAGGCTAGTAAACATGGCTCTAAAGGTTGTGAAAGAATAATGGGAACAATCCCATCACTTAGTGATGGTGGATATTTCACCTCTTAAATGACCTTTCCACTGGGAATCAATTTTTTCCTCATCATAAAAAATGTCATAAAATAGATCCTCTAATTTCGTGTAATAGAATGATCTAGAATCCTCATTGGGGGACACATGAATGAGATATTGAGAGATTCCTGTTAGATTATTATCCCTCATAAATCTCCCATGTAAATAAAAAATGAGAGTAGAAGGCCTCATGGAGGATGTAGCGAATGAAACTTAGTGGATTTTTCATTAGTGAATGACATTAATTTTGTCACTAAAAATCCTCAAAAGAAGGAGTACAATTTACATGAGTTAGAAGAGGAAGTTCCATTCCATAATATGATACACACAATAAGAAATGAATAAGGTGTACATACCCAAAGATAGAGGTATTATTGAACATAGGTATTGCCTTGAACAATCCACAATTACCTATGGAAGAAGGTATCTAAATGGGAAAATGTTATGAGTAAAATTGTGCCTCACCTTGCAATTGGGGACGATAGGCTCCTTTCTCTAGAGGAGAGATTTCCAAACATGTGGAAGAGATTAAATAATTTAAGAGACTAAATGAAATATTAACCTAATGCATCCTCATTCTAGTTATGTTCTTCAAGAATATCCTCTACTCGCTCTTCTAGTTGGTTCACCTCAGCAAAGAATGTTTACTGTACCAACTGATGTAGAATTGCAACATACTCTCAACATGGGATATTAACCACTAATATATTTGGATTTTACAATTGATGATTGAGAATTCAAACCATCGGTTACACAACTAGAACATGGTAATGCACATCAATACAGGCCTACCACTATTGGGTACCCACAACAAGTGGTAGTAGTGTTTCCACCAATTTTCTTACAAATTTCTACAACAATTTAGGCTCTTGTTTCTAAACCAATCTTGGATCTATCTCAACAATACATTCTTTAATTTTTTATTAACACCATTAATCCATTAACAGCTTAGTTGGAATCCATGTAAGAATGAAGAGTGATGATTGATGAATCTTACATTTTCCTATATTTTATACTGTAAATAATTGTTTATAATCCCACCATAGTGTTATTTAATGGGTAATTGTCACGTTTTTAGATTTTAGTGTTATTTTGAGCATAAATGTGAAAAATGACAAATTCTGGATTTTTGACAGATTTTTACATCAATGGTATTTTGGTCATTTAATGAAAAATATAATTCCAAATTTTTTGATTCAAATTTTTTTAGAATTAATATTTTATTTCCTTCATTTTTGTCTTCTGGACTAGGAGCTGATTCGATCCTATAGTAGCCGTAAAAATTCAATGAAGTTGAAGGGTTTTTCGGGCGGACAGAACAGACCCCACTTCCATAACGGACACCCAATTCGGTCTACACAACTCCAAATTAGATTCTTCCACTTGGAGATGTACAAGTACTGATAGGAGCTTTTATATAATAAATTTCAAGTCGTTTGGAATCCATTATGAGGGCTATTGAATGACATACATGTGTAGGAATCTGCCTGGAAGCTGCCCCAAAAAAAATTTGCCAATATTAAATTCATAACTCCTTTTTGGCGCGTCCAATGAAGCTACAATTTGGGGATCCAACGGAGAAGATATTCTGGAACAACATTTATGAAGACACCTATTATATATTCAGTCATTTAAGGTCATATCTATGTGTAAACGTTAAGATTAATTGTTTTGTGTGTGAATCGGTCACCTCTTCTCCCTATAAATATGTTTCCCTTCTCCTAGTTTACGATATATCCATTCCAGGGGGGCTAAGTTGGAGCTTATTTCTGTAATTTTTATTCATATTTTTAATATACATTATTTTATTCTTCTTCTTCATACCTCATTCTTCCATTTTTACTTTTATGTGTTTCTCCCACCGTATTCTCTTCTAACTCCATGAAAATGGGGAACTAACCTCGATGATTGTTTGAGGAGGAGAATAGTGGTTATTTGAGTTTCATTGTGCTTCAATTTAAATATCTTTTTTTAATTCTGAGAATTTTGGTGGTGGTTAAATTGATTATGATGTGTGATTGCCCCATTTTCTCTATCACCAAGTTCTTCTTCTCATTCATCAGTTTTCCTTCCCTTCACTATATAAGTCATGCATATGATGGAGTATGGCTTGTATAGCGATGGTCAGAAAAGAGATGTCCTAGCCGACTTTAGGAAGAGTATTTCCCCACATGAAGAGATCTCGGTGTTGGGGAAATAACATTTCAAATAAGAGGGTGTAGTGTGATAGATTTTGATCACTACATTGAATTTATATTGAGAATATTTTAATAAACAATGATATCAACCATTATGATCCTTCAAGAACAAATTTCTTCTTTCTTCTTTTTAACATCAAATTGTTTGCATTACATATATATATATATATATATATATATATATTCATATTTTATGCATATTTCAAACTCATCTTTATATTATATATTAGTTAGAAAATAAATAGTGACAATATAATTTTGGGGTTGTGTAAGTTGCCTCCTTGAGACCAACCCTGGGAGTGCTCAGTATTTCATTCTTAGGTAAATAATATTTTTATCGGGGATCTGTGACAAATCCCCACTTAATCAAATTGTCGTCGTTGCTGGGGAGGCGCAACACTTTCACACACCGTTATTCATAAAAAAACAAAAAAAATCATAAATTTCAAACACTAACAAAAACTTTTTGTTCATGATGTATTTCAATGGTGATTATTCTGCATGGACTGACCAATCTTAGGTGCCAAAAAATGTTTGCAATGAAATCGATGCTCAATTTCATAGGATTAGTGATAAAGTTCAAAAACTGGAGAGCCAAATTGAATGGATTGCTGAATATGTACGCACATCCCAAGAGCAATCCAAACATGAGCCTGAACCTGAACCAGAACGAGTGGTGAAATTGATTTCACCAATCACATTTTATGTTAAAGAACCCGATGAGAGTGAGAAAGAACTCATAAAGGAACTTATCACATCACCCCGCACTCAACCATTGCTCAAGGAGGTCCCAGAAGTACACATTCCAACAGATGCACTGATGGGAGGTAAACATTTTTTGGAAGAATCTTGGAAAAACTTTGTTGAAGATATCTTGAAACAGGATCTTCCCATACTTGATAATGAAACATCAGACACTTTCTACCTCTCTCTTTATTTGGAAGATAAAGAAGAAGACACACCTGCTGAGATTGAGTTTCCATTGGTCATGCCTGAAGAGATCAATTACCAAGATAAATTACTTGAAAGGAAAGATTTCTTTATTGATTCGTCATGTTTTAATTTTATTCAAACTGAATTGTTTTCTGACTTCTCCTTTCCTGAAATTTCATATATAACACAAATGGATCAGGCCTTGGATTTTGATGATGATACCACCAAAGTGGTGGTAATCGAGGAAGAAGAGCCGAAGAAGCTGGTGTTGGTGCGACTACCTCCTCAACAAAAATTTTCATACCATATGGAGAAGGACACCGCCGAAGATAACAGGGAGAATCCTTATCTTTTATTCCCTCCCACTTCAAACCTCAAATTTCTTCTTTATTCTTTCCTGGGGGTTGAGAACATTCTTATCTTATTTGGGGTTCTCTGCTTTCACTGTTTAATCATGGACATCAGGAAAGCTCACATGTGGTAGTTCATCTCAAAGAAACCACACCCACCTTCTGATTGGGGATAATCTACTGAAACTGCCTGACTAGGGGCAGTAAAAACCTAGCACCCGCTTGAGGGTCTAAACCAAGCATTATCTCTTTTCTTTTCCCCTTCTCATTCTTTTTATTTATTTTTCTTATGTATTTTCATCACTTTCTTGTAGTTTTAAAGTGGCGGATTCTAGGAGCTTAACTCAAGGCATTCACCTCTAAAATAATTTCAGGTAGTATCTTTCCTTCCCTTTGATTTTCTACCTTTATATTTATATTTTTTTATTTGAAATAAGGGGTAGTTAAATTTAAGTGTGGGGGAGTGTCAACCTACTTAGTTATTCTTGTGTGCTTTTCATTTTTTTTATATTTTTAGTATTTTTGAGCTTTAATGAATATTCTTATCACTTTTCACACATCAATTTATTTTGAAAGAGTTGAAATGATTTTTGAAATAATGGATTTTAAATGATTATTGATGTGAAAACATTTTTCTTGAATTGGATTATCAATCATTTTTATGAGTTTGACTGATTTTTGAAATCCATGACCATGAAACACTGACTCAATATTTTTCCAATCCTGTGAGGTATTATAAACCACTTTTACATATTCTTCCTAATACCCACACTTTCTTGAGGGAAACTTGAATTTTGTGTGAGAACCAGAATTTGTGAATAATTCTCTTTCGAAGCTTTGGATTTCATGGAATGTATTTAAAATGATTGAGGCATCTCTTTGGCTAGCCACATTTTATCTTGAGACCCACCTTAACATTTATCCTTCGTAATCCCATAGATGCCATGAATTTCCTTATAGGTTTAAGCCACATTACAAGCCAATTTTTCCTCACCTACCTACACTTTTAGTATTTTTGCATGGATATTTCAAGTTTGGGTGTGGGGGAAGGGCCTCTCGTGTGTGTTCATTGGGATGTGTATCATTTATGGGTAGTGCGAAGTGTGTGTCAATATTTTGGGCTATGGATAACAAGATAATTAGGCATGTGTCGCCATTTTATTGTGCTTTATTTGTTTCATCCATTTCTCCTTCAAAAAAATGAAGTGAAAAAAATGAAGATGAGCTTTAATTCCTCATTGTAAATTATTTTATGACTTATGTCCCTCTCAAAAACCAAGGGCATGAATTTTCATTCATTCATTGTATTCAATTTTCAACTCATCCTCCATGAAAAAAAAAGAAAATTAAGCTATGCCTTTCTGGAGCTTTGAAAAAAAAAGAGGAGAACTTAGATGATATCATTCTTTATAATAACTTATTGGCTCATGTACCATGTCATAAAAAGGGGGTGGTGTTTTTTCACATTTTCAAGTGGTATTGAGTGAGGAATTTCCTATGTTTTCACTTGATTTAATCATGCATTGTACTTAAAAGCCCAACCTCCTCTTTCTAGCCTGGAACATTTTTTTAATAATTTTCCCACCAACCCTAAGCCACAGAATCATTTGAACCATTAATTAAAGCCCTCATGATTAAATTTATTTTCATGTTTTACGCTGTGGAGAAATGATATTTTTCACAAACCTATGGTGATACATGAGATTTTCAAGTATGAGTATAACTCTAGATTCAATTTCTCTTGAGTGAAGAGTGACATAAAATTCAATGTGAGGTAGGTTGTGATTGGGCCATGGATTGATTTATGAGGTTGAATAAATTTTAATTATTGAGATGAAAATGAGAGAGTCTTGTTTTTCATATATGAGACATGATGGAATTCTATTTTGGATAAAATCATTGATATTTTCTCATTTTTGATTGTTGTGTGGAAATTGATTTGGATGTATGATGATTGCCCAGGAGTGCAATGTTTAAGTATGAGGGAGTGATGAAGATTACATTTTCCTATATTTTATACTGTAAATAATTGTTTATAATCCCACCATAGTGTTATTGAATGGGTAATTGTCACGTTTTTATATTTTAGTGTTATTTTGATCATAAATGTGAAAAATGAAAAATTCTGGATTTTTGACAGATTTTTACATCAAGGGTATTTTGGTCATTTAATGAAAAATATAATTCCAAATTTTCTGATTCACATTTTTTAGAATTCGTATTTTAGTTCCTTCATTTTTGTCTTCTGGACCAGGAGCTGATTCGATCCTCTACTAGCCATAAAAATTCAATGAAGTTGAAGGGTTTTCCGGGCGGACAGAACGGACCCCACTTCCATAACGGACACCCAATTCGGTCTACACAACTCCAAATTATATGATTCTACTTGTATATGAACGAGGACTCATAGGAGAGTTTATACAATAAATTTCAAGTCGTTTGAAATCCATTATTAGGGACATTGAATGACATACATTTGAAGGAAGTTGCCTGGAAGGTGCCTCCAAAAAAGAAAACCGCCAATATTAAATTCATAACTCCTTCTAGGCGTGTCCAATGAATCTAAATTTGGGGATCAAACAGAGAAGACATTATGGAACAACATATATGAAGACACCTATTACAGATTCGGTCATTTAAGGGCATCTCTATGCGGAAACGTTAGGATTAATTGTTTTGTGTGTGAATCTGTCGCCCCTTCTCCCTATAAATATGTGTCCCTTATCCTAGTTTACGATATATCCATTCCAGGGGGGATAAGGTGGAGCTTATTTCGGTAATTTTTGTTCATATTTTTAATATACATTATTTTATTCTTCTTCTTCATACCTCATTCTTCCATTTTTACTTTTATGTGTTTCTCCCACCGTATTCTCTTCTAACTCCATGAAAATGGGGAACTAACCTCGTTGTTTGTTTGAGGAGGAGAATGGTGGTTGTTTGAGTTTCATTATGCTTCAATTTAAATATCTTTTTTTAATTATGAGAATTTTGGTGGTGGTTAAATTGATTATGATGTGCGATTGCCCTATTTTCTCTATCACCAAGTTCTTCTTCTCATTCATCATTTATCCTTCCCTTCACTATATAAGTCATGCATAGGATGGAGTATGGCTTGTATAGCGATGGTCGGAAAAGAAATATCCTAGCCGACTTTAGGAAGAGTATTTCCCCACATGCAGAGATCTCGGTGTTGGGGAAATAACATTTCAAATAAGAGGGTGTAGTGTGATAGATTTTGATCACTACATTGAATTGATATTGAGAATATTTTAATAAACAATGATATCAACCATTATGATCCTCCAAGAACAAATTTCTTCTTTCTTCTTTTTAACATCAAATTGTTTTCATTACATATATATATATATATATATATTCATATTTTATGCATATTTCAAAATCATCTTTATATTATATATTAGTTAGAAAATAAATAGTGACAATAGAATTTTGGTGTTGTGTAAGTTGCCTCTTTGAGACCGACCCTGGGAGTTCACTATATTGCATTCTTAGGTAAATAATATTTTGATCAGGGATCTGCGAAAAATCCCCGCTTAATCAATGATACATCCAGAAAATAAGGTTTACCCCGAATGGGTAGATCTGAATCTTCCCCTTCCAAAAAATGGGAATCTTATATTTATAATCTTTAATGTATCAATAGAACTGGAAAAACACTTGAATCATTTCATCTCTTGTTGTGGTCCCATGATGGGGACTCATGAATAGTTAGAGGTAATGAAACTTTTTGTTTTTTTCAATCACATCAGAGACCATCATTTCTATGGTACTCATGTTTACAAGATCGATAAATCATTGGGTATAAAGGGCTTATATAGAAGTTTTTCATCCACTTCCTCGTATCATTGTAGAAGAAAATAGTCTTCAAACTCACAAACAATAAACAACAATAGAATTAAAGGGTCTTATGTTTTATTTGTACTGGAAAGGATTGACATAATCCTTAAATATACTTCTCTCTAAAGTTAATTTTATTCTAATCTATATAGAGAATCTTATTGACGAGTTATCCAATCCACTAATGCATGGTAAATACATATGAGGGTTTTGGTACATTAACACAGTTTCTCAATAGGTAGAAAACTCTATCACATAGACAAACCAAAAATACTGAATAATTACATTGTTTAATGGAGGAGAATTAAAAATTAAGAGGTGATGTAGTTACACTTAAGTCGAATACTATACCTACTCATATTTCAAATCATGAACCATACAATATTGTTCCACCTCTTAAGAATCAAAAAAACCTCTCACATCATAACGGTGATCAAAGAGACTAGTGGTGAATGATGTTTTATGAAATAAAAAACAATGTCAACTATTTTAAAAAAATCAATCCCCAGAATAATTCATATCATCATTGTAAAACAACTTGGTTTAATTAAAAATCATAATAAACCCTGTAAGGAATGTGATAAAAATATCATAAAGTATTTACCCTATCATCATATATTAGGGAACCACATTGAGGAATTTTTTTTAAATACCTCCTATAAAAGATATAAGTCTTCTGGAAAGTGATATATAAAAATTTACCCCCACAAGTGTCATATGTTTCAACCAATAATCATATAGTGGAAGAAAATGATTGGAAATAAGTTCATATAACAATTCCTGTGAATTTTGATGACAATTTGGCCCAAAAAATTATCAACCGGGCTCACATAATTCTATGAACACAGGTGAAACAACCACATTGTTCCTCCTACCACTTCTATTATGGTAAAACCATCATCATTGGTAGCTCAGTCATCTGAATTCAAATCCTGCAAAAATAGAAATGCCTATAAGGATATGAATTAAAACTAAAAATATGAACAACCAACATAGATGATTTTGTTCTTTTTATAGAGGAATTCATGCTAAGAGTCCTTATATAATGGATACCTCCCCACCAAATCAAAAAATGATATTCAACATGTATGAAAAACATCTTCATTTCGTGAATAGTTAATTTTCAGATCCGTTAACTTTATTAACTTCATGGATACCTTCTCACATGATTGTAATTATTATATACCCAAATTCTCAAAACATGATTGGGAAAATGGGGGAAGCGGCCATCAGAGTCAACATTAAAGAAGAATATGTGGACATGACAAAAGTCACTACTCTAACAACAACCCTAATTGAACCATTTATGCATCTGAAACTCATGTGAGAGATCATAAACATGCTCGGTAGAAACAAAGGAAATAACCAACACATGACAGGTTCTCTCCTAATACAATTGTCATGCATGATCTGCTATAAGAAACACCACCACCTTACGAAGCCTGGGTGGGTTGGAAGACCCATCCGACCAAATCCACCAACAGCAGAAGCACCACTATCTTCTATTCCATGGGACGGTGCATGAACATCACAAAAATTATATCTAAAAGATCCTATAAAAATCTATTACTGGGAACAGTAGAAATATGGATTAGAAGTATGATGTTTTGAAGAAATTATCCAAATACCAGCTATGTTTTAAATCTTTGATGCATTTAGTTTTCCAAAAAACTATGAATGACCCTCATATAGGATCTATCATGTCCTCATGTGTTTCAAGTCGAGGTTGGTGCTGGTGAAGTATACCATGTAGGGGATGAACCAAAATAATTCAATGCAGTCATCTAATTCATAGACCTGGATGATGATTCAATCATAAAAGGACATGTTAGTCCATTTAACATATTCGTAGGAAAAAACGACATTTGTATCCTATAATATATTATTGAAAATGGCCCAGGATTCAACCTCATTTGCATAAAGACGCTTCACTAATTATGACTCAATAAATCTCACATGTCCCCCTATACTCTGATGATACAGGTCTATGATTAGAATAAGAAAGAGCCTCTTGGCATGGTCACACTCAGAACACAATTTGGGGATCTAGTGTCAGACTCAGAATTCATAGATGTCCAGGAAGATACAAATTTCAATGTACTACTAGGAAGACCTTGGCTAAATCAATATGAATCTATTCAATATAAATATAACCAATGTCTATAATATTTTTTCAATGGTTATATTGGTACATTTCATGCTGCCAAGGCCCCATTAAAAACATGTGATCCATGATATATTAATGTAGGATTCTACCAAAAGGGAGAGAAATAGTCCATGGATGATATTTTTTCTCATATTAATGCCCCAAATTGACTGTAGATGATCTCATCCAATCCATTCATGAATATTAGTACAGATTATGTGCCACCCATTAATCAATTTGAAACGGTGGGCCTATATTAAAACATGCACTCGATTGGTTCTGTAGTGATAGTCATGAAATTTGATCCTAAAAGTTCACAAATATTTACAAGATCTCTAAACATTGATGAAATATTGGATGAAAATGTATCTATCCCATCCCTCCGGATTGAATAAATACTGGATTCATTAGATGGGGAAAGAAGAAGTCTCTATGTCAACTATGGAAAATGAAGATGCTCATCCTTATCCCCCCACATTCCCTATAGTGCTCCGAAGAGACCAAGTGCAACCAATTCAACTAGAAATGGTTGATTCCTCATTCGGATTCCCATATACACATTTTTACCCAACCTTTGACATAAATTCCTCATCACTACCCTCCTAAATAGTGGAAAAATATTTAACGCAAGAGTTATAGGAAGATGATGAATACCTCATGGATTCCCCTCCAGTATTTGAGGATGTTTTATCAACCACTATGGATGAACTCAATTTAATATATCTATGTATCAATTAATATCCATGGACCTCTCAAATTAGTATATCTATGTATCCTGAATAACATACGATATATACAGTCATTCTAAATTAACAATGGGACATGTTTTCTTAGAATTACAATGGTATTTCAGGCCTTGTCCTAAGGTTTCCACCCATCATTTGGGTTTCAAATATGTCCAATGAGGATAAAAAAGGGAAGCTATAGGGAAACATCCAACTCAGGCCTCTAAAAATGAGGAATAAGATAATTAGATCATCAAGGATAACTTCATATGATAGTTAAATTTCCAAAATTCTCAGCTGATATTTTCCCTGTAAAAAATAAAAAATGTGTTTATTAGATTCTTTATTTTCAATAGTGATCTCAACTAGAATTTTCATAAAGATTAATTACTAGTTCCGTTAATACTGATATTGATTGATGAAATTTATGGTTATCAAAACCAATATTCTTGGGATGGATACAATGGGGATAAAAATTTAGGTTGGCATTAGAAGATGAATATTCCATAGCCTTCAGAGATCACATAGAGATTTCTATTATTGGGTAATGTCATTTTTGGTAAATATTGATGGTGAAACATACCAACAATATACGAATCACATATTCAAACCTACCCTATGTATGTTTTATTAATGATATGTTGATGATTTGGGGGTAATTTCATAGAAATTTTATAACCACTTGGTTATCCTAGAAATCATCTTCCACAAGCTACAACAACATAAATTTACGATGGAACCTTGAAAATTTCATTCAGTGTAACTTTAGGAATGTTTATAAACTCTTTTTTATTCTATTACAATATCAAAGTTGGTCTTGATAATGTTAAATATATTTATGGAATTTCACATCCTTCAAACCTTAAAGAGTTTATAGGAATTCAACGATAGTTGGGATACATCTGGATCTTCATAGAAAATATTTCATGAAGGTGTTCACACATGAAAAAATTGATGAAGAAATGGGTCATATAAAATTGGAAAAAATAATTCCATGAATAAATTTCAACACCAAAAAAATATTGAACCCACCCATATTGATGACACATATCGAGAGAAAGCCACTCATTATGTATGTGATGACCATGGAGTGATCACTTATAGCCTTCCATATGAAAATGATTGACACATGAAATGAAAATATCTTAAATTATCTCATAAAAACAATTATCTACCTAGAAAATTTATATTTCGATACTAATAATAGCTACATGTTGTTAATCGTTGTGGTTCAGAAGAAAAGTCACTATCTATTGCACAATGAGGTCCAAAGGATCTTTAGTAATAACGCACTCAAATAAATCCCTTGTAATCCTATGTTGAAAGGGTGTCCAACACAGTGGTCAGTTATTCAACAGATATTTGATATACATTTTTACTTCAGAAATAAATTAATGGATATGACAAGGAATATTTTATGGGAAAACATCTATCTGTTGAAATTTCAACGTTAAATACAAAATTTCTGAATGGAGTGGTATTCTCCAGTCAGGACATCCCCATACATGGGAAATGTATTTTGATGGAGCATCGAGGAGCCCAATAGGGAATAGAATGGAAGACCCTAATATAAAAAATATTGGTTTAGAATCATGCTCATTTCCATAGAAAATGAATTCGTATCATACTATTTTCAACTATTTGATTCTTTTACAAACAATGGGCCTGAATACCACGCCATTACTGCATGACTAGAATTGATTATCTAAATACGACCGAATAAACTAGTGTTAAAGATATATTTAATGATATTAAACAAAAACAAAAACTAGGAATGCAACATCATAAAATAAGTCTTCACCCCCCACCCCCCCTAGATTGTGTTCAAGGTGTGATGAAAAAGTTCTCCTTAGAACAAACCTTTACTCACATCCCATGTTCAAAAAATTCCTTAGTAGATGCATTGGAAAATTATTCTACAACATTAGAAGATCAAAATCAGGATGAAACAATCATCACCATCATCCACCAAAAAATGTTCTTCCCTTTTGTTCAATTTATGATAGAGGAGATCAACAAAGTAAGCCTTATCCCTAAAACTATATCGTCCTATAATTTGATGAATGACAACCATCATGGATTACATCAAAAATGGAGTACTTCCACTATATAGTGCTAGAAAAGTGTGAATCCAATGGTGGGAGGCCAACATCACTCTATATGATAGCCCAAATCACCAAAAATGCCATTAAAAATGAGTCTTTTATGTAGTCCTTCTAATATATATTGGAGGAGAAGATGCTACTTCAATTATGTATGAATAAAATGTTGGGTCCTATAGTACCCATCAGTCAGGATACAATCATTCCCACTAAATTCGATGTCTTGGGTATTTTTGGACTACTTTGTCCCATGATTTCAAATAATTCACAATGAAATTTTATTCTTACCAAGTGCATGCCAGTAACATTCATCAGCCCCCAGAGTTTGTATATACAACAAAATAGACATTTCCATTTTCATAAGGGTAATTGATGTTGTGGTACCATACCCTCCATCTATGACCAATAAGTTATACTATATCCTTACTAATATTTAATTTTCACTAAATGGGATAAGACAATACCTATCGAATAATTTGTGGCCAACTTAATTTTTGTCTTCATAAAAGAAAACATCATTACAATATTTGGAATATATCATGAAATATTGACTGAAAATAGGAAAAAATCATTCCATTGAGGTTGAAAATCAATATCTCAAATATTATATCAAATCTAACCATTCATCCCTCTATTAAGAAGCAAATAATTGGGAGATAAAATATTTCAACAAGACCCTATTGAATAGAATCTCAAGAAAGTTGTTTTAAAGGATATAATGTCTTATCCTAATAATATCATTCATGCCTTATAAGACCGTAATAGTTCAACTTGTTTTGAAACACAGGAAACCTCGTACTCATTTATATACGGAACAGATGAAGTCCTACACGTTGAGGTCTAGTTTCCATCACTATGTGTCACCATCTACGATCATCAATCTATAGAAGAAAAATATTAGGAAAAATTGGATGAGTTGGAATGAATGGATAAAAAACTAGTATGTCATTAATCACATGGAAGTATAAAATAATTTGATAGTGTATGATTTTAACAACAAGGTCCACCGTAGTTCATTCCTCTAATTATTAATGGTACTGGCCCTTAAGAATCCAATTTTATTAAGAAATTGGCCTCTAAAACTTAATATGAAGTGGTAGGGACCTTATTCCATAAACAAGTCTAATCCAGTCGAGCTTATTCCATGATCCCAGTGGATGTGGAAATCGTTACAACCTATGCCAATACATGGTTCCGGGAAATGTATTTTCTATAATAACATAAGATACATCCTTGCTATAGGAAATTAAACTTCATAGAACCATGTGCATCCATGATATATGACATTAAACAACACAGTTGGACATTGTTAGATGACATTAAAATGCATGACATAACATTAATGTCCCATGACATAAACTACATGGAATCATCATCCTTATCACAATACATTAAAATGAATGACATAAAGTCCTAGTCATATAACCTGAAACTATAAGACATAGTTTTTCTTCACTACATGATGTTAAACTTCATGGATAATTTCACCCTCAATTTATGATAAGATCCCCCAAAATTCCACATGTTGATACTTCATATGGTCCCTCAAATATGGTCATCTCCCATCTATAAGCCCCACTAATATCATGGAAGCTCCTTTGTGGTACATGGTCCCCATTATATGTATATGTCCTATCATTACAACGTCTTATCCACATGATGTGTAACTGCATGGTCCATCAAGATATATGTGTGGGCTGATTCACATTTCAACGAGATATATAGAGACACCAAGATATCCTATCTCGTTTCCACACATGATAAACATATGTAGCCATGTTTTCATGTGTATAAATCATATCTCTAGAGATATCCTTATCAAGAACTATGTTTATATTGATTTTTAATCTATGTTGATATGTAGTGACACCAGGGATCTATCCCAAGGTCCTTCTATAACACTTCCATCACTTCAGGTGCTTCATATCCTTGTCGTATGACGTTAAACTGCACAGTTCTTTAGGAACTACATGTGGATTGATTATTATTTCAATTATATACATAGAGACACTTAGATTTATAGTCATTGGTCCATCCAAAATCAAAATAATCCCCTAATACCTTTGTACAAATCAAATATGTACATGTAGTGTTGACTAACAACACGTGGCTTGATTTTTTCATCAATAAGATACGTAGTGATGCCCAAACTCAAATCTGGGATCCAGCAAAATATTAACCACAAGGACCATTTACTTCATATGTATGAATCATATCGTCATAGGAATCCTTTGTAGAACTATGTGTGGCTTCATACTCATTTCGATGAGATGCGTATTGACACCCGTATGTACATCCTTGGGCCTATCCATGGCATTTATGTTCTTTCATGTCGGTCCATCCTCGTCCTTACTACATGATGTTAAAATGAATGAGATGTTTCTAACTACATATAGATTGATTCTTTCCCCAGAAAAATATAAAGTGATATCCAGGTCGTACACCATAGTCTATTCACAATATACCATTCCATGTCGGAATCACCCACATCCCCATCGCATGAAGATAAACTGTGATGTCCTTCAATAACAAAGTGTGGATTGATTCTCACCCTTATGAGATATGTAGTGATGTCTAAATCATCAATACTAGGACCTACCACAGAAGAATACGAGATATACTCTCAATATCATAGTTACATGTTAGATCTATATGATAAGACCCAATATGATTTCTCACCCTATGCATGAACTAATAATAAAACAGAACTCCCATTTTCCTCCACATATGAATTCCATCAATGTGGGGGATCATTATTTCATAACCAAATGTGGCTTCATTATTTATTCAACAAGATAAATGGTGACAATTATTCCCTATTCCCTAGACCAGCCACAATATCCCATTACTCTTCATTAAGGTACCCCAGTATTCCATTGTTTTATTACATTAAACTACATATAATAATGTCGGTGTCACATGAATTTAAAATTTATGATCCCCAAAGAACTAGGTATGATTTTATTATCATACCAATGAGATACATAGTGAATAATATTCCATATTTCATAGTCCCTTCCATGGAGTAAAGAAAAATTCCCCCATTCGTACATAATAATAAAGATCTATGCATGAGCATTTAATTCAGGCACCCCCACACCAAGGGGTCTTCCAAGGAAATAGAAATTCCCCTTCAACATATGAGTTAGATATATTTGAGGAACTCTAAATTCATGACCAATATCAATGCAGACACATCCATTATTAACTAACACATTTCTTCTGAAAGTCATCAGTCTAATCGTGGACACTCTTCGGTCATTTTAATCTTTATTCATCTCATGATGACAAAATACCTAATACCTAATGGTTCATTTTCCTATTTTTTTAATATTCCATTTTTTCATAAAACTATCATCAAAATATAAATTCTATCAAATGGATACCACTATTTGACTATATAGTATGATCCCTAGTTATCCTCACGTAAAACAACCCTTATAACTATTTTCTAATCCAGTGGTAACTTTACCCTTGGGAGAATCCCATTCAATATTCATAAGAATTGATAAATATATGTTGAAACCCAGGATTTAAAAAAATCTATAGATATACTACATATCTATCCCATATTCAATCTCTCAAACTATGAACCCCAAAGATAATGGTTCATAATTTCCCTTTCATGTTTTCAATGTATAGTGGAACAATCTCGGTACCAAAGTCCATGCATTCCTATTATTTCCATAATTATATGGTGTTAGCCGTACATCCTAAAACTACATACAGAATATTTCATATTATTTGGTCACCCATGTATAAGAATAATCTTTTTGTAACACCCCAATCTTCCACGTCACGTTTCCCTTTGAATAATGTAATAGCCTGCATTGTACACAACTTCAAGATTCAAACACACCGCGACCTATCAAACTAGTCATTATGAATAGTAATACCCACTTTTTGAAATTTTATAAATTTTAAAATTCAAAATGGACTTCATTTTTGGAATTAGAATATCGAAATTAGCTTAGGGTGAATTTTTGGTATTTTTCAGAAAAATTTCAATTTTTTATGAATAGTGAAAAACACTGAGTTATAGTTTAAAACCGAATTTTTATTTAAATAATCTATCACATTATTTAAAATTATTTTAATTCAAAATAGATACATAATAACTATATATGTTTAGTTTAATTCATTGGATTCATTTTTTAATAATATTATATATATATATATATATATATATATATATATAATTTTTTTGAACTTTTCACCGTCTTTTACCCGCCTCCTAGGAGCATTTGCAAATTCACATAAAATGTTTTTTTACCACTTCTGTGAGTTGAATTTCGAAAATCCGAGAGACATGGTTAATATCATTTATTAAAATGAGGTTTAATAAGATAAACATAATTTTTGTTTAATAGTAACTTTTAACTTTTACTTACCACGGTTAAAAGTAAATAGGGTAATTAAAGGTAAAAATGATATTATTATTACCCTAATACATGTCCTAATTATATTGAATACATATTATTCGACCAAAAACAACCTTAGGAATAAAATATGAACCTCTTTGGTCCACTTGTATTTCATTAGGACTTTTATTATTATTTAATTCAAAGAAGAGTTAAAAGAGTTAAAATCAAAGTTTAAAACTAAAACATTTTTATATAGCATTAAACATAATATAAATTCTACTATAAATATTCATTAAAAATAGAAAAATATTTCCTACATAATTAAATTTTATTTAGATTTTTTAGACATTAAATAATTTAATTTATTTATGACACAATGATGGTGCAGTAATTACCTAATCAATGCAATATTAAAATAATTGATATTATAAATATCCAAATAAAGGTAATTTAAGACTTTTAATGAATTTCAATAATTTTTTAGGTTTACAAGACATATTAGGGTTTTTTAGATAAATTTTTTTAGAATTAATAATGCTGTTATGAATTTAGAAAAAACAAAATACCAAATATTATCAAAATTGACATAAAAGAGTGTTTAAAACAAATATTATATTATAAATTGATATTCTACTCATAAAAATATATGGATCGGCCAAAAGACCCATATAATGATAGGTGTATAATTAATAAACCACTTGGGGTTCCCTTGGAAGTATATAGTATGTTTATTAACCATATAATATAAAAATACAAAGAGACAAGGTAAATGTCAAACTATTTTACAAAGAGTTAAATCCAAAAGATAAGGTTAATATAGTGACTAAAACATGTATAAAACCTATTGGTTGAGTTTTTTTAGACCCATACCCACCTTATCCCTTAAATAATACACCTTGGAGACATTAGAAACCGAAAATTAGTTTATTATAAATTAATATTTTTAGCTTTTCTTAAGGTCCCCCTCACCCGTCTTATAAAAGGGAACTCACCCTTCCCCAAAATTCACACCTTCAAAGCCTTGTTTCTCATGAAAACTCTGCCCAAATTCCCTCTCAACTATCTTCAATTCATCCTAGAGTCCTTCCTTTAGTCATAAAGCTAACTTATGGATCCTATTGGATCAAATAAAAAGGAAGAACCCGAAGAAGAGGTAAATATTTCATCACCTTTTTCATGTTCCTTTCTTCTTCCACTTCCTATTTCTTTACTATTTATATTCTAAAATAATAACTCCAGTATCTTCTATACACTGTGATTTAATTATAATTATGGTACAACCATATTCATTATTCTATCCATCTTTTTAGTGACCTGTCACCATACGTGTGCACGCACGGCTTACCGTCTCAACGTCGTGGTGTAATTGTTATTCAATACATTATTATTTGGATGGGTAAAATAATTATGTGTAATTGTTGTAAATAATAAATATAACACGATAATGATTCTGAATATATGATATACCATCCAATTATATATTATTTTAATATCAAAAGAATGATATTGTCGCTCGTGCATACGTACGGATAACCGTCTCCACGAACGTGATGAGATTCATTCCCCATCGCAATCCATTCTAGAATAATTTTCATTTGATGATTAAAAATAATGTTTAAAGAATTAATATAATTATGAATATAAATATGATACATCCTATTCCTAACAAACACTACTTATAAAACAATGCATATAAAGGAAAACAAATTAATTAACACCCGAAACGATGATAATACTAAAATATTATTAACAAAACAATATTAAAAGATCATATATGATATCATATTAATTTATATGATTCAGGTATAATTTAAAAACAATTATTTCACCATTATACAGGAGGTTAACCTACCATCGACCGAGGAAAATTAAAATATAAGGGGTTTCTTATCTCACTTTTAATTCCGTGAGATTTCCATTGTTCGCCACATATTTATTAAATATGGTGTATTATGTACTGTCATTTGATATATATATATATATATATATATATATTATCATGATTCCCTTTATATTCAAGGTATTATATGATTCATATGGTTTTTATTAACTTTTTTCCATACGATTCTATTGATTACAATGAAGTAAGGATGTTCATCTCACGTCCTATTTCCGTGAGATTCATGCCATACTGCAACTATTTCCTTTTTTGTAGTGTATGTACTTCCCAATTATTGTATTCTTTGTGTAATTTAATTTAATTTATGGATAATTAAATCTTTATTTTTTGATCCATATTTCATTGGATGTATGTTTTTTAAGTCACCAAATTGGTAAGGGATTTTCCATTTTCAATTTCCACTCATTTGGCTTTATGCATACTTCATTGATTATTTTACTCCATGACTATGTGTGGAATAACTATTTATTATTTGTGTATTAATTTCCACTACCATTTCTGTGGAAATAATTTTGATATACATCGTCACTCCTTTGATAAATTCTCAATTCATCTATATGAATATGATAATAGTAATTTTAACTCAATCTCCATTTATTGAGTTAAATATCCAATTCATTGGTGTTGTTTTTACAAGAATGTGTGTGAATGTCCTCTGATTGATTTACACTGAGTATCCAATAATATTTATTGTATTTATATTTTTCACACATAATTATGTCATTGATTTATCCCTAACCAAAGGATACAGTCTTTATAAGAGATTTCATCTAAATTTACATTCCATTAATACTTATTTGTTGTTATACACCAATTCACTTTTATATGGTGTATATAATGTACTTTTAAATAGAATATCATGAATCCATTTATTCCCATGATATTATAATTTTTTGATTACCTCAATTATTTTTATTCCAGTGTCTCTACTTTGGTTAGGAACTTTAACTAAAATAGCTTTTTAAAATGTTTTAAAGATTTATTATTCTAAATATTTCTCATTAATGTCCAGGTTTTAAAAATGGTTTTAAGGATTTATTTATATGGACATTAATGTTTTAAAATTAAAATTCCTTTTAAAAGTTTCAATGTGTTATGGGATACTTCAATTCAAAAATCTATTTTAAATGGATTCTTTATAAATAGTGAGACTTTTAAATGTTTTCAAGAAAAAAGGGGATATATCTCTGAAATAGTTTTGATAGTTATTTTAATCTATGTCAATATCATTCATTATTCTCTATTGAGGATGATCTATTATAATAAAATATTCCATATTTTATTGAATGATATATGTTTTACCGTGGATGTTCTATTTTAATACCATTCATTGTTTGTTGTTAAAATATTGACATTTTGTATGGTAGTTTTAATACGAATGTTCAGATTATGTTTCATCCTTTTCATATGAGGAATGAATTGGACTTTGTAAGTGATGGGTGGAGCCAGCTATAGATCCTCAATGCATCGGTAGTTCTCATTAGACAAAATAGTGTCATGGCACAAAGCATTGACAAAATCTTATTTGTAGTCTTGGCACAAGACCATGACTGTGTGGTTATGAAAGTCTGGCATTATCTATTCCATCATTATGAAAGTGGATATTAATATTGTATGTGATTATTATACTAGTAGAATATCCATGTGAGTAAGTAAATGACATTATTTTGATTTATATTTACCATATTATGATGAAGTTTATGTTGAAAAAACTTTTTTTAGTTCTATACATTGACTTAAAATTTTATGCTTATTTATGAAAGTTTCTACTATATTGTTATCCTTACTGAGCATATGAGCTCACCCATTTTTATGTTTTATTTTTCCCAAGATATGAAGAAATATATTTTGACTAACCTATAGGGATAGACTATGGGATCACAATGTTGTCTATGGAAAAAATTTTGTTGCAGTTTTCCAATTTGTGATGTAATATAAACCATATGAATGTATATAGTACTTTCAAGGCTACTAAAATAATCAGTCATTAGAGACTTGATCTTTTGTGATCATTCTAATGATACGTAATAATACATCGAATCTGGGATTTTGGGGTTGGGGTGTTGCAGTTAGTATCAGATAAAGTTTAGTACAATCCTTAGAAACTATATTTAGATAAACTCTAATTAGAGAAGATAGCCCTAAGAGGGACTTTGAGGATTAGTATAGAAGAACTTCCAAAAAAAATTGCTATTGTAGAGATTATTGTGAGTTTTCCGAGCAATACATCTATGTCTAGATATAAGTAGGTAGAGGTGGTTCTGGCACAGTTGTACCAAGGGGTAAAACCCGAAAACAATTCTTTGAGCTAGACTCAAATGAGAACTGGTGCACGACAAGGGGCCTTGCTACACTCTTGGTTACGACACTCCCGAGGGATATGCTTAAGATAAATTAAATTTTCATTATAAACTGATTTGAAGGATTTTAATATAAGATGATAATAAATTACCTTGGTTAATCCTAAGGTGTTTCAAATTGAAAGTATGGTGTCATGATATTCTCTAAATGATTTTATGACTACTGTTACTCACACAATGCTTTCTGGTTTTCGTTAATGGCTAGATTCCAAGGAATTCATAGTAACATTGAGCATGATGTACAAGGTTGGAAAGTGGTGGAAATAAGAAAGAAAATGGAATGTTGATAGGAGTAAAAGATATTGTGTTCATGCCAAAGCAGTTTTCCAAAAATATGATCAACAAAATATATATTAACCAACTCCTAGACTCAACAAAGAAGATAAAGGTGATGAATGAAAATATCTCTAGCAGTGGAGACCATGGAGAAAATAATCCTCAATTTCTATCATACATGAAATGTGGATAGATACACCTAATAAAGTGTCTCAATGGAACAAGGAAATGATTTTCATGTGGGAAAGAAGGACATAAAGTAATGAATTGCCAAGGAAAAATGAAGAGTACTATGGAAGAAAATAAAAAAAGTCCCATGAATCAATTTATAGTCATTTACCATAAATGTAGGGGACCTAGCCATTACTCGAGTGAATGCCCTATTCTATAGGATATTTTCTTGGTCAAAGAAGAAGCTATGTGGAAATAAATTGTTGGAGAAATGTTTAAAAGTATTAGTACTCCTCGTTGATTGGATTACTTTGGAATAATTTTCTTTTGTATTTGTGACCCTACTGTTTGTCATGTGAAAATGATATTTTAGGAAGAATTATCTTTTCTCTTGTGGATATAGTTATAAATAACCATTTGGTTTTATATGATCATTGGGTTGGAGGAAATTAAAAGTTATTAAATTTTGGGATGAAAATGCAAGGTATGAGATAACATTTTTGGTCAAATTATGTTATGGTTATATTGAGAAATTTATGCAATTTTGGTAATTTTATAAAATATAGTTTTGGAAAAAGGACAACACGCTGACTGTGTGACAACCCTTCGCGTCGGAAAAAGTTGTGGGAATCGAACCCATAACCAGAGTGTGTTTGGGATTTATCGCCTACCACTAGACTACGTGAGGTCACTGGTTAGTGTGACTAATTATTTTTAGATAAAAGATTTTATTGATCAATAGTAAGTTGATTTCGGATCTTATGTCTTATCAAATGAATACCCATAGTATAAGAAACTGATTTGGTGATTAAGTGATAAATTTTATTTTGGAAGACGTTCACTCTGTTGGGAACACTATATGCCTAAGAAAAATAGAATACAATGGGATTTCATTTGAGGAGTAATGGTGGATTTTTATCTATGTTTTTATTGGGGATTTATAGTGATTTGGGTTATTTATGGAAATGATTAACCTATAATAGAGAATATGTGATTGGGTTAATTACTTTAAAGTATGAGACTTTAAGAGTAGATGAAGTCATTTGGAGATATAATTTAAAGTGGAAGACTACATAACCAAATTCTTCTATGTTTTGGGCATCAATATTTGTTTGGATTATATTGAATGATTTTAAGAACAATTGTATATTGAATGGTATTTATTTAACTTTGTGGTATAATTGGTTTAATTTTAGAAATTAAGATTAATGTTTCTTTCTCAAAAAGAATATCCTTTTGGGGGATCATCTGATCTTGTACTAACCGTTTTGGTTTTGATTAATCTCTAAAGACAAGGTAAATATATAGTTTATCCTTTTTGGATCATGTAATTCTCTAGAAGTTGATTCTAGCTCTTTCAGTGTGACCAAGTCATCTTGAATAATCATTGTTTGAAAAAAATGAGTTAGTGGTATAAATTTATTAATGAATGATACTCTACTTAAAAAGTAAGTATATATATTTATGTTCTTAGACAATCTCATAAATAAATTCTTCAACTTCATGAAATGTCACTTAAAACAAAAAAATTTTGTCCATTTACTTTTCCTATTGGGAAACTAATGACTGTTTGTCCCATCACATGTTTGTAGTTTTATTATTGTTAACTTTCTCCATATCATGTTTTCTATCCCTCTCCATCAGAACTTGACACATATTTTATCTTCCATATCCATTTTTCCAACATCGAATTCCAGTATGGGTTATCTTAGGTGACCTTTTTTACTTCTATCTCATTCATTTAAAGTGATATTTTTATTTACTATTTTTTCGATGTGGGACTTTCAATTATGTTTTCAAGCTCAATTTTAAAAATTTTGAGGAAGCAATTTCCAAAATGGGGGAAGAATTTAACACCCCAATCTTCCACGGTATGTTTCCCTTTAAATAATGTAATAGCTTGTATTTTACGCAACTTCGAGATTCAAACACACTATGACCAATCAAACTATCAGTTATGAGTAGTAATACCCACTTTTTGAAATTTTATAAATTTTATCTTTAAAAATGGACTTTATTTTTTTATTCAGAATATCGAAATTAGCTTAGGGTGAGTTGTGGGTATTTTTTTGAAAACTTTCAATTTTTGATGAATAGTGAAAAACACTGAGTTATAGTTTAAAACTGAATTTTTATTTAAATAATTAATTATTTAATTTAAATTTATTTTAGGTCAAAATATATACATAATACCTATATTTTTTTTAATGTAATTTATTGGGGTGATTTTTTAATAATATTATATATTTATATATATATATAATTTTATTGAACTTTTCACCGTCTTTTACCCACCTCCTAGGAGCATTTGCAAATTTACATAAATATTAATTTTACCACTTCTGTGAGTTGAATTTATAAAATCCAAGAGACACGGTTAATATCAAGGAGTAAAATTTGGTTCAATACAATAAAAATAATTTTCAGTGAATAGCAATTTTTAACTTTTATTCACCACGGTTAAAAGTAAATTGAGTAATTAAAGGTAAAAATGATACTATTATTACCATAACACATGTATTTATTCTATTGGATAAGTATAATTCGACCACAAAAAAACTTAGAAATAAAATTTCAACCTCTTTGGTCCACTTGGATTAGATTAGGACATTTATTAATATTTAATTCAAAGAAGAGTTAAAATAGTTAAAATCAAAGTTTAATAACTAAAACATTTTTAATATAGGGTTACCCATATGATAAATTCAACTATAGATATTCATTATAAAGCTAAAAAATTTCCTACATAATGGAATTTTATTTATATTTTTTTGACTTTAAATAATTTAATTTATTTATGACACAATGATGATGTAGTAATTACCTAATTAATGAAATATTAAAATAATTGATATTATAAATATCCAAATTAATTAAATTTGACACATTTTATGAATTCCACTAATTTTATAGGTTCATATGGAATATTAGGGATGGTTAGATGATTTTTTTTAGAAGTAATAATGCTGTTATGAATTTAGAAAAAACAGAATTCCAAATAGTATCAAAATTGTCATAAAAGAGATTTTAAAACAAATGTTATATTATTAATTGATATTCTATTCATAAAAATATATGGTTCCACCAAAAGACTTATATAATGATATTTGTATTATTAATGAACCACTTTGGGTTCTCTTGGAAGTATATAACATGTTTATTAACCATATAATATAAAAATACAAAGAGCCATGGTAAATGTCAAACTATTTAACTAAGAGTTAAATCTACAAGATAAGGTTAATATAGTAAACCAAACCTATCTAAAACCTATTGGTTGAGTGGTTATCAACCCATCCCCATAATATAATTTAAAAAATCAACTTTGGATCCATTAGAAACTGAAAATGATTTTACTATAAAATAATATTTATACCTTTTCCTAAGGTGCTCGTCACCCCTCTTATAAATGGGCACTCCCCCTTCCCTCAAATTCACACCATCAAAGCCTTTTGTATCAGCCAACATCTACCCAAATACCCTCTCAACTGTAATCCCTTTATTATAGAGGCCTTAATTTAGTCATAAAGACAACATAAGGAGACCTTTTGATCAAATCAAAATGAAGAACCTGAAGAAGAGGTAAATATTTCATCACCTCTTTTAATTCCTTTCTTTTTCCACTTCCTATTTCATTGTTGTTTCCATTATAAAATAATAACTCCCGTATCTTTTATACACTATTATTTTATTATAATTATGGTTAAACCATATTCATTATTCTATCCATACTTTGAATGACATGTCACCATACGTGCATACGTATGGCTTACTGTCTCCACGTCATGGTGTAATTGTTATTCAATAAATTATTATTTGGATGGGTATAATAATGATATGTAATTGATATAAATAATAAATATAACATTATAATTATTATGTATATATGATATACCATTAAATTTTTTATTATTTTAAAATCAAAAAAAATTATATTGTCGCTTGTGCGTAGGTATGGATTACCATCTCCACGAATGCGATGAGCTTCATTCCCCATCATAATCCATTCAAGACTGATTTTCATTAAATGATTAAAAATAATGTTTAAATAATTAATATCATTATGAATATGAATAAGATACATCCTATTCATAACAAACACTACTTATGAAACAAATCATATAATGTAAAATGAATCAGTTAACAACCGAAACGACGATAATACTAAAATAATATTAACAAAGAAATATTAAAAGATCATATATGATATTATATTAATGTATCTGATTCTTTTATAATTTTATAACAATTATATAACCATTATAAAGGAGGTTAACATACTATCATCCAAGGAAAAGTACAAAGTAAGGGGTTTCTTATCTCACTTTTAATTTCGTGAGATTTCCATTGTTTTCCATTTATTTATTAAATGTGGTGTATTGTGTACTATCATTTGATATATATATATATATATATATATATATTATCATTATTATATTTATATTAATGGTATTCAATGATTAATTTGGCTGTTATAAACTTTTGGCCATATGAATTGATTGATTACAATGAAGTAAGGGTTTTCATCTCACTTCCTATTTCTGTGAGATTCATGCCCTACTACAACTATTTATTTTTGGGTGGTGTATGTACTACCCAATGATTATATTCTTTGTGTAATTTACTTTAATTTATGAGTAATTACATCTTTATTTTATGAACTATATTTCATGGGATGTATTTTTACTAATTTACCAAATTTGTAAGGGAATTTCAAATTTCAATTTCCACTCATTCGGCTTTACGCATACTTAATTGATTATTTTACTCTATGATTATGTGTAGAATCACTATTTATTATTATTTTATATATTTCCAATCCTGTTTCTATGGATATAATTTTGATACACATATTCATTACTTTTATAAATTCTCAAGTCATCGATATGAACTTGATAAGAGTAATTTTAACTCAATCACCATTTATTGAGTTAAACATCCAATTCATTGGTGTAGTTTTTACAAGAATATGTGTGAATTTCCTATGATTAATTTACAATGAATATACAATAATATTGAGTGTATTTATATATCTCACTCATAATTTTGTCATTTATTTATCCTTAACCTAAGGATACATTCTTTATAAGATATTTCATCTGGATTTACATTCCATTGAGACTTATTTTGTTGTTATACACCAATTCACCTTTATATGGTGTATATAATTTACTTTGACATAGTATATCATGAATCCATTTATTCCCATGATATTATACTTTTTATATTACCTCAATTATTTGTATTAAAGTATCTCTATTTTGGTTAGAAACTCTAACTAAAATATCATTTTAAAATGTTTTAAATATTTATTATTCTAAATATTTCTCTTTAATGTCTATAGTTTAAAAATGTTTTTAAGGATTTATTTATATGGACATTAATGTTTTAAAATAAAAAATTTGTTTAAAAGTTTCAAATAGGTATGGGACACTTTGATTCAAAAAAACTATTTTAAATTGCTTCATAATAAATAGTGAGACTTTTAAATGTTTTCAAGAAAAAGGGGGATATTTGCCTCAAATAGTTTTGATGATTATTTTCATCTATGTCAATATCATTCATTATTCTCTATTGAGGTTGATATATTATAATACAATCTTCCATATGGTATTGAATGAGATATTTTTTACTATGGATGTGCTATTTTTATACCATTCAAGGTTTGTGGTTAAAATATTGACATTTCATATGCTAGTTTTAATAAGAATGTTCAGATTATATTTCAACCAGTTCATATTAGGAATGAATTGGACTTAGTAAGTGCTGGTTGGAGCCTTCTATAGCTCCTAGATACAACGGTAGGTCTCATGATATAAACTAGTGTCTTTGCATAAGACCTTGACAAAATCTTATATGTAGTCATGGCATAAGGTATGGACTATGTAGTTATGAATGTCTGGCATTATGCATTCCATCATTATGAAAGTGGATATTGATATTTCATGTGATTATTTGACTATTAGATTATCCATGCAATTAAGTAAATGGAATTATTTTGATTTATATTCTCCATATTATGATGAAGTTTATGTTGATAAGGCTTTTGTTTTAGTTCTATACATTGCCTTTAATGTTTATTCTTATTTATGAAAGTTTCCACTATATTGTTATCCTTATTAAGCATCTCATCTTACCACTTTCTATGTTTTATTTTTCCCAGGATGTGAAGAAGTATATTATGGCTGACCTGCAGGGATAGACTATGGGATCTCATTTTTGTCTATGGAATAAATGTTGTTGTAGTTTTCCATTTTACGATGTAATGTAAACCTTATTAATATATCTATTACTTCCAAGGATACTAAATTAATCAGTCTTTTGTGACATGATCTTTTGTGATCATACCAATTATAAGTAATAATGCATCGACTCTAGGCATTTGGGGTCAGGGTGTTACACTTATCCCTACTATTGAGAAATTTTGAATTGAAATTCCCCTTCCATACAATGGTACTTTTCTTTCAAAACCAAAATATGTTCCTGGTGAAATCCAAATCCCCATAAAAATCCATTGAATTTTGTAGATAGAATTTCGATATTCCTTAAAATGTACTTTTCGAACTATATTATAGCACACCATTATAGGTATTGCATATGATTCTCACAAATTTAAGTTTCTATCAGTCATATGATGAAACTATTGACTATGTAGTACATGAACTAGTTGGCATTGAAAAAATCACTGCACAAAACATGTTTTTTAACTATTGGTAATTTCATCCTCAAGAGAACCACATTTTCCATAATATGTTTTTCCAGAAAACACTTTAGAGTTAGAAATCCCCAAATCAAAATTTATAATTTTCTCCTCCTACACCTGAACCTACTAGAACATTTCCAAAAAAATTACCAAGAATATGAGAATCCCTGTCCTTTTAGTCAAAGCAAAAGACCTTAAATTTTAGACACTCGTTATGTCCTTAGTGTACAACATTAAGCTAAATATCATAATTTCCTTGATATACCACTCTAAAATTCATAACATAATGTCATTTCCATAAGAATTATACTATATAACATAATATTCTTGTTTATGACATTAAACTACACAATATAATGTCCTTGCTGTATGAATTTAAACTACATAACATTATTTTATTTTATTTAAAGAATTTAAAATACAGAGCATAATTTCCAAGCTCTATGAATTTAAAATTCACATCATAATTCCCTGATTTACAACTTTAAACTGGATAGTACAATGTACTTTCTATAAGATAATAAAAACATGGTTAATGTTCTTATCGTTTGACATTAAATGATGTGATACATTAGTTTTTTTGAGAAATGGGACTTCCTACTGACATCATACATATTAGGAAATATACCCTCTATCAAAGGACTTAAATTTTAGATGGAGTGGTTTCAGACTCAGGTCCAATGCCAATGCATATTTTCCCTTCATTCTAAGGAACCATTTTTTGGAAAAAAAACCAGTCATGGTCTTCATAAACCAAAGTTTTAGTATCTAATCATATGAAATGAAATGTCATAATTCCATATGCCTCATTTTTCTTACTATGAAAAAATACATTCTAGTTGGATTTTCATATGTTTCTCCAAATTTCTGGGTTTGTTATCCAAAGGATTCCAATATTGACTATGTTGTATGTTCCATAGATAGTAGTGAATAAAACACCCAAATAATGGGTTTTAAAATAAGTGGTAAAATATCCCTCAAGAGAGACCTCTTATATTTATATTTATCATGTTTTGGATTTGGGAGCCACAAAATCACAACTCAAGATCCCCCATCGGATATCTAAATAATTTATAAAAATTATCAACTCAGAATCTATTTTTTGGTCTTCATTCCAAACATAAAGTTCAATGTTGTTGACATAAAACACTAGATTTATATGTATAAATTTAATGAGTTTAAACTACCCATTAAAAGAGGTGAAGTACTTTCCATATTAAAAATCCAAAAAGGGAACTCTAGTAATAAGTCATGTTTCAACTCGATGAGCCACACTCTATATAGATTATGTAAATAAAACATGGGCAATAAAATGAAATAGGTATAAAACATGTTATGTTAAAAACCCACAAAGGGGGGACTAATAAAAATCAAAGTCTTACCAACTAAGTTTCTTTTATATTGATATTAGGAAGAAAAATTGAAAATTATATGAAATACACAATGTTTTCATAATTTTCCATAAACCCTAGAAACTATCGATCTACACTCTCTTGGCCCATTGGCATTGGTAAAACTAAATGAGAGAATTCTCCCAATTCTAGTCACTATAATTACAACTAGATAACATAATGATTTATTTTTACACATGTGAGTGTCAAGGTTATACTACAATCATATAATGGGAAGAATAATGAAGATTCACTTCACATAGAGAAAAATAAATCCATTTCATTTATGTTATAAATCATAGAGGAACATCCACATGTTGGTTCCTATTCACAAGAATTTATAGTATGTACTCAATAAGGGATTTGAGAAGGAAAGGTAAACCCATATCAGTTAGCACAACATCAAAATGATTTTTAATTTGTGATGCAATAACATTCTCATCTATGTGAAGTGTTTCTATCTTCATCTCGAGGGAATATCTTCTCCATGTCAAATCCACTTCCAATGATTAATGAATTTAGGATACCTCTTCTCATGTGGTATTTAAATATTCTTCAAGTCACATTATGTGGACACACTTCCCCTCATTGAGATTTTTATATCCCTCTATCTCCTTGGAATAGCTTTGATCATTTCAGTTTAGACAACAACATCATTCTCAATTGAATTCATTGAAGAATCCGTTGAAAACCTATAAGATGAAACCAAATTATATAATTGACTTGAAATATTTACAAAGGAAAATTCAAATATTAACATATAATAATCAAAAAATAATGGTATAGGGAATAACTCACGTAAATCCCCTCATAAGGGATCTATTAAAATTCACTCGAAAAGGTTTCTGGTGATTCCCTTTCAACAAAGTACTTCATGAAAGTCCCTCGATGAGATGCCTTAAAAATGACCATTGGAAAGGTGACTTCATAAAAATTAATCACTCTGTTGGATATAAATTGATAGATCCATTGGTATTCACTCACAAATACAAAGTGAGATGTAGATGATCGAACAACCTACGTAGCGAGAGAGAAAATAAAAAATATAGTAATGTGAACAAAAATAGTTGTATTTATAGACACCGCTGGTTTTCATGACACACCTTGTAACATCCCAAGTAAATAAATAATATAATATTTTCATATTTATTAATATTTGTGAATAAAATATCAATATTACTTTAATGGTGATTCTATGTTTGATGGTATACCCACCATGCAACAACGAGTTTCTTTGAAATCTTACGTTGCACACTAATAATATAATAATATTATTTTAAATGGTAGTTAATGCCTAGACATTGTAATGGCGGGAATGAATAGAACTAACTAAAAAATGATTATATATGTTTTTCAAATATTTTTACTTTTATCCAATAAATATTTGGTGCATAAAATGCGAATGAATCCAATTTTAAGCGTAAATATTCTAATATTCATTAAAAGGTCGATTAATCGCCTTTTGATGGTGACACCTTTTGAAATCCAATTTTGGAAAATTTAATATGTTATATTTGACAAAATAAAATCCTTCTTTATAATCAAGACATCAAAATTTACTTTGTGTAATGTTTTGTTATTTTTCTGATAAAGATCATTTTTTTAGAGAATAACGAAAATGTTGTATTTTAATTCAAAACCTCATTTTAGTATAATTTATTTATATGGTCAGATTATCTTTTAATTGGTTTTAAAGTGTAAATAAAATATATTTTTACCATTTAATTTATTTTTGGTCATTTTAATTAATTTCAATTTGAAATTGTACATAAACAACTGTCAATCTTTTAATAGATGTTGTTTCTTAAAAACACGCTATTTGTTTTGACAGCGGGAATTGATTATAAAATTAATTAATGCAACTTATATGTTTTTAATTTGGTAAAATGGATATTATTTTTGAATTTGGAACATCAAAATGATCTTAGGGTAAATGTTTGGTATTTTTCAGACAAATGTTCATTTTCAATGAATAGTGAAAAATAATGCATTTTAATTCAAATCTGCCTTTTCATCCAATTTATTTATATTGTTAGATTTCCATTTTAATTGGTATTAATGTGTAATTTAGTTATGTTTTTATCATTTAATACAATTATGGTCATTGTATGTAATTTTACTTTTAAATTGGATGTAAAATCCAATCAGTCTTTTGATAGATTTTACTTCTTAAAAAACCCGTCTTTGGTTTTGACAACGAGAATTATTTTAAATTAATTACTGAAATTTCTGTGTTTTTAATTCAATAAAATGGATTCCATATTTTTAATCATAAGGTAAATATTATGTAATTAAGACTCTTATTTTTAGACATTATGATAGTAATGATGGTAATTATCTTTAAGTATCGTGTTTAATTAGTAATCAGGTAGTTAAGGGTAATAAAATAATGTCACAAAAATATAAGATGACCCCAAAATGTGTATTATGCTACTGGTGGTGTCATGACCGACCATGGGATTCCATGTACCAAGCAAGGGACCCCATGGAATCACTTTTCTGAGATAGTGACCTTTTATCATATATTTTTTAACAAAAGGAAAATGTAACCAAAGTATGTAACACATATGTAAAACAATTTTACTTCTGTCTACATGAAATATATCTTAGAATATAAATATTAATAGGAAAGATAAAAATATTTACTACATTATGGTAATTTTTTTATAATTTTTATACATTAAATAAATAAATTTATTAATGACACAGTGATGATGTAGTGATTACCTCATTAATGAATGATTTAAATAAAATGAAAAGATAAGGTAAAATATAAGACATACACTTGTCTAAAACCTTTTTTATGGGTTTATTACGAACCCTTATCACTTTATACTCAAAATATATAATTTTTGGACCTTTAATATCCTAAAATCATTTTATAATAAAGTAACTTTTCAAGACTTTCCAAGAGTTCCCCTCCACCCTCTTATAAAAGGCCCCCGACTCTACCCCCTTACACAAACCTCTAAAGCCTTTGTCTCGACCAAACTATGATCATTTTATCTCTCCACATCCCTATCTTCATCCTAGAAGCCTTACCTTAGGCAGAAATCTCTTCAATAAAACCTTTTGGTTCAAACCAAAGGGAGTTACCCGATTTAATGGTAATGTCTTCTCTTATGTTATTTTGTTTTATTTTGCTTCTCCCACCTACTAAAATATTTTTATTCCTTTATTTTGTAACAAAACCAGTATCTTAAATATACTATTATGATTTATTAGAATTATTCGAGCTACACATACACACACCTCCATCTAATTGTTAAGAACATACTATTTTTGTGGGTGGTGAATTATTGCCTCACGAGACGATGATTGTTCAATATTCATTTAACACCTCTGATGGTGGCCATTAAGATGTCACTATATTTATATATGATATATATTATATTTATTTTTTCCTTATGCTTCTTTATTTTTATTTTATTCCATGCCTATATGGTTTCCATAATGGGTAAACGCGATTATTTAATTTTAGAAAGTGCAGACTACTACCCCCTCAAAGTGATTTGAATCGTTAATGCCATATGTGGGATGGATAAAGGATTTATTTAATGATATTATATATGATATTATACTTTAATTATAATATACCTTTGTATCATATTGTTTTCAGTCCATTAAATTATAAAATAGAAATGAAAGTAGCGTTCATGTGTACGAACGGCTTACCGTCTCCCTAAACGGTTCATTTTATTTCTTATCTCCAATTGTTATGCACTATTATAAGTAAATATATAAAATGGATATACATTATATAAAATATTATTCTGGAATTATAATATATATATATCTCATTTAGTTTTAATTCCATTAATATGACAAATAAATGAAAATAGTGTTCATGCATATGTACGGCCTACCGTCTCCATGATTGGTGCATTTAATTTTTATCTCAAAATGTTATGGAATAGTATAAAATTAATATATACTGGATATATATTATATTTAAATAATTAATACTATTCTGGAGATGATTTAATAATAACTACATGGAAAATTCTTTTCATACAAGTTCATTTTTCACTCATGTACCGAACATCGACAAAAACGTCTGATATGAACTCACATAACTAACTAATTATTATAACATTATAATATGTGATATGAATTGAATAATGAACATTAAAGGAGGTAATTAAGCAATTATAAATTGTCCAAAGTTTATTATTCAGGAATATAAATAAATGAACAAGACAAGTCGGACTTGAGGTAAGGGATCCTACCTCTCTTTCTTTTCAAGTACTCTCTTTTATGTCATTTCTTTTATGCTCCTAGTTATGATGTTTGAGGATGTTATTTTATTTTCACCTTAAATTAATTTTTATTTTCATATTATTAGAGACCCCCTCTTACTCTCATCAATTCATTTTAAGAAATTTGATGTGGCGCCGTTAGGCTGTCGTATTTTTGTAAGGGATCCTTTCACCCTTATCATTTTTAAAGTTCTATTTTCATGTCAAGTATTTAAAGTTACTTTTATTATGTAGTGGTATTATATATATATCAATAATACTGTACATTTATGTTCATATGATTGCATACCCTGTTTGATCTCATCAATCCATTTTTGGAAGTTTTAAGTGGTGTTGTTAGGCTGCCAAATTTTCGTAAGGGGTTTCTAATCTCACTTTTAATTCCATGAGATTTATATTGTTCGCCACTTATTTATTGTATGTTGTGTATTGTGTAATGAATTTTGATATATATATTATCAAGATATTCATGGTATTCTGTGATTCATTTGGTTCTTATTATCTTTTTGTCATACGACTCCATTTATTTCCACAAGGTAAGAAGTTTTTATATCACTTTGTTTTCACGTATGATTCATGCTACACTTGCCACAATTTCCTATTGTGTGGTGTATTTACTTCCCATTATTTTATTATTTGTGTAATATACTTTAATTTATGGGTATTTACATCTTCATTGTATGACCCTTCTTTCATGGGGTGTATGTTTCGAAAGTTAACCAAATCAGTAAGGGAACCTTCCACCCTCCTCTTTTTAAAAGACTTCAATTTGTTAGGTATTTTAATTTACATATTATTATGTTTGTATAAGTTCTTATATATCCTTATTGCTGTAAATGATATGTCCAAGTGATGATATACCCTTTTTATCTCTCATCGTCTCATTTTATGAATTTTAAAATGATGTCGTTAGGCTGTCGAATTTCTGTAAGGGAACTTCTTAACACAATTTCAATTATTTGGGTTAAACCCATACTTCTTGATTATGTCGTACTATGAATATGTTTGGATGACTTACTATTGTTTTACAATTAATATCATCTTATGTTAGGTGTATTTATATTTTCCACACATAATAATGTAATTGATTTATCCTTAATCTAATGATACAGACTTTGTAAGGGACTTCGTCTCAATACCCTTTCATTGAGGTATATTATGTTTTATATACAACTTTATTTTATAAGGTGTGTAAACCCCTTTGAATTTTACATTTATTCAAAAGGAATATTTTTGTACGAAACATTTTTTCAAATGACAAAAGGAATGTTTTGTCTTACGTATGCGACGACAACGTCTTCTCTGCCGCCATGACCATTATTTGAGTTTCGGCTTCCTCTACAAACCATAACTTTTTTGAAATGAAAAATAAATACCATGTTTTACTTTTATTTTATTTTGGTATTTTAAATGGTTTTGATAATTTTTTTATTATATCAATGTGTTTTATTGATATCTTGTTATTGAAATTTTGAAATGTTGTGTTTCTTTTGTACATGTTTTATGTGATACGATTATGTTATGGTTCTTGGGAATTTTTTATGAAGATGGGTGGTTCTGTGAAAAAATAAGGGCGGGTGAGACTGATATATCTCTTCAATGCATTGGGTAACACGAAGGAGTTAAATGCTATGGTTTCTTCGAAGATATTTAGGAAATATATTGTGGTGTGTATTCCAAACGTAACCATAAGGGTTTCTCCCTACGTAAAAATGTTATGAATACCTCAAGTTAACTTTATGTATTATGATTTCTATGAGTTATTCATAAATCATATGATTTCATGAGGTATGTTGAAGTTCTTATGTTTTATATGTAATGTATCATTTCATTGATTCTTATGTATACATGGACTAATGTTTACATTCTGTAATTCTATATCCCTTACTGAGCTTTTTATGCTCATCCAAAGTTTTTGAAATGTTTTCCACAGGACTTAAAGATGAATTAGGTCAATTATGGGATCAAGTAAAGACATGCTATCTAAAACAAGGAACTATACATGTTTCTTTTTAAGAGTTTTTATTTTGTGAAAAAAATGGAAACTGAGTAGGAGTGTCTACTTTGTAATCTTTTGAGATGTGATAGATATGTCCTAATTCTCTAAAACTCTAAACCTGAAAAGATCCTCTATGTGAATTATTTATTTAATTCAGTTTTATGCATTGTTTTAAGGCTGGGTCCTTATAGTTGGTATCATAGGTCAGTTTAGATATCTTTAGAGGTTAGGGTATTCTTTAAGCATAAGTGACATTACCATAATGGTTAGGATTTCAGAAAGAGTCATAGTTTTAGATAAATTGAATGAGTTTAAGATATCATGAATAATTATATATTAGAAATATATGATGATTATAATGATATACTCACATTGACCTTTTTGGTTTTAGTAAATGGAGGGATCTAGCAGGCACCAAAGTAGCAGTGGATGTGAAAAAAATTGTGACGGTTTTCTGAAAGAACAACTGAATGATATGGGAGCTTCAATGAGAACTCTTGTGGTTTTTCTCAACCAAATATCAGAAGTCATGATTAACCACTTGAACCTTGGTGAGTTCTCTAATGCATCATGTATGAGATAACCAACTCGATGTGGAAGTTCAGGTAATAATTATAATGGTAACCATTAGGGTTTATATGATCTTTACTTTTGTGGTAATTATGGGTTACTATATGTTATGATGGAAAATGAAAGGCATGAGATAAAATTTAGGTTAAATTATGTTAGGGTTATTTTTTATCTTTTTTGGGAATGTTATAAGAATTATGTAGTTTTGGAAAAAGGACAACCCATAGACCGTGTGACAACCCATCGAGTCGGACAAAGCTGCGGGAATCAAACCCAAAACCAAAGTGCGACTTGTATTTATCGCCTACCACTGGACTACGTGAAGTCCCTGGTTAGTATGACAAATTATTATTAGTTATATAATTTTATGAATCAAGAATAAGTTGATTTTGGGTTATCTAGGAAATTATTGACCTATCATGGAGGATATATGATTAGGATAATTACTTTTCAATATGAGACTTTAAGAGAAACTGATGTTATTTGGAGATAAATGTTAATATTTACCTTAGAATACTATGTGATTAAATCCTTCAAATATTTGGGTTTCAATTTTAGTTTGGTTTACTTTGAAGAATTTTATGGAAAAATTGTTTATCGAATGGTCTTTGTTGAAATTTGGGTTTTGTTGGACAAATTTTGGAGATTAAGAATAGATTTTCTTTTTATAAAGGATTGTCCTTTTTTGTTATTATCTGATCTCATACTAACAATTTTTTGGTTTTGGTTTTGGTCTAAATACCTAGAAAATATAGTTCTCTTTTTTGGATTAAGGGATTCTCTAGAAGTTGATTATAGAGCTCTTAATGTTAACAATTCATCCTAAATACTCGTCTTTTGGAGGAAAAAATGAGTTTGTGTAAGAAATCTTGTAATAGATGAAAGTATATAGGACAAGAAAGCATGTTTCCTTGTGATTTAGTTAAGATCATAAATAAATTACTCAATTAAAAGTAACTTAAAACTAAAATTTTGTCTGTTAACCATTCCTATTAGGGAATCAAATACCGTTTAACCCATCATAAGTTTTTAATTTTCTTGGGGTTAACTTTCTCATAATCATGTTTTCTATCACTCTCCATCAGAACATAACCCTTTGTTTTCTCTTCCATGTCCATGTTTTCCTACATAGAATCCTTGTATGGGTTAACTTGTGTGACATTTGTTCTTCTCTTTCTTTATTTTAATGTGACAGTTTTACAGACTCTTGTTCCGATGTGGGACTTTCAATGAAGTTTCTGAGCCTAATTTTAAAATTGTGAGGATGCAATTCCCAAAAGGAGGGAAGGATGTAACATCTGAGGTAAATAAAGAATATTCCATTTTCATATTTATTAATATTTGTGAATAAAATAACAATATTACTTTAAAGTAGATTCTATGTTCTGTGGCATACCTGATAGGCAACAACGAGTTTCATTGAAATCTTACGTTGCACACTAATAATATAATAATATTATTTTAAATAGTAGTTAATGCCTAGCCATTATAATGGTGGGAATGAACAAAACTAACTAAAAAATGATTATATATGTTTGTCAAATATTTTTACTTTTATCCAATAAATGTTAGAGGCTTAAAATTCCAATGAATCCAATTTTAAGTGTAAATATTCTACTATTCTTTAAAAGGTTGATTAACCGCCTTTTGATGGTGAACCCTTTTTAAATACACTTTTTGAAAATTTTATATGTTATATTTGAAAAAATAAAATCCTTCTTCAGAATCAAGACATCAAAATTTAATTTGTGAATTTTTTTGTTATTTTTCCGATAAAGTTCATTTTTTTAGTGAATAGCGAAAATGATGTATTTTAATTCAAAACCACCTTTTAGTATAATTTATTTATATGGTCAGATTATCTTTTAATTGGTTTTAAAGTTTAAATAAAATATTTTTTTACCATTTAATCCATTGGTGGTCATTTTAATTCATTTCACTTTGAAATTGTACATAAACAAGTGTCAATCTTTTAATAGATTTTGTTTCTAAAAAACACTCTATTTGTTTTGACAGCGGGAATTGATTAGAAAATTAATTTCTGAAACTTATATGTTTTGAATTTGGTAAAATTTATATAATTTTTTAATTTGGAATATGAAATAATTATTAGGGTGAATGTTTTGTATTTTTCTGAAAAATGTTAATTTTTAATGAATAGTGAAAAATATTGCGTTTTATTTCAAAACTGCCTTTTCATCCAATTTATTTATATAGTTAGATTGTAATTTTAATTAGTTTTAATGTGTAATTTATTTCTGTTTTTATCATTTAATTCAATTATGGTTATTGGATTTAGTTTCACTTTTAAATTGGATGTAAAAACCAATCAATCTTTTGATAGATTTTACTTCTTAAAAAACTCATCTTTGTTTTTGAAAATGAGAATTATTTTAAATTAATTTCTGAAATTTCTGTGATTGTAATTTGATAAAATGGATTCCATTTTTGGAATAATAAGGTCTAAATAATGTAATTAAGACTCTTTTTTTAGACATTATGAATAGTAACTACGGTAATTATCTTTAATTATCGTGTTTAATTAGTAATCGGGTAGTTAAGGGTAATAAAATAATATCATAAAAATATAAGATGACCCCAACATTTATCCTAATGCTATTAGTGGTGTCATGGCCGACCATGGGATTCCTTGTTCCAACCTTAGGACCCCATGGAATCACTTTTGTGAGATAGTGACCTTTTATCATATTTTTTTTAAAGAAAGGAAAATGTAACCAATGTATGTAACACCTAAGTAAAACACTTTTAATTTCGTCAAAATAAATGATCTCTTAGAATATAAATATTAATTGGAAAGCTAAGAATATTTCCTACATGATGATAATTTTTTATAATTTTTAGACATTAAATAAATAAATTTATTTATGACCTCGTGATGATGCAGTGACTACCTCATTAATGAACAATTTAAATAAAATAAAAATATAAGGTAAAATATAAGACTTACACTTGTATAAAACCTATTTAATGGGAGGATTTCGAACACTTATCACCTTATCCTCTAAATATCTAATTTTGGGACCTTTAATATCCAAAAATAATTTTATAATAAAGTAACTTTTCAAGACATTCCATGAGTGCCCCTCCTCCCTCTTATAAAAGGAACCCACCTTTACACACTTACACACACCTATCAAGCCTTTGGCTCGACCAAACTCTGCCCATTTTATCTCTCCACATCATTCTCTTAATCCTAGAAGCCTTACCTTTTGTAGAAATCTCTTCAAGAAAGCCTTTTGGTTCAATCCAAAGGGAGTTACCCGATTAAATGGTAATGTCTTATCTTATGTTATTTTGTTTTATTTTTCTCCCCCAACCCCATAAACTCTTTTTATTCCTTTCAATTGTAAAAAAATAAGTATCTTAAATATACTAGGATTTTTTTATGAGAAGGAATGGAGCTACACATACACACACCTCCATCTAATGGTTTATAACATATTGTTTCTGTGGGTGGAGAATTATTGCCTCACGAGACGATGATTGTTCAATCTTCTTTTAACACCTCTCATGGTGTCCATTAAGATGTCACTATATTTATATATGACATATATTATTTTTATGTTTTCCTTATGCTTCTGTATTTTTAATTTATTTCATACCATTATGGTTTCCATAATGGGTAAACGTGATAATTTCATTTTAGGAAGTGCAGACTACCGCCCCCTCAAAGTGATTTGAATCGTTAATGCCATATGTGGGATATATAAAGGATGTATATAATTATATTATATATGATATTATACTTTAATTATAATATACCTATGTATCATATTGTTTTCAGTCCATTAAAGTATGAAATAGAAATGAAAGTAGCGTCCAGGCGTACGAACGGCTTACCGTCTCCATGAACGGTGCATTTCATTTCTTATCTCCAAATGTTATGTACTATTATAAGTAAAAATATAAAATTTATATACATGATATATAATATCATTTGGTAATTATAATATATATCTCTCATTTAGTTTTAATTCCATTAATATGACAAAAAAATGAAAGTAGCATTCATGTGTACGTACGACCTACCATCTCCATGAACAGTGCATTTAATTTTTATCTCCAAATGTTATGGGATAGTATAAAATGAATATATACTGGATATATATGATATTTAAATAATTAATACTATTCTGTAGATGATTTACTTATAACTACATGGACAATTCTTTTCAAACAAGTTCATTTTTCACTCATGTACCGAACATCGTCAAAAACGTCTGATATGAACTCACATAATTAACTAATTATTATAACATTATAATATGTGATATGAATTGAATAATAAAATTGAAATATTTACTTATGAAATTATAAATTTACCAAAGTTTATTATTCAGGAATATAAAGAAACGTACAATACAATTCTGACTTGAGGTAAGGGGTCCTACCTCTCTCTTTCTTTTCATGTAATCTCTTTTATGTCATTTATTTTATGCTCCATGTTATGATGTTGGAGGATGTTATTTTATTTTCAACTTACTGTACTTTTTATTTTCATATGATGAGAGACCCCATCTTACTCTCATCAATTCATTTTATGAATTTTTAAGTTGCGTCGTTAGGCTGCCGAATATTTGTAAGGGATCCTTTCACCCTTCTCATTTTTAAAGTTCTATTTTCATGTCAAGTATTTCAAGTTAATTTTTCTTATGTTTTGGTATGATATATATATCCATAATACTTTCCTTGTATGTTAATATGATGATATACCCTATTTTATCTCATCAATTCATTTTTCGAAGTTTTAAGTGGGGTCGTTAGGCTGCTAAATTTTCGTAAGGGATTTATTATCTCACGTTTAATTCCGTGTTATTTCTATTGTTCCCCAATTATTTATTACATATAGAGTAGTTTTTAATGCCTTTTGATATATATATTATCATTATATTCATTTTAATTTGTTATTCATTTAGTTTTTATTATCTTTTGGTCATACGACTAGATTTATTACCACAAGGTAAGGAGATTTTATCTCACTTTGTGTTCCCATGAGATTCATGCTACGTTTTCCACTATTAACTTTTGTGTGGTGTATTTACTACCCATTATTGTATTATTTGTGTAATATACTTTAATTTATGGGTATTTACATATTCTTGGAATGACCCTTCTTTCATGGGGTGTAGTTTCGAAAGTTACCCAAATCGGTAAGGGAACCTTCCACCCTCCTCTTTCTAAAAGAATTCTTTTTGTTGGGTCTTTTAATTTACATCTTATAATGTTGGGATATGTTATTATATATCCTTATTTCTGTAAATGATATGTCCAAGTGATGATATACCCTTTTTATCCCTCATTGTCTCATTTTATGAATTTTAAAATGATGTTGTTAGGCTGTCAAATTTTTGTAAGGGAACTTCTTAACCCAATTTCAATTCTTTGGATTAACCCCATCCTTCATGATTATGTCATACTATGAATATGTGTGGATGAACTTCGATTATTTTACACTTAATATCATCTTATTTTAGGTGTATTTATATTTTCCACACAAAATCATGTAATTGATTTATCCTTAATCTAAGGATACCGACTTTGTAAGGGACTTCGACTCAATCCCCTTTTATTGAGGCATATTTTGTTTTATACACAACTTTATTATATATGGTGTATAAACCCATTTTAATTTTACATTTTTTCAAAAGGAATCTTTTTGTACGAAGTGTTTTACTAAACAACAAAAGGAATGTTTTGTCTCACATATGCGGCGACAACGACTTCTCCGCTGTCGTGACCATTATTTGAGTTTAGGTTTCCTCTACAATCCATAACTTTTTTAAAATGAAAAACTAATATCATGTTTTACTTTTCTTTTATTTTGGTATTGAAAATAGTTTTGATAATGTTATTATTATATCAATGTGTTGTATTTATATCTGGTTATTGAAATGTGGAAATTTTGTGTTTCTTTTATGCATGTTTTATGTGATATGATTATGTTATGGTTCTTGGGAATTGTTTATGAAGATGGGTGGTTCTGTGATAAAATAAGGGCGGGTGAGCCCGATATAGCTCTCCAATGCATTGGGTAACACGAAGGAGTTAAACTCTACGGTTTCTCCAAAGTGATTTAGGAAATATACTGTGGTGGGTATTCCAAACGTAACCATGAGGGTTGCTCCCTATGTAAGAATGTTATGAATGACTCAAGTTACATTTATGTCTTATGATTTATATGAGTTATTCAAAAATCTTATGATTTCATGAGGTATGTTGAAGTTATTATGTTTTATGAGTAAAGTATAATTTCATTTATTCTTATGTATACATGGACTAATGTTTTCATTCCATATTTCTATATACCTTACTGAGCTTTTTATGCTCATCCCATGTTTTTGAAATGTTTTCCACGGGACTTAAAGATGAATTGGGTCAAGGATGGGATAAAGTAAAGACATGTTATCTAAAACATGGAACCATACATGTTTCTTTTTAAGAGTTTTTATTTTGTGAAAAAAATGGAAACTGAGTAGGAGTGTCTACTTTGTAATCTTTTGACATGTAATAGTTATGTCCTAATTCTCTAAAACTCTAAACCTGAAAATATCCTCAATGTGGATTATTCATTTAATTCAATATTATGTAATGTTTTAAGGCTGGGTTCGTATACACCTATTTGGATTCCATGTTCCCAACACTTACGCATTTGGGCCCCAAAAAAGACCCTCTATAGACATACTATGTGGACATTCAACACAAAGACCATATCCAATCCATTGTTTTAAACCTTCATAATCATTTCCCCATTCACATTAGAAATCAACCATTCTATTTCATTATGATTTAATCCTTAAGTGGAAATTTATTGATACTCATGTATTATCAAGGAGGTTGAAAATAATATTAAGTAGACAATGGTAATGTTATGGTGATAAATTTCCTTAAGGAGAACCAAGGGACTTGTCCAAGCTGACCTATGTGAACATATCTGTGCACACTAGATATGTCATGCAGCTACCATACATAGACTGAAGGGAAAGGACACACCTACTCCATGCACCTGCACCATTGAAATCCACCAAATACATAGATAGACAACAACTTTTTTCTAGTGTCCCATGTATGCCTATAAATACGGTACTTTGGATGCACATTTGAAAAATTTAAATGTTGAATGAATCTTCACGACTCTAATTGTGAAACACCTCCCCCCTGGTCTGCAAACATTTCTCTGGTTTCTCTGTATAACCCAAGAGAAGTGAAATTAAAGGGGATAAGTAAGATCAAAGTCCCTTAAGAGTCTAAAACACAAGTCACCTGTTTAAGGACGCTTGTTCAATAGACCTGCATGAGTCCCCTTAATTAATGAAAAACATATGAATAACACCTCCATGGACACTATAGGAGACCCAGGGTGGCATGGATATAGATTAAACCAAGTGTTGTTTCCATGATGGTCCATTCACTAATTCATATCTAAATCGTGAAGGTTAATCACCCCCAGTTTGAGGCACCTACATTTTATCCTAGGCATTGTGTGGGACTCCTCCACAACAAACATGTGCTACAAACCTATGCCTACGACCTGCATGAGTCACCCATCATGCCATCTTCCAAGTCACTCATGGTAGTTCATCGCCATCTATGTATCCATTATCTATAATGGAGCAAGTTTAAACCTTCATATAGACCACCAAAATTTAAATACCAATGGAAAAGGCACATAATCATGTCTCCCAATTGGATTTTAATTTATATGGTCATAGAATTTCTGCACCTGTCATACTAGATGGTTAGGATCTTAAAGACATAAGTGGAATTGTATATCTATGGTCACCAGGACCTCTACCACAGGTATATTGTTGGGATGTTTCCTATCTAGGATACAAGGATTAGGACCATGCCATTCCCTTCTTGTCATTGAGACTCGAAGCCTCTAATTCCTATCACTTACGGTGGGGATTACACATTCTTTTCCATTAAACAATGAAAGAAATAATCCTCCCTCACTATAAGAAAAAATTTAGGGAATCCCACATGGAATAATCCCCTACCCTTTCTTAAATGAGATTTCAGTCTTGCTCCTCTCTACTTCATGGCCAACAAATGGACTCTTTCTTCTTTCACTCCATATTATCAACATACTAGAATAATTACATGCTAAATTAAAGAGAGGGAAGTATCATATCCCATCACACTTCCCATATAACCCTTACCTCTTCCATTATCATAAGTGGGAACAAAGGAGTTGGGAAGGCTCAATGCATTATCCCTCTCCATTTGATCTTTGTCTCTATGTTCACATTCGGAAAGAAAAAATGATTTTTTTTCAAAATAGTCCACTTCCACTTTTTTATCACACCGTGAATGAATCACATGAGATTAAAGGATAGTGGTGATCATCACACCTGCACGATCCACTAAAAATATTGACTTATATGAACTCTGATTCCTACAAACCAGGATATGTTGGAAGTCTATCTAAGGATTGTGGTCAATGGGAGTCCTCTAAAGGAATAATCCACAATAATAATGACCATAATTCAAGAACCCACCTTAGGAGTACTCCTTGAAGTAAACATATAAATGAAAATAATTTCATATGCCCCTCATGGTCTTTTTTTTTGGGAATCATATTTAGGAGTAAGAAGTAATTTGATCCTCTCAAAGTGCCATTCTCACTTTCCATACAAACATAACTATATGTGATTTGATTCCCCTACAAAAAATATATGCAGGAAGACTCAGTGTGGTAAAATCCAAACAACACAATTCAACATTGTTCTTTCTAGTCCATGTTACCATCATGTTTTAATTCAACTGGAAAATTCACAGCCTTTCCTAATTCCTTGGGCAATCTCAGCATAAGACCAAGACCAAACATTCACCAGGAACCTTCCACATAGAATTCATCTCCAAATTACATTAATCAATATTGATAGGTCTTTCTCAAGTGGACATAAAAGGATTTATGTTCCCCCTTAACATCACTAAACTACGTGAGTTCTGATTCATTTCATAATGATATATAGGAAGCCTATAATATAGGTTTGATCTCAATATCAAAAAAATTACTCCCTTGGATGATGATGGACTCCGGAGTTCCCCAATGAGTGTCTCAAAAACCAACATCATCATGAATATAGATCTCTAATCTATACATAAGAGCATACCATTAATGGAAAACATTATATACGTACATATATCACCATTGATGAGGTCCTCAAATACATATATATAATTCTATATTCCAAACATGATAATTATTTGATCTCATTTCTAGGGTAATGCACGTCATATTTGGGATTTAATAATGGATTAAAGAATATATATTAAATCTATAAGAGATTCCTAGTGTAGGTAATATCCCCCCCCCCAGGGTGTGATGTACCCAACCTCCAATACTCTTGATCAATGTGAGTTCTTAAGCATCATTCTCCAAACCTCGAAATAGGTGACTTCCTTTGGAAATCACATCCAAATTGATATAGAACCATTGGTTTTTTATGTTCTATAAAAACCCCATTGGAAACCATTTTCGAACAGATATTCTGAACTGAAACACACATTGTATGGGGAACAATGGATTATACTATTGATTCAATTTTTATTCATGTATTTGTGTTTTCCAATATTTATAACATGTCTCTTTATTATGATCTCTAATATGTAGGGTATGATCTTATAATTTTATGATCATGCTCTCATACCCTTATTCTTGTTATTAAGATTACGTATCTCCCTTTTGACCATTACTGAGCATTTGAGACCACAATTTATTATTTTTCATTTATCTTGGTTATGAGGATGTGTATTATTTATAATGTTTCTATGAAGGGATCTAGTCATAGAGAACCAAGTGGGAGATAATTTATCTCACATATATTACAATGTTAATGTTTCTATTTTTAAAAAGGCACTCAACTAGTAGGATCTTTAGGTTTCGATTGGTGTAATGTATTAAATGTTATGAAAGAAGAGTTGTAATGTCTATGTTTTAGAAGAAAGGGTATATTAGTTGTTATTAAAGAAAAGGTTTAACTATATTTTGGATTTTATGTTTATAAAACCTTGGTGAAAACTCTATGTACATGAATAAGAATAATTCTAAGGAAGTGTAAATATATATAAAAGTTTCCTATAAAGTTGGTAAAGTATATAGTGAGAGGTTTCCTAGAAATACATCCCTGTTTGGATACTATATGTTGATATAGATCTGGATAACATGTACATAGGGATTAAATCCCCAAAAAATTATATTCATAAATACTCGATTAGGAATTAGAGTATAACAATGGGATAACTTGCACACCTATTTTGACAGTCATGGGGGATATGCCTTGGAAATTCAAAATATCTTCATGAACTATCATGATTGATTTAAATGGATGTTGTATATGAATAACCTTTTATAAGCATAATATTACATTTCTTAAATAATTTTTCATAATTTAGATATTCAATAAGTTGGTTTTCATGATTATGTGGCTCCCCACTGTGATAATTGTTTCTTACTCTATGATTTTGGTTTTTATTCAATTGATTGAAGCCGGAGGAACCATGTTAATGATGAGTGTAATAGAAAATGAAAAAAATGTTCTTCTGGGCATCAATGTTATATGAGAGATGGAATTAAAAACTATGTTTCTATGCTCAGATATATTTCTCATTCTATTAATCATAATGAACATCCGAATGATAAAATAATAGACTACTATTCTTTATAGTGATTCACAAGGAAAATTTTATATTCATTCAGTGGGTATTCTGATCCACAAGTTGTTGAAGAATGGATCATTACCACTGAATATACATTTTACACTCTCAAATTTTATGAACAAGATAAATTCATTCAGGATATTTATCATTTAGAAGGTGAAGCATACCCGGGGAAGACTATAATACAGATTATGAGGAAACAATATGAAATTGAATCAATGGATTTGTATGAGTTTAAAAATAATTTTTCAATAATTTGATTCTTTGTATTAGTTATACAAATATGAATACAGAGTTACCTGAGTTAGATAAATGGTAAGACGACTCTATTGGTTCCTATATGGAAAACACTATAAGACACACAAGGTATGCTTCTGGAATTATATGTGTGGGAAGAATCATGGATTAATATGTATCGAGGCTTCTAATTGATGTTTTATCTATAAAAGGGAAGTTTATTGAGAAATGTATTCCTGATGTGATTATATGAAGTTATCTAATAATTGGAATGGATAAAAATGTATACAAAATGAATCTCTCCCATTTCAGTGCTTCTTGTATAAAGGAAATGTCCATTATGATTACAATTTCCCAAACCCAGAGGTTAATGATATTGATTGAAGTCAACCACCTATTAAGCCAAGTCATCATTGAAAATATAATTTAATATATATTTTTGATGAGTTGTGAAATAATGAAATAGTAAAGGGTAAACATACCACCTTCAACAAATAATGTCTTATTTGATTCTGGATCTTCCCACAATTTCATATCTAATGCATTTTCAAGGGTATCAATATTACACCTAGATGATGTGATGATTAATTAGAAGTGAATCACCTAATGGTATGGTGATTTCAACCCATTTCAGTTGATCATCTCTAGTTGAAATTGGTTTTAATTTGGTTGCTAAGAATCCTTTAAGTTTTTCTCTAGTTTAATTTGATGTCTTCTTTGGCATGGATTTGATTTCTAGGCATAATTCTCATATGAATTTTTAGATAAGGGCTGTTACAATTGGTATTTCAAACCATAATATGGTAACCACTCAATGTGATTATTTAAATGAACTTACTATATATTTTATATCTATTTTATTTGTATTAATTCCTCTATAGAAGGGTTTCTTACCTCATATGGCTAGGGAAAAATTTGACATCGATGATAGGATTATTGTTTCAAAAAATTTGGATATCATTCAGGGAGAGTTTCCTACCCTTTCACCAAAACATGAAAATGAGTTTTCAATTGAACTCATAACTTGTTAACCACTAATTTCACTAACTCCCAATATAATGGACCTGATTGGGATGAAATAAGTAAAGAAGAAACTCAAACAAAACTTGTATAAGGGACTTATTAAATCAACTATTTCACCATGGGTTTCACCAGATAATTTTTTGAAAATTAAATATGGATCTATTTGAATCATCAATGATTATAAAATTTTTAAAAAGATAAATATAAAAAACAAGGATCCCCTTTCTTGGATTGATGACTTGATTGATGTACAGTGTTAGGTTCAAAACATTTCCTAGATTTACCTTCTTTCTAGATCAATTAATGGTTATGAAAGGGGAAATATCTATGAATGAATTCTATAAAATGTGTTTACACTATGAATATATATTGATTTGTTTTGTTGTTACCTATTCCCATGTTACATTCATGGATATGATAAAAAGATTCTTCAGTTATTACCTTGATATTCTTTTTGTATAATTTTTGATTATATTCATATCTATTCGAAGAGAAAGGAAGAGAATGGTGAACATTTTAGAATTGTACTAAAGACCCAAATAAAGGAGAAAATATATTCCAAATTTATAACGTGTGAATTTTTTATGTAAATTTTTTCATTTTTTGGTCATATAATCTCAAGATAATATATACCAGGAGATCCATCAAAGACGGTGGATATTGAATGTTGGAGTAGACCAAACACGGTGACTGAGATTCATAGTTTTCATAGTTTACCTAGAAATTATAAATGGATTCTAGAGAATTTATAATGAATATTTTTCATTATGATCATGTTAACAGAGAAGGGTTTATTGTTCATATTGATAGTTTATTAGGATGAAATGTTCAAGGAATGAAATAGATGGTTTATTAATTAATATATTCATATATTACCCTATAGTATAAATTGGTTTTTAATATATATTTATGACTCAATGAAGGTATTGGGATGTGTTATTATTTAAAATAACATGGTTATATCTTTTTCCTCATGAAAATTGTAGATGCCAGAGTAAAATTACAAAACTCATGATTTGTAGTTAAATAAGGTAGTTTTTTAATAAATGTTATGTATGAATTATATTTATGGGGAAGAGTGTGATATATATACCAATAATAAAATTGTGAAGTTATGTTCACACATAAAGATTGGAACATGATCTATCAAGTATGGTTAGAGTTGAAAAAGGATTATTATTTCTTAATACATTACCACCCTAAGAAGGAAAACAAGGTGGGTGATTCCTCAAATCAGTTGGATCGTGGTATATATTCCTTGGTAAGGATCACCAAAAATACAATCATCTGAGATTTTGTAAGTATTGAACTAGAAATATAGAGGTAAGGGTCATATCATGATCAACTGAATATTCCACCCTATATACATGTAACGAAAAACTAGTCACAGAAGAAAGATGTAGAGGTAAAAACAATGTTATAATTTTCCTGGAGATTATCCTTGACCAGGATGGAATGATACGGTTTATGAGTCATGTATCTATTTCATCCATAACATATTTAGGGAATGATCTATTTGTGGATGATCATAGTTATTCAATCTATATTCATTCTAGAAGTTTGATGATGTTTAGAGGCTTGAATGAATAATTCCCTTGGGATGGAATAAAGATAGATATTATAGAGTTTGTATATCGGTACATGATATGACATCACATTAATGAATAATTGAAAATATCTATGGATATATTGAAACCATTACTCACAACAAAATGGAAATTGGAGAACCTCACTATGGATTTTTTCATTAGATATCCGAAGAAATATAGAAGGAATAATTCTATTTGGGTGGTAGTAGATTGCCTAAGAAATTCAACACGCATTATAGATATCATATATAACATAAATTTTGATGAGCATGAAATGATATAAATTAATTAATTGGTAAGGATCCATGGTGTTTCAAAATTAAATTTAATAAAAAAAATTCAACTTAAAATTTTAGTAAATTTATTATTATATGTTATGGTTATAGAAAAAAACATGAACATCCTGGTTTTTTTTATAGTGGATTTAAAATATCATTACTAATAATTAACCTTATTAAAATATCCATTTAAGAGCGATAACATGACTAGTCTAATTATAAGGTTTTAAAAAATCCAATCACATAGTCATAGGAAGTGATAGACACATCCAATTGGATTATACTCTATGATAAACATTTATCAGAGATTCTAGGGGCTGATAGAATGGATTTTATTTTTTATTTACCAATATCAAGTCAATATCCATATACCAATCCATGATTGAAACCATTTATGGGTGAATATCAAGCTCATCAATATCACGACCCAAACCATGTTCACTGAACCACCCCATCAAAGTCTCATCATCACCTACCTTAACCATTGAGAATATTTTGGTTTGATAAATGTATATGTATAAATCTCATAATAAAATTATTACATATGTAGTATTTTCATTAGAACAATGGTTTTATTTATTTTTTTAGTGTTAATTTATAAAATATTTTGAATTTTGATTCAATAAAACACAAAATGTATTTTCAGGTAATATTAAAATTCCATCAAGTAACTTATTTAAATGAATTATAGGATTTTTTTTAATATATAATTTAGTAATAAAATATCCTTATTAAATAACTTTAATCAAGTATAAGTGATCATATCATTTTTATGAAGTCAAATATAAGTTTTTTAAGGTGTTAAAAACCATTTATGTAAAAAACCAAGCATTTCTCAGCAAAAGATAATTATTATTTTTAAATTGAGAATTCACATATTTAGAAAAAAAAATTATAAAGTGAATATTATTGTTGGAATCAGAATGTTTAAATTATCCAACCAAGAATTTTTCATATTTTTCTGAGACATTCGAATGTTCGGGTAAAATTTAAAAACGGTACAAATATATGATTTTTATTATGACATCATAATGATCAAATGGGATGTAACCTAAAACTAGAGGATATACATTACCAATTTATTTTTTTTCCTATCAAAATATTCTCATTTTTTTATTCTATTAATTTTATGTAGCCTTTATGAGTCCTCAAAAACCATGAATATATATAAATTTTTTAAAATCATTTACTTATGATTATGACTCACTTCCACATAAGATAGGGTATTATTTTGTTATGTTTGAAAATTGGCAATATAAAACCAAAAAAAACACTCCCATTTTGAAGAAAACTAGGGAAACCTCCTTGGAAGGACTATAATTTTGGTAATTTTATTAATTAGAGTCCAAGTCCTATGTTTGAGAAATAATAATGAATCCCCCCATTAATTTCCTATATAAACCCACACACGATCCCATTTATCTTCCCAAAAAATCCTTGGATAATGTCCTTACTCTTCCCTCCCCTCCCTATAGTCTTCTCATGGTGCCCATAATCTCGTAAGAAGATCCCCTAAAACATTTGATGTCAAACACTCAAATTAAGGGATGATCAGCATATTTTTTATTCATGATTCCTTATTATATTATTATTTCTATTTCCAATTACTAAAATTGGGATATATATATACATATACTTATTACGTCCTATTTTATTCCCAAAGGACGCGAGACCACTTTCTCTCTCATCAACACATTTTTTAAATATTTAAGTGACATTGCTATGCATCCAAATATTAATTTTGATTTTTCCTGCCAAAATAATTGTGTAGTGAATTCCATACCCATTACCAATCAAGGGTGTTCAACATCATATACTTATAATTGTTTTTCAAGGGATGCACAAGTAATTATCTCACACTCTATTATTGTGGAATAAAATATGATAATGAATGAATATGTGTTATTGGATTTATGTAACACAAATAATCATGATAATGAAATAAAATTGATTGGTGAGCTCGAAATTATATAGAACTCTAATTATTTGGTAATGTTTAGTCTCGTGATATGTCATATTAGGATATGGTGTAAACATGATTTGTTTTTAGGAATTTTTCCCTCATGTTTTATTATTAGTTAGATTTGACCTATGTTCATGATGTAATGTGTTATGTTGTTTCCTCATTTTCCCATATTACCTCCATGATATTAATGTTATTAGGAAAGTCAGTCAGAGGTAGGCCCCTGACTATTTATTAATGAAAAAGAAAAGTACAGCAAGCATGTACCGCAATTTAGAAACTGATTATATATCATAAACATCATACCCATAACAACCCCCATAAGATCCTCCTTCTGTAGTGGCCTTGTCCCATTCCGAGCTTTCATAATGTCTTAGGATCATGGAATACTTCCTTCTAAGGTTTAATTTCTCCAATGAGATCAACTCCTGTGGAGATTGTTTGAAAGAGGATCTAGTGGACAGCGGCTTCCGCAAATCAGAGTAGTCCTTCCATATCCTTCAGCTTATTGTGGTGGACACCTCCTTTCCAGATTTCCTCTTCTCATCCTTGAGAACCTCAAAATAAGAAGGTCTAACCATTACATTTTCCTTGTCATTGTCTGAGGCATCTCCCTAGTTTCCAGCTACCAGAACATCATGGAATCCAACATCCACCCCTCGGGCCCGTTCATTTCGCATGTTACTGTGAATAATTTCCAAACATTGTGGTTTCCCTTCAATCTCTTGTCTATCATCCACCTCCATCGGTGCATAAATTGAAACTAACTGCATATTGTTACCTTCCTTTATTGAAGCACCCACCTCTACATGATATACCTCTTTAGGATTCCCCTCAATCTCTTGGATAACATCCATCTCCTTCTCTACATCAACTGAAACGTGTTGCATATTGTTACCTTCCTGTATTAAATCACCCACCTCCACTTCACAAACCTCATCAGGCGCCAAAGCTTGGAACTAATTACAAGTTTCAACATTACCCCCTAAAGCAGCAGGTTTCAGTTTCATATAATGCCTCTCACTAGTCAGACATGAATTGTCACCCATGATTTTCCCACACCAATCCAAATTCAAAATCATCCCCCCTCCATCGGGCCAGCAAAGTTATACCCAGCACCATTAACACACCGCTTATGTCCACGGTCCCCATGACCAGCATTAGTAGCACACCATCCCTCAGGACTTGCAACTACAGTATCCTACTTAGCGCCACCTTCAGGAGTAGCAGCATCCACATAACTCACACCATCCCTGAGGTCCTACATCAATCTCTCAAACACCACACCAACAGATGGGTTTCTCAAGTCCGAGCCACCCACGCCATTTATAGTCTTTACAACATCAACATTCGGTTGTCCCTGACCAGTAGTTTTACCATTTCTTTTCACTCGAACTGAAATGTCTCCGTTGTGACATTAATCATCACAGTGACCCAAATGATGAAATATCTGACAGTAATCAACCTAGGATTCAAAGACCACTACTTTCTTCTAGTGAAACTCCTCACCAACCATAATCGAAATCCATTCAACTGGCGACATTGAAGCATCCACCTCAACACATAGCCTCAGGTTAACAGGGTGACCTACAGATGATGTGAGATCATTCGAGTAGAGAAAACGCCCCACCAGATTCCCCAACATATGGATAATCTATGGATTCTGAAAGGGCAAGGGAAGGTGGGGAAAGCTTACTCAGGTCACGATAGAGGGCGAGTCCCGATTCATGAAAAGATAAAATTTCCATCGGAAAAGAAAGAACTTGTATCCACTGTAGTGTCGAGGAGCTCTAGGACGAGCACAAATTAAGACTTCTTCCGAGGAAAATCATATCATCATATGGCGCTTATCAATCAAACCCACCACTGCGCGATCCTGCAGACGCCACCTACTAAACAAAAATCTTTCGAACTCATCAACTGAAGGTCTTAGGTGATTGAAGCAAGACACCATGGTCAAATTCTAGAGACTCAAAGCCTCAGATAACTTGGATGAAGAAATCGTAAGTTGAGGGTCCCCAAGATGCAAATCTGGATCCTTTGATCTCAAGGAAATCGATGGAAAATCAGGAAGAAAGTTATGGTTAGAGAAAGGTACCAAATCTGCTCGTGGATTAAAAGGTCGAGGGAGAACCTCCTCCCCCTACCACCTCCAGGAAGGGGAGGAATCCATCCACATCCATGAATTAGGGCTTGTCTCCATGATTCGTCATCGATCACCATCATTGGATCTGTCGCCGAGCATCATCACCATCGATATTCATGTTATGTCATGCCTTATTAGTCATGTGAATGATCCTCATTCCTTCTATGGAACATTTCATTGCCTATTTTATAAAATGAATATTTTTATTCAATCTATTCCATGTTTATTACCTAACAAGTAATTATATCTTAGACCTTTCTTATGTATTCCCCTAGGGTATCCCGTGCAGTTTAAAGTACAGGCATGTTAAGTAATTTTTCAATAACGAGGTTGTTTTTCCTATTTTAACTTGTTTTTTATGAACCTAATTCCAAAATATGATAGACTTATCAATAATCCATGTTTTTATGAAGTGTAATATTATGTAATAAATCATATATTAATGTGAAATAAAGATAAGGGTTTCTGTAGTTGGTATCAAAGTTAAATATTAGTAATTTTTTAGATTATGATTCGAAAATAATAGAGAAATCATTAGGGATAATATAATATTTATGAAATCATCCCTAAATTATTGAAATTATATAGTAATGGTTTATTATGAAAATAAATTATTTTCGGGATTCCACATCTGGATGTTGTGATGATACATATGTCCATAGGGGTAAAACTCGATAACACTGTGTTGAGCTAGAATTGACTGGGAAGTGGAGCATGAAAAAGGGCCATGCTGAACACCTGGTTTGGCACTCCCCGGGGATATGATTTAGTAAATTATCGAGATCATTATTAAAAAATATTAAGGGTAAAAAAATTACATTTAGAATATATGTTAGTAAATAGAACATAGAGAACATATATTGAATCGTACAAATTCATATGTTATGGAAATAATTGTATTTTATAAGTTATCTATTTAATGTTATTGGATTACCCTTTATGTGTTTAATAGTATAAAAATAATCATAAATAATTTTTCCTTTCTTTTATCAAATGGTAGGAAATATGAAGAATCAGGTAATGAACCATTCTGATGGGAAATGTGACGACTACCCCTATAAGATACCAAACTAAATGGGAGCATAAATGTTAATCATTAAGATAGTAATCTCTAAATGGAATAAATTTATGAATAGAATCCTTATTCATGATAAGATCCCCCCCCCCCAATAGAGAACATGATGTGATTGATTACTTTATGCGACAAAGGACTCTTATAGTCAATATTTCATATGATCCCTTAATCACAGATCAACAGATAAACTCCATGGAAAAGATATTATCCATCCTTCAATGTTTTGATAAAGACATGCTTCTACAGATTGTTTATCATATGAAGGGAGAAGATTATCAGTGGTGAAAATTGATCAAGAATATGAATCCTAAGGATGAGATCAAAGCAATGAGTTTGAAAGAATTCTATAAAGTGTTTTTTTATCAATATTTTCTTCACAGTCTCTATCTTAAAATGGAAATGTATTTCCATTCCTTCAATAAAAAATATTATGAATCTATTAGTGAATACATGTAAAACATCACAAGATATTCACGATATGACTACGGCTTTGTACTTACCCATGAATGCATGGTTGACAGCTTCATTGGTGGGAAAAGACGTAGTATATAAAATGACTAGGAATATTATACTTAGATATCTATGAGGAATTTATTTATGTGACATTAAAGTAGAAATAGATATTAGTTATATCAAGTGTGTCATGGGGATAAGAAGCCTAGAGTGGGGTATATTTTTGGAAGTTTGAGGGCCAAATATAGCAGTTCCAAGAAATTTCAATATCCCACTAGATAATTTTTATTAAAGAAACACCCCAAAAATTTCGTAAAAGGGAAATGTAATTGATTTAGGAGAGGGAAGTAAGGCCACCTAGATAGAGATTACAGATAAGAGAAACCCACTAATGCAAAATAGTAATGGAATTCTCTTCTCAACGATTAGCACATTGTTCATTACTTCAAATGTAAAGAACCAATAAACATTGAAACTAATTGCACTAATACATGGGTTTTTAAAGACCACCAAAAACATCCATGGAAGAAAGGGAGTGGTTTTTCCTTCACAACCACTGAGGTGGTTCCCAATAATAATGTGGTGATAGGTATGCTGGTTCTTCATTCATGAATAATGAACAAACTTTTTTATTCTAGTTCTACTAATTATTTCATATCATTAGTAATACATAGAATTGTTCAAACACCACCACAAATCATGGAATAATAGCGTTTTGAAAAAATGTAAAATGGTTCAATTATTTAATCCCATGAATATAACTACTTGAGTATTATAATTTGTTTTATAAACTTCCTAGAAATAATTTTCATACTATCTTTGGTTGAATTTTATGCAGTTATAGGCATGGATTCACCTTCCATATATAGGGACAACATAAATTTTCATGAGAAGGAAATCACTATCTTTATTTTGAATCATACCCTTATTTTATAAAAGTTCAAATAGGTGGAAAAATATTCTTTTTCACCTACAAATCAAGAATGGATATTTTTTCCCTATAAGAAATAATCTCTAGCTCGAATTATTGATTATATGGAAAAGATCATCCTTAAATACATTACCATTGTGAGGGAATATGATGATGCATTTTCCAATGAATTGTTTGGTCTTTTTCCAATCCAAGAGGATGAATTTTCGATCAAGAATAAACCTAAGGTGTTATCATTATACAATAAAATATATAAAATGGATTTTTTGGAACATTATTATACGAAGAAATATTAATAGGAGAATTAGGATAAAGGTTTAAAATGCCAAACTGATTCACCAGGGGGGGTGTACCAATACTCTTAATCAATAATAAGTATAGTTCAATACACTATTTTATTTATTTTTGTGAGGTCAACAAGATCACGAAAAATAGAATATATCATCTTAAATAGATTAATGACATCATTATTAACTATGTGGATAAAAATACTTCTCCATGGTGGATCTATGGTCAAGATACTACCATATTAGGGTATAGAATGAGGATATTTTCAATAATCCTTTTTCTACAATGTACGAGTACTCTAAGTCCATAATAATTTTATTACGACTCATAAATTATCCATAAATCTATACAGAATTAATTAATAGAGTCTTTAGATATTACATGAAAACAATTGTATTATTTATAGATAATATTCTAATATAATCCAAAATAAATGAAGAGCTTAAGGGGAATTTGCGCACACTTTTAATGACTTTTGAAAAGAAGAATATGTATGCCATGTACAAATAATGGTTGTTTTGGTTGGATGAGGTCATACTTTCAGGGAATATCGTCACAAAAAATGAGATACATTGTGACACATCAAATATAGAATAAATTAAGAGATGGATGATCCAAAAACCTCTGAAAGATATCTGTATTGTTTATAGATTAGCTGGGTACTATCATTTATTTGTGAGAATTTTCTCACAATTTTCAATCCCTCCATGAAAGATAATATAGAAGGGGGTAATGTTTTTATGGAATGATGAATGTGAATAATGATTCAAGGAATTTAGAAGTAGGCTTATCAATACACATATACTCACACTACCCCCTAGTGTATAACTATTTTTTTGGTATTCCATGATGCTTTTAAGAAGGGATGGGGTTTTGTGTTAATGAAGAATAAAAAGGAAATATATTATTTTTTAAGGAAGTTGAACATTCAAGAATATAAGTACCCAACATATGATCTATAATTGGCTATAGATATCATCACATTTATATTTTGGAAGCATTATCTATTTTGGAATAAATTTGAAAAAATATATAGATCACAGAAGACTGTAGTATATATTCACTTAGAAAGAGATAAATATGAACCAATTATGTTGGTTAGAGGTGTTCAAGGTATACGATTACTCAATCCCCTAATATACTAGGAATATGAACAAAGTGTGGTAGTCTCCATGTAATATGTATATATCATTTTTATCATTCATGATAATTGAAATGGATTTGATCTTAATAGACATAAAATTGATGGACATGTGAATCATAAAGGAAGGAGAATCACTAAACCTTTGACAAATTATTTCTCAATTTTCCCTTTTAGAGAGGATAATGGATTCTTAAGTGGATGATGTGGTAATTCATAAGAACATAGAAACTATTAGAATGGGAAAATATTTATACTAAAATTTTAATGATGAAGGATTTAAATGATATGGGTCATGACTATGTGTACCATAAAATATTATGTTAATGAATGAGTTGTTGGATGATGTACATAGTTTAACCTTTTATATCTATCCTCAAAGAATAAATAATAATCAATATCTATGATAAAACTATTGGTCGGAAAATATGAAGAAGGAGAACATGGATTATACATCATGATGTCTTGTGTGTCAATATGTTAATGTGAAAAGGAAAAAATACAAGGGGGTGATCCAGCCATTACCCTTACATACAATGAAATGGGACACATCACCATGGACATTTTCAATGTCCTTGTGAATAGATAAATATTGAATAACAATATATAGGTTTTATCGGATGATATTTTGATGATTTTTAACTTAAATTCGATAAGATATTAATTATTACATGATCACTTTGGAAGGCTATACATTAGATAAGTATATTTGTTGTATGTAACACCACTATTGATTGTATTTGATTGATATCTAAGATTTACCTTTGTGTTCCAGAATAGTCTCCAACACACTCAAAATAATGAATTGACCTTCATCGGGTCTTATCATCCTCAATCCGATAGATAATATGAGTGTACTACCACAAAACAAGAGTACATGTTCATATCATGATCAATTAGCTTCAATAGAGGATGGGAACATAAAATTCCTCCGATAGAGTTAACATTCAATAACAGTTTCCACTTAAGCATCCAATTGGATCCCATTGAATGCATTTATGGGAATATGTGTTGAAAAAATACATGCTTAGATGAATCTGTCAGAAAAATAGTGATAGGTCCTGAAATGGAAAAACTATTTGTGTAAAAGGTATGGACCAACAAGAAGAAAATTATGGATGTTAGAGTCAACAAAAGAGTTACGATGATAATTGTTTATGATACATGTAGTTAAATGTTGGATCATTGGTATTCCTCTACATATCTCCATGGAATAATGTTATTTAATTTAGGGATAAGGGAAATCATAGTCTGTGATACATCGGTCCCATTGAGATCCTTGATCGCATTAGATAAGTGACTAATCGACTAGAAAATCAACTTATCACATCTCAAGTATGTGATCTATTCCATGTATCCCTCTTGAGGGAGTACATACCAAAAACCTCACATGTACTCAATCAAGTGGTGGTATAATTGGAGAATTATCCTTCCAATGATGTGCATCCAGTGAAAATCATAGATCCTAGAGAAAAAGTTATATAAAATAATACAATGTACCATGTCTAAGTGATGTGGAGAAACCAACAGCTTGACGAAGAGACAGTGGAACCAAAGGAGGTTATGAAACAAGGTTTCAAAAATCTGTTTTATTGTGAGAAATAACGAATTTGAGGGTGAAATTTTAGAAAGGGGGAAGATTATAATGACTTTAACATTAATTAATAAAATCCCCCTTGCAATTAAATTAACTATATTATTATATATTATGGTTATTGAAACCATATCAACTTCCTTGAATTCATTATATATAATTAAAAATACCATTATGAATCATTAACTTTTGTAATATTTCCATTTAATAGTGATGACATTATTAATATAAATATAGGGTTACAACAAATCCAATCAGCACAGAGAAAGGATTTGACAGCCTCAACAAGTAGAATCCTACACTATGAAGAAAATTTATTGGACATTTTTAGGGAGATAGAATCACATTATTTCCTTTTAACTAATAGCAAGTGTTGAGATATCAAAATAATAATGAGACAAACCATTTAGGGGATATGTTTGAGCTTATTGAGATCAGAAACGAAGCCATGTTTGTCGAACAACCCTATAAAACTGTCACCATAAAGAACATTATACTTAGGGTGTCTGATGGTGTATTGAATTGATATGTATCAACACAATAATAATATTAATAGGTATACATTGTTTTCAATAAAATAATGATTATATTAGCATATTATTATTAAATTATAAAAAAACTATTTTTGATATAATAAATACCAAATTGTAATTTTTGGTAATATTCAAATCCAATAATGGAATTTATATTCATTTACTAATGGTAATCTAAGATACATATTATTTAATCAATATATAATTTTTAAATAATTTTTATCAAATATAAAATATCATAAATGTTTTATGAAGTCCAAGTTAATTTTTATAAGCGGTCTAAAACTATTATTGTCCAAAACACAACATTTCTCAATATATGTAAATATATTTAATAGTAAAAATTGAAATATTTAGAAATTATTTTTATCAAATTAAAATTATATTTAGAATAAAATTTCATGACTTTTTCAATTGAAAATTTTTCATATTTTTCTGAGAAATTAAAATTTACGAGTATAAATTGAATATGATAAAAATATACTTTGTGTACTATGAAATCTTAATGACCCAAAAGTGATATAAAAAACATTATAATATACATGAAAAAAAAATATTCAATTTAAATTTTTTTATTTTATGGTTATTTTATTAATTCAATAAAGATTTTATAAATCCACCAAAACCATTAAAATATTTTAATATTTTTAATTCCATTCTTTAAGAGTACGACTCACATCCACCTTATAATGGGTGTTATTTTATTACATTTGGCCCCTTATACTTATAAAATAATGAAATATCCTACCATTTCATATAAACCATATGAAAAAATCATGGTCTGGTTTTTGGTTTGGGTTATTTTATTATATAGATTTCAAAACCAATGTTTGAGAAATAATGAAGAATTCCCACTAATTTCCTATATGAACTCACCCAATATCACATTTATCTTCACTAAAAATACATTGAGAACATCATTAATCTTAATTAAAATATATATTTTCCTCCTAAGGTTTCTCCATGCTCTCAAGAAGCACCTACAATGTATTTCTAGTCCCACTCTCAGGGTAAGGGATCATCACCTACTCTTTTTTATTCGAGATTATTTATTATATTGTGCCTTATATTTAAAATTAATAATGATGGGATATCTCTTTATGTCGCCCTATTACGGATAATTTTATTTCCAAATGATTATAGAACAATTTCCATCTCGTCAATAAAAATCTAAATTTTTAGGTGACAATGTAATGCTTCCAAAATATCAACAGTATTTTCCATGCAAAAACAATTGTGTAGTGAATACCCAACCCATTTTCCATAAACTGTGTTAAACTTTATACACATATTATTCTTAGATTTGGTAAGTACATGTATTTTATTGACAATCCATTATTGTGGAATTAAATATAAAGATAAATGAATCAATGTGGTATGGTCTATATGGAACACTTAAGAATACAATTGGAATGAAAGTGACTAGTGATCACATAATTATATTATGATCTAATGAATTTGGAAATGTTTTGTCACATAGAAGGTTATATTGTGAAATTGGGTAAACCTGATTGGTTTATTGATCTTTTCAATCTTTATGTCTTCAATTTTTATCATTTACATTTGTTTATGGTATAGTGTTTTAAGTTGTTTCCACATTTTCCCATGTTTCCATTATGATTATTTTTATATATCATGGATCATCATTCGTTTTGATGATTATCTCTACATTATACCCAATTTATATAATAATTTTATAACATTTATTATTTTATTCATATTATTTAATGGTTATACTATTATTGGTATTTATAGCTCACACCTTTCTTATGTATGTCCCCAGGTTATCCAAATCAGTTTTAAGTGTGATAAAGTAAAGGAATTTTTTTCAAAAAAATATATTTTCTTTCTACATTCAAATTGTAAAATAATGTATCTAATTCCCAATGATTGTATACATCTATATATTATAGGTTTTATTAAGTGTAATTTTATTTAATAAATCATGTATCAATGTTAATTAAAGAGAAGGGTTGTTATACATGGAGTAATGCATTACATCATATAAAATTGGGATATTTGGTTTTCATAAATGTTATGTCATAAACATTATTAAGAACATGATATCAATTTTCATTTCTTATCATCCTTCGTTGGATGGTCAGTTTGACTGAAAAAGGCGAACTCTTATCGATATGTTGAGATAGTTATCTCTAGATTTAATGGTGGTAAGGATCAACACCTTCATTAAGATGAGTTATCATAAAAAAATATAATTAAATAAACCATTTAGATGTATCCTCATGTTTCCATATTTGTAAAGAAACATAGAGCTCTAACATGAAATAATGAACTCATAGAAATAAAGATATTGGGACATGGGACAGTTAATGAAATAGAAGAGATGGTCAGAACCATTCGATATCATATCAAGGATGTTTAGAGTTTTTTGAAATGGGATTCTGAAAAACATTAATTTGATTTATAATTTGAATTTTATAAGATGTTTTTTCTAAGATTTTCCCCCCAGAATAATGTTACGAGAATCAGGAAGAAAGGGGAACTAAGGACTATGTATACCATGCCCTTTAAAATTCTACATTGTATTGTGATAGTATCATACAACATAAAACATAAATAAATCCCATATAAATTTCATCATATGTTACATGTATCTCAATTGAGTATGTACATACCAGACCCTTCACATGTACTAATAATAGATGTCATACAGCTGGAGGAGAATCGTTCATACCAGATAAAACCAGTTGAAATTCTTCATAATAAAAAGAACATTCTATGAAATAAGAATAATCTCTTAGTCAGAGTTCTAGGGAGATACCACCAATTAGTGAAAGCTACATGTTAACTTGAGTGTAGGACACAGAAGATGTATCCTCATATTTTTGTATCAAAATGATGACATTCTAGGGAGAAATTAATTTTAATGGGGGTATAATGTAGCAACTAGAGTTTTTAAAAACCTTTTTTCCAAAAAATTTAAATTTCATCGATGTCTTTTATTTTATTATACAATAAAATTAATAATTAATTATATGAAAAAATAAGTTATATGTGTGTTATATATAGCATTGGCATATCATGTGCTTCCTGCAAAACTAAATTTCTATGAAGTAATATTTTTTATTGTTATATTTTAAATGAGACAATTATAACCTCATGGGTAACCATTTAAATCTAATTATAAAAATAAATTTTATGTATAGATTATATTTGTTTCATATAAATAAAAAATATTGGTAATCAAATATATATTATTTGGTTAATTCTTTAAATATTTAATAAATACTATTTTCCCAAAATAAATGATTTTTTGTTTATATTTTAAATTAGATTGTTAAAAAATTTAGAAATTTAATTTGATAAAGTAAACGTCTTTTTAGAATTAATAATTTTAAAATAATCATATAGTAATTTATTTTTATTTTTTTTAAATCATTTTGGGATGACTAGTGAAAAATAATAATTTTTAAAGGAAAAACGATTTTAGTCTGATTTATTAATATAGTAAAATTAAATTTTAATTTATTTTAAATATTCATTATATATATAAAACAACAATTATTTCAACTTAGGTCACTTGAATGAATTTTACATTAAAATTTTATATAAAAACATTTCAATCTTTTGATCCTTTCCATTTAAAATATGACACCTCAACCCACCTACGAGATTATATTTGATATAATTTATTCCACTTATCTATTTAAAATTTTAAAAAATGTAAAAAAATATTTGAAATAAGTAGAATTTATAAAATATATCCAGGATAACATTTTTTTCTACAAATAATAGTTAATTTAATTAAATGTAATTACATCGATTACTCAAGAAATAAATTTAATTAAATTTTAAACATTACTCTTAAAAGGATAAATGACCTTGATAGTTGTCCAATATCTATTATATTGAATTATATTTACTATATACTCCCTTGGATATAATAAGGACCATTATTGGTGGAAAATTATTTTTGGGATAACTCCAAATATTATTTTTCTTTTCATATTTACAAGAAAAATACTCATTCTTCCCTATTAATGAGAACTCACCCCTCACTTATTCACACCTCTAAAGCCATTTTTATGAGCAGAAACCATCCCAAATATCCTTCAAAACTCACTCCCTTCATCCTTGAAGCCTAATTTTTTAAATAGAGACAACCAAGGAATCCATTGTGGGAAAACCGAATGGAGTTTCCCAAAGAATAGGTAACAACCTTCCAGATTCACTATTCAATTATTTATTTCTCTACCCCTATATTAATATTATACCAATATGATATAAAAAATAATGGCTTATAAATATACCGATATTTTATCATTTTATTGTTTTTATGTATAATCATAAAAAACCCATCAAATGGGATAAGAAATCATTATTCAGGTTTATGGAAAACTACCACCCAAAGAACCAATATTCTTCATTATTTGATTACACATTTAATATTTTGGAATTATAATGGAAATAAATTTTTTATAATATATATAATATTTAATATGTATTTATTCTTCATGAGTTATTATATAAAAATGTCTTAATGATTTCTATTTTTTTAGAATATGATAACTTCATTTCTGGATGTCTGGACTACCACATCCTCAAAGATAAATGATTATTTAAGGAATTAAATGGAATTTATGAAGGATGGATTTAAAATTATAATGAGTAATATATTAAACCAAAATTATACAGGAATGATCATATATTTATATAAATAAATAAATTAATCTTATTTCGTTCAAAAATATGACAGGAAATTGAAAACAATATTCTTATTTACGTACGTCATACCATCTTCATGATCGATGTAATTTATTTCATATTACTATATTTTTTAGATTATTTTAAAAAACCATGTAATGAATATATATAATATTCATATAATTTTTTACATTCTAGAAATATGTAAATCATGAACTGAGTAAGAAGAGTAATATTTACAAGTCAAAATACTTGGAAAAAAAGTAGTTATTACAAGAAATGTAACAATATAATGAAATTGTTAATAAATGGTTAATATAATGTAATAATTTAATCATATATGGAATTATATTATTCCCATGAATATATTTTATGATTTGTATCCATAAATTAATGGGTAGTTACATATCCATTTGATGATATCTACTTCATGGAGTTTACGGTACAAAATTTACCAAATCATAAAGAAATATTTGAATGATTTTTCTTTCTTTGAGGGACATATTATGTTTTGAATCATCATTATTTTATGTGCGGTGCGTACTTACCATTAACATATTTTGTATGTAATTTCATATATTATTTATATTTTCAACTTTTTGTAATCTTACTCTATCATGTAGAATATGATTTAGTGTTACCAAATTTGTAATAGTTTATTTCTAAAATATCATCGTATCATTGTATTATCCAAAATTATGGTTTTATTGATGAGATATTCTGATCCATTTCTAAAAATAACTCATTAATTTTACTATCTTCTTTTTTTCCTGATATATTCATATATTTGTACCATTTTCAACTCTTTGTACCTTTAGATAATTATAATGTTTTTTATATAAAATATAACCCAATTTCTATCATTGGTTGGAAATATATTATATTAAAAAACAATGTTTTTAAAAATGTATTAAAATATGTTTTTTAAAATTTTATTATTAGTTTTTGAGGATAATTTTTATAAAAATATTAAATGGTTTTTAGGGATTCCTTAAATGTTTTCAAAACTTTTTTTAAGGAAAAACATTTTCAAAAACTTATTCTTTATTAAAATTTATCTTCCAAATTTGAAATGAAATTTTCCTCAATAATTTTTAATTAAAATATATTAAAAACATATTTTATATCTATGAGGACATCCCATTGCTTTACTAATGCATTTTTTTGAATATGATCTGAGAGTTCCATTCAAATTCATTATATGAATGATTTATTATTTGGTGGAATGGTGTTTATGAAACCATTTTCTCATTCTTGGGTTGTACATATATGAAACCCATTTATATTTCATGATTAATATTCTTATGAAGTCAACTTTTTTAAAGGGTAATGATTTAATGAAATGATTATTAAACCTAAATATTTCCCATAGGTTATGAAATGATAAAATGATTACAATATCTATTTCATTTAACAGGTTGTGATATGATTGTTTATGATCTCATGGAATAAGTTTGTGTAATTTTTTTATGAAATGGATTAGACTTATACCTCCATCCATTGCATTGGAAAAAATTATATCTTATAAGATGAACATGGATGTAATAGGGAGTGAACTAAGTTTATTGATGGACTTCTTCTTCTATGATAATCATGGGTGTGAACAATAACTACTATGATGGTCATGGGAGTGAATCATCACTACCAATATGGTTTAGGGAGTGAACCAATTACATTAATATGGAATTTTAATTTAACCAATATTATTATGGATTTAATTTTATATGCTTATGTGTCTGCCAAAATTCCATATCATATTTATATATTATTATTTTATTAATTTGGACTTTGATTATATTTTGATTCATTTCTTAAGAACATACAATATTTATTTAATGACTCATGATTATGATCCTTGATATGTTGGGTTGTATATTCAAATATTATGACCATGTTCTCATAATCTTACGCTGATGATTATACTTACATATCTCACATGTTTACCCTTACTGAGCATTTTATAACACCCTTTCATATATTTTATTTTATTAGGTTATGATGATATGTTTTATCTATGTTTTGTGTAATAATGGATTTAGTCATGGGGAACATAGTGGGATAAAATATATCTCAATTATGTATTATTTTTTCTGTTTAAGAGTTTCTAAAGGCACAATACTAATATTATTGTTAGGTTTCTCTTTTTTTAATAAAATTAATTTTAATCAAAATTAATGTAATTTATATGTATGAGAATATATGTTTTAAATAATTTTATGAGAAATATAAAATATATATCATTTACTTTTATTATTTCTTTCAATACACCATGAAAATTGAAACAACATTCATTCATACGTACGACCTTCCTTCTCCATGAATAGTGTATATCATTTCTATTTATATCATATATAGATTATTATAAACACATATATACTGAATATATATTATGTTTATATCATGTTAATTAGTCTATATATAATTAAATCATGATATACGTAAGTGGACCAAATATGGAATAAATCAACAGACATGAGAAAAACATAGCGGTTATTACCTAAAATGTAACTTTAACATGGAATTGTTAACAAAGGGGTCATAGAATTTAGTAAGAGAATAAAATATGATACATTATAATAGAATATATTTCATTATTATATTAATAATAAACTTATTTGTTATACATAAGGTCTGAATGAGTATAATGAGAGTTAAAAAATAAGGTAAGGGGATTTCAAGTCTCCCTTTTATTTCTGTCAAACATATTCATTATTTACCAATCATTTCTTTTTTGTGGTGTATATACTCGCATTAAATGTATTATATGATTTATATCCTCATATTTATGGGTATTTTCGTTTCATATGATGATCACCATTTCACGATATTTGTGATTCAATTATTACCGACTCAGTAAGGTAATTTTTTATCAGTTTTCCTTTTTTGAGATACATGATATGTTATGAACTTACATTCTTTTAAGAGGTGTATATACAGACAATTGACATGTTATATAATGAATATTACTATTTTCTTGATATTTTATGATTTATTTATTATTATTCTCACATGTTTATATGGATTTTGTGTTAAAAAGTAGTAATAGTTATTTCAACAAAATCTTTATTCCACTAAAATTTCCATGGAATTAAACTTGACTATAATGATAGTAATTTTACATCATTACGTCTTACACAATTCCATGTCTTAATCCTATTTTATGCTTTCATTTCTTATTCTATTGATTCCACTACGATTCATGTGTTATGAACAACTAATATATATTTCATGACACTTGATTATGATATTTTATATAAAGGGGGTAATCTTCTAATTTTATGATATATTTATCATACTGTTTTCCCACCATTATAATTACATATCTTCCTTTTTAATCTTCATTTTCCCTCTAATATCTATATTTTTTTGTTTCCATTCCCTATGTTTTAAAGATATGTATTATTTATGATGTTTCTAAGAAGAGTGCTCATCATAGAGAAACTACTGGGAGATAATATAGCTAAAATATGTACTAGTATATATGATTACATGTTTACAAAGGAATAAAACTAATGTGGTCATTATGGGTGTGATTGTGTAAAGTAGTAAATTTTCCTCAAAAGGGATGTAATGTCTACTCATGAGAAAAGAGGATTGCTACCAGGATGGTTGCAAGTCTTTACCTTATCATATAAATATCTTAGTATATGTAAGATATTGAGAATATTATATAAGAATGGTTTAATACTAATTGAAGTGGTTGGAGGAAGAATGAATATAAATATTCTTTTTGGGGAACATTAGAACTTCTGTGGGTATACTCCTTACATTTGAATGAAACTCATTCATAGAATTTGTTTCTACCCAATATGATGATTATTTGAGAGGGGAGGGAAGTTGGGAAGTGATTTAAAAATGAAAGGGATTATAATAAATGGTTTTATGGTGTGATGAAGGTAAGAGAGTGGGTAGAATTTTATAATACAGCTTTGGGGTACACTTCTATTTTTTGAAAATATTTGATCAAATATAAGTTTTTATAAATAAAAATGTAACCCAATTGTCAATTCTAAAGAAAGAAAATATAAGGTAGAATTATTTCAATTATATGTATTTTAAATATGTTTTTTGTCCATTTTATCCATTATCATTTTAGTTTAAACTAGGGAAATCCATTTTTAACTTAACTAATGAATTTTTTTTCTATTTTGACTATGCATATTATTGATAATTAAGTTGAACTTATTTGAGAATACAAATTATTCTTTTTACAAATATTGAATCCATATTATAAAAATCCATTCATAGTGGTTACAAAATTTATAATATAATTTAAATTTATAAATAACTTAAACAAAAAGGATTTTTTTAATTAACATTAGTATTTAACACTATAATTAAAAATGAATATTTTAAGAAAAATCCAAAAAATATCAACATATTATATATTTAATATTATGATTTAAAAAATTCATTTTATTTTATAAGAATAATTCTCTAAAATATATGAAAAATAATTTTAAATTATATATGAAAACCACTAAAAATATTTTTTGAAAAAATAGAAAATATTTAGAAAATGTTTCATTTTTCTTTTAAATTTTTATTATTTTATTAATAATAGATATATGACTCATTTAACATTGTAAAATAAATATTCTCACATGCTATTTATTCTTATTCAATTTCATTATTCAATTGGCTAGAATATTTTATTATATTCATTGATTATTGCAATAGTATATTGTTTTTTGGTCAAACGAAAACATGTATGCAACTCAAGCTTTCTATGAAACACATTGGTGAATATAACAATGGATAAAACAATTATTGTGTGTAATTTAATATATTCAAGAGACTAAATTTATATAAGAATAAATATTTCATAAAGTATCCAGGTGTTATTTTTTCTTCAAAATGTGATGTTGTATTTAATGTGTGTTATCGAATACGTTGTTCTAATTTTAGAATTTAAATGCTTAAATTCTCACCACCTTAAATAAATTTCATCCTCAAAATTTTTAATTTACCTTGTAAATTTATAGATTTAAATTTTAAAATTACATAATTGAAAAACATATAATTTAAAGGGGATGATAAGAAAATCTCTTGATAATATATAAATTTATATACACAATTCCTAGAGAACAACACATATCTAGGTTCCAAATAAGATAACATTTGAGGAAAGTGATGTATGGACATAGATGAAAAGAATAAATAATTATAGAGAGTTATTTATTTCATCAGTTAAAAAAATAGAATTAACAATGGAATGTGAAGGGCCTCAAAACTAGAAATCTATGATGATTAAAAAGACCATAAGATTCATCATATATGATTGTAATAAGATATCATTTTTCATGATAGTTTTAGAACATTTGAGGAATTATTTTATTGTCTAAATATTAAGTACCCTAGTTTCTAGTACATAACCCATTAATTATGATTCTCTTTTTATAAATTATAAGGTTAAAATGTGGAAGGGTTTTGTGATATTTTGGAATGGTTTAGGGACAATGGGAAGGCACACAGGATGCACAGGGTTTGTCAATATCATGTGTAATCAAAGGATATATCATGCATAATTTTCGATAATAGACATTAACTTGAGCATGGGGGATACACAGTTAAGGAGGTTTTGCATGGTGGTTGTGCAATTTTCATTCTTTTTAGCAGCTAACACATGGTTAGTGCATGGGTTCTCTTACAATGTGGACTAAATGTGCATGAGGTCAAAGTTAGATTATAAAAAAGTGGATGTGACACTTTTTGAATCTAAATCCCTTGTTTTTAATCTTATTTATCCCTAACTTAGGATTCTTATCCATTTTTTAAGTAACCTCTTCTAATAAAATTGGAATCAGAATTTATCATTTCCATGGTGTTTAGAAGTCTTTTTATTAAGGTTTGTCATCATTCTTCTTCATTCTTGTCACATTTTCTTAGATCTTATTCTCCTATATTCTAAGATTCTCATATCCTCACTTGTTATTGGTAGATATAAGATCTTTTATGACAAATATTATTATTTTTTGTCATAATTTTTTTATGAGAATAGATATAATGTAATTTTGTTGATTTATTACCTTGTTTCTTGAGAATTCGTTGTTAGTTTTCAGTTTTTTTCAAAATGGTTGAGGTGCGTTGAATCACACTCAAATCTTCTTAGTATAACACAATGCAATTCTTAGAAATTGATCATTATTTTGGATTCGATTGTGAATTTTCTATTGGTTTATTGTTAGAAACATTCTTGAATGACGGTTTCAAGATATATGTAAAATTGTTATTCTTGAATGAAGTGTTTGATCCTTGATTTTAAAATTATTATTGGTAAATTTGATTATACATTAATTTTGGTAAATGGATTTTATTAAAGTGTTTTTGATAAAGTGAATCATTTTATTTAAGTATAATGGATTTTTGGAATTAATTTGTTTATCTGTTCTCAATAAAAGAATGGTATTATTAAAATGTGTTGAAATGGATATTTGAAATGGTTTTGGAATACATTGGGTTTTATTTTAATTCATGATTTATGGGACCTAAATAAGGGATATGTACCATTTGGGTACAAGGAACATGATACTATATTAGAGTCGTGTGTCATTGGGATACAAGGTGATTGGATAATAGACCACTCATGAGTATGGAACTATGGTAGGGAAGCATGAATGTGTGGGTGTGTTTTGAATCATGGAATGGGTATGATAAGATGATATTCTAAAATATTTTTAAGCCATGTTTGGTTATTTTTATGGAAATATGGCATTTAGGTAAATTGGTTAAAGTAGGACTTGTGTACATTTGGTTACAAATAGTTTAGGAATAGGTTTATATTTGATTATAAACTATATTTTGAGATTTTTTTTATATAAACTTTTTTATATAAATGTTTTTGACATTTCTATCCTAGTTGATTGAAAAGAGAAGTCATTGGGGAAAACCTGCTGAATTTATACTCACCCCTACTTTCTGGTGTTGGTTATCTTTCATATGTTATCTTCCAGGACATGGGAAAAGGTAAAGTATCACACGTATTTAAAAAAACATCTAGAAACATCCACTATTTGGTGATTGGATCATAGATCTTGTAGATCATGGGGTCTTGTAGTCATTTTTGAATTTATTAGTTGTCTTTCTACTATTTACTAGATACTTACTTTGTTTTACACCGTATTACACATTTTATGGTTTTTATAAATGTAGTGATTGAGTTATCTTTAATTTATTCATGTGTCATATAGTGAGTTTGTTGTTGATGTTACGATGGGTTAATGGTTTTAGTTCTTTATTGGTAAATCATCCTCCAATTTTACATGAAACACTTGAGTTTTTATTTTCATCTATTGGTGTCTTTGGGATGTCTCTTAAGGCAAAGTAGTTTCCTACAACCTTATCAATCCATTAAGAAGATGGATGGATGTCACAAATTGTATCATCTTGTTCGGTCCTTTCCTAACTAATGGTCATAAGTTTATTTTTCTTGTTGTAAAATTTATTATTATCCATTCCTTTAGTTGGAATATTAGAAAGGAATCAGATTTTGGGACATAAAATGTAGAGAATAAAAATATGTTGAAAACCTTTTTATGATTAACTTCAAGTTAACATGGTTTTGGGTTTATAAGTGTTTTGAAGACACATATAGTATTTCAGAATGTCATTTTCAAGGATTTATCCAATGATACATGCATGACATGCATTAGAGTAATTAATTCCAACTAGGATTGCATATTTCATTTTCAAAAAACGACTTATTATGTGATGCATTATGATGATTTTTGAAAATATCATGAAATTGTTTTCAAATTAGTGATTATAAAAATGGATTGGTTACAATATTTTGAAAGTTGGTATATCTTTAAAAGTATGAATCAATTTTTTTTCAAAATATGTTAAACATTAAAAATACTTATTTTGGAAAGGAATTTTTTATAGTTGATGTGATAGGATTTCAAATTATAAGACATCAATTGCTAGAAATGGACACTTATAAAGATTGATTTTTCCAAGAAAATGGAAACAGGTAGGTATCGAATGAACCAACCAGAAGAAGATGTGGATAATATGGTTTAACCTATACTATAGGTGAACCAAGAAATGGTAAAAAGTATCGTACATGCATTCCATGACATGGATATAGGAAATCAGAGGGTTGAGACAAGACATGTGGATCATTACTTCCAATTCAAGTTGCATAATCCACCCATATTCCATGGTGATTGTAAACTTGAAAAGGTAGAGGGTTGGTTAAATAGAATGAAAAAATATTTTCAATTTTTCTAGCACAACAGCATAGATGGGTGTAAAACTGGAAAAATACATGCTCAAGGATCATGAATGTGAATGGTGGGAACTAGTTTCGCATGCCAAAGAGGATCAATTCCTGAGTTTCAAGGTTTATAATGAATTATTCAATAAATAATTCTATCCTTAAATGTTTAATATCTAGAAAATGAAGGATTTATTCATCCTGGAGATATAAAATCTCTCTATCACTGAATATGCAGTTAAATTCAAGAATCTAGTTCACATTGCATCAAATGATGTGGTGAGTGTATTTGTAATGGAATATATCCTTGAATACCGACTATTATAGAAGATTCGATTGAAGATTGTGGTATTCAGTAATAAAAATTATACATAGATAGAGAAAAGAGTGAAATTAGATGAATGGTATATATCAGGATCAATGGGATGATGAACTATGATGATACCTTTGGTTAATAGTTGGAACATGAATGATGGGAGAAAGAAGAAGAGGGACACTTATTTCCAAGGTGGGAGAGGGTGTCAAAATCAGAATGCTGAATCAGTGGACCTTCCTCCATGTACCAAGAGAAAAGAATGATATTTCCACTATGTTTCACGTCACCACATGATTTGAGAGTGTATAGAACAACAAAGATAATTTCATAAATGTAATAAGATAGGTCATCATTAGTGTTATTGTCGCATTGATTTGATGTCAGGTGCTCACAAAACTTTTCACCTTTCGTAAGAATCATATGAATCAATGGTGTGAGGAGATAAGAATTATTCACAACATTAGAGCTAGTATTGACATGGTGATTCTATGAATAAAATGACCCTTCGAGAAGGATAATATATGTACTGCAATAATGAGAATAGTGCAGTGATGAAACAATTGCATGGAGATAAGAAATTTATTGTGGATAATCATGATGAACCATCTAGAGTGAGAGGTATGATTCTACTGAATTATACCTTTTTTAGGTGTTTTTTGATACTAGTGCATCACATTCTTTCATTTCATCATGTGTTATTGATTTTCTAGGTTTATAACTCTAGATGATTCCCTCGGTGCTAAAACATCAAACACATCTTGGTGAAAGATAATGTTGTGTCATTGTGTGTAGAGAATTTTCTATAATTGTTGATGGAGCTAAGAAGAAATGGTATTTCCCAATGATGGAGATATATGTTTATGATGTAATCCAAGGTATGGATTGGTTGAAAATATTCAAGGATCGACTATTATAGAAGAAAATTCATATTCAAAATTGAGGAAGGTGTTGAGAAACTCTTAATAAAACAAAGGGTTAAAAATACAATTAAAACTCAATTTTTAGCAGTAGTAGTGGGAAAATCTCTTACTAGTTTGAGGAGTTAAACATATAATCGATAAAAGATATCAAGGATATCATTTTTTCAACCGTTGTTGATCAATTTCAAAAAGCCTTTCCAAAAAACAACCCAAGGTTACCACCTATAAGGGAAGTGGAGTTTACAATTGATCTCCCCCTAGGGACTAGTTCTATTTCCCATTCGTCTTATAGGATGGCACCAAAAATTTTAAGGGAGATGAAAATGATGTAGAAAGAGATGAAAAGAAAATGTTTTATTTGGCTGAGAACATATTCATGGGTATCACCAGTCTTGTTCATAATGAATGATTATGGAACTCTAAGGATGTGTGCGGATTTTCAAATTCTTAACCATGTTATGAATTAGAATATATATCCACATCCAAGAATTGATGTTCTATTTTATCAATATAGAAGAGGTTAGCGGTTCCCTAAAATTAACATGTGATCAATATATCACCAATTATGAATTATGAAGGAGAACATTTTGAAAACATATTTTAGAATAATATATAGCTATTATAAATATGTATTAAATTATTTTAGTCTTATTAATGCACAACCAGTCATTATGGGTTTGATGAATCAGATATTTCTAAGATATCTTGATTCTTTTGTTGTAGTGTTCATGGGTAGCATGTTGGTGTATTCAATGAAAAATTCATATGATGAACAACAATTGGAAATATTGTTAGAAATTATAAGATATCATTTTTGTATTCCAAACCATAAATGTGTTATTTATGGATACAAAAGTTACAATTTATAGGCCATGTAATTTCTAAAAATGGGTTTTTTATGGATCTAGAAAATATATAATCCCTTATCTCTAAGAAATTTCCCATGAATGTCTCTAGATACGGAGCTTTCATGATCTAGCTGGTTATTACCGATTCTTTGTGAATTAATTATCCAGGACATATTTTCACATTAAAGTTTTGAATAGAAGTAATTCTATAATATAACGGTATTAGGAATTCTAGGAATATTTTCATAATATGATAGTCAACCATTTATCAGTACCTACCTTGATTTTTCTAGAATCAGGATAAGGGTATATAGTGTATTGTGATTCTTTGGGATCTGGGTTCGGATTCTTCCTCATTCAAGGATATCATGTTCCTTCCTAAAGATGAAGGTATTTCATGGTGCTTGAGAATAATTACCCAAAACATTATTTGGAATTAGCTGTAGTTTTGTATGTTAAGAAGACATGGTGTTATTATCTCTTTGGGGATAAATTTACTTTGTTGATGGATTATAAGATCTTGAAAAATGTTATCTCACAATGGGATTTGAATCTAATGTAAATGAGATGGATGGATTATCTCTATATGTTTGACTTTGAGTTTATGTATACATCAGAAAAAGGAAACATGGTGGTCGATGCATTAAAAAAATCATATGCTCATTTGGAAAAATAAGCATCAAAAGATTATTATTTTTAGTTTTTATTAGCCAATATACATATCAAATGTGAAGATTGAGATTATTTTCATGCTTTATTTTTATCAAAAATCATTCCTAGTTAGGCATATATGGTTATATATGAACAAACATCTATCAAAAAATTCATGGTTATGAGTTCAAAAATAAATAGTGGGGAGACCACTGAGGGATGGAAACATGATGGGAGTATAATTTTGGAGTGCATAAATCAAATTTTTTTACATAAGTATTATTAGGAAGAAATTTCATGATGTTTGGTATTATTTGAGATAGGATATTCATCTATGAATATAGAAGATGTATAAGTCATTGAAGGTGTAATTTTGGTTGAGCGGCATGAAATGGAATGTGGAAGATTTTGTATCACAGTGTTTAACATATTAACATGTAATGTCATAGAATCCGAAACCAGTGGGTCTGTTGTTGTCTTTACTTATTCAAGTACATAAATAAGAGGATATAACCATGGATTTTGTTACAAGTCTTCCATGAATAGTTCAAAAACATGATGTCTTATGGGTGATAGTGGATCATCTCAAAACGTATACCATTTCATTCCTATTCATGAAACTCATATAGTGGAGGATATGTCCAAAATTAATATCCATGTAGTTGTTAATATACATAGAATAGCCATTTAGAACATGTCAAAGAGAGATTTCTGTTTCATGTCTCATTTTTTGGAATCCTAAATGAATGATTTAGGGACTTTGTTGATGATGACTATAGCGTATCATCCTCATATGGATGGCCTATGCAAAAAAATGATAAAAACATTTGAAGAAATGTTTAGGAGTTGTGTAGTGGATTTTGGGTGCTCATGGGAGGAGATATACCCTTAGTGGATTTCTCATATAATAACATCAATCAGGCCCCAACACATATGGCTCCTTTAGAAGATATTTGGGCATCCATATCATTCTCCACTTGTGTTTCTTTGATATAAGTGAGACATCACTAATTGAGCCAAGAAATGTCTATGAAACCGTAGAGAAAATTCACTTCATTTGGAAAAAGATGAAGATGGATCAAAATTGTACAAAATATTATGTGGATCATCATCCAAGACTGTTAATGTTTCTGGTGAGTGATCATATGTTCTTATGGATATCTCTATGGTTTGTACATAATCTATTTGTAAATCATGGTAATATATCTCCTTGATACAAACGCCCTTTACAAATACTGAAATAGGTTGGAGAGGCGGTGTATCAGTTGGAATTACCACCCTGATTCATTGTGGTGCATAATGTGTTCTATGTATCAATGTCTAAAAATTACCACCCTGATCCTTACCATGTGATCATTTGGGATCACATTGTCATAGAGTCCGATTATTCATTCGTACATACTGGAGTGTGGATTGTGGATAGGAAGGATAAAGTCTTACATTGAAAAATCATCAGTCTAGTGCATGTTTTATGAAAACATGGTAAGATTCAGGAAGAGACTTTGTAATGTGAGAAATAAATGAATGAGAAATGAATAAAAATCTTATAGGTAAAGAATAGTTTTCTACTTTACACGTACAAAAAGTCTATTTCTGGGGAGAATTTATACACATGGTTTATATTATGTAACCCTTCCTTTATGGTTTTCATTTTTATGAAGTTTAATGGTGAATGGAGGGAGGGTAAATAGATCTTGTGGAATGTTTTTGGGGAAAATGGGATGGCGTACGGGATTCCCACTGTTTGTCTAAACCATGTGGAATCCTACGATAAACCCCAAAAAGTTGCAAATAATGGACAATATATTTGAAATGGTGGGAGAATGATTATGGAGGCTTTGTGAGGAGGTCATGAATGTTTCATCCAAGACAATAGGTAATTCATGGTTAGCACATGGTTTGTCTAGCCATGTAGACTAACTATGCGCAGTGTCAAAGTGAGATCCTAATAAAGTGGAACTCACATGTTATTTACTCTAATTCTCTAATTTTTCATACTACATAGCCCTTGCATAGAATTATTCTTGATTAAATGTTGGAGAACCTCTCCCATAAAAACTGGAATTGATTCGTAGCCATTTTATGGTGGTTAGAAGATTATTTCTTGTGTTATGTCACCGTTCTTCTTCATTATTATCACGATTTCTCAGATCTACTTGTCCTCTCATCATGTATTTGTGATCTACACCCACTATAGGGAGATCTATGGTTTTTTATGTGATATATGATGATTTTGGTTCAATTTTTTTTATAGTATGAGAGATATAAAGATGTTTTGTGGATTTTGTACTCGGTTTCTTGAGTGTTCTTCGTCCATTTTTAGTTTTCATCAAAATGGACAAGGTATGTTGATTCAATCTCAACTCCTCTTAGTATAACAGAAAGGAATGGTTTAGATTTAATTATTTCTGTATATCTGATAGTGATTTTGTGGTTGGGTGACTGTTATAAACCTTTTTGAATGATAGTTTGTGGGTATAATGAAAATTTATGCTCTTGAATGAAGTGTTTGATCATTGATTTTAAAATGATGATTTTACAGTGGTATTTTTTTCGAATTTTGGAAAATGAATTTGATTATAGGGATTTTAATAAAAGGAATAAATTTATTGAAATGGAATTTCTGGGTTGAATTTTTTTGTTTATTTGTTCTCATTAAAAATAAAAATTCTATTGAAATGGGTGAAAATCATTATTTGAAATGGTTTTGGAATACATTGGTTTTTGTGTGAGTTCATTATTAATAGGACACGAATAAGGTACATTTACCATGGGGGTACAAGGTACATGACCCTGGATTGGGGGAATGAGTCATTGGGACACAATGTTACTGGACTCGGGACAGCTCATGAGTTTGGAATTGTTGGAATGAAGCATGCATGTGTTGGTCTATTGGTAATCAGGGAAAGTGTATTCCAATAAGATATTTAGAACTACTTTTCTGTCTTGTTCGGTTACTTTTCTGGAAAGATGCATTTTTTAGAAATTTGGATAAAATAGATCATGTTTACATTTGGTTATATGTTGTTTTGGAACTCATTTATATTTACATATAAACTATTTTGGGAAATTGTTTTATATAAATTATTTTACATTTTTTTAAGGTCGGGGCCAAAGCCTGATTTATTAATTATTAATGAAAATACCTATTTTTGTCAAGGTAGAGGGAGACCCATCATATATCCCAAAGTCATTATGGGAAAACCTGTTATGTTTATACTCACCCCTACTTTGGAAAATTATTACTTTTTAAAATTCTATCTTTTGGGACATAGGAAAATGTAATGTATCACATGTACTTAACACAACCTCTGGTTACATGGGTTATTGAGTGATTGGAGCATGGATCAAGTGGAGCATGGACTCTTGTTATCAAATTTGAGTTTATTAATAGTATTTTTACTATTTAGTTGATAGTTACTTTTTCTACCACTTTAGAAGACTTTTGCGTTGTTTGGATAAATGAAGTAGTTGAGTTGTGTTTCATTTATTCATGAATCATATAGTGAGTTGTCTGGTTATGGTTTACTAGGTTAATGGTTTTAGTTCTCAAATGGTATCATTCCCCACATTTACTAGAAACCCTTCGGCATTTATATCAAGCCTTTGGTTTTTTGGGGATATTGCTAAAGGCCATGTAGAATCCTCCCAACTTCTTATGCCAATGAGGAGAAGGTGGATGTTACAAATAATAAATTGAATTATACCTACTTGAAATGTTTTTATTTCAAAACATTACTTTCATTCTTTGGTTGTGCTTCAATAAATTTTTAATATGTCTCTTACTGTTGTAAATGAATGTCCAAAAATGAATTTTTATTCCAAAGGGACTAAAATACACTTTTAATGGATTATAAGATCTAACAAATAGTGGAATTTCATTTGATATACCTTTATATATTTTTAAAAAACAAAATGGTTAGCATGTGTTATCTAATACAATACATTAGTCTATAAACCTCACAATATCATGATTAGATTAGCAATTATATTTACTTTTCAAATGTTTGAACTTAAAAAATGGAATATTAATATCGAAATCACATAGGCTAGTTGTAGTCACTTAAACCCTTATTATCCTTCATTCAAGATTTACAGGCCCAAGGACTTTCCAGATGTGATGGGAAGTAAACATGAATGTGGGTTTTAATTTTCTAAAACCCTATTAATATAATTCATATGAAATTTTTAAAAATGATGGATTTTATATCAACCAAGCTATTTATTACACAATAATACATGTTTAATTTCATAAAATGTCATATAATAAAACCCAGAAGTTTGATAAGTGGAGTGTATTTGTAAAATTAGGTACATTACATAAAAAATTACAACATGAAAAGAAACATCTTTATCGAAAACATCTTTAACATGACCAAAATGTTCTCTTATACTTAACACTGTATTGGATAAGCCAAGGACATAAATAAGAATGTGGTGAGTATAAAGTCCAATAAGGTAATAATGATGGAATAACATGAGGATCTTACTTTATGTTAGATAGGTTCAATCAATGATAAGTAATAGAACATGACTAATAATTCATGATATTTCTTGATAATCATAACATGGAAAATGTGGAAACAATGTAAAACACTACATGATAAATAGATCAAGGATAAATCCTTCGTGACACCATTGTGGAAAAAGTTCCTTAAGTGTTTCAGGTAAATCCCCTTTTCCAACGAAATTATAATGATACTATCCATTACCTAATTCATTTGACCAATATCTAGAATCATAGTTCATTGTTATGTCATTATTAAGTTTAAGTGTTCCACATAGATCACATAACATGGTTTCATGAAACATCATAATTTTTTACCTGATCTTAGAATGTGGAATACATAAATTTAATTCCCCAATAAGAAATTATATTTTTATTAATTTGAATACACTTTATAGATATATGGGTATGGTTTTTACTATATGATGATTTCAGCATGGAAAATAATGGTTCAATTTCAGCAACATAATGGTGTCATATAGAAATTCATAAAGAGGGTTAATGAGAGAGAAAATGGTCTCTCATCATTAGAACATGAAATAAAAAGTAAGAGAGGTATTTAAGAACATATACCATCATAGGAAAATGGAAATTACAAGACATAACTTATAAGGAATTCTAGATAAAAGAGGATGGTGGAAGATCCCTTACAAAATTTCGGCATAATAATGGGTTTACATATGGGTACATTAGAAGGATAAATGAGAGTGAAAGTAGCTCCAATATTGTAAAAATATAATTTATAGTTTTTGGGATATTTAATAATCTATCCCAGGAAATGGAAATAGAAATCAAAATAGCATATCATAAATGATGTTCTTGATAAAAAAGTAGAGAGAGATATTCCCATTAAGAAATTCGTCATAGTAACGATTTAGGAAAAGGTAAAAATGAAGGGAGATAAATGATACCTCATAAATTAAAAAGATTTTTTTATGTATAGTAATGATTATAAATGAATTACAATATATAAAATTGAAATTAAAAGAACTAATCCCAAATAAGGTTCTTGAATTCAATGGAGAGAAGAGAAATCACATTCATGAATTTGTGACTCAAATGGATTGAGAGGGGCTTCTTGATAGATTTTGGGAGCCTTAGGAGGACTATACGTATTAGGGTAAGAGTTTTTTCTATCTCTAACTAGTTTTAGTGAAGTGAAAATGGTGCTTGGGTGCCTTTATATAGGAATAAAGGATATTTCATTATTATTTTAGTTTCTACAACAACATAATAAAATATACAAAACCACAAACCATATAATGATTAATGAAAGTGTTTTCTGGAAAAGGGGAGTGGATCAATTTTTTTATAAGGCTGAGGGATTAATATAATAAAATAATGTCCTTCCTCAAGTAGTGTTGAGTAACACATTAAATGAAATTATTTTAAAATCATAAATTATTTTATACATCTTGGAGGATTCACTATAGATTTTTATAATATAGAAAATAAACATAAAATAAAATTATTCTAAATAGAAAACATATATTTTTCTTATTATATCTTTAATAGTATTTATGACATCACTACTGGGCCATTATGATTTGATAAAACACACTTTACATGATATTTAATTTTTACACAAAAAGTATACTATAATAAAAAATTATGTAAAATTAACCATTGGAAAATTAATACACCCTGATTCAAAAAAAATAATATTTATTTTATCTAAATAATTTAGAATATATGTGAATTTTTAATTTTAAAATAAAAAACTCAAATTTATTGGGAATGAGAGGTTTTTTTTCAAAAACAGTTTGAAACCATAATAAAAATTAAATTTAAATTCATAAAAATTATATGATAGTTTCTATACAAAAAATAATTTATTAATAATATTTTATTAAAAAATTATTTATTTCAAAAATCCATTAATTAATAAAAATACATTTATTAATTGAATTTGAATATTAATAAGAGATAATACTTGTGCTTTAAAATTCATATACAATGTAACAATAATAGGAAAAAAATATATTCAATATTCTATGAAAAAATAATGTACAAAAACCATATTTGAAGGGTCTTGATGATTATTTCATTATTACCCTAGTATAATCCCTAAGAGTAAGGTGTGTGGTTTTGGGACATTAATGGGGACATTAAGTGAACATGGTTTTGGTTAAGATCTCAATGAGCTTGAACTTCTACCATAAATTGTTTCAATCATACCTATTTTATTGGAACTCAAATTGGACATGGTATATGGAAAATAAAATAAATTTTATCTCCCTCATAATATTTGATAAATGGGATTCATAGGGTACAATATTACTGGTTGATGCCATCATTTCCATTTTTTGTACCGAAAAGATTTATCAAAACCCAATATTTATGTTAGCCATGCGATCAATGTTCAAAGAATATGTTAGAAAAGGCAAAGATACTTAAGGATCGTTTAAATCAAATTGGATATAATACCACAAAATAATTTCATTTTTTTTCAATTTAAATATTCCATTTATTTAAATGAAAAATGAAAAATTCATTCATAAAATTTGGGACAATACAATCTTCCCCCATTTAGAAATTTTTTCATCGATTTTTTCTTTTAACACACATAAAATAGATGAGAGTAAATCTGATTCATCAAATATTGGTGATCCCTCATTTCTTCTTTAAACATTTGGTTTCTCCATAATAATTTCATGAGTGGATTTGTCATATTTCATTTATCTTTTTATCTAAGGTCAATCATCCTCAATAGATGATCTTCATAGAAAAGGTAATTCTCCAATGGTACCACATCTAGATTGAGTACACATGATGGGTGTGGTATGAACTTTTTTAAGATGTAAAAATGGTATACATCATGAACATGATTCAGGTTCGGTGGGAGTGCTAGTCAAAAGGAAAATGCTCTAATATGATCAAGGATCTCAAAATGGTCCATATACCTTGGACTAAGCTTTCCCTTATTCCTGAATCCTATCACTCTCTTCCATGGATATATTCAATAGAATACAGTGTCTCCATGATAAAACTCTAAATCACATCAACAACTGTTAACATATATTATTTTTCAACTCCAAGGAGCTTGATGATACTGCTGAATGGTCTAATCCTTCTACATATTTTCATTGACCATTTCAAGACCAAGAATTTTTTTCCCAAAATTCCTCCCAACATGATGGTGTTTTAAACCTCTTCCTATAAAGGACTACATAGGGATACATTTGGTTGCTTTAGTAGAAACTATTTTTTATGAAGAATCCACCAAAGGAATATGTTGGTATCATCCACCTTTAGTCCATTGAGTAAGATCTCAACATGTTCTCACGTGTTTGGATAGTCTTCTAAGATTGGACATTAGTTTTAGGGTGAAAATATATATGAAAGTTCATCTCATTAATTAGATAATTCTAGAGAATTTTCCAAAACATATAGGTTAATATTGCATATTGATCAGACACAATTGATATTGGTACATCATGCTACCTTAAAACGTCTTTGATTTTTATCTGTACCAATTTATCATATGATAAATCCTCTCAAATTTCAATGAAGTGTGTAGTATTTTTGATAGGATACACAACAACTAAGATATCATTATTTACCATAGATTTATTTTTTTGTTTGGTGACATAGTCCCTGGTTTTTTTTCATTTCCATTTTTGTATGGTTAATGGTTTAATCATCCCCTTAGAATTCAATCTTTCAACCTTCACTTACATACAAACTAGTCACTTCCTTATATAATCTGTGATCTTTGTCTTCATTTTATCCAACTAATAATGTTCTCTAACATCTCGATATATCGTTGTGTTTCCTTGTGAATTGATAAAGTCAAAATATGTGAATTATTTAACATAGTATTTGATGGAATAGATAGTATTGAACAAATTCTTACGATTCATTCTTCATTTAAATTCAGCTCTAAGGATTTTCCATTTAATGATATTTACCACTTTCATCATAATTACCACATAATGTATTTTAGAATACTTTAACCATTCCAAAAGATACATTTGGTCAATCATTTCTCAAAGGATTAATTTTGTTCCTTTATTTATGATTCTCATCTTATTCTTCATCTAATATATGAAGATTAGGTCATCGTCAAATCTCATTAATGATAGAATTGTCATGTCATTTCAACATAGAGAATATGTCACCTTGTTCATTTTTCCATGATGGTAGTAGATTGAGAAGTTATAATCATTGATGTGCTCTAGCCATATTCGTTGGCACATATTTAGCTCCTACTACATGAATATATATTAGATACTTTTTTTAGAATTATATATTTCAAACTTCTCCCCAAGGAGATAATGTCACTATATTTTCAATACAAATATCAATTCATTGAACTCTAGACCATGTGTGGGACATTATTTCTCATAAATTTTCACTTTCCATGAGGCATAGGCAATGAAATTTTCATTTTTCATCAACAAACATCATAATTTATTTTTGGACACATCACTAAAAATTAAGAAAAGCCCCCCAGTTACAGGAAGTGTGAGCACAGAGGTAGTGATAATCCATATTTAAAAATCCATGAATCTTTATTCACATTCATCATTATAAGATAATTTGACTTCTTGTTGATTTATATTTAAAAGAGGGTTTGGCAGTCATGAGAAAGTTCACACAAATTAGTATTAATATCTTGATAACCCAAGGTTTATATTTATATTTGTTAGGGATGTTGGCCTCATTTATCCCTCAATTGAATTTTTAATTGAAGGATCAATGGATATAACATTTATTGTGATGATATGCCACAATAATGATACATTTTTCAAATAGAACACACACTTTCTATTCTTCTCATAGATATTCTCCTTTCTCTTATTCTTTAGCACATTGCTCAGATGCACCTCATGATTCATCATGGTTTTTGAGTATATTATAATATCATCTATAAATACTACCATAATTGTTTTGAGGTATTATCTAAAGAGTCTATTAATCATTTCTATAAATATTTTAGGGGAATTAGTGAGACTGAATGGGATCATTATGAACTCATAGATCATATACCTTGTACGAAATGCAGTCCTGAGGGTATCCTTCTTCGCCCTTACTTTGTAAAATCTTGACTGTAGATCCACATTGGAGAAGTATTGGGCTCCACATATCTAATCGATCATTCAATAAATTCATGGAAAATGACACTTATTTATTATTATTATCAGGTGGATCATAGGATAATCATTTAAAAGGAATATTTACCCTTCCTTATTCTTGAATAAGATGATAAGTACACCCCATAATGATGAACTTGGGTGTATAAAACCTTTATCCAGATTCACCTATAATGGTTTATTTTTCACCTCATGTTCTATAATATCTGTGATATATAGAGTTTGGTATATTGGAAATTCCCCTAATATATGAATAATTGAAAATTCAACATCCCTATATGTAAAAAGACCAAGAAATACCTCACGAAACACATTAGTGAGTTCCATCACAATGGGTTTGTCTATAAGGATGGTATATTCCTTAGAATCAATCAATAGATAAATATATGATTTCTCATATGGAAATAATATTCATGTATGAGAAGATTGTGGAAACTAAGATTCATTATTCTCTATGAACATGTACTGAGTTAAGGGTCGATTCATTATTTGGAGATCGATTACCCACATACGGAAATTTATTTTGGCTCTATATAGGGAAATCCAATCTATAGCTATAATGTCCTAAAATTCCACCAAATGAAAACTTATATTATTTTCAAGAAGAACGTTCCAACAATATTCCACATTTGATAAAATACTCATTGAATTTTTCCCGGCTAATTTAATATCATTGCAGTTAGGGACACAATGTTCTTAGAAAACATACGTGATATTCTAGTAGGAAATGAATTGAAATGAAATAGACTACATTGAAGTAGTAGTGACATGTAATTAATTATTAATCATCCATATCAAAATAGGGCATTCCATTCTCCCTTAATCATGGATATTGTTGATGCTCAGTTTGCTGGTCAATCCTTATAGTAGAGCATTAAATTGGATAATGCCTAACATCTCCACATTTATGAAATAGAATTTTATATGATGAAAAATATTAAAAATGGCTTCCATACATCACATTATCCATTTTCTCATGGATATCGGATACTTTTTACCTTTTTCTTCAACAACTAAAACATCTTGCAGTCCCATTGTGACATTTCCTTTGGTTCGTCATTCCACACCTGATGCACAAAGGAAATTGGGATTTATTTTCCTTATCGCCTTTATCAAATAGACTATCATGAGATGTGATATTCACATTACTTGATATCCATGGGAATTCAACAAATCCTTATATGTTAGTAAATATTTTTGATACATGGTTGGGAATAATCACGATATGTCCTACAGGAGCTACAATCGGGTTGGGAATCTCGTTGGGGCAGCCATCACACAACCTTTCTCATAAGATGATAAAATGATTCATCTTATTTTCCACATTAGATAAAATAAAATGGAAAATTTGGGCTGATTTTTTTAAATAATTAAATATGTAATGGTTGAATCCAATAAAATTAATGGGATAACATACATTTATCTCCTTAACGTAGGAGTTTTTAGGATTTATTCTTTGTTATCCATGATATAATTCCTAACTCATATTCTTATAGGTATTTTTTGTTTATTTAATAATGGTTTGTAATGATATTATGAATTTTTCAAAGAATAATCGATTTGAGTATCAATCCATGTGTGCAGTAAGGCCTATTGTTGTGTACCAGGTTACCGCAAATCTGGCGCAGAACACCTTGTCACTGTTGTTAATCATACGTACATTAGTTCCAGGACCACATCCACTTGTAGTATCGAGATAGATATTTATTTTCTGGATTAAAAAAATTTTATATAGTCACAAAAATATAGGTATGTTTTTTATAAAAGTATTATATTTATTGGGTTTCACTAGGGTTTTCTAATCATAAACCCAAAAATAACTAATCATGTCATTTGATACCAACTATAACAACCCTTATTTTTATTAATAAGTAATACATGATTTATTGACTAAAACTACACTTAATACAACACATAATATTGAAAGGTATAGTGTCTTAAATGAATAAAGTACATTAAATAACAAGTTATAACATTAAATGAAACATTTAATTTAAAAATTCATTAACATAACCAAAAGGTTCCTTCATACTTAACATTGTATGGGATAAATTGAGGTCATACACAAGAAAAGGGAGATATATAAAAACCATTATGGGAATAAATATTGGATAACATGATGAAAGTAATTCATGTTAGACAAGGCATATCAACAAGGCGGAAAGAAACATGAATAATAAGGTACAGTATAACATGATAATCCGAACATGGAAAATATGGTAAGGACCTAAAACAAATCATCCTAAATAGATCAACTATAAATGCATCAACACCCCATGGTGGATAATGTCTAATAATGGAATCAGGTAAATCCCTAATCACAACATGTAATATCATGATATTGACTATTACCCAATGTGTTTGAGCGTTATCATGGAAAAACCTTCATAATCATTTCATTCTCATGTTTAAGTGTGTAGCATATATAATGTACCTTGGTTTAATTCAAAATCATAATTTTTAAGATTATATAAAAATGTGGAACACAAAAATTTAAGTCCCTAATCCATAAGTATATGATCTTTAAGGTTAATACCTTTCATAGAGAAATTGGTATTGTAATTACATCATAATTATTTTGGCATGAAAAATCATAGGGCAAATTCGGAAACATTACAACATCATTTCGAAATTCATAATATTGGTTGATGATAGATAAATGGTTCATTAACATTTAGACATGAAATGTATAGTAACTTGGAAATTTAAGAACAAATCTCAACATATGAATATGGATATTATAAGACATAACATAAATGGGTTGCTTAATAAAAGAGGTGGGTGGAAGATCCCTAAGAGAATTTTAGCATAGTAACAGGTGTACAAAAGTGTTTATAAGAGGGATCAATGAGAGTGTAAGGGGATTCCATAATTTTTTAATACATGTACAGTAAGTGTGTATTTTACAATATATCACACCTTAATCAAATGGAAATCAAAATTTCATATCATAAATGAAGTGTTTGATAAAAAGAGGAGGGAGATAATCCCTTATGGAATTTTAGCAGTGTAAAAACATATGTAAATATAAAAACATGGTGGGGATAAATGATCCCTCTTAAAAAACATAAATTGGATAGTAAATTAATTATTATAAATAAATTAAAATATAATATAATAATTTTAAAGGAACTAATTTCAAATAAGCTTCATGAATTCAATATAGAGGGGGGAAATCCCTTACATGAATGTGTGAATCCAATGGAATGGGAGGGGATCCATGAGAGCTTGGGGGAGCCTTATTAGAAAACTAGGGAGTATGGGTGATTTTTTTTCTTCATCCAAAGTGTTTTAGTTAATGAAAAAGGGATCTTAAGTGGGTTTATATAAGAAATAAAGGGGATTTCATTTTTTTTGTTTTGCACACTGCATAATAAGATAATGGAAACAACCAACCATTCCATGGTTGTTCCCATGGATTCATCCATAGGGGATTTATTAAAATTATATCATAAGGACATGTTCCAAGGATTAAAAAATATGGTCCTTCATTATCTCAGGGTAACTCGTAGTTTAAAATAATTGATTTTATAGTCTTAAAATATTTTCTTTGTCTTAGAGGATTGAATAAGGATTTATAAAATAAATCAAATAAACCTAAAATATAATTTTTTTAAATAAATAACATATATTTATCTGAGGAAAAAATTTATTTAATTTATTACATCACTATTGGGATGTTATGATTTCATAAAACACTCTGTATATAATATTTAATTTTTATAGAAAAATTAAATTAGTCTCAAAAAATTATATAAAATTACTATTTGATAATTTAGACACCTTCATTCCAAAAACATTATTCCTTTTATTTAAATAATTTTCTAAATATTTAATTTTTTAATGTTAATATAAATATAGACATTCAATGAAAATGAATGGTTTTTTGTCAATAACGTTTTTTGAAACCTAATAAAAATTACATTTGACTTCATAAATATTAGAAGATCATTAATATTTTAAAATTAATTATATAATAATACATTATTAAAATATTATTTATTACAAAAATACATTATTTCATCATAATAGTATTTTAATTTGAATATTAACCAAAAATACTATTTTATCATTAAAAATAATTTACAATGTAACAATAATAGAAAGAAAATATATTGAATATTATTTAAAAATTTAATTTACATATTCATAATGTTGGGGTCCTTATACATATCCTTTTATTACATAAGAATAAACCTGAGGAGTAAATTTCATGGTGGTGGGGACTTCATGGTGTCGTTCAATGAACGTGATTAGGGTCAGGATCTTGAGAATCTTGAACTTTTCCCATAAATAGTTTCACTCATGCATAAGTTTTTGGATCTCAAATTTGTCTTGATCTAGAGAAAAATTGATAAATTCTACCTCAATTGAGTGATCTGATAAATTGGAATAAAAGGGTATGATCCTACTGGTTGAGTTTGTCACATAGATGTTCTATGAAAAAAGGGCTTATTAGTACCCTTTATTTATACTATCCATGTGATCACAGTTTAATGTCTATATTTTCAGTGTTAATTATATGTAATATCCATTTAAATCCAATTTTATATAATTAAACATAATAGGATCATTTTTTTCTATGTCCATAAGATATTTAATTATGATGGAAAGGGTAATTTCATTCATAAATGTTTGGGTCATTACAAACATCCAAGAAATAAAATTAACTATCATATTACCATCTTACTAAGGTTATAAATTCAATTTTCTAAAAGTATAATAATGTTTTTTAACAACTGTTAAAGTGAATTTTATGAAAACATTAACCGTAATTATTTTCAATAACATTACAATTATGTCTATAAAATGTACTGTAATTGATGCTGAAATAAATTTTCCATAAAAACATATATGTGATATAAATTTCTCCCAAAATGTCCTTAATCAAGGTAGAATGAAATAAAATAAAAAATAAAAGAGTTTATTATGAATTTTAAGTCATGATAAATCATAAAATAATTAATCTATGATAGTATCCCATGATTTTAGGTTACAGATGAAAAATATGGTTACAAAACATAATATATTCATTAATTATTTCATGATTCTGAAAACAAAAAAAAACATTGGCAAACATACTTAAATAATATTATTTTAGGACCCAAATAAATATTTAACCATTATAATAAAAAATAGTTCCTTACTTTGTATTGGGTTTATACTTTTGAAGAGTATATTGACTCAGATAGTGCCTAAGTTCTCCAAATTTGAGACAATAAACCAAAAATGGATCCCCAGGATGATTTCTATTTTATTCTATAATATACATTAATTTTCCATGAAAATTAAATTCATTGTGCCCTAATTTCTCACATGTTTAAAATTATTATGTTCCTCTTAGAAACATGTTATTCAATCTATGAAACTGTAGCATTAAACTAGGTCATTACTTTTTTTCATCTATTGAAATCCATTATAATGTTTTGTAAAAAATATTAAATTATCCTAAGATACCCTTATAATTGTTAAAATACTTGGGAATTAAATTCCATGATCATGTACTAGGTGATTACCAAGTCAATCCTAGTGTTCCGTTTTTTGAGTTATTACCCATAAGTACTTCTATGCTCAAACCACGTCCACTTGTAGTATTCAGACAAGGATATATTTCAAGGAAAAACACCATAAATACATTCTTTCAAAAATAATGGGACTTTTCTATAATTATCCTCAATGATTACTATATTTTTATTTTCAATTTTCAATATTTTCATGAATCTAGTTTACATGGTTTCTACTAATCTTACTCTAATACTAACTATAGAGACCATGATCCTCGTAGCATAGAGTAAGTTCCCACTTTATTACATTGGCATAATATATAGGAATTTACATCCTGAAAGGCCATATAGTTTAGTAGTATTCGTAAACTATATACATGCTTAAATCCCATGTTATATTTGATTACATAAATTTAAACACATTTTTTTCAAAAATAATATCATGTCATCTAGTGTATCCTTACATATAAATAATGGTAATATTCAATGATTCGTAAGATATGAAAAAATAACGGTGCACCCAAATTATTAGACAGTTTCAAGTAAAATGGAAGCATTCAAGAATCATAATGAATAAAAAATATGACCAATTAAATAAATGAAAAAACATTCCATGTAATCAATTAAATGTAATTAAAGTTCATCCAAAGGTAATATCATGAATTAAATATGATGGAAAATAATCAATATATAATTTGAAATAACATGAAACACATTTCATTTAATCAAAAACATGACTATACTAATTTTATAAGGAATAATTAATATGCCATCATCATCATTATTTCGTTATTTAATAAAAATAGAACAAAGAGAAACAATAGGAGAAATCCGAGGAACCAAAGTTCCAAGGATCTAGGAGACAAGATGCTAAGGGGGTATAAAATGGTGCATCCTAAGAGCATCCCCTCTAGCTAGATGCTCTCCCTCAGAATACATCAAGACAATATCTGACGAGAAAATGATACTCTCCCCATGGGTTGAAAAGGAAGCAAGATAGTCACAACCTTATTACCCTTGCACCATGTATGGAGAATGTCAGTGTTGTGATCCATAAGACTTAGGCATTTCCTCATAATGTAATCAATGGACCATTGGGTGGAGCTCTTACCTGATAGGGAGTTGTAAATGGTGATAGAGTTGGTTTCCACTGCATTGAGGGAGATGTGCCTCCTCCTGGACAACTGTAGACCGAATAGCATCACTAGAGCCTCATCCTATAAAGAATCACCCATGCCGAAGGTTGCTGCAAAAGCTTCCAAACCCACACCCTTCGTTTCTCGGATCATTCCACCCCACCTAATGATGCCCATCAAACACAATCTGTCAGTGTTTAGCTTGTGGCCCGAGTGGTGGGGGAGCTTTCGAACATAATGCCCCTACCTTCCCTTGCCAGTGGGGAATAAAGAGTGGTTCTGGCATGCAACCAGCCTCGTGTTGGGAGCATCCTGCCAACCTTTACTCAACTGAAGCTGGTCCACCATCAAAAATCTTACCCTTTCCACCGCCCTTGGATATGAGGTGGCCCCTTCGAAAACAACCTTGTTCTTAGTGATCCAAATGCACCAGAAACATGCTGCCAACACCAACACACGGGCCTTCCACTCAAGGCTCTAGACATCATTAATATGTCATGGTAAATAACATAAAACACATTCTATTTAGTCAGAAAATGATAAATAAATGAATCAATAGATTATATCATTATAAAAATATCATGGATTATAATAAATGAATTATCATGGAAATAAATTATTAAATATTGAATTTTCAGATCCCAAGAATCCTTATATATCTACTATCGAGACATTTACCATGATTTTTTAATCTACTAGTAAGAACTCTGGTAATAATATCATACATATTGTCCTTGTGAGACTACTGATTCATTAAGGGGATACCTATACCTAGGACCCAGTAGTGTCTCTGATATCCAATGCATTCCCCAAATATCTAACAATAGATTTATTCCTTAAATAAAGATCCTTATAATCGTGAATCTATATTGATAAAATGATAAAAATATATCTATGTTTTCCTTATTAATAAAGTAACATTAAAAGTAATAACCATATATATACTTTTTTATAGCCTATAAAAAAATAATATCCATAATTCAATATGGATTTTATTTACGATAAATGTAATTTACAATGAAAAATGATCACAAGATTATGATTGTTTCAAGACAAATTTAAGAATCACTAAAAAAAGTGAGATTGTAGAATAATTTTTACCGCTTCTCAATTTCCTTGTCAAATCCCATTGGATGGTATAATTAAAATTGAAACATAAAATAAAATGAATTATTAATGAATCATGATATTTAATGTAAAATGGATGTATATACACAATATAAAAAAAATTTGGTTCATAACATTACAATATGCCTTAATGAATGAAAATTGAGATAATGCCCCTTACAAAGATCGCATCATTCGAGTCGAGAATAATAAATAAATTTAATATTTATATGAAATTTAATTAAATATAAAAAATATTAAATAAAATTAATATTCATTACACACATAATCAAATAATGACATAATCAGTTAATAATAATTTTAACATAATGAATGAAAATTCAGTTAAAAAATCACATACTGGGGGAATGTGATTTAACATAATTTATAGTTATTTAAACCATGATATTGTAATATTAAATAAGCTTGATAATATTTTTATTATCTTATATTATCCTTTTTTTAAATATTATAACTCATTCGTTAATAATCATTCATTATTTTCATAATATAGGGAGTTAATATTCTTCTTTTCTTCATGCGTGTTTAGTCATCAAAGATCAAATTTTGGAGAATATTATGTAGTCAAAAAAATTCATAATAATAATCATGAAATATTTATCAAATTTTTACATAAATTATTCATTTAAAACCAATCATGACATATTGTTTTGATAAATGAAGTATGTTATGATCATGGAGATGGTAGGCCCTATAGAAGCACTTATAACATTTCAATTTTCCAACGATAATTATTGAAAGGAGGTAAGAAATAATTTATCATTAAATAATGGTGAAAATATAATATATATCATAATATTTATTTCAATATACTTATTTATTTCTATCCAAATGATGTTTTGATGATAATAGTGTCACGTCACTCTATGAAGGTTGTAGTCTACACCAACACGAACAATGTTATTTCATTTAACTATAAGAATGAAAATTATATATTATTTTTAGAATGATTGTTATGTAATTAATATCGTTATTATTTAATTTATATCACATATATTCAATAAAAGTATACTTTTTACTGTATATATAAAGCATTTGTGAATGGTGAATAACATCGCTTTGAGAGTTCGTTGTTCAATGTACACTTATGTGACGTTATCATATCCCATAAATAATTAAAATTATAATTTAATATGTCTTATATAAAGTCTCAATATGTATTTTTATGTTATTGAAATCCAATATATACTTTATATCTATCATCAAACCAAACTATGGTAGTTATTAATGTAATAACAACAGATGACGGTTCGCGAGGTAGTAGTCTGCCGTACACACGAATGACAATTTTGTAATCCATTTGATTGAAGTGGTTATGGTAGTGGGTAATTATATTAAAATGAAAAATATCAATATATGGTATATTATGTGGTTTTTATATAAATATTTCTTAAAATATTAGAATTAGATGTCGGAATAAATAAAATGGATATTCTCACTGTATAAATTTCCCCCTTCTTAGAGTATCCTCATTCGATTTTAACCAAAAGGAATAAAAGGGTGTATTTATGCAAAAAATAAGTCAGGTATGATGATGGTAGGTAATTTGGGACTTTATTTGGTAAGATAATGGAAAAAAAGGATTCTATGATGTGAAGAAGATATGATAGGGGATTCCCTTTTATAAGTTAGGTGAGTGGCACCCTTATAATGTATTAAGACGATTCAACCATACCAACATTTTTTTTATAAATAAAAATATTATATTTAATATCATAAAACTAGAAAACATAATTTTTAGATATTGAATAAAAATGATTTTAAGCATGTTTTTAGGTCATTTTAACCCTAATGCTTTTAGTTTACCCACCAACAACTATATTTTTAACTCAATAAAGATAATTAATTTTTACTTCTTTCACTATAAATTTTGGTCAATTGATAATTCTTCATTAATGAAAAACATAAATTATTCTGATTCTAATTATAAAATACTTTTTTTCAAATTCTATTTACATAAGTGAAATAATTAATCAAAAAATTTATCTTGCAAACATGATGAGAAAATAGGTTTTTAAAGGGAAACTTTTCACAAGATTACAAGGTTTTTATATAAAATTTAAATATTAAAATGATTATAATTATATAATTTATATTATTATAAATATAATTTATCAAAAAATAGTTTTAAACCAAAATAAAATATAGATTATATCTTTAAATAACATAAAAAAATGCATTTTTCAATTAAAATTCAGTATTTTTTACGATTCATAAAAAAGAATATTTTTAGAAAAATTCAAACAATTAACCCTATGATCATTTTTATATTATGATTTAAATAATATAGTTAATATAATAAAAAAAATTTCTAATCGAGGTAATAAATTATTTTAAATTATGAATGAAAATTCTTACTAAATTGCCTTTTGGAATAAAGTATAATATTTCAGAATAAATTTCTTTTTTTATTGAAAATATATTTATTTCCTTAGTAAAAATAATATAACGAATATTTTTTAATAAAAAATGGTTTCATAAGTTAGCTAATAATATTCATATCTGTCATTCCAATGGCTAGATGATAAATGTGAAATTAAATAATATTATGAATAGTATAATGTTTATTGGTAAACCCGATCTTGAATATAACACAAGATATAGAAGATACAACATGATGTATGTAATCAAAGATCCAATTTTTTATTTTGTGTAATTCATTACATTTAATAGATTAAATTTATTTAGAGATAAATATATCTCAAAGAATTAGTATATTAAATTTTCTTCTAATCTCGGTGTTGTTTTTCATCTTCATTGTCGAATTCAATTTTCTTATTTTATAGTTTTGGGGAGTTAAATTTAAAAATATAAAGTATTAGAATATATATATATATATATTTATATTTATATATTTATATGTGGTTTTAATCAAATAATATACTCTAACCATTCATAAGGAATGAATATAGTTAAAATCTATTATATATACTAATCGTGGATTTCTAACCAACAGGCCTCAATAGGATCTTCTTCCACATCAATTTCTACTTGAGTATTGATCAACCCTCTTACCACATCACCCCAACACACGGGATCTCTTTTCCTCTCCACCTCTCACTCCTGCTACCAATAAGAATAAATCAGGTCTTAACCTAGAGAACCATCGGACTCCCCACTCTCTTTCTCCCTCTCCCGTTTTACCTGTCGTTTGTCTCTACCCTATTTTTTCACTATGTTTCTATTACATTGTCCCTAGTTTTTCCATTAAGTGTCACGATCGGGATTACATTATTCACAACATAGGGTTACTGTGTAATCCCCAAGTCGGTGTCATCCTCCTCCCATCTATCCCTTGAATCGTCTTTCTCCTGCTCCCGGTTTCAGCATACCACACTATCATGTTCAATCACGCACTCAGTTATCTATTTACATTTCTTCCAGCTCATTAATACTTTAAACCAGACCATGCAATGTCAGGCTATTCTTCCATATTCCTCCTTCCCTTCCTTACACCCACCGAGAATCTCATCATATCTGCTTTTATCGGCTGACCGTCCATACCTTTGACCCCCTATGTGTTTGAAATTTCAAACAGGTATTTCAGGGTTTTTTTTGAAGTTTCAACAAAAGTCACCTACCATTCTCCACATGGTTTTTCTATCTCATATTCCATCCCACATCATCTTTTCACTTCTGGTATGAACATAACTGGGTAGTGTAAAACCGTAATTCTTGCAACCGCATTTCAGGTATATTTTTAGTTCTATAACAGGTCGGATTCATTTACTATTATATGCTTATTATTTTACACATTCAATAAAATAAACTTCAATTATGGTATCTTATACTAGTTTTCTTGAAAATAACTTCAATTCCCTTTCACTTTATCATTTTTATGTCCAACTGTATATTTATTTGCCCAAAATTAATTTACCTATTTCGAAAAAATAAACATCTACTATAGTCTACAATTTGAATTGCCTTTAAACGTTTTTCAACATTAATTTGGTTATGCATGTGAATATCAAAATGAATATTTGGTTGTATTATATTAAACTATTTAAAGAAAAAAATGTATGTACTTATTTTTTGTAGCCTATTAGGTCTGCTTTGATTTGTTTTCAATTTCAACTAAAGACACATTCCCTTCCCCTCATGCTTGGTGAATCTCATATTCTCTGATGCGTCATCGTCTCACTTTAGGTATAAAAATAACTATGTACTGGAAAACCAAAACCATTGTAACCGTATTTTGGATATATTTTCAGATCTATAATAGTTATGGTACATGTAATGTTTCCTGAATATTCTTTTAGCCTTTTAATAAAGTAAACAACTACTATATTTTCTTAAACGATTAGCCTTGCAACTTCTTTTGATTTCATTAAGGCTTAGCATGTTGATATCCAACTACATATTTAATTATCTGAAATTACATTACCTACTTGGAACAAATAAACCTCTACTATGGTCTGTTGTTTGAATTTCTGTGAAACTTATTTCAACATCAATTTGGTTATGCATGTGGATATCCAAATGTATATCTGGTTGTCTGATATTATATTTACATTATCAAAAATATTATTTTGTGGTTTTTTGAAGCCTAGTATATCTTATACTTTGTACTGTACATTTATTTCACTTTTATGTCCTCTATGCATTATATGATATCATTTCACACCTTTACAATAAGCAATAATGAAAAACCAAACCAAAATGAATCGTTCGTCAAACACTTGAGAAACATGGTTAAAACGAAGGTTACTTATGAAGGAATGACCAGGACTCTATGATTTCTCTATTAAGTACCCATGGAAATGATATTTTTATTATCCTCTATTCATTACTTTTATTCATTACACATTCCACATGATCAGTGCCAAAAACTACTTGAAACTATTCAATTTCATCTACCAAAGAGTCTGTTACTCCATCAAGTAACCCAATGTCAATAGGTTACATCACATGTGGAGTCACACATATGCCATTATCATATCTTTGTATCAATGGTTAGGTCCATTTTCATTAAGCAATAGCATCATTGAGATGTTTCAAAGTGTATTTTATACTAATGTAATGTGTCATGCTAAATTACTTTTATTGAAGTTCCTAAACGGTTGTCTACTCGGTCAAATACAAACTTTTCTGGCCCATCAAACTATACAAATGCTATGTTACAATGAAGACTATTAATGAAGTAATGACATAAAGATGGAGAGTTTTCTAATACCATTATTTAAAATATGAAAAATATATTTACATTCTTTTATTGTTCGTATTAATTGAAATTGCCCCAATATCAGTGGAAATATCTATTGTAAGGTCTTCAGTGGTGTCTGGTAGTTTTTTTTGGAACCCCAAACACTGAACCTATACCTAAAAATACCTTTATGAATGGGGTCACACGAATTTCATTATCATCTCCACATAACAATGGTTATTTCCATTTAAAATTACATGTATAAACCACTGAACTGCAAACTTTCTTTCACACTAACATTGATTATTACTAATTAACTGCTTCTCTATGAGCAGTTCTAGAACCATCTTCACCTCGTTCAACATTTTATGATGGATCCAACAAATGAAAACAAGGACTGATTCACATAACACATTCTCCTATACCTTTCGGTAATTATCATAATAATTATATTTCATGCACATACCGTATGTCATACAACATTTGTATTCCCCTTCTACCTTTCCAGCCGTCACTTTGTGTAGCTATAATGGATGAAGAAAATACTCTCTCAAATTCATCATTTATTACCTCGACATAGTAATAATGACTACTATTTGTACACATTACAATTCATGTTAATCCAATTCTATTTCTTATGCTTCCTTATACAAACAGATTGTGCTTAACTCCTTCTGCTGATGGAAACAGCAATAAGTTGTCCACTGCAGGTACGATGTACACTATATGTTGACGTGTAAACAGATATATATCACTATACATTCTATAGATTAGTGAGTTTTTTCTATAACTACTTTCAAGTTCTGGAAAATAATCATTTATTCAAGACGAAATGATAACAAATACTTCTGAGGCTCCTGAAAACATAAGTATTGAAATAAATGGTGAAGAAAACTCTATAGGTAATTTAATGTACATGTTTCACTTCAAACATTATTTAGTTTTTGGTTATTAAATCATGTCCAATATGACGTATCAGTTACTGCTATAGGAAAGCCACTAGAACGAGACACTATCTTGATCACGGGTTAGTGTACTTACTAAACATGCATTAATGATTCTTTAATAAAAAATCATCCTCTCTGATATTGACTAATGTTTTTAAATAACACCTTCTACATTACTGTTATATTCAATTAAGTTATTATGATATTAGAGAGAGTCTAACGTCTTCCAATATTGTCACTCTTAATTGTTTTTTCATGTGAGAAACATGAAATTTAGCAATAGAAAAAAAAATCTCTAAGCTGCTCAATGAGAAATGTTTCTTTGGAAATACTACCAGAATGTCCTGAATACCTAAGGATGTTGGTGTTCGATCAAACATCTACTAAATCCCAATTATTCCAAGACCACATGCATATTTACAATTCAATGTTTGCATTCATGTCAATGGTTGGGAAGGTAGATAGGTCATTCAATAAGGTTCGAGCTCCATGTGTATTTAGATTACATGGACAAAACTACCATCACATAGGTAGTTTATGTCCATTTGATGGACATCCACCATTGTCCATACAGCTATACGTGTATGATACCGCCATGTGTGTTAGAATAGAATTCAAGGAATGAGGTATCGTTTATATTCCATGAATTTTTCTAAGTTGTAAAAACCTTTACCATTTTATATTAATATAAATAATTGGTACATCATTGATGATTGAAACTAACAATCTATTAAGAACTACAACACTATTGAAAACCTATGAAAAATGCTTCATGGGAACAATGCTTTGGATAAATAATTTATAAGTGTAAGGGATTTTCTTAACCATTCAGAGGTTCCAAATTTAAAACTATGATTTCTTAAAATAAGAGAATCACATTCTTCCACATATAACCTATGAAATACTTATAAAATTGCAATGCTGGTGATCGGTGATATTAAGGATCTCAACAAAGAACAATATATCATCATTCTAACCAAAAGTGGTGATTTACAGCAAAATGATGAGCTTCACCCATTGTATCTTCTATTGCAGTATTCTTGGATTTTAAAAGGTGGAAAAGAAGGATATTGTGACAACATGTTGCATTGTGCTACTGAATTTAAAACAAGTACTGCACTCATGAAGGTAACAATGTTAGAGTACTTCACTTTCCACTTCCTATTTTGGCATAGTGATGTACCGATCTTACTATGTTCTCGAAGATTACTACAAAATTAAAATGTTGATTCTTAAATGATGATTGAGTCTCAAATACTATAATTCATTCACTTCAATCAAAAGAAATTAATGGTAGAATATTACAATGGGTTACAAGATGCATTACTTTGAGGTGACCATTGAGGGACATCCTGCGGGAGGCGTATCTTATTACCTTAAACATTTTTGTGTGGTCCCTGGTATATGATTTAGAATTACCAAGATTCTATGTCAATATGTAATTGGGTAGGGTATCCAAATCTGTTTTTTAAATTTACATGTTACCCAATGTGGCATGAAATAACTCAGTTTCTTAGATATTGTAATCTTCATCCACAAGACTACCCACAAATATTTTCTTGAGTTTTTAATATTAAGTTTGATCTTATAATGAAATATTTAAGAGAAGGTTGTTTTTTTGGTAATTCAAGGGCAGGTAACTCTTTTTGTTCTTAATACCCCTTAGTTTCAGTTCCTTATTATATATTTTTTCATTTTCTATTTACCATCACACTATATTTTTACCTTCCAGTTGTTTGAACAATGGAGCTTCAAAAACATGGATTTACTCATGTGCAAATCCTACTATTTATGTTTCATGAAAACAAATATATGACTCCAACAGATGCAAACAGGATTTTATGTGATGAAATTATAAATAATTGTGCCTACCCAAGACTACATGAAGCTGTAAATAATTTTATGATACATAGTCATTGCAGTGATTCCAACCATATGTCTCCATGTATGAGAAATAGGAAATGTTCCAAATTTTTTCCAAAAATATTTTTTGGCTATACCACTACTGATGATGATGGTTATGTAGTCTATCTTGGAAGGGATGATGGAATAACTGTTCTAAAAATGTAATACCTCTAGATAATTGTTTTATTGTTCCATACAGTCCAATTTTGCTATTAAAGTATCAAGAACATCTGAATATTGAAGTATTTAATCATTAATATTCTATCAAATTTTTTTTAAGTATATTAACAAGGGAAATGATCATGTTACAGTAGCACTCTATGGGAGGAGCAATAGAGAGTTTTGAGAGAACAATGTAGATGAAATAATGATGTACTATGATTGTCAGTACATATCTTCTTATGAGGCCTCTGGGATAATATTTTCTTATGATATCCATTACAGATATCCAGCAGTTGAGAGGATAAGTTTCCATTTACTAGGAAGACATTTTGGGACCTACAACAACAATGATAAAATTGGAGATGTCTTAAATCACAGTAACATATCTGAAACAATTTTCACCACTTGGTTTCAAGAAAATGTAATGTACCCTGAGGGTAGATCTCTTAATTTTTGTAGAATTCTTGAACTAGATTTTTTTACCACTAAACTGAGAATAAATGGCATCATTGAAGGTAGGGGTTTTTAATTGTTATGCTATACTATGTTCCTTAAACAACTGGGGATCTTTTTTACTTTCGGATACATTTAACAAAAATAAAAGGCGTTACTTCATATGAAGATCTCAAAATAGTGAACAACATTACTCATGAAACATTTAGAGAGGCCTCTTATGCTCTGGGACTACTAGCAGATGTCATGGAATTTATTAAGGCAATAAATGAGTTTTCAACTTAGGGAATGTGACATTATGTACATTGGCTATTTGAAAACATGTTATTGTCTAATAACATTTCTTTCCCAGACATTGTTTGGAAACCAACCTGCTACATTGTAGGTCAATATATTTTATATGCCCAAAGATGAAGGCTTAAAATGAAATGTGCAAATATGTTTCTCAGCTTATTTTTTAAATCATGTAACTGCTAACTAATTTCTATTTTCTCATATTTCTTATGTTTTTGAAATATAGAGTTAGATAATATTTACATTAAAATTCATTGAAAAAACATAGGATAGATATCACTTCAAGTTTGGTTATTTGTTTCATTGTAGTTAGGGGATCTCAAATATAGTTGTGATCATTTCATGTTACAAAATTTAAATTATTTTAACATGATATATGATTTTTAAAATAACAGGACAACCAAAATTTATGTATTTCAATAAAATCTAAAGGCTCAACAATTGTCCCTATGATAGCATAAAGGTGATAACTAAACATAACTACTGATATTTTAATAGTTTTATTTATATGTTATTATTTCATTAACTTTTTTGTTACAGTAACTAGATTTATTTACTATATAACCAATATATATGTGCACAAGGTTAATCTCACTCAAATATTAGCAAGAATGCATAATACGCACTTGAGTCTATATAATACATACTTTAACCACTGATCAGGTTTTTTCATGTAGTTACTATAAATTACTTGATTCATTGCATGTAGTTTTTTTACACTACACTGAAACAATGTTCCTCATCTTTCTATATTTGACACTCACAGAACATCAGATACATATGTATGCTTTGATTGAAATAGAACTAATTTTATGAAGCAATGGAACATCTCTTCGATTTTATTCTCCCAAGACGGTTCTATATTGAGAAATTAATACTCATTAGAATCATTTAGTTTCAAAATAACTAAGTTAAAATAGATAAATACTACTAAATGAGTACAGAACATTACAGAATATGCTTACCATTGAATAGAAATAGGTGATGTATGTCATTTTTTCTCCATTATCTACAAATACTGGAGGATTCTACTTCTTGCACGGATATGGAGGCATAGGTAAAACATTCATTTAGAATATCCTAACATCATTACTGTGATATAATGGCTCTATTGTACTAGCGGTTGCTTCAAGTGTAATTGCTTCATAAAGTCTTCCTAGGGGACGCACTGCGCATTCTAAAGTATATATTCCAATCTCCATTACTTAGTAGTCTGTTTTCAATATTATGTAAGGGAGTGATGTAGAAGTACTTCTATAATCTACAAAGCTGATTATTGGGTATGAGGCTTCTATGGTTCAATAAACCTACTTTGAGGCTCATGACCATATACTCAGGGATATAATGACATTAAAAATTGTTAATGCGACAAATTTACCATTCAGTGGTCTAATAGTGGTATTGGGCATATATTTCAGTCAAATATTACCTATAATACTATGTGGAAATAAGTTACATTTTCATTGCATGTATTAAGTATTCGTATCTTTAGAAGAACTGTTGGGTATTAACTCTAACTAAGAACGTGATATTCCTTCCCACTACATCCACTGATGATTCAAATTAAGTCCGTAATTTTGGTAAATAGACTTTGGATATTGGAAAAAATCGAGTTGGAGAACCAAATGATAGTGAAGCGCTCTTCCAAATTCCATCAGAATATCTTTGTTACTATATTGGAAATGCAATGGTTGCAATTGTGAAGTGGACTTATCCAGATATCAGTTTGAAAAACTCAGACGTCTCATATCTAAAAGAGCATTCCATTCTAGATCCAACCCGTGATGTTGTTCAAGAAGTAAATGATTACATGATGTCTCTCATAGACATAGAAAATAAAGACTACTTCAGCTCTGATTCTGTCTACAGTGACAGTTTTGATACTGATAGTGAATAAAACATATACACCTATGAGGTGTTAAATGGTATTAACCTCTCTATCTTGGATGCCCACAACATTTCTCTAAAAATTAGTGTCCCCATTATGTTACTAGGGAATATTGATCAGTCTGTTAGTTTATGTAACGTCACTCGTATGACTGTTACACACTTAGGTGATCATGTCATTGGATAAAATGTTTTGATTGGATATCATTCAGGGTATTCGGCATTCATTCCAAGACTAACTATGACACACTATTATCAAAGATGGAATTTCAAATTAAAAAGAAGACTATATCCTTTGATAGTTTCTTATGAAATGTCTATTAATAAATTTCAAGGATAGTCATTGTATTCTGTTGGATTATATCTCCACAAACCTGTGTTCTCTCACGGTCGATTATATGTTGTGGTTTCTAGGGTAACATTAGCAAGTGGTTTAAAAATTGTTGTTGATGATAACAATAAAAAATCATCTTATTACACAAATAATATTGTGTATAAGGAAATATATTATAACATCTCTCAGGTAACATATCAAATAACAACTAAAATATTTTACTTCTATTTGGGTTTATAATGCGGACTTCTAAAAGTGTGTAACTACTTACTATGTTAGTTTTTTCAACACTAATCAAATGTGTTCACAGTTATAAATAATATGTCTATATCAATAACCCCTTTTAATGCGATTACCCCAGAGGATGATAAAACACTCCGGATTGAGGTTTGTGTTTTAAACATGTGGACAAATTCGTCACCCAAATACTCTAATGAAATTGTTGTTGTAGATATAATACTTTCTAAAAAAGAGGATAGTTTACATTACAGGAAGCATGTTAGTTTTCCCCTATTTTCTTGTTTTGTTGTATACATCACTAGTGCAGAAAACGTTTTTTACGTCGGTTATTTTTTATTATTTACGTCGGTTTTTAGGCGACGTTAATACGGACGACGTTATAAATAACGTTTTTTACGTCGGTTATTTAAAACCGACGTAATATCCCTAACTTCACGGTGGTTATCACGTCGGTTCATATAATAACCGACGTGATAAATATGCGCGGGGGGCTTTATCACGTCGGTTATTCCCTAAACCGACGTGATAAAAGGCCTGGGATATCGTTTATCACGTCGGTTATGTCATAACCGACGTGATAAACCCTTCCCCTGGCCTATTACCACGTCGGTTATTTAGGAAACCGACGTGATAAAAAGGCCTGGGAAACGTTTTAGCACGTCGGTTATTCAATAACCGACGTGGTAAATCAATTCCCAGGCCTTTTATCACGTCGGTTATACTAAGCACCGACGTGATAAAATCCCCGGGAAAGGTTTATCACGTCGGTTCTAGAAAAAACCGACGTGATAAACCCCTACCGATTTATTTACCACGTCGGTTATTTTATAACCGACGTGAAAGAATTTTTTTTTTTTTTTAAATAATTGCACTGCTCTCACCAAAAAGCAACCAGAAACCAAACAAAAATAACCATGCCAGCCCTCCCCCAAGCCCCAACTGAACCCCACCCTCATCTATACCCACCTAACAACCTGGCCAGCCCTCCCCCACCACATTGGAGCCCCACCACAACCCTTGGACACCCCTCCCATATCCCTTGGACACCCTCCACCCCTTGGACACCCCCAAGACCCCTAGTACAGCCTCAAACACCCATTGGACACCCCCCCACACCTTGACAGCCCTCCCAGACCCCTTGGACACCCCCCCCCCCTCATTTACACCCAACCTGCCCCTTGGACACCCCCCCACCCCTTCGACAGCCCCCCCACCCTCATTTACACCCCCCGAACACTAGGACAGCCCCAAACACCCCTTGGAAACCCCTCCCATATCCCTTGGACACCCCCCCACCCCTTGGACACCCCCCCACCCACTGGACAGCCCCCCACCCCCTGGACACCCCCCCCCCCCCCGACCCCTTGGAAACCCCCCCTACCCCTTGGAAACCCCCCCTACCCCTTGGAAACCCCCCCTACCCCTTGGAAACCCCCCCATCCCCTTGGACAGCCCCAAACACCCCTTGGACACCCCTCCTATATCCCTTGGACACCCCCCCACCACTTGGACACCCAACCGACTCCTTGGATAGCCCCAAACACACCTTGGACACCCCTCCCATATCCCTTGGACACCCCCCACCCCTTGGACACCCCCACCCTCATTTACACCCCCCCCCCCCCGACCCCTAGGACAGCCCCAAACACACCTTGGACACCCCTCCCATATCCCTTGGACACCCCCCAAACACCCACCCACCCCCTTGGAACCTCTCCCCCCATACCAAAATCCAGACCAGAAAAACCATCAACAGTAGACCAAAACAAGAAGTAGAGAAGAATTAAACATTCACTTATATAACATTCAAAACTTACAATGTCAACTTCAAAAAAAACTAAATCCAACCTAAACGACTACGAAATACACAATTACATTGACAATATTCAAAATTACATTTTACATTACAAACAACTAAAAGTCAATCGAACCTGTAAAATAATTTGACCACTCCACTTGTAAGTGTTTGATATCTTCAGCAGTAAAGGGTTGAGGGTCATCAAAAAGCTACAAAGGAAAAGGATAGTAGTCAACGTGTATAATGAATAAATCAAATTGAAATATTATTAGAAAGAGGAAATCTTACCAGGTCAAAACTCAGAACTGTCCCAGTTGTTATTATTTCATACATAAATCTTAACATGTAATATCCGCATTCGATGATGCCTTGTTGCTCATGACATTTCTGTTTGAATGAGTGTAAATTCAATATATTATTTTTATGTAATAAATCAAAATGTACAAATTATAAATGGATATTTACCTTCGCATGTACATATTTGATCTTGTAATTCCTTTTCTTTGCGCTTTTTCGAAAGTGGACCCATGCCCTGTTAGAAAATAATACGAATGGGGTAAATTTAAAATTCATTATAATATATAAAACTATTGTGAAATTGAAACTTACGTTTCCAATATATTCTTAAAACTTTCTCGCACATCATCATGGAGAGAGCATATCCAATAAAGTGTTTTCTTCCTAGGGCAAAAAACCCCTAACATCCAATGATCCCTGAGAAAAGGAAATTTAACGTTAGTGGTTTTTTATGTTAAAATATAATTAACTCTTTGAGAGGGATGTGTTTCATACCTCTCACAAAAAGGCATCATCCAACACTGTGTGATTACATTCTTTTCAAATCTATCAGCAATATAAAGCATTCTTTGTTCCTCATCCAATGCACATGCTTCAGGGGAAATCAATTGTGGGTCCATGAATCCATATACATCTGTCAGCTCATTCCTCTCACAAATTTTATACATATACCTAATACAAAGCAGACATAAGTATACATTTTTAATAAATATAACGCAAGGAAAAGGAGTTAAGACTTACATGATAAAAATTTGCACCACGTTGATGCCCATCTGATCTCCAGTGACAAACTCCATGATATCACTTTTCATAATCCCCACACATAGTTCACGTCCACAGACATGAGCTTCCATTGTAAAGTCATAATGATCCGCCAACAAATTTGAATATCTTGACAATTTGTCAAGACTGCTAGTATCTGCATCTGATGTCATAGCTATCTGTCTTTGTTGTTGTCTATACAGTATTTCTTTACCTTTGAAGTATTCCTGTAAAAATAAATTGAAAAATATATTAGTTTTCAAATGATAAAACATTAATAAAAATATAAAATAAAAGATATAACATCCATACCTCTATGGTAATGAGTCGAAGAAGTCTGGATGGCCAAAGTAAAAAATGGCCGATACTATGTCCAACTGTCGTCACCTCATCTGTAGGTAATGGTATCCGAGCTGATCTATCTATAATATCTTGTACAGTGACCCTCTGATTCTCTACCTCTAACTGTTGATGATGAACTGTATCTCCTATACAATATACCATCCCATATGCAACTATATGATGTTGAGGATCATCAACATACAACTCACAATAAGTAGGTAGCTGCGGCGGAGGAGGAGGATCAAAAATGGGGTCCGCAGGCTGAGGTGGGGGAGTGGGAGCTACTGGGAGAGGTGGAGTGGGAGCTGCACCCTGAAATTGTCTTTGCAAGTCTGCAAACATTAACTGCACCGATGCTCTAATCTTGTCCTCCATTGTCGCATTAATATTATGGACTTCAGCCTCCAACGATTCTATTTTTTTTTATAAACTCCCTCAACGTTAGAAGTTGAGGAACGTGGCAACACTTTTCTTACCGATACACCTGCCGAATATCCTCTTACACGGCCAGGATGTTCGGGCTTTCCCAAAGCCACAGATAAAATATCTTCCCTCCCAGATGGTGTAAATGTCCCCTGTGAACTCTGCTCCTCAAGAGAGTCCTGTAATAATTAATTGAACTTTTCTATAATGATTGGAAATATATGACGAAAATAGTAAACTTAAATAAATAAAATAGATATCTTACAATCCTCTCAACTACGAGTCTCGATTCTTCCGAAAGATATTGTCCTTTTTTGCCCTTCCGAGCTCTTTTCCATTTCTCATGTCTAGATGGAGGGGATGGAGGGGCCACCTCTCCAGAGCTTGAAGACTCAGCTCTTAGTTGTTGAAATTTTTCTGCCATCATTTGTTCTTCCAATAATGCATACCCTCCCCGAGATAAACTATGAGGGTATACATTTTTAGATTGGATCTCTTGATGAGCTTTCCTTGTTTGCTGTAAATTAAGAATAAGTAATCATTAACAAAACAATAATAAGATCATTTATATAAGAAAGCTTATAAAAGTTTACATTGCCCTTACCAAAAATGATTCTTTTCTTCTACTTTCAAAAAATTGTCTCCATGTGTCTTCATCTATAAAAGGATATATACGACATGGATTCTCACGACTCCTATGACCATAAATGAAATCAGATGAGAGGGTTGATTTGAAATCCCTCCATCTCCTAGCAGCCAACGATAAGCATTTCTTCCTGACTCCTCCAGTGTCAGGAATATCAAATGTCATCTGATAAAAAAGAGGTTAAAAATATTATATATACTAGAAACATTTAAAGAACAGTCAAACAATAGCAAAAGATCTTACCAAAATGGTCTCCCACAGCTGAGAAATTATCGCCTTATCCACACTTCTCCAATCATCATAAAGAATGCTTACTTTGCTCTTAGCCTGAGTTGCTACAAAACCCTTAAAATCTTTAGCATTTGGACCTCTAGGAAGATCATCCTCATCAAACTCCACGACTATCCTCTCCTCCTTCGTACGGGCAAGTGATAATTTTGGTAAACGTGTGCACCCACGCTTACCAACCTTTGAACTCTTTTTCGTAATAGGAGCATGTGAATGTTCCTCCCCAGATGTATGACCAATATGCTCATCTCCAGAATCATGTGGCTGATCAACTGATTGATCTGTCATTTTCCTTCAAATCAAAAAAACAAACATTAGTTCACAAATAGAAAAGTGTACTAAATTACATAATAGTAAACATCGGTAATATGATAAGCATGTTAAACAATGATAAACATGGTAAACACAGGCAAAATGTTGCCAAGGAGTTGGCATAAGAAAGCTGAAAAGTGGACTCACTGATGCCACCGGCCGGCCGCTGGCTCACCACCGGCCGGCCGGTGGAGCAGACAGCCTTCCTCTGTCTGGACCACCGGCCGGCCGCTGGATCACCACCGGCTGGTCGGTGGACCAGACAGAGAGCCTTCCTCTCTGTCTAAACCACCGGCCGGCCGTTGGCTCCTCACCGGCCGGCCGCTGGTGATCCAGACAGAGAGGAAGGCTCTCTGTCTGGTCCACCGGGCGGCCGGTGGTGATCCAGCGACCGGCCGGTGGACCAGACAGAGAGCCTTCCTCTCTGTCTGAACCACCGGTCGGCCGCTGGCTCAACACCGGCCGGCCGCTGGTGATCCAGACAGAGAGGAAGGCTCTCTGTCTGAACCACCGGCCGGCCGGTGGTGAGCCAGCGGCCGGCCGGTGGTACAGACAGAGAGGACCGGTTGCCGGTGCGCGCAGGACTTCTCCTCTTTACGGTTTTTATTGTTTTATCGTTTTGGTTTGATACATATTTTAATAAGTAAAAAATTTACAGTATCTAACATTATATGAAAAAACTAAATGTAAACAAGATATATACTTGTGTTACCTGTAATTTTAGGAATGTACAGTTGGATTGTTTTCCCAAATTCCTTCGTCGTGATCGTTCCTAATGGCACAAACCATGTCTTCAACATACTCATCATTATGTTCTGTTAATCTTTCCATGGAAGTAGGGATCTCACATAAATCAGCATCTTCATCAAATTCATCCTCACCAACATATTGGTTTTTCCCTTGTAAAACAACAGCCCACTGCATATCTGATTGATCTACTACATAGAAAATTTGTTTGGCATGTGTTGCCATTATAAAAGAATCAGCTGTGTCTTCCAATCTATTCAGATTAACAAGTGTCATTCCAAATTCATCGTGTCTGACACTGTTGTTACCGATAAACCATTTACAGTTAAAAACGGGAACTTTAATTTTAAAGTAATCAGCCTCCCATATGTCTTCAATCACTCCATAATATGCACTTGATGCCGAAATTGGGTTTCTGTCCTTAGCACTCGAAAAATGCATTGCTTCTGCAAACACCAATACACCACTATTCTGAACTGCACTTCTGTTGTCCTGAGTTTTCGTATGAAATGTATAGCCATTAATGTCATAAGCGGACCATGTTATCACATTTAAAGATGGACCACCCACTATCCATTTTAATGTCTCTGATACATCTGATCTACCAAGCAAGGTCTTTTTAAACCATGGCAAAAAAGTTTTGTTGTGCTCATTCAAAATCCACATTTCTTTCTTCTTTGGATGACATTGTTTCAACTCATTAATATGCAATGTGATATACGGTTGAACATCAGCTATGTTATTCAAGATGTATGATTCTAACTTCTTCATATGTTCAGCTGACAGTGATTTGACTTTCAAGCCACGAATCCCCTTTCCCTCATTATTAACCCGTTCATGGCGAGATGGAGGCAAACCTATGTGTTGCGCCGTAGCCAAGTAACTCGTACAAAACTCTGCTACCTCCTCAGAAATATACTTTTCAATAATGGAGGCTTCAGGTCGATATGGATTTTTAACATATCCCTTTAATATTTTCATATACCTTTCAAAAGGATACATCCAACGAAGATATACAGGTCCACAAAGCCTTATTTCTCGAACCAGATGAATCAGTAAATGCACCATCATATCAAAAAAAGTTGGAGGAAAATACATTTCCAAATGACAAAGTATAATAATTGCATCCTTTTCCAAAATGTTCAAAGCATTCACATCAATCGCCTTGTTGCAAATTGAATTGAAAAAATAACACAACCTCATTATAGTCTTTCTGACACGGATGGGCAATATTCCACGCAGTGCAACTGGTAGAATTTGTTGCATCATGACATGACAATCATGTGATTTCATACCTATCAACTTCAAGTCTTTCAATGAGACAAAATTTTTTACATTTGAAGAATAACCTTGAGGCACTTTGATATCATGAAGACACTGACAGAAGCTACTTTTCTCCCTCTTCGATAATGTATGACAAGCCGGGGGAAGAAATGTTCGTCTTCCTTTAGGAGTGGGAGCTAACTCTAAACGTATTCCCATTGACAGTAGGTCTAACCTTGCATTCAACCCATCTTTTGTCTTTCCTTTAATATCTAGCAATGTTCCGATCAAAGAATCACAGATATTCTTCTCCACGTGCATGACATCAATATTATGTTTGACTTCATGATACCTCCAATATGGTAGCTCAAAAAATATTGACCTTTTCTTCCAAATATGTCTATCATTACCAGATTTCTGTGTCTTTCCCAATGTCACATCAAGGTTTTTCACCCTCTCAAAATACAATTCTGGGGATAAAGGTTGAGGTGCAGTATCAAATTCTTGTGAGCCATTGAATGCCTTTTTTAGTCTTCTATAAGGGTGATCCATAGGCAAAAACTTTCGATGACCCATGTACACTGTTTTCCTCCCATGATGCAATTGACAATATGACGTCTGTTGTTCGCAAATTGGACATGCTTTATGCCCTTTAACACTGTATCCAGACAAATTTCCATATGCTGGGAAGTCATTTATAGTGAATAGAAGCACTGCATGCAGTTGAAAATATTCCATTTTATAAGAATCATACACCCTAATACCATCAGCCCATAAAAGTTTCAAATCATCAATCAGCGGTGACAAGTATACATCAATATCATTGCCGGGTTGCTTTGGACCAGAGATCATGATACTCAACATGACATATTTGCGCTTCATACAAACTTCAGGAGAGAGGTTGTAAATTACCAATAAAACAGGCCATGAACTATGTGTGCTACTGAGGGTTCGGTATGGATTCATTCCATCTGTGCACAAGCCTAGTCTCAGATTTCTAATTTCATTTCCAAATGTAGGGTACTGGGCATCAATTTTCTTCCATTGTGGACAATCAGCTGGATGACGTATTTTTCCATCACATACCCGCTCATCAGCATGCCATCTTAACCTTTTTGCATCATGTGAATTAGCAAATAAACGTTTGAAACGAGGAATTATAGAAAGATACCAAAATACCTTTGAAGGGAGCTTTGTAATCTCTACATCAGCTTGTGATTTTTCTTTCACCTTATACCGTGATGTCCCACATTTGGGACACTCTTTCAGAAATTCATATTCCTTCCTATATATAATGCAGTCATTCGGACATGCATGTATTTTCCTGTATCCCAATCCCATCGGGCATAATATTTTTTTGGCCTTATAATGTGAATCTGGAAGATCGTTATCTTTTGGAAGAATGTCTTTCATCAATTGTAGCAGCTCTGTAAAACTTCTGTCACTCCATCCATGTTTCGCCTTCAGGTTAATCAATCTTAACACCGCCGACAAAACCGTAAAATCTGTACAACCAGGATATAATGGTTTTTCGGCATCACCATATAGACGTGCAACTCTCGGTTCTATCTCAATTTGTTCTGCTACAATATCGCGAATCATTTCATCAATTCCATCGGAGTTACCATCTTGCGATTCATTATCATCAGTGACATTCTGTCCAGTTTCGCCATGCCAAATCCAAGGGTTGTAACTCGGATTGAAACCATGACAAATCAGATGATCTTTTATCTCTCTACTTTTCAACTTCTTCATATTCAGACATTTCAGGCATGGACAGAAAAAAATGTCACTACTTGGAACATTTCGTTTAGCAAATTCCAAAAAGGCATCAACACCTTCCTCATATTCATTGCTCATTCGATGTGCCGTAATCCAACTTCGACTCATTATTACCTATAAAAAATAGCAAAAATATATATATTTTTTAGATAAGACAAATATATGTTTATATGAAAAAAATCATAATTTGAATATAACAATTTTGAAATATAAAACAAATCGATGTGTAAACCCCCCTGGACACCCCCCGACCCCTCTGGACAGCCCCCCACCCCTCCTGGACACAACCCCCCACCCCCGACCTGCTTGGACACCCCCCTGGACACCCCCCAACCCTCTGGACAGCCCCCCCACCCCTCCTAAACACCACCCCCACCCCCTACCCCCTTGGACACCCCCCTGGACACCCCCAACGCCCACCCACACCCTTGGACAGCCCCCCACACCCACCCACCCCCTTGTAAACCCCCCTGGACACCCCCTGACCCCTCTGGACAGCCCCCCACCCCTCCTGGACACCACCCCCACCCCCTACCCCCTTGGACACCCCCCTAGACATCCCCCAACCCTCTGGGCAGCCCCCCCACCCACCCGGACAACCCCAAATACCCTCTGGAGAGGCCGCCACCCACTTGGACAGCCCCCCACACCCATCCACCCCCTTGGACAGCCCCCCACACCCATCCACCCCCTTGGACACCCCCCTGGACACCCCACCGACCCCTCTGGACAGGCCGCCACCCCCTTGGACAGCCCCCCACACCCACCCATCCCCTTGGACACCACCCTGGACACCCCCCGACCCCTCTAGAAAGCACCCCCACCCCTCCTGGACACAACCCCCCACCCCCGACCTGCTTGGACACCCCCCTGGACACCCCCCAACCCTCTGGACAGCCCCCCCACCCCTCCTAAACACCACCACCCACCCCCTACCCCTTGGACACCCCCCTGGACACCCCCCAACACCCACCCACGCCCTTGGACAGCCCCCCACACCCATCCACCCCCTTGGACAGCCCCCCACACCCATCCACCCCCTTGGACACCCCCCTGGACACCCCACCGACCCCTCTGGACAGACCGCTACCCCCTTGGACAGCCCCCCACACCCACCCATCCCCTTGGACACCACCCTGGACACCCCCCGACCCCTCTAGAAAACACCCCCACCCCTCCTGGACACAACCCCCCACCCCCGACCTGCTTGGACACCCCCCTGGACACCCCCCAACCCTCTGGACAGCCCCCCCACCCCTCCTAAACACCACCACCCACCCCCTACCCCCTTGGACACCCCCCTGGACACCCCCCAACACCCACCCACGCCCTTGGACAGCCCCCCACACCCACCCACCCCCTTGTAAACCCCCCTGGACACCCCCGACCCCTCTGGACAGCCCCCCGCCCCTCCTGGACACCACCCCCCACCCCCTACCCCCTTGGACACCCCCCTGGACATCCCCCAACCCTCTGGACAGCCCCCCCACCCACCCGGACAACCCCAAATACCCTCTGGAGAGGCCGCCACCCACGTGGACAGCCCCCCACACCCATCCACCCCCTTGGACACCCCCCTGGACACCCCACCGACCCCTCTGGACAGGCCGCCACCCCCTTGGACAGCCCCCCACACCCACCCATCCCCTTGGACACCACCCTGGACACCCCCCGACCCCTCTGGACAGCCCCCGACCCCTCTAGATAGCACCCCCACCCCTCCTGGACACAACCCCCCACCCCCGACCTGCTTGGACACCCCCCTGGACACCCCCCAACCCTCTGGACAGCCCCCCCACCCCTCCTGGACACCACCACCCACCCCCTACCCCCTTGGACACCCCCCTGGACACCCCCCAACACCCACCCACGCCCTTGGACAGCCCCCCACACCCACCCACCCCCTTGTAAACCCCCCTGGACACCCCCGACCCCTCTGGACAGCCCCCCGCCCCTCCTGGACACCACCCCCCACCCCCTACCCCCTTGGACACCCCCCTGGACATCCCCCAACCCTCTGGACAGCCCCCCCACCCACCCGGACAACCCCAAATACCCTCTGGAGAGGCCGCCACCCACGTGGACAGCCCCCCACACCCATCCACCCCCTTGGACACCCCCCTGGACACCCCACCGACCCCTCTGGACAGGCCGCCACCCCCTTGGACAGCCCCCCACACCCACCCATCCCCTTGGACACCACCCTGGACACCCCCCGACCCCTCTGGACAGCCCCCGACCCCTCTAGATAGCACCCCCACCCCTCCTGGACACAACCCCCCACCCCCGACCTGCTTGGACACCCCCCTGGACACCCCCCAACCCTCTGGACAGCCCCCCCACCCCTCCTGGACACCACCCCCCACCCCCTACCCCCTTGGACACCCCCCTGGACACCCCCCAACACCCACCCACACCCTTGGACAGCCCCCCACACCCACCCACCCCCTTGTAAACCCCCCTGGACACCCCCCGACCCCAAATCCATGCACCTATTCCATGGTTGTGTGTGAATAAAGTAGTAACAACTGTAAAAGGGCAACCCATCCAAATGGACACGCCCCAACCCTCTCGGGGATTTATAGAAAACGATGAAAAATTAGTGAAATCATAAAATTACTCAATATTGCAAGTCGAACAAATAGATCTAGGGATGATAAATAAGATTATGGTGCCAAAACGAGTTAAAAGGGTTCGCAATCGAAGAATCTTAGCTAGTTTCAACAAAAAAATCACAACACATATATATTTACTATCCGCGAAAAAAAACGAACGAGTGGGAGGATTACCTGAGTGCTGCGAGTTTAGATGATTGATCCGAGGAGATTAAATATGAGAAACGATGATCGCAAAACGAATCTAAACCAACGAAATGGACGAGCCGATTCGGGTTTACGCGCGAGAGAGACGAGTCGCGACTGTCGAAGGTAAACTCGCGAATGACAATCCACGGGTCTGGGTAAATTTTTAATTGAGTTATCACGTCGGTTATTCAATAACCGACGTGATAATTGTTTTAAAAACATTTATAACGTCGGTTATTTCAATAACCGACGTAAAAAACTTCCTCCGATTCATTGTTTACGTCGGTTATATAATAACCGACGTAAAAAATGGCTCAAAATCCGCGTTTTTTTACGTCGGTTATGGAATAACCGACGTCAAAAACATCTGCGGATTCTTTTTTTACGTCGGTTATTTTATAACCGACGTCAAAAAGCCTTCAAAAACCGCGTTTGTTACGTCGTTTATTCAATAACCGACGTGAAAGGGCCTTCGAAAACCGCGTTTTTTACGTCGGTTATAAAAATAACCGACGTAAAAAACGAAGCCGCGAGATTAATAACGTCGGTTATTTGTATAACTGACGTTAAATGTGTACCGAACACAGGTTTTTACGTCGGTTATTTCTTAACCGACGTAAAAAACCTCGTTTTACATATTATGACGTCGGTTTTATATAACCGACGTAAAAAATGGTGACGTAAAAAACGTTTTCTGCACTAGTGCATCTATCAAAATATATTTATTATGCCTCTGTCCTTTCTCATTTCATATTCTAATATATTCTTCTATGTTATAACATGTTATGTCAACGGAGTCAAAATTCAGTGTACAATTACCACCCACCAGTTAATCTCCAAGTAAAAAATCTGTTGTGTGAAGGACTATGATATACAATACAAAACATCCAAATAGAATCAAACCATGGTAGTTACTTGGGTTGTAGACATTCCTACAGACTTCTATTCACATCCCAGATTGTACATGTTGAATATTTTGGTATCTGCAGATTGTTGTATTTGGGATTCCTCATGGTGTAAATTTTAAAATGGGTTTTTGGAGGTTGATTATAATTTTTTAATGTTGGACATTATTAATATAGGAAGCTTTTCATGGTGGAAGGTTTTCTTCTAATGCTGGATGGTATTCATGGAGGATGTTTTTTATCAGATTTTCATACTGGATATTTTCCATTATGATGAATGTTACTCATGATTGAAAAGGATAATGCTAGAGGTTTTTGATTCTGAACTTTTTAATGCATATTGTTTATCATGGGTTTTTCAAGCTAGGCGTCTTCATTTCTGGACGTTTGGTTGTACATTATGATTTCTATTTTGCTGGACAACTTTTAGGTTGGATGTTACTCATTAAATGACATTTTTTCCCTTCTATTCTTGATTAAATGTTTACTGTTCAGTTTGACTGATTTATAATTTTTCTCTCAGTAGATGGGAATTCAACAATAGGAATTTCAAATGAATATAGGTATTTGGTCATAAAATCTTGAAGTTATCCTCCATTTCATCTTGCATATTAATACAGGTAATTTGTTTTCCCTATTGACTACACTGTGGTTTTTTATGCACTAAAATCATATGAATCAAATTTGTGACAAATTTCTCACATTTTTTCATGCGGGTATAGGTGACTATGACACTAACATAGATATGTTCTCAGATAAGAACGAGCTCAATAATGATCAACACTGACCAATGTTGCTTCCAGCATATAGGTAGATTTATCATGGCAATATTAGTTAAAAGTATTATAAGTCTATACATGTAGTAATTTTTTGAAAACATGGTTCCTAAAAACAAACACCACCTTATGTTAATAAATACACTACAAGCAAACAAACACAATCTCATGTCAAACTCAACCAATTTTTATGTTGTTTCTTTATTTCCATATATGGTCAATGCTGGAAAAAATAGTGTGAACAAAAGAAGATTTAAACATGATTTATCATGTCCATGTTGATCACAAATTTAATTAAGGAATTCATGTCATTAAATGGTTGTAGGCAAAGAGTAGTTGATGATCGTCCTTTCAATTTTTAAGCCATAAAGAGCAGACATATGTAATCGTTAAGGAAGATACAGATGGCCTATGTTTTCATTTTCAATTTTCTTACTCGAGCTGGACACATTGAAAGTGATCATCTAATTTTCCTATGTGTTGGTTGAATTAATAGAATATTTAGAGAAATGTTAAATTTTTTTCAATGGAGTGGTGAATGAAGAGGTTCCAGGGATCATTTCTTGCTTGAATGTATGTTTCACTAATTCAAAGCTCAATAGACCCTCCTATATTTATGTACTTTGTTGAGTCCTTATGAAAAATTATACTACTTTATTCTGCCTAATGGATGCTTCTATAGAATAATTTACAAACTCTTTAGGTACATACTAATCTCTTGAAGGGATATGGTGTTGGGATAGAAAATATGAGGATTCTTTACACCACTGACTTCCACAGAAGGCTTCCTGATAGCCATCATGTGAAGCTACCATTAGTAGCTTTGCTATTTTTTCACTTTATCTATAAATACTTAATTCCCTAATGTTATAACTTATATTCCATATTTGTTATTTGGCTTATGTTTTGGGATTTTATAAAATGTTCTGCTCATGTTTTTAAACATGATGTTCCGAAATGGTTGTTAAATTTTTTGTATTAAATTTTATAACACTTAGATATCATGAATTACATGTTATATAATTGGATTATATTTTGTATTAAAATTATTGGTGAAAATCATTAAATTTTCTATGTTGTTGTATAATGTTATATGGAATTCCATTTTTACTTACCTACTGTTTTTTACTATATTTTGAGTTTAAGGTGTCTAAATTAAGTGTTTCTTATGACGTTAGATACCTACCAAGATTCTATAAAAAACATTACCTATAAAAAATTATGAATTAGAATTCTAGTTATTCAAAAGATTCCCCTAAGTGACAGTGGTTCTTCTTCTACAATGTTAAGAATTCAGATTATGTTCCCTACTATGTTTTGATGTTTACATGAGCTTTTGATGTCCAATTGAGGTGATAGGTAATGATTTTAAAATCTTATAAGATTATCTAAAATAGTCATAGTTAGGTTAAAGTCTAGATTGATCATTTTTCTACTCAAATGTTGTCCCAAAATAGAAGTACTTTTGCTGCTATAGAATTATATTTAATTATTTTGAAATCTTATAAGATACTTACTTTTGCTGCTCCACCTCAGTCACCCATAGCCTGCTCTACCTCCTGCTACTCTACCTCCTCCTACTCTGCCTCCTCCTGCTCTACCTCCACATGTTTAACCACAGGAACCTTCTAATTTCAGTCCTATGGTAGGATTTATAATGTTTAATCATACACCATGTGATAAATTTTCTTTTCATAATACATAATATAGATATTTCTTATATTATATTTAGAAATATTATATTGAATGCATTTTATATATTCAGTAAATGTGGAAGGTATATTCATCATATGACTACTAATATTGTATATCTAATATTAAATATCTAATATTCATCATATTCATAAAAATATTAAATTAAAAAAAGTTATATTGTTCTTATTTCAGTGCAACTATCTTTTCATGTAGTGCCTATAAGTTAAGGTGGTGTCAAAAGAGTATTTTCAACTTGAAAGAACATATAAATATTGTAATATTTATTTTGTAATATTACAAATATGTATAATACATATTATGGAAAACATAATTGAAAATAGAACATGTTTACATTACATTTAGTGGAATATTTATTTCATTTTACATATTTCTCTATCTAGTGCTTTATATGTTAAATGTTGATTATGGATATAGTTCTCAGTCTAGAGCATGTGTACATTTATTCCCGGCTATATCTTCTCTTCCATGGACATGTCTGTTCATAAGATGCATCCATTGTGTGGTTATGTTGTCTTCAATAATGGTTCTTATATTGTTTGAACTAATTTATATCATGCCTTGTGTATGGAATCATTTATTGATTTCAGTACATCTAATTCTTTATGCCTTCAGTTTCTAGTGTTTGTAATGTATTTCAATTATGATTTCAGTGGAATTTTGATGAAATTATTTTTTTTGTTTTTGTTTTTGTTTTTGTTTTTTTTTTGTTTTTGTTTTTGTTTTTGTGATTTTAGGATTCTTTAATTATGTGTATCATGAAGAGAACAAATGTGGTGATTCATTTGCAGTTGGATATGGAGTGTGTGTAGCTACAAAGACTGCATGTTTAAGGTAAAAAATTAAAAGCTCGTCAATTTTTTAGTGTTTTAACTAAAAAATATCTTACCTTCACCTATTTATTATTCCACAGTTTAAAATCTGGAATTTTTTTTATTATTCTTAGTGTCATATATTTACGCCTCATCCATGTGTGTAATATATATAGAAGCTAAATGGGCTTCTAAGTAGATTCCAGGTAGTTTTATTACTGCTTGAAATCTGAAGATTGTATTGTGTGAAATATCTAGAATCTTTTTAATATCTATAATTTTTTTAGTCTATCCCCTCAACTATTTCTAATATCATTTTATTAGTGTTCCAATTAGATTTAACACATGGAAAAGATTATAATTTGATTTCACACATGGTATGGCTAAATTTTGGAATCTTGAATGTGTTTAGTGTTCTCATTTCAATATAATACATATCATCTACTTATTTTCCCCAAGATACTTTCACCCTTAATCTTGAATGTTGTCTCTTCACTCTTTAAACAATTGACCCCATCCATGGCCTTGTACATCGGGTTCCAAGCCAACAGTGGAGCCCAAACAATCTTGATCTTTGATCAGTGCGACAAAAAGCACATCCCACTATATTTCAACCATTTTAGCATGTCGTGATTATAACAGTTAATGGAGATGATTAAACGGACCCACCATCTTTTTCTAGGTGTGGATGTAAGGTATCTGACCCCTTATATTGAAAAATGGATATGTTCACATTTATTCATTTTTTTGGTTTTGTTATGACTGTTTGTCCTTCTTCATGTTTTTTCATTGAATTATTTAAATACATGGGATTTATATATTTGAAGTTGATGAAGTGAACTACATATCAATATAGGTCCATTTTTTATCCAAAATCCAAGTTTGTTTTCTTATCCGCTTTAAAAAATTATTTTACTTGGAATTTCATAAGGAGTGTTTTTCATTCCATTTTTAGAAAATTACTTGGTGGTATGATTTTTCAACATAACTATTATTGAAATAGTATGTGATTACTAAATTTTTGAAATATTAATGTAAGAAGGTATTACATCCATTACATTGACATTATCTTACACATTAATAACATTTTTTCATCTACTAATCAATAGGTCCAGTGTACTAAGTTGTAGGTTTTTCATGAAAAAACTGTGTTCCATAATTAAAAATGTTTTGAAAAATAAACATTATGAAAAGTCCCATGAATGGGTCAACAAACATACCTTAAGGGAACTAAATTGTTGTGTTCTCTATTATAATTTGTTTTTTATTATAGTGACTTGTAAATCTGTATTTTTTGACAATTTTTGGGTTATCCTAATTACTGCAATGGACTTTTCTAATAGGTTGCATCACCTAAAAAAGATTTGTTATGCAACCGAATTAGTTAAGGTCACGATAAAATTAACTCATTTCTATTCAGACAGATTGACAACTCACTGCAAGAGGTGATGGATGATTGACAATTTATGTTCAGATTGATTGAGAATTTCTATTCAGAGTGATTGACAATTTCTGTTATTTTAGATTTCTAAAAAGAATAGGTACAGGTATGTTTCTCTATGGTGGTTAAAAGGGTTCAATAGTTGACATTTAAGGTATAGTTGAAACATTTATGTTACCCTTTGGTTATTGACAAGGGTTCCAAATCTAATTAAAGTTGTTCCCTTCGGTGGTTCATGTTCTTCAAAATTTGACAGTTAGGCTTCAAAAACATGTATATTTTCTATTATATTTTGAATTATATTATAGTTAGTTATCAATAATATTAATTTTGTACTACTTTTTGGATATTCTGTTTACTCTAATGGAAATTTTTTAACCTATTGTCTAAGTTCTCCTTTTCCTTTTCCTTCTCTCCCTTCAAATGCATCTCTTTTGAATTATATTTTTAGGGGTTCTCTTTATATGGAGTTATATTTTTATCTAATTATTATGGCCTTCATCAAATCATAGTTAATTCCAAATTACCATCAATTTCATTGGACCCAAAAAATAATCTACTAGAGCATGTATTTTATTCCTATCTTGATGGTTACAAATCTGTTTTCGTGATCAAGAACCAATTTCTTCTGCTGGTTGGAGATGATAACATCACAGTATACATCTTCTTCATTATGAGTTGGTTCCCAATAAAGATAAGGTATGCACTACTATATGTGTTTACATATTATATAAGTAGTTAATATTTATACATGTTTGACTTTTAATAGAATTGTGATATTAAATCTCATGTTACATCAAGATTCATAATATCTCCAATTAATTATTTTACACAATTTCTAGTTTTCTGGTCTACAAAAGTGATTGGTGAATCTTTGATGAAGCCTCTTAGAATGGGTGAATGAAACAACTCAAGGAAAAGAAATTTTTTTACCCTTCCACTTAACTTTTAAAGGTCTTTATTCAATCGAGCTTTTAAAAACAACAACCCAGGACTATTGACATTTAGTGAAGAAAAAACCAGTTTCAATTTGTCTTCGTCTTATTTTTTTATTCAATTTCATGTCGTAAACTATTATGAAGTGTATATATACTACATTCTTCATCTATTTATTTTATTCAATTTCACCTTTCGTTTCATCACAGTCTCTGATCTCTACGTCCTTCATTCCGTATTGTTCCATATATATGATGAATAGTTTCACTGCGTTTTCTTTTTTCCCAAACAACCCACTCATTCAATATATTATTATTTCATTTAATTTCACATTTCCAATTTTTTTTATTACAACCACTATCTTATCATTTATTTAACATTCAATTTTTATTCAAGTTCTCACATTATAGTTATTATGATCAAAATTGAAAATGAATTCAAATCTTATTCCTAAAAATTTAAAAGTTCATATAAATTTACTCTATCATTATTATTTTTCAACTAATTGAATGGATTTTTCATATTCTATGCACTATTATTTCATTATCATACACCATTACTCTATAATTATAATTTACTCAACATTAATATTTATTCTCAAATTTTATAAATATTAATATCCTATTAAAAGAAAACCCATTGATCGAATATTTCATGCAATAGCACGGGAAAGTACTGGTTTAATATGTTAGAAAGATTGGATTTAGATTAGTGTGAACTCCTAAGGGTTGATTTTAATTCATCTTAAAATATTTTAATGTGTGGAAGTAACCAAATAAAAACAAATTATACCCTTTTTTAAAATAACCCTATGAATATGTAAGAGTTTGATTACAAAACCAGTTAGGACAATAAAAATTTTAGGGAACAATTATCATAAATCAGTGTGAGACATATATTTTTGGAAGCACCCATTGGTAAAGGATTTAATACTTTAACATTTATGTGTTGATAAATAGCCTCAAATTTAAGATGATATCTATCATCTTGTGACCAATTTTTATATTAGTTAAATATATTTTTCTCATAATGGGCATTAACCCTTCCTAGAGTAAATATCCACATTGGGATCAATCAATGTGAATATACTATGTGTTTTGATCTATTTACATCAACTGTTTTTTTATAATTTTTTGATGAACAAAAAATATTCCTTTATTTGAACATCTACAAAGGTTTGATAACAAAATGTGGGAATATATTTATGCTGAAATAATTAAATAAATATTGACTATATAGATTTAGCCCCGTTATAGTGGGATTGTGTGATCCAATATATAATTTTGAGGTAAACCACCTCAAAAGTCATATGAAGTCAGAATTATAATTCCTATATCAGATTACATATCATAAATTTTCTCCATAGATATCAATAATATTTAACTTATTAGAGATAATAATTTACCTATAGTACCTAATGATCAACTATAGGATGATATAGTGGTCCATTCTCATCTACCCCTTTCTACATTGTAGGAGATGTCCATCTTGGTGTAATACCCTATATTAAATTAGATAAAAAAGTCACATCCACTTATAGATATCCAAAATTTACATATATACCGTAATGGTTAGTTATAACCTGACTCCTCTCTCACCTATATATACTTGTCAAATTATTTTTTATTTTTAAATATTTTCTACAAAACTTTTCTAAGTCATTTCAGGTTATTCAAGATACCATTTAATAACATGTAATGAAATGATTTAAATATAAAATAAACTAAATACACTATAAATTAAAGTAGAAATAGTTTTTCTTAATCAATAGTATCAATTTTCATTCCATATTAACCCAATTATAATCAGAAAAATATATTACAAAACACTATTTTTTATTATAATTAATTCCACTAATATGAATAATTAATTGGATCCAAAAACAAAATTTTAAATTTCTGAAATGAAAACGCATAGTATGATGTGATATCATACTTTTTCACTATGTATAAACACATGACATGATGTATGATACTTTCAAAATTTGTAGTTAATCAAGGATGAAAAAAATAAATCATGGGAATCCCTTAGTAGCTCATGAATCTACCATATTAATGTTTGACATGAATATTTATGTAACATCCCATATAAATAATGTATAATACATTTTCATATTTATTTTCATATTTTTGTATTAAATATTAATTTTACATTAAATGGGATTGTATGTTTGAAGGCGTACCTAATACGCAACAACTGGTTTCTTTGAAATCTTACGTTGCACACAACATTGAGTTATACAGAAAAATAATAATATAATATTATTATCTTAAATGGTAGCTAACGCCTAGTTATTGTATTGGCATGAATGAATAGAACTAACTACAATATGATTATACATATTTTTTAAATGTTTTTACATTTATCCAATGAATGTTAGAGTATTAAAATCTGAATGAATCTAATTTTAACCTTAAATACTATAATATTCATTAAAAGGTCAATTTACCACCTTTTAATGGTGATCCCTATTTAAATCAAGTTTTGGTCACTTTTATATATCATATTTGAAAAAATAAAATTCAACATTATAATCGGGAAATGAAAAATTAATTTGCGTATATTTTTGGTATTTTTCTGATAAAATTCATTTTTTAATGAATAGTGAAAAATACTGTATTAAAATTCAAAATTTCCTTTTAATCTAATTTATTAATAAGGTTATATTATCTTATTAATTGTTTTTAAAGTGTAGTTATATTTTATTTTTACCATTAAATCAGATATTGGTTATTTGAAGTAATTTCACTTTGAAATTGGACATAAATAAGTGTCAATCTTTTTATAGTTATTATTTCTTAAAAGCACATTTTTTGTTTTGAAAAACGAGAATATATTTTAACTTATTTTCTACCACTTAGGTGTTTTGAATTTGAAAAATTGATTCCATGTTTTGAATCAGGAGGTCTAAATTGTGTAAATAGGTAACATTCATTTTTAAAAATTATGAATATTTACTTTGGTAAATAATTCATTTACCATGGTAAAAGGGTAAATCTAGTAAATAAGGGTAAAAAAATAATGTAATAATGTAAAATTACCCTAAATGTGTCCTAATATTATTGGTTGATACATTTCTGACCATGGTCATTTTTGGGTTGATTTTGGGACCCCATGGCGGCACTTAAGAGTGATAATGACACATTATATTATTTAATTTAAAGTAATGAAAAAAATGACATAAACATATATCTTTTAGTAAATCAATTCATACATGGGTTTATATAACATATATCTTAGACTATAAATATTAATTTTAAATATAAAAATAATTCCTAAATCAAGGTATTTTTTTATAATTTTTAGACATCAAATAAAAAAATTATTTATGACACAATAATGATGTAGTGTTTACCTCATTAATGAATGATTTAAATAAATATGATTATAAAGATTAAACAAATATCCAAAACCTATCCAATTATTATTGGTTGATTTTATTTCAAAAAATAGACATATTATATTGGACTTTAATGTGTTTTGGACATTTAGAAACTGAAAATCATTATATAATAAAATAATATTTTCCTACATTCCTAAAGAGCACCTCATCCCCCTTATAAAATGCCATCATCTTGAACCCATTACTAACACCTCTCAATCCCCTTGTCTCATCCATCCTCTACCCAATTAAGCTTTCTAAATCCCTCTCTTCCCCCTAGAAGCCTTACCTTAGGAATAATACACCTTAATAAATCCTTTTGGTTCAAACCAAAGCGAGTTACCCAATTTAAAGTTAACATCTTCTCTTAAGTTTTCTTCTTTTATTTTAATTATCCATCCCCATAAACACTTTTTATTAATTTATTTATAACAACACCATTATCTGCAATATACTAGGGTTTTATTATGAGAAGTATTCAAACTAAACTTACACACACCTCCATCTAATGGGTAAAGAACATAATGTTTCTGTGGACGGCGAACTACTGCCTCACAAAATGATGATTGTTCAAACTTCTCCTACAACCTCTTATTGTATCAATTATTATAGAACTATATTTATATGTGATATATATTATATTTATATTGTCTCTATTCTTCTGTATTTTTCATTTATATCATACCTTTATGGTCTCCATAATGGGTAAACACGATAATTTCATTTGAGGAAGTGAGGACTATCGCCCCCTCATAGAGATATGACTCGTTTATGCCATATGTGGAACATATAAAGGATGGATTTAATGAAATTATATATGATATTATACTTGAATTATAATATATTTAATTACCATTAAGATTTTATTTCATTAAAAATATGAAATAGAAATGAATGTAGTTTTTATGTGTACGTACAGCTTACCGTCTCCATGAACGGTGCATTTCATTTCTTACCTCAAAATGTTATATAATATTATAAATACATATATATATATATATATATTAGATATATATGATATATATGATATCTAAATCATTAATATCATTATGAAGATGATGATATTTTGACCACATGAAAAACTTGTAAATATAAGAAGTTTAATTTTGACTCAAGTACCAAATATCAAAAAAATGACCATTATTAAATTAAATTATTACATAATATTTATAACATTTAAATAAGTGATATAAAAAGAGTAATAAACTTGAAAAGGTTCTTAAGAAATTATAATTAACTTTATTTTATTATTCATGAGATTAATGAACGAACGGTTCAAGTCAGACACGAGGTAAGGGACTTCATCTCCATCTCCTTTTATTGAGGTATATTTTGTTTTATACACAACTTTCTTTTATATGGTGAGTAAAAACCTTTTAATTTTCGTTTCATTCAAAAATAATAATTTTCTATTAGGAATTATACTAAATGACAAAAAAATAATGTTTCTTTTAATGTAACTAGTGACAACAACCTTTTCCCCTATTGAGAGTATTATTTGATCTATGGCTTCCTTAACAAGTTGTAATGTTTTTAAAAGGAAAATAAATTCCATATCCTCTTTTAAATATTTTGGTATTGAAAATTATTTTGATAAGGGATTTTTTATTCAGTATATATAAATGATATATTGTGATTTAAATATTGAAATGTTATCTTTACTTTATGTTTTTTTTCATGTATTATGAATATGTTATGGTTCTTGGGTATTGTTAACGTATAATGGTGGTTCAGTGATAAACCTAGGGTAGGTGAGCCCGATATAGCTCTCCAATGCATTAGGTAATGTGATGGTGGTAAACATGAATGTTTCTCCAAAGATATTTATGGAATACACTGTGATGGTTATTTCAAATTTATCTCCCTACGTTGTTGTGAAAGCTACAACATAAGTATGTTATAGATTCCACAAGATACCTTTATGATTTGTGATTACTATTTTTTATTCATAAATATTATTATTTCACGAAGTGTGTTAAAATGAATATATTTTGATGAACTAATATTTTCTTTCATTATTTGATAACCCTTACTGAGATTTTTATTCTGATACCATGTTTTGAAAAAAAAATCATAGGACTTAAAGATGAATATTATCAAGGATGGGATCAAGTAAAAGTCATGCTATCCAAAACCTAGAACTAGACATGACTATTTTATTTTTAGAGTTTTTATTTTCTGAAAAAATTGAAACTGAGTAGAAGTGTATACTTTGTAATATTTGTGATGTAATGTAATAGTTAAGGCCTAATTCTCTAAACCTTTAAACCTAAAAATATCATCAATGTGAATTATCTATTTATTTCAAGATTATGTTATATTCTATGGTTGGGTCCTTATATTTGGTATCAATGGTCAATTTATATAACATTAAGAGTTATGATATTGTTAAATTAATATCCATAAATTAATTTATGTTAATATTGAAATGATATAGAATTTACAGATTACCATGTTGTTTTTTCTAGAATATTTCGGTGATTATAATGGTTTTCTACCAAGGAAAATGGGAAATTGTGATGGGATAAAATCAAGAGGAAGACAACCTTCCAAATCAGCAACCTGAGATGGTTGGAATCGGAACTGAATTGTTTGTTGCAATGATGGTAAAATTGACTTAGGATATAAATGGTGGTGGAATCCTTGCACGAGATCATCCAGATCAACCACATAAGGATGTTTCAGTAGTAGAGCATTTCATGAGGCAACATCCCCATCATTTAGAGAATCATCAGACCCTATTCTAGCTGAAGGGTGGATTAAAGCAATGGAAAATATTTTTGATGTCATGGGGTGTTCAGAACATCAAAAGGTAAGTCTTTCTATTTACCATTTTTAATGTTAAGTTGATCAGTGGTGGTTGATAGTGAAAAATATCAGGTATAGTGAGGATATTGTGCTCTTCATTGGGATGTATTCAAAGTTATGTCTCATGAGAAATATTTTCCTAATTTGGTTCATCTTTTGATGGAAAACCGATTCCGAGAATTGAGGTAGGAGGATGACTCAGTTGCTACATGTGAATAAAAATTCACTCGACTGGGAAGGTATGCTCCAAATTACATACGAGATATTGATAGTAAAATCAACCATTTTTACTTAGTATTAATGCCAATGTATTGAAGGTATTTAGCTTCTTGTGAGTTAAAAAGTTATGAAATACTTGTTCGATGTGTATAGAAGGTGGAAATGGAGTTTGTCAATGATCAGGTGTTCTTTGAAAAACAACAGAATAAGAGGTCATGGTGGCAGAAGAAGGGAATAACTATTCAAAAATGTCTGATGGTAAGAAACTTATGTTTAATGTTTGTGAAAATTGGGGTAAAAATCCTCCGAGGGAATGTCTTTTGAATTATGGTAAGTGCTAGTGATGTGGTAAAATGGGAAATAAGGCTTGTAATTTCATTGAAAAAGATTAGGTTAATTGTAAGACAAAATCTGATTTACAGTTAGAAAAATGTTTTTAAGTGAAATGAATTGGGTGATTATGCAAATGAGTGTCCAATGAAGAACTCAACAGAGGGAAAGCAGCCAGACTACAAGTAGAAAGGGGTGGTTAAATCCATTGAAACTACTTTAGTAGATGTTGGTCCATCAAATGATATAGTATCAGGTACACGGTTTGTCTGTCCAGATTATACCAATGTGTTGTTTGGTTCATAGTCTACACATTTGTTCATTTCTAAGAAGTTTTATAGTAAATTGGGAATTCCATCTCAAGATATGAATCATGAACTTATGGTAAAAACACTGCGGGAAATGTCGAGACAAAAATAAATTATTAGAACCTTCTTGTCCTTGTGTGTAGAAATAATCTAGCTTCAAACCGTATTGTTTTGACTCTAGTAAGGTTTGATGTTATTTTGGGTATGTATTGGATTTATATTTATCATGAAATGATTGAATATAGATCTAAAGAGGTTTCTTTTAAGAAATATTTTTCATTTTTGTATATGAATGAACACTTACTTTTGATAACATATCAGGAATCTAAGAAACTAGTAAAAGATGGAAAGGAATGTAACCTTGAACATATTGTTGAAAATAATGGAACTTTCTAGATTAATGATTTGTCAGTGGTAAATGAGTTTCTTGATGATTTCCATAATGATTTTCCAGGTACAATACCTGATTGGGAAGTGGAATTGACTGCTGACTTATTCCATGATTCTAAGCCAATTTCAAAACCACCTAATCGAATGGATCAAATTGAACTTTTAGAGTTTAAGAAGAAATTGAAGGAGTTATTAGATAAAGGATTCATTCAACATAGAATATCACCATGGGTTTCTCCTGTCTTGTTTTTTAAAAAGAAATATCGGTCAATGAGACTTTTCATTGATTATAGAGCATTGAATAACATCACTATTAAGAAAAAGTATCTTTTTCCTCATATCAATGATTGGTTTGATCAGGTCTATGGAGATCATTATTTTTTGAAGATTGACATGAGGTTGGGGTACCATCAGTTGAAAGTAATAGAAGTAGACATTCTAAAGACCTCATTTCGTACTATATATAGCCATTATAAATTTCTGGTTAAGCCTTTCGGATTAAAGAATTCACCTGCTATATTCATGGATCTTATGAATATAATTTTCCATGAGTTCTTAGATATGTTTGTGGTTGTGTTAATTGATGATATTTTGGTTTATTCCAAAATTAAAGAGGAACATGAAATTCATTTAAGGGTTTTCTTGGAATCCATAAATGAAAAGAAACTGTATGTAAATTCAGTGAGTGTGAGTTTTGGTTAAAACAAATTTCATTCCTAAGTCACATTGTTTCACAAAATGGCATAACTGTTGATCCTACTAAAACCTACATTATTAAATAATGGTCAAGACCTACCAATATTACCGTGATCCTTATTTTCCTTGTTTTGGAAGGTTATATGAAAGGTTTGTTGAAAATATTTCATGGTTATATATCCCACTAACTAAGTTAACTCGAAAAGATGTTAAATTCATCTAGACAAAAGAATTTGATGATTGTTTTCAAGAATTTAAAAAACATTGTTGAATCCTACAGTTTTGGAAATTTCGTCCAGAAATGGTGAGTTTATTAACTATATTGATTCTTATTTGAAAGGACTTGGATGTGTCCTTATGCAGAATGATCGGGTAATTTCTTATGCTTCACGTCAGTTGAAACCTCGTGATTTAAATTACCCAACACATGATTTGGAATTAGTTTTTTTTATTTTTCTTTAAAAATGTGGAGGAATCATTTTTATGGAGTAAGATGTGGAATATATACTGACCAAAAATGTTTAAAGTATATATTCACTCAGAAAGAAATAAACATGAGACATAAGAGATTGCTGGAATTAATCAATGATAATGATTGCACTATTCATTACCATATAGGAAAAGAATACAAAGTGACTGATTCTTGAATTTGAAAGAGTAATGATACATTAACCTTTTTATGTTTGGAATAAGATCCTTAAATTAATTACTTGATGAACTTTGGCATAGAAGTTGTTGGTGTGGGAAATTCCCTTGTTGTGTTTCAGGTGTAAGTAAAATCATCTCTATCAAACAAAATTAAGCAACCGTTGAAGGAAGACAGTGAGTTGTAGAAAAGGTCTGTTTAGAAGGGTAAGTTTCATGATTTTAACATTGGTAATGATTGTTTTTTGAGGTTTGGGAAGAGATTATGTGTGCCTTATGATTCAACGTTGAATAAATAGTTATTATGTGAAGCTCATAGTTCTCTATATTTAGTTCATCCTAGATGTACTAAGATGTATAGAGTTCTTCAGGAGTATTACTGGTGGGATAGAATTAAAAGATATATTGATGACTTTTCTATGATGTGTTTTTCTTATCAATAGGTTAAAGCAGAGAGGTAGTTACCGAAAGGGATGTTTCAGTATATACTAGGACCAAAGTGGAAATAAGAAAATATATCCATGGACTTCATTGTGAGATTACCAAAGACATCTCGAGGTAATAAAGCAATCTTGTTTATTATTTATCGAATCACAAAATTTGCTCATTTTCCTTCTTATTTGAGATACATTGTCTCTAGATCAACTTTCTTGATTGTATGTTAAAGATATAGTAAGGTTGCATGGAGTTCCCTCTCCATTGTATCTTATCATGATCCTAGGTTTACTTATAACATTTGGAAATGCCTTCATAATTCTTTGGGCACTAAATTAAATTTTAGTACAATTTTTAATCCTAAATCAGATGGGTAGTCAGAATGAACAATTCATACCTTAGAGGATATGTTATGTTCTTGTTCACTAGATTTCTAGGAAAGTTGGGACTAACCTATTTCTTAGGTCAGATATTCTTATAATAACAATTTTCATTCCAGTATACAGATTTCTATATTTGAGGCATTATATGGGATGTAGTTTCTAACTCTAGATATTTGGGATGAATTAGGTAAAAGGAAGCTGATGGGACCGGAATTGGTAGAAGAGATGGGAGAAATGGTTTAGTTGATTCAGAATCACATGAGAATAGATCAGAGCAGGAGAAAAACTATGCAGATAAATGGAGGAAGGATCTTTCATTTGAGTTAAGTGATCATGTCATTCTCAAAGTTTATCCATGGAAAAGTGTGATGCATTTTGTTAAGAAGGGAAAGTTGAGTTCGAGGTTCATTGGACCTTATAAAATCATGGAGAAAGTTGGATCAGTTCCTTACATAGTGTATTTACCTCCATGTTTATCCCTGGTACACAATGTTTTTCATGTTTTAATTTTTGGAAGGTATATTCTAGATCCATATCATGTTTTGAGCCTAGAGGTAGTTCATTTGGAAGAGAATATCTCTTATGAGGAACAAACAGTCCCAATTTTTGACCGAAGAGAGAAAGTGTTGTTGAATAAGGTAAATCATATTGTAAAGGTTTTTTGGAAAACCCATATGGTTGAAGAGGAAATGTGGGAATCTGAAAATTATATGAGGGATAAATACCCCAACTTATTTGATAAGTGAATAAAAATGGTGGGGACAAAATTTTAAAAAAAGGGGGAAAGATGTAACATCCCAAGTAAATAAAGAATAATTCATTTTCATATTTATTTTCCTATTTTTGAATTAAATATTTATTTTACATTAAATTGGATGCTATTTTTGAGGGCACACATGATACATAATAACAGGTTTTTTAAAATCTTATGTTGCACACAAGGTTGAGTTTACTGCAAAATAATAATATAATATTATTATTTTAAATGGTAGTTAACGCCTAGTTTTTGTAATGGAGGTAATGAATATAACTAACTACAATATTATTATACATGTTTTTTAAATGTTTTTATATTTCTTTGATAAAATTTGGAGTCTTAAAATTTGAATGAATCTAATTTTAAGCATAAATACTCTAATATTTATTAAAATGTCAATTTAAAACCTTTTGATGGTGAACCCTCTTTAAATTTATTTTTTTCAATTTAATATGATCTATTTTAAAAAATAAAATTTTATTTTTAATAGGGACATCAATATTTACTTTGGGTAAATTTTTGGTATTTTTCTGATAAAATTCATTTTTTAATGAAAAGTGAAAAATACTGTATTTTAATTCAACATTGCCTTTTAATATAATTTATTTATTTTCTTTGATTATCTTTTTAATTGGATTTAAATTATAATTATATGATATTCTTAAAATTTCATTCAATTTTTTTCATTATAAGTAATTTCACTTTGAAATTAAACATAAACAACTGTCAATCTTTTGATAGTTATTATTTCTTAAAAACACATTTTTTGTTTTAACAATGGAAATAAATTTTAAATTAATTTATGCCACTTATATGTTTTGAATATGGAAAAATGGATTGCATATTTAGAATCATCATGTCCAAATTGGGTAAATAAGTAACTTTCGTTTCAATACATTATGAATATTTACTTCGGTAAATATTTTATTTACCGTGGTAAAAGAAAAAATCTGGTAATAAGGGTAATAAATAATATTATAATAATATAAAACTACCCTAACATGTGTCCTAATCATATTATTTGATACATTTCCAACCATTATTTTCCTTATGTTTATTTTTTGGACCCCATGGATCCACATAAGAGTGATAATGACACTTTATATTAATTAATTTAAAGTAATGAAAAAAATGACATAAACATATATGTTTTAGAAAGTCAATTCATACATGGGGTAATGTAATTTATTTCATAAACTATAAATATTAATTTCAAATATAAAAATATTTCCTAAATCATTGTATTTTTTTATTTTTATACATCAAATAAATAAGATTAGTTATGACACAATAATGATGCAATGCTGACCTCATTAATGAATTATTTAAATAAATAAGACTATAAAGATTAAATCAATAAACAAAACTTCTCCAATTATTATTGGATGATTTTATTTTGAACAATATTCAACTTATCATCAACTTTAACGTGTTTTGGACTTTTAGAAACCGAACATCATTATATAATAAAATAACATTTTCAAACATTCCTAAAAAGCCCCTCCCCCTTATAATAAGCCATCAACTCTAACCATTTACTCACACATATCAAGTCCCATGGATCATCAAACCTCTACCCAATTAATCTCCTTACATCCCTATCTTCCTCCTATAAGCCTTACTATAGTATAAAATACTTCAATAAATCCTTTTGGTTCAAACCATTTGGAGTTAGCTGATTTAAAGGTAACATATTTTCTTAAGTTCTTTTCTTTTATATTTTATCTCCAACCCCCAAAACTCATTTTATTCCTTTTTTTCTAAAAACACAAGAATTTTCAATATACTAGGTTTTTTTATGGGAAGTATTTGAACTACACTTACACACCCCTCAATCTAATTGGTAAAGAACATATTGTTTCTGTGGATGGTGAACTACTGCCTCACGAAACGATGCTTGTTCAAACATCTACTACCACCTATTATGGTGGCCATTATGATGGAAATGTATTTATATGTGATATATATTATATTTATATTGTATCTATGTTTTTTTATTTTTTATTTATATCATACCTTTATGGTTTCCATAATTAGTAAACGTGATAATTTCCTTTGAGGAAGTACGGACTACCGGCCCCTCAAAGTGATATGACTCGTTCATGCCATACGTTGAATATATAAAGGATGGAGTTAATGAAATTATATATTATATTATACTGGAATTATAATGTACCTATTTATCATTATGTTTTCATTCCCTAAAAAATACTAAATAGAAATTAAAGTAGCGTTCATGCATACGTATGGCTTACCGTTTCCCTGAACGGGTCACTTCATTTATTACCTCCAAATGCAATGTACTGTTATATATACATATATATGCTGCATATATATGATATATATGATATATATGATATATAAATCATTAATATCATTCTGGAGATAATGAACGCTTGACCACATGGACAAATTGTAAATATAAGAAGTTTATTTTTTACTCAAGTACCAAATATCGACAAAATGACCATTATTTACTTTAATGATAACTTAATGTTTGTAACATGTAAATAAGTGATAAAAAAGAATAATAAACCTGAAAAAGGTTATTAAGAAAGTATAAATTAACTTTATTTTATTATTTTAGAGATTAATGAATGAATGGTTCAAGTCAGACACAAGGTAAGGGACTTCGTCTCAATCTCCTTTCATTGAGGCATATTTTGTTTTATACACGTATTTCTTGTGTACGGTGTATAAACATCTTTGAAATTTCATTTCATTCAAAGAGAATATTTTTTTATGAGAAATTATACTAAATAGAAAAAATAACTTTTCTTTTATCGTAAGCGGTGAAAATGAAATTTTATACCGCCACGAGAATTATTTGATCTATGGCTTCCTTAACAAGCCGTAATGTTTTTAAAAGGAAAATAAATAACATATACTCTTTTTATGTATTTTTGTATTGAAAATGGTTTTTATGAAGGATATGATGTAAATATATTTAAATGATATATTGTGATTGAAATGTGGAAATGTTATACTTCCTTTATATTTGTTTTATGTGTTATGAATATGTTATGAATCTTGGGAATGGTTTATGTATACGGGTGGTTCTATGATAAAACTAGGGTGGGTGAGACCATGATAGCTCTCCAATATATTGGGTGACATGACGGAGGTAAATGTGAATGTTTCACCTATGATATTTAGGCATTATACTATGATGGGTATTCCAAATGTAACTCCCTACGTGGCTGTGAAAAGTACAATGTAAGTATGTTATGGATGCCAGAAGTAAACTTTATGATTTGTGATTACTATGTGTTATTCATAAATCTTATTCTTTAATGAGGTATGTTGAAATGATTATGATTTGATGAAGTAATGTTTTTTTATTTATTTTATAACCCTTACTTATCTTTTTATTCTCTTCCCAGTTTTTCAAATGTTTTTCACATGACTTAATGATGAATAGGGTCAAGGATGGGTTCAAGGAAAATTCTTGCTGTCTAGAACATAGAACTAGGCATGAATCTTTTTCTCAACAGTTTTTATTTTATGAAAAAATGGAAACTGAGTAGAAGTGTCTACTTTGTAATTTTTGAGATGTAATGTAATAATTGAGGCCCAATTATCTAAAACTCAAAACCTGAAAAGATACTCAATGTGAATTATCCATTTATTTCCATATTATATATTGTTTTAAGGTTGGGTCGTTATAATTTATGGGTTTCTTCTTCAGTCTTGATGGTCCTAACTCTTAGATACATGCAATCCCATACCCAAGGGCCCTTAGTGGGCATCAATATCAGTATTTAATAATAATGGGATGATTAAATGGATATTATGAGACATGGTTTCCAAAAAAAACTATGGAACACATCCTAATTTATAATGGTTAGAGTAAGAGATTTATTTTGAATGACATATGTGTATTATACATGTTTACCTCCAAATATTATATAAGAAACTGCATGGGGTTCACAGCCATTTCCAACATAAAATATATACTTGTTCACTATACTATGGACATAACCTGTAAATTAATATCTATTTATGAAAATATAATAAATAAATTAAATGAGATGAGATGAATGTGAAATATCATACAAGATAACCCAAAACATCTGTTATGTTTATAAAATGTGAGAAACAAAACAAAATCATATATGTACATATGGTGATCCAAATGATCTCAAAGTAGAAAGCATGTTATTTCCTATATATAGTAACACCCATATAGATATATTTAAAATATATATATATATATATATCATTTCATAAAATTCATCTAAATACCAAAAGAAACCAACCAAGTGTAAAACACTATGTAAAACTAATTCCCATGTTCGGGGACATTATCATTATCAACGTCATATATGAATTGATTGTCACACATCATAGATTGAAAAATATATTGGGAGTATAATATACCTCATAGAAGTCCCTACACCACCCCATAATAAAAGTTAGAAACTAATTTTCATATTCTCCTAATTAAATTATAGAGTTATAAGAAGAATAAAAATTATTTTGATATATCATTGGTAACTATGATGGATATAAATTTTTTGATGAAACACTAATACAAGGAGTGTACATACCATAACACCTAATTAATGGTTAAGATAAATATTTTTTATGATAACATATAATATTGTTAAGGTTAATGAACCATCCTATTAGGGGAGAAGGAAATGGTGTATTCTATGTAGGGGTTCTCTTACAGTGCATCCCATTAGGGAGAGGGGAATAAATATACTAAGTCAATGTGCATAATGATGGTAGAATTTCACTAATCTATTATTCAAAATTATTTTTCAATTCAAATACTTCATAGAATAGTATTAACCCATTAAAAAGGGATAATTTATAGTGACCATGCATTATACTATGGATCAAAATGAAAAAAATAAGGTAACTACAGTAATAATCACACATAATAAATAAGTAATTTATTACCCACCCCCCCAATTTTTTTGGAAAATGATGCATAGTTTCACGACAATGTTCACACCCTCCTGATATAAAATATTTCGATTTTATATCATATATTGAATTTTATATTATAACCAAATAAAAAATATGAAATATAAATAATATATATGAGATAATAAAATGTGAAGCGTTAATAAAACTGACTAAAACTATTCATATATTTCAATTAAAAATTAATGCAAAATTTTACAGTTTATAGCCCCTTTATTATAATTATATTCACTCAACACCATAATATTTTGAAACAAACTCTTTATATGTATGAAAGGAATAAGTGGTTTGCTCTATAAATAAATAAAGACAATATATTTATAATCTATATATGAAGGATATGAAGACACATGAATGACTTGATGAACCTTACATGATGAAGAATTAGGCATTTCACCACCTATAATAATATAAGAGTAATTTTTAAAATATAATTCAAATTAATTAGTTTTTTCACTAAGTTATAACTCCAACAATAGTTATATGAAAATTAGACTACCATATATGATGGATCAGGATAATAATAGGTTTGGAAATAAAAAAATTTCATTACATAAATGGAGATAAAAAGATGAAGAGAAGATTTGAGGAAGCATTAATCTATCTCTTTGTAAAGAATATCATATTTGACCACACATAAGATATCTTGATGAATTTTTTTGACGGATTATCTTGATAGGAGTTAGAATATATGGGGGATAGTAGATGAGGGATCCATAGATGAAAATGATGAGGTACTTATAATTTAAGATGTTTTACAGATTACAAGTAAATATAAAATGGCATAATTTGTTGAAAAAAATAAAAAGAATATGTTATTGTAATGGTTAATTTGTACAAGCCACTAGGTACCAATGGGAGTATAAATATTCACATGTGTGAACCATGAATTACTAGGTCCATGGATTAGAACCATAGGGTACCCATTGTTGTCCAAACACGTCTCTATTGTATCCTCCTCCACCGCTACTCATAAAACCCCAAAATTCCAATAGAAATCAAAATTAAACCTTATAGGTAACAAAATTAAAGTATTTAAGATAAATATATACTATTAAATGTTAGAATATTTATAATAAGACTCATTATATGATTATTATTTAATATAAAAAAGTATATATCAATTTAAAATCATTTATATTTCCATACCATAGTAATAAAAACAAATTCTGAGAGATTGGATTATAGATCTATCCAATTTGACATTATCTCTTAGAAAATGAAGATGCATTCACTAAGACAATACATATGTACCTTTTTTATTTTATGTTTCACTACAACACAAAACATAATGTGAATACTTCCTTAATGTATTTTTTCAGATTTAGGTTGTATTGAAATAAATATTCCACTTACAATGAGGACCCATAGACCTTATGTTATTTTTCCTCATGTCAATATATACCTAAAACGAAGCGAAACCAAATGAAAAATATCCTTCTTTATGTCATCCAAAACTCAGTTTAGGGATGCTTTTGTTTATTCCCATTATATGATACAACGCACAGAAAAACAAGTGAAAATCAATCCAGAAAATATTTTATATATCGTTTAAAACACATTTGTAGTCACTATTTATTTATTGAATTAAATTACTATTAAAAACATGGTACCCATTAGAATGAACTGAATTTTTTATTTTATTTACCATTTTAGAGTTGAAAATCATTATGAGATATCTAATTCATAAATTCAATAAAAGACTATCCTCTATCACTAATTTAATGCTTCTTGAGATATAAAGTGATCTGGAATGGTCTCTATAAAAATCATGTATCTATATAGCCAAGTATAGTAGTTTTATCACAAAAAATAATCATACTAATATAATAAATTTTCACCATATAATCAATGTAATTTTATACAATGAGAAAGACAATCATATATTATTCTCTTTTAAATTCATGATTCTCTCATTATAGATTGACTATATGGATGGACACGTCACATGTCATTCACATAGATGAATGAGTAAATCACTTTACTATTATCCAAATAGATAATGACATCACATGTCTCTTTTCTAGGTATGTCCATACACTTCTACAGTATATGTCAATTAAGGTCTCAAATTTTATACCCATCATATAATAGGACTAATAAAATATTGGTTATAGCTTATCTAATGTAATGATCAACAAAACATTTGAAGAACACATGAGTATCATAGTCTCAAGTCATATATTATAATAAAATAAACTTAATATTTTTTTGTATGCAAGGTATCCTTATAAACTATGTTAATCTGAATTTAGTATGAAGTATGCAACCCAAGTATACTAATAGAATTGTGTATGATACTCCATGTGGTATATTTGATATTTTAATTATAAAAAATATATTCCTCCATCATTATATATATTAATATACATTTATAAATATCATCCCATTCTAGTTTTATCATGTCCTCATAACTAATAGTAACCTATGATAACTTTTAATAATAAAAAATTCAAAGTCATAATTTGAGAGTTTAATTATTACTTCACTTAATTTATTATATTTATCAAACATTAATTAAAGTTAATGTTTAGATGATTTTTTATATGACATTCTAAATTTTAAATATTCTACAATTATATTAATAATATTTTCAAATCCATATCTAATAACTACTATAAAAAATCCCATCTAATAGGCCACTAAATATGGAATTTTCATAAATTTTTTATGTAGTTTTATTAAACCCTATACATAACTATGTAATTACTACCACATTTCCATGTGACTATCAAATAAATATTCCCACTAAACACCTTCAATGGGTTAGTATTTATAAAGGTGACTCTTTGAATAATGATGATATTGTGATTTATAATCATCATATTTGACACATGAAAATAATATTTAACTATATTTTGTTTAAAGAATAAAACATTACGTAGATAATAATTTATATTTCATAAATATGTAGGTCTCCTTATATGGTTGTTATCATATACAAGAATCGTTTACATTCATTCCATTCTTTATAATTATTTTCTAATTGGAATAAATATATCTCTTTATAATAAAATCATTCTTTACCAATATTAATAGGTCTCTTTTAGTTTATAAAATGTATTTAAATTAAATATTTAATTCTATAATTATATATTTGATACACTTTGAAATTCTCCAAATACATATATACACCAACTAGAAAATTATGACATATTTTTCTATAAAATACATATACCAGGAACATGCACCATTATTCTAGGAAACAACATTTATATTATTTGATGTAATATTTAACAAATAAATTTTTTATCCAATTCATATTTATTATTATATTTTTTTGAGTAATAAATAAAAATAATATATTATTTTTTTAAATTATTCATTATTTAAGTTTTGTAAACTTTTACTTTATATTTTAACAAATAACATGGATAAGATCTTTTATCTAGGACTAAAACATTAAATCATTAAAATTATTTCAAAACATGTTATAGTATATAATTATAACTAAAAAAGAACAAAAAATATATTATAATATATTATTCATAAGAATATTTTTTATGAAACAAAATCTACAATATTATAAGAAATAATAATATTGAAATAAACATCCTTTATCCTGATCTAATTGAGCTATAAATTAATTTTATGGGTCCGAACAGATTTGTATGAATACAAAAAGTATACTTAATAGTATATAGAGAAACACTGAAGATAAAACAATAAAAAATAAATGAATATTTTGGAGATGAATGAAAATATATATAGAATCTATAATATTTGTTATAGCAACTAAATCATTATGAAAAAACCATCAGTTAATGATGATACTTAAAGTATTTATGTAACACCTTTCCCTCCACAAATGAGTATTCTATGTTGGGTAATGTAGTGATTTTACCACACTCCATTTTGGAATTTAGGTGTTTATTTTCTACCCTCGATAATATAGAGTCATTTCCATAGGGAGGTTGTGATTTTATACAATTATTAAATGAAATTAGGTTGTGGAGGGTGCTAAACATATGTGACCCCTAGGGTAAAATATCAAGTGATGTGTGGTTGAACATTTGATGAAAATGGTTTTCCAGATCATTCTTAAAAAAATTTAATTACATCCAAATGTTAAAGGATAAATAAAAATATTGAAGGACAAATACCGATGGTAAAGAGGAGAAATTTTCATTCATGGAAATGCAGAGGATAATGGACATACCAAAAATTATCTTTAATCTACTCACTCAAAAAGATGGAATAATTCCCCCAATAGATCCCTTCCTAAAAGGAGACTATCCATAGATAAATCATATATTGGATGATGATTTTTTTCCATTCATGAGTGAGGAATTATATGTCATTAACAATGTTCACTATGAAGGATGTCCATTTTGTCCCCATGATTTCACATAAGAAGAAATATAAGAGATATGGAGAACACCATTTTATAAAAATCCACACTCTCAATGATCTCTTCAAATATAGTATTTGGATTAATCTTACCACTTAATCAAATGATTAAATTTTCCTCTTTAGTAAATGAAAAAAATCATTGGTTCAAAATACTAAGTCCTCTCCCTGACCATTAGATTAATATGGTTTTTGTATATGGAATATCAATGTGGCCAATTTTGATCTATCATTGCATTTGTAAATTTTTCCCCCTACTGTTCTTTCCTAACTTATGGGGTCCCTAATGGTTTGGGAACATGGAACTTATTAGTAATGTGGTATCCAATCGTAGATTCCATTCTGGGAATCTTCTAGAATTATAAATTTGTACATACTTCATTCTTATTTTTTAAATGACAAGAGAAGTTAATGATATACATGATTTCGGTTTACATGTTTTTGGATATGTAAGACCCAATATAGGGTTTTGAAATATGAATGGATATTGGAAAATGAATCCAATATTGAGTAATAGCCTAGGAATTATTTCAGGGCACTATATCCCTCATTCCATCAATAGCCCCAACCTCATCATTCTGGGGATTAGGATTGGGAACATAATGGTCATTTATAATGAATTGTTCTAGTTAAAAAATAATTTTTAATGTATTATATTAGACCAACTTTTTTACATTCAATGATTCTCACAATGAGTTTATCCTCCATGTCATTAGAGACAAAATATATTTTTAGCACTTGTAAAATAAAAAGGGGAATTCTCTATAGGTGTAGTCCTAATATCTATCCAAAAAAGAGGCTTTAATATATAATCCTCTCTCTATTCTCTACTGTAATTCATTTCATAAAAATGACATACAATCCCAACATTAATGTAAATAAGAAATTCCTTATAGCATGTTATGAATCCATGTCGTCTAGTCCTATAACATATACTACAAACATGACACTCAAACTGTGTGGAATTTTATAATTATCTCAATAGGATACATATAATTACTACCCCTAGGATCGACATAAAATTATGAAATTATCTTTTTATCATACTTATTAGTACATATTCTCATCTGAACTGTGACCAACCTAAAGGTATATATTCCTTTCATTCCATATTACCTAATCCTTATATGGATATACTATTGATTTATTCATTTTTCATAATTTAATTATCATTATCACACCAAAACAATATTTTTTTTCATATTCAATGAGAGATCATCCTTAATGGGATACCCCTGAAAAAGTCACAAACCCACCATTTTGTGGATTTATTCTCCTTCTTGGCCATAACAAACGATGGTAAACTACATAGACATATCCTTCTCAGATAACATTAAATGGGATAATGTGTCTCATTATGTGTAAAATGAGCTATATGTGTTATGATTCCTTTCACAAGGATACCTAGGAACCCCTATAATGGCACCAATCCCAACACCATGGAATATTACAACATTCCTATATTGTGATAAACTCTTTATTTAACAACTAAATTGCTTTTAATCATTGACCTATAAAACCATAAATCACAATTATAAATAAAATAAGACGTCTAACCTCTCATACATACAAATGGTTAAGTTGTTAGTGAATATATGATATATGTATATATATATATATGAACTTTGATGAGATACCTCTAACAAATAAATATGATCATGTTGAAATGTACTAACTAAAAATTTCTAAGATATAGGTAAACAATCCCATAACAGCATATGGTAAGGATTCATGAACATGACATAAATCAATATTAGTTTCCTATATTAAATTACAATTTTTCTTTTTAAGGAGTGATGAGACTTCACTATTATCTTATCAAACAATGTTAGTTCCAATGAATTATTGTTAATAAACTCCGATTAATTAATTACTTACTAAACCGTGTCTATGGGTAGTTTTGTATGTGGGAAAAATAGGGGGTGTAAAGTTCCATGAATAATCCTCATTGTAATACATTAAACTATAAATAATTCCATATACAGAAACAACAAAGTTTTACTGATTGAGAAATGGTTTCTCTAATTTGAATCCATTAACATATAGATTACTCATTCATGCTTTATTTTTTACTTATTATTTTACATTGATTGGTTTTTTAATTTTTTGTGACATCTCGATAATTCAGTACACATTTAAATTAATATTATATCCCCTCAACCACATATTACATATAAATTATAAGTTTTTTAAGATGTTTCCCCTTCAAACTAGATGATATTATATCCCACATAGTGACTTTAGTGTCAAGTGGTGAATTCAATTATCTTTTAATTCGACATGAATGATACTATAGTAATACTAGTGGTTGTGCATGAATCTATCCATGATATGATGTAGTGAAAAATGTTTTATAAGAAATAATTATAGTGAGAGTGTAAACAAAAATGATCACCATTTCGAACCATTTCATGATCCTCCCCATTACCTTATCATAGAAACAAGAACTAATATTATAAAAAATACATAACCATAACATAAATTTCACCCTCGAGATATCCATCAAAAAATTCATGAAGTAAATTTTATGTTGAACCAATTCCTCAATAGTGCCATGAGGACACTTCCCCCGCAGCTCTTTATAAATCCATATAGTAATTAGAAGGAATGAAATCCCATCATCAATGTAAAAAATCAACAATTGGTATAAGGCCCATATTTTTTCTTCAACTAAGGAAGCATACCGGCATACATTGGTAGGAACAAGAGAATCATGTTGGCATATTTCAAAAACTAATAGATCGTAATCATACACTCCCTCCCCTTTAGTTTAATACCTTAAAAAAATACAATTGATATTGGAGTACATTTATAGTTATACATTCCAACTATAATCAATAAATGGACCCACATTCTGATTCTGACTATATAAGGATATCAAAATATCTTTTAAGTAATCAAGGAGTAGACATACATCCCTAGAGACATTTTATATTGTCTTAATAATATCATTGTAGAGATAATAGTTATGGGAAGTCACATATCCAGACCACAACCTCTAGAGTATCTCATCAAAATACTTTTTGGGTTACTCAAGAGGATTAATACATTCATATGCCAATCCTAGAAGGGTTGTTGGAATATAATAATGAATCATAAATAATAGGATAAGGTATACTTTATCATTCCAACGGGATATCATCAGACCAGTCAAATGGACACTTCAGGGTAGGAACATAGTCTTTCAAAAACCATAGAATCATTTGGGATTATTTTTACAACAACTTGGGAGTCTCACTGGTGGGATTTAAAATATCAAATTCAATTTTCACAAAATTTTACTCCATTCCCCTAACATAGAAAATCTAATAATATGGTTCATTGTTGGATATTTGAAATCCATAAATAGGCCCACATCCTAATTTTTGTGGATGATTTTATTAAAGATGTTCTAAAAAATGTCAATGTTAACCCAATATATTTCTATTCACTATCAGATAAAGAATATTGAAGTTTCATTTGTATAATTCCTCTTGAAATTTTTTTAATGCAAAAATTGGATGTTATCCATAAAGTATTAAATATAATGGATGTATTCATTTTTTACCAATAAATATGATGATAATTTTTATCATGATTCTATTATTGGAATAATTCATTGTAATTGGAATATTATATAGGGAGAAGATCCTAACCATTCTATAATCCACCCTTAATGTCATCCCCATGAAATATGCAGCAAGATTACTCTCTATGCGTGAATATTGATCCATGGAGATACTCCTCCCCATGATGGTGTTATCTTCACAGTTCCAACCAAGAAATTATATTCTAATTCATTTTTACAATACACCCCTTGGATAATAATTTATATTAAATAGGTAGTATCGTGTGGCATTTGAAGGGATGATTTTATCAATACTGAATTCCTTTTATTTTATAGTAACTATCCTTTATCATAAAGAATATATCTCAAGGATATATTCCTTATTTGAACCACCCATATATTTATTAGGTTACACTATAAAAAAGGTTATTCTAATAATTAACGATCACTAAAAAATGTAGTTGTGAAACAAAAAAAAATTATCAATGAATGTGAAATAACATCTCATAGATGATGAAGAGAATACACTGATTATGAGGAAAAAAGAGGATAATATATTTTCCATGTTCTAGATTTTTTCCACCCCTCAATATTGAATTCTAAAAAATATTCTATAGGAATTTATATGTCATATTCATATAAATCTATAGATGAAATTTTCCACATAAATTCCATGTTATTTAATTATATCAGATATGATATCATTTAAAATAAATAGATTAATAGTTAGAAAAGATTTAATTATCTTCCCTTTTAGTTCTATGAAATATGAAATTGGTAATGTATTATGATATTTAGTAACATGAATGTCTTGATACATTATGAAATCTATATCATTTAATTGAATAAACTATATCTCCTTTACATAAAAGTGGATGGGGTGAACATGTATCATTTAATTTCACCTCACTCCCTGACCAGCAATGAAAGCCAAAACTGACATCATGAAATTTCATTGATTCGGAATAGATATCATCATTGGGATTAAAAAATGACATATATATTGATAAAAAGTGTTAATAATGAAGATATATAAAAAAATACCAAACAGTATGGGTTTAATCCATCAATGACACTTATTTAATGAATTTGAAAATTTTACAAAGCCCATTATTAGATAAAATCCAATAATCAATCATAATAATTTCATCTAAAAGAAGTATGATCACATTTATTACATGTATTAATATCAAATAATGTTCAAAGGAAAATTAACATGGTTATGACGGTAGAACTGAAGGATGTAGTAACAGCTATTTGGGAGAATCTCTATCCTATTTGGTTAGGGGAATATGAACCACTATCATTCCCCCATGGTTATAATATCTCTTTAGGTTCCAAAATTTTATAATAATTTTTTAGGATTAGTAAATTTTTAAAGGGATAGGGGAATATTATTACATAACCTCTTCCTTATAAGGCCTCATCCTTAAACCTTACTTAATCTTGAGTTATTACAAGATTACACATTGAGGATCTTTTCGGGTTTATAGTTTTAGAGAATTAGATCTTAAAACATTCATTACAACCCACATTAAAACAAAGTGGTTACATAAAGATAGTATTATTCATTCCCATCAATAGAAACACATTTAAAATAAAACATGGATTATTTCTTGACACTTCCTTGACACTATCATCATATCATGTACCTTTCCCTTGACCTGTGAAAAACATTTCAAAAAAACTTGGGATGAGCATAAAAAGCTCAGTATGGGTTATAAAAACATGGAAAGGAAACATGAGTTCATATATACATAAGAATTAAATCATACTTTACCCATAAAACATAGGCACTTTAACATACCTCATAAAATCATGAATAAATCATAGAAATCATAAGACATAAAGGTAACTTGAGGCATTCATAACATTCTTACGTAGGGAGTAACCCTCTTGGTTACGTTTGGAATACCCATCACAGTATATTCCCTAAAATCTCTTCGGAGAAACCTTAACGTTTCACTCCTTCACGTTACCCAATGCATTGGAGAGCTATATCGGGCTCACCCACCCTTAGTTTATCAAGGAACCACCCGTCTTCATAATAATGCCCAAGAACCATAACATAATCGTATCACATAAAACATGCATAAAGGAAACATAACATTTCCACATTTCAATCACAAGATATCAATACAACACAAAAACATTGTGAAAACCATTTTCAATACCAAAATAAAAGAAAAGTAAAACATGGTATTTATTTTTCTTTTAAAAAGAAGGTATGGCTTGTAGAGGAATTCGAAACTCAAATAACGGTCACGACGGCGGAGAAGTCGTTGTCGCCACATACGTACGACAAAAACATTCCCTTTTGTCATTTATTAAACACTTCATATAAAAAAGATTCCTTTTGAATAAACTTAAAAGTAAAAGGGGTTTATACACCGTATAAAAGAAAGTTGTGTATAAAATAAAATATTCTTCAATGAAAGGAGATTGAGACGAAGTCCCATACCTCGTATCCGACTTGACCCGACCGTTCTTTAATCTCCTGAATAATAAACTTGAGTTAATATATACTTGCTTATGAACCTTTTTCAAGTTCATTATTCCTTTTATACCATGTTATGAACATCATGTAATCATTTAAGTTAATAATGTTCATTTTGTCGGTATTTGGTTCTTAGGTCAAAAATAGACTTCTTACACTTACATGTTGTTAATTTGGTCAAAGGTTCATTATATCCAGAATGATATTAATGATTTGGATAACATATATATCATATATATTCATCATATACATGTATTTATAATATTACATCACATTTAGATGTAAGAAATGAAATGCACCGTTCATGGAGACGGTAAGCCGTACGTACGCATTAACGCTACTTCCATTTCTATATCGTATTTCTGGAATGGAATCATAATTATATAAGAGTATATTATAATTCTAGTATAATAACATATATAATATCATTAACTTTATCCTTTAAACATCCCACATATGGTATTAACGAATCAAATCACTTTCAGGGGGCGGTAGTCCGCACTTCCTAAAATGAAGATATCGTGTTTACCCATAATGGAAACCATAAAGGTATGCCCAAAATGAAAAAAACAGAAGCTTAAGGAAAACATAAACATATTATATATCATATATAAAAATAGTGACATCATAATGGCCACCTTTGAAGGTGTTAAATGAGTATTGAACAATCATCGTTTCGGGAGGCAGAATTTCGCCATCCACGGAAACCGTATGTTCTTTAACCATTTGATGTATTTGTGTGAGAGTGTAGCTAAAATAAATCTTATAACAACATCCTAGTATATTTAATATACTGGTGTTGTTACAAAATAATTAAATAAAAAGAGTTTAGGGGGTTGGAGAATCAAAATAAAACAAATGAACATGAGAGAATGAATTCCCTTTAAAAGTGTAAATCCTTTTGATTTGAGCCTAAAGGCTTCCTTTGAAAGACTTATTCCCAAATGGAATCCTCTAGGATGAGTAGAGGGATATGGAGAGATTAAATGGGCAGGGGTTGGCCGATACAAAGGCTTGAGGAGTGTGTGAAATGAGGTAGAGGTGGGGGCCTTTTATAAGAGGAGAGGAGGGGCACTTTTGGAAAGTAAAGAAATATTACTTTATTTGAAAATGTTTTTCGGTTTTAAAAGGTCCCAAATTGATATAATTTGTGGATAAGGTGATACGGGTTCGAAATCCACTCATCCAATTGGTTTTGGACATGTTTAGTTCATAGATTTTACATTATCTTTCCATTTTATTTAAATCGTCAAATAATGATGTCATCGCTGCATCATTGTTATGTCATAAATAATTTAATTTATTTAATGTCTAAAAATTATAAAAAAAATACTATGATGTAGGAAATCTTTTTATCTTTACAATGACTATTTATAAACAAAAATATGATCTTTATAACCCCGTGTAAAAATTGTCTTCGTAAAACATATTATGTTTGTGTCATTTTTACTTTTACATTAAATAAAAAGTAATTTATGTCATTTCCCAACCAAAGTGGATCCATGGGGTCCCCAAGTTGACCCATGGCTTTTCTTGGTCGGCCATGACACAACCAATGATGGTAGGACATGTTTCAAGCTCATCTTATTTTATTAAAGCATTATTTTTACCTTAAACTATACTAATTACCACTAATCGCGATTAAGAACTTAATAAGTTACTATTCACCAAAAAATTATTATAATCTCATTGAACCACATTTTACTTCTTAATGAAAACCATGTATGTCAGATTTTTGAAATTCAAAACACAATGATGGCAAAATTTCATTTAAACGGAAAATCAGTCTTTATAAGTACCACTTAGTGGTTTCACTATTCATCAAAAATTGAAGTTTTTCAGAAAATTACCAAAAATTCACCCTAAGCTATATTTCATATTACTAATTCAAAAATGAAGTCTATTTTACAAAATTCAAAACATATAAGTCACATTAATTAATTTAATAATTAATTCCCCCTGTCAGAGCAAATAGCGTGTTTTTATGAAACAATAAGTATCAAAAGATTGACACTAGTTTAAGTCCAATTTCAAAGTGAAATTAATTCCAATTACCACCATTGGATTAAATGGTAAAAATATATTCATATTACACATTAAGACCAATTCAAAATATAATCTAATCATATAAATAAATTAGATTAAAACGCAGTTTTGATGTAAAATGCAGTATTTTTCACTATTCATTAAAAAATGAACATTGTCAGAAAAATACCAAAAATTCACACAAAGTAAATTTTTATGTCCCAATCATAAAGAATAAGTTTATTTTGAAAAACATAGTTTATAAAATTTTCAAAATATATATTTAAAAAGGGTTTTCCATCATAAGGCAGTAAAACAATCTTTTAAGAATATTAGTGTATTCCATGCTTAAGATTGGATTTATTTTCATTTTAATCCTATAAAACACTATCTTAATAATTAATAGACATAGATAAAAATATATATTATTCATTACTTACTTGGGATGTTACATCCTTCCCCCCTTTAGAAAATTGCGTCCCCGTAATTTATTTACTTATCGAATAAATGGGGGTACTTATCCCTCATTGCATTTTCAGATTCCCATGTTGCCTCTTCAATCATGTGGTTTTTCCACAAAACCTTTACCTGGTGAATCACTTTATTCCGTAACACTTTCTCCATGTGGTCAAGAATCTGTACCGGTTGTTCCTCATAAGATAGGTTCTCTTCCAACTGAACTACCTCTGGGCTCAAAACATTAGATGGATCTGGCATATACTTTCTCAACATTGAAACGTGAAAAACATTGTGTACCTGAGATAAACTCGGAGGTAAAGCCACTCGGTATGCAACTGATCCAACTCTCTCCAGAATTTCGTATGGTCCAACGATCCTTGGACTCAACTTTCCTTTCTTACCAAATCTCATCACATTTTTCCAAGGAGAAACCTTGAGAAAAACATGATCACCTACCTCGAAAGATAGATCCTTCCTCCAGTTATCTGCATAACTCTTCTGCCTGCTCTGAGCTGTTCTCATGTGTTTCTGAATCAGCTGAACTTTTTCTACCATCTCTTCTACCAATTCTGGTCCCATCAACTTAATTTCACCCACTTCATCCCAGAAAGCTAGAGTTCGACACCGCTTCCCATATAATGCCTGAAATGGTGCCATCTGTATACTGGAATGAAAACTGTTATTATATGAAAATTCAACCAAAGAAAGATGTTGGTCCCAACTTCCCTGATAATCCATAGAACAAGCTCGTAGCATATCCTCCAATGTCTGAATTGTTCGTTCTGACTGCCCATCTGATTGAGGATGAAAAGCTGTACTAAAATTTAATTCAGTACCCAACAACTTCTAAAGGCCTTTCCAAAAGTTAGAAGTAAACCTGGGATCACGATCCGATACAGTGGAGAGAGGAACTCCATGTAACCTGACTATCTCTTTATGATACAAACGGGAAAGTTGATCTAGGGAAAAAGTATCTCGTATAGCAAGGAAATGAGCAGATTTAGTCAAGCGATCAACAATAACCCAGATTGAATTATTACCTCGACATGTCTTCGGTAATCCAACAAAAAAGTCCATGGATATATTCTCCCATTTCCACTCTGGCACTGGTAAAGGCTGAAGCATCCCTTTTGGTAACTGCTACTCTGCTTTAACATGTTGACATGTCAAACACTTCACAGTAAAATCAGCAATATCTCTTTTCATTCCATCCCACCAGTAATACTCCCGCAGATCTCTATACATCTTAGTACTGCCCGGATGAACTCAAAACGGAGAACTATGAGCTTCACATAACAACTCTCTCTTCAACTGTGAATCACAAGTCACACACAATCTCTTCCCAAATCTCAAAACACAATCATTATCAATGTTGAATTCAGGCAACTTACCTTTCTGAACCAGCTCTACCTTTTTCTGCAACTCACTGTCTTGCTTCTGTGCTTGCTTGATTCTATCTGATAGAGAAGATCTCACTGATACCTGAAACAAAACAGAAGGACTTCCTGCACCAACAACTTCTATGCCAAAGTTCATCAAATCCTTAACCAAAGGATCACGTTCCAAATACAACATTCTTAATGAAGCATTACTTTTTCGACTCAAAGCATCAGCCACTTTATTTGCTTTTCCCGGATGGTAATGAATTGTACAATCATAATCCTTGATTAATTCTAGCCATCTCCTCTGTCTCATGTGTAACTATTTCTGAGTGAATATATACTTTAAACTTTTGTGATCTGTATATATTTCACACTTTACTCTATACAAATGATGCCTCCAAATTTTTAAAGCAAAAACAACAGCAGCTAATTCCAAATCGTTTGTAGGGTAATTTACCTCATGAGTTTTCAACTGTCGTGAAGCATAAGCAATTACCTGATCATTCTGCATTAGGACGCAACCAAGTCCTTTCAATGAAGCATCACTGTATATAACAAACTCACCATTCCTGGAAGTTAGTGCCAAAACTGGAGCATTCACCAATCTTCTTTTCAATTCCTGAAAACAATCATCACATTCTTTTGTCCAGATAAACTTAACACCCTTCCAAGTTAGCGTAGTCATTGGACTAGATAACCGTGAAAAATTTCTAACAAACCTTCGGTAATAGCCCGCCAAACCAAGGAAGCTACGAATCTCGGTTACTTTTGTGGGTCTTGGCCATTCTTCCATAACTTTTGTTTTTGCAGGATCAACAGTTATTCCATCTTTAGAAACAATGTGACCAAGGAAAGAAATTTGTTGCAACCAAAACTCACACTTGCTGAATTTTCCATACAGTTTCTTTTCTTTTAAGGTTTGCAAGATAACCCTTAAATGTCTTTCATGCTCCTCTTTACTTTTAGAAAACACCAAAATATCATTAATGAAAACCACCACAAACTTATCCAAGAACTCATGGAAAATTCTATTCATTAAGTCCATGAATACAGCAGGTGCATTGGTTAGCCCAAAAGGCATTACTACAAATTCATAATGGCCATATCTCGTACGGAACGCGGTCTTCAGAATATCTGCCTCCTTTACCTTCAGCTGATGGTACCCCGATCTCAAGTCAATCTTTGAAAAAAACTGAGCTCCATGGAGCTGATACAACTTCATTTGATGGCACGACATCTGCTGAAGTAGTTGCAAAGGATTTCACCACCCCTTTCTGCTTGTAGTCTAACTGCTTCCCATCACTCAAGCTCTTTGCCGGACACTCGTTTGCATAGTGACCCATCTCATTGCACTTATAACATTTCACTAACTGTAAATCAAATTTGTTCTTACCTTCACCTTGATCCTTTTCAGTGCAATCACGAGCCTTATGTCCCATCTTACCACATCGGTAGCACTTTTCAGAATTCAGAAGACACTCCCCAGCATGCCTTTTGCCACATTTATCACAAACTGAAAACTTAGTTTTCTTACCATCAGACTTTTGTGAAGAATTATTACCTTTCTCCTGCCACCTCGGTCTCTTCTTCTGCTGGTTGTTATAGAACACTTGGTCATCGGAAAACTCCATTTCCACCTTCTCAGCACATCGAACAAGCTTTTCATAACTTTTAAACTCACGAGAAGCTAATGCCCTTCGATATTTTGGCTTTAATCATGAGTAAAAATGATTGATTTTACTATCAAGGTCTCGGATAAAATTTGGAGCATACCTTTCCAATCGAGTGAACCTTTCTTCATAGGCATCCACTGAGTCTTCCTCTTGCCTCAATTCCAAGAATTGCTTTTCCATCCTAAGTCGAACAGCCTTAGGAAAATACTTCTCAAGAAACATACCTTTGAATTCATCCCAGTCAAGATCATCAATCTCATCGGCGTCCCTGATATTTTTAACCATAGACCACCACTGATCTGCTTCACCCTCCAAATGGTAAATAGAAAGAATAACCTTTTGATTGTCTGAACACCCCATGACATCAAAAATCTTCTCTAGTGCTTTAATCCACCCTTCAGCTAGCACAGGGTCAGATGATCCTCTGAATGATGGTGGATGTTGCCTCATGAAATGTTCCACCACTGACATGTTCCTCTGCGGTTGATCTGGCTGATCTCGTGCATGGATACCGCCACCATTTATCGCTTGAGTCAACTGCGCCATTACTGGAGCAAACTGTTCAGTTCCAATTCCGACCATTTTTGGATGCTGATTCGGAAGGTTATTTCCTTCTGTATGCCTTCTTAGCACTGCTTCCATATTTCCTCTGTGGAAAACCATTCTGAACAAACATGTCTTAGATGAAGCAACATGGTAATCTTCAAATGGTATATCATTTCAAAGAAATTTTTTTTGGATAATCATTTAATAGAATTCTAACTCCTAAAGTTATCTAAACCGACCTCTGATACCAGCTATAAGGCCCCAGCCTTAAACCTTACTTAATCTTGAGTTATTACAAGATTACACATTGAGGATCTTTTCGGGTTTAGAGTTTTAGAGAATTAGATCTTAAAACATGCATTACAACCCACATTAAAACAAAGTGGTTACATAAAGATAGTATTCTTCATTCCCATCAATGGAAACACATTTAAAATAAAACATGGATTATTTCTTGACACTTCCTTGACACTATCATCATATCATGTACCTTTCCCTTGACCTGTGAAAAACATATCAAAAAAACTTGGGATGAGCATAAAAAGCTCAGTATGGGTTATAAAAACATGGAAAGGAAACATGAGTTCATATATACATAAGAATGAAATCATACTTTACCCATAAAACATAGGCACTTTAACATACCTCATAAAATCATGAATAAATCATAGAAATCATAAGACATAAAGGTAACTTGAGGCATTCATAACATTCTTATGAAGGGAGTAACCCTCTTGGTTACGTTTGGAATACCCATCACAGTATATTACCTAAAATCTCTTTGGAGAAACCTTAACATTTCAATCCTTTGCGTTACCCAATGCATTGGAGAGCTATATCGGGCTCACCCGCCCTTAGTTTATCACGGAACCACCCGTCTTCATAATAATGCCCAAGAACCATAACATAATCGTATCACATAAAACATGCATAAAGGAAACATAACATTTCCACATTTCAATAACAAGATATCAATACAACACAAAAACATTTTGAAAACCATTTTCAATACCAAAATAAAAGAAAAGTAAAACATGGTATTTATTTTTCTTTTAAAAAGAAGGTATGGCTTGTAGAGGAAGCCGAAACTCAAAAAACGGTCACGACGGCGGAGAAGTCATTGTCGCCGCATACGTACGACAAAAACATTCCCTTTTTTCATTTAGTAAACGCTTCATATAAAAAATATTCATTTTCAATAAACGTAAAAGTCAAAGGGGTTTATACACCGTATAAAAGAAAGTTGTGTATAAAATAAAATATGCCTCAATGAAAGGAGATTGAGACGAAGTCCCATACCTCGTATCCAACTTGACCCGACCAATATTTAATCTCCTGAATAATAAAATTGAGTTAATCTCTACTTGCTTATGAACCTTTTTCAAGTTCATTATTCCTTTTATACCATGTTATGAACATCATGTAATCATTTAAGTTAATAATGTTCATTTTGTCGGTATTTAGTTCTTAAGTCAAAAATAGACTTCTTACACTTACATGTTGTTAATTTGGTCAAAGTTTCATTATATCCAGAATGATATTAATGATTTGGATAACATATATATCATATATATTCATCATATACATGTATTTATAATATTACATCACATTTAGAGGTAAGAAACGAAATGCACCGTTCATGGAGACAGTAAGCCGTACGTACGCATGAACACTACTTCCATTTCTATTTCGTATTTCTGGAATGGAATCATAATTATATAAGAGTATATTATAATTCCAGTATAATAACATATATAATATCATTAACTTTATCTTTTACACATCCCACATATGGTATTAACAAATCAAATCACTTTCAGGGGGCGGTAGTCCGCACTTCCTAAAATGAAGATATCGTGTTTACCCATAATGAAAACCATAAAGGTATGCCCAAAATTAAAAAAACAGAATCTTAAGGAAAAAATAAACATATTATATATCATATATAAAAATAGTTACATCATAATGGCAACCTTTGAAGGTGTTAAATGAGTATTGAACAATCATCGTTTCGGGAGGCAGAATTTCGCCATCCACGGAAACCGTATGTTCTTTAACCATTTGATGTAGTTGTGTGAGAGTGTAGCTCAAATAAATCTTATAACAACATCCTAGTATATTTAATATACTGGTTTTGTTACAAAAGAAGTAAATAAAAAGAGTTTAGGGGGGTGGAGAAGCAAAATAAAACAACTGAACATGAGAGAATGAATTACCTTTAAAAGTGTAACTCCTTTTGATTTGAGCCTAAAGGCTTCCTTTGAAAGGATTATTCCCAAAGGTAATACTCTAGGATGAGGAGAGGGATGTGTAGAGAGTAAATGGTCAGGGTTTTGCCGAGACAAAGGCTTGAGGAGTGTGTAAAATGAGGTAGAGGTGGGGGCCTTTTATAAGAGGAGAGGAGGGGCACTTTTGGAAAGTAAAGAAATATTACTTTATTTGAAAATGTGTTTCGGTTTTAAAAGGTCCCACATTGATATAATTATTGTATAAGGTGATAAGGGTTCGAAATACACTCATCCAATTGGTTTTGGACATGTGTAGTTCATAGATTTTACATTATATTTCCATTTTATTTAAATCATCAAATAATGATGTCATCGCTGCATCATTATTATGTCATAAATAATTTAATTTATTTAATGTCTAAAAATTATAAAAAAATAACTATAATGTAGGAAATCTTTTTATCTTTCCAATGACTATTTATAATCAAAAATATGATCTTTATAACCCCATGTAAAAATTGTTTTTGTAAAACATATTATGTTTGTGTCATTTTTACTTTTACATTAAATAAAAAGTAATTTATGTCATTTCCCAACCAAAGTGGATCCATGGGGTCCCCAAGTTGACCCATGGCTTGTATTGGTCTTCTATGACACAACCAATGAGGGTAGGACATGTTTCAAGCTCATCTTATTTTATTAATGCATTATTTTTACCTTAAACTACACTAATTACAACTAATCGTGATTAAGAACTTAATAAGTTACTATTCACCAAAAAATTATTATAATCTCATTGAACCACATTTTACTTCTTAATGACAACCATGTATGTCGGATTTTTTGAAATTCAAAACACAATTATGGAAAAATTTCTTTTAAATGGAAAATCAGTCTTTATAAGTACCACTTAGTGGTTTCACTATTCATCAAAAATTGAAGTTTTTCAGAATATTACCAAAAATTCACCCTAAGATATATTTGATATTACGAATTCAAAAATGAAGTCTATTTTACAAAATTCAAAACATATAAGTCACATTAATTAATTTAATAATTAATTCCTGTTGTCAGAGCAAATAGCGTGTTTTTATGAAACAATATGTATCAAAAGATTGACACTAGTTTAAGTCCAATTTCAAAGTTAAATTGATTCCAATGACCACCATTGGATTAAATGGTAAAAATATATTCATATTACACATTAAGAAAAATTCAAAAGATAATCTAATCATATAAATAAATTAGATTAAAAAGCAGTTTTGATGTAAAATGCAGTATTTTTCACTATTCATTAAAAAATGAACATTGTCAGAAAAATACCAAAAATTCACAAAAAGTAAATTTTGATGTCCCAATAATAAAGAATAAGTTTATTTTGACAAACATAGTTTATAAAATTGTCAAAATATAGATTTAAAAAGGGTTTTCCATCATAAGGCAGTAAAACAATCTTTTAAGAATATTAGTGTATTCCATGCTTAAGATTGGATTTATTTTCATTTTAAGCCTCTAAAACACTATCTTAATCATTAATATAAATAGATAAAAATATCTATTATTAATTACTTACTTGGTATGTTACACTCCTCCTATGATGAAGCTATGTTTTTGTGAATGGTATCTTTGTAAAAATATAATCCATACTAATTTCAAAATTTTCATGACCTATAATTCTATTTGGGGACATGAAACATAAAAACATTTGGGGAATCTCTCTATAATTGCCTCCATAAATATATCCAAGTGGATCCAATTAAGGATAAGTTGAAACCCCATAGTATCTTAAAACTAATGAATCCACTAATTAAGATTAACACTAAAGGGTATTTCAATATAATTCACAACTGACAAACCAATGGTGATGAGACTTTTTATTCTTATATTGATGATATGATATGTTAAGTGTATTATATATCAATAATAATCCTTGGTAATATAAATTTATATGTGGTAGAGTTTGGGGACTATTTTATAGAATAAAATATAGATGGTTTTATTTGAAATATGTTTCACAGAAATATATATGAAAAACAATTCATAGAAAAATCAAAATACAATCTATAAATTTATATGCACCATAAAATGTTGTGTTCGCACCACCATGAAAGGCTTCAAACAATGGAGAGGGAAGACTTATCTATATGCCCCATCCATTATCTAAATAATATTATCCTCTGGTGTGGATGATATATTCTTCCAACATGTGGTATAAATAAAAGATTTAAGAATAACCAATGTTAATTTACCCATGAGAAGTATTCATTCTAGGTATATTTTCTATACATATCCACTCATTAATCATTAAAAAAACATCATCAAATTGAAGAGTATTATATTTCCTTAAGAGTGGTTCCACGTCATCCACCTAATGTGGGATCTTGAAAAAAAATTATAAATAATGGAAGATGAAAATTAAGAATTCATTCTATTAGGGAAGAAACTAAGTACATTTCAAGAGAGCTACCAAATTCACCCCACAAAAATTTTATCCAAAAATGCAGGAATGCCCACAATTTCATGCTTCACCCTTCACTTCCCCAAGTAAAATTCATGGATAGGAAATTCTTTCATAGGAACTCATGTACACCATTGATTGGAATTCATCCAAAATAGAGGTTGTTGAAGTATAGTGTGAACCATTTCAACTATATAAAAAGAAATACCCTAAATGGGAAGATATAATTATTCAACCACCAAACTTTAGGAATCAATAATTAACAATATTCAGAGGAATTATTTACCAAAGGTAGATCATGACACGTTTAATGTTTTGGTGTGGTCCCATGATCATAACCCTTTTGAAATAATATGTTTCTAAATCTAGATTCATTATATTGACTATAGATGAACCATATTTTTCTTTTATATTTTTTAAGATAGGTTAGTCATGAGATAGGAAGACATAAAATAATAATTTATTTACCAACTAAGATCTAAAATAAAAATTAATATATTTCCTTATCTTAAAATTTGAAAACCTTATAATTTTTGTGTCACATACATCTTTTCTAGGTGGATTATTTTTTCATGCCCAATGAACCTAGAAATTCCCCATGAATAGTTGTTGGGACTCTCTATTGAGAAACTCTATGATGACTTCAAAATTCCACTCATTATTGTTAGATATATAGAAGGATTCCATGTTATTTACACAGTTATAAAAATAGTAGAATATTCTATTTGGAGATCCAAAGGCATGTCTCAACTAACAAAAACGCATTAAAAAACAAATGAAAAGTGGAATCTGAAACCATTACACATATGAAAACTTTGACACTATCCCTAGCTTAGAAGAACATTTCATGTTGTGAGAAACCACATACTCAGTGGAAATTAAAATAGAAACATCCCCCTCAGGATGGGATAGAAGAGAATAATTGATCACTTAATGTAGATCAAGTGAATAAATTTTATCAATTAAAAGATGATTAGGTTCCTAGTTACTTCATCATAGCAATAGATAATTATTTATTATGGTATTCCAAGCATAGAAGACCAAATCAAGTCATCCTCATGGATCATATAAATTATTTCCCCTTCAAATAAACATTATGTCACAAAACAAATAGTTCATTGTTTGTTAAATACATCCTTAAGATAGTGGTTGATTATGGAAAACTAAAATTAGGTAAACTACTATCACATTTCTAATGTGTTTATTTCACTACTAGGGAATAAAAAATAGTGATATGTTAAATGTATGGGTGTACAGATGTTTGGAAACTAAATTAATAGATATATTGTTAATCGAGCTTATGTCATCCTTATAACACAACTAATCTAGCCAGTCATCTCCCAATTCAATGTATTTTGATGATGTGAGATTCAATGAAATGAAAATATTGCATGATATGGTTTGATAAAATCTAATTTAACTAAAAAGATAGGAATATATTTCATGAAGATGAACCCACATAAATTCTTATGTAGATATGAACCCTCTCAGATTTCACACCTTTTATACTGAGGGGACGATAATCGCCCCAACAAATGGAACCATAATCATGTGAATAAATACTCATTTTATGTTAAAATTATTAATTTAATAAACCCATTATCCAACTAAGTGTATTAATATGAACAATATTTCCCAATATCGTACAACGAAGATAGAGGTAAAGGTTATATAATCTATTTGAAAAGGTAAAAAATCAATCTTATCCCTTCTCAATATTCCAACCATATCCATTATAGAATAATTTACTAATCCAAGACCCACCAGATAGAATTTTTTAAATCCTAAAAAGCACATGATAACACCCTAAGATCTTTCGTGATTCATCAAAACCCAATTATTTAGCAAGTATGACTATATTTGTTTCCATTATAAAATAACAAAAAACTAGTGGATAGACTTGTTAATCTTAATCCATCAATAATAGGTGTCCCTTCAACAATTGTTCATGCTCCAAACCCATCTCCATTAATAAATTTGTACCATAAGGAACATCCCAAAGAGATAACCATCATTGGGAAGATCAACGTAATATCTTAGTTATATAAAATTGTGTAAGTGTTATTTGTGGTTCTGATCAATATTTTATTCCTAAATGCCCTTAATTAATCAAATGATCTATCAGAAGAACTTGTGGAGTCTATATAAATCTATCAAGAGTTCAACATTGAAGATATTGACATTGAATATTACATTGATGATACAAAACTATTGGAATATCACATAGTCATATATTTCATAGTGTATTAGAATAAATGTTTTATACAAAAACATACCAGAACATTGTATGTATTTAAAAATGTCATTGAAATTTCTATATGATGGTATTTTATAAAAAAATGGGTCCTTAATCAACATCACGCTAGTTCATAAACAATGTTACATGGAGTATAATGAAACAAAATTTTACTCCTCACTTTTAACACATGATGATTACAAAATATGTGAGTAGAAAATTCATGGGGTGATTATGATTAGGGTTCAATTTTGGGACCTTATGGCTTACTCTAAATTCATGGATATTTTTTTATCATAAAACCATAAATTTCTTTTTAAAGATACCTTCGTTTCATTAGAATAAAAATTTCCATAATAATATAATGAATTTATAAAATATTATGTATAATGTAAAATATGGACATTTTAAAATTATAGGGATTAATTTGAATACAATAGATCTTAATAAATCAACATGAAGCTCTTTTAAATTGATTAAAACTACCAATTATTGATGATTTCTCCTAGGTTACTCCTTCAAAAGGTTTGGAAATGAAATTTACTAACCCCTATATGGATATTGAAAATGAATATGTATTTACAATAAATCTAATTGAGGTGAAATGTTTATATTTGGGTAAATGTTCATCAGTATTCTTGATTTCAGTCAAATTATTGAAACCCAATTACAATGAACAAGTGTATGATATTTATAATAGAAAAAATCCACCAGGTGAAAATTCCCTATCATATTCCCAGAGGTCTTAAAATATCCCTACATCATCAACTCAATTAGTAGAAACTATCATATAACAAATAATGAGTTTAAAATACCATACTTCTTTTTTTGAATTTTGAGAATTCAACACATCATCTACCCACAATGACATGGGAGAGGATGGAGAATGAGAGTTCACCCAAACACTCACTGATTATAGCACTCATACAAAAACACAAATTGAATAAAATGAAAGAACATCAATATCCATATAGAATAGAAACAACTTCAACTTGTCATATATATATATATATATATATATATATATATATATATATATTTCTCTTCGTAACAAATTTTTATTGAGAGTTCAGAAGATAATCAATAAAAATATGATATTAGAGACACACCTCTAATTGTTTTAAGAATGTTTCTCAATGACTATTTATGAGATCACAAAAACATTAGGACATATTGGATGACCTACACTCATATTGAATAGTGTTGATATGTGTTTTAATTAACAGTAGGTATATACCACTTTTCTAATGTATCACTAAGATTTTTTTTCTTGAAATTATATAGAAATTAAAATCATTGATCTTAATGTATCCACCCAAAAAATGGGATTACCTAGGATCACTATGGTCATAACAAGGACTCTAGAAATTTTTTTTGAACACATGCTGTTTAGGTAAATAGAGGATGATAAGATTATCAAATCCGAATTCACTTGGGAGGTTCAATATCTAAAATGGTTTTCTACAATTTTCCTAATCAAATATAAGAATGTGTATATCTCAGTTTTCATCAAATTTAGGAATCTCAATTGGTATTACCTAAAAGATGTTTTCCCTATCCCAATAATAGTAATTTGTATTGATGAAAGTACTAGATATCAACCCTTTTCCTTTGTGAATAAATTTTTGGGATTAAACAAAATAATAATATATTATTGAGATGCAGAATCCACTAATTTTATGTCTAAAAAAGATATACATTTCAGTCAAGTAATGGATTTTGGGTTGAAGAACACTAGTTCCACATATCAATACACTATACAACATATTTTCGGACCCATATTATGAAATACTCTTGAATATTAAATTAAAAATGTGGTGGTAAAATCACAAAAAAAATCCTGATCATATTTTCTATAATGATATTTTTTTTAACATTTTACTAATGAAAATAAAAAAGATAAACACCATGAAATATTATTTAAAGGATACCTTAGGAAATTTCCCCATCTTCATAGTACATTATCATATCATTTTAGTCAATCATGATAAAAAGTAAATTATACAATAAATATAGCCTCCTAAAATTAAAAAAAATTGAGAGGAAATCAAGGTCACTTTATTTAATCTAATTCAATATATGGATTATTTAATAAATGTGATAAACATTAATAAATTGGTGGAAAATGGATCCACCTATTGGTGGAATGAGGATTTTTAGGAATGTTTTCATACTCTAAATAAATATATTTTGATCCCAAAAACAATGATTCCCCCCATTTAATTAGATACCAATATTTTATATGTGAATTATTTTGAGAATTCATAATGTTAAATACTTGTATATAAAAATTACACATGAAATGAAACTAGAATCTACTATCTTAGAAGAAACATGATTAATAATGAGACTAGATATTAAAATTTAAATAAAATTTACCTTTCATTCATCATAATATTTTAGAAATTGAGGCACTATCTACAACAACAAGATGTCCACCTCGTCCATCATAATGACCTGATCAAATATATACTAAATAATCCAATGTTAATTTTGTGTTTGGAGTTATTGATGTTCATCATTTAGTTTTTTTACATAAAATTTACACCATAAAATTTTTTAAATGGTAATGGTAGATTATTTGGCCCATCATTTTTAGAAACGACATCATTTGACACATAATTTCTCAAAGATGAATTATCCTATGTTAAAAACATCCCAATAAATGTGAGATATAATTATATAATATTTTTATAATACAAATATTAAATAAGTTAAAGACCCTAAACACAATATATTATGTTTCGGTTCCATCAATATTCAACAACAATGGATGATTTGTTATATTACATTGCAAAAACACCAGGTTCTAGTGGAAGTTTTCCCTAAAAAATTAAATAAAATGAGGTAGAGAGTCAAGAATACAAGGGGTTTTTATATAAACAAGTGTCCACCACACCACATATATTTGCCTCCACCATTGGGGATCTGTAGTCAGGGTCCATATTTGTTATATTATTTCTTATATTTAGATTTGTAATGTCCCAGACTTGGATGCTTGTTGAAACGGTTCCCCAACCCCAGTTGGTCACTAGGCCTCAGGCGCATCTCCCCAAATTCTAGAATATGTCGACTAGTAGAAAGGGACTATGTGATTCAGTGGGCTGATTATGCCCTCAATACTATAGTATCACATAAAAATTCAAATACATATAACAGAGGAAGTGAAATAAAAATTAAACTAAAAGTATGAAAATATATTATTACATATCAATACACCAAAGTGTAACATTTATATAATGATGCAGATGATACATGAATCTCGAAATCAGAAAATGTAGTTGGTACAAATATCAAAAATAAAAAAATAAAAAAACTATTTCTGAGCCTCACCAGCCTCATCATGGTCATATACTCCCCTGATCTGAATCTATAGTCAACAACCTTTATGAGGATGCTTTCCTTTATCATCACCTGCAACCATATAATCTGTTTGGGTCCCCAAGGAGGCCCAAATAGTGTTTGAGATAAACATCCCAATATCCAACCACCCAGGTCTATACAGTTCTAATATAAATTCTATAAAAGTGCAATCAAGTGTAAACAAGTTGTAATGTAATGTGTGTGTGCCCATGGAATAAGTATACTGCAATAAGTATGACCAAACAATAATCAAGGATACCATAAAAAAAGATTCATATACTAATAAGGAAGATCTAACAATGTAAAGAAGGTTTTCACACGGCTACACCATACATCCATCAATATCTCATAACTGATATCCATATTGTATAGAGAAGTCAAGTGTCCCACAGTCACACCATATAGTGAAACATATCATCCCATGGCCATGCTATATAGTGAAGAGAAAACCTCAAGGTATAAATATAAGGAGCTTGTCCAATTAATCACATCAAGTACCATGGTCATCCTAGGTGGAAACTCAGTTAGAAAATGGGTGGGGTCCTCAGAGAATGAAAATAGAAAGTCTTACGTGATCCCAAGTAAGCTAGATCCATGAGGAAGAATGGCCTGGGGCATCCCATAGAATCAAGACCCAAGGGGAATATTCAACCCAAGGATCCCACTACCACATTCCAAATCCATTCATTCAAACATTCAATTTAAACATTAAATTGGACATTCCATGTGAGTTTACCCACCCACATCACCCAGTGCAAGTCATGGGTATACCCATTCATGGAAACAATTTTTTAAAACAATCATATGGTCCTAACCACCAATATATTAAATTTAACATTCTATTAGACCTTACATATAGGTATACCCACCCATATTATCTATTTATCATGCCAAACTATAATAATAGATATTGAATGATAGGATAATAATTAATCCAAGAGTCAGTACATCTCTTATATAGTCTATTCCAGCTATCAAGGCATTTAAGGGCTTCCTCTAACAAGAAAATCAATAGAAAACACCCCTTGGGTGGTTTAAAATAGTGTAAACAAGTATGTTTCCCTATGTCACACCCCATTGGGTACCATGAAAGGATTAATGGGTGCCAACACACCTAAACAGAACCAACGGGCATCCCCACTAGTTCCAGCTAGAACTACCGAAATCAACTCTCTAAAAAACTGAGGCCTCGCTAGAAAGTCTGGATAGTTTTGAAATGGGTGAATGCCTAAAAAACACTCTAAAATATAAAGGTAATTATATACTACCTAACTCACAACGGTAGTAGAAAACTCATCTAGTATGAAGTCATTATTTGTCTTGGTTTGATGAAATCTGAAGAACGGAAAAAGAATGAGATATTAGGGAATATGAGCCTAAATCCAAATAGTGAAGTTGTAGTTCTAAAGAATAAAGAATAAATAAAAAGGAATTGAGTAAATTATTATGAACTTACAACATGATATACCACACTCGAATTAGAGTATAGACAACTTCTATACCACAAAACCTAGAATAGAGGTGTTTTGGGTTCTAAAAATGAGACAAAAATAATTTTTCCATCAAAATATGAGGCTATTTCCATTTTTTTAAACCCATTGGTAAAGTGTATGGTTTTTACCAAAAGTAATGACTTGTAATCCCTTTTTTTCAGATCCGGACTGGCTACACACTGTGACGGCCTAGTACATGGTGTGTACTAAATGTACACGGCATGTAGTCCAAGTATACCGCGTGTACCTAGCCTATAGCCAGCTTTTAGCATGTTTTCCCCCTTTTTCCCAAAAACATCCCAACCGAACCATGTCCCGACATAGGGTCTAAGGAAAAAATAAATTAAACACATTTAACCCAAAAAAGGAATGGTATATACCCCAAGAAAATTTTGGGATCATACAGTCTTCCCCAATATAAAAATTCATCACTTAATTGCGCTCTGAATGGTGGTTAAGATTCTTCTGAGAACGACTCTAGACACTGAGTATGTATGTCATCCTCTGTCTCTAAACTCTTTTCCTATAGGCGTATATGCTTCCATATCACTCGTACTAGAATATTGATCATTCATGGAGAACCTTCATGCTCATGTCAATGATTTTTATTAGATGATCCACAAAGGATACATCTACCTGGATCTCAACCTCCTTGGGCTAAAAACATGATATGGGTATGAGTGATAGTGTTGTAGCTGAGATATGTGGAAGACGTCGTGAATGGATTGGTACCTCTGAGGTAACTTCAACTAATAGAAAACCGACCTAACTCTCTCTAAAATCACAAATATCCCAAAATATCTCAATGAATGTTTACCCTCTCTCTTCATCCTCCTATGTCCCAAACTCGGTGAAACACACAACAAAACATGATCCCCATCCTCTAGCTCTTGAGGTATTATGCGGTGATCAACATAAGATTTCTAACAATACGGTGTAGTATCCATCCACTTCTAAATCATATAGACCTTCTCAGAAGTATCATGCATGACACGTAGCCCCAATAATGCTACCCAACCTGCCTCTAACCAGCATAGGGGAGAACAGCATGGCCTACCATATAAATCCGCATAAGGTTCTATCTGTATCGTCACCTGATAATAGTTATTGCAGGCTAACTCGACCATGGTAATTTTCCTCTCCCAAGATCCCCCAAAATCCTAGACACATGCTCTCAGCATGTCCTCTTGTACCTATATCATACTTTCTGATGCGCCCTTAGTCAGAGGGCGGTATGCTATGCTTAAAAGAACTTGTGTACCCAATTCCAAGTAATGACACTTCCATAAACAAGACATAAAGAAGGAGACCCTAGCTAAAATGATAATTTGAATTACCATATGATGTTGTACCACCTCACATATGTACAGCGTTCCAAGATCATCAACATGAATGGTCTCCTTAATCAACATGAAATGTGTGACCTCTGTTATCCAATCAACAACAACCCACAAAACATCATTAACTCAAGGAAACCTCAGAAAACCCATTATGAAGTCCATCATGACCTCATCCCATTTTCACTCTAGGATGGGTAACTACTGTAAAATCCCATCTAGTCACTGATGTTCCTCCATCACCCACTGAAAAGAGGAATAACTCCTAACAAAACCAGCTACCTCTATCTTCATTACCAGACAGCAGAACTGACGTCGAAATTCAAAAAACATCATTGTGAATCTTGGATGAAATTATCTTGTTAAATCATGAAACTCCCTCATCAACTCATCACATATATCCAATGGAACCCAAACACGTCCATGGAAACGCAGGATCTCATCATCTGCTACCATCCAACTAGGATGAGTTTCCTCACCTGCCACAAATTCTCGTAGAACAAGGCCTTATACATCTGATAGATGATTCATCCTAGATCTATATAATAGGGTAGAGGTCACAACTAATGATAAAATAATTGTTTTCCCCTGTCTATCGTGCACCTCCAAATGCATCTCATAAAACAACACCATAAGCTATAATTTGATACTGGCATGTTGGACTGCCTCTATCTGGGTCCTCCGTCTTAGTATATCAGATACTTATTTTCCATTACAAGGCATGTAAGAATTATTGAAGTCAAACTATTGTAGTTAATCCACCCACCTTCACTACCTCAAATTCAGATCATGTTGTTTAAAGATTTACTTAAGGAATTTGTGGTCCATTTACACCACAAAATTATCACCCAATAAATAGTAATTCCAACTGTGAAACACATGAACAATTGTATTATACTTGAGATTGGGTGTAGGGTAATTCATCTCATGTGAACTCAGCTATAGAGACCCGTACACCATGACTCGATCTCCCTACATTAGAACTACCCCCATCACAATATCAGAAGCATCATAGTACATCATGTAGATCTTTCCCTAATCTATAAATAGAATAACTAGTGATGATGAAAAAATCCATTTTAGCTCCTCAAAGGTTGTCTCACTAGATTATGACAACACAAACGCCACACACTTCTTATTCAAGCATGTCAATGGCACTTTTATACATCATAAGTCTTATATAATATGCCTACAGTATCCAGCAATCCCCAAAAAACTCAGTATGTAAAATTCATTATTGGTATGTTCTTAGGGAACTATAGCTCTCACCTTCTCTCATTCCACTGACACTCCTGTCTTCGTGATGATGTGACAAATGAAGGGAATATGATCCATCCAAAAGTGGAACATTGCGAGAATAGAATATAAATGATTCTCTCTAAGTGTATTCAAAATAACCTCATTATGGTTGGTGTGTTCATGTGGATGGTGATAAAACACCAAGATATCATCCATGAAAACCAACACAACCAATTCTAAGTAATGATGGAATACTCGGTTCGTCAAAGGCATGAAAACATCTGAAAAATTCATGATACCAATGTTCATATCGAAATAATCATATTATACATACCTACAATGAACGGCTATATATGGTATGTCTGTAATTCGAACATGCACATGATGATATACTAACCAAAAATTGATCTTCGAGAACACTCGAGATCCTTTAAGCTGATCACATAGCTCATCTATATGTGGAAATAGATATCAGTTTTTAATCGTTATCTGGTTTAGTGTCTGATAATCCCATCATAGCCTAAAATTACCTGTTTCCAACACTTTCTATGGGGCGCGCGCATCTGTCACGCAGAGGAAATTCTATTGTCACCTTCCATTACCGCTTTCCAATGGCAGGTGGCATCCGCTTCTTGTTCAGGGAAGTCTTCTCCTTGATCCAAACGGGATGATGGGATATCAGTTCTTCCTTCCATGGATTCCTCCTCGTAACTCATCACCTGGTCCGGGTGTCCCTTATAGATTTAAGACGTAGTTTGTGAAGCTCTTCGCGGTTCCATATCTTCATGGACACCAGTTAATTACACCGCTTCTGTCATGACCTTCCAAGGATTCTGTTCAGGGCAGCAACCTTCGGTTATGAGAGTAGTCATGTTAGGGAATCACTGGCATGTCTTGACGCTGGGGATTGGCGTGTATTTCTTCTGTCCCTTATTATAGGGCTTCTCGAGGGTGCGGAAGCCTGAGGCATCCCACATCGAACACATGGAATTGTATGCTGATGGCATGTATCTGAGGTTTTCCTCAGCTTACCATGTTTAAAATAGGGTATGCTGCAAGTTTAATGTCTAGTGGAGATGGATCAGACTAATCAGAACACTAGCTAGAGTGTATCAGATTGAATAACCCACTGAAGGGAACACTGACTTTGGGGCCAACACGTGGGTGGATTTCCGAATGCTTTGGAGGGGAATAAGGAATGAAGTGGCATGATCCCACCAGGACGTGGCGGCCAGGTAAGAATCGGGATGAATGATGGCTTTGGGTTTGAGCCTCGAGAAGACTTCTTACGTATCCATGTGGCGGTGAACCAAAGTCCGCGTAGTTCAGTGAGATGATGGGACACCTTAAGAGGTGACCCGTGAAAATTGACTCATGGATGGGACCCAGAGGAAGTGGAACATCAGGGTTAGGGCATGAGATTCCAGAAACACATGGGCTCGAGGGAGAGGTTAGGATGAGACATGGGTGTTGGTCTTGAACCTCGTGAAGGTTTCCTACGTATCCTTGTGGAGGGGAATCAAAGACCACGTAGTTAAGATGTCGATTAAAGTTTAACGTCATGAGGGACAGGTATGGGGCTTATACGCTTAGGTTTCCCATGGTGCTGGCAGACCGACGTGAATGGGGTTGAAACGACTGGGTGGTGGGATTGAACCTCGTAGAGTCTTCCTACGTACCATGCCTTAGAACGGATCAAAGTACCCGTAGTTCGGGTGGATTGAGGCTTACACTCTGAGGAGGCCCAAGGTGGTGGGGCATGAAGCTCATGGAGGCTTCCTATGTACCATGCCTTAGCACGGATCAAAGTCCCCATAGTTCAGGTTGGGATGGGGATTATGCTCTAAGACGGCCTAATGTGGTGCGGCTTGAACCTCGTGGAGGCTTCCTACGTACCATGACTTAGCACGGATCAAAGTCCCCATAGTTCAGGTGTACAGTTTAACATCATGCGGGATGAGGGTGCTTGGCAGTTTAATGTCCTGTAGCTCGGACGAGGGCATTTGGGGCTTATGCTCTGAGGCGGCCCAAGGCGTGTCACAGTCAGTGCTCACTCTAAGATCATGGGATTCATGCTCGGTTTGAGAAACAAGAGGCAGGAGAGACCTTCCGATCACATCGTGAAGGGTGCATCCATGGGAAATGAGGAGGGGCTTATGCGTTGATCGGACCATGGTGCCAAGACATACTCCAGGATGGAGGCCCATGTGAGAAAAAGCACAGCGGGAGAGGGATTTGGGATGGAAGAAAGGAGGAGCCCCGTTCCCTATCATTCCCTTCGCTGGCCTTGGCACCGAGGATGTGAGGAGGAGCAGGGGTGACGCCTCCTGCATGAATGGTTTGGGGCTTACACAAAGGTGGATTCCCTTCCCCACGGACAAATGCCGCCCCGAAGAGGAGGATATCTCCCCCTATTAGGGATAATCCCATCCTCGTGGAGACGAGTGGGCATGGAGAATGTCCAAGGCAGGAGGACCCTAGGTGTGAGGCACGGGGTCAAGTCACAGTTTAACATTATGTGTTGAGGACAAGGTGCTTGGAAGTTTAAAGTCTTGCAGCTCGAACAAGGTGGGTTCGCTTCGCACCCCTAGGAATTACATGACCGGTAACCTATACCCCTTGTGGGAGGGAAGGCATCGGCAAGGCCGTGGTGAGGGGGGTGTCGTGGAGTAAACCATCGAGGGGTCCACGTTAGTGTGACTATGCGAAGAAGGAATAGCTGTTAGCGTGCCTATGCGAAGAATCATGAGGAGAAGCAACGCAACGGGAAGAATTGTCCCAAGTACATTGAAGATACTTGTACAAGCCTAGAAGGTCGTACGTGAAAACCATGTATGATGCGGAAGCCTAGGGTGCACAAGACACCTGCGAATGGAACCCAGAAGAAGGGCATCGGGCGCTCGTGCAAGGGGGAACCCAGGGAGCACCAAGGTGAAGGGACCCAGGGAATTGCGTGCAACCCTTGAGGTTTGCATGAAATAAAGGATCTCGACGCAAAAAGCACCGGGATGGCGCGAAATTGGTGATTATTGCGCATAATTGGGGGAAGGGGCTTTGCACGCGTCTAGGAGGATTGCGCCCAAGGTGTATGAATTACGCACATGCAGAAAAGGCCACGCGTAAGGACAAGGGGTGCACGCAAAGGGTAGGTATTGCACGCAACTGGCTGGCCTATGCGTTGTGGAAGGAATTGTGTGCAATGGGCAGACCCCGAAGGGATTGGAATTCAGTCTAAGTGAAAGGGGATCTCGCGCGAAGGTAGAACCTTGGGTGACTGGGCGCGAAAAGAACCATACCTGAAGGCCATATTGCACATGCACAGAATGCAGATCACGCACATGAGAGCTGGATCAGATTCTTCATCCCCGAAAAGGAAGGGGGTCTCCATCTATTTATAGGCATCCAGTGGCGCGAAATTCAGGGCTACGTGAAATAATTGCACGACTGAGGTGACGGAGCAAAATATCAACCGCGTGGGGCGCAGGCATGAAATTACTTTGTGTCGGTGCTGGGTAATCTTCGCGAATCCCAGTAAATTCTACGCGGCACATATTTTTTTGCGTACTTCACCTTTTTTTGCGCATCACCTCCGGGAACTCCGGACCGGGCCTCTGAGTTCGAATATGACTTCGCTTTGTCATTTCTAAACTTCTTTCAACACTTAAGCACTTTTCAGCGTCTAAAAATGCCCCCCCCTCATAATTGGATCAGCGAGGGGTCACAAAGATCAGATTCTGAAGGAAACACCGAAGTGTGGGGCTTTGTGGGTCCCCTGCATGCAATAATTTTGTAGCGGTGTACAAAACTCCGCCAGGCGCGGAATCCGCTTTTCGCGCGGGTGCGGATCCCAAACTTAGCCTATAAAAGTTTCCATGGGTCCCATTCTCCGTTCAACATTTTTCACTCCATAATCATTGAGCTCTCATGCGTGAAATTGCTTATGCTTTTGCGTGAAAAACCGCCTCGGCAGCACGTAATTTCAACGAGTTCTGGCGGCATTTTACGCGCAAACCCGGGATTTTTCGTGCCACGACCTGAAATTTCATGCCAAATGCTGATTTTACGCACCAGACTCTCATATTTCGTGCCAAACTCCTAAATTTCACACAACACTTCCGAAACACTTGGTCGGAAGAAGATGGCCGCAAACCGGGTTGATGAGGGGGAAGCCGCTGCTCACAGAGCTGAAATGGATGTGAATCTGAAGTTTTATGGCACCAAGAGGGTTGTCTCCAATAACCACACCATCTTCAACATGCTATCCCTTGCCGAGAAAGAGTACGCCCTGTCACACATTCTGCCTCAGTGGGACTTCGGCATTCTAAAGGAGGTTACCCTGCCGGGTTTCGAGGTTGATACACCGCGTTCATGGGTGACCTGTGAAGATGACCTTTATCAATACAATGTCACCAATAATGGTCATCCTTCCAGAGAAACCAGGAATGTGGAATTCTTCATCCTGAACCCCAGGACCAGGACCGTTGTTGGGGGTGACCCTGTTGCGGGGAGTTCCCCGGACCTCTATCCAAGAACTTTCCATCAGAGCATCACTAATGAGACCAAAGGTTAGCTGCAATACTGGGACCTATGGTCTGGAGAAAACTTCACCTGCGAGTGGGTCTGGGTGTACTAGGTTCTCCATACATGTGACCAATTTAGGGCCAAGTTGTGTCACATTGTCCTGTTCGAGGTGGTGTGGACATCGTAATTCCATTTCTACCAGCAGCATGAGCTCGGGCCGGAGCTATTCATCCAGTGGTCCCCTGACACCAATAATTTCCACCTTCACCAAGGGGAAGTCGGCATTAGTCTCTGGGACATCCACTGTATCAGGGGTATCCCTTTGGAGGGCCATCAGTATGATGAGTTCCTCCCGCCGATGAACATATGGGGTGATAGATCAAGGACCCCCATTCTGATGTGGCATCTGCTGGAGCAGGCCAAGGAGAAGCTGAGAGTCATGGACTTCCTGAAGGACATCTCCTACAAGGACGGGTTCATCCTACTCCTTGAGAGGGACCCAAAAATCAAGATGCCAGGGCGGGGTAGACGTTGTCCAACCGCAACTCAGAGGAGCAAGAGCGGATCATACTGGAGGGTCCTGGAGGCGGGGCACTACCAGTCATGGGGATACAGTGTGAATGAGACCCTGGACCCGAACATTCAGTACGCTGTATTCCTCCCCACATTCCTGAGCAGATGGTTCTTGCCAGTGCGGGATGCGAGGATGGGCGTCCGTCCAACGACCCTGGTGATGGCGGGCATCATGGCTGCCAGCAAGAGGTTCAAACTGGGGGTTCCTGTTCTGTCTCAACTGTACGCCATCTTGGGATGCATCTCGAGAGGGGGATCGCCTATGATAGTATGCGGCCCCTTCCAGATCTTCCATGGCTAGGTTGTGGCTCACTGCGGTGGATACACTTTCCCGAATTCCATCCGTCCTCCGGGAAATGGCATGCGACCCTCTCTACTGAATATTGTCGGGATCATGCCAATGACACTCAATGTGGAGGGAGTATGAATTAGGATTGTAAACCAAGCCAAATTACCCTTCATCCCATTCCCCACCCCAACTAGTCAACTGATGGATGATGGGAAAGGCTCACTGGAGCAGAAGGAGTACTTCCAGAGCATCCGAGGCGTGGTGCCTGTGGCCCGAATTGACAGGAAGACTTTTTGTGAGCCTTATGTTCCGTCCAGGTTCACAAGGCAATTTGGGTACCTCCAACAAATGTTGAAGATAGTATACATAGATGTCCAAGAGGAGAGGAATCCTTTTGTTCTTCATCAGTTGTGGCTGATGTTCATGACTTCCGTCTCTGGCAACATCATCACATTTCCTCCCACTGGCATCGACGATGGCCTCTCAACAGTGTACACTAAACTTTGGACCATAGCATACCCTGAGGGGATTCTATGGAAGATATTTCAGCAACTCAAAGTCGCCAGTGCAGAACCTTGGTGGCGAGAGAGCAGGCATGGTGCCTCTAGGGGAGGACGATCAGAAGCTCCTCCGGCGACGGGGCCCGCGGAGGCCGGAACCTCAATAGTGGGGGCATCACAAGGCGTGGTCGCGCCCTCATTACCTAGAGGAGGAGAGTTCCACTGAGTGGCCAAAGAACTTCATGGGAAGAAAATAAGATACCTGATCCAACCTTCCCACGACGTGGTCTTCCCTGCGCTATGGTCAGCTTGGATAACCCTGCTGTAGTCAATGAGTACTGAATCCCTCTGGTAGAAGATATTGCAATACGTGATCTAGAGTTTCCAGATGTCATGCTCGTTCGGGTTTCCGATAGAGTAAGATTCCATCGATGACATACATATCTGACGACCGTGGACACATACACACACCAATGGGGTCGGTGTGTGGAGCCACCTCTCTTGGTGAAGGTGCTTCTCGGCCAGGAGCATGATCCGGAAAGGATGTCGTCGGGGGATGATGACAGCGATGAGTCGGAGGGAAAAGAAACAAAAGAGGAAGTAGAAGGAGAAGGGGAATGTGAAAGAGAAGGAGAAGGGGAGCCCAAAGGTGAAGGGTCATAGGGGGAGTCCCACCAAGGGAGTCTCTGGGAGAGCTGTGAGATCATCGGCTCTAATATGGATGTGACCGAGCTCCTTGAGGTATGCTTCGACCCTTATCTTCTCATGTATTCTCTTTCCTTTGCAATCCTTTACCCACCTTCTTAATCTTACTCAGGAGAAAATCGGCATTGATCAAGCGTCTCCGGCTGAAGGAGGGGAGGAAGTGTCAATGGGGAAAGGCGGGGCACCGACGCTCGTTATCGAGCTGACAAGTGCTAAGGGATCCCTCGCCACGACAGATCCTGTAGCGGCCAGAGCACTAGAGGCTGATGCCCTGGGTTCCTGTAAGTGCCTTGCCATGACATCAGTAATTATTGTTGGAGGACTCAACTGATCACGGTTCTCCTTGTTTGTACAGTGATCACGGAATTGGAGGCTCATCGGGCTACTGATCCCAGACCATCTGCGAGTGTGCCGATGGAAAACATACTGCCCCATCCAGAACATTCCTCCCAAACTGAGTTAGCTCCATCAATTGGTGAGCAGGGAGTGGAGGACACCAATGTTGCTGCTGTCGAGGCAAGGATGAAAGTCGACGAGGGTGCCACAAGGATCGAGGGGATAGAGGAAGATCACCCTGATGCTGAGGATCCTATCCCCTGGGAGGAATCTCTAAGGAAGACCCTACCACTGGACTGTTGGCTATCTTCCCTATCTATCGGACCGCTGATCCTGAAGAAATTTTTAATTCAGATTCAGAAGCGGTCGAGGAGAGCCGGATGACGCAATGCAAGGGATGGAAATTCATCCGTCATTTGCTTATGCTACCTCATGTGGAATGGATGAAGTGGATGGGGTCACTCCACACATGGATATGTTTCCTATTTGCTGGAGGGGCAGATTATCAATGTCTTCACCTGACGGTCTGTGATTACATGGCTGAGAAGATGCGGGAGAGTAGTCGGCATGCCGACATCACCCAGTGCCAGGAGGAGTCGGAGAGCACCCAAGCATTCCTGAGGGCGGATCAGGAGTTCCAACACCTTGAGGAATAGGCGAAAGAGTAGTAGATATTCATCGCAAAATGATCTGAGCTCCTGGAGAAGTTAAGGGCCCAGCTGGCAGATGACCAAGAACTACTCGTGGAAGAGAGTCTCCAGATAACTGAGATCTAGACTGAATTGGAACGGGCATGGGCCAAGGTTAGCGAGCTGCGCTTTGCGGCCGCTGATGAAGAAATGGTCCTTAGGGGATGGGAGGCAGTCCTGGGGGCCACCAGCATAAAGGTGGTGGAATTGGAGAGATATATCCAAGAATCCGACCCTTAGGGGCCCTATTTTGGCCAAACCCATAAACTCATCTTCATTTTACTGATTCTTGTTCTTTTGAACTGTATGTATGAGAAAATTTATTTAATTTCCCCTTTTCTTAACATACTTTTCCTTTTCACTCAACATGATCAACCATAATCCTGAAATAAATATCAATCCATCCCTAAGCTCACATGGGCTGCAAGAAGCAAAGGAGGGTCGTACTATCACTTTTCTTGATCATGGGAGTGTTAACCAAGCTTCGGGTATTCGAAATTTGAACCCGGATTTCCTAGGAGAAGAGGGAGGCCCAATCAATAGAAGAAGACATCAAACCAATTGATGTACCGTCTTCTCAATGTACTTTAGCACACGAGCGGAGCAATTCCAGTGGCATTAGATTCAGTACGAACATAGAGAAATGAAAATTTTGAATCATGTTACCCAAATTTGGAGCATTATAGGAGGGTTGTGGCAATAAAGGATGATTTTTTACCGTGTTCGAAACATATCATCCCTATTTCATTAGCCTGAAATGGGGACAATAAATGAGGGTCGACTGCTGACTATGTTTGCAACATAGGACCTAACTAAAATATCACCGATCAGCCTTTTGGAAAGTTGGCCCAGGACAGAAGGCGTACCATAGGTCGATCATCCGTACTGTTTGGGGGTCCCTTCAAATGTTAATGAGGATGAGGATCCAAATGAAGGGGCACGCAAAGCATGGAATGGAAAGTGAAGTGGTGGTTTGTTCGAATGGAATTCAACACTCCCAAGATTATGCCACCGTGGTGGAAGCACATTAGGCGGACACATTAATCTGACCATGGATCATCCATACTTTTAAACAGGACCTCTCTAGCGAGGGAACTGTTGATTCCCAATGTCATTACGGGGTAGCTTGAAATTTTTTAGGGAAAATGCGACAGTTACTCAACTCCCTCGGGGGGGTCAGGCCAAGAGGCCGACGGTGGGGAAAGGGATGGGATTTTTGATTCCCAGGGCTGGACCCGAGACGAAATGTTAGGACGTTCCTACGTATCTCATAAGGATGATTATCAATACGCACATAGTTCTGGAAAGGTTCTTAGTTTAAGGTCTTAGAACTCGAACCAGGGGGAGCGGTAAGGAATGTAGGAGACACATTGTAAGTTGATTATGAATCCTAAAGTAAATGAGGACATAAGTCCTACTTACCATGTGTTCCCAGGGGAAGTGTTTTGGTCAAGGGACCAAACCTGAATGTTAGGCTGGGCCCGCAAGGAAGTGCTAGGGTGCTCCTACGTATCTCATGAGGAAGTGAATCAAGCCATACACAGTTCTTGGGAGAAATAAAAGGGTGGCATGGAACGGTAAGGTACTAGTTCAAAGGATGAAAGGTGCATGCGGGTCTATCCCTTGCACCAAAAGAAGCGGCATTTGATGTATCTTGTTTGTCCATTAAGGTGAATGTTTTTTCTCTTATGGAGAGGCTGACCTAGGGTAGAAATTTCTGGAATTGCCACAAGAATCAAGCTGTATATAGGTGTTGACAAATGGTATGGTAAATAACCAATACCCAACGTGATTTCCTCCATGATGAGGTTATCATAATGCAGTTCAGTTTTTTGTCATGCGGCCAGGACGATATTATCACAGTTTAGGGTCACGTGATTGGACCCAATAGCACAGTTTAAGGTCATATGGCTTGGACTTGGAGGAATGTGCACGATGCGATAAAACATACCCAACATGAATGTGGATGAGGTCCGGATCATCACTGCATGCACCTCTAGGAAAAGAGCATCGGTCCAAGAGGTCGGCGAGGGTCAGAGGATAAACTGGCAGGAGAAACTAGCTCCCAGTTGAGCTAGACTCAGAATCATGATGCCCGGGTGATCCCATGTATCCCATGGGGATGAGGGTCGAGCCACACATAGCCCTTAATGAAGGTATTAGTTTATAGTCTTAGAGCTCAGACCGCGGGGGGCCTAAAAGACGTCGTATTGCATCTTTGTCCCCCTGGCATGCGAAGGTGCACTAAGGGATAATGACAAGAGTGTCGACACTCCACCTGGACAAGATGGGGTGGAACATAATGTGAATCTTGCAACCAACATTCAAGGACTTAAGGGGCTAGCGTGATGACAAAGGATTACTGTTGACCATGTTCTCAACACAGCATCCTGTTGCGTTCGCCTGAAATGGGGACAAACAAACAAGCATCGACCACTGACCATGTTCACAACAAGGGATTTGTATCAATTTGTTGTCTGAAACCCTAAGGGGAGTTGAATCGTGATGGTAGAAGAGCCCTTATCCATGGTATCCATGCCATTTTGGGGGTCCCTTCGGGTGTGAAAGATAAAGGGGGCCCAAATGAAGGGGAACACGAAGCTTGACAAGTGAGGGGAACTTGCCAAAGTTGAATCTAAAACTCCGGGTCCTAGACCAGAGTACTCTAAACACACTGGAGGACCACTACAAGGGGTTGAGGGACTCAACTTGAGGGCATCCAAGAGATACCAGATTCCCAGGAGACGGGGGCGTGATACCAAAAACCCAACGCGAAGGAGGGAATGACCCTGTACCACACCTATATATCCCCCTTGTGGAGAGGGACAGGCCAAGGGGCCTAGGTGACTGGGAGATCATGGGATCTCTATGAGATGGGGTTGGAGCCGAAATCTAAAAGTTCAGGTGGTCCTACGTATCCCAAAAGGATGGGAATCAAGCCACACGTAGTTCTTGAAGATACAGTTTAACGTCATGTGGGACGACATATAGTTTAACATCATGTGGGATGAGCGGTTTAAGGTCATGAAGGAATATATACAGTTTAACGTCATACTGAATGAGCGGTTTAAGGTCATGCGGGACCATATGCATTTTACGGTCATGTGGGACAATATGCATTTTGCGGTCATACAGGACCATATACAGTTTACAGTAATGCGGGACCATATGCAGTTTACGATCATGTGGGACCCTATGCATTTTACGGTCATGCCGAACCATATGGAGTTTACGGTCATGTGGGACCATATGCATTTTACGATCATGTGGGACCATATGCAGTTTACAGTCATGCGGGACCATATACAGTTTACAGTCATGTGGGACCATATGCAGTTTACAGTCATGCGGGACCATATGCAGTTTACGGTCATGCGTGACCATATGCTCAGGAAAAGTATTTCTTGAGGAACTTGGCCTTGGTGGGAGGAATTATACGCTCACCATCCAGGGTCACCAGGGAGTATGCTCCATTTGGATAATCCTTATGAACAATGAAAGGTCTTTCCCACTTGGTCTCCAACATGGGTGGTTTCCTGTCAGGGATCATTAGTGCCCTGAGGGCTAATACCAAATCGCCTTGTAGGAAAGAGCGGAGGCGAAACTTATTGTTGAAATCTTGAGCCATCCTGCTCTGATACCTTTCTAGGTTGTGCAGGGCACGAAGCCTGTTCTCATCCAGTGCTTCTAATTCAGCTAGATGGATCTCAGCCACTCTATCTGGTGCTTTCTGGTCATAAACTGTTGTGCGTAGTGAGGGAAACTAAATCTTGATGGGCAGGATGACCTCAATTTCATACAACAGGAAATATAGGGTCACCTGGGTGGAATTATGAGTCGTCGTCCGATAGGCCCAGAGGGCGTTGTGGAGCTTATACGGCCAGCTCTTTTTATTCTGACTAAACATTTTCTGCAGAATGTTATAGAGGGTTTTATTGAAGCCTCAATCTACCCATTTTCTTGCTCGTGATAGCGGGAGGTATGGTTGGAGCGAATGTTTTACATGGAATACAATTTCTTCAGATCGGATGCTCAGAAGTTGGTGTCATTATCGGTGCGGATATCATGAGGCACCCCAAATAGATGGATGATATTAGAACTCATGAAGTCCACGATAGTACAGGCCTTGACATCCTTGAGTGAAATTGCCTCTGCCCACTTGGAGAATAAATCTGTAGCGGTCATAATGAACCAACATTGGTGAGCCGTTGCTAGTGGGTATGGTCCTATGACATCTGACCCCAAGAATTCAAAGGGCTAAGAGTACTTGGTGGTGTGGAGAAGTTCCAGTGGATGATGAAAAAAGTTATCTTGAAACTGGCATGGATAGAACCTCTTTATGAACACGATGCAGTCATGGATCATGGAGGGCCAAGAATACCCTAATCTCCAAATCTGGTGAGACAGTTTTGGCCCAGCCTGGTGGGCACCACAAGAACCGTCATGAACTTCATGCATGACCTGTGGAATCTCAACTCCTTGGATGCAACAGAGGAGAACACAATCAAAACGGCGCTTATAGAGGATCTTCTCAATACTAGGACCACTCTGGAGGGTAAAATGCAGTGTGCGGCATCAAATTTGCTCGCATTCAGCCCAATCAGTCAGGAGGAAACCATTTTGGAGATACTCAACAAAAGGGGCCCTCCATTCAGGTGTAGCATCAATCACTACATCTGAAGAGCCTAGCGGTCCCGGTGTGGAGGACCCAGTGGTAAGATGTCATACTCGCAGGTCGTCGTCATTCCCTAGGCTGACAGGAGCAACGAATCTCCGGTGAGCCACATGGATAATTATATCATCTTGTTCGGGCTCTAAAAGCGATGTGGCCAGGCTGGACAAAGAATCTGCTCGGCCATTCTATGACAGAGGGACATGGATAACCTCTGGACAAGAAGGGAACTGGGCCATCAGCTGGAGAGTGTGTTCTAACAATAGTATGAGCTCTGGATTCCTGACAACATAGTCTCTATTGACCTGCTTAATAATTAGATAAGAGTCCCCTTTCACATGTAAATGGGGCACGTCGATCTCAAGGGCCAGCTCGAGACCAGTAATAAGGGCCTGATACTCTTCCTCGTTGTTAGTGCAACCTTCTGATAATAGGAATGAGTATGGTAGGGCGGCTTGTGCCAGGGTGATAAATATGATACCCAAACCTACTCTATTGAGCCTAGGATCATTTATCCTCCTACCGGTGGGGCTCTGGGAAGCACCATCGAAGTGAATTTTCCATCATGGGATGGCCTAATGGACTGAGAAGATTGCCTCATCTGGAAAATCCATGTCCAAGGATTGGTTCATAGAGGTTGGATGGGAAGCTAGGAATTATACCAATGTCTGTCCCTTGATAGCCTTCTAGGGGACGAAACTAATGTCTAATTGATGGAGTATTACCGCCTACCACACTAGTCGGACGATCAACATGGGGCGATTCATAATATTCTTCTGTGGGTCTACTCGAGACACTAGTTGTACCTCATGGTGTTGTAGGTAATGCTGCAATTTCTGCACAGCAGATACAAGCGCAAGGTAGCTCTTCTCGATGGCGTATTATCTGGTTTCCTTATTGAGGAGCATGTGGTTGAGGTAGTAGAGAATGTTCTCTATCCCCTCATTATTTTTATGGGCGAGAAGGGTGCTGAGAGACTACTCCATGGCAGTGACAACAAGAATTAGTGGCTTCCTAGAGATGGGTGGCATCAAGAATAGAGGATGGAGCAGATACTTCTTGATTTCCTCAAAGGCAGTCTGGCACTCCTCATCACACTCATAAGCGGTTCCCCTCTTCATGATCTGAGAAAAGGGATTACACATGCCAGCTAGATTCACAATGAATCAGCGTATGTAGGCTAAGTTTCCTTAGAGACCTGGAAGCTCCTGAATATTGCTCGGGGGGAATTTGGATGATGGCATTTATCTTCTCCGGGTCAATCTCGATGACTTGGTACTGGATAAAAAATCCAAGAATCTTTCAGGAAGTGACCCTGAAAGCACACTCCAATGGGTTCATCTTCAGGTGGCTGGAACGGAGGAAACCAAACACTTTCTCAAGTTCCTTGAGATGGTCCTGGCGCTGGCGAGATTTAACCACCAGATCATCCACATAGCACTCCACCAATGTTCCCAGGATTGGACTAAATATGTGATTCATAGCCCGCTGATAGGTGGAACTTGCATTCTTCAGGCCGAAGGGCATAACCTGGAAACAAAAAGTACCTTGGGGTGCCCTAAAATCCATGGACTACTCATACTTGGGGGAAATCCGGATTTGATTATATCAAGAGTAACCATCCATGAAAAAGAGGTCATGGATCCTCATCGTAGCATCAATCAACCATTATGTCACTGGAAGGGGAAAATCATCCTTCGGACAATGGCATTTGAGATCTCGGAAGTCGATGCAAACTCTGATCTGCCCGTTTTTCTTCTTGAATGGCACGATGTTGTCTAGACACTTAGGGTACTGGACCTCCTTGAAGAAGTTGGCTCTGATGATCTTCTCAACTTCGGCCTCAATCATGGCATCATGGGAAGGGTGGATTTTTCTGGGAGACTTCTTGAACCTACGATGATTCGCCGGAAGACCGAGGTGGTGGACAACTACCTAAGGATCTAGTCCTGGCATCTCATCATAACTCCAGGAAAATACATCACAGTGCTGCTTAAGGAATTCCACGTACCTCTGCTACTCCTCGAGGGTCATGGTGGCACTGATTAATGTGGGTCTCAGATCGGCCTCACTTTTGAGGTTCACATGTACCAACTCACCGACCGTGGCTGAGACGCCTTCCTCAAAGTCATGAGGAGTGTCCTTCATATCTTCTTATCCACTTATGGAGGGATCCTCCATGGGGGAATCTGCTTCTGAGCCACCAAACCCTGAGGGGAGGCTGGTACCAGCTTGTGCGGTAGTGGTTATTTCATTGGGAAACTCTGGCGCTGCCGAGACCATGGCTATGAAGGCTGTAAACCCTATCTCATCTGGTCTTTAGCCCAAGGGTCCATGCTTGACGATATCAAAGCAATAGTGGTGTGTTGGCTGGAGTTGACTTATTCCAGCACGTCGAAATAGTCAAGTATGACATACTACCATCTCCATGAGCTGGACATCCCGATACCTGATGGGAGTGGGAGGCTCCGGGATCAGTGGATCCTGGTTCATATAAGAATACAAAATTTTCTTCTGATGCTGCTTGGATTTGGAATCACGATTCCCTCTGTCCTGGAAATGACAAAAAATTGTCCCTTATCGGGGGTCTTGTCCTCCAACCGATGGATCGGGAAGACGTAGGCATTATTTAGGCCTTCCCAAGGGTCGGTCGTAGCAGTGATGGGATCAACATCTCTTGTCTGGACTTTTTTATCCTTGCTCTTGTAATAATAATCATCCAAGTATCGGGCTTCACAAGGGGAGAAAAAATATGCATCACCTTGGAGTATGCCTACTAGACCATTAAGGGAGTACTTGAGGCATTGGTGATATGATGAGGGGACCGCCGTATGTAGGGGGAGCCATGGACTGCCCATCAATACATTATATGCGGTGTCCTGGGAGACGATCATGAACACTGTGCTGGGAATTATGCCACTGAACTGGGTCTTCAGACAGATCTTACCGATCGGTGTCTGCTCTGTCCTGTCATATCCCTGGATCCTTAAATCGGAGGGAGTCAGGTCATCCTCGGATAGCCCTAGCTTCCACAGTGTCCGAGTCAGGATAAGGTTGATCCTAGAGCTGGTGTCAATGAGACAGCGGCGAACCTCCATTCCATTGAATTGGACGGTGATATATAGTGGGTGGATGTGGCCATGTATGGGAGAGCCTTCGTCTTCTCCTGAGAATGAAATGATGGCCTGGCATTTGACATCCTCAATTGTTTCTATAAGGAAGGCTTGTGTAGCTGCTACCTTTGTCTCAAACTAAAGGGGGATCCTTAAAGCCCCAGCAAGCACCTCACGCATATCTAGAGACCGGAAAAGGGCTTCAACGATGGAAAGCCTCACTGGGATGATTGCGAGATTCTTGAGAACATCATAATTCTACGCTAGGTGAAAACTTATGCTTAGAGGAGGCCGCTTTGTGATTGGAGGCATGGCAGGCCCTGCAGGCCGGACTGACGGCTGACTGGTACTAGGTATATCCCACTGCTCACTAGTCGAAGCTCGGAGGGAAGTCGTCGGATGAGAACCAGGTGACTGAGATCAGCCTTCAGTGGGGTGAAGCTGGTCCCGACACGACCGTAGTGGTTCTACCTGATCCAGTAGCACAAACGGTGGCAGAGGCGGGCCTGTCGACACCAGATTAAGAGGCTGTGCGTGCTGAGTTCTACACTGGGCCTGATATCTGATCTCAGCGGCAAGAACAGACTGGATGGATGTGCCAACTGACATTCCCCGACGACCCATATGGACGTGGCTCTGCCGACGTTGGCGTAGGCTAGGGACGTTGGGGAGGTTCACCTGGCTCTCCCCTTCATCGGGATTCATATAAGGATTTACCAATACTACGGTGTTAACTGAAGCGTACCCTCAACTATCACTTGATGAATCATCCACCACTAGGTGGATCCTGGGGGGAATGCCCATCTCAGGGGGCATGAAGTCGCCGAGAGTGCGGGAAGACGACGGCGTTGCCGGGGCACGTTGCTTCTTCTCGCGTCATCGATTCTTACTCTTTTGGGAAGAGGTCGACTGAGGTGATGACGTAGAAGTGGTGGCCATGGATTTTGAAGGCTCTGGCTGATTCAAGCTTTCCCAAACGATGCCATCGGCATGGGTGACCATCTTGTGAGCCATCCATTCATTATACTTATGGGACCCGCAGTCAGAAACCTGTTGCCACTTGCCTTCGCCATCTCAACTCTTATATGATCTCACAAAGACACCCACCACTTGTGCCAGGGTTGGTCCCAACCTGACTATGTTGTTGTCAATCTGGTCTTGGAGCTAGTCCTTGAACACATATCATCACTTCATGGTGTGCCCCGGGGTCCGGTGATAAGGGCAGTAGTTGGGGTGATCAGTGAGATGCGCCTCTTCTGGCTTTCGGCACTCAGGCAGTCGTACAATCCTCTGCTCCAAGGCACTGCAGAAGTAGCCAGGGACCTGAACCTAGTCGAACAAGTTGGTATGATTCCTTTTTTCCGGAAAGGGGGATATAGGAGCTTGTCCCTGATAGGGGGATGAGGATCCTTCCAAGGGGGCGGAACATGATTATCTCACCTAGGCGATTGTGGTGCGTTACGTGGGGGCGCCTGCAGATTCTGAGGATGCTGCTAGGATAGAAGCTATGCCCGTGGTCATGGACCTCTGCAGGGCTGTGGAGCTGGCTCCACTAGTAGCAATTCCAATAGCCTGGGGGCCTCTATCTAGGCCACCATGGAAGACTTGGCTCTGGCATCCCTCCTTGATGAGATTATAGGAGGCAACGGGCATGCTGGAATGGCATGTTGCAGGGCTTCTTCAAGGAACTGGGCCTTATATGAGAAGTCTCGGAACCCTCTAGGATAGTGTTGAGTAATCTGGGAGGGAACCACTTCTGTCCTGACATTTCCCACACACATCTTCAGCATTTTCTCCTGAGTCAGTGGCATGTCAAGGGAGTATGTGAGCCCTTTCCACAGGGTGATGAAGTCTATGGCTCGCTCATAGGGCCTTTTCTAGCACCTGAAGAGGTATGAGATGTTTGTATTTTGGGTGGTAGAGCAAAACTGGTAATGGAACTGCCTGCAAAGGACTTCCAGCTAGTCATAGATCCGACAGCGATCTGGCTGTACCAAACGAATGTTGGCCCCTCTAGTGTCTGGACAAAGCAACATAGTTTGGCGGCCTCCTGCTATGTTTCGATCCCTAACATAGGCCCACACCTTGAGTTAAAGTCGGTTAGGTGCTATAGTGGGTCCCCCATACATTTAAAGAGGGATAAAGTGGGATTCCCAAATCCCAGTGGTGCTGGCATGTCATCCCTCCATGCCGAGTATGGCTTGCCATCAGGAGGGGTAGCCACCTATCGCGTTTCCAAAGCCTCAAGGGGGGTGATGAGCACCTCCATTAGATCATCTAGACACGGGTCCGTGTCCTGATGGGGATACCTAACCATAAGCACATTGTTGGGCTCTTTAATGTGGTAGACAAGCTTCGTAGCTCGTCGAGCGGCTGGCAGAGCGACCCTTGGGTCGGCTGGATGAGCCCGAGCGGGGTTCCTTGGATTGTCATGCCGCTCGGGAGGGTTTGGAGAGACATATTGTGCCCTATTTCCATGAGCTCCAGCCTCTCCCCTCTCATCGAATACAGCATGATCAGGGTTTTCTGGGAAAATCTCGCCGAGGGGTAGTTGTTCCTTCCCCTGCTGCCCTGGCCTAGGATCACCGTAGTCGGGTCGCCGCTCTTCAATGCGTTCAGTCAGAAGCTCATCGACTAACTTCTTCTGCTCAGCAAGCTGTTAGTGCAGCGTGGTCTTCTCAGGGTCCTCTTCCATCCTTTGCACTAAGGTAGACGGGTTGGAGTATTTGACAGCTCCAACGTGCTCTTTTCCCTTGCTAACATTCCGACATAGTATCAATGCCTCAGTGGGTGGAGGGAGACCTATGAGGTTTCTCTACTGGTGAGTAATCCTCTCTGATGGGTCCAGTGGTAGCACATCCTCAGGGGGGATGTCCCCTTCAAGAATTCCTAGCTCATTCTCCCCCCCCCATCAAAACGGTCAAGTTGACCGCCACTCTTCTTGGGGGCATGTCCTCAGTATCTCCAAGTGAGTCAGGCTACTGGTGAATCGCACTGAAGAGGAAGTCAGCATACTTCCCCCATCCACAGACTTTTTCTTGGGGGTAGCCTCCTCAATAACTTTTCAGAGTACTTGGAAACTCTGAACTCATTGCTGTTGGAGGGCCTTGTGGTGGTCAGGTGACTCAAGGGGACGGACCGCGGGCAGTGTGGCCAGGTCACCCAGGCGGTATTGCTCGCCAATGTCTTCCATGTTCTCCTGGCTCCCATTATAAGTCACCCAACGGTGGTGGATATGGAAGTGAGTCTACCAGAGGGTCTGGAGGAAACATTCAAACTCCTCCAGGATGAGCAATTCTGGCGTATCAAAATTTGACCTTGTGACTGGCCAAAACTTCATGGGGAAGTGGCCTGCTACGAGGATGGTCCAGAAGCTCCCCGTCTCAAATTAATTTTCTAGACCTTGATTTCCACACTCATCAACTGAGGATGGATGAGGAACTAGTAGTGGAACTGAGGCAGGTCGGTGGGCTGGCCGGTGGAGAATACGGTGAGCAGGCTAATTGGCCGCCGAATCTTGGGATGTCCTCTGAGGGTTACAGCGACCTGGTCGCCATGTCATGGTAGGATGAACCAGTGGCCTGGGCTCCTGACAGAGCATCATCATCCAAAGAGGGCGTGATATGCCACGACTCTTCTGCCATTGACCCCCAGAACAGCTCTCTGTCGTCTCTAGCCATGGAAGAAGGCGATTCCCGAGAGGCCGGTGGCAATTGCACAGTCGGCCCCCAGGGACATGACAAGTTCTCATCCTCCTCGATATAACTTTGGAGGGAGGCATAGATCATATGGATCTCACAATCGGGGAGTAAAAGGCTGATTCTCCACATCCCTTCCCCAGCCCATGACTTAGAGGACTGAGGGGAGGGTTCCTGCGATGAGTCACACTCCGCTTCGGAGTCTGAGAAGTGGACTGGTCTGATTCCTATCTGGCCTTCCCCAACATTCCTCTTTCATTGGTGATGACCCTCCTTCCTGCCCCTGGGTGGCTCCTCAGGACAGGGCTGATTTCCAACATGGGTTCCTCTGGCCGCACTAGTGCTAGAGCGGAGAGGGTTTCTACCTGAGAAATCCAGGGTGCGAGGAGCACCGGGAAAGTTATTGAAAGGGACATAGGGAGAACCTCTGTGCTGAATGTTGGTGAAGTGGGGTTGGATTACACCTCTTTGATTACTATGGCGAGGATGACCTTCGCCGACTGGCACAGGGACATGGATAGGACCTCCATATCGGCAAGAGACTGAACATGCAATGTCTCCATACACACGGTCTGCGGCGGGGGAAGTGACCCCGTACCCAGTGTGGTGAGCACAAGAGAGACCCCACATGGAGTGTTGTCGTCATGGGGAAGCCCCTTACATAGGTTGAAGGTGGTGTCATTTAGACCTCCAAGCTGAGGTTGGAAGCAGTGAGGGCTCGCACCTTCCGTAGTGGTGGCACGGAGTAGGCCTTCACACCAGATTTCACTACTGCGGATTGGCCCGCAGCGTCCATTACCTATGTCGGTGACTAGGAGAGTCGACCCAGCCTGCCCATGGGGAAGCTGGGGCCTCGATCCGGTTCAGGCGTATAGATTCCCCTGCTCAACGTGTGTGGGGAGTTGGTGATATGATTCAATGGTGGCCCGGGCCACAGTGGTTGCAAATGCTAACGCCCCATGGTGGGCATCCTCTTCCACTCGCGCCCGACGCTGGTATCGGGTTAGATGGACTGGAGCCAGTGTTGTAGGCAGGTGAATTACCTGCTCCTCGGCTCGGGGAACCGGGTGGCGGTGCTGACGCGGCCTGGCAAGGACCCTCATAGGGAGCCCTTAAAGCGGGAATCTGATCAGGCCGGCCCGGACATCCCCTACGTCATCAGTGTAGGGGAGGGAGGTGTCAAGTAATTCCAGGGATAAGCTCCGGAAACGATTGAATGTTTGGGTGGGGAGCAGTGGATCCCTACGTGACACTCGGGGGCGGCGTTGGTGATGAGGCACAGCAACTGCGATATCCAAACGGGCCATATCCCTGGTGGGGATGACCCCCTCTTCCTCGTACCTACATACAAGATCATTAATTACCCTTCACTAGATAATCTTTGATAGGGATAGGGGGTGTGGGCGCCCAGCAGTCGTGGCGATCGAAGTCATCGTGGAAAAGGCAGAACCGTGTAGGGTAGCCGCATCGATATTGTCCCTACCCCTGCACTGGTGGGAAGGTGAATGAGCTCTAGGTGCAACAACTTGATTCTTGAAAGCAGAGAGATGAACTCATTAATACTTCTTGGAAGAGAAATCGACAACCAGTGACCCAGTTCCATTCCGTCTTCTATGGTCATCAAGAGGGATCCACCCTGACAATATCACAGAATGGAATGCTCGACGTCCTGACTGTCCCAACTTCTGGCGAATTTCACGTCAGGCCTGTCTTGTGAGACCTGATACCAGATGACGGGGTCAGATGACATTCTTCTCCACTAATTCCCCGAATGCTACTAGCCTCTATGCTGAGGAGAAGTCATTCAAATCGGGTTCACCATTATCTGTTTTCGATGCTTTCGCCGGGGCGCGTGCATCCGTCATGCAGAGGATGCGCTGTTGTTACCCCGCATTCCCACTTTCCAAAGGCGGGCGGCATCCACTCCTTGTTCAGGGACATCTTCTCCTTGATCGAAATGGGATGATGGGATGTCGGTTCTTCCTTATGTGTATTCCTCCTCGGAACTTTCCACCTAGTCCGGGTCTACCTCATAGATTTAAGACATAGTTTGTGAAACTCTTCCTCGCACCATATCTTTATGGACACTAGTTAATTATGCTGCTTCCGTCAAGACCTTCCAAGGAGTCCTGTCCGGGCAGCAACCTTTGGTTATGAGAATAGACACGTTGGGGCATCACTGGCGTGTCTTGATGCTCGGGATTGGCATTTCTATCTTCTATCCCTTATTATAGGGCTTCTCGAGGGCACGGAAGCCCGAGGCATCCCACATCGAACGCGGGGAATTGTATTCCATTGGCATATATCTGATTTTTTCCTCATCTTCCCATGTTTAACACAGGGTGTGCCGCAAGTTTAACATCCAGTAGAGACGGATCGAACTGATCAGAATACTAGCTAGAGTGGATCAGATTGAAGAACCCCCTGAAGGGAACACTGAAATTGGGGCCAGCACGAGGGCAGCTTTCGGAATTCTTTGGTGGGGAATGAGGAATGAAGTGTCATGATCCCAACGGGATGTGGTATCCCGGGTAAGAATTAGGATGAATGATGTCTTTGGGCTTGAGCCTCGAGGAGACTTCCTATGTATCAATGTGGAAGGGAATCAAATTCCATGTAGTTTGGTGAGATGATGGGACACCTTAATAGGCGACCCATGAGAACGGACACATGGATTGGACCGAGAGGAAGTGGAACCTCCAGGTTAAAACATGAGTATCCCAAAACACATGGGCTCCACAGAGAGGTCAGGATGAGACATGGGTGTTGGGATTGAACCCTATGAAGGTTTCCTACATATCCCCATGGAAGGGAATCAAAGACCATTTTTTTCAGATGGAAAATACAATTTAACTTCATGTGGGATTGGAATAAGGCTTATACTCTAAGGTGGCCCATGCTGCTGGCGGACTGACGTGAATGGGGTCGGAATGATTAGGTGATGAGATTGAACCTCGTGGAGGCTTTCTATGTACCATTCCTTAGCACAGATCAAAATCCATGTAGTTCAGGTGGATTGGGGCTTACACTCTAAGGTGGCCCAAGGTGGTGGGGCTTGAACATCGTTGTGGCTTCCTACGTACCATGCCATAGCATGGATCTAAGTCCCCGTAGTTTGGGTTGGGATGGGTCGTACGCTCAGATACGGCCAAAGGTGGTGGGTCTTGAACCTCATAGAGGATTCTTACATACCATTCCTTAGCACTGATCAAAGTCCCCGTAGTGAGGGTGTACAGTTTAACGTCATGCGGGATGAGGGTTCTTGGATGTTTGACGTATTGCAGCTCAGACGAGGTAATTTGGGGCTTACGCTCTGAGGTGGCCAAAGGTCTGTCACGGTCGGTGCTCACTATAAGCTCATGAGAGTCTTGTTCGATGTGAGAAACAAGGGGTAGTAGAGACCTGAAGGTCACGTCGCAAAGGGTACGTCCATGGAAAATGTGGAGGGGCTTACACGTTGAGCGGCCCATGGTGTCGGAATTTACTCAACGATAGAGGACCGTGTGCGACAAAGCACAGCGGGAGAGGGATTTGGGATGGAAGAAAAGAGGAGCCCCATTCGTTATCATGCCCTCTGATGGCCTTGGCACCGAGGATGTGAGGAGGAGAAGGGGTTCTGCCTCCTGCAAGAAAGGTTAGGGGCTTACACCAAGGTGGTTGCACTTCCCCGTGGACAAACGTCACCCCGACAAGGAGGATATCACCCCATATGAGGGATGATCCCATCCCCATGGAGATGAGTGGGCATGCAGAATGTCTGAGGTGGGGGGACCCTGTGTGCGAGGCACGGGGCCAGGTCTGAGTTTAACATCATGTGTTGAGGACGAGGTGGTTGACAGTTTAACGTCTTGCATCTCAGACGAGGTGGGTTCGCTCCACACCCCTAAGACTTACAAGACTGGTACCCTCTACCCCTTGTGGGAGTGAAGGAATCAGCAAGGCCGTGGGGAGGGGGTGTAGCGGAGCGAACCATCGAGGTTTCCACGTTAGCATGGATATGTGATGAAGCAATAGCTATTAGCGTGCCTATGCAAAGAAGCATGAGGTGAAGCAATGCAACGGAATGAATTTTCCAAGGGACTTTGATGTTACTTTGTACAAGTCTAGAAGGTCATTTGGGAAATCCATGTATGATGAAAATGCCTGAGGTGCACAAGACACATGTGAATGGCACCCGAAAGAAGGTCATCGGGCGCTCGCGCAAGGGGGTGCCCGGGGAGCACCGAGGTGAAGGGACCTGGGGAATTGTGTGAAACCCTTGAGGTTTGCGTGAAATAAAGGATCCCAGCATGAAAAGCACCTGGTAGGAACGAAATCGGTCATTCTTGCACGTAATTAGGGGAAGAGGATTTGTGCGCGTCTAAGAGGATTGTGTGCATGGTGTATGAATTACGTGCAGGCAGCAAAGGCTGCACGTAAGGATAGGGGGTGTGCGGAAAGGGCAGGGATTGTGTGCAACTGGCCGGACTGCGCTCAATTGAAGGAATTGTGTGCAAGGGGAAGACCCCGAAGGGATTGGAATTTAGTCTAAGAAAATGGGGATCTCGCGGGAAGGCAGACCCCGGGGTGATTGGGCGCATAAAGAACCGTACCTAGGCCGTATTACGTGCGCGCAGAATGCCGATCATGCGTACGAGAGCTGGTTCAGATTCTTCATCCCCGAAAAGTAAGGGGGTATCCTTCTATTTATAGGCATATGGTGGTGCAGAATTCAGGGCTGCACGAAATAATTGTGCGACGGAGGTGGCGGCATGAAATATCAACCACACGGGGCGCGGTCGTGAAATTACTTCGCGTTGGTGCCGGGGACTCTTTGTGAATCCCAGTACATTCCGTGCGGCACATATATTTTCATGCACTTAACCCGTTTTTCGCGCATCACCTCCAGGCCCTACAGAATGGATCTCTAGGTCCAAATATGACTTCGCTTTGTCATTTCAAAACATCCTTCAACACTTAATCACTTTTATACGTCTATAGTACCATACTCCTTTTTCACAAAAAGGACTGACGAACCCCATGGAGAAGTACTGGGTCTAAAAAACCCATTCGCATACAAATTTTCTAGATACCTCTTGAGCTCCTACAAGTCTGTCATAGCCATACTGTAAGGAGTAATGGAAACATGTAGAGCTCCTGGAACTAGATTTATTGAGAACTCGATATCTCTCTTCATAGGTAAACCATAAAATTCGTCGGGAAAGACATCCCTAAAGAGCTCAACCTCCAGTGGAATGTTCCCAAACTAACAACCTGATCATCTGGAAGAAATATAAATACGTTCTATCATACCACCAAGCCCATGATGATCGTGTCCATCTCTACTCGATTTTACATCCCATTCACCCTTGTGGCTTAACAATGCACCCTCTGGTTATTTGAATGTTACTATCTAGAAATATCGGTCAACGTTTGCTTGATAATCCTTGAGCAAGTCTATTGAAAGAAAGACATCAATCCCAGTCATCTCAATGACATAAATATTCCAAATGAAGTGACACCCTCCGATATCAAGGGGACACTCCATACACTAGCACAAAGCTCCCATTATAACTCCCAACAGTGTGTTTAGTGTCCAAACTTCCACAGAAAGCAAAACAATAACACAAAAAAAATTACAACTCGTGCAAACATAAAGCTAAAACAGTCACCTGCATCGAAAAGATCAGATAAAATAGTAGAAGCTACTAAGATTATACCTCTCTCTGTGGATATTTTGGGTTCCTACTATCGTTGGTTCTATTTCACTTCATAAGTCTGGCCTTTACCAATGCCCTATGACCCTACCTGGAAACCCTGAGAAGATCCATCTTTTTGTCCCTGATAACTCTGTGTCTGACTACCATGGCCATGACCACCGCTTCCCTAGTATGAATAGACTAAAATTATTGTTCTCCCAGTCTAACATGGAGCTAAAAAACCTACTCTTGATCCAGACATTGGAGTTGACCCCCTACCACACATAGCTGGAGGTAAGATCTTGCAAAACCTCTACATGTACACCATCCTTCCGCAGGCTCAGAACTCGACTGGGTCATGTGTATGCTGATTTTTCATGTGGACTCTCCTACTGTACTGATGGAAATATTCCAAGATACCTATACCAGTAGAATGACTAGCAATCACATTGCAGAAAACCTCAAAATGAAGATTACTTTCTAAAGAAGTGGATCCACTTTGGTAAGAAACAACACTCCCCTATTCTGTACACCTAGCTTCCCTTCGGATCTACTCTGTAATCAGCGCATGATTCACAATCTCATTTATAAAAGGCAACCTAAACTCATTGACCTGATATCTAATAGCATGTATATTCCATTCCTTGAAGTGTATATCCCTTGACATCTCATCCGTAAGATATATCATCACAAAATCACTACTAGAAAAACAGGTATTTGCGACGGGCTATTTGCGACGGGATCCCGTCGCAACTACACTTATTTGCAACGGGCCCGTCGCTAAAGCCTGTTTTTGCGACGGACATTCTCCCCGTCGCAAATAGTATTCCGTATTTTTGTAAAAAACTTTTAAAATAGTTTTTGCGACGGGACCCGTTGCAAATACCTTTTGCGACGGGACCCGTCGCAATCGCTTTTGCGACGGTTCCATCGCAAAAACGTTTTTTTTTTAAAATAAAAAAATTTAATAATACTAGTATTTGCGACGGGATACTACTCCCGTCGCAAATACTATAAATAGTATTCGCGACGGGACCCGTCGCAAATACTATTTTTTAAAAAAAATAAAAAACTATTAATAATACTAGTATTTGCGACGGGCATAGTATCTCGTCGCAAATACTATAAAAAAAATAAAAAAAATAAATTATTAATAAATTATTTTAATTAATATAATAATAGAATTATAATTTAGAAATGAAAATAATAAATTATTTTAATTACTATAATAATAGTAGAATTATAATTCAAAAATAAAAAATAATAGAATATTAATAAATTATTTAATTAATATAATAATATTACAATTATAATTTATAAATAAAAAAATATTAATAAGTTATTTTAATTAATATAAAAATAATAGAATTATTTTACATTCAAATATTAAAATAATTCAAGTATTACAAAAAAAATAATTAAATTTTAATATTATAAAATTTTAATATATATATAAAATTTTAATATATATATAAAATTTAATATTATAAAATATAAATAATATTATTATTCATATTAATATTGTTATTTAAAAATATAATATTATTAATATTTTATAATGAGACAGAAACTACGAATAAAAAAAAATATTTTGATTTCACAAATTTTATAACAGAAATACAAACTCTAATCTGAAGGAGGGGGGGAGGGGGGAGGTGGGGGATCTGCAGATGGTGGTGGAGGAAACTCCATCCCTAAAGCATGAGTGAGTCGGCGCATGTACTCCATCTTCTCCTGATGCTGCTGCTGCCACCGACTCGTCTGCTCCTCGTACAGCTGCTGCTGGCATCGACGCTCCTCCTCATGCTGCTGACGCATCTGCTCCTGCTCCTGTCGGAGACTCTCTATCTGTGCAGTCTGAGATCGCAACTGATCCTCATACTGTGTAGAAGAAGATGCACGAGCTCCTCTCGAGCTGGACGCCGACATCGCAGCACTGCCATAATAATCTCCGGGAGTCAGTCGAGAGCTGATACCAACTACCCGGCCCTTCTCGAAGGCATACTGGGTGGCCTGCATCCATGCCGCCTCATCAAACTGACGGGCAGTGGTCTGATCTGATGACTCGGCCTGACTCTCAGGCCGGGCCTATGCCGCTGCGGCCTCATATGACTCCTATAGTTTCAATTTAAAATTAAAATTGTGAATATATTATATGCAGTTAATTTTTAAACTTGAAAACAAATAATACTGACCACGATGTGATGCTGACGATCACCTCTGAGCTCCCCAGTAGCAGGATCACTATACATCCTCCGATATACGTCGTACTATGTAATATCGGGGTGCTCGACAGCCTATAAGAATAAAAAATGAACTGTTAATATTTATAGTTATATAAAATATTTATAAATAATGTACGTACCAGATGCTGTCTATGAGTACTGAAAGAACGACTCCCAGCTCGATGAGTCACCTCCTGTCTCCCCCGATTCTGCCTCCCCACCGATGATCTCCTCTTAAAGGCACCACTCAACCAGTGCGCACATAATCCATCCCATACATGGGATGAAATATACTCTGGTCGGTGTGCTCTACATGACTCCTCAAAATCTGACACTCCTACTTTCTTCATCGCAGCTTTTCTTAAATTGTGCAAAACCTGACGAAGACGATCACGCATGGACACCTCCCATGCCTCGTGGATGGCGTCACGCATGGTATCCTCGATCGGATACCATAAACCCTACAAATAAATCAAAATATCAAGTTAGAAATAAATAATTTTCAAAATAAAAATTATTTATTTACGTACGTACCAACCAATGGCCGAACATGGCCTGCTGCACATCAATGGGAATCTGCTCCCATGTGGTCCACGGCTGAGAGAAATAGTTGCGCAAAATAGCGTTGCCCTGTCCGACTGCTATATGCGGAAAACTGAAAAAATAATAAACATTTATTATGTGAATAGATTAATGAAATCTTAGTCAAATCCACATGTTATCACACAGGTTATCACACCTCCGTGTGCGTGGATCAAACCCAAGACGTGGACGTCGCTCGGGGACGGGGTCAGGAATCATCAATCGTGCAAGACCGTGCCCCCTCCGCGTACTCCCTGGAGCGCCTGCAGGCTGAGGGTCATCTGTCAGCAACTCATCCGCATCAAAAGTCAGGCCAGCATCCGCCAACGCACGAAATGTGGCGTCGTCCATCTGAAACAGAAAATGTTAATGTTAGAAAATAATTGATAATTACTATTATATATACATATATACATATTATGATTGTATATAAATACCATGAAATGCTATCAGTGTTCATATTCATCATCATCTTCATATATGTCAATGTCATCTTCATATTCCTCCTCAACATCATCGATATCCATTCGAGTTACAGTTGCTTCATCTCTTACCGTTTCAAATTCATATGTGACATCATTAATATCATCTTCATCACCGACTCTTAAATGTGGGGTGTCGTCATCGATACTCATGTCTCTTTGTAAAAAAGATTTATTTTGAGTACTCTCTTGAAAAACTTCAATTCTTTGCACATCAGTGAAAGCACATTCACTTTGACTAAACTGATTGTCTCGAATTTTGATTTTTATTACACTCCACCAATCAGTCAAGTATCTTGATGTTGCACAGTACTTTGCATAATAAACATGATATGCCTGTTGAGCCAATAAGAATGGTTCATTTACTGCGAGAACACTTTTACATTTAATATCGATGATTCCATGAGTCGGATGAACACGCACGCCTCTCTCTGTATCCAACCACCGACATTTGAACATGGTTATGTAATGTTGTCCAAGATATAAGAGTTCAATGATTTCATCAAGTATGCCATAAAAGTCAACTTCATTTTCTCGATGATGAGATCCTCTCAAGCTAACTCCACTGTTCATTGTTTTTTTCGATTCCCCATATGCATGTGTGTGGAATCGAAATCCATTCACCACATATGCATTATAAGTTTTAACAAGTTTGGAAGGTGGGTTACTCAATACACACAACTGTTTGTCAATTTTATCAGCATGTCGAGACACCTGAAAATTTGTGAAATAATTATCAATATAGTAAACTATACATTGAATGAGTCGCTAGAAGATAAATAATTTATGTTACCAGTTTTTGAAACCACTGAGAGAAATTTTTCAGTCGACGTTCTTCGAGAGCAGCTGCTGTAATTTGTGGAATTTGTTTCTTGATATGATTATCATACAACCTATAAAAACCAAAGTTATTTACTATAACATAAATGATAGAATAAGTGATATAAACACTTATAGTACAACTAATGTCATCTCTTCACAGTTGAGCAGAACATACGTATGAGCTCTATGATGTTCATCATCTGAAAGCCAGCGTTCAGAAACTCCACCAAAACCAAGCTCTGACTGGTTGAAAACAGATAATTGATTGTCGATTTCATCAATATTCCTCTCATTCTGTCCCATTCAGTTGTGTTTTGAAGGATACTCAGATTCAAAATAATGGGAGCAGAAAAAAGATATTTCCTCTTGCAAATAAGCTTCTGCAATAGATCCTTCAACAGATGCTTTGTTGCGTACTTTTCTTTTCAATTTTTTCATGCATCTTTCAAATGGGTACATCCATCGAAACTGTACCGGACCTCCACATTTGGCTTCATATGGAAAATGTAACATCAAATGTTCCATTGAGTCGAAGAAAGACGGCGGAAATATTTTTTCCAGTTTACATATAATTACAACAACATCTTTTTCAAGTTTGCCTAGAGCATCATAATCTGCCGTAGCCGCACAAATTTCCCGAAAAAAATGAGACATGTCTGTTATGGAATCCCAAATCACAGAATTCAAGAGACCTCTTAATCCAATGGGTAGAATTATCTCCATTATAACATGAAAATCATGACTTTTTAATCCAGTAATATGACCATTCTTTACACATCTACCCAAATTGGAAGCACAACAATCTGGAAGTCTCAAATCTGCAATCCACTGACAAAATAATAAACGGTTTTCTTTAGACAGTGTATAAGCTGCTTTTGGTTTCAGTAACCTTTCTGTTCTGACATTCTCAAATCGTTCCAATTCTGGACGCCTGCAAATTTGGGCAAGATCTAAACGTGCATTTACATTGTCTTTGCTCTTTCCTGGCGTATCCAAAACTGTATGAAACAAATTATCAAAACAGTTCTTCTCAATATGCATGACATCTAACATGTGTCGGACCAACAAATCAGACCAATATGGCAAATCCCAAAATATGCTACATTTAATCCAATTGTGTTCTTTCCCAAAACCAGAAATTTTCTGTTGGTTTATTGTGGGACCAAAAGTGATGGGAGGTAATGAAAATACAACCGATTTTAACTCCGAACCTGATAGCATTTTTGGAGGTCCATCCCTTTCAGTTGTTCCTTTTCTGAAATGAGATCTCTTTCTGCGAAAAGGATGATCAGCTGGAAGAAATCTGCGATGACAGTCAAAATAACAAGGTTTCTTTCCATGAATGAGCATAAATGCTTTGTTCTCTCCCATACAGTAAGGACATGATTTATGACCATGTGTACTCCAGCCAGATAACATCCCATAAGCCGGGAAGTCACTTATTGTCCACATCAATGCTGCTCTCAGTATGAAATTCTGTTTCGTTGCAACATCATATGTACTGACACCAGTACTTCACAATAAATTTAATTCATCAATCAATGGCTTCAAATAAACATCAATATTTTTCTTCGGATGTCCTGGAATTAGTAAAGTCAAAAAGATATATGGCTCCTTCATCAACATCCATGGAGGTAAATTGTACGGAGTTAAAAAAACAGGCCAACATGAATATTGACTACCATAAGATCCAAACGGACAGAAACCATCAGTGGAAAGGCCCAGTCGAACATTTCTAGCTTCTAAAGCAAAGGATGGATGCACTCTATCAAAATGTTTCCATGAATCACCATCGGATAGATGATTCAAGCTTTTATTGGTTGAACTATTCTCTTTATGCCATGACATCATTGTCGCTGTATTCTTAGACATGAATAAACGCTGAAGTCTGGATGTAAGCGGAAAATATCTCAACTGTTTTACAGGAATCAAACCAGACTTCCCGTGTTGTCCTTCTTTATATCTCAGTTGCCCACATGTGGGACAACTATCCAACGACTCATTTTCCCCAGAATATAAAATGCAGTCATTTGAACATGCATGAATCTTCTGACAAGTATGTCCCAAATTTCGAACCAACCTCTTACTTTCATAGTAATTTGCAGGTAAAACATTTCCTTCGGGTAACAGTGTTTTCAGCAAAGAAAATATCTGGTCAAAACAGGTGTTTGACATTCCGTTATCTGATTTGATAGCCATAAATTTTGCAACTGCTTCTAATTTGCTCATCTTGCAGCCAGGATATAATGCATCCTCAGCAGACTTCAACAACTCATAAAATTCAGACGGTCCCAACTCAGGATTTGAAGCTATATCCGCCGGAGTTTCTGTATGTTGAACAGATGAACCTGCAACATCATGTACTAAATCTTGAAATTGGGATGGATCCGGAATCAAGTTGGTATCACCTTCTCTGGAACTCCGTTCACCGTGTTGATACCAAAAAACATAATCTGCTTGAAAACCAAAACGCAAGAGATGTTCCCCCACTTTGTCAAACGTGTCAAACGTTCTCAATGCACATTTTCTACAAGGGCATTTTATCTTTCCTTCTGAAACAATTCTGGATTTGATGCCGCAAATGATAAAAAAATCTCCACACCCTCTATATATACTGTATTTAAACCAGAACCATCTGGATTTCTATGTTGATTTATCCATATGCGGTCATCTAATAATGACTGTTGACGACCTCGTTGTTCCATATTTTTCTATAAAATATAAAAGCATTACTGGTTTTGAATAATTTGTTAGAAAAAACACAAGCAAGGATTGAATATATTGAGAATAAAGCAAAATCTGTTACAAATATTGATAATTTTATTATTATATTGATTTTTTATTTTTTTTAATAATACTAATATAATTTTTTTCATAAATATTAATTATATAATAATAACATCATTACATTATTAGTATATTTTATTATTAATATTAAAATAATATAATTATCTATATTATATACAATTCTCCTTTCATCTGTGTGTTTCACATTCTGTCTCCACATGTAATATTGACATTCACTTTCACCTCTCCATTGGCGAGTAGGTTGATAATTTTGAAAAAGAATGCCAATATTACATGTGGAGACAGAAAAAACACAGAAGAAAAGAGAATTGTATATAATATAGAAAATTATATTATTTTAATATTAATAATAAAATATACAAATAATGTAATAAGGTAATTATTCCTAATTATTGGTAATTATTTCAAATTATTGGTAATTATTCCAAATTATTGGTAATTATTCCAAATTATTGGTAGTTATTCCAAATTATTGGTAGTTATTCATAATTTTTGGTAATTATTCCTAATTATTGGTAATTATTGGTAATTATTGGTAAATATTGGTAATTATTGGAAAATATTGGTAATTATTGGTAATTATTGGAAATTATTGGAAATTATTGGTAATTATTGGAAAATATTGGAAGATATTGGTAAATATTGGAAAATATTGGTGATTATTGGTGATTATTGGTAATTAATACTAATTATTGGTAATTAATACTAATTATTGGTAATTAATACTAATTATTGGTAATTAATACTAATTATTGGTAATTAATACTAATTATTGGTAATTAATACTAATTATTGGTAATTAATACTAATTATTGGTAATTAATACTAATTATTGGTAATTAATACTAATTATTGGTAATTAATACTAATTATTGATAATTAATACTAATTATTGGTAATTAATAATAATTATTACTAATTATTGGTAATTATTACTAATTATTCCTAATTAATACTAATTATTCCTAATTATTACTAATTATTCCTAATTATTGTTAATTATTCCTAATTATTACTAATTATTGCTAATTATTACTAATTATTGCTAATTATTACTAATTATTGCTAATTATTAGTAATTATTGCTAATTATTAGTAATTATTGATAATTATTAGTAATTATTGATAATTATTAGTAATTATTACTAATTATTGGTAATTATTACTAATTATTGTTAATTATTACTAATTATTGTTAATTATTACTAATTATTCGTAATTATTACTAATTATTCGTAATTATTACTAATTATTCATAATTATTACTAATTATTGGTAATTATTGGCAATTATTGGTAATTATTGGCAATTAATGGTAATTATTGGCAATTATTGTTAATTATTACTAAATATTGGTAATTATTGGTAATTATTAATAATTATTGTTAATTATTACTAATTATTGTTAATTATTGGTAATTATTACTAATTATTACTAATTATTGTTAATTATTGGTAATTATTACTAATTATTGTTAATTATTACTAATTATTGTTAATTATTCCTAATTAATACTAATTATTGGTAATTATTGCAAATTATTGGTAATTATTGTTAATTATTGCAAATTATTGGTAATTATTGGTAATTATTGGTAATTATTGGTAATTATTGGTAATTATTGGTAATTATTGGTAATTATTGGTAATTATTGGTAATTATTGGTAATTATTGGTAATTATTGGTAATTATTGGTAATTATTGGTAATTATTGGTAATTATAAATAATTATAAATAATTACCAATAATTACTAATAATTATTACTAATTATTACTAATTATTCCTAATTATTACTAATTATTCCTAATTATTACTAATTATTCCTAATTATTACTAATTATTCCTAATTATTCCTAATTATACCTAATTATTCCTAATTATTCCTAATTATTCCTAATTATTCCTAATTATTCCTAATTATTCCTAATTATTCCTAATTATTCCTAATTATTCCTAATTATTTGTAATTATTGGTAATTATTGACAATTATTACTAATTATTACAAATTATACTTAATTATTGATAATTATTGATAATTGTTCCTAATTATTACTAATTATTCTTAATTATTGATAATTATTGATAATTGTTCCTAATTATTTCTAATTCTTACTAATTATTACTAATTATTGATAATTATTGATAATTATTGATAATTATTCCTAATTATTCCTAATTATTGATAATTATTGATAATTGTTCCTAATTATTCCTAATTATTACTAATTATTGATAATTATTGATAATTATTCCTAATTATTCCTAATTATTGATAATTATTGATAATTGTTCCTAATTATTCCTAATTATTACTAATTATTACTAATTATTACTAAATATCGACAATTATTGACAATTATTGACAATTATTGACAATTATTGATAATTATTGACAATTATTGATAATTATTGATAATTATTGATAATTATTCCTAATTATTCCTAATTATTCCTAATTATTGATAATTATTCCTAATTATTCCTAATTATTCCTAATTATTCCTAATTATTCCTAATTATTCCTAATTATTCCTAATTATTACTAATTATTACCAATTATTCCTAATTATTACCAATTATTGGTAATTATTGGTAATTATTGGTAATTATTGGTAATTATTACTAATTATTGTTAATTATTGATATTTATTACTAATTATTGGTAATTATTACTAATTATTGGTAATTATTACTAATTATTGGTAATTATTACGAATTATTGGTAATTATTACTACTTATTGGTAATTTTTACTACTTATTGGTAATTATTACTACTTATTGGTAATTATTACTAATTATTGGTAATTATTGATAATTATTGATAATTATTACTAATTATTACTAATTATTCTTAATTATTGATAATTATTGATAATTGTTCCTAATTATTAGTAATTAAATGAATAATTATCAATAATTAGAAATAATTACCAATAATTACAAATAATAACATTATTAATATATTTTATTATTAATATTAAAATAATATAATTTTCTAATTTATATACAATTCTTCTTTCATCTGTGCGTTTTCTATCTCCACATACAAATAATACATGTGAAAACAGCAAACACACAGATGAAAAAAGAATTGTATATATATAAAAAATTATATTATTTTAATATTAATAATAAAATAAACTAATAATGTAATAATGTTATTATTCCTAATTATTGGTATTTATTACTAATTATTAATATTTATTCTTAATTATTAAAAATTATTACTAATTATTCCTAATTACCATTAACTATAAACAATACTAATAATTTAAATTTATTAAGTAATAAAACAATGTAAATATAATTAAATTACAACTAATTAATAATATTTGAAACTAATAAAAAATTAAAAATAAATAAAAAATTAAAATGAACATAAATACCTTGAAAATTGATCTGCTCTGATCGTTCTTCAAAACTTTAATATCAGCTCCGGAGAAAAAAATTAAACTGGAAAAAAACTGAACTCTAGAAATATAATTTTGAGAGAAGGAGAAGATAAGGAATGACAATGAAATGAAAAAAACGGATGGGGGTATTTATAGGTTAGATTATTTGCGACGGGCCCATTTGCGACGGGATACCCGTCGCAAATAGTATTTTTTGCGACGGTGCCCGTCGCAAATACCTTAGCCAACATTTATTACGGTCAACCGGTAAATAGTTATTTGCGACGGGTCCCGTCGCAAATAACCACATGCCGACATACTATTTTCGACGGGGGAGTATTCCCGTCGCAAATACCTTTTACCGCCGCCGGTTATTTGCGACGAGGGGATATTCCCGTCGCAAATAGTTTTCCCGCGATTTGGCGCGCACCGCGGGAAAACTATTTGCGACGGGTAAATACCCCCGTCGCAAATAAGTTTTTAACGGGACTATTTGCGACGGGATTTATTCCCGTCGCAAATACCCATTTTTCCCGTAGTGAATGCTGCAAATTTGTAAAGCATGTCGAGTATTCCATAACTTTTATTGCACCCTATTCCAGACATATAAACCCAGTATACTGCTCTGATCGTAGATTCGCGGTGTAAAATTAGTCATAAAATCATGTTTTGAACATAGCCCAACCCATATACCATAGCCCATCATTCTGGTTAAAAATGTCGCACTATCACTTTGCCACTCCAAATAGAATATAAGTCTCGATCTTGACCCTTTAATCCATAGGCTTCTCCAAATGCTCAAAAATTTCTAATGTTGTCTTTTCCTATAGATCTAAAGCATTTGGTCCTCCATCCCCTAAAAATGTAAGAGGAGGATGCTGCTGGAACATCCATGTCAGCTGAGCCATAGTCAATGTTTCCTACAATACTCCCTGGATCGTCTGCATATAGAGAAGGAAACCCTCACAGAATTTTGCCTCATCACTTATGTCCAAAAACGCATCAGGTGCTGCAGCTGGAACTATAGGAGGATCAATTGGTAGCACATGGCCCACCATATCTGAAGTATGGTCATCTCCTCCCTCACGACGTACCAAATGTGGTCATCATGGTGTCATGTATCTAAAATTCAAAATGCAAGCCTCACAAGAGAACATCAAAGCACAATGATTAAAGAATAGGACAGGTAAAACCCATCATAGGCACCTATTCAAACTCATATCATGATCCTATAGCCAGGACTATATAAGGAACAACCATCAAACCACTAGAAACTAGGCCTCATGCCCACTAAAAATCCATGTATAGGTCAACACTCTATCCATCATTTCATGTTTCTATTAAATTTTCTTTTAACATCCACATGTTCGAACTGTTTAACTGATGGTCCACCAAATTCTGATCCTTCAGGTCCCCTAACACCTCATGAACCATTGTTTTATTCCCATATAATACATGAATCTGACAAGTTCATTTAACATTTTCATTCCATCGGTGTATAATTTCCCATTTCATAAGGGCACATACACCATATGGATTGAAATATGACACCACACCTTTATCAAATGCACCCAACTAACATAACATAAGGAACAACTATCACATCAACTATCACAACAACATGGAATATCTAATGCATCCTAGATGGAATCGAATAATGTGTGGCTTATGAATTGATCATGTTTCTAAATGATGATTAAGATGTAACACCCTCATCATATCGGGTCTCAACTGAAATAGAACCCACAATTGCATCAATAGTAATAACAGAAATGTAGTGCATCTCCCAATGGTGAAATAGAATCAACTATAATAGTTAAAATCCAGAAAATTGGAACACAATTTTATGTAATTTGGATTTTCCCTATAAGTGAGGTATCTACACCCAGGCACAATTTATTTCCAAACACAAATTACTTCATATCCCTATCTAATTTCACCAAATATTATTTCAAACAAAAAAATACTCCACTGATACCACTTTGTAACGTCTCGAACCCAGATGCCAACTGAAACGGTTCCCCAAGCTAGGTTAGTAATAAGGCCTCAAGAATATCTCCCAAAATAACAGAGGTTTCCGAATTGATGTGAGGGTCTAGGTGAGTCAGCGAGAAGACTATGTACTCATTTCTAGAGTATCACTACAGAATTAAAATACATACAATAGCATAAAGGAAATTTACAATCAAATGAAAGTAAGACAAGACATGAATACATATCAATAACTAGAAGTGTCTTGTATAAAAAATGATACAGATGATACATGAACCTAGAAAGTATCCAAAGGTGGTACATGGAAAATTAATATGGTACAAGTATCTAAAATAACAAAATACCAAAAATGTATCTCATCGTCGCAAGCCTTATCTCGGTTCTATGCTCTCGTGCTCCAAAGCAACAGTCAAAAACATGTACTAGGGTGCTTTCCCCTATCATCACCTTCAACCATATAATCTATTGGTTTGCAAAGGAGGCTCAAACAGGGTGTGAGATAAACATCCTAGTAGGCAACCACCTAGGTCTATACTGTTCAAACAAAAATTCTACAAATGTGCTCACATGTATAAACAAGAAGTAATGAAAATTGTGTATTCCATTGGCTCACACAACCACTCTTTACATCCATTAGTGTCCTGTAACCCACAACCACACTCTATAGAGACACCAAGTGACCTACCACCATGCCCTATAGTGAAATGTAGAATCCCATGACCATGCCATATTGTGAAGAGAAGACCTCAAGGGCCGGATCCAAGGTGTCTTCAAACCCATGCATCCATGTAATAATTCTAGACCATATAGGGCCGGATCCAAGGATACTGTCCAAGGAATCCCATTGGGTCCCATGGTCGTCCCTGGTGGAAACTCAGTTAGGATTGGGTTAGGGTTCTAAGATCATGGAAATATAACATCCTATGTGAGCTTAAGCAAGTTGGATCCACAGGGTAGCATGGCCTGAGGCATCCTATAGAATCAAGACCCAAGGGGAAGATTTTACACAAGGTGACCAATACCACGTTCCAAATAAATTCATTCAAATATTCAATTTAAACGATCAATTTAAACAAACATTCCATTTGAGTATACCCACTCACATCACACAACACAATCCATGATTATACCCACTCATGCAAACCATATATCAAAACATGCATATGGGCCTACCCTCCCATATAAAACATTTATCATTCCATTAGTCATTTACTATAGGTATACCCATCCATATTATCTATTTTACATGCCAAAATATCAAAATAGACAAGGCATAACATGATATTCATTAATCAAGGATGCAGTACATCTCCTATATAGGTTACTCATGCTATCAAGGCATTGACGAGCTTCCTCTAACAAGGAAAGAACAAGAAAACACCCCTTGGTTGGTTTAAAATGGTGTCAAAAAGTATTTTCCTTAAGTCACACCCCATGGGTGACCTTGAAAAGAATAATGGGTGTCGACGCACCTAAAAAGAAACTACGGGAATCCTCACTAGTTCCCAGTACAGCTATGACAAAAAATTCACTAAAACAATGACGCCTCGCTGGAATGTATGAAATGCGGTGAAAGTGTTGATAACACGAAAATCACCTAAAAAGTTGGAAGAATTTATAGACCACATACATCACCTCAGGAGTTGACATTTTGTACAGTAACATGTCCTGATTTGTTTTGTTTTGGATGAAATCTGATAAATGGATGAAGAACTGTATATTAGGGCATGTGTGCCTAAATAAAAATAGCACAATTGTTGTTCTAATGAAACAAGAATGACTAAAAAATAATCAAGTACATACCAGTGATGTTCCAACATGACAGAACGCACTGGAATTGGTGTCTGGATGGATTCAATATCATTAAAACTCGAATAGAGGTGTTTTTTGTACCAAAAATGAGAGAAAAACATTATATCCATAAAACTATGAGGCTGATGCATCTTTTATAAACCACCCCCACCCCTGCTAGGAAAGTACACATTGTGTACTCCCCTTTTTTTAGAGAGAACTACTACACGTCGTGAAAACTTAGTACATGACATGTGCAAGAGTTACAAATAGTGTAGGCCAAGTACACGACATGTACCTAGCCTACAACCATATTTTAGCCTATTTTCCCCCTTCTTTACCAAAAACAACCCAACTGGCCCAAGACTCGGCATAGGGTCTTTTCTAAAAAAGAAAACTAAACACATTTAACCCCAAAGTAATTGTCTATACCTCATGAAATCCTAGGATCTTACAAGTGTGATGCATCAAAAATGATTTAATAAAACATGAACAAAATAATGAATTATAATTGGTGAAGAAAATACCAGTAGTAGAACTGAAAAAAATAATGATTCCATTTTTCTAATAAAGTATATAAAAGGAGAGTATACTATAAAATGGTAGATTTTATTTATCTTCCATACTATGTATAGGGGTTGATTTCATAATTCCCCTAAGATCCACCACTAACCCACTCACCTTATTCATATATGTCATAATAATTTTAACTAGAAAATACCTATACATCTTTGGAAAATCTAAAGATGAATAAAAGATTCATCGTCATTTAAAATCATAGGACGGTTTCACAATTCATTGGTAACATCTTGGACTAGATTGATGATGGTAGATCCACCATTTAAGAATATTATTTTATAATTGGATGAATTTAACTTATATTAGAAGACAAGAATAATGGGGCTCTTCACTTGGAAATAGAAATAAAAGATAAAATCCAACAACATGTTATCAATATTTCCCTTTATAAAGACTGAGGTTCTATAAAAGTCAACTATAAATGAGGATTTCCTGTAGTTATCCTTAGAATCATTTAATTATGAGAGACTCTCACTATCATATAATAATTTTATGTATTTTCATACAGTTCTCATCATCTAGGGAGTAAACATTCCCATCAGATCAAGAGGATTAAATATTTCAAGTAGTCAATGACACATGATTGTATATGGCTCCCCAAGATATGTCGTGCCTATCATAGACAACATATCATTATTAATCAACCACTATAATTTTTCTACACTAAAAAATTATTATTTACCATTTTCCATTTAGGGAATATATATCATTCAGAAAAATCCCCTTATGACAACTTGGTATTTCAAGTACATCCTTATAACTAATATCTTATCCTACACATGGTCCAAATCAAAATCCCACAATGATGTTGGTTTAATGGTTTTAATTTACTTATTTAAGACAAAAATTATAATGAGATTTTGTATCTCAAACAATATATATGGAAAATGGATCCATCATCCCCTATTTTGAACTGAAACACTTCTATTAAAAACATTAAATTCAGTTTAAGTACGCACCACTCTACCATGATGTAACAAATAAATTGATAGAAGATTAAGAAAAGAAACTCCATTAAATTATATAATAATGAGGGGAAAATGAAGATGTCTTGGTATAATAAGCATATGATTTATTTGGGGGATTAAAACACCACAACCCATATGACTACATAAGGAACCCAGTATTAATTTTTTTATGAGTTAGAGGTAGTATTAAAAAGTATGTTATAAATAAATTTACTCTAAATTTTTATTTGAAATTTGTTTTATATGGATGATAAAAATCATAAGTGGTTTTATGATTAGGAATGTTTTAATGATAATATTTTATACTACCAATACATCACAGATGTTAAATAACAATATGTAAAGTGGGTCTTCATTAATAATGTTTTTCTTTTTAATTCCACCAATGGAAATTAGTATTTTCCCTAAAGTCCCTAATTATATAGGGGAATAAACATTGAAATCATGAAGTAAATAGGTAATGACCTTACACTATAAAAAATATTGACTTTAATGGACCTTTTTATTTGGTCATAATGGATCATGACCATTTAATTTCGATCACCAAGGAATAGTTTCTTAAGTAGTAAATTTCATAGTTTCAATACTAATAGTCCATGTTGAATTAATTTTGACTTCATATAACACATTTTAGATGAATGATATTCAAAAACATGACAATATATTTATGAAACAATGTTTACCAACATGGACATATAACATATAATGTGAAATAAAACTAAATGGATCATATTTCATATCCACATGACATTAATGTGTTCAAATATATACACACCATGAAATTATAGAAGATGCATATGCATAATGAATATTCCCAACTAGTAACTTAGTGTGATTTTCTAAATCATTCAATTGAAACTTGTTTCTCATACTGTGAATGACTCATGAGATCACAATTTTTTTGGATTATTTCTCCAACTATAATTAATTAGCTTCATAATTTGAAAAATCATGGAACCCTTGATCCATAATATATGTCCCGAAACTACTTAAAGAGAAAAATTTCTCATGGTAATCCTATCATACACATGTATTTGGAAAGGATTCTTGGTATACAACTTTACTATGTCTAATAACAAAAATAATTCCATAATGTTTTTCTATGATCATGATCAAAATAAGATAATCTCCATTATAAAAATGTGTGTCTTGTTTATGGACATGGGTTTTTTAGGTCATTGAATTTGAGAAGAAATTTGATTTTTTTTCTTTCAAATGCTTATAATGTGTAAATTTGAAATTTTTCTTTAGTATATTATCTTTAATAATTATTCTCACCCCTCATTTGTCATGGAATAGGGTTTTTTACCATTTTAAAATAGATTGGTGTAATTATTTAGAATCACTAATTTATGTGAACAAATTAAAATTTATCTCATAATTAATTAAATAATAATTTATTTGAAGAAATTTGTTCAGAAATATCTTGTCAATTTATCTTGAAATTAGGATTTATCTATCCCATTGATTCCATAATGGGGAGTTTTTATAATATGGGAACAAATTTAGGTTGGGTGCCTAGTCTGTATAAGGACCCAACCATAAACATTACATAATATTGAATTAAATTAATAATTCACATTGAGGATCTTTTCAGGGTTAGAGTTTTAGATAATTAGGACATAACTATTACATCTCAAAAGATTGCAAAGTAGACACTTCTACACAGTTTCAATTTTTTTCATTAAATAAAAACTCTTACAAAAAAATAGTCATGTCTGGTTCGAGGTTTTAGACATCATGACTTTTCCTTGATCCCATCCTTGACCCTATTCATCTTTAAGTCCTATGAATATATTTCAAAACATGGTATGAGCATAAAAAGCTATGTAAGGGTTATAAAACAATGAAAGAAAAAATTTGTTCATAAATACCTAAAAAACATGAACTCTTTTAATTACCTCATGAAATCATAAGATTTTATGAATAACACATAGATATCATAAATCATAAAGCTAACTTGTGGCATTCATATCATACTTTAATTGTAGCTATCAGATCTACATAGGGAGTTACATTTGGAATACCCATCACCATATATTCCCTAAATATCTTAGGATAAACATTCACGTTTACCTCCTTCATGTTACCCAATTCATTGGAGAGCTACATCAGGCTCACCTGCCTTAGTTTTATCATGGAACCACCCGTATATGTATATAATTCTCAATAACCATAACACAATCATAACACATAACATAAGCACAAAGGAATGATAAAATTCGCACATTGTAATAACAATATATCATTTAAATATATTGACATAACAAAACCATTATCAAAACCATTTTCAATACCAAAATATGTAAAAATAGTATACGGTATTTATTTTCCTTTTTAAAAACATTACGGTTTATTAAGGAAGCCAAAAGATCAAATAATACTCGTGGCAGTGGAAAGGTCCTTGTCACCCTGTACACTAAAAAACAGTCATTTTTGTCATTTTATAAAACGCTTCATATAAAAAGATTCTTTTTGAATAAAATGAAAAGTCAAAGGGTTTTATACACCGTATAAAATAAAGTCGTGTATAAAACTAAATATGCCTCAATGAAAGGAGATTGAGATGAAGTCCCTTACCTCGTGTCCGACTTGACCCGTTCGTTCTTTATTATACTGAATAAAAAAATAATTTTAATTTATAATTGCTTAAGAACCTTTTTCAATTTTATTATTCCTTTTATATCACGTATTACGATGTAATAAACAATTTGTAATCATTTAAGTTGATAATATTTGTTTTGTCGATATTTGATACTTGAGTCCAAAATGAACACCTTATATTTACAAGTTTTACATGTGGTCAAAAGTCCATTATATCCAGAGTAACATTCATTATTTAGATATCATATATATCATATATATCCAATATATATATATATATATATATATATATATAATAGTACATATCATTTGAGGAAATAAATGAAATGCACCGTTCATGGAGACGGTAAGCTGTACGTATGCATGAATGCTACTTTCATTTCTATTTATTATTTTAATGGAATTAAAATATAATGATACATAGTTATATTATATTTCCAGTATAATATCATATATAATATCATTAAATCCATACTTTATATGTCCCACATATGGCATTAATGAGTCATATCACTTTGAGGGGGCGGTAGTCCGCACTTCCTCAAATGAAATTATCGTCTTTAACCATAATGGAAACCATAAATGTATGATATAAATGGAAAATACAGAAGAATAAAGAAAACATGAAAATAATATATATCATATATAAATACAGTTCCATCATAATGGCCACATCCCAGTATATTTAGGATACTGGTGTTTCTATAAAATAAAGGAATAAAAAGAGTTTAGGGGGTTGGACAAGTAAAATAAAAGAAAATAATTTAGGAGAAATTATTACCTTTAATTTGGGTAACTCCCTTTTGTTTGAACCAAAATGACTTCTTGAAGTTCCTTCGGCCTATGGTAAGGCTTATAAGAGGAGTATAGGTATGAAGGGAGTTTAATTGGGTAGATTTTGGATGAGCCTAATGTATTTAGAGGTGTGAGGATTTGGTTAGAAGTGAGGGCTTTTTATAAGGGGGAAGAGGGGCTCTTTGGGAAAGTGTGAAACTATTATTTTACTATAAACTTATATTCGGTTTCAAAAGGTCCAAATATTATTAGAGTCAAAGATAAGATAACTCATGGTCGAAATAACATCATCCAATAATAATTGGACTGGTTTTGTATATTGTTTTAATATTTATAATCTTATTTATTTAAATCTTTTATTAATGAGGTAAATAATGCATCATTATTGTGCCATAAATTATTTAAATTATTTGATGTCTAAAAATTATAATAAAAATACCATGATGTAGTAAATATTTTTATATTTCCAATAAATATTTATAGTTGAAAAGATAATTTATATAATCCCTTGTATAAATTAATTTACTAAATGATATTTGTTTTTGTCATTTTTTCCTTTACTTTATGTTAATTAATCTAAATTTTCATTATCACTCCCAAGTGCCTCAATGAGGTCCCAAAATCGGCCCAAAATGATCATGGTCATAAATGAATCAACCAATAAGGTTTGGACAAGTGTTAAGGTAATTTTTAATTATTATAATATTCTTTTTACCTTGAATTTCCTTATTTACCTTTAACTACGGTAAATAAAAGTCAAAAGTTACTATTTACCAAAAATTATTTTCATCTTATTGAAACAAATATTACTTACTAATAACAACCATGTATGTTGGATTTTTAAATTCAATTTACATAAGTGGTAAAATTTCATTTAAATGAAAAATTCATTTTTTTAACTACTATTAAGTGGTTTCACTATTCATCAAAAATTGAAGATTTTCAGAAAAATACCAAAAATTCAGCCTAAGATATATTTGATATTCTGAATTAAAAAAGGATGTCTATTTTTCTATATTAAAAATATTGAAGTGGCATTAATTAATTTAAAATTAATTCCCTTTGTTAAAACAAATAGCGTGTTTATAAGAAACAATAACTATCAAAAGATTAACAATTGTTTATGTCCACTTTCAAAGTGAAATTAATTACAATGAAGAAAATTGGATTAAATGGTAAAAATATGTTATATTTACACTTTAAAACCAATTAAAAAGATAATTTGACCATATAAATAAATTATATTAAAAGCCACTTCTGAATTAAAATACAGTATTTTTTACTATTCATTAAAAAATGAACTTTATCAGAAAAATACCAAAAAATTACCCAAAGTAAATTTTGATGTCCCAAATCTAATGAATAATTTTATTTGGTCAAATAGAACATATAAAAATGACCAAAACTATATTTAAAGAGGGTTTTCCATTAAAAGGTGGTAAATCGACCTTTTAATGTAAATTATGCTTAAAATTATATTCATTCATATTTTAAGCCTTTAACTTTTTATTGGATAAATGTAAATAAATTTAACAAACATGTATAATCATATTGTAGTTAGTTTTGTTCATTCTCTCCAATACAACGGCTAGGAGTTAACTTCCATTTAAAATAATAATATTATATTATTTGTGTGCAATGTAAGATTTCAAAGAAACCCATTGTTGCGTATCGGGTACGCTATCGAACATAGCAATCCATTTAAAGTAAAATTAATATTTAATTGACAAATATTAATAAATATGTAATATGTCATATTCTTTATTTACCTGGGATGCTACAGTCCGAGCCTGAGGTTGTGCCCTATTCCCTTTTTATTTAATTTTATTCCTTTTATATTCACTTATTTTGTTTTCTTTCTTTACTTCCCTGGTATATTTTATATGACCCTATTAATCCTCCATTGTTTCATTATTAGGAAACTATAGGGTTAGGTATTTATAAATATAAAGAGAAAGAAGAATAGAATTACAATCATGGTTCTCGAGAGTAGATGTATCATCATGCAGTATTTGTGGTCTGTGGATACAGGGGATGCTTTAGTGGATTTCATCCAGAGGTAGTCCATTTTAAATTTTTGGTCATAGATCCTTGTATATTTACTAATATAGGTCTTGATGTCCAAATTGTTTAAAATTATTAACCAATGTGGGTCTATCTATAGCATTTGTGAAGAAAATTTTGGTTTCGAGCTATTTTGAGGGGTCTCATATTCAGAAATACAAATCACATGATATGTAGTTAAGGAACACATGTAATGTGTTTTTTTAGTTCATGGAAGATGATCTTTTTATAATAACACTACGTGTATTGGGTATACATCATGGACTGGTTCTTGATCATATAGTTGAGTAACAGGCTATGTGGCCTGTGTAGGGGAACATGGCCATGTAAAGTACATGAACAAACCATTCATGGGTCACATTCCATGTATAGGTACACTTATAGGATAATTACATGGTCAAACCATGTGATGTACTTTGTTAGTTACCCTATGTCGGGTACATTCCATGTACATGGCTTGCACACCATCTACATGGGTTTAAAATTCCATGTCTGGATAAGGCACACTCCCATGTGGGTCCTTGAGATTACACACCATGTACTATGGTATATAAATCATGTACAAATAATTTAACTACTCTTCAAATGAGATTTCATATAATTATTCCCCATAGTAAAACTTTGACATAAGATTAGTCAAATTTGAGTATCTGTCATCATAGATCATGATGGTGAAACCCATGGGTAGATTTCAGGACTCCTATAATGCATTTTAGGTTTTTACTAAATTGATAGGTTATTAATTAGTAGTCGAATTCATTTCCCTCATGAGTGTATGACCCTTTATCAGGAGTGGTAAATGAGACATCTATTTAGTCTTGTATTTAAGGACATTTCCTTTTCTAAAAAGTGGCCATTTAATATTTTGACCTACTTGATCCGGTGTAGGATGCCTTTTTCTTATTATTTGTATGGATGGTGCAATGTGGGATGCCTTCATATACATGCTGACATTGGAAATCCCTTATAGGATCCCTCAACCATTTACTCTTCTTATGTAGGAATCCTCTTCTAACATATACAATTCTATGGATCGTGGGAATGATTCATCTATTTAATTATTATCAAGGATCCCATTTAGGATTCCTTCTTTTACCTTCACTACAAAATTCCCTAACTAGGATTCCTTTTCATATGTATATACTTAAAGGATCACATGTAGGATGCCTCAACAGTGATTTTATATGAGGGACATTGTGGGTTCCTTGATGTTTGACCTCCCAGATCTAGTATGTAAGCTTTGGGTAGAGTGGGTAGCAGATTTCACCATAGAACCCACACCGAATTTGAATGCTCTTGGGATATGGATGTAGTGGTGGTATTAGGAATGTGGTCACCCTCAATCTTTAATTATTCATTAACCCATTTATCACTGATGTAGTGATGATTACCATATTTTCTTTATAGTTTTTGGCTGATGATATAAACATGATTCAACTTCTTTTATTGGGATGGTTAGATATACTTACTTGGATATGGATTTTGGAATTTTTTGATAATAATACAAGGGAATGGAATCCAAATATTTATTAAACACGGGCTTGGAATCTATATTATTATGATGAGAATGCATGGAATCCCTAATGATTGTGATACTTGAGACCCATATGATGCTCCCTAGGGTTGGGTGGACGCAGCATTACTATATCTCTTAGATGTAAATATTGGGGATTGGTCCATTAAACCACTTATATGAATGGACCCAGATCATGAACAATGATCTAGAGAATATACATTTTAATAAAACATTAGGTTTGGATGAATCTCATCCCAAAGCCTGCTACTCTCCCTTTTCCTGCTCCTCGTCTAGCCAATGTTAGTGTGGGTCACTGGTCCTCTTGTCCGGCGGGAGGTGGTTCTCTAGCATGGGGCTTCATGGGACCCTCCATTCAGGAGGTCCTTTGGGGAGCGCTGTCTTCTGCAGTCTCTCCTGGTGGTAGGGCTTCAGTGGGGAGTGCTCCCATCCCTCCTATCGTGGTTGGACCCAAGGCTCTAGGAAGTGTGGATGGTTTTCCTGTAGTGGATTTGTTAGAGGAGTAGCTCCTGGGCATGACCTCCTTCCATGATCTCTCACTGGTTTCCTGAATCAGTTTCCACAAACCATCGCTGGGTATGTCTCAGGATTTCGTTGTTTCATGGGGTCTGTAGTTTCCCGTGATGGATTCTGAGCTCTCAAGAGTGGCCTTCTGCATCCATTTCTCTTCCACCAAAGATTTTGCACTGGCCTGGTCTAGGGAGGAGCATCGGTGTCGCTCCTGGTGGTTTTCTATGTCTCAATGGGCATGGGATAATCATTATGGCAGGGAGTCTTCTTCTTCGGCTGTCTGGGTGTGTCTACCAGGCCTCACTATCACTCTCCAAAAACCGTCTATCCTTAAAGTTATTGGGGACTCTTTTGGCACGTTTCTTTGTTCATATGTAAGCACCTCTTCTCTTTTGAGCGTGGTGTGCTCTCGCATATGCATGGAGATGGACCTTACGGTGAAGTTTCCTCCCTGTGTGCTACTTTGTGATGGGATTGGACTTCAGTGGTGGTAGAGGATCCTCTAAAAAACTCCTCTGATATTTTTCAAGGCATTCATGCATCAAGGGAATTCAGTAAAATTTTTTAGGAGGAGTCAATCAGCTCTGGGACCCTCAGGCATGGGCCTCTAGGGTAGTCAAGTGGCCGGTTCCCTTGCCTCAAAGGCGCGGTTGATGGGGGAGGTTTCTATTGGTTTTGATCCTTCTTCCCCGATTCTTGGGTCTTCTGGACCTTCAGTATCATATGGCGGAGGGTCTGGTAAGAGGATGTCGAAACTGGGGTTTTTCTTGATCGGAATTCCAGGAGGTTCATGGTGGGGCTTATCTGGCTGCTTTTTATCGTCTCCAGTACCTCCTTTTATGGGATGGTTCGGTGATATGGGGGGATCTTGACACGTGTTCTTTTTACAGGTGGCATCATCTGGTCTGCTTGAGGCAATGGAGGGAAATTTCATCTCAAGGCTGAATTTTATCATGCGCGAAATTGCCCGGGCTGTGCACCAGGGATTTGGCGTTGCGGCATTGCGGAGTATGTGTAGTCCCGGAGTAGGTGGAGTAGGCGCAGTCCTGGTAGTAGGGAAGCATTGTGGTGCTCTAGTGCATTTTCATTTGACGTTCGGGAAGGGAGAGACTCGTTCGAGGTTCGGGTAGGATGAGAGTTATAGAGTAGGGTGGCGTTACGGCGCTCTGGTGAATTTTCGTTCGAGTTTCGGGCAGGGCGAGACACTCGTTTGAGATTTCAAAGTTCCCCAAATAATGGATAGCGATGAAGGTATTTCAGGTGAGTTTATTTGATGTCCTTTTTTGTTGGTTTTGTTGTAAATCTGTCGAACAATGTTTTCTGAAGTTTGAGGTGGTCTTTTTACTGGATGTAATATAGAGTTTTGTTGCATTGTGGCGCTTCCAGTGGTGGTTTTTGCCCAGGTTTTTTGTAGTGAAACTTCCACTTGATGTCCAAGTTCATCTCGATGTCTACTGGAGGTTCCAATAGAGGTTCCACTGGATGTTCCACTAGAAGTTCCAATGGATGATCCACTAGATTTTCAACTCCAAGTTCCACTTCAAGTTGCCATGCTATATATTTTTGTTCCATTGCGGCACTTTCAGTTGTTTTGGTAGTGAAACTTCCACTTGATGTTCAAGTTCGTCTCCACGTCCAATGGAAGTCCCACTGAAAGTCCCACTTGATGTCTCACTGGAAGTTCAACCTAAAGTGTTCCACTGGAAGTTCCACCCAAACTTCCACTGGAAGTCCCACTATAAGTGCCACTGGAACATCCACTCGAACTTCTAATGGATAATATATTTTATAAGTTTTTTTAAAAAAAATTCAGAAAAATAATTATATTATAATTTTTATTTAGTTACATTGTTGTTTTATATATATATGTAACTTCCAGTGGAACTTCTACCTGAAGTTCCACTGGATGTTCAACCTGAAGTTCCACTGGAAGTTCCACGTGAAGTTCCACCTGGAAGTCCCACTGGCACTTCCAATGGACTTCCAGTGGAAATTCCAGTGGAACTTCCAGTGGAACTTCCAGTTGAAATTTAGGTTGAACTTCCAGTGGAACTTCCAGTGTAAGTTCCACTGGAACTTCCTGTGGGAATATATTTTATATTTTTTTATTTATAATTTCAGAAAAAATAATTTTTATTATGTATAATTGTAATAATTTTTATTTAGTTACAATTCTGTTCATATAGTTTATACATTTTCAAATAGATTAAATCCTATTATAAAGTTAATGTAATTTTCTTGAAGTATTGTTTTTTGTTATAGGGTGTTGCAATATTGTTGATGTTGATGTGGATGTTGTAGAATCTTGTACTAAACCAGTTGTAGGGATGACGTTCAATTCACATCATGAAGCACAATGTTTTTATGTCACATATGGGGGAGTAAATGGATTCAGTGTACGCCAACAATACTCTAATAAAAGGAGAAAGGATAAATCATTTGTCACATCAAGACTTTATGCATGTAGCAAAGAAGGTCATAGGAAGATTGACAAACATGATAGCATAGTGAAATTTCCTCGGGCTGAGACACGTACAGGTTGCCTTGCTAGAATGGGGGTTAGTTTATTGTCTTCTAGGCAATATGAATGTACTATATTTGTTGAAGAGCATAATCATTCCTTGCATGAGCCCGAATCAATTCATATGATGAGGTCCCAATGAAAAATAACAGAAGCACAAGCAGCTGAGTTAGATGTGAATGCTTCTGTGGGTATTAAACCAAACTATTCTTTCTCGTTGGAAACAGTTATTGTAGGGGGTGAGATGTTATTGGGTACATGCGTGTTGATCAGTTGAATTTTTTAAGGTCTAAACGGGAAATATATTTGCTTCATGGTGATGCATGTTGCATGTTATAATACTTGGAAAGACAATGTCAAGACAATCCATCATTTGTTTATACTATGCAGTTTGACATGAATGGTAAAATTAGTAATATTTTTTGGGATGATCCAAAAATGAGAACAGATTATGATTTGTTTGGAGATGTTGTTGTGTTTGACACCACTTTTATCACTAATAAAGAGTATAGGATGTTAAGTGTTTTTGTGGGCTTCAATCATCATCGGGATATTGTTGTTTTTGGGGAAGATTTTTTATATGCTGAAACATTGACTTCATTTTCTTGGTTGTTTCAGAACTTTTTACAGGTGCATCACATGAAGAGTCCTCAAAATATTTTTACTAATCAAGATGCAGCAATGGGAAAATCCATTTCTGTAGTTTTAGTGGGAACTCTACATTGCCTTTGTTCGTGGCATTTGATGCAAAATAGAATGAAGCATTTACGTAATTGGATGAAAGATGGATCTGGTTTCCTAACTAGATTTAAGAAGTGTATTTTTGAATACCATGATGCAATTCAGTTTGATAAGGATGGGTCTTCCCTTAGAGCAGAATATGGGGATGGGAAATCTCAATGGCTAGATGATGTTTTTGTTTTGCGAGAAAAGTGGGAACATTTCTATTTGAAAGACTCTATAACATTGGGTATTCGAAGCACTCAATTAAGTGAATGTTTTAATTGATTACTTAATGATTATGTTCATCAAAAGTTTAGTGTTGTTTATTTCATTAAGAAGTTTGAGTGCTTGATGGATAAAAATCGGTATCGTGAAACAAAGGCAGAATTTGAGATGTGGGAGAAGTGCCTCGTAATCTTTACCCTTACCATGCATTGATGTGACAGGTTTCTACTATATATACACCTAAATTATTTGATTTATTTCATCATTAATATCAACTGTTTGGTGCTTGTTTTTTGATATCTTGTATTGAAAGTGAAGTTCAATTCAGTTATGTTATTGTAATGGTTCATTGTGAAGATCAATTCAGTGTATCATATGAAGCTTCAAATGAAGTTGTTGAATGTTCTTGTCAAAAGTTTGAGCCTGTTGGGTATCTTTGTTGTCATGTTTTAAAAAATTTTGATCAGCTTGATGTGAGAGCAATACCTGAAAAATATATTTTGGGGAGATGGACCCGATTGGCTAGAAATATTGTGATGTTCAAAGGATCTTCAGTTGAGGTACATGCTGATAGAAAATCAGTTGTAGGAAAATGTTACAAATATTTAGAATGAAAGGGAATGAAGTTAATTACCATATCTTGTGAGACAAATGCGGGATATGACATCACCTTCTCAAATTTCAGTAATTTTTCAAAAGAGTTGTCTATCATAAATACATCAGCGGATAAAGTTAATGGTTGTTCTAGTTCAGAGAAAATTTTTAGAAAGGCTTCTTTTAAAAAGAAACCAAACAGGAAAGGGGGAGATATATTGAAAAGCTTTTTATACAATGGATGCTGAAAGGGGAAACAATTGAATAAAAAAATAATCATACTGGTATGATTACTGTATGATTTCATTTTATGATGCATTTCATTTTTAAGTGCAGTTATTTATTGTTAATATGTTATATGATATCATTATTGTTTGCACGTAGGGAGACAAAGAGCAAGAAAGATCAGGTTTTTGTGTTCGAGCTAGAAAAATAGTTTCACATGTAAATTTTTTATGAGCATTATTTTCCATAACCATTTGTAATTCTGTAATTTTTCTGTTGCAGGAAGACTTTTCCACTAATTTGGAACTTCATCTTGGGAGGTAGATTGCTGGTATAGCAATAGAAGAGGCTGAGTAGTGTAGAAAACATTGTATGGGAGTAGTTTTTTAAATTGTAATGACCGAGTTGAAAAAGCTATAGCCTGTATCGAGTTTCGGTTGTAATGGATTGGTAGTGGGATTGAGATACTTCACAAAATTGTAAATTTGTTGTATGAACTTGTTCTATATGGAACTATAAAGATTTGATAAATCTAGGTTCTACAATTCTGTATGCATTTGTACTATGAGGATGTAGAAGTATTTGACAGTGCAGTATAGGTTGTATTGGATTGGGATTGGTATACTTCACGAAATTGTAAATGTGTTGTTTGAATGTGTTCTATATGGAACTATAAAGATGTCATAAATCTAGGTTCTACAATTTTGCATGCATTTGTTCCTTGAGGATGTGGTAGTATTTGACAGTCCACTTTTGGTTGTAATGGATTGGATGTGGGATTGGGATACATTACGAAATTGCAAATGTGATGTATGCATGTGTTCTATTTGGAACTATAAAGATGAGATAAATCCAAGTTATACAATTCTGTATGCATTTGTTCTGTAAGGATATGATAAATCTAGGTTCTTGAATTTTGATGAAGAAATCCAGAATACTTGACTAAGAGTTATTGGATCTTTGGGAGAAGTCAGTCCATATGGAGTCCCTCCATCTTCTGATGAATTCCAGATGTTGGCCAAACATAACACTTACAAATAGTAAAGATAATATCCATAAATGTTTGAATCATCCACTTAACAGTAGAAATTATGATCATTAAATCTAAAAACAAAACAAAATTAAATTCCTGAAAAGAAAAGGGTTCCCCTCAAAATGAAGGACATAATATTCCCAGCGTAGTGAAAATGATAACAGAACTATTCATCCATTGTCCCCAAATAGTTTACTTGTTCTTCATTCTGTTTGTACTGTTTCTACAAGACAACTCCTTCTTCTAAACGATGTTTCATTCCAACTGTATGCAGGGTCTGTTAGGAAATAGTGCACCATATACAGGCGCATGTCGTCAACTTCTTCTTACGATAGGGTCTTGTTATACCCTTGATCCTTCGCCAGCTTCTCAATTAGATAACAAACAATTACCCCACAATCTAATGTTGCATCCCCCTGTTGGGGACTATCTTTCACTATAAATGGAAGTGCTGTAGTAGTCATCTTTAGGTATTCAGGATTCCATTTTCTGATGACTTGTTTAATAAATATTTTCTTCAAGTGTTGTATAAATTGTATTGAGTAAGTTGGTGTATATGAAAATGTATTAGATGTCGAAGAGGATAGAATTTACCATTTAGAGAGCATCTTGTTGGTAAAAATCAATTGCAGCAGGACCCATGTGAGGCTGTATGGAGTTATAGTAGCTGAAATGTTTTTTTTCAATATCAAAGACAAGCAAAGTCCAATGAAGATTATCTGTGTTGATGGGGATGAAAACTTTTCCATTCAACTTCATTGCTTCTATTATGGGATTCTCAACCAAAAATTATTTCAAATTGTTGTTCTTCCCAGATATAATGCTCTGATAAAATGAGTATAGTGAGGAAAATTTTCAACTAATATCTTTAAAACATCTAGAACATAGATAATAATAGACTTACCAATGCGACACTACTAATCATTTTTGATTTAATATCGAAAATTCCAGTTGGATTCCCTATTTGACACTTATTAATGATAATCTGAGTATAGGCATCTATAACCTGATATCAATAAAAAACAATGGCGGATGTGAGACTAATTGAATATTACTTTACAGTAAGCTTGTTTCAATTAGGCTCACCCGGCTGCTTGTCATGTTTTTTTTCAAAAGTTGGAAAATGTCATCTATTCCAACTGAATACAAGCCATTTTCAGCTTCCCAAACATATTGACTACATTATAAACACAATATTATATAAGAAAACAAATAAAGTTCATGGGAATTGAATTTTTATCCTTGAAATTAAGGGCAGACATACCATCCTGGTTCCATCTGGAGAATCTTTTCCAACTGCTCGTAGTCTTTTTTCTGCAGCCGTTTACTCTGCCTTACCCATTTAGGTATTTCTGATAGAACTTTGATAGCCTTTTTTGGTTTTGTTTTCATTGAAACACTGCCTACGTCAATTGGTTTCTCCAGCAAAGTTGGTTATTCTACAGACTTTTTTTTGGCATGCTGCTGTTCTTTGTCTTGTGTATCAGGTTCAATACTAAAAAGAGGAATCTAATTTCTTCTGATTCCTCGCCCTGGACTTGAAATTTCTAATCATTGATCTTGTTTGGAGACTCTTGGTTTTTTTGTTGTTGATTGCTTTGATGTACATGTGTTTTTTGTTCCGCATCTTCTTATATTGTTCTGCAGGCTCCTCAATCCTGGCTCATACTTGCTGGCTTTCCTTCTGTTTTTTCTGCTTTGGGGGGAGATGCGGGTTTTTCAGAAGGATCTTGCTGCATTTCAGGTTCAATTGTACTCTGTTTTCGAGTTTCCACCTTCATTGAATGACCCTTTTTAGCACCACCTTCTCTTAATAATTGCTTCAATCTTTTAATTTTTTCGATCTGCTTTTTAATAATAGATTCCATTTTATGCAGTTTTCTTTTCAGGGACGAATTTTCTTTTGCAAAAACTTTAATTCTGTCGTCTTCTGGTTCTCCCTTACCATAGTGTCCAAAAAAATCTTCCATAACCGTTGGTGGCTAATTTATTTCTACTTTTATTCTATCCTTCTCTAGATTATCCTTTTTCGGCCATCCAACAGAAGCTTCCATAACCATTGTTGGATCCTCTGCAGTTGGAAGTTGATGAATCTTCAATTTCTTTAAGGCGGTATCAAAATCAGACAGACTCCACTTTGTGAAAGGTGGATTGGCTGCTTGTTCATTCTATTTCACTAGTACACATTCTTCACAATACCAATACTATAATAACAAGAAGCATATGACTAGTATATTATACATTTAATTGAAAATAAATAATAATCCTTACTAGTAAGCGATAATTGCCCCCGTAATCCTTACACATTGTGTGTGAAATTCTTTAATTGATCTCATCAATTGTTGGTGTATTGAACGAGACCACTTTAGTGTTCTCATTATCTTGAAGTATTCACAAAATTGATAAAATCCCAACTTAGGTAAGAACCTATAGTAGGGAAAAAACAGATGCACATGTGTACACTAGTACAAGAATGACCTTTAGCGGCCGCCAAAAGATGTCGCTAAAGGCCTATAGCGGCCGCTTTTTCCCCGTCGTTGTTACTATCAGCGACCACCATTTGGCGGACGCTGTAGGCAAGATGGGATGGGCTTTAGCGGCTGCCAATTGGTGGCCGCTATAGGTCTCCTTGAAAAAACCTATAGCGGCCGCCAAATGGCATCCGCTATTGGCAGCGGCCGCCATATGGCGGCCGCTATAAAATTTTAATTTTTTTAAAAAAAAATCAATTATACATTAATATACAAAATAAATCCCGACTGTCATCTTCCAAGATCCGCATCCATCATCACATATAACTGCATAACAAAATTTAATAACAAACTTAGTACCGAATAAAACCTAGAAAACAAATATTTAACTTTAAACTTACTGTAACAGATCTAAAGTATTTTATTTTCAAAATAATATTCATAAATTTGATTACCGTTTTATAAATTTAAAATCATTAATTCTACTATTCTAATTTGATTGTTGTCCTGTGATTTCAGGTCAATCTGATGTCGTCCGCTAAGAGTTTGACCGTTAGACGCCAGTTTTGGCCATTTCTGACACCAGAACGGCGTTCCCAGTCACCGCGGGCACATGGCATATCCGATTGATGTGTCGTCTGCTCGACCAAATCACAATTCACTCACCCTTTTATGTTGTCCGATTTCAGGCCATTCGGACATCATTCGGCCAGTTTGGACCCCCCCTACGCGCATTTATCAAGAGCGTGCAACTCTTAAAGAACGCATAATGAGCCCTACCGCGCAGACCGCATGTCCGATTGACGTGATGTCTGCGCGTGCACGTCGCGAATAATAATTGGATTGTTGTCATGTGATTTCAGGTCAATCCAATGTCGTCCGCTATGAGTTTGACCGTTAGATGCCCGTTTTGGTCGTTTGTGACACCAGAACGGAGTTCCCGGTCACCGCGGGCACACTGCACGTCCGATTGATGTGCTGTCTACTCGACCACATCACAATTCACTCACCCTTTGATTTCATCCGATTTCAGGCCATTCGGACATCGTTCGGCCAGTTTGGACCCCCCCATGTGCGTTTATCAAGGGCGCGCAACTCTTAAAAAATGCATAATGATCCCTACCGCGCAGACCGCACATCCGATTGACGTTCCGTATGCGTGTTCACATCGCGAATATTAATTGGATTGTTTTCCTGTGATTTCAGGTCAATCCGATGTCGTCCTCTATGAGTTTGACCGTTAGACGCCCGTTTTGGCCGTTTGTGACACCAGAACGGCGTTCTCGGTCACCGCGGGCACACGGCACGTCCGATTGACTTGTTGTCTTCTCGAACACATCACAATTCACTCACCCTTTGACGTCGTCCGATTTCAGGCCATTCGGACATCGTTCGGCCAGTTTGGACCCCTCACGCGCGTTTATCAAGCGCGCGCAACGCTTACAGAACGCATAATGAGTTCTACCGTGCAGACCGCATGTCCGATTGACGTTCTTTCTACGCGTGCACGTCGCGAATAAAAATTGGATTGTTTTCCTGTTATTTCAGGTCAATCCGATGTCGGCCGCTAAGAGTTTGACTGTTAGACGCCAGTTTTGGCCGTTTGTGACACCAGGACGGCGTTCCCGGTCACCGCGGGCACACAGCACGTCCGATTGACGTGTCGTCTGCTCGACCACATCACAATTCACTCACCCTTTGATGTCGTTTTATTTCAGGCCATTCGGACATCGTTCAGCCAGTTTGGACCCCCCACGTGCGTTTATCAAGAGCGCGCAACTCTTAAAGAATGCATAATGAGCCCTACCGCGCAGACCGCATGTCCGATTGATGTGCCGTCTGCGCGTGCATGTCGCGAATAATAATTGGATTGTTTTCCTGTGATTTCAGGTCAACCCGATGTCGTCCGCTATGATTTTGACCGTTAGACACCCGTTTTGGCCATTTGTGACACCAGAACAGCGTTCCCGGTCACCGCGGGCACACGGCATGTCCGATTGACGTGACGTTTTCTCGACCACATCAAAATTCACTCACTCTTTGATATCGTCCGATTTCAGGCCATTCGGACATCGTTCGGCCAGTTTGGACCCCCCCACGCGCGTTAATCAAGCGCACACAATGCTTAAAAAACGCATAATGAGCCCTACCGCGCAGACCGCACGTCCGATTGACGTGCCGTCTATGCGTGCACGCTGCTAATAATAATTGGATTGTTGTCCTGTGATTTCAGGTCAATCCGATGTCATCCTCTATGAGTTTGACCGTTAGACGCCCGTTTTGGCTGTTTGTGACACCAGAACGGCGTTTCCAGTCACCGCGGGCACACGACACGTCTGATTGATGTTCCGTCTTATCGACCACATCACAATTCACTCACCCTTTGATGTCGTCTTATTTTAGGCCATTCGGACATCGTTCGTCCAGTTTGGACCCCCCCCCCCACGCGCGTTTATCAAGGGCGCGCAACTCTTAAAGAACTCATAATGAGCTCTACCGCGCAGACCGCACGTCCGATTGATGTTCCATCTACTCTTTCATGTCGCGAATAATAATTGTATATTTTTTCTATGATTTCAGGTCAATCCTATGTCCTCCGCTATGAGTTTGACCGTTAGACGCCCGTTTTGGCCGTTTATGACACCAGAACGGCGTTCCTGGTCACCGCGGGCACATGGCACGTCTGATTGATGTACCATCTGCTTAAATACATCAAAATTTACTCACCCTTTTATGTCGTCCAATTTCAGGTCATTCGGACATCGTTCGGCCAGTTTGGACCCCCCCCCCCCACGCGCGTTTATCAAGCGCGCGCAACGCTTAAAGAATGCATAATGAGCTCTACCGCACAGACCGCACATCTGATTGACGTGATGTCTGTGCGTACACATCTCGAATAATAATTTTATTGTTGTCCTGTGATTTCAGGTCAATCTGATGTCGTCCTCTAAGATTTTGACCGTTAGACGCCAGTTTTGGCCGTTTGTAACACCAGAACGGCGTTCCCGGTCACCGCGGGCACACGGCACGTCCGATTGACGTGTCGTCTGCTATAACACATCACAATTCACTCACCCTTTGATTTCATCCAATTTCAGGCCACTCGTACCTCGTTCGGCCAGTTTGGACCCCCCCCCCCCCCCCACGCGCGTTTATCAAGCGCGCGCAACGCTTAAAGAACACATAATGAGCCCTACCGCGCAGACCTCACGTCTGATTGACGTGCCGTCTGCGCGTGCATGTCGCGAATAATAATTGGATTGTTTTCCTTTGATTTCAGGTCAATCCTATGTCGTCCACAATGATTTTGACCGTTAGACGCCAGTTTTGGCCGTTTGTGACACCAGAACAGCGTTCCCAGTCACCGCGGGCACCACGACACGTCCGATTGACATGTCATCTACTCGACCACATCACAATTCACTCACCCTTTGATGTCGTCCTATTTCAGGCCATTCAGACATCGTTCGGTCAGTTTGGACCCCCCCCCCCCACGCGTGTTTGTCAAGCGCGTGCAATGCTTAAAGAACGCATAATGAGCCCTACCGCGCAGACCGCATGTCTGATTGACGTGCCGTCTGCGCGTGCACGTCGCGAATAATAATTGGATTTTTTCCTGTGATTTCAGGTCAATTTGATATCATCCGCTATGAGTTTGACAGTTAGACGCCAGTTTTGGCCGTTTAGGACACCAGAACGGCGTTCCCCGGTCACCGCGGGCACACGGCACGTCCGATTGACGTGTCATCTGCTCAACCACATCCGCGCGTTTATCAAGCGCTGCGCGCAACGCTTAAAGAATGCATAATGAGTTCTAACCTCGCGCAGACCGCACGGTCCGATTGACGTGCCGTCTGTGCGTGCACGTCGCGAATAATAATTGGATTGTTGTCCTTTGATTTCAGGTCAATACGATGTCGTCCGCTAAGATTTTGACCGTTAGACGCCAGTTTTGGCCGTTTTATGACACCACGAACGGCGTTCCCGGTTCACCGCGGGCACACGGTAACGTCCGACTTGACATGTCGTGTGCTCGAACACATCACAATTCACCTCACTATTTGATGTCGTCCGATTTCAGAGCCATTCGAACATCGTTCATCGGCCAGTTTTGGACCCCCCCCCCTCCCCACGCGCGTTTATCAAGCGCACGCAACGCTTAAAAAACGCATAATGAGCCCTTACCCGCGCAGAACCGCACATATGATTGACGTTCCGTCTGCGCGTGCACGTCGCGAATAATAATTTAATTGTTGTCCTGTGATTTCAGGTCAATCTGATGTCGTTTGCTAAGAGTTTGACCGTTAGACGCCCGTTTTGGCCGTTTTTGGACACCAGAACGGCGTTCTCGGTCACCGGCAGGGAGACACGGCATGTTCGATTGACGTTCTGTCTACTTGACCACATCACAATTTACTCACCCTTTGATATCATCCGATTTCAGGCCATTCGGACATTGTTCGGGCCAGTTTGGACCCCCACGCCCACGCGTCTCTTATCAAGCCGCACACAACACTTAAAGAACGCATAATGAGCCCTACCGCGCAGACTGCACGTCCGATTGACGTGATGTCTATGCGTGCACGTCACGAATAATAATTGGATTGTTTGTAATGTGATTTCAGGTCAATCTGATGTCGTCTGCTATGAGTTTGACCGTTAGACGCCAGTTCTTGGCCGTTTATGACACCAGAACGGCGTTCCCGGTCACCGCGGGCACTACGACACATCCGATTGACGTGTCGTCTGCTCGAACACATTCACAATTAACTCACCCTTTGATTTTCGTCCCATTTCAGGTCCATTCGGACATCGTTATCGGCCAGTTTGGACCCCCCCCCCCCCCCCACGTGTGTTTATCAAGCGCGCACAACACTTAAAGAACGCATAATGAGCCCCTACCGCGCAGACCGCATGTCTGATTGACGTGCCGTCTGCGCGTGCACGTCGCGAATAATAATTGGATTGTTGTCCTATGATTTCAAGTCAATTCGATGTTGTCCTCTATGAGTTTGACCGTTAGACGCCAATTTTGGCTGTTTGTGACACACAGAACGGAGTTCCCGGGTCACCGCGGGCACACGTCACGTCCGATTGACGTGTCGTCTGCTTGAACACATCAAAATTCACTCACCCTTTGATGTCATCCGATTTCAGGCCATTCGGGACATCGTTCAGCCCGTTTGGACCCCCCCACGCGCGTTTATCAAGCACGCGCAACCCTTAAAGAACGCATAATGAGCTCTACGGCGCAGACCGCACGTCCGATTGACGTGTCGTCTACGAGCGTGCACATCGCGAATAATAATTGGATTTTTTTTACTATGATTTCAAGTCAATCCGATGTCGTCCTCTATGAGTTCGACCGTTAGACGCCCGTTTTGGCCGTTTGTGACACCAGAACGGTGTTCCCGCTCACCGCGGGCACACGGCACGTCCGATTGACATGTCGTCTACTCGACCACATCACAATTCACTCACCCTTTTTATGTAGTCCTATTTCAGGCCCATTCAAACTTTGTTCAGCTAGTTCCCTCCCCCCCCCCACGCGCATTTATCAAGAGCATGCAACCCCTTAAAGAACGCATAATGAGCCCTACCGCGCAGACCGTACGTCTGATTGACGTGCCTTCTGCGCGTGCACGTCACAATTCACTCACCCTAAAAAGATACAAATATTGAAAGAGTTCTTGGGGTTCTCCCAAGAAACAACTTTCTGGAGTTTCTCTCCATCCACTTACACACCTTCCTCTGAAATTATTTGATCCATTAACTATACCTATATAATCAATACAAAAACTGACATATATATAGCTTGACGTATAGTCAATAAGTGTAATCTGTATGATGTCAAGATGTTGGGGTATGATCATAAATCACTATTGGAGTGCACGAAGATGTCATCCAAAAATATTAAAACAAACTAATCTAGGTAAAAAGGAAAATTATATTCGTCAAGGATATAAAAAATTCTAAAGAATTCATCAAGGCAAATGAAATTACCTCATGCATGGGGTTCATTCTCATCTGGATCACCAATATCACTGTGATGTCCACCAGATGTATTCGGAGCCTACAATATATATCAATATTATGTATCTTAAACATATCAATAAAATTCAGTCTGAGTATGGTTTGTTTTATTTTTTTACCCGTGGCACCACTTGTTGCGTCGTCATTTCATCGATACATGATGACATCTGTGACAACCTCTCCTCATACTCTACACGTAACTGCTGAAACTGTGAATCAAAATTGCGCTGCATATCCATGTATGGAAGCATCTATCTCAGCCTGTGTGCGCATCCCTGACTCTCTGCATGCACTCATCACATCTGCTCTAACAACTACACGTCGTGGGACACTGCCTCCATAAGTCAAAGAATAACCATGACCGTCACGCCCCATGACACGGTGAAATATTTCATCTCTACGCACAATACTACGACGTTGCTCCTCTGGCAACTCTGCTAACTGAGCGTCAAACTGAGCCTGTAGCATATAATGAATCAATGAACAAATATGCATAATTTATATAAAATAAAAAATACATTTATTAATTATTAAATAATTTTCTTACTATAACACCAGCAACATCGGATCACCCGCCCTACGAGTCCTCATCCATATGGACATCCGATCGGATTGGCTCGCTGCGTTGGTGTAACTATAATAAAGGGGTTTCACCATGTTTATACTAAATATTTTTAAAATATGAATGAAATAGTGAATTCTGAACTTACATCATGTCTGAGCTGTGACACATGTCGAGTGCCAAGTCTGGAAGGTGTGGCCTGCATCGCCCGATTATGTGAATGACGAGCAGACTCGGTCTACATTCAACGTATTTACTTAATAAACATTTGAAAAATTAGTCATTTATATATTAAAAGTAATAAATCTTACCATCGCTGCCTCACTCGACCAAAACGCAACCCAAATCCTGCCACTGTGCAGGGAAGAATGCCCAGAGGGACTCGCTGTTAGTAGAATGTCTGGCACACCCGCAAATGGTGTCCAGTCATCTCTCTTCACCCTTGACTTGTAATCCTTCCATAATTTTCTGCATTTCGACATACATAACAGCCCGAAACTCATCTGGACAGGATGTCAAATTATCCTGTTAAAAATATTGTCAGTAGATGGGACAATAATAATAACAATATCATGAAAAATTAAACATTGAATTTACCTGAACATCCCTCCATAATCTGTCCATCGTATCCTGAGGGAAGGAAAGGACTCTAGTCATGAGTCATCAGAGGGAATCTATGTGAGTCTCGTATCATATGCCCAAACTGACGACTCAATGTAGTAGCACCATCTCCAACTGGATGAAATGTGTCGTCAAATAACACATCCAATCGGGCTCCAGAGTTCCAGGATCGAACCCCTCTACCAGGACCCCTGGGTCTGCTGGAAGAAGAAGTAGATCCTAATAAACATAAATTCATAATTCAATCACAATATAAATTAATGATTAGAAACACTTAGGGAAATATAAACAGAAAATTGCAATCAATTAATTTAGAAAAATGAAAACATACATACCAACAACATCAGGTGAACCACTGTGACCACCCTATGACATACCTGCATTAAAAGAAATTATAGTTAAATCAAGAAATTTTTATACATATATAACTAATAAATATTTTTACAAATAATAACTAGGAATATAATTACAATTTCCACTAATCATGCAAGTCTATCGTGTCTCCTTCAACCGTCTCTCTAGTCCATTGTATATCTTCATCTCGTACAGCTACTGTTGTTTGGTCAAGTGTTTAATCAGGAAATGTGACAACTTCAGGTTCCTCTTGGTCAATCAGAAAAACCCCTCTTCTAGACATTTTCACCACAACTTTCCAATCAGAATCAATGCCGACAAAGTAAACTTGTTATGCCTGCGATGTCAGTATGAAGGGCTCATTACTAACCCGGTCATCTTTATATAGCATATTGTTAAAGTTTACTAATGTAAATTGGAAGTTATAAACCTTCGTTCCATGAACTGGATCGACCCAATCACACCTTAACAATATGTGTTTTAAGCCACGATCATAAATAACCTCAATAATATCTATCAAAAATCCATAATAATAACCCGCACCAACAAAAGAACAACCAACGCCACTATTTTTTGTGGCTCGGTTCATGTCAACATTGCTAATACGAAATTGGAATCCATTAGCATCCAAAGACTTGTAGCGATGAGCTGTATTAAATGGACCATCAGCTAGTTTGTTGAGTTCTTCGCTCACATGCTGGGTTAAATCACGTAACTTTTGAATCTGCAAATTTCACATATATAGTTTAAAGGATAAAGGATTGTGAAAATACAACTTAGTTGCGCTATAAAAATATTAAATCAATTATACATACATGAGTCTTGAACCACTCATGAAATGTGTTGAAATGATGTTTTTGGATTTGATACTCAGTTGCACGGGGCCTTTCATGTTTCAACTCAGCGATATGCATCCTAAATCACAACACAATATAAGGTAAGCAATAAAATAAATATAGAAACAAAATACACATCAACTATGAAACTTACTATATCAATGGCATAACTGATGCAGTGTTGAATAACACATATCGATGAGCTTGAACCCACTCGTCGTTCCGCATATCAAATGTTATTTCTTCTCCAATTGGACCCTCGTCAGTCTGGGACGGTTTGTCTATCTTTGTTTCAACCTCATCAATATATGAAGCACAGAAATTAGTACACTCATCCATTAAATATCCCTTGGAAATTGATGCTTTTGGACGAGCTTTGTTGTGTACATAGCGTTTCAATGTATTTAAGTATCGCTCTATTGGATACATCCACCTGAATTGCACGAGACCGCCAGCAATGACTTCACTAGTTAAATTCATGGTCAAGTGAACCATGAAATCAAAAAAAGACAGTAGAAAGAGTTTTTCTAGGTGACATAGTGCAAGTACAATCTTATCCTATAGCTTTTTCAAATCACTCGTGCGATGATTCCTAGAACAGAGCTGTCTAAAAAAATTAGAAACTCCAATCAACGGCTCAACAACCTGGGAAGGTAAGCAATTACGAATTGCTATAGGAATTAACTGTTGAAGCAGAATATGATTATCGTGAATTTTCAAACCTTGTAATTTCATGCTCGTCATATTCACGCACTTCAAAATATTAGAGCAATAACCATATGGCACCTTAACAGTCTTCAAAATTGATAGAAATGTTTGTTTATCTTTTTTACTCATTGTGTACTGTGCAGCTGGAATGTATGCCCGATTACCTTCACCCAGTTGTAAATGTAAAGGTTTTCTCAATCCCATTTCTTGCAAATCACGTCGAGCATTAGCACTGTCCTTTTATTTCCCCTTGACGTCTAAAATGGTGCACAAAATATTATCACATACATTTTTTTCAATGTGAATCACATCTAAATTATGCCTTAAAATATTATATTTCCAATAAGGAAATTCAAAAAAAATACTTCGTTTCTTCCAATTATGACTTCACTTTCTATTTTCAGCAGGAATAGAAGGCAATGCAGGAACCAATAAATCTTGAAAATCATACATTGTACGGATGTTTTCTTCATCAAGTTGTGCACAAATTTTAACCCCAGATAGTATTTGTGGTGATGGGTCAAACTCTCTATTCCCATCAAACGATACATGGTCTTTTCTGAACCTGTGTAATGGAGGAAGAAAGCGTCTGTGACCAAGATATGCCCACTTTCTACAGTGCTTAAGCCATATAGATTTCTTACTCTTATTACAACAAGGGCAAGAAAATTCTTCTTTTGTACTCCAACCTGATAAGTTAGCATACGCTGTGAAATCATTAATTGTCCATAACAAAGCGGCCCGAAGTCTAAACATTTCATTTGCTGTCGAGTCAAAAGTCATTACACCATCAGCCCAAAATTCTTGCAGCTCGTCAATCAAAGGTTGCATATAAACATCGATTTTATCACCAGGTCCTCTCGGTCCATCAATTAGAATTGACAGTAACAAAAAAGGTTGCTTCATACATACCCATGGGAGAATGTTGTATGGAACCAACATCACTGGCCATGTACTATGTGTCGCACCAACCATGGACCAAAATGGGTTAAAACCATTTACTGCCAAACCTTGTCGAATATTACGATCATCTCGGGAAAAGTATGGGTGTCTCTGATCAAACTCTTTCCATGCCAAAGAATCTGTCGGGTGAGTTAATTTATCAACCTCTTTCTTTCTCTCTGAATTCCAAGTCATCAATTTAGAAATTTTAGTAGATAAGAAGAATCTCTTCAGTCTCGGTTTCAGTGGGAAATAACGCATCTGTTTAGCGGCAACTTGTTTCCCTTGATTCAAGACCCTCCTAGGAAGAATCTGACTACCTTGATTAATCTCATTGGTCTTCCACCTGGATGTATAGCAAATAGTACAATTATTTAATTGCGCATTCTCTTTTTTGAACAACATACAATTATTGCGACATGCATCAATTGTATCATATGTAAAACCAAGATCATCGATTAACTTGCGAGCTTGATAGAATGACTCTAGAATCTTCGCTCCGGCAGGGAGTACCTTCTTCAATAATACCAACAACATGTCGAATGAGGTGTCTGACCACTGGTTCAAGACCTTCAGGTGTAACAATTCAACGATGAACTACAGTTTACTAAATTTAGTGCATCCAGGATATAATTCAGTATGCGCATCGTCAAGAATTTAAAAGAATTTCAATGCTTCTCCATCTGCAAAAGAACGAGGATTACTCAATCCAACGTCGTCATTTACGACATTACTGTCTTCAGATTGAAACCGATGCATCATATCATTCAGCATTATGTTCATCGGATCAACTGTTCCCGAATCAACATTCATATGAATATTTTCTGAGCAATGACATGAAACAGAATCTTATCCATGACGTGTCCATGTCTTATAGTTTTTCAAAAACCCATTCAAAAACAAATATTCTCTAACACTATCTCGTTTGAAGAGATATCTATTTGAACATTTTCTGCATGGACAACTAATCATATTTCTTGGAAATTTGTTGGTGAAATCCATAAATCACTTAATCCCCTCATAAGATTCAGCTGAAAATCTATCTTGCATATCAATCCAACTCTTATCCATATCTGTATTTAATAGAAATCAAAAGTGAAATATCTTATTTAAATTCTAAAAAAACACATATCATTAGAATTTAAAAACCAAATTTGGATAAAAAACATTACCTGCGGAGGACTCGACCGCGGGTAACGGGGTCTGACTAGATTGCGGATCCATGACGGCGCAGTGAATTGATGACAGAGGTTCGACGACTGGACTCGAAAGGAGCGGAACTGTTGGACCACGTGGAGGGTTCTACACGGCGGGGCACAATGGACTGTAAGGGTCCAATGGAGGCAGGAGGACTTGCCGGAGTGATGCAACGGGGCCGCGAGGGGACGGCGGCGACGGGGTTGTCCAAAGGTGCAGCGCGGGCAGGGATGGGGGTTGCTGGTTCGCGAGGGTGTCGGGGTCACGGGGGCGCAGCGCGGAGGCAAGGCGGTGGGGGTCACTGGGGTGCAGCGCGGGAAGGGGGTGTCGGGGTTACGGGGGCGCACCGTTGAGGCAAGGCAGTAGGGGTTGCCGGTGGTGCAGCACAGAGGCAAGGGGGTGGGGATCGCCGGGGGTCGGGGTCGCCAGGGGTCGGGTCACTGGGGGATGGGGTCGGGGGTCAGGGTCGGGGAGGGTCGTCGGGGGTCGGGGTCGGGGTCGGGGGGTCGGGGAAGGTGGGGTCACGGGGTCGGGGAGCGGAGGGAGGGGAGGGAGGGTAAATTAGGGGTTTTTTTTAGGAAAAATTGCAGTGGCCGCCATTTGGCAACCGCTGTTGATGGTATTAGCGGCCGCCAAATGGCGGCCGCTATAGATGCCCCGCCTCTAAAACCAGATTTTCTAGTAGTGGTATAAACACAAAAGTGATGTTGTGTCAAGATGATCAGGTTCTTCATATACCTTTATTACTTCCAAAAGGTCCGATTTTATTGCCTTTGGTGTCAACAACTTGACACCAGTTTGAAATCTCCTTAAATATAATGATGCCTTCGTTGGTTTGAACGAGTATGAGTCCTCCAGTTCTATTTCACCCTCAGTTATTGAAAAGATCCTTTGGATAAAAGCTTCAGAGAAATGTCTTTCCCCTTCACCGAATCAGAAAGCAGTTGTTGAAGGATTGTAGTTATCCAATACATACATCACAGAAATATCAGATTTTTTGCAATCCGATGTTGTTACTGTATTGGATATGAACGCTTCAAACATATTCCAAAATTGAGTAGTGCGCAAAGAATTTCTATTACCATATTTTAGTTGATCTTTTATTTCTTTTAAAAGTCATTGTAAGGAGGTCAAATTTGACCAAAAATGCACACCTGAAAATAGAAATTAAGGAATTATTGGGGTTATCCACAAAATTATAGCATAGAAGGTAGGAAAAGTCTATGTTCTATTGGGACTTCAGTGGAAGTTCCACTGGAACATCAAGAGGGAGTCCCAAAAGAAGTTCTACTAGTCCCACTGGAAGTCCCCCTAGAAGGGCCGAAAGGAGTGCCACTGGAAGTCCCATAGGGACTGCCACCAGAAGTCCCACTCGAACTTCCACTGGAAGTCCCACTGGAACTTCCACTGGAAGTACCACTGGAAGTCCCACTGGAAGTTGCACTAAAATTTCCACTTGAACTCCCACTGGGAGGGCCACTGGAAGTACCACTGGAAGTCCCACTAGAAGTCCCACTGGTTCTTCTACTAGAATTCCCACTTGAAGTCCCACATCCACCAGAAGTTTCAGTAGTCCTAGAGGAAGTGCCACTGGAACTTCTTGGGACTTCCTGTGGCACTTCCAGTGGGACTTCTAGTGGGACATCCAGTGGAACTTCCAGTGGGACTTCTTGTGGCACTTCCGATGGAAATTTAAAAGAAATATGCATTGCATTTGTGACATATATTTATTGTAAAAATGATTGAATTTACTATTTGAAAATTCCAATGAATGTCCCACCAAAAGTCACACTGGAAGTCCCACTTGAAGTCCCACAGCCACTGGATGTTCTACTAGTCCCACTAGAAGTGCCATTGGAACTTCCTGTGGGACTTCCAGTGGCACTTCCAGTGGGACTTCCTGTGGAACTTCCAGTGGAAATTGAAAAGAAATACGCATTGCATTTGTGACACATATTTATTGGAAAAATGAATAAATTTATTATTTGAAAATTCCACTTAAAGTCCCACTGGAAGTCGCAGGGGAAGTCCCACTTGACATCCCACAGCCACTAGATGTTCTACTAGTCCAACTGGAAGTGCCACTTGAACATCCAGTGGAAGTTCCACTGGGACTTCTAGTGGCACTTCCAATGAAAATTTAAATGAAATACGCATTTCATTTGTGACACATATTTATTGCAAAAATGATTGAATTTATTATTTTAAAATTCCACTGAAAGTCCCACTAGATGTTGCACTGGAAGTCCCTCTTGAAGTCCCACAGCTACTGGAAGTTCTATTAGTCACACTGGAAGTGCCGGTGGAAGTTCCAGTGAGACTTCCTGTGGCACTTCCTATAGAAATTTAAAAGAAATACGCATTGCATTTGTGACACATATTTATTGTAAAAATGATTGAATTTATTATTTGAAAATTCCACTGAAAGTACCACTGGAGGTCGCATTAGAAGTCCAACTTGAAGTCCCACAGCCACTGGAAGTTCTACTAGTCCCACTGGATGTGCCACTAGAACTTCCAGTGGGACTTCCTGTGGAAATTTAAAAGAAATACGCATTGCATTTTTGACACATATTTATTGTAAAAATTATTGAATTTATTATTTGAAAATTCCACTCAAAGACCCACTGGAAGTCGCACTTGAAGTCACACAGCCACTGGAAGTTCTACTAGTTCCACTATAAGTTCCACTGGAACTTCCACTGGAAGTTCTAGTGAGACTTCCAATGGCACTTCCAATGGAACTTCCAGTGGGACTTCCTGTGGAACTTCCTGTGGAAATTTAAAAGAAATACACATTGCATATGTGACACATATTTATTGTAAAAATGATTGAATTTATTATTTTAGAATTCCATGATAAGTACCACTGGAAGTCGCACTTGAAGTCCCACTCGAAGTCCCACAAGAAGTGCCACTATAACTGCCACTAGAATGCCCACTGGAACTGCCACTAGAACAGCCACTGGAATTCCAACTTGAAGTTCCAGTGGAAGTTGCAGTGCCACTTCTAGTGGAAAATTAAAATAAATAGTCATTTCAATTGTGATACATATTTATTGTAAAAATGATTGAATGTATCTTTGAAAATTACAACAGAAGTCCCACTAGACGTCCCACTAGAAATCCACCTGGAACTTCCCGTGGAAGTCCCAGTGGAACCTTTAGTGGCGCACATCCAGTGGGACTTCCACTGGTAGTTCACTAGGATTTCTATATGAAGTACAACTGGAAGTTCCACACTACAAAATGATTTCAAGTGGAACCTGCGTTGAAAACGTAGTACATGTTAAAGTGGAACCTACAGAAACCTCCAGGGGACATTTCATTGGAACCTCCAATGAGGAATGATATACTATTGGACCCCATTTCTTTTAATTGGGTATTTCTGAGTCCCAACTTACCCTCTTTGTATTTAGTTTTACTCATCTATAAAAGAACATCCTCACCTCACAATGAGGTAAGGGGAATTCACCCAACTACATGGTATCAGAGGGATTTTTATCCCGAACCCTCCCTCCTCTGCGGATTCCCGGTGTCCTCCCGGCCCTGCCTCTCTCCCTGCTGCCCTAGCCATTCCCGGCAGGCCCCCCTCCTATCCCGGCGCAACTCTCTCGCCCGGCTCCTCTCCGGCCTGGCCATTCCCGGCGGCCCCCCTCCCAGCGGCGCTCCCGGCCAGCCCCTCCGTGCGCGCGCCCAGCCCCAGCGGCTCACCTTCCTGCGCCTCCCGCTGCTCCCGCGTGCTCGCGGCTCGCGGATCTCGGCGGCATCTCCCATCCCGGCTCCTGGCTCCCCGGCTCCCGGCTTTCTCAGGCGCCTCGCCCTCAGCGAATCGCCCCGGTGCCCCGCCCTCGGCACCCCGCCCAGGCGCCTCGCCCGTGGCTCTCCCTCCCGGTGCCGCTCCCCTCGCTCCGCGGTGCCCTCACCAGCGCCTCGCCCAGGCGCTCTCGCCCTCGCCCAGCGGCGCCGCGCCCTCGGCCTCGCCCCGGCGCCCCGCCCTCGGCCTCACCCCGATGTCCTGCCCTCGGCCTCGCCCTGGTGCCCGCGCCCTAGCCCCCAGGCTCCCGGCTCCCCGGCGTTCCGGTTCCCCGTCATCTCGCGCCTCCTACGCCTCCCGGCCACCCTCGCCTGGCGCGCTCCCAGCAACCCTCGCCCGACGCCTCCCGCAGCTCCAGCGCCTTCAGCGCCTCCCGCTGCCTCGTGCCTCCCGAGCGCCCCCGCTGCTCTCGCCCTGCGGTCCCCCTCCCTTTCTGTCGCCTTCACCCTAGCCCGCGCCCTCGGCCTCTGTCCCGGAGGACCCTCTCGGCAGAGCGCCCTTATCCCGGCAGCACGCCCTCATCCCAGCAGAGCGCCCTCGTTTCGGCGGCCCTTCCAGCACGCGCACGTCCTGCGCCCGATCATCCCGCCGGCCCGCGGCATCAGCTCCAGACGCTTCCATGGCGGACTCCTCGGGACGTGATCGTGCTTCACGTCGTCCACGTCCCTTTTGTCACCATTGTGGCAAGTTTGGCCACCTGATCGCCCGATGTTGGGTCCTGCATGGCCGACCATCTCAGCACCCGCGGCAGGGACAGCCCGCGGTCTGGGACGTGTCCTCGACCGTCGCCTCTCTTTTCCCATCTCTGGCCCTGTCTATGGCCGACCTCGGGCGGCCTCATGATCCACCGGCCTCTGTCCGCCCCGCTCCCTCCTCGGCTTCTCTGGCCCGTACTGTTTTCCCCACTACCTTGGTCAGCCATTGCTCCCCTGCATGGTTGTTGGACTCAGGCGCCTCCGACCACCTCACAGGTGATGCTGGTATGCTGACGTCTTACTGCACTTATGTCGGATCTTCTGCCATCACCGTCGCTGATGGCTCCACTATCCCCATAGCGGGCTTCGGCGCATGCTCCCTGACTCCATTGATTCACCTGCCCTCTGTGGCGCATGTGCCCCGCAATCCCTTTAATCTTCTTTCCATCAGTAAACTGACTAAGGATTATAACTTTGCGGTCATATTTACATCTTCTGGTGTTGTGTTTTAGGAGCAGACTACGAACCGGGAACTTGGTCGAGGCCGGCTTCGAGACGGGGTCTACATGTTCGAGGGACCAACACCCATTGCTTGCACGTCTACCTCTTCTCGGGCACTAGATCTTCATTCCCGATTGGGCCACCCGCCTGCATCCACCATTCATCAGATGTTTCCGAACTTCCATCAGACTCCTAATTTTCATTGTGAGTCCTGTTCTTTTGTGAAACATCATCGCTCTTCCTACATTCCTCGCATGGATACACGGGCCTCCCACCCCTTTGATCTGCTTCATTTAGATGTTTGGGGTCCGTGTACCATTCCGAGTCACTTGGGATATAAATACTATATCTCTTTCATTGATGACTTTTCACGCATGACGTGGATTTACCTTCTTCGAGAACGCTCCGAAGTGTTTTCCACCTTCCAAACCTTTTTCAATGAAATTAAGAACCGTTTTTCTATCTCTGTCAAGTTTCTCTGTTCGGATAATGGGCGCGAGTATCTCTCCACTTCCTTTCGGAAGTTTCTCCAGGAAAATGGTATCCATCATCAGACCTCCTGTCCTGATACACCCCAGCAGAACGGCGTGGCCGAGCGGAAACACAGACATATTCTGGAGACTGCTCGTGCCCTCATCTTCCACCGTCAGGTGCCTCTGCTTTTTTGGGGAGATGCCATTCTCACTGCTACATACCTCATCAATCGCCTTCATTCTTTTATCCTTAAGGGGGAGACTCCCTTTTGGGCTCTTTTCCCCACTCTCCCTCTTCATTCCCTCTCTCTTCGAGTGTTTGGCTGCTTGTGTTATGTTCGTGACACTCGCCCTGGCCGCACCAAACTCTCTCCCAAATCCCTCCGCTGCATATTCCTTGGTTATTCCCGCACTCAGCGCGGATACCGCTGCTTCTCCCCGGACCTTCGCCGGTATGTCATCTCCGCGGATGTCTCCTTTGTTGAGGGTTCTCCATTCTTCTTTCCCTCTCCTCTTGACTCTGCTATTGATAACTGTCTTCCCCTCATCATCCTTCCTCCACCGTCGTCAACCCCTATTGACACCCATTTTGGTCAGGTATACTCCCGCGGTCCTTCGACTGTATCCCCCGTTCCGACCCGTGACACTGATGCTCCCACTTCGTCCGCTGCTCCTGCTCCGCCACCCGAGGACGTTCTCATTGCCCTCCGGAAAGGTAATCGCTCCTGCTAGAGTACTCTTCTATTTGTCTCTTCATACAGGGGTATGTCCGCTCTGGAGACAGTTTCTATACCTCGCACGGTTGGTGAAGCCAAATCTCACCCCGGGTGGTTAGCTGCAATGCGGGATGAATTGCAGGCTCTGGAGGAAAACCATACTTGGGATCTTGTCCCCCTTCCCACTGGCAAACAGGCAGTGGGCATAAAATGGATTTATACGATCAATCTCAATCCCGACGGCTCTCTTTGCCGCCTCAAAGCCCGGCTGGTGGCGAAGGGGTTTGCTCAGACATATGGCATCGACTACTTTGAGACCTACTCTCTGGTCGCCAAGATGGCCTCTGTACGCCTGTTCATCTCTCTGGCTACTCATCATCACTAGCCACTTCATCAGCTAGATGTCAAGAATGCCTTTCTCCATAGCGCTCTTGAAGAAGAAGTCTACCTGAAGCAGCCCCCTGGTTTTTCTGCCTCCGGTGCCGACTCCCATGTATGCCGCCTCCGTTGGTCCCTCTATGGCCTCAAGCAGTCTCCTCGCGCTTGGTTTGGCCGCTTCAGCACTGTCGTCACAACCTTTGGCCTCTCCCGGAGTCTGAAGGACCACACCGTCTTCTTCCGTACGACACCACACAGCTGTATCTTGCTCGTGGTATATGTTGATGATATCATCATCACAGGAAGCGACTTCAGAGGGATCGTCAGCCTCAAGGCGCACCTTCACCAAAACTTTCATACCAAATATCTTGGTCCCCTGACTTACTTTCTTGGCATCGAGGTCTCCCGTTCTGAAGACTCCATCTCTCTCTGCCAGCGTAGGTATGCTCTTGATATCTTGCAGGATGCCGGTCTGAGCACCGCCACTGCCATGGACACCCCACTTGAGCCTGGCGAACGTACTCTCCATTCCGACTCGGAACCATTTCCTCATCCCGAGCGCTATCGACGTCTGGTGGGTAAGCTGAACTACCTCACCATGACGCGACCCGACATTGCCCGCGTCATTGGCAAAGTCAGCCAGTTCATGGAGTATCCAACCCAATCTCAGTGGGATGTTTTACTTCGCATTGCCAAATACATCAAGCGAGACCCTGCACGTGGCCTTCAGTATTCCCGTCATGCTCACTTGGATGTTGAGGCCTTCTGTGATGCCGACTATGCAGGTTGTCTTGCGACCCGCAAGTCTACTTCGGGGTTCGCCGTGTTCTTCACCGGTAACCTCATCTCTTGGCGCAGCAAGAAGCAGACTGTCGTCTCCAGATCGAGTGTCGAGGCTGAATACCGAGCTATGGCCACCGTCACCACTGAGATCCTCTGGCTTCATCATCTCCTACATGAGCTCGGCTTCCCGGCACACACCCCTGCTCATATCTGGTGTGACAACCAGGTCGCCATGAAGATTGCCTCGAATCCCGTCTTTCATGAACGAACTAAGCATATCGAGGTGGACTGCCACTTCCTCTGCCACCATCTGGAGCAGCACCATATCAGCTTTGGCCATGTACCGACGGTAGATCAGCTTGCCGATCTCTTCACCAAAGGTCTCCCAGGGGCTCGCCTTGACTCTCTCACTTCTAGGCTGGGGATTCACAGCCTCCATAGCCCAGCTTGAGGGGGTGTATGAGTTTGTCTTGTCGTCTTTTCTTTGTGGGACTCAATCCAATCTGGGCATGTCCAGCTTGAGGGGGAGTGTTGGACCCCATTTCATTTAATTGGGTATTTCTGAGTCCCACATCGGACTTACCCTCTTTGTATTTAGTTTTACTCATCTATAAAAGAACATCCTCACCTCACATTGAGGTAAGGGGAATTCACCCAACTACATATACCAACAAAAAATTGAATTCTAAATTCATTGAGAGAGAGAACATTTACAGAAAACAGCTCATAACACAAAAGTTCTAAATAATAAATCGTAACAGAAATGAAATACAGATACATATTTAGGCAACTGTAATTATGTTACGCCACCTTCGTCAGAAATTTGTGTACTTTTGTACAAAAATCTATATCGGACAGTGAGATGAAACCACGCCGAAGTGAAGCAGTTGTCGTTGAAACAAACCACGCCTTTGTGGTCACCGTGCTGCCGGATTTTAGGGCGGTATTTCAAGCTTTCGTCATCGTCGTCGCACCCGGGCTGCTGTAGTATTTGGGCATTGTTGTTCCCGTAGTTGCTCGAGTAGTTGTGGTCGCCGTACCGCCGGATTTTATGGCGGCCTCTCAGGGTTTCGTCACCGTCGTCGCAGCCGAGGAGCAGTCGACCCTGAATCGCAAGAGGCAAGGACAAATCCGTCTGGCCAATCGATTCAAATGAATTGCTGTGAAGAGCGATTCGACGGCTCAAAACATAACGGGACACGTGTTCTCATCTGAAGGGTGTACTGGATATTCAAGTTAAAAACATAACTGGAGATGATTCCAATCATTCCAATCCTTCTATGGCCACGTAGGTGTATACGGGGGTAATGCTACCATTGGCCTAATTTTTTCAAATTCCAAGAATGGGCCCCATGGGCCTACAGCTCTGTCAAACGTAGGTATGGATGTGTTGTCACCGGTCTCTGACCTTTTTGTTTATGATTTGATCTCGTGGTCCCCTTCTACCCCCAGGTCGCCTTTTTTCTCAGTGGGGTGGGCTCCGACAAGAAAACTGATGTCCGTCCATAGAGAAAGCTTGACCTTTTCTCATTTTCCCTGTCTTCCATGAGTAGGGCCTTATCTCTGACTCCTGTGCAGGTTTGTATTTCCTTGTATTTGTCTCCAATGTTTCTACAACATTCCCTTCATTTCGAACTGGCGTCGGCGACCATTGCGGTTTTGCTGTCATCTTTGGTTCTTGAGGGTGTGTCGAAGTAAATGGAGTCTCATGGTGTTTCTCCCTAGCGGGCATTTCAGGTCTCCCTGTTACAAGGGGATGTGAAGCCATTCTTCATAGGATTGTCTTTTTCGGTGCAACTGAAACTTCTTGAAGATGAGGAGGGGGCCTTCAAGAAGAGGATTGTCCTTCCAATGCTGATAGATATGATAGAAGGTGGTGTGTTCCCACTCACGCAATCTAAGGAAAAAGAGGCTTCTTCTCGAACATTGTTCTCCCGTGCCTCCATTTTCAAGGCTAGGAAATCCAAGGTGTAATGATGCCCCTGGTAATATGGTATGCAAGATGGATGGGGCATAGGCTAAACATTACCTTCTGTCTACACATGCCAAGAAGTCTCGTGCATCCATTGTTGTTATTTTTTAGTTCATGGAAGACCACAGAAAACTCCTTGGCCTGTCCATGAAGCTCGGTTTCCATTCGTTTGTGCATGGGTCCCAGGAAAACACTCATATATGGATTTTTTGGAAGAAGCCTGTTAAGGTGGAAGTGATTAGCTTGTTGTTGCAGCGTATCAACAGAAAAATATCCAGTTCGAAGGGCGAGGTGTTGTGGTCCTTCATTTACATGACCACTGAGGTACGCGCTTGACTTGAGCTCTGGAGTTTTCCTATTACAATCTTGCCAGGTTCCCCTCCATGGTTTGTTGGGGGAAACCTCAGTATCATCAGCGATCCATTGGAGAAGAAGGGTGAATCCTTCGTGCATATTGGTGGGATCCAGGACTTCAAGGAATTCACTGCCTCTGTGGGCCTCTTTGATTTGGGGCTCAAGGGGAGCCTCTTTACATGGTGCAACAACGGGAGGGGCACTAGTCGCATTTGGAGCCGGTTGGACAGGTGCCTTGCGAACCTTCGAGACCTTGATTCTTTTGGTCTCACTTCAGTTACACATCTCCTAAGTTCTCTCTCGGACCATGCTCCCTTGCTGGTGGATCGTAGTTCACGCGGGATGCAACAGGAGAATCGTGCCTTTCTTTATTCTAGCAATTGTCAAAAATCGTTTGACTTCTTGACAATGGTGAGGAGCTCGTGGGAGGGAAAACAGGATGGCAGTCCCTGGCATGGCCTATCCAACTGCCTCAAATGTCTCAAGTAGGATATTTTGATTTGGATTGGAAACATACCAAATGATAGCACGGGGGTGGACTCTATCCAAAGGGACATTGATATGCTAGAGGAGGATCTAATGTTGGCCAGAAATGTGAATATGTTTACTACACTTTGTGATAAATGCGTCTTCCTGGCAAAGAAAATGGTGGAGATTGAGAGGGATCTCTGGAAAAGATCTGGGGTTAAGCGGCTTTGGGAGGGATATCGCAATAGTGGCTTTTTTCATGCATGCTTGAAGGAGAAAGGAGTCAAGAGGATCAACATTTGTCTGTGAAATGGTGACTATACGAATGATGTGGAAATTGTTTGGCGTATGGCCTTTGAATATTTTGAATTGCTGCTGGCTGAAGCAGACCAAGCAGGCACTGGGGGTTATGGTGTTAGGGATGAAACTAATTCCCTTATGGAGTGCGTTCCAAAGCTGGTGGGGGCATATGAAAATGAGCTATTGGATAACATTCCGAAGGAGAAAGTGATCAATAATACAGTGTTTGAAATGACAAGCGATAGTGCCCCTAGTGTAGACAGATTACCAGTAGGTTTTTATGTGAATGTATGGGATATTGTTGGATGCGAGGTGGTAGAAGATGTCCAGGATTTGTTGTTTTGGGGGGGGAGCTTTTTGAAAGGGATTGAGTGCTTCAAGGGTCTTTATCATCCCAAAGATCAAAGTCCTCATAAGCATCGGCCAATTTAGACCAATATGTTTGTGTAATGTTTCTTACAATATTCTAGCGAGTCTCATTGAATGGAGAATGGGTGGACTGATTCTGAATCAGGTTTCCATGGGACAACATGTCTTTATTAAGGGCCGCAACATCCATGGAGTGGTGGGAAATGCGAGCAAGTTGGTTAATGATATCAACCGGTGCTCGATTGGATCTGATGATATTTTTCAATCTGATATGGAAAAGGCATACGACAAACAAGAGTGGTCCTTTATTCTTAGGGTGATGCGTAGGTTCGGCTTCAAGGAATGGGCCTGTGATCTTTGTTTATGGTTCTTCTCTTTGCCTTGTCTATCCATTTCTCTTAGAGGGAAGTGCTTCGGCATCTTCAAGACTTTTCGGGGTTGGAGATAGGGAGACCCCCTTTCACCTGGTCTTTTCATATTGGCACAAGACGCGCTTTCTAGGAACCTTCAGAGGAAAACAATGGATTGAAGGTTGAGGCTGTATGTCTAGAAGAGGGGTTGGGAGGCCATCTCTCATCTCATGTTTGCAGATGATATTTTAGTCTTCACTACCAGTATTCGAAGGCCCCTCCTTGCTCTGAGAGAGGTTTTTTTTCAGTTATGGCAGGATTAGAGGGCAGATCATAAATCCAATCAAGATCTAGGTGTATATCTCTACAATGTGTTCTTCTCGGAGATGCAGGATCATAAAAGGCATTTTGGGATACCAACAGAAGACTTTTCCCATGATATATCTCGGAGTTCTTTTATCCTTTGGGAAGATAATGAGGGCACCGTTTGTGAGGGTTAATGACCATATTCTGGGAAGGATTTACAAATGGAAAAGCAGTTTTTTATCCTTTGGTGGGAGGGTAACCCTGATCAATAGCATCCTCTCTTCCATCCCGTTGAATATTTTTTCCATTATTCATCCTCTGAAGGGAACAATGGAGAAGATGGTAAAGACTCTCACAGCCTTTCTTTGGGATGCCAATCAATCAGGCCGGTGCCATTGGTCCTCTTGGGCATGGTTGGCTAAACCGATTGAGGAGGGGGGAGTGTGGCTACGTGATATCACTGCTACCATAAAGGGAATGCATGCGTGGTTGGCTTGGGATATTGTGGTAGTGACATCGCTATGGGAGACGTTCTTCAAAGGGCGATATGGGGATATTCAGCTGAATAATAATGAGTGCAAGGCTAGGCCCTCTCTTCTGGGATAGTGCATGGTTGGGTTCCATGGGGAGCTACGTGATTTGGATCGGTGGATCATTGGGAGAGGGGATGTTGGCTTTTGGAAAGACAACTGGGTGGGGGAGCGTTTGTATTTTCCTGGATGTCCAACACTGGATATCACTCTTCAGGGAAGGCTATGAGCCCACAATGTTCACCAGGTCGGTTCTGGTATAGGAACAGAAGAAGGTGTTTGACTGTATATGCATGAATGAGGAAGAGGATAGATGCTGCTTCACTAGTTCATGTTTGGGTAGGTTCTCCATTCAAGGCTATAGGAAGTGGAAGAGTACAGAGATCAGCCTTGGGGATGGGTCGGAGAAAATATGGTGCAAGGAAATTCCAACCAAAATGAATTTTCAAGTCTGGCATGTCAAAAATAGAGTTCTTCCAATGGATGAAAACGTCCAATGTTGGGGGATCTTCTTGGCATCTTGATGCTTTTGTGGCAAGGAAGCGAGAGAAAATCAACAACTCGCCTCTTTTTCTAGAGTGAATGGGCAGCGGCTATTTGGAGTATGTTCACTCCTATGGTTTTCCCCTGCTTAGAGCACTTCTCCTTTCAAGATCTGTTATACTCTTGGTTTCTCAGAGTGACAAATAGGGACACACACTGCAAGGTGCGGACATCTATCCTCACTGCCGTTTTCTGGTTTATTTGGCAGGCTAGAAATAATGAACGTATGGGTTCCTGAAGCTCGGTCTTCTTCCTCCAATTCAGAGTAAGATCTCTGGTCTATAAGTTGGTTTCACTATTGAGGATTGATCATCACTTGCCTGTAGTGTCCAATTTTCGGGGAAGGCCTCGCACTCCGGACTATTTCAAAGGGATGTGGGTAAGATAGCATCCTCCTCCCAGCGGGCTAAAGTTAAACGTTGATGGCTCCTGAATGCATGGAAATATGAGAGGCGGTGGGGTTTTACATGGCTCAGGAGGTTCAGTTCACATGGCCTTTAGTGCTTCATATGGTATGGGTAATTCGTTGGGGGTGGAGGCTTGGGCCCTCCTCATGAGGCTCACAGTATGCAGGAGTCAGGAATTTCAGGTGTCGAAGGCAGAGTCGGACTTGGAAGTTTTGGTTAAATATGTTCAGGGATGGTCAGACGTGACTTGGGAGCTGGCTTACATCATCAAGAGGTGTACATTGGAGACCAATCAAGGCAAACTCATGCATTATAGTTTGAGGGAGGTAAAATTTGTTGCGGATGCGCTCTCGAAGATTGGGAGTCTCGGGGACAAGGTCGTGATTTATGGAAGCTTGGGCACCCTGCCAGTTGTGTGTAGGTCATTTCTGATTGGGAACACCTTAGAGTTACACCACTTACGACCACCTTGGGTGTCTGGGATGTATGTTTCTTGGCCTAGGCCATTTATCATTTTTATAAAAAAAAAAAATTCAGTCAACCTTCTAATAATGTCCAATGGGTCATCCCCTTAGAGATTATTCTTGTGATAATTTTGTAATGTACTATGGAACCTGACCTAGTATTTATACATTAGGCGAGATACACATGGAATGAGTTGTATTGAATCTACTTTACTGTCCATTTATAGGATTTTCCATCAGTATATGGTATTCATCATTATAATAATTGGGGGAGACTGTAAGTTTACTAATATATATAATATGTATCCACACCCTTGGTTTCGTATCTTACTAAGAGGAAATTATGATGGACTAAGTATGTATTTTCAATCATGATTTTGGACTTGGGTGTTGAATTAATTATACATTTATTGACTATTATTCCACCCTCACAATTCTGCTTTGGTAGGATGTCCAAACAATTATGATTACTGGCCCGAGTATTTAATAATGTTGATAAATTTTATTTTTCATCCAACTCATGTATATACATATATACATATATACATATATATATATATATATATATATATATATGTATGGGAAAATATATTTATTGATATTTACATGATGAAACATTTGTTATTTGATCAGGATCATAGGCCTAGGGATGCACTATCGATTCACGTTATCTATTTATTTATTATTTCTAACTATTTCTTCACCATGCTTAGCGTACTCCATGAGAATGAACTTATTACAACACAATTATATGTTCATCGTTTGGGTATCCTACAAATATCATTTCTCATCATTGTTCATACACCTCAATGTTCATATAGACCATAGGTCTTCTATTTAAGGATGAGCACAAATATATGACGTTTTGGGCTAAGGCATAGGGTTTCATGAATGAGTGGATCCATTCATGTGGATTTATTATGATTGGGATTGTGCATCTTGGTAGTGTCTTGCAGGCTACCTATGTCGGATGTCATGGAGTCAATAACAGACCTTTGTTCCTTTATTTTAGTTCCTTTATATACTCATACATTTATGGTTGCCCTGGTGTATTAATATTATTGAATGTATGACATGGTTGTTCGGGACATTAGAACCTTTCATTATTAATATATCCTTTTTGTATTTACTACTTTCACACCCTAATTAATTTACTAGTATGTATGATACTTAGTTATTTGTATTGTATTCTTATTTTGGGAAGAGGTCATAGTCTCCCCATATTCCCACTATAGGCCCTCGTTTCTATTTGGTGGCCTCTCAAATATGAGGAGGCATGCATGAGGCCTCTCTATTTACCAGATTGAGGAATTAATTTAATGGATTCAATGTTGGGATATTAAAACATAATTTTCATTCAGATGAGATACATAGTGATGCCAATATTTCAAATCTTATACACAACAATCGATTCAGAGAATGATATAATCTGTGAATATTATGAATATGTATGAAGGAATATCTTATAGAGAACTACATCTGTCTTAATTACTATTTCGATGTGATATTTAGTGGTATATTGTTCCATTCTTATAGGCCCAACTGAATATTAAAAAGAAATATCCCACCCTAATGCAAGAGTTTGATCTGTGTAAGGAATGTCATCATAACTAATTATGTTTGGATTCTTATATTGATGACATATGTACTGATGCATGGATCATTAATCCTCATCCCAACAAAAAGAAAAAAACATTTAATTCAACATTATCTATATCTAAGCCAACAAATATCTTAGAGCTATATGTAGCATAAATATTTTTCTATTGGGATGGATTATATAATTAGGGTCTTCTTTTTTATGCCAGTCCAGGAATATAAATAGAGATAACTCCACCATTCACTTTGAAATTTGGGTATATATTGTCATATTAATGTACTTATTTCAATGTAAGATGATCAATTTTTTTAATTTGATCCAATTATAGGGAATATTCCCATTTAATTATTAATAATTAATCAATATTAATGGAGAAAAAATTTCCTAACCACTAATCAATTCCAATTCATCGGAGTGAGATCCAGTAGAGGGAATATAGCAAAGGAGATACTCTGTAAGATAAGATTACCCTTTTACCTTTTTATACTGGAATCTAATGCTTTCTATTATGATTACCTGAGGAATTTATTTCTGCCTATATGACATACCATTGTCTTGGAAATAACCATGTAAAATATGAGATTATGAATTCGAACCAGAATTCAAAGACTATCCTTTTTCACATGTACGAGCTAGTTCTATATAGGTAAATCCTTTTGAGATCCACTTGGGGATGAGTCCTAAAATCTCGATAAGATCACAACCAACCAGTGAGTCAATGATCAACTCTAATTTCCACCATCATGATTTTTAATTATATTTTATTAATAATCCAAAATTTATTTAATAGATAACTTGTATTTTTGTATACCTGAATTGGATACCAAATAATGTAGAATCTAAATCCAAAAGGGAATTTATTTTTATTATGGATACTATGCCCCTGATTTGGCACTACATATGCACCCCCGTTGTGGTCTATCGAACATAAGAATTTGTATCCTCGAGAAATCGTCCTCTAATCCTCTTACACATTGAAAACATCATTGTTAAACCTATATTCTGAATATGTTGCATGGTCATTCGTTCAATACCTATTACATTCAACCACTTTGAATCCACAAGTATCATGTTTGATTTAAAATTTCCCCCCATATTAAATAATGGTTTTGTAACATTCATGACCTATGAGCCCAATTACATTCACTATTGTCATCTAATTGGTCAATGAAACATGACCATAAACTATGTGCATGCATTCTTTTGATTGATTTTACAATACATCATTCCACATTGAATATATGTTCTATATGCATGGTCTCAACCATTAGTGTGATAAAATCATTTTTGAAAATTTATTTCCTCTGAAAATCTAAATTATGATTGAAATTTTTTATTCCATAAAAATCATCAAATCTATCAATGAATAGAAAATTTAGTTTTTTTTAATCATTTATCTTGACTGTTCATAGTACCCTCCTAATATGGATTGGCATATTAACCCCAAAAATGGTCCATCAAACAAAGGCGCATGCCTGAGGAGAAATTCGTATTGTCTCCAACCTTATTTACATCATTAAAGAATAATAATTTATTTGAATATGGTATGTGGTTATCCTAAAACTATGTGTCTCATCCCATTTATCCTGATTAAAACATATCTAGTTGTTATTTAACCTAGACATAATCCAGCAATTCAGGTAGATTCGTCACCAAAGATGTTACACTTATTTGTATCATACCCATTTCCAAGACATAAATATTATATTATGTATAATAATTATGATCATTCCTCATCTTGTTTCCATAAAATGCATGAAATAATTTTTCAATATTCATGACTATTAACATTACGACCCTTAACATTTCATTAATTGTCTATAGATATTATATTTAACCTGATTTAAAATCATTATTCTCTGAAACACACTTGGTGAAAGAAAGTTCATAATCATTTAAGGGGATGGTCACTCAAATGGGATTCATTCCCATGAATTATATGTGTCTCTATAAGTTAGAATACAAATAAATTTACACATTATCAATTCAAATCAAATCTACCATTCTTATTGCAATGAATAATACACCTCAAGATAATGGTTAATATAAAATTACAATAGATGGTAGAAACCATTAGTTAAACATGTTAGTCATTAAACATTATCTATTTTTATTTGACATTCATATTAGTAATATATATTAGGAAAAAGGAAAATTACAAGCTATAATTAAAAATAGAAAAGGGAATTTTTTATAATTTTTTATTCTCAAGGTTTATAGAATTACAATTAAATGTTCTAGGTAAATCCATGTACTTGATTTCGAAACATAATTAAATATGTAAGAATAAAATCATATAAATGGAGACTTAAGAGAATTATACAACTTTCCCACTAATTATCATTTCAATCACCCTTAGTAAAAAGTAAGGGAAGGTAAATAAAAGAGAAAAACATTGTGAGGACCAATATATGGTTCTATAAAAATTCTAAGTTATACTCTTTCTGTACAATAGCCTAAAATAATATAGAGTATTCTACTTTTTCAAAACAATTAGTTCCACCATTTTCATCAAATTTGTGGTGCTGTAATACGAGATTACCCATCCAAAATTTCATATTCTATCATTAATAAGGTCGATGATTATATATATACCCACCTATTTATTATTTTTAAGAGGACATAATTTTGAATAGACTATTTATGAGTTATGACCAACATCCTTATTAAACTTTCCATATTAGAATTAAAACAGATATATTGACATTACAATTAAATTCATTTAACTTTATTATGATATGGAGATTAATATGAGAAAATAGATGTATGACTGTGAAAAAATATGTTCCCATTTAGTCATCAAAATATGATAGGGTAACATCAATAGCCTATAGTCTCCCACACATAAGTGAAACATTTCAATTATAGAGAAAACTCAATGGAATATTGAAAATGAATCATTTCATTATCAGAATATTTTACAAGATGGATTACTTTTACGACTTTTTTGATATTTTTGTCTACATCAATCCACAATTCATCTCCCCTCTTAGTGACATCCAACCCAACATTCTATGCATCCTCTATCAACAGTTGCTCCTCATTAGTTCCCAAATCATGATAGGACAATTATTTGTGTGAGGTGATCCAACTCCTAATGTAGTCGGTCTAACTCTTTGTGAAAATGTTCTAATAGAGACTACTCCCCCCATTATAACCCTACTATCCTGGGACCCCTCCAACCAATTTAGAGGCTTTACTAAACATGAAATTTCTATCAAAAAATGGCATATACACTATGGATCCAAATTATTTCAATGATACATACTTATATTCATTGAGATTAAATCACCTCATTCACCATAGAGTTAATGGAATGGTTGTAAAAAACATATAAATTAAATGATAACATGTGAAATAACATGATAAAATTCAATGGAAATACTGATAGGGCATTAGATATGTCAATATCTGTATAAAAATCTGTATATTTTTCATAACAATGTGAATGTTATCAAGAGTATCTTCATATTACCCAAAATCATTCACATATTGGAGTACATATTAATTTAATAGCAAGATTAGAAAACATATATTCTCAAAAATATTTGAAACAGTAGTTTCAATATGGGATAAAAACCTTAAAAATAAAATAAAAACCTAGATGTTGGAACAACATATTTAATTAGAAGTTAATTGCAGTGTTCCTAAAATAGACATTAATTTCAATTAGTGTGACATAAGTAATGAAATGAGGTAATCAAAGAGGTAGATGTATCAAATTTACCCGAGGAAGTAGTAGCCTCCATTGACGTTACAACATCATTGGTAGGAAAATTTGTAGGTACATTCCCTACAATAATGAAAATCCAAGAAGTAATCCTTGATTAAATCTTTCCATGTTTATCACAATAAAAAATACATAAGTGAATTGATGGGTATTAGTACAATGAAATATCATGGTGAATCCCAAGGTATGAAACCTTCCTCCACTGATGCATGAACAAAATTATAATCAGTGGTTGTTATTTCAACTATATATATGACCTCAAAGAGGTTACTTATCGATACTTAATACAATTAATTGTAACAAGTGGACAGGGATTGAAAGGTGAACCCAACACTGCAAATACTTTGGTTATATCTCTTTCCATAGTTGTACCTTTTCATAAAATGTGATCAGCTCACCCAAGAGATGTTGGGGTTTCATGATCGTATGAATTTAACACAAAAAACAGTTAAATAAGAGTTGTACTTGGTGTATTCATATCTTATTTCTTCTTCAATTAATTTGTATATACATTGTTACAACCCCTACTAATAGTGTAGAGGTCATGTGATCCTGGGAAGTCAAAAACCACATATATAGGCCCCCATGAAATTATTTACTAATGTATCATTGACCTGAATTATGGTTGATAAAATTATCTTCTCTCCCATTTTGGAATAAACTAAATTTAAATCTATTGAAGTTCCATATAGAAGGTATTTCACTCTGATTCCATTGGGATCTGATATGTTAGGATCCACTATATTGTGGTTTCATTCTATGGCCTCTGATCCATAAGAGGAATGATTGATATTGTTGAATACACATATGATAATGACCACCCATGAATTTTATCAATTAAATAATATTTTTTAAAAATGGATTTACTTTTTCTACCTTAATAAAATGGAACTATTGTCAATGTAGAACAAATTCCAACATCTACACACATTAAATCATCTTTAGTAGACAACCAAAAAAATTTAATGTTAGGTGAGATAGTATAATACTTGATTAACATCCCCAAAAAAATTTATATCATTATATTCATCCCTATAAATAATATCATAGTCTCCCTTGAGGAAAATATCATATTATTAACAATTGATTGTAATGAATATAGAAATTCATTATTTGGATTACTATTCAATCCCCTCATAGGATATATTGGTCTAGGGATGTCTCATTCTACACCCCTATTATCAGAAGGAAAATTATATCCAATTAGATTTCCCCCTTCTATATAATATGGTGAATGAATAATAAATTTATTGACTCAATCCTCCTAAAATAGTCTAAGAATGGGGTAGGAGTCATAATAATAATAATAGGGAAAATTGGAATGAGAACATGCTTTACCTCTTCCCCAGTATCAATTGCATCTGTTCTTGATGTTAGAATATCCCTTACTCGATAAGGTCTATAAATAATACATTAGAAATAATGGATTCATGATAATATTTCATCATGATAGGATCTAACTTCTGTAGTTTGTTCTTAAAATGAAATTTCCCCAAGAGTAGTGATATTCCTAAAGCTAGGAAAACCATTATTCCCAAAATGATGTACTAACCAATGTATTTTAGAAATTGTAATCATTATCTCTATATCCCACTATTTCTTGGCCCTTGTAAAATTTTAATTGATGTAAATTGACAATATTGATGTTTACACTATCACTTGAGGATCACAATATGAAAACCATGCATATTTACTTAAAATATTTGATACTAGTGTGCTCCTTAGAGAAGTGTGTCTATGTTTTCCCAATCATGGAGGGGTAGGTACATCCTTAATATCATTTATAATATGGGAATATTCATCATTAGTCCCCTATTAATTAAGATACAGTTTAATTTAATCCCATCCATTTATATATATCATAAGGACGTATAGGAAGAAATCATATCACCTCTTATAAAGAAGAATTTTCACACCCATCGCATTCTTCACACTCACTGACACATTGATTGAAAATTTCATGTACATGAATTGAATATATGTGTTGATGATAAAGAATGTCGATGGAGGACTAAATTTCCATGATATATACTCCTATTTTATCGATTAATAAATATGTGAAATTATTTTATGTATAGATATGAACCATTATTTAATCCAAATGTGATCTTTCCTATTGATGATAAATCCATATATCACTATTATGTATAGAGATATTACAAGAATCCAAATCATTAAATGCCATTCGATATGAAGCCACATCATGGAATGACATTTTGTGAGAGGAACTAATAGTTTGGGAAAAGGATCCCCAACCATTAACCCATATCATAAAATCTAATAAATTATAGTATTTAATGGTTGAATTTATTTTCCAATAATGAATCAATCAATAGTTTTCCTCCCTTACTTTTCCATTCCAATCATTATTGGTACATCAACAATGTCAACCAATTAAACTAGAGTACCATTTAGATTCAAAAAAAATCAAAGACTCAACATAATTCCTTATACTCATAGTCAAGAAGTTAGATGATGTAATTCTGATCGAAAGTTCCATATCCACGCATATGATCATGAAAAATAATGATTTGTGATTATGAAGTTTAGTTCCTTTTTTCATGATATTTAGTGTTTTGGGGAATATTTTTCTAATGTAAATAAATATCAACTGAAATCAACAAGATTGAGATTACTCAAAAATTAGCTTCCCATTTATCCTTATATCCAAAACTTCTTCCCCTAATGAAAAATGGTACCCACATCCAACATTGTCACCAAATGAATCATTCAATAATGTACTATTTGGAGGTGTGTATGGACTATAGAGAAAATTATTGTAATTGTTGATCATACACATCATGTTATTTGGATGTAGTGATAATTTTAGAACCCTACTAATTCATCACATATATGGAATAATTAGAGCCTTTGGGATGTAAGGATCATTAGAAAACTCATAATCCTGCATATGAGACACTATCCAACACATTAGAACCTAAAATAGACCAAAAAGTGTAGAAGAGGACTTCCCATACTAATTTTTCCTAGTTAATATTATAGTTTTTCTTTTATAAGGAATCCCATAATAATACTCCTCTATATTTCCATTTTTGAATCCATAAATAATGTTGTAACCCTAACCCAAATATAAAATTGTCAAACTATTTATAACCATCGATAGAATAAAATTTCAAAGAAGGATCATAGTCAATCTTTTTGGTCGACCCTGAGTTCAACATGAAAATACCACTGAGTAATGTTTCATTCTCGCAGTGTTGGCTAATATGTTCAATATTCCTAAAAAATTGTGGGTTTGAAAACATCAATAAATCTATTAATAAGTATCATAAAAATTGATCTAAAAATATATAGATAAAATCATGTAAATAAATATCTAGCGAATGAAAATGTACTTTTTTAAAATATTTTGTGTCATGGTGTGAAGTTCATTCATAATAGGAGATATCCTCTCCACACAATCCCATTACAATGAAGTATAGAAGAAATAACCAAACATGACACCCATTATAGGTAATATTACGATCATAAATACATTAAATGTGATTATAATGACTTATCTATTTACCAAATGAATTATAATGGCATATAGACACAGTATGATAAACATGATGTGAGGATTAGACATGTTACAATAAGATAGGGTCTATGATACCTATAAATCATCATAATGGCTTATATCTATATTATCCTTTATAAAATAATCATAGCTTTAATAGACCAAGAAGGCCTCCCCATATCCATGTTGAATGATTCCTAAGGATGAAGATCAAATTTTGGTGACTATGATATCTTATTGGTGTTGATAATTTTTCTCATAATGGATTAATGTCAATGGATGTATAAATAAGATTCCAATAATAATTCCTCTAATGAAAAAAGAGGATAAAATAAAAAATTAATCTATTGTATTCATATTCATTGATATATTTCCCTTTTAATGATATGTATTCTCACAATTCCTGATTTTCACTATATATCTGGGTAATGGATAGTTTTCAGTGGCATGGTTTGATTCTGGGAACAGCAGGAATCAATCCAAATTATTATTTCATAGTGAAAAATATTTTTTTTCATAATCATTTCTCTGAATAATTCCATTCCACCTATTACTAGTTTTATTTTTGAAATTGGTGGGAGTTATTTTCTCTAGGAAACGTGCTTTATGTGGATTTTGAGTTATTTGGTTATAAAATTTGACAAGATCATGTACATATCATTTTGAAATTCGAGTAATGAAAACCATAAAATGATTATATCAATATATAGACAATATAATTAATAGATGAAAGATAAATTAATCTACAATGTGTCATAGATACCTCATGATATACATGTATAAAAGATCCATTTATTAGTTTGTGATGGAGGTAGAACATAAAAATATCTTTTTCTATGGAAAAAACCATTGACTGTGAGCTCATAACTAATCACAATGAATTTCAATTACAACTTATCCAACTGAGTCCCTCTAAAACCCTTTATATAAATGGACACTCTTCCTGGTCCATCGATACTCCCAAAATTTTCTAATGTGGGATAATGTTCTACCATATAATTAATTTAATTTAATTCTGAATGAACCCTATTTCTAGGGGGTGCGTCTGATGGTGACTGTATAATTTTTAAGAATATGAAATATATTAGTAATAGATCATGCACCTACAATAATTAGTTATTAGTTAAACTTCTTAGTATATTTTGGAAAAGGAATGAAATATAAATAGAATCTATGATATTTAAAATAACTACCGTAGAATTCTATGAAGTCCTCTAATTCGTATAGAGACTTAATGGCATTGTGAAGCACCCCAACCTTCATAAATGAGTTTTTTTTTCTGAGGGAGGAATGTTGTTTCCTACTATATATAGAATAATTTCAATTGCGGAGAATGAGAGTGATCAACCACCCCCATAAATGAGTTTTGATTATAGAGGATACTGGTATCTTCCAACCATCAACAAATGATTTTTATTTGATAAGAATGGAAATGATTTTTAATCCACCATAGATGAATTTAAATATTGATGTGTCAAAGATATATGTAACCCCCACATAACATATCTGTTTCTATAGTGACATCCATTTATTTAAACTCGTTTTTATAAAATTTTAATTAATATAAAATTTGTTCCTATGTATTAAGGACTAAGATAATGATGGGATGAGAAAAATAAGTGATATAAGAATAAATTTATATTTTCTAAGAAGCATGAGAAATTGATGTTACCATAAAAAAGAGGTAATCAACTCACAAAAAAGAATGAAATGATACCCATAAAAATTAATTCATGAATGGAGCCTGTCTATAATGAAATCCTTTATAGAAGAAGAATCTTTATTTTTTGTTCATGAAGGAAAAATTATCCATTGTGAATGAAGAAATTCATGAAGGATCCCCTTTATAACCCCCCCATTTAACATAGTATGTAATCTATTTGATATGTGGATCCGTAGGTTTTTTTTATCTCATCTCTCTTAATTCTCTTCGTAAACAAAGAATATGAATTTATGATATCCTCATAAATGAAGTGTATGAATGCTCTTATATGTTCATTTCAAAAATAAATGGAAGGCCAAATTAAGGCCTCCCCCATGACCACTAAATTTTCATGGTCAAAGTAAGAGGAATAGTAGCACTCACCCTTTCTATCATGAATTACCTCATTAATGGTTTCCATCCCATTTCCACCGTAACTGATGGGGGCCTCACTGATTTTGAAATCATGAATCTCCTTATTGACAGGGGTCTTAATCATAGTTTCATTATTGGGAATCTTTGTGGAACAGGTAGTGGTATTTACTTCATACCCAAAACCTAAAACATGAAGTGACATTGGTGGTATATACAAAATTTTCTTCAAGATTAATTGATTTGTAAGACCTAATCCAAGGATTAGAAATATATAAGAAGATTAAAAATGGAATTATTAGAACAAAATCCCTCATGGGTTTTATTTTGGTTTATTGGGTTGTCTGTGTTTGTTGAAAAAGACAATAGAAAACAATAAAAAATGGTTATTTTCAATTTAGAAGTTTCAAAAGTGGTGTAGTTTCCTATTGTCTACCAAACATTTGGGACCCAAAATCAATAGTTGTTTTTATAGAAAAAGAAGGATTCTCACATAAAAAATGTATTAAACACAATGTTTCAAAGTTCATTCATAGTTATATATACCCCAAAGAATCTATGTTATACAAACTACATTTTTATTTGGAAGTACTATAAATGAAGCCTTCATTTACGAAAAGAATCATTGAATTATGAAAACTCCATTTGAGGTTATTTGGCACGAATCTCATCATTCATCGATGATGGAGATCAATGAAGGCTTCTATATATGGTTATGTGATATGCGAACCACATAGAAATATTATTTAACAAGTGTATTTTTCTTTCTTTTGAAAATTATGTTCATTTGAGGGTGTCATAATGGAATTATGAACTATGAGGACAACATAATAGTTTCATTCTATGGTGATGGATAATCTATAAAAGTGATTTTGGTCATTTCGATTTTTGGGTCTGTCAGATTAATTGTCCTTTATGAAGGTCCCTAATCACATCATTAGAGAGAGATAATTTCATTGGAGAATTCACCACTGGGATAATTTGGCTACTTTAAAAGTAGAACATGAAGGGGGAATTCTGAGAATGAATTATTTTATGAATGAGGTGATTCATGAATTATTTCATGGAGCCCCATTTTGTAAAGGAGGCAGTTCATGAAGATTGTTTTCAGAATGGGTTTTAGTAGAATTTTTGTTCTCAATGGAACTGTGTTTGTGATGAATCAACTGTCCATCTAGCAATTCTAGACAATGAATCACGCGTTCCACCCAGTGTAAGGAAGTCGTTGAGTATACTAAAAAAAGTTCATGAAATTACTCTTTATAAGGAAATCACAATTTGGTGAAGTTAATTTCATCTAACGCATGAAAATGAGACTTTATATAACACTCATATGTATATGAAAAAATAAATAGGTAATTTAGAAAAGATTAATATTTCAATATAGAATCAATGAGAACACTTCATTGGAGAGGGAAGTGATGTTTCAAATTGTTATTGCTTGTAAACCATAAGGGGGGTGAGTCCATTCTGATTATTGTATTAGTAGTGATATTTAGTTGATTTGGTACATAGGAAAATATAATTTTTATGATCCTTGGACATAGCCCAGAGCTGGTGAACCATGTGAAATTTTTGTGTCATGGTAATTTTTTGAATCATATTATTATTTTCAATGGTATGGAGAGATATGATAGTTCTATTTAATGGTGAAATAAGATACAATGAGAATGTTTTTAAATCTATAATACCCTGATTCACCCTCCCCCCTCTTAGGGTATTTATTCTTGTTCAGATAAGAATAATCCCTCATAGATTATTCCCATTTTCTTTCTTATAGGATTTCATATTAGTAGACGTGGAGTAGACTAACCATGGGTATATCCAATTCATAATCCCCATTCAATCCCAATTATGTATTTATTATATGTGATATAAATTAAAAGATTCCATGATTATTATATCAATTATTACTCTTTTAGGCTTAGTGTCTTGACTTTATCATTCCAATATCATAATCAAAATGGGAACCCTTATTTTGTGTATGAATTGACTCTATCCAAAAATTATGCTTCAATACACAAGCCTCACTATATTCTCTATTGTCATAACATTCATGAAAATAATTTCATGGTTTTTTAAAGTTAAACTAAATGATAATAAACTTTCCATAATATGTAAAACTTTATTGTATAGACCTACCACATGACCTTAAACTATGAATCTCAAACTACATGATTTTTTATTTATATCCTGATTGTATATGTAGGAAACCTCCCTGGGGTTCAATAAAAACTAACCAACCACACATATTATGGTCTTAATTGGGCCATATTTTAAATAGAAACATTACCCCAAAAAAGAGATATATTACTTCTAGGACTTATCATCACCTCATGGTTGAGATATACATCAGATCAGTGACATATTCACTATGCCATATTACTTGCAATAATAACTCAATTTCATTTGAGAATGATCCCTTAAAGATCAAACAGAAAAGGAAGCACATGTATATGTCCAACACCAACTATTTATCAAAACCTGTAAATGATACATCCATACCAAATGAAATAATATAGTCTAGATTTTTCTATATCACACAACATGAAATTATTTTCAATGTCCCATTAAGTGGACCATAAACTATCTGGGTTCAATTTCCTTATACAAGGATACATTAGAAATCCCATTAGAGGTTCAATCCCAAGAATCTAGAAACATACCACTTTCTGGGATCATGTTAGAATCTAGAGTTCCCAGTTATATGTGTAGAAACCTAACTTCCAAAAGACTATAGTTGGTATCTAAAACCATTATATTGGCATGATTACAATGAATCAAATCCCGATGGAGTAAATATTTTCTAGGAGTTGGCATTCCAAAGACATACAAGAGTCATGTATTACAAGTCAATACACTAACTATGATATTTTCATTCTTTCTTGGATAATAAATTTATTACATCTATAATATCATTTCGTATCTTTTCTTAGTACACTTCATGGAATCAGTGGTAAGGAAGCAACATAATGGTGAGATCAATTTCACTCTAAGGGTCAAGTATAGAAGAATAAATAATCATTAATTTATAATATTTAATATGGAATGGTAAATAATTTAACACAAATTCAATGTAATCAATAAACTGAATGGATAAATAGTATGGAATGGTATTAACTAAAAACACATTCCCTTAAAATACCTGATCATGTAAAATCAATATAGAAAGGAAATGAACTAAACCATATTCCAATTAATGAATTATGTAATTAAGAAATTAAAACATTGATATGTAAATAAAAAATATTATTGATAAATAATAATATAATCAAAATGAAATAAAATATTAGTAATTGGACTTCGTGTCTTAGGCATACAAAATACTATACCATCAATACCTTTCACAAGATAGTTTAAAAATACAGTTATATAACTATTTAATTTGAAGAAAAAAAATCTTTTAGGAGAACTAATGGATGAATCAATGATATATATATTTTCTATACCCCACGCATAACAACATATCCAAATCATTTACAACACTGAATTATCTATTTAATTAAAAAAATCAGTATCAAATATCTATATGGAATAAAAAATATGGATTTATCAAAATTTCCCCAGGTAGTAAAATTACATTCAAAGTAAACACCATATTTTAAATGACATATGGTTTAGGAAATAAACTTATCCATGATAAATGATATTGATAAAAATGAAAAATTCAACATCTAAAGATCATAGGAAATTGAATTTTTCAAGGGGAATAACAAAGAAATCAATGAAGTGAATGTGAATATTATCCTTATCCAAATAAATCAAAAACCATCTATAAGAATTATAAAGACCCGGCCTTAGTACATTACATAGTCTTGAATTAAATGAATAATTCTCATTGAGCATATTTTCAGGTTTAGAGTTTTAGAGAATTATGAAAAAACTATTACATCTCAAAAGATTACAAAGTAGACACTTCTACTTAGTTTCCATTTTTTTATCATAATATAAAAACTCTTAAAAAGAAAGATGTCTAGTTCCATATTCTAGATAGCATGTATTTTCATGATCCCATCCTTGACTCTATTCATCTTTAAGTCCTATGGGAAACATTTCAAAAACTTGGGATGAGCATAAAAAGCTCAGTAAGGGATATAAAAATACGAAAAGAAAATATTAGTCCATGTATACATAAAAATCAATGAAAACATACTTTACTCATAAAAAATAAGCACTTAACAAACCTCATGAAATCATAATATTTATGTATAACTCATAAAAATCATAAGTCATAAAGGTAACTTGAGGCATTCATAACATTCTAACTTAGGGAGTAACCCTCATGGTTACATTTGGAATACCCATCACAGTATATTCCCTAAATCTCTTCAGAGAAACCTTAGAGTTTAACTTCTTCGCATTACCCAATGCATTGGAGAGTTATCTCGAGCTCACCTGACCTAGGTTTATCACGGAACCACTCGTATACATAAGAATGACCAAGAACCATAACATAATGATAACACATAACTTAAGCATAATGAAAAGATAACATTACCCCACTGAAATAACAATACAATATTTTAAGATATTGAAATAATGAATCCATTATAGAAACCATTTTCAATACCAAAATACGTAAAAAGAGTATATGGTATTTATTTTCCTTTTAAAAACATTATGTCTTTTTAAGGAATCCAAATATCAAATAATACTCACGGTGGCGGAAAAGGTTGATGTCACTGCTTATGTAAAAAAAGAAACATTCCTTTTTTTGTTTAGTAAAATGCTTCGTAGGGAAAATATTCCCTTTGAATGACATGAAAAGTCAAAATGGTTTTATACACCGTATAAAATAAAGTCGTCTATAAATCAAAGGATGCCTCAATAAAAGAATATTGAGACGAAGTCCCTTGTAATGATGGTATCCTTTGATGAATGATAAATCAATGACATAGTTATGTGTAACAAATATAAATACACCCAATATAAGTGGATATTAAGTGTAAAACAAAAATAGTTCATTCAAACATATTCATAGCATGACATAATCAAGAAGTAGAGTTTTAACCCAAAGAATTGAAATTGGGTAAAGAAGTTCCCTTACAGAAATTTGACAGCCTAACGGCGTCAATTTGAAATTCATAAAATGAGTTGATGAGAGATAAAAAGGGTATATCATCACTTGGACATAAAATTTACAGAAATAAGGATATATAAGAACATATCCCAACATAAGAAGATGTAAATTAAAAAACCTAACAAAAAGAAGTGTTTTAAAAAGAGGAGGGTGAATGGTTCCCTTGCCGATTTGGTAACCTATGAAACATACACCCCATGAAATAAGGACCATAAAATGTTGATTTAAATACCCATAAATGGATGTATATTACTCAAATAGTAGAATAATGGGCAGTACATACACCACGCAAAGGATATATTGGTAAATATAGCATAAATCTCACGGGAATAAAAGGTGAGATAAAAACCCCTTACCTCATCGTAATAAATCGAGTCATATTACCAAAAGATAATAAGAACCAAATGAATCACATAATACCATGAATATAAATAAAATAATGATAATATATATCAAATGGAAGTACAAAATACACAACATGCAATAAATAATTTTTGAACAATGGAAATCTCACGGAATTAAAAGTGAGATAAGAAATCCCTTACCTCAAGTCTGACTTGTCTTGTTTGTTTCTTTGTATTCCTGAATAATAAACATTGTTCAATTTATAATTTCCAAATGAATTATTTTTAAGTTTATTATTCTATTCATATCACATATTATCATGTTTTAAAAATTAGTTAATTATGTGAGTTCATATCATACGTTTTGTCGATGTTTGGTACATGAGTCAAAAATGAACTTGTTTGAAGAGAATTGTCCATGTAGTTATAAGTACATAATCTCTGGAATGGTTTTCATGATTTATATATCATATATATCCAGTATATATGTATTTAATAATATTCCATAATTTTTGGAGATAATAAATGAAATATACCTTTCATGGAGACGGTAGTCCGTACGTACGCATGAACGCAACTTTCATTTTTATCATATTAATGGACATTAAAACTAAATGAGACGTAGATATATTATAATTATAGTATAATATATAATATATATATGTAACATAAGTTCATTAATTAAATTCTTTATAAATTCCATGTTTGGAATGAACGAGTGACATCACTTGTGGGGGCGGTTGTCCACGCTTCCTCGTATGAATTTATCGCATTTTCACAACATGAAAAGCGTAAAGTCATGTTTTAATTATAAAATACAAAAGCATAGAGAGTAAATAAATATAATAAATATAATATATAAATATAGTCCCATGAATGTGTCCACCATGATATGTGTTAAAAAAGATTGAACAATCATCGTTTCGTGAGGCAGTAATTCACCACCCACAGAAACATTATGTTCATTAACCATTAGACGGAGGTGTGTGTAAGTGTAGGTGGAATCCTTTTCATAACAAAATCCTAGTATATTGAAGATACTGGTGTTATTATGGGTTAAAATAATAAAATATAGTGGTGAGTGAAGAATGAAAATAAAATAAAGAAACTTGAGAGAAGGTATTACCTCTAAATCGGGTAACTCTTTTTGATTTGAGCCAAAGGCTTCCTTGGAAAGACTTATGCCCAAAGTGAGGCTTCTAAAAGTAAGAGAGGGATGAGGATAGATTATATGAGTATATTTTGGACGATCCAAGTGATTCAAAGGTGTGGGTAAGGGGGTAGATGTGGGGGCCTTTTATAAGAGGGAGGAGGGTCACTTTTGGAAAGTCTTGAAATGTTACTTTATTATAAAATGATTTTCAGATTTTAAAGGTCCCAAAATGATATATTTTGAGGATTAGGTGATAAGGGTTCAAAATAAACCAATAAAATAGGTTTTATACAAGTTTATGTCTTAGATTTTACCTTATCTTTTCTTTTTATTTAAATCATTCATTAATGAAGTAATCACTACATCATCATGGTGTCATAAATAAATTTATTTATTTAATGTCCAGAAATTATAAAACAAATACCATGATTTAGGATATATTTTTATATTTCCAATTACTATTTATAGTATAAGATATAATTTATTTAAACAAAATCAATTTTTTTAATTAAGATATATAAACCATTGTTATATTTCTCTTATTTTTTAAAAATAATGCCATAAATGTCACTATCACACCCATGTGACTCCATGGGCCCTCAAGTTTGGTAAAAAGATTCTCATGGTCATCCATGACTCAAGAAAGAGTATTTAGACACAAGTTGGGGTCATTTTATATTATTATGATATTATTTTATTACCCTTAACTACCCAATTACTAATTAATCACGATAATTAAAGATAATTGTCATCGTTACTATTCATAATGTCAAAAACAAAAGATTATTAATTACTTAATTTGGACCTTCTAGTACCAAATATGGAATCCATTCTAACAAATTAAAAACACCGAAGTTGCCGTAATAAATTTAGAAATAATTCCTGTTGTCAAAACCAAATAGCGTGTTTTTAAGAAACAATATCTATCAAAAGATTGATACTTGTTTATGTCCATTTTCAAAGTAAAGTTAATTCTAATTACCACCATTGGATTAAATGGGAAATATATATTCTAATTACACTTTAAAATCAATTAAAAAGATAATATAACTATATAAATAAATTATATTTAAAAGGCGTCTTTGAATTAAAATACATCATTTTTTACTATTCATTAAAAAATGAACTTTATCGAAAAAATACCAAAAATTTACACAAAGTAAATTTTTAAGTCTTTAATCTTAATAAAGATTTTATTTTGTCAAATATAACATATAAAAGTGAAAAAATGTATATTTAAAAAGGGTATTCCATCAAAAGGTAGTTAATTGACCTTTTAAAGAATATTAGAATATTTATGCTTAAAATTGGATTCATTCGCATATTTAAGCCTTTATCATTTATTGGGAAATTGTTAAAATATTTAACAAAAATATATAATCATTTTTTAGTTAGTTATATTCATTCCCTCCATTACAATGGCTAGGTGTTTACTACCATTTAAAATAATATTATTATATTATTAGTGTGCAATGTAATATTTCAAAGAAACTCGTTGTTTCATATTGGGTACACCATCGAACATAGCATCCCTTTTAAAATAATATTAATAGTTTATTCAAAAATATTAATAAATATGTAAATTTCATATTATTTATTTACATGGGATGTTACATCTTTCCCTCTTTTTGGGAATTGTGTCCTTGTAATTTTAAAATTGGGCTCGGAAACTTCATTGAAAGTCTCACATCGGAAAAAGAGTCAGTAAAACTATCACTTTAAAAGAAATAAAGAGAAGTACAAAGGTCACCCAAGTTAACCCATACTAGGATTACATCTAGGAAAACATGGATATGGAATAGAAAACAAAGGGTCAAGTTCTGATAGAGAGTGATAGAAAATATGTCTAGGAGAAAGTTAACCATCAGAAAATAACAAACCTGTGACGAGTTAAACGGTATTTGATTCCCCATTAGGAAAAGTTAATAGAAAATGTTTTTTTAAGTTAATTTTCATTGAGGAATTTATTTATGAGCATAACTAAAACATAAGGAAACATACTTACTTGTCATGTAGACTTTCATCTTTTACTAGATTTCTTACACAAACTCATATTTTCTCTAATAGATGAGTATTTAGGATGACTTTTTCACATTAAGAGCGCTATAATCAACTTCTTGAGAATCACCTAACCCACAAAAGATGAACTATATATTTCCCATGCCTTTAGACCTTAACCAAAACCAAAATTGTTAGTACAAGATCAGACAATCCCCAAAAGGATAATACTTTATAAAAATAAATACTACTATTAATCTCCAAAATTCAACAAAAAGAACCAAAGGTTCAAGAAATACCATTAAATAAATAGATATACATAAAATTATTCAAAGTAATCCAAACTAAGATTGAAACCCAAATCTATGAAGGATTTAATCACATAGTCTTACAAGATAAATCTTAACATTTATCTCCAAATAAAATCAGTTACTCTTAAAGTATCATATTGAAAAGTAATTAACCTAATCATATATACTCCATGATAGGTTAATCATTTACATAGATAAACCAAAATCAACTTATTCTTGATTCATAAAATAATATAACTAAAAATAATTCATCATACTTACCAGGGAATTCATGTAGTCCAGTGGTAGGCAATAAATACCAGTTGCACTTTGGTTGTGGGTTCGATTCTCACAGGTTCGTCTGACGCGACGGGTTGTCACATGGTCTATGTGTTGTCATTTTTCAAAAATTATATAATTTTATAACATTCCCAAAAAGAGATAAATTCATCAAAAATAACCATAACATATTTTAACCACAAAGGTTATCTAATAACATTCGTTTTGCATCCCAAAATGTATTAACTGGTAATTACCTCAAATTCAAGGATCATATAAACCAAAATGGTTCTTTATAACTATATCCACAAAAGAAAAGATAATTATTCCTTGAATAAAATTTTAATATATCAAACCTCAGGGTTACACATATTATAAAAATTCTTCTAATGTAATATCATCATCAAAAAAGCCTTAATACTTTTAAGAATTTCACCATCCTAAAATCTACCATAACTCTTGAATCCCTTATATGTTGACTTCTTACTCATTCAACATTTTTCATGTTCTATTAACCATTCCTTTCCAAATTATTCTGAAATACTTCTTTCCTATAAATAAAAGCATGAATCATATCCTAAGATTCAATAAAAGGAAAACATATGTTAAGAAATAATCCATACCTTTCATTGGTCATTTTCAGTTTCATCATCCTCAATCAGAATGGCATTAGGTATTGGTAAATGAATATTTGTATGATCCTGGTGATCCCATTCCCGAAACTTCTTCATAGTACATGTATTTTCATAATGACAATGCACACCACATTTAAAACATTCAATTAATCCTTTAGAAAGAACTTCTTTCCCTTTCCTAGAGTCAACTAGATGCTTCCTTTTTCCATGGTAGTTTCTTGCTTTATGACTTCTATTTCCACATCTATAACATCTTTCTGTCCCTTTGAAACATTTTCCTATGTGTTTCTTTCCACATATTTGACACATAGGTTTTTGAACATACATACCTTTATGATTATTAACTGAACTTCTGTAGGGATTTGTTTCTCACATATATGATGTATTATAAAAATCACTATGGTTCAGGTGGTCAATCATGACTCCAGATAGTTGGTTGAGAATAACCACAAGAGTTCTCATTGCAACTACCATATCAATCAGTTGCTCGTTCAGAAAACCGTCACAGTTTTCTTCACATCCACTATTACTTTGGTGCCTGCTAGATCCAACCATTTACTAAAACCAAAAAGTTAGTGTGATTATATCAGTAAAATCAACATATAATACAAAGATATAATTATTAATTTTATCTTAAACTCATTCACTTTATCTAAAAAAATATGCCTCTTTCTGAAATCCTATCAATTATGGTAATGTAACTTATGCTTAAAGAATACCCTTACCTATAAAGTTATCTAAAACGACCTCTGATACCAACTATAAAGACCCGGACTTAGTACATTACATAGTCTTGAATTAAATGAATAATTATCATTGATGATCTTTTCAGGTGTAGAGTTTTAGAGAATTAGGACATAACTATTACATCTCAAAATATTACAAAGTAGACACTTCTACTCAGTTTCCATTTTTTTCATAAAATAAAAACTCTTAAAAAGAAAGATGTCTAGTTACATGTTTTAGATAGCATGTCTTTCCTTGATCCCATCCCTGACCCTATTCATCTTTAAGACATGTGGGAAACATTTCAAAAACTTGGTATGAGCATAAAAAGCTCAGTAAGGGATATAAAAATACGGAAAGAAAACATCAGTCCATGTATACATAAGAATCAATGAAAAAATACTTTACTCATAAAACATAATCACTTAGCATACCTCATGAAATCATAATATTTATGAATAACTCATATAAATCATAATATATAATGGTAACTTGAGGCATTCATAAAATTCTGACGTAGGGAGTAACCCTAATGGTTGAATACCCATCACAGTATATTCCCTAAATCTCTTCGAAGAAACCTTAGCGTTTAACTCATTCGCGTAACCCAATGCATTGGAGAGCTATCTCGAGCTCACCCACCCTAGGTTTATCATGGAACCACCTGTATATGTAACAATGTCCAAGAACTATAACATAATCAGAACACATAACTTCAGAATAAAGGAAAGATAACATTCCCATAATGAAATAACAATACAAAATTTTAAGATATTGAAATAATGAATCCATTATAGAAACCATTTTCAATACCAAAATACTTAAAAATAGTATATTTTATTCATTATCCTTTTGAAAACATTACGACTTATTAAGGAAGCCAAAGATCAAATAATACTCACGGTGGTAGAAAAGATCATTGTCACCGCTTACGTAAAAAAAAGAAACATTCCTTTTTGTAATTTAGTAAAATGATTCATAGAGAAATGATTCTCTTTGAATGAAATGAAAATTCAAAAGGGTTTTATACACTGTATAAAATAAAGTCATGTATAAATCAAAGGATGTCTCAATAAAGGGAGATTGAGACGAAGTCCCTTATAAAGACAGTATCCTTTAATTATGGATAAATCAATGACATAATTATGTGTGAAAAATATAAATACACCCAATATAAGTGGATATTTGGTGTAAAACAAACATAGGTCATTCACACATATTCATAGCATGACATAATCAAGAATTAGAGGTTTAACCCAAATAATTGAAATTGGGTAAAGAAGTTTCCTTACAGAAATTTTTCAGCCTAATGGCGTCACATTAAAATTCCGAAAATGAGTCGATGAGAGATAAAAAGGGTATCTCATCACATGGACATAAAATTTATAGCAATAAGGATATATAAGAACATATCCCAACATAATAATATGTAAATTAAAAGAACTAGAAAAAAGAAGTCTTTTAAAAAGAGGAGGGTGAAAGGTTTCCTTAGCGATTTTGTAACCTACGAAACATACACCCCATGAAAGAAGGACCATATAATGTTGATGTAAATACCCAGAAATGGATGTATATTCATCAAATATTAGAATAATTGGAAGTAAATACACCACTTAAAGGATATAATGGTAAATATAGCATGAATCTCACTAGGATAAAAAGTGAGATAAAAACCCCTTACCTCGTTGTAATAAATCGAGTCATATGACCAAAAGATAATAAAAACCAAATGAATCACATAATACCATGAATATAAATATAATCATGATAATATATATCAAATGGAAGTAGACAATACACCACATTAAATAAATAATTGTCGAACAATGCAGATCCCACAGAATTAAAAGTGAGATAAGAAATCCCTTACCTCAAGGCCGACTTGTCTTGTTCGTTTAATTATATTCCTGAATAATAATCCATGGTCAATTTATAATTGATTAAGGAATTCATTTAATTTTTATTATTCAATTCATATCACATATTATCATGTTATAATAATTAGTTAATTATGTGATTTCATATCAAACGTTTTGTCGATGTTCAGTACATGAGTCAAAAATGAACTTCTTTGAAGAGAATTGTCCATGTAGTTATAAGTACATCATCTCCAGAATGGTGTTAAAGATTTAAATATCATATATATCTATTATATATGTATTTAATAATATTCTATAATGTATGGAGATAAGAAATGATATGTACCGTTCATGGAGATGGTAGGTCGTACGTACGCATGAACGCTACTTCCATTTTTTGTCATATTAATGGACTTTAAATATAAATGAGACATAGATATATTATAATTCCAGTATAATATATATTTTATATAGGTAACATAATTTCATTAATTACATTCTTTATAAATTCCATGTTTGGCATGAACGAGTCACATCACTTGAGGGGGTGGTTGTCCACACTTCCTCATATGAAATTATCGCATTTGCACAACATGCAACACATCACTACTACAAACACGGCCTTTATCAGTGCTAAAAATGGCCTTTATCAGTGCTAGAAAAGCGCTGATAAAGCCAGCGTAGATAAAGGGGGGGTCCCCTTTATCAGCACTCCAAAAAGCGATGATATAGGACCCCTTTATCAGCGCTTTTTTTAGCGCTGATAAAGGGGTCCTATATCAGTGCTTCCTTTATCAGCGCTTTCGTTTTAGCGCTGATAAAGGACCATTTTATCAGCGCTTTTTTAAAAAGTGCTGATAAAAGGTAAAAAAATTTAAAAAAATTAACAAATTTAAAAAAATATTAAAAAAAAAATACTGCCAATCGGGGGGCTTTTATAGCGCTTGAGCCCCCCTTTTACAGCGCTTTTCTGCCCTTGTACATCGCCCCATGCACCCCCTCCACCCTTTAACAGCGCTTGCTGCTATATTCCCCCATGCGCGCGCACCCCTGCCTCCACCAGGATTTGAACTCGAGACCTCCCCCCTGCGCGCCTAAGCCTTTACCACTACTCTATTTTGATTTGTCTTCCAATTCATGATATCTCTATATATATATATATATATATATTTAGTTATATTTATTCGTATACTAATATATATTTATATTAATATATATATAGTTATATTATAATATATATATATATATATAGTTATATTATAATATATATATATATAGTAATATTAATATATATATATAGTGATATTAATATATATCTATATCTATATATATATATATATTTAGTTATATTTATTCGTATAGTAATATATATTTATATTAATATATATATATATATATAGTTATATTAACATATATATAATTATATGAATATATATATAGTTATATTAATATATATATAGTGATATTAATATATATATTTATAGTAATACTAATATATATATATGTAGTTATATTAACATATATATAGTTATTAGATTAATATATATATATATAGTTAGATTAATATATATATATAGTTAGATAAATATATATATATATAGTTAGATTAATATATAGGTATATAAATATTGATATATTTGTATTTTAAATAAAATGGATGTTAGTTATTATTTAGATAAAGCTAATATATTTTATATGAAAATATATTTTATTATTTATATTTATAATTAAATTTTTAGGTGTGAATATAAAAAAAATATGAATATATTGTTATATTTTTTATTATAAATAGCAGTGCATTATAAAAAAGGATGAAATTTCAAAGAAATAATATCAATATGAATGTAATATCTTGGAATAAATTCATACCACGCCAAAAAAATCCAATAATACCCCCTTAAATGAGGGTGAAAATTCAGAAAATGTTAAAATATCAGGGTACCCCGACTAAAAACTCAGTTTTGGAGGCCCTATGTGCCTCTTTTGGCCTCGAAAATTGCTTTACCGGGGTCTCCCCGGTCACATCGATGTAGAGCTCGTCGCAGGCTTCGATTTGATATGTGGTAGAGCTCAAACGGACACCCGGATCAAAAGTTATGGCCGTTTGAAGTTTGAGTTGCGTTTTCAACATATTTTGGATCTTTTTTTAATTTTTTTAATTTTTTTAGTCTTAAAATTGTTATTAAATGACTTTTACTCCATAATGATTATCAAATTATTAATTAAAAATATTTTTTTAATTTTTTAAGAAGCCATTTTCACTAAATATCTTATATATTAAGTATAATAAGTGTAAATGTACATTTATACTTATCTAAAATATATTTAAAAATTATATATTATATTTATATAAAAATATAACTATATTTATATATTAATATATTAATATATTTTTTTTAAAAAAATTTGAAGTCGACCCTTTATCAGCGCTCAAAAAAGCGTTGATAAAGGGTGCCTTTATGAGCGCTACTAAAGAAGCGCTGATAAAGGCACCCCCTTTATCAGCACTTTTTCATTAGCGCTGATAAAGGGGTGGGGGGGGGGGCGCTGCGAAAAACTGTTTTTATGGTAGTGCATAAAGGTATGTTTTAAATATAAAATATATAATCATAGAGAGGACATAAATATAATATATATCATATATAAATATATTTTCATCATAGTGGCCACCATGAGAGGGGTTAAAATAAGATTGAACAATCATCATTTCGCGATGCATTAATTCGCCACCGAGAGAAACATTATGTTCATTAAGCATTAGATGGAGGTATGTGTAAGTGTAGGTAGAATAATTATCATAACAAAATCCTAGTATATTTAGGATAATGGTGTTATTATGTGATCAAAAAATAAGAATATAGTGGTGAGTGAAGAAGGAAAATAAAAGAAAGAAACTCGAGAGAATACATTACCTCTAAATCGGGTAACTCTTTTTTATTTGAGCCAAAGGCTTCCTTGGAAAGAATTATTCCCAAATTGAGGCTTCTAGGATTAATAGAGGGGTGTTTAGAGATAATATGAGCATTTTTTGGATGATACAAGGGCTTGAGAGGTGGGGGTAAGGGGGTAGAGGTGGGGGGGCTTTTATAAGAGGGAGGAGGGTCACTTTTGGAAAGTCTTGCAATGTTACTTTATTATAAAATTATTTTTGGATTTTAAAGGTCCCAAAATTATATATTCTTATCATAAGGTGATAAGGGTTATAAATACACCGATCCAATTGGTTTTATACCAGTGTATGGTTTACATTTTACCTTATATTTTCATTTTATTTAAATTGTTCATTAATGAGGTAATCACTACATCATCATGGTGTCGTAAATTAATTAATTTATTTAATGTCTAAAAATTATAAAAAAAATATCATGATGTAGGAAATATTTTTATATTTCTAATGAATATTTATATTATAAGAGATCATTTATGTAAACAATATTAAAATTTCTTCACTTAGGATATACAAACCTTTGTTATATTTCTCTTCTTTTTTAAAAATAATGTCATAAATGTAACTATCACACCCATGTGACTCCATGGGCCCTCAAGTTTGGTAAAAAGCTTCTCATGGTATGTCAAGACTAAAACAATAGGATTTGGAAACATTTTGGGGTTGTTTTATAATATTATGATATTATTTTATTACCCTTAACTATCCGATTACTAATTAATCATGATAATTAAAGATAATTGTCGTCGTTACTATTCATAATGACCAAAAATAAAAGTGTATTAATTACATAATTTGGACCTTCTGGTCCCAAATATGGAATCCATTTTAACAAATTACAAACACCGAATTTTCCGTAATAAATTTAAAAATAATTCCCATTGTCAAAACCAAATAGCGTGTTTTTAAAAAACAATATATATCAAAAGATTGATATTTGTTTATGTCTATTTTCAAAGTGAAATTAATTATAGTGACCACCATTGGATTAAATGGTAAAAATATATTCTAATTACACTTTAAAACCAATTAAAAAGATAATCTAACCATATAAATAAATTATATTAAAAAGGAAGCTTTGAATTAAAATACATCATTTTTCACTATTCATTATAAAATGAACTTTATCGGAAAAATACCAAAAATTCACACAAAGTCAATTTTGATGTCTTGATTCTTAAGAAGGATTTTATTTTGTCAAATATAACATATAAAATTGAAAAATGTAGATTTAAATAGGTTTTATCCATTAAAAGGCAGTTAATTGACCTTTTAAAGAATATTAGAATATTTATGCTTAAAATTGGATTCATTCGCATATTTTTGCATCTATCATTTATTGGGTAATTGTTAAAATATTTAACAAACATATATAATCATTTTGTATTTAGTTCTATTAATTCCCGCCATTATAATGGATAGGCATTTACTACCATTTAAAATAATATTATTATATTATTAGTGTGCAAAGTAAGATTTCAAAGAAACTCGTTGTTGCGTATTGGGTACACCATCGAACATAGAATCCCCTTTAAAGAAATATTAATAATTTATTCAACTATATTAATAAATATGAAAATTTCATATTCTGTATTTACCTGGGATTTTACATCCTTCCCCACTTTTGGTAATTGCATCCTCGTAATTTTAAAATTGGGCTCGGAAACATCATTGAAAATCTCGCATCGGAAAAAGAGTCAGCAAAACAATCACTTTAAAAGATAGAAAGATAAGTACAAAGGTCACCCAAGTTAACCCATAATATGATTCCATGTAGGAAAACATGGATATGGAAGAGAAAACAACGGGTCAAGTTCTGATGGAGAGTGATAGAAAATATGTATAAGAGAAAGTTAACCACCATAAAATCACAAACTTGTGATGGGTTAAACGGTATTTGATTCCCCAGTAGGAACAGTTAACAAAACTTTTTTTTTCTTTAAGTTAATTTTCATTGAGTAATTTATTTTTCAGTTTAACTAAAATATAAGGAAACATACTTGTCATGTATACTTTCATCTCTTACTAGATTTCTTACACAAACTCATATTTTCTCTAAAATATGAGTATTTAGGATGGCTTGTTCACATTAAGAGCGTTATAATCAACTTCTTGAGAATCACCTAACCCACAAAATGTGAACTATATATTTCCCATGTCTTTAGACCTTAACCAAATCCAAAATTGTTAGTACAAGATCAAATAATCCCCAAAAGGATAATCCTTTATAAAAAGAATTACCATTAAATAAACAGTTAATGGGAAAAAGAACCCAAGGTTCAAGAACCCAAGGTTCAAGAATGACCATTAAATAAACAGTTATCTATAAAATTCATCAAAGTAATCCAAACTAATATTGAAACCTAAATCTCTGAAGGATTTAATCACATAGTCTTCCAAGATAAATCTTAACATTTATCTCCAAATAACATCAGTTACATTTAAAGTATCATATTGAAAAGTAATTAACCTAATCACATATCCTCCATGATAGGTCAATCCTTTCCATAGACAACCCAAAATCAAATTATTCTTTATTCATAAAATCATCTAACTAAAAATAATTTTTCATACTAACCAGGGACTTCACGTAGTCCTGTGGTAGGCGACATATACCAGTTTCACTTTGGTTGTGGGTTAGATTCCCACAACTTCGTCCGTCACGACGGGTAGTCACATGGTCAGCGAGTTGTCCTTTTTCAAAAACTATATAATTTTATAACATTCCCAAAAAGAGATAAATTCATCAAAAATAACCATAACATATTTGAACCAGAAATGTTTTCTAATAAATTTCGTTTTGCATCCCAAAATGTGTTAACTGGTAATTACCTCAAATTCAAGGATCATATAAACCAAAATGGTTCTTTATAACTATATACCCAAAAGAAAAGATAATTATTCCTTGAATAAAATTTTCATATATCAAACATTAGGGTTACACATACTATAAAAAGTCTTGTAATGTAATATCATTATCAAAAGAGCATTAATAATTTTAAGAATTTCACCATCCTAAAATCTACCATAACTCTTGAATCCCTTATATGTTGACTTCTTACTCATTAAACATTATTCATGATCCATTAACCATTCTGTTCCAACTTATTCTGAAATACTTCATTCCTACAAACAAAATCAGGAATCATATCCTAAGATTCAATAATAGGAAAACGTATGTTAAGAAATAATCCAAACCTTTCATTGGTCACTGTCAGTATCTTCATCCTCAATTAGAATGGAATTAGGTATTAGTAAAAGAATATTTGTACGATCCCGGTGATACCATTCCCGAAACTTCTTTGTAGGACATGTGTTTCCATAATGACCATGCACACCACATTTAAAACATTCCATTGATCCTTAAGAAAGAACTTCCTTCCCATTCCTAGAGTCAAATAGATGATTCCTTTTTCGATGGAAGGTTCTTGCTTTATGACCTTCATTTCAACATCTATAGCATCTTTTTGTCCCTTTGAAACATTTTCCTATGTTTTTCTTTCCATATATTTGACACAAATTTTTTTAACATACTTACCTTTTTGATTATTACCTAAACATCCGTAGGTATTTTTTTCTTGAATATATGATGTATTATAAAAATCACTAAGGTTCAGGTGGTCAATCATGACTCCAGATAGTTGGTTGAGAATAACCACAAGGCTTCTAATTGCAGCTTCTGTATAATTCAATTTCTCGTTCTGAAAACCGTCACAGTTTTCTTCGCATCCATTATTACTTTGGTGCCTGCTAGATCCATCCATTTAATAAAACCAAAAAGGTTAGTGTGAGTATATCATTAAAATCATCCTATAATACTAAGATATAATTATTCATGTTATCTTAAACTCATTAACTTTATCTAAAAAAACTATGACTCTTTCTAAAATCCTAACCATTATGGTAATGTAACTTATGCTTAAAGAATACCCTAACCTCTAAAGTTATCTAAACCAACCTCTGATACCAACTATAAGGACGTGGCCTTATTACATTACATAGTTTTGAATTCAATGAATAATTCTCATTGAGGATAATTTCAGGTTTAGAGTTTTGGAGAATTAGAACATAATTATTACATCTCAAAAGTTTAAAAAGTAGACACTTCTACTCAGTTTCCATTTTTTTCATAAAATAAAAACTCTTAAAAAGAATGATGTTTAGTTCCATGTTTTAGACAGCATGTCTTTCCTTGATCCCATCCTTGACCCTATTCATCTTTAAGTCTTGTGGGAAACATTTCAAAAACATGGTATGAGCCTGAAAATCTCAGTAAGGGATATAAAAATACAGAAAGAAAACATTAGTCCATGTATACATAAGAATCAATGAAAACATACTTTACTCATAAAACATAAGCACTTATCATACTTCATGAAATCATAATATTTATAAATAACTCATAGAAATCATAAGACATAAAGTTAACTTGAGGCATTCATAACATTCTTACGTAGGGAGTAACCCTCATGGTTACATTTGGAATACCCATCACAGTATATTCCCTAAATCTCTTCGAAGAAACATTAGCGTTTAACTCCTTCACGTTACCCAATGCATTGGAGAGCTATATTGGGCTCACCCGCCCTATTTTTATCACGAAACCACCCATATACGTAACAATGGCCAAGAACCATAACATAATCATAACACATAACTTAATAATAATGGAAAGATAACATTCCCACATTGAAATAACAATACAACATTTAAAGATATTGAAATAATGAATCCATTATAGAAACCATTTTCAATACCAAAATATGTAAAAAGATTATATGGTATTTATTTTCCTTTTAATAACATTAAGGATTGTTAAGGAAGCCAAAGATCAAATAATAATCGTGGCGGCGGAAAAGGTCGTTGTCACCGCTTATGTAAAAAAGAAACATTACTTTTTGTCATTTAGTAAAACAATTCATAGAGAAAATATTCCCTTTGAATGAAATGAAAGTTCAAAAGGGTTTTATACACCGTATAAAAGAAAGTCATGTATAAATAAAAGGATGCCTCAATAAAAGGAGATTGAGAGGAATTCCCTTATAAAGACGGTATCTTTTGATTAAGGATAAATCAAGGACATAATTATGTGTGACAAATATAAATAGACCCAATATAAGTGGATATTAAGTGTAAAAAAAACATAGGTAATTCACACATATTAAAAGCATGAAATAATCAATAAGTAGAGGTTTAAACCAAAGAATTGAAATTGGGTAAAGATGTTCCTTTACAAAAATTTGACAGCCTAATGGCGTCACTTTAAAATTCAGAAAATGATTTGATGAGAGATAAAATGGGTATCTAATCACTTGGACATAAAATTTACAAAAATAAGGATATATAAGAACATATCCCAACATAAGAAGATATAAATTAAAATAACTAACAAAAAGAAGTCTTTTAAAAAGAGGAGGGTGAAAGGTTCCCTTACCGATTTGGTAACCTACGAAACATACACCCCATGAAAGAAGGGCCATACAATGTTATTGTAAATAACCATAAATGGATGTATATTACTCAAAGAGTATAATAATGGGCAGTACATACACCAATCAAAGGAGATAGTGGTAAATATAGCATGAATCTCACAGGAATAAAAAGTGAGATAAAAACCCCTTACCATGTTGTAATAAATCGAGTCATATGAGCAAAAGATAATAAGAACCAAATGAATTACATAATACCATGAATATGAATAGAATAATGATAATATATATCAAATTTAAGTACACAATACACCACATGAAATAAATAATTTGTGAACAATGGAAATCTCATGGAATTAAAAGTGAGATAAGAAATCACTTACCTCAAGTCAGACTTTTCTTGTTCATTTCTTTATATTCCTGAATAATAAACAATGGTCAATTTATAATTGATTAAGGACTTAAATTAAAGTTTATTATTCAATTCATATCACATATTATCATGTTATAGTAATTATTTAATTATGTGAGTTCATGTCATACGTTTTGTCGATGTTTGGTACATGAGTTAAAAATGAACTTGTTTGAAGAGAATTGTCCATGTAGTTATAAGTACATCATATCCGGAATTGTGTTCATGATTTAAATATCATATATATCTAGTATATATGTATTTAATAATATTCCATAATGTTTGGAGAAAATAAATGAAATGTATCATTCATGGAGACGGTAGGCCGTACGTACGCATGAATGCTACTTTCATTTTTTGTCATATTAATGGAATTTAAAACAAAAGGAGACATTGATATATTATAATTAGATTATAATATATATGTTATATAGGTAATATAAGTTCATTAATTACATTATTTATAAATTCCATGTCTGGCATGAATGAGTCACATCACTTGAGGGGGCGGTTGTCCACACTTCCTCATATGAAATTATCGCATTTGCACAACATACAAAGCATAAATGTATATTTTAAATATAAAATACAGAAGCATAAAGAGGACATAAATATAATATATATCATATATAAATATAGTGACATCATATTTTCCACCATGAGAGGTGTTAAAATAAGATTGAACAATCATCGTTTTGTGATCCAGTAATTCTCCACCCACAGAAACATTATGTTCATTAACCATTAGACGGAGGCGTGTGTAAGTGTAGGTAGAATACATATCATAAAAAATACTAGTATATTTAGGATACTGTTTTTATTATGGGATAAAATAATAAGAAGATTATTTTTAGTGAAGAAGGAAAATAAAAGAAAGAAACTCGAGAGAAGACATTACCTCTAAATCAGGTAACTCTTTTTTTTTGAGCCAAAGGCTTCCTTGGAAAGACTTCTACCCAAAGTGAGGCTAATAAGAGTAATAGAGGGATGTGGAGAGATAATATGATCATAGGTTGGATGATCCAAGGGTTTGAGAGGTGTGGGAAAGGGGGTAGAGGTGGGGGCCTTTTATAAGAGGGAGGAGGGTCACTTATGGAAAGTCTTGAAATGTTATTTTATTATAAAATGATTTTCAGATTTTAAAGGTCCCAAAATGATATATTTTGAGGATAATGTGATAAGGGTTATGAATCCACCCATTCAATAGGTTTTAGACAAGTTTATGTCTTATATTTTACCTTATCTTTTAATTTTATTTAAATCGTTCAATAATGAGGTAATCACTGCATCATCATGGTGTCATAAATAAATTTATTTATTTAATCTCTAAAAATTATAAAAAAATACCATGATGTAGAAAATATTTTTAGATTTCCAATTACTATTTATATTCTAAGAGATCATTCATGTAAACAAAATTAAATTTTTTTTACTTAGGATATATAAACCTTTGTTATATTTCTATTCTTTTTTAAAAATAATGTCATAAATGTCACTGTCACACCCATGTGACTCCATGGGCCCTCAAGCTTGGTAAAAAGATTTTCATGGTCATACATGACTCAAATAAGTGGATTTGGACACAATTTGGGGTCATTTTATATTATTATGATATTATTTTATTACCCTTAACTACACGATTACTAATTAATCACGATAATTAAAGATAATTGTCATCGTTACTATTCATAATGTCCCAAAACAAAAGAGTATTAATTACATAATTTGGAAAATATGATTCCAAATATGGAATCCATTTTACCAAATTCTAAATGAATAAGTTGTAGTAATAAATTTAAAAATAATTCCTGTTGTCAAAACCAAATAGCGTGTTTTTAAGAAACAATCTCTATCAAAAGATTGATATTTGTTTATGTCCATTTTCATAGTGAAATTAATTCTAATGACCACCATTGGATTAAATGGTAATAATATATTCTAATCAAACTTTAAAAGTAAATAAGAAGATAATTTAAACATATAAATAAATTAGATTAAAAAGGAGGATTTAAAATAAAATACAACATTTTTCACTATTCATTAAAAATGAACTTTATCGGAAAAATACAAAAAATTTACACAAATTTTTTTTTGATGTGTTTATTCTTAAGAAGGATTTTATTTTTTCAAATGTAACATATAAAAGTGACAAAAATTATATTTAAAAAGGGTAATCCATCAAAAGGCAGTTAATCAACCTTTTAAAGAATATTAGAATATTTATGCTTAAAATTGGATTCATTCGCATATTTAAGCCTCTATCATTTATTGGGTAATTTTTAAAATATATAACAAACATATATAATCATTTTGTAGTTATTTATATTCATTATCTCTAATAAAACGGCTAGGTGTTTACTACCATTTAAAATAATATTGTTATATTATTAGTGTGCAACGTATGATTTCAAAGAAACACATTGTTGCGTATTGGGTACGCCATCGAACATAGCATCCCCTTTAAAGTAATATTAATATTTTATTCACAAATATTAATAAATATGAAAATGTAATATTCTTTATTTACCTGGGATGTTACATCCTTCCCCCCTTTTTGGAATTGTGTCCTCACAATTTTAAAATTGGGCTTGGAAACTTCATTGAAAGTTCCACATTGGAAAAAGATTTAGTAAAACAATCACTTTAAAAGAAAGAAAGAGAAGTACAAATGTCACTCGAGTTAACCCATACTAGGATTATATGTAGTAAAACATGGATATAGAAGAGAAAAAAAAGGGTCAAGTTCTGATGGAGAGTGATAGAAAATATATCTAGGAGAAAGTTAACCATCAGAAAATCACAAACTTGTGATGGGTTAAACGGTATTTGATTCCCCAGTAGGAAAATTTAATTGAAAATGTTTTTGTTTTAAGTTACATTTCATTGAGGAATTTATTTATGATCTTAACTGAAACATAAGGAAACATACTTACTTGTGATGTAGACTTTCATCTCTTACTAGATTTCTTACACAAATTCATATTTTCTCCAAAAGATGAGTATTTATGATGACTTATTCACATTAAGAGCGCTATAATCAACTTCTTGAGAATCACCTAACCCAAAAAAGATGAACTATATATTTCCCATGTCTTTAGACCTTAACCAAAACCAAATTTTTTAGTACAAGATCAGATAATCCCCAAAATTATAATCCTTTATAAAAAGAAATACTACTCTTAATATCTAAAATTCAACAAAAAGAACACAAGGTTCAAGAAAGACCATTAAATAAACAGCCATCCATAAGATACTTCAATGTAATCCAAACTAAGATTGAAACCCAAATATCTGAAGAATTTAATCACATAGTCTTCCAAGATAAATCATAACATTTATCTCCAAATAACATCAATTACTCTTAAAGACAAATATTGAAAAGTAATTAACTTAATCACATATCCTCCATTATAGGTCAATTATTTCCATAGATAACCCAAAATAAACTTATTCTTGATTCATAAAATCATCTAACTAAAAATAATTTGGCATACTAACTAGGTACTTCACGTAGTCCAGTGGTAGGCGATAAATATCAGTTGCACTTTTGTTGTGGGTTCGATTCCCACAGCCTCGTCCGATGCGACGGGTTGTCACACGGCCTGCGTGTTGTCCTTTTTCAAAAACTATATAATTTTATAACATTCCCCAAAAAAGACAAATTCATTAAAAATAACCATAACATATTTTAACCACAAAGTTTATCTAATAACTTTCGTTTTGCATAACAAAATATATTAACTGGTAATTACCTCAAATTCAAGGATCATATAAACCAAATTGGTTCTTTATAACTATATCCACAAAAAAAGATAATTATTCCTTAAATAAAATTATCATATATAAAACATCAGGGTTAAACATACTATAATAAGTCTTCTAATGTAATCTCATCATCAAAAGAGCCTTAATACGTTTAAAAATTTCACCATCCTAAAATCTACAATAACTCTTGAATCCCTTATATGTTGTCTTCTTACTCATTTAAAATTCTTCATGATCCATTAACCAATCCTTTCCATCCTATTCTGAAATACTTCTTTCCTACAAATAAAATGATGAATCATATCCTAAGATTCAATAATAGGAAAAAATATGTTAAGAAATAATCCATACTTTCCTTGGTCATTGTCAGTTTCTTCATCCTCAATCAGAATGGCATTAGGTATTGGTAAAGAAATATTTGTACGATCCTGGTGATCCCATTCCTGAAACTTCTTCATAGGACATGTTTTTTCATAATGACCATGCACACCACATTTAAAACAGTCATTTGATCATTTAGAAAGAACTTCTTTCCCTTTCCTAGAGTCAACTAGATGCTTCCTTTTTCCATGGCCAGTTCTTGCTTTATGACCTACATTTCCACATCTATAACATCTTTCTATCCCTTTGAAACATTTTCTTATGTGTTTCTCTCCACATCTTTGATACATAGGTTTTTGAACATACGTAACTTAATGATTATTACCTGAACTTTCGTTTGGATTTGTTTCTCACATATATGATGTCTTATAAAAATTACTAAGGTTCATGTAGTCAATCATGACTCTAGATAGTTGGTTGAGAATAACCACAAGAGTTCTCATTGAAGCTCCCATATCATTTAGTTTCTCGTTCAGAAAACCGTTACAGTTTTCTTCACATCCACTGTTACTTTGGTGCCTTCTAGATCTAGACATTTACTAAAAGAAAAAAGGTCAGTGTGAGTATATCAGTAAAATCATCATAAAATACTAAGATATAATTATTCATGTTATCTTAATCTCATTCACTTTATCTAAAAAACTATGACTCTTTCTGAAATCCTAACCATTATGGTAATGTTACTTATGTTTAATGAATACCCTAACCAATAAAGTTATCTAAACAGACCTCTGATACCAAATATAAGGACCCGACCTTAGTACATTACATAGTCTTGAATTAAATGAATAATTCTCATTGAGGATCTTTTTAGGTTTATAGTTTTAGATAATTAGGACATAACTATTACATCTCAAAAGATTACAAAGTAGACACTTCTACTCAGTTTCCATTTTTTTCATAAAATAAAAACTCTTAAAAAGAAATATGTCTAGTTCCATGTTTTAGATAGCATGTCTTTACTTGATCCAATACTTGACCCTATTCATATTTAAGTCCTGTGGGAAACATTTCAAAAACTTGGGATGATCATAAAAAGCTCAGTAAGGGATATAAAAATGCTGAAAGAAAACATTAGTCCATGTATACATAAGAATCAATGAAAACAAACTTTACTCATAAAACATAATCACTTAGTATAACTCATGAATTCATAAGATTTATGAATAACTCATAGAAATCATAAGACATAAAGGTAACTTGAGGCATTCATAACATTCTTACATAGGGAGTAACCCTCATGGTTACATTTGGAATACCCATCACTGTATATTCCTGAAATCTCTTCAGAGAAACCTTAGCGTTTAACTCCTTCACATTACCCAATGCATTGGAGAGATATCTCAGGCTCAAATACCCTAGGTTTATCAATGAACCACCTGTATACGTAACAATGGCCAAGAACCATAACATAATCATAACACATAACTTATGCATAATGGAAAGATAACATTCCCACATTGAAATAACAATAAAAAATTTTAAAATATTGAAATAATGAATCCATTCTAGAAACCATTTTCAATACAAAAATACCTAAAAATAGTATATGGTATTTATTTTCCTTTTAAAAACATTACGGCTTGTTAAGGAAGCCAAAGATCAAATAATACTCACTGTGGCGGAAAAGATCATTGTCACTGCTTACGTAAAAAACATTCCTTTTTGTTGTTTAGTAAAATGCTTAGTAGAGTAAATATTCCCTTCAAATGAAATGAAAAGTCAAAATTTTTTTATAAACCGTATAAAATAAATTCATATATAAATCAAATTATGCCTCAATAAAAAGAGATTGAGACGAAGTCCCTTATAAAGACGATATCCTTTGATTAAGGATAAATCAAAGACATAATTATGTGTGAAAAATATAAATAGACACAATATAAGTGGATATTAAGTGTAAAAAAACATAGGTCATTCACACATATTAATAGCATGACAGTATCAAGAATTATAGTTTTAACCTAAAGAATTGAAATTGGGTAAATAATTTCCCTTACAGAAATTTGATAGCCTAACAACGTCACTTTAAAATTCGGAAAATGAGTGGATGAGAGATAAAAGGGGTATCTCATTACTTGGACATAAAATTTATAGCAATAATGATATATAAGAACATATCCCAACATAATAATATGTAAATTAAAAGACCTAACAAAAATAATTCTTTTAAAAAGAGGAGGGTGAAAGGTTCCCTTACCGATTTGGTAACCTATGAAACATACACCCCATGAAAGAAGAACCATAAAATGTTGATGTAAATACCCATAAATGGTTATATATTACTAAAAGAGTAGAATAATGGGCAGTACATACACCACTCAAATGAGATAGTGGTAAATATAGAATGAATCTCACGGGAATAAAAAGTGAGATAAAAACCCCTTACCTCATTGTAATAAATCGAGTCATGTGACCAAAAGATAATAAGAACCAAATGAATCACATAATACCATGAATATAAATAGAATAATGATAATATATATCAAATGTAAGTACACAATACACCACATGTAATAAATAATTGGCGAACAATTGAAATCTCATGGAATAAAAATTGAGATAAGAAATCCCTTACCTCTAGTCCGACTTGTCTTGTTCATTTTTTTATATTCCTAAATAATAATCCTTGTTAAATTTATAATTGCTTAAGTACTTCCTTTAAAGTTTATTATTCAATTCATATCACATATTATCATGTTATAATAATTAGTTAATTATGTGAGTCCATACCATACATTTTGTCGATGTTCGGTACATGATTCAAAAATGAACTTGTTTGAAGAGAATTGTCCATTTAGTTATAAGTAAAACATATTTGTAATGGTTTGCATGGTTTAAAAATAATATATATCCAGTATATATGTATTTAATAATATTCCATAATGTTTTTAGATAAGAAATGAAATGTACCGTTCATGGAGACGGAAAGTCGTACATATGCATGAACACTACTTTCATTTTTTGTCATATTAATGGAATTCTAAACTAAATGAGACATATATATATTACAATTACAGTATAATATATATGTTATATAGGTAACATAATTTCATTAATTACATTCTTTATAAATCCCTTGTTTGGCATGAATGAGTCACATCACTTGAGGGGGTGGCTGTCCACACTTCCTCATATGAAATTATCGCATTTGCACAAAATGAAAAGCATAAAGTTTTGTTTTAAATATTAAATACAGAAGCATAGAGAGGACATAAATATAATATATATCATATATAAATTTAGTTCCATCATATTGGCCACCATGATAGGTGTTAAAAGAATATTGAACAATCATCGTTTCGTGAGGTAGTAATTCACCACCCACGAAAACAGTATGTTCATTAACCATTAGACGGAGGTGTTTGTAAGTGTAGGTAGAATCATTATCATAACAACATCCTAGTATATTTAGGATAATTTTGTTATTATGGTATCAAATAATAAGAATATATTGGTGAGTGAAGAAGGAAAATAAAAGAAATAAACTGGAGAGAAGACATTACCTCTAAATCGGGTAACTCTTTTTGATTTGAGCCAAAGGCTTCCTTGGAAAGACTTTTTCCCAACGTGAGGCTTCTAAGAGTAAGAGAGGGATGTTTAGAGATAATATGAGTAGTGTTTGGACGATCCAAGGGCTTGAGAGGTGTGGGTAATGGGGTAGAGGTGGGGGCCCTTTATAAGAGGGAGGAGGGTCACTTTTGGAAAGTCTAGAAATGTTACTTTATTATAAAATGATTTTCAGATTTCAAAGGTCTAACAATGATATATTTTGAGGATAAGGTGATAGGGGTTCGAAATACACTCATAAAATAGGTTTTATAAAAATTTATGTCTTAGATTTTTTTTATCTTTTCATTTTATTTAAATTGTTCATTAATGAGGTAATCATTGCATCATCATGGTCTCATAAATAAATTTATTTAATTAATGTATAAAAATTATAAAAAAATACCATGATGTAGGAAATAATTTTATATTTACAATTAATATTTATAGTCTAAGAGATAATTTATGTAAACAAAATTAATTTTTTTTTACTTAGGATATACAAACCATTGTTATATTTCTCTTCTTTTTTAAAAATAAAGTTATAAATGTCACTATCACACCCATGTGACGCCATGGGACCTCAAGTTTGGTAAAAAGATTATCATGGTTGTAAATGACTCAAAAAAAGGATTTGGACACATTTTGGGGTCATTTTATATTATTATGATATTATTTTATTACACTTAACTACCTGATTATTAATTAATCCTGATAATTAAAGATAATTGTCGTCGTTACTATTCATAATGTCCAAAAACAAAAGAGTTTTAATTAAATAATTTGAACCTTCTAATTATAAATATGGAATCCAATTTACCAAATTACAAACACAGAAGTTGCATTAATAAATTTAAAAATAATTCTTGTTGTCAAAACCAAATAGCGTGTTTTTAAGAAACAATATCTATCAAATGATTGATACTTGTTTATGTCCATTTTCAAAGTGAAATTAATTATAATGACCACCATTGGATTAAATGGTACAAATATATTCTAATTAAACTTTAAAACCAATTAAAACGATAATCTAACCATACAAATAAATTAGATTGAAAAGGAGGCTTTGAATTAAAATACATCATTTTTTACTATTCATTAAAAAATGAACATTAACAAGAAAATACCAAAAATTTACACAAAGTAAATTTTGATGTCTTAATTCTAAATAAAGATTTTATTTTTTAAAATATAACATATAAAAGTGACAAAAATTATATTTAAAAATGGCTTGCCATCAAAAGACTGTTAATCTACCTTTTAAAAAATATTAGAATATTTATGCTTAAAATTTGATTCATTTGCATATTTAAGTGACTATCATTTATTGGGTATTTGTTAAAAATATTTAACAAACATTTATAATCATTTTTTAGTTAGTTCTATTCATTCCTGCCATTACAACGACTAGGCATTTAGTACCATTTAAAATAATAATATTATATTATTAGTGTGCAACGTAAGATTTCAAAGAAACTTGTTGTTGCGAATTGGGTACGCCATCGAACATAGAACCCCTTTTAAGGTAATTTTAATATTTTATTCACAAATATTAATAAATATTAAAATTTCATATTCTTTATTTACTTGGGATGTTACAGGAATAGTATGTATAGTAATAATACAACACATCCTATGTGGATTATAAATAATGGGTTTTCATCATTAATGAATTTAAACACAAGAAAGGAAATTTTAAAAAATATTATTGAGAAAAAAATCTTTTTATTGTTGAAAAACATTTCAAATATATCTTATTTCAAAATAAAATTTAAAAAAATTCATTAATATTTATCATTTTAAACATAAAAATAATGCTTTAATGAAATGAAAGTGGGTAATTATCTATATGTGGAATGAGGTAAAAAAGAACATTAATTTTTCACAGTAGAAAAGTTATAAAAAATCCTTGTTTGAAAAGAAAAAGTAAAATTCATTACAAAGTTCTTGTAAAAGAAAAAAAGGGTAAAAATCTCTTTATTAAAGAATCTCGGAATGGTTAAAAACATTTTTATAAGCTAGTTTTTTTAGAAGAAAACTTATTCTCTGACTAAAGGGAGAAATAATGTCTCATTTTCTAAAAAACATTTTGATTAACAAAGAGTGGGGAAAAGGTACAATTACATGAATTGGTCATGAATTACTATAAGAGAAGAAATTTAAATGGTTTTTAAATAATGATGAAATAATTTTTCGAATGGAAATTCATGTGTAATCAACCTATAATAAAATGTGATTGTGAATTAAACCGTTGAAAGGGACATGAAATTTATGTTTGAATCAAACACTGAATATATTATGTGTGTCAAATGTAAATCCCCATAAAATAAGTGGAAATAAAAAACCTTGTAGTAAAATGATATTAAACAGATAATAATAGAATATTCATGAAAATTTGTAAGTAATATAATCAAAATAAGGAAATAATGTTATGAAATTCCATTCCTCATTGTAATTCATAATTCAGATTCAATTAAATGATGTAATAAAAAATGAAACTCAAAATATCATTGAGAATGAATAAATCATGATATTATATGCCAAAGTAAATTTATGAACAACTGATATAAGAAATTATGTTCACAATAATAAATCCATCCTCAATGAATAAAAATATAATTGAAGGATCCTTAAAATAATTCTGTAGAAAAATAATAATTAAACATTCCAATGTTTCCCATACCACTTTAAAACATTTGAATCATAAGACTCGTCAATGAATAAAATTAAATTATAGTTTTAAATAAAATTAATATAAAATAATTAATTATATAAAATATCAATATGGGTATTATATACACCACACAAATATGTAAGTTATGAATTTGAAATATATCTCATATATGTAGAATGTGAGTTTAAAATTCATTACCTTATGTTTCCTTTTCAAGTGAAAACCCTTTAACATCTTATTTAATGATTTTTAACATTATAATGACTTGTTACATAGTCATATTAATACATTTTATATCATATATTACCTTTTTATTCTATCTTAGTACCCATTTGTTAGAAAACATTACTTATTTTCACTATTTCATGTGTTATTTTTGTAGTTGTTCAAGTTTGTTTTGACTTGAGACTTGTTGTTCCTATTAATTATATAATGATTTAATCATATATAGAATATAATAAATTATATATTTATAGTATATAATCAGAATATGTTTATTTATAATAATCTATAGTATTTGGATGTAGGAATTGAAATACATTATTCATGGAGACGGTAGGTTGTATATACACATGAATGAAACTTTAATCTATTTTCCCTATTAAAATAATGAAACGTAAATTTTATTTATCTATATTATAATTATTGTATAATATTTGTTTCATATATATTATATATATTTATTAAAACCATCCTTTATACATTCCATATATATCATGAATGAATCACATTGGTTTTAGGAGGAGGTAGTTAACACTTCCACAAACATTTTTTTTTTCATATTTGTATAAAATGGAATGCATAAGTGTTTGTGTAAAATAAAAATTAATGATGCAAAAATAAATTATTAATATCATATATATCACATATAAATAGTGTTTCTATCATAACTCTCGATATTGATATGTGGTAATGGACAGATGAATGTCCTCGTTTTGTGAGGCAGCAATTTATCATACACATAAATAGTATGTTTGATACCCATTAGATACATGCGTGTGTAAGTGTATTTTTAAACCATTGAATAATATATTATTATTATATATATAGATCAGGTTTTTCTATATTATAATTTAATAAGAATATTTGTGAAGGTGGATAATGAAAACCAAATAAAAGAGCTTGAGGAAGGATTTAATATATTATTCAGTTAACTCATTCGTTTTTGCACAAAAGGACTTCCTTGGAAGGATTCCTTACTAAAGGGATGATTCTATGATTTGGAAAAGGGAATTCCACTAACGATTTTCCTAAGAAAAGTGGCTCCAAAAAAGATTAATATTCCAGAAAATGGATGGGAGGTACTACATATTTCTATAAAATGGATTATTGAAAATTTTAGAAGTCACGTTGACTCTTATGATTAAGGTTTAGTCCCTTAATAATCTAATTTTCACATTAATCGATATAATTAATTTTTAATTACATTCATTAATATGGTTCATAAAACACATAGGTGAAAATTTAATAAAATTATAACTAATTATGGTTCCAAATATAGAATCCATTTTTCTAAATCCCAATGACATAAGTGGTAGAAATTAATTTAAATTTAATCTCACGGACGAGAGGACAATGCGAGTTTTTAATGTAAAAAATGTTCGAATGATTGGTATGTTTTTATATACAATTTCGATATGAATTTGATTCCAATGACATAAATTGGTTTTATTGATTTATTATTTTTTAAAATTAAAATTTAAAACTATAAACAAATAATTTAGCCATCAAAATAAATTATACTAAAAAGTGTTTTGAATTAAATTTATATTTTGTTCATTATTCATAAAAAAAAGAAACATCACAAAAAAATATAAAAAACTCACCCAAAAATATTTTTTATGATTCCATTTTTGAAATGAAGAATATTTTTACATATATAATTTATAAAAGATAAATTATTTTTATTTAAAATTGGATCACCATTAAAAGGAGGTAAAAGTACCTTTAGAAAAAAAATTGAAATAAATTTTCAAGTTTTAACAACTGAAATTGTTTCTTTTATAACTCTTTTGTTTTTCATCCTTTTTCACCCAATCAACTTCCCACTTATCCTATACTGATATATTAAAATTTATTTATCCTTTTGGACCCATTATAAATTCATAAGCCAGGCGAATTTGGGTCACTTATTTAGGTATTGGGCCAGCCCATGGGCCCATTTACTGTTTTTTAAAAAATAAATTGTTTCATTTATATCATTTTCTTTTTTTAATATTTTTCGGAGATTCCACCTCCCACCCAAAGCCAATATCCCTATCATCACCCCCAATATCGTTTTTACCACTTTGGAGCTCATATTGGTCGCGTATTAGGGAGAATGTTCTCTGGTTTCCTCAAAACGTCCAGAATTGAGAAGGTAACTTGTTTCACCCATAACTCATTCAATTCGTACTCTTTTGGCCACCAATTTTCTTTCCCTGGTTCTTCCAGATCTTAGGAGTATCTCCATGAATTTTCAAGCCATTCCCTTCCCTATAGGGTTGCATATATAATGGAATACGAAGAGTTTTCTAGGGTGAAAGGTGAGATTTCTTCTCCTTTCTCCTTCCTCTTCCCCCTCCTTTCATTATTTCATGGTTTTATATTGTACCCTAGTCTTGATAGACCTAGGGGTTTGTTATAACATGTTTTTTGATGGGTTTTATGTTTGTTTAGGTCTGGTATTTATAGTTTTAGGGTTTATAAACCCGCGGCGGGTGATTTCGGGTGTGCGTTTCAATTACGCCAAAGATTTGAGGTAGGATACCCCATGCACATGACTTTATTATTTAAGTTTCATCCTTTTTTTATATTTAAAACCAGATATATATATGTTTATTATTGTTTTTCATCCTTTGGATATTTTTATTGGTGTTCAAAGTGGTTGTTTAATCATTGGTTTGTGAACGGTAGTGTTGTTTTGTCATGAAAGTTCTCAACAAGTGTTTGTTTAAGTGTTCCATTATCTTTTGCAAATATTTTGTGAGGTTTATAATCTGTTCTATGGTATTTTTAACATGTTACAGTATCTTGAATGAAAATATGGCTTTCAATTGGTGTTTTATTCCTCTTCATGTACATAAAATAAATTGTTTTGTTTAAAAAGGGCATGTCATGTGTTCGGTAAATTGCCCGGTTGGCTTTTATGTGTGATGTGTGATTTAAAAGTTATTTGATTGGATTTATAAAGGAATTGGAAGAATTATAAATGGTATTTTTGGGTACTTATATTGATTTCCAATTTGGATTTGTTTTTACAAACAAGTGGGTTTTGATTTACAACATATTTTGGCCCGAGTTGCCCAAAAATGGACCGTTTCACATCTTTATGAAAATGGTTGTGTTTTGAATATTTAACCTAAGTATTATAAGAGATTTATGAATGAGGTTTAATGCTGTAAATGATGTTTATACAGATCCTTAATAAAATTAAAATGCATACCTTCATCAAAGGTTAGTTTTGAGAAAATGTTTAAAGGCCCGTTTGGCATTTCCTAATGAAGGAGTGTTTTACTTGTATATAACAAGTTGTGAAATTGGGATTGTTTTATGGTCCATTAAATGATTTTATTAAATGTTTATTGGGCTGCCAAATATGATTTGGTTTGGTTATGATGTGTGTTTATAATTTAAAGAGTGTTTTTGAAAGAGTTTTATGTGCAAATCCTCAATACACTTCATGAAATTGTTTTACCGAAATATTTAGCGGTTTGTTGATTAGTGTAAGAAATGTGAAGAATGATTATGAGATGTTTGTGTTTTTATGGTTTTGGAATGGAATGGGGATGTGAAATGTGTATTTTATAATATGTGTAACTTGATTGAGCACTAAAGGGAATCCCGGGTATCTAGGTGGGCGGACGTGTACTAGTATGCTAGTGATTCTGTGGGGGTTGGCCCCTGTTTCACGTAGCAAGTTTGACGATGACAACACTAACTAAACTATGATGATGTTGATGATTGGGGACCACTAGGTTATGGGTGTGTTCCCTACTAGTGGCTCGTGCACGAGAACAGATATTTATTATGGTTACTTTCACTGAGATACGAGGTACCTGGGGCTCACAACTAACTAGTGCCTAGGGGTATTCCTGTGACTAGTGCTCATTGGCTATTTTGTACTCACCGTCGGCATACGGTGTGTTTGGTTGGTAAATTCAGTAGTATGTGTTATTTATTTGAATGTTAAAATTATTTAAAGCATCCCTCTTGAAAACTATTTTCATTTTGAAGTTTCACCTCTTTGAAAATAATTGTTACTTGCATTTTTGTTTATTAAACCTGCATGTTTTTGTCTGATAATTATTATAGCATGAAACCTCATTTGAAAACCAGACTTTCAAATCTTGAATTTAAAACTATAAATTGATGTTTCTTTTATTTTAAAGTAATGTGCATTGGGAATAGAATACCGGGCTAACCTACTGAGTTTTAATACTCACGCCTATAGTCTTCTTTTTTTAGCCCTTGTGCAGGTTTCATCTTTAGTTCGATCACCTTGGGAGACTTTTTATCATTGTGTTGGAGAGTGACCAGAAGTGTCACATGGGGTTATTTTTTCATCGGAATTGTTCATTTGAGTTGTTGGTTTTGTTCTAATTTTAGTTTCTTGTACAAATAATATTTAGTTCAATTTTTATATAAATTCATTTTGGGCTGTCCGTTTATTTCCGCTGTTTGTTTGATTGTTTATATATGGGAGAAATCGTTCCCTTTTGTACTCTATTGATGCCCTTGGTGCTTGTCACCATCCCGGGAGGATCGGGAACGCCTCTCGGGACTTGTCGCGGGCTGGACTGGGTGACCGGTTCAGGGTCGACTCGGGCTGGTTCGTGACAAAATGGTATCAGAGGAGGTCGGCTATTAGCGGACCTTTCTTTTTAGAGCGCCCTTGTTATTTTGGGGATGTCAATGTAGATGGAGTAGGATTGTTGGTACTTGAGGGGTAAGTGCAAGAAGAGCGTCGCGAACTCTTTCTTGTTCTAATCCTCAGGTTTCCATGGAAGTCCGGTTTTATTAGTGTCCATTGTTCTAGTTGATTGTTTTATATTGGGATATGACAAGGGGAGTCTGACCAATGGCCTTCGTGAGATCACAGGGCCTGGCAAGCCATGTGGAGCTGGGGAATGGTCCTAATAAGTCTCTCTGTGTTGGTGTTGTGTTTGGCATATGGCCGCCAACCATATGGTCAAGTCACCCACCGACACTAGTTCCTTTTTTCTTGGGTCTCTTGAACCTTTCTTGAATTCTGAATTTTTGTTTTTAAAATCATTGTGTGAGAATTGTGGAAATGGGTTTTAATGTAAGGATTAGATTTTGAAAAGTGAAAAAAAGGGGGTTTCAATAATTAAATATAAGAATGGTTTAGGAAGGTTGTGTTTTTGTGAAAAAAAAATAGAGGGAAGCAGAAATGATTTAAAGGGATTGGATTATCCATAATCTAAACTTGTGGTTTGTTGAAATAAAATGTTTTGAAATTGTGAATCATTTTAAAGTGATTCTGGATCTTTTTTTTAAATGGGGTATTTTAGGATGTTAAAAAAGTTTTTTAAATCGGATAAATTAGTTTTGGAAATTAGTTTTGATCGGTTGGTTTTTTACTAGAAATGTTATTGGTCTCAATGGACCTCAGATTATGAAAATATACATTGCTGATTTTTTAAAAAAAAAATAATGTGAAGGGGTTGTTTGGAGTGGCTTGGTTATTTAAAAAGTTTTTAAAAATGAAAAGGGGTAGGTTTTCAAGAAAATGGTTCTTAATTAATTGTGGTTTTTTTTTGTGAAACATGAAAATGTTTTTTTGACTTGGTGGTTGGTGTTCCTTTTGAAGGTAAGTTGTTTTTTTAATTATGATGTTTAATTTTAGCCTTTGGTGTTTTCATGGGTGCTCACATGCATGGTTTTATTTATATTTGGAAGTATGGCCTATATGGTATGGTGGTTGGGTGTCAGGGGTGGCATGGAAATGTGCATGTGGGTGAGACTTGATGAAACACCATTGGTGAATGTGGAAACCCACCAAGTTAGTTTGATTTTTCAAAATTGTTTTGAGCTGAAAATTGTGGCCCTTTTTTTTAAACCAATGGTTATGTGGCTTGATTTTTCTATGTTGTAGAAGAGTTGTTTATTCAGTAAGCTTCCTTGTGATCTAGAATTCATACTCTTGTTGTATCTTGAGATGATATCTTGTTGGTGTCTTGGTTTTGGAGAAATTTTCATTGGGTTTCTAAAGATGTGTTTGATGTTGTGATGTGGCCAGTGATAGTTCTCCGTTGGAAATATTTCCTACTGATCAACCTAAGGATTCCTTTCAAATTTTAAATCCACCTCTTTTGATGATGCCTCAACCTGTTTGTTGGAATATAGAGATGTTTGGGATCTATTAAAAGTGCTTCTAGGTCGTGATAATTCTTTTGGATAGAGCAGTTGTGTTCGGTGATGTTGATGTGTTTCGTCTAATTCCTTGTCCATTATGCCCCTCATTTGGAGTGATAAGGAATTTTGATATGTATCTATTATTTCCTATTTAGATGAAGGTTTTTTTTTGTGATCCAGTGTGGGTTTTTTGAGGGGTGTGATCCTTATCACCTGACTGCGGTGCAGCAAATGCTTCAAGAATCAGGGCTCCAACCATAGGCCTCGGAGTGAAGCTTTTCACGCAGTCAGGAAATCAACAGAGGTGTGGAGTGCTAGATTATGATCCTTACTCCTCTGTTTTGGTAAGTTAGTTACTATGTCAATGTTTTGGTTCTTCATTTCTATGAATTTCCCTTTGTCGCAACAAGCGTGGTGGACTTAACCCCTCACACAGTGTCTATGGTTATTCCTTCATGGATGTGGGTTTTCAATCAATGTCCCTGTGTGGACCACCTGTAAAAATCAGATGCAGTCTTGGTGTTACCTATTCATTGGGGGAGAGTTTTGGGTAGTTTCATTGTTTCTTTTGTTGTTTCAGTGGCCAAATTATTGGGTCCCCTTCCCTCCCATCCCCAAGTGACGGGGGTCCAGAATTGTGCTGAATGTGTTGGCCAAGTTCTTGTCCCCTCCGTTCGGGAGTGGGTGGTTTATATGTTCATTTTGTAATCCTATTAACTTGGTATATTATGTTTTTCTAGGAGGGTTTTTTTTGGGCTTCTGTGAGTGACGCCCAATTTTAGCTCATGTTCAATTCTTGTCTATTCATTGCTAGTTGGTTTCTAATGGTGGGGAGACCCACCATGGGTCTCTTGGATTTTCATCCTAAGAACATTTCTAGGGATAGTTGATTCTTAATGGTGGGGGGTAAATTCTGGAATCCTTATGTGTTGTTTTTTTTTTCAGCTTGAAAGTGTTATGGCTTTCCGGGGGTGGAAAGCTTTAATGGTGGGGAGAATTGTCACACACGGTTTTTTTTCTGTCTTTGTATTGATCCGGCCCATTCCCAGTTTTAACAACTGAATTTGTTTCTTTTATAACTCTTTTGTTTTTCATCCTTTTTCACCCAATCAACTTCCCACTTATCCTATACTTATATATTAAAATTTATTTATCCTTTTGGACCCATTATAAATTCATAGGCCAGGAGAATTTTGGTCACTTATTTAGGTATTGGGCCAGCCCATGGGCCCATTTCCTGTTTTTTAAAAAATAAATTGTTTCATTTATATCATTTTCTTTTTTTAATCTTTTTCGGAGATTCCACCTCCCACCCAAAGCCAATATCCCTATCCTCACCCCCAATATCGTTTTTACCACTTTGGAGCTCATATTGGTCGCGTATTAGGGAGAATGTTCTCTGGTTTCCTCAAAACGTCCAGAATTGAGAAGGTAACTTGTTTCACCCATAACTCATTCAATTCGTACTCTTTTGGCCACAAATTTTCTTTCCCTGGTTCTTCCAGATCTTAGGAGTATCTCCATGAATTTTCAAGCCATTCCCTTCCCTCTAGGGTTGCATATCTAATGGAATACGAATAGTTTTCTAGGGTGAAAGGTGAGATTCCTTCTCCTTTCTCCTTCCTCTTCCCCCTCCTTTCATTATTTCATGGTTTTATATTGTACCCTAGTCTTGATAGACCTAGGGGTTTTTTATACCATGTTTTTTGATGGGTTTTATGTTTTTTTAGGTCTGGTATTTATAGTTTTAGGGTTTATAAACCCGCGGCGGGTGATTTCGGGTGTGCGTTTCAATTACGCCAAAGATTTGAGGTAGGATACCCCATGCACATGACTTTATTATTTAAGTTTCATCCTTTTTTTATATTTAAAACCAGATATATATGTTTATTATTGTTTTTCATCCTTTGGATAATTTTATTGGTGTTCAAAGTGGTTGTTTAATCATTGGTTTGTGAACGGTAGTGTTGTTTTGTCATGAAAGTTCTCAACAAGTGTTTGTTTAAATGTTCTGTTATCTTTTGCAAATATTTTGTGAGGTTTATAATCTGTTATATGGTATTTTTAACATGTTTCAGTATCTTGAATGAAAATATGGCTTTCAATTGGTGTTTTATTCCTCTTCATGTACATAAAATAAATTTTTTTGTTTAAAAAGGGCATGTCATGTGTTCGGTAAATTGCCCGGTTGGATTTTATGTGTGATGTGTGATTTAAAAGTTATTTGATTGGATTTATAAAGGAATTGGAAGAATTATAAATGGTATTTTTGGGTACTTATATTGATTTCCAATTTGGATTTGTTTTTACAAACAAGTGGGTTTTGATTTACAACATATTTTGGCCCGAGTTGCCCAAAAATGGACCGTTTCACATCTTTATGAAAATGGTTGTGTTTTGAATATTTAACCTAAGTATTATAAGAGATTTATGAATGAGGTTTACTGCTGTAAATGATGTTTATATAGATCCTTAATAAAATTAAAATGCATACCTTCATCAAAGGTTAGTTTTGAGAAAATGTTTAAAGGCCCGTTTGGCATTTCCTAATGAAGGAGTGTTTTACTTGTATATAACAAGTTGTGAAATTGGGATTGTTTTATGGTCCATTAAATGATTTTATTAAATGTTTATTGGGCTGCCAAATATGATTTGGTTTGGTTATGATGTGTGTTTATAATTTAAAGAGTGTTTTTGAAAGAGTTTTATGTGCAAATCCTCAATACACTTCATGAAATTGTTTTACCGAAATATTTAGCAGTTTGTTGATTAGTGTAAGAAATGTGAAGAATGATTATGGGATGTTTGTGTTTTTATGGTTTTGGAATGGAATGGGGATGTGAAATGTGTATTTGATAATATGTGTAACTTGATTGAGCACTAAAGGGAATCCCGGGTATCTAGGTGGGCGGACGTGTACTAGTATGCTAGTGATTCTGTGGGGGTTGGCCCCTGTTTCACGTAGCAAGTTTGACGATGACAACACTAACTAAACTATGATGATGTTGATGATTGGGGACCACTAGGTTATGGGTATGTTCCCTACTAGTGGCTCGTGCACGAGAACGGATATTTATTATGGTTACTTTCACCGAGATACGAGGTACCTGGGGCTCACAACTAACTAGTGCCTAGGGGTATTCCTGTGACTAGTGCTCATTGGCTATTTTGTACTCACCGTCGGCATACGGTGTGTTTTGTTGGTAAATTCAGTAGTATGTGTTATTTATTTGAATGTTAAAAATATTTAAAGCAGCCCTCTTGAAAACTATTTTCATTTTGAAGTTTCACCTCTTTGAAAATAATTGTTACTTGCATTTTTGTTTATTAAACCTGCATGTTTTTGTCTGATAATTATTATAGCATGAAACCTCATTTGAAAACCAGACTTTCAAATCTTGAATTTAAAACTATAAATTGATGTTTCTTTTATTTTAATGTAATGTGCATTGGGAATAGAATACCGGGCTAACCTACTGAGTTTTAATACTCACGCCTATAGTCTTCTTTTTTTTAGCCCTTGTGCAGGTTTCATCTTTAGTTCGATCACCTTGGGAGACTTTTTATCATTGTGTTGGAGAGTGACCAGAAGTGTCACATGGAGTTATTTTTTCATCGGAATTGTTCATTTGAGTTGTTGGTTTTGTTCTAATTTTAGTTTCTTGTACAAATAATATTTAGTTCAATTTTTATATAAATTCATTTTGGGCTGTCCGTTTATTTCCGCTGTTTGTTTGATTGTTTATATATGGGCGAAATCGTTCCCTTGTGTACTCTATTGATGCCCTTGGTGCTTGTCACCATCCCGGGAGGATCGGGAACGCCTCTCGGGACTTGTCGCGGGCTGGACTGGGTGACCGGTTCAGGGTCGACTCGGGCTGGTTCGTGACAATTTTTATTTAAAATTGGATCACCATTAAAAGGAGGTAAAAGTACCTTTAGAAAAAAAATTGATTTTTATTAGAAATATTTGGTTTGTTTTTATCTTATGTGTAACGACCCAAAGTTTCATTAATGGAAATATCACTTGATATAATTAAATGTCTCTTTATGTTTATATAAAATGTCAACTTCTTTGGTTTTATGTTAAGAATTTTGATCGTTGCTAATATAGTCGTTGAATAGTGATCACATGATTAGTATAAATATAGGAATTTAACAAATCCAATTTAATCAGACAAAAGAAGCGATGACCTCATCTAGTAGAATTGCTCCATACGAAGCCCATTTTTCGGAGCTTGGAAAAGAGGTGGCATCCTTGGGTTTCTCTCTTGACCAAGCCCATGATGATCTTCATCATTTCAAGCTCGAACGGGACCATCTACGGGAAAATTGGAAGTGGATAGAAATTACCACTGGAGCAATGTTATCTGAGCCACCCAAGAGTTTTTCACCATCACACACCTTACCCTTAGGTCTTATGCGGCTGTTTTAAGGGGTTATCTAACGATTTTCCTAAGAAAAGTGGCTCCAAAAAAGATTAATATTCCAAAATATGGATGGGAGGTACTACATATTTCTATAAAATGGATTATTGAAAATTTTAGAAGTCACGTTGACTCTTATGATTAAGTTTTAGTCCCTTAATAATCTAATTTTCACATTAATCGATATAATTAATTTTTAATTACATTCATTAATATGGTTCATAAAACACATAGGTGAAAATTTAATAAAATTATAACTAATTATGATTCCAAATATGGAATCCATTTTTCTAAATCCCAATGACATAAGTGGTAGAAATTAATTTAAATTTAATTTCACGGACGAGAGGACAATGCGAGTTTTTAATGTAAAAAATGTTCGAAAGTTTGGTATGCTTTTATATACAATTTCGATGTGAATTTGATTCCAATGACCTAAATTGGTTTTATTGATTTATTATTTTTTTAAATTAAAATTTAAAACTATAAACAAATAATTTATCCATCAAAATAAATTATACTAAAAAGAGTTTTGAATTAAATTTCTATTTTGTTCATTATTCATCAAAAAAAGAAACATCACAAAAAAATATAAAAAAATCACCCAAAAATATTTTTTATGATTCCATTTTTGAAATGAAGAATATTTTTACAGATATAATTTATAAAAGATAAATTATTTTTATTTAAAATTGGATCACCATTAAAAGGAGGTAAAAGTACCTTTAGAAAAAAAAATTGATTTTTATTAGAAATATTTGGTTTGTTTTTATCTTATGTGTAACGACCCAAAGTTTCATTAATGGAAATCCCACTTGATATAATTAAATGTCTCTTTATGTTTATATAAAATGTCAACTTCTTTGGTTTTATGTTAAGAATTTTGACCGTTGCTAATATAGTCATTGAATAGTGATCACATGATTAGTATAAATATAGGAATTTAACAAATCCAATTTAATCAGACAAAAGAAGTGACGACCTCATCTAGTAGAATTGCTCCATACGAAGCCCATTTGTCGGAGCTTGGAAAAGAGGTGGCATCCTTGGGCTTCTCTCTTGACCAAGCCCATGATGATCTTCATCATTTCATGCTCGAACGGGACCGTCTACGGGAAAAGTGGAAGTGGATAGAAATTACCACTCGAGCAATGTTATCTGAGCCACCCAAGAGTCTGTCACCATCACACACCTTACCCTTAGGTCTTATGCGGCTGTTTTAAGGGGTTATGTAACGAATCCATAGTACTATGTTCATGTATATTATTTTTTGTATATAATAATATATATACATTCTTGTCATTATTGATACATTGTAAATAGTTTTTAAAGTAAAAATAGTGTTTTTAATTGTTATTTAATTAAGAAATATATTTTATTAAATTAACAGATTTTGAATTAAATATTATTTTACTAAAATATTATTTTTATTATTAAATTAATTTTTATTAAATATAAATGATCTTATAATTTTATGAATGCAATTATAATTTTTATTAAGGTTTGAAATCTGTTTCTGTCAAGACCCGTGAATTTTCGATAAATGTCGGTTTTTATTTTAAAAGTGCAAATTAACATATTTAGAAAATTATTTAGATAAAATAAATGTTATTTCTAGAATCAGGATGTCGAAATTATCCAATGGTGATTTTTTTATAATTTTCTGAGAGTCAAATGTTTGGGTAAAAATTAAATACCGTTTAAATATATATTGTGTTTTATGACATCATAATGACCCAATAGTGATGTAATAAGATAATATAAGCTTTATGTTCAGACAATATATGTTTTACCATTAAAATAATGTGATTTTGGGTTTGTTTGAATTACTTTTCAAAACATTAATGGATCCCTCAAGACTTATTAAACACCTTGTCTTTTTAAATTGTTTTCCATGGGAGTGTGACTCACCTCCACATAATCAACCTTATTATTTTAAGAATTTCGGACTTTGGCATTATAAAATATTTTTTCCTCTTCCCTTTTCCAAAAACCATGGGCAAAAATCATGGGATGGTTTGTGGTTTGGATTAATTTAATAAAAGGGGTCCCAAACCTAAATAATAAAGAATTCCCTCACCTTTCCTATATAAACCCACCCAAGCTCCCACTTCCTCCTCACTAAAAGCCTTTAAAGATCATAAAACCTCTGTCCTAATCTCTCTATAATCCTCCCAAGGTTCCCCAATCTCCCAAGAAGCCTCTCACAAGCCTCTCTCTAGCCTTTGGAAGCACACTTCCAAGTAAGGGTTTTTTTCCTTTCTCATTTTTGTCCAATTTTCTTTAAGTTGTTTTTCCCTTTTAATTTCAATTATGAATATTGGTGTATGGTTTCACACCTCCCCAATAATTCCCTATTTATGTTTGAATGATGGGAGACCCCTTTCTCTCTCATTAAATGCCTCTCATGTACACCTGTTACTATGCCGAAATTCTGAAAGGAACTTCTCTCTCCTCTTTTAAATTCAAGCAATACTTTTGTATCATGAATATAAATTCCATTAAAATTGTATGGACATGTATCTATATGACCCCTTACTGTCCATTTCATGTAAATATTATGAGACACCCATTTCTCTCTCATCAACCATTTTTTATGAATTCTTATGTCGCGCTGTTACGCTGCCGAAATTGCACCGATTTTCTAAGCCAATGCCATTGTGTAGTGAATACCATGCACATTTCTCCATCAAGGGTATTCACCTTTATGCACATTTACTTATTGATTATAAAGTTTAATGTATTAATTCCACATTCCTTTATCATGGAATAAATGATTATGTTTTATGAATCAATGTTTTATGATCCATGTGGCACACTTATGCATGAAATGAAATGTTTAAGAAGGGTGTGCCCTTATAGCGCTCCAATGCATTGGGTAAAGTATAGTATCATGATACGTCATGTGCAATGAGTGTTGACTCATGATAATTCAAGTGCAACGAGGGTTTACTCGTGATTTATGTGCAACGAGGATTTACTCATGCTCCATGTGCAATGAGCCTTGGCTCATGCTAATTCCATGTTAAGTGTTGTTGCCACATTTCCATGTTATGATTATCATGCTCTATCATGCCTTTATGTTTATGTTTATTTTATACTCTATTGATATGCCTATTGTCTAACATGTATTTTACTCCTCATTTTATTCAATGTGTACTCACTTACTGGGCTTTATAGCTCACCCTTTTCTTATGCATGTCCTCAGGTTATCCCATGAAATGCTAAGTACAAGGGAATGTAGTGGTCATATAAAAGAAGTTTTCAATAAAGATGTTGTATTTATTGTTTTAAGTTTTTATGTAATTATCATAAGCCCCAAAGACACTAAACAACTTGATGTTATTTGTTGTATCAAGTGGTGTTTTATGTAATAAACCATGTTTAAGTTTGTAATAAAAGCAGGGTTGTCGTAGTTGGTATCAGAGGATAGGTTTAGTTATTTTTTGGATTAGGATTAGAAAATCCTAGTAAAGCCTTAGAGACAAGACTAAGTATACTAAAAACATCCCTATGTTTTGGTAAGTAATGAGTAAGTGGTTTATCAAACAAATACATCCCTGTTTGGATACGATCTGGTAGAGGCAGCTCTGGCACAGATGTATCCTAGGGGTAAAACCTGAAAACGCCGCTTTGAGCTAGACTAGAACAAGAACTGGTGCACGAAAATAGGCCTTTTACACTCTTGGTTATGACACGCCCGAGGGATATGTTTTGATAAATTCACAAGCTTAGTATGAACTCTTATTAAGGAAAAAAATTCCCCTAAGAATATATGTTAGAATGTAGATCATGAAAAGCCGAGATTGAAGCCTATAGACTCATGAGTTAAGGAAATAAAAGTTTATTTATAAGTCATCAAATATTGTCTTTGGATTACCCTTTATGTGTTACCCCTAACTTTACTTTTATTCCAGCCAATGGCCAGTAATAGGAGGACTCGGGATAACAACCGTTGTGAAGATCAGTGTGATGACTATACTAATGAGATGCCCAATCCAATGGGAGCGGGAATCGTGAATTTTGTCACACTTCTCTCTTATCTAACTCAAGTTTTGAATAGAAACACGGGTCAAGAGGAACGTTCAACCCCCCCTAAGAAAGAACAAGTCACTATCGAGATCTTTATGAGACAAAGGCCTCCTAATTTTAGTGGATCATCCGATCCCACGACCGCTGAACAATGGATCAACTCCATTGAAAAGATCTTATCCATCCTTCAATGTTCTGAACAAGAGATGGTTCTCCTGGAGGCTTATCGTATGGAGGGTGAAGCTGATCAATGGTGTACATTGATCAAAAATACGAAGCCTGGGGAGGAGATCGAGGCATTGGAATGGAAGGATTTCCGGAAGATGTTTTTTGATAAATATTTTCCGCGCACCCTCCGTCTTAAGATGGAGAGGGACTTCCTTTCCCTCAAGCAAAAAGATGAAGAATCTATTGGAGGGTACGATGCAAACTTCACAAGGCTTGTACGATACACTTCTGGCTTTTCCGTTACCCCTGAATGAAAAGTTGACCGCTTCTTTGTTGGGCTGAAGCCTAGACTATGGAATGCATTGGCAATCCGTGACTTCGACAGATATGAGGAAATTGTCTGATGTGCCCTCAAGGTCGAAATGGATATCGGGGAATAATAGGGGTATCATGGGGATAAGAATCATAAGGTGGAATTCAATGTTTGTGGTCCAATTGATAAATCCAATGGTGCTAAGAAGATCCAGCACCCCACATACCAGAAGTGCGAAAAGAAGCACCCTGGAAATTGCCTTAAGGGGATGAGAAAATGATTCAGGTGTGGAAGAGAAGGGCACCTAGCTGTTAAATGTAGGCAAGAAAGGCCCGCGGATGCGACAGAGGATAGGAACGCTTCGTTCGAACCTCAACGCATTGTTCAATGCTAAAAATGCAAATAACCGGAGAATTTTGCAAATCAGTGCCCTAATCCAAGGGTTTTTGGAGGCAACCAACAACTTCCAAGGCATCAAGGAAGAGCTTTTTCCATCACTTCTGCTGAAGTGAACCCCGAAAAAGAAGTGGTGATAGGTATGCTAGTTATTCATTCAATAATAGCGAACGTACTTTTTGATTCAGGTTCTACGCATTCTTTTATATCTCGAATGTTTAGTAGAATAATCCCAACACCACCACAAATCATGGAAGTGAAGATGTCGGTGAGTACGGAAAATGGGGAAATCATTGCATCCCATGAATATAAGTCCTCCCCTGTTATAATTTGTGGATTGAATTTCCCAGCAAACCTCGTCATACTCCCTCTGGTGGAATTTTATGCAATTCATGGCATGGATTGACTTTCCTTATATAGAGCCAACATAAATTGTCAGGAGAGGGAAATCACAATCCATATGGAGGATTTAACCCCTGATTATTTACAATTGTAAGGAGGAAGATGAATCTCCTTTAGCTCCATCATCTCAAGCATGGATATTACTGCCCTATGAGCACACGTATCTGTCTCAGATGATTGAGTCCAAGGAAGAAACCATCCTTGAAGAAATGCCTATTGTGAGGGAATTCGTGGAAGTGTTTCCCGAGGAACTGTCTAGTCTTTATCCTAGAAGAGATGTTGAATTCTTAATTGAACTTATATCCAGGGCATTACCAATATCCAAGACCCCATATAGAATGGCTGTTGTAGTGCTTGAAGAGCTGAAGAAACATTACAGGAGAATCTGGATAAAGGGTTTATACGCCCAAGTGCTTCACCATGGGGTGCACTAGTCCTCTTTGTCAAGAAGAAGGATGGGTCAATGTGCCTTTGCATCGATTATTTTGAGCTTAACAAAATCACGATAAAGAACAAGTATCCTCTCCCATGAATCGATGACTTGTTTGATCAGCTGCGTGGAGCACAATACTTCTCCAAGGTAGATTTGCGGTCGGGATATTATCAAGTAAGGGTGAAGAAGGAAGATGTCCGCAAGATTACTTTTCGTACAAGATACTGGCACTATGAATTCATAGTAATGCCTTTCGGACTCACCAATGCTCTAGCAATCTTCATGGAATTAATGAATAGGGTCTTTAGAGATTACCTCGACAAATTTGTGGTAGTCTTTATAGATGATATTCTAATATACTACAAAACTAAGGGGGATCATGAGGAGCATTTAAGAACTGTACTGGAGACATTGTGCAAGGAGAATATCTATGCAGAGTACAGAAAGTGTGAGTTATGGTTGAAGTAGGTCTCATTCTTGGGTCATATCATCACAAGCAATGGGATATCTGTGGACCCCTGCAAAATAGATGCAATTGAGGGATTCATGAGGCCAACATCAGTAACAGATATCGGTAGATTCTTGGGGTTAGCTGGATATTATCGATGATTTGTGAGGAATTTCTCACGATTGTCCAACCCTATTACCAAGATAACTTAGAAGGGAGTAAAGTTTGCTTGGAGTGATGAATGCGAAGAAAGCTTCAAGGATTTGAAAAGGAGGCTTATGACTGTGCCCGTTCTCGCATTACCCACAAGTGGGGAACATTTTGTTGTATTCAGTGATGCTTCGAAGAAAGGCTTAGGTTGTGTGATGATGCAGAATTATAAAGTGATATCCTATGCCTCAAGGTAGTTGAAAATCGATGAGCGAAACTATCCAACGCATGATCTGGAGTTGGAATCGGTGATCTTTTCCTTGAAAATCTGGCTGCATTATCTCTATGGGGAGAAATGTGAGATATATACTGACCACAAGAGTCTTAAATATATATTCACACAAAAAGAGCTTAATATGCTCCAGAGAAGATGGATATATCTCATCAAGGATTATGACTGTCCAATACATTACCACCCTGGGAAAGCGAACAAGGTGGCAGATGCCGTAAGTAGAAAGGACCCAACGATTCTATCAATGATGAGAATTGAGAAGTATCCAATCTTCTTAGACTTGATGAAGATGGACATGGGAATCATAAAGAAGGGAACATCATCAATCCTTTCACAAATTATTGTTCAACCGTCTCTTTTGGAAAGGTTAAAGGATGCTCAAAAGGATGATGTGGGAATTCAAGAAAAAGTGGAAACTATCAAAAAAGGGAAATACTCGGAGTTTAATGTTAATGAAGAAGTAATTGTGTGGTTTGGGAAAAGACTATGTGTTCCATCAAGTCTAGAGCTGAAGAATGAATTCTTGGATGATGCACATAGTTCAAATTTCTCTATTCACCCAGGGAGCACAAAGATGTATTGGGATATCTGAGAAAACTTTTGGTAGGATAATATGAAGAAGGAGATCGCGGAATATACATCAAAGTGCCTGGTGTGTCAGAAAGTGAAGGAAGAGAGGCATAAGTCTAAGGGGATGATGCAACCATTTCCCATACCAGAATGGAAAAGGTAGAACATCACCATGGACTTTGTCACCGGACATCTAAGGACATCCAAAGGCAACAATGCAATCTGTGTTGTTGTGGATCATCTTACAAAGACTGCACACTTCATTGCTATTCGGGAGGATTTATCTTTGGATCAAATGGCACGAATATATATCAGGGAAGTGGTAAGGTTGCATGGATTACCACTATCTATTGTGTCTGACCGAGATCAAAGATTCACCTCTAATTTTTGGAAGAGTCTTCAACATGCTTTGAATACTGACCTCAACTTCAGTACGGCTTATCATCCTTAAACTGATGGCCAATCTTAGTAGACTATCCAAACACTTGGGGACATGTTGAGAGCATGCTCAATGGACTTTAAAGGAGGATAGGATCAACATCTTCCTCTGGTTGAGTTCTCTTATAATAACAATTTTCACTCAAGCATCCAAATGGCACCATATGAAGCCCTATATGGGAAAAGCTGTAGAACACCGGCATGTTGAGATGAGGTCGGTGAACATAAGCTTCTTGGACTAGAAATGGTCGAGGAAATGGTAGAGAAGGTGAAAACCATTCAGCATCATATCAAGGCGGCTCAGAGTCGACAGAAGAGTTATGCAGATAATCGTCGACGAGACCTTGAGTTTAAAGTTGAAGACATTGTGTTCTACGCATATCTCCGTGGAAGAAGGTCATGAGGTTTGGAAAGAAAGGGAAGTTAAGTCCAAGGTACATCGACCCCTTCTAGATTATTGATCGTGTCGGGACTGTGGCCTATCGACTATAACTCCCACCTACCATGGAAAAAGTGCATGATGTCTTTCATGTATCCCTCTTAAGGAAGTACATACCGAACCCTTCACATGTACTCTCTTCTGAGGTGGTACAATTGGATGATGATCTTTATTATGAGTAGCAACCAGTGAAGATCTTAGATCATAGAGAAAAATTTCTACGAAATAAGACAATGCCCCTCAACAAGGTGTTGAGGAGAAACAACAAGTTTGAAGAGGAGACTTGGGAATCGGAGGAAATGATGAAGCCGAGTTACCCACATCTGTTTTAGTGTGGGAAAAGGAAAATCTCGAGGGCGAAATTTCTAAAGGGGGGGATATTGTAATGAACCAAAGTTTCATTAATGGGAATCCCTCTTGATATAATTAAATGTATCTTTATGTATATATAAAATGTCAACTTCTTTGGTTTTATATTAAAAATTTTGACCGTTGCTAATATAGCCGTTGAACAGTGATCACATGATTAATATAAATATAAGACTTTAACAAATCCAATTTACTCAGACAAAAGAAGCGATGGCCTCATCCAGTAGAATTGCTCCATGTGAAGCCCATTTGTCAGAGCTCAGAAAAGAGGTGGCATCAATGGGCTTCTTTCTTGACCAAGCCCAAGCTGAGCTTCATCATGTCAAGCTCGAACGGGACCGTCTATGGGAAAAGTGGAGGTTGATAGAAATTACCACTCGAGCAACGTTATCTGAGCCACCCCAAGAGTTGGTCACCATCGCACACCTTACCCTTAGGTCTTATGCGGCTGTTTTAAGGGGTTATGTAACGAATCTATAGTACTATGTTCATGTACATTATTTTTTGTATATAATAATGTAAATACTTTCTTGACATTATTGATACATTGTAAATAGTTTTTAAAGTACAAATAGTGTTTTTAATTATTATTTAATTAAGAAATCTATTTTATTAAATTAATGGATTTTTGAATTAAATATTATTTTAATAAAATATTATTTTTATTATTAAATTAATTTTTATTAAATATAAATGATCTTATAATTTTATGAATGCAATTATAATTTTTATTAAGGTTTGAAAGCCGTTTCTGTCAAAACCTGTGAATTTTCGATAAATGTTGGTTTTTATTTTAAAAGTTAAAATTAACATATTTATAAAATTATTTGTATAAAATAAATGTTATTTCTGGAATCAGGACGTCGAAATTATCCAATGGTGAATTTTTCATAATTTTCTGAGACAGTCAAATGTTTGGGTAAGAATTAAATACCGTTTAAATATATAATGTGTTTTATGACATCATAATGACCCAATTGTGATGTAATAAAATACTATAAGCTTTATTTTCAGACAATATATGTTTTACCATTAAAATAATGTGATTTTGGGTTTGTTTGACTTACTTTTCAAAACATTAATGGATCCCTCAAGACTTATTAAACACGTTGTCTTTTTAAATTGTTTACCATGGGAGTGTGACTCACCACCACATAAGCAACTTTATTATTTTAAGAAGTTCGGTATTTGGACTTATAAAAAAAAATTTCCCCTTCCCTTTTCCAAAAAGCATGGGAATATACCATGGGATGGTTTGTGGTTTGGATTAATTTAATATAAGGTGTCCCAAACCTAAATAATAAATAATTCCCTCACCTTTCCTATATAAACCCACCCAAGATCCCACTTCCTCCCCACTCAAAGCCTTTGAAGTTCATCCAACCTCTTCCATACTCTCTCTAGAATCCTCTCAAGGCGCCCCAAGCTCCCAAGAAGCCTCTCACAAGCCTCTCTCTAGCCTTTGGAAGCATACTTCCAAGTAAGGGTTTTTTTCTTCCTTTCTCATTTTTGTCCAATTTTTTTAAGTTGTTTTTCCATTTTAATTTCAATTATGAATGTTGGGGTATGGTTTAACACCTCCTCCATACTTCCCTCTTTATGTTTGAATGATGGTATACCCCTTTCTTTCTCATTAAATGCCTCCCATGTGCACCCGTTCCTATGCCAAAATTCCGAAAGGAACTTCTCTCTCATCTTTTACATTCAAGAAATACTTTTGTATCATGAATCTAAATTCCATTAAAATTGTTTTGACATGTATCTATATGACCCCCTTACTTTTAATTTAATTTAAATATGATGATACACCCCCTTTATCTCTCATCAACCATTTTTTATGAATTCTTATGTCACGCAGTTATGCTGCCGAAATTGCACCGATTTTCTAAGCCAATGCCATTGTGTAGTGAATACCATGCCCATTTCTCCATCAATGGTATTGACATTTATGCCCATTTACTTATTTATTATAATGTTTCATGTATTAATTCCATATTCCTTTATCGTGGAATAAATTATTTTGTTTTATGAATCAATGTTTTATGATCCATGTGGCACACTTATGCATGAAATAAAATGATTAAGAAGGGTGCGCCCTTATAATGCCCCAATTCATTGGGTAAAGTATAGTATCATGATAAGTCATGTGAAATGAGTGTTGAATCATGATAATTAAAGTGAAATTAGGGTTTACTCGTGCTTTATGTGCAATGAGGATTTACTCATGCTCCATGTGCAATGAGCCTTGGCTCATGCTAATTCCATGTTAAGTGTTGTTGCCACATTTCCATGTTATGATTATCGTGATTTATCATGCTTTTATGTTCATGTTTCTTTTATGATCTATTGATATGCCTATTGTATAACATGTATTGTAATCCTCATGTTATTCCATGTGTACTCCCTTACTGGGCTTTATAGCTCACCCTTTTCTTATGCATGTCCTCAGGTTATCCCATGCAATGCTAAGTACGAGGGAATTTAGTGATCATGTAAACGAAGTTTTCAATAAAGATGTTGTATTTCATGTTTTATGTTTTTATGTAATGATCTTAATCCTTAAAGACACTAAACCTATCAATCTTCTTTGTTGTATCAAGTGAAGTTTTATGTAATAAATCATGTTTAAGTTTATAATAAAAGCAGGGTTGTCATATTATGACTACCGAATATATTAGATGAATGTAAAAAATATTTTATATAATATATATAAATTATATTTTATTAATATTAGTAATTATTTTTATTCAAGTTAATAAATAATGATAAAACTATTTTATGGGAATAAAACTTGTTTTTTATAAAAACATTCAATTTATGTTCAATTGGATGTTATTATCATTTCTAATAAATATGTAACAAATTATTTAATTTTATATTTGTGTAAACTATATACGTTAATAATTTATTTAGTACTATTCATAATTTAAAATTTGATGGATATATTATATCTTATTATATTAAATAAGAATATTTTATTAATATATTGTTTTTATTTAAAATATAGTTTTGCTTATAATAGAATCCATTGAAATAACTCGTTGTTGTGTGTGGTACATGATAACTTAGGATCATGTACATTAAAATATATAACATTGGTTAATATAATATAAATATTAAATATATTATAAATTATTTTTATATTATATTCCCTTACTTGCATGGTGTTTCGTGTCATAAACTCTATCTAATGTAGTGTTCTTTTTTTAGAATTTCATGGCATCACATTCTCCACATATGAATTAAATTTCATCCTCAAAATTTAAATGTCATCCTAGTAATATATTTGTATAGAATTTCTTATTCTGAAATCCAACATCATGAGAAGGGCTCATAGAAAATCCTCTAGAAAATAGATAATGGGATGTACAATGGTCACATGGTCTAACATATGACTAGATATCTACGTAGGAGAACATTAGTAAAAAGTGGACATATATAAATAGAGGAAAAGAAAAATAATTTATAGAATGTGATTAAGGTAATCAATCAAAAACATGAAAATGATCAATGAAAAGTTGATGACCTTAAGGCCATAAATGCCAAAATATTCAAAAGACCATCACTCCATAAAAAATTGATGTATTAGAACAATTTATTTAAGATCACTCTAAAAATGTCGAGGTATTCTTTTCATGTATATGAATATATAAAAATATAGACACACAATATACTTTTATAAATATAAATTTAAACATTTTTTTCATTGATCAATTTATAATTCATCCATTGCATAATTAAATGGATATCCATAAATTTACATTGACTCATGATGCACAAAAATAAACATATAATATATCTTAAGTCCTATAAAGAGTGACAAGTCTAACTATTTGTCTCTAACTATTGTTGAAATCGAAAATTGTTAATACATTAATATATAAAACTAAAAACTGATACAACTAGTTCATCATTAATATTTATTCTTTAAATTTTTCAACATAATTCAATGACATATTTACAGGGACATTATATAGGAATGTGGTTGGATTTAAACGCTTATTTTCCTTCAGTCAAGGGTTTATGTCCCTTGACTATTCCAAATTTGATTGGTAATCACACGACATATAGTTTTTTATTTTCCAAAACCATATCAATTTTATTTCCAAAATAAATATGATGGATATCCTTGAAATAATGTTAAACACGAAATATCCTTTTAACTATGGTTTTTAATACAAGATCAATACATAAATACTGCATCCATTTTATTTTTATATAGGTCATCCATTGTTCAATGGTTTAACCTTTAGAATGTTGAATTCCCTAAAACCAATATCAATATCAGAAAGGCTAGTTCTTAGCCCTTTTTTCTTAAAATAAAAGAAAAATACAATTAGATAAATGGGATCATACAAGAACACATGCCCTCGTGAAAAGGAGAACCAAATTGAAAAACTCAAAAGTCAATGTCCCCTGAATAGGAAACATCATTATCACCATACAAGTCATAATCATAATCTGGAGGTCCATGTGATTTGGTTACCATGGTTGGGTTCAAATATGGATAATCCTTCCTCAGTCATTCTTTCTTAGGAGGAACGGGTGGAAATCCTCCATCACCCATAACAACTGTTTTAACTTTGGACAATACCTGACTATAAGATGGTTTATTTGGGGAATCATCAACATCTCCCACCTTCTCTGGATTCTCCTCAACTCCTTCAATTTAATAACATCTTCAAGGGCCCTTTAAATCAAATAACATTCACTTTGTTTCCCCACAATCATGGTGTTCAAGTCCTCTTGTTCATTTTCTACAATCACTCATAGCATAACATTACCTTCATCTTGGGAAACATGCATAATATCCACAATTAAACCTAGCTTGGGGAATTCAAAAGTTTGTTCCACAAGCATACCGAGTCCAGTGTCCCTCTATAGTTAAGACTTCTAAGCTATATCCTGAGTGACTTTCACTGATGCATCATCATTTTTCATTGTTTTCTTCCTCAACATACTCTATATGAAAGTCTCATGATGCCCTATTAATGAGAAAAAAAGAGAACACAACATTTTTAAGACACTTCTCTTTGGTAAATCCAATAAAATGAAATTCAGGAAAAAATTCAGGCATTATCTTATGGTCCACCTTCAAAGAGATGTCATCATCTATGGAAGAAATGATAATATTATGAATTAGGTAAGAACATATATCGACTTCCTACTAAGATCCTATCATAATGACTAAACATCACATCCTTAGTGGTCTTGTACATCTTAATTAGAATTACCACCTCAGAGGCAATGTCAAAAATAATTTTAGGATGTCATAGTATCCAATGAAGTCAAACTATTTTAATCCAGACCTGATCCCTAGTATTTTTATAGAGAAAGGATTGAAGAGAAAATACTATTACTAAAACATTGATTCGAATCCCCAAGCTCTTCATTTGATATCCTCCTATGGAAAAATAATGTGAAAGAGTCCATGTCCTAATGCTATGCATCTCTAGTTAGAAAACACCCCATGTCGAGGTTAATTTTTGAACCAATTCATCAAGCCTCCATACCTTTCATTCATTAGGAATAACCAATATGAAAACAATTTAATCCTTAATGATCTTAAATTGATCAAGTATAAGATCCTCTTTCAACTAATGCAAGTCTTTTTCTGGAGTTCCCCACTTCTGTTAACCTAACATATGACGATCCATGATTGTCAATCACCTTCTCCATTGTTGTTTGATTGAACTTTCCCATAGGAGCGGACACCTTCACATCATCTCCACCACCATAGGCTGGTCATCGTACTCCATCAGTCTGCATCCCACAACCCAATTCCTCCAGATCATCACTGAACCCTAAAGATCCAGATGTATCATCCATTACTTGTCTCCCTCAATCTCAGTACCCAGTAGAAGACCCACCGGGTTTTGATCTACAATAGATCTAAAATTATCCTCCTTCTAAGCGGCACCAAAACCCATTGATCTAATACATTGTAGATACTGGTACCTGCAGCATATTATCTTCCTTAACAATATTCAAGGGTGTTCTTCTATACATATCATAAATGTATACCTTAGGGCTAAGTTCTTTAATCTATGTGTTTCTAAATATAGTTCATAATGATGATACTAAACATCCTCTAACACTAAAAATATTTTCCTGATAATAGAATGACTATAGTCGGTGTCTACTCTCATTACATTGGTATGATTACAAGTAACCATGCCCCGAAGGACCAAATAGTTTAGTTTTGCAGTTAAACCATATACATAGATTATTATTGTATTATAAATCAATAATATTATTATGACTTATTTTTTTCCATTCTTGTATAATAAAATTGTTCCAATTAGTATATCCTTTCATATCATTCTTTACACACTTAATGGAATCATGGGGAATGAAAAAAAATAATGACCTCAAATTCTCAGTAATGGTCTTGTATAGAATTATAAATAATTAATCGATGATAATACTCAATATGGAAGGGTAATTAATTGAACACATATTCCATGTAATAAATAAACTTAGTGGATGAACAATATGGAAATACAATAACACAAAAAATTTCCTAACTAGATAAGGTAAAATAAATATAGAATGGAAAATAACTAGAAAACATACCATTTAATCAATGAACTAAGAATAAAATGAATCCATATATTAGTCAATACAACATCACATGGAAAAATAATAACTGAATCAAAATGAAAGAAATGCTTAATTATTGGACAAAATGTATGAGTAACATGAAATCCTACATTGTCATGACCATTAACAAAACTGTTTAAAAATAACGGTAGAATCCGATTTAATTTTTGTAACTAATTTTTCTCATGAAAACCTATCGATCCATCAATGGGTTATATAATTTCTAGGCCCCATCTATCACTTTCTATCAAACTCATTACATATATCAAATAATATATCTAATTACTAAACAATATTCATTGTCAAATATCTATATGGAACCAATAATAAAAATTTATCAATATTTACCTAGATAATCAAATAACTGTAAAATAAAACACCATATGTATAATGATATTTAGGTTATGCATTAAACATATCATGATAAATTATATAGATAATTAGGAGAAGTTTAATGTCTATAGATAATAGGGTATTAAATATTTCAAGAGGACTAAAAAAGGAATTTACGATATGAATGAGAATTATATCCTTATCCAAATCCATAATAAGCCATCCAGAGGGATAATAATGATAGTTTAAATACAAAATTTCCCAAATGGAGTAGAAATTATGATTTTTTTCAATGATGAATAAAAATAATAAAAAATATATTTTAATAAAAATTCTTTATGAAAATATCCTTTTTATTTTCATTAAATTTTGAAAAAACTTTTATTTGAAAATGAATTATAAAAAAAATATTTGAAAATTAATCTTTTAAACATGTAATGGATACCTAGAAGAAACGATGGAGAGTAAATTTTAATATTCTGTTTGAGGTATAAAATTCTCCTACACTGTTAGAAGGTTTGGGAAATGCATTTTTTGAAATAGAAAATATTATTCTTTTGAAAACATTATTAAATGAAAAAAATGGAATTTTTTAATACATAAATTTGAAATGGTTAAAAATATTTTTGGAGTCATTTTTAAAAAACATGGTTTTTATAAATAATTAGGTTCTCTATCTAATGAGAGAAATAAAGTTAGATTTAATAGAATACATTTTCTTAGACATTTTGAGTACTACTATGTGGAGAAATTGTATCATTACATGAAAAAGGTCATTAATAACCATATGAGAATAAAATTAATGTATTTTGTATACAATGATCGAATAATTTCCCTAAATTGAAATTTGAGTGTAAAATATTCCAAATGAAATGAAATTGTCATGTAATTACAATAAAATACCATAATGTTGATGTTAGAATCAACTGATGAATAGATTATGTGAGTCAAATATAAATCCAAATAAAATAAGATGAAATAAAAAAACTGATAGTAAAAGTTAATTACACATACAATATTATAATTTTATTAAAAATGAGGATGTAATATAACCCAATTAAAGAAATTGGGTTTTGAAATTATTTTACACTTGGTAACGCATAATTCAAAACCACTTTGATGAAATAATTCAAATTGAAAATGAAAATATCATAGAGAATGAAAGAATCGTGATTTTATATGTCGAATTAGTTGTATTTGCACCATATATATGTAATTAGGCACAAAAAACAATTTATTTCTTAATAAATGGAAATACCATTGAAAGATCATGAAAATTAATCTTGAGGAAAATATTCATCTAACATTTGAATGTGTCCAATACCATATTGAAACATCTGAATCATAAAACTCATGAAGAAATAAAATAAAATAAATCTTTTTGATACCTTTAATATAATTTAATTTAGGATAAAACATATCAAATTGTTTATTAGGTACAATACACAAAAAAGTTTGTAGTGAAAATGACATTTATCTTATTGATGTAAAAAAGTGAGATGAAAACACCTTACCTAGCATTTCCTTTAAATGTGAGATTCCAATATATTAGTGTGTAGTGGTTTTAAACTTGTTACAAACATATTCTAGAATCATATTAATATTTATTATATAATATATGAACCTTGTATAATATCTTAATGTGCATTTTTTAATAAATGTTCATCATTTTAACTAATTCAAGTATTAATTTCCTAGTTCCACTTGTATGTTTTGACTTTTTACCTAATGTTCCTATTATATAGATCATGATTTGAAAATATAAATAATATAAAACATGATTTAATTATAATATATACTCATTGTATATTTATTTATAATATTCCATACTATTTGAAGATAGGAAATGAAATGCATCGTTCATGGGAATGGTAGGTCGTATGTACATATGAACGGCAATTTCATTTTTTCAATATTAAAATAAGAAAATTAAATTACATATGTATATTATAATTATGGTATCATATATGTGTAATATAAATCATATAGATTTATTAAAACTATCATTAATACATTCTATGTATCCCGTGAATGAATCAGATCTCTTTTGGGAGGCGGTAGTCCACATTTCCACAGGTGATGTTATGAAATTTACATAAAATGAAAATAATAGGGGTAAATGTTATATAAAAATTAAAAATGAATAAATTCATGTTAAATATCATAAATATCATATATAAATAATTATTCCATCATAATTTCAAACCATGAGAGGTGATAAAAGAAAAACGAACGACATCTTTTTTTGAGGTTGTCGTTTACCGTCTAGAGAGATGGTATGTTTGTTACCCATTAGATGGATGTGTGTTATTTTAGGTCAAAACTATATAATAAGAAAATATCATTATATTTATTATTCTTTTTTATATAATCATGGAATAAGAATAGTTGAATGTGTTATAAAAGAAAAGAAAACAAATGATCATGAGGAAGGATGTTACCTCTTCTTTATGTAACTCATTTTAGTTTTCAATAGAGGGAATGCATGGATGGATTTTTTTAACAAATTGAGTCTTATATGAATAGGGTATGGATTTTTAGGATATAGTTTTATAGATATCTTTATAACCAATGTGTCATTTGAGGTGTGATGAAGAGGGATGTGTGTGTTCCTTTTTATAGTGGAGGAGGTGTGACATTCGTTTAAATATGTTAGTTTGTTCCACACATCTTTCTTCAATGTAAAGTGTCTCAATAAATTAACCACATTATATAAAATGTAATATAGGATAGAAACATGTCCTTGTAATGGATTTTGGTTATGTTTCTAAGCCATTTCCCTCTTAAAAAAATATTTATTCCCTTGCTAAGTAAATTTTTTTCTTAAATTATATAATAAATTTGTAAATTATTTCAACAATAATTTTTTTAAAATCAATATAAACTTATTAAAAGATATAAATTATTTTTATTGAAAATATAAAATCCATTTTGGCAAACATTAACTTTATAAGTATCATAAAATAATTTAAATTTCATGTTTTGGATTTGATGACAAAGTAGTTTTTTAATGTACAAATGTTCTAATGTTTTGTAATTATTTATATACTATTTAAATGATTAATTAATTAAAATGAAAAAAATTGTATTTTTTTATGTATAATTGTAATAATTTAACTCTATAACCAATCAATAACATAATTTATCCTTAAATGTAAATTAGACAAAAAATTGTTTTGAATTAAAATTCAATATTTTTCATTATTCATCAAATAATGAAACATTATAGAAACATATCAAACCAATATCCCTAAACTAGTATTGATGTTATATTCCAATAATTATATATATATATATATATATATATATAATTTATAAAATTTTAAAAAATTGTTTTTAAAATAGGTTCTCCGCTAAAAGGATGAAAAAGTGCCTTTAGAATAATGTTGATTTTTATGTGAAATATTAGGTTGGTTCTTGTCTAATGAGTATAAAATATATTATATAAATGTAAAAAAATATTTTATTAACTAAAATATATATATATATATATAAGCATTACATTACTTTTATTCAATAATTTTAATTGATTTAATATATTATAGCAAAACAGCTTTATGGGAATAAAAAAAGTTCTCTAAAAAAACTGCCATTATATTCAATTAGTTCTTAAATTAATATTTAATTAATTTTTAACAAATGAATTAAATTTATATTTAATTAAACCATATATTTTAATTTTTCGGTTAACACAATTCATAATATCCTATTTAACAATTAGGTTATATATTATTATATTGGAAAAATAATATTTCAATAAAATATTGGTGTTTGGTAAAATATAGCCATTCGTGTTGGGCACACCATTTTAAAAAATAATTTTTGTGTGTAATACATGGTAACTCAGTAACGAATTAATTTCAATCTATATAATGGATAAATTTTATTAATATTGTATATAAATTATAATGTCTCAAGATATTATATTTCGTTACACGCTTGGTGTTTCATGTCATACTAGCATTCAAATAAAATGTTCTTATATTGGAATTTAGGTTGTTGTAATATGTATTTTAGATATAGTTACATAATACTTGGACTAACCATGTAATAATGATAAATATGGAGAATATCTGATATATACAGATGGTTCCATTTATAGATAACCTCTAATACATATATTTTTTCATATTGATGAGATACCAACGACATATAGAGATGTTCATTTAAACACATGATAATAACTAATGACGAACATGAGGGTAACCAAACCAATATAGGGGTTAAGAAAGGATTCATAAACATTACATAAATCAATAACAGAGTCCTTGGGATGGAAATAATTCCCCCCAATATAGGTTTATGTGCAAAAAATCTTGTCCTCTCAGCCAATGTGAGTTCTTAAGCATTATTGGAATGAATCCTCAATGATCATATTCCTTTGGATTGAAGTCCCATATCTCATTGAAGTTGTGGGAACCTTTGGGAGATTTTATCGTCTAATATTATTTAAAACTTTTTTATTTTTTATAGTAGGTATAATATATCATTCAAAATAGATGATTTTATTACTATAAAACTAATACATAACATGGACTATTAATAATTTTTCATACACCATTTATCATATACTAGAAAATTACAAATCCAATGTCTAGTTTTTCCACAACAAAAATATGAAATATGAGATTTCCAATGACCATTTTTTAATATTATTTTTCAGAGGAAAAAGAAACTTTTAAATATAAAATTAATATCATTATCTAAAAGATATAAAAAAATACATGTAGACATTAATTTATCACTAATGTACATTCATCTATCAAATAATGATTTTTCATCAAAATGTAAATTTAATTATATGAATAATAAATAGTTTTATAATATCACTTTTACATATTCATAATTTATCTTTATAATGATTACATTATCTACAGTTCACTAATATTTTAAAATGATTTTTATCATAATTAGAGGTATGTTTTATTATTTTTAAACTTATTTTTAAAATAATATGTAACTAGTTAAATAGTAAAATAAAATAATGAAATTTTAACTTTGAAATTCATATTCAATACATGTGCAATACCTTCTTAGCATGAAAGGGTTATATGATTTTTATTCACTTAATTTTAGTAATGAAACATAGACATTGAAATAATATTGTAATTAGAGTGTATACAGTCTATTACACTAAAACCATTTTTTGAATAATTTTTTTAAAAGATAAAATCCACTTAATTAGAATAATAATTTCATTAGATAAAAATGGTTTACATTTTTAGATAATTATTAATGAAAATATAATAATTTATGAATAATATGAAAAAAATATAGTCAGTAATAATGACAGATATATATTTTTTTAAATGGTTTTCTATGTAAAATAATATGTTATTTAAATGTTAAATATTTAATATTTAGTTATTTTATTTTAATAAAAGATATTACTATTATTTTTTAGAGGGTCATAAATAACTTGTGGTGTTTTTTATAATTTTTTATAAAGGGTGATTATTGGTTGAATAGAAAAAAATAATTATTTTATACATTGTACATTTGTTAATTTATATTTTTTTCAATTTTAGAAATTCATTATTTAAAAATTATTTCAAATTTATAATAATCATTTAAAATGTTTTTTATAAGGTAAATTTTATTTTGAGGCATAAATTTTACATACCATGTTAAACGTAATGTACCATTATAATGATTAAATAACTATTCTAAAAAAATTATTATGTATTTAGCAATTTTAAAAGTTAAACAGGTCAATTTTAAATGATGAATCAAATGTCATTTTATTATATATAAAAAGTGTGAAAATATTTATTCAATTAGTAACTAAAAGGAAAGAAGTGTAATAACAAAAAAGGGATACAAATAATTTTTTCTAAAAAAATATTTCTATATTACATAAGTTTTGATTTTATTTTTAAATATATAATTTTTATAAATTTTATAGTAAATGTATATCATTTTTTGAATTAGAAAAAAATAGTGTTTGTGTGGTTTTCAATATTTAAAAAAAGATAATCCATGCAGGGGAATAGTGAAAAAATTTATAAAGTACCATATAACATAACAATGTTTATGATATATTGATTATGTATTCAGGAGTATATAGGAATAATTTAACATTCCATTTATTTTCACTTGAATTCCAATTAGTATTGGATAAAAAGATGAAACACTACTTGAGGATATAGTACATTATTTTATTTTTTCTGAAACACCCCCTATCCTCCCCTACAAATGTCACCCTGCACCAATTTATTCCATCACTCAAACTATGTTCTAGATTAAAAGAATATACCATAATGTAAACTAATCTCTCTCTAAATTTCATGTAATCCTTTATACCCTCAAATGACTAATCAATGCTCCCTTAAGATGTAGCCTAAGACTAAACATCCAAAAAAAGGTAATACTCGCAACCCACATCTCCAAATTTATTTTCTTATTCTATGTATTAATATATATTATTTCCATGATATTATGATAAAATAACTATTATAAATATGTTGAAATGTATTTGTAGAAATATAAAACTCTTAATCTAATTTCCGCTACTCTATAATTATAAAAAACAAGAAAATACCCCATATTATGGATGACTCACAAGCCCCATGAAAGAACTATTTCATTTTTATCAATTCATTACTTGAGTGGTTCTGAAAATGAATTCAATAACATATAAAACATTTATTACATTATTAATATTATGTAAATATCATCTAATAATTACATCAATGATATTAACAATAAATGATTATGGTAATTCTATGCATAAAAAAATTTATTGGGGAAGATTTTTTATTTTGAAACTATTATGAAATAATCTATTGAAATATACAAAACCTTTTCAAATGGAATGATAAATTTTAATGAAAACTCTAAAATTTATGAGATTATGAAACAATTTTATAAAACATTTGATTGTGGCCAACATGTCGATGTAATTTCATTTAAATTGAGTACATAATGTCATGGGGATGATATAAGAAAAAATAATAATAATTATATAACATGTGATAGTGAATGAATTCTAAAAAATGAAATATAGTATAATCAATATCTTAATAAAGTATTTAATAAAATTTATTAATTTGGATGTTTTGAAATTGTATTGAGTTAATATGAACCCAATGTAATGTATCATCTGAACAACCCTCATTAAGTTTTTGTTAAAAATTATCCGTATTTTCATCTTTTCCTTCAATAATATTCTAATTTAATTTTTCCATAATGGGTATACATTCCTTACATTTTTCTCCTACTGTAAATTACCTTTCTTTTATGGAGATAATTGATGTTTTTCTAGTTCCCTACTCAATTCTTTTTTTATGGAAAATTCTTTAATGGGAACTTATTAAATTATTATTTATTTTAATTCCCCACTCTATATTATTAATTTATCCTTTTATAGTATCTAAAAATATTTATTATTTTATGGAAACCCATTTGGGTTCATTCCTAGTTTTATATAAAATATCAGGCTCTAACTATCTTCAATGATTCTTAACCCATTTCATAAAAATCAACTTAAGATGATCATTTTGAAACATACTTTCACACCATCGTTAATGTATTCACTTAACTTGAATGTAATTTTCATAAAAATGATTACTTATTGATTTATGAGGGGACAATAATGATTTAATCCCTTATTTTTTATGAATTTCAATGATATTTTATTTGGTTGATCCCTTTGAATGAATACGTAACCCATTTCCTTTTCATGGGGGTAAAATATGTTTATTCTATTTTATTTATTTCCTTATATGGACCACATATGCATGTAATTTTTCTAAATGTGATGGGTGGGATTAGAATAATTAAACCAACCACATCCTTGGGTGACTATTTTATGTAATGAAAAACCATATTCGGTGGATGAGAAATTAGAGTAGCATGATATTTTATTTTATTGTGGAAATTATCGTTGAATTATTATTATGATTTCTTGCATTATATTGTGTTAAAATTACTATGATTCCATAAAATAATAATAGAATATGCATCATGAGATTATTACATGTGATTATACAAAATACTTATCATTTATGTTTGTATGATATGCCTCTTCTCTCAAATGTATTAATTTGCATCATGATTCACATTGACTATATCTTTAAGAGGGTGTCTATATTATCCTCTTCCATTAGAAATTGATATATGGTTTCTTATAGCCAATATGATTTAACTTGTTTGATATTGACATTTAAAAAAATTGATGCTTCCTCGCTCTCGGGAGTACGTGTGGCACGCGCCGGAAGGTGTTCAAATTTTTCGGACCATTGTGGTTTTCGCCGCCTGGGCTCCACGGTTCCCCTCGTGCCCATCTTCCTTTGAACCTGGATCTTGCCCACTTCCCCCTCCAGAAGTCCCCTCGATCTCCGGTGCGGGCCACCGGGACTTGGCGGTCCCTCCCAAGCCGAGCATGCCTCCCCCCCAGGCTGGCCCTCCTTCGCCTTCTGGCCCAATTCGGCGTTTGGCCCCATCGGTTTCCTTCACGGATGCTCTCTGCGGCGTGCCTACGTCCCTTCCTCCTGGCATCCCGGTCGTTCCAGTGGACCGGGGACTGTCATCCCACGAGGGTAACCAGATCTGCCTGGTTGTGCCTATGGAGTCATATGCGAATGCTGCAGTTTGCTTGAAATGGACGCTGGTGGCGCGATTCGGATCCTGCTTTTCGCGGTCTTCCAGCGCTTTGTGGATTCCTGGTGCCTCCATCTTCCAACACTGATCTTCCCGATCCACATGCTTTCCTTCTGCCTCGTCTTTGCATCTGAAGACGATTTCATCCGGGCGTGGGGTTTGGATCCCCCGGGCGGCTCGTAGACTCGGGGTCGGATGATATCATGGTATCCTGTTGGGAGATCGTACCATTTGTGCCGCGATGGGTGCCTGAGGCTCGCGTTGGTAATGGTTTCCCTCTACTTCTCAATGTCTTCTTTCATCCCGAGATTTGAGGTATGGACTTTCATCCTTTTTCGCATCCTCGACCCAACGACCTCATGCCGCTACCCCCTATCGGCCCCATCCCGCCCCAAGGTTTGTCGGGGGGCGAGGCAGGATCTCTTACAGTGATCTCTTCTCCTGAGGGTGTCCCACCGGAAGATGGGACAGGCGATTTTCTCAACCATTGTTGACAGGTGCGTCTCCCAACACACTTCAGTATGAGGCTAAGGGAGCTTTCACAAGATCTAAGACAAGGGAACAAAAGGTGTAGGCATCCTCCCATTTTGAGAAGGCTTTGAGTTACGGAGCCTGTCCTGGAACGCTCAAGTTTCAATGATTCCAATTTTTATCTCGAATGCTCATGGTTTGGGAGCTCGGATCCAAACCGACTTTGTTTCTTCGGAGGTTATCAAACACAAGATTGCTCTTGTTGGAATCCTTGAGCACAAATAGAACTCGGATAGGATTGGAGAATATTCCATGAAAATTAAAATGCATGGTTTCTTGCGTGAATCTCCATCCAACGGCCATATTTAGATCTTTTGGCATAGGAGTTTCAAGGTGGAACTGGGTGGGAGACTAGTCCACCACAGTGAAGGCTACGCACGACTCACTTTTTTCGCCTCATTTGTCTATGGAAGTTGTGACCCTAACCCAGAGGGAGTGCCTTTGGAATGATCTCAACTTTTTCGATCATGATGATGTCCCATGGATTGTTTGGGGGATTTTAATGTGGTCGTGGATTCTAATGAGAGGAAGGGTCGAGGTCCATTCTGCAGGAGAGCCAGCCTGGACTTTTCTCAATTTATGGCTGGTAAGGGACTCATGGACCTCAGATACTCGGGGGACAGATTTACATGGTGCAATAATCAGAGGGGGTCTAACCAGGCATGGAGCCTCCTGGACAGGTGCTTGGCGAATGGGCATGCCATCTACAAGTATGGTAGCACAAAAGTGGTTCATCTAGTGTGTGGCATTTCAGATCACTCTCCCTTACTGATCACGCTATGTTCCAGTCGTGATGACCTTGAGCGCTTCAGATACTATCGACACTGGGATAGCGAGTCATCTTTCCATGTCACGGTTTGAGATAGTTGGGTGGATCCTACCCAGGGGAATACGTGGACAGCCTTACATAATAAGTTGAGGCGGCTAAAGACAAGGCTCTATGTGTGGTCGAGGGATCTTCCTCTGGAGGGCAGGGACCTGGTGGCCATTTCACAGGAAGTCAACTGCCTCGAGCAAAGTCTTTAGGAAGGGTGGAAAGAACAAGTTTTCTCGAACCTTGTTAGCAATAAAAAGCTTCTGGAAGACTTGTTGCTAAAAGATGAGCACATTTCAATGGAGAACACAATAATCAAGTGGCTGAAAGAGGGGGATAACAACATAACATACTTCCATGCCTGCATTAATAAGAGGAAAAGGCCGGCACACCTGAAAGTCTTGTTGAAGGATGGGTCATTTACTGATGATAGAGACATAGTGGGGGAGATGGACAATAAGTAATTAAGCGTTCTTCTGGCGGGACCTAACGTCTAGTGGCCTACGAGTTTCTCGGGCATCAACACATACCTTTTCAACGCCACCCCGCATGCGGTTACGAACCAGGATAACGATGGTTTGGGGGCCCTTCCTATGGAGAAGGATATCTTCGACGCCATGACGAAGCTCAATTCAGATAGTGCGGAGGGCCCATAAAGCTTCCTTGCTTCTTTTTACAGAGCCTCGTGGGAGGTGGTCAAGAGTGATATGATCGTTGTTGTTCAAGACTTCTTCGGGGGTGGGCCTCAGCCGCGTGTTGCTTGTGCTACTACAATTGTTTTCATTCCCAAGTCTAAGAACCCCTCCTCGATCCATCAGTTTTGACCTGTGAGCATGTGAAACATACCATATATGATTTTCACCAGCGTCTTTAACACTCGACTCGCAGCTCTGCTTTCGCAGTGGGTCTCATTGGAGCAGCACGATTTTGCGAAAGGGAGATGCATCCAGGGAGCGATAGCTATGGGCCAGGAAATGACTAGTGACATTAACCACAAATCCCACAGGTCCAACACAGCCATCAAACATGACATGAGAAAAGAATTTGATCAGGTGGAATGGAGTTTCATCAACAGAGTGTTGGAAGGTATGGGTCTCTTTGCTTGGAATAATCACATCCTCTTTCACTGTTACAACTCGTCGTGGTTGGAAATATCATTTTTGTGGAAGACCTTTGGTTTCTTCAAGACAACCTGGGGCCTCCGTCAAGGGGACCCCATATCCCCAAGCCTATTTGTTTTTCCCCAGGACGTGCTCAGTCATCTTATTCATCATAGCCTGGACAGTGGTTGTATGCTTCCATATCGCTGCAGATCGAACTTTCCCTCAGTGTATCACATAATGTTTTCAGATGGCACTATTATTTTCATGAACACATCAAGAATATCCTTAAGGTGTTTGAACAAGTTGTTGGAGGATTATTGTCTTTGAAGAGGCCAGAGCATTAACCGAGGAAAGAGTAATTTTTTCTTACCCTGCAAATCCCTTCCATTCAGGTTTCGACGGTGGGTCATCTTCTCGATATGAAAAGAGGGGCCTTTCCCATGAACTACCTTGGGGATCCCATTTCGTCTGGACATACTCGTATTCATGAATTTGATCCCCTTTTCAATAGGATCACAGATCGGGTTCTCAACTGGAAGAACAACCTTCTTTCCTTTAGAGGTAGAATAACTCTAGTGAACAACATTTTTCTCACCACCCTAGTGCACGCCCTCTCAGCCTTAAAGGTACCGAAGGGAGTTATCAAATGCATCGACATGATCTTTGACAAGTTTATTTGGGACCCCAAGGGTGAGGGTAAATGTTATTGGGTCTCTTGGAGTAGGATGGCGCAACTGGCTTATGATGGTGGGATCAATGTCTGTAGCCTTGAGGTTACCCTCCACGGCATGAATGAAAAACTTGCATGGGAGGTACTGTAACAACGTTCCTTGTGGAGGTGCATCATGTATAAGAGTCCTTCGGGGGATTCTTTTTTCCACTAACAACCATACTTCTCCCATATGAACTGATCTTGGTCCCATCGTGTATGATCTACATAGTCATGTTTGCTGGATCGTTGGCCATGGTGATGGCATGTTTTGGCACCACAACTGGAGTGGCATGATCATTGGATTCCCAGGATACCCAGTCATGGACATCTCTTTTCGTGAATCCAACCAATACCCGGATTTTTCCATGTCCGTTCCAAGTAGGGATCAGTTGGAGCTTTTTCTCCTCATTGAGTTGTCATCTGATCAAGATAGGTGTGTCTTCACCCCTTCACCCTCTATAGTTTTTACCATTAAGGATTACCATCTGACTATCAGATCGCTAGGCCAAGATGAAGTAGGGCCTGAGATCCTTTGGACCAAGGGTATCTCCACCAAATACAAGTTTTTCAGCTGGAGAATAAGGAATATGGATCTTCCAATGGACGAAAACATCAAGGGGTGTGGTTTCCACTTGGCTACCAGATGCGTGTGCTGCCGAAGTCATGCGGAGGATAGCTCTGGCTACCTTTTCTACCAGAGTGACTGGGCGCGTGAGGTGTGGGGGCCCATTACTGAGTTCACAACTATTTCTTCATCGTCAATGGAAGACCAACCCTTCTTGGTTAATAGGTATCATGGTTCAGGGAATAGTGGCACAAAGAGGTGGGGTCACTTGGCGATATTGCATGCTAGTTGTTGGAGTATGTGGTAGGTGAGGAACAAGTGGATTTATGAGGGGGGTGGAATCCTCGGGTCGAGCAATCATTACTAAGACTATTAACCAGATTATTGTATTGATCAGGTTGTTGGGAAACTAGAGAGATGCTCTGTCTCTATGGCAGTTCTGTATAGGGACCTCCTTACCTCAGGTGGGTGGTGGTTCATCATCAGGAAACTGGATACGCTGGCATCCTTCGTCTAGGGGTCTGAAACTCAACATCGATGGCTCGTGCATATCAGGGGTTATGAAAGGAGGTGGGGTGGTCCATGAAATCGTAGGGTCGGTGTACATGGATTTCTCCATTCGGATGGGTCAGAGAACAACCATTCAATCAGAGACCATGGCCATGCATGCAGACCTCAATATTTGTTGCTAGAAGGGCCTACATATTATTGGGGTTAAAACTGACTCAATGTTGCCTCATAACACTCTTCGCGGTATGGGGGTGACCACTTGGTTGGTTTCATATGTAGTTAGGGATTGCCAAGGAATCATAGGAGCTTACATTAAACTGCTTCAAAGATGGTGGGGGGGCAACAAAGTCGCAGACTACTTGGCTTCAGTTAACCTCCCTGGACAGGACCGTTTAATTTTCCACAACCTAGATAGCCTGAAACCGGTGGGGGTTAACATTATTCAATGGGATTACCTTGATCATCAATTATTTCCCCCCCTTTTTTGTTGTGTCCTCTATCCCTGGACTTCCCCCTGGGCCTTTTTTTCGTTACTCCTTTATTAAATAAAAATTCAATATTCAAGGTAATGTTTATTATGATAGTACACCCACTATGTCACTGTAAATTTAATTTATACTAAAATATTTTTTCATGGATTTATTTTATGTTTTTTAGTTTTTATATTAGATATTAAAATTATTTAATGATTTTTTTGTTGTCATTTGTTGTGTGTGTGGTTAGGATTAGTAGGGAAATATCCATGCATTCCAATATATAAGTGGATTGATATGTTTTTCAATGTTAAAGAATAGGTATTAACACAATGAAATATCTTATGGGAAACATTGAGAGGTGTTTAGGTTGTTTCTAGTGTGGGCATTATGGGAACCACACTGTTTGGAAAACCCTGTGGGAAATGTAGACAGGTTACCCATGAAGTAAAATTTCAAGAATTTCTATGTTTTTCCTTATTTCATTATAGTGTTTATTTTCCCCCTTCCCATACCTTCACCATGTGATACATGAACAAGAATCCTCCCTATACATGCCACCCCTTCTCTAATATCCCACGATTCTTGATGATTCATAGTGATTTCATTGTTATTTGGAATTGTGACTTTAATGTAGGAAATATATTACCTCCCCTTTCTAAATTCCTCATCATTTAATCATTCAATATCATATCATGAAATTAATCCATACCCTATGGTATAATAAAGACCCTCATTTGATTTTTTTTCACTATGGATATAGAGTGAGATAACTTTTTCTTGTCCCTATCATTACAAATTCAAATGTCTTGGACCATTTTACATTTAATTGAGTTTGTTTTTCCCATTAACTTACTTTTAATTCATTTTTTGTTGATTCCTTAGTGTTCTAAAATTATTTTTTAATTTTTTACCTGATGAAATAAATGAATTTATGGGATTTCTATGAAGTAAATTAATTTTTATACTGGTTTTTGTTGAAATATGAGGGTTTTAATATTTATATCATGGATCAAATATAGTTCCCAAATAATCCATACCATTATTGTATCATTTTTCATAAATGATCATAAAAATAGTGCTTGGAAATAATAATTTTGTTTTGAGCATTCAATGTAACTTATCATTGGTTTTACTTAAAATATCATTTTTTATAATAAATATAAATAATTTTAAAATGTGCCCTTGATTTTATATGAATATAGTTTGAGGATTAGAAGTGATTTTACCTTATTTTTATTGTTAAATAAATTCAATGATGGTGTTTTGGAAACATTATGAATTTTAATGAAAAACAAATTTCCAGGGAGGTGTTTTATTTCTAAATTTGGTTTAGATAAGATTGTTCATATTCAATTTTCCTTTAATTTGGTTTTTATGGTTTGTTTTAAAGAATTATGAACTGATATTTGAATTGTTGTGGTAAAAGGGGTTGAAATGGATTTGTATCTTGATCACTATCTTTTAAAGTCATGTTTCCCAATTTATTTAGTTTTAAAAATCGTGTGAGTTCCTAAATTGATCCCATATTATTATTTTTCCCATTGAGGTTTATAACAACATATAATTTTTATGAATTCCTTGTGCATGTCGTTATGATATTAAATGGATTCATTATATAATTTTTTACTATCTGGGAATATGATGTGTGCATAAAGTTTTGATTCAAATAATATATACTTGCGGTATGTGACTATTGATTATTAACATCCATTTCATTTTTTTAGAGTTATAGGTATGTACTTACTAACTTATACATGGTAAATCCCTAGTGTGAAATGTTGTGCTTCTTAGGGAATGTCTTATGGCTATACCCTTCTGATTAGGATGATAATATAGGGGACTTATGGGCTAGAAACTATTTTATATACTATTATATTGATGGTTCTCAAATGAAATTTGTTTTTGGATAGTCTAATGGGACTACCAAGGATGTGGAAAGGTTTATTATTTCCAAAATCAGTTCCATGCCATAATTTTAGGTCTTATGACATGAGCCTAAGGGCATTTTCCATGAAACTAGATACTTTTTATATGACATACGTGATCTTATTTTTTCTGGATTTCATACCCAACCCTTTGATTTTTATTGGCACAATGTTTCTTTTATCCATATAATCATGTTTTTGAGTTCTAGGTGACTATTTTTAATTGATCAATTGTTAAGTATATTTATTACTTGTGAAATTTATTTATAAAATAAATGAGGATTTATGTTTTTTAAAAATTGAACATTATATTATTTTACAAAAATATTTGGATAATTTCTTTCAAAATATATTAATATAGTAAATTTTTTGTGTGTATTTGTTTTAAAATTTCTTGTAATTGAAATATTTTTCATCCAATGTATTGTTTAATTTTTTGAAATGAACAAATTTTTTCAGACCGTATGAGACTCATATGTTTTCCAATGGTTATTACACTAATTGTCAAAATGGTTTTGGTTCTACATTTTTTCTCTTATTTCAAACTAAAGGGAATGATTTGTAGAATGATTTATATCACGATATTGGTTTTATCTAATGTTCATAGGAAACCCCTATTTTCAGTTGATATTTAGAATATGTTGAGAAGTTTTTATAGATAAATTATTTAATGTGAAAAGATATGTTGTGTCATTCTAAGAATTTTTATGACCAAACCTATGTTATTGTGTCATGGTAACTGAACATTGATTAATATGTTTTTCAATCCTAGGGTTGTGTGTGGTTTTATAGGTGGTTAATGACAACTATAGATTTTTGAATGGTATTATATTTTGTTTTAATAAGGGTTCTTCATTATAACAGCCATTTATACATGTATTGTTTGTAATTATGATTATTGGTGGATTGAATTATATCTATAGAGGTCAAAATGGGACATGGGATTGGTCACAGGAGAGGAATTTTAGATGGTGAGAATATTGATTATATTTGAATTAAATTATTGAAATTGACATATCTGATTTCTTGTTTTTGTATATCTTATCATCGGATAGACATACGCCCTACAGATGGGTCATTCTTTTTTGGGAGAGTTTATGTTGTACTTTAACTATAATTTAATGGAGGACTCATTACCAAGTATTTTCCATTGATTCCCATTCACTATCTTCCATTTCGTGGGGAATGTGAATAAACCTTTTGCATGAGGTACATTATGGAACGTTCTTTTTTGAATGGAATCTCGATCTAATTTATAAAAAAGGTTAGATACCCTAATTTCAATATTTGCTGACTAGGATTATAGATATTTTTTATGTTATATTTGTGTATCATGGTATAATTTAGGTAGACTTATTCATTTAAAATTGATAGGTGGATCAAGGGAGGGTCTAGTAATCACTTTTGAACCCCAATGATCGTGTTTCCAATGATGTGGGATTTGAATTTTGAATTTGGGATTCCATTTTTATTATTGATGTTGGTTGTTTTAAACATCATTGGAATTGCATGTGTTTCAATAGGGGAGTAATATTGTGTTTCTGGATATAGTTGAAAACCTGAATCTGAGATTAATTTTTTCTTTCATTTAACACCTAGTGGTTTTAGTAGAATAAAATGTTCGATAACGTACATAACAGAAAACATTGATATTAAATGAAACGAGGCAAATAAATAAAATATTATTATTTAAATGTTATTTTTATAACCTAGATACTAAATTAGAATATATAAATATGGATAAATTCTTTATGAAATATATTTAAATCAGATAATTTATATAAATTTATTACATAATTTTTAGAAAATAGGAAGTCTATTTTAAATGAATATATTTTATTCTACGTAAAATAATATTTTCTTCAAAAATAATATTTATTGTGCTTGATAATAAAATATTAGAAATAATTTATCAGACCATTATATATTGTATTTTATAAATTTAGAATTAAAATTTTAAATTTGTAAAAAAATTAACTTAGAGTAAAATTTCATATTTTTTTAAAATGTTTGATTTTTCAATGATTAGTGAAAATTACTTATTTTTTTACTACTATCATTTATTTTAATTAAAAATTTTCATTTAAAATTTATAATGAATTATAGAATTTGAGTATAATTAAAATATACAACGTTTTATTTAGAATCATATAATTAATTCCATTAGAATAATTAATTATCATGATTTTGGTATATGACCATTTATAAACCAAAAAATATTGTTTCCTACAATCTAGTTTTTTGTTCATTAAGTATATCTATATTAATTAATTAAAATAACCACTAGTATGGAATTAAATAAATGAAATTAATATATTATTCACCTCTTTATATGATTTGAAATTAATATAATCAATATTTGTAGTCAAATACTTAATATAAGATAATCTTTTGGTTGTAAAATGCATTTTTTTTAAAACCTGTTTTCTGAAAAATAATATATGAATAATTTTAAATTTTATTTCTCTTGTACTATGACTTGAATTTTACTGAAAGGATTCCAAATATTGAATAAAAAAAGTTGATATTATTTAATATGGTCAAATTAATTTTAGTCACAATTAATAGTAAAAACATTAAAAAAACATAACATGGTGAAAAAATAAAATGGAAAATGTCTAAAACCATATAGATAAAATTAACAACACGTATATAAATTATAATTTTCTGGATTTTGGTGTTTTTTATAGATCACATCACCCCTAAAATTAAATTTTTTACAAATATTTCATCACATGGAATGAGAGTGACATCCCATTATTGAATAGTTTTATGTGTTTAAAAAAATATCACTCCTCAACTATTAAGGGTCACCTGATCCCCTCACATATTCATAACTATAAAGAGAATTTTATCAACCAATAGATTTCAAATTATCTCTCCAGAAAAATTACATGTATTATATTAATTCCGGTCTGTGTAAATGACAAACCATATGGTCCATAATAATAAATCCAAAGGACGTTCTTCTATGTGAAGGTAATAATATTCACAAAGAACACTGTTTTTTAATTCATATTTTTAAAATTAAATTATTTCATTAAAAAAATAATAACACTTGTTTATTACCCCATTTTAATGTCAAACCCTTTTCAAAACCAATATTTGACTATTTTATATATTCAATTTAAAAAAATTAAATTATTCTTTAGAATAGGGACATAAAAATTTAATTTGGAAAAATTATTGGTACTTTTCTGATAATATTCATATTTTGATGAATAGTGAAAAATAATAAATTTTACTTGAAAACAACTTTTTTAATATAAATAATTTATAGTGTTAAATTTTACCACTTAGGTGAATTAAATTTCAAAAATAAAAAGACACTATTGACATCATTATGTAAAATGTGGTTAAAAAAGATGGAAATATTTTTTAGTGAATATTAACTTTTGACTTTTATTTACCACGATTAAAAGTAAATAGGGTAATTAAAGGTAAAAATGATATTATAATTACCCTAACACATGTTCTAATTTTATTTGACAAGTTTATATCAACCAAAACCAATTTTAGGAATAAAATATGATCATTTTGGTCCTCTTGGATTAGATTTAGACATTTATTATTATTTTACTTAAATAAGAGTTAAAATGGTTAAATTCAATGATTAATAACTAAACCATTTTTAATATAGGGTTGTACATAAGATAAAATTGACTATTAATATTCATTTTAAAGATAAAAGTATTTCCTATATCATGGTATTTTATATATAATTTTTAGACATTAAATAATTTAATTTATTAATGACAAAATGATGATGCAGTAATTAATTTATTAATGAATGATTAAAATAATTGATGTTATAAATATCAAAATAAATGTAAATTTATACTTTTGAGGCGTTCCACGAATTTTATATGTTTATATGACATGTTATGGTTGATTAAATGATTTTTTTTCTAAGTAATAATATTTTTATGACTTTCGAAAAAACCAAATACTAAATAGTGTCAAAATTGACATAAATGAGTTTTTAAAAAAATATTATTTTATTAAATGATAAAGTACTACTAAAATATTTGGGTCATACAATGGACTTATATAATAATATATATGTAAATAATTAACCATGTGGTGTTCTCTTGTCTTTTGACAGTAAGTTTATTAACTATTTATTATAATAATACAAGAGGAGATGGTACAAGTTAAACTATTTAACTAAGAGTTAAATATAAAATATTGGGTTAATATGGTGACCTAAACTTATGTAAAACCTATTAGATGAGAGGATGTTGACCCATACCCACCTTATATTTGAAATAGATTAATTTTGAGCCATTAGAAACTGCATATTATTTTATAATAATATAATATTTCAAACTTTTCCTAAAGTGACCCTCACCTCTCTTATAAAAGGGTACATCCCATTCTCTCAAAATAAAACCTCCAAATCCATTTTTATCTGCCAAACCCTAACCAAATATCCTTCCAACTTCCTTCAATTCAACCTAGAGGCATTACATTGATTATAATGCCAACCTATGGGGCCCTTTTTTTCAAATCAAAAGGAAACACCCAAACCAAAAGTAATAATTTTATCATCTCATTCAATGTTCTTTTTTTCTTAAACTTTATATTTCTTTTTTATTTATATACCAAGATAATAAATCCATTACCTTATACATACTATGATGTTATTATAAATGTGGTACAACCATATTCATTATTCTGTGCATCCTATAAATGATAATGTCACTGTGCGTGCGTGTGTACGACTTACCGTCTCCACGTTGTGGTGTAATTTGTTATTCAACATTATGTTATTTGGATAGATATAATGATGAGTAATATGTATATAAATACTGAAAATAACATGCTAATTTCTTTTTAAAATTAATATACCATCCAATTCCACACCTTTTAATTATTAAGGAAATGATATTATCACTCATGTGTACGTATAGCTTATCGTCTCCACTGTGTGATGAGATTAATTTCCACGTACACCATTCAACAATGATTATAAATATATATATTATTAATAAGTATGTAATATATGACATAATAATTCTACTGTAAACACACACATATGTATATATATATATATATATATACTTAAATATATCTTATTCACCTACTCCCATTCAATACGATATGAAAAGGAAAACATGGTTTATGCGTACGTATGGCCTACAGTCTCCATAACTTGTGATTTCCATTTCATATATATATCTATTATACATATTTATATTATAAATATATATGATATATAAATCATGTTTTATATTCTAAAAGTATTTAAATCATGATCTAAATGATATGATCAAGACTAACAAGTTAAAACACATACGATAAAGAAAGCGATTATTACACGAAATGTTATTTGAACATGGAAATCATTTTTAAATGGGTAGTATAAAGTCCTAAATAAATAATTCATGATATAATAAATATGAATATTGTTCTGGTGTAATTTAATAACATACTATGGTCATTATACAAGAGGTTAAAGGTACCCTTGACCAAATGAAAATGAAATGTAAGGGTTAATTTCTCAATCTCATTATTACCCAAAATTGTTTATGTGTAAGTATTTCATGGGATAAATTTATTATCCATGTCCATGTTTCCAAAAATACATTTCAAAATGATTCCTTTAAAGTACACTTTAACTAAAACATCATTTTAAATGTTTTAAATATTTATTCATCTAAATCGTTCTCATTAATGTCCATGTTTTCAAAATGGTTTTAAGGATTTATTTATATGGACATGATGGTTTTAAAATGTTAATTACATTCAAAAGCTCCAAAGTGGTATGGGACACTTTAATTCAAAAATATCTTTTAAATTACTTCCTTTATAAATGTGGGACTTTTATAAAATTTCACAAAAATGGGTATTTCTCTCAAAAAGTTTTTCTAATAATTTTTAACTATATCAACATTATTTAGTGGATATTATTCTTGATTATGGTTGATTTATTATAATACAATATTCAATATTGTATTGAATGAGTTATGATATGTTTGAATGTGGATGTGCTATTTTTTTACTGTTCATGGTTTATGGTTGAAGTATTGATATTTCCTATGCTAGTTTTAATACGAATGTTTATGTTATGTTTCAACATTTAAAAATGAGGAATGAAGTGGGCTTTGTAAGTGAAGGGTGGGGCCCTCTATAGCTCCTCGATGTATCAGTTGGTCTCATGAGACAAACTAATGTCTTGGCATAAGGCCATGAAAAAAAAAATTAGTAGTCTTAGCATGAGGACTTGATTATGTGGTAATGATGTCCAATGTTAGGCATTCCCTCATTATGAAATTAATTATTACATGTGATTATTCGACTAGTAGAATATCCATGTGCATGTTTATATGGTAATGTTTGATTTATTTTACCCATATTATGATCATGTTTATGTTTAAAAGGCTGTTGTTTTTATTACACATATTGCTTTAAAAGATTATATCTTCCGCTAAATTATTTACCCTTATTGAGAATCTGAGCTCACCCCTTTCTTATTTTTGTTTTCCTCGTATTCCAATAAGTGAATAATGTTTGATATGCAGGGTTCGGTTAGGGAATCATAGAATTCTCAACAAATTATTTTTGTTGTGTTTTATGTTTGAATGTGTAATGTAACGTTCATGTATGTAATCTATTTTCCATGTCCACTAAATTGATCGGTCCTTTAGGACTTGATTCCTTATAATCATTTCAATGTATTAAAATAATGCACTGAATCTGGGTAACTAGGGTCGGGGCATTATAGTTGTTATCAGAGGATGTTTTGTACAAACCTTGGAAATTAGATTTAGAAAAAATATGATTAGATGACATTACCCAAAGATAGACATTGAGGATTAGTATAGAAGAACTTCCTAGAATTTTGGTAATGTAGGGATTTTTTTTATTTTTCAAAGCAATACATCCCTGTCTAGATAATAACAGGAAGAGGCAGCTGTGGTACATATATACCTAGGAGTGAAAACTCCGAAAAGGAGTCTTGGGCTTGACCCGGGGTATCCGGGAACACGAAAATGGGCCTTACTTCACTCTTGGTCATGACACTCCCCAGGGACATGCTTAAGATAATTCACATTTTCTTTATAGATCATTATGAAGGATTTATGAGTAAATAGTTTTCAAAGTAAACATTTTTTTATGATTACGGATTATATGAATAAACTGTTAAATTTATGTTAGGTATTTTACATGTTTGGAATTATGCATTGTGATTCATAAACTAACCTAGTGTATTCCATTATTTATAAATGGTGCCTAGTAGAAGGAATGAGAACTCCAATAATACGCCTGATCCAAAGAGTAAGAAGGATCATAGCTTTAATGGTCTTAAGAAAACATTTAGAAGTAAAATAGTCTCCCACGTATTCTAATCAAATGAAGAAATAGTATCATGTGTTAATAAGATAAGTAAATAATTCTCTGAGTCCCATGGCTTTGAAGGGAATCTAGAGAAGAAAATGATGGCAAATAAAAATATGGGTAAAGGGAAGAAGGGAAAGAAGAATTTCCCCATATGTGATAACTGTGAAATGAATTACCTTGGTAAATTCATGAAGGGAATGGTAGTTTGTTATAAGTGTGGAGAAAAAGAACACCAAGTACGTGATTTCAAGGTTAAGAAAATGTTTTCAAATGTACAATGATTCATCTGCAAGGAGTTGGGAAACTATGAGAATCAATGTCCCAATCATCAGAGTATACCACAAATGATGTTGTTGAATAATAATCAAGTTATGATACTACCACAAATGAGGAGGAATGACTAGTATTCTTATGTTGATATTATTGAATTATGTCATTTGATTATTGTATCAACGATGTACTAGTTATAAGAATTATGGAGTATATAGAGATTATACTGTATTACTATTTCATTACGGATTTGAGATTGTGTGGTACCAAGAAAAGAGAATCAATAAAAAATTAAACTTTTAAGAAAATACATGGTTAAAGGAATGATAAAAATTATTATCTTCCTGATACTGAGGTATTTATTTTGGAATAAAAATGATTGATTTTGATAAATAATATTGGATATTATTGGAAACCTTAGAACTAATTAATGGTTTGTTTATTCCATTATTTTTGGTGAATACAACATTTTTGTATTCAAGATGTATATCAAGTATTATATGTTTTACAAAAGGAATAAGGATGTACATGCCTATTAAAATATGGTTTTCGGGTAATTCATTTTATTACCACATTTTAAGAAAATACGCGATGAAGGTATTCACATGAACATTATTTGACCTTTCTTATAAATTTTGGACTGTGACTTCGGACAGATGTATTGTGGACAAGACTAAAGGTTGGAATGGATTAAGTTTGACATTAGATACTATTTATAAGTTTAAAATATTTCATAATATTATTTTTGGATTGTTATAAAAAGGAAAACCTGAAAGTATGGTGACAACCTGTCACATCCGGCAAGGCCACGAGACCTGAACCCGCATCTGAAGGGTGAAAAAGGTGCATCACCTACACCTGGACTATGTGATGTCCTAAATTGTATAATGTTGTTTTTTGAAACGTCTTACAGATAAATTATAAATTTATTTTTTTGAAACTTATACGATTAGGATAGATAGAATATTTTTAAATTCAATAATCTTTTGGAGTGAAAGATGAGTTTGTGGTATGAATTAGTTGATGGATGAAACTCTACTTGTCGAGTATATTTTTTCCTCTTATTCAATGAATAAATTAATTCCTAAACATTAGGGGAGGGATCTTAAAACCAAAAATGTTTTATCATAATACCTTATGTTTTGTTGAACCGATGATATTTTAAATCATCATAGATTGATGGCTTTAAGGCCCTCAATTTAACACTTGTTTGTGATTGATGACCCCAATAACTCCCTATAAATATTTATGTTTTTCTAATAATTATTATTCACTAATTTATAACAATGTTCTCCTAATCAAGATCATAATTTAGTGGTGAATTTTAATTTCCCTTTCCCTTTTATTAAGACTAAATTTTATTAACCAAATTACTGATGTGGGACTTCCCCATTGGTATTTTTCTATTTTTAACCTTTCATTTTCGAAGAAAATTTTCAAATTGCATGGAAGAAATTTATTGAAGGAGGGGAGAATGTAACACACCCTGATTTCAAAGTACATTATCTCTTCAAAGTAATTCAATAACTTGCACTACATGAAACATCGAGTTCGACCGCCCCATGACTTACCAAACTAGCCGTTCAAAAAGTAGGTTTGAATAGTATTAGCTGAATTTTGAATTTTATATACTCCATATAATTTTAGAATTCATATTATGTGTTTCTTAGAAATAATATAAGAACAAATTCATTTTTTTCAGATAAAAGAAGTATTTCTCACAAAATGAAATTTTACCACCTTTCAATGGAGAACCCTTTTCAAAACCAATATTTGACACTTTTATATATTAAATTTAATGAAATTAAATTCTTATTTAGAAGTAGGACATAAAAATTTAGTTTGGATATACTAGAAAGTTTAGGGAAGAGCCCTTTTATTAAGAAGAATAAAATACAAAAAGTAGAAGGTTGGGGTAATACAAGCATTCATGCCCTCATGCCAAGTCAAAAATCATACTCATATTGATAGGAGTCATCATCACCATACCAATTGGAATCAAAATCAATAGGGCCATGGGACCTGGTAACCATAGTTGGCTTCAGGTAGGAGTAATATTTTCTACGTCCCACTTTCCTTGGAGGAACAGGTTGAAAACCTACATCATCCACAACAACATTTTTCCCTTTGGACAAAACCTGACTATAAGATGATTTTTTTGGGGAGTCATCCTCAATATCATCCCATTTTCCATGAATACCCTGAGATTCCCTCAACTTATTGATTTCATCTTTGATCCTTGAATGATTCCCATCATCACTCAGATTTTGTTGGCCCTCAAATGTAGGGGAAAATCCTAGTATGGGGTCACCCTCAGTCGCTCCTAGCACTAACATATCAGCCATCTCCCATGACCCATGGGTCTCTTATGACAATCCCTTGCCCACATTGGCATTGGGATGTTTTCCATCACATGGCGGGACTACATTGGGTTGTGAGGTCTACTTCCTTAGTTTCTTCCTAAAAGAAGCTTCATGGTGCCCTTTTAAAGAACAAAAGGAGCAAAACACATTCCTATAACATTTATCTTTAACATGACCAATAGTTTGGCACTCTGCACAAAAATTAGGAAGTATTTCATAGTCCATTTTTAAAGGAATATAATCATCTAATGCGGATATAACAACATTATGGATCAATATAGAGCTCAAACCAACCTCCACCAGCACACTAGCATAATGCCCAAATTTTGCAATCTCAGTATTCCTGTCCATTTTGATCGGAATTCCCACAGAAGAGGCGATATCAAATAAGATCTTAGGATGCAAAAAAATCAAATTAAGGCCAATAACTTTGATCCAAACTTGAACTGTAGTATTCTTTATTGCAAAGGGATTAAAATGAAAATCCCACTCCTGAAAACATATCATACCTGGTTTCAAGGAAATTGAGACGCACCCCCATGCCCTTCTCTTTAGGTCCTCAAATGGGGAAATGATGTGAAATAAGCCACAACCCAAGGGAAGAAATCTCTAACTAGAAAACCCCCCAATAGAGACCAACATCCGAACTAAATCATCAAGTTTCCAAGAATTACCTCCAACAGGAAGAACAATATTAGAAATTATGGAGAATTCAAAAATTTTAAATCTGTTAAGAATCACTGCTCGGTTAGCAGTCACACGTGCAGTGTCACCTTTCTTGACCATTTTCTCCAGAGCAACATCATTTACCTCTGAAAAATACCTCTGATTTAGAGTTCCAAATTGGGAATTTACAGTCCTTAGATTTCCAAATTTTCCAAGAACACCCTCAGGTGGGTTCATGGATTCATCTCCTGCAACTACAACTCCTGGAGTGCCAACACTAGCCAAAACCGGTCTCTCAACCTCTGATTTCCCTACAGTAGTATCAATTAAATTGCCTTCCACTGCAGAAGCACACTCTGCCTCACCCACCATCCTAGCCATAGAACTTGTGCTGTTGGAATCAATCACCAACAAAAAACCTTCTCCCTCCACACCTCCAGCACCAGCCACAGGTGTGGGTCTGCCCTCACGACTCGCTTCACCATCTTCGGTGAGCGTCGTACTGATCGCCACCGCGACAGTCACTGCTTTGACACCACTATCACCGTTCAACGATGTTGTACGCACATTAGACACCAACATCAAGGAACCTCCATCCGCACCATTCTCTTCCATTATGAAATGACAATCCGCAGTTGATCCGGGAAACATCGCTTTATGCGCCATACTAGAACCGATATCCCATCCCCTGATGTATCTGTATCCATCAAAACGGCTAAGAGGAAGATCGCACACCATAAAACCCTAATCCACAAAAGAAATAAGAGATAGAAAGTATCGCCTATCCCACCTCTTCGTTTATATTGGATATATTTTTGGTACTTTGCTGATAACATTCATATTTTGATGAATAGTGAAAAATAATAAATTTTAATTGAAAACAACGTATTTAATCGAAATAATTTATATTGTTAAATTATGAATTTTAATGGTTTGGAAGTATAATTAGATTATATTTTTCTAATTTAATACAATTTAAGTCATTATAAGTAATTTTATATTTAAATTTGTCCTAAACACATGTCTATCTTTAGATTGTTTTTACTTTTTAAAAACCCATCTTTTGGTTTTGAAAATGGGAATTAATTTTAAATTATTTAATTAAACTTATATGTTATAAATTTGGTAAAATAAAATTAATTTTTTAATTCGGAATATCAAAATTAGCTTAGGGTGAATTTCTGGTATTATTCTGAAAACTTTCAATTTTTGATAAATAGTGAAAAACATTGCATTATTGTTTAAAACTGAATTTTTTTTATATAATTATTTATTTTATTTAAATTTATTTTAAGTCAAAATATCTATATAATACCTATATAGGTTCAATTTAATTCATTGGAGTCATTTTATAATAAAATTCGATGTAAAAAATTTTATTTATCTTTTTAACGTCTTTTACCCACCTTCTAGGCACATTTGAAAATTTGCATAAAACGTAATTTTACTGCTTTAGTGAGTTGAATTTAAAAAATCAGAGAGACACAATTGACATAATTATGTAAAATGTGGTTCAACAAGATCAAAATAAGTTTTTATGAATAGTAACTTTTGACTTTTATTTACAACAATTAAAAGTAAATAGGGTAATTAAAGGTAAAAATGGTGTTATAATTACCCTAACACATATCCTTTTTATATTTGATTAGTTTATTTTGAAGAATCAACAACATTAGGAATAAAATATGATGATTTTGGTTCACTTGGATTAGATTAGGTCATTTATTATTATTTTACTTAAAAAAATTGAAAAATGTTAAATTCAAAGTTTAATAACTAAACCATTTTTAATATATGGTTATAAAAAAGATAAATATGACTATAAATATTCATTATAAATATAAACATATTTCATACTTCATGGTGGTTTATTTATAATTTTTATACATTAGAAAATTAAATTTATTTATGACACAATGATGATGAAGTAACTACTTTATTAAAGAATGATTAAAATAATTGATGATATAAATATCAAAATAAATGTAAAATGAGACTTTTGATGCATTTAAAGAATTTTATCGGTTAATATTACATGTTAGTGATGATTCAATATATGTTTTTCTAAGAAATAATATTTTTATGAATTTCACAAAAACCAAATACTAAATAGTGTCAAAATTGGCATAAATGAGATTAAAAAAAAATACAATTTTATAAAATGATAAAATACTCCTAAAAATATAAGGATCATAAAATTACTTATATAAGATTATATATGGACATAATGATCAACTTGGGGTTCTCTTTAATTTTTATTGTTAGTTTATTATCCATTTATTATAATAATACAAGAGGACATGAGAAAAGTTAAACTATTTAACTAAGAGTTAAATAAAAAAGATATGGTTAATATGGTGAGCTAAAATTTTCTAAAACCTATTGGATGAGAGTAGTTAGACCCATAACCACCTTATATTATAAATTAATTAATTTGGAGGTATTATAAAATGAAAATGATTTTATAATAAAATAATATTTCAAACTTTTTTAAAGTGACTCTCACCTCTCTTATAAAAGGTTAGTTACCCTTCTCTCAAAATCACACCTCCAAAGCCATTTGGATCATCCAAACACTTCCAAATCTCCTCAGAGCATCCCTTACTTCTACCTAGAGGCATTACCTTGAGAATAAATCCAACATATGATTCCCTTTTGTTGAAATCAAAAGGAAACACCCAAAAGAATTGGTAATTATTTTATCACATCTTTCAAAGTACTTTTCTTCATCCACTTTCTCTTTCTTTGTTATTTCCATACAAAAATAATAAATCCAGTACCTTATACATACCTTAAAGTTATTATAAATATGGTACAACCATATTCATTATTTTATCCATCCAATTAATGATAACGTCACCATGTGTGCATACGTATGACTTACCGTCTCCACATCATGGTGTGATTTGTTATTGAAAACTATGTTATTTGGATGGATTTAACATTGATTAATATGTCTATAAATAATGAAAATAATATTCTAATTTACCTTTACAATTAATATACAATCCAATTCCACACCTTTTAATCATTAAGTAAATGATATCGTTGCTCGTGTGTACGTATGGCTTAGCATCTCCACGATGCGATGAGATTCATTCAACATTCACTATTCAATGATTATTATAAAAATATATATTATTAATAACTATGTAATGTATGAAATAATAATTTTAATGGATATATATATATATATGTATGTATGTATGTATGTATGTATTTATGTAATTACATATATAATATTCACTTACTCTCGTTCAATACGATATGAAAACAAAAACATCATTTATGCATACGTACGACCAACCGTCTCCATAAATAGTGTTTTCCATTTCTTATATATATATATTATAAATATTTATATTCTAAATATAAATGATATATAAATATTGTTTTTTATTCTAGAATTATTTAAATCATTATTTAAATGATATGATCAAGAATAACAAGTTAGAACGCGTACGATAAAGAAAGAGATTATTATTTGAAAAGCTAATTTAACATGGAAAACATTTTTAAGTATGTACTATAAAGTCATAAATGAATCATGTATGATATATTAAATTTTAATGTAGTTCTGGTGTAATTTAATAACATACTATGGTCCTTTTCAGGAGGTTAAAAATACCCTCGACCAAAGGAAAGTGTATGTTAATGGTTAATTCCTCAATCTCATTATTATCCGAGATTGTTTAGGTGTATGTATTTTGAGGACTTATTTATTATCCATGTTATTGTTTCATAAATTACATATCAAAATTATTCTTTAAGTTAATATTTAACTAAAACATCATTTTAAATGTTTTAAATATTTACTCTTCAAAATATTTCCCTTTAATGACCATGTTTTAAAATGATTTTAAGAATTTATTTATTTGGACATGATGGTTTTAAAATGTTAACTCCATTAAAAAATTTCAAAGTGTTATGGTACACTTTGATTCAAAAATCTATTTTAAATAACTTTCTTTATAAATGTGATACTTTTAAATAATTTCACAAAAAATTGATATTTCTCTCAAAAAGTTTTACTGATCATTTTCAACCATGTCAACATTATTTACTAGATATTATCCTTGATTAAGGTTTATTAATTATAATAAAATATTCCATATTTAATCTAATGAGTTATGATATGTTTTAACGTGGATGTTCTATTTTTATACCCTTTGTGTTTTATTGTTGAAGTATTGACATTTTGTATGCTAGTTTTAATATGAATGTTTATGTTATGTTTCAACATTCTCATATGAGGAATGCAGTGGACTTAGTAAGTGACGGGTGGGGAAGTCTATAGACTCTCGATGCATCGATAGGTATCATGAGACAAACTAGTGTCTTGGCACAAGGCCTTGACAAAAAATTTATTTGTAGTCTTGGCACGAGGCCTTGACTATGTGGTAATGATGTCGGGCATTAGGAATTCCCACAATATGAAACTAATTATCACATGTGATTATTCGACTAGTAGAATATCCATGTGTATATTTATATGGTAATGTTTGATTTATTTTCTCTATATTATATTCAATTTTATGTTTAAAATGTTGTTGTTTTTATTACACATCTTACCTTAGATGTTTATTGCTTCCGCTAAATTATTTACACTTACTGAGCATCTGAGCTCACCACTTTCTTAAGTTTTCTTCTAGGATTTCAGGAAGTGTATTATGGTTGATATGTAGGGTTAAGCTAGGGGAATAACAGAATTCTAAACAAATTATTTATGTTTTGTTTTATGTTTGAATGTGTAATGTAACGTTCATGTATGTAATCTATTTTCCAAGAGTGCTAAACTGATAGGTCCTTCGGGGCTTGATTTCTTGTAATCATGCTAATGTATTAAAATAATGCAAAGACTCTGGGTAACTGGGGTCAAAGTCTTATAATAAATTTATGTTATTATATTAATGTAATGGTATTTATCCATCTCCCCTCCATCAAATGGGAAATAAACCCATCGCTCGTGTGTCTAGCGAACTACGACCTCACAACACGATAAGATTTTTCATCCTTCACCAACTCAAATAGATTGAAAAAATGATGGAAATTATGAATAAATATGATACTTATGACTTAATATTAATTTTTTATTTTATTATTCCATCCCATTCCTTACCCGTACACCCATTAATGAAATTATATCATCACTAATGTGTAATTCTAGTATACCACGACCATGAAGTGATGTGAACCATTTTAAATGTTTATATTTCAAGAGTGACTATAAAATTTAATATAATGAGTAAATATTATATTTATAAAATTAATATAATTTGAGATAATATGGAACTATATCATTCACACAAGAACCAGAACATTCAAAATAAATACTTCTTGAGGAAACAAAATAGTTAACACCAAATGAAAAAGTAATAATGCACTATTGTATATTAATGAGTGAAAAAATATTATAAAAGGATAATATATGATACTAAAATTTATAATATATTACTTTTTTTAAAAAAATTAATGTTTTCAACTATTATATAAGATTTTAAATCACTTTCATCTAGATTGAATCATAACATAAGGGACATTGTATCAAAATCCTTTCACTGAGTTCTATTTTAATAATGTTCAATGATTAATATTATATGGTATACATATTGCATATTTTACATGTAATAACATTATTAAATAATACATCATGATATTTTATGTTTTAATTTGATATATTTTATCAAAGGGTATTTAAGTTACATGTTACAAAGTAGTTATAAATTTCACAAATCAAATTCTTTTCACTAGGTTATATTACATTTTTTTTGAATTTGATATTCTATGATTATGTTCTTAATATATTGTTATTATATTATGTGTTATTCCCACTTGATTTATTTTTATTTAAATATGATTCTAATAATAAAATCATATAATAATCCCCACTTCAGTGGTTTGATCATCGCATGAGACTTCATCTCAATTTCCACTACATTCATACATATTTGGTATTATGAACTTATTTTTTATATTCGATTTATAAAATAACCATTGGATATGTTATATAACTAATCTATTTATATTATTAGTATTTAATTTTATAATTTATGAAATTTATTTTATGTGGATTTTGAATCAAAAGGTAGTAAACATGTAATTTTTAATGCTTAAATATCATTTTAATAGGGATAATTAATGCAGTAATTTTCTTTGAAAAAAATTATATAATAATTTTTTATTAAGCCACATTTAATTTTCATAAAATATATAGATTCATTAAATTTTAATGTAATAATACCATTTTTTCCTCATTATTATGAAAAATTATTGAGAATATATCTTTCATAAAATCTATATTAATTTATTTATTTAGACAAAAATGATTTTTATTCCACATCTATATTATATTGTTAATGTTTTAAAAAGTATTTATAATATAATAAAATTATTTAATGAATTTTTTGTAAACATTCTAGTGATTTTTTAAAAAAATTTACAAGCATACATCTTGTAACTTTTCAAAGAAGGTACATTTTTACTTTTTAGAGAAAATGGTGACTTTACTTTTTTAACATACTCAGCATGAACCAAATTTTATATCCACCATCACCTATAAATTATTTAAAACCTCCATTAAATATTTCCATGGTATATTTTAATGAAAATGTTTTATATAATATTTTATAAAATATTAGGCATCGAAAAACCCATTTTAAAGTGAAAAGGGTATTTTAATCATTAAATATTCAATTAAGTTCATTGAAGAAATTTTAATCAATGAAAAAACAATTGATGTTGGAGATTAATTTATTTAAACAATTTATAATTATCTTTCATATATACAATAATTATTATCAATTACATTAATTGGGTAACAAATACCTTATTTTCACCTCTCAAATTCATTTCTTATCAAATTTCCTTTGATTATGATTTGGTAATGGATAAAAAATCCCATTTTATTTCCATGGGAAATTTTTATGTTTATTCATTATTAATTTTTTATTTTTTGGAAAACATCATCAGGAATTTGTTCTAATGGGTGCACCTTGATATAACTCTAATGCAATGTGTAAATATTTAGCCTCATGAGTTTTCATGTATGGGATTATAATGTAATCCAAAGACATTATGGAATTTCTTCTACCACATGATATTGTCTACACAGTTTCATAGACTCATTTTTATGTCCAGTTATATGATATATTAAAAAATCCTATGATTCTATGATCTTATGTAACAATTTATTAATATTATACTCACATGTGATTAGTCATGCTTCATGTATTTTATGATATCTCATTATACCTTTGAATAACATATTTTATTTAGAAACAAAATTAATAACTTTATTTCAATTTTCATCTAAATCCTATTGTCTATGTATTCCCGATGACATTTGATGCAGTTTTAGGATATCAGATGGATTTAGGAGCCCACTCTAGGGAAAAAATTTAAAAAAAATACTTCAGTTTCATATTAACATATTATACACATATTCATCCAAAAAAACTATGTCTCTTGATATTTGGGTTGTAGTGAATGTATTTTTATGTTAGGAATCATGTATTGATATGTGTATAAGGCTTGGTTATCTACATTTATGGTCTTGAAAAACTATATATCGTCATTTTTATTGATATCAAAAATGATATTGGGACTATTTTATGATTAAAATGTTGACGTCATCCTTTTGACAAAGCCATTCATGATTCTATTTCCCATTTCATTTTAAATTTTATTCTCATTTAATCTTTAATTTATTATTTTTAGGGGGATGTTAATATAGTTAAAGTTTGACTTCAATATGTTGGCCTTTTAGGATTGGATTTTGATTGGGGGTTATATTATTCCATTTCATCTGTGATTTCTTTTGTGACATGAAATAATAATTTTCTGTGTTAAAAGTAGATTTTGTGATAAAATAATTTAAATCTAATGAACACCATAGGTATTATTTTTTTAAAATTAATTTGTTTTATGATATTTCAGTGAATATAAAATTTCATTTTAAAATCATGTAGGTTTTTTTGTTTTCAAATAGTTGATGTTTTTTTGGATTTAGAAAATGCTTTGAGCATGATTGATAATCTTATCAACTACACATGTAATTTAAAAGGAAAAAATGTGAGGGGTGTTTTCAATTAAATGGGAATTTTGGAAGGGGGTTTCATATCTTTAGGGATGTAAGTGATTTTAGAAAACTCGGTTTTGTATCTTGATTGATTTTTACTATTGGTGTCTTTTTTAAAATGGTTATCAGATTTAAAAATGTTTTTATTTTTAGACATGTATTTTTATTTTGAAAAAAATAACAGTTTATTAGAACAATAATTGATTAATATATATTTTGAAATATTTTTTGGTAATTACTATATTTATCTAAGACTATTTTGATCTTATGGTTGAATTTTGAAAATTATTTTGAATTTTTCATAAGTTAAATAGTGTGTAAATTTAATTCGTCATGGATTTTCAAAATAATTCTTTGGGACTCATAGGTAAGGGGTACATGGATCTAGAATAATTGATATTTTTTTAATAAATCATGTGATTGAATGTCACAATTCAATTATTTTGGGAAGTATTTCGGTATATTTGGTGACCTAAACATGTATGGTTTCTGACTCATGTTGTATGTTGTAAGAATCCTTGAATGACCTTGAATAAAAGTAGAGTGCTTATCAATTTGGGATTTCTCACTTCTAGTTGGTACACCACCTATTATCCTATTGTTCAATAATATGTTTGCTTTCAATTTTTTCAATATTAAAATAATTATATTTATACATTTTATTTAAGATTACTAAATTTTTTTTTGACACGTTTTGTTTCTATTTTTATAGAAACATCATTATTCTAGAAGATTATTTAGTGATCCTCAATGCTCTATATATCATGAAAACTAAAAATTACCATTGTTAAAGTTTGTTTTTAATGGGATAGATTGATATTTGGATAAGTAATGTTTATACATTTATGAGTTATGAATTATACTAGACAAATTTTAACTAATTAGTTACATTATATAATTTTTCTTCTTCCAATGTCTGAGATGCTCCTATAAAAATATTAAGTCAAAAGTTAAGAAATTATGGATATGAACAGGTTGAGTTCTAAAGTAATGATATATGAGAATCAGATAGAGGATCACTTTTAGATGCAATAGATTCTTTTTCGTATAAAAATTATTTTTCAAATAGATTAATATTGTAATATGATAACATTGATAATCAATTTGAAGACTATATTTATGAAGTTTGTATGAAGTAAAATATGTATATTCCAAAAAGTCCTTGATGCATGAAACATATATAGATAACACGAGGTTAATATCTATGAAACATTATTGGATTATGGTATAAGAACATTCAATATGAAGATGCATTAGATAGTGTTTTCTAGTGTCATCAGATTGAGAAATTAGATGTCGTACTATGAAGAGAAAATATCTATAGAGTTAGTGAGGTAAATGAATTTTACCTGAATACTCAAGGATGTATAATGGTCCAAATGGGGTAGTGGTATATAAAAAAATTAAACTAATGATTTTTGAAGTTCCAATGGAAAATATTTTGAATTGATCATTTGATAAATATTTTTGATATTTCAGATAGCATAGAGAAATGTGATTTCATTAGATAGAGTATTCTGAATACATTATATAAAGATATTCTTAGACCATAGGATAAAGAATTACAAATATATTAGAACCAAACAATGTAATTTTATATATAGATATTTTATGTGAGTCTATTAGACATAGATAGCTGAATATATACTATCATATAGAGGGGTTATCATAAATAAGAATTGGATAGATCTGCCATAAATTTTTATTAATAGATAGAGGTTGGAATGAATTTAAAGAACATTTTAATGTCATTAATTTTGATGATACCAAGAATATATTTCAACATTCATTAAAATTGGTAAGGACTATGATTTTTTTAAAATAACCCTGAGTTTAAATAAAACATCATAACATAGAATAATGTTTGAACCTAGTCTAATAGTGTTGACTTGTTCAAGAAAAATTAAATTTTGAATTTTGGAGGACATTCTTTTAGATTGTTTTGTTTGAAATATTTTATAAATAATGGATAATAAATTTTATAAATAGTTAATGATCAATTGAGTAAAGTAGTTGATGTTATGATGTTTTACTGATAGAACCCTGTGAGTAGACAATTGAGAACCTATATGGTTTATAATTATTCATTAGACTGAGATTAATTTCAAAATCGAGAATCATTTTTTGACGTTTCAATATGTAGTACATCACATAAAGAATAATAGATGAATATTTACTAGATGTAGTGAATTTGAAATAATACACAAGACTATAGAGAAATAGATAAGGAATACTATCTGAAATTATATTGGATGTTTCATTTCTGGGGAAGATATCAATAAAATGTTTTGTAAAAGTGATTTTTATTTTATGCATGGAATTCTTATATTATAGGGAATTTTCAAGAAAATGAATAGTTAATTATGATATTGATTATCTTAAAGAATATATACATATGTGATGATGATATTGTATTCATGTGGATAATTAATTAATAAATATGAAAACCGTCCATAATGGATAACTGGAAAACCATAAAGAGTGTGTAGTTTGGGTGGATAACATATTACTGAAAAGGCTTATTGAAGGGTATATAACTAGACAAGAAGGAAGTGGATAAATGATATATAGTTTCAGTATATACCTAACTACCACATAAGTGTAAATATCTAGGATATATAAAAAGGTTTAGCAAAAGAATTATTACTAGGGCATAGAACAAGTTGACTCCTATACCATAGTAATTGTGAAATAAGTTAATAAAATTATCAATGTTTTGGTCGATAACTAAAATATAAATTAGTAAATATTAATATCAAACATTGTAAATTTAATGTTTTAATATCTATTTATATTTATTTCATATGATGTGACATTAAAAGATATATTTGAGTGGAATGAATTTATAAAAGTTTCTAGAGGATGAGTTTTGTGATGAATTTTTAAAATAATAGTGGTCAAATAAATCACCAACTACCCCATTAAATGATCTTACAATTAAATGGTAACTTCCCTAGAATTTATAGAAAAACATTTCTCTAAAATGTTAAATAATAGATAGAGGAAGGAGAATATTAATTCAATAAATAACAGTGGTGTTTTAATATTCGATCAAAATAACAATAATATTTAGAAAAATAGGATGATACCCTAACTTATATCTCTTGGAGTAGATGTATTAGATGTTTTAAGAGTGGTATTTATTTACATTAATGATTTTTATAATAAATTTAATGTTAGTATAAATGTAGATGTTGATCAAAATAAAAAAATCAATTTTTTTTGTTTCATAGAGAGAATATTCAATCAAAAAATTTGGGATTTCCAACTTCTATTGAAACGATAGATAATTTTAGAAAATGTTACAAGTGAAACTATAATATCATGTATGCATGGTTAAAAATTAAGGAATATGATTTAAAATATAAACATGGATGATAGGGATGATATTGATGAATACATTACAGGTTCTAATGTGATTTTCAAAAATATTAGATGCTTTTGTGGGAATATATAAAATTATCACATTATTATGAAATTAATGAGAAACATTATAGATATATTTGTTTATAAGTTTTTATATCAATAATATTGATAAAATTTGTCACTCTATGAGCATAAGAATTTATCATGGTATATGATTTTAGAAAAGAAATTATATTTATTAATAAGAATATGGAGGGAAATTATTTCGATGCTTTGCTAAAAGGGATGTTTAAAGATAATGATGTAGAAGAATAATCAGGTAATTTTGATGTAATGGAATATGAAGAGTATTTCAACATAGTCATTTTACTTCATTTTATGGGATAAAAAATTAAAATTAGAATTTCAAATGTAAACACTATCTTAAATGAATGAATTTTAATGATAATGTTTATTTTAATACAATATGTCATATGTATAAGATCAATGATTATATTTTAGAAGAAGAATATAAGAATTATCTAAAACAAAAGCTGATGAAACATAATAAAATATTTCATATAATGAATTAGAGAAATTGTTTGTGAAGGATAGAGAAATATGATTGAAGAACCAACAATAAATATAATTATCATTTAAATGTCATAATTTCTATTTTAAGAAAAAAGGATTGATTAGTAATTGATGATGATATTTGAAATATAGTAGAACTTGAGTGGATTCTAAAGGATAATTTGGTTATATCTCCTGAGTGAAATACACATCTTTAGAAGGAATGGATGAAGTTTAAGCATAATGATAACAAGATAAACTTTGGTAATGGTGAGAATATAAAAATGAAGGTGAAACATATTAATGAAATTATTGATCAAGAAAAAAAAGTTGTGGGGATTAAAGTAATCCTATATAATAATATTAAACCATAGTAATAATGTATAATATTATCAACAAATAAACAATAATTTTTAATGAATATAAGAAGAATGAGATATAGATTGATCAATTCAAGAAGATGGTAAATGATATTAATGAATTTTATTATACAAAATAAGAAATATTTATGAGAAAAACTATGATTTCTTATATTATAATGTTTGTAAAAGATGATCTATAAAGACTTATCCATCGAATTTGAGGATAATGGTGGAAATTCTCAGGATGGGGAAAATAAGGGTCCACAGAAGCAGGTTGATTCCTTCCCTAATAAATCTCAATTTACATATTCATTTAATATCAATGCAGGTTCAATATATAAGATTAAAATAGGAACATGATTATTAGTGAAAATTCCACATCCATAATGAAATAGTGGAAAACATTAAGAGTACTTCACTTAGAGAAAACAAATATATAGTCTATAAATAGAAAACATAAAACATTAATAGATAATAACTAATATCATCCTGAAAGATCATGATTGAAAGGTCATTTGTGATGTTAGAGAGTATTTTAGCCCTTACCATAATATTTCTAGTGTAATGTGTATCTACCAAGATAGAGACATGAAATGAAGGATAACTATATTAGAAAACTAATAACAACAAATTAAAAAAATCATGATTTGGAAGAAAATATTATTCAAAATAAGAAGAATACTGAAGTTTAAAGTTTAGTATATGAGAATATTAGGATGGTTGAGAATGGAAATAATCTCTTAAAATTTAAGATATTATTGAATGATTTATTAGTTATTTTACAAGATCAAATGGATATAGATCAATATATAGAGTAAGTAGAGATATTTTTTGAAGGAAATTTACCTAAAGAGGACTTATAGGATAACAGAAATGTTAATAAGAAATAATTAATAGACTATTCATTGAAACATTAGAGGAATTGAAATTGGTGTGAGAGATATTGTGAGTTTAATAATGACTATAAAATTATATTAAATTTTAAATATGATTTACTATAGAGGATTTTTTATACTCATGGTAACGAAGGTACTTTGAGAACTAAAAAGAAGATGAAATTTTCATATGAAGAATGAGTATAGGATAATAATAAATTATAAAATTAGTGAATTTGGATCAAGAAGAAGAATCAATATACCATTGTAAATTTTAGATTAATAATAAGAAGTATATATTTATAGAAGACTCTTAGTCAGATCATAACTTCTATTGAACATAATGGAATGTCTTAATTATCATTATTATTGATTATGTGAACTACTATGCAGTTAATTGAAGGATAAGAAGTAGAGAAGTTGGATGAGTATTGTAGTAGTTTTATAGTAAGAAGATACAACCAGAGATAATTACAATTTCTATGATAGAGGATATTGTGATGCCCTATAGGGGGTGAAATATTTAAAAGAGGTATGACTTTTACACTTTTAATAATAAATAAATTACGATTGTTATGGATTTTGAGAATGGGAGATAAATGTTCTTACAATTGAACTATTTTGGAATGTTTTTTATATGAGTTTGGGTTTTATATTAATAATCATATTTATATTTTCGTTGATATAAATATTATGGAATTTTTTTTATATGAGTTTGGGTTTTATATTAATAATCATATTTATATTTCCGTTGATATAAATATTATGGAATGATCCTAAAGAAATTATTACACAAGACAAGGGATTTGGTAAACATTGATCACCTTTTTTATACAATCTGATACTCTACATCAGGTTCACCCATATAGAAATATATTTTTCCAATTAAAGTATCTTCATTAATTGATTAATGTGATAATATTTCCCCCCAATGTAGTTTTTCATGAATCCTATTTTAATGTAGATGACTTTATATGATTAAAATGTTACCCTTTTTCATTTTATTTTGAATTAGGGGAAAAAATAAAACTAAAACATAAAATTGGGGGAGAAAGTATTGATAAAAATATTATCATCAATGATCCTATAATTTTAAAGGGATCTTTACCTCAAAAAATTATGATATTTTCATTACAAAGTTTGTTTTTTTCTCATTGGTTATCATATATGAATATGTGTTTATAGGGATAGCTTCTTAAGAATCATAAATAAAATTGAAATATGTGTTTTTCTATGTTTAGAGAAACATCATTATGTCATATGATGTATGGAAAATATTAAATGTTTAAAACATCATGAATACTAAAATTTCTCAATGGTTATTCTTGAGTATAAATTGGGAGATTTAGATATGGATGAAAAAAATTCAACTTCCAAGGAACTGTGTAGTAAAATAGAAATAGGAAAATGGAACGATTTTTCATTATCAAAGTTCATGTTCCAAAGATGAAGGTGTATATATACAATGATCAAAAATAAAATTCATGGAGTTGAGTCTAGAAAATGGATGAGTTAAAAAGTATAGATGATGGAAAAAAGGTAGATGACCTATTTGATATGCATCAGACCGTGTTTAGTGGAAAATACTATTTGTGTGAAGCTAAAAAATATAATACGATGATGTTACTGTAAAGACCCGTAAAATTCAAGGGAAATTTTTTCTTAATTTTCTTTGTGATTTTAGAAGAACGCAGTTTCTGACGACACCTGATTCCGAGGCCTGGTGTGCCCGGAATCATTTTCTGAAGTTTGGCTTGGGTACGTTCAGTGAACGAATGAGCGGGTTTTTCTAACTTTTGAACTGGTGCTCGGAATCGAATTCCGAGGGCACCAATGGAATCACAGCGCCGGTTTTTTCTTAGAAACACCTTTTCTGGAGTTGCGTTTCCTCGGGTGTGGTTATCAAATTTTCGGGTTAAGTAAATGAATAAAATAAAATGGTGTGACCAATTTATTTTATTTTAAGTTGTTTAACCTAAGCTAAGAGGTTAAAGTGGGACCCATAATATCCTACACCACTAGGTAGGATATTTGTAGGGTGGGGCCCACATGAGCCCCACCTTTTTCAACCCCCCCTTTAATTAAGAAACGCACCCGCACCCCCCTTTTTAATGAAGTTAACCCTTGCGTTTAATCTGGATAATAAACACCTCATTAATTGGGTGGTTTAAACTCCTCAATTAATTCATTAATTGATTGTTTCAATTCTTTTTGAAATTCAAACGTTGGCTTGTGTGTTAATAAAATAAGACAATTCTTATTTTATTAGAGGTTGGTTGTGCGAGAGGGTTTGGGAGAAATCACTCAAGCCGTGAAGCACTCCTTCCTCGACGAAGAACGCGAAGAACGCTGGATCCTCGGAGATCCACGACGCGACGCCGACGAATCCTTTCTCCGTGACGCGATGATCCTCCTTCCGCGACGCTTCTTCTGCGACGCTTTTTCCGTGACGTTCCTTCTCCCGCGACGATCTTCGAATCATCAACCGCTTGAGGTAGGGGTTTTGGTTCAATTAAATCTATGTGATTTATATACTCGACATGTGTTTAAAATTTGTCAGAATCCATTTAAACTACTAAAGCGGTGGGTGCGGACCAACAGACAAGTCTGAACCCATCGTTTCTTCGTTCTTGGTGTGCGGATCGGCGGGCGACGACGAAGCAGGCCGCAAGGGAATTTTGAGGTCATCACAGTGAAGATCCAATCCCGGGAGGACCGCTGGTGAATACGAAATGTAAAACGGACCACCGGAGCACGTCCGGTGGTCCGCGGAAAACCCCGCTGGCGCGCCTCACCGGCAGGGCGGCGCCGGCGGTAGGAGGCGGCGACCGGCACCAGCCGGCCGCCAGGAGGCGGTGGCACCCGGCGCACCGCCAGGAAGGGCCACAGCGGCAGCAGGATGTTAGTCCCATGACCGCGCGAGACCGAGGAGGTAGGGACGCGGCACTAGGCCGCGTCCATTGGCAAGGACCGGCCCCCACGCGGGGGCCGCAGGTTCATTCAAGGGGCGGCGCCCCCCTTTGCGCGGCCACTCGGCCAGCGTCGAGCCGACCCGCTTGGCCCGCGCTGAGCCGCCATAGGCCAGACCGGACGTACTGGGAAAATTAGCCCGGCCCAGGCCGGGTCGTGCCCAGCCGGATCGGACCCGGACCCGGGTCGGGTCGACCCAAGGGGGGTTGGGCCGGGTCAGACCGGGCCCAGACACCCCATTTTCGGACTATTTCGGTGTGTTGCCCATAACACAGGCTACGAACATCCGATCGATGCACCGTCAGTTGCGTAGAGATCCTTGGATCGAGGCGGTCGTTTAGGTATATTACACTCACGGTTTCGGAGTACTTTGGGTTCAGCCGGGTTGGTTCGTACACGAAACCAACCGGGCCCTCGGAGCAGAAACACTTATAACTTGAGCTCCGGACGTCCGATTGATTTTCCATCGACTTTGTTGGATTCCTCTTAGTGAGACGGACCTTACGGCTTACTCCGCTCGAGGTTTGGATGCAGTTGGAGTACGATCAGGTTGGTTTTGACTTAAAAACCAACCGGGCCCCTGGGATGAAAAAGCTAATAACTCTCAGACCGGGCGTCCGATTGACACGCGGTCTGTGACGTTGAGTTCCTGTTGACAATACGGAACTTTTGGATACATCAACTCCGGACTTCGTGTCAGTTGATGTATCAGCCCCTCGGCTCGTGGAGCGCACCCTCCCGAATGAGCTTGCTGTGTGCGGGAACCCTAGAGTTGGCTGCAACTGCGAAGACGATGAAGACTGTACAGGAATCCTCCGTTGATTCGACGATGATGACTTCAGAACTCAGCGATCATACGTGGATCAGTGCTACCGATCCTGTGTGGGTCAGATCCTGTGTGGGTCAGCGCTGAGCGGTCCTGTGTGGGCCAGTGCCTACATATCCTGTGTGGGTCCGATCCTGTGTGGGTCATTGCGGGGGTTAGTACCTATCAATCCTTTGTGTGTCATTGCAGGGGTTAGTAACTATCGATCCTTTGTGGGTCATTGCGGGGGTTAGTACCTATCGATCCATTGTGGGTCATTACGGGGGTTAGTACCTATCGATCCTGTGTGGGTCCGACGGCTTAGATGAATCAGTGGCTACATCTGATCATCTCTTTTGTCATATGAAGAAGTATACCTGTGTGACCTGAATCTTGATTTCTTTTCCTATGTGGATTGTGTTGTGCTATCCTGTGTGGATGTGATCGAACTTGGGCTCTGATGTTGGAGCCGAACTGGAAGTGATGACTTAGGTATATGTATGGGCATATACATAAGTAATGTCGGATGTTACTTCGCGATTGTATCTTTCCTTTGTGGATTATCCTTTGTGGATTCTCGGAGACCTTCGGGGGTCTCGGGGTCCCTACTGAGTAGCTTATACTCACCCCTGCACGGGATATGACCGCACTACGTTGTGTTGGTTGCAGACGATTGACAGCGCTGATCGAGGCTGAGGCTTGCGGAGCAGGTCAGTACCTGGAGGTGGACCACTGGGCGGGACGTACTCGGAGCGGACGACTGGACCCGAGGAGCTGTGGAGGCTATCTGTACCCACCCTTCAGGTGGGACTTCCAGTGGACTGTTTGAGGCTGCGGCATTACTTTTCAGTTATTGTACACCCTTTTTCGGTTGTACTTTACTTTCAGTTTGGGTGTGTATTCTGGCCCACATACTTTTCCGCACTTACTATTGTACCCAGTTTTTACTTAGTGTTTACTTTTGCTTACTTCCTCTGTGGTGTTTGTTTACTTTATAAAGGCAATGCCTTCCCTTTTTACCGGGAATTACGCCTTGGTGCTAGTCACCAGCCCCTGGCCTATGGAAGGCGGGCTTGGGGTAGTCACGACACGGGCCCTGATGATGGGTCGTGACGAATTGGTATCAGAGTGGTTCGGTTCTACCATAGAACTTTGGACTCTGATCTCTATTCTATGTGAAGCAATAGTGTTAAGGGTATTGGGTGTGGTTATCAGTCCAGGGAGTCCAGTGTTGGTGTGGCGGCTGATGTATCCGTACACCAGGACCCTGACTTCTGATTTCTGACTTAATGCACGAAAACATTGATTGCATGTGTGTTTCATGTTTTATTTGTGATTACTATGTGTTAGCTCACCAGGTATACTGTTCTGACCGTGGCGCACCTATCTCTTTTCAGGATGGCCCCACGACGGCAGCCAGCTAGGGTTCTGAGGGTTGTGCAGGACGACAGCCCACCGAGCGACAAGGCCTCGGTACAGGGCCCTTTGACAGTAGAGTTACCGGAGGTACCTCTACCTACCGAGCCACCGATGCTACCATCCCCAGCCACTGATGATGCACATCGCCTTAGTACACTACATGAGTTTCAGCATCAGCGACCGCCCAGGTTCCGCGGGGAGACGGACCCTCAGGCATCTGAGGATTGGCTGTAGGCAGTTGTATGAGTTTTTAGGTTAGTGAGGACACCAGCAGACCTCATGGTGATCCTCGCAGTGAGCCTCCTGCACACGGCATCAGGTAGATGGTGGAGCTTGATGCTCCAGGTGCACGATGAGGAATCTCTCCTCTGGACGGACTTTGAGAGCCTCTTCCACTCGGAGTTCATCCCAGCCACCCTCCGTGCGGTGCGCATCCAGGAGCTTCTACAGCTGCGGCTGGGTAGCTTGACGGTCGCCCAGTACTTGGCGAGATTTACCGATCTATTGCACTATTCGACGGACATGGTACGTGACCCATTCTTCTGGGACTGGACCTTTGAGCATGGATTGAGGCATGAGATTAGGGTATCATTGATCTCCCTCAACATTCCGACACAGGCAGGGGTACTGGAGCGAGCCCTTATGATCGAAAGCTTCCTTGTTGAGCCTACATCAGCAGCGAGACCTACCGCAGGGTGGCACGTAGTAGAGTCTTCTATAGCAGGCAGTTGACAGATGACTCATGGTTCCAGGCAGACCAGACCCTCAGGCAGACGACCTCAGGACACTGGCTTAGAGGTGCGGGACACACAGCGCAGAGCCAGTCTTTCGAGAGGCAGATAGTGCTATGCTTGCGGCGGGCAGGGCCACATGGCTCGTGACTGCCCAACCCGCCATATCGAGGAGCAGCAGACGGTTGAGGGACCACCTAGGCAGAGGCAGAGGGTCGACCGTGGTGGTCCACTAGGAGTAGGTGGACGAGGCAGATGAGCTGGCCGAGTAGCAGGTGGTGGGAGACGCTTTGAGGCTCTATCACCACCACCACCAGGAGGCCCACCCCGACCACAGGGAGCTGGTGGGCAGAGACAGGTACAGCTCCAGGCAGCGTAGGCCTACGACCACGGCGCGCCCGAGATGATTCGAGGTACTATTTGTGTCTATTCCATCATTGCTGCAGTTCTTATAGACACAGGAGCGAGTCATTCTTTCATAGCCGATGCCCTTGTTTGGAGCTCGGAGATTCCGACGGAGCCGTTGGCTCGATCCTTACGGCTAGAGACTCCTACGGGAGCAGACTCGATGATTATGCACTGGTGTCGGTAGTTTGAGCTTACTCTAGGAGGCGAGAGCTTCAACTGGAATCTTCTTGTAGCGGCGTCGAGGCCTTACGATGTCCTCTTGGGCATGGATTGGTTATCTACAGTCCATGCTCAGATCGACTGTATTAGGCGCAAGGTGTGGTGTATACGCACCTACGGGAGCAGGTTCACCTTCACCAGCAAGAAGGGAGCCTTCGCAGCACAGTATGGACTCTCGTAGAGGGGAGGAAAACCCATCACTCATCAGTTGGCTAGCCTCATCCTAGGAACATTTGACGTGTGGAGTCCTGTTTTTCCTGTAGTGGTGGATCGGTATGCAAACATTTTTTCCCGACGACATTCTAGGACTACCTCCTCGAAGATAGGTAGACTTTTATATTGACCTTTACCCCGATATCCACTACAGCATATCAGATAGCCCCTGATGAGCTTCGATAGCTGTGGGTACAGTTGGAGGACTTGCCGGGCAAGGGATTCATCCGACCCAGTGTTTCACCCTGGGCTTCCCCAATATTGTTCGCCAAGAAGGTGGACGAGAGCTTGCGACTTTGTATTGACTACCAGCGCCTGAACCAAGTGACAGTGAGGAACAAGTATCTGCTTCTGAGGATTGATGACCTCCTCGATCAGCTCAAGGGAGCACGGTGGTTCTCAAAGATAGACCTCAGATCATGCTATCATCAGCTCAGATTACGGGATGAGGACGTGCAAAAGAAGGCCTTCAGATGTCGGTATGGCCACTATGAGTTCTTGGTTATGCCCTTCAGAGTGACCAATGCTCCGACAATATTCATGTGCCTCATGAACAGGATCTTTCAGCCATACCTCGATCGATTTGTCGTGGTCTTAATCAACGTCATTTTGATATACTCGGCGACTGAGGAGGAGCACGCCTACCACTTGCGGGTTGTACTAGACACACTCCGAGAGAACCAGCTTTATGGAAAACTCTTTAAGTGTCAGTTCTGGTTACGCGAGGTCCACTTCTTGGGACACGTTATCTCTGAGGCGGGAGTTGAGGTGGATCCTACGAAGATCAAGGCAGTGCTAGCTTGGGAGCCACCCAGGAGCGTGACAGAGGTGCAGAGTTTCTTGGGTCTAGATGGATAATACCGGAGATTTGTGCCAGACTTCTCCAGAGTTGCGGCACCACTCTCAGCTTTGATGAAGAAGGGGAAACCCTTTGTGTGGTCAGACAGATTTCAGCAGAGCTTCCAGGAGCTGAGACAGAGATTGACCAGCGCTCCTATCTTGAGGCTACCGGAGGAGGGAGTTGGGTACGTGGTTTACTACGATGCATCAGGGACTAGACTCAGAAGTGTCCTGATGAAGGATCGGGCCGTGATCGCCTACCGATCACGTCAGTTGATGCAGCATGAGCAGAAATATGCTACCCATGACCGGGATTTAGCAGCAGTGGTATTCGCTCTGAAGATGTGGCGACACTATCTGATGGGCGAGCACTTTACAGTCTATTCTGACCATCAGAGTCTCAGGTAAATCTTCTCGTAGAAGGACCTGAACCTGAGACAATGGTGATGGCTCGAGTTCCTCTAGGACTATGACTTTGAGATAGTCTATACTCCTAGAAAGGGGAACGTGGTATCCGATGCTCTCAGCAGGAGGACGATCATTCAGCTACTTGGGGAGGCGACGGAGCAGATAACCGCTTTTCTAATATCTTTCATGGATAGAGATGGAGAGACCTTTCTTCAGTCACTCACAGTCACTCCTCCAATAGTGCAGTGGGTCAGAGAGGCACAGTGTGGGGACACCGACAGTGAGACGCGATGTGTGCAGATATCCTTAGGATAGGCACTTGATGGTTTCTCTTTAGGGGGAGATCACGGCATCTTTTTCAGAGGACGTACCATGGTACTAGTTGCTTTACGGGAGGAGGTGTTGAGAGAGTTTCACACTTCACCTTTGCGGTACATCCTGGAGTGGCTAAGATGTACCAAGATCTCAGATGACAACACTGGTGGCCAGTCATGAAGTAGGCTGTGGTAGAGTTCGTTTCTCGATGCCTCACCTGACAGCAGGTGAAGGCAGAGCACCAGGTACCAGCAGTCTTGGTACAGCCCTTGGAGGTCCCAGAGTGGAAGTGGTACGGGATATCTATGGACTTCATCACTGGACTTCCATGCACTTCCATAGGTCACGACTCCATTTGGGTGATTGTCGACCGACTCACCAAGTCGGCTCACTTCTTACCAATCAGAGAGCAGGGCTCAGTAGAGAGCTTGGGACATCTTTACGTTCATGAGATTGTACAGATTCATGGTGTTACATCATCTATCATCTCCGATCGAGATGCTCACTTTACTTCCTGGATTTGGAAGGGGTTGCAGGAGGCATTCGGGACACAACTACGTCTGAGCACTGCCTTTCCCCCCAAACAGATGGTCAGACAGAGAGGACCATTCAGACTCTCGAGGACATGCTCCGTGAATGTGTCCTCGACTTTGGTCATAGCTGGGAGGACCACCTAACCTTGGTGGAGTTCACGTACAACAACAACTACCACTCCACCATCGGGATGGCACCATACGAGGCGTTGTACGACCAACCTTGCAGATCCCCACTGTGTTGGACAGACCTTGGGGAGTCTGCACTTGTGGGATAGAGATGGTCCAGGCCACGACATAGAAGGTCTAGGTGATCTAGGAGTGGATGAGGACAGCTCAGAGCTGGCAGAAGTCTTATGCTGACAGGAGGCGGAGGCCACTAGAGTTCGAGGATGGCGACCACGTCTTCTTGCGGGTCTCACATTGATGTGGTTTATGGAGATTTGGACAAGGTGGAAAGTTGTCTCCGTGCTTTATCAGACCATTCCAGGTCCTCAGCAGGATTGGCGAGGTGGATTATCACCTGGCTCTACCACCTCAGTTGCACCGGGTGCACGACGCCTTCCATGTATCTCAGCTACGGAGATACGTGCACGACCCGACGCATATCATTGACCATGGGGAGCTGGACTTTTATGATGAGGCGTTGTTTGCGGAGGTCCCGTTGGAGATCGAGGATCAACAGGGGTGGGTCCTATGTGGATGATCGATTCCTCTAGTGCGCATCAGATGGCAGTATAGGAACCTCCAAGAGAGCACTTGGGAGCGGGAGGCTCAGATGCATGCTCAGTACCCACTTTTGATTCCCTATTTTATGATGTATCTTTACGGGGATGTAAATCCCTGAGGTGGGAGTAATGTAAAGACGCATAAAATTCAAGGGAAATTTTTTCTTAATTTTCATTGGGATTTTACAAGAATGTAGTTACTGACGACACCTGATTCCGAGGCCTGGTGTGCCCAGAATCATTTTCCGAAGTTTGGCTCGGGTATGTTCAATGAACGAATGAGTGAGTTTTTTAACTTTTGAACCGGTGCTCAGAATCGAATTCCGAGGGCACCGATAGAATCACAACACCAGTTTTTTTCTTAGAAACACCTTTTCTGGGGTTGCGTTTTCTTGGGTGTGGTTTTTAAATTTTCGGGTTAAGTAAATGAATAAAATAAAATGGTGTGACCAATTTATTTTATTTTATGTTGTTTAACCTAAGCTAAGAGGTTAATGTGGGACCCACAATATCCAACACCACTAGGTAGGATATTTGTGGGGTGGGGCCCACACGAGCCCCACCTTTTTCAACCCCCCTCATTTAATTAAGTAACGCACCCGCACCCCCTCCCTTTTAATGAAGTCAACCCTTGCGTTTAATCTGGATAATAAACGCCTCATTAATTGGGCGGTTTAAACTCCTCAATTAATTCATTAATTGATTGTTTCAATTCATTTTGAAATTCAAACATTGGCTTGTGTGTTAATAAAATAAGACAATTCTTATTTTATTGGAGGTTTGTTGTGCGAGAGGGTTTGGGAGAAATCACTCAAGTCGTGAATCACTCCTTCCTCGAAGAAGAACGTGAAGAACGTGAAGAACGCGAAGAACACTGGATCCTTGGAGATCGACGACGCGACGCCGGCGAATCCTTTCTCCGCGATGTGATGATCCTCCTTTTGCGAAGCTTCTTCCGCGACGCTTCTTCCATGACGTTCCTCCTCCCGCAAAAATCTTTGAATCATCAACCGCTTGAGGTAGGGTTTTTGGTTCAATTAAATCTATGTGATTTATATCCTTGGCTTGTGTTTAAAATTTGTCGGAAGACGTTCAAACCGCTAACGCAGTTGGTGCGGACCAACAAACAAGTCCGAACCCACAATTTCTTCATTCTTGGTGTGCGGATCGGTGGGCGACGACGAAGAAGGCCGCAAGGGAATTTTGAGGTCTTCACAGTGAAGAGCCGGTCCCAGGAGGACCGCTGGCGAAGACGACAGGCAAAACGGACCACCAGAGTGCTTCTGGTGGTCCGCGGAATAGCCCGCCGGTGTGCTACCAAAAAGTGCCGCCGCGGCTGAAGCCGCGGTGGCAGGATTCTGGTCCCCCGACCGCCCGGGACCGAGGAGGAAGGGACGCGGCATTACGCCGCGTCCGTTGGCAAGGAGTGTCCTCCATGTGGGGGCTGTGGTTTCATTCAAGGGGTGGCGCCCCCCTTTGCGCGGCCGCTCGGCCAGCGCCGAGCCGCCCCGGGCCGGACCGGCCGCACCGGGCCGGGCCACCCAGGCCGGGCCGGGCCACGCTGGCCGGGCCGGGCCGCGCCCTTCCGGGTCGGTTCGACCTGGTTCGGGCCGACCCAGGGGGGTTGGTCCGGGTCGGACCGAGCCTAGACCCCCCATTTTCGGACTGTTTCGGTCTGTTGCCCATAACATGGGCTACGGACCTCTGATCGATGCACCGTCAGTTGCATAGAAATCCTTGGATCGAGGTGGTCGTTTCGATATATTACACTCAAGGTTTCAGAGTACTTTGGGTTCGGCCGGGTTGGTTCGTACACGAAACCAGCCGGGCCCTCGGAGCGGAAACACTTATAACTTGAGCTCCGAACGTTCGATTGACGTGTCAACGACTTTGTTAGATTCCTCTTAGTAAGAAGGACCTTTTGGCTTACTCCGCCCGAAGTTTGGACACATTTGGAGTATGGTCGGGTTGGATTTGACTTAAAAACCAACCGGGACCCTGGGACGAAAAAGCCAATAACTCTCAGACCGGGCGTCCGATTGACGCGCCGTCTGTGAAGTTGAGTTCCTGTTGACGATATAGAACTTTTGGATACATCAACTCCGGAATTCGTGTTAGTTGAAGTATCATCCCCTCAGCTCGTGGAGCGAACCCTCCCGAACGAGCTTGCTATGTGCGGGAACCCTAGAGCTGGCTGCGACTACGACGACGATGAATACTGTACGGGAATCCTCTGTGGATTCGACGGGGATGACTCCAGCACTCAGCGATCCTACGTGGATCAGTGCTACCGATCCTGTGTGGGTCAGATCCTGTGTGGGTCAGCGCTCAGCGGTCCTTTGTGGGCCAGTGCCTACAGATCCTGTGTGGGTCTGATCCTGTGTGGGTCATTGTGGGGGTTTGTACCTATCGATCTTTTGTGGGTCATTGCGGGGGTTAGTACCTATAGATCCTTTGTGGGTCATTGTGGGGGTTAGTACCTATCGATCCTTTGTGGGTCATTGCGGGGGTTAGTACCTATTGATCATGTGTGGGTCTGATGGCTTAGATGAATCAGTGGCTACATTTGATCATCTCTATCGTCATATGAAGAAGTATACCTGTGTGAGCTGAATCTGGATTTGCTATCCTATGTGGATTGTGTTGTTCTATCCTGTGTGGATGTGATCCAACTTGGGCTTGGATGTTAGAGATGAACTGGAATTGATGACTTAGGTATATTTATGGGAATATACCTAAGTAGTGTCGGATGTTACTTCGTGATTGTATCTTTCCTTTGTGGATTCACGGAGACCTTCGGGGGTCTTGGGGTCCCTAATGAGTAGCTTATACTCACCCCTACATGGGCTATGCATGCACTACGTTGTTTTGGTTGTAGACGACGGACATTGCTGATCGAGGTTGTGGCTTGCGGAGAAGGTCGGTACCTAGAGGTGGACCACTAGGCGGGACGTACTCGGAGCGGACGGCTGGACCCGAGGAGTTGTGGAGGCTATCTATACCCACCCTTCAGGTGGGACTTCTAGTGGACGGTTCGAGGCTGCGGATTTACTTTTCAGTTGTTGTACACCCTTTTTCAGTTGTACTTTACTTTCAGTTTGGGTTTGTATTCTGGCCCACTTACTTTTCCGCACTTACTATTGTACCCAGTTTTTACTTAGTGTTTACTTCTGCTTACTTTCTCTGTGGTGTTTGTTTACTTTACAAAGGCAATGACTTCCCTTTTTACCAGGAATTACGCCTTGGTGCTAGTCGCCAGCCCCTGGCCTATGGAAGGCGGGCTTGGGGTAGTCACGGTACGGGCCCCGAGGACGAGTCGTGACAGTTACAAACAATATGATGTTGGAATGTAATATTCATGTACAATATCGAAGATATAGAGTTGATGAATTTCTAGATAGAGTATATCTTTTCTATAATATCATATAGGTGAGACCAATATAAATCCCTATATGATAAATCAATGAATTATCATTTGATGAAGGTCCCACATAAAAACAACTGAATGATCCATTAGACTATGTATTGATATGTCATATAATGTAGAAATATGATTTTTACTGAAAATAGAATATATATATATAAATATTTTATGATAGTGATGAGTTTTAATATATATATAAAGGATATATAAAGTTCCAGATTAATTTGTGTTGTACAGGACCATGAAATAGGATGATTGAATAAGTTGTAATTGTATTCCATCTTTAGTGATCATCTGATAGAATTTGAATGATATTTATAGGGAAACAGATAAATGTTAAGTCAGTAGAAATAAGATTCTGATGTCATGGGGTTGAGATAAATTGTGTCCATTGTATTGATGTTTCCAAATTATGATGAACCAGATAATTGCATTTTTGATAGATATTTGACTTAGGACTCCATCAAAATGAGAAATTGGAAGATTTACCATCATAAAAATGATTTCACATGAAGAATAATTGAATAGGTATGAATTAATATTTTTAAATTTATATAGGTTAATAGATATTTACAGAATCTCTATAAAGTCATTAATTGTTACAATGTTGAGTTATTATTTACACATTCATAATTTCTGCAGATGTTAAAGTATTATTAAAGAATATGTTCATTCTGAGTTTTAAGGAAACCCCCAGAATGTTATATAAGGTCTGAATGTAGTTTATTGAAGTTGATATGGGTGAGAAAATTAAAATTTCAGATTATAGAGATTTCACAATATATTGGTTTTTCGAAGGAAGTGTCCCTATATTAATGGGATAAGGCATAATAAGAATATTGATTATTATTGTGTGTGAAGGAGTGGAATCACTTATGTTTTTCAAAATCATAGTGTATGGTTATAACTTGATTTATACTTTCTATAATTTTGTTAATAGGAATGAGTTTCATTTCAAAGTGTACCATTAAAATGAGAAGAATTGGATAATGTTCATTACTCAAATAAAATGGAAAATGAGATCTAGATACATTGCATCAATTAGAGAACACCATAATGAATATAAATAAATAGTGCATACTATATATACTTTTATCAAAGTTTATAAAACATTCATACAATGTTTTGAATATATGTGTTTCAGTTTATCCTAGTATTTATTTGATTCGGAGGAATTTTTGATATTAAAAAATATGATTAGAGTTTATGAATATCATAAAGAATATTTACAAAGGTGGAGGTGATACCCATATCTTTTGGAGCTATAATATTTTAAGGATATGAGATTTTAGTAGTGGATCATATTAAAATAATGGAAGACCTTGTAGATGAGGAATAAAGGTTGTTGTGGAAAATGCATGTGGATATTTCCTATAACAAGTTGTTAAGGTAGTGGATACAATATTGTTAATTGGGAGGTATATCCATATTTATAAAAAGAGATGTTTGATGAGTTTTATAAATGGTGTTAGTAGGATGAACAATTATTGGGTTGTAAAACTTTTTATTTCTTATGCATTTTTAATTCTAAAATAATAGAGTAAATGATTACATGTTTGGGATATAACTGTTATGTAAAGGAGTAGGTATTCATACTGAACCATTTAAATATCATGTAATTATATCTATTTATATTTACTACATATGATGTGAGGTTGTGAGATATCATTGAGTGGGTTGAAATTCTATCAAGTTACAATTGTTGGTTTTATGAATTATTCTTCAATGTAAACATATCTATGATTCACCCATCCCCTCTATGTGATCATATAAATAATTTGGTACATCATATCTGAATGAAATGGAAAGTTTTTTTTTCTCCTATTATTGAATTTTTTATCCCTGAAGTTATGTTCATGTGGATTTATTTAAAGTTTCATATCTTAGGTGATTTAGATATACATGCCTTGGATGTATAGTCAGACCGGTGAGGATTATATTTTTTGAAATATTTTTGGTTTATGAGATGGTAATCATCATATATATCCTTTATATTCCATATTGTGTCTTTTTTTATATGATTATATATTTTTTTATTAATGATTGGTTAGATTGTTGAAGTGCTTTGTTGAGGAAATATTTCCCTAATATATTTTTGATGTTCCTTTTTGGGTTTCTTCTTCAGATCATTTAATGTTTTGGTGAATATTATTCATCATTTAATGATGTTTTTTGGTTACATTTATATGAATTATACCATGGGTTGTTTCATTATTAATATAATTGAAATTATGTAAAAATTATGGCATTTTCATTGGTTTCTTGAGGTATGGTATGGTTTCTGATGAATAGTGTGCCACTAATATGCATTTTCTATCAGAATCATCATGGATGTTCAATCTATTTAGATTGAAAAAAAGATTCCTAATAGGATGTTTTAATCTTAGGATTAGAATAATTTAAATTCTTAATGATTAATTACTCTAATTTTGTTTCTCCTTTCCTTTTGGATGTATTGTATTTTGTAATTTCACATTTTTCTCTTAGAGGAAGTTTTCTATTTTGGTACTCTCTTTGTGGTTTACACATATTTTGTGGTTATCTACGGCCAAATACTCTTCGTGAATAATATTTAGTGATTTTGATAATGTGTTTTTATGGATACATCCTCTCACATAATGGAAAATATATTTAAGGTGGTTCCACTATTTTATATTGGTTCATAATTGTAGGGAGGACAATGTTAAGTGCCTGTCTACATAGTTAATTTATTAGGATTTAGAGTGGATCTTTATTGATGATATCTGATGTTGTCTGAATAATATTATGAATGTTCTAGGAAATCTATTTTTCCTTAAGGGATTTAATTATAATTCATTTCATGTTATCCCCTACTTTGACTTGAGATGTTATATTTGAAAAATGTTGAACAATGAATATAATTGAGGAACCCTTGAGGTCACTGTGGATTTTATATTTTGTTGAATTATTTTAAATTGTGTTATTATATGTTACATCACAATATAGAATGGTATTTAAATAATTTTTAAGGATTTCGGGTGCCTCACATGTTACACGTTGTTTGGAATAAATTTTAAACAACATTTTGTTATGGAATAAATGCAGATATTATCATTTGGCATGGCAGTTCAAGGGTAGTCATTCCATATAGGTTCATAGGGGAAGTTGTGTGATATTTCCATGGGGTATCTAGTGTAGCACACAAGGATAGAGTATGGATTAATAAAACATATAAGGTATTGATTATTATTTCTTATAAAATAAAATATCCCTTATTTCCATATTTTCACTTTTTTCATTTAATGTTTTATTTTAACCCCTTTCCCCTACCCCCTATTATTATCATGATATACACAGGGGGGAGTCCCATAAAAATATCCAAATTTATCATACATAATAATTAAATTTAAATAGTGAGTATTCTGTATATATCAAAATGATCTACACCAGGGCCATTTAGGTATACTAGCCTTGGAATCTTAGGAAAATAAACAATGGGTCCCTAAGTGTCCAATATTCTCTCCCACTATGTTTTTAATTTATATAAATTTTATTATACATGTCATAAATAATACATTTCTTTATAACCTTAGGAAAGGAAGCATAAAACATCCTAATCATGGACACTTAGTATGTGTAAACATGGGTGATATCAATATAACAAGAGTATAGGAGTTTGAGAACTACATATTAATATTCTAAAATTGAACCATAAATATCATAGATAATAAGTTTTAGTCATGTCGTAAATACTTATAGTTCATAAGACATCAATCATAAAGGAATACTATAACATGATCAATAAAAACATAAAAATGGACTAATATATAGATATTTTTTCATGAATCCATCTCTCCAATTATAACCCTCCTAGGTTGGCAATGAAGAAAGGGAGATAATGACCCCTGAGTCCCACCTCTAATAGGCCCCATGGTTGGCAACTATCCCTGAGGGTATACCAATCACACAATATAGAAGGCAATACCATTTTTTGAAACAAGATCGATATATATGATGGATCGTCTACAAAACAACTTGTAGATATTGTATAAAATTAAACCAAAATCCATCGCATAGGCATGTGTAAAATAGAATAGATACAAAAAAAATCCTCTATGGTAAAGAACACAAATTCAAGAAAAAACAGCTACTAAAAAACTATCCCAATTCTCGATCTAGTAACACCTAGAATAGTCAACATAATTCTCTTAGAAACCTGAAAGATGTTTTATACATTATGGGTGAGAATATAGGTATACTCAATAGGAAATCCAAAGTATATTGCACACATGTGAATAGAGCATACTAATGCTCCCATGAGAAAGCAAAAGAAAAAAATAGAAACTAACATGTATAAAAATAGTCTTGAACTCACCACAATACACTCACCAAATAACTAAACTCATGTAAAATAATATAATCAACATCAATTATATGGATCCATGCACAACATCATGCTGATTATCTACATTTTCATAATATAAAATGTCCTAATTCTCCCACCACTTCTGAATGTACCGCATCACGACCTGCCCCCACAGACCTAGGACCCACAAAACACATCACATCCTAACAATATACACCTTGGCCACATTCAACATCATATCCCACCCACACACACCTCGGATACATTCCAAATCACATCCCATCCTGAAGTACCTTGGGAAAGCACAAATCATCTCATCGTGAAGACACCTAGAAAAGAACAATGCATCTCATCCCGAAGTGACCTAGGAAAGTACAAATCATGTCATTCTAAAGACACCAATGAAAATACCACTTGTCTCATCCTAGAGACACATATGAATTTACAACTCACCCTAAAACACTTAAGCCCACAAACCACTACCAACCAAATGAATCATGGGATACCACTTTCTAGAAGAGGTAGTTGGAAAGAGTGGGTGTCCAGCCATTCATCCTATCACCAGGATTTTTGACAAAGACACCCTCCCCTATGATTATGGGGGGGGGGGGTTGAAATGTAGTTCTCAATTAGCATGGGATACATATAGAAATCACACGGAAAATACAAGTATATATATATATATATATGAATGATGAAAAAAACTCCAACCGAACCTATGGGTTCTAAAAAAATAACCATCTTACAATACTACTAACTTCTCTGATACATCTAAATGCATAACACCACACAATAAACCACAATCTCTTCAAAATTGCCAACTAATTTTAGTTAACCACTATATTTCTTTTTTTGTTCAAAATTAAACACATAGCCCATCATTTATTCATCCATTAACCATTTTCATTCAGTTATTCAACCAATCTCAAGTAATTCCACATTTTATTAATTAATTAATTACTCTTTCCATCACTAGATGAGAAACCGCTAAATAAGACCCACCACATATAACACAAGATGGTAATTTAAAATGGTGATCATAGCTGTAAAAATAATAAGGAAGATCCACATTAAAGACACATGATTCCACATTCTCTATCTTTGATAACAATTCCTAGTATAACAGAAATCAATAGAAACAACCCTCAACTCACAAACCCATCTGTTAACACATTACCGCACAAACATCTCACTACCCAACTATAAAGACATGTAAATTTTTTTAATTAAATTAAATTACAAGTCTATGAAAATTGATGGCACATGATTCCAATTTATGAAGTGCCCAGAAATATATGTCATAAAATGTTAATATTTAAATAGCACCCAAGATTAGATTTCTTGAAAATGTGTAATAACTCTTAAATGGGTTCCTAGATAAGAAATATAAGGGCACTGTTGCATTTAGGATGACTTTTTTACCCCAGACATGACTTAAGATTAGTCAGCACATGCCTATAGTGAGAAAACCCAAAAATGGAATAACCATAAATAAAATAATTAAATAAAATTATTTTATTTTTCAAATGATTATAACTCATGAACGGTGACTCAGGATAAAAATATGAGACCACCGTTGAACTCTTGAGGGTATTATTTTTGTTAGGTAGATCCCAACACTTGCTGGTGCGGGCCAAGAGTGGAAGGCAGTTTTTGGTCGTAAATAAAGTAATCAAGTGAAAATTATTTTATTGTCAAAACATTTTAACTTCTAAATGGTAACTCAAGTAGAAATTATGAGAGAAATGTTGAGATCATGAGGGAATGTTCCCTCTAGGAGGATCCTAACCTCGACTGGTGCAGGTCGAGGGTGACTGTTAATAAATTTTGAACTTTTTTAGGTATGTTCACTAAACATGTGAGCATCGATTCAATATTTTTAACTGGTGATTCGATTAAAAATATGAGATCATCGTTGAATTCACAACACCATGATTCACTTAGGCGAAGCATAACATTCACCAGAAAGGGTTGGGAAAAAGGGTAAATTTTTGGACATCACAAAAATAATAATAAAATAACTCAAATGTTATTTTCTTCTCATCTCACTATTGAGCGGCCGATGGAGGGACTGTGGTGTAATGTCACGTTTGAATGGAATTCCTTTAATGACATGAACCTTGGGTTGCATAACCATGACATTAGTTGAATTAGTGGAACATTAATTTCCGTTCATTAATGAACTACATTTATGAAATGCAACGTGAGTGGTTTCATCTCATCTATTTAAACAATTCTTGGGCATGGGTTTTAGGGTTTGATGTGATAAAGCTCTCAAAAAATGTCGGTGGAAACATGCACCAATGAAAAATGAGGAATGAATGAATGCCGATGAATATATTCGAATGAGGAACCTTATTCCTCATCCGTAGAGCCTTCCTATGAGTTCCATGTAAGGGGATTTATGTGCTTAATTCCTCCCTCTTTTTCGTTATAGAATATTATCATGAACGCATGCCAACTATCCAACCGGTTGTTCTGCATTTCATTGTTTTATCTAGGAAGATGATGTAGGGTTTCTTTATTGGGTTTTGTTGAATAATATTCCTTCCCATGTTATAACTCCAATGTGGAGAGTGTGGCACAAATTGGACAAGGCACAGACCCCCCGCTGAACTTGTTCTTGATGTGTTCTTCATTGGAAACTGAGAAACACCATTGGAAGACAAAACAGAGGGCCTCATAGTGATGAAAGCATCTTGGGAGGCCCGTAGGCACAGTCAGAAATGAAAACAAACCTCTGGAGCTTCACTAGAGGCCTTCTAATGCTCCGCCAGCACGACGGTGCTGACTCTTGCTGGCCGCAAAGGGACAATGGCGCCTTAAGCTTCCCCAGAGAACAAGGAAGGCCATCCAATGCTGACCGCATTGACAGTGGCAGCGCACCACATCAACAGGCCATGGAAGAGGGTCACAGCTCTAAGAAGTGTTTAAAGCTAGACCCATTCACGTGGGTCCACTTTCGACCGGTCCATGCAGACTAGCCTAGTGGAGCAGCCCCAACAGGCGTCATTGATGGAGGAACCCGAATGGCTAGTCCGTTTAGGAGGGGAGCCGACCCCTGCGCCAAGCTGGCAGGCCGCACCTAGCCAGCAGGCCTGGTAGGTCCAGTGGCCCAGTGGGCCGCACCCACCTAGGTGGGATAGGCCAGTCCCATGGCCTAGCAGGCCGAGCCCATAGTTCAGTGGGTCGGGTTCGGTTGGTCAGACCGGGTCAGACCGGACTAGGACCCATTTAGGCCCAGTTTCACTTAAAGGATCATATCTCTTAAACCGAACATCTGTTGGATAAATCATCTATGTCATTGTAACCCAAAGGTTGAGGTGGTTCTTTTGAGATACTCTACTTGGGTTTTGGAGAAAGATGTATTACAGTTGGTTTGTATTGCACTCGAATCCAACTGGGCCCCCGACACTAAAATTCTTAAAACTTACAAATCAGGCATCCGATTGACGTGCCATCTACTAAGTTGGAACCCCTATGAAAAAGTGGTTTATCAGGATACTTCTTTGTGGGAAATCGTTCTGATTGAAATAATACTGTTGAATTGAGGAGCAAATCCTCATAGAATCAAGCGTACTAAGTTCGGGAATCTTGTGGCTGGTTGTGATGTGGGGAATCAATAGTGATTATGTATAGGTTAGTCTCTATCAATCATGTGTGGGTTAGTACTCAAATATAATTTGGGTGTCAGCTCTCATCGATCATGTGTGGGTCAACACTAAGAGATCTTGTGTGGGTCGGTGCTCAACGATCCTATGTGGGTCAGCATCTATATATCTTGTGTGGGTCAACATCTCTCAATACTGTGTGGATCAATAGTAGAGCCTCTTGACTGAATAAAATGATATATCTTTACAGCTAATCATACGTACATCTGTACTTAGGTTATACCTGGTGTGAGATGTATCTTGCATTGTGCTTTTTAGATTGAGAGCATGCATGTGGATGTTCCTTTGTGTAATTATGAGAGACCATCAACAGTCTTGGGGACCCGACTAAGTAGTGTTATACTCACCCCTTCACGGGCTTCACCCATACCTTATTGTGTTTTGTGAAAAAGACGAGCATATTTTATTGAGACTTAGGTAGCAACGACATTACAGTGCACATAAGTGACCAGTTGGCGTGGAGAGTCATAGTGACTAGAAGTACCTACTCTTCAGGTAGGATCCTTAGAGGACGATCTAATGGGTTGTTTTCTATTTCTATTGTATTATCTCTTTCATTTGGGCGTGTATAATGAACACTTTACTTTCAGTTATCACTTTTACTTCAGCATTTGTACTACGTGGTTTACTTTTGTAGTGTACCTAGTCTGTGTGTGTAAAGGTTTAAAGACAATGCCTTCCCTTTTAGGTACATGCCTTCTAGTGCTAGCCACCACCCCCTTGTCTATGGATGTCGGGCTTGCGGTAGTCACAACACGGGCCCCGGAGGATGGGTCATGACAAAGTTGTATCAAAGAGCAGTCAGTTCTACCAATGAAAGAAGAGTCTCTATTTTCTATGTAGAAATAGTGTTAACTGTCTGGAGTTCAGATTTCAGTCCCAAGAGTCTAGTGTAATTGTGGAAGATGACGTATCCATACACCAAGACCCTGAATTCTGTTTTCTGACTCGATACATGAAAACACTAGTTGTGTGTGTTTTGAAAATGTTTTTATCTTTATCTCTTTTGAGTCATCTCACTAATTATGACATAATGATCGTCGTTCATCTTGATACTCTTTCAATATGACTCCACATAGATATCTAGCTAGTATTCCAATGTGTGACCATGAGGATGGTCTATAGAGTGATGAGTATTTAATACAAATAATGTTGCCTGATATGGTATCTTCAGGCGGTGTCCCAGTGATACCACTGCCCATTGTTCAGTAGTTACTACTGGCGCTACTAATAGAGGAAACATATATGATCAGTGCCTTACAAGAGTTTTAGTGACAGATACCCCATTGGGTTCTAAGTTGAGCCCGAATCACATGTGGATAAGAACTGTCTTGAGCTGCTGACCGAGTTCCCATCTAGAGAGGGCACCATTAGATCAGATGGTGGTCTTAGACGTGAGCCTTCTATGTGGCTCAGCAGGGTGATGGAAGGTTCTAGATTAAACTTATCATATGATGAGGTGTCTTTTCCATGGACGGAGCATGAGAACCATTCTCATTGAAGGGGTCTATTTTCATAAAAAGATAAAGGGTTTGTGTTCCCAAGATCTTCTACATTTTTGATAGGATGACATGTCGGTAACTGAGTATTCGTCGTGGTGTACCGACCATTCTAGGTACTCAATGAATACGATACGACTAGTGCCTCTGGGCTCGGACCTCCAAGCGAGATGGGTTTAGGAACATCCAAGGTATAACTATTCCTCTGAGACACCGTATTCCCATGGAATTTCACCTCTTAGTTCTATATATTACACTTGGACAACCTTCTTTAGAGATGGTGGAATCAAAGAACCTAAAATACATTTCTATGATGCTCGAAATTATCCTCCTCTTATTTAGAATATATCTAGATGCCATTAATGAATATAATGAAAAACTTATCCATGAGATCATGTAACATATTGTTTATAAGACACATGAACACAGACGGTACATTCGTATCACTAAAGGACATAACCACAAACTCGAAGTGCCCATACATTCATATGAAAGCAGTTTTTAGGATATCACTCTCCTTTACCCCTAACTTGTGATATCCAAACCAATGATCAATCCTAGAAATCCAACTCACCCATCTTAGATTGTTGAAAATATCATCTATTATAAGAAGAGTGTAATGGTTCTTGACTATCACCTAATTCAGACTCTTGTAGTCTATAAATAGTCTCAGACCACCATCTGAATTATTTGAGAACAACATTGGATCAACCCATGGTGAAACACCATGCCAAATAAAACCCTTTTTCATAATTTCATATATATGAGTCTCGAACTCCTATAACTGTGAAGTTTTGAACTGATATAGACCCATTGAAATCAAAGAAGCTCTCGATTGTATGTCTATCCAAAACAAGACATCACATCAAGGGGATATCATAACAACCTACTTGGGGAAAACATCCATTAAGTTCACAATGATTCCGGGAACCTATACTATTTCATAATCCACTAATTCCTCTAAAAGCTCTTACAACAAAGATAGAAGGGGCTCCACATGCCGACCACCCACCTGAAACCCCCGCTCACCAACAAAAATGACATGATGAACATCCACATCTGAAAGGACAGTTCTCACCTAGATTAATTTGTTAACAACACATAAGGAACTAAACTTGTAGTTGTTGAGGATGACATTGTATGGTTGCATCTTTAGTAAGATGAGAACCCCATGTGACTGATGTGGCCCCATCATCAGCCTATATCCCCAGAGAACATCAAACAAGATTGTCTGGCCTCTAATTAGTATACTCAACACTAGGGGAAGGATAAGACTCTCTACATTTAGTTCAAAAGAAGGGGATATAAAGGGTGAAACAAAGGAGTGTGAAGATCCAAAATCAAATAAGTATAAAAACGTGTACTACAGAAACTAATCTTACCTCAACCGATCTCTAGCGCTGCTGGAACTACGACCTATGGTACATGAAACTGACCACACTCGACTCCCTTGAATTTCTGTTTATGACTGCATTCATGACCATGCCTGAGTCGAGGTCCCTAAACATGACAATGATCCTGAGGTTGGCCTCAACTTACTGTATCTCCCCTTGCTGGAGAAAAATATTTTTGTCCCTGGTACTTAAAAAGTATCACCGGAAACTGCTGCTAAGTTTGATACTGAACTTATCAACCTCCACCATATTATGCTCAAATAGCTACGAGACACTAGTTCTCAAGATACCTGTGAGGTACACAAAATAAATACTTATGTCCCAATTTCAAAGAAAAGTAATGAGGATCATATGGTTATAGAAGAAGGTGATGAGGTCGACTCCCTGCTGGCTGAAACCTTGAAGGAATAGGTGCCTGAGACCCACCACTAGTAACCCTTAATTTCAAAGAACTCAACTATATCCCCTCCTATGGTAAACCACCTCATGTGTGAATCCTCTATATCACCCTTCCCTTTTCTAAACATCTAGGTTCATTAGTAACATAAAGGGAGTAATTTCATACTTGATCAAAGAATAGAGTGCCTCCTCCAAACAACTCATAAGAGACCTTTCGTCTAGAATGAGATCTGGGGGAAATGAAGGAAATCCTATTAATTGATTCAAAGGTCTCATACTGAAACAATCACCTTCTGATGGGAGAGTTGATACAAAATATTCTCATCATTTAATGTCGAGGAAAGGAACTCTGCCTAGAATTCCTTCATGAAGATGAAACAAAAAATATGATTCCTTCCTCTCCTCAGGATACATCATCCACCAATGATGCACATATCCTCACATCCAAATGATTAGTAAAGAAACCTAGTAATCCATCAATGCCTAGATCAAAATGATGGTGATATCAAGGTACTATATCTAGATCACTATTTGAATATCCAATATAATTCTCATGTACATTCCCAAATAATGTCTCTATAATGCATGAAACCTCCTCTACCACTTGTCTTCTATATCAATTGTATCAATCCTCTGTCAACCCACCAGCTCAACCTGTTTTTTCTCTACATGTGGGTCCACACATAGATGAAGAACTAGATCCATATCTGTAAATGAAATAAAATATATCTTGAACTTGAGTATTATGGTTTTTAAAATTCACTTTAACATGTTTAATTAATTTCACTCATTTTTATCCATTTTATCCTTTACAAAGTGTCCTATTTAAAACTAGAGAACAATTCATTATGATGTTTTTAGTTTTTGTAGTTGTCTACCATGATAATGGTGCTGCCTTAGTTGGGGTTTCAGTAGGCTTAGAGTCCTTTCATCAGATTATGGGGGACCCTAACACATAACATCCAATCATAAAGATACTTGGGAAAGAAAATCCCATCTCATTCCAAAGAAACCTGCGAAAGAACAACTCGTCTCATCCCAAAGACACCTGGGAATGAAAAAAGTCACCCTCAATACAAGGGCCTTACGAAACACAATTATCCTAATTAATCTTGGGATCTCACCACCTGGAAGATGGGGTAGGGTTGAGTGGGTGGCCATCCATCCATCCTCCAACTTAGATGTTTGGAAAAGACACCCTCCCTCGTGATGATGGGTGTCTTCGATATGTAGTTATCAACTAGGGTGTGGTGGATATAGAAATCACAAAGAAAATACAAGTATAAAAATACATGATACCAAACCCTCATGCTTAGCCTATGGGATCTCAAATAAACAACCATCTCAAAATACTACCAACTTTTCTACTACCTCTTAATCCTAACACCACACAATAAACAAAAACTTCTTCTAAATTTAAAACCACTTTTTTAAATACCGCATTTATTTTAATATTTATCATTAACCACACAACCCATAATTTATTAGTACATTAACAATTTCAATTATATTATCCAATCCATATCAATCCATTACAAATTTTATTAATAAATTATTTATTCATTCCATCACTACACAGGAAAACACAAACCAAAACACACCACAAAGAACAAAAAATAGTCATTTTAGAAGGGGAAGAGCCTGATAAAAATAATCAGGTGGATCCATATTAAAGAAACATCATTTCACATTCTCCACATTTAATACCTATTCATGTTATATCATAAATCAATTGAACCAACCCCCCAAATCACAACCCTATCTAATCACACATTACCGCACAACCAGGTCACATCCCTACCACACTGCATTTCTTATCAATTACACAATAAATCAATTTATCAATCTAAGATCCCATTAAATATATAAGTTGATGTATCATATACAAATTAATATATTACACCACCCCAGATAACGCATATTACAAAACCATTTTCACAGGCATACCACAACAAAAACTAGGGAAATAACACAAATCATAACATTGCCATTTCACATTTAAGTTGTTCCACACATGTAACCAAAACCATTACACAAATCTCACCGTAGAAAATGAAATAACCCATTTTCAAATTTAGTAATGGGGACACATATTCAGTTCCAATTAATTATTTATGTGTGTCATCACACAAACCAAGGCATGGGGCATTCATTCAGTAAAATGATTAATGTGATTAATAATATTTTCAAATATATGTGTTCAACATGAACCAAAAAATCTGAATCCCATTTAGCATCTAGAAAAGGGCCCCTATTATCCATGATTTATAGAAGGTAATCAAGCCCATATAATGGAAAATATCACAATAATAATATTATAACTGAAAAATCAATAAAAAAGATCACATGGAACTTTATTAATTAAAAAATCATTATGATTTTGAAACGAACCTTTTTAAAATTAAGAGTTCACAAAATATTGTGAAATGACATTACATTGAAAATATCCATTCTTAAATATAAATAAATCTTTAAAATATTGGGTGGTAATTATTGTGGTAAATTCCATTCATGTTGTATAATTTTAAAAAATGACTCCTTTCAAATTTTCTGAAAAAGGAAAATGGAAATTGTTTAGAAATTTAAATGATTATTCATTGTATAATTTTTTTAAAAAAAAAGATAAATGCATACAAATTTCATTAAAAAATTATATGGTAACCTTAAATGATTCTTGATTGTTTTTTCAGAAATCATTGATATTTAATAAAAATCATTTTTGATCGATAAGAAAAATAAAGAAAGATTTATTTTCAATAAAATATTTGGATTATTGAGTACATAAAGATTGGGAAATGTAGTGAAAACATGTATTATCAATAAGTGATGTGTGTAGAAGAAAACTCATGAAATTATTGAATAATATATAATTAAATTTCACCATTGAATTTATAGTCATAAACAATACTAATGAATAAATAGATTGTCAAATCAAACCCTTACCACATTGGTATATTTTGAATGGATAACCTCATGATTGATATAACACTAGATTTATTTTTATATCCCATAATTTTTAATATTATAATCAAAAATATAATTCAAAGTAAATATATTCCCTACACAAAAGGAACATATGGTGGATATGAAATATGTCTCCTAGAAATAAAAGAGTCATTATAAATGACGTACATCATATGGCGATAATTAAATAATATGTACAATGAAATAATAATATTAAATGAAACATTAAATTTAATCATAAAAAGTTAATTTAATATATAACACATATTTTTTTTTGTATTTACCCCTCAAAAAATAAGACAAATGCATGACATAACCTACATACCAAAGAAAACAATTTGAGGAAAAATCGCATTCATTACCTATCAAGTTCCTTTGTAAATGTATGAACCACGTGTATAATAAATATAGGTTTATCATAAATATATTAAATGATATTAATAAAATGTATACAATGATATAATATTTAATTATGAAATTTTATTAACTGTTCTTTATCAATTTCTGGTTAAAATCCCTTTCTGGGTAATTACTGCAACATTATTAATGTTTGTTTTCGTTTTATATCATAGTTAATTTCATTTTTAACAAGGTTCCATCATATAAAAGATGTTAAACAGTATATAAATATGTTATAAATTCATTATATTATTATTGAGAGTAATCCATTAATTCTAGATATATAAAATTAATTACACAATTCATTGAGATGGTAGGGAATATCTACACATCGATGATATTTACATTTTCCATAAAAAAGAAATGAATGACATTAAAATAATATATTACATTTATATAATAATTTTTATGTCATATATATCACATATGTTCATTAAATTTATTATCGTTACCTTTAATTTAATGCGTATGTGAAAATCAAATAAGATCGCTTCGCATGGCAGTAGTCCACCATACACACGATCAATTCTACCATATTCCCATGGAATTAAAAGAATGATGGTATATGTGATATTATAATTATAAGAAGTATAAAAATATATTAAATTTCATATCAAATTTTATAATCTATAATTATATACATTTATGAGACAGGGTGATTGAAAAGATGTTATATAAGTTTGTGATATGGTAGTACTCAATACACACGCTCGATAGTTCAGTTCCCAATTTTATTAAAAAGGATATTGATATAAGATATTATATAAACACAAAAAAATATATTTATTTTTTTATATGGTTTTTATTATATTGGTGTTATTAATATATAAACGAAGATGGTAATAGGTTAATTAAAAAAGAAAGAGCTTAGTGAAGATAATTACCGTCAATCGGAACAACCTCCTTTGGATTTCTTATTGACGACGTGAGACTCAGTCATATGGGAAGGGAAAAATATCTATAACTTGTATAAGTATTATTTAATGAGATTATATTAGGTTTTATCATGAAAAAACACCTAATAGGTGTGAATATGTGAGGTGATTAGGTTAACATTTGTAATAGAGGAGGAGTTGAATTTTTGTAAATACACAAAACCATTCAATAATGGGGAGTCATTATCAACCCACATCCCACAAATATTGATAAATACTATATTTGATGGATCATAGGTTTGATCTAAACCACCAAAAAAAATATAATAAAAGTTTTAAAAATATGTTTTTAACTTATATGTTTTCTTTCTTTATCAAATATAGTTTTCACTATAGAAACTATCATTTTTATCTACAAAGATTTAAATTTATGTTTAGAAATAAAATAAAACTTATTAGAAAACTTTTACTCACACATTAAAAATAAGTAATGCAAATTATTAAACAATAATACTTTGTATATAGAAAATTAATTTTAATATAAGCCCATGGAACGCGTAAAAAATTTTTCTAACCTTTACAATGGTAATAATGTTATTACTATTTAGTGGTAAATATAATAATTATAGATGGAAAATTGGTCCATTAATGGAAAATTATTGAATTTTTTAAACATATAAAAATAAATTTAAATATTATAGTATTTTAGTAATTTCAAATCATTCAATTAAATATTATTTATTTTAAAGTAACTTTAATGTATATTTTGACTCTATTAAATTAATTTCAAATTATTAAAATATAGAAAAATGTGGAATTAGAGTATATCAATTTAAAAAATATCTATCATGATATATATATATATTATAATTCATCAAATAATATAATTAAATCAATTTATATGAAATTTAATATTTTTACCATTATTTATTTTATTTTTCTACAAATTTAGAAATTACACCATTTTCATTTATTAATCATTTAAAGTAAATATATAAAGAAAAAGTCTAAAAGTTATTCACAATAATGAAATTAATTTCATTATTCACAAAATGACCATAAAAATAGTGAATATATTTATTTCTGCCTTAATTGAAATTTAAAATCAATATGGTGATATTTTGACATTTTCTTGACATAAATTACTATATAAATCAATTTCATGTAAAAGTGTCCCAATAACAAATAAAAATAAGGCCTATAGTAATGAGTATCATAATTTGGCTATCGAAAAATTATTTTGAAAGTGTATATGAAATTTTAACCCATATATTTTTACTTTAACCCCCATAAACCTTTTCTAACCACAACTATCATAATTATTTTTTAGTTTTTTAAACAACCATTTTGTGATAAAATTAGGTTGAAATTATTATATATTATTAATCATATTTATTTAAATTATGGAATATAGATTCCCAAATTCCATTCATATAAGTGGTAAATTTTAATTAATATTAAATCTGTAGAAGCGTGGAAAAAGAAGCGAATTTCCAAAGTAAAAACCTTTATTAATGGATAAAATTTTAATAAAAAAATCAATATGAAATTTATTTCATGGATATAAATTTTATGAATCAATATATTATTTAACAAATTATACTTATGAATGATTTTAAAATATATGGAAATTTTTTTGATTCTATATACTAAATATAAATTTTTAATAAATATTAGTATTTTTTACTATTCATTATAAAATTAATCATTTAAAAAATTACAAAATATTAACTCTAAGATTATTATGACATTATGATTCCAAAAATAATCATTATTATTTTTCATTTCATTTTAAAAAAATTATAATCAAATTATTATTTTTTCTCAAAAAACCACTAAAATTTTTTTTGAGAAGAAGGAATATTCAATGTATATGAGTACTTAAAAAAACCTTCTACAAATTTTTTATATTTTATCTAAAGCCTTTATAATTAATTTTAAAATTTAGTTTATTTATATTTTTACCAAAAATATTAATGTATAGGTTATAACAATCATGAATAAATAATAATTCAAATAGTTTATGTTGATTTATAAAAAAAATGGTGTTTCATACAAAACACTATATCAGTGAAATTAACTTTATTCAAAAATAATTAATATATTAATTTTTTGTTACATTATACCCCCTTAATCTGAATATCCCCATCTAAATTTTATCACTTTTTAAAAAATGGTAGAGTATTCTTCTACCTCATTACATTAGTAGGTTCCCATTTAGCTTCTTCAAGCTAATGGTTTCACCAATTTTTTTGACTAGTTGAGTTGTATTGTTTTGAAGAACATTCTATATAATATACTCAACGTCTTGAATTATTTTCCTAATAATAAGTATCATTCTACAATGGTATTCACTCAATGTTTAGTGCATGAGGTAAACCGGGTATGTACTTCCTTATGAGAGATACAAGGAACTCAACGTTACAATTAGAGAGATTCGATAGATGTTCCCACCAATAAGATACTTTCCTAACATGATTTATAATATCAAATGGGATTTAATATATATATACCAAATTTCCATTATATCAAAATAAAAACTTCATAATTTAATTGTTCTTCGATCAAATTCTACATCATCCATGAAATGAAAATTCATGTTGAATTTCTCATACCTAGATGAATATAATCATCATATGATACATATGTTTCTCCAACAACATACAAATATTTTTTAAAAAGTAAAATGGTAATAAAAAATTATACAATAACATCTAAAGTTCACCTCAACCAATTCCATGAATAGTTAACCATATGGAACCTATAATTATAACAAAAAAATGAAATTAAAAATACTAGATATAAGGTAACTAAATTTCAAAAATCAACTTCTAGTTAATCCTAAAAAACAATCTGATGTAGCTATTTATTCCACATATAAGAAATGGGAATACATTTAACATATATTACCATTAAAAATGGTAATATCTCAAATTAAAATTAAACCATAATGAAAACATACACTCACTAAAAATCCAACCCATTACACTCTCCATAAATAAAATCATATATTATTGAATATATTCCATAAATCAAAAAATTATGTAAATTCAACCAATGATAACATAAATATTATTCAATTTAAATCACTAATCAGTTCCATGATAATCATAAATATACAATTTAAATTGTCTATATCAGTAATATCATTTTGAAAACAACATTATCAAAACATCAATAACATTTTAAGGGTTATATTTCCCTTTAATCATATGTTTTATAAGAAATATTAACTTTTTATTAAAACAAATTTGTTGTTCATCAATACCATTCAACATATTATTTAATATTATTAATTAATAACTTATATACTAAATTCTATATATTATTCATAATTATTTAATTCAATTACATAAACACATCAGTCATTCCACATCATTAATAAATAATTAACTATTATTCATCATTTTATTCCTTAACATCTTAATTTATTCATACCTCATTTTTAGTCTCTTCATCATTGAAAATAATGAAATTAATCATAAAAATGATTGATATTCATTTTAATATTAATGATACCATAGAGGAACCATTATTATCATTCATTTAGTTCATAGAAATTTTTATTTTTCCTTGGAAAATAATTACTATGTTTCTTTATTCTCCAAAAATAAAAACCCTCTGGTTATTTTTAATAATTAACTAAAGTTATTATATCTAATTGCATGATATGCACGAATATAAATCTTCTATCTCATATGTTCATTACAACATAGAAATTATTAAAATTCATATTTTATCATACATGATGCGTTCTTAATATCACAAATGTTCACATTTGTAATCATATATGATGATAGATAATTAGGAATAATAACTAAATCATTCCATTTATTCATCATCCAATTTCCGTTATCCTTATGATATTGTCTATCATGTTAAATTTTTACCTAGTTTTATGTTGTTACAACCCTTGACTGAATCCAAAAATCATTTTTTAAGAAATAATAATCATTGTGGGGAACCACATAATCATTAAAATTCACTGGTAACATATTTAAATAAAAAATCTTATTCTCAATCTATGAAACCATGAGCATAGAATAAGTTATTCATATTCATTATTCAAAACCTTCATGGTGGTTCATAATGGATTTTTGAATTTCAAATTTGTAACTCCTAAGAGTGTTGAACAATGTGGGAATTATAGACCATCTAAATGTTATAGGTAATGATTGAGTCAAGAATGATGCCCCATTTTTGAGTTATTAACCCTTAGTATATCTATTCCAGAACCCCACCCACTTACAGTATCTAAAAATAGATAAAATTTATTTGAATCCACTCTATCTATCATTTACCAATATTCCAGTTTATTTTACTATACATAGAATTATCCTTAGACTTATTTGTAGACATATCCCTCAACATCTCATTAAAATTTTATTATCTTAGTTTATAAAGTATAATGAATCCTTTATTTGATACCAACTGTAATGGAATAAATTTATCATACATGAAAATTTCATCTTAATAAAACAATGTACATTAAATATCATAATGATCCACTCTAAAATCATTTTACTATAGTGAATTTTGAAGCATGGACACATACAAAAATGGTACATCAGGGAACTATATTATCTACAACTAATTTATCCAAAACACAATCCTTCTTAATCATTTAATATATAGTATATTTTTTTATCCCAGGAATGGAAACATACGAAAGGGTGAGATTTGATACTCATTATAGGTAAAAAGGAAGAGATAAAAATAAGTTGATAATATGGGTATGTGAAAATTAAAATGAATATTGTAAACTATACCTTGAATGTCATATTTCATAAACATGAGTCATGGAATAAATCATGTTACTTGAAATGAAAAGAATCATAATGGAATCAACCAACATGATCCATGAGAACCCAACATTGGGCACATGAGCCTTAGCCTGGTTGGCAAGGTCTCTGATGGTGCATCCAAGCGACCAGGGATCAAAACCAGGCGGAGGTAGGATTTCTGGGTTACTGTAGCAGTACTGTAGCATGCACTGTAGCGGTTGCTGTAGCAGTACTGTAGCAGGCACTGTTTGGAACTGTAGCAGCTAGGAATATGCCCCCGTTTGGGCCTTCAGGCATCTGATTTGGTCCCCGAGTCCTTCATTGGCCTTCGGGCACCCAGGCCTTCAGGTCAGTTGGGCCTTCGGGCTATCCATATGGCCTTCGGGTCACCTGCAGAAACAAACACCAGACCAAAAACTACAAGGAACAAGAACTACAAGGAGGATGGGCAAAGGAGCTTTCACCACAGTAGGAGCTAACAGATTGCAAGAAGGAGAGGGTATGACACCTGCCATCGGGAGAAGCCTGTGCATGCATGGGAATGCCTAGACGAACAGCCATGCAGAGGTGAAGAGCTGATTTCAAAGATGAAGATGCTGAGGAGGAGCAAGTTCCAAGTTGTTTGTCTGGGTTGTATGGTATGTTTGTGCCTACGGGCATTGGTTCCTAAAAAATGGCCTACGAGCATGTAATAGGGTTCCACCTAATCCCTTGAAAGGTGGATTATCAATAAATAAAAAAAATGAAGGCCTTCGGGCCATTGGAGGAGGAGAACCCAACATTGGCATAAAAAATGATTTTTTAATACACATAAGTATTATAAAATTCTTGTTAAGTCTATCGACCATAACATTAATAACGAGTTATGCTTGGGATAATGACCTGTATACCAACTGTATGTTTGGATAACCTCCCATGTACCCTCTTTCAGGCTTCAGATAACCTCTAGTGTACCTCATTTCAGTCATGGGATAATCTCCCATGTACCAATTGAGATCATATAACATTCGTCATTACCCAATTCATTAAAGGGAGATATAGGTCCCACCAATCAGATAATCAAAAAAAATTTATATGCCAAGATAAAAAACATTAATAATATCATATCCCAAGGAATGAAATCAAATTCAAAAACATTTCATCATTTCATAATTGTATAATCCCTGGGAAATAGATGAGTTTTTTAAATATATTTTAATCATATATATAAATCATTTAGATAAATATTATTAATGATATCATTGGTTCATAACCCCATTAAATACTAAATAACATCAACGGATGTCATCTTAGATGTAAAATGATTTTCAAATATCATTAGGAACATTTCTTAAAAAACCATTTTCTATTAAAAAATTATTATTTTTAAGACCAAAATTTAAAAACACTATAAAAAGACCATTGTTTAAAAATTTATTTTCAAACACTTACTAAATTATTTTTAAAATATAATACTAATTATGGATGAATATTATTTCTATGGCATACACATTAAAATAATTATTCCTTTTACATTTTTGGTAAAATCCAAACATGAAATAATGATAAAATTCCTTGAATATTTCTTCTAATTATTTTATTAATAGTTAGAAAAGGGTAACAATGAGATTAAAAATCACACAAAAACATTTACACAATATTAAAAACAATTTTTAGAAAAAATTTATGTAGAAGAAAAATTGATTTCGATTGAATAGTGGAATATTGTCAATTATCTTTATAAACATTTGTTTATAATTTTCAGTACCCAAATAGAAGAAAATGATAAGAAACAAAATAATTCTAAATAAATAACTATAGGAGAAGAAAATTAATGAACTCATTCAGAAACTAATAATTAAACTTCATCATCAAAATCATAATCATAAACAATATCGATAAATAATGAGATTATATCAATAACCCCTAACCACTTTGGGAACATTTGAATCTAAAACCCCATGAAAGTGAAAAAATTAAATGAAATTTTGTATCAATTAATATAATTAATAGAATCATTAAACATGTTCATGGGATGCATATGCACCACAAAAAATAAATCATTGGTGGATATGGAATATTTCTCTTAATAATGAAAGAGATACTAGAAATACCTTACATGCTTTAGTAAATTTGAACTCAATATAAAATAGATAGAATAATATAAAATGTAACATCAAATTAAATTTTAATACATAAATTATGATATAAAATTTTAATGGGTTTATCTACAAATCAAAAAAAGAATGTTTGGGGTATAACATTACTTATTCCACAATGAATACAATTTGAGACAAAATTCATTACCATAAATCTTGAATTCCATCATACATGTTTTAAAACTCCTATGTAATAAATATAGGTTTATTAAAAAATAATAGAAAATAATTATAAAATTTATAATTAAATATATGATTTAGTTATTTCCTTGTATTATATATTTAATTGTAATTCATTGTTAAACTCACATTTTCAGTAATAACTACATCATTTTTCATGTATGCTTTGGCCTAGTATCTCTAGTCCGTTAATTCTGATGATGTTACATAATCTATGGAATGTTAAAAAAGATATTAATGTAGTATATATTTATTATATAATTATTTAGAATAATGAATTAATGTTTTTGATAGAAAATGATTCACAATATTCTTATAGATAGTCAGTCATATATATGCATGAAAGTTGTTTCCATTTTATAGTAGGTTAAAATTAAGGAAATAAAAATAATATTTTACAACTAAAAATAATTTTTATTTAATATATATCAATTATATTTATTATTTACCCTTATTACTTTCCATGTAAAATTTAAGTGAAGAATATCTCACATGACTTCCCGAGGTGATAGTTTTCCATACACTTGAGCAACATTATCATATTCCCAAAGAATGGAGATGAGTAATTTATACATAAGATTATAATAAAATAAGTATAATAATACCATAAAGAACATATATGATGATTAAATATTACAATATATATATATATATATCCTTGATATGTGGTTATGGAAAATAAGTCATGTCGGTTTGCGAGGCCATAATACAATGTACACAAGATCGATGATGTTGCTCCCCATTTTATAGATTTTGTGATAGATATTGGATATCCCATAAATATTATATAATCTAAATAAATGTTAGATACTGGATTCATTATAATGAAATTTTTATTACTTGAAATAATAGGGTAATTGGAGTAAAATGAAAGATCATAGTGAAGATAATTACATTCTCTTAGATAAATATCCTTTGGATCGATTTTTAATGTCATTATTTTGGTATGAGAAATATATCTATGACATGAATAAGGATGTTTGGGAGATATTAGTGTAGGGTTTTTTCAATCTAAATGGATTGAGTGGTGTGAATAAATGAGTTTATAATGTTTCCTAGTATAAATGATGAGGAGTGGTATTTTGAAAATACAAAAAACTATTAAATAAATAAGAGTCATTATAAATAAAAATAACTACAATGAAAAAAAGAATAGTTTGGAGGGATGAAATGCTCACTCAAAACCTCCACCACAAACAAAAAACTCATGTTGTTGTATTGTTGTTCCTCATCATTTATGTTTCCTTACTTTTACCATTCCAATTTTCATAACGGATACCATCCTTTTTGTCATGGTATTTTGTTTTTAAAAAATATAAATAAAATGAGGCTTATTATATAATTTTTTCCCCATGTTTCTAAATTTTAAATTGAATTTATAAAATAATAGCCATATATGGATCGTAAATTAATTTTAACACAACATCATGAAATATGAAAAATTGCATTTTACAATTTACCAAGGTAACAATGTTTTTACAATTTAGGGGGAAATATCATTATTATGAAAGGAAAAATGGTCTAGGAATGGAATATGATTTTTATTTTTATGAATTTAACATTATCATATCGGATGATGGTCTTTTTAGGAATTTTAAATCATTCATTAAATTATAATTTAATAAAACAAATTAATTTCAATTTCATAAAAATCCAATTAATTTGAATTTAATGGAAACAAGAAGAAGTTAGAATTAAAGTATGCCATTTTTAAACCTTTATATAATGTTATATTTATTATCAAAATTCATTAAATATCATAATTTATTCAATTTATATTACTTTTAGTATTTTTAGTATCACTCATTATATTTTTTCATTAATTAAATAATTAATGTGTTGGCGTTACTAAATAATTTAACATAATTAAATAATAACCAAAAATTAAAAATAATTTTCCAAATTAAATTAATATAATTATTTTTTAAATAAATATAATATTCATTCACATTATACATTTATCACTATGTGGTCCCATAATTCAATCATAAATGTAAGAGTGTGACATTTTTTATTTTTCATTAATTAAATAATTACATTGCTAACTTTCAGGGGAAAGTGACCCAAATGAACATAAAAATAGAGATTGTGGTAATATGAGTATAAATTTATAAATCTAATAAAAATCGGACAACTATATATGTAATTATTACCATTATTATTTTATTTTAACCCATATTAAACTTGTTAAAACCTTTTTTGAAGAAATTAACATTTATTATTATTACAAATAACTTTTAAAAAATTATGGTAAACATATAATTTTAATTATTTTGATTCATTTTTTTTTCAAAATTTCATATATAAATGTGGGAATATCAATTTCAAAATCCAACATGTCAACAGAATGAAGCAATAACAATTTGATAAAGAGAAAAAATTCATATATATATATAGTGATTAATAAAATAAATTGAATTTTAAAATGACTATAATGATATAATTATATTATATATATATATATATTATTAAACAAATTTTACATTTATTAAATTTATAAACAAGATGTATTTTTATATTTAAAAAAAGAAGGCTTTAATAAAAATCTATATTTTTTAATTTTTACTGAATATTTAATCTATTAAAAAAATCACCATAAGTAATTTTTTTTCATTTTTATAATAAAAAACTAGGTAATTTTCAATTTAATTTTCTAAATGTTTTAGAATAAGTTTAATTATATTTATCCAAAATTTATTTATCCATTTTTTTTAAAATGGTATTTTGGTGAATTTAAAAACACCAATAAAAATTATGTTCATATTTATAAATGTATATATTTTTTATTTAAGTTTTTTTTAAATATTATTTTTTAAAAAACATAATCTAATTCGTATAATAGAATATAATCACCTAGTTGTAATGTCCATGTTTACATAATTATTATAAGATTATATCGTGAATCATTATAGATTATGGTTCGGTGTTGCACAAGCTATCGATGAAATTTAAATATTTTAAAAACCCATGTACTAAAATATCAGGATGTTACACCCCCTAAAAGAGGATTCCACCCATCCCATTTTCTCTCTCCAGTCATTAGCATTCATTCTTTTTTCATTCACAATTTTTTAATGGGATGATCATGTATGAACTCTTCCGACCTCCCTATACATTTCCTCCAAATCCTTTCCTCCCACATTTCTAATTGTAATTTAAATAAACCCAATTATCTTAGAATGATATCATATTTATGTTTTGATTTTTTCTAGTGTGTGATATCTCCATTTCAGATCCCATTAAAACTAGATTCAATGTCTTGGATGAATGACATTTTATATAGTGATAGGGTCATGAAGTCAATCATGCAGTATAGTGATAGAAACATTTTTCAAGGGTGACATTATTATGCCATTCCTAATAAACTGGGGAGATTGATGAATAGGATCCAAGATTTGGTTAAGTACAATCTATTTAGTGAATAGGGCATGGAGACATACATAAAGGATATCAAACATCTTTAGTCTAGTTTGGATGGTGACTAGAATGATCTAATATTTGAGTATTTGGATAATAAATATGATACTCCTACTAATAGGCTTCTTAAACCGGAATGTGTGGAAAGGGAGAATTCTAGGATTAGATGGGTTGGTGCGGGTGATAGAAACACTATTTATTTTAAAGTATTTATTAAAAATTGGAAGTGACATGAGCATCCCTACATTATGCTGGAACCTGGTTTGTACTCGGATGAAATAGACATGTTTATGAACCTTTTTCATTCATTCTTCAAGTATCTTCTTGTCGAACCTGTTCCAAGAATTCCTAATGTTTACCCAATGGGGAGGCGGTGTTCCTAGATTTAATTTCAGTCCATGTTTTCATTCAGGACAATGAGCTTTTGGGTCCCATTCTAGAGGATAATTAAATATTGGAGGTCGTTAGGAATCTTAAAGATGATAGCATGCCAAGTCTAGATGGTTTTATTGGTATGTTTTATATGGACTCTTTGGATTTGGTGTGGTATAATTTTCTTAAGTCCATTAATGAATTTTTTAGGGGTGAACCTTGTCTAGAGTTGCAGGTGATACTACTCTAGTTCCCATTCCCAAAATCAGGAACCCCTACTATATTTTTCACTTTAGATTGGTTAGAAAATGTAATTTATAATAAAATTTCTCATGAGCATCATCAATTAAAGGATCTCAATGCACCTCCCGTGATGGGTCTCCATTAAGCAGCATGGTTTTGGGATGGTCTGGTCTATTCATGGTATTATTGTACAAGCCCAAGAAATTATAAGGGATATCAACTTTAAAACATTTTGTTCAAATATGGATACTAAATAGGATATGAAATTGGATTATGAGATGATATATTTGAGCTTTATCAACAAGGTTATCTGAGGTATGGGTGTCTCCCTGGTCTATTGATATCATCATTAGATGTTTTAGTTATTCATGGGTTGCTATTAAATTAATGTGGAAGTCCCATGGTTTCTTCAACGTGACTCATTTCCCCAGAAAAGTTGATCCTCTTTTACTGAGCCTCTTCATTCTCACCCAAGACATCCTCCATCTCCTCGTCCTTAGAAGCATGAAATTTGGATAGATACTCCCATACCAATGAATAATGACCCCAACATTCATTTCCCACCTTATATATGTGGATGAAACCTTAATCATCATTAATGGTAATAAGAATTTGGTTTGTGTCTAGATCAAGGTGTTGGAAGAATACTTCCATTGGAGAGTTCAGGTGATCAAAAAGACAAATAGAACCCTTTACATCTTCAGTAGATGTTCATAGAGCCAGGACACCTCATTGTGACCCATTCTGGGCATGCAAAGATGGTTCATTACTATGGAATACCTAGGTGACCCTGTCACTATAGGAAGACATCATGTTTGCGACATTGAACATCTTATCAGCAATTTCACCGATCATGTTCTCAATTATATTAATAGATTCCTATCATTTTAGGGCCACATTTCATTAGTAAATATTGGGGTCCTGCCTAATCTAGTGGAATACCTCTCTTCCATTAATGTTATCAATGGTTTCATCAATATCATTGATATGATCCATTATAGCTCTTGCGGGAGTTAAACTCCATTGGGATTCCTGGGAAAAGATGATATGACCGATTCAGGAATGAGGTGCTAATGTGTTTTTTATTACAGATACCCTCATTTTGGTGTAAGAAAATCTGGAATGGGAGATCAAAAAATGACAAACCCACTAGGGGAAAATTGTGTATAGTAATTTCAAAGGATGTTCAGGACTTAGTGGATTAACATGCGTCTCCTTTACTATCAATTATTTTACCCCTTTTAACTGTTATTCAACACCTCACCTTGTGGATCATTTTGGAAGGAGATCTAATATTTTGGAATCACATTTAGTGAGGCATGGTTCTAGGATTACTGAGATACCCACCCTTTAAAATTTTATTCAGAGAGGTCAGCCACTTCTCAACCTTCATCAGGTATATCATGGATAATAAACAACAGTCCATATTTAACCTCATTAAAATCAACTCATATTCAGATCGACGTGTGTTCAATCTCTTCTATTGAGGTACTTTCTCAACAAAGGAATTGTAATAGTATTTTAATCTAATGAATTATAATGATAGTTGGAATGAGGACATGTAGTTTAAGAGACAACCAACACAGTTTAACATTCTCACTAGGAGAATTAGAACTGATGTGGTTCTCATGGATGAGAATATTAAATGTTGTGGTATCAATATGGTCTCCCGGTGCTCAATCTAGAGTTCCCATAGTGAGTGGAGTTTTTACTATATATTCATTGAGTGAGAATGGGAATGTGATTTTTAGTCATTTTTTGGAGAGTTTACAGGATTCTCTACCCAAGATCTTGCCGACACTCATTTATTTTATCAATGGTTTCATGGATCGAGTGATAGAGGTACGAACAAGATAGCATAGACTATAAGATTTCATGATGGATATTGGTGACTTTGGAAAGCTTTGAATAAAGACTAGTTGAGGGGCTTAATTCATTAGATATTTCCATCATTTTTAGAACAAGGAACCTTCTCCTCAACATGGTCAGATTCATCAGTAACTTATGGGATTCTCCATCACTACACCTACTTCATAATGGACTTAATCACTCATAAAACTCATATAGTTATTTGTATTCCTAATGGGTGTGATGGAAACCACCCTCCATGGGTCTGAAACTCAACACTAATGGGCCCTATATCTCACGTGTTCTGCGAGGTGGAGGGGTTTTCCATGACTCTAAGGGCTTAGTCAGTATGGAATTCAGTACCCACAATTTTTGTGGAACTTCTCTATAAGGGGAGTCTCATGCTCTACTCACTGGCCTCTCATAATGAAACCAAGGAATCGTATAGATCTCATATTTTGAAACATACTCAATGATCCTTCTCAATTCTTTACATGGAACCGACTACCCTCCTTGATTGATTGGATTCACCATTAGAAGATTCCGAGGTATTCTCTCTAACAACATCTTAATTAATCACACCTAGCATGATGGGAATAAAGTCATAGACCAACTTGCTTCTCTTGCAATTCAAGCTTCTGGCACCTCATACTTTTATAACTTGAACTCCTTGCAGCCTAAGAGGATTAATATAGTTAAAAGGGATTCACTTTGGTTATATTACATTATACACCATTAGTTTTATGATTTTCTTGGAATTTCCCTGACTTGTACCTTTCCATTTTAAATAAATATATACATGATGATGATAATGATGTTGTTGTTTTATTGAAATTTATGATTTTACATATTTTAAATATTTTATTCAATTTGGTTTTTCTTAACCATAAATTCTATATGTTTGAAATATTTCTAGAATAATAATTAAAATTATATTGGATAGTTATAATGATTATTTTTTAAATAAAATTAATTTGTAAATGGTTCAATTATGTAATTCACATGATAAATGAAATACCAGGTACACTAAAATGGTTTCCATAATTTCTTCAAATTATTTTTCCTGTTTTAAATAGATTGAACCCATTAGGTTCGCGAAATATATTATATGGTAGTGTTTTCAACACTTAATGGTTTTTAAAAAAATGTTTTTTTGGTGTAAGTGATTGATTTCAAATATTTTTGGTTAAGATGGAATGTTTTTAATTATTTTTCATTTTCATTTTAAATGGTTGGTTTTAAATGTTTTTGAAATGATATTTAAATTAGTATTAAAATGTTGTTGAAATGGATAGGCATCCCTATAACTGTATTAGAAAGGCACACTTAGAAGTTTAATTGGTTATCCAATGTGTGAAAAAACTACAATTGACACAAATTTTCACTATTCCCATTAATTATTTTAAATTCATTGTGGGTTCTTTGGAATCTTTATTTTCATTTTCTAGGGATTTTACACTGATACCATAAGAGATTACATTTTTATGAGGGTATATGGGGTGAGGTGTGATTTTATTTCAAACAATTTTTACAATTTTTATATTATTCTAGATTTTTGAAATCCATTTAACCTAAAATGGGATTTCTATGAAGATAATGGGTGACCTACATGAGATAAATTCATGGTTTATAATAGAGGGATGCATAGGTAATTTTTCCCAGCAATACCACATCAGTTGATCTGAGAGTATATTTGGTTATTTGAGTTATCAACATTTTTGTAGACCATGGAATAAAATGATCCACCGAAAAAATTTATTTCCTATATTTCTGAAAGGACTACAAAGGATATGAAAAAGGTTAGTTATTTTGTCATATATTCTTCATCACTAGTTACATTTTATATTACTATATCCATAATAATATTCTCATGATTCTAGATCCATTTTAGGAAGACATATGTTATATTAAAATTTTCATTTCATAAATCCTATACCAATTGATTTTTTGGCACTATGATTCATTTATCCACTTTTATATGTTTTGGATTTTGGGGTTCTAATTGTGTATTTCTTCACTCTTATATATTTGGATTAATTTTCAAATTGATTTTTAAAATAACTTGGATTGTGTACTTTTAAAAAAATGAATGTGATGTTGTACTAGAAAAATAATTTTATAAAGGATGTTGTAAAGTAGGAATAAATGTAATGATTAAAATGTGTAATTTAGGGTTAAAATTTCATGGTTTTCATAGTATTTTAATTTAAACCACTGATTTATGTGGTGGAATAAAAAATCATGGTTTTATGTTTTATAGACCTATTTTTTTCATTGTGTTTTAACCTCTTTTGTAAAAATATTTTGGATATAAACTTCTAATGTTATTTAGAAAGAATAGGGTTGATTTGTTAAATGATTTATAACATTATGTTGGATTAATATATTTTTAATTTGAAAACACTATATTGTGTTTAAATTAAAATAATACTACTATTAGTTTATAATTAAAATTAAGGAATGTGGAAATTTGTATTCTAGCCTATTGAGTAATTTTATACACACATATATATTATTAAATTGTAGTTTCTTGAATTTGATTCAGATCATGTTTTATAATGGGGAAATTATCATCTTAATGTCTTATTATTGATATATTGGGACTTTAGTTTAGAATATTGTTTTTTTATTATTTCTTTTCTACACTAAAAAGTTAGGTCATTACTAATATTAGTTATTTTTTTGGATGGTTAAATTTTTTATATAGAGGAAATAATAGGAGACATAGATCATTATAAGATACAAATTTTTAATGGTGAGGGGATCATCTTCATTTTAAATAAATTGTTTAAATTGTTCGATTATCTTTATTGTTTTTGTATATTAGTTCTAGGTATGGACATCCAACCAGGGGATTTGTTGTATCATATTTTAAAGAGACATAATATAATGTTTTAACATAAAATTATTTGTGAAATAACTCACAAGTATGTTCCCTAGATTATGATGGACTAAATTACAACTATTTGGGATATGATATTTCCTTTGGGACATTATAAAATTGGCTAACATTTTAGATAAGATATAATCTTGGGCTGGTTTATAATATGTAAAGTAATAGAAGATCAATGGGCCAATATTCATAATATGAATAATTATATAATTATCTTATAGTAACGATTATATTAACGTAGTATGTATCTAACCTACAAAAGATAATTACCCTTCATATTTTTAGGGACCTGTTTTGTTAAAAAACATGAAATAAAATGTTTATGAGTATTGAATTTTTATATCTGGAATAAGAGTAATGCATTATTAATTTGGGGGATTAATAAACATGTCTGAAACCCCTTGGGTTAAGATAAAATATAATAAACCATCCTAAATTTTTGGTAATGTATAGAATGTGTTTTTTCGTAGAAATCAGATCCCTATCTAGATAGAAATATATTAGAGTAGGAAATGGAATAGATGCACCTATTCATAATAGCCCATGAAGTGGTTAGATGGGAATTAATTATTTCTTCACTTAATACATAACAAGTGGGTATTAGTATATAAATTGTTCTACACTCTTGAGGGTTATTCATTAGTAATTTCATAATCTACATAAGAAACATTATGAATTGTTCAATATGTTGTTTTAAATTGAATAAATGTATATAAAAATAGTTATATTATAAAACAAAAATAGGATAATATTCATAGAGAATATTGATTGAAACATACAAAAATATAATGTTAGGTTATTATTTATATTAGGAAGGAAAATATTGTTTTCCTAGTACCTAAGTTAGTGAGGATGAAGTATCATTAGAAATTATATCATGACATAGGTCAATCATATGGAAATCCATAACTGTTTTCATTTTTTGAATGATAATTAAAATTTTGTTGATGGAATTTATTTAAGGAAGGTAGATTATTGTATCCCAGTATTCAAATGAGTAGTATATATATATATATATTCAATCAAAAAAAATAAATGTAAATATAAAACTAATTTCATTATCCTAAGGATATAAAATAAATTTATACAAATATTTATTAACTATTTTATTTTCTTTATCAAATATATTCCTCTCATTATCATGTTAATTAATTTTTTTGAATAATAAATTGTTTTATAAAACCTTCTTTATGTGTTAAGAATTAATTATTAAACATTAAACATAAATTAAATTTCATTAATCATCAAAACTGATTTTTTTCCATAATTTGTATTCATGTTTGATAAATATAAAAAAAATATTTTAAAACATAAATAAAAACATTTATAAGATAATAAAATAATGAATTGTTTAATTGATAATTCAATTCCTCTTATTTATAGTGACTTATTATCAAAAAATAGTTTTCAAATTTTTACTATGGAGGTATTAACAATGAAAAAAAGGATATTTACATATATTTCTAATCATAGTGTATAAATTTAGTTGAAATGAAACATTTTTTTCCAAAAATATACATTTAAAAGATTAATACCACTTAATTAGAAGAAAAAATTCATAACATTAAAATTTTCTACAAATATATATATAATTAATTATTTATTATATAATGATTAATAAAAAAATTAAAATATAAAATTGAATAATAATAAATAATGGTTTAGTTTCTATAATTAATAAATCAGTTTTTATGTAATATGTTTTTTTATTTAAAAGAAAACTATTTGATATTTTAAAATTAAATTTATAAAAATTAAATTTATTTGTTATTTATAATTTCAAAACAAGTTTAGAGTTCTTCTTCCAATATTTTTATATAAAGGATGTTGTTTTGTATAATAATAAAAATACAATTTTTTTAAATCTAATTAATTTATTATTTTATAATTAATTTCTATCCCTTCTATAAATATAGTATAATAAAATGGTTTTTATATTGTTAATCTTAATATTGATATTATTTAACAAGGTTATTTTTTAGTTATAAAAGTCATTTAAAAAGGTAAATTTAGTGGCCCGAACCTCCTCGGTCCATTCCTTTGTCAAAATACAGTGTTTTAGGAGTTTTGGGAGGTTACGAACAATCATTACAAGATTTTTTCAAAAACACTGTATTGCAACTATTGATTGTTTAACGGTGGGTCGTCCACATGTAGGTGGAGATGGTTGGCCATCCAAATGGTGAGCCACATCAGTTACTCGCAACATTGAGTCAATGATAGTGAGTAACTGATGGTGTTTCGGGATATTGAGTCATGATGGTGACCCACCGAATGGGGACCCACCATCGGTAAGTCATCCACCAGTGACTCGCAACGGTAGGTTACTGTAACATCACAGGTAAATAAAAAATAATACATTTTCATATTTATTAATATTTTTGAATTAAATATTAATTTTACCTTAAAGGGGTTTCTATGTTCGATAGCGTGCCCGATACGCAACAACGAGTTTCTTTGAAATCTTACGTTGCACACTAGTAATATAATAATATTTTTTTTAAATGGTAGTTAACACGTAGCCGTTGTATTGGCAGGAATAAAGAGAAATAAATAAAATATTATTATATATGTTTTTTAAATGTTTTTACATTTATCCAATAAAAGATAAAGGATTAAAATAAGAAAATAATTCAATTTTTTGCATAGATACTCTAATATTCACTAAAAGGTCGAACTATCACCTTTTGATGGTGAACCCTCTTTAAATATAGTTTTGGTCACTCTTATATATTATATTGGACCAAATAAAACTCTTCTTTAGAATCGGGACATCAAAATTTACTTTGTGTAATTTTTTGGTATTTTTCCAATAAAGTTCATTTTTTAATGAATAGTGAAAAATGTTGTATTTTAATTCAAAACCTCTTTTTAATCTAATTTATTTATATGATTAGATTATATTTTGAATTGGTTTTAATGTACAATTAGAATATATTTTTACCATTTAATCTAATTTTGGTCATTGGAAATAATTTCACTTTGAAATTGGACTTAAACTAGTGTTAATGTTTTGATACATATTGTTTCATAAAAACACGCTTTTTGTTTTGACAGTGGGAATTAATTATTAAATTAATTAATGAAACTTATTTGTTATTAATTTTTTAAAATATAAATCAATTTTGAACTTGTAATATCAAATATATCTTAGGGTAAAGTTTTGATAATTTTCTGAAAAACTTCAATTTTTGATGAATAGGGAAACCACTAAGTGGCAGTTAAAAAAACTGATTTTTTGTTTCAATGAAACGTTACCACAACTGTGTTTTGATTTTAAAAATTCCTACATACATGGTTTTCATTAGGAAGTAATATGTGGTTCAATGGGATTAAAATAATTTATGGTGAATAGTAACTTTTAAGTTTATTAATCGCGATTAGAGGTAATTAGTGTAATTTAAGGTGAAAATAATGTTTTAATAATATGAGATGACCTAGAAACATGTCCTACCCATATTCTATGTGTCATGGATGACCAATAAAATCCATGGGTAAACTTGGGGACCCCATGGAGCTACTTTGGTAGGAAAATTACATTAATAACTTTTTATTTAAAGTTAAAATAAAAATGTCAAAAACATGTATTGTTTTGCTAAAACAATTTTTAATGGGGTTATACAAGTCATAATTTTTACTATAAATATTAATTTGAAATATAAAAAGATTTACTAAATCATGATAGTTTTTTTATAATTTTTATACATTAAATAAATTAAATTTTTTTTGACACCATGATGATGCATCGATTACCTTATTATTTAACGATTTAAATAAAACGAAATGATAATGTAAAATCTGAGACCTAAACTTGTCAAAAACATATTGTATGGGTGTATTTATAACCCTTATCACCTTATCTTTGAAATATATAATTGTGGGACCTTTAACAACCGAAAGTCATTTTATAATAAAGTATCCTTTTATAACTTTCCAAGAGTGCCCCCCCTCCTCTTATAAAAGGCCCCCACCTCTACCACCTTACCCACACCTCTCAAGCCTTTGGCTCGGCCAACCCCTGCACATTTTATCTCTAAACATCCCTCCCTTAATCCTTGAATCCTTACCTTGGGATGAAATCTCTTCGAGTAATCCATTTGGTTCAAACTAAGAAGAGTTACCCGATTTTAAGGTAATGTCTTCACTTGTGTTCTTTTGTTTTATTTTGCTCTGCAACCATATAAACTCTTTTAATTCCTTACTTTTGTAACAAAAAAAGTATCTTCAATATATTAGGATATTTTTATGAGAAGTATTAGAGCTACACCTACACACACCTTCGTCTAATGGTTAAATAACATACTGTTTCTGTGGTTGGCGATTTTCTGCCTCACGAAACGATGATTGTTCAATCTTCTTTTAACACCTTTCATGGTAGCCATTAAGATTTTACTCTATTTACATATGATATATATTATGCTTATGTTTTCCTTATGCTTATGTATTTTTCATTTGTTTCATACCTTTATGGTTTCCATTGTGGGTAATCACGATAATTTCATTTTAGGAAGTGCGGACTACCGCCCCCTAAAAGTGATTTGATTCATTAATACCATATGTGGTACGTATAAAGGATAGATTTAATGATATTATATATTATATTATACAGGAATCATAATAAACCTTTATATAATTATGACTTCAATCCATTAAGTAATAAATTGAAATGAAATTAGCATTCATGCGTACGTACGGCTTACCGTCTCCATGAACAGTGCATTTCATTTCTTACCTATAAATGTTATGTAATATTATAAATGCATGTATATACTGGATATATATGATATATATGATATCTGCATCATGAAAATAATTCTGGATATAATGTATATTTTACCCCATGAACAACTTGTAATTATAAAGAGTTTATTTTTGACTCAAGTACCAATGATCGAAAAAACGACCATTATTAACATAAATAATTACATAGTGTTCATAACATGGTAATAAGTGATATAAAAGGAATAATGAACTTGAAAAAAGGTTCTTAAGCAAGTACAAATCAACTCATGTTTATTATTCAGGAGACTAAAGAGCGATCGAGTCAAGTCAGACCCGAGGTATGGGACTTCGTCTCAATCTCCTTTCATTGAGGCATATTTTGTTTTATACACAAATTTCTTTTATGTGGTGTATAAACCCCTTTGACATTTATGTTTATTCAAGAGGAATTTTTTTATATGAAGCGTTTTACTAAACGACAAAAGGAATGTTTTTTTGTACGTATGTGGCGACAACGACTTCTCTGCTGTCGTGACCATTATTTGAGTTTCGGCTTCCTCTACAAGACATAACTTTTTTTAAATGAAAAATAAATACCATGTTTTAATTTTATTTTATTTTGGTATTGAAAATGGTTTTCAAAATGTTTTTATTATATCAATGTGTTGTATTGATATCTTGTGATTGAAATGTATAAATGTTATGTTTCCTTTATGCATGTTTTATGTGATATGATTATATTATAGTTCATTGGAATTGTTTAAGAAGACGGGTGGTTCCATGATAAACTAAGGGCGGGTGAGCCCGATATAGCTCTCCAATACATTGGGTAACACAAAGGAGTTAAACGTTAAGGTTTCTCCAAAGTGATTTTGGGAATATACTGTGATGGGAATTCCAAACGTAACCAATAGGGTTAATCCCAACATAAGAATGTTATGAATGCCTCAAGTTACCTTTATGTCTTATGATTTCTATGATTTATTCATGATTTGATGAGGTATGTTAAAATGCTTATGTTTTATGAGTAAAGTATGATTTCATACATGGACTAATGTTTTCTTTTCATACTTTTATATCCTTTACTGATCTTTTTATGCTCAACCCAAGTTTTTTTTGAAATGTTTTTCACAGGACATATTGTGGAATAAGGTCAAGGATGGGATCAGGGAAAATTCATGTTGTCTTAAACATTGAACTAGACATGAATTTTTTTAGAGTCCATGTTTAAAAAAAAGAAACTTTGTAGAAGTGTCTGCTGTGTAATCTTTTGAGTTGCAATAGTTATGATCTAATTCTCTAAAATTCTAAACCATGAAAAGATCCTCAATGTGAATTATTCATTTAATTCAATATTAAGTAAGGTATAATTCCAGGGCCTTAGAGTTGGTATCAGAGGTCGGTTTAGATAACTTTAGGAGTTAGAATTATATTAAATGATTATCCAAAAATATTTTTTCATGGTCGAATTGAAATGATGTAGCATTTGAAGATTACCATGTTGCTTCTTCTAAGACATGTTTGTTCGGAATGGTTTTCTGCAGAGGAAATAGGGAAGCAGTGCTAGGAAGGAATACAGAAGGAAATGAACTTCCGAATCAGCATCCTGAGATGGTTGAAATTGGAACTAAATAGTTTGTTGTAGTGATGGAACAATTGACTCAAGCGATAAATGGTTGTGGTATCCATGCACGAGATTATCCAGATCAACCGCAGAGGAACATGTCAGTGGTGGAACATTTCATGAGGCAACATCCCCCATCATTCAGAGGATCATCTGAACCTGTGCTAGCTAAAGGGTGGATTAAATCACTGGAGAATATTTTTGATGTCATGGGGTGTTCAGAAAATCAAAAGGTTAGTCTTTCTATTTACTGTTTGGAGGGTGAACAAGTTCAGTGGTGGTCGATGGTTAAAAATATCAAGGACGCTGATGAGATTGATTCTCTCTACTGGGATGAATTCAAAGGTATTTTTCTTGAGAAGTATTTTCCTAAGGCTGTTTGACTTAGGATGGAAAAACAATTCTTGTAATTGAGGAAATAGTAAGACTCAGTGGCTTCCTATGAAGAAAGTTTCACTCGATTGGCAAGGTATCCTCCAAATTTTATCCGAGACCTTGATAGTAAAATCAATCGTTTTTACTCATGATTAAAGACAAAATATCGAAGGGCTTTAGCTTCTCACGAGTTCAGGAGTTATGAAAATTTTGTTTGATGTGATGAGAAGGTGGAAATGGAGTTTGCCTATGATCAAGTGTTCTATAACAACCAGTAGAAGAAGATACTGAGGTGGAAGGAGAAAGGAAATAATTCTTCAAAAAGGTCTGATGGTAAGAAAACTAAGTTTCCAGTTTGTGTTAAATGTGGTAAAAGGCATGCTGGGGAATGTCTTAGGAATTCTGTAAAGTGTTACCAATGTGGTAAGATGGGACATAAGGCTCGTGATTTCACTGAAAAAGATCAGGGTGGTGGTAAGACCAAATTTTATTTACAGTTAGCGAAATGTTTTAAGTGAAATGAGATGGGTCACTATGCAAACGAGTGTCCGACAAAGAGCTCGATTGATGGGAAGCAGTTAGACTACAAGCAGAAAGGGGTGGTGAAATCCTTTTCAACTACTTCAGTTGATGTTGGGCCATCAAATTAAGTGGTATCAAGTACTTTGTTTTTTTTTTCAAATTATGCCAGTGTGTTGTTTGATTCGGGGTCTACACATTCTTTCATCTCTGAAAACCTTTCTAGTAAAAAGGGAATACCATCTTAAGAAATGAATCCTAAACTTGTGGTAAAAACACCTGGGGGAAATGTTGAGGAAAAAAGAATTTATAAGAATTTTCCTATCCTTATATGTGGAAAGAACCTACTTGAAAACCTTATTGTTTTACCTCTAGTAGATTTTGATGTTATCCTGGGTATAGATTGGATCTCTATTTTCCATGCTAAGATTGATAGTAGAGATAAAGAAGTTTCTTTTCAGAAAGAATTTCAGTTTGTGTACAATAATGAACCCTTACTGTTGATAACATATCAAGAGGCTGAGAAACTTGTAAAACATGGAAATGAATGTTACCTTGCACATATTGTTGAAAACAAAGGAACTTTTCAGATTAATGATGTGTCAGTGGTAAATGAGTATCCTGATGTTTTTCCTGATGAGTTTCCTGGAATAATACCAGATTGGGAAGTTGAGTTTACTGTTGACTTAGTTCCTGATGCTAAGACAATTTCAAAACCCCCTTATCGAATGGATCAAATTGAACTTTTAGAGTTGAAGGAGCAATTGCAAGATTTATTAAAGAATGGTTTCATTCGACCTAGCACATCACCATGGGGTTCTACTGTTTTATTTGTTAAAACGAAAGATGGTTCAATGAGACTTTGCATTGATTATAGATCCTTGAATAACATTACTGTTAAGAACAAGTATCCTTTTCCTCATATCGATGATTTGTTTGATCAGCTCTAGGGAGCTCAGTATTTTTTAAAGATTTACTTGAGGTCGGGGTACCATCAGTTGAAAGTAAAAGACGTAGATGTACCAAAGACTGTGTTCCATACTAGATATGGCCATTATGAATTTGTAGTTATGCCTTTTGGGTTAACCAATGCACCTGCTGTATTCATGGCCTTATGAATATAATTTTTCATGTGTTCTTCAATAAGTTTGTGGTTGTTTTCATTGATGATATTTTTGTGTTTTCTAAAAGTAAAGAGGAGCATGACAAACATTTAAGGGTTATTTTGAAAACCTTAAAAGAAAAGAAATTGTATGGGAAATGCTACAATTGAGAGTTTTGGTTTCAAAAAATTTCTTTCCTTGGTCATATTGTTTCTAATGATGGGATAACTATTGATCTTGCAAAAACAAAGGTTGTTGAAGAATGACCAAGACCCACAAATGTAACTGAGATTCGTAGCTTCCTTGGTTTGGCAGGCTATTACTGAAGGTTTGTTAGAAATTTTTCACGATTATCTAGTCCAATAACTAAGCTAACGTGGAAGGGTGTTAAGTTTATCTGGACAAAAGAATGTGATGATTGTTTTCAGGAACTGAAAAGAAGATTGGTGAATGCTCCAGTTTTGGCACTACCTTCCAGGAATGGGGAGTTTTTTATCTACAGTGATGCTTCATTGAAAGGACCTGGTTGCATCCTAATGCAAAATGATCAGGTAATTGCTTATGCTTCACAATAGTTGAAAAATCATAAGGTAAATTACCCAACACATGATTTGTAATTAGCTTCTGTTGTTTTTGCTTTAAAAATTTGGAGGTATCATTTGTATGGAGTAAAGTGTGAAATATATACCGATCACAAAAGTATAAAGTATATATTCACTTATAAAGAATTGATCATGAGACAAAGGAGACGACAATAATTAATCAAGGATTATGATTGTACAATTCATTACCATCCGAGAAAAGAAAATAAAGTGATTGATGTTTTGAGTCGAAAAAGTAATGCTTCATTAACAATGTTGCATTTGGAACGTGATCCTTTGGTTAAGGATTGGATGAAATTTGTCATAGAAGTTGTTGGTGTAGGATGTCTTTCTGTTTTGTTTCAGGTATCAGTGAAATCTTCTCTATCAGACAGAATTAAGCAAGCACAGAAGCAAGACAGTGAGTTGCAGAAAAAGGTAGAGCTGGTTCAGAAGGGTAAGTTGCCTGAATTCAACATTGATAATGATTTTGTTTTGAGATTTGGGAAGAGATTGTGTGTGCCTTGTGATTTATAGTTGAAGAGAGAGTTGTTATATAAAGCTCATAGTTCTCCGTTTTCAGTTCATCCAGGCAGTACTAAGATGTATAGAGATCTTTTGGAGTATTACTGGTTGGACGAAATGAAAAGGGTTATTGCTGATTTTACTGTGAAGTTTTTGACATGTCAACAGGTTAAATTAGAGTGGTAGTTACCAAAGGGATGCTTTAGCCTTTACCAGTACCAGAATGGAAATGGGAGAATATATCCACGTACTTCGTTGTGGGATTGCCGAAGACACCTCGAGGTAATAATTCAATCTAGGTTATTATTGATCGTTTGACTAAATCTGCTCATTCCATTGCTATACGAGATAATTTTTCCCTAGATCAACTTTCCCATTTTTATCTTAAGGAGATAGTCAGGTTACTTGGAGTTCCTCTTTCCATTGTATCTGACCGTGATCCCAGGTTCACTTCTAACTATTGGAAAGGCCTTCAGAAGTCGTTGGGTACTGAATTAAATTTTAGTACAACTTTTCATCCGCAATCAGATGGGAAATCAGAATGAACAATTCATTTAACATCCCGCCTTTAAATAACATAAACTTTCATACATTATACAAAATTGAGGATCTTTAAGGTTTAGTGTCTTGGAAACCAGGAACTTAAAACATGAAAACATAAAACATTCTTCTTAAATAATTAAAATGCTTCTCCTCATGTTCATCCTAGGTTCATTACTACATCTCATAACCTGGGGACATACATCAAAACAAAGGGTGAGCAGAAGGCCCAGTAAGGGAAACAAGAGAAACATTTTACATGTGAACTTGAGATACTTCAATAATGTCATGAAAAGAACTTTAAGGCATGAGAAAGAAATCTTGAGATATATCATAATAAAAATAACATTTTTCATAACTTTAAGATGTGGATAAAACATTTAATATTGACAATCATTTCATTTCACCAAGGTCCATCCCCAAGGTGTCATTAAAAATTACCAAGGTTATTCACCAAGGTATCAGTCTAAAAGGTCATCTCTAGAGATTAAGTCTTTACCCAATGCATTAGAGCGCTATCTGGGCACACCCTTGACATGTCTTTATTATCATGTGAGACACATATATCATCATCAATAATTTCATAAACAACCCATATATCATAAAAGAAATAGGTTTCATTTCATAATCATAACGTTTTAAAAACTTCTTTAAAGACATGATCTTTATGTCACTTTAACCCCACGCAAAAGGGAAAGCGGGTTTCAAGTATGTAAATCCCACAATTTAAAATATAAAATTTTGATATATATGTGAATACCCCTGTAGAAATAAGAGCTTTGAGTATTCACTTAATAACATAAAATAATTTTGAGATAAAAAGGGAGGCATTTTGAGACGAAAACTATGCAGCATAACGTCTACGATACATGGTTTTAGAAAACATTGAAAAGAGAAGGGACATTGGTCACCCATTCAAAAATGATACATAAAACAGTAGGGGAACAGAATATATAGTATTTAATAACATGATAATGAAATTTTAATGATATACGATATGAAACGAATAACTTGAAAGGAAGAAAAAAATAATATTTCTCTTATGAGAATTCGGAAGCCTAACGACGTCACTTAAAACAACCAAAAATGGATTGAAAAGATCAAATAGGGTCTCTCATCATATGAACATAAATGATAAGTATGATAGATATATAGATCATACCCCAACATAATAAAAAGTAACTTGAAAGACTTGACATGAAAACAGATCTTGAAAACGAGACGGGTGAAAGAATCCCTTAAAAATTTTGCAGCCTAACGGTGCCACTTAAAACTTTCATAAAATGAAATCATGAGAGTAAGAAGGGATCTCTCATTATATGAAAATGAAAAGGGTAGTAAGTGGAATATAAAAGAACATCCTCCAACATAAGAACATGGAGCATAAAATAAATGACTTAAAGGAGAGCATTTGAAAAGAAAGAGAGAGTTTAGATCCCTTACCTTAAACGTAACTCTTAAAACTCAAAGGGTGGGACCTTGAGAGGCTTGAGGGAACCTTGGGAGGACTCCTTGGGAGGTAAGGAGACCATAAATTCGTTGAGAATTATTTTGGAGTCCAAAGGATGAGATAATGGCTTGGTATTTATAGGGAAAGTTAGGGGACAAGGCATTAATGGCAACGAGACACCTCAAAAGTGGTTTTCTCAAAACCATGTGCTATCCCATGATATTTCCCATGAAGTTAGGCCACATGGGGCCCCCAATAAAATAATCTATCACCTTTGGTCGGCCAACCCTTAAAATATCTCATGAAAGCATCATGACACAGTTATGATGTCATTAAACATACCGAAACCCTAAAACGGTATTTTTACTATTCACTGAAAATTCAACTTTCTCAGAAAAATCCCAAAATTTCACCTTAACCAAATATCAATGCTATGATTTCAAAAATGAACTCCATTTAATAAAAATAATTTTCGAAATAGTTTTAATTTATTTTTTAAAATAAATACACTATTCACCGAAAATTCATTTTTTTCAGAAAAATCCCCAAAAATTACCTTAACATAATATCACTGCTCTGAGTTCAAAATTGAAATCCTTTTTATAAAAATAATTTTCTAAATATTTTTAATTTAATTTTTAATTAAAAAACACTATTCACCCAAAACAACAAATACTTGAATAATAATTTATGAAACCGTTATTTAACCATTTTATTGAATCACGTTACTTAATCAAGGTGCCTAGATTATATTAATACTTTATTTAAGTGAGATTACTAATCCATTTGGTCACATTACTAATCCTAAGCATAAAATCACTATTCATAATTTACTATTCATCAAAAATTATGTTGATCTTATTAGACTCTAAATTTCGTACTGGACATAATTGTAGAAGACCATTTTTTGAATATCATTACACATTTTTAATTATTTTTGGTTTACATAAACATTTTTAAAATAAAATTTTTCTAAAATTCATCAAAAATATGCATACTATATTTATCCAGTCATTTGAAAATTCATAAACTTCATCATAAGAAGAAATCCAAATTTTAATTTAAAACAATGGATTACACATGACATTTACAGTCTCCTTACATATCCCCTTATCACACCAGCATAGAACCTAAGTGTAAGGTGTGCTAAGGTGAGAGAATCTGAGGGAGGCTCAGCCAAAATCGCACGAGTAGTAATTTCTTTCAGTTTGAACTTCTCGCGAAGGCGATTCCATTCTAGCTTCACACGATGAAGTTCAGCTTGGGTTTGGTCCAGAGCAAAGCCCAGTGGTGCTACCTCTTTCCCAAGTTCTGTTATATGGGCTTCGATCGGTCCAAGACTACTGGGTGAGGCCATTAAATCATCTTTCTATATTAATTAACCAAGATCACTTGTATTTAGAGAAAAATATAGAAATTTTTAGTTTCTAGCTGTCATATTGACCAATGGTCATATGACAGTCAAAAACCCAACAGTCTCATTTTAATTATACTCATGTTATCCAATGAAACAGTTTTGTTGAGTATAAAAAAAATTAAAATAAAATAACACAAAAAATTAGGAAACAAGATTTATTCAAAATTTCAGGTCGTTACAATATTCCCCCCTTAAGAAATTGCGTCCTAGCAATTTTTAAAACTGGGTTTTGAAATTTCATTGAAAGTCCCACACCAGAAAAGGAGTCATTAAAACTATTATTTTAAAAGAATGAAAGGGAAGTAAAAAGGTCACCCAAGTTAACCTATACTAGTATCCCATGTAGGAAAACATGGACATTGAGGAAAAAACCAAGGGTCGCGTTCTAAGGGAGAGTGATAGAAAACATGATTAAGAGAAAGTTAACCATAAGAAAATCCCAAACATATGATGTGTGTAAACGGTCTTTGATTACCTAGTAGGAAACATAAACCAACAACATTTTGTTTTACGTTTCTTTTCATAATTTTGAGGAATTCATTTACTACATAGAACAAAAACATAAGGAAATTTACCTACCATCATGTAGAGTTTCATCCTTTAATAAGTTTCTACCAAAAATAATCTTTTCTTCAAACGATGAGCATTATAAAACACTTGGTCTCATCAAAACACAAGAATCATCTTCTTGAGAGTCACTTAATCCAAAAAAGATTAACTATCAATTTTTTCTATCTTTAAACATTATCCCAAAAACAGAAAGGGTATGATAAAACAACTCTTCAAAAAGAAAGAATCCCATAGGAAGGGAAACTACTTTTAAATATAAAAAGTTCCATGGTACTACCCAAAGTTCATCATAGACCATTCCATAAATAACTTTCCTTAAAATTCCTTGAAATAAACCAAACTAAGATTGAAACCCAAGTACAAGAAGGATTTCATAACACAGTCTTCCAAAATAAACTTCATTATTCATCTCCAAACAACATCAACCACTCCTAACATATTAAAACAAAAGTATCTAACCTAAACATATTTTACCCAAGATAGGTTAATCAATCCCATAAGTAACCTATATTACTATAAGTTCACCTTAAATTCATCGATTCATCAAAATATAAGTCAACCTTTACTCCTCAAAGAAAATACCGTAGTAATCTACTTACCTCGATCAAATAGGGTTCCAAAAATAGTGAACATCTTCCAAAATAATTATCATCTTTTAATCCCCTAATAATCTCTATCATATTAATATGGAAATCTTCACATTTCCTATCACATTGGTTGTTGGGACATGTTCTTCAATTTCCCTTCATTAACTAAGAAAAGAAAGTACAATTAGGGGCTTAAATAGTTAGCCAATAAACATGAAAAGGAACTTAAAGCATATAAGGATAACTTGTAGAAGAAAAGTATACCCTAACTTGTGATCCCCTAGGTTTCAAACTAGGTTATCTATGATCATATATTCTTATGTGAATCTTTATTTTATTTTATCTTTTTTACTTTAATAATGGTTCATACTAAGCTTATGAATTTACCAAAGCATATCCCCCAGGAGTGTCGTAACCAAGAGTGAAGCAAGGCCCGTTGTCGTGTACCAGTTCCCGTTTGAGTCTAGCTCAAAGTGGTGTTTTTGGGTTTTACCCCTATGTACATCTGTGCCAGTGCCATCTCTACCTGCTCGTATCCAGACATGGATGTATTTGCTTGGCAACCCATTACTCAATACTCACCAAAATACCAAGAAGATTTTCTATATATAAACTTTTATATAGGCATCTTCCTAATGTTTTCATATCCTAATTTCTAAAAATAACTAAACCATCCTTTGATACCAACTATAACATCCCTCCTTTAAATAACATAAACTTTCATTACATTATACAAAACTGAGGATCTTTAAGGTTTAGTGTCTTGGAAACCAGGAACATAAAACATGAAAACATAAAACATTCTTCTTAAATACTTGAAAGGATTCTCCTCATGTTTATCCTAGGTTCATTACTACATCTCATAACCTGGGGACATACATCAAAAGAAAGGATGAGAAGAAGGCCCAGTAAGGGAAACAAGAGAAACATTTTACATGTGAACTTGAGATACTTTAATAAGGTAATGAAAATAACTTAAAGGAATGAGAAAGAAATAACGAGATATATCATAATAAAAATATCATTTTTCATAACTTGAAGATATGGCTACAACAGTTAATATTGACAATCATTTCATTTCAGCAAGGTCCATCCCCAAGGTGTCATTAAAAATTACAAAGGTTATTCACCAAGGTATCAGTCTAAAAGGTCATCTCTAGAGATTAAGTCTTTACCCAATGCATTAGAGCGCTATCTGGGCGCACCCTTGACATGTATTTATTATCATTTGAGCCAAATATATCATCATCAATCATTTCATAAACAACTCATATAGCATAAAAGAAATGGGTTTCATTTCATAATCATAATGTTTTAAAAACTTCTTTAAACACATGATCTTTATGTCACTTTAAACCCACAGAAAAGGGAAAGCGGGTTTCATGTATGTAAATCCCATAATTAAAAATATAAAATTTTGATATATATGTGAATACCCCTGTAGAAATAAGAGCTCTGAGTATTCAATTAATAATATAAAATAATTTTGAGATAAAAAGGGAGGCATTTTGAGATGAAAACTATGCAGCATAACGTCTACGATACATGGTTTTTGAAAACATTGAAAAGAGAGGGGACATGGGTCACACACTCAAAAATGATACATAAAACAGTAGGGGAATAGAATAAATAGTATTTAAGAACATGTTAATGAAATTTGAATGATATACCATATGAAACGAAGAACATGAAAGGAAGACAAAAATAAGATTTCTCTTATGAGAATTCGGCAGCCTAACGACGTCACTTAAAACTTCCAAATATGGATTGACGAGATCAAATACGGTATCTAATAATATGAACATAAATGATTAGTATGATAGATATAGAGATCATACCCCAGCATAATAAAAAGGAACTTGAAAGACTGGACATGAAAACAGATCTTGAAAACGAGAAGGGTGAAAGAATCCCTTAAAAATTCCACAGCCTAACGGCGCCACTTAAAACATTCATAAAATGAAATCATTAGAGTAAGAGGGGATCTATTATTATATTAACATGAAAAGGGCAGTAAGTGTAATATAAAATAACATCCTCCAACATAAGAACATGGAGCATAAAAGAAATGACTTAAAGGAGATCATTTGAAAAGAAAGAGAGAGTTTGGATCCCTTACCGTAAACGTAACTCTTAAAACTCAAAGGTTGGGACCTTGAGAGGCTTGAGGGCACCTTGGGAGGACTCCTTGGGAGGTAAGGAGACCAGAACTTAGTTGAGAATGATTTTGGAGTCCAAAAGATGAGAGAATGGCTTGGTATTTATAGGGAAAGTGAGGGGAGAAGGCATTAATGGCCAAGGGACACCTCAAAAGTGGTTTTCTCAAAACCATGTGGTATCCCATGATATTTCCCATGAAGTTAGGACAAATGGGTCCCCCAATACAATAATTTAACACCTTTGGTCTTCCAAACCTTAAAATATCTCATGACATCATCATGACACAATTATGATTTCATTAAACATACCGAAACCCTAAAACGGTATTTTTACTATTCACTGAAAATTCAACTTTCTCAGAAAAATCCCAAAATTTTACCTTAACCAAATATCAATGCTCTGATTTTAAAAATTAACTCCATTTTATAAAAATAATTTTCTAAATAATTTTAATTTATTTTTTAAATGAATACACTATTCACTGAAAATTCATTTTTTTCTGAAAAATACTCAAAAATTACCTTAACATAATATCGATGCTCTGAGTTCAAAAATGAAATCAATTTTATAAAAATAATTTTCTAAATATTTTTAATTTAATTTTTAATTAAAAACACTATTCACCCGAAAAAACTAATACTTGAATAATAATTTATGAAACCTTTATTTAACCATTTTATTGAATCACATTACTTAATCAAGGTGCCTAGATTATATTAATACTTTATTTAAGTGAGATTACTAACCCATTTGGTCACATTACTAATCCTAAGCATAAAATCACTATTCATAATTTACTATTCATCAAAAATTATGTTGATCTTATTAGACTCTAAATTTCGTACTGAACATAATTGTAGAAGACCATTTTTTGAATATCATTACACGTTTTTAATTATTTTTGGTTTACATAAACATTTTTAAAATATCCTTTTTCTAAAATTCATCAAAAATATGCATACTATATTTATCCGGTCATTTAAAAATTCATAAACTTCATCATAAGAAGAAATCCCAATTTTTATTTAAAAAAAAGGATTACACAAGGCATTTACAATCTCCTTACATAACCCCTTATCACACTAGCATATGACCTAAATGTAAGGTGTGCTAAGGTGAGAGAATCCGAGGGAGGCTCTGCCAACATCGCACGAGTAGTAATTTCTATCAGTTTGAACTTCTCGTGAAGGTGATTCCGTTCTAGCTTCACACGATGAAGTTCGGCTTCGGTTTGGTCCAGAGCAAAGCCTAGTGGTTCTACCTCCTTCCCATTTTTTGTTATATGGGCTTTGATCGGTCCAAGACGACTGGGTGAGGCCATCAAATCTTCTTTCTATATTAATTAACCAAGATCACTTGTATTTAGAGACAAATATAGAATTGTTTAGTTTCTAGCGGTCGTATTGACCAATGGTCATATGACAGTAAAAAACCCAACAGTCTCATTTTAATTATACTCATGTTATCCAATGAAGCAGTTTTGTTGAGTATAAAAAAAATAAAATAAAATAACACACAAAATTAGGAAACACGATTTATTCAAAATTTTGGGTCATTACAATTCAGACCTTAGAGGATATGCTACGTGATTTTTCTATGGATTATCAGGGAAGTTGGGACCAACATCTTCCTTTTTTTGAGTTTTCATATAATAACAGTTTTCATTCCAGTATAGAGATGGCTCCATTTGAAGCATTATATGGAAAATGGTGTCGAACTCCAGATTTTTGGGATGAAGTAGGTAAAGGGAAGCTGATGGGACCAGAATTGGTAAAAGAGATGGTAGAAAAAGTTTAGTTGATTCAGAAACACATGAGAACAGATCAGGGCAGATAGAAAAGTTATACGGATAACTGGAGGAAGGATCTATCATTGGAGGAATGTGATCATGTCTTTCTCAAAGTTTCACCATGGAAAAGTGTGATGCGATTTGGTAAGAAAGGAAAGCTGAGTCCAAGGTTCATTAGATCATATGAAATTCTAGAGAAAGTTGGATCAGTTGCATACAGAGTGGCATTACCTCCGAGTTTATCTTAGGTACACAATGTTTTTCATGTTTCGATGTTGAGAAAGTATATGCCAGATCCATCTCATGTTTTGTGCCCAAAGGTAGTTCAGTTGGAAGAGAATCTCTCTTATGAATAACAACCAATCCAAATTCTTGACCGTAGAGAGCAAGTGTTGCGGAATATGGTAATTCACCAGGTAAATGTTTTGTGAAAAATCAATATGGTTGAAAAGGCAACATGGGAATCTTAAAATGTTACGAGGGATAAATACCCCCACTTATTTTGATAAGTGAATAAAATTGCGAGTACGCAATTCCCAAAAGGGGGTAAGTATGTAACATCCTTAGGTAAATAAAGAATAATAAATTTTCATATTTATCAATATTTTTCTAATTAAATATTAATTTCACCTTAAAGGGGTTGCTATGTTCGATAGCGTGCCCGATACGCAACAATGAGTTTCTTTGAAATCTTACGTTGCACACTAGTAATATAATAATATTTTTTCTAAATGGTAGTTAACACGTAGCCGTTGTATTGGTGGGAATAAATAGAAATAACTAAAATATGATTATATATGTTTTTTAAATGTTTTTACATTTATCCAATAAAAGATAAAGGCTTAAAATAAGAAAAGAATTCAATTTTTGGCATAGATACTCTAATATTCACTAAAAGGTCAAACTATCACCTTTTGATGGCAAAAACTATTTAAATATAGTTTTGGTCACTCTTATAAATTCTATTGGACTAAATAAAACTCTTCTTTAGAATCAGGACATCAAAATTTACTTTGTGTAAATTATTGGTATTTTTCCGATAAAGTTCATTTTTTAATGAATAGTGAAAAATGTTGTATTTTAATTCAAAACCTTTTTTTAATATAATTTATTTATATGATTAGATTATATTTTTAATTCGTTTTAAAGTACAATTAGAATATATTTTTACCATTTAATCCAATTGTGGTCATTGGAATTAATTTCACTTTGAAATTGGACATAAACTAGTGTCAATCTTTTGATACATATTGTTTCATAAAAACACGTTTTTTGTTTTGACAACGGGAATTAATTATTAAATAAATTAATGCAACTTATATGTTATGAATTTTTTAAAATAGACATCAATTTTGAATTCGGAATATCAAATATAGCTTAGGGTAAATATTTGGTATTTTTTTGAAAAACTCCAATTTTTGATGAATAGTGAAACCACTACGTGGCAGTTAAAAAAACTGTTTTTTTGTTTAAATGAAACTTTACCACTTCTATGTTTTGATTTTCAAAATTCCTACATACATGGTTGTCATTATGAAGTAATATGTGGTTCAATGGGATTAAAATAATTTTAGGTGAATAGTAACTTTTAAGTTTATTAATCGCGATTAGAGGTAATTAGTGTAATTTAAGGTCAAAATAATGTTTTAATAATATGAGATGACCTAGACACATGTCCTAACCTAATTGGATGTGTCATGGCCGCCCAAGAAAATCCATGGGTCAACTTGGGGACCCCATGAAGCCACTTTGGAAGGAAATTGACATTAATAACTTTTTATTTAAAGTTAAAAAAAATGTCACAAACATGTATTGTTCTACTAAAACAATCTTTAAGTGGGGTTATAAAATTCATCATTTTGACTATTAATATTAATTTTAAAGCTAAAAATATTTCCTACATCATGATATTTTTTTTATAAATTTTAGACATTAAAAAAATTAAATTATTTATGACTCCATGATGATGCAGCAATTACTTGATTATTTAACAATTTACAATAAAATGAAAAGATAATGTAAAATCTAAGACCTAAACTTGTAAAAAACCTATTGAATGGGTGGATTTATAACCCTTATCATCTCATCATAGAAATATATAATTTTGGGACATTTAAAAATTAAACTCATTTTATAATAAAGTAACCTTTTATAACTTTCCAAGAGTGCCCCACCTCTCCTCTTATAAAAGGCCCCCACCTCTACCACCTTACCCACACCTCTAAAGCCTTTGTCTCGGGAAACCCTTGCTCATTTTATCTCTCCACATCCCTACCTTAATCCTTGAAGCATTACCTTGGGAAGAAAGCTCTTCAAGGAACCCTTTTGGTTCAAACCAAGAAGAGTTACCCGATTTTAAGGTAATGTCTTCACTTGTGTTCTTTTGTTTTATTTTTCTCTCCAACCCACTAAACTCTTTTTATTCCTTTATTTTGTAAAAAAAAAGTATCTTAAATATACTATTATGTTGTTATGATAAGGATTGGAGCTACACCAACACACACCTTCATCTAATGGTTAAAGAACATACTGTTTCTGTGGTTGGCAATTTTCTGCCTCACGAAACGATGATTGTTCAATATTCTTTTAACACCTTTCATGGTGGAAATTAACATGTCACTATATTTATATATGATATATATCATGTTTATGTTTTCCTTATTCTTCTTTAGTTTTCATTTGTTTCATACCTTTATGGTTTCCATTGTGGGTAATCATGATAATTTCATTTTAGGAAGTACGGACTACAGCCCCCTCAAAGTGATTTGATTCGTTAATACCATATGTGGTACGTATAAAGGATAGATTTAAGATATTATATATTATATTATACTGGAATTATAGTATACATTTATATCATTCTGATTTCACTCCATTAAGTATGAAATAGAAATGAAAGTAGCGTTAATACGTACGTACGACTTACCGTCTCCATGAATGGTGCATTTCATTTCTTACCTCTAAATGTTATGTAATATTATAAATGCATGTATATACTGGATATATGTGATATATATGATATCTACATCATAAATATAATTCTGGATATAATGGATATTTTACCCCATGAACAACTTGTAATTATAAATAGTTTATTTTTGACTCAAGTACCAATGATCGAAAAAATGACCATTTTTAACATAAATAATTACTTAATGTTCATAACATGGTAATAAGTGATATAAAAGGAATAATTAACTTGAAAAAAGTTTCTTAAGCAAGTATAAAATAACTCAAGTTTATTATTCAGGAGATTAAAGAGCGATCAAGTCAAGTCGGACCCAAGGTATGTGACTTCATCTCAATCTCCTTTCATTGAGCCATATTTTGTTTTATACACAACATTCTTTTATGCGGTGTATAAACCCCTTTGACATTTACATTTATTTAAAAGGAATCTTTTTTTATACGAAGCGTTTTACTAAATGACAAAAGCAATGTTTTTTTTGTCGTACGTATGCGGTGACAACGATTTCTCCGCCACTGTGACCATTATTTGTGTTTCGGCTTCCTCTACAAGCCATAACTTTTTTTTAAATGAAAAATAAATACCAAGTTTTAATTTTATTTTATTTTGGTATTGAAAATGGTTTTCATAATGTTTTTATTATATAAATTTGTTGTATTGATATCGTGTGATTGAAATGTGGAAATTTTATTTTTCCTTTATGCATGTTTTATGTGATACGATTATGTTATGGTTCTTGGGAAATTTTTATGAAGATGTGTGGTTCGTGATAAACTAAGTGCGGGTGAGCCCGATATAGCTCTCCAATGCATTGGGAAACACGAAGGAGTTAAACGTTAAGGTTTCTCCAAAGAGATTTAGGGAATATACTGTGATGGGTATTACAAACATAACCAAGAGGGTTACTCCCTACGTAATAATGTTATGAATGCCTCAAGTTACCTTTATGTCTTAAGATTTCTACGATTTATTCATGATTTGATGAGGTATGTTAAAATGATTATGTTTTATTAGTAAAGTATGATTTCATACATGCACTAATGTTTTCTTTTCCTACTTTTATATCCCTTACTGAGCTTTTTATGCTCACCCCATGTTTTTTTGGAAATGTTTTTCATCAGACATAATGTGGAATAGGGTCAAGGATGGGATCAGGGAATCTTCATGCTTTCTTAAACATGGAACTAGACATGACTTTTTTTTAGATTCCATGTTTTGTAAAACAAAGTGACTTTGTAGAAGTGTCTACTGTGTAATCTTTTGATATGTAATAGTTATGAACTAATTCTCTAAAACTCTAAACCATGAAAAGATCCTCAATGTGAATTATTCATTTAATTCAATATTAAGTATGGTATAAGGTCGTGGCCTTATAGTTACACTGGGGAGTTGTCCAATGGTGATTAATCAAGCGGCAGCTCACCGAGTGGTTACTCACCGAATAGGGACACACAGAATGGTGACTCACCTAACGGTGACTCACCACTAGAAGACAACAATATAGACTCACCTAACAGTGAGTCATTTTGAAAGTTTGACAAAATTTATAACTTTTCGCAGTTTTTTCATATTCTACCATTTAATGTTTTACATGACATAAAATGAGTTTAGAACCATATTTAAGTATTTTTTGAGATATTTCAATGGAATTAAAATATATATTTAAATCTGTAACACTCAAGAGGCCCTTAGATAGTCAAAATATGTCGTCTTGATCATGATCTGACTTTAATGGATGTTGAAACTGTTTCTTCCATAAATATATGATATAGACTTTTAATGCCAAGACCCTTTATTCCTTGTATGTTTCCCTTTACTCTTTCTACTGAGAATCCCCCAAAACATTCTTCTTATAGGATTCATGCATCATTGTTTCACCCTAGGACCGTGTTTCCTTAGAGCCATGCACACCCCTTTTCAGCACTAGGAGGATATTTTAATCATATTTTCTTGAGGTATGGATCCCTTTGTCCCTCTTATTTGTGTATCACGTTGGTTGGGTGTAAGAATGTTTTCAATGTGAAGGTATTTGAATAATAACTTAATAAATACAATTGAATCGACTTTAAACGAATAAACATGGGATGGAAATTTTTTTGCATGATTCTGTTTTGTTGTTTATTGATACTGTGAGTTCTATGGGTTGTATTCCTATAGAAAAACTTGGTCGTTGGTGGTCATTTTTGTGCACTTAGGATGACTAGTGATGGATTGTTATTGATCGTGTGTTTAATGGTTGTATATATGAAAGTTATTATCCATGTGTACCAAGTTAAATAAATGGATTCCTTAGGATCTAACTTTCTCTATGATTACTCTAGAATTATCAACATGGAAATAAAGAATGGTTGTTTACTAAATATGAATACACCTTGCATAGTTTGGTATGGTTGTGTGTTGTGTGTGGTTTTGTTCTATCTTGCGCCTTGTGTGGTTGTGTGGTGCTGGAATCGAGAGAAGTTCTATAAGGCCAGGTGGTATAGGTAGTGTAATGGATTATCAGGTTGAGATATTTATTGATTTTTCAATGTATGCATAGTGTTTGAGTAGTTGGGTTGAAGACTCAGGGTGTGAGAGGTTTATGTAACTAGGTATAGTGTTTTTATACAGTGGAGTTTTTTGGTTTTGTTGTCATAAGATGTCTTGTGGAGTTTGACATTCAGTTGTGGGTTTTCTTTTTGAGATGAATGATTGGGTACAATGAATTTAATGAATGACGATGGAAATGGTAGGTATGGGTGTTAAATGGAGAGGAAATATGAAGTGAGTAGCTTTACGTCATTCTTTTCCACTGTGTGGGTTTTTCTGTGTGTCTTGTTGAGTGTTGTGGTTGCTAGTTTCCTTGGTAGGGATGTAATGAATAATTTTTTTCCTTAATAAGGAATTTTAATTGGATAAATAGGTTGGATGAGGGTATGTGTTGATTTGTGTCTTGTTGTGAAGAGGCTCTCATTTATTAACACCCAATGTGACTGTTGTAGGTATTAATAAATACATTTTAGAGGTAGCAACAGATACTATTTTCTAGGATGGTTTTTTTGGATGATCCCATGGGTTGGACATGAGTGTTTAAAAACAAATATATATACAAGTATTTTACTTTTGTTTTCATTATAAACCACACCCTAGTTGATCACTATGTGTTGAACACCCCCATTTTCAAGGGTGAGTGAAAATTTTCCCAACACCCTTGTGGGTGGATGGATGGATGGTTATTGGATCTTCCTTTCTCACTCATCTGGGTATTATAAATTGAATGATTCTTCAGGTAGTTTGTGGTGTGGTTGTGAGGCACATGTGTTTTCAGTCAAAAAATGAATTCCAAGGTGTCTACGAGATGAGATGTGGTGTGAATCCCAAGTGTCTACATGATGAGTTTTGGTTGTGGTCTAGGTGTTTTTAGTAAGTATATTGTATTTTTGTGGCCTAGGTGTGTGCGGGAAGGATGTGGTGAGCTTCACATGCCCAGGTTGTGGGACTAGCTCTATGAACCAGGTGTGTGCGGGCGAGTTGTGACATGGATCTTGTGGAATAGTGTGGAATCGTCTGTAAATTATCTATTAGGGTATGATTCATTAACCCATGGGAAGTTGTGTAGGGTACCCAAGACATATATGTTCTTATTATATTACTTTACATGACTTGCGTTATTTAGTGAGTGTGCCGTGGTGAGGCTGTGGTGGCCAGTATACCATGTTAGGTGTTGTTGGTTTCTTCTTTTTTTTACACAGGAGAATTAGTATACTTATCCACATGTGCATGAAAGACTTTGGTCATTCTTAATAAGTATACTTGTATGGTCACCCATTGTATATAAATGTTTATTTGAGTTTCCAGGACTACAAGGACCATGATGCTCATTTCTATCTCAGATTTCAGGGACCTTTATAGTGTCGTTGGTTATACAAGTTCTATTGGTATTTACATATAATACCCTTGTTTTGTAAAAATTTTATTTGAAACATGAATTTGGGATGGCTTTGTGTCTCATATATATATATATATATATATATATATATATATATATATATGTCTCGGAGTTGTTTTGGGATGAACCATCTTATCTCCAAATATTTTATTCTTTTAGAAAGGGAAATGCCTCCCATTTAGTGAGATTCTAAACCCTCAGTGCTGGTACCCACGTCAAGTCCTACTGGAGGTGGGACTTAGGGGCCATTATCTCTCTTCCTTCATTTCCATCCCTAGAGGGGAATCTTTTTGGGGGATGGGTCATGACAGATTGGTATCAGAGGTGATAGTTGAGATATAATATGGAGTTCGGAGTAAGGCCTTGTTAGGATTGAATGGGTTTGTATGTAAATAGTGTCAGCTGATCTTGGTGTGTGACATAGGCTAAGGAATACTATCTAAAACATGGGATTTTAGGGAAACCCATGATCTGATGTAAGTAATCCAAGCCTACCAAATATCCAAGTGAAGAAACACATTTTGCGAGGTAAATACCCTAGGAATGGTACATGATTCATGATGAATTGGGTTTATTTTAAATGGTATTATTGGGAAATTTGAAATAATTAATAAGTTAAAATGAGTTTAAATGAATATTGAATAAAATAATATACTACTCAAGCTTATGAGTTCCCTATTGGTCTCTCTTGTTGTTGATTGAAGTTATATGCGTCCAAAATTAATTACCCATTCTTAGAACTTTAGTACAACATATGTTCGGGGTCGATCCATAGGGAACCATGGCGTGCGTGAATTCAATTGAGTTAATACTTAATTAGGTGAATTATACAGAATTTAGAGTTGATTGAGTTGATTTTGGTTTTTGATTGAAACTAAATTTTTTTACTTTGAAGAAATGATTAACAGTTTTAAATAAAACAACGGGTAAACTTAAAGAGTTTTAAAATGGGAAGAAAAGACATGTTGGGGCTATGGTGATTAAGGAGTTCTTATGCAGATTGTTTAAATGGTTGTGTTATTCATAATAATTCAATCATTCTGGATTTCATTTAGTTACAAGATTTCCTTGGTCTGGTTCCTCTTGTTTGTAATTAGAGCAGTTGACTCCTTGGTCCAGTAGTCAGTGTTCTTAACTCTTTATGAAGTTCAGTCCATTAGTTGAATCCATGAAATCCTTCCAATGGTCATGGATGTTTTCACCATTACTTCCCTTTTGTATTGCTGAGAATTCTTCCCTTGGTCCAGCTCAGAATTCTCAGTTATATTTAATAGTAGAGTAAGAAGAGTAAGATGAATTACAACGATAGAACACAACTATATAAAACAACATGCAAATTATGATCCCTTCATCCATAGTCCCAACATGAGGGGTTTAGTTACACATATAAAGTGGAGGAGAAATGACACATGTTATACCTTACGGATTCATCGTGTAAGTCTAGAGGTACGGTGTCAGAATGTGGAATAGTGGAACTATGGCACCACGGTGGCTCGGGAATGGTAGCAACATAGCTTCTTCTCCCCTTCAATGGTTTCAAACACCCAAATCTGTAGTCCAAGGACTCTTTTTATAGAAAACTAATGTACATGGCGTGTATAGAAAGTACACGATGTGCACTTTTCGTCAACACACTTTGGTGCCAATTTCTCCGCTAGCAGGTGTCCTAAGACGCCGTCTTTGACTGTTGAACACGGCGCTGCCTGGTGGTTGGGTGTACACGGCATGTAGCACCTCCATACATAGCGTGTAGTATCATACGTTTTTCCACCACCCCCTTCTAGAATAGCAGACACAACGTGTAGAAATTCAAACACGCCATGTCTCCTTCAACGACCACATGGGCGTGTGGACTTTTCTCAGCAATCACCACTTCTAGAAAGTAGTACATGACATGTAACGCCACCTAACACGGCGTGTATCTTCTGCCTGGTGACATGGGCGTGTACTCCCTCCTTCGGTCCATGTCTCTGTTTGGATGTACACGGTGTGTATAAAAGTACACGCCGTGTAGTTTCAAAATTTTCACACGCTTCCCTTGATTCGTGTATTTATCCAGAAAGCTCATGAAAGTAAATAGAATTACCACAATCAAAGATTATGTTCATAAAACAACAGATATTTGTTGAAAACATGTTTTTATCTTCAATTATATATATGGAAATGTATACACAAATTGGGTGCATCAAATTCCCCCACACTTAGTCTTTTGCTTGCCCTCAAGAAAAATCTCAACATATAATTAAGAGAGCCTATACTTTAAAAGGAAGTCATTTAATTAATCAAACGTATAACTAATAAAGTTATGGAGGAAAAATTCTAAAAGGCACAAACAAATTCAATTCACAAGATATTAAAATCATGCCTCATATATAATGAAATTAACTACTCTCATCCTATTTGAACACATTTTTCAACCTTTCAAAAATAAGCATGCCACTTTATGATTTACCTTACCTATTAAAATCACACTCCACACTCAAGATGTTTTTAATCAATGTTATGCTCAATCTAAGGTATATACACTATATCCATAGGTTTCAAGATATCGTGTTCTCTACTTCAGAAAAATTGAATTACAAAAAATCATGAGGGATTTATCAATAAGGTTAAGATGTCTCTGTGGCTAAGGGTTAGTAGGTTCAGATGTGAAAATAAATTTTGAGGCTTGAAAAAGTTAGGCTAATTCCTTTAAACAACATTTCATGATATTCAAAGTAAAACTCACTGAAAATGCATCCTTCACAAGATCAGTCAAATGCTTTTGTAATCATCACCATCTTCCTTGGGCAAGTAGGGTTCATGGGAAAATAAGCATAAGGTCCCATTGTTGTTTGTTTTAGTTTTTGTTTATATATATATATATATATAAACACAAGGGAACCACTTATGAATATAATGAGTAGATATTTGGAACCCATTCTGCCCCAAATAATCAAAAGGCACTCCCCCACACTTTATTTCATGGCTGCACACAAAAATATGCCATGTATTTCCAACTCCCTCTTTAAAGTTCAAATGAATAATCATGCAAAGTTTAAAAAGAAATAGGGTAGGAAGGGAAATAGGCTTGTAATTTGGCTTCCTATAAAGGCTGTTCATGGCTTCTATGGGCTTAACGAAGATTAAATGTAGGGTAGGACTCAAGATAAAGGGGTGAAAACAATATAGTGCCTCAATCATGTTAAAGTAATTCAAAAATTTCTTCATGTTTTGAAAATAAAAACTTACAAATTCTTGTAGTGATGCATATCCTAAGAATCTCTCAAGAAATAGGGTATTAGAAAAGAAATACAAAAAAAGGGTTTAGAATACCTATCAGGAGTGGAAAAATAATAAAGGGACAATCAGGTCATGACATGCATATAAATGATTATCCTAATCAATGTAATTTAATCAAGGATGAAAAGATGCAATTGAAACTATATCAGCAATCATTTTAAAATACTTAAAAACTAAAATAAGCATATAACCTTTCCAAAAGTTTCTACTGATAACTCTATCATTTATAAGAATGATTAACCAAAATTGATTTAAATTTTCAAATATAGAATCTAATAATGATTTCTCCTAAATTAGTTTAAGGGAAAAGACTAAGTGAAAGAGATAGATGCTCCCCCACACTGAATATGGCACATGGCCCACCGAGTGCAATACTAAGGTAAAGGGTGGGAAAGGGGGTGATATGGGGGACAAAACAAGGTAAATAAGTGGATGAAGTAAATCCAAAAAGAAAGAAAATAAAAATGGAAAAATACTCCCCTCGTGAAAAGTGATGCCCAAGGCGTGCCATGACCGTACCTGTGACTGTCAAGAAAAAGGAAAACTGCAAACATGCATAACGTCACAACACCGAAAATGACAAAAGAGATATATAAGAGAAAGAAAAATGTCACTATCTTGGGGTTGCCTCAGGGGAGGCATCATCCTGTACAAAATCGGCCGGTAGAGACAGCGCAGGAGGCGTGGAAGCGCAAGGCTTTGACTCTACATTGGGAAGGGAAGCTGAAGATGTAGGAGCCACATGTGCTAGAATTGGGATCAGAAGCTCAGCAGCAGGCCCTGGCTCGGTAGAAGTGGTAGCAGCAGAGCTCACCATAGTCATCTGAACGGAATCTGTGGCCTGTGCATGAGGTGGCGGTGGAGCAGCAGCAGAAGGGATAGGAACGGAGGTAGAGGCTGGTGGATGAGGTAGTAAAACACCAAGATTCTGAGCAATATGCACCAACAGATGCTCCATCCGGTCCTGCCGGCCATCCAGACGAATCAAATGGCGTGCAATGGTGTCCTGGCGGCTGATGATATGAACTAACTTCTGCTCCATCGTGGCTAGGCAGAGGGAAAGAGTCAGATCGATCGAGGGTGCGGGGGTAGGTGGGATGGGGAATGGGACAACAGAAGGAAGGGAAGAAGAAGTGGGGTCAGTAGGAGGTGGGTGAGGTGGAGAAGCTGGAGGGGGTGGGGAAGTAGGAGAGGGGTCAGTAGCTGGGGAAGGGGGGTCAGCAGGTGGAGGGGCTCGAGCCTGAGTAAGGATGTAGGCACCCCCTGCTTCCAGACCAATCCCATGTGAATGAGCATGAGGAACTCCATCTGCTGGGGTGAACTAACAAGTCATGAGGCAAAGAGGTCTCGAATACCCCCAAGTGGTGGGCAAGACGGGTGGTGTAAAACCCGCAGTTCAGGTTTCACTAACGGCAGATAAACATGGAGTGTAAATAAGAGGCGACAAGATAGGGGAGGTCCGGGTAGTCGTGCCGGATGACATAGGTAAGAAGCTCCATGTCATGGAAGGTCACGACCCCCCATATTCTCATGGCGGGGAAAAGGATGGCGCTAAATCACTGGTGGGTGAAGCGAAGGACATGGTCAGCTATAAGAGTTCTATTCTGGGAAGTTGGGGAGTACTGGTGGTTAGGCCCAGCGATCCCCCGCCACATGTCAATAAGGTCAGAGTGCTCGGGCCGAGTCAAGTCAGAAACGGGGGGTGGTGTGATCAGATGGGTGTAGAAGTCGCACCCTTAGCCAAACTCAGTCATGGTAAGAGAGAAACATCGGCCACCTAGCCAGAATCGAACTACGGGTACCGCATCGCCAAGTGTCTCTCGGTACTCCGCTCCATCGAACTCAAAGGAGGCCACAAACTCCAAAAATAAATCACGGAACACAAGAGTGCTGACCCGGAAAATATCAAGGAGCGAGGTGTTCCCGAGAAGCACCTCCAACTCCTCCCAAATACTGAGCCGCTGCGGAACACTGGTGTAGAGGTACCAGCCACTCAATGGTATCAGCCGAAAAGAGAAGTGTCAGAACCTGTCGTATGTGAGGTCGGTGACCATGAATACCGTGCAGGGATAGGGAGCACCTGCAGGTCCCGGCCCAGGTGCCAGTGCAGCAGCAACATCTGGCTCTGGAGGTGGATCTTCCTAAGTAGAAGGTGTCTCGGTGGAAGGTGTGCTCAAAGAGGACCAGCTATTGAGGATGATAGTATATGGAAAGTGGCATCTGGTGTAGCAGAAGTAGTCCCGACCTCATCTGAGGGAGTGAGTGGCGGCAGAATGGCCAATGGAGGGAGCTCAAAGGCCGGAGCGTCGGGGTCCGGCAGCGTAGGTGGTTGGAGTTGGATCTGACGATAGCTAGGCCTCTCACCCTCAGTGGCGGAGGCTGGCCGCTTCCCTCCAGAAGAATCATGATCTTCCATATCCTGAAATAGAAAGAAAAATAATAAAAAAACAAAAGAAAATGAAAAAGGAAGAAAATAAAACAACGAAAATGTGAAAAAACTGGAAAATAAAATTACACAGCATGTACTCCAGAGTACATGACATGTAGTCAGAATATAGAGTATCCTGTGTTCTCTGGAAAGACTGGCTGAGGGTGGAAATAGACCATGTAACAGTACACAGTGTGTACCAAACATACACGCCGTTTTCACTCAAAGTGCAGGTGGTCATGTAATATAAATGACATGGAAATGTTGTTATTAGTTCAAAGAAAACAATACACACCATGTAGGTATAGGCCACGGTGTGTACTGCACATGAAGAACATGGCTGTGTAGATGGTGAGGCACGGGCTGGCTAAACATCTAACATACATGACATGTACCAAACACACACGCCGTGTATAGGAAGATGGGGTGAGAGGCCGTGTAGAGGGGAGACATGGTCCAACTACAGATATAAAGGACACGACGTGTACCGAACATACAGGCTGTATTCTGGAACATGGGGTGATAGGCCGTGTTATGTGCCACACACATAGGGGCCAAGGAAAATGGTCTACACGGTGTGTACCGAACATACACACAGTGTATATGAAAAGTTTCGAAATGTTTTGGTTGTGGCCATGTGCAGAAGTACACAGTGTGTGTTCTACATTTCGTGGCCGTGTACTGCCGGAAGCCGAACGGTCGGCCGATCCGATAAACACCCTAAACAAGTCTAAAAATTCAAAATAGAGGGTGAAGAATGGCGTACCTTGACCAAGGATCACAATGTGAGAAGAATCAGAACATGAAACGACCTAAATCGACGAATCTGGAAAAAGGGGGTTCGAATGGCGTTCGGGAGAAGAAACGGGAAGAAAGGAGAAAAATGGGGTGGTCGTGCGACACGACCTCAAGCCGGGTGGCCTGCGGATTATATAGCCATGGTACACAGCGTGTATGTTTGGTACACGCCGTGTATCCCAATTTTTTTTATAAATAAATATAATTATTATAGTAAACTATATAATAATTATTATTAATAATTAAAATAAAATAGATATATCTAGAAATTCTATTATACATAAAATCATACACGACGTATGTCAGGAAATATACGCCGTGTATTTTAAAATGAGAAAAAGAGTAATACAACCTTTAGTCCGATGCTTGGGGCGGGATTCGAACCGGTGATCGACTGTTCCAAACAGACGCCCTCAACCACTGAAGAAAAGGTTGTTCTACTATTCATATTTATTATATATATATATTTATTCTATACGACCTATACACATGGAAATAATGAAAATCACGGCGTGTGTATTTTATTTAGGAAAGGATGGGGGTGAAGTAGAGAGATTAGCGCGATTTGAAACCAGGTCTTTTGAATCTAGTGCTGAGACTTTGCCAATCCGCCAACTTCACCCACATGTAATTTCTTATTTATAAAACGTTTTTAATTTATATTTGAAAAATAATGGTGCAGACGGCGTATATTGGAGTACACATTGTGTTGTTTTATTAAAAGAACAAATGATGGAAATGGGACAATTGTCTGGATTCGAACCCGGGTCTTTTGAAACCGGATTACGATTCTAGCCAACCGGTCCATCCACACCATGGGTTTTATTAAACATATATATATATATATATATATATATATATATATATATATGGAAAATACCACACACGTCATGTAAATAAAAGAAGGAACCCCGTGCCAAAGGTAGTTCAGGAGGATTTGAACCGAGGAGGGCTCGAATAAACTCCAGTGACTTTGCCATCGGCACCGACATCATCCTTGGTTATTTATTTTGTATTCTATAGATTTATACTATTAAGATTATAAATTTAAAAGATCAGTACACACCGTGTATATAAGTGGGACCCGACGTGTAACCTCTGGGTTGCCTCCTAGGAAGTGCCTTTGTTTTAGGTCGTTGGATCGACCTACTTACCTGGCTCACCTGAGGTGTATGGTGGAAAACATTCCCACCAGGTTTTCTATAGGATGGTAATCTTTTAACTACTGCCCGTTTACCTTGAATGGATGACCATCTTCTCTAGAAATTTCTACTGATCCATGATGGAATACGCGGACAACGTGGAATGGTCCCGACCATTGTGCCTTTAACTTCCCTGGAAATAAGCGAAGACGAGAATTAAAGAGAAGTACCTGATCACCGGGTTGGAAATATTTTCATGATATCATCTGGTAATGAATGGATCTTGTCTTATCCTTATACAACATGGCGTTCTTGTATGCCTCTACTCGGATCTCATCTAGTTCCAACAGTTGGAACATCTGTTTCTCTTCAGCTTGCTTTAGATCAAAATTTAGGGCTTTGACGGAATAGTAGGATTTGTGTTCCAATTCTACTGGAAAATGGCAGGGCTTGCCATAGATGAGGCGGAATGGGGAAATTCCCAGTGGTGTTTTGAAAGCAGTCCGATATTCCCACAAGGCATCATCTAACTTCGTGGACCAGTCCTTCCACGAAGTGTTCACTGTTTTCTCCAGGATCTGCTTGAGCTCACGGTTGGAGAGATCTACCTGTCCACTGGACTGGGGATGATATGGTGTCCCCATCTAATGCTTTACTCCATACATTGACAGTATTCCACCCATCAGTGTGTTGTCGATGTGGGTCCCTCTATCACTGATCAGTACTTGTGGAACTTCAAACCTGCTAAAAATAGTTTTCTTTAAGAAATTTATGACTACCTTGACTGTGTCGTGAGAAATAGTAGTAGCTTCCACCCATTTGGAGATGTAGTTGACGCAGACCAGGATGTAAGTGTTTCCAAAAGATGGATGAAAGTGACCCATGAAATATATGCCCCAGCCATCGAAAATCTCGACCTCCAGGATGGGGTGCTGAGGCATCTTGGCTCTACGTCCCACATTACCTATCCTCTGGCACCGATCGCAACAAGAAACAAAGGCCCGGGCATCTCTATGCATGGTGGACCAGAAAAATCTATACTGCATGATCTTAGCTATGGTACGGTCCGGCCCGTGATGTCCTCCTACTGGTGAGGCGTGACAGAACTCCAGGACACCGTGAACTTCATTCTACGGGATGCAACGGCGGATCACTCCATCTGCACAGGATCAGAATAGCAGAGGATCCTCCCAGAAGTACCTTTTCACATCAGAGAAGAATCTTCTCCTTTACTGGAAGGAGAGGTCGGGGTGAACAATACCTATAACCATAAAATTAGCGATATCAGCATACCATGTTCTAGGTGTTTCATTGATCTAAAATAGGTTCTCATCAGGAAAATCCTCCCTGATCTCCCGATCTTCTTCCTTCTCCAAATGAGGCAGCTCGAGGCAGGAGAGATGGTCAGTAATGAAGTTCTCACTCCCTTTATTATCTTGGATCTCAAGATTGAACTCTTGTAGGAGGAGTACCTAGCGGATTAATCGGGGCTTCACGTATTTCTTGTTGAGTAGGTACTTTAGTGCTGCATGGTCAGTATAAACAATAACTTTAGACAACACTATGTATGAACGAAACCTGTCAAATGCGAAAACCACTACAAGCATATTCTTTTCTGTGGTGGTGTAGCTGATCTATGCCTCATTGAGAATTCTGATGGCATAATAGATATGTTGGAAAATCCGGTCAAGTCACTGGCCCAAGACTTCTCCCACTGCGTAGTCGCTCGCATCGCACATCACCTCAAATTGTTCCTCCCAGTTGGGAGAAATCATAACTGCAGATTCCACCAGGTGCTGCTTTAGATGCTCAAAAGATCTAACACATGTCTCATCGAACTCAAATATAGCATCCTTGGTTAGAAGATTGGTGAGGGGCTGGGATATTTTAGAGAATCACGGACAAACCGCCTGTAAAAACCTGCATGCCCCAGGAAGCTGCGGATGGCGCAGACAGAAGTCGGTATAGGTAGTCATGAAATGACTTCAATCTTCGTCGGGTCCACCTATATCCCCTTCGCTGAGATTCTGTGGCCAAGGAATATGCCACTGTACACTATAAAATGACAGTTTTCCTAGTTGAAGACTAGGTTAGTGTGCTCACATTGTTCCAAAACTAGTTCTTGGTGCCGTAAACAAATGGTGAATAATTTTCTGTAAATGGAAAAATCATCCATGAATACCTCCAGAATTCATTCCACCATGTCATGGAAGATGGCCAGCATACAACGCTGGAAGGTGGCGGGGGCATTGCACATGCCGAAATACATCCTTCGATAAGAAAATGTTCCATAGGGGAAAATGAATGTTCTCTTTTCCTAATCCTCTAGAGCAATGGAGATTTGGTTGTAACAGGAAAAGCCATCAAAGAAGCAATAGAAGTTGTGCCCTGCTAGCCTCTCTAGCATTTGATCCATGAATGGAAAGGGGACGTGATCCTTTCTTGTGGAATCGTTTAGCTTTCGATAATACACACTGACTCTCCAGCTCGTGATAGTGCATGTAGGGATGAGCTCGTTCTTTTCATTTGAAATCACAGTGATACCCTCCTTTTTGGGTACCACTTGGAGAGGACTCACCCAAAGACTATCCGAGATGGGATAGATGATGCCTGTATCCAATAATTTGATCACCTCCTTTTTTAAAACTTCCTTCATGGGAGGATTCAAGCGTCATTGTGGATGTTGAGATTGCTTGTCACCTTCTTTAAGTAGCACCTTGTGAGTGCAAATGGTAGGACTGATTCCCTTTAGATCAGTGACTGTCCACCCAATAGCGTGCTTCCGCTATCTGAGAACCTACATAAGTGCATCTTCCTACTCCTATGATAGTTCTGCATTAAGTTTAAAAGGAAAAGTTTGATTTGGTCCTATATACCCATACTTGAGAGAAGATGGAAGAGGCTTCAGTTCAAGTTTAGGCACCTTTAAAATCGAAGGCACAAGTGGCTGCACCTTGTCCCGTTCCAAACTATCAAGAATAACTGCATTCTTCCAATAGTGGCCGCCCTGACCTTCAATGAATTGCAAGTCTTCTGGCGCTTCTTCTAATAGAATATCTGGAATAGTTAAATTATTTGAAGTAAAAGAACATGCCAGATCATCCCCTTTTTTTCTAAAATGATTAACCATGGTGGACACTACATAACAGTCTTCATACCCTGACAAGGAAGCATGTTTGACAACCTTGAGGATGTTGTAGGAAACTCTTTCATCACCTACCCAAAAAATAATCTCCCCTTGTTGCACATTGATCAGTACCTTCCCAGTTGCCAAGAAAGGTCTTCTATGTATAAGAGGTGCTTCCTGGTCATCCCCCATGTCATGGATGATGAAATCAGTGGGAAGGATCAGCCTACCCACCTTGACTAGTACGTCCTCCAGTAGTCCCTTCGGGTGTTTGATAGATTGATCAGCAAGTTGAAGGGCTACGTGGGTAGGCTTGAGCTCGTTGAGTCCCAGCTTCTTGAAAACTCCGAGGGGCATGAGGTTCACGCTGGCCCCTAAGTCGCAGAGGGCCTTCCCAAACTCACAGGATCTAATAGTACAAGGAATGGTGAAACTACCTGGATCTTGGAGTTTGGGAGGAATGGAATGTTGAACCACCGCGGAGCACTCCTTCGTTAGTGCAATAATTCCCAAATCCTCCATCTTCCTCTTATTTGAGAGGATTTCCTTCACGAATTTGGCATAGGTGGGCATCTAAGTCCGGGCCTCTGCAAATGGGATGTTGATATGTAGCTTCTTGAACACATCCATGAATTTGCTGAACTTATGGTCCACTTCCACTGCTTCAATCTTTCCAGAAAGGGTAACGTAGGTTTGAATGGTTGGAATACCTCCTTTTCTTTATTTTGTAAAGCCTCCTTTTGTGGGATTTTGGATGAGGAGGGGTTGGTATTGGTACCTTTTTCATCAACAGTGGGTTTAGATGCACCTTACTGTGCTGATTGGTTCTGTTAGAGCTCTTTTCCACTCCGGAGAATGATAGCATTGGCCTCCTCCCTTGGGTTCTTTTCGGTGTTCCCCAGTAGTGTACCAGGCTGCCTCCCTGAGAGTTGATTTTCCAGCTGGCCAATCTAATTCTCCAAGCCTCGAATCAAATCTTCCTGATTCTGGAACCGAGTCTCAGTAGTATATATGAATTTAGTCATCAGAACCTCTAACCTTGAGGTGTTCTACTACTGAGGTGGTTGTTGAGCCGGTGGAGGAGGTAGCTGCTGTGACTGCTGTGGATGAGGGTTTTGATACCCTTGTTGCTGATAAGGACCCTGCTAGGGTTGTTGCGTCCTTTGGTATTGGTTCTGGTATGGAGGCTGGTTATAGCTGGGTGGTCGCTGGGGCGGAGGATTCTGCTCTTGTTGGCCCCAACCTGTGTTCTGTTGATCTCTCCATGCAGGGTTCTGGTACTACTGGTACTGGTTGGGTCCTAAATTTTGGGCAATATAACTCACCTTGCTCGTCGAAGGGCCTCCAGTCAAACCCGAGCATTCTCCCATGATGTGGTTATCACCACAGTCGCCACATGCTGGATGGTTCGCCGCATGAACTTGAGATGCACCTTTGAGGTTCAATATGTCGATTTTCATGGACACAACATCCAACTGAGCAACGAACATAGTGGTAGCGTCAATATTGTGCATACCTCGCTTTTGAGTCCCCCGCTCGGAGTGACACTGGATGCTGTTGGAGGACATGTCTTACAGTAGTTCGAATAGTTCTTCGGGGGATTTCTGTATCACTGTACCTCTAGAAGTATCATCCACCACAGACTTGGTATTCATGGTAAGTCCTCCGTAGAAGGTCTGTACTTGCATCAAGAGTGGGAGTCCATGATGGGGGCATTTTTGTAACATCTCCTTGAAGCATTCCCAGGACTCATACAATGACTCAGAGTCGTGCTGCTGGAAGTTATGGATCTCATTCCGGAGTGTCACTGTCTTGGATGGTGGAAAGTACTTAGACAGGAACACCTGGGCTAGCTCCTCCCAGGTGAGGATAGATCATTGTGGCATCCCCTTGATCCAGTCCTTCACCTTGCCCCATAGAGAAAAGGGGAATATGCGAAGACGTATGGCGTCCCCGGACACGCCATGGTACCGAAAGGTGTCGCAGATATCCAAAAAGTTAGAGAGATGGGTGTTCGGGTCCTCGCTGGCCAGACCTCCATATTGGACTGTGTTCTGGATCAGCTGCATGATAGCAAGCTTGATTTCGAAGTGCTGGGCCTAGACCAGAGGATGAACGATTCCCGTATCAGCTCCGTGAATCGATGGAATTCCGTACTCCATAAGGGTACGTCTTTGAGGTTGTTGTTGATGGGGTGGAGCTTGCATGAACTTCTCCTAAGGGACAAAGTATGGCCGTGGGAAGAGTTGCTGCGGAGGCTGTTGGTAATCCATTGGGAGGAATTCCATGAAGGCTCCAGGAGGTTGCTCTGGTAGACCAGCAGCTGGAGGCTGCTGATCCTGGTACTGATGCTCAGTCATAGCATCTACGGCTGGTGCCCCCTCTTCCTTGTTCTCCATGGGTTGTGGTTGATGGTTGTGAGTTTATGTCCGTGTACGCCGACGATGAAACAAGGTCCATTCGATTTCTGGGTCAAGCGGAACTAATTCCGAAGACTCGGCGCTTCTGGATCGTGTAAAACGTCTAAACATACACTTTAAGCTCTGCACAACACAAAAACGAAAACCAGGCGTAAAGGGAAAAACAAAAGAGAAAATTTGAAATGGGATTAGAAAAGATATTTTTGATAATTTTTGATTTTTATTTTCACTTAAATCAATTATTAACAAAATTTAAATCTTATCCCTAAAACCAAACGTTTCCCTAGCAACGATGCCAAAATTTGGTCTTGCTTGTTGTTGATTGAAGTCATATGCGTCCCAAATTAATTACCCGTTCTTAGAACTTTAGTATAGCATAAGTTCAGGGTCGATCCATAGGGAACCGTGGTGTGCGTGAATTCAATTGAGTTAATACATAATTAGGTGAAGTTTGTAGAATTTAGAGTTGATTGAGTTGATTTTGGTTTTTGATTGATACTAAATTGTTTTACTTGGAAGAAATGATTAAAAATTTTAAATAAAACAATGGGTAAACTAAAAGAGTTTTAAAACGGGAAGAAAATATGTGTCGGGCTGTGGTGATTAAGGAGTTCTTATCCAAATTGTTTAAATGGTTGTACTGTTTATAATAATTCAATCATTATGGATTTCATTTAGTTACATGATTTCCTTGGTCCGGTTCCTCTTGTTTGGAATTAGAGCAGTTGACTCCGTGGTCTGGTAGTCAGTGTTCTTAACTCTTCATTACGTTCAGTCCATTAGTTGAATCGGTGAAATCCTTCCAATGGTCATGGATGTTTTCACCGTTACATTCCTTTTGTATTTCTGAGAATTCTTCCCTTGGTCCGGCTTAGAATTATCAGTTATATTTAATAGTAGATTAAGAAGAGTAAGATGAATTACAATGATAGAACACAACTATATAAAACAACATACAAATTATGATCCCTTCATCCACAACCCCAACACGATGGGTTTAGTTACACATAGAAAGTGGAGGAGAAACGACACACGTGATACCTGATGGATTCATCATGTAAGTGTTGAGGTAGGGTGTCAGAAGGTGGAATAGTGGAACTATGGCACCACAGTGGATCAGGAATAGTAGAAACATAGCTTCTTCTCTCCTCCAATGGTTTCGAACTCCCAAATTTGTAGGCAAAGGCCTCTTTTTATAGAAAAATAAAGTACACGGAGTGTATAGAAAGTACACGCTGTGTACTTTTCGTCAACGCACTTTGGCGCCAATTTATCCACTGGCAGGTGGCCTAACACGCCGTCTTTGACTGTTGAACACGGCACCTCCTGGTGCCGCCAGCCCCTTCCAGAATAGCAGACATGACGTGTAGAAATTCAAATGCGTCGTGTCTCCTTCAACGGCCACATGGGCGTGTTGAATTTTCTCAGCAATCACCACTTCTAGAAAGTAGTACACGACGTGTAACGCCACCTCACACGATGTGTATCTTTTGCCTAGTGACATGGGCGTGTACTCCCTCCTTCGGTCCGTGTCCCTGTCTGGATGTACACAGCGTGTATAAAAGTACATGCCGTGTAGTTTAAAAAATTTCACATGCTTCCCTTGATTCATGTATTTAGCCAAAAACCTCCTGAAAATAAACAGAATCACCAAAATCAAAGAATCTGTTCATAAAACCACATATATTTGTTGAAAACATGTTTTTATCTTCAATTATATATATGGAAATGTATACACAAATTGGGTGCATCACCTATTTACCTTTTCAGCTATGGAACCCAATCGTTACCTGCATGTCGTGCATGTAGTTTAGGAATAACAGGATGAATTGTTCAATTGATGGAGGGTTGATCAAGTGGAGGAGGATTATCAATAGAATAAGTCTCTATTTTCGTTCTAGAGGAAGACCTTGGGAATGTATGAGGGTATCATTTTGGATATGGAGATAGAGAACTTTCTCAAGGAACTTTTGATCACCTTCATTTTGATCTGGGCTCTAAGGGAGTACTGGATTCCTTCAGTTGTGAGTTTGATGAGGCGAGTAGCACATTAGTGGTAGAAATTGTACTTAAGGGAGAGGAAGGAGTCTGACGTTATGTGGGTGTATTTTGATAAGGAGTTTCGAGTATAATTCTTCTCTTCAACCATGATTGATGTTAGAACGTAGGTGTTAACATCCCTATAGGAGGGGAGTATGTTCGTACAAGAGTTGGGGATTATGTTCAAGTATATTTTTATTTATTCCCCGAATAACTGTTTCGATGAGGCGTCACATGTGAGATGCTTATAGAAGGCAATTTGTCCTTTTCTCCAGTACACGTTTACACCCTTAATCTTATAGATGTATATGGAGCTCAAGATGAAAATAGAGGTAGTTTATAGAATAAACTCTCAAAGTGTTATAATGTGATAGGGGAGCCAATAGGGTTCTTTGAGGGGTGATTCCACTAGCTATTGGTCTTAGTCACCACAACCACAGAGGTTCAGGCTAATGGGAGTTGACCTCAGTATTTCTCATTCCGAAATTCATGTTTTTATGATTTTACCATGAACATGGGACCGAGGTGTTTCACTTGTGGATCCCATGGCCATCTTTAGATTTAGTTCCCAATGGTTTTTGAGCATTATAAGGTGGAGGAGGTTAGTTCTAGAACCATCCTCAAGAAGATTTTCTATTTGAGAAGTTCTAACTGTATGGACATTATCCTCACACTACACTGAGGGGAGATAGAGATGGTAGATATAGACCTTAGGATGTTCCTCAGGGACCATAACCCAGCTGTGATCAAGGAGGTGGTCATTAGAATATGGGTAGAGGAGCTAAGAATGGTCAGTTAGACACCACAAAGGCAACAGTTCTATCAGGACTAGAAATCATGTGAGTTATGATCAATTTATTTAGTATTCTTGCTTCTTATTTGTTTGATTTGGGGGATTCAAACTCTTTCATTTCACCATATGTATCCCTTGACATGGGACTATATGTAGAGATCCTTCCATTTCCCATGGTTTTTATTACACCAATCAGAGGTCAGAACAACTTGTTTGATGTATGTGGTGGATGTATACTGATGTTGAGGTCACGTCGGGTCGCGTTAGTCCCAAGGGGTTCTATTCCTGCTACCGATGCAGGCATACAATGTCATATTTATAATGCAGTGGTTATATTATATGAAAGCTATTATTGAATAATTCTAGGTAAGGTTCATTTTTTCATATGTATATGGTCAGCATGTGGCCTTTGTTAGTGAGCAGAACTCTTAGGTGGGGAGTCCACTTGCGGAACCTCTTCTTTACCTGTTGGAAGAGTTGTTAGTGGAATCCATGGATACTGAGTTTTAGGAGGTTCATCAATTTTTTGAGGGTGTTTTTGGATGTTTTATCTGATGTGGTTTTGGATCTAACCCCTCAATGTGATGTTGAGTTCGGGATAAACTTACAACATGGTGGTTCTATGATTTTTATGGCTCCTTATCAGACAACGCATTCTGAATCTCAAGAGTTGAGTATTCTGATGGATGATCTGATGCAGAAGGTTTTTATCCAGCCTAGTGTGCCACCATGGGGTGATCCATTCTTGTTTGAAAATAGGTGGATGGTTGTTTGAGGGTGTGCATAGACTATCAGAGGTTGAATCATGTGAATATCATGAATTTGTATTCTCTCCCAAGGATAGATTATCTTTTTGACCACATGATGGGAGAATGTTTTTTCTTTATGATCGATATGTACTTTGGATATCAATTGTTTAGGGTGAATGAAGGCTATATTCCAATGAATTTCTTCAGGTGCTGGTATGGGAAATTTGAGTTCTTGGTTATTTCTTTTGGGGTTACAAATGTAGAAGCTATGATCATGGGGCTTATGAACTCCATATTTCGTAATTTATTGGACTTGTTCCTCATCATTTTTTGAAATGATATCGTGATCTACTTGATGTTAATAGAGCATGCCAAGAATATCAGAACAACATTTTAGATCCTTAAATGTCATCAGTTCAAAAGAAATTTGTCCAAATAAAAGTTATAGACATGAGAGGTTTATTTCCTTGGACATGTGGTGTCACAATCATGTGTCGTAGTGGACTCAACGAAGGTTGAGGTAGTTTTTACTTTGGAAACACCCAATAATGTTACTGAGGTTCACAGTTTTCTTAGTCTGGTGGGATATTACCGGAATGTTGTACCCTATTTATCTCGAGTTTCAGATCCATTGATGGAATTGACCAGGAAAGACAAGGACTTTCTGTGGTCTGAGTAGTGTTAGGCAGCATTCAGATATTTGATGTGATAGAAGGTATGTGCTCTAGTGCTCCGGTTTCTAGGGGAAGGGGTGATGTTTGATGTATTTTTTTATTCTTCCCACCCAGGCTTGGGATTTTATGGTGAAATAATGGGGATTGATCTATAATGGTTCTAGGTAGTTATATCTCTATGAGCGTAACTATGACTCACATGATCTGGAGCTAGTAGAGGTCATGTTCATGCTAAAGATGTGGATACATTACCTCATTGTTGAGTACATTGTGGTCTTCGAAGATCACAAGATATTGAGAAATATCTTTTACCAGTGAGATATGAATGTGAAACAATAGTGGTGGATAGAGTTTCTTCAAAACAATAATTTTTTTATCTCTTACACCTTAGGAAAGGGGAACGTCATGGACAATTCCTTGAGTAGTATGTCATAGAGGGAGGTAGTTCAAGAATTTGTGGGCGCATGGACAGTGATGGGGGGTTTGGCATCCCTGCACCTATTGGAACCAAGGATGTTCATTTCTAAATGGAAAATGGTTTGTGTATATTCTTAATTCTCTAGTGGATGATTAGGGATATTTTATGGAAAGGGATCATACAGTTCAAGCCATAAGATGTATGGAAGGTGGCATATTTTCCTAGAGTTTTCCAATTTTCTGGGCCTCAAAATCTAGAGTTCGATGTTAGAAAATGAATGTTTTTCACATAGGAGTTAATTATATGTGGAAAATCAAAGAAAATAGGAAAAATAAGGAAAGTAAGTACCTCGTAACCCAGACCACGTACCATATTCCAGGAAGGCTTTGCGGTCACGTACCTTGTAGTGGAAATGATACGTAGAGTGGTGCACAGAACTGAAATTGGATTAAAGTAATGGTTTGTGGTAAGGTTGTATGGTAGACGGAATACTGATGGTGGGAGGGATTATAGCAGTTGGTGAAACCAGAGAAGTATGTAGTAGAGGATAACAGTATGTGGATGGATTTTATCATTCAGTGAATATTATACAACATTAAAAAAATTTCTAAATCATATTAGTGAAATTTATAGAGTTATGTGCCTATATTAGAAGTAATAATCCCATTAAATAGTTAACTGTAATAGAGATAATAATTTTTGGAAGAAATATCATAATGTATGAAGTGTTTCATGGAGGAGAAGATGGTATGTGGAGATAACCATCCACGTAAGGAAAACATTCCATGTAAGAATGTGCAATTCATGGAGGAAGCTCTTGTAGTACGATGCGGATCAAGGCAACACATAGAGTAGGGTGGTACACAGAGAAGCTGAGCAGTACACAGATAAAGGGAGTATGCGGAGTAGGGTAGTTTGTAGAGGATTAGTATGGTATGTAGAAATAGTAGTGGTACCCAAAGGAGGTTGTCTATGAACCAAACCCGGAACACAATACGCAAAACACCCAAGGAAGCCTGAAAATTGACCAAATCAGTTGGAAACATTAATTTACATAACATATTAGTGTAAGAAAAAATAAATAACATCCGTGGGAGATTACGAGACTTCAACAGAGCATCCATTTATAGTTGAGGTTGAATGATTTTTTTCTAAACCTCTGAAGCATCCTTCAAGTCGATAAACTAAGTGAATATTCTTCCATGATAGTGAGAAAGGGGGAGTCAACAGAAGTGATACATGGTACGTAGTGTACTATCCCTAAAACCTTTTAATGGAAGTGCTCTTAGGACATAGTGAGTGTGACCAAACTCTTGTAATCAACAACTTGATATGAATAGTGTTTTTGATATGAATGACACACTATCGGTGTATGCTCATTGGACATAGCCCTTAGTGGGAAACCAAGTAAAATTTTTACGTCATTGCTTTGCATTGGATTGTTTGTTTTCTATGCTTCCCCTTCATGCTGGTTTAACAGCTTCCTACCGACTAGGGTACAAGATCCATCAATTTATAAAGAAAAATTTGACATCTAGATTTACCCCTCCCCTCTCAAGGTGTTCTGGGGTCCTTCAAGTGGTGTGAGATCTAGGTTTCTGGTGTTGACCTGTCTTCCGCTGTCATGGAAAATCAAGTCAATGTTCGGGGAGTTCCCATTTTTGATGGAAGTAATATTTAGGTATGAAAAAACATGATGAGATCTCACCAAATATCTATTCTAATTAATGACTTATCTAATAATACATAGGGATTAATATTCACTAATCCTACATGATTGTTAGTGATTGATGCAGAGAACATAATGCATGATGATGATGAAAAAGCGCAGAATTCTCTCACTACAGATCTTTCTGATCAGATTTATCTAAAGGTAAGGAGTTTCACATCATTCAAGACTATGTGGGATAATCTTGAGAATATTTTTGAATTATATAGGAAAGTTAATGAGGAAAAACCTCATGTTTTACACAATAGGTTTGATGATCTGACGATGCACCCTAACGAAAATGAAAATTCCTTCTTTAATCAAATTAATAAAGTTGTAGGAGAAAAAAGAGGGCTTGGATAATAGATCAAATAAATTGATATCATAAAGAAAATCATGATAATTCTTCTTACACTTTATATTAAAAAGGTTTCATCTCTTGAAGAAAGATATCTTTCCAAAATTACTCTTGGTGATCTGTTGAGAATCATGGTGGCATATGAGATAAGAGTCAAACTAAAAGATTCAAAGACTCGTGTAAGAAAGGAAATAGAATTCAAAGGCACATTCAAACTATAAATTTTATGAATTTTTTTTGGTGAAGATGATGAAAAATAATAATTTCTTTCTATCATATCTATGAAACTCAAGAAGAGAACAAGTAAATTTGAAGACAAGACACCTCATGATTGTTTTTGCTATGGACGAGTTGGGAAAATTGCCCCACATTTCACAAGAATTTTCAATGATAAACAATAAAAATATTTAGACATTCCTAATCCTCAAAATATTTTTTAAAATAGAGAGCCTTTAGATCCGGAAAAAAATTTCCACGAAAGATATTTGTTTGTGAAGAAGAAGACGATGGGAATGAACTCTTCTAGGAAGAGGAAGTAGAATTAAAATTTTGGAACCATTCTTCCATGAGGGATACAATTGAAAAATCAGAACCATAAAATGATAATGATAGATATAATCAATTAACTACTAATTTCGATCCTGAGATTCATCTTAAGGATGCTTTTAGTAGGATTGATAATAAATGTAAGTGGTTAAATAAGTTGAATGAAATGATGGAAAAATAATCAGAATATATTGATCAGTTGGAAGTGTAAGTTGAATGACTGGAAGAACCGGTGAATGTACAATCATCAATCCTTGAAATAACTAAGGATTTTGTGGAACTAAAAATCATAATTGAAGACTTGAAAAGGGTCATCAGTGACCTTACCTTGAGACAAGACGAGATGTCCAAGAACATTGAGGGACTCAAAAAAGAAGTTTTTACTCAAAGAAGTGAACTCAAAAGTGGATTAATTTGAAATGAAAAAATGAAGAAAATACAATTTGGATGGTTCTCGGATTCTGATCTTCTATAGAGAAGAAAATGTGGTTCTGAAGGAGTTAAAAAGATCATAACTAAAAAATCCTTACATGCATGGGAAATAGTGGAATTGGTTTTGATGTCAAAATGTCAAATGATATAAATAAAGTGAACTAGAATAAAGGCATGTTGAAAGTTGATCATGATGAAAAGCCACCACTAGTGCTGAAAAAGAAACCCTTAAATCAAAACAAAAGAAAAACTGAAGGATATACTCAAGATTCCATAAATGATAGGTAGTCAAACTGTTTTCTTGAGGAATAAGGAATGAGGATAAGTAAAAGTGAGAATACATTTCTTTTCACGAAGTGTCAGTTTTGTGGCTATCTGGGCCATACCACGTCCTACTACGAAGAGGAAAGGAGCTATATAAATGGGGATGAGTCTGTAGTTAAAAAAGTAGAACATATTCATATCCTAATTCTAATAGAATAAATAATTTATATGGATATTATTTTCAATATTCTATCATATTTCATAATCCTGTGAATTGGAGGAATAGCTATGATAGGAGAAATTCTTAAAATGCTTAGAGATAATTCAACACTAGTAAACCATATAGTGTTTTTATTTCCAATAGATTTTATCCTTTGTAATAATATTATAAACACTATGAACCTGTTTTCATGGAGGATATAATTGAAATCCCATTCGTGTACTACACTCAATACAAAATCTCATGTAATGAAATGAAAAAAATTGAGAAATCCGACCTTGAAAAAGTATCTTTCAATGATACCAAGAACAACAAAACTTAGATTCTTGATAGTGGATGTTTGTCCCATATAATGGTAAATACAGACCTATTGATGAATGTCAATAGAAATGTTGATCGAATTGTGTGGTTCAGTTATGAGGGTGATTTGAAGATCAAAGTTAGTGGAAGTACTGAGCTAGATATTGGAGAGAGGATGAAAATTGGAGTCCTTTATATCGACTGGCTTTGTCAAAATATTCTTATTGTGAGTTAACTATGGGACTCAAGTCTTATTGTGATATTCAATCAGAATGGTTGTACTATAAGTGGAAATTTCAGGAATTCTCTCATGAAATATGTAGAATAGATGGAAAATTATATCATGTTGATAGTAGAGAAAAAATTTTCAACTTAATAGTCAAAGAGGAATGACATTTATGGAATCAGAGATTGTGGCACATAAATCAACAAGAGAAGAAAAAAATATCTATGCTTAAGAGATACATTGATATCCCTAATCTCAAGTGTGAACGAGAGAAGACATGTGATGCTTGCATGTGATGGAAACTAGTCTATAGTTCCTATCGGACAAAGAAGAAAAAGACATCAAATATCCTTGACCTCATCCATATAGATTTTTGTGCCCAGATAAATGTTGTTGTAAAACATGGAGAAAGGTAATTCTTTCTTTACATTAATGATTATAGTTGAATGGCATGTGTGATCGTTATACAGAGGAAGAGAAAAGTTCTTGATTTAATGAAAACCTATTGATGAATTTCCATGAATGATACATGAGATAAGATCAAAGTCATTCCTTCTAACAATGTAGTAGAATACATGTCAATTGAATTTGAAAATTATCTATAGAAGCATGGGATGCAATATGAGGTGGAACTAATGAGAAATCCACAAAAAATGGTTTTGTTGAGTACATGAATTGACTAGTAAACTACATGGATAGAACTATTCTGATTGAGAGATGTATTCCTCAACATTTCTAGAAAGAGGAAGTACACACTGAAGTGTATATTCAAATTTCTCAACATTTCTAGAATTATGAAGTACACACTGCAGTGTATATTCAAAATTGAAGAGAGAAATATATGGGTGAGACCAAGACACCATATGAACTGTGGAATGTAAGGAATCATTTTTGAAATATTTACATGTATTTGGAATCAAATATTTTATCTAAAAAAAATAAATAAATCAAGGGAATAATGGATAAAATTAAAATGAATGAAGATTTCTTGGATACTCAATGAACAGAAAATCCTACAAGTGTTTCAATAATCTTTTGTGAATAATTGTGGAAAGCAGTGATACTAATATCATTGACGTGAAAAACACGAATGATTCAAAAATTATTATACTATTTTGATAGGATATGAGGAATAATTTGAACATAGAAAAAATAATAATACATAGGTAGAGGATGGTGCATGAAAATATCATGAGTCACATCATGATGTTGACACAAAAGAATAATCCGAAGAGGAAACCATAGATGGAGAGATTTCAGTCAAACTTTAAAGGAGAAGTCGAAGAGTAGAGATTGATCAGTCCAACATTATTGGAGATCAGAATGCATCTAAAAAGACAAGGAGAATGAGTAATAATATAAAATCTACATTTCTATTAGTTGTGGAAGCATCCTCATTTAAAGAGTATGTAAAATATGATTCATGGGTAAAAGAAATAAATGAAGAGGTAGATTAGATTGACAAAAATCTGACTTGCGATCTTGTAAAAAAAACGAAATGTCCCAATGTTATTGGTACAATGTAAATTTTTAATAACCAAATTTTACGAACATGGAAATATGATCAGAAATAACATGCGCTGGGTCTATAATTGATATTCCAAAATCAATTTTGTCGATGTTGATGAAACATTTTCTCTAGTAGGGAGACTGGAGTCAATCAGACTATTTCATTCCATATAATTCCAAATAAATTATAAGTGTATCAAATGGATGTCAATACAAAATTCTTAAATTTATTATTGGAATAAGAAGAATTCATTTAACAACCTACGATGTTCTTTATTGGAAATGAAGAACTGAAGGTTTTCAAATTTAATAAATATCCTTATGGCTTGAAATAGGCACCACGGGCATGGTACTCTTTGTTGGAATCTTATCTTATAATGATTGAGTTTAAAATAGGAGTAGTGGATCATAATATCTATGTGAATAATTCAAAAAAATATCAGTTTAATGTATTCTTATACATGGATTATATTACTTTCGGTTGAAGGAATCAAGGATTAGTGGATGAATTTTCTAATCACATGAAATCAAAATTTGAAATTTCTTTTATTGGTGAACTCATATAAATTTTAGGGTTGCAGGAGGTTCAGAAGAAGGATTATAATTTAATTTATAAGGAAATTTATGTTATAGAGATGCTGAATAAATTCAATATGCATGATTCCAAACCAATTCCTACATAGATTGTAGTTGAAACAAAGCTCGAGAAGCATGATGACGAGACTTCTATGGATCCCACCAGGTATAGAAGAATTATTGGAGGCCTACTATAGATGACATCGAAATGTCTATATATTTTCATTGCAATATACTTTATGGACCTCTTTTAGAGTAATCCAACTGAATAGCATATGGAAATAGTGAAAATAATCATGAGATACATTCATGGTACACATAATTCTGGGATATAATTTTTTGTAGGAAGAGATAGTGAATTATCCACTTTTTTTGATGCTGACTGGGATGGATATATAGTGGATAAATGTATACCAGTGGTGGAGAATTTGATATTGGGATGAAATGTGTTGGCTAGTTAAGAAATAAATAGGAATTGATATCTATTAGAAAGGCTGAAACATAATATATATCTGCTACCAAGGCATGCACTTAGTTACTTTGGATGAAGAAAAAACTGGATGACATATGTGATGAGGTGAAATAACCAACTGTTATTTACTGTGATAAAAATAGTGTAATTGATCTTATGAAGAATCAAGTTCATAATTCTCGTATGAAACATATTAAAATCAAATATCTATTTTTCAAGGAAATTTTAAACAAGGTGTGATCAAAATAGACTATATGGGAACCGATGAGTAAGTGGCTGACATTATGAAAAAGCCACTATCAGTGGAAATGTTTGAGAATCATCAGTTGAACCTCGGTGTTTATCCACCTCCATGTTTATAAGGATGTTATGAAATTCCCCTCTCCCTAATTGTTTTAACTGTGTTTATTTTTTTATGGAAGTGATACATGTTTATGGAGGAGATACAATGCTGGGTTTTTTTGAGCTATACAATATCGAAATGATGGCCTTTGGGAATATTACCAATGGGGGATAAATGGATAAATTCAATTTGATAATATTGAGATTGAATTGTAAAAATGTGGAGGATGAAGGTAGAAAAAAATTTGGTTTTATGAGGATGTAGTTTTAGAATTCATTAGAAAGCCAGATAGATGTCTATATTGAATGTGAAAATGTGGAGGCTGACATGTGAAAATGTGGAGGCTGAAGAGAGAAAAACATTTCGTGTCATGATAAAGTAGTTAGATCATTCACTCAAACACACAAGAACATGATTTATATCTTATCTCTTGTTTTTTAAAATTATCATTTCTCACATACACTAATAGTGTCGACTAAATTATTTCTTGCATCTCAGGTTTTGATTGTGACTTGTGCTCTATAGAATTTATCGGTTGATTTCCAACAAACCCAAAGGGGGAGATTATTGAAACCAATGATATTATTTCCTAAATTTAAATGGTTTGTGATTGATTCCAATCAACTAATGGATGATGAGGGATATTTAAAGGAAAGGGAACATATATTTCATGCCATTAGTTGTATTGAACTTGGTGTAGTTTTTGAGAGTTTACTAATTTTTTGGGCCTCAAAATTTGGAATTTGATGTTGGAAAACAAAATTTTTTCACATAAGAGTGAATGGTTTGTGAAACAAAAAAGAAAATCATCAAAATAAGGGAACTATATAACTCAAAACATGGACCATGTACCATGTTCTAGGAATGGTTTGCGGTCGCGTACCTGGAAGTGGAAAGGGTACACAGAGTAATGTACAGAACCGAAAATAGTTTGCATCAAAGGTTCATGGTGAAGGAGTGTGGTACATGGAATGATGATGGTTTGTGGGATTTCAATAGTTTTAGAAACATGAGAGGTACGTGGTGGTGGCAAATAGTATGAAGATGGAGTTTAGAATACAGTGAATATTTTCCCATGTAAAAATGTGGGTAAATTGGAATAGAAAAATTTGTGGAGTTATGTACCTATATAAGAAGTAGTAATCCCCTTAAATAGTTAGTAGGATTAGAGATTAAAATTTTGGGAAGAAATCTCGTAATGTTTCAAGTGGTTCACATAGGAGAAGACAATATGTAGAGAGAACCATCCATGTAAGGAAAATAGTCTGCGGAAGAAAGTGCAGTTCGAGAAGGAAGATCTCACAATACACGGTGGAGCAAGGAAAAAAGTAGAGTAGGGAGGTACACAGAGCAGTTGATTAGTATATGGAACTAGGAAGTATATAGAGTAGGAATGTTCGTAGAGGACCTAGAGATTATGTAGAAACAACAGTGGTATGTAGAGGAGGTGGTCTGAAAACCAAACCCAGAATAGAGTATGCCAAACACATAAGGAAGCCTAAATATTCACCAAATCAGTTTGCGAAATTAATTTCCATAACCTAGCAGTGTAAGGAAAAATAAATTATATTTTTGGGTGATTACAAGACTTCAATAGAGCATCTATTTACAATTGAGGATGCATTATTTGATGTTAAACCATTTATGTGACCTTCTGGTCGATAAACTGAGTGAAGATTCCTATAATGCAGTGAGCAAGGGGGTGTCAGTGGAAGTGATCTGATAGACACAGTGTGCTATACCTAAAACCTTGTAAAGGCAGTGCGTCTGGGACATATAGACTATGCTCAAACACTTTTAATCTACAACATGAGAATATTAGTGTTTTTATGGTATGACTGACACACTGTCAGTGTATTCTCCATGGACACAACCCTTAGTTGTTAACCAAGTAAAATTGATGCTTCATTACTTTGCATGTGGTTGTTTATTTTATGAACTTATTCTTCAAGAAGGTTTAACAAGTTACTTCCAATGTGGGAAAAAGATCCATCATGGTTAAAAGAAAAGGTTGACACCCAGATTCACCCTCCCATCTCCGTGTGTTCTGGGGTCCTTCAACACCTATATGCAAGAACGGTTGGTGAAAGAGGTTGTCTGTTTCAGATGAAATTACAATCATATCTGATATGGAAAGGGGATTATTTACTATGGGGAGAATAAGACGAAGAGGTGGTTCACATTTACTATTACCATGGTGATGATATAGGAGGATGGTCATAGGATGGTCAGAATCCTATGATATTCTATGAAAGGAAGTTTTCTGCTCTGGTGATTAATGGGGTAGTCCTCTGTGAGATTCATAGATCACACTTATTGGTACACCCAGAAATTTCTAGGATTTAACATCTTTTTGGGGATTAGTTTTTGTGTCCTAGGATGATGTGGAATTTGGAAGCATTTGTGGAAAATTGAATAGTGTTCCAATAGGTGACGGATCGACACCGTATACCTGGTTGTTTGTTGCATCCCTTAGATGGAATCAAGTGGAAATGAGATTACATAACAATGTATTTTTTCATAGGATCACCCAGTGCTCAAAGAGGATGTGATGCAATATGGGTAGTAGGGGATCAGATAATGAAATTCACTCACTTATTAGAAATCAAGGAGTCGAGCATAGTGGCTTCCTTGGCAAGGAGGTTTGTGGATGAGGTGGTTTGGTTACATGGATTTATGAGATCCATTGTTTTGGATCAGGAAACATGATTTACCACACGAGCCTAGAAGTTATTTCATCATTATGTTTGTACTTAGCTAAATATCATCATTGCTTTATACCCTCATACAAATGTGAAGATAGAGTGGACCATCCAGACAATGGATGACATGTTTCGGGAATGCATCTTGAACATTGGTGGATCATGGGTGTGACACTTGACCTTGTTAGAGTTTTATTAAAATAATTTTTATCAATATTTAATTGGAATAGATCTATTAAATTATTTGTACAAAATACTGTATCATTTGCCTTTGTTTTGGACAATGGTTGGGGAGACAAATGCTCTTAGTCTTGAGGTTGTATAGAGCATGAAAGAGGAGGTTCGACATGACCATGAGAGGATTAATATAGAGAAGGATCTATAGATATCATATGTTTATGATATTAGGATTCCCTTGGAGTAAATGGTGGGTGAACACATGTTCTTAATGGTTTTCTCTCAACGTGGGAACAGAGGTTCAGTAGAAGGAGAAAGCTTCGTCTCAAGTTCATTAGACCCTTTGAGGTATTAACATGAGTTGGAAAGGTGGATTACCAGTTAGAACTTTCACAGAAAATGGAAAGGATTCATGAAGTATTTCATTTCACCCTTCTTCATCGGTATCATCACAATGAATCCCATGTCATTGACTAGGGATATTTGGATTTTTGGGATGACACGATGTATTTAGAGAAACCAGTAGATGTAACGACACACATTTTTTCAATGGAAATTACATTCTTATAAATATGTCATAAAACCACATGAGAACACAACATAATAAAATACTAAGTGCTAAGTGACCTCTAAAAACAGGTTTGTCACTTCTGTATTGGGAATTTTGAGAATCTAACATACACGGTTGTGTTCAAGATGATTTTTGGAGTCTAACAAAACAATTTTTTTGGTTAATAGTAACCTACCATTATGAATAGTAATATACCCTTATGAAGAGTAATATGACCCTTATGGATAGTAAATCAACCAACATAAGAGTAACCTTACCCAGGAATAATTAAATAAAATTTAGACATCTTAGAAAGTGACAATTTGACCTTAGTAAATGTTTTGGTATTTTGTAAGTCATAAATAATTAATTATAATTAATTAATTAATTTAATAGAAAAATTATTTTCTTAAAATATGTTCATTAATTATAAAATCAATTTCTTATCGTTATTAGATAATTTTATAAGACCCTACGTAATTTATGAAAGCACAATAAAATCAGTTTTAATTTTAAAAAAATGTTTTTAAAGTAAATTATGATTTTAATTAAATATTAAATTAATAATATTTAGAAAATTATTTTTGAAAAATGGAATTCATTTTTGGATTCTACACATCTAAAAATGGTAGGGGTACTTTTTTGGGAGTTTTTTGAGATACATGAATTTTTGATGAATAGTGAAATACCATAATTTACAAAATAAGCTAAATAAGATAATTATAGAGTCATGTGTGATGTTCTGTAGATGTAAGCCCACTCGGTTCGGGATCACATGATAAAATTACTATTCTTGGTCATTGAAGACTCACTATTCCTTGTCTTGCGGTAAATTACTAAACTAATGAATTTTATATTAAGGAAACCCCTCTCCCCTCCACTATAAAAACCACCCTTCACACCCCCATTTTCTCACACCTATAAAGCTCGAAGACTTCTATAAACTATCCAAAAACATCCTCCCTAGCCCCTATCCCACGTTTAAGAGCTTATGGTCTCATCCAAAGACCAATCCTAGCTTCCTTAAGGAGGATCTCAAGAGAAATATTGAAGAGGTAATTTCTCTCCCTCTTCTTCTTTAATTTCCTTTCAAGTTCAAGTTCATTTGTTGATATCTTCCCATATATATTCATCCAAATTTTATTTTTACTCTAGTATTAGAAATTTAATGTAATGTTATGATGAAAATGGTATATTATATCATCCAACCCCTTTTCCCTCTTCCTTTTATTTTATTAAGGAGAACGTGGTTCGTGAGGTGTTAATTTATCACCTTCAAGAGCCACAAGTTTTATTCTTCCATTTCTACCGTCAGATCTGGTCATGAAACCATTTTTATGGTTGAACCAGAAAATTTTATATGTATTATATCCTATTTAATGTTCTGGAACTAACTTATGACCATATTTCTATTGATAAAATAAAACAAGTTCATTGTGATAAAAAAATCGCTCAAATTAACCCAAACTATCATCATTTAATTATTATCTAATGATATATCCACATGGGTATAATATGATTCATTATAATATCATTAATAATCTTATAATATCATTAATAAAATTTAATATCAGTTCTGGATGTTTACCCATGTTCTACCTGATCATCAATTTAAGAATACAAGTGAACCACTCAAGAAAACCATAAAAACAAACATTCTCGAACAATGTTTTAAAACTCTATAACTCATACAAAGGCACATAAAATCAATTAATGAAACCATAATGAACCATATTAATATACAAAAGGTTCTTTATTTCTAATTAATTAACATAATGTCATTATATATTACATTAATGAGAAGGAAGCATTCAGATACAAGTTAAGGGGAAATCTCAAACCCAATTTTCTTTCTTCGGGGTCTCCCTCTTTCACTCCAATTTGGTATAGTCAATTAGTTAAAATCATTTTTTTTATCATTAGATTACCTTTTCTGGGATATATAAGTTTTCTACTGAAGTTTACATCAAACAAATTTTTTTTCCAAAAGAACTCTTCTTTTAAGAACTCATCATTTACCTCTCTTTCATGGTCGATGGTTCTTGTATCATGTTTGTTGTTCCCTATTTCTTTTGGGAAGCCAATGTTTATGAATGTATTTTTTTGAGATGAAACCCATTCCTTACCATGGGTTAGTTATATTCATTATTGATATATGATCTATGTGGCATGCATGATAATGATAATATTATGAGGTGACGGGTGCGCTCGGAATTATATAGCACAATATGAATGATTGGATATGACAGGTACGCCTAGAATTATACAGTGCTCCAATGAATTGGGTAAAGTGATGAATCTAATGAGTAAATGTGAAATTATATGGACAATATGCTATCTTTTTTCACAAGTATGTGTGGTATTTAACCACTAAGACATGATGTTTCATTTTTTATGCATTGCCACATTTCAAGTCTTATATTTATGATTCCTCTCATGTTCAGGGTCTTTTTCCCATGTTATGATTATGCTCACCCCATGATATATTTTTATTATCAATCCTCTCACTAGGATTCTAGTTTACACCTTTTTATGTATATCCTCAGGTGGCTACATGTACTAAGGAGTGGACAAGTGCCAATAAGAAGCTAGAGAAGAAGAAATTAAATAAATGTTTATGATTGATGTTGTAATTGTTCTGTTTGGTCTTAGTTTACCCAAGACACTAAACCTTTGGATCCTCTATGTGTAATACTATTATACTGTTTATCTTTAAAATGATGTAATAGTAATGTAAGATAAGGTAGGTTCTCTATAGTTGGTATTAGAGGAAAGGTTTAGTTAATTTGGTAATTAAGATTAGTGAACCCTAGAGAAAACCTATAACACGAGACTAAGTAAAAATATGTACACAAGAATATATACATAGGGATCCCATATGTTATTCTTTTAGTATAAATTTTCCAAATAAATAAGTTATTTATTCATGAATTGTTGACTTATGTTTTGTTCTAACCTTTTCTATTTTAGAAAATGGTGGGAACTAGGAGAAATCAGCACAACAACTCCTGTGAGGGCCAATGCAACGATTTCCCGAAAGACATCCCCAATGATTTGGGAGGTGGATTTCAGAACTTCATAGCGATGCTTACCCAATTATCTCTGGTTATGAACAATAACCATAATAATGGGGAACATCCTCCTTCACCAAAGAGGGAGCAACTGGCTATCAAATGTTGTATGATGTTTAATGGATCTTCTGATCCACTATCTGCAGAACAATGGATCAACTCTAGGGAGAAGATCTTTTCTATTCTTCACTGTTCTAAGATGGAGAAGGTGAACTTCTCCATTTATCATCTAGATGGAGAATCCGATCAATGTTTGGCTTTGATTAATAACACCAAGACAAGGGAGTAAATTGAAGAGATGGAATGGGAATACTTTAAGATAATGTTTCTTAACAAGTATTTCCCAAGAAACCTTCACATGAAGATGGTGAGAGAATTCATATAGCTCAAGAAAAATTAATGAGAATTTGTCACAAACTACAAACCAAATTTGAAAAGGCTTGTAAGGTACAATTCGGGTTTTTTTATCAACAATGATAGAAAAATTGATAGATTTTTTAGTGGATTAAAACCACACCTACGAAAGGCTCTTACAATTCGAGACTTTGAGAGTTATGAAGAAGTTGTTTGGTGTTCTCTCAAAGTGGAGGTGGAGTTTGGAGAATGGTCCCATGGGTATGGTTATATGAAATGAAATATAGAGTTTCATGTCGGTGGATATAAGGATAAAGGTGGAAAGATAACTCAATGACCCACATGCCTAAAATGTGGAAATTTGCACCATGGGAACTGACTCAAAGGGATGGGTGTAACACCCTGAGATTTTATGAAAAATATTCTTTTCATTTATGTCTTGTGTTGTACGCTACACCAAAAGGAGCTTTCACAACACACATCACTGACTTGCCTTGCATTACACACAATCGCGACCTTCCTCGATAGCATGTGTAGTACGCAATACCGAGTTCCACTAAACGACGATATGCTATTAAAATATTATTAAAACTAACCGTAATGAATAGTAATAACCACTTTTTAAAATTTTGTAAATTTTATTTTTCAAAATGGAATTCATTTTTGGATTCAGAATATCGAAATTAGCTTAGGGTGAAATTTTGGTACTTTTCGGATAATTTTCATATTCTGATGAATAGTGAAAATTACTAAATTTTAATTAAAAACAACTTTTTTAATAGAAATAATTAATAGTGATAAATTTTTAATTTGAGTGGTTTTAAAGTATATTTAGAATATATTTTTACAATTTAATACAATGTTGGTCATTGGATGTAATTTCACATTTAAACCAGTTATAAACAAGTGTCAATCTTTTGATATTTATTATCTCTTAAAAACACGCTATTTGTTTTGACGACGGGAATTAATTTTTAAATTAGTTAATGTAACTGATATGTTTTGAATTTTATAAAATAGACATAATTTTTGAATTCATAATATCAAATATAGCTTAGGCCTAATTTTTGGTATTTTTCTGGAAACTTTCATTTTTTGATGAATAGTGAAACCACTAAGTGGTAGTTAAAAAAAACTGATTTTTTCATAAAACTTAATTTTACCACTTCTGTGAGTAGAATTTAGAAAATCCGAGAGACACAGTTAATATCAAGTACTAAAATGTGGTTCAATGAGATGAAAATAATTTTTGATGAATATTAACTTTTTACTATTTTTTACCACAGTTAAAAGTAAATAGGGTAGTTAAGGGTAAAAATTATATTATTATTACCCTAACACATGTCCTAATTCTATTGGATAAGTGTAATTCTACCAAAAACAACCTTAGGAATAAAATATGACCATTTTGGCCCACTTGGATTAGATTAGGACATTTATTATTAATTTATTTAAAGAAGGGTTAAATAGTTACAATCAAAGTTTAATAAGTAAATCATTTCTAATATGGGGTTATACATAAGATAAATTAGACTATAAATATTCAATATAAAGTTAAAAATCTTTTCTACCTAATGGTAGTTTATTTTTAATTTTTAGACATTAAATAATTGAATTTATTTATGACACAACAATGATGCAGTAATTATCTTATTAATGAAATATTGACATAATTGATGTTATAAATACCAAAATAAATGTAATTTGAGACTTTTTATGACTTAAATTAATTTTCTAGGTTAATATGACATGTTATTGTTGATATAAGTAACTTGGTTCGAACTTATCATTCTTTTATGAATTTCATAAAAATCATGTACAAAATAGTGTCAAAATTGACATAAATTAGTTTTTAAAACAAATATTATATTATTAATTGTTATTTTATTCCTAAAAATCTATGGTTCGGTCAAATGACTTAGATAAGGTTATATATATTAATAATAAACAACTTGGGGTTCGTTTGGCTTGATATAGTAATTTTATTAACCTTATAGTGTAAGAAAACAAGAAGACACGGTAAAAGTTAAATTATCTAACTTAAAGTTAAATATAAATGATAAGGTTAAAATAGGAACCTAAACTTGTCTAAATTCTATTTTATTAGAGTATTTAGACACATAAACACCTTAGATTCTAAATAAATCAATTTGGAGCTATTTAAAACCGAATTTGGCTTTATAATAAAATAATATTTTTAGTTATTCCAAAGGTGCCCCTCTCCTCCCTTATAAAAGGGCACCCCCTCCCTCTCTTCCACACACCACTTTGAGCCTTCAAGATAGGCCAAACTCTGCCAAAGTCTCTTATCCACTTCCATAGAAACATCCTAGAGGTTATGGTCTTCCTCAAAGACCAATTTTATTTCCCTAAGAGGAGGTCTAAAAGAGGCGCTTCAAAGAAGAGGTAATTTCTGTTACCGATTCTTTCACCTTTATTTCTTTTTCCACTTCTTCTTATTAGGTTGTTTCATTATGAATTAATAGCATCAGTATCAATAATATACTGATATGTTATTATAAGTATTAAACAACCCTATTTCACCATCTATCCATCCTACGGAAAATGAAATCACCGCGTGTGCGTATGTACGGAATACCGTCTCCACGCCGTGGTGAAATCTATTTTCCACCACCACCTTACTTGGATGGGTATAATGGTGTAAATAATAACTATATTTGAATAATTTAAAGTTATATTGATTCTGAAATAGTATACATACACTCCAATACAGCCCCACGATCATGAGAACGATATCATCGCTCGTGCGTACGTACGGACTACTGTCTTCACGACGCGATGAGATTCATTCTCCACATTAACCATTCATGAATGATTATAAAGTATATATAATGAATAATAATGAAATATATGACATGTTAAATCTACTGTATTTATTTACATATATATTTATGTCATCTACTTACTTCCATTCAAGACAATAAGGAAAAGAAAACAGCGTTCATGCGTACGTACGAACTACCGTCTCCATGAACGATGTGTTTCATTTCATTTATCTATCTATTATATATATATATATACTGAATATATATGATATATAAATCATATTTTATATTCTGGAAGTAAGTAAATCATGATATAAGTAATAATAATGTCAAGAACAACAAGTCCAAACACCTACGATAAATGAAACGATTTTACCCAAAACGCTTCTTTAACATGGAATTTACAAACGAACGGGTAATATAAAGTCATAAGTGAACCATATATGATATTATAACAATGAATATGATTCTGTATTAAGTTAATGACATTATTTATATCATTATACAGGAGGTTCAGATACGTACAAAGCATATCAGACATAAGGCAAGGGAAAATATCACAATCTCATTTTTATCCGAGATTGTTTATACTTTGGTATTTACTGGGGTGTAATTTATCATCCAAATCCATGTTTCCTCAATATGTAATATTATTTTCATCCACCTACAATTGTTTAAATCCAATTTTACCCTTCGGTGATTTTTTAGTAAAATATATGAAAGGAATCTTTTGTCGTTTTTCTTACGAGGTATGACTTTTCTGACAAAAGCATGAGAAGAATGTTTTTTTAACTTATACGACATGAATGTATTTTTAAAACATTATTTACAAGAATCTTCATTTACAAGTTTTCAAGTTTATTTTTAATAAACTTCTTTTTGTTTAAAATTTTATGACATGTTATAAAAGGAAAATGTTTTTGATGTGGAAAGGATATTTTCCTCAAGAATGGAGTTCAAGTGTTTTATCAAAATTATTTTCCATATAAGATAATATAGGGTTCTGTTTCTATCCCCATTATTACATAGATTTGATAATGTTGGGATGTAATTATTTTTATGTATTCCTTTATCTTATATGAATTTTTTTATGATGTCATGTTGTTTAAGAATCCCATTTTTATTACATGGGTTATGCTATGATATATGTTTTTTTGATTTTGTGCCCCACATAAGAATGGTATCATTATGAGATGGGTGGGACCTATTTATCCCTCTAATATGTTGGGTAATGATTTTATATCTCATGAGATAGACATGGCTGGAATGGTAGGTTATACCGGTTCAGTGAAACAGGACTGAAACGAGGGTGACTCGGTTCAGAAATGGACTTTGTCCACTAAGATAGTCTTGGAAATGAGTCTTGACTAATAAGATATGATTATCTATGATTATGTGTGTGTTACACAAAGTTTCATGTTTTATGTTATGATTATTGGGATTACATTTCACTACTATGATTTATCCCATGTTATGAAATTATGATCTCTTTTGCAGGTTAAGATTTCCAAAAGATATGTTCTTATGAATATGATGTGATTGATATTTATTTTGTTTACCCTTACTGAGCATTTGAGCTCACCCTTTTTATGTTTTATTTTCCCCAGGATATAAAGAAAGGTTTTAGGTAAAAAAAGGAAGATCTTTATGGGAGATGTTGAAGATCTTTCACCACGATTAGAAGATTATATTCCGAGTTTCGAAAGACACTAAACTATGACGGTCCTTGTGTGTGTGTTTTTGTTATGTACTAAGTATTCCGCAAAATTAATGTAATGTCTATGTACGTTAATATTCGGGTCTCTACAGTTGGTATCAAAGGCAAAGGAGGTAGGAATGTATCCGATCCTTGGGAACTCTCACATGTGATCGTTGGACGAAGCATGGCTCTCCGCCCAAGGGCTTCATGAGGAAATGGCTGCCACTGGGGATGGTGGTGTGTCCCGCCCAGGGGGTGTAGCTTCCCATGGAGTGCCCTGATAGGTATCAATTATAGTCCAATGGAAGTAATTCCAGACCGTTACAATGGGGAAATGATTCAAGTGTGGGAAAGAAGGAAATCATGCTCAAGAGTGTCGAAAAGACACAAAAAAGAAGGATAATGTGGCTGATGAAAGGAGAAAACCACTCATGGTTCAATGATAAAACTGTAGGGAGATTGGGTACTATATAAACTAGTGCACTGAACCTCGAGTTCTATAGGGTAATCAGCATTAGCATCCACCTAAGCCAAAGGAAGAAGGGAAGGATTATGCCATCACTACTGCGGAAGTGGAGCAAGACAATGAAGTCATACATGGTACACTTCTTATTCACTCAATGAGGGAAAAATTCTTATTTGATTCTGGTTCTACACATTTCTTTATATCTTGAATGTTTGCTAGAACCATAGAATCGAAGCCCCAAAACCTTGTAGTACATATATCTGTAAAACCAACAAGTGGTGAAATCATTGAAACCCAAGTGTTTTAATCTTCTCTTGTTGGTGTATGTGGAAAGATTCTTCGGGAAAATATCGTAGTACTTTCCTTGGTGGAATTTGAAACTATAATGGGAATGGATTGGATCTCTATATATAGAGCACATATCAACTATCAGGAAAAGGAAATATCTTTTCATATTCTGAACCATCCCATGCTCCTCTACAAATGCAAGGAAGATCATGAAACTCCTTTGAAAAATCCTTCAATGTTTTGGGTATTGATTCCCTATGAATAAGCATACCTTTCCCAAATGGTTGAGATGAAGGAAAGTGCCAACCTTAAGGAAATACCCATCGTGAGGGAATGCAACAATGTATTTCCCAAAGAGTTACCTCGAATTCCCCCGGATCGTGAGGTAGAGTTCCCAATTGGACTCATACCCGGAGCTACTCCTATCTCGAAGTGTCCCTATAGGATGGATCCTATCGAACTAGAGGAGTTAAAGAAGTAACTACAAGAGCATCTAAAAAAAGGTTTCATATGCCCTAGTGGATCACCTTGGGCTGCACCAGTGCTCTTTGTGAAGAATAAGGATGGAACAATGTGGCTATGTATTGATTAGTTTAATCTCAACAAGATCACCATAAAGAACAAGTATCCTATCCCTAGGACTGATGACTTTTTCGATTAGTTAAGTGGAGATAAATACTTCTCAAAGGTGGATCATCATTTTGGATATCATCATGTAAAGGTGAAGAAGAAATATATTCAGAAGACTGCCTTCCGTACAAGGTATCGACACTATGAGTTTTTGGTGATGCCATTCGGACTTACTAATTCCCTTGCAATATTCATGGATTTGATGAAGTGAGTCTTTAGAAATTACCTCAACAAATTTGTGGTAGAGTTTATTGATGATATTCTAATCTACTCTAAGATCAAGGAGGAACATGAAGAACATCTAAGATATGTTTTTTCGACATTAAAAAAGGATAAGTTATTTGCCTAGTTAACAAAGTGTGACTTTTGGATGAATAAAGTCACATTCCTAGGACATGTGGTAACAAGTGAGGGAGTTTCTGTGGATCCTTCAAAGAAAATAAATATTAACGAATGGACCAGGACCTCTAGTGTCACAGAAATCCATAGTTTTCTTGGATTATCTTGGTACTATCAATGTTTTGTGAGAAACTTCTCACGATTGTCAATCCTGCTAACTAAGTTAACAAGGAAAGGGGTAAAGTATGTCTGGACGGAAGAATGTGAGGGAAGCTTCAAGGAGCTAAAGAGAAGGCTGATCACTGCACCTGTACTCACACAACCGAAAAGTGGAGAAATTTTTTATGATATAAAGTGATGTTTCAAAGAAAGTCTTGGGTTGAGTTCTCATGAAAATTGATAATGTGATAGCCTACGCCTCACGACAGTTGAAGATCCATGAGCAGAACTACCCGACAAATGATCTAGAGCTGGCAGCTGTGATTTTTGCCATGAAAATCTGGCGGCACTACCTTTTTGATGAGAATTGTGACATATACATTCACCATAAGAGCCTAAAGTATATATTCACACAAAAGGAGCTCAACATGCGTCAAAGGAGATGGTTAGAGCTAATCAAGGATCACAATTTCTATATTCACTATCATCCTGGAAAGGCGAACAAGTTAGCTAATGCTCTAAGCGTAAATAAACCTACTACTTTATCCATGCTGTTGATTGACAAAGACCCTATCTTCTTGGATATTCATGGAATGGATTTGGAAATAATAAGGGCAGGGGATACATCCTACCATTCCCAAATGATTGCACAACCATCCATCCAGGAGAAGATTAAGGAATCACTAAGGGATTATGTGGATATAAAAAGAGTGTGAATGTAATAAAGGAAGGGAAGCTGCATGAGTTCCATATCGATGATGATGGTGTGATTCAGATTGGAATGCTGATTTGTGTGCCTTCATCACCCAGGATAATGAATGAGCTATTGGACAATGCACATTACTCAATATTCTCTATCCATCCTAGGAGTACCAAGATGTACCTTGATCTCAGAGAACACATCTGGTGGGATAACATGAAGAAGGAGATTGCGGAATATATATCAAGGTGCTTGGTATGTCTGAATGTTAAAGATAAGAGACAAATGTCCAAAGGTATGATGCAGTCATTTCCTATACCCATGTGGAAAGGGAAAATGTTACTATGGACTTTGTCACGGGTCTCCCAAAGACGTTAAAGGGAAATAATGCGATATGGGCTGTGGTTGGCCGACTCAACAAGACTGCCCATTTTATCGATATTCTTGAAGATCTCTCACTTAAACAACCTGAAAAGATATATGTGAATAAAGTGGTGAGACTGGATGGTGTTCCACTCTCAATTGTCTCTGACTGTGATCCAAGGTTCACATCTAAATTACGAAGGATCCTTCAACATGATTTGAGTACTGAATTAAATTTCAGCATGACTTATCACCCCCAAACTGATGGCCAAACTGAAAGGACTATTCAGACACTTGAAGATATATTAATATCTTTCTCTCTAGAATTCAAAGGTGGATGGGATAAACATCTCCCATTGGTTGAGTTCTCATACAACAATAGCTTCAACTCGAGTATTCAGATGGCTCCATATGAAGTTCTGTATGGAAAACGATGTAGAACTCCAACCTGTTGGGATGAAGTTGGAGAAATAAAGATTCGTGGACTCAATCTTGTTCAAGAGATGACATAGAAGGATCACGTTATCCAGAAACACATAAAATATGCTCAGAGTCGGAAAAAGATCTATGCTGACAACTATTAAGGGGACTTGGAGTTCAACGTTGGAGGTAAATTCTTCCTGCAAATATCACCATTGAAGAGAGTCATGAGGTTTGGAAAGAAAGGGAAGCTAAGCCCAAGGTACGTTGGACCCTTTGAGATACTTGACCGCATAGGATCCATGGCCTATCAACTTGCACTTTCACCAAATATAGCTCAAGTTCATGATGTGTTTCACGTATCACTCCTGAGGAAGTACATATCGGACCCCTCACATGTACTAAACTCGGAGGTGGTACAGCTGGAAGGTGATATTTCCTATGAGGAGAATTCGGTAAAGATTATGGATTGAATAGATAAGGTTCTACACAAAAAGTCAACCCATCTTGTCAAAGTGTTGTGGAGAAACCATAAGTTTGAGAAGCAACTTGGGAACTGGAAGAGGCAATTAAGGAGAAGTACCCTCACCTATTTGTGTAAATTGAAATTTCAAGGGCGAAATTTCATAAAGGGGTAAGAATGTTACGACCCAAATTTTTTCAATGGAAATTAACTTCTTATAAATATCTCATAAAATCACATGAAAACACAACATAATGAACTACTAAGTGCTATGTGACCTCTAAACACAAGTTTGTCACTTCTGTGTTGGGAGTTTTGAGAATCTGACATACACGGTTGTGTTCAAGATGATTTTTGGTGTCTAGTAAAACAAAAATAATTTTTGGTGAATAGTAACATACCCTTATAAATAGTAACATACCATTATGAATAGTAATATGACCCTTATGAATAATAAATCATCCAACATAAGAGTAACCTTACCCATGAATAATTAAATAAAATTTACACATCTTAGAAAGTGACAATTTGACTTAAGTAAACGTTTTAGTATTTTGTAAGTTATAAATAATTAATTATAATTAATTAATTAATTTAAAAGAAAAATTATTTTCTTAAAATGTGTTCATTAATTATAAAATCAATGTCTTATAGTTTTTATAAAATTTTATAAGACCCTACGTAATTTTTGAAAGCACTATAAAATCAGTTTTAATTTTTAAAACTGTTTTTAAAGTAAATTATGATTTTAATTAAATATTAAATTAATAATATTTAGAAAATTATTTCTGAAGAATGGAATTCATTTTTGGATTCTACAGGTCAAAAAATGTTAGGGGTAAATTTTTGGGATTTTTCTGAGATAGTTGAATTTTTGATGAATAATGAAATACCATAATTTACAAAATAAGCAAAATAAGCTAATTATAGAGTCATGTGTGATGTTATGCTGATGTAATCCCACATGGTTCGAGATCACATGATAAAATTACTATTACTGGTCATTTAATACCCACTATTCCTTGTCTTAGGGGAAATTAATAAACTAATGAATTTTATATTAAGGAAACCCCTCTCCCCTCCACTATAAAAACCACCCTTCACACCCTCATTTCCTCACACCCGTCAAGAACCAAGAAATCTCTAAACTATGCCCAAAAATCATCCCTATCCCCTATCCAACATTCAATAGCTATTGTTCTTATCAAAATACCAATCCTTTCTTCCTTATGGAGGATCTCAAGAGGAAGATTTAAGAGGTAATTTCTCTCCCTCCTCTTCTTTAATTTCCATTAAAGTTCAAGTTCATTTCTTGATCCCTTCCCATATATCTTCATCTAAATGGAATTGTAACTCCAATATTATACATCTAATATAATTTTATGATGAAAATTGGATATTATATCATCCAAACCATTTTCCCTCTTCCTTTTATTTAATTAAGGAGAACATGGTTCGTGAGGTGTTAATTTATCACCTTCAAGAACGACAAGTTTTATTCTTCCATTTATACCTTCGTATCTGGTCATGAAACCATTTTTATGGTTGAACCAGAACATTTTATATTTATTATCTCCTATTTCATCTTCAGGAACTAACTTATGAGCATATTTCTAGTGATAAAATAAAACAAGTTCATTATGATCAAAAAATCGCTCAAATTAACCCAAACAATCATCATTTAATTATTATCTAATGATAAAACCACATGGATATAATCATATTAATTATAAGATCATTAAAAATCCTTTAATATCATTAATAACATGTAATATCAGTTCTGGATGTTTACCCATGTTCTACCCAAACTTCAATTTAAGAATAAAAGTGAACCACTCAAGAAAACCATAAAAACAAGCATTCTCGAACAATGTTTTAAAACTCTATAACTCATAAAAAGGCACACCAAATCACTTAAAGAAACAATAATGAAACATATTAATGTAAAAAAGGTTCTGGATTTCTAATTAATAAATATAATTTCATTATACAAGACATTAATGAGAAGGAATCATTCAGATACAAGGTAAGGGGAAATCTCGAACCCAATTTTCTTTCTTCGGGTTCTCCCTCTTTCACTCCAATTTGGTATAGTAACTTCTTAAAAATTATTTGTTTATAATTATCTTACCTTTTATGGGATATACATGTTTTCTACTAATGTTTATGTCAAAAAAAAATGTTTTCCAAAAGAACTCTTCTTTTAAGAACACAACTTTTACTTCTCATTCATGGTCAATGGTTCTTGTATCAAGTATGTTGTTACCTCTTTCTTTTGGGAACCCAAAGTTTATGAATGTATTTTTATGATATGAAAACCATTCCTTACCATGGGTTAGTTATGTTTATTATTGATATATGTTCTATGCGGCATGCATGATAATGATAATATTATGAGGTGACGGGTGCGCCCAGAATTATATAGCACAATATGAATGATTGAATGTGACAGGTGAACCCATAATTATACAGTGATCCAATGCATTGGGTAAATTGATGAAAATCATTAGTAAATATGAAATTATATGGACAAGATTCTAGCTTTGTTCCCAAGTATGTGTGGTATTTAACCACTAATAAATGATTTTTCATTTTTTATGCATTCCCACATTTCAAGTCTTATATTTATTCTTCCTCTCATGTTCGTGAGTTTTTCCCATGTTATGATTATGCTCATCCCATTCTATATTGTTCTTATCTATCCTCTTCCTGGGCTTCTAGCTCACCCTTTTTGATTTATATCTTCAGGTGGCTACATATACTAAGTAGAGGACAAGTACCAATAAGAAGATAGAGAAGAAGAAATTAAATAAATGTTTATGATTGATGTTGTAATTGTTATGTATCGTCCTAGTTTTTCCAAGACTATAAATATTTGGATCCTCTATGTGTAATACTATTATGTTGTTTATCTTTAAAATGAGGTAATAGTAATGTAAGAAAAGGAAGGCTCACTATAGTAGACATCTCAGATCATCTGGATAAGATGCTTTAGGGGAAGACTAATCCTTTGGTTCATTTTTTGGGGAGGAAAGGTGTCATTGAAAATAGTATTTAAGAGTGATAAAAATCTATGTATTCCTATTACCCATAGTTTTTTTTAATCTTTGACTTGTTATGTTTTTTTTTGAAATGTGATGTTTGGACCTTTTTTATTATGAATTGACTTCTTTTAGTCTTTTATAATGTGTGATGGAATCCTAAAATGTGGAAAAGGGAGGACATAATTCAAACTCGAGATGAATTAATTAATAAGTGAATAAACCCATGTGAGGGAGCCAGTTCCACTAAGAGCAGTTATTATCTTCTTATAGATAGAGGAATTATGTGATTTGTGTGTTTAGGATAGTTTAGTTCTTATGCCTATGTGGTGTTTCTTATGGTTTAATAGGGTATTATATTTCATAGGAGGTGTTCATGGATATTAAGGGTTCAATCCAACTTCAAAAAACACATGGTTGTTTATTTTTGAACATTTGTGTGTTTTTTTTTCAGTAAGAGTGTTTCAAGTTTAGAGAGATCCTTGTGTGGTATATTATAGAGTGGTTGTCCAGACTCCTCTTTCATCTGGGTTGGTTTTGAATTCGTGAGGGTGAGAATTTTTTGAGAGGTATCTGATGTAATTCCCTAGACCTCCCCAATACATTCCATTGTGAAAATCAAGTGGCTGTGTCATGTTCTCAGAGGTCAGAGTAGCTCATTTCACGAGTTTGTAAAAAATCCATTTTTCTAATGGTTTCTTGTTTGATAGAGAGTCTTCCACCTATAGGTGGTGATTTTAGGTCATCCCAATGGTGATTCAATCTAGTGAATCAAAACAATGACTCATTTTCGGTGAGTAGCTAATAGCAAGTCACTGATGGTGGATCACAATAGTGAATCATCGAATAACGGCTCACCATCGGTAGCTCATCCACCTATGACTCGCAATGGTGGGTTACATCAGTGAGTCATCCGATGGTGATTTTTACCATATAAGCTCACCAATAGGTGACTAAATGAATGGTAGGACACATAATGGTGACTCACCACTATTATCTCACACCAGTGACTCAGGTAATAGTGATTCATTTCAAAAGTTTTTCAAAATTTCTGGTATTTCATAGTTTTACAGATTCTCCCTTTTAATGCTTTATTAGATATAAATTATTTTAAAACCATGTTTATATGTTATTTGAGCCAATTAAATTAATGTAAAATATATTGTTAAATCCATAATTCTTGAGAGGCCCTTGTGTAATCAAAACACATAGACTTCATCATGATCCAACATTAATGTATTTTGAAATTGTTTCTTCTATTGATATTGGATCTAGCCTTTTTAAAGTAAGACCATTTCTTCTTGGGAATTTCCCATTACTATTTCTACCATCTATCACTAAAACCTTTATTCCTTAAATATCCATGTGTTTTCTTCACCCTTGGATATTATTTCTCTAGATCCTTGTGCACACCTTAAAATATGCACAGAGAAGGTGACGATCTTCAATTTCATGAGGTATGGATCACTTCGTACCTATTATCATTGAATTATGTGGGTCGGTGTACAAATTTTTCCCATGAGAAACTAGTTGAATCAATATTTAATAAAGATAATTAATTTATCATTAAACCAATATAGCGGGGCTGGGAAAAGTGAAGAATTCATCTATTTTGTTGATTATTGATATTTTGAGTTGAATGTGCTGTATATAAATGAACAATCATGGTTTTCGGTGGTCTTTTTTATGCACTCGGGATGAATTATAATGTTTTTTATTTATGATTTGTTGAACGATTTTATATATGAAATTTTATAACAAATATACCCGATTAAATAAATTAATGCCTAAGGATCAAACATTCTATATGATAAACCCTAAAATATCAAACTGTAATTTAAGAAAAAGTGTTTGGTAATTCTGAATTAACCATTAACTTTTGGTATGTTTGTGTGTTAGGTGTGGTGTTGTTCTATATTGTGTCTTGTGAGGTCCTGGGGTTGAGATCACGACTCTATGGATGGGTGGTACTGGTCGTTTAATGGAATATCAAGTTGATAGATCGACTAATCGTTGAATGGATGGGATATTTTGAGTATAGGGGCTGAAGGTTCACGCAGTGCAATGTTTATGATACTGGGTTTGATGGGTGTGTTGTTGTCATTGTTGGGGTTGTCGGGTTTGGTGGTGATAAGATGTGTTTATGAGTTTGACTATAATTTGGGGGGTTTCTTGTTGAGAGGATGGATTGGCCAGAATGAATTTGAAGAAATATGATGGTAGTGGTTGGTATGGGTGTTAAATAGAGGGGAAGATTAAGTGAGTTACTATAATAATGTTCTTTTCTTATGTGTGGTTAATGTTGTATGGCTTGTTGAGTGCTGTGGTTGGTAGTTTCCCTAATAGGGATGGAATGAATAAAATGTTTTCTTAAAAATTATTTAACTTTGTTTCAAAGAGTTTGAGGGTGTATGTTTTGATTTGTTTTTTGTTTTTTTGAAGTGCATTTAATTTATCAACTTCTAAAGTGACTATTAAATAGATGAATTAAAGCATTTAGAGGTATCATAAAAGGTGATTTTGTGGAATGGATTTTTTTTCAGGAAGAACCCATAGGCCGGTCTTTAGTGTTTGATGTTAACTATATATAAATGTATTTTCCTTGCGATTTCTATATACACCCACCCTAGTTGAGCACAACATTTGGATCACCCCCATTGTCATGAGGGAGAGTGAATTTTCAAAAAAACCTAGTGGGAGGATAGATGGATGGTTATTGGATTTTTAGTGCTCCCTCATCTAGGAATTTGTAGCCCAAGATTTACCGGCTAGGTTGTGGTGCGGTTCTGAGGCCCAGGTGTTTGTATTTGAGTTACGCATTACTAGGTGTCTACATGATGAAATGTGGTGTGATTACTATGTGTTTTCTGGATGATATATGGTTGTATACAAGGTGTTTTTTGGTAGGATGTGTTATGTTTGTGGCCCAGGTTTGTGAAGGAGGGTTGTGGTGAGCTTCGTATACCCAGGTTGCAAGACTTTCTTTGAGCCCCAAGTGTGTGCAAGCATGTTGTGACATGGGGCTTGGGGAAGATCATGGAAGAGTCAGGATGTTCACCATCATTATATGAGATGTTAACATGTGGTAAGTGTTTTTGGGTACCCAAAACATCGATGTTCTTACTATATTACTTTACATGACATACATTATTTGGTGAGTGTGACTTGGTGGGGCTGGGGTGGCTAGTATACCTTGTTAGTGCTTTTGGTTTATGTTGTTTTCCCATAGGGTCATTATCATTCTTCTCCAATTGTGCAAGATTGACTTTGAATATTCTTACTGAGTATACATGTATACTCACCTTGTGTATATAAAAATTCTTTTATGTTTCAAGGATGACTACATGGACTGTACTGGGTGTTATTATATTTTCTTTTGAGGATAGTTTTCCATGTCACTTCACAACCTTTTTCTTTTTTGTATATAATTTGGGGAATCTATTTTAAGTAGTTATATTTTAAAATTTCATGTGGGGTGGTTTTGGATTTCTTATATATATATATATATGTCTCAGATTTGTTTTGGTATGGACCATCTTATCTCCCGATATTTTGTACTTATAGAAAGGGTTATTCCTCACATTTCATTAGATTCATTACCATTGGTATTGGTCTCCACCCTAGGGCCTAATGGAGTTGGTGATAGTTAAAGTAAGTTACCACGGTAAAGGAAAACATAAGATTATTATAGAATTGTTTTTTCTATGTGTTATATATTTTCTTAAATAAAAGTGAAATATAATAAATTATTACTCAATTAAAATATTTAAATTTTTAAAAAATTAGATAAATTCATAATCAATTTATAATAGACAGGGAATAAGGATATTAATACATAATAAATAAAATAATATTTTGATATAAAATTGTTTTTCGATAGGTAAATTTTATATTTTTTAAAAATTCAATTTTAAATATTGATAATATTATATTTATTATATTGATTTTATATTTTGAATCATCATTTAAAAAATCTATTCGCGTAATGTTAGAATATTTTTTAAAAAACATACATTGATGAACATTGAAATACTCTATAATGTACATTATATATACTGTATTTCATATTTTTGTGTATAAAATAATATTATAGGAATATAGATTTTTGTGTAACGTTTTAATTTACTATATAATATATAATTATATTCCGATTTATATTGAGTTAGGAGATGATTCAGAATTTGAAGATTTAATAATGTATTCAATTATTAAATTATAAAACCCCCCTCTCCTCCCATATAAATACCACCTTTCACTAATCCATTTCCTCATTCATTATAATTATTTTCTCATAAATTCACTACCTAAATCCATCTCCAAAAATCTCCCCACATTCATGAATCCTTAGTCTCATAAAAATACCAATCCTTGTTTACATAAGGTATATCCAAAGAGTGAATATCCTAAGAAAGAGGTAAAATTCCCAACATAACTCTCTTAAATTCATTTCATATTTTCCTCCGAAAATCATTTATATCCATTATTATAATGTCTCATGATAAAAAAACTAATATAATACATTTATATAATTATCCAAATAATACATCACACAAAAATATCATAATATAAGGATCAAAATGATCAGTTTAATGGAAATTAGTTACCTAATCATCTTATTTGTTACAGCCACAAAAATTTTTCAATAATGGTTCTACTCTATCACGTTCGTAGAAATATCTAATGAATGAATCTAATTTATAACATTGGGAATAGAAACATATGATAGGGGTGATATCAAAAACTAACTAGGTTAAATGACATATAATGATGTATTTGATCACAAGAATGAGGAGAATATAATGAAAAAAAAATAAAAAAAATAATATATCATAGGACCATGTATGATAAAAAAATATGGTATTTTAAAAAATATCTTAAATATTTTTTTATGGTATCATAAATGATAAAAAATTATAATATGTGATTGTGAAAAAATGTTATGTATACAGAGAAGGAATAATCAAGAAGATGCGATATTTTGTGGAAGTCAAATACATCTTCAAACATGGAATAAACTAAAAATAAACAAGGAATTGTTCTATAATATTAAAAATTTTAAAATATGAAACATCAATATGTATAATAAAAAATAATTGATAAACCCCAGTATTCCCACACATATGAGAAAAAAATCATTCTGTGCACGCATAAAAATGTTAGAAATCCAATCATTCAATGCTTATTTGAATTTACACATTATGTATTTGCCTAAAAATATCCTAAGATATGATATTATAAAAATTAACATTTTTATAGATATAGTACCATACCCATCATCATGCATATGTATTGTTCTCCACAAAAAAAATCATCATGACCACTTATACAACCCATGAAATATTAATGGGTTTCATAAACATAAAAAATAAAAATAAATTGAAAAATGGTTAGATATAAAAATCACATTTCTAAAAGGATTAACTACCTAATAATAAAAAAACATATCATTATGATAGATATATAGTATTTATATCACAATAACCAAAACATGATAAGGGGTTTTTAATCAAAATTATACTCATCGTTGTAAAATTCATTGTTATGGGTTCCTCTTTAAAATTTCCCCTTATCTTTTAGAATAATTGAAATGAATATATTCGATGAAATTAATTCTTTTTTAAAAAACGTTATAAAAAAATAAGAAATAAAATAAATCAAAATAGAAAAAATTTGTGAAATAGTGTTTAATAAAAAATTTCATAATTGATGTGAATTATTTGAGTAACCCAGTACCATTACTATACCCTTGATTTCCAAATAATTATTAAAAATAATGTATCATAATTATAAAAATATTAATTAATTTTTTCAGATCGATGTTATTAAATACATATATTTATACTATTCATTATTAACAACTCTCTTTATATATTTTATTTTTGTTATCTCTTTTCAACATCGAGTGTTAATAATTTAAAATAGTTCGAACTATTTTCACCAAATATGTGTTGATATTCCTTTTACTCATTGATATCATCATTTTAAAAAAAATGTAATGTTATGGAATTGATTTTTATGAATAAATATAATGATATTATTCTATTCCATTAGAGTTTTTCATAAATTTCATGATAAAATAGAGTGTACTAGTTTTGGGTGGTTTAGTGATATTAATGGATTACCATATAATTATCATTAGTTTTAATGTTACTAATAAAAAAAATTATTAACAATATATGAAATGTATAAAAATCATGTATTATTATAAATTATAATTTTAATCCAACAAATTTCGATGTCAAAGATGAATGAACCTCATTTATTAATGTAGGCAATAGTCCTCATAACACACAATTCATATTTAAATTTTTCTTAATATAAAATGGGAGGGTTATTAATTATTGTATCACAATTACAATAACATAATAGAATAATTATTATATTTAGGTTATCATTTTAATATTTTTAATTAAATTTCCTAAATAAGAAAAAAATTATATTGAAATTGAAAAATTATAGAAAGATTTAATAACATACACGTCACTTCTCAAATCATCACATTTTTGTATGTGATTAAACCTTAGAAGGTACACTGTTTATAAGAAAAAACTATTATATAGGATATGAGACCGTATAAAATATTTTATAGAAAAATGTGGTATTAACATTGGGTCATCTAGAGTAAGAGGAAATGAGGAGAGGAGTTCCCATTTTATAATGTAAAATATGTAATTTTTATATATAATGAAAAATATTCAATATTAGAATGTATCTCTAATGAAAATTTCCAAGAAAAGATGATAAATTGGTCATTTTAGGAATATAAGGTCAAAAAACCTCAAAAAATATAATACAAATATGTCTTGAACATGATATTCCCATTACCCATATATTTATTCAAATACCCCAATTTAGTTTTCCCTAAGGTAGTAATTTTTACCCGTGTAATATATCCTTTATACCTAAAAAATAAAATGATAATTACTAGATAAATTTTACCTATTTTCTATAATATTAAAATATATTTTTTAAAATTAAAAAATTATGCATTTGAAAATTAATTATAACAACATTATAAGTAACACATAGATAATATTTTGTTAAATGATTATTTTTAAGAAAAAAGATAAAGGATTTGGTTATAAAAACAAAAATATATTTATTGCAATGAATTTAAAATGAAATATTATTTTTTAAATATTAATGATTTGAAGATAAAATAAATCAAAAATTCATTGCATCATAGTATAATTAATTAAACAAAATGAACAAAAACAGTTTTCATTATAAGGCTACTGCATTTTCAACTATTGAGGATAAATTAATAAATACAAAAAAAAAACATTAAAACGATTTATTAAACATTAAAATATATAATTCAATAAGAAAATGTACCAAAACATTAATATTTATTGTTATTATGAATTAATATCATAAAATTGACGACATTGATAAAATCATTATTCTCACTGATCACCTGAAAATTATTATTATAAAAAAACCATTAATTAATCGGAAAGTAATATGATTATGATGAATAAAAAACAACTAACTTATTTATATTTAAATCCTAATATTTATCAAAATAACATTAAAATAAAATCATAATAATTTGTATGAGAAGCATTTTATAAGAAATAATTGTTTTGAATATTAATGATTCATTTAAAAATAATGTTACTCACAAATAAAAAAACATGAAAATTATAAATGCTATAAAATATATTTTAATCATAAGAAATTATTTATTTAGTTTCATAGTTCTACTAATTGTTTCAATATTTGAATTTAATTTTGTTTTTTTTGTTATCTCTTTATAAATTTGATTAATAATATGGTACATCTATTTATACCTTCTAATTTCATTGCTACCTTGTAACAGTGTATATTTTTTAATGATAAGTTTAGACTAAACAATATAAAATATTATTTAATTAAGAAACAAACATGGGTTGATACATTCTATACACCTTAAATAAATTGATAACTCACAATTTAGTTATCATTTACTGGAATGAATTGATAATGTTAGATAAAAGGTAAACTTTCCTCAGGATATCACATCTAATGAAATTTGATCCCAAAAAAATAGTTAAGACTAGAAAACCATAATTTTAAATAACCATTTCAATGAAATGTATCTCATAAGTAGGAATTTTCTCTGAAGTGAAGGATATAGTTTTTTATTAAACAAATCATAGTTTTCATTGCACTAATAAATGGTCACCATTATTTTTTAATTTGTTTTGATTTTCAGGAATCTAAGTGTCAATGTGAATAAATACTATCTATTTCAATAAAAGAATCAATTTTTTTTATAAAATATCTTTATTTATACCGTGATTATTTTAAATAAAAATTATAACGAAACCACTAAATATTATCCTAAAAAATGTTTCTAAGGGTGGGGACTTGATATTATTAGAAAAACCCTAGAAACAATTAGGTCATTAGATCATGAATACATCCAATAATTCATGGTGGATGGTAGGTTTACTCCTAAAAAATTAAATTATTATTATGGATAGATTAATAAACCATATTTTTATATAATATTTATCTTCAATTAATTTTTTTGGATATCTTTTGTAACATGAAACCCTGAGTCTAAATGAATAGTAATATAATATACCACTAAAACCTAGCCATTAAATTGGTGAGTATGAATATTAATAAATAATTTATCAAATAATTAATATTCAACCTTTATAAAACAAATTAACTCATGATCAACTAATTAAAATTTTAAATAAAATCATTGGAATGTAAAATTGATTTTTTTATTAATAAAATTATTTTTTTGGGAAAATTTTTATTCTAATTATTTAAATTAATACCTATTGTAGACTAATTTTTTAAAAAAATTAATTTATTATGAATTCAAAAAATTCATTGAAATTCATATAATTTTTTTAGTAATTATATAATAATAAATACATTATTATGATTAAAAATTCATTTTTATATGAGATGTTTTCATTACATTTTTATCCATTATTTTAAATTTAATTTCATCCAATTTAACATATTGAATATTGAAATATGGATTCAAAATTAAGAATGAACCGGATAAAATTTGGTAAATAGGTCACTTTTTAGTCCATTTTATAATATATATATTTAAATTCATTCAACTCGGAGTGTGTAAAATTTGTAAATTAGGGTTAAAAGGTTTGGAAAATGCTTTCTAATTGATCAAAAACTTCACATTGTCTTGTTTTATTGTTATAGTTCGTCCATATACATAAAATTATCCAATATATGTCCACATGGTGTCATTGACCTTTAGATTAATATATGAAAACAATAATTAAAAAATAGCACACTCTTTAATTTAATATCTATAAAATTAATACATTTGGGTAAAGGATGATAATTTCAATTCTAAAAGATTATTTTTAATATAAATTAAAATTTTAATCATATTAGTTTGTTTTTAATTTTAGTGATTGAAAAATTACAATAAATTTTTACATATCACTGGAAAAGTATTTATCTAACTAATGAAAAATATTAAATAAATTATTTTCAATGTATTGAAATTCAATAAAATTTAATGAATTATTAACAACATTGAATTTAATATATATATATATATATATAATATTATGGTTGTTTTAAATGTTTATATTTTAATTACATTACTATTTTTATGAATTCATTTTCTATTTGTATAAATATTTTTAAAAATGATATAAATAATATCTTATAAAAATAATATTTTATTAATTTTTTAAAAAAATTGTAAATTTTTTTAACGAGGTTAAGTAAGATAATAAATGGTATATAATTGCATAATTTTTCCATTTAGTATTCAATTTTTAATACACATTTTAAATTGTAATCATTAAATATAGAAATCCTGATTACTGTGGCTATGGTTAAAAATGGATAAAAGAGGGGTTAAAAATATATTTTAAAATGAAACCATAAATAGTAAAAGTTTTATTTTATGATGATATGTAGATGTTATAATCCTTTTATTCAAATATATAAACATTTGGAAGTAGTTGGATTGATAATGAATTAATTATATTTTAATAATCTTTGTTATTATATCTCTTTCCTTTCCCTCAATAATAAATGGGAAACCCTTATATAATTTCACTATGAAATCATGATAACCCTAGATGAACCAAACCCTATCAGGTTCTCTTTGAAACATTGTATGTGATGATATAGATCTGATTGAATTCTTAAAATATTATCCTAAGTATCCTTATGTAAGGGTCTTATAGTGGAATACTAAAGAAGCAGTTGTTATTATACAAACATATTTTATTTTATTTATTATTCCACCTCTTCTATTTTTTTTGTTATTCATCATTAAATAGTATATTCAGTATCCAAAATATACTGAAATGCAATTATGATAATGGAATTATAAATCCTCAAGATGTTGTTAAATAATTTTTTTTAAATAAATTTAATAAATTTGATATTTTTCATCACACACAACACTGAGATTAGACAAGAAACATGAGGTTTTTCTTGGGTTTCAGAAAAAATAGGTTTATTCTATGTTACATGAATCCTTATGTTTTATCTTAATGTGACATACAATTAAAATATTATTATTTAATACGATAGTTATGAAATAGTCAATGAAATTGATAGTGTGAATAATATTAACTGAATTATGAATATATATTGTTTACACATGTATATAAAATTAATTTTGGGTGACCAATTAATTTTTAATGAAAATAAGACGTTCTTGAATATAACATAAATCTTTTTCTGAAAAACTATTTTCTGCACATAATGACATTTTACATCAATATAAAAAAATAACTTTTGTAAAATCATTTCAATTAAAAGGATATATTTTATATTTAATCAAAGGTTTAGAATTCATGTTATATGTTTTCTATACAAGAGATAAGAATAAATAAAATTTTATCCTTAAAAAGGTATTTTTCTTAATTGTTGTTTTGTTAACTTTTGTACAGTTTTAATGTAATATTTATACACATTTATAAAAAATTATTAAAAAATTAATATTTTTTTAAATAATAATTAATATATTATCTTATATTGATTTTTTTTTAATTTTACAAAAAAAATTTCTAATTAATAACAAAAGATACAGTTTTTTATTACGAATTTCCATATCATTAAAAAAATTAAAAAGAAAAGAAAATATTTTAAATTTTTTTATATTATAATTAGTTAGGTTATTTATCTATTAATCTAATTTAGGTCAATTTAGTTAATATTATATTGAACTTTTATATAAAAACATTTTAAATTTTAAATGGGTGTCTTAGGAAAACAACTTTCTTGTCAGGTCTGTTGTATTAATTTTAAGTTAAAATTTTCAAATTATATGAATTTAGTATGGAAAATTAATACCATATTATTATTCCAAATAATATATATTTTATAATAATTTAAAATTAATTTTTTACCATTAGGAATATTAAAATACTTAAGAATTTATTACCACATTTAAGGTGAAAATTTATTTATTAGGTGTTAAACTAAAATGATAATGGGTAAACTATCCATTAAATTTTTAAAAAGCATTTTATTATATTATTTAGAACTTATATCAACTATTTAAGGTTAATTTCTAATTTTTGAGAAAATTAGAATTTGTAAAATAGGGGTAAACATTTTTATTTAAAAAAATTTTAAGTCTTCCACTCACATTACTTATAAATAGACACCCACTTTCCCATCATATTCACACATCCATAAATATTTTTAAGATTATACTCAAAAAAATAATTCCTTTATTATCTCCCAAAATATTATAGTCCGTGTGGGGATCATAAATCATGTATATGAATTCTTTACATTAAATCTAATGAGGGTTTCTAATTAAAAGGTAATGTTTTAAACAATGTTATTTTAATACAATTTACTTTATAACTCATTAAAATATTCCTAAATTTTTGTGATATAATTACACTCGTATATAAAATTTAATATTATATTATTATGTTAATTATTGTACTTACAACAGTATTACCTTCCATTAAATGGGATTTGAAATCATCATTCGTGTGAATGTCGTACTACCACCTAGTGACTGATGTCATTCATTTTCTACCACCACCTATCTTGACTGAATATAATGTTTCATTTAATGTTTATATTAGATAATTATGGTATTATTATACCTATATAATTATAATTCCATATCCAAATTCCCACCCAACAATCTATTAGGAAACAATAATGTCGCTCGTGTGTATGGAAGAGTATCGCCTTAGGAACCAATGCAATATGTCCTTTATTTTTGTTAAAATGGATAATAATAGGGATATATTAAATGAATATATGTTATAGTTGTGATGTAACTATAATTATTTATTTATTATATAACATTATCCTTTTTACATTCCTTTTCATGGGGGATACAAGAACATCATTTGTGTGTATGGTGGACCACCGTCTGAGGAACTATTGTGATTCCATGTTCACTGACATGTTTCATAGAAGGTAATAATGGTAAATTTCATTAAAAAATTTGATATCTTTGAAAAAAAATAATTCGGAAATTTTATTATATTATTTACCTTTTTAACAACCATGAAAATGAAAACAATGTTCATGTGTATGTATTTCATACCGTCCTCATGAATGATGTGGTTCATATTCTATTTCTAAATATTTTTTTACTACAACACACACATATATATTGAATATATATGGAATTTATATCATATATATAATTATATTTATTATGGAACCATGATCAATATATGAGGACCCAAAATACCAAATAAAAAATATAAGAAAAACAAAGTAATTATTACCCGAAACAATAATTTATAATGGAATAACTAATAAATGGGTAATAAATGTTCATAAGTAAATAATAAAGTTTATGATATTTTTTTTCATTTTTAATTAATATAATTAAAATAAACATATATTTATTATTCAATATGATCAAACATTTCCGAAGGAATTCAAGACTTAGTGTAAGGTACTTCCATACAACTTTTATTTTTTCTCGAGACACATGACATACTCACTATGTGATTATTTTATGTGGTGTATATGTAAAAAATCTGAATATATTTTATGATTATTAACCATAAAATTATATGTATTTACATATTCCCTTATCGATATCTCTTTCATTCAATTTATGGTTCAAAAGATTCCAATGAAAAAATAGAATGTTTTTCAATGTGTCTTTTTTTGGAAAATATGTTATATTATACACCTATCTTATTTGATGTGGTGTATATATATCCCCTTTCATGTTTAATATCATGAGTATATTTATTTCCATGATATTATATGTTTAATTTAATTTTAATATTTCATGTGACTTATGACTCAATGTTACCAATGTGGTTGGAAGTTTATGTTACATCCTCATCATTTATCAGGATAATTTATGATTATGCATCCAATGATCAATTATTATGATATATATAAAAATGGACTCATGATTATTAGTATTCTATAGTTATTTATGTATTATTCTTGATTTCTATTATATTTCACCTTTATATATACTGAATAATAAAAAATAATTTTTTAAGAAAAACTGTCTTTATGCCTCCTTTAGCAGAGAAACTGGTTTTTCTTACTAAACTATATATTTAAAAAAATAGGAAAATATTTTTTATATTATGAAAATGATTTATTGAATAACTGTTTCAAATATTTTACTTTTAAAAAAAATATGGGAATGGAACATTATTTTTTTCCAAACAAGGACCTTTTGAATTTTAATAAAAATATTAAATGAATATTATTTGACATGTATGAAATGTATGGAACTATCACTATCAAGATAAATAAATTTTTAAAATTATCCTTTATAATATTCACATATTATATTAAATTAAAATTAATTCCAAAAATATTATAGGGATAATTTATTTTTAAATGTTTATTATCATATTTGAAAGGGTATTTTTCTCATGAAATTTCTATGTGATCATTCAAAATCATGATTCTTATAGTATGAAATTGATTAATGTTACATTTGATTTAATGGAGATAATATTGAATGATACCATAATAATGCACTATTAATATTTTTTAGCTTTATGAGTATTCCATTTTTATGAGACCCATTTCTCATTCATGGTTAATGCAATAGTGAATTGATTAAATGGTTATTAAATATATTTTCCTTATATGGGTTTTGATGTGATGATATAATGATTGATTTATGATAATTTAGATCTCAAAGGTATGATTTTATTTAGGATTTGGTTGGGACACATATCTCCCTACAATACATAATGTAATGCTTTATATCTCATGATATAATAATGGGAATCGTGTTTATGGTCTTGATTAACTCTGGGAAATTAGTGATTCTTGATCCACTACAGGAAACACGTGCATCCTTAAACATTATAAAAAACCGGCGATACGTTTTGTGCCACTATGTTTATGTCCTTGGTAGATAAAAATTAATGAATATTTTTTCCTATAATTATGATAATGATGCACTTTTATGAAATCAACATAGGGTTCATGATTTATTTATGATGATTTATCACTCTTATGGATCATGTTGTTTGGAATGATAATGGTTTCTGCCATGTCGCATTTTTATGATATATGACAGGTTGGGTATGAACTTTTAATGTAATTATCATATTCATATTCCCTCATTGTTATCTTATTATTTCATATTATAAAATATTGGTACATCCTATGTTTATACATACAAAAAATTTTAACTCACTCATTCTATTATTTCATTCCCTAGATTATAAGGAATGTTTTAGGTACGTTATTCATAAGAGGGGTAGTACAAATGAATATAATTCTTTGATATGTTGAATATATTACATTAGATATGATGATTGTGTTTCTAGTCTCCAAATATTCCAAATTATTATGGTCCTTAAGAGCATGTTTATGAAATTTACTGAATATAAATTTTAAAATATGCTATATTTATACATGAAAATCCAGGATCATTATAGTTGGTATCAAATAAAAGGTTTAGTTAAAAATTACAATCTAGTATGTGAAAAATTTATCAATATCCCTAGGGTTATTTATAAGGGGATGTATAAGTATAAATATAATGTTTTATCAAAGTATTGGAAAATGTTCTATATTTTTTGTTATGGATAGAGAGAATGGATTCAAAGAAATTATATCCATATCTGGATAATACATGTATATGGGAATATAAGTCAGATGTACCAAGTGTTAATAACTTAAAAAAGCGTGCATTGAACCTGAATCAGTTGTCACATGGTTAATGATAACAAGCCCTACTACACACCTAGTATGACACTCCATGGGGATATTCATTTGAAATTAAAAAAACCATTATGAACTATCACGAAGGATTTGAATATTGATAATAAAAGACCTCGGTTACGCCTAATGTGTCACATATTGATAATAAATTTTCATGATTGAGTCATCTTATATGTAATTTTTCATGATTATGGGGATCTAAATTATGGGTATTGTTTCTCACATTATGAATAGTGGTTTTAGAATGTAGCGGGGACCCAAAGTAACTGGTTTCATATTGAATATGTTAGACACAGTTTTGATGAGAAATAAAATGGGGTGATTACTAGAGTGATGGAAATTGGGATTATGTGTAATCAGCTATCATGATATAGGATGAATAATTTCACCTCAAATAACTCATGGACTAGCTATGTTATAGAATCATAGTGTTAGCCAAGAGATCGGGTGGTGGAGACTATGGGGGAATGAAAAATCAATTTCTTATATGTTGTTAATGTGGAAAGAGTCTATCTAAAGAGTTCATAAATAGAAAAAGGATGATAATTTGAGTACAGAAATGAGTAAAATACTTATAATAATTTCTTTGGAAAAATAAAATTTCTAGTAAAATAAATGGATTATAATAGTAGTTTCTATAATACATCATCAATGTTGATTGATTAAAATTATGAAGTTATTGGCATTATGAAAATTGATGTCCTAGTTTGAAATCCCATGAAATGATTTTTAAATATTCTGTGAGTAATGGTTATATGGAGGATTGTTAAAAGACTGTGAATTTTATATCAAAGTTATGGGATGTTATAATATTATTATTTATGTTAATAGTGAGAATAATTATTACATTGATGATTATTAATGTTAATACGCGATTTATTTTTAATCATTTATGAAATAGGTATTATGGAATAATATTATGAAGCCCAAATAATGGTTAAATAATGAAATTATACCATTTTACCATTTGTGTATTAGAAGAAATTAATTATGTTATATGAATCAAGAAATATATATTGATTATTGTATACAATTTTTCCATTATATATTTAATAGAGTATGTTGAATGGTACTAATGAATTGTTAAATTGGATTAAAAGAATGGTGTTATTTTATACAAAACACATTATTAAGGGTAGATAACCCATAATAAGTTCCTCATATGGATGTAAATAGTTTTTTTGGATAGCATGATGATTGATATGGATAGTGTAAACTAGATTGTATGAATAACCCCAGAACTAATTAATTTTTTTTTGAGAAAGTGGTATATGTTATCATTTATGGAGTGTATATTATTTTTAGATTTATGTAATAAATTATATTATTAATGTTATTATTTAAGGAATGAAAATTGTTTAAATTATTTAAAATATGTATTTTTTCATAGATATGTATTTTAGTAATTATGGTTATTACAATATTTTTGTAGAATATACGATTGGGGCATTCACATATTTTTCATGCGATCCTTAATATATTCTTAATGACATTTAGGGGAATGTTTTTTTTTATTTTGGTAAATTTAGTTACCTTATTAATTTTTTTTTGAGTTTTTGATGCATCATAAGGCTAACCATTTATAAAATGGTTTAAGTTGATCATTGGAATATACATTATATATTAATGTATTATTTCAACATATAATGATTTATTAATATTTTATACCACGTGATAACCATTTATTATAATATATTGAGATCAGTGGAATGAATTATCATTATTTTGTGGATCTTATTATAAAATATTTAATAAAGAATTGAAAAACCCATATCTTAGAGGAATAGGTGAAGTGGAAATTGATCAAAGCACCAACATGTGATGATTTTGTTGCTTTGAAATGTAATGTAATAATGTAAGTATATACTATTGTGAACATTTTGAAACTATAAGAATATTATCTTGAAATAAAATGATATCAATTTACATTAATTTATGTTTAGTCAATTGTATTTTTATATATCATATATTCATTGATTTGTTTATTAACCTTCTCTTTACCATGTTCTTTATTACTCTCAATTAGTATTTGGTTGTTAGTATTTTCTTATATGTCCATTTTACACTTCCCATAAATGTAATCCTACATGGAAACCATCTTATAGTATCATTCAAGATGAGCCAAATATTTTTGTTCCAATATATTTTTAAGATAACATATTTTAATCCTATTTTTTATGTTATTTTTCTTCAAATGTTTTGTTAGATGTTAAACCCTTGATTACTGAGATCATCTTCATGTTGTGAGAAAATTTTTTATGGTGGTAGAATGTAACACCATGTTATTTTTGTGAGTTTTATATTTAAAATAAACATAATATTTTTCATATTTTTAATTAAATTAAACAAATATCTTATCTTTTTTCACATAATATTCTATTTTTATCATGTGTTACATGCAACAACATGTTTAGATTGCATTACACAAAATATTGTGTTTTAATAAAACATGACATACTATAAATTTATCATAATTCAATATCATAGTTATCACATATACATTTGAATGGAGGGTATAAATATGAATATCTGAAACATGAAAATATATTGTTTACACATGAATATAATGTACATTATTTTATGAATAATTAATTAAAAATTATGATATAACCTATTTGAAAATAATAGAAACACTTTTCTAAAAAACTAATTTTATGCATAAAAAGTATTTAGGCTGAATAAATTATAAAAATGAAATTAATAAAACTATTTCAATGAAATTAATATATTATTAACTAAATAATTATATTAATATCCATGTTCTCTATTTTCTATACAAGAGAAAAAAAACCAAATTTATGCTTAATAACAGTATTTTTCTAAAAAAACATTTCTTCACATTTTGTGCACTCATTTGAAAATAAATTTCCATTAAATTTTATAAAAATAATTTTAAAAAAATTATAAATCATACAATTAAAGTTATCATTGATTGATTTTTTTATAATATTATGAAAAGTTAAAATTTCCAATCAATAGTAAAAATACTGGTTTTTATTAAGGATATTCATTTCTTTTAGAGAATTTTAAAGCAACCAAATTATTTGGATATGGTTTTGAAATTAACATTATTTTAATTATATATATATATATATCAAAAATTTTAATTTTAATAAATCTCACATTTAATTTTTTTAATAAATATTGTTTATAAATTTGAATTTCTTTTTCATTCAAAGTCATATTTTTCTTTGGGTATGCAAGATTAATTTTCTTTTAATGTTTTATAATTCTCTTAAAAGAATAAGGAAATAAGGATTGAATATATTTACTCTGGATAATTAATATTTTTATAATAAGTGAAATTTTTAACAATTATGATTTGTGAAATAAGTAAACAATAATTGCTGATTTTTAGGTGAAAATGCATCTGTGTTTGGTTTAAACTTAAAATATAGGGGTAAAATAAAATAATTGTATTTAAAACACCCATTAAATTAATATATTTGTGATTCATTACGTCTAAGGATCAGTAATTTCAATTTTTGATCATTTTTTCATGTGAAAAACGTGTCCTCTCTATTTAATTTTTTAGGATTAAAAGTGTGACACTAATCTCACATATAAAAGGCCACACCAATTACATTCATCATCACAAATCCAAAACTAATTATATCAGAAAATATATATCCAAGTTCCTTCCTTAATTCAATACACCCCTCTTAGAGGATATAGTGTGATAAGAAATATAATATAGGATGTCTCTTGGTTGAACCTAAAATTGATGCCCAAAGAAGAGGTAATGTTTTAAACTAGACATTTATATTTTACATATATCATCTCATCAAAATATTTATCCATAATACTGATATAATAACAATATTATCTCCCATATAATTTTATGTTATTATGTTAATTCACAATGTTATATCAATATCCTCGTCGATAAAATGGGATTCAAAATCATCAATTGTGTGTACATCAGACTATCTCCGTGTGGACTGATGTCATTCGTTTTCTTTGAAAACCTGTAAGGTAATGATAATATGATGGATTTTATTTTTTATATTATATTTATGATATTATTATTCCTCTATATTTATAATAATATATCTAACATGATACCTCCAAACACATTTTAAAATAATAATTTCGCATGTGTGTACGGTAGACTACCACCTCACAAAAAAAATGTGATGGGACTTTCATTTATATTTTACATGGATAGTAAATAGGATTGTTTAAATGATAATATATGATATTTTTAACATAAAAAAGTTTTTTAATTATTATATAAAATTTGTTTTCTCAGTTTACATTCTTTTCGGGGTATGATAATGTCATTCGTGTGTACGATGGTCTACTATCACTCAAGGTGATGTGAAGAAATTTTCGCTATTGAATTTCATGGATGTTTATTAGAGTAATATTAATGAAAATATGAGTTATATATTATGTAAAAAGTATTCTTAATTGATAATAATTTATTTGCATTTTATTCATTTCATCTATCATGAAAACGGAAACATGATTCACGTGTACATACGTCCTTCCATCTCCATGAATCGTATATTCCATTTTTTATAAATTTTTTTAATAAATTAATATAAAAAATATGTAATGATTATAAATGATATTTATATATTCGTTTGAATTATTTATATGTTTTAACCATGATCATTTTTCAATGACCAAAAATACCAAATCAAAACACACTAAAAAACATTGCAGTCATTACCTAAAACATGATTTTAAAATTGAATTTTTATTTAATAGGTAATAAAATGAAAAAAGTAAATAATATATAGTATTATATATATATAATTATGGTGATTTAATATATTTATTACATACATATTTTTATTATACATGATTTTGACATGTTTATTAACGATGCTGAGACATATGGGAAGGGATTTCCTTCTATGTTTTTTCTTCATTCAGACAGATTCCATATTCTACAAGTTTTTACATTATGGGGTGTACATATATTCCATGAATTTATTTTATTATTTTTATAGTTAATAATATGGTTATGTAAATATCTAATTTAAGATCTCTATTTAAACGGTTTTATGGTACAAATATTACCAAAGGTATAAGTGATTTTTGTTTAAATTATTCCTCTTTGGGAGATATGTTATGTCATGCATCTATATTATTATATGTGCATATATACACCCCCTTTAAAATTTAAAATCCTGAATTTATTTATTATAATTATTTTATATGTTTCATTTAATGTTATTCTTTAATGGGGATTTAGATTCAATATTACCAAAGAGGTAAGAGTTTTTTGTTACAATCACATAGGTTATCTGGATTGACTATGACTATGCTGCCAATAATTAAATATTACGATATATCTCTCAACATACAGAATAATATTATTATCCTATGTTTATATATATATAATAAGCTTTTTTCAATAATTTCCTTCTCTTTATGTACTTAAGAGTTCAAAAAATATTTTTAAGAAAAATATCCTTTATTTCACACTTTGGATGAGAACATGTTTTTCATCAAAAAAATAATTTTATAAACAAATTCCAAATAGTTTTCCTTATAAAAATAATTTATTAATTTTTTTTACACATTCTATAATTTTTAAAATTTTATGGAATCATCATTTAATTTCCCTAACAATGCCTAGATAGTTTTTAAAGAAAATATGAGTTGAATCATTGTATTGATGTGTATGACCAACATGGTATTCATGTTGTCATGATTAATAAGTTTTTTAAATAAAAATATAAATGAATAAATTTTTACTATAAAATTTTTAATTTTGAAAAAAATTATTTATTTTTTGTTTTAATAATTTATTTTCAAATTAGAAAGGCTATTTTTCTCATGAAACATTCAATGTGATATTTATAAATCATTTTTCTGTTATAATGACCTCCAATGATGTTAAATATTATTTAAATGGGATAATATTGAATGATAACATCATTACTATTTATATGGATTGTAAATGTTTAAATTTATAGAATGATAATGAAACCATTAATTTTTCATGGGTTATACTATGGGTATTTTATGAAATATTTATGAAACCCATTTTCATTACATGGGTTATGATGAAATGATATGATGAATGTTTTATTATATTATGAAATGCATCTGAATAGTTTTTATTATTATATTGGTGGGACCTATATCTCCCTCCAATGCATTATGTAGTGCTTATATATAATGAGATAAAAGTGGGAAACACATTTATGTTCTTGATAAACTATGGGAAATAGGTGAGTCTTGATCCACTATGGGAACCATTTGTCTCCTAATCCTTATTGGGAAATGGATGATAAGTCCCAATCTTATATATTAATGGTATTTGTAGTTATCAAGTAAATATGAAATAATTTTCGAGGTGTACGATGGTTTCACACATTAATGACACAATATTATGGTTCATGATTTATTTATTATGATTTATCCCAATTATAGACCTTTTTATTGAAATGATAATTTTTCATTCCATTAGTCATGTTTATGATGCATGATAGGTTTGGTATGAGTATCTAAAGTTTTACCCTATCTACATTACCTTATTCTTATCATATCCTTTCATATGATCATAGATTGATATATACTATTTTTACAGGGTATATTATCTCTCCCATTATTATGTTTCCTTCCCCAGGTAATGAATAATGGTTTAGGTAGGGTATTCATAGGTGTAATTCTATGTAATAAGTTCTTTGTGGATGATATTTAATATCATAAATTAAATTATAATATTAATTTTCTAGTCTCTAAAGACACTAAATGATTATGTTTACTAGACATGTGTTTATGAAATTTGTTGAAAAATCATATAAAAATATGTAAAATTTATGTATGAAAAGATGAGGACATATAAGAACTATCACATCCCATACTCTACACTATTAAATATTATGTTAATGAATCACTCAAGAATACATTTGGATAACAACCTCCATGGAGTGATACAATTAATTTTCCAACACCATATTTCTTGGATGGTTATTATGATGTATTTACATGGAATATATTACATTTATTCCATAATTATGAATATATAATTATAATATCATATCTACCTTCGTACATTATAATACATTGGAAAATGAATATGTCACATTGTGTATTTGTTGATTACCACCTCCACGAAGCGATGTGATTTTTTTTCATTTAGGTTTTAACATGGTTGGTAATAAATAATTTTTTGATGAATATATTTGATATATCTGATATAATATTTTTTTATAAAGTCTAATTGTTATTTATCTTTATTATGATAAAGGAAAAAACTACTACTTCAAAATACTCATGAAAAATTAAACAATTCACACATAGAAACAAATTATTTAATAAGGAATTATTAATGAATGGATTTTAAAATGCAATAAGGGGATAATATATGGTTTTATAATTATATGAATTAAATTTTTATAGACTTATAATATGTTTTTAATATTTATTTTATTAGGGTAGAAAATTATTGAAGCAATTAAAACTCGAGGTAATGGATTTATATTACAATCTCATTGTTTATCTAGAATTATAATGATTATGTTTATGATGATGAAATTATATCATCCACCTATTAGGAATCTCATAACCTTTCTGATAATATAGTTTTTAGGGATAATACATTTTCCTATCAATTTTCCTATATATATGTACTCAATACAATATAATAATGTTTTATGGTCAACCAAATTCGATTTCAATTTTCTGTTGAAAATCCTTTTTTATCAATGTATCTTTTCAAAAAAATTATTATTAATCTCTTATTTTTTATATTAATTTTTAGCGTTGGTTTTATTTTTAAAAATAATATTAAAAATAATCATCATGTTGAATGATGTAATTTAAAATTTTATTGAAAGTATTAAAAGAACACATGTTTTAAAATACAAGACATTAATAGAATATCCAATTATCATTTTTGCTCAATTATACCATCCTTATAATTTAAATGGATGGATTTTTATTATGATGAATATAAGATTATGAAACCCATTCTTCTTCAATGGGTTATGATATTTTGAATTGATTAAATGATTATGAAACCAAATTATTTTCCATGGGTTATTCCATGATGATTTTTTTGAATCTCATTTGTTTTTCACAAGTTATGATATCATGAGTGTTTTATTATATTTTGAAAAAAATAATTTAATTTTTCAATAAGTGATTTAGTGGAATGAATTTATTTATATCTCTAAATAATTCAGTATGGATTTATATGTCTTGAGTTAATTATATTTTCCACCAATTTATTTTCATGTTCACAATTGCAGTCATAGACCTGAACTTCATAAAGATAACATTATGAATGGACCTTTTCTATTGTCCATAAATTTTTGCGTTGACCACATTTTGTGTATTTTTGTTTATGAATGAGCATGATTCCATGTCCTTAATATAGTGAGGTAATCAGTTTCTAATAAAACCAATTCACAATATTATATGATTTTGCTATTTCCATATTAAAATGATAATTTTATACATGCATGGATAATTATCATTGATTAATTTCACTTCCGTTTCTTATAAAAATCTAGGTATTATGCCAAGACTCATGGTTACAGTCTAAACAATGATGTATATGGTTTTTCAAATGATAATTTCATAGTCTTATTCCCTAATGGTCTTGTTAAGCTTACGTGATCAATGATATATCACTAGATTACCCTTACTAATCATCTGAGATAACTATTTATTATGTTTTCTTTTACAATATCATGATGAGAGGTTTTATATATAGGGTATGTCTAATAAGTTTACTATGTGGGATGATTATAATAAGTGATATAAAAGATCCATTCTACAATTAGTTTATTGTGTAAATATTATAAATTGAAAGTAATCTTATATTGCAGTGGTGTGGATCATAATGTTATGTATTGAATATTCATATAATAAATTGATACATATTTGTGTAAAAAATATAGTATCATGACTTAGATATCTAATGGATGTTTCTTCATGAAAAAATGGTTTCCCACTATAAAAATTGATTCCCACAATATGATTTATGGTTTTATTAAATGTATAGAACCTGAATGAAACATCATAATGATTAAAGTGAATGAAAATGGAATGATTTTCTATCTGATCTACTGAAATCTATGGGACCTCGAATATAGATTCATATAGATATGCTCACATAAAAATCATTGTAAATGAATCACGCTGAGATAAAAAACTGGGTAATGATGAGAAAATTTTGTTATTGTTTCCTTCATGAGGAAACATCCATATTCAATTATTTTTGTAATTTGACCTCATATATTATATGATATGGATTAGTACACATGAAAATACATTTTTTTCATTTTTGTTTAAAATATACTATAGTAATTTTAGATTTCTATTACTTGGATGGTGAAAGAGATCATTGGTCAACTCTAATTAAGAATACATATCAGTAATAAGAAATTGAATCAATATTGTCGAAGAGATTAAGAGGTTAATTTTCAATATGTAAATACCATATATTATACCTTTGAAAATAGAGAACTAATATTTTGTAACACCCTAGGATTTCATAGTATGTTATCTCTTTAATATAATTCAATAGCTTGCTACACACAACACCGAGTTCAATCGAATCATGTCCAGTCAAACTAGACTTTAAAAGGAGGTTTTGAATAGTATTAACCATAGATTAAATTTTATATATATCTGATATAATTTTAAAATTCATCTTTTGTGTTCATTAGACATAATATATGGACAAAATCAATTTTATATATAAAGGAATTGTCTTTCAAAAAATGAAATTTTACAACCTTTTAATGGCGAACCCTTTTTAAATCCAATATTTAAAACTTTTATTTATTCAATTTGAAAAAATAATTTTCCTCTTTAGAAATGGGACATAAAAATTTAGTTTGTATAAATTTTTTGGAACTTTTCTGATGACTTTTATATTCTGATGAATAGTGAAAAATACTAAATTTTAATCAAATTTTTTTTATCGAAATAATTTAGTGTTAAATTATATATTTGAGAGTTTTTAAAGTATCATTAGATTATATTTTTGTCATTTAATATACTTTAGGTAATTGGATTTAATTTTACATTTAAATTGGACATACACACATATTAATCTTTTGATAGTTTCTACTTCTCAAAAACCCGCTTTCTGGTTTTGACAATGGGAATTGATTTTAGATTAATTAATGAAAATTATATGTTTTTAATATAGTAAAATAGACATCAATTTTGAATTTAAAATAAAAAAATTATATTTGGGTGAATTATTGGTATTTTTCTGAAAACATTCAATTTTTTTGATGAATAGTGAAAAGCGCTGCGTTATTATTTAAAACTGACTTTTTATTTTAATAATTATTTATTTTATTTAAATTAATTTTAAGTCAAAAAAGATATATAATACCTATATGAGTTAAATTTAATTCATTGGTGTCATTTTATAATAATATTAGATGTATAAAATTTAATTAAACTTTTTTTACATCTTTTACCCACCTTCTATGCATGTTAGAAAATTTTCATAAAACGTAATTTTACCACTTTTGTGAATTAAATTTCAAAACTATGAGAGACATATTTCACATAATTATATAAAATCTTGTATAATAGGATGAAAATAGTTTTCAGTGAATAGTAACATTTGTATTTTATTTACCACTATTAAGAGTAAATATGGTAATTAAAGGTGAAAATGATTTTATTATTTCCCTAAAATATGTTCTAATTCTATTGGATAAGTTTATTTCTAACCAAATAGACCTTATGAATAAAATATGATCATTTTGTATGACATGTATTAGATTAGGTCGTTTATTATTATTGTATTTAAAGAAGATTTGAAAGTATTAAATTCAATGTTTAATAAATAAACTTTTTTTAATATAGGGTTATACATAAGATAAATTCAAATATATATATTCATTAGAAATATAACACGATTTCCTACCTAATGTTATTTTATTTATAAATTTTATACATTAAATAATTAAATTTATTTATGATACAATGATGATGCAGTAATAACTAGATTATTGAATGATATAAAAAATTCATATTATAAATATTAACATAATTGTAAATTGAGACATTTGATGTTTCCTAGGAATTTTATAGGTTAATATGAAATGTTAGTGTTTATTGATTTTTTTTCTAAGTGATAATGTTGTTATGACTTTCACAATAACCGAATACTAAATAGTGTCAAAATTGACATAAATGAGTTTATAAACAAAGACTATATTATTAATTGATATAATATTTCCAAAACTCTATGGTTCTTACAAAGGAATTATTTAAGGTTAGATATATCAAATATGAACCAGTTGGGGTTTTCTTGGCTTTTTATAGTATGTTTATTAAACATGTGTTATAATAATACAAGAAGACATTATAAAAATTAAACTATTTACCAAAGTGTTAAATCTAAAAGATAAGGTTAATACGGTGACCTAAACCAGTCTAAAACATATTGGTTGAGAATATTGATACCCATCCCCACCTTATCCATGAAATAAATCCTTTTTGAGCCATTATAAACCGAATATGATTTTATAATAAATTAATATTTAAAGCTTTTCCTATAGTGACCCTCACCTCTGTTATAAAAGGGTACTTCCCCTTCTATTAATTTCACACCTCCAAATCCATTTGGATAAGTGAAAACCTTCCCAAATTTCCTCCCAACTACCCTCAATTTTACCTATAGTCCTTACTTTGATAAAAAATACAACCTAATGAGCCCTTTTGATCAAATTAAAATGAAGAACCTGAAAAAGTGGTAATAATTTTAATCACCTCTTCCAAAGTTCTATTTTTCTCCACATCCTCTTTCCTTGTTGTTTCCATTAAAAAATAATACCTCTAGTGCCTTCTATATAAATGTATGTTATTATAAATATGGTACAACCATATTTATTACTCTATCCATCCTATGAATAAAAAAGTCACTATATGTGCATACGTACGACTTACCATCTCCACGTCGTGGTGTAGTTTGTCATTCAACACTTCATTTTTTGGATGAGTATAATAATGAGTATAATTGATGTAAATAATAAATATAATAGGTTAACAATTCTGCATATATGATATACCATCAAATTTCATACTACTTTATCATCAATAGAATGGTATTGTCACTCGTGCATACATACAGATAACCGTCTCCATGAATGCGATGATATTCATTCCCTATAGTAACCGTTCAAGAATAATTTTCATTTTATTATTAAAAATAATGTTTAAGAACATAATATCATACTGGATATGAATCAAATACCTCATATCCATTAAAGAAATTACTTACGAAACAAAACATATAAATTAAAATGAATCTGTTGACACCCAAAATAATGATTCTACTAAAACATTATTTACAAATAAATAGTAGAAGATCATATATAATATCAAATTTATTTATATGAATCATGTATAATTTAATTACAATGATTTAACTATTAGACAATAGGATAACTTACCCTCAACCATGGAAAAGTAATATTTAAGGGTTAATTTTAAAATATCATTATTATTAGAGGTTGTTAATAGGTAAGAATCTATGGGGAAATTATCATCCACATCCCTGTTTCTTAAATGTGTATTAAAAAATTGTTACTATTTCCTATAATATGGGTTGAATAAATTTATACCATTTTTTTAATTTTTATAAACTATTTTTAAATGGATCTTTCTGTCGTTTTCCAAACATGGTACGGTAGGACCATTTCGACAAATTAAGGTAAGAATGTTTTTTAAATTATACGGTGGGTGCGACTATTTTCCACCGTTATAACCCCTTTTATGCTTCCCTTACAAACTAATCAAAATAAATGTTTTATTTTATAATTATGTGAGTTTTAAATTATTTCAAAATATAAATAGACATTTCTCTCAAATAGTATTGATTTCATCTATGTAAACATCCTTTGACGGACTTTACACTTGTTTGAAGTTGATTTATTATGTTACAATTTTCCATATTGTATTAAGGATTATGGTTAAAGTGTTAACATTTTATATGTTGGTTTTAATATTTGTGTTTATGTTATGTTTTAACCCTTTCATATGAGTAATGCATTGGACTTTGTAAGTGACAGGTGGAGCCCTCTATAGCTCCTTGATGCATCGGTAGGTCTCATTAGAAAAACTAGTGTCTTGGAACAAGTCCTTGAAAAAAGCTTGTTTGTAGTCTTGGCATGAGGCCTTGTCTATGTTGTTATGATGTCCGACATTATGCATTGCATCATTATAAAATTAGATATTGATATTACATGTTTTTTAGGGTAATGCATTGGTCAAAGACCAATACAAAATTTATTAAAAAGGCAAGAAATGAAGTACAAGATTCTAAATGTGGGAATTATATTACAATATTTTTCATAAAGAGGGAGAAGATCTACCGGTAGATCGTCACTCCATGTAATTCTCTATTTTATTTCTTTGTTAGAAAAAACATCAGCATTCAAGTTCACTTCGTGATAGGAATGGGTGATAATGTATCTCATCTCCAGAAGCGAGTCAAGGAAGCTCATCCAACGATTAGTAATATTCCAGTCAATGTGAACCACCCCATTCCAAATAGATTGTACAATAGTGGTGGAGTCACTTTCAATCCAGTTGTAGTTCCAGCCATTTATTTTAACAAATTCAACGGCCTTAATCAAATCCAACATTTCTGCTTCTAAAGAGGAGGCGATACCAAATCTACCAATGAAACAACCATGGAAATCTCTAATAATGTCTCTGAAAATGGCCCTTATCCCATTGGTCCCAGATTTCATTTGGAAGATCCATAAACATTAATTTTGATCCATCTAAGAAGTGGAGATTTCCAGAATACCTCAAATGAGAGCCTTAGTTGTCTATAGATACCTTCGATTCCAAGACATCATTGAATCATGAAGTCCCCAACAGAGTTATCACAATGATATTTCTGAAGCGAGGCGTAATCCCTAATAGTGATAAGAATTATCATCTAACCTACATTAATATTGAATGAGTAGTGGTTATGAATAATAGAATTTCTATCACACCATATCACATGGAGGAGGTTAGAAACAACGAATAAGAAGAGATTCTTGATTTGTTGTGATGTTTCAGGATCCATTAAATGTTTTAAATGAGAGAAAATAGTGTCAGATAATAACCATATATAGTCAAACATGTACAAAATATAATTCCAAAGGGAAGAAGACGTAGCAAAAGGCAAAAATAGATAGTTGGTATCCCCTCTAAGTTGATGATAGAAGTGACCTTTAGAGCTGAGTTGGAAACCAAAAAAATTGGAGACAAACCTCAGTATGAATATGTTTATAAGAAATACACCAAACATGGTTAAGTCTTGAGGGTTTGATTCAAGGTTTGTTGAAATATTTCAGCCAAAAAAATTCTAATCGGAGTTAGTTAAATTATGATTATAGAAACTTTTGGAATCCATGGTAACATTATGGGAAGGTTCCCAAATAAGGAAATAATCAGCATTAGAGAAGGGGAAATTATCAGAATCATGCATGATGGTATGGGGAAGGTTTAAATTATGATATTGTATCACCTCCATTATGGTGAATTTGATGTTTTTTCATAGGGGAATTAGATGTTAACATGTAAATGAGGGGATTTCTGTATCAGTTTCCGAGACAAAAGTTCATGGGGGAATTCGAACTAACCATCCATCTAGAGTTAAGAATGATGTAGGAAAAATAATTTCTAATGGAAGGCCAGATCGAAGAGTTGACATAGCTCAAATATCCCTTTTTAAATTCTCTATGAATTTAGTTATATGAAATTTTTTGGAGTCGTATTTATTATTGATCAATCTCCAAGTGAGTCTATCATGAAGGGAATCATTTAAGAGCTTGAGATTTTTGATACCAAGACCACCTCTCTCAAGTGGTTTAGAGTAGGTAGACCAGAGGATGGTAACAAGCTTCCTTTCAAGCATGATACTAGTACAATGTTTTTTGATATAACCATTAATTTTCTTCATGTGACTAATAGGCCATTTATAGATCATCAGTGAGTAAACCATTTTAGAGACAATGGTGGATTTTACTAGAAAAATCCTTCCAACCATAGAGAGGGATTTCCCTTTCCAGGAGGAGTGTTGGTTGATAACATGGTCAACCACAATGTTGAAATACATGGATTTAGGCTTTCCCCAGAATATGGGAACTCCTAAGTAGGTAAAAGGGATAACTCCTTCTTTGATACCAAGACATTGAATGATTTTACCTTTCCTAATAATATAAAAACGTTTTCTAAAGTAGTAAAATGATTTTTTCCTACTAATGGATTGACCAAAGAAATATTCCTAGTAAGAGAAGGCATTTTTAGGTTAATAATATTGCTTTTCCCCTACTAAAGGAACATAATTAGGTCATCGGCCTAAAAAATATTGGTCGACACATTTAGGTTTCTGGATGCCTAAATAGGATTGAGTTTTTTAGTCAACAATCCGAGTGAGAAGTCTGCTAAGACAGTATTCAGTGATAGCAAAAAGTATATCAGATAATGGATCCCCTTTTCAAACCACTTTTGAGCATTTAAAATATCCCTTATGAGGGCTATTGACAAGGATGGAGATATAATCCAAATTTAATAGAGATTTTATCATGCCTATAAAAGAATCATTGAAACCAAATCCCTAAAGAACTTTGAAAATGAATGTCCAGTCTATTGTATCAAAGTATTTTCTAATGTCAAATTTAATGGAAATATTTCCTCTAGTAGTTTTATTAAGAGATTTTGTTCATTCCAAGGAATGGAAAATGAAATATTTGATGGACCAAACCTTGATAAACCCAAATTGATTCCAAGATATTATTTTATTACAAATTGAGGAAAGACTATTGGATAAGAGCTTGGTAATGATTTTTTATTGGGAGTTAATGAGAGAAATAGGCTGGAATAAATGCATTTCCGAGGCATTGGACACTTTGGGAATTAATGTGAGAAATTGAGAATTAAGTCCATATGGGATGACACCATTTGAAAAAAAATATTTGAAAATATTTCAAACATCTGAGTGAACTACCTCTCAGTTGTGTTGAAAAAAACCCTTATTGAATCTGTCAGGTCACAGAGCAATATTAGGGTTGAGACTAAAGACAGTGGCCTTGATTTCTGGTCAAGATAGGTACTCATGAGAATGAGATTATCGTCTTCATTAACAAAAACTAGAATGACCTCAGGAAGAAGATCTTTGTTTAAATTAGGACCATTAAAAATGTTGTCAAAATAAGAAACCACATGATTTTGTATGGCTACCTCAGAGTCGAAGATGGTTTCATTGTCTTTAAGGAAAGACAAAGGTCTGGATACTTTTCTAATTCTTTGCAGGGTATTGTTTGAAAAAGTGTTTCAATCACCATCAGAGAGAATTTTATATATGAAGACTTACTTATGGATGTTGTCCCTAAGACTCAGAAGAGAATTGAGATTCATAGAGATGTTCATTTCATGCTGAGGATCTAAGGAGAAATTGGACTTAGTTGAGTTATTTTAAATTTTATTGAGCTCATTCTCATGTGTGGATATATCATTGTAAATTTTTTTAGATTTAGATCCACAACAACTCTTGAGGCACAGTTTGAGATGTTTGAGCATAGTAATACAATAAAAAGAATCAAGAATGAAAATTCATTGACTCCCAGAAATGGTGAATGAGATGAGAGTATTCCAAATCCTCATACCAAGAATTATTAAATTTGAAAGGTATATTGGTCCTGGTTATTTTAGAGAGATGACTCACAATAATTGGGTTATGGTCTGAGTTTATTTTGAGTAATGTGATGCTAGATACGGTGTTCTAGGAATCTAGAGCAGGGACATTCGCTAGAACCCTATCACATTTTCTAGCAAAAACCTTATTATATTGTCTTTTGTACCAAATGAAATTAGCACTTGTAAGGTAGATTTCAATAAGATTACAATCTTCTAGCAATGCTCTCAAATCTCTTGAAAAAATGTGAGAGTGAGAAGGACCAATCATCCCACTGGGAGAAACAATAGCATTGAAATATCTAATTACCAACCATGGATCATGAATGGTGCTAGCTAAAACAAAGAGGTCATTCCAAAGAGGTATGTAGTCTTGATATCTATTCCAAGCATAAACCATAGTACAAAATTTATGTAAACCATCAAGGGTAAAGTCACAAGTGAACATTTGATCAGAGAAATTGTAAGAGTTTACATTATACAAAAATGTATAATAAAAGATACAAAGATAATCAAAAGTACTACCATTATTTCAAGCACCAAGAATTTTATAACCATAAGTAGAGAGAAGAACGAATTTCAACGAAAAATTTGTTTTTGGTTCAGCAAAGGAAAAAAAATTGGTTTATGAGTCAGAATAATTATTTTAAGGATAGAAATAGTGTTAGGGTTATCTATAACCTGACAATTCTAGAAAATAACATCCATTTAGAACCTGGATTTAGAGCAGGAGTTCACCTTTTTCTTTTTCGAACCGCTCGAGCCCTTGTTCCTATTTGATGTCCTAAGATTTGAAGAAGTGTCCAGAGTGGTGTACATGCCCTATTTACTCATAGAAGAAAAAAAAATTGTTTGCATCACCAGATTTATTGATATATTGATTGATATCATGTGATTTGAAATCTATGGGAGTGGGCATAGGACTATCTTTTATCTTAGTGAAAAAGCCCACTTTTTGAGCAATAGTGGGGGACACAAGAGTAGGATGGTCACTTATTGCCTCAGAAGATTCAATGGGTAAAGTCATAATATTCTATCTATCAAAATTTCATTCAGTGGGGTTATATTAGTGGTTGTGCATGAATCAGAATAAGGTTTGGGGCACACTGCAATGTTATGTTTCGAAAGTGAAAATGGGTCAACTGTAGTATTCATACCTATATAATAATCTTGGAGAACCCAAGTAGGAAATTGCACTTCTATCTGGTTAAAAACAATAATCCCTTCATTCCTGTCTTGATATGAATGTACAACCACTTCCATATGCATTATGGACCAGTTTTTTTATGGTCCCCCATCCGGAAGAACTTATGGGGATGTTAATCTTTCTCAGGAACCATCAGACATGATTCTTCAAGAGAAGATACATCCAGAGGGTGGTCGAAGATACCCAACACCAATTTTTCAATATCCTCCAAGGTGTTAAACTCAATTTCATTGTTTTATTCCTCTTCCACATGTTAATCCTAGGCGACACCTGATATTTCACCCAGGAGATTAGTTTTCTTGACTCAGACATATGATTTCTTCAACGGTTGCTTAGGATTTTTAGAGGCCGATTCCTTGCTTTTCTTTTTTTCGCTTGGTTTCAGTCCACCCATGGTCTCATGGTTGAGCTACCTAGCTCTTCACTACTATACACCTCATTAGGGATTTTCCACCAATATTATATAATTCTCATTAAAAAGGAATACACTGACATTCAACATAGACTTCCATTTTTAAGTCATTAGCATTGAAGGAAATGAACTCTAGTAATTTGGAAGCGATGTCAACCTCAATCATCCCCGTATCATAGAGACCAATCTCAGCATTCATAGTACATTTATCGTTTTTTAGAGGCATACGTATAAAAGAAGAAATGTCGTTTGTGGATTTTTGGATGCAAAAAATACCAGCTGAGCCCTTGTAGACGAACCCAGATCTATACCATGGTATTTATTGAAGTATTTGGGTTGAAATCATAGTCCCAATCAGAGATTAAGAGGACTCTACGTTTTGGCTGATGATTTCCTAACTTCCATGCCCAATCTTGCTCATCATGTGATTTCATAAACATATAGAAGTAAACTTTTCCAATTAGAACTAGCTTCTAGTCAGAAAAACTCCTTATATGAGCAATCCGTGTCTTCAGTTTAGGGTTTGACCTCGACTTGTCACCTTTGAGGCATGAGATACACCCCATAATTAAAAACATGCAGAGTATCGAATGTTGCTGAAGTGCTTCAGGTTTTTCTTCCACACTGAATATGACATCATTAAGATTCTTACAAAGAGGCCCTCTAAGCGCAGAAGAATTGCATAGTTCGGAGCCTTTAAGAGCCTTAGGAAAGGGTATCCCCTTCGGTCATTCCACCAGGAGAGATTCAACTTTTTGAGTCTTGATTCTACAATCCACGCACACAGACTCCCATTCATGATCAAAGCCTACCATATTATGCTGAATTTTAATTTTAAAAGGCTTGTGCATTAGTATTATACATTTTCTTTAATGTTTATACATATTTATGAATGTTTCTGCTATATTTTTATCTATATTGAGCATATGAGCTCACCCTTTTCTTATGTTTTATTCTTTCCAGGATTCGAAGAATTATATCATGATTGACCTAGTGGGATAGGATAAGGGATATGAGTGTATTGAAATGATACACAATATTTCCTTTTTAATTTAAATAACATAATTTAAAACTTATGTATGTATCTAGTACTTCCAATGCTTCTAAATGATCAGTCTTTTGAGACATGAATCCTTTTATCTTTCCAATGTTATGTAATAGGGCACTGACTCTGGGAAACTGGGGTCCTGTCATTAAAGTTGGTATCATAGGATGTTTAGTACAAACCTTAGAAGCTATATTTAGAAAAACTCTAATTATAGAACATTAACCTAAGGTTTAATTTGAGGATTAGTATAGAATAAATTCCTAAACTTTTTGAACTGTATATATTTTGTGTATTTTCCAAGCAATACAACCTTGTCTGGATATGAGAAGGTAGAGGCGGATCTGGAAAATATTTACCTAGGAGTGAAAAATATGACAAAGAGTTTCAAGATTGACCTGGGGTATCTTGGTACACAACAATGGGCCTTGCTGCACTCTTGGTTATGACACTCTCAGGGGATATACTTAAGATAATTCAAAATTTCTTAGAAACCATTATAAAATATTTATGATTAAATACTACATCATCGAAATTTTATTTTTATGATTATGGATTATATGCATAAACTTTTCAATTTTTGTTAGGTATTTTACAACTTTGGAATAATTCATTGTGATTCATAAACTAACATAGTGTATTACATTGTTTAGAAATGGTGCCCAATAGAAGGAATGAGAACTCCAGTAATACACATGATCCAAAGAGGAAGAAAGATCATATCTTTCATTGTCTTATTCCAAAATTTAGAAGGGAAATAGTCTCACACAAACTATCATCATATGAAGAAATAGTATCATGTGTTAATAAGATAAGTAAAGAATTATCTGAGTCTTATGTCTTTTATGGGATTCCAGAGAACAAAAGAATGGTAGAGAGAAATATGGATAAAGGGAAGAAGTGAATGAAGGATTTTCCGATACATGATAACTGTGGGAAGAATGACCTTGGTAAATTTATGACGGGAATGTGAGTTTGTTATAAGTGTGGATTTAAAGGACACCAAGTACGTGATTGCAAGGGTAAGAAAAAAGTTTCAAATGTACAATGCTTCATCTTCAAGGAGTTGGGACACTATACGAATCAATGTCCCAATCATTAGAGTATACCCAAAATTATACTGCTGGATAAAAATCAAGTTATGATACAACCACAGTTGAAGATGAATAATTAGTGTTGTTATATTTTTATTAATGAATTATTTCATTTGAGTGTTGTATCAACGATGTACTTTTTATATTAATTATATAAATAAATAATGATTGTACTGCAATACTATTTGATTGAGGATTTGAGAATATATGGTACTAATAAATGTGACTCTAAAAAAAGTTAAACATTTTGGAAAATATACGGTTGATGGATAGATAAGCCTTAATATGGTCCTGATATTAAGGTATTGATTTTGTAATAATAGATGGTTGATTTTGATAAATTATATTGTATATTCTTGACTACTTTGGAAATGAATAAAGGGTTTTTTATTCCATCACTATTGGAGTATTCAAAATTTCTGGATATAAGGAATATATCTAGTATTATATAAGGAAGAAGGGAGTATGAATGTGATTAATAAGGTTTTATGGTAATTTAGGGTGTTACTATATTTTAGGAGAATACATGATGAAGGTACTCACGTGTTATTATGTTGCAAAAAGAGATCTTCATTATGTTATGTTGACCTTCCTTATAATTTTTTTGACTATGAGTTTGGACACAAGTACTTTAGATAAGTCTAAAGATTGGAATGTATTAGGTTGTACATTGGATACTATGGTTTAAGGTTATAACATTTATTAAAATTATTTTTGGATTATTTATAAAAAGGAAAACCCAAAATTCAGGCGACAACTCGTCACATCCGACAAGGCTACGAGACTTGAACCTACAACCAAAGGGAGACTAGAATGCATCACCTACCACTGGCCTACGTGATGCCCTAGTTTATATAATGTAGTTTTTTTAAAATGGTATGATAGATGAATTGTAAATTATTATTTTTTGAAACCCAATATGATTAGGTCTAATATAATATTTTTGAATTCTAATATTTTATGGAGAGAAAGATGAGTTTGTGGTAGAAATAAGTTAATGGATAGAACTCTACTTGCCATATATTCTTATTTTTTCTTATTCAGTGTTGAAATTAATTATTAAAAATTATGGAAATGATCTCAAAACCAAAAAATGTGTTACATTAATACCTTTGGTTTTGTTAAACTGATGATATTTTTACGGTTTTGAGGCCCTCAATTTTCCATTTACTGTTCACTTGTTTCTGATTGATGACCTCAATCACTTCCTATAAATATTTATGTTTTTCCTCCAATTATTTGTCTATAATTTCCACTATGATCTCTTATTTGATACCCTAATTTTGTGGTGAATTCTTCATTTCCCTTTCCCTCTTATTAGGACTAAATTTTAGTAACCCTATTTTCGATGTGGGTTATTCACAAATGTATTTTCAATTTTAAACATTTTATTTTCGAAGAACAATTTAAAATTTCGAGGAATCAATTTACTAAAGGAGGGGAGAATGTAACACCCCAGGATTTCATAGTACGCAATCTCTTTAATATAATTCAATATCTTGCACTACACACAATATTGAGTTCAAGCGCATCACGTCCTATCAAAATAGACATTTACAAAGAGGCTATGAATAGCATGAACCACATATTAAATTTTATAAATATTCTATTTAATTTTTAAATTCATATTATGTGTTTCTTAGACATAATATATGGGCGTATTTGAATTTTTAGATAAAATAAGTGTCATTCAAAAAAAAATTGAAATTCTACCACCTTTTAAGGGTGAACACTTTTCAAATCCAAAATTTGACACTTTTATACATTCAATATCACAAAATAAATTTCTTTTTTAGAAACGGGATATAAAAATATAGTTGGGTTATATTTTTGGATCTTTTATGATAACATTCACATTTTGATGAATAGTGGAAAACACTAAATTTTAATTACAAAAACTTTTTTTAATCAAAACAATATATAGAGTAAAATTATATATTTGAGTGGTTTTAAATAATTATTAGATTATATTTTTATCATTTAATATAATTTATGTCATTGGAATTAATCTTTTAAATTGGATATAAACACATATCAATCTTTTGAAAGTTTCTATTTCTCAGAAACCCGCTTTCTGGTTTTGAAAACGAGAATTAATTTTAGATTAATGAATTAAAAATTTATGTTTTGAATTTGGTAAAATATACACCATTTTTGAATTTGGAATAACAAAATTATCTTTGAGTGAATTTTTGGTATTTCTCTAAAAACATTCAATTTTTGATGAATAGTGAAAAACAATGCATTATTGTTTAATAACAAATTTTGATTTAAATAATTATTTTTTTAATTTAACTTTATTTTAATTTAAAATAGAAAAATAAAAACTATATAGGTTCAATTTAATTAATTTATATCATTTTATAATAAGATTATATGTTTAAAATTTTATTGACCTTTTTAACGCCTTTTACCAACCTTCAAGGAACATTAACAAATTTGCATAAAACATAATTTTACCACTTCTATAAATTGAATTTAAAAAATCTGAGAGACATGGTTCACATCAGTATTTAAAATTTTGTTCAATATGGTGAAAATAATTTAGGTGAATAGTAACATTTGGATTTTATTTACCACCGTATAAAGTAAATTGGGTAATTAACGGTAAAAATGACAATATAATTACCCTAACACATATCCTAATTCTATTGGATAAGTGTATTTCGAAAAAAAATAAACCTTAGGAATAAAATATGATCCTTTTGGCTCACTTGTATTATATTAGGACATTTATTATTATTTTATTTAATGAAGAGTTAAAATGTATAAATTCAATGTTTATTAACTAAACTATTTTCAATATAGGGTTATACATAAGATAAATTCCACTATAAATATTAATTATAAATTTAAAAATATTTTATACATAATGGTATTTTATTTATAATTTATAGACATTAAATAATTTAATTTATTTTTGACACAATAATAATGTAGTAATTACCTTATTATTGAAAGATTAAAATAATTGATATTATAAATATTAAAATAATTTCAAATTGAGATTTTTGATGTATTAAATGATTTTAATAGGTTAATATGACACATTAGGGTTGATTAAATAATTTTTTTCTAAGTGATAATCATGTTATAACTTTTACTAAAACCAAATACTAAATAGTGTCAAAATTGACATAAATGAGTTTATAAAACAAATACTATTTTATTACTTGATATAATATTCCTAAAAATATAAGGATTGTCCAAAGGACATATATAAGGTTATATATATCAATAGTTAACCACATGGGGTTCTATTTTCTTTTATAGTATTTTTATTAACCATTTATTATAATAATACCAGAAGAAATGGTAAAAGTTAAACTATTTATCTTAGAGTTAAATCTAATAGATAAGGTTAATATGGAGAACTAAACTTGTATAAAACCTATTTTTGGAGTTTATTTCAACCCATAACCACCTTATCCATGAAATAAATTCATTTTCAACCATTATAATTCAATTATTATTAAATAATAAATTAATATTTCTTGATTTTCCAAAAGTGATCCTAACCTCTCTTATAAAAGGGTACTTACGCTTCTCTTAATTACAAACCTCCAAATCCATTAGGCTCGACCAAAACTAGATAAATGATCCTAAAAACTACCATCAATTTGACCTAGAGGATATACTTTGATCAGAAATCCATCCAATGGATCCATTTTGATCAAATCCAAAGGAAGCACCCGAAGAAGAGGTAATAATTTCATCACCACTTTCAATGTTCTTTTCTTATTCCAATTCCTCTTTATTTGTTCCATTCCCAAAAAAATAACTCTAGTAACTTATAAATAATGTGATGTTATTATAAATATTTAACAACTATATTCATTATTCTATCCATCCTATGAATGAAAAAGTAACCATACATGCGTACGTACAACTTACCATCTCCACATCATGGTGCAGTTTTTTATTTAAAACTTCATTATTCGGTTGGGTATAATAATGAATATAATTGATGTAAATAATAAATATAACATGTTAATGATTCTTTGTATATTATATAACATCCAATTACATACTATTTCACCATCAATAGAATGGTATTGTCGCTCGCGTGTACGTACATCTTACTGTCTTCACGAAAGCGATAAGATTAATTCCTCATCATAACCATTCAAGAATAGGTTTCATTTTGTTGTTAAAATTAATGATTCAGAAGATAATATAATTATGGATATTAATCACATACATCCTTTCAATAAAAACATGACTTATGTAACAAAACATATAAAGGAAAATGAATTAGTTAACACCCGAAACAATGATACTACTGAAATATTATTAACAAAAAAATATTAGAAGATCATATATAATATCAATTTTATGTATATGTTTCTTGTATTGTTTAATAAAAATGATTTATCTATTATAAAGTATTTTAACATACCCTCAACCAAAGAAAACTACAAGGAAATGATTAATTTTACAATCTCTTTACTATTCGAGATGTTTATACGTAAGCATATACTGGGAATTCTTTATCTTCCACATATATAATTCTTTAAAATGTATATGAGAAAATTTTTACTAGTTTCTATAATATTGGTTGAAGTAATTTATACCCTTGTTTTAATTTTTTTTAAAAATTTTGAATGGAAACCTTCTGCCTTTTTCTATTCAAGGTACTTTATGAACATTTCAACGAATTAAGGTAAGATTTTTTTTTAACTTATACGACGGGTGCAGCTATTTACCTCTTTTATAACACATTTGAAGATTCCATTATAATCATATAAGAATACATGTTTTATTTTATAATTATGTTCCTTTTAAGAGACATCAAAATAGAAATATATATTTCTCTGAAATAGTATTGATTTAATCTATGTCAACATCCTTTGATGGATTTTACAATTTTTAGAAGTTAATTTAATATGATACAATTTTATATATTGTATTAAAGGTTTTGTGATATGTTTTATTGTAGATGTGTTATTTTTATACCATTCATGGTTTATGGTTAAATTATTATCATTTTGTATTCTAGTTTTAATTAGAATGATTATATTATGTTTCAACCTTTTCATATGAGGAATGCATTGGACTTAGTAAGTGACGGGTGGAGTCCGCTATAGCTCATCAATGAATCGGTAGGTCTAATGGGAAAAAAATATTATCTTGGCACAAGGACTTGACAAAATCTTATTTGTAGTCTTGGAAATTGGCCTGGACTATGTGGCTATGATGTCTGACATTATAAATTCCATCATTAGGAAATTAGCAACTAACATGTGATTATTTTACTAGTAGAATATCCATGTGAATAATTAAATGGAATTATTGGATTTATATTTTCTATATTATGATAAATTTTTATTTTAAAAGGCTTTTGTTTTAGTCTCATAAATTGCCTTCAGTTTTTATGCTTATTTATGAAAGTTTCTGCTATATCATTATCCTTACTGAGCATCTGATATCACCCCTTTCTTATGTTTTATTCTTCTCAGGATGTGAAAAAGTATATTATGATTGACCTTCAGGGATAGGCTAAGGGAATTGAGTGTGTTTAAAGGAGAAACAATTTTGTTTTTTATTTCATAATGTAATGTAAAACTTATGTATATATACAATACTTCCAAAGAACTAAACTGATCTATCATTCAGGACAAGATTCCTTATATCATGATAATGTTATTTAATAAGGCACCATATTTGGGAAACCGGGGTTAGGGGATTATAGTTCATATTAGAGGACGTTTTTTACAAACCATGGAAGCTAGATTTAGAAAAACATTTACTAGAAAACATTACCCTAAGATAGACATTAAGGATTACTATAGAAGAAATTCTTAAACTTTTCGTAATGTAGAGATTTTGTGTATTTTCCAAGAAATACATCCCTGTTTGGATATGAAGAGGTAGAGGTGACTCTGGGATAGATGTAAAAAAGAGTGAATACTCCAACAAGGAGTTTCAGGCTTGACCTAGGGAATCCTGTTACACGACAATGGGCCATGCTGCACAGTTAGTTACAACTTTCCTGGGGGATATGCTTAGGATTATTCAGATTTTCTTTAAAAACCATTATAAAGTATTTATGAGTAAATAATTCCCCAAAGAAAACATTTTTTAATGATTATAGATTATAAGCATAAACAAGTCAATTTACATTATTTAGTTTACATATTTGGAATTATGCATTGTGATTCATAAAGTAACCTAGTTTATTCCATTATTTAGAAATGGTGCCCAATATAAGGTATGAGAACTCCAATAATACACATGATCCAGAGAGTAAGAATGATCATATGTTGCATGGTCTTAACACAACATTTAGAAGGGAAGTAGTCTAATTTGTATTCTAATCATATAAAGAAATAGTATCATGTGTAAATAAGATATGTAAAGAATTCTCTGAGTCCTATGGATTTGAAGGTAATCCAGAGAAGAAAAGTTTGGATGAGAGACAGGCAAATAAAGGGAATAAGGGAATGAATGTTTTTCCCATACATGATAACTATGGAAAGAATCACCCTGGTAAATGTTTGATGGTAATATGAGTTTTTATAAGTGTGGAAAAAAGGACACCAAGTAAGTGATTTCAAGGGTATGAAAAAGGTTTCAAATGTACAATGCTTCATCTTTAAGGAGTTGGGACACTACGCAAATCAATGTCCCAATCATCATAGTATACCCCAAATGATGCTACTGGATAATAATCAAGTTATGATAAAACCAAATATGAATAAGAATAATTAGTGTTATTATATTATTATTAATAAATTATTTCATTTTAGTGTTGTATCAACAATTTACTTGTTATATTAATTATGGAAATAAATAAGGACTGTACTCCTGTACTATTTTATTTAGTATTTGAGATTATATGGTACTATGAAAAGTGACTCAACAAAAAGTTAAAATTTTCGGAAAATACACGTTTGAAGGATAGATAAACCTTAATATAGTCATAATACCGAGGTAGTTATTTTATAATAATATATGGTTGATTTGGATAAATTATATCAGATATTCTTGACTACATTTGAATAGATTAATGGTTTTTTTATTCCATTATTGTTTGAGTATTCAAAGTTTTGGATATAAGGAATATATCTAGTATTATATAAGGAATAAGGGAGCATGAATGCAATCAATAAATTTTTATGGTAATTTAGAGTGTTACCATGTTTTAATTGAATTCATGATGAATGTACTCACATGTTATAATGTGGAAAAAAGAGATATTCATTATGTTATGTTGACCTTCCTTATAAATTTTTAGACTATGAGTTTGGACATATGTATTTTAGATAAGTATAATGATTGGAATGGATTATGTTGGACGTTGGATACTATGCTTTATGGTTAAAACATTTTTTAAGATTATTTTTGGATTATTTATAAAAAAGAAAACTCGAAGGTCGGGTGACAACCCATCACGTCCAGCAAGGTCGCGAGACTTGAACCCACAACCGAAGGGTGACATGGGTGAATCACCTACCATTGCGCTATGTGATTTTCTGGTTTGTGTAATGTAGTTTTTTTAAAATGGTATGACAAATGAATTATAAATTCATTTTTTATCCCTATATTATATAGTTTAATATAATATTTTTGAATTCTATTATCTTTTGTATAGAAAGATGAGTTTGTTGTAGAAATTAGTTAATGGATGGAACTCTACATGTCATGTATTATTATTTTTATTATTCTATGAAAGAATTAATTCTTAAACATTAGTAAAATTATCTGAAAACCAAATATTTGATATCTTAATACCTTAGGTTTTGTTAAACTGATGATATTTTTATGGCTTTGAGGCACTCAATTTTCCATTTGTTGTTCACTTGATTGTGATTTATGAACTCAATAACTACGTATAAATATTTATGTTTTTTCTCCAATTATGTGTCTATAATTTCCACCAATTTTCTCTTATTCTAAACCCTAATTTGTTGGTGACTTTTTCATTTCCCTTCTCCCTTCTCTCTTATTAAGACTAAATTTTAGTAACCCTATTTCCGATGTGGGTTATCCACTAAGGTATTTTCTATTTTCAACCATTTAATTTCAAAAAAAAATTCAAATTGTGAGGATTAAAATATAATGAAGAAGGGGTGAATGTAACACCCCAGGATTTCATAGTATGTTATCTCTTTAACATAATTCGACAGCTTGCACTACACGTAACACCGAGTTCATGTGCATCACAACCTTTCAAACTAGACATTTAAAAAGTGTTTATGAGTAGTATTAACTGATTTTTTAATATTATATATATCCTATATAATTTTAACATTCATATTTTGTGTTTCTTATATAATATATGTGGACAAATTCAATTTTTCAGATAAAAGAAGTGTCTTTCAAAAAATGCAATGTTAACTCCTTTTAATGGAGAGCCATTTTTAAATCCAATATTTGACACATTTATATATTAAATTTGAAAAAATAAATTTCTTATTTAGGAATGGGAAATATAAATTTAGTTTTTTTAAATTTTTGGTACTTTTTGACATCTTTCATATTTTGATGAATAGTGAAAAATAGTAAATTTTAATTAAAAACAATTTTTTATCGTAATAATTTATAATATTAAAATATAAATTTGATTCGGTTTAAATTATCATTAGATTATATTTTAATCATTTAATATAATTTAAGTCATTGGAAGTATTTTTACCTTTAAATTGGACATAAACACATATCAATATTTTGATAGATTATACATCTCAAAACATGCTTTCTGGTTTTGACAACTTAAATTAATTTTATATTAATAAATCGAACATCTATGTTTTGAATATGTTAAAATAGAAATAATTCTTGAATTTGGAATATTAATATTATCTTTGGTTGAATTTTTGGTATTTTTTTGAAAACATTAAATTTTTGATGAATAGTGAAAAACATTGCATTATTATTTAAAATCGACTTTTTATTTAAATAATTATTTATTTTATTTAAATTTATTTTTAGTCAAAAGAGGCACATAATACCTATATAAGTTCAATGTAATTAATTGGAGTCATTTTATAATAATAATAGATGTATTAAATTTTATTGAACTTTTTAACGTCTTTTATCCAATTTCTAGGCACATTAGCAAATTTACATAAAAAGTAATTTTACCGCATATATGAATTGAATTTAAAAACATTGAGATACAAGGTTGGCATAAGTATGTAAAATTTCATTCAATAGGATGAAAATATTTTTTGGTGAATAATATCTTTTGGATTTTATTTTCCACGGTTAAAAGTAAGTACGGAAATTAAAGGTAAAAATGATATTATAATTACCCTAACACATGCCCTAATTCTATTGAATAAGTATATTTCCACTAAAATCAACCTTAGGAATAATATATGATCTTTTTGGTCTACTTATAATATTTTAGAACATTTATTATTATTTTATTAAAATAATAGTTAAATGTGTTTAATTCATTGTTTAATCACTAAACTATTTTTAATATAGGGTTATACATAAGATAAATTCGATGAAAATATTCATAATAAATATAAAAATACTTCTTACATAATAATATTTTATTTATAATTTTTATACATTAAATAATTAAATTTATTTATGACACAATGATGATGCAACAATTACCTTATTATTGAAAGATTAAAACAATTGATATTATAAATATTAACATAATTGTAAATTGACACTTTTGATTTATTCCACGAATTTTATAGGATTATATGACATGTTAGTGTTGGTAAAGTAAATTTCATTGAAGTGATAATGTTTTTATGACTTTCACAATAACCAAATACTAAATAGTGTCAAAATTAAAATAAAGGAGTTTTTAATACATATACTATATTATTAATTGATATAATATTCCTAAAAATACAAGGATCAGAAAAAGGACTTAGATAAGGTTAGATATATCAATAATTAACCACTTGGGGTTCTGTTTTCTTTTTATAGTATGTTTATTAACAACTTATTATAATAATACATGAAGACATGGTAAAAGATAAACTATTTAATAAAGAGTTAAATATAAAACATATGGTTAATATGGTGACCTAAACTTGTCTAAAACCGATTGGTTGAGAATAATTCTTCCCATCCCCACCATATCCACTAATTTTTTTTGGAGCCATTAAAAACTGAATATCATTGTATAATAAATTAATATTTCATGATTTTCTAAAGTGACCATCACCCCCTTATAAAATGGCACTTCCCCTTCCTATAATTTCAAACCTCCAACTCCATTTGGCTCTGCCCACCCCATCTCAAATCTCCTCCCAAATACCCAAAATTAGACCTATAGTCCTTACGTTGTTCATAAAACCAACCTATGGAGCCTTTTTGATCACATCAAAAGAAAGAACCCGAAGAAGAGGTAATAATTTCATCACCTCTTTCAAATTTATTTTCTTCTTCCCCTTCATATTTCTTTACTGTTTCTATAAAATAATAATAAATCCAGTACCTTCTACATACATTTAGGTTTTTATAAATATTTTACAACCATATTTAATATTCTGTCCATCCAATGAATGAAAAAGTCACTAAACATGTGTACGTAGGGCTTACTGTCTCCACGTCATGGTGTAGTTTTTCATTCAACACTTCATTATTTGGATGGGTATAATAATGAGTATAATTGATGAAAATAATAAATATAACATGTTAATGATTCTGTATATATGATATACCGTCCAATTACATACGATTTCCCCATCAATAGAATGGTATTGTCACTCTTGTGTACGTACAAATTATTGTCTCCACAAACGCGATGAGATTCATTCCCCATCCTAATGATTGAAGAATAATTTTAATTTTATGATTAAATATAATGTTTACGAACATAATATAATTATCTATATGAATAAAGTAAATAATATCCATCACTAACATGACTTATGTAATAAAACATATAAAATAAAATGAATTAGTTAACCCCCAAAACAATGATACTACTAAAATATAATTATAAAAACAATATTAGAAGATCATATATAATATAATATTTATGTATATGGTTATTTTATAATTTGATAACAATGATTTAAATATTATAAATGAGGTTAAATTAACCTCTACCAAAGAAAAGTACAAGGTAATGGTTAATATTACAATCTCTTTATTATCTGATATTGTTTATACATAAGCATCTAATCAGAATTCATTATCATCCACATTCGTGTTTCTTATAAATGTATTTCAAAACATTTTTTCTAATTCCTATAATATGGGTTAAAGTAATTTATACCATTGTTTAAATTTTTATAAATTTTTTTTGAATGGAATGTTTCTGTCGTTTTCCTAACAAGGTACTTTATGACCTTTTCGAATAATTAAGGTAATAATGTGTTTTTAACTTATATAGAGGGTGCAAATATTTTCCACTGTTATAACAACTTCTAAGAATCCATTAAAAGATTATCATAATATATTTTTATTTAATAATTATGTGAATTTTTAATGATTTCAAAATAGAAAGAGATATTTCTATCAAAAAGTTTTGATTTCATCTATGTCAACATCCTCCGTTGGATTTTACCTTTGTTTGATGTTGAATTATTATGATACAATTTTACATATTGTATTGAATGTTTTTTGATTTTTTTACTGTGGATATGTTATTTTTATTCCATACATGGTTTATTGTTAAAGTATTAGCATTTCTAATGCTAGTTTTAATATGAATGTTTATGTTATGTTTCAAATTTTTCATATGAGGAATGCATTGGACTTAGTATGTGATGGGGAGATCCCAATATAGCTCCTAGATGCATTGGTTGGTCTCATGAGACAAAATAGTGTCTTGGCACTAGGCCATAAAAAAATATTATTTGCAGTCTTGGCATACAGCCTTGACTATGTGGTTATGATGTCCGACATTATGCGTTCCATCATTATGAAATTAGCTAATTATATTAAATGTGATTATTTGACTAGTATAATATCCATGTGAATAATTAAATGGAATTATTTGATTTATCTTTTCAATATTAGTATAAAGCTTAATTTTAAAAGGCTTTTGTTTTAGTCTTATACATTACTTCAATGTTTATGCTTATTTATGAATGTTTTTGCTATATTGTTATCCTTACTGGGCATCTAATGTCATCCTTTTCTTATGTTTTATTCTTGGAAGGATGTGAATAAGTATATTATGATTGAACTGAAGGGATAGGCTAAGGGATATGAGTGTGTTTAAAAGAGACACAATGCTGTTTTTTATTTCATAATGTAATGTAAAACATATATATATATCTAGTTTTTCCAAGGCTAGAAAACTGATTGGTCTTTTGGGATATGATTCCTTGAATCATGCTAAAGTTATGTAATAAGGCACAAAATCTAGGATACTGTGGTCAGGGAATTACATTTTGGGTGGTAATTTAGATTAATGATCCAACTGTTGGTACCTTTGAGTAAATGTTTATATGACCTATGAGGTGCTATTATAGTATGATCGTATAACCTTATATTAAGGTAGATAAATTAAGTAGTAGATTTAAACCAAAAATATAAAGTGAATTTTACATAAGATGCATATGTCATTTGATGTGAACTAAAATGGGAAACGAAAGAAGGAAATCTTTAAGAAAAGTAATATAGGGATTCATGGAAAAATAAATTGGTATGTAATTTGTAAGGATGAAATATTTCAATATCCTAGAAAAAAAATCTGTAAAGCATAACTGTGGTGAATGCCTAAAATAATTAAGATGATTCTACAATTGTTTGAATCCTTAACATTGAGAAAAATAATATTGATTTGACATGAAGAGTCTAGTAAATGAAATGAAGAGGCAGTCAGAAAAATATAATAAACTATACATTGTAGGTACACAAATTCTTGGTGTTTTTGAATTATTCCAACTAGTTCTCAAATATAATGTTTTATGATTATGATCATGATCACCATTCTCTTAACACTAGTGAAAATGTAAATTATATTTTCATAAATGCTTTTTAAATGGTGTATGATAATGAAGTGTTAAAATGAAATATTACAATCAATTGAATACATTTTTATCTCTTATCATATTTAAGATCTACCAACACATTTATATACAAATAATATTATAATGATATCAAAATAACCAAATTTTGATTATAAATTGAATTATCATATAATATTATTAGTGTTTTGGTCATAATATATCTATTATATGAGTATTTTCTAATTGATGTTCATGGGAATAGGATTCCTAAAAATATCTTTGTTCTCAGCCCAATTGAATATGATGTTATCTTAGTTATGAATTGGATTTCATTATATAAATTCAAAATCAATGTATATGTATGGTAAGTAAAAATTTATATTCTGAACAATGATATGACAATCTATTAGTGAAATAATAAATATAAACATCCAATGGAAATTCCAGAAATTTTATGGTCTTTTAATTCTATTAAAAAAATATTTTATCATAAATTCTTGGGGAGGAACTCATCATCCAAGAATTTCAAATTTTATAGTATTTTATTGATGTTTTCCAAAATAATTTATTATAATTACTCAAAAAACATGATGTCAAGTTTTTAATTGAACCCATACATTGTGATACATGTATTTCAATGGCTCTATAGTGAATAGACCTGACTGAGTAACTATAATTTAAGAAGAAAGACCGGTAGAATATTGCTAAGGGATTTATTCATCCATGTGAATCACCATGTGGGGATTCCAATGTATTCGGTAAGAATAATGATAGAAGAATGTGAATTTCAAATGATATTTATTAATTAAACATAATTAGAATCATGAATATGTATCCCATTCAAAATATCAATGATTTTTTAGATCAATTAAAAAGATATTAATATTTTTACAACACTGATCGTCAATTAGGATACTATTGGTTGATGGTAAAAAGTTTATAATTAACCATGATATCCTTCTGCGTGACATTTAGATACTATGAATATATAGTGAGGTAATTTTGTATTTCTAACTCCCTATTGGATTCATAGATTTAATAAATAGAGTTTTTTGATATTACATCATTAGTTTTTGTTAATATTTAATGTTTCTTTTCTAATATATACAAAGACCAAGGAGGAGGATTAAGATCATTTGGGGAATTTTCTAAAGAGATTTATAAAGGAGATGCAGTATGAAAAATGTAACAAGTTAGAACATTTATTTAAAAAATATTCTCTTTTTGATCAGGTAATTTAATTGAGAAAATATCAGTGGATCTATAGAATAGAGAAGTTATTAAAATTATTCATAGATCAACCATATTCAATGAGAAATTTAGTTTTACATTATTTAATAGATATTATCAACAATTGATTGGATAATTTCTCATGTATATCTAAACTACATTCTATGTTAACATAGATAGGAATGATGTTCTTTTGGACAGTTGAATGTATGAAAACATTCAAGGAACTAAAGAGATCGTTAGACATTTCATATTTTCCTACAATAACCCATAGTGGATGAGGGTTTTTGATCCATTTTGATACATCGAAGAGGTATCATTATTAATCCTCATGAAAAAATATATTGTGATAGCCTAAGCCTCACAAAATTGGGTGGTTCAAAGTTAAAATTATCCAACACATTATTTGGAATCAGATGTGTTAATTTTCATCATGAAGTATATAGAGGAATCATATTTATGGAGAACAATGTGATATATATACTAATCATTAAATTATAATCTATATATTCACATATAATGAGATGGTTACATTCCATAATTGATGGTTGGATTTGATTTAATATCACATATTTTCAATTTAATACCACAATATGAATTGAAAGAAGGTGGTAGATTCTCTGAGTTGAAATGTTCATTTTTTTATATCTACAATTATTATCACCAAAATATTTTTTTTGGTTTTTTGAATGATTAATATAGAAATATTAAAGGGAGCTAATAAATATTACTAATCTCAAATGTGTGTCCAACCATATATCAATGTAATGATAAAAGTATAAAATAAAAATTATATAGAGAATTAAATGGTGTAGGTAAATTTCCTTGAATCCATACCTGATAGTGATGGAATGATAAGGTTCAATAAAAGTGTATATGTTCATTCCATTCTATATTTTAAAAATAAGTAGGATGATTATACTTATTAAATAATCTATATTCACCTAGGATGTACAAATATGTATAGTTATTTGAAGGAGTATTTGATGCGGGAAAACATTATAATAGATATTGTAGAGTTTGTATTCCAATGCCTAGATGGTCTGAAATTTAAGTATAAGAGATATAAATATATTGGGATTTTGAAATCATTACCCTTACAATAATAGAAATATGAAAATATAATCATGGATTTTGGCATCCATGTTTCAAAATTTCTAAAATACATTATTTTATAATGGTTTAATTTGATCACCATATCGTTATAATATTCTTCATTTATATTATATAATATTTTTATCTTGATCATAATTACCAAATATAAATAAATTAAGTAGTATAAATAGATGGATTTCAAATTCTATAGTATCAAATTGGGATTCAAGTTTTACCTTTATGTCTTTAAAAATGTATAAACAATGTTCTAGATATAGAGTTTAGTTTCAGTTATAATTTTTATCCATAAAAATATTCATGTCTAAGATAAATATTCAAATTTTATAAGTTATACTAAGGTATCATTATATGGATTTAAAATTTTGTTAGGATAAACACCTTCATATAGTTTATTTTTTTTAAAAAAATATTATACTCATGATATCAAATGGATAAATATGAATCCCTCTTTTAAAAGGATGTTTACTAATACATATTTCAAGGATAGAGATGGAGAAGGAAATCTATTTGGATTTTTCCTTTGTAAGGTAAAGGAAAATATTTTTTGAGCTATTCAGCAACACATTAACATAGATTAGATTCAATAATAATTTTCTTATGGGAATCATCTAAATTATTTCCAATTTTATATTGTTGTAGTGGAATTAAAAAAATATCTATTTAATTAGGTTGTGAGATAACAAAATGGGTTTTTTTCTTTAGTATATTTTACTCTTCTATATTATTAATTGAGTTGGGATATTAGAATTCATCTTTGTACATCCACAAAACCTCTCTGAAGTTAATGATTATTTCCCTATAATTATGGTGAGGAAGTATATACATGATCGTTCACATCCACGAAACATAGAGGTTAAAACAATGGAAGATGTTTTTCCCTATAATGAGAAACCAACATAAATATTGGATTGTAGAGATAAAATTATAGGAAGAAAACTATTCACCTAGTTAATGTTATATAGATGGAACCTGAGGGTGTGATGAAATAATGATATAAAAATATATTTTTATTTGAGTAATTTAATTTCACTGTTGAAAATAATTTTATTGTGGTATAATTTAACACCCAAATATTTTATGATATTTTCCTCTTCAATTGAATATTTTCAATATATTTTTTTATGTGAAACTCTAGTTCTAAATGAATCATAATATAGTATGAAATTATAAACATGCAATAAAATTGGATAATATGAATATTGAAATCAAAATAACAAAATTTTTATAATTTATACATGTATAGAATAAATATATTAGTTATCAATAGGCTATAAATTAATATAAAATCTATTAAAAATAAAATTGATGTGATTTAAAAAAAATGTTTCTTTCGGTAGAGTATGGTTTATATTAATTAATTAAATTTCTCACTGTTTATGAATGTTTCTAAAAAATGAATATAATATATATTCAATTAAAAATTTAAATATTTAACTAATATATTTTATTGGAATAATATAAGAAAATATCTATATTTATGATTTAATTTTTTTTCTTTTCGAAAAGAGGGTTTCATCATTTTTATCATTCTTATTTTAAAATCAATATTTTCTACTTATAGAAATGTAATTTTAAAAAAATGTATGACATATTTTGAATTAGGGGGATTAAATTTGTTTAATAGGTCTATTTAGTTATTGGTCACTATAAATATTATTAATATGAAATTTTTATCACCTATGTATGGGTAAAATAGTTAAAATACTGTTAAAACCTTGAGATAAAGCTTTAAAGTTACACTAACACATTCCATTATCATATTAGATCAGTAGAGATTCTCCATTTTCATCAATTACTCAAACTCATATCCACTTGGTGGAATTTTTATTTTAAAATTAACATTATATTAATTTAATAACTGGATAAATACACATTGAATTAATCATCAAAAAAATATTTTTTTTTTATTTTTGGACTAATGTTTCTGAAATTTAAGGAAGTATTATTTTATGTTAGTTAGTTAACTATCCAATTCATTAATATATTGGTATGTGAGATCTATATTTAGTTTTATAATGAAATCATTGATCTCATCATACCTATAAGTACACTTATAAATATTTTTTTTAATTCATAATTTTCTATCAAGGAATATTCATCAAAATTGAATTCCAATTTTCAAAAATCTGTTTAATGAAAATAATATTTTAAGATCATCTTAATAGGAGTTGAATAAAATACATTCCTATTCACAAATGACACCAATCATTATATGCTTATAAAATATTATATGTTTTAACTAAGTGTATCATAATAGTAATACTAATTTATTATATTTAAGTGATTTTGTATTAAACAATAACCAATATATAAGACTGATCAATTAAAATATATGGAAAATGGGAAAATGTGAGAAATAAAGAAGACATACTCTATGAAAAAACTGTATAAAAAGTTATAGTCAATCAAATATAACCAATCATTATTTATAAATCATTATACCTTATATTTAAATGTATTTAGTTCTGATTCCATTATTATTATACCCAAAATATAGTTGAATAATACATGAAAAAATTATTGGAAATAAGGAACCCTAATTTATTTTAATGATTACCCATTAAAGAACATGTGTTTACTATAATGTAAAAGACAACTTATAATTTGTAGAAAATTAGTGATGAAAATTCACTCTAAATATGAGAATAATTTTAGTTTAGGAATAAAAACAAAAAATTTGAATCAACACCCCGATGAATTCCCGAATGGCCCGAAGGCCTTATTTTTATTTTATTATAGATAATACCCCTTTTAAGGGTTGAAGGGGAACCCGTACATGACCCGTAGGCCAATGGTACAAGGCCCGACATGACCCGCAATACATGACCCGAAGGCCCAGAGGCATACCATGCCTAGTACATGACCTGTATGCCCACCCCACTAGAACTACCCCTACCCAGTGTCTTGCATCAATGATCTCCTTAGCTCCCCACCTTGAATTGCTGATCGGATAGCATTGCCCCGTACAAAGCTGCACGGTGCCTGGTCCCGATGGCGGCTACCATACCCTCTGATTCTTCCAATCCAGTTAGCTCGACATCTGGTGGCTGCTACTCCTGTTGCTCTAATCCTCTTTTGGGGCCTGTTCTATGTGAACTGGGATACTCCATGGTCTACATCAGTCGAAGGCCCTATGGCCCAAAGGCCATTGATGACCCGTACGCCCAAACCGGTGGCTCGAAGTCCCAAATCAGGTGAATAGTTCCGACTGCTACAGTACTAAATAGTAACTGCTACATTGACTGCTACAGTACTGCTCTAGTACTGCTACAGTAACTGCTACAGTACCTGGAAATTCGCCTCCACCCGGTTTTGAACCCAGGTCTCTTGGATGCCAAGTAGGAGCCCTTACCACTCGGGTATGTGCTCGTTAGCCACCCCGATGAATGGATTTAACAATTATATTATTTATCTTTTGATTCACATAATACTAAACCCACAATAAAGTTTACTATCATTTGAGTGATCTTAAATTAAGACACAAATTTCATAAACCACAATATATTGAAATGTATTACATGGATTAATAAAATCTATCTATTGAGGTAAAATTTCGAACAAACAAAAATATTACTAATCTCTTATGGGTGGAATCATTTTAGAGGTGATAATTTGAATAAAAATATTTTTAAAGGGTATAAACCAATATTATTTTCAATATTATATTCCTGCACCATGTATTAATATAAAAATATAAAAAAAGTTTAATAGAGAAGATTAATTTATGTGAAAGTTAGATTGTATTCATACATGAAAATAAACACAATGTTGATTAGGAGAAGATCCTTCTTGGATGAGATGAATTCCAAAATTAGGCATTATACTAAAGAGTTAGAGAAGACATATATTTCATCACCCATTCGAAATTCCCCCATAATTACATGAAAAAAATTCCATATAATCTAATATCTCAATTTAACTGAGTTGGTTAGTGATAGGTATTTAAATTCAATAAAGCTTGCACCCATTATTCTATCCCCAAAATTTACACAATTTTCAGACTCATTACTGACTATTTCCACATTATAACTAGACATTACTCATTTATAATTATATTACAAAAATTTATTATTGTAATAAATATAAAAAATATCACCCAAATCTATTCATGTATAAATATGTTACGATTCACATGGTAATGAGAAATCATATCCATCAAATCAAACGAGAATCAATATTAATGGAATTTAACTATAATTAATTTTTTTATCCAGAATACATGATCTATATTAAAAATGTATCCCAATAACTAAATAACAAATCAAATATGTTCATGTTTTAATTTAGCACAAAATAATTCTTTGAAATAAATTTTTTATAGACATAATACTTTAAAAATTGAATTTTCATGTAATTTCAAAATCCATCATTGAAATATAAATTTTTCTTAAATACTAAAATAATAATCAACATGGGGATATTATATCAATAAATATAATAAAATTATTAAAAACATCCAATATTACAAACCAAAGGAATCTATAATGAAACTCTTCCACCAAACAACCGATCAACCTTTATTAATAATTAACCCCAATCTGTGAACACTTCCAGACTATAACATTATAAGATAAATTATAGAAATCCTCGATGATTTATATAAGTAATTAATATTATCTACGACATAAAATGATATTCTAGGGACACAAAATAAATCTACCTCACATGGTAAATCCATGAAAGATTAAACAAATCATAGGAAAAAGCATAATATCAACAAGAAATTCACCATACATATTTAGAAAATATGTATAAAATAAATTTTCCCATTTACAACTATAAAGAATCTAAAATTTCATCACGTATTACTAGTATAATCAAAATTTAGTTGAAGATATGTACCCAAAAATTGAGACACATCAAAACAATGTCTTACAAGAATCCATAAATGGATATTCTGTAAATGAATCTACAAGTATATTCTATAATCATAGCAATATTCAGTACCAATAATGTCAATATATACCATAAAAATAAACTGAAAGGTTCTAAAAAATGAAATCATTAATAAATAGGTCAATTCTAGTACAATTTTATTAAACCAATATTAAAAAACCTATAAAGGTAACCTAGAGTAAAATAATAAAGTTAAATTTAATGACCATTAGGATAGGGGTGCTACGAGTTCCTGAGATCCCCACAGAGAACTGAAAGGAGAGGATATTTATTAAATTAAGAAGGAACCTTCCCTTATGACTCTATTTGATCTGGATTTTTCTCCCACACATTTGGAAAAACAAATTTCAATCTGATGGAACCATTGTATCACCAATAAATGGCCTCATTGAATACTTATATTCCACCTAAATGACCTCACAGATGATCTGTTTAAAGGATTTTAGGATATAAAAATATTTAACGAACCAAAATCTAGATAAATAACCCTACTAATGAGTCAATATTTCTTATAATCATAGACTACCAACCCTTTAGAGAAGATGGAGTTCATTGATAATTGATCGACTTACTCCATTACATGATGAAAAACCTGATGATGGATCACAAGCAAGAGAGCACTATCCATTATCATAGGCAAAATAATGAACACATATGTCAAAATTCTTCAAAAAAAATCAAACGACATACCTTCTTGAAAAAATTATGGTACCATAGACTCCCACCAAAGATGAATGGATCTGATAAGAATCTATATGATATCGCTCAAATGTAATGATTAATTTTATCTGTGAGAATTGAGGATTTCCTCAATCTTTTCCAACTTCCCAAACATTTTTATCAACCATTTATCATCATAGAAAAATTTTGGATACTAATTCAATAATTTTGATATATTATCTAGGAGAAAATATTTTCCTCAGACTACCAGTCTATTTAGAGTCTAGGTAGAGTTTGTAGCTGGAGGAACTCCATTCAAGATAGAAGAGGATTCACTAATCGTATCAGACTCAAGTGTATGACTTGTATATTTATTTTACACATTTCTAGGATGCAAACTCTAAAAAAAATGTGATTTCACTATCATCAATCCATTCATCAAATTAAAAATAAATTACTCAAATCACAATGATGTGAAAATTCAAAATGTATATCTCACCCAAACAAAATATAAAAATTCAAAGAATAAAAGAAACCATTGCTGTATAAATTAAACCACATTAAATAAGTTTTTTTTTCAAACAATATTAACTAAGAAATTCAATTAAAAATAATCCACTAATTTAGAAGATGCCAAATCAGTTGAAATCTTAATAAACCGATCCCAAAATTCAATTTTCAATATTAGAAACATTTTCTGAATTAGGTAAATTCATCCTAATGAAATCACATAACAAGACCATGGTAGAAAGAAATATATAATTGAAAAAACATAACTTATTTCAAAAGTTTACTGGATATTTATAAAATCATTAGAATTATTTGTTACTCTATTTGAAACCCAAATGAAGACACTTCAAAACAACTTCTAAATTAATAAATTTCATTTCCAAGAAATATCCTGATAACCGACGTCCAATTAAAAAAGTTTATTTTACTAGAAACGAAACTAAATTATAAAATTTATAAAAAATATCTTCATGAAAAATATATTATTTCTCACACAACCCTCTAGAACCATATTTGATATAAAAATTTATCATAAAATTCACTGATTTCATCTAACAAATAACCGTTCATTATATAACATTGTATCTCTACAGGAAACAACTGTGAAGAAATAAAAGGTTCTAACTATAAAATAAATTAAATAAATCAATTTGAGAAACATAAACCATTATATTTCATGAAACCAATGATAAAGAACATAATAATTGTAATGGAATGTAAGAAAGGGTGAAAATATTTTATTAGGAGAAATAATGCTACAAATTATTTTACCACATGATATTGTAAATAAAATAAAAACCATGATGATGGATCATTAATGGTATTATATTATTTTATAAAAGGATCCACATAGTTTACCATACCATTAGTGCCAACCTTGTAGTCTTATTTCATTCAACACTTCAACCTATGATTCTTATGATGACCTCAAAAATCACTATCATACTCAAATGGGATAAAAATTACATCATTCCAAATCAAAATATATCAAAAATAACAAACAAGAATATTAAATCCATATTAAATAACATGAATAATCCTAAAAATATGAATATGAGGATAAAAAATAGCTAGATAGAATCTACCAATCCTTAGCACTAATTTCCCCAAAACCCTAACATTATCTCCTCCATTATACACAAAAAATAAGTAGAGGGTTATTCATAAACCATGGATATTACTATAAACCTAAGGATTTGTGATCATTTTTAATTAAGAGATTTTGGATTTCACTAGGACCACTAATCAACCATGTCTTCTACTCAGTTTAATGGGAATTCAAAATCACCATGAGTGTGAAACTGGTGCAAGGGAATAACAGGAAACACATTTGGGGAAATTTGTGACCTCAAATAAGATTTAAATGATATAAATACATCTACTATAGTTCTATAATTGACCTTCCATACACTATACGCACATAAAACATCTAGTATATACAAAAAAATTAAACTGGGATATGATATGTGTCATAACCGTCAACATTTATTGAACCCATTTTAATAATATTATATGTCATCCGTAAATGATATAATAAATCAAGAAATGAAAAGTTACAATAAACATTAATTATATTCACTATAATTATATTTTTCATCGATTATACTATGATAATAAAAAATATATAAACTAATAGAGAATCCAACTTCATTGAAACATAGGTTATAAACCACACCCCAACTAGCTCATCAGTGGCCCAAATAGAGAAACATTGGTCTACTTAAAAACATAGACCAAGATAATTATAAGCATGAGTGAAACACCCCAATAAGTCACGAACCAATAAATCTATCTTTTTTATTTTATATGTAAATTGAAAAATTATTTTTTTCATATAAACCTCAAAAATAATGTTTTCATACAATAACATGCCAAACCCAATATCACGTACATAATTTGATTGTACCAGAATTGGATTTTTTGTTTTCATAAATAAAAATTTTCATTTGAAATCATTCCCTCTATTAAAATGTTTTTCACCAAACCATAAATTTGAAATAAACATTAGAACCACAAAATAATTTTTTCTAATTCAAAAAATGTTTTATAAATATATTTGAATTTTTTTTAAATGGACAAAATCCTACAAAATTGGAGAAAAATTGAACAAAATTAGCACTAAATGTCTGATTGACCATAATTTATATAAGTAGGGTAAGGAAACCATAAAAATAGAATCATTTTAATGATATAATCAACTATAATATTATAATACCTAACATAAATTTGAAATAAAGTAATAAAATGACCATGAGATTTATCCTATATCATAAATTGAGGTAAAATCAATCATTATGATATATATATGGTCTAACTAACAGAATATTCTTAGTTCCATCTTTACATAAGCCACCCTACTAGACCAATCAGAACAATACCACTATTGTACCAAATTCTTTATATATTTTGGAGGATAATATAATTATGCTAACAAAATAGTGTCATATAAATATAGATCTCCCAATATGTACACCCATTTCCCATAATTAAAAACATGAAAAATTTGAGAGAAACGAAATGTCAACAAAAATAAAATTGGGACAATCAATATCCCCCCAAAAATCCCTCTTTCCAAAAAAATAGAAAACATATTTACATATCATACATTGATGGAATAAATAAATAAAATTCATAATAATGTAGGTAAAATAATCACATAGTGATTAACCTAAAAGGGGTGAAACAACAAAGGGAAATAAAGAGTGATTTATAAGAATTAACCAAAATAAATTATAAAGTTCCATGTATTAAATGATTATAAAACATGACTTGGGATGACAAACCCATTCCATTTTATTAAAACTAAACTTTATACATCATTTCTAAGTCCATGTAAAACACACATACCATTTATATTTTAATTACACCCTTTAAAAAATGGAATTCCTCACTGAATTCGAAAAAAATATCTAATGACCATTAATTTTCATCATTTTCATTTCAGAGAGACCTAAATATATTTTAAAAATGGGCATGAGAACACATCAAATTCAAGGAACATTATCACTACAAGAAATACCCAATTTTTAAAATTATTTCGATGCTAAACCTTATTATAAAACGAACCCCTCATTAAGACATAATTTTTGGATATTGAAATAATAAATATGTTTAATAATAAATTGTTTCTCTTTAATCCATTTCAATAATCCTCATAGATTTTCAAAAATTAATTTCAATGAAAAATATTCAAACTAAAAATAAAAACTTGAAATATACAATAGAAACCGATTATTCAAAGGTTATATTTTTGAGAAATGTACTGCAATCCCCAGATATATATCAAATATATTAATATATCAAAAAACAGATTTATAAAGATAAAAAAACCAATTATTTCGAAAAATGAATCAATTTTATTTAATTAAATACTTTTAAGAAGTGGAATTCATGATGAAATATGTTTCGTTAATGTTAACCAACAAAATATGCAATGATACATCAACTCTAATTTATAAGAGAACAAAATACAATGTTTGAAACATCAAGAATAGAATACATATCATACATAGTGATTTAAAGAAATAGGAGTGTCCAAAACCAAGAGAAAAGAGGAGATAATTGTAGAAAGAGGGTTCTAGATGAGGTTTTAACTTAGAATCCCTTATAAATTCAGAATAACGAGCCATGATTCAAGGGAGGATAAGTATAGGGCTCCCCCGTTTGTTTTTTATAGTTGAACACAAATATTAAAAGGGAATAGGGGTTCCCATGGAAAAATGACTAAATATTATTTAGAGAAATAAAATTTTATGTGACTCAATGTAGGAAACACTGTTTGGATACATGGTTTGAAAAAACATGTTTTAACCATGTGTGAGTTATCTTACACAAAATTAAAACTATAAAATAACACGGGAAGCTCTATATTATTTTTCAAACCATGCACGTACTGTTTGACAACAATTTCCTCCAACCCAAAACCTCTAATATAGTTTCCACAGGGTTACTACATACCATGTGTACTAACTTAATAATACATGAAAGCATCCTAAATTATCAAATTTTATGCTTAAAATTTTTGGGACCCAAAGTGACATTAGATAATGAAAATCAATAAATATTAACCACTATAGTTATACGTGGGTCTCATAATTTTATATTGTTGTAACTTTTATAAATGCATAATATCTAAATGGATAAAATGATATAGTAAAAATAAATATTGTTATTTTTAAATATCATGGTTTAAAATTATTTTATTATTTTGTTTGATATAATATTTTAAAAATATAATTTTTTTAATAGGAAGCAAATAATTAAATTTTGTTGATTTACATTCCATTCCATTAATAATTTACATCCCTATAATTTAATTATCAGTTACTAATGGAAATAGGGTATCGGTTATATAATCTTGAATCTATATATAATTACAATATCACTATCATGCGTATGACTATAAAACTCATTTGTTATATTATAATTATCATATATTGAGTTCCACTTCCATTTATTGAAAATAAGAATCCTCAGCATACTACACATGTTTCAATCTTTTAAAGGCATAACTTTAACCACATTATTTTCATAATCACATTTACAATCAATTAATAAATAATAAATGTTTATGATAATATCCAATAAAATTATAGAAAATGATAATATTTTTAAGAAATATTAGTACAAAAAAATCTCTAAAGACATCTTCATTTCAACAAACGACACATTTAGTTCAACTATGATATAATATGATTAACTTATATATTCTCCAGACTATCAAAGTTTATATATATTTATATTTATAATAGGTTCAATAAATAATAAAATTATATACCATACCAATCTAATAAAATCCATGATATACTTTTATAGTGTATGTGAATCAATTAAGTAATATCCCACATGACAGTAAATCTACAATTGTATTTATGACCACTCCTTGTCCACCGAGTGGGGATCTAGTTTTTTACTCAACAAGTATTTTTCAAGATTATTACCCATAAAGAATCTATGGTAGAGCATAAATCCAATTATTTGTATCCAAAAATATATTTTATTGATTAGAAACCATAAAATACAAAATTTTCCAAGCTATTATGTTTCCTATATTTAGCCTTATCACATGGATTTTTAGTAGTTTTGAGATATAATAATCACTAAACATAAATAAACCTAACACAAATACAAATTGAGGTCTGTAAACCGAAAATCAAGGATTTGAAAAAAAAATAGTTACTTTTATGCAAGAATTGATAACATATAATTTGAATTATGTGAATCAAATATATATTTCTATAATACAAACAATTCCTTACCAAAATGACTGTGAAATCCTATAAATAAAATGTTTGGTTAGTTTTCATATTGGATATATAAAAAAAGTAGTCACATATTTGTGATAATTTCTACATAATCATACTGTACTAGAATTCAATATAATATTCACATATGTTACAATCATCATTATATCTAGGGGAATGAAAATATAATAAGGGGTGACCTCAAATTCCATGTATGGGAAAACAAATCAAGTAGTGATAAAGGGTTAGATTATAACATGTTCATGGGAGAAATATTTGATTGGAATAATACATGATATAATAATATATGTTTATATAATAGAAGGATTTGTAATCTCAAATGATAAAACATATATCATTGCGTGAGAGAATGAAATACTAAAATAAATAATCATGTTCCATGAGTATAACATAGTCATAAAATTGAAAAATGTGGTGATATAATAATCATAAGAAATCATAACATTTTAGACATAAAAATAAAAAATTAAGACCTCACATGGTCATTGTTATCATATATGACCATAAAATATAGTTACACATAGTATATATTCACTCAACTAACCATAATTACAGTAACATAACAAATTTGTTATCATAGTTAACCACAAATACACATAAAGGGTAATTATGAGCTTATATAAACAAAATTACACAAACAAATACTCATTGTGAGTATAAATAACCCTAATTAAACTCACATTGTAGTTTTTATGAGAATCGATTACTATAATTAGATAAACACACTATCATCGTGGAAATAAATAATTATAAGAACACTAAAATAAAAATTCATATCTTATGAGATAGAAATCCTTATCCAATTATTTTAATGGTGATATAGGACCCAACCATTTAATAATAATAAAAAATAAAATTTTGTTCCAAGGTAATATAAAAAAAAATTCATATTTTAAACATCACTTAATTTACACATGGATAAGAATCTAGTTTCAATAAAAAAGTTATTGATCATTTTATAATCCATTAAATGAAAGAATGTGGAAGGTATAAAAAGAACATATCTTTAGTGTAACATAAGTACCATCAATGTATTTATTAAATTGAGGAGATATTATTTTATAATATTTTTTGATAAAATAAATTTCTAAAAATTAAGATATACACCTTTTCATTTGACACCCACATAGAATTAATATAATTAAAAATACAATATTAAATTATAAAAATTTATCATTTTAAAAAGAAAGTATACATAGAAGAATTAGTTGACATAGAGAATGATAAAAATATATTTCATTTTTAATTTATTAAAAATGAACCATGTAGAAAAAATTATAGGATTCTAATAAATATGTTTTAAATAAATACATAATAAAAACAAAATGATAATAAAATAATACATTTTGAAACAAATACCTTCATAAAAAGTTGATTTCATGAGTCAATTTGAAAAATTATTTCAAAAAATTTAACATGAAAAAAATGTAAAATCAATTTTAATAATAATCTGAATAGTGCATCCTTAAGAAAAGAATAATGGGATTCTTGAGTAAATGTGGAGTGTGTGATAAATGATTCAATTTATGAAATAAAATCCCTTTAATATTTCAATATACCATTATTAAAACTAACATTGTATAAAATATTTATATTAAACTCTTCAAATTTGTCCAACAAAATTATTAATATCATTAGAATACATATTTTTATTTAAAAATACAAAAAGTACAATTTTTGGAATAAATAACATGGACATAAAAGCGAAATATCTTAATATAGAGGATTAAAATTATTATAAAACATGTTATAAATTTATGATAATATAATTCATACAGGTATAAAATTTAAAATAAACACAAAAATTTATCTATATATTAAGATAAAATGTAATATAATATAATATAATAACATGATGAAATAAAAAAATTGTAGAATAAATAATTTTAGGAAGAAGATTAAAACTTAAAGTAGAGAGATTTTATTTGAAAATATCCCCAAAATCATTTTTTTTAAATTCAATTAAAATTGCATTAATGATATATTTGGATATAGATTTTTTAGAATATTTAATATCTCTAAATTATTATATTAAAACAAATAAGAAATTATATACAACACATTAAATAATAGGTGAATATAGAACAAGCCTCAAATAATGGAATGTTAATGGGAGACACTTTCAAATACAATATCATTTGATTCGAATATATTCGAAAGATAAAATATGAATTAAACCCTTAATTAAAAATATTTTGATGAATATCATGATAAAATATTATAAATATTTTATATATACCACATATATGGAAAACATTCTCCAAAATAAAAAATATGTCTCAACAAGAGTGGATTGAGATGCAGTCCCCTTAAAATTATTCTGAACATCCCTGCAATATCTTAAAACAGCTGTATAAAAAACATATCATAAATAATAAAATATTTATAACATTATTATTTTCTATTACTCGATATAGTCTTTAATTTTAATTATTTATATTTATTAAGTACATATATTTTATTATTAATATCAAATACTAGTGATTAGGATGGTCTTTCCCATGTTTTAAAATGTCAATGTCAATTAACATTCATTGAAACCAATTTCAAAATTTTAGATTGTACATATTACGATAATAAATAAATTATAAATATTTATATTATTCTAGTTTCAATCTTGGATAATTTTATTCACACTTCATGAAGATTGAATCAATGAAGAGGTTGTTTCTATAATATTTAGAAAAAATCATTATGTTAATAATGAGTTGATTTCTAGTATAATACCTTAAAACAAATTATGATGTAATTAAACAAATTTAATTTATAAAATAACGAATTATAATAGTTCATGTTCATTGGTGATAAAAATGAACTACTTCATTCAATGTAGGTGGTTGTCTAGATATTAAACGAAACAATGTTTTCATATTCCATAGAATGACTAGAATGTAGATATTGATGAATATTTTCAGAATATTAATAATTTTATATATATCATATTTAATCATAAAATAGATATTTTCATCTGTACAAGTACAGATGTTTTGAAAAACAAAACACATCATTCAAGAAAATGTTAGTCCGCACATAACACCGACGCCATTTTCATTTTTCTAAGTAAATGTGGATGATAATTAATTATTATTCGATTAACATAAAAAAAATTAGTTAACATAATATTAATTTTTTATTTATATTAGAATGTTTGAAAAATATTTATGAAGATTTACAATATTAAGTGTTGGAAAATTTATTATAGTGGAGGAAATAATTATGATGAAGAGAATTCACCTCATAGAAATGTTATTTGTCTAGAAGGGATTTGGGAAATGTATAATGTAAGAAGGGAAATGCTATTAGAGATGATTATTTAGGAAAAAATGAATCATATTATATGGGATATTTTTTAATTTTCTAGGTAGCTATGAATGGGTGGTTGGTGGCTTCCTTTATAAGTTAAGGGAATGGAATTCATTTTAAATTTCATAACATTATTTTAAAGGCATGTAATTTTGAACAGATCATTCCAACTATAGTTCAAAATAATAGAAATGGGGTGAATATTTATTGAGAAACATATCATTAAAATATATAAGGGATAATGATTTTATATATTTTGTTATTTACACATTAATTTAACAATTTTCTATAAGTTACTTATACCAGGGACAATATTTTTGTTATCCTAGGTAAATTATTTCATCCAACAAAATTCATATAAACTGTAAAAAATAATTTTGATATAGATATTAAATATTAATAAAAATTTTAATAAATTAATTTTTAAAAAGTGATAAATATTAATTCGAAAATAATGAGTTTATAATGAATAAAACTTGTTTGGAGAAAAATATTTCCTACCCTTCAAAAATATCAAATATTAGTTTTTAAATTAATAATAGTGTATAAAATATAAGGACCCATACTTAATCATTACATATTCTAGAGTCTTTGAACAATAATTAAATATTATATAATCCCAATGGTATTTTCAATTTGGTGTTTTGGATTATTAGGAAAACATATTACATAAAAGATCCATAAATTATATGTGCTAACTTATACTCAGTATACACTTTTCCCACTAAATAAAAACATTCTAGATCAAAACTAATTTTTTTAACTTGTAAATTGAAAATTTTGATTATTGACCTCATTAATTTCCTTATTCATTTTTGTATCCCTTTAAAAAGCATTTTAATTTGTGGGATGAACACAAAAAGATCAGTATGAGAACTAAAATATAATAAAATATTTAGTCCACTAAAATTCAAGATAACCAATATAATTGTTACTTATATATTAAAAACTATTTTATGTCATGAAATAAAAAAATTTCCATATGATAAAAAGATATTTTATTAAAAAACCTTTAAGACTTATAATAAGAAAATAATTTTTTTTGTAAACATTGAGCTTCACATTCATAAAACCCTATAAAAAACCTTGTAATTAGAATAACCATACGATAAACATCCTATATAATTATTTGGATAAAATAATATTTACCCAATTAATTGGAGTGTTATAATGGGCATGCACTTAGTATAAGCTATATCAGGATAAACCTTTATTATAGACTATAATGGGACTTATCCTTTCTTATAAGCTATATCAGGCTCAAAGATAAGCTATAATAGGTCTCAACCCACTGTATAAGCTATATCTAGGTCACAAATTATTAAAATAGTATTCATGTTCTTTATCTGAATAAAAAACTCATTTTTGAACCTTTTTTATAATAAATATCTTTAAAAAATATTTTAAATAAATGAAAATTTGGATATAAAATTACCATTTTCATTTCAAATATTATATTTATTTTCGAAAAACTATGCACATCATAATGACACCATTTTATTTAGATATAAAAATATAAACATAAAATGGAATATTAAATGAATTAAAGAATCATGATGATTGGAAAATATAATTGTTCTATATATTGTAAAAAAATAAAAACATATTAATAATGAATTTAAAAAATAATATTTTAATAGTAGATAATTTTATTTTAAAATATTTAAAAACATTGACATGGATTTTTTTTGTTTTACAAGAAATATTAAATAATTATTTTTAAATGAAATCCTCATACCTTGAGTATTTTGTTTGAGAAGGTGGTGCCTTGGTCAAAGACCAAAGAACATTTCATTGAATAAAAAAGTAAAAAAGATTACAAGATAAAGAAAGAAGGGATTTTTTTACAATCTTTATCAAATAACTGAAGTAAATCTGGAGGGAGGGTGTCCATCCAGGTCATGGTCTGATGAACACCCTTATTGGCAAGGGCATCAGCAACAACGTTAGCCTATCTGAAAGTATTCATGGAAATGTAATCTATACTATGCAGAGAGTCCAAACAAAACATCCAAAGATTGATCAATGTCTAGGAAAGGTGAGTCACGCCATTCCAGATTGCCTGGACAATGGTGGTAGAATCACTTTCAATCCACAGTTTCCTCCAGCCTTTTTGAAAGGAAAACATGAGAGCATGAATTAATCCCATCATTTCGGCCTCCAATGACGAATCTATGCCATAATTTCCAATGAAACACCCATAACACTTGCCACCTGAATCTATAAAAATGGCTCCACAGTTGGTAGGTCTAGGATTACCCTTTGAGGCACCACCAAATTTTACTTTGATCTATCTTGGAATTGGTGTCTGCTAGAAAATTTCAAATGTGTGAAGAGGTTGATGGTATATACCATCAACCCAAATCCTGTGCAAAATCTCCCAGTCACCAACCGAGTTGTTGCAGTGAGCTTTTTGAATCGAATCAGCTTCTCGAATCACAATGAGGATCTGTGCTTTCCCTACATTAAGATTTAATGAGCATTTATTGTGTAGAATATCATTTATGTCATACCAGAACACATACAAGAGCTCAACAACATCAGCTAGAAATATGTTCTTAATTTTCTGAGAGGCTTAGTGCTGCACACAACATTTAAGAAGAGTGAAAATTGAGTCAGGGGTATGCCATCTACAATAAAAAATGTCAAAAATATATTTCCAAAGAGTAGAGGCTGTGGAACAAGATAAAAACAGATGGTTAGTGTCCTCCCTATGTTGATTACAAAGGTGACATTTAGAGCATATCTGGATACCAAAATATTGAAGGCAGACCTCAGTGGGAAATCTGTTATGAGAAATGCGCCAAATTAGAGTGAGTCTAGTAGACTTAATCCATGTCTTGTTGAAAAAATTTATCCATTGAAATCTAGATTCAGATCCAAGAAAGTTGTGCATATAGGAATTTTTTGAGTCAAGAATACCATTTAGAGTTGGTTCCAAGACAAGAAAATCCTCACAGTTAATAAAAGGATACTTATCAATGATATGAGAAACATTATAATGGAGATTATATTTATAGGAATGGAGAACATATTTAATAGTGTGACTGGTGTCCACTAGAGTAGAATTAGGGGAGATCATCGAGGCCAGCAGAACACCAGTCCAATTCTCAAGCCAGAAATTTATGTTAGAGTCAGCGCTCACTATCCATCTAGAGTTTTCCATGATTTTCTGATAAGTGTGCCTAATGGAAGGCCAGATCGAGGAAGATATATAAATATAGTTTTCCTTCCTAAGTTTGGAGATGAATCTGTGTTCAATGAAGTCAATGGAATTCGAGTCAGTATTGACTAATCTCCATGTATGTCTAACTTGAAGAGAATCATTAAAGAACTTTAAATTTTAAATACCAATACCCCCTTTTTCCAATGGTTTGCAACAGGTTACCCAGGGAATGATGACAAGTTTTTTTGAAAGATACATCCATTACAGATGAAGTTCTTAATATAGGTGTTAATTCATTTGAAAGTACCAGCATGCCATTTATAAATCATAAGGGAGATGACCATTTTAGAGATAATGGTCGATTTGACCAAATAGATTCTGCCAGCCATGGAGAAGGACTTGACTTTCCAATTAGAGATTTGACTAATGATTTGATCCACTATGTTAGAAAAGTAAATAGTTTTAGGTCTTCCCCAAAATATAGGTACCCCTATATAAGTGAAGGGGAAGAAATCTTCTTTAATACCAAGATCATTGGTAATAGTGTTTTTCCTCTGTGTAGATAATTTTTACAAAAAAAATGTGTGATTTATTCCATGAAATGACCTGACTTGAGACTTTATCATAGAGAGTAAGGGCCTATTTGAGAACATGAATATTACTTTGGTCACCTTGAAGAAACATGATGATTTCATCAGCATATAAGAGATGAGTAGGGACTCTAAGATTTCTAGCCACATGTATAGGTTTGAGTTTGTTTTGATTTAACAAATGAGCCAGGAGCCTGCTGAGATAATCATTGGAAATTATAAATAAAATTTCCAAGAGCGGGTCACCTTGTATGACCCCTTTTTTGCATTTAAATAATCCCCTGGGTGTGCCATCGACCAAGATGGATATATATGTAGAGTTGAAAAAGTTTTTATCATCTTGATTAAAGTATCATTAAATCCAAATACTTTTAGAACATTAAAAATAAAGCTCCAATCAATAGTATCAAAGGCCTTACTAATGTCAAGTTTAATAGAAACATTTCCTCCTCTGGTAACTTTGTTTAAACTATTGGTGCATTTAGAGGCATGAAAAATACAGTCTTTTATAGACCTTCCCTTAATGAAGCCAAATTTATTCCTAGAAACTATTTTGTTCCATATAGGGGAAATCCTATTAGAAGAATTTTGGAAATGATTTTGAAAAGAGTTTTTATCTGTGCAATATGATGAAATTGGAGGATCTCGGACACATTGTCCAATTTAGGGATTAAATTAAGAAATTGATCATTAAGACCATGAGGGAGAAAACCATTGCAGAATAAATACTTCACAAGTTTACAGACATCAAGATTTATAGCATCCCAATGTTTCTGAAAGAATTTTTTTTGAAGCCATCCAGACTAGGAGCACTGTCCGGTTTTAAACTAAAAACAGTGTCTCTAATTTTATTTTCCAAAGGGATACATAGGAGAGATGGATTTTCATTTTCATCCACCATACTTGGGATGATATCAGGTATAAGATCTATATTTATGTAAGGACCATTAAAAATATTATTAAAATAAGAAACAACATAGTTGGAGATAACTTCTTCCGAATCAATAATCACTTCATTATGTAAAAGTTTAGTAAGAGGTCTACTGGCCTTTCTTACACTTTGAAGCGAATTATATATTTTAGTGTTTCTATCACCATCGTTTAAACATTTGGTTTTGAAATTTTGTTTGTGCATATTATCTTTGAATGTGAGTAGGGAATTTAGTTTTATAGATATGCTTATTTCACTTTGTGGATCGAGGTTAAAATCCAAGTTGGTATTATGATTTTTTAGTTGATCTTAATCTTTTTCAAGAGAGGAGATATGAATGCCAATTTGAATACTTTTAGTTCTACACAAACCATTTAGGGACTGTTTTACATTTTTAAGTTTAAAACTATAGGCAAAATAATCCTGATGATAACTCATAGTATCCCAAACAGTTTTGATAAAAGACACACATTCAGGATCTGTAGACCAAGAATTGTTAAATTTGAAAGAGAGCATAGGCTTATGTTTGTTAGTGTGAATATTGGACAGAATAGGGTGCTGATCCGAATTCAACCTCGGTAAGGTGATACTAGAGACATTATCCCATTTATCCAGAGCGTCCATATTAACAAACGATCTATCCAGTTTACTAGAAACAACTTTATTATAATTCTTCCTATACCAGGTTTACTTAGCACCAGTCATGTTGATTTCCACAAGGTTATTATCATCAATAGAAGCTCTAAACTCCTTTGAAGATATTGATAGATGAGTGGTGAAAATTTTTTCATTGGAATTGAGAATGTAATTGAAGTCTCCCATCACAATCCAAGGGACATGAATATTGTTCTTCAACATAGATAGATCATTCCAAAGGGATCTTTTTTCTTGATATCTATTTTTGGCACAAATCATTGTACAGAAGGAGTGTTTCCATTCCCAATAGAAGTAACATGTAATATGTTTCTCTGAACATAAAAAAATATTCACATTTTTTAGGGAAGTGTGATAGAATGTCCATAGAGTTTCTACAGAGGAGACATCTTTTCAGGATCCTAGGAAAATATAGTTAAGAGAGATGTAGTTCTTGAAGTTAGAAGTGATGTTTATTTTTGGTTCGGAGATAGATAAAATCTTGGGTTTATGATTTGTAAAGATCCTTTTAAGAACAACTAAAGTTGCAGCATTAGCGATACCCTGGCAATTTCAAAAGAGAATATTCATTTTGAGTTGTGTTTTGGGTTAGAGCCCTTTTTTTTGTTATTCCCGAAACGTTCATCCTCTCTGATCTTCTAAAATTCTGAGAGGGGCTTGGTTTGGGTTTCTTATCAATAAGGTTAATCTCCAAAATAGGATAATAGGTCTCATTCCTAGTAATAGTTGATGTCTTCCCAGGGGCAGTGTGGGTAGTGTTTATGTTGTGGACATGTGACATTTCAGAATTCTATTCTGAAACAGAAACCAAAACAGCCTCCATATCTCACTTTTTATAGTAATATTAGAATTCAGTATTGGAGGAGTTTTTGTGTCTAACCTATCCATTTTGAATGGAGTTTGGTGAGTAATATTCATTTCATAGGTTAAATATGGATCAAAATTGTGCCTTTTCAAAACAGTTTCCATTTCAGTATGCAGAATGATATTATTTTGTGATTCAGGTGAAACAGGAATATCAAGAGTAATAGAATGGTGAGAGGGAGTAATCTAGGAAATATTTACTAGACCACTATCAGATTTGGAAGAGGGAATTTCATTCAATGTGTTCTTGCTCCCCAATTCCAATGCCTTGGGAGGGAAATTCTTCTTATTACCAGCATTAACTTTATGGTCAATCCCACAATCAATCCCCTGCATAGACAAAGAATGGTTAGAAGTACCTACTCAGTCCATTGTGTTAATAATTACCTGAACTTGTGCTCTATCCAAGCCCGGTTTATGTTGTGGGTTCATTCTAATTGGATATTCAAAGTCACTTGAGCTAGGGTCCTAAAAATTTATATTAGAAAAACACAGAGCATGGGAAATGTTTGTTATAGGAGTAATACTGTTCAGTTTCCTAGATTGTTCTGGTAGTATTGAACAGTTGTACTACTCTTTGGCTTTATCAATCAGGGGGTGTCCCTGCTCTTCCTGTAAAAAACAGTTATCAATTTCATTGTTATGAAAATCAGAATTTTCTGTAGAATGAGGATGTTCAATGATTTCTAAAACATCTGATTCAATAACATCGTTAATGTTTTGATCTATGGTTTCATTTTCCTGTTCATCTACAAGCTCAAACCATTGTTTCTTATTCCCATGGTAAGTTTGTACTTGTGCAATGGATTTTGAAACCCATTTTCTCACCATTTATCTTTTGTTTCAGGTTTATCAGGGACAATATCCTTCCCCCTCTTATGATTTTTTATTTCTGTCCCTTCAGAATAGGCTGCTTATGGTGGATGTTTATGAAAAATCCTACAATTTAGTATTGAGTGTCCCAAAATTTTAAAAAACTCACAGTACGAGGGAATATTTTCATATTCATCATTCACTATAGATTTATACTCCCTAGCATTGAAGGAAATTGATTGAAGTATCTTGTTTTCAAAATTCACTTCAATTAAAACTCTAGAAAAGAATCCTAGTTCACCCTTAAGTGTTCTCTGGTCAAATTTCAGTAGAGTACCAATAAATAATAAAAGATCATTTAGGATTTGAGGGTGCCAGATGAACCAGTTCAAATTGTGAAACCTTACCCATACTTGAGCAGTGTTGTTTTTTTGATTATTGGGACTGAAAGGAAAACCCCATTCTGAATGTCGAAGAAAACCAGGTTTAAGATGAAGATTATATAGTTTCCACACTTTGTCATGGTCAATTTGTGAGGTAAACAATATATGAAAATACCCTTTCAATAACGGCACCAATTTATAATTTGTAAGACCCCATACCACAGCAATACATGGCTTCAGATCAGCATTTGATCAGGTTTTATCACCCTTGAGATATGATATACGACCCATAATGGAGTACTTATAGAGATAAGATCTTTGTTGTAACCCATTCGGGTCAGCATCCATAGTGAAACTTCCATCATCGGCTTTTCAAATACCTGAAGACTTCTATGAATGAGATTTTGCAGGATTAGCACCCGTCAATGCTTCAAAAAAGGAGATTCCTCTCATTCTGAGACTTGATGTCATCAATGGCTCCCTTTTCATCAGGGCATCCACCGCCGTTTGACTCTGTAATTCCATCTCCTTTTTCTATAGTATTTCCACCTCCTTCTCATGCATCGCCCAGATAGGATCCAGAAAGCTAATGGTTGGAAGAATGAGACAAAGGTAAATTAATCTTTCTCAGGTTTCAAGGAGCAAGAGACCACGCAGTAGGGTTTCACGCAAAGCGAGAGCCCTTCCATCCTCCCTCCACCAGATCATTTTACATGTTTTATATGATTATCGTATGTTGTGTACCTTGATTATAACTCATCACATACATTATTTATCATCTATAACAATAAAAATATGTTAACTATTTACTTTCTTGAGAACAATTTTAATGTTCATTATTAATTTATTTTATTTTATTCTATGGTATATACAATTTCTGAATTAATTATAATCACATGGGATATTTTGATGATATTTGGTTGATATGTACCAAATTACTTTTGTATGTGGACTATGATCAATTTGTTCAATATTAAATATTCTAAAAAATAATAATAACGAAATTATTATATATTTTATACAAAAATATACGAACTTAAATCCAACCAATAAATATGGTTATGAAATTTTTACTTTGTTACAATCATGAAGACGTCAGGTCATATTTACACATGAGTAACTTTTCCATTTTTCATCAATCAATATGGAATAAGGGTAAATATTATAATATATTTCTAGAATGGTCATAATATCAGAATAAGGTATTATTTTTTCAAATATATTTATAAAAATATATAAAATAAAAGTGATGTGGTGATGAAAAAATTCATATAGCTTCGTAGAGGTGGTGGTCCACACATACACATGAACGCCGTTTTCATTCTTATGTGAATGTAAAATAAAATAATTCAAATAATATATTATAATTTTATAATGATAAATATTCTATTAATATAATATATAAACATAAATTTCATCATTATAACCTCTATTGATAGATGGTTATGGATGAAAATTTTCATCGGTTCGCGAGGTAGTAGTTCTTTGTACAAAAGATTGATTACTTTTATTACCAATTGATTGAAGTGAAAAATTGTATAGTTCATGAAAATAATATAACAATGCCTCATTATATTAATTATAATAGAATTATTATTTTATCATGGGTTTTGAATGCTTAATGGATATGGAAGATGAAAATAGAACAAAACATGATAATTAAACCCATACCTCTGCTATGGAGAACCTACTTTTCACAACACCATATAACCTATAATATGGATTTTCTTGCAAAAAAATTTCAAAAAGAATATTTATATGTATTATAGAATTTTATTTTTGTAGTGACTATGTGATCCAAATGGAATATGAAGTGTAAATAAATGACAATATTAGTTTTCCTTTTTTAAGAGAGGGCGTGGAACTCCTCGAATTCTCAAAATATTAAATTAATATTAAATTAATATTCAATACAATAACATTCTAAATTGAGTTATTTAGATTATTATCTTTCCATTAGATATTATAAACTCATAAAATAAAAATTAGAGATGTTTTGTCAATATTTTCACTCATATATATTTCTTTAACTACTTTTTAACTCATGTAACTCTTTTTTTGACATGATGGTTTTTTAATATTTGATCTTAAATATAGTTACTCAAAAAAATAGAAATACCCATAAATAGGTCGTGGTTGTAATTTTCGACTACATTATAATAACTATCTAAATTTATTTTTTTATAATTTTTTTTGTCATTTAATAAAATATTCATTACTATAAACTATCGAAATGTCAAATTTTTTAACAATTCATTACATTGACATTAATAATTTAAATAAATCATTTAAAATTTAAAATAAATATTTTATTATATCCCTAAAATTTATTTTTAATCTATAAATTTCATTTATCACATTATTAATATAAAACTATATTTATTTTAATATATTTAATATATTTTATTTGATTGTTCCATTAATTATTTAATTACTACATCAACGTTGTAAGATGAATTATGGTCATTATTTATTCACTAAAAATTACAAAACAATTATCATAATTAATATAAATCAATTAAATTTATAAATAATTATTATGGTTGAACATGTACAATAGATAACACCATATTAAAAATATTGCACTTATTAAAAATATGATTTTGACATGTTTGAAATTTCATTAATTAAAATAACATAATGAACATAATCTCATTAATGTAGGCTGATGTAAGGACCCAAAAATTCCATGGTATTTTTTTTCTAAAATACATGGGAATTTTACGGGTCTGTGAATATTTACGGCGCTTGATTCCAAGGCCCGGTGTGCCCAGAAACAATTTTTGAAGTTTTGTTCAAGTACATTCTGTAAACGTACGAGCGTGTTTTTTTTAACTTTTGAACCGGTACACGGAATTGAAAACCGAGGGCACCGTTGAACTCGCAACACCGATATTTGCTTAAGAAGACTTTCACCTCGACGGTAGTTGGATGATAATGGAAGTTAGTTTATGGGTTATTAATAAAATAAATTAAAGTGTTTTCTAATTTTTATTTTTGGTGGTCAAAACTTCCAAGATGTGGTTAGAGGTGGGGCCACAACACCATAACCTCTCATGAGAGGTTATGGTGGGGGGGCACCCTCACATAACCTCCTGCGAGAGGATTAAAAGTGGTGGGGACCACCTGAGGATGAAACCTCTCAACTCTCCCTCATTAATGAGGTAAATCCTCTTGACTCCTCTAGTTTTAATTATGCCAATTATCATGTATTAATTTGGTGAAGTCGGGTTATTAATGAGTCCAATTCAAATTTTGTGCCAAAAAATTAATAGGATTCTCACTCTATTATGTTGTTGACATATACTTTTGTTGTATATTTGGGAGAGGAAGAACACTTGGAGAACATCATCTTCCAACAATGAACGCCCCTCTCCAATGAAGAATGACGAACATCTTCCTCCTTCTTCAACTGGGACAAAGGAGGGAGTGCCATCCTTGTAGAACACCGACTACGCCATCCTTGACTTCTTCGTCTTAATTTAGACGTCAAAGGAAGGAAATTCGATTTTCATGACTCCATCAACGATCGACAATACGAGGTAGGGTATTGGGGATTGAATTTGTTTCTGTTCTATGTTGTTCAAAATTGGGTGATGATTTTGCCGATTGATATCACCAAAACGTGGGGGCTCGGGCCGCACGAACACGGACCGACCCCCCCCCCCCACACCATTTGTTTTCCTCGCACATTGATGACGATGTCGGCGCAACGGCGCCACCGGAAGAGTGAACCACGGTGGAGCAACAACGACCGACGACGGGCCGACCATGAAGAAATAGGCAGCGCAAGGCTGCCGGGTCGCCGAAAGGGCACGCTGCTGCTGTGTCGCGCGAAATAGAGGGCGCGGTGCCATCGCGCTGCACGGAGGAGAAGGGGGCCACGACAATGGATGGCCGAGGGAGAAGGGAACAATGCCATCACACCGCATGGAGTAGGAGAGCTATGGCCATGGGTGGGCCGCGACGGAGGGGCGTGGCGCCATCGTGTCGCGCAGAGAAGCAGAGCCGCGGCTAGAGAGGGCCACAATGGAGGAACAAGAGTGGATGATGATGGGTTAGCCACCAGAAATGAGGAGCGGCTAGCCGCTCGGCCATCCAGGAGAAGCAGGACCCCGTTGGGTCCCACCTGAGCCAGACTGACGCCATGTGGTTCCGGTTTGGTTCCACCCAAATAGTTCAACCATTCAGGATTCCAGGGGGCACGTGCCTCCCACCTGGACGCATCTAGGGTGGGCCCCGGAGGGCGCCGCCAGCCACCTGCTAGCCGGGCCATGTGGTCCTCCAGCTGACCATGCGGGACGCCCCCTCGGCCCGGGCCTCCCCCTCGTCCGGGTTGGACCCACAGACCGGGTCGGACATCAGTCCGTACTCGTTTGACCCGAATACACCTTTTTTCCCATATCTTGGGCTACGAGTGTCCGATCGACGAACCGTCTATGAAAACAAGAATCTTAGAGAGAGACTATTCTTTTGGAGCAACCCACTTTATAGTTGGACATAGTTGGGGTACGGTCAGGTTAGTTTGAACCTAAAATACAACCGGGCCTCCGGGATGGAAATGCCAATAACTCACAGTTTGAGCGTCTGATTGACACGCCGTCTGTTGCGTTGAGACCCATATGATGAGGTGGACCTTTAAGATAATTCTTCTTGGGAATTCAAGATATTTGAGTATCTACTAGTAGATCTTGGAGCGGATCCTCCTAGAGGTGAGCGAGTGGAGTACGGAGACCTAGTAGCTGGCTGAGACCTGACGACTGCTGCCCTTTTGACTCAGAGTGTTTCATCTAGCCCAGTGGGAATCACCTTTATGTGATGCGGCATAACCACAATGGGGAGCACATCTATGTGACGCGGCAGACCCATGGTACTCGACATGAGGAGTACCACAGTAGGCTACAAGGCGGAGCGCCTCTGTGTGATGCGAAAGATCCACAGTGGGGAGCACCTCTGTGTGACGTATCAGACCCACAGTTCTTGATAGGAGGAGTAATAGAGCAGTTCAGGATAGTGGTAAGTTCCTCAATGTGACGCGGAATACCTGAAATACTCTATTGAGAAGTACACCAGCAGCCGAGTTTTCGACAGTTTGAGTGGGAGTGTTACATATTACCACACCTAGGATAAAATCTTGGTTTTGAGGTGATTCAATGACTTTTGTGTTTTCCTCATGATTGAGATGGGTTACTAGATAACTTAGGTATATGTATGGTCACATACCTAATTAATGGTTATTCATTCATTTCATACATTGTGAATTATCCTTATTGGATTTTGTGAGACCTTGAGGGTCTTGGGGTCCCTATTGAGTATCGTTATACTCACCCCTGCACAAGCTATGCCCGCATCTCATTGTGTTGGTTGCAGATGACAGAGAGCGCTGACGGGGGAAGAGAGTAGCAGGACTGGACGGTACTTAGAGGTGGACCACTTGACATGACGGTACATGGAGTAGACGGACAGATATGGAGTGCAGAGGAGGCCATCTATACCCACCCTTTAGGTCGGAACCCCGGAGTACGCCCCATTAGATGCTTTACTTTTCTTCAGTTGTACATGCTTTTAGTTGTACTTGTACATTCTTGTTGGGCTTGTATTTTTGGCCCCATTTTCCTCCCAGCACTTCTTTTGTATACAGTTTTACTTAGTTTTTTTCTTCCATTTGGGTACTCTAATGTGTTTGTTTACTGTTATAAAGGAAATTCCTTCCCAGTTTAGGGATTTACACCTTTGGTGCTAGTCGCCAGCCCCTAGACTATGGATCACCGGTTTGAGGTATTCATGATATTAGACCCAGGGGATGGGTCACCACAAATTGGTATCAGAGGGCTCAGTTCTACCGCATAACATAGGAATTTGATCATTCATTATTTTTAATAAATAGTGTTAAGGGTACTAAGTGTGGTTTTCATTTCAGGGAGTCCAGTGTTGGTGCGGGCAGCTGACGTATCCATACACCAGGACCCTGACTTCTAATTTCTGACTTAGTGCACGAAAACATTTATTTCTTGTGAGTTTTCAAATGTTTTCTATAAGTCAGCTAAACATGGTCAGCTCAACATGTATAATCTTTTGACCGTGTCGCATCTGTTGCTTTCAGGATGCCTCCCCACAGAGCCACAAGAGTCGTATGCTCTGACAAACCTCCGAGTGGTGAGGACTTGGTGTAGGGACCTTAACCAGTGGAGGCACCAGTGATACCATTTTACGTTGGAAAACCTATGCCACCAGCCTTAGTAGAAAATGATGAACGCCGCTTGAGCGCATTGCATGAGTTCCAGCACCAAAGGACCCCTAGGTTCTGAGGAGAGACGTACCCATAGGCAGCTGAGGATTGGCTGTAGGCAGTTGTGAGAGTCTTCAGGTTGGTAAGGACTCCAGCAGACCTTATGGTGATCCTTGCTGTGAGCCTCCTTCGAGAAGCAGCAGACAGATGGTGAAGCCTAATTCTCTAGGTCCATGGTGAGGTGACACAACTTTGGACAGACTTCGAGAGCCTTTTTTGGGTGGTGTTTGTCCTATCCACCTTTCATGCGGTGTGGATACTAGAGCTACTACATCTACAGCAGGGTAGTATGACAGTGGCTCAATACTCAGCGAGGTTCACTGATCTCTTGTGCTACTCCACCGATATGGTACGAGACCCATTCTTTAGGGCCCAAACCTTTGAGCAGGGGATCAGGTGAGAGATCAGGGCATCGATGATCTCCCTCAGCTTCCCAACGTAGGCGGGGGTGTTAGAGAGATCCCTCTTAGTAAGGAGATTCCTGGCTGAGAAGTCACCAACAGGGAGACCCACTACTAGTTGACATGCAGCGGAGTAATCTGCGGTTGGTAGTAGATAGATGATGCAGAGGTCCAAGAGGACCATACCCATGGGTGGACGACTGCATGACTACGTATTAGTTGTTAGGGACACCTGTGGTGGTGAAATATATGCCAAGAGCAGACTGTGCTACTCATGCGGCAGACAGGGTCACATGGCTCGTGACTGTCTGACCCACCATTCTGATGATCAGAAGACAATTGAGGGACCTACCAGGAAGAGGCAGAGGTTCAATCGAGGTGGTCCGCAGGGCACAAGCAGACGTGATAGAGGAGCTGGTCAAGCAGCTGGTAGTGGACGACATTACAAAGTGCTATCGCAACCACTACCAGGAGGACCACACCAACTGCAGGGAGCTGGTGGATAGGGGAGAGCTCAGCTTCAGCCAACTGAGGCATACGTCCATGGTGCTCAGAAGATTATTCGAGGTATTATCTATGTATACTCCACCTAAGCTACAGTTCTTATAGACAAAGGTGTTAGTCACTCTTTCATTCCCACTTCCCTCGTTCGGAGCTCGAAGATTCCGACGGAAACGTTGGCTCGATCATTGCGGCTAGAGACTTCTACGAGAGAAGACTCGACGATTATTCACTGGTGATGGTAGTGAGAGACTACTCTAGGAGGCATGATCTTTGGCTGGGATCTCCTCGTAGCGACATCAAGGCCTTACGACATCATCTTGGGTATGGACTGGTTATCTATAGTCCATGCTCAGATTGACTGTATTAGGCGCAATGTGCGGTGTGTACGCACGGATGGGACCAGGTTCACCTTCACCGGCTAGAAGGGAACCTTTGAAGCACAAGAAAAACTTACTCAAAGGATGTTGCAGCCGATCACTCACTTGTTGGATTGCCTTACTCTCAGAGCGATTGAAGTGGAGAGTCCGAGTTATCTTGTATTGGTGGACCAGTATGTGGATGTTTTACCTGATGATGTTCTAGGACAACCTCCTCATAGAGAGGTGGACTTTTACATTGTACTGTACCCTAGGACGACACCGATATGTACTCCAACATATTTTATGGCTCCTGCTAAGCTTCGTGAGCTTCGGGTACAGCTAGAGGACTTGTACGGAAAGGGATTTATCCGGCCCAGTGTTCCTCCCTGGGCAGCCCCGATTCTATTCGCCAAGAAGGTGGATGGGAGCTTGAAGCCCTATGTAGACTACTATCTCCTGAACCAGGTGACCGTAAAGAACAAGTACCCACTCCCAAGGATTGAAAACCTCTTTGATCAGCTCAATGGAGCATGGTGGTTCTCGAAAATGGACCTCATATGAGGCTATCACCAGCCCAGAGTTCGAGATGAGGATGTGCAGAAGACGACCTTCAGGTGTCGATACGGCCACTATGAGTTCTTGGTTATTCCCTTTGGCATAACCAACACTCTAGTAGTGTTAATGTGTCTCATGAACATGATCTCCCCACCTTACCTCGATTGCTTTGTCGTGGACTTCATTGATGACATTTTGATCTACTCGACTATTGAGGAGGAGCATGCCTACCATTTTCATGTGGTACTGGACACACATTGAGAGCACCCGCTTTATGGTAAGCTCTTGAAGTGAAAATTTTGGATTTGAGAGGTTCACTTCTTTGGAAATGTAATATCAGAGGCTGGAGTTGTAGTATATCCAATGAAGATTGAGGCGGTACTTTCTTGGGAGACACCCAGGAGTGTGACAGAGGAATGAATTTTCCTGGGCCTGGCTGGGTACTACCGGAGATTTGTTCCACACTTCTCCAGAGTTTCAGCACCACTATCATCCTTGACGAAGAATGGGAAACCATTCATGTGGTTGGAGAGATGCCAACTGAGATTTCAGAAGCTGAGGCAGAGGCTGACTAGTGCCCCCATCTTGAGGGTTCTAGAGGAAGGCGTAGGGTACATAGTCTACTGCTACACATCAGGGACTGGAATTGGGTGTTCCCTATTATAGGAGCAAGCAGTGATTGCATATGGTTCTCGGTAGGTTAGACAGCTTGAGCAGAACTATAGTACCTTTGACTAGGAGTTAGTAGCAGTGGTCTTCTCCTTAAAGATGTGGTGACACTATCTGATGGGAGAACATTTTACCATGTACTATGATCACAAGAGTCTCATGTATATCTTCTCTCAGAACGACCTGAACTCGAGACAGTGGTGATGGCTTGAGTTACTCCAAGACTATGACATTGAGATAGTCTATACTTCTTGAAAGGGTAACATTGTTGCTGATGCGCTCAGTAGGAGGACTATTATACAGTAGCTAGGAGAGGTGATAGAGCAGCTGGCTGCCTTACAGATATACTTTGTGGATAGGGATGGTGCAACCTTCCTATAGTCTCTTACAGTCACTCCTCTACTTCTTCAGCGAGTCAGGGAGGCACATCGTGGAGATGCAGACTGTGAGATGTGACATGCCCATATATCCACAGGGAAGTCACCTGATGAAATTTCAGAAGGTGGGGAGCACTTCATCCTCTACATAGGACATACTATAGTGCCAGTTTCACTTCAGGAGGAAGTGTTGAGGGAGTTTCACACATCCCCTCAAGAGGTACATCTAGAAGTGGCGAAGATGTACTAGGACCATTGACGATAGCACTGGTGGCCTGGTATGAAGTAGGAATTAGAGAAGTTTGTCTCATGGTGCCTCACTTATCAGCATTTGAAGGTAGAGCACTAGGTACCCACCTGCATGGTTCATCCATTAGAGGTCCTAGATTGGAAGTGGGATGGGATATCCATGGACTTCTTGATGACTATTCCACATAAATCCAGGATTCATGATTCAATATGGGTGATCGTTGAATGACTCACCAAGTCGGCCCACATCCTATCAATCAGAGAGAAGCACTCAGTAGCGAGCTTGGGACGCCTCTATGTGCAAGAGATTGTGCATTTATATGGAGTACCTTCTTTTATTGTCTCCAAACATGACGCACGGTTAACTTCCCAACTACAGAAGGGATTGAAGGAGTATTTTGAGACACAGCTTCTCTTGAGCACCACCTTCCATCCTCAGACAGATGTCCAGACCATGTAGACCATTCAGAACCTCGAGGACATGCTCCGTGCTTGTTTCCCCAACTTTGGTCATAGCTGGGAGGATCACATACCATTGGTAGAGTTTTCCTACAACAACTACTATCACTCCACCGTCGATATGTAACCTTTTGAGGAATTGTATGGTCGACCTTGCATATCACCTACTATGTTGGACAGACCCAGGGGTGTCAGCACTAGTTGAACCAGAGATGGTACGTGCTACCATAACAATGGTGCAAATCATTCAGAAGCGAATGAAGACCGCAGAAAGTAGACAGAAGTAGTATGCTGATAAGAGGTGGATACCTTTGGAGTTTGATGATGGAGACCATGTCTTCATATTGATCTCACCTCGATGAGGACTACGGAGATTTGGCTGAGGTAGAAAATTATCTCTGCAATTCATCAGACCTTTCCTGGTCCTTAGCAGTGTAGGTGAGGTGGCATACTGCTAAGCTCATCCACCCCAGTTTCACTGGGTGCACGACGTCTTCCACGTATCTCAGCTAAGGAGATACGTGAATGATGCTTCCCACATCATCGACCATGGAGAGGTGAAAATCGATGACATGGAGACTTTCAGAGAGGTTCCAGTGGAGATTGAGGATCGCTGGAGCGGGTCCTACGTGGATGGTCGATACCACTGGTGCACATTCGCTGTCAGCACATGAACCTCTAGGAGAGAACATGGGAGTGGGAGGCTCAGATGCATGCTCATTAACCCCACTTGTTCCCTTAGTTGGAGTTTTAGCTTATGGGGATGTAAAGACCTGAGGTGGGGAGAATGTAAAGATAGCGAAATTCTATGGAATTTATTTCGTAAATACATGGGATTTTTATGAGTTTGTGAAAATTTATGATGCTCGATTTGAAGGACCGGTGTGCTCAGAATCAATTTCTAAAGTTTTGTTCGGGTACGCTTAGTAAAGGTACGAGAGAGATTTTATAAATTTTGAACCGGTGCTCGGAATTGAAAACTGAGGGCACCGTTGAACTCGCAGCGCCAATATTCTCTTAAGAAGACATTCACCTAGATGATATTTGGATGAGAATGGAAGTTAGTTTTTTGGTTTTTAATAAAATAAAAATAAAGTGTTAGCTTATTTTTATTATTGGTGGTTAAACCCTCCAAGAAGTTGTTAGAGGTGGGTGCCACCACACCATAACCTCCCATGAGAGGTTATGGTGGTGGGGCACACCTGCACATAACCTCCCGTGAGAGGATTAAAAGTGGTGGGGACCACCCGAGTATGAAACCTCTCAACTATCCCTCATTAATGAGGGACATCCTCTTGAATCCCCTATTTTTAATTATTCCAACACTCGTGTATTAATTTTGTGGAGCCGGGTTATTAATGAGTCTAATTCAAATTTTGTGCCAACAAAATTAATAAGATTCTCACTATATTATTTTGTTGAAATATCCTTTTATTGGAACTTTGGGAGAGGAAGAACACTTGGATAACTTCATCTTCTAACAAAGAACGCCCCTCTCTAACGAAGAACGAGAGACATATTCCTCCTTCTTCAAACGAGACAAAGGAGGGAGCGCCGTCCTTGAAGAACGCTGAAGACGCCGTCCTTGACTTCTTCATATTCTTTCAGACGTCAATGGAACAACATTTTCTTTCAGTGACTCCATCAATGATTTAAAATACGAGGTAGGGAATTTGGGATTGAATTTGTTTCTGTCCTACATCGTTCAATCTTGGGTGATGATTTTTCCAATTGATATCACCATAATGTGGGGGCTTGGGCCGCATGAACACGGCCCGACCCTCCCCCTTCATTTTCCCCACTTTTTGAAGAGGACGGTGGAGCGGCGGCGCTGCTGGAAGAGTGAACTGCGGTAGAGTAATGACAGCTGGAGATGGGTCAGCCGTGAAGAAACTAACGGTGCAAGGCTGCCAGGTCGCCGAAAGGGAGCAACACCACCGTGCCGCGCGAAAGACAGGTCTCAACGCCCTCACACTGCATGAAGGAGAAGGGGGATGCAACCAGGGCGGGCCATAGAATAATGGTGTGGCGCTATCATGCAATGCACATGAAGAGATCCATGACAAGGGGGCCGCAGCGGAGGGGTGCGGCGCTGTCACGCCATGCGGAGAAGCAGAGCCGCGACCAGAGCGGGCCGCGATGGAGGAACAGGAGTGGCCGACGACGGTCTGACCACCGGTGGTGCGTAGCGGGTGGCTGTTAGGCCAGCCGAGAGAAGTGGGACCATGCTGGGTCCCATGTGAGCTGGACCGGCGCCACTTGGCACTACTTTGGTTCTACCTGAATGGTTCAACCATTCGAGATTCTAGGGGGCGCGTGCCTCCCCCTGGACGCGGCTAGGGCAGGCCCCGCAAGGCGCTGCAAGCCACCGGCCACGCAGGCCACGTGGGCTGCCAGATGGCCACGCAAGCTGCCCCCTTGTGCCAGGCCGACCTCAGGCCGGGTTGGACCCGTGGGTCGGGTCGGACATCATTCCGTACCCGTTTGACCTGAATAAACCATTTGGACCATATCTTGGGCTATGAGTGTCCGATCGACGAACCGTCTGTGGCCATGGGATTCCTAGATCAAGAAGGTTCTTTTGGCATAACCCACTTGAGGTTTGGACACAGTTGGGGAACAATCAGGTTAGTTTGAACCTAATATCCAACCGGGCCCCCAGGACGGAAATGCCAATAACTCAGAGATCATACGTCTGATTGACGCGCCGTCTGTTGCGTTAGGACCCCTATGACGAGGCGAACCTTTGCGATACTTTTACTTGGGAGTTCATGACAGTTGGAGTATCGACCAGTAGCTCATGGAGCGGATTCTCCAGGAGATGAGAAAGAGGAGTACGAAGACCTAGTAGCTGGATGAGACCTGACGACTTCGGACCTTTCGACTTAGAGTGTTTCGACTAGCCCATTGGGTAGTGCCTCTATGTGACACGGCAGAACCACAGTGGGGAGAGCCGATTTGTGACACGGTAGACCCACAATACTCGACAGGAGGATTATCTCAGTAGGATACTAGGGGGAGCGCCTCTGTGTGATGTGGTAGAACCACAGTAGGGAGCACCTCTGTGTGACACAGCAGACCCATGGTACTCGATAGGAGGATTCCTACAGTAGTTCATTATAGTGGGAAGCACCTCTGTGTGATGTGACAGACCCACATTACTCCATAGAGGAGGAGTACACTAGCAGCCAAGGTTTCGATAGTTTGATTGGGAGTGTTACATGTTACCACCCATAGAATAAAATCCTGGTTTTGAGTTGAGTCAATGTCTTTTGTGTTTTCCTCCTGATTGAGATGGGTTACTAGATAACATAGGTATATGTATGGGTATATAACTAAGTAATGGTTATCTCTTGATTTCATACCTTGTGGTTTATACTTGTTGGATTTTGTGAGACCTTGAGGGTCTCGAGGTCCCTACTGAGTATCGTTATACTCACCCCTGCACAGGCTATGGCCACACATCATTGTGTTGGTTGAAGACGACAGACAGTGCTGACTGAGGCAGAGAGTAGTAGGACTGGACAATACTTGGAGGTGGACCACTCGGCGTGATGGTACACGGAGCAGACAGATGGACGTGGAGTGGAGAGGAGGCCATCTATACCTACCCTTTAGGTAGGAACCCCGGAGGAAAACCGAGTAGCTGCTTTACTTTTCTTCACTTGTACTTGCTTTCAGTTGTACTTGTACTTTCCTATTGGGCTTGTATTTCCAGCCCTGTTTACGTCCCAATACTTCTTTTCTATAAAGTTTTACTTAGTGTTTTGCTTCAAATTGTGTACTATGATGTGTTTTTTTACTATTATAAAGGCAATGTATTCCTAGTATAGGGATTTACGCCTTTGGTGCTAGTTGCCAGCCCCTGGCCTATGAAAGGCGGACTAGGTGTAGTCACGATACGGGCCCCAGGGGACGGGTCGTGACAACTGAAATGGTCAAATATTACACTAATGTATGATTATATTAGTAATATACTCATCTTATAATATTTAGGTAAGTATTTGGGTTATTTAATAATTCTTAATATTTTATTATTAACAAAAATTACACGATTTACCTTTGTTGTGGTAATTAAAATTTCCATGGTTTCCATTGAAATTATCAAAAAAATTAAATGTACCAATTTAATTAATTTTCAACTACAAATAAAAAATATAGAATCAAATTTTCAAAATGAAAAATATATTATTTGTATAATTTAACATAAAATCAATAAAAAAACAAAATAGAAAGCTTTTTTTTAAAAAAAATTTGACCATTTGAAACATAAAATATCTTTATACTATTTTGAAGAAAAAAATCCATTTTGAAAAAAGTAATTGGAATATTTTAAATAATAATTGATTAATAAAAATTTAAAACCAATAAATTAGTAATTTTACCTTTTAAATACTATAAAAACCTAGTATTTAATAGAAATCATTATTTTCCAATATTAATTAAAAAATATTTTTTTAAAATAATTTGAAAAAAATTTCTAAAAAATCTTCTTATGGTAATTTTTCTCATGTTGAATTTAATAACTAAATTAATTATTCAAGATTACATTTATTTTGTAAAATTTAAATTATTGAATAAATTCTTATTAGAAATTAAATTAATAAACTCTTTCCATTTTTTGATTTAAAAAATTACATACTATATTAATAATGAATATAACTAAATAAAGTAGGAATACAAATAAATATGAAAACATTTATTCAATCATTGGCTAGGATGTTAAATTCTCCCCCATGTTAGAAATTGAAACCTCAAAATTTTGAACTCAAGCTTAGTATCTAGTGTTTAAATTTTCAAAATACCTTTGTTTAAATACCATATCATTAAAAGGATTGAAAAACATAAACATAAAATGTTATAAAATATGTGTATCAGTGTCATTATAAATAAGACATAACATGGATTACATGTAGAAGAAATATATATAAATGATTAAATCTAATTTTTATAGACTGATAGAGGGTGATATAGAACATCATCTCATGAAATTTAAGAACCACAAAACCGCAATCCTGTGATAGGATAAAAGGATTAGTATTTCTTGATAATAAATGTATATAGATATCATTTTCCTCAACATAATTTTTCTAGAGTTTATTAATTGTATTTCTATCCGTACTAATAACCTAAGGACAAATTCTATAAAGAAAATTTGAGTTTCGTCCTTTAAAAATTTACACCACATAATCATATTTTTATCCAAATGATGAGTATTGATGATAACTTATTCTTACCTGAAGCTCTATAATCTATTTCATCTAATCATAGAACACAAAAAGTTATAAATATCAATTTATACAATCATTATGAATTAACCAAAACCTAATTTTTTAGTATTAGATAACATTATTTCATAAAAAATCATCATATAAATAAATCTAGAATAACCTCCAATATTCAATAGTAATACCCCATAATCAACATATAAAATAGATGGATTCGATCATATAGTCTTCCAAGATAAATTCTAACATTTTTCTCTAAATAATATCAATCACTTCTAATGTGTCATTCCAAAAAAGTAAACTTCCCAAATCACATAATCTCAAATATATTCTAACCATTTACATTAATAAAATCAATCACCATAAATCCAAATTATTATTATGTATGATTTAAAATGACAATTAAAACATTATATCTCAAATAAAATCCAATATGATTTTATTTTTCATAATCATATTGGGTTACCAAAATCTTAAACGTATTTTAAAATAAAACTAATCACCCAATCACCAAATCATTTTAAAATTCTATGGTTTTCTATTTGATAAAAGTATATTTCCAAAATGAATATGTCCATTATCCTTTAAAAAGTTTAAATAATGATAAAAATTTCATACGACTATGATATCATATAGTAATGTGATGGTGGATGAACCCTTATCGCTATTCAGTTGTGGGAAAAATCCATATAACTATTCCAGATGTGATAGTTATTCACACATCCTAGTATATTTCCTTTTTGAAAATGTTTATTAATATAATCCTTATAAAACTCCAGACACATGAGAAACATCATAAAAAATATGCTTAGAGTATTCAATATTAAAGAAATATTTTAACCTCAATGGTTATATTTTACCATTAATTTGTCTTTAAATAATGTAATAACCTATGATTGCCTAAAAAATAAATGTCACCAAAAATATCATTAGCCACACTAAAATATCATAACAGAATTCCTAAAAAGGGGTTATGAATACACTGAACGTATGATCACCCATAAATTTATAATTATTTTATCATATCTATAAATTGTTTGATAACTGTATATAAAAACATCATTAAGTAAAAATTCATCTCAACCTCCATATGATACCAAAATTATTGAACTATCCTTACTCCATACATATTTTTGTGTATTTGAACAAGAATTCACTATCCAATAATCCAAAGGAATTTTTTATGTTTGAGTTGTAGATAATTATCAAAAACTCATTCATAATAAACCCATAAATTAAAAATGGTCACTTATACTCAGTATCCATTTTTCCATTAAATAAAACTTTTCTAAAATAAATTATTAATTATTTTCTTGAAATATATTCTCAAATTTTATACTTCATCTCATCCTTGGCATTACCTATATATAAATTTCTATGAAATTAATTATATAATGTGGTAAGAGTAAAAAAATATCATTATGGGACACAAAATAATGAAAAAAATTGTTAGGGGAAAAACATGAAAACCCATGTAATATTAACTTTTAACATGAAATGTATTTTAATGTAAGAAATTAAAAATTTCCAATGAATACTACACACATACATTTTCATCAAATAAAAATATTAAAATACCTTAAATGAATATAAAAAACCTTTTGAATATCCTTGGGAATCAAATTTATAAAACCCTTTCAATAACGAGTTCAATTAGAATAAACATATGGATTTAATCAAATATAATTATATAGAGACCATAATAAGTATCCAATAAGTTGGAGAGTCATAAATTTGGCTCACCCACTGTAATATATACCAGGACCACCCATTTATCATGAGCTATAATGGGGTCAATGAATCATATAAGCAATATCGGGGTCGCACGTGATCTATAATAGGTCTCAACCCATCGTATAAGTTTATTAATGATAACCTATTATTAATATAATTATGAAGTTCCTAATCAAGAATAATAGTGGTTATTAATAGAACATTTTATCAGAAAACACTTTTAAAACCCATTTTAATTAACAAACATATTTGGATATCAAATTACCATTTCTTTTAAAAAATGAAATTTAAAACCAAAAAACTGTGTACTTCATAAAGACGCCATTTTCATTAAAAATAACCAAAAAAGCATAAAAATGAAACATAATTTCATTTTAAAACCATGATATTGGGAGGATAATCTCATGTTTTATAATGTAAACTATATTCCATCATTATTTGTTTTTTCAGAAAAGTCACAAGGCATCTTATTAGAGAAAGAAATAAGTTTTTCTTATATACAATATTTTATAAAATATAAAATAGTTAAAATTTCAATAAAATTTCATTATATAATAGTAAAAAAAAATTACAAACATTTTTATGAAACATAGTCATTGAGAAATGATATTTTTAATGGATACTTTACTATGATACTTGTTAAATTAATGCCCTTTACCTTGAGCCTTCCGCATCATGTCCATATATTATCTTCTTGAATGAAAAACATATGTAAATTAATTAAATTATTAAGAACCATTTTAATGTTCATTATTCCTTAATTATTTTTAATACCGTGTTATATAAATTTACTCAATTTATTAATTTCGAATCTAGCATTTTGACAGTATTTGGTTCACAGGTCCTAAATGAATTAAGAATGTAGACAATGGTAAAATTTTTCATTAATCAAGCATATAAAAAATAATAATTAAATAATAATAATTTTTATATAAAATTTTTCTTTTAAATCCATACAATAAATATTGGCATAAAAAGTGAACTATTTTACAATCATAGAGACTATTGGTCATATGTACACATGAGTAACATTTCCATTTTTCTGAGATAACACTAAAATGATGAAAAATATTATTTTAACAATATATAATGATAATAACATCAAATATATCATTTTTATTCATCATATATTATTAGATATATCATCCATGTGATGTAGTGATGAAAAATTAATCACATCGCTTCGTGGAGGTGGTAATCCATACATACGCAGAAAATATGATGTCATTTTTGTTTGTATGGAAAGGAAATACGGTAAGATATATATAATATTATCATAATAACAAATATTTAATTTATTTCATATTTAAATAAAAATTTATTATTATAACATTTTCTGAGAGCTAGTGATTGAAAATTAATTACATCAGTTCACTAGGAGGTATTGCATGATACACATAAACGATGAATTATTTTTCCATCTGATGGAAGAGGATATGGATATATATAATTACATGAATATAATAAAATATATTTAATTTTATTTTATTGGAATTATTGTTTAATCATTTTTTGAAGACGGTTTTAGGGATGTGGAATATGATACCAATCTAAAACATGTTAATATTAACTGTCACTCTTCTCTCAAAAACCACTTTTCATGGCTTAGTCTGGCTTATATGATGGGTATTTTTCTGAAAATAAAAAGACATCTATAATGGGGTTGTGGATTCAATGAATGTATTTGGGATAGTATTGGGCTAGAAAATATATTTTCAACAGTAATCAAATTAGAATATAGCTTCCATTTTGTAAGAGTTAATTGGTATACTCTTGAAACCTATCATAATATTTAAATAATAAAAATTAATTTTATACTCAAAATAGATCCAAATTAAGTAATTTAGAAAATTATATGAGTATGGGTCTAAATACCCTATTACAATGATAATTATATATGATTGGCTATAATTCTATCATTAACATTTGGTTTTAACCCATTCATAACCCATTTAATTTTATCCATTATATCATAGTATTTTATTTCTTGAGGGACACTATAGTTATAATAAAATATAAAAAATAAAATAAATAGAATATGGATGATATTTGGAATCATTTTACAAATTATGTGGCAAAATTTAATATATTTATAAATCTTATTTCATTTTTAAAAATATTATTTAATATAAATAATCCAATGGTCAATTTTTTAAAATTATTAATTATAATTACTTTAATAATGTCAAAAAAACCTCAAAAATTGGAAAAACAATTATATCCCTAACATGTCATGTTAATTTGTAAAGTTATTTTAGCATATTATTTACTTAAATATAGTTTATTTTTAATATTAGTAATATTATTTATTTGATTTTTAAATTAATGAATTAATTACTCTAATAGCCTTCCGCAACCATTTATGGTACATATTTTAGGATTTAAACACAAAAATAAATTAAAATGATGAAAATTTATTTTTTATATTGAAAAAATTATATATAGTCCGTTATTTCCTCTAGATTACCCCATATTATATATATTTTACCTATTAAGTACAAGAGTGATATGATTGACATTTAATTTAATAAAACACCATAATTTTTATAATCCCATCCACATAGTCCCAAAAGATCATAAATCTTACCCTTGGATTATTATGGTCAAGGTATAATCATCCAATAATATTTTGGAATGTTTTTTGGTCATGTAGTAGTTCTTATAATTTAATTTGTGACCTAATTTTCCTAATTAACCGATTATCATTGTAATTCAAATTACATGGTTACTCTTCATATTGTCCAAAAAAAGTTCAATTTAAAAAATTTTGACACACTATTTCCAAATTTGGAATCCATTTTTTGAAATCAATACATACATATGTTTCAAAATCAAATTTAAAATTAATCTGAAAATGGTATAAATTTTGTTTAAGAAAAAAGTTTCTATTAAGATATAAATTTCATTCTAATAAATTCATCTATAATGTCCATTGTGTCAATACGAATTTAATTTTATTAATTATATATGAATTATTTAAAGTTTAAAAATAATTAGAAACATAATTTTAACATGTAAATAAATTAAAATAACATATAGATTTCAATAAAAAGTACTATCTTTCAATATTAATTGAAATCCCCTATATTGTAATAAAATTCTGAAAAAATGAGCATAAAAATAAAATTTTCAATATATATTTAAAATTTAAATACATTTTTTTCAAAATAATATTATGTATATCGAAAATTAATCTTTTAGATAAAATCATATATGAAAAGATTCTAATTAAATATATCCTTATAGATTTTTATAATTACTTAATATTTAAATATAATTAATATAACTGTATAATTCAAGAATTTTAATTAGTATTAAAATTACTTATTGTATCATTACATGGATTGTTATAGGAAATATATAATTTCAAATTATAAATAATTAGCTTATCATCTAAATAATTTAAAATAACATATCGCTATCAATAAAAATATTATTTGTCAATATAAATTGAAAACCTTTATATTTGAAAACAATAACCAAAAAATCATTGTAATATAATATTTTTTATATAAATTTAAAATTAAATTTTATTTTTTTGAAATTAATATTAAATAATTTTAAAATTAAACATATATATAAAATCTTATAAGAAAATAGTCTAATAAACGATTTCCTCTGAGTTTTTTAGAGTTACATAATATATATATATATATATAATGAATATATTGTCATAATTCCTGAATATTAATTAATATTAATATGATTTAATCTATCATTACCTGGGTTTTTATATAAAATATATAATTTTACATTATAAATACTTATCTTATCATAAATTATTTTCATAAAAATAGAATTCTTGATTATTTAGTAATCACGTCCTAAAAGTGTTGCATCTTGTAAAAACGATATTATGTATTATTCAAATGAAAATAAATAATTTTATAAAAATCCCAAAACATTAGTATATGGTAATTTCAATATTATAATTAAAAAAATTTCATCCAATTTATCATAATAAGTTTTTAAATAAAATAAATTAAACTATTAAAAATTCTCAAAACTTATAGGGAAATAAAAATTATTTTTACAGAAATGTGATCATTACAAATTATAAATTTTTATTAATATTATTTCATATTTATAGATAATTTTAAATGAGGGTTTAAATATTTATTTTAATGAAACAAAATTTAATATAATTGTCTAGAAGTGAATAACTTTTGTAAGACCAAGAAATAAATAAAATATAAAAAATTATAATTCATTTAAAACCATATATTTTGAATATTGAATGAATTTATAACTTACTGAATATAAATAAATAATATTAAATTACAATTTATCAAATTTGATCAATATATATTTAGTAAGTAATTTTTTTATATATTTAAATTCAGTCTTTAAAATTATATTATATGGAAATTCCAAATGTATATATATATATATAATATAAAATTTATAACATTCTTCATTACACGTATATATGATTCTAAATCCTTAATAGATTTCATAATAAATCATTTATATTAATACAAACTAATTAAATGACTACATAATTATTGTATGATTAAATAATTTTATTTTAAAGTATTATGACTTAATTGAAGTTAATTGTTTTGTGTGAAACAAAAAATAAAATATATTATTTAATTAAATATAAATTTATACTAAAATTATGGAGTGTTTTTATATTAGTGTAACAAGACACTGAGATGCCTAAATCATAACTATCAATGTTTTTTGAGTTCTCTCTATATTCTAGAATAGGATTTTCATGATTGGCTATATTTAATTTTAATGAATTACATGAATAATATTTATATGATATTTAAATATTTAAAATATCAGTAAATCATAGAAATATATTATCATTATAGATATATTAAATAAATTAACCACTATAATTTAATTCACTCATTCAAGATCCTAATTTTTCAACATTTACATCACTTAAGGATTATTACTATATTCAAAAAATATTAAAAATATCTTAGATTTTCCCCCTCCACAATTCATATAGTTTCAATATCATTATAAATCATTTCTCCATCTTCATTAATCATGAAACACATGAATATATATTAATAGGTGGATATCCTATTGTTGGTTCTCAAACAATATCTAGCAATGAAGTAGTAAAAAACCTTTCATCGATTATAGACAATGTTATGGTTCAAGAAATTTTACTTCTAAAACATAATTATCTCATTTAAGAACCCATTAGCACTACTAAGACATATTTCATCAATCCATTTATTATATGTGGATATATTTTGTGAAATTATTAGTGAAATGGCTATCTCCACATCATTATTCCCATTTATCCTTTGGCCCATAGAGTACCCAAATGATGTGTTTTCCATGGTAAATAAAACATCCTCTAAAGATTCATCATAAAGTGGTGTCTTAATTTTACACAAAAAACATTAAAAAATTGAATGAAAATTTTATTTTTGTACTTTTCTATGGAATGGAACACATATTAGAAATTTTTCCTTTTATAACTAACTATCCTTTAAAGTTTTCTAGTATAACAGTCCCATTGTGATGTTCAATCCTTGAAGATCTCTTCAATCACATCATTTGTCTTAATTACTTATTTTTGTTAGAACATTAATCTGGAAAACTAAATATTTCATCCCCCATACAACTCAAAATTATCTTTATGATGATGTCTTATCGTTTCTCCAATAATGTCATATACTCATAACCGTTTGTAAATTATCAACCAACTAGAATTTCATATAACATGTGAAGTCATAAGAAAATATTGATGTTATGAAATAATGTTAATGAATTCATATGATAAAATGATGTCATACAAATCATATGTGATGTTTTATGAAATAAATGAACTCATATAAAAAATAGTTTGACTTTAGGACATCACCATTTTTATCTACAAAAGAGAATTCTAAAATTCGTTGTTTTTAAATCAAATATTTTTTTTCTATCTTTCACACGCATCCTTCAAAATCTATAAAAAACAACCAAAATGTATAATACCATATTTCATTCACGAAAACACAAATTTTTCCTTGATTTTCATGGACAAAATAATATAAATCATAACATGTAAAAATATTCAGGATATATCCATAATAATTCTTTATGGATTATCACATAATTCCTTATCATTGATTATTAAAACTTCACAAAAATCCCATATTAATTTCTTATTTATCACAAAACAAAGAAAAAATATAACATTTTATGTATTTTCTGACATCAACAAGTCATGGAAATTATTATTAATGATTTGGACACTGTGGAAAATTTTAAGATAAATTAATCATGTTATTTTTTATAACACGTGAGGATATTCTAAGTGATTATGAGATATCAATAGTAAATAAATAATGATTTAAAATTGGATAATTATATAAAAATTATTGAATGGTTTAACTAAACCTATATAGTACTTTATTACATTATTTATTGATATTTAAAAGAACTAAATATTAAGGAAATTTCATTGACACAATTAATGAATATATTAATGTATGTAAAAAGAATTAATCTATATATAAATGTTGACAGAACATAAAAAAATATATGGATGAGATTTTTTTATGATTTTTTTGATCGAATACAGTAATACTATTTCAAAATAATTAGACACAGGAGGATTTTGAGGTCGTGGATATGTTTTGACGGAATAAGGTCTATTTCTCTTGTGTATCTAGAAGGATTCTGAAAAGATAGAATACCTAAAATCCGGAGTGATGTTCAAGACCAGTAGATTGTTAAAATAATAATAATTAAGTTATTTATATCATTTACATGATCAAAATTCTATCTCCCTATGATTCTAAATGAATAATACATTTGATATCATATACAACAAGCCACAACAAGTATAAATGAATCATGAGAAATTATTATTTGAATATGACAATTCAATCCATGAGGTTGAATAGGTGGGTATGAGTATGAATAAAAACATAATTAAATATATATTTATAATTTTATATATATGTTTGTATGTATATATATTAACACATAAATAATATTTTTTATTAATTATTATGAAAAAAGAATTAATTGTTTATTAAATTGATTTTATTTACCAAATATATGATTCGATCACAATATTTTTTATTCATTTAAGTAAATAATAAATATATTCAATTTTATACACTTTTATAAAATGTATTTTGTAAAAATAAAATCATTTTTAAATCGTAATATCCAAATTATTTTAGGGATATTATTTGGGGGTTTTAAAAGGATTTATTATTTAGTCAACAGTAAAAAATAAGGTTTTTATGAAATATAATATTTTTTTATGATTTATCGATGACATAAATATGAGATCATGATTCAGAAAACTAATTGAATAACTCATTTTTGGTAGTTTATTAAAAATATAATACTAAAAAATATTAAAACATATAATATATAAATTAATTGAGGGTAAATATGAAAAATATTTTCACTACTGATATAGTGCTTCTGAAATGGTTGTTCTATAAAATAAATGTATAAATAAAATCTTATATAATTATTCATGACATTAATGATAGTGAATATAAAAATATAATTTATAAATAAGTACTTTTATAATATTATTTATTTTTTTATGATGGATTTTTATTTTATTTTTTACTAATGAAATAATTACCTTATATGTTTCTGCAACACTAGCTCATTGCTTGTGAAAATAGACAAAAAAGCAAGTAAATTATTTTAAAGGAACAACAAAATTAATATTTTATAGATGTTTATTGACACTCTATTTTATCATGTGGGAAGGAAAGATTATGAAGTGTACCCAATGTGTTTGTGAGTAGATGAAACCCCAAGAATGATCAATGGTAACTCTCCTAGACTGGCCTACATGCAACACCCTATACTCTATATGGTTTGAACATATCCCTATTCAAAAATTATGGTTTCTCTACCCTTGTGATGCATACCTACATAAAACACCTATTGTAGGTACCTATATGACCAATATCCAATCAACAGGGTCCCATGTTTTCCTATTAATTGGCCCATGTTTCGACTCATTTTTGAGACTAGAAAAAATAGAAGAACCTACCTTGCTCTGGTCAACAAAACATTAGCCTAGGTCGTCAAATATTATTCAGGTATCTCTACAAATCGTATGAGAAGAGGTAATTAATGGGGTTAGTGGGTAGAAATTCCATCTTATGTCTGAATCTAAAGACACATGTGTGAGGACCAAATTCCCCCTATAAAAAACAACCAGCATGATTGTCCATTGCAAACTCCGAGACTTGTGTGAGACCCTTACAAGGAAACATTATGAATGAAATGGTACCTAGAGTTAGACATCACCCATGTTTTTTTTCCAGTTGGTCCATCCCTAATTGATCCTACATCTCATGTTGACCAACACACCTACATGATGAACTTATAACTCCTCCAATGTCCTATGCAAAGAACCTCTTACACACTATGACATGACATACATGAGACACAATCCATGTACTCATTCAAGAAACCAATATAAGGGCTCTCCTTTAATTGGTCACTAATCTAAGGGGTACCAAATGGATGTCTCCCCCAAATCCTCTAATTTTTTAGACCATAGAAAGAGGCACATCAACATGTCTCACAATTGGATATGAATTCCATCAGTATGATATCTCCCACAGTTATCCTAGCAACGGGGAAGGGTCTTAGGGATTCATCTAGATATCCATCCCATAAGTCATTAAGAAAAAGACCCTTGGTGTAGGTCCAATGATATCCTAGTATTATGTATGAGTTCTAGGGACGTTTCCTTTCCTAAATATATCTATGACTAGTGACCCTCAATTTTATATGGGGATGGAGAATATCACAGATTCTATTACCTTTGAGGGTTATGTAGTATTTTCCTTTCTTCTATTGAACTCGAGTTAGTGAATCGATCCTTGAGTATGACCCCAACAATTGATGCATGAAGGTAGCCATGTGGGTAGTAGGATGTGAGTATCTTAGTTAACAAAATGACAGAGGAGAATAGAAAATCCATTACCTTAATTCTTCCCCAATATCCCTAGACTCTTCTCCTAGAATAGTATGGATGTTGCATTTTAATAGATCATTTTCTTCTTCTTGTTTCTCTTATTTGATAATGACCCACATTGTCTTCTAGGTTATTTATGATCCTAGTATTGTCATATTAAAATTCATGTATTGGGAATAAATAATTTTCTAGATCACCCAAAGTCTATATAGGAGGGACTCCATAGGTTCAGGTCCACAAATACAAGTACCCAACTACTAAAGGTTGTTGTACTATATAGTTTAAGCCCTAGAAAAACCGTCCAATCATATAAAATTGAGTAATACCTCATGGCCCAACTCCATAGGGACTCCTAGTTGGTATAAGACTGAAAACCATGTTTCTATCCACTAAAAGGGAATAATTCCCTATGAGGAAAACCTTCAATGATCCTCCATAGGAGTTGGTCCCCATAACAAAACTACGTGGCCTATGATTTATGAATAATTAGGATACATAGGAAGCCTCCATGAGACAAAAACCTACCACCCTAATTCAAACCTAATTTTATCTATGATACATTCCCAATAATATAAAGTAAAACAAGGGGGATTGCTCCCTCCAATGTTCCTTGGGGAAGTTTGGCATAATCCCAAAACCAATAATTGATGAGGCAACTTGTTCCTATACATCCTTCCTGCATGAAGTTAAACTACATGGTCAATCAACATCTCAGAAACATAAAAATAATGATGTGTCCTATTAAGAGGCTCTAAAATACATGTGTACTAATTAGTTTCAAAATAATACAAAGGAATCATATCTTACGGGTTTGACCCCTATATTAAAACAAATATTGTCTCCTTTTATGATGACAAAATCCATCATTCCCAACCGAGTGTCTCAATACCAACATCATAACACTATATGAAAAAATCTATAGTAATTACATAAAATAGTACCATTGATGATGATCCTTCAATACATAATGGTATCTCCATCAATGAATAACCCCGAATACATATAGATGATTCAATATTCCAGGTACTCTAATATGTTTTTCCATTTAAGTGTGACCTATATCATACATGGGAGCTTAATGAAGGATTAATGAACATATATTAAATCAATACGAGAGTCCTGTAGTAGGAAAAAATTCCCCCCAAAAGTGTGTGATGATCCCAACCTTCCATCCTTATGACCAATGTGAGTTCTTAAGAATAATTATCTTAGTTAAGAAATGTGAATCTTCCTATGAAAAGTAGGTCCATGAATCATAATGGATATATGATCCATTTTATGTTTCAAATGAAACACAAAACCAATTGGAAACTTCCCAGAAAAGAAGTTGGTATATGTGTCTTTCATGAAGGTTGTCCCAAAACCCCAAAAAAATTCTTTCTAACTAAAAAAGAAATTTTTATAACCAACACAAAATGGAGAACATGTCTTGAATACTTATCCAAGATATTTGTGATTCCTACTTGTCAGAATCCTTTCACCATCAATGTGAAATAGGGACAAAAATAAAATAACTTAATCATGTGTTTCTTTATTGAAATATCGATTTGATAATTTTTTTTTGTATTTTTAGAAAATATTTCAAGAACCCCATTCCAAATATCCCTTCGACTGAAACTACATCACACCTGTTCTCCTAGGCATGCACATAAGAAATTACACAAGATAATACATCATTTGTTAATACAACCCCTTCGCCAACCGAACGTCTTCAACAAAGGGTCTCAAATATTATAGTCTAGGAGTACCCTCATTATGGTAGAATCCCAACAATGGAGGTTTCTTGATAGAAACTCTAGCCCATAAATTCCTTCTATTAGTCCACTTAGCAATGGGAAATATTCCAAAAACAGGCTACACTAATCACTCTATATAACTGTTTCGGGATATTATCATGAATAAAAAGAATTAGCCTTCTACCTTATCTTAAAAAGGTAGATAAAGAGTCAGAAAAAGGCCTGACACATAATGAAAATGGGTACATTCAAAGGGGTCAAACAAGTAATCACTATTGTCAACACCATGCAGTAGTGAACCCTCAGCCTAATATGTGTGATATCGTATGGATTGCTTACTAGGAAATCCAAACCTGATAATACAAGATATCCCACCAAGGGTAGAAAATGGAAAACAAGGAATATAGGTACACTACTTTCTTCTATGGAAATCCCCATAATCATAATATGTTAAAAAAAATTCCAAAAGGAACAAACACTATCATTGACCAATCAATATTTCTAGAAGACTCATATATTAGGATCCCAAGATGACTACCAACAAAAATGAAAAAATATATATAATTAAAAAACACCATACATCACAATGAAAAACCACCCATAAAAGTCATTTGAAAATTGTAAGCAAGAAAAAATAATTGCCCACATCAACCAAGACTATCAGCAGACTCAACATTCCTTATCCAAAGAATTCCAACAATCAAATTCAATGGAAAAATACGAACATGATAACACAAGAAACAACTTTTATTAGGATTAGAAGAATCCTCTACTATAAAAACACAGATATATGAGTAGAAAAGTCATGGAAACGAAATATGGGATGGAAAGAACATCTTCCCCACACATTAGTACTCACAGTACAAACCTGATGGAAATGGATAACAACGGTTGGATCATGCCCATTTTCAATCCATGTGATGGTCATATATTCCCATTCTAGTATCTAAATTTCGGAAGAAAATCCCAAAAAATATGGAAGTAGAAGGAAAAAATTAAATCCCAAATATTACAAACCTAATAGGATATCATAAAAAAGAAACAATGACAGATGGCTAGATACTACATCCATCCCCAAAATGGGGTGACTCGTCAACATGCCATCATGGAGCAGAGACACTCCTCTTCTACCATATACAAGGGTTGTGGTAAAACTATCACATGATTCATGAAAATCTATATTGGGTATATAACTTCATTAACAACAATGGTAATCATCCTATTCCAATTGACACTATGAGTATGAAAAAATCCCTTGCCAAAATCACATAATCTTATGAGAAAATTCTAGAAGTGGCACATGATCTAGTCAAACAAGAAACCATAACTGAAAACATCATTCCCCATAAATTAGCCCCAGTCTATCAAAATAAGGTATCAAAAAAGGACACACTAGGAAAAACTGTTGAAGGTTGATCCAATCAACGATCTCACTTAAAATAAAGACAGAGTTCTTGAAGTCCATAAAAATTTCTCTTTGGATGATCATGATCCATATCTCCCATTAAAAAATAATGGGAAATAATAATAATTCCAAATCCCATACCCATAATGTTCATCATGAGGCATTCTTCATGTCCATAAACTGGTTGATCTCGAGAGACCATCTTCTTTTGAGAGTCGCATTATCCCTCTGTGTGATAGAATGTCAAATATGAAGATAAATTCCCCCGTAATATCCCTAAAAATTGTTTATTTTGTAGGAATTATCTATATTATTTGTTGTAAATATATAATATTTATCTACATCATAATGGAATTAATCACAAAATTGCATTCATTAGTTGTGTTTCACTTCATCAAAAGGATCTTCCCCTTGGTGATTTAATGATGACAAAGACCTCCTATCATGAGGAATTGGGAAAATGTGGTTAGCCATATCTTGTCCCTTAACATTGCTGAGTGAATTCATATCTATCTTGGAAGAAAGACCATATAGAAGGTCATTCTATCAATCACCCTTGGATCACCTAGGATCCAAAATGAGAGATGAAGTCCCTTCTGATCAATATGCTTATTATAATGTTATAGGGAAGAGTCCACATTGGATAGAATGCCTTGAAGAGACTCTAATGAATAAAAAAAGAAGTTATTTGGAACATGTGTAAATAGCTAGTAAAAAACAACATATTAGTCACATTCTACCCTTTAACCACCCCTCAATACAACATTACAAAGGTCTTGACTAAATAATGCATTCACAACATCATCCTAAATATATTCACCACTATAACTCACTTAAGAGAAAATGTATTACCATATAATCAATAATAGATCTACATCAAGGTAATATAATTCGTACAATATGAGATTTACATTCCCACTATCCTAAGTGAATGCCATACAATTTTTTGAAAGCAATACGGATCCCTTTAGTGTCCTTGTCTTGAAGCATTAAAATAATTTAGTCCTAAGATCATAGAAATCTCATATCATGTACATATTAGAGGATGGGCTAATCAAAGAGAGGTGAATTTCACTGCGACCCCAATCAAATAATTCCACCAAAGGTGACTTTCTGTAATGTAATAGGCTCAACATGATCTTATCAAATAGAGTTTTTCTGAAACCAATAACACACCCACAAAAAGCAATCCATGAGTGACACTCGACGTCATCCAGCCAGAAGTCAACATTCCATCAAAATAATTTTTTCATTAGTTTTCTAAAAATATTTATCAGGACTCCCACATATGGGAAGGAAGTCACCAGATAGTAGATATGTCACTAATATAGAAAATTTCCTTAAAAATGGTTGGATCAAGTGAAAACCGTATGATTCACCCAACAAATCATAAAACATGACTCTCAAATATCAAGAATGTAATTGAAATAGTTACATCCTTGAAAATCCAAGAGAATCCCAAACTCCCAGGGCTCTGAGATTTGTTAACACAACATTTGATTTCATCAAAAAAGGCTCAAAATTCCTTGTATATATAGTGGGAGAATCCACACCTCATAAGTTTCATAGATTTTTATACCTCAACATCCTCCATAATTAATGTAAAATTTCCCTAAATTAGGTGGAGTTACATACAATGAGTCATCCCAGTTCATTTCATCCTTTTATCTAGTATCCTCAATAGGAAGACACTCATCCAATATATATATAGATTCCATGTTGGTTAAATTTCTTCAAATAGATCCCTGAGAAGAAGTGACAAAAAGGGAAAAAATTAAGGAGGAAAAATCGTCTCATAATGTCACTAAAGAAATTTCTACAATGGGATAACAAGTAGTGAATTCCATCAATTCCACCCCTACATACCCTATTGAACATGAGGAAAATATAGAGTATCAAAATTAAGAGGTTTTGATTCATAATGTGGTCAACAAAAAATTAATTTAAGGAGGTTTTCATACTAAGAACTAGAGTCTTTCTATGAGTTTGTGCATTCCCCCAACGACTCCATTACTACCTCCTCAGAGAATGTCTACAAAACAGAAGGGTAAATATAATTTTTATCTTAAAACACCTCACAAAGAGGTAAATCCCTTAAACTTAGGGAATGATTTTCATAAAAATAAGAAGATATGAAAGAATTGATAAGGCTCGATGTTGAACAACTCAAAGGCAACATTCATGTGGATGAAAGATGGTCTGCTATAGTAACAATAATGGAACTAGAACATAAGCACAATTTGGGGCACTAAAAACCAATATATTTGAATCCCACATAAGATGTGTTATAGTTCCCACTTTTGGGTATGCAATTATAATAGGTCTAGAAACATCATTACAGGTTTTTACATATTGGTAACCCACAAAAGATCCTAATAGTTTCTCCGTAGTTGGACCTACCTATTATTTACCATGATTAGGACCCTACTCAACTGGACATTCCCCAATGGACCATAAATACTATTTTGACACTAATATCTTGATTGGAATTTATGGAGGACATGCGTGCATCAGTACAACTATAAATGAAGCAATTCCCAAAATTGGTTGATTTTACATGTCCCCCACCGAACATAAGAAACCAAAATTTCCAATTTCTATTGGCCTAGGGGCCCATATTAACATTTGATGAATTTCATGTATTTTTTTGATCCCATTATGGGGAACCTATGCCAAATGTTTTAATTGACTCTTATGTTCCTATTGAAAAATAATTGGGGATATTATTAATATAGTACTCTACTTTTCATGGAAAGTCAATTACCAGATGGGAAGATCTCTATCAAAAGTATATCTTCCAAATCATCTCAATTAAATTAAAATCCATATTCATTAAACTATAGAACTAAAAAATGGGAGAATGTGAGTGATTCATATTTCACTAGTTGGTGGAATTCATTAACATATTCACAGAGCCTACATCTTCTTTAAAAATATTTTATATCCATATTTATTGAAACAATTTCTGATGAGTTTCACACACCACTCATTTCTGTGAAATTCCAAGTAGGGTATCTAGACCATCCCACAATTTCTCATGGAATAGAAGACTCCACCACTTAAACCAAAGAAAATTAATTACTAATTCCATAATCTCATGGAATTATAATAGGAAAAAGAGGAGGCTTCTAATGTTACACATACTCTAGCACTTCCACCGACCCTGGCTCCAAAGACCATTCCATAGAGTGCGGTCCCCCTCGTGAAAATCAATAATAAAGACCACCATATCTGTATGAGAAATGGAACCATACGTGAAAACAGTTTGAGGAGATTAAAATCAATATTTATTCATTCAAAAATTACCAATTATTAAGTTACTAAGTTTCTATATTGGTGGAAAACATGATTATGTTTCAAAATATCAAAAATCCTTATCAGGATAGTGTTGAAGATCTCCAGAACTATTTTATCTTCCACTATATTTTATAGAAAATTTTCCATGAATGTTTTTTTAAAAACATCCTTCAAAAAATGGATGATTTGATGAATGTGGAACTGGGAAATCCTCTCAAGCATGTAGGATTTGTTTCTTCCACTCATCCAAATGAGGAGAATGAATTTATGAAAGATAAAAACAAGGGTACCCAGATATTTAGTGAATTTATTGTAATAAATATGATCAAATAGACTCATTTTATCCACCAAGCATAGTTGATGAATCAAACTATGCCACTGGGTTCTTCTAATATGACAAAAATAAATTTACAATAACTATATGACTATAAAATCATGTCATCTAGGATATGAAATGGATCGAAAATCATTAGAGAAAAATAAGAATAAGAACTTATGATATGGTCAAAAATATATTTTATAATATCAACCACCATGCCTTCAATCCTAGAATCACAGGTGCTACCCACCAAATGTTAAAAAAAGATTCAACCCACCAAATAGAGTCCACATTAGACATGGTTTTGTTATTTGGTTTTATTAATGTTATTCATTTAATGGATCATGTATCAGTTAATAAATATGTATATGAACCCAAAAACACTACATTCAACTTGAGAGTAGTTAAAAGTTGGAAAAAATGATAATGAAATAGGGGAAGATGCAGTGATGGTAGATGTAAATACTTCATCCATGTTCCTTCTTAAACCATACACTAAGCTAAAAACCTAGAAGATCCCTTCAAACAGTTAATAGGTAGCATAGAATTCCCCCACACATTCAATGTGTCACCCTGAACTAGTCATATTATAAGATCAACTAGATAGGATTTCATCAAAAAACCATCCATGGTGCGCATGAAGAATTAGTCGACCCAACCCCCCAATGGCCAAAGCACATCCAACTCCTATTTCGAGGATTGATCCATCTTTATCATGTACATTATCTCCTAAAGCACCTATACATGTTCTTGTGTGTGTTAGGGATCAAATACCTCCAAACCAAATGAATGTAATAATGAAGTAATTATCCCTCAGTGATGTCTATGTTTTCAATCCTAGATGCTTTGAGTATATCAAAAGTCATCAGGGAATCACTCATAGAGGCTGTACTAAGATTCCATGAGTTTTAAGTGGATATTTATGCTTCCAATGTCTATCAGACAGAGACTAGACCTACCAAATTTCATGCAGTCACCCCACTCATAAATATAGATAATGATTCCTTTGTAAAAGTCTAAATTAGAGCCTTGTACGTGTTTGTAAGGATAAATTGTGTCGATAACTAATGATATTTCATTGAAATTGGAAAAAGAGTTAATACCATTTTAATATGGACACTTCTACAGTTGGGATATAGAAATTTGAGTCTAACACTTTCTCTATTGATGCTAAATAGATATGAAAATTAACGAAAATTCAATTAACCCAAATAAAATCATGGGATAGTATGGGGACCTTGTGCCCAAATCATAATTTATGTTTGTTTGGATTGATATGGTCTTAAAATATTTTCTATGAAGGCCTTCATTGAAATAAAATGTAGAAATCCACTCATCCTATCAACAATACTAGGAATAATACATTAATTGGAAAATGAGATAATTTTATGCTGACAAATCCCCATTTGAATCCTAAAAACACTCAATACATTATATAATGGGTTCTACCACAGGGTATAGAAGCATCCAATTTCCCAATATTTTGCCTAGATCATGCCCACCAATGGTCTAGAAATGAACACAAATAATCCTTTCAAGCATCTCAGGGTAGAGAATCATATACCCATTAGATGGATCAAATAAGTGTGTCTGAATTCAGGAACATATTCTGTAAATTTCATCATATCAGTCTTGATAACATAATCTTTTCACACTAGAGAAGTCCTCGAATCATTATACCATGATAGAATCCTCGGTAAGAATTATCTCATCACATCCCATGAGTTTCAACAAATACTTTCCCCATTAGATTGGTTAGAAATGTTTGTCTCATGCATGTGGGAAAATGAAGAATATCATTCTCTTTACCTCACCTAATCTTCCAAGCATCATAAAGTCCTCACATAACCATTAATGTTGAATGATGTTTTTTTACCTTTATAATTTCAATATATTGACTCATCCTCTAACTCTAATAAATATATTTCATCACCTACATCCCCTTAAAATAAGGAATATTTATTATTGGACGAGAAGGATGAACAAAAATAGGAGTAAGACTTAATATGTTCCCCTCTACTATTCCAGAAAGGTGTCATTTCCACTATCAATTAACTCAGATAAATAAATATGGGTATAGAAGAAGATCCATGGCTCTCTATGATTAGTGAGGCCATGGAATATGAAAAATATGAGATATACAAATCTTTATTAATGAAAATGAGAGATGTGATTTTCTAGAATTATAGAGAGATTATAGGCCTTGACCTAGAGGTTTCCACTCATTACCTGGGATTTCACAAAAACCACTAGGTATATAAATATGAATTTAGAAAGACACACCCGACACACACCTCCAAAATTGAGGTAGAAGTGGACAAGCATATAAAGAATTAATTCCTCCAGGAAGATCACTATTAAAAATTACTTGATATCATCATTCCATTAAATAAGATGAATGGGAAATTCATCTTCCTCATATATTATTGATATCTCAATTAACATTTTTTAAAAGATGACTTCCCAGTACTAATCATAATGTTATATATTGATTAAATATATGGATATTAAGACATATCCTTTAGTGATGTATATTCATGGTGCATAAAAATCTGAATGGCCTCAAATGATGAGAAATACACTGAATTTTTGGACCCTTGTGAGTATTTTTTTAATCAGGTAATTCCCTTTGTCTTGAAGAAAGCCAAAAAATTCTTCATGTAGAGGTTTTTTAGAATGCTATTTTGACAATATCTTATTTATGTCTTCACTATGTTATGTACAATTGGTTGATATTTTTATCATCTTCACAAAATTAATAAACTATATTATGAATGTGAATGATTTTAAATTTTATTCTCTGGTAACCATGGGAAAATTTATTAGCTTCAAGATATGAAATTGTGGCATCAAAGTTGACCTAGATAAATCAATTTTTTTCCTTAGTATGTTACCCCCTAGAACATAAAAGTGTTATATGGTTTTTAGGGACATTGTAAATATATATATATATCTATATCTGTCCTCATAGGAATGTTTATTCCCTTCACTTGGTTGATGATGAAGGGGGTCACATATTAGTGAAATAATGATTGTCTTGAGGAATTTGACAATGTCATGAAATATCACCTGAGTCAAAATAGTGATAATGCCACCTATTGAGGGGAAGCTATCAATATTTAATGGGACATCTCTAGAGAAATAATTAGGAACATTACTTGTGTAAATTAATTACAATTAAAATAAAATATACATTATTATCTATTTCGAACCATGCTCGATATTGAGACCCAATATTGATATATAGAGAATAGATTCCTAGATTTAATCATTATAGTTCAGAAAATGAGGTGCTACCTATAGAACCATGAGATCCATTTTGTCTATTGAAAAAACTCACTCAAATGTATCCATATCTATCTTTTGTTAAGAGCTTGTTTGGAATGATTGGTGTCTATCCTGTAGTATTTTAACATATAATTCATCTTTATAATGTTCTAAATGGTTGGGCTTTAGAATATTTTCTGGTATAACACCCATCTATTGAAACAACATCATTAGATATTGAACATCTATATTAATAGATATTCAATGTCCAATATGCCCCTAGACATGGAAAATTTATTTTTACCATCACATCAATATGTCAAATGGGGAATTTAATTAAAGGCCCGTAGATCAACAAATTAAGTATAGGCATTTTGTTTATCATTACTACAAAGGTTAATATACTTTGATTCTTCATATTGTCAGAAGGCTATATAAAATGAGGTATAATTTCATGTTCTCATTTCAATGTAGATCTAGAATATAAAATACCAATGGTACTCCAAGATTTAAAAGGTGATTTATAGTTAGTAATTATACAGATCAATGGGGATTATGATATCAGAGAATAATACATAACTCCTATGATTAAATCAATGTGAGTGTCAATGGAATAATTCCTATCAATTTCAACATTTAATCAAATATTGTGATCACATAATCCCTAGGAAGATTCATTTTCAAATTAATTAGTGGATTTTTCAGATCCATAAATGAATGAAAAAATCATTAGCATATTGTAGCAACAAAGTTTTTCAATTTTTTTCCAAGTCAGCATTAAAGAGATAATGTGTTCTATCTCATTCATGTAACTGATTGTATAATGACAGGTCAGTTGAAACCCATTTTGTTCTACATTCGAAACATGGTTCTTTCATCAGATAGATCATTTAAATATCATAACTAATGATGATCAACTACCTATACTCTTTATGATGGCCCAGATAATCAAAGAGTAGTTTTTGAAATATGTTTTGATGGATTCCTCCTCATATGAATTTAAAGAGAAGATAATAATGCTTTTAGGAAGGGAATATAAGTATATAATATGGTTCCCAGAAGTCGGTGTGTCTTCTCTCTAATTGTATCCAAGTTATTGGATACTATAACACAATATAACAACTAATTCACCATTAAATTTCATTTATATCAAGTTCCTTACAAGTTTGTCCATTAACCCCTATAGATTCTATATATTTCCATATACACCTATACATTTTTCATATGGGTAATAAAAGATGTAGGGACATATAATCTATCTAAAAAAAGATATTAAAATAAATTCTAACTACAACAATGTTCTTTTCTAAAATGGATTAGGTAATACCCCTCATAGGGTTCAGTTCCAAAAGTAGCCTCTGCTTCATGAAATCCAACATCACAACTAGATTTGGATTCCTTCATACAATACAGACAGAATATGGGACAAATATCTATTCTTCTAAGTTGGAGTGGATATAACATTAAAATAATATCAAATCCAACCACTTGTACCACTATAATGATCTAGGTAATGGATTGATAGGTTCTATCAATAAGACACTATCAAACATAATACAAATGATGGTGGATGATGATAAATTTTTTTGGCCTCATAAAATTTTTCATCCCTTTTTGGTGTACCAAACAAAACCTATAAAAGGATAGAGAAAACCCCATATTTACTTATATACATAAAAGAATACGTCATCTCGTTGAAGTAAAATTTCAATTACTCTGCATTGGCATCTATGATCTACTATCTATAGATGAAAAATCCATGATATGTCTAGATAAATTTGAGGGACGAATGTGGAAATACTACATATCTTGCACAATATATAATTTCCTTAAAAATGTAAGGAATTAGCTTTTATCAAGATGTTCCACCTCTTTTCATTCCTCCAGGGGGACTACAATTGGATGATAGGACTCTAATGGAACCTGTGAAGAAACATAAAAAATTGAAAAAAGTGGAAGGGTCTATATTCCATACAAAAGGTCCAATATATCAACGTGTGTTCAATATATCCATTTTTAGATATCTGATCATTCCCCTAACCAAATGAGAATTATCTCAAAAAGTACTTGTGAAATAGTGTTGAAATTTCTCAGTTGCATGTTATTAAAATATGTAGTTGGTCTTTGTCGCATGACCTTAAAAAGAATGGCATTTTAAACACATAAAAAGATTCTATGCTACATGATAATATATTCCAAGTTGTATGAAATTAGAATACAAAACATTAAGGTTTAAAATCTATGACAATAAACTAGGAGTCGATTTCATGAAATCACAACTATAAAATAAGTGTGTTCCTTCCCAGGAATGTGTGGTGTAGTGGTGGGACTCTGTGGAAATCAATTTATAAAAAGGGGTTCTCACTATACATCAATAAACCATTATGTGTTTGGAAACCCACAATCATATACCAAACTCCATGAAATAAAACTTTGATCCCATTGGTCCATGTGATATGACCATAAACTGCTTCCAACAAGTCCAATCATTACTTAAACTATTTGAAACCCTTGTAGTATGAGCTATAAAAAATTCAACTATGTATCCTAGCATCCTAGACATGAGATGTTAATCTATATGAAAACATCCATTACAAAAAAACATGAAAATTAACGGTTTACATCTTTGTTCATTGATATAAAACTATGTAACATTTCAACATGTGCTTTAGAGGATCAAAATATTTACTTGTAGTCTTCTACCACACCATAACTCAAGAACTATGTGTGACTTGATCCGTGAAATCATTGGAAACATTGTGACCCATGAATATCCAATACATGGTCCAACCACAATATAATAATATATATATATATATAGGAAATCATTCCCCTACCTATTTAAGGGCCATACCATCAAAGGGAGATTTTTTAAAAACTATGTGTGGCTTGATTCTCACTCTAATGACATATGTAGAAAATATTGGATATTATGACCTACTACAACTAACAAAAAATCAAAATAAACCTATCATTAATTTTCATTTCCCTTTTATGGTTGATGGAACCTTTTATAAATCATGTTTGTCACACCACACATAGCTCACATGGGAATATGAGTATTAGTAATGAAGTTACCGCATGTTCAGAACATATTTATTTGTATAGGGGTTACTGTGGTGATTATTTCAAGACCTTAAAAGGTAAACCATGTGTGGTCACCACATGAATTTAAATTTCATGGTTTCTTAAGAGCTTTATATGGATTTATTATCATCTATTTTTACATGAGATGCAGTGTAATGACCAGATCGCACATCCTAGTCCAAAAATATTACATGAAATTCCACCATTCTCTTATAGTGTGATTTAGGTCTTTATGAGAGGGTCCAATATGAGTCATCATCCCATTTGTGATCCCTTATTCAAAAAACATGACCTCTTTCTCCTCAATATTCATTTTCTTTCACGTTAGGTGACCCTTATCTTCACCGCATGAAATTAAACTAAATATATTAAAATAACTATATGTAGCTTGATTCTTTCCATCATTGAATACATAGTGATGACTAAACCTTAATTTATTGGGCTATCAATAATATCCCCTTTTCACATAGATTCACCTGCATCCCTACTTCATGAGGATAAAATGCATGGATGATATCCCTTCTCATGACTTTAAACTACCCAGTTTCTCAAGAACTACAAGTGGAATGATTCTAATTACAATGAGATACTAATTTATTCCTGGTCCTTATGTACAATACCATTTATTGGGTATGAAAAAAATTCCACTTTTCTAAACGAAAACAATTTTTTAAGAAGTTTATCCTAACATGGATTACCCCATTCAGTGTCCCATCATAGAATAAAAAATTTCCCCTCCTAAATATGAACCAGCTCAAGGAAAGGGAATCTATAATTCCTGGACTTCTTTGGTCAAAATTCTTATTTTATGTTCGGAAATATTCCATCCACACAGAATAATAATAATCCATGGAAATGTTGGATCTTAATAATATTTCACAAATAACTTGGAATAAAATTTATGTTATATGAGGAAACATTTTTTAAAATATTATATAACATTACATAGTTGACTCTCACAACTGACCCAAAAAATGGATACTCATCCTGAGGATGCCACTATTTGACTATGCATTAACATTCCCTAATTTAAAATGTATAATATTTCCCTCAAAACGATTTTGTTAACTAGATGTACACATGTCCTTTGGAGAAGCCTCTTCTATATCCATCAGCTCAGATAAAATCATGTTAAAACTCACTTTCCAAACATGGTCTGTGGTAATACATCATATATTGGCCCCATGTCACTTCTCTGGATTCAAGAACCTCTAAGACCAAGATTTATAATTTCCCAAATGTTGTATGATGTATGCTATAAGTTCCTTGGTTAGTTAGGCCTCCAATTACACATTTATTTCATAATACTATTTTCATAATCTTATGAATGAAAACTATATGTAGAATATATTACTATTTTCATTATGGTAAAGGCATGAATATTCAAGAAAATAAGAATTTATACCACATGTTATTCTTGAAATATATATGGATTTATTCTCATTCAAATGACATACATAGTGACTCCTAGGCCTTATGACTTGGGAAAAAAATATAAAAACACAATCTATTTTCTATTATTTGGATCAGACCTTCATAGGAAATTTTCCCCTTATTCTGGGGAAAATTTTAATTGACATTTTCTTTCTATAATTTGACAAATTCATTCTAGAAAAAAACTATATCTAGAGAAATCCAAATATACATAAACATCCTATAACCATACTCGATATAATGGAAGAAATATTGATAACACATCTGTTTGAATATGAATTAATATTCCATCGTTGGATTTGATTATGTCTCCCACTGAGAGGCATTTTTAGCCATATGATTCCTCTATTTCTGTATGCAGTAAGACACAGTTGTTTTGTATTCATAAGTTTCCCATAAAAAGGGTCTATTAACCTGAGGTACATTCATTCATAAAAGATAACTCTTATATATTTTTGGGCCCCAAATATGTTATCTTATATCATTCATCAGATGTGGAGAAAAACATATTAAAGATTATTACCATTCCATCTTTATTATTAAGAATGATGACACATTCCAAAAAATATTATCATGAAAGAGAGAATTATTAATCATTCAGTGAGAGAAAAAGGAAACTAAATTATATTTTCAGATTCAATTGCTGAGGTAAATTAAATTGAATAGAATAACATTTTTTCCATATGATGTTAAACTATACAAAAAAGTCCTCACAATAAGACTTTAAACTGCACGGTCCATGTCATGGTTATACTAATTTGAGCTTCATGATGATTTAAACCTTTTAATAGATGGGACTTCATCCTAATGACACTCAATTAAATGAATTTACCCTCATTCACATAAGAATAATTTTTATTAGAGTGGTTTATACCTCATGGAAGGTTCTAATACATATTCTCTCTTCATTCATGGTCACATTCCCTTCACAAAAAACCCATCATGGTTTTGATTATTCTAGAATTCAAAAACATCCTAACCATTGGAAGTAGAATGTCATAATTTATTAGGATACCATTATTTTACTATGATGTAGTATTCTACAATTTTATTTATATAAGTCACCAACCAAATATGAACTGTTCACTAGAAGAATTTTCATCCTTTATAGAGAACACTTTAATATTTGTACGCCATAAATTATGAAAACAAGAAGGAAAGTGATTCTCAAATATGTTCCACGGTCTTTACATGTATGTTTGTCTCAAATCTGGAAATAAAAATTATGACTCAATCATACCATTTATATGTCAGAAAAATTATGGAACCTTCATGGACAATGAGCCTTGTTTGTATCATCATTATATAACCCATGGTCTATGTTCTTTGATGTAAAAACCTTTTTTCATTAGTCCATCTTAAAAAAATCAAACCACACAAAAAAAGAGACACATTACTCACCAGGTTGAAAGTCCTCAAATAGGACACGGGGTAATAATTAAGCCTCATCTTTCTAGACCCATTCTATCCATAGTTTATGCAATAATATAGAAATGAAAATATATGATGCACAAAACATATTAGGATAAAAACCCACAAAGGGAACCCTATAAAAAATTGAAGTCTTAATCTCTAAATCTCCAATATATAAAACATATGAAAAAAGGTTGGTGGTGACATAAAAAGAACAAAGTTCATAGGCATGTCTATATGACCCTTGTAACAGTCAAACTATGCAATCTAGGTCTAAATATCTATAAAAAATATTGAGCTCACCCTCACACATAACATTACAAATATAAAAATTATGAAAAAGAATGAAATGTAGAAATAAGTGATTGGAATAAAAAAAAATATATCTCATTTATGTTCTATGATGTAGGGGGATATAGATATATTGTAGCCCCTATGCCCAATTTTATAGATTTTCCTTCATAGAGGATTTGACATGTTGAATAGTGGCTCAATAATTTTGACCATATTGTGAGATCACAACTAGTTTTGTGGAAATATCTTCTTCAGTTTGATGAATCTTATCTTTCACTATAGTCAAAGAATCCTAAACTTATGTGAAAAAAACATCATGGAATTTTGTATTTTCACTATCTACTCTTGTATAAAGATTATTTATTCTTTAAGTTGTATCATTTTAAGAGATTTATCATACATTTGGCATTGATACTCATCCGAAACATTGGATTGATTCTACTCCACCTAGGACACAACATCTCTAAGATTCTAAAACTGGTCTACTAACTAAGCCTCGTACTGTTATGACATTTTCTCCTCCCCCCTTGTGGAATGATTTATGTTATTTAATTATGAATAATTATGAAATCAAACACTCTATACCATAAATTTGAAAACATATTTTGAATCCATTTTAGTCTTTTTGGTATGAATTAAAGAGGTTTCCTTTAGACCATCTTCTAGATGTATCTCCAACATATATATATTTTACTATTAAGAGGATCATGCATATCCATGTCAAACTTAGAGCCTCCCATGGAGGTATAAATATACTCTGCGATTAGTTAACTTATCAAGACACCTAGTTCCGATCACTCCAAGGAATTATCATTTCCTCCGACTATAGTTAGTTGAATTCATACAAAATCCCCCACATCATGCTCAAACATTGGAGGTGTAAAAACTGAATAGAAGGTGAAAGCCCTCATTTGTGTCAAGATATTAACAATAAATGAACATAGTAAAGAAAAAAATAGAGGTTAATAACACTATCCTTTTTTAGAATATCTATTGGGATTAATGCTTCCCTACTACATCCAGATTTGACATTCAATATTTGAACCTCCTAATGAGTAAATTCCATTGTAGTATGTTTTGATATTGGAATAAAATACTTCAATGAATCTACCACTTCATAGTTCTAAATTTTATCTCCCTCACCAAAGGGAGAATTATTGACTTAGAATCATTTTTTTAATATCCTTTGAAATGTTCTCTTTATAAAATTAAATATAGGTTAATATCTGATGTGAGACAACAATTTAAAAGAGGTTGACTGAACTTGAAAATTATATGAATGAGAAATCCTGTATCCATCCAATAACCTACTACACTACCAAAACTCATCCAAATATGTGGGTATATTAATTATTTTTAAAATTTCCCATGATCCATTATTTCATCCATTAGTTATTTATATTAGACCTAATGTCTCAATGAATCCTCACCAGTGGGGGTATTCAATATGTAAGGATCAAGAAAAACTTTTCCCATATTGATGATTCTTTCTTCTATCCATTCAATAAGAACAACCTATTCAGATCCCACAGGTTTTGGATCAGCATCTAAACCTTTATTACACCAATTGAGGTTCCTTTTGTCTTCTTCAAGAGTAGCACAAGGACTGACATTGACTGATGCAGTATCCTACCATTTCCATGACGAATATGAAATTTCATGAGGAAGGAAAATTCATAAAATAGCCCACGGAACCCTGTGATGTACATATGACATTTGTTGGAATCTCTCTCATCTATGTAATAATAGGGGAATACATTTTCTCATATCTTGAAACATTATCCATTAAGAGGATGGATTTAATAGAATGCGTTTTTTCCTCCACCAAGATGTCCCCCTCAATAATTGGTAGATTAGTGTTTGATTATTTAAGTTTGTAAAGTGATGTAAAACCTATAAAGGACATATATGGTCTAATAGGTACTTTAGGTGAGTCATAAGGTCAAAATGGGAAAAAATACTCACTCCGGCACATTAAAGGGTCATTGTCTTTGAACACTTTTGTTTCTTCTCTTATGAAGGGGATTGAACTCTCTTAGTACTATCGATATAATTCGTTGGAGGCGGTGGTCTCAATTAACCTCCTATAATTTCTTCCACCATATTACTCTAACCTAGGGTTAACTCAAAATAACTAGTAGAATCGACTACTACATCGACAGGGGTTCCCATAGGACTATATATGTATGACTCAAGGGCCTTTTCTGATGGTTATTCTCCTTATCATCTAAATAATGATATAAATACCCCCATAATTTATGGTAGTGGATGAAGGGGAAAATACTAGGGGAAAAGAGATATAAATCACTATGGTCTACATGGTAATCCCATTCTTCATTAGTGTGGATAGCTACCTCCTCATGTATTTATTGATCCAACAAGGTAGACAATTTATTTGGGGCTGATATCTAATCATCAAATGTATCTATCAAAATATGTATGTCCTGAACATATATTCCAACATCAGTTTTGTTAATGGAGTGTTGGAGATCTAAGAGTTCTTAGATATCCCCCACATCCATTATGTGTATTCTAGCCTTGATAAAAACCCACATGTTTCAAATATTTGTAGATAGGACCTACTAATCCTGGATATCCAAGGGTGCCAGATAATCTTACATTAATGTTACTAGCTATGGGGAAGTCCTAATGTCTATTGAATTAGAATCCCCTTCAGGTATTTCATATCTCGTAGAATACAAGATGTCCTAAACCAAAGTCCCCTCCTAGAAATAATGACATGACTGTCTTGTCCAAAAATATATTGTTTTATCAACCATATCATACTCTGTGGCTCTTTCCCTATATTTCCATGAATACATTAGAGCATCAATATCAACACCATTGGATTGAACAATCCATGAACTCTTTCCCGGATAAGAAGTTTTCATGGATCTATCTCATGGAACTCATATTGTTAATATCATTTATAGGTATAATGAAATCCAAGAACAAGCATTCCCAGAATCCAGCCTAATTTATGTAGCCAAAAAATTCCACTTTATGTGATGTTGGGAGTCCTTCATGACCATAATGATCCATTAATTTTTATTCCACCATTGAGTGTTTCTTAAGATGATGATGTGTGAGGGGAGAGACAACTGAATGTTTTAGACACATGAATTTTCCTGTAAATCGATATTTTGGAAATGAATCACTAATGATATTGCTATCAATATGGTCCACTAGTATGATTTCTCTGACCACAATCATGTTCTACCTAAGATTTTCAATAGCTTTTCCATCATTGGTGAATCTCTTGATCATCAAAGCAGTATAAAGGATGAATTTTACCTCTCTTAATATGTTCATATTTCACATGATTTATTAATTTTCCATGGATAATGGTTGGATATTGGAAACAACTTGAACGAATGGTGAAACATGACTTAAGGGACTCTAACTACACTAATAACATTAAAATAAATACATTGTGAAAAAATCCATCCCCCATAGTAATTTTAATTTCCCCAAATTACTCATGGGGACTTCCCAATGTATGTATGTAATAAATACATCTAGATCTTCTCCAGGAAAGGGGAAACCTACCCTCTATGGAACTGAAATTCTAGTTTGGATTGCATAAAAAATTTAACAAGTACCATTTCAACATTTATTTTATATAATTTGAGTAGTTAAATACATCACCACATAATTGGGAATCCATCTAAATAGTTCCCCACATAAACCTCAAGATAGTCCATGTAACTCTCCAAACCTAGAGTCCATTGAATTAGTTTTATTTCCCCCTTTGTAAAAGGAAATGTGGGGAAACCATTCATTGCCAAAAATACAAGAGGAACAAAGAAATAAATAATGAAATAATGGCCCCAATGTCCTAGCACAAATAGAACACAAACTCCCGGGACTATTTTAAAAATTAACCTAGATTCCATCCCAGAAAAACTACCCAACTAGTAATGTCATGTGATGAGATGTAGGGTTCTTGATATAGATAGAAAACCCATGCCCAATGATTCATTCAATATATTAGTCCTAAAATGTTTCGATATGCTAACCTAACTCCCTCATTTGGATCTCCACCATAGTAAATTGAGGCCCGAACAAAAACCCAATTTGATGTGCACTATTTTTGTAATCTTGGCCCAATAAAAAGACTAACCCCTGACACCACTAAGCAATCCCCTTCCATATCCTACAAATGATCCCACCAAAAATAAGGCATTCAGTACTTTGATTTTACTTCAATTAATGATTTCTTAATACCTCCCTAAAAGAAACCTCCTCCATAATTATGCCATAGAATACTAGTCTTCATATACAACCATGCTGACCAAAATTACTATAGAGTTACTCATTGCCTGGATTCCAGTTAACGCATACCAGATGCTGAGGCCATCCATCCATAATCCATTAACATCACTGAGATGAATCATCAACAGATATCCATTATTCCATCTATCTAGCTCCTTCAGCAATCCAATTAAGACCACCCACCCCCAAAATGGGATATCCCAAAGCCCTAGTAACCTAAGAAGGTATACCGAAAATTATTAAATTTATGATAAAATATTCCATGAATTATATCAATTTCAATTATTTTGAATCTCGTAGGGATTTGGAATATGGTACCTTCACCTTCTTGGTTATGTAAATCCTTCATCCATACTTTAGGATGTATCTCACCACTTTGAAGAGAGTCATTCTTCTGCACATTCTGATCCACCATACAAATATCCTGGGTCATATTTTGTGACCTTTTAACAACCTCCCACATTACATTTAGTTGGGTAAACAATGAAAAGAAATACCTGAGGATAAGGGCTTCGGGATTCTTATAGACATCCCATAGGTGAATGCCTACATTATAGTGTTTTTGATGAAGATATTTTGTGTAAGGACTCCATCACTCATATATTTAGTGATTATGTCTATGTTCATTTAAACATATTTTTTCCCACCTAAATGGACTCATAAATTCCGAAATCTTGAAAATCATTCTTGAATTCTTAAAATGTTTGGTGAACCTAGTACGCCGACATCCAATCAAGCCATCCTCCCACTATATATTTTAGGTCAAAATCTTTATTACATCCTTGTGTTTGGTCCATTTAGAAATCATGGAAGGTTGAATCGTACCAGTGAGTTTTTAATTCATTGGTGTGAAGCTTTATATCTATGGTGCATCGACTATGACGCATAAAACATACATTTTTATCTATTACTGCATTGATGTATACCCCTATTAGGTGACATTGGCAGTGGGATATTTAATATGGTCCATGAACCAAGACATTGGAAAATAACACTAAGCCTTTGAGATGATATTTTCCCTCGAGAGTCCAAGATTATACAGAGGTAGATATTCACTCAATGGGTACTCATCCTAACTCTACGTCAAGTACATCACTAATTCATGGAGAATAGAATCTCATAGATCATAGAAACATCGTGAAACATCAAAGATAATCTCAAAGACACATTGCAAAAAAATTTCATTAGAATCCATCAGAGAATATTTTATAAACTAGCTAGAAGATATCGATATTATTCATTAAAGTCCAAATATGTGTTTATGAAATGTAAAATAAATATGGAAATGGAAGGTAATCATGTAAGAACACCAAGTATGTTCCTCATACATTCCCATCATCCAAGCTCCACAAATAGTCACATCGACCAGGCCCTCATGTATGTCCAATGACAATGAGCATCATGTAGGACGCTTGACCGGGTTCCTTGTAAAGACCCCTCCACAAGGTGATCCCATGCAGAAATGTTTCTAAAATGGTTGTACCATATGTGTGCATGGAGAAGTTATTTAGTAGACCTAAAAAAATGAGACTCATGATGAGAATACATGATTGATATGTGTTACAAGATAAAAGTATACACGCTGGGAGGGAAAAAATTCACCAGAGGGACAATGGTATCAGATGACACCATGGGCATGTGCGATAGACCTTTGCACTAGACCTATACCACTAACATGGATGGGTATCCTATTTGAAAGACCTATGAACTACAGAAAAATATTTTCCTCCCTCTACCTATGGATTTGAACATCATATTCAAACCACGTCAACTATTGAGGTGTGGTTTTTTTGACACTACATTTTTTCATATTTGAAGAGAAGATTATGAATAGAATACAATGTTTTTGAGAGTTTATGAAACCCCCAGAATGAACAATGAAAACTCGCCTATATGGGACTAAACAAACTAGTTTCAATCTTGAAATTTGACACATCTCCCCAAAGTGGAACAAATGGTTTGAAAACCCTTTCACAGGCCACCTAGGTGGAACACATACATTTGGTGTTTGTGTGAACAAACTACTTTGTCCATGGTACCATGTATACACATAAATAGGGACATTGGGATCCTAATTTCAGAAAAAAAACCAAATAGATCAAACTTTCATGTTTTTTGAAGATCCCTTCTGTCATTTCCTCAAAAATAATTCAGGTATCTCTCGAAAACCTTATAGGTGTGGGGATTGATGGGGATAGTGGGATCACAGTCCAACCATGATCGGAAACACAAGACACATGTTAGAGGACCACACTTTAATTAGTTTAAACCACTAGAGATAATGTCACTCTCAAACTCTAGTAATTTTAAGAGACCCTTCTAGGGAATCATGATTAGATTAATGGTTTATAGAGTAAGACATTCCCAATGTGTTATTTCTTAGGTGGTCCATCACCCAATGATATTATAGCTCATGCATTTATACTACTTCTATGAAGCAATTGCTACTCTTAAAAGGTCTTCTATGAATCTCATACGCACCTCCATGATTTTAGCTACATGTGGATTCCAAAAAATATCATAATCAAGACACAAATAGTAGGTATCCTTATCATTTGTATCCGATATCTGAGGTTGAAAAAACCGAATCCTAATGTAAAGAATTCATATATTTTATACAATGGAAAGAGGTACATCCATGTGTGTCTCATTTGGATATGAATTACATAATTCGGACGTGTCCCTATCATGAACTCTCCTAGTATGTCCCATGTCATTACTCCCCGTGCTCGCCTCCAATATGACAGGGGATTGTGACTAGCACCAAGTAGTCATATCACCAACATGGGAGGAATTGTCTATGTACCTGTACACACACACACATCTCCAATACAAAATAATTCTGAAATATAAAAAACACTATGTAAATAATGAATGTAATACAATATATCTCACAAAAAGAGTACACATTTTTGTGAAGTAATGTAATGAGATCCAAATTAAAATATCACAAAAAACAGTCTATACCCACAAGTAAAACCTATTAGAAAAGGGAATTGGGATTTTTGTTTATAGAAAAATGATTACACATTGGTATATCTGGTCTCACAAATCACCATCTAGTACTTCTCTATTTAGGACACCATCAAAAGGTTGATTGTATGCACATGACATGATACGTGAGGGAAAATCCCATGCCAGGTTGAGTATATAAATACTCAGTAGGACACCATGCAACAAAAAAGATATAAAATAATGGAACATATAGTCATCTTTATGCATGTATATGTCTACAACACATATAACAAGAATATCCATATATACTCAACTAAAAAAATAGTCTTGTGGTAAGTCACAAACATTGTATTCCAACACTAGGAATTCGTCTTAATGATTCCACGAAGTACAAGTTCCGGAGAATACAATCCTGAGTTTGATAGCACTGATGACATCCATCTTAGGATTTCTGATCTTCAAGAACCATCATGAGAATGATACAATAATAGGTCTGAAGATAAATATGATATAATTGATGTGATAAAATTACCAGGCCATGGGGTTACACCCACAAGTCAATTTGTATTAACCCACTAAGTAGAGGATCATCATCTGTGTAGTGTTTGTAATGTAGATAAAAGGAACTCCTCCTAAGGCATGAAGAAATGCATATGGGATCCTCCTATAATCCTATTAAGGGATTTGAGCTACTCTATACATGATGTTTTGTGGAATGTATCACATTCCCAGGAGTAAATAATAATTTATACCAACCTTTAAAGAAATAATAAATTAAAAGAAACCCAGTGAAAATTTTCCAAGACCCATTGGAAAAAATGCTGAAGATAGGTAGTAAGGGGTACATGTTGTGTTTTATGGTCACACACCATGTCCATTGACCCCGGGTGATACCCATGTACAATGGACCATGTCATTCCAAACCATGTGACATAGAATATGGCTACACGATGCGTATAAGCGGTGACATGACATGTCCTATCATCTGGGTTCCACCCATGTACATTGGTCCTGTGATAGTACACGGTGTCAGCCCATGTGTCTCCTCTTGGGTAATAGTACACTAGGTAGTTTGTGTTACTGGTCCAGACCAAGATGTGTGGGGGCGTAAATGTCGTGTTGGCCACCCATGTACTACACACCATGTTTGGGTTTTTACCATGTATAAGACGATTTTTACCAAAATGAACACACACCATGTAGCATGGACTACATGCCATGCATTTTGGGATTTTTATAATCCCATATTCTTCCTCTACAAACCTAGATAGATTATTTAGATCATGTTCTACTGTCCTTTTCACTAAAAAACATGAAATCCAGGTTCATTTCTCTATCATAAGACCAAATCACTTTATTTTTCACCTTTAATCAGCTCAAAAATCCAATATTAGTCATCCATGTGCATCTTTCCCAAAGAAAGAGTTCCCTTGAATCACATTGATTTGTCCAACATCATCAATGTGGAACTACCATTTCTTCTCACTTAGTACAAATCTATATCCTCCTAACATTTTTACAAGAACCACACACACAAAGTGATCGATCCGTCAGTCAGGTGTGGAACCACAAACCAAGGGCCGCACTTTATGAGTGAGAACTAGGGAGAAAAGGAACAAGGAACTTAACCAAGGAATATTTTTTTTTACCTATTACTTGTTATGTCCTCAATTAGTTATTATAAGAATGATAAATGAATCAAAACTAATAATCACAAGATTTATCACCTGTCAAACTCCACATAATAATCCCATCCCGCAAATATGATCTATTTGTTAGATAATCTGTTTGAGGATTAGTCCATGTTCCTCATAGGAATCAAGAACAATGAAATTTAAATATAAATAATGCATCGTACATCGATTTAGATCTATCCTTGATAAATAATGGTCATAGCATCATCATCATTGGAGAGATTTGTCATGATTATAATTAAACAATCATCGATTCAATGTTCTGTCATCCCCTGCTCGAGAGGATTCTCTAGATCTCTGTACTAGTTGTCCATAGAATTCCAAGGTTATGAGACTAACCATGGATCAATGAAAAAGGGTTAATTTTAAAAAACCTATCACATCATCGATGAAATAAATAAATTTTTTTCTTAATTTATGTTATCCATTTAAAACTCCCTTAACGACATTCCAAAAAATGACATGCACCGAAAAATGTTAGTTTAAGCCTAGGGTAAGTATGTTATTCGAAAGATAATGGTTCCCGCTAATTTCTAATCCAAGCACCCATTTTGATGTTATTAATCTTTTTTAGTGAAACCATGTGTGGGTGCTATTTAATAATCAAATATTTTTCTAACAGTTGTTTCAGGCACAATGGACCTCAGAATCACTTGTCGTCTTACCTAATACTCTGAAAATAAATGTATAAAATAGTTAAAAATAATAAATAAAAAGTAAGATTCATTACATTCTCCCCACCTGGGGGTCTAATTCCACTAGATATGAAAAATAAACTACACTAAAAGATGATTGTATTGAGCATGAATCTGATCCTCCTGCTCCCATGATATGTTGTAGAGATTCCTATGCTACCACTGAACAAACACCACATGAATTGATCACCCATTGAAGATACTCTCTTTACATTCCTCAATATCTACTAGTTACTCATAAAAATAACTCCATCGTAAATGTGTATCTCACCCCAGATGATGACATGTGATTGGTCGTGCACTTACCTCCTTAGTTGTGACATGTAGAAGACATAATGTTAACGGTCTAACTCTGCAGGTAGAGCTAAGAAGTACCCCACCTCACCATCATTACATAGTATTTTAGATGGTCTATTGTACCTTGGATATAGTTCCCCTCCCTAGTGAAATATCTGAAATCCTCATCAGGGTGAGACCCATATGAACACCCACTACTAAAAAAATGACTATCTGGGACATATAAATTACCCATCCAAAAATAGTCCCATCACAAAAACTATTTTAGATAGTCCTTTTCATCCATCATAAATAGTTAGTATGTACTCTAGAAAAAAACGTTCCATCGAAAATAATTTTGGCTGGCCTTCCTCGCACCTGGTTCCAAAATAAATTGCGAATGCTATTTGTGATGGACTGCTCATTTGATCACAAATTCTAGTCAATTGAGATGAATTTGTGATGGAATTAATTTTCCATCATAAATACTTGTTTCCTCCTTACTATTTACAACATAATTAATTCTATCACAAATAATATTTTGAAAAATAAATGACTTAACCCTATGTGAACCCCTTTCTTCTTCCTCCTCAATCCTTCTTATTCTTCCCCTGCCATGTAGTGCCAACTCCTCTTATCACCACATCACGTCCCCACCCATGCCACCCCACTACGCCGCTGCACCACCGCACTCTTTCATCGATGCACCCTGCGCAGCTACACCACCACACCACCATGCTGCAACACTTCCACACCACTGATCCACTCCCCAGACCACCGGATATCTTTTCTGCTTCATCAAAATCCATTTCAACCATAATTTTCTAGATATGATTTTTAGTCTCTCTGTTTAAAGTTCTTATTCTATTCATAATCATTATTTTTGAGTTTTAAAGGACTTTTTATGTTATTTCCATTCGGAAAACTCTAGGTTTAATAGTTTATTTATTAATAATTCATGTTCTGATATTTATGATTGATACAATTTTTTTATTCAAACATTTCATGAGAATATTTTTTGATATTTTCATGGTTATATGTTTTCAATGTCTGACCTATGTGAAACTTAGATTTTTATATTGGAAACCTAGGGTTTAATATTTTTATGTCAATCAAGTTCAGTGTTTTCATGTTTATCTATTTATCATGCATAACCTCCACAACCCATTAATTTGTAGTTATTTTTAAAATTCATTTAATTTATTTGTAGATATTCTTTTGGGAAATAATCTATTAACACGTATGATTTTATAAATATCTATGTAAACATATGTGCATATAAACATAAGTGATTTTAATATCATGTGTGATTATATATATATATATTTGTGTGTAAAAATAAAAATGTTTGATTTTATATATGTATGTATATATATTATTAAATCTACAAAAATGAGAAATTATATATATACATATATTAAATATGTATATTGGTTTAAAAATGGTCACAATATATTTGATATATTTATATAAATTAAGAAATCATTCAATATATATATATATAACTGATTATGAATACAAAAATATAAACATTTAAAAAAAATGTGTATGTTGTTTAATATATATATATATATAATCATTTATATATATATATCATGTTGAAAACAAACATGTAATTTCATTTATATATATATATATATACATATTTACATCTGAATATGTATATGTATAATTTCTAAAAAGACCTCATAGATTTACTATATATTATATATATATATATATATATATATATATATTTAATATCTATATCTGTTTAGAAAACTAGCCTGTATATTTTATTATATATATTTACACATTTTATCAACAAAATTAACACATCATATCTATATGCATAGATAAAAACAAAATTTATAATAATTTCATTAAATTATTAATAATTAAAAATTGAATATTTATCTATATAATTTATAATATTTAATTATTATTACGTTGTCATCATTAATTTTTTTTTTCATTTTTAGTGATAATTATAAAATAAAAATATTTGTGATAATTATAAAATAATAATCCTAATTTTTTAAAATTTATAAAAGAACATAAAAATGTATATTAACTATTATAAATTCCTAATAAGTTGTATAAATGTTTTATTAATTAAAATAATTATTATTAAAATTTCATTTAATTTTTACCCTCCTGTGCAATGTAACAAAATTCCTAACACTCAAAAATTTTATGGCGAATATAGGGTAAACCTCAGATTCAGGACCCAATAGTGATCTACAATTTGTCACATGATCCAAAATTTGAATGATACATTAAATTTTTATAATAAATTATAATAAAAATATTAAATGAATAAACCACAAGTGCAATGTCACAAAACACCCGACGATCATAAATGTTATGTTACACCTATGATATACCCCACATCCCAATCCCAACTATGCTCTATAATTTGTCATATGATCTAATTTTTGAAAGATATAGAAATTATTTGGATAAATTATAATAAAAATATTAAATGAGTTGTACCCCTCACAATGTCATTAAACAACCGATTCTCAAAAATGTTATGTTGCTCGTAGGGTAAACCCCACATCTTGCACCCAAAGGTGATATCTGATTTATCATATGACTCCTTTTTAAATATACATTAAATTATTATAATAAATTATAATAAAATTTTTAAATTAATTACCGTCACCAACATTGTAACTTAATACCCATCACACACAAATGTAATGTCACGTATATGGTAAACCACACATCTTAGACCCCACAGTGATCTCCAATTTATCATATGATACATTACTAGATAGATATTCTATTATTTAAAAAAATTACATGTTGTATATAATATATTTAATATCTTTATTTTATCTGTCTTGAACCTCTATGTTACCCGTAATCTAATGCCTACCCGGGCCTCACTCTGCTAATTTTTCATAGAAAATTTCATGATTGTAAAAATTAATAATAATTTTCAACTAATAAAAATAATTAGTTATAATGAATCCAAGTATTGTTGTGTTTTAGATAACTATTTACTCAGTATGTAGACCCCAGTATCTATTATGTGATCTTGATTAGATAAATAATCAAAAAAATCTAAATTAATCATGTTCAAAACCTATCTACAATGAAAATGTTGAGCCCTTTATATCACTTTCATCATCAAATTCATATTTTGTTTCTGAAGGAATAATTAAATTTTTGTGTTAGAAATGTAACCTCAGGACATTTGAAAACATTTAACAATGTTGGAATTCATCTATTACGTTCCATTTATTAGAATGATTATATTTTTTGTTTTCAAAATAAAGAAAAGAAATCAGTAGAAAATAATTTTTTTTTGGTGCCAGATCCATCATTTTAGAATCTAATACAAGAGGCAGCTGGACCATCTATTCCTGAATGAAGAATGAAGAATGATATTATAAATCCCGAATCAGAACCTTATCTATTTTACAATTTCTTGAAATCACCCTAGGTGGCCTTATATCTTGGAAAAAATAGAGAATTATTGAATATGGTAAAAAATTAGGGCTATTAGATAATATTTTTAATGACTAACAGTTATTTTAATCAGATTTTATCATTGGTTAAGTTAGTTTTTTTAGATGAAAATACATTACCTATAAGTTTCTATGAAATTAAAATGTAAGTTCATAATTTGGTTATATGTTATAAGAAGATCCATACATGTTCAAATGAAAAAATATTATATTCTAATGACTATGAATATTTCTTTAATTTTCTAACATGTGTGGAATCAAGGTATAAAGTGGAACAAGATGGAGTGTCCCAAGTTCCTATGAAATAGTTGAGATATTTTCAATTTACCACTCGTTTATTGGGTTTAATTAAGCATCAAAACATATTTGGATTATTAACTTGGAATAAATAAAATATATCTGTCATATAATGCTTAAATCATCCATGGGATGGTGATTCATTAGAACATTATGATTAGATACATCCTTCTTTGGATTCATAACCACATAACATAAAGTTGTCCCTTTATAATGATGGTTTTTTCCATTTTGTTCTTATGATAAACAATATTATCGTTGAGATTTTTTCATTACACTTTACAACTTGTTTCCTAGGATGTTAAAGAAGGAACTATATATATATTTGATGATACTATATCCATGACATTCAAAGAAGAATATTGATATTTATTTGAAGCCATTAATTGATGATTTAAATTCATTATAGATAAAATGTTTGATTAATATGATATAATTTATAATTATAATTTATATTGAAGGTTACATTATTATGGATGATCAATGAATTTATGGAATATGGTATCTTATCTAGATGGAGACACATGTTCTAATATAATTTATATATTTCATGGATGAAGAAACAACATTTATTCATGGTAAGGTGAGAAATGTTATTTATTTTTACTCATCAATGGATATTTCACCCTTCGAGTCACCATTTTCAAAGGAACATAATTTGTTTTACAACAGGTTTAATTAAAATAGTCTCACATCCAATAATTCTCTTAGGTAATCAGGTAAAATATTTTTTCTCTACATTACCTCATGTTCTTTTTGGACTATCCATATCCAAGAAAAAGATAAATGATTTTAAGAGAGATCATAATTAGATAAAGCTATGTTTTTTTGGGACCTTCTATATTTGTTTCAATTTTTAGTTTTTTATATGTTAGATGTAATTAATATTGAGAATAATGTTTTTGATAACATGTTTTATACCGTGTTGGAAACACCTAGTAAGACCATTGATAATGTAATGGAATAGTTAGATCTATTACAGAATTGTGGATTTCTTAAACATTAATTATTTGAATATGAATTATCAAATAAATTAATGAAATAAAAATCAGCTTACTCACTTAGTAAAGAAACTATTTATTACTCTATAAATAGATTATAAATTGGAGGTTACCAGATGGATATACTTCTAATTTTTCTCATTTGGTGAGAAATAGGAATATTACAAGCTTAAAAAGGAATGACTGTAGTGTCATAATAGAAATATTCTTCCATGTTGGTAAAAGAGGGATATTGAATTCTTTATTCTAAGATATTTTGACTGAAATATCATAATTGTTTCTGAGATATTTGTGCGATAACATCAGAATATAATTAATTGGGTTTTCTGGAAATGATGTTGTTTTTATTTTTTTTTTAAATTGGAGAAAATATTCACACATAGCTTCTTTGATTCCAAGGAACATATAATATTTAAATTTATATATAATGGTAAATGTGGTAGTCTTGTACAATTATTGTGGATATATCGGTTTGAGAGGTTTTTTAAAAAAATGAATGAAGAATTTACATTAAAAAGCATCAGTTGATTGGTCAATTACATAAGAATATTTTCAAAAGGAAATTTCAAATTTCTTCTATTATTATTTTTATTTAGAATATCCTAAAAAAATAATGGAATGAGTCACAATGAGACAATTTATGATGTCTTCACTGACCATCTGTTATCATTTTTTCATCTCCTTAAGCTTGGTTTTGGTGGTTATCATGAGTGATGGCTTACAGAAAAATAACTGCACATAGATCATAATTAAGATCTGTGGAATTATAAATAAATTACATGAATTGTGCAGTAAGTAATACTTTGTTATTATTTCATTAAATATTTATTAAATATTTATGTATTTACATTAGCTTTTTTGTAGTCTATATGGTGACCATATCAAAAAAAGTATACAAGTTACATTCGCTACTCTTAAAAATCTTCGGTTAATTTTTTTTACATATTTGTTTCAAATACATGTTAGATATTTTTAATTTGATGTAATTTTAAATCAATTTTTCAATGATATGTATTTTTAATAAATTTTTATGTTCACAGGAAACAAAACAAGAAAATTAAATTTACAATCGATTATGTGTTCTCAAAACACTCTCTCTAAATTGGTAAAATATTATAATGGGTATGCGGGTAATGGATTTCAATTATAAACATGAATATATGGTGAATCAATTAAATCATTGAATAAGGGTGTCAATTTTAAAGGATACTATTATATGGAAATTGAAGTTTAATTTTATGGTATTCTAGATAAAATAATAGAGTTATGTTATTTGGGACCAAATTATGTTACAATGATAAAATTTCATTATTTTGATACTGATATTGGGTTGCGAGTGAACCCACGACATGACGTCATTAACATTAAATATAATAGTCTTATGACCTCAAATGAGCCACTTATGTTTTTATATCAGGAATATTATGTTTACTATGAAAATTACAATGACTTTTCAAGAGAATTTAAGGACTGGTGGAGTGAGATAAAAATGAAATCATGTGACAATCAGTTTATTAGAAATGAAAATGGTTCTACGGAAGTGCAACATATTGATAGTCTTCATGAAACATCCCAAAATATATCTCTTACTGGATGGGATATAAATATTGATGATAAACCCCCTAGATAAGGGATAATGACATAGATAATGTTGATGATTTAATAAGGGATCATGAAAATTAAAGTAATATAGGAGTTAACAGTACTAATTATGAGGATGAAGACATTGATGTCGATAAAAATGTTGATGAATATGACAATTGATGTATTATATTCCGGTTTTATGTTTCAAGTAGTTATTGTATTGTGATATTTATAATTTTTTAAAATTTTATATGTGTAGTGATAATATATAATGGGAAACATGATTTTATTTTGACATTTATTTTTATTTTATATTTAATATATATATTAAAAATCTCTTACTAGTGAGAATATTTTCTTTAGATGGACGGAGATGAACCTGATGATCAATTACATTCTCACAATGATGCTAGAATTCCTGCAGATGTGCACTATTTAGTTTCTCCTACATATACTGGTGTGAAAACTATGATCGGGTGTAGTCTGGATCAACTACAGAATCTATATCCTATTTTAGAGAGACAACAATCTATTTATTATGATACTAATTTATATAGGTATGTTTAATTATTTAATTTATTTATTTTATGTTAATGATGTGTATTAATTTTGATAATAGCATTATGAATATAATCTTGTTTCAATTTTCATAGTTTTTCTCATTTACCTATTGAGTAAGATTTAGTGATTCTGATAATTTATTTTTTCGAGCCATGGGTGTCATGGGACCTCTTACCCATCACCATTAATGACTAAATGTTCAACCACTGGATTATAAATTATTTCATAATATTTATTTTTTTTAAAATTATTTAATTATGAAAAAAGTTTCTTCCAATTCTCTTGAATTTTTTTTCCAATTTCTTATTTCAAGAGAGGTCCTATATGAGTGGCATGGGATACTAGTATTTGGGAGTGCTTTCATCATTTTCTATAAAAAAAATCATAAATAGAGCTATGGAAAAAAAATTCTACTGTTTGTTTCCATTATTTTATATCCCATCATCCCTACGATATATTAGCTAAGGTATGGGTTCGGTTGTTCTCCTTCTAGAAAGGACATACTTTTAGGAGGATATCATTAGATTGATGTCAGAACCTGTAGAGGTAAGAGTTCACCTATAGGGTCATGATTTGTACATTGGGCATACATCAATGACATATGGTAAGTGAGATTATTTTGTAATTTATATATATTAACTATAACATGTTTGTTATATTATATAGGCTTATACTGACCAATCTATTAAAGAGTTTGATTTTTATTATATGATGTATTGAGATCCCCATACAGGAGAAGTTGTAGAAAAATGGTAACACCATATTGTGGTTAGTTATTTTGATAAAAAATGTCACGAATATTAATTTTATTATTATTCTAATTTGATATTATATTTAATGGAAACATATAAGGATGAAACTTCTCATTCATGGGGGTTTCATGATGATACTAAACAATATGTCACTACTGAATAGGGTTTCGATAAGTGGGATTGGATACACGAGACTTTATAGGGTGTAGAGAAATGTCGAGTGATGGGTATTGGTTCTCAATAGACACTAATGAGTTATTATATTACATCTATGATGGAATCAATGAGCATAACGAGAGATCAGAGACAGTGTTCATCGACGCCATAATCTACTACATAGTAGGAGGATAGCTTGAGAGCTCAAGATGAGATGATAGAGTAGATGCAAAATGATAGGTAGGAGGAGTATGAGTAACCACGTATGAGAGATGTGTAGATGATGGACTATATGCGGCGACCAGCTTTTCACATTGGTATGGAGTTTCCTCCCTTTGGTCTTTCGGGTGTTCCTCCCCATATTCCTTCGAGTGATCCTCCTTCACGAGATGATATTTGATGATTTGTGAAGAGATTATGATTTGTTTTGTAATTTTTAATGAGAGACATGTAATTTTGTAACTTATGTATTACTTTTATGGCTATTTTTATTGGTTTAATTTTTTTTCTATTTTTTTTATTATTTGTAAATTTATTAATTTTTAATGTTTTTAATATATTTTAATTAATTTTAGTGTTTGAAATTATTCTTAAAAATATTTATATTTATTATTTTTCATTTTATTTAATATTACAATTTATTTTAATTATTTTTATTATTTTTATTTTGTTATGGTGTATTTATTTTTTAAATTAATATTTTTTATATAATAAATACATTTTTTAAATATATATATATATGTTTAATTTTTTATAAAATATTTTTTTTCTTAATATTTATGATTTTTTTTGGAAAAAAATTATTATTTGGGACGGATGGCCTCATTCATCGAAAATAAACTTTTTCAATAGATCACCACAACTAGTTATTTTAAACCCTTATGAATATGGTTTTGATAGTCCTTTTTCCCATTTTAAATAAATATTATTTGAGATGGATCTTCATAAATACACATTTTCGATGCAACCATCTGTGACAGGGTATTTGCGACGAACTCCTATCACAAATTTCTTTTTTTACGGTAGTTTGTCGCAAATAACCCAACATGATTACCTTAAATTCATATTGTGACATGGTCTCCTTCCTCAAACTTCAATGGAATTTTTCTCCAAACATTATATGTTTTTTGATTTCATTGTGCTGTATTTATCATCTCATGTATGGTCTTTACCATCTCCGTAGTAGCTTGCACTATATCTAGGCCCATGAGTGATGAATCTCCTAGAGAAGTCCCATAAATTGGTGACCTACAGGGTTTCCTGCACAATTCCTCAAATGGTTCCATGCCAATGGATGAATGGTAGTTGTCACTGTCACCAGGGGTAGGTGATCATCCCAGATAGAGCTGAATTCTAACAAAGAAGCCCTCAGAATGTAATCTAAAACCAGAATAGTTCACTATGTCTATCCATCCTTTTGGGGAGAAATTTCGTGCCCAAGGAAAACTGGGTCCCAAACACCTCTAGTAATCCCATCCAAAACCGGGATGTAAAAAATGCATCATGATATGATAAATTCAACAATTGAACTCCCTGGAGTAAAACAATATACTTCTTGTAGAGGGGACTCATTCCCTCTATATAACACTGCTCTATTGTAGCTATGAAGTGGGATGAATTGGTGGGTTAGTCATTGATCACCCAGATGTAATCCTTCCCCCTATTCATTTGAGGTAAGCCTTTAAATAAGTTGATTGATATCCCATACCACATTATTTTCAGCACCTCAAGAGGGTTGAATTAATCTTTTTTTAACCTAGTGGTCCACCTTCACTTGCTGACTTGTAAGGCATTTTGAATCAAATATTGTAACTAATTTCTTAATCCTTGGCCCCCAAAACTGATGTCATAGGTCTTGGAACATCATTTCCACACCTGGATGTACCACCAATGGGATTGTGTGAAAATCATTCAAATCATCCTCCCACAATGGAATTGGTACTACTGCAAGTCCTATGAAATGAATGACCTTCTCCCAACCATTTTAATGTCTATATTGAGAATGCTATGTAGATATATCAGCTCGTAGGGTCTCATGGTTTGTATCCCCAAATCTACTCCTCCCTAACTCACCGTAAGAGTGGAGGGTGATAACTATCAACTAGATGTAAGCTTCTCCATCTTCATATGCAATAGATAAACAAAATAATTCTAACTGCTCTGATGCCTCATACAACAATTGTGAAGTAGACAACATACTGAGAGTATCTTCCTCTACATTCCCCTTCCCAGGAGTACATAAAATCTAAAATTCATAGTCATGGATAAACCCTAGCCATCACATCTACCTCGAGTTGATATCCTTATGAGATAAAATATTCTTGAGACTCTTGTGATCATATTAGGAAATTAACTGCTTGACCATCAGGTAGTGTCAACACATCTTCATCGAGAAGACTAACACTGATAACTCATGATCATGGGTTGTGTAGTTCTTCTCATGTGGTCTCAATTGGGGTGAAAAATTGGAAATCACTTCTTGCCTCTGCATTAGGAAAAACCCATCCCAAGTTCCCAATGCATCGCAAAATACTATGTACTCTATAACCTCCACCAACAATCTCAATATTGGAGAGCTCAACAGACTCTTACTTATCCACTGAAAATCCAACAAGAACTTCTCTGTCCACATGAATGAATTCATGTTTCAAGTAAAATCCAGCAAAGGTGATGATATCGTATATAAATCATATATGAATCCTCCATAGTATCCTTACAACCCAAGGAGTATCCGATCCACCTTCATGCTCATGGGTGGCTCCCATGATAACAATTCCTCGACCATGGACGGTTCCACTGCAACTCCATCCGCTGAGATAATGTTTCCCAATAATTGGACTGTCTGAATATAGAATAGGATCTTCAAGAGCATTCCATAATGATGGTTCTATCAATGTAAATCTCGAACAATCCTTATTTGTCTCACATTCTCCTCCTTGGATTCTAAGTAAAAAAGGATATAATCAATGGAGAATACTAAGAACTAGTCTATGTAAGCATTAAATATCTAGTTCATTACTTCCATGAACATTGATGGGGTGTTACTCTTGCCAGAGGTTATCACCATGTACTCATAATGATGTTAATGAATTTTGAAAGACATATTCTGTATATCCTTGTCCTATAATTAGAGCTACTGATATCCTGATTGGGTGTCAACCATCGAGAACCATTATTCCCTATCAACTGCTCCCAAAGGACATTAATCATTAGTAGTAGATACTTTTTTGTCATGGTCACCTACTTCATGTGAAAGTATCCCAAACAAACCACAATCTCCCATTATATGTTATGGAAAAAACTGTAACGCCCCGACCCCAGCTACCCAGAGTCGGTGCATTACTTCGTAACATTGGAATGATCACAAAAGATCAAGTCTCGAGAGACCGATTAGTTTAGTAGCCTTGGAAACACTAGATACATTCATAAATGTTACATTACATCATAAAGTGAAAAACTAATAACAAAGTCTTCATAGTCGACACTCATATCCTCTTCTGACTATCCCTACAGGTCATTCCTAAAATACTTCTTCACATCCTGGAAAATATTAAAACATTGAAAGGGGTGAGCTCAGATGCTCAGTAAGGATAACAATATTGCAGAAGCTTTCATAAATAAACATTAACATTTAAGGCAATGTATAACTAAAACAAAAGCCTTTTTAAACTTGAACTTCAGCATAATATGGCAGAAATAAAATTAAATAATGCCATTTACTTACTCACATGGATATTCTATTGGTCGAATAATCACATGCAATATCAATAACCACTTTCATAATGATGGAATGCATAATGCCAGACTATCATAACCACGTAGCCAAGGCCTCCTGCCAAGACCACAAATAAGATTTTGTTAAGGCCTCGTGCCAAGACACTAGTTTGTCTCATGAGACCTGCCGATGCATCGAGGAGCTATAGCGGGCTCCACCCGTCACTTATTAAGTCCAATGCATTCCTTATATGAAAAATGGTATATAAACATTTAGGAATACCAGTTTTTTGAAATACCATTTGAAATTAATTGCGGTATCAAAATACCAGTTTAAGTTTTTTTTAGAAGATACTTACATTTAAAATTGCTCAAATATACTCCAGTGTTTTTCTGAAAACAATATGCAAGATTGTGAAAAGAAAATAACTAATTCTGAGACTGCTCGACTAATTTCTAGCAATGATGAGTCCACGCCCAATCCCTTCTTATCTACCACACTCGGGAGTCAGGTTTTCTAACAACATTTTTAAGCTTGCGTTAAATACGTATACATTTTCACTGTATTTTCATACATTTGAGAGAAATATCTCTCTTTTTTTAAATCATTTAAAAACAGTTATGGCTTGTAGAGGAAGCCGGAACTCAAATAATGGTCATGGCGGCGGAGAATTCATTGTCACCGCATATGTACGGAAAGAAAAACATTCCCCTTTTGTCATTTAGTAAAACTCTTCGTATAAAAAATATTCCCTTTGAATAAACATAAAAGTCAAAGGGGTTTATACACCGTATAAAAGAAAATTGTGTATAAAACCAAACATGCCTCAATGAAAGGAGATTGAGAAGAAGTCCTTAAAAAGATAATTTTTAAAATAAAATAGATCTATTATGTGTATTAACTATAGGTACACATTAAGAAAGTAAAAAATACAAAATAATACATAATAATATCATGACATAATTTTAAAGTAGGAGATTAACCCAAAGAATGGAAGTTGGGTTAAGAAATTCCCTTACCTTGCATCCTGTCTTGACTCGACCGTTCTTTAACCTCCTGAATAATAAACTAGAGTTAATTTATAATTTCTTAAGAACCTTTTTCAAGTTTTTTATTCCTTTTATATTACTTATTACCATGTTATGAACATTATGTATTTATTTAAGTTAATAACGGTCGTTTTGTAGATCTTTGGTACTTGAGTCAAAAATAAACTTCTTATAATTACAAGTTGTTCATGTGGTGAAATATCCATTATATCCATAATTATATTCATGATGTAGATATCATATATATAATATATATCCAGTATATACATTCATTCATAATATTACGTAACATTTAGAGGTAAGAAATGAAATGCACTGTTCATGGAGACGGTAAACCGTATGTACGCATGAACGCTACTTTCATTTCTATTTCATACTTAATGGAATGAAGTCATAATTATATAAAGGTATAATATAGTTCCATTATAATATCATATATTATATCATTTACTCCATCCTTTATACATCCCACATATGGCATTAACGATTCACATCACTTTGAGGGGGCGATAGTCCGCACTTCCTAAAATGAAATTATCGCGATTACCCATAATGGAAATCATAAAGTATGCCATAAATGAGAAATAAAGAAGAATAAGGAAAACATAAAAATAATATATATATATCATATATGAAAATAGTGTCATAAAAATGTCCACCATTATAGGTGTTAAAAGAATTTGAACAATCATCGTTTCGTGAGGCAGTATTTCGCCACCCACAGAAACAGTATGTTCTTTAACCATTAGATGAAGGTGTGTGTAAGTGTAAACCAAATACTTATCATAAAAACATCCTAGTATATTTAAGGTACTGGGGTTGTTACAAAATAAAGGAATTAAAAGAGTTTAAGGGGATGGAGAAAAAAAATAAAACAAAACAACATTAGAGAAGACATTACCTTCAAATCGGGTAACTCCTTTTGATTTGAGCCAAAGGCTACGTTGGGAAGAATTATGCCCAAAGGGAGGATTCTAGGAGTAAGGGAGGGAATTTGGGGGAGTATTTGGGCAGATTTTGGCCGAGCCAAATGTCTTGAAAGTGTGAATGTGGTGGTAGAGGTGGGGGCCTTTTATAAGAGGAGAGGAGGGACACTCTTGGAAAGTAAAGAAAAGTCACTTTATTATAAAATGAGTTTCGGATTTTAGAGGTCCCACACTTATATAATTCGAGGATAAGGTGATAAGGGTTCTAAATCCACCCATCCAATAGGTTTTGGACATGTGTAGGTCTTATATATCACATTATCTTTCCATTTTATTTAAATCGTTAAATAATGAGGTCATCACTGCATCATCATGATGTCATAAATAATTTAATTTATTTAATGTCTAAAAATTATAAAAAAAATACTATGATGTAGGAAATATTTTTAGATTTCAAATTACTATTTATAATCAAAAATATTACTTGTATAACCCCATGTAAAAATTGTTTCAGTAAAACATTTCATGTTTGTGTCATTTTTTACTTTAACATTAAATAAAAGGTATTTTTGTCATTTTCCAACTAAAGTGGCTCCATGGGGTCCCCAAGTTGACCCATGGATTGTATTGGTCGGCCATGGCACATCCAATGAGGGTAGGGCATGTGTCAAGCTCATCTCATATTATTACAACATTATTTTTACCTTAAACTACACTAATTACCTCTAATCGCGACTAAGATCTTAAAAGTTACTATTCACCAAAAATTATTTTAATATCATTGAACCACATTTTACTTCTTAATAACAACCATGTATGTCGGATTTTTGAAAATCAAATCACAGAAGTGGTAATATTTCATTTAAATGAAAAATCAGTTATTTAACTACCACTTAGTGGTTTCACTATTCATCAAAAATTGAAGTTTTTCAGAACAATGCCAAAATTTCACCCTAAGCTATAATTGATATTCTGAATTCAAAAATTATTTCTATTTTAAAAAATTCCAAACATATAAGTTGAATTAATTAATTTTATAATTAATTACCACTGTCATAACAAATAGCGTGTTTTTAAGAAACAATTTATATCAAAATATTGGCAATTGTTTATGTCCAATTTCAATGTTAAATTAATTATAATGACCACCATTTGATAAAATGGTAAAAATATATTCTGATTATACTTTAAAACCACTAAATAGTATAATTTATCACTATAAAGTATTTTTATTAAAAAAGTTGTTTTTAATTATTTTTCACTATTCATAAAAAATTAGAAGTTCTCAGAAAAATACCAAAAATTCAACATAGGCTAATTTCGATATTCCGAATCCACAAAATGAAGACCATTTTGAAATATAAAATTTCTATAATTTTAAAAAGTGGTTATTACTATTCATAACGGCTACTTTGATTAGTCGCAGTGTTTTAGAACTCGAAGTTGCATACAATGCAAGCTATTGCATTATTGAATGAGAAGCGTATCGTGGAAGCTCGGGGTGTTACATTCTCCCCTCCTTCAATAAATTGCGTTCTCGCAATTTGAAATTTTTTCTTTGAAAATAAAAGGTTGAAAATAGAAAATACCTTTGTGGAAAAACCACATCGGAAATAAGATTAATAAAATTTAGCCTTATTAAGAGGGAAAGGGAAATGAAAAAGTCACCACCCAATTATGATATCGATTAGGAGAACATTGGTGGAAATTAGAGACATATAATTAGAGGAAAAACGTAAATATTTGGAGGGAGTGATTGAGTTCATCAATCATAATCAACTGTCAAATTGAGGGCCTCAAAGCCTTCAATCTATGTTGATTTAAAATATCATCAGTTCAACAAGTCATAAGGTATTAGGATAACACATTTTTTTGTTTTAATATACCTTTACTAAAGTTTAAGATTTAATTTATTCATTGAATAATTGATAGGTATATATGTATTTATGCTTGACAATTAGATTTTCAACCTTCAACTCATCTTTCACTCAAAAAGATAATAAAACTCAAAAATATTATACTTATCCTAACTGTATAAGGTTCCAAATGTTAACACATACCATTTAGATTAGTAAAATTATTTTGTAATAACCAGGGACTTCCTGTAGGCTAGTGGTAGGAAATAAAGGCCTATCGCACTATGGTTGTGGGTTCGATTCCTGCAGCTTTGTCTGACGCGACGAGTTATGCCCCACCCTGCAGGTTGTCCTTTTCCTAAAACTATAGTATTATAATATTCCAAAAATAATCTTCATAAAATTTTTTAACCTTAAAAAATACTATCCAAAGATCAACTTAATCCACTCCCACCTTTATAGTTATCCAAAATACCTCTGTCCAAACTTTTTTTCTAAAACGTCTCTTAATTCCAAAATCAATTTATCAGATTCCCCAAACAAAGTAATGTTTCTCTTATTGTCACATACTAAAAATATAATTACCTTCATCATATTAAAACCTTACTGAAATCAACAAGTACTGCAGTACAATCCTTATATATAAATCACATTATTCTAATAACCAGAATATAATCCATGAGTCCAAAAGCACCAATACATTAGTTATTCTGCTTCAACTGTAGTAACAGCATAAGATTGTCCTTGATCCCTTGGTCTTTTCTGAGGTAAGTTTCCCTGACGCTTAGGACATTTATTTGCATAATGCCCCATTTCCCTACAATTGTAGCATTCAACATTGATAACCTCTTTCTTTCCCTTTCAATCACGCGCCTGGTGACCTTTTTCTCCACATATTTAACAAACTCCCATTATTTTTAGACAAGTACCAGGGTGATTCTTCCCACAATTATCACACAATGGAAAATCCTTCTTTCCCTTTTTCCCTTTATCTGTATCTTGTTCCACCGTTCTCTTTTTCTCTTGCTTTACTTTGTTGTCATAAGACTAAGAGAATTCCTTTTCTGTCTTGATAGCACATGAGACAATATCTTCATATGTTGAGAAAGATTGTGATACTAAAGCTCTACGGAGAAATGGTTTTAACCCATCAAATAAACAATCAATCTTACCTCTTGGGTTACATATATAATCTGCAACATACCTCGCCAACCTTGTAAAGTTGGCCTCATACTTTACGACATTCTCATCCTCCTTTTGTCTCAGACTCAGAAATTGCCTTTCCATATCTGCTCGATGGTCATGAGGAAAGTATTTTTCTAAGAAAAGATCTTTGAACTCCCTCCATTCCATATTCGATACGTCATCATCTTCCTTTGTATTTTGAATCAATGACCACCATTGATCGGCATCTCCAGTGAGGCGGTAAACTGCCATGATAACCTTCTCCCTTTCGCTACTCCCCAAGGAATGGAATATTTTCTCTAAGCTGTTTATCCATTGCTTTGCTACTAATGGATTTGTACCCCCATTAAATGTTGGTGGTTGTTTCCTCATGAAGCGGTCGAACATTGATCCTCCACGTTGTGGATCAGGGTGATCCATACGAGTAAGGTTATTATTCATAACCTGAGTGAGTTGTCCCAGTATGGTAATAAGTTGATCAGCACCAGTTGTATCTCCAACTCCACAATAATTATCTTGAGTAGAAGGGAAATCCCTACACGGAGTGCGTTCATTGATACGGTTTCCATTCCTTCCACTAGGCGCCATTTCTAAATAATGGCATAAACTAGATTAGTTTACGAATCAAAATACATAATTCCATACTTGTAAAATACTTAACATAAATTGAACAATTTATGGATATAATCCATAAAAATGTTTTCTTTGAGGAAGTATATACTCATAACCCTTCATAGTGGTTTATAATGAAAATGAGAATTATCCTAAGCATATCCCCCGAGAGTGTCATAACCAAGAGTGCAACAAGGCCTGTTGTCATGCACCAGTTCCCATTCGAGTCTAGCTCAAAGCGGTGTTTTCGGGTTTTACCCCTAGGTACTTCTGTGCCAGAGCCGCCTCTACCTGCTCGTATCCAGACAGGGATGTATTGCTCGGAAAACTCAAAAAATCTCTACAATAACAAAATTCTAGGATGTTCTTCTATACTAATCCTCAAAGTCTATCTTTGGGCTATGTGCTCTAATCAGAGTTTATCTAAATCTAGCTTCCAAGGTTTGTACTAAACTGCCTCTGATACCAACTGTAACGCCCCGACCCCAGCTACCCAGAGTCGGTGCATTACTTCGTAACATTGGCATGATCATAAAAGATCAAGTCTCGAAATACCGATTAGTTTAGTAGCCTTGGAAACACTAGATACATTCATAAATGTTACATTACATCATAAAGTGAAAAAATAATAACAAAGTCTTCATAGTCCACACTCATATCCTCTTCTGACTATCCCTGTAGGTCATTCCTAAAATACTTCTTCACATCCTGGAAAATATTAAAACATTGAAAGGGGTGAGTTCAGATGCTCAGTAAGGATAACAATATTGCGAAAGCTTTCATAAATAAACATTAACATTTAAGGAAATGTATAACTAAAACAAAATCCTTTTTAAACATGAACTTCAGCATAATATGGCAAAAATAAAATTAAATAATACCATTTACTTACTCACATGTATATTCTACTGGTCGAATAATCACATGAAATATCAATAACCACTTTCATAATGATGGAATGCATAATGCCAAACTATCATAACCACGTAGCCAAGGCCTCGTGCCAAGACCACAAATAAGATTTTTTAAAGGCCTCGTGCCAAGACACTAGTTTGTCTCATGAGACCTGCCGATGCATCGAGGAGCTATAGCGGGCTCCACCCGTCACTTATTAAGTCCAATGCATTCCTTATATAAAAAATGGTATATAAACATTTAGGAATACCATTTTTTTAAAATACCATTTGAAATTAATTGCGGTATCAAAATACCAGTTTAAGTTTTTTTAGAAGATACTTACATTTAAAATTGCTCAAATATACTCCAGTTTTTTTCTGAAAACATTATGCAAGCTTCTGAAAACAAAATAACTAATTCTGAGACTGCTCGACTAATTGCAGGCCATGATGGGTCCACGCCCAATCCCTTCCTGTCTACCATACTCGAGAGTCAGGTTTTCTAACAACATTTTTAATCTTGCGTTAAATACATATACATTTTCACTGGATTTTCATACATTTGAGAGAAATATCTCTCTTTTTTTTAAATCATTTAAAAACAGTTATGGCTTGTAGAGGAAGCCGGAACTCAAATAATGGTCACGGCGGTGGAGAAGTCATTGTCGCCGCATATGTATGGAAATAAAAACATTCCCTTTTTGTCGTTTAGTAAAACGCTTCATATAAAAAATATTCCTTTTGAATAAACGTAAAAGTCAAAGGGGTTTATACACCGTATAAATGAAAATTGTGTATAAAACCAAATATGCCTCCATGAATGGAGATTGAGACGAAGTCCTTAAAAGATCATTTTTAAAATAAAATAGATCTATTTTGTGTATTCACTATAGGTACACATAAAGAAAGTAAAAATACAAAATAATACATAATAATATCATGAAATAATTTGAAAGTAGGAGATTAACCCAAAGAATGGAAGTTGGGTTAAGAAATTCCCTTACCTTGCGTCCTGTATTGACTTGACCGTTCTTTAACCTCCTGAATAATAAACTAGAGTTAATTTATAATTTCTTAAGAACCTTTTTCAAGTTTTTTATTCCTTTTATATCACTTATTACCATGTTATGAATATTATTTATTTATTTAAGTTAATAACGGTCGTTTTGTAGATCTTTGGTACTTGAGTCAAAAATAAACTTCTTATAATTACAAGTTGTTCATGTGATGAAATATCCATTATATCCATAATTATATTCATGATGTAGATATCATATATATCATATATATCCAGTATATACATTCATTCATAATATTACGTAACATTTAGAGGTAAGAAATGAAATGCACCGTGCATGGAGACGGTAAGCCGTACGTACGCATGAACGCTAATTTCATTTCTATTTCGTACTTAGTGGAATGAAGTCATAATTATATAAAGGTATAATATAGTTCCATTATAATATCATATATAATATCATTTACTCCATCCTTTATACATCCCACATATGGCATTAACGATCCACATCACTTTGAGGGGGCGGTAGTCCGCACTTCCTAAAATGAAATTATCGCGTTTAACCATAATGGAAATCATAAAGTATGCCATAAATTGGAAATACAGAAGCATAAGGAAAACATAAACATAATATATATATCATATATGAAAATAGTTTTATCAAAATGGCCACCATTATAGGTGTTAAAAGAATTTGAACAATCATCGTTTCGTGAGGCAGTATTTCGCCACCCACAGAAACAGTATGTTCTTTAACCATTAGACGAAGGTGTGTGTAAGTGTAAACCAAATAATTATCATATAAACATCCTAGTATATTGTAGATACTGGTTTTGTTAAAAAATAAAGGAATAAAAAGAGTTTAAGGGGATGGAGAAGAAAAATAAAACAAAACAACATTAGAGAAGACATTACCTTCAAATCGGGTAACTCTTTTTGATTTGAGCCAAAGGCTTCCTTGGGAAGAATTATTCCCAAAGTGAGGCTTCTAGGAGTAAGGGAAGGAAGTTGGGAGAGTATTTGGGAAGAGTTTGGCCGATCCAAATGGCTTGAAAGTGTGAATGTGGTGGTAGAGGTGGGGGCCTTTTATAAGAGGAGAGGAGGGGCACTCTTGGAAAGTAAAGAAAAGTCACTTTATTATAAAATGAGTTTCGGATTTAAGAGGTCCCACACTTATATAATTAGAGGATAAGGTGATAAGGGTTCGAAATCCACCAATCCAATAGGTTTTGGACATGTTTAGGTCTTAGATATCACATTATCTTTCCATTTTATTTAAATCGTTAAATAATGAGGTCATCACTGCATCATCATGATGTCATAAATAATTTAATTTATTTAATGTCTAAAAAGTATAAAAAAAATATTATGATGTAGGGAATCTTTTTATCTTTCCAATGACTATTTATAGTAAAAAATATTACTTTTATAACCCCATGTAAAAATTGTTTTAGTAAAACATTTCATGTTTGTGTCATTTTTTACTTTAACATTAAATAAAAGGTATTTATGTCATTTTCCAACTAAAGTGGCTCCATGGGGTCCCCAAGTTTACCCATGGATTTTCTTGGTCGGAAATGACACATCCAATGTGTGTAGGACATGTTTCAAGCTCATCTCATATTATTAAATCATTATTTTTACCTTAAACTACACTAATTACCTCTAATCGCGATTAAGAACTTAAAAGTTACTATTCACCAAAAATTATTTTAATATCATTGAACCACATTTTACTTATTAATGAAAACCATGTATGTATGATTTTTGAAAATCAAATCACAGAAGTGTTAATATTTCATTTAAACAAAAAATCAGTTATTTAACTACCACTTAATGGTTTCACTATTCATCAAAAATTGATGTTTTTCAGAACAATGCCAAAATTTCACCTTAAGCTATAATCGATATTCTGAATTCAAAAATGATGTCTATTTTACAAAATTCCAAACATATAAGTTGCATTAATTAATTTTATAATTAATTCCCGCTGTCACAACAAATAGCGTGTTTTTAAGAAACAATTTATATCAAAAGATTGGCAATTGTTTATGTCAAATTTCAATGTTAAATTAATTCTAATGACGACCATTGGATAAAATGGTAAAAATATATTATAATTATACTTTAAAACCACTAAATAGTATAATTTATCACTATAAAGTATTTTTATTAAAAAAGTTGTTTTTAAGTATTTTTCACTATTCATAAAAAATTAGAAGTTTTCAGAAAAATACCAAAAATTCAACATAGGCTAATTTCGATATTCCGAATCCACAAAATGAAGTCCATTTTGAAATATAAAATTTCTATAATTTTAAAAAGTGGTTATTACTATTCATAACGTCTACTTTGATTAGTAGCGGTGTTTTAGAACTCGAAGTTGCGTACAATGCAAGCTATTGCATTATTAAATGAGAAGCGTATCGTGGAAGCTCGGGGTGTTACAAAAACTATATCCCTATAGGGTGAGAGACTGTGTCTCATTAGTACCGTTGTCTTCAATTCCTCCAACTATACCCACAATTAACTAAACAGAACAGGAGACATCAGATATTATGTTGTAGTTATCAGTGTCATCCCGACATTTCAGTCAATGCATATGTGTATCTTTAGGTGTGGAGTTAAACTGGGAAAATCTTCAAGAAATCAGTCCTCATACTCCCCCACCACTATAAGAAACTATGAACTAATAACCACTATGGCACCAAGGGTTAGGCAATCCAACTAATGAGTAATTAGTTGCACCCTACTATGTGTGTTTACATCTGGCCCTACATAGGATTGCTTATACCAACAACGAAGAACCTAATTTTATCACTCCAGACACCCGAAACCCTTCACCTAAATCATTAAATTAGGGCATGGAATATATATAACTAATTCATACTATAAATGATGTCATAAGGCATTGATACTACCACCAATAGGTTCCGACTGAAACTATTTCTCCAAGGGTCATGTCACACCGGTGGCACACCTGTGTGATCACTGATTCATCTCTAATAGAATCTTCCAAGAAAATTATTCGATTAAATGGTTCAACTAGAATCTCTAGTTATTGTGAAAGATATGTGGTGTGAAAGGAATTACTTGAAGTCGGGTCTACCAATACACAATATAGATTAGAAAAGAAATAGATCATAACTAAAATCATTCTTTGATCCGCTGGGTCATAATGCATGACCACATGCAACTATCCCCTCCCTTATCCTCATGATATCGAAGCCTAGAATAGACCACATGGGGGTGGAATTTGTGAAAAGTCAAAATATTGACCACCTCCTACTTCTCACCCAACTACTCTAACACATCTACTGCCCTATGGATTTGTATGATCACTGTCTCAACGTAGGTGGTCTATCCACAATCTCTCTATTAGTAGTACAATGTGTTGGAAAATATCAAGTGATTTGTTCCCTACAATCACAAAAATTGAATCACCTCTATTTGGGATGATTGGACCCACACCGTGAGCCTTAAATTTTAGATCCTCTATATTGGGACCTCCACCTGAAACACCTCTAACATCTATGTCCCTACAACTAATTTTGGATTTCTGCTACTAATGTATCTTTTTCTCCTTTTCCACTAATGACTATCATTGGCTGCAACTGCTCATTCATGAAATATTCAACTAATAAATCCCACTCAATCACTCGATCATAGGTAATAATGCATAGTGTGAGAATTCTAGATTAGATGTCTCTACGTATACAACACTCTAAGGTTCTATCCCTGATGTACTGATCGGGAAACATATTTTTTGAGTACCTGGAATAGTTGGTCAAAATAGATGAATAATAAGTTACTAACATGATGCACTTCTGGATATTGATATTCTCTAGAATAAACACAACCCTTAGAAGAATAGGTGTGAACTCAACTATGAATATGTTATCGAACTCAATCCATGATATTGTCACCTGTTCATATGTCTATATAGTAAAAATCCACCATTATCCAATCGAGATGTGTATATGACTCACCATAAGGACCACCATCTGATTTTCTAGTGTACTGACTTGATAGAAATCTCATGTCACCACCTCAAGCCAATCCTCCCATTCTTGTGGGTTGGGATCCCCTCAAAAGCTATGGGGTATCTGATGATGAATCTTGTGAAATGCGCTCATCCTAAAATCCTCATCCATTGGTACTATGGGTACCACATACTTCTCTAGTGGTTTCTATATGGATGGATCACCACCTGAAGGTGACATTTTGGGAACTGGTCTATGTATCGATGCTTCTACACTAAGGGGTTCATCCTTGTGTTCATTCTACTCAGTCCTAGCTAGTATCCCTCATAGTGGAATCCTAAAATAAACAAGATATACCATGATAAATGAGTGCATCTTGAGATCTCCCTCAAGAAGTACATGGAAACCACAACCCAATCCTATATGATGTTTGTACCATTATTTTCCTTGAAACTATTGTTGTTATTTGCTGAGATGAAAAGAATGTAATCGATTCCTAGTGTATAGATATATCTTCCACGACACAAAAAATGGAGTCCCTTGACTGAATGATGAACTCAATACAATAAACACTATTTCCCCAAACCAATCTTATAGACTCCCATTCCAAATCTAGAACCGAAAAACTCTTATACCACTCAATCATGACCCATCCTAATGGGGACCATTTCACGACTCCCCATGCAAGCCTCAAATATTCCATGGAATGGTGACTAAAACTGAGTAGGAATATCACTAACATCAGATTCATTTCTTATGTACATATACAAACTCACACATCTCCAATCCTTCAAAATGCTAAAATTTAAGAACTACTATGTAAACAATGCATGAATCCCACTATATCCCAAAACCATTGTATGCTGTAATTTTAAGTAATGTAAATAGTAAATGATTAAAATAACATGAGAATATTTTTATAACCACATGTCCAACCTCCCGGATATGGTACCAGGAATTCTATTTGTAGAAATAGGAACATACTTTGGTTTGTATGATCTCACAAATCACTGTTTGGTCTAGGTATTCCTATAAATACATCAAGGGGTTGATCGTCTATCCAGGTCATGACATATGTATGAAAATCAAATTATGGGACGAGTATAAGAATAATCATCTGGACAACCTAAAACCAATGATAAATACAACAACATAAAGCAATGTCATCTCTATAAAAGTATATTTCTACAACAGAAATGAAAACAATATCTAGATATACTCAACCAAGGTACACAGTCTATAGGTAATTAACAACCACTCTATATATCCTTATCCAGTACTCGCAACAGGTGATAGCCTGATCGATGGTCAACCATCGTGAACCATAATGCCCTCTCAACTGATCAAATATGTCCACGAACTTCACCAGTAAATATATGTTCTTTACCATCACTTGGTTAGTGCACCTGTAATCTATAAACAACCTCAAGATCCCATCTTAGATTTTGGAAAATAGAACTAGTGCAACCCTGGGTGAAACAATCAGTATCACAGAACACTTTCTCTATATGTCCTCTAGCCACACCCTTAGAATGAAAATCAATAAAAGATCCATTATATAGACTGGTGATGTTATCAGTACTTTCCCAGGTTGTAAATTGATGCATAATCTGATCTCCCAATAGGGAGGTAATACTAGAACAATTTCTAGAAAGATGTCCTCATACTCTGCCACTACTATAGGGAACTGAAAAACTCACAGAATTTACCGCTCCAAGGGTAATGATATGAAAATCTAGAAATATAAGTTAAAACCTCTTATTAATAAGCCCATAATGTTCTATCTAGGATTTTTTATCACCAAAAAAGTTAACCCTCATCCCATTGTTGTGGGCACACAACACCCATCACCTAAAGTAGTCAATTTGGGCATGGACTGAAGATAAAAAATATATACCGAGAATGACTTTGTAATGACCCGAAGTTACCACCAAGAGGTTCCAATTAAAATTATTTCTACCATGTGTATGTTTTCACTATTGGTAAAGGTGTGTGACATCTATTCTCCTCAAATAGGTGCCTCAAAGTGTAAGTTTCAAGTCAGTGGTTCAACCAGTATATCAAGGTCTTGTAAAAGGGATGAGTAAAGGAAAGAATTAATGGAATATGTGTCTATAAGTACAGAATCCATGGAATAAAATACAAATTTCTTTCCTTGGATCATATTAGGAGTCCCTAGGTCATACACCTCGACTGCATGTTGCTACCCCATCCCATGCCCATCATCTCCTTGAGCTTGGCATGAATCTCTTAGGGGTGGTAGTGGTGGAATGTAAAAACATCTACCACATGATGTAGCTATCCCTACTCATCATACACATATATTTCCTAGATTATATACCTACTAGACTCGTTTCCTCAACCTCAGTGGTCTATCCACCACCTTCATGTCAGTATCATGATGTTTTGGAAAATTTCTAGTGGTATTTCATCTTCTCTCACATGTGTAGTATCACCTCACCCTAGCCTGACTAAATCATACAAAGGATCCTTGTACTACATATCCCCTATCCAAGGAACTCATGTTACATATCCAACATCATGATCCCAATGTCTGACATTGTCTCCCTACTTCTGAATTCACTATCCCTGTCTTCCTGCTACTGACTGTCACAGGCAGCTTCTACTCAGCCAATAATTTATCGATGACCAAAGCGAACTCGATCACTCCGACATAAGTTGGAATGCATATAGGATTGATGATATCTTGGAATTACCAGCGTAGAATTCACTTGAAGGTTTGAGACCTGAATTATTGATCCCCAACAATATCCATTGAGTACCTGGAAATGTTGGTGAACCTTGATGAATAGTCAACCATTGTCAAGATACACATCTAGAGTTGAAGAATCTCCTATATATACTTTTATATTAGGATAACTTTAGAGAAATCATCTATAAAGAGATTCTCGATCCACAACCATGGAATATTATCCTCTTCATGAGTTTGAGTGGTAAAACTCCACCATTTCCCTACCGAACCCTGAAGGCGTCTCACTTCTAGGATCACCACTTTGATTGTTGGTGTCCCCACTAGATAGAAAAATCTAGTCACCACTTCAAGAGATTCCTCACCCTCCTGAGGGTCGTGATCTCCTCAAAACCTGAGGGTTCTTTTCTATGAATCTCATGTAGTATGCTCAGCTTGTGTTCTTCATCAGTAGGAACTGTTGGTACCATGTCCTACACCACTGGTGGTGGTATATATGGGGAACTACCTATAGGTAACTACAAGGGATCTGGCCCCTATATTGAGCCCTCATAATTAAGGGGGTCATCCTTACGATTGATCTACCGAGTCCTTGTTGTTATGAATCACAGAGGCATCCTTTATGAAAACACGATGTATCATGGTCAATGGGTATATCTGGGTAGCTGACTCATGACAGAAATGGAATCCAAAACCAATTCGTATATGATTATTGTACAATTTTTGTTTCCCCTTTAAACTAGTGTTCTTATGTGATGAGTTTAGAATAAGGTTATCTGAGTATTCATGTATGTATACATCAGCCAGCCATACAAAAAATAGAGTCCCTAACTTGAAATTCGAACTCGAAACACTTAACACTATTTCCCCAAACCAATCTCACAGACTCTCATTCCTGTAATAGAACCGAGCACCTTTGCGACCACTATGTCATGTCCTGTCCCAGTGGGGCCCATGATGTGACTCCCCAAGCCTGCCTCCAATAGGCCGGGGGATGGTGAGTAGAACCGTGTAGGAATACCACTAAAATGGAAGGCATTGCTTATGTACCTTTAGAAAATAAAACATCTCCATGCCCACAAATGATGATATGGAAAACCCACTATGAAAAAATTGCATGCATACCACTAAACCAAACCAAAAGAGTAAAATATAAATGTATAATGTAGTAAAGTAAACTATAGCAGAATACATTCCCACCAAATGAATGAGTTTGTAAACTGCAATGTCCATCCTATAAACAAGATAGGTTATGGGACTGATGTTCAAAACCACAGGAACATCTATTCCTTTTTGGAACCCATAAATCTACCTTTTGTCCTAGTCTGTCATGGGCTCTATCAAAAGGCCACTCATTGGAACAAGGGAAAACAAGTGAGGGGAAAGCTCATGCAGGGGTGTGTATAAAAATATTCAGTAAGACTCCCCAAAACCAGAAAAAAATACACAGAGTAAAGGTACAATCCACTCTACACAGTATATATCTACAATACAAATAACAAGAACATATCCATATATACTCAAACATAGACCCATAGTCTAGATGTTAGTCATAGTAACCACATATCAATACTAGTGATTCGGTCTGATGATTCCATGAAACACTAATCCGAGATCACATCCTCTTGAGTCTAATAACACTAATGACATCCAGTTGAGTTGTACTGTTCTTCGGGAACCATCTTGAGAGAGTGATACACTGAATTTTATAAATAGATAATATGATACACTCACTATAGGAGAAAAAAATACACTAGTTAGAATCCCATGATACATGGATGATGATCACTACCAGGGCAATGGCATATGCCACAACCCATCCGGATTCACCTACTAAGCACAGGGCCAACATAGGATAAGATTGGTCGAGTATATAACATGACTCTAACTAGGGAACAATAATGGATTGAGGATTTGGCTCTTGACACTTGAATTGGGAATCCCAAATCTACCATGAATTTCATACTAAAGGGGCTCATACTCATATGGATAGGAAATGGTACCAACTGGCCTTCAGGGGAACGAGAAAGCGGAACCAACCCAAATGACAATTGTCCAAGATTTGGTGGACAAGGAGATCAAGCCATGTAGAAAAGAGTAAAAGGCGTATCGAAGAGCCACACGTCATATCCCTTCACCTTCTGTACTACCCAGCTACAATATCACTAGTCAGAATATCATGTCATGTAAGAGATGGGTACACACAGTGTGGAAGGGTCACATGCCATTCCCATCCATATTGGGTCCACCATTTTATTGTAGCCATGTTTTTTACATGTTTTCAACCCGTGTCTTCCTACATATGACCAAGTACATGGGGTTGTCTGCGTAACCTACTCTGCAAATCTGTGTTGTGGGGTCCATTCCATTTTGTCGCACCATGAACTATACCCCGTGTATGTGTATCATTCGAGATAAATGCCATGTCTTGGTGAAGGCACCACACATCATGTTATTGGTATCTCACACCATCTCTCACTTCACTCACTCTAAAAAACCTACCTCCTGCTCAGTGGGTCCCATACTCCATGTATTACAGGATACACACGGTGTTCATCATAATTTTCCTAAATCCATGCTTGGAATGTTGTTCACCATACTCATAGCTCTATCCACTGATTCTAGCAATGATTTATCCAGAAACTATTGATCTAAAGTCGTATGGTCTTGCCATCACCCATTCAGTATGTTACATGCCACTAATCCTCCAAAAAATCTGATTATTATCTTCTATAGAAAAATTCTTGATGAAAAATATCTTTCATAATACACTTATGCATTCATCTCCATCAGATGCTCACATCATCTAGGTGATCATGATGCAATATAAATACTTTTAGATAATTTTAGGATGATTCTAATGGGAAATAAACATCCATTCCTAACCTGACAAAGAATGATGAATGTGTAGGGATAACGGGGAAATTAATGACATTGAAACAACTTGAGGAATGAACCCTGACCATTGTTCATTATGTCCTCAATCTGTTTCATTATAAATATAAAGAAAAAATATCAAAAAAAAATCAATCCCCTGAATCATTACCAAAATTAAACCCTCTCGTAAGAATGATTGAACCGTGAGTCATCCTATTCATGGGTTATTCCCCATTCACCATAAAATCAACGAATATATAAAGAAAGAATTAAAAAACACAACATAATAATTGGATAGATTTTTCATTTAAGAAGATCGATAGTTGTGTCATTTCTATAGGAATGATTCGTCAAAGAAGCATTCATCGATCTCTGATCCAGGGCTCCGTCATCAATTTTCATCAAGATATTTCCTCATGTTCCCTTGATGGCCTCTAGAAATTTTTCCGGGGCTTTGAGCCTAGCTCTGAAATCATGCCTATTTTAAAACAAGAAAACATATCGATACGTTGCTGCATAACAATAAAATAAAATAAAATATTAATTTATTATATTCTTTTAAAATGTCAAAAAATTTACTTTCACATATGACCAACGCTATCCAAAGTTAGAACTCACCTAAGGTAAGTCTTCTACTCTGAATGCAACTGAACCCAGATATATCCGATCTAGGATCCCATTTAGAAGTTATTCCTCTTTTTAGAAAAACCACTCACTCATGGTATTTAATATTTTTAATTTATTTAGAAAATTTATTCCAGGAACATCATCCCTTAAAATCTCATATCTTCTAAACGCATGGTCTAAAAATAATTTCATATAATATTTATATATAATAAATGGAAAAATATTGGATATTATATTTATGTATATTTATGATTAAATATTTATATATTGTACATTTTATTTAATTGGTGAGGATTATTTCTTATAAAAAAATATCCATTTTGATTAAATAACTCATATTAATAAATATTTCCACATTCAATAAAATAAATTACAATATAAAATAATATATTGATAAATTATATATATTTTATTAAATAATGATATCTATCCTTATTAATTTCTATTTTTAGTGTAAATTTAATGTCAAATGATGACATGAATGTCTATATTTCAAGGTAAGGTAAATGACTACAAAAATGAAATAAGAAAGTGAATGTCAATACATTCCATGGAAGAAATGATTATAAACCATCTATATAAAGAATAAGTATGGTGTAAATACAAATTATCCTGTGTTGTTTTTATATTAAATAAAGAGTTATTATTTTTGACTAATAAAAATACTAAAAAATATCTTGAAAAAAATTCTTGAGGAAAATATCTTATTAGCACTGATTTTTTATTAAAAATATAAAATTAAATAATATTAAGAAAATAAATATTTTAAAAATATGGTTTTAAAATTTTATTTTTTGATTCAATGAAATGAGTGGTCATGGTTTAAGGATATTCTATACATGACAAATATGTTGAGGAAATATTCTATTCAAATAATTGTACAATTTGTAAAAGGATATGCAATTAGAACGAGATAAAAAGATTACATTAATAAAAATAAATATTAAAACAGGTTAAACATCTCATTAATTACAAATTTGGAGAATGTTAAAATATTTTTGAAATCATTTTATGTATACATATTTTTGGAAGAATAATGATTTGCAGTCAAAGAGAGAAATGATTTCAAATTTTTTATAAAACTGTTCTCATTCAGTTTTTGTACTAAATAGAAGAAAACAATTACTAAATTATATTAAAATTTAACAAGTAACCATTTTATAAAAATATTAACAGTTTTATTAGTCAATAAATATATTATTCCATTCAATAATAATTCATGTATAACCAGTTCTGATTAAAATGATATTGTCAAATAATCCCTTAGAAAGTTCATATCATTGATGGGGTGGAATAAATGAATTGTCTATCTATATCAAATATGAATCCAAATCTAATAAGTGGAAATAATATAATTATTGTAAAATTTTATTTTACAGATAAAAATATAATAATAATTAATAGTAATAAATAATTAACCTAACAAAGACAAATTATGATATGAAATTATTAACCACTTGATAATTTTCAACTAAAATCCACCAAGATGAAATAATTAAAATTGAAACTGAAAATACAATTACATATAATTTATTGATCTTATTACATGAAAAATGGGTATTATATACAATATTTAAATGATATTAGGTTCATAATTTTACAATATGCCTCAATGAAGATATATTGAGATGAAGTCCCTTACCTCCTGGTTCATTTTGGTTTAACATACTTTAAACTCTAGTATAATAGTTTTAATAATTTTATTAATTTATATCAGAACCTTATTCATATTTAAGAATATCATATAGGATCATATTAAAATAGTATACAACCACATTTTTAATAAAATTTAATTATATTCTTCACTTTAGGTTTTAATTTCATTTTATTCTCATGCATCGTTTTTCATGAAATTTATGGTTCATCTATACCGGAAATATATCCATTATCTAAAATATCATATTAATTTTATAAGTAAAATATTTAATCATTATATATATTTTAATAATAATTATTTAAGGTTGGATATTGAAAATTAATTGCATCTATTTGTGGAGAAATTACACCATACATATACACGAGTGATGATATCATTCCATTAATGAGTGAATAGATAATGAAGACAGTGATATATCAATTTTAATGAATAAATATCATATTATATATTTCGTATATATTCATTAAATTTATACTTATAAATTTCCATTTATATCTTATGTGAAAAATAAATATCATCGCTTCGTATGGAGGTAGTTAGAAGAACACACGATCAATGATATCATATTTTAAATTAAATGGAGTGTGAGAGGGTATATGTGGTATTAATATTATATAGTATAAAAATATTATAAATATAATATAAATACATTAAACCCATTACTATATCTTACCTATTGATGTGATGATGGAAAACCACTTACATCGGTTAGTGAAACAGTAGTCCAAAGTACACATGATCCATTGTTATTTTTCCCATTTTATGGAAGAGATGATAGATATACTTACTTAAATTAAAATTATTAAACCAAATTATATCTACAATAATGATAATGTTATTAAATAATGGTTTAATAATACATAGAGGAGTTATACGATTAAAAAAAGGGCCTTTTATAAATGTTGCCTCCTCATAGGAAAACTTCATTAGATTATCACAGAAGCCTTCCTGAGATGGATTTCTAAAAAAATGAAATCTTGGATGATTTTATGGAATCCAGGATGATATTTTAGATTCCTTTGTAGATAAAAATGTATACATAATTGTTAATATGTGAAGAGAGGGGGTCGCCTTTTCTAAGTGGGGAGATGAGTCATATGTAATTTTTTAAAATAATCAATTACACTCATGCATGGATCAGGCCAAAACCATCTAAATAGGTCTTTGTATGGTAAATAATATCCATAATTTTTTAACATATTTTATGTTATTTTATCCCATATCCTTTTATATTAACATCCATTAATCCCATTTTTACCATAACCACATTAATTAATTTTTCTTTTTTTCACTATTCATTTTGGTAGATGATTAAGTGAAATTATTATGTTATACAAATTATTCTAGTTCCAAATATTTAATATATAATTATAAATTAAATTCATATAGCTGGGGTAATCAAATTAGAATTTAAACAAGTGAACACAATAAAAATCTGGGTTTCCAAAGAGAATCTATTCTTATCTTCAAAAAGTTGTAATATGAAAAATAAATATGATATTTATTTAAATGAAAAAAATAGTTAAAAATTTATATAATTGAAATATTATTTATTTAAAATAAACTAAAAATATATTATATCATTTAATATTATTTAAATGTAATAGTATTTTTCAATAAAAATCACTATTTTTCAATATTCATCATAAAATTAGACATTTATGAAAAATCAAAAAAATTAACACTAGACAATTTTAATATTATTATTTAAATAATTAATTTCATAATTTAAAATATTGTTTTTAAATGTGTAAAAAATTAATTTTATCATAAGTGGTCATTAAATGATGAAATAAATTTCATTGAAAAATATTGTTTTTCAGAATATATTTCATTTTTATTTGACTGATTATTATAGTTTTTATATGTAAATATATATCCATTTAATTTATTTTATACATGTGTAAACAATATAATTTTCATTTTGCTGTTATTTCAATTATTACCCACCAATTTAACGACTTGGATATGAAGGTATACTATTTTACGGTTCTTTTAGACTGAGGGTTGTGTCTTGGAAAGATCACACAGAGAATTAGTTTAGTGAAGTTTTTATTGTGGGTTTTTTAAGCTCAGAGATTCATGTCACATGAATAATGAAATATCATTTTATTCCATTTTAATTTTTTTGTTACATGAAAATGGAGGATAAGGATGATTGTAACAACCCAAGGTTTTAAAAAAATAAACTGAAATGCATGAAACTTGGTTTTTAGTAGATATTTATAAGAATCCATTAAACATATTTTGGAATCTTATATATTTAGAATTTCAAAAAAAGGTCATCTATAATTGTGATCGGTTAGTTATTTGGAGTCTAATGGAACCAAGTAGGTTTTTTAGTGAATAGTAACATACCATTATGAATAGTAATATGACCCTATTGAATATTGAATTGTATTATTATTTTATTTTCTTAAGGATATAAGATAATGAGATGTTCATTTTATTTTTCAAGGTGTTAGAAAATGAGTTATAGATTTAAAATTGTTATTTTTTAATAAATTATGACTTTATTTAAAAATTAAACTAATAATATTTCAAAAAATATTTTCGAAAAATGGAGTACATTTTTGAAATCTACCAATAAAAAAAATTGTTATGGTGAATTTTTGGTACTTTTCAGGAACAATTTAATTTTCAATGAATAGTAAAAATACAGTTTTGAGTTTTTGGTAAATTTAATGAAATCATTAATGATGTAATAATAATGTAATAATTCTGGTCAACTTGTGTATAGTAAAAAATAAATGAGGTGTCCCAAGTAGCTAATACCATATACAATCCCATGGTTTGGAAAATACAACTAATGAGGTGTCACTTGGAAATTAATAAAATATTCCCTCACTTTTTCTACAAATACAGACCATTCCTTCATTCTATTCATTCCAATATCCTCCTCTACGTTTCTCTGGTATTCTTACCTCCCTATTAGTCCTCCTAAGGATTTCTTAAGCCCCAACGGTCACAACCTCTATGTTTTAGTAGTTACACTACAAGGAAATATAATACTGAACTTCTTTTTTTTTCATTCAAGTTCTTTTTTATGTGTTATAACATTAAATATTCCATACCACATTCTTCTTTAAATTTATTTTTTCTATAGACTATATTATAATTCATTTATGTATGGGTGACCCATGTCCCCCCTCTTTTTAATGTTCTATAAAATCATGTTTCACAGCTTTCAGGCTGACAAATTTTTCATAAGGGAATTCTTTACCCAATTTCCATTCATTGGGATAACCTTGTACATCATTATTTATGTGGTATTAAATTTTTGGGTGTGATTAATTTTGTTTATATTCTGTTTATTTATTTATATTTATAGTTTATATACATATTCCATATACTCTATTAAGTCTTACTTCAATTATATAATATTTGTAATGGGTTTCCAATTAAAATCCTCCTTAAAAACTCTATTTGTTTTAAATCAAAAAAGCTGTTTTAATGAAATTATTAATTTTGTATAAATGTTTTATGGTTCATGGGAATTGTTTATGATAAAGGGTGGGACCTATATCTCCCTCCAATGCATTGGGTATGAAAACGATGTGGAATGTTTGGTAAATTCCATCCAGGTGAATGTCTTGTAAATTATGGGAAATGAAAACGATGTGGAATGTTTGGACACATGTCTAGTGAGTGAAAGGAAAATGATTCAGAAATTAATGAGAAGATGATGGTGATATTCTTTTAATATAAATAATGGTGTCATTTAGCTAATTTTTGTCCAAAGCTAATCACTAAAGTAAGGAATCAACAAAATTGGAAGCTGAAGAGTTTGGTAAAATCATTTTCAACCACTTCAAAATAAGTTTAGCCTTCAAATGAGGCGGTATCAGCTCCGAGGAGAACATTATTTTTTGATGGTTGACCTGAGGTTGGGGTACCATCAGTTGAATGTAATAGATGAAGACCTCCCGATGATTGTGTTTTATATTACATATGGTCATTAAGAATTTGTAGTTATGTCTTTCGGGTTATCTAATTCACCTGCTATATTCATGTATCTTATGAATAGAATATTTCATGAGTTATTAGATAAGTTAGTGGTTGTGATTATTGATGAAATTATGGTATATTCGAGAAGTAAATAGGATCCGGAAAAACATCCAACGATTGTTTTGAAAACCGTAAAATAAAAAAACTGTACGGAAAATTATGAAAGTGTGATTTTTGTTTGCAATATATTCCTTTTCATGGGAACATTGTAAATAAGTAAGTAATAATAGTTGATCCTAACAAAACTGAAGTGGATTATGAATATCCAAGACATACAAATGTAAAATAGATTCATAGTTTTCTTATATTAGAATGATATTACTGACAGTTTGCTAAAAACATTTCATGGTTATCTAGCCAGTAATTTATGTTAACATTAATATGATTTAAATTTTTTTGGACACAATAATGTGATGTTTGTTTTCAAGAGCTTCAAATGACATTATTGAATGCTCCAGTTTTGGCTTTTCCTTCCTAAAGTGGTGAGATTTTCATCTACCGTGGTGCTCTATTGGAGGGACTTGGTGGTGTTCTAAAGAAAAATAATCAGGCAATTTCTTATGCTTTAGGACAACTAAACTCTCATGAGCTAAATTATCCAGTACATGATTTTGAATTCAAATATGGGTTTTTTTCTTTGAGAATTTGGAGGAACCATTTACATGGAGCGAAATGTCAAATATATACTGACCATAAAAGTATGAACTATATATTCACTCAAATGGAATTAAACACATGGTAGAGAAGATGGAGTAAACTTATAAATAATTATTATTACATGATCATTTAACATCTAGGAAAAGAAAACAATGTGGTGGGTACCTTGAGTCAAAAACATCTTGGATCTTTAACCGTGTTACGTTTGGAACATGATCCATTGATTAAGGATTTGATAAATGTTTTCTTAGAAGTTATTGTTGTATTAAATACTTCTATTTTTTTTATGTTTTAGTATAATAATAATTATTATACATAACTAAGCATGCATATAATGAAGACCGGGAGCTACAGAAAAAGGTAGAATTTTTAAAATTGGGTAGGATCCCATAATTTAACCTTGATAAAGATTGTGTTTTATGACTTGGAAAATTTTGATTGTGCCTCTTGATTCCCATTTGATGAAGGATTTTTTGTTTGAAGCTCATAGTTATCTATTTACAATTCATCCTGAAAGTACTAAGATGTACAGAGACCTTTGAAAATTTTAATGGTGGGATGGAATGAAAAAGAATATTTCAGAATTTACTATGGAATGTTTGACATGTCAAAATGTTAAAGAAGAGTGATAGTTACTAAAGGGGTTGCTTCAAGATTTTATAGTGCTAGAGTGGAAATGATGGAATATATATATCGACTCCATGGTTGGATTTCCTAGGACTTCTTGATGTAACAATGTAATTTGGGCTATTATTGATCGGCTAAAAAAATATTCAAATTTAATTTCTATTCGACATACAATGTCATTGGATCAAATTTCTGGAATATACCTCAAATAGATTGTCAGGTTACATTGAGTTCCTCTTTCCATTGTTTTTTATTGAGATCCCAGGTTACCTTATATCTTTTGTAAAGTCCTTCAAAAGTTATTGGGCACAGAATTAAATTTTTGTATAAATTTTTATCGTCAATCAAATGGGAAGATAGATAGAATGATTCTGACTTTGGATTAAATGTTTCTAGATTTTTTAATGGACTTCTAGGGAATTTGGGATCATAATATTACTTTAGTTGAGTTTTCGTATAATAATATTTTTCACTCTGGTATATAGAAGGCACAATTTGAGACGTTGTATGAGAAGTGGGGTTGAACTCCTACATTTTGGGATGATGTCGGGGATAAGAAGTTGATGGAAGAAGAGTTAGTAAAATAAGTGGCTATGAATGTTATGATGATCCAAAAACACATGATGATAGGTCGGAGAAGAAAGAAACATTTTGCAAACAACAAGAGGAAGGACATCTCTTTTGATGTATGTGATAATATTTTTCATATAATGAAATCATCGAAAAGTGTTATGCGATTTAGTAATAATAAAAAGTTAATTACATGGTTCATTAGACCTTATAAAATCTCATATAATGTTGAACCAGTTTCCTACCGAGTAGAATTACCTCCGATTTTATCTCAGGTACATAATGTTTTTCATTTTTTGATGTTAAGAAAGTATGTGGCAGATTTATCTCATTTCGTGAGCCAAGAAGTATTTCTGCTATAATGAATCATATCTTATGAAGATAATCCAATTTAGATTCTTGATCAAAGGGAACTAGTATTGAAAAATAAGGTAATACACCTGCTAATGGTTTGTGGAGAAACTAAATGGATAAAGAAGCAACATGAGGGTATGAAAATGCTATGACAGATATGTAACCTCACCTATTTAATGAATAAATAAAATTGTGAGGATGCAATTTTTAGAAGGTGGGGATAATGTTAAAACCCATGGTTTTAAAAAGAAAAATAAATTGAAATGAATGAAACATTTTTTATGTAGATATTTATAACTTTCCTTTAAACATAATTTTGTAGTTTCTATTTTTTAAATTTCAAAAAAACGGTCATCTACAATTGTGATCAGAAATTTATTTTGGAATATTATAGAACAGACAACATTTTCTAGTAAATAGTAACATAACCTTATGAATAGTAAAACAAATATAAATATGGCCGTAATGAATATTAAATTTTATTATTATTTTATTTTCTTAACATTATAAGATAATGAGATGTTGATTATTTTTTCAAGGTGTTACCAAATTAGTTATTGATTTTAAATTGTTATTTATGATTAGATTATGATTTTATTTAAAGTTTAAATCAATAATTTTTTGAAAATTATTTTCAAAAAATTGAGTTCATTATTGAATTCTAAAAATATAAAAAAAAATTGGGTGAATTTTTTGGGATTTTTCAGAAGGAGTTGAATTTTCAATTAATAATAAAAACGGAGTTTTCAATTTTTGGTAAATTTAATGATTTCATTAATTATTTAATAATGATTTAATAATTATTAAATAATTATTGTTTATTTTTTTACATTAAAATAATATATAAGGTTTCCCACAAGGCTAATTGTATGGGAACATATCACCAGAAAGCCAATGGTTTTTCAAATACCACTAATGGGGTGTCCCATCAAAATTTATAAAAAATTCCTTCACTTTTTCTATAAATACCAACCCATTCCTTCATTGCATTCCTTCATAATGATGATCTCATCTTATTACCTCCCTAATTGTCCTCCCATGGTTTCCTCAAGCCACCATTGTGCCGACCTTCTAGTTATAGGAGTTACTTTACAAGGTCATATAATTCACAACTTCTTTCTTTTGTTTCTATTCATCTTCTATTCTATGTGGTATAACTTTCAAGAATACATATAATGTAATTCATTCAAATTTTTCTGTCCTTATAATGCATTATGATTCAATTATGGATGGGTTACACTTATCCCATCTATTTTTAATATTTTCTAAAACCATGTTGCATAGCCGTTAGGAAGCCGAATTTTCGTAAGGGGAGTCGTAACCCAATTTATATTCTTTGGGTTAACCTTCTACAACATTGTTAATATGGTATTAAATTTGTTTGTGTGATAAATTTTGTTTATATTATTTTTAATTATGTGTATTTATAGTTTATATACATATTACATCAACTCTATTAAGTATCACTTCTATTATATTATATTTATAATGGGTTTTCCTTTAAAATCCCATTTTAAAATTCTGCTTTACGAAATCAAAATGCAATGTCTTTATAAAATTATCCATGTTATAGGATTGTGTTCTCATTCTTGGTAATTGTTTTTTATGAAGTTTGAGAATTATATATCCCTCCAATGCATTGGGTATGTGTATGTTGGAGGTTGTTCATATGGTTACTCCATGTCTAACTACTATGGTTACAAAAATTGTAAGGAAGCCTTGAGGGTGAAAAATAATAAGGTTACTGAGATGGTTACAAGATCAATTAAGTGATGCCCCAATTTTACTTTATGGGTTTATTTATGTTCTTATGTTTTGGGGGAATCTTGTGGAAATCTCATGTTTCACAAAGTAAGTATATATGGGTGACAAGAATGTCCTTTAAAAATTCTTTCAAACGTTACATGTATTCATGGACTAATGTGCTATTTCCTTCTTTTAATATCCCTTACTAAGCATTTTGTCCTCATCCCATGATTTTAAATTATTTTCACAGGTTATAAGCTTGTGTAATCTAAAGAAGGAATCCATGTTAAATGTTATCTGAGTATTCAATGAGGTCATGTTTTAATTGAAATGTTTTATAATTTGGAAGAAAAGAATATTGTTATTATGGTATACACTATGTATTAATGTGTAATGTAATTATTGTGTAATGTACATTTTATGTAATTATGTAAACATAATAAGATCCCCAATGTGAAAGGAAGTGATTTCTTAACTAAATTCAAGATTATGTAATGTAATAAAGTTGAGCCCTTATATTTGGTATCAACATATGGTTTAGATATCATTAGGTGTTTGGATGATGATAAAAAAATTCCATAAGTGATTTTTACTCTGGTAATTTTAAATGTTATTTCATTTATGAATTACAATGTTGCTTCATCTATATTATGTTTGTTCATAATGGTTTTCTATAGAAGAAATAGGGTAACTGAATTAGGAAGTCACCAAGAGGATGATGTCTGTAGGAATTTACAACACGGAATGGTAGGAATTGGAACTGAGTAGTTTGGGAGAGCAATGGATCAGTTGGCTCAAGAAATAAAATGGGGTCATATGCATGCTATAGATGAACATGATATACCATGAATAAATGTGCCTTTGTGGAGAATTTTATCCTCCAGTATTCTATGGAACCATATATCCAGTGATAGCCGAAGGATGGATCAATGGTTAAGAAAATATATTTGATGTCACAGGATGTTTGGAATGTTAAAAGGAAACTCTTGCCATTTATTTATTGGAAGGTGAAGATGATCAATAGTGGAATGTGGTTAAGAATATGAGAGAAAGAGATGATCTCAATAGTCTATAATTCGATGATTTTAATACTATTTTTATGGAAAAATATTTTCCCAAAACTGTTCATCATAGAATGGATAAACAATTATTGGAACTGATGTAGAAAGATAATGATTATGTGGTAGCATATGAAGCCAATTTTACAAGACTGTCTAGGTACATACCAAATTTTATGAGGGATTTTGATATTAAAATTAATTGATTTTACTCTGGTTTGAGACCATTTTAGTAAAGAGCATAGGCTTCATGAGAGTTTAAACGCTATGAGAAACATGTTCATTGGGATGAAAAATTAGAGATGGATTTTGCTGACACGTATGTTCCTCATGATGACATGAATAATAAGAGGTCTGGTTGGAAATATTTGGGTATGAATTTTCCAAATAAATCCATAGGTAAGAAAATAAGGTTCCATTCTTTTGAAAAGTGTGGTAAATGGCATCCTGGTGAATGTCTTATAAATTATGGGAAATGATACCGATGTGGAATGTTTGGACACGTGTCTCATGAGTTCATGGAAAATGATCTGAAAATTAATAAGAAATAGATGGTGAAATGCTTTAACTATAAGAAATTGGGTCATTTTTCTAATATTTTTCTAAAGCTAGTCACATATGTAAGGAATCAACAAGAGTGGAAGAATAAGGGGTCGGTAAAATCATTTTCAACAACTTCATCAGATGTTGATCCACTAAATGAGGTGGTATCAGCTCTAGGGAGAACAATATTTTTTGGAGGTTGAATTAAGGTTGGGGTACTGTCAGGTGAATGTAAAGGATGAAGATACCCCAAAGAATGTGTTTCATATTATGAATGGTCATTATGTATTTATAGTTATGACTTTTGGGTAAACTAATGGACCTGTTGTATTCATCGATCTTATGAATTGAATATTAAATGAGTTATTGGATAAGTTTGTGGTTGTGTTTATTAATGACATTTTGGTATATTTTAGAACTAAAGAGGAGTATGAAAAAAATATAACTGTTGTTTTGAAAATATTAAAATAATAGAAACTGTATGGAAAATTCATTAACTGTGATTTCTGGTTACAACAAATATCATTTCATGGGAACATTTTAAATAAATATTGAATAATAGTTGATTCTTCCAATAGAAAATTAGTTGATGAATGGACAATAACTAAAAATGTTAAAGAGATTTTTAGTTTTCTTGGATTAGCTGGTTATTACCGAAACATTATTAAAAACATTGCATAGTTATCTATCCCACTAACTAAGTTAACACGAAGAGGGTTATAATTTTTTGTACATAAGAATGTGATGTCTTTTTTGGAACTAAAGAAAAGATTGGTGAATGCTCCAGTTTCGGCCTTGCCTTCCCAAAATGGTGAATTTGTCATCTACAGTGATGCATCATTGAAGGGACTTGGTTGTGATATTATGTAGAATAATCATGTAATTTCTTATGCATGAATACAACCAAAACACTATGAGATAAATTATCCCACACATGATTTGGGATTCTCAGTTGTGGTTTTTTTTTTTGAAAAATTAGAGGCACCATTTATACGGAGCCAAATGTCAAATATATACAGACAATAAAATTATGAAGTATATATTCCCTCATAAGGAATTAAAAATGAGAAAAAATATATGGATCGACCTGAAAAACGATTATTATTTCACGATCAATTACCATTCAAGAAAATCTAAAAAATGGTAGATTCCATGAGTCAAAAAAATCATGTATCAATTACCATATTACATTTAGAACATGATCCCTTGATTAATGATTTGATGAATTTTGGCTAAGAAGTTGTTGGTGGAGGAAATACATCTAGTTTGATTTAGTTTTCAGTGCAGACATCATTATCAGACAGAATTATGCAAGCACATAAGGAAGACCGTGAGCTATATGAAAAGGTAGAATTTGTAAAAATGGGTAAGTTTCCAGAATTCAACCTTGATAATGAATGTGTTTTACTATTTGGAAAAAGGTTGTCTATGCCTTGTGATTCCCAATTGAAGAAGTATTTGTTGTGTGAAACTCATATGTAATTCCCCGACCCCAGAAGCTTAGAGCTGGTGCATTATTTAAATACATTGGCATGATTACAAGGAATCAAGTCCTTAAGAACCGATCAGTTTAGTAGTCTTGGAAAATAGATTACATACATGAACGTTACATTACACATTCAAACATAAAACACAACATAAAAAATATGTTGAGAACTCCATTATTCCCCTAGATTAACCATGCATATCAAACATAATATACGTCTTGGAATCCTGGAAAATCCAAACATAATAATGGGGTGATCTCAGATGCTCAGTAAGGGTAAATAATTTAGCAGAAGCATAAACTTTTAAGGAAAGATGCATAAAAAACAACATCCTTTTAAACATTTAATTGAACATAATATGGAGAAAATAAATCAAACATTACCATATAAACATGCATATGGATATTCAACTAGTCAAATAATATCATCTAATAATTAATTTCATAATGAGGGAATGCCTTATGCTGGACATCATTACCACATAGTCAGACGTCGTTCCAATACTAAAAATAAAAGTTTTGTCCAGGCCTTGACACTATTTTGTCTCATTAGACCTACCTATGCATCGAGGATCTATATTGGGCTCTACCCATCACATATAAAGTCCAATTCTTTCCTCATATAAAAATGTTGAAACATAATATAAACATTCATATTAAACTAGCATATGAAATGTCAATACTTTAACCATAAACAATGAATGGTGTAAAAATAGAACATCTACAGTCAAACATATCATAACTCATTTAATACAATATAGATGATTTTATTATCATAAATCAACCTCAATTAATAATAATATCTAGTAAATAATGTTGACACATTTGAAAATGATCAGTAAAACATTTTGAGAGAAATATCACTTTTTTTGAAATCATCTAAAATTAATTCATTTATAAAGTAATTAATTTAAAAGATATTTTTTAATCAAAGTTTCCCATAAAAATTTGAAACATTCGAAAGGAATTAACAGTTTAAAACATTTAAGTCCATATAATGAAATCTTTAAAACCTTTTTGAAAACATTGACATTAATGATAATGATTTAAAAGAATAAATATTTAAAAAATTTAAGAATATGTTTTAGTTAAAGAGATTTTAAAAAAATAATTCTTTATAAAACTATTTTAGGAATCATGTACATGTATAACAAATATGTTACATTAAATACTTAAACATGAACAATCTTGGATAATAATGAGATTGATGAATTACCCTTTACCTTATACTTTCCTTTGGTTGAGGGAAGGTTTATCCTCTTGTATAATGACCATATTATGTTATTAAATTTTACCAGAACAATATTCATATTTATGATATCCTAATTTATTTATTTCTGGATCTATACTACCCATTTAATAACAATTTCTATGTTGAAATATTATTTTTGGTAATAATCAATTTCTCTATCGAACATGTTTTAACTTCTCATTCTTAATCATATTACTTATATCATGATTTAATTGCTTCCAGAATATAAAAAAATATTTATGTATCATATATATTCAGCATATAAATATGTACAATAGAAGGATATATGAAATGGAGAACACCATTTACGGAGATGATAGGTCGTACGTACACATAAATGTTGTTTCCGTTTTCATATCGTATTGAACGGCAGTAAGTAAATAAGATATATGTAAATACATAAATAAATATATATATATATTTTCAATAGAATTATTATTACATATATTACATGATTTTTAAAAATATATATTTTTATAATCATCGTTGATTTGTGAATGTGGAATTGAATCCCATGGAATTGTGGAGACAGTATGTCGTACATACGTACGAGTGATGATATCATTCTATTAACGATGAAATGGTATGTATTTAGATGATATATTATATATAAATAATAATTAATATGTTATATTTAATATTTACATCAATTATACCAATTATTATACCCATCCAAATAATGAAGTTTTGACTAACAAACTAAACCATGACGTAGAGATGGTAAGTCGTACGTACACTCGTATAATGAATTTTCCATTCATAGGATGGGTAAAATAATGAATATTGTTGTATTCTATTTATAATAACATCTTAGTATTTATAAGGTAATGGGTTTATTCTTTTATTATGGAAAATATCAAATTAAGAGGAAGTATAAGAATAAACAAACATTGAAATTGGTGATGAAGTAATTAACTCTTCTTCAAGTTCTTCCTTTTGATTTGATCAAAAGTGATGAATAGGTTGGATTCTGAATGTAAGGCCTCTTGGATGAAGTGATGGTAGTGGGGAGGATATTTTAAAAGGGGTTGGCTGAGCCAAATGGATTTGGAGGTGCGATTTTGGGAGAAGGTGAAGTACCTTTTTATAAGAGAGGTGGGGGTCACATTAGGAAAAGCTTGAAATATTATTTTATTGTAAAATAATTTTTGGTTTATAATGGATACAAATAGATTTATTTTTGATTATGATGGGGAGGGTTGAAATACACTAAACCAATAGGTTTTAGACATGTTTGGGTCACCATATTAACCTTATCTTTTAGATTTAACTGTTAGTTAAATAGTTTTACTTTCACAGTGAATTCATTTATTTTTATATTACATGGTTAATAAACATAATATAAAATGCCAATAGAAGCTAAAGTGGCTCATTAATTTCATATCTATAATTATATAATCCCTTTGGATGAACGTTATAGTTTTTAGGAATATTGTATCATTTAATAATATAGTATTTGTTTCAAAAATACATTTATGTCCAATTTGTCACTATTTATTATTTGGTTTTTGTGAAAGTCAAAAAAACATGATTAATTCGTCAAAAATACATTAAATAAGTACTAAAATATCATATTAACATAGAAAATTATTGTAATGCATCAAAACTCTCAATTTACATTTATTTTGACATTTATAATATAAGTTATTTTAACCATTCCTTAATAAGGTAATAACTACATCATCATTGTGTAATAAATAAATTTAATTATTGAATGTCTAAAAATTATAAATAAAATATCAAAATGTAGTAAATCTTTTTATATTTATAATTAATATTTATAGTCAAATTCATCTTATGTATAACCCTATATTAAAAATTGGGTAGTTATTAATCCTTGAATTTAACACTTTTAACTCTCCTTTAAATAAAATAATAATATATTTTATAATCTAATCAAAGTGCACCAAAAGGTTCATATATTATTCTTAAGGTTGATTTTGGTAAAAAAAAACTTATCCAATAGAATTAGGACATATTTTAGGGTAATTATAATATCGTTTTGACCTTTAATTACCCTATTTACTTTTAACAATGGTAAATAAAATTAAAAAGTTACTATTTATAAAAAATTATTTTCATCCTACTGATCTCCCTTTTACTTACTAATATCAACTGTATCTCTTAGATTTTTCAAATTCAATTCACAGAAGTGGTAAAATTACGTTTTATTCAAATTTTCAAATGTACCTTGAAGGTGGGTAAAAGACGTTAAAAAATTCAATAAAATTTTATTTATATAACCTTATTATAAAACGACTCCAATGAATTACATTGAACTAATATAGATATTATGTATCTATTTAGAATTTTAAATTAATTTATATAAAAATAATAATTATTTAAATAAATGTATGTTTTAAACAATAACGTAGTGTTTTTCACTCTTCATCAAAAATTGAAAATTGTCAGAAAAATACCAAAAATTCACCCTAAGCTAATTTTGATATTCAGAATTCAAAAATGAATTCTATTTTATGAAATTAAATACATATAAGTAGAATTAATTAATTTAATATTAATTCCTATTGTCAAAACCAAAAAGTGGATTTTTAAAAATTAATAACTATCAACAGATTGAGAAGTGTTTATGTTAAATATAAATTTCAAATTACTTATAATGGCGTACATTGTATTAAATGAAAAAAATATAATTTAATTATAATTCCAAGCCATTAAATTTCCTAATTTAACCCTGTAATTTATTTTGATTAAAAAAGTAGTTTTCAATTAAAATTTAGTATTTTCACTATTAATCAAAATATGAAAGTTATCAGAAAAGTATCAAAAATTCATCCAAACTAAACTTTTATGTATCAATTTTAAAGAAGAATTTAGTTTCATTAAATCGAATATATAAAAGTTTCAAATATTGTTTTTGAAAGGGTTCTCCATTAAAAGTCAGTAAAATTGCAATTTTTTTTAAAAATGTGTATTTTATCTAAAAAATTATTTTGTTCTTATATTATGTCTATGAAACTTATAATATGGGTTCTAAAATTATATGGAGTATATAATATTTAAAATGTATTTAATACTATTCCTAACCGCTTTTTTTAACAACTAGTTTTGTATGTTGTGGTGTGCACGAACTCTGTGTTGCGTGTAGCATAAGTTATTGAATTACTTTAAAGAGATAAAATTCTATTAAATCATGGGGTGTTACATTCTGCCCTCCAATTAATTTATTCCTCAAAATTTTAATTTGTTCTTAAAAAATAGAATTCTTAAAATAGAAAATACCTTTTTGGAAAACCCACATCGGATATATGGTTAATAAAATTTAGTCTTAATAAGAGGGAAAGGGAAATTAAAAATTCACCACCAAATTAGGGTTTCTAATTAGAGAAAACATGTTGAAATTATAGACACATAATTGGAATAAAAAACATAAATATTTATAGGTAGTGATTGAGGTCATCAATCACGAACAAGTGTAAAATTGAGGGCCTGAAAACCATCAATCTAAGATGATTTAAAATATAATCGATTCAACAGAAAATAAGGTATTAGGATAACCCATTTTTGGTTTTATGATACCTTACCAAAATATTACTAATTAATTACTTCATATAATAAGAAAAAAATATACATATACTGGACAAGTATAGTTCCATAATTTATTTAATTATTACCACAAAATCATATTTTACTCCAAAAGATAATAGAATTAAAAAAGAAGTCTATTTATCCTAATCGTATAGGGTTCAAAAAATAAGGAATTTATAATTCATTTTTAGACTATTAAAAAACCAAATTATACAATCCATGAAATCATGAAGACTAGTTGTAGGTGATTCCCCATTGTCACCCTTCAGTTGCGGGTTCAAGTCTCGCGACCTTTCTAGAAGCGACGGGTTGTCACCCGACCTCCGAGTTATTGTTTTTATAACAATCCAAAAATAATATTAATAAATTATATAACTTTAACAATAGTATCCAATGTCAAACATAATCCATTCCAACCATTATAGTTTTCCAGAATACTTCTTCCCAAACCTACAGTCCAAAATTTATAAGGATGGTAAACATAATAAAGATCTTTTTTTCCATGTAATAACATGTGAAAACCTTCATCATGTATTCTTTTAAAACACGGTAACACCATGAATTACCATAAAAACTTTTTGAATACATTCATTCTCCCTTATTCCTTATAGTATATTAAATATACTCCTTATATCAAAAAATGTTTTAACCTCCAACAATAGTGGAATAAACAAAAAATTAATTAATTTCAAAGTAGTCAACAATATTGTATATAATTTATCCAAATAAATCATATCTTATTCCAAAATCAATACCTTAGTATCATGACCATATTAATGTTTATTTTTTCTTAAACCATATATTTTTGAAAAAAGTTTAAATTTCTATCGATTCACTTGTCTTGGTACCACATAATCTCAAATCCTTAATGATATAATACTGCAGTATAATCCAAATATACTACATAATTCTAATAACCAGAACATCATTGATACTAAAATAAAACAACATAATTATTTAATATCAACATAAGAACACTATTCATTCCTCTTCTTTTGTGGTAGTATTATAACTTGATTATTATCTAATAGCATCATTTGTGGAAAACTCTGATGATTTGGACTTTGATTCGCGTAGTGTCCCAAATCCTTGGTGATAAAGAATTGTAAATTTGAAACCATTTTCAAACCATCACAATAACGAACGTGGTGTCCTTTTTCTCCACACATATAACATACTCTCATTCCCTTCAATAATTTACAAAGGAGATTCATTCCATAGTTATCTAATGTGGGAAAATCCTTCTTTCCATTCTTCCCATTATCCATCTTTCTCTCTACCATAATTTTCTCCTCTGGCTTCCATTCAAATCCATAGGACTCAAATAATTATTTACTTATATTATTAACACATGATACCATTTCATCAAATGATAAAAATAAATGGGAGACTATTTCACTTATACATTTTGGCTTAAGACCATTAACGATATGATCCTTTTTACTCTTTGGATCATGTCTATTGCATGAGATCTCATTCCTTCTACTAGGTTCCATTTAAAAATGAATAAATACACTATGTTATATCATATCATAATGTATAATCCAAATATAAGAAAAAGCATCAACATTAATTGAATATTTTCACAGATGTAGTCTCATTATCATAAAAATGGTTTCTTCGCGGACATATTTACTCATAAATCCTTCATAATGTTTTGTAATGAAAATTTTAAATTTACTAAGAATATCCCCAGGTAGTTTCATAACCAAGAGTGAAGCAAGGCCCGTCATCATACACCAGTTCCCTTTCGAGTCTAGATCAAAGTGGTGTTTTCAATTTTTTAACCCTAGATACACCTATTTTAGAGCCTCCTCTACCCACGCGTATGCAGACAGGGATGTATTTCTTGTAAAATATTCCAAATTTATACATTACCAAAATTCAAGAATTTACTTCTATACTAATTAATAAATATTATCTTTGGGTAATGTTCTCTAATAATATTTTAGCTAACTCTATTTCCAAGGTTGTTGCTAAACTTCATCTGATACCAACTGTAAAGACCCGACCCCTAAAGCCTAGAGTCGGTGCATTATTTTAATAAATTGGCATGATTACAAGGAATCATGTACTAAAGGACTGATTAGTTTAGTAGTCTTGGAAAATAGATTACAGACATGAACCTTATATTACAAATTCAAACATAAAACACAGCAGAAATTATACATTGAAAATGCCATTATTCCTCTAGATTAACCATTCATATGAATCATAATATACTTCTTTGATTCCTGGGAAAACAAAACATAAGAAAGGGGTTAACTCAGATGCTCAGTAAGGGTAAATAATTTAGCAGAAGCTATATATATTTTAGAAATGATGTGTAATAAAAAAATAAACTTTTAAGAATAAACATGAACATAATATGGAGAAAATAAATAAATAATTACCATATAAACATGCTAATGGATATTACACTATTTAAATAATCACATAAAGTAATTAATTTCATAATGAGGTAATGCCTAATGCCAAACATCATTACCATATAGTCATGGCCTCGTGCCAGGATAACAAATAATTTTTTTGGTAATCATTGTGCTAAGACACTAGTTTGTCTCATGAGACCTACCGATGCATCAATGAGCTATAGGGGTATCCACCCGTCACTTACTAAGTCCAATGCATTCTTCATATGAAACTGTGGAAACATAACATAAACATTCGTATTAAAACTAGCATACGAAATGTCAATACTTTAACCATTAACCATGAATGCTATAAAAATAGAACATCTGTAGAAAAACATATTGTAACTCATTCAATACAATATAGAAGATTGTATTATAATAAATCAATCTCAATTAAGAATAATATATATTAAGGGATTATGATATAGTTGAAAATGATTAGTAAAACTCTTTGAGAGAAATATCTTTTTTTTGTAAAATCATTTAAAAGTTATGTATTTATAAAATAAGTAATTTAGAAGATATTTTGGAATCAAAGTGTCCCATACCACTTTGAAACTTTTGAAAGTAATTAACATTTTAGAACATTCATTTCCATATAAATAAATCCTCAAAAAACATTTTTAAAACTCAAACATTAATTAGAATTATTTAGAAGAATAAATATTTAAAATATTTAAAATGATATTTTAGTTAATTGTTTCCTTAAAAAAGAATCTGTTTGAAAACTCTTTTATGAATCATGGACTTGTATAACAAATATGTTCCAGTAAATATATACACATGAATAATCACGGATAATAATGAGAATGAAGAATTAACACTTACCTAGTACGTTCCTTTGGTCAAGGGCACATTTAACCTCATGTATAATGACAACGGTATGCTATTAAATGATACCAGAACCATATTCATATTTATTAAATCATACATTATTCATTTATGGATTTATACTACCCATTTAATAATAATTTCTCTGATAAAATAATATTTCGGGTAATAATCATTTTCTCTACAGTACGTGTTTTAACTTGTTATTATTGATCATATTACATATATCATGATTTAATTGCTTCCAGAATTTAAACAAATATTTATGTATCATATATATTCAGAATATAAATATATATAATAGATAGATAAATGAAATGGGAAATACCATTTATAGAGATGGTTGGGCATACATACGCATAAACATTGTTTCCATTTTTACATCGTAATGAACGGAAGTAGATGAATGTGATATATGTAAATACATATATATATATATATATTGAGTAGAATTATTATTCCATATAGTAAATACTAATTAATAATATATATTTTTATAATCATAATTGAATGGTGAACGTGGAAATGAATCTTTTCGCATTGCGGAGATGGTAGTCGTACGTATGCACGTGCGATGATGTGATTATATTGATAGTGTAATGGTATGTATTTGGATGTTATATTATATATATTAAATTATTAACATGTTATATTTATTATTTACCTCAATTATTTTCATTATTATATGCATCCAAATAATGAAGTGTCGAATAATATACAACACCGCGACATGGAAACAATAAGCCGTATGTATGCACGTATAGTGACATTATCATTCATAGGATTGATAGAATAATTAATATGATTGTACAATATTAATAATAAAATCAACATATGTTGAAGTTATTGGATTTATTATTTTAGTATGGAAAAAATCAAATAAAGTGGATGTGGAAGAAGAAAAGAACTTTGAAAGAGGCGATGAAGTAATTAACTATTCTTCGGGTTATTCCTTTTGATTTGATCAAAAGGGCTCATTAGTTTGGATTCTAATAAAAGTAATGAATATAAGTTTAAGTGAGGGTAGTTGGGAGGATATTTTTGTGGTGGTTGGGAGAGCCAAATGGATTCGAAGATGTGATTTTGAGAGAAGGGTAAGTACCCTTTCAAATGAGAGGTGAGGGTCACTTTAGGAAGAGCTTGGAATATTATTTTATTATAAAATCCTTTTCAATTTATAATGGCTCAAAATTTATTTATTTCGTGGATAATGTGGGGATGGGTCAAAATAATTTCAACCAATATGTTTTAGACAAGTTTAGGTCACTATATTAACTTATCTTTTAGATTAATGTCTCAGTTAAATAGTTTAACTTTTACAATGTCTTCTTGTATTTTTATATTACATGGTTAACAAACATACAATTAAATTCCAAAATAAAATCATGTGGTTAATTAATTACATATCTATAATTATATAGGTCATTTGGAAGAAACTTATATTTTGATAAATGTTGTGCCATATAATAATATAGTATTTGTTTTGAAAACTCATTTATCCCAATTTAGACACTATTTAGTATTTTGTTTTTGTGAAAGTAAAAAAAACATGATTACATAGAAAACAATTAAATAAATCAACACTAATTTTCCATATTAATCAATAAAATTATTTGAATGCATAAAGTGTCTCTATTTACATTTATTTTGATATTTATAGTATCAATTATTTTAATCATTCATTAATACGGTAATTACAGCATCATCATTGTGTCATAAATAAATTTAATTATATAATGTCTAAAAAATTATAAATAAAATATAATGATGTAGTAAATAATTTTATCTTTAAAATTAATTATTATAGTATATTTTATCTTATGTATATCCATTTATTAAAAATGTTACAATTATTAATCATTGAATTTAACACGTTTAACTCTTCCTTAAATAAATAAATAATAAATGTACTAATCTAATGCAAGTGGATAAAAAGGATAATAATATCTTCCTAAGGTTGATTTTGGTCAAATTACACTTATCTAATAGAATCAGTACATTTTTAGGGTAATTATAATATCATTTTTTCATTTAATTACAGTATTTACTTTTAACTAGGGTAAATAAAATTCAAAAGTTAGTATTCACCAAAAATTATTGTTATCCTGTTGAACCACATTTTACATAATGATATCAACCCATTCTATCCGAATTTTGGAATTAAATATAGAGAAGTGGTAAAATTACTTTTTATGCAAATTTGTAAATGTGCTTAGAAGGTGGGTAAAAGACGTTAAAAAATTAATAAAATTTTATACATCTTATCTTATTATAAAATAACTCTAATAAATTTAATTGAACTAATATAATTATTATGTATATATTTGGAATTTAAAATAAATTTGAATAAAAAATTATTTATTTAAATAAATGTCGGTTTTAAACAATAACACAGTGTTTTTCACTATTCATAAAAAATTGAACGTTTTCCAAAAAATACCAAAAATTCACAATAAGATATTTTTGATATTATAAATTCAAAAAATATTTCTATTTTACCAAATTCAAAACAGAGAAGTTTAAATAATTAATTTAAAATTAATTCCCATTGTCAAAATCAAAAAGTGGGCTTTTAAAAAGTAAAAACTATCAAAAGATTGATAGGTGTTTATGTCAACTTCAAATGTGAAATTACTTATGATGACCAAAATTTTTTTAGATGATAAAAATATAATCTAATTATACTTCCAAACCATTCAAATGCATAATTAATCACTATAAATTATTTCGGTTTAAATTGTTGTTTACAATTAAAATTTAGTATTTGCCACTATTCATCAAAATATTAAAGTTATCAGAAAAGTACCCAAAATTTATAGAAACTAAATTTTAATTTCCCATTTCTAAAGAAAAACTTAATTTCATTTAATTGAATATATTAATGTTTTAAATATTGGTTTTGAAAAGGGTTCTCCATTAAAAGCTGGAAAAATTTTATTTTTTTGAAAAATACTTATTTTATCAAAAAAATTAATTTATTCTTGTATTATGACTAAAAAACATAAAATGGATTCTAAAATTATATGTAAAATGTAAAATTCAAAATTTAGTAAATAATATCCATAACTTCCTTTTGAATTGCTAGTTTGGTAAGTTGTGGTGTGCTCAAACTCGGGGTTGCATGTAGCGTAAGCTATTGAATTATTTTAAAGAGATAATGTACTATAAAATCATGGGGTGTTAAATGATAGTTCTTCATTTTCAATTCATCTTAGAATTACTAAGATGTACGGAGACCATCTAGAGTATTACAGTTGGGATGAAATGAAAATAAATATTATAGAATTTAATGTGAAATGGTTGACATGTCAAGATGTCAAAGTAGAGCAGAAATTACTAAAGGGGTTGCTTAACCCTTTTCCAGTATTAGAGTGGAAATGTGAGAATATATCCATGAACTTTGTCGTAGGACTACCTATGACATCTCAAGGTAATAATGTGACTTGAGTTATTGTTGATCGGCTGAAAAAATCTACATGTTTTCTTTCTATTTGAGATACAATGTCATTGGATAATCATTCTCGACTATACCTCGAAGATATTGTCAGGTTACATGGAGTTACTCATTCCATTGTATCTGATTGGGATCCCTGGTTCACTTATAACTTATGAAAGGGCCTTAAAAAGTCATTGGAAAAAAAGAAGTAAATTTCATTTCAGCTTTTCGTCAACAATTAGATGAGAAACAAGAATGAATGATTTAGACATTAGAAGATACGCTTCGAGTTTATTTAATGGAGTACCAAGGAAGTTGGGATCAACTTATTTCATTAGTTGAGTTTTCTTTTAATAATATTATTCACTATAGTATAGAGATGGAATCATCTAAGAAATTATATGGGAAGTAGTGTTGAACTCCATCTTTTTGGGATGTAGTTAGGGAAACAATGTTGATGGGACCAGAGTTAGTATATGAAGTGGCTGAGAAAGTGAACAAAATCTGACAACAAATGATTAAAGCTCATAATAGGTAGAAATGTTATGTATAAAATAGGAGGAAATACTTTTATTTTGAGGTATGTGATCATATTTTTCTTCTAATATCAATATGTAAAAGTGTAATACATTTTGGTATGAATGGAAAGGAAAGTCCACTATTCTTTAAAACTTATGAAATCCCGGAGAAAGTTTGACCAGTCACCTACCAAGTAGCTTTACAACAAAGTTTATCTCAGGTAAACATTGTTTTTCATGTTTCAATGTCGATAAAGTATGTTCCATATTAATCTCATGTCTTGAGTCCAAAAGTAGTTTCTCTTGAAGAGAGCCTTTCATATGAAGAGAAATCTATATTGATTCTTGATCGAAGGGTATAGGTATTGCGGAATACTGTAATCCACTAGGTAATGGTTTTGTGGATAAAACACATGGCAGAAGAAGAAACATTGGAATCTGAAAATACTATGAGGGAAAGGTGGCTTTACATGTTTAATGAGTAAATAAAATTGCGAGGAATCAGTTTTCATAAGGTGGAGATAATGTAACACCTAAATGTTTTAAAAATAAAAATAAATTGAAATTGATGATACTTGTTTTTGAAGATATTTACAACTAGAATTTAAAAATAATTTTGTAGCTTCTATGTATTAAATTTCAAAAAACAGTCATCTATAATTGTGATTGGTATGTTATTTGGAATCTAATGGAACAAACTTGAATTTTTAGTGAATAGTAACATACCCTTATGAATAGTAATATTACCAAAATGAATAGTAAATTTTATTATTATTTTATCTTCACAAGGTTATATGATAATGAGATGTTGATTAATTTTTCAAGGTATTAAAAAAGTAGTTATAGATTTAAAATTTTTATTTTTTAATAAAATATGATTTTATTTAAAAATTAAATTACTAATATTTAAAAAATAAATTTCAAAAAATGGAGTTCATTTTTGAGTTATAAATATCAATAAATGGTTACAGTTAATTTTTGGTATTTTTCTCATATAGTTGAATTTTTGGTGAATAGTAAAAATATAGTTTTCGATTTACAATAAATTTGATGACATCATTAATGATGTAATAATTATTTAATAATTTTAGTCAACCTGTGTACAGTAAATTAAGACATGAGAAGTCCCGTGTGGATAATACCATGGGAAAATATTGTGGGCAAGCCCATGGTTTTGCAAATACCACTAGTGAGGTGTCCCTTGGAAATTAATGGAATATTCCCTCACATTTTCTATAAATACCAAACCATTCCGTTATTCCATTCATTACCAATTCCTCTTATATGAAGCTCTATTCCTAAAAACTCCACAGTAGTTCTCCCACGGTTTCCTCAAGCCCCCAACATACCAACATTTAAGTCATAGGATTTACTCTACAAGGAAATAGAATTCTCAATTTCATTCTTTATTTTCCATTCAAGTTCTCTTTTATGTGGTATAACATTCAAGAATTCATACCATGTTATTTTTTTTTCATTTATTCAATCTCTATACTATATTATTATTCATTTATGGATAGGTGAATCCTATCCCACCTATTTTTTATGTTTTCTAAATCCAGGTTTCATAGCCTTTATGCTGCTGAATTTTCCTAAGGGAATTCATAACCCATTTTCCATTCATTGTGTTATCCTTTTACATCCTTATTTATGTAGTGTTATATTTGTTTTGGTGATGAATTTTGTTTATATTATGTTGAATTATGTTTATTTATAGTTTATATTCACATTCCATACACTGTATTATGTCTCAATTCAATTATATGATATTTTTAATTGTATTTATTTTAATTCCCTATTTTAAAATACTATTTTACAAAATGCAAAATATATTTTTTCTACAATTATTCATGTTTTATGATTGTATTATGGTTCATTATAATTTTTTATGATGAATTGTGGGACCTATATCTCCCTCTAATTCATTAGGTATGTGTAAGTTTGAGGTCTATCATATGGTTACTCCAAGTTTTACTACAATGGTTACACAAATGGTAAGGTAACCAATAGGGTTAAAAATTATATGGCAGTCGAGGGGGTTATAATATTATGCATGTAATTCCATATGATACCATTATTTTTCTATTTCTGTTCTTATGTGTTGTGGGAATATTGTGTAAATCTCATGTTTCCCAAATTAAGTATATATGGGTGATAAGCTTTTCCTTTAAAAAAGTTCACACATTAAGAGTATTCATGGAATACTATGTTATGTCCTTCTTTTTATATCCCTTATTTATCTATTTATTCACATCCCATGTATTGAAATGATTTTAAAAGTTTATAATGATGTTTAATCCCAAAAGGGAACCATGTAAAATGTTTTAAGTGTTTTCAATGAGATCTTGTTTTAATTGAAATGATTTAGATATTGGAAGAAAATAATATTGTTATTATGGTATCAACTCTATATTAATTTGTAATGTTATGAATGTGTTATGTAACTTTTCTATAAAACTCTAATGATGAAAAGATCCTCAGTATGAAAGGAAGTCATTTCTTGAATAAATTAAAGATCGTATAATGTAATAAGGTCAGGTCCTTATAATGAGGGTATGAACTACCAATATAACTTATAATGTTTATAAAAAATAATTTATGGATTTTAAACATGATACAAGACATGAAAAAATATAATTTGAAAATACATGAACCATAAGACTGGGAAATAATCATAAATTAATCATGAAACATAAGTTCATGTCAAATAATTTCATCACTATCATAATTATTAAAACCTTTTAATATTTCATGGTTTATAACCAAGACCCTAGAACTATAATAGATCATCCACCATGCCTTGTTTCCTATTTCATAATAGATCCTGCATCATTATCTATTTCTATTTTCATAAAGGATCAGGAATAACCACATATTTCCCATATCATAATTGTTCATACATCATCACGTACTTACCATAGTGCATCCATAACATATATATAACTCCTATAATATATCAAAAAAGTAATCTTTTTCCATAATTATATCATGATATTAAAAAATATCACCTAGTAAAATAGATTTAGTTATATTCCCCACTTATCTTTTTTCATAATTTGACCATCGTACTTGATTATAACATAACCATCATCCATGGTTATATGTTCTCCAATATCCATGGTTATAATGTAACAACATTAACATTATAAAAATCATACATATATTTTATACATTTTCATTAAACATTTTTATATCATAATCCATGAAAATAATGAGGTCTCATAATAAATAAATCATATTATGACTTAAGGAATGGAAATGGGTCTCAAAATCATCACATGTACTAATTATAGCATAGCCTATGGAAAAGTAATGGGTTTCAAAAATAGTTCTTCAAAAAATACCTAAACCATCTTGTTAAATAACAAGGATGGTACAACTGGATCATATACCTAATAAACCATAATTAACAAAAATGTATGTAATCATAGATATAAAATTATTTTGGATTATTAATTGGAACATTTGTTGAGAAAAAATGACTTTTATATTTAGAAAAAAAATTCTAGAACTGCAATTTTAGTAATAAACAACAAAAATCACATTTTTTTGAAAAGGAACATGGTAAAATATTAATTATTTTTTATATACATTATTTTTTATAATGGTGGATAATTATTTTCTTATCGTATAAATTTATCAAAATATTCATTTAATATTTCTATAATAGATAAATAGTCCTTGTTTGGAAAATCACATGATGATTCCCTTTAAGACAATTTTTAAAAATAATAAATCGATAAAAAGTTAATTTAAATTTTTTTGAATAATGTTAAAATGTTTATTTTGACCATTTATATACAATATTGATATGGAAGAAACAATTTATTCAATTATAAAATGAAACAAAGAATATTTTCCTTTAAACATTATTTTGGTCTCTTAAATCCATTAAGAGAGTAAAAATAAAAGAAAAAATGTATTATTTTGAAATAAATATATTAGAAGATATAAAATGAGTCTCTTAGGTTATAGATTATAATATATCATCAATTTAAGTATAACTTAATGATTCTCATCAAACAATGAGATTATAACATCAAACCCTTATTACATTAGTTTATTTTCAATCGAAATCCCAATAATGGAAATCAAAATATATGGATATTTATTTTCATTAGTTACCATTATAATTAAAATAAAATTCATTTAAGTCTAGTATAAAAACGACACAAAATAAAAAAGTGGTGTATAAGGAATTTTCCTCATAGAAATAAAATTTTCAAAAAGAATCCCTTACGTGCATTGGTAACATTTGAATCATAACCCCTATGAATCAATAACATTAAGTTGACCATTAAATATCATTAGAATAAAATAATTCTTCATATAAAATAATATAGGTTATATATATACACATCTTAAAAATAATATAGGTGCATAATAATACATATGTCCTAAAAAGACAAATTGAGATAAAAATCTATTTCCTTTAGGCTTGACATCCTTTATAAACATTCAAAACTATTTTATAATAATATTTAAATTATTAATTATCTATTAATAACCATAATCATATATATCATATCATATATTATTTACATATGATATTTTATTACCCATATATGAATTATTCCTTTTTAAAATCATATTTAGGGTAATAATTGATTCACCGTTCATGATTGTTTTTCTTCTGAATTTTCAGTGCATTTACATTGATCATGGTTGCATAGACATAAAAAAATTATAAATATATATAAATATTATATATATTAATTATATATTTATTTATATTAATCCCTTATTGTATGATAGATAAAATCAACTATATTATTTATAGAGACGGTAGGTCATACGTATGCAAGAATGTTTTTTCCATTTTATTGAAAGATGTAATGAATTAGTGGTAAATATGATATAAAAATAAAAGTGTAATTATCAAGTCATATATATCAAAATTATTTTTTATATTTAAAATTATAAACATCTAGGTAATGTGTCTATGAAATTCAAATCACACCAATTTACGAGGAGTTAGTCCATCGTACAAATGGGTGACATTAATATATTACCTCTGAATCTAATGTCAAAAAGAATATGTTATATTATAATTAAAAATATATAATTATATTATTAATATAATTTAAATAATTTATATAACATAAATTCATAATTTTATCCTTTCCTGAGAGGTGGTTATGAAATATTAATTACATTGGTTCATGTGGTAGGGGTCCGCCATGCACTTAATCGATTGTTTCATTTCCCATTTGATGGAGGATGAAGTGGATGTAAGTTATCACTCAATTATAATGACAACATAGAATAATTTTTATACTATTTTAACGATATATAAATTATTATGTCCAAATTTATGGTGGTAAGTGATTATGTGAAAACATAGTGCATTGTTAATACAATTACCTTCTCTTAATAGAAATATCATTTGGATTTATTAATAAATAACATGGGGATGGCCTTTTGGGATTAAACAAATCTCTTGAAATTCGTTGATGTTTTTGGAGAATAATTTATTGAAGGTTTGGTTAGGTCACATATAGTTACACATGCTTTATATACACTGATATTATATCTTTTGAGATAAAAATTAAATACATTAAACAAACATACGACCAAAGACCATAAGAGTTTATTTTTTTCTGGGTCTAGGTAAAAAATAATCTAAATTTATTGGAATATATTCGATTATAACGAAATAAATATTACGATTTATTATTCTTCTTAGACATATAAAAACTAAATCCTTTCTCTATCACCTCGAGAAAGAAAATATTGGAATGTTTGAGCTCAGATGGTTAGTGAGGGTAAAAAAGGAATATATATAACATAACCTGAACATAATGGTATTATAAATTGTATATAAAAAATAAACATAAGGGTATTAGAACATGACAACAGTCCTAAAATGAACGTAAGGATATGGGAACATGATAATAACATTTGAAAATCGGACCCTGTATATCAAATATCATAACATAGATTCATGGAATAATGATTTAATGTTTATTAAACAAGAATCATAATGAAAAAAAATATATCCATTCATGAGATAATAACTTTTGGAAGATAAATATAATTTTGGATTATAATATGAATATAAAAGAATTTACATATTAGTTAAGTGAAAACTCTAAAATAGTTTAGATAACTCCATGTGAGGATACGACTCTATGGCGGGACACACCACCATACCCATTTGTGTCCCTTTTCGCATATTTGAATGGGATCACTCCCCAAACCATCATAGTAGTAGAGGTTCACTCCATAGAACATGATGGAGGAAACATTATTTTATAGAACACGGTTCAATCCATATTCCATTCACTTTTATATCATGTAAAATAAATCCTTACCCAATTAATTGAACGAAGATATAGGTCCCAGATATCTATAATTATAATATATCCACTATCCATGAATATAAGATAATATCATTCAAATAATGAAAATTATACATATGTGTTCCATAAGATCATTAAAATAATCTTAATAGAACCAATGAAATGTAATCAGTTTCATAATCATTACATCATCACATAACTTGTTTAAAAGAAATAGGTTTCATTTTCATATGATTGTTTAATTATAATAAAACCCATTGAAAAATAAGAAGGATTTACTAGAATTTTATTATGGTATAATATGTGTAAAAATGAAATGGATTTATTGGGAATTTTATTAGGTTATAACCTATAAAGAATAAATAGGTTGAATTAAGATCTTGTTATTATAAACAAAAACCATTTAAATAATGTATAATAATGGTATCCTTGGATCATATCTCTAGAAAACATTAGTGACATTAAAGAAGATAATCCTAAATAGAATCTGATTTTTGAAATATTAATTTTCATAGTTCTTAAGGAAAATAAACTTTCTAATAATTAAAACAAATCTAAAAATCTAAATTTTTTTAAATTTCTTATCATTGAAAAATACAATTTCTAAATATAAAGGAATTGTAAAAATTAATATAAAATATTTCATATGGAAAATATATTTTCGAATTTCAAGAATAATTTTTAAAAAGTAAATAAATTTTAAATTAATTTCCAATTAAAATAAACATGTAAATATTTAATGGATGCTGTATATAATATTGAAGTTATGATCATAGAAAATTATATACATTCCATATACATTAAAACAATGATTATTTTAAAATTTTCAGTGAAGGGATAATAGTTATTGATTAGAAAATGACATGAATATTCCTGTAAATAAATTAATATTCATAAATGGGTAAAAATGTATCTAATTAATCATTTTTAGATTGTTTGAAAATATATTTGGAAATAGTTTTAAAAAAAATTGGTGAGTAAATGGATTTTCTAAAAAAGTGAGAAAAAATTAGATTATATTGGAAAAACATTCTCAATTATTTTAAATACCAAATAGTGGAAAAATGGTACCATTGCTTAATGATATCATCAATTACTTGATTATAAAAAAAATCATGGGTTTCTTTTGATATTTATCATAATATTGTATCATTGGAAGCATAATCATAAACAATATCGATAAATGAATAGATTGTAATATAAAATATATATCATGTTGGTGACATTGAAACATGAGCCCAATGATGAAATAAAATAAAATGAGACATAATATAACATTATTATTAATAAATTCCAGATATTACATTTTTTATGAGAATATATATAAATATATTGAAATAATATATGTACATAACATACATACATCTCAAAGAAGGAAAATTAATACAAAAATTGGTTACCTATTTGTCAGGATTTGAAAAGAATACCCTGTATAAGATAGGTCCTAAAATTCATATATAATTTTATCAAATATAACCTCATGGGTCATAAAAAATATTCATGGGAAGTATATACATATATTAAAATAAATACATGATGAATATGTCCTGTTCTATATAGAAAATAGAATGTGATATGGAAATCCATTACTATAAGTCTCAACATCCATTGTAGTTGTTCGGACCTAATGGATAATAACTATAATCTTATTATATTTATATATTATATAAAAAGTCTTATATATATACAATACAATGTATGAAATACTTATTTCTTTTTAATACGTTTTTATTAACAACCCCATGTTAAAGACTTGCTTCATGTAATAAATGATTATTTTTATATGTTTTGATTTGTTATTTTTGGTCTCGATAGTATAATTTTCATTCTATTTTATCCGGAATAATAATATTAACAAAAATATCATATATAAATAACAATTTTCTATTAAAATAATAATAGAGTATGTTTTTTTGAGAAATGATGTATGTTATGATAATGGATACAGTTGGTCGTAAGTATGCATGAGTAACATTTCTATTTTTCAATTATATTTATATAAATAAGGTTAGTAATATATTATCCTTTGATAATGATAATTATATTAGAATTACAATATTATTTATTTAAATATACTAATACATATCATTCATGTGGTTGAATGTGGGAAATTTATATATTTATTCATGAAGGCGTTAGCCAACACATATATGAATAATTTGATCATCATTGAGTGATTCAAAAGGTATAAAATAATATGATATAACAAATTTTTATAATTATGAATAATTAATTAATATCATAATTTTGGATTGAATATAATATATATCTATCCATATTATTTTCCATGTAAAGAGTTACTGAAAAATGAATCACATCACTATGCAAGGTGGTAGTACGTAGTACACACATACAATGTTATCATATCCCTTATGGAATGGAATATAAAAAGTTATATATGATATAATGACTCCGATGGTCTAATAAATTTCAAATTTAATTATATATAATTTATATCCATCATAATACCCCACCGTGGGAGGTGGTAATGGAGAAAAAGAAAAGGACATCTGTTTCTGAGGCTGATGTCCTCTATACACCTGAATAATTATTTCATAACACAATTGATGGAAGATAACATGGTTTTAGTTCATTACCATAACATAACAACATCTCTGTATATGTAATAGATTGGTATTACAATATCATCTTCGGTTAATTTTGATTTAATGAGGTGGAGAATTAAATAGGATAAAACACTCATTGAAGAACATTATATCGTATTTTTATATACTACTTATGTTTCCAACAGAATAACTCATATGTAGGATTTATGACAAAAATAATACATCTAAGAGTAGGGGATAAAATTTTTAATGTAATTTTGTCATGTATTTTCAAAACCAAAAGGGTTATATGGTGTGACGAAGTGAGAAGATATGGTGCCCTTTTATAAGTGAGGTGGGTGGTACACTTGAATTTGTTTTAATAAAAAAATATACACCCTCATTTTTATCAATTCCCAAGGATACTAAATGGATAAATATCGATAAATAAAGTTACAATGTGATTATATTTTCATTCAATGGAATTTTCATGTTTTGTGTCATAATTTGTTATTATCTATTTAATTTAACACATCAGTAAATACATTTTTTTAACTCTAGAAAATTGTTTTTTACTAATTTTACTATTATTATTTGTCAAAAATTATGTCTATAATAGAATATATTTATAAAATTATGATAATAAATTTTAAATCTATTTTCCAAAATTGAATTCATTTTCAAACATCTCAGATCTGGATGCGACTCAATTGGTTCCCTGTACCTAATTTTCCAAATGGACCCAAGTGAATTTCCTGAAACGCAAGAGGTTGTCAAATATCGGCAAGGGATTAAGGTGTGACAGTTGGGAAACAATTCCCTCATTAGATATGTGTAACATATCTGAATAATTAATATAACAATAGAGGATGTAGTAAACAATCTACAACAAGAATAAACTATGGAAGACTGATAATGAAAATAACCACACATAGTTCCTTACAATAGATGATGTAGCATGTAATATGTTTTAAAAAAGTATCCAAAACAAGTACAAAACTGTAATATGCAATATATGTACAAAAATAACAAAATAAAAAATGTGATGAGGAAGCATTAAAATCCTCTACTTGGTCACATACTATATTACTCATATGCAGCACATCAAGTTCATGTAGTAGGGCGCTTTCCCTAAAAAACACAGGCTATCTAATAATATATTTGGGCTTAAAAGCATGACCCGAACAGAGTTCAGACTAAATCCTAGAAGGAAACTACTCATGGTCTCTGTCAACCTGTCAGTGGACATATATAATACACATTGTACAATTGTGGAAGCAGTAAACAATGAGTTCTCAAAAACATGCACGATGAGGTCTTAGGGAACAATATAAAAAGGTATATGTGTAGAATGAATCCAAGATTTTGCTTTTTCTAGGTATATTCATCATTAGTCATCCATTTAATTATTCAACTTCCATGAATTATATAGTGTTTCTAGGCCTAGACTAGGCATAGTGACCCCCTCCCCTGTATAAAAGTAACCCTCAACTCATGATATAATAATCTTTTAAAAATATTCAAATAGAGCCCAGACTGGGTATCCCTCAATGGATCCATGGTTTCTCAGCATTTTAAGGATGATTTAATGATCCCTTCTAGCATATAAGTGGCTCACTCAAATCCTTTACATAACTAACCTCTAGAACCAGTCCATTGTCTTTTACCTGAGATGATGGTTCACCCAAGGTATATATTGTGCAATTAGTCACATGAGCCTGACCTTTTCCTTTTATAGGGAAATGGGGCTCACCCATTTCTAGTTACCTATTTTTATCATTTAATTCAATTACACATGCCATCTCGAAATCAACACATGAAAATTAAACTATGACATGGGATTAACATAATCAACTCATTAGGACTCAGTTTACATAATAACCCACACATGTAAATTAAACTATTAAATGGATAAACAAGAATAAATCACAATGGAAAAAATTATAAAAATCATTCTATGAAATTTAAACATTTACAAGTCTTAACATAAAAGGTATCTCATATGGGAAATTCATATAATGATCCATACATTTTTAGCAACCCAAAAATGGGAATTCATGACTAGCCTCATAGAAATACTCGGAAAAACAACAATTTATGGGAGCCACCCCAATCGGGTGGACCTAAAACTAAGTTCACAACCCTATAAATTCCATAAAAGCTTCTAATTAATTACCTAATCATAAATAAGCAATAATAGTGTAAATTATCATATCAATCGACACCCTAATAGTTTGAGTGAATTAATATCCCATATATAAAAGTCATGAAAATTCATGAAAGGCACATGACCACCTAACTCATACTCATATGAACCTCCCCATCAAATGTCGAGCTCTAGTTCTCCCCAGAACAGAGAAAATATACAAAATGGGAATAAACACTAGACTATAAATAACTAGATTGAGAGAAGAAATCAGGGCAAAAGGAACATGATGAATTGAGTGATCACCGAGTGGAATCTAATGCATCTGATGGTGTTTGAATCGGATATAGGAAGATATAATGGAAGGCCACCCTATGATCGAATCTCCTAGGGGTGCTATTCATTGAACAAAGGGGTGAGTTCTGTACAATTGTATATCAACGATGCTCTTTCCCTATTTAATCAATTAAAAAATTACACAGCATATTCTTGATACTAAATGTCATGTAATTAGAAATTTATCTATACCATTACATGGTCATGTACTTGGATTACATGGCATGTAGCCTTCCATACACGACATGTACCTACAAGTACACAACGTGAAGTTCCCAGTCAAGTTGTCTAATAGGTTTGCAGCTAGCACCTTGACCACTTTTCACCCATTTCTAATGTATGAATTCAAAAGGAAAGATCCATACCTCAAGGAAGAACCATGTTCTTAAAAAATCCCCCACAATCAATTCATCCCCGAATTTCCCATCCAAGTGTGGTGAAGGAACATCAGGGAATAAATATAGCCATTGGAATTGTACATCGACCTCCATATCCCAAGTCTCATCCTTCACTCAACCTTGCTTCTATAACACCCATAGGAAGCGAACATGCTGGAAATGGGGATCCATCATGCTAAAATCAACAGTATGAATGGGATGCATCTCAAAGGACACATCTCCATGAAAATCCACTTTTTCACGCTGAGTGGTGTGAGCTGGGTCTGAAAAGTAAAGTTGTAACTGGGAAACATGGAAGATGTTGTGTATGACCCTACACCATTGAGGTAATGGAAATTGATAGGAAATCAGCCCGACCCACTCTAGAATCACAAACAGATCAATATATCTTGGTGAAAGCATACCCTATCTCATAATCCTCTTGTGTCCCATCATCGGTGTGACACCTAGGAAAGCTCGATCCTCATCCTTGAACTCCAACGGTCATCTACAGAGATCAAATTATTATTTCTAATGAGACATTGCAGTATCCATCCACTTATGAATCTATTAATACTATTCAGTTGTCTACTGGACAAGATGAGTTCCCTGCATCAGCGCATGTCCAAACTCCAGCCACCACAGAGGTGATCGACATGGACTACCATATAATGTCTTATATGGCTCTATATGAATTGTAAAAAATAAGATATTGTTTTATGTGAACTCAAAAGTGGTATGGGTGCCTCCTCATAACACGTTAATTCCAGGTTGCATGCCCTAAGCATATCCCCCAGCACCTGAATCGTGCATTCTAACTGGCCATCGGTCTGGGGTATGAATGTTATACTTAGAAGAACCTGTGTACCCAAAACCCTTTTGTACCTTTTGCAGAAACATTAAGTAAATCGGGCATCCCTATCTAAAATGATAGAATGTGGGACCCCATACATTTGTATAATCTCACTGATGTTCAACCTCCCAAGCTCTACAACAATGAAAGTTTCCTTGATCAATAACAAATGTTCAATCTTCGTAAGTTTATGAACCACATACCATACTACATCATTACATTAGGCCGACCTCAAAAAAAAATTCAATACATTTATCATGAAATCATTCCATTTCCACTCTATAATGTGTAGCTGCTGTAATAGTTATGTTGGTCTTTGGTGTTCCTCCTTCACCTGCTGACATGTGAAAAAGCATATGACAAAACTAGCTATATCTCCCTTTATAACTAGCCACCATTACTGAATATGTAAATCCTGATACATCTTTCTGACACAGGGATTCACTGCCAAAACTGAATCATGAAAATCCCACATCAGATCCTTTCACATGTCTTCTGACACCCATACATGGCCATGTAACTGTAAAACCTCATCCTCACCTATGGTCCAACCAGGTGGACGGTTCTCACTTAATATACTCTAACGTAGAACTAGCCCTTCTGATTCTAATAGATCCCTAATCCCCACTCTATCCAATAATGTAGAGGTAAAAGCTAAGGATGTAGGAATATTTTTTCTATGACTGTCATGAACCTCCATGTGCATCTCAAAGAACAATACCACAAGCTGTCACTCGCTTCTGGCCTGATGCACTGACAACATCTAAGTACTTCTACTCAGTGGATCAGCCATTACATTTCTGTTTCCAGGCATGTAGGGAAGCTCTAAGTTAATGGACTGAAGGTATTCCACCCAATTTAACGGCCTTAGATTTATATCACACTAGGTAAAGATGTACATGAGACTTATTTAGTCATTTTACAACACAAAATCCTCTCATAAAAGTAATATTTCGAATAACGTAAGGCATGAACAACCGTGGATAACATGAGATTTTGTGTTAGGTAGTTCCTCTCATGTCACCTCAAATATCGAGACCCATACACAATGACTAAATCTCCATGCATAAGCTCTACTTCTATCCGGATACCTTATGCATCATAGTACATAGTGTAACTCTTGCACAACTCTAGAAAAATTAGTATCAATGACGATGTTAATCTTCTTTTCAGCTCCTTAAAGTCCATCTCACTAGAATAAGACCATAAATACATCTCACCCTTCTTTTTCATGCCCATCATCAGTTCCATTAAAAATGAGAATTCATATATGAAACTTCTATCGTAACCATAAAATCCTAGAAAACTTCACACCTCAACAACATTCTTGGGATTCTCCCAGGTAACTACTTGTCATGCCTTATCTAGGTCCACTTATCCTTCGGTCTCTGAGATGAAATGACCCATGAACTGAATCTAATCCAACAAAAAGTGGCACTTTTCGATATTAACCTATAATTGATGTTCTCTTAGTGTATTCAGAATGATCTAATGATGGTTGGCATGGTCGTGTTGATTGTGAGAATAGACCACGATTTCATCTAAAAAGACCACCAAAAAAGAATCCAAGTATGGATGGAACACTCAGTTCATCAACGCCATTAAAACTAATGGAATGTTCTTGAGAGCAGATGACATAACCAGATACTCATAAATTTCATACCTAATATGAATGTCCATATGAGGTATGATTGATGGTCGAACAAGAACCGAGTGATATCATGATCTCAATTCGATCTTCGAGAAAAATTGATCTCCTTGAAGCTGATAAAAAATGTCATATATCTGTGGAAAGGGATATTAGATTTTATTCATCAAATGGCTTAGCATCCGATAGTCCATACATAGCCTAAGGGTAACATCACCATTTCTCACTAAAAGGAAAAAATGAACCCAATGGATAACTATAAGGGTTAATGAAACCTTTTCCCCCCAAATCCACTAGTTTCCACTTGATCTCTTGTAATTCCAGCATAGAAATCCTGTAAGGATGAATGGAAACTGGTGCATCTCGTGGCGCTATTACGATAGAGAAATCCACCTCTCCTACATGAGGTAGTCCTGAAAATTCATTAGGGAAGATGTACCTGAAATGATAAACCATTTGAAGGAAATACATCTGATATTTTTCCTAATCATCTAGATATAAACTATCAATATGTGTTGTCATCCCACTCAACCCATGTCGCTCGGGTCCATCTTGGCATTATTCCTAGACATCCCACAATCCCTTTAATAGAAACAATCATTCTTCTGGTGGTGTTAAAATCACCCTAAAATGATAGCAATCGAAAAAGTATTGAAAGGAGACTAACTAGTCTATTCCAATTTTTAAATCAAATCCTATAATCTCTAATATATAAATAACCGAGAATAAGTGACTCCCTCCAATTTTAAGGGGGAACTCCTGGAATTATCACACACCTGCCCTTCTAATCCCAAAATGACTATATAGTTTTATAACATCATATGACGTAAAAATAGGGAGCCCTAGGCTCTTCACAACAGGAACAGATGTGAAAATATGTGAATCCCATATATTATTAATTTTATAATCTAAAAAATATTCTACTATAATTGATCCTCTAATAGTAGAAGGTCATGGATCCTACGCATACTGGGTCTATTTCATTGTATAAGGATTTCTTGTACCACAACCCTAAGACACTACTTGGCTACCCGGAGCAAACCTTCCCTACTATTGCTATGATTCTAGGGTATTCCTACCTCAACCACAACCACCACCTCATCCTGAACGGCCTGTCACATTCTAATTCTCTAACTGGTGAGAAGCTGTTGGCCCTACTCTAGAACTTGGAGTCTATGTACTTCCTTTCTCACTTGTTTCTGGTGGAAACTCCCTGTAGAAATAATGTAAATGGCCCATCTCACTGTAAGATCAACACTCGATGGGCCCATCGGGAACTGAGGTTTATTATACACAATTCTTCTACACTAGAAACTTCTCACCTGATAGCCTAATGACACGTTCTGAGTACTAGAATCGCTATGTGTATGCTTCAGATGATGATTAATGCTGCTGGTCAAAACCATACCAGATCTTGCTAATGAACCACCCTGGCTCACACATTTTGATTCCCTCTGATTCCTCTTAGTAATCAGTTCGTGGTTCACTATAACAGATATAGTAGTCATATATAAGATATTCACCTATGAGCAAATGTCATTCCTCATATCATTCTTGAATTGTTTAGCCATTGACAGATCATCACCCATCATAATAGATGTCAAGAACTAGCGATCTGTAAAGTAGGAAGTGTAATCCATAACTAAAAGAGCACCCCAATAAAGATGACTAAACTCATGGTCCTTGTCATCCCTTAGAATCTTGGGATCGAAGTAGTCATATAACACTATCTGAAGAACTCCCCATGCCATGTCCTGTTGACGCAATGTCTGTGTGGTAACATCCCAACACCACTTGGTTGAATCACATAGCATATAAGTTGTGAGATTGAACCTCCTCTCATGATGCATCTCATGATGCTCGAAGATCGATAACATGGCCTCTAGCCATGAATCTACTTTCTATGGCCTTAATTCCCTAGAATGTTTGTACAGGTGCTACTACTGGAACACTCGTGTAAAGTTCTCCATACACATGGAAGGTTGTGGGGCTCCTTGAATGGTTTTCATGAATGTCATAAAGCCTTCATAGAAAATTTAATCAGAAAATGTTTCTGTTATAATAATTTTTGCCACAACTGGCACAACTAGAGGGTCCACTAGTAGCCCATGACCTACCACCTATGAGTTATGATCATCGCCACCCTCCTAGTGTAAAAATGAAGTTCTTCAAGGTGTAATTTCTCTGTAAAGTCCAGCACATACTACTCAGTATAAGATTAGTCATCAAGGTACATAGTTCAAGAGATCAAGAACTAAATAGATAAAGAAAATCCTCCAAATTTCATAAATGATGGGTAAATGACATGTATGAACTAAACATGGAATGTCCCCTTAAACTCTCACATGGGTGTGTAACTCTACCTTCCTTGGTCATGTAAATGTCCTAGGTACACAACATTTCTAGATGAAACCTGGCATGTACTCAAGTATTCCCTCCAATCCATGTACGTTTACAATGCTAGAGCAATATGGGAATGCTTATGAAAAACTCTACAGGGAGTACATAAGGTAGACGATGTGTGTTGATCAAAAATCAGCAACCTATGTTCTCTCTAACATGGCTGGAAACATAGTAAAAAATCACACGATGTGTACTCAGAGTAAAAAATGTGTACATCATATGATATTTTCTTCTTGAACAAAATAAAACACGGTGTGTGTTCATAGCATCACATGCTATGTTGTCTCTGTTTCCAGAATGTAAGCCTCAAAAACAACCCTAGAACCCCTATTTATGAAAAATAATGCAACAGTGTTCCAAATTCTGATCCGTAGGGGACTATACTCCCCACTAATCAAAATAATGACATCCACATATAGAACATATGACACAATCTATATCCCATGGCCAAAACATGATCCATCAAATCCAGATCTAAGAGGCCCTATACTCCTCAGGGACCAATGCTTGGTGTCCATCCAATTGAACTGAACACATACGAATACACATATCACAATAATAGGCATATATGTCATGGTACCTATCACAAAATCACGTATATCTAGAATTATATCTATCAAAACATCATGAAATCATTCATTCTCTTTAAATGGTATGGAAAAAATGCATGACATGTGATTTCTAATAAGTACCTATATGATAGATGAGATGGAATACCCTCATCTCATCAGGTTGAAACAATATAGAACCACATTGATATAAATAATAAAAATCAAAATCAAATGTGTCACACAATGGTGAAATAGAAACAACTGTAATAGCTCAAAATACAAAAATTACAACTTAATTTAAGGTAATTTGGATTAACACTATACGTTGGGTAGCTACTACTGGGCAGAAATTAGTACCAAAACCCATTCCCATTATTACAATGCAAAAAAGTAAGTCAAAATAGAAAAGAATCCTCTGATTCCACTTGGTAACATCCTAGATCCTGATGCCACTCAACTGGTTCCCAGTGCCTGGTTGGCCATGTGGCCTCTAATGCATATCCGCAAATTCCAGAGGTTGGCGACTAGCAGTAAGGACCTAAGGTGTGATAGGGGGGAAAATATTCACTCATTAGAAGACTTTAACATAGATGAATAAAAAATAATACAATATAAGAATTATTAACCAACATACAACTAGAATTAATAATGGAAGAGTGATAAGATAAACAACCAAGCATCGTTCCATACAAAATATGATTCAACATGTAATATGTTCTAAGAAAGTAACCAAAAAAGTACACTGCATTAATACCCAATATATGTCACAAAATCACAAAAGAAACAAAAAAAGATAAGGAAGAGTCACAATAATCACCTCAGTCCCATTCTCTCATACTCTTAAGCATCACATCATGTACATATATCATGTTGCTTGCCCTGATCGACACATGAAATCATATAATCTATTTGGGCAAAACACCATGACCTAAACAGGATGTGAGACTAAATGCTATTAGGAAACCACCAAATTTATATTCCAATCGATTAATGGATATATATAATAGGCATTGTACAATAGTGAATGCAGTAAACTATGATTACCCAAAAACAATCACAACATATGTCTCAAAATAGAATGTAAATACGTATATGTGAAGATGGAATCCAAGATTCTGCTTTGTCTTGTTAGATGCATCTTAATTCAACAATTTCATTATTCATGTTCCGTGAATTTTATAAATTCTTGAGGTTTGGCCAAGGCTTGATGAACCCCCATATAAAATTAACCATCAACTCATGATATAATAATAATTTAAATCATTTGGTAATATAGTTCAGCCTGGGTATCCATCAATGGATCCTAGTTTCGCTCAACATTTTAATGTAGAGTTAGTGAGCTCGAACACCCTATATGTGGATCACTCATGGAATTTACAAAATTATCTTCTCGATTCCATCTATTGTATTTTAATCGATTAGATGGGTCACCCAAGGAATATAAGGTGCAATTAGTCAGATGATCATGATGATGTATTTTAACTGATATTGTTGCTCACCCATTTCTAGTTACCTCTTTTTTTCAATTTATTAAATTACAAATTCCATCTGAAAATCACCACGTAAAAATTAAACTATCACATGGCTTTAACATAATAAAATCATGTGGGATTAGTTGAAAAAATAACCAACACATGTAAATTAAACTATTACATCATTAAACCTAGATAAATCACATCGTAAGAAAATATAAGAAGCCTAATATGAAATTTAATCATTTACAAGTCTTAATATAATAAGTATCTCACTTAGTCAATTCATATAATGAGTAATTAATTTTTAACAACCCATGAATGGGAATTTAAGTCAATCATTATAGTCATTCTCAGCCAAATGGCCATCCAAGGGAAACACACCCATGGGTGGGGGAATCAAGGTTCACAACCCTGTACCCGCTTTCAAATATTCAAATTAAATACCTAATCATCATAAATCAATAACAGGGTTCATTATTCAATCATGTGACACCCTAAAAGTGGCTATGTGGAACTTCGACATAAATAAACATCATGACATTTCGTGAAAGGCACAATACCTACTACCTCGTACACATACGACTCTCCTTGTCTGGCATCAAGTTCTAATCACTCTAGAATAGAATAGATCTACAAAAAGAGTATAAATAATCAACCATAAATTACTAGACTGAGAGAAGAAATCATGAAGAATGTCTAAAGTGGACCCAAGAGCTCACTGAGGGGTGTCGATCACATTTGTTGGTGTTCGGATTGATGATCAGACAATGAAACAAGAGGCCATCCAATCCTCAGATCATCTAGGTGCACAGTTCGTTGAACGAATGTGTGAAAACTATACGTTTTAAAAAAAATCCTATTACCAGATTTAATCAATAAAAAAATTTCACAGTGTGTACTTGAGACTAGATGTTGTGTCTGCACAAATTCAAGACAGAGCATTACATGGTTGTGTATTGGGATTACATGGTATTTAACCTTCCATACATGACTTGTACTTATAAGTACACGAATGTAGTTCTCTGTCATGTCAAGTAACATACCTACAACCAACCCCTCAATCTATTTTTCTCCCGATTTCTTAACTATGAACTAAAAATGAAAGATCCATACATCAAGGAGAAACCGGGTTCGTAAAAATATAATTAGAAAATTTAAATTTAAACTTAATATTGAAAAAACAATGATATAGTGTGGTTTTGAAGGGAAAATGTTCAAACGTAGAAAATGTTTTTATATACAAATTCAATATGAAATTTTAAAAAATGAACTAAATATAATTAATCGATATATTTTTGAAATAATTTTAAATTAAAAATAATCTAAAATATTATTTCAATTTATAAAAAATATAATAGAAAATGCAGTTTTCCAATTAAAATTCAGTATTTTTCAATATTCATGAAAAATGATACTTATTAGCAAAATACAAAAAAATCACCTTAAGATAAATTTTATATTATAATTTAAAAATTTATTTTATAATATCAATATAATTTTCTATAACTGGTAGAAAAATAATTTTAAAATTAGTGTGCCAATGACCACAATGACGACTTTTAGATAAATTTTGTTTAAAAAAATGATTTCTTATTATCTCATGTTTAGATAAAAAATAATACTAATTGTAAATATTGAAATGAATTTATAAAAAATAAATTTAATTAATATTATCAAAAAAACTGCTTTGGATAAATTTTTGATGTAGAACTAACTTTTATGTCTAAAATTAAATATATAATTTTTATTTTTTTATAATGGATACAATTTTGATTTCAAATTAGTTGGTTAGTAATGAATTAATTTTATATACATATGTAAACGATATTTAATTAATCTTTTTATCTTATTCAAACTCTAAATTAAAAAATCTTGGTGAAAACAAAAAAATTAAAAAAATATTATTATTAATAACATGTTGTCTTTTAAAAATAAATGTCACGTGTAATGGAAGATAATATTAGTGTTTTTCCAACACATTTTAAAATCAATTTTCTATATAATGAGTTCTAAAATTATAGTTCAATATAATGTTATCAAGACTCAGTTTGGGGAATATTATAAATAATAATAATTTAATTTGATGTAAGTCACAAAATCATAGGGTGTTACATTTGACCTCTTTGAAATTAATTTCCCCATTATAATTTTTCTTGATCACCAATGATTTAGCATTTGAAAATTCAGTTGTAGAAACCCCTATTTTACAAAAAAAATTAAATATTACATTAAAAAGAGAATCATGATAACATAAGGGTTACCTAAATTATATCATAATAAAAATTTCACATCAGAGCACATGGGTATGTAATAAAGATTTAGTCATGTAAGAAAATATTAAATAAATATAGATAGTGACAATGATTATTTTTTCACAAGATTGTGGGTTATTAAGAGAAGTTTAATGAACACGAAAACCATAAAAACTGTGTCATAAAAAATATTGATGATATCAAAAATAATAATAATATCAGGAAAATATTTTATTTCAATATCTCAATAATGTATAATTTTAAGAAGAAGATGTACTCACATTATTAACTTCCATTTTATAATCAATATGTCAACCTTTTGGTTGTTCTATGATGAATTTCTTATTAATCTCTTACTCTATGAATAGAATATTAAATCTTTAGGCATGAAGGACTTTTGGATCAAAATATTCATAATATAATGCTAATTCATTACTTCATTATCTATTTAACATCAATAAAATTTCTAATAGGTTATCTAATATTATTAAATATTTATATATGTTAATCTCTAAAAACTCATCCAAATTTCAAATTCATCCATTTCATAAACTATTAACCTTATTATCATTCCAAAATAAAAAAAACGAAAAAATATATAAATAAGGTAACTAAATTTAGTAAATTTCATCCCCATATATCTTAATGTAGCAATTTGAATATAACATGAAAACAAGTGAATACTATCATCACATATTCTCTTGATACATGTATATAACCATAATTAGCATAAAAATATTTAAAAAATACATGATTTTGTATTGCTTATATAAAACATATAATACATCATATACTACAGAAATCTAACAATATTTTAAAATTTAACATTGATAACATAATTTATATTTTCAAACAAGAAATAATCTATTCTAATGATATCAACACTATACTGTTTACATTATAATAACCAATCATATCATCATCTAAAGTAAACCCCATTTTTTCATCATCTTAGATATTCTATGGGTTAACTTCCCTTCATAAAATTATCTCATTGCTATAAAACAAAATTTTCTAGGTCAGCAAAATTATTCAAAATATTTTAAAAAATACTTAATATAAAGTCTAATATTAAAAATAAAAATTTATTTCATGATTCATATAACCTAAATCTTGAATAAAAATACATAATAAATTAAATAATCCAACATCCTTCTCAAACTATTAACATGGACTCATAATTTTTTTCCTTAATACCACATTGATTTTACATGTAATTCATAGTTTCATCATCATCAACTATTAAAAAAATTAATCATAAAACCTTACTAATTATCCTCATGATCATTCCACCTAAGGACACCGATTTAAAAAATTCTCATAAATTACACATTTAAAACATTCAATAGTGATTAATTCCATAGGGTGACCATTATTCTCCATTATATTACGAACCAACCATTTTAATTTTTTCTAAAATTACATTCATTGTGTCCATATTTTCCACACTCAAAACAAAATTTTGTATCTCTTTGTCATTTTATTGACAACTTCATCAAAAAAACATCTTCATATAGAAAACCAAATATACATCCCTCCATAGTCCCTATTACATAATGGCTCAAAATAATCAATCATTATCTCCTATTTTGTGTCAAAGCGGTGGTGAATTTTCCTATTCTTAATTGTGTAATGTGTTATATGATTAGTCATAACCATAATATCCTTCACTATTATAATCTTTACATTTGGAATGTCAGTAGAAAACTATTTTTAACATTTTATATTAACCACATTCCTTCTAGTTGTAACCATTGACTAAAAAAATCATAGAGTAAAGAACACTAATCATAGTTGGAAACCTCATAATAAATATAAATTACTTATAATATTTCTATGATATGAAACATTATTTTAAATCAAATACACCTTAATATTATCCTAGTCCATTCATTATAACAATGTTTTTAAATCCTTAATGATGGTTTCTAACTAGCATGTGAAATTCTAAATTCTATCCCATAGAAGTGTAAAAAAAAGGTGAAATGGGGATCTTTTTATTCCTCGGGTGATGATCAAGTATATCTCAATGCACCAATTTCAGAATTACTGCCACTAGGTACCTCTATGCTATATCCAAATAAACATATAGTATCAAAATTGAGATATATGTTTTTTAAAACCATCAGATGTATCATTTAACACATTTTCATGAAAATTTCCTATACATTGAATCAATATCAGACTTCTCCTTAGATACATCCTTAGATATATCAAAAGAAATATCTCTTAGGATAACATGAATGTCTTCCCATCCTTATATATAATGTAAAAATTAACCATTCCCATTATACCATATAGAGTGAACTAGACCCCTAATATATATAAATAACATAATTTTAGATGAATATACAATACATAACTCAAACACATGACTATAAAATTTAATTTCTTATTTCATTCAGAGATGAAGTAAATAATATTATAATATGGTGAAATATATTTGATCTTTACCATAAACATCATCCTATTTAGTACTCCTAATATTCATATCCTCCTTTCATAATTTATTCATAACCCACTAAAAAGGAATGACAATAAAGGGTGATATCAGAATCATAGTAAGGTTTAAAAAGGGAAATACATAATGATAACATAAACATAATGGTATGAGAACATGAGCATAAGAGTAAAATGAAAAAAATCGTATGAGAAAACGTGTATAATAATAACTTGAATATAAGGGTATAATAATATAATGATATCATTAGAAACCTATTTTATAAATATAAAAAATCATAATATAGTGTCATGATATAAATATTGGTAGTTAATAAGAATGAAATCATATAGTAAATAGAATAATATGGTTCATGATATTTTTTTAATCACTCATTGAATATTTTCACACACATAATCATATAAAATTAATTCCTTATTAGTTATAAAGAAGTTCAACATATTATTAGGGCTCCCCATGGCCATCCAAACCTCTTAGATGTGTCAAACCAGCATCCCAGTGGAACCCCATCCCTCATATTAAAATGGGTTCACTCTAAAAACCCTCATTACAGTAATGTTTTTCTCATAATACAATCATTGAAGAAAGTGTCCATACTAATCCATGTTTACTCCATATTCCAATCCATTCAACATCATGATATGTAAAATCTTAAAAAATTATTTATAGGGAGATATAAATCCCAACCATCATTGGTTATAACATGATGACCATGTATGGTTATAACATAACCAAAATCACATAATGAAAATAATATATATGTTTGTGTATTATATTTATGAAAATTTTGATATATCAAACTCCATGAAAATAAATGGGTTTCATAATCATTTTATAATAACATCAATTATAGAAATGAATTATATTTCATATTGATATTGTTATTTCTTAATATATAACCATCAGAATAAAAAAGTGGGTTTCATAAGAGTTTTATCATTTTATAACCTATGAAAAAAAGTAGGTTTCTTAATAATTTTATCATAATATAACCTATAATAGAAAAAAGGTTTCCAAAATATATTATCATCATCAATATAACCCATTTAAAAAGGTTTCCCTAGTTTATATTATAAGTGACATAAAGGTGTTTATCTTATATTGAAGATGATTTTTAAAGATTACATGGTTAATTTTCTCATGAAAATGACCTATCCACTATAAAAACACATTTTAAAAAGATAAAACAATTTCAAAATCATTTTCATTAATAATAAAATTTTAAAATTACACATGAATCAATAATAAATAGTTTAAAAAATCTAGAGGAAAATATTATATTGAATTTTAAAAAAATATTTTAAAAACAAAAAAATTGATATTTTTTAAAAAAAACCATAAAAACATGTAAAGAAAGTTGTAAAATAATTTTATTTCTAGATAGTGAAAAAACATGAACATTTCATACATATTAAAAAATAATTACCTTTATATGTCCGATTAGGATAAACATACATTATTTGAAAAATGACATGAAGGATGACTTTTAAGATAAAATATAGAAAATAAAAACTATGGTAAAAACTAATTTAATAAATCATTTGAATAATGTTAAAAAAAATTCTGAAACCATTTTTAGAAAAATGTATTTAGATTAAAATGAATGTCTAATTGAAAAGAGATATAAATTCAAATGTCATTAAAAATATTTTATCAATTATTTTAAACACTGAATAGTGGAAAATGTTACTATTACTTGATAATATTAGGAATAAAAATATATTCCAATAAAATTCATTGTTTTTATGAGTTATGGATCATAATATTTTATCCTCGGAATCATAATCATAATCAATCCTGATAAATTATGAGATTGTAACATAAAATCCTCACTACATTGGTAACATTGACATGCAAGAACCAAAAAGTAATAACATAAAATGGAATTGAGAAACACCGAGGATAAATAAATTAATGATATTAATTGTAAAAAAGTATTTATATACTTTTCTCAAAAGAATATAGGTGTATAATCCATATATGGCTCAAAGATGGAAAATTGAGGCAAAACCCATGTACAATTTTTTATCTTTTGAACTATAAAACATATGAATGATATGTCCCAAATGGATATTTAAATAAATAGATATTTAAATTAAAAATACAATAAATACATTGGAATTTTATAAAAAACAATATATCAAAAACATTGTGAATATGGAATCTGTCTCATTGAAAAATAAATGTGAGATGTAAATCCCATAATATCAGTCCTGAATTCCAATGTATATCTCCTAAAAGAATACATAATAAATATAATTATATTTTAAATATAATAATGAACCATATTTGTATGTATCATACAATATATTATTTTCTAATGTTATTTTGTTACCCATTAATTATCAATTCCATGTTAAAGGCACATTTACTGTAATAACCACTTAGTTTTTTCTATATATTTTAAATATTAATTTTTTGTCCTACTTCTTTAATCATGGTTCAATTATATATAGAATCAAAATAAATAAATTGATTTATTTTTTATATAAAATTTATAATCTTAATACCAATAATGATGTATGGTTTTCAAAAATTAAGTACATTACAATCATTGAGATGTAGGTTGTATGCATGCCTGAGTAATGTTTCCGTTATTAATGATCATTATGGAATGGAGGTATGCAATTTATTTTCATTATATAATGATCATAATATAAAAATTTCCTTATTATTCAATTAAATATAATACTTCTTAACCATACTATGTTTTAGTGATGAAATTTGTTTCACATCAATTCGTGTAGGTGATGGTCCACATTTACACGGATGATGTTATCATTATTACATGAGTAAAATGGTAAGATATGAAATCATATATTATATTTTATAAATTATAATAAATTCATTAATATCATTATTATTTCATTCATTTCATATATATTTGTCCTTGTTATCTTTCATGTAAAACTTTAGTGAAAAACAAATCACATCACTTCACAAGGCGGTACTCTACCGTACACATGAACGGAGTTATCGTATCACATATATAATGAAAAAAAAAATTTAATTACTAAATTATTAAAATAGAGATTTAATAATTTTAAATTAATATATATATATATATATTAACTATATCCAGCATCATAACCAATTTTGAGAGGCGGTAGTGAAAAAATGACATCAGTTCGCGTGTTGTTAATCTGCCACACACTCAAATGATGTGTTAATAACTAATTTTATGGAACCTAATATTGTTTCATGGAATTATATTTAGATAAAAAATATTTTTAAACGTAATATATTTTCATTTTTATAATATAATGTTTTAATATTGAGTGAATGTGGTGGATGATGATCTTGAATTATAACTATCATTTAGTAACGTCATGTCATTTTCGGATATCCTCTTTAGGTTTCTAGGAAAAGAAATAAAACGATTGATTCATTCCCTAAATAATGATTCTAGGATTAGTGGAGGGAATTTGGAAACTGATTTTCTCAAGTCTTATTAGATCCAAAATGGTTTTGTGTGTGAATAATATAAGAGGGGGTGGCCTTTAATAAGTGTGGTTAGTGGAATACTTATAATTTTTTGAAAAGAAAATTGTGTAGGCCCATATTGATATTTAATAATAAAATAAAATTCATTATAATAGATATTAGAAGTTATAATTTCTATATATTCCCATAAAAAATTTTTAACATTATTTTGATCATTTTTTACCCTTATCTTTTTAGATCAACCCCATATGAACCCCATTTATACATTCACCACCCTAAATAATGCTTATTGTATTTTTTATTTTTTTATTTTTCAATAATAAAGAAGAGATTATTATATTATATAAGTTATTATTATTATTATTATAAATATACAATCAATTATTTTAAAATCCATTCACATAAGTATCAAATTTTAATTTAAAATTAAACCCACAAATGTGGGGAGAAATATTGTTTTTAAAGAGAAATTGTTGAAATGTTTAAAATTATTTTATATAAAAATATAACATCATATAATTTATAATGACATAAAATTGATTATAGTATGTATAATATTATTATTTTACTTAATAAACAAATATAAAATATAATTCTACTTAATAACACTACAAAATAAACAGTGTTTAGCGGCGGTTTTGTGGCGGCGGTTCACAAAACAGCCGCTAAACGTTTTCCGAAATACGTTTCGCGGCGGTTTTTAAAAAACCGCCGCTAAACCTTTGTTTTTTTTAAAAACCCCGACCCTTCCCTACCCCGACCCCGTTTCCCTGCAACCCTCGCCCGTAGCCCCCTTCCTGCAACCTTCGCCCGCAGCCTCCCGCGACCCCCGGCGATCCCGCGACCTCCTCCGGCGACCCCGCGACCTCCTCCGGCGACCCCGCGACCTCCTCCGGCGGTGCCTGCGACCGGAAACCTGCGACCCCCTTCTCCCGAGGACCTTTCTTACTTCGACCTCAGCCCCAAAGTGAGTTTTATGGATGTTCATATGTTGTTTAACCATATTATGGGTGTTATTATCATGTAATTCTCATTTTTAGACGTTTATGCATTCTCACATCATGGTATGTTTAAAAGCTGATATGTTTTTTTTGGTTTTCATTCCTGATGCTAATGGTTTTAGTGTATCCTCTTAGAAAATGGAGGAAATAGTGAATGAAATTTTTTGAAATGGTCAGTGATGTTTTTGAATGACTTATATCTGGTTAGTTTGTAAAAAGTATCAGTGTTTTCTAGACAACACATCATTGAAATGACATACTGATTAATAAACTGCTAGATGAATTGACTGCTGAATTGGAACTCATTTGGTTATTCTTAATTAATTATATAATTCCCTAGTAGCGATGCATCGTGTTCAGAACGAGACTATGTGCCAACTGGTGAAATTGAGCTTCTTTAAAAGTGTCAAAAATAGCTAGTTTGTTTGGTCTTAACATGCATGGTTGGGTGAAGTTGGTTATAATCAATATAGAGAACATCATCTTGTGCTTGGATGGGTTGTTTTAATGGCGAGAATCGATGTGTACTGGATTTAAAATATTTCCATGTTTGTATTGTGACATGAAAATATAAGTGAAATTTTTTGCTCGGGACATCACTAGAAGTTGGGTATGAGTTCCAGTGGATAAATTTGATGTAAAAATATTGTACCGGAGGAGGCGGCATCACATTTCTAGATGAAATGTGTTTTCTATTTATGATGAGTGTTTTTTTTAAATTATCATCTAGCTATGGATCAACATATTTCTTATCTCTTCATTAATTTCTATCATTGAGGAACTTTTTCATGGAACACTGTTAAGTTGAGGTGAGTAGAGTGTGAATCAACCATGTTTTTTTTATAAAAAGTAGTATTAACAAATCTAAATGAGGTTGATTTGAAATAGACCATTACATATTTTATATAACCATGCCGAAGGCATATTTGTAATTCTAAAAGGGTTTGTTCATTAGAATGTTCTAATAGCAGAGATACTGTGAATCAGAATTGGAATTTAAATACTAGTTCTTATGTTAAGAAGAAACAAAGGTTGAATTATTAATGATAGTATTAAATGATCAAATCTTCCGTTTTAAATAATTGGTAATGCATAGTCTCTATGTTTCAGTTAGGAATACGAGATTTTTATTGATTTTTAATTTCTCATGTATCGTATGCCTAGGGTATTCTTTGTGGAGGGTTGTGCATCTGGATGTACAACATGCCTATTTGAATAACTATTTATCACATAAGTATGTAGGATTTTTTTTCCATCTATTCCTCAAGGATTCTCAGGGACCATAATTTTTAAGGCGGAGAGATTGTACCATCCTGTGTTTTTTACTAGTTCAAAATTTTCAGGAGTTTTTTGTCATTTAATTTGGCAGGAAATACGTATCCTAAATTGAGATTCATAATGTAAATAAAAACCATTGAACACATAAAAATTCATTTTTTGAGGTTTATGTCTATTATAGTATAATATAATGAATCTAATTCCCTAATTTCATTGTCCATTGTATATTAAATTAGAATCATTGATGGTTTTAGGCCTCAAATTTTTACCACAACTTAAGTGTGCATTCCTTGAATTCTTTTATGTAACCAATTATTTTCTAAAAAAAATCATGCGGAGGTGTGCTATCTTATAAAATGAAAACATGCTGATTAATGAAATTTTAATGGGAATATCACTCCAATATGTTATTCCATAATGACCAAACAATCAATTAAGTGGGGTTTTAATACCTTTTATTGAAGGAACTAAATAATTTTTTGTGTCACGAATGATAGCATGGCCTAAATTATACAATGTTCATATAGTGTGTTTACTATTTATGAATGTTCCCCTGGACCCTAATACTTTATTATGTACATGGAAATATAGGAAAGTGGAATGATATTGGAATGGAAATATAGGCAAGTGGAATGATATTGGAATGGAAATTTAATTTCCATTCACTATTATTAATATTATTCAAATTATTATAATTGAAATACTTAAGTACATTGACCTTATTATTTTATAATTGAAAAGTAACACAGAAATGGGCATCTAACATATGCATGACTTGTGATGTGGAATGCTTTTAAACATGACAATTCTTATATTTGTTGGAATTAAATTATCAAATTAGTTATGTATTCCTTGAGATATACTTTGGTTCCATATATTGAACTCCATGAATGGACTCATAGGTTACTTGTTTTATGAATACCCCAATAGTAATACTTTGATTCTTTTATAAAATGCCCTATACTGGAAAATGAGGCATATTACATATCTACCAAGGAGTGATCCTGATTCTCTGGATGAGTGACCTTCTTTAGGGATAGATTTTTATACCATTCCACAAGAGACAATCAGACCCCTACATGATATACATGGGAAGATCTCAAAAGTTCAGGCTTTACACCATGCCAAAAGTGATACAAAGGCTTCATCATATGGATCACCTTTGATGGACGCTTACAATGATGTGTATTTTTTGTTATCCTAGAAAGATAACTATGATCCTTTTTATGGATCACATTATATGGGATCATGATTAAATGAATTATATTCTAAATTTTACTTAAATGTGGCCATTTAGATTTCCCTAGAACAATAAAACAAACATTACCCATTGTGAAAATGGTTTCAGTGAATGTAGTTAACTTGATTTAAAATGCATTATGATCAGTTTCGATCACACATCAAAGGGGTGTTGTTTGAGGCAACATAAATGTGTGATCGATGGTGTTATGATAAGTGTGTATCCCGATATTCTTATTGCTCCTAAATGAGGTGTTGACGTTGTCTCCTATGGACCAGACTTGTTCAGTTGGTCTGAAATGGTAAATGTGGTCAATGAATCATCTTTATTATATTATGCATACTTTATGGTCAATGGTTCATCTTTATTATATTATGTTTCTGTAATCTTACACTATCGTATATTTTGTGTAGGCACATTGTGATATACATGGATAAAAGCTGGATCACATTACCGAGGAACACATCTCAATATGTTAAGGGTTTGAATGGGTTTTTAGATTTTGCAATTTCTAATCGATCCGTTGAAGGGAGAATAAGATGTCCATGTCCTAAATGTAAATTTAGAACATGGTTGAAGAGAGATGAAGTTTATGAACATTTAATACTGAAGCAATTCCCTGAGCAATATTTGTGTTGGATTTTGGCATGGAGAATCAAACAATACAGAAAGATTGAGGACTGATGTTAATCCACAGAATGAGGTCCCAAGTTCTTCGACAATGGAAAATGAAATGCAAAACCTCATAAATGATGCATTCGGCACTGCAAGACACCACTATGAGCATCAAAACATATCAGAACAACCAGAAGAGGGTGCTACAAATTGCAACGTGACAAGTGATGTTTCTGAGACTGTAACACAAGCAGATCAAGATTGTAACATATCATTGGATCCTCTTGATTCAGTGGAGCCAAATGTAAGGGAAAACTTCATTGAGGAAAATGCATTTCATGATTTAGTTGACGATGGAAATCAAGAGTTGTATAGTGGGTGTTTGAAATATTCAAAGCTTTCATTTCTACTGAAGTTGTACCATATCAAATGTCTATGTGGAATTACCAATAAGGCAATGTCCATGTTATTGGAATTGATTCGTGATGCATTTCCTGAAGCAAAAATCCCAGAATCGTTTTATGATATGAAAAAAGTTGTTAACAAGCTTGGTCTGAATTATACAAAAATACATGCGTGTCCCAATGATTGTATGCTTTACTGGGGAGAGGATTCAAGTAGACAGAATTGTAAGAAATGTTCTTCTTCTAGATGGCAGTCAAAGGGTGATGTTGGAAGTATGACTGAACATAATTTCACAGAGAAGAAGAAAAGGAACACACCTGAAAAAGTTTTGCGTTACTTTCCTTTGAAGCCTCGATTGCAAAGATTATTCATGTCATCAAAAACCGCCGAACACATGAAGTGGCATGCTGTAGATAATAACAATGATGGGTTAATGAGACATCCACGGGATTCCCAATCGTGGAAGACATTTGATTCATTACATCCAGATTTCTCAGCTGATCCTATGAATGTTCGATTGGGATTGGCTGCCGATGGATTCAACCCATTTGGGACTTTGAGTACGAGTTATAGCATTTGGCCAGTTGTTTTGATCCCTTATAATCTGCCTCCGTGGATGTGTATGAAACAAACATCTTTTATCATTTCGATGATTATTCCTAGAAAACAAATGCCTGGAAATGATATTGATGTATACCTGCAGCCTTTGATTGAAGAATTGCAGGAGTTATGGAGCAACGGTGTTGAGACATTTGATGTTTCTTCTAAAACAATGTTTAAAATGCATGCTGCTTTAATGTGGACCATTAGTGACTTCCCTGGGCTTGAGAATTTATCTGGTTGGAACACTTATACGGGTTTGGCTTGTCCCGTTTGTAACTTTGATTTCGAGCCCAAACGGCTACCTCACAGTAGAAAATGGTGCTTCTTGTGCCATCGAAGATTTCTTGATGCATCTCATAGATTTCGGCTGAACAAATCAAAATTTAATGGTTGCATTGATCGTAGACCACCTCCAAAGTTGTTAACCGGTTCTGAAATATTGACACAGCTTGAAAATGTTAAAACAGAATTTGGGAAGGTTCATCATTTGAATGATAGCGGAAAACGAGTGCGAAGTGCATCGTCAAGTGAAATCAGAACGCAACAATGGAAGAAAAAAAGTATATTCTTCAAACTTCCGTATTGGGAATTTAATTCTTTGCGCCACAATCTTGATGTGATGCATATTGAGAAGAATGTATGTGGTAATTTGATTTTCACATTACTTAATGAGCATGGAAAGTCGAAGGATCATCTCAATGCTCGCAAAGACTTACAAGTAATGAACATAAAACGTGATCTCTGGCCAGATGAGAATGAAAAGTATGCTCCGGCCATTTTTTCATTGAAAAATAGGGATAAAGATACGTTCCTTCAAATTTTAAAGAATGTGAAGGTATCTGATGGGTATTCGAGTAACATCTCGAGGTGTGTTGACTTGAAGAATCGTAAGTTATATGGATTGAAAAGTCACGATTCACATGTTTTGTTACAACAGTTACTACCATTGGCATTGCGTACATTATTACCTGAAAAGGTTACTGCTGTTGTACTCCATTTCTGCACATTTTTTAGACAGTTATGTGAGAAAGCTCTACATCCATTTCAGCTTGACAACCTACAGGAGAGGTTTGTATTGACCCTTTGTGCAATGGAGATGATCTTCCCTCCATCGTTTTTTACTGTCATGATGCATTTAACTGTGCATTTGGTTGACGAAGCTAAATTAGGAGGACCCGTTCATTATCGATGGATGTATCCAATTGAGAGGTATTTTATTTATATGTTTCCAGTTAAGTAAACATTTTTTGGCATTTAAATAAATGCATAATATTATTTTTTTTTTCACAGATATCTTGGGCATTTGAAAGCATACATGAGAAATAAAGCTCAACCAGAAGGCTCTATTGCTGAAGGCTATTTGGCCGAGGAGTGTCTCACCTTTTGTTCCAGATATTTGGATGATATTGAGACAAGATTTACTCGAGTTGGACGTGTTGACGACACATCAACTCAATCTCAAATGCATCAGAAATCAAAAATATTTCCTGCTATTGGCCGATCAGTTGGGAGGACCTCATACGCGACACTAACAGAATTGGAATTATTACAGGCACATAGATATGTGCTACTGAATAGTGAAATTGAAGATCCATTTATTGAAGAGTTGAGGATACAAACAAAGAGACGAATGAGAAGCTGAATACGAAATGAAAAAGATATAACGAAAGCTGTGAATAAAGAGCTGGTAGAATGGTTTGCACGACGTGTAAGTTTATAAATATTGCAATAAATACGAATATTACTTTGACACATACAATTTTCAAATCTATTAAATTATATTTTTTTTTTCAGATCATGAATACTGATACTCGAGCTGACTTTTCAGAAGATTTGAAGTTTCTTGCTAGAGGTCCTATAAAACAAGTTAGAAAGTTCAACGCTTATAATGTGAATGGTTTTAGATTTCGTACAGTTGATCGAGAAGTGGGTTTGAAAACACAGAATAGTGGTATTTTTACATTTGCTGAAGTGGAATACTATGGAAAGCTGCATGATATTATTGAATTAAACTACCACGGGCATTTTTCTGCTGTTTTATTCAAATGCAAATGGGTCGATTTTATCGGAGGTGTTAAAAGAGATTCCTTGCAATTTACTTCTGTAAACTTCTCTCGCTTGATGGATGTTGGTGATCGTGAACTGCATGATCCATATATCTTAGCACCGCAGGAAAAAATGGTATATTATGTGAATGATGTTGTGGATGAAGGGTGGAGTGTAGTTACTCACGTAATACAAAGAGATTTGTATGATATGGGTGATGAAGTGGAAGATTTGACCTCTGCAACTGAATTTCATCAACAACAGGAAGCAGAATTATTTGTCCATCATGATATTGAAAATATTGGTCTAGCAAGGATGAATGAAGTGGATGAAGCAATGGAGCAGGAAACCGACATGATTGAAGGGGAAAATGATTGTATGTACAATTATTTATTCATTCAGCAACTACTTGTTTCATTTCTGTAGTCATTCATTATCATTGTTATATATATTTTGTTTGTTAATACTGGGCATCTATTATCATTTTTAATTTTTTTTCTGCATAATTTTTTTGAAATATATATTCTGAACTTAATTTTATTTGATTAAATGACAGGAATGACAAGGAAGAAGCGGTACACTATTCCTTCTTCTTCTGCGACAGATGACGATCCGTCTGTCCCCACGGAATCATCTCCCCCTGCACCATCTCTGACACCATCAGTGGATCCCTCATTAGAGGATGAGTCATCGCCTCCCCCTACAGGAGCTTCAGCAGCGGGGCAGCGACACGCCCCCTCCAGTTCATCACGGACATTCTGGAGGGTCGCAGTCATAGGTACAAATTTTAATTAAATAAATTTATTGCATTTTGTTTATAGTAATTGTTTGCTCATTGCATATGAAGACAATGAAACCGTGGAAAGAGACATAAAAAGTTCTGATGTTTGGAACATGCATGGCAAGAAGATAGTGGTGCCATTTGATTCTTATGGGGTCCCGACGGATGACGCCGCAGGTTTACTTGGTCAGATTATAGGTCAGCTGGCAGCGGAGCCCGTTTCCCTGCCTATTTCGTATGATGATTGGAGGCATATGCCTCCAAACTGGAAAAATGAAGTTTATGATTCTCAGATAAAGTTAATTTTATTCCTTTATGGTTTAAATGAATGTCATTTTACTAATATATTCAAAATGAATTTCTGTATACAGATGTTCTTCCACTTTACCGTTGCTGATGTGATAGCACGGAAGTGGACATTGAAAAATCTTGGAAAAAAATGGAAAGATTTCAAATGGAGGTTGTGGTGTAATGTCAACGATTCTTCGTTGACCGTGCAGCAGATGTATGAGAAGATACCCAGTGGGGTACCGAAAGAACAGTGGAAGGTTTTTGTCGATAGACATCGTGATGAGAAGCGGATGGTATTGAAATATATATTATTATATTATCCTCATTTTACATTTATACATGTACATGAAGAGGAGATAGACATTGAATACAATACTGTTAAATTGAATTTTATTTATTTCAGGATCTCTCAAGAAAGAATGCTTCAAACCGGGCGAAGCAGGTAATCCCGCACACTGCGGGTTCAAAAAGCTTTTCAAGAAGCCGAATGTCATTGGTAATCTTTTAATTAGTTTAAATATTTATAAGATAATATTATCTATTTAAAATATTTGATTGATGATTTATCTTTGTTTAATGCAGTCACAGAGTTTAGGGCATGAAGCATCCCGAACAGAACTGTGGCTGGATGTTCATAAAAAAACAGATGGAAGTTTTGTTAATGAACCTGCCAGAGAAGTTGAGGTATGAAGTCAATTATTTATTATAATAACTTAATATCAGTTTTTACTGTGTTAATATATATTGATATTTGATTTATAGGTAAAAATTAAAGAAATATGGGATGCCAATCCTGGGCAATCCTACTCAGTCTCCCAGGATGACCCGATTGGTCAAGTCCTTGGGAAGGAGCATCCTGGTAGAGTGCGCGGGATGGGTTTGGGACCCGTACCATCTGAGGTCTTTCGCATGCCATCAGGGATTTCAGCCTCATCTACTCCTGGTTATATTCATTTCATACCTGAAGATGCTCAGAGGGAGATGTCTGCTCTACGAAACACAGTTCACCAGCAGGGGAATCAGATATCTGATTTGCAGAAAGAGTTGCTTGAAATACGTCAGCATATGAGCAGATATGCCCCCGGTGGTAGTGCATCGGGTAGTGGTGAGCAGGTAAATCACAAAAAAATCAAAATCATTTAGTTTGCAAACTTTTATTGGTTTTAATTTTTATTATAAATATGCAACAATATTTAATTTTCAATATAATGTTCTTACAAGTGGCAGCAGGTGGTGGAGATGAAGGTGGAGAGGGTGACGATGCAGCATCAGATGATGAGTAGTAGTATTGTTGATGTGTTGAACAAGTATGATAACAGTTGGTTTGTAGTAAAAGCATTTCATTTGCTGAAAATTATTTCTTTTTAGCACTCTAGTGTTGTTCTCTATGTATTAAGATGGTATTCTGAGACTATGTTTGGAGTAATTAATGTTTAATTATCATAAAATCAATAATTATTACCCATTTTAATTGTAGATGATATATTACACCATTTAAAGGAATCTGATAGGTTTTTTATGATTGATATATGGTCTAAAAATCACCCGAGGTGGTTGAATGATGAGGTTATCTTCAATACATCCTTCCCTCATAGGTTTGAATACATCTGGTTTGTGGTTATATCATTCAGTGTTATAATAGAAGAAGATATATAAATGGAGCTCACAATATATATGATCTATGAATTCATATACTAGTTCTTAGATGTGTACATTCATGAAATCATTATATACCAATTGGAAGTGGGTGGAAGTCAAAATTGTGATGGTCACAATGTATCCCCAATATTAGGGAGGATCTGTGATCATATATTGAATAATGATTTCATAACATTATATAGAATTCAAGGAGTCCAGTTAAATACATTATTAAGAATGATTGTACATGGATGAGGTTTTAGGACTCCCCATGATACCATAATTAATTGTTTAGAATGTAATTCCTATTTCATATCATCATTATTGGGAGGAATATGGAATCCCTCCATTACCTAAACTCTCTTTAAAATGAATTTCAATCCCCTAATCGATGGAAATCTGGAATTGAATTTCAATAAGTTGTGGGATTTTTTGGGAACATTAATTTTGACCTAGTTGCATTATGGGTGAATAAAACACCAATTTTTTTTTGTTTTCCGATAAAAATATACATCATTCATCTGTTTTTGTGTATATATTCTATGAGTTGTGTTGGATGTTGTATACTTTTACATTGTGATGTGTCTATGTAAGGGAATAAAAAAATATTTTTCTAGTGTGGTGTAATGCATGACTTAAAATATCCTAATAGTTATAGAAACTATAAAAGAAGATCAGGATCATTTCAAGGTTTCCAGCTACATTGTGATGAGGATTCATCCCCAAGAGAATCGTGTTTTCGCTCTCGCATCTGTGAAGATGCCCTAGCTCGATGATGACTGTAGATCCGGCCCCCTCCTCCCCGGCGGGGGGAGGGGGGATTCCTCCAACGGTGCTTCGGCCATTCATCCCTTTCACCAACCCAGCTTTTCTCCCCCCCTTTCCGGCCATTTCGCTTAGCCCTAAGGTCCCTGACCTCCACGAAGGCTCTCCTCAGCTCGCGATTTCGCTCAAGGAATTCAACGCGGCGTCGGATCTGCACAGATCAACGCTAGTGGCTCATTTCAGAGGTCGTCGTCCCTCGGTAGATGCCTTCGACCGCTTCGTCTTTGGTTCTTGGGGTTTACAAAATCGAGCGGTGGTGGGTTTGCTCGACCGGCGTCAATTGATGATTCGTTTTGAATCTGAGGACTTGGTCGTCTCCTGGTCGAGCGCACCGCGAGTGTTCGATGGGTGCGGCTTCTTCCTTCTACGATGGTCGTTCGACTTCAACTTGAACCGCGATCCGCCGTCGGCCGCGATTTGGGTTAGCTTTCCCGATTTGCCTCTTCCTTTCCAGAATCCCTCTATCATTTGTATGCTTGGGAACTTGATCGGCCGGTATCTCTGTTCTGATCATCGAACCTCGGCGGTATATCACCCTATTATGCCCCGTGTTTGCGTTGAAGTTGATATTTCGAAACCCCCAACTGAGTGGCTATGGATCTTGGTTGGAGAAGAACTGAGATGGAAGCAGCGGGTGGTGTTTGATTCTTGGCCCGCGTTCTGTACCGATTGCAGCAAGATCGGCCATGACGTTTCAGGATGTCGCCGCGGGAGTTTTGACAGGTCCTCGAAGGTGTTGGTGGCTCTAGAGGCAGAGGACCAGTCATGCGCAAGAGTGGATCCGGGTGCGATTGGTATGGTGCGCGGGGAGGATCCAGGGGAGACGGGGGTTCTCTTGAGCCCTGTCAGGATTGAGAAACCTGGGCAACTCAAGGAGGTTGGCCCGAGGGTTGCAGATGTTTTTTCTAGTTTGAGGCATGATCTGGGTGTTAGGGGCGATGGTGTGGAGAGGTCCGTTGTGGATGTGGGGCTTCATCCTTTATTACCCAGCCAAGCCGAGGAAGGTGAAGGCAGTGAGGCTCATGGGGCTGGAAGCTCTCCTGGGAGAGGTCGGGGTGACAACCATCATCTGCAATTCATGGGTCGGGGAAATGACCAACCCATGGGATCGGCCTTGGTTCCGGGGAAGTCGTTCTTGGCTGCTGTTACTTCTTCCAGAGAACAGGAGAAGTTGGCCAATGCCAATATCTTGAAGGCACTAGATCCTAACACCCTTGAGGATCATCCGAAGGTTGGGATTGGGGGGAAAGATAAGGTCATGAAGAAGAAGGTAGATCTAGAGCATTCACTTTTCAAGCCGAGCCCTCTCTGCGAAGGCATGCAGTTATCGTTGGGGAACCGCTTTGTTGGATTGGAAGTTCAGGATCCTATATTGTCTCCGTAGGATGATTTTTCAGGTGATGACAGTTATAGTACTCCTTCAATGGACAGCATGGATCGATGTAAAGGGAAAGGCCCTCATAGCCCTCGGCGGAAGAAGGGAAAAAAAGTTGCTAGAGATTCTGGAAAATGTATTGTGGTCCAGGGGAAAACGACTAAGAGTCGCAAGGATTATTCTCATCTTCCAAAACCAATGGAGACTAGGTCGGCCAAGAAGGGAAAGATCAAAGTAAGCACAACCCTTCAGGAGGGGGAAAAAGAAGGAACAAACAAGCCTATATGTGACAAAGAAGAAGAGAATGGAGAGTGCTTGAAACTCATCCTGCACTCCAAGGAAGTTATGATTGAACAAGCCATTCGTCCTAATGTTTCAGAAGAGGAGCTCAACAGAATTTACGAACGAAGGCTGCAAGTTGATGCCACGGAGGAGCAAGAAGTGTGGTTAGATAAACAAGATAGAATTCTGGCCCGCGGGTTCAATAAGGGAAAAATCAACTCAGAGGAATTTATTCAGACGATGGAGAGGATGATTTCCTACTTTGAAGAGCTCATCAGAGAGGATCCTGACATCCAGGTTGGTATGCTACACTGGGAGCTCTTTAGAGCAGCAGAGTCAAGTAACTTAAGCCTTGTGTTTCACCACTTTGTAAGCTCTTTCAGCACGTAATGCTCCTGTAGTGTACTCTGGTTTTTTCCATTTTCCTTAAAATGGCTTAATAAAAAAATCTAATTTGGCCAGGATCATTTCAATACCACTGTATAATATAGATGTAGACCCATGTAGTTATATTTCAAAGATCTTGTGTTCTTGAGGTTGTTTCCATGATGGTGTAGGCATATTTTGTGTGAGGGAGTGTGGATTCTCCTAGGTTGTTCTGGATTTTTTAGGTTTTGGTGAACATTGGTGAGGTGTTATATCAGTTGGAGCTCTAACCACTGATAAAAATAATTCACAATATCATCAATGTATCCCAACATTACTGAAATAATCATGATTCATCCCATATATTCAAATATAGAGAGTTGGATGATGAGGATGAAGTAATGATTTGGTGAACCCAATGGAAATCATGGATCATTTGTAGATTACTCTTCATGGGAATGTTAATCCATTTTATCATTTTCTATGGTGGAATAGTGGTTTGGAGGAGATATTTTTTGGTACATATTCAAAGATGAATGAATAATGTCATAAAGTGTTTTAATTCATTCATTTTTTTCAATGTAACTGTGTAAATCTATTTTATTGTTTGTCATAATATGAATATGGTCCCTTTAATTGGTTGGTTATGACACATGGTTATGTGTTTATTTATTTAATGATTAGTTTTGATCAAATTATTATATTATCCTTGAGAGGTTTCCCACAAGGGTTCAATTTTGGAACCATTTATATTCATTGGAACATGAGGATGATAACTGTTTTAGTGGTATCCTAGGTAATATATCCAATTTTAATAAAACCCACCTACTTGTTTTATTGGATTTTGGATATTTCAATATGGTTTTATGAGTCATTTCACATTGAAACATTCATGGGTTTTCTCATAGATTCCCTACTTGTTTTATTGGATTTTGGTTCTCATAGTGAGATACATGTTTCTTGTTATGGTGTGGTTTTGTCTATGAGGGATGGTGTTTTTAATGTTGGTTTTTATTATGGTAAGAGATGTTATGGTCACTATTATGAGGATGTTGGTTTTTGTGTGTAGTGGTTTGTGGTAGTATTCTTTTAGTGATGGAATATGAAATGGTAATGATGTAATAATGTTGTAAGCTGTTGTACATTACAAATATGTGTGGATGTGATATTATGTGGGGCTGATGGGTGAGATGTGGCTGTGGTTTTGGAAAATTTAGGGCAGTGGTGGAGCAGATGCAACATATTTTTTTTTTCAGTTCAACGTTTAGCGGCGGTTTTAACCGCCGCTAAATGCCATACCTGTGAGCATTTAGCGGCGGTTTTAACCGCTGCTAAATAACCGGGAATCAGTTAGAGGCGGTTTTAACCGCCACTAAATGATGAACTGGGCAGAATTTAGCGGCGGTTTTAACCGCCGCTAAATATATTATGTTGATATTTAGCGGCGGTATTCACCGCCGCAGAATAGGCGCATCAAACGCCTGAATTTAGCGGCGGTTAAAACCGCCGCTAAATAAGATACCCATATAACCGCCGCTAAATGAAGAAAAACCGCCGCTAAATGACGGACATACGACACATTTCTAAAACCGCCGCGGAATCGAAAAAACCGCCGCTAATAGATTGCCGACGCCAAACTTAGCGGCGGTTTTTGTAAACCGCCGCCAAACAATATAGCGGCGGTTTAAACCGCCGCTAAACCGGAAAAAAACCGCCGCTAGGATCGGCATTTGTTGTAGTGTAATTAAATTTAATATAAATAAAAGTTTCAATTAAAAATTTTTATTTATCACTATTTATCAAAAAACATGTTTCAAGAAAATATAACCAATTCACCCTAATATAAAATTTAATTTATAAATTGAAAAATGATATTTATTTTATCAGTATAGTTTCATAAAATAGGTAAAAATGGATTTTTAAATAAGTGTGCTAAATTCAATAAAACTAATTCTTACATCTATGGAATTTCTACACATTGATTCCATGATGTGTTATATTTCATTTCAACCACTTAGATTAGGAAAATTTTATTTGACTATAGTGTGGTTTCTAGTCCTTATTCTTAAAATTATTAGGTAACTGTCCTAGTCAGTTGGGCCTATATTCTATGTATGGTTCCACCTAATCCTAATTAAAAAAATGAATATCCTTAATTTAAAAAATATATATAATATCATTAAGTAATTCAGGATCATAAAATTTTATTTATTATTATTAAATATATATAAAACACATGTAATAGTTTTTAAACATTTGATTTACTATCTAATATATAAATTTAATTTAAATAATTATCAAAAACATATTTAGTTAATTAATTTATATAGAACACATTTTTCACGTAATAATAGTTATTTAGAAAATGATAAATATTCTTTAAAATGGTTCATATTCTCATTTATAAAGAAATTTTCAACCATAAATTATTATTTTTATAAAATTTTTAAACAATATTTTAATCATTTATTAAATCCCATTAATATTATAAATTTTAATAGCATGGTTATAACTTCCATTTTAGATAATAATAATAAAAATATAATGTGTTATGTTAAAACTCAATGTCACTTTTAACACATTTTAAACTCGGTATTTCATGTATCACAAGATAATGTAAGGGTTGTGTGTCAAAAATATAAACTCATTACTATGTGTAACAGAATAAAAACAAACTATTAAGCAAAATTTTAAAAAGATAAATTTTATATCAATGATAACAAAAAATCATAATATGTTTCACTCATTGGATTTGGAGGTTTGATTAAGTTAGGTAAGGATATACCATTTTATAAATAATGAGGAGTGTCATTTTTTCAATACCTAAGAAAATTAAATGATGGTAATTAATTATCATTCATTATTCCTAAAAATTTTAAAAATAATATATTATAGGGTTGATATGATCAAGACACAACTCCAAAATAACAAATACATGTTTGAAATATTTTATTCCATTGACTCTAAATTTTATCACTCCTACCATTTTAGTCTTCACTATGGTAACTAGTGTCTTTTTATTTACCAAGGAAATTTATTACCATCTACTAAAATTAAAATGAGACTTATTATTGTATAAAATGCACACAACTATTCTATAAATTAAATAAAATTTATTAAATAATGATTCTATTTGTCATGAAAATTAATTTAACTCATTATTATGGGAAACACAAATACTCAATTTAACCCTAAGAAAAATAATTAATCTTTCATTTTTTAAAAATATTTATGACTAATATGTATTTGATCTTATTATATAATATTAATAAATAATATTTTTATTATTTAATCATTTTTATCAAATTAAATTCATAGAAGAGGTAGAATTTCATTTAAAATAAAACCCAGCAATGTAAAAATAGTTGGGTTTTGAATGGGAAAATTTTATTAACTATGAAATGTTAATAAGAAAAAATCAATATGAAATTGATTAAAAATACATAAATTTTATTAATAAAAAATTAATTTTTTATGTTACTTTTAAAACCATACTAAAATAAAATGGATCCGATAAATTCTATAAATTAAAAGGTAGTTTTAGAAATAAATCAGTATTTTTATTATTAATCAAAAAATTCATCAATGAAGAGAATTTTATAAAATTATCTAAAAAACTTTTAATTTATGATTTAAGAAGAGAAATAAATTTTTATTATTGTGAACAAATTATTTATAAAATAAGTTAGCAGAATGCGATGAAAACTAATTTAAAAAAATGAGTTAACTATTTATAAAACATTTTTAGTTCTTATCTCATGCATATAAAAAATATTAGATGAATGTTAGAGAAATTATTCAATATATAAAATTAAAATTTCTTTAAAAAAATCGCTAATATAGTTTAATTTAATTTATTTAATTAAAAAACATATTTTCTATATAAAATTAATTTTTATAAAATATTTTCCATTAATTTCAATTTATTTAAAAACTCATTTCAATTATATAGATAATATATGAATTTATGTCATTCATTTATAAATAATATAATTTTTAAATTTTTGTTATTCTAAGTCATACCAACCAATTTTTAATCATGGTTTTAATAGCCATGTTTAAATAATGATCCTAATAATTTATTGTGGTTCACTAAATTATGGGGCTACGTGTAATAGATGTTATAAATGAAATTATATTTATTTCAAAAAAATACTGTTTTTTCCTAAACCACACAATTATAACACTCTAGCAGAATAAATAAATTGTTTCCACACATTTTAAACCTGCTTTTATTAATCATGGGGTTGAAAATTGAAGTTATGTAATAGAAAACCTAAATCATAAAATGGTTGATATAAATTCCACTTGAATAGATAGATATATTAATTAAAATTTTATCTTAAAATAACATGATGTTTTCCCAAATAGAATAAAATATGTTAGAATATAATACATGAATTTGGGAAGATGTTATATTTAGTAAATAACATTGTACCAATTTTTATATAAGATAAGAGAGACCATCGATGTTTCCAGAATGAATGAAATGTTCATGTCATGATCCATTTTCTAATTTTGAGGGTTTGTTTGACTATATAATTAATGAAAATTGGAAACAATTCATACATGATAATTATAATTTCAACCTTTAATCAAATTTCACCATAATAATATCCTTTACTATAAAGAGTGAGTATTCAAGATAATTTTTTTCGGGACTGATACCACTACTGATCATATGACGCATAATAAATGAAAATTAATTCCATATATATCTATTTATAATCATTACAAAAATAATTAGGAAAATTTATCCAATAAGGATATATCATTATATTATGAAATAATCAGTAATCTGTAAATACTTAACCAATGTTCCAGCGAATCACATTCTATTATGGTTTAACCATAATACCCTTAGAAAATTAATAAATTTATAAGGAACGTTAATACATTTATAAAATCAACTAAACAATAATCCATAATGTATAAAAACGTACACATTAATTTCCATATATTAAATTTGTGGACACATTGTTCGAATATTCTCTTGATACAATGTAATAACAAGATTAAACATAAAAACATAATGAAAACATACCTGGTTCCTCATTTTGTAAACAAAAAAAGAATATTGAATATATTCCATAAATCGAAAAAAATTGTGAACCCAATCAAAAATATAATAAATCACTTTTACATCAAATCATTAATTAGTTCCAAATTCATTAATACTATCAAATTTAATTTATCAGGGACAATCATATATTTTTTCCAATGAAACACCGTTATCAAAACTTATGGATAATATTAAGGGTTGGAATTCCCTTTATAATGTCTATTTATTCAAATATGACCATGTTACAAAATCAATATTCTATGTCATCAATACTATTCTAAATATTTTTGAAAAACATAATAAGTTTTTTTAAAAAAATCCTTATATATGTTAGGATTCAAGTAAATTACTTATTGATATCAAATAAATAAACAAATCAATCATCAAACATTATTCAAAATCCATTTACTATGATTCAACATATTATTCTTAAATTCATCTTTCCAATTATATATCAGTTTTAGTCCATTCATGATAAAAACCATTACTTTTATGACCTTTTTGAGGATCTTCCTTACATTTACCACTATGATATTGATTTTCATAATTTACATACCTTCCACATTTATAATATTTATCCATTGATGATACCTTATAGAAACATTTATTTTCATACATCATGATCAATAAATGATTTAATTTTCATAGTAAATATGTTACTATATTCCCTTCTTATCAGCACATATATCAGATTCTCCTTTGGAAAATTAAATAGATAACAGGTTCACAAATTTTCAATATATAATATACTAAATATTTTTCTATCGTGGTCTCCAACATCTGTGTTATCAGGAAACTCTATTCATTTATTAATTTTTATTGTTTGAGTTATTTAATATGACTGTTATTAATAATATATCATGATAACTAATTAGTGACAATCATCGTATCCTTTACCCGATTCATCATTCCATTTGTTTGATCATTAAAAAAATTCTATAACATCTATTGTAAACCACATTCAATCTGGTTCAAGCCAATGAATAAAGAAACAATATTGTGTTGAGAAACAATATTCATATTTGGAAAACAAATTAAAATGAAAATTTAAAATAATGAAACCATATTCTCAATCTAAGACACATTTTATTTAAACTTGGCCATTCAATATCATCATCTAGTCAAATCCATCATGACGATTCATAATCAGTTTGTGAAATTCAAATGCATATCCCCTAGGAGTTTCAAACCAATTGTGATGTATGTCCCATTGTTGTAAACTAAGTGATAATTTAGTTTACAAAAATGAATCATATTCAGAGGTTTCACCAACAGATATATCTGTTCTAAAGTCATATCCACTTCTAGTATCAATATATGGATTTAATTTCCAGGAAACCGCTTGCTCTATCCTTCACCAGGGCATTATAATTCTTTCATTAAAATAAACATATCTGTAATATTATCCATCGACATATCCCTAAATACATCCCTATAGATATTCCATGGGATCACTATAATGGTTTTTCATTGTAGTTTCTAAAGGATAACAAACCCTTTTTCTGATATTAAAAATAATGACATTGTCTTTTCATACATTAATATTTCACATTTATAGAAGAATATTCAGTAAATTTTATAAATATACATCCAATGATAATAATTGTTAATTGTGTTTAGAGACCCTGTGTACAATATTATTTTTTCAGAAAATGCCTTCAATATCTCCCATAATGAAAATCCCATTTAGCACCCTTGATAAAAATACACTAATTGAACCATTATTCTTAACCAAGGTAACAGAAAAATAATAAATGGTGAGATAATATTCATAGTAATGGTAATCATGGGTGATATCAAAATATTATTTTATCTTTATTTATTATTATTTTTGTAATATATTTAATGTTAATCATTGATGGATTGTTTTAAATTTTTCTTCTAATGGGGCTTCTTATATTAATGTAGTATTCCATGAAATGATTATTTTTCCATATTGGATATCATGTCCTACCAATTATCTTTTAATGATAACTAGATATATAAATAGTTTCTCATGGGAATAATTTGTAAATATAATCTCATAGAACATAGAAATAACCATAATTACCATGAAACATTAGTGAAAAATTTCTTGATTTTTAATTCATTAGGTAAAGGAAATGATTTAGAGATTTATTCTTTTAATACAAAAGTGTCACAAAATCCATAAATAATAACATATACTTGTTTTTCATCAAATAAGTTTTTAATTCCAATGACATAAATACTATCCAATTAATATTATTCATACCAATATTCTCTTTATCCCAACTAAAAAAATTTCATCAAACAAAAAAGATTATACTATTGTTTATGTTTCCCATAATAATGTATTTTCCATAAAATATTCTCATATAATTAAATCATATTTTTTTGGACATTCAATTCAATTAAAAATATTCTTGAAAATTATCAACAAAATTTCTTATAGGAAAAAAAATACATTACATGATTTTTATAATATAATTCCTAAATTCAAAACATATACACTTTAATAAACAAACAACATTCTTAAACTATTATCAGTGCTTCATCAACTTATTCTTTCATAACTATTTTCAATTATATGTCATTTTTAGTATGTTTATTATAAAAAACATAATTTGTACCAACATGATAATCCTATTTTTTAGAATTCAACATAGTAATTCTATTTTATAATTTATATGCTTTCTATATTTATATCATTCAATCATTGGGGATGCCTTTTGTAAACCATTATTATCAACTATTATGATAACTAAACATTTCATTTTTTCCTCATCAATCTCTTACTATATTCTTTTATTCAAAAAAATCAATTTTTATCCCTTTGAGACATTCCCTTGAGTTCTTCTTCCCACATTCTTGACATATAATAAACATAATCTTCATTCCATCATGGTCTCCACAACTCATGATCTTAGAATAATCTATAATTTTTGTATTTGGTGACTCTAATAGTTGATAAATTTGAAATTTTTTAATTATATATTTTTACAATTGATTAGTAATAAGCATAACATTCCTCACTATAGTAATAAATCCATTTTGGTTTCTCATTAACACATTTTATATCCCATTAAATGTTTATCCAATTCCATCAGGACTGACCACTATATAATCCAATTATGGGGAATAATATTAATTTTGGGAAAATAAATAATAATGTAAAATAATTAACAATATTTCTAAATAATGAAAAAAAATTATATAGTAGAAAACATATGTTTAATATCAAACATCCATGATAATAATCTATTCAAATCATTTATGATGGTTCATAATTTTTTGTGAATTTCCCAAAAGTAAACATTATAATAACCAAATCTAGAGTGAAACAATGATTGTTTTCATAAACTACATGAAAATAAGTTCTAACCCAATTCACTATATTAATAAGTACTCATTTCTAGATATTTTAAAGGGCCACATCGACCTGAGGTATCTAGACACGCGCGTAATTTTATGTAAACCATTTTCTAATTATTTCACCAAAATCATTAGATATTTTCCCATATATAAACATATAATTAGCCTTATCCTTAAGAATATCGCTAAAATAAACATATAAATATACCTTGGGATAACATTAATGTTTTATCTTCTTATTTTCTAAATGGTATGTAAACCACTTCTTTGATTCTAACTATAATGATCCATTCTTTTCATACATAAATATTACACCTTATTTGAGGAATATTAAATACATTTCAATTATAAATTCCCCACGATCATAAAGGATTAATTTATTTTGAGTCATGTAATATTATTATTTTTTGTAATCAATTAAAAAAATCTCATGAGTATCATCACATTTATTACTCTTCATAATCACTCACATCATATTCATTTGTTCATAACATAGAGAAATAAAATACAACAATGAATGATTTAAGATTTTTATAAATGGTAAAAATAAAAGATAAAAATGTATGATAATATAAAACAATAACGAATAGATAATGTTATGAGATTATTAACATAAATTCCAATGTCCACACTCAATCAATCATTGATTATAAACATTTGACATGGAATAAAAGAGTGTCATTTTAAAATCCAAAAACAAAAATAGTGAGAAATAATCACAAATCAATCATGAGGTATAAGTTCATGTTATACATGTGTGTTACCATCATGGGTATAAAAACCATTTCACTTGTCAATGATAACAACTATGACCATTAAATAATAATTGATCTCGAATAATCATTAGATTCTAAGTATAGAATATATTAGGAATCCAAACCTGTATCCAATTTCATATATTAAAATGCATCATCAAATGTTACCCATATTAGATCAAGCACAACATTTATATCACATTTAAGATCTATGAAATCACATTTTTTCCAATAATTCATTCATAAAATATAGAATATTTACCTATACATTATTTGGAGATATAGGTCTAACCCATGTTTGTTTTTGACATGATCACTATCATTGGTTATAATGAAACCAATATATTTTTTTATAAAACAACCACAATCCTTTGTTATAATGTCACCACTATCACATAATTAAAATAATAAATAAGTGTCCCATAAGATCATAAAAAATTTATCAAATCATAATTCGTGAATGTAATGGTGTCCCATAATCATTTAATTATTAATCAATTTATAGAAAGGACATGGGTCTCTTAATCATCTCATCAATTAATCATAACTTAACTCATGGAAAAGTAAAGGGTTTCATAAAAATATTTTCATCATAATCACAAAACATCAATAATAATAATAAGTGTGGTAAATATGGATAATTTATCTAATAACGAATAATTAACATCAAATAATTCCATCATAAATGGAAAATGATTTTCAAATTTAACCATATGATTCTTATGGAAAACGACCATTATAATTTGAAAATGAATTTTTAAAACTAAAATTTTAACTAAAACTTCCAAAATAATTTTCCATGAAAATAAAATTATAATAATATAGTATAAACATTAAATCATTTAATTTTAATTATGGTGGAGAACTCACTTAATCTACATGTATGATAAAATACTAATTCCATTCACATTTCAAAAAAATAAAAAAGGTCTTTGTTTTTAAAATGATTTAAAAATTCCATCTAAACCATTTAATAAATAGTTAATTGTGGATAATAATTTGTTGAAAAAACCCATTTTTGGTTAGTGTAAATATTCATTGTTTTATTTTTAGAAAACATGTATGTGGAGAAAAATGGTTTCTGGCTGAAGAGGGAAAAAATACACTCTTCATTAAAAATGATATTTTTGTATATATAATACATTAAGAGAGTAAATTAGTGATAAAATATGCATTTTAGAGAAATAAATAGTCTATAAGTAATGTAATTTCATTCATTATATTTATATCATAATAGTTTATCAATGGACGTATATCGTAAATCATCCCACTTAACTATGAGATTATAACATTATACCATTTACCATATTAGTATCTTTTGAATCATAAAAACTAATAGAGTAATAAATTTTTTGGGATATATATATATATATCAAATAATTATCATTATATAGATCATAAAATTAATTCGTGGGAAGAATATAATCCACAAAAAGGATATGAATGTTGTTAAAGGTGTGTGTCCCATAGAAGTAAAAAGTGAGACAAAAATCTGTTACATGATTTTGTAAAATTTGAATGTAAATCACCAACAAAATAAGAAAATTAATTGAAATATGAAATATGATAAGAATAAAGAAATTAATGATATAACATGTCAATTTTTTTATATACAACTCAAAAAATAATCTAGACCTTTAAAAATATATATATCCCAAAGACGACAATCGGAGGGCAAAAAACCATACCATTTTCTTGTCTTCTATCATACATGTTTGAACATAAAATATTATAAAATATAGGTTCATTATAAATATATTGTAGAATAATAAATATATATATCATAACATATATTATTATCATGAGGAGTCTTATTTACTTTATATTAACAATTCACTGTTAAAATCACATTTCAAGTAATGGTTACTTCATTTTTCATGTACGTTTTGTCTTGGTATTTTCAGTATTTTCCTATGATCATGGTTCCATAATATTAGATATTTTATAAATTATATAAATATAACGTATATTCAATATATATGTATTAATAACACAATATAAAAAATCTTAAATGAGAGATTGGTAAAAAAAACTTTATTTGATTTACCATTGTTTCTAAAAAATATTGGTAAATGAGGTGTTAATAAATTTGAATTTCTATATAAATCATAAATTTACAAAATATTATAAAAATATATATTTAAATATGTTTTTTAATATCAATAATTTATAGATTTTTATTAATTTCTATAATTAGTGAGACTAAAATTACCGATATATTTAAAAAAAGTTGGTAAATCACACTTCTCTTACCAACATTCTAAAAAAAATTAATAATTTTTTATGATGTTTATAAACATATATTAATAAGATATTTTTTATATATAAATAATTTGATTCAAATAAATTAATGAATTTATTTAAAAAATTATTTAAATCTCACTTCATTTACTGATGTTTTTAAAAAAGGAAGATATTTTTTTAAATAATCCTTTCTTCCATTATAATTTTTATAACAATAAAAATATTATATATCTTTATACCCCATACTACTCAATCTTTCAACCTTACACTTTTTAGGCTATATTCAAGGCAACAAGTTCACTACAACATCTTTCCATGCACCCCCATGCAACACATGGTAAGCCTTTAACCTATAGGGCGATGAGGCCACTCTACACCCACACAAGTAGATACAGTGACCAATGTTGCACCTTGCACACACCAAATGTATCTCAATAATCATATAATTTATAGGGACCCACCCACTTAGGTCAAATTTAGCTTCCAGTACAAATTTAACACTGAACCTCCAACCATATAATCAAGAGCGTGAGAAAATCTCATATACTTGTTCTAATAGTATTGTCTCTTTATTTTATATTTCTATATATTAAAAAATTTAATGCCTAAAAAATAAATAATATATATATATATATTAATTTATTAATATATATATATATATATATTTATAAGTGTGTGTTTATATTATATATATATGTCTATATTAAATATATTATATGTTATATTTATATATATTCATCTCTTTTTATTATATTATATATATTTATGTGTTTAAATATTAAATATATGTTTATATTTTATATTATATGTATGTTTATGTTTTAAATATATGATTAAATTTTATATTATATATATATATCTGTGTTTATATTTTATTTTTAGTTATATATATATATATATATTTTATGTATATATATATATATATTATGTTTATTATATATATATATATATAAATGGGGTTTTTTAGGCGGATAGGTTTTTTTTTATTAAAATGGGTCTAGGTTTAGATTAATTAGGAAAAAGGGTTTATTGAGCACCACTTCAAGTGGCGCTCAACAACTCGGGTGGCTAGTGCCACTTCAAGTGGCACTTTGCCACCCTTTTAATTTTTTTTTTCTGGTTTTGTTTTCTTTCTTTTTTTTAAAATTGTTTTTCACCTCATCTCTTTTTAATAAATAATTTCAAAATAAATAAATAAAATTTTGTTTTCTTTTTTTTTTGTTTTAGTTTTTTTCCACCTCATCTCTTTTTAATAAATAATTTCAAAATAAATAAATAAAATTTTAAAAATAATCTTATAAATATGTATTTAAAAATGCTAAATTAATTATTATTATATTTATAATTATATAATTATGACATTATATTTATGTATATATATAATTATATATGTGTGTATAAATATAATTATGTATATATATAATTAAAAATAAATATTTATAAATATAAATCTATTTATATATATTTTTTAAATAAAAAATATATTTGTAATTATATAATTATAAACTAATCTTTAAATATAAATATTTATAATTATATGAATATGAATATATTTAAAATATATAATTATGAAAATATTGTTACATATATATTTAAAATTTATTTATAAATATATTTAATATTCATATATAAATATATATATATATGTGTGTGTATGTGTCTGTGTAGAATTATATTTATAATTATATTTAGAATTATATTGTAATTATAGTTATACTTGTATATGTATAATTATATATTTGAACATGTATATATTTACATAGTTATAAGTAACTATTTATAAAAAAAATTGAAATATTGTTAAACATATAGTCTTTCAATACCACCTACTTGAAACTTAAAAATGTTTCAAGTATGTGACTTTGAAAGCCTATAAAATATAATCTAAATGACCAATATGAATGAAACTTAAAACATGTATTAAAAATATACTAAATAGATAAAAATAAAAAAATTACGTAAAAAATGTCGATAGAAAATATTTTATAGGCTTTGAAAAACAGCTAGTTGTAACTTAAAAATGTTTCAACTATGTGACTTTGAACGTCTATAAAACATAATCCATATGACCAGTATGAATGAAACTTAAAACATGGATTAAACATATACTAAATAGATGAAAATAAAAAAATCACGTAAAAAATGTCGACAGAAAATATTTTATAGGCTTTCAAAACCACCTAGTTGTAACTTAAAAATGTTTCAACTATGTGACTTTGAACGTCTATAAAACATAATCCATATGACCAATATGAATGAAACTTGAAATATGAATTAAACATATACTAAATAGATGAAAATAAAAAAAATACGTAAAAAATGTCGATAGAAAATATTTTATAGGCTTTCAAAACCACCTAGTTGTAACTTAAAAATGTTTCAACTATGTGACTTTAAACGTCTATAAAATATAATCCATATGACCAATATGAATGAAACTTGAAACTTGGATTAAACATATACTGAATAGATGAAAATAAAAAAATTACGTAAAAAATGTCGATAGAAAATATTTTATAGGCTTTCAAAACCACCTAGTTGTAACTTAAAAATGTTTCAACTATGTGACTTTAAACGTCTATAAAACATAATCCATATGACCAATATGAATGAAACTTGAAAATTGGATTAAACATATACTGAATAGATGAAAATAAAAAAATTACGTAAAAAATGTCGATAGAAAATATTTTATAGGCTTTCAAAACCACCTAGTTGTAACTTAAAAATGTTTCAACTATGTGACTTTAAACGTCTATAAAACATAATCCATATGACCAATATGAATGAAACTTGAAACTTGGATTAAGCATATACTGAATAGATGAAAATAAAAAAATTACGTAAAAAATGTCGATAGAAAATATTTTATAGGCTTTCAAAACCACCTAGTTGTAACTTAAAAATGTTTCAACTATGTGACTTTAAATGTCTATAAAACATAATCTATATGACCAATATGAATGAAACTGAAAACTTGGATTAAACATATACTGAATAGATGAAAATAAAAAAATTACGTAAAAAATGTCGATAGAAAATATTTTATAGGCTTTCAAAACCACCAAGTTGTAACTTAAAAATGTTTCAACTATGTGACTTTAAACGTCTATAAAACATAATCCATATGACCAATATGAATGAAACTTGAAACTTGGATTAAACATATACTGAAAAGATGAAAATAAAAATATTACGTAAAAAATGTCGATAGAAAATATTTTATAGGCTTTCAAAACCACCTAGTTGTAACTTAAAAATGTTTCAATTATGTGACTTTAAACGTCTATAAAATATTATTATTTTATATACAATAATTAATTAGTTAGTAATATAATTATTAATTATTATTTGTCATTATAATTATTAATTATTAATGGTTAACTCGCTGTGACAAGTTTTGTTTATATTGTACCTGTACATTATAATTTAATAGTTAATTGAAATAAGTTTGTATTTAATAGATTTTTTATTTTCTTGTTATTTGACTTAAACAACAGTTACTTATCATAGTGAATAAGTTTTTTAATATATACATCATTACATACAAAAACATCAACGACGATGCCCCCCAGTAGCACAACGCAGTGTCTGAATGTCACGTCCTCTCCGCGTCCGACGTCCATGTCGCTCCAGTGTCCTCTCTGCAGGTTCCTCCTCTTCCGGTGCTTCTGGTGCCTCCTCATGATGCTGTGTAGAGAACTGACCAAAATCATGTGAGGACGCCCCAAATCATGTGAGGATTCCCCAAAACCATATGGGGTGACATATGGCTCTGAAGCTCCTATAAATGGTAGAAATGGGGTACTGAAGAAGGCCTCGTCGGGAGTAGAGGGGTCCGCCATAAGCTGTGTGACTACACCCAGATCGAAGTCCATAGTAGTCTGTGGAGACGCCATATGCGGTATATAAATGTCTACCTACTGTGCAAAATCATCAGTCGGCTGGGCGAGATCGTCTGTCTGTGGTGCGACGACATCTGCAGGAGCCGCTCTCGGATGTCGATGTGGTCGCCTCTGCCCCCCGGATGTGCTCATCTCTGTCGTCCAGCTGGCGGCGGTGGTGGCGGTGCATCCTCCTCAGCAGGCATAGCAGGGACATCGTCATCCTCAGGTGCTTCTGCCTGAAGATATGGATCAGGATATATATGTGGCTCCTCATCAAAAACATTGTCACGTATCAACCGGAGATGATCCAATAGAGACACCACATCCCGATGAACTACCTCCCGCAGAATATATGCATGCTCCTGAGGCTGCGTGGAATGTGCAAGCTGACCAATGGCGTCTTCCTGCAAATGAAATGACAATCAAATTAATATCAAAAATGAGTTAAAAAAATTTAATAAATCTTAGTAAACATACCAATCGTTGAATGCCAATCCCCTGATGTGTAAGGTACATGATGGTATGTCGTCGATACCAGTGTGCATAATCCCCCTGATCAGATAAATGAGAGTGTGATGTGATATATCCCTGTGGAAAGATACTGAATCGGGCACGCCTGTCCCAAAGCTGGATATAAGATGCATGATGTCGCCGCCAGTCTGTCGTCTGTCTACCTATAAGCACAATCGAATGTAACTCGGTAGACTGTCGTGGTGCCAAGGGGATATGCTGTATAAAACCGAACTGGCGCATGACCCGGTCTGGCTGGTGCCACTCAACGATGTGGAAGTGAATGAGTGGTACTACTGCAGCATGATCTCCAGCCAAAGATGTGCAGTATAGTGGAAGTGATGCGTAGACATAACCTATATAAGGAGTCCATGAAACCTGAAATGTAAACTCAAAAAATAATTCATATAGTAGCATGATAATTTTACTGATATTATATTGAAATAACATAAAATAGTGACAACAAAACAAATTTTCCTACAAAAAAGTATTGTTTAACTTACATCAGCCGGCACTATAGCATCAAATATCTGTCTGAAGCTGTGCACACTATGTCTCAGAGTATGTGCAAACTTCTGAGACTGACTCCACCTGGTGAAAAAAGAGTAACCTATGGTAAGTTTATAAAAAACAATAACAAAAGTACTAAATAACCGAAAGTAATGACGTAGACATACCATCGTCCCCGAAGACAGTCCTGAAGTAGCTCCGGTGCAAGTGGTGCGACAACTCGAGGAGCGATGCGTGGAAAACGCTCCTAGAACCACATCTGTACTAACACCATGCAACCTGCAATCTGATGTGAATCGTCCTGACAACTGGTGCAGAGATATCTGTACAGATGTGCTAATACAACGGATCCCCAACTGTATGTAGCAGTCTGATCCAGATCCTCAAGTAATGGGAGGTACATCATGTGTACCAAAGCGGTGGAGTAGTCGATGCACAACATGCCTCCGAGCAGCCGCAAAATGTATGCACGTGTGTGCTGAAGAAGCGTCTCCTCGTCTGCATCATCTGGAATGACGTCGAAATGCTGATCGAGCCACCTCATTCGCAAGCGCGAACCCTGGAGGACACCCCGTGCGCCGATGACGTCAATGCCTAGCAGCCTCTGTATGACTGCAACCCAATCGCCGGTACTGGCCCCCATAACTGCATCTCCATGGATAGGTAACCCCAGCATGTAGGCGACGTCCTCTAATGTAATAGTCATCTCCCCCTCTGGGAGATGAAATGTGTGTGTCTCTGGCCGCCATCTCTCAACCAATGCAGCTATCAAATGATGGTCGATGGTCTTGAAGTCACACATAGCGACTCCATAAAAGCCTGCACGTCTAAGGTATAGACAAATAGCTGCCGGCGGTTCCTCATGATGGAAACGGTGCGCTCTCCGAACATGAAGATGTCTAACAGGTCGTCGCGCCAACACATCGCGCGACACGTGCGTCTCCTGGCAAGATAAAAGTGGCTGCTCCATCTGAATGTGCAAACAATAAAACTTTAATTTCATGTAAGTTATGACTTTTATCATGTAAGATATGTAATTTATCATATAATTTTGAAAGAAGCATAAACACATTGGGTTAGTTGTTGTCTCCCGTGTTGGGGTGTTGGGGTGAAGACGTTCAGAGTTTCCTCATTTTTGTTTTGTAGTCACTGTAAGTTCATCTTTCATTATAAAAAACTGATGACATTTTAAGATTGCCTTTTTCATCGACTCATTATTGAACTTCTTTCGCAAATTTCTGGCAATGTGTCGAATACAGTATCGATGATGGGCATATGGTGGTCTCCACGAAAGACCCTCAGACTGTATCGCCTCCTTGATTTCACGGTGGAAATCAGAAATAAGACAAATACCTTCTGCATCCGTAACAAACTCTCAAAGACATGCCAGAAACCAGCTCCATGATGAGAAGTTCTCTTTCTCCACAATTGCAAATGCTATAGGCAGAGGGGCTCGATTTCCATCTTGTGTGGCGGAAATCAATAACGATCCGGTATACTTTCCATACAGAAATGTGCCATCAATTTGTATGAACTGCTTGCAATGTCTAAAGGCCGCCACGCATGGTAAAAATGACCAAAATAATCTATCAAACACAACCATTGAGCGGTCAAGTTGGTTCTGTTGGTTAACATATTCAACTGTATGTAACCGATAGAATATTTGATTATTGTGGCGTAGAAGCTCCAACTGTTGTGGTAGAACTCGATAAGAGTCATCCCAATCACCATACACTTTCACAATAGCCTTTTGTCGTGCTGCCCATGCCTTCCAGTAAGAGATTCGATACCAAAAAAGCTGTTTGATTCGCTCAATGACCAGAACCACGGGGACATCTTGACATGCTCTAATAATTTCAACAATAATAGTTGAAACAAACTCAACATCTAATGAAGAGTGTTCCTGTTCCAAGCTTGGGTTCACACATGTGTGTGGAGTAAATCTAGTGATGCGCCAGCTGTGAAAAGTGTTATCAATAATAGCTCGCAGACGCATTTGACAGTTCGATTCAGATTTGTCACAACGGATCAAATAATAAGATCTCTTTGAATCTTCTACAACATATGAGTAATGTCTTTCAATGTGATATTGTTTTATCACATTTTTCATTGCTTATTTGCTCTCAAACTCTCTTCCAATATACAGAACATCGTTATCTGACACTCGATTTATGCCACCAATGATTCCTGGAAATTCTGAACTGGGAGTGATAACTGAATAATCAAATTCTGGCAAGTGATTCATGCCTTCATTCGACCAGGAAGCCAATAGTGGAGGATGGTTCAATGGTCGGTTGAACCTCGCATGAGTTGGTACATACTGATCTTCCGCATGCTCTTCTTCTTCTTAAACTTCCTCTTCATCTTGTTCAAAATTGTCATCATCCTCAAATTCATCAACCAAGGCATCTAAAGTATGTGGAGGACTATCCATTGAAACTGTGGCTGATGGAAATGATGGAATAACTACTGATGCTGATGGAACGTCTTGATGTGAAGGAGCATATGACATAGTTTCATGAATTTCAGATGGGTCAACTTCCAATGTCGATGGAACCTCCATTGTAGCTATAGTGACATACAACTCCATCATTTGATTCTCAGGTATATACTTAACCAATGAAAGTATATATTCCCAATCATCATCATCATTTACCAGATAGGGCACATGCCAAAACCTATCTATAAATTGAAGATGTCTGAATGTAATGGACTCTATTACTTGATTCCTCGCGAGTTTTAACCTCCGATGAATTTTCCTTTGCACAGCTTCGAAAGTAGTACATCCTCCAAGCATCACAACAGCTTATGGATGTATACTATAACTACATCCTTGTTCTGTCTCAATTATTTGACCGTTGCAATAAATATAAGCGGCGACCATCTTTTTTATCTAAAAGAAACCACTGTTATTAATTAAATCTGATTAAAGAACCAATTTATGTATGCATGCTTCTAGTAATTTAGGTTGGAATCCTAATCCCTCCACCAAATCAATATGTTCAAACCATATTGATGTGTAACTATTTACACAACCCACAAGTTTGTGTTACTTACCCAAAAATAGAAGTCAAATATATTTATACATATCCACATGCATTATATGCATGAGGTACACGAACACATCATGTAAAAGCATAGAGTTATATGAAATTGAAAGTCTCCACATGAGTAAGCCCGGAGCGACAGATAGCCACCCCCATTCACTTTCCTAGACAAGGCAAGCCTCCAGGAAAGTAGGTGGTCCGACCCAAAGCCCCTCTACCCGGGGATACTTTACTCAAGAGAGCAATCATTTCATGATAACTCTAACACTTAATATGCAAAAAATATATTGAACTACTAAATTCAAGTTCATGACTTCAATTACAAACTGAGGTCAAGGTAGATTGAAAACTAAATTCAATATCATTCCTAGAATGTAATGCAAAGGTATATTCCATAGGCAATTTACTACTACTTGGCTAATTAATATAACTACTTCGCTAATTAATATAACTACTTCGCTGAATAATATAACTACTTCGCTAATAACCTAATTATGATAAATTAATTACCTAATTATGGTTAACTAATTACCGAATTATGGTTAACTAATTACCTAATTATGGTTAACTAATAACCTAATTATGGTTAACTAATTACCTAATTATGGTTAACTAATTACCTAATTATGATTAACTAATTACCTAATTATGGTTAACTAATTACCTAATTATGGTTAACTAATTACTTAATTATGGTTAACTAATTACCTAATTATGGTTAACTAATTACTTAATTATGGTTAACTAATTACCTAATTATGGTTAACTAATTAGCTAATTATGGTTAACTAATTACCTAATTATGGTTAACTAGTTACCTAATTATCGTTAACTAATTACCTAATTATGGTTAACTAATTACCTAATTATGGTTAAGTAATTAACTAATTATGATTAAGTAATTATCTAATTATAATTACTTAATTAACTAATTATGCTTAATTAATTAACTAATTATGATTAATTAATTAACTAATTATGCTTAATTAATTAACTAATTATGATTAATTAATTAGCTAATTATGATTACTTAATTACCTATTTATGATTGATTAATTAACTAATTAGGATTCATTAATTAGCAAGTTATGGTTGATTAATTAGCAAGTAATGATTGATTAATAACCTAATTACAATTATTTAATTACCTAATTATGATTAATTAATTACCTAATTATGATTAATTAATTAACTAATTATGTTTCATTAATTACCTAATTATGATTAATTAATTAGCTAATTATGATTAATTAATAACCTATTATGTTTCATTAATTACCTAATTATAAGTTATTAATTACCTAATTAGGATTAATTAATAACCTAATTATGATTAATTAATAACCTAATTAGGATTAATTAATAACCTAATTATGATTAATTAATTACCTAATTATGATTAATTAATAACCTAATTATGATTAATTAATAACCTAATTATGATTAATTAATAACCTAATTATGATTAATTAATAACATAATTATGATTAATTAATAACCTAATTATGATTAATTAATAACCTAATTATGATTAATTAATTAACTACTAATGATTAATTAATTAACTAATTATGATTAATTAATTAACTAATTATGATTTATTAATTACCTAATTATGATTACTTAATTAACTAATTATGCTTAATTAATTACCTAATTATGATTACTTAATTAACTAATTATGCTTAATTAATTAACTAATTATGATTAATTAATTAGCTAATTATGATTACTTAATTAACTAATTATGATTAATTAATTAACTAATTAGGATTAATTAATTAGCAAGTGATGATTGAATAATTAGCAAGTGATGATTGATTAATTAGCAAGTAATGATTTATTAATAACCTAATTACGATTATTTAATTACCTAATTATGATTATTTAATTACCTAATTATGATTAATTAATTACCTAATTATGTTTCATTAATTACCTAATTATGATTAATTAATTACCTAATTATGATTATTTAATTAACCTATTATGTTTCATTAATTACCTAATTATGATTCATTAATTAGCTAATTATGATTAATTAATAAACTAATTATGATTAATTAATAACCTAATTATGATTAATTAATAACCTAATTAGGATTAATTAATTACCTAATTATGATTAATTAATAACCTAATTATGATTAATTAATAACCTAATTAGGATTAATTAATAACCTAATTATGATTAATGAATTACCTAATTATGATTAATTAATTAACTAATTATGATTAATTAATAACCTAATTAGGATTAATTAATAACCTAATTATGATTAATTAATTAACTACTAATGATTAATTAATTAACTAATTATGATTAATTAATAACCTAATTAGGATTAATTAATAACCTAATTATGATTAATTAATTTACTAGTTATGATTAATTACTTAACTAATTATGATTAATTACTTAACTAATTTTGATTAATTAAATTACTAATTATGATTAATTACTTAACTAATTATGATTAATTAATTAACTAATTACGATGAATAATTAATTAACTAATTACGATTAATTACTTAACTAATTACGATTAATTACTTAACTAATTATTATTAATTAATAAACTAATTATGATTAATTAATTAACTAGTTATGATTAATTAATTAATTAGTTATGATATTAACTAATTATGATTATTTAATTAACTAATTATGATTATTTATTACCTACTTACCATTAATTAATAACCTAATTATAATGAATTAATTAACTAATTATGATTCATTAATTAAATAATTATGATTAATTAATTTGCTAATTATGATTAATTAATTAGCTAATAATCATTAATTAATAATCTAATTACATTTAACTATTTACCTAATTATGATTAATTAATAACTTAATTATCATTGATTAATCAACTAATTATGATTAATTATTTGACTAACTAATCATTTCATTATCTAATTACATTTAAAAAAATCATACTATTTAAAAAATACAAATATTATATACTAATTCTCTAAATTAAACAACTAAATTATTAAATAAAACTATTAAATAAATTTAAATAAAGATTTACCTCAAATTTGTGACGACGTAGGTACACAGGCAGAGCAACCGAAGAGGCAAGGCTTCACAGCAACCGAAGAACGCAATAAAAAAGTTTGAGAGAGAGAGAGAGAGGAAGGGATAGGGAGGGAGGAATGGGGGTGGGGTGAGGTAGGAAGTGAGGAATGGGGTGGGGGGCGAGGGTCCTATTTATAGGATGGGGGGGTGTTTCGGCGCCACTTGAAGTGGCGCCGAATTGATTTGGAAGAAGGGTGCAGCGCCACTTGAAGTGGCGCTGCACCCTTCTTCCACCAAATTGGTGGAGCGCCACTTGAAGTGGCGCTCCAATTCCCAAACATTTGAGCTCCGCATGGTCTGGCGCTCAAAGAACCCATTTTCTTAAATATTTGAACCTTAGACCCATTAAAATAAAAAAAAATAAAAGAACCTCATACGCCAAATTTGCCTATATAAATGTGTTTATAACGATACATATATTTGATTTTATTATATTTATATGTTCAAATATAAATATTCTTATAAATATTTCTCTGTGTGTAAAAATATAGATGTATTTGAATATATATACATAAATAATTAGACATGTTTTAAAATGTTGGTAAAAATGTCAACAAAATATTCATGTTTTATAAATAATATGAATAAGTATAAAATATATATATATATTTTAAGAGATATATATATATTTGTGTGTGTGTGTGTGTGTGTTTACGTATATAAAAAATATATATTCTGTGATGCTTCCATCAAAACTAAACTAATATAGTGAGTATTCCAAAAAATAATGAAAATTTAATGATATTTCCTAAAAAATATCACTAATTTAGAAACATTTTTCAAGAAACATCACTAATTGGGTAGAAGTTTTAGTTACAGCCTCCAATTTAGCCACATTTTAGTTAACATTTATTTTTTATCCCTGTTTCTTAAAAAATATAACTAAATTAGCAATGTTTTGAAAAAAATGTTACTAAATTATTGTTTCACTGTATTGAAAATACATTAAATTTTGAGATAGAAAATGAATTACACAATTCATGGAGAGGGTAGTCTATATGCATGTATGGAAACTATTTCTATTTTCAAAATTCATGGATTTATTGAGAGTTAAAAAACTATCACCTTTCCAAGGTAATTATGATGTAATTTATATCAAATATATTCCTTAAATTTATCCTTACTAAATTCAATATAAAACATGGGTGAAAACAAATCACATCACTTCGTGAGGAAGTAGTCTAATATACACTTGGGAGATTTTATGTTATTCCAATTGAATTGAATGTAAGAACATATATGAGATAATATATCTATAGATGTTCAATTATGTTTTTAATATCATATATATTTAATATAAATCCATCATTTTATTCTTTAATGAGAGGTGTTGATAGAAATCATATTACATAAATTCATGAGATGTTAGTCCTCCACAAACAAGATCTATGTTTTTCTTTTTAATTACATGTATGAGGAGACTGATATATGTTATTCATTAAAAAAATGGCATCTAGGTATATGATATATTTGAGTGATGTTATATTGAAATTATTATGTCATAGTTGTATGTGGAAATATATAAAGTTAAAATAAAGATCTTAGAGATTAAAATTACCATCACTTAGAGAAACCACCTTTAGATATATTATTAAGGACTGTAGGATTTTTATTTCTTGATGAACACAAGATCTATAGTGTTGATAAGTATTTTGGGAAATATTGAGAAATTTTTTTCACAATTAAAATGGTTTATGAGGTGCGATTATATGAGAGTAGGAGGCCCCCTTTTATAATTATGGAAGTATATTTTCATAAATACCCAAAACTACTCACTAATGGGAGGCCACTATAATTCCATATGACAAAAAATTGGATAAATAATGTATTGAAGGTATTATATGTTCTAGGTACACATCCACCACAAAATATATATGTTTTAAACATATTATTTCTTAATATATTTGTTTACTCACTATTAGCATTTCAATTTTCACCATGATAACTGGAATATTTTATTTTCCTAGGTGACTAATTGATTAAGAAGAAATTAAAATGAGACATATTAGATAATTTGTAAAAAAATATTATAAATACACAATTAAATTTATTAAATCATGAAATGATGTGTGTCAAAAATAAATTTTAACTCATGCTCATGTAATGCATAAAATCTCGTTTTAACATTAACCGTGGTAATTAATATTTTTTTGTTTTTATAAATATTTAGGATATAAAATTGATTTGACCATAATATAAGATATAAATTAATTTGATTCATAAAATAAAAACAATTTTATTAAATGAAATTCAAATAATTTTTTTTTGAAATTTACTAATAATGAATTCCCCTTGCATGACGAAAAACCATTTCATTCACATAAAATATCACCATAAGTATAAAACATATTAATTTAAAAATTTTAAAATGATTCATTTACAATAGAATAATTTTTACTAATAAATATATAATTAAACTAATTTTATGTTTAAACCAATCTTAATGTAAAATACATCATGAAAGTATTTTGAAAAAATGTAATTTATAATAAATATCAAATAGGTTTTGACTATTTATAGAAAATTTAAACATTGAATAAAGTTCTGACAAATTAACTTCAAAATAATTTTACTTGATAAATTAAAAAAATTACATTCAGTTATTTGTATTATTTTTTATGTTTCTAAAATATGATTCATAACAAGTTCTCAGAATCTTTGTAACCACATTCCATTGAAAATATATTTTGGAAACATAAAACACAATTTGTTCTTACCCCTATAAAAGAAAAAATATTATATGAATGGGGTAATATCTTATAGATTATATAATAGAATAATTTGACTAAATATAATAAGTTAATATATTCTAATTTTTTTATTTATATTAAAAATCATTTTGAACATAAAACTAGTTTCTGAAGATAAACTTTTATTTTACTTTCAAATTAATATTACGTTCATTTCCTTTTGAGGGAAACAAAATGATTTTTTATTATTTATTTATAAACCATAATATTTTCCTAACAAAGTTTTTTATTGATACCAAAAGATATAAAGTCTAGTTTAAAATGAACTTGTTTAATTAAGAATATAAATTGCATCTTTTGGTTTACTAATTCATAGTGTCCTTCATATCAGAAGATTTCAAATCTATTAAATTTATTTTAAAAAATATCATGGTGCTAAATTAAGATAATTATATATATTCTCTAATAAATAAATTATAATTTATTAATTATTAGTAAATAACCATTTATTTTTTCTTAAAGTCGTGTTATCGTTTAAAAATATATTTTCAAAAAAAATTATTTATTTTTAACAGAAAATATTATAATAATTTTTCTCATCTTTATAAAATTTAAAATGAGAAAATAAAATTAATTAATCAAATAATTATATCGAAATTAGGAGAGGGTTATCTGTTTCCTAAAATATGTATTATTTTAGTGAATAGTAAAGAAATCCAATTATATATAATACTTTACCTTTAATGATTTCTAATATATAAAAATTATTAAATTGTTTATAATACAGAATAAAATTATAATTAAATATTATTATATTATTAATATAAATTAAAACAAATTATTTTTTATTATATTCATTATAAATATGGAAAAAAAATTCTATATCAATGCAGCACATGCACATCACGATAAAAGTAAATTTTGACGTCCAAAAAATAGTATTTTCAAAGAATGAATTTTTTTATCAATTTTTCAGAATATAATTTTTTATTTATTACATTTATCATTATATATGTAGTTTTAGATAAATAAGAATTGAATTATACAAATTCGTTTTCAAAGACCGTGCAAGGCTAGAAATGTCAAAGTAACATATTAAATATATTTTTGTGACATAAATATTATAAAATATACTTTCTGTTGAATATGAAATTAGTTATTAAGTAAATGTATTTATTTGTTATAACAATTTGTTTTAATTTTTTTTATGAAATAGATACCTTAAATGCTTATGAAACCCCTAAACAATGATATTGAAAGTAGAAGAAAAATCTAAAAAAATGATGATTGAAAACAACAAATGAAATAATGTTTTATTAAGTTAATTTTTTTAATAATTTTTCACATAACTATAAAATATATGTGATGTATTAAATGTTTTCATTATAATTTCGGAGTTTTCATATTTATTTCTATGTCAAATTATGTGAATAATTCCTTAAATGAAATTAATATTATCTTATGTCAAATATTATTTGTTAAATAATTAAAAATTATAAAAATTGAAAAATATGAAAATTATAATATTAAATGGTTTAAAATTTAATCCATTTTATATTTATGATCCTATTTTTCAATGTTTGTGTAAAATTAAAAAACATTAATATTATAAAATTGAATGGCATGATTATGATTAAATTTGGTTAACCAAGCTGTTAAACCAAAATATATCACTTTAAAGGATATATTAACATATAAATATTTGATTGGATGATTAAAATATTATAATTTATTACTCATTTTAATTTCCATGTAATTTTGTACAAATTTTATTTGAGTTAAAAAAATATTATATTATAATATTTAAATTATTTGAAAACTATCATTATTGAAATGTTTAGAAAAAAAATATATTATCCAATTCATTAAAATTTTAAAAAAATATATTCAACCAATTTAACATTATAAAATTTATAAAACCAATCATGATCAATTCACAAGTCTTTGTTAATTCTATTTTATTATTTAGGACCTCAATTGTGTAAAAAACCATGATTTCCTAGAGATTGTCAAAATGGATAACGAAGTGTTAAAATAAAGGGATAAGGGTAAACAAATCACTAAATTTTTCCAAATATTATTTTTATAGATTTTGTTCTCATTAAAATTATATAATCTAATTATATTAATCCATATCCATTGTAACATCAAAATTAAATTTTATTAATTTAATATCGTATGTAATTAAAGGAGTTCTCCTCCCCTCACAAATAAAAGGGGATATCACGACCCTCATTATTCACAATGTCTGAGTATTATAGATTGAAACATACCTAACCTAATATCATACAATATTCTTTAACCACATCATATTTCTTATTGTATTTTTAAAAGAATATACTTTCATGGATTTAGTTGTAAAACGCAAGATATTTATGAATAATTTGGTATATTTTATAAATGAGGATTGTAAATTTTATTTCATTATATAACACATATAAATATTCAGTATCCATTTTATAATATTTTATTAAAAAAATTAATATACTTATTTTTTATATTATGTTTATAAAATAATTATCCACTTTCTTACTATCCTTCAGAAAGAGAAAAAATGTCATGTTTACACCAACAACTTATCATCTCCACATAGCCTTGTAACTCATTTCTCATCCCCAAAATACATTGATAGTTATAATTAATGATTTAATACATATAAATATACATATTTCATGATATTATTATTATTATGGAATGGTTATTTGTTATTTTCTCTATATTTTACAATCCATCAAAAAATGGAAACAACAATTGTAACACCTGAATGTTTATATTAAAATATTATTCCTAAATTATTTTAATTCTTTACTAGTTTGAATTGAATTAAATAATTACTTTAAAAACCATGAGATTCCCTTTGTATAAAATGAAAATTTTAACCTAGCTGTTTTTCTAGCGGGATGAAATATAACTAACTTATGAAAATTAATGGTGAAGTCATTCACAAGAAATTAATTATAAAAAATATAAATCAATTATATTTTTATTTTTGTATTAATTAATTGAGTTAATTACTATTAGTAAATTAAATTAATTAAATAAATCTTTTATTTAATTAATAAAATATTTTTCATATTGATCCAATAGATATTTTTGTCATAGATTATGAATAAACCCTAATTGATGTTTAAAAACCTAAATTTTTTAAAAGGGTAATTTTCATCCATTTAATGACGAACCCCGTTAAAATTAATATGTATAAACAGTAAAAATTTTTATTTGACAACATAAACATGTTCTTTGGATGTGGAATATAAAAATTTAGTTTTGACGATTTTTTAAATTTTATGATAACATTCTGATTTTGATGAATAGTAAAATTCACTAAATTTTAATTGAAAACAACTTTTTTCCTTGAAATATATTATTTGGTTAAATTTTAATTTTTAATTATTATATTAATAAGTATAATAAATTTTTTTCATTCAATGTTAGGTATACCATTAGAAATAATTTTTTACTGAATTCAAATGTAAAAACATTATAATCTTTTGCAATGTTTTTACTTTTATAACTCGTTCTCACTTTCTGATAATATAAAATTATTTATTGTAACTTATTTGTTTTGAATTAAGAAAAAGGGATTCCATATTTGGAAAATTGTCTCTAAATTATGTAAATAGCTTTATTTTATTTTTGATCATTATGAAAAGTATCTTGTGTAATTTTTATTAATATAGAAAAATGGTAAATGAGGTAATTAAGGGTAGCATACAATTATAAAATTACCCATACACTTGTATTCATATAATTTTATGAGAATTTTTATATTTAAATCATCCTTAGGTCAAAATTGTATCATTTTTATGGAATTTGGATGAGATTAGTATATTGAATTTATTTTATTTAAAGAAAAAGCAAATATGAGTTACTGAAATTTTAATAACAATATCATTTTTATAAGGATATACCAAAGATAAATTTGATTATAAAAACTCATTTTAAATCTAAAATTATTTTATTTACCATGATAATTTATTTTTATCTTTTTTTAATTAAATAGTTACCATAAAGTATTATACTTTGATGATGTAAAAAGTTATTAATTGATGAAAAATAAATAAAACTATTTTTATAAAAATTATTATAACCAATGAATACCCAAGCACTTAAGAAAATCTTATTAGACTAGTATATCTATACCTTAAACATCCAATAGAATTTTTATTGGTCAATTATAGCCTTGTAGAAGTGATTGTGACCCTTATATTATTTTCATTGAATGTGATGTTAAAGTTGTCACATTGAAAATTTAATTAGAATAATATTGTGAATGTTGAACTTTCTAGAAGATAAATTGAACTAAAAAAATATTATTAATTCTAGTGGATTTATATTCATCATATTATTTTATTTTAGCTTTTTATTCAATATATATGTATATTAAATAATTACACAAAAATGATGTATTAATTATTTTAATAATAGAGATAAAAAATTAATGTTAACAAAATTGTTAAAATAAATATAATTTTGGATAATTAATATATATAATGAATTCTATAGAAGGCCTTTAAATAATAGGAATATAATTAAATAGTTTTTTTGAAGTAAAATTATTTATTTTAATGTTTTGAAAAATAAATGAATTGAATAGTGTCAACATTGACACTCTTAATTTTTTATCAAAATAATGATTTATTAAATTATTAAAAAACATATTTTAAAATATATATATATATATATATTAATTATTCAATAGTCTAAAATATCCGAAGTTATCTATTTATGGTCTAATTAACATCAAATAAATTAATATTTCATCCTCTTAATATTGAATTATTTTTTATCATATTAAAAATTTAAATAGAATTAATAAGTGTTAATTAAAATGGTAAGGTATAATTGATTGAAAAGATTATATAATATCTTTTGGTATATGATATTCTAACCATGTATCTTATAATCTTCTAAATTTGGTCAATTTGTAGTGTTTTTTAGGGGTTTCTGTTTTCTATTAAATTAATATTTTTGAAGATCCTAAAAATACCCCTCAACTCATTTATAAAACGAAACCTCCTACCTCACTAAATTAATTCAATTTGAGACTTAATTGTCATCCATACTCTACCCTTTTTCCTTCTAAACTTTTCTAGTGACATTCTAGAAGTTCTGGTCTTCTACCAAGACTATCTCTAGTGCTCTAAAGGGAGATTTAGAGGAATCATGTCGAATTGGAGGTAATATCCCCTAAAGATTCATTCAAAATTTGTTCTTCTTCAACTTCCTCTTAATGATTCCTTTCATTATAAATTAATAAATATAGTATCACTTATATACTGAGATGTTATTATAATTATGAAAGAACCATATTACACCTTCTATAAATCATAATGAAAACAAAATCACCACTCATGTGTACGTAAGGCTTACCATCTCCACAGTGTGGTGTAATAGGTTTTTGAACTCATACTTAATTGGATGGGTATAATGATGGGAATAATAACTATATATGATTATTATACCATCATATAAATTCTTAAATATTATTGTCTATCCAATTCAATACCATTCAACAATTTAGGTATTGATATCGTCGTAAGTGTGTATGTACGACCTACCGTCTCCACAATGTGATGTGATTCACTCAACATTATATTGAGTAATGAATTATTATATAAATTTACATAATGAATAAATATGGTATATATTATTTTAATGTAATTTTTTAATATCATAACTATGACCTATTAAGTTTAACTAGAACTTCTTCGACAAATCGTGCATAACAACATAAAGCGTAATAATATTCAAATAATGAGTAATAATGAAATGTTACTAAGCATTATATACAAGGTTTGGATACATATGAAGGATATCAGTCTATGGTAAGGGATAATTTTGAAATATCATTATTATCCTAGACTATTTATACATAAGTATTTAACCAGGTGTATTTATCATCCATGTCCATGTTTCCTAAATATGTAATATTATTTCTATTCATAGATAGTTTTTTATAGTCATTTTTACCCATTGGTTAGTTTTTATGAAATGGTATAAAAGGAATCATTTTCAATTTTCAATACGAGGTACTTTTTGACTTATTCGATGAAAGTACAAGAAAAATTATTCCTTTAACTTAAACAGAACAAACTTTTTTTACATTTTCATAACTCCATATTTCTATGAAGATTGTTTTATATGATTTCCATGTTATTTTAAAAGAAATTAGTTTCTATTAAAATTGTGAGTCATTTTGAGAAAAAAATATTTTTAATGAAGAAAGACTATTTTCCTCAAGAATTAATTTGATGTGTACAATCAAAATTATTGTCCATAAAATATGGAATTATTTAACAGTTTTATGTTTCAAGTATAATATCTATATTATTCTTATGGTTTTATTATAAATTTAATTTAATTCTATTTATGAAATAGATTTTTCTTACACGGATTATGTTATGATGGAATGATGTTTAAGAAAACTATTTTTTTCATCCAATTATGCTATGATTTATTTTTTTTGTGGAACACATAAGAATTATATAATTATGAGATGGGTGGGACATATATCTCTCTTTAATTGATTGTGTAATTATTTATATATTATGATATAGACATGGCTGGAATGGGAAATGATCTCGGTTCAGAAATATAGTTCTGGAATGAGGAGTGAAATTTGTTATGTAATGGACTTTCTACACAATGATAGTCTTGGAAATGATCCTTGAAAAATATTAAATGCTTTTATATGCATATGTATATGTCAAAAAACATCATCTCTTATTTTATGAAATCTTGGATTATTTTCATTGACTTATAGGAACATTTATCATTTATACCATGGAATTTTATCAAAATCATTCACAGGTAGGATATTATTTTCAAATGTTATGTTCTCATGTCCTATGATATGATTGATATATTTTTTTACACTTGCTGAGAATTTAATCTCACCCTTTCATGTTTTTTCTTTTCCATAAGTCATAGAGAATAATATTAAATAATATATGTCAAAAATTGGACTAGTTCTTACCAAATTAGTGGGAGACAATGAAGATGATTTATTAAACAGTTGTTAATGTTTCCTAGTTTCAAAATAAACTATACATATATAGTCCAATAATGGGTTTGTTATATTTTTTAATGAATAAAATTATATATTTATGTAATAAAAATTTATATAATGTATGGTTCATTGTAGTTAGTATCATTAGAATGGAATAATTAACCATTAAAAACTAGGATGAGAAAAAATTAGTAAGAACCCAAATGATATGTAAAAGTATTAGATAAAATACTTGTTTTTCAAAAGTGATCATGAATAACCTTGGATAAAATCTAATATGTCCAAAATTTATATTTGGTTCTTTATTAATTGGTTTTCCCGTTGTGATTAGTGTTTATCAAACTATGCTTCTTAGTTTTAGTTAGTGGATTGGACAAGAAAGAGTCACGTAAATGTAGAATGTGATGAGCAATGTAATAATTTCAGAACAAAGAAATCAAATGTTAATGGATCTAGAATGAGACTTATTATAGCTACGATCACACAACATTCTCATGCTATGAATCATGTTGGACTTCCAAGTAGGAAATTAGGGAACAAAATTACTTTGAGTCCTTCATGAGGTAGTGAAAAACTTCATTCAGTGGGTCTTTTGTTCTATTAGGGGATGGACAATGGATCAGTACCACTGTAATGAGGTTCTGAGTTCCCCAATTCTCAGATCCTGATAAGTTCAACTTAATAGTCTAATATAAGGAAGGTGAAACTAAACAATGATAGAACCTTCTCCATAATATGAGTCAATGAGATGAAATTGGGTCCATGAAATGGGATTACTTCAATAACAACTTTTTCAATAAGTTTCTTCCTCATATTATTTGAAAAAAATATAGAGAAGGAGATCCTTGAACATAAGAAATAAATATAGAGAATATGTTGGCACCTAAGAAGCAATTTTTATTGGACTTTCGAGGTATGCTTCTGGGATTATTATATAACATGAGAGTAAAATTGATCAATTCCATTGTTGATTAAAAAAATTCTCCAATGAAAATTAGCCACAAGGGACTTCAATAGATATGAAGAAATCATTTAAGGTGCTCTCATGTTTGAGATGGATATTAGAGTAACCCATCAGTCTATTAGGTTTGATAAGAATAGAAAAATGGAATTCAAGGGATGACCTAAATACTACAATAAAAATAATATGCCGTTTACCTTATGCTCAATGTGTGGAATGAAACATGGTGAAAATAATCTTATAGGGAATAATAAATGTTTTATGTGGGGAAAATAAGTCCACCAAGAAGTTGAAGGCTAAAGTGATGGGAATATTATGTCCAATTATGTGAATAGAGGAAATGATACATAGAATGAACCTCAAAAACTTTAATGTTACAAGTATAATGAAATGAGACATTATGAATTTTAATGAAATAATCCAAGGGTTATTGATGATGATAGATGTAAGAAAACTCAAAAGTCCAATGAAGAAGCAAAGTCACATGAAATAACTATTGATGATGTGGAGTGTGATAATGAAGTGGTGAAAGGTATCCATACTTTCCACATTAAAGTAGAATGTATTTTATTTGGTTCTTGATCCACCAACTATTTAATTTATGAGGATACTTTAGGGGAATCTCCATATTACCTCAAAAATTAGAAGTTGAGTTTGCTATGACAAATACAAATGGCACAATAGTCTCATAAAATGTTTATAATACTTCTCCTATTGAATTATTTTAGAGAGTGGCGCCTAAAAATATTACAGTCCTTCCTATAGTGGCATTTGATGTGATTCTTTCAATGGATTGAATTTAGTTATAGTGTAGTGACCCAGAATATTCCATGTAATGTTTTCTCACTTTAATGGAATTATTATGAGTCCATAGGCTTTAATTGCCTATGATTTTGAGTTCTAGTGAACCTAGAAGTGGTTTTTGAACTTCTTTGGTATGTTTATGTACATTTGTGAGTGTGTTTTTCTATCTTTTGAACTTGTGAATGGTTAAAAAACTTGAGGTAATCGTTGAACTCGGAACACCAATATTCGACTGAAAATGACTTATGTTCATCCGGGATGGTCCGAACGAAAAATTATATTTTCATACATTTTAGAAATAAATAAAATAACTTTAAATATATTATTTTATATTTCTTTTTCAACATACAAGGGACAGCTGATGACGCTGTGATGCTGTGATGAGGCACATCGATGAGACTCATTAATGGCTCATTAAATCTCAAAGTAACTACGCGTTAATGACGCGTAATAATGACGTTTTTTCATAAATGAAACAATGTGGTTTCATATTTATTTTATTTTTGTTGACACGTTAGTGAGAGGGAAATTAATTTATGGGTGATCTTTAAAAAATTTCCATCAAAATTCATCTCCATCAAAGAACAAGACTGTGGGACGATAAACGTTAGAGAACCAGATTCAGAGGTTGACGAGCGGCGACAGACACTAATGATCATTCATCGACGATGACAGGGAAAACTTCCTTCATCCTCAATGGATCCAACGTATCTAGGTAGGGTTTTAATTTGTCTTTAAATTCCCCTTTCATCATTCTAAAATAATTAGCACGAATCAACCAATGAATGGTTTGATCCCAAGTCAGTTGTTATTGTGGGAGGGTGTTTTTATTTGGGGATTTTGTTTGGGATTTGTTGATAGCATGATGATTACCCAATACATGGACCTCCCCATTGATTTTTTAAACCTCTAATCTAGAGGAACTGGGATGACACAAAAAATTATTTAGCCCCTCTCCCCATGCGTTCTTAGTGGCCATATTCTCAATGTAACGATGAGATGAATTTGAATCCTTGATGATGAAAAGGGTGATCCCTGAGGACCATAGGTGAATGTGGCATGAAAAACGGATCACCAGTGCACATCCAGGGGTCATCTAGGAAACTATACGATGCATCGACGCTTGCGGAAATATAGGCATTGGACAGCAGTAGCCCACGACAGTGGCCGTGGGAAGAGGACAACGGTGGCTGTGGGGAAAGAGTGGGTGTGTGCCGCAGCCGGTTGGCCGCACCGATGAGGTGTGGCAGTGATTATCGGCACCACGCTAAGGAGTGGGTACATTTTAATGATCTATTTTCTAGAAGAACATGGTATATCATCTATGTGGTGAGGAATATAAAAGGCTCACAAGAAAAATAGTGTTTCCATCTAGCACTGCCATGCTGGAGAATCGGGTGTGGCAGAGCCGCGTCCGGGCGAGGGAGCCAACCATATATGCATGTCGGGTTTCTACAGGTCAACCGCACCCCACCTGATGGGCTGGGCCAATCGATGTCTAGTACCATGGCCTAACAACCTAGACCCATGGCTCAATAGGCCGGGCCTATGAATCAGTGGGCCCGACTTGCGGTTCAGGGTGCCGGACCTGGGCAGCCAATCAGGACACATACTGTCAGGCCGGACCCAAACCATCATGCCAGACCCACCACCGGGCTGGACCCTTATTACTGAGATGAACCCCTGAGCCCCATGGTCCAGTTGGGAAGGACCCATGCTGGACCCACACCGAACCCTCGGTCCATATCAGGTCGGGTCTGCCCAACCAGATCAGACCGGACCTAGACTCAACCGATCCCGTTTCACATGAATTCCAATAACTACCAGACCAGTCATTTGATTAACACACCATCTATTTCACAATGACTATTTCGATAGGGAGATGCTTGGGAGATACTATATAAGATTTTTTATGTATACTGGCATATGGCTGGGTTGTATTAGTACTGAATCCAACCGGGCACTTTTAAAAAAATGCCTATACCTTATAGTTCGGTCATCCGATCGACATTCCATATGCTGTGCTAGAATCCTTTTAAAAAGATGTTACTTTGGGTTACATCTATGTGGGAATTTGTGGTGGTTGAGATATGACTTACATCTTGATAATAGGATCCTCCGAAAATCAATCATGCTAATGGAGGGAATCGAGTGGCTAGTTGTGATGTGAAGAACGACGAGAGACCCTTCGGGGATCAGCATAAAAGAGACCCATTGTGGATCAACATAAAAGAATAACTTTTTTGATCAACATGAGAGAGAACATTCATGGATCAGTAGTTGGGGTGACCCTTTGTGGATCACCTGTAGAGAGACCCTTCGTGGATCAGCAGCAAATAAACCCTTTTTGGATCAGCAGTACAACAACCCTTCATGGATCAGCAGCAGAACTTATTAACATAATAGGATGATCTAGATTTATGACTAATCATACTTACCTCTATACTTTATGATATACATTGTAGGAATTGATTCTTTACTTTATGCTATGTTCCTTCGATCTATCTTTGTGGTATATTTTTTGAGGATTTCTGAGACCTTTGGGGTCTTTTGGTCCCTATAGAGTATGTTTATACTCACCCATGCACAGGATTCTCCCACACCAGTTTTGCCTTGTGAATATGATATACAACATTAACTTTGATAGTGGGGAGAATGGACAGGACACTGCATAGAGGTGGACTATCCGACATAGTGTATTGTAGTGGCTTCCGTCCATGAGCTGTACCTACCCTTCATGTAGAATCCTTGGTGGACAACTAATGGAGATTGTACTTCATTTACTATACATTCGTTCTAGTTGGGATTGTATTATCTCCCTTCTCAATTTCATTATACCCTTATATGTTGTGGTGGTTGTAGTTTCTATTTCTATGTGTTTACTAATTTAATGGTAATGCCTTCCCTTTTATGGTATGCCTTTCCAGTTCTAGTCACTATCCATTGACCTATGGGAGGCAGGCTTGGGGTAGTCACGACATGGGCCCCAAGGGACAGGTTGTTACAATGTGGTATCAAGGGTTAGTCAATTCTACCAAAATAACTAAGAGTCTATAATTTTTGCAACATTTTTATTTGTCTCGAGTTTGAAATTGAGTCCGGGGAGTCAACTTTTGGTGCGGAAGCCGACGTATCCATACAACAGGACCCAGAATTCTATTTTACGAGTCGGTACATGAAAGGACTGGTTGCATGTGTTTTGAAAATGTTTTACTCTTGAGTTAACTCACCATGTAAATATTATTGAATGTGGTGCATCAATTTGTTTTTCAGGATGCCTCCATGAAGACAGCTAGCCATGATTTCAGTGAGAGGTCATGATGATAACCCCAAGAGAATAGATGTCAGTGCATGTCCCATTTATAGTAATGGATCCTTCATGTGGTGTACCATCAGCACCACCACCCATAGGGCAGTATTTTCCAATTTCCCCACTAGCAGATTGTGGACGTTGACTAAGCACATTGAACGTGTTCTAGAGACAAATGCCTCAGAGTTTTTGAGGGGAGAATGATATAAAGGTACCTAAGTATTGGATGGAGGTGGTGGCATAAGTTTTCTACGTGGTTGAGACACCATAAGGCCAGTTGGTGATCTTAGCTGCTAGCCAATTTTAGGGCATATTAGAGAGATGGTGGATCCTGATGCTCCAAACATAGGAGGAGATGACTCTTTCTAGGTTATACTTCAATAGACACTTTGAGGTGGAGTTCATACAAGTGAAACTATATTCAGTGCATATTTATAAGATACTCTGCCTACAGTAGGGAAATATGATTGCAGACCAGTACTCAATGTGGCTTACCAAACTCTCTTGCTACTCAACAAACATGGTAGGGGACACAATCTTCTAGGCCCATACCTTCAAGCAGGGGTTCCGAGAAGTGATCAGTGCGTTGATGATTTCGCTTATCATCCCGATGTCGAATGGAGATATCAAGCGATCTCTTTTAGTAGAGAGTTTCCTTTCCATGTAGGAAATGATGAAGAGATACACCACCAGATGACAGGTGGCTCAGTCATCTTCCACAGGTAGTATACATATGATGCAGAGGCCCAATCGAGCCTGACCTTCGGGAGGATGACCTAAGGATGTAGGGCCAGTTTTGAAATATTGCGAAGTAGAGAAGGTCAAAAGAGGGCGAGAGTCTGTTACACCTACGGCGGACAGGGGCACATAGCTCGCGACTATCTGAATCCCCACAAGCATGATCGACAGACAATTGAGGGACCGCTGAAATAGAAGTTGGGGTAGTAGCAGTACAACCATGTAAATGGTGGTCGTGGAAGGGGAGTGGGTCGAGTAGAAAGAGGTGGAAACATGTATATGTCACTACAACCACCACCCCCATGGTGTCTGCCATGTGCTCCAACAATAGTTGGGTGGGGACATGCCCAACTCTAATAAGTAGAGGCTAACGACCAAGACATTCCTGAGAGGATACAAGGTACGATCTGTTTCTTCTATACATTATCTATAGTTCTTATCGACATGTGTGCCAGTTAATCATTCCTCACAACGAATCTTGTTCCGAACATTGAAATTTTGACCGAGCCTTAGCCCCAATCTTTGCAATTAGTGACCCCAATCAGAGTAGGTTCAATGATCAAATGATGGTGCCGATAGTGTGAAATTACTCTAAGAGGAGATATTTTTTTATGGGATTTCATATTAGTGGCTTCAAATCCATACTATGTCATACTGGGCATGAACTAGATATCAATAGTTCACGCTCATATCAACTACTTAAGATGTACAATGTGACGTACACATGATAGTGGAGGCTAGTTTTCTATTGTGGGTGAGAAGGAAGATAGAGTATCATTAGATGGGATTGTACATAGGAGGGTGTGACTGATAACTCATCGATTGTCAAGCATGACCTTCAATACAGAGGATGGGGAAAGCCCATGGTTTCATGTGGTAGTTGAAGTGTATGTTGATGTCATTCTAGAAGATATTCCAGGACTGCCTCCTTTTAGAGAGGTAGGATTCTACATTGAATTGTACCCAGATACATCACTGATATCTATGCTTTCAGGTTGAATGGCTCCAGTGGAGCTCTGGGAGCTAAGGGTACAGTTGGAGGACCTGTAGAGGAGGTGTCCATATGACCCAGTGTTTCTCTATGTGTAGTCCCAGTGATGTTTTCCAAGAAGAAAGATGGGATATTGAGGCTATTCTTGGAATTCCAGTTCCTAAAATAAGTGAATTTGAAGAAAATATATCCACTATTAAAGATAAATGACCTTTTTGATGAGATAAAGGGAGAATATTGGTTTTCAAAGTTATACCCCAGATAAATATTTCACCAGCTTCGCGCACGAGATAAGGAAATCCAAATGATTGCCTTCATATTTCGATATAGACATTACAAGTAATTGGTTATGACTTTTGGCATATCGAATGCTCCATCCATGTTCATGGGATTATTGAATCAGATAATCAAGACTTACTTGGACCAGTTTCTCATATTATTCATTGATGATTTCTTAGTGTAGTCAGTGTCAGAGGAGGAGCACACCATACACCTGAGGTTAGTTCATGACACACTCGAGGAGTACCATATTTATGGAAGGCCCTTGAAATTTGAGTTCTGGATACAAAAGTTCCATTTAGTGGGACATTTCATCTCAAAGGCCTGAGTTGCAGTGGATCCAGTAATGATTGAGGTGGTGCGTTATTGGGAGCCACCCAATAGTGTTACGGAGGTATGAATCTTCCATGCATTGGTAGGCTACTATCGTAGATTCATACCCATATTATCCAAAGTAGTGGCACCTATAACGGATTGAAAAATAATGGAAGAACTTTCTTGAGGATGGATAGATGCAGCAAAGCTTCCAGAAGTTGAGTAAGAACTCGGCCAGTTCTCCCATCTTGCGGTTTCCAGTGGAGGGTATCGACAATGTGTTATACTGTGATGTATCAGGAATAGGACTTGGGTGTTTCAAAATTTATGGTAATGAAGTGATTACTTACATCTCACGACAATTGAGATCTCCTGAGCTGAACTATGTGACTCATGATATGGAGTTAGATGCAGTGGTCTTCGCACTAAGGATTTGGCGCCACAACATGATGGGCATGTGGTTCATCATCTACTCAAACCATAATATCAACTATTAAATCTTTTTTTAGAAGGATATGACCTTGATACAATTACATTGTCTATGATTACTCATGGAATATGACTTATAGAAATTCTATACTCCTGGGAAGGGGAACATGGTGGCAGATTCTCTCAGCCAGAGATCATGGTCATAGTTACAAAATGATGTCTTAGAGTAGTTGGCCTCACTTCATATATCCTACATAAATAGAGATGAGATAGTTTTACTTCATTTGATGGTAGTTTTTTCTCCCCTCTTATAGGGATTTAGGTAGGAGAAGCTTGAAGATAGCAACTGCGAGGCTACACGAAGTCAGATATCCCAGGGGCATGCAGCCGTTGGATATTCTAGGGCTGGGTATCACATCATCCTTTTCAAGGAGTGCACTGTTGTACCAATGGAGTTGTGAGAGGTTATTCTGGGGGAGATTCATGAATCCAACTTGGAAGTACATCCAGAAGTATATAAGATTTTTGAGGTCATCTGACGCTAGTACTGGTGGTCGGGCATGAAGAAGGCAGTGGAAGAGTTTATTTACAATTGCCTCACTTGACAGCAATTGAAAGATGAGCATCAAGTATTAGCAAGTTTGATGCATCCCCTTATGATGCCTGAATGGAAGTGGAGTGTGATATAAATTGACTTAGTCATGGGCTTACCACGTACATCTATAGGACATGATACCATCTGGGTGATTTTTTATCGACATACCAAGTCATCCAACTACCTCGTTATTCAAGATAAGGGTTCAGTAGAGAGATTTGGATGACTCTACATTTATGAGATCATGAAACTTCATAGGGGTCTTTCAACGATAATCTCATATCATGACACACACATTACATCTTGATTGTAGAAGGTATTAGAGGAGGCATTCGGGAATCAGCAACTCTTGAGCACAACCTTCCTCCAGCAGACTGATGGAAAGACATGGCAGACCATTCAGACAATATAGGAAATGATTTATACTTGTGTCTTTGTATTTTTTTCATAGTTGGGAGGACCAACTACCATTTTTTGAGTTTTCGTAAAACAAAATTTACCACTCCACCATCGATATGGAACCTTTTGAGTCATTGTACGGATGGCCATGCAAGATTACCTTATGATGGATATACCCAAGGGAGTCAGCACTCATAGGTCCAAAACTGGTATGGGATACCATGGAGAAGGTGAAGGTCATCCAGGAGAAGATGAAGACAGCATAGATCTAGCTTAAAACCTATGAAGATAGGTGGCATAGATTTTTTTAATTCAATGAGGGGTACCACTATTCCTATGGGTCTCCCCTAAATGAGGACTATGGAGATTTGGATGAGGTGAAAAGTTGTCAATGAGGTTCATTAGACATTTTCTGATTGTTAGGAGAGTGGGAGAGGTGTCTTACCACTATGCTCTACTTCCACAGTTGTAGAAAGTGCACGATTTATTCCATATATGCCAGTTGTGGAGGTACGTGTATGACCCTTCTCATTTCATCGGCCATGATGTGTATGAGATTGACGATATGGAATCTTTTAAAAAGTACTCAGTGGAGAGAAAGGACTGACATGAGATGAACCTTAGTAAATGGTCGATCCATCTGGTGTGCGTTTAGTGGTTAAAAAAAATCTCTAAAGGGGCACATTGGAGTAGGAGGATAAAATGCGTGTGCAATACCCCCATTTTTTTAGCCATTTGACGTTTTTCTCACATCAATGAAATTATTATCAGTTCACATGCTTTGACGTCACGTGATTCCGAGGTTCAGTGAGCCCCGAAGTGATTTTTGAACTTTTTTCTATACGTTTATGTAAAAGTGTGGGCATTTTTTCTAACTATTGAAGTGGTTCTCATATAAAAAATACTAGGGCACCATTGAACTTGGAACTTCATGATTCATCTAAATAAAATAACATTAAATAGAGACACTATTTCATGAATGAAATAGAATGCTGACGTATTTCATTTATTTGTGTTGACACATTGGGGAAAATAAATTAATTGATGATAGATATATGAAGAATCCCCATAAAAATTCCACTCCAATGAAGAACAAGACCATGGGGCAACAAACGTTGGACAATCGAATCTAGAGACCAACGAGTGATGAAGAACTCCAACGATCATGGATCAATGACAACACAAAAACCTTCCTTAGACAACCATAGATCCAACATATCCAGGTAGTGTTTTTGTGTGTGTTCAAATTCCCCATTATTCATTTTTAAACAATGAGTTCATATCAGCCAACGAACGGGTTGATTTGCAGATCAGATGTTCTTGTGGGCGGGTGTTTGCATTTCAGGTTTTTGTGCTGGATTTTTTGATAAAACGATGATTACTCTATCCCTAAAAATTCCCAATTAATTTTTTAATCCTTTAATGTGGAGGGACCGGGCCAACATGAACAAGGACAAAGAACCTATTCCCATGAGTTCTCGATGGCTGAATTCTCAATGTAATGGTGAGATTAATTTGAAGCCTTCAGGAGGAAGAGGGCGATCCCAAAGGACCATAGGCACATGTGGCATGAGGAATAGATCACCAGAGCATGTCTGGTGGTCTGCCAAGCACCCAAAAGGTGTGCCGTGATGGAGGAGAGATACAGCCAGCTGTCCGTGATAGCGGGGTGGTACGACGCCTAACAGTGCTCCGTGAAGGAGTTATCGTGTCTTGCCACTTGGGGTGCGGGCAGCACACAGTCCCTTGACCACGTTCAGAGGAATATGCCGACCACACTAGACAAAGGGTATCTCTAGTTGGCGCCATGGTTCTGGAGAACCGGACATGGCTTAGACACATCCGGGCAAGAGAACCGGACCACTCAATGGGTCAGGTTTCGGTAGGTGGGTCACACCCCACCAGGCGGGCCAGACCAGCCACTGAGCCAGACTGGTCCTACCGGGCCGGACCCATGAGTCCAACAGGCTGACATGGAAGGACCCACGGTGGACCCATGCTAAACCCTTGGGCTGGGTCATGTCGGGTGGGCCCAACCAGGTCAGACCCGACCGAGACCCGACCAACCCCGTTTATGTATAACTCCAACAACTATCAGACTGGGCATCTGATTGACACATAATCTCTGATAGAAGGACCTTTACAATGGGGAGGATGATTGGAGATACTCAATAGGTGTTTTTACAGAGATTGGAATATTGACGGGTTGGATTGAACTCGAATACATCACGTCCCTTTTTACTAAAATTCTGATATCATACAGACTAGGAGTCCGATCAACGCGCCCTCTATCGTGTTAGAACCCATACAAAAAGATGTCCCTTTTGGTTAAATCTATGTGGGACTTCTTGGTAGTCGAGATTCAACTGATGACTTGACTGGAAAATCTTATTGAAATCAAGCGTGCTAATTAAGGGAATCCAGTGGCTAGCTATGATATGAAGTATAAAGAGAACCCCTTCACGGATCATCATAAAAGTGACACTATGTAGAACGAAATAAAATAGACCCTTCGTGGATTCTAATAAAAGCATTCATTAGTGGATGAACATGAGAGAGACCCTTTGTGGATCAATAGCAGCGCGACCCAACTTGGATCAGTCGTAGAGCAACCCACCATGGATCAACAGTTGGGTGACCCTTTGTGGATCAGTAGGAGAGAGACCATTAATGGATTAGTAGCATATGGACCCTTTGTGGGTCATCAGTACATCAAAACTTCATGGATCAACATCAGAACATATCAATAGAATATGATGATATATCTTTAAGAATAATCATCCTTACATATGTACTTTATATTATACCTAGTGTGAGTTGAGTCTTAACATTATGATATCTATTTGAGATCTTGTTTCTGGTATTCTAATTGGTGTCAATTTTACCTTGAAGATTTTTAAGACCGTTGGAGGGACTCAGGGTCCCAACTGAGTATTTTTATACTCACCCCTTCATGGGCTTCACCCACTCCTATTTTGTCTTGTGCAGACAATGGAAAATGTTTATTGGGATGGTGGCGATCTACGACTAGACGGTGCTCGATGGTGGATCATCATGCCTGTGGTGCTGTAGTGATGTCCAACCATGAGATGTAATTACCCTTCATATAGGATCCTTAGTGGTTGAATTTTAGAGATTTTACTTCCTTTACTGTACATTCTTTCTAGTTGGGATTGTATTCTGGCCCCATTCTCTTTCAATGTACCCTTTTACGTTATGGTGGTTGTATTATCCCTAACGGTGTATTTACAGGTTTAAAGGTAATGACTTCTATTTTGGGGCATGCCTTTCTATTGTTAGTCACCAACCCTAGGCCTATGGGAAGTGGGTTTGGGGTAGTCATTATAGAGGCTCCGAGGGATGGGTCATTACATATATAGATATCATATCAATTTCCATAGAAGGGAAGTCACATTTCATATTATAGATCAATCTATGATCATCTATCGATTCAAGGATGTATATAAAATTCCAGTAGTAATTTCTTATAAATTATGTGTCTTGTTTCTTAAAAATGAAGGTTTTCTATCACAAATGGTTGGGGAGAAACTCACTATTAAGAATACACACATTTTATTGGAGTTTGATGTTGTATTTCGTGAATAATTACTAGGTATTCCATCAAATCATGGAATTTAGTTTTCAATAGAACTCATACCAGGTTCTATTCCTATTTCAAAGACACCTTATAAAATGACCTTAACTGAGTTGCATGAATTAAATAAGAAAATCTAAGAGAATCTTGATAAGGGATTAATATTCCCAAGTCTGTCCCCCTGGGATGCACCTGTTCTATTTGTTATGATGAATGATGTACGAATGAGATGCTACAATGATTATCAGAAACATAACAAGATCACTATCAAGAACAAATATCATATTCCCTGCATTGATGAATTATTTGACCAACAACACAGAGCTCAATATTTTCCAAAGAATGATCATAATTTAAGATATAATCAACTAAGAGTCAGGAAGGAGGGTATACCAATAAAGACATTATTTAAAGGATGTGAACACTATGAATTTATTGTGATTCCATTTGGTCTTACTAATGTCCCCACTATCATTAATGATCTATTGAATAGAGTCTTTAGGGACTATCCTGATCAGTTTTTGTAGTCTTTTTGAAAGATATTATTGTCTATTCGAAGAGTAATAAAGAAAATAAAGATCACTTGAGAATTTTACTGAAGACCCTAAGAAAGGAGGGTCAATATTAAATATTTACAAAGTGTTATTTTGGCTTCAAAATTTTTCATTCGGGGTCACATAATCTCAAAATAGGGGATATTTGTGGATCCAGCAAAAATAGACGTTATTAAATGTTGTCTGGACCCAACAAAGTTAAAAAAGATTCAATATTTTCTTGGTTTTGATGGATATTAATGATGTTTTGTGAAATATTGATCATGATTATATATTTCACTAACCAATTTGATAAGAAAAGGAGTTATGTTCATATGCATGGAGGAATGTGGATAAAATTGAATAAGCTAAACAGAAGGTTAGTTGGTGCACCTATTCTCACACAACATTTTAGTGGATAATGGTTTCTGATCAAATGTGATGCATCCAAAAGAGGGTAGAGATGTGTTCTAATGAAAATTAATATAGTGGTCAATTATGCCTCACTAAAATTGAGAATCCAATATAAAAACTACCTAACTCATGATTTTGAGATAACTATGTTAATGTTTTCAGGAAAGATATTAAGGTATTATATTTTTGGATAATGGTTTGATATGTAAAATGATCATAAACGTTAAAACTATATTTTTACACAAAATGATTTTAATATGCAGCAAAGTTGATTGTTGCACTTGATTAAGTATTATGAATGCTCAATACATTACCACCCTGGGAAAGCAAAAAACGAGTTAGAAGCTTTGATTCGAAAGAACCATGCTATCCTATCCGTGATTAGGATCATATAGGATCTAATATTTATGGATTTGAAAGTAATGGACATTTAAATTTTATTGTAAGGGGATATTTTATATCTTTTTCAATGTATTTCTCAACCATATATACATGTGGGGATTACGATGGAATATAAGGAAGATGTAGAGCTGAAAAACAAGGTGAGAAGTGTTCCTTAATTCAACATTGATTGTGATAGAATAATAAGGATCAAGAATAAAATTTGTGTTCCACCGATACTAGAATTTAAGAAGGCGCTATTGTATAACACTCATATTTCATCAGTCACTATTCACACTAGAAGCACAAAGATGTACTAGGGCCAAAGAGAGTATTAATGATCAGATGGAACGAAAACAATGTTGCTGAAAATTTCTCTCAGTGCTTGATTTGTCATAAATTTACAGATGAGACATATAAGTCTAACAGGATATAACAACCATTACCCATACCATAATAGAAATGGAAAAACATCACTACAGGCATTTTTGTCGGATAACCCAAAACATCTAAAGGCCATATTACTATATTAGTTATAATTGATCACCTTAAAAATTAAAAAAACTACATTTACATTAGATATGATTTCATTATTAATAAACATTCTATGATATATGTAAAGGTAGTAGTAAGATTTCATGGGATACCACATTCCATTATATCTGATCATGATCCATGGTTTACCTCGATGTTCTGTCAATGTCTTTAGTAGGCTTCGAATACAGACTTATGTTTCAGCACTAATTATTATCCTCCGATAAATGGTCAGTCTGAGAGTACAATTCAATATCTAAAATACATGTAGATATCATTCTCTATAGATTTCAAAGGTTGTTGGGATTAACAATTACCTTAGGTTGAATTTTATAACAAAAATTCTTCTCACTCCAGTATTCAAATGGATCCTTATGAATCCCTATATGGAAAGATGCTATGAAATCCAACAGTCTGGAATGAAGTTAGGGAAATAAATCTATTAGAACATCATATTATTTATGAAATTGAAGTGTAGGTCAGATCTATTCAACAACACATCAGTCTAGGTCAAAGGCGACAAAAACATTATAATGAAAACTGATGAAAAGACCTAGAGTTTCAAGTCAGTGATAAGCTATTTCTAATAATATCTCCATGGAAGAGAGTAATGATATTTGGAATGAAGGGAAATATGACCCCTAAATATATCAGTACATTTGAAATTATGTAATGTGTTGGGTGGGTAGCATACCGATTGGGGTTCTAATGAATCTCTCACAAGTTCATGATTTTTTCCATGCATATATCTTGATAAATTACATACATAATTCTTCACATTTAAAAAACTGCAATGTTGTACCACTAGAGCAAGATCATTCTTATGAAGAACAAACGAAGGAGATTATGGATCCTAGTGAAGAAGTTCTGTGAAAAAAGACCAATATATTGGTTAATGTTTTGTGGAGGAACCACCAGTTTGAGGAAGAAACATGGGAAAATGAAGATTTGATGAGGGAGAGATATCATCATATTTTTTATCTATGTGATGAATTTTTATTGAAAATTTCAGTTTAAGCGTGGTAAAATGTAACACCTAGATGTTATTATGAAATATTTTCTTTGAATAATTTTCATTCTTCAATATCTTGCATTGAAAATTAACAGGGGATTTAAAGAACAACGATATTACTTTAATATAAACTAGCAAATATAATATAGATGTTGGTTTGGTGGGAAAAAATATAAATTACTTATGAAAACGTATGATGAAGTCATTTACTTAGAATTTTTTATAAGAAATATAAACCAATTATATTTGTATTTTTTTATTAATAAATTGATTGAATTACTATTTGTAAATGAAATTAATGAAATATATATTTAATTTACTTAATAAAATATTTTTGATATATATCCAATAAATATTTATTTCATAATATATGAATAAACCATAATGGATGTATAAAACCCCATATTTTTCAAAAGGGGAATTTTCCACCTTTTAATGGAGAAACCCTTATAAATTTATATTTTGACACATTTAAATTTTTTCTATGAAATCATAAATAATTTATTTGAATGTGGGATATAAAAATTTAATTGGGATTGTTTTTTAAATTTTTTTAACAACTTCCAAATTTTGATAAATAGTAAAATTACACTAAATTTTTAATGAAAACAACATTTTTCATCGAAATAATTGATATACTTAAATTATAATATTGAACAGTTTTAATTTATAAATAGAATAAATTTTTATTATTTAATGTGATTTATGCTATTATCCTTAATTTCACATTGAATTCATATGTAAAAAATTTCAATCATTTGTAATCTTTTTAACATTAAAAACTCGTTATATCATTCCTATAAATTTAAATTAATTACTGAATCTTATATGTATTTAATTTTAAAAAATAGATTCCATATCTGGAATAATTATGTATAAATTATGTAAATTTCATAATATCCTTTCTGGGCATTATGATTTGTAACTTTTGTTATTTTTATTTATACCTTAAAAGGTTAAATTAGGTCATTATGTGAATGAATACTATTATAAAATTAGTCAACCAATTCTATTAGTATAACTGGATGTGTTTTTTTAGACCTAAATATTCCTTGGGTCTGAATTTTTTCCTTACGAATCCACTTGGATGATAAGAGGACATTTAATTTTTTTAATTTAAAAAACATTTAAATAAGTCTCACAAAAATTGTAATAAAAATATGAATATTTATAACGATATATATAAGATAAATTTGATTATAAATACTCATTTAAAATTAATATTTTTTATTTTTCATGATAATTTATTTTCATTTCTTACAAAATAAATAATTTCCTTAAAGAAATAGAATTTAATGATATAAAAATTAATTAGTTGGTTGTAAATCAATAAAACAATTTTTATTAAAATTTGAATAAACATAAAAAGATTGAAAAAGAAAAAAAATATTATTTTTTAGTATATGTATACCTTATAAACCCAAATTTAATGGTAGTGACATTTTGGAGCCTTGTAGAAGATATTGTGAAATGTGTATTTGTTTAAAGTGACTTTAATGTTTCCACATTCATAATTTAATAAGTATAGAATTTTAAATATATGATTTTCTAGAATATTAATTCGACTAAAATTATTATTATAAATTATAGTGGATTAATATTCAATTGATTACTTTACTTTTTAATTTTTATTTGTTAAATAATTATATTAAATAATTACACAATATAGAAATTGTAACTATTTTATTAATAGAGATTACAAATAATTGATATTAAAAATGTTATAATAAATATAATTTGGGATAATTAATACGTATAAAGAATTTTATAGATAACCTAGTAGTTTTAGGAATATAATAAAATTTTTATATTGAATTTAACTTTTTTATCTTAATATTTCATAAAATCAATAAATTGAATAGTTTTAAAATTGACACTATTGATTGTTTTTCAAAAAAATGATTTATTAAATTATATAAAAATCATAAAATATTTATTAAAATATAGAATATTTATGATATGGTCTAAAATGTTGTAAGCTATTTATTTATTATCTCATTTATATCAAATAAGTAAATATTTCCCACTCTAATACTAAATTAACATTTACAAGAGTTAAAAATTTAATAGAATAACTATGTGTTAGTTAAAATGATAAGGATTCAATTAATAGAAATATTTTTCTAAAATTAGTTAGTTGACTAAATTAAAATTCTATCCCAGATCATATTCTAAAGTTGGACATTTTTTAGTTTATTGATGGGTCTTTATTTTATATTAAATTAACATATTTAGAGATCCCAAAAATGACCCTAAACTCAATTATAAAAGGGTAGCTCCTCCCTCACCTATTCACTTCAATTTGATACTTCATGCTTAGAAATCCTCTAAAAATTTCTCTTATAAACATCCCCAGTAACATTCTAGATGTTTTGGATTTCTTCCAAGGCCAACTCTAGTTATCTAAGGGGAGATTTAATGGAATCACATCGAAGAAGGGGTAATCTGTTCTACTGATTCTTTCAAAACAATTTCTTCTTCTACTTCCTCTTCAAGAGTTATTTAATTATAAATTAATAACTCCATTAAAACGTATTTACTAATATTTTATTATAATTATGAAAAATCCATATTCCACCTCCTATATATCCAATGAAAATCTAAATCATAAAGAGTGTGTACGTACGACTTACCATCTCTATACTATAGTGTAATATATTTTTCAACACCACCTTACCTGGATAGGTATAATGGTGGAAATAATAAATATATATGATTATTATAAAATTATGTTACTTATAAAATATTATACATCATCCAATTCAATACCATTCAATAATTATGGCACTGATATCATCGCTCGTGCGTAAGTACGACCTACCATCTCTACAATGTGATGTAGTCTAGTTTACATTATCTTGATTAAATAAATATTATATAAATGTGAAGAATTGATAAATATGGTATATATAATGTTAATTTTTTTTTAATTATATAAAAATGACCTATGAGGGAGAACAAGAATACATTTGAAAAAACATTCATAATACCATAAAGTAGTTCATATTCGAATAAAGAGTAAGAATGAAAGGATACTAACAAAAAGATGATAATATAATTATATATTATCACATAAAAATGAATATAATTATGTAATATGTCACTGAAATTATTTAAATAATTATATAGGAGTTTCAAATAAAAATAAAGGATAACATATCTACGACAAGGGATAATTTTGAAATCATTTTATTATCAGAGATTGTTTATATGTATGTTTTTACTTGGGTATATTTATCATCTACATCCATGTTTTATAAATATACAATATTATTTGTATTATTATAATATCTTTTATTGTAATTTTTACCCATTGGATAATTTTTATTACATAGTATGAAAGGAATATTTTGTTGTTTTTTTATGAGGTACTTTTAAACATACTTGATGAATGTACAAGAAGAATGTTTTCCATTAACTTATAAAACATGAAAGGTTTTTACATTTTCATAACACCAAATTTCTATGAAGATTACATTACTTTATTTCAATCTTATCTTAATATAAATTATATTCTCTTAATATTGGATTACATTTTGAGAAAAGATTTTTTTTTGAAAAAGAATAGATACTTTCCTCAAGAATTAATTTCAAGTGTTCAATTAAAATTATTTTCCATATATGATGGAATTTTCTAATTAGGTTATGATTTAAGTATACTGTCCCTATTATTATTATAGTTTTATTATGTAATTTATTGAATTCTATTTCCGAAATACATTTTTTACAAGAATTATGGTATGATGGAATGATGTTTAAGAAACCTATTTCATTCCTTGGGTTGTGCTATGATTTATGTGTTTATAGAACACAAAAGATTGATTCCATTGTTATATTTGTGGGACCTATATCTCCCTCTAATGATTTGGGTAAATATTTTTGTCTCATGAGATATACATGTATGGAATGGGAAATGACCTCATTTCAGTAATTCATGGCTAGAATGAGGAGTGAACTCGGGTCAGTAATGGAATTTTTCTTCTATAATGGTCTTCACAATGAGCCTTGACTAATACTAAATGATTTTATATACATATAAATATGCCAAAAATTCTAATGTATTATTTTATGACTTTTGGTATTCCTTTTATTGATTTTTATAATCTTTTTGATTTAACACAAGGCATGATATCAAGAACATTCATATACATGATATATTTTTAAAATGTTATGTTCTTATATCTTATGATATGATTGATATCTTCCATGTTTACCATTACCAAGAATTTGAGTTAAACATTCATATGTTTTCATCTCCCTAGGACATGTACAAGATATTAAATAAGAAATGTAAAAAATGGTCCAGTTTTGACAAAATCAGTTGGAGATAATGAAGATGATTTATGACTCGGTTGTTTATATTTCCTAGTTTCCAATGACACTATACCTATAAATTCCAATCATCATTTTGTTATATTTTGTAATGAATATTCATCAAATTTTAAGTAATATCATTGTATGTAAATTATTGGTCTTTATAAAAATCATACCTACGTACGACCTACCTTCTCTATAAACGTTGTAAATCATTTTCGTATATCTTTCATATATGGATGGATAATATACATATATATATAGAAGTAATATATGAGGAAATTATCTAATTTTTATAATTATATAAATAATGGATCCAAGATAAATGTATAACGAATAATACTACATAACCAATACAACCATGAAAAATGATGAAATTAACAACAAAAAATTATAATTTTAATTAAAAATCATTAATAAAAGGTTTTCGGAACATAACTATTGGAATACAAATTATATTATAAGTAATATTATAAAATATAAATTTAATAAATTTAATTTTATTATATATCATTGTTGATACCTTTTGATGCAAGTTGATCATGATGTACGAGTTTTATATTATAATAGCATTTATTTCCACTATTGATTATGAATAAGATTTTGGTGGTGAAATTTTATGATATACCTATCAAAAATATAACTGATTTTATTCCCCATTTTTTATTTCAAGAGATTATATTTTTTCAATTCATTTTATTATCTTTATATTCTCATTAAATTTAAGAAATAAAATTTATGGAAAACTCATGTCATTCCTAAATTTTTAAAAAACATATTATTACATATACATGTATTAAAATAAAAAAATGTATTAAATGTTGATTTTAATATTATAAAATGATTATTAAAAGTCACAATTACTAATGATTTAATTCTTAATAAATTTTTTAAAATTAATATTATTATCTTTTTTTTCAATAATGTAATATTTAGTTTTTTCAAAAAAAATGGAAATATTAATTTTTCTAACATACAAGTCATGAATAAAATTTAAAAAAAGAATGACTAAATATATTTTTGAAGTGTCCCATATAGGTTTCAATTTTTTATTTCAAATTAATATTTTTCCCAATTTTTTTAGTTCAATGAAGTAATTTAAAAATAATCATGGTATTTTCCTCATGAAATGTTCCAATAATTTTTTAATATATTTATCATCTTTGATACCATACCTAGATGTTAATTTTTCTTTTCAAGGATATTATTAGATGATAGAATTCATATTATTTAGGACAATTGTTTCTGATAATGGGATTTCATTGGAACCGATTTATTTTTCAATGTTTTTGTTATTATGAAATGATGAATTATTTAGAAAATGTATTTTATTTTTATGGGTTTTGATGTGATGATTTTTTTATAATCAAATGAATCACATAGGTATGATTTTCATTATGTTATAGGTGTGACCATAATAATATATCCCTCCTATGAAATGAGTAATTATAGATATCCACTGATAAAATAATGACTTGATTGGGGTGTGATCTCATTTCATAAAAACACACCACTTACAATGAGAGTCCAAGTATTTATCATTGAATATGGATATAATGGAATGTGGTGTAATCTCAATCAAATACAATAGTACTATTAGTGATAATTTACATATTAAATGAGTTTCATTGAATATTTATACTCCAAAAACATATGTCTTATAGAAATATATTTCTCTCATATCACATTTTCATTGATTCCATTATAATTCCTACTTTAGGAACATCAATGCTATATGACATGAATCGATACTATGACATACTATATGATATGTATAGTTTTAAAACATTATTCTCTATTTATAACACCATTATGTTTATTTTAATCATATGTGATCTTTAATATCTTCCATGTTTAAACTTACTAATCATATGAGATCATACATTCTTATGTTTCCATTCCCTTGTATATGAATAATGGTTTTATTTTTTATATTTATAAGAAGGTTTAATGTTTTAAAGAACCTAGTCGGTGAAGATATAGATATTTTATGAATAAGCTGTTTATATATCCCTGATTCCAAATACCTTAAACCACTATAGCTGTAACATGGATCATAATGTTATTTAATGAATAGTAATACAGAACCGTGTAACATTTATCTTTGAAAGGTATGGGTTGCTGTATAATTGGATCATATACACAACATTAGAAGGATGATTATCATCAAATATAGGTTAATATATACTTTGTATAAGATATGAGTAGATGGGTTGTATAATTACTTGAGGGGGGATGTGATGTTCCCAGTACAGATTAAATACATCGAATATGATCATGAATTATTGGAGTTAATTAATTAATTAATTCAAATTATTAAATTTACACTCATTAACCCATTAAGTATCACGATCCACTCAGTAATAACTCATAGCCTAGATTTATGTTATGCAATTATCTATAGATCACAACAAACAATATTTATAATGATCTACATGAATTTATTTAACATTATTATGATTGATAGACCCACAATACATATTCTCAACTATGAATCATCTTCATAAAACAATAGAAATCCTTCATCTGATCAATATAGAGTCCCACTAGGTTTCTCTGTTTCCAAATCCCACTAAAAGATATAATTCTATTTTAGTAATGAGTGTAAATTATAAATTTTTTTTCTTCTTCTCCTATGATACCTTATCACCACTTGGAATTACTATATTTCTAAATACTCTAACCATAGTAGACAATTACTGATGTTTAATTTATTTCATTAGTACTAGATACAAGTGATCATATACCAAGAGGAAAAAAAGGTTTTTAAGTCCTTGAAAAGAATATAAATTTATAAATATAACATTGAATATGAAATTAATATATTGAAAATATTATTTTATTACAGAAAATCATCTTTACCTCTTGTGCATATTTTCATATAAGTCATAACAAACATCATAGAATCTTTGTAAAGTAAACATAAAAATGGGAGATCACATACACTATGTATGGGTATGCATTCATTAGAACCTAACATTGAATAACTTATAAATTATTGTATAAAAATAATATATAATTTTATAATAATAACATTTAAATAATCACACGAGCTTAAAAAAAATCCATATTTGTCATAACATTTTAGAAAATCACATTGAAAGTAATAGATTATTTTATTATGAAGTAATTTTGAACAAGATACATAATTAACATACCATTGTTTCCTCAGGAAATGAAATATATATTATGGGATAATGCCTCTTTTAAATACCCTAAATTTTTGTCTCATGGGAACTACTAGTTCATCGAGTTTCTATCTAATTTTTTTCCCATATAATAACATAATAATTCAAATGCATTCATCATAATAAGAAATATAGAAACTTAATAATCATTATTTAAAAATAAATAACTCTTTCAACATGAAGAACATGAATAATGAAATTCAATAATTTCCTAATCAAAATGATAGTAAATCATTAATAGAAATCAGGTTGATTATATCATTACATTATATACTTTGTAAAGAATAATATATATTAAAGGATATCAAAATATATTAAAATAATTTAAAAATAAAACATAATAATTTCATTTTCAAACCACTTAAATAAAATAAAAAAAACATCCATACAGTGAGAGAAAAATAATATTAGAAATAATCCTTTAATTCCTCCAAGGGAAGATTTTTTTTATTTTATGGTGGTAGAAAATTTTTTTAGGTCATTTTTTAACATAAAGATTCTATCAATATTTATAATATAAGATTCAAAAGTAATTTCTTGAAAAAATTAAATGAATATTCATTTAATAGCATTTTTTAAAAAATTTAACATGGTGAAAAATTTCCCTAATAAATAATTGTTGAATAGTAAAATCATTTTTAAAATAATTTATGTAAAATATTAGCACGAAATAAATATATTACCTATATAGTAAGAAATAATTTAATTCCTCCTTTGAAACACAAGAGAAAATATATTTGGTGTGACATATAATGATAAATTTATTTCCCTAGTGGGGACTTAAACATAAAATTCATGAATAATGATCAGATTGTGAAATATAACTGCACCTCAGGTATGACTTTCATACTATGTGTTTGAAACTCCTATATAATTAAAATAAATTATTTATATATATATTCATGAAAAATATTGATATATATATATATATATATATATAATTATATGGTTTATCTGTAACTTTAATAACCTACTTACTAACAATTTGTTGTTAAAATAAATATTGATTGTTCACAATTCTTGGTTTTCCAAGTATATTTTGGTTCTATAGTTTTATTCCTTGAACAATAATTATAGATACATCATATAAAAAATGATAATCATTATATAAAAATAAAATATATTTTCAGTATATATATATAATTATAAATAAATGTTAAAGAAATAAATTGAATTAAACTGTTCAAGGCGATGGTATGTAATTTGTGTGAAGGAACACATTTTTCAATTTTCAATGGATGGATAATGATAAATATTAACAATAATATAACTCTAACGAAACATTAATATATCATACATATCATATATATTTATTAATTATATATTTTTTATAATCAATTTAATGTGTATATAAAAAATGGGTCACATCGCTTCACGGAGGTGTTATTCCACATATAAGCATTATCAACGTTATTGATTTCCAATTAATAGAAAATAGGATTAAATTTTTTGGTTTCATAACCATAATAGCATTCATGTATAATTAGGATAATTATGTTATTATTTTATAATAACTACCAAAGACATAGAGTGGGTAGATGCATAAATAAAAAATGTGATCATTTAAGGTGATTAAAAATTATATTAAATATATCACTTAGATATTCTAATAAGAAACCACATTGTAGGCCTTTTGGAATTATTAGAATCACTATGAAATTGATAAGGATTATAGGGAGTGATTTTAATAGGGTATTATGGAGTTATATGGCTCAATTTGGTGTAAATAAAATATAGAAATAGTTACCTCTACATGGAAGGTATAGGGCACACTTGGATTTATAAAAATATTAAATTATGGATAATTAATTATAAATGAAAATTATTCTTAATGGAAATATATTTTAGAAAAGATATTACAAGTTTAAGATATAATCTTAAAATCATATTTAGAATTTTTGTCTCATTTTAAAGCATAACTTTTATTAAACCCCTTGGTTAGCCAGTTTTATTTTTTTACCATGGGAATAACTTTTTAATTATAAAGTGTTTTAATTTTACATATAAATTATCAATTTGAATATAATTGAATAAGGGGGGAAACTTTATAAAATCTATAATCCTAATTATCCAAATATATATATATATATATGATGTTTTAATAATTCAAGAATTGTTTATATGAAAAACATTATCACTATAATTATTTCACTTTATACATAATTTGAAATTGATAAAATCATGAATGAAATGAAATTTGAATCCAATGCATTCAAATATCCCTCATATGTTATATTTAACTGATAAATTAAGTGATCTCAATAATTCAAATAAATTTTTTTTTGTTACATATTTTCAAAATCTTTTAGTTTATTTTCCTACTAATTAAATTACTACTATGTCGTTATCACGTAAGCATTTAAGATAATTATATAATCCAAAAAATGTATAAATAAATTTAAAAGAATGAAAAAATAATTAATATTTCAGATTAACATTTTTAACTTAACATATATTACCTTTATCTTTATGTAAAAATTTTAGAGAAATAAAATTAAAGATAATGGATTTTTGAATTTATTCTATCGATAAATTAATATTAAGGCCATATGGAAATAAAATTAGATCTAAGTTGAAATTAATGAGATATATATATAAATTTAGCTGATATAAAATAATTCAAGATGACAAAGGAAAATTTGGGTTTTACATAGAGAACATATCTCATTTTTTTAACTACATATTACCAATTTTACCCTTACGATGGGGAAAAAATAATTACCAATGTAATTATTCATATGGGAAAAGGGAACTATTTAAAAAAATTAGAAACTAATAATTCAAAATATAGTACCAATTTATGAATAATCAACCATAATTAGTGGAATAATTAAATTTTAATATAAATTTGTAAAACAAAATGATAATTAGTATTCAAAGAAATGTAATCTAAAGCATAAAAATGGATTTATTCTTATCCCATTACAAGTGAAAATAGTATATTAATTGTAAAAAATATGATAAATATATATTTAATAAATTTCATTAAATTTATTACCTAATAGTTACTAATTGAATTTATTATGGATAAAATATATTATGTGTATAAAAATAGGTTTCCAAAAAAAATATTTCACATTCAATTGAATTTTTATTTTAATTTAAAAGCATTCAATTACAACAAAATAAATTATATATATATATATGTGTGTGTGTGTGTGTCAACAATATATTTCTAATACTTTATTTAGTTTTATCCATACTCACAAATTCAATGACTTGGTGATAGACAACATAATATATAATAAAAGTCTATTTTGGATAATTTAAACTTATAGTTGTGTATAAAAAAATAAAAAAATAATTATCATTTAATTATAGAGATATATATCATAAAAGTATAGGGTGATAAATTATATATCTCTTAAAATGATATTCTCCAACAAAATTCCATCACTCAAATATAAAAAGTTAAGGATACATAACTCTCATCTCATCCATTGGTTCCAATGTTTCTTACTCAAATTTATATTCTAATTACACAACCTTGACTTTGTTAATGGTGTTGTATCATGGATAACTCTCTATACAACATAGAGTATTAAAAATTTATTCATAATAATAGAGATCCTTCTTTGATTTTATAAACTCTATGTTCTATACATGTAAACAATAAATTATGTACTTACCTAAGAGATACATATATAACACATTGTGATCTTGAGTGAGATTTATTGGAAGCACAGAACAATAAGCTATTATTATAATATGATTATGAATATCAAAGTGTCCAATGTATAGAGTGCTTAGTTATCCAATTTTTATGAATCACATTTCCTTCTTCAATGGATAAATTCATAAAAAATAACTACTCTCTATATCAAAACTCCATATCTCACTAATGATTAGTAGAAAAAATTTATTGATTACTCTATGATTTCTTTTTGTGAATTTAAAATAATCTAAACATTATTTCCATTTCCTGTGATATTTTGGTCTTGTAAGGCTTCATTCTCCAACTTCATTGCATCATGTTTGATATCAAATATTATTTCTATAGAGGAGTCTATGATAATATATTTCTATAAGATAATTACAACAATTGATGATGTTTATCCTTACCAAATTTGAAATTTATAGACAATGATCCCACCATTCATTCTAGAGATTGAAAAGTACAATATTTTTGAACATCTTTCTAAAAAATAATAGAAGTGTTTAAACTCAAGTTTCCATCTTGATCATGGTAATGAATCCTACAGAACATAGAGATAAAGCATAGATTCCAATAAGATAAAATATAATATGGTACTTTGGAAAACCTTTAATCATTCTTAATATATATTTTGGATAGATGATCAAAAGATAAATATTCCATTGTAGAAATGATGTGTGAAAAACTACTGTGGTAGTTAACTATATCCGAAATAGTATTATGTAAATTTGATGTTTTGGGGTGCTTGATGAAGAAATGCATGGGGAAGTTTTCCATTTTTAGTTTTGGTATGGGTAATGGTTGTAATATCAACATAGAGTTCAGTCTCCATGAATTAACATGATAACACACGAGGAACCAAGATGCATACTTTCAAAAATACTTTTTCATAATTTCCCACCAGAATCACTCTTTTAGATCCATAATCATTTTCCTACATCCATGGATAATATTTTACGATGAAATATGAGTCATCCCAAAAATCAATATTCAAGTATTATATTGTTTGGACATGTAAATAAATTCCAAAACATTATCAATCTATAATTATCATAGTTCATTTTAATAATATTCATCTCGTTCTTCTATAATTACTCATTATCCTTCCATTCTTTCTTAATCCTCTCACAAATTGATGGTCAAACATTCATTTGATATATATAAAATAATCCTCCATTATAGGTTATTTCATGATCCATATTATAAAAATCCATATATATGGCATCTATTTTAATCCATATTATAAAAAAAATATAATGGTCATTACTACTTAGAGCTTCAACCATCTCATTTTTCATCCCAATTTGGTAATGTGTTGAGAAATCATAATATTTGATTAGTCCAACTATATTAGTTGAAACGTATTAAATTCATTTTGAGTTAATATATATGACATGGTTTTATGATAATTATATATATCACACTTTTTTGTTTTTTGATAATGCATTTATATCACTAATATAAAATATTCCACTGATAACTAAAAATCATGAGTCCAGTAAATTTTCTTAATTTTTTTTATTAAAGGGTGGTATATTATACCCCCATGAAATTATACTTTATGACACATACAATTCTCCTCATTTATTTATCAAAAGATAATATGACCCTATCTCTACTGTATGGGAGTGTAAGCACATGCCCGCTGAAAAAATTTCAATTCATTACTATGAAACTCCATTTACAATCTTTTATCCATAAGAACTCAAAGACTATTCATGTCAACATTGTGAGTTTCATAGAGAGACATGATAAATAGAAAAATAATAAGTTCTCTTATCTAGATACTCTAAGAAATTATTGGCTATTAGTTACTTTTATTGGAACACACAAATATTTAATAACTCACTCCTTTTAAGGGTACACCTATATACACTCACATGTGTTTAGATGCCCCAATATTTATTCCTTATGAAGACAAAAATTATTCATTGTAAATTTATCCTCTAAAATCTCCTACCACTAGTTATTCTATACAATTATTAATTGTTCTCCATGCTATCCAATTCCATTTGAATATATATGACTATAATCTATAAAGTCATTTAGAAACTAATGAAGGTAATATCTATATAATGTATTCGTTAAATCGATGAAGATATAATGATCATTGGAAATACCAAATGGAATTATATATATTGAAAATGACTATAGCACATATAGAATTATTTCCTATATATATCATCTTTCATGATCCCAATATAATGATAATCATATTGAATATATTTCTTGAAAAAATATAGGTCTACTCATAACTAATCAAACAAATCACTGATTTGGTTAGATTATAAGTTGCATAAATAATGTTCTATCTATATTCTTGATGAATAAATAAATAATTCATTGATTCATATTTAATTTTTAAAAATTATTGTGAAAACCAAATATATAAGAAATAGGTCAAAAAAATTTTTATATAGATTATCTTATAGTTACCTCTTCAATTGATACATGAAAATAGTTTTCATCATATATGGTGTATTTGAAAGGGGAATAGAATCAAGTATGAGTTCTATAAAAAACCCAACTTCATGATTCAGGGAAAGGTTTGTAAATTACTCAAGGAATAAATAGATATATTCTTCCCTAATAATAACACTATAAACATTGATTTTTCATTAAACATTTTGGGACAAATCATTTATGAATATAATGAAAAACCCATGCGATGAAAGAATTTACATTGGCTGTTTGGGATTATCCTCACACAAATTTATTCATGATGGTTAATTAAAAATATCAAATATAGCATACCATACTAGACAATTGATATTGGAAATATAATAAGTCATATTATCCATACACAAAATTACATGAAATTCAACTAGAGAGAGAATAAAAAGGATAACATGACTAAAATTCCAACAAGATTATATCACATGTGAGCTGTATGACTGATTTGTGGTCATCGTAGAATTATGTGTTTTCATTTCTAACTCAATATCATATTTTTGAGGTGATTATTTGATATATTAAAAAATTTATTTAGATATAAAAATTTGGGTAGAAAATTAATAAAAACATTTCAATAATAGAGTGGATGATAAATTTTCCATTTCCAATATAATTATTAAATTAATCATTGGCTATTATAGTTTCATAATATTGGACCTATCCGATGAGAATTTTTTAGTATGTTTCATTGAATTTTGTGAATTGGATGGAGTATTTTTTTCCATTTTTTTAGAAATTAAATAACCATACATTTATCCCTTCTCTCATTCCCTTATATTGATGATCATGATGGAGTTTTATCCACACAAAAAGAGAAAATAATTTTTATTATAATAATGTACCAAGGTATTTCATTAAACGAATATCACATATTAGAAAATTACTCAGTCTCTTCTTTAGTTTAACAATTTTGTATTCTAAATTCTTCTTATTCTCTTTCCTTCCATCAATTCCATTAGACATGGAGAATTATTTCTCTATCTTTGTATGAAAAGATAATATATCCACATATGTTTAGAATTTTTGGGAGACAAGTTCCCATGATGTATTTTATAATTCCCAAAAAATAAATAGTCAATCTTACTTGATGGATTAGGTACATAGTTTACAAAATTACATGATGACTTTAATGGTATGATTATTTTAAAGAAACATTTTATTCTTCATTAAATAATAAACATATGAATTTTATCTCTATATCTAATCGATTTTCATGAGGAAAATATGTCTCCATGAGGTCATTATTAAATATATATACTGCATGCTTTTTTGGCCACATCATCTGTAGCATTCTGAATCAATGTACAAAATAAAACCACATCCACTAGGATATTATAATCATCAATCAATATTATATCAATTTCATTACTTTCCAATGTAATAAATATCATTTCTAAAGAACCTATCCATTTCTATTCTATAAATGGATTTTTGGATAAATATTTTTTTTTATCACAAAGCAATTAAAATTTATTGCACATTTTTTTTATCTTTAGAATTCTCTATACAGGAAATGTAATTAATCCTAACGTTAGTTAGCTTCAATAATATAGTTATAATTTATTCAGTTCATACAATATCTCAAAATTCATTATCATTCCCAAGAGAGAAATACCTGTTTAGATTATGTTATTTTATATGATTTTAATTCCGTTTTTTATTTCCATTAATAAAAATATCTATACACTTTATTTGATAATAAAAATATGAATTTAAATGAATAATTTTGAATGAAGTGAAACATATTATCTAAATTGGAAATTTATAAGTAATTTTTTTTGAATCATTACCATTGTGTCATTAGAATTATTCTTAAGAAATAAAAATAATTTAAAATATTATTTAATGAATATTAATGAATTTTTATATTAACTTAATAATATCCCCTGGGAGTGTCAAAATAGGTGAATAGTATAGAAAAAATTACAATTAACCATAATGATGGACAATGCATTCTTGAAAAACTCGTTCCAAGGTTATTTCCACTAGATTCATATATTCCAAATACATGTACAAATACAGTATCGATATAGGTATGTATTTTATGGAAAAATTCATAATATCCACCACACCAACACTTTAGGATGTTATCCTCTACTTATAATAATCCTAAAATATCATGATATTGTAATGTTTTATAATATATGTTATTAAAAATATAGTTCCATTGGTTTATACTGAAATTATATGGATACCAACATTGAATAATATAAACCTAATATCCCAAAGATGATTGTTAGTTGATTATAAACATACTAGATATAAGATATCTCATCCTAAATGAATGAATAAAATATTCTATTTAGAAAATAGTTACATAATTAAATCTTATCACTTAAAATAAAACGAAGTGTTTTCCTTGTCGAAAATATTATTAACTCTAAAATATTATATAATAACAATCACAATAATCTTAACAATATTCTACGTAAAATAAAAAAAATAAGGGGTCTGTGAAGATGAACAATATGTGTTTATGTATAATAGATGATAACATTGAATAAATAATTGATGAATAATATAGTGGGAATAAATGATGACAAAAATAATGTCATGTAAATAATAGTATGATCATAAAACATCTACATGAATATAATAACTTTTCAAATAATTACATAGACATCATTAATAGATTTTATAATTTTGGAATCTATAACACAGAAATCATAAATAAACCATAGAGGCCTTATGACAAGACATCTACTTAAATGGGTAAGGCCTGAGCCAAATACAAAAAGAGTTTTTTAACAAAAGACCTACAACTTCATCTATCTAATATGTAATTATATTCCCTAATAGTAAATTAATAAGTATAATGAAATCATCATATGAATAAATATTATAACTTAATAAACATGCCTAAAATATCAACAATTTTCTATATTCAAAAAACAAACATGCAAAATGTAAATAATTTCCCTAATCAAAATAATAAAATGATATCTTGTGAAATATGGTTTATGGTATCGTTATATAATATCCTCTATTAATAAAAAATTTCATCTTATGATATCCAGGTATATTAAAATATATCAAAGTGTTATATAGTAAGATTTTATTTAAAAAATAATCTTTTATTTTTGAAATTATTTATTTAAAATATAAAAATATCATAAATATTATGGAAATTATTTTACTTAAATGGATCCTTTGAGATATTTAATATAATTTTCAATAAATTTAAAATAAATAATTTTATTCATGTCGTGTACGTTAAAACTAATATTCCTTTCACATTTTTGGTAAACCTTTAAGTAAATAAATTAGAAATTGAGGAGAAGATTACTTTTTAATAATTTTTTAAATAATAATAAGTAGTTCATATTTTCAATAATAAATAATTTTACTATTGTATAAACATTTTTAAAAACATTAATAGAAAATATGGAAATTGTTGGAAAAGTATCATTATAGAGTGGAAAAATAAATTATATCATCCTTTGGGATCATGAGTACCTAATAAGAGAAAAAGGTATGAAATTTTTTTAATATATAGAAATAACAATGGGAAAAGAAAATATATTGGTGTTAATACATAAATATAAAATATTTTTCACAGTTAGGTCTTGAAAATATGTAATCCCATATGACAAAGTGATTATGAAAGAAACCCTTTACCTCAGACCTAACATCCTTCAAATATGTTCAATATTAATGAAACATTTATATTAAAATGTTAAATATATATTAATTTACCATCATAATAAATATTATACCATATAATATATACTTTACCCATTCAAAACTCATATATTAACAATAATTTATTAAAATAACTTTCTTATATGATAACGTCTTGATTTTTCTACTATGTTTTGGTTTAATACTTTTGGTCCTTGAGATTTTAAAATGGTAAAATAATCTCAATATTTTTTATTATTATATAAATACCATATATAAATCTTATTTTAAATTTTTAGAATTATCGCTAAATATTATAGATATAAAAATTATTTACATTGTTCTAGTAAAAGGTAGGTCGTACAAATAAATGAAGTCTCATTTCACTTTGTAATCGATATAAAAAAAGTCACATAATTTTATCATTATTATATCATATATTGAAATATATTTTTATTCAATATATCATTTATATGATCCATTTAATGTATAAATGAAAAACTAATCACATTTCTTCATGGATGTTGAAGTCTACACATACATATAATCAACTATATCGATTATCATTACATATAATTGATGGTTGATAATGGTGGTTTCAAAATCCTAATAAAATTTATGTATTTTAAGGATAATAAATTAAATATTTAATGATAATTACGATATATTTAGAGATAGTAAAAGAACATTTAAAAATAAAATTATATCTATTAATGTTAGGACGTATTCTTTAATAGATATCATATCATTCTCTAATTAGGCAGCCTATGGTTGGACAACATGGAAGACACGAACATGTAAAATATGGATATAGATTTGGGGAGGGTTTATTGTTAGTTTCTTTCTGTCTATATGGATTAATGTGTTGTAAATGAAAGAGATAAGGGCCTATCTTTTATAATAAAGGTAAATGACACACTTTGTGTGACAAAAATTATAAAAATAAAACATAATCACTCGCAATAAAAATTCTTGCAAATTTTCATATATCAAATAACATAGTATAAGGTCAAAATATAATAAATAAATGAAATTAGGAATGCTTTTTGGTCGTTTTGAACCATATCATTTTATTTAACCCCATTATTTACAAATTTTAATTTTAACTGTGGTAATAAATTATAAATATAGAACGATTATATATTTTAATATAATGTAAAATACTGGCTTATAAATGACCAAGTAATGCAGTTTTAGACCATTTATCATCCTACTTGTAATTTTTCAGGTTTTTTATAATTTTTATATAAATGTATGAAATAGTTTTATAATAAAATACTAGTAATTCCATTTTTATAATTATTTAAAAAATATGAAATTGAATGAAACATGAAAAAATGGAATTTTAATTCAACCAATAATCAAATATATAATAAATAATATTGTAAAAAAATACTTTATAATAAAAATTCACCCAAATTGTATTACTTTTAAATTATTAGTATTTATTTATTTATATTTCCAATTAATTGAATAAATTCAATATCAATGTTATTTAAGAATATGATGTAATTATATAATAAAAAAACATTATATATAAATCACCATGATAAAAAATTATCTTATCTTTAATATCATATTTTATAGATAAACAAATACTCCTTTTACCCATATGATAATTGTTTAGAGATTTTTAAATATATATAATGACATTTCATTTCTATTATTTACTAAAATTATTTTAAATGGAATAATAAATTAAAAGTTCCTCTAGGTTGTCATATATTCAAATTTTGTATGTAAACTTCTATTATACACTAATACACATCTAAAAAAGCAGTTTTTTAGTTTATTTTTTTTAACCTTATCTCATTTTAACCCTACAATTCTAGTTCAATAATTATCGAGGTAAAAAATGTTTACTGAAAGTAATATTCTAAATGAAAAATGAACCTATTACAATATTTTAAACATACAATTCCAAATATGTAATCCAATTGTAATTAATATATATGTTTGTGTGTTTGTGTGTGAGAGAGAGAGAAAAATAAATTATAATTTAAATGTGAAAAAATGAAATGATTTTTTTTTAGAAAAATGTTGATTTATGCAAAAGTTGGTCTATTCTTATCCCTTACCCATTGAAAACTATAAATAAATTTCAAAATATTTGATTGAATATATAACAAAAAATTTAATTACAATAATTTTCTAATAGTGTTTAAATAAATTTATTTAGATAAAAACACATTATAAAGATAATAATTTATTTTCATATAAACATTTCTTTCACATCAAATTGTTTTTTTTTTATTATTGTTTCTAATCATTTTATAACCAATGAATTAATTTTTTATGTTTTAAAAACACTAATTTTTCATAATTTATTTAGTAAAATTCAAAACCAGAATCCATTTTCTATGATACAACCAATCACATTAATTAATAATTATATATTATGGTTTGTTTAAAATAAAATTTCCAAGTATGGTTAGCTATCAAAGATCTAAAAAATATATTTAGAAGACTATAAACTAAGATCATATGGTGTAACAATATTCCTCCACGAGTAGATGGATTATAAGCTCTGAATGTGTATTCCATAAGCATGACATCACTACTACTCTGGAGACTCATCACCAGATCAAGGGTGATTTAGGTTCTTATATTTATTCATTCCCATTGATATAATTGTTATATAAACTCTCACAATAATCTAAAAATATTTTGAAATATCAAAATAGACTCTACTTATTTATCTATAATAGTATAAAGATCTATTATATATTAAGTTATCTTGATTATAAAAAACATCCATATACCAGTTATGATGTTTTGAATTTAACCCAATATCATATAGGTCTTCTATCGATGATTTATTCATCAAAAATTTGTAATCCTATAATAAGATATATTTTTTCTCATAAATTAAAATATATCCGGATCCCTTTCCATAATAAATTTAATCTTAAATTCCTTAAAGATTTATTCATTCTCCTTTCAATTTTATAAAATGTTCTCCAGTAAATACATCCTCCTTTAACATTAATTAAGTACATTGGTTCCTTGATTCAACACATGGATTATTTTGAATCCAAAACCCCATAACTATTATCAGTAATACCCTTGAACAACCATTCATTACTGTATCCATCATAAATATTACATGACCTCTCATTCCATCCTGCATTGATTTCATGTCATGCTTGAATGGAAGCTGCATCATTCTCATGGATATAACATCTAAATGATCATTTATAGGTGAAATATAAAATAATTGATTACATGTTTAATCTTAATATATAACATAGTTGAATTCAAGTAACACTGTATTATTGTATCATTTTTTTGAGCTCACACATGTGGAAATCAGTTTTTATCATTGTATAATTCACATCATAGAATATTTCTTACATCATGGACATTTATAAATATTTTTTTCTTTCACTATATAAAAAATGAAGCATGTGTTTATACTAGGGAAAGATTATTGTGCAGTAAAAGGGTCTCAATGACTTACCCTTTTATGAAATGTCCATAGTCACTTAAGATTCCATGCATGTCTATGGCCTCTGATGCATCCATGAATGTCCATAATCACACGATTAAAATTCACCATTTCTTGACCCTATCATGTAGTCCCCTTCAAGATATAAAATACTAAGAATTAATGGTCTCTTAGCTACTTCATGTTTTCAAGTATTTCAGCATGAATTTGTTTGACCCCTTTAAATTGTTACACAATTCTACATGATTTCAATCAGTCCAATAATTTGGTCACCCCAATCTATCATATGGTCTATGAACCCCTTAATGTTATCACACCATTTCAACATACGGTATCTTTCCCTTCATGAGTTTATAGAATTCAATCACGCATTCATTCATCCACTTCATGTAGCTGTTATATTTCACCCAGTTGGTTCTCTTCTCCGTTAATCATTCAAAAACTTATATAAAGTTTCCACCCATAACCGCCATGGATTCACACTCATTAGGCATAGTCAATTTATTATCTTCATGGGGTCGATACAGGTACCTTCAAAAAGGTAACCAATTTATCTCAAAATCATGTCAGGTTTTTAAAACAATTCTAATAAACTTTAGGCCTAACCCAAAGGCCATTCAGCTTCATTTACATAATGTATAAAAGGAAAATTTGCAAAAAAAACTTTTCATGCTCTTTATTGAATATCTATATGACAATCATTAGATATAAAAAGTTAATTTCTAAAAAAGTACATCCAATGTCAATTCATAAATTAATAATAATAATCTTATAATAATCTTCATATTATATCTACATTGAAAACACATATATAATCATTGAAAATGTAAAAACTTACTTGGGATCTACCATCTTTATTTTAATAAAAGTATCGACACACATATTTAAATTCCATATGTGGGGTCATTTATTTTCCCCTGTAATTATAAGAAATCAAAAAGGTGATTTCCTGAAATATTTTCATTACATTAACTTCCTAAAAATGTAATGTTGATTCTATTTCATTTTTTTGATAGGGTTATGATACCAATGGTTTCTTTTAGATAAGATCGTTTAGTTAGTCTACTATAAGAGTATGTGAGCTAAAACCATCTAGAAAACATGATATATAAAATAATTTTTGACAATACGATGCAAGAACTATATGTAATGTTATATCATGCTCATAAAATTTTTATTTATAATATAATTATTTAATTAAAAATATTAATCCAGAATAATAAAATCATAATGCATTTTGTAAATACATCAAAATGTTCAAGTGAATGATATACAACTCTCCCTCTTTCTAATAACATTCACCAATCAATAATCCCTCATAATAATCATGATTGATCTAATAAAAAATTATTATATATGATGTCATGTAACATGTACATTATGTTTTTGATGTTGTAAAAAAATTAGAGATTTAACAGAAGTTAATGATTGATAACTTCTTTCTTAGTATTTTCACCGATTAAAGGAATAAAATTTTTTATTTCCATTTTAAGATAGTTTGTTGGAACCATTAAGAATAATATCCTCATGATTCCAATTAGTGTTGGCCTAAAACATTGATTTATATTCTATTGATGTCTTATCAAAACAGATAATTAAAAATCGAATTGGGACGGGCTATTTTATTACTACAAACCTATTTATGTTTATAGGTCCCTCTCAACCAAGAACATTATTTTATTCCATTCTCAGTTTTGGAAGAGTTCTTAAGACTGATTTTTTATATTGAGTCTCATATATTTTATTATACTTTACATTCTATTAATATTCTAATCTTGGAGCAATTTATTGTTATAATATAGTCTTTTAAATTTTCATGTTTCTAGTTATATTATACATTTCATCAATTTTAACATCATTTTTTTAATCCACTAGATTTATATTTGAATATAAACTTTTTAGACCTTCCTCTATCTATTTATACTTTTACAATTTGTAAGGATAAATAAATGATCACTCTAATTTTACATTTTCACCTTTCACACAACTTTCACAAGACATACCATGGTTTTTCATTTTTAATTAACTCTTTTTTACTATATAATTTATTTTTAATTCTATATTTTTTAGTCATACGACCAACTTTTTACCTTTAAAACTATATCACCCACAAATATCTTCCAAAAATAACAGTATTTATATCCACACCTTCCACAAAACAACTACATACTCTAAATTGTTTTCTCACAAATTTATAATTCATATGTCAAGTATTTTGATGTGTTTCCCTTAAATATGTTTTAGTATCTTCCTTCCATGGGAGATGTGATTTTCATTGAATACTAACTTTTTAAAAATAGAATGTATTTTTCTCAACATCCTTCATAGTCTACCATTTTATATGATATTTTAAACCATCATTTTTATTTAGAGTAGATTTGTTTATGTTTTTTGAGAACCAAACATTACCAAATTGTTTATATATTTCACTCAACCATATTGAAATGATTATCCATTAAACATTATTGATTTATTTTAGTATTCTATGGCCTTTATCATATCATGATGAACTATGAAACACATTCCTTATATTTCAAACAATTATTTTTAATTTAAAATAATTCCTCCCTATGATATATTATAATAATTTCATGTTTAGAATCATTAAAGCTATTTTTCATAATCTCATCAATGTGTTTCCCAACCTTATTGAATATTATTCTTTTTCAAGAAACATTTTTTCTAGCCCATGTTTATTATTTTATTTATGTAGTTATTGTATGTAATCCATGTAGAATTCGTATTCATTATCCATACGATGATAAATTATTATCCAATATATTCCATCATCATTACATCATATTAAATGAGATACATCATTAACAATAGAAAAGAAATTAACCTCATCAACTGATGAGAAACTAGAAGACGTATATTGTATAGAATTTCATATAAACTTCTAATTCATGTTGATGAAGTAATTATTCTTCTTATTATCCTTACATAGATTTTTATGAGGTATCTCATCCTCACAAACATCTAGTTATTCTTCAATGTTATTAAGATAACATATAAAAAACATATCCATAGTCACTCTAATGTTACATTATTTATCAGATACTCCAACCCTAACCATTGACTTTTTTTAATTAATTAAATTATGGGGAAGTAATGTGATTGAATAATTTTTCATTTTAATCACTATTTTAATATCCTAATTTAGTTATCTCATCTTACTTAACTTTTCATTTTATAATTTTATAAAGGGTATATAAAAATATACTTTCTCTCTAAAATCTAGAGTTTTCTTCCTATAACAATATATGTATATATTAGGTATTAATGAAATGAAAAATCCACCCTTTATTCTAGGGATGGAATTTATTATTCAAAAGGTTTTATAAAATTCCTCAATAATATTTTATCAATAATTGAATCTTGATGATTCTATTCAATAACTTAGATTATTCATAAAATTCTAATGATACTAATAATTTAGTCATTGGTAGTCTCATCATCATCCATATTTATGTCTTCAAATTTGAATCTCTACACATGTAAACTAGTTTAATTTAATAAGACATTATCTTCATACTTTCTTTTTAATTTTACCTTGATTTTATATCTAGATTAATGACCCATACCAATGGTATAAATAATTTTTGATAGATACATTAAGATGGGATTTTGATCTTTTCCATCTAACACTATATTCTCATTATCATCGCAATTCATACGATTATTTCCAAAAATACATACAAAACAAACTATCTATCCATTTATCAATTAAATTCCATGTTATAGGGTATAGGGTAACATACTATACCTCCAAAATTTAAAATTATTAAAATAAAAATAGACTATTATTCACTATAATACATATTAAGATTCAATGAGATTCGTGAAGTTATTTAGGATATTTCTAGGTAATATCAATCTGAAAACAATTATAGTTCTCATGATGAATGGTCAGTTGAGGGTTGGTTGGTGGGGGGGGGGGATCAATGGTCCTATTATATGAATTCATCACCGATTTTAAAATTAATTATCCTAAACACGTTATGGTAAAAGATACACTATGTGATAAAATATATTATTAATTCATTACTTTCAGTAAAATAGATTTTCATGTTGATAACATCCATATGGATTGGCCAAAATAGCCTACTCTTTTATATATTGGTTAAAAACACCAAAAATATTATCCACAATAAACCAAGTTATCATTACCATATATATTATAATTATTATCCAAATTTTGTGAAAATGTGTTCATACACTTCCAATATCTACTAGAAGACTAAATACTCTTTGACCAATGATTATACACAAAAAAGATCTTATACTTCTCATTGGTTGCTTCAATTCCCCCTTGTATGTAAATGTTTTTATGTGATAATTATTAATTTGGTTTAAATTTAAATTCAAAAAAATATTTTGCATTTATAGATGAGAGAGTGTTCACTAGAACTTGAGTGATACCTATTATTCCCTTTCTTCTATACCCTAAAAACAGATGTTTTATTTCCACACATAATTATCCCAGAGTATTCTTATATTTAAAACACAAATATTTACCTTTTTGTTTGAGATTATATAGATATATTTTAAATAATTTGTTTTAATCTTCCAAAGCCTCAATAAATTATTTATATTTGTTTTAATTATATCATATAAGATTTAGATCATGGATCTGATGATTTCATCATTACATCTATATATATTTATAAGTTGTTATTTCTAATTAAATTTGATACAATTAATCCAATAATCTTTCCCTAATAAATATCATGTTAAATACCCAAATGGATCTATAAATTTAAATTTTGTTTCCTCTTGTGGTTTAAAATAACTGAAACATCATTTATCTTCCCTATAATACTCATGTTATTTGATTCTTCACATATTTTACATGTAAACCATATGTCCTACATTTTTATTATACATGCATGTGGAATCTCAACCATGAATTCATTCATTATAAGTTTAACATATACTATCTTTCAAAACATCTTATATTTGTGTGTTTTATAAATCAAACATTTTTCTTCTGCATCATAGTAGAATAGTCATATTTGGATAAACGATAAATGCATGGATATAGTGTTTATTCTTCTCATATGAATTACATTAAATTATGTAGTGCTTTATTCATGAAAAATTAATATTAGTATATCCATGTGGAAATAATTATTAATCATAGAAGAATGAACTTTGATGTATTTTTTATGTATTACAGACTCTCATAAATGATTTCTTAATACATAGTACATAAGTAATGTCTGATGTTCATACTTGGAGAATATTATTCTTATGTGAAATTTTTGTGGTTACTTATAGTTGCACGAAAATGTCATGCTGTCCTATATTTCCACGTGTTGGCCTCTAGAACATACTGAGAGAGGAGGTGTCAATCGTGGTGTCATCGTTTTCTTATAAATATATCGATCTTATTTCTGTGTTGGTGATAACTTGTAAAAAATGTCTTATGGTAATATGAATTAATTTAAACATTCCCATATAAAGAGACAACTCATCAGTTTTAGATGGGTCAAAACTAAGCGTTATTCTAAGGATCATATGCTTAATGTGTGTTGGTCGTAGCTAAATCCTTTAATCTTCAATAGTATTTGAATATAGAAGCATAGACATAGTTACTATATGAAAGGAACACTACAATTACAATATTTAATTGATAACACACTACCTCCCTCATAACACTTCAATCGACTATTCCAAGCTCACTGCTCTAGGATACGTCTCATTCAGTTTAATTACTCAAATTTCACTTCAATAGATTGGAATTTAATTGTTTTTCCCTAACTAGTATGAGACTCTTCTTACACCATATTCCTGAATTGATGCACATGAATAGAGGGATTAAGAAATATGGATATTCAAAACCTAAAATTATATCAACTCAGCACATTCTGAAAATACATATTCATGTGGGAAATGTTTAGGATTGCTATAAAAGATACCTTTTATTCCACCCTTATATTTCAAACAATGACACCACATTTTTTACATGGGATTCATATACATAGTTATGATTCTGTGGGAAGTATTTACTTCATAGAGGTATTTTGAGTGAAACCATTTCCCATGAATAATACACCAAATCATTATTGTAAACAAGTTTATTTTTTTATATTGGGGTATCCATTAATTTATATATTTTCTAACCCTACATGAAACTTCCTTGAACACCTTACTCATTGTGAGAAACATGATTTTGAGGTCCTATATGGAATGTATGATCTTATCTTACATATTATACTTTGGAGGAAAAATCAGGTTTCTCCCTTATTATTACATAAATATCTAGAATCGCCAATGCTCCGAAAATAATATTTACATTGTGTTTGGTTCATATAATTCTTTTTCACCTTAATATTAAAAAAAATCTTTTATCATAATCCATATTTCATGGAAAAACAAAATATTCACCCAATTAATTATTTTTCTATATTTCATTTAGAAAATCCCAAAACATAAAATGTACTCATCATTCCAGTTTAAATTTTATCTTCAATCCAACATCTTTTTTTTTTGAAAAACGTTTCCATTCTCAAAATTTTATACCAAATTTTCTTGAAAACACTGTAAAATTATGACACCTTCAACATTGTATTCATATTGAACTATAAGATAAATTTATATGAAAACTCAATTATCATCTCTATTTTTTTAACACAATATCTATTTCGAAAAGATAGAATATTTAGATCAAAAAATATAAATTTTTTGGTATATTTGAAATCTATTTAAAAATTTAATAATGTGTCATATGCTATCAAAACATTATCCATGAGAAACAATTTATCCAACACTCTTTGTCTACATAAGTAAATATCAGTGTAAAATAAAAGACAGGAAGAATAAATTTGGTTCTCATGGTGTGGAATGGTTAATGATATCTGAGCTTAGATATGATAGTATCCTCATATCACCAAATTATCATCACGTCGCTGAAGAATATCATGGTTTGTTAGAAACCTAAAACCAAAAAACTCTTTATGAAATCACTATATTTCTCTAATTTTCCTATTTTTTAATAAAACCAAAGAAATTATATTTTTTATTATAGATCATAAAATAGACCCCCTTGTATCATATCTACCATATTTATTCGCATTACATCCAATAATCATACTAAAATAGTTAATAGGAACGGGGAGAGGGGGCCAACCATAACTTCCTCATTAACTAGGATGTGGCTAAACAATGAGGTTTGTCAAATGTTTCTCGAACACATGTGATTCCAATGTATTAGTTATAATGTTATCCACATGTTCATTAGTTCAACTATGCCCCTTTTTAATGACACCTCACTCAACATTTACCTTGATTTTTTGATATCTAATATAATTTGTTTTGTATGAGACTACCTAACTAGAATCTTCATAAGATTGATTTTTCTCTTATTGTCCTACTAAATCACCAATAGTTATTTCACCACATAAACAATATTAGTTATTTGTTTCTTCATCCACAATAGATGACTAAAATCCTTTTTAAAATAGGTATACTCTTCTGTATTCGTACTATGGGAAGTTTATTCTTGTTTATTTCAGAATAAACTAATAAATTTATTTACAAAAAAAGACACCAAAACTAGTGGACATTATATCCATCACATATCCATCCCATTCAACATCATTAAATTATATCATTTCACAATCACATTCTTCCACAATGAATAATTAAAAATTAAGAGTTCCTTTATGGAACCTCAAGATACTTTTAAGAGATTACATTTTTACTTCCATCAAATAACATTCCAATCGAGTCCCTAAGGATGTTGAAAAGATGATATATGTCTATCTCATAATATTTTATAATAAGATTAAAATGATTATATTGTATTAGTTGGGATCCACATATTCCACCATCCTCATGATTTATATGTTTTTTTTCAATTGAAATCAGAGTTGATATTGGGTTGGAGTCATTCATGCCGAATTTCTTCAGTATCTCTCTTGATATTTTTTCATGAGAAATTAAGGTGTAATAATTATTCTGAATAATTTATAGACTATAGAATAATGTGAGTTCACCAATCCATGAATTTCAAAATCAAATTTCATGTGACTGAAAAATTATTTCACTAATCCATACCTAGTTTTCTCAAATATATTATAATTAAAATGCAAAATAACAATAAATTGATCTCCAATTAAATTAATCACATAAAAATTATCTTTCACACATCATATATTGAGTTGAAACATCTTCAGATAATAATATGATTGTGAACATAATGCCCATGATCCCTAATTTATACTATATAGAGCCTTATTCAATATATAAACATTCACATCATCATTTCCAATCAGAAATCCCACTAGTTGTTTCATTCAATATTATTCTCTAAAAACACAATTTAACAATGTTTTTTTGACCGAAATATTATAAAATTTGTGACCACTTCAATAGCATGGAAAATCACATTCAACTCAAGTATTTCAATGAGTTAAAATGGTTCTTCACCATCAATTCTGTAAATATATGCATAACCTCTACATAGTAAGATGACCTTATTTATGATGAAATTGCCATGCTATTGGAATTATTTTCAAATATCCACTTGGTTCCAATCACATTGTGATTTTTGGGTTTATTTACAGTATTCCATCTGTAGTTCTTCTAAGCCTAATTCAATTCTTAATTCATGACTATAACCCATGATTCATCCAATGATGATTCTCCAAATGATGTTGGTTCTAAAATTGATTAGAAGGGATAATTTGAATTATTCCCCATTATCCATGTCAGTGTGTCTGTGGTCCAATCCCCAATATTATTGGATTGATCTATTTATTCTCTTCCATTTATCTTATTTTGTTCATAGGATGTTTACTTCAACCATGGATTCCTCTTTTGATTCTACTTATAAATCATCATTTTTGATCAGAAATGTTTTCAACTCCATCCTATAGTTATTAATTTTAATTTATTTATGTCTAGTGTCTTATTTATTTTCAATATTATTAACATCTAATTTAATATTGTTTTTTAAATTCAATGATATCAACATCACTGATTTCCAAAATTCATCCTATATGATTTTGGAAGCATTTGCAGGAATTAATCTTCATTTAATATCCAATGAATATTCCCTCATCTATAACATCACAATACTTTCCTTGATATAATTTTTTGATTCAAGGGAACCATTTATATCTGAAAACTTGAGAATACATTATAGTGGAATTCAATCAATAACACAATTCATATGGTGTATTTTCCCCCCATATAGATCCATATTCAATATTCATGATACATTACTAATTTAATAGCCTCTTTTATGTAATGATGACAGATAAAACACTCAATCTTCATTGTTTTGGAAATATTGTTCATTTGTCAATTTATGTGTTCAAAAACTCTATTTTCCTATAAGGCTATTTCTTCATATACATCATTCTCTATTAAATGTTATTCTAGGAAATTTTTAAATTCCATGGATTTATAGTCCCCTCTATTATCATATCATAAAACATTGATTATTCAAGAATTATCATTCTCATCTATTCGATGTTAACCTTTCATCCAATCAAGCAGTTGTTTTTACTATGTCTAATCATAACACAACCCACTATGTTGTAATCATAAATAAAAATAATTAATTTCCACTCTCCATAAGTTCCATGAAATTTTATTGGACTACAAATGTCTTTGTGAGTGATATTAATAAGATATGATTCTATTTTCATCTTTGGAATATATGATCTACATACCATATTTCCTCGCATGGATACATAACATATATTATTCATTCATGATTCATTGAAGGTATTTCTATTACTATATTAAGATTATAAATTTTTTCAATGAATTTTTTATAAGTGTGATAGAACAATTGATGGAACTATATGTTTCCTTTTCAACTATCATGTAGAAAATATTCGTTTTATTATCAACCTGATATAAATTGTAATTTCTTCTAAAACTATTCATGGGATAACTCTCAATCCATCCATTGATAGAGAAACCTATCTTATTAAATGTCAATATTATTACCACATCACATATTTTACTCACACAAAAAATTTTGTGACACAAACCAACCATATAGATAACATCATTTTTATTAAGCTTATCAAAATCTAGTTCTAGATTTCCACTACCTTTAAACATCAAAGAACCATCATTGATGAAAATTACTATTCCATCTATTACATGGTTAACAATATTCAATAAATATTCACTTCCCATAATAAGGGATGATAATCGACTATCAATAATCCAGGTGATACTGTTATTTATAGCTTTGAGTTCCATTTATACAAGGTAATATTTCTAGATTTTCTTCTTTTCCTTATATGAGATACTTGATTGAATGGAGGCTAAATATGGACTTTCAAATGACTATTCAATATGAATGGGTTTATAAGCTCATATCGATCTTCTATAAGAGAATACATATTTGCAATAGTGACTTCTCTTGGATGGTGGGTATTTAGTTATATTTTTTATTGTAGGTAATTTTCCAGCCCTTCCGATGCCTATAATGAATAGATTTATGTCCATAGTTAGAAAAATGAAAAAAATATCCATAGAAACTATTTCTTATTTATGATGAAGGATATTATATTGTTATTTTTTTACATTAAAATAATTCCCCATTCAAAAATACCCTTGTCTCTTCACAGTATGACTTGGTTTAGCACATATAACCAAAGAAATGAAATTTCAAAATAAAAAATGCATTCTCCTATCCATTCCTACTTATGAAATATTCTAATGAAAAATTAGTTGATTGGGGATCATCTCTGCATACTCAAAAATAGTTTATACATCTCTTTTATATTTAATGTGAACATTTATTTAATAATAAATCTTGTTCATTTGTGATATTTCCATATTTATGTGTCCCTTTACTTTGGATTATTTAATTTATAGACATTGATGTTTTAGTATGACAACATATTTTAATTTTCTCATGCATGTGTATCTATGAAAATTAAAAGACTCTTCTTTTCCTTCAGAACCCTACTTAGATATCTCTAATAGCTTTGTATATGATAATTTTTCAAAATATATTTTCATCATTGATTCGCTTGAATTTGATTTAATTTATAGTTTACTCCACTGTGTATCAACTTCTTCATCATGCCCCTCATGTGTCTTAGAATTATTCTCTAGAGTGTATTTATGGTAACTAATAACCTTTTAATCCCCATTAATACTTAGATTAAATTTCATAAATACTTCCATTTATTTTATTTGTTGAATTTATGTTCCTCCTTCTTCCAGCAGTTCAATTTCTACTTTATATAGATAATATAATCTGATGAATCTTCAGGAATGGCTCTTATATTTCCTTTTCCATTTTTTTGTTGTCAGTATTATCAACGGAGTCATCATGTTACAACTTCAGATCAACCATATGAACCAACTAATTGTATTTATCATTATCTTTTGAGGGTTCAAACATTAAACTATTCCCATAATTAACACATGGGTTCCAAATTTAGAATATGGTTCTGAATCCATGAAAAACTTTTATCATATTTTTCTTCTTTAAATATGGAACTCAATTTCTATATTTTTATTCCAAATTTTAATTATCCATTTTGAGGAACCTTTTTATGAGGCTTCTATATGTTTCCAACATCACTTTAATCATCATTGAGCTTAAATGACGTCTTTGTGGTAATGATCCCAACACTACCATATCAAAAAAATGCTAGAGGAAGTGTTTATTAAAATATCTCTTCTCTAAATATGAATTTCATTAAAAAAACAGAAATAAGTTTATATTTTTCATTTCCATAGTCAACACTATCTCTAGAAACCTAATGTTTTTCTATGGATTTGAATTCCATTTCTAGGCTTACTCATGTATTTTATACTTTTGGATTAACTATAACTTCATAAACCAGTAGACAACTTAGATGGTCGTAATGTTAAATTTTAGATTGATCCCTTTGTTCAAGGGCTGCAAATTTTGGATTCTAGAGAGGTGGAATCCTTTTAATGATTTTCATCATGATGTAAATATATTTTATTTCTTCATTATGTCTAATAATTTTTCCAATGAATGAAGTAATTAGAATATAAAAGGTAACTTTATTTTCATCATAATGAATCCCCATATCATTGAACCTATTGTAAAAAAATATGGTGTTTTGTATCCTTCAATTTTTTGTCTCTATAAAATAATTTTTCTAGATTCCCCACATAGACTTGTATGATGTGAAACTAATTTACTTCTAATAAATTTGATCAGATAGAGCTTCTGGAATGGAATTTTGTGATTTTTTATCTTCATCATGAATTTTATTGTCTCTTTCATTCCAAGATGGTAATGTTGTAGTAGTGACAAGAATCCACTATGAAATTTTAAAATGTACTTCCATTATAAGAGATCATAAATAAGATTCATTGTGATATTCAATATATGATTTTAGAATCATTTGAAAAGGAGAATTCACATAAAATTAACTAAATTCTCATTGAAGAAAAACAGGATAGATTTAACACAAGCAATATGTTCTCTCTGATACTACCTGTATGCCCTCTAAAGACACATAGAGGGTAGGGGTGAATCAGGGTTTCTGCATTTTTATTCTAAAGTTATTGATCTTGTTACAAAGTTGGTGGAAGCCTATTAAACATGTATGAGATTAATTTCTATTATTTTAAACATTCATTTGTAGAGAGACAACACATCAGTTTTACATGGTTATTGATTAATGGATAGTCTATGTAGAATATGCCGATAGTGTGTCAGACACACCTAATTATACTAATTTTCACTATTTTTGAATAAAGAAGTCTATACATATTCTCTTTATTCCCCGAAAACTTCCATTATAAGATTTTATGGATATCCCAGTACCTCCTTGAGAACACTTTTGTCGAATCCCCATAGATCACTACACTGGGTGAAGTCTTATTTAGTACAATGACTTGAAGTTATCTTTAATATATTTTCTATTTAGTCTTCATCCTTGAATAATGTGAGACATTTCATGCACCCTAGTTCATAATTAATGTCCTTGAATGAACTACTAAGGAAAATTGGATATTCAAAACAAAAAATTAGCAAAAATAAGCACTTCCACACGATAGCTACTCCTATTCATCAATTTTATGATTGTTTCACAATATGTATTTCATGAAACACTTATCTTTATGACCACAAAACCATAATTATCACGTTTTCTTCATATATTTATGTAATATTCAATATAAAATATTCTATGCATGTAAGTATTTTACACAATGTATTTCATGTGAAAGAGACACGAAATCCTCATTAAAAAAATATGATTTTTTCATTATAGTTGTTAACCTTATTTGTAGACAGGGAAATTTTTTTGGGAATGTTCCATGTGTTCCTTCTTCTACATTCACAAGACTTATTTCGACATCATATTTTATCTATAAAATCCTTTCATTAAAATTCAAATTTCTTTATGTCATTACTTTGATGTATTTTGATGTGAGGATCTCAAAAATCCACATGCGCATATCTCAATTTTGATTTTTTATTAGTCATGTATGATTCTTTAATTCCTTTTTCTTTTCTTGATAAATATCCTTCTTGAAAATACATTATTTTAGGTGAAAACATATCTTTTCTCATGATTCATTCATTTCCACGTATTGAAGAGATGATCTTACAACATAAAATCCTCACTAATTTATTATTAAGCTACAATCATTTATAAATTTTTTCTCTCAAAAAACAACTTTGTATATTCTATAAATCATGGACAAAAAAATAAGGGAATCACTGGGAAATGATTCCACATTCAACATTGTTGTTATCTTTCACTATAAGATCACTTTCCTTGAAAACTCACGGATCATCCCACTGTGGATTGGAAAAAAACACAAAATAGACTCTCCTTCCAACAATGAGAAGCCTTTGATCCAAAATAATGTTTTATTATTTTATCTAATTATTTTTAACATGTACAAATTACCAAAATTCTAATTCATGATTTCTGGGCCCCTTCATTTGGTCACACTATTCTAACATCCAGTCATTCCATTTAGTCATGCAATTTATATAACCCATTATATATCAGAACATTTATAATATATTTTTTCTGATCCAATTGATGTGGTCACACCATTTCAATATGTGATCAGTGAAACCCTTCACACGGTTATAGTATTTCAACATGGGCTCATTCAACCACTTCATCTGATTAAACAATTATAATCTGTGGTTACACCACCAATTATTATGCTTACACCATTTTAATATTTTATTATTAAACTCCCTTATTCATTTAATTGAATATAATGCGTGGTATCAAAGATAATTTATTTAGTTTCAGTGAGTGTAAAAGTATATCTAGGAGATTAATGTAATCGATGGAGCTAACTATATAGATGTAGAAAATTTTTCTCAAAATCATTAAGGGCCATCTCAAACTCTTTTCAAACACATATTGATAAATTCTATTTTCTTTCAAATAAAATCAGTTGAATTTAAAAGGTTCCATCATTGATAAAAAAAATTGCATTAACTTATTTGAAAATGCGAAAAACAATAATTATATATAAAAAGATAATTTCTTAAAAATCACATAAAATGAAATTTTATAAATTAAAAATAATCATCTTAGAATCATAAAATATTATCCTATAACCAAACACATATTAACTCATTAAAAAAATATTAATCGCCTATTTTGTCTTATTTGGAGGGTTTTTTATTGGGTCATATAACCAATCATGGTAAAAGTGGTAATGGATGGATTGTATAACATTTTACGATTGGAAGATCCAAAATGGGTTGTATAAGAAACTTTTTCCAAACTTAGATTACTATTACATGTGATGAATCACTCTTATATGTTACTCTGGATCTATTTTAATTTTTAAATAGATAATGGTTTATAATTCATAAGTTGGGGTATCAAACTGACTATGGAAAGGTTTATGATTTCTCAAAAACCCTAATAATATTTTCTAATGTACAATCTCAATATTTATAGTGTTGAATATTTTGTGAGATATTAAATATTAAAGTATGAAGGATTTAAATGACCTTATAATTTTATTTTAGATGGAATAAATCACTTACAAATAATAAGAGGTCACAAATTCACTCACGCCCACTTTGGGATCCATGCTGACATCTCAAATTAAATTTCAATAAAATTTATTGTCCCCATTGATGACTCTTTATTTTAATGGGTATAAAAAATCATTATATTTTTTGAGGGGAAATTATAATTGATACCAATTGTTTTGGAATTTATCATATCCATCATCCAATTCAGATTCTTTTTCCTTTTTCTTGGGATAGTGATAATAATGATGTCTAGAGACATTAAAACTAAATCTTTCTAGTAATATGATTCGAATATTTTAAAATTTCCATTTGGAAAATATTATGAAGAAGAGACTTAAGCTTGTTAATGTCCTTATCAAATTCATCCTCTTCATAACCACTTGATTTATTAGCTTCCTCCTCATTTATCATATCATTTTTCATGGACTTAAAGACTATATCAATGTTTTCTTCCTTATTAAATGCATGGGTTTTCCAAAAATTGTAAAAATCAGTATATTTTATGTATATCTAATGAGTGATATTATCATTGGTTTAAATATGAATCCTTAAGATCAAACCAATCAAGAAAATTTTTCATTATCATTTTAATAAGGATCAAATCTTCAAGGTTCTCATGAAAACATGAATTATTATAGTTGTATTATTTAACTAGTATAAATTACCATCAATATCTTTATCATTATCCAATTTAATTTCATCATAACTACTCAACCGAACATGATTTCATGGTTTCCTAGAATTTTTTATTATAATATGGTTGATTCTAAATTTTTTGTATCTCATTTTTTATTTGAAAGATGATTAACATTTTGTAGACCATTATTAAAAAGAAAATAATGATATAATTTTTATCCTTAAAAGAAAATATAATATATATTTTATCATCTTGATTCATAGAAAAACCTTCATCAAAATATTAAAACCTAAATTTCCAGATATCTCTCACCACTTTTCCAAATGAAACGAGGTCTTGTAAAATCCCATTCAACCATCTATTATTAATTGTCCCTTTAAATATGGGGAAACATTAGATGTTTACTAGGTTAAGATTATACATATCTCAAAAAATTATTTCATCATTAGTGGTGACTTTTTTATAGGTACATATTAATGCTCCAAGGTTTATATGGAGCCTAATGTTTGGGGGATTGTGTCAATCAATGATTTATCTATCATTCTATAAAATTACCCAAATTATTTATTCAAAATATATGGATGGTTAAATCCGTTATATCACGATCAATTGTATGTTACACCACCTCGTATTAATTAAATATATTGAGAGTATAGAATTAATAATTAATTAGGATGAACATAAAATTTTATACCTTTAAATATTTGGCTGTATAAGCTTTGTCATGGGTTTTATTATATAATATTGGTATCAATTACAATGATATGTGAGTATTGGTTATATAAACAAAAAAAACATTTTATGTCATTAATTTATATATCCCTCCTATTAATATTCTCATAGTTTCTGATCACACACCCCAACCACCATCCCTTCTACCATGATTGGTTATACAACCCTACAAAAAAATTCTTCCTTGACAGGTTATATCTCTTATCCTCAAATACATTACAATAAATTATTATACACCCATGATAATTGATAATTATATTGTTAAAAAATGTACATGATATATGATCTAGTTTATTCATGTAAAACTATTCAAGGGTATCAATAATTTCTTCTGGAAATCCATCAGTCTCAATACTAAAACATAATTCTAGGTTTACTTGATCATCCTTTTCTTTCTGAATACTGAGGTGGAGAAAGTCTGTTTCCTCCTGAATGAATCATTAACATATGAATCATTATCATTCTTAATATGTCAATAAAAAATTAGTTTATTATCTTCATTAGATCTTCATAATTCTAATACAGTTAATTTTTAATGTTCTCTTAGTATTCTCACATACTTCATTCTCATTAACTATATTAATATAATCCTAGTTTCCATGATTAATTTTATGATTATATATTATATTGTTAAAAATAGCATAAAATAATGAAATAAAGTATTTGATATATATATTTTTAATCAGACAACAATTACAATTTAATTATCACATTCATGATCCTAATTTATTCTCCATTGGTAACTTATAATGTCTCCGAATCATCTGACATTATATTGAAAATATAAAATATTACTCATCTCTAAATTTCCCATAGTTTTAAAATCATTATAAATAATTTCTTCTATTACATGGAGAATGTGACACCAAAAAATATCGAGTAGCATGAAGCATTCCATACAAGATCATAGAAAAATTTTATAATGGAATCTCAAAATGATCACCTACTACATACCAACATGTAGGTCATGTTTTCTTCTTCTTAGTCCTTCATTTGTTAATCAATGAACCACATCTTCCTTTGTGTAATTTTACAACAAATCGATACTCCTAGGAGTATAAATTTGATGAAAATTTCAATTAAACTGCATACTCAACATCCTTTTTCTAGATTACCTTTTATTCTTAAAAGAGACTGATACTGAGTACACGATGATGAATGTAAAGACCTGGAAATTCGATGGATTTTTTTAATACATGGGAATTTTACAAGTCAACGAAAATTTACAGCGCTTGATTCCGAGGCCCGGTGTGCCTGAAATCAATTTCTGAACTTTTGTTCGGGTATGTTTAGTAAACACACAAGCATGATTTTAAAACATTTGAACCAGAGCTCGTAATTGAAATCTGAGGGCACTGTTGAACATGCAGTGTCGATATTCTCTTAGGACGACATTCACCTCGATGGAAGTTGGTTCAGAATGAATGTTTGTTTTGTGTTTTAATGATTGAATTAAATAAAAACATGTGTGTAGAGTATTTTTAATTGGCGGTTAAAACCTCCATGTGGAGGTTGGGGGTCGAGGCAATGACACCATAACCTCCCATGAGAGGTTATGGTGGAGGGGTCCACCCGAACAAAACCACCCTTGGGATGATAAATTTTGGTGGGGATCACCCAAGATTTTTTAATCCTTTAACTCCCATTATAGTGGAGAAAACTCATGACCTTACCCACTAATTAATAGAGCCAACTACACCCCATTAATTAAGTGATGTTGGTCGGAGTGGTTTACTCATGAGGGGGGGTGAATTGAGTACCAATTAAAATTTCTGTATTTAAAAAAACACTGTCTTAAAGACCCCCAAATAAAATAAAGAATTAAACTATAGTGAATTTATATTAAAGTAGAGGTTCTGTTAGATTCTCAAGGGATTGATTAATTCCCAGTTAATCAACACAGGAGTGTGTGATTATCTTTTGAAACTAACTTACTAATCTACACTTAACATAAACACTTGCTAATTTAATTATCAAAGTAACTTTAAAAACTGTATTGGTTTTAAAGTGATTAGCAGCGGAATAAAACTTTGAAAGAGAAGGCACGACAAATGTAACCAAGAGGTTCAGTCTCAAGCCGAGACTTAGTCCTCTCAAAAGTTTATATAAAAATGATCCACACCCTGGATCGGGGTTCAACAGTTTACAACTGTCCAGGTCCAAGACCTCTACCACTGTTCTTCGTGGGAAACTATACAATAGCACCCAGCTGTCCAGGTCACACACGACCTCTACCACTGTTATTCGTGGGAAAGAAAGAATGAAAGAGTTGGGTAAGGATTTACAAATCCTCCAGTTTAAGTACAAGAGACAGTGTATGTGTTAGATACAGCAGATAACACACACTGCTCGAAAAGTATAATAATAAATCACAGAACAAGAGATGTAGAGTTTAGAGATGGTTCTGGTGATTTCAGTGTAGCTCTAGACTCCTTTGGATTCGATCATAAGTGAGTCTGAGTCCTCTTCTCGTTTCTGTTTGAGAAACAGAGTGTCGTATGCTCCAGATTCACAGACAGTGAAAAAGTAGTGGTTGAAGTTCGTCAGCGTTCTTCTTGTATGCACAGAACACTTCTTGAGTATGCTTGATTGTCTATGTGATTCTGTCTTGCTTGGTTCTTCTTGTATGCACAGAGCTCTTCTTGAGTATGTCGTATGTCTTCCTTGTCTCTGTGTGTGTGTTGTCACCCTTCTCTTCAGCAGAGTCTTCTTGTATTTATGTCACGTGCAACAGGGGACAGGAAAGATTTCCTTTCTGCAGGTACAAGGTACGGGTTCCTGACATCCGACAACCTTTATCAGATATTTTACAAATCATTAAAATGTACATGATATGACCGTTGGATAGATTAAATAAAAATAAAGAAATTCAAACAGTGAGTCGAGTGATCGGTAGGTAATCAGCAACGGTAGCTTGAACATCGGTAGCTCAATGTCATTAGTTGCTTTGACTCTATCGGTGGCTCTATGCGTCGGTTGGTACATGCTTGTATCGGTGATTGTTTATCGGTAGCTCCATGCGTCGGTAGATCCATGCGTCGGTAGCTCCATGAGTCGGTAGCTCCATGAGTCGGTAGCTCTATGCGTCGGTAGCTCCATGCGTCGGTAGGTAGCTTCGTCTATCGGTGACTCTTATTCCATCGGTAGCTATTGATACTTACACCAGTAGCTCTATGTTTGTATCGGTAGCTGTCTGTAAGTCAGTAGCTTACATTTATAAGTACATCGGTAGCTCTGTGTTAGGTATATCGGTGACTCTGTCTGTCGGTAGACTAATTCTATCGGTAGACTAGGTACCGGTAGCTCTTTATCAGTAGCTATAGGCAGATTACTTATCTGTTTTATGCAGAACACATCCGATTGTGTTAGAATCAATTTATAACTTTTATGAACATGGATAAATGAGAATTAACATATTCCAAAGACTATTTTAAGAATTATTATTGGTTTGATCACAGATTTAAAAGAATTAAAGTATAGATCAATGATACTTAAAAAATATCATAGAGAATTAAAACATAATTGGGATTTTCAACATATATGAATACATGATTGAGATTATCAAAACAGGTGAGATCAAAAATCTCCCCCTTTTTGATAATCACAATTTATGATATGGGCATTTAACATAGTGAAAATATAATAGTAAAGAGTATAATATTGAATTCAATTTTCTCATTGAAAACAGCATCAGAGATAATAGAAATAGTATGATATAGACATAAGTTATCAGAGATAACAATCATAAGGTACCGAAGGTAAAAAGAAACATAATAATATCAGAGATAAAATTGAAAAAGAAGGTTATTTTTATCTATTGAAAATATTTCTCATTCTATCATTTTGTTTTCCCCCACTTTATTGTTCTCCCCCTTGTATTATTGTATTATTCTCCCCCTTTGTGATAATCAAAAAGTGGGAAAGTATATATATATATAGGAGACAAATAAAACATGAGAAGTAAAAATAGGTCTTCTGTATTAGAGTAGTCAAAAAGTACAGAAATAGAATACAAATGAATTCCTATCAAAAATCCTGGCCACTGGATCAATCCACATCTTCCACGTGAGATTTTCCTTTGGGATCAGAAGAAGGTTCGGTTGGTGAGGATGCAGATGAAGGTTTTGGAATTCCAGAAAAGATCAAAGGAGGTTGGGCCACTGACACAGAGTGAGGCTTGTAGGTTGAAGATCTTTGGGTGATCATTGGTGTGAGGCTTCGAATAGCTTGAGCAGGAGTCAGCTGGACTGTGGAAGCAGCTGAGGCAGAAGCAGGCAAAGCAGGAGGTATGATGACTGGTCTGGCATCAACATGCAAGAAGGGCAGCAACAAATTTCAAAAATCCATAATAATTCCTCCTCCTCTTTCCATAGCAGAAATGAAATCATCTTTGTTTTCCATGAATTTCTCCAAGGAAGGAGTCAATTCTCTTAGTTTGCTCACTTGTTCTCTAAAAGCTTGAGTGACTGGAGGTAGCTTCATGTGTTCCAACATTAGCTTGAAGTGGTGTTCGAGTTGATGCTTGGTGAAAATTTTGGTGAAGTAGTAGTCCACTTTTCTCTTTACGGCTTCCTGAGAGGCAGAGGCTTCTCTCATATAATCTTGAACAATATTCATTATTTCTCTAGCAGAATCTCTTGTAGAAATCACCACTCGGCTCAACTCTGATGAGTCCACAGATCCACTGGTTGAAATAGAACCAATCTCCTACTTCAACATTTCTTGAACAAGATTCAGGTCAACTAAAAGTTTGGATGTGAGAGGGCCAAGAGAGAAGGAAACAGTTTCTTTGAAACTCTTAGACAAACCACTGATTAGGCTTTGATCTTGAGAGTATTGTAATTGAACGTGATCCTTCACTGAGGTTTTGAAACTTTCAAACACCAAGACAAACTGGCTTACTACACTCTTCACATAAGCTTGGTCCTTGTCAGCTTGAGACTTGGAGCTCATATAAGAGTCCAAAGCAACAACTGTTGTCTTGAGAGCTTCAAGATCTGCTTCGATTATAGAAGACTGAGTCTGGAACTCTTTCACTTCTTCCATAAGCTCAGACACAAAAGAAGATAAATTACAGGCCAGAGATAGCTCGAAGGATCTCTCTAACATTTTCATTTCTTCATTAAAGCTTTGCTTCATCTCAGTAACTGATACACTGAATGATTCTTTCAGCTCATTCTTCATGGATTCAAGATCAGATTTAGAGACAAAATCATTTGGGGAAACTGCAGCAGATCCCTTTACTGAGGCCAAACTGACTACAGAATCAGTCATCATTGAATTAATTGAGGATGCAAGGGAGGTTTCCATTAACTTCACTTCTTCAACAAAACTGGTTTTGAGGTCCTCTTTCAGCTTATTCAGATCATGAAATCTGACCACATCATCAGGCAACAATTCAGAAGCAAGATCATAATTGGTCTTCGGTCTATTCACAGACATCTCATTATCAGAATCCGGATAATCCAATCCACAGACTATAAACCCTGGGTCTTCTACCCAGTCTCCAAGCTCAACAGCTACTGTAACATTTCCAAGAATAGATTGATGCTCCCCCTCAATGGGTGCATTCTCATGTATCACAACAGCGTTCAGTGCTGGATTCTCTTCATCAGAATCTTCTACTACAAGTTCCATCGGTGCAGCATCTGGAAGATCTTCTGATACAGGTACAACTTTTTCTGTATCTATTTCTACTTCAGCAGGAGGCATAGCTGAGTTTCCAATCAAAGGACTCATACTTAAACTACCAGAAGCAGGAGATTCAGATACATTTTCCTTTTCCTCTTATTCTTGGTGAGGTACAGACTGGTCTTCCTCATAAGTGGACAAAATTTCCTCTACCTTTCCTTTCCTAGAATAAACCAATTCTGCAACAGGACTTGGGGGCAAGTCTGGATCTCCTCCAACATCCATGGGAGTTTCTTCTTCTTCTTCTTCTGTTTCATCACTATAAACAGGTTCCTTTTAATCAGGTCTCAGACTTGGATCTCTCATATCCTTTGGTCTTGAGGGATGATCCACAGGGTTAAACCTATCATATATCTTCTGATCATCACTGACCCATTCTCCCTTCCATGGGTTCCAGTTAATTTTCATGTACTTACAAACAGTAGAGGTGATGCAGAAATTATTCTTGACTACAACTGTCTCATCCTGAGACTCAGCTATTCCTTTCACTTTTATCATTACTGAAATCATCTTGGAAAAGAATAAAGCATTAGTCTTTGACTTTGGTCTAATCACGTCTTCCATTTGAAGCAATAACAATCTGCACAGATTGATTTTTACACCATGTCTTAGCAAATGAAGAAGATAGATATCTTGATATCTCAGATTTTCAAAATCTCCTCGCCTTGGTATCAATGCATGCTGAACAAACTTGAAGAGCAGTCGATTCTCTCCATCCATTTCAGTAGCAACCACTTGCCTTTGATTCCCATTACCAGTCAGTTCTTTTAAGGCAGTTTCATAATCAAAGATGTCACTGCTAGGTGGAATTGCTCTTGATACTTACCCAGAGACACCTTCATGTGGTACTTTCAAACACTCAGCCCACTCTACTGAAGAAAAAGACATCTCTTTTCCATTTAAAAAAGATCTTACCTGATTCTCATTTTCAGATTTCTCGAAGGTTACAAACTCGTAGAACTATTTTACCAACTTCGGGTAGTGTGGGCCATTGTTATTCGAGAAACAATCCACCCATTTCTGGTCCTCCAGAATCTCGAGTACTAACGATTTGCTAGGCTTTAGCCATTCCACACACAGTTCCTTCTCGATTACTATGTCTCTATTCTGCAAGTGAGGATTCACTGGTCGCTTTCCCGATCTAGTTCTGACTTCACTAACACTGGCTTTATGCTGTGTCTTCTGCTTCTTAGCGTTTGGTTCTACACTTTCATCTCTGACGATAGGAAGCTTAGTTTTTGCCATCGTGGGTTTAGGGTTCTTGGTCGATTTGGGAGCTAAGGTTCGAAGGTGAGAGATTTTGAGCTCGGTGATGTAAGAAGTGGCTTAGACTTAGTTTTATCATTTAGGAATTCCAGATAAACGAATAAAATAGAATAAAATAAAATAAAGTAAAACGATTCGTATTCTTGGCGGCAGACAGAAGTTTTAAAATATAGCATTGCATTGGTGAGAATTTTCTCATCGGTGAGAATTTCACATCAGTGAGGATTTCACATCGGTGAGCATTTCACATCGGTGAGAATTTCACATCAGTGAGAATTTTCATATCGGTGAGAATTTTCACATCAGTGATTAAACATTCCCAATTCGTGTCTTATGTAACTCAGCCTATCCGAACTTAAAGGTTTAGTGAAAATATCAGCCAATTGATGTTCAGTGCCAATAAATTCAAGAGAAATATCACCTTTTTGATAGTGATCTCTTAGGAAATGGTGTCTTACATCTATGTGTTTGGTTCTAGAGTGTGATACAGGATTCTTAGAGATGTTTATTGCACTGGTGTTATCACAGTTGATTGAAACATGTTTAAAAACATATCCATAGTCCAAAAGAGTGTGTTTCATCCACAGAATTTGTGCACAACAACTACCAGCAGCTATATATTCTGCTTCGGCAGTAGATAATGCAACTGAGTTCTGTTTCTTACTACACCAAGAAACTAAAGATTTTCCAAGCAAATGACATGTTCCTGATGTGCTTTTTCTATCTAACTTACAACCAACAAAGTCAGCATCTGAATAACTCATTAACTCCAAGGATTGTCCTTTTGGGTAAAACAAACCTAAGTTAACCGTGTGTTTGAGATATTTAAAAATTCTTTTAACAGCAAGCAAATGAGATTCTTTTGGATTAGCTTGAAATCTAGCACACATACACACACTAAACATAATATCAGGTCGACTAGCAGTAAGATAAAGTAAGCTACCAATCATACCTCTGTAATTTGTTTGATCAACTGGTTTCCCAGTTTCATCAGCGTCCAATTTACAGGTAGTACTCATAGGAGTTTCACTTTCCTTGATACTATCCAGACCAAAACGTTTTAAAAGATCCTTTTTATATTTACTTTGATTCAAAATAATACCATTTTCATTTTGAAATACTTGAAATCCAAGAAAGTACTTAAGCTCTCCCATTAAGCTCATTTAAAATTCATTTTGCATACTTTTTGAAAAATCAGTACATAAAGAGTGTTTAGAAGATCCAAAAATAATATCATCAACATATATTTGTACAACTAAAACATCTTTAGAAGTTATTTTAATGAAAAGAGTTGGATCAGCAATCCCTTTAGTGAAACTTTTCGAAATAAGGAAATTGCTAAGTCTATCATACCAAGCTCTTGGAGCTTGTTTTAGACCATACAAAGCTTTAGAAAGTTTAAAAACTTGATTTGGAAAATGGGGGTTAGTAAATCCAGGTGGTTGTTCTACAAAAACATCTTCAATTATAAAACCATTTAGAAATGCACTTTTCACATCCATTTGATATAACTTGAAATTCAGATGTGCAGCATATGCAAGTAAGATCCTAATGGATTCTAGTCTAGCTACAGGTGAAAAAGTTTCCTCATAGTCTATACCTTCTTCTTGACTATATCCTTGTGCAACTAGTCTAGCTTTGTTTCTAACTATATTTCCAGATTCATCTACTTTATTTCTAAAGACCCATTTCGTGCCTATTGTCAATGTGTCCTTAGGTCTGTCAACTAATTCCCAGACTTTGTTTCTTTCAAACTGATTTAATTCTTCCTGCACAGCCATTACCCAGAATTCATCATTGATAGCATCATTGATATTTTGGGTTCTAGCTGTGAAAGAAAAGCTTGATGTTCAACCTGGTTCCTTAGAGAAGCTCTAGTTTGTGTTCCTCTATCAAGATTACCAACAACAGCTTCTAAAGGATGATTCTTTAGAATCCTCGTTGATCTGGTAAAGGTTGGACTAGAAATTTCAGGTTCATCTATGGGTTCGGGTTCAACAGAAGCAGATTCTGGAGAAAGTCCAGAACTAGATGTTTTTATAACAGGTTCTTTAGATTTATCATTAAGTTCCAGAATAGACAAATCTTCTTCAAGATTCTCAAGAGAGGTTTTAGGCTCATGTGGATCAGTTTCATCGAATTTGATGTGAACAGATTCTTCCACACATTTGGTTTTCTTATTGAATACTCTATAGGCTTTACTTGAAATAGAGTACCCCAGAAAAATTCCTTCATCACTTTTGGAAGAAAACTTATCCAGATTATCATTAGTATTCAGAATAAATACTTTGCAACCAAAAACTTTAAAGTAATTAACCTTAGACTTTCTATTGTTCCAAAATTCATAAAGGGGTTTTCTTAAGAACATGTCTAATTAAGACTCTATTAATGACATAGCAAGCTGTATTAACAGCTTTAGCCCAAAAATAAATAGGCAGGTCATATTCATTGAGCATGGTTCTAGCAATTTCTTGAAGGGTTCGGTTTCTTCTTTCTACTACACCATTCTGTTGGGGTGTTCTAGGGGTAGAGAAGTTATGAGTATAGCCATTGTGTGAGCAATAAGATTCAAAATCTTGATTTTCAAACTCATGACCATGATCACTTCTCAAAGTTTTAATCTTAAGTCCACTAAGGTTCTCTACAGATTTAGAGTATTTAACAAAAGAAGAACAAGCTTCACTTTTGTGAGCTAGAAAATATACCCAAGTATATCTAGAAAAGTCATCTATAAGAACATAAACATAGTGCTTCCCATTTAAACTAGAAACTCTTGATGGTCCAAACAAATCCATGTGAACCAATTCAAGTGGTTGAGAAGTCAAAACTTCTTTCTTTGATTTAAAAGAAACTTCGTGTTGTTTTCCCTTTTGACAGGGGTTACACACTCTATCATTTGGGAATTCTAATTTAGGTAGGTCTCTAACTAGGTTTTTTCTAGAGAGTTTTCTAAGTGAGTGAATGTTGCAATGTACTAATCTTCTGTGCCATAGCCAATATTCTTTATGAAAAGCATTCAAACAAGTAATATTCTGCTTAGCTAATGAATTCAGATTAACAGCATACACATTTTCATTTCTTAAGGCAGAAAATACCAAAACATTCTTAGAGTTAAAAACTTTGCAAGAATCATTTTCAAATTTAACATGAAAACCATCATCACATAACTGAGAAATACTTAATAAATTGTATTTAAGGCCATCAATAAATAAAACTTTTGAAATCAAAATTGAATCAGTGTTACCAATCTGGCCTAGGCCGATGATTTTTCCTTTTGAATTATCACCAAAGGTGACAAAGCCTCCATCAACTTTTAGTAAACTCTTAAAACAAGATAAGTCTCCTGACATATGTCTTGAACATCCAATGTCCAAATACCAGGTCTCTTTACAGGAGCTCTTTAAGCAAGTTCCCTACAAAACAGATTCAGATGGGAGATGATTTTGGTACCCAGATTTTCTTGGGTCCAGACAGGTTAGCCAATAACACTTTAGGTACCCATATTTGTCTAACGGGTCTCATATAATTTGTAGAATTGACATGATTTGAATGATAAACTTTATTATATCCATATCTACGTATATAACTGGTTGAAGCATATGAAGTTCCAGAATTACCTTCATTCTGTCCAGATTTAGAAATGAATCTAGTTTTGGCAATTTTCCTTTGTCTAGGTTGGTATCCTATACCAGTAGTATATTTAGGTGCTATTTGCTTTCCTAGCATCCGTGTTAGTGTATTTTTTCCATTGGTGAACTTCTCTAAGTCTTTCTTGAGTTTCTCATTAGATAGTTTCAGTTCAGTGTTTTCTTTTAACAGTTGAGCATTTTTCTCTTTTTCAATAGTGAGTTTGGTTTTAACTGTAGTGGTGAGAGCATGCTGTTTATTTAATGACTTGTATTTATCCTTAAGGTCATTACATGTCTCTTCCAGCATATCACAGTACTCAAACAATTCATTTTTAGACATTTTTCCAGAATCAGAATCAGATTCTGCATTATCTCCAGAGTAATAATTTAAAGCAGGAGTTTCAGTAGTTACCTGAGAAGTGTTTGTCATAAAGCACATGTTTGCCTTATTTTTGTGTTCAGTTTCAGAGCTTTCAGATTCAGTAGAGCTATCCTCAGAAGCACTCCAAGTAGCCTTCATAGCTTTCTTAAGCTTATTGTCCTTATATTCATATTTCTTTTTATACTTCAGATTTAGACAGTCGGCTTTAATGTGTCCTTTTCTCTTGCACTCATAACAGACAACATCATCTGATTTGTCATTTTTCTTCCAATCCTTTTTCCATTTACCTTGGTGATCATACTTACCCTTATAATGTGTTTTTCTGAAGAACATCTTTTTCCTATAAAATTTCTTAAATCTTCTAGCAATGTGAGCCATCTCAGCATCACTGTCAGAATCACTTTCACTGTCTTCACAGCTTGAACTTTCAACTACAGCTTGAAGCTTTTCTTTGTCCTTATTCCTTGAAGTTGAAGATTTGAAAGCGACAAACATTCTTGGAGGTTCATTTTCTTCCTCTTTATTCACTTTAAGCTCTTATTCATACATCATCAGCTTGCCAATTAGTTCCTTGACAGGTGGAGCAGCAATGTCACAAGATTCTATGATTGAGACAGATGTGCCTCTCCATCTATCAGGTAGACATCTCAAAATTCTCATGATTTGTTCCTTCGATGAGACATCCTTTCCCAGAGAGATCATTGTATTGACAATTTCATTGAACCTGAGATACATGTCAGAAATGGGTTCGTCAGGCTTCATTTTAAAATTATCATACTTGATAGTATAAGTGTTCAATCTCATTTCTTTAACATTCGTTGTTCCTTCATGAGAAACATCTAAGGTATCCCAAATTTCATATGCAGTTTTACAAGAAGAAATTCTATTAAACTCTTCATCTAATAGAGCATAGTACAAGGCATTCATAGCTTTACAGTTTTTATTGTAAGCAGTCTTTGTAGGTTCATCCCAAGTAGATCTAGCAGTAGTGGGAATTTTGTATTCTGATTCAATAGCAGTCCAAATATCAAAACCTATGCTTTCAAGATGAATTTTCATTTTTAGTTTCCACTGAGCATAATTAGTTCCATTGAAGAAAGGTGGCCGGTTAGTAGCAGCACCCTCAAGTCTATTGTCCATGATGAGAAAATTTTAAAGAGATAAAAATTTAGATATAACAGAAATTTTAAGAACATTAAAATACAACTAAAATCACAGTTCAAAAGCAGAGTACTTTTAGAAAGTATTTTCAACCTTCCTTTGATACCAAGTGTTGGTCGGAGTGGTTTACTCAAGAGGGGGGTGAATTGAGTACCAATTAAAATTTCTTTATTTAAAAAAACACTGTCTTAAAGACCCCCAAATAAAATAATAAATTAAACTGTAGTGAATTTATATTAAAGTAGAGGTTCTGTTAGATTATCAAGGGATTTATTAATTCCCAGTTAATCAACACAGGAGTGTGTGATTATCTTTTGAAACTAACTTACTAATCTACACTTAACATAAACACTTGCTAATTTAATTATCAAAGTAACTTTAAAAACAGTATTGGTTTTAAAGTGATTAGCAGTGGAATAAAACTATGAAAGAGAAGGCACAAAAAATGTAACCAAGAGGTTCAGTCTCAAGCCGAGACTTAGTCCTCTCAAAATTTTATATAAAAATGATCCACACCCTGGATCGGGGTTCAACAGTTTACAACTGTCCAGGTCCAAGACCTCTACCACTGTTCTTCGTGGGAAACAGTACAACAGCACCCAGCTGTCCAGGTCACACATGAACTCTACCACTGTTATTCGTGGGAAAGAAAGAATGAAAGAGTTGGGTAAGTATTTACAAATCCTCCAGTTTAAGTACAGGAGACAGTGTATGTGTTAGATACAGCAGATAACACACACTGCTCGAAAAGTATAATAATAAATCACAGAACAAGACCTGTAGTGTTTAGAGATGGTTCTGGTGATTTCAGTGTAGCTCTAGACTCCTTTGGATTTGATCAGAAGTGAGTCTGAGTCCTCTTCTCGTTTCTGTTTGAGAAACAGAGTGTTGTATGCTCCAGATTCACAGACAGTGAAAAAGTAGTGGTTGAAGTTCGTCAGTGTTCTTCTTGTATGCACAGAACACTTCTCGAGTATGCTTGATTGTCTATGTGATTCTGTCTTGCTTGGTTCTTCTTGTATGCACAGAGCTCTTCTTGAGTATGTCGTATGTCTTCCTTGTCTCTGTGTGTGTGTTGTCACCCTTCTCTTCAGCAGAGTCTTCTTGTATTTATGTCACGTGCAACAGGGGACAGGAAATATTTCCTTTCTGCAGGTACGAGGTACGGGTTCCTGATATCCGACAACCTTTATCAGATATTTGACAAATCATTAAAATGTACATGATATGACCGTTGGATAGATTAAATAAAAATAAAGAAATTCAAATAGTGAGTCGAGTGATCGGTAGGTAATCAGCATCGGTAGCTTGAACATCGGTAGCTCAATGTCATTAGTTGCTTTGACTCTATCAGTGGCTCTATGCGTCGGTTGGTACATGCTTGTATCGGTGATTGTTTATCGGTAGCTCCATGCGTCGGTAGCTCCATGCGTCGGTAGATCCATGAGTCGGTAGCTCCATGAGTTGGTAGCTCCATGCGTCGGTAGCTCCATGCGTCGGTAGGTAGCTTCGTCTATCGGTGACTCTTATTCCATCGGTAGCTATTGATACTTACACCAGTAGCTCTATGTTTGTATCGGTAGCTGTCTATAAGTCAGTAGCTTACATTTATAAGTACATCGGTATCTCTGTGTTAGGTATATCGGTGACTCTGTCTGTCGGTAGACTAAGTCTATCGGTAGACTAGGTACCGGTAGTTCTTTATCAGTAGCTATAGGCAGATTACGTATCTGTTTTATGCAGAACACATCCGATTGTGTTAGAATCAATTTATAACTTGTATGAACATGGATAAATGAGAATTAACATATTCCAAAGACTATTTTAAGAATTATTATTGGTTTGATCACAGATTTGAAATAATTAAAGTATAGATCAATGATACTTAAAAAATATCATAGAGAATGAAAACATAATTGGGATTTTCAACATATATGAATACATTATTGAGATTATCAAAACAGGTGAGGTCAACAAGTGAGTTATATCATTTAATTAAACACCACATTTTTGAATTCATACCAACAATTAAAATAATAGACAATCTATAATTTCATTTCGTTTGAATCATTCTTTTTCTAGAAGGGAGAATTGAGGAGCACATATAGATAGAATTCCAAGGAAGAAATAACTCTCCAACGAGGAACGAGCACCGAAGAAAGACGAAAAACTTCTTCCTTCTTCATTCAGAACAAAGGAGGGAGCACCATCCTTAAAGAATGCCAACAACACCATCCTCAACTTTATCATTTTTCGATGTCAACGAATCAACGTACGCCTTTCCATGTCATCTTCAATGAACAATGATACGAGGTTGGGGATGTGAATTGATTTTGTTTCCATTCTATCTTGTTTATCCATGGTGTGTTATCTTCTAATTGTTATCATCATAAGGTGGAGGGTGTGGGCCGCATGAACTCAGTCGGACCCCCCCCTCTATTTTTCATCATTTTATGATGAGGGTGGCGGTGCAAAGACACCACCGAAGGAGCGTACCGTGGTCAGTGGGCCACAGAGAAGCAACGATGGCCGGTGTTGGGCCGGTCGCGATGAAATCGGCAGCGCAGGGCCGTCGGGTCCTCAGAAGGGTGCATCGTCATCACGCTTCCCAAAGGAAGAGGCCACGTCGGTACACACGAACGGTTGTCAGGCCACCGGAGGAGCGTGGTGGCATCGCGCCGCTTGGTGGAAGAAGCCGCCACCACCTAGTCGCGGCGGTGGATAAGAAGCGACAGGCTGGGACAACCGCCGGTGGAGCAAACTGGGTGGCCGCTCGGCCAGTGGGACAAGGTGGGACCCTCCCGAGTCCTATGGGTTACTGAACCAGTGCCTAGAGCTAGTTTCGTTCTGGAGATAGGGGCGCGGCACCCCCCCCCCTATGTGGCTCAGGAGGGCCCCGCTGGGCACCGCCCGCCGCTGGCCAGCCAGGCCATGCAGGCCACCAGGCTGGACCCAGCACGGGCCGGACCCAGCACAGGCCAGACTGCCCCCTTTGGCCGGGTCGGTCCCGTGGACCAGGTCAGACCCCAGTCCGGACTTGTTTGACCCAAAATCACTTTCTCCCCGATAAGTTGGCTACGGGTGTATGATCTATGAACCGCCTACGGAGACAGAAATCATAGAGCTAGACGGTTATTTTGTAATACCTCACTTGATTTTTAGATGCCATTGGGGTATGAACGGGTTGGATTGAACCTAAATCCAACCTGTCCCTTAGAATGGAAATGCCAAGAACTTTCATCGCGGGCGTCTGTTTGACGCACCATCTGTCGTGTTGTGTTTATTTTGATGCGACAGAACTTTGGGATACATCAACTTGGGACAACATGGTATTTTATGTATTGGATCTTGGCCTGAGGAGCGGACACTCTCGGAATTGAGCATACTTTGTGAAAACCCTACGGCTAGCTGCGCCATGACGACTGTTCCTGGATCCTGTGTGGGTCTGACAGTACTGACTTATGTTCTTAGATCTTATGTGGGTCTGATAGAATAACTGGTCATGAATCATGTGTGGGTCCGATAGCTTAGCCGGTCCAAAATCCTGTGTGGGTCTGAGATCTCTGACTACTATTCTTGGATCATGTGTGGGTCCAACAGTTCCAACTACTATTCCTAGATCCTGTGTTGGTCTGTCAGTTCCGACTACTATTCTAGGATCCTATGTGGTTCTGACAGTTCCAAATACTGGTCCTGGATCCTCTGTGGGTCTGACAACTTAGATAAATCAGTGACTACATTTGATCATCGTTATCACTCTTCAAAAGTTGTATACCTTTGTGAGCTGAGTCATCATCTCTTGTGTTTCCTCGTGAATGAGATGGATTACCTGATAACTTAGGTATATTTATGGGAATATACCTATGTGGGGTTATTTGTCAATTTCATATTTTTTTGGATTATCCTTGTAAAATTTTGTGTGACCTTGAGAGTCTCTAGGTCCCTACTGAGTTTCGTTCTACTCATCGCTGCATGGGCTTTGCCCGCTCCTTGTTCTGTTGGATGCAGATGACGGATAGCGCTGACGGAGGCTGGGAGCGCCAGGACTGGATGGTACCCGGAGGTGGACCTTATGATGTGTTAGTAAATGGAGGATTCTATCAAATGTGGAGTGTTGAGGAGGCTATCAGTACCTTCCCTTCAGGTAAGATCCATGGTGGACGATCCATGAGATGTTTTCACCTTTTAATTGTTTGTCACTTTTTCAGTTGTACTTGAACTTTATAGTAGGGCTTGTATTTGCAGACCCTTTTTACTTTCAAGCACTCTTTTTGTATATAGTTTTTACTTAGTGTTTGATTCCAATTTTACTCTATTGTGTTTGGTTATATTTATTAATGGAAATGCGTTCCTAGTTTAGGGATTTACGCCTTTGGTGCTAGTCACCAGCCCCTGGCCTATGGAAGGCGATCTTTGGGTAGTCACAATACGAGCCCTTGGGGATGGGTCATGACAAATTGGTATCACTGGAGTTGGTTCTCCCACAGAACATAGGACTCTGATCTTTCTTTTCTGTGAAGAAACAGTGTTAAGGGTATTGAGTGTGGTTTTCAGTTTAGGGAGTCCAGTGTTGGTGCGACGGCTGACGTATCCATACACCAGGACCCTAACTTCTGATTTCCGACCCAATGCATGAAAACACTGATTGCATGTGTGTTTCAATAGTTTTATTTGTGATCTCATTGAGTCCTCTCACTAGGTATAATCTTTTGACCATGTCACACCTGTTTCTTTTCAGGATGCCTCTACACAGACAGCCAACCAGGGTTCTGAGAGTTGTACGATATGATATCCCACCGAGCGATGAGGCCTCGGTGTAGTGCCCTATTAAAGCGAATAAAACATCGATACCACTACCCATTGGGCCACCGATAACACCAGCCCCAGTAGCAGAGAGTGAACACCGCTTGAGCACATCACACGAGTTCCAGCGCCTGAGGCCGCCCATGTTGAGGGGAGAGACGGACCCACTTGCAGCTGATTAATGGATCGAGGCTATGGTGAGAGTTTTCAGACTAGTAGGGACACCAACAGATCTTTGGTGATCCATGACACGACACTTCTTCAAGCAGCAGTAGGTAGATGGTGGAGCCTGATTCTTCAGGTGCATGACGAGGCGACACTACTCTGGGCAGACCTCGAGAGCCTGTTTCGGGGGGAGTTTGTCCCAACTACCCTACGTGCGGTATAGATCAAAGAGCTACTGCATATATATCAGGGCAGTATGACAGTGGCATAGTACTTAGTGAGGTTCACCGACCTCTTGTGTTACTCCACATATATAGTGCGAGAGCCATTATTCAGGGCCCGAACGTTTGAGCAGGGGATCAGGCGAGAGATTAGGGAATCGATGATCTCCCTCAGCATCCCGACGCAGTCATGAGTGTTGGAACGAGCCCTCTTTGTGGAGAGTTTCCTTGATGAGCAGTCACCAGTAGTGAGACCCACCATCAGGTATCATGCAGTGGAGTCTTCTGCAGCAGGCAGTAGATAGATGTCACAGAGGTACAAGTGGACCAGACCATCCAGTGGATGACCTTAGGACATGGGATCAGTTGTGTAAGGCACACGAGACAGATCCATTCATGTGAGGAATAAGAAGTGTTTCACATGCGGCAGGGAGGGTCACATGGATCATGACTATCCGACCTGTCGTACTCATGATCATCTGACAATTGAGGGACCTCCAAGGTAGAGGCATATATTCAATCGAGGTGGTCCACATAGAGAAGGAAGTTGTGGTAGAGGATCTGGTCGAGCAGCTGGCGGTGGGCGACATTTTGAGGTGTTACCGCCACCCCAACCAGGATGTCCATCCTGACCACAATGAGCAGGTGGACAGGGGAGACCTCAGCTCCAGACAGATGAGGCATACGACCGTGGCGCTCCGGAGATTATTATAGGTATGATCTGTGTCTACTCCACCTTAGTTGCATTTCTTATAGAAACAAGTTCCAGTCACTCATTTATTTCCACATCTCTCGTTCGGAGCTCGGAGATTCTAAAGGAGCTTTTAGTTCGATCCTTACAGCTAGAGACTCATACGGGTGCTGATTCAACGACTATGCACTAATTCTGGTAGTTCTATCTTACACTAGGAGGCGAGAGCTTCGGCTGGGTTTTCGTAGTAGCGGCGTCGAGGCCTTTTGATGTCATCTTGGTTTTGGACTGGTTATGTAATATACATGCTCAGATAGACTTTATTAGGCGCAATGTGCGGTGTGTCTGCACCGATGTGACCAGGTTCATCTTCACTGGCGATAATGGAGACTTTGCAGCATAGGAAAAACTTACTAGGAGAAGGGTGTAGTCTATCACTCATCAGTTGGCCTGCCTTACCCTCAGAGAAGTTGATGTGGACAGTCTGAGCTATCCGGTTGCAGTGTACTAGTACGCGGATGTTTTCCATAACAATGTTCTCAGACTACCTACTCATAGAGAGGTGGAATTCGACATTGACTTGTACCTAGGGAAAAAACTGATATCTACACCAGCGTATCGTATGGCTCCCACCGATCTTCGCGAGCTGTGGGTATTGCTATAGGACTTGTAGGGGAAGGGTTTCATCCGGCCCAGTGTTTCTCCCAAGAAAGCCCTGATTATGTTCACCAAGAAGGTGGATGGGAGATTGAGGCTCTGTGTCGACTACCATCGCCCATACCTGGTGACTGTGAAGAACAAGTACCCACTCCCAAGGATCGATGACCTCTTTGATCAACTGAAGGGATTGATGTGGTTCTCAAAGTTAGACCTCAGATCAGGTTATCACCAGCTCAGAGTTCGAGATGAGGATGTGCAGAAGACGACCTTCAGGTGTCAGTACATCCTCTATGAGTTCTTGGTTATTTCATTCGGAATAACCAACACTCCAGCAGTGTTCATGGGACTCATGAACAGGATGTTCCAACCAAACCTCGATTGCTTTGTCATTGTCTTCATTGACGACATTCTGATCTACTCAACTACAAAGGAGGAGCATGCCTACCATTTACAGGTAGTACTAGACACACTGCGAGAGCACCATCTTTATGGTAAGCTCCCAAACTACCAGTTTTGGATTCGAGAGTTTCACTTCTTAGGGAAAGTCATCTCGGAGGCTGGAGTTGTAGTAGAACCTATGAATATTGAGCCGGTACATTTTTTGGGAGCCACAAAGGATTCTGACGAAGATATAGAGTTTCTTGTGTTTGGATGGTTACTATAGGAGATTCGTTCCAGACATCTCTAGAGTTGCAGCACCCATATCAGCCTTGAAGAAGACGGGGAAACCCTTTGTATGGTTGGGGAGATGCTAGAAGAGCTTTCAGAAGGTGAGCCAGAGGGTGACTAGTGCTCCCATCTTGAGGCTTCCCGAGGAAGGCATTGGGTACGTAGTTTACTGTGATGCATCAGTGACCAGACATGGGTGTGTCCTGATGCAGGAGAGAGCTGTGATTGCATATAGTTCTCGGAAGTTGAGGCATCATGAGAACAACTACGCTACCCATGACCTAAAGTTAGCAGCATTGGTCTTCTCCTTGAAGATGTGGTGACACTATCTGATGGGAGAACATTTTACCATGTACTATGATCACAAGCGTCTTAGGTATATCTTCTCTCATAAGGACCTGAACTTGAGACAATGATGTTGGTTAGAGCTCCTCCAGGACTATGACTTCGAGATAGTCTATACTCCTGGGAAGGGGAATGTTGTTGCAGATGCACTCATCAGGATATCTGATATACATATTCTAGGAGAGGAGGAGACATATCCTGCCGCTTTGCAGATATTCTTTGTGGATAGAGATGGAGCAGCCTTCCTACAGTCTCTTACGGTTACTCCCCCACTCCTTTAGCGAGTAAGAGAAGCACAACTTGTGGATGCTGACTGCGAGGCACGACATACTCAGATATCCATAGGGCAGGCACCTAATGGAATTTCTGATGGTGGGGAGCACGTCATTCACTTCATAGGACATACTATGGTGCTAGTGTCACATTAGGAGGAAGTGTTGAGGGAGTTCCACACGTCCCCTCTAGTGGTACATCCAGGAGTGGCGAAGATGTACCAAGACCATTGACGACGTCACTGGTGGCCAGGTATGAATAAAGGTGGTAGCAGAGTTTGTCTATCGATGCCTTACTTTCCAGCAATTAAAGGCAGAGTATCAAGTGCCAACAGGCTTGGTTCATCCTTTAGAGGTCCTAGAGTGGAAGTGGTATGGGATATCCATGGACTTCGGGATGGTTCTTCCATGTACATCCAGAGGTCATGACTCGATTTGGGTGATTGTCGACCGACTCACCATGTTGACCCACTTCCTACCGATCAGAGAGCGTGGTTTAGTAATGATTTTGGGACTCCTCTATGTGCAGGAGAATGTGCGGCTACATGGTGTACCTTCATCTATTGTCTCTGATCGTGATGCACAGTTTACTTCCTGGCTATGGAAGGGGTTGCATGAGGCTTTCTGGATACAGCTATGTCTGAGCACTGCCTTCTATCCTAAGACGGATGGCCATACTGGGAGGACCATTCAGACCCTCGAGGACGTGTTGCGTGCTTGTGTCCTTGACTTCGTTTGCAGCTGGGAGGATCACTTATCTTTGGTGGAGTTTTCCTACAACAACATCTATCACTCCACCATTGGGATGACACCTTTTGAGGCCTTGTATGGTCAACCTTGAAAATTTCCACTGTCCTAGACAGAACCTGGTGAGTCAGCATTAGTGGGACCAGAGATGGTATGAGTTACTATGGAGAAGGTGCAGATCATCCAGGAGTGGATGAAGACCGCACAATGCAGGCAGAAGTTATATGCTAATAGGAGACAGAGACCTTTGGAGTTCAAGGATGGCGACATTGTCTTTCTAAGGGTCTCACCCCGATGAGGTTTACAGAGATTTGGACGAAGTTCCATGTTATCTCCTAGGTTCATAGAATCTTTCTAGGTCCTCAACAGAGTAGGTGAGGTGGATTACCGCCTGGCACTTCCACCTTAGTTTCACTGGGTGCATGACGTCTTCCACATATCACATCTAAGGAGATACATGCACGACCCTTCACACATCATCAACCATGGAGATATGGATGTCAACATTGGGGTGACTATTATAGAGGTTCCAATGGAGATTAAGGATCGATAGGAGTGGGGCCTACGTGAACGGTCGATACCTATAGTGCGCGTTCGCTGGCCGCACGGGAGCCTCCAGGAGAGCACATGGGAGCGGGAGGCTCAGATTCATGCGCAGTATCCCAATTTGTTTCCTTAGTTCAAGTTGTAGCATATGAGGACATAAATCTCTGAGGTGGGGAGATTGTAAAGACACAGAAATTCCATGGAATTTTTGTTTAAAAATTCATAGAAATTTTACGAGTCCTCGAAAAATTACGGTGCTTGATTCCAAGGCCCGGTGAGCACGGAATCAATTTTTGAAGTTTGTTTGGGTACGTTCATTAAACGTACAACGTGGATTTTATTAAATTTGAATCGGACATCAGAATTGAAATTCGAGGGAACCGTTGAACTTGCAGCACTGGTATTCTGTTAAGAAGACTTTCCCCTCGACAAAAGTTTGTCGTGAATGAAAGTTAGTTTTGGGGTTTTAAAGATTAAATTAAATAAAAATAATGTGTGTAGCTTATTTTTATTTGGTGTTTAAAACCTCCAAGTGGAGGTTGGTGGTGGGGGACACCACACTGTAACCTCCCATGAGAGGTTATGGTGGAGGGGCCCACCAGAACATAACCTCCCTTGGGAGGATAAATTTTTCTGGGGACCACTTGAGATTTTTAACCCCTTTAACTCCCATTAAAGTCGAGAAATCTCTTGACCTTCCCCAATAATTAATTGAGACAACTCCATCCAATTAATTAAGTGTGTTATCTAATTTAATTAAACACCACATTTTTAATTCATGCCAATAATTAAATTAATAGACAATCTATTATTTCATTTTGTTGGCATTATTCATTTTTTTGGCAGGGAATATTGAGGATCTCTTAGAGATAGAACGCCAAGGAAGAAAGTACTCTCCAATGTGGAATGACCACTGAAGAATGATAGAAGCCTTCTTCCTTCTTCAACCAGAATAAAGGAGGGAGCACCCTCCTTGAAGAACACCGCTGACACCATCCTCAGCTTTTTTATTTTTCGACGTCCACAAATAGACATCCACGTTTCGGAGTCATCATCAATGAACAACGATACAAGGTAATGAATTTTAATTGATTTTTTGTCCATTCTATCTTATTCAATCATGGTTTGTTGTTTTCTAATTGTGATCATCATAAAGCGGAGGGTGCGGGCCTCACAAACTAGGACTGACCCCCTACATTTTTCTTCGCTTGTTGATGTGGGTGGCAGTGCAAGGACACTGCCTAAGGAGTGGACCGTGGCCAGCAGGCCGTGGCCAAGCAACGACAGCCGGTGTCGGGCCAGCCATGAAGAAACCAGCGGTGCAGGGCCACTGGGTTGTGAGAAGGGCACGAAGCAATTGCACAGCGCAATGCAAGAGGGCATAAACGTACACACGGCCAGCCGTCAGGCCGCCGTAGGGGAACGATGCTATCACGCCGCACATAGGAAGAAGTCATGACCCCCTGGTCATGGCGGTGGAACAAAAGTGGCCGGCTGGGCCGGCCATTAGCGGAGCAAACCGGATCGCCGCTCTTCCAGACAGACAAGGCGAGACCCTCCCGAGTCCCATGGGTTACCGAACTGTCACCTAGCACGGGTTCCATTCGGGAGACAGGGGAGCTGCACCCCCCTTCCTATGTGGCTTTGTTGGGCCCCACAGGGCGCCGCCAGCTGCTGGCCAGCCAGGCCATGCGGGCCGCCATCCAGGTCAAGCGGGCTGCCGGGCCAGACCCTGAGCGGGCTGGACCCAACGTGGGCCAGGCCGCCCCTTCGGGTAGGGCCTCCCCCTTGAGACAAACCTCCCACTTGGGCCGGGTCGGACCCGCAGATGGGGTCGGACCCGTGGACCGGTTCGGACCCCAGTACGGACCCGTTTTACCCAAAATCACCTTTTTTCCTATAACTTTGGCTAAGGGTGTCCGATCGACAAACTGCCTACAGTGACAAAAATCTTGGAGAAAGATGGTTATTTTGGAATACCCCACTTGATTTTTGGTCACAGTTGGGGTATGGTCAGGTTGAATTGAACCTAAATCCAACCGGGACCTCGGAATGGAAATGCGATTAACTTTCAGACCGTCCATCCAATTGACGCACCATCTGTCGCGTTGTGTTTATTTTGACAAGATTGAACTTTGGGATACATAAACTAGGGAAAACGTGATAGTTTATGTATCGAATTTTGGATTGAGGAGAGGACCCTCCCAGAATCATGTGTACTTTTTGAAAACCCTACGGCTGGCAGTGCCTTGAAGACTGTTCCTGGATCATGTGTGGGTCAGACAGTACTGACTTCTATTCCTAGATCCTATGTGGTCCTGACAGAATAGCTGGTCCTGGATCTTGGTTGGGTCCTATAGCTTAGATGGTCTTGGATCCTGTGTGGGTATGATAGCCGCGACTATTGTTCCTAGATCCTATGTGGGTCCGACAATTCCGAATACTATTCATGGATTCTTTGTGGGTCTGGTAGCTCCAACTACCGGTCCTGGATCTTGTATGGGTCCGACTGCTTAGATGAATCATTGACTATATCTGATAATCTCTATCACATTTCAAAGGTTGTATAAATTTGTGACCTGAGTCAGAAACTCTTGTGTTTCGTCGTAAACGTGACGGATTACTTGATAACTTTGGTATATGTATGGGTATATACCGAAGCGGGGTTATCTGTCAATTTTATATTCTTTTGGATTATCCTTTTTGGATTTTGTGACACCTTTAGAGTCTCGGGGACCCTAGTGAGTATCATTATACTCACCCTTGCATGGGATATTCCCACACCTCATTATGTTGCATGTAGACGACGGACAACGCTGACGGAGGCTAGGTGAGCTAGGACTGGACGGCACCCGGAGGTGGACCTTATGAAGAGTCGGTACATGGAGGATTCTGATGGACTTGGAGTACTATGGAGGCTATCTGTACCTACCCTTTAGGCATGATCTGTGGTGGACAATCTCAGAGCTGCTTTCACCTTTTAGATGTTTGTCCCTTTTTATTAGTACTTGTACTTTACTGTTGGGCTTGTATTTCTGACCCCTTTTTACTATCCATCACTCTTTTTGTATACAATTTTTACTTTGGGTTTGATTCCAATTGTACTATGTTGTGTTTATTTGTAGTTAGAAATGGAAATGCCTTCCCATTTTAGGGATTTATGCCTTTGGTGCTAGTCTCCAACCCCTAGCCTAGGGAACGCAGGCTTGGGGTAGTCACGGTACGAGCCCTAGGGGACGGGTCGTGACAATAAATACATCCCCACAATAATTTCATAGTGGAATGATCATCATTATATTACATTGACCATGGAATACATAATAACATGTGAAATATCATATTTTTAAATTTGTTGTGGTGTTCACATTATTTCCCCATCATCTTGTTTACCTAGTCTTCCTTTAGATTTTGATTTTATCTAAGCCCTTTGTAATGATCATTCCTTGAAGATTATTTCAGTCACATTACCAAACATGTTCGTATTTTATCAAAATATTATCAATGAAAAGTCAATTTGTAATGTAAGATACATCCCAAGGATAACTATGTATTGATGAACTATAACATCTCCATAAAACTCATTTTTTACCACACTTTTTCAAATTTTTTCTAATTTTAATTTCATATGACTTGTGATGTAAATTTACAAATACTAAGATTAGGTGAAATAATCCTGAAGTCATATAAAAATATAATTTCATATGAGATATAGGGGAGGTCATATGGATGTCTAGTAGATATCAGGTCTTAACCATTTTATGATTCAATACTAAATTCCTGACAACAGATAACTCATATCCAATCATTTTTAATCATTTATAGGCCTCCAAAAAATATATTAAAAAAACACCTTAAATATTTTATTGACCAATTTACATTAATCCAACAACACATGTTGTCTTTAATTTCATAAATAACACCATATCAATAATCACATTAAAAATATCAATGTTGTGGCCATGAAAATACTCCGTGAATAATCACTCAGTTATTTTCCACATAATATGATTTCATCTCAAAAAACATATCATCAAATTCTCCAAAAACTAGTTTAAATATGGAAATTAAATTCAATTCATTCCAATAGTCAAAAAGCAAGACATAAATTCTAGGATATTCTTCTAATATTTCAATGGTGTAGGATTATTTTGATATATAATATTGATTTTTTGAAATATTTTGAATTTTGGTTAATCATCATCAATATTTAATCAATGTGATTCGAAATATGAATATTAAATAAATATTTAATTATATATAGATTATAATGTGCATGTGTCTAACAGTTTCACAAGGAGGAATTAGTTTACACTCTCATGATATAGTTCTACTACTTGAGTATTAATTTGATATCATCATTTTGAGTATATGATAAAATGTTTTTCACTATGAATTGACAATATTTATGTAGGTGGATATCAAGAGTTTAACAAGAATATAAAATGATTAAATGATTTCATTTATTTAGAAAAACCAAATATGTGTATGATTTTAACTATTAATGTATATACAGAAGAGATAGTTGTGATAGCTCTGACGCCCACCCCATCTGATAATCATTCATTCTATGAAATCATTCAACCCTCAATAATAAAATTCACATACTATCGCATTTACACATGATATGGGTAAATATCAATGTAAAAACGAATTTAAGGATATGATATTCTATGATTTAAATTTCTATACATTATATTATATAGGGTATTTAGTAAGTACCCTAGAAACTAACATATTAACAATTCCATAGACCCAAAAACTATAAGATTAACAATTGAATAATAATCAAAAATATTTTCAATGTCATTTATTAATGTGACATAAGATTAATGTATGATAAAATTTTTATTATGTTATCAATAATATGGTAGATTATGTTTTTTTAGAGTTCGTAAATCACCAAATGAATTTTTTTGGTATATGATACTCCCTATTTTCCTAAGGGTGATAAATAAGGAGTAATTTATTTAATGATTCATATAAAGATAGATAGATATTTGAAAATTTGATGAATTGAAGGAAAATAAGTCAATCATATGGGATGTTTTATAGGTTGACAGACCAACCAACCATATCCCATGTATATCTAGAAAATCATATAAGGAATACCCTAACATCATAATCCTATAACATGTGACATAATTATACATTATGATATAAATGAAGTGAGAAATAAAACATATTGATATCTAACATTGGTAGTACCATGCTTGAATTAACACTATTGTATTTTTATAGATAGTTGATTATCAATATTATACTAGATAATTATTTTGATTAAGAATAATTATTTTCAATTATCATTATTATTACAAGAATTGATGAATATATAGAGTTACTTGATATTCAGTACCAGTCAATATTATTTGAAACATCACAAGGTAAATATCAGGGTTTTGTATTGGTTGAGGGGTCAACATCGATCACAACATCAATTCTATTGAAATAAGATGTTAAGATAATTTAGGATATTAATAGGATTAAATGTTTAACCAAAGACTATATGTGAATTATTTGTTCTGTTATAATTGAAAAATAATTGGAAGAATCAAAACCTTCCATTAATCCTCAAATTTTTATGAGGTTTAATAATATAAATTGATAATATAGAGGATATGTTTCCTTATTAATATATAAAATTATGCTCTTATTATTGATTTTGGACTTATACACCCAATTATTGTGCTATATATGATAATTATAAGAGTATCATTTTGGATAAGAATTTTTATGAAATTAACATTTTCCACTATCCAAACTAAATCATTAGCATCATTATTTCTAAATAAATTTCATTTTATAAATATTATACATACTTTATCCTTTACTAAACTAATAGGGTGAAAAATAGAGTTTTTTGATGATTGTTTTCATGAGAAACATATAAAATATGAAGTGATATTAGTAAATGTATGATTAAAAAAAATTTAAATGGACTAGAATAACCAAAACTAGAGTCTAAAATTGAAAAATAACTTAGGTAACGGTGATAAGTAAGAATAATATTTAAAAGTTTATTTTTAAAAATAATATTATATCATTTATTTATTAATCAACTAACTTAATTTTTTACAAGATTTTTTGAACGTAAGAAATATATTTATTGTTTAATACATTAGTACTAATTAATCTAATTAAAATATTTTTTTGGAATAAATAAATAAATTGATGTTGCTTAACATCATCCCTAAAAAAGAAAACCCCAAATTTCTAATTAATGTTTATTGTCCTAAAATTGGTGGGATCCTTCCATACTATATCTTATTAAAAAAGGGTTACTAAATAATGAAATTTAATTTATTTCATTAATTAATTTCTAATCAAAAAACTATTTTATTAATGATGTTTTTAAAATGTAAGTGCATATCCATCTTATCAAGATCACATATAGATTAAGAGAATCATCACTTATGAATAAATAAAATAAAAAATAATTTATTTTTCACCAATAAAACTAATTTAATATACGAAAAAATGTATGTAAATTTAAAATAATTAATAAAAAAATAAATTACAAAATCAGGGATCGTTTTTTTTGTGAAATTGATCGAATTGAAAAAATACGGACTCTGGAAGGAAATGTTATATAAAAAAAACACAATATAACTAAATTGTATTGAATAATAGTAATTATTATATGAGGATAAAATATATGATTTTAAATAAACGATATTTATAATCATAATGTGATATTGGAATGAAGAATTACATACATAACATGATAAGCTTATCTTGGATATAAAGGTGTTCTTTTCATAATGATATAATAAAAATAGATATTCATTTATATATATTTTAGATGATGATAATATGTATTTTCCTACAAAAATATATCTCCACATTATCATTAGATATCATAATTTTTTATACTATACCAAATAAGAATTATAAATGATGCCTTATCTTACATATCATTTGATTAATTTCTCAAAATGTGTTTTTTGTATAACCATGACATAAAAGATATTATGGTGCCCTACTATAAATGGTTTACTAATACGATGAACATTAAAATGAATTTTTATCATGTCTTTTATGAATGAAATTCACTACCAGTACCTCCTTAGTATAGTAATCTTCTGGGATGGGATATAAAATATATATGTACCATAAATTGATTTCATTTGGAAGAAATGATAATAAACTACTCATGTTTTATTACAGAACACAACCAAAACAAAGTTTAGGATTAATTATAGAATAGTGTGTTTAATGTTTCTTCCTTATTTTTTAAACATTAATTAATAAATTCTAATAATATGTATCAAATTCTAATAAAAAATAAAAAATATGCAAATCAATAATTATTTAGTTAAAAAAATTATCCAAAAAAATAAATTCATATAAAAATAAATGCTACACCTGGTAGTGAATCAATGAGTAAAAAACATGAAATTACGAGGGTATAAAAAATTAACAGATATAAAAGAATGTTCACTTAAAATTATAGGACCTGAATCAAATATAAAACCCATAATCTCTTCAACCAGATTAATAATTAAATGGAATTGAAAAATATGGAAGGAGGTCATGATGTTATCCTTATCATAAAAATGATTATTTATATTATATTTTAAATTAAATATTTCAATTTATATTAATTCTAACACATCTGAATCCACATGTAGATGATTTAATTTTTCATAGAAACTAATAGAATGTTCCTCATGAAATATCTGATCCAAATATTCTATCATATCCATCATATCATCATAAGAACATATGAAAACTCTATCCCTTAATAGTTGAAACAATTAATAATAATATAAGTCCAAATCAAAACCCATTATTAAAATGAGATGAAAAATTACACAAACACATGAACATTTACTTGTCCTCAAGAAAAAAAATATCACTAATGATTTCAATAAAAACCATATTTAATTCGACAAAATTAAGACCAATAATTCAAATAATATAATTATTTTTTAAAAATCATAAATCATATAAAAATATATTCCACCATATTAAACATATAACTAAAAATGGTTAAATTCAAATCCCATTCTTTAATCTCATCTATCCACGCCTTTTTCATATATATAGACAATAATTCATATTTAGTGATTAATTTTTTCATAAAATATTTCTCCTTCAACTAAAGATAGTTGAAATCTAGTGTATGATCAATATGAAGTATATAAAATCTTTATATAGTTTTTATATATATCATAATAACTACATTAATATTAAATAACATTTGTTAAGAGGATTTTTTAAAAAATTGTTGGGGTTAAAGGTTTTATGTAATTAATGTAAAAAATATTAATGCAATTCATCGTAAAATGATTCTCAAATTTTTTTAGTATGTTGTTTTCATTTCAATTAATAATAATAAAAATCTGTCACTATATTCTCTTCCATAATAATTTGTTCACATGAAATCAATATCTTCTTTTTCCACTGATTGCTAAATATGAACATTCATACAACATAAATATTTTTTCCCAATTCTTTATTTCAATTCTATATTTTCATTATTAAAATTTATATAATTAAAATATTATATAACTACAATGATAACATGTGTTAATGTCATCCAAAAATATAATTATAAAAATTATTAAGAGATCATAGGTTGACTATGAATCATAATTAATGTGTTGATGATAAATAAATTATTTCAAAACAAATATTTAACATTATATTGGGAAAAGTATTCATAATGAAATATAACATAGAAAAAATCTAATAATAACCATTGATAGCACAAGAAATGTTTATTTTAATAAAAATATTTCCTCAAACAACATGATTCATACAAATTTACCTCTTGAAACATGAATTAAATAATTAGATGCAACAAAATAATATAGTGTCGGAAGGATAAAGTGGATAATAATGAGTCCTCTTTAAAGAAATTATAAAACTCTTTTCTTTATTACACATGAATTTTTAATTTATTAAATAAAAGAACACATCATACTACTTGAATAATCAATATGTGTACTGTATTTTGGAATTAGGTACAATAATAACACCTTGAACATGGGATACAACAACATTATCCAAAACACTGTTAACATGCTTCTAAATTTACACGCCTTTTAAATCATTAAGGGATAACCTAGGGAGGACATAAGAAAGAGGTGATCTATAAATCCTAGTAATTGAATAAAAATTGAATAAGGTGATACATGTTAGATAATAGTCATATAAATGGAGCATAGAAATATTATAATTCATTACGATAAACAATGAGATAAGACATAGAATGACAATCCTTTCATGGGAAATGTGTAAACCAATTAAAACACTAAATCACAATCATGGTTACTCGATAAACTGTTGATACATAATGTTTGAAAAAAGTCCCATAATGTAATAATGTTCATTGCACATCCCAAGATGAAATATCATAATACAAAACATTACCCGATGCATTGTTACTCTATATAATTTAGGGTGCACATGTAACTTTAATTTCATTCTAATTATTATGTTTCCCACATATAACATACAACATGGATTCATTCATCATAAAGTTTTATTCCACGATCAATTTTTTATATATATATACATGTAACCACCAACTGAATGTGGTATAAATTCCTAAAGGTGAATACCCTTGATAGGAAATAGGAATGGCATTAACTACACAATTGTTTTTGGGTGTGGAAAATTGCGGTGAAGTTATAGTTGTATAACCGCTTCACAAAATAATTTGTAAAATGTTTTATCATAGTTGAAAAAGTATATCATCATTTAAAAATATATTTTACAGTAAGGGGGATGTGGAAAAAAATTTCCCATCCCAATAAATTTATTATAAAAGATATAAGGTTAAAAATGTACCTGATAATAAGAAGAAAGGAAAAGTTCTCATACTTGAGTGTGTGACTCCAACTGCATGGGGTGACATTTTGGATTGTTTAATGGAACATTGGGAGGAATCTATTTAGTATATGGTAGAGTATGGACTTTCTAAAATGTTTTTTAGTGAAGATAAATAGGTTATTGTGTTGGTTTATATAGGAAAAAATGGTTATTTATTTCTTATTTATGTTTTGGAATTTACATAATAAAATAAGAAAAACAATAAACCATCCAAATATTTTTAAACATGGTTTATACAAAATTGAAGTGGTTTTAATTATTTTATAATAAAAATAACCTAAATTAATAAAATAATACCCTTATTTTTTGGAGGATAGACATATTCTTAATGAAATGATTTTCAAACATTAAAATATATTACTTTTTCTTGGAAGATTCATAAGGGGTTTATAAAAATAACCAAATAAAAAAATAAAATTATTTTATATATAAAACTTATATTAGGTTATTTATTACATTTATTCTATTTTTCAAATCACATTTTATGTCATTATGATGTCAAAATACATGATATATATATATATATGTGTGTGTGTGTTTTTTAATTTTTTCTTAAAAATTCAACATTCTCATAAAATTATAAAAAATTAACCATTAAATAATTTTGATTTTATAATTTCAAAAATAATATTCATTATATCTATATATTTTTTAAAATATTTCGATTTTAACATTGAAATTATAAATAGGAATTTATTGTGAAATTTTACGTTTTTTTGACAAAAACCATTTTTGAACAAATATAAAAAGTAAATTTGCCTTCATAAAAATTATATGATCATTTACATATAATTAAAATTACATAATAATAATATTTTATTAAAATATTAATTATTAATAAAATACATTAATTAATCAAAATGAATTTTAATATTCCCCAAAAATAGTATTTATGTTTTGTTAAATCAAATAAAAAATCATTTATAAAGTAACCATAATATAATGAAAATATATTTATAATTCTATAAAAAATAATAAACATACTCATAATTCTAGGATCTTGATACATATATATTCTATACAACAAAATTTTCCCCAAGATTAAGTTGCATGATGGTGATACAATCAGGGGGAGGTTCATCATACATGGTTTGGGATGTGATCTCGATGAGTTTGAACATATCACGTAAATTGTTTTTCTAATGCTTTAGTTGTTAGATCTCATCTTCGACATCGTAAACTATAATACTAGGTAAATATATCTCCCTCAAGATTTCTGATATTTGGTCTCCATAAGGTAGCATTCTTATTTTTGAGTCCTTCACATCTTTTGTCTATATCGATTGTTTATGAACAGAGTTTTTCACTCTTGTATGGATCCATTAAATTTCAGTATAATTCATTATTTTGAAACAAATTTGGATTCCCACTATGTTATTGAAGGTTCTTAGTGTGTCTGGTGATTTTTCTTAGCCGATAACATATCTATTTGGGAAAATAGGCATGGCGCATGGTTTATAGTGAACCGTGCAGGATGGTCACATAGTTAGTGAAAATTGTGCATGTGGGAATATAGACTGAGCCTGACTACCTAGTTAGCATATGATTTTACTAACCGTTCGAGTTCCCATTTTTCTAAAGTACCCATGCATGGTTTGGGAAACCATGTTTGAAAAACATGCACACTATATTTGAGGGGTAATATTTCTATTTTTCCCTTAATGATCTAATCAAGACTCTTCCTTCATCCGTATCTGAATTATCGTTGGATTAGACTATTTTTCTCTCATTTTTTAGCTCTTTAAAGGCATGAGGTTGGTATTGAAATATCTCTTTAATACAAGATTCAAGAGGGCTTTCGTTCAACACATTGGATGCTCAATGGTAATTACTAGAGTTATTTCTAGCTATTCCTTTCTTCTATTGTTTTCGATCTAGTTATCGAGGTGTGAGAGTTATTTATTTTTTCTCAGATCAACTTCATTATAAGCCAAAGTTTATACTGATATCGATGGAGGAGGATCATAAAACCCTGTTATGGGAGGCTATTACTCATCCCCCAGGTTTTTTGATTTTGTAATTATTTTATGGGGCCCACCGATTTCATCGAGTGATGTTTATGGAATTTATATGTCATGCTTATAATCATTAGAATTGTATTGTTATGATCCTTCCATATATGTGATTTATTTTTGGTGGTTACACCCAATACTCTATCCATCCCATATAGGATGTTATGTGATAATTGGGTTTTTTTATTTGACATGTTTGAACGTGAATTTAGGTGTTACATGGATTGAACCTTTTTCTATATTAAATGGCTTGATTTATATTATGAATTAAAAAATGGAAAGTACCATCTATGCTCACCTATTTTCCTACCTATGGTATGTGCTTCAATTGATAAATAAATGTGAAATATACATTGGAATGTATACTAAGTATATGAATGTATCAAATTAAATATAAATAAATAATGGTCCCCATTTCCATAATGCCCCATACCACATTAATGGAAGGTAGAATAATGGACCTTAATTAATGCATACACTTTAAATGGACTGAATAATGGTTTCATTCTACAAGGCATTTTCAAAACAATGAAAGTCAAGTCTTGAACCAATTGAATGTATAAATGACTTCATTATTAATCAAGAGTGTCCTGACTCGAGTTCACCTTGGATTCTTATCAGGGACTTCCTTGAGCACTCAACAACCACATTCCAATTTAAGGATGTGGCTTTATATAGTTCAGACTCACCATGATTCAGATCATTTTATATTGTTGAATTTTAGGTATGAAACCATAAAATCCCAAATAGAGTATTATGGGATGCCTCAAATACACTTATTTGATCACGAATTGACAAGTAGGTTCCTTAGTTATATCCAATAGGGCTTGTCACTACATAGACCCACCTTACCTTTAATGACCACATTAAATTATATATTCACATAATTATGGAATTCCCTGGAACACAATCTTTATATTACACTCTTTAAACTTAGCTAGACTCAGATACTATTGAATGTATTATCTATTTTTCCATCTATTTACTTATATTCCATCATCTATTTATGTTATTTTATATTTAACCATTATTCTAAACTATTATAGTGATAGATTAGTCTCCATGAAGACACACTGTAGGCCCTCACTGAATGTCAAAAGCCTCTACTATTTGGGCAGTTTCCCTTATGGCCTTATGGCCCACCGGGATCGAGAAACCTATTATGTGGAATCTGGGTCTGAGATGTCAGAAAGTGGCATCCATGGTGGTTATTTTCATTCATTACAATTCATAGGTAATATATTATAGATTATAAATGTTCGGGACTTGGTTATATTCAATTTATGGGTATCACGAACTTAGGATTGGGGTAAAAGAAATGTTTCCCAAAGTATAATTGTTATTATGTTTTGCCTATTAATTTTGACATTATTTTACTATTGGGTGATGAACATGCTTTGTGGTGCTGTTGATATTGATCTGATTAATATTCTACTACATACATGAATTGATGATATGATGGCATGGATTGTTGTTACATGCATCATATTAGGCACCTAGAATTCACATATCATGCATATTTCAATGCCATATAGGTGAATTATACTACCTTGTGTGGATTTATATTATTTTAATTGTTGATTGATTCTATGATAGTTAGAATATTCTTGTATAATTATTAGTTGTATTGAATGATTTAATGTCTCAATTCATGAGGTGTATGGGCCATTTTGAGTTGGGATGAGTAATTTACAGAGTCTAGCCATTATGTTATAAGAAATGGGTGTTGTTTATTGTGATAAGGTACATAGGCACTGATTCATTGGGTATGGATATAAATAATAAACTAAATCATGATATCTATAATGAACTGGTTTAACATAATTTTCTAACCTTTTCATGATTATGAAAGGTAAAGGAGTGAACCAGGTAATTGAATGTAAAATTTAATAAAACACATACTTGAGAACAAACCAGTACCTAGTTGTCTATACAGGGAGTTGTTGTAGTATGCCTTGGGTAATGTGTTTTCTTACATTCATATTATGTTAGTTATTCTATATTTATGCTTAATATTACCTTGAGTTTTGTTCTGGGCATTGGTAGACCAATGTATCGGCAACAACCTTGTGTCATACGCTAGGATGGTGGTGATGACCATGCTCTATACATGGTGGGTCATTAGCCTCCAAACATACTACTATAAGTTCCATAGGAGGGACCACCTATTTTACATGATCTGGGAACTGATACCCATGTTTGTGATAGTTTTCAATGTCTAATGAAACCCATGAACATTGTTTAGTGGATAACACCTATGATGTCTTATCTAAATGGTGAGTTCTAACAATAGCATCATCTTACCTTCTCAAGGGATGGCGGTTCACCAGCTGTTGAGTCTTGGATAAATTCCACCTTATCTACATTTTAGAATCTAGAGACATTTCTATAGTGGAGGATCAATATTGATTTATTGATGCTTTGGGATTCATCCAAGCATTGGTGGGATGTCATTACCCATGTCGGCCATCATCAAGGCAAGTTATGGGTTATTTTCCAAAATACCTTCGACGATCAATTCATTCCTTAGATGATAAGAGCTGATAGAACCAGAGATTACATGCACCTAGAATATGGTTCTATGTCAGTTAGGGAATATTCAGCATATTTCATGCAGTTGTATCACTTTTCACAGCTTCTAGATAGTGATGAGTTTTCACTGGCTAGACATTTTAAGGATGGCCTCTGGTATGCCATCTATACCCATCTGAATGTCTTTATCCTACCAACATTCTCTATAATAGTCAATAATTCTCTTATAACTGAGATATATATATGGGATAATAGTAGTGCCAATCATAGAGGAGTAGTGAAACATCCGGGTAGTAGTTATTTTGTTTGATGGAAGAATTATCTTGAAGTTTATCATCTGTTCAGTGACTATCCGAGTGCCCATTTCAATGGCTATTTATTTTTTTATCAGTGTGGACGATGAGGGAATAAAAATCCTTTGTGTGATAGACACCCACTGGTGTGCTGGGATTGCTGTTGTATGGGGTATGTTCAGATAATTTGCAGGACCATTCCACCAACTTCATGTGGAAAAGGATCAGCACCTACTCCACCATCAAGAAAGGGTTTATTTTCACCACGTCTGGTGGGGGATTGGTGTAGCCCTGGAAATACGAGTTGAGGAGGAGGATGTGGCCATGGTTCCTGCATTCCTAATTATTATAAACTCCAGTTGACTAGTTATGATCGTGGTTTTCAATATTTTTCACAGGGCCACAGATCAAGTTAGTTGCATGCAATACATCTGATACCCAAGGAACAGGCTGCGGGGCCATCTACAATAATAGGTACTATTATTATGGCATCTACTATAGTATGTTATTTATTTTATACATGCGATTGAAACTCATTTATCTATGTATCTATCATGGAATATCTTGGATTGGAGATATAGTATTACCATTATGTAATATTCTTATATATGATGTTAGGGGTACAAATAGAGGGAATAAGGTGATGTAGGGATTGTCTCCTTGAGTTTGGAAAATACCCCCATCTTATCAAACATATTCATTCTTGAGATTACTTGTTTCAATGTCATTTATGGTTTGGATTATTTGGTTCATTATAACAACTTTTTAACTTCGATAACATTATGGTATCATTTACATCACCAGAGGGTTTTAGTTATCTACATAAAGGAGAGTGGGATGTTTGGGATGGTAGATCTGGACTAGAGCATCCTGGGCAAGGTGGAGTGATCATCCAGATTGAAAATCACATAATGGAGGATTTTGGTTTACATGAATCTTATTTTACTCTAGTAGTAGATCATTTCATGGATGTATTTATTGATGATTTCTTTAGCCCACCTCTGGAGAGTTAGGTAGAGTTTATAATTGATCTTGTTCCAAGAACAACATTGGATTACATTCATCTATATAGGATGGCACCAATAGAGATTTAGAAGATTTTTGTCATTTGGAGGTTTTAAAGGAAAAGCTGTTTATATAGTTGAGTACAACCTCTTGGGGTTCACCCATGAATTTATCTATGAAGGATGATGGAACCGTAAGTATATGCATGGATTACAGAAATTTGAACCAAATTACTATCAAGAACCAATATCAATTTTATTTAATTAATTATACCTTTGACCATCTATGACAATCAAGGGTTTTCTCTAAGATCAACCTAAGGCCAGGATATCACAATGTATGAGTAATCCCATTAGACATACCTTGTACAACATTCTGTATCACGTAAGGTCTGTATGAGTACCAAGTTATGTGGTCTGGTATTACTAGCATGAAATTATTTTTCAGGGCTCAAATGAATAGGGTGATCCACCCATATTTGGATTATTTTTTTGGTCACTGTGGATAAAATCTTGGTTTATTCTCTTACTCATTGTGACAGTTCCAATCATCTCGAGATCACTCTGATTACACTAAGGGAGCATCATATTTATTCCTTTCCTGGTAAGTTCAACTTATGTATCAAAAAATTTCAATCCTTGGTTCGTATTATCTCAGAATCGAACATATATGGTTTCATATAATTTTTTAGTGATGTAGTTTATTGGGATCATCCCAATAATCAGTTTGATATATAGTGTTTCTTGGGGCTGGATGGACATGTTAGATGTTTTAAATAAGACATATCACATATTTCATCACCTCTTAATGTCATTACCAAAAATGGTGTTATGTTATTATCCTTAGAATCATGTGATAATCCTTTTAGGATTTTAAAGAGAGTATTTTCTCAATAACTATTCTAATTTTTTCATATCCAGGAAGAGGTTACACCATCTTTTGTGATTTCTAAAAAATTGGCATTGGAGTAGTGCTGTTGCCGGAAGATAGAGTGGTTACATATAGATCTCTTTAGTTGAGGCATCATTAGATATATTGGCAAATTCATGAACCTGTGCTAGTAGATTTTTTCTAGGATATACGTTTCTAGAGACACTATCTTTTGGTTCAGTGCTTTATAGTGTACACGAACCACAAGAGCCTCAATTATATTTTTACTCAGTGTTATATGAACCTCCAACAACGTCGATAGGTAAAATATCTACAATCCATTGATTTTGAGCTTTCCTATAGGCCTGGGATGGGGAATGTGGTTATAGATGAATTGATTTTGAAAACACAAACAAAGGCTAAACATAATTCTAGTGATGAATAAAAGTTAGTGGACATTTTTTATAATCTGCTTTTAGAGTTTCATGATATTAATGAGTTATATTACCTCTCAAATTTTATAGTTACCTCTTACCTCCTTGAGAAGGTTATGGGAAGACAATTTTTAGATCATTATGGATTGGTTTTTTGTGAGATTACACTAGAAGATAACCCGCCTCAAAATTGGTCTATGGATAGAGACACCATTCTGAATATTCGTGGAAGTGTCTGGGTTGCTACATATATGATATAGAAGTTGATGTTGGAGTCCCATAATTCATAGTGGATAGTTCATCATGGAATATATAAGATGTATAGAGACATGAGGCACTAGTTTTGGTGGCCTTGTATAAAGCGTCAGATAGAATGATTAATGACTAGGTGTTCCACATGTTTGCAGGTGAAGGCAGAGCACCAGATACCTCCATGATTGTTACAACCACTTCTATTCCCAAAATAGAAATGATATGATGTTTCTATGGACATATTAGTCAGTTTACATAGGTCACTAATAGGTAGAGATGTTGTATGGATTGTTATTAATATATTTATGAATGTATCCCACTTCATTCCAATTCAGGAGACTTTCCCTATTGATGGCCCAGGAAGAATATATGTTTGTGAGATCAAAAGACTCTATAGGTCCCCACATAACATCATTTCATATAGGGATTCTCGTTTAATTTCACAGTTATTAAAGGTATTGCATAATTATAGGGGAACACATCATATTATATGAATAATATTTCACCTTCATCATATTCTAGGATTCCTTAATTTCATATAATCATGTGAAATTCATATCCATATTGTTGAGTTCACCTATAATAATTGATATCAGGAGAAAATTAATATGGATCCTTTTGATTCCTTATATAGTAGGCCATGATGTTCACCTCCATGCTGGATGAATGAAGCTGAGGTAGCCATCAATGGTCCTTCTCTCATTCAGGAGACTTCAAAGCAGGTTTAGCTGATCAGAAAGCTTATAACTACTACTCAGCAAAGAATGAAATTTACTGTTGTTCGACATTGCTGAACTCATGAGTTTGAGGTCGGGGATCATTTTTTCCATCATGTATCACCCATGCAAGGTCATAGAAGGTTATAAAGGGAATTTATTACCTAATTATGTAGGTTTTTTTGAGATCCCAGATAGAATGTAGTTTATAGCCTATTGATTGATACTGCCTCAAAGGTACCATTCCCTGAAGTGCATCCTCCATATCTCGTAGATTCCCCAGTATCATTCCTACCCTTCTCATACATAAAATCTGGAGGAAGTTGACTTTGATGTTAATGCAACCTTTGAAGAGTATCTAATACACATCATTGAATGGAGCATGAAGTCTCTCTATGGGTTTTATATCCTTATAGATTGAGTGCAATTATAGAAATACCATGTGTAGGTTGAGACATGAGAGAGGAAAGTCAACGTATATGCCCAGTGGCCAAAGTGGTTCTCTGGAAGTGGTTCTCCACCATTATAATGTGAAACGGGTGATGATTTGTTTTAATGGGGAAATACTATAAGAACATTGGTATTCACTTAGGTATATATACTATAAATTTATATAAAATTATTTATTTTAGAACTAATTTTGTTTTCTACTTAGTTAGTGAAGGTTATGAGGGTTTTTGGGGATTTTTCATAGCCCAAAAAAAATGTTTTTTTGGAAAATAGGATTGGTACATAGTTTATAATAATCCTTGTAGTATGGGGTCAAGGTTAGAGAACACCATTCAGGTGGCATGTTTTTGGAAATAGCCATACCACACGATTGATTCCTAGTTTCCCTAACAATGTGCACTATTCATGAAAGTGCCCCAATTTCCTAGGTACCAGTGCATGGATTGTAGATAGTTTGAAAACAATTGTGGAAAAAATCACTAGTCATTTTATATATAATTTTACCATTTTAAACTTAATTATATAATTAAGACTCCCCATTCCTCCTAATATTATTTCCTTTAAGATTGAATTGTTTTTCTCTCATTTTGGTGTTCTTTGAAGGCCTGAAGAATTATTGAATGATCTCCTTCATCCCAGATCTGATCTGTCATCCATTCATCACATTGGATTCCCAATAGTAAGTACTTGAGTCCATTTTACCCTTTCTTCTCCACTCTATCTCTCAAACTAGTTGTCGTGGTTTGATAATATTCCCATTTCCTCATATCTATTCAATTAGATGTAAAATTAGAGGATGATATTGTAGGTGAAGGATTGTAAAAGTCAAAGTTGGGATATCTATAACTAATCTTTAAAGTTCATTGATTTAGTAATTATCATGTGGGCACACTTTTTCATCTGGTTCCATTTATTGAATTTATATTCCATGATTATTATCATTAGAACTGTGTGGTTATTAACTATCCATTTATCGGATTAATATTATCTTAGTTAAACACAAAACTCCATCAATTCCATGTAGGATGTTATGCCATAATTGGGATTTTTTAATTTGACATGTTTGAGGCACTATTTAGGTGTGACCTGGCCGGACCCTTCTACGATTAATATTTTCTTTATTATATATATTGATTTATATTTTGAATTGAATAATGGAATCAACCATGTATGATACCAACTTGAACTACCTAAAGTATGTTGTTCAATTTACAATTAAATGTGATATGGAAATTGGGATATATACTAATTATATGACTTGGCCAGATCAAATGTAAATAAATAATAGGTTTCATTGTCATAGTACCACTTACCACATTAATGGAATGTTTTGGAATAGACTTTAATTATTGTATATTATTAAAAATGATTTAATGAAATGTTTTAGGATACTTTCCCTTATCACACAAATGATATCAAATTCCAGAACCAATAAAAATATACATAGATTCATTATAAAATAAGAGTTTTCATAATTGAGTTACCCATGGATTATTAATGAGGAATTCTTTGGGCACTCAGGAACAACAATATAATTCAAGTTTGCAGCTTTCTTATGTTGAAAACCACCAAGATCACGATCCTTGTCTATTATTGGATGCCTGGTATTCCCGATCCAATATTAAAAATTAGGTTCCATGGTAGCATCCCATAGGGCCCTACCACTTCATAGCCATGTCTTACTGTATGTGATCACCCTAGATTCAGTAGGTGCCCTTTTATGAAATTCATTTGTACATGAACATTTGATTACACTCAGACCCCATAATAGTCCCATATACCATTATGTTAGAGGAACTAGAGGTCTATTTTTCCTTGATCATTTCCTAGGAACATCATTATTAAATATCACCAATCACTGTTGCATTGTACATCTTGGAACATTCACTATTTACATTATAAGGAGGTGATATCAATTCTAGATATTCTTTACATGACCTATCAATATAAATTTTTAATTACTTAATTAATTCATTGGTTACATGTTCAGCCACCATCCTAGGGCTGAAGCTGTAACATGGGTATTTGGTAGCATAGTACTATTTTACATTATATATGAACGCTTGAATACTGTTACATTTCCATTAAATTGGAGTGATGTTATAGACACTATTGGTAGTGGCCCATTTAGATTTACCTCTCACCCTCTCTAAGTTCCATTTGGTACCTATAGTTGATTACATGGTTTCAGGTGTTAACAAAGGGAAGTGTATGAGGTCAAGATCTTGGTTTCTTGCAGTTTATGATGGAGATTGATAAATAATGATGGAGCCAGGGCTTGAGAGTCTTGGGAGAGCCTTTTCATTTCCATTATACTTTTTTGGAACATATTATGCCTACGTCCTTATATCCATGTATTACAATTTCCAATATACATGACATATCATCATCAGTTATTGTTTGCAATTATAGACATATTAGTTATTATTAATGTTGTACCTATTTTTCTTTGTGCTTATGTTTAATTATATTTCTTCCATTATTTACCTAATTTCATATTTAACCATTATGATACACTTTGATAATGGGGACATTGTCTCCCCATTGACACACTATAGAACCTTTCTTCTAGTTGATAGCATCTGGTGTTTGGGGATATGCGCTTGAGGCCCTGTTCCCCATAGGGCTTGGGGAACCTATTATGTGGCATCCAGATCCAGGATGTAATAGATTGGATTTCCAAAAACCCAATATATATACTAATCATTTGATAATTGTTTAGAGACCACATTATCAATGTAAAATACGATTAATTATCATTTAAATCTGATGTGATTTAATGATTAGAAATATTTCCACATATATTCTATATCAATATTTAATAATAAGAAATATAATTAAATTTAAAGGTGGTTTTGTTTATAACAATTTGGGTTTCAACAATATTCACCGCTTATTAAATTTATCCCATTAAATTTTATTTTCCAACATTAAAAAAGATTATTTTATCTTTATTTCATCCCCAGCTCTATCTCCCACATTCCTTCTTTGAAATTATGGTTTCTACACAACACTTTTTCCATGTTCATTGTCTTATTCCATAAAACCTTGTCTCTATGATCAAAGATATTTATCAGATGTTCCTCATATGAAATTTCATTCTCCAACTATAACACCTCTTGATTGAGTACATTATAGTGGTCTGGAATGTACTCTATCAAGGGGGTTACATGGAATTCATCATTTAATTGAGATAGGTTATGTGAAAGTGAAATTCGATAGGGCACTACTCCGATGTGATAAAGGATCCCAAATGGGCCAATATATCTTGGAATAAGCTTTCCGTTTTTTCAAATAAAAATATTCCATGGAGATATTTGGAGGAATACCATGTCTGCAAAATCAAACTCTATGTCTCATTGATGATTGTCAGAATAATCCTTCTATCAAATCTATGTAGCATTCATGTGATGCTAAATGTTCATATCCTTTTAAATTATTTCCTCAACAATTTTAGGACCTAGGAGTTTTTGTTTCCCAAAATCACACACACATGTTTGTTTTTATACCTCTTCACATAAAGGGTTTCATATAGGGCCATTTGGATGCTTGAGTAGTTGGTTTTGATGTTTGAGAACTTGACCGGAGGTAGATGTTGGTCCCATCCTCATTTGAAGTCCATACAACATGATATAAAAATGAAATATAGTTTCTAAATAGTATGATTATAATGTTAATTAGTTTGAGGAAGATAGGTTGTACTGAAGATCAAATCAATGTTTAGAGAATGTTCAAGACTTTTCCATAACATGTTTGTGAATCTATAATCTCGATCTAGTAAAATTGATAAGGGTAATCCATAATTCCATACCACTTTTATTATGTATATATATATTTTTTTATCAAGTGAGAGGTCCTCTTGAATTTTAATAATGTAAGATGTATTTTTAAGTATATTCCTAACCACCCAAATAGAATTGTTTCCCCTTGATTTCTTTAGATATTAGGTGATAATGTCCATAGTGATGTTTTCCCATTTCCCTGCTGGTATAGGTAATTATTGAACAATCACATTGGACTTATAAATTTATGTCTTCACTTACTATTGTACCTAGAATAGTCTTGTATATTATGTGATATCATTCTTCATATTGTCCCACCAATAGTGCTCTCAGAGACCCTGATAAATCATTTTTCTTCCTCAGTAAATGGAGAATGTGGAACTATGAGAATCATCCAATATTTCATATTTCAATGTGGATTTGATGGTATACATATTCATGGAAAAAATCTCTCAAATACGTTATCATAAAAAATGAATCCCAAGGGTTTTATTTTTCATATAGTTTCCACATTCTTTTAAATACCCAAATCATCCCTTTTAGTGTCCTTTATCTTTTAAAAAATAGATGGTTGAGAAAAAAATTCAATTTATTGTTGATGTTCCGGTCATTATTAGTACTATGTATATCCTCAAAAAGTATAATATGATCATATCATTCTCAATTCTCAACAATGATATAATTGTTCTATCCAATTTACATAGAGCGTTTGACACTCTATTCACCTTCATCAGGTGGTAGTGAATGGAGGAGTTATTTTCCTTCACTATATCTGACCATATTTTTTTGGAAAGTATGAAGATATATTTGAGGAATATATACTATAGTATTTTTTATTCGAATATATTTCACACATCTCCCCAAGAATAATATGCTATCATATTTTAAAAGAAAATATTACCCTATCCAACTCTTAATCATGCATTGGTGTTTTATAGATACTTGAAATGTGTGTTATAGTTTAAGAATCAATACTTTTAGGTGGGTTCCATTGAATTTATTCATTAAACCAGTAACTTCCAATAGTTATTTGTCCAAATGTGAACTACTTTCCAAAGGCATGTGTTTATCAATTTTGAACATATGATAACTAAGAACATGCATTGGTCGATAGGATGGGAGGTCGGACTCATCACACCCTATTGGGGGGAATTATTTTCTATTACGGGACTCTATTTATATATTTGAGATATTTTCATAAATCTTTATTTATTTACAAAGTATAACAGAGGTTTAACTTTGAATTTTCCATCAATATATATCTTGTGTGAAATTTAGAATCATCTGTATGTATTCAAGGATTGCCATTAATGGATATTTATGTATGTATTTGAGGTTCTACATCAATGATATCCTCTCATATACTATTTAGAGATTCTTTTAATCAATGTTATGATGATACTGGATTATAATACACTTAGTTGGGCACTCTAGAATTTATTTTTGATCCATGCAGAAGAAGGTTTGTTTTGATGTTGCAATCACAACATAAATTGACTACCTACATATCCTTGGGGAAGGAATTAGAACCCTCATAGATCGGAGCTGCTTAATGGGACACATCATTCCTTTTAAGGTCATGTGATAAGTACCTATACATATAGTTTAATGTATTGTGGTAAGGAAACATATGTGATAAGTGCATAGTCAAGGTTTGGTGTTCTACTTATGGCTAAGAATATCAAGGAACATGGAAATAATATGGGTTTCCAAGAATTATTAGACCCTGTTTGGAATATGGCCCAAGGGGAACATGTTTGATTTGAAGTGTTGGGTTTGAACCTCATGGAGTCTTCCTACGTATCCCAGGTGGAAGGAAATCAAATCCCACAAGGTTTGATGTGTATCATAGGAGAGTGTAGTCCTTTGAGGGAAATGAGTTTGGGATGGCATCCTGAAAAATAATCCTTGATAATTTGGGGGTTTAATTTAAGGATTATTCCTAAGGATGATGCATAGATTAAGGGAATTAGGGTTGGATTCCTAAAGAGGATATCTTGTGAGCTCAGGCATTGAGAAGGATTCCTACTTATCCCAATTGTTGTTGGAATCCGAGTTCTCATAGTTCATTCACCATGGGTGTTTGTTAATTTTTTTTAATAAACACGAATCTCAAATCCCACATGAGTCTTTTTCAGTGTGAGAAATATGAGGATGTGAAATATTCAACAAAGGCACCCACACTTTTTGACCTACACTAGTGGTAGAGGACATGCCTAGGGCAGTGACGGTGGATGAGGGTGAGGCGACTGGGGAAGAGGGGGAGGCGATGAGCCTTCCCACTATTCTCTTTACATTGGACAATGGTCCAATGTATGGAAGGATTGAATGTGAAGGAAGTAGAGTGGATCATGAATGCAACCTCCTACTTGAATGGTTAGGGGCCCACACCGTGATGGCATCCCCAGTGGCTCACGGTAGAGGAGGGAGACTTCTCATTAATTAAATCGAAAAGAAAGTGTGAACTGTACCTTCCCTAACAGAGACCTAAGGTTCTAAGTATTAGAATCATGTAGGGGTGTTCATAACCCAAACCCTAATTCAATAAATAGAGAACATCCCAATACTATTCCTGGGAGAAAGTTACATGTGACTAAAGATAAAAAAACACCACACACTCTATGAATCCTAATCCCATTGCGATACAAATGTGGAAAACCTCTGACTGTGGATATACAAACCCAAATATATGGGACACTGATGTGCCTTTCCTAGAGGATTATTATGTCAGGAGGTTTGGTGTAATTTTAAACATAATCCTTTTTACATAAGGGATCCAATGAGGTAGAAGAATTTACATGAATGGATTTGATGAAGTCCTGATGGCATGCAGACTAAAGATAATTGGTGAATCAAATAAGGGTGACCATGTTAGTATTTCAACACAAGTATGGGCATGAAAGTAGTCTCGGGAGACTTGATGTTCACTTAAGTGACAAAAAAATTAGTTTCTAATACATGGGTGAGATCTGACTCATTCCTTCGTTGGCTTTCACAGGTATTCCCAGAAGTGGGGCACTCAAGTTCCTATGAGAGGAATAGGCGGTGCACAAGTGATTCTAATTCAGGGAGTTTGGGAACCTTAAGCATGCAAGTGGTATGAATTTCAAACAAAAAAGGGACTTAAGACCTATGATACTCCTTTAAATCCTCCGCTCTAGGTGTTAATGAACTACTATTAAGGTTTTAGATGTCTTGGGGAAAGAACTGGGGTGACCAGAGAATCAATTAGGCTTTAGGGAAATTCGTCTAAACAATTAAAGGACACATGGGTCTATTTATAGAAAAATAAGAAACCTTGGGATAAATAGTGACGGGTCGTGCAAGTAGGTTGTGTGTCAGAATTGGACGTGTAAGTACCATAGGCACTGATGACCACTTGGTCTGACTAGGGCGATCCAATTTTCAAGCCTTTGAAAATCATTATTTTCTTCATGTGTTTTTCCATTTTTTTATAAGGCAATTCCCTTTTTCACTTTTTAGACTCTAAGATAGAACATAGTGTCAACTAAACCCTCCACCCCTCAGAATTTGATATGTAATGAAAAAAGGATCCTATACTGAGGTAATTTTATGAACAAGAGAAAAAAGGTTATAATGGCGCGCAAGTGGCAGTGCATTGGGTAAATTGGCACACAATGTTCTAGGTCATATGGTAACTCACATCGCAAATATATATCAGCTTTACACCCATGAAAATTATAATTATTTCTATAAGTACATCTCTCAATGAACATGTCCTTTAAATATGATGCTTATGTTTGGTCACACTTCTTATGAATTTTTTTCATTCGGGTTCTAGAACATATGCTGCCACAATTGCATGCTAGTTTTATACATGTGCGCTATGTTCATAATTGAGAACCTTAATGACTCTTTCATTTTTTCTCAATTTGATTTTCCAAAAACCACAAATGATCATACTTTATAGATGACTTTTGATCCCTTTTGATTGTTCAATGGATCAAAAAATAATCAGAATTGCTGATGAATTGGCCAGTAGGAGAATTGATGATATCATAAAGGTTATCGGTCATGACAACATTGACGTCTCTGACACCACACTCCTTGAATTGGAACAATATTTGAAGAAATACCACTTCAATTTTTCTTGGAGAACTTATTTTCCTTTGTGTATTTTTTTTCCATATATAGGATGTCAACATTCCAGACCCAAAGAACTATATTCCACTTTTTTGGTTTTATGACTATACCAACTTATCTTCTACCAATGATTCTATTTCTAGAACATACATTAACAATGGGACACCAGATAAGGACCATTTCATGCATCCCAACCTGTGTGCTCCATATTTGAAAGCACATACACCTGACATATAGACCCACTCTTATCCATCCATCTTTCGAGATTCTCAAACAGATCAATCAAATGTATAAAAGAAAAGATGGGATATTCACCAAAATGGGATGTAAAAACCACATGGATGTGGGCATATTGGGTGCACAAGACGTTTTCATAGTTTATGGATGACTAAAAATGTGTTGGGATTTAAGTGGTAGTATTGTTATGGAAAACCTATGTATATAGGAATAATGATTTTTTTCCAATGTTCTTAAGTCAGTGGAATCCAAAAACTAACATGTTCTATTTGAAACATGGAGATATAGGCATCAATTTTTGGGATTTATATAAGATCTCTGGAGCCTTAATCATTGGATATATGTAGATGATTGTATTCCTCCCTAGGGGACAAAGAATGATTTAGAAACAACACAAGCCTTGGTTAATGATTTGATGAAAATATTTTATAAACTAAAAAATATGACCACAACGAAGTCTCGCACAAGAGGATATATTCATCCAGAGGAGTGGATAGAAATATTCTTGGTGAAGAAGAAGGAAAAAGGCCCCACTATCACATGTCATACAAGCTGTCCAAGGGCTGAAAATAGAGGAACACCCGACACTTTTTTGGCCAACATTAGAGAAAGTATAGTTTGATAATTGGGGGTATGAAGTCAATTCCAAAATTCCTATGATGTCGCATCTTTTTTGTTTCCAGGTCATGTGGATCATCATGTATCTATTTCCATTTCGAGTTTCTAAGGGAGGTGTAAGACCATGATCTTTTTTTATCACATACTAGCTAGTAGAGAAAAGGATGGTAGGGTTGTCTACCCCTATTTTGGAAAAGATTAATAGGAGATGACTACATGTTTACCGAGGTATGTCTTCTTTTTGTATTGAGTGACCATTCCAGGTGTTATGGGGTTGGATCGCCCCTCATTTTGGAACTTATGTTGTCAAATGTGGGGTACATGTCTTTTTACGTTCCTTTTGGCCATCTATTCAGGCTTTCTCTTGTATGTCACCACTTTCTATGAATTCTTATGATATCAAGGTCAGGCTGATTATGTATAAAGAATTTCATCTTATTCCTTATGGGAATCTACCTATGGGATGATTTTTTTTAATGATGGAAGGACCAGCTTGGAGTTGAGGAAATATATGTTAGATAGAAAATATGGCCTATTAGCCACTAGGATTGATAAGTAAATCATATTTGAGGCCTATCCTTCTTATAGATTTCCACATCCATTCAAATTTCATCAAAAATTTATCATATCCCCTCTCGTGAATGTTATATTAGAGAAACATCTGATGGTTTCCTGACAACTATGGTTGCTAGTATCTTTGGAGGAAACTAGGGAGGTATTGAATTTACCTATTTTTGATGCAATAAAAATATTGACTATTTGGTATACTGAAAACAAGATTGAATCTTACCCTGAAGGGTTTTTAAACCATGTTTTCCCTCAAGTAGCGATAAAGAGAGGTAGTAGGAAGGAACACCTTTTTTTGGAAGGCAATTCATAATCAATAGGGGATAACTCATTGGAATACGATGGTAGAGGTGAAAAGGTTCCAAATTCTCCGAAGTGAACTTGTACAAGACATAATACACCTGGAAGAGTTATTAGAGCCACCCCATCAATTCTGATTGAGGCTGTACCGAGATGGTGTAGTCACCATCATTCTGAAGAGTGACAAATCCCATTATCTCATCCCCCATCTGTGACTACATGAATTGGGAAGTAACTTAAGTCCAAAACTTTAGGATCCTATTCACAACCCTATGGAATGTACACTGTATATATATGATCTGAGGTTGTTCAAATATGGAAATGTTTTCATTATGATGTAGAAACCACATGGATAGATTTATGTGAAGGGTCGTGTATTCCAGGAATAGGGGATCTAAATGACTCTTCAGATATTCTAATTATGAACAATCCATATTAAGTAAGAACTTATATTTTTGAGAACTGTAAATGGTTATGTAATAAACTGACGAATCAATTCCCACTGCGAAGAGGGTGAAGGAAATGATAGAATGTGGTCCCACTTAAGGGATTGGACTTTCATTAGATGAACAATGGAAAAAAAAATTTCGATCAGGAAGCTTTATGTTTCATTTAGTTCTAACATTATCTTCTTCTTTGCAATTATGATTTAGTGAAAACATTGTTATTCAGGGGAATTAATATTTTAACATGAATCTGGATAACGAAAAATTGACTAAAGTACCATCACCATAATATATCCTAGGTGGTACTGCACATGGAGCAACTAGATCACCCTATGAATTGGGAGAGATATATATGGGTCAATAGGCCATTAAGGAGGGTATAGAAAGGTGAATGAAGTCTATAATACCTATTTTTGGAGATGATTATTTAGGTCCTCCCATGAAGGAGAATAAGTAAAATGATCAAAGAAATAAGACCATAGATATAAATTTTCTCAGTAGTGGTAATCCATCTAATATGGATAAATAACTATGGAGGGTGATTCTGAAAGTACACAAATCCATTCTAACCAGGGTGTTTTTGAAGAGTCATTAAGGCCAAAGGAACCAATTTTTGGTATCATAATTCCTCATATTATTTCTATCATAATAGACGATACCTCTAGTAAATAAACAGTGCTTCATAAGACAATAAATGTAACAATAACTGACTTCCATCCGATGATACGTTGGGTTAATCACAAACACTAGAACATCATGTGACAACTAATGCTAACCCCAAAACTATCGCTTAGGATGGTATTCAGGTTCAAAGGTTGTTAGAAGAAGGTTGTGAAGAAACCACATCGAGTGCTCCCACTAGCGAGACTAACATCAGATCAGGAGTATCATTGATAGATATGATGAACCTTGTCATGTCTTTTGAAGATGTATTAGAACACGTTAATATACCAAATGATTTATATGATATTTATGTTTTGTGTATAGAACCTACTAGATGTGAGCTTTCTTTTTTTCCAATTAATCATCTTATGTTTAAATTTCGAACCATGATTGGTTGAAATATGAATTTACATATAACGAAACTGCATCCACGACAATGCATGTAGGAAGTGTTGACATGAATGTGAGTCCAACCATTTTAGAGACATTGGATTTGGTAAATCTTGAGATAGAAAATATTATTGAGATTCATTCATAGGATCTTATTAAAATTAAAGAGAGAATTCTCCATCCAGAGACAATATCCAAAACTATTGAAATTGAGAACATTAGGTAGGAGTCTTCTCAAGCTGCCAATCTATTGTTAGGTAAGAGATATTGAAATTGTGATTGTTATCACTCTTTTTTCCCTTGAATATTACCAAAACCATAATTTTTAAATCACCATATAGGGTTGACAACATCAATGGACAAATATGGAAGTGAAGACTCGACATCATATCAAACTATATTATGTGGTGAAGCAACCACTTTCAAGGAAGAAGCAAAAAATTGAAGTTCTTTAAGTAAATTAATCCCAGAATATGTTCCTCATTATGACAGTGATTCTAAATCAGAACCATATCTAAAAAAGGACCTTCGCCTTGCACATCTCTAGGCAAGGAACAATATATGGAAGATAATATCTGAAATTTTCCTTGAGGAAGTGCCTTCAATAATTACATGGCATTCATCTTTTTTCATTATGCTAGGATTTGGAGTTTTATACTTCCTTAAAATTAATACAATAATGAATGAGATTATCTGAAAGAGGGAGAAACACTAGAGGCTTCAACAAGATATGATAAAAATTAATTGTTGACCAACTCTAACCAATCCCAAGCAACACTATCCTATGCTAAGTCCAATCACACAACAAATTAAAAAGATCTAAATAAGATGATTAATGAAAACAGTGTTCAGCAGCAGTGTCTTCAACAGGAGATTGATATTATCATAGGGTAGATTCACCAGCTTCATGATTCAATAAGAGAAGTCAAATAATGGTGACAAATCCATTGTAGAGTCTATGGAAGCACTTCACCATGCTGAGGAGAACGAGAGTCATCGGATAAATGAGTTTCAGTAGGATGATGATGGGGATCAAAAGGTCATTAAAAAAAATGAAATGTTTTGTAGAAAACCACATGTGATTTATGATATAAGAGAGACTCCAGTTTTTGGATGCTCCTATATAAATATTTTTTACTCACAAATGAAAATAATTTCATCTTTGATCATCTATGTTTTCATTTTTTTCAATCTTTCCTTTTTTTACCTAAACCAATGGGCCTAATAAGATTATATTTATTTTTTACATGGTTTATACCAAAAACCCCATAAACTCTATGTCTTTTGGATTTTTATTTCTAAATATTACCCATAAAATACCAAAAATGAATGTTTTGTGAGATGGGACTCAACTTTTGTACAGAGTGCCCTTTGCGAGTTTCCAATCTGTTGAGTACCACATCCCTTGTTTTTGGAAGTTTAGAGTCATGCATGTTGAACTAGAAAGTGCTAGTTATTATAGTAAAACATATTTGACAATAAATTTTTAAATCAGATCCCAAAAAAGGCTCGTTGGATAATAATTTCTCTAATATTTTTTAAATACATCCAAGGTGATTCTTGAGTCGTGATTTTTGTGGTCACCAAATCTAAAACTTGTGTAAACATAAAGTAGGTCTCTTCCAGGAAATATTTTATCATTATATGATCAACCCTTTATGGTGTTGTATTGTGTATGGATGACTAGGTCACATGGTTCATTGAAAAATAGTGCCATCTTTTGACTAGTATTCCTGTTATGTATGAAACATATTCAAGGCCACCTAGGGTCACATACTGGATATTCATGAAAAAGAGATCTTAGTAATTTAACATTTTATTATTAATAGACAAGGGGATACAATATTTGGGTGACATAATACCAGAGTGGGTGGTTTTTCCAAGGAAGGTGATTTTATGAAAAAATGGTTATCTTGGTTGACAAGTTTCATGAAAAGAAAAACCTTTTCTAACCATATTTTGTGTTTGAGGAATGGTTTAAATTTTTATTAATGGGGAATTTTTGAACTCATGCATGCAGTTTTATGTCATGCAGTGAGGAAATTGTACTGTGCAGTTTTAAGTCATCTAGTGAGGACATTAGATGTATTTAATTTAAGGTCTTTATCTTTGACCAAAGTTATGAGACTCTCCCAATTTTGTGATAATTTGTTTCAAAACATACTTCCATGTTCTGTTATAGAAGGGAGGAAATGTAAACTATGGTTTGGGAATTTATCGATCTGAATAATGATATGGGAAAAGTGAAAAATGGAATTAGTGGAAGTATTTCCAAATAACGAAGTTATCAATATTTGAAAAACCCATTATAGGGGTTGTATTATGCAGGCCTGCTAAGGTATATGCTACATAGCTAAATAGTGGCATGTTTGTCTAGAATACCTGTTATATTGGAAACTTATGCAAGGACACCTTGGGGTACATACTACATAGTCGTGAAAAGGGTTCTCTATATTTTGACATTCTACTAATAAAAGATGAAGTATGTTTATAGAGATTCATATTTTTTACAGCACAAAGTTTGGTTTATGAAAATGGTTCCGGAATAGGGATTTTTTTTTCATATCCTGATTTTCAATGAATCAGAAGAATATGGTTTTTATGAAGTTCTGACCTAGACATTGGATGTATGGTGTCTGTAGATTTTGGTTGTGTGACTAGGACCAAAAATTAAAACAATATATGATATGTGGTCATGTAATCCAAGGTTATTTTAGCTTTCATTGAACACATGAAGAAGGAAATGTGTAATACATGGTCTTGAAAACTTCCAGAATGAGAGAAAGGTAATTGGAAAATTTTATATGAATAATTGATTTAAAATTCACTTTCGTGTAAATTGTTATAAACGTTTTAAGAAGAAAAATCCACATTAACCAAGATCAAAATTACCATTATTCATTATGGGGGATGTATTACACTGGGCCATCTCAGGCATTATATGCATAGAATAATAGTTGTATCTTTTGACTAGTAGGCCTGTTATGTAGTAAAATTAAGAAAGGCCACTTAGCGTCACATACTGCACTGTAAAGAAAAAGAGTTCTCGGATATCTGAAACCATGTCACTAAAAAACTGTAATAAAGATTATAAATATTTGAAAATATTTAGGATTATTATTGTGAAATATGAAAGTGGTAATTATAAATGTACAGGATAAATATTTGAATCAATATTGTCCATGATTTTGGAGTCCTTTACATAGATCTAACTCATATATAAAATGGGGACATTATTATTTCCATGGTGGGATCTCTAAGGAGTGAACCATAAATAAATACTCACACATAGGTTGTTAATTATATGTGGAAGATATATAAAAAAGTATATTGTGACTGGGTCTAGGAATTGTGGCCAATATTTCAATCCATATTTAAATAAGATGAGAATCAAGACATACGTAGTTCATTGGGTGCTTTTCATTTTAATGTCATCCCATTAGAACTTTGTGTTGTGTAGAATAGAGTAATCCATTGAGTACATGAAGTGATTCTAACATAAAAATGGAATATTGAGGCTGGACAAGGGAATTAAACCCATATGTAACTATGTATCTCCTATGGAGAGGAATAAATCCATATATAGTTCTATGAACATTTTCTATAAAGGTTTGATTCAAAATAGGGAACAAAGGAGTGTTTATATCATGGTTGGGCCAAATATTGGAGATCTTGGTGCCTCTATATATCTCATAAAGATGACAATTAGGACAAATGTAGTTATTTGAATGATAATTTCCCACACTAATTGAGTTTTATGTGGGAGACATGGGATTTTTACACATTCTGGAAGAATGGTTATACACAAGACACAAAATGATATGAAGATATAATAATGTATCATAAAAGTTCACTCTATATTGATCTGGTTTATATACAGGAGGAAATTGGAAAACTAAAATTTCTTTGGTTGCGGCTAGGCCCACGATTGAAGATCCAAGCATCTCTACATATCTCATTAAAAATGATAATCAATCCACACATAGTTCTTTAAATGAGGCCCCTATGAAGATCTGATTTGAACATAGGGAGAAATGAGACTCATGTTCCACTAAGGACTATAAATGATGTCAATGATGATTGCACATGTAATCTCTTAACATAAAATAGAAAAGACATTAACTATACAGTTTAATGTCATGTAATGAGGAAAAAGTTTTAATATAGTTTAACTTCATCCAACAAGGAAAAATATTCTATACATTTAATCATCATGTAGCATTGATTCTTATGGTTGTTATGCAGTTTAATGTATTCTAAATGGGACATTGTGTGGTTCAGTTTATAGTCATGCTAGGAGGACTTTGGGTGTGAGGTTACATAAAGTATTTCTTTAAGAATCTCACATTTGTTTGAGTTGTAATAAGTTCTCCATCCATTGATATTAGAGAATAACCTCCATTTGTGTAGAACTTAAGTATAGAATATGGTCCTTATCACTTTGTATCATGCTTTGGAGGATTCTTTTCTAGTATCATTGGTGTCCCGAGGACCAATACCAATTTCCCATGAATAAATGAATAGAGGTGGACATTCTTGTTAAAAGATCGTTTTATTCTTTTCTGATAGACTTTTAAATGATGCAATGTATAAAATATCTTTTTATCTAACCATTTCATCTCATAAAATCATTTATGATACTTCTCATTTGTAGATAACTGATCATAGATTGTAGATCGAAGGGAAGGAAATTGAATTTCAATTGGAAAAACTGCTTCTGTACCGTACACTAATGAGCATGGAGTTGTTTGAGTGGTAGTACGAGTAGTGGACTAATAATCCCATAATGCATTCAAAATCTTTTCCGACCATGATTTCATATCTTCATCCACCATATAATGGAGTATATTTGATTTTGTCTTCTTGAATTCAACTATATGTCCATTGGCTGCATCATGATTGTGAGATAAATGGTTGGATTTGATATTGTGCTCCTGATATAAATTTTTTACCTCAACAGAAATGAAATTGGTTCTTTTGTATGTTAATATACTATGAGGGGACCCAAATCTTGTGATGATGTTAGTTTTGGAAAAACTAATAATGATTTTCTTTCTTAATTCCTTGAGAGGTATTGCCTCAGCCCATTTAGAGAAGAAATATATAGCAGCAAGAATATACTTTAACTATTTAGCCACAACTAGAGGATAGGGTCCTACTACAACCTTTCACCATGTGGAAGATGGCCATGAGAATTTAGAAGTATGTTAGAACTCCTTGTACTGATGAATGATGATTTCATGCACTTGGAAGTGATGGAATTTATTGGTGAAATCGATGAAATCATTCATCATTAAAGGAAAGAAGTATCCAGGTCATCAGATTTGATTAGAAATCTTATACCCGTACTGGTGATCACCACAAGCTCTTGCATGCACTGCTTTCATGATAGCTGTAGTTTATTCTCTATTAAAACACCTGAAGAGGATTCCATCAAAGCCTCACTTGTAGATAATCCTCTGGTGATCTAGACTATCATAAATAGTAAAGTTGTCCACTCGTCATTGGATTTGTTCTTTTTCGTCTCTATCTGGCGGAAGTAGCCCATTTTGAATGTATTCTATGATGGGTGTCATCCATATTGTGGTATGAACATATGGTTCATAAATAGGGATAATTTAATTAATTTCCTCTATTCTAGTTTAAAAGAAAGGTGAAACCACTTGATGATGGGAAATATTGATGATTGCCTCATCCCGATTCAGATCTGCCTGGGTTATGGTTGCATTTTCAGGTGATGTTCCTAGTCAGGATCGAAGTATCACTGAGAGGGGGAGGGGGTGGATTAGTGATATCTATTTACTTTTTAAGTTTCCCCTTTTTTTGAATCAACCTTCACCTCCTGTTAAAGAGTTAATTCCATGCTAAACACACACAACCACATGAACACAAGATTTACAAGGATCACTACTCAACAAGAGTAGATACATCCTTGGTATGGTACGAAAACAATCGAGTACCACACAATCCACTAGAAAACAATCATTTTATGTGGAATACAACGAGTAGGATATACCCTTACACTCGTGTAGAAATTTTAAAACAATCAAATAGTGTGTGTGCTCCCTCTTAGAAGAAATAGGGTAACACAATGGATCATTTCTTCTTAATGAGCTTACACAAATCAAATCTTTCAAAGAAATTCTTCACTTTCCTACCGAGAAGCTGGCAGGAACCCCCAAGAAAAAAAACATGTGTGCCCACTTCCACTTGCGCGACCTATACTTGCGTGATGCCTATGTTCCCACTGCCCTTCATACGCGCTTCCTGCTTGCAACTTTCTTGCCAACTAACACATGCACGCCCCAACATGCACATCTACAACTTGTGCATCCTCAACTTGCGCGCCTAGGAACAACCTTCAACATGCATGCCCAACTCTCTACATGTACGCCCAGAGCTCAAAGATAATTCTCAAGTGTTGAGAATTAAAAAATAAGGAGGCTAGTAATCTATTTATAGGCATTTCGGTGACTTGTGTGACCTAGACATGCACGCCAATACTTGTCTGCCACTCCATCACTTGTGTGCCGCTCAATCACTTGCACACCCCTCAATCACTAGCGTGGCACTTTCTTTCCTTTGTCATATTGTGATATGATTATGATGTTGGAATATGACTTGAGTGCAACATGCACTTGCATGCCAAGAATTGCGTGCCAATACTTGTGTGACACTCTTGACTTGCGCGAAACTTTTAACTTGCACGACACTTTATTTCCTATTTCATATTTTTATTAGATGATCTTTGAAATATGACTTGCGCTCCACTTATACTTTTGTTCCAATACTTGCTCACCACTTTTGACTTTCATGACACTCTCATTCATTTTCTATATTTCTGAAATAATTATATTTTAAATATTACTTGTGTGCCTCTACTTCACTTGCATGCCACCAATTGCACACCTTCTTCTTGCCTTTATCATTTTTGGATAGTATGATATTGAAATTTGTTTTGCCAAAAAACAATTTCTTTACTCTGTCTATCCTTTATACGGCTTGCACCAAAAGTTCTCCAAACTTGTGATGATTGTAAAATACAAATCAGCAAATAATCTTCTAATTTCTGGTCCTTTTACAAAGTGAATTGATTTATCTTCTTTGAAAACAAAATACAACACACTACAATGGCTAACTCTTCAAAAATCCTTCTCCATTCAACTTGGTCCCAAAAATCCCCCCTTTTGGATTTTGTTGTTAACCAAGATTCATAAATCACTGAACTTTGTAACATTATGAAATGGATTACTTGTCCATAATTCTAAGACTACGTGAGCTAAATCATTGTAGTAAACAAGAATTATTGACAGCCAAAACCATGATGTCCAGAGGCAGTGAATATGAAATCTCATGATCATATATCCTCATCCTTATTCAGAACATCTTTCAGAACATCTTTCAAGGTTCTACTTCAGCATTCTTGGAATACAGATTTTTTTTCCTACAAACACTCCAACAAACAGTTATAATAGTTCACACACATACATGTTGGATTCACAGATTACCCACAAATCCCCCTTTATGCATGCATCTATAAGGAGAGATTTATTAAACAATTCTCCCACTGACAACACTATCCAAAGGTAGGATGAGATAGGGGACTGAAACAGTACGTACCATAACCTTGATGAGAAGGATGTTGGACACCCATGTTCAACCTCAATTTTGCAAAGGGTTTATTTGGTAACTGTTTTGTGAATATATCAGCAACTTGTTCAGATGTAGGAACATACTAAATCCTCAACTCATTCTCCTCCACCTTCTCTTTGATGAAGTGATACTTTATATCACAGTGTTTTGAACGATAATGTTGTATTGTATTTCTTGTAAGATTGATTGCACTCTGATTATCAAAACCCAAGAGCAATGGTAGCTTTACTTAAACATATAGATCTTCCAGATGAGTCTTCATCCACATTAGTTGACTTACAACTTGAGTAGCAGCAACATACTCAGCTTCAGTTGTGCTAAGAGTTTCTGAATTCTTGTTCTTTGTATGAAAACTAACCCAACTTTTCCCCAGAATGATAACTCCACCAGATGTGGATCTTCGATCATCAATATTTCCTGCCCAATCAGCATCAGAATACCCTAATAGATCAATATATCTATAGCCATCATACCTGAATCCAAAATTTGTTCTGCCTTTGATATTTATGAGAATTCTTTTTTCAGAAATCAAATGTGATTCTTTAGGAGCACACTGAAATATTTCACATAAAGTGATAGCATAGCCGATATCAAGTCTTGAGGAAGTCAAATACAACAAACATCCAATCATCTTTCGAAACTCTTTCTAATCAACATCCTTGCCTTCTCCATATTTAGACAACTTGGTTCCTACTGAAATCAATATGGAAATTGGTTTTTATTTTTTCATTCAAAACTTCTTCAGAAGTTACTTTACATACTTTTCTTGAGACAAAAAAACATGATTCTTCTTCTGTGAAATTTGTAGCCCAAGAATGTAATTCATCTCCCCCAACATGGACAGCTCAAATAACTTATTCATCTCCTCAGAAAATTTTTCACATGTTCTTTCATCATTTCCCGCAAATATAATATCATTAACATAACCAATAATGATCAGTGAAAACTCCTGACATTCCTTGATGTAGAGATTGCTGTCAACTATCCCTTTCTTATAGACAATCTTATTTATGAAAGTATTTAATTTAGAATACCATGCTCTCAGAGCCTGTTTTATCCCATATAAAGCCTTCTTCAACCTTCACACATAACTTTCATCCTTTCCAATAACAAATCCACAAGTTTGATCAATGTAAACTTCCACGTGAAGGTCACCATTCAAGAATGTGGATTTTAAATCCATTTGAATGATTTTGTAACCTCGTTGTGAAGTAATAGCAAAAAAGAATCTAATTGTTTCTAATCTTTCCACCAGAGAAAAGGTTTCATCAAAATCAATATCTTCAATTTGTTAATACCATTTAAAAACCAATCTTTCTTTGTTTGTTATTACTTTACATTATTCATTCAGCTTGTTCTGGAGAACCCACTTTGTACCAATAATGTTCTTGTTGTCCGGCTTCGGTACAAGTTACCAAGTATCATTCTTCTCTATCTGATCAAGCTCTTTATTCATAGAATGATCCCATTTTGGAAGCTCAAATGCTTCATTTACATCATTTGGTTCAAATTTTTAATAAAGAGAAGTTTGTGATATAGCATTCGTTGTACTTCTTGTTTGGACCCTTTGATTTTTATCTTTAATAATTTTTTGATCCTCCACTAAATTCCTCAACTTAGGATGAGTTGTTTGAACACCATCCTCATCACTTGAGATCACTGAGTTGGATTCCTCTTTTTCTGTAGGATTAACACAGTCTGAAGCATTATCAGAATTGTTAACAATATCTTCTCTATCCTGCTCGACTTCGACATCAACATATGACTGCTTTTCTTTCTCATCATTTTCAACAACTTTTACATATGAAGAATCAATAATTCTTCTTATTTCTTTATTGAGGCATCTATATCCTCTTCCTTCTGAAGCATAACAAAGAATTATTCCTTCATGTCCTCTTTGCTAAAACATTTCCAGGTTTCCACCTTTCTCATTTATAATACATGGACTCCCAAAGACTCTCAAGTGTTTTAGACATGGAGATTTTCCATAGAACATTTCATATGAAGTCATATCCGAGTTTGGCCTATAGAAACATCAGTTCTGAATATACATAGTAGTGCTCGTGGCTTTCTTACAATAATAATGAGAAATACTATGTACAAGTAACATAGTTCTCCCCATTTCACCAAGACATCGATTCTTTCTTTTAGCCACCCCATTTTGTTGAGGTGTGTATGGTGAACTGAACTCATGCTGAATTACTTGTTTCTCAAGATAACATTCAAACTCTTCATTATTATACTCACCACAATTATCAGTTCTCTACTTCTTCACTGAATACGCACATTCCTTCTCTTCTTTCCTTCGGAAACTCTTAATCAATTTCAGAGAATCTGACTTATGTCTCATGTACATAACACAAGTAATGAGAGTAAAGTCATCAATGAAAGTAATGAAGTACTTATATCCATTTGAATATTGCATGCTCATTGGTCCACATATATCTGAATATATGAGTTACAAGGGTCTTTTTGAGTGAATTCCAACTCTCTTTTTCATAGAATTAGTAATCATCCCTTTCTCACAAATAGTGTAACACCAATCTCTTTCCCTTGATAAATTAGGCATATCCCGAACACTGTCTCACTTTGATAACATGCACATATTTCTCTAACAAATGTGCCCCAACCTTTTATGCCATAATTTATTTTCATCCACCACAATCATGTTACAAAAGTTCTGCACACCACCAACATGGAATAGATTCCCTCTTTAATGTTGGCCTCTTATAACTATATTTCCATCATTTTCACTTCTAACAAAAAATACATATTTTCAGAATATTACTTTGTTTCCCTCATCAAAGAGTTGTGACACCCTTAATAGGTTGTGTTTCAACCCATAAAAATATAGTGTTTTCCTAGATTTCAACTTTTCTTTTCCAATAATGGCCGAACCAACACCTTTGGTCCTTAGAGATTCATCATTTCCAAATGTCACTATTCCTTCATTGAAGTCTTTCACATTCTTCAGCAGCTTTAAGTCTCCTGTCATATGGGAGGAATATCAACTATCAAGAATCCATGGATGTAATACTTTTGTACCTTTCAAAGTATTTTCGACAACATGATATTTTTTTCTTCCTTTTACTTCACTTTATGGTGTGCTTCCTCCAATTTTCAAGCCATGTAAATGTGTTCTGGCAAGACAACCATACACTATTTCGTTTCAAACTTATTAGAACCTTCCCTTTTATCTTTTAAAAAAGCTGGATTTTGATAATTATTATGAATCTTTTGTTGCTCTGGTAACACACTAAGGCATCCCTTGGCAAGATGTTCAGGTCAATCACATCTTTCACAGACAGTTTCTAGTGGTTGGAACCTATGCTCAATGTTCACTCTAGTGTTCTCAGATATCTTCTAAAATTTATTTGGAGGATTTCTATTTTGAAAAGATTGACTCCCACTCAATCCATGTCTTTCAAAACATGTGGAATAGTTGTAATGTTGTTAATTAAACCAACACATGTTTGTAGTGTGTCTAAATCCACCACAATTCCAACAGTAACCATAGAATGAATATTTTCCTTTGAAACTTCTATACTGACTGGAGTTGTGAACATTCTTCTCAACAGCCTTCTTAATAGAACTCTACTGACCATCAACCTTTCTGTTTTCAATCGTAACTTTCTTTTTCAGCTTAGATTTCTGTTTAAACTTATTAATACCAAAAGTAGTATAAATATTTTTAGAAACAAGATTTTTATGTACTTATGCTTTTTCAGCATTACTGACTTTATCCACATACATTGCCCTTCCAACATTGTTCCTATTAGAACCAGTTCCATATTTCCTCTCAACTTTGGAAGTTAAATTATGTGGACCCTTCATTGGTTCATTCTTACTAGAAAATTCACTAACTTCTAAGATAGAATGTTTGAAACAGACATTCATTTCATTAGCTTTGGAAAGTTTCTTTTTGAACGGTTCAAACTCTTCTTCTTTTGCTTTCAACTTTACTTCAAGATGATCATTACGATTCTTTTAATTTTCAAGTGAATTCCTCAGATCATCAATCTCTTTTTCCATCTTGACTTTCACCTATGGAAAACCTTGTTGATTGTTTAATGTGGAAATTTTATTTATCAACTTTTGGTTTTCCTTCTCAGGACTTCTGATCTTCCTCAAACTTTCTTTCAAATATTCTTTCAGATGATATTCAAGTTGAGTTTCTTCTTCTTCAGAACTTTTTCTCCCTTAATCATTATTATTCACTTCTGCAATAAAGGTATTCTCTCTAGCTTTCTCAGTAGATGATTTCTCAGATTCAGCTTCGCTATCTTCTTCTTCATCTCTAGATTAAAAGTTTCTTCTTTTTTATTTGAAGAATTTTTTATCCTTACCCTTTAGAAAATATTTATCTTCTTCATTTTGTTTCTTCTATGACCTTCTTGGCCATCTCTCATCATCATCACTATCTTCTTCTTTATTCTTTTGAGGATAGTTAGCCGCAATGTGAACAAAAGCTTCACATTCAAAACATTTCAAGGGAAGTTTCCCCTTGTATTTCCCTATACCTCTTTTCACATTTTTAGAAAACAAGGATAAAATATCATCAAAAGTTTTACATACCTCAAATTCAGAATCACATTCACTGACATCATCTTCAATAAGAGTCTTCTTTGACTTCTCTCTCTTTGAAGCCTTGAATAACATTTCTCTACCTGCTTATGTTTTTGTCTTCATAGAATTCTCCCTTCTCATTTCATAAGTAATGAGAGTGCTATGAAAGTCATCCAGAGATAATGTCTCAGGGTCTTTATCTTCCAATTAAGACACTTTAACATCAAATTCTTATGGTAGAATTCTCATGATCTTTTTGAAAACTGTAGAATCCTATAACATTTCACCAAGACATCTAATTATACTAACAATATCATTTATCACGGTAAAGAAATCCCTAACAGATTCATATTCTCCCATTTTCAAGTATTCATACTTTAGTCTCTAGATTTTTATTTTAGCCTTCTTTATTTTTTTTATTTTCTTCATAGATTTTCTTCAGTTTTTCCCAGATTCCTTTGGCTGTAGAAAGACATTTCACTCTTAAAAATTCACTCTCACAAAGAGAAGAAAGTAATGAATTTTTAGCTCTTCTATCATTCTCAAGATTCTTCTTATCGACAGGAGTACGAAGAACCTTGTCATCAATAGCAGGAAATTCATCTGTTGTAGTTTCAAGAAATTCATATCCAAGAGACATAAGATAAGGTGTCATTCTATCCTTCCAGATGTGATAGTTCTTTCCATAAAAAATCAGAATCCCCTTACTGTTCACAAAATTTAGATTCTCCATCACAGCTTCCCTTCAAACACTTCAGCAAAGAATAAACTAAGGGAACCTGTCGCTCTAATACCAATTGAAGTTCCTAGTAAGGATCCAAGTACCAATAAGATGAGGAGGATGTGAATCAGTGATATCTTTTTACTTTTTATGTTTCCCCTTATTTTGAAACAACCATCACCTCTTGTTAAAGATTTTCTTCCCTTCTGAACACAAAAAACCACAGGAACACAAGATTCACAAGGTTCACTACTCAACAAGAGTAGCTACGTCCTTTGTATGGTACGAAAAAAATCCAGTACCTCATAATCCACAAGAAAAAATCCTTTAATGTGGAATACAATGAGTAGGATATACCCTTACACTTGTGTAGCACTTTTAAAACAATACAATAGTGCATGTTCTCCCTCTTAGAACAAATAGGGTAATACAATGGATCAATGTTTCATAATGAGCTTACACAAATCAAATCATTCAAAGAAATACTTCACATTCCTAACCAGAAGCTGGCAGGAACCCCCTGGAGAAAAACAACTTTCGCGCCCACTTCCACTTGGCCGACCTATACTTGTGCGCCAATAACTTGCATTCCTCTTCTTGTGCGCTGCCTATGTGTGCACAACCCTTCAGATATGCTGCCCGCTTGCATCTTGTGCGCCAACTAACACTTACATGCCCCCACTTATGCGTCTACAACTGACGTGTCCTCAACATGCGTGCCTACGAACAACCTTCAACATGCGCCACCAACTCTCTACAACCATGCCCAGAGCTCAAAGATAATTCTCAAGTGTTGAACCTTAAAAAATTAGGATGCTAGTAAAATATTTATAGTCATTTTGGTGACTTACGTGACCTAGACTTGCGTGCCAATACTTATGCACCGATGTATCACTTGCGCGCTGCTCCATCACTTGCGCCCCCTTCCATCCCTAGGGTGACACTTTCTTTCCATTATCATATTTAGATGTGATGATGATGTTGAAATATGAATTGCGTGCAACATGCACTTGCGCGCCATGACTTGCACGCCAATACTTGCACGACACTCTTGAGTTGCGTGACATATTTAACTTTCACACCTCTTTATTTCCTTTGTCATATTTTGATTGGATGATCATTTAAAATATGACTTGCGATCCACTTATACTTGTGGGCCAATAATTTCATGCCACTTTTGACTTGCACGCCACTTTATTTTCCTTTCCATATTTCTGAAATAATGCTATTTGAAATATGACTTTTGTGCCTCTACTTCACTTGCGCACCGCCACATGCGCACCTTCTTCATGCCTTTTTCTTTTTTGGATAGTATGATATTGAAATTTGTTTTTCCAAAAACACTTCATTACTCTCTTTATCCTTCATACATCTTGCACCACAAGTTCTCCGAACTTGTGATGATTATAAAATACAAATCAGCAAAGCATCATCTAATTTATAGTTCTTTTACAATGTGAATTGATTTAAATTCTTTGACAACAATATAAAACTCTCAAAAAAGGCTAACTCTTCAAACATCCTTCTCCATTAAAATTGGTCCCAATATCAAGGTCATTACGTTAGAAATTTTGTGATTGGAGGACATAAGACAATGTTGGCTCTATGGTAAATTCATCCATTAACCCTTTGAAGAAATCACACAATGGGATTAACTCTCATTTTTTAAAGGCATAATCCCCATTGATTTCTTGGATTACCAATGCTGAATCACCTTTTACATTCAGGTGGTTCACTTATACCTAGACTGCCAATTATAGACCTCTGATGAGAGCGTGATGTTCCGACTCATTGTTGGCCCTACCTTTTCATAATACGATGGAATATGGAAACACTTCCTTTTATGGGTAGATAAGTACAATACCTAACCCAACATTATTGAGTTTAGGTTTTTCCATTTTCTCCCTTGTTGGACTTCTAAATGCACCATCAAAGTACATTTCACATGTTTGGGAATTATCTTGAATAGAAAATACCTCTTCATCAGGAAGTTTAGAATTCAATTCTGTATCTTCTATATATGGATGTTTAGTACGAAAGTCTTTTAATTCTTGGCCTTTTATTACCTTTTGAGGCACAAATAGTATATCACACAATTGAAAAATAATAGCCCACTCTGCCAAAAATCATGTAAGAATAAGACGATTGAGGATAAATTTGTCCAAATTATTTGAGACACCAGTTACACATCATGATGTTGCATGTAGTGCCTCAATTTATTATGTAAAAATATTAATTCAAATAATCACTTATTAGTACTTGAATATTTTTTCTCTTTGTAAGGCATAGTAATAAAAAGATAGTAAATGTAATTTTAATTCCAAGCATCTTTCTTTTAGGAAATGGAGGCACCTAGTGATAGCTTTAAAGCTATCATGTAGAGAATAAGTGGCTATCCTTCAATAGGTGGAATTAACAGTATTATAATCAAGAGATATTTCATGAGGGTATCAAATGCCTCTTTGAAGTCTTCATTCCATTGAAAGGTGACTCCCTTCTTAATTAATCGGGTCAAGGGTAAACACTTGCCTGCCAAATTGGAGATAAAGAGATATATATTGGCCAAGTGTCCTTGAATTCCTCTTAATTCATTAAAATTTTGTGGAGGTGACTTTCCATGAATTTCTTATGTCTCTTGGGAACAGCATTGATGCCACAATGGAATAAAACAAATCAGATAAATTTTCCTGAGTTTACCCTGAATGTACATTTCAATGGGTTCATCTTCAAATTATGTTGCTGAATATTATTTAATATGATATCTAAATTTGTTAGGTGATAGGAATGTTGTCTGTATTTAACTACCAGATCACCCGCATAACATTCAAAAAAATCTCCTAAGATGGGTGTGAAGATATGGTGCATGGAATGTTAATACATTGAAACTGCATTCCATAATCCAAATAGAATTACATGATAGAATGACACACCATGAGGGGATCTGAAGGCTATAGACTCATCATCATATTGAGACATGTAGAGTTTCTGTACCAAGTTTATTCATTTAGGAAGGAAATAGCTTTATAGAAAACTATTTCATCAGATAAAATCTCTATGACCGGAACTGGAAAGTCATAATTAGGACAATGCTGGTTAAGATCTCTAAAATCAATGAAAACTATGATTTTCCAATTCTTATTTTTCATTGGTAAATTTTTTTCCATTCACATGCGATATTGAACCTCCCTCAAATTTTATCCTTTATAAGATTATCAAATTCATCTTTAATTTTAGTGGCATGAGTCAGGTTTATTCTTCTTGCTTCCTGCTTAAATCCTCAATGTTTTTTGGAAAACCCAATTGATGAGTGGCTATAGTAGGATTAAGTCCTAGAATTTATATATATTTCTGTTAAAATATATCTCCATGTTTCATTAGAAGTGAATTATTCATCTCTTTCTCTTCATAACTCATAACCATGCTAATTAGAGTTGGGAGTGGATCTTCTTATGTACAAAGATCTATTTCTCTATGCTCAGCCACAAAGGTGGAGAAACCTTCTTCAAATTTTGGAGGAGCATCCCTGAGAACTTATTATTATTCTTATTTTCGTGTCACTTATTTTTTAGTACTTTCATTTTAGGTGATGATGTAAAACTTTTACATCTATGGAAGGAGTCATTATTTTAACATCCTGAAGAGGGGGCCACTATTCTTGACCCTACTGATGATGAAGAGTTTTCCTAGAGCATTGAAGAGGATATGATGGGTTGGGAATAAATAGCCAAGTCTTCTTCTAGTATTGAGACAACTTATTCTATCCTGATTGATAAAGAAAATAAATTTTGTAGTTTAGTGGGTGAAATGAATGCATCTCCTTTTAAGAATTTGACACTCCTTAGTAAATCAAAAATTCTCCCTTGGGGTCATGTCAATTTTCATAATTGACATTATGGAAGTCATTGGATGAGTACTTGGATTTGTGTTTATCCATAAACTTTTATTGATTGTAAATACATAATCTATGTTGAAATGATTTAATGGGTTTTTTGGGATCTTTTCCAAGACATTCGGTGCATTGATTCTGGTTACCACTTTTGTTACTAACTTTGTTCCCTTCTTTTGTTAAAATTATAGCTCAATATACTAATATTCACACATTTTTAATGGAGCCTCATCACTATAACGTTTTCCAATTTTACCATCGAATAAGTCCTTGATACATTGGTGATTTGAAGAAGTAATGGGCTCATGTTGACGTATCCATGGCCTTCCAAGAAGAATGTTGAAGGTTTTGTCTAAATGGACAACTATAAAATTTGAATTAGACATAATATCTATAAACTGTGTTCAGTTTCTAATATTTCATAGTATTTTTACTCATTATTTTCAGAACATTAAAAATTTATTATGGAAGGAGATAAGTTAGATTTTGTAAGGCCCAATCGATGAAGAGTACGAATAGGAATGAGGTTGAATCCTGGTCCTTTTATCAATGGAGGCTCATCGGATGTGCATATCATTGACCCTGCTGGATAGATATAAGATACTAATGTTTCCATGTATTATATCATCTTCATCTTCATCTGTAAAAGATATAACTACAAGAAATTTTGTAGGATCATTCTCTATTTGGTAAACCTCAGTACCATCAAATTCATTTTCAAACTCTTGAGGACATGAAAAAGCCTCAATAACTACTTCTCGAAGATCTATTGACAGATTCAAGGAACCCAAAATCGACAACTTGTCTGGTACATGGGATAGCAGTTTCAAATCATCTTATTTTTGTTCCAATGGACTGCGTTTACCAACATGAATATGTAGTTTTTTCGGTGCCTTGTATGTTGACGCTCTTGATATAGATGTACCCTATGTCATATTAGAAGCTAAAAATACTTCTTCTTTTGGTAGATTATCCTTACTAGCTCTATTTAGATGCTGAGAAAAAGATGATGCATCCTCTAATAGGTCCTAAAAAATAATCATCTCAGGACTGAACCTGTCATGTGTTAGAGAATCAACTTATTCGTGTTTATCCCATTGACGGGATCTCCTACGAGTTTCGACCGCATATATTGTTTGAGAAGGGGAAGTGTTAAAATAGTGGCTTCTAGAAAACCCTCGTCTTCTCAATTTTCCTCTACCATGGATTCTTCCTCTATTCCCCTAGTTATGTATGGGGAATTCAAGCTCATGATAACCATAATCAAAATTTTCATAGGGAGTCATTATGCAGATAACGTTAACAGAACCAATGTTCAATTCTTCATCTGATGAAAATTCGGCACGACATGATTGTTATTATTGTGTTTTTTATAGGGTTGGTACCCATAAATTTGAAAAATATGGAACGAAATATGCAAGAGACATGGAGAAATTTGACCTTTACATGATCTAGTCTCTTTTTCACTAATCTTTTTCCTTTTGATCATGTCGCTTCTTTGGGGATAGACCTTTGGAGAACTGATCTTTTGATGAAGGTGGTTCTGCTATTGCAGAAGTGGAAGAAGAAAAAATTGGTTGTTTCAACTTTTTTTGTATAATGACATGAGTTTGGTCGATCATTATCCTAATCACCCAACCATCATATTTCTATGTATTTTTACTTTTGATATCCTTTCATTCACCTTCTTCCTCTGGATTAGTAGAAGTAACACATGGTAGTTAGGCTTACAAACTTTTATGTTTCACTTATCTAGAGTCAATCATTTTTTGCATGGGTTATTTAAAAGCAAACCACTCCTAAATGAGATGCCCCAACATTTGGTGAAATGGACAATAATTTAGAAGATCATCATATCTTTCTTTGTTTGGTTTTTTCAGCCTTCGTAACCTTACCAAATTATTTTCCAAAGCTGAAATTAAGTAATTGAGAAACTATTCATTATGAAAAGAATAAAATTTTTTCAAATAAATGTCAAATTGTTTCCACCATTGATATTTATGATCATCCTGATGAGTATGTCATTGCTGTTGATGGTTAGGAGGCAGAGCCCTTCGATCTGATGAAGGTTTTGAAGCGGAATAAGGTATGGGTGCTTGCTTGAGTGCGAATATTGCAGCCTTTTCTTTCCATATTATCCTTACTAGAGCTCTTAGAATAAAACAAGATATATATTTAGTTTACAGAATGTATTCCTCCACCTATTTCAAAATTTAAGTAGGATCCCAAAACCCACCTGTTTATTTTACAGGGATTAGTGTCGTGTATAAATCATCAGGCATATTTTCCAAAAAAAATGGCAGTATCTCTTCTTGATGGTGTTCTAGATTTAAGAAATATGTTAATCCTTTCCGTTGAGTAATGAAATCTGAAACTCTTTCATTTTACCATTTTTTTCAATTTTAATGATAAAAAATTGTTTTCTTTGGCAACATTGATATGAATTGAAGATGGAATTTCTAATGGAGATCATCCCATCCAATAATTGATCAAGACTAAAATCTTGTATACCAGAAAAAATTGGCCACTATAATTATTTTACAAAGCATATGAGAGTTACTACTGATTTTTATTAAGTTTTCCCCATCCTAGGATCACAAAAAGAACCAATATTCATTGTGTTTTTTCCCATATCTCCCGAACCATTCATGATTGGGAATTTAGTATTCACAAAATTTGGTGGGGGGGGGGATCTGATCTACCCATTTGGGGTAATCCTTAATTTCTAGAGTTATTGGAGAATTCCATTCTTCATTAGCCTCCAAATAATTTTGTTAATGCCTCAATTATATTCTTAAGCATTTGGGGAATATCTGGATGAGTTGGGACCTATATATCTAATACAGGTGGAGCTTGAATTAGTGCAATGACTGGAAAAGCCACTGGTGGTGGTTCTATAGGTATTTGTCATGTATTACGCAATGGGATATTCCTATAAGGATATGTTTGATATTTCCATAGTTATGTACCCAATGGAGGTAATTAATTATCCAAATCAGTAGTAACCAAAACCCTCTTTTTTTAGGAGCTCCTATAGGATGTTCAAGTTGAGGATCTACATGGGGAGAATGTCTAGCAGAAATGTTTCATTTATGTAACTCTGTATTAATTCCTTTCAACTCTTTCATCTCCTCCTCTTACTGTGAAAATATCAATTCAATGGAAAGATATTGACCTTCCATAGTGGAAAAGTTAGATGTGATCTGACTATTACCTTTTCCCTTTTCAAATTCCATTCAAAGGAGTAAGAGTTGTTTACAAGAGGGAATACATTTATTTTGGGTGTGCCTCTGATTTTGGGTATACACACCTCCTTAATTTTCATCTGTGTGTGCCATATTATGGATATAACTTCATCTTCTAATTCCTCTAAACTGGACTCATTCTCCGGAGGATCTTTTATAATAGTATTAATGATATTTACTAACACATAATCCATTGATGACATTCTATTAGTATCTTTGTAATATTGTCTCGTTATGTATATTCCACGAGACTATGTTATCCTATATAATGAATACCCACAAAAATTTTGATGGACAATAACCGAAAGGGAATCCATGGATAGTTCAGTTGTGAATTATCCTTGTGGGTTCTTCCCTAATTAGGTGAAATCTAACTTCCTTTGAGGATGGGATTTTACATGTGAAAAAGCCCCTAGCTCTGTAGGCTGGGGTTGTCCCTATTCTTGTCAATCAAACCTTCAAACATTGCTTATTGAATTTGAAGGTTCAATTAAAAAAGCCCCCATCCCTATAGGTTGGGCTTGCTCTTGAACTACTATACCTGAGATTTGCGTAGCTGATATTCTGATTTTGAGAATTTTGGTTTGGACATTAGATGGGTGCATTATCCAAAAACCACTCAAATAACCCATTTTGGAGTACCATTGTGCTATTTTAAACATTTTCATAATCTAAGGGATTACATTATTTAAGAGGGAGGCCTATATAATATTTTTAGATGATTGATGAAAAAGTATCTCCACAACTTTATTTCATTGGGTCTATCTATGATGACAACAATTTGAGTCAGGTTATTGAGCGAATATTTTATTATAAACAAAATCCGTGGATTGTAGATGGTCATGGGAAATAACATTTCATGAGACCACTTTTGGTGGTATTTTATAATTTTGGAGCAGAGCCCAATGCAATGCTTTGTGTGCACCCCATCCCTTAATATGAACAATAGATGAGGTATCATGAATTAACCAGAGCAACCAATTTTGTGCATAGAGGCATGCATACTGTAGGGATCCTTGCTCGGTCTCAACCCTTAGATTTCAAGAAAATGAGATTAATGCCATGTCAATTTGGCATTGTAACCCTTCTATTACCTTTACATGACTTTAATATTTCTCATATTGTAATACTTTGACATTCAAATGATAAAGAGACCTTCATAAGTATAGGCGGACCTCATGAAAGAAATCTTCTGCAATCAATTTTGGAGTGGTGTATTGAGAGTTTACCAAATGCCAGAACATGACTAGTACATATCATTTATCTAATTTGTTCCTTGTATTAAACATATATTCATCATATTTTCCTAGAGATTTCTCATCTTTGTCTGACCAAACTGGATGCTTCTTGATTGTTTTATAAAAAAAATGGAATCAGTCACTTTTTACACTAATTAATTAGAAGACAAATGTATTAAGGGAGGTTGGGTGAATGGTCATCCCCTTAAAATATCTTCTGGTTTAGAAATTATTTCACTCATTAATGATAAGGTATCATCCATGATTGACCTTGTGCTGGAAAGTCTCTCAAGATAAGAGGACTTTCTCATTACTACATTATCAATTATAGAGTTATCTTGACAATGTAAAACACTACTACATTGAGAGCATTCACAAAAAATTTCATCATGGGGAGGACCACCATGGTGGATTACAGAAAGGGATAAATCCTATTTCTCCTTAGTATTTAATCCACTGGAAGAGTTTTCATGGCTATCATTTGAAGATAAGCTCCCTGGATTGACCAAATATTCAAGAAGTAATCCTTCATGATGAAGTTTCCAATGAGAAACATCAGAATTACTACTAATACTCCAATAATTTGGTAATGTGAGGGTCAGATCTTGGGATTCAATAGATAAATGTATGAGGTCTTGAAGAGCTCCAACATTAAGAGGCTCCAAATTGCAGATTGGATCTGGATTTTGCAACTATGTTTGGCAAGGATTGTTATTCGATTCTATCTTACACTTAGTTGGGGACACTTGCTGGGAGAAGTGGTTATCATGGGAAATTGTATGTGGCTTCCTTTGAATGGTCATCAGAATGGGTTGATTACCATCAATTAGAAAGGGTTTGTGATATGGATCCTATTTCCCTTATGATATGGGGGAGTATTACCCATAACCATCTTGGATTGGAATAGTGGTATGTATCTACTTCGGGATGGCATTCCGATGTGTCAACCATGATGTGGGGATACAGTTATGTGTCTATTACCCTATTACTACTGAAGTTATTATTATGATATTTTGTCATGCTTCCAGAATATGGGAAGGTATTTGTGTCTTCCCTTCAATATTTCTAAGATGTGTTTGGTGACTTTAGTAGTGGGAACGAGAATATACTTATATTCCATATCTAGAGTAGGCTCTTGTGAATGATCCAGTCTTTATTTCTTATTTGTGGATAATGATAGTACTTATATATGCTTGAAGAGAGTCGAGTCTACCCCATGTTTGTCATGAGATCTTTCTGAATGACTTCTTCGAGCGCTTCCAAACGATAATGGTGGAAGGGTTGATTAATGCCGTTAGGTGTATGTGCCTTTTGGATTTTTTATGTCAAGCATGGTTGAAGGACTTCATTCCATATAGGAATATGAGACTGGTAGTAGAATTGGTGAGTGTTAGCATGTGTATGTCCTTATTTACCAGTTTCCATCACAACTGATTGGAGGGATTCCTTAAATGCAGTAAGATTAGCTTTTTGATTGGCCGATAATTTTTAAAGAGGATTGTGTGCCTGTTCATGTTACTCCACACGATTTACCTGGCGGGATTTTTAGGCCACATCCAGATGAGTTTTCTTGGAAGTGAAATTAGGTTTGATGGGTGTATGTACACACTCATTATTTTACATCCAATTAGGATGAGGCTTATCTTTAGGGGGAAAAGGTAAGTGCATGATCCCTAATGAATAGACATTGTCACTAAAAGTTCTTCTTATGTACCCAAGTCTGAGGGACCTAGGCCAAACAACAAAAGTAAACACCACTATCATGTTGAGGGTTTACTGCTACTTGATTCTGCCTGTGGCGATTGTTGAGGGGAGTCCTTGGGAAGGACCACTGTATCTTTGAGTTAAGGCCATAAGTGACCTCTTCATACATATCCCTATAGCATGGGAAGAAATGTTTGTTTAATTATGGGGAAAAGTACCCAAAACGGTTGAAGATGAGGGTTGGCACCATTTGCTTCTTGACCATTGGTTATCATTGACCAGATGATTGAGAGTTATTGTTAACATGGAGAAACTATCTGACAGCCTCCACAGTTAGGATAGTACCATGATGATTATATTACCTTACTAGTATATTGGAAACCTATCATTAATGATGGTAAGTTGGTGATGACGTCCTTCCAGCAGATGAGTATCCAGCTTGTGCAGCGGTCGTTGCATTCATGTGTGCAATCTTTAAAGAACTCATTTGGAGTTAAGGGAGTTCTGAGAAAACATGAAAACAACAATAAACTCCATTAAATGAACATATTTCTGATAGATATATACATGATTTATTCCTTTGTATGGAATTTTTCAATTTTATAGGGTCTTAGAAGCTGGATAACACTATTAACATGGTAACAAATCACTACTTCTAGGAGATTTATATTGGATTTATTCATGGAACAGGAAACTTCCAAAAGTTATTTATACAAAAGGGACCTTCTTTCAAAAGCCAAGTGTTCTTTATGTTTGATCTTATGATACTAAGGAACATCAATTGGTTGAGAAGATGGGAGGTCGGACTCATTTCACACTTTTTGGGGGGAATTATTTTCTAATCTAGGACACTATTAATTGATTTTTATATTCTTTTATGAATCCTTATCTAATCACCAAGTATAAAATATGTTTCCCTTATAATTTTCATTCAATTATTAGCATGTGTGAAATTCAAAATCATCCTTATGTATTCGTGGTTCTTCATTAATGGATATATATGTAGGTATTCAAGGTTCTCCATTAATGGAATCTTCTCATATACTATTTAGATATTCTTTCAATAATTGTTATGATGATACTGGTTTTTAAGCCACTCAGTGGGGAAATCTGGATTTTATTATCATATAGGGAGATGAAGGATTGTTTTGATGTTGGGATGATACCCATAAATGGGATACCAAAGTATCTTTATAAAAGGTATCAGAACCCTCATAGTTCGGTGACACATAATGGGAAACATCATAAATTTCATGGTTATCTGATAAGGACCTAGCCATACAGTTTAATGTCATGTGGAAAAGAAATCTAAGTGAAATATGCTTAGTCAAGGTTTGGTGTGGGACTTATGCCTATGTAGCCAAAAGAACATAGAAAGAATATGGGTTTCCATGTTATATTATACCCTTCTGGTAATATGGCCCAAGAAGAATATGGTATATTTGAATTGTTGGGTTTGAACCTCAATTACGGTTCCTACATATCTCGTGTGGATGGGAATCAAATCCCACAAATTTTGACATGTCTCATTGGAGAGTGTAGTCCTTTTAGAGAAATGAGTTTGGGCTTACATATTGAAAAAGATTCCATGACAATATGGGGGTTTAATTTCAGGCTTATTCCAAAGGAGGATGTCCAGATTAATAAAATTTGGGTTGGATTCCTGAAGAGGATTTCTAGTGAGCTGAAGCCCTAAGAAGGCTTCCTACATATCCCAATTATGGTGGGAATCAGAGTTCTCGTAGTTCATTCACCATGGGTGTTAGTGAAAATGTGGTAATCATTGAAAATATCTCTGCCCATGAGAGTCATGATCATTATGATAAAAAAGTAGAATTTAATGATTCAACAAAGGCATCCACACTTTTCATCCTCTACTGGTGGAAGAGGACGTGCCTATGGTGATGAGAGTGGACGAGGGTGTGGCCAGCCGGTAAGAGGATGAGGCAACCAGCCTTACCATTATTCTCTTTACATTAGACAAGGGTCCAATGTAAGGAAGGAGTGAATGTGAAGGATGTATAGTGGAGAAAGTCTACAACCTCCTATTATAAAGGGTTGGGTCTTACACCAGGATAGATACCCAAGTGGATCTCGATAGACGAGGGAGAATTCTCCTTTGATTAAATGAAAAATCAGGTGTGAACAATGCCTTCCCTACAAGAGACCTAAGGATATAGGTTTTATTGATACAAAGGGGAGGCCAGAACCCAACCCCTAATTATCCAAACCAGGAACATCCCAACGCAGTTCCTAGGATAATGGTTTATGTGTCTAAAGATATACAAACACATATACACTCCTTGAATCCTAATCACATTGGGAAACAAATATGGGAAAATTCTAATTATGGATATACAAACCCTAATAGGAGGCATGATGATGTGACTTTACCAATGGAATGATTATTCAGGAGGTTTTTATGGAATTTAAAACATAATACCTTTTAGAAAAGGTATCCAATGTAGAAGAGGCCTTTCTATGAATGGATTTGATGAAGGAGTGGTGGCTAGTAGACTGAAGAGAGTGTGAATCCATGAAGGTTGACCAAGAATGTATTGGCATGAAAGTATGAGTGTTAACTTATTCTTGGGAGAAATTTTGTTCATATAAGTGATGAACAAACTATATGATAATAATTGGGTGAGGCCTAAATCACGACTTCAAGAGTATTCACAGTTATTCCCAGAAGTGGGGTGCTCATGTTCCTGTGAGTGGAATAGGCGGCACAAAATTTATTCAGATTCAGGGAGGTGGGGTACCTCAGGTGTGCAAGTGTTTTGGATTTTGAACACAAAAGGTACTTAAGTCTTATGGTCCTACTTCAAATCCTCCGCTCTATGTGTTAAAGAACTACCTTGAAGGTTTCGGAAGACCTGGGTGAAGCACTAGTGTGACCAAAGTAGAAATTGGACTTTAGGGAAATTTGTACATTCAAATGAAATCCCCAATGGTCTATTTATAAGAAAATAAGTGACCTTGGGATAAATGGTGATGGGGTGCACAAGTAGGTTGTATCCAAAAGTTGGCGCATATGTACCCTATTCACCAACGACTCCATGGTCTTACTTGGGAGATCCAATTTTCAAGCCTTAAAGAATCTTGATTTTCTTTTTGTGTTTTCTCCAACTTTTTATTTAAAATTCTCATTGTCACTTTTTAGACCATGTGATATAATAGAGTGTAAACAACTGGGTATTTCTATTTATGATCATTCAATAACACTAAAGTATATGATATTACTTTTTTATTATGTATTAACACAAAGCCCAATCACTTCATTGATGTATATCTAAACACCATTAAATTTTTTCCACTTTTGGGTAGTGTGAGAGTGACAATCCTTGTTTTTATATATTTTAAGATATATACACATTTATATTTCCAGGAAAACATGACTCCCTTTTTATTTAGATTGGTTATAGGGTTTTTAATTCAATGAAAATTAATCACAAATAGAGGATAATACCCAGCTAATCCAAGGAAACTATGTACATATATCACCTCAATGAGTTTTAACCATCCATAAATTACTTCTATTATTTATGTGTCCAAATATATCCAATTTTTTGTGATTATGTGTACAATGAATGATATTTCCTACAACTTGACTCACATATTATTTACATTGGATAATGCTAATCCTTTCGTAGTGTCTTTTGGACATTCCTCAGACGATCCTCATGCTACTCCTTGGGATTTGAGTATATTAGAATATTATCTATAAATACCACCACAAATTTATTAATGTAATCTATAAAGAATCTATTAATCATATAAATGATTATTTTTTTGATAATTAAAGAGTCAAAATTTAATTTATATGATCTCATAGTGCTCGTACCTTGTAGGAAAATAAGTCTTGGGTATATCTTCCTTCTTGACCCTCGCTTGGTAATATCTTTAATGCAGATCACCTATTATATGTATTGTGATCCATATAGGTGATAAAACAAATCATCAATCAGTGCTAGATTATACTTGTTATTAATCATGGTCTTAGTTTTTCTCAGGATAGTCATTACAAAGGCACATTTACCTATCCTTTTTCATGGGGAAGAGGACTAGTGCACCCCATTGTGAAGAACTTGGTCCATTGAACCATTTATCTAGATTCATATATAGTTTTTTCTTTATCTTCTCATATTCCATAATATCCATTATATATAGAGTCTTAATTTATGGATACACCCCATGTATATTCTTGATTTAAATTCCAACTATCATCTTTGAGGAAGACCAAAAAATTCCTCAGGAAACACATCAGCATATTCACAGACAATATGAATTTCTTTGAGGATGGTTCATTCTTTTGACTCAATAATTTGTTATAGACACTCATTCTTATAATGAAATAACATATATACTTGATATGTTGGTTCAAAAAAGTATTCATTCTAATTCTTGAACTTATACATCAGGGTGTCTATTCTCAATATAGTGAGTGATTTCATTTTAATATAAATTTATGTTGGCTCTATATAGGGAAATCCAATCAATACCCCAAATTACATCAAATAATAACAGAGGGAAAATGAGAAGGTTCGTTGAGAAGTTCAATTGATAAATGATAACTGGGGATGAATTATAAAGTTGTATTATAATTATTTCTTTATTTTCTACTTTCATTAATTGATCTACTTCAATACTTTTTAGTAGTTTTTCAATATTTATTGTAAACATTAATGATATAAAAAAATTTATAGAAAAATGGTTAAAATTTAAATATTATATATATTAATTAATAATTATAGTACATTCTACCACATAATTTTTAGGATCCACCTTAGTGGTTGTGATGGTAAAATAATTCCTTTAATACCTTAGAGGTCATTGGTTCTCTCTAAAAACCCTCAGATTAGTGAATTTATTTTCAAAGTCCCATGGTTCATTATTTTTGAATAATAAACTATGCATTGAGGGTTTATTAGATTATTCATTTACCCCACATCATTACCGTGTTCCAAAAATCACAAATAACTACATAGGTTCCCTTACTTCCTACAACTGAATAATTTCCTCATCCCAAATAGGCAATTTTCAGGGTTCTTCATTCCACGCATTTTACATGTAAGATGTTGATTTTTTTGGAACCAATATATATTTCCATCATAACATTAGAATTAATCTCCAAATTCCAATTCTTATTCATGTGATTGACATGAGATTCATTTATCTCCATTTCAACATTCACAGAAAATCAATCTATTTCTTTAGGGGTATCAAAGTCACATATTAGAGTGATTTTCATATACTAGTGTTTTTTTCTCAAAAAATAATAGGTCAACCTTTTATTTGTGAGTAACAAAAAGTTAGTGGAATATGATGAAATTATTAAGATGTTATCCTTGTACTCCATGATAGACATGTCATATTTCTATGCGAGGGAATGGATATCAAGTTACTCCACTGATCAGCTTCTACTTCCAAATGATAAATTCGCAGTAGACCATTCTTTTTCATTGAAAAATAAAAGATGAAGAAGATATTATCAATCTGTTAATATATTATTTCATGGTTAAGGTATTAAATGATCCATTAAAATTTGGAGGCATTTGATGCAAAAAGGTCTTAATAAAAAATGTTTCACTTATAAGGGGATATGGATGCTCCTCATTTTCAATGTTTTATTTCTTAACATTAGTCATATTAGAGAGTATAATTAGGAGGATCACAATTACAAGTCCCTTTAGGTAGAGAATCTCATCGGTTCGGTCATCACATTTCTGTTCACATTTATTGTTTATCCAATTCCTCCTATTTCATTCCCTTGAATATAAAAAAGGTAAATTATGGATGTGTTTTTTAATCTATTAAGAAACAAATATGAATTTAATTACATTAAAGGGGTAACTTATAACTTCTAGTTATTTACATAACTTATAAATTTTTGTATTCAATCTATGTTACCCATTATCTATTTCATAACATATATTATTTTGGATATTTTTTGGTTACCTTAAAAAGGATAATAATGAGATTATTAATTTAGAAAATAAAATAAAATGTGAGTGTCAGACTAGGTTTTTTAGAGGATCCTTTTCATATACCAATTTACACTCATTCTTCCTCGACACATGTTGTAAGAGTTATTACCCCTAGGCACATCTCTTCCAAAACCATTCCCATATGTAGTGTCAATAGTGGGATGTATTTTATTGATACACCACATACAATATAATTAAAAAAAATTAGTGATTAGTTATTATAGATTTTCTTATCCTTGTATTTTTTTAATATTTTATAATCCTAGTCCCAAAATCACTAAAAATTTCTCCTAATACCAACTATAATGACACCTCATAATTAAATATAAAATCTAATTTATTACATAAAATTAATAATAATACATCTTGAATGATCAATAATTTTAATATCTTTGGGAAGTAGGTGCATATCAAAATATATTGAACATGGGAACAAATAATATTATAGAATATTTTCTTAATATTATACTATAATTGAATAGTTTTTAAAACCTCACAGCATAACCTAGGGACAAACCTAATAAAAGGGTTCTTGATAGATCCAATTAAGGAAATAGAAATGGAATAAGTTCATGTATGTTAGACAATAGTCATATAAATGTTCCATTAAAATATTATTTATCATAAAAATGAAAATGAGACATGATATTGATTGGAAATAATAAAATGGAAATGTCGAAACATCATCAAACACTCCATCATAAACAAATGTCAATGATAAGACAAAAAATAAATAGTGGATGAAAATTCCCATAAACAAATCATGATCACTCCATGTTCCAACATGAAATCTCATGAGACTAAACATTACACAATTTATTATACCGATATATAATTTTAGGAGCACCCATAACTTTAATTTCATTCTCATGCTTATGTGAACCACATAGATCATACAACATGCATTCATTCAGTATCATAGTTTAGTACTCGATCATAGAGTGTGTAATACATACATATATGTTCCATTTCAAATAGTTATATGTTTATAAATGGTAAAAAATTTGATATGAAATTGGTATGTTATTCCCCACACAATTTTTATGGTATTGAAAATCACAATGAACTTTTGGAAGAATAAAAACATCACAAATATCCTAAAATGGTTTGATGAGAGAAAAAGTGATCTATCGTCATTTTGAAATAAATTATAATGTATTGGAAGTATGGAATAACATATCATGTCATATGGAAATGAAGATAAATGTTATAAGGTAAATAAGGTACTTGAGTAAAGAGGAGAAAGGAAAAGATCCCTTACATGATTGTGTGACTCCAAATGTATGGGAGGGGATTATCAAGATATTTTGGGAGAAATGGGATGTGTATATTTAGTGTAAGAATTAGTATATACATGCTTAATAGAGTTTAAGTGAAGAGAAATTGGGGCTTTAGTGGACTTATATATAAACAACGGGGGATTTATTTATTATGTAGGGTTTGGACTCTACATAATAAAATAAAATAAATAACAAACCCATGAATGGATTATTTAAAATGTTTTTTCCAAATGGGAGTGTTTATTATTAAATAAAATGGCCAATATGTTTACATAAATAATAATACCCTTGCTTATGTGTAAGTGAGTGATACTCTGAAAGAATTTGTTTTAAAATCATAAAATATATTAATAGTTTTGGAGGAATTATATGGGGTTATTAAATTAATAAAATAAATGTAAAATAATATTATTTAAATGTTTAAGCTTTTATTTTTTTGGATACCTTTTATATTATATATTACATCCCTTTGCTGTCATTATGATTCTTTAATACACAAATTATATTTATATGATATTTAATTTATACAAGAAAATTAATATAAATACCCCATTGTAAAATTTTGATATTATGATTCCAAAAACAATATTTATTTTATCCTATTATTATTCTAAATATGTAAATCATCACATTTATAATAGAAATCTAAATTCCTTTTGGAATGATCGGTTTTTTGAAATAACAGTTTTTCACCCTTCATAAAACATAAATTTGACGTCATAAAAATTATAAGATAAGATATTGTTAATAAATCATATTTATCTATTGGTAATTAAAATAATTTTTATATCATAAATCCAATAAATCATTATAATAAATTTGTTAATGTAACTTCAATATCAACCAAAAATATTATTTTTGTTTAATGTTATTAAAATAAAAACATAGTATAAAATTAACATAATAGGAAGAAAATATATGCATAATTATATAAAAAATAATTTACAAAAGAAGATGGTAGGGTCTTGGTAAATCTCTGTTTAGTTCACTAGGAAATGTTGTAAGAGTAAGGTTCATGATGGAGAGACTTTATTGGGGTCGTTCAGTGTATATTGATTGAGTTGTGGTCTCGATGAGCTTAAATTTCTATCATAAATGGTTCCACTCATGATTATGTTATTGGATATCAACATGGAATTGTTTATGGGAAAATCCCAGTGATTTTAACTCCCTTAGAAGATCTAATGAATGGACTTCATAGGGTACGATCATACTAGTTAAAGACATCACTACTTTTTCTTGTAAATTGGATTTTTTAAAACCCTATATTTAAACAAATATTTTGCTCATTGTTCATTGTCTATATTATTAATGATAAATATTATTAACAGTCATTTAAATATTATACAATGAAATATAAAAAAGTAAGTGTATTTGTTTTTAATATCCATATTTTTAAAAAATATATTTAACTATATTGAATGTGAATTTTATTTATAACTATTTGTATCATTATATAAATTTATTTTACCTACTAGATTAGAAATTGGTATAATATAATGTACGAAAGAAATTTAAATTAGATACATTGTTACCATGTAATTCCTCAATCATATAAATATGGTTCAAAATAATCATGTTTTGAAAAATAATATTGTATGTTCTTTTAGTGAAGTGTATCTTGAAAATCCATCATGAAGGAGTGTGAAGGAAATAATGAAATTGAAGGTGTATAGTACCAATTAGGAATAAAAACTTCATATTAGATAATAACATATGAAATGAAAATTATGAAATAATCTTATCAATTATAATTTTAAAATGTTTAAATTAAAATTTAATTATTTTTTAACAATAACATTGTATTATAACATAGGGAAAAAATTATTTCCATTTCATTGAACTCTAAATTAAATATATAATAATATTTTTATGTTTACTCTAAACATTCTCAGGTTAATAATGTATTCATAATGAAAATTACTTCATTAATAGTGAATTATATCTTTTAGGATCTTGTGTGTTTAAAAAACCCCCATAAATAAAATCAACCAAAGGACCCACTATTAGAGATTATTGTGTGAGAATGTAGTGAATGTTTTTTAAAAAATATAAATAAAATGTCTTTGATAATCATGTCCTTAAATTCATTCATGTTGTCATGAAAATTTGTGAACTTTTACATGAATAAAATTAATATATATATATAAATTGATTTTAAATATAATATACTTTAAAAATTAAAATCTATAATATTATGAATTAAAATATTAAAATGAATTATAATGTTTAAAGATAATTATTCCGCTTATACCATCCATAAATCATTTAATACATTTTACAATGATATAATGAATGAAAATAACATGTTGCAAAAAATTAATTAAAATAAAAAAAATGAAAAAACAGATTCTATGAACCATGTGGATTTTTATAAGATCTATCAACATCCTCATCCACATCAGTATGATCCTCTAGTTTCCCCAATTATTTCTATTTATTAATTATGTTATTTTATGATTCTAGAAATTTCTCATCGAATTTTTTTAATGTATATAAGGCCCTACCCTTAAAACATTACTTCATATTTAGCAAAATCAAGAATTAACCTTAGGAATATTTTTATTTTTACAGTCTTAGTAAATTATTCCATAACTATTATAATACACCTCAAATTTTACAATGTAGACACTTTTACTTGATATCCATTTTTTTCATAACATAAAAACTCTTAAAAGAAAACCATAATTCCGTTCTTTATATAAATCTTCATGAAATATTCCATTCCCTTACCCTTCCATATACCCTATGTAAAACATTTCAAAAACAAGGGATAAGAATAAAAAGATCAGTATGGGTTATAAAATAATGAATGCAAACATTAATAAATCAATACTTACAAAACAAATACTCTTTAACATAAATCATGAAATCATAATATTTATGAATAACATATAGAAATCATAAATCATAAAAATAACTTGTGGCATCTATACCTTTCTTACATTGGAGCTTTCACAGCTACATAAGATGTTACGTTTAGAATACCCATCATAGTATATTTACTAAATATCATAGAAGAAACATTAACATTTACCACTGTTATGTTTCCAAATTCATTATAGAGCTATATTGGGCTCACCCACCCTATGTTTATCATGGAATAGACCATACATGTAAACTATGACCAAGAACCATAACACAATCATAACACATAAAACAAGAATAAAGGAAAGATAACATTTACCCATTTCAATCACAATATATGATATCAACATATTGAAATAATCCATGTTTTCTCAAAACCATTTTCAATACAAAAAAATGTAAAAATGATATATGGTATTTATTTTCTTTTTAAAAACAATATAGCTTGTTAAGGAAGCCAAATATCAAATAATGATCGTGGCGGCGGAATGGTTAGTGTCATCATGTACGTTTAAAAAAATTCCTTTGTGGTATAGTAAAATGATTCATAAAACAAAATATTACTTTTCAAAACTATTTAATGAAATTAAAATAAAAAGGATATAATTATAAATCATATATATGAAGGTCGTGTTTAAAAAAAATATGCCTCAATGAATGGAGATTGAGATGAAGTCCCATACCTTATGTTCGACTTGACATGTTCATTATTTATCTCCATGAACACTAAACTTAAGTTAATTATCATTGATTCATAACATTTTTCATATTTATTATGCCTTCTATAACACTTATTACCTTTCTATAATAGTCATGTAATTAATCAAGTTCTTATCAGTTTTTTGGTGATGTTTGGTACTTGAGTCAATGTGAACCTGTTATACTTACAAATAGTCCATGTGGTCAAAATTTCATTATCTCCAAAATGATATTCATGATTTAGATATCATAGATATTATATATGTATAGTATATATGTATTTATAATTTTACATAACTTTTGGATATATGAAAATGATATGCAACATTCATGGAGACGATAAGTCGTACGTACACATGAACACTACATTCATTTCATATTTTTTCATTTTTAAGGGAATTAAATCCAAATGATACTTAAGTATATTATAATTCCATTATAATATCATATTTTATATATGTCACATATGTTCACTAACATCATCCATTATACATTCAATGTATGTAATGAACAAATCATATCACTTTGAGGTGGTGGTAGTAGAAATTTCCTCAAATGAAATTATTATATTTACCCATTATGGAATATATAAAGTTATGATATTAATTAAAAATATAGAAACATATATACTATATAAATATAATATATATCACAAATAAATACAGATTTATCATAATGGAAACCATGAGATGAGATAAGAGATGATTGAACAATCATCATTTCATGAGGCAGTGGTTCGTCATCCACCAAAACAGTGTGTTATAAATCCATTTGATGGAGGTGTGTGAATGTGTAGTTTAAATTCATATCATAAAAAAAACCAAGTACATTTAGGATAATTTTTTTATGTAATCAAATAAAAAGAATATAATTTGGAGTGAATAAGTAGAATAATGGAAAAGAATTTTTGATAAGGCGCTACCTCTTAAAACATTTAACTCTCTTTGATTTGAGCCAAAAGACTTTTTTTTAATTTTCATTAAAACTTGGGGAATACTTCTAGGTGGTATATGTAAATGTTGGGGTCTTCATTAAGTAGAGTTTGGATGAGACAAGCGGCTTGAGAGGGGTGTGTAATGGGTTAGAGGTTGTAACCTTTTATTAAAGGTACTAGTGGTTCTTTAGAAAATTAGGAATGTATTATTTTATTATAAAACAATTTACAGTTTAAAAAGGTCCACAAATCATTAAATTAAAACATATGATGAATATAAGTCGAAATAAAATCATCCAATTATAATTGGACCAGTTTAAGATATTTTTTAATCCCTTTCATTTTTTATTAAACCCATTTTTACTCTTATCGTTTTATAAAGCATTTAAAACATTGAGAATCAAAATAATTACCAAACATGGTAAATATCCAATTATAGAGTCAATAATGAAATTTTTTATTTTTGATAACTATTTGGCTGAATAATAGAAATTTTTGAATTTTCCTAAATTTTAATAAAATATTTTATATTTTTAAATATGAATTATATAAATTTTGACACTATTCATATCATGAATTTTTTAAAAATATATAAAAACTTGATTGAATATAAAAAACATCATTAATAAAAATATAACATGTAACTATAACCTAAAAATTCATGGATGATATGAAAATAACCAAATTACATTTTTTTAACATTTATAATATTTTTTTTGAATCTTTTATTAATGAAACAATCACTGCTTCATCATTTTGTCATAATTAAATTTATTTATTTAATCCCTAAAAATTATAAATAAACTACTATGATTTATTAAATATTTTTATCTTTTAAATGAATATTTATAATTGAAAAGATCACTTATATAACCCAATATAATAACTATTTTACTAAAAGATATATGTTTAGGTTATATTTTACTTAACATTAAATTAAAATTAATTAAATGTCATTTTCCAACAGAAGTGGCTCCATAGGGACATAAAATTGACCCAAGGATGGCTATGATCGGACATATATCATCCAATAGGATTATGACGTGTGTTTGAGTAATTTAATATTTTTATAATGTTATTTTTTCACCTTATTTACCAGATATATCCTCTAACAATGGTAAATAAAATATTTTCTGAAGTTTCTATTCATAATGCCTAAAAATTAAAGTTACCTATTTACACAATTTGGACCTCCTGATTCAAAATATTTAATCCATTTCTTCAAATTCAAATCACAAATATAGCAGAAATTAATTTAAAATTAATTCCTGTTGTCAAAACCAAATAGCCTCTTTTTAAGAAGAAAAAACTACTAGAAAATTAACATGTGTTTATGTCCATCTTCAAAGTGAAATTACATAAAATGACCAAAATTGAATTAAATTCTAAAAAATAATCTAATTACAATTTAAAACTAATTTAAAATATAATCTAATTATATAAATAAATAATATGAGAAGACAGTTTTGTCATAAAATGCAGTATATTTTACTATTTATTAAAAAAAGTACATTATTAGGAAAATACTAAAAATATACCAAAAGTAATTTTTTTGTTCTTATTTTAATGAAAAGTTTATTTTTTCAAATAGATCATATAAAAGTGAAAAAAACTATAATTAAAAAGGGTTATCCTTCAAAATAAGGTAAAGAGACCTTTTAAAGAATATTTAGGTATTCCATGCTTAAATTCGGATTAATTATTTTTCCAAGAATCTAATATTTTTGAATAAATGTAATGACATTTTATGAAAATGTATAATAATATTTTGGTTTGTTCTGTTCATTACCTCCATTACAACGGTTAGGGGTTAACTTCCTTTTAAAATGATAATATAATTATATGATTTTTCGGTATTACTCAACGTTGTGTGGAACGTATGATTTCGGAGAAATCTGTTGTTGTGTCTTGAGTATGCTCTTGGATATAGAATCCTCATTATTGAAAAATTAATATTTAATTCAAAAATATTAATAATTATGAAAATGTCATATTCTTTATTTACATAGGGTGTTACATTCTTCCCTATTTTGAGAATTGTGTTCCCACAATTCTATTTACTATTCCAATAAGTGGGGGTATTTATCACTCATAGAATTTTTAGATTCCCACGTTTCCTCTTAAACCATATTGTTTTTCACAAAACCATTACCTAATGAATAATATTATTCCATAATACTTTCTCTTTTCAGTCAAAAAATTGGATTTCTTGTTCTTCATAAGAAATATTGTCTTCCAATTGAACTACCTTAGGACTCAAAACACGAGATAGATCCGACATATAAATTCTCAACATTTAATCATGAAAAACATTGTGTACCTAGGATAAAAAAGGAGATTAAGACACCTTTTTGGCCATTAATCCAACTTTATCCCGAATTTCATAAGGTCCCATGATCTACAGACTCAACTTTCCCTTCGTACCAAAATTCTCCATACTTTTCCATGGAGAAACAATGAGAAAGGCATGATCACCTACCTTGAAAGAAAGATCCTTCCTCTGGTTATCCATATAAATTTTCTTCCTGATTTGAGTTGTTCTCATTTGCTTCTGAAACAACAGAATTTTTCCAACCATCGCTTCTACCAATTGTGGTACCATCAACTTTCTTTTAACTACTTCATCCAAAAAGCTGGAGTTCAACACCAATTTCCATATAATTCTTGAAATGGTTACATCTTTATACTAGAATGAAAAGTGTTATTATAAGAACATTTAATAAAAGAATGATTTTGGTCCCAACATCCATGGTAATCCATTGAGTAAGAACGTATCATATCTTCCAATTTATGAATTGTTTGTTTTGACTGCCAATATGATAATCGATGAATAGCTGTACTAAAATTTAATTCAGTACCCAAGGACTTATGATGTATCTTCTAAAAGATAGAAGTGAAAATAGAATCACAATATGATAAAATAGAGATGGGAACTCCATGTAACCATATTGTCTCTTTAATATATAATCAAGAATGTTTATCTAGAGGTAAAGAATCTTGAATTGGATGAAAAGGAGAAGATTTATTTGATCTATCAAAAATAACCCAGAATACATTGTTACCTCAAGAATCCATTGGTATTCCCATGATTAAATCCACGGACACATTTTCCCAATTCCAATTTGGAACTGTTAAAGGATAAAGCATCTCTTTTTGAAACTACAGCTCTGATTTAACATGTTGAAAATCATATATCTCAGGGTAAATTTATCAATAGTTCTTTTCATTCCATCACACTATTAATACACCTGATGATATCTATACATCTTAGTACTACTAGGATTAACTAAAAATAGAGAACTATGAGCTTCACATAACAATGCTTTCTTCAACTATGAATCAAAAGGGACACTTAACCTCTTTCCAAACCTCAAAACCTAGTCTTTTCCAATTCTAAACTTAGTTAACATACAATTCTAAACCAATTATACCTTTTTCTACAAATCTGTCATTTTTTTCACATGATTTATTCTATCAGCTAGGGTAGCTTGTACTGAGACATGAAACAAAATAGAGGAATTTCATACACCAACACATCCTATGCCAAAGTTCATCAAATTTTTAATCAAATGATCTTATTCCAAATATAACACGGTTAAGGTATCATTACTTTTTTGACTGAAATCATATGCCACTTTATTTTATTTTCATGGATGGAAATGAATTATTCAATCATAATCCTTGATTAATTCTACCCATTTCCTCTATCTCATGTTCAATTATTTCTGAGGGAATATATACGTCAATTATTTGTGATCAATATATATTTCACACTTTAATTCATACAAATTACAACTCCAAACTTTTAAATAAAAAACAATAGTTTCTAATTCAAAATTATGTCTAGTGTAATTTTACTCATGAGGTTTCAATTAACATGAAGAATAAGCAATTACCTGATCACTATTATTTAGAACACTACCATGTACTTTCAACGAACCATCATTGTAGATAACAAACACACCAGTTCTGGAAGGAAGTTCCTAAACATGAGCATTCACTAGTATTTTTTTAAATTCTTGAAAATAATCATCACATTCTTTTGTCTAAATGATCTTAACACCTTTTTGAGTTAACATATTTAGTGGGTGAGATATTCCAAGAAAAGTTTCAACAAACATCCTGTAATAACCTTCCAAACCTAGAAAACTATGAATATCGGTTATATTTGAGGGTCTTTTCCATTCTTTAACTACTTTTGTTTTTTGAAGGATTAATAGTTATTCCATCTTTAGAAACAATGTGACCAAAGAATAAAATTTTCTACAACAAAAACTCACACTTGCTGAATTTACAATATAATTTCTGTTCTTTTAATGATTTTAAGACAACCCTCAAATGACAGTCATGCTCATATTTACATTTATAATAAACGAAAATATCATTAATAAACACAACCCAAATCTTATCAAAAAACTAACAGAAAATTCTATTCATAAGATCAATGAATACAGTAGGTGCATTGGTTAACCAAAAAGTCATAACTTCAAATTCATAATATCCATATCTAGTACCAAAATACGGTCTTCTGAATATATGCTTCATTTACATTCAACTAATTTTACCATGACCTCAAGTCAATCTTCCAAAAAAACTATCCTCCTTGGATCTGATCAAACAAATCATCGATATAAGGAAAATTATACTTGTTCTTAATAGGGGTGATATTCAAGGATCTATAATAAATGAAAAGTCTCTTTGAACCATATTTCTTTTTAACAAACAAGACAAGATCACCCCATAGTGTTGTGCTAGGTCGAATGAATCCTTTATCTAATAACTAATGTAATTGCTTCTTTAGATCTAAAAGTTCAATTTGATCCATTTGATAAGGGGGTTTTGAAATTCATTTAGATTTACGAACTATTTCAATAGTAAACTCAACTTTCCGATAATGTATTATACCAAGAAACAGATCAAAAAAACAGCAAGATACTCATTTACAACTAGCGCATCATTAATTAGAATAGTTCCTTTGTTTTCAACAATATATGAAGGGAAACATTAATTTCCATCATTTACTAGTTTCTCAGCTTCCTGATATGTTATCAAAAGTAAAGGTTTATTCTTGTACACAAATTGAAATTCCATCTGAAATAAAACCTCTATATCTCTCTAGTCGATCTTAGCTTGATAAACAGAACGCCAATCCCTATCACAAATAACATCAAACTATATTAGAGGCAGAACAATATGGTTTTTAGGTATATTCATTTTGCACAGAAGGACATGATGATTATTATAATTTAATTTTGTCTCTAAATTACCACCTAGTGTTTTTTCCATAACTTTAGGAATCATATCTTGAGATGGAATTCCCAATTTACAAGAAAATTTCTCAGATTTGAAAGAATGTGTAGACCCAGAATCAAGCACAACATTGGTATAATCTGAATTAACAAACAATGTACCCAATACTACTTCATTTGATGGCCCAATATCTGCTGAAGTAGTTTCAAAGGATTTCACCACACCTTTCTACTTATAGTCCGATTGATTTCCTTCAGTTGTGTTCTTAGTTGGAAACTCATTTGCATAGTGACCCATTTCATAGCTTATAAAACATTTCACGGACTGTAAATAATATTTTTTCATACCATTATCCTGGCCTTTTTTAGTGTAATTACAAGCCTTATGTCTCATTCTACCACATTGGATGCACTTACCAGAATTTAAAAGCAATTCTCCCGTGTTATTTTTACCAAAATTTTCACAGACTATAAACTTAAGTTTCTTACCATCTGACTTTATTGAAAATTTATTCCCATTCTTATAAAACCTAGACCTCTTATTCTGTTATTTGTAAAAGAAAAAATGTTCACCAAAAAACTATATTCCCACCTTCTCCACACAAAGAAATAGTTTTCCATAACTTTTGAACTCTTGAGAAGCTAAATCCCTTCAATACATTGGATTTAATCATGAGTAAAAATGATTCATTTTACTATCAAGATCCAGTTTGAAATTTTGATCATACCTTCCTGGTAGATTTAATTTTTCTTCATAATCAGCCACTAAGTCACCCTCTTTCCTCAATTCCTTGAATTGTTTTTCCACTTTATGTCAACCCACCGTAGTAAAATATTTCTCAGGAAACATAACATTGAATTCATCACAATCAAGAGAAAAACATTTCCTCACTATCCCTGATATTTTTAACTTTTGACCACTACTAATCAGATTCACCTTAAAAACGATTAACAACAAGACTAGCCTTTTTATGTTCTGAACACCCCATTACATTGAAAGTTTTTTCTAGTACCCTAGTCCACCCTTAAGCTTGCATAGGTTTAGATAATCTTCTTAATTATGGGAGATGTTGCCTCATTAAATGATCTACTACTGACATGTAACATTGTGGTTGAACTAGATAATCTTGTGTATGGATACCACCACTATTTATAGCTTTAGTCAATTGTTCCATCATTGTAACAAACTATTCAATTCTGATTCCAAACATCTTAGGTTACTGATTTGTAAGGTTTTTTCCTCTGGATGACTTCCCATCATAGCTGCCATGTATCGTCTATGAAAAACCATTTTGAACAGTGAGATATATTAGGTATAGAAACATTGAAATTTGTAAATTCTATATCATTTCAATATTACCATAAATTTATTTATGGGTATTAATGTAACAATATCCTTACTCTTAATGTTCTCTAAACTGACCTTTGATACCAATTATAAGGCCCCGACCATAATGCATTACTTAATAATGAGTTAAATCAAGAATTAACATTGATGATATTTTCAAGTTTTGAGTTTTAAAGAATTAGGTCATAACTATTATAGTACATCTCAAATATTATGATGTAGACACATTAACTCAGTATCCATTTTCATAAAATAAAAACTCTTAAAAGATAAAAAGAAATATTTTCTTGATATAAATTTTAATCAAATATTCTTTTCTCTTACCCTCCCTTATATCTGGTGTAAAACATTTCAAAAACTTGGGATGAGCATAAAAATATCAGTAAGTGTTATAAAATAAAGAAAGAAAACATTTTTCCATCAATACTTATAAAACACAATCTATCTAAAATTCATCAAAAAATCATAATATTTATAAATAAAATTTAGAAATCATAAATCATAAAGGTAACTTCTGGCGTATATATCATTTTACATTGTTGCTTTCATAGCTACATTGGGAGTTACGTTTAGAATACCTATGATAGTATATTCCCTAAATATCTTAGTAAAAACAATGATGTTTACCTCTTCCACATTACCCAATGAATTGGAGAGCTATCTCGGGTTCACCTGCCCATGGTTTATCATGGAACCACCCATATACATAAATAATTCCCAAGAACTATAACATAATCATAACACATAATACAAGAATAAAACAAAGATAACAATTACATGATTCAATAAAAATATATAATTTAAAGATATTGAAATAATAAATGATTTCTCAGAGTCATTTTCAAAACAAGAATACTTAACAATGGTATATTTTATTTATTGTCTTTTTAAAAATTTATATATTGTTATGGAATCCAAATATCAAATAATTCTCATGGTGGTGGAAAGGTCTTTATCACGACATATGTTAAAAAGAAATATTTCCTTTGTTATATAGTAAAACGATTCATAAACCAAAATATTACTTTTGAACATAGTTGAAAGCATTTAAAATAAAAAGGATATAATTGTACATTGTATATAATAATGTCATGTATAAAAAAATATTCCTCAATGAAAGGACATTGAGAGGAAGTCCCTTACCTTGTGTTTGACTTCTCTTGTTCATTATTTATATCTATAAATAATAAAATTATGTTAATTAAAATTTCTTTAGAACAATTTTCAGGTTTATTATTCCTTTTATATCACTTATAACTTTGCTATAACAATAATTTAATTATTCATGTTCATATCTGTCTTTTTTGTCGATGTTCAGTACTTGAGTAAAAGTTAACTACTTATAGTTACAAATTTTTTCATGTGGTAAAAAGTCCATTATCTCCAGAATTATATTCATGATTTAGATATAATATAAATCATAAATATCCCTTATATATTTATATATAATAGTCCATATATTTTTGATATATGAAAATGAGATTCACTGTTCATGGAGACGGTAAGCCATACATACGGATGAACACTCCTTTCATTTATTATTTTCATTTTTGAAGGAATAAAAAAATGATACATAGGAATATTATAATTCCATTATAATATAATATTTAATATATGACACATATTTTCATCAACACTATCCTTTATATGTTCCATTTATGGCATGAATGAGTCATATTACATTTAGGGGGCGGTAGTCCACACTATCTCAAATGAAATTATCGTATTTACCCATTATGGAAACCCTAAAGGTATGATATAAATGATAAATAAAAAAACACATATACAATATATATATATATAATATATATAACATATAAATATAGTTCCATTATAATGTCCACCATGAGAGGCGGTATGATATAATTTAATAAACATCATTTCTTGTGGTAGTAGTTCGTCGTCCACAAAAACAGTATGTTCTAAATCTATTAGATGGAGGTTTGTATAAGCTTAGTTTAAATAACTCTCTTAATAAAAACCTATTATATTTTTGATATTGTTTTTTATATATAATAAATTATAAAGAATAAAATTCATAGTGAAGACGTATAATAATGGAAAGGAATTTTAGAGAAGGAGTTACCTCTTAAAACGTGTAACTCTATTTCATTTGAGCAAAAAGGCTATATGGAATTTCTTTATGAATTAGGGAATGCTTCTAGAAGGAATAGGAGAATATTGGGAGCTTCTTGGAGTATATTTGGGATGAGCCAAGGGGCTTGAGAGGTGGGTGTAGTGGGTTTGATGTTGTGGCATTTTATAAGAGCCGGAGGGGCTCTTTAGGAGAGTTTCAACATATTAATTTATTATAAAATTATTTTCGGTATCATAAGGTCCAAACTCATTAAATAAAAATATAATATTAATATAATTCCTAATAAAATCATCCAATAATAAAATCATAGTTTTTGGATATTTTTTAATACTTATCTTTTTCATTTAACCATTTTTTACTCTTATAGTTTTATCAAGAATTTAACACTTTGAGAATCAAAATAGTTAACAAAAAAAGACAAATATAAAATTAAAGAGTCAATAAAAAAATTTATACATAAGATTATATTTCTACAAATCATATATTTTTTTTGGAATTTTATCATATTTATTATGTTATGTTATATTTTAAAATATTAATTATTTCTATTTGGACAATATTCATATCATGTCTTTTTAAAAAAACAACAACAACTTGATTGATTCAAAAAAACTTCCTTAATTCAAAGATAACAAGCATAAATCACTAATCAAATTCGTGTATGATATCAAAATTACCAAATTACTTTTATATTTACAATTATAATATCATTCATTTGAGTATTTTTTTAATGAAGTAATCAATGCATAATCATTGTGTCATAGTTAAAAATATTTATTTAATATCTAAAAAGTATAAATAAAAAACAATGATTCACTAAATCTTATTATATTTAAAATTATTATGTATATTCTAATAGATCACTTATATATCCCCATGTAAAAATTGTTTTACAAAAAGACATATGTTTAGGTTATATTTTCCTTAACTTTAAATTAAAAGTAATTAAATGTAATTTTCAAGTACATGTGGCTACATGGGGTCTGAAAATTGACCCAAGGATTCCCATGGTTGGACTTATATAATCCAATATAGTTAGGACATGTTTTAGAACAATTTAATATTAATATAATATTATGTTTTAACCTTATTTACCATATTTACCCTATAACCATGCTAAATAAAATATTTACTAAAGATACTATTAATAATATCTAAAAACCAAAGGTACCTTTTTATAGAATTTGGACCTCTTGATTCCAAATGTGTAATAAATTTTTCTATATTGAAAACAAAAAATATTCATAAATTAATTTAAAATTAATTTTCATTGTCAATACAAAAAAGTGTGTTTTTAAGAAGTAAAAAACTACAAAAAGATTGATATTTGTTTATGTCCAATTTCAATGTGAAATTACATCCAAAAACAATCATTTTATTAAATGGTAATAAAATAATCTAATTATTATTTAAAACCAATTAAAAAGAATCTAACCATATAAATAAATTTTATGAAAAGATAGTTTGGAATTAAAATGCAGTATTTTTCAATATTCATTATAAAATGAACTTTAGGAGAAAAATAACAAATATATACCCTAAGTAAATTTTGATTTCACCATTATAAATAAGAATTCAACATTATCAAATGGAGCATAAAGAAGTTAAAATCACTATATTTAAAAAATTTTCTCCATCAAAAGGCGGCAAAATGACCTTTTAAGAAATATTAAGGTATCTCATACTTAAAATAAAATCCATTCTTATTTTAAGCCTATAAAATTTAATGGATGAATTTAAATACATTTAACAAACAGTTATAATAATATTTTTTTAGTTATGTTCATTCCCTCCAGTAGAACATCTAGGCGTTAACTACTATTTAAAATAATAATAATATTATACTAATTTTCGGTATAACTCATCATTGTGTGAAACATATGATTTTGGAGAAATTCGTTTTTGTGTATTGAGAATGCAATCTGATATAACATACCATTGAAATTAAAATTTATATTTACTTCAAAAATATTAATAAATATTAAAATTTCATATTCTTTATTTACCTGGGGTGTTACAATGTAGCATGTGGATAATTATTGTGTAATGGAGTGGTCATCCGAATGGTCAAAAATATTGGTGGTGGTAAATGTAGTGGAATGAAAACAATTATTTATGGTGGTACCATAATTCTAACTCAATTTATATTTTTAGATTAATTTCCATGAATATTTATAGTAGCCAATGAAAATGTATTCACTAAATCCCATATCACTATAGGTGTGGAAAATTATACAATAGTGGATTGTAGATGTAGTGTTGTCTATATTACTAATTCCAAAGGAAAAATAGTTTGTGTATCCCCTATTATAGATTATGTGGGTTATAAAATTTTCATCCAAGCCATAATTTGAGCATCATGATCAAAAAATACAGACTCTTTATTTTATATTATCATGAGTAATATATTTTTATCTCCGTTTCCATATTCCAATAATTTTTTTCTTTTCCAATTTTTTATTTATTTCAATTTGATCATCATGATTCATTAATAATTCTGTTCTATAATCCACCTGGTATTTGGTCTGCAATACATTATTATATAAAACATGCATATTAATAGTGTTATGAATCGACGTAGTTATTTGTAAATTTTTATGGACCTTAGTGTCCACCAACACCTACCTCTAGATAATAAATACAGTATGATATTATATATACTTCTATTATGGGGACATGATTTCATTTGTGGTGGGATTGAAATGTTATTTTAGGTATATCATAAATATTATATAGTGGACGAAGGGTATAATTATGGTGTCTATAATATTGAGTGGTAGATCCTTAACGAATGAAATAAAAAAATATATTATCAACTCTGTTATTCTAGGTTGTCGAATATCATCACCTAATGAAAGAGAGGATAAAGGTAAAAGTTGTGACTCAACATAAATACTTCCATCCATAAATCCCATAACCAATATATTTATGTTCGGTTAGATTTTTTCTATTGTTGAATTGGTTAATAATTTTAGATAACTTTTTCTTAATGTAATAATGGGAAGAAATATACAAATCTCCAACTAAAAATTTTTCTACATTGGCCCCATGGCTGCTGAATGTGTGTGTGTGTGTGAATTCGTATAATAATTAGGATAGAGTGTGTTATTTAATAGCATCATATATTCTTTCCTCACCATTTTATACATACCCATTTTGTAATGATTTTTCATATCAATTTATTATAACTTCTAGAAGTTAGTATCATTCTATAATGAATAATCAATTGTAGGTATATGTAATGTCTAATTTAAAACAAAAACCATATCATCACACAAATTCACATACTCCTCATGTTTTTAACATTCTAAATTAATGATAATTTCCATATTAGGCATATTTACTCAAAGATGTAATGGATTATACATATGTCCAATTAATTTAGCACTTATGGGTTTCCCCTTTGGAGATCCTCAAATGTGGTGATCACCTTGTAGAATATGATAATTGTTGAGTATTTCATCTAAAAACTCATTAATTTTACTACTTAACTTCTAGAAAAAAAAATTATTGAAAAAAAAATCATTTAAGAAAATAAGAATTTATTCCATTGGGGATTATCATTTTGAATTCCTTATCGGCTGCAAAAAAAATATGATTAATATTAGGCCATCTAAAAATATTTTTAAAATTTTAGAATATAATTATTTCCTTTTAATTATAATAAGATATCCTTATGATTTAATGTCAACTATTTTAGAAAATAAAAAATGTTTTCTTAGTGGGATTTTTTTAATATAAATAAATTCTCTTAAATAAAATTTTATTAATTAGTCTCTCATAGAAGGATCCAATAAAATCCTGATTAGAGGATATGTGTTAAGTAATTTTTCAATTTCTATCAATTTAGTATCAAATTATTCATTGTATGCACAAACAATTTCAATTTAAAAAAATCATATTTAATGGTCCAGAAATCATAGGTTCGTTTTTTATGATCTCAAATGGATGGATTTCTGGTTTAGTCGAGGTTGTTAATTAGAAATTAGCAGTTGGATTTTTTTAATGGATTATGTATTACATATTGTTTTTTTATACAAGGATTATTGGGAAGAGGTTTGTGGCTATGAAAACCATTTTTTCATTTTTTTGGAGAATCCATGCCTTCCTTGATTCTTTAAATGATTACCTCAAAATGTTGGATTTGAGTATCATTAGACATGTTCCTTATTGAAAATAACCCCCCCATATATAGATATATATTAATGGATAGATAAATTTATTGTGTAAAATATATTCATTCCCACATATCACTAAACAAAAATGAACTACGATAAATAAATGAGCATAAATTGGTAAATATGGACTCAATAACATTGTTTTTTGAATTGGAAGGTATATGTAGAATGAGGTTTTTTATGGAGTAAATATACGAATGATAATCAATGTAATACTTCAGTATAAATATTATTTTTTAGGATTGTTTTATTGAACAAATAATTTCGATAACAACCATAGTTTTTTTATACCAATCATAAGTTGATATTGAATTGCAAAAAAAATGAGAAAAATAATCTTGAAGAAATGTTCAAGATCATAAAAGTAACTATGTGATTCATGATAACTGAGTGACCTCCTAATATATCCACAATTTATTATCATTACCACATGTATTTTGTAGAGGCCTCAAAAATATTACTAATTAATATTTTGGAGCATTTAAAAATTTAAGGATTAATATAATAAATTTTATATTATTATGTATATTTAAAATATTTCACATTTTCATGAAATTTATATTTTTAGTGTTAACATAATAAATAATATTATAATTAATATATATATATATATATATAAATTGAAATAAATTAATAAACAAGTAATAAATTTTAATTAATGAATAATAAAATTATCTAATGTCAAAATGGTTGTTTTAGATGAAAAATTATTATTAAAGTATTGTTTATGTTTATCTAAAATTAAATTCATCACTTTAAAAATAATACTCTAATAAACAATTTCAATATATATGATCAGTTTTGGAGTCATTTAAATATTAATTTATATGAAATAATATTATGAAAACATAATGTTTAATAAGGTTTTTCTTATATAAATTTTTTTCATTAATTATTATGTTCTTTATTTAAGTGTTAAAATTTTATTAATTTGAATTATAAAGTTAAAATATAAATATAATTTTTATACATATCATTTCATAATTATATTAACGTGATTTTATTGTATTTTTTAAAATTATTGCTATTAGTGAATAGTTGAGAAATAGTTTTTGCAATTAAAACTATAAATTTTATAACATCATTGTGATATATAAATGACTAAGATATTTATAAAACCCTATTAATTAAACAAATATCTATTTATGGAGAAATTTAATGATTTTAAAAAATATATTTTGATTTTTCGAGCCCATGTTTACTATTTTGGTACCTTTGTTTTAAAATTTTATATGTAAAAAAAATTGGTCATTTTCCTTTAATTAAGTTCAATCATGATTCTATCTGGTTATTGACTGGTTTGAAAATAATATAACACTATATAATTTAATCATAAAATAAAAAATATCTTCTAAATCAATAATATTTAAATTAATTTTCCAAAATAAGTATATATTCAATTCTATTCTAATGAATACATGTTTTATAAATAGTAATATTGTTTCCTATGCAAAATTATATCAAAATTAATTTTTATCAAATTTAGAAATTGAGTAAAATAAATATTACTTTACTTTATAAATCATCTTAATTATTCTCTGTTAATAATTTCAATTTTATTTTTGTAATGGCCTAGACCCTCATGGTCTATCCCTTGGCCAAAATCTGAATCCTAAGGGTGGCGTCTCGGTGGTAGGACGCTCAATCAGTGTGCGACCGATCGGCATGTGACCAAACAGTGTGTGATCGATCAGTGTGCGACCCATCGACCTGTGACCGATCGGCGTGTGAATCGATCGGTGTGTCAGCGATCGGAGTGCGCCCGATCGTCGTGAAGCCGATCGGTGTGTGCCTGATCGGTGCCTCACCGATCAGTCTATGGCATGATCGGTGCGACCGATTAGTGTGTGGAACGATCGGGGCGACCGATTGGTGTGCGGAACGATCGGTACGATTTGATCGGTGTAACCCGGCCTTGTCGGGTTTTTCTTCTACAGTACTCTCGTAACATGACTTTTAGCCTTTTTTACCTTTTCGAAGTGGTTCAAGGCCATTTTATTTTTATCCCATAATCAATGTTCAAATTCCAAAGAGTGGGGAAACCCTCAACAGACCCAGCTTTGTGTCCGCGTAATGTACCCCTCTGTTTATATAAAAACCATTAAATGTTGCATTTGTTACCACCTTTTTTCTCTTGGGATCATTAAATAACAATTAATTCAGTCGTGTGTAACCACCCAACTGCATGGTGAAACCACAATCTGACCTTATAGCCATGCGAAATTCCATATCCTGTGAGAACCAGATCTCATCCTTATCTCGCACGGGAATCTCTTCTTCTTCATTCCTATTTTTCTTCTCCTTTATTCCTGGTGTGTTTTGAGTTCCCCGTTCTCGAGGAAAGTTGTGCGCCTGTGCCAAAGCTTTTCTGCTCACCCTTAGAGTCCCCGACGTTCCTCCCCTACAAGTCATGCATCCCCCGTTCATGGCGCGTGGAGAAGAACTTCGATCCTTGATAATCTAGCTAGGGTTTTCCTTTGTCTCTCCTTACTGTGTATCATGCTAGGAGGGTATCCAACTGATTCTGTAGGATGGATGGAACCAAAACGTTAATGAATATAAAAACAGACTTTTAGAGATTGAGGGGGGGAGTGCGATCAATGTTCTAGTGCTTTTTCCTTACCCTTGATTATTTATGTTGTGAAATGTATGGGCTCATTATCAATGAAAATCATGGCCATTGGTGGTATTTCCATGCGCACTAATAATCCATTGTCTTCTATGATAATTTAATGGCTCCAACATGGGAAATTGGTTAATTACGTAAACTCGTCCGATTAAATGAATGTCCAGTGAACAACAAACCTTGTGTGATCACCCCGGTTAACTAAACAGAAAGAAGAAAACATAGAGAATTATTTTCTTGAAGCTAGAATTTTCCCTACTGTGTTTTGGTAGTAGGTGTATTTACTATTTGTTGCATAAGGGGTGATGTGGATGGGGATGGGTTCCTCTGTTCTGGTATAATTTTTGGTTGTGAATCTGAAGCTGTGTGGGGCTGTATCTCGAGGATTGTTTTGGTTCCCGTACATTGAGGGATCTCACTGAACACTTTGGTGTTGTGACTTTGCAAGAGAACAGGGTGTGAATGCTTAAATTTTTGTTTGGAAATTTCTCTTTTCTTGGCTTGTGGTTATGCTGTTTGTTTTCTAGTAGTGTATAATTCACCTAATGTGATCACTTGAACTTGAAAACAAGAATGGTTTAAATGGGGAATTGGTTTTGGGAATGAGTTGTGACTTGCCCGTGAGTGTTGTGGTGTTCTTTTATGAATGAATAGTAACTAGGATGTTTGTGAATAGGTTTTGGAACCCCTAGGTTGGGATGAGTTCTTGTTACCTATACAATTATCGGTAGTTTTTATGTTTTTTATTCGCACCCCACCCAAGTTGAGAACTTAGTTCCGAACACCCCCATTTCATGGGGGAGGGTGTTTTTTCCAACACTCTTATGAGTGGATGGTTATTATCTCCTTTTCTGCTCCCTTTACCGAATAACCCAAGACTTTTCAGGCAGGTTGTGACGGCCTGAGGTCCATTATAGCCCAAGAATCTTTGGGCAGGGTAGTTGTGGTGGTTGGCCCAGGTGTGTGCGGGCAGGTTGTTCCCAAGAGTCTTCGGGATGATGCTCAGGTGTCTTCAGGAGTGGAAGTAGATGTTCTGGCCCAGATTTTTTTGGGCGTGGTTTCATGTGGTGGTTGCGTCCCAGGTGTTTGCGGGCAGGGTTTCATGTGGTGGTTCCGGCCCAGGTGTTTGCGGGTGGGATGTTTGGTTGTGGCCTTGTGTGTGCGGGCGGGGTGTATCAGTGGGACTATAGTGAGAATGGCGGGATTGGTTCGATGCATAGGAGGTCTTTAATAAATAGTCGGAAAGAGTTGTGGGGAACCCAAATTTTTATGTGATATTACTATACATTACTTAACTTTCATTATTTGGGGAGTGTTCCTTGGTGACGCTCAGGTGGATAGTTTTCCTTGCTAGGTTCTTTGGTTGTCTCTTTCTCACAGGGAATTATAATGCCTCCCCACTTGTGCACGAGAGTCTTTAGTTTTCCGTAATGAATATACTTGTATGCTCACCCTACGTATATAAAACTGTTTTCAGGTTTCTAGGAGGACTTCATGGATTGTGCGAGGCCGTACTAGCTCGAACGTTGGGACAGTTTCAATTGCTATTTTTCCTTTCCTTGGTACTTTATCTTTGTATCCCCCTTGTACTTTTTTGTATTTAATTTTGTAACATGAATATGAGAATGGTTTTCTTTTTGATTCACTTTCACCCCCAGTTTTGGTGTTGTTGGGATTTACTATCTTATCTCCTGATCCTATTAAATAAAAAGGGTAATTCCTTCAATCTTGTGTATGATTATATACCCTTGGTACTAGTTTCCACTCCAGGACCTACTGATAGCGGGTCTCGGGGGCTCATTATCTTTCCTTAAATTTGAAGAAGGAACGACCTTGCAATATTTTGTCCCTTCCCTCATCTTGGTGAAGGCGGGTCGTGATAGAATGGTACCAGAGTCAGAGGTAGAGAGATAGGATGGGGTCTAGAGTTAGGAATAGTGAGGATTGCATGGGATGGTAGGGGAACAATGATTGGTGATCATGGTGCATGAATTAGGTCAGGGAAGACCGGCTAAGACATGGGATTTTAGCCCCCCTCCCCCCCCCCCCCCCCCCCGTGATCCGATGCAAGGACTCTGGGCCTACCAAACGACCAAGTGAGGCTGCACTGATTGCAGGGTAGAAACCATAGGGATGGTACATGCATTATAATGAGTTGTTTTCTAGTTTTTATGGGTGTTCTAGGGATTTAAAATGAATTATCTGTCAAAGAAGATTTAAGAACAATATTCTACACTACATGGTATTAGAAATTCCATGTTTACCTTGCAGCTATGGCACCTAGGAGATGACCACGAGCATTTCGGGCGATCGAGGCCCAAGAGGTTGACTTGGAAGATCGATAGAGGGCTGAACGAGAAGAGGAATATGATAAGTGGTAGAGAACACTTTGTGCCTTTCAGTGAAAGACCCTCAGGAAGTATAATGACAACATCTCAGAAATGGAGACAGAGAGCTGGTTAGATGAGCTGGTGATAGATTTTAGCTTGATCTGGGCTCTGACAGAGAATTGGGTTCCTCTGGTGGTGAGCCAGATGTGTGGATCAGTGCGTCAGTGGTTGACACATTATCTTGGGGGAGAAGAGGGAGATGGAGGTTATGTCGAATGACTTCGAGAAGGAGTTTCAGGCAGAATTCCTCTCTTCCACGATGAAGGATGAGAAGATGCTGGAGCTAATCTCCCTCCAGTAGGGGATCATGTATGTGATAGAATCGGGGATCATGTTTAAAGATCTTCATCACTTTGCTCCAGACCTCTTTCTAGATGAGGAGTCTCGGGCGAGATTTTTGGAGGAGGAACTTTGACCTTCTCTTCAGTATGGCGTTACTCCCTTCACCCTACAGATGTACTTGGATGTCTAGAAGAAGGATGAAGTGGTGGAGAGGATACAAACCCTGGGAGGTGTATCATGATAGGGAATATACTTGTGCTCGTTGAAGCAGAAAGCCCTTAGTAGTAGGCCACCGACTTCAGGACCCTCTAGGTTTAGACCAACAGGAAGCATGCCTCAATAGTTCTAGTTCGGATCTTTGGGCCCTTACCCTTTCCATTCAGGCCCAGGGCCGAGATGCTTCCTCTGTGGAAGCTATGGGAACCTTCGGAATTAGTGCCTGGATAGAGTACAATACATAGAGGGAGGGCAGGTTCAATGCCCACCTCAGCAGCAGCAGTTTCCAGCTAGACCCTTTCAGCAGAAGTAGTAGGGGCAGCAAGCTCTCGCTCCTCTGAGGGCAGGAATTGCAGGAGGAGGCTGACCTTAGGACACCCCTAAGGGACCTCAACTAGGGCATGGTCAGGGAGGTGGATGACAGCCGAGAGGCAGAGGAGCCGGGCATGGACAGTTGCACACCGTGGAGGCATCGGTTCCAGCAGGGCCAAAATTCATTCGAGTTATGATCAGCTTGTTTAGTACTCTTTAATATGCCTTGTTCGATACAAAAGCTTTTCACTCTTTTGTTTCACCCAGTCTAGACCATGCTATGGGTTTAGATTCTGAGAGACTTCTAGTGCCCCTGGTGTTGAGCACACCAGTCGAAGGTTAGACCAACTTGTTTTATGTATTCTATGGGTGTAGAATGATGATATGACCACATCAGTCTATCCAAGATATTCCACTATTGCAGATATAACCTTACGATGTCATCCTAGGAATTCACTGGCTGTTATCTGTATATGACGTCATTGACTTCTTCTGAGGAAGGGTCATGTTTTCATATTTGGGCGGTCGACGTGTAACTTTCATCGGGGAGCGGGGTTTCCAGAAAAGCAGAAGGTGAGAGGAGCCCCTCCTTTACTTGTTAACTGAACTATCAGTGGAGTCGGTGGATGTAGATATGGTGGAAGTCCTAGGGATCTTCATTGAGTTTATGGATTTCTTCTCTGAGGAGGTTGCGACTCTACCCCCTCGATGTGATGTTTAGTTTGGGATATACTTGTAACCTGGTGCCCGTCCGATTTCGATGGCTCCCTACCATATGTCACCTTTAGTGTTAAAGGAGTTGCGAATTCAGATTCAAGACCTGATAAAGAAGTATTTTGTTCAACCAAGTGCGTCACCCTAGGGTGCTCCAGTCTTATTCGCAAAGAAGGCAGATGGTGGTCTCAGGATGAGCATAGACTACCAGAGACTAAATCGGGTAACAATCAAGAACCATTACTATCTCTAAAGAATAGATGACCTTTTCAACCAGTTAAAAGGGGTAGGTTGGTTCTCCAAAATTGACCTGCGGTCGGGATATCACCAGTTAAGGGTGATGGAGGGTGACATATCAAAGACTGCCTTCAGATGCAGATATTGGAACTTTGAGTTTGAGGTCATGTCGTTCGGCATTACAAACGCTCCAGTTGTATTAATGGGGCTCATGAACTCTGTTTTCTAGGAATACCTGGATTGGTTCATAGTCGTGTTTATTGACGACATCCTTATCTACTCAAGGTCAGAGGAGGATCATGCTAAGAACATGATAATGATTTTAGAAGTCCTCTAACAGCACCAACTCTATGGTATGTTGTCCAAGTGCAAGTTCTAGACACGATAAGTGCACTTCCTTGGGCACGTGGTGTCCGAGCAGGGAATAGTAGTGTACCCATCGAATGTCGAGGCAGTTGTTTCTTCAGCATCACCCAAGAACATGGCAGAAGTTCGTAGTTTCCTTAGACTAAAAGGTTACTATCGGAGGTTTGTGCCCAACCTCTCACGAGTTGTGGCACCTTTGAAAACCTTGAAAAATAAGGACCACGATTTTGTGTCGGATGGGCAGTGCCAGGTAGTCTTTACCTATCTGAAGGAGAGGTCGGTAAGTGCCCTAGTGTTGAGGTTTCCGGAAGAAGGGGCGGTGTATGAGGTGTTCTGTGATGCTTCAGGACAAGGCCCCAAGTGTGTGCTGATGCAACGACAAGGGTTGATCTCTTACGGGTCTAGACAGTTGCGTCCTCATAAGCATAATTATTCCACCCATGACCTGGAGCATGTGGTATTCGTTTTTTACTAATGTTGTGACGACATTACTTCATCAAGGAGCGCTTCGTGGTTTTCACAGATCGCAAAATCTTGAAGTATATATTCTCCCAGTGGGACCTGAACTCATGACATCGAAGGTGGATGGAGTTCCTTTAGCACTATGACATCGATATTTCCTACACCTCAAGAAAAGGGAATGTGGTGGCCGATGCCTTCAGCAGGACGTCGCAGAAGGATGCGGTTCGAGAGTTGGCAGATGCTTGGAAGGAGATGGAGGAGTTGGCTGCCCTGCACTTTGATGTGAGGGACGATGGTGGTAGAGGTTGTATGTTTGAGATGACGGTTCAATCCTCTCACTGTGGCAGTTGGAGGAGTCTTAGTGGGGAGACATTGAGAGTGAAGTGATGCGTGATCGGGTTAACCAAGGTGATGCTCCGGAAGGGTGGATATAGGATGGTCAAAATTAGATTCTTTTCCTAGGAATGATGTTTGTCCTATAGGAGATGTGTGGAAGGGTTCTTGTTGAGTTCTACAACTCACCCCTAGTAGTGCACCTAGGAGTTTCCAAAATGTACTGGAGTTTGAGTGGTCAATTCTGGTGGACCGGGGTAAAGCGGGTAGTGGTAGAGTTTGTGGCTAGGTGCCTAGTGTGTTAGCAGGTGAAGGATAAAAAACGTGTTCCAGGTAGCTTATTTTAGCCTTTAGACGTCCCTAAGTAGAAGTGGGATGACATCTCGATGGATTTCGGCATAGGACTACCCAAGGTTCAAGGAGGCTGCGACGCTATCTGGGTAGTGGTGGAACAATTGACAAAATCGGCTCACTTTCTAGGGATCAAGGAGTTCGGAGAAGATGATGCTGTAGCACGGAGGTACGCCGATGAGGTGGTGTGGTTGCATGGAGTTCTGAGGTCCATAGTCTCGGATAGGGATGCACGGTTTACCTCATGGATCTGGAGAGTATTGCAGCATGAATTTGGCACCCACCTACGTCTTAGCACTTCGTTCCACCCATCAGAAAGATGGCCAGATAGATTGTACCATCCAGACAATTGATGACATGCTACGAGCATGTATTCTGGACTCTAGGGGATCATCGTTTCAATACTTACCTCTGGTAGAGTTTTCCTACAATAATAGTTATCACTCTACCGTTGGCATGGCTCCATTCGAAGCCTTGAATTGAAGGCCATTTCGCTCACCCGTGTGCTGGACCGAGGTTGGGGAGACAATATTTCTTGGCCCGGAGGTGGTGCAGACCACGACAGAGAAGATTCAGCTTATACGAGAGAGGATGAAGGCGGCTCAGGACCGATAGAAGTCATATGCCGATAATATGAGGAGACCCTTGGAGTTTGGGGTCGGGGACCATGTATTCTTGAAGGTCTCCCCTCGGCATGGGCAACAGAGGTTCGACAGGGGGAGTATGCTCTCTCCATGTTTCATCGGATCGTTTCATGTTTTGCGGAGGGTGAGAGAAGTGGCTTATCAGCTAGCGTTACCACCACCACTACTAAGAATACATGACGAATTCCTTGTGTCACAACTCCGGCGGTATCTACACGACGATTCACACGTCCTCGACTGGGGAAAGCTGGACATCGAGGCCGGCGTGACTTTTGTGGAAAGTCCGGTAAGGATCGAGGATCATGAGGAAAAGGTGATCTGCGAACGGACCATTCCTTTAGTTCGTGTGCTATGGAGACCTAGTGGGCTGGAAGAGAGTACCTGGGAACAGGAGGCACAGATGCGCGCCAAATACCCAGAGCTGTTTTGATTTTTGTTCTACTTTTTGTGATGGAACACCTTACCTTGTTAATAATGGAATGTATGGTTTTTCTTACTCTCTAGATGCATGTGAAAAGTCCTGACTGTGGAGGTGGGAGGACCTGATCCCTAATCAAGACGCATTAAGGTGGATGCGATTAAACCCATGTTGGCGAGTCAATGTCTCCCAAAGAGGACAGAATCTTTAAATGGAAGAAGAAACTCCCTAACCCATATGATTGGACATCTTGACCCTTTAATGATGCATGGTTGTTTGGGGGGAGAGGTGTTTCTAGATGTCGATGAGGTTCAATCCTGAGAGGTATCATTCAAGGTTGTTGTTCGGACCCCCTCATTTTCATGTAGTTTGATTTTAATTCTTGAGGGAGAGAATAGTTGGAGAGGTTTCTAATGTAATTTCTTAGAACCTCATGGTCCATCCCTTTTCCAAAATCTGGATCATAAGGGTGGCGTCTCGGTGGTAGGACGCTCAATCGGTGTGCGACCGATTGGCGGGTGCCTGATTGGAGTGCCATGATTGTTGTGTCACTAATCAGTGCCTCACCAATAGGTGCGACCGATCAGTGTGTGGCATGATTGGTGCGACCGATCGGTGTGTGGCATCATCTATACGACGCGATCGGTGTAACCCAGCGTTGTCGGGTTTTTCTTCTACAGTTCTCCCATAACACCACTTTTAACCTATTTTACCTTTTTGAAGTGGTTCAAGGCCATTTTAGTTTTATCGCATAATCAATGTTCAAATTCCTTAGAGTGGGGTGACCCTCAATGGACCCATATTTGTGTCCGCAAAATGTGCCCCTCTGTTTATATAGAATCCTTTAAATGTCGGAGCTATTACCACTTTTTTTTCCAATGGGATTTATTTAATAAAAATTAATTCAGTCGTGTGTAACCACCCAACCGCGTGGTGAAACCACGATCCGAACTTAAATCCATTTGAAATTCCATATCTTGTGACAAACTTATCCCATCCTTATATCGCACGGGAATATCTTCTTCTTCCTTTCTCTTTTCCTTCTCTTTTCTTTCTAGTGTGTTTTGAGTTCCCCCTTCCTTCGGCGAGCGGTGCGCCTATGCCGAAGCTTTTCAGCTCACCCTTGGAGTCCCCGACATTCCTCCCCTACAAGTAGCGCATCCCCTATTCTTGGCGTATGGAGAAGAACTTTGATCCTTGATCATCTAGGTAGGGTTTTCCTTCGTCTCTCCTTATTTTGTATCATACTAGGAGGGTATCCTACTGATTATTAGGGTTGGATGGAACAAAAACATTAATGTAGATAATAAATAAACTTTTAAAGAAGCAAGGAGGGGAGTGCGATCGATGTTCTGCTGCTTTTTCCTTATCCTTGATTATTTATGTTGTGAACTGTATGGGTTCATGCTTACAGAAAATCATGGTCGTTAGTGGTATTTTTTTGTGCACTAATGAACCCTTGTATTTGGTGATAATTGAATGGCTCCAACATGGGAAATTGGTTAATTACTTAAACTCGGTCTATTAAATTAATGTCCAGTGAACAAAAAAACTTGTGTGATCACCCCTGTTAGATAAACAGAAAGAAGAAAACTTATCGAATGATGTGCTTGAACCTGGAAGTTTCCCTACTATGTATTGGTAGTAGGTGTGTGTATTGTTTGATTCTTAAGGGGTGATATGGATGGGTATGGGATCTTCTGTTGTGGTACAATTTTTGGTTGTGAATCTGAAGCTGTGTGGGGCTGTATCTCGAGTCATGGTTTGGTTCCAGTACTTTGAGGGATCTCACTGACCCCTTTGTTGTTGTGACTTTACAAGAGAACCGGGTGTGAATGCTTAAATTGATTTTTGGCTATTTATCATTTCCTACCTTGTGGTTATGCCTGTTATTTTCCCTGTAGTGTAGAATTCACCAAATTTTATCACATCAACATGAAAACAAGAATGGTTTAAATGGGGAATTGGTTTTGGGAATGAGTTGTGACTTGGCAGTGAGCTATGTGCTGTTATTTTGTGAATAAATAGTAATGTGGGTGTTTATGCATCGGTTTTGGAACCCCTAGGTTAGGATGAGTTCTTGTTACCAATACATATATATGTAGTTATTATGTTTCTTATTCGCGCCCCACCCATGTTGAGAACTTAGTGTCGAACACCAGCATTTCATGGGGGATGATGTTTTTCCCAACACTCCTATGAGTGGTTGGTTATTAGCTCCTTTTCTGCTCCCTTTCCCGAATAGCCCAAGACACTTCCGGCAGGTTGTGACGGCCTGAGGTCCATTATAGCCCATGATTCATTGGTCATGGTAGTTTTGGTGGTTGGCCTAGGTGTGTGTGGGAATGTTGTTCACATGAATCTTTGGGATGAGGCCGAGGTGTCTTCGGGCGTGGCAGTAGCTGTTCTGGCCCAGGTGTTTGTGGTCATTGTTTCATGTGGTGGTTGCGGCCTAGGTGTTTGCGGGCGTGGTTTCATGTGGTGGTTGCGGCCTAGGTGTTTGCAGGCGGGATGTGTGGCTGTGGCCCAGGTGTGTGCGGGCAGGGGGTGGCAGTGGTACTGTGGTGAGAATGGCGAGATTGGTTCGATGCATTGGATGTCTTCAATAACCAGTGGGAAAGTGGCATGGGGTACCCAAATGTCGATTTTCTATTACTATACATTACTTTACTTGCGTTATTTGGGGAGTGTTCCTTAGTGAGGCTTGGGTGGAGAGTTTTTTTGCTAGGTGCTTTGGTTGTCTCTTTCTCACAGGGCATTAGAATTCCTCCCCACTTGGGCACAAGATTAGTTGGTTTTCCCTACTGAGTATACTTATAGGCTCACCCTACATATATAAAACTTCTTTCATGTTTCCAAGAGGACTTCAGGGATTGTGCGGGGCCATACTAGCTCATACATTGGGACAGTTGCTGTTTCTATTTTTCCTCTCCTTGGTACTTTATCTTCGTAGTCCCCATGTTCTTTCTGGTATTTACTATTGTAACATGCATATGGGAATGGTATTATTTTGGCTTCACTTTCACCCCCAGTTTTGGTGTTTTTAGGATTTACTATCTTATCTCCCAATCCTATTAAAGAAAAATGGTAATGACTTCTATCTTGTGTATGATTATATACCCTTGGTGCTAGTCCCCACTCTGGGACCTATTGAAGGCGGGTCTCGAGGGTCATTATCTCTCCATCAACATGAAGAAGGAAGGGTCTAGCAATCTTTTATCCCATCCCTCATCTTGCTGAAGGTAGGTCATGACAATTTTAATGTTTAAGAAATAATTTACATAGTACAAATTATTCACCTCTATAATGGTTTAAATTAGGTTATACTGTGAAATCAATAGATAATGTCTCTAATAATTGAAAATTATCATCTCAGGATTGTTGGGGTGAGGAATTATGTGATCTTAATAGATATTGTTTCCACTAATATTAAAATTTTATCAAATTTGTAAAAATTATCCAATTCTATTTATATTATGAAAATTACTTTTAACAAAATTCTCCCCACTCAATTATAAATGTACTACTTCACCATCCAATATATTATGATACATTAATCTTCTTATCTTAGAAATTATCAATCTAAGATATTTATCAATAATGTATTTCAGGTTTTAGTGTTGTTTATCTCATGAAAATATCACCATTCACATGATTAATCCACTTTGAAAAGGAGTCATACAAAGGAGCAAAGAAATATCTCCATATCAATATTTTTTATTTTTATTCCTTTAATTATTATTTTCATATCTTATATATATATTATGAACATAATAATTTAATTATATATATATAATAAATATACTAAAATTTCATTATATTGAAATAATAACCATTATTTTCCTTCAACCAACCTATTTTATAATGAAAATGTCACCTTTGTAGTTTTCAGTTCCCCACTTACAATGATGATGTATGCCATTTTTCATTATCAACATTCAGATGTGGTTCCTACAAATATATTTGATGAATAAATATTATATTTATAAAATGATTAAAATTATATTATTTATCCTTTTTTCATTAATAGTATATAATTTTTTTTTCATTTTAACAACATAAAATGAGTATAAAAAGGCATCTATTACAATATAAATCTATTATTTAAAATCTATTAAGACGTATATATATTATAGTATGTTATGATAAATTTTATATAATATTATATATATAGATATATTATGTACCCATAAACATGTAATGATATCTAAATATATTATAATAAAATAAAAATGTAATGGATAAAACTACTAAAATAAGTGACAAATATTAACCAAAATTGATACATATATGTAATAAATAAATATAAATGATTAAAATAAAATGTTTTAAATGTTAAAAAGGTTATAAAATATATATTTAATGATTCTTATTTTTTATATTTGAGGTTAGTTTTAATTCAAATATTTAGGAATATAATAAAAATAATAATAGGTCTCCAAAAAAATAAATTTGAAGGATAAAAAATTATAAAAACTAGAAGGATTGTTATTTACATTTTAAGGTATAAGAGTCTCTCAATAAAAATTGACATAAAATTTTCTATTTACACCCCACAAACAAAACTCAAAATTTGGATAATGTTTCATAAACTCTATTACCCTCTGTAGTGGAATGAGACACTATAATTGACATTTTCGCGAAATATTCTACAAAATCCTCCCTATCCACTACAATTCTCTAAGAGTTCAATAAATGATAAAATTAATTTCATTAAAATATCGTAATATTCAATCCATAATCAAAAATTTACATGTTAATCCATATTCAAATATTCTCCTTCAATTATTTATGATTATTTTCACATGCATCCAAATCATTGAATATGTTTTATTCATTAAATATTATATATATTTTATAATTTTATTTTATTCTATGATCTATGACGTTGTATCATTAATTTTTATTATCCATTATGATTCTGTATTCATTTTAACTAGTCATTTCTCTATTTTTCCTGTCTATGATCTAAACCGTAATGACATAGTAATATGTTTTACCTTATTGAGTGTTTATGCTATATACTTATTTTAATTTATTATCATTCATGTAATTGTATACATGAATATCTAAATAAGTATATTCTTATTAGATTATTATGTGAGATGTTGATGCAATAATGTACAATAATATGCTAATATAGTTGACCTCAAAAGACACAAAAACAATAGGTTTGAGTATTTTGAGATTATTTTATGGAATTTTTATTTAAATAATGAAAATACTGAAAAATATATACACGTTTAGCTTGGTCTTAATCAATTGGTATTGGTGTTTGTATTTCATGTATTTAAAAAAATTTATCTGAGGACCCACATTTAATCATCCTCAGTAAAATAAAAAGTTATATAGGTCAAACTAAATGTATTATAGTCTAATATTAAGGTGGAATATAAAAGAATTTCTTAATAATGTATATTTATGTTTTTAAAGTTGCTTAAAAGTATTATCTTATGATATTATTTTAAATAACTTACATTATATTCTATTGGTTTAATAAATGACCAGAACTAGGTAGATCAGAGGCCACTATCAATATGATGGACAATGTGGAGATTGTACCATAATAATCCAACATGATTTGTATAGGAGTAAAAAGTCTTCAAGTAATTCTCTTCAAACTATATAAATTAATATGAAATAATTAAAACAATATCGATCTCCAAAAAACAAAAAATAATGAGAGTCATTTTATCAAGTCTTTCATGAAACAATATTCCCCCTCTTTAATTTGGTCTTTAATATAATTTTTTTTTGAAATATATCAATGGAATAAATATTATATTTTCTATTCCTTGGGTCCTTGATAATAGTAAGGATTATCTATCAATTTATCAGTGGGAGGGTTATCAAGAACAATGATATCCCCTCACTATTAACACAATGCCAATGGAGAAGATGTCCAATCTTGTGAATTATAGGAGTTCTTGACAATATTATTTTTGAATTGATTATCATGAGGTCTTCTAAAAACAATAGAGATATAATTCCTTGAGGTAAATAATTGACGATGTATCTATTGGTACACATGAATAAAATATCATGGGAATCTTAAAACAAACCTATAATTTTTTTTATTGACACTAAAACCAATATCAATTTATTCAGTAGTTGAATAAAACCATGTCACTAATAATAAATATCTATAAGAAATTTTTCTAGGAATGAAGAGATTTATTGAAATTCACATTACAAGGAAATAAAAATATTTTTATCAGAATTATAATGCATTTTAGGATTAGAGAAAGGAAAAGGTGTTCAATGGGAATTGTAATGAAAAATATACTGGAAAAAATAATACTAAATTATTTATATGAGAAATTTTTTAGAAGAAACAAAATTCAAATTTCAACAAATGAACTAAAAAATGATTCACCTATGGAAGGGTTTACCATTGAGGATTTCATTTTAAAAAATATTTATATACACTTATTATTGTTTTAGATGATTATAATTCCACATTTAATGCCCAAACCATATCCCAATGATTACAAATCAAGGATTTTGGGAATTATGGCAATCATTCTGAAATCACTAGGAAAATTATTATAATAGCACTCAACATACTCCCATACCATTTCGACTAGGAAGAGCCAAAATAGTCATTACAATAGATACAGACATTGAAATTTATTAAATGTGATGAAAACGTATTATCTACTCAATAAATTTAAATATTTTATTATATTTGGGTTCTCTTAAAATATTTTATATCATAAAACATTAATATAAATATTGATTCACTACATTAAACTCATGATATTTAATTATTGGTGAAAAACATATAGGTATGAATATTTTCTCTAGGTTATAGAACTCAATATTGATCATGTTTTTTAGGGAGAGGCATATGATTTAATTAGTTTTTCTAACATTTAGTGAATCCAATGTGATGTTATAAATGGATCGACCCCACTTTTATAGATATCAAATAATTTTTTTATATGAGGTGATCTCATTTAAAATATAAAAATTATCCCATTATCAAATATAAATCATTGAATTATTATGTACTATCATTGGAATAAAATTCAATAATATTGATCCTGATACATAATAAGTGAGGACTCTTGGATAAAATCGTTTGGAATGTACTAAAAATTGGATGTAATATAATTTAATGAGATATTATCAATATATTTTCTGAACAATATTTAGATATTCCCAAAGAGTTTGAGATTGAGTTTTCAATTGAACACATTCCATAATGGAGGACAATATTTTTGAGTCCACACATATTGGCCACTACAAAATCAAAATAATTAAAAAAAATGATAATTTGGAGAAGGCTCTAATATAAAGAAGTGATTCATTATTGGGTGAACTAGTACTATTTTTCATGAATAATGGATGACAAATAACAACATTAATTGATAGGGAATATAAATGGACTATTCAATATTTTGAGGTTATATATATTAGATCAATGGAATTAAATATATTTTGGGATAAATATATTAATTTGGAGAGATAATTTATAACAAAATTTTCCACTCTAGAATTAAAATGGAAATATATGAGGATCCATAAGGGGGGATATAAAAAATTGACGCGGAAGGATGATATTGCATAAAGGATTCCTTGTGAACCTCAACTTGTCTATGAAATGATAGAAGAATTTCAATGTCTTTATCGAAATTTAATTTTATAAAAAATACATAAGAGAATTATGATGATAACCATTGATGATTTCTGAAATTTAATGTTTGTGAAAAGTTATATATTTGAATAACCCATGGAATATGTATAAATTATTTTAGAAGATGGGAATGCTGAGACCTAGAAGCATCAGTACATATGAGATTCCTTATCATGTTGGGATTATATCTGATTACAAATGGTTTCCACAAAAAATATATCATGAACATTAAGTGTTCAATTATTTGAATTTTCGAATGTACTCACTGGATGCATTACATATACAAATCTTGAAATCTCATAAATTGGATTATTATATATCTTATATGGATAGACTGTTAATGATTTTGGATCAATGATATAATGTATTAAAAAATCATATTAATTTCTTAGTAATTTTTTTTTTAATAAAATCATTATTGTGAAATCTATGTGTGAACCTATAGATGTAAAGAGGAAAATGTACCATAACATAATTTTATCTAAGTAATGTAATTTTTGTGGATAAATTATTTCTGAAGGAATGATAATGGAAAACCTCATAATTTAGAATCTATTTAACTTTAAATAAATATCTTATGATATTTAACATATTTTAGACAAAACACCGAACTAAAAACAACCAAAATATGTTATTAATATCGAATTATTAAATGTAGTCATTATAAAATAAACATTTATTTTTTATGTATAAATATATGTAACAACTCTATGAAATCTATATAGAATGGAAATGTAATGGTATAAATTACTCTATTTTTTCCTTATAAACATCATATTTTTGATATTGTTAAATATGTAGCATCAATAGAGTTTTCCATGAAAAAGAACAACCTAACAATCAATATGTATATTCTGAGTGAAACGATGTACTATAGAAATTCAAACTTGTGGAAATCACTTCAGGATCCATGAATGATTATTCACCCCAAATGTTCTCCCCCATTTCTTACAATAAACTTAGTAAAAAACCTATTTCTAATATAATAATATTTTTTCATAATTAATTGTATCCGTGAAATAAATAGTTACATTCATTATAAATATTTTATGTAGGAAATAGTTTTATTAAAAAAAATTATTATAAGGAAATATTTAAAATATTATCTTTAATGTTAACAAATTTTTATTTCAAACACTAATTTAATTATTTAATTTAGCATGTAAAAAAATATATTAGGAATATTTTTTAGAAAATTCAGAAAATACTGTGTTTTCAGTGAACAGTTAGAAATGAAGTTTTTTTAATGTAATTTAATATTATAAATTAGTAAATTTAAAATAATTATTATTTCATGAACATTGTTTAAATAAAAAATATAATATCTACTTATGTTTTACCCAATTAATTTATTTTAAATAAACACTCTATTAAATTTTTGAATTTTTCTATTTTTTGTGTTTAAAAATTGATTCATCTAAAAACTAGATTTATGTTCATAATGTTTCTCATTTTTAATTAATTAAAATAATTCAAAAGAGATAATTATGTAAAAATGAAATATGTATTATATATTGTTAAATATGATTTGAATTTTATACAATGAGAATGTCATGAACCGTCCCCCGGGGCCCATGTCGTAACTACCCCAAGTCGACCTTCCATAAGCCACGGGCTGGCGACTAGCTCCAAAGGCGTAAATCCCTAAAACTAAAAAGGAATTGACTTTATAAACAAAAAAACACACACAAAATTGTACGTGATGAAAGTAAACACTAAGTAAAGCTATAAACAAAAGAGTGATGAAAATTAAAGGGGTTGGAAATACAAGACCAACTGGAAAGTGGAAGTACAACTGAAAAACTAGTACAACTGAAAAAGAAAAGCAACTACTATGTCATCCTCCGGGGTTCCTAACTGAAGGGTAGGTATATATGGCCTCCTCAGAACTCCACGTCTGGCAGTCTCCTCTGTGTACTGACTTGTCGTAAGGTCCACCTCCAGGTTCCGTCAGGTCCTGCTACTCTGATCATTAGTCAGCGCTATCTATCATCTGTATCCAACACAACGAGGTGCGGGTATAGCCTATGTAGGGGGATAGTATAACGATACTCAGTAGGGATCCTGAGACCGTCAAGGTCTCACAAAATCCAACTAGGATAAAACAATGAGTATGAATTCAACAGAAAGCTGTTACTTAGGTATATGACCATACACATACCTAAGTTATCAAATAACCCATCTTAATCATGAGGAAAACACAGAGGTCACTAAATCCGCTCACACAGGTATAAAATTTATGTAGAGGGATAGAGATGATTAGATATACCCACTGAATCATAAGAGTTGTCAGAATACCACATGATCCAGGACTAACTATTCTGTCGGAAAAACACATGATCCAAGAATAAAAGTCAGAACTGTCAGACCAACACATGATCCAAGAACAATCGTCAGAGTGGTCAGACCAACCCATGATCTAGGTCCATCTATTCTGTTAGACCAACACATGATCCATGAATAGAAGTTAGAACTGTCGGACCAACAAATGATCCAGGATAAGTCAACAGAACTATCAGACCAACACATGATCCAGAAATAGTCAATAGTGCACAACTAGCCATAGGGTTTCCACGAGCCCACTTGATTCTAAGAGGGTCTTCTCCTCAAGAAAAGATTCGATACATCAACCTCCACATCATCCCATGTTAATGTATCCTGAAGTTCTGTCTCGTCAAAAGTAACACAACACGACAGACGGTGCGTCAATCAGATGCTCGATTTGAGAGTTAATGGTATTTCCATTCCAATGGCCCAGTTGGTTTCAGGTTCAATCAAACCCTATCATACCCCAATTGTGTTCAAAAGTCAAGTGGGGTATTCCCAAAGAACTTTCTCCCTCTAAGATTTCTGTCATCGTAGAAGGTTCATCAATCGGACACCTGTAGCCCACGTTAGGGTTGAAAAGGTCAAATAGGGTCAAATGCGTCAGGGCTGGTGTTCGACCAGGTCTGTGGGTCTGACCCAGTCCATGGGTCCGTCCCGGTCAGAGAGGGCGGACCAGATCATGGGGTAGGACAAGCCCACGCTGGGTCCGGCCCGCGTTGGGTCCAGCTCGACAGCCCGTGGGAAGCACGACCCGCGTGGCCTGGCCGGCGGCCTGCGCAGGCCAGCGGCCGGCGGTGCCCTGCAGGGCCCACCCTAGGCGTGAAGGGGTGGGGGGGTGTCTCGCGCCCCCAATCTCCCAATCAAAACCAGCACCTGGCACCGGTTCGGTAGCCCGTGGGACCCAGGAAGGTCCCAACTCGTCCCGCTGGGCGAGCAGCTGGCAGATCTGCTCCACCGGCAGCTGGCCCAACCGGCCGCTTCTGCTGCACCGTCATGGACAGGGTGTCACAGATTCCTCCCCTGCACGGTGTGATGGTGTTGCGCGCCTCTAGTGGCCTGGCGGCCACCCGTGTGCACCGCTGCGGCTGGGGGCCACGACATGTTCTTCCGCGCGACCCTACGACGTTGTGCCCTTCTGGTGACCTAGCGGTCCTATGTAGTCGGTTTCCTTCGCGGCCGGCCCGATGCCAGCCGCCATTGCACCGTCGCGGTTCATAGATCACGGGTCACTCCTCATGTGGCGCGGTTGTGCCGCTATCACCCTGCAGTGATGTTTGTTGCTCCATCCTTCGGTGAGTTTTCCACCGGTCACCAGATGAGTTCCGGTGGCCCGATTCTCATTCTAGAAGAATTTGTGCATTCCTCAGGTCATATCCTTAGATCCACAACCATAGTTGATTATTAACGCTCAACATGGACTCATGCCACGTCGAGCGTCAAAATCCACAAAGAATAAGGAGGGGTCGAGCTGTGTTTGTTCGGATCGTTCCCTCTGCGTTAGGGTGATATCAATCAGAAAATTGTAAAGCAAGATTTTTACAATGAACAACAGAAACAAAATTCAAACTTAAATCCCCTACCTCGGGTTTATTTTTTGTTGACAAATTCGCGGAAAGTGAATGTCAATTCGATATTGTCGGAAAAGAAGAACTTGAGGATGGTATCGTCGCCTTTCTTCAAGGACGATGTTTCCTCCCTTATTCCGGTTGAAGATCAAAAGATGAGGATGTTCATTGTTGGCGGAAGAAGTGTTCTTCGTTGGAGAGTTCTTTTCCTTCCATGCTCCACCTAAAAGACAAATGCCAACAAAACAATAGATTATTACATCTTATTAAATTATTGGAATAGAATTCGAAAATGTTTAAATTAATTAATTGAATGTGTTCAATTAATTAATTGAGAGGGTTGGCACCATATGTGTAGAGGAGATCAAGAGGGTCCACCCTCTTTAATGTGGGGAGTTCAAGTGTTTAAGTGGTCTCAGGTGGTCCCCACCTTGTTAACCCCACATGAAGAGGGGTTTTAGACATCATGTGGCCCCACCACCATAACCTCTCATGCGAGGTTAAGGTGTGGTGGCCCATACCTCCATCCTCCACTTGGAGGTTGTAACCAACTAAAAATAAATTAAGACAAGCACTTAACTTATTTTATTAATCCCACACAAAACCCAAAAACTTACAATCATTCTGGTCCGTCTAACGTCGAGGTGAAAGGCTTCTAAAGAAAATACCAGTGCTGTGAGTTCAACAGTGCCTTCAGATTTCAATTTCGAGCATCAGTTCAAAAGTTATAAATTCACGCTCATACATTTATTGATCGTATAAAAAAAAACATCAAAAATTGATTCCGGGCACACTGGGCCTCAGAATTACGTGCAGTTAGTTTTCTCGGTCTCGTAATGTTCCCGTGAATTTAAGAAAAAAAAATTTCCACCTAAATTCTGGGACTTTACATTCTCCCAACCTCAGGGATTTACATCCCCATAAGCTACAACTAGAACTAAAGAATCCAATGGGGGTATTAAACATGCATCTGATCCACCCACTCCGATGTTCTCTCTTGGAGGTTCTCGTGCTGCCCATGAACATGCACTAGATGTATCAACCATCCACATAAGAACCACTTATGTTCATTCTCAATATCTACTAGGAACCTCCTTTAATGTCGCACCATCATCGATGTTTAGCTCTCCATGGTCGATTGTGTGGGAAGGGTCGTGCATGCATCTCTGTAGGTGAGATAGGTGGAAGACGTCACGCACTCGGTGCAACTGAGGTGGAAGAGAAAAGTGGTAAGCCACCTCTCCTACTCTGCTGAGGACCTAGAAAGGTCTTATGAATCATGGAGATAACCTGTCGCCTCAGCCAAATCTCCGTAGACCATGTCAAGGTGAGACCCGTAGAAGGACGTGGTCACCATCCTCGAACTTTATAGGCCTCCATCTCTTGTCAGCATACAACTTATGCATGCTCTATGTAGTCTTCATCCACTCCTAGATGATCTGCACCTTCTCTATAGTAACCGTCTCTAGTCTCACTAGTGCTGACTCCCCAGGGTCTGTCCAGCACAAGGGTGATATGCAAGGTCACCGATACAATGCCTCAAAAGGTGCCATCTCTATGGTGGAGTGATAACTGTTGTTGTCAGATAACTCCACCAAAGGTAAGTGATCCTACCAGATGCGACTAAAGTAGAGGAAAAAAGCATGTATCTTATACTAAAGGGTCTGAATGGTACGCTCAGTCTGACCATCTGTCTGAGGATGGAAGGTGGTTCTCAGACGAAGATGTGTCCCCAAAGCCTCCTGCCACTCCTTCCATAATCGGGAAGAAAAATGTGGGTCATGATCAAAGACAATAGAGGATTTTACTCTAGGTAGCTGCACAATATCCTACACATAGAGGCCTCCCAACCTCTCTACGGAGCCCTACTCTCTGATTGGTAGGATGTGGACTGAATTAGTGAGTCAGTCGACGATCACCAAAATTGAGTCGTGAACCCTGGATGTATGTGGAAGACCCATCACGAAATACATGGATATCCCATACCACATCCACTATGGAACCTCTAAAGGATGAACCAGGCTTCCTGGTACCTAGTACTCCACCTTCACTTGTTGACAATTGAGGCATCGAGAGACAAGCTCTGCAACCGCCTCCCTCATACCTAGCCACTAGTGCTGTCGTCTGAGGTCCCGATACATCTTCGCCACACCAGGATGTACCACTAGAGGGGATTTGTGGATGTACCTCAACAATTCTTCCTAATGTGATACTGGTACCAAGGTATGTCCCCTGAAGAGGATGATGTGCTCCCCACCTTCATAAAATCTATCAGGTGTATGCCCTGTGGATATATGAGCATGTCATGTGTCATAGTCATCATCTCCTCATTGCGCCTCCCTGACTCACAGAAGAAGTGGGGGTGTGACTATTAGAGACTAAAGGAAGGTTGACCCATCTCAGTACACCTAATAAATTAGTAAAGGAGCCAGGTGATTTATCACCACTCCTAGAAGCTGTATACCAGATCTCTTACTGAGCACATCCGCAACAATGTTCCCCTTCCCAGGAGTATAGACTATCTCAATGTCATAATCATCTAGTAACTCAATCCAATGTCTCTATCTCAGGTTCAAGTCCTTCATAGAGAAGATATACTTGAGACTCTTGTGATCATATTATACGGTAAAACGTTCACCAATAAGATAGTTCTACCACATCTTCATGGCGAATACCACAGCTGCTAACTCCAGGTCATGGGTAACGTAGTTCTGCTCGTGCTGTCTCAGCTGTTGTGAACCAGATGCGATCACTGCTCTCTCCCACATCAGAACACACATGAGTCCAGTCCCTGATGAATCCTTATAGACTATGTACTCTACGCCTTCCTTTGGAAGACTCTAGATGGGGGAACTAGTAATCCTCTACCTCTGCTCCTGAAATCTCTGTTGGAATATCTCCGACCACACAGAGGGTTTCCCCTTCTTTATCAAGGATGATAGTGGTGCTGTAACTCTGGGGAAGTCTGGTATGAACCTTCTATAACATCCAGCCAAACCCAGGAATCTCCATACATCTGTCACACTCCTGGGTGGCTCCCAAGAAAGTACCGCCTCAATCTTCACTAGATCCACTACAACTCCAGCCTCCGAGATGACATGTCCCAAAAAGTAAACCTCTCGGATCCAAAACTGGTACTTCGAGAGATTACCATAAAGATGGTCCTCTCAGACTGTGTCCAGTACTACCCGCAAGTGGTAGGCATGCTCCTCCTCAGTAGTCAAGTAGATCAGAATGTCTTCGATGAAAACTACTACAAAATGATTGAGGTAAGCCTGGAAGATCATGTTCATGTGTCCCATAAACATCACTGGAGAGTTGGTTACACTGAAGGGAATAACCAAGAACCCATAGTGGTCTTACCGACACTTTAAGGCCATCTTCTACACATCATCATCTCGAACTCTGAGCTAGTAATAGCTTGATCTGAGGTATATCTTCAAGAACCACTGTGCTCCCTTCAGCTGATCATAGAAGTCGTCAATCCTCAGGAGTGGGTACTTGTTCTTCATGGTCACCTGATTCAGGCGATAGTAGTCGACATAGATCCTCAAACTCCCATCCTCCTTCTTGGAGAACATAATTGGGGCTGCCCAGGGAAAAACACTAGGCCGAATGAATCCCTTCCCCTGCAAGTCCCCCAGCTATACCTGCTTCCCATGGAGCTTAGCCAGAGCCATCTGATATGCTGGCACAGATTTTGGTGTCGTTCTAGGGTATAGGTCAATGTAAAATTCCACCTCTCTATGAGGAGGTATACCTGGGCCATTATCAGGGAAAAAATCGACGTACTAGTCCACCACTACACGATAGCTAGGACTCTCCACATCAACTGCTCTGAGGGTAAGGCAGGCCAGATGGTGAGTGATCACCTACACCCTCCTCTGAGTAAGTCTGTCCTAGGTTGAAAAGTCTCCCTTCTCACCGGTGAAGGTATAATTGGTCCCATCTGTGTGGACACACCGCACATTTCACATAACACAGTCAATATGAGCATGGACTGTAGATAACTAGTCTATCCCCAAGATGACGTCATAAGGCCTCGACGCTGCTATGAGGAGTTCCCAGCTGAAGCTTTAGACTCCTAGAGTAAGCTCACACTGCCAACACCAGTGTATAATTATTGAGTCTTCTCCCGTAAGAGTCTCTACCCATAAGGATCTTGCCATAGCTTCGTCAGAATCTCCGAGCTCCAAACGAGGGCAGTGGCAATGAAAGAGTGACTGACACCAGTGTCTTTAAGAACTGCAGCTATGGTGGAGTAGACACAGATCGTACCTCAAATAATCTATGGAGCACCATGCTCGAATGCCTCAACTGCATGATGCTATGCTCTCCCCTATCTACCTATTCCCTATGGTCAAGGTGGACCTCTAGGTGGTGGTGGTGGTAACACCTCGAATCGTCGCCCACCGCCTGCTGCTTGACCAACACCTCTGCCACGTCTTCCTATGCCCTACGGACTACCACGTTCGAATCTCTATCTCTTCTTGGGAGGTTCATAGACTGTCTACTAATCGTCTGTATGGTGGGTCGGATAGTCACAAGCCATGTGACCATACCCGCCACAACTGTAACATCTCCCACTCCAAGCATGACTGGCTCTATCCCGTGTGCCTCGCACAACTGAACCTGTATCCTGAGGTTATCCACCGGATGAACTAGTCCACTTGAACCTCTGCGACATCTATCTACTGCCAGCTATAGAAGACTACGCTATGTGATGCCCTGTGGTGGGTCTCGTTGCTAGTGACTGCTCAGCAAGGAAACTATCCACTGGGAGGGCTCTCTCTAACACCCCACCTGTGTCGGGATGCTAAGGGTGATAATTGAATCTATGATATCTCACCTGAGCCCTTGGTCAATGGTCTAACCCAATAATGGGTCCAGTACCATATCTGTAGAGTAGCACGAGAGGTCAATGAACCTCGCTAAGTACTATTCCATCATTATGATACCCTACTGTAGACGTGGTAGCTCCTGTATCTGCACCGCACGTAGGATGGCTTGGAAAAACTCCACCCGAAATAGGCTCTCGAAGTCTGTCCAGATTAGGGTCGCCTCGTCATGCACCTGGAGCATCAGGATCAACCATCTTCTAGCTACTACCTGAAGGAGAGTCGCTGAAATGATCACCATAAGGTCGACTGCTGTCCCTACTAGTCTAAAAACTCTCACCATAGCCTCCAGCCAATCATCAGATGCCTGCGGGTCTATCTCGCCCCGGAACCTGGGTGGCCTCTGGAACTGGAACTCATGCAATGCTCTCAAGAGGCATGCACTCTATGGTGTCGGGGCTAGTGTTCTCAGTGGCCCAATGGTTAGTGGTACCGCTGGTGCCTCCGTAGTGATGGGCCCCTGCACCGAGGCCTTGTCGCTCGGTGGGCTACCATCTCGTATATCTCTCGGAACCATGGATGATTGTCTACATGGAGGCATCCTGAAAAGAAATAGGTGTGCCACAGTCAATAAGTTATACCTACTGAGCATACGCAAAGATATACCAAATAAAAATCATGAAAACACACAGACATTCAGTGTTTTCGTGCACTGAGTTAGAAATCCGTAGTCACGGTCCTGGTGTATGGATACGTCGGCCGATGCACCAAGACTGGACTCCATGAACTGAGAACCACACTCAGTACCCTTAACACTATTTCTTCAGAGAAAATAAAGATCAGAGTCCTATGTTTTGAGGTAGAATTGACTTCTCGGATACCAATTTGTCATGACCCATACCCTGGGGCCCATGCCGTGACAACCCCCAGTATGCCTTCCATTTTCTAGGGGCTGGAGACTAGCACCAAAGGCTTAAATCCCTAAATCTTGGAAGGAATTGCCTTTATAAACTGAAAACACACCCACAATAGTGTTTGAGTTAAAATTAAATGCTAAGTAAAGCCGTATAGAAAAGAGTGATGAAAAGTAAAGGGGTAGGAAATACAAGCCCAACTAGAAAGTGCAAGTACAACTAAAAAACTAGTACAACTGGAAAAGAAAAGGCTGCTACTGGGTCGTCCTACGAGATTCTTACATATACGGTAGGTACAGATAGCCTCTATATCACTCCACATCCGTCAATCTCCTCCGTATACTGACTTGTCGTAAGGTCCACCTCTGGGTACCGTCCAGTCCTGCAACTCTGATCCTCAGTCAGCACTGTCCACTGTCGGCATCCAACACAATTATGTGAGGGCATAAACCATGTAGGGGTGAGTATAAAGATACTCAATAGGGACCCAGAGACCCTCATGGTCTCACAAAATTTAACTAGGATAAACCACAAAGTATGAATTCAATGGATCGCCATTATATATGAATATGCCTATATATATACCTAAGTAATCAAATAACCCATCTCAATCATGAGGAAAAAACAGAAGTCACTAACTCAGCTCATAAATGTATACAACATATGTAGAAAAATAGATATGATCAGATATACCCACTGAATCATTAGAGATATCGGACCAACACATGATCCATGACCAGCTATTCTGTCGGAGAAACACATGATTCAGGAACATAAGTCAGAACTATCAGACCAAGACAAGATCCAGGAACAATCATCAGAGCTGTCAGACCAACACATGATCCACATCCATATATTCATTTAGACCAACACATGATCTAGGAACAGATGTTAGAACTGTCGGACCAACACATGATCCAACAATAGTCAACAGAACTGTCAGACCAACACATGATCGAGGAACCGTCAACAATGCAGACCTAGCCTCAGGGTTTCCACTAGCACACTTGATTCCAGGAGGCTCTTCTCCTCAATCCAACAATCGATACATCAACTTCCACTTCGTCCCAAGATGATGTATCCCAATGTTTTTTCTTATCAAAAGGAACACAACGTGATAGACGGTTCGTCAATCGGATGCCCGGTATGAGAGTTATTGGCATTTCCGTTCCGCGGGCCCGGTTGATTTTAGGGTTAATCAAACCTGAACATACCAAAACTACATCCAAAACTCTAGTGGGGTATTCCAAAAGAACTGTCTCATTCCAAAATTTGCATAGTCATAGACGGTTTGTCAATCAGACACATGTAGCTCAAATTATGGGTGAATAGGTGAAATCAGGTCAAACAGGTTCAGGCTGGGGTCCGACTCGGTCTGCGGGTCTGACCCGGTCCGCAGGTCCGACCCAGCCTGAGGGGGTGACCTGGCCCGCGGGGCGGCCCAGCCTGTGCTAGGTCTAGCTTGGCGGCCCGCGGGTAGTGCAGTCCGCATGGCCTGGCTAGTGGCCCACGTGGCCTGTGATGGCCAGCGGTGCCCGCCCTTGTCGCGAGGGGGGAGAGGGGTGCCGCGCCCCCAATCTCACAATCTGAACTGGAACCTGGTGACGGTTCGGTAGCTCGCGGGACCTAGGAGGGACCCGCCTCGTTTGTCTGGCCGAACGGCCGGCCCAGCCGGCCGCTTCTGCTCCCCCGCCTCGACCCGGGGGCCGGTAATTCATCCTCTACATGGCGCTCTGGCGCCGTGCCCCTCCGGCGGCATAGCGACCACTCGTGTGCACCACCACGGCCAGGGGCCACGAGCTGTTCTTCTACGCAGCCCAATGGAACCGCGCCCTTCCTGTGACCCCATGACCATGCGTCGCTGGTTTCCTTCGCAGCCTGCCCGAAGCCAGCCGCCGTTGCACCGCTGTGGTCCATCGGTCGTGGGTCACTTATCTAGTGGCACCGTTGCACCACCTCCACCCCACGATGACGTTTTCTGCTCCATCAGTTGGTGAGTTTTCTACGGGTCACCAAACGAGTTCTGGTGGCCCGATTAATGTTCCGGAAGAAGTTGCACATTCCTCAAGTCATCTCTTTTAATCTTCAACCATTTTTGATGAGTAACACTCGACCCGGACTCATGTCGTGTTGAGAGTAAAAATCCTCAAAGAATTTGGAGGGCTCAGGCTGTGTGTGTTCTACTCATGCCCTCTGCGTTAGGGTGATATCAATCGCCAAATCATAAACCACGATTTGTAAGATGAAGAACAGAAACAAAATTCAAACTTCAATCCCCTACTTGGGTTCGTTGTTCGCTGATGAAGTCGTAGAAAGTGAATGTCTATTCGATGTTGTCGGGAAAGAAGAAGCTAAGGATGACATTGTCAGCTTTCTTCAAGGATTGCGCTTCCTCCCTTATTCCGGTTGATGATCAAAAGATGAGGTTGTTCGTCGTTGGCAGAAGAAGTGTTCTTCATTGGAGAGTTCCTTTCTTCCCAAGCTCCACCAAAAAGATAAATGGCAACAAAATAATAGATTATGACATCTTATTAAATTGTTTACATAGAATTCAAAATGGTTTAAATTAATTAATTGAATATGTTCAATTAATTAATTGAGAGGGTTGGAACCATAAGTATAGAGTATATAAAGAGGCCCCTCCTCATTAATGTGTGGAGGTCAAGAGTTTAAGTGGTTTCGGGTGGTCCCCAACATGTTAACCCCATATGAAGAGGGTTTTTAGACCACGGGTGGGCCCCACCACCAAACCTATCATGAGAGGTTAAGGTGTGGTGACCCCCACGTCCAACCTCCACTTGGAGGTTTTAACCAACTAAAAATAAATTAAGATAAGCACTTAATTTATTTTATTAATCCCACTAAAAACCCAAAAACTAACTTTCATTCCTGACCATCTGATGTTGAGGAAAAATCCTTCTTAAGTGAATATCGGCGCTATGAGTTCAACAGTGCCCTCAGATTTCAATTTCGAGCATTGATTCAAATGTTATAAAAACCCACTCATACATTTAATGAATGTACCTGAAAAAAACATCAGAAATTGATTTTGGGAACACTGGGCCTCGAAATTATGCGCTGCCTATTTTCACGGTCTCATAAAATTCCCATGAATTTAAGAAAAAATAATTCCACTTAAATTCATGGTCTTTATAGAGAATCATTAGTCATAGAGTTAATATTAAATCATAGTTTTATTGCAAAATACACTTAATAAAAAACCCCCTTTTCATTACGACCGTAGAATTTATTTTGAATAGAATTTATTAAATTAGGTGAATTTAATTTGATAAATGGATTCCATAATTGGAATAAAAGGTTAAATTTGTGATTAATTATAAATTAAATTTTTATGCATAAATACATTACAATGGTAAAAAAAATTTACATCATTACAGTTAAAATAATTAAATGAGTTAAAGTTAAATAGTAAAATCGTAAAATAACTCTATAATATAACATTAATTATGTGGTTTATTTGATTCTTTTAATTAAATTGACATTAAAAAATAATATATCCAATTCATTTTAATTAATTCAATAAAAATGTGGATGGAATTAAATATTAAAAAATCACTATTTAATCACATTATATCATAGCTCTTCAAGTATACATATCAATCCCTTGCAATCCCTTTATTAACTCATGAAATTTAACTTTTAAATTATATGCCACAAAATATTCTCTGATTCTCCCCATGTAAAAAATATTTTTTCATCACCAAAACACCAATTCCAATGTCCTAAAGGTGTCCATCAATGAGATGATATTCTAGTGGTAACTTTCATAAACCACATCTCTTAATTTAATTTTTCTTATAACTACTCTACACATCATTCATAAATCAAGAAATGGTAACTCTATAATGATTTATATAATTGTATTTTATATTGAAAATGGTAGATCTTACACCTATCCTTTTTATTATAACATATTATTCTATGAAATGAAACCCTTGACCAATTTTTTGCTGTTAAATGTCACCCTGATTAATGATCATTCGTTTTCCATTACTGCCATCAAGAATGATCATAACACATTAATTATGGATAAATAAGATATTATTATACCTATTATAAATTATTTCATGTCCTATAACTAATATATTGAAATCGTTTTAATGAAAGTAGAAGTAGATCATGGTGGTTGGAAAACTACTAAAATAAAATAAACATTCTTCCTTAACCTTTCTATCAAATGAATCATCCTCATAGATAAATGAAAAAAGATATATGGGACCACATATACTTATGAAAATGATTTTATACCATTTAATTACAAATCATAATGATAATTTCCATTTTAATATAAATTCCAAAATCATACCCAAATAATAGGTCCATGAAACCATGAACCAAACACATGAGAAAACAAGAAAATTTGAAAATATTATTAATAAAAGGGTGAAAAAATTTATAAACTAATAATATAATTTATTATAAATGTTAATAATGTTATGAATTAAATTTAAAACATTAATTAAAACATTATATAAGAGTATTTTTCATCTTTTATGGATGTTGATCCTGAGGAAAAATAATTATTAACCCATCATCCATTTTTGGGATGAACATCGGTTTAAATCATAATTTATTAAAATGATTGTGTGTGAAATTAATTTTTCACATTGTTATGTCTTATTTAAAAATTTTATATGTATTCTTATTTTATACACATAATCTATTTATTTTATTAACTCTCACATCAATGATATGATATTTGTATCTGACCTTCAATTTTTTTTATGAACATTGTTTTTCTTTTTCAATAGTAATAATGAATGAATTTTATATATATGAAATGGATGGAATTTTATGATTTCATATTTTATTAATAATTTTAATCATACATTAAATTTTTATATGGATACCTTCAAGGAAATATTTTTCCATTTTACATCCCAAGTATTCAAAATGAGTGATTTCCTAATAGAAATCATATTTTCTTCCAAGAGTTTTTTATGATACATGTCTTCGTGATGTTTTTTTAAATTTTAGGGTAACATGGGATTGTTTTTTGTGAATATTTGTTCCTATATAAAATATAATGGTTGGTTTTATAATAAAAAAAGGAAGGGTGTGTTAAAATATTTTCCAATGAAGTGTCATTCAGTGATAATACAAGGAAGTGTGGTTAACATATAACCTACAATATATTCGGTAATCTAGTGTTAGAGTTTGGCCAAATTGATTACTCCATTATTAATAGTAACAAAGAAAATAATTTCCCAAGGTAAATACATATATATTATATTAATTCTTATGAGTCTCCAATAAAACCCCTTAATTTTCAAAAGGTAAGATATTGGTATTTTAGAAAATATTATTCATTTTTTATGATAAAAAGATATGTTTTTAGGAAAATGTTTTGATGGGTTTTCACAATACTGACAATTTCATTTATATTATGTACAATACATATCTTTTATGATCATCACAAGTTTTAAATTTTTTACACATGATTTAAGGGGGAATAAATTCAAAGTTGATGTCAATGGAACAATTATGAATATTTTTAATAAAGAGGAAACATATTTGATTTTAGAGGCATTTGTTTTATGAAAAAATGGTTTTATTTATGTGTTTCCACTATTAATGTATCATTTTACCATGTATGAGTTAGTCAAAATTATCTAAAACTCTATACCTAAAATTTTGTCGAGTTTATATTAATATGACTCCCTAATTAAGATCACTAGAATATGTAATGTTTAAGTCCATGAACACTCACTAATATACATTATATGGTAAACATGATTGGATTTTTATCTAGAATTTATGATGATATAAAAATGTAATTATTTGTGTAATAACCTCTATGTTATTACATATATTTCTATAAATTATGAATTTCCTTATAAATTAATAAATATATATTTATTCTTATTAAATAATGTTGGTTGTATTTAATAAAATTGTACAGATTGGAATTATTAAACTAGTAATCAGCCTTAAATATTTGTAATTAAAATAATTTATTGTTAAATGTGATATTATTCAAAATAACCTTTTTAAACAAACTCATTTTTTTATTAAATTAAATGTTCCATTTTATTGAAATATTGAAATACCATTTTCAATTTAAGAAAATATTTTACAAATCATCTAATTATTAATTTATGTGAAATAATATTATTACCACATTATAGATAAGAAGTATATTTTAATATTTTAACACTTATTCAATATATATTTTTTGTTTTCGCCCAAAAGGTAAATTTATTAATCTAAATATTTTAATTTGATAAGAATAAAATCATTTTTGGACTAATATTTAGAAATTACCTTAGGGTTATGTTTCATATTTTTGTTAAATGTTGATTTTTTATTAAATAGGGAAAATACATTTTTTAAAATTGATTCTTTTATGATATTATCATAATGTAAAATTAAATTAAAATTTATAAAAACATTTCTCTAATAGTGACTAAAAATATGTTTAATTAATGAATTTAATAATAAAATTATGAATTAAGAAAAATATATTTCACATTTTCAATGTTATATTTTATTTTATTCTAATTAAAAAAAGGAAAATTTATTTTTGATTATTTAACTAAAGTATTGTTTCCATCACATTTTTTGATTATATAGGAAATGAAATAATACTCATTTATATGATCATAAACTAATAGTTTTAATTTTAATCCATAAAATTCATAATATTTTTCTTTAGTAAGTATTAATTCCTTTTTAATCTTAACATTATATGTTTTCTATAATCTAATTTTAATGTTTTATGAATAAAATAAATATATTTATCTTCATCACTTTCAAAAGAGAATCAATTTAATACATTTTTATTTAAAATTATCATAATTCCAAATTGGTAATATGTTAATTTTAATATTATTTTTTAAATAATATACTGAGGTAAAAATTAATCACCATGATTAATGTTAAAATATTGAAAAGAACTAAATCTATAGATTAAGACTCCAAATATATAACAATATAATCTATAAATATTTATATGTGGGATTTAACTATATTACCCTAACTTTCTCTTACTAAGGATCAATTTTTTTTATCTAAATTAATTGGATAAAAAAATTATAATATTAAAAATTGTGTAAGCCCACTAACTTGTAAAAGGACCATATCACTGCCCCATTATCCTGACTCCTAAATCCAAATATATTGAACAATATCTAGAAAAAATGGTTCAAGAAATGATTACACATGTCTAAGAGGTATTGGTATCCTAAAACACCACCCTTTAAAAGCTTGATGCAATTACCAAAGGTGTCATCCACATGACCATGGTAAGAACTCTTAATCATTCCTTTTCATTTATATTCCCCTCAATTTTATTTTAGATATTCCAAATATAAATTAATCGCCAAAATATAACAGAAAAATTTAAATACAATAAAAATTTGTTATTTTTATGTAATAACCAATATATTCCTTCCCCACATACACTTATTTTGAATATGTCGATAATTTTTGGATCGGTCCATCTCCTTTATGGAATACATATTTATTTTCTCATCCCAATCATATAAAACATTCCTAAAAAATAATTTATTTATTAAATATAATATTTATAACATAATTAATTTTTTTACGTAACTACTTTTCATGATTATAGTGATATTAAAAATAACCGATTAGAGTGATTTTCATGGCCCAGAATGTGTATACTAAGAAATATTTAGTCATTTAAATACATTTTTGATAATCTATAGGGATGAATAATTTTTTTGTTTTGTGAATTAATATCTATTAATTTATTTCCCAATTTATAATTTACTGTTGAATTAAGATAATAAAAGAAATAGTTACACCAGATTTCAAAATAAATGAGGTAAACTACTATCCCAGATGATCAATATTAACGTAAAATAAGTGATAATTATTTTAAAATTAAACTAAATGATTATTTATAAAAATTATTAAATATAAATAATATTCTTAAATAGATGATTAATGAGACGTAATTTATTATTCATGTGGTTAGGTGTAAGATCCCAATACTTTCCTGAGTCATCTATGGTGAAATTTCATGTAGTTTTTACTGTTTATAATTACCATTGATAAGAGTTATGACGTGGGTTTTTATTTGGAGGATCTTGAAGAGAAATTTGAGGAGTATGGGATCTGCATGATTGGTGCATGAAAAGGGAAATTGTGAACCCAAACCTAGGTAACTATACAACCCTAGGTAGTAAGGTCTTCATGGTTGGCACATGGTTTACCTAACCATGCATACCATCCTAGAAATCCATGTGTGCAATTATAAACCCCTAGAAAATTTGATTAAAATCCGTTAAACCCCCAAAACCCCTCGTATTCAACCTAGAATCTAGACTGAGTGTTTTTTTGTAAATTTGTGATCGTTCATGAGGGGTTCCTAGGCCATCAAACATTCGTTCATCATGACATCTATTCCCGAATCAAATATGCACTCTTCTCCTAGTAAGTGGATCTCATCTCAATCCCTATCTTGTACTTTCTAGTATCTTTACAAAGTCGTTTGGTGCATTTTACCCACTATTATTGAGATCTAAAAATTTATAGTTTGATATAGATCTAATAATATAGATCAAGATACAGATTTATGTGATCTTGATAACTTTAACGTTGATTTATGAATTTAGATTATAAAACTCAGATATACGTCATTATGTTTCTCAAATTTCTGTGGAATTCAGTAGAATGAGCATCCATCAATGAATTTAGGTAGGTGGTACAAAGTATATTTCCCCTAGTTATGGATTTGATGCAAGTATGAAAAATGGATGTTTTTTAGCATTATTAAGAAACTGGTTTCCTAAATTAGGTTAATTAGGTTGACCAGCTAATTTATCAAAGAATTTTTGAAATAGATTAATAATTGATGAAATTAAATCTGAGACTAAGGGGGTTTCATATTAGAGAATTAACATGGTGAAATTTATTATGAGAGTTAGCGGTTGAAATATAGTTGTTAATCAGGTGATTAATTAAGAGATATTGAATTTTCATCATAGATATAATGAATTGTGAATTAATTATGTTCATTGATATTATGATTTAGATTATTAATTGTGGAATTAAATATAAATAGTTGAGATTTAGAAATATAATTATTTCAAGAAAATTATTTATATGTTATTAATTGGGTTATTTATTAATTAATCCACCAAATTATAAATGGGATTGGCATAATAAATTAATTGTTTATTGAATTAAGTATATTTAAATACATCACTAGTTGTTGAATTAGAAATTGAATTGAGGTCGAAAATTAATTATGAATTAAATATGTTGGAATGAATGGGAATACTGTCATTAAAAATTAACATGTATAAATGGTAACATGGTTATTGTACTTATGATTAAAGGAATAAGTATATGGTTATTCAATTGATAAGTATAAATAATAACATGGTTATTATACTTATGAGTAAAGTAATTGGAATATGGTCATTCTATTGATAAGTATGAATATTATAATGGTTATATTAGTCATGAATTTGTTATTGGTAAAATTGGAATTTATTTGTGAATTAAAAGAAAATAAATCCTCTTTGAGATATTTCCCCACATGATAATACTTCACACTCCTACATGAGTCGAATCAGGTACTATGATTTCATATCACCTTTGAATGAAATGAGAAATGTAACAAGATGAAGAAGGTATGAAGATATAATATTACAAAGGAAAAACATTAGGATATGACAAGATGCAATGTAAGTATAGAGGTATGGGAATCCATGGGAACCATGAAGTTAAAATGAATAAATAATTAATTAATGATAATGTGTTAACATCTTAGTTATGAATTGAATTATATTACATATAAAACTGAATACAATATAATTTTACTAGATTTGTTTTAGACTCTATTGGTGGGGGACTACTGAGTTATACTCACACCCTACTCGATATTCATGATAAGTACCCCAATAGAATTTACTGTTTTAGGAAATGTTAATGGAAGGGCCTTATGTTAGATTAATGATTGGGGTTGGAACATGGATGATGGAAAAAGATGTGGTTTGGGACCTTCTTGATAGTCGATTGCGTCTTTAATTTCATTTTATTTTTTAGGAACATGCAATTATATTTACATAGTATGTTTAACCTTTCAATTGGATATTGTATTTTCTATTATGGTTATCTTTTGAGATTAGTATTATTTTAGATATATATTCTTTAGCATTTATTTATCTATATTTAATAGCGTTTTACACTGATAAAAGAGGGTATAGTATCCCTAGGAGTGACTTATAATACCCTCACTACTAGTCGACAACCTCTAGTATAAGGGGATGTGTGCTAGTTGTCATGTAACAAAATGGACCAGGGCACCGTCTCGTGGATCTATGGTTGGGATGTTAAAAGGTTTTATCAGATCACTAGTTTCCATTATTTGTCATTTGTATTATTCTTTGTATAAAGGTAGAATATAGACTAAGAATTATCCTGGATTGGTAATGAGCTTGTGCATGGGTGTTGCAAACCCATGTATGAGGGAAACCCATGTACTCAAGGAGGGATTGTTTTTATGGGTTTTTCTATTACATTTGAATATTATTTCACATTGGGTGATGAGCTTGGGCTGTGATGTGAATATTATTTTTGATAGTTTTTTAGTATTGATTCAAAGTCTAGAATGTCAAAAGAGTGGAGTCGTCATTCATTATTCTAGGAACATAGGGTTATTGTGACATGAATCATATTAGGCATGGATGGGAAAACATTGTATGGGATTATTGTTGATGCTAGACTGTTTTCCTTTTTTGTTAAATTAAAATGAAAAATAGTGACAAAAATTAATTGAAAAGGGTTGTAAAATTAAGATAAATGTGAATAATTGTCTTCCTAAATTAGAATCCTGATTATGATATTATATTTACCCTTGTTAACAAAAACATAAGAGTAGGATGGTTAAGGGTAGTTATAGTGCGTTGGTTTGACCGTGTGGTGATATTTGTTGGAAATGACATATTCTGACCTAATCTGATTATTTACCCCTATGTAAATGTTATACACTTGTGTTTTGATAAATAAGATTTGTGTTTGGAATTATAGAGAATATTCCTCCACGATTCTTATTGAGGGTATGACCTAGGGGTATGACTAGGAATGGTATTTTATTTATGGTGCTTGAGGCATTGAAAGTGACAGCAAAAGATGAAGGGGAGCAGTTCCATGAGAAATATTATTATTTCATGAAATTCATGGAAAGAGACGAAGGGTGGGTTCAAAAAATCATGTCTGAGTTAACAAGGGAGTTTTACTTGCAACACCCTATTAATTTTGTAGGAGAAGGTGTAACTGATGGAGATGAATTTTGGGTTGAGTCTATTAATAAAATACCAGACCATTTGGAGACTCTGGATAAGAGGAGGTTCATTTTGGCATCATTTATGCTATGGGGATATGTGAAACAATGGTTGGTCTTTTAGGTGAGAATTATAAAAACTAACTGTATGTAATTGAATGAATTTATGTAGAGGTTTTTGGAGCACATATAATGGTATTTTGTGGATCAGTATATCATAACTAAAGGGAACCTAATGGAGGCTTCCAGTACTAGACGATTTGTTATTATTAGATGGTTGGGAGGTGTGAATTTTGAGAGATGGAAGCATTTTTATAACAACATTAGCCAGGGTAGTGGGAAGTAAAATAGAAGAGAGGAGCATCACTTGGGTATGAAGTTGCTGGGGTAATCGGCCATTCATGTTATTAGATGGGAAATTATCATGAAATCATTCCCTTACCACCAATGGAGTGTTAGTCTTATGGAAAGACCGAAAACCTACAAAAGTTTTGTGTGTTGTAGTGATAGACTAGTGCTCATGAAGAAGCTGGGCAGAGTCAGTGTGCGAGAAGGGTTTCTTCTACACCATATAGGTTTGGTAAATAGAGTTCTACTAGACGAGGTGGTATATGTAGTAGCCATGATGCAACAGGTCTAGAGATCTCATATTGGCAGAGTGGGGCTACTCAGGGAGGTTAGGCTTCATCATATGGAAGAGGGGTAGGACAGTGACAGGTATTGCAACCTACACTTGTTGAGAGAGAGGTTGGTCCATTCATAGTGATATCTACTATTATAATATCTTATACATTATGTAGTGCCTTATTGGATACTGGATCCTCTCATTCCTTTATATCTGAAATCATGTTAATCGTTTGATCCTGGATGTGGAGTTCACATGTAGATTAATGACTATAGATACACCATTGAGAACATGGTCTAAAAGCATCTATCTATATAAGTTATGTTCACTAGAGATCAGGGAACATTATTCTCTATGGGATCCTTATATTCTTGATTGCATAGGCTTCAACATAATTTTGTGTATATATTGCATTGTAGAAAATTGAGCTGATAAAGTCTATTACATATAGGAGAGTTACATTTACAGATCAAAAGGGTGACTTTAATATTCACCAAGTAGAGTGGGATATCTAGAATGGATGAGTAGGGATAATTTCTCAGCAACTGGGAGAGCTCTCATCCCATGTTACTATTTTATTTCTGGAAGATGGGGATATTAGGCGTGATGTACTTCAACAAATACTGGACCTAGTTCAAGATGTATTTCCTAAATACTTCTTAGGTATACCAATAAAGAGATATGTGTAGTTCACAATTGATCTATTATTGGGGGATGATCTAGTGTCTATTCCACTATAAATAATGGAACATACCAGGCATCAAGAGCTCAAGACTCTGTTAGAGGAATTGAAGGATAAGGGACTTATCCAACCAAGTATGCCTCCTTGGGGATCACATTTATTTCTTTCAAATAATTCGAATAGAAGATTATGTTTGTGTGTCAGTTACGATAAGTTGAACAAAATTACAATGAATAACCGTTATCATATTCCACATATCAAGGATCTATTTTACTAGTTGAAGGGAGGTTGTGAGTTCTCAAATATCGATTTTAGATCATGGCATCATTAGTTGAGAGTATGAGATTCTATTATACCACAAAATGCTTTTAATTTAGGTATGGCCTTTATGAGTTTTTCATAATTCCATTTGGGATGACAAAAGAAACAACTCTATTTATACCTTTGATGAATTGGATCTTTTATCCATATCTATATCAGTTTGTAGTGGCATTTGTAGATGACACCATGGCTTACTTCAAGACTCATGAAGATCATGCCCAACATCTTGAAATTATTCAGATTATACTTTGGGAGCATCATCTATACACTAATTGATCTATGCGTCTATTTTGGATTGATTAGGAATACCTTTTAGGTTACATCAACTCAAAGGAAAGTGTTTCAAATGACCCAAGAAAGATTCAAGTAGTGGTATCTTGGGAGAATCCCAATAATGTTTTTGATTTCCGAAGTATTTTGGAATTATCTAGATATTACATGAGATTCATCCATGACTTCTCCCATTTCATAGAACTGCATTTGGTATAAAAAAAAGGGAATTATATTTGAGTGGAAAGAATAATGAGATAATTATTTTCAATATTTGTTGAGGAATTTGATGATGGAACTAATTCTAATATTACTTGAGTCAGGTTATGAGTATATAATTTAATGTGATGCTTTTGGGATTAGACTCGCAGGTGTGTTGGTTCAAGGGGATTGAGTCCAGTACATAGATCTCATAAGTTGAAGCTTAATGAATGGAACAATCCTATGCACATCCTCGAGTTGGCAGTATTGGTTTGTTCTCAAAAGTATTGGAGAAACTACCTTTTGTGGGAAATGTTTATAGCTTATACAAATTAGACGAGTTTGGAGTATATTTTTTCACATCATGATTTGAATATTCAGCAGTGGAGATGGTTAGATTATACGCAGTCTTTTGATTTTGAACTCGAATGTGCAATAAAGAAGGTAAATAATGTAATGAATTCCATGTTCTGGAAAACTCAGGCTCAGATCATTCAGGAGTCGAGTGAAGAGTGGAAGATGAAGACTTTACTGGATGAAATACATGTGGTGGATAATGTGAGTCAAAAGATGATGATTATTGTTTTACATGTTGTAGTTCCCAACCTTTTGAGACAGATCTTGGATAGAGAGTGTGAGGATCCATATTTTATAGCCTTGAGGGAAACCATTTAATATGGGGATACACCTTTGGGCTGGTTGATATATGAGGATGAGATCATCTGTGTTATGAATATATTTTTTATGCTTATGAGCATATGAGAGGAGATCATGTTATAATTTCATTCTATGGAGTGGACTATGTATCCAGGTGTGACCAAAATGCACTGTGATCTATGACGATAGTCTTGGTGGCCAGACATGATAAAGGAGATGATAGGGTTTGTGACATGATATTTTACCTATCAATATATGAAGGTAGATAATTAATGACATGGAGTATTACTACAATCATTTATAATTCTTGAATGGAAATGCGATGAAATGGAAATGGATTCTTTCATGGGTCATCCAAACATTCTTACGAAGAATGAAGGTATTTGGGTCATTGGAGATTGAATGAAAATGGTATCATATTTTTTCCTATAAAGGAAACTGTTACAGTAGGGATGTTGGGAGAATTGTATGTTTGGAAAATAGTTCAGCTACATGGGGTGCCACAGACTATAGTTTTTGATTGTGATTCACTCTTTAATTCAAACATCAGGCAGGGATTTCAAAAAATTCTTAGAACATCGGTATTATTGTGTATACATTCCACCCACATACAGATTGGATGTAAGAGAATAATATATAGGTGGTTGAGGATATGTTGTATGAATGTGAGTTTATCTTTGGTTGGTCTTGGGAGAATCACTTGGATATAGTGGATTTCACCTAAAAATAGTTATCAAGAAACTATAAAAATGTAACCAAACAAAGATCATTATATCAGGGCATGTAGATCAATACTATAGTGGATGGAAGTGGGAGATTCATAGTTGTTGCGACCAAGTATCATGTATGAGACATTATAGTAGTATAATTTGACTCAAAATTGCATGGATACGTCTCATTATAGGAAGAAGTCCTATTATGATAGACGGGGATGAACCCATGTGTTCATAGAGGGTGATTGTGTGTTCCTATGAGTGTGTCTAAGGTTGGGTATCTGTAAGAAAAAATGGTTGGAAAGGTTGGAACGAATGTTTCATTGACTATTTTAGGTAGTAGAGATAATCGAGCCGATGGTTTACTGATTGTCTCTTCCAAAAAAATACAATGCAATGCAAGATGTCTTCTATGTTTCACAACTACGGCGGTATCAACAAAACCCTTGCCATTAGATCGATATATTTGAGTCTGACATGGAGATATTTTTTTGATTCCCCAAACTAAATTATAATTGTATTATTAATATTATTAGTTATTTTTTATCACTTCATGTTTTTTTCATATTGGTGTTATATATTTTTTATGTTTGTATGACAATGGGAAACATTTTATTCTATGAAACACTGATTTATTACATTATTAAAAAATATCACAACTACTCAACAAGAATAATCACAAGAACCAACAGAAAAATTGGAAGCCCACCATGTAAATTGAGTAGACATAATGTGTTGTGTAAATCCCCTATAATTTACATAATTAGAAACATTATGGAAAGCAGTATAGTTAAAATACTGAGTGCCAAAAAAATATAGATCACCATTCATTTAATGTATCAAATAGTATATGATCTTTTGGTATACCTTAGACAATTATTATACATCTTATATGACTACTATAAATAACCATTGAGACATAAATTATTGTGACCATTAATGTTTTTTTAAACCATTGGGTATTTTATCTGTATGAAATTAAAAATGATTTAAATAATATTTTTAGTTTAAAAATATTATGGTTTTTAATTTAAGATAATTTTTAATTGTAACATGGGTGATTATATTTTTAGTAACTATTAATGTTTTATGTTTTTTTTATTTATTTTAAATGTTTCAAAATTAATGTGACATGGTTTTGTTGATGATGGTTTTACAAAATATATGCATGACCTTAGTACTTATAAAATTAAGAGATTAATGAAGATAATATTATTCAATTTCACTTCTCAAATTATTTTTTCAAGGAAATTTATTTTGACAAAAAAATGTACCATCCCTAAGCCAGGAGTCACCTCAACCTTGTTGGAGAACCCTGTTGGGGTAAAACTCCAATAGGGAGAATTATACACATTCCCTATGATGGTTGAGTAGAATAGGAGATAACCAAGAATATTATAGGCTATGAAATGCATAAAACCATGTATCAGTTCCTAGTGGAGCATGTGTATGGTTAGACTGGTGCCAGGGAAAGAAGGGCATGTATAATCCCTCACATGGTGCATGTTTTTATTTCATTTAACATAAGCACTGGATACCTAGACCTATAAGGTTGTCCTGAAACTGGAGCAGTTGTAATGTGAAATGACATTTTCTCAAGGGAAGTGATCCCCGATGCCCATTTCATCGGTCCATACTGGTTCCCCGATCAAACCCCCACTGCCTCAATTAAACATCACAATTAATACCATCCATCTGATCTGTAATTATATGATTTGGATTGCCTACTCCTAAAAATTCACAACCAAGAGGGACCACACTTTTCCATTTGATTATCCTCATTGCCACATCCTAGTCTTCCCCTCAAATATCAAACGATCCCTCCTCCAATAACTTATAGGGTTAGTTTTAACCCTATAATCTGACCAAATTGATCTGGTTTATCCCTTCTTTTCTCCTAGGTAGAGAACACCTATGCTTCATCATTCCAATTAAGGTTGGCCACCGACTTCTTTTCTCTATCACTATATCATGAAAAACACTTTCCACCACCATTGAGGCACTATTTTTGTTACATCCCTTTAAATAATTCGCAGGATGGAATTAATTATGCACTGAATCCCATTCCATGTCATGGATTCCCTTCAATATTTCAAATTTATATTTTTATGGTTTTACCAATCCCATTGATTGATTCTTTACGCTAATCAACAATTTTTTTAAGATCTGTTAAATTTGGTTTTTCAAAAGTCAATTTCTCTAATTTAAAACTTGGATATATTATAAACCATGTTTTTTACAATAAATAATACTGGAATGTCACTCTCTCATGGTACCTCCCTTGGATTCCAGAAACCCATAACCCCTATTTTGGTCTATTTCAGGTAAGGGTATAATTTTTTCTATTCAAATAATAATTTCATTCATTGATATACCTTTATATTTATATATATATATATATTTATATGTGAAATCACATGTCTATTTATAACATTATATATTCATAATGATAATGGGTTTTGAATCCAAATATTTATCTCAAATGCTTATGGTGTTCAAGGGTGTATTTTTGTCAAATTTTGGTTGTTACAAATCTATATGTATATATATATATACACACACACAAATTATTATTTGATGTATGTATATATGAATTAAGGGGTTTAAACCAAAACTTAATTTCTAAAAAATTATTATGTGTGGGTCATTTTATCTTTAAAAATTGTTATTGTTTTACAAAGGTGATATATATATACACGTGTCTTTATAAATGAAAATATGAATATATATATATATATATCTTATTATTTAATGGTTTTTTGTTTTATAATAACTTTTGAAAACTGATGTTTTGTAAGAGTTAAACTGTTGTGTCATGCAATCTTCATTTCACAAGGATATATATATATATATATATAAATGTGTGTGTGTTTGTAATTATGAGTCAGTCTATTATTCAATGTTAAAAAAAGTTTCTATAACCCCTCACATGTCATACATGAATAGGTATGGCCATCATCTAGCTCATATATGACTTTTGACAAATTATGAGATCATGGATTCCCTGATATCATTTTCTAGACAGTTAAGGTTTTCAGATGTAAATAGTCATTACAATCATGGGGTTCCCTTATATGGTTTCATAAAAATCCATTTATTTAATGGTTATGTCATGTTATAAAAAATTTATTTCTCTTGGAAATAATATAATTCTTTTTATGCGATTTAGAAATGTTATTGGTTAGAACTGGGAATAGAATTTCCAAATAATGTTTTCTAATAAGTCACTAGTATGACAAATGATATGATATGGGGAGTGAACCCATATTAATCAAGGGAAATTTGTTCCACATGATACATGTCTAGTGGAATTACGTTATGGGTTTTATATTTAATCTTCCATATATTAGGGAACATTCCACCAAAAAATTATTAATTTCAAAGGAGAATTCTCAAACAGTTTTATACATTTGATTATTTTATGAAATCTATTTTTCAGAATTTTTTTAGATTTTTGAATTATTTATAAATCAATTTTGAATTGTATGTTTGTAAAAATATTTTACAAGAATCTGTCCTTTAATGGTTTTCATTAACATTTTTCAAAAACCCCTTACTTTGGATATTTAATTCCCACATTATGTATTATAATGACATTTATAGGTTTCGGAGTCTTACTAAGATGAAATTTTATTCTTGAAGCAGTGCACTATAGAATCATTGTTTAGTGAATATTGAATTATTTTGGACTGTTTTTTTGTTTCTAATTCTTAAAAAATTGTACCAGTAAAAGATCCTGATATGTAATTAAGAAGTTGCAGAAGAGGGTGACCTCCATGTAGTCTATCTATTTCAGGTCCTGAACTTTAGAATGTTTGGGATACTTTATGATATAAAAAATTTTAAAATCGATGTAGTTTTATTGGTCTATAAGGACCGATTCCATAATAATATATGTGATATTTACACCTTACATGCCTCTCTCTACAATCCTAAATGTGTTATGTATGAGTTTGATCTTTTCTTCTAGAGATTTATTTGGGATAATGAAAATGAGGAACATAATACTACCTCAGGAATCCAATTTAGTACATCTGGGGATTATATATGGTGGTGGACCTAGTGACGGTATAAATTAATTTCCATTCAAATTTTGATAATTAATCATAATTAATATTCTTTTGAAGGTATATCGAGGATGATGTCGGATGGTATGTGTGGGTGGCTATGATAGAATTGTATGACGGAACTTTTGTAGGGGGGGAGTTTGTGATGCACCAAACTATATTATAATTATTATATCAATATTTTTAGAAAATATTTTTATTATTTCTTGTTTTAATGTAAATTAGTGTTATATAATTAATATGCATTGGGGATATAGAGAAAACTTTTAATCAGTGAAACACTGATTTATTACATTATTACAAGAGATCACACTTACTTTAAAATCCCTTTGCAAGACCCAAAAGAATAAATAGAAACCCACCATGTAAAATGATAATACCGTATGTGAAGAGCACATCCCCTATATTTTTCATAATTAAAACATTATGGCAGACAATATAGAAAAAATAGAGAGAGTCAATGGAATATAGAGAAACAATATTTTAAAGAAATATATAATCTTTGATATTTTGGAATACCATAGACATGTATTTTTACAACATATATGACTATTTTAAATAACCATTGAGATTTAAATTAATGTTATCGTTGATGTTTTTTTAATCCGAATGGGTATTTTAAATGTTATATGTTTAAAATGTTTTAAATTATATTTTCAGTTAAATAATATTGAGGTTTTAAAATGAAGATAATTTTTAGTTGTATCATTGGTGATTATATTTTTATTAACCATTAATATATTATTTGTTTTTACCATTTTAAATGTTTTATAATTATAGTGACAAGGTTTTGAGGAAGATGGTTTCACAAAATATATCAATGAGCATAGTATAATTAAAATTCATAGTTTAATGAGGATAAAATAATTAAATTTTATCTTTTATATTATTTTATCTTGGAAATTTAGCTTGACCAGAAAAGGTTACATCCCAATGCTAGGGGACACCTCAACCATGCTGGAGGAAACCTCAATGGGTCAGGCAATAGAAGGGAGGAGTCTACTCATGCCCAAGGAGGCTCAAGCATCGTTAGAGTGAACCACGCATAGTATATTCCAGGTCATGCATGGATCTATGTATAGGGTTCTTGTGGAGCACGTGTAAGGTTAGGTTGAGGCACGGCCAGGAAGAACTTGTATACATACTCACATGGTGTGTGTCTATGTGTCATCGAACATAAGAAACACACACCCAAACTTATAAGGTGGTCCCCAAAATCTAGTGGTTTCAATGTGGGATGTATATTTTTCTGAGGGAAGTAATCCCAACTGCCCATTTTAGGTGCAGCCAATCCCATCCATCTACACTGATTCTCTAATTGATCCCCCACTACATCAAATAAACACTATGATTAATACCATTCTTCTGATCAAGCTTCACCTAATCAGGATCATCCTCTCCTCTTAAGAATGATCAACCCAAAATATCCTCCCCTAGCCAGCCAATCATTCTCATGTACAAATCTTGGTTTTCCCCTCAAATACTACGCAAACCCCTCTAATTTTAAATTCAATGGTTAATTTTAACCCTATGAATAGACCAAGTTGTTCTGAGTCATCCCTTCATTTCTCCTTCGTTGAGCACACCCACACAGCACTAGTCTGCTTGAGGCCGACCACTGGTCCCTTTTCTCCCTCACTTTCCCATGATGCACCATTTTCAACACCTTCATGGCCCTTTTTTTGTTTTGTTCATTCAAATAATTAGGATAATGGAAATAATTATACTTAAAATCCCTATCCATGCCTCATATTCCCTTGAATGTTTCAGTTTTATATTTTTATGGTCTTTATCAATCCAATTAATTGTTTCTTTATGATAATAAACAATTTTTTTCTTATCTTCAGTTAATTATATTTCTTAATTGGAATTTTTATCAAATTGGAATTTTGGTTATTTTATAAACCTTTCTTTTCCCACTAAATTCTAATGGAATTTCACTAAATGAAGCTCCCTTTCTTGGTTTCCAGAATCCCATAGTCCCTCTTTTTATATATTTCAGGTAAGGGTTTAATTTTTATGATGAAATTATTATTTCATAAAAAAATATTTATTTTTATATATTAGAATATATGGTATGACATCAATTCTTATAACATAAAATTTTGAGAATGAGAAGTGTTTTTTAATTTAAATATTTATATATAATTCTTATGGTGTTCAAGGGTATATTTCTATCAAATTATGGTTATTACATATATATTTTTATATATATGAATATATACACACATATAGAACTTATTATTCTATGTATTTATATATGAGGTTGGAGTTTTTGACCTAAACATTATTTCTAAAACATATGTATGTGAGGGTCATTTTAGCTTTTATAATTCTTAGTATTTTACATTGGTGTTATATATATATGTCTGTTTGTGTGTATGTGAGTGTTTATACATGCATATATGTATATATATTTAAATATATTATTATTTTAAGGGTTTTTTATTTTAATAATAATTTCGAAAAATGATGTTTTATTAGAGTTTGACTATTGACTCAATCTATTTTCATTTCAAAAGGATATACATATATATATATATATATAGGAGTGGGTGGTTATGTATATATAAATATATACTTATTATTTTATGTGTAATCATGAGTCAAAATATTATTTTATGTGAAAACATACATCTATATCCCCCAACATGTCATACATGAATATGTATGGCCATCATCTAGCTCATATGTTACTTTTCACACATTACGAGTTCACTAATGAACTTATTTCATTTTTTCAATTGTTAGGTTTTTAAAATGATAATAGATTATAAATGTGTGGGGTTCACCTAAATGGATTTAGAAAAAAAATAATGTAATGATTATGTAAGGTTGTAAAGGAAAAATATTTATATTAGAATGAAAATAATTCAATGCATGATATTTAGATATGTTTTCAGTTAGAATTTGGAATGGAAATTCCATAAAAAATTTTAAAGAACAAGTACGATGAATGTTATGATATAGGGAGTTAACCCATTAGATTAAGTGGAACTTTGTTCTATATGTTACGTGTCAAGTGGGATTACATTATTGTTTTTATGTATGTACTTCCAAGTATCTGGGAATAATCCCCCAAAAAAGTATTACATTCAAAGGAAAATTACCAAAAAAATGTAAAAGTATGATTATTTTTTGAAATCTATATTTAAAAAATTATTTTTATTTTTCAATGATTTATAAATCTATTTTGGTTTTAGGAATGTAACTATATTTTACAAGAGAATATTTGTTAAGGAGTTTCATAATAATTTTTCATAATCTACATACAGTTAATATTTAATGCACACACTATGTATTATATTCTTTTTTTAGTTTTAGTTATCTTACCGTGATGAAATTATACTGAGGAAGTAGTGCGCTGATAAATATTTGATTATTAAATTTTAAATTATACTATAATGTATTTTTGGTTTCTAATTCACGAAAACCTGGAACCATAAAAGATATCGATATATAATTCAAATGTTTCTTTATTATTTTTCTCTTATAAAAATAGATACACATCATTTATAAGAAATGAGTGCAGTAGGTCAGGATCAATGATTTATAGATTCATCTTTTGAGGAGTATCCGATATATGGGATATATCGCAATGAGAAAGTGATTCGGGGAAATATTGTATTGATAATTCATGTGTTATGGCAACAGGGCCATGTGCAAAAGGAAACATGGGAAAGGGAAGCCGATTAAAGGGCTCAATGGCATGATATTTTTGGCTCAGAATCATACAAAATCTTTGAGGTATATCTTTAGGATGAGATATTAAAGTGGGGATATTGTATGATCCTGACCGTTTTTGGAGTTATCTCGGGTGACTATTCAAATAATGGTTTTGTTTTTTAGTACAATTGATTGGATTTATGATATGGGGTGGGTTTGGGTGGAGTGTTAAAATTTATTTTAGGAAACGTGGTTGTGCATGGTTGGAAAACGATTAGATAAAACCATGTGCCCAAGCCTAGGTAACTGTGTGACCCTGGACAGTGAGGTCCACATGGTTGGATCATGGTTTACCTAACCATGCGCCCTTGTAAAAAAAACTGTGAACATAATTTTTAGTCACCCAAAAAAATATTTTAAAATCCCACGAACGCAAGAAACACCTCCTTTTTTGACCTAGAATCGGGACTAAATGTCTTTGGTAAATTCAAGAGCTCTCCGGAGGGCTTCTAAGGCTGTCTGACATCCGTTCTTTAATATTCAATACCTAAATTTAGGATCCTCTATTCTCCTAGTTAGTGGATCTCATCTTAATGACTATCACATTCATTCCACTATCATTCATTGTTCCTTGGTTGAAGTTTATCATATTTTCATTAGATTGAAATTTCGTTGTTGAGATCGAGATCTTTGATTGTAGATTTATATCAAGATTGATAGGATCTTGATAACGCTTATCTTGATTTAGTTATTTAGACATTTAATTCATATTTATGTTGTTATGGAATAAGTTTTTATTGGGATTTACTTTGAATGAACTTCCATCACAAAATTTAGGTAGGTGGTCTAAATTCTATTCCCCTAGTCATAGATTTTATACGTGTCTGAAAAATTGTAGAATTTCTAGAATAATTTAGCTATAGGTTTCAAAAATTGGGTTAATTTTGTTGAAAAATTGATATATTGTATCATTGTAGAAATAGATGATTAATTTATGAATTTAATAATTTGACAATGGGTTTTTCATATTGTGTAAATAATTTGTGGAAATTGATTATGAATGATAGGATATGTAATCTAAAAAATTATTACAGGGATTATTTGGAAGATATTAAATTGGATATAAAGAGATAATTAATCAAGAATTAATTATGTTCCTTAATATTAGGATTTTGATAATTAATTGTGGAATTAATTATAAAGGGTTGAGATTTAGAAAAAGATAATTAATTTCAAAAAATATTATTTTTCATGAATTATTGTATTGATTAATTAATCAATTAATTAATTAATTTGATTTCAAAACTTATTTAATTTTGGAGTTAATTACAGATATTGATGTATTTAAGTAAATATTTAATTTCTAATGTAATTAAGGTGGATAATTAATTGTGAATTAATTATTTTTGGAATAATAGAAACATGGTCATTTTAAATTGACAAGTATAAAGGGTAACATGGTCATTGTACTGTTGATTAATAGAATGGGGACATGGTCATTCAATTTTTTAGTATAAATGGTAACATGGTTATTGTACTTATGAGATAATGAGAAATAATACAATCATTCTATTGAAAGGTTTTAATGGTAACATGGTCATCTATCTTATTATATTTTTAATGGTTACTTTTTCATTTATTAATGAATTTAAAGAAAGGTAACAAAGGAAATCTACGATATGGACTCACATGTGGACACGAAAAACTATGACATGAGTTGAATCATCAACTAAGATGTCATATCACCTTTGAATACTCATAGATCCATCATGAGTCGAAGCAGGTATTATGATTTGGTATTTCACAGGGAACAGATCGGGCTCTGGCACGAGCCGAAGCTAGTTTAAAGGTACGAGTATCCCCAGGGACCTTGGAGTTAATATGATTAAATAATTAATAAAAGATAATGTGATAACTATTTACATTATGAATTTTCATGTTTCTCTTAAAGATCTGTAGACACTATCATTTTACTATACTTCTTTTAGACTTTGTTGATTGTGGCCTACTGATTTGTACTCACACCCCACTCAGGCTACCTGTTCGGTACCAGAATAAACATTCCTATTTCAAGATTTGAAAAGGAAAAGGTCCCTATATTAGATTTCTAATTGGGGTTGGATCATGGATGAGGGATACATATGTGGTTCATGGCCCCCTGGGGCTTCAATATTATCATTAATTTTAGTTGTGTTTTTAGGCATGTGACAATTATATTTGCATAATATTTTTTCTATTTTATTAGGATATTTTATTTCAGGTTGTGTTTATATTATGACATTAGTATTGTAGTAGTAATATATTCTTATGTATTAGGTTATCTGTTTCCATTGGTTTTCTACTCCGATAAAATATGGTATAGTCTTCCATTAAAAAACATATCAGTCCCTTGTTGCTAGTCAGTAACCTCTAGAATACGGGAGGTGCACTTGAGTTCATGTGAAGAAATGTCTTAGGGAATCATCACAAGGCTCCTCAGTCAGGAAATTATGTTATGTCACATCTGAATAAGATTTAATCCATGGTAAGGGTGTTTTCATCACAATTTTTCATTTCAATGGGTTAAAAATGTTCTCCCATGACTATAATATTTACATCTTATTATATTCTCCCATTATTATGACATACTTTTCATTATAATTCTATATAGGTTAATTATATTTTCACATCAAAATATTCTCATTTTATTGATCCATTTATGGATTTTTTTCATTATTGAGTAGAAATCCCATCCTTTCTAAAGAATCTATCTAATCAATCTTAATATTTAATATGATATAATATATAATATTTTTTTCTTATTAAAAAAATATTATATATCCATAAAATATCCCTTTATATCTTACCAAAAATAAAATTTTAAAGACATTATTTGATTTAAGAATTTCATTAATTATTTTGAAAAACCATAAAATATGATTCTTTGTTACACTCATATAATTTATTTCTTCCATTCGATTTTTTTACATAATAATCATTACATTTCAAAGTTACTTTTTATATATTGTTTTAAATTTGTGTTTTATAAATTATCCCATTTATATTCTTGAATATTAATTTTAAAAGATATTTATACCATTGAATTATATGATGTTGACATAATTGACATTAGTAAAATATTTCTCATCAACTTAGTTACATTCTTTCTCAATCTCTAAATTATATATCCCATATAGAAAAATGTTCTTGACAATTATCTAACTTTATTTATACTACTTTTTTTATTAAATTTTTGGTATTAATTGATAAAATAATGATATCATGTTACATTACACTATTTAGAAATGATATGAAACCAACATCCCCAATCAGTATTTCTAGGATGTGATGAAAAATTTATTCACTATGAACATATATTTAAAATATAAATTTTTTATTAGGGAGAGATTCATATTGATCTTGAATTATATTATTAAGGATTTATATCATATAAGATGATGATGTTATGAATGGATATCATTAAAGCTATCCATTATCATATCTTTATGCATCGGTAAAATTATAGATAGTTAGGATCATAGTCAAATGCATGTAATTGGTTATGGATAGATATGTTGTCTGTGATATGATCTAAAATTATTATTATCATTTTTTCCATGAAATTACATACTCATATGTTTTTTTTAATATTTATGATTATTTTTACATGTTTATAAGGAATTGATTATGTTTTATATTGACATGATGGTCCTTGTAAGATGCTCTGCTACTATCACAGAATTTATGAAGATCAATCATCACATTGGATTATATATTATTATACCAATGTAATTTTAGTTAGTTATTTCTCCCATTTTTATTCTTATAATCTAACCATTATTTTTCCATTAATAAATATTCCATAATTAATAATTTGAGCCCAGTCCTACATTTATTTTATACATCCCATTGAAATTATGTATATGTATTTTTGAAAAGGAAATACTTTGATAGAAATATTTTTGAGATTTTGTGAAGAAATAATTCATAATAATTTTTATATGAATCTAAATCCCATCTAACTAAGCTATAGGTTTTGATATTTTGTAAGTTTCTCTAAGGTATAATTAATTAATTATGAAAATGAGGAAAACTATAAGAATTTTTTTCATTGGTAACATAACCTTCTATATTGTATAAGGTATTAGTGATTGGAACATTATGTAAGGGGAAGTACGAAATTAATATAGGGGGTTTTCAAACATTATTTCACTGAATCATTTGATGTTATGTGGTTATAGTTTTAGTGTGGATTGAATTTGGTAAATTAGAAGATAATATGGGGGGGTGAATGAGTTATGGTGGGATGAATTTTAAGGTGGAGACATTAATGGTGAATAGGGTTATGGTGGTTTAGAGTTTAAAAAGATGTTTAGTTTTATATTATCCTACATTTTAATAGTTTAAATTTAACACCAAATGGATTAGGGATCATTAAGGTGTGGTTGTAGAATGTGTATAGAAAAATAGTGACCAAACACAATATAGTGAGTTAGTGGATGGTTAAGATTTATAGGTTAGGTAATTAGTGAAAGGAACAAGTACTATTCCATGTTTTTGTTACATTATTTGTATTGAGTCCGTAAATAATGGGATCATAAGTTGACATTGATGTAATGGACGGTACAAACTGGTGAAAAATCGATCACAACATTAACTATGGTAAAAATGATCATTTTCATACGAATAGTTGGTTGGGAGGATTAAAAACATGAAAGGGAATATGTTAATCGGTATTTTGTGTCTATCATAATTTTATGGATAAATTTGGGTTTGTTTGGATGGAATATTATATTTGTTTTGGAAACGATCTTGTAAGGGTGGTCTGGTTCTAGGGTGTTGGTTGATTGGGTTAAAACAAATTGTTCTAACTAGGTGCGCCATCATAGTGGTACTGCATTTTGAGACAAATATTATATATTGTTTTAATATGACATTATTGATGTAATGTCCTATAAATAAATTTATATTTTCCATGAATTTGGGACCTTATAATGAAACCATGGCTTGATTAGTAATTCTCAGTTGTTGGGTGTGTAAAACGGTATGTGGCCATGATTGTGGTGGAATACATGGTGGATTTCACAAATAGTTCAGAGATAAAATGTTTATAGGAACACAATCAGAATTTTTTTTGTTGTGGTTGGGATGAGTTCTTTGATTTCTATTAAAAAAGATAACAAGGGATTCACAATGCCATGATATTATTAGTCTTTGTGGATTTAGATGGGATATGATAATGAAAATGGATATGTTATTTTTTTATGTTAGTTTTATCCACTTTAAGGTGAATTAATATGAATGGGAGGTCTTCAAAGAAACAAAACATTTTCATTTGCACAACTATTCCATTACATTTAATTATAAAGATTTCACTTTTTATGTGACTTCTACCAAATCCAATAATATATTATGCTCTTAATATTTGAGTTTTTGGGTAGTTTATCTTTATTTTTTTCCACATAATGAGGTATATTAATTTTATTGTTAAATAAATGTTATTTATATTAATCTTTTTCATGATTAATTTTTTTTGATATTTAAAATGTTCTAGGGTCTCCTTAATCTTATCAATTCATTTAATTAATGGGGATGGACTTACCATTATTTATTCATTCAAATTTGAGATAGGGAATACATACCTCTTGGAAAATATCAATTTAGATTTTTTACATTTTTCTATTGACTTGTAATGACTATTCTGGTTCCCTTGGAATCACTATGGCTTTATGTCAATATAGATTGATCACCATGATGGGTCTAAACTATAATGACATTAATATTCATGAGAAAAAATTCCCAAAAAAATTTAATCAAGATTCCATTTCCCATATTTGTAAATGGTATTAAATTGACACTTGAGTGGTTCCGATTCATGGAATTGTTTTTGAAAAATACATATATTCTCAATCTCTTGTTTTGAGAATCAATCTAGGCCTAACACATATAAAATCCTCTAGTTAAAAACTTGTTGTAGGACAATGAAGATATTGTTTTAGCGTAGTAAGATCTATGTTCTAGATTTACTAACAAGTAATTAGGATTTCCATAGATGACCATAAATTTATATGTAAAAATTAGTGTTTTAAATAATATTATGTTCATCCATAAATAAATATAAGGATTTTCCATTAAAAAAATATTAGTTCAAATCTATATTTTCCTCAATATAATCTAATAATCTTATTTAGATAATTCCATATTCACATGTATTTTTTGGTTGATAAGTGGTAATAATATTATATTAATTTCTATAATTTTTTAGTCAACTAAGTGCGTAATTTTTTAAAACATATTTTGAAAAATAATGAGTAATCGAGGGATTCAAAATGAGAAATTATGTTCCTCCAAAAAATATTTAGGAAAATATTTCTCTATACCACAATCTTTCTTTATATTATACCAATTTAGTCACATAATATAAAGAAATCATGTATGCAATAAAAAATTACATATGTAAGGGATTAATGAAATCAATAACCCATACATAAAACAATTTTATATTTATAGCTGGGCATTACAAAATAACTTTGAACATTCAAATGATTCTTTTCATTTTGAATCATTCATAGCTTCATTTTAATTCCCACACATATTTGGGTATTACAAGATAAAATAAATCATTTATTAATTTTCATACAATATAATATGATGTACACGGTGTTATTCAATATGTTATTAATAAAACAAATCTAGTTACACTTCACCATAGATTCAATCAAAAATTATTGAATGATTCCATCAGAATATATATTTATTAAAAAATGATCATTCTAAATTTGATGTGTTGTAATGAATTTTAATCATATAATTTTATTATTTAGTGGAAGGGGGAAAAATTCACACTTTTATATATAATTTATTATGTTCTAAAATGAAGGGTGATATTAGAAGGTCAGTATAAGTGTGTTTCTTTTCAACAAACTCATTATCATTATTTATATCATCCAATTTCTCTACATTCATCAATCCTGAAATGGATAAGCGATCACCCCTATCATTATTTGAACTTTTTGTGTCTATAGTGATTTTATAAAATTATTATAGCCTCAAAATCCATTCAATCAACACTGTATTTGAATCTTTTTTGTCAAGAATTTACCTCAAATAAATAAAATTAATGTGGACTACTACCTTAGAGAGTATCAAATTTTTTAATAGATTACCAAAAGAAAATTCAACTACTAGTTTCTTTTTCATTATAGATCTATTGTTTATTTGGAATTAAATGAGTTTGATAATTGTTCAATATATGATATAAATGATATAGAAAATCCATTATCCCAAATTTTCTACGATAGTCATATTTCATGCACTAAATATTACATAAAATGTATCCTAGAACTTTTTTCATCATAGTCACACTGACTAATAAATTCATTTAAATGAAATGACTAATTATTATAATTTTTTAAACATATGGAGTGGATCATAATTGAAAATAATTTGGAAAATAGGGCATTAAATATTGGATTATTCTAGAAAAATGTTATTGTAGTAAAACACATGCACAAGAAATATTTAGATATTATTCATTTAGTTATATATATATATATAACATATTTTATCCAAATTATTTGTTTAGATAAACCTCTATTACATAATTTAGTATCTCATTTTCATGGATGATAACTTCTTTTGTTATGTATTATAAACTATTTGAATTCAAAATAAGTCACATTCATTCACATATTGTGACTTACAAGTCAATTTGGTTATAAAATAATTTGTGGAATTTTCATTTATATGAAAATATTTATGAAGGTATATTGTCATAGAAAGACCAGAGACACCATTTAAGGGTTAAATAAAATTGTTTATTATTTATAAATAATAATTTAATATTGATCCCACATGGTTTGGAACACACAAAAAATTTCATAATTTATTGGCTAAATACTACTATAAAAACAATGATGTTAAGAAAATCCCATTACTCATTTTCATTTCACCTATAAAGAACACATCCTACTAGAAAAAAAGAAACTATGTGATAATGTAAAAAATTAAATATGATGTAATAGATTTATGGTTTTTATGGTTTTTTAATGGATATGATATTCTAGGATTATAATAGTGAACTATTAATTTTCACAAAATATTGAATGATTTATAATATAAAAATCAATTAGTTAAAACACAATGATCACGAGGCCTAGTGTCCTTGGAAGACTAGGTTTCATAAAACATAAAATTTATCCTATAATAAACCATCATTATTTTAATCTCTATATTGATATACTAAAACCTTTTGATCTTCTAAAAATAATGGGACTAATATGTGAATATATAGAAATAAAGGGTGAGATATTAATTACTATGATGGAACGAAAATGACAAAGATACATCACTACTGAGTCAATGGTATTACACTAAATAATAAAGGATAGGTATAATAAATAATCACATGATGAAATGACATAAAGAACATGGACTATTAAGATCATATCATTATGTTAAATATGGTAGAAACATATAACATGAGATAAACATGACAGAATGATAACTACCTTGAAAATATCACATGATATAAAAATTACCATAATAGATTAGGTTTAATCCATAATACCATACATAAAACCTCACGAGACTAATGATTTCCATATTTCATTGGAGAATAATCTCAAGGAACTAGTTGTAACATGTTCATGATTATGTGAACTCAGAGATGAGACTAAATATATGGAATAATTAAATGATTTACACTTATAAATAAAATTTGTTTCATAATCATTCATTATTTAATAATCAATGAAATTTCCATAATGAATAAATTTGATAGAGAAACATAAGGAATGCATTAATATGTCAATTTAAAAGAAAATAAGATAGGTATATATGTTAGAGAAATATATACATAGTTCATAAGAAATCCATAATGTCATATGGTATCATTGTGGATGAAAAGTTAATTTAAAATTATATATATAATATTCTCAAGGAAAACAACTTTTTTACATTTAAATCAATTATTCAAAATTTAGAAATTTCCAAAATATTATTCAGATGTTATTCTTATATAAACCCTGGAATATTATGAATAAATAAATAAATAATTTATTTTTCATGATGAGGGATTATTCAATGTGTTCTGTACAAATTTAAAATCCTTCCTTTAAAATAGATGTTATATATTTAAAAAGTACTTTATTCTGAATATGTCATGGAGATTAAATTCAAACCAATTAATTAAAATTCATACATGGGTGAAACAGATTTTAAAAAATCTATTGGATAAAATTAAAAATATTCTTGGTAATGTTTTTTGAAATCATTTATATGGAAGGAATTATATTTTTGACTGAAGAGTGAAATAATGTCTTATATTTTAAAAAACATTATTCTAAATTATTTTAATGAAAAAATTGTGTAAAATGTACTATTATTTTAAAATTTCATTCATAACCATAGAGGAATAAAATAAAATTATTTTATTACAAAATGATCAAATAATTACCTGTAATAAAAATTAAAGCCATAAAATTCCCAATTAAAATTATATGGAAACATAAAACCTAAACATTTTAGTAGAATATTTATCATTACTCCTATGAATAATGAAAATAAATTATATATTAGAAATAATTATGTGTAATTAATTAATGATATAATATTTAAGATATTTTACACAATTTAAAATAAATTATGTCTGTAAAAGTACATATTTCACAGAGGAAACTTTTATGAGGACAAACCATTACATCAAATTGAGACATTGATGTGATTGTATTTTATATCATGTATAATAATATTATATAATTTTTTTTGACAAGAACCATTTTATCTATAATACCTTATAATTTTACTTTTCGAGTAATTCATTTTAATGATTTACTTATTTATATAATTACTAACATCATGTTAGGGTTTTAATGATGCATAGTTTATAATTTCAGTATGCCATCATTGTGTTGACCATAGTGAAAGGATTACTATTAAATAATATTCAGAATAATAATAAAAAAATAATTATAATTAAATATATAAATCATAGTTAAAAAAACTGTTAATTATGGTCATGAAAATTGGACTATGTTACAATGACATGCACAATAGACTATACTTACACATGTGTATTGTTTCAATTTTTAAACAATAATGTTGGAATGATTTTAACTATTATTTAATTGTTATTTAGTAATAAAAATATAATAAATTTTTTATTTTTTTTAAAAATTTATATATAAAAACTATGTCTGAGAGTAATAATAAATATATTTAATCGCTTTACGATGCAGTTGTCTTCTATACTCATTAGAGACATCATCATGTTACCATGGATTATAGGGTAAGAACATAATTAATATTTTAAATTTTGATGAATATTAATAATTAATATCACATATAAATATTGAATATATAATCAGATGTCCTTTAAGAGACAATGATATAATGAAAATACATGGGTTCGCAAGGCGGTTGTCATCTGTAAACATGAGTGATGGATTCCATTCCCATTTAATGGTTGTGTTTGTAATAAAAGTAAAATTATACAATTTTACTATATGGTATATATAGATGTTATTTTATCTGTACGATTGTGTATGATTTGAATGAGGTGTTAGAAGAAATAAAATAATGTTTCTAGGTAATGCATGAAACCTCTTCTCCAGACATTCTCTTTTGGATTATACCAATATCCCCTCTTGAATGGATTATTGGTCAATAAAAAGACTGTAGAATGTGGGGAGATATATATAAAAGAAATTTGGTAAGATCATGGTCTAACCAAAAGGTTTTTGATGTGTAAATATGGGAGGAGAGAGGATTCCATTTTATCAGTGGGAATAAGAAACAAATAGAATTTTAGAAAAGAAAATGATTAATTTTTTTTACACTTTACAAAATGATATATATCTGGTCATTATAAAATACTATATGATATAAGGTCAATATATGTCTATCCAATAGAATTTTGATATGTTTTTATGTAATTTTAAACCATATCATTTTAGTATCACCCTCACAAATCCTATTTAACAATTTAATATTGTAATTGAATTATAGTGTTTTTTTATTCATTTTAAAAAAGAATTATGTTGTCGAAAATATTAATTTTTTTTTATGATTAAAAGTTTAAATAAGTTTTAATAAATTGAATACATATACATTTTAGAATATTATTTAAAAATAAACCCATAGATAAGTTGAAATATGATTTTTCGAAGAAGATATTTCATAACTATAAAAAAAATTATAACATAATTTTAAATTAAATTCATTCACATGAACTAAGTCGGATTAATAAAACAATTTTACTAATTTTACTTTTAAAAAAATTTAATAATATATACCATTTTGAATAATTGATAATAAAATATTTTTTTCAATATAAAATCGGATTCTTTTTTATTCAATAAAAAAATATAATTTTTATGAAATATCCATGAAATTTATCCTCAGTAAAATGTTGATTCCATAAATTTTGGTTCATTTCGACATAAATTTTTAAATATTATAATTATTATTTTATTTATTTGTTAAAAAAAGAAATAAAAATCATTTTCTTGAGAAATCATAAATTTTAAAGAAATAAATACTTTACTAAGAATATAATTTTTATTCATCATTATATTTCTATTATCAGTGATGCATATTTTTAAAAATACAGTTTTATTTATTCTAAAAGGGCTAATGGATAGGTTATAATGATAATTTTTTAATAAAATTATGTTGATACTATATTTAGGTTCATTTAAATTCATTGTTAGGTATTATATATGATATCATGTATACAATTATTTTATAATATTGGGGTATTATATACAACACACTTAAATAAAGTGTTTCATTTCAATTTGGGCTCGTTCTCAATAATAAAGGGATCAAAATTTGAAAATTCTTTTTTTGAAGTAATTCTTCGTAATATTATTAAATAAAACATTATATAAGAAAGAAGGATAAAAAATAAAAATTCTATCAAAATAATAGGTTTCTATATAGGATAACATTAGTGGGTAGTAAAAATATGGATTTAAAATGTATATGAATGTAGGAGATAATGTGTTATTTTTTTATGAGAAAATAAATAACCAAATTATCGAAAATGATTAACATGTTTATTTTCTAATACTTTTAATAGGATTAAATATAGTCTTTAAGAATCTATAATAAGGAACTAAGGATATATAATTATTTGAAAACAAAAATTTCATTCATTAATTATTATTTTAGTAAAATCATATATTGCTATGAATTATTGGTATTTAAGATTAATTTTTCATATATGATTCACATTAGTTAATTTCTATCGAATAACATGAATCTACCAAATGAAATAAATATATTCAACTTGTAAATAAATATTAACCAAAACCTAAAATTGTTACCAAAATGTTAGATAATTCCTAAAATTAATACATCTTCAAATTAATCTCCAAATCCAAAGTTCTATACAAACCATGCCACAATAAAATAACCCTATATCCTAAATAACCTCATAATCCAATGATTTAATTGTGTTATTCCATAATAATAATTCACGTTAAATTAAATGTTAGATCTGAGGGTTATATATAACTCAACCTAATGAATAATTTCACAAAATATCATTAATCAAAACATAATCCTAAAACATGAGAATTCTTTAACCATAATATAAGTTTCATAAAATTAACATATATTTTTTTCTATAAAATAATTTATTTATAAAAATTTCTCACTAACTAATATAACATGTAGGGTATTGGTAGGAAGTAAACCATTATCTCCCATAGATTGTGGGTTGAAGCCATGTAGTCATACTGGATGTGACGGGTTGTCACCTGACGTGAATGTAGTTTTTTTATTAAAAAAATATTAATTTAATTCCTATTAAATAACATAAAATATGATTAACAACCACAAACTTACTATAGTTATCATATCAGTTTTTAACCACCACAGTATTCTATACAACTTGTTTTTTCAGCAAATATAATAATCATAATTGAATATAATTAACTCATCATAATTTACCTATAAAAGATTATTTTTTCCTCTATTGTGTATTTTCTATAAAATATCACCATAACTTTAAATCACATTTCTAGATTAGTAGTAACATTAACAATTTTCTTTCAAATTCATAAATAAATAGTTCTCTAAAACAAAACATAATGTATACTTATTCTTATAACCATAATTCAAGTGATACAATTTTGATAAAAACATGATTCATTACTTTTGAATATCAAAAACTTCAATCCCCCCACTAAAATAATTTCAATAATAGTAGGACCATAAAAATTAATCATTGGGTTAGGGAATTGACTTAGATAATTATGATATTCCTCGCAATTATGTTATTGAACTGTTAGGGGACTGAGTTTGAACTATATTTCTTTGTTTCTTATTAATAAAACTCTTAATTTTTCATCTTAAAAAATATACACTATGCCCTTATTTTACAAAGGTAAATCATCTTCAAGGTACCTTATGTAAGGTTACATTGTTCTTCTTCCCATAGTTTTGACATCAATAAAATTTAATTATATTTTTTTGGTATATTTACAACAGGAAATTCCAAAAGTTCCATATTTATATTATTTGATGAGTTTTTAAATTTGGTTGTGTTCAATTTATTATAAATAATTTTAGATAGATCAATTTTAATGATTTGAACATGCCTAATAATAATTATTTTCATCTTTGCCATGTCATTATGAAAATCATTAAATTTCACAACATTGTGGTTTTTGGCATGTATTCTCTTAATTCCAATAAATAACTAAAATTAATAAAATAAACACGATGAGAATGAATTAATAATGAATGTAGAAACTTTAAAAAATATAAGTAATAACTTTTAAATGATAAATGTATCTAGACCTATGGTTCAATAAATTTAAATATAGTTCATCTATATTAATGTTCTGTGTTAGGGTTTTTATCCTAAAAACAACTTCTACTACATTTTAATGGTATTTAAGAAGTCATTAAATTTATATAGCGCATCCATGGGAGTGTCAAAAAATTTGTGCATCAAGGCCCATTGCTATTCATTATGTGAGAATCAAGTCAATGAAAAATTAATCATTTCATACTTATAACCCAAGGAACAACTATTATAGATCTATAACCACGGGTAGTATATAGATAGTGATGAATATTATTGTAATGTACTCTCATTAAACATCAAAAAATACAAGATATTATCCTATAAAACAAATTGTTCTTATAATTGTCCATAGGGGTCTTCCTAAATTCATTTAATTATAATCCACAAAAATAACATGGAAGGTCATGGATACCATCTGTAGTGACACAACACATTTAAAAATAATATTATATGATATCAATCATTAAAAATCAATTAATTACAACCCAAAGATAATGTGGCGTAGAGTCATTGGATTACTAGGTTCCTTGTAAATAAAATTTAAACTGAAAAAATATTTATTTTATTGACTATAAAGAGTTTATATACCCTTTTGATGTCTTAAAAATTCATGGTATAACTAGATGAATAATGTAAATAAATTTAAGATATAAAATATTACAAGGAGATAAATATGATAATTATGTTTGACTTCTGAGTCTAAAGAAAAATATTAAATTATAAAAGATAATCCTTATGAGTAATCAATTGGGAGAATAAAATAAGTATAATTGTATCAATTGATCTAAAAATCATGCACAATGTGAAACAAACATATAACATCATATAAACATGATTCAATAACAACTACCTAAAACTATCACATGATAGAAAAAGTCCCATAATAGATTAGGTTTCCTCGCTAATAACATACATAATGCCTTATGGGAATAATGATTTACCAAATTTATTGTAATTATCTATAGAATCACACTTCATAACTAGATTATAATTATTTATTCCTAAAAATTAAATCATTGATTGTGAATAAAATTAATAATAACTATTGAAAAAATTATAGTTTGCCTAATCTTTCAGTGAGTCATAAGAAAATGTAAACTTCATAATTAATTAACTTGAGAGATAAAGATTAGGAATATATTTATATATAATATTAATAATGAATATTACTATTATATATGTCACATAAATATATATATATAATATAGAAGTATTATATAATTATAAAGAATTTCCTCATTGATAAAAAAATATTTATGTGATTACATGGAATATTTCGTGATAAAAATAATATCTTCACATTGAAATCACGTATTTAAAATATAAAGCATTATAAATTAATATAATAATATATTATTATAAAAAACTATCAAAACTTATAATGGGAGCATTAATTTAATTACAGGTCCTAATGATATGTAATTTCTTACTTGTCGTGTTAGTTCAAATAACACATCTTCCAAAATGTTTTAAATTTTTTTAAGAGTTTTTCATTTAAAAAAGGACAATAAGATTTTGTTTTAAAAAATATAACAAAAAGTAAAACATGTGTAAAAATTTCTTTAATAAATCATTCTAAAAATGATAGAAAATATGAATTAAAATATTTCTTGATAACATTAAAATGGAAGAAAAAATATTTTTTATCGAGGAGAGAAACAAAGTCAATTTTTATTAAAAAAAATTCTCATTCATTTTATGCACCAAAATTCATAAAATGGTACTATTATTTGAATATTTAAGGAATAGATAGATTAAAATACAATTAAATTATTTTCTTTTATAATTTTCAAATTATTACATCCAATTAAAATTCAAGCGTAAATATTCCCAATTAAAGTTATATAGAAACAATAACGCTTATTGATTTGGTAAATTTAGAATCATAACTCTAAAAAATCAGTTATTTATACTTTATATAAAGACATAATAATTTAGGAATTATTCATAAAGTAATATTTAAATGGGTTGTGTATATACCTTTTATAAGAAATTATGTTTTTAAAAAAATATTTGACTTAAATAGTTATTTTTTGAGTTGAATCCATTACCTTGAGTTTGGACATTGATGAGTATGTATTTTATATCATTTATAATAAACATATAAAATACATTTTTTATTATGAAAATAGTATTGGATTAATACCATATACATTAAAAATATACATTTTTTATTTTAATGACATAATATAACACCCAATCTTCCACGGTACGCTTCTCTTTGAATAATAAATAGCGTGTGTTGTACGCAACTTCGAGATTCTAACATGTCGCGACCAATCAAAGTAGCTGTTATGAATAGTAACACCCACTTTTTGAAATTTTATACATTTTATATTTCAAAATGGACTTCATTTTTGGATTCGGATATCAAAGTTATCCTAGGATGAAATTTTGGTACTTTTCGGATAACTTTTATATTTTGATGAATAGTGAAAATTATTAAATTTTTATTAAAAACAACTTTTTTAATTGAAATAATTCATAGTGATAAATTATTAATTTGAGTGGTTTTAAAGTATATTTAGAATATATTTTTGCTATTTAATACAATATTGGTCATTGGACATAATTTCACATTTATACAGGACATAAACAAGTGTCAATCTTTTGATAGTTATTATCTCTTAAAAACACGCTTTTTGTTTTGACAGCGGAAATAAATTTTAAATTAATTTCTGCCACTTTGGAATTTTAAATTTGGAAAAATGGACTCCATATTTTTAATCAGGATTTCCAAATTGTTTAAATAGGTATCTTTTATTTTTAGACATTTTGAATAATTACTTCGGTAAATATTTTATTTACCATGGTTAAAGGGTAAATCCGGTAAATAAGGGTAAACAAACAATATTATAATAATAATAAATTACCCTAAAATGTGTCCTGACCCTATTGGTTGATAAATATCCGACAATGGGCATCTTTGGGTCGATTTTGGGACCCCATGGATCCATTTGTAAGTGATAATGACACTTTATATTAATTAAGTTAAAGTAAATACTAAAATGACATAATCCTATATCTTTTAGAAAATAAAATTTTACATAGGGTTATATATGTTATAATTTCTACAAGAAATATTCATTAGAAAGATAAAACGATTTCCTACATAATGGTATTTTATAAATAATTTTTATATATTATATAATTTAATTTATTTATGACACAATGATGATCCAGTAATCACCTTATTAGTAAAATATTAAAATAATTGATATTATAAATACCCAAATAAATATAATTTATAATTTTATTGAATTCCAAGAATTTTATACGTTAATATCACATGTTAGGATTGATTTAATTATCCTTTTTAAAAGTAATCATGTTGTTATTATTTTCAAAGAAATCAAATACCAAATAGTGTCAAAATTGACACAAAAGAGTTTTTAAAAACAAATATTATATTATTAATTGTTATTAAATCAATAAAAATATAAGGCTCATCCAAAGAACTTTTATCATGATAGTTGTATCATTAATGGACCACTTGGGGGCTCTTGGAGGTATATAGTATGTTTATTAACTATATAATATAAAAATACAATGTGACATGGTAAGTGTCAAACTAATTAACCAAGAGTTAAAACTAAAAGATAAGGTTAATATAATGACCCAAACCTGTCTAAAATCAATTTTTTGAAATTATTTTGACCTATACCCACCTTAATATTTTAATAATACACTTTTTATCCATTAGAAACTGAATATGAATTTATTATAAAATAATACTTTTTTTTCCTAAAGAGCACCTCCTCCCCCTTATAAAAGGATACCACTTCTAACCAATTCTTCACACCTTCAAAGCCTTTTGGTTCAACCAAACCCTACCCAAATATTCTTTAAACTTTCCAAAATTAAACCAAGAGTCATTATTTTGATCAGAAAGCCCACCTAAGGATCCCTTTTGATCAAATCAAAAGGAAGAACCTGAAGAAGAGGTAATGTTTTCACCACCCTTTTTCAAGTTCTTTCTTATTCAACTTCTTATTTCTTTGTTATTTCTATTATAAAATAATAACTCCAGTATCTTATATATAATGTGATGTTATTATAAACATGTAACAAACAAATTCATTATTCTATCCATCCTTTAATGACATGTCACCATACGTGCGTACGTACGACCTACCGTCTCCACGTTGTGGGGTAATTATTATTCAATATATTATTATTTAGATGGGTATAATAATGATGTATAATTCATGTAAATAATAAATATAACATGATAATGATTCTTTCTATATGTTATAACATCCAATTACATATTATTTTAATATCAAAATAATGATATTGTCGCTCGTGCGTACGTACGGACTACCGTCTCCACGATCGCGATGAGATTCATTCCCCATCGTATCCATGAAAATATAATTCTCATTTGATGATTAAAAATAATGTTTAAGGACTTCATATCATTATGTATATGAATAAGATAAAACCTATCCATAACAAAGACGGATTACGTAACAAAGAATATAAAGGAAAACGAGTAAGTTAACACCCGAAATGACGATAATACTAAAATGTTATTAACAAAGAAATGTTAAAAGAGCATATATGATATAATATTAATGTATATGATTTTTGTATAATTTAATAAAAATTATTTCACTATTATATAGGATGTTAACCAACCCTCAACCAAGGAAAAGTACAAGGTAAGGGTTTATTTCACAATCTCTTCATTATCTGAGGTTGTTTACATGTAATTATCTACCGGGACCTCTTTATCATCCACATCCATGTTTCTTAAAAATGTATTTCAAAACATTTTTACTATTTTAAATAATATGGTTTAAAGTCATTTATACCCTTGTTTGACTTTTTATAGGTGGTTTATAAAGGAATCTTTCCGTCTTTTTCCAAAGAAGGTCCTTTTTAACATTTTCGACAGAATTAAGGTAAGAATGTATTTTTTTAACTTATACGGCCGGTGCAGCTATTTTATGCTGTTATAAAATATTAGAAGCTTCCATTAAAAAATTATTAAGATATTTTCAAAGTAAATTTTTTATTTTATAATTATGTGACTTTTAAAAGATTACAAAAAAATAGATATTTCTCTCAAATAGTTTTGATTTCATCTATGTCAACATACTTTGATGGATTTTAAGCTTATTTGAAGTTGATTTATTATGATACTAAACTTCCATATTGTATTGAAGGTTTTGTGATATGTTTGACTATGGATGTGTAATTTTTATACCATTCATGGTTTATGGAGAAAGTATTGACATTTCGTATGCTATTTTTAACACGAATATTTATGTTATGTTTAAGACTGTTAATATAAGGAATGAATTAGAATTAAAAAGTGACGGGTGGAGCCCTATATAGCTCCTCGATGCATCAGTAGTTCTTATGAGACAAACTAGTGTCTTGGCATGAGGCCTTGAAAAAATCTTATTTGTAGTCTTGGCATGAGGCCTTGGCTACATGGTTATGATAGTCTGGCATTATTCATTCCATCATTATGAAAGTGGTTATTGATGTTGCATGTGATTTTTAGACTAGTAGAATATCCATGTGAATAAGTAAATGGAATTATATAATTTTATCTTTGCCATATTATGCTGAAGTTAATGTTTAAAAGGATTTTGTTTTACTTATACATTGCCTTAAATGTTTATATTTATTTATGAAAGTTTCCACTATATTGTTATCCTTACTGAGCATCTGAGCTCACCCCTTTCAAAGGTTTATTTTTCCCAAGATGTGAAGAAGTAATTTATGAATGACCTACAAGGATAGAATGTGGGGATATGATTTTAGACCATGGAGACTGTGGTTTTTTAGTTTTTATTTTTATGATGTAATGTAAGACTTATGAATATATCTAGTGTTTCCGACGCTACTAAACTAATCGATCCTTTGAGATTTGATCTTTCTTGTGATCATGCCAATGTTATGTAATAATGAAGTGACTCCGGGTAACTGGGGTCAGGGCGTTAAAGTTGGTATCAGAGGATGTTTAGTACAAACTTTGGAATATAGATTTAGATAAACTCTAATTAGAGCACATAGACCTAATATGGACTATGAGGATTAGTATAGAATAACATCCTAGAATTTTGGTTTTGTAGAAATTTTTTGAGTTTTTCGAGAAATACATCTGTGTCTAGATACGAGCAGGTAGAGGCAGCTCTGGAACAGACATACGTAGGGGAAAAACCTGAAAACACCACTTTGAGCTAGATTCAAACGGGAACTGGTGAACGACAATGGGCCTTGTTGCACTATTGGTTACGACAATCTTGGGGGATTTTCTTAGGATTATTCTCATTTTATTTACAAAACATTATGAAGGGTTTATGAGTATATACTTGCTCAAAGAAAACATTTTTATGATTATGGATTATATCCATAAACTGTTCAATTTATGTTATGTTGTTTACAAGTACAGAATTATATATTTTGATTCATAAACTAATCTAGTTTATGCCATTATTTAGAAATAGCACCTAGTGGAAGGAATAGAAACCATATCAATGCACGCACTCCATGTAGGGATTGCCCTCCTGCTCAAGATAATTATTGTGGAGCTAGTGATGCAACTGGTGTTGAATAGCTAATCACCATACTAGGGCAACTCACTCAGGTTATGAATAATAACCTTACCCGTATAGAGCACCCTGATCCGCAGTGTGGAGGATCAATGGTAGATCACTTCATGAGGAAATAACCACCATCATTAAATGGGAGTACAAATCCCATAGTATCTTAGCAATGGATAAATTCCTTAGAGAAAATATTCCATGCCTTGGGGAGTAGTGAAAGGGAAAATGTTGTCAGGGTAGTTTATCACCTCACTGGAGATGCTGATAAATGGTGTTCATTGATAAAAACACACAAAGGAAGATGATGAAGTATAAGATACAGAATGGAGGGAGTTTAAAGAGCTATTTTTTGAAAAATTCTTTCCTCAAGACCATCGAGCAGATATGGAAAGGAAAATTTCTGAGTCTGAGGAAGAAAGAGGATGAGAATGTTGCAATGTTTGAGGCTAACATTACAAGGTTAGTGAGGCATGCTGCTGATTATATATGTAACCCAAGGAGTAATATTGATCATTTCTTTGATCGGTTAAAACCATTTTTCCTTCAAGCATTAGTCTCGCAATCCTTCTCGTCGTACGAATATATTATCTCGTGTGCTATCAAGACGGAAAAGGAATTATCTAAGTCTTATGACTTTAAAGTAAAGCAAGAGAAGAAGATATATGCTGATAAATCTGGAAATGGAAATAAGTGGAAGAAGTGAAATGTTGAAAATCCATCCTGCAGTAAATTTGGGAAGAAACACTCCAGTACATGCCTAAAAGGAATGGGAGTCTATTACAAGTGTGGTGAAAACGGCCACCAAACTCATGAATGCAAGGGAAAGAGAGTTGATATCAATGTGGAATGATATAATTGTAGAGATATGGGACATTATGCAAATGAATGTCCTAATATTTAGGGGAACTTTCCTTAGAAAAGGCTAAGGGATCAAGGCCATGCTTATGCTATCACTACTGCTGAGGTAGAAGCTCCAAAACACGTAGTGGCATGTAATTTAGTGGTTTCTTCAAGATTAGAAAATGCATTTTTTGATTCTGGATCATCGCATTGTTTCATATCTTCCTAGTTTTCTAAGAAAATTACATATTTCCAATTTGATTTAACAAGAGAGTTGTCAGTCAAAACCACAAAGGGAAGTATCATTGACACAATGTTCTGTGAATCGGTCCCCATTAGAGCACATAAATGTTCTTTATCCATTGATCTCATTGTCATACCTATGATTGAGGTTGATATAATCCTCGGAATGGATTTTCTTTTCTACCATGATGAAATTATTTATTGTAAGAAGAAGGAGGTTACAATTTGTAATGATGATGAGAAAGAACACCTCATCTTTAGAGAACAATCGTCACCACCCAATTCTTATCTAGATCCACCACCAGTAGCTCAACTAAGTTTATTTATTGGGTAAGAAGTGAATGAAATAAATGTGGGTGAGGAAAATAATGTTAAAATATAGGATGTACCTATTGTGAAAGAATATGTAGATGTGTTTCTAGAAGATTTACCTGGACATCCTCTAGAACGAGAAGTTGAGTTTTCCATTGATTTAATTCCTAGATCAAGGCCTATATCGAAGACCCCTTATAGAATGGAGACTGTGGAATTAGTTGAACTAAACAAACAACTAAAGTAATAGAGTAATAAGGCATTTATTCTCCCTAGTGTTTCTCCATGGGGAGCCCATGTCCTTTTTGTTATGAAGAAAGATGGATCTATGAGGTTGTGCATTGACTACAGGGAGATCAATGCTATAACAATAATGAAAAAGTATCCCCTACCTTGCATTGATGATTTATTTGACCAACTGCATAGATCTAAATACTTTTCAAATATTCACCTTCAATCTGGATACCATCAGTTATGTGTGAAGAAGGAAGACATTCCGAAGACAGCATTTCGAACCAGGTATGGGCATTACGAGTTTATAGTAATGCCTTTTGTATTGACTAATTCACCCTCTGTATTCATGGATCTAATGAATAGAGTTTTCAAGGAATATCTCAACGATTTTGTGGTGGTATTTATTAAAGATATCATGGTATACTCCAAAAGCTACGAAGATCATGAAAATCACTTGCGCATTATCCTAAAGACTCTTATAAGACATGAATTATATGGGACGTTTAGAAAGTGTGAATTCTAGCTTCAGGAGATTTTTTTTCATGGCCATATTGTCTCTAAGGATGGAATTTACGTCGATCCTTCTAAGACCATGGAAATCCATGAATGGCCAGCACTGACGATTATAACTTTGGTACACAGTTTTATTGGTTTGGCAGGTTATTATCGACGTTTCATCCAGAATTTTGCTCGGCTGGCTAACCCATTAACAAAGCTCAAACGTAAAGGGGTTAAATTTGTTTGGACAAAAGAGTGTGTAGAATGTTTTGAAGAACTGAAGATAATATTATTCAATGCTCATATATTGAATCTACCATCGGGGAATTATGGGTTTGTTATTTATAGTGATGCATCGAAGAAAGGACTTTGTTATGTCCTTATGCAGAATGATAGGGTTATTGACTATGCATCACGACGGCTAAAAATTCCTGAGAAAAACAATCCTACTCATGAACATGAGTTATCTGCTGTAATATTTTTCTTGAATATATGGATACATTATCTATATGGTGAAAAATGTGAGATATATACCGATCAGAAGAGTTTGAAGTATATTTTCTCACAAAAAGAACTCAACATAAGGCAAAGGGAATGGCTCGAACTACTCAAGGATTATGATTGCATGATACACTACCACCTGGGGAAGGAAAATAAGGTTGCAGATGCTTTGATTAGAAAAGATCATTGAGTTTTGAACATGATGAGAGTGGAGAGGGATCCTATTTTCATGGATCTAGTAAATATGGATATGGGAATTACCATGGAAGGTGAAACATCAAAACTTATTCAAATGGTTTCCAAACAATATTTACTAGAAAGGATAAAGAGTTCTTAGGCAGATGATAAAGCGTTTAAAAAGTATATTAAAGCTGTGAATGATGGGAGATTGAGTGACTTTGTGTATGAAGATGGAATTTTGAAATTTGGGAGGAGACTTTGTGTTTCCGATATAACGGATTTAAAAAGGGAATTGTTAGATGATGCTCATAGTTCCAATTTCTCTATACACCCTGGGAGCACCAAAATGTATAGATATTTAAAGGAACATTTTTGGTGGGACAACATGAAGTGGGAGATTGCTTATTTTGTGTCAAGATATATGGTTTTTCAAAAAGTGAAAGCTAGAAGGCAACAACCTGGTGGAGTATTGCAACCTCTTCCCATACCTGGGTGGAAATGGGATAATATCACGATGGACTTTGTCATGGGACTACCAAAGACTCCTAGAAGGAACAATGCAATATGGGTCATTGTTGATCATCTTAGCAAGTCAACACATATCCTTGCTATAAGGGAGGATTTACCACTTGAACGTCTAGAAAGACAATATATTAATGAAGTTATGAAACTTCATGAAGTACCCCTATCGATTGTCTCGGATCGTGATCCCCGTTTTACATCATGATTCTAGAAAAGTCTTTAGAAGGCCCTAGATACTGAACTTCATTTGATCACTGCTTACCACCCTCAAATAGATGGACAATCAGAACGAACTATTCAAACCTTAGAAGACATGTGGAGATCATGCTCACTTGACTTTCAGGGTCTGTGGGATAAATATTTACCTCTAGTAGAATTTTCCTATAACAGTAGCATCCATTCAAGTATTCGGATGGCACCATATGAAGCGTTATATGGAAGGATATGTCGCAAACCAACCTGTTGGGATGACATTGGCGAAAGAAAACTTATAGGCCTAGAACTAGTGGGGGAAACGATGGAAAAGGTAAAGGTAATCCAAAACCACATCAAACCAGCTCAAAGTAGGCAGAAGAGCTATGATGACAACCTAAGAAAGGATTTGAAATTTCATGTGGGAGATCATGTTTTATTGAAGGTATCTCCATGGATGGGAGTTATACATTTTCTTAAGAAAGGTAAATTTAGTCCTAGGTACATCGGACATTTTGAAATTATAGAACGAATCTAGGCTGTAGCTTATCCTTTGGCAATGCCTCCAAATCTCTCCAAAGATCACGATGTGTTCCACGTATCACTATTTAGGAAATACAAGCCTGACCCAACGCATGTACTCACCTATTAGGAATTAGAACTGGAACTTGATCTATCTTATTGCGAAGAGCTCGTTAGGATTCTTGATACAAGAGAACAAGTGCTGAGAAACCGGACGACTCATTCGGTAAAAGTTCTATGGAGAAACCATAAAATGGAAGAGGCAATGTGGGAACCAGAGGAACTTATGATGAAGAACCACCCGAGTCTTTTTATACGGTAATATTCTAGAAATTTCTAGGACAAAATTATTTGAAGGAGAGGATAATGTAACACCCTAAACTTCCACAGTACACTTTTCTTTGAATAATACAGTAGCGTGTGTTGTACGCAACTTCGAGATTCTAACACGCCGCGACCAATCAAAGTAGCCGTTATGAAAAGTAATACCCACTTTTTGAAATTTTATACAATATATCTTTCAAAATGGACTTCATTTTAGGATTCATAATATCCTAATTATCCTCGGATGAAATTTATATACTTTTCGGATAACATTTATATTTTGAGGAATAGTGAAAATTATTAAATTTTTATTAAAAACAACTTTTTTAATAGAAATAATTAATAGTGATAAATTATGAATTTTAGTTGTTTTAATGTATTTTTATAATATAATTTTACCATTTAATACAATTTTGGTCATTGTACATAATTTCACATTTAAACCGGACATAAACAAATGTCAATCTTTTGATAGTTATTAACTCTTAAAAAAATGCTTTTTGTTTTGACAGTGGGAATTAATTTTAAATTAATTTCTTCCAGTTCTGTGTTTTTAATTTGAAAAAATGAACTCCATATTTGGAATCACGATGTCTGAATTGTGTAAATAGGTATCTTTTAGTTTTATGAATTTTGAATAATTACTTCGGTAAATAAGGGTGAAAAAATAATATTATAATAATAAAAAATTACCCTAAAACATGTCTTGACCCTATTTGTTGATACATGTCCAACCATGGGAAACTTTGGGTCGATTTTGGGACCCCATGGATCCACTTGTAAGTGATAATGAAACTTTATATTAATTATGTTAAAATAAATACAAAAATGACAAAAGCCTTTATCATTTAGAAAAACAATTTTTACATAGGGTTATATATGTTATATTTTCGACTATAAATATTTGTTAGAAATCTAAAACGATTTCCTACAAAATGTTATTTTATTTATAATTTTTAGACGTTATATAATTTAATTTATTCATGACACAATGATTATGCGGTAATTACCTTATTAGTGAAATATTAAAATAATTGATATTATAAATACCCAAATAAATATAACTTGAAACTTTTAATGAATTCCACGAATTTTATAGGTTAATATGACATGTTAGGATTGATTTAATTAACTTTTTTCGAAGTAATAATGCTGTTATTATTTTCACAAAAATCAAATACCAAATTGTGTCAAATTTGAAATAAAAGAGTATTTAAAAAATATTATATTATTAATTGATATTAAATTCCTAAAAATCTAAGGTTCAGCCAAAGGACTTGTATCATGATAGTTGTATCATTATTGGACCACTTGGGTGTCTCTTGGAGGTATATGATATGTTTATTAACTATATAATATTAAAATACAAATAACATGGTAAGTGTCAAACTAATTAACCAAGAGTTAAAACTAAAAGATAACATTAATATAATGACACAAACCTATCTAAAATCTATTGGTTGAAAGTCTTTCTACCCATCCCCACCATATGATTTGAATAATCCACTTTGGAGCCATTAGAAACAGAATATGAATTTATTATAAAATAATACTTTCTGTTTTTTCTAAAGAGCCCCTCCCCCCCCATTATTAAAGGACACCACTTCTAACCAATTCTTCACAGCTTAAAAACCTTTTGGGTAGGGCAAAACCTGCCCAAATATTCTCTAAACCTCCCTCAATTCAACCTAGAGGCCTTATTTTGATCAGAAATCCCACCTAAGGAGCCCTTTTGATCAAATCAAAATGAATAACCTAAAGAAGAGGTAATGTTTTCACCACCCTTTTTCAAGTTCCTTTCTTCTTCAAATTCTTCTTTCTTTGTTATTTCTATTTAAAAATAATAACTCCATTATCTTCTATATACTGTGATGTTATTATAAATATGGAACAAACAAATTCATTATTCTATCCTTCCCTTGAATGACATGTAACCATACGTGTGTACGTACGACCTACCCTCTCCACGTTATGGTATAATTATTATTCAATATATTATTATTTTTATGGGTATAATAATGATGTATAATTCATGTAAATAATAAATATAACATGATAATGATTCTATCTATATGATATAACATCCAATTATATATTATTTTAATATCAAAAGAATGATATTGTCACTCTTGCGTACGTATGGACTACCGTCTCCACAAACGTGATGGGATTCATTCCCCATCGTATCCATGCAATTATAATTCTCATTTGATGATTAAAAATAATGTTTAAGGAATTGATATCATTCTGTATATGAATAAGATAGACCCTCTCCATAACAAACATGAATTACATAACAATGAATATAAAGGATAAAGAGTAAGTTAACACCTGAAAAGACGTTAATACTAAAATATTATTAACAAAGCAATGTTAAAAGATCATATATGATATAAAAATAATGTATATGATTTTTTTATAATTTACTAAAAATTATTTAACCATTATTCAAGAATTTAACCAACCCTCGACCAAGGAAAAGTACAAGGTAAGGGTTTATTTCACAATCTCTTCATTATCCGAGGTTGTTTATACGTAATAATCTAATGCGACCTCTTTATCATCCACATCCATGTTTCTTAAAAATGTATTTAAAAACATTCTTACTATTTTATAGAATATGGTTTAAATTAATTTATACCCTTTTATGACTTTTTATAAGAGTTTTACAGAGGAATCATTCCGTCGTTTTCCAAAAAAGGTCCCTTTTAACCTTCTCGACAGAATTAAGGTAAGAATGTATTTTTTTAACTTATACAGCGGGTGCGGCTATTTTCCAACGTTATAATAACTTAGAAGCTTCCCTTACATGATTATATGGATATTTTCAAATTAAATGTTTTATTTTATAATTATATGACTTTTAAATGATTTCAAAAAAATAGATATTTCTCTCAAATAGTTTTGATTTCATCTATGTTAACATCCTTTGATGGATTTTAAGCTTATTTGAAGTTGATTTATTATGATAGAAAAATTCCATATTGTATTTAATGTTTTGTGATATGTTTGATTGTGTATGTGTTATTTTTATACCATTCATGTTTTATGGAGAATGTATTGATATTTTTTATGCTATTTTTAATAAGAATGATTATGTTATGTTTAAACCTATTCATATGAGGAATGTATCGGACTTAATAAGTGACTGGTGGAGCCATCTATAGCTCCTCAATGCATCGGTATGTCTCATGAGACAAACTAGTGTCTTAGCACGAGGCCTTGACCAAATATTATTTGTAGTCTTGGCACGAGGCCTTGGCTATGTGGTTATGATAGTTTGGAATTATGCATTCTGTCATTATGAAAGTGGTTATTGATATTGCATGTGATTATTCTACTAGTAGAATATCCATGTGAATAAGTAAATGGTATTATTTCATTTTATCTTTGCCATATTATGCAAAATTTAAAGTTTAAAAGGATTTTGTTTTAGTTATACATTACCTTAAATTTTTATGTTTATTTATGAATGATTCTGCTATATTGTTATCCTTACTGGGCATCTGATCTCACCCCATTCAATGTTTTACTCTTCCCAGGATGTGAAGAAGTAATTTATGAATGACCTGTCGGGATAGTATGTGGGGATATGAGTGTGGACTATGGAGACTATGTTGTTTTAGTTTTCCTTTTTATGATGTAATTTGAGACTTATGAATATATCTAGTGTTTCCAAGGCTACTAAACTAATCTATCTTTCGAGATTTGATCTTTCTTGTGATCATTCCAATGTTATGTAATAATTCACCGACTTTGGGTAACTGGGGTCGAGGTGTTACACATAATTAGTTACTAAATCAGATATATCCCCATCATGTCTATTGAGGACACTTTGTTAATAATTTTAAAGTGGTCTGGTTGCGTTGATTTTTTTCAAAGGGTTCAATATTTCATAATTTATCAAATAATAATAATGAAAAAAAATCTTTTCTATATATAATATATTATGATAAAAATTACCCTGAATTGCGGCTAGAAAAAACGAATTACGTTCCAATCATGAAGATAGTAGATCATACATATTCAAGTATAACATTTCAACTTTTCATCAGTCCATATGTAAAGAAGTTATGATTAAATTTAACTTTTTGTATTTTTAAAAATATCACAAATATTATATTTTTCATTAAATACAAATATATATACAATTATAGTGATGTGGTAATGAAAAATGAATCACATCACTTTGTGTTGTGGTAGTCCACCATTAACATGAACAACATTATCATTTCTCCATGAATAGTAAAATAATAAATTATAAAATATATTCAATTTACAATTTTTTTTATTTCTTCATTAACATAATATATAAATATTAAATACATTGTCAAAAAACTTATAGAGTAGATGATTGAAAAAATATTACATGGATTTGTGAGGCCGTAGTCCGCCAAACACAATAATTCTGGATTTGATTTCCATATTATTGCAGTGGAGATAGATCTATGTAATTAGAATAAAATTATGAAAACATAGTATATGGGAGATACTGATGCTATTATATCAACATTATTCAGTAATATTTTAAGGTGGTGGAAGAATACATAAAATAATAATGCTAGGTTAAGAATGATACTTCTTCTTTGGACCACATATTTATGATTATAAATAAATCCTTCATAGAGTGTCATTAGGAACATCCCAAAAACTCTAAGATGTGGGGATGGTTATAGAAACGTAATTTGGTTGGTCTAGGATGAACCAATTCTATTTTTTATGATTATTGTGGAGAGGTAAGTTGGTCTCCTTTCATATTTGGAGGAGAGGACACTTGTGAAATTTTGGAAAAGAAAATTTTATAACCACATTCACATATTCCAATTTTATCATAAATTGATAATTATCTTACTTGAAATAATATATTTTTGAAATAAGTCTAAAAATAATATTTTTAAATTATTTTACGTTATTTTAACCATTACAAGTTTAGTTTAGTTCATGATAAATATAATTTAACCATATCAGGAACAACTATTTTTTATTATTTTTCTATATATTGTGACAAAAAAATAAATGGAAAACATTATATAATATTAATAACTTTAATTAAAAATATGGAATCTATTTTTTAAAATTTTATTAATAGAAATGGAAAATTTTAATTTAATATGAAACATGTAGATGTGAAAACTGAATTTCAAAAAAAATTATTTCTTAATCATAAAACAATTTATATTAAAATTCAACATGATATTAATTAAAATGAAATAAATTATATAAATAATTAAAAAGTCAAGAATTTTTTAGTTAAATGAATTTAAAATATTTCTTTTTATATTATTTAAATCAAATAGTGGTTCCTAATAAAAACAAATATTTTCACTATTCATTTAAAAAATAAACATTTTGGAAGAATAAAAAAATTACATATGATAATTTTAATAGATTTATTCCAACAATCATATTTAATTTTATAAATAAGTTATCAAAATATGTAAAAATTAATTTTATTATTTCTCTAAAAAATCGTGTTTTATAAAAATTATTTTATGCAGCCTAAAAAGCATTAGAAAGATTTAAATACTTAGTTAAAATATTTCTTCATTATAATTGATAACTATTTTTAAAATTTTGTTTATTCCTATTAATATCATGAATATTAATCTAAAGGTTATGGAAGTCTTGTTTATATATAAAAACATTAGTAGTACGTCATTGTTCATTTAAAGAGAGTGTTTCAAGTTATATATTCCTTTGAGTACAATTTTATTTTAAATTCTAATTGTGTAAAAATTACTACAATTAAATTTGAGTTTTGGGATTAAATTACTACATCCCATGGGACAATACTCTTGAATAATTATTCACTCACTACTTCATAAGGTTGTATTCACAATTTTATGAGATAATGGTCACACCCACATTAGTAGGAATGATTATGGGATTTACATCATAAAAATTAGAAAAATATACTATAATTAAATATATGGTATTATGAGATATTAATTTGAAGTAATATAGTACTATAGATTCCTTATTTTTAGTTTTTCACAAAAATTCTGAGGTTTAGTTTATATTTTTCATTTTTACTATTCACTTCAAAAGTTATATGCATTTTATTCATCACCACCAAATATATTAAAACAAATATTTGTTTCATACAATTCCATAAATTTATTTTCTAACATGTAATATCTTTATATTTATCTATACTTCCTGAAAACAAAGTGATTAATTTTTCATTCTACAAACAGAAAGGTTTTGTCCCATAAATAATCAGATTGTTTTACAATAATCACACATTTAATGCATATCTCCATTTCTCTAACAAATTATGTGAATATGGGAATATTTATAAACAAAATGGTCATAAAATTTCATTGTAAAACATTTGATACAATTTAATTATACATGTGAAACTCCATAAAAATATAGTTTTTAAATATATTTCATTCAAACTCCCTTTGTGGACCATGAAATGATTAATAATGTTTGACATAAATGATGTCGAATATAGGTCTATATATTATAGAGTTTTTTAATTTAAATATTTTTTTTATAATATAAGTCTTTTATGGCCCACCATAAGATCCAAATTTATTAGTTCACCCATAACTATAACCATCCCTTTAAAAATATCCCAGTATCAAAAAATTTCTTTCACCAAACACATCTACCGTGAAACTCATTAAAATAATCAATCATCAGTGTAATAAATTCATGGAAATACTTATAGGTAGTTATTTCACAAAATATGATTTCGTCTAATTAATTTTATAAGTTTTTATGTTATTCATTAATGAAAAATACATGGCATAACTATTTTATGAAATTGATAAACATAATACTTACATAAAAATACTTTATTTAAACCATATTTTTTAAAAAAATGACACTAAACTGAAAAAATTAACTAAAATTAACCATTTAATCTATATTTTCATGTACACCATGACTATTGATATATATAAAAACATTCACATAAAATGTGGTTTATTTATAAGATTAAAACTCTTCTAAATATTTATTGTTAATTGAAAAATAAAATCACAATGAATATTTTTTCAAAACATCTCCCTATGACATAAAAATCATCCATGAATTGTAACCATAATGTGGAATGGAAATAAGAAAACATACCAGATACATATGATATAATTATAATTTTATTCCACTAAAATTTAAAATTTTGTCAATCCTTATCAAGATAGCTTAATCCTTCAATGTTTGTAACATTGGTTTGAACATTATTTCTCTTTGTGTTATTTATAATCCAATTTGAATTAAAAACCTATAAACTCACTTATCAAATTATAAATATGTTTATAACATCTTATGAATCAAACTATGTCCACAAGATCATCAATATTGAAAAAATATATTACTTGAGAGTCTTATAATCCTCATTACTCCCCTTATTCCATCCCATTGCTTTTTAAATAAAATTAGAACTAAATATGTATTATGGAATGTAAAAAATTCATTCCCAAAGGAATATATCTACCAATGATATTATATCATTCACCTACCCTAACATTAATACCATAACCCTCCTCCCCTCTAATGAGAGAATTATTTCATGAACCAACTTATTATAAAAGATAAAAAAAATTTCCCGACATTTTAATCAATGTCAACATCACCATATATTTAATTAAATTTAATTGAAATCAATGGAATTATACTCCCATGAGACTGGATTAAAAGGGAAAATACCTTATAAACACTGAAAAACAATATATTCAAATATATATTGTTGAATATATAAACATTCTCATCTTGAGGGAGGTGTTTTACCATGTATGTTCAGTTGAAACATTTCAATCATTGGATTGGGGAAAAAAAATTTCATTATTTTTTACTTCTTTATTTGTACCAAAATGTTCCATTTGGTCAATCATCACTCAACTATTTATTTTATAAATTGATATAAAGTATTAATACATTTCATTGTGACAGTAATATAATAGGTATTTTATTATATAAATTATAGTACTATTATCACAGTAAATCAGAATAGGTTATTTTACTTATGTATTTGTATCCTCTAGTTATTTATTCAGCCATATAAGATTCATGAAAACTATGTTCACTAGGATATATTATTCCTCGATTTATTAAGTTCCATTATCAAATTATTTTCACTCATGAATCCTTTATATTAATTTCTAACAAACAATTCACAAACATTTGTGGACATTCATCCCACCACATCATCGGGCCAACCCACATCTACAAAATTAGATTGTTCTTTATTAATTTTTGAATCATATACAAACAAATTGAGTATCTTCGATGTTACTCAGGGTCTATTTCACTGCCATAAAGAACTCCACTATTGAATACGTTTGGAAATGGGTTACTAATCATATAACATAGTAAATATTTGATAGGGTTTCTATAAACTATATTATTATAAAAATTAATCTCCTTTAAAATGTAGGATATATAATTTTACCATCCCCATTCTTCTAAGGTTTATTTAATAACATAACATAAGTTTAAATTGTTTATATTAAAATATAGAAAATATATTCAGTAGCTTCCATGAATATATTTCATAAAAGATAAATTATGTATTCTATTTTTGAACCTCTTAAAATAAAATAAATTGTGTGAGTTCAGTAATTATTTTCATTTTAAATACAAAGCTCATTAGATTAACAAACATTCCAATGGGTGTCTTCATTATTCCCCAAAATATTATATCATCCAAAAACACATTCATGATGAAACATTATTCATGATAAGACTTCACATAAAGGTTTTGATCAAAAAAAATAATGTTTTGGGTTTCAACACCTTTGTGTATGAATATATACTAGGAAAACATGGTCATGGTGCATGTGTTAGATAACACATTTATTTCTTTATGTTGTACATGTCATTTTCATCATTGATAACTCATTATATGAAAAAAAATATAAACACCCACATTGAGTGAACCATAAAATTTTAATATTTTCACATCCTTATAATGAATCAAAAATCCTATTTTAATCAAAACCATGAAGAATAGTTTGGTCAACCATATTAGAACTAATTGTGAAAAGGCCTCTTCAAAATAAGCATATTTAATATGTCAATGGAATTTACACACTAATAATGACATTATTTTGGATCATATTTCCATGACAATTGGGATTATATCTCTATAGGCTTGGAATGACGATTCTCTTCAACCCAATTCATTTCATTATTTATGGATTTAAAAAAATATTTATCCTTTCTTAATTCTCAAATGAAATTTGTCCAAATATTAAAAATATGTAAGAATTACCAAGAATAAACATCCTTCTTAATTATGTTGCTTTGGATCCATATGTAATTAAATTATCTAGATCAAATGATATAATCCAATTTCTCATATGATATGTATATTGAATATATTTTTATATAGTCTCCCTTATAAATTATGTCAAGACCTGGAAATTTCAATGAATTTTTTTTTCTTAATTTCGTTGGAATTTTACAAGAACGTAGTTTCTAACGGCACCTGATTCCAAGGCCCGGTGTGCCTGGAATCATTTTCCAAAGTTTAGCTCAGGTATATTCAGTGAATGAACGAGCGGGTTTTCCTAACTTTTGATACGGTGCTCGGTATAGAAATCCGAGGACACCGATGAAATCGCAGCACCGGTAATTGCCTAAGAACACCTTTTCTGGGGTTTCATTTGCTTGGGTGTGGTGCTTAAATTTTTGGGTTAAGTAAAAGAATGAAATAGAATGGTGTAACCAATTTTATTTTATTTAAAGTAGTTTAACCTAAGCTATGTGGTTGGAGTGGGACCCACTATATCCTACTCCACTAGGTAGGATATGTGTACTGTGGGGCCCAGACGAGCCCCGCCTATTCAACTTCCTCAACCCTCCCCCCCTCTTTAATTAGGTATCACACCCGCACCCCAATTAAATGAAAGTCAACTCCTGCGTTTAACTAAGTATTAAATGCTGCTTTAATTGGGCGGTTATTACTCTTCAATTAATTCAATTAATTGGAGGATTCAATTTTGAATTTCAAAACCCTTTGGCTTGAGTAATAAAATAAGGCAACGCCTATTTTATTAGGGTGGTTTTGATGTGCAAGATGATTTTTGGAGAGGAAAGCTCTAAGTTCTGAAGAACGTTCTTGTTCCACGTTGAAGAACGTGAAGAACATTGAGCCTTCGACGAAGAACACTATCACCGTAAAGGGGTGTTCATCATATCATATTCCTCCCTCCTCAAAGCCGGTGAGAGACGCCATCCTCGAAAATCGACGACGTGACGTCGACGCTCCTCGGTGGCAGGGAGCGGCCCCCACGTGGGGGTCGCAACTTCAATCAAGGGGGCACGCACCTCCCCCTTGTTCCGCTCAGCTCGACCAGCCGAACAGGCCATGCGGGCTGCGCCCTAGTGGGCCGGACCCGGACCCGGGTCAGGTCAACTCGGTTCGGGCCGGCCCAGGGGGTCTCGGGCCGGGTCGGACCGGGCCTGAACCCCCTATTTTCGGCAGGTTTCGTCCAAACGCCCATAACGTGGGCTAAGGACCTCTGATAGACGCACTGCCAGTTGCGATGCGATACTTGGATTGCGATGGTTGTTTCGGTATATTACACTAAGGGTTTCAGAGAACCTTGGGTATGACCGGGTTGGTTCGATCACAAAACCAATCAGGCCCTCGGAGCAGAAACGCTTATATCCCGAGCTCCAGACGTCCGATTGATGTGTAGTTTACTTTGTTGGATTCCTCTTGATGAGATGGAACTTTTGGCATACTTCGACTCAGGTTTGGACGTAGTTGGATAGTGGCTGGGTTGGATTGAACCCGAAATCCAACCGGGCCCCTGGAACGGAAAGGCTCTTAACTTTCAGACCAGACGACCATTTGACGAACCGTCAGGGGCGTTGGTGATCAAATTGAGAAACGGTCCCTATGAGTATACCCAATGAGAGTTCGGGGTACAGTTGAGATATGGTCAGGTTGGTTCGCACACAAAACCAACTGGACCCTGGTACGAAAAGGCTAATAACTCACAGACCGTGTGTCCGATTGACGTGTCGTCTGTTGCGTTGAGACCCCTATGACGAGGCGGTCCTTTGAGATAATTCTTCATGGGATTTTGTGATACATGGAGTATCGACCAGTATCTCATGGAGCGGACGCTCCTGGAGATGAGCGTACAGAGTACGGAGACCGTGTAGCCGGCCGAGACCTGACGACTGCTTGACTGACTGGAATTGGAGTGAGTCGAATAGCCCAGTGGACGGAGCACTACATTGTTTTGGTGCACACCCATCGCGGACGAAGCACTACTGAGTTTGGGTGAAGACCCGTGGAACTCGTCCGGAGAGTACCTCTACAGGCTATTAGGGGGGATGCACTACTGTGTTTGGGTGGAAGACCCCAGCGGGAAGCACTACTATGTTTGGGTGTCTGACCTACGGTACTCGACAGGAGGAGTACCTCAGCAGTCTTAGGTTAGTGAGCAGTACCTCGGAGTCATGATAGGATCACTGTACGCTCTAGAGACGGGGCTCTTCAGTAGTTACAATTTCGATAATGAAAATCCTGGTTTGAGCTGAGTCTAGGAACTTTGTGTTTACCTCATGATTGAGATGGGTCACTTGATAACTTAGGTATATGTATGGGCATATACCTAGGTAGTGGTTATCCGTAGATTTCATAACCTTTGTGTTTCCTCATGATTGAGATGGGTTACTTGATAACTTAGGTATAAGTATGTGCTTATTCCTAATTAAGGGTTATCTATTGAGATCCTTCTTTATGGTTATCCTTGTTGGTTTTAGTGAGACCTTGAGGGTCTCGAGGTCCCTACTGAGTATCGTATACTCACCCCTGCACGGGCTATGCCCACACCTCGTTGTGTTGGTTACAGACGACGGGCAATGCTGTCAGAGGCCGAGTGTTCTAGGACTGGACGGTACCCAGAGGTGGACCACACGACAAGTTAGTATCTGGAGGTGGAATTCACGACGAGATGAAACTCGGAGGAGGTTGATGGGAGAGAGCGTTGTGGAGGCTATCTGTACCTACCCTTCAGGTAGGATCCGTGGTGGACAATCTAGGAGATGTGCTATATGTACCTACCCTTTAGGTAGGATCCGAGGAGGATGACCCAGGAGCTACTTCTATTCTTCCAGCTGTTTGTATTTTCGGTTGTACTTTCGTTAGGTTGTAGTTTTACTTTCTGTTGGGTTTGTATTCTGGCCCACTTACTTTTCATCACTTTCTTTTGTACATAGTGGATTACTTCCTCTTGTACTCTCTGATGTTTTGGTTACTATAATAAAGGCAATGCCTTCCCAGTTATCGGGAATTTCGCCTTTGGTGCTAGTCGCCAGCCCCTGGCCTATGGAAGGCGGGCTTGGGGTAGTAATGGCATGGGTCCTGGGGATGGGTCATGACAAATTGGTATCAGAGGGGTCGGTTCTACCGCAGAACTTATAACTCTGATTTTTCTTTTCTGTGAATAAATAGTGTAAATAGTACCGAGTGTGGTTTTCAATTCCGGGAGTCCATTGTTTGTGAAGGCGGCCGATGTATTCATACCCGAGGACCCTCACTTCCGATTTCCGACTTTGTGCATGAAAAAACTGATTGTGTGTGTGTTTTCAAAGGTTTTCCCTTAAAACAGCTCAAAACAGGTAATCTCACCAGGTATAAATCGTTTGACAGTGTCACGTATGTTTCTTTCAGGATGCCTTTCCACGGATGACCTGCTAGAGCCAAGAGGGATGTATGTAGTGATAACCTTCCGAGCGACGAAGCTTCAGAACAGGTCCCTCTAACAATTGAGGCACCAGCGGAGGCATCAATAGTACTACCATATGTTGGTTCACAGATGCCACCAGCCCCAGTAGCAGGTGATGCAGACCGCATGACCGCACTGCATGAGTTCCAGCGCCAGAGGACACCCATGTTCCGGGGAGAGACAAACCCACAGGTGGATGAGGATTGGATGGAGGCTGTGGTGAGAATTTTCAGGATAGTGGGTACACCAGAAGACTTCATGGTGATCTTTGCTGCCAGCCTCCTTCAGGCAGCAACAGGCAGGTGGTGGAGCCACTTGTTCCAGTTTTTTAACAGGATGACCTTCACATGGGGAGACTTCAAGACCTTTTTCATGGTTGAGTTTGTACCAATAGATCTACACCCCGAGCGTGTTCAGGAACTGCTGTCTTTGCAGTGTGTTTTTCCATCAGTAATCGAGTCATCTGTAGGTAGTAGACAGATGATGTAGAGTTCCAAGAGAACCTGATCCAGCCGTACGAGGAGCAGGAAGTGTTATGAATGCGGCATGAAGGGTCACCTGGCACGTGACTGTCTGACTTCGCGCACAGTTGATCCGCTGGTGTTGGAGGAGCCACCGAGGCAGAAGCAGCGGCGGGTGATTGAGCAATAGTTGAGTAGTGGACAAGGGATTAGAGCTCTGGGAGCATGTGGACAGGAGTAGAACTAGTGGATTCCTTTTTGTTCTTGGTACTTCAAGTTCCATGTTGCTGTTGTATGTGTGTCTTTGTACACTAAGCTGCAGTAATAAAAAGACACTTATCTTTGTGGTGTTTTCTTTCCTGTCCTTTTGTTCAGTTGATACTGAGAAGTCCTGGTTAAAACCTATTGACTTGACCCTCACATTAAATATTTCTACAGGAGGATACCCAATGACCTCACACTGATGCCGACAGCATGACTCGACCCTTGGAGGCGAGAGTGACGGTTGGATCTCTTGGTTGTAACGTCGAGGCCTTACGACGTCATCCATGTCATTAATGCATCATTCAAGTCAGGATTGACTATATAAGGAAATGGGCGTGGTTCATCGAGGGGATGATACCGAGTTTCTTTTTTCGGCAAAGGAGAAACTTTAGAAGCTCTTACAGGTCGTAAACAAGGAAGGTGCAGATCATCCAGGAGTGGATGAAGACTGCACAGTGCAGTAAGAAATAGGAAACTAGCGCCAGTCTTAGAGACTCGGGCGTGTTAAATGTTTCAAGAAGAGGAAGCTTTTAGGAGAGATGAGTCTGCGAAGTAGCAGACGTGGAGAGCAGGGGGAAGTGTGTAACTGCATGCGGTCAAGGAGTGTGACACAATGGCTCTAAAAAATGATTCAAGGGATAGTCTGTGTCCACTACTTGGTTCCCTAGTAACATACATTGATATGAATCATTCCTTCCTTCCACGAATCGTGTCCCATACCTAGTGTTTCTGGTAAGCCGTAGACTTGACCCTCACGTCTGGAGATACCTTGGGAGAAGACTCGATAATCACACTTATGCCGACAGTGCAATATGACCCTCGAGGTGAGAGTTTTGGTTGGAATATCTTGGTGGCAGCGTCGAGGCCATACAACATTGGTTTGAGTATGGAATGGGAAATCACAGTTCATACCAAAATTTATGGTAGTAGGCAAAAAGGTTGTGGTTTAACTATGACATCGGGATGGGTTTTCCTTGGTTGGGAAAAAGGAAACCCCAGGAAGCACAGGATAAACTAATGCATAGGAGGGTGTGGCAGATCACTCTTGAGTCGGTCCACCTTACCCTCGTGGAAGAAGGAGTTTTGAGTTTCAGTTCAAATAAGAATTAGACACCTATAGAGTTCTAGGATGATGATCACGTCCTTATACGGGACTCACCTCGATGAGGTGTACGAAGATGTGGCCGAGGCGACAAGTTATCTCCGAGGTTCAACGGACCTTTCTAGGTCCTCAGCAGAGTATGTGAGGTAGTTTACCGCATGACCCATCCACCTCAGTTGCACCAGGTGCACGACGACTTCCATGTATCTCAACTGAGGAGATACGAGCACGACCCTTCACATGTCATCGACCATGAGAAGATGGATGTTGGCGATGGGGTGACTTTTTTGGGGTTCCAGTAGAGGTTGAGGATTGACAAGAGTAGGTCCTACGAGGACAGTCGATTCCTGTTGTGCACTTTCATAGGTAGTACGAGAACCTCTAGGTGAGCACATGGGAGCAGAATGCTCCCATGTGTGCTCAGTACCACCTTTGTATCCCTAGTTTGTGATAAATCTTTACGAGGACGTAAATCCCTGAGGTGGGGGTAATGTAAAGACCTATAAATTTCAAGGAATTTTTTTTCTCTTAATTTTTTTGGAATTTTACAAGAACACAGTTTCTGACGGCACATGATTCCGAGGCCCGGTGTGCCCGGAATAAGTTTATGATGTTTAACTCGGGTACGTTCAATGAATGAACTAGTGGGTTTTCCTAACTTTTTAACCGGTGCTCAGAATCCAAATCCGAGGACATGGATGAAATCGAAGCACCGGTAATTGCTTAGGAACACCTTTTCTGGGGTTGCGTTTGCTCGGGTGTGGTACTTAAATTTTTGGGTTAAGTAAAAGAATAAAATAAAATGGTGCGACCAATTTTATTTTATTTAAAGTAGTTTAACCTAATCTAAGTGGTTGGAGTGGGACCCACTATATCCTACTCTAATAGGTATGATATGTGTGGGTGGGTCCCACACGAGCCCAACCTATTCAACTTCCTCAAACCCCCCTATTTAATTAGGTAACACACCTGCACCCCCATTAAATGAAAGTCAACTCTTGCGTTTAAGTAAGTATTAAACACCTCTTTAATTAGGTGGTTATAACTCTTCAATTAATTCAATTAATTTAATGATTCTATTTTTAATTTCAAAAACCATTGGCCTGAGTAATAAAATAAGGCAACGCTTATTTTATTAGGGTGGTTTTGTTGTGTGAGAGGATTGCGGGAGTGGAAAGCTCTAAGTTTCGAAAAAAGTTCTTGTTCCTCATTGAAGAACGCGAAGAACAACGAGCCTTCGATGAAGAAAAATGTCACCGCAAAGGGGAGTTCGTCGTACCATCTTCCTCCCTCCTCGCAGCCGGTGAGAGATTCTATCCTCGGAGATCGATGATGTGACACTGATCCTCCTTCCACGACGCTTACAGAGTCTCCTTCTACGACGTCCCTTTCCGTGGAAAACCTCACTTGATGACAATGCATGAGGTAGGGGAATTATATTTGATTTTCACTTTTTATCATTTGAGAAAAGGACGACCAACACGGATCAATCTCTTCCGGTTGATCCGCGGATCGCTCGTTCATGCGGGGTGGTTGCGGGGTGAATATTCGAGATTAGTTGTGTTTGTTATTGATTTTTAAAACCTCTAACGTGGAAAGCACGAGCTAACGAACAAAGCCTGGACCCTCCACAGTTTGTTTTCGAAGTGCGGATCGACGAGCGATGATGAGGCGGGCCGCAAAGGCATTTTGAACCCTTGATAGTATTCTACAGCTCCCAGGAAGACCACCGGCGCAGAAGGAGTTGAAAACGGACCACCGGCGCAACTCTAGAGGTCCGTGGAAGAGCCTGCTGGCGCGCCTCGTCGACAGGGCGGAGCTGACGGCCGGAGGTGGCAGCCGGCACCGGCCGGCCACCAGGAGGGGGCGGCGCCCATCGCACCGACAGGAAGGTCTGCCGCGGCAGCAGCCGCGGCGGCAGGCTGCAGTCCCGCGACATCGTGGGACAAAGGGAGACGCGACGACCAGCGCCGCTTCACTGGCAGGGAGCGGCCCCCATGCGGGGGCCATGACATCAATCAGGGGGCATGCACCTACCCGCTGTTCCGCTCAGCTCGGCCAGCCGAGCAGGCCACGCCGGCCGCGCCAGTGCAGTAGGCCAACCAGCCGCCGGGCCAGGCCGCGCAGGTCGGGCCGGGCCGCGCCAGCCGGTCCGGGCCGCGCCAGCCGGTCCGGGCCGTGCCCTTGGGGGCCGGACATGGACCTGGGTCAGGTTGACCCGATTTGGGCCGACGTAGGGGGTCTCGGGCCGGGACGGACTGGGCCCGAACCCCCTACTTTTGTCAGGTTTCATTCAAATGCCCATAACATGTTCTACGGACCTCTGATCAACACACTGTCAGTTGCGATGCGATCCTTGGATTGAGTCAGTCGTTTCGGTATATTATAGTCAGGGTTTTGAAAAACCTTGGGTATAGCTGGGTTGGTTCGATCATGAAACCAACCGTGCCCTTGTACCAGAAACGCTTATATCTTGAGCTCCGGACATCCGATTGACGTGCCGTCGACTTTGTTGGATTCGAGTTGATGAGACGGAACTTTTGTCATACATAACTTGTGGTTTGGATGCTGTTGGATCGTGTCCATGTTAGATTGAACCCGAAATCCAACCGGGCCCCTGGAATGGAAAGGCTGATAGCTTTCAGACCGGACGACCGTTTGACGAACCATCAGTGTCGTTGGTGATCACGTTGAGAAAATGTCCCTATGAATATACCCTATGAGAGTTTGTGGTACATTTGAGATACGGCCGGGTTGGTTCGCACACGAAACCAACCGGGCCCCTGGGATGAAAAGGCTAATAACTCACAGACAGGGCGTCCGATTGACGCGCCGTCTGTTGCGTTGAGACCCCTATGACGAGGTGGTCCTTTGAGATACGTCTTCGTGGGACTTTGTGATACATGGATTATCGACCAGTAGCTCATGGAGCGGACCCACCCAGAGACGAGCGTACGGAATACGAAGACCGTGTAGCTGACTGAGACCTGAAAAATTCTTGACCGACTCGACTTGGAGTGAGTCGACTAGCCCAGTGGATGGAGCACTACTTTGTTTGGGTGCATAACCATGGAGGACGGAGCACTACTGTGTTTGGGTGCAGACCTACGGTACTTGTATGGAGAGTACCTCTACAGGATATTAGGGGGGGGGGGAATCACTAATGTGTTTGGGTGGAAAACCCCGGTGGGAAGCACTACTGTGTTTGGGTGCCTGACCCGTGGTACTCGACAGGAGGATTACCTCAGCAGTCTTAGGTTATTGAGCAGTACCTCGGAGTCGTGATAGGATCACTGTACTCTCCAGAGACGGGGCTCTTCAGCAGTTATGGTTTCGATAATGAAAATCCTGGATTGAGCTGAGTCTATGACCTTTGAGTTTACCACATGATTGAGATGGGTCACTTGATAAATTAGGTATATTTTTGGGCCTAAAACTCGGTAGTGGTTATCCGATGATTTCATAACCATTGTGTTTCCTCATGATTGAGATGGGTTACTTGATAACTTAGGTATAAGTATGTTCTTATACCTAAGTAAGGTTTATCTGTTGAGATCCATCTTTGTGGTTATCCTTGTTGGTTTTAGTGAGATCATGAGGGTCTCGGGGTCCCTATTGAGTATCGTATACTCACCCCTGCACGGGCTATGCCCACACCACATTGTGTTGGTTGCAGACGACGGGTAGCACTGACAGAGGCCGAGTGTTCGCGGATTGGATGGTACCCAGAGGTGGACTACACAAAAATTCAGTATCTGGAGGTGGACTTCACGATGAGAAGACACTCTGAGGAGGTTGACGGGCGAGAGTGTTGTGGAGGCTATCTGTACCTACCCTTCAGGTAGGATCCGTGGTGGACGATCCAGGAGCTGTGCTATCTGTACCTACCCTTCAGGTAGGATCCGAGGAGGATGACCCAGGAGGTGCTTCTATTCTTCCAGTTGTTTGTCTTTTCTATGACACTTTATTTCAGTTGTAGATGTACTTTCAGTTGGGTTTGTATTCTGTCCCAGTTAATTTTCAGCACTTTATTTTGTACTTAGTGTATTACTTTTGCTTGTACTCTGTGATGTTTTGTTTACTTTTATAAATGAAATTCCTTCCAAGTTATTTGGATTTTCGCCTTTGGTGCTACTCGCCAGCCCCTGGCCTATGGAAGGCGGTCTTGGGGTAGTCACGGCACGGGCCCTGAGGACAGGTCGTGACAAATTAAGCCATAAAATATTCATTTTTTGGGTAACATTTTATGAAATCATAATTGGTATCATCTTTATCAACATTGTCACATAATAAATTCAATTTTATGCTTCAGAAATGACTTTCATATTTTTACCAAATGAAATTGACAACATTGCATTCCAAAATTATGTTCATCAATTTTTTGATTAATTTTTTGGCCATACTCTCTATTGAGTAGACTAAAAATTCCCCATCATTTACTATAACACCTGACATACCCTGGAAACACTCTTTATTTGAGATATAGAATTTAAATCTTTAAATTGGATGATATTTTATTGAATGAGTGATTTCATTCAACATTTCATATGGTGTTCACTAATCACTGGGGAATTTCGACACAATGTTTTGAGATCACACAATAACTTATACTCTTTATTCCTATAATAGAGAGTGATTCCTATACCAATGAGAAATGTATTTAGAATATTTATTTATATTATAATTCATTATTTTAATACCCTCTTCTATAAATGAGTTCCCACTAATGATACGTCATTCACAATGGAATTTTTCTTACAGATGTTTTCTACCATAATTAATTTTACTCTATTCTATTATTGGATAAAAAAATTTGATTTAGGATCCATTAAATCTTTACCTGTACCTTCAAATCCATCAATGCACTCCATGATATAATTCATTTCATATTAACCATAATATTGGGTAGAAACCTATAATCATTCATTAAATGTTAAAATAACTCCCTCCACTAGTGATAGGCTAATTCATTAGACAACATAAAAAATATTGGACCACATCAAGTAGATTAGATCTCATATTCTTCTTGTGTTGATAACACTTTTAATCCATTCTTGCCTATATACACGAATCAAAATTATTTTCATGATAACTCTTTATATTTGTAAGGACCATTATAAATTTTATGTTAGATATGTTCGTTAAATATTTTCACTGAATGTGGGGTAGCATCATGTTACATAAGCTAATATATAATTCCAATATAAAATGATAAATAAATTTATTATTGTTCAAAAAGTATAGATTATCATTTCATAAGAACAATTTAATGATAGATTTATTTTCATTTACATTGATAAAAAAGTATTTTTGGTTATGTACATTATCATATAATGAGTCGTATAGATAAATCAGAGTGTGATGTCCTGACCCAGGAGCCACTAAATGGTGCCCTAAGCTGGTTGGCCAAATACCCTCAAGGACACCTCCCCATATGCAAAAGTATGTTGACAAGAAGTGAGGGTCTGGTAAGTCAGTCTTGGGGAGTCTATACGCTATTTTTTCAAAATAAAACACCATTATATATAAATAATAATAACCAAGTGCTGAAGTGTATATAAATAACCAGAACAAATCCATGTCATATGATTAAAAAACAGAAAATAAAATACTCTACTAAAAGGTAAATCATGCTATGAAAAATAAAATTTAATGTCTCTATAATGAAACTAAAAGTAAAGACACAAAAACTCCCAATCAGGTCCTGAACCACTTCATGTTCCCTCTCCCATGATCCAATCCCAAACCGCGACATATCCTAGGGCCTTCCCCTTATCATGTCCTGCAATAACAATTTCTCCTCGGGTTCTAATATGGCAGGCCGAATAGGGTTTGAGTAAAAAAAATTAGGCCACCACCAACGGTTTCTAAAATTAGTCCAGCCAAAAGATAGTGCATGTATTTTATATAGAAATAAATATAGTGCATAATTTATATAGTCTTCACACTAGTATTTATTTTTTAATCAACACCATTTTCCATTTTCAAATCATGTTTCCCATTTGAATCATAATTAATTATCATTAATCATTTGGTTTAGGTCATCGTTCCTCGCACCAAAAATCTCATTGAGTGCAGGTCTTCATGCCTAACCCTTCAATTCTCATTCAGTATAGGTTGTCATTCCAAGAACCCTATAATATCAAGCTTGGTTAACTATTGGGGTGGAACTTAATGTCCATGTACCAACATCTAAAAGTTACAGAATGCCATGCCTAGCACCAAAATAATATCTTCCATTTAATCAATCTTTAATTATCTAGAATTTTCCACATTATTCATTTAATAATCCATTGATTAATTAACCATTTCAAAGGCCATTAGTTGATTTAACAATTAATTAAGAACATAACCCATTAATTAATTCATCATTTAAATAATCATTCAATACCATTTTCAATCCAAAATTATTTCTTCACAATTAACTATCCATTTCAGATCTCATTTTTCCATAATTAATTCTCACAATTAATTGTCTTTGATCACATCTTGAAATAAAACTAATTCTCCCAATTAATTTTATTTAGTCAACGTCATAAATAATAATTAATTATCACAATAAATTATCTTACATAGACAAACATCATTTCATAATTAATTAATCCTAATTAATTATCTTTTCACTTTAAATTATATATCTCAATTAAAAAAATCAAATCTCCCAAATATCTATTTGGGAACCCCCCCATCGTTTGTTCTGTGATTCAATTATCAGTTAAATCACTAATGCAACTCAATTAAATTCCACATTCCTAATTACTCTAATTTTAGAAAAATAATCGTCAAGTGAATATAGAAATCATAAACTCACATTAAAAATTCATAAACCAAAACTACGGGAGTCCTATTTAGACCACCTACCTTGGTTTATTGGAGGAAATTAGCCTAATGGGAATCCCCAAAATCGGAGTGGCACACCATCATTGATCAAGATCTAGATCTAAATCCCTAAACCATAATTATGATCAATGGAATCGACATCTATAAAAAATAGATCTAGAATCACAATCCTATATATAGATCTCAACTCATAGGTTTAGAACTACGGAAACTGTGAAGATACTAACTGAAAAAATAATAGAATGGAAGTGGAAATAACAGGATAAGCAATAGAATGAAATCTACTTATCGGAAGATGAGAGGATCTTCAAAACTGACTTTTGATAACGAAGAAAGGTCTTTGTATCACCTTTGAATCCATCTTGAAGGCTTTGGGAATACCATTAATTTCTCAAGCCTAATACAATGTCGAAATATAATAGTACCATGGGGTTTGGGTGGGTTTACAATGGATTTTTGGATATCAAAATACACCCGCACGATTTTTTGGGTAGTGGGGTACTGTTAGCAAAACCACACGCCAACCATGCAGACTTCTCAATCCAGGTTTGCACGGTTGGAATGGTTTGGATGCAAAATTTTTCAAACTGAAAACAAACATTGCGGACCTCTTTGTCATGTTTGGCATGCTTGGAATGAGTTTTCAAACCATTCATAGCCCACTGTCCGTTAGTTTTCCTTAAAAATTCAGTTAAACACACCCCAATCCACTACTCCAAATCAATGGTACTTAAAAACATCGAAAACAAACCTAAAAACGTGCCCGGGATAACTCTCGAAATGGTTGGGATCTTACGCATAATCAATATATTATTTAATAACTCATTGAGAGGTTATTATTTTTATCAACAATAGATTTTTAATTCTAGTTATCAGTTAATAGTTGGGTATTTCATGATTCCATTACCATTAATGATCCATCATTTAAAAATCCAACCATTATAAAAACAATACTTTTCTTAATTTACAATAGGTTCATATTTCAATAGATAGTTTATTAACACCTACTGTCATATATCTTGGTGATAATGATGTTTGTAGACATGAGATAAATTTTTGATAATTTATCATTATAATTATTCTAATTTTTTGTACAATATAATACTATTATAATTGAAACATTAGATGTCCTCTTTTATTTTACTATATTATAGTTATATTAATCAAAATATATATCATTATCTAATTATGAGTTTTCATTTCCAAATTGATTCATTTAAGGTATTCTTTTATTCATCTGTACATGACATACATGTGATTTTTTTTCAAATATCATTTTCATATAATCTATAGATGTATACCAAAAAAAGTTAAATGAATGAAATATCAATGTTTGTAATTTCATATTTTGGAAGAATGATATGGTATCATTCTTATTTTTATGTGATATTAACCCATTAAATAGAACTAAAACTAATCAAAATTGGATATAGTGTGGCATTTGTTATAAAAAACAAAACTTTATTAGAAGAAGTATCCTACATATTGTTTTATCTACATATCCATAACTTTTGATTTTCTCTTAAATTGTTGATAAAAGCATATAATATATGTATAATATTAAATCATCTTCTTCAATTTCTTTGTTTTTATTATATATCCCTATGTATTTTCAATATAAAATTAGATATTTTAAAGTTTTTTAATCCCATTGTTTTGACATGACAATATTCATATTATAAATATAATAGTGTCATTTTCTAACTAAATTTTACCCATATACATGTTTTATTTATCATTTAACACATTCTTAACACATCACAACCCTCCTTTTAACCATTCATGTAGTTCATCTTATTAGAAAGTTCCAAATAAGAACAATATATTTGGAGAAATTATTTAATAATAACTTAATTTTAAATGTTAATATAAGAACGAATTATTCATGTATATCATCCTTTATTATTCACTCTTTTAACAAGAATTAAGGCCATCGGGCACCAAAACATTTTCATAAATATATATATTAAAAAAAATTTACTTCTCAAAAGTTTTCATGAATAGAAAATTGTACTTATAATGCATTTTATAGTCATTTAATGATGTATTGTAGGTGATCCAAATATTTAGAAATGTTTTAGCAATGCACCAATATTTTTCATTTTCATCCTCTAATAATATTTCTATTCTATAGATCCTCTTTATTCTACCTTTAGATCAGCATTACCTATCATTGAATGTAATTATCCATATAATATTTTTAATTTTCAATGGTAAATATCATTGAATATTCTGTATATTACATAAATTATGTTTTTATATAATCAAGTTAATATTAATCATCATAATGTTCTTTACTCACAATACAAATTCCCATAAAATAGTTTTTAGAATAATTTATTAGTTTGATCTCTCTTTTAGGTATGAATACCATTTTTTGGTGATTTAAAATTTCTAATTCACCTCAATAATAACATAATATCCTTAAATTCCTTAATTTTAGGTTCCCAATTTTACCACATCAAAAACAAACTATGGGTAGATATATATTGAACCACCCCCAAATCTATTGAATTTATATGAAAAAAAAATTTTATTCACTAAAAATACCTACATTTTATATACAAGATTAATATTTCCAAAAAATTGGATAATAAATTATATATCTTCATTTGATTGAGAAGATTTTAAATCCTTATTTACATTAACTTAATATGTATGAAAACTTATTTCTAAGTCATTCAATGATAGTTCTTTAATATTAATCTCTTCAAGTGATAATATAAATAGATTATAAAGAGTTGGAATTTTATTAATATTCTTTATAATCACAACTGAATTTATTTATTCCTCAAGTAATTGAATAGAAACTATAACCCTATTGATTCGGTTTAAAAATAAAATAAAATTTTAATTAGATTATATTTTTAAATGGTCAAAATTATTTTTTTTGAATTTGAGGAATATCAACTTTCACCATCCTTTCACCAATATATAATTTTACTAATTTATACCAAATTTCTGTGGATGTATTCATCAAGATATACTAATTGCTAAAATTTAATAATGGTAATCCATTTTAATTAACCATTTTATATATAATTTTAATCATTAGATGATTGATTCAATTGAAATATCCTATGGATATGATACATCATATTTCAACAATTTTATCCAAAACACACTTGAGTTGGGTGAGTTAGGGGATGGAATTATTTTTTATCTCATTATATCTTATTATATTATTAGAATAAACATTTTAATTATTTTGGAATTAATTTCACATCACTAAAATAATTAAACTAAAACCATTACATGGAGAAATATTTTTTATTGATACATATGTATGAGAATCTTCTAAATTGTACACACTTATAAATTATTGAAGAGCCTAAACTCAAATTTTTTATTAGATTCATAGATTGATTTTTCATTTATGATCACTTCATGCTAGGATTAATACCATTAATATTTAGTTTAATGATTAACACAATACCTCCTTCATGAAACATTTACACCTCCATCTATCACTTATTGAAATTGATATATAATTAATTTATAATCTTGAATGTCACTTTTATATCAATTGGAAATTTTTATATGATTTTCATCACGAATGATAATATTCTATTCTCCAATACATTCATTGATCATTGGTAATATTCTTTAAAAACAATCTATAACTCTATATGTACTTAGGTACATGTTTTCGTACAAATCTGAATTTTCATGTAATATTTTTTTTCTACATTACTCACTATATAAGTTCTATATAGTATAGTTTTCACCATATATTATCATTTGAAAAATTAACTTTCATTATAACATCGTCTTGATATTTTATGTCAAGTAAATTCATTACTGTCTTGTCAAATTAATATATTCATCATGGTTCTATCTATTTTCCATAAATGAAGTGAATAATTTTGAAATATAAAAATGTAGTAATTAAATTTTCATTCAAAAATGAAAATATTAATTAAGTCAACTATTCATTTTATTAATTCTATTACTTGACTGATTCTATTATGGGTATAATTACAATGAATAGCTCATATAGATCATTCCCCGCACAGTACTGTTGTATTTTGAAAAATATGATTCCTTTTGACAAAAAATGACTAGATCAACATATATGTATTTATAGTTACATTGATACATTTAAGATTCTTATTTTGAGGTTTCTGCACATATTTACAATATTTTTTAAAATCTGCAGTAATTATTATATAAATGTTTCATGGAATTCATTACATTACGTCATGTTTTCTAATGTGTATATATTTTTTAGCTCTATATAGAACATTTCATTAATGTTTGAAACACATATTTTAAAATATCATAACTAAATACAATGAATATATATAATTACTTGATAAGCTCCTTTTACCATGTTATTATTCAGTGAAAGTATTTTCTAATGTAGTGATCCCATTAAAATTATTCCTTAAGAAACAAATATCATGTAAAATGAGAATTAAATATGTGTGGGTGAGGTTTAATATTTAATTCACTATTTTTATACCCAACTATCATAAAGACCTCGAAAATATATCAAAGTGTATAGTGTGATCCACATATAATCAGTAAAAACCCTCCAAGGAACATTTAACAAAGGTCTGATAGATGTTTAGATTCTTCACTACTCACAATAAGGAGATATTTTTTTTGTATTTTTGCTATAAATATTATGATCAAACATTTCACTTGAATAATATTGTGTATTATAAATGAGTGAGGATTACCCATGATATTATGATTAAAATGTCTCTATATATTTCTATAATGTTCTCTAAAAAATAATATACATAACCTATATTTTTTAACCAAGAAATATTCATTATTCTAGTTATAATTGAGTTGTAATATTTCTTAGTTTTACCTTTCCTCTTATTCATATTCAATATCTACCTTAATAAAAACAAGTACACTTCACTAAGTTTTTTTATCACTATCGTTATCTATGAATATAATCATATTATAATGAATTTTCTTCACCTCATTCTTCATAGTATGAGACAATTTTTATAATTCCAATTTGTATTTCAAAATAAATCTCAAAAAAATAACTTTCCTATACGTCTCCTCAAGTTCTCCTACTTATATTTATTTATTTTGGATCATTTATGATCTAGTTTTTGTAACAACTATTATTTTGTGACTTTAGACAATGAGAATTAGGAACCAATGAGTCATCAATATAGTCATGCCATCAAATTGACTAGTTTTATGGAATTACACACTTAATATAAAAATGTTACCATCAATATTGTGGGTCCATCCCTTTTTAAATTTAGAAACATTGAATATCATGAAAAAAATCAAATTATTATACAATAATACTTTATCCATTCTGTATTTCATACAAGGATATTATTTCTCACACCATGGAATGTTAGAAGATATAATATTCCCTATTTCAAATCCTTGAAAAAAATAAACTAGTTTTTTATCATTGTGTACAACCCCCCCCCCCCCCTGAAATTTGATGGATTTATCAAAATTATCCTCAAAAGTGGACCAGGATTTGGTCACCAGTATTTTGATCTCACAAAAAAATAAAAATTTTAACTAGTTACTCGTCCATATATGTCTCTTATAATTTAATCTTAACTAATCTCACTCAAAAATATTTTCATCAATATTATTTATTTGGACAGTTTTATCTAAACTACCATAAATGTGTCATCACAATATCCACTTCCATAAAATAATTAAATTTTGAGACACAATGGAGTCAACCATGATAAGTACATAACTATCTATTTTTCACTAAAAATTCTATAAAAATGAAACTCTTATGAGAAACAAGTTTCAAAGATGTCCTCGCCTTACTAACCATGGTGTATACTTAACTACACTATGATGTAATCATGCCTTGTTCCTCATGCCACACTTAAAAAACATCCAATTTCATAATCATCTAATCTCCTTCATTTTCTAAAATAGTTCCCTACACATTTTTTTGAAAATTGTATATTGATCTTCTTTTTGTAATAAATATATACATGAATTACACTTCAAAAACATGAAAACATACATGTTATTTCAATTACATAGAAATAATTGAATCAAAATCACCTAAAATAAAACAAATTTCTACAATTTTTTTTGAAGATGACTTATTTATACATAATAAAATATAAATTATTATCAATATCCACTTAATAACCTAAAATATTATTTTTTTTCTTCTTCAGACCACGAAAAAATTCTCCCTAGGTTTAAAAAATATACCCCAGGTCAAAAACAATATATACCTCAACCCCATCTCTATTATTGTTATCAATAATATACACATATAATTAATTAGAAACATTTCATGTTAAATTATTTTCTAAACTCAACACACATGAAAATGAATCAAAATTCAATAAATCAAATCTTATAAGATAAAACACGATTATGGAAATAAGAATATGGAATAGTAATATTGTTATTTCCATCAAAAAATTTATCATCAACTTTGTAAATTATTTATTAAATTATAAAAATATATTATATTTATATAAATATAATTTGAAAATATGAATGAGAACTCATTTTTTTCATGATCAACATACCTAATTGACTATTTTACAAATCAAAAATTATAACACTATAATATAACCGGATTGAAAACACCGACAATGTATGTAATGACACAAAGAGATTTGTTTTTATTTGAGTATATATTTTTATTATCCCTATTTAGAAAATACAAAACCTAGGAATATAGGATAAATATTTCAAAAAACCTTATCCTAGTGGTGTGTGAGGTTGAACTGAGATCATCAAATTAATATTTTGAAATAAATCATTCGAAAATATGTTAGTGAACACATCAAATATTTTAAATTTTAATGGAACAAACATCATCATTAACACTTATTTCACTATAATATATTTTATAGAGTGATATGTGATATGATTTTTCATTCATTGTCAACACTGAAACAGATTTCATGAAATAATTATATCATATTTATTATCAGATTCCACGAGAAGTTGAATATCACATTAACCATGAGATACATGAATTATATCATCACTCACATTAATGGGGGTTTTAGTGTAATTTTAACAACATATATAACATTATACTAGTAAAATTCACTAAAATTTTCTTCATCTTCTTATATGCCACACACATTCCTCAAATAAATAAAACTCCACAATATATGGACCTTCTGTTAAAAGATTACCATCCCAATCGACATTAGTTTACCCAAACACATCAGTACCCTAATTTGGTATCATATTTTAACCCATAAAAAACCATTACATGTATTTATTTAAGTATCATCTTAGTATAAGTAATATGTGATTTTATTCAGGAATTATAAAATCTAGCACATAGTTTTATAGTATACATAAGATATTAATGTGAAGTTGTTTTATAAATAAAAAACTGAACAATATTTTTTAATTGAAAAAAATGAACATCATTTTTTCACTTAATTTGAATCGCCCTATAATATTCAATATTTCTTGGATATTGTTATTTTGAGAAAACAAAAAATGAGGCATTTTTTTAGAAATTGAACAACTCAATAAAGACATCATATCTCCCATTATCGAAATATAAAACATCATTCCCATATCTAAAGAATGCACCTTTCAAGAAAATCATTTAGTTTTAATATTATATATATATATACATATATATTAAGATTAAAAAATTCCAATTTATCTTATTTGATTTAGTGGCTACCATCCACTATTCATTTTTGGAACATCAATGACATTAAATATGAATAATTATTCTAATAAAATTCTACAAGGGATTGATTTTATAAATAAAACTCATTTTTAAGATGAAATCATATCCCATGTTTTCCCTATGAAAGAACACTTTATGTTTCTTATAGATACATATGATTTTATTATTTTTATTTCCTATAAAATATAATGCAATTAATATATTTTTTATCAAAAAAAACAAATTAAAATAAAACAAATATTTTTTACAATAAAATTATTTTATTTTATCATGATAGTAATATTTTTATAAGAATGGGTTTAAAAGGTAGTTACCATATATCAAAATATATGATGTCAAATTAATTAAATGGCATTAGGTAGTGGAATAATCCCTTATTAAACTCATTTGAATGCTTTTTTAAAGGAAGATGATGAACTAGGTCATTCCCTAGGCCTACAACAATAAAAAACCAACGAATATCATATCTGTGAAATCATATACAATAGAAGTTCAATATTGTTGAAATTTATACGAGATCCATTATAGTATAATTACCACACATGAATTTCTATAGAGCTTATATTTTACATAGGTGTTTTATGAATATTTTCTAAGTCTATGTAACTATAAATTTGGATCATCTAAATATGTATGTATTTATTTAATGATTTATTTATCAAATTTAGTTTAAACATTTTTCATTATAACTATTATAGAAAAGGAAATAAACATTACAAATTCATTGAAAATTTTAATGATATAATTGTATTCATAAAAATGTTTTTTCTATAAAATGGTATTTTTATTAAAATTATAAAAATAGGAATATATATTATGTTATATATATAGTATAAAAATATAATTAGTAATTTTTAATAAATAATAAAAACTTTAGTAAATATTTTTAAACCAATATTTTTTGCATGGAAACTGATTTTGTTATATTTTTAATTTGTATTTAAATGATAAATTTAAATATTTAAAGAATAATATTTTGAAAAAGTTTAGTCCATTTTGGAATAAATCATGTTACAATTATTTTTTGAATAATTTATTATGGTTTTCTAAAATAATATATTTTTAGGTGAGTACTGAAATATAATATTTTTACTAAATTCATTACAATTAAGACTATATCAAAAATTAAGTAAATCTTGGAAAAATATAAAAAAAATAAAAAATAAAAAATTTATTTATTATTTTAAAATATTCGTTAAAAAATGCTATATTTAATTTTTAAAACCCATGTTTAACATTTTGAGCCATAAAATGTATTTCGTAAAATAAAACATATTTTTATCATTTTCATTAATCATATAATCCAAATGAAGAATTATGTTTTGTGTTTTATTTTAATCCATATTAATATTATTTTATTAATAATAAACATATTAATTTAATGGAAACAATCAAGAAAGAAAATTTTATTATAAAAATTATTTTTACTGTTAAAAAATATATTTTTCTAATAATGGTTCTTTACAAATGACATGAGATAATAACTAAAAAAATTTATTAAAAATATAAATTTTATTTCAAAAATTGATTTAATATTTCATATAATTATTTATAAAGTATCTATTAACTACAATTTTATTGATATTAATTAAATGTAACTTACTTACATTAAAATTACATAGTATAATAAAAAAATTGTTAAATGTAATAAATCTAATTTTAATAGACAAAAAAATGTTAATAAAATATGTGAAAATATGTCGTTTTCAATTTATCAAAAATACTCTACCCCAACTCTATTGTGTTCCGTTGTTTCATCCATTTTAACTTTTAACAATGATTTTAACAATTAAATATAACAAAAAATTCCAAAAATCTATTTTATAAATGGTCTCGTCTCTACCCCACTACTCATAAGATCCCATTTATGTTGGATTTTACCCAAATATTCCAAAATTACCCCCAAAACTCATATAAACTTATTATTTGTCATTTTCTATTGATATGACCACATCTCAAATCCTTAATACAATTTTTATAGGACAACTTCAATAGAGTAATATAACATTCCAAATTTCACATTTTTTCCCTTTTCCTTTGTTTTCTTCTAGTACACCCTAAATAATTTGATAAGCAATAAATTATGTTAAAATAATTAATAGTAATATTTTTAACGGTTATTATATTTTTGGAATAAATATTGTACACTTATATATAATATCATTAGAAAAATGAATGATTCTTCATGTGCGTGTGCAATCTACATCCTAAATGAAAAAACTAATCATATTTTCATCACTTAATTAAACATGTGGTCATACATGTAAATTTAAATGATATATTTATAATGAAATTTTTGTAAAAAATTATATTACTCTCCAAATCTCCAAGATGATATTTTAGAACAACATGTCACACAAGTATATGCGCGGAATTTGAACTCCATGAAATATACATATTTTATATTACAGTCTATCATTTTAATCGTTTATTAAAATATGTTATAGACTGATTAAAAAAATATAATCATATATAAAATATCATTGGGGTTTTCTAAATGTTTTTATTCCAATGGAATCATTTTCATAACCACAATCACACCAATACTATCTCTAGTTGTTGTTTGGGTTTGTTTGACCATATACACAAACATAGATTTAAATTATTATAAAGGTTAACTGAGGAAACATAAATAGTTGTTATATGGAAAGATAAAATGTAAATAATGAATAACAATCAGTTTTTTAATTTTAATTTTAATATTTATCATGTTATTAAGATAACACCCCATGTTCATTATTTTTTTAATAAGCACGTCACCGACATTGGCCTCAAGAATCATAAATAAAATCAATATGATAGAAAATTTTAAATAATTATAAAAAATGTATTATAATATATAAATGGATATTATAATATTAAAATTTTAATATAATTAAAATTTTAATATAATTAAAATAACTAACCCCGACATTATGAAACAGGTACAATGTAAAATATCATAGATAAGAATTTATGATAATGAAAAGAAGATACACCTAACAAATATATTTGAAATAAATGATGAAAATATAATTTTTAAATTTCATATAGGCATGATTAATGTTAATAAATATGTGTTTAATGCATTAATTTTATTATTGATGTGTTAAGATAACATTCCTATAAGTAAAAATTATCCTTAAATATTTTGAATCTCAATTTTTTCCATTGATATATGACGTGTATTGACCACCTATTTCCTTTTGAATTATATATATATTCCATGGTTTCAATGTATAATAATATTTAATTAAAAATATTTTATTTATGAATATATAATTTTCCCACATTTCATGGGTTTAAGATTCAATTGTAAACGATGTTTTAAGGGGTTTTTAAAATCAACCCCCCTTTATTTGAGTTATAATGTGTCATTTTGAACATCAAAATTTTGTTGTTTGTTTCATTAATATCATGATTTTTTGTTTATTTACATATTTATACCTTGGTAAAATTAATCTTCTTATTCCAATAATCATCATTTCAAGTTTTCATCCCAGTAAATTACTTAATTGTTAAAGATAATTCTAATTCTTTTTCTAGATGAATTTCCTTCGATGTCCATAATTTCCCTTCAGAAAAGTTTCATATTTTAAACTTGGAAACCTATTTATATGTTATCATGGGTAAAAATATATATTTTAATTCACTGCTTATTAAAATGATATTAAATAATCCGTTTATATAATATAGGATATAAAAAAAATTAATTTGAACAATTCAATATATTAAATATGATAAATTCTTTCAAATCTACTCAACATTTACTTGAGTAAGCCATTATTTATTTTCTAGGTAAACATTATTAAAGGTACATTTATTAAATTTTAATGTTTTATAATTATTTTTTCTTATCAATTTTGTAAAATAACTTTTACATATGGCACATATCTTCTTCAATTTTTTCTAACTATAACATTTTTTTTCTAAACCCTCTATTTGGGGATTTTCTTTGTGAACATATTCATATTATATGACAATAGTTATTTTCACCTAAAATTCCATTCTATTTTTAGAAATGGATTTTCTCAGAAATCCTAATTCAAAATGATTTCAAAATAAAAATGATTCTTTCATCAAAATTCTAAATGTGATTTTTAAATGGGCATAAAAGTTTATTTTTTCTATGGAAAGATAATTAATTCTCAGTATATTATAATGTAGTTAATCTCTTATTCCACGATCCTATATATTTATCATAATGGACTATGGAATTTTCTATACAAATTCTTACTACCAGACTATTTTTAGTGTGTTAATAGTGCGATTTGAACGTTTTTTACTTTCACTTAGAACATATATATTGAATTATTAAATGATGGATGTGTCATGTATAACCCTATAATTCATTGGAATAATATTTATATTTTATGTGAAAAGAAAGTAAATATAGAATAGAATTTTTTGTGAAATACGTTTTTCAAATGAATAATTTTATATACTTTACTTCACACAGAACACTGAGTTTTAACGAAGCATGATATAATATTCCAATATTATCAATTAATATAAGAGATATCACCAAGAAAATGAAAAGGGTGTATGAAATGGATTAATTAAATTATAAAAAATATGTTTCACACATTTTTATTAAATTTATTCCCCATTTACAAGTTAATTAAAAATGAAAATTAAAACAATCTGAAAATAATGTATATCTTTTTTAGAATAAATATTTTTATGAGAAAAAAATTGTATTACATCACTAAATTTAAAACAAAAATTTATTTATTTATTTATTGAAATTTATATATTATATTTTAAATAATTTTTTTCCTTTCACCTTATGTGTTTTCAAGATAACAGATATGAAAACAAATTACAGTTAATACTATATATTAGTAAAAATATTTTTTTTCAACCTTTGCGCACTTATATTACACATAGTTTATGAAAATATTTTTGGAAATAAATTTATAAAAATAATGATATTTCTTAAAATATTCTTGAAAATTATATTTTCAGTTGAATTTTGGATAATTTTTTATTAATGTAAATTTTTCAATGAATATTGAAAAATACTAGCTTTTATTAATAATTTTTATATCTTTTATATATTTTAATATTATAATAACATTTTAAATTTGATTTAATTTAAAAATATATCTATTATATATCAATTAATTCAATTTATCTCATTAAATTCATTTTTACGAAAAACAATTAATATAAAAACAATTTAATGTTTTGAATATTTTTTATATGAAATCCTGCCTTATTATCATGTATGTAGGAATAATTTTAACTTATAATCCTTACATTATATCAAATACAGAATGAAAAAATGTATTAAATATTAAGAATAGTCATTCATTATATTAACTAATAAATAAAATATAATTTTTTTAACATAATGAATAGTAAAAAGTAATAAATTTATAAAATTGTTAAGGTAAAAACGGATTTCATAGGGACGGATACAACAATTATAGTGGTTAAAAGAGACCAAAATAATATTTGAAACTGATGTAATAAAAAAAATTTAATCTTTTCTCCTCTAGGTTTGATTATCTCACATTTTTGTCCTTTTTTCTTGTGATAAACATGGTAACATCTTTTTCATTGCACATATTACAATTTTCCCACTCACCTCCCTTGTAAAAGGACACCCCATATCCCATCTTCTTAAAATAGCCAAAAAATATTTGTTTTTTCTAAGACATTAAAAAATATCTTCCTTACATAAAAAATATATTTTGTGAATCACTTTTTACTGGTAATTATATCCTTTGAATCCTTTTTTGAAACAAAAAATATTTTTCCAAAGAAAAGATAACATATGTAATCAAGAATTTGTATTATTTCATTAACAAAATAATTAAATTAATATTTAACCTTGATGATATAATATAATCATCATATAAAATAAATTAATATTTTATGGTCTTAATTTTATAACATAAATTTTAATACTCTATCATGAAATGGGCAACAAAATCATCATTTGTGTGTACAACGGACTACCACCTCGTGACCCTATGATATTTTTTCCATCACCACCTCTCATAGATATATATAATAAAGGATTTCTTTATTAAATATGATATTTATGATATTATTATGATTAATTAATCATTATATCACATTTTTGACCTCATATTCCCTTCCATATGAATATGATATTGTCATTCATGTGTATAGTAGACTACTACCTCTCGATGTGATATGAGTTTATCATGATTTCCCTAGACGGTAAAAATATTTGGTTTAATGAAAATATATAACGTAGATGAAATATAATTATTCTGTAATGGTAATGTATTAAATTTAATACATTCTCTATTTCATTCATGAAAATGGTAAAAAAATCATGTATACGTATGACCTACCATCTAAATGAATAATGTCTTTCATTTTTTCACTATAATTTATGGATTACAAAAAATAAATGTATATAAAATATATATGGAATATATATTATTAATAAAATTATGGATATTATGGAACCATGATCAATTTAAGAGGAGAGAAAAAAAATCAAAACACATATGCATAACAAATATTTTATTGCCTAAAATAATAATTTATAATGAAATTGTTAATAATATAAAAATTTGAGGAAAAAAGTAAACCATTGATGTAGTGATATATTAATTTATTCTTATGTAGTAGACTTACAATAAAATTCTATTTATTATAAATGAGTTTTGACCTTCTAAAAAGGAAGTGTATACATAAGGTAATGGACTTGAGTCTCTCTTTTTTACTTCTATGAGACACATGCCATATTCACCAATTTTATATTTTATCAGGTGTATATATTAGATAAGAATTTAGTTTTTTTATTCGTCTCCAAACAATTATTGGGGTTTATAGATCCATTTGAAGAAACTTATTTCAAGGGGTTTACAATTTAAAATTTACCAAATATGTAAGGTATTTGTGTCTCAATTTTCATTCTTTGGGACATAATTCATTTTATGCACCTATAATCATTTATGAGGAGTATATATATCCACATTGAATGTAAAATGAATAATTTATTTATTCTAAAGAAATTATGAGTTTCAGTTATATGTATTCTTTCATGGGGATTTTGATTCAAAGTTACTAAACTGTTAAGGGTTTTTTGTTGCAATCTCCTCATTTTATCTAGGTTTTTCATGATTATTCATCAAATAATGAAATCAAATGAGATATAATTCAAGAAACACATATATTTTCTTCTAATACGGTTATTTATAGAGTATTAATATTTTCCCTTTATTTTCCTATCATTAAGTATTAATTCAGCAAAAGAATATTTTAAAGTAAAATTGTATGAATTTCAATATTTTATTGAAAAATAATTTCTTATCCAGAAACATTTTTTTTAAATTATTTAAAAATGTATCAAAAATTATTTGAATGATTAATTAAAGAAATTTTTACACATGTTTGAACTTTTTTATTATTTTTTGAAATGATTATTGTGGAAATATTTGAAAAACTCCAATTTGGATTTTATTAAAAATGTGAATGGAAATATTATTTTAATTTTTATGGAATGAATTGAATTTCCCACCCTCAAGACCGTTATTTTAATCAAAAAACACTTTATATGTTTTGATGTCTGTTTTCAATAAAAATGAATTTTAATATGTTTTGTTTGAAAACCAATAAATAAATGATATTTCATATAAGATATGATTTAAATGATTTTTTAATTCTTAATTTACAAGCTTCTTATGTTATTTTCAAATAAAATTAATTTTAAAAAAAAATATGTTTTATAATGTGATTTTGAAATTGGAAAGGCTATTTTCTGAATAAAATGTTCCTAGCTATGTTTCAAAATCATTTTCTATCGATGATGATATCCATTAAGGTTAATTAATATTTTCTAAGGATATTATTATATGGTAAAATCAATATAATTTAACTCAATCGTTAATTTTTATGTTGATGATATGTTTATGAAACCAATTTAATATTCAGGGTTTCTATTATGCTAAAATTACAAAATGATATTGAAACACATTTTATTTACATGTTTTATTATGTGATGATGTGATGTATGTTTAATTATATTCTGGAACATATAAACATGGTTTTAATAATGGGATCTATGGTATATACATATCCTTATAATTTATTGGGAAAATATTTAAAATACATGAGATAATAATGGGAAACAAGTCTATAGAATTGATCAACTATGGGAAAGAGGGGTGTCGAGATCTCCTATGTAAACAATAGAATCCTGATCCATTATGCGAAATAAGTGATGAGTCTATATCCACAACGATAATGGTCTTGATAGTTGAAAGTGACATATAAATGGTTTTATATATTTGTGAATGCGCTACACATCCATAACATGATGTTATGGTCCCTAATTGATTTGTGATGATTTGTCACTCTAATAGATCATGTTTTTTAAAATGATAATAATTTTTTCCCATGAATCATGGTTATGATCTAGGAAAAGTTGTGTATGAACTTGAAATGCTATTTTCCAGATCACATAACTTTATGATTATCTAATTATTTTATATATTGAAAATTCAATGTGATTTTTTTATCAATGGATTGTTTTTTCTGGAAATGCAATTTTTGTTAATGAATGTTCCTAAAACATGGTAGAATGTTATATTTCTAAATGTTTATAAAATTTCATGTATATAAGTTTTTTTGAATCTATATAAATTGATGGTTTTTAAATGATTGGGTTCAAAAATATCAAATCTGACACAACACGTCAAATTTTAAAAATCATGAGTCTGTAAAAAAAATAAATACATCGTAAAAATAATTTTTTGATTAAAATATTATTAATATGGATAATGTCATAATTTCATAATTTTTTTTATTATGAGATGAATAAATTGCGTTTTCTAAAAAAATTCCGAGCTGAGGAAATGTTTTTTTGAGAAGATAAAAATATTTCCCTAAGATGATAAAAGGTTATTTACTAAAGAAAAGTAATTTTCAGAGTATAAAAAAGCTATCCCTTGAGATGATGAAATTTTATTTACTAAGATAAATAAATTCTATTTTCTCATGAATTTATTTTTTGTGAATAAAATGGATTTTTTTTTAATTTTTTAAATTTTGGAAACATAATAAAATTATAAATTAATATAAAATGAATCATTTATATTGAATAATTTTCTAGGAAATAATATATATGTAATGATAAAAGATATAATTAAAAGAATAAAATAGATATTTAACATTTCCAAAATATTCCAAAAATTAAATATTTCTAAAAGAATCACCAAGGTAACCATATAACATATTTGTAACATCACATTGAGAATGTATATCAAACAGTGTTGTAATATCAAACTAATATATTCTATTAGACTGAAAAGATATATTAGACTATGATTTTTTATAATATTGATATTACCTTGTAGACTGAGATGTTTTATCAAACTGAGAATTTCTCCCACTCTAATAAAGAGAAATAAAGATATTTTTTTACAATATTGGATTGAATTGTTAATTGATAGTGGTTGAGGGTTTCTAAATTCATTATTAGTTAAGAAAATTGTATTCTATTTTAGCTAGCCTCTAATATCTGAGTAAGAATTCAATTTTTTTATTTTTTTGGGACAATTGAATTAGAATAATGAAAAAATGTGTGGACTGAGATGTTATGGATTATCATTTTTCAAAGAGCGCATTATCAATTTTCTCAATCAAGTAATGCATATAATAGTTATGTTCTAAAAAATTTAAGTAGTTTTTAGATGACAATAGAACAGATGAAAATTATTTAAATAATAAAATATGAATTTAATATTTTATTTAAATTCAGGGATATGTGAATTTTTTAGCATGAAAATAATATCAACTTACCACCATTACTATTTATGGAACATAAATTAATATGAGTGGAAGGTTCAGTGGTACTTGACAATGTACACACATTTGAAAGAAAAATTATAATCTAATGAATTGTTATTATAAGTCAATTTTCCAAAATAAGTTTTATTATGTGAAATAATTGTTTTTAAATAGAAGGTTATCATCTGAATATCTTACTAAGGTATGTTCATATTACTAGACTAATCAAATCATAATTTTATAATATTTTAGAGTCTTGAGAATAATTTTGAAATAGAAAGGTATTTTAAATGGAAAAAATGGAATATGGTATAATTGTCGAATTCCAAAAAGATGAATTAGACATTTAATATCAGAATGATTTTATCGGACAGTGGTAGGCAGAACTAAGAACATCGAATTGAGGTTCTGAAAAAATTGATCTAGAGGATTTTTTTGATATTTATTTTATTTCCCAACAAAAATTATTGTGTGAGAATTTATTTTTATGTTATGAGAGTTAGTATAACCATTATGATAAAGATATAAAATGTGTCTATTTGGTGTTGAGAAAAGATGTATTCACTTCACATTATTTTTATGTTTTATATACCCAATTGCGTGCCTATATAATTAATATATGATATAAAATTATTGTCGAAAAAATTAAATAATGTTATCTATTTTTACATTTCTATATTATCATTCCTTTTATTTTAATAGATATTATTAAGGAAGAAACATTATCATGTTTCAGTGGTACATTTCCTAAACGTGATATTTTAATATACAATAACTGATTTAACCACACTTTTGAGTTTTTATTTTATAATTTATAACATTAATTTGTATTATAAAGAATGATTCCATTTGGAATTCATATCGGGGATAATCTAAATTTATCAATTTTTCACCAATTCCAGCATTTTATGGAAAAATTATAATACATTGAAAAATAGGATGATTCTATATCACCAATATTATGGCATGGAAGTTGTTGATTTAGCACAATTAATATTCTTCCAATTACAAAAAATTATTATATGACTATTGATGATGAGAGGAATATTGATGTTGATGGAAGACCACTAAATGTTTTCCCTATTTCTCTATACAGAAATTATATAAGGTTGATGGGTCGTAAAGTATCAAAGAGTTTGTGGGAAGAGATCAAAAATATTTTTTAAGGGAATCTTAAAGTAAAGAATAAAATATATTAATCAATCATAGTATTTTTTTAATACATAGTTTTAGAAGAATATGAAAATATTGATGTGTAATTCACGAGATTAAATGAAGATATTTTCAATATGAGAGGTTTTATAGATATATCAGAAGATTATATAATTGTGGAGGAACCTATAATAATTTTTATAGACATGATTTATTCTATAATTTATGATTTAGAAGATAGATATGATTTATCACTTTAATTTTTTTTTTGAGATAAGAAACGATATGTTTTTAAAAAAAATGATTGATGATAAATTGGCTTTTGAATCTATGATATTTTAAGAAAATAAAGATGTAAAAAAAGATGATATTTATGATTGTAATGATTTTAAAGATGATGTTTGAATGATAAATTCAGGTATCTAATCTATAATAATTACAGATGATTAATAGTAATTTAAGAGGAAAATATCCTTTAAAATATTTCAACTCCAGTAGAATATGGACCTTTTTTAAAAATTTACCCAAGATTAATGTTGGATAATATTGGGATGTTTATCATGAAAAAACATGAAGGAATAAGTATAACCAATGTTCTTATGATGAAAATAAATCCAAAAATATGGAATAAGATTAAAATAAACAATATATGAATTTTTAGAAAATAAGTTGAATTAAAATCAAAAAATGAATCTCTTATAATGATGAATTATTAAAAACATTCAGAATATTCGTATCCAAATTTTTGAAAGAAAAATATTCCTTCGATAATGATGAGGAATAAAAAGAAGTCAATTTATCTTACATATTGTATAATATAATATTAAAAAAACAGGTTTTGAGTGAGGCATAACTCTCAATAAATAAATTAGTATTAGAGATAAATATTGTGGGAAAAATGTCTTCAATCATGTAGAAGAGAAAATCCAATAGAAGATAAGTTTCAAAATTAGAGATGTTGAATAGGGAATGACGGGTAAAGATTGCAGTTTGTTGTTGGAAACTATGTAAATGGAAGTTAAAACATCTGTATCCAAAATTATTGAAGACACAAATACTTTATTAATGTTGAATTAAAAATTCATAAAGGATTATGAAGTAAATGATGAATCATCTAATGCTATAGGAAAACCTCACTCTGAGAATCGTGTAAAAATTAATCCGACTAAAATTAAACGTTTTTCTAAATTTCATAACATTTCACATTTTAGTAAAATTAAAACAAAAAAATTGGATAAAAATTAATGTGAAAACCAAATCACATCTAAAAGTATTGAAAATTAATACAAAAAGAAGGATTCCATGTGCCTAGGATTTATTAAATCAGAAAGAACTTATGAATATTAAAACAAATTCTATCGATAAATATATAATTTTCTCTAGAAGACCAGTATATTATGTTTTATATTGGTTTTTTAGATTTTATGGGTAAAATTCAATTTTTTCATTGAATTTTTTTTCACTGAAATTTTATCGAATAGAGTGGAATAAATGTTGGATACAAAATGAGTTATAATAATAAGCCATATAATGAAAAATATGAAGATGGTATAAACCATAACAAGTAATTTTGATAGTCTAAAATATGTTTTTAGAAGATTTGGGAAACTATTTCACATTGATGAAAATTGTATTATGCTTCTTCTAGAAAAATATTCTTATAATATAAACTAAATAGAATATATAAAGAAGAATATTGAAGAATGTAATTTTTTATTTAGACAAATTTTAAAGAATAAAAAAAATGCATAGATACATGATTGTGGTTTTTCTGAACACAAGTCACAGGAATTGAAATTATTAAATGATGTACAAAAATATTATGTAGGCTTTGTTACCTTCAGGAATGATTATTTGTAAAATAAAAATAGGAATCCGGGTGGCTGATATAAAAGTATAAATGGTGTAATATAAGTAATGAATATAATTATTTGGACTTGTATCTAAAAATAACACAATAAAACATCATTATAGTGTTAACTACACTCCATAACAAAATATAGTAGTTCAAATGAAGAAAATATATTTAGTGTAATTGGGAAGAATCATGTTGGGAAAATAAAAACATTCAAATTTCTATTAGAGTGATGATGTTAGTACTATTGTAAATATGGAAAATTGATGCTTATGGAGGCCATATTCAAACATTACTTCTTAAAAAATGTATCCTAATAAAGATACATGATTAAAATAGATTATTATTTTTGGATTTGCATATTTATTTAAAATAAAAAATATTGATCTTGTAAAATTTGATGAGAAATCTAGAGAAGTGATTTTCACTTGACATTAAACCTATAGATGATGCTATAAATTACTTGTAATGAATTTTAAAAATTTGTTGTATTTATAATATTTTAATCTTATAAGAACCATAAATTTCATAATAGAGGATGTAGGAAATTTTTAAATGAAAAGCCAAATATTTCCAATGAAAGTGAAAGTCATACAAAATGGAAATTTTATGATTATTAAGGAACACATACTAAGGAATTTGAATATAGAAGAGAACCATTTAAATTTTATACACTACAGAAAATTGTGGAAACAAAAAATATTATGGGGGAATCAGAATTATTTAGATAAAAAAGAAATCTATAGATACTAAAAAATAATATATAACATATTTAAAATTTTTAATAAGATTATTTTTTTCAATTAATTGAAACAAAGAATGGGTTGATGCTATAAAATAAGAGTTGGTTCAATTTGTTAGAATCAAAACATTGGATCTTGTTCAATTTCCAAAAAACAAAAAACAATTGGAACAAAATCAGTCTTCAAAATGATTTTTAGAATTATTGGGATGTTTCATGAAATAACCCTTGACTACCTTGCAATGGATATGGATAAGTTCATGTTGATGATTTTGATGAATCATTTAAACTAGTATCAATATTTGAAACTATTTGAATTTTTATAGTTTTTTCACATAGAAATTAATTATTTTAATGGATGGTCTTAAATCTATCATTTCTAAATGGAAAAGTTAGTGATTAAGTCTAAATTAAATAACTTTTGGGATTATAAAACATAATGATGTAAGTAATTTTTTAAAATTAGATATTTTTCTTGTATGGGATAATAAGAGCCTCATGTTTTTGATATTGAAAACCGGATATTCATTTAGAATGATTAGTTTTTATAATAAAAAATATTTTTTAAAAAATACGCGAATGTTTTTATCTTTTTTCATAGTAAATTTAATAGTTTATATTAATGATATAATATTTTTTAGGGATGATGAATATTTTTTATTGAATATAATGAAGAAATTTAGATGAATTTCTAGATTTCAATGTTGAAAAAATTAACATTTTTCATAGATTTTTATTTTCAAGAAAAAAGAAAATTCATTTTCTTATATATAGAAATGTTTGAAATGGAATTGTTACAAAATTTTCATATTATAGAATATAAAAAATATTAAACTCCAATTTTAGTGATGAAAAGGATGATTAAATATGAAACCATAAATTGAAAGAATCGTATGGATTAATGGAAGCTAATTTTTGTTTAATATATCTCATGATTTTATGAAACCATATTATTTATGGTTTAATTTGTTGTTCTAGTAATCAAAAAAATCTAAAGGAGCCTCATATATTGTCATAAAATTTAATTTTGATATATTTTACTATTATAGCTTCACATGGTATTTTATACCAAATATATTCTTAATTGAAAATACATGGTTATACTAATTATTTCTACGATGGATACTGGAATGATAAAAAATCTACATTAGGAGGAACAATTTTCATTGCATAATTTCCAGTGATAAATCATGGAAATAATGAGTTTCCATTAACTTTGTGCATAGTTAAATTTGAATATGTTGCCTCTACGGTAGAACATACTCAATTGTTTCTGATAATGATTTATTTGGATGATTTAAAAAATAATTTCAGAAATAATTGAAGGTAATTGTCTATAATCCTAGTGAAATAGGTCATTATAAAAATATGGGCAAACATTTGAGATATAAACATATTGATATCAATTTCACATTATAAAAGAAAAAGTTATTGGTGGAGGTGTTGTGATTTGATATTTTTTAATGAAATATAAAATTGATGATATTTTTAGAGAAAGTAATTACCAATGAAATATTTTTTCAAATAAATCTGTAACATAATTTTCAGCTTCCCCCATCGAATTCCTAATTATTTTACCATAGTTCCCCACCGTTCATTATATTATGATAGAGAAGGGGTAGATGTTATAGAATATAATCCTTCATGTAAAGGCGATGTAATTTTCTTTCATAAATATATCTAAAGCTATGGTTATCATAAAATATTGGAGATTGTGAATAGTGGTAGGAAATGACTATTGTAATGTGGTGTTTATCATAACATGGCTACAAATTTATTTTTTAATGAGGGAGGATATTCCATACAAAACATTTTATTATCTAGCAGTGTGGCTTCCTAACAATATCTTTTGGTAAAGGATATTTTTTGTTTAAAGTAAAAACATGAGTTGTTTATAAAAATTAAATGTGAAAAATTATATGGTTTCCAAAATGATGTGATTAAAATATAGTTTAGAACAATTTTCAATAAATCCAAATGGTGTGATTTATGATCATTTATGATATTTTTTTATAAAAATTATTTTTAAATAACATTTTGTAAATTAATGTTCATTGTAAATTATGATAATGATATGTTCCTGACTATTTATATGTTTTTGTGTTGATATAATGTATTTAAAATGGATAATGTATGTGATTTAAAAATATTTTTATCAGAATAAATTGATCAAACCCATATCCAAAAAAATGAATAATTGTATGTTTTTATGTAAATGAAATTCCCCAAACAATGAATATGTTGAGTTATAACTTGTTAAGATGAATATATTTATAAGTTGTTCAAATTATGTTGTTTTCTAATGTGATGCAAAGTCTTTTTGAAAAACAATTGTTTGATGTGTTGAATAAATGATTATTGTCGAGATGATTAAATTCTTGTTTGGTGAGATGAAAAAAAGTTTCTTTAATGATGAATTTTTTTTTGATGGTTTGAAAAAACATTGTTTGATGAGATAATTAAATGTTTATTTGTTAATATAATCAAAGGTTGTTTTCCAAGAAAATGTTTTTTGGTAAAGATGATGAAATGTTTTATGTCAGAAAGTTTTAAAATTTAAAATGATATAAACTTTAAAAATATAACTAAGATGATGTTATTTTTGTTCATTCAAGTTATTATGAATCATGATGAATTATTCATATGAACATACGTAAACATAAGAAAATAGATGTGTATTTTTTCAAGAGTTTTCAAATATCAAATATTTTGAAGAAGAAATATCAGAAGGGCTAACAGAATGAGATATTCAATCATACTAAAATGATCTACCAGACTGGGAATCTCTACCAGTGTAATAATTTATTCTACATTAATATTTTCTATTATATTTAAATGATCTATGTTATTGGAAATTAAAATCAAACTAAGAACTTATATCTGAATGACAATATCATTTGGTCTATAAAATTATATCGGATTGAAAAAGTGAAATAATGTTAATGTTAAAAAAGTCGTTGCGGAATTGAAACTTGATATTGTTTGAGGGTTTATGTCGTATTAATAAGCATCAATCATGGTTTATACTAATATTCATTGTCTTGGATCATTATATAATGAAATTTCTTTTTGGGTCAATAGAATTTGAGTGTTGAATATAATTCTAGATTGGGATATTTCAGATTAGCAATATCTGGAGAAGGATTTTGAAAATATATGTTGCAAGAAATGTTCATAACTAATATTATTTAAACACGTTTTTATTAGATACCAAAAGATACCAGTATGTTTGAATTGGTACCTGATAAATTTAAATATGAGTTGAATTTAGAGATATGTGAATTTTGGTTAATGGGAAAATAATTTATGTTTTCGACCATTAATATTTATAGAAACCCTATATTGTCACAACCCGTCCTTGGGTCTCGTGCCATGACTACCCCAAGCCCGCCTTCCATAGGCTAGGGGCTGGTGACTAGCACCAAGGTGAAAATCCTGGTAAAAGGGAAGGCATTTACTTTGTAAAGTAAACCACAAACACCACAGAGCAAGCAAGCAGAAGTAAAAACTAAGTAAAAACTGAGTACAACAGTAAGTGTGGAAAAGTAAGTGGGCCAGAATACAAACCCAAACTGAAAGTAAAGTACAACTCGAAAGGGGAAAATAGCAACTGAACGTAAAGCTGTAGTGTTGAGTCGTACACTGGAAATCCCACCTGAAGGGTGAGTACAGATAGCCACCATAGCTCCTCGGGTCCAGCCGTCCGCTCCGAGTATGTCTCGACCAGTGGTCCACCTCCATGTACCGCCCTACTCCGCAAGCCTCCACCCCGATCAGCGCTGTCCGTCGTCTGCAACCAACATAACGTAGTGCCGGCATAGACCGTGAAGGGGTGAGTATAAGCTACTCAGTAGGAACCCCGAGACCCCCGAAGGTCTCCCAGAATCCATAAAGGATAAACCACAAAGGAAAGACACAATCACGATGTAACATCCAACACTGCTTAGGTATATGACCATACATATACCTAAGTCATGAATTCCAGTACGCTCCAACATCCGAGCTCGAGTAAAACCCAGTCCACACAGGAAAGAAAACGTAAATCCACATAGGATAGCACAACACAATCCACATAGGAAAGCAAACAGGATTCATCTCACACATGTATACTTCTTAGTATGATGATAGAGATGATCAGATATTTCCACTGATTCATCTAAGTCGTCAAACCCACAAAGGATCGATAGTAACTAACCCCCACAATGACCCACAAAGGATCTGACCCACACAGGATCGATAGGTAACTAACCCCCACAATGACCCACAAAAGATCTGACCCACACAAGACCGACACAGGATCGGACCCACATAAGATCTGTAGGCGCTGGACCACACAGGACCGTTGAGCACTGACCCACACATGATCAAACCCACACATGATCTGTATCACTGATCCATGTAGGATCGCTGAGTGATGTAGTAATCGTCGAATCCAGTGAGGATCTCTGCACAATCGTCGTCGTCGCAGTCCCAGCCAGGTCTAGGGTTCCCGCACACAGCAAGCTTGTTCGGGAGGGTCCGCTCCACGATCCGAGAGGATGATACATCAACTAACACATATTCCAGGTTCAATTTATCCAAAAGATCCATTTCGTCAACAGGAACTCAACGTCGCAGATGGCGCGTCAATCGGACGCCCGGTCTGAGAGTTATTGGCTTTTTCGTCCAAGGGGCATGGTTGGTTTTTAAGGAAAAACAAACCCGACCGTACTCCACCAACGTCCAAACCTCAGGAAGAGTAAGCCAAAGGATCCGTCTCACTAATAGGAATCCAACAAAGTCGAAGACACGCCAATCAGACGTCCAGAGTTTAAGATATAAGTGTTTCCACTCCGAGGGCCCGGTTGGTTTCGTTTATGAACCAACCCGGCCAAACCCAAAGTATTCCGAAACCTTGAGTGCGATATACCGAAATGACCGGCTCGATCCAAGGATAACATTGCCGCTGAAGGTGTGTCAATCGGAGGCCCGTAGCACAATATATGTGCAAATGACCAAAAGGTCCGAAAACGGGGGTCTGGGCCTGGACCAACCAGGCCCAACCCCCCTGGGTCGGCCTGAACCGGGTCGACCCAAACCGGGTCCGAGTCCGACCCGGGTCTGGATCCGACCCGGCTGGCACGACCCGGCCCGGCCTGGGCGCGACCCAGCCCTGCATGGGCGCGACCCGGCCCGATCGGTGGGTTGGCTCGGCCGGTTATGGCCGAGCGGAGCGGCGGGTGTGCTGCCCCCGCGTGAGAGAACTACAGCCCCACGTGGGGCCTCCCTTTCTAGCGGACGTGGTCGGGACGCCACGTCTCGTGCTCCTCTGGTCCTGCGCGGTCGCGGGACCATGTTGTTGCCGTCGCGGCTTCAGCCGGGGCGGTTCTCCATGGCGGCGCGCCAGCGGGTCGCTCCGCGGACCACCGGACCAGTTCCGGTGGTCGGAAATTTACACCGTCTTCGCCGAAGGTCCTCCTGGGGTCCGTCCTTCACTGCGAGTACCCTGCGTCTTCCATGCATCCTGCTTTGTCGACGTCTGACATTTCTCACACCATGAAAGAACGGGGCGGTGGGTTCAAAAGCGTTCGTTGGTCCTCACCCACCGCGTTAGCGGTTTTAAAAAATATCTCACAACAATTATTTAATCAACGCCACGAGTATAAATCACAAAGATTTAAAAGAATCAAACCCCTACCTAGTCATTGTCGTCGTACGCGAGTTCATCACGGAATTGACCATCGCGGAAGGAGAGGATCGTTGCGTCGCGGAAGGGGCGTCACTGCCGTCGCGGTACACGGTGTCACGTCGACTATCTCCGAGGGTCATAAACACACAGATTTTAATTTCACGTTTAAACCCAAGTTCAGGATAAAAATCCACAAATAATTTGAGAACAGTATTCCCCTACCTCAAGCAGTTGATGATCAGAGATTGTTGCGGGGAAGAAATGTCGTGGAAGAAGCGTCGCAGAAGGAGAATCGTCGGCGTCGCGGAACACGGCGTCGCGTCGTCGATCTCCGAGGGTTCGGCGTTCTTTGCGTTCTTCGCATTCTTCACAATCTTCACGTTCTTCGTGAAGGAGGATGAAGATCTCAAGCCTTAGAGTCTTCTCCAAACCCTCTCAATGAGCATTCCTCAAGAAAGACATGCGTTGGTCTTATTTTATTTACATGCCAACAAATTTTAAAAACAAGTTAAGAAACGAACCATTAATTAGGTAAATTAATGGTAATGTCTTAACTGTCCAATTAATAGGAGTGTTAAGAGTTTTAGAAAACACAGCAGTTGACTTTCATTAAAGAGGAGTTTTCACGGGTGCTTTACATAGAGGAAAAGAAACGGTGGTGCTCGTGCGGGCCCCACCTAACAAATATCCTACCAAGAGGGTAGGATATTTTGGGTTCCACCCTATCTGCTTCAACTTAAATTAAGTGGCATTAAGTGGCTTTAAGTGAAATAAAATAAAGTTGTTGCAACACTTTATTTTATTTTCTTAAATTAACCCCAAAAATTAAAAACCACAACCGAGCAAATGCAACTCCGGAAAAGGCATTTATAAGAAAATATCGGTGCTTCGATTACATAGGTGCCTTCAGAATTCGATTATGAGTAATGGTTCAGAAGTTAGAAAAACCCGCTCGTTCGTTCACTGAACGTACCAGAGCCAAACTTCAGAAAATGATTCTGGGCACACCGGGCCTCAGAATCAAGTTCCGTTAGAAACTGTGTTCTAGTAAAATTCCATTGAAAATTATGAATAAAAAATTCCTTGAATTTTATGGGTCTTTACATCACTCCCACCTCAGGGCATTACGTTCCCGTAAAGATACATCATAAACTAGGGAAACAAATGTGGGTACTGAGCACGCATCTGAGCCTCCCGCTCCCAAGTTCTCTCATGGAGGTTCCTGTGCAGCCACCTGATGCGCACTAGAGGAATCGACCGTCCACATAGGACCCGCTCCTATCGATCCTCGATCTCTACCTGGATCTCCACAAAATTCTCCCCATCAACAACATCTAGCTCCCCACGGTCAATGATATGCGTCGGGTCATGCACATATCTCCTCAGTTGAGTATGTGAAAGACGTCGTGCACCTGGTGCAACTGAGGTGGTAGAGCCAGGCGATAAGCTACCTCATCAATCCTACTGAGGACCTGGAACAGTCCGATGAAGCGTGGAGACAACTTTCTGCCTCGGCCAAATCTCCATAATCCATGTCGAGGTGAGACACGCAAGAAGACATGGTCTCCATCCTCGAACTCTAGTGGCCTCCGACGCCTGTCAGCATAGGACTTCTGCCGGCTCTGAGCAGTCCTCATCCGTTCCTAGATGATCTGGACCTTCTCTGTCATGGCATGGACAATCTCCGGTCCCACAAGTGTTGGCTCCCCAGGGTCTGTCCAGCAAAAAGGAGATATGTAAGGTCGGTTGTACAACGCCTCGTATGGTGCCATCCTGACGGTGGAGTGGTAACTGTTGTTGTACGCAAACTCTACCAAGGTTAGGTGGTCCTCCCAGCTATGACCAAAGTCGAGAACACATGCGCAGAGCATGTCCTCGAGAGTTTGAATGGTCCTCTCCATCTGACCATCCGTCTGAGGGTGAAAGCCGGTGCTCAGACGTAGCTTCATCTCGAACGCCTCCTGCAACCCCTTACAAAGCCAGAAAGTAAAGCAAGAATCTCGATCGGGGACGATAGATGATGGCACACCGTGAAGCCGTACAATCTCCTGAATGTAGAGACGCCCCAAGCTCTCTACTGAGCCCTGCTCTCTGATGGGTAAGAAGTGTGCTGACTTGGTGAGTCGGTTGACAATCACTCAAACGGAGTCATGACCTCTGGATGTGCGTGGAAGTCTAGTCATGAAGTCCATAGATATTTCGTCCCACTTCCACTCCGGGACCTCCAAGGGCTGTACCAAGCCTGCGATACCTGGTGCTCTGCCTTCACCTACTGGCAGGTGAGGCATCGAGAAACGAACTCTGCCACAGCCTTCTTCATGCCCGGCCACCAGTGCTGTCGTCTAAGGTCCTGGTACATCTTCGCCACTCCGGGATGTACTGCCAAGGGAGAAGTGTGAAACTCTCTCAGCACCTCCTCCCGTAAAGCAACTGGTACCAAGGTACATCCCTTAAAAAGGACGTCGTGCTCTGCTCCAAAGGAGAAACCATCAGGTGCCTATCCTGAGGATATCTATGCACGCCGCGTCTCACAATCAGCATCCCAACGTTGTGCCTCTCTCACCCACTACAGTATTGGAGGGGTGACTGTGAGAGACTGAAGGAACGCTGCTCCATCTCTATCCACGAAGGATATCTACAAAGAGGCTAGCTGCTCTATCGCCTCCTCAAGTAGCTGAATGCCCGTCCTCCTACTAAGAGCATCGGCTACTACGTTCCCCTTCCCAGGAGTATAGACTATCTCAAATTTATAGTCCTGGAGGAACTCGAGCCATCGCCGTTGTCTCAGGTTTAGGTCATTCTGTGAGAAGATTTACCTGAGACTCTGATGGTCAGAATAGACTGTAAAGCGCTCTCCCATCAGATAGTGTCACCACATCTTCAGAGTGAAGACCACTATTGCTAGCACCAGGTCATGGGTAGTGTAGTTCTACTCATACTTCCTCAACTGCCATGATCCATAGGCGATCATGGCCCGTTCCTACATCAGGACACATCCGATTCCGACCCCTGATGCATCGCAGTAAACTACATACCCAACTCCCTCCTCTGGTAGCTTCAAGATAGATGCGCTGGTAAATCTCAGTCTCAGCTCTTGGAAGCTCAGCTGACATCTATCTGATCACACGAAGGGTTTCCCCTTCCTCCTTAACGTTATGCAAATCTGCAAATATTTCTCCTTTGCCGAAAAGGGAAATCTGGTCCCATCCCCTGGATGAACCACGTTCCTTGCCTAATACAGTCAGTCCCGTCATGATTAGTTAAATCATGCCATAGATGACATCGTAAGTCCTCGACGCTGCTACCAAGAGATCCAACCATTACTCTCGCCTCCAAGGGTTGATTCACACTGTCGGCATCATTGTGTGGTCACTAGGTCTCTTCCAGTAAGAATCTCATAAGTGATGGTCAAGTCAACAGTTTTTAACCAGAACCTCTTAGTAATAATATACAATATACAAGAAAGCAAACATCACTATTGAAAGTGTCTTTTATTACTTCAACTCAAAGTACAAGGACACAAGGCAACACAAACAATAAAGCTAGAGGTATTATGGGAAATGGCCTATATGCCTGGAGCTAGTCCCGTACTTGTCCACCCACTTCCGGAGCTCCATGATCATAAGATTCAGCTTCCTGAAGTTGTGCTCTCCCCTGAGGTCGAGATGGACCTCCTGGTGGTGGTGGTGGTGGTAGAGCCTCAAAAAGTCATCCACCACCTGCCTCTCGACCAGCTCCTCGGCCTCGTCCACCTGCTCCCTGCGGACCTCCACGGTCGAACCTCTGCCTCTGCCTGGGTGGTTCCTCAACTGTATGCTACTCCTCTGCATGGTAGGTCGGGCTGTCATGAGCCATGAGGCCATGCCCGCCGCTTGCATAGCACTGTCTTCCACTCAAAAGACTGGCTCCACGCTGTGTGCCCCGCACTGTTGATCCGGCGTCCTGAGGTCATCTGCATGAGGGTATGGTCTGCCTGAACCCATGAGTCATCCGTCGACTGCCTGGTGCAGAAGACTATGCTACATGCCGCCCTGCGGTGGGTCTCGCCGCTGGTGTAGACTCAGCAAGAAAGCTCTCGATCAAAATGGCTTGCTCGAGTACTCCTGACTGAGTCGGAATACTGATAGAGATCAGCGATGCCATGATCTCATGCCTCAATCCCTACTCAATGGTCTGGGCCCGGATGAATGGGTCCCGTACCATGTGGGTCGAGTAGCTCGAGAGATCGGTAAATCTCACAGAGTACTAGGCGACTGCTAAGCTTCCCTGCCGTAGCAGAAGAAGCTCATGGATGCACACCGCACGGAGGGTGTCCGGGACGAATTCTGAGCGGAAGAGGCTCTCAAAGTCTGTCCAGAGAAGAGATTAATCATCGTTCACCTGAGCATCAGGCTCCACCATCGGCCCGCTGCCACGTGCAGTAGGCTCGCTACAAGGATCACCATGAGGTCTGCTGGTGTCCTCACAAACCGGAAAACTCGTACCACTACCTCCAGCCAGTCCTCGGCTGCCTGGGGGTCCATCTCACCGCGGAACCTGGGCGGTCTCTGGAGCTGGAACTCACGCAGTGCACTAAGGCGACATGCATCGTCAGTGGCTGGGGCTGGAAGCATCGGTGGCTCGGCGGGTAGAGGTATCGCCGGTGCCTCAGCTGTCAAAGGGCCATGTACCGAGGACTCGTCGCTCGGTGGGCTGTCGTCACGCTCAACTCTCGTAACCCTAGATGGCTACCGTCATTGGGCCATCCTGAAAAGGAAACAGGTGTGCCATGGTCAGAACATTATTCCTAGTGAGCTGACACAATGTAATCACAAAGAAAACTGGAAACATACATGCAATCAATGTTTTCATGCATTAAGTCGGAAATCAGAAGTCAGGGTCCTAGTGTACAGATACGTCGTCCACCACACCAACACTGGACTCCCTGGACTGATAACCACACTCAATACGCGTAACACTATTGCTTCACATAGAAAAGATCAGAGTCCTGAGTTCTCCGGTAGAACCGAACACCTCTGATACCAATTTGTCACGACCCGTCCTCGGGGCCCATGTCGTGACTACCCAAAGCCCGCCTTCCATAGGCCAGGGGCTGGCGACTAGCACCAAGGTGTAAATCCCTGTAAAAGGTAAGGCATTGACTTTGTAAAGTAAACTACAAACACGATAGAGAAAGCAAGCAGAAGTAAACACTAAGTAAAAACTGAGTACAACAGTAAGTGCGGAAAAGTAAGTGGGCCAGAATACAAACCCAAACTGAAAGTAAAGTACAACTCAAAAGGGTAAAATAGCAACTGAAAGTAAAGTCACAGCGTCGAGTCGTCCACTAGAAGTCCCACCAGAAGGGTGAGTACAGATAGCCTCCACAGCTCCTTGGGTCCAGCCGTCCGCTCCGAGTACGTCTCGCCCAGTGGTCCACCTCCAGGTACCGTCCTCCCCCGCAAGCATCCACCCCGATCAGCGCAGTCCGTCGTCTGCAACCAACACAACGTAGTGCGGGCATAGCCCGTGTAGGGGTGAGTATAAGCTACTCAGTAGGGACCTTGAGACATCCGAAAGTCTCCCAGAATCCACAAAGGATAAACCACAAAGGAAATACACAATCACGAAGTAACATCCAACACTGCTTAGGTATATGACCATACATATACCTAATTCATGAATTCCAGTACGCTCCAACAACCGAGCTCGAGTACAACCCAGTCCACATATGAAAGCAAACGTAAATCCACACAGGATAGCACAACACAATCCACATAGGAAAGAAAACATGATTCATCTCACACAGGTATACATCTTTGTAAGACGATAGAGATTATCAGATAATTCCACTGTTCCATCTAAGCCGTCATACCCACAAAGTATCGATATGTACTAACCCCCGCAATGACCCACAAAGGATCTGACCCACACACGATTGATAGGTAACTAACCCCCGCAATGAACCACAGAGGATCTGACCCACACATGACCGATAGGTAACTAACCCCCGCAAAGACCCACACAGGATCGGACCCCCAGAGGATCTGTAGGCGCTGGCCCACACAGGACCACTGAGCGCTGACCCACACAAGATCAGACCCACACAGGATTTGTAGCACTGATCCACGTAGGATTGCTGAGTGCTGTAGTCATCGTCGAATCCACTGAGGATCTCTACACAGTCGTCATCGTCGTAGTCGCAGCCAGCTCTAGGGTTCCCGCACACAGCAAGCTCGTTCGGGAGGGTCCGCTCCACGAGCCGAGATGCTGATACATCAACTGACACATAGTCCAGAGTTGATGTATCCAAAAGTTCCTTATCGTCAACAGGAACTCAATGTCATAGACGGCGCGTCAATCAGACGCCCGGTCTGAGAGTTATTGGCTTTTTCGTCCCAGGGGCCTGGTTTGTTTTTAAGGAAAAACCAACCTGACTGTACTCCACCTACGTCCAAACCTCGGGAGGAGTAAGTAAAAAGATCCATCTCACTAATAGGAATCCAACAAAGTCGACGACACATCAATCGGACGTCCGGAGTTTAAGATATAAGTGTTTCCATTCCGAGGGCCCGGTTTGTTTCGTGTATGAACCAACCCGGCCAAACCCAAAGTATTCCGAAACCTTGAGTGTGATATACCGAAACGACCGTCTAGATCCAAGGATCACATCACCGCTGACAGTGTGTCTATTGGAGGCCCGTAGATCAAGATATGAGCGAAAGACAAAAAAGGTCCGAAAACAGGGGTCTGGGCCCGGACCGACCAGGCCGAACCCCCCCCCCCTGGGTCAGCCCGAACTGGGTCGACCCAACCCGGGGCCGGGTCCGACCCAGCCGTCGCGGCGCGGCGCGGCCTGGGCGCGACCCGGCCCGTCCGGCTGGTCGGCTCGGCCGGTTACTGTCGAGCGGCGCGGGGGGCGTGCTGCCCCCACATGAGAGAACCGCGGCCTCGCGTGGGGCCTCCCTTGCCATCGGACGCAGTCGGGCCGCCGCGTCCCGTGCTCCTCTAGTCCTGCACGGTCGCGGGACCGTGCTTCTGCCGCCGCGGCTTCAGCTGCGGCGGTTCTCTACGACGGCACGCCGGTGGGTCACTCCGCGGACCACCGGACGAGTTCCGATGGTCAGCAATTTACACCGTCTTCGCCGAAGGTCCTCCCGGGGTCCGTCCTTCACTTTGAGGACCCCGCGTCATCCGTGCGGCCTGCTTCTTCAACGTCCGCCTTTTCGCACACCAAGAACGAAAGGGGCGGTGGGTTCGGACTCTTTCGTTGGTCCGCACCCACCGCGTTAGCGGTTTTAAAAAATATCAGACAAAAATTATTTAATCAACACCGCAGGTATAAATCACACAGATTTAAAAGAATCAAACCCCTACATCGTCGTTGTCGTCGGACGTGAGTTCATCGCGGAATTTACCATCGCAGAAGGAGAGAATCATCGCGTCGTGGAAGGGGTGTCGCTATCGTCGCGGTACATGGCATCGCGTCGACGATCTCCGAGGTTTATAAACACACAGATTTTAATTGCATGTTTAAACCCAAGTTGAGGATAAAAATCCACAAAGAATTAGAGAACCGTAATCCCCTAACTCAAGCAGTTGATGATCAGAGATTGTTGCGAGGAATAAACGTCAGGGAAGAAGCGTCGCAGAAGGAGAATCGTCGGCGTCACGGAACACGGCGTCGTTTCATCGATCTCTGAGGGTTCGGTGTTCTTCGTGTTCTTAATGAAGGAGGATGAAGATCTCAAGCCTTAGAGTCTTCTCCAAATCCTCTCAACGAGCAATCCTCAAGAAAGACATGAGTTGGTCTTATTTTATTTACATGCAAACAAATTTGAAAAACAAGTTAAGAAATGAACCATTAATTCGGTGAATTAATGGTAATGTCTTAACTGTCCAATTAATAGAAGCGTTAAGAGTTTTAGAAAATGCACCAGTTGACGTTCATTAAAGAGGAGTTTTCGTGGGTACGTTACTTAGAGGAAAAGAAATGGTGGGGCTCATGAAAGCCCCACCTCCAAATATCCTACCAAGAGGGTAGGATATTTTGGGTTCCACCCTATCCGCTTCAACTTAGCTTAAGTGGCTTTAAGTGGCTTTAAGTGAAATAAAATAAAGTTGTCGCAACATTTTATTTTATTTTCTTAACTTAATCCCAAAAATTAAAAACCACACCCGAGAAAACGCAACTCTGGAAAAGGCGTTTCTAAGCAAATACCCGTGCTTCGATTCCATCGGTGCCTTCAGAATTCGATTCCGAGTACTGGTTCAGAAGTTAGAAAAACCCACTCGTTCGTTCACTGAACGTACCCGAGCCAAACTTCGGAAAATGATTTCGGGCACACCGGGCCTCGGAATCAGGTGCCGTCAGAAACTACGTTCTTGTAAAATTTCAAATAAAATTAAGAAAAAAAAATTCCTTGAATTTTATTGGTCTTTACATATATCTAGTGGTGGGAATTAAAATAGTATTTGATACTATTCACCGATTCAAAAATGATATTTTTCTCTCTCTAATTGGTGTCATAAGTGATCAATCCAACAAAATTTTGTTTGTGTTGATTAAGTGTTTCAAGATAGAGGGTTCTGATTAGTATATCAAACTATATATATTTTACATTATCGAATAGAGTTTATCCGAATTAGATTATTGATCTAATACATGAAAATATTTTTAAAAGAGTAGGTTTTTATTAATAGATATAAAAAATATGGTATCACAAATATATCGATTAAATGAGAATTAGAATAATTATATTAGAATGATATTATTGGACTACATGATTAAGTTTCAAACAAATAAAATCAAGGTTCCAGATAGTCTTGTTTTCTTGAAAAATGTATTGATGTTTGTTTTTTATGCCTCAAATTAGTTTATGAAATTTCATAACAAACCAACGAGATTCATTATAACCATTCATATCATGATATTTAACTTTTAATATGGTAGTTCATTTTTTGACTTCTTTATTATAATGAGTTCTAATAGACCCATATGAGTGTCTATAGAAAGGATGTGTGTTCTCAAATAGTGGATGGACCTTGTAAATAATGTGTGACATGTTTAAATTTATATTTAAGAATAAATTTGAGTTTAACTAATAGTTATAATGGATAAAATATTATAATTTCCTAGGAAACATTTCATAAAGTTAGAATTTTTAAACAAAGGAAACAACAAACTCAACCCCCATCTCAATTACTATTCAATCCCTTATAATTCCAATGATCAAAGATTGATATATTATAAGTTTTTCTTTTCTGAGAATACAATATAACCCACTCATATGTTTCTTTTCCAGAGTTATAAATAATTTTTGAGGAAGGTATTCCAAAGATTAGTGCTATGTGAGAATATCATTCTATGATATGTTAATGATAATTCAAAAAATAATAAGGTTATGTTTCTAGTCTCTAAAGGAAATAAACTATTAAGATACTAAAGATGTTTTTTATTATATTTAATAAATATTAATTATAATATATTTTATATTTATGTATGAAAATCATGGGTCACTGTAGGAAATATGTAAGCACTCATGATCCACTATGTGAAACAAGAAGTAAAACATGATCACATGCAATCAAATGAATTAAATTACAAATAAACCAAGGGAAACATGAATTATTTCATATTCCACTATAGATACTATGAATTAATTCTATATCCAAAATAGGATAAAATAATTATTTTTTTATCAACCATGGGATTCAAGAAGTAATTCATGATATAAAAAGTGAAATTATAATTGATTTTGGATCCAAATTGATATGATTTCCATGTATGTTTCATATGAATTTTCTATTTTATATCCTTATGATTATTCCAAAAGGACCATATTAATTACATCACAATCTTATTTAATGGTATATGTTTGTTCATTTATGATTCCATTTTATGTTATAATGACATATAAACCACTTTTATTTTTCAAAATTATTTTAAAGAGATATTTATCACTTATCATATTTTCACAAATTTTTATAATATAAACAGTTATGAATTTTGGATTATTTTACCTCAATTATAGTTTTATCTTACACAATTCTAATTTCTTCATTCTCTATATCAAGAATAAGAGTTTAACTAATGAAATTTCTAAAAGGGTGTCTAGTATGGCTCAAATAAGAAGAATTTTTCATAACTATCCTAAAATATGTTTCTAATCCTAAAAAACTAATCCATATATTATTTGTATCATGTTATTTATTATGCGAGGTTTTACTTAATTTAATTATGTTATATAAAAGAAATATTTATTTATTTTGGGCCATACAACATTTTTTGAATTCTAATGTTCAATATTTGTTTAGTCTAGGATAAGGGAATATGGGTATTTAGCACCATAGATGGAATTACATAAAGATTTGGTTATTTTCTAAGATTTTTATTATATTAAATCATCTAAAATACTATAAATAATCTGATATATTGGATTCCATGGTATTATTTTGAGAGAGGAGTTATTGTGTTGTTTGTATTAAATTAAATCACATTCTAGATATAGGAAAGTTGATACGGTTGTTGAGTAGATATATATAGGTGTAATCATCCTGAACAGAGATAGTTTATTATCAACATGATCTTTACTCAGTGTATGAATAATATTCCAATGAATTTAGAATGGGACAGAAACTCTTACATTTTATTCATGTTTTAATAATCATTCCAGTTATGGGTCCTTAATATGGATTTAAATACAATGTCATGATGTAATATATTACTAGTTTGTTATTTTATATTATATTGAGATGTTAATGGACTAAAATGGTTAAATAGATAGATTCAATGGATGAACCATGTGTGACATATCATTCAAAAATTATCATAAAAATAGATGAATGAATCAATTGATAAGAAATCATAGGATTGAGTTTTCAAATTCATATGTTCACCTAATGCACTTTTATTAGATATTATCATTAGATTTTTTTTTAATATATATTTGGAAATATGATCATTAAAATGATTTTATGGAAGAATTTTCATTATAATTTATTATGAATTAGTTATGAAGGCATTTCTGGGAAAAAATTATGACAATCATATTGTTTTCCAATTATGATGGAAAACATATGTTACATCGAATTTTGTAATATTTCAATGATTTCATCACATTTGAATTTATATATTGAATAATTTCAACTATTAGATACCATTAGTATTTTTATAATTAATATTTAATTATAATTTTTAGAAATCAATTTGTTTAGGGAGTGAATTTAATGCCGAAATATTTAACTATATTTTATTTATTTTCAATTATAATATATTCCATTAAATAGGTTTTTTCATAGGAAACATAGTATAAGAATTAGACCATGATACTAAAAAAGAACACTAAATTTTTTTAATATTATATTATATCCCTCAAATGAGTGGATATAACTAGAATAAACAATATTGTGAAATCTATATGGAAAAGGGTGGGAAATGATATTGGGTAGATGATTTCTACCTTATTAATCATTTTTACCCTTGCATGGAAAGGTTTTGGGATAACATTTTTTCCAAAGACCAACACCAATAAGAACCCCAATAAATATTGAATGTGTGAAATCGTATAATAAATAAGTTTTTGCATTATAAAATTAAAAAAAATCAATGTTATCCTAATCACCACATGTTACTGACACTAATGTATAACATATTTATGTCACAATAAATGATCCTGATAGGATATGTAACCAAAAATTAGGGTGATATAAACATTTAATTATTAATTTAATATTGTATTTTACAAACTAATTTTACACATTTAACATTTTTCTGTTAAATAAATAAAATCTTTATTTACTAAATAATTGATAATATGAAAGAGGTCACTTGATTTTTCAATGGGATAATTAGATTTATATTTTATTTAAATATATAGAATAAATAAATTATATATATTATAAAGGGATAATATAAAACCAATATATTAGTTAATTGATAGGAAATAATAATAAAAACAATTAGTATTACAGATAATATTATATTCATAAAAAAATTGTTTTCATTATATTATAATGTATTAATTTTCTGGTTGAATTCATAAATTTTAAAATTTATATTGAAAAATTTAATTCATTTTCCTCAATAGAATATCAAAAAAAATTATAGAATTAATTTTGATAATTTTAATGAAATTAAATTTCTTCAGGTTAGTAGTTAAAAATAATTTTTTTATTCAACAATATTATATATATATTTATATATAAGATATTATCACATAGTAATTTATAAAAAATCCATGATAATATTTTATAGAGATGAAATATATATTTAAACACACTACAATGAGTTTTTAAAACAAATACTTATCATTTTGAAATATATGTGATATTTCATTTTAATAAAACTAAAAATTTATAATTAATTAAGATATCACAAGGTACAAATTTGTATCATGAATTATATTCCATATAAATAATATTTTTTTATTATAATCTTATAATTGTCCTAAAATAAAAAGAATTCATAATTTTGTCATAAACATTATTTTCATACATTATAAAAGTCTTTTTAAACCAAATTTTTATGCATTACATGAGTTATTGTTGAAAAAAAATCGTACAAATATAATATTTTGTTGAATTTCTTTTATATTTGGAATCACCGATTTAAAACTAATTAATAATTCACATATTATATTTTTTCCATAAATGAAATTATTTAGGAAAGATTCAGTTACCATAGTAAAACCCAAAATTGTAAAATTAAAAATCTAATTGTAGATCACCTAAAAAATGTTAAAAAATTACTCATGTCATGTTTTATTGATTATTGACCTGAATATTTACCTTATCTATTATTTTTCATTATTAGATCCATTTAAAGTTTTTATCGTGACTTAAACTTTTATATATTATAAAAATTCTACTCATATCTCTTATAAATATATCCATCACCACCATATATATCTACATAAACCAAGAAAATTTTAAAGGACCAAATTCTTCTAAAAAAACCCACAACAGTCATAGACACTTCATTGAGAATGGTTTCTTCTCAAAATTCTAGCACTAAAATCCTTAGGCAATTTTTTCCATGGTTCTCTTAAAATATGTAATTTAATATTATCAATTACACATTTTCATTTGGAGTTCCTTTTTTCCCTCTACTACTAGTAAAAACAATTTTAATAATGAAATCATGATAACATTTGTGTTATTTATAATATAATTATTTATTATATTAATATAATATATGTTTCTCCCTTTCTCCAAAATATTTCCAAAAATGAATACATTGTCCTGTGTATGTGTGATAAACCACCTCCATGAGTGATGGTATTTGTTTTTCCACAACTCCATAAATCGATAGTTAATAAAATTCATTCGAATAATTAATATGATATTTAAAAAATTAGTGTTTTTATTAAATCATAATACCCTTGTTTCTGATGAATTTTTTGGGCCTGATGATTGATCATGTGGGTTGCATGTTTTATAAAATTCATCACCCCAGGTGCACTATTTTCAGCCTTAGTGGAAACTCCGAATGGTTCCCACATCTATAACTGACTATTATCCTATTTTCAAATGTTAGTGATCATTCATGGATTCATACCCAATGACACATAGTATCTCACAGTGTTCAAGAGTATGGGATTTCAATCTCATAACACCCTTTTTGGGGGGATTATTTTCTACTTATGGACACTCTTATATATTTATGATATGTTCACGAATCTCTTTCTAATCCTGATATAGGACCAAATATTCTATCAAAATGATCTCCTTGTAAATTCTTCTATTTGTAAATGTGGTCCTGTTAATGATACCATATGTATGTATCTTATGTTATTCATATATTATTATTGTTTCTTAGAAATGGGTAGCTACTTTTATTTTTAATCTATATAACAAGGTAATCTAATTATTAGTTCCATCTTGGGAGGAGATTCTTATTTTGAGGATAGGATAAAACCATTTTAAGGAATCATATGTATCTAATTTATAGAAGTAATAAAAAAATCGAGTTCAATTAATCAATTAATTTTAATGTCATTCAAAAAAGAAAATATATGATAGTATTTAATAATAAGGAATGGATCCCAATCATTATGAAGGCATCCTATATATTCTATTTTTATTAGGAATCACAGTCATTTTAGTTCAATTTTACCTTCTGTAATTTCTCAAAGGATTAATCCATTGTAATGTGGTACCCATATCAAGCCACTGATAAAGGATTATACACTGATATTTCACATACTCTAGGGATTCATGATATGAATAATGTTATCATTGAAAATCTATAAGCCTGTGTGACCCATTCTTGGTTGAAAAAATAAGTGATATCATGTTATTAGTCTCATAAGAGATGGATTAATGACTTATTCACTAATAAATCCCTTATGATGTGATTTACAGGGAGATTGGGACATACATTGGAATCTAATGTATATTTTTTATACCAAGAATCAGAGTCTTTATAGTTTATTTGACTTCTGAATATCTTGATAGAAGACGAATAATATTGAATCCATATCAGAGTTTGAATCCTGAGGGTTTGTCTTTATGATATATAGAGGTACCAACATTGAAGTGGATTCCTATTATACCTCATTTCTTTGGATGGTATCCATCATATCCTGTTTATGGTAGGAATCATTGATTTAATACTTAGATTCTAGTATGCCTGAATATATATACTGGAAAATGTAATATTGCACTAATATAATAAACTTATCTGACAAGCCATGATATTCTACCTGAAAAGTCTGGGGTTCCAACTATTCATATTCTATGACATTTGGACATATTTTGGATCCCTATAATACATTTACAAAAACAATTATGTGATCTTGATGACTCGTCCAACAGACATCTCTGGATCTTGATAATATGATCAGAGGACGTCACATGTCATTAATGAAATGTTCGAAGGATGTCACATGACTTTGATGACATGTCATTAGGATCTTATGTGAATTATATTACATGTAACAATTACGTCATAATTATTGGGCTACATTTATGGTGGTAATCTTAAGACTAGGGAGACATGTCAGATGTGTGTCCCAAGACATGGGTGACATTTCTAGATGGAGTTGCTAGACATGGGAGACATACACGATGGGTGTCACAAGCCATGGGTGAAATATTCTTCCACTACAGCATGACATGGGATACATATTGAAAAGACTCTTATATACATGGGGTACATTTTTTGAGGACTTAACTAGACACTATTGACTATTTTGTAGGACTTTTCAACACTGTGGTAGAATATCCATATGATGTCACAAGACATGGTTAAAATGTTTGGAGGAAATTTTTGGACAGGGGTGACATGTCCTATTATTGTTTCATGATATATATATGTCATGAGATAAACATGATTCATTCAATTTCATGTTAGAATATTCATCATTACATTTGAATTCCACATTTGTTTGTCATTAATGCAGATGTTCGTCTAGGTTTTTCACCATTAACATGTTTAGGTGTTGCATGACCCATTTGATATACTAAAACTTGATCACATCATATTTAAGGATCATAGTAAAAACATCATGTAATCTATAATGTGATCAAACTAATCACATATTCATCAAACATGATCTATTTGTTTTTTCCTGGATATTTCATGGTAGATGGGTCTTTTAATCACTGGTATTTCCATTCGGAGATGTTTGCCTTCTTCGCTCCCATTGGTGTAGTTTCTGTTGTATGTGTTTTTTTTTGTGGAGTTTAGAATGATTAATTTGGACATTAAACCATTGTAATATTACACAATTAAAGGATCATATCCTATAGATAATATCTACAGTTTATGGATGGTCTTTTTCATTATATGCCACACATGATCATGCCACGGGTAAACTAAGGCATCCTATGTTATTCAGTGACAATGATAACACTCAATCAGCACAATATTCATTATAAATGTGTATTATACAATGGATATTTCATATCCATGTTTACATATTTAAATACCATTTCACTCTAGATTTGGCATATCTAATATCTTTTATGAGATCAACATACTTGTTAAAATTATCCGGAAAGAATGAAGAATACATTTCTAGGGTCCTTCTCAAGAACAAGAATACTTTTTAGAGGCCCTTCATAATGTAAAAATTTTTCATTAGGTGAGGAACCTAACCCCATAATTTAAAAAAATTGTATCCTCCCATCACAAGAGGTTTCCTCCTTTTGAGTTTTATATAATACATTATTTTATAAGTAAAGTGGATCTCAAGACATTATGTGAGTATTGTAATGGATATTCCCTCTTCTTATCTGCAATGTATCATGTGACCAGTGTAAGATTTGATGATGGTGTGTGATATTTGTAAATGAAATCCTCCCCCACAACTTTATTGTTTGTATTATTGTGAATAACGTGATGTAATAGAAGTGTTATGGGCCCTTTGTGTGCTGAAAGTGAAATTACAACATTCTGTAACATGACAAGGTGGATATTTCACCACGAGACTTCACAAGGTCATGCAAATCAAATAAGATTATTGTATGAAGAAAAATATAACTCTCTATCTCATGAAAATTACTCAATTTTTCCCATTTCTTTGATAATGGTATTTTGAGGACTGTAAGAATATTTCAATTGATAATTGTAATTGTCTGAAGAAATCATCTAGAAGATATCGTACAACCACATCCTCTTTTATGGATGAAATGAAATGAGTATGAGAATTTGTCAGAGGGTATTCTCAGGATCATATGGAGCACATGACCCATTCACATGACGCACCTAGTGTAATGTAATTGGGTTCCCTTTAAGTGGTTATGGGATCCACAATATTTGACCGAATAAACACCATGCCACCACATTTTTATTTTACAAAGAATAAAATATCTATTACTTTGGTATTTATTCGTATATATATTTTATAATTATAATTTAGTGGTTGTTAATAAATTCTCCAAATTCATGAGATAGGTCTACGTGGACAAGTACATGGTTATGTGAAGGTAAATCCCCCCCTTGAGTTTTTCTTTCTTCTCTTGATCAGGGTCTTGAATAACAGTTGGTCATCTAACTGAATATATTTATTATGTTGGATGTTTTATAAATATGAGATCTAGGGGGAGGATCGTTTCTATGATGAATATGAACTCAAACTAATGTGTGAATACTTCACAATACATGGTCATTATATCATTTTGGTAAAACCCCTATTCAAGAAGAGATCACAAGAAATGATCATAAGAATGCATCGTTGGAATATTTTACAAGATTTAATTGTGTTTTCCTTCCACATAACACATCATCTCCTCACTTGTTTAAAATATCCCCAATTACTTCATAGAAAATAAATTGATACATAACACATTTCCTCACCTTAAAAGTTGTTCTATAGGATTCTCATGATATGTTGGCTCTGCTACATAATCTCTTGATCATAATGGGGTTCATGTGACTATATTTCGGTCCACTGGTTTCATATCATATGAAATATCATAGGTTTGAGAGATACTATAAAATCTTGAGCACGATCATTTAGACTAAGTTCTTGAAAATGATGGGTAATTTTTTTCTAGAAATAAAATGAATAATTACATAACATATTATGAAAATGAGTAACTTTTATCGCTCTAGGTTCTAGAGGATTATACAATACCTTACATTTATCAGAGTTGAATAAAACGTAGAAAAATTCCTACTACACTTCCGCGTGCACTAACATAAAAATCAAAGACACCTGAATGAAAACATCTAAGATACCTATGAAATACTTTTAAAATAAGAGACATGAATTTAATTTCCCATCAAATGGTTTTAAAAACATTGAAATACTTTTTACTAAAACACCGTTTTCAAATAAACTTTGAGAATTTTTTTTGAATTTTTTTTGATAATACCATCAAAATTAAATTATAAATGAATTTTATTAAAATCATTGAATTTATTTACTTATCAAAAAATATCATCATTTTGAAAATAAACATGCTAAAGTATTACTTAAAAATAGTCCAGCGGTATTTCTAAAAAATAATATGTAATCTTTTAAAACCAAAAAAATAGGTCTACTTGGATCTTTCAAGTCTATCTTGGGCCTACCAACTTGAGGTATGGTATCAATTCCCAATTCACTGTCCTATAAACAAATTTTATGTGCCTATTTTTTTAAAACCATTTTAAGCTTGCTTATATATATACATATATTTTCACTAGAGTTCAACCTAAAAAATAAATTAAAACATTTTTAGTACATTCAAATTTTTATATAAAGATATCTATAAATTTATACATGTTTTTTAATAAAAAGTTTGTAAGAAAATAAATATATACACTTTTAATCATTGAATAAACAAATGAAGCATTACATTCATGTATTAATACTTCTTTCATTAATATCATAAATTCCATTTATAGTGTAATTGCTTATTAAATAATGTTTTACATAAAACTAAAAAATTTATATGCATATTTATACTACTTCACGTATGGTATTCCATTAGATTAGATGATTCTCACATCTTATAAACCTTTTCATATCCATTTTTAATAATACCTTACATACATGGAATGTTATATAATGGAAAATTATCAATCATAAAGCAATAAAACTTTTATTATAAATAATAATAAGTAAATATATGGAATGTCACAAAATATGTCCATACTATGTTTGAGATTCATTTAATGTAACATGAAATCCATGTTTTCATTTTGGAAAATATCCTTAAAATGTTAATGCATATTATAATAAACATATAAAGATGAGTTTCAAAAAAATATGTGAATTAAAATAGTTAATTCCTTGAAATGTAAACTTTGATAATGGATGTATTCATGAAAAATAAATTTCAAATAAAGAAATATTTGAAAATAAATATTTTCTTCAATACGTAGTTCTTAATCATAAAAATTATATGAAAAATAATCATTTCCGCAATACTAAAACCTGAAAATGGAATTTAAAAATAAAAAATTGCAATTATATCTTGGAAAAGAATATAAATTAAAGTAAAATAATAACTAAGAAATAATGTAACCTTACCAGAAAATATCATTTTACTTTTAATAGATGGAAAAAAGAATATGGTTTTTTCTAGACATCGAACCCACAAAAAATGAGATAAAATCCAGGAATATGGTTTCTTTCTCTTTCTCAATATCTCATAATGGAACAAAAATTGAAAATAAAAAAAGAGTTTCATCTAGTTTATTGACCTCTACAATACCTTTGCACTCAACATCTTATACACATAGCAAGAGAAGTTTACATGTATAATTTACTTCAACATGGAAATTACATTTTGTATTTTTTGTTCATGTTAGGAAAATGATTTAATATATTTTTATTTGAGCAATATATTCAATGAAAAATGACACACATGATGATCTCATGTTGATCTAAAATCATAAATAATTAGCCAAAATACATCTATTGAAAGAAATAGATGAATAAAATAGATAAAAATTCAATGAATCTAATGATGTGAAATAAATGAAATTTCTCTATTGATTTACATAAAACAATTTTTAGATGTGGTGATAATGGGTTTCAAGTTTCTTATGATTGAAGGTAGACAAAATTTTTGAAAAATAGAATTATAGAAACTGTAAAACAAGGACCACAAACTTGTATTTTAATATACTACAAACTATGGGAAATATGTATTTGATAAGTATAAAACAACCTGGAATGATTTAAATTGACTTTAGAGGGGTGTATTAAAGAATAAAACAACAAAGTAATGTAATACACTACATTCAATCTAATACATATGATTTTTTTTGGGAAGATTCAGATGCTAAAACCAATTAAAAAATATCTACTTTCAATTCATGAAAACATGAAGAAAATTTTAAAAAATCTAATTTCATTTTACTAAATCACATATGAAACACCCAAAGTGATATAGATCTGACCTTTGGAAAGCCCACCGGTAGTTGATACTCTAATGCACAAATTTGACCTCTTTGTGGCCATGTTTTACCTTTGACTCCATTCACCACATAAAACCAGATCTCACCGCCTTACCCGGACCTTCATTAATCTTAACTCTCAATGACAGAGAAGAATCCTTAACTAGCTCTTAGTTTCTATCTTGATGCCCAACTTTATCTCCTAAAGTCCATAGCTCGTTCAATTCAAATTGATACAGAGATGAAACCTTAAAACCCACAATCCTGATTTTCAATTCTTCTTCTATTTTCTCCCCTTTTTTATATATATATTAAATTTTTTCTATTGTTTACATATATATAGTTTACTTGTTTAATATCATAAGTCATAAATCAAAATTTTATAAAATCATTTTATTTATTTTCATTTGTAATAAAAATATTACTTTGTTTATAAATTCAAATAATATTAAATAATTAATAATAATTCATATATTTATTTTATCATTCATTTTATATTATATATATATAATTATAAAAATTCCTAAAATTTATTTAATTTAGTTTATTTAATATTCAAAAAATTATTTTCATATCAAATAATAATGAAATTATAAGATATAAATATTATATTTAAAAATAATACTTATATTCAAATAATTAAATCATTTTATGAAAGTCATTAATTAGTATCATTATTTAATATCCTAAAGAGAGTAAATGATATATTTTTTTCAATTATTTTTTTCTTCTCAAATATTTTTAAATATTATTGTTTATTCAAACATTATTTTTCACATAATAAATATTTTGTTTAAATGTTAATATTTATTTAAAAAATATTGGAAAATATTATTACATAGAAACTATATTAAAAATAATTATTTTTGATTATTTAATACGTCATCCTGTATTTAAATAGTGACATGTTGAAAAATAATATGAATTAAATTAGTAACATTTCATTTTGATGAAATTTCATAGTTTTATTTTATATCCTTATTATTAATTTCTTGTAATAAAACTAATTTTAGAATTTCTGGGTTGTTACATTATTCCCCCTCAAAATAATATGGTCCTCGTAATTTGTTTTTTCTGAATCTAAATAATTCTGAATTTCTGTCTTCAAAATTGAGAAACACTAGGACCGTTAAACCTCTAAACTCGAAAATATCTGACCTCCAAAGTGGTCAAGACCATTCCTCTAATACCAATTATAATTCCCCGATCTCGATCTTCAGGACTCGGTGCTTAAAAATTATGTGAAATATAATTTATAAAAAGAAATTGAATAATTATAAAACATATTACACAAACAAGTAACTTTTACTTATCTAGGTTCTGGAGGACTAGAAAACACCTTATATTTATCCAAGTTGACCAAAAAATCGACAATTGTCTACTACGCTTCCGTGTGAACTAACTCAAAACCTAAAGACACCTAAATGAAAACATAAAATATACCTATGAAAAATATTTAAAACAATATATAATCATTTAATTTCCCAGTAAGTGGTTTTAAAATTATTGAAATACTTTTTACCAAAACTCCCTTTACAAATAACCATTGGGAAATGGTTTTGAAATTATTTTGATAATACCATCAAAATTCATTTAGAAATACCATTTTCTAAAATCATTGAAACTATTTATTTATAGAAAATACAATATTTTGAAAATGTATAACCACACAAAATACTTAAAAATAGTCCATTGGTATTTCTAAATTTTTTTAATGATTTTAACAAAACTCTAAGCCTACTTGAAACATTCAAAGTTATCTTGGGCCTTCCCACATGAGGGATGGGTTTAGTCCCCAATTCCATTTCATATCAACAAATTTAAAATCAAATTTTTTAAAAAACATTTTATGCTTCCTTATATATACACATACACACATAAATTTTTACTATAGTTCAAAATAATAAAACATTAAAACATTTTTAGTACATTCAAATGATATATATATATATATATATATATATATATTTCTACATGCTTTTATAAGAACACTTTTGTGAGAAAATAAAGATCTCAACTTATAATCATTTTATAAACACAAGAAACATTAAATTCATATATTAAAACTTCAATGATTAATATTTGAAATTCCTTTTTGTGTGTAATTTCTTATTATAGAATTTCTTTCTTAAAACTCATACATGTATACAAATAGTAAAACTACTACATGTATGATGTGTTATTAGATAATATGATGGTCATAAATTATAAATCATTTTAAGTCGATTTTTATTTATTTCTTATAGACCTATAATGTTTAATATGGAAAAAGTATCATTAATAAAACATTAAAACCACTATTATAAATAATTATAAATAAATATATGGAATTTCATAAAATATGGCCATACTATGTGTGAAAATCATTTAACATAACCTGAAATCCATGATTTTATTTAAGAAAACATCCTTAAAATATTGAGGAAGAATATAATTCTCACAAACGAATGAGTTTCACAAAAATATAGGAATTAAAATAATTAATTCCTTGAGAATTAATCTTTAAAATGGATGCTGCAAAGCAATAAAATTTTCAAATAAAGAAATATTTTCAAATAAATATTTTCTTTAATACTTTGTTCTTTCTTATAAAAATTATATGAAGAATAATCATTTCCCTATAATAAAAAATAGAGAAAATAATTTTAAAATAAATAATTTTAATAATTTCTCATACAAACATATAAATTAAAGTAAATTGATAATAAGGAATTAATGCTCTAAAAAAAGATCATTCAACTTTCTATGATTGGGAAAAATAATAAGTTGTTTTCCAGAAATCAAACACACACTAAATGTGATAAAATAAAGGAATATGGTTTCTCTATCATTCTCAATCTATCATAATGGAACAAAAATAGCAAAATAAAAAAATAGAGTTGTAGCCTTATTTCTTTCCCTTTAAAAGACCTTTTTACTCTTCTTATTATACACATAGTAAGAAACGTTTAAATGTATAATTTATTTCAACCTGAAAATTAAATTTTGGATTTTTTGTCCAATTTGGGGAACTGTTTTAATATATATTTATTTGAGTGATAGTGGAAATGAAAAAGGACACACATGATGGTCTCATGTCGATCAAAAATCAAAACTAATAACCATAAAGACATTGATTGAGAGCAACAGATCAATAAAACAGAAGAAAATGCAACGTATCTGATGATTCAAAATAAATTATTTTTCTCTGTTGAAATGCATAAAAAATTGGCATATGTGAAGAAAATGGTTAATAGGTTTCATATGATTGAAGGCATGTGAAATTTTTTTCAAAATAGAATTATAGAAACTACTAAAAAAGCACATCAAACATGTATTTTAATGTACTAAAAATGATGGAAAATTAGTGTGTGATAACTCTAAAACAACTAATAATGATCTAAATTGACATGGGGGGGGGGGTTATTTAAGAATACGAAAAAAAGGAAAGTAATGAACTAAATCCATCAAATAGATATGATTTTTTGGGATGTTTTGGATGATAATTTAAAATAAAAACATATCTTCTTTTAATTCAAGGAAATGTGCATCAGGTCTCCAAAAATCGAAGGTCTTTTTCTGAAATCTCATATGAAACCCTAAATGATATATAGATCTGAAATTAGGATAGCTCGTCGGAGGTCAATCCTCTCTCCATTGACATTGACCTCTATGTGGACATGCTTCACATTCGACTCCCTTATCCACTCGAAAATAGATCTCACTTCCTTAACTAGACCATTCCAAATCTCAACTCCCAAAGATAGATATGAATTTTTACTAAGCTATCAGTTTCGGTCTTGATGCCCTGCGTCATATCCTACAGACCATATCTCGTTCGATTTGAACGGATCTAAAAATGAAACACTGAAGCCCTCAATCCCTATTTTCAATTCAACTTCTAATTTTTATTTTTTTTTATTTATATTCAATAAATTTTATCATTAATATATATAATTCCTTTATTAATATCAAAAGTCCTAATTATAATTTATATATAATTTTTTTATAGTTTCTATGTGTAATCAAAATATTAATTTGGTTATAAATTCGAATAAAATAAAATACTTAATAATAATTATTATATTAATTTGATAACTCATTATAGATTATATATATATAAATATAATAATTCTTATAATTTATTTAATTTAGTTTCATTATTATTTAAAAAATTATTTTCATATAATATAATAATTAAATTAACATATATAAATATTATAATCAATATAACACTTATAATCAATGAATTAAATACTTTTAAAAAAACATAATAATTATTATCATTATTTAATATCCTAAAGAAACTAAACGATATATTTCATCTAAAATTGGTGTTTTCTTCAGAAATATTAATAATTATTCTTGTTTATTCAAAATTTTATTTTTCACATAATAAATATTACTTTAAGATATTTTTAATTACTAAAAGAATATATAATAAATTGTTATTTCATGAGAATGATATTCCAAATAATTAATTTGTGTTATTTTAACATTTCATCTAGTGTTTAGAAACTTACATGATGAAAAATAATATATATTAAAGTAATAAAATTTCATTTTGGTGAAATAACATAGTTTTATTTCATATTTGTTTTGTAAAACTAAATTTTAAATTTTTTGGCAGCTGCCGATATTATGTGGGGTCAGTGAATCTCATGAATTCCATGGGAAATTTGGTTTGTAAAAATTGTATCAATTAATGTGATCACGAATGCCATCATGGTTTATTTGATTTGTGTGATTCCGTCAGAGTCATGAACTTCCATTGAATATATATTTCTCCCATGTTAGATATGATTCATTTTTTCATATAAAATCAATCTCATTCTTATAAGTATTCATATAACGCGGGTTCAATTATGATGGAACATTAGAATTCCATTTTCTCAAGTGTTGATACTAGATGCTATGCAATTTTCATGTCATCATAGATAAACATTAAAGACCCAATGTAGAAGACCCATAAAGAGTATCCTCTCTCAAACTTCGTACCTCTCAATATGATTGGTCTCACAAGCAATTATCCAGTTCTTCTACTATAATAAATAATGTTTCATCCCACTTGAAATAAATATTCCAAAAATACCTTCCTGTAAAATATCTCCCATGTGGACCATTTCATCATTGAGGAAACATACCCTGATGCGTACTTGCTGAAATTTGTCCAAAATAAAATTAGAAATAATATTCATATACATGATTTGAATATATTGAAATATACCACTATATAATGCATAAATCATCCATAAACCATAGGATTGAGTTGTTATATAATTGTAGTCATCAATCATTGGTGAGATTTCGAATGGATTTGACTTTCCTCTTCTAGGTGAAATATATCACCTTTAAATTTTCCACAAAACTGATTCATATCAGGATGTATAGGTTTTATTGGATATCAAAATACATCATCATAAATAATATGAGATTAATAAAGGAATATCCTGATGATAGATACTTGATAAGAATATGATCCACCTGAACCATGGTGATGTGGGCATCAGTCTCTCGAATGTTTAGCAGATATACAACACACCAATTTTTGGGGAGATATAAAATGAATTCCCAGGTCCCCTCCATCATATACATAAGATGAAGTAAAGAATAACCCTCTTATTTATATAGATTGGATCAATTTAGCGAATGAGGAATTTGAGAAAGCCCTACCTCCTGGTCCATATGTCTACTTCTAGCAAAGGGTGGGAAATTTCATCATGAAATTCCATTCCAATCTAAAATACAAGATTCCAAAGGCATGGACCATGAGGTAATATCATTGTTCTAAGGGTATATATTGTCCCACAATTAAAGAACATTCATTCACCATCTTATAATGGGAAGATACATTTTATTTTTACCGTATAGTTCATTTTTCTGATTTACATTCCATGTTCTTAAGCTGGTACGTACTCCCAAAGAAATAAAATAGTGGATTCATGGTCTCAACCATTATGATGGAAGTCTATATGGAATGAGGGAGACATATTGAGTTATCCAATCCAATATTGTCCAAAATATATTCTCTTGTATACTATATTTACTGGGGAATAGCCTCATAGTGACATTTTGAACTATTCTATATACTCGTGGTTTATATGGGGGAACATATGGGATGTTTCAACTAAGTAAGATTCCAGAACATTCCCCAATATCATTTTAAACCCATTTTACAGTGAATCCAAGTAATAAGTCCCCTCACATTTAAGTAAAATGAGATCACGTAATTATTGATCCATCATGACTTTTTATTGTTCAAGTCTTATGAGACAATGAACATTGGTAGTATTGATGAAAATGGTGAAGGTATCCTAGAGTATCAAGAGTATATGATGGCATTTTTTCAGGTTATACTTTCTTCCCAAGTTTAAGGTATAATTCTCCATAAATGGTTTGATCCTTTTTGTTTCATCCATCGGTTTTAGTTTATTAAGTAAAAATGTCCACTTGTATGTGATTGATCAAATAATCATCTGATAAAAATTAGTTTATCCTTGCAATAAGATGATATCCGAATCAACCTATATCCAAAAGGGAAATTATTCAAGTAATTACCTATGTATGCAAGTATAAAATTGATTGTAATTTCAAATTTTAATCTAAGAAGGATTCATTCTCTGATGGGAGCAAAATCATTTACAATTCATCATAATGAAGTGAAGAAGTCACTGTCAATTTATTTTCAGTTGAAGAATACTCTAGAATACATGTAGAGATCATAAAAATTGTTATTGGATCTATACCAATACAATTATTAATTTGTTCATTTTAGTAATATATATGATTTGGGGGGGGGAGATAATTCTGCTATAGAGGTCTATAAATTAATATGTCAGGAAGAGGTGTGATTAGAATAATTTTCCCAAATTACATCTCTACATGGTTTCAATTTTAAAAAATATTCCAATGTGGATAAGGTATTCCTTTTAGACTGTGATGCAATGATGGAAAAAATAATGGGTCAAATCCACTATTTGGATTCAATGCAACAAATGGTGGAACATTAAAAATTAAAGGTTTCCAAGGATTAACTTGTCTATCTGATAACTAAAGAAGTAGAAAAGATAGTGTTACCACCATATTCAAAATTAAATGGTTATGTTATTATCATACTAATGTATTTTTAATTTCCATTGATATGACATGATTATACAGGACACTAACTACTCCCCACATCCATAATATATTCTATGGGGGGTGAAACTTATATATATTTCATGAGTGGTGACATGGGGACTAATGAAGAGGGTTACATGTGTTATATAGCTCTAATGAGCATAGTGATTATTGTACCAATAGAAAATCATTTTATAATTCCATTACTACGTTCATCAATTCTATAAGTATTAAAACATTATTGGGTGCCTTCCTTAGTGGCGAAAAGTAAAAGGAAACTCTATCAAATATCGACACGCCTCCCCTATATTCTTATAGTAAATATTTCACATTACCCTTTAACTATTTTTCAATATTATAATGACTCTTTTTGATTTTTTAAAAATGTGAACGTCCCAACTGAACCACCTAGATGAACATTCATCTTTTATAAAAATACAGGTGATACTTATGTTTATTAAGAAAAAACATCACCAATGGGATATGAAAATAATGAAGTAATGATGGATGAATTCATGGATATGTTTGTCTTGATACCTTCTTATAGAATTTATGTGGTCTTGAAAATCATCCTAGTAATGAAAAATGATCTTCTTGAGGAAAATGAGTTGGATAGATACTCCTCTACTAATTTAGTGTTGATGGAGGGGGGGGGGCTTCTAAATGGAGATAACTTCTTAAAAGACTAGACACAAGGTCCACATTATATCACTGCTAAAAAATTTCATTTGATCTGGAAGCCCTTAAGTTAATCACATATAGTGTGTCATCATTGAAATCATGGGTTATTCCACCATAATTCTCTTTGGAAATAGGGTGTTTCCTCTTGTCTTGATGATTCATTTGGGGAAAAATATAATTCCAGTTACATAACTGAGAAAGGTATGTTTTCAATGTTGATCACATCTATTGGATGTTTGATGGAATTATATCATCTATCTAAAAACTAATAAACCATTATGGATATTTTTTTAGTTCATTCCCCCAAATAATGGATGTTCTAATCCCTTATTCCTTTGTTATTACTCTATTTATGTCATCCAATGGAGATACCAGCTCCATACCCACTTTTTTGAGGAACGTGATAATTTTTACTTCACTCATGGAAGTAGTTCTATAAGATATTCATGTCCTTATTTTGGGATTTATTTAAGGATCTACTACTTTATCACTCTACTTGTTGATCTGGAGGCATGGGTGGATATATAGTTTGACCATAATTTCATAAGCCCCTTTGGAATAGCTGAAGGACCAACATGCCCCTCTTAGTTCTATGTTTATCACCCATTGTCATGAGGTATTTTAAAATACCTCTCTTGAAGCATGGTTGATGGAATAAATTCATATGAGGGAGAGAATAAGAGACTTTTAACTAATGGAAGTATTGAAATACGATTTATCTTTGGGAATAAATAATCAATATGAAGTCATGAATGAAGCTCCAATGTGTGTGGTGGAGGTTAAGGATCCCTGAAACATGGTCAGTTCGCGAATGGCTTAATTAAATAATTTATATTATAATATATGGATTCATCAAGAAGAGTTTTATTTATTTTATAATTTATATAAAATATTATACGACACTATATTGATGAATCAGGGGCTCCTTGACATGTTAGAGAGGGATTGTATTGTTGTGTTTCATAGGGTGGATGTAGTGTAGTGTATTACGAAGGTGGAAATTGAATATAAATTCAATTATTATTGTTTATTTCCTCCATAGAGAAGAAATCACAAAATCTAGAGTACTCCCCAAAAAAATTATGTGATAAGAATATAAATTTTTTACTCTCTCATTATATATGTTTTCATGATAGAAACTCAATTATGTTAATAATCCACCTTCAACCTGCTATAAGCGATCAAAACTATTGAACTTTAAAAATCTATATCCTGATTTATTTAAATCATGATGTGCAAGAAATTTCATTGCTATATTATGAATCATTAATTATATCCTTAATTTTATTAATACCATGTAAACCCAAACCCATGGATTTAAATGCTTGAATCATAATATATTTTTATTTTGAAACACTCTTGAATACTCGTCAATGTGAAATTACTCATCGACGTACCTACTCTATTTTTCAGGAGATCACTTGGGTAAAACATATTTTCTAATGGGAAAATAATCAAATTAGTTCATATATCAATGGAATTAGTGATCATATCATGATTTTATTATGGGGAGAAATAATTTTCCTACAATCTTTGTAACTTTTTATTTATATTTGTTTAACTTTTCATGAAGGCTTCATATAGGGGAATACTCATCGGGATCTAATGTGGATTTTCTTCAAGCCACCCTCTTAAATTTTTTTAAACTAAAATTATTTTTTTCCAAATGTATGTGTAGACATTTTATCCAAGATCATTCAATGTGTATCTCCAACTAGTATCGATTCGATTGTTTCATAAGGTTCTATTATTTGGAATTCAACCAAGTAAGATTTTTTCCTCTATAAATTGGATATTTTAAGGTAAAAAAATAAAAACTTTTTGTGTCATTATTTTAGGAATTATATCTCAAAACATCTACTTATAATAATATATAGTTCATAATGTAACATTCTTAATGTAGTTTAACAACATTCATTAAGGACATTTTTAATGTAGTATAATGTCTTTCAATAAGAAAATGAAAATGATATGGAGTTTAATTTAATTATTCTAGAATATAAATGAGGAATATAGAATAGGTAAGAAATGTCAGGGATGACTCAAAGAACCCTAATGCGTTGAGATCCTACTTGGTGTTATGAAGAACCTTGAGTATTGGAGTTCCTTTCCTGAAAGGTGGGGATGTATCATGTTGTTAGGTCATATGACCTTATGTATGAACCCATAGAGAATTCATGAAAGGTTGGGTGAAGGTGTCTTAACTACATTCCAATATCCATGAAAGATTTGAAAATACCATAGTGGTGGATTCATAAATATTTGGGATGCTGAGTAATCATGGGTATTTGGAATATTATATAGTATGTCATAATTCAAATTTTTGACATAATGAATATGAAATGGGTAATACATACTAGTGAATAACCGAAACACATTATGGTTCAGGGTTTTTCCATGGTAACATTGTGTATTACGAAGATCAAAGTTACTTATATGCAGGTAATATATTCCTCAAATTGGTATGTTGTGAGACCTTATTATTGAACCCATGGGACATAAATTTATGGTCAAGAAAAGTGGATCCACGTTATTTTCCAAGGGTCATAGAATCTATTTGAAGACCCAAATATCTTAATGATGATGTATATTGTTAACAGAAATATATAAAAGGAAGGTTTATCCTACCCAATGGTATATTAACATTCACTAGAGAATCATGGATGAAATATTCCATGTGTATTTATTCATGTGGTATGGGTGCTCAAAACATTCTGCAACAGACGGTCACATTCATACATTGAGAAATAAAAGAAAATACAGATACGTAACACTGTGGATATTAATTTTTTTTGAATATACTTGTTATGGTCATTTTAAATCACATTCTAGGAAAATGTAAGATAACTGGAGGTGGTAATAGGTGGGTACATTTAAATCATCAGAAATGTAAGAATCCTATAATGTTCTGTACACATAGGAGTAAAAATCATAGATTTATGTGGGGAGGCTCAAGAAGGTTTCCAGAACCCTAAATATTGTTTTTTAAATGAACATGTTAATGTGGAGTGGATATATAATTTTTTTTAATATACCCTTTTACAAAATAAAGGTGTCTAGTTATAATGGATTGGTTTTTACTAGGGCCATAAAGGAGGGCCAATGAGTTGTAAGCCTCATTTATTTTTGGTTTAAATGTTTTCCAAAATTATGGAGATAAATAGATTATTGACCAATGAAATAACCTTTTATCATGATCCATTTTAGATAATTCAATGTGGAATTTTTATGTCTCTTTTATTAGATGTTTTATGGTGTTTTGATTTTCACTATCAATGATTAACGATTATTGTTGTAGAAATTTGACTTGAGTGCTAGTTGTTTAAGGTTGTGATCCACATTTAACTATTACTAAGTGAATTTTATATTGTACCCTAATTAAGTCACCCATGGTCTAGAGTAATCAATTATAATTTATTATCAAGGGATAATTTTTCGAATGGTGGCACAAGGATTTCAGTCATATGTAATGATATGGGAAAATATCATTCAGGATGAACAAAAACACCATATGGTGGGATTCTCTAACTGAAAATTACTATTTTTTATTATCAAAATAGTTTTACGGGAAAAGTGAGAAACCATGATATCCAAATGAAAATCTCATAATAACCCTCATAGAAAAAACTGAGAACAAAATACAGGATCTTCCCCTCTCCAGCAACTTCTCCATGTCATTAAGCCTTCAGCGAAGTAAGACCTTCAGCAAGTAGTCCCATGGAGAAGTGAATGGGCACTGAACCGATAAGAAATCCATACCCTCTTACCACTAAAATACAAAATTCTTTGACCAATTAATGATTCATGATCTAATCACCTTTCAATGAAAATCCACGAGGTTGCTGGTTACGAAGTATCTAACATCACAACAGAACAAAACAAAAGGTGATTTGAAAGCATACACAACACATAATAGAGGTTCTCACAAATCAACCAACCAATACCACCAACTTAAACTGGGACATTAATGATGAACATGAGATTAACAGAGTTCATTTCCCTAAAAAAAATCCAGGATAAAGATGAAGCAGTGTTATTGGTGCATCCATAATTTGATCTTTGAATCAGAGGATCAACTTGTCCTAGGACTGAATATACTCATCAAGACCAATCTTCCCATTATTAAAGACCCCAAAAAGATCAAATCCATCCTATCTATCTAGGAATACTGGTCCTTATTGAGAGTCATCTTATGTGGTCTCCCCAAAATTTTAGTGGCTTCTTCTTCGGTTGCATTGAGATACAATACTTGTTCCACAATTACTTCTACCATGATCAGGAGAAATTACAATGGTTGATCAAGATAAAAATCTTCAATGAAATGGTTTTCCATATATTTTCCATTAAATGTTTTCATTGAACGTGTCTCCATAGGAATAGGCAGGTAAGATTAATCCTTCCTCTCTTTACGAATGCCCTTCCACCCTTCTAAGGAGGGTCAGACCGAAGCACGTTATAGCTCCAGAACTGTATCGTTAGCATCATTATAATCATTGGATGACTGAACATCTGAGTTGATTCTAGCATTCTATGATTTAGAATGGGTAGCCTTGTGATTAGAATTCCCATCACAAGCCTCATTCATCTTAAATTCCTAGAGTTGTGTTTATGTTACCTTCTTAGCAGTACACTCCAAATTTATTTCCCCCTCCAAATACACTTTCATGTCATCAACCTGAAGACACTATAAATGGTTGGAATCATTAACATTTTCATTGGCTCTGTCGAATTACACCCCACTTGTTACCATATCCCAGCCCTTACTGTGTTAACTATGTGAATCTCCCCATGAATTTGTGTCCTATGTATCATAGTTATTCTCAATGTCTTCTTTTTCATTAACCACCTCCATTGAAACATCATTCTGATCGTACAAAGATGCATTCCACATAGTTTCAGAAAATGTCAGACCCACTACATTTATAGCAGTCAACCTATGGACATCCAACCACCCACCCTCCTAATGATCCAAAGTTATAGACTCCATTTGATTACCAATTTTGGAGATACCACTTCCCTACATAAGTTTATTGTGTCCCGCCTCCAGACCACTCACATGTCCCCTATCTTGGCCCTTACCCTTACCTCCTAGTGCTACATCCAACTTTGATAAAGGGATCTGCCCAGCCTGTGGTACACCATGAACTGCCTCATAAAACTGCATAACCCCATGCCCATTGCTATTAGACCCCTCCTCACCACTGAACCCAGAACCATGTTGTCTCAACCCAAATCTATAGGCCCCTGATAAATGTCATAATCAGTTGCAGATAGATAAAAAATCCACCCCAGATTCATACACTACCTATTACCTATAAAGGTATTCCTCACCAATTATAATCCAAATGAAATCCAGGGGATGACAGGGAAGCATCTCCCTAGACACACTCTTTTTGATTAACTATATGACACACATCCTTGGTGGGACTATCAAAACACTAAAAACCTACATATGAGACTACTGAGAATCTTAATAATTGACATATTCATAAATGGTAGAGGAAGATTATGGAATCCCCCACCCCATATCGCCACCAAAGGGGATTCCCATTTCACGTTGTAATCATTTTTTCATCTATTTGGGTAGAATAAAAACTCATTGCAGTTGCAAGGCGTGCATGACTAGGACTTGATCAGGTCTTCCTCCAACAATTAGAGTATCATAATGTTCCTATTGTCAAGCAAACCAACCATCACATGATCCATAAGATCCCACGAACCGAAGAAAAACCTATCAAAGTTTTCCACTAATGGCCTTCTCTATGAGAATTGAGCTATAAGATTCTGGTTTAGAAACACCGAATCTTTATAGAACGCTATGGGTGAAAATGTCATATTATGGATTCCTTCATACAAATCGAGGACCTTCGGGTGTAGGGAGTGTTTTGGTAATTTTAGAATCATCTCATGTTTAGATAATGTGGATAAAGAAGACTATATTCCCTTGGAGGAAGATGAAGTTACCTCCCCTTCCAATGGGAGAGGGACCAGAAATGTTTCTGCTATCATCACAAAACAGTTGAGGGCTTCGCGATCTCCCCCCATCGTGAGCACTCCTCCTATGGTGGGATGTTATATTGTGGTGATGTTCATCTCCAATGATGAATGATTCCCTTACTATAGGTAAATGATATCTATAATTGGTAATTAAAATAACATATTCATAATAAGGATAATAAGATATAAAGGTATCATTTCCCTTCCAAGGGCCTTGAGTGGGTTCCTGCAAGCTAAGGTTCCTAAGAAACAAACTGATATTTTAGGGTTGAGGGGATTAAAAGTTGAAAAAAGAACCCAATTGTCTTGTTGAACAAGGACATTATTCTTTTCGTCTATTTCTAAATAATTATGATAGTGATTTACTTTAAAAATTTATGCCATGAATTGGGTTTTTGTCTTTTATTTAGTTTGATTTCATGTCACGTGTTTTTTTCCATGCAGTTTAATATGGTATGATAAGGATGTCTTCCATAATGATTAATATCACGAGAAAAGTATATGTTCATCCACCTTAGTATAAAGTGAATATTAAATGGTATCTTAACTTAGGTACATCTTGATAACTTATATGAGAGTGGTATTCCAGGTTCCCTAACCTCAATGAGCCATGCATGGCATGAGAAATATGGGACAACCGTCGAGTAAGCTATGCAAGAGTGGGGTTCATATGGATAACATCATAAGACATTACAATATATGGTTACATGTTCATTTATATAGTTTTATATATTCTGGATGAATCATGGATTGAGAACCTGGGTTTCATTACATATATACTGATTACATGAATCAAGGAACATGTAGTTCTTGCATGAAAGCTCCATGTGTAGGACTAAACCATATGCTTGGAGGAAGGAAATATTTAGTTTCTAGACCCATGATTGTAGATCCATGCATTAATAGTAGCCCTATAATGAATGTTATCAATCCATTAGTAGTTCATGAATGAAATATCTCCATGAAAATCATACCCATATATTGGAATTGGGACATTTTATCTGATAAGTCGACCCATGATTTAAGATATGTGATTCATAACATATCACATATTGGAAATAAGCATTCACCATGTAGTTTTTAGATTTAAAACACACCACAAAGGTCATTCCCATAAGAATTATAGCATGGGACTAGGTCAGGAATACTCAATATAAGAATTACAACATCTAGGTCAAAGCCATATAAGCATTACGACATCTTGTTCAAATCCCTATAAGCATTAAAACATGTAAATGGATCCAGACCACTCAATATAAGTACTATAACATTTTTTTGTGCATGTTCTATAGAAATTCCTTATATAAAATAATTTACTAAAGGAAAAACAATGTTCTAAATGTATGGATCAATTAATATCACATCATAATCCTCAATGGTTAATTTTCAAATTATTATTTCTCATTATATTATCTTTTCATTTTATATTCAATTTTAATGGAATTAAATCAGTAAGAATTAATCTGTAATCCAATGATTCTATGTCATTCTAGGGTTCCAACAATTCTGCAAAGGGATAGTAAATACTCCCAAAAGTATGGTAAAGAAGATGGATGCATGTTTTATAGAAAATTCGAGAAGAAAATTGAAGATATCTAATTTTGTAAAGTTATTTGGCCTTATCGAGTATTGATTACTAGGAAAGGATTGTGGAAGGCATAATATATGAACCACTGGAACACAGAAGGCCTATGATGTGCTGGCCCGCAAGTCGTTGGCCAGCGAACAAATCTGTTCATGGTGAATTTCCACCCATGAACTAAAGCTGCCTTAAACTACTTTTGTCGGCATGAATCTGATAGACGTATGACCCAAACACCATACCCCTAAATAATGTGGATCACAGATGAGGAGAAGCTGATGACCTACCACACCCCCATAAAACCCGATTGACCGAGTCTTTTAAAAATTGAGATATATTAATGGGTATATGAAAATGGTGATTCATTCCCATAGATATGATTTTAAAAAATGATCTATAAAAGGAGTGTAGAAGAGTATAGGGAATAAGACAAAGAGGGAGCTCTGGAACTAGTGTAAAATGGATGAATAACATATATGGTTTGGGAAAATTTCTCCCACAACTAAAGCATTTCGTGAGATTCCATCCCACATACAAAAAAGTTCATGGATTCAATATCCTGAACCTTATGTAGTTTGTAGACTCCAAAGCCTAAACTGTATTCTAAATAGCATCCACATCCAACCAACAAACCAATAAAAAATATTGTAAAAATATTTCACACACGCCCATACATGGAAGATGGTTCGCAGATACCCATATGCGGAAAACGTTTCACCGATCCCAATATACAAAATACATTTCACAAACACCAATATGCGGATGATGGATTGAGTATGCGCATATGTGGAAGATAGTATGTAGACTCTCATATGTAGAACCCTGTGCAGGGATGGTCCTTGGTGGCTAGCACTTTCACGTACCATCCTACACGGCTAGATCTTACATGAATAACCTTATGCAGAAAATCGTTTGTGCCCACAGGTCCATGTCGCAGGTGTTGTGCCCCTACACCCCTGCTTGAGATCACTACCAGGCTGCAGCCCCAGCCCTTTGGGTTGGTCCCATCACTACTATCACTAACCCCATCACATGTGGGGAGTCGCACCATGATCTTATTGGGTTGGGTCGACAGCATTTTCCATTTCTCCCTTATGCCACCCAAATATTTGTCCTATAAATACCATAAGAATATACCTTCTTCATGCACGTCCTAAAAACCGTATTACCTGCCCCATATGCTAGAATGACCCAAAAATCCTTGTAAAATCACATCCTAAATGTTTCATAGATGCCCAAACACATCATTCCAATATATCAAACTCTATGTCTCTAGTGATTTTAAATCCTCATAAACCTCCATAGACATTATAAGAGGATGTCCAGTGTCATGAGGACACCTCTTCATGACTATTCACATCATTTCCCTGTGGCTCTGCATAGGTTGCCCACCAAAATGGTCATCTACCAAAGGAAAATTAAACCTGAGGAGATTCCTTTCCTTCCCTTGTATGCCTCAATGGATTCTATTCCCCATATCATTTCTCCGGATAGGATAATCCCTGGTGTCATGGTTTACACTATCCTTCCCTATCAAGTTCATGGTATGTCAGAACATCGTAGCTCAATTATCCTACAACTAATCATGGGTTTCAATATTTAATGGTCCAAACTCTATGACATTAAACTCTGTGTTATCGTCGTGACCACATGACTTTAAACTATATGGTATTAGTCAATGAAACATAAAATTAAACTATGATTCCATCGTCCAAGATATATGACTTTAAAATATAGTATTGTGGGATATTATGGATTATCATAAAAATCCTCATCCATAAGAAATGGATGTTCAGTGTCCTGAGGACACCTATTCTTAACTATTCCCATCATGCCCATGTGGCTCTGCATATGATCCCCACAAAATTTCCTATCAACAAGAGACAAATTCATCCTCAAGAGAGGCCTCTCCGATCTCTGTATTCCTCAATAAAATACATTCCATGTATCATTTCCCCTGATCTGAGATCCTCTATAATCATGGTTTGCACATTTTACCTTTCACAGGTCCGAGGCATTTCAGAACATCCCAACATGATTATCCTCTAGTTAATCGTCATCCAAGCTATATGACTTTCCACTATAATATACCTCACCTGAAATTTTGGGGTACTCTCACTAAGGTAAGTCCTCAATCATTTGAGGATGATTCACATGACCTTTAATGTTATCTCTCATTGAGTGGTTCATCGCTCCATGACCTCGCCCACGGTTGCCCTAGCCTCTTCTACCGTAGGCTCTCCTTCTCTGACAAATAGGAGAGAAAACATGTGGTTGGTTGGATCTTTGAAATCCTCTTATTTTCGACACTGATCAAGACTCACGTGGGATAAAATGTTGGTGACGATTACCATATCCACACAAATATGAACTATGAGAACTCATATTTCGGGTCAAACCAAGATACATAGGATGCCTACCCAAAGGCCCGAGCTCAAAAGGGTAACTATCCAAAAGGTTTTACCCAATCATGCCACCACAAATGGAAAGATTCAATGTGTAATCCCCATAAAATGTAAATGATGAGAACTATGATTCCAAATTTTTGTAGGATACATAGGAAACCTACTTAAAGGCCTAAGCTCAAAAGGGTTCTCTTTAAGAAATGGTCCACCCAACCATGACCCTCAAATGGGAAGCTTCCAAACATAAGCCCCAACCAATATGAACTATGTGGGTTCTAATTCCACTCCTTAGGATACGTATAAAAACAATATTATCGGTCTGATCCAAACATAAAGTCACCTTCCTTCCACCATGGATGACGATAAACTCTAGAGGGCCTTATTATATGGCTCATGTTAGTAGAAACTCCGCAGCATCAAATATATGAAGGCTTACAAAAATCATGAAAACCAAGGGTATCCCATGGAGACACTAACCAATAATGAACCAATGATTCATGAACATATTTAAAATAGATTAATCTATAAGTGAGTCTCAGAAAAGACAATAATACTACCTTGAAAGGGTGTGGTGAGCCTAACCTCCAATTCCCCCAAACAATGGAGTCCTTAAGTGTGGTTTTCTAGATCATCAATCAACGAGCACCTACTGTTGGAGAGAAGTTCCACGAATCTTTGATACCAGGGACATTGGGTGTTTCTGGATCCATGAATAAATCTATTGGAGACTATCTGAGGAATTTATATCTGAGGAGGACCTATTGCACAAGTACATGACCCATTACAATCGATCGCTAAGTCCATCTGACTGTGGCACCTCATTCTCAATGCAGAAGGGGTGAATTTCCCAGTCCCTATGGGGTTAATACAACATTCATTTAATTGATTATGATATAGAATGGGTCAAAACAAATAAAATAGTGAATTTGATAGGAAACTATCTCTTGAAAATGTGACAGGTGATTATTCTCGTTGGACCATTTCCTTATCATCTGAAACCTGCCACCTTAGAGGTGGAACAAAAATGGTGAACTTGATGTGAATCCTTAACCAAGGTTGTGGTTTTACCCCAATGATAAAAGACAAAAAGACATTTCACATCACCCCATTTTGTTCTCCCTTGTGGATGATAAACGTTTCATCTCAAAGGCAGAACAAAAATAGTGAACTCGACGTCAATAATTTACTAAGGTGGCGGTTATATCCCAATGATAAAAGACAAAAAAACATTTCATGTCGGTCCTTTTTTTCCCCCATGCACACATGAAATGAACCACCTCAGAGGTGGAACAAAAAATGTGAACCTGATTGAAACTTTAAGCATGGTGGTAGTCTTACCATGCTCAAGCCCCTTCTCCCCACAACAACAAAAAAAAGAGAGGGGAAGGGTCCAAGTTGAATCATTAAATATGAACATGTTTAATTGAATTCTACTTTGATGATGTCTTGAAGTCTATATGTCATATATGCATGTTTCAGGTTCCCATAGAGAAACCTTCCATCCAATTGAATTTCCGATGACCGATGCATTCACACGCATTAGTGATCCCACTGATAGATAGGGCCCAAATGACGAGCATGACCCCCCCCCCCCCCCCCGCCGACCCAATGTATTCAATGTAGGGTATCTAACATGCAGATCAAAGAGTACCGCCAAAATGGTACTCTATCCAAGATGTAGGCCACAAGACAAGCCCTCCAGTCTGCAAAGTTCTGCTAGCCGCCTCTTCAACCGTAGGTGGAACCCTAGTAAAAGGAAGGCCTGGTGTTCATCTCAAACCGTTTATGGAGACTTTACCTAGAACATGACAACACGTACCTCCCTTATATTTTGTAGGAAGTTGATGTCGATGTTGAAAATTTCATCTCAACTTCATAGGGTTCCTACTCACAGGCACCCACAAGAGGCCATCACTGCTGACACCAGATGACCAAGCCTCCTCCTACTGAAGAGGAACTTCTTTCAAAAGCACATACTGATGTCTATGAGACCCGGGCCCCTCCTGGATGCCCGCCAAGGGTGGTAAATATATAATGAGGAACATGCTATCACCCTGATTCCTAAGAATAAACTTTTTCGTACAAAGGCTGTGGCATTAAATCGGAAAACATAAAACTCTACCCCCACCACTCAATCTCACAATAGAAATAGAGAGGCGCAAAACGAGAACATGAATGTTCATGATATTTCTCTCTGGTCCTTCTATGTAGATAGAGCGGAAAACTACAGGTAGATGTAGATATCTACTGATGTACAATAATCTCGTCAACCAAATTGGGTGGAATCCATCTATACATAGGCAAAAAGACCAACTGATACATTTTAATACTATCATCCAAATAATTTGGAAACTATCTAATCATAGGAATAAACAACTTAAAATTAATTTCAATCCTGTCATATATATAGGGTTGCGACTTGCTATATGAATACACAAATACATGTTGACGAATATCGAGCCTACTATCTAAATAGGGTGGAAAGAAAATATGACCAGAGTCAAATTCCTATGGATGCACACAAAGACCATGAGACAAATACAACGACAAGAGATCAAATTAAAATCCCCATATTAAATAAAAATACCACCATTCCAATAAGGTAGAAACTAGAGATGACAACTGGTGGAATACTCGTTCGTTTGTCCTAGCATAGGAGATCATCCAATATATTCTGGAAACTCATGGAGGACCAGATAAAAAACAAACCCCTTCTCCAAAATTGGAATGTGCCTATATACCTGTTTCATCCAAATATTTATCTCATCAAATCCTAGAAATGGTGGAATATCATATGTCGATCCCAGACCATGTCATCCAAACAAGCCATGACATTATTTTATCAGTGGAAAAGGAGAGAAACTTTGACCACTACATTGTTTCCTTGAATGTAATGACTCACTCACAAAATGAGTTAGTCACTATGGAGTATTTATGCATCCACGCTCTATTCTACGAGGGTCGATGACAATATCCCACGATACACAGAATACATAATCTGGAAAAAAATACTTGTTCCAACTAGGGGATGCCAGTCCAATGTGTTGGCCACTCTAGGACAGACCTATACCCCTTCCAAAATTCAATATATCCTCTGGAATATCCCTGTGACATTACAGGACCCAAAAAGATAGGGACCCATATCTGAAGATTTTTACCAATAGCAGACAGCCCCCAATTACCTGCAAGAGGGTACTAAAAGATAAAATTCTTCAATGGATATTGGAAAAGAAAGAGAACATACAAGATCCTGCTGTTCAAGAATATGTGGTTCTTGACTCCCTTAAACATATATTGATAAAGGCACAAGACCCAGACAGTCCATTACCAAATTACAAATGTGGTAGTAGTAGTAGAAGAGGACCTCCCTGCCATGTCACTACCACCAGCTCTGAAGGTCATCCTCAGAGCACCCATGGAGGCTCACTCTGTAGGCCAGGAAGGATCAATCACGATAGCCTATCTCAGGATGCACATCGGGGTATCCCTTTTCAGAACATGAAGATCAGATAGTTGGAAGGTAATCCCCTTATTTTCATCTTCCATAATGGTCCTCTGCATGGTATACACTGTAGATATGTTTCTCCCAGTAGTCAGATGTCAAATCAGGATGGTAGTCCTCTCTATGATTCCAGCCATTGGGAATGCCTTCCACAGAATGATAGATTCATTGATGGACCACCCTATAGTAACATCAAGAAATGATAAGGTTATCCCCTCACTTTAGTACATACTGAATGCCCTCCCCATGATGTACACTAACGAAAGTTTCCCTATAGCTAGGTATCAATCCATGATAGTAGTTTATGCCATCACAACAGTCATAGATAAGGTCCTATAATCAGTGAAATCAAGAAGTAAGAAGGTCCTCCCCTTACTTTAGAACACCATGAAGGTCCTTCCCAAGGTATACACTGTAAATAAATTTTCTGAAGTCAGTCATCAAGTTTCAATAGTAGTCCTCACCATTGCAGCACCAATTGCGAAGGTCCTCTTTAGAATAAAAATTCATGCTGGAAAGAAGGTACTCCCCTTGCTGGAACAAATATGATAAATCCCTCGTATATTGAGGTGCTTAGAAATATTGAGTCAGAAACATCTGAAACTCCCTCTATAATAAGTGATATCCTTTCTCAACCAGAGGATAGATCGGGGCCATGCTCATCATTTGAGCAACCCCCACGACGTCTGAATATCACTGAGGCTCCCATTGGCCCGGTTTCATGGAATAAAATTATTAAGAAGTAGTAGAGATAGTCATATCAAGTAGAGGAGTCTCTGAAAGAACAAAAGTAGGATATGTTTCTTGTGAGAAGACAACTAGCTGAGGATAATATACAAGTAATGTATTGGCCTACAACCAATTCTAAATTCCACATACTAGGAGAGTTGTCTGGGGTGTGTACACATGACATTTGCCTCAATATATTGAAAAACCTTCTCCAGATAAAAGAAATATTCATTCCATATGAAGGGTATGTAGACCATGTCAACACAATAGGGGATCTTCACCATCTAATCGACCTAGATTCACTCTTGTCCATAAGAAAACTACAATTAGAAAGGAGAAAGAAAGACATTCAACTTTCTTACCTCTATACACTATAAAAATTGTGTTGCCTCATTGAAGATGCCCCAGTTGTACATCACATTCGGTGATGGGGAGAACATGGAGCTATATACTTCACCCCTCAACCTATCCAGCAAACCCCATTAGAAATGATATTCTGAAATTTCATCACCAAAAGGAAACAATCATGTTAATCCCCTTTTAAGGAAATACCGGATACTCAATAAAAACTTGCCCAGAGTTAGTATCAAATGTGTCAAGACCAAAGAGATCAGTCAATTGAGGAACTTATGATTTAGAAAGCCAAGACCATCCAACAAGATTCCTACCTAATGGAATCCGACCAGCAGGTAGTGATCATGTCTTCAGAAGGCCATAGACTCCATGTAGGCCCAATTCCATTCTCAGCTCACACCCATGGAGGAGTATGTGAAATTGAAATGGTTGAAATGGCACTGGATACCAGCGTAATGAGGGAACAACCCCATCCCAAAGGGATGAGGAATGTTTTAATTCAATGTGACCCCATAAGACCAACAAATCCATTCCTCAGTGCATCAATATAATAAAAGGAACAATTCCAGCCTATAGGGATGGGGGCATTTTTACCTTATGTTCCCACACTATGGACATTTTCCTTCTACCATATGGGAATAACAATGGATAGAGGAGTCACCTATTCGACCGCTTCTCATGGATTGCACCCTCTGAGAAAAAAGAACATTATAAGGTTAGACAAGGGCTCCCTTGGGGTCAATAATCTCCAAGACACCCAAAGAATACTGCAGAATGAATGAAGAAAGTCCAACAAAGGATGCAGAAATCATTCCAACCATTGGTCGGTGGGTGCACCACCCCCAATGCAGATTCCTCAATGAACATGGTAAACATCAACTATACAAATATCACATGAAATTAGATAGGGGGAGAGGAAACAAAGGAAGACAGTTCCCTTCTAGAGGCATCCCACACTGAGCCTGATGGTGTGCATACCTAGAACCAGATATCGGTCTGAAATCTAGGTGACCCCTTAGTTAACCCGACATTAACGCCCGCATGAAAACCCAACATAGAGAAGAATAAATCAAAGGTCATATATGACCCGCCTTTCCCTCCCCTAGAAATTAATCCCTCACTCTCAAGGAAGGTATCACCAAGAACAATAATGAAATAAAAGAGATTATGTGAATTAATGTTGAGCTACGTCAAGGGAGAAACCTCACCGGATGTGTTTCCCTTGCAGAACGTTAGTAGGTTCTCTCAAAAGGGCCACATGTACTCATCCTAGTGAATGAAACCACGCTCGGAGGCCTGTCTAATCTGACATCAGGACCAATAACCTACTTAATCCTGGCCCCAGAAGGACATCAAGACTTTCCCCCACTGGGAAGGTAGCCATAATATATTCAGGTAAACCAACAAATTATTCCTCCCATTGGGTATCAATCCCAAATTTCAAAAGCACCAGTACACACAGTCATGGCCACTACTGCACCAGTCCATGATCATGCCCGGAAGGAAATGAATCAAGTGATCTTGAAAACCATTGAGAAACTAACGGATCAAATAGAATCCACAGAGGTGCATCACACTCTGATACAACCAGAGCAGAAACCCTTCCCTAATTGGGTAATTAATGTTCCACCACAACTAAATTTCAGAAACCCCATATTCCCAGTATTCAATTGATCAGGGGACCCTAGACAGCTTTTAATGCACTATTCCTCTTATCCTGACCCTATGATAGGTACTCTAAAGTAGTAATAAGTGGTAAAACTAAACTAATTAATACAAGCCCTATAGGGATTAACATTCATATGGTATACTAGCATTCTAGATAACTCAATCATAGGATGGGCGGACCTTTAGTGATTGTTTCACTTCTAGTTCAGTTCAATGCTATCTAAGATGATGGACAGTGATCTCATAAACTAAAAATAGTGTGAGAACAAAAGATTCTCAATCCTCATTTCAAGATGGAATGTCCTGACATAATCCCTAAACTGGCTGCTTCCCTAGGATGAAATGCTCCCCATTTTCATGGATAACCTTCATTGTGAATTGAGAACATTTCTCAACCCATTGATGTACACCAGTGGGTTCAGATATTTATATTCCATTGCCTAAATAAAAGAAGACTCCTTGAAATGGACCAACCTTATTTCCTAAGTGGCCCCATGAGAACCTAGGAAAAGAATTGGAAAATCTGGAGCAACTTCTTTCATGATTAATCCACCCCCAACACCAGCTCCAGTCGCGAGTCCCCCACCGAACCATGAAGATCCCCCTAGAAGCCAATAACCACCCCACATCGGCAGGATGAGAAATGGGGTGCTAAAATAAATCATTTAGATGAACTATGAAACAATGTATACTCATTCTGAAATGACCAAGTCCATTGCTATTTTATATCCTCCATGAATTGCCGCATTCTCTGGAATTTAGAGCCAAAGCGATCCAATGACGTGGCTCTTGAAAACCGTTCAAATTAAAGTCCCTATCATCAAACACTGGGACAAACCATCTATTAATGCTTCGTTTTCAAGGATATCCTACAAGAAGATGGTGGATTTTGGGAAATTCAAGATGGGCCCACCTCCTGCACAAGTGGCATATGTTTCCACCATAGACTCAGGAGAGGAAAAGGAAAGTAAAAGAATTTCCAGTAACATGGAGCAATAGTTTGATAATTGGATTAATTGATAGACAACCAACTGAGTCCATGGAATCCTCCAGGAACAGTTGAAATAACCAATTGTTCCCCCAAAAGCTCTTAATACAGCACATCTGTCCTCCTCAGACCTACGGTCCTCTAATGGCCATAAGTTCATTACGTAGTAGGAAGAAGATGAGATTACACCAAAACCAAATTCTTTGTTGGAACTTTTAGACTTTATACCAGCAGGCTCTGTATAATGGGTACTACCCTGCTAAATGGTGAAACAGGCACCGCCCAGCTAAATGGTACAATGGGAGACGCCCAGCCAAATCGTACAATGGGAGTTACCCCACCAAATGGTACAACAAGCACCGCCCCACAAAATGAAACCATTATATGGATACAGTTAAACAAAAATTGTGTTGGCACATGAACTGATCTTTGAATCGATTAATTTCATTCACATTACGGACCTCTTCTCGGATGAATACTGTGGCCATGACCCCTAATTCCCCACACCCAACCGGAGTGACGGAGGAAGAGACCTCATAGGCCCGAGGTTTCTTGGTAGGCATGATCGTGGAAGGAGTTAGATTCCATGCCACTCTATAAGTCAACTTGTTAACATCACGAAAACTTGCAGAAGGATCCTATAATAGACACAATATGAACCAGAATGCTTCTCCACCCCCATGAGAATAAATCCAAGCCCAATTATCTTATATTATCTATCAGGGGAAGAAGAAATATAAAATCTTCAAAGGAATGCTGGAAGACTGGTTTGGCCAAACCCGGAAAGGATCACAGCACCACCGGCCCTGGTCACGGAGGTCAAACTATCTACTTCTGAAGCTCAAACCCTAAAGTGTCCTAGAAAGATCAACCCTAAGACGAGAAGCACCAACCATTAGATTAGAAATATGGTATTCTAAATCAGTTGGATTCTGTACCAGTAAAGCATTCGATCTTGGATGCGTTAATCATGTCTACATATCCTAGGGAGGTACTCATCGAAGCGTTATTAAGTCCCTAGAATTCAAGGTTGATGTAGTAGCAGTCAATGTCTACAGAATATAGACCAGTCCCGAATAATTTCACGTTGTCATCTCCTTCACAGACAAGGATGAAGACTCTATCATGAATGGGCACATCAAACCATTATATGTGTCCAGAAAGGTAAAAGGAATTGAGGTCTGGAAGATTTTCATTGGAAATAGCACTGTGGTTAATCTCTTCTCACAACTAACTCTTCATCGGTTGGGCTATGATGAAGATAGTTTGACACCCTAAACTATAACATTGCTAGGATATGACAAAAATGAGAAGAATCCATTGGGATGAATCAAGCTTAAAAATTGTCGTGGAGACCTAATTTCATCTTATAAGTTTCTGGTAGTATAGAAAAGTATGAACTTCAACAGCTTGTTAAGGAGGCCCTTGCTGAATCAGCATGATGCAATTCCATCATCATACTATTAGTGTGTCAAATATTAAACTAATGGAAAAAACAGGACATTGCATGCTGATAAATCCCAATTTGAGTATTATGAGTCACAATATATTGATGCAGGGTTATATGAATCAGAAGAAAAAAATATTTTTGCCAATGAAATTGATTATATTTCTGCCCCGAATTGATTAGAAACGGCTCCCATCGACCACCTCTAGAAGCTTTGGAAGCAGTACGTGTTACACATCAACCAAGTCTAATGAATAAGTGCTTTTTCGGATGTGGAATCAATCATCTACCTAGTCTTTGTTATGGACACCAAGTCCAATATCGCATAAATGCCGGATGACTCCAATGATGTAAAAAAAACCCGAACAAAAATTCTCACGAACCATCCTCGGGGCCCTAGACGACCCTTGCCTCACTCACTGCGCAAAAAACAATTTCTCCGCCAACAGTGGAGAGTTTGTTTTGAGAATCCACTATCTATTTGAAGAGGAAGAATAAGATGATTAAGAAAAACAAGAATATGAATAAGACCATAAATATTCCCCTCATACATTCGAAGAAGGTATCACCACCATAATCGATGAGCATTGGGGGATAAACCTAGGCACTGAAAACGAATCGTGTCCCACTCATATTAGTGTGGCTAGGCATGGAAATGAGCATAAGGAATATACCTCCTTCCAAAAGAAGAATTGAGATGTGTTCTCCTAGAATTACACAAAATTTCCCGGCCTTGATCCTGAGGTTTCCACTCATCATCTTGGCCTACTGGAAGACCACTAGGGCTATAAGCAGTTAGCTAGAAGGACCAACAAAACGCTTGCTACAAAAATAGAGGCTGAAGTATATATTCTAATAAAATCCAACTTCATACGGGATTTCCAATATCCGACATGGTCGGAAGACACAGTCCCTGCGAAAAAATGGGCAGATTTTAATCTGCATTGACATTAGGGACCTTAATCGGAACTACCCAAAAGACGACATCCCGGTCCCGATCATAGAATTGTTAATTGATGAAATTTACAGATATGAGGCTCTCACTTTCATGGATGACTATTTTGGATAAAACTAGATATGAATTTCTAGAGGAGATAAAGAATCTATCAGTTTTAGGTCCCCTTATAGAGTGTTCGATTATAAAGTGATGCCTTTTTTCTAACGAATGACGGTGCCACATATCAATGCGGCATGCGTTGCATCTTCAAGTATTTATTTGGGAAGTGATTCAAGTGTTATGTTGATGATCTGGTGGTTAAATAATGATAGTGATCAAAATACATGGCCAATATTGAAATTATCTTCAATAATTAGCAACAAAAAAGTTTAAAGATGAATCCCCTAAAATGTGCCTTTAGCATTACCTAAGGAAAATTCATCATTTTCTTTATAATCCATTTCGGCATCGAAGTTGATCCCGAGAAGACAAAATTTATCCGTGGCATGTCCCTACCTCGCAAACATAGTAAGTTGATAGGTCTCCAGGTGCACCTGACCTTCATTCAGTGCTTCATAGCCAACTAGGCAGGTTAATGTTTACCTTTTACTAGACTCATGAAGAAAGGAGTTACGTATAAGTGGGCTAATGATTTCCATGAATAATTCAAAAATCTATAAACATATTTTATAAGAACATTATTGATGATGTTGGTAGTTGAGGGGTGATCACTCATATTGTACTTAACCACTGTGGAATGGTCATTTGGAGCATTCCTCTTGAATAAGATTGATTCTGACAGTGAAAACAACCTCTATTACCCCAGCAGAAAAATGATTGATGTTGAGACATGGGATTAAAAATTTGAAAAGAACTGCCTCTCCCAAATATTCGTGGTTCAGAAAATCAGGAATTACCTACACCACTATGAGGTCCAACTAGTCACCCTTTGTTTCCCACTCAGATATATCCTCAACATTCCCATGCTAAATGGATGCCTATCAAGATGGGTGGTCAGTCTAAAACTGTTTGACATACGATATGTACCACTAAATTCCATCAAAGGCTAGGTGTTAGCATACTTCAAAGCTTAGAACCCCTTGGATGTAATAACACATTTGGATGCCAAACTACCAGATGAAGAATTTTCTCCATTCAGGAGGACCCCCAAACATGGGAAATGTACATTGATGGGGCCTCCTGATGTCAGACAGGGAAAAGGAAGGAGGATCCCAAGCTCAACAAATTGGGGTAGGGAATTATACTTGTATCTCAAAAAATTCCTTCGTTTTTTAATATTTCTTTCTTTTAAAAGGTTATACAAATAATAAAGTAGAATATCTGACTATCATTATAGGCATGTAACTGGAACTTCATGTGCAAGTCAGACACCTAAAACCAAATTGGGGTTCAGAGTTAGTCATTAAACAAGTCAGTGGTGACTAGAACCTTAATAATGAAGTAATCGTACACTTGATGAACCATGTTTGAGAACTAATGAAAAAATTCACATCAAAACCAATTTTGACTTATGTCCCCCAATCACAAAATACTCAAGCCGACGCTTTGGAAAATGTATCGATAGACTTAGCCGATTTATGCTGGGGTGAAATAGTCATTATCATAACTCACTGCCAGATAGTCTTGCCATTTATCCAAAGACATATAGAGGAAATTGATGAAATCTACCCTATCATTATGTCTTCTTGTCTCACCATAGAATAGATGATTCCCATTTCAAATTACAATCGGAATGGGGAACTACCACCAGATAGGGCTATAAGGGAGTATGTCTAAAGATAGGCAGTCAACTCTACCTTATACAATGGGGTAAACCATGAAAAGGATATCTACAAACAAGTCCGTGAAAGAGTCCTTATTAGGTTCATTGATGGAGAAAATATTGAAACTGTCATGAAATAAGTGCACACTGAAGCTTATGGAGTGCACCATTCAGCAAGGATCTATAATCAAATCAAAAGGCTTGGGTAATACTGGCCCACTATGAGACATGATTGTTTCATATTCACTAAGAAGTGTCGTTAATACTAATTTCACACCAACTTCATAAACTGACCCCCAAATTTACTTCATACAACTATGTAATCTTGGCCATTCACCCCCTGAGGGATGGATATTGTGGGAACATATCCACCTACCATAGATAGATAATTCAAGTTCATACTCACACCAACTGACTTCTATTCCCAATGGGTTGAATCCATACCCTTAATGATGTCAGGGTGAAAGACATCGTTAGCTTTGTGAAGGCCAATATCATAACCATATTTGGTTTCCCCCATACAATACTGACAGACAAAAACACCATCTTCATGCTTTGTTGAGTTGGAAATTTTATACCACATGTATTGAATCAAATCCAACCAGTCATCCCACAACCATGCGGTGACCAGTGGGAAAATAGATTCTTTAAAGAAAATCATGTCCAAAATAACCCAAAGATAGTTGATATAGATAAGAAATCATGGCCAAACAATCTCTTTCATTCTATATGGGCGTACAAAACCACAACCCGCACCACCACGAAGACAACCATGTAATGGCTAGTATATGGGTTAGAGGTTGTTTTTCCTATCAAAATCCATGAGCCATCACTTTGTGTGACCATTTCGATAAACTATCCATGGAAAATAAATCCCAGAGATGGTTTGATAAGTTGGAGAATCTAGATGTAAAAAGGTAGCACACATTAAAATATTTGTAAATCTACCAAAACCATATTGCACAAGCCTTCCACAAAATGGTTCACCTTAAATATTTCTTCAAGAACAAATTGTGTTAGTACTAAGAACCCCAATGATACTCAGGAAGAAACCCCCAAAAATTGAACAAAAGTGGGAAAACCCATATGTCATACATAGGGTCTATTCCAATGGAACATATGCCCTGATATCAATGGATGGACACCTCATTACAGCTCCAATTAATGAAAATTTCTTGAAGAAAGTATTTCTCATAGTAATATTCCCATCCATTATGAAAAATCTATGACCCTAAGTTATGAGTTGTTGCCTTTTCCAACATGACATTAAAATGAATGGTATATGTCATGGTTCATGCTCTATGACCCTAAACTATGAGTTATAGTGCCCCAATTCCATGGTCCAAACTCTATAACCTTAAACTATAAGTAATAATACTATGAAGTCATCATCCATACTCTATGAACATAAAATATGAGTGATAAAAAAAATTAATCCATTGTCAAAACTCTAAGACCATAAAATATGAGTGCCAATAGAGTGAATCCATGGTCATATCTCTAAGTATTTAAACGATGAGTAGCAGTACCAAGAAATCATGGTCAAAGATCTATGACCCTAAACTATGAGTTATAATACCACCATGTCATGGTCGGAACTCTATGAACATAAACTATGAGTCATTTTCCTTTCCATATGATGTTAAACTCTAAGGAACTCTTCCCTGAGACGTGACATTAAACTGTGACTCCTGTCCTCGCTGTAAGACGTTAAACAACATGGCACAAAGAGTTCAAATCACATGACAATAAACTACATGATCCTTCATAGAACCACATATGGCTTGATTTCTATCCTCACAGGATATGTAGTGACACCTTGATCGTCAATCTTGGCCCTAGCATCCCCCACCAAAAAATGCGTCCATTGTCTCCTATACCTTCCCACACATGAGAATGATACCTTTTTTCCACTACTAGTTCCTCAAATAGAGTATAAATAAAGTGATCTTATGATAAATTGCAAGGATTATCTTATTAAAACAAGATATAGATATGTATGGTAGAACCAGAACCTATAGAGAAGAAAAAAATGGTCCCATCCCCATGTCCGAGCCAGATCGGTACAGGAAACATTCATCACTACATATTTCTTGATTCCTACCCGTGCAGGATACATAGCGACCCCTAGATTTGGTATCCCATCCCATCCATCATACAAAAAAACCCCCACATGTCCTTACACATGTATCAAGCCATATCTACTCAGGGAACGTTCAAAACTACATATGGCTTGAATTTTTCACATGCAAGATATGTAGTGATGCCCATATTTGACATTTTGGCCTAGCCACAATAAATAAATTTCCCCTTTCCCCATGCGTAGGTCAGACATGTATGTAGAGTCCATGAAAGGTTTTAGTTTCATGATAATAGAATTAGAAATTATTAATTAGTCAAATGTGGCCTAGTCCTTAGCGTTACGAGATTCCGAACATGCCCCCACCCATGAGAAGTCAAAGGATCCAACTTTCCCATATAAATATGAGTGAGATCTTTGTGGAATCTCTAGTAGTTCATGGGTAATTACAATCTAGATATTTCTCACATTCCCAAGCACATCTCCCCCATTTTAAAAACTGCATACCCAAGGAAAGAATGGATCCCCATAATCCATCATGTCCATCTGATAAGGAAGGCAGTGTTTGGCGCACACCTTTGATTTGCCTATTCACATCATTCCCTAGTGGCTATGCATATGTTGCCAACAAAAACAACTATCAATCAAAAGAAATTTCGTCCCTAGGAGAGTCATATCCTATCTCAGTACACCTAGTGGCTCACATGCCCCTTGTCGTCCCTCTTGATTCATGTTTTCCATGAGACTATGGTTTACACCTTCTATCATCACTCATGTATATGGAATTCCAGAACATCCTGATTGTTAATAACTAAAAACTACTAAATATCTTTATAAAATCATAATCATTCTCACAGCATGACTCTAAACTAAATAGAATCATGTCCCCACCACACGGCATTAAACTGTAAGGACAAAATCATCCTTATAGTGAGAAATCAAACTACATATCATTGGATTATGCCTAAGGTTCCCTCTAATGTTGATTTTAATATTCTTGGGTAATGACCTGGAATCCTCGTAAACCCTTGTTTCTCACACTAAGCATAGATCACATGAGTTATGTGATATTAGTGAGAGATCCAATTTAACATTATGGAAAAACAACCAATGAATTTGGTCTTAGTAGCACAACCATAAAACGCATGTCCTGATTCCCTCCCCCATTAGGAACCTTTTGTCCTCACAATATGACATTAACTGAAAGGACACCCCAATGTTGGAGTAAATGCTTCACACTGCTTGTGAGTAAGATCCACATAAGGGATACCTAATTCCATGAGTAAATCACAGCCATATTGTTTCCTATATGTCTAGATACACTCTTTACATAGAAGAAACTCTAGGATTTTGAGCGACCATGAATCCCCATAATCATGCATGGCCATCTAAGATTGAAGGCCAGTGTCCTGCAGAGACCTTGGTTTGACTATGAACATCATTCCCTGGAGACTCTGCATATGTTTCCCACAAAATGGCTATCAATAAAAGGAAAAATCATCCCTAGGAGAGTCATCTCAATTCTCAGTATGCCTAATTGCTTCTAAACCTCATTACATACCTCATAATTCATGGGCCCTCAGATCATGGTTTTAATATTCCTCCCTACACACAACCTAGATATATCAGAACTGGAAGGCCTAATTCATCTCGAGTCCCTTTTCATGTTTCTAAAGATACCACATATATATGTGTGTAGTTGATCCACATAAAAAAGAAGTGTTCACCCACTCATTTCTGGGATTGCCTTGAATAATTTCAGTTAAAATGACTTCTTTTTGTTTTTCAGGTTCACCCATTGTAAAAGGTCACATACCATATTGAGAAAGTTCCAAATATCAACAATCCTTCATAGCCATCAGATATGGAAGGATATTGTTCTGCGGACACCTTTGTCTGAATATGCACATCATTCCAAATAGGCTCTTCATATACCGCCAACAAAATGGTAGTCAATCAGAGGAAAATTCATTCTCAGGAGAGCCTTTTCCAGTTTCCATACTATTGTATTGACATTCCTATCCTTTTGACCCAACTCGTATTTGAAAAACTTCTAGATAACATCTTACATAACTTATTCGTTATAAATTACCATAATATCAAAAAGACTTCCAAATGAATGGATCATTAACCAGCTCTCCCTTATGCAAGTAGGAACCATACAAGAATAGTTTTCCACTCAAAGCCGAAAGGAATGTCCCTAATATTTTTAGACAATACTTCTCAGGTCAACCACCAACAGTGCCTCCCAGCATAAAAATAAATTCAATCTATTGCAAATAATACCATTCCCATCAAAGATGGAATGCCAATGTCCTATAGACACCTGTGATTGACAATGGACATCATTCCCCGGTGGCTCTACATCACCTACAGAACGACCATCAATTAAAGGAGAATTTTCCACCATGTGAGTCCATTCCTACTTCCGTACACCAAAAAGGAATCCCAAGCCTCATTCATATCCATAATCAAAAATCTAGGGTCAAAAAAGGTTTATTCCATGTATAAAGGATATTATAACATTCTCGGCTGATGATCCCGAATTAGGGCCATGCCCTGTAACGTTTGGTCAAAGACGATTGACCTAAAACATCAATAATGATTTTGATTTTCAGGGATTTGAACTATAAGAAAAAAAGTCACCATACTTTCCAGAGGTAAAATCCATAGAAGGCACCTCTAGGTAAAATTCGAGTATCGGTTCGTTATAAAAAACTATTGAGGCACCAAAAGTGATTTGAAGCTTGTTAGGATGAAAACCTACAAACGGAGGCCTGAGAAAAAGTCAATCTATTCCTGCTAACCTAATTTAAAGAAAGGTAAAGAAAAATTAGGGAATTAAGGAAAAAAGTCACAAATGTTTTTGAGGTGTTCCATAAAACTTCGGCAATAGTCAAACTATGCTCATTGAGTCTGTTGGCTCAAGAAAAAATTAGATCATTATCTTACCATTCGAGAGGAGACTGCTTCTACACCAGAATAGCCTACTCTTCATTTTCATTAGACCCCATTTAGATAGAGGGAATTTGTAGGGTCCCAAAAATTTAGCAATGGGAAGGTAAATACTACCAAATGTTCGGTAAAGAAGATGGATGCACGTTTGATTGATAATTTGAGATGAAAATTGGTGAAATCAAATTTTGATCTGGGATTTGGCCTGACCACGTACTGATTTCTATGAATGGTTTGGGAAGCCATAATATGTGAACCACCAGTATGTGGAAGGCCTATGAATCACTGGCCCGCTAGGATTTTTCCATAAAATGAATATTTTATCAGTGAATTTCCACCTTCAAACCGAAGCTTCTGCAAACTGATTTAGCTGGAGAGAATCCGAAATAGGTACACCCCATGCACCTTCCCAAAGAGTGATGTGGTTCACAAATGAGGATAATATAATGACAGAGTGCAACACCACAAAACCTAATTGACTACGTCTACTGTGGATGGAGATATCTCATTTGGCATCTAGAAATGGTGTCACATTCCCATAGATTTGACTCTCCCCAATGATCCATAAAAGGAGTGAAAAGAGGAGATAGATGAAAATGGTGAGAGAGTACAGGGATGAGCGAAAAAGGGGAAAAGAAGATAGTGGGTATAGGAGAAATTTCTCCCATAGTTGAAGAAGTTTGTGGGATTCTATCTCCTATCCAAAAAAGTTCAATGATTCCATCATGAGAACTATATGCAGTTCACAAACTCCATCCCATGAACCATATTTGGAACAACATATGCAGCCATCCAAGAAACCAATAAAAAATATAATGAAAAAGGTTCACTAATTTCCATATGTGAAATATATTCCATATATGGCCATATGTAGAAGACAGTTTGCGAATGCCCATATGTGGAAGATGGTTTGCAGATGGCCATATGCAGAAGACGGTTCGCAGAAGCCCATATATGGAAGACAGTACACTGAATCCCATATGAAGAACCTTGTACACGGATAGTCCTTGGCGGTTTTCTCTTTCGCGTACCATCCTATGAGGTGATCTCCTATGCAAAAAAAATATTATGCAGAAAAACGTTCGCCCCCACCAGTTCATATCACAAATGTTTTGCCCATGAACACCCGTTTCAGATTATTTCCAGCCAATGGTCCAGGCCCTCCAGGCTGGTCCCTTCACAGTCTTCACTAACCCCGATGATAAATATAGAGTCGCACCATGATCCTTTTGGGCCAGGTCATCAACATTTTCTATTACTCTATTATTCCACCCAAACATCTGTCCCGTAAAATACCAGGATAACAGATCTTCCTCATGTACCTCTCCAAAACCGCATTGCCTACTTCCTATGCTAGTTTGACCCAAAACTCCATGGAAAATCACATAATTAATGTCTCTAAAATGACCGGACACATCCTTCCCATCTGGGAAACTATGTTTCTCCAGTGATTATAGATCCTCATAAACCTCCAAGGCCATTACAAGAGGAACCCTAGTGTCCTAAGGATACCACTTCTTCACTATGAACATCATGCCCTAGTGGTTTTTCATATATTACCCACAAAAATGGCCATCAACTGAAGGAAAATTCTTCTTGAGGAGAGACCTTTCCTACCACTGTACACCTCAATGACATTCATTCCCCATATAATTTCTCCTGATATGAGAATCTATAGAGTCTTGGCTTACACTTTCCTTCCCTCTCATGTTTGAGACATGTTAGAACAAACCAGTTCGATTATCCTACAAATAATTATGGATTTAAAAAAAAATTCAAAAATATATGACCTTAAACTATGATTTATCTTCCTGACCACAAGAAGTTAAACTTTACAGTATTATTCCATGCAACGCGACCTTAAACTATGATTCCATTGTCCAAGCTATATGATTTTAAATTATAGTATATTGGGAAATTTCGGATCCTCATAAACATACTCGGCCATCAAAAATGGATAGTCAATGTCTTGAGGACACCTCTTCATGACTATACACATCATTCCCTTGTGGTTATACACCTATTTCCCCAAAATGGCATGTCAACAAGAGACAAAATCATCCCTAAGAGAGGCCTCTCCTACCTTCTTATGACTCAATTAATTCCATGCCTCAGGTCATTTATCCTGATCTACGATCCTCCATAACCATGGTTTTCACATTCCACCCTCTCACATTTGAGGCACGTCAAAACATCCCATCATGATTATACTCTAATTAATAATTATCCAATATATATGAATTTAAACCATAGCATACCTCACATGAAATTATGTGTCACTCCCACTGAGGTAAGTTCCCAATATTCTGAGTCTGATTCACATGACTTATAATGTCATCTCACATTGAAATGTTCATCGTTCCGCGCCCTCACCCACTACTGCCATGACCTTTTCCATTGTAGGCTCTCCGTCTCCCACCAATAGGAGAAAATGTATGTGGTTGGTTTGATCTATTGCATCCCCTTTTTTCTCACACAGATCATGAATCATGTGGAAGTAGAGGTTTGAGTTGATTACAAAATTGAATCAAATATGAAGTACGAGAACTTTGATTCTTGGTCAAACTAGGATATGTAGGACGCCGACCAGAAGGCCTGAGCTCCAAAGGGTACCCATCTAAAAGAAATTACCCAATCATTCCCCTCAAATGGGTAGCTTTTATGTGTAATCCCCAACAAATCTGAACTACGATAACATTGATTGCTGATCAAAAATGGATATGTAGGATTCCTACCTAAAGTCCCTAGAACAAAAGGGTAACCTTCTGAAAGGGTCCATCTGAACATGGCCCTCAAATGCAAAGCTTTCTTGGGTGATCCCCAACCAATAAAAACTATATTGGTTCTGAATCCACTCCCCTAGATATGTAGGAAACCCATCTTATGGGTCCAATACCAACATCATGTCACCTTTTGTACTCCTAGATGATTATAAACTCTAGAGAACCTTATTATATGGCTCAAGTCAGCAGTACCTCCATAACATCAAATATATGCATTCTTACGATGATCTTCCAAACCAAGGGTATCCCGTGGAAACACTCTTCGGGAATGAACTAAGGATTCACGAACATATGAACACAATGTAAATCTATAAGAGAGTCATAAAACGTGCACTAATACTCCCCAAAAGGGTGGTGTGTTCTTGACCTCCCATCCTCTAGACTAATGGATTCTTTAAGTGTTGTTGGTGGAATCATCAATCAACGAGCACCTGCTTTTGGAATGATTACCCATGAATCATAGATTCCATGGCCGTTGGGTGTTTCTAACTCACAAATAAACCCGTTGGAGACCATCTGAGGAAGTTATATCCCAAGAGGATAGATTTCACAAGTACTTGACCCCATGAAATCACCCGCTAAGACCATCTGACTATAGATCCTCCTTCACAATGTGAAAGGGGTGAATTTCCCATTATTTATGGGGTTAATCAAACCTTTTTTGAAGGTTAATGACGCAGAATGGGTCAAAAAAATAGTAATATTAAATTTGATAGGAAACAATCTCTTGAAAAATAGACGCCTTGTGATTCTCATCGGACAATTTCCCCATCACCTGAAATGTTCCACCTTAGAGTCGGAACAATTATTAATCAGGAGTGGCCTGTTATCATGCTAAAAAATTGTAATACTTTATCCCAGTAAATAAAATTAAATGTTTTCTCGTCCAACACATAACCCAAAGGTAGTTCAAAACACAATTAGATCTAACAGACTCAAAGGAATTACCCCATTCATTATTTATATAATTTAATTTCACATTACAATGACAAAATTAAAATATTTCTTATACATGGAAAATATCAAATCATAGGATTAAAAATTAGACACACTATCATTAAATAAATATAACAAAAAATATATCCAATGGAAATTTCTAATGATGAAGAATGTGTTGAGGATATCACGAATCATCCTAGATCAAAACTATCTTGGATAAAAATAGTCAATTTAATAGAAAAAGGTATTACAGAACAACATCTGGTGGAATAATGGAGAGAAGGGGAAACATGTCCAAAACCACTAACAAGGGATTTAAGGGATTTAATGCTCTATTTTGATGTATGGAAGGGAGGTTAGAACACAAAAGTCACCTTGAAGTTTCCCTAAGGTTGAGAAGAGAATGATGAAGTGAGGTAAAATAATATTCAATCACACAACATGCCTTACAATTATAGGACAGTGAATTAAATAAGGGGGTAATATATATACACATCATTTAAATATTATTAATGGGATACACCAAAACACACATTGATTATGTGGAACATTAAAAACTCATGAAAGATACAATACATGTAATCTATTTACATGGAATGTAACTGTTCTGAATATGTTTTTAACACATTTTCCTTATAAAAAATCGCAATTCCTCTAAATTCTTCTCAACATAACATGAAACCATAACACTTTAACCATTTATACATAGAATCAATTATGTCAAAAAACAAAAATGAATATAAATAAGTCATTATCCACAAATAAAATCATTCCACAAGGATCTTCTCCATTTTTCTCATGATTCCTTCCAACCAAAGACTGCATATAATCAATTGATATGTTTCCACTATTGAACATGACCACAATTGTTTAAGGGAAAACAAAAAATCAGATAAAAGTGAAATTAACAAAATAATCTGAGAGTGATGTATATAAAAAAGAGGGTATCTTACAACTACAATCAATCTCACCAACAGATCTTAGATATTCCCCCACTCAAGCCCCATCATCACTATTGTTGGGATTATGGCCACCAAATCCCACATGAAATCAAATCCATACAGTAATTTTTCTATCATGTGACAGAAAATTGTGATATCATTGGTATAATCCTAATCCACATCCAATCATCTATCAACATTTTCAAACTATGACCAAACCCTTAATCATGAACCCTAGTCATGGTATCAATCTATTTCACTAAATAATGGTCGATCAATGATCAAATACAATGTTTTCATCAAACCGCCAACCAATGAAAATATCAGCGATGAATGTGTAAAGAAGTAATGGGAAAATGAAAAAATAGAAAATCAAGGAATGAACCTTGAACATTATTCATGTTGTCCATGATTAAGAACCATTATAATATGAGAAAATAGAATAAAAAAGTATTAAATTTCCTAGATTCATAGGGAAATAATCTCACACCAATAACATGATTAATACATGTATATCTATTTATTTCTTTGATTCATGCTTATCATTGGATAATGAAATAGGTAAATAAAACATTAATATAAAACACATATCCTTGGGTTAGTATTGATAAATGATATAGAATAAAATTTTCTTGTATGCGTTAGTGTGATCCTTAAATGTCATTAGAAAAAAATTTCATCAAACACTTATCATCATTCACCAAGATATCTTTGGGGGATCATATAAATAAAAAGACTATATGGAGTACCCCAAGAATTTAGTATAATTGTGTATTTATAGAGGATATGGTTAGATTTAAAAACATAAAATAAAAAATAAAAAATAACTATTTAATTTTATTATTTTCTCCAATTAATACACTTTATCAAACAGCCTGATGCTGATAAATATTGTTTCATTCCTTTTGTAATTCCCTTGTTTCAAACTCAAAAACATTGTTTAATTTCCCATTCATTTCCCCATTGGTGTTTAATTACATTATTTTAGTAAAATTATGTTCACATCATATGAATATTTTTATTATTTTTATTTTATCAATTGTTGAATCACCAATACTCGAAATCACGGGCCACCTTAATGCCAGGTTTCGAAAACATATTTAGTTTTAATCCAATGTTATATATGGAGAAAATAGGGATATCCACACAATATACTAATATATTGTTCTCATCCATCCTATATCTCAATTTACCCATGTTATCAATAATTTATTTTACATAATATATATAGAGGATTATCACGTGTAGATATATTTTTGGAAAATGTTGATGTATTATTATAGAATAAATGGTTTATTATATAATTGAAAATATCTATTTTATGAGAACAAAATACGTTTTGTTAGAAAAAATATTTTCATAACTATATAAAAATATAATCCTAATCACTCATTCAGAGGTAAGTAAATTAATATATTTTTATTTGATTATTATTACTGATTGTTTTAAATGGGTTTGTTTGGTTTATTTTATGGATGGTAGTAATTATAGGGTTTATTTATAAGAAATTTTTGGATTGTGGGTCAGAGTCATCATGGTTCATATAAAATGATGGATTAAATAAATTTACAGTTTATTTTTTATTAGTTGAATATAATTTAGTATTTATAAATGTCATACCTATTTTATATTCCAAGGGTGATAATTATGTTAGTGGTACAATAAAAACATTTGGATTGATTGAGGGGATATTAAATATTTTTTTAAGGATTAGGATAAGAGAACATTAGATAAAACCTTTGGGAAAAGTTTAAGGGTTAATTACTTGTATAAGATAACATCATGATTTTTTGGAAATTATTGTTTTGGATCCCCTAGTAATGATATCCATATCTAGATTATATTATTTGATGAATGCTCTAGTGTAAATGTACATAAAGATAATAAAACATAAAAGTGATGATTGGGTATTAAATCAATCTTCACCTAGTGCATGGAAATGATAACTAACTAGATATATGGTATTAAAATAATTGTTGGATATTATAAGAAAAATCACTTTATAGTCATTGATCCACATTGAATGATTTGATTATAAAATTATATAGTTTTTTTATAAAAAATAAAAAAATAATCATGGATATAGATATTTTCAACACATAGATTATTACATTGATCAAATAGTAATGTATATTTTAAATAAAATGGATGTAGAAGTCTTTCAAGGAGGCCGTCGTGGGGGATTCCTCGTCAGGGGTGTCGGGGTTGCATAGTATTCCACCGACTCAGTTGAAACGCAGAAGTGTGGGGTGTTTAGATGGAGCTCCTATCATTGAAATTTCAGAAAAGGAGATTCAGGAGGCTGCATAGTTTCATAATCTGACCCTGGTAGCCCGTTTGGATCCAGTGAAACCCTCACTAGAGGTGTTCAGATCCTTTTTGGATTCTTGGGGTTTGCTTCATTCAGTGGCAGTTTCGGAACACTTTTGGTTTGTGTTCTGCATTTACTTCTTCAGCAAGGAGGATTTTGTGTGGGCATGGGCGCGGGTTGATAGGTGTTACGGTGGCCGTCGATTTACCCTTTCACGATGGTCATAGGAATGTCATTATGGCATAAAATCCCACATGTCTATGGTTTGGATCAAGCTTCTGGGGCTACTTCTTCCCTTCTATAACCCTGAAATTTTGGCGGCTGTGGGGGACTCGTTGGGAAGATTTCTATGTTCTTATTTGAACACGTAGATGCTAATGGATGCGGCTAATCCTCACATTTATGTCGAGATGAATCTTTTGGATAATTTCCCTTCTCGTGTCCTAATCCGGTAACCTGAGGGGTTCAAATGGTTGCAACTCTTGGTGTTCTAAGCTCCACCCAGATTTTGCTCGTCTTGTGGATTTCAAGGGAATTCGGTGGATTTTTGTAGAAAAGGGAAGAAAAGACATTGTAATCAGGGGGATGGGCATGGTCATAGTGATCTCTAGTAGGATTCTCGGCTAGATATGGTTGGATCGTGTGGTAATATGGATTTTCAGGGTGTGTTTAGCGCAGTGTTGTCCTCTTAAGTTATACTGTCTTCTTCCTCAGAGGGGGTGGAAAAAGTTAGTAGCACTTCGATGCCCTTTGATTTTTCAAATTCTATCGAATTCGTGCCTAAAAAACCTCAAAATTCGGAGGGGGGACACAGGTGGGAGGTCTTTTGTCAAATGATCTAGATTTATCTATTTGGCCGATGCAGTCAAATGGTGTGGCGATGGATTTTTTGGATGCTGATGTGATGGACAATCCTCGGTCGATGGTTTCTTCCTTATTTTCCAGAAGAATCAAACTATTACTTACTTGTGGGGATACAGGAATACCCAGGGGATTATATTCACCCTATAGAGGTATGCTGGTTCCTTCTCCTCTTTATGTTGGTTTTATTCAATCCACCCTTCTAGGCAAGGTGGGGCACTCCAAAGATGACAACTGCAATCTGTCATGGGGGAATTTACCTGATGGGGTGACTAAGGAAGTCGTCGCTTCAAGTAGGTCACCTGCTCAGTTGGCTTTGAATGATTTTCATCAGATGTAAAAAGATTCAGTGGCTTCCTGTTATTCTACAGGGAACATGATTTCATTGATGGATGAAGCAGATAGCCCACTAAATAAGAAGATTCTTGTACCAAAGAGAGGATCCCTATCGGCAGGTGCTTCAAGACCGGTTACACGGTCGATATCCAAAGATGAGTGTTGCAGAACGTTATTTTTCCTCAGCCAAGGTAATAATGGTAGAAGGGACAAAATCTCTATCTGCTAATGGTTTCCTTGATTATTTGGAATTCCCGGGGGCTGGGAGTACAAGGAAAGAGTGCCTTTATGGCTTCGGAGTCTAGGAAATATGGTATTTCATTAGCTGTGATTCTGGACCCTAAACAGGATATCAGTAAAATCAATTTCTTTGTGAAGAATATGAGTTTTGGTCAGTTATTTCATGACCACCCTACGAATAAGAATATATGGTTGTTCTGGAAATGTAGAATTCAGGTGGATTTTATGTAGGCTACGAATCAGTGTGTAATGGTGAAGATTGGGATCGAAGGCATTGGAATTTGGTTCTCTTTAATTTATTCTAGAAATGACTTACAAGAACATAGGGGTCTGTGGGAGTATCTGGAGGCTTTTGATCCATCAGGCGTTCCTTGGTTCATTGGTGGGGATTTTAATGTGATTGTTGATGTCTCGGAAAAGAGAGGTGGTTTGGAAAGATTGTTCAATGGTATGCTTGACTTCAATAACATCATGTCTAGTAAGGGCTTGCTGGATTTGGGCTTCAATGGAGGTAAATATACCTGGTGTAATAATCGGAAGGGGACTAGGCACTTTTGGAGTCGAATGGGCAAATGCCTTTCAAACATCCATGGGTGAGACTCCTTTTCCCTTTCCACAGTTTCCCACTTATCCCGTCCTTTTTTAGAATACACCCCGCTACTGGTTGATCTCAAACGTGGGGTATTGGAACCCAAACACTTCATGTATTTGTCTAAATGTCATAGTTTGGAGGGTTTTCTTCGAATGATGCAGAACTCATGGGAACGACAGATTGAAGGGAGGGCTTGGATAGGGCTTTCTGGGTGGCTGAAGTGACTTAAGTCCGATATTGCTCATTGACATTATAATAATCTAATTGAGGATATTTTTGTGGATTCTATTCATATGGAAATTGATAATTTGGAGGATCAACTTCAGCGGAGTTGGGATGAGGGATTTTCATTAGGTTATGTGATAAGCGTAGCTTCCTGGATGAGAGGGTGCTGGAGATTGAAAGAGATTACAGGCTCCGCTCTAGTGTTACATGGCTTAAAGAGGGTGACCTCAATACCACATTCTTCCATTCATGTTTAGAGGAGTGGCAAATTATGAAACTCAAAATTAATCTTCAGGATGGATCTTACACTTCTAATGTCAATATAGCTGGTCGGTTGGCCTTGGATTACTTTGAGAAGTTGCATGTAGGTGATATGTGAGGTGACCGGTTGAATGGTGGCTCTATAGAGGATCGGGAGGACTTCTTGGGAGCTATCCATAGAAGTCTTGAGGTAGAGGATAACAACATCCTCATGGCCATTCTAGAAAGCGATGAGGTTTGGTGTACTGTCTGCAGTATGCCCCTATACAATGTACCTGGCCCAGATGGTTTTCCAGGGAGCTTCTATATGGCGGCTTGGGATTTTGTGGGGGTTCATGTTACTGAGTACATCCAAGATTTATTTTGGGGAGGTTCCATTAACAATATCTCATGTTCTTCTAGAGTTGTTTTGTTACCAAAACTCCAAGAACCTTTGTCCATTGATCATTTTAGACCTATTTTCTTATGCAACGTTTCTTACAAGATTTTGGAAAGTCTACTAGCTAGGAGATTGAACATGATAATACCGAAATTGATCTCTCTGAAAAAACACGGTTTTATCAAGGTAAGGGCATTCAGGGGGTGATCGGAATTGCCAAAGAGTTGGTGGAAGATATTAATAAAAGGGTGATTGGCTCCAACTTCATCATTCCAGTGGATATGGACAAGGCTTATGATAAAATGAATTGGAGCTTTATTATTTAGTTCATGAGAGGTATGGGTTTTTCTGAATGGGTGTGTGGCCTATGCTTTCATTTCTATTCATCCCCATGGCCATCCATCTCTCTTATGGGTAAGAGATTTAGTGATTTCAAAAGTGTGCGGGTAGTGAGACATGGGGACCCTTTTCCCCCATTATGTTTATTATTGATCAGGAGGCCCTCTCACAGAATTTACACAGCGGCATGGAGGAAAGAAGGATTCTCCCTTATCACACCAAGCCTCAGATGGATCCATGTCACATCGTATGATTCTTGATGATGTTTTGATTTTCTTGAATGGTAGGAGATCTTCCATTTTTCATCTTATTGGAATTATGGAGACCTATGGTTTCTTAAGTGGCCAACGTATCAATCCGAGGAAGAGCAGCATTTTCATTTCAGCTAAATGTTCAAGAAGGAGAGCTTAGTATATTCAGAATATACTAGGAATTCAGCGGAAGAAATTTTCAATGATTTATCTTAAGGAACCTATTTCTAAGAGGATTCTTAAAAAAGAATTTTTTGAGGATCTCATTAACAGAATGTTTGGAATAATTTTAAGTTGGAAGAGTAGATTTATTTCCTTCGGGGGTCGGATCACTTTGATAAATAGTGTGATTTCATCAATTCCAATGCATTTAATGTCTGTGATATCCCCTCCAAAAGTCATTATTTATTTGATGGAGAAAATTATGAACTACTTTTTTTGGGACACCAATTCCATGGGCATGGCTCATTGGGCTTCATGGAATCATCTGGCTAAACCAATTGAGGAGGGTGGAGTAGGTGTCAAGGACATATCCCTAACAATTTTGTCTGTGCAGGCCTGTATGGCATAGGATTTTATGGTTGGCGATTACCTATGGGAAAAATTCCTCAGAAATAAATATGGACAACGTTGGGAGATGTGGAACAAGCTGAAATTTTCCAGTCTGGCAAAGAATGTGTTGCACCATCTAGAGATCCTTTCGGAAAACTCATTTTAGGTGGTAGGGAGAGGGGAGATCAGTTTATGGCATGACAATTGGGTTGGGTAGAAGCTGTTTTTTCCATGCTGTCCAGTTTTAGATATAACAATCAATGAGGCTTCTCACTTTCCCAGATTTTTGGATGTTATTCTTAGTATGGAGTAGAGGGCCATTTACCAGGAGATTATTTTTAATGAGGAGGATGAATGGGTCTATTTTATAGGTTCTGGTTTTAGTTTTATTAGCGGACATGAATACAAAACACTAATCCATCAAGGAGGGGTTCACGATGAGTGCGGCGCTCAGCTATGGTACAAAGAGGCACCTACGATGTTTAATTTTCTGGTATGGAGAGTCCATAATAATGCCTTGCCAACGGAGGATAATGTCCAGCGAAGTTGGATTTCCATGGCCTCACGATGATATTGTTGTACTAATCTAAAGGTAGAATCAGTCTTCCATTTATTCATCCAATGTGAATGGGCCAACTATCTATGGATTCTTATGGGTAGCTGGGGATGTCAATATACTATTTTCTCTTCTTTGCAGGACTTCTTTGCTAGCTGGTTTATTGGTGCAGGGAGTCAAGATATGGAATTCAAGAGCCGTAGCATTATTGAGCTTTGTATTTTTAGACATTGTGGGAGGCTTGGAATAAGGCGGGGACTGAGTTGCGGCCCTCAGATACTTTCCTAAAAGCTAGATCGAAGGGGATGGTTCATGAGCTGGCTTTTATGGTGAATGGCGAACATTAGTCTTATTTGATTTGCAGGTTGCTAAACCGGAGTTCGGACCCGACTAGAACAAAGGGTAGCTGGATCCGATGGGATCCACCGAGGATCGGATATAAACATAATGTGGATGGATCCTGTTTAAATGGTCAAATGCGTGGGGGCAGTCTTCTACGAGATGATTACGGCTCTATGTTGTTCACCTTCAGTAGCTTCTATGGGCTGGGGAATTCGTTGGGTGCGGAACTAAAGGCTATCCAAACAGGTATCAAGCATTGAAAATACATCAATTTGATATGTTATGAGGTGGATTCAGACTCTGAAATTGCGGTAAGAGCTATCAACGGATAGGTGGATCCTCCTTAACATCTAATTTATTTGGTCTGTAGTTTCATATTGGAGCTCAGACAGGTTTTCTTGGTTCACCATGTGGAAAGGGAGGCTAATTTCACAGCGGATGCACTATCTCGGGGAGGTAGTCCGGAGGTCCCGTTAAATGTGTTTTCTAGTTTGGGATCTTTTCCCTGGGAGTGAAATAATTTTGTGTGGGTGGATGCACTCGGTCTGCATCACTTTAGACCCCCGTGACAAACTTTGCATTATGGGTAGTTTCTCATTTTTCTATTAATAAAATATAAAGGCAATTATTGATCGATCGAAATTTTAAATAAAGGATTCCTTGAATTAGAAATATTTAAATGGAGGTTTTATATTCTTATTTTTGACATGATCATAACCTTTTTGGTACTACTATTTTGATGAATCATGAACATGGAAATGAAGCTGAGTAAGGAATGTATCTCAAACCACTATGTCTTGTCACCCAATATGGGATCATATACAAATTGTTGATAATTTTACTATATTCATGTAATGCTGACATATGTGAGTTTCTTCATACGACATAAAAATGTGGGGTCATCATATTAATAGAAAACTAATCATGAAACACTTATCTATTTTCATTAATGATTGATATTTTCTAAAGACATTTTTGTATCTTTTAAATTTTATATGGATTATGTAAAAAATACAAATATTGTTCAATATAATAATAATTAATCATTTATATGATTATATTAAATGGTATGAATAGGAATGAAAAGGAATTTTACCCCATGGTTATATTTTTCAGAAAACCATTGATGTACATTTGAGCAAGGGATATATAAAACATATGTTGAAAAAGATAATTGATTTTGAAAAGAGTTAAGTTAAACAGTATTTATAAACATATAATTTTTTATTGATTAAATATATTTTATAATTAATTTTATTTTATAGGATTCTTCTCCTAATTTTATGTATTATCATATATATTGACCTATGTGTGGCTTTGTGAATTTGTTCTTAATGTGATTTAAGGGACAAAAATAATGTCAATTTTCATGAAAATTTATGGATTAATTATATTTTAATTTCATGGATATTAATATGGTGTTTGGAAAGGAATAATATGAATTAAATGTAATTATATTAAATATGTGTAGGGATATTTGATTATATGAATTATTAATATTGTTTTTCTAATGTTATGTTACTCGATATAGCCTATGATAATAAGGTAGACTTCATCTTAGAAGATCTATAATAAATAATAGATATGATAAAAACAAAATAAAATACATTCAATGGTGTATAATTTTTCAAATTATGACAACATAAGTTATTAAATTGGGTAGAACAACTAGATTTACAAATTTTTTAATATTACTATGTTGATAACATTCTCAACATGAGATACTTTACTAAAACGATCAATGAATTAATTATTATCAATAAAATTTAAGAATAATATGAGATCTAGTATATAATAATATTTCAATCTATAATTATGAAAAATGATTTATGGTTATCAAAACCTTATGTTTTAATAATAACTATGTAAATAAATACAAATTTTCTTGGTATATATTGAATTTTAATTTAAAAGTCTATTCTATAAATTTTAGGATTTTTATTTTTCAAAATTAAAAACATTTTTTAATTACACATATTATAAATATACTTTGGTGATTTTTTATAGTTTTATAAAATAATTCATTTCTTTGTGAATAATGAAAAATAATTTCTTTTTATTAAATCATAATGTTAACGACACTATCAAAATGTAAATGTAAAATAAAAACTCATAAAACATTTTTTTGATCATATATTAATTATGTGAAGATACCAAAATTTTCAAAATAGAATTATGAATTTAGAAAACCTAAAATCTATAAATTAATTATTTTTTAATAAGATATTATATATTTTTATTTTCCCTTATTAAAATATTATTTCTGTAATATTTGGTTTTTTCTTGATTTTATAGACACCTATGTTTTTTCAATTTTATAATAAACAATTTTATATCATTAAATTCAATTATATTTATAATTTTATCCAACACCATAATTATGAGCATAAAATCACAAACCATATACAAATGGGTTTTTACATGTTATAAGGGATAATTTTATAATTAATATTTTTTTCATATAATAACATTAATGGATAAAATATATTTTGTATTTCAAATAATTAGGTCCCTAATATAAAATAAGGGCCATTTTAATTTTAGCCTTTAAAATTAAATTACTTCATTAAATATTAGTTACCATGATAAACCCAAAACTAGTAAAAAAATATTTCTAATAGTGAAGGACATAAAACATGCTTAATATAATAATAAATGTACCAACACACACTTCTATAAATGAAACATCATTTTTGAATGAATGAAAACATTATTTGAAAATATATGTATTTAAAATCCAATTAATATATATTTTATTTTGGTATTTTCTATGTTCAATATGATTTAAAAGATAGTTATGTTTCATAACTTTTAATAACATAACTATTGTATATTGACCATTAAGATTATTATGTTAAGGGTTATGATAAATTCTGATTGACAATGAAGGCAGGAGTGATAACCTCAAGTATTTGGATGGTACTATATGAATCTTATTTATCAAATCTTTAATGAATACCACATCTATATTATTTTCACATAACCACTCCCAAGGTGTTATTCAAAAACTAGAAAACGAGAAATACCATTTTTAGTAGAGGTTCGTGCTTCTTGAGATCACTTCACATACAATGTTCTCCGAACAACCCCAGGAAAATACGACGATCACACACCTAACACTTATGAAATTCTCTTCTATAATATGGGGTTATGAATCTGGTCCTTAAAATTAAGATTTTATATATTTTTTTTAATAAAAATAAAAAATACAATCATTTATTTTTGTTATTACTTTTTAAATTACTATATATTGAGTTTGATAAAATTTTGATTTTGATAACATGACATATTAATAGTCTTTTTAAAAAATCTATCAATTCAATGAAGATATGTTTTCTAGTGAATTCAGTAATCTTTGAAATAACTAATATTGTTTAAAAATATATTTCAAAAATAAATTTTATTAAATATAAATAAGGATTTAATTCTATGAAGTTATATGTAAGGTTCTAGATCAATTATTTTGAAAATATAGTATTTTTAAATAAAAGTGGGTTTTTAAAATTGTAAATTATAATATATTGTTGAATTATTTTCAAAAAATTATTATTATTGAAATCGTTGCGTTGAAAATATCCATCGGTGAATTTTTCATATATTAATTAGACTTTCAAAAATTTTGTAAAAAATTAAATGTGGTATGATTATTTGGTTTGTTTTATGAAAGAACGTGATCACATAAATTCTATATTGAGTATCCAGGGCCCAAATTAATTTTTCCTATAATTCTTTTATTTTTTAAGAGCTTCAATTAAATTTATATACCACTAATAAATCCTCTATAAGGTATATTATATTTTAAGGTTAAAAATTAATTCGGTTTGAACATCACTCATTTTGAAATCACCAAGGGCATTACGTTCTTGAGTTTCATTGTTAGTTTTAGAAAATAATAATATAAATACATTTTTGGTAGAAACCATACCGAAAATCTATTGGATTGTATGGGGTTTGTATTAATTTATCATATACCTCACAAAACATTCTTTATGAAATTGATAATAAATTTTGTTCACATTTTCTATATAACCCAATCGAACCTCACATTCACGTCCACTCAAAAGTCTAGGATGGTGATGTTACTCTACCCTTACCTTTCTTGATCCCACATAGAGATCCCCCATGATCTTAATAATATCCTCTAATGATTTTTTATTCCACCTCTCACGATAAGCGATCATATGGATCTCCTCATTTCTCAATAACCTCCTTTAAATTTGTCTTTTTGATTCCCAATTTATTTTCATTTTGGGGTAGGTTTTCTCTTATCCATATTATTGTAATTATTAATTCCATGTAATTAGAATCAAAACATAGTAAGTTTTAACCATTTAATTAATCTTTATATACCATTAATATTCTTATGAAATCATCTCGAAATATTATCCTTTCCAATTTCCACTCAATGGTATTCATCATGTAGTATATATCATGCATTTATTCATGATTACCATGTATTATGCCCACAATCATTAATATTTTGGGAAAAATTAGATAAAATAAATCCTTATTCATTATACACAATGTGGAACACTATTTCATGTACATGATATGATATTGTTAGGTGGGCCTCTACTTATATAGTCATATGTAACACTAGGTAATCTTTTTATCTCATGTGATTCCATGTATGCAGCATGGGTTGTCATCCGAAGAACAATATAATGATTTATTGGGGGTTATACATGGAATACGTTTTTGATTTTATGTCTAATGTGGTTTCAACATTTTTAATATTCCTCCATGTTAACATCATATATAATTCCTTGATGTTTATATTTCAAATTTTCTCCACTTTAATGTCTCATGGAAATTTGTATTCAATAACATGCATTCATTTTTTCATGATATTCATTGATTATTCCCTTAACTAGATTTATAGCACAAAATTTAATTATGCACATCCCCAAGCTAGCCTTTATAGTTTTTTAAAGTCCATAGATAAAAGGGGAAGTTTTAAAGTTATCAAATAATGATCTTGAAGCCTTGTTTTTAGTAATTATATCATTAATTTAATTTACCAAATACACTAGAAATCATGATATTTTGATAATTTATTATGTTTATCATTATATAATAAATATTGAATTAATTTACATTAAATATGGGTTTTCATTGTTTTTTTCATAGATATTTTTATAAATTTATAGAGATTATGGTTATAAAACACCATTAAATTCCTTAGGGATAATAATTACACTGGAAGTTACTGATTTTTTATGTGTATATTAAGTGGATTCCAAGAAAATATATCTCTTCTTAGAATGTAAAAATGGATTTGGATTTCAAGAGTTTAACTTCTATGTAATTACCCAAAAAACGTTTCATTGGGATTGATGTGATCACCACCTAGTGATTGAAAAAACTCCTTATTATACACCTACTTTAAAATTTTCATTAGATATTATTTTGGTAAATTCACAAGTTCCATATGAACCATCTTGAAGGGAATAGAATTTACAATAAAATTTGATCTGTGGAAATATTACATGGAAAAAAACAATGAAAACTATAAATTCATAGGTCAAGGAATATATTCCACATATGATTTATTACTTTATTGTACATAGTCTCCATTGAATGTGTATGGAGGTTTTAATATTAATAATCCAAAGTAAATTTTGGATGATGTAAATGATGAAAACCAAAATAAAGTTGTAAAATGAAATATTATCATCAATTTATGAACATGAAATGTCCCATGCCACTATGGGTTTGTTCTCTCTATCATACCATAAAAGTTTATTAGAACTATTCAAACACCATAACTATTTTTTCATGTAGATCTATTAGTGAAAAAGAAAAATGGGGTTTTTATTGTATACTAAGTATATAAATCCTCCCCTATACAATTGTATGTTCTTATAATACTCTACAACCATTAAAAACCCTTTTTTTAATTATTCGATTTTATTTTTAAAAATGGATTAGAATTCCTTATATTGAGCATACAAAATGGTCAAGGTGTAGGAAATCACCTTACATATTCAAAACTTCCCTATGATAAATAAAATATCAACGAGGATAATTAATCTTATTTAGTATCATTATCGACATCATGGATAATATTTATTAGTATTAAATTATATTTATATCAAATGATTCAAATTAAGGAAATGATCTTCCTTGATGAAGTTCCCATTATAAAGTAATATACTAATGTGTTTTCGAAATAATTGTATAGAATTATTCTATGATAATATATTGAGTTCTAAATAGATCTTATAATATGATCTTTTCTCATATTTATGATTCATATAAAGTCGATTTAGTTAAAATTAAAATAATCTAGAAAAGTATTTGTATTTCAAGCACTTCATCATGGGTTTTATTGGTTATCTACTTCAAATAGAATGATATGTCTATGCGACTCTTCATTTATTATCATGATCTAAAATTCATAATAAATAAGAAATTTACTCTACCAATTATATATGACTTCTTTAACTATATATGTGGATCCCAATACATCTCCAAGGAGTTAATTTGTTGAGATATTATCATTTAAATGTGAGGAAGGAGTATATTTCAATGGATTCTTTTCAATCATGGTATAAGTGAAAAGAGTTCATAGATATTTTATTTAGACTTATTAATGCTATAGAAATATTCATGCACATGATAATAGAGTATTTATGGATTTCCATCATAATATTTTCTGTATTATATCTCAAATAAAATCTAATAAACACTTGGTAAAGAGAAATGTGATGTGAATTTGGTTTCTTTATTAAATACATTAAATAAATAATAAATGTATAAATCAAATAGTAAATGATACTTTTAGATTTAGCAAGTAATCTTTCATTTTAATTTTATCAGTAGTAAAGTGATATTTATATATCCATGAAAAACATATAAAATTGAGGGATGGACTAGATAAACCTCTAGGATAAAAATTCAATGTTTTTGTGGAATAACATGGATTTTTTTTATTTATTAGAATCTTCACATTACTATCAAGAAAAATAAACAAGATAACTATAACGAGGTTGTGGTTTACCATAAATAACGAACTCAAATAATGATGTTAAGATATTATTAAGAGACTATCCACTGATATTTTTTTCACATTAACCACCATTATGGATATATTTTTCATCTAAAATGATGGGCCTAAGATGGTTTGGATTGTATAGACATTCAATAATACAATGTGATGTTCTATGACTCCCTTAATCTAGGATCCATGTGTAGAAATAACTGAAACATGATCTAGAATTGGTTGTTTTGACCTTTTCATGGGATATTTGGTGATATAATATTTACATAGGAAGGTTTTCCATATATATATATATATATATATCATAAAACCATCATGTATAAATTTTCAAAAAAAAATGATAATAATATGATCCCATGAATATAGTTAGATACAATTCAAAATTAAGAATATTCCGTCCATTACATTTATAATAATGTTATGAAAATTTTAGATACATTGAGAAGAACAAATCCCCCATCCCAATCCTTGATGAGGATTCAATGGGATCAAATATTTTTAGAATGTAATATGATGTACATATGAATAATAAAAGGATCATCACTCTTCCATTCACAAACAGTAGCTCAAAAATCATTTTATAAGAGGATCATGGAGTCACATAATGATGTTTATGTTCTATGGAAAATGGTAAAAAATATTTTATAGATTAAATTATGTAATGATGGTGTTATATGGTTTTGAAATCATATGTGTGCTCCATTGATAACAGAAATGATGATTTAATTTCTAGATGATTTTCATAACACTTCATTATATCGTCAAATATTAAGATCTAAGATGTATAATTATATGAGGGAGATGATATTGTTTTATAACATTGAGAGGAAGAATTATAAATTAATATAATGATTATTAGTGTTCAATAAGGTAAATTATGGAATAAATAAGTACAAGTGTATGATAACATCCTTTGCCAAACTAGTATAGAAATGAGTTATCATAAGCAATTATATCATCACAGGACTCCCCAATACCCCTAAATGCAATAAATCATTTTTGTGGTATTGAATCATCAAACTAAGTTAGCATATTTAAATGATATTAGTGAATTTTTATCCCATGAATAATCCACAGTGAAATAAATAAGGAAATAGTATGAATAAATTTTATTCCAATATCTATTATATATGATTGTGATCTGAGGATATTCATGATGCTTTGGAGAATCCTTGAGTTAGTATTAGATACAGTGTTGACCATCACTACTTCATATCACCCATATAATGATGGATAATATGAAAGGATCATTAACACTCAAGGGTATATGATATGATCATTTTCAATGGATTTCCAAGGATGTTGGGATCAGTATGATCCCCCAGCGGATTATTATATAACGATAATTTTCATTAAAAATTCAAATGGAAAATTATATATCTCTGTATGGGAATGGGTTGTAGAGTTCAAGATGTTTGGTTGAAGTTAGATAATATAATATGAAGTGTGATTTTCTATCCATTATATGATAGATATAGTTCAAACCATTGAACAACATATAGAATCTACCCCGAATTGTCATAAAAGCAACATGGAAAATCATCAATTAGACCTGAAGATTGAGATCAAGGATTGAGTGTTCCATTATTTATCACAATAAAAGAAGGTTGTGTGTTATGGGAAGTAGGTAAATATTTTACTAATATATATTATCTTTTTTTATATCCTTGATTTCATTATAGTATTTGAATTTAAACTATTTCTCCCACATAAGGTACTTCAATAACATTTAATATACTATGTATCCCTCTTCGAGAATTACACACCATAACCCTCACGTGTACTAAATCCAGAACTGGTTCAATTTTATAATTAAATTTCATATGACAAGAATATTGTGATGATCATAGATCATGGATATAATTGTTAAGAAAATAAGAAACTCACCTCATTAAATTATTTTGGTCGAACCACATGTTTGGGTAAGAGAAATTGGAATCATAAGATTAAATGAAATATATTTACCCCAATCTATATTAAATTAGGAAATTAAATTATGTGGGAAAATTTTTAATAGGGGGTGGAATGTGACAACACAAAATTTTATAATTTTAATTACATTTGTTGAGTGAATAAATACATTATGAAAAACATTTATGGAAAGAACATGGCCTACATTGGTTGTTTTGGACCTTTATAGGTTTTATAAGATTTAAGAGACCATTAATCATCATAATTTTTTATAATATAGTCATAATAAAATATACATTATGATAATTATGTTAAGGGTAATGATAAAATCAAATAGATATATTTTGAGGATTTGATTTCATCAACTAGTGGGATAGAATCAAATGAATCCCATTTATCGATGCTTCTGGGAGAGATAAAAATAATGGGATTTCCCCTTTTACAAGACACATATAAGATAAAATAAATAAATCATGAGAGGAAATTTTTATATGAAATATTCTGGTTTGTTTAGATCATGACCCAAAACATCTTTGTTGAACCCCAACAATAAAATATCATTATCACACACTATACCCATAGGGTAGTCACTGGTATATTAGAAGGATAAGTATCTTGATCTTAACTGTATAATTAGTTATATTTTCATTCAATAAAATAATAATTATATATATAATTTATATTATTACATAAAAATGTAAGTGATAATTTGTATAAGAGAAATTTTATTTTGATGCGATGAAAAAAAATATTTCTTAGAAAATATATTATTTCAAAACAACAAACACATTTTTATATCTTTAAGTACATTCAATTAAATTATATTTTTGTAAAATATTATTATTAGGTAATATTTATAAAATATAATGATAATATAAACTTATGAAGTCATATGTATGTTCTTGAAAAATGTTATTGTGAAAAAACCAGTAATTTTATTAACTAGGGGATTTTTATTTAAAAATTTAAATTCTAATATTTAAATAATTATTTTTGTAGTATAAATATTATTTTTTAAATCTTTATATTTTAGTTATCCAATGGTGAGTATTTCATAATATTATGAATCTATCAAAATTTTGATACAAAAATAAACATAGTTTAATTATATGGTATGTATAATGACATTATAAAATCCCATAAGAGATATAATAAATATAATATATAGTATCCATGATCCAAAATGTTTTCCACTATAAATTAATATTTTTTAGAAGTTATTTGACTAATTTTATAAACCCTAGATTAATATTACAAGACATATATTATATTATAAGGTTTTAAAATTAATTCATCATAAACATGAATCACTTCCACATCAATAGGGGTATTGTATTTATGATTTCAATAATTTAAATTTTATAAAATAAAATATAGTCATATTTGGTATAAAAAATGGGAACCCCATCGGATGTTATGTGTTATTTATTAATATATCATATAATATCCAAAATATATGTGTGGAAATAAATAATGAATTATCAAATGTTTGAATATATAAAACCACCCAAAAATATAATAATCTTCACTAAATACCCTTGAATCACCATGTTACACTACCCTTCTCTCCATATATACCTCCAATGGTTCCCCATGATCATAAGAAGACCCTAACATTATTTTAGAAGCACCCTTTTAATGTAATGGGTCCCCTCCGTCTCCAATGTATCCAATAAAATATTTTAAATTATTATTTTTTAAATAATTAATATAGGGATATATTTTATCATATACCAATAATAATTATTATCATTCTCAATTGATGGTATACCACCTTCACTGTCATTTAACATTCTATTAATCTTTTTGGTTTTCGGTAAGATACTGAAATCATATTTTGAATTTCTATGAAAATATTTTTTCACCAAATACCCTTTCCTAATGACCATCATAATTATTCACATAGTTTTATATATAATTTATTTATTGATTATTTAGATGTATGAAACCAAAAATCGATAATCATGGGGTTTTATATGGTGAAATACATCCTTATGTTGTATGATATTTGTGGGGAACTTATGGATGTCCATAATATGAATGTGATATGTGCGAAAAAATTTATATATCCCTATAATTAATTTTATAACACTTTAATATCATCAGATACCAAGTATGGTTAATGAGAGTTTTTAATTTTTTTAAAAAAATTCTTATGTCTGTAAGGTTAGCATTAACATATGATTATGATGTCATGTTTTATGTTGTTTCCAGATTCCTATATTTCATTCATGTTACCACAATATATTTCTATTTGATGTTAATGTTTTTTATTATCACCCCTTTAATACCCCATTAATATTCCTCTTAACTTGAATTTATTTTTTCAACAAGTTATGATGGTATTATACCCTTATTTGGATTTTTTTCACACTCCATTCTTATAAACATACTAATGATATCCAATATAGTTTTAGAAGTTCTAAGGAATGTAAGAGATTTTTTTCAAATTAATAAATTATTATATTATATATATATATATGGTTTATTTCCTATAATAAATTTCATAATAAAATTTGGAATGATGATCTTCTTGTGTGGTATTAAGTAAATATTTATGTAATAAATCATGAATAACGGTGTATTAAATTATGGGGTTTCTAAATTGAAATTAATAGTTGGGTTGGGATTGACAATGTCCTATCCCCCATACTATTTTTTATTTTTGAATATTCATGACAAGTGAAGCATGTGAACTCATTAAAATGAGTTGACAAATTTTGAAAAAAATGATATTCTCTCAACATATAAAAGGGTCTCCTCACCATATTTTCAACACCAATAGAAAAATAATCATTCCTCTTAAAAATATAAATTTTTTTCATCCCCTATATTATAATTATTTTCCCTTAATCTTATGGAAAAAATAAATAATCTAAGGCCATTATTTTGAAGGATTCTTCTAAAGGAAACCCCTTGTCCTGAATATGATTATCCTTTTTGAAATAGCATTTTATTTTCATTATTATATTATAAACTATAATTTTATTATTACAACATAATTAAATATTTATTTTTTTATATTTGTTCTTATTATTTTAAATTAATAACTATTAAAAAATTTAAGTATTCTACTATGAAAAATGAAATCACGAACTATATAATGGGAGGGCTGCCAACTCCATGAAGTGAAAAATGTTCTGTAGAATCATTGACTATATATACTAATTATAAGGTAAAAATTAAAGAATATTTATGAAGTATTTAACAAAATAATGTTTATTAATTTGTTTATTATAATAAAGCATATTTTTCTCACATTTCTTGATTAATGATAGAGCTAATCGTGTGATGTGTGGACTACCCCCAATATCAATGAAAAATTTCATAATTTATATAGATTCATAATTATTCATAAAACTGTAGCTAAATATTATTGAAAAGTTTAAAATTATCTTTGTATTTTAAAAATTGTTATTTAACAATGATATTATTCCTAGAATTTACTACTTTCAAAATCATAATCATTAATTAATTATTTTATGTTCTTGGTTGGTTGGTCTCACCACTTGCATGCACTACATAATAAAACAATATCCATGATTATTATCTAAACTTAATCATGGATAATATATAATATAAAAAATAACATAATTATAAGATTTTAGTTCTAGAATGGTAAAATTAATTTTTATGGTACCAACGCCAATTTCTACAAAATCACAGAAAAATAATCATAAAAAATTTAAAATTTTATTATCGTAACCAAAGAACCCATATAATAAAATTATAAAATAATTATTATTTTTAAAACAACCATTAATATATCATGTAATATATGGGAATGAAGAAAATTGGTAGAATAATTAATAAAAACAACACCATTATGAAATTGCATCAAAATAATCCAGATTAATCATACTCAATATTGAAATAGGGAATTGTTAACTAATATAAATTTTTAGAATAATTAAAATAAGGTTTTTAAATGGATATATATATGAATAAAATTTGTATCTATATATTTAATAGAGTTATTTATTATATAAGAAATTAAAGAGAATTAGTGGAAGTTAGGAATTAACATAAGTGTTTCATATCTTGAAATTTCACCGCTTGAGGTATATACATTATTACACAACATTTTCTCTTTTGGAATGTATTATGTACTACCCATTTGTATTTTTTATCTTGAAAAAATAATTATTAATTTTATTATGATTTTACATTTCCATTAATGTATTTTCACTACAAAGTTTCATTGTTCGTAGTAGTCTATGTGTCATTTTTAACCTAATGAGACATGTTTAACATTCCACCCAATCAAAACCACTGTATAATTTTTTAACAACCATATTGATTTTATATATGAATTACTTTACATTTTAATGAAAATTAATTTTTAAATTAATGGTCTCCTTATCCTTATCTTATGATTCTTACAATATATATACCTTGATATTTTTGTTCTAATATCATTTTCAATGTAAAAATTCAGTTAAAATAAGATCCATCATGGAATATTGTATTGTTTTCTATCTTAAATCATTATAATTTTATTCTTATATTTTCATAAATAGATTTTTACTTGTCTTCTTCTTATTTTATTTTCATTAAGGGTTCATTAATTACTTGTTGTAAGTATACATACACTACAATTTATTTTTAGATGGATAATAAACATTTATATATATCTATATTAATTTTTTTATTTATATAATGTCTTAAACTATGCGTTGATAATTAATTCATGTTATTTTCAACTCCATGAATTTTTTTAATTTTTTAATGGAACATTTATCATTATATGTTTCTTTTTCTCATTGTGTGAAATGACTCACCATACAATATTTTCCTTGAAATAATTTATTTCCACCACCTTCAACACATTATATTTCACATTATCTCTCATTTATAATTGTTTCTAAAATAAAATAAATTTTCAGCCTATTTTATAAAATATTTCTTTTAAAATTGTTTTAATTTAGTAGGGGTATTTTTTATTTCAAATGATATTTCTCCAAAAATAATAAAGAGTTATTTCTAATGTCATTTTCCTATAATATATATTATCCTTTGTTAATGGTATTATCAAAATGATACAATCAACAATATTCTCAAATATGACCTATATAATGTTATTTTTATTTGATGATATGATCTATCACTGCTTTTTTCATTAGAAATCATCATATGTTAAATGCATTTTTTGTTTCAATTGTAAAAAAACTAATTTTAATCCCTTTATTTAAGGATGTTCATATAGATTTCACAATCTATTTGATATTGGAAAAATTTTACATAATCATACACCCCACACTCAATACGTTTTTAGGTTGAGGTATGATTACATAAGAATTTATTACATTTTTCAAATAAAGAATAATGAAATTGAAAATACTATTTATTATAATATGGTTATTTATTGACTACTCATGGACTGATGCTTTTTATTTTCTTCTATCACCCTTATTTCTTTAGATTAGTTATAATTTTGTAATTTATATTTTTAATATGAAAAAATTTATTCACATTCTTTATGATTGAATGACAATATAATTCCTAATTGATTTCAAGGGAAATATTATTATACGTTGTTTTGATTGAGATATAGTTCATATAGTGGATTTATTAGTTATAAGGAAGTGGATGATGGTGTTTCTTATTATTTGACCTCTTGATGAATAAGTTTGTCTGAAGAGAAAAAATGTTCGGGTATTTAATTTATTCTTAGCCAATGAATTAATGATTTATTGGATAAAACATTGATAGAAGGAATAATGACACGGATGAGGCATAGAATGAAATAATAAATAATTCTACGATTATGAATTCCCTTTTAATGAATCCATTTATTGTTTTTTATTTTTTATAAATATTGTTTACCACATATTTGTTTTTAGATCTTGTTATTTGTTATATAGATTTATTTGATTACCATTTTCGCATTATTATTATTATTCATTCCATGTTCATATGGTGATAGATTCTTATATATATTTCCCCTTTTTGTGACTTTTATCAAACATTTCATGTGTTCCCATTTCACTTGGTTATGAAAAATGCATTATTCATGAATATCTAGAAGGATATCATCTGTGGATATTTTTTTGGAGATTCTGATGAATTATTACAATATATATAATTTACTATATGCTGTAAATTTTCATTTTATAATAATTAATTATTTTTTTAGTTAGTATATTTTTATGAATCTCAAAAAATCATTACATATAAGTGACATTAAATATATGTCACTATATATTTTTTAGAGAGATTTTAATTATTGAAAATTAATATTAGGTCTCATCAATTTATTTAAAACATGATATGTAAATAATGGTTTTATTCCAAAAAGATTCCAGTAGTGTGTTTTTTGGATCAAAATGTTTGACCAATCATCTTATTCAGTAATTTATTCTCATATTTAGAATGAAAATTTTAGAAATTTTAGACTCTCAAATCATGAAAATTGTTACCACTTATTATTTCAACTATAGTTATAATTTTTCAATCCTTAATATTCACGATGAGTCATGTGTTCAAAATAAATATTAATTTATTACAATATGTAAATAGATAAATCATACTCAACATTTTATTATTATTTCAATGAAAAATGTAAAAAAAATTTGACTTCGGTTTTTAGAATTGAATATTAGATATTGAAATTATTTTTATTTTCAAGTATCTCTTATTTTTAAAGGAAATAAAACCACCATCATGTTCATAAAGAGTTTTCATGAAGATTTCACAATTAGTTATATGGTAGAATCATATGTTACCATGGTTCCTTGTCCTTCCCCTCCTTTGGACTTTGGTTTCCCTATCCGTTAATGACGACATAGCTTTCCTTCTAATAGTGATATTATTATTTTCTACCTTATATTTTTGAATATAATGAAAACAATTTTAAATTTCTCTATAAAGTTAAATTTATGGTTACATATTAATAAAACTACTCAAGGAATATAAAATTTCTTTTTAAATTCATCACAAATGAATTTTAAATCATTATCTTTCTATTTACAAGTTCCATACTAATTAATTCAAAATAGATAATCCAATCATATAGTATTTTTTAGATCTATGGGAGACCTATTATACAATCAATCATATTTATTATGTTCATAGAAACCATTTCACTAATAATAACCTTTAAATATGTAATTTTATTAATGAATTGCAGCATGTATAACATATCTATATTATTGTTTTTAAATGACATTATCCTTGGTTTTCTTTGGTTCCAAAGAGAATTTGATATTTCATCTTAACACATAATATTATCTATTTAAAATTATCCATATGAATTTTCTTTTAGAACATGGATTGCACCATTTTTTTTGGAACCATTTTCATCAGTGGAAATAAATTTCACATTTTTAGGTTTCATAAGATTATATGTTACGTGAATTTGAGAATATAAATAATGAAAAATTTTAGATGTATCATATTTCAGTTTAAAATTTTTTATTAATCAATAAATGTTACATCCTAACCATTTCATTGAGGATAATAATAATCTTTATAGATTAAATACCATGTAACATCAAGAATTATCTGAATCGTGATACAATATTTAAGTATTATCATTTAAATCTTGCAAATATAACATATAAGTTGAATGGGAAAGTATGAATATGAGTGGAAAATCTTTATATATATGTATAATGGTTCTAATACATAAATTTCTTTAAAAAATCGAAAAAATATTCACTCATTCTTTAGTGAATTATTTTTTTGTTTAAAACCCCAATTTTATAAAAAAGTTTCCTTTTTTATATTTTCATTGAATATTATAATAATTATCTGTAACTATTAAAAATGTATTCTATAAAATTCATATTATTTTTGAAATCATTATATTAGAATTATCATAGTGAAAAATTATGGGATCTTTCTAAATGTATTGATATTTTAGTGAATTCATAAAATTTGAAATTTTTAAAATACTATCATTTCATTTCATTAAAAATGTAATTGAAAGTTCAAATTAAACATTGGATTTGGTCTTAATGTGACATATGGTTCATTTGTTTAATATAATCATATTAATTTAATTTGAATCATTTAAATTAATGATTTTGATATATGTTATTGTATAGTCTTAAAAATAATTGACACACTTATAAAAATTTATAACTAAAAAATGGATTCCATGTTTGGAAGTAAGATGTTAAAATTCAACAAAAATACCTAAATTATTTTTGGAAAATATGAATAATAACCATGGTAAATATTTGTCACCTTGTTAAAGGATAAATAAGAAAATACTGGATAAAAATGGTATAAAACATTAAAATAATTCAAAAACATTCTATTAATATATATTATGAGTATGGATCAAACATACAAATATCAACATCAATGTTTTGTAAATATAGTGCAATTTTTCATTGATAATGACATATATATTATTCTATATAAATAAAAACAAAAACAATTCTTTTTCCATTTAAAAACAATAATATTAACTCACCAGGATTGAAATGTGTTGTTTTTAGTTTTAAATAGGGGCTATTAAGATTAATAACTATTTTTATTATATTAGTTGATTTATAATTTTTATTGATGGTACGATTACTTTAAATTCATACTCAATTCTATCTTTGTTCATGTTAAAAAATTATAAACATCACTAAATAATTTTATAACATAGAAAATATATTATTATTAGATTAATTTTAGGGATCCAAAAATATTATGGGAAATTATAATTTATAAGTGTTGTTGAAAGGGTCCATATTTGAAATTCCATTTTTTCCTAATTATAACACCTAATCCTTAGTTAAATTATATGAAAATTATATATAAATAAAAATAAATTACCACACATATTTTAATATTTCATGTTAAAAATTCTAATTTTTCTGGATGATGATATATTTTTTAATTACATGGTCAAAATAACTAAATATGGAAACTTTTTACTTTTTCCATAGAAATAATCATTTATGAATAATAAGAAATGTATTTTTTTGACTATTATTAATTTTATTTATAATAGTGTAATATACTATGTACAGTTAATTAATTATTAGTAATCAGTTTTATAGGAATAAATATAACATAATTAGTAGGTAAACACAAGTAAATTTGCAGAAACATATTCTTTCAGGAAACCATTTTTCCTTAAAAAGGAATGTTGTATCTAAAATTTCATTAATTAAAATAATAATTAATTAAAAGTTAATTAATATATATTTATAGATTACATATCTAAATATAATAATTTTAATCAATATAATGGACATCACTAGTCATATAGTGAACATAATATCATTTGATGGTTTGAAAAACATTTCATGAAAATCTATTTTCAACATGATTTATAATATTATAATTAAATAAATATTATAAAATTATAAAAATTGAATTGGATAAAATAGCTTCCATATTTAGAATAATAATAATTAATATTATTAAATAATTTCAACATAATTTTGATTCATAATTATATGTAAAAAGAGTAAACAATAATCGTTGGTGTTAATGATTAAATGTGTTTACTAGTAGTTAACCTCTAAGGATAAGGGTTAAAATGAACAACCAAAATGTTTAATTTATATTTTATTACTATATTTATACCATATAATAACTAAATTTTGATAATGGTCAGTTTTAGAGCATAACCACTCGTGAAAAATGTGGGTATGATTTTCTAAAATTCCAAGGGTTTCTGCCTCCTCGATTTTAAAAGACAACTCACTCTGCTCAATTTTTTACACCTCCTATGCCATTTTTATTTTTGAACCACAAAATAATTATATCCCAAAAATCATTATCAATATTACATAGGTGGTATTCTTCCCAAAAGTCAATCCATATTATTTTTAATAAGAGATTAAAAGGTGGATTCTCTAATATAATGTAATCATTTTAAAGAATATTTTTATTTTTTTTCTATTTAAACAATATTAAATTATGTATTAAATCATTAAATAAAATAATACCAGTATCTCCCAATGACCATTCTTTAATTGTCTCTATATAATAGTATTTATCCATGTCATTCTCTATCAAATATAAATCAATTTTATCACTTGTCTGTACGGTAGAGTACCACAATATGAATCGATGTAAATTTTTTTCCATAACCAACTTACATAGATAATGATAATAATAATAAAATTTAACTTATATAATAAATATGAAATGATAATAATTATTTATAATTATTATACCATCCAGTTCAATACCCTTTCCACCATCAAGGTAATTATATTGTCTCTTGGGCGTCTATATGACTTATTTTCTCCATTCAGCGATGTAATTAAATTTCCATGTACAAAATTCAATAATGTTTATAAAAAAATAAACTAAGAAAATAATATATTTATAATATTATTATCATTAATTAAATTATATATTAATATTCTATGCACAATAACATAGACTTTCACAATGAAACAGAGTAGTGAAAATAATAAAATTAACACAAAAAATAATACATATTATTAAATATTAATAAAAATATGGTGGTAAAATATAAATATAGAATCATATATGATTATATATATATGAATATTTTATTATTATAAAGTTTATAAACATTATAAAACCATTAAAAATATTGTTAAATCATGATGGACTAAATGAATGTGTGAGGTAATAGATGTTGTTACAATTTTCATTCCATCCAGTCATATTTTTTATCATGAAAGAAATTCTATTTAATGTCGTTTAAATATATCCTCATTTATCTATTTAAAGTAAATAAATATTTATACATGAATTTAAATATTTTAATTCTGGTAAATTATTTCAAGGGGCTAAAATTTTATGTTACCAAATATTAAGAATTTATTTTTCAATATCAACTTCCTTTGAGATATCCTTTTTTATTTTAAAAAGAATAAAATAATTTATCCTTCACAAAATAAAATACTATTCATATTGAAATGAAATTCATGAAAATTTTATTTATTTTTTCCATATTTTAAAATATTTGGTACTCAAATCATGAAAAATAACTTCTAAAAGGAAAATATATTTCATTTCACTTTATAATGGAGTTTTTTTCATTATTCATGTTATTCAAAATTATATAACAAATTTCCTTATATTTTCTGAAATGATTTATTTTGGAAATTTAAAATTATATTTGACATCTTAAATAGATTCTATTTCATTTTTTTTAAAAAAAGGTCCTTTTAACAAAAATTCAATTGGAACTCTCTTTTTTAATATATACAGTGACAATGGATATCATTGTCGCCATAATAATTTTACAAAATATTTCCAATTATATATATTTTAAATTGTTTTAAAAGTAAAAATATTGTATAAACATTATATATACATATATATATAAATTATATTCTACATATTCACCCAAGAGACATGATTTTATTTCAAAAACATTTATTCCTAATAATCCAATGGAAACATATTTTTAGTTGATATTTTTTTAAATTGTTATATTTTTCTTGAGGAAAACATTTTTATGATAATATTTAATTAGACATTAAGATAATTTTAAATATCTTATTCACTGTATCATTGATATTATTATTTCCATAAATTCACTCTATTTTTTCATATAATGCATAAATTGAATGCTATTTTATTAACTAGGGAATAATCATTATTCAATATGGATTCTTGTTGATAAATTGGATTATTCTTACATTACATTATTTATTCAGTATATGAGAAATTATTTTGATAATCTGTGATTGGTGTGGAATAGACTTATATAACTTCTTGATTCTTAAATATGTCTCATTATAGAAATTAGTTTTCTAAATTAAATGTTTTATTAATCATATTTTTAAATAGAAATGTTAAATGTCTTAATAGTACAGATATAATGATCTCTTAGACAACGATATCCAATATTATTCATTTCAATAATTATGAATTCATTTAGAAAAATACATGTGAATATTGCAATTATATTATCAATAAATTCATTATATAATGAAGTTATTTAATTAATATATTTTTTCCTTATATTTCAATTTCCATGTTGATTATTCGTTAAAAATTATGATATTAATGTTATTGTATATAAATTTTTTTTGGTTATTTGTATACCATGCCATGTTGAGTATTCCTTTTTGATTCATGATAACTTTCATTGTAGATAAACCTTACTGAGGAATTGATCTCACCATTATTTTTTCCCCTAAATATAAAGAATAATACATTTAGTTAGTTAAAGGATGAAAAATATTTTCCATCATTATGTTTTGTATTTTTTCTCTAATGTAAAATGATTAAGATTTATGTATCTAGTAATCAATTACTGAAAAACTAATTTATTCTTGGGCAGTATTACCCATTGTATGGATACCATTATAATAAGGTTGACTATATAATCTGGATCACTAAATTTTGTGTCTTTATATTTCGAATTAGAGTATGTTTAGTAGAATCCCTAGAAACTAGATTATAGAAATCATATATTAGGGAACATAGAACTATTATATTCTTTTAGAAATAGTTTATAATAACATAAAACTGTTTAGTTAAGGTTCATATTATATTGTTTTTCATAAAATTGCATCCTTATTTGGATACTACAAGTCGATGTGGATTTAGAATTTCTGCATCATGGTGTAATGAAACTAAAAAGTGTTGGTAGAGAATAATATAGATATAATTATGGTGAATTACATGTTTTATATTACTATGATACTGATTTGACCCTGATGGGGGATATTATTAGGTTTATTAACATTTTCATTACAATGAGTTAAGAATTATTTAAAAACAATGTTATCATAAAATAAATAAATTAAATGATTCTGATATTGATAATGAATAAATTTTAATATATGTTAACTATTATAATATATTTACAATTATACATTATGATTTAAAATTAACAAAATTATATGATAATATAGTATATTAAATTAGTTTAAAATGGCACTAAGAAGAAATAATAAAATATATATTATTGAATCCAATTTAGTGATTTCCTTATTGATAAAGCCAATACTGCTTGGGTTGAAATTAAGTAGATCAAGGATATATTATAGATTAATAATAAGGTTATGAAAAATAAAATTAACTTAATTGAGAAACATGTTTTCTATAACCTTATTCTCTTATGGTGAATTGATTTAGGGAAAAAATCCCCAATCATTTTGTGGGAGAACTAATCTAGTGGTAGCTTAGAAATGGATTTCCAACATGGGTATGATATTTATATCCATGGGATGTGATGAAAAGAAAAATTATATAGATGATGTTTATTTTTTCAAAACTAATGATTATCAATTATGGTTTTTAATATAAAATACTAGAGATTATTATTGAATATAACATAAAGAATGGAAAACAATTTGAGAAACATTCTTCAAAAATATTTTTTCTCATGGGAAATAAATTAAAATAATGATAATGTTCCTTAACATAATGAAAAAAATTTAAGATTTTGATGTGGTGTATGAGGATACATTTAAAAATAATATCAAGGTATTATAAATATTATATAAAACAAATAAAAATCATGATTAACCATTTCAATAAGAGGAATAAACAAATTTTCAAATGGAACTATCCTCTCAAACGTTTTCATTATATGATAAAATTGTTTTATGTGACATCAAAATAAATAAGGATTTAACTAGACACTATATGATCAAGGGGGATATATAGATGAAGAGTTCATCTGAAAAAAAATAAAAAGGTGATTTATTATATAAGAATATTATTTTGAATAAAATTCAATCAGGTGAAAATTGTGGAATGAAAAATTTATGTAAATTCATGAATGATATAGAATTTTGTTACTAGTGTTCTAATAATGGACTTTTGTATCACGAATTTAAAGGGAAGAATGGAATTAATCATGTTTAGGGTTTTCTCTATAAATAAATTTTGGCTATTCACACAAATACACCAATTAATAAGGGGACATACCACACATTCCACCAAAGGGAGAAGGCTAGTCTTATGAAATTACTACATCTTATGTGGAAATACCTAATAATGTGGTTGATGGTAAATATATCATAGACTAAAATTTATTCAATTCATTGTTTGGAGCTTTATCATATCACTCTTTTATATCATTCATAATTTACATGAAAATTATATATTTTCATACCAACTTAACAAGGGTGATGTTAGTAAAAACTACTAGAGGAACTCTCACTACATTAAGGATGTTACAGGTAGTCCCTATTATGAATCATAAACATGATTTATTTATATAATATATTATAATACATATGTTTGACCTTGATATAATCTATTGTATTCAATGGATTTCAAAATATGATCCAAATATTTTGTTTCAAGGATAAAAAAACTACAATTCCAATTGAAGATTTAGAATGGATTATATTTACTTGAAATAAGTCATCATCTATGGTCAGTTTATTTCCACTCCAAGTAGCTCTTTATAAATAATTTCATTGGGATGAAGAGAAACAAAATATGTCGATGGAGAAGGTAATAAATAAATAAAGGATGTACCTATTATATTTAAATACATTGATGTATTTCCTATGGAATTATCAGGTAATGCTCAGGAATATGAAGTTTTGATTCAATTTATTTAATCTCGTATGGAAGGCCTTTATTAATGGAATGCATAGAATGAAAACTAGGGAATTATTTTAGATGATTAAATAACTAGAGTAGTTATAAGATAAGGGATTCATTAACCATAGTGTTTCACTATGGGGATCCCATGATCTCTTCATTAATAAGAATGTTTTATCCATGAGGGTATTCATTGATTATAATAATGAAAAATTATCCTCTAACTCACATTGATGATTGTAAAATCCCAACCTGGGCCCCTCCAGATGGTGCCTGAAGCCATTTTTCCACATTACATCAAGAACACCTCCTTGTATGCTAGAGGTTGTCGAATAGCAATGAGGGTCTGGTAAGACATTCGTGGGGAGACAATAACCTCATTTATCAGAGTAAAAACCAATCCAAAATAAATAAACACAATTTGAACAATAAATATAACCATAATAATACTAATTTCACATTATAATCAAATAGAAAAAATAATACTGAACTGAAAGGAAAAAACACGCTATACCAGTATAAGTGTCTGGAGTCTATTATACAACTAAAAATAAACATACTATGACTCCCCAATACGGTATTAAACCATGTATGATTCCCTCATCCACACCCCATCCCAAATCAGTCACCTATCTTATGTAATTTTCCCTTATACTGTCCAACAATAATATAATCTATTCAGCTATTGATCATGTTTCCAAAGAAGGGTGTGAGTAAAACTCAGTTGGCCACATCCAACAGTTTTTAAAATAATTCTAGTAAAAATATAATGTATGTGGTTCAATAATAAATAATTCCAATGCATAAATAACCAGTTAATACATTTTTAATTATTATTATCTAACTAAAATAACTCCAGGGTTCCCAAGGAAACATGTACCTCAATATAAAATTCATTTCATATCTGAGCATAAATTGTTCCCTAGGAAATTCCATATCCAAATACCTACTTCTTTCCAAAGATCAAATTATTCTATGTGCTATGATATCTCAATACCTGATTCGACTCATACTGGAGTTTTAATATTCTCATGTGAGGCCATAACATAGAGTTCTATTATTTGTATCCCTTAATTGAAAATTTATAAGCCATATTTCCAATGTTAAAAATATCATAAATGTATGTATGATTGGAATTAAACCATTACTACTCCTACATAGAATGACCATGATCCCATTCTCTTTACTCATAATTATAATGACCATGTTACCATCGGTACTTCTCAATTTAGAATTTCCATGTTCACATTCATATCACATAATTAATTTACTAATTAATTTTTCACCCTAATCCCATTAATAATTCAAAAATTAGTTGAAAACATCCATTCATTTTGTTTACTAAACAATAAACTATTTTCTTAAAACCATTAATAAATTAATTACTTAATTAATAAATATCACAATTCATATTCTATAATATATTTTCCAGAATTAATTATCTCATTATAATATCAACAATACATAATTAATCTCCTGATTAATTATGTAGATCATATTATAAAAGGCACATAATTAATCGAGAATAAATTATATCAACATAGTCATTTCAATATCTCAAAATTAATCCACCAATTAATTATTTAGATAACAACTCCTACCTCTTATAATCAATTACTTAAAATTAATTATCTAATGCGGAATCCCGATAGTTTCATGATTAATTTCCCAATTAATCACATATTTATACAAATCATTGATAAATCAATAGGTAAATCTAATTGACCCTATTCAAAAAAAATTGGAAAAGGATGATATCAATTATACAATATTCCACATACATGAGAGATACAAAACTATGGGAATTATATTTAGACCACCTACCTTGATTCTTTGAGAGACATTTTCTCAATGGAAATTCCAAAAATCCAAGTAGTGCAACATCATATATAAGAGTTCGAGATCTAAATCCCGAAATATCACCAAATAGGTTTAGATATTTTGGGAGAAAATCTCTCAAGGTAACATTGCAGCTTTTTGGGATGGTTATATTTGTTGACAAAGCATGGATTCAAGATGTGTTGTCTAGTTCCAAATTCATTGGGGTAAATCCATGTTGAAAAAGAACCAAGAAAAATAAATGGATGATCCAGGGGTAGTACAAAAGGTTAGATATAAGGTGACTCCATTTTCTAGTGTTTTCCATATTTTTTGCAGTCTATAATTTTGGGTTCGATGTTCATCATGAAAAGTGGATTTCCTCAATGATTTAATAAAAATATGAAAATGGAATTAATTTTATTATAAAGGGATTTGCGAGTTGTGTTTCTTATAGTATTAAAGAATTCTAGCAGAACACTTTGTGAAAGGGACGAGCTTTGTGATTTAGAGAAAATAGATATTTATGATCGGTGACATATTTCCTCAGAGTCGTTGACATTAGGCATCATGATTTCAATAGGAACCACAAAGATTGAGGGATCTATGAATATGATGGGAATTTAAGAAAGAATCTTTTAGTATATCTCTACAAATGGAGGTGTGTTGTGATGATGGATCTGAAAGACACGCTACAAGTGGTAGAGCATTACAAAGGGTTGTTCATATAAATATGAGGCTTCCCCATTCAAAAAATATGGTGAAGATATGAGAGAATAGACATGAATTTTATGTATCCAAGTTCTCAAAGATTTCACAAAAGTGGTATGAGATGTTATTCATGGGGTCTATAAGCCAACTGATTGTTCTGAACATCGTGAAAGCAAGTTCTCACAAAGGCCCTACAAGGACAATCAAATCTTTTGTTCTTCATAGAGGCTAGATTGAGCTATATGGAATTTCTGTACATTGTGAAGGCTCTGTGAGATTTGATAAAAGGAAAGAGATTAATGAAGGCTAGTATGAGCTTCATGAATGGATGTTCTTCATGATGTCCAATTTTTTCTTCGCGAAAGTGAAGCTTTGTGATGGAAGTGAGCTTTGAGAAATGTGGATGAAAGGTATTTCCCATATTTCAGTGGGAAATAGGTATTCATCTGTGGATGAAACTGGGATATCAAAATAAAATCTACATATATTGAAGGATGTATTCATTAGATATTAATAAAGGACCTATATGTCTTTAAACTATAATTGGGTCTTCTGAAAAAGTAGTGAGTGCACAACAGTTGAGAGAGCAGTGTGCTTTCCAAATGTGTTCTATAGTTAACATGGAGGGAAAGTTATTCCACATTGAACCAGTAAATTACAGTGTACTTATAGTGGATTTGGTATTTTGGTACATCGTTGGTGTATTCTCTTTGGATGTAGCCCAGTGTGGGAGAACCAAGTAAAATTTATGTGTCTTACGAATAGACTAAGATTTGTTCATAATCTATAATGGGAAGGAAAGATAATAGTGTTTTGTCAACCAATAAAACAAGATAAAAAGGAGATGTTATTTTGATATTTCATACCCTAATTCATCCCCCCTCAGTTTATCTATCCTAGTGGACCTAACAAAATCTAAATAAACAAAAGATAAACCCCACCAGATGGTCATGGAAAGAGAGAGGACATGCATAGATGATTTCCACTTATCAAGAGAAGAGATGATATTTGATTTGGGATTTGGATCGAATGAAGTGAGGTTGGAAGACATAGTAACCACTTCAGAATTCTTTGGGATCTCCCAAAACCATCGAGTCCTAAGCCTAGGTCAAATAAGAGATGTTTTAGTGGTTTCAGTGATTATAAAACCTATTTTCACATAAATAAAAACCACACACCTGGTTTCCTGGGAATGAGAGATCCTTTAGGAAAAACCATGAACCATCCTTGAAAACATCACCATCCTGGGTCGCATGATTTCTTCGAGTTGGGAGCATGGTTTTTCAAATCATGTTCAACCCTTAAAAACCTCTACTTTTTTTCACATAGTTCGCTAGGTCGGGAACACAATTTACCTTAACCATGCGTTAAACATGCACAAACCCATTTTCACAAATTTCATCTTAAAAATACAACCAAAATAACCAATTTCATAACTCTAGACAAGGGTACTTAAATACAATTAAAATTACCATATATTCTACCTTAGACAAGTCCATTAATGGCCAATATGTTATAGAAAAATATTCAATCAACATTACTGTGACAAATAATTTTGAAATACTTTTCTTTTCTATAAGGTATAATAAAATAAAAATAAAAAAGGATTAAATTATGAATTAGGTATAGATATTAGAAGTTTATAGTAATTATATTTGTATTTACTAACACACGGTCTATTTTAATGGAACGAAGAAACAACATATCCAAGGAATTCCTTTATCTATTTTTTTGTTATTCATTGATGATATCATGGTGTATTATAAAATCTATGAGAACCACTAGAATAAATTAAAGATGATTATTGGGACACATAAATGAAATTTGATATAAGTATTGTTTATTATTTGTGATTTTTGGCTTCAAGAAGGGTCTTTTATTGGCCATATTATCTTTAAGTATGGAATTTCAGTTGATCCAATGAGGATAATTGATGTTAGAGAATAGCCTGCACTAATTAAAAAAACTAATATATATAGTTTCATTTCATTGAATGGATACTATATTTGACTCATTAATAATTATAATTGATTATAAAAAACAATAACTAAGAATTTATTTCAAGATGTTATGTTTATTTGGACAATGTAATGTGAAGAATTTTATGAATAGTTGAAGAGGATAATTGTCAATGCTTAAATATTAACTGTAAATTAAAAAATTATTTTTCTATGACATATAGATATGAATCAATTAATGTAATAGGTTATGGCCTTATTGAAAATGATAACATTATTTCATATTTCTCAACTTAGTTATAGACTATGGAATAGAACTATACAAACCTTGGTATTGAGTTTCCAATTGAACTCTATTCATTGATGATATGGATACATTATCTCTATGGTAAAATATATGTTATATAAGTAGAACATAAGATCCTAAGATACATATTATCTCAAAAAACACAACATGACTAAATTTTTGTGCCTTGAGTTACTCATGGATTATTACGTCTATGGATACAAATACCTTGGGAAGGAAAATAAGGTAGTGGACGAACTATGTTGGAGAGATCACGAATTACTATCCCAATGGAGGATTGAGTGGGATTCAATGGTAGTGTTTCTAATAATGATATATATAGGAATTATTAATTAATTTGATACATTAATATTTTCACAAATTAATATTAATCCTTCATTATAGAAAATGATAAAAATATTCATTTTGATGATGAAATTTTTTTGAAAAAAATTAAATGATATGAATAATTGGAATTTGGAAGAAAAATTTGTGATTATGGTATTCTTAAATTAAGATTGATATTATGTGTTCCATATATAAAGTAGATTAGAAGATATTGTTTGGGGGACACTCATATCATGAATTAATAAATACACTCTAGTAGCACTATGATGTATAGGGATTTGATGGAAAATTTCTAGTGGTAAACATAAATTTGAATATTACAGATATTATTTTTATATGTTTTTTTGTAAAAAAGTGATATATTAGAGATGAAACCTTATAGAAATAATGAAATAACATCATATAACTGTGTCAAAATTGTATGAAATTTTTATGGTCTATTTCATTAGACTCCCAAATGACTCCTAGAAATAATGATGCAATATGGGTTATTTCTTATCTTGTAACCAAATATATACATTTCTTTATGTAAGATAAAATTTATGTCACACAAAAACCATGAAATTCTAATTATATTAAATCACATAGTTATATTTAGTGTCATTATTGAGTTTCGGGCCGAGTCGATTTTTAATGTTTGAATTTTTTTAGATTTTTTCCAAGCTCACGGTTGATGAACAGGCATGCTCCCCTCCCCAAGAACCCATTGTGCTTACCCAGTGTTCAAATATAAAATAATATAAAATAGAAGAAAAATAAATATATATAAATAGAGAAAATGTTTTGATAATAATAATATTATTATTATCATAATGATGATTATTATTATTAATAATATTATTATTAAAATATTATTATTAGTATTTTTATTATAATTATTATTATTATAATTATTATATTTACATAGATAGTGATTTTTTGGGTTTATAGACCCTACTTCCACTTCTCCACTCCCTTCCACACAACATGACCCCCACCCCTTCCCTTCCTCCATGTGCAAGTGAGACACCTCCATTGGTCTGAGCTCTCTCTTTAGCCACACACCTCCATGTGGCTATCTATCCTTACCTCTCGGATGGGTTCCTTCCCTCCAATGTCACTCGTTCCATGCTCACAGATCCCCCGCCATCAGAGGGCCTTCAGCACTCCTCCTTTTCTCTATTTGGAAGCGACTTCTCCTCCCTTCTTCATGTGTGGTTCTCTCTGATGAGTACCAAATCCTATATCCTCTAACTATTTGTTGGGTTTTCTCTCTTCCTTGTGGATCATAGGGTTTGGACGAACCCTAAATTGTGTCAGTGGTTTTTATTTGATCGATTCTTGTTTTTTATTATTTGTTACCCCATTGTGGACATCCCTTGACACGATTAAAGAGAGTAGTGAGTTTCGACATGGTTTTTAGGTATTATTTCATCAATTTATTCACTAAGACATAATTTTAAAAGTGTGTTTTGTGATATTTATATTTTCAATAGTTGATTATTGGTTCTTAGGTTTTTTGTGGTGTTTTGAGTTGCCTATTATTATTTTACTATGTAATGGACCTCACTGTTATTGTTTTGGGTTGCTACTATCCTTAATGGCTATATATATATGCACATGGTAATGCATATATATATATATATATGTTCCCCATTTTTATATATTCCCTCATGGAGTGGGGAATATGTGAAATTCATCAAGGGTTATATATATATATGTGTGTATGTACAAATGAATGTGTATGTAGTTGTGAAATGTCAATGCAGGTGGTCGTCATCAAGAAATGGCATGTTTGAGGTAGGTCTCTAATGTCGAGGGCTTTAAATTTAATTACATAATATCTTGATTATTTTAATGTGTATTTTTGATAATAAATAGTTTACTCATTCTTTGAAAATTGATGGTGATGTTTGGTCTTGGACATTCCTTTGTTTTTATGGTTCACCCTTATAATTTTTAGAGTATAAACTTCATTAAAATATTCTTCCAAGCTTGATTTAGAATTCTTGACACATTAAATGCTTAATTTTGTATTTACAAATGGTTTTGGGTGTGTGGTTTTATTTCCCATGATGTCTGGTATTGTTTATATTAGTTTTGAATGTTGAATTGAGTGTGCAGGGTTTTTGAAAATATGTTGACATTAATTGGTAGATTTCTTTTCTCAAATTGTTTTGTTTTGTTTACCAATAATATCAACCTTTTTTGTAAGTTTGTGATACCTTGGTGGAATAATTGATATTTTAATGTAATTTTTAATTAAATGTGTTTGGTACTTGTGTTCACTGAAATTAAAGTATTCCTTGTTAAGTTAAAAGGAAACGTTGGAACCTTGAAAAATGGTTTCTGAAAGTGAAATCCCACCTCTTGAGGAATTATCGATAATTAGAGAAATTTTATGCAAATTTTTATGTGTGATTTGAAATATGTTCCCAGGGAAAAAGCTTATGTGTGGTTGTGTGTAGTGAAAAGGGGAATGTTCTTAAGGATGGAGATCGGTGGTGAGTGGTTGAATGGGTTTTGTATATAGAAAGAGTTGTGTTCATATGTGTACTATTATTAAAACCACACCACCATTTGGAATACAGAAAATAGAAAACCCTGGGTACCTAGGTTGGTAGACTAGGGCTTGTATTTTAGATGATTGAGAAGTGGTTAGGCCCAGTTTTTTATTGAATTTTTGAATCTACAAAAAAACTAAACTATTATTATGATTAGAGAACACAAAGACACTAGATTTTCCCCTCCTACTGAATCTCTCATGATAATAATGATGGTTGTGGTTTCTATTCCATCTATCACATAGGTACGAGGATCCAAGGTCCCCAACTAACACAATCTACTTAGGTATTTCATTTGGTTCTTGTGATGTGATTTTCAATGAAGTTATTTCATACTTTATCTCTGATTTTGGAAAACCATATATTAATCAAAATTGGTTTTCTTTCATTTTGAATTTTTAATGCATGCGTGGAACCTATATTGAAAATGTAGTGGGAGATAAATGATTTCCATCGAAATAAAAAAATTTAAATTAAATTTGAAAAGATTGACGAAAAAAATTTATTAAGTATTATTTTTAAATATAATATTTTGTGATTCGTTTTAAATGTGAGAACATTGGTGTTTGTTATTCCTTATAATTCCTACTGAAAATATCGGTGCTCAGACATACTTTTCCATTTTAGTTTCAAGTTCATATAGTTGGATTTCTCTTGGAGAGAGCATGGTTCTATGATTTGTGGTGACCCATGAGGTCCCTTTAATGTTTTTCATCTATTGAACATTACTATTTGTTTTCCACTACAAGTGTTTATTTATTTTTTTCGTTTTATATTTATTTAATTGCCTTATGTTTATGGTCTAAATAATTTTCATTTTTTTTGATGCCTAACAATAGTTTATATCCTTTGGGGGTCAATAATTCCCTTTGGTCTTTATTGTGGGATGACTTGGCTAACTGGTTCAGTATTAACCCGGGTTGTTTTCTGAAAAAATGGTATCAAAGGAGTCCCTTATTATTTGGGGTGTTAGGAAGCTTTGAGGTTAGTACTTTCACGACTCAAGATTTAGGTCCAGGAAGAATGTCATGAACCCTTTCCCATCCTGAGCTTCATGTTTCTAGGGAATTTCTTGGATTTAAATTTTTCTATTTCTTGATCTGTGCGGATATGGGGTGAGAAAGGGAGTGATCTAGTGATACATGCCGAGATTTCCTGGAGTAGGCACCCATGTATTTCCTGAGATCATGGTTCATGAGACTTCCTCGGATTGATTCTCACTCAGAGAATGGTCTTCTAAGCCATATTTCCACGTTGGCAAAGCCACTAGTTTCTTATTCTCAGAAGTACTAATGTGAGTTATGTTTGGGATTAGTTTTGGTTTCCTTTATAGGATTTCAAAAATGAAAAAGGATTACAAAAATTGGGTTTCAAAAAGGGAAAATGGTTTTTGGAGCGGTGAAATGGTCTCTGAAAGGGAAATTTATTTTGTTAAACAAAATGTGTGGTTTCAATGGAGAAAATGGGATGTGTTTTATAAATTGGTTTTGGATAAATAAAAATACATTTTTGATAGGTGAGATTAATTTGGTTTAGAATTCAGGATTTTATGCTGAATTATCTATTTGGGAAATGGGAAGTGTTTTTATTTAACACTTTGAATTTCTATTAATGATCTCATATGTGGGTATAAACATGTTGAGATTGGATAGTTAGTGGTATGTGTGGAAGGGTTCTTTTTCTATCATATGACTTTACATATGTAAGATTTCAAGGAAACCCAATGGAGGAAATTTAAGACATTTTTGTTGGTGGGGAAAAGTTTTCAAAAGGGGTGAATACAATATCTGGAAAGGACATAAATTTTATAATGTTTTTTTTTCATTTTTAGTATACTTTTTCATGGGATTTTGGTTTTGAAAATCCAAGTTGTCTTCATAATAGTTATTTGAGTTTGAGATTTAGATTGTGATTGATGTGTGGGATTTTACTTTGGAATGTGTTTTGATTTGGTTTCGTGGATCTTCTTTTTTTAGTATTCCCCATAAAATCTATAGTGAGGAAAGGAAAGTTAGACTATAATATACCATTTTCTATGTTTAAATTAAGTTATATTTTGGGAACTAATTTTGGTCATCGTTCGTGGTTTTAAACTGTTAAAATTTATGTGGTCAGTGTTTTTATGGAAATTATGAATGAGTGTTCCTCCATTTATTCTCTTTTAATATTCTACCAAGAAACTAAATTGAGTGGTGGAGTTGGAGAATTTCTTGATTATTGAAAACAACTAAATCTTCTGGGTTTTCACACTTTTTAGCTAAGAAGAAGACAAATTTATCATTCATACTAACTTATAAAGATATGGTTTTTATGACGCAGTTGTTTGGGTCACTGAAGGTGTTGAGTAAGATGCATTAATGAATGAGTAAGTCTGAGTTGTCAATATCTAGCTCTTGACTATGGGGTAACAAATTCTTCAAGTCATCAGAGCTCCTACCACTTGCCTCAGAGTGATGCTTTTCAATAATTCAGAAAATCATTAGTAGTGGATGACCTTGGCCCCTATTTTTGTCTCCAGTGTTAGGATAAAGGAAATTTATGTTTCTCTTTTGTGGATGCCTCATCTAAAAGGTTCTATTTAGTTCTAAATTCATATAGGTCTCTTCACCTAATTGTGGACTATGTTTTTGGAAGTTTATCTTTTGTTTTGGGATGGATCGACGGTCTCATTTTATTGGATTTTATGTGGTTGTTCATTGGATATATGAACTCATAAATTCATAGAATTATTTGGGGGTAGTGTTTATTTCATGTGTTGCATGTTTGGTGATTATGTATTATCTAGAATTAAGAATTGTAATCTAGTTTGGTTCCCAGTTCTGGTTTCCTAGGATGGGACTTTTTTTATGAACAGTAGTCTGTTGAGAGTTTCCTTTGTGTGATCCCCTTGTTGTCTAATTATTTAATGGTGGGTAGATCCACTATGGGTCTTATTTATATCTTCTCTTAAGATGGTTTGGAATGACTCAAAAGTTTAAGGGGTTAGAATATTTTTAGAGGTTTTTTTTTGTATTTGTGAGTTGTCTTTACTTGAGGAAAACAATGTCAACTCGAGTTATAAAATGGTTGGGATACGACCATAGTATATTATCATACAAAACATGATCTTTATGGAATTATGTTTGGGTAATTCAGTATTTCCTCTCTAACTCTCCATGATCTTTTTAATTGGTTGACCTAGTTATAGGGTTATATGATGACTATCCATGGAGATCCTGAACAAACCATGATGGGTTCTCTAGGGAACTCTGGGTTAGGGGTTGGGGTGTTACTTGTTTTGATGTTATGTTTTGAGATGTTTGATCCCCATTGTTGGTTCTCTCATTGGCGTTTCAAATCCATTGGTCTCTTCAACCACCTATGGGGATGTCAAGAAGGTACCTTGAGGATTTTATTACCAGATTCATTTGATCTTGAAGTTTTTGATATTTGATTGATAGTGAGATTTTGTTCATGGTCATCTGGTGGTTGAGGTTTTGCTTTGGGTATTTTCTTATTTAGCTATGTGTTAGTTATGTCTTTCATAACAATATGGGTACTAAATGTGTCTTGGTGGGAAGAATTTTCACTCCCTGACCCTGACAAGCTAATAATTATAAAAAAGATAATTTAATTTAGTGGTGTTATTGTGTTTGTGGAAGAGTCAGTTTTTAATGTTGAAATTTTTGGTGCTTCCTACGTAGGTGAACGGTTGGTTCACGGACATGCGTCGCTCCCTAAGAACCTATGTGGCATGCGTAATGTTGAAAAAAATTGAATAAAATGAAAATGAATATATAAAAAATTATATAAAAGTTTTGATAATAAATAATATAATATTATTATTATGAGGATGATTATGGTGATGATGAAGATAATGATAATTATTATTTTTATTAAGAATATTATTATTATTATTATTAATTTCTTATTATTAATATAAAATTTTTATGGTTTTTAGACACTACTCCCCCCGTCGACCATCCCTTCCACATAGTATGACCCCACAGCTGCATTTCTTATTTATGCTAGTGTGCCACCTCCACTAGTTTGTGCTCTCCCATCAGCTGCACCCCCTCCCTATAGTTGGTGCTCCTTCCCTCTGGCTGGCTATCCTTCCCTCCACTATCACCCATTCCCTCCTCACGTGACCCCAACTGACCTAGGGCCTCTTGCACAAATCCTTCTCTCCCTCTAGTGGTTGCTACTCCTCCTTTAATCATGTGCAGTTTTCTCCAGTGACACCCCTCTCTCATTGCCTCCCTCAATTTGGTGGTTTTACCTATCTTCCTTGTATATCATAGGGTTTTTTAGAACCCTAAATCATTTTTTGGGTATTTTTATCAATTCATACTGTTTTGGGATTGGTAGCGCCATTGAGGAATGACCTTGTCATGAATGATGAAAACACAAGTTTGTCCTTGATTTTTAATAAGATATCATTTATTAATTCAATTTCTCTTAATTGAAAATATTGATTTTGTGATATTTATGTTGCCAATAATTTATTTTTGGTGTTTGGGTCATTTTCAAGGTGTTTTGAGTTGCCCGTAATTTGTCTACTGCCAGATGGACCGCGCTGTAGTTTTTTTCGGCTGCGGGTGCTGATAACACCTATATGGACATGCATAGGGTAAGGCATATATATATATATTCACATATATTCCATCATTGTAATTATTCAGTCATGGAATGGGGAATATGTAAAATGCAGCTAGAGGAATACATATATATATTTATAAATGAATGTGTGCGTAGATGTGAAATGTCAGTACAGGTGGTCATCATCAAGAAGAATCATGTTTGTGGTATGTCACTTATTCATAGGCCTTTAATTTTAATTCATTAATTTCATGAATATATTAAAGATTATATTTCATATTATATAGTTTATCGAAGATATGAAAAGTGAATAAGATGATTGATGTTAATCTTTCTTTATTTTATGATTCACCCTTAGGCTTTGAAATTTATAATCATCATTCATATATGACTTCGAACATTCTTTAGAATTATTGAAACATTAAAATCTTAAGGTTGATTTCAAAAATAGTTTTGGGTGTGTGTTTGGTTTTCATGGTTATTTTTGGTGTTGTTCATATTAGTTGTAAATGTTCAATTGAGGGTTCATAGGTTTTGGTGTGAATTTTATATTAATGGGTAGTTTTCCATTTTCAAATGGTTTTCATTTATTTAGGCATGTTTTCAACATGATTGCATGTGTGTGGTACCGTGGTGCTCAAATTGATCTTTTCATGGATTTTTTCAATCAAATTTATCTATTATTATGTTCTCTAAAAGTGAATGTATTCCATATAATGTAATGAGCCACATTTTTTACCATAAAAATTGATTTGTGAAAGTGAAAACCCCCTATTGTGTAATTCCCCTTAATTTTAGAAATTTTATTGAACTGTTAATGAGTTATTTTTAATATGTTCATAGTGTAAAGGTTTATTCATGGTTGTGTGACATAAAAAGTAGAATATTATAAAGGATGGAGATCAGTGGTGAGGAGTTGAATAAGTTTTAGATAAATAAACTATTATGTCTGTATTTGGTTTCATAATAAAACCTCACTATAATTGGAAATAGATCACAATGGAAACACTGGGTACCATGGTGGGAAGACTAAAAAAAGTGTACTATATGATTGCGAATAGGTTCATCTTGGTTTCATCTGGTAGTATTGATGCTACAACACTTACTAAATTTCTATGATGATTGGATAACTGTAGCCATTTGGGAGTCCCCTTATAGTGGATCATGCAAGAGGATTATTATGGTTGTGGTTTCTAAGCCATGTTTTATAGAGTTATGATGATCTTAGGACCCCAAATAAAACTAGATATATAGATATTTCACATGGTACTAGTGATGTGATTTTCATTTTAATTGTTTCATACTTGATGTCTCATTTTTCAAAACAACAATTTAATCAAAATTAATTTCCTTTAATTTTTATTTTTTAATGCATGTGTGGAACCTATTTTGAAAATGATGTTTTAATAGAAATGAATTCCTTGAAAAGGAAAACATGTTACATGAATTTTAAAATAATGAAAATAAGAAATTTATTATATCTTATTTTCAATCAAGAATGTTTTGTGTTTTTTAATGGTGAGGGAATAAAGAATTGTTAATTATTTTCATCGCTATTTTGCATATCAGTGATCAATGCTACTTTATCATTTTAGTTTCCAGTTCCTCTAGTCAGATCACTCTTTGAGAGAGAATGATTTTGTGCGGGGTGGTGACCAATGTGGTCTCATAGTGTTATGTTGACCTATGGAACGTTAATATTTTATTTCTTATTCTAGTGTTTATAAATTATTTTCACTTTATATTTATTTAATTATCTTCTAATCAAGGGCCAAATCATTCATGAATGTTTTCTTTTGATGTGTGACATGAGTTTCCAACTAGTGTGGATCGAGAATGAAATTAAGACCATGTCACAGGTCGACTTGAATAACTGATTGACGGCTGGTCCAAGATGGTTTGTGACAATTTACCTCTTTATTTACTTTAAATGATTTATATTAATGATGTTGTAAGACATCATGGAGAACCTATTTCAATTTTTCCATATTTTGTGCCCCATTTTACATCATTATTATGGAATAATTATCAGAGGTCTCCTGATATCGACCGCTATTTGACCATCGCCTACCAATTACATACTAATAAAGAGTATAAGACTAATACACAAACAATTAATGGAATATTTCTCTCATGATCACATGAAATTAATGGCATATGAGATTATTTTTTATCTTTTATAGAGTTTTAATAAATTAATATTTTACATTCATGTAATGAAATAGATCTATATGAAGAATTATATGGAAATTGATATCCTACTCAAACATGTTTTGATGATATTGCTGAAGGTATAGTTGTGATCCCAAAAAGTGTTAAAGAGAGAAAAATATTTCTAATGAATATTTAGGATAATATTTATGTAGATCAATGTATGAAGAATAGTTATGTAAATAATTAGAGTACTTATTTTGAATTAGAAAGTGGGGATCTTGTTTTCATGAATGTATTTCCGTGGATGGGTTTCATAAGGTTCTGTTAGAAGGGTAATCATTGACCTTGGTAAAACAGACCCTTTGAAACTTTGGAAATGATTGGAAATGTTTCTTACAAATAGGAATTTCAACAAGATTCTCTAATGTACATGATGATATAAATATATCATTATTAATAATGTACATTCCATACCCAATTAATGTACCCACATTTGAAAAAAAAATATTTGGAACATGATATATCTTATTATAAAGATCCAAACCATATGTTTGATACTACATAGAATGTAATAAGGAATACAATGGATTTATTGGTAAAGTGTCATTAGAGAAGAGAAAAAATATATGATGAAATGTGGGAACAAGATATTATTATAAATAAGAACAATCCATATATTTTTATAATGTAATATGTATGAAAATTTCAGGGCTGAATGTTTTTTAAAGGGTAAAATGTAACACCCAAGAATAAATTATAATAGGATATAATTATTATTTTAATAATACTATAATACAATTAATATTTTAATATTTCAAATAAAATTTACAACAATATAGGATGAATATTGATTTGGATCTTTTGGGGTAAACATAATCATAGAACAAATTTTTTTAATTTTCCATTAGATATTGGCATTCATGAGTAAAAACACATTTAGTATTAAACTATTAATCATTTTATTTATAATAATGTTAAATAATTTTTATCATTAAAAATTTATTATTAATTAATTTTTTAGTAAAAAATATAAGATCATCTGGAAATTGAAAACTACTATATTATAGGAAATAATTTTGTCAGAAAATTGTTTTTGTTTTAAAGGGTATAATGTCTATCCTTTTTAAATGACGAAAAAAATATTTAATAATTTGTGAATTAATTGAAAATTTATTCTTATATATCTAACTATATTAATTTAATATGGTATAATGATAACCACAAGTCATATTTTAAATATAGAATCATATTCTCTTTGAAAAATTCATTTCTTGAAAATTTATTTTTTAATATGATTTGGGGGTTTATATTAAAATATATATTTTTTAGTTATTAGACTTTACATTGTCAATATGTATTCATTTTTTTAAACAATATATTTAATATTTGATACTATTATCCACTTATTTTTTTCTCACAATAATTATAAAAATGATTAAAATTAGTTACTACTCCTACTGTTAAAATGGGTTTATTGAGAGTTAAACTTATAAGATAAGGGTTAGTATTTCATATGTATTGAATTATTTAATCCTTATCACATAAATAGTCATATAATGGTCTATTTTGGATCCTTGTGACATGATATAAACATGTGTATGATTTATTCTATTAAAAATCATTTGTTTCCATTTCCTCAATTATAGAAGGGTACTCCCTAGACTAAATTATTTACAAATTTCAAGCCATTTGGATAAATCAATCCTAAACCTAATCTCTCAAACACTTCACTATCCAGAATATATAGTAAATTTTTTTCAAAAAAATACCATCACTCTAGTCCTTTATAAGAGATCTAAAGGCAGTGTCCCTATGAGAAAGTAATTCTCTTAACAATGCAGTTTCTTTTAATTTCATATTTTATAATGATATATTATTTCATAACATATACAGTATTATAACAATAGTTTTTACCATGTATAAATATTTTAATATATTCATTCAATAAAAAAGTGTTACTTGTAAAACCATTAAAATTGTGTATGTGAAGCTATATATTGAAAAACGGTTATTGTAGAGGGGATGTTTTTTATTTACATATATATCAAAAATGATCATTACATTTATCTTTTTGTGGATAAATATAATTTTTTAAAAATTTAAATATATTCCTTCCAAAACCTATCATAAATTCAGGAATAACATATAACTTCCATGACAAATAATTTTGGTGAATAAAATTAATTTTTTGGAATTTTAGTTAGAAAACATGGAAATATAAAAAAATCCATTTAAACTGAAATAAAATTGGTCTTAATTTAACCATTTATTTTCATGATTCATGTATAAAAGAGAGGAATAGTAGACAGAAGATATGGAAAAAAATAAATTTCTATAGGTTAAGAAAAGTATGGTATCTTATAAAGGATAAAATAAATTTCTAGAGTATAAGTAAACTATTGAAACTTATATATTGTACATAAAATTAAATTTCTAGGGGAAATATAGTTTTAGGCCCCTCCCTTTACAAAATGTAAAAATCATTCCTTATATATCGAATAATTAATTTAATTTCAAAGCAATATTACTTATCAATAGGCATCTATATTTAATATAGAGTGTTTATTTATCAATATTTCCCGAATTAATCAAATAACATTCAAATTCAACAATTTATATACAAATTTTATAAGTTATAATAACTAATAATATCTATGATATGGAAAATATTATTATAAAAAATATATATTTACCAATAAAATGATCACAATAAAGTGATTATCTCAAGGGAAAGATAACAATATATTTCATGTCCTTTAGAAATTTATATATGGTATATATTATTATTGTGATACTGTATATGTTATAAAATAGTTTGTTATTTTATAACAATACTTTTCGTTTCCACTAGAAATTGTTTCTTGGGAAAATGACATTATTTTGATCAATTTTTATTAAAATAAATTTTTTTTATAATAATATTATTTGTATCATGGGTATTATTATTTCTTATACATAGTAAAATTTTTATACAAATTATTGAATTTTATTTTTATTTGTTTAACTAAGGAAATATTAATAAATACACATTCTATATTCTATATAAATACTTTTTTATAAAAAATATTGTTCATAAATTAATTAAATTATTAGATATATAAGGAATGATTTTGACATTCAGTACAAGGTAGGACCTAAGATTATGTATCCCCTTGATGATCAGTTGAACCCCTGATACAAATATATTGGCCAAATTAAATGGTTCATTTTTAATAATATTAAACTATATCATTAAAATTCATCCACATATAGATACAATGACCCTATGATCATGTAGCCTAAAATTAATTATTTTTTCATATTTAATTTTGTCATTATTATCCATGTGATAATTTCACTGATATTACCCATGTCTAAATTTTGGGCTCATGTGTTTGATTACATGAAATCTATTTTTAGTAATTTATCTTCCCATATTGACTATGCCTTCTCCAAATATGATACACATGTTATTGATTAAATAGTATTTGTGTTTAGTTATTTACCATTCCATATTAATTATTCCTTATTAGTTTATGAGAGGTTCCACTATCTGTATCCTTTACTGATCATTCTAACTCGTCGTTACTTTATTTTATTCCATATTATATAGAGATAAAATATTTTTATTTATTTAATGATATTGAATATTTTCTGTTGATATGTTTTATTTATTTATCCCAAATATAAAATAAGTATCATTGAAGTATTATGATCGCCAAAACTAAAAAAAGTAACCAGTCTAAAGGTAATTGAAACCTTCTGATAAATTATATGAAAATAATGAAATCCATTAACTCTAGGTTACTGGAGTAATGTTTGTTTCACTAACGATAATATAAAATTAAATAGAATTTTACAAAAAATTATATTAGTGATACTTTATTTTATATAATATATAATTTCATGATTTAGAAAACTAAAAAATATAGATATTGTAAAATGCATGGTATCATATTTATTATTTTATCCCTTGATAATTTGTGTTATAATATTATAAAAAGAAATAAATTTATAACACTTAATGACATGAAATTTTTTGTCCAAAGTTAGGGAAAAAAGGATGATACTATGTTCAATGAAATAGATAATGGTTAAAATTATCTAAATTTTTTTCAAAAACATACTTGATTAGTTTATATCGATCAAGTAACGTATTTAATTTGAAATTATTCTAATTTTGAACCCCTTTCAAAGATATTAACTTTATAATATTAATTTTTTTAAATTTACAAGAGTTCACCTTCATCCTTTGAAAATAAGGAAAACCACATTCCACTTCAGTACTATAAAATTATACACATATCATGTAAATACCCTACCCAAATATCTTTTCAACATTACAACCCATTAAATAGTTATTTTTTCATCTCAAAATTCCATTCCAATGGTTCTTAATAATGGAACAATATAATGTCTACATAAATGAGGTAATCATTATTATACCTCTTTTTGTTTATTTATTCTTCTACCTTCTAAAAATATAGGGTATCAACCATAAAATAGTGATTTTAGTATGACCTCCATACAGTGATATGATAAATCAATGTCACTATAATTCATGGTTTTTTTATTATGATAAAATTAATGCTTTATATGATATTTATGAAAATATTATACTACTATCATTATAAAATAAAATATATTTTATTTTATTTAAATCCATTTATAAATGATAATGCCACTTAGGTATACGGTTGGAGTGCCTCTTCCACGAAGTTATTTGATTAATTTATTATTTTCAATTTAGATGGATAGTAATAAGGATATATTTCATGAATATATATGATATATTTGATATAATAATAATTCATCCAAGGTAAAAATAATTACCTCTATTTCATTATATTCATCCAAAAGTGGCATGTCCCTCGATTCTGGGAATGGCCTACCATCTTTATGAAGTGATGAATTAAATTACTCTTTACTACATTATATGAACAATTATATAATTTCATTTAATTATTTATTATATTAATTATGGAATGATAAATATTTTTGTGATGATGGAAATAATATCAATCTACTAGGAGTAGAATAGAAAAGTCAAAACCTGTATGAAAAATGATACATTTATCACCAAGAGTAATGATTTTAAGGGACTACTTATTAAACAAGTGATATGAAGTTATAAGTAGATCTTATATGGTATTATATGTATTAATGTGGTTCTGGAAAATATTTATAACAAATATATATTAATTAAACTATATTAATTAACTTATAATATTTTTAACAAGACATGAGTTTAGCAGTAAAGGTTTCAATCAAAATTTTAACATGATTTTTATAATTCAATTTCCATTGATGAAATTATATGAACCCAATTTTATAAACCCATTTTTTTACCTTTATTCTATTGTTTATATTTTTCATATTATTTAGTTATATTTTTAACCACTTAGAAAATTAAAATATTTAATTAAATGTTTTTTAAGAAAATTCTATATTATTTCTTCTCGAGTCATAAATTTTTTTACTCCATGTCTAGTCTCCTATAAATAGTTTTCCTAATGATTTTATAATTTAGTTAAAAATTCAAAAGGTAATTATCCATAAATATTACTTAATTTTTAATGGTTCAAAAGAAATCATTTAATCAAATTTTATTTATGAAATAATTTTTGACATTTTACAAAAGGGTGAAAATAATGTTCTCTTTAACCATATAAGACACAAATGGATATTTACACCATTATTGAAACAAATTACATTAAATACTGGTTTATAATATTATATTAATCATTTCATAGAAAATTAGTTCCTTATTATTTTATACATATTTATTTTTAAAATAATTATTTTCAAAATGAAAATGGTAATTTCCTCAAGAACTTTTCCTTGTTTTCTTTTAATGACATTGTTCATCTATGATGACATAATTTGATGGTACTTATGTTTACATAGGTATATGATTCTATAGTACCATAAATTTTATTAATCTATATTTTTTATGGTCATGATAATGAGATATTGAAGAAATATGTTTTTTCTACATGTTATGTTAAGATGAAATATTTAATTCTTTAATGACTTTGTGTTATTCAGAATAATTGATTATGATTATTTGAAAAGTGGATCGATTATATCCCTCTAATGAATTAGGTGATTATTGATAACTAAATATATTATTAGGTTATTTATAAAAATGATTTTATCTTCACAACAAGATTCATGGCCATCGCCTCATGTATATATTTTTATATGTAAACTTGTTTTCATAGCCATATAGAAATATCTAAATGTATATATATTATTTTAAAGACATCATTTGATGTATTTAACATAATAAGTGTTCCTATTTCTATTTATGGATAAAAATATTCTATATTCTAATTTTGTTTCATATTTTTTATGTTAATGTAAGGATCTAATGTCTTATGATTGATTATTTATCATTCCACACCCTTATGAATATTTCATTTTGATAAGAAAAAGATGACATGACTCATGATTAAAAATATTATATTGATTGGGTATATCATACTAATATTAATGTTATGTTCTCATGGCCTTATTATCAACTATGACCATTGACTGATATGTCATATGTTTGTTGCTACTGTGATTTTATACTCAAAATTTAATATGTTTCCTTTTCTTAGGTTTTGATAGAATTAGAAATTTATGACATGAATACTAGGGGATTAATTTCAATAATATTTTGATAGATTTTTTGAACCCTTTTTCAAATTATATATTTATGTATCTGGTATCCAATTACACTAAACATTTTTTTCTACATCCCAAATAATTAATTTTCAGTTTCTAATATTTATATTAAATGAGAAAATATTTATGTATGATATGTATGGGTCTATAATATTGGTATCAATATAGGGTTTAGTTAATAATTAGATATAATTATTAGGAAAAATTAGTTAATACCATATGGATATGTCTATGTACAAGAAAACATACAAATGTTTTGGTGAGGTATATATTTTGTAGTGTTTCTAATTATACAACTCTTTTTTGATACTACAATTGGACACTATTTTGTAATAGATTTATATTAGGGTAATAACACCAAAAAGTATAGCGTCACACTCCAACCATTTAAATTATTTATTTTATTATTTCTTGGAATTGGTTATCCTCACTAAGGTTCGGGTTGAGTAATGATTTAAAAAAATTTATGCATATTGACTTTGGTGTGTCTCATGCGAGTGCACATGCACCGCACGGTTAGTGGTAACTGTGTTGTTGGCCCATGCAACCATCTGGTATCCCAATTCTTATAATATATAAATTTTATAAATTTTTATACATTAATAATAACAAAATTATTTTTTATATATTATTGTTTTTATTATTATTAATATGTCATAATAAAATTGTATCTAAATTGATATTAACAATATTTTTTTTAATTTTTTTATTAACATTATTTTTATTATATAAATGACATAAATGTTATTAATGTCATTATTATTAATATTATTATTATTGTATTAATGTTATTATTTTTTTATTATTATTATCATTATCATTATTTTTATTACATCTTTATTAACTGTTTTAAACCTAGTTTTCCACTCCCCTATACTCATTCACGGTGCCACCCCCTGGTTTATTCTCTATGCGTACCCCTCTCTCACTGTAGCTCCTCTCCTAGTGGACCGACCCCCTGCTCTAGCACAGCTCGACCCCCACCCTGCCATGGATTTCTTCCTCTTACATGGCCAGTGTCCCCCTCACACCGGTGACCTTCCCTCCACTTCTATGGGAAACCTCTCTCCTTGTCACCTCTATTTTTGAAGGCAACTTCCTATTCCGTCCAACCCCTATGACACGAGGCCCTATTCTTACTAAACTTTGTGGTGTCTCTCCACCTTGTTCGTGACTTCCAGTAAATATATATTCCATTCCCATAAATTTCTATGATTTTAACGTGGTTTCTTGGTTGGATGAACCCTAAAGTGTAGTATTTGTATAGGAATTGTGTTTCTTTTGAATTTAGGGTGTGTGGTTGGTCTGTGATGTATCGTTCTCCCTTCCATTAATGTTTTGTGGTGTTCTCACATGTTAGAGGTAGGTCAATCCATGTATTTCATTTCAATTAAATATTTATAATGGTTGAATATTTTAAATAATTTTTAAACATTAATATACACCTTTATAATGCATTTGTTTAGTTTTCTTTAGTGTTATTAAGTTAGTAGAGTTTGTAATGAAATTTTTTAAGTGAATTTCTATTTAAGTATATGTGTTTGCTCAACGAATGTTATTTGGACATTTATTTATAAATTTTTAAACATTTTTTGAACCACCATTGGGCCTTTGTTTATCATATTGTAGTGTTTCAGTGGTGGTTAAAATTGTTAAAACTTGTTTTAGGGTTATTCTTCAATTATTACCATGTGTTGGTGCCTTTAAAATATTTTACTAAATACCTCTTGTTTTCGTAGATGAAACTAATACTTGTAATGATATTTTCCCCTTGAAATATGTTGAAAATTATAATTAATTAAATAATTTGGATTAGTGTAAAAATTGGGTTCCTTTTTAGTTTAGTGGGTGTAATGAAATGTTTTGAGAAAGGGTTTTCAAAGTTTAAAAATAATGTTGGTTAGATTATTGGAATTATGTAAAATGGTGGAGTTTTTGTCCCTGAATGGTTTATTAGAGTGGTTTCAAATCTAGATTTAAATGTTTGACCAGTTTTATAACTGAAATGTGTTTTTGGTGTATTGATAAGTATTTGGCCTTGTTTTTCTAAAATGTTACATTTCTTTATTCTCAAATTTGTTCATTTGTTTGGATTATTTTTATTTTCTTGGTTTCTTTATTTTTGAGTTGTCGATAATTTTTATAGAGTGCATTGGATCTCGTAATGGTGGTTTCTAGCTAGGGGTGTCAAGAATGCCTATACATATATGCATATGGTAAGCCATATATATATATATATATATATCCTTTTTGTATATATTCTCCCAGGAAGTGGAGAATATGTGCAATGCAGCTAGGGTTATATATATATATATATGAATATGTGTGTGAGATCTAAGGGTTTATTCGAGTGGACATCGTAAAAAAGGAGTATGTTTAAGGGAGGTTTCCCTATGCATTAGCCTATAAATTAAAGAATTATTAATTTCATTTTTTCACTTTTATTTAACACTAGTTAGTAATTTTTGGTTTTTAGAATAATTGATTTTTATGAAATAAGTTTTGACCTATTTTCCATTAAATTGCATGGAATGTTTTGTTAAATGTTCTTATTATGTGTTTGATGAAATGAAACTTTGGTCCTAATAAATATGATTCGGTTTTCAAGTGGTTAATTTGGGTTTTAAATTAGGTTTCCATGTCTCGTTCAGGATTTCAATGTACTGTGTGTGCGATTCTTTAGAAATGGTTTGTCATGGGAATATCATGTTAGGCCCGGTTGGAATTTTTCTAAAAATGGTTATCTTAAAAACACTAAGTGGAATGGTTCACTTATTTTCTAGTTCTTGAAGATGGTAGTTTTTTGGGTTTGGGATTTACCTTGTGAAATGATGGTTTAAAATAAAGGAACTTGTTCCTTGGGGTTACATAGGGGTGACCTTGTGGTGTGGGTTGACTGTGTGTGAGTTATGTACTTCCTACTGGATACTTGTTTGGCATTGTTCAATCACCCCCTTTTTAGTCTAAACATGTGAACCTAGCATAGTGAGAGAATTCTTGGTGAATTATTATTTCACTAGTCAAGGTTATTGCACTAGAAATTGTCCCATGGTCGGGGAATAATTTCTTATCATTGTTATGGGATTGGCCCCCTCCGTCAGGCCATGTAGGGCGACGATCTGGAGTTGGGTGTTATGGTGTCATCGGGTAGGGAATGCCTTCAGGATGAGTCACATGTATAGTATATTCTAGACTATTCAAAAGCTCCCAAGTTGTCCCATGTTGTATAATAATTAGGTTACTCCAGTTGATGATTGAGTTACAAAGGCTAGTTGGGAACTCTTGTATGGTGTTTCTCTATTGCCCATGTTTTATGGTTTTTGATATTGTGTACTGGTATAGTTTAGAATCTTATTATGTGTGATTAAATGGTTTCAAGTGTTTATAGAAAAAGGTTTTGAAAATTTTATTTGCTTCTTTCCTCCCTTTTATATGTAAATATCACCTCTTTTTAAATGCCAATTCTACTTCTTAACAATATATTATGGTTGTTAATTGAAAAGGAAAAAGGTACAATGATTTGTTTTAAGAAAAAAATGTGTGAAAACATAGTTCTATACATTTTAATTCAAACTTTAATTTAATGGATATTTTATATAAAGGAAATTAATATGGGAATATATTCTATTGGAATTCCTTTAGAGTTTTAATCGTCACACCTAGAGTTTTATAATTGTTTTTTTGAATGGTGTTGGTCCTTTATTGTATTTGGTCCCCATAATGAGACGTTGGTTTGAGGTTAGTGGTGACCCATACAGTCACATGGAGGTATTTACTGCTTTATTTTATTGTTGCATTTAGTTTTTGTTTTAATTGTTCATATTTTTGATAATTTATTTTCATTTTATTTATGGTAAAAATTGTTACCACTTGTTTAATTTTATTGCTCAGCACTAGTTTCCATCCCATGAGGATCAGTAATTCCTTTCAAGACATGTCGTGGGACAGATTGGATTACCAATTCAGGTTCTTCCTAGGTTAGTTTTTGAAAAAATGGTATCAAACATGACCCTAGATATTTGGGGTTTCTGGTAGATAGGGATTTGGACTGTCGAGGATTGGGAGGTAGTTGTGGGAAGAGAATCGCAGATTCTTGCTCACACTTATCCATTAATTACAATGCGTAGTCAAGGATTTGTGAATTATACTTTTCAATTTAATTGTATGATAAAAATGGAAATGACCAGGTTTCTTGTGGTGATATTCATAGAGTAGTGACCAATGTGATATCCAAGTGTCCAGTTCATGTTCCTCTTATTGTTTCTGAATACATGGGGAATGGTTCTCTACTATGTCACCGAGTTGGGCATAAATAATAGTTCCTCGCTCTGATGTTTTGTCACAAAATGGGTTTTTTTATTCTTATTGGTGTGAATGTCGTCTGAAAATGGAATTTTTTTAGAAATGAAAACATTTTTATTCTAACCGGTCCTTAAAATGGTAAAGTGGGGTTTGGAATTTTGAAAGTCACCCTGAAATGAGAAGTTTTAAAAAAATTAAAATGTTGTTAAGAATAATGGATTTTTGGTTATTAATGTATGTGTGTGGAATCATAGGCTTTTTTTGATTGAGATGTTAATTCTAATTGTATTTCGGAATGATTTTGGATTTGATTTTTTATTTCTCATGTTGTTTATAAAATGACTCTCGAAAAGTCCTGTAATGATTCCAAATAGTAATTCCCATTTTATTTTCCCTTTTAGGTGATGCATGTTATTTATTTTCATCAATGTCTGTTACAAGAAGTTATGTTTCTCAAAGATTTCGATCATGTCTCTCGGGTATTGGTAACTCCCAATGCTGTTAGAGTGTGTGTCATTTTGGGTCTATTCGAAGGTCTCTCTTTAGATGAATGGGAGTTATTTTCCTTTTCATCATTACAATTCAGGATTATATGGGATGTTTTTATATCTATCTTCATTTGATGGATTATACTAGAATAGGTGAAGATGATGATAATTTATTATCTCAGGGGTATTAAACAAAGATGGTGGTCAGGGAAGGAATATATTGATAACTTTATGGATTCAGTTTACTTATCTCGGTAGGTGCCATCAAAATATTTGATAAGGAAACTTCTATTTGTTGTTGGTATTCATCCATATATAGAATAGTATGTCCTCTCTTCTAAGGACCATATTTTTTAGAGGCTATTAAATAAAGCGTTTCTAGATGAGTTTGTCCCTAGAGTGCAAGTAGCAATCAATATGGTGTCTCTTGTTATTAACGAAGGCCCCCCCCCTCTGTAAAAATGCAGATTCTAGAGGAATCTATTCCTCAAGAGTCACCTTCATTGGTTATGTCTTCTAGTCTGTAACACGGTTCGATTGTGTGCCACCAATGTGGCATGTTTGGGAACTCAAATTCATCATGTCACATCCCTTTGAATATGTTCCATAAATGTGGCTATTAGGGTAATCTGGGTCTGTTTTTCAGGAAGCATCACATGAAGTAGAAGTTATGTTCAAGGTGAAAATGCCTAATTGTGATGCAGGTGATGCTTTATCATCCAGGCCACCAGCCGTAGGTCATGAAATGAACCTCACACATAGTCAAGAGTTACTTGGGGTGTGATTTCTTTGTAAGATTTTTGTGTCCCATATTGGGATTGAAACATTTCAAAACATTTTGTTCTTGATTTATTACCATCATAAATTAATTGTTCATAGTAACAGTGTGAAGGAATTCTTCCATTGTAGTAAAACTAGTTATACCTGTTTAAAAGTGTCCGTTTTGAATCATTTTTTCATGATTATTTATGTTATCACTATTTGGAGATATTTAGGTTTTGTGGAATTGATGGAAATTGTTTCTAGTTTACTATCTTGGTTGAGTTCTTTTTGTGGATATTATCCCTAACGATGGGGGTTTTAGGAAGGTGTGTAAATTTTACAGTTCTGATAATGGTGTTGTTTTTCTTGTGCTAAGGAATTTGTTCTTGTTCATGTTGAGAGTTACTTTTTTTAGTTGTGTGAATGTGTTGTTTTTCTAGTGTATATAGATTTCATTATTTTATGATGTACTGAATTTCTAGGTTTCTTCTATTGTTGGTTCCCCATTTAAGTCCAAGTGTTGTTGGTTGGGTTTCGATGATTTCATTTTAGTTGAGTAATTATGGTGGGGGAATCCTCCACTTGTGTTATGCCCTTTTATTGTGTAGTGGTGTTGTCTATATCAGTTGGGTGTGACATGGGGAAAGAATAGTCACCCCATAATTCTTTGTCTCTTCTTGTTATATTGGGGCATGGACTGAATTCATGGATAAAATTTATCTTGGTGAATTTATTAGAGAAGAATGCTTTGTGGTGGGATTATTTTTCACACCCTGACATTTAGAATTATTTTATTTTATTATTTATGATATTTTTATAGACTCATCATGGTTTGGGTTGAGTGATTGTTAAATTTTTTTTGTTGTTTGTAGATTTTGGTGGGTTTCAGGAAAGTGTACGAGCACCACAAGGTTAATGGTAACCATGCAGTCATCCAAGGTGACCGTGCAGCTACCCAATTCATAAAATAAACAATTTTTATAAAATTTTATAACCTAATTATATTACTTTTTTTAGATATTATTATAATTATTATTAATGTGTGGTAATACTATTATTTCAAAATTAATATTAATAGTATCATTTTTAAATTTGTTATTAATATTATTTCTATTTATGAAATGTAATAAATGAAATAAATGAAATAAATTTTATTAATGTGAATATTATTATATTTTTAGAATTATTATTATATTATTATTATTATTATTGATAATACTAATGTCATTAATATTTTCATTTTATTATTATTAATATTATTATAAATTTATTAACATTATTATCCTATTTTTCTCCTCCCCAAAATAATTCATGTTACCCACCCCCTTTCTAATGTGGGGTGAAACCCATGACCCCCTCAATTTGTTCTCTATATACACCCCTCCATTATTGGAGCTCATCTCCTGGTGGTCTGACCGACATCTCTACATGGATTTGGTGGGTCCCAACCCCCACCCTCCCCTAGATTTCTCCCTCTATTATGACTAGTATCTCAAATCCCTCACACTAACAACCATGCTTCCACCTATGCTGAAAGCCTCTCCCCCTTGTGCCGCACTTCCTGGCTGTGACCCCCTAACTCTAGAAAACCCCTCCAACGCAAGGCCCTATTTCAGTCGACCTCCCCGATGTCTCTCTTCCTTGTGGATGAACTCTGGTAAATCTCTCTTCCCTCCCTTTCATTTTTTTGTTATTATTGTGGGTTTATAGGAAAACCAAACCCCTAATGGTTATTATTTGAATATAAATTGTGCTTTCTTCAAATTTATGGTGTGCGATTGGTTTGTGTGGTCTCTCTCTAATTTCTGTTAATGGTTTTTATATTAAATCCAAATAATTATTGAGTGTTGTTACATGACTTATAAACTATTCTACACAGATTTATAATGAATTTGGATATTTTTTTATGTGTTTTAAAATTAGTAGTGTTTTTGATAAATAATTTTTGTTGTGATTTCCTATTTATGTCTTTGTGTTTTCACACCAAGTGGTGTTTTTACATTTTTTTATAAATTTTGAAACATGTTGTGAACCCCCATAGTGCCTTTTTTAACCTATTGTAGTGTTTTGGTGTTGGTAAAAATTCTAACAAATTATTTTGAGGGAGATTCTTCATTTTTTCCCATGTGTTTTCGCCTTCAAAATGCTTGATAATATACGCTTTGTTTTCATAGATTAAATTAGGCCATGTTATGATATTTTCCCCTTGGAATATTTTTGGAAACATACTATTAATTTTATAACTTTGGATTAGTGTGTAAATTGGGAGTCTTTTTTGGTTTAGTGGCTATAGTGAAATGTTTTTGGAATGGGGTTTCATGATTCTAGAAGAATGTTGGTATGATTCTTAAAATTATATAGAATGGTTTCCATTGGCTCCTCAAGTGGTTTCCTAGAGAGAATTCCAATGTAGTTTTTAAATTTTGACCCCATTTATAATTGAAATTAATTTTTGGTGTTTTGATTAGTATTTTTCCTCATTGTTATTAAATATTTCATTGGTTTTTGATTTGTATATTTTTTCATTTATTTGGATTATTTTTATTTTATGGATTTCCTAATTTTTGTGTTTTTTATAATGTTTATAGAGTTAGTTGGACCTCAAAGTGGTGGTTTCGAGCTGTCATTATTAAGAATGCCAACATGTATATGCATATGGTAAGGAAAATATATATATATATATATTCACTATTTGTATATATTTCGTCATGGCATAGGGAATATATGGAATCCAGGTCAATGAATTTTTATATATATGTATAAATTCATGTGTGTATAAGAATGAAGGGTAAGTTTGTGTGGTCATCATAAAAAAAGAGAATGATTGATGTAGGTTTATGTATGCATTATCCTTTAAATTAAAGAATTATTGATTTATTGTTTTCCTCAATTTTATTTAATATAGGCTTATTAATTTGTGTTTTTAGAATAATTTTTTATTGTTAAATAAAGTAAGACCCTATTCATAATTGATATTCTGGGAATAGCTTGTTAAATGATTTTACTAAGGGTTTGAGGAAATATCCCTTGGTCCCCTATAAATTTTATTCATATTTGAAGTGGTTAACTTCGATTTTGAAATGTGTTAACTAGTGTGTTTATAGTTTTCAATATAGATTGCATGTGATTGATTAAAAATGGTTTGGAATGAGATAATCACGTGAGGCCCATATGGAATTTATATAAAACTAGTTATCTTAAAAACTATCCATGGAATGGGTCTCTGCATTGTTGGTTGATTAAAGTTGGGATATTTCTTGGTTTGGAACTACCCTTGTGAAATGATGGATTAAAATAGAGGAACATGTTCCTCAGGGGGACTTGGGGGTGACCTTGAGGGTTGTGTTGACTATGTGTGATGTATGTACTTCTGATTGGATGCTTGTTTGACATTAGTGGCTCCGTGACTTTTTATTCTGAACATGGGAACCAAGCTTAATGAGAGAATTCTCGGTGAACGATTGATGTATTGTTCCAGGTTGTTATAGTAGCTATTTTCCCATAAAATGGGGATATTTTTTATCATTGTTAAGGGATTGGGCCCCTTGGTCAGGTCAGGTAGGGCAACGATCGGGTGTTTGGGAATTATGAAGTCATTGGGTAGGGAATGACTTTGGGATTAGTCACATGTATAGTACAATATAGATTATTTATGAGCACCTATGTTCTCCAATTGTTTCTACTACATAGTACTCTTGGGTAGTTGATTAAGATGTATATGCTGATTGGTTACACTAGTGTGTTGTTTTTTCATTTCACCTGCTACATGTTTGTTGCTCTTTTTTCCTTTCATAGTATAGGTTCCATCTAATGGTGATAAAATAGGATCATGTTTCTATAGAAAATGTTTGTAAACGTCACCTTCATTAAATTTCCAATGCATGATTCTTAGCAACAGAATTTGTTTTTTAATTGAAAAGGTAAAATTGACCGTAATTTGTTTTAAGAAGATAATGTGTGAAAACCTAATTTTATACATTGTATTTTAAACATGAAATCTATGGATCTTTTACTAAACAGAAATGAAAGTGAGAATAGATTCTTTGGGAATGCCTACATAGTTTAAATTCTAACCCCAATAGTGTTATTTTTGTTTTTATCTTCATTTGAGGTTCCTCTCTTGGATTTGAAACCATAGTGCAATGTTGGTTGGAGTTTGGTTGTGACTCATAGGGTCACTTGATGGTTACTATAACTTTAAATTCTCACTGCTGCTAGTTTTTGTTTTTATTTTTTAATTTTTTTTATTTCATTTTTTTTCATTTATAGACCAGATTATTCCCACCTATTTATTTTTAATTCTTAAAATTAGCTGTTATCTTTTGGGGATTAGGAATGCCATCCAGGACATATCATGGGATGGCTTGTGTTACAGGTTTAGGGCCAACCTAGGATGGTTCATAACATTTTTTTTGAGTATATATTTTCAAAATTCTAGTGCATAGTGAATAAACCCTTACTATAAACCCAATTTCACATTCCTATGGGATATGCTTGGATCAATCACATTTTCCCTATAAACTATTCTGAAATTTGAGTAGATAATAACCATAGTTGACCTGTGATAAACTTAGGGTAAAGAATATATTGATTATATGGTGTCATGAATAAGACATCTTATAAATTATTTTCCATGATTTCTTAGTTTCCCACTATTACTATTGTTCTCACACTATGAGTTTTTTATTTACACAATAACTAGAACCATGTAAAATATATTTAATGAGGAATGTGAAAGAAAATAAAATGATTATGTTCATTAGAAGAAAAATGAAGTGGTATATGGAATGAAAATCCTTAAATTTATTCTTAATAAGTTATGTATTTATATTATTAACCTTCTCAACATGTGATCCTTTTCAAACATACATAATAGTTTAAAAAACGAGTCTAATAAGAGTTCAAATAATAACGACTATAGAAAAATGAATATTCATTTTACAACATGTTATGAGTTTTGGAAGAATCACTAAATATAAAATTTCAAGGGAACAAGATGATATTTTCTGTGTGGAAAAATAGTTTATAGAGAAAGTAATTTTTAAGAAAAATAAAGTTTTTGATAGAGAAAAAATGATGTTCTTATTATGATATAATTTACAATTTAATGTTTTCTATTTGGGGAACATAAAAAATATCCATGTTAATGCCCTAATACAAGGATTAAATTATATTCCAATAAAGTTCATATTAATGAAAATTGATTAAGTGGAAAACTTGAGATGTTTTTATATTGGTATTCATTAATTTTATTGTATAAGTGTTATTATAAATGATATTATGTTATAAGATTCATAAATCATATAGGATTTGATATGAATTTATATTTCATTGTGTATTTTAAAGAATATATTAAATTATTCTAATAACGTGGAATAGTGATTTAGATGTAAGGTGATTTTTTTTGGAAACAAATATTTTAGGTATGGATATCCATTAATATGCTCGTAATATTGAGATTAATGTATTTAGTTGTGTTAATTAATTTTTTTATTTATAATGTAAACATGATAGTAATGGTGGCTGTGAAAATGACTAGGGATTTTATAGAAAAGTGATTTATAATTATTTCCATTGTTTTTCTAGATTTATGGGATATATTAAATTATCGATTATTTTATTTGAGGAAGACGTATATAGTTAATATTTGAGAGAATATTTATTTTAAAATATAATATTATGGTGATAATGTTTATGATATTTTTAAGAGAATATATGATCATTGTATGAACAAGTTTGGAATTATTCAATTTGAGATATATATTTTTAATATGGATAAATGTTAATGTGGATCTTGAAAAAAAAATTAATCAAATGTTTTGGATTTTTTTGAACTTGATAAAATATATATTGGACGATTCTGGATGATTAATATTTATGGAAAATATTATGTTGATATTTTGGTGTTATTATTGATTGTTTAAATATTAATTTACCATATTTATCAATATTGGATAAAATGATATAATCTTATTGGTTTTATTAGTTTTCCAAAAAATTAAAGAATTAATTTTACTTATTCTATGGATCTTATAATATATTAAAATTTTATTTCTGTTCTTATAGAATGAATAATTAATCTTGAATATTCATTTCATGGAGTAGGAGATGAAGTGGAAATTTATTGATGCACAACAAAATGATTAATTTTTTTTATGAAATAGAAGGATATTAAGTAAGTTTGTTTTTTAATATTCTCTCTCTAGATAGTAAAATTACCCAAACATTAGTAAAAACATCCTGAAATAAAAATGATATTATTTTACCTTTATATTTGATGAATTGATGTTGTTTTAACCCCTCATTTATTCATGGTTATCTAGTCATCAGTCTCCTCAGAACCATGTTCAATATCACTTCTTATTATTCCATTGATGTTGTTTTAATCATTATTAACATAAATTTAACTTCCTAAAAATTATATCCTTATAAGGGATATAAATGTTTTTTTATTTCACAAATACTTTTTATTTCACAATAATTTATTTCAAAGTATGTTTGATTATCCTTTGGTAAGATGTGATTTTTCACCAATAGTATTATTAATAATTGATCCATTGATGGAAATGATAATATTTAGAGGTAAAATATTTAAATGGATTAGAAAATAACAATTTTAATAATTGTTTTTGAAATGAATGATAATCATTATATAATTGTTGTCAGTGAACTCTAATATTTGTGTGTATTACGTTATGTTATATAAATATTAACATTTAAATGTGAGTTCTACATCCCATCCATTAAATTAATGGTTATTTTTAGGAATAAAATGATATAGATATAAATGTATAACTATTTTACTCAATAAAAATTTATTATTTATTTCATAATAAATAATATAATTGTTTTTAATAAAGAATTTTGTTTCATCAAATATACTTTTCGTCAAAATATTTTATGCATTTCATTTTGTGAGAAAATATTTTGATAAATTTATGAAATTTATTGAAATTGTTTTTTATAAAATTAATTTTTAAAAAATAATCATATAAAATATATCTTAGGGTTTGAAATATGTATTGATCTAAAATGATTGATTTTATATTGAATTGTGAAAATTAATTATTTTTTAAATTATTTAATTTTATTAGATTATATAATGTAATTTAAATTTACAAATATAAATTTTAATTGGTTATAATGTGATGTAGGATACATTTAATTTTTATTATTATTGTTAATTCCTTTTGAATCATCATTACTTCTCGTTTTGAATTAAGTTAATTATTTGGGTAAGAAAATATTTTTCAAAAGTTTGTTTCTTAATTTTGTTATTTTAATTTATATTAATATTATATCTAATATATTACATGAATATTAAAGAAAATGGAATTTATATTTTAAATTAGGAGTTAAAAATTTGGTAACTAGGCCCCTTTTGTTTATGGTCTTTATCAATTATAAATTTTTTAAATATTTATCAAAATTTTAATGATAAAATAGGGAAGACATGGTTAATGCTATTTGATATGATATTAATATAACAATAACAATTTATTTTAATTTGATATATTAATGGGGTAAGACAATAACCATCCATGATTCATTTTTATTGGAATTTTGATATATTTTTATCTTAAATTATATATTATTTTTCTAATAAGAAAAAAAAATTAAAATAACTTCCTTTAAAACATTAATATTGTTTTCATGAGTATAAATTGAGGTTATAGAAAATTATAAATAGTTCTTTAAATAGAAAAATTAATTTTTATAGAGTAATATATTTATATTTTTTGGGATGATATAATTACCATAAATTATTACTCAATGTCAACACTATGTTTGTGTAAGTTGTAGAAATATTTTCTAATTAATTTTAAAAACATAATTACAAACACATTTTGAAAAAAAATTAAGTGTTAATTTTTTTTGGTAATTATAAAGTATATGGGGAATTTAAATTTTCTTTATTGAAAATACATCAATTTTTATCTATTAAAATTAAATTTAAGTGAAAAGTCACAGAGTAGAAATTAATGATATTTTATGTAATATCATATTTTATTAAATGATCTGAAACCCATAAAATATTGAAATAGGAATCCAGAGATGGTATATGGTTTAATATTTCATTGCATTACAATTTCTATGAAAATTGTTATTGTATATCTATATTTTTAACCATCAATGGTTGAAAATGGTTTGGCATTATTAAGGATAAAATAGAATAATGAGAGGTTAATATAAAGTGATACTTATTAAAATGATCTAAAAACTTGTCTAAATCATGTTAGATGAATTTATTTTGATCTTATATCATTATATATTTCAATATTATCCAATTTGGATAGACATGGTCATTAATGTGACATTATAATATTTTAATTATTTGAAAAATTATAAGAGTACCCCTTCATTCACATATAAATGGGAACACCACCCTTATCTACATTAGACCACTTTTAGAAATATATATTGAAAAAACCAATAAAAATATAATTTCAATTTAATTAACCCTGAATATTAGGCCATTTCTTTCTTTAATGACCAATTAAATCATCCTTAATAATGGATCAAATAGAGGTCTTTCGATGTAGATTTTTTCTTCTTATGAAACATATTTCAATTTATTTCTTATTATCCCTAGTCTAAATTAATTTTATTCCCCATGAAATAATGACTTTTGTATCACTTGTATAATTAATTTTTATTTTCATGATGCTTAGACAATTTTAAACATCATTTCCATCAAATTGGGAATGAAATGTAATAATTGTGCGTACATCTCGAACAGTTCCTCAATATTGCAATATGATTCATTCCCCATCATGTTATTTCATGTTTAATATTATGAATTATTTAATGGAATATATTATATTTATTGAATAATCACATTTTTATGTTAAATATAATTTGAGCCTTATTAATTTTTCATGAATTGAAAAGTGATTATATCACTCAAGTGTACGTCTGATCTATAGCCTCCACAAAGTGATGTGAGTCATTTTTCATTTTTATATTACATATATTGTAATTATAATTCATTTAACAAATATATATGATATATTTTTTGTAATAATTTTTCCATAAATTTATATTATTAAATACCTTTATTTTTTTTAACAATCATAAAGTTGAAACATTATTCAATTGTACATATATACTGTCATCTCCATGGATTGATGTATTTCATTTTTCATAACTGATCAATATAAATTATTGTTAAAGTTAATATAATAATTAAAAATCATAATTATTAAACAATTATAATGATTCATTTGATCGATCTATGATTGAGGAACAAGGATCATAACTGGTTATTAGAATCCATTGGAAAAAATGAATCAATTATCCCCCCGAAATAGTGAGTATAAAAAATATTTCTTAATTAATAAGTTATTATATGTTAAAATTATTTTCTATATGTTTTTATATGTATTAATATGCATCTATAATATATTTATAATTAACATAACATTATTATAAAATTATTTTCAACACATATGATGTTGGACCATACCTACTGTAAGTTGATTATGGTTCAATCCCATTTAAATTTTTGTATCTTATGCTTCAATTTCCATTGAGTAAATTATGTGATCCTTATATGAGAAACCCATTAAATTGTTCCTCTTGTTTCCTATTTTTTGTATTTTATATCTATTATTAATCTTTTTAAATCTTTTATTTTTGAAATGATTGATAGAATTTTTTTTTGGAATGGTTGACCTTATTTCCTCATTCGTCTATAAAATTTTTCATCCATTTCTATTCCCTAAAAAATTATTTTGTGGAATATTTTAATTATTGATTAAATATTATAAAAAGGATTATTAAATAAAATTTTACTTCTATTGTAAATTTTTAAATAATATATGTTAATACCTTTTTTCTGAATAATTCATTTTTTTTAATTTTTACAAAAGGTTAAAAAGATTGTTCACTTTTAATGTATATGGAATAAATGGATAATTATGAATCTATGATCATTGTTTTTAAAAATGAATCCATCCTAAGTTTCCATGGTTATTTTGAAATAAATATTTTCTATAATATTTTATAAAATATTTTAATTTTAAATTAGTAATTTCAAAATTGAATTGGTATTTTACTTATAAAATGTTCCAAGTGATTTTCGATGTAATTCTTCATGTCTGAACACATCCTATAATTTTAACTATATTTCACTAGGTATGTGATTCTATTATACCATCCTTGTTATTTATAATTATTCTTATTCTTATAATTATAAAATATTGAAGAATCCCATTTTCATTTCCATGGGTTATGTTATGAAGAAGTGTTAAATGTTTTCTTGATATTGTACAATATATATGAATGGATTTAAATTTTTTATTAGTGGGTCTAATATATCCATTAAATGCATTTTGTAGAGTTAGATAACATATGAAATAATTCTATTATATGAAAACCCCATTTTAAATTAACATTAGTATTAACAGACTTGGTATCATGTCTATAAGTTTATTCATGGACCTATATTCATGTACCTAAGATTAGGTGTGAAAAAATCATCACATCCATAATTTTTTGTGAGGACCATATTTAAAATCTGAAACCTAATGAGTGAACAGTTTCTTTTTATACATCTTCAAAATATTTCACGATAATGTTTTTCATCGTAATCTGATGTCCATTGTAAAATCACATATCTCATGATTTATTATTGATTCTTACGCACTCATATAAATATTTTCTTTTATTATAAAAAATATTTATTGCATAAATTATAATTAAATGTATTATATATAATGGTTATTAGTTAAATATGTTATAATTTTTTCCCATGCACTTATTCTATTAGGTACACATTGATTTTTATCTCCCATGTTTACAATTTTTTTCTTCTCAATGTTTTAATGGGGGTTTAAACTATGATTTGTCTATAACGGTATTAATATGATGAAAAATGTGGGAGATATCTGAGATCCTTTATTGAATAATATATTTTTTTATTTGTAGTCTCCAAAGATGCCAAAAAAATGTGGTTTAGGGGAGTTTATGATTATATTATACTTTTTATTTTTTTCTAAAATGATGTAGTGTTTATGAAATAAATATATGGTTCACTTTAATACACATATTTTATACATTATATTAAACATTAATATATTGTTTACTGATTATTTATATGTTTTTTTTAATTTTAGAATCCACAAAATCCGTCATAATTCTACTATTTTTAGCCACTTTTACTAAAAATATATCTATATCTTATATGTGATCATTGTCTCTATAATAAATCCAATCTCCATTTTTTTATCTTCTTAAACTGTTTCATAATAAATTGAATTTATCTTTTATATTTAGTTCATAATCTGAGACATAATTGTAGTTTAGTTCCCATAATTCATTCAATATAGGTTTCTTTTACATATATTTCACTACTTGATATTTCTTCCTTACATTCAATATGTACCAAAAATTTCGTACGATATCTTTTATAGTCTTCCTTAAAATCTTAAATTGAAGATTAATTTTATTCTTCTTATTTACTCAATATACTTATCTGTTTTTTTATAAAATTTTCCTCTTCTGTCATAAAACATTATATATTCATTAGATCATCTTCATCGTGAATTTATTTTAGCTTTATACTCATCCTAAAATTCCACATACTCCACTACCATCATCCTACTTGGAAAATATATATAACAGTGTCCAAATACAACATATAAAAATCACATGAGTGTGTCCTTTCTTTTTATTTAACATAAACACATTCTTTTTAAAAAAATTACCAAACTCTATTGGTATTCTAATAAAATATTAAATATTTATTTGAATAAATGGATAGGATTATGTTCTCATACATGATCATATACATATTCAGGGTATTAAATTACGTATCTTATATCTTTTTTCTTAAAAACAACATATTTTAACGCCATATAATTAAGATGTGTATTGTGTCACAATAATAATAAATCTTACCAAGCATCTATATTTGGAATTATTGTATAAAATAACTCTAGAAATATACCCATTACATATTTTGAAACAAAATAATCTTCCAAATTATCCTAAAATCTGGAAAATGTTGATGAGTATTTTATTCACTGTCATCTAATAGTAAATAAATGTCACATCGTCTTCAATTCACAAAAGATAAAAAAATTTCCTTCATAAATTGTATATTTTCTTAAATTCTCTTGAAATACCCTCCATACTTGTTCCCTAGTTTACGCCACATATCGTTAATAGTATGGAGTGCAATAAATATTTTTTGTAAACATTATATAGTAAAGAAGTTAAAATAATTTGAAAAGAATTCAAATCAATTTATATGTTTTTTCCTAGAATGTTCCTGGAGAAATATCATTAATTGTGTGGAATACCAATCATTAAACTGTATATGACATAGATACATTTTGATTATAAATATAAAAAATTTAAATTATTCCACACATGATAGTTCTTTGAATCAGAAATAGGACCTCCACTACAAGTTAAAAAATATATATTATCCACTATTTATATTGGGGGATAACAAAGGGAACTATTGTTTCTCATCTATCATTTAAAGTGATTAGACACATTTGAATACCACTGATGGGTGATGGGGGTGAATCTGGGGTATTTTTTACATATTCATTTAAATTAAATATATATGTATTAATACATTCATGATAAACACATTATACAATTTAATGCAATAAAATATTACCTTGAATGTAAAATAATTTACCATACTCAATGAAATTTTCAATTCCATGACGGAATATTAGAGCCAACCCAACGTTAAGTTCATGTCAATATCCAAGAACAAGATTATCACTATAATATAAAAGTCATTACAATATAGGTATAATATTCTTCATAGAGTCGTACAAGTATTTCTAGTCTATTATAAGTTATATTATGTATACATATTTGAATTTTTAATTGAAGCAACTGTAATAGTGGAATTATTTATAACTATACCTATAATCGCAATGATTATTCCCTCGAAAAATGTTATTCAATGCACAATAAATGATTTTGAATTGATGATATTCTCATCTTCAAATGGATATTAGACTATATAAACAATATAGCCCCATCAAAGGAATTTAAAACTTCTTTATCTGATATTTATTAGAAGGAACTCAACCTTGTTAGAATTCATGAATGAGAAAACCATGTTTATCTAATGAAACATTACCATAGAAGATATGAAATCAATTACACCTTCCTCGACCCATTCAAAAATCATATATATTATACATTTAGATTTAATTTTTTTACTCTCACATTGAAACACCACTCCATCAATAGATCAATGTATCATCTTATGAATTGTCAAAATAAATACTATTTTTTTATCAATTTAATATTTCCTATAATTTGGGAGTAATATTTTCCAATTAATTTATTGGAACTCATATGATTTTCATCTATATAAATTTTCATTAAAAATATATTCAATAACCCTGAATATAATTTATGATAATGGAATTTGAAATCCCCAAGATGAATTTATTATGTTGTTATTTAATTTAGGAAAATGTTTCATTATAAGTGCCCATGATCATAAAAAAATTATTCCATGAAATTTTAAAATTTCCCTATATAAATTTCAATTACTTTCATGATGGTTGATTTATTACATTATAATATGGAATCCCTTTTCATTATATGAAATATCTAATATTCCATAAAAATACACAATTTATTTGGTTAAAATTCATATTTATTCAATGGGGATTATTATAAGAACAATATTTATTTTCATTATTATATATAATATTTATTTTTTAATTGACTTATTCTATAATTTTTTAATATAAATTACCCTTATATTGTTAGGAGGAACCATATTATGTTGAAATATTTGAAACATATTATATATATTAAAATTATGAGGTTTTTCAAACCAAACATTTACTAGATGAATTAAAATGTTTCAAATATATAAATTATGTGTTCCTAAAATATTCTTATAATAACTATACAATAAATTGTCTATATGTTATGATCATTGTAAAAAATTATTTTAGAACATTATGAAGTCACATATTGAACATTATGATGTTCTATAATAACATATAATATTTTTAAACAATTTTAAGAGCATAGGGGTCATAAATTAATCAATATTTTTGAAATAAATAAAAATAGAAATGATTAATAGAATCTCCAATGACAACAATATTAACTCAAATCCATATTAACACATCAAAAACAATTCTGAGCACCTCCAAATAGATATTTTTATAGTTGAAAAAATATAAAAGGTTATTCAATATATATAATAGGAACTTTATGAAAGATATTAAATGTAGAGACATGTCCATATCACATTGTTTCATCATCAAATAAATATTTTTTTTTCTTCTTCACACTACTATCTCTAACATACCACCCTATCCGCAGAATATGTTATATTTTCAGAATCCTATGAATTATAGTGTCCGATTTTTTCTAACATTTATACATTGATTTATTTGATCCAATCTATCACCATATGTTAATATATGCGGCCATTACACAGTAACAATAGTTATTGCTACTTATATATGTGAGGAACTACCTTGGGGTAATTGATACAGAAGCCACTATCTAATTAGGTGGCCATTATCATTATATGAATATTAAAATTAATGTTCATATAAGTATGATATTTATTTCCAAAAATAGTGATGCTCCAAATATCCTCTGATCAACATGCATGGTTCCACTTTATGTATAGATTTAAGTGGGTTTTGATAAGAAATAAATTCATGGATAGTTCTTCTTTGAGACTGGAAAATGTGTTACAATGCCTTTAATTTGGTATAATATCTTTAAAAACTAAAAATCATAACATAGAAAACAAATAATATCAAGTAAAATAATAAATATATTTTAATTTTATAATCCATAAAGGTTTTCAAATTGAAATAATTAAAATTAACATGAATTCATAAATAAATTCAAAGAAAATAGAAAGTAATGAAATGATAACCTTTTCTCAAATTATATGCATATAATTAGATATAAATTCATTTATATAATTACAATTTAACTGAAAATATCATTTAATCACTACCCTATCATGGTATTTTAACTACTTTAAAATCACTAATCAGGTATTTCCTTAACTTGTAACATATCACCCCTATTTGTTTTTGTCCACATTAATGAACATGCACCATATATATTGATTATTGAATAGTTTAAAATATTAGTTTTCAAACAATATATAATGGATCTAGATAATTATAATATAACAAAGAAAACCCCAATTTAAATTCATTTTAAAAAAAATAAAACATCTAGATTAATCAGACAGAATGAACACAATAATGGAGAAATAAATTTCATTAAATTCAATCATAATTGGAAAAGTAAAATATGACATTAAAATATATATATATTTATAATTTTTTATCTAAAATAAATATATTTTGAATAGAATTATATATATATATATATATTTGTATTGATAGTAATATTTTAGTAAACAAATTCATAGAAAAATTACATTAAACCATTCATTTTATAGATAATGTTTAGATATAGAGTAATAAATATTGATAAAATTTCAAATATTCATTAATAATTTTTTCTTTTTTGTATTCTCAAAAAAAAATGTAATTTCTTGATCAAAATGTAAAATTTCTAAAAAAATTAACCATTTGAATTCAATAAAATCCACTAAAAATAAATCAATGATTTTTATAAAAATGGATACCATATAATAAGTTTAAAGAACATTAAATATTTTATTAAAAATATAATTTTATCACAATGGATTATCATTATTAAATTAAGAATTTCATTATGATTTACCCCTGTATATATTAATTTCACATATCTATCCATATCCTTGGAAAAACTACCATCCTTGAAAATTTTATCTCCAATTAAACAAAAGTCGATCTATAAATATTTCTTTCATCTTGGATAATTCTTATATTCATTGTTTTCTATAAATTATTATTTATCCAAAAATTAGTTAATATTTATATTAATCTTGAAGGATCTTCATTTTTTTTAGGTTAAGGGTTTATAAGAGTTTATATGAAGGGAAAAAATTCAAACATGATGTTGTTTAAGACAAATTTTATATTTTGAATGAAATATTAATATCAAATTATATAAATATTCTAGTAATTAATATTTCACCCAACATACACTATTTACCGACTTTATTTATTTAATTTATTAGTCTAAATAATTCATATGATTAACAATTTATCCGTTATATTTTTCTTGTATTATTAAAAATTTTAACTATTATATATATTCATATCTATTTTAATATTTTTTATTGAAGTATAATATGGTGTCTAACATAAAGGAAAATTATGTTTTGTAATCACTTAGATATAAGTAAACGACAAAATCATGACATCATTTTCTGAATAAATTAGACTATTACCATATATTTCCATAAATTAACCCTTTCTCTATAAATTATCATATATGATATTAATGAAAAATTTTATAATCAAAAGTTAGTCAAGGATTTATAGGTTTATAATATAGCTTACCTATATTTTGATTCACTTTAATTAAAGTCATAAACTATTTTTTAATATAATAATAGAGTGTAAATTTTTTAAAGGGATCAAAAAATCATTCCTCATTTATGTTGATACAACGAATGTTATCTAATATTCAATGAAAGAGTGTAATTGATCATTTATAAATTCATAAAACTACTCAACATTTCTATAATGAAATCAGTGAATATTAAGAAATATTTCAAATATATTTATATATCTTATGCTTTTTTGAAGAGTAAAATTTGGATATAAATCTTGTATTAGTTAAAAATCATGGATTTGATTGAAAATAAAAATTAAATAAGGGAAAAAATATCTTCAATCCTATAAATTTTAATTTGTAAGTCAACATATATCTTTTATAGTTGACATTGTTTTTAAAAATGAATATGGATATTAAACTCATATTAGGAAATTTTGAAGACATAAAATAACTAAAAAATAATTATTTAAAATAATATTTTTACATATATATACATATAAATAAAAAATAACATTGAAAAAATATATAAATACTTAAGGATAAGACGTAACATTAGAAATGTATACATCTATAACACTTAGTTTTTACATTATCCATAATAAAAAAATTATCATGAAAATTTCAAGGATAAATTAATATGTTAGAAAAAATAATATGAAATATATTAGAAATATTTATTATATTATTATGTTCATCCTTTGAGGGTAATGTTTTATTTATATTCATATAATGATCATCAGAAATATTCCTCTGATAATATAAATTTTTTCTAAAATAAAAAATTTTCAATATTTTATATTTACTAATAAGAAACTAATATAATTTAATCTTACTAAAAATATTAATAAATGAGATATTCATATCGATAAAATAGCATATGATTGGGGTTTTTGTAATATTTATATATATAATATTTTTATAAAATCTCTATTATAAATATAGTAGTGTTTTTTGAAATTTAAAAAACTACACCATCACAATCTCATTACTCCATAAAATATTATTTATGGGGCCCCTTATAAAATATGATTCCTATTAAATTCATATAAATTGAAAAATATTCTTCTAAATTTTTAGAATGACTTCTTTATTAATGTTGGTATTTAGTAGATCATATACTTCTTTCTTAACACTTATTTTATATTCCATGTAATTTACTAGAAAAATATTTTCCAAAATTATTAATTAATGATTAAATCATACTTTATGGGATCATTGTATAATCCTTCACGTACCTATGAAAATAGTAAAAACTTTGTTAATACTATGTATATCAATTATAGTATTATTTTTGGAAATATTTATTCAAACGAGTTTAAAATTAAATACCTACACGCAATTGTTTCACCTAAAATATCTTATTATGAATTTAAAACCATTGGAGAATTCGATAATATGGTTAGGTGATCATTTATCATATCATGAAAATACACTCCTTTTAATGAAATATCCCATTGAATCTCCCAAATATGTAAATATGGGTACTAAATTTACAATATCAAAGTAATATTAGTTAGTTTTCAATGTGTAATTCGATAAATTGAAAAACAAATTTATTTATTCTTAAGTATTCCCTTGAATTGTTTCATTGTATAAAATTATCCCTTAAATATAGTACCATAAAAATTTGAAATAGTTTTTTGTAATATAAATTCTTCCACATGAACCCACATGATCATTTTTATTTCCACATCATAATATTCCTTGATTTTATCAATTATATTAACATAATGAATTTATCATTCATAGCTTATCCACATTGTAGATTTCACTAATTTATAATTCCTAATTTTCTGGTTATATTCACTTCTCCCTAATCATTACAAATTTATATTGGTTTCATCATTTGTTGAAGAAAGATAACATTCTTCTTCACTGAATATAGCATTTCACTAAAGTATATCTCTAAAATCCAAGAGATGGTTTCAATAAACTCTATAAAACCAACATAATTCACACAAAAATCCACATATAAAATCATCAATACTCAATGGTGGAATTATAAAAAGTTAAAAAATTGAAGAATGGGATGAAAACAAATAGAAAATTGTGTAAAGACAATTATGTCAAATTCTTGGCTTCCCTGATATTGATGCCAAATGATAATGGCAAAAAAATTGTGACGGTTCATATCTTCACATAATATGAATTATACTCTTAAAATGTTGTATAGAGACTACCTTAATATCATCTCATAAAGAAGTTATATATATATATATTAGTTTCTTAAATTTATTATTATTTTCATATTATATTTATGATTAAAAAAATAACCATATGGAATTTTTTTACAAGTTATTATAATAATAAAATAATAAGTTTAAATAAAATTTTATGAAATTTTATTTATCTTAGTGATTCTCATCATATCTCTCATTAATTTATTTTGTCATTCTGGTCATCCCTATTATCCCTGAAAAGTAAATAAATGTATAAATTATATATATAAGTCAATCCCCTTGATGATTTTTTCATTAGTATATATTCATAACCATTGTATGAGAACCATATATATTACTTATAATCATCCTATCTCAAGATATATCTCAATTACATAATTACCAAATAATATACATCACATAACATGGATGTATTCATAATCTATACATACCATAACCACTGAACGCAAAAATTTCTCTAAATAGTCATTAATGGGACAAAACATGTGTTGCCATAGTTTTCTGAAGGATTCGTATGAAATGTAATAAGAGGTGACTAGAAAAATCAAATAATCATTAAATACTTCAAATCATTAGTTAATGAAAATATAATATTAATGAATCTTGAAAAATTATATGATTCAAAATAATAATATTGGTAATAGTCCATTACACCAACCAATGGGTTACTGTACCATAGTATTAGATTATTAATACTTGTAGAACACTATAGTAAAATTTGATAAATATATAATAATGTATGTATTAATAAAAACATGAACTATATATTGAAATAATCCATTTGGATGGAACTCCATCCAATTATCATTAACCCAATTATAAATTATTTTTACCCTCTAGAAAAAAAAAAGAAACATTCACAGTAATATATCAAGTCCATTCCACACTCGAATAGATTAGATACATATGAATTTTCTAAATCAACAATGGTTTGTGACATATTCCTTTTGTATATTTAAATTTATGCAATTTAAAAAAAATTAAATGAGTTTGTTTTCATTGATCATGCCCTCATTGACATTGAAACCATACAAATAATCCAAAAGAATAAAAAAATATAGAATCCCTAGAAAAAAAATAAATTGTAGTTGGTGAAATATTTCTATTTAGATGATATTGAAAACGACTATTTGAACATAAGAATAACTATAGATTCTAACATGTGAGAAGTTTTATTAAGGCTTACATAACTGAGTAACCCATATTAATAAATTCATTAATGATTCACTATATGATAAGTGAAAAATATAAATCTAATATTTACCCAAGAATAACATATAGAATAGTGAATTTGACATCCACCTTTGGTGAGGAATTACATTTCAACTTTTTATTATGAAAGGGATGTGAATAAAACTATATATAAGTGGTATAATATAATTAGTAGATATTGTGATGTACCATGAGGAGAAATAAAAAAGGGATAATATTCAATGAATATATAAGGATATGTAAAAAACCCAATACAATAACATCTGGCAAACCAGGATTATTAAGTGATATAAAAAATTAAACTTAGCAAATGGTAATTTATAATGATTAATTATAAATTTTATAAAATAATAATTAAATAATAAATTGTAAAGGAAACAATTAGAGGAAATTGTAACCTAAACATATAATATATTCCTCTTTCGGAAAATAAGTACAAATAATTTATATTAAAATTTGAACAAAAGATGTATTTAAATATATAGATTCATACATTTCTTTACCTAATACATAAATCTAGGGATAAAATTAATTTTAGTAGAAAACCATACAGATGATCTAACTGAATTCTTAATTTGGTATCTAATTCATAAAAATGTTGTCATAACGGTCAATCAAGAAATTTCATTGAATTTTTTTTTCAGAATTGTTTTGATACATCCACATTCTATAATCCATTATTCATATAACTATTGTCTAGAATAATAAATAATTGAATAAGATTCGTTATTAAATTCATATACTACACCATTATATTCTTATGAGAACATCAACATTGACACTATGTATTACAAAAAATTATGACTGTAACCACAACTATAGGATACTAGATATGTGGTAGCAAAAAATAATTTTGATACTACATTTAATTTTCTTTTAGAAATTGTGGAAGAATGTTTCTTATGTCTAATCTATCCTACTAAATCTCTCACTCCTTAATTTTTAATCACATCATTCATACCCAAAAAATTCATTCAACGAGTATAATCATCAATTTTGAAATCCATGTTGATACACTCCCTTAGCTAATTCAACACATGAATGTAAAAAGGGTTCACACCAATCATATTTTTCAACAATTATAACTCATATATCAATGTGACTGGTCATCCAATAGATATGTTAATTAACATTGATAATTTTAAATTATGAAACAGAATTCAATATAATTTTATTTTGTATCTTATAATTTTTTATCCGTCAATTTGTCTTTTTTGGAACAAAATAATTTTATGTTGAATGTTTATGACAATGATCCTGAAAAAAAAAGACGACAACACTCTTAAATGAATTCTTATTAATGAGGACAGACATAAATACAAAAGTTTCCTTAGTTCTAATAAATATACATGGTTAATGCTTCTCTTCATTTTTATTAGACCTAACCACCACATTAGATAACATAAAAATTGATAACATTGGAACTGATGAAAATATATGGTCCCTATTAATCAATATTAGTACGTAATTTAATTTAAAGGACTAATATATTTGGTTTTTATCTTTTCCACCATGATACTATTTTTCTGGATATTATAGGATATAAAAAATGTTTCATTATCCATCTGTTCTATAGATTATTTAATCACTATGATTATAAAAAAATCAGGTATGATGATACACCTAAATTATGGTTCCATTATAGTCTCTTGTGAGAATTAGTTGTTGAAAAAACAGTTTTTGGAATTTTAAAATAATCAATAGTAATATAATCTCATCATAGTTAGTATTTGAAAAATATAGGTCTCAATCAACTTTTTGGAAAAAAATAATTTATTTTGAAAAAGATTAATTTTACTATGTAGTCCCTCAAATATATATTGATGTGAAAACTAATTTTTAAGTTCTCACTTTGTTATATTTTCATTAACGATAAAATATATTGTTTACTTCCACAAATATTTGAAATAATTGATATTTAGGAATGTCTATGGTGTTCATTATTGTAGGGTGATACCATTCAATCTAAAGCGTTCAACTCAAAATAATAAACTTTTTATATACCGTATAAATATTCCCCCCATATAATAAACTATTTAAAATTAAATGAGTGAATTTATTATAATAGAAGTAGATACTTCATCATTACACTAATATCATTCATTCTTTGAATAATAAATTACTATATAAAAGAACTACTAACACCACGACATTTGAATTTTGGGTCACAATTTGGAAATTCCATGTATTTTTTGGTTCACATAGAGTAATTATAGCCAGTCATCTAAAAAAATATAATTATTATAGTGAAAATTCATTAGATCCCCTATTAGATTAAAAGATTCCAATGATATCTCTCTTAAATATGTATAATATTAATAATACTTAATGTTTTTTTCAACCTTCTATAAATTGATATTGATTTTCTAATCATACTACCAGGATAGGGAATGAATATATGGTTTGGAATGTTTGAATTAAATTTTCTTATAAGGAAAAATTTTTAATGATGGGTTAGATTATTATGAAAAAAAATTCACATCCCTTATTGATATTATCTATGAAATAACTATGATGGTGTGTATTTATTTATGATACCTATGTAACAAAAATTCCATTCAATATGTAAAATAATGTTGCCCACATGGTTTTCTTAGAAAGAGGTTTGGATCTATATTATCAAACAATCACTTTGATAATTTCTTTTTTTATAAATTTTAAAATTAAATGTGGTTATTAAAATGATATAAACATTTTTAAACAATAATAAATATAATTATGATAAGAAATTATATCTACATATTATAAATTATAAACAAGTTGGGTTGAAAAAGGCTATAAAAATACATTATCATTGAACAATATTCATTATTTTGATAGTCCTTTTATCATTGGCTAACATTTTTTCTAAATTAATTACCAAATTTTTGCTTCATGACATAAAATTATATAACTAAATTAGATACATACAATATTGAGGTTTCAAATATGGTTATTTATTCCATTGTTAAGATGAATTGATTTCAAAAATACCTTCGATAAACTGAAACTAATTGAACATCTTCATCTAAATGTGGAGACCCCACCCAAATAAAATTAAAAAAATAGATAATTATTTTTCATTAATAAATTCATAATCATTCCAAGAAAATAAGAAATTGAATCAATTAAATAAAAGAGACATCCATAAATCGTTAAATCATTATCTATAAAATATAAAAGAATGCATTGAATTACCAAATTCAATAGTGATGAATCCTCTGATATCTGCTACCACCACAACATTAAAATTACCCCTCATGTCTTGATTAATTTGTGAATAAATCCTCTTATCTAGAGAATTAGTTCTAGAAAATACCACTCCATGACTCTAAATATAATTTTAAATGACGTTAAAGATTAAATTATATAACAAATAGTGGCAGAATATTTTATATTTTGTTTATGTAAACTAAAATATTTTATGATTTTTACCAATTTCGTAGCTTATTATTATTGGAATTACTTAGTAATTTTTTCACATTATTCTTGTATTTTTCCCTAAAAAATTTATCAATATTAAATGTTTCTTAATGGCTATAACCTCATTAGTTATAAAAATATTTTGGTAAAATTGAATTTTCACCATAATACACATTAGATTATTTAATGTCTATATTATTGGGTGAATTTTAATATTTTATATAATTGATAGATTCACCTCCAAACACTATTTTAGATTATACAAGAATAAAAATATTATGAATCATATGGGCTATGTTATGCTTTATTTTAGGAATGTAGTTTTAATATGCTAGAAATTTTATTTTCCAACATGATATATTTTTTGTGCCACATGTAGTTTATTTCAACACATTTCCTAGTTGGATTAAATGAATCTCATATGAAATGGGTTCATAATATGAAGTTTTACAATTGGATATTATTATAAAAAGATATTACAAAAATATCAATGAGTCAAAAAATGAAAAAAAATCAAGAATTATTGAATTTTATATTTTTTTCTCAAATAAATTAAAATTTTAAAAAATAGTTCAATTATACATAAAATGAAATGAATGTGGGTGTTATATTTATGGATATAAAAAACAATCTACATATTAGTAATAAATTTTAGTCAAAATAATATTCCTAGGAGATTTCACAACTCTTTTATATAAAATACACAAGGTTCAAAATCAAGTAACACCACATATCATTAATCTTGAATATCATAAATTTAAAATTTATTATTAGTATAATTCATTCCATTCACATTTCATTCATTATTCCATGCACAATAATTATTAACTCATGCATTTTCCTCTCAACAAAATATTTTTATTTTTAACAAATCTTTTGTACTCAATATAAATGAAGTCGTCACCATAAGGATGAAATATTTATAAATCCCCCCAAGTGTTTAAATGAATTTTATCCAAAATGAGGACTATGAAAAGGTAGATACGTTTTTTTATGGTTTATGGGTCTCAAATGTATAAGAAAGTTAGTTAATAAAGATGAGTTTTATCTTCATTGAGGTAAATTGAATAACTTTTTTACTCTAGAATGGTATTCTACTATTTATTCATCTTATAATATCATCTCCAAAATAGCAAAAAAAACATGTTCATGGGTAGAACAAAATTTTTTCAATTTTAAAGTAATCTAAATATAATTTCATTCAAGAAATTATAGTTTTCTATTTTAAATCTTCATAAATGATCAAAATTTTATTTTTTTCATGAAATATATATAATGGTACAACATTAAACAAATTTAAATATCTAGAAAGGAAAAAAATCAATGGATTAATGTTTCAAATTGAAAAAAATTCGTTTAAAAAATTTTTTTTCAACTGAGAGTAGAAACAAAAGATATTCCGCAACAAAATTAGAGTTCCCCCATACATAAGTTCAACTAGATCATGCATTTTCATTTATAAATAAGTATAAATAATGAAAATTCGATTGTAAGATGGATAAAAAAATTGTTTTTTCATGTTTAATAAAGTCTCACGAACGAAAATTGTAAAAAAATTTATTAATAAAAAGTGTTAATGTTTTTGAAAAATGGGTTTCCACTCACCAATGATTTACATCAATAATGTTTTATAAAAGTTATTTAAAGCTCATAGGAATTAAATGAAATATAAAACGTTATTGTTAAAAAATATTTATTGTTTTACTCATGACATATGATTATTTTAATTATGATGTAAAAATTGTTTAGGGTCTCATTGGCTAGTGATTTTGAACTTTAGAAAGTATTCAAGACATAGAATTATGATCTCATTGTTCATTTCATGTATTTCTAAATAATTTATGGTAAAAGGAATCATGTTTCATAAAAATGAAGGTTTAGTTCCCTAAATAATTATTTTACTTTTCATTCACCTCCACATTTCATTCGCAAATATCATCACATTTAATCGTGATTTCATTATGAAATCAAAATAATATATTTAAAACACATAAAATATGAAGTAGAAACATGTGATAAGTATTTCAAAATAAAAAAAAAAATCTTAATATAACCATCGAAACTCTTTCCCCCACAGTATTTTTTGGGACATTTCTTCATTGTGAATAGTTTATAATTGAATTTAAAATCAAGATGATAAAACAAGACACAGATAATTTAGAAGGATAAACACAATCTGGTTTCAATTAGGCTACATCATCCATGATCCATGATCATAAAATAAATAACATGGATACCAAAAAGAAAACCTAAATGGAGAATCGCAATTTTATTGAAGGAAATTAAATAAAAAATAAACAAATATGGGTTAGAGAATTGGGTTTCAACACCACATCTGTGATAATATTTTACTTCCATAGTTAAGAAGATCCATATATTTGTCATGAATATAATGGTGGTTTTGGTTTCTTTTCGAAAAACCACTAAAATTAAATTTATCCCATATTTTACTATAAAATTTATAGATTATCCAATAGTACTATTTCATCAGGTTCTCATCTATGACACTGTGATTCCAATGATGTATTCAAATAGGTAACAAAATATAAAATCAAATTTTCATCATGTTATCAGCACAAAGTAACTTATTTGGTTAATGAAATTGAATTCTATGTTGTGGTTCATCATAAATAACATCTTGAAAAATAATTAGTTCTTTGAAAATTATTTTTATAAAGACATTCTCCTTTAATCCAATGTAATATTCAATGAAACTTGTATTTTCTTCAACTCCATGATTTTTTTAGCCTTTATTTGAAAACTAGTCAACTAAAATAGTAGGAATTAAATCCAAACATGGAGAAATAGTTTTCCATTTATTATCAAAACAATCTAGAAATAGTTGTTCAAAATTTTAGACTTTTTTCTCTAACATATTATATTCCCACTCTAGTTAGGTATCTTCGTTTTTAATGAATATTATCGAAACTCACTAATATAAATTTATTCTCATTGTTTGTTCTAAAAAATATTATTTCATATCAATTTTAAGATTATAAGGTTTCCCACTACACTTCTCATAGGTGTTGGTGTTTTGAGAATTTCTAGATATAAAGATATATTCATGTTCTAAATCCATTTGATTACCTTTTAGGTTATTAAGAAATGTTTCTATATAAATTTAAATAATATATATCCTTGAAATTATTTTTCAATATAATCCTCAATATTATCAACAATTTTTTTTTCAAATTGGATTCATTATTTTTAAAAACATATTCTTCACATTAATCAATGTAAGTATAATAGCAATCATATTTTTCATCCACATTGTAAAATTTTTAATGAAAATATTTAAAATTTTAAATTTCAAAATGGGTGGTTCCCCATGGAGTTTAATTTTTTATAATTTTAGAATAATAATTTTTCAAATCATATTGATTGCCTAAAGACATTTCAGTTTGTTAATCAGTGATAATTTTCTATTTTACATTTTTTTTAAATTGTTTCTTATTCATTTTCTAACAAAACCAAAAATGGTATTTAATATAAAATTTGTGTTGGACAATATTTTCTTTTTCTTCTCTATCTTTTTTAACTTTTAATTTTTTTATTGTTTTGGTTGGAATTTCAATTTAAATTTTTGTATCTTCAATCATGAAAACATTTTCTTCAATTGAAAAATTATTTTCTCATATAGTGGAAGAAATATGTTGTAATTGAATATTTTTAACTATTTTATGTCTATGATTTTAAAATTATTGATAATAATTACTGGGATATTAGTAATATATTTGAAAATAATTTTTTCCTTTTTTTAAATAATCATAATTATTAATAAAATACAAACATTTCAATAATAATTAAATAAAACTATTGGAACTTTCCTAGAAATGATAGAAATTTTGTATAGAAGTATCATTCATATTTCCTTAATCAATAATTACTATTTTAAAATATCTCGTAGTGGTGACCATGATGTTTTCATTGGAGGAGGTTGCAGGCTAAGCTAGAAAACTATCAATTTTTTAATTTGATTCTCTAAAATTAAAAATTTTAAGTGGGTATTAAATTCCATTAAACAAGGTTATACAATATAAAATCATTTTAAAACAAGAAATTTTAGTTATATATTAGATATCATAGTAAAGAAGTGTTGAATAAAAATGATAATGACAATAATAGTGGATAGAAATCGACCCCTGGACACTACCTTTTTCACAATCTGTAATTTTATTCCAAATTAATTACCCAATGTACATTTAAATAAAAAAAATTATAAGTATAAATTACCTATATAATATATTGGGACCTCCAAAAATATCATGTTTAATCCCCATATTTATTTCGGTTTATTTTGTTATAATCTCTGAGAAACCTTATCTAAATGATGTTGTTGGGCTCAATCCTGAGACCTCTTCCAGAAAAATTAAAACAATATTAAAATTATATTACATTACTATAATGGTCAATATTTAATAAAAAAGTATAATAAACATATCTCTTGAAATAAAAGTTAAATCCATCAATTGAGAAAATAACTTCTTAAAAAATATTATAAAAATTCATTGACGTAACAAACACAATTGGGAAGAATCCACATACATCTTCTTCCACTACCACATGTAGTTACTCCATTTATGGACCCATTTAATTTTGAAAGAACCACTTATATAAATATATCCTCCAAATGGCCCACTTTATCACACTATATATACATTGAATTGATGGGTAAGATCAAAATAGTTTTGAAAAAGTTGGTTGATTTATTATTTTATTTCCATGTAGCGAATGATTTCATGAATTTATCCATATTCATAGAAATATATTTTTTGGTTCCCTTCATTATGTTTTTCATAATATTATTATATTTTTACACTATATAATTAGATATATTGCACATGGATTAAAAACAATTATAGGAGAACTTCTAAAAAATTGATTCCATGATGAAGAGACTCTTTATCTTCCTCCACTTTAGTGTATTAAAATGCAACATTAATGAGCAGATTTGATAATTTTATTTAATGGATTGATGATTCCACAAAACCTATATAATCACCACTATGAAGAATATATGTTAGATACATATATATTTTTTTATTCCCAATTAAATTAATGTATTTCAAATCAATATAGATTTTTTTTCATTTGATAGATGTATTTAGGGATCATATAAGTTGATTCAGAACATGGTCTAGTATGATGAGATAAATAAGATAATAAAATAGATCCTAAAAATAAATAAATAAATCATATATATTATTTTAGGAACATTATTTCCAAAATTACGATTTGATAAAAATAGTTAACAATCTTGAATTACAGAATTTTCAAAATTTAGCTCAAAATATAAAAAATTTAAAAAATTATGAAATTTTAGATAAAAGGTAATTTTTTAGGAGATATATTAAATGGACAAAAAATTGATAATATCAGTGTTATAATGCTATATTGGTAGTGAATCTACTGATGTTTGAATGAAATTAAGAGTCTCACTTCCTTGTGTAGAGAATCAACCCCAATGGATTCTTCTCATTGATCATCTAAAATGGGAAGTTCATTTCACGACATACTAATAAAATATTCCATAATAAGTATTATATATAATTATTTGTATTTATATTCATCGTATTTATCACAATAAATTTTCATTTGAAATAGACATTAGTATATAATGGTATTTCCTAAATAAAATTAATGAGTAAGATTTCATTTACTTCAAATATGAATGTAAACATCAAGAATATATCCTTATTATCCTCATGCTCGATGGCATGCCTCTTGCCGCTCCCCTCTCCCTCGATGTTGTAGGTAATGGATGCACCATTGCAGGCTCTCCTCTGCCTGCCTCAGCAAGGGAGGGGGAGGAAGGATCCGCTCTCTTCCTTCTCCCATGACCCTCCCTTTCCCCTTTCATAGATCTGTCACTTCTCACTAGATTCCCCTCAATAAATGTTATCCCTAAAGTTCAAAATCGTTCGAATGGTGTTCCTTCTATTCTGATATCTCTGATGGAGTTCACAAGAGCGTCAGCACTGCTGGATCTTACTCTGGTTGCTCGCTTTGGAAAGCAACTTCCCTCCATCGATGCCTTCGAAAGGTATGTCTTATCATCTTGGAAGTTGTAGGATATGGTAGTTATCGGTCAATTGGACTCTAGGAATTTTCATATTCATTTTCCAAATGAATATGACTTGTTATATGCTTGGGCTAATGCTCTGAAAAATATGGATGGTTTTTGGTTTTCTCTATTTTGGTGGTCTTTAAAGTTCTACTTGAGACGTGATTCCCCAGTCACAGTGATTTGGTTATCCCTTCTAGGGATTCCGTTACCCTTTCAGAATCCAGCGATCCACAGTTTTATTGGGAACATGTTAGGTCATTATCTATGCTCGTATTCTCTTACCCGAGCTATTTTTCATCCTGTTTCTCCTAGATTCATTGTGAAAGTAGATGTTTCGTAGGAACCGCTGGAATTCATCAACATTGAGGTCAAAGGAAAACTTTGTTGGCATCAAAGGGTATGCTATGAGTCATGGGTTCCCTTCTGTGTGGGTTGTAGCTGCTTGGGTCATGATGCTAGCAGATGTCGTAGAGGCTCCTCTGTTTATTCTTGGATAGCTCTTATTCCTGTAGAAGATAATCTTACATCTGAGTGCAATGCAACTGTAATGGACCAGGTGGGATCTGGTGATGATGGAACTTCGACCGCCCTTCCAAAAGAGGTGAAACGAAAGTTTCCAGATCTAAGAGTTGTGGATGTGTTTGATAGAATGCGAAGGGATTTATGTATTAGTAAATCTGCCTTGGGTGATGAACATGGGCAGATTCGGCTCCAAGGACCCCTACTACCTTTGCAGATGTTGTGAAATCTGTTGGTAGTCTTCCTCATGAGGATGCTGTTGTGGATCAGGGGGATAGGTTGGGGGTAGTGGGTAGGGAATGCTATATAAGGGCTGAACAGATCCATGGGGAGGCCAGAAAACCTCATTGTTCTGCTGGTATAGGAAAAGTAGATGCCATTGGTAACGGATCTCATAATCGTTTTGCGGTGTTGGGAGAAAGTGATTGTCATAATTCTGTAGAAGGGGATAAAGCAGAAGTTGATCATGGATAGGACTGGTGCCCGAGGCTGGATAAAAATGGAGTGGTATATAATTCTGCTTCAGAATATTTATCTATTGAGCCCAAGGAAGTGGAACTCACGGAAGATTATCTAAATTCTTTCGCAATGAAAGGGCAGAACACTCTCATGGATTCAGATGGTTTTAAAATGCATTCATAGAGGCCACGGAGACAAAAGGACTATTCAAATCTACCTAGTCCTCCCATTTCCAGATCTTCTAGAAAAGGTAACCCCCCCCCCAAACAGTTTGACTGATGTCGATGATCACTCAATGACTAAGTGAAAAAGATCTTCAAAGCATGTGGAGTAAGCGGCTAATGAGGCGCTTGAATCACGAGTAGGGGTTCCAGATGGACCTATGCTAGTGGTTGAAAACAATGAGGCATAGGGATCATCCAAAGAACTCCTCATGCACTCTAATGGAAAAATGTTAAAAGAGTACTTTTTGATCAAGATTACATAAAAAGATGCTCACCGTATGTTTGAAGGACCACTGCATGTTGATTTGAACAACGAACAGTCTTCTTGGATTGATAAACAGAATAGAATTCTGATTCGTGGATTCAACGATGGGAAAATAATCTTGGAGGAGCATGTGTAGGCTTGGGACAAGATTTCCCTATGCTTCAAGGATCTCATAAAGGACAATCCGGCAATTGAAGTTATCTCTATTGAATGGAGTCTTCTTAAGGTGCAGAATTGTAACTGCTTTAGTTTTTTATGTAATGGCTTGACCTTTTCTTATTAGGTATGATTTTTTATATTATGAATCTTGTTGGTTTCTCACTTTTTCCTTAAATGTGTTTTTGAAATAAAAATATTTAATTTGGAGGTATAAAACTATAAAATGGTACCATATAAGCATAAAAGATTAATATAAAATAAATATAATAAAATTTTACACGATTACACATTGACTCATACTACTATTTTTTATTTTTAGAAAATCGAATTTCAATTGATATTCATAAAATAATAGTTTTCAATGATTTAATCAATGAGAAAAAAATTTATGATAGGAATTACAAGAATAATAAACCAACTGATGCCATGTTTTTGAAAAAATATATATATACATGAACTATAAATTCCAAAATCCAAATCAAATCCCATGATATAATATTCATTTAAAAAATCCCCTAAAAAATTGTACGGCCATCGATGTAACAGATGCTTCCCTCAAAGCCACTTTTTTCAACACCAAACGCTATTGTGTATAATTGAATCAATAATTTCCACTTCATAAAAAACATATTAGTAGTAAATATTAACAAACTATAGAACAATGAACCAAGTGTATTGGGTATCATACCATCATATCTATACCACTGATAAATTAAATCATAATGAAACCACTAAAATTCACATTGTAAAACACTACTCTTCCCCAAAACATGGAACTATTAAAAAATTATGAGTTTGTTCACTGATAATATTTTTTCACAAAAAAAAACAAGAAGGAAAAAATAGATTAAATACAAGTAATGTACATTTGTAAGGCTATGAGACAAAATAATTTATTTTAAAATTATGAGTTTATTCACTGATAAATGTTTTTACATATAATGTTATTTATGAAGTATGTGCATCTTTAATACTTCTTATATTTGATAAAAAATATTATTATGATCTCATACCCTTGTTTTACCTATAATCATTTTCATTCACCACTACATAATCTTGTTCCTTTACATATTCTTTTTAGAATCACTCTATAGAGAGTTTGTGTGGCACTTACCAGTAATGGTTCAATGATAATTTACATCATTAGTAGATATTTTGTATATGTAAATTAATTTACATGTTGAAACTATTGACATTCCGTTATCATTGTACACTTACTCTTCAATTCACATGTGTTTATTGGTGATTATCATTACACATTGTTTGATGCTAGTAATTTATTCAGGCATTTAATGTCAAATATATTATAATAATTGATTAATACAATATATTTTGGGGTTCTGGTTCATAATCTAGTTTAAAATAGTAATTATTTTATCCTCCATATATCATAACCTAAATTCATGAATTTTTATAGTGTTTTCATGGTGATTGGTGAAGAATCTATCCTACTTTATCTAACACACTTAACATAGTGATTACATATTATCTTATGACACTGACTACTAATACCTATATATATATGTAGTAATTAAATGTTACTCTAAATCTATACATCACTAAATTTGTAATAATGGAATCTGTTTTTTCAACTTATTTAATGAAAATCTATTGTTTTCCTCTATAATTATATGAATAAGTACATGTTATTTGAACATATGCAGTTATTATCCTAGACTAATGGTCAGCACTACGTAAAACCCAGTTGGGGTGTCTTTTTTTATCATTCAATATATCATAATTCCAAGGTTCATGTATATTTGAACATTTTTAATGTTATATACAATTATAACATTCCAATTAATAGGGGTTGACCATATTTAATTTCAAATGAAAATTCCATTTGAGAAAACACAAAATCCTTTTAGGATAATGATTTATGATATATGATCATAGAACAATAGTTATAACGGTTCATGTTCATTTAAAATGAATGGGGAATTGATATTTAGTGGAAACATTTATAGGAAAAGATATAAGATCTAGAACTATGTAATATATATTTCATCTAATAGAAATGGTAGAGATACAAAATTTTCTTAGATAAAAACTCAATATGGATAGCATGATAAAATTTTATGTCAATTTTAGGTAATCTTTATCAACATAAATTATGAAAAATGTCATATTATAATAGACAACAAGAACTTTGGTTGTGGGATCATCTATTGATGTAAGAAAAAAAACACACCCACGTGAAGGCCACCTACATGGTAAAAATTTAGTGCCATTCATTATATAAAATTTAAAACTATATACATGTGAGAATAATATATATGAGTATATAACCATTAATAACAATAAACATCAAACCATGGTAAATTTTCAACATTATGATATAAATTAGTGAATGTTTTTTATTTCATATTATGTTTTTTTGAATGATATTCTATCAATGAATGGAGAAAAAGATTTTAATTTGAAAAATAAATAATAAATAAATAAAATATAATATTTATAGCTTATCATTATATGAAAAAAAATTATAAGAAAATTAGAATTTCAATTATGAAATCACTAGGATAATAGTTTTTCTATTGAATGCTGAAATTAGATTACTAACTGATTAGAATAGTTGATCTTCTATTTTCATAAGTTAGAATATTTGTCGTTAAATTGTATTTCAATCTATTTCTACTTAACCATTTAAACTAGTTCATGATCCCTCTTCAAGATGTATTATATTCTTGATGACGAAGAAACTATATCAACCATGATATTAATTAGTTTTTTATAGTATATATATATATATATTCACATATCAATTTTTATTTAGGTCATATTAAAGATTCCAATCCTCCCATTATAATATTTAATTTGTGAAACACATTCTACTAATTTGGAATATGAAGTTCCCACTTCAACATTGACTATTTCCCCCAATCATGCCTCAATTGCCTCTAAATAATCAATTAATTCCTTGATTATTATTTTAATGGAATGAAAAATAAACCACTAGTATATCGAAGACATAAATAACTATATGTTATGATATATATATATAGTTGATCATCTATAATAATGGGATTTGAGTGATTGGGAAATTACACTTCATCCAACATCTCTTTCAGAAAAACTAGATTCCCATGAAAAAATCATAGTTTGAATCTACCTTATCACCATGTTTTCTCTAAGTCAATATTATAATCATTATCATAGATTCATTTTCATTAAAATTAATCAATTAAAAAATAATTTATATTGTTAGATGTATGGTTGTGATTGTTAATTTGTTAATCTCGTTAGATGTGGATTCCTATAAAAGTATGAAAATTTACAACCATGTAAAAGTAATCATGTAATTATGAAATGAATTTATGTTATATTCATACAGAATAAGTTTCTTTACAGTTTCCATTATAACCAAATTATCTAGAAAATTAACGTTTGTTTCATTATTGAAATTCTTATTTTGGATGTATTTCTGTATATGAGTATAATATTTTAACAATATATTGTAGAAAAAAATTGGTGGATTCATATATGATGTCATATATAGATTCACCACATATATATCTTTTTATCATTCACCTTGTTTTTTCATAAAAAATACATTCATGTTTGTCCTGTGTTTTCTTAGATATTATAAGACTCATAATAGCCTGAATTATTTTTATAATAGTAAAATTAGAATAGAGCTTCTATATTTCCCATTTACCTCAATAATTTATTTTATCATAAATCAACAAAGGATATTTTACACAGTGGGTGGAAACCAAGCAATAGTAGCATCAATTAACATTAGAATATTAAAAGTGTCATATGGTATCATTATTTATGTAAAACAATGATAACTTTTCAATCTATTATGAGAATACCTAATTAGTTAACAATATTTAAATATTCTATGATATGGATCAAATAAGGAAAAACTGAAAAAATTACCCATTGAAGTTCTTTTCGATCATGATGAACATTGATAATGGGAGTAACATTAGTTGTCTTAATTTTTCAATATTAATTCATATAAATTAAATATTAAACATGTTGTATTCATTATCCATATCAAATTTATGAGAAATTCACACAAACATGAAATGATAAGAATGTAAATATGTCACATAATATTTATACGGATCATCCTTAGTATGAAAACCAACATCCTAGCCAAGGATACACCGATAAGACTATGAATATTTTTTATATATATATAATGTTAATAAAACATAAGAATATCCCATTATAATCATTGTATATATTTATAAGAATTATTATACTATCTTCCATTTATTAAAAAAGTTTTCATTGTGAATCTAATACACAAAAATTATGTATATATTAAACAAGAACTCTAAAATATCATCTTCAAGAATCACGAGAAAATATTCTACGTCTAGTTAAACCTATATTCATCTGTTAATATCTATATTTTTCCTCAATAAAATATAATTATTTATGATAATCAAAACTAATGATCTTCAAGATATTTTCTGGAATATCTATCTAACATACTTTATCAAGTTACATCGATTGAATTACCTTTATAACATTTGAAATAGATACTTATTTAGTTACTCATCTCAGAATATATGTCTAATTACACTGACTGGTTCACATCCTCTTCAATAAATTTTATTGGAATCTATGACTATTAAAAACATCAACATATAATATTTTACACTGAATAATATCAATACTATAGTTGTATTTTCACCACAATATATAGGTGAGGTTTATTTAGAAATAGTGGGATCCTAATTTACTCACACTCACTAAAAATTCAAAAAACTAAAAACTAACTCAATAAAAACATTACAGACACTTCTGAAGAACTATATATGCATCTATACTATTCATCAGGCTCCATGAAAACTTTGCATCTCAAACCATCATCAAAACATCCATCACTATACTATAAAGGAATGTATCTATTTTTCTGTATATCAACTAGATACTAAAAATTTATAGAATAACATTGGAACATCATTTTAACGTTATTTATGATGTTATATATATCTTTTTAATCTCTATTTAGTTGAATGTTTTATCACAAACATTGTCTTGAATTTTCCAATCTGGTGAAAATTTCCCCCTTCTCTATTATTTTGATTGACTGAATAACCCTGTCTGATCATTTACCGCAAAACTAACTACATAAATTACATTTACACAAAATAATAGTAATATATAACTTCTTTAGGTGATTTTTCTGATAACAATGATAATGTTCATCTAATTCTCATTCATCTGATAGAGCCTTATTTATCCTCTGTACATCCTTTCATCTATTCATATTTTCCCAATTATAGGTTCGATGTTTCTTTTTTCAGGACTCCAACAGGTTTATATATATTACAACGCCCTTCATTATATCACATAACATGATTTATCTAATATAAAACTATATTATATAGACCATTATTAGAAATGTATATCCAAAAATTACAACTACCTTTAACCCATATACATGAAACATTAACATGTTTTAAAATTACTTCAACTCTTATAGACTTATTTCACCAAATAATTTCCCCAATATATTTCAACTTCTATGCTCCACCTGGTGTTTTAGTATTAATAATTAACTTCCTCCCAATATTTGACTATCTAAAACATTGAGCCATATTCCCCTATTAGACATTTCCGATATAGTAAAAAATCTGAATAGTGGACCTCATGTCATTCTCTATCTAGTTTTATGACTAGATATATTCACTTACCTTTACACATTTTCTGAAAAAACATTTACACAAGTTGTGATGGAACATAACCTTGCACACATGGCTTTTCTAGTAATTAATATCTATCTAGTAATCCAAGTTTAATATTTTTACAAATCCATATTTATTCTAACACTCTAGTTGTCTCTAGCTAGTGATTCATGTTTGGTAAATCAGTTAAAATAGTGTATTCTTACTCGGATTATGACTTCTCCACCAATATCAGCTTCTTTTTTTTAATCATTATCTAAACAATGATCAATGTATTGTAGAAACAGTCACACCCTATAAACATATTCATGGATCATTTGTTTTTTCATGACGTGGGAAACATTAAGAATAAATTTAAATCATCTTAAATTAAGAGAAAAATCATAATAATTTCAAGGAATTACATTGACCAACAATAATAACTTGTAAAGTATTTTTTCTAAACCACATTTGGAAAAACGTTTTAATAAATTTTAGTATTTGTTTCTCACATACTAAAAAAATCATTCATAATATGACATGTTGTCTATAAATTATAAAACATGTTACCAAAATACCCCATATGATATTAAATTAAATTAATTACCTATATAAAAACTATTATTCATATAACTTTCTATTTATATTATTTATTAATAACAATTCCCATCATTTATTAGATCTTTGTAGTCTCTATTCAACATGAGGTGTTAATAATCATTACCATTTTAAATAGGATAACAATGTAAGTTTTCATATTAGTTTTTCCTATAATGCTAATCATTAACAACCCATTAATGGTACTAGAATTTTTGTTTTATATTGACCTATAATGTTATAATTTTATCACATGGGACATTGAGTCTCGTTTTTTGAGGATGAAATCAGTATTGAAATAGTTTTTGGTTATTTGACAACATCAATGGATTACTTTATAATGATCATTAATTTTATTATCATTCATGAATAATTATTTTAAATATACATATTACTTATATATATATCATATATAATAATAAAATATATACTATTATCAGTCATTATGTTGGTAGTGAAAAACAGAATTCATTATTTCATTGGGGAATTAGTCCAAATGTTATCATAGATAATATATTCATTTTTAGAAGTGATGAGGAAATAAGTTACACCGAATTTCATTTAAGAAAAATATATATGATATATGTATATCATATATGTTTATTTAATTCTCATTTTGATCATCTATGTTAGTTTATCAATGAACACAAAATATGTTTCTTCATGGAGGTGGTAGTGGGCACGTATGAAGAATTTGTGTTTTTTTCATATTGGAAAATGGTACGGTGGTTAATGATTATACCATAATCATAATAAAATTACAAGGTACTAATGATAAATAAATTATGATATTTAAATTGTGTAATGTAATTTGAAGATGAATAAGTGAAAAAAAGTGAAATAAAATTGGGAAATGAGTGGTCTGAAATTTATTCCCTACTTCTTTGATTATGTCATTTGGAAAGGGGGTTAATAATTTTAGTCATGATAATTTGACTAGACAATAAAAGTTCAATGGTGTCTAGGAATGTTGATAATAGGTTTTGATTCCTACCATGTGAGAATTATAAAATCTACATGTGTGGAAATATCCAATATAAGGGTCTTCTTTTCTAAAAAAATATTGGAAGATAAGGTTGAAAAATCATGCTGATTGTGTAACCTTTATAAGGAAACATGATCACATTACCCATGGAAGATCATTATAATGAATTTTTTGGAGTGCATGATCTGATTATAATAATTAGGATTCCCTTTCACAAGCCTCTGAGTTACTGTGAAGGCACCCATTCAATCACTTATGACCATCAAAAGCATCTAGAGAGGCTATTCTGATCACGTGGATTTTCAACTATTAGGTTACTTGAAATCATTGAAAACTCATTATAAAATATTAATGAAATTATAAAAATGTTGAAGTCATTATGTTTTATTTTATTTTCTTGGGACATTCTCACTATAGTAACAATATATCGTGGAACCCTATCGACATGCCCACCTTTTCACACAAGAGCCTATTAACATGTCATACTCATCATGCGAAGGGTTTCAAACCTTTTCAATTGACTATTCACTTCCACACCATATCTATATAAAAATACAACGTTTTTTAATGAAAATTCTTATGTATCCCCTTAAAATCCATTATTTTTCCTGTGATGAATCACAATTAATTTGAGTGATTGTGTTCTATAAAATTTTCATAGTTATATGATATATCCCTTCCTTATTGAATATAAAATTCCTAAAAAGGGGGAAAGTTTTTCTATTCTTATGGAGAGAGTGTATGATTTAATTATTGAATAAATGGTCATACACCTCATTTAATCACAATTGATCATGTGATTCCCCTGAGCCTAGCCATTATAATCTCTCCAAGGCCTTTATACATGTCAACCTATTCTCATAGATATCTACTCAACTAGCCCATTTAGTCTCTTAAAAGACCTAGATGAGTCATTTTAATCATGTGAAATCATTCCTAAAATCATATTAATCACTAGAAGACACATATACATGATGACCTAACCTTATGAAATTCCCATGACATATCGACATGGTTATGAAAAATCGCATTGATCGGTTGGGGTCTATTACACATGGAAATGGTAGAGTGTTCCAACGTATGTTGATCATCATGAGACATCATAAATTACCCATGGGATGATCATGTGTAGCATGTGACACCAAAACCATTCACCAAATATTTCTTAAATCGATGATATATTCACCATAGAAGGTTGCATATAACCGGGGAATTGAGACCTATAAATCCCCCACCCTCATCAGAAAAATTGGAATCAATGAGACATGAGGTAAAATGAAATGAATTTTTAGAGAGACTATTCACATTATTGAAAATTTCATACTCTAGGTAATATCTAGTGAATGGATTGGAGGATAGAACGACATGGATAGGCACATCGCATGATCACTATATAGATCACATGATGGATTTCATGTGTGTCACCACGATTTTCTGAAGGAGGTCATGCTTGTTAGCTAGGTCACTCAAAACCTAATATAAGCTAACACGGGACAACCATAGGTCACAAATGAAATAAATGATAGAATAAAGTCTTTAGAAGAAGATATAATTTTTTAAATATAGATACATTAATCTACATGATCTATAGATGAGAGTACATAGATCATGAAAAAAAATGTGTACATTTCATGCAAATCATGTGACATACCATAGACTTGTTATTTGGTTCATGATAAATCCATTTTACATGTCATATAATGTCATGTGATAACCTCTAGGAAAGCTTCCAATTTCATGAGAAGTCCTTTCGGATTGATAGTGAAATCATGTAACAAAATCCAAACATGTGTTCCATGTCATGTGACAACATCCAAAAATGTCATATATATCTCATGACTTCACCATGATTTTTCATCCAAATAATGAGAAACAATCTAGACATGACTACCTATATTATATGATACCCTCTATAAAAATTATCACGGTCATAAAACACCCTCTAGATGTGGCATACCAGATTATGTGAAAGCCCCCGATAATGTCAACCATGATCATGTGATGGCCTCTAGACATGTCATTAAAATTATGATAATTTCATAGGAAAAGGAAACAGAATCATCGAATTTTCACTATACATGTCATCTAAACAAATACTAAATTTTGATATGTCATCAAACATGTAAAACATACAATAATACCTATTATGAATATAATCAATCTATGTTAAGAACACATCATGTGATATGATATCCATTTATCATGGATATATTTGGCCATACCCCCAACTGAGCTATGAGAACTATGATTCTTAGTATAACTAGTCTTTGTAGGATGTATTCCTAATGTCCAAGATCTAATAGTAATCCACCCCAATGTAAGTCCCCCATTCTTCTGACATTCCATCCATTGGGACCCTATCCCTCCCATGGTATCATCTTTCTTACTAATCCACCAGCAGATTAGAAGGTAACCATAGTAGAATGACTCTTCTTCCAAACATTAATGGGATATAGATGAACACTTATAATGGCCCATGATCCATATCAATCATCCAAAGGGCCTCCCCAGTGAATATGTCTGACATCTATATGTTTTGAGACAAATCACATGCCATTCTATGTTTCTCTAACCAATCATGGCTCATGTTGTAGTAGGAATTTTCAATGATAATATCATTTACATAAGGAATCTACATCAGCTAGGGAAACCTCAATGTGTAATACTCAATCTGTGGCATGATTTGACTACCCAATCATAGGAGAATCTACCTCTGGTTATTTCCTAATGGCTGGATAAAACTATGGTGACACAGATTCCCACTATAACCATGATATTTAGGAATCCTCTATAATGATCATGCATAATAATTATTGGCTAAGTGACCCCATTTATGTCTATTTAACAATAATTTAAACTACAAGGGTTCAATTAACTATAATTTTTTTCATTCTTTCTACATGTAGGATACATTGGACAAAACATAGATGATCAATCCCAACCTCAAGGTATTAATCACCTCCATAAATGAGATTAAACTATGCTGGTCCTTACTATATTGATTCAAAATATACGAAACTATCAATTACCGAGAATCAAATGATGTTACGTAAATAAATATAGATGGACTCATATGTAGACCCCATTTACACATGGAAGGATTCAAAACATGATATATATTTTTGGTAATCCAGTACCTTATCATGATTATGTAGATAATGATGAAGATAAAAAAATCTATAAGGAGTACCACAGTTGGAAAAAACCGTCCAAAATGGGTGTGATGTGACCATCCTATCATCTCACTGACTAATGTGATTACATAAGTGATCATTGGTCTAAAATAACTTTTTACATAAAACCTTCAGAAATCCAGTCCATACTCATCTATGGATGTGGAAACCATTTGGTGTTTTCATGGAAGATTAAAAAAATTGTGCTCCTAACTTATGTTATTGTGAAATGAATTGAATGCCCCATAATCAACCATTAGGAAAATCTATCCATATGTTTTCCAAGGTAAGAAATAATAGTGAATTTGAAGTGAAATTAGTTTACGACAACATAATATTTATAGGATAAAACCGATAGGTTGTCCAATTAATTTCCAAAAAAAAATTCCCAATTATGCAGGTGATCATTAAAAAGAAAACTAAATTTTTGAACATGACAGGAAGATCATTAAAAAAATATAATTCATTTACCATGATTCGAACAATTTGTTTATATATCCTACAGAAAATATATAAAATAAAACATGAATCAATTAAATTACATAAAAGAACATTCTATTTTATATAATTGGGGTTCTCAAGAAATTAATCCAACCTCCCTATGAATATCCACATGAGTAGAATGGTTAGATCGGGAATAGGAAAGTGAAATCATGTTACTAGTGTATATATAATTGACCATGTATCATTTCTATAATGATATAATGATTAGTGATACATTTTACTTATATCTTCATGGATATAGATACTACTCTCAAAAAACACCCTGATAAGAGATTATGTCATTGTCAAGTGACTATTTAGGAGAACCTGCTACGAAATCATCCTTGTAAGACATAGAATGACCTCACCCACCAAACACCATCAACATCTGGTGTTAAGTCAAATGGTAGAAGAATATTTTCTGTATTTTATAATCAAAAACCATGATTATATAAGAAATATTCTACAAATTATGAATCCAACGATTCTTCATCATCTAAATAAAGATGCATCAAAACTAGTGGCACTCATTTCCACATTGAACAACTTTTGAATATTTTCCTCTGAGTGAAAAATTCACAAAATTCAGTATATAATTATGGTGTATCAAGCACTAAACTATGAATACGTTTTATTTTAGTAGCTATTGATATGTCCTCCTATCAACCACCATCACCGTCGACATCCCTCTGGTTCCCTTTAGTTGTATGCTGAGGGAAACACAGAAAACATTGACACCAATTATTCTCATGCAATGAAAAAAATGAAGACATATTAATCATGGAGAAAATTGGATAACTAGTAGTGGGCTCATATTCTATCATCCACTAACCTATCTATTTGGTATATTTTTGAACTAGCGGTCATGTAGCCTCAAATCATTTCTCACTTAAATCAACTTTGTGGTAACATTCCTACAACAATCATGGGGGAGGATCATATAGCTATCCACACAGATGATGTCCATCAACAGATTCTAATGGAAAAAGAATAATAGAAGTGAAATCATATCCATTACCCAATTTAAGATAAATATATATTTATATTAGAAATAAAAAACACACTAGATTATATTTCAATGCACACTATTCAAAAGATTCATCACATGCTCAAAATAGATGAATAAATCCACCAAAATATTCACGAACTACTATAGATATAGGGATATGTTGATATTTCTATCCCTATATAAAACTAAAAGAAACACTCTGATTAGCATGATCAAGTGGTTTCTATGAAGTAAGAACACAATATTTCCCTTTTACAAGAGAATTATCATTATATTTTGGTATTTCTTGAGATATTAGACAGGGATCATAATCCATGTGAGTGTGGAAGATGCCTCAGGATAAGTGCACATTCCTGTAAAAAACTAGTGAAATACTTCAAAGGCTCTGGATGGGGTCACATTGCCTTTTTTTTATCTAGGATCACCATCGTAGAGTTGCACTGGCATTGGGAACGACTCATATTCTTATAAAAAAACCAAATGCATACTTTAATGGATCTATACTGGAATGATATTTTCATTATTACTATGTCTCACCATGTGAGTGTGGCACATCCCATCATATTCCAATAGAGGAATCAAAAAAAATCAATAGTTAACAAAATATATACATACATCCATATTTTTATTGATTAATGACTTCACAATCATATTTAAATGGATATAAAAGCATAGAATTTTATCCCTCCTCCCATTTCAGATCTATGTGGGCATATTATAGAGGGGAATTCATGGTTGAACAATTCTCATATTCACTTCTCATCTAGGTTTGACAGACATATTACAAAAACCTCCCATATTGAGTTTCATAATCTTTCAAACACTAAATATGATCATTGGAATACCAAAGAAGATTTATATAAGTGGGACCATAATCCCATAGTACAATAAGGTTATTAACATATTATAACATCCATTATACCTTAGGTTCATATACCTAAACAATACCAAAGGTAAGTCTGTATATTCCAATGAAAACCTAAAATGGGTATCATATCAATAATATTTTGAATTCCAATGTCCTTAAGGTTTTCTGAGAAAAAAATTCAATATCTAAATGGTTTACCCACTTTTCAACTAAAGCAGAAGAATATTATTATTGTGGTATTCTTTCACATGATCTTGTAGAGATGAATCATAAATACTCTTCTCCTTACATTTATAATGTCGAACCTCCCCATTGGGATACCTTCTTGAGATGTGGAGAAACATCCCTTTCCCATACAACTTCAAATAGATAGGTTCTTAAAACTTAGACTCCATTATATAAAAAGGTTATAAAAACATTAGGGTTTAATAATATATATTTCCCTATCAATAACTCATGGCACTTCACCCCGGTCAGTTGGAGATCCCAAGAAGAAATGCATATTGTTGTACAAACTGGGGGCATGTAATTCTGATGAATACAAATCAAACATTGACGTTCATATGGTGATATTTTGTTAGAAAAAACATTCTAACCATGTTCAGACTCCTCACCATTTCTGACTATGATATCATAGAGTATCTATTAAACTATTTCATTCCGTACCAATGCCTGAATTTGTGGGAACTCATAATCAATTTAAGGATACACACATCCCTTATCCATGATACAATGTTTCCCTTCTGACCATCAATATACATTGTTTTTAGCAATACAAGGTTGCTATATCCAGTTCCTATGACCCAAAACTGGAAAATAAGATTTCAAATCTATAAAATTATTTCTACCAATGCATCGTGCCTCTATCGAAACTAATCACTAAAGATTATTCATGTATCCGTATCCATGGAAAGTGGAAGAATGGAGTGATGCACATTTCCTCACCCCATGGAATATCATAATGCCTCAAATATATCATCCTATAATGTCATATACAATAGAAAAATCTATTAACTAGGTAATTCGTGAACTAGTTGGTCACTACAAGGAAATTCCCTTACATTAACGATTTCATAACATCATTAATGGAGTGAAAGGACTTCCCATGTATCATTGAAAAGATCCCCTTGATGAAATATGAGTGCATTTTGGAAACTATATTCAAATTTTATGTCAACTAGAAAATAACTAGTATAAGGTGACTACCATCATAGGCTATCATTCCACCCAAATCATACACAAGAAAGAATATTCAAAATCAAACATGTCACAATTGAATTTTATATTATAGATATCTAACTGAAAATAAATATTAATGAGCTAAGAGAATATCTATAATCTCCATAAAATCTCAGGTCATCCATCCTTGATTGGAATTAAGGAATCCAAAAAAACTACAAACCAACCTAATCCCACTAGTTTACGGTAATTTTTATATCCATCACCGTCATCAGGTTTATCCACCCCCCCCCCCAAATAGGGTTTTGGAGAATCAACGATTGTTCAAAATCAACTCCAGAGTGCATGGATGGAGAAAATTATATATCAATTCACTTCCCATGATTCATTGAAACCAAGAACAGAACCATTAGATCCTAAAAAAGATAAAAAATACAATGGATATTTGGAATAGCACCCATACCTAAGGGAATATATAGCTTTAATAATCATAATCACCATATTGCAAATCGGTCTTATCCAGATTGGGAGATAAATATTAGTTTCCCAAATCCCATCAGTTCATCCCTCTAAAATAAGAAACTATAAAATTCATGGATTGTTAAATAGTAATGAATGTAAATACCATCACATTCACTATTCATAAGCCAGTATGGTTGGAAAGTACGATGAAGCCAATAAAATCATTCAGTGGTCATAAATAAAAAATCTTCAATATGTCCATTGGTTTTAAAAATGGACTTGATATAGGTACTGGAGAGTCATCATGTTGTGTTGAGAGTCATAGTTTAACTACCATTTCTCAATTCACCTCTATGAATTTCATCACCATTAACAAAATTTATAACCTTAATCAAAAAGAAAAATGTTATGGGATGCAAGATGTATAATATACTGCAAGAGGAGGAGGATATAGATGCACCCATTGAGGATGCACATACATGGAACTAGCAGAGAATCCAAAACCTAGGACCTCATAATATCGAGTGTCCATATATACAGAGGTTGACTATAAAGGTTAAATGAAATTATATAGAAATATCCCACTTTTCATTAACAGTACCATAAATTCTTTCCCTAGAGGATTATTTGGAACAATATGATATTAAAATATAAAATATCAAACAACTCAATGAGTTGATACTCAAAGGAAGTATTACCACATGGAATTTTCATATGGTTGAGGTTAATATTCCTACTACCATGCATTAGGAATGTTTTGATCCACTTAAAATTTTATTATCAGATCTTTAGAAAGGGTCTATATTGAGGCAACATAGTTATATATAAATGAGGATGTGAAAGTTGATCACAACTTCACACCATTATGGTGGCGTCCTCTCCACCAAAGGGAAATAATTCAATAAGATCATGTACAGTTAATTAATGGGAAATTAAAATGGGTTAAACTCATCAAGATCATCCCACTCTCTATTGATAGGCGGTGTATTAACCATGATTATCTTCAAAACTACTCATTAACATTGAATCCATGGAGACTCAAATGGATGCAATGGAATGGAAGCATTGACTAATGAATCCTAAAAAAATACATATCCTAAATATATAGATATCAATTTTCACCCACCCAAATTTTTTAAATCTATAATTATCTACCATGTGTGGTATAGGAAACCCACATATAACACACTTCATATCTCCATGAAGTCTAATGATGGTCATAGAAGATCAAAAATAGGTGACTATGTTTATGTATTTTTTAAATTATATTGTAATCCACAACTTTTATGGGTACAAAATTCTTCCAGTAAGATCCTTTATGATATGTGAAGACCATCATCACCAATTCCTTTAACAGATCATCTACATGATAAAGAAAATGAATATTTTTAGCCTAATGAACTGCAAAAATTTGAAAATTAGAGGCTGTATAAATTCATATCAAGATGGAAGATATTATCTTATTCTCTATAATCAATCTATTGTAAGAGGAATTACTGTAAAAGTTTACAAAAAATATTTGGGTTGATCTATAGGCACCCGTAATGGTGATGAAACAACCAAGAGGATTCTGAGGGTTTTTTATATTTAAAAATGATAGTGAAACCATTTATCATACCCTAGTTGTTTCTTGAATCATATAATATGCATGGGGGAAAACTATCTGCAAGGATCTGACTACTATTTTTACTATAAAACCTATAAAACTACACATCCAGTAAACAATAAAGGCTTAAAACTATATAACATCACCTATTGAGGGAAAAAACCATAAAATCAACATTTACTAGAAGAATAAATAAATTAGTAGTGCTCGGTATTTGATGAACATATGAAATAATCATACTCCTTCTAAAAAACATGTCCCAATTTATTTCCTTACAGAAAAAAAGAATATTTTCATGTTTCCATACCTTGTAACCCTAATGAGTTTAACCTCATCAATCATTCCAACTACTGCCATTTAAATAGGATGTTGGGTCAAAAAATCCATGATTTATTCATCTACAAAGAAATCATCCAAATCATAGTAAATTGTGGAAAACTGATGTTGCAGAAATTCATGGAATATTTAATATGTGTAACCTTCAACCAAATATAAGAATAATGTGATTGGATAAATTTTTTCGTAATGCATGGGAATAATATCAACAACTATAATAATCTATTAATATTTGATCAAGCTCAGGCCACCTTTAGTGGAAAATCAAATGACAAATAAAGATCCCATCACCTATAGAGGAAATAAAAAATTTACCTCATGGTGGTGGAAATAGTCATATAGCGCATGAAGAGAATGAATATGAATAGTCAAAATTTTATTCGGTGTAGGCATTGACTCCTAAATCTTTCTTTTCCAAAACATCTTAAGCACGAGAACCATCCCACAAAACATAACCCCCATCAAAATAAGTGATCGTAATTGGATATAATAATGAAATACATATGGATATACCATTCCATAATTTTTAATATAACTTTGATTATGATCTACATATACATAAAAGGTAATATGGAGGCCTATGGGGTAAGAGCCGATGATAAATAGGACAATGTATATGTGTTATGACAAAATATTACAATAATCACTCCATATACGAAATATATAAATCTAAGAAAAATGATTACAAACTCTATAAATATCAATATACACATAGTGGTGTCCTAGATCACTCTAGTGGTCATCCATTTTGTATCATATTACATGACTTTCTAGAAGGGTTGTAATCATCTGATCATCATAGACACATTGGATGGTTGAAATGACCAACACCATTCATAGAAAATGCTCATGTGACCTAAAAAAAGATATATATGTCTACATTAGATTTTCATGATAATAAAACATATAATAAGTAGCTACCCTGACATGAAAATACTCTACCTATGGCACAATAGAATGAAATTTTGGAATAGATGATAGTTTTCCCAACCAAGCTCTTAGTATTGGATTTACTCCATTTCAAAATAAATCATATAGGAACTTGTTGAATATTTATAAATATGAAATTATTTGGATATGTAATTAAATTAAATATATTTTTATAATGTTGATAACATAACACCAAAATGTCATACCACTATCTTATTCCCATAGAAGGACTGGTAAGAGGTCATCCAGGGAAACATCAGACTGCTATATGTTTCCTTAAAACTCAATAATGCTGACATCCAAAATGATTTTATTGACAATGGTTCTAAGATCAACCTCATACTAATTCGTATCCTCTGATGTTTGATATATATTAAAGGGGACATATCTCCCACAATGTAGACCATTAAGTCATATGATGTGATTAAGAAGTGTCCTATTTAGAATTTCTACATTAATGTTTTTTTTGGAATCTAAAAACTAAAATTGAGATCATGTTATCCATAAAAAGACTACATAAAGTTTACATATCATGATTACTTGGATTTAAAGCTAAATTAAGATACCTTAAATAATACATCAATATTATAAATAATCCATCAATGGAATAGTCAACAAACAACATGTTGACGCCTCTACATTTGAGTATTGTGAAGCCACATATGGGGATTTAGTCTTCTATAAATGGTATGGGAAAGTAATTTGGAGGATAATATACAATTTATATCCCTTAATGCCTTGGTGAATGCCCTAAAATCCCAAGATAATTCTTGATAGCTATTATTTGTTATCCCTAAATCATGTTTAGGTAATAGTCGCAATCGTAGATTCCAAGCTCTATCTATCCCCACAAAAAGTGAAAAACAATTCACATCTGGAATACCTCTACTATAATTCTATACATTGGGTATGACATTGTGTTTTCCATTTAACACTATTATCCTATTAATGATTGGAATTCCATCATATATTCTACACCATTTGAAGATGTATCTACAAAATCATAGGTGGAAGAAGTAAAAGATGACTACAGGAATGCCCCTCCTATATTTGAGGAGGATTTTTTCACAACCATTGATGTTTTTATGAAGATAAATTTGGGAATAGATAAAGACTCTCAAACGTTATTTATATGTTCATCAATTCCTCTCAAGGAGCATGATATGTACACTATATTTATAATGAAATATTGATATGTTTTTTCTTAGAATTATACTAATATTCCTTGACTGATCCCCAATGATTCCACACATGATATTTTCATACCTAATGAACAATGAGGATTCATGGAGGGTATGAAAATGATGAAACAATCTCATGTTACAATAGTAGAGGAAAAATTGGAATAATTGATCAAAGGTGAATTTTTATGGGAAGTGAAATACCCATGATGGCTCAAATATTACTTCTATATCGAAAAAATATTGGGAAGATTATAATCTACATCTATTTTAATGACCTTAGTAAATATTTCCCTAGGTTTATTTACCATTTTCAATCACAGAATAATTTATTGATTTAATAGTTATATTTCATGAAAATTTTTTCGTTGATGGGTACTCAAGGTACAGTTAGACAAAGATGTCCCCAGATGATGAGTAATCCACTACCTTCAGATCACCACTGAGATCATTTACTATATGGTCATTCACATTAGGATAAAAGAGATTGGAACTAATTATCAAAATGTGATTAATCAAATCATTATTCATTTTTTGGTTTAATAGCTAAATGTTATTCTAAAGACATTTTGGTAGTGTCTTGAAAGTGGTGTGATCACATTACTGATCTTCAAACAGTTATTGACATGTTGCAGAAAATAATCGGAAGATAGATCCACATAAGTGTGTTATTGGGTTAAAGTTAGGGAAATTCCCTTGACTTGTGGTGTTCCACAATACCATATAGGTCTACCCAAAAAATACTATTCCTATTATAAAAATTCCACACACAAAGAATCTCAGATAACTAAGAGAGATCCAAGGGAACGTCAACAACATTCATCATTTCATAGGAAACATGGCTGTAAAATCTCCCCCCCCCCCACACACACAAATATACAGAATAATATTGTAAACTACTAATTGGATGAGGACTAATACGAAACATTTTACTATCTTATGAAATAACTACTACACCCAAAAATATTAATGCTACCAAGGGAGGGAAATAAACTCTTCATGTATGTGGCTATTGTAGAATGATGTATTGGAACTCTCCTGGAATTGAAAAATTATGTAGATAATTAGATAGTCTCTAAAACCACATTCAATGATTCTAGGAATAGAGACACTATATTATGATATTCACAATAACAATATCATGATCATAATTGTAGTGAAAAATCTAGGTCATTACATGTTTCACCATGATTTCCACTTTGTATCTTGTATTTACCATCTCAATTAGATCATTTCCCATCCAATAAGGAATGGGTGTTTGGCATGGTGAGAATTTATTCCACAACAATATGGAATTATGTTGAAGTCATAGAAGTTAGTGAAAGGTAATTTATTAACTAATTTATAAACAAAACATCCCTCCCCAATAAGTACAGTAGTGGACAATGATCACCAAGATGATGAGGTTTTCTATACCAATGAGACTACCCAAACAAGGGATTTGTATTTTGATGTTACCTCCTGAATCCCAATCAAAAAAATAATTTAAACCCAATGAATCAGTTTTGTAATATTTGGGATTGTATTTGTTTTGAGATATAAAAATTATGATCTAAACATTTTCCATATATAATGAATTCAAAAATAATGAGGTGGAATAAAAAAACCCCATTACCAGCTTTGAATTAGCTATACAGCTATTGATCACCTATCAGAACAAAAATTGGGATTTATCACAGGTGATAATGAATATTAAGGGTTATTATTATTTCAAAAATTAAGAATTAGACAATCTCCCTGGATACATAAGAGAGCTAATTGAATCATTCCATTTTAATCCCATGATACATAATATTCATGAATCAAATAATACTCATGATAATGCATTGGGGAATGCCGTAATAGTCCTAGTTGAACCTGATCAGGATTAAGTGAACATTAGCATCATGAAATGAAGTAGAGTCTCATAAATCATTATATATGATAGAGTAGAAATATGTAATTTCAACACCACCCTGGATGTGTATTTACCATCACCCCTAGATGGATGCAACCCTTAATTTATTATCATCATAATGGGATCATCTATGTAGACCAAGCCTAATGGGAATAGATTCAATGTCGTGTAGGAAAATTTACCTTATGGTATTGTCCAAATGAGGAAAACTCCATCTATAAGAGTGGATTTAGTGGAATCATCCTTTGATGTATATAAGAATTATAGATTAATATCTTCATGGAGGAATTCAATGTAGTATCCTTTAGTGCACATCATTCTACGACCAGGATCTCAAACCTAATCCAAAATACTGGTAAATAATAGGATATTATAGTACATTACTATGTGGAATTCACAAATAAATATCATGCATGATATATTCATGAAAACACCATCCATCATCCCCTTTAATTTCATCATAAAGCAAAATATTCCTCTTTATTTACTGAATGTTAATTGATATTATAGGGCTAAATCACACACCCGCATCATAGTTTTTTTATGTGAATCCTTACTACTACTGGCTTATTTTACAAATGTTCTATGTAATTAACATTTATGGATGTTGGGATAAATAATATCATCAGCCTCATGAATTCCAATATCATCGCGATGTTTAGAGTCCCTTCCATTATGTTAAGGTAAATTGAACCATATTCTCTTCTACAGATCTGTTGAAATTGTACATAGAGTATAACGTTGATCCCAATAACCCATACATCTATAATGTAGTAAAAAATGTTACAAATAGAGGCCATAAATATGACTCTATGAAATATACTCAAGAATATGGTGAATAATTAAAAACATTCCTCACCATACAAGATCTTCCATGATTTATAGGCCTATCATACCACTATGCTCACTACTACATATGAAAATTCTAATAAATTATTGTATGTAACCGAGTTAGTTTTCCTTCATAATTTAGGTTTCCCCCACTTCTAATAGGTATCTACAAAACACTATAATATGATGAGAAATCACAAAAGTGGTTGGATTAATAGTAGTGGCTGGAAGAGAAAATGTTATGTACACTGAATACCCTCAAAGTCCTCCATAATCAGATCACATGATAATTTAATAAAAAGGTAAACTTCCTCTTTTTCCTTTATTTATAACTAGTATTTTCTCTCATATCCCAAGTGATTCTCAAAAAATGGATCATATTTTTTAAATCAAATGGGAAATTATTTTTATCTTATATAAGTTATATAAAAATGGAGCTTACATAATGACCACAATGGATGAGAAATGTATCAGACCCCCCACCAATGAAATGTTTATCAAGAAATAAATTTCATAAAATCCATTAATTATCCATATTTAAAATAACATAAATTTGAACTTGACAAATTCTTCATGGCCATAAGAAATTGAACTATATAGAAGTTAACCTGGTAGGAATATGTCAAAATGAAAAACATGTCGTTTCCTATCTACATGATGCTAAATAGTATAGAACACACCCTTTTATCATGATGCTAAACCATATGGGATAATTCCTCACTGTATTACGTTGAAGGGGGTTGAATTATATTCTTAATTTTGAGTCACCACACATGAGATAAACCTTTGGAAAATAGAAATAAACTTCCCTCATCCCAATCTGTGAGTTATATGTATATATGTAAATACCATTAATGAACTATGAGTGGCTTGATTCCTTTTACCATACGATATATTGTTAATCCTAGATATAAAATTATGGGACTTTCCATAATATATTCATCCTATTCATTGTACTTCCGACTGTGGGACAATGGTTTTTCCTTCTTTTCCATGTCGAGTGACCTTCAACCTTACCTCAATATATAGATATTAGCAGCTGATGTCATTGCTGCATTACACAAAACTGATTTGTTTGTCACATGTTCCTTGATTCATATCATTGTAATATATTTTTTAACACCCATACTTCCATTCATGGTCTAAGACTCAATTTCTATATTCTTTCATATTGATTCACACTCCTCCACACATTGTGTTGTTAAACTGCTAAAATGATGACCTTGCTTCCTGAAACAAAAATGAAATGTTTTTCATAACTATGTACCACATAATTATCATTCTTATGAGACACATAGAGATGCCTATATCTTATATCATGTCCCAACAATAACATAATAAGAAAAATTCTTCTCAATAATTACCTTGGTGTTGTAAAAATGAACCATTTCCATTCCTTTCTTCTCAGGCCAGGCATATCTAAAATAACATTATAATATTTTGTAATGTATTAACTAGATGACCAAACCATATATGTTCACTAAAAGTTTAACATGTTAATGGATGCAGGAAATTAAATGGAATACCATGAGTCCTCATCATATGATATTAAACAACATAGATGTTTTCTCATGATATATATTAAATATTTTCTATAAAATTTTATGAAATCCACCTAAGGGTTTTTTGGTAACCATGAATTTTAAAATAAAAAAACTATTATTTTGATGTTCATTATTTCCGATTCAAAATAATAAACAAAAATTAAATATATCCAAAAAATCAAAATTAAAATGCTCATCTATTCACCCTAAATAAGCTCCTCGATGGTTGTCAGAACCACCCCGTAGTCTTAGGACTAAACTATCAAGTTACATTCACATCATCAGCATGATCATTTAATTACCAAAGACATCATCAATTTACTGTTTTTACATCACTTTCATCCTCCTCACTAAGTGTCATCTGCATCAACATTGTCAGTTGTGAAATAGAGTGGGCATCGGCTGATATCGATACCATAAGAACCAAAAAAACTGAAAAATGATACAAGATTATCTAGATGAGAACCCACATACCAGAATAAAAAAACTATAAAAATCATAAACCTACCTATAATCGAAGAAGCATCTAATCAAAATACAATCAGTCATCATGAAGATAACTACCATTAGTAAAATCATCATACTGGGTACTAATTCCTCCTAGAATATTGTTTACCACTCAAACCAACCTCCCATAAAACCTGGAAAACCACTATTTGAATAATACTATGTGGTAGAGTGGTGGAGTAGTGGAGTATGATAACATCATGATTGGACGTTCTTGAACAATAAAATTATCCCTGAAAATGTAATTTTTTCCAGAAAGGATGAAAACAATGAACTGGTCGAAAAAATAATGATTCCAAACATATATCTGGACTGAAAAAACCACCATGATAGAAAACCCACCAGATATTAAAAATCCCCAACGAACAACCATTGATGAAGATAAAAACCCAATTCTAGAGGAAGAAAAACATGAAATAAGACTCATAGAAAAAGAATGACCTCTCAACCTGCACATATCAAACCCCCCACAACATCCACTTCCATATACCTAAATAGAGTACAGTGCAGTAGATCGGAGAGTAAGGGCAGGTAGAGTGATGGGAAAGGACATGAAAGTGATCCACAATGGCGGAGAGATATAAAACCATATTTGGATAGGAAAAAATAGAGACATTGAGAGGAGACAACGTCAATAAAGATAAAGATGAATGAAGGGAACATACCTAGATAATGTTGGTCATAGAAGGATTAATACACATCTTATAAGAAGAGTTAGAAAAAAACCATGAAATGGAACAATGATGAAGAAAAAATGTACGAAGTAGAAACATAAACATACACATGAGAATATAGAACTAAAATCCATAAAGGGTTTCTCCATCTTCAAAGAGAAAAACCCAGATGTAGGAGAGTGGTACACTCACAATATTTAAAGGGGGGAGTAGGGAGCCATTTTAGTTGATGTCTCATGCATGATACAAAAAAATTACGCTGGAACTAGAACAAGAGAAATAAAATTATTACTTTTGGCCACCCACTAAAAATACATTCATTAACTACATGTAGAAATATTCTTTCCATTGAATTATACATTGTGATACCCATAACTCATGTCTCAGGACTAGGAAAAATATTCCTTTTTCTCATCTAGGAGCCTGCATCATTGTTGCATGACATTAAAAAGAATTTTTTCTAATGAAATCAATTTTCCATGATTTCTATCATCATAGGATATGTAGTGATGTCCATATCTCCACTCATTGGGCCAGGTACAATAATAAGTGGGAATAATTCTCCCATTTGTGTGTGGGTTAGAACATCTAAAAGAGTTTTTCATTTAAAACCTATAGGTGTCATAATTCTTATAATGATTGGATACATAGTGATGAAAAAATCTTGATTCATGGGTCAAGATATAGTAATCAATTTTGACAATTCCCCCCACATCATTTGGATTAGATAATTACATATAGTTTCATATTTATGGATAGTGTGTTCCTTGATTCCCGTCATAACAGGATATGTAGTTAAACTAGATTTCTAGTTTTTCATCATTTTACAATATTTCCTTTTCAAAGTCTAAATAATTTGTGCTTAATTTTTAACTCTATTGTTTCTAAAGAACTATATTTTTATTTATTCCTTTCATTATAGGATATGTAGTGATACCCAAATCACCATTCCTTGGCTGAGCTACAATAATAAATAGGAATAGTTCCCCCCTCTATGTATGGATATGACTAGTTTAGATAATTTACAATTGAATAAATACATGTGGATTGAATACTATTATATTAAAATATGTAGTGATGCCCATACTATCAGTACTTAGGTCCATATATGATAATGCAATGTCCCTCACCTCTATGTATGGGTTAGACTTTTGAAACAATATTTCATGAAAGAACTATGTAGGTCTTTTTTGCTAATATAAAAATATAGGTAGTGAAAACAAGAACCCCAATCATGAATTCATCCACAAAATATAATATTATCTAAATTCACCCCTAACTGTATATGGGATAGACCTATGAAAAATAAATCATTACAATATGAAAATAAATTTTAAGGAATGGAAAACATCCTTGCCTCATGACATTAAAGATCATAACAATTGTCTCCACCGTGTGAACATAAAACATTATTACTAATATGTTCCAATTAAACTAAGTTTAAATGTGTTTTCCATCATCCATTATGATCCCTTATCAATTGACCATAAGATACCGGCCTCGGTCCACTAGAGTACGGGGTGTGTAAATCATTATTATTCCCCACACCTGATAAATCACACTTCATGACTTGAGCACCTTGGTTTTCTATAAACCATTAAATTCCATTGTAAATGAAAACTATTATATTTATTTGACCATTATATTGATGCATATGGGCTTTAAAATTACAACCAAATACATATTGACCCTATAGAAGTGGATTTTTGACCCTTTTGAGACTGACATCACCATCGAAAAAGTCGGCACCTGAGTTTGTTTTAGGAAGTCCTTGAAATTATTTCCCCATATAATTAATCCTATCTTTAGAAACATGATCCTTGATTTACAACATGTTCATCTCCCTCATATAATAAATTTGGAAATCTCTTAACATTAGGTATCATATTTAGGATGTTTTGTAACATTACCCTCATACCAATTCAATGTGTGTCGGGACATTAAATTGAATGATCTTTGGTCAAGGTGGTATGAACCTAATCACTAGACATTAATTGTTTAAATCGGTTGACACAAACTTCTAGTGAGGAATTCACAAAACATGTCAGGTAAAATACCCAATATGGAGACTTCAATGAAATTTAGGTATCCTTTCACTAAAATCCCCATTTACATGTTTTTGTAAAAAACAATAACATAAATTAATAAAGGGTGAATCTCATAGGACCCCCTTTATATCCTCAGTCAAAGATGAGATAAGATTAATGGACCCCTAACTCATGGAAAATGTTAGTGTAATTGTTTTTTACATCCCCTATCATTGACAACATGTTCTTTTCAAGGAGACAGAACTTTTAGGCTGCTCAAACACATCATGAATATTATATTTTCTATAAATTACACATCATTTTTTGAATCTCGGGTTACCAAAAACCATCCATGTCCCATGGAATAGAAAATATATATCTATTTTTGACCATGATATTGATGACTAATGGAATTGGTCTTCCAACCAGATACATGATATCTCTTTATGAAGTGACTTCTAATCATTGATATAAAGAAATGACCATAGTAGATCTCAGCACTTGTGGGTGTTTTGGGATATCCCCCACATTATTTTACCATATAATTATACATGAACTAATAAATATCGACCATGATTTATAGTTTATGTAACTTTATTATTCAGTAGGATCCAAAATATTTGAGGCTCTGTCCCCATGTATTATACCCTTTCTTAGAGAAGGACTAAACCAATCTCTTCCTAAACCTTTTTATGACCAAAACCAAATGTATTAGAAGGAAATGTAGTAGGGATTCATCGTCCCAAAAAACTTTAATTTTCATATTGTTCTAGATCCCATTTAAGAAATATCCTTTCTCCATACCCCTCTTCACTTCCTAGACATTTGAGTTATCAAAGATATTTGATTTCCCTCAAAAACGATTATAGATAAACACTACATGACATTGTATGTAAGCCCAATGGACTCTTGAATATGGTATTTGGCCAACCAATTAGAGGAATCAACTAATTATAGGAATGGAACTTCAATCCTCGTGAGCCTTGGGGCCATCATGTTGGATCATAACACAATAGAGCGTTTTGGTTCGTCCATGGTGTGTATGCCCTGTTCAGTGATTCGTACATTCCTGATTTCAGAACCATGACATAAAAAACCCATATTCCAATTATCACTATGGATTTAGATTCCCTAATATGTTTTCAACTATCAATATAACCTCTAAAATCATTCATGACACTTGGAAAAGTGTAGGGAAGCCTCTTTTTGACAATGTGAGAGATACATAAGGGTTGTGACATACCAACTATAGTAATATTCTCTTTATAATAAAGGAACTCCATACCATGAGATCGCATTTAACACCATAGAAAAACATAGAAACATTGGGTTTCATGGTTCATACCAGGAATGTCTATCCAAAAGTATATAATAAAACATTCATTCCAGGTAGAAATACATTACACTACAATGAACCTAATGTTCGATGACACAATAACATAATATACAACAATAGAAGTTTCGATCTAGAATAACTTAAACTAAAAAAATAGAAGTTCCAACCCCAAATACCCTAATAGACAACATTATATGTCTTGAACTTGAAGACCCTAAAATACAAAAATAGAATGTCTCAGTTTGTAGAATCTAATGAATTGTAATAAAAGGTTCATGATAGAACAACATAAACTAACACAATAGAAGGTATGATCTATAATAGTTTAAAGTACCAAAATAGAAGGTCCTATCCAGAAGACTCAAAACTAAAATAATTGAATTTTTCATCTAGAAGACCCTTACCTATATAAATATATGGTCTATGATAAAAGATCTGAAAATAAATAAAATTGAAGGCTTGAGTTAAATGGGACTATACTATATTAATAGAATTTATAAGCTAAAGGACACTTAAATATAGAGAATCATTGGTTAGGTTTGAAAGACCATGAAAATAAAAAAACCTATTAAGACAACATCCTGTAATATGGTGGCCTAATAAAATTAAATGTACATTATATATAACATATCCCATATATCAATCCTAGGAACAAATTGTGAAATAAGAAAAAAAATATAAAATGTTTGTGTGGGACATCATATGGCCTTGGAATAAATCAGAAAATACTCAATAAGACCACTATAATCAGAAAAAGATATAAGATCCTCCTAAAAATACATAAATTCTACATAAATTATCCTTTTATGAATCAATTAATCACAATATAAGTGGTATATATACATAAATGATGAATCTCAAGATGTTGGGAATTCATTGTAATTTCTCTGGAAATATTGTTCATTAAACATTCAAATCTAGGAATTTATGTTTACTAGATAATATAAAACATATTAGAATCATTTACAACTCATAATGTATTCAAGATTTTAGGTATCATGCACATAATAAATGAATGAAGGGAAGAAAACAACACAATTTTTTTCATATTTATTCATTGATAACATGCACAATAAAATGTCTCTCTACATAGCTTTTTATATCAAAGTATTTATTCAAAAAAATACATATTATTATTATACTATAAAAATATTTTGAAATATGTATTTTTTAGGTCATAAATAGTGTAATGAGAAGCATGGATTGATAAAAAATGTTTCGCCCGCTCTATTTATTCTACTACTAACATTGGGTGGATGTATCAATAAAATTTGACAGCCCCTTAACTCATTTCTGAATAGTTTCTAATGAGGATAATGACAGAAAATGATTATTCTTTGAGTGATATATGATTTCCTTATGTCGCACTCTCTTTGGGGCTAAGATAACCATATGGCTGTGAGGGCCATATATTTTTTGATGGATCTATTACAATACCTTTGAAGTGTACCTTGTCAATTTAATTGTGGGGGATCCATTGTCAACATATTTATATAACCTCTATTTTGTTAGGATAATTTATCAAATGATTTCAAATAATGGTTGGTGGTAAAATTTTGTCTTCCCCAAATCAAGAAAGGGAAGGTGAAGAAGATATTTGTGGGTGTGAAATGTTTCTAGATAGTCTTAGGGATAATAGTTTTAATATGCTACTAGATTATCCAAGGCCTTGTATGATCCTCTTCAACAACTGGATTTGGTAATTTAGAAGTTGGAAAATTTTCTAAGATGAAGAGAATGAAGAGATGAAGACCCATATAACCTTTTTATTCAAAAGATACATAATTTATTTAGCATATTTAAGGACAATATTCAACAAAAGATTATACCCCGCTAAGGTGATGTACCCTGCTAGGATGGGGATGATTCTTTGAAGACTCTCCAAATATCATGAATCAACACCATTTTACATTGGGAAATTTTTTTAGTGAAACATTCAATCCACATGATAAAATAGTCTGTTAAACACACCAACCATATAGGTTTCCACATAATACTGGCAATAATCATAATAAAATATGACATGGGTTTCATTAGATGGAAATATGGTCTTGGTGTGTGTATCTTTTTCATGATAATAATATCCAAAATTGGTGGAAAATGTCTCGAACCAGGCCGGGTCGCCATTCAACCTGGCGCTTGACCCAGTCTGTGACAGGTCCTTAAGGGAATTCCCAATCCCCACGGGCTGGCACAAGTGCCTGGGTATCAAAAAATAAATAGTGTGAATGATTGACCTAAATTAAACATATTAAAATGATCAACAAAAAGTAAAAATCAGATCTAGTCATTTCAATCAAACATTCACTTAACAACATTCAAATTTAATGATTTACAATGTTAGACAATACCACAAAGTACTCTTATAATGGAGTAACAAAACTTTATAACAAGTCTCCACGCAACAAGAGAGGTGTAACATCCACAAGCTACCACTAAGGACCTGTATGAGGAGGCCACTAACAACTTGAACCACCATCTTTGAGCACGATGCCTCAACCTGGGATATACAAGAAATATAATCTACGTACACCCAAGGGTGTATGTAGGGTGTGAGCCAAAGGCCCAGTAGGATACCACCAAAAGAAAAGACTTCATGCCACAACATCCAAGAGATAATTTAATGTGATTATTCAAAATTATACTTTCAAAACTCTTTTAAAGAAAACATCTACAAGCTAAAAGCTGAAGGAAAACAAAAAGAAAAACCATTTCACAAACACTATTTGAAAGTGGAAGAGAAACAATCATCAAGGGAACACACACACACATACTCATGCATGCGCACACACACACAAGTGATCCTCCATATGCCAACGGAAGGCACAATTTCCTTGATGATAGAGCGTTTTTATTTCTCTATGGATAGGGACGGTGAGAGCCTCTGAGCGGCGTCTCCTTCCCATTCCGAGGCGACTAGGGTTTTCTCCATCGTCGCGCTCCTTCCCTCTTCGGACACTGTTGAATCCCGAGTCTTCTTAATCGGGTTCACCTCGGTGCTTGGGTGATGCTACGCAGCTGGTCTCAACGCGACGGTGTCTCTTTGTAGTTTGACGACGGAGCTAGTTTGGTCCGGGGAGGGGAGGTCTTCACTTCATGGTTTTTTTCTTTCTGTGGTTTTCTTTATGGTTGAAGGTTCCCTCTCTATGAAGGATGCTCTAGGGTTTCCCTCTCTAGTGGTGGTTTTTCTTCGATCCCTCTCTGATCCCTGTGGTGGTACCGTGGCTTCCTCTCCTACTGTGGATTTTCTCTATGGGATTTTGTGGTTGCTGATTCAGAGTTGCGGGTTTAAGACCGAGTTTTCTCCGGCATACTCTTCGGAGCGCTCCAGGTTATTTCTCGGAAGCTCGTTGGTCCTATGGTGAGGTCTCAGCTTCTGCTGGTCGCCATTATCCCACTGTGGTTGAGTAGTTTGAGGATCTTAAGAGACATTTCCCAGCGGTTTGGTTGACAACTTTGGATTTTTGGTTCCTTTCTTTGTGTTTCTTTGATGTTTGTGAATCACTATAATTTTTCATGTTTTCTAGGTAATTTGGTTCGTGTTGCGCATTAGTGGTGTTTGATTTTCTGGTTTTGTGTTTTTCTGTGGTGCGGGTGATGGTCTCGTTTCCCCCTGAATTTGCGTCTGCGACGTCGGGTTCTCGATGGCGTTGCTGGTGATGGCGACGACGGATGCTGGTGATGCTCGCCGGAGATCCATTGATGTGGCGCTCGAGGCGGTGCAGGCTCACGGCTCGAGGGTTTTGGTGATGATGGTGAATAGTTTGATGGGGACGTCGGTTCAGCAGACGAGGTGCTCTGGAATGCGTGATGGTGGATGGTGATGGGATTTACTGTTGAGGGTTCTCGTGGCTTGAGGTTTCCTCGGGTCCTGTAACTTTTTGAATTTTGAATTGTGTTGTTATGGTTACCGCTTACCGATAAAGCGGGTATTTTTAAAATCCAAAAAAAGATAATTTTCAGTCCTTGATGATAGAGCACAATGGGTAAATCCCCTAAGGTTCATCTAGATCAAGTGGGACCCCAAAACCTCGTGTCTTGGTGAAACGTGGCTTAAAAACCACGACCCTCAAAAAACGTGGCCTAGAAAAACATGACCCTCAGTATTTATATGTTTAGATAGTGTTGCAATCATCAATCCAGCTAAGTGAAATAGGCACAATATCACTCTTGATCACTATCACACAAGTTCTAGTCCTCCCACCTAGATATCGGATGTTTTCCCTTGTTCTCAAACAAGTCTCACATTCACATAGTATATTGCTTTCCAAAATCACATACCAAACAAGACATTACACAAAAAAGTAACCATTTTCATACCCAAACAACATTTCAAAAATTCAATCACACCAAAATACCTTTCCAAAATGTATTTGTCGTTACCTAATCATTTCGCAAATACCCATCGGGAAATACTCAATGAAGAAAATAAATAATTCACATAACTAAGAAAGAATTATTTAAATAACACAACAAGGAATGACCCAAATAAACACACCCAATTACAAATAGGAAAGTCATTCAAACCACATTCTTAATAAATTTTCCTTTAAACTAGTTTTTCACTAACTACACAATTAACTAAACCATTTTCCCAACTTATAAAATACCACCAAGTGATGCAATGTGGGTTTAAAAAAATAAATGTCTCATTCTATATACACATGCTACTTTAATTACAAATGCATATTCATCTTTTCCCAGATACTGCTTTCGCACAATCTTAATAAATAAATAAATCATCTAAACTATTTTCTAAATAATTTCAACAAAAACCCTGAAAAATTTACACTAAAAACCAGTTTATCCCATATAGAGATGTCACTTTGAAACCAAATACTCAAGGTAACAATATCAAAACCTGTTTTCCATTCTTCAAACAGTTTTCAATTTAATTTCAAGTGTGGAAAACCAGACAACACACCAAAACTGACTAATTTTCCTTTGAACCCCCCCCCCCCATTTAAATATACACACACTTCAAGGAACTTAAAAACAAATTTCGCACCTACCAAAAATCCCAAAACCCTCCCAAACCATGTTTCACATCTCAAACACCACTTAATTAAACAATTTCGCAATTAATAAAACATCACACATGCGTACCACACGGCCTCACTTTAAAACACAAAAAATTTAGATGCCAAAACCATTTGAAAATAAATTTCACATCCCAATCCCTCTAAAACCTCATTCGAATCCCTAAAACATACTCAAGGTTTATAATAAAATTGACACGTCAAAATAGTTTAAATTATTTTTGAAAAACTCAATTTAATAACCTCCACACATCAAGCGTTCTTAGAAACACAATTTTCACACCATAAAAAATTAACTAAAACATGTGTAAAGATTGAAACAACACAAAGCGCATGAAATACAATGGCATTTACTTTAAAATAACTCAAATTCATCAATATTCATATCAAAGCACATCCAAAATAAAATTCAAATCACACAATTTATCATTAGAACACATTATAATTTAATTAAGAAGTAATTTCAATCATCTAAAGATGGTATGGCAAGGAACCACCTACCTCAAGGTAGAAATCATCAATATATCAGTGCGAAACCAACACCGCAGATCAATTTCACCATAACAAAGCACAAATTAACCCTAAAACAAAGGACCAGATGAAAATTATTAAAATCGGACCTCTAGCAACTCGAATCCAAAACCGCATGAAACCATACCCTATGAAAGTGGGAGAATGGATTACCAAATGGAGTGGGGATAGCGGAGGGGTGGAGTCACACAAGGGAGGCGGTGATCTCACGGCTTCTGGGGGATGGAGGCATGGCTGCTTTGGTGGGTTGTTTAGGGTGGGAGTCGGTTAGGGGCTCAACCGAATATGTTGTGTGAGGGGGGTTCATGGGGGCGGCGTGGGGCAGTGTGAGGGGAGCCGGGACGGCAGATCAAGGTCACTGGAGGGGTGCGCGGCCGGAGGGGAGCGGTGCTGGAGGAGATGTCGGCCATGGAGGTGGGGGGCATGATGGTAAGGTTATAGGGGGAGGGGTGTGATTGGAGTAGAAAGAAGGAGGGGAGGGAATGAGAGAAAGGGAGGAAAAATAAAAAAATCAACAAATAAAAAATAATTAAGTAATAATAATAATAATAATAAGGTTAATAACTTAATTAATAATACTAATAAGAATTATAATAGTTAGAATAATAATAATATTAATAATAATGATAATAATTCATTAATATTTAAAAAATCCTTTTTAAATCATTATTAATCGAAATTGTAAATATAAAACAATTCATTAATTATAATAATAATCCTCATAATATCCATAATAATAATATTAATATTCTTAACACTAATAATAATATGTTCAATAATATTAATATTATTTAAACTGGTAATAATAATAATAATATTCTCAAATTATATTATTATTATTATTAAAATAATTGTTTAAATTCTTATAAAACTACTCACTTTTATTTTATTTCAATTTCATTATTCACTACATTTTGTTTGATTTCCTTGAACATTGTGAGGTCGCGCAGTGACTCGGGCAAGGCCGCACGGCTTTGATTGCAATGCGTTGAACACAGACAAGGCCAAAACCTTCATTTATCATTGAAAATCACAAGGCCCCTGTTGGACTTGGCCCACATTTCATATAAAAATAATAATAACAATTAGAAGAAGATAAAATTAGAAGATTAAAAAAAAATTGAAACATGACGCCGCAAAAAGTCTGGGTGTGACAATTCTTCCCACCATAAATCTTTTCATCCCCATAAATCCACAACTAAGGCTGATGCCCAAAGAAGAAACTAATACGCCACTAAGTTTCAAAGATTATCCCCACAATGAATAAGCAAAAATAGTCCAAAACATTGTTCTCATAGAATGTGACTCAAATGAAAACCTCAATAAACACATAAAAATACTTCCTGATATGTCTCACCCACCCTGAAGAGCTAGAACGCCTCTAGTTGACTAATCAAGGAAAGAAACATTCATACCCCTGGTAAAAAACAACACAATCCAAAATATCTAATGCACTATTAAACTAAAACCACACCATTCTGCAAGAATGATCAAAAAAGATCAAACCACGTCTAAAGAACACTATTTTCACTTATCACTAAACCATATTTAGAAATAGAACAAAAAGGACATCATGGGGAAGCCTCAGGGGATCCCCACCATTAAGAACCTACCAACACCCATGACGAGACTGGAAGACCTTAGTAGGGAGGTCTGAGCGGACTCCCCTCCGTTAAAGAAAATTCCAACATTAATTAATTCTGGAGACATTCGTGCGAGACCCAATGTGGGCCTCCCCACCATTGGAACTCAAAGAAGATGAAAAACATTCTAAATTTTTCAACGGGGACCAAGCACCCCACCACAAGGGGAGGGGAGAGTCGGGGCCAACTACCAGGAGTCAAAACCACAGTTGGAGATAGACCAACATATTCACATCCCTAGATGAGCACAATTCCAATTTGAGACCAATTTACCCACCAGACCCCATAAAGACCACTAAAAGCGATTACATTCGGTGGGACGCAGCCCCAAGGACTTTTAGGTAACAAGACAGTCACACATCCACATAGTCACGAAATCCTTATGCACCCAAACGGTTCATTCAGAATGGAATAACCACAAAAAACAATTCAAACTACCCTTACTTTCAACATCGATAACAGAAATAAAGTTAGGGTCTCAAACACTACCGGGTTCCAGACCACGCGCCAGCTTCACTCTGAGGCCTATGGATGGAACCCTGATGTTTGAAGCATCTCTTGCCTCGCAGTCAGGTATTGATGACTGCCAAATGGATCTTATCCTTTTTGGTGACACACACAACCACACCGTAACCGAGAAAACACCGACAACCACAACACACCACAACATCCAACTACTCACTTGTGTTACATCCACCAAAACAGGGGTTTAGATGGCGCACATGCATCAACTATTCATCTAAACAAAGAATCTTTAGAAGGTAAGGACGCATGAAAACCAATCCCCTTTGAATAGAAATAATAATTAGAACTACCCATGAGGTGGACACACCCCTTTGAAAACTGGGATTTCTGAAGGATTCCACGAAATCCACATTTTCTCTTAAAGAGAACTCATGATGCAGACGTCACCAAAAATGACCATTGAAGCCGATGGAAGCACTACAAACCTTTCAAGAATTTGGTCAGCACAGATAATTCAGAATTGGCTTCACCCTTCCCCATTGGATTTTGTTTCACCGTTTCCAAGGGAATATTCAAACACAACAATGTCAAACTTCGTACCTGATAACTCACACAACCCAAAGAGACCAAAACTCCCATCAACTCCCCTCGTATCTGTCATCCCACAGCCAGAGGATCTGCTTAGTTGTAAAAAAGAGAGGTGGTTTCAATTCTATAATTCAATAAGAGAGTCCTATGATCAACTAGAGGGCCAACCAATGGTGAATTTCATGAAGCCGCACTTCAATCGCATGTTAACTCTTTATGGGGGGCGTGCACTAGTCAAGAAATAAATCCATAGACCCAACCAAACGGATCCAATGTTGAAGACATACCACAAGAGAATACTAAACGTGTAGAGGGAACCACTATATGGTCTTCCCGAACCACTTTTCAAAAGAATTCACTCACTATACTCTTACATACCAACTTACAAATTAGAATTCAAACTCAAGACAAATGTCATTCAGAAAGGATCCTATGCTCAAAACGCCTCACATCCAATACTTCAAAAACATAGGGACACACAACACAAGCATCGGTTATTTAAAACACTATATTTTCCTTTAATAAAACTTTTTGAAAAAGAACAATGCTAGAGGGTTGCACAAACACCAATGTGGTCCCATGGGCATCACACATACATGTTCGGAGGCCACATCGGCACTCACCTCATGTCCATCTAGGCACTCACCCGCTCATGCCATTAACTATTTCTCTTTCCATATACACCCGTACATGTGGTTTCCTATGATAACACTAAGGATCAAAACTAGAGATTTCTATTTTCCAAAACCAAACACTCATCCCACACTTTTCAAACCATACACATCATTTCATTTTTAAAGTTCTTAATTTGAAATCATTTTCCAAGACCAAAACATTTTTACTTAAAAAAAATTTCCACAATTCCAAAACAAAGAGACGAGGAATAATGAAAGAGAAACTAGTTTCAGCAGGTGACTAGAACATATGGTTGGCGGCCATATGCCAATCATGCCACTGCCACAAGCGGTATACTAGGACAGCGTCCCTGGCTCCACATGGCTTTCCAGATCCTGTGAATTCACTAGGTACACCAACTTCACTCCATATTCATTTCCCATAGAAAATATAAACCACAAGGACCAATGTTTCAGAAAATCCTCAACTTACCCAGGAAACTCAAGTCCCGCCACAGGGTGTGCTGGCTAGGCACCTTACTCATAGCTATGATGTTGAGTCCCGACAACCTTAAGTCATTTATACCGAACTCTATCTCGAAAGAACACAACCCAAGGGAAAACCCCCCACTGATAACATTTTTTCACGAACTAGGCCGGGTTTCTATCCAACCTGGCGCCTGACTAGGTCCGCGACAAGTCCTGAAGGGAATTCTCAATCCCCACAGGCTGGAACAAGTGCCTAGGTATCAAAAATAAGACCTAGGAATGATTTACTCGAATTAAACCTAATGCAATGACAAAAAAACTAAAAATTCAGATCTGATAAATTCAATCAAACATGCCCTTAACAACTTTCAAAATTAATGATTTACAACTTTAGACAAATCTACAAAGTACTACGATAGAGGAGTAACAAAACACTATAACAAACCTCCATGCAACAAGGGAGTTGGAACATCCACAAGCTACCACCATGGACCTACATGAGAAGGCCACTAACAACTTGAACCACCACACCTGAGCATGATTCCTCAATCTGGGATACACAAGAAACAGAATCTATATAAACCCAAGGGTGTATGTAGGGTGTGAGCCAAAGGCCTGGTAGGATACTACCAAAAGAAAAGATTCCATGCCACAACATCCAAGAGATAATTTAATGTGCATATTAAAAATTATACATTCAAAATGCTTTTAAAGAAAAAAACTACAAGCTAAAATCTTAAGGAAAACACTAAGAAAAACCATTTCACAACCACTATTTAAAATAGGAATAGAAAAATTCATTAAGGGAACACACACACACACACGTACTCACGCATGCACACACACAAAATTGATCCTCCATTTTTCAATGGAAGGCACCATATTAAGGATGGTAGAGCACTATGGGTAAATCTACTATGTTTTATCTAGCTCGAGTGGGACCCTACAACCTCATGTCTCGGTGAAACTTGGCTTAGAAACCATGACCCTTAGAAAATGTGTCTTAGAAGACCAAAACACTCAAAAAATGACTTAGAAGACCACAACCCTCAGAATTCATAGGTTTAGATAGTGTTTCAATCATCAATCTAGTAAAGTGAAACATGGGTGATACCACTCCGGATCACTAGTGCACTAGTTATAGTCCTCCCACCTAGATACCTGGGGTTTACCCTTGTGATCAATCAAGTTTCACATTCACATAGTGTTTTTCTTTCCCAAATCATAGACCAAACAAGACATTACAGACAAAAGTCACCATTTGCATACCCAAACAACATTTCAAAAATTCACACACACCAAAATACATTTCCGAATAGTATTTGTCATTACCTAGTCATTTTGAAAATCCACATTGAGATACACTCAAAGAAGAAAATAAGAAATTATCATTACTTAGAAATAATTAATTAAATAATACAATAAGGTCTGACCCAAATAAACACACCCAATTAAAAATAGAAGAATCATTCAGACCACTTGCTTAATAAATTGTCCTTAAAACTAGTTTTTCACCAACTACACAACTAACTAAATAATTTGCACCACTTATAAAACCCCTCCCAACAACTTGAAGTGGGTTTACCCCAAAACATTCTCATTCTATATACACATTCTACTTTAAATACAAATGCATATTCAAATTTTCCTAAATACTACTTTCGCGCCATCTCAATAAAACAATAAATCATCTGTACTATTTATTAAACCATTTCAATATAAACCAAGAAATGTTTACACAAAAAACCACTTTTGACTATATATATATGTCACTTTGAAACCAAATAATCAAGGTAACAATATCAAAAACGTGTTTTATATTCCTAAAATAGTTTTCAATTTAATTTAAACTGTGCACAACAATACAACACACCCAAAATGACTCATTTTCATTTTAACACCCCCCCATTAAAATATACACACACTTCAATGAACATGAAAACACATTTCGCACCTATCAAACAACCCCAAAAACCTTACCAACCATGTTTCAAATCTCAAACTCCACTTAATTAAACAATTTCTCAATTCATAAAATATCACACATAAGTACCACAAGGCCTCACATTAAAACACACAAATTTTAGATGCCATAACCATTTGAAAATAAATTTCACATCCCAAACCATCTAAAACCTCATTCACATGCCTAATAAATACTAAAGGTTCATAGTAAAAATTAACACGTCAAAATAGTTTGTCTTCTTTTGAAAAACTCAATTTAATAACATATGCACCTCAAGCGTTCTTGGAAACACATTTTGCACACCTTTAACAATTAACTAAAACACATCTAAATATTTCAACAACACAACTCATAAGAAATACATAGTAATTTACATTAAAAAAACTCAAATTAATCAACATGCATATCTAAGAACATCCATAATAAAATTTTCATCACGCAATTTCTCATTAGAACACATTATATTTTAATTAATGAGAAATTTAAATCATCTAAAGATGGTATGGAATGGAACCACCTACCTTATGGTAGAAATAATCAATATCTTAGTGTGAAACCAACACCACATGTCAATTTCACCACTAGAAAGCATGAATAGACCAAAAAACAATGGATCGAATGATAATTATCAAAATAGTACCTCCAACAACTCGAAACCCTAACTGCATGAAACCATACCCTATGAAAGAGGGAGAAGGAATTACCTGAAGGAGAGGGGAAATCAGTAGCGTGGAGTCACATGATAGAGGCGGCGAGATCACGGCTATCGGAGGGTGGAGACATAGCCGGTTCGGTGTGCCGTGCAGGGAGGGAGTCCATCGGGGGCTCGGCCGAACAGGTCGCACGAGGGGGGTTCATGGTGGCTGCGCGAGGCGGTGTGAGGGGAGATGGGATAGCGGATCAGGGTCGCTGGAGGGTTGTGTGGTGCTGGAGGGGAGAGGCATTGTAGGAGGTGTCAGCCATGGAGGGGGGGGGGGCGATGGTAGGGTTACAAGGGGAGGGGTGCGACTGGTGATGAAAGGAGGAGGGGAGGGAATGAAAGAAAGGGAGGAAAACGAAAAAAATCAATAAATAAAAAGAATAATGTAATAATAATAATAATTTTAATAACATAATTAATAATATTAATAACAATTATAATAGTTAGAATAATAATTATAATAATAATAATGATATTAATTCATTAATATTTAAAACAATCCATTTTAAATATTTATTAACGAAAATATTAAATATAAAACCATTCATTAATTATAAAAATAATCATGATAATAACCATAATATTAATATTAATATTATTAACACTAATAATAATAAGCCCAATAATATTAAAAATAATATTAATATTATTTACACTGGTAATAATAATAATTATATTCTAAAATAATAATATTATTATTATTAAAAAAAATTTAATTTTTTTATTACACTAATCTCTTTTATTTTATTTCAATTTCAATATTCACTGTATTTTTTTTATTAGCTTCAACATCGCAAGGTCATGTGGTGACTCAGGCAAGGCTGCACAGCTTCAATGGTGATGCGCTGAACACAGACAAGGCCAAAACATTAATTTATCAGCGCAAAGCGCAAGACCCCAGTCGGCCTTGGCTCACATTTCATATAAAAAGAATAATAATAATTAAAAGTAGATAAAATTATAAGATGAAAATAAAAATTTGAAACCAGACGCAGTGAAAAGTTTGGTTGTGATAGAAACCCAATGATGTCGTTCTCCCCACAAGAAATCTAATCCAAGGGGATAAACTGTTTGGATGTAGGAAAATTGGATATATATATATATATGATAAGCTTTATAAGACTTTCCTATAATCAACTCGACCATCATTATTGTGATAACCTCATCCCAATGGGAGATCCTTTATAATTATAAATCAAGAGAGGTGAATCCATTATTAGAAATTATTAAAGATGGTGTTGGATAATGCATTGAATTGAACTGATCAGACAATATCAGCAGGGCAGGGACCTCATCTGGACCCACTGACATGGCCTCGACCTCAGATACTCACAAAAGGGTGGGGTGGAACTATCCACCTAAGATTTAGGTATTGTTTTTGTATTTATTTAATAAAATATTCACTTATATCTATCTAAATAATTATTGTATAAGGAGCAAAAATTCAATAAGATACATTACCCTATTTACAAGTACACGAATGTGATTTAATCACAATAGAGTATTTAGAACAATATCATGCGGCCACCACTATTATAATCTATCTTCCATATCTAGTGTGCCAATGTTGATTCATGAACGTGCACCCCCAAATGGGATATACTGACAATTCTAGAACACAGTCATGAAACCCCTTATCCAATGGATCAAGGAAATCTGTGATATCAACAAATATAATAATGAGTTATATTCCATGACTTCATGGATTTTACAATATGAGCTACCATGGTCATCAAACTCTTGGGATGAGCAACATTTTAGGATTACAGAGTTCATATGTACATTGATGCGATAGATAAAAATCTTGATCAAATAATTAAAATTGATGATAGAGAAAAAATTTGTCTCATTACTTGTATTTTCAATCAAAATAATGATCATGTCACATTACAGACTATAGTTTATGCATGTTCATCCCATTCATCCACAGAAAGAAGGAACTCATCATACATCAATCGAATGGGGTTTATCCCTACCAGTTGGTTGAGATCCCAATGAATGACTCTAGATTTGATGTCGGATAGATGGAATGAATTATTATAAGGGAAATAATAGGTAATTGATTATCCAATAAAATCATTTTTTTAATTAAATTTTAAAGGTATTAAATGTTAATTTTTGATCTTATCGGCCTGAGTTAGTGCATTTTCATTATGAACATCCATTCTCATCATTTGTGCACTTCATGCCTAATATACACCAATTTAGGTCCAATGAGTCATCTGATTCTAAGGAATGTAATTATCAATATTTTAATTTGATATTTTGGGAACATTATCTACACTTAAATTTGAACCTTTTTCATTCAGGGATCAATGGATTATTCATAAATGATGATGGAGATATTTGGAGATGAATGGAAGCAATTCTAGAGAAGGAAGATTGGACACCAGCCCACTTATGAGAATGTGGGGCCCAAAATACAGGCCCAATGAATCCCAAATTTTTTTGGATTATATAAGACATGTTGAGTAACAAATAATTCTTCAGTATATATAATGCTAATTCGGCCTCTATGGTGGTCATTAAGGCGCCCCAATTTTGAGATACAATTATGGGCCAGATTCTATGGCCTAGAAAAACATCCCACTAATTTAATAATATCTCGGAATCCACAACTCCAAATGTGCCAAAATTTTACAGGAGATTAGAATACATCCCGAAATCCATGTTCTTCTTCTATGGCCCACCCTGATTCGTCCATATAGAAGGTCATAAAAATGTGTATGTTCGGTGAAGGAAAGCTGGCTGCCACCTCGGGTCAAGGGTGGAAAAATCAACTCACCCTTACTTTCCACCCACATATGGCCTAACACAATTAACTGAGGAGACTTGGACTATTGGAGGCTCGACCCAAGGTCTCAAAAATGCCTATTTAAGGTAGTGGTGTTGGAGGATTGAGGAATATTTGGTGCGTGTTTTCATCTTAATGTTATGCTACTAATTTCTCTTTATAATGTTCTTCCTTCACGTGTAAGTTGTTTTAATTCATCCTTGTTTCTTAATAAAGGTTCTTCTTCTCTTATTACTCTGTTATTCTCCTTATCACTTTGATACCATTGGTTAATGTTGTTAACTTGTCCATACCAAACCTTGTGAGATTATCACACAATGGTGGAGTGATTTTTATTTTATTGTGTTTTTTTTATTCTCTATTTCCTCCCTCAGGAGTCTACTTTCCGCTTCCATTGAAACCATTGAATAAATGGAGGCATAAAACACTTATGGTTTGATACAAGGGAGTAGAAAGGGTCTGGATTGGATGTTATTTATCACCTCATTAATGTATAATCACTTCTTTAATTGAGATTTTTATTTGTTGATTTTTAAACTCCATCATCCTTGTTGAATTTAAGGCTACACACTTCAAGTGCTATTACAAGACTTTACCTTGAAGTGATCAAAACATTGATCCTTCAAGTTTATAGGTGATTAGTATTAAAGGGTGTAGGAATTAAACCAGTAAGTGATGATGTTGTTTTATCTCCTTAAATGAACCCATCTCAAATTTATGAAATTGAAATCATTAAAAAGAAAATACGTCCAATCCACCCCGAGCGATAACCTAGGATAAAATCATTATATTAAATTGAATTCACTTAAATATGTTAGTTATACTTTAAAAACATATAAAATCAACCCATGTTGGCCACTTCATAGCCAAAAAAAGTCCATAGAATGTACCTGTCTATAGGTTTCTTCTTAGGTCTCTGAGGATTCGATAACCCAAGCTAAACTACAAGGACCGTCTTACCTTCTTCCCTTGGGTAAATTTGAGCGAGAATCAAATTTTGGTGCCGTTACTGGGGACCTATGTAAGTTATCTTAGACATTATAATCTTTTTTCATCCCTCTTCTCTTTTCTCACCCCTCACTCCTATGGAAGTCAATTTTGAACAAGTCCAAACATGGGAAACCTATCCCTACTTTGATCACCCAACCCCTTGTGTGATGTACAATGACCATCCTAATTTCTACATGTGGGATCATCAACAAAATAATGAACCACAATGTTTTTACCCCTATGATCCACAAAATATCCCAACATATAATGAGTTTCAAACCCCACAAAGCCAATCTGAGCACCCTCCTGTGCAATTCCAACAACTTAATTATCCACCTAGAATAGACCATTCAGATCAACCCCTTATCCATACTAATCCACATCCATTACTTGAAAAACTATGTCAACAAATGGAGATAATGATTTTTTAGGTTTCATCATTGAGGTTATAACTACAAAGCATTAAAAATTGTGAGAAACCCATCCCTACACAAACTGTCCCTTATATAACCTTATGTGAAGTGTCTAGTTTCCCACAAACCTATCATGAATTTACTAAAGAAAAAACCTTTAGGTTTGGGGAAGATGAGGAGGATCAAGGAATTTTTGATAGGTGTTTAAACAAGAGGAATCAAATTTCTTTTATTCACAAGAGGGAAATTTGACATCATGGATTGAGTCTCCTGAATATAACTCCATTGATGATTTTTCAAAAACACAAATCACTGAACCATTAAGAGAAATCACAAAATATGAGTCCATACCCATTCCTGAAACTGATCATTCCAATTTGGTGGTTGAATCTTCTATTCAAAAGGAACCTATTCTGTTGAGAAAATTTGAAAATGAAACTGAGTTCAATTGAAAGTCCCATCAAATGTTTGAAAGTTTTAGCCTACCTGAACTTAAACAAAAGGACATTTCATCCACCCTTCAGTTTCCATTCATTGGGGATAGCCAAAAACTTCCAGTTGTCACCATTTCTTATCTTGAAACCAATAAAGAGGTAATTATTCTTAATGACTTAGAAAATACTAAAAAAGAAATTGAATCCATCATTTCTGATATTCCTTGGATTTACCTGCTCATTTTAGAACAGAGGTTTGTGCATGAAACAAAATCTAAAAATAGAATCAATTTCAACCTAGCATAAGTGGTGAAACATGTGGTCCTTAAAATGTTGAAATTTGGTATTGGATAAGTATGGGTGTTCATGTTGGGCTAACGACGTTAAACAAAGAGCTCCATGGGAGGCAACCCGTGGTTTTCAAGTTTCCTATCAATTTGTTGTTTTAATAAAATTTATATTTTAAATAAGATTAATTAATCATTTTTATATTTAAAAATAAAAAAATATACTTTTGACCTCTTATTCTATTATGATTATGGACGGGTACGAAAGGGGAGCACCATATTCATCCGTGTCACGTGGTGTGATCCTTGAGTAATACCTTACCCAGAAATTTAAAAAGAAGACAATGTATCATCAGTTTATTTTGTTTTATTTTTATTATTTTATAGGTTAAGATAAAAATAATAAAAATAATAAAAATAATATAACAATTAAAAAAGGGGACACGCCATAGGCTGTGGGGAAAACCCCGTCACAACCGGAGAAGCCGCGGGGACTCGAACCTGGGACCGAAGGGAGATAGGGGCGCGTGATTACCACTGACCTACGGCTTAATGGAACTTTGCAAGCAACATGGATATCAAAGGACTAAATTTGAGCAAAAATAACTTCAAACTTCAACCACCAGGTGACTTCATTCCATGATCCTCATATTTCAATTTCCTTATTGAACTCCCCTTTTATTCCTCTACCCCATTCTATATTTTATTTTTACGAAACTAGGGACAGTTTCATTCTAATTTTGGGGTGTGGAAACAAAATGTTTGTTTAAAAAAACAATGATAAAAAAAGATGTAAAATTTCTTTATGATTCATATAATAACATATTTTCTCACATTAAAACTACATAGAAAATAAATTTTATTTCCTTGACTCTTAATTTAATTCATGATTAAGTTTAAAAGCATTGATTTTGGTAGTTTGGTTGTCCAATGAAAATTTACATCATTTTTATTTTCATCCACTAAATCAAAATGCCACAATGCACGTCCTCTAGACTGTGGGGTACTAATTTGAATTTTTGGGGTCCCATAATAAATAGCATAGGCGGGTTTTATTTTTATGAATAATATGAGTATTCAAAAAAATATAAAAAATATAAAAAATATAAATACAAAAATACAAAAAATTTTGTGTGTAGAGCAATGGATTAATAAAATGTGAGGCTTTCGGCACTTGGGGATCGTGACTCCCGAGTTTTCTAGCCCAGAGTTTTTCAATCTATCTCTATATATGGTAATATGAATTTTTTTTTATTAAGTTAACTTGAGACGATGCCCGAGTATGTGGGCTTCACTTGGTGCCCTAAGGCCTTTGAGTCTGGGAGTCATCAGAAAAGTCTTACTACATGTGTTAATTTGATTAACTGCAATCTCAATTACTATAGAAATATTGCAAAAAAAACCAAAAAAAGAGGAATGAATAATACTCATATTTGGATTAAATTTTATTCCACCTAGCGCTACCATGATTTCCCCCTTGAATGAAAATGAACCCCCATGTCTATTGTGATTCACAACACATCATTACACCTAATTGAGTTGGATGAAGTATGATGATGGATTTGATCAAAGGAATGGGATTGGGATTGGGATCTGATTTTAAATTAATCTTGTTTTAAATTATCTTGATAGGTTATAAAAATATATTTTTGTGCAGTTTATATTGTGAGCATTGTTTGTTATAATGTGTTTGAAGAAAGGAATTCAAATAAAATCATTAAATTATTTGCTCGGGACTAGAAAATCTCAAGTTGGGGGTGTGATTATCCAATAAAAACATTTTTTAATTACATTTTAATGGTATTAAATGTTCATTTTTGATCTTATGGGCCTCAGTTAGTGCATTTTCATTATGAACATCCATTCTCATCATTTGTGCACTTCATGCCTAATATACACCAATTTAGACCCAATGCGTAATCTGATTCTAAGGAATGTAATTTTCAATATTTTAATATGATATTTTGGGAACATTATCTATACTTAAATGTGAACATTTTTCATTCAGGGATCAATGGATGATTCATAAACGATGATGGAGATATTTGGAGATGAATGGAAGCAATTCTAGAGAAGGCAGATTGGACACCAGCCCACTTATGAGACTTTGGGGCCCCACATACAGGCCTAATGAATCCCAAATTTTTTGGGATGATAAAATCAATGTTTAGGAACAAATCACTCTTCAGTATATAATGCTAATCCGGCCTCTATTGTGGTCATTAAGCCGTCCCAAGTTAGAGATACAATTCTGGGATAGATTCGGTAGCCCAGAAAAACGGCTCACTAATTTGATCCTATCACGGAATACGCAACTCCAAATGGGCCAAAATTTTACAGGTGGTTAGAAGACATCCGGAGATCCATTGTATTATTCTATGGACCACCCTGATTTGGCCATCTAGAATGTCATACAAATGCGTCTGTTCGGTGATGGAAAGTTGGCTGCCACCTCAGGTCAATGGTGGAAAAATCAACTCTCCCTTACTTTCCTCCCACCTATGGCCTACCACAATTTATGGATGAGACTTGGAATGTTGGAGGCTCGACCCAAGGGCTCAAAAATGCCTATTTAAGGCAGTGGTGTTGGAGGATTGAGGAATATTTGGTGGTTGTTTTCATCTTAATGTTATGCTGCCAATTTCTCTTTGTAATGTTCTTCCTTCACATGTAAGTTCTTTTAATTCATCCTTGTTTCTTAATAAAAGTTCTTCTTCTCTTATTATTATATTCTTCTCCTTATCACTTTGATACCACCGGTTCATGGTGTGAACGTTTTCATACCAAACCTTGTGAGATTATCACACAATGGTGGAGTGATTGTTATTTTATTGCGTTTTTTTACTTCTCCATTTCCTCCCTCATGAGTCTACTTTCCGCTTCCATTGAAACCATAAAATAAATGGAGGGATAACCCACTTATGGGTTAATCAAAGAGAGTAGAGAGGGGCTGGATTGGATGTTATTTATCACCTCATTAATGTATAATCACATCCTTAATTGATATTTTTATTTGATGATTTTTAAACTCCATCGTCCTTGTTGAATTTAAGGCCACACACATCAAGTGCTAATACGAAACTTTACCTTGAAGTGCTCAAAACATTGATCCTTCAAGTGTATAGGTGATTAGTATTAAAGGGTGTAGGCATTAAACTAGTATTTTATGATGTTTTTTATCTCCTTAAATGAACCCATCTCAAATTTAAGAAATTGATATCATTAAAAAGAAAATATGTCCAATCCACCCTGAGTGATAACCTAGGATCAACTCATTATTTTAAATTGAATTCACTTAAATATGTTAGTTATACATTAAAAACATATAAAATCAACCCAATTTGGCCACTTTATAGCCAAAAACAGTCCATATAATGTACTTGTCTATAGGTTTCTTCTTAGGTCTCTGAGGATTCGATAACCCAAGCTAAACTATGAGGACCGTCTTACCTTCTTCTCTTGGGTAAATTTAAGAGAGAATTAGTAATCATTTTATTTTTATTATATTACAAAAGATATAAATTTATGGAGAAACCCAGATAGCCTCATAAAGGTGGATGACATGTTTGTGAGATTTAAATTCTATGTAGAATTTCTTGACCCATAATGTCCAATCCAATTTATTATATAAATTTCCATTAGGATTAATATTACATTTCATTCTCCATACACTTCTTACATAATAAATATAAGTGAATAACTATTATGAAATAGCTCTAGGTGATTGGATGGATTGAAAAATTACATCCATATGGACCATGAGGGAGTTACCCAAAATATAGGATACCCCCATGACGGTTCTATGAATTAGTTAATATCATCAAATATCATTGTATAAATATATTGAAAGGGAATATAACAACTCTTAAGAAAAAATATTATAGTCGTGAGAGTGAATGAAAACACCATCCAACATCATGAATACATAAAGGATGATCTAAAATGATAATGGATAACATATAATTTAAGATGAGATATGTTACGTGAAAACCTCATTATTAGAATTCAAATGATATCAAGGGTCCGAATAACAATCCCCAATAATCACTACCCTATTGAAAACTCTTTTTGAAGCATCCAAAGAGTTGGAATCAATTTTTATTAAATTAGGAGGTTATAGTAGACTATAATGAAATCATTTCAAAAGAGATGCATGATCACGTCAATATCATGAGTATCCCTTGAACCGTGAAAAGATTCATGACGGAATAACCTAATACATGCCTCATAAACTGCATTACCCTTTTAGGACATAGGAATTATATATCATATAAATAATATATTGATCATGTCATATGATATAATACTTACAATCAGATAACCTTAGCACAGTCACACAGTCCGCAAGATGGTCAAGAAAGGATTCCATCAGACCAACAGATAATACAAAGCTGGAATGATGTCTCTATAGACAAAGGTTAAGTAAATTATCATGATAATTGTTACTAGTTATTCCAAAAATAGTTCGATCTTATTATATGATAGATTGATATTTTGAAAGAGTTCTTATGAATAAGTCTTACAATATAGGTCTGATAATCACTTCATGTAGAGTTATATTGAGAAGGAGAACATGTGGTGGGGTCTAGTGAAGGGATCACATTATTGATGAAAATCGAAAGAACTCTAGAGGGTTGAGGTATAGTGTAAATGAAATACTCCCTCAATCATATTGATATTTTATTCAACTGAATAGAAATGGTCTCCTAAGAGCCCAAATTTCTCCCAATACATTGAACGGTGGCATCCCTAAAGAGTCAGTTAGGAATTTAAATTCATAAGTACCAAGTCCATATCCCCTAGGACATCAATCCTGAGGGGGACCATTTGTTTTGTCCCACCATGTGTGAATCATAAAATCTACAAGGGATGAATTACCCAATATTATGTGTATTATTTTCTCCTCAAAACAAAGAAATTGATGTTGTCCAATATAATGACCCTATCACTAGTAGCTTTGATAAAGTTGATTAATTTATTACATTTTCATATATAAAATATTGAAATCCAAAAGCATTAAAAATTTTAGTAGTTTTAAAAAAATAGATTATATACATGATTCCCAAAAATACATTGTGAATGTAAAAAAGATCATAATCAATGTAAAACTCATAATTCTGGGATTGAGTTTCAATAATTAATCTTTATATCATTAGGAAATTAAAAAAATAAGGATGAGTTCAAATTATATGTAAGAGTTACTTATAGAGGATTAAAAAATGAATCAATAATTATAATCAATATAGAATGGAAAATAACTAATCACAACTTCCATTTATCAATAAACTGAAACGGAGGTGTATAAATAATTTGGAATGGTAAAATGATGAAAACAGAATCCATATAAATTTGTAGATAGGGATTAATTAATAAAAAGTGAAAAATATGAATCCATGTATTTTATCAATGTGAAAATAAAATTGATAATAACAATAAGATTCTTATAAATAAAGTAAATGATTAAATATTGGACTGTAGTTTTCCTAAGAACATGGAACCATTACCATCAATACCTTTCACCATACTATTTAGAATGTGATGGGTAGAAACCCATCTGATTTGGCCAACTGTTTCGTATATTGAGACTACATATGTTTCAATGGTTTTATATTAACAGGTTACCAAACTGTTTAAAACTATTTCAAATAATTCATCATATATTAAATAAATAAGTTTAACTCGTAAATAATGTGCATTATTGATTAAAAGATACATATTTATTAAAATTTCCCCTTATAATAAAATAGTTTTAAATGAATTAACCATATGTAAAAGTGGTGTAATTTTAGGGAATAATAATATCAATTTCGTAATAATATATATATTTAAGTTAAATTTAGTGTCCAGTTAAAAATTATTCTAATAATGTGATTTTTAAGGAAAGTTAAATGTAAAAAATAATGTGATAATTTATAATAGTAATATCACTTGGAAATATTATTTTCAAATCAATATTTATTGTATAATTAAAATTGAAACATAAAATTCTATTATTAATTATTGAATCAGGATATTAAATGTCATGGGTGATGTATATTCCCTCCGTAAATATGAATTTGTTCATAATAACAAATAAGTCCTAATGGAATGTAAATTGAGATGAAATATCTTACCTTACATTTTATTTTGGTTGAATTATAATTAATTTCATGTATAGTGGTTTTAATGAATTTATTCACTTAAAAAACTATATTTTTATTTATAATATAATACATGATTCTTTAAAAAAATATGATCACTTGTTTTTTTGTACTTTCTCATTATTTTCACTATTTCAAGGGTAAAATGCGTTGTTTTTTAATAGGATTTGACATGTTCTTTAATTTTTCATCTTACATCGATGATGATTTTATCATATCTAGAATTTAAATAATGATGTAAATATACTTTATATTAATTAAAAATGTATTTACAGTAATACATTAAATTATGTGACAGGAAATGAAATACATCTTTTATTGAGAGGGTAGGTCCTACGTTGGAAATAAAGTTGCATCCATTTTATTTTCCTATTAGAGAAGGAAATGTAAGTGATCTATATATATATATATATTATCATTCCAGTATTATATCTATGTCCTATAAAATAAATAATTTTTTTGAAACCATACATAATGCATTCAATGTTTTGGGTGAATGAATGAAATCTCATCTCAAGGTGGTAGTCCCCAATATACTCAAATGATGTTATCCTATTTTAAAAAAATGGAATCTATGATGTTATAGAATTTCTAATAATTTTAATACATTTAAATGATATCTATTTTAGAATATATCATATATTACGCAAACACATTCACAAACACCATATATGTTTAGTGCCTTTTTATACACTGAATCATAACCAACAGGTCCACAATACCCATATATCGTATCCCTCATAATTATTAAAAACAAGAAATATTTTTGAGAAATTAAACATATTAATTTCTTTGATATCCTGAGAAAAATAAATATGAGATATGTTGAGATGAGATTTTTTTAAGGGGGTTCAAGGGAGATACATATTCAAAACATGAATGTAAGTTTATGGGAAAAAAGAAAAACATTCAAATATAATTCCATGTATATAAAAGATCATATACATGATTAATTGCATAATTATTGGAATTTTTAATGACAACAATCATAAGGGTGTCAAAATCATATTCCGTGAAAACATAAAATTGAAATAAGACATGAAGGGATGTATTTATACCCGAATTATTTCTTTTAGAATGAAGGGATGGATTTTAAGGGGTATATTGATAAGGATTGTCAAAAAAATTTGGTTTTTAATTTTCATGGAAAGCAAATAAGGGGTTCTAATATATAAAATAGAGGAATGGGGACTTTCTAAATTCCTAAATAACTTAATTTATAAAAAATTTATTTTAAATCCAAATACCTAATCAATTACATTGATATAAATATAATATTGTATAAGGTTTTAATGTCATTAACCAATATATTTTAGACATTTTTTGGTGTTATTTAAATCATTCTCATTTTGATTATCCCTTAATTAACACATTTTAATTCTACAATGGTAAAGAGTGTTTCAATATTATGTGGATGTAATTTTTAATTTTAATTTTTAAATTAGAAAATAAATATCCTTTTAATGAAATTTTGTACCATATCTAGTTCCATTATCATTATATAATACTTTTATTATAATTATAAATGTTAATAAAATATTTTTTCATAAAATATTATTTGTGTCAATTTCGAAACAATTCATTACATTGATATTAATAAAATAATGAAAATAATATATACTGAAAAATAAATTAATACACCCATATTATGTCATATTCATTAATAAATTATTGGAGAATCATAATTAATTCATATTATATTTATTTTAATATTTCTAATATCATTTATTTAATTTTTACAATAGTTGAATTATTATTAAATCATTATTGTGTAATTATATAGGATAATGGTTTATGCAACGAAATTTAAAAATCAAATTCCATTATTAAGATTTATTCAATTTTATCTAAAATTACTATTTATCATTGAACATATCTCTTACATAAACCCATATTTAAGATATTTCACTTTTTAAAAACAAGAGTATTACATGTTTGACTTTACTTGGAGTAAAATATTATTATGGTTATAATATCATCAAAATGTCCATTAATGGTAAAATAAGATACAATATAAATATAATTGAAAAAAACATTAGATAACATTTTGGATTTTTTGGGTTCATTTAATAGTATTTATAATATTATTTTTACCCTTAATTACCTTATTTACCCTTTACTGCAACAATAAAATTACATTTTTTACTATTAATATATTCCAAAAAAAATTAAGAGGTTATATTTTAGGAACATAGAACATATGATTAAAAATATGGTATCAAATTTTAAATAATTCAAAATATATAAGTATTTGAAATTAATAGAAAAATACTCTTATAGAGGTGTCGAGAAAGCATGGTTTTAAAGTCACACTATTCAAATGCTTGAAATGTTGTTATTTCCAAATTTTAAATTAGTATTATACAAATTGCCTATATTATATTATCATTTTAAGAATTTATCATAATTAATTTATAACCAATTTGAAATATATTTTAAAATTATAAAATATTTAGATGAAAAGGTAGTTTTTAATTAAAATTCGATATTATTCAATATTCATCACGAAATTAATCTTGTCAAAATATACAAAAAATTCATCAAAATTGAATTTTGATTTTATAATTTACAAAATATTTTTTTTCCAATAAAATATATCAAGGTGTAAAAATTTATCTTTATGATATTCCTTCCAGTATAAGGTGATAAAGATTATTTATAGAAAAATAATGTTTTTATTCTTAAAAATGGATTTCATTTTATTTTGTGGAAATAAAAATATTTTTATTAATTTAAAAAAATCCATTGAATATATAAAATTTAAATTTCATTAAAAAATACACTAAATGTGATAAATTTAATTTACTAAGTTAAATATCCTTTGTGGGAATAAAAATAGTTTCTCCAAAAAACACATAAATTATTTTCAATTAGTTTTATCATAATTTATAATTAATATATCCAAAAAGAAATAATTTTATAAAAATATGTAAATCAAATTTTTATAATTTACTTAGACCTTTTCATTCATTCTATTCTAATAGATAGTCGATAACTATAGCAAAAAAATATTATACTATTGTTTGATAAAACTAGGTCTTGTGGTAACATATGATATAGAAGGAACTTGTTGTTGTCTCCTATACATGCCAAAATCAGTGTTGAATGTAAAAGAAGTCAAAAAAAGTTGAATGTAATGAATACTTCTGTATATATCAAGGATGAATTTTTGTATCAAAATATGAACTCCAACAACGAATTTTAATTTATTTGAAAACAATTAATTCTTAAACACATTGGGTGTTACATTCTATATAACATAAAATGATTTTTACCTTGAAATCAGTCTCTCAAATAAAATTAGTGGATAAATCTACCTCATTATATCCTCAAGTTACCATTTATCTTTTTAAAACATTTATTTCTTCCACAAAACCATAACCAAGTGTGTGATGTTGTTTTGTATTACATTGTCGCTATGATCCATAATTCGTTTAGGTTCCTACTCATAAGAACAATAATTCTCCAGGATTATGATTTATATATTCAATACATATGAAGGATTAGTTATGTAATTAATCATAAGAGATAAAAGGAAATTATAATTATCTTGTGAAATATTTAGTGGAATAAAAAATCAGAAATCTAACGTTTAGATACGATTATTAATTAAACAAGGAAATATTCTCAGTGTAATAAGAAATTTCACATCAAAGATAAAAGGTATACATTTGATAATTTCGTTGTGGGAAACCCATATTATTAAAATGTATTAATAAGTATTCCTTGTATAATTGGAGTATGTAAATGGTTATGAACACCACATAACTTGGATTTTGATTAGTATAACATTAAGGAAAATTGAAAACATGGTCATGGATGAGGATTCCAAATGTCATGTTATTATGGGGAGTTATAGTAAACATGGTCCTTATAAATTTAACCATCATAGATTGATAAAAAATTTATGATCTGAGGGACTATTTTTTTAATTAGAAATGAAGGTCCGTGGATAATAATATTTTTCCCAAATACTATTCTTATTGTTGAATAAATTTTACAATATGGTATACATGATTGGTTTCATTTTATTTTGTAAGAACAATTTAATAAATTAGTTGTTCCATGATAAAGTTCTTATTCATCACAAAATAAATGAAATTTGGATAAAATTTTAATTCATGAAGAACTAGTGGACAATAAGATCAATTATGTGATCACAATTTATTCCTTAGGTCTCAAGTTATCATGAAAAAATGGGTAGTAGATGGTATCTAATAAGCATAAGCATTAGTCTATAAAACCTTAATTCTCAATAAAAAAATCATAAATGTTTACCCAAATCATCCTTCTAGAATATTATAAACAGAAATTTTATAAATAAGGCTATTAAATTAAAAACATAAACTTATAATTATTCCCAAAAAAATTAATGTTTCTTTTCATTTTCACAAACCAAACATGTGAATACCAATATCATGTATCCTCTTCAATAATATTAATAACATTGGTTAGTTTAAAACCCCAGTGAAATAATGCATTGTTAAAAATTGACTCTTTCCTCATACCATAAATCTTGAAATTCTATAAAATCAATCTGTGATATCATAACCTACCTTACATTAGTTCAAATTCCATCAATACTATCCCATTTATTTAATGACAAAAAAATATTTGTCTCATTTTTATGCACACATCATGCAGTTATTAAGCATTATCATTCCCTTAATAATGAGTTCTCTGAAAATATCACCTTACTACATCAATAAATTTCCATGGTCAATATTACCATTCAATATATTCTTCCACATCCTTAATAGAATACTATACTGGACCAATCCATAGAAGCTTCATTATTTCATAGCACAGAAAAACTATTTCTACAATGTTATTCATGAATTCAAATAAAAAATTAGCCAATCATTCCACCACTTCATTTTCCTATTTTACATCACCAAAATTTACAATATGATAATTTTCTTCTATTTTTAATTAAAGAGTTTGCTGACATCGACCATCCTTGTTAACCCTTAGATTTTGGAACGGATTAGAGTAATTCCCAAATTTTTTACACATAAATCATTGAATTGTTTATGGATCATTATATTAAGCCTTCCCTTTATTCACCTAATTAGATATATTTTTCTCATCGCTTTAGTAGTAAACATTTTCATGACCTTCTATCCCACACCTAAAACTTCTAATAGTCCCCTTATAGTAATTTCCTAGATACTTCATTCCATGATTTGATCAAAAATAAAAGATGATATTATTTTATCCATGGTTTTTATATTTTCTTTAAATTTATATCACACATTTCTTTTAAAGACCATGATATTTTTATGTTAATCCAATTTCTACTTCATCCTTGATAAACAAAATGCACAATATCTACATAGTTACTTAAGTCACTTATGGATATCTCCCTTTAAAGACTTCCTTCTATTCCACTAAAGAATTTATGAAACATACATTAAAATTTAATTATAATAACATAAGTGTACCTTGAAATACTATTAAAATTATTCTCATAAGTACCACAAGACTCATCATTACTATATGTTATCAAAAGGAACTATTTTTCTATCTTCATACAAATAACATGAGGTGTGTACTTATTAATGAAAAATTTCTTGAACACTACCAAATCCATAGATTTAATTTCATCCATCTTCCTTATATTCTTGAATAGAGTCCACCACTACATCGATTCTCCTTCTAAATGATAAATAACCAAAATTAATTTTTCATTTTCAAAACACTAAAGGTTGAAAAATATTTTTTTAGTGGTACTAATCCATTATTTAGAAATGATTGGATTTAAAGACCTTCAAAATGAAGGTTAATGTTTCCTCATGAGGGGATGAAAATATATTTGTTCCCTCCTTTACTATTTTGGATGTTAGGAATGATTCATAGCTTGTGTGATTATAGAGATAGGATTTTTCAATCCAACGCACTTAAAAAAATATGATCAGGGGGTCAATAATTGCATTCCCATTGCATTCATTCTTAACATGATTTGTTTTGGTTCCATCCATTAACTAAATACAAAAAATAATATTTTCATAATCACTAATAATTATAGTAAATCCTCATAATCATGGTAAATTCCCATCAATGTGAAAAATATTATGTTTAATCCAAGGTTATTCACGATCATTAAAAAAATCATAGGTTTGAATCTATGCTTAGACATATCCTTATGAATATTAATAAGGAATTATCATCCTACTTTAAAATGGTTGACTATTCCATTTATCTAATTAAAACTATAATGATTGAGAAATTTCATATATATACATTGCATAATTATTTTTGGAAAATATCATACATTAAACTAACACATGCCCAAATACTGTAATGTTTTAATACCATTGGAATATTTGAAGAATAAATAATAGGATCATAATACATCTACAAGTTATCTCGGATAGTTCATCAAAAAAATATCCATTTTTTTATATATAATACTTAATAAATATCTCCATATAATAGGTAAAGTAAATATAACAACGGGTTATCTTTAATACTCATTATGGGTTAACAAGGGTGATACCTAGCCATGATATGAACATCGGGGTATGAGAACAAACCCGTATCATTATATGATCATTCCATCTATATATGAAAGATTTTATACATAATTAATGTCATAAATACTGTAATTTCATAAAATATTAATCATAAGGGATTCAAATTCATAAACCATGAATGTAAAACATATAAATAAGAAATGTAATTGTGTGAGACACAAAAATTTAAAAATATTTAAAATGTAGTGATAACCCATATACAAGGATATCTTAGTTAAATGGGTTTACTCTCCAAACCATATTATTTGTAAATTATTACTCTGAATACCATATTAGTTGTAAAAGTTCTGTCCTAAGACCATCTTAGTTGTAAATGTTATTTCGCAAGATCATCTTAGTGGAAAATTTCTTTTAATGAACTGGGTTTCCCACCCCATTTCAAGAATGTCTAAATTGGTATTTATAAGTAATTAAAGAAATAATGGGAATGGTTTATAGTTCCCACCCATCACAAAATAAAATCATACATAAATTTTCTACAAGATAATAAAACAATCATCATATCATAACCCATAAAAACTGATTTTATTCATTAGTGTTTTATTATTATATAAACCATGGAAGAGAAATGGTAATCATAAAAATAATTTATTAAAAAAATAAATCATTATGAGAAGAAATATGAATGTTACCCATGGTTAATATCCCCAATAATTAATTATTAACACCACTAGATGTCATCTTAAATGGAAAATATTTTTGAATGATCTTTTTAAAACATTTTTGAGGAAAATATCCATTACTCTTTGAAAAATAATTTCAAAATAAAAAAACATTTATCAACATTTTTTTTGAATGTCAAATTAAAAAACTATAATGGTGGGTTTGAAAATAATTTCAAAAAAATATGATATCCTTTTACATGATAATTCATAAAATTTCATTTCAAACACATTCAGAACATTTTTAGAAAACATTATTTTGATGGGATATAAATTTCTGACATAAGAGCGAGTAAACTTTCATGAAACTTATAGTATCATTAAAATTAAGTTGATTCATGATAAACTATTTCAATGGAAAAAAATATACACCTTCTATAATTATATTGATGCATAAAATAAGTTTTTCTTTAGAGAAGGTAAATTTAGAAAAATCCCCTTACCAATTTGGTAACAGTTAAACCATAAACCCCCTAAAAGAGAGATCACAAAATGGATATTTAAATACCCATAAATTTAAGTATAATTATAATATATCATTTTCTTGGGGAATATATACACCAAACAAAATAAATTATTCGTTAATATGTTATAAGTCTCATAGAAATAAAAGTGAGACAAGAAATTCCCTTTCCTGAAGTCTTCATATGATTCGAATATGTTGGATCATATTTATAATAAATATATTTTTATCATACATCTGACATGGAAACATATTAATATATATAATAATATAGATTATTTATATATGAAATTATGAAAATATTTTATTAACAGATACATGATAAATTAATCACTTTGTTTTTCATATATGTTTTGACTTATTAATATTTTCGTCTTACATAGATCATTTTATCATCATATCCATAATGATAAAAATTATATAAGTATACTATATTTATATATATACTCATTTTATATTTATAATCATTTTTCAAAAATTACAGATGTATCAAATGAAATAAATTGTTCATAGATATAGTAGGTCATATGTAGACATGGATGCTTTTTTATTTTCATTTGATATTAAAAGAAAGAAAAGTATATGATATATTATGATTATATAATAATTTTTTGTAATTAATATCACATAAAATTATTAAATCCATCCTTAATAAAATCCATGTAATGGTTAAATGAATCACATCACTTCGTGTGTTGGTATTCCACCGTACACATGAAAGACATTATCATATTCCTACAAAATGGAAAACATGAAGGTATGTCGGATATAAAAATTTTAGGACCAAAATAAAATAAAAAAATACAATATATTAAATATAAACTACAAATCAATTATTATTTCTAATATTTAATGATGTTTATGTAACAAATAAAGTCATTGGTTCCCAAGGCGGTAGTCCACCGTACACACAAACGATTATTATTTATCCCATTTGATGGAAGTTTGTCATGTTTTCAGTCACACCCTTAACATATAAACAAATATTTTTATTTAATACAAATATTTAATTATATAAACATGAAATTAAAATTATTTAATTGTTTTTTGGGATAAATAAAAGAAAAACATTCATTGATGAACGTTACCTCTTCTTCAAATATCTACTCTTGGTTTGAAACAATGGACTTTAATGGTTGGATTTCATCCCAAAGTAAGGATTTGAGGATTAAGGAAAACATTATGTCAGTATATATGTATATTTTTTGTTGAACTAAATATTTTTTTACATTTGAAATTAAAATAAGAAGAGTTTTCATTTTAATAAGGGTGCATAGAGGGACTTTTGGAATCTCCAAAAAAATTATTTATAAACAAAATCTATATAATTCTAAATACATCCAAAATTTAACTTTTTAAATGATAATATATTTTTAGCTTGTAATATAATCAAGAAATGTATTTCAAACATTTCTTGGTGTTATTTTAAACCTTATCAGTTTGATTAACCCTTCATTCACCCGTTTTTATTTTATCTAAGGTAACAAATTTTTCTAAAATAAGAGGATAAAATTTTTAAATATAAAGAGTAAATTAAAAAAAAATTATCTATTAATGATATTTTCAATCATATCTCTTCACGTTGTCATTATTTAATATTTTTAGGTTTTTTATATAATTTAATAAAATATTATTTTCATAAAATATCATTAGTGTCATTTTTAACACCAGGTATTACATTGACCTTAGTAAAATCATGAAAAAATATATTTTCAATCAAACCAATTTATACTCACATAAAATTTCATATTATTATATAGATTTATTGGATAATCTTTATTAATTCAAATTATAATTATTTTAATTTTTATCATATCATTTATTATTTTTTTTCTTTAATTGAATAACTAATGTATCCTCACTATGTAACTATTTATGATAATTATTTATTAAATAAAGTATTAAAAAAATTCCATGACAATGATAAATTTTTTATATTTCAAATTACTATTTATAGTTAAACATATATGCTAGATAACCCCTTTGGAAAAATATTACACTTGTTTTAAACCAGATTATTAGAAGTTTGACTTTTCTTTAAATAAAATCTTATAAATGTTATAATCTCACCCAAATGACCTCATGTAGTAAGATAACTGATCCATTAATTATTATTAATAAATTGTACATTTCCAATAATACTTTAAAATTTTTATGGTCATTTTATAGTATGTTTAACATTATTATTACCAAAATTACCTAATTTAGGATTAACATTGGTGATAAAAATTACTATGTTCACCATTAATATTTTCCAAAAATAAACATGATAAATTTATTGAATTTATACTATATAATTCCAATTGTTTAATTTATTTTTAAAAAAAATACAAAAACATAAATTCAGCTAAAATTAATTGATAATTAATATTTTAGATGGGGAAGAAAAGTAGGGTTTTAATGAGAAAATGTTCAAAACTTTGAAATTTTATTATATCAATATTTAATATGAAAAATATTACAATGAACTCTATCAGATTAATATATTTATAATTGATAATATTTTACTTCATAAATATTTGAAAAGAAATTTTAAAATTATAAAATAAATATATGAAAAGGTTGATTTCAATCAAAATATATTATTGTTCACTATTCATAAGAAAATTACTCTTATTAGAGAAATACTAATAATTCACAAAAAAATGGATTTGATCTTATTTTATTCCTTGAAAACTTATTGGATTAATTTTATAACATTAAACTAAATATAAATAAAATAAAATTGATTAATATCATAACTAAAATTGATTACATTTATTTACATAAATAAATATCTTTTAGGGAAATAGAAATAGTTTTTAATAAAACTGGTTTTTAATAAAAAACACAACCATTATTTTCAATGGATTTTGATCTTAATTTATAAATAATTGGACACCAAATAATTAATTTTATAAAAAAAATATAAACCATATTTTCATATATTATATAATATTATTCATTCACTCCATTCTAACTGCTAGGTGATAACTATAATAATAAATAGTATATTGTTGTTTATTAAAACTCATTCTTGGGTGTAACAAAAGCTATAAAAGGAAATCAATGTTTTGTGTTCAGATTATAAAATTATTTTTTCTAGTACAACAAGACAATTTTTTTCTTTAATTTATCACATGGTTTAATATATATCAATATTTACTTGGTGTATTATGTAATGCAAGACATCAAAGAATTTTAATTTACTTAAAACAAATAAAACATAACAAATTGATGTGTTATAATATAACTATTATATAATAATTACAGAAGTATGTATCCATAATATATATCACAAATAACATATATAAATAGTAATTACATCACTTTTTCCAAGCCTTGTAATGTGGTAGTGGAAAAAACAACAACATTAGTTCTTGTGGCAGTAGTCCTCCGTACTAATAAACAGTCATTTCATAACCCATTTGATGGAAGTGAGTGATTTTGTATTCAATAAAATTAATATAAAAATAATAGTATATTTAATATACTTTTTTTATTATATAATAATTATACTAAAATATTTTATGGAGGTTTAGATGGAAGTGAAAAACTATTTCATAAAAAGATTATTTTTTATTTGGGTACCTTCTTTGGGATTTCACAAAATCCTTACTAATTTAGATTACATTCTACACTAAGGATTAAAATATAGAGTAGGGAATATTTAATTTTATTTTGAAAGTTATGTGATGAGACAATGTTTTTTTAGATGTGATGAATGGGAAGAGTGGGATGTTTTTTATAAGTGGGGTGAGTGGAAATCATAGAAATTTATAAAAGAGGGAACTCCACCAACGTTTTATCAATTTAAAGTGGATCCAATAATGAAAAAAACAATAATAAACTATATACGATATAAATATGTCCATAAAATTAGTTTATTATATATTTATAACTAATTTGTCCCATTATTTTTAGTGTTTTTCCCCTTAGTAAACTCATTTTCTCTTAATCATTGTAATTTATTTTAACAGATTTCTATAATCAGTTTTCCAATAAATTAAGTTTAACTTATTATGAATTATAAATTATTCTATTAAATAATAAAAAATCAATTTTTTCAACTAAAAATTATATATTTGGGAGAAATTAATTTAAAATTAATTTCCTAGAATGAATTAGAAAGAATGTTTTTTTAAAATAGAAATGTTAAAATGTTTACAATGTTTTCCTACCGAATTTCAAAATGAAAATGATCAAAATTAACTAAATTGGATTAATATATCTTCAATTGATATATTTATTCTTTAAAAAATTTAAATAAATAATTTAACAATATAAATTATTTAGAAAAATTGTAGTTTCCAACTAAAATCCAGTATTTTTACTATTAATGAAAAATTAAACTTCTCCCAAAAATAAAAAAAATAACCATATTCAACTTTTGAAATTATAAGTTTATAAATGATGTTATTTTAAAATATTTTATTTTTTTCCTACAATTTATTATTAATATATGTATGCCATTAAAGGGTTGACAAACTTCCCTTAAGAAAATATATATTTTGATTCCTAAAATTGGATTGGTTCTTCACCTATGAATATGAAATCTATTTGATGAAAGTAAATTTCTCTTTGAATATATAATATATATATATTTAATAAATATCATTCACGAATATGAATTAATTTAATTTATTAGTATAAAATTCCTTTGGGAACCTAATTTTTTTATAATATCATTTCATTTATATTCAATTGGTTATTCTTTTCATTACTAATAAATTTTTAAACGTTGAATTGAACCATATACTTTAATTAGTTAGATAATACTATTCATTACCTACCCATCAGTTTTTTTGAGATTATATTAATTTTAAATATTATTATTAATAGTATATGGTAAGATGATATCTTATATACAATGCAAGCCATCGAAGAAATTCATTATTCCATGTAATCCAAGTAAACTCATCATTGAATGAAATAAAAGATATATAATAGATTAAATTTATTAAAAAACTTAAAAATATTATATGGTCTTTGGATGTTATATTCCCAAATACTCTTAATTGTTTCTGTCATAAATTCTATGGAATAATATTGTTTTCATTCTGAATTTGAGGTGTTACATTCACCCCGCCTAAAATAAATTGTGTCATCTCAAACAGAACATGATGTTGTTATTTTAGGGCTTTATATTTTAAAATTATTTTTTAAAACAACCCATATAAAAGGAGGGTTAATATGAAATCCTCTTAAAAATATATAATTAGCCTTAAAAAACTCATCTAGAGTAATCACATAACTAGGATTCCACACCTGACGTCAAGGCTGTGAAATGAGAACATAAAAATGGAATGGAAAAATAGTAAAATACTAAGGGTGGGAAATAGGGAACTTTTTCATGATAAATTTAATAACACAAAATCCAAAAACTATAGGTTTGGAAAATAACATTGATAGAATCAAAAATTATTATAACATGATATCATTTTTCTTTCAGGTTATTTTTCGTAGTGTTAATGAATTATTTCACTCTCTAAGAATATATGAAAATATTCGTACATGATATATTTCTATTTCATAAACATAATACAATCCTATGTCTGTTCCCCGAACTATTTCTAACTCATCCCATAGAACAAGTTTCCTCATCTAGTGGTGTAATACATTAATCTATGTAACCTTGTCCGATGATAAACATAAAACATTTCAAAAATGGTAAACCATAGGTACCTTCCAAAATATCATCATCAAACTCATAATAAGGTCACTAAATTTTAAAAATGAACATATCATTAATCCAAAAAACATGAAGTATTTCTTTATCATCATATATAAACAATGTGAATATCATCATTATTTATTTTCTTAAAACATGGTAATAACATAAATTAACATAAATCCTAATTGAAAAAATTTCATGATTACATATTACTTATGAAGAAGATATATTTTTAGTTCTATTCCAAAAATAAAAAATTATTTTAAGATGCATTAATGATGGAATAATCCGCTTTTTCACTAAATCGTTAATTAGTTCCATGGTATTCATTACTATAAAATTTAAATTATCTATTTCTATTATATATTTATCCCATCATCAAATTAAGGGTTATATTTCCATCAACCATTTTTCATTCAAAGATTTCCCACTTACCATTTAATCCTTTTTATTTTTCATGAGTAGTATCCAAAATATGCTTTCCAATCGTCAATAAAATTGTAATATAGAATAATTCATATATATTTATTAATTATAATGATGAGATTATCATTCATAAAATACATTAAATCATATTACAATGATAAAAATACTTTAGAATATTAATCATTCCATGTGAATAATATCAATAGAATAAACATTATTATTACCCCTTAGATAATTTTTTGGTATATTCCCTTGACACATGGAGGTATTCATTTCCATAGTTCTCTATAACATTGTAGTTGATACCCTTAATACTAGTGTTTTATTTCATCCCATTTTATTATTTTTCATGGTGATCATTTATATTAGACTTATAGAAAACTACCAATCAATTAAATCATTTTCCATTTAGATTATTTCCACATTTATCACATGTGGAAATATCATACTTCCTTCCATCCTTTTATCAGTTATTTTCTCTACCATCATTTTCTTCTATTAATTACCATTAAGTCTAAAATACTTTTTTAATTCATTCTCTGTCTTGATATCACATAAAACTATTTCACTGAATTAAGAAAATTATGGACAGATAAGTTCCCTTCATAGACATTTCATAAGCTCATAAAATAAATTTTCAATCATACATTCCATATTGTATATGTAAAATATAGAATACCTAACTAATAATGTAACGGTGTATTAATATTGCACAATAATTTCACCCTTAAATTTCATTATAATAATTTACATTATCATTATCTTAGTTTAATTTTCTCAAGTGAAATATTTTTTAAAACAATTCTCATTAAAATCATTCCATTCGATGAGTCTTATTTTCTATTCCTCTTCATAATTTTGGATCAATGACCACCATTATTCAAAATACACATTTAAACAATAAACTTTAAGAATGATGTTTTCTCTTTTACCAAATCCCAATGTCATAAATATCTTCTACAGATACCTAATCCATTGATCATTTTCTATTAGATCAGTAGTCCCACTAAATTAAGGGGGACTATAATACTTTATTCAATACATAATTGGGGAATCTCATTTTGGAATAGTTACATCAATCATGTAAATGTTAATTTTTATAGAAATATTATTCTTCTCTAACATGTTCTTAATTTTTTTGTTACAATACCAATTGTATTGGTTTCATAAGTAGGGGATTGTATACATTTCCCACGAGTATTGATACTATTCTTATATTTATCTTCCATTTATAAAAAAATTATATACTGGATTAGGTAATATTATTATACATAATTTCTAATCCCAAAATTTGTTAAATACATAATATAAAATGAATAAACTATGTGTATTTAATATTAAAATCATAATCATGGTTTATTTGGGGGTATAATTATCTTTAAATTATTCTTAATGGTTTGTATGTGAAGTATTCAATGAATGACCCCAAAAGTGTCAAACCTGTTATGTAGTTAGGACCATTTTCATTTATCTTATTATAATCATTTAATTCCCAACATTCCATTTTTGGAGTTATTACCCCTCGGTACATTTGTGCTAGAACTACACCAACCGAAATGTATTTCTAATAATTACCATATAGTATATACCTTACAAAATCATTAATATGTTGTTTTATACTTATACAAATAGTACATTTTATGGTTATTTTCAATAATATATTTTCTTCCTTACTCTAGTTTCCATGTTTTCTACCAATCTTGTGTTGATTCCAATGATAATGACCCTGACCCCATTTATATAGATCCAGTTCCATACATTATTACATTAGCATATATAAAACATTGAAAGCCCAATATAATGAATAATTTAGTAGTTTTGGAATATAATATTAGATACATTACTCCAATAATACATTAGGAAATGATAATAATGGGTAATGAAAGTAAAATCTCAAAATCCTGAAAATTCATTCCATTAAATCGTCTTCATTTCTTAGGGAAAGAACACAAAATAATGTGAGATGAAAATCCCTATATGGTTTAATTATAGTGGAAGATATCCTAAATTAATAATCATAATCAATACTTCAAGATAAATAACTTAACATGAAATTCATAAAATTAATAAGATAATAAGAAAGTGTGTAAATAATATGGAAAGGTAATTAGCAAAAAAGTATTTCTATTTAAATTACTGGATAAGGGATAATAGATAAAATGATAATAAAATGAATCCATAGATATCCAAAATGAAAAATCATAATCAATATTTCATGATAATTAAATTAACATGAAATCCCTAAATTCAATAAACAAATAATAAAGTGCCAAAATAATATTGAAAGGTAAATAGATGAAAAGTCAATCCTTTTAAATAACTAGAAAAGGGTGAATAGATAAACTAATAATAAAATAAATCCATGGATTTTATTATTCATCATAACATCTTGGGCATTCATAATATGTGTATTCTCAATAATGATAACTTTTAAATATTGAATTCCATATATTTCTATAAACATGGAATGTATACTTTCAATAACTTTTATAAGATGGTTTAATACATACAGGCTAGAACCCCATCTAATTTTTCAAATAGATTTTTTTATGAGACTAATAATATATTTATGGGTTTACATTAATTATTCTAAAACGCATATGATATTATTCAAAGTAATTCCTTAAATATCTAATAAATCAATATAATTGATAAACAATGTTCCTTATTAAATATCTGTATTGAGTAAAAGATATGGATTTATAAATATTCTCTAGTTAATTAAATAACAATAAAAGTAAACAATTTCGGTAAAAATTATATAAATTTGAAGAAATAATTTTATCCATTAAACTATAATATTTATATTTAAGTGAAATTAAATTTCTAATGAGAAATTATTACAATAATGATATTGTTTTTGGAGATTGTTAGTAATCACCAAAGAAAGTGAGATTGTATAATAACTTTTACCACATTGTAATTTTAAAGTCAATTTATCATGGATGAGATAGATCAAATTGAAATATAAAATACCATAATGAATAATTTATTTATAATATTACAATTAAATGGGGAATTACAAACACCACCTAAATGTGAATTTCTTCATAATAACAAATAAGATCCAATATAAGGTTAATTGATATTAAATTCCTTAACTTACACATCCTTGGGATGAATTGTATATAACCTCATCTATAGTAGTTTTAACAGGGTTATTAAATTAAACTTTAACAATGTTAATATTTATAATTTACTATATGATTATTTATTAAATATTATCACATATGTTTTATTAATGTTTAATTCTTTTCACTATTTCAAGTTTTAATTCCCGTATTTTTTGAGTATTTCTGACATTCTATTTCATTGTTTATTTTATTTCAATCATTATTTTATTATATAATTAATTTAAATAACTTTTTAAATATTCTATATAATCATTATATTTTTATTTATATAAATCCATGAAATTTAGTCATATTAAATGAAATGCCTTATTTGTGGAGACGATATTCAATACATACTCCTAGAACAACAATAAATATTCATTTTATATTAATGAATGAAATGTAAATAATTTATATATATGACTATTATTATTAATTTATAATATTTTGGACTTATATATAACATATTTTTATAAAAACAATCTTTATGACATTCTATGTAATATTTGAACGAATCACATTACTTCGTGAAGCAATAGTCTATCGTCACATGAACGACGTTATCGTATTAAAAAAAAGGACTGTATGATGGAATGTGTTTTATAATAAATAATAAATTTTGAATAAATTTTTAATTTTACTAATATATTGTATAAGTTGTATTTATATCATCACTCCCCACCATGAATTGTGGTAATGGAAAAATGAATGACATCGATTCACGAAGTGGTAGTCCACCGTAAATAGGAGCAATGATTTTTTAACACATTTGATGAATATTTGTAAACATATATTTATTATCCTTGAAATAAAAACCTATTAGTATATTTAAGATAAATAGGTTATTAAATAATCATTTTATAACAATAATTTCTTTAGGTTGATAATGAAATAAAATAAAAGTTCTTTTAGAAAAACATAACTTATTCTTTGGGTATGCTTTGAAAGTTTTCACAAATTCCTTCCAAATATGGATTTATTCCAATGATATGACTTATAGGATGAGACGATGTATTTTTATAAGTTATTTTTTTATTTATTGGATTAAAGAATGTGGTTTGTGTGGTTGATCATGGTGGAGATTGAGAGGACTTTTATATGTGGAATGAGTGGGAAACAAGTAAATATTTTAAAGAGGGAATTCCTTGGATTTTTTTACTAGGTAACGTGGCTCCAATAATGAAAAAACTATATAATTGAATATAAAATATATAAATAAGTCTAATAAATGGTTTTTTCGAATGTGTATATGTAATTTGGAAACATATGTTTAAAATTATTCCTTTATTAAACTATTTTTCTTCTTATTGGTTATAATTAATTTTAATTTCATTCACTAATCACAATGGAAAAATTAATTTTTTTCCTTATTATGAATTATAAATTAATATTATTCCAAATATGGAACCCATTAATCCAAATTCACACTACATAAGTTGAATTATTTTATTTTAAATTAATTTCAAGGATCAAAGGAGTGGATAGGTTTTTAAAGTTAAAATTGTCAAATGGTTACAATGTTTTTATATCCAATTTCATTTTTTAATAGAGTCCAATGGAACAACTTGTTTTAATTGATGTTTAAATAAACAATTTTTATTTTAAAAATAGTAAAAGTTATAATTAATGTCATAAATTATTTATAAAAAAATGTAGTTTCCAACTAAAATACCTTATTTTTCAGTATTATTCAAAAAATGATACATCTCTAAAAAATAAATAAAATTTACACTAACATAACTTTGAAATTTATATTTTTAAATTTAAGATTAGTGTTTCAAATAAATATTTTAAATTTTTTAAAATATTTTTATAATACAATTTCTCTATCAGAAAGAGGCAACATCATCTTTTGAAAAATATATCTATTATGTATAAAATTGGAATATTTATTATCCAATGAATATAAAATTTATTGGGTGAATTTAGAAACATTTAATAGAATATATAATATATAAATATCCATAATTTCATGAAAATGACTGTAACATGATCGCGTACTTTAGACTCTTGTAGTATCTCTATTTTTTTAGTTATTATTTTCTTCTTCCTCAAACAAATATCCCTAATATCATTAAATAATATTAATTAATTTAATTTCTTATGATAAACACCTATGGAGAAAAAATATTTTTTATAAAATCATTTTCTTTTATATTCACTTATTTATATTTTTATTTATAATTCATTGAAAAATAATTAATTCAACCATATATTTTCATAAATTATTTAATCCTATTCACAAAATAAGATTTAAAGACTATGAGATAATTTTCAATTTAAATAATAATATTTCTAAGACTCGATTCTTGTGTGTACTGAAATCATTCGAAGAATTTCATTTTTTTCAGGTAATAAAATATAACTCAATATTGTCAGAATTGTAAGATATATAATTTATTGAATTTATTTAAAATATTAATAATATTCTAAGGTATCTGAATTTTATATTCCCTTGTATTCTTAGTGTTTCATGTAACACAGGGTATTGAATAATATGTTATTCTTTTTCTATTTCATGGTGTTACAAAAAACTAAAATGAATCACATGTCCTTTATAAGGACACACGGTCTCATGACCCCTAGAACGTTATGTGAACAAATTAGTCATTGAGCATGATCTTCTAATATTCACAATGATCCCCTGTTATATGAAAATTTATTCTTATGTAATAATGTATATAAGAATTGATGATCATGAAAAGGCTAGTAGAAAAACTCTTCTGATCATGCAACATTACATCTACTGGGTGCCTGAAAAACGTTTTAAACTAATTATCAAATAATGGACGAAAACATAGAAGATTTTGATACCTTATGTGGTTTTTTTGTTTCATGTGACATGCACATGGGATTCACATAACACCATAGCTCCCTAGAGACATGACCATGTTATCACACAAGAGCATGTTTTCAAGTCACTGAGGTCATACGAAGGGTTTCAAACATGTTTAGTCGATTGTGCATAGCCCCTCCAGATCCATAGAAAGATAGAAGGTAATTCCCTGATAATTCACATGCATCACTATAAGACCAATTATTCTTCAAATTAAAATTTTCTGATGAGGAGGGTGTTTTCATTGATAAAATTCATACAACTGAGTTAAGATCCATGTAATTATATAAAAATGAATGAAGTAAAAGGGGGAAAGTTGAAAAATAAATTTGGATAAAGGATATGCCTTCCTTTATAAAAAAAGGGGTCATATACTCAAGGAACTCACTCTAAATCATGAAATTCCCCCCTCTATAAGACATCTTGATATTGTGAATGTATTTAGACATGTCGTCGTAATCTCATAGGAGCCCCATTTATAAGAAATAATTATACTGAAAAGGCGTTTAAACTTGTCATATTGATTTCATGTAAACCCACTTTACTAGCTACATTAGTCCCACGAAAGACTCTATATGGGTCATCAATGATAATGTGAAATCATTTCCATAGGAATCCTAATCTCGCTAAGAATCCAAGACATGCTGACATCACCTCATGAAATCCACTTTTCAAATAAAAATGTATAATAAACATCTCATTGATTGTACATGGTCCCTTAAAATGGTGTTGAACGAGTGTTCCCATGGTGGTTGATCATCACATGGTTTCCTGAATAACCCACAGTGGGATCATGTGGAGTGTGTGAAACCAAAACCCTCCACCGACTCCAACTCTACTTCATAAGATACTTGTATCTTAAGGAATCGTATAACATGGGAAGAGAAGCTTATATATCCCTCTAACATTGAACCAAAAATGCATCAATCACACATAAGATCATGAAAATTTTCATCTCACATTGAATTGTCAGGAAATCAAAAAGGTATTCTGTTTGGAAATATATAAGGAATGAAAATGATTGTTTAAGTGATTCATGTGATTACACTATGGATAACATTATGGGCTTCTAGCATGTTTGGCGATTTATGAAAAAGAGGACTCTCATGTTTCCTAAGTCCTGAGAATCATAAAACAATATAACACTAGAAAAACCTAATACATATATGCAATAATGGTTGGAATAATGAATGAAAAATATGGGAGACATATGTGATTATGGAAACACTAATCCTCATATTTTTTTATGGCCATCCAAAATCATAAAACATCTCTGGGACATGTTTCCAAAATCATGAGAAAAACCTTTGATAATGTATTTGGATTAGGTGATGTACATTTTGAATTTCAAATAAAGTCACATGCCATCCTCCAAGCGTATAAGGCCCCAGCCTTAAACCTTACTTAATCTTGAGTTATTACAAGATTACACATTGGGGATCTTTTCGGGTTTAGAGTTTTAGAGAATTAGATCATAAAACTTGCATTACATTCCACATATAAACAAATTGGTTACATAAAGATAGTATTCTTCTTTCCCATCAATGGAAACATATTTAAAATAAAACATGGATTCTTTCTTGACACTTCCTTGACACTATCATCATATCATGTACCTTTCTCTTGACCTGTGAAAAACATTTAAAAAAACTTGTGATGAGCATAAAAAGCTCAGTAAGGGATATAAAAATATGGAAGGGAAACATGGGTATATATATACATAAGAATGAAATCATACTTTACCCATAAAACATAACCACTTTAACATACCTCATCAAATCATGAATAAATCATAGAAATCATAATACATAAAGGTAACTTGAGGCATTCATAACATTCTTACATTGGGAGTAACCCTCTTGGTTACGTTTGGAATACCCATCATAGTATATTCCCTAAATCGCTTCGGAGAAACCTTAAAATTTCACTCCTTTGTGTTACCCAATGCATTGGAGAGCTATATCGGGCTCACCCACCCTTAGTTTATCACGAAACCACCCGTATTCATAATAATTCCCAAGAACCATAACATAATCGGATCACATAAAACATGCATAAAGGAAACATAAACTTTCCACATTTCAATCAAAAGATATCTATACACCACATTGATATAATAAAAACATTATGAAAACCATTTTCAATACTAAAATAAAGGAAATGTAAAATATGGTATTTATTTTTCTTCTAAAAAATGTATGGCTTGTAGAGGAAGCTGAAACTCAAATAATGGTCACGGTGGCGGAGAAGTCGTTGTCGCCGCATACGTACGACAAAAACATTCCCTTTTTCGTTTAGTAAACGCTTCGTATAAAAAATATTCCTTTTGAATAAACATAAAAGACAAGGGGGTTTATACACCGTATAAAAGAAGGTTGTGTATAAAATAAAATATGCCTCAATGAAAGGAGATTGAGACGAAGTCCCATACCTCGGGTCCGACTTGACTCGGTCGTTCTTTAATCTCCTGAATAATAAACTTGAGTTAATTTCTACTTGTTTAATAAACTTTTTCATGTTCATTATTCCTTTTATATCACTTATTGCCATTTCATGAACACTATGTAATTATTCAAGTTAATAACGGTCGTTTTAACGATCATTGGTACTTGAGTCAAAAATAAACCCTTTATAATTACAAGTTGTTCATGTATGCATTATATCCAGAATGGTATTCATGATGTAGATATCGTATATATCATATATATCCAGTATATTCTTGCATTTATAATATTACATAACATTTAGAGGTATGAAATGAAATGCACCGTTCATGGAGACGGTAAGCCGTACGTACGCATGAATGTTACTTTCATTTCTATTTCGTATTTTATAGAATGGAATCAAAATGATATAAAGGTATATTATAATTCCAGTATAATATCATATATAATATCATAGTTCCATCCTTTATACATCCCACATATGGTATTTAATGAATCAAATCACTTTGAGGGGGCGGTAGTCCGCACTTCCTTAAATGAAGATATCGCGTTTACCCATAATGGAAACCATAAAGGTGTGCCCAAAATGAAAAATACAAAAGCTTAAGGAAAACATAAACATATTATATATCATACATAAATACAGTGACATCTTAATGGCCACCTTGGAAGGTGTTAAAATAATGTTGAACAATCATCGTTTCGGGAGGCATAAATTCACCATCCACGGAAACAGTATGTCCTTTAACCATTATATGTAGGTGTGTGTAAGTGCAGCTCGAATCCTTCTTATAAAAAAATCCTAGTATTTTGAAGATACTGGATTTGTTACAAAATAAATGAATAAAAAGTGTTTAGGTGGTCGGATAAGCAAAATAAAACAAAAGGACGCAAGTGAAGACATTACCTTATAATCGGGTAACTCCCTTTGGTTTGAGCTCAAAGGCTTCCTTGGGAAGACTTCTTCCCAAAGTGAGGATTTAAGGAGTAATATAGGGAGGTGGAGAGACAAAATGGTCAGGGGTTGGCCGATCCAAAGGCTTTGGGAGTGTGGGTAAGGAGGTAGGGGTGGGGGCCTTTTATAAGAGGAGAGGAGGGGCACTCTTGGAAAGTAAAGAAATGTTACTTTATTTGAAAATGATTTTCAGATTGAAAAGGTCCCACATTGATATAATTCGAGGATATGGTGATAAGGGTTCCAAATCCACCAATCCAATAGGTTTTGGACATGTGTAGTTCATAGATTTTACGTTATCATTTCAATTTATTTAAATCCTTTATTAATGAGGTAATCGCTGCATCATCATGATGTTATAAATAATTTAATTTATTTAAAGTCTAAAAAATATGAAAAAATACTGTGATGTAGGAAATATTTTTAAATTTCTAATGAATATTTATAGTCCAAAAGATCTTTTATGTAGACAAAATTAAAAATATTTTACTTAGGTGATACATTCTTTGTCACATTTAACATTCTTTAAAAATAAAAAGATAAAAAGTCACTTTCTCACAAAACTGATTCCATGGGCCCCCCATGTTTGGCAAAAGGAATCCCATTTTAGGTCATGAGACAACCAGTAGCCTTAGGACACATGTTGTGGTCTTTTTGCATTATTATGATATCATTTTATTATCTTTAACTACCTGATTACTCATTAATGAAGATAATTAAAGATAATTACCATCGTTACTATTCATAATGTCCAAAAATAAAAGAGCCTTAATTACATAATTTGGAACTTCTGATTCCAAATATTTAATCCATTTTACCAAATTCTAAATACATAAATTGCAATAATTGATTTAAAAATAATTCCCGTTGTCAAAACAAATAGCGGGTTTTTTTGAAACAATATCCATGAAAAGTTTGGCATTAGTTTATGACCAATTACAAATTGAAATTAATCCTAATGACCACCATTGGATTAAATGGTAAATATATATTTATATTACACTTTAAGACTAATTAAAAGGATAATCTATCCATATAAGTAAATTAAATGAAAAAGCAGTTTTGATGTAAAATGCAGTATTTTTTCACTATTCATTAAAAAATGAACATTGTCAGAAAAATACCAAAAATTTATCCAATGTAAATTTCAATGTCCCAATAATAATTAATATGTTTATTTTAAAAAATATATCTTATAAAATTCTCAAAAGATATATTTAAAAATGGTTTTCCATCAAAAGGCAGTAAAACAATCTTTTAAAAATATTAGTGTATTCCATGCTTAAGATTGGATTTATTTTCATTTTAAGCCTCTAAAACACTATCTAATTCATTAATAGACATATATAAAAATATCTATTATTAATTACTTACTTGTGATGTTACAAAGTGTGCCACCAATGTCTTGCAATGTCCTCTGGGATTTCTAGTCAAACCAAGTGATGACCTCCAGACTTTCCAACCATGTTATGTGGTGACAACATGACCTATCAGTTAGATCTTGAGATTTCATCAAAACATGCCTTCAAAATCATGAATAAACTTCCTTAAATTTCAAAAATTATCATGTGATGTCATTCGGACAAGTCATATTGGTCATTAGACACACTCCAGTCATGGTAGACCTAATCATGTGACACCCCTCGGGCATGTCATCCTGGATCATGCGACGTACTCTATACATTCTATCCATATTAGAATATGTACTTCAATAATTTCAACTAAATCATGAAATTTTCATTTTACCTCTACTATATTAAAATAATACATGTTTAGGAATCATTATCCATGTTAGGCATACAATCAGATAGATCTGGTATACAATCAGGCCATGTCTAGCAGGCATCCCATGACAAGATCATATCATCATGTGGATATATTATGGCATAGCCCATAACTAAACTATGAGAAATATTATTCCTACTATAACTATGATATATAGGATTCCTTCCAAAGGCCCATGATCAAATAGTCATCCACCATGATGTATGCCCCCCCCCCATTTTTCCAACATTCAAACTTGAGAGACCCAATCTCTCCCATGGTAATTTCTTCTTTTATCATCGACCAGTGAGATGACAAGGAATCATAACGATGATGATGTTGATTATTTCCATATCCTAGGTATATAGGATCCTTCATAAGGCCCATGATTTTTGTCAAACTTCCAAATGTATACCTCAGTAGATAAGTCCCTAATCCATATGTTGTGAGACTAATTACTTATAATCCCTTTTTTATCTACTGATCAAGGCTTACATGGTCTTACATATTTGAAGGGACCATATCATCAGAACCATGAATCTCCACCAACCATGGAATCCTCATTGTGTAATCCGGAATTAGTGTAAATATATTAATTCCCCAATATTGGGGAATCTACCTTGGGGTAAGTCCCAAGGGAAATATTTAATTATAATGAATTGGTTTTTACCATAACTAGGTTATGTAGGACACCTCACTAAGGGTCGAGCTCAAAACCTAGTGCCTATTTTTCCAAATATATGTCTTTTATACATGACATTAAACTAAAAAGGTTAAATTTACTATGTGTGTTTTTATTCCTACTGTAAGTAAAATATGTAGGGCACCTCATAGTGGTTTAATCTCATACATAGGATATTAATCACCTCAGTGGATGGCATCAAACTCCATAGTGCTAAGCTTTATGGATTCAAAATATAATCAGACACCAAAAAATGGGAAATTGATTAAGATACATTAATACATACACATGGAATCACTTATAGAACCCCTTATACACATCGTAGGATTCGAAACAAGATCAATTTTCTAGGGATACTAATCAAGTATCAAGATAAGGAATATATTAAAGAAAATATGTCAATTCTATAAGATAGTTCCAGAGTAGGAAATCTCCTAAATGGTGTGATGAGTTTGACCACCCATCCTCTCAATCAGTGTGAATTCCTATGTGATGTTGTGAATGAATCACCATTTCACTTCCATACATTAGAAAATAGGTTTTTACTTATAGATATAATAGTAGGTGATAGTTTCTAAAGATGATTAAGAAATATTCAAACTAACATGGGTTATTGTGAAAAACATTGATCACCCCAAAATCATCTATTATGAAAATCCATCCAGATGTTTTCCCATAAAAACAATATTGGAGAACCCTCCATCACATATTTTAACACTAGAATCTTCTCTACTGAATATAAATTATATACAATCTATTTCTCATAGAAAGTTTTAGCCCCTACCATGTTAGTGATACTTAAAATAAAACAAAAAGGTTGGTTATATTTTGGTTGAAACTATGCGGGTAGTGGTCTGAGGGGATGTGAGTAGAAAAGTTCCCTTTATATAATTGAAAAGGGATAATAGTTTTTAAATTCCAAAAATACTTATTATTAAAACATCAATGTTAGGAAAATTTGATTCAAAATTTGTAAATAATGAAGAGGGTGGGTCCAATATAACCCAACATTATATTTCTATAGATAGATTATGGAATGTTCTATGAATTTTGTATGGAAAGGATTCTCTTTTCCATGTGTTAATTATGTGATTCAAATTTTTTCTTATTATCATGGAAGTTATATATAAATTTAATTATTTATTGATTGATGGGTACTATATAACCTTCAATTTCATAGGAAAATTAATGACTCTCATGAAATAAAAGGGTCAATGAGTAACAATTCAAGACAATGTTTGGGAAACATGATGTAATTTCTAATCTGTTATGGGAAAGAAAAACTATATCATGATACACTAGGGTATAGATAATGTAATACTAGATCTATTATAAGAATATGGATTTAATACTATATACACATTGGGAAACATGATGAAATGTCTTACCCCTATAAGATAAAGGATTTAATGTATGATCCACTATGCAGAAGAAGATATATAGGTTGATCCACAATGTTATAACTTTAATGAGTCTTTTTGTAACATTTTTATTTTACATACCTAGGATTATAATCAATGTATAGTGATAATTATCTCACACTCTTAAATCCTCGTAATGTATTTATCATTTTGGGTTCCATGTCATAATATAATGAATTATGGATTACTTTTATGGTACCATGAACTAAAAATATGATATTTCTCTATCATAATGTTTTCTAATATTATTTTTATCAAATCCATGATAAAATGATGATATGATTTCCCTTATTGAGAATTAGATCTCACAAATTTCATTGGTTTTTTCATTAGGTTATAAAGATATTTTTTAGTCAAGATATATCTAGAAGTGATTTCTGTGTAACTAAATTTTGGATAAATGTTCCTAGGTATCATAAAAAACTAATATATTTATCTGATCATCTAAGAAAATAAAATTCCTATTATTTACATTCAATTTAAATTAGGTAATGGATGTTAAATATTGATATTTTACACTTTTTTTACACCACTTTTTATCATAGATAGTGTTTGAAATATGTTTCTAGAACTTATCCCATGTATGAAATTCTAGGGGATCAGTTGGTATCATTGAACATGTTAGTTATTTTTTGGGATAAGTTATGTAATCTTTTGGGATTATGATTTGAAGACACTAGTGAAAAAATTAGATATAATCCTTTGTATGGGACATCATCTTATCATATTATAAGGCACATTTTTTTATTTTATAAAATCAAAATCCTTGTATAGATATTGGAATGTGGATGTGACAGTGGAAAGATAGAATATATTGGTAATAAACAAAAATGATGTTGTTTTAGTAATAAATCAATATATTATAATTTCATTTTTATTATTCCCAAGACAACAAAACTAACTTCAGACTAATAGGGGATTTTAATGGGTTAATTCGAAATATATTTATAATCTATTATAAACTATTGACGTGGATTTTTGGGATATAATATATTTTTATTAATATTTAAGAATAAAATAATAAAATTAGAATATATATCCTATTTTAAATACAGATAGATATTGGATGGACTTGAAGTGATATAATTGGACTAAATGTAACATAGGTGAAAATAGAGGTTTTAGAGGTAAAGAAATCGTGGAATTCATTTTTCATATTCATTTGATTATTTAATATGATTTTATTACATACTATCTTAATAAATTTTGTAATTTCATTTTATTTTATTTAGTATCTTGGAAATGAACTTGAGAATTTTATGTCTTTAGAAACTCGGAAGTCATATCTATAAATTTATATTTGAAATAAACATCTCGAATCATAATATATGCCTATTGTGATGGAAAGTATATGACACATTACCTTGATAATGATAAAATGTTCTATAAATCATTTAGTGAGATATCATACGTCATTAATATTTTTTAGAATCTATTATGTATTTTTATTAGCATGTGATAAATAAATTTGTGATGATGAAGTTTTTTAAGAGGGATAATGTTACGCCCTTTGATTTTACTATATTTTTTTCATTTCCTTCAAAAGATAATTTTTTAAATGGATTATATCACATGAATGTTTGAACCATAAAAAATGATACATTAGAAATTATTAAATGTTTCCATTTTAAATTTTAAGTTAAATTAGTGGTAAGAAACAGTATTAACCAAATCATAAAATATAAGATGAAAAAGGAATAAAATTTTATTGGTTGTGGATGACTCCCTTTTGATTCAAATTATCCTATGATTAGAAAGGAGGTATATTTACTAGGATATTTTTTATATGAATCACTTGATAAACTCTAATAACTAAAATGATTGAAATCATATCCATAATATTTTCATTCTTTCCAATATTTCAATTAGAATCCTATTAGAAAAATCAATACAAGTGACTGGAACAAAAGATTAACTTATGTTTATTCCTTTCATAGACATCATGAGATGTAATTTAAAAAATTAAATGATAATTTCATTATTAATTTATTAATTTATCTATGAATTTTGTTTTAAACATTATAATTTTAACATTTAATGAAAAATAACATTTATTTACTACTACCATGATAAAATTAACGTGGTAATTTTATTTTTGAAAATTTATTTTAATAAAAAGTAATATTTAAATGTCATAATAAGTGGACATAAATATATTTTATTTTTTATATGGATTAAATAACTCTCATCTAATATGTAATGATAGGAAATAATAATAATAATGGTTAATATTGTAAAACAATTTAATTTTATATGAAAATAGTTTTCATTAAATTATTATATTTTTTACATAAAATATTAATTGGTATATTTTGTAATTATATTTTATTTAAAAAGACCCAAATTTTGGGATTTATGATGTAAAAATATCATTTGGAAAATTTTTATGTCTGTTTTGATAAAATTGATAGTTAGGTGATTATTAAAATACATAATTTTTACTAGTCTTGTAGTATCTATGTCTATATTTAAAATTTAGTTTAGTTTAAAAATATATAAAAAATTTATAAAGGGAAAAAATTATTCATGGATATTAATTAATTAATCAAATGTACAATTTTTATTTTTGGAAACACTTGAATGCTATTTTTATGCCTCTATAATCATTTATTTTAATAGATAATTTATTTTCTAGGGTTTTATTTAATTATTAAATCATATTTAGATTTTTTTTTCTATTTATTTAAAATCAATAAAAATAAATTTTTTTAAACAATATAATAATAAATGTAATTTAAATTGGTAAACATTTTCATTTTGCTAAAAATATTTTGCTTACACAGACAAATGTTTTTTTATTAAAAATGGTAATTTATTATTACATATGCTAATGTAAACATTAAATTTCCATAAAAATATAATTTTTTCAACAAAATGTATATTATATTTTCAATCAAAAAGCCCATATTTTTTAAGAAAATTATTTTTTTTATTCACTTTATTTATAATTTATAGATAAAACATATTTACCACTTTAACAACCCATTATAATAAAAGGGGAAGAAATATAAAACTACATAAAAAATATGAGAAAAATGTTCCCAAATATTTTTATATGGATTGAGTGACCTAAATACTCCCCCAAAATATTATTATCCACTACTATATTTGTTTTAACATATAGTTGTGACTATTCCTTTTATATATTAAATAAATTTTGGTCCTCTCCAATAAAAATAATGCCATTACTGCTCCACATCTCTTCAAACACCATGAATCCTAGATTCCACCTAAATCTAAAAAACACTCCCTAAAACATCTAAAAATAACCAAGAGGTTACATTCTTTGAAAAATTATACATATACATGATTTATTATATTTATTTAACTATCTATTATAAGGAGTAATAAACCATTCTCAATTACTCCATTTTCATTAGTTTTCATTTATTTCCCTCTATGACCCTCCAAATATGGTTTCTCCATGAAATAATATATAATTAGTAATAATAATACGAAAAAATATATTTATATGAATGGAATATCCATTTAATTCATTCCTCTAAAATCATTTTTAAAATTAACATGTTGTCATGTGTATATTTAGAGTACCACCTCTATGATAAACAAGGTTGATTTTTCATCACCACCATACACAACTATTGGAGCTGAATCATGGATAAGGCCATGAATGGACATTGTTGATAAAACCAAAGGCATATTTTGATTTAGCAAAAAATTGTAATTTTCCCAAGGGAGGTGCACAAAAGATTTAAAGTTAAAATGAAAGATTAAAAATTGTGCACAAGATCTTGCACGCCCAATGCGACATAAAATGGATTCTTCAGCATCATCCTTCTAAAAAAACCATGTTAGTGGCATGAATGGAAATTAGCATGTTCCCAAGATTCAAAAATACATGATAGATCATCCATGTGAAATGTGACATCAAATTGGAATTTACATGAAACCTATCTTATATGTCACAACCAAAGATTCCGGATATAAATAGAAATGTACCTGTCACTTTGGGAGACTACTACAAGAAGCTGAATTGATGATCTTCTGTGTGAAATTCATTCCATTCATGACCATCCAAAATACATGGCATCAAGGTACTAGATCTTTCTCGATTGGTCTCCCAAGTTTCCTCTTTCAGGTGGTCCCACTAGAGCTTGACCCTCTCCCATTTCCTTTTAGTACAAGGAAATTGGGTACAAAAGATTTATATTTTGTGCATGTTTTCCCTCGTGTTGTGAAAATATTTCAGGCAAGGTTCCCCCTTGTGCGTAGGAATTATTTTTTCACAGAACCAGTCCATCTTTCCTATATCCCCTCATCTTTCATGAAACCCTTCAATCTATTGTTCTCCCCTTCTTGTGCACTCTATGTGTCAGCCTTTCCCTAAGGCACCGTGTCTGATCACCTATTATGCGTGACACTCCTATCTTGAGCATACTTCCCCCGTACAGCCCTCCAGGTTTGAATGAAGTGATTTCGTGAATCCTTGGGTGGTGCTCCATGTTGTATTGATTTTCCACTTGCTTCTTTGCATAGGCACGCTAAGGGGTATTATTACCTCACATATCCACGCTAACATGAGCCCCTCAATGGATCACTCCCCAACATTGTCTCCACATAGTGTTACTGGTGCATTCCCTTCACCAAGGGTTAAAGTGCACCAGTTATTTAAGTCTTAGGGGCAAGGACAGAATCCTCTTTGTCAGGTCTATTTGACATTAAACTCCCAAAAACCTTCATCCCTGAATCATGACGTTAAACTGTGATCACTGCATAAGAAATAATTCCAAATAAGAAAATTAAAGGGATGGGCATGAGTGACTTCTCACTCTGCTCTCCCTCGAAACTTTGTCACCATGAACACCTCGAGAAGTCTCCATGTGAGCCCCGTCATTATTTGATGGGATGTTTTGGGTACAATGGCTATATCCTCCTCTTATGTCTACACACCCTCCAATCTCATCTGTTCTCCCTCATGGAATAAGTCCCAATCTTTATCTCTTGGGGTTGATAACCATGTGTAATCCCCAATGCATTCCTCACAGATGCACATTTTACAACACGATTGCTAGGTATTTGTTCCACATGATTCTCACACTGAGTGTGACTCACATGATCTTAGAGTAAATAGTGACATTAAATCATCACTGAGTTGCCTTAGCATGAAATCCCAAATCCCCTCCTTCTATACAATGTGGTATTTGATCCCTTCCATTTCCAAGCAAGGTATGTGGGAATCTTCCCTGGGGTTCAAGCCCATTATCCCCCTGTCCCAACCACTTTGAATCGGTTCACCCTTGTCCTATATGATGTTAAACTATATACCCCCTTTCATCCAGCATGATATTAAACTATATTCATTCAACCTACATGGGTTTCGATCCATGTCTCATAGACAAGGTTTGTTAGAATAGTCCATAATGTTCCACCCCAAACACTGGTAAAATTTGGTGTCCCATTTTTTTAGGATTCACACCGCTGTTCCACCACTTAGTAGTGATAGACTATCTCCCGAAAATCTATCCATGTGAAACCCCACATTTTCCCCATCATGTTTTGGGTTGTTGTCCATTAGGTACACCTAGGTCCCAGGATTCATCCTCTCATACTATATGGGATTTGATCCATTTCCTCTATACAACACACAAATTAGACCTCCATGAGATTTAGTCCAAGACAATGGTAATCATTGGTGTCCCATAGGTTGGGAACCAATCATCCTTAGAATCGTCCTAATTGGGAATCTTTACCCACCCATTTAGTAAGCCTCCCCGGTGCTCCCTCCTAGGGATGTACCCATCTGATCCATTCCAATCAGTGTTCTGATCATCCCGACCCATACCTACTAGAAGTTTCACTTATGGCATACCCTGTGATAATCATAGGAAGAAGATGTAAACCTTGGACAAAATTCTATGGCATACAATTCCCTGCACTCAGCATGGGATGCCTCAGGCTTCAATAAACATGGGAAGTCATATAATAAAGGAAATAAATCCATGTGTACCATTGTTCCATTACTTAGAAATCCTACGAAGACCAATGTGACTACTCCCTTGACTAAGGGTTTCTTCCCTTAATTGGCCCTATGGAATGTCCTGACAGAAGCGGTGTAATAAACTATTTTCCACAAAGACATGGCACCAGGAAGAGTTTCAAGCACAACATTTAAACATTAAGGGAGATCCAAAATGTGCTAAATGTTATGAGGAGGAACACACGGATGGAGGAAACCACATAGCATCATCCCTTTTGGATCAAAGAGAAAACATCCATAAATATGCAATGGATGTCACCCACCACTGGAAAGAGGGAATGCGGGGCATCAACCAGCGCATCACAGCACGATGATGCACACCCCAGATAAAGTGTTGGAAGTAGAAATGGTGAACCCAACATGAATATTATCCTTAATATAGAGATTAGTAGCATTAAATATATCAATAGATAAGATTTTCACTGGATCCAGCTATCTGGCACAAGGTAACTATAGTAAAATAGTGGGCCCGTCCTGAAACTCACTAGGATTTGGGGTTGTTGATAGTTGGGTATCCTGGTCTGTGACATTGTCAGTGTGGATATTTATATCCATATAAGAGAGATTGAATGATGATGGGGCACTAGTCATATCTTTCCTATTGTCTGTACGAATGACTGAAATTTCCTGAATTGCAACACGCTAGCTCAAGCTACTGGAACTAATCACCCCAATCCCATGGACGCAGTGGTAGGGGAAATATGAATGTTGCAGATCCTCGTGGATTTATCTCATCTATGATGAATCCCATTCCCACAGCTTCTCGGTGCCCATTCCTCCTCTCACCCTCTGTATTTATTCACTGGAGGGTGATTGATACTCTTGTTCGAAGATATGAACAGGAAGGCGTCATCTCGATGAGGGACATGTCCCCCCAAGACATTGAGGCCTTTTTGAACCATCAATGTCTCCACCCCCAAGGGTGAAATAGTGAGCCGATGCACTGCACTACAACATTCAACAATTTCTAGAGCCTCTCCTCGTAGTGCTGATATGACTCACTCCCTTTTGTTGGAAATGTAAGGGATATCTGAGTCCTTTCAACTACAACTCCTTCTAGGAGGCATCAAGGAGGGCTCCCACTTGGCCGCTTCAGTTTCATCAAACAGTCCTACAGACTGAAGAGAAGGTGGTCCCTCTCCCTGTATAGTCTGTTCTAGACTAGATAACCCAACATAAACACTGGGTGTAGGATCATGAGTATGCCCGCCAGAGGGTATCATCGTTTGCGGATTCAGAAGTCTGCTCCGCCACCACTACAAGATATCAAACTCCTATTGTTATTGAGGAGGGTCCCCTCCTGATTACAGAGTAGGGGAACATCCATGCCCAGCCAATGTTAAATCACTATTCACCTAATGAGTAGGTTGAACTGGCTCTCTCGGTTATGGGGGAAGTGGCAGTCGTCACAGGAAAACCTATGATAGTGACATTTGGTATAGATACCCTCCCCATACATCCATCATCGTCCCATACAGAGACCCTCCCCATCTTTTTGAAATATGGAATGGTTTTCTTCCCTGTTCCATTGTGCTTAGGTGTGGAAATTTTCCTCAAATACAAGGTTCTCAACACGAGGGTTCTCCTTGAACAGTCACCCAACAGCATGCAGGACCTCCCAATTTGGTCATCGATACTATTGGTGGTCCTCTATATGCCAGCATTATCCAAAGAAGAATCCCTCCCCGATTCATCAACGAAGAACACAATTTCCTTTCTCATGTCCGGTATAATCAGTACGAAGTCACTCTTGGTATCACTTCTACTAGGGCTAGCTGACCTGAAGGTTCTTACTGCACTTTGTACTTCCACCATGGATGTCCTCCCCATGTGTTTACCAGCTCTAGCAGAGGTCATCCCCACTCCATCTCTATCAAACACAGAGGTACTCTCCATGTTCTATTCAACATATTTTAAGTGCCCCTCTTACCCCAGGTCATAAGAGTGGAGGTCCTCTTTTTCCCTTATAATTTGGGGATGTCATCCTTGATTAAAGGTTCAAACATTCCAATCGGTTTCTAACGGGTTTGTTCGTAGAACCGGAAACATGCAATGATTCCACATCCATTTGGACCTACCTTCCAAAGGTAGGCACTCATTAGTTTGTGGACTGATGAGGCTTAGGAATTTTCATTGGTTGAGAGGATGGGAGGTCTGACTCATCACACCTTTTTGAGTGGAATTATTGTCTACTCCGAGACTCTCTTTATAGATTTAAGCTATGTTAATGAATCCTTATTACATTAACAAGTATAAAATGAGCTTTCCTTTAGATCTGACAATCAAAGATTAAATATGTAGGAAATTTAGAGAATATTTTATATGTATTCAAGGTTCTTCATTGATAGAGAATCATCTGAATTTATTAGATATTCTTGGTCAATGGTATCCTTCAACACATTTATATAGAAGTCTCTTGATCATTATTATGACCATGCTGGTTATAAAGCCACTCAGTGGGGCACTTGAAGTGTATTGTCATTCAGAAGGACATGGATTATTTCATAGTTGGGATTGAACCCGCAGATGGGCTACCTACGTATCCTTTGTTTTGAAAAGGAATCATAACCCACGTAGTTCGAGTAAGGGAGTATGATGTTTATTATTGATGGCTCAAAAAGGATTTCATAATTACTTTTACACTCTAATCTCACGTGAGTCATGATCGGTGTGAGAAACAAGAGGTATTGGTAAAAACCAGAGAATTGTTCCATGAAAGATGCAATCATAAGAAATAATGTGGGACTTATGTATGTATGACTCCCCAGATAAATGAAGATTAGGATTTACATCAGGGAAGAAATCCAGGAACATGGTCCATAAAGGTATATGTGCTTCATAGAGATTTGAATACTCTAACTTGGGGGGTTAATCTTGAAAAGGAGGCCTGAATTAGGAGAAGAATTATTATTGGGTTTTACTCTTGAGAAGGAACCCCAAATCAGAGGTAAATTAGGACTGGTTAAGAGAAATTAAGACTGGGGCATACTCCTGAGAAGGAGCCCTGGGTTAAGGGACTTGAAAAATTATGGGACTTGGGGCTAACTCCTGAAGAGGATGCCCATATTTGAGACTGAGGCTTACTCCTGAAAAGGAGGCCCAGGTTAAGAGAATTATGGTTGGCACTTACTCCTAAGGAGGATGCCCATATTTGAGATTGAGTCTTACTCCTGAAAAGGAAGCCAAGGTTAAGAAAATTATGGTTGGGACTTACTCCTATAGAGGATGCCCATATTTGAGATTTGGGCTTACTCTTGGGGAGGATTCCCAAATTAGGGGACTTGGGGCTTACTCCTGAAAAGGAGGCCCAACCATAATTCTCTTATCTTGGGCCTCCTTTTCAGGAGTAAGCCTCAGTCTCAAATATGGGCATCCTCTTTAGGAGTAAGCCCCAAGTCCCCTAATTTTTCAAGTCCCTTAACCTAGGCCTCCTTCTCAAGAGTAATCCTAGTCTTAATTTCTCTTAACAAGTCCTAATTTACCTTTGATTTTGGATTCCATCTCAGGATTAAAACCCAATCATAAGTCCTCTCCTAATATGGGCCTCCTTTATAGGAGTAAGCCCCAATTTAGTGTATTAAAATCTCCATAAAGCACATATACCTTTATAGACCATGTTCCTAGATTTATTCCCTGAACTAAATCCTAATCTTCATTTATCTAGGCATTCATACATACATAAGTCCCACATTGTTTCTTATGAATGCATCTTTCATGGAACAATTGTCTGGTTTTTACCAATACCTCTTATTTCTCAAACTAATCATGACTCACGTCAGCTTAGAGTGTAAAAGTAATTATGACACCTTCTTTGAGCCATCAATCATAAACATCATACTCCCTTACTCGAACTACGTGGGTTCTGATTCCTTTTCTAAACAAAGGATACGTAGGTATCCCATCTGGGGGTTCGATCCCAACTCTGAAATAATCCATGTCTTTCTGAATGACAATAAACATCAAGTGCCCCACTGAGTGGCTTTAAAACCAGAATGGTCATCATAATGATCAAGAGACTTCTATATAAATGTGTTGAAGGATACCATTGACCAAGAATCTCTAATATATACAGATGATTCTCTATCGCTGAAGAACCTCGAATACATATAAAAGATTCTCAAAATTTCCTACATATTTAATCATTGATCTTCATATCTGAAGGAAATCTCATTTTATACTTGGTAATGTAATAAGGATTCACAAACATAACTTAAATCTATAAAGAGAGTCCCGGAGTAGACAATAATTCCCCTCAAAAAGGTGTGACGAGTCCGACCTCCCATCCTCTAGACCAATGAAAATTCCTAAGCCTCATCAATCCAAAAACTAATGATCACCTACCTTTGGAAAGTAGGTAAAAATAGATGTGGAATCATTGGATGTTTCCGGTTCTACAAACAAACTCGTTAGAAACCTATTGGAATATTTGAAACTTTAATCAAGGAGGTCATCCCCAAATTCAGAGGGAAATAAATGGTGACCTAATGTGAAGAGATTGGTTTTGGGATTGAACCATGGGAGGTTGCCTATGTACCCAGCCTGCAAGGCAAGGATCAAAGTCCACGTAGTTCAATTAAAGAATGAATTAATGATCAAGTTGTTCTTGGGGACAACAACCTAAAATATGATGTAGGGACTTACGCATGGTTAGCATCCCATAGAGGGTGTCATGGTTGAAGTTTTCTCTAAGCTCACATGAGTCATACTTGGTGTGAGAAACAAGAGGTAGCAACAACCCTAACAATGCACAGTTTAATGTCATGTAGAACATATGAAGGGACTATGCAGTTTTAAGGTCTTGTTGTTAGGACTATTGGTGTTGCACAGTTTAAAGTCATGTAGTTGGGACAAAGTATAGTTTAATGTCATGTAGGATGTATTAAAGGAATTTTTGTACATTTGAGCTTCATGTAGTTAGGACGATGGGGACAATACAGTTTAATGTCATGTTGGACAAAAGGGGGACTATGCAGTTTAATGTCATGCAGTGAGGACAAAAGAGTACACCATTTAACGTCATGTTGGACGTATAAGAGACTTTTTCAAAAAGGGACGATACAGTTTAGTGTCATGTTTGATGAAAGTAAAAATAGTTTAAGGTCATATGTATGGACCATGGATGATGTATCTTAACGTCTTTCTGGACGTAAGAGACTTCTGTAGAGTTTAGCATCATGTAGTTTGGACGTCACAATTTAACATCGTGTGGGATGAAAGGATACAAACAGTTTAAGGTCATATGTATGGACCGTGGATGGTGCAGTTTACTGTCTTGCTGGATGTAAGGGACTTGCAAATAGTTTAGGTTCATATGCTAGACCGTTGATGATGCAGTTTAATGTCTTGCTGGACGGTGGTGCAGTTTAAGGTCATACCGGATCATGGTGCAGTTTAAAGTCATACTGGACCATGGCGATGCATTTTGTGTTTATACAAAATACTTATTCAAAAATATGGCATTGGTTGGAGTAGTGTTGAGTTCTCCATCCATTGATATTAAAGAATAAGCTCCATTGTAGTATACCCTATGTATTGTGTACGGTCCTTCTCGCTTTGGATCAAGCTTGGGCGGTTTCTTTCCTAGTATCATTGGAGTTATGAGAAATAATACCAATTCTCCCCGAGTGAATGAACGATGATGGTCTTTTTTGATAAAAGCTCGTGCAATTCGATTCTGATAGAATTCCAAGTGGTGAAAAGTACACAATATTTTCTAATCTAACCATTCCAATTCATTCAATCTCTTTTGAGATTGTTCATCTGTGGATGATTGATCACAAATGGAAACTCTGATAGTGGGTAGTTGAACTTCAATTGGCAATACTGCTTCCGTTCCATATACCAATGATTATCGATTTGACCGCATTGTAGTGCGGGTGGTAGTCTGATAAGACCATAAAGCATGAAAGCTTTTATCAGGCCATGACTTCTTATCTTTATCCACCATCTTTGGCAGTATATTTGAAAGAGTCTTGATGAAGGCTTCTATCTGTCCATTGGCCACTGCATGATACCGAGATGAATGGTTGGATTTGATGTTGTATTCTTGATACAAATTCTTCACCTCGGATGAACATAAGTTGGTGCCATTGTCCGTCAATATGGTATGTGGGACACCAAATCTGGTAATGATGTTAGACTTGATGAAGCTAACAACACATTCAAAACTGACTACCTTGAGAGGTATTGCCTCTGCCCATTTGAAAAAGAAGTCTGTAGTAGTACGAATGTACTTAAACTTCTTGGACGTAGTCGAAGGGTAAGGTCCCACCACATCCATTCCTCATGTGGAAAATGGACATGAGTATTTATCTGTATGAAGAAACTCTGGAGATTGATGAATGAAGTTGGAATCTACTTGGAATGAATGACAATTTTTTATGAAATCAACACAATCTTGTATCATTAAAGGCCAAAAGTATCCAAGCCTTCGAATTTGATCTGACAGTCTATGTCCAGACTGCTGGGCACCGTAGACTCTTGCATGCACTTCTTTCATGACATCCATTGTCTCTTCACCATCAATGCATCTGAATAGAACTCCATAAAAACCATGTTTATAGAGAATTATCTCTAGGTGATCTTGGTATCATAAAGAATAAAATTGAACACACGTCGCCGGATTTGTTCTTTCATGGCTCTATCAGGTGGAAGTGTTCCATTTTGAAGGTACTCCCTGATAGGTGAAATCCATCCTATAGTATGACCATACAGTTCAGAAATGGGACTAATTTCATTAATTTCCTCTGTTCTGATTTGAACATAAGGTGAAATTGCACGACAGTGGGCAATACTGATGGTTGTCTCGTCCCGATTATGATCTTCCAGAGCTGTGGCTATATTAGCCAGTGCATCAGCTTCAGCTTGGGCATTTTGTGATCTTGGGACATAAGAAAATGTCGATTCTGAGGGGAATTCTGCCATTAAATCTCTGACGTAATCATACAAGGTTTTTAGTTCTTCTTTTCTGATGGCATAATCCCTATTGACTTGTTTGATTACCAGGTCTGAATCACCTTTCACCCTTATGTGATTCACTTGTTCTTGAAGCGCTAATTCCAAGCCTACGATGAGAGCTTGGTGTTCTACTTCATTATTGGTACCACCTTCCCATAATAAGAAGGAATAAGGTAACACTTCCTTTTCTAGATAAATGATCACAATTCCTAAGCCAACTTTGTTGATTTTAGGATTTTCCTTTTTCATCGTTGTTGGACTTCTGGAAGCACCATCAAAATACATTTCCCATTCCTGAGGGCTTTCATGAATAGAGAAGACATCCTCGTCAGGGAGTTAAATATCTGAAGATGTGTCTTCCACTGAAGGGTGTTCAGCCAGGAAATCAGCCAGAGCTTGGCCATTTATCGCCTTTTGAGACACATACTAAATGTTGAATTACTGCAAAATAACTTCCCACCTTTCCAGACGTCATGTAATCATTGGACGACTAAGGATGAATTTGAGCGGGTTATTGCGAGATACCAATTGGACCTCGTGATGTTGCAGGTAGTGTCTCAACTTCTTAACTGAAAATATTAATGCCAAGAATCACATCTCAATACTTGAATATCAGCTTTCTGGTTCAAGAATATTTCGACTGAGATAGTAGACGATGTTTTCATTCCCAGCATCATTCTTTTGAGCAAGAAAAGAACCCAATGATCGCACTAGAGTTGTCACGTAGAAGATAAGTGGTCTTCCTTCAACAGGTGGCATGAGTACCGGTGGTCTCAAGAGGTATTTCTTGAGAATATCGAATGCTTCTTGACTTTCTTTAGTCCACTGGTAAGTGACTCCCTTCATCATTAATTTGGTGAAGGGAAAACTTTTTCATGCTAAATTGGTGATGAAATGATGAATATCGGCTAAGTGTCCTTGAAGTCCTCTTAATTCTTTAAAATTTTGAGGAGGTGACATACCAAGGATTGACTTGGTCTTCTTAGGATCGTCTTCAATACCATGATGGCGTACATCAAAGCCGAGAAATTTTCCTGATGTCACCCCAAAATCACATTTTAAGGGGTTCATCTTCAAATTATGTTGTCGAAGCTTGCAAAATATGACTTCCAAATCAGCCAAGTGATTAGAATGTTGTTTGTATTTAACCACCAAATCATCTACATAGAATTCAAAAAACATCCCGAAGAAGGGTTTGAAGATACGATGCATGGCACGCTGATATGTTGCACCTGCATTCATTAAGCCAAAGGGCATTACCCGGTAGCAAAACACACCCTGAGGGGCTCTGAAGGATGAGGATTCCTCATCTTCTGGGGCCATTCGGATCTGATTATATCTGTAATATCCATCCATGAAGGAAAGTGCTTCATATCTAGCTGTTGTATCAATTAAAAGTTCTATAATCGGAAATGGGAAATCATCCTTAGGACAATGCCGATTAAGATCTCTGAAATCGATGCAAACTCTAATTTGTCTGTTCTTCTTCTTTATAGAGACAATATTAGCCAACCACTTGGGATACTGAACTTCCCTGACGAAGTTAGATTTGATAATCTTATCCACCTCATCTTCAATTTTGGAAGCATAAGTTGGGTGTGTTCTTCTCACTACTTTCTTAAATCCTCGATGTTCTTTAGTTAAACTAAAATGATGAGTAGCAACATCAAGATCAAGACCGGGAATTTCTGTATAGTTCCAAGAAAATATATCTCTATTTCACTTTAGAAAAGAAATATACATCTCTTTCTCTTAATGAGTCATGGCCGCACTGATTAAAGTGGGCTTGGATCTTCTTTTGTACCTAGATTTATTTCTCTGAGTTCATCCACAGTGGTAGAGATACCCTCTGCAAATGCTGGAGGAGCATCTCTGAGATCTTCCACTTCTTCTTCATCATGTGTTATTTCTTCCATTTCTACTTGCATAGTAGATGATAAATCAGAATTTTCATGATCAGAAGAGATGTCAAAATTTGCACGTCTTGAAGAAGAAGCTTCCATTTCTGATCCGATTGATGATGAAGGGTCTTCTTTGGGTAACAAAGAGGAGATGATGGGTTCAGAATTGACACCATTGTTCACCTCCGATGTTTCTATAACTTCTTCTAGCCTAATTGGTGAAGTATAGACTTTTTTGGATTTCAGCAGATGAAATGAAGATGTTACCATTCGTGCTTTCATCACTGCTTGGTGGGTTACCAATTTCTCTCATGTTGTCTGGCTCTATTTCCGTAATTGACATTATGGATCTTTCCATAAGAGTATTTTGATTTGGGTCTATCTTGTCAATTTGACTGATAGGCAACACATAATTTGTACTCACATGTGTAAACAGATTTACTGGAATCTTATCCAACCCATATGGAGCATTAACTTTGGTAATCTCCTTTGTTGTGGATTTCTCCCTTCCCTTCATGTGATAGAATTCCGCCTCAATGTACTGAGATTCACATGTCTTGAATGGGGTCTTATCACCGTAAAATGTCCCAACATGACCATTGAAACAATATTTGAGTCATTGATGGTATAATGAAGGGATAGCCGCATGTTGATGTAGTCAGGGTCTTCCAAGAAAGATGTTGAAAGCTGAGTCTTGATCAACAACCATGAAATCTGAATTGGATACAAGATATCCAAACAGAGTTCTGAGTGTAACTTCGCCCAGTGGTTCTTGTTCATTTTTATCATATCCTTGTAACATCATGGTAGAAGAATATAAATCAGATTCTGTGAGGCCCAATCGACGAAGTGTACGAATGGGCATGAGGTTGACTCATGAACCATTTTCAATGAAAGCTCTTCGGACGTCTACGCCATTGACCTTTCCAAATAAGTACAAAGGTCTATTATGCCCATGCAAAACATCAGCTTCATCTTCATCAGTAAAATATATTATTGCATGGCATTCTTTAAGATTATTCTCTATGTGATAGACTTCATCTGCAGCAATTTCAGTTTCAAAATCTTGAGGACTTGAAAAAACCTCGATGAGTGCTTCCCGAAGATCTTTTGATAGATTCAAAGCATCCAGAATTGATAACATGGCTTGTACTTGGGAAAAGTGTTTCAATGCATCATTATTTTGATCCAGAGTTCTATGTTTCCCAACAGGAATATGTGGTTTATCATGTACCTTGGAAACCGATGCTTTAGAAGTTTATGCATTTTGTATTGGGATAAGAGTTGGCAATATTCCTAGTTTTGGAAGATTAGACCGATTAGATCCATTTACTTGATGAGAGGAAGAAGATGGAACCTTTAACCAGCCTTCCAAAATAACTGTGCCAGGACAGAATTTGCTATTGGTAGACGAACTTTCTTGTTCTTACTGAGCTCGATGAAGGGATCTACCATGAGTTTCTTCTGCGTACACAATTCTAGCAGGGGTAGAATTGGAATAGTGGCTTCTAAAATATCCACGTCTTCCCCTGTATCCCGAGCCTATGGAACTTCTTCCAATTCCCTTATTTGATACAGGGAATTCAGGCTCATCGAAATCGAAACAGTGACTGGCATATGGATCTTTTAATTGAATCATATTAACATAACCAAAGATTAACTCTTCTTCTGATGAAGACTCTGCCTGATTAGCCTATTTAGGCTATGCCGTTTGGTGGGACGGTGCATGTGGCATTGATGTAGATGGAATAAAGTCTGCCAGAGTCAAAGGCAACTTAGGCTTTGACACATACCCATCTTCTTCTGATTCTTTTTCTTTCTTTGAATCATACCGTTTATTTGAGGACTTTTCCACTGATGAAGTGGGTTTTACCGAAACATTCATGGAAGAAGACACAATCGGTTTCTTTAATTATGTTTGCAAAATAGCATGAGTTCGGTTGATTGTATTTCTAACCATCCAATCATCATACTTTTATGCATTTTTTCTTTTGACTTCTTTTCATTCGCCTTCCTCCTCTGGAACTGTAGCAGTAACATGTGCTACCTGAGCTGAAGAACCTTTCAATTGGACTTGTCCCGAGTCGATCATATTTTGTAGCAGGTCTTTGAAGACAAAACACTCATGGATGGGATGCCCAAACATTTGATGAAAAGGGAAATAATTGGGACGGTCTTCATCTCTTTCCTTGTTTGGACGCTTAGACCTTGGCAATTGAACCAGATTATTTTCCAGAGCCGAAATGAAGTAACCAGGAACTTGTTCATTCCGGAAAGAGTATGTTTTTCTCTTAAGATCCTCAAATTGTTTTTGTTTTTGATATCTTTGATCATCTGGATGAAACGGAATTTGTTGTGGGTGCTCAGGAGGTGGAGCCCTTCGAGAAGATGAAGGTTTTGAAGTAGAAACAGGTACAGGTGCTTGTTTAAGGATAACTGTAGAAGTTTCTACTTTACCCATTCTCCTTCCTGGAGCTGATGGAATTACACGAGATTTAGCATTATCCTGTATAAGGGAATATTCAATCTGCTGAGCGATTGAAATAAGGTCTCAAAACCCTCCTGTGTATTTCACAGGGATCAACGATGTGCGTAATTCGTCACACAGATTTGCCACATAGATTGGCAACAATTCCTCTTGAGGGAGTGATAAGCTTAGATAATATGTTAATCCCTTCCAACAAGCAATGAAATCTGAGACCCTTTCATTCTCCCTTTGCTTACGTTTTGTAAGATCAAAAGCTGTTCTCTTTTGGAAAGTTGAGCTGAACTGAAGAAGGAATTTTTGGCAAAGATCCTCCCATCCATTAATTGACCTGGATTGCAATCTTGTATACCAGACAAAGGCTGGTCCTTACAAGGTCCGTACAAAGCATATGAGTTTTACAGCTTCTTGCTGCTCTGAAGTTCCCATCATAGGATCACAACAAGACACGTAATGCGTCAAATGCAATTCAGGGTTGCCTGATCCATTGAAAATAGGGAATATAGGGTTTCCAAAACTAGATGGAGGAGAGATTGAATCTACCCATTCAGGGTAAACATTTTTTTCTGGTTAAACCTGCACACGTTTCCCTTCCATAGTTTCTAACGGATCTGTTAATGACTCAATAGTAGTTATTAACTCTTGAGAAACATCAGGTTGAACTGGGACTTGGGCAGGTGCAATGACTGGAGCTTGGACAGATTTGGTGGTTGGTGCTGCAACTAATGGTAGCACTGCCAACTATTGTTGCACTTGACCCATAGGATTATACCTATGAGTGTTTACTGATAGAGGAGTATATTTTTGATCCATCTCAGTAGCTGCAACAAATTCCCTTGGATGACTGACTCCAGCACGCTTAAGAAGAAGACTACCCTGAAGTAGTTCGGCATTCAACCTCCTTAATTCTTTAATTTCTTCCTCCTGTTGTGAAAACCTTTTCTCTAGTGAGAGCGATTGGCCTTCTCCAAAGGAAGGATATGTAACCTGATTATTTTCCTCCCTTTTTTGGATCCTATTATGAGAGGGGGAAGTTGGTTACTTGAAGGATTACCTTGGTTCTGAGTAATCCTTTGATTTCGTGTATGCACACATTCTTCATTTGTGTCGGTGCGTACATCTTCTTGAGCAGGAACCTCTTCTTCTGAGTCCGCTGAGTGAGCCTCACCTGGTGGATCAACAACAACGGAATTGATGACATTAATTGATGCATAACACATCACATCCCTTCTATCAGCATTTCTGTGATATTTTCTTCTTCCATGTCTTTGATGGGACATTGCCTTTTGTTGATTCGGTCCCTTAGGATATTCTTGACGAACCGTAATTTTGAGGGAATCTCTTGATAATTTGGCTCTTCTTTCCTCTTGAGGATTCTTCCCCAATTGAGAAAAGACCGACTTTCTCTGAGGAGGGGATTGATAATTTGAAAAATTCTCCAGTCCGGTTGACTAGGGTTGTTGCTACTGTTCCCGCTCAACTCCACGAATCATATTTGTTGATTCCGAGGGTTGGTATAAAAGAGTCTTTAGTATGGCAAGCTGGGTGGCTCTTGACATTCTATTTCTGAGACTTTCTTAAAATCTCTTCTGTTATTGTGAATCTTAGTCCAGAAATTAGCTGGATGCATTAACCTGTATCCACTTTTATCACCAGGTTCAAAAGACCGTTGGATAATTTCTGACACTTCTGTCACTTGATGATGTGCTTGATCTATACGAGATTCCTATTCAATATTCTCATTTTCTTGATGCAGGAGTAATTCAACAACTTGTTCTCTGTATGATTTATTTTGAGAGTAACTAGTTGAAGCCTGTTCTTGGGCAAGCTTTTGATTACAAACAAAGCCGATTGACTTTGGCCGGCCATGGGCAATAACATTGCATGAGACCATTTTCGGTGGGCTGTTCTGAATAGAGAGCACAGTGAAATGTAGTGCTCCATGAACACCTCATCCTCTAACATGAATAACAGATGGGGCATTGGAAATTAACTGACACAATCTTCTTAGTGTGCCAAGGCATGAATGTTGAAGGGTTCTCTGCTGCTTTTCAGCCTTTGGATATCGAGAGACTGATAGAGATGCCAAATCAATCTGAGGTTGTAACCCTTCTATTATCTTAATATAATTTTCATATTCATCATAAGATAATACTTTCTTCTTCAACTGACAAAGAGTTTTCCATATGTTGAGACGAATATCATGAATTCCATCTTCTGTCAACATCTTTGGAATGTCATACTGAGATTCATCTAGAGGCCAAAACATGATTGGTACTTCACTTATTACCAGTTGTTTTCTCATGTTTAGAATTTCCTATTTATCATTCAATGAAGATTCTTCTACCTGATTTGACCAGAGCTAGTGATTCCTTGTTGCTTCATCAGATTCAACAAGATTGGTAGAGAAACTACTGATTAAACTAGAAGATTCATGACTTAGGGGTGGTTTGGAGAATGATCGACACCCTGGAATATCTTCTAATTGAGAAATTATTTCACCTACTAGTGATGAAGCATCCGACATGACTACTTTTTCATTTTCAAGTACCTCAAGATAAGAGGGCTTTCTCAACACTACATTGTCCACTAGAGCATTTTCTGGGCAATGTGCATCACTACTATGGAGAGGACATTCGCAGTGAAATTCATCATCATGGGGAGGCCCACCATGGTGGGTTACGACAAAAGATGATATCTCTTGCTCCTTGGTCATATGTCCACACAGAAGGTTATTGTAGCTCTCATCTGAAGATGAAACTTCGAGATCGACTGAATTGTCAAGAAGCAAGACTTCATGAGGAAGTGTCTGTTGAAGACCATCAGAATTAATGTTCCCAATATTGGTAAATGAAGGGGTAGAATCTTGGATTCCAATAGATAATTGTCTAAGGGCTTCAAGAACTCCAGCATCGAGCAAGGATTTGTTACATATTGGCTTTTGATCTTTTGACTATACAGGGCAGGTCTTCTTCTTAAACGCCATCTTACTCACCTTGGAAACAACTTGTTGACAAAATTGGCTGCTCTGAGCAGGTGTATGTGCATGATCAGGAGAGATGGGCAGGTTAGGCTGACAATCTCCACTCAAATCAGGTGTACGTGCCTGACTTTGTTGTCCGTATGATATGGGGGAGTATTCCCCCCAACCCTCTTGGACTCGAACAGATGTGTGTGTCTGTTCCGGAGTGAACTGTTGATGTGTTACTCCACTGGTAGGGATAGATTTATTTGTCTTTCCCTGAGATGCCGCTGATGTTGTTATAATATCTTGGCAGGCATCCAGAATATGAGCAGATATTTTCTTCTGCTCTTTCACCATTGATAAAATATGCTTGGTGACTTCAGCTACCGGAATGGGGATATATGTCCATTCTATGATTGGAGTAGGTGTATGTCCCTTCTCCTGTCCTCCTTTTCATGTCAGTGACTCCTAACAGTACTCAAGTGTGGGGGCAGAAAGTTGAGTCTGCCTCTTGTTTGTTGTCGGGGCTTTCCGACTAACTTCTCGGAATGCTACCAAGCGAGATTGTTGGTAGGCTTGATTAATACTAGAAGGTGTATGTGCCTGCTGATTGAACTTCCCCAAACGTGGTCGACGAGCTCCATCATATGTAGTCAGACGAGCCTGTTGACTAGCTGATGATGTATAAACTGGTGTATGTTCTTGCCTATAGTACTCCGCCAGAATTGCCTGGCGGGATTGGCGTGATGCTTCCAGATGAGTCTGCTGAACAGGAGAATTAAAATGGGCAGGTGTGTGTGCCCGCTCATTGCTTTCCACCAAGTTAGGCTGGTGGACCTCTCCGAAGATGACAGAGATGAGAACATGCTCACTGTTAACCAGATTTCGCCTCTGGCGATTCGGCCTGCCTGCTCAGGTTCGAGGAACCTGATCCGAACACCTGGAGTCGACACCCTCATCATGTTGAGGGCGCACTACCGCACGATTCTGGTGGTGATTGTTGATGGGAACCCTCGGGAAGGACTCATGCTTCCTTGAATTAAGTCCCTTAGGGACCTACTCATTCACCTCCCTAGAAAATGGGAGGGAATTGTGATTGTGCTATAGGGATAACAACCCGAAACGGTCGGAGACTGTGGTTAGCAGTGCCTGCTTCTTGATCACTGGTCATCGTTGTTCGGACGAACGGTGTGAGTTGTTCACTTGGAGGGCTTCTCGGGCAGCCTCCATAGTTGGGATGGTACCGTGTTGACGATACTCCTTAACCAGCACATTTGATACCCATCGTTGAAGACACTGAGTAGGTGATGTCAACCTTAGAGAAAATGAAGATCCAGTAGGAGTAGCAGCAGTGGCATTTGCAGAAGATGTATTCATAGGTGTGAACTTGAGAGCAACCATTCTGGAATTGCAGAAGATCTTGGAAAAGAGTGCTTGTTTGATATAACAAACGTAATCAAGAAAAATTCATCCACTACATCTTTTGGATGAGCACATATGTCAATGATTTTTTTGTTGGCCCTCTCAATGAGTATTAAATAGGGGCCTAACAAATAGGAAAACATCATTTTAACTTGGTTAAAGATTCACGTCGGGTTCACCATTTTTTGTTTCCCTCGGAATTTGGAGATGACCTCTTTGATTAAAGGTTCAAACATTACAATCGATTTATAACGGGTTTGTTCGTAGATCTGGAAACATCCAATGATTCCAAATCCATTTGTCCCTACTTTCCAAAGGTATGCGCTCATTAGTTTGTGGACTGATGTGGCTTACGAATTTGCATTGGTCGAGAGGATGGGAGGTCAGATGCATCACACCTTTTTTAGGGGAATTATTTTCTACTCTGGGACTCTCTTTATAGATTTAAGTTATGTTCATGAATCCTTATTACATTACCAAGTATAAAATGATCTTTCCTTCAGATCTGACAATCAATGATTAAATATGTTGGAAATTTAGAGAATCTTTTATATGTATTCGAGGTTCTTCATTGATAGAGAATCATGTGTATTTATTAGAGATTCTTGGTCAATGGTATCCTCCAACACATTTATATAGAAGTCTCTTGATCATTATGATTACCATGCTGGTTTTAAAGACACTGAGTGGGCACTTGAAGTTTTTTGTCATTCAGAAGGGCATGGATTATTTCAGAGTTGGGATCGAACCCACAGATTGGCTACCTACATATCCTTTGTTTAGAAAAGGAATCAGAACTCACGTAGTTCGATTAAGGGAGTGTGATGTTTATGATTGATGTCTCAAAGAAGGATGTCATAATTAATATTGCACTCTAAGATCACGTGATTCATGCTCAGTGTGGGAAACAAGAGGTATTGGTAAAATACAAAAAATTGTTCCATGAAAGATGCAAACATAAGAAATAATGTGGGACTTATGTATGTATGACTGCCTAGATAAATAAGGATTAGGATTTACATGAGGGAAGAAATCCAAGAACAGGGTCCATAAAGGTATATGTGCGTCATGGAGATTTGAATACTCTAACTTGGGGCTTACTCCTGAAGAGGAGGCACAAATTAGGATAGGACATATGATTGGGTTTTAATCCTGAGAAGGAATCCAAAATCAAAGGTAAATTAGGACTGGTTAAGAGAAATTAAGACTGGGGCTTACTCCTAAGAAGGAGGCCCAGGTTAAGGGACTTGAAAAATTAAGGGACTTTGGGCTTACTCCGGAAGAGGATGCCCATATTTGAGACTGGGACTTACTCCTGAAAAGGAATCCTAGGTTAAGAGAATTATGGATGGGGCTCCTTTTTAGGACTAAGCCCCAAGTCCCCTAATTTGGTCATCCTCCTTAGGAGAAAGCCCCAATCTCAAATATGGGAATCCTCCTTAGGAGTAATTCCCAACCATAATACTCTTAACCTAGGTCTCATTTTCAGGAGTAAGCCTCAATCTCAAATATGGGCATCCTCTTTAGAAATAAGCCTCAAGTCCCTTAATTTTTCAAGTCCCTTAACATGGGCCTCCTTCTCAGGAGTAAGCCCCGGTCTTAATTTCTCTTAACCAGTCCTAATTTCCCTTTGATTTTGGATTCCTTATCAGGAGTAAAACCCAATTATAAGTCCTCTCCTAATTTGGGCCTCCTTTTTATAAGTAAGCCCCAAGTTAGATGATTCAAATATCCCTGAAGCACATATACCTTTATGGACCCTGTTCCTGGATTTCTTCCCTGAATTAAATACTAATATTCATTTATCTGGGCAGTCATACATACATAAGTCCAATATTGTTTCTTATGATTGCATATTTCACGGCACAATTGTCCGGTTTTTACCAATACCTCTTCTTTCTCACACCGAGAATGACTCACGTGATCTTAGAGTGTAAAAGTAATTATGATATCCTTCTTTGATCCATCAATCATAAAAATCATACTCCCTTACTCGAACTACGTGGGTTTTGATTCCTTTTCTAAAAAAAGGATACATAGGTAGCCCATATGTGGGTTCGATCCCAACTCTGAAATAATCTATGCCTTTCTGAATGAAAATAAACATCAATTTCCCCACTGAGTGGCTTTAAAACCAGCATGGTCATCATTATGATCAAGAGAATTCTATATAAATGTGTTGAAGGATACCATTGACCAATAATCTCTAATAAATATAGATGATTCTTTATTGATGAAGAACCTCGAATACATATAAAAGATTCACTAATTTTCAAACATATTTAATCATTGATTGTCAGATCTGAAAGAAAGATCATTTTATACTTGGTAATGTAATAAGGATTCACAAACATAACATAAATCTATAAAGAGAGTCCCGGAGTAGACAATAATTCCCCTCAAAAAGGTGTGATGAGTCCGACCTCCCATCCTCTTGACCAATGAAAATTCCTAAGCCTCATCAGTCCACAAACTAATGAGCGCCTACCTTTGGAAAGTTGGTCTAAATGGATGTGGAATCATTGGCAAAATTTTCTGGTTTTTACCAATACCTCTTGTTTCTCACACCGAGCATGTCTCACATGAGCTTAGAGTGTAAAAGTAATTATGACATCCTTCTTTGAGCCATCAATCATAAACATCATACTCCCTTACTCGAACTACGTGGGTTTTGATTCCTTTTCTAAATAAAGGATACGTAGGTAGCCCATCTACAGATTCGATCCCAACTCTGAAATAATCCATGTCCTTCTGAATGACAATAAACTTCAAGTGCCCCACTGAGTGGATTTAAAACCAGCATGGTCATCATAATGATCAAGAGACTTCTATATAAATGTGTTAAAGGATACCATTGATCAAGAATCTCTAATAACTACAGATGAATCTCTATCGATGAAGAACCTCAAATACATATAAAAGATTCTCTACATTTCCTACATATTTAATCATTGATTTTCAGATCTGAAGCAAAGCTCATTTTATATTTGGTAATGTAATAAGGATTCATGAACATAACTTAAATATATAAGGAGAGTCCCGGAGTAGACAATAATTCACCTCAAAAAGGAGTGATGAGTCCGACCTCCCATCCTCTCGACCAATGTAAATTCCTAAGCCTCATCATTCCACAAACTAATGAGTTCCTACCTTTGGAATGTAGGACCAAATGGATTTGGAATCATTGGATGATTCCAGTTCTACGAACAAACTCATTAGAAACCAATTGGAATGTTGGAACCTTTAATGAAGGATGTATTGGTAAAAACCAGACAATTGTGCCATGAAAGATGCAATCATAAGAAATTATGTGGGACTTATTTATGTATGACTGCCATGATAAATGAAGATTAGGATTTAATTCAGGGAAGAAATCTTGGAACAGGGTCCATAAAGGTATATGTGCTTCATGGAGATTTGAATATTCTAACTTGGGGCTTACTCCTGAAAAGGAGGCCAAAATTAGGAGAGGACTTGTGATTGGGTTTTACTCCTGAGAAGAAATCCCAAATCAAAGGTAAATTAGGACTGGTTAAGAGAAATTAAGACTGAGGCTTAATCCTAAGAAGGAGGCCCAGGATAAGGGACTTGAAAAATTAAGGGACTTGGGGCTTACTCCTGACGTGGATGCCCATATTTTTGACTGAGGCTTACACTTGAAAAGGAGGCCCAGGTTAAGAGAATTATTGTTGGGCCTCCTTTTCAGGAGTAAGCCCCAAGTCCCCTAATTTGGGAATCCTCCTTAGGAGTAAGCCCCAATCTAAAATATGGGCATCCTACATAGGAGTAAGTCTCAACCATTATTCTCTTAACCTGGGCCTCCTTTTTAGGAGTAAGCCTCAATCTCAAATATGGGCATCCTCCTTAGGAGTAAGTCCCAACCATAATTCTCTTAACCTGGGCCTCCTTTTCAGCAGTAAGCCTCAGTCTCAAATATGGGCATCCTCTTTAGAAGTAAGCCCCAAGTCCCTTAATTTTTCAAGTCCCTTAACATGGGCCTCCTTCTCAGGAGTAATCCCCAGTCTTAATTTCTCTTAACCAGTCCTAATTTACCTTTGATTTGGGATTCCTTCCCAAGAGTAAAACCCAATCATAAGTCCTCTTTTAATTTGGGCCTCCTTTTCAGGAGTAAGCCCCAAGTTAGAGTATTCAAATCTCCATGAAGCACATAAACCTTTATAGACCCTGTTCCTGGATTTCTTCCCTGAAGTAAATCCTAATCTTCATTTATCTGGGTAGTCATACATACATTAATCCCACATTATTTATTATGATTTTATCTTTCATGGCAAAATTGTCTGGTTTTTACCAAAACCTCTTGTTTCTCAAACTGAGCATGACTCACGTGAACTTAGAGTGTAAAAGTAATTATGACATCCTTATTTGATCCATCAATCATAAACATCATACTCCCTTACTCAAACTACGTGGGTTATGATTCCTTTTCTAAACAAAGGATATGTAGGTAGCCCATCTGTGGGTATTATCCCTACTCTAAAATAATCCATGTCCTTATGAATGACAATAAACTTCAAGAGCCCCACTGAGTGGCTTTAAAACCAGTATGGTCGTTATAATGATCAGGAGACTTCTATATAAATGTGTTGAAGGATAACATTGACCCAGAATCTCTAATAAATACAGATGATTCTCTATCGATGAAGAACCTCGAATAAATATAAAAGATTATCCAAATTTCCTACATATTAAATCATTGATTGTCAGATCTAAAGGAAAGCTCATTTAATACTTCATAATGTAATAAGGATTCACAAACATAACTTGAATCTATAAAGAGAGTCCCTAAGTAGACAATAATTCCCCTTAAAAAAGTGTGATGAGTCCAACCTCCCATCCTCTCGACCAATGAAAATTCCTAAGCCTCATCAGTCCACAAACTAATGAGCGCATACCTTTGGAATGTAGTTCCAAATGGATGTAGAATCATTGGATTTTTCTGGTTCTACGAACAAACCCGTTAGAAACCGATTGGAATTTTTGAACCTGTAATCAAGGAGGTCATCACCAAATTCCGAGGGAAACAAAAAATGGTGAACCCGATGTGAATCATTAACCACGTTAAAATGATGTTTTACCTATTTGTTAGGCCCCCATTTAAAACTCAATGAGAGGGCCAACAAAAACAATCATTGATATATGTGATCATCCAAAAGATGTAGTGGATGAATTTTTCATGATTACGTCTGTTATATCAAACATTCACTCTTTTCCAAGATCATCTGTATTTCCAGAATGGCTACTCTCAAGTTCACACCAGTGAATACTGCTGCTGCAAATGCCACTCCTGCTACTCCTGTTGGATCATCATCCGCTCTAAGGATGACATCAACTACTCAGCATCTTCAACACTTGGTATCAAATGCGCTGGTTAAGGTGTACCATCAACACGGTACCATCCCAACTCTGGAGGCTGCCCGAAAAGCCCTCCAAGTGAACAACTCACACCGGTCATCCAAACAATGATGACCAGTGATCAAGAAGCAGGCAGTGCTAACCACCGTCTCCAACTGTTTCGGGTCGTTATCCCTCAAACGCAATCACCATTCCCTCACATATTCTGGGGAGGTGAATGAGTAGGTCCCTCAGGGCCTTAACTCAAGGATTCAAGAGTCCTTCCTAAGGGCTCCCATCAAAAATTGCCACCAAACTTCTATGGCAGTGCGCCCTCAACATGATGAGGGTGTCCACTCCAGGCCTTTGGCTCAGGTTCCTCAAACCCGAGAAGGCAAGACGAATCGATAGAGGCGAAATCTGGTTAACAGTGAGCAGGTTATCATCTCTGCCATCTCTGAAGAATTCCACCAACCAATCTTGTTGGCAAGCAACGAGCGGGCACACACACCTGCCCGTTTTAATTCCACTGTTCGGTAGACTCGTCTGGATGCATCACGCCAATCCCTCTAGGCAATTTCGGCGGAGTACTATAGGCAGGAACATACACCTGTTTATACATCATCAGCTAGTTAGTAGGCTCGTCTGACTACATATGATGGAGCTCATCAACCACGTTCAGTGAAGTTCAATCAGCAGGCACATACACCTGCTAGTATTAATCATGACTACCACCAGTCTCGCTTGGTAGCATTCGGAGAAGTTAGTCGGAAAGCCCCAGAAACAATTAGGAGGAAGACTCAACTTTCTTCCCCCACACTTTAGTATTGTTAGGATTCACTGATAGGAAAAGGAGGACAGGAGTAGGCACATACACCTACTCCAATCACGGAATGGACATATATCCCCGTTATGGCAGCTGAAGTCACCAAGCATATTTTAACAATGATGAAAGAGCTGAAGCAAATCCCTGCTCATATTCTGGATGCCTGCGCGGATATTATAACAACTTCAGTGGCATCTCAGGGAAAGACACATAAATCTATCCCTACCAGTGGATTAACACAACAACACTTCACTCCGGAACAGACACACACATCTGTTCCAGTCCAAGAGGGTTGTGGGGCATACTCCCCAATATCATACGGACAACCAAGGCAGGCACATACACCTGATTTGAGTGGAGATCATCAGCCTAACCTAGCCATCTCTCCTAATCAGGCACATACACCTGCTCAGAGTAGCCACTTTAGTCATCAAGTGGTTTCCAAGGCGATTAAGAAGTTGTCTAAGAAGAAGACCCACCCAGCACAGTCAAAAGATCAAGAGCCAATCGGTAACAAGGCCTTGATCGATGCTGGAGTTCTTAAATCCCTCAGACAATTATCTGTTGGAATCCAAGATTCTACTCCTTCATTTCCCAATATTGGGAACATTAATTCTGATGGTCTTCAATAGACACTTCCACATGAAGGCTTGCTTCTTGACAATTCGGTCGATCTCGAGGTTTCACCTTCAAATGAGAGCTACAATTACCCTCTGTGTGGCCATAAGACCAAGTATCAAGAGATCTCATCTTTTGTTGTAACCCACCATGGTGTTCCTACCCATGATGATGAATTTCGCTGCGAATGTCCTCTCCACAGTAGTGATGCGCATTGCCCGGAAAATGCTCCATTGGACAATGTAGTTCCATGAAATCCCTCTTATCTTGAGGCACTTGCAAATGCGAAACCAGTCATGTATGATGCTTCATAGCTAGAAGTTGGAATACTTTATTAATCAGAATATTGCCCAGGGTGTAGGTCATTCTCTGAACCACCCCTAAGTCATGCATCTTCTAGTTTAATCAGTGGTTTCTCTACCAATCTTGTTGAATCTGATGAAGCAACCAGGATGCACCAGCTCTGGTCAAATCAAGTAGAAGAATCTTCATTGAATGATAAAGAGTAAATGATGAAAATGAGAAAACAAATGGAAAATAGTGAAGTACCAGTCATGTTTTGGCCTCTGGCTGACTCTCAGTATGACATTCCAAAGATGTTGATGAAAGATGAAATTCATGATATTCATCTCAACATATGGAAAACACTATGTCAGTTGAAGAAGAAAGTATTATCTTATGATGAATATGAAAATCATCTTAATATAATAGATGGGTTACAACGTCAGATTGATTTGGAATCTCTATCAATCTCTCGATATCTGAAGGCTGAAAAGCAGCAGAGAGCCCTTCAACATTCATGCCTTGCCTCACTAAGAAGATTTTGTCAGTTAATTTCTGATGCCCCTTCTAGTATTCATGTCAGAGGATGGGGTGTTCATGGAGCACTACATTTCACTGTGCTCTCCAGTCAACAAAGCCCGCCGAAAATGGTCTCATGCAATGTTATTGCTTATAGACGACCAAAGTCAATGGGCTTTGTTTGTAATCAAAAGCTTGCCCAAGAACATGCTTCAACTAGTTCCTCTCAAAATCAAGCATACATAGAAAAAGATGTTGAATTAATCTTGAATCAACCAAAAAAGAATATTGAACAAGCCTCTCATATGGAGCAAGCAGATCATCAAGTGACAGCAGTGTCGGAAATCATCCAACGGTCTTTGGAACTAGGTGATAAAAGTGGATACAAGTTAATGCATTCAGCTAATTTCCAGACTAAGATTCGCAAGATCATGAGATATTTTAAGAAAGTCTCAGACATAGAATGTCAAGAGCCATCCCAGCTTGCCAGACTGGGGACTCTTTTAAACTAACCATCAGAATCAACAAATAGTATTCGAGGAGTTGAGCAGGAACAGCAGGAACAGCCCTTGTCCACCAAACTGGGGACTTTTTCAAATCATCAATCCCCTCCTCAGATAAAGTCAGTATTTTCGCGATCGGGGAAGAAGCCTCAAGAGGAATGGAGAGCCAAATTATCAAGAGATTCCCTCCAAATTACGGTTTGTCAAGAAGTTCCTTAGGGATCGAATCAACAAAAGGAAATGTCTCATCAAAGACATGGAAGAAGAAAATATCAGAGAAATGCTGATAGAAGGGATGTGATGCGTTATGCATCAATTAATGTCATCAATGTTGTTGTTGTTGATCCACCAGGTGAGGCTCACTCAGGGGACTCAGATGAAGAGGTTCCTTCTCAAGAAGATGTACGCACCGACACAAATGAAGAAGGTGTGCGTACATGAAATCAAAGGATTACTCAGAACCTAGGTAATCCTTCAAGTAACCCACTTCCCCCTATCTAAAAAGGATCCATAAAAGGGAGGGGATAGAATCTGGTTACATATCCTTCCTCTGGAGAAGGCCAATCGATCTCACTAGAGTAAAGGTTTGCACAACGCGAGGAAGAAATGAAGGAATAAAGGAGGTTGAATGCAGAAATACTTTAGGGTAGTCTTCTTCTTAAGCATGCTGGAGTCAGTCAGCCAACTGAATTTGTTGTAGCTACTGAGATAGATCAAGAATATCCTCCTCTATCAGTACACCCTCACAGGTCTAATCCTACGGGTCAAGTGCAACAACAGTTGGCAGTGCTACTATCAGTTGCATCACCAACAACCACATCTGTCCAAGCTCCAGTCAATGCACCTGCCCAAGTCCAAGTTCAACAGGATGTTTCTCAAAATTTAACAACTACCATTGAGTCATTAACAGCTCAGTTAGAAACTATGGAAGGGAAACGTGTGCTGGTTAAACCAGAAAAGAAAGTTTACCCTAACTGGGTAGATTCAATCTCTGCTCCACCCAGTTTTGGAAACCCTGTATTCCATATTTTCAATGGATCAGGAAAACATGAACGTCTTTTGATGCATTATGTGTCTTGTTGTGATCCAATGATGGGAACTCTGAAGCAAAAAGAAGTAGTAAAACTCAGATTCTTTGTACAGACCTTGCAAGGACCAGCCTTTGTCTGGTATACAAGCTTTCAATACTGGTCAATTATCAGATGGGAGGATCTTCTCCAAAAATTCCTTCTTCAGTTCAGCTCAACTTTGCCAAAGACAACATTTTTTGATTTTACAAACTCTAAGAAAAGGTAGAATGAAAGGGTCTCAGATTTCATTGCTCGCTATAAGGGATTAACATATTCTATATTCTTAGCCTCCCTCAAGATGAATTGTTTCTAATCTATGTGGAAAATCTACGTGACAAATTATGCACGTCGTTGATCTCTGTGAAATACACAGGAGGGTTTCAAGACCTTACTTCAATCGCTCAGCAGATTGAAGATTACCTTATACAGGCTAAGGCCAAATCTCGTGTAATTCCATCATCTCCAGGAAATAGAATGGGTAAAGCAGAAACTGCTACAGTTATTCTTAAACAAGCACCTGTACCTATTTCTACTTCAAAACCTTCATCTTCTCTAAGGGCTCCACCTCCTAAGCTCCAACAACAAAGGCCATTTCATCCAAATGATCAAAGAGATCAAAGACAAAAACAATTTGAGGATCTGAAGAGGAAAAAATACTCTTTCTGAAATGAACAAGTTCCTGGTTACTTTATTTTGGCTCTAGAAAATAATTTGGTTCAATTGCCAAGGCATAAGAGGCGAAACAAGGAAGGAGATGAAGACCATCCCAATTATTTCTCTTTTCATCAAATGATGGGGAATCCCATCCAGGAGTGTTTTGTATTCAAAGACCTCCTGCAAAAGATGGTTGACTCGGGACAAGTCAAATTGAAAGGTTCTTCAGCTCAGGTAGCAGGTGTTACTGCTACAGTTCTAGAGGAGGAAGGCGAATGGCAAGAAGTAAAAAGAAAAAATGCACAAAACTATGATGATTCGATGGTCAGAAAGACTATCAACCGAACTCATGCTATTTTGCGAACACAATTAAAGAAACAGATTGTGTCTTCTACCATGAATGTTTTGGTAAAACCCTCTTCATCATAGGGAAAGTCCTCAAAGAAACGGCATGATTCAAAGAAAGAAAGAGAATTAGAAGAAGTTGAGTATGTGTCAAATCCTAAGTTGTCTTTGACTCTGGAAGACTTCATGCCATCCACTTCAAAGCCACAGGCACCGCCCCACCAAACGGCACAACCTAAATAGGCCAATCAGGCAGAGTCTTCATCAAACGAAGAGTTAATCTTTGGTTTTGTAAATATGATTCAATTAACATATCCATATGCCAATCGCATTTTTGATTTCAATGACCCTGAATTCCCTATATCAAACAAGGGAATCAGAGGATGTTCCAGAGGCTCAGGATACAGTGGAAGAAGTGGATCTTTCAGGAGCCACTATTCCAATTCTACCCCTACTAGAACTGTGTACGCAACAGAAACTCGTGGTAGATCCCTTCAGCGAGCTCAGTAAGAACAAGCAAGTTCTTCTACCAATAACAAATTCAGTCCTGGCACAATTAATTTGGAAGACCAGTTGAAGGTTCCATCTTCTTCCTCTCAGCAAGTAAATGGATCTAATCAGTCTAATCTTCCAAAACCATGAATATTTCCATCTCCTATCCCAATACTAGATGCATAAACTTCCAAATCATATGTTTCCAGGTTACCTGCTAAACCACATGTTCCTGTTGGGAAACGCAGACCTCTGGATCAAAAGTATGATGTATTGAAACACTTGGCCCATGTACCAGCCAAGTTATCAATTTTGGATGCCTTGAATATGTCAAAAGATCTTTGGGAAGCACTCATCGAGGCTTTGTCAAGTCCTCATGAGTTTGAAACTGAAATTGTAGCAGCTGAAGTCTATCACATAGAGAATAATCCTACAGAATGACATGCAATAATATCTTTTACTGATGAAGATGAATATGAAGTTGTGCATGGGAATATTAGACCATTATACTAATCTAGAAAGGTCAATGGCATAGATGTCCGAAAAGCATTCATTGACAATGGTTCAGGTGTCAACCTCATGCCCATTCGTACACTTCATCGATTGGGCCCCACGGAATATGATTAATCTCCTTCTACCATGTTGTTACAAGGATATGATAAAAATGAACAAGAACCACTGGGTGAATTTACACTCAGAACTCAGTTTGGAGATCTTGTATCCAATTCATATTTCATGGTTGTTGACCAAGACTCAGCTTTCAACATCTTGCATGGAAGACCCTGGCTACATCAACAGACGGCTATCCCTTCATCATACCATCAATGTCTCAAATATTGTTTCGATGGTCATGTTGGGACATTTTATGATGATAAGGCTCTGTTCATGACATGTGAGTCTCAATACATTGAGGTGGAATTCTATCTCATGAAAGGAAAGGAGAGATCCACAACAAAAAAGATTACCAAAATTAATGCTGCATATGGTTTGGAGAAGATTCCAGTAAATCTATTTACACGTGTGAGTACAGATTATGTGTTTCCTATCAGTCAAATTGAAAAGATATACCCAAATCAAAATACACTTATGGAAAGATCGATAATACCATTTACGGAAATCGATCCAGACAACATGGGAGAAATTGGTCACCCACCAAGTAGTGATGAAAGCACAAATGGTGACGTCTTCATTTCATCTGCTGAAATCCGACAAGTCTATACTTTGCCAATTAGGCCAGAAGAAGTTATAGCAACATCGGAGGTGAACAATGATGTCGATTCTCAATCCATCGTCTCCTATTTATTACCCAAAGAAGACCCTTCATCATCAATCGGGTCGGAAATGGAAGCTTCTTCTTCAAGATGTGAAAATTTTGACATTTCTTCTGATCATGAAAATTATGCTTTATCATCTACTATGCAAGTAGAAATGGAAGAAATAAAACCTGAAGAAGAAGAAGAGGAAGATCTCAGAGATGCTTCTCCAGCATTTGAAGAGGGTATCTCTACCACTGTGGATGAACTCAGATAAATAAATCTGGGTACAAAAGAAGTTCCACGCCCCACTTTAATCAGTGAGGCCATGACTCTTGAAGAGAAAGAGATGTATATTTCTTTTATAATGAGAAATAGAGATATATTTTTCTTGGAACTATACATAAATACACGGGTTTGATCCGGATGTTGCTACTCATCATTTGGGTTTACCAGAAGAACATCGAGGATTTAAGCAAGCCGTGAGAATAGCACACCCAACTTATGCTTCCAAAATTGAAGCTGAAGTGGGTAAGATTATTAAATGTAACTTCGTCGGAGAAGTTTAGTATCCCAATTGGTTGGATAATATTGTCCCTGTAAAGAAGAAGAATAGACAAATTAGTGTTTTCATCAATTTTAGAGATCTTAATCGGTATTGTCCTAAGGATGATTTCCCAGTTCCGATTACAGAACTTTTAATTGATGAAAATGATGGATATGAAGAACTTTCCTTCATGGATGGATATTCCGGATATAATCAGATCCTAATGGCCCCATAATATGAGGAATCCATAGCTTTCAGAGCCCCTCATGGTGTGTCTTGCTACTGGGTAATGCCCTTTGGATTAAAGAATGCAGGTGCAACATATCAGCGTTCCATGCATAGTATCTTCAAACCCTTCTTAGGGAAGTTTGTTGAATGCTATGTAGACGATTTGGTGGTTAAATCCAATCAATTTTCTAATCACTTGGCTGATTTGGAAGTCATATTCTGCAAGCTTCGACAACATAATTTGAAGATGAACCCCTTAAAATGTGTTTTTGGGGTAACCTCAGGAAAATTTCTTGGATTTGTTGTACGCCATCGTGGTATTGAAGTAGATCCTGAGAAGACCAAGTCAATCCATGGTATGTCATCCCCTTGAAATTTGAAAGAATTAAGTGGACTTCAAAGACACTTATCCTATATTCGGCGTTTCATCCCCAATTTGGCAGACAAATGTTTACCCTTCACCAAATTGACGTAGAAGGGAGTCACTTACCAGTGGACCGAAGAATGTCAAGAAGCATCCGATATTCTCAAGAGATACCTCTTGAGTCTACCGGTACTCATGCCACCTGTTGAAGGAAGACCACTTATCCTCTACATGACATCTCTAGAGAGATCATTGGGTGACTTTTTTGCTCAAATGAATGATGCTGGGAATGAAGACAACCTCTACTATCTTAGTCGAACTATGCTTGAAGCAGAAACCTGGTATTCAAGTAATGAGAAGTGCTACCTGGCATTAATCTTTGCAGCTTAGTAGTTGAGACACTACCTACAACATCATGGGGTCTAATTGGTATCTCACAATAACCCGCTCAAATTCATCCTTAGTCGTCCAATGCTTACAAGACGTATGGCAAGGTGGGAAGTAATTTTGCAGCAATTTGACATTCAGTATGTGTCTCAAAAGGCGATAAAGGGCCAAGATCTGGCTGATTTTCTGGATGGACACCCTTCAGTGGAAGACACATCTTCAGATATTGAACTCCCTGATAAAGAAAGTCTTCTCTATTCAAGAAAGTCCTCAGGCATGAGAATTGTATTTTGATGGTGCTTCTAGAAGTCCAATAGGGAGGAAATGGAAAATCCTAAATTCAACAAAGATGGCTTAGGAATTGTGATCATTTCTCAAGAAAAGGAAGTGTTACCTTATTCCTTCTTATTGTGGGAAGGTGGTACCAATAATGAAGCAGAATACCAAGCTCTCATCGTAGGATTGGAATTAGCTCTTCAAGCACAAGTGAATCACTTAAAGGTTAAAGGTGATTCAGACCTGGTAATCAAACAAGTCAATGAGGATTATGCCATTAGAAAAGAAGAACTAATTCCTTTGTATAATTATGTTAGAGATTTAATGTTGGAATTCCCTTTGAAACCAACAATTTCTTATATCCCAAGATCACAAAATGCCCAAGCTGATGCACTGGCTAATATAGCCACAGCTCTGGCAGATCCAAATCGGGATGAGACAATCATCAGTATTGCCCACAATCGTGCAATTTCACCTTATGTTCGAATCAGAACAGAGGAAATTAATGAAATTAGTCCCATTTCTGAACCGTATGTTCATACTACAGGATGGATGTCACCTATCAGGGAGTACCTTCAAAATGGAACACTTCCACCTGATAGAGCCTAGAAAGAACAAATCCGGTGACGTTTGGTCAATTTTACTCTTTATGATAGCCCAGATCACCTAGATAAAATTCTCTACAAACATGGTTTTTATGGAGTTCTCTTCAGATGCATTGATGGTGAAGAGACAATGGCTGTCATGAAAGAAGTGCATGCAAGATTCTGTGGTGCCCACCAGTCTGGACATAGAATATCTGATCAAATTCGAAGGCTTGGATAATTTTGGCCTTTAATGATACAAGATTGTGTTGATTTCACAAAAAAGTGTCATTCATGCCAAGTACAATCTGACTTCATTCATCAATCTCCAGAGTTGCTTCAGATAGCTAAATACTCATAGCCATTTTCCACATGGGGAATGGATGTGGTGGGACCTTACCCTTCAGCTACGACCAAGCGGTTTAAGTACATTCTTACTGCTACTGACTTATTTTCCAAATGGGAAGAGGCAATACCTCTCAAGGAAGTCAGTTATAAATGCGTTGTTAGATTCCTCAAGTCTAACATCATTACCAGATTTGGTGTCCCTCATACCATATTGACAGACAATGGCACCAACTTCTGTTCATCCAAGGTGAAGAATTTGTATCAAGAATACAACATCAAATCCAGCCATTCATCTCGGTATCAGGCAACGCCCAATGTCCAGATAGAAGCCTTCAACATGTCTCTTTCAAATATACTACAAAAGATAGTGGATAAATATAAGAAGTCATGTCCTGATAAACTCTTTCATGCTTTATGGGCTTATCGGACTACCACCAGCACTGCAACGCGGTCCACTCCATTTTCATTGGTATATGGAACGATAGTAGCCATACCAATTGAAGTTAAACTACCCTCACTCAAAGTTTCCATTTGTGATCAATCATCTACAGATGAACAATCTCAAAAGTGATTGAATGAATAGGAACGGTTAGATGAGAAATGAATGTGGACATTGCACCAATTGGAAGTCTATCAGAATCGAATAGGATGAGATTTTAACAAAAAAGATAATCTTCATTCATTCACTCAGGGAGAATTAGTATAAGTTCTCAGAACTCCAATGATACCAGGAAAGAAACCTCCCAAGCATGAGCCAAAATGGGAAGGACCTTACTCAATACATAGGGTCTACTCCATTGGAGCTTATTCTTTAATCTCAATGGATGCAGAACTCATGACTACTCCAACCAATGCCAGATTTTTTAAGAAGTATTTTGTATAAACACAAAATGCATCGCCATGGTCCAGTATAACCTTAAACTGCACCATGGTCCGGTATGACCTTAAACTACACCACCGTCCAGAAAGACATCAAACTGCATCAACAACGATCTAGCATATGACCCTAAAATATTTGCAGGACCCTTACATCCAGCGAGGCATTAAAATGCACCATCCATGGTCCATACATATGACCTTAAACTGTTTGTATCCATTCATCCCACACGACATTAAATTGTGACGTCCTAACTACATGACGCTAAACTGTACAGAAGTCTCCTACGTCCAGCAAGACGTTAAGCTGCATCATCCATGGTCCATACATATGACCCTAAACTATTTGTACTTTCACCTAACATGACACTAAACTATATCATCCCTTTTTGAAAAAGTCCCTAATACATCCAACATGACGTTAAATGGTGTACTCTTTTGTCCTCACTGCATGACATTAAACTGCACAGTCCCCCTTTTCTCCAACATGACATTAAAGTGTATTGTTCCCATCGTCCTAACTACATGACGCTAAAATGTACAAAAAAATCCTTTAATACATCCTACATGATATTAAACTGTACTTTTTCCCTTCTATATGAAATTAAACTCTGCAGGACCAATAGTCCTAACTGCAAGACCTTAAAAATGCATAGTCCCTTCATATGTCCTACATGACATTAAACTGTGCATCGTTAGGGTTTTTGCTACCTATTGTTTCTTACACCGAGTATGACTCACGTGAGCTTAGAGAAAACATCAACCATAACACCCTCTCTGGGCTGCTAACCATGCGTAGGTACCAACATCATTTTTGTTAGGTCATTTTCTCCAAGAACAACTTGATCATTAATTCATTATTTAATTGAACTACACGGACTTTGATACTTTCCTTCCAGGATGGGTATGTAGGTATCCTCCCAAGGATCAATCCCAAAACCAATATCTTCACGTCGGGTTCACCATTTTTTGTTTCCCTCAGAATTTGGGGATGACCTCCTTGATTAAAGGTTCAAACATTCCAATCGATTTCTAACGTGTTTGTTCGTAGAACCGAAAACATCCAATGATTCCACATCCATTTGGACCTACTTTCCAAATGTAGATGGTCATTAGTTTATGGACTAATAAGGCTTAGGAATTTTCATTGGTCTAGAGGATGGGAGGTCGGACTCATCACACCTTTTTTAGGGGAATTATTGTCTTCTTCGGGACTCTCTTTATAGATTTAAGTTATGTTCGTGAATCCTTATTACATTACCATGTATAAAATGATGTTTTACCTATTTTTAGGCCCCTATTTAAAAATCAATGAGAGGGACAACAAAAACAATCATTGACATATGTGATCATCCAAAATATAAAGTGCATGAATTTTTCATGATTAAGTATGTTATATCAAACATGCACTCTTTTCCAATATCTTCTGCATTTCCAGAATGGCTGCTCTCAAGTTCACACCTGTGAATACTGATGCTGCAAATGCCACTGCTACTACTCCTGGTGCATCATCATCCACTATAAGGATGACATCACCTACTCAGCATCTTCAACCCTGGGTATCAAATGCACTAGTTAAGGAGTACCATCAACACGGTACCATCCCAACTATGGAGGATGCCCAACAAGTCCTCCAAATGAACAACTCACACCGATCGTCCGAACAACGATGACCAGTGATCAGGAAGCAAGCGGTGCTAACCACTGTCTCCAACTGTTTCGGGTCGTTATCCCCGGAATGCAAGAACCATTCCCTCCCATATTCTGGGGAGGTGAATGAGCAGGTCCCTCAGGGCCTTAATTCAAGGAAGCAGGAGTCCTTCACGAGGGATCCCATCAACAATCGCCGCCAGACTCATATGGCAGTGCACCCTCAACATGATGAGGGTGTCGACTCCAGGAATTCGTCTTAGGTTCCTCGAACCCGAGCAGGAAAGACCAATTTCCAGAGGTGAAATCCACTTAATAGTGAGCAGGTTCTCATCTTTTCCATCTCTGGAGAAGTCCACCAACCTAACTTGGTGGCAAGCAACGAGCGGGCACACACACCTTCCCGTTTTAATTCCGCTATTCAGCAGACTCGTCTGGCAGCATCATGCGAATCCCGCCAGGCAATTCTGGTGGAGTACTATAGGTAGGAACATACACCTGTTTATACATCATCATCTAGTCAGCAGGCTCGTCTGACTACATATGAAGGAGCTCGTCAACCACGTTCGGCAAAGTGCAATAAGCAGGCACATACACCTGCTAGTATTAATCAAGCCTACCAACAATCTCGCTTGGTTGCATTCAGAGAAGTTAGTTGGAATGCCCCGGCAACAAACAGGAGGCAGAAACAACTTTCTACCCCCACACATGAGTACTGGCAGGATTCACTGACAGGAAAAGGAGGATAGGAGAAGGCACATACACCTACTCCAATCATGGAATGGACATATATCCCCGTTCCGGAAGCTGAAGTCACTAAGCATATTTTATCAATGGTGAAAGAGCAGAAGCAAATCCCTGTTCATATTCGGGATGTCTTCCAGGATATTATAACAACTTCAGTGGAATCTCAGGGAAAGACACATAAATCTACCCCTACCAGTGGAGTAACACATCAACAGTTCACTCCGGAATAGACAAAGACACATGTTCTAGACCAAGAGGATTGTGGGTAATACTCCCCCATATCATACAGACAACCAAGTAAGGCACATACACCTGATTTGAGTGGAGATCGTCAGCCTAACCTGGCTATCTTTCCTGATTAGGCATATACACCTGCTCAGAGCAGCCACTTTCATCAACAAGTGGTTTCCAAGGTGAGTAAGAAGGCGTCTAAGAAGAAGACACGCCCATCAAAGTCAAAAGATCCAGAGCCAATCTGTAACAAGGCCTTGCTCGATGTTGGAGTTCTTGAAGCCCTCAGACAATTATCTGTTAGAATCCAAGATTCTACTCCTTCATTTCCCAATATTGGGAACATTAATTCTAAAGGTCTTTAACAGACACATCCTCATGAAGGCTTTCTTCTTGAAAATTCGGACGATCTCGAACTTTCATCTTCAGATTAGAGCTACAATAACCCTCTGTGTGGCCAGAAGACCAAGGAGCAAGAGATATCATCCTTTTCTATAACCCACCATGGTGGTCCTCCCCATGATGATGAATTACACTGCGAAATTCCTCTCCACATTAGTGATGCACATTGCCCGAAAAATACTCCAGTGGACAATGTATTGCCGAGAAAGCCCTCTTATCTTGAGGCACTTTCAAATGCAAAACCAGTCATGTTTGATGCTTCATCGCTAGCAGTTGAAATACTTTCTCAATCAGAAGATAGCCCAGGGTGTAGGTCATTCTCCAAACCACCTATAAGTCATGCATCTTCAAGTTTAATTAGTGGTTTCTCTACCAATTTTGTTCAATCTGATGAAGCGTCAAGGAAGCATCAGCTCTGGTCAAATCAAGTAGAAGAATCTTCATTGAATGATAATGAGGAAATGTTGAACCTGAGAAAATAACAGGCAAAAGGTGAAGTACCAGTCCTGTTCTGGCCTTTGGATGTCTCTCATTATGACATTCCAAAGATGTTGATGGAAGATGGAATTCATAATATTCATCTCAACATATGGAAAAGTCTTTGTCAGTTGAAGAAGAAAGTATTATCTTATGATGAATATGAAAATCATCTTATGATAATAGAAGGGTTACAATGTCAGATTTATTAGGCATCTCTATCAGTCTCTCGATATCCGGAGGGTGAAAAGCAGCAGAGATCCCTTCAACGTTCATGCCTTGGGGCACTAAGAAGATTGTGTCATCTAATTTCAAATGCCTCATCTGGTATTCATGTCAAAAGATGAGGTGTTCATGGAGCATTACATTTCACTGTGCTCCCTAGTTAGCAAATCCCTCCGAAAATGGTCTCATGCATTGTTATTTCCCATGGCCGGCCAAAGTCAATGGGCTTTGTTTGTAATCAAAAGATTTCCCAAGAACAGGCTTCGACTAGTTCCTCTCAAAATCAAGCATACAAAGAACAAGTTGTTGAATTACTCCTATATCAATCAAACGGGAATATTGAACAGGTCTCTTGTATGGAACAAGCACATCATCAAGTGATAGAAGTGTCAGAAATCATCCAATGGTCTTTTGAACCAGGTGATAAATGTGGAAACAGGTTAATGCATCCACCTAATTTCCGGACTAAGATTCTAAAGATCAAGAGATCTTTTAATAAAGACTCAGACATAGCCTGTCAAGAGCCACCCCAGCTTTCCAGACTGAGGAATCTTTTATACCAACCCTTATAATCAATAAATAGGATTCAAGGAGTTGAGCGGGAATAGTAGGAACAGCCCCAGTCCACCGGACTGGGGACTTTTTCAAATCATTAATCCCCTCCTCAGATAAAGTCGGTCTTTTCTCGATTGGGGAAGAAGCCTCAAGAGGAACGAAGAGCCAAATTATCAGGAGATTCCCTCCAAATTATGGTTCGTCAATAAGTTCCTGAGGGATCGAATCAACAAAAGGCAATGTCTCATCAAAGACATGGAAGAAGACAATATCACAAAAATGCTGATAGAAGGGATTCAATGCATTATGAATCAATTAATGTCATCAATGCCATTGTTTTTGATCCACCAGGTGAGGCTCACTTAGGGGACTCAGATGAAGAGGTTCCTGCTCAAGAAGATGTACACACCGACACAATTGAAGAAGGTGTGCGTACAAAAAATCAAAGGATTACTCATAACCTAGGTAATCTTTCAAGTAACCCACTTCCCCATCTCCAAAAAGGATCCAACAAAGTGAGGGGAAGGAATCAGGTTACATATCATTCCTCTGGAGAAGGCCAATCGCTCTCACTAGAGGAATGGTTTGCACAATAGGAGATAGAAATGAAGGAATTAAGGAGGTTGAATGCAGAACTACTTTAGGGTAGCCTTCTTCTTAAGAGTGATGGAGTCAGTCTGCCAAGGGATTTTGTTACAGCTATTGAGATGGATCAAAAATATCCTCCTCTATCAGTACACCCTCATAGGTCTAATCCTAAGGGTCAAGTGCAACAACAGTTGGTAGCGCTTCCATCAGTTGTAGCACCAACCACCACATCTGTCCAAGCTCCAGTCATTGCACCTGCCCAAGTCAAAGTTCAATAAGATGTTTCTCAAAAGATAATAACTACCATTGAGTCATTAACAGCTTGGTTAGAAACTATAGAAGCCAAATGTTTGCAGTTTCAACCAGAAAATAAATTTTACCCTGAATGGGTAGATTCTATCTCTCCTCTATCATGTTTTGGAAACCATTTATTCCCTATTTTCAATGGATCGGGCGGCCATGAACAGAATTTGACGCATTACGTGACTTGTTGTGATCCTATGATGGGAACTCCGGAGCAGCAAGAAGTAGTAAAACTCAGATGCTTCGTACATACCTTGCAAGGACCAGCCTTTTCCTGGTATACAAGCTTGCAATCCCGATCAATTACTGGATGGTAGGATATTCGCCAAAAATTCCTTCTTCATTTCAGCTCAACTTTACGAAAGACAACAGTTTTCGATCTTACAAACTGTAAGAAAATGGAGAATGAAAGGGTCTCATATTTCATTGCTTCCTAGAAGGGATTAACATATTCCCTAAGATTAGCACTTCCTCAAGAGGAATTGTTGCCAATCTGTGTGGCAAATTTGTGTGACGAATTACGCACGCCATTGATCCCTGTGAAATATACTGGAGGGTTTCGAGACCTTACTTCAATCGCTTAGCAGATTGAAAATTCCCATATACAGGATAAGGCTAAATCTCGTGTAATTCCCTCAGCTCTAGGAAGGATAATGGGTAAAGCAGAAACTACTACAGTTATGCTTAAACAAGTACCTGTACCTATTTCTACATCAAAACCTTCATCTTCTCGAAGGGCTCCACCTTCTGAGCACCAATAACAAAGGCTGTTTCGTCCAGATGATCAAAGAGATCAAAGACGAAAACAATTTGAGGATCTGAAGAGAAAAACATACTCTTTCTGGAATGAAAAAGTTCCTGGTTACTTCATTTCGGCTCTGGAAAAAAATATGGTTCAATTTCCATGGACTAAGAGTCCAAAACAAGAAGGAGATGAAGACCATCCCAATTATTTACCTTTTCATCAAATGTTAGGGCATCCCATCCAGGAGTGTTTTGTCTTCAAAGACCTCTGGCAAAATATGGTCGACTCGGGACAAGTCAAATTGAAAGGTTCTTCAGCTCAGGTAGCATGTGTTACTGCTACAGTTCCAGAGGAGGAAGGATAATGGTAATAAGTCAAAAGAAAAAATTCACAAAAGTATGATGATTGGATGGTCAGACAGACAATCAACTGAACTCATTCTATTTTACGAACACAATTAAAGAAACTGATTGTGTCTTCTACCATGAATGTTGTTGTAAAACCCTCTTCATTAGAGGGAATGTCCTCAAAGAAACGGCATGATTCAAAGAAAGAAAAAGAATCATAATAAGATGAGTATGTGTCAAAGCCTATGTTGTATTTGACTCTTGCAGACTTCATGCCATATACTTCAAAGCCACGGGCACCTCCCCACCACATGGCACAGCCTAAACAGGCTAATCAGGCAGAGTCTTCATCAGACGAAGAGTTAATCTTCAGTTCTGTTAATATGATTCAATTAACAGATCCATATTCCAGTCGCAGTTTCGATTTCGATGAGCCTGAATTCCCTATATCAAACAAGGGAATTAGAGAAAGTTCCAGAGGATCAGGATACAGGGGAAGACATGGATCTTTCAGAAGACACTATTAAAATTCTACCCCTGCTAGAACTGTGTACGCAGCAGAAACTCGTGGTAGAGACCTTCAGCGAGCTCAGCAAGAACAAACAAGTTCTTCTACCAATAGCAAATTCTATCCTGGCAGAATTATTTTGGAAGACCGGTTGAAGCTTCCATCTTATTACTCTCAGAAATTAAATGGATATAATCGTTCTAATCTTCCAAAACCAAGAATATTGCCAACTCCTATCCCAATACAAAATTCATCAACTTCCAAAGCATCTGTTTCCAAGGTACCTGCTAAAACACGTATTCTTATTGGGAAACGAAGACCTCTGGATCAAAATTATGATGTATTGAAACACTTGGCCCATGTACCAGCCATGTTATCAATTATGGATGCTTTGAATCTATCAAACGATATTCGAGAAGCACTCATCGAGGCTTTGTCAGGTCCTCAGGAGTTTGAAACTGAAATTGCTGCAGCTGAAGTCTATCACATAGAGAATAATCCTGCCGAATGCCATGCAATAATATATTTTACTAATGAAGATGAAGATGATGTTGTGGATTGGCATATTAGACCTTTGTACTTATCTGGGAAGGTCAATGGCGGAGACGTCCGAAGAGCTTTCATTCACAATGGTTCAGGAGTCAACCTCATGCCCATTCGTACACTTCACCGATTGGGCCTCACGGAATCTGATTTATCTCCTTCTAACATGATGTTACAAGGATATGATAAAAATGAACAAGAACCACTGGGAGAAGTTACACTCAAAACTCAGTTTGGATATCTTGTATCCAATTCGGATTTCATGGTTGTTGATAAAGAGTCAGCTTTCAACATCTTGCTTGAAAGACCCTGGCTACATCATCATGGGGCTATCCCTTCATCATACCATAAATGTCTCAAATATTGTTTCAATGGTCATGTTGGGACATTTTATGGTGATAATTCCCCATTCAAGACATGTGAGTCTCAATACATTGAGGCGGAATTATATCACATGAAGAGAAGGGAGAAATCCTCAACAAAGGAGATTACCAATGTTAGTGCTCCATATGGTTTGGAGAAGATTCTAGTAAATCCATATGCACATGTGAGTACAGATTATGTGTTTCCTATCAGTCAAATTGACAAGATAGACCCAAATCAAAATACACTTATGGAATGATCCATAATGTCAATTACGACAATCGAGCCAGACAACATGGGAGAAATTGGTAACCCACCAAGAAGTGATAAAAGCACAAATGGAGACATCTTCATTTCATCTGCTGAAATCCGAAAAGTCAATACATCGCAAATTAGGATAGAATAAGTTATAGAAACATCGGAGGTAAACAATGATGTCAATTCTCAATCCAGCATCTCCTCTTTATTACCCAAAGAAGACCTGTCATCATCAATCGGGTCAGAAATGGAAGCTTCTTCTTCAACATGTGCAAATTTTGACAACTCTTCTGACCATGAAAATTATTCTTTATCATCTACTATGCAAGTAGAAATGGAAGAAATAAAACATGAAGAATAAGAAGATGAAGATCTCAGAGATGCTCCTCCAGCATTTGAAGAGGGTATCTCTACCACTGTGGATGAACTCAGAGAAATAAATCTGGGTACAAAAGAAGATCCACGCCCCACTTTAATCAGTGTGGCCATGACTCTTGAAGAGAAAGAGATGTATATTTCTTTTCTAAAGAGAAATAGAGATATATTTTCTTGGAACTACACAGAAATTCCTGGGCTTGATCCTGATGTTGCTACTCATCATTTGGGTTTACCAGATGAACATCGAGGATTTAAGCATGCCGTGAGAAGAGCACACCCAACTTTTGCTTCCAAAATTGAAGCTGAAGTGGATAATATTATCAAAGCTAACTTCATCAGAGAAGGTCATTATCCCATGTGGTTGGATAATATTGTCCCCATAAAGAAGAAGAACGGACAAATTAGAGTTTTCATCAATTTCAGAGATCTTAATCGGCATTGTCGTAAGGATGATTTCCCAATTCCGATTACAGAACTTTTAATTGATGCAACAGCTGGATATGAAGCACTTTCCTTCATGGGTGGATATTATTGATATAATCAGATCTGAATGGACCTAGAAGATGAGGAATCTACAGCCTTCAGATCCCCTTAAGGTGTGTTTTGCTACCAGGTAATGCCCTTTGGCTTAAAAAATGCAGGTGCAACATATCAACGTGCCATGCATCGTATCTTCAAACCCTTATTAGGGAAGTTTGTTGAATGCTATATAGATTATTTGGTGGTAAAATCCAAACAACTTTCTAATCACGTGGCTGATTTATAATTCATATTCCGTAAGCTTCGACAACATAATTTGAAGATGAGCCCCTTAAAATGTTATTTTGGGGTAACCTCAGGAAAATTTCTCAGCTTTGTTGTACGCCATCGTGGTATTGAAGTCGGTCCTGAGAAGACCAAGTCAATCTGTGGTATGTCACCTCCTCGAAATTTGAAAGAATTAAGATAACTTCAAGGACACTTAGCCTATAGTCGGTGTTTCATCACCAATTTGGAAGGTAAACGTTTACCCTTCACCAAATTGATGAAGAAGGGAGTCACTTACCAATGGAATAAAGAATGTCAAGAAGCATTCAATATTCTCAAGAAATACCTCTTGAGTCCACCGGTACTCATGCCACCTATTGATGGAAGACCACTTACCCTCTACGTGACAGCTATAGAGCAATCATTGGGTGCCTTTCTTGCTCAAAAGAATGATGTTGGGAATGAAAACAACCTCTACTATCTCAGTCAAACTATGCTTGAAGTAGAAACCCAATATTCAAGTATTGAGAAGTGTTGCCTGGCAATTAATCTTTTCAGTTCAGAAGTTGAGACACTGCCTTCAACATCACAAGGTCTAATTGGTATCTCGCAATAACCCACTCAAATTCATCCTTAGTCGTCCAATGCATACAGGACGTCTGGCAAGGTGGGCTTTTATTTTGAAGAAATTTGACATTCAGTATGTGTCTCAAAAGTAGATAAAGGGCCAAGCTCTAGTAGATTTCCAGGCTGAACACCCTTTAGTGGAAGACACGTCTTCAGATATTGAACTCCCTGATGAAGAAGTCTTCTCTATTCAAGAATGTCCTTAGGCATGGGAAATGTATTTTGACGGTGCTTCCAGAAGTCCAACAGGGAGGAAAATGGAAAATCCTAAATTCAACAATGTTGGCTTAGGAATTGTGCTCATTTCTCCAGAAAAGGCAATGTTACCTTATTCCTTCTTATTGTGGGAAGGTGGTACGAATAATGAATCAGAATACCAAGCTCTAATCGCAGGCTTGGAATTAGCGCTTCAAGAACAAGTGAATCACTTAAAGTTGAAAGGTTATTCAGACCTAGTAATCAAAGAAGTCAATGAGGATTATGCCATCAAAGAACTAATTCCTTTTTATGATTACGTAAGAGATTTAATGGAGGAATTCCCTTCGGAACCGACATTTCCTTATGTCCCAAGATCACAAAATGCCCAAGCTGATGCACTGGCTAATATAGCCACAGCTCTGGCAGATCTAAATCGGGATGAGACAACCATCAGTATTGCCCACCTTCATGCAATTTCACCTTATGTTCGAATCAGAACAGAGGAAATTAATGAAATTAGTCCCATTTCTGAACCTTATGGTCATACTATAGGATGGATGTCACCTATCAGGGAGTACCTTAAAAATGGAAAACTTCCACCTGATAGAGCCGAGAAAGAAAAAATCTGGCACCATGTGGTCAATTTTACTCTTTATGATAGCCCAGATCACCTAGAGAAAATTCTCTACAAACGTGGTTTTGATGGAGTTCTATTTAGATGCATTGATGGTGAAGAGACAATGGTTGTCGTGAAAGAAGTGCATGCAGGAGTCTGTGGTTCCCACCAGTCTGGACATAGACTATCTGATCAAATTCAAAGGCTCGGATACATTTGGCATTAAATGATACAAGATTGTGTTGATTTCACAAAAATGTGTCATTCATGCCAAGTACATGCCAACTTTATTCATCAATCTCCAGAGTTGATTCATATAGCTAAATACTCATGGCCATTTTCCACATGGGGAATGGTTGTGGTGGGACCTTACCCTTCGGCTACGGCCAAGCAGTTTAAGTAGATTCTTACTGTTACTGACTTCTTTTCCAAATTGGTAGAGTCAATACCTCTCAAGGAATTCAGTTCTAAATGTGTTGTTAGCTTCATCAAGTCTAACATCTTTACCAGATTTTGTGTCCCTCAAACCATATTGACAGACAATGGCACCAACTTCTGTTCATCCGAGGTGAATAATTTGTATCAAGAATACAACATCAACTCCAACCATTCATATCGGTATCATGCAGCGGCCAATGTCCAGATAGAAGCCTTCAACAAGACTCTTTCAAATATACTGAAAAAGATGGTGGATAAAGATAAGAAGTCATGGCCTGATAAACTCTTTCATGATTTATGAGATTATCGGACTACCACCTGCACTGCAACGCTGTCAACTCCATATTCATTAGTATATGGAATAGAAGCAGTCTTGACAATTGAAGTTCAACTACCCTCGCTCAGAGTTTCCATTTTTGATCAATCATCTACAGTTGAACAATCTCAAAAGCAATTGAATGAATTGGAATGGTTAGATGAGAAAAGATTGTGCACTTTTTACCACTTGGAAGTCTATCAGAATCGAATAGCAGGAGCTTTTAACAAAAAAGTTATTCATTCATTCACTCAGGGAGAATTGGTATTAGTTCTCAGAACTCCAATGATACCAGGAAAGAAACCTCCCAAGATTGAGCCAAAATGGGAAGGACCTTACTCAATACATAGGGTCTACTCCAATGGAGCTTATTCTTTAATCTCGATGGTCCGGTATGACCTTAAACTGCACCACCGTCTAGCAAGACATTAAACTGCATCATCAACGGTCCAGCATATGACCCTAAACTATTTGAAAGTCCCTTACGTGCAACAATACATTAAACTACACCATCCATGGTATATATATATGAACTAAAAATGTGCGTATCCTTTCGTCCCACATGATGTTAAATTGTGACGTCCTAACTACATGACGCTAAACTATACAGAAGTCTCTTACGTCCAGTAAGATGTTAGGCTGCATCATCCATGGTCCATACATATGACCTTAAACTATTTGTACTTTCGTCCAACATGACACTAAACTGTATCACCCCTTTTTGAAAAAGTCCCTAATATGTCCAACATGACGTTAAATGGTGTACTCTTTTTTCCTCACTACATGACATTAAACTGCACAGTCCCCCTTTTGTCCAACATGACATTAAACTGTATCATCCCCATCGTCCTAACTACATGACTCTAAACTGTACCAAAAAATCTTCTAATATATCCTACATGACATTAAATTGTACTTTTTCCCTACTACATGACATTAAATTATGCATCTCCAATAGTCCTAACTGCAAGACCTTAAAACTGCATAGTCCCTTCATATGTCCTACATGACATTAAACTTTGCATCGTTATGGTTATTGCTACCTCTTGTTTCTCACATTGAGAAAGACTCACATGAGCTTACAAAAAACTTCAACCATAACACCCTCTCTGGGCCTCTAACCATGCGTAAGTCCCCACATCATTTTTTAGGTCGTTTTCCCCAAGAACAACTTGATCAATAATTCATTCTTTAATTGAACTACGTGGACTTTGATCCTTGCCTTCCAGGCTGGGTACGTAGGCAACCTCCCAAGGTTCAAGCCCAAAACCAATCTCTTCACGTCGGGTTCACCATTTTTTGTTTCCCTCATAATATTGGGATGACCTCCTTGATTAAAGGTTCAGACATTCCAATCGGTTTCTAACGGGTTTCTTCGTAGAACCGGAAACATCCAATGATTCCACATCCATTTGGACTTACTTTCCAAAGGTAGGTGCTCATTAGATTGTGGACTGATGAGTCTTAGGAATTTTCATTGGACGAGAAGATGAGAGGTCGGACTCATAACACCTTTTTTAGGGGAATTATTGTCTACTCCGGGACTGTCTTTATAGATTTAAGTTATGTTCGTGAATCCTTATTACATTTCCAAGTATAAAATGGGCTTTCCTTCAGATCATAAAATCAATGATTAAATATGTAGGAAATTCAGAGAATCGTTTATATGTATTCGAGGTTCTTAACCGATAAAGAATCATCTGTATTTATTAGAGGTTCTTAACCTAGGTCTCATTTTCAGGAGTAAGCCTCAATCTCAAATATGGGCATCCTCTTTAGAAATAAGCCTCAAGTCCCTTAATTTTTCAAGTCCCTTATCATGGACCTCCTTCTCAGGAGTAAGCCCCGGTCTTAATTTCTCTTAACCAGTCCTAATTTCCCTTTGATTTTGGATTCCTTATCAGGAGTAAAACCCAATTATAAGTCCTCTCCTAATTTGGGCCTCCTTTTTATAAGTAAGCCCCAAGTTAGATGATTCAAATATCCCCGAAGCACATATACCTTTATGGACCATGTTCCTGGATTTCTTCCCTGAATTAAATACTAACATTCATTTATCTGGGCAGTCATACATACATAAGTCCAACATTGTTTCTTATGATTGCATATTTCACGGCACAATTGTCCGGTTTTTACCAATACCTCTTCTTTCTCACACCGAGAATGACTCACGTGATCTTAGAGTGTAAAAGTAATTATGATATCCTTCATTGATCCATCAATCATAAAAATCATACTCCCTTACTCGAACTACGTGGGTTTTGATTCCTTTTCTAAAAAAAGGATACGTAGGTAGCCCATATGTGGGTTCGATCCCAACTCTGAAATAATCTATGCCTTTCTGAATGAAAATAAACATCAATTTCCCCACTGAGTGGCTTTAAAACCAGCATGGTCATCATTATGATCAAGAGAATTCTATATAAATGTGTTGAAGGATACCATTGACCAATAATCTCTAATAAATATAGATGATTCTTTATTGATGAAGAACCTAGAATACATATAAAAGATTCACTAATTTTCAAACATATTTAATCATTGATTGTCAGATCTGAAGGAAAGATCATTTTATACTTGGTAATGTAATAAGGATTCACAAACATAACATAAATCTATAAAGAGAGTCCCGGAGTAGACAATAATTCCCCTCAAAAAGGTGTGATGAGTCCGACCTCCCATCCTCTTGACCAATGAAAATTCCTAAGCCTCATCAGTCCACAAACTAATGAGCGCCTACCTTTGGAAAGTTGGTCTAAATGGATGTGGAATCATTGGAAAAATTGTCTGGTTTTTACCAATACCTCTTGTTTCTCACACCGAGCATGTCTCACATGAGCTTAGAGTGTAAAAGTAATTATGACATCCTTCTTTGAGCCATCAATCATAAACATCATACTCCCTTACTCGAACTACGTGGGTTTTGATTCCTTTTCTAAATAAAGGATACGTAGGTAGCCCATCTACAGATTCGATCCCAACTCTGAAATAATCCATGTCCTTATGAATGACAATAAACTTCAAGTGCCCCACTGAGTGGATTTAAAACCAGCATGGTCATCATAATGATCAAGAGACTTCTATATAAATGTGTTAAAGGATACCATTGATCAAGAATCTCTAATAACTACAGATGATTCTCTATCGATGAAGAACCTCAAATACATATAAAAGATTCTCTACATTTCCTACATATTTAATCATTGATTTTCAGATCTGAAGCAAAGCTCATTTTATATTTGGTAATGTAATAAGGATTCACGAACATAACTTAAATATATAAGGAGAGTCCCGGAGTAGACAATAATTCACCTCAAAAAGGAGTGATGAGTCCGACCTCCCATCCTCTCGACCAATGTAAATTACTAAGCCTCATCAGTCCACAAACTAATGAGTTCCTACCTTTGGAATGTAGGACCAAATGGATTTGGAATCATTGGATGTTTCCAGTTCTACGAACAAACTCATTAGAAACCAATTGGAATGTTGGAACCTTTAATGAAGGATGTATTGGTAAAAACCAGACAATTGTGCCATGAAAGATGCAATCATAAGAAATAATGTGGGACTTATGTATGTATGACTGCCATGATAAATGAAGATTAGGATTTAATTCAGGGAAGAAATCTTGGAACAGGGTCCATAAAGGTATATGTGCTTCATGGAGATTTGAATATTCTAACTTGGGGCTTACTCCTGAAAAGGAGGCCAAAATTAGGAGAGGACTTGTGATTGGGTTTTACTCCTGAGAAGAAATCCCAAATCAAAGGTAAATTAGGACTGGTTAAGAGAAATTAAGACTGAGGCTTAATCCTAAGAAGGAGGCCCAGGATAAGGGACTTGAAAAATTAAGGGACTTGGGGCTTACTCCTGACGTGGATGCCCATATTTTTGACTGAGGATTACACTTGAAAAGGAGGCCTAGGTTAAGAGAATTATTGTTGGGCCTCCTTTTCAGGAGTAAGCCCCAAGTCCCCTAATTTGGGAATCCTCCTTAGGAGTAAGCCCCAATCTAAAATATGGGCATCCTACATAGGAGTAAGTCTCAATCATTATTCTCTTAACCTGGGCCTCCTTTTCAGGAGTAAGCCTCATTCTCAAATATGGGCATCCTCCTTAGGAGTAAGTCCCAACCATAATTCTCTTAACCTGGGCCTCCTTTTCAGCAGTAAGCCTCAGTCTCAAATATGGGCATCCTCTTTAGAAGTAAGCCCCAAGTCCCTTAATTTTTCTAGTCCCTTAACATGGGCCTCCTTCTCAGGAGTAATCCCCAGTCTTAATTTCTCTTAACCAGTTCTAATTTACCTTTGATTTGGGATTCCTTCCCAAGAGTAAAACCCAATCATAAGTCCTCTTTTAATTTGGGCCTCCTTTTCAGGAGTAAGCCCCAAGTTAGAGTATTCAAATCTCCATGAAGCACATAATCCTTTATAGACCATGTTCCTGGATTTCTTCCCTGAAGTAAATCCTAATCTTCATTTATCTGGGTATTCATACATACATTAATCCCACATTATTTATTATGATTTTATCTTTCATGGCAAAATTGTCTGGTTTTTACCAATACCTCTTGTTTCTCAAACCGAGCATGACTCACGTGAACTTAGAGTGTAAAAGTAATTATGACATCCTTCTTTGAGCCATCAATCATATACATCTTACTCCCTTACTCGAACTACGTGGGTTCTGATTCCTTTTCTAAACAAAGTAAACATAGGTAGCCCATCTGCGGGTTTGATCCCAACTCTAAAATAATCCATGTACTTCTGAATGAAAATAAACATCAAAGGCCCCACTGAGTGGCTTTAAAACTAGCATGGTCATCATAATGATCAAGAGGCTTCTATATAAATGTGTTGAAGGATACCATTGACCAAGAATCTCTAACAAATAATTATGATTCTCTATCAATGAAGAACCTTGAATACATATAAAAGATTCTCTAAATTTTCTACATATTTAATCATTGATTGTCAGATCTGAAGGAAAGCTCATTTTATACTTGGTAATGTAATAAGGATTCACGAACATAACTTAAATCTATAAAGAGAGTCCCGGAGTAGAAAATAACTCCCCTAAAAAAGGTGTCATTTGTCCGACCTCCCATCATCTCAACCAATGCAAATTTATAATCCTTATCAGTCCACAAACTAATGAGCGCCTACCTTTGGAATGTTGGTCCAAATGGATGTGGAATCATTGGATGTTTCTGGTTCTACGAACAAACCTGTTAGAAACCGAATGGAATGTTTGAAACTTTAATCAAGAAGGTCATCCCCAAATTCCGAGGGAAACATCCTCCCCACATCAGTAATAGCTAATATAAAGGCCCTCCTCATATCCCATCTAGTGTGCGTGGAGGTCCTCCCAACTCTAGCACCAATCGGCACGAGGGACATACCCATGTCAAAAATCAACCCTATCCGGAAGAACAATCCTAGGGTGGGGAGGAGGGTCACCGCAATTAAGGAAAGAATCTTTGGAAACATCATATCAAAATAAAAATCATCTTCTTTTTGGACTCTAAAGTGGAGTGTCACTCGAAAATGGAACACTCACCCTGATCCTCTGTGTCAGGGTATTGGGCAAGGACTCGGTGTATCAGCCTCATTCTCTGAGAAAGAAAGCTCTACCGAATTCTCAAATCCTTTCGAAGATACATATAGAAGGATGATTTGACCCCATTCCAGGGCATGGATGTGAAATCCGCCCTATCATCAACAAGATCATTCTCTATCTCAAATAGATATCACAAGGAGTTGTTATTGGGACCAATAGAGGATGAGAAAAAGCGTGACTCACCACCAAAGACAAAATTCCTTGTGCAAGAAGATGTGGACCTTATTCCATCCTATAGGGATGTAGTGGTGAAATCATCACATTCTCGGTAAGGTAGCCCATGATGCAGAAACCTACCAGCTTGTGCTCCATACTCTCCACCAGAAAGTCTACCATCACAACAGTCTAATTCAGTGTCATTAACGGTCACTCAAACACCCCTAGTTGATGAATGAGGCAACCAAAGTCCAAATCATGAGTCTAAGATGAGATATCTGTAGAAGATACTCACCATGTATCATCTCCCACAGATATTATGGCCCATTGCAACAATAATTTTAAGCATTCCAGAATATCTCAGCCATGAAAAGGACGTATGATTGCACAAAACTCTCCATGAAATTCACTTTTGTATCCTTCATCGATGGGTAGATTACCCAAAGAGCCAAAAAAACTTCAATGGCATTATACTGTAATGCCACATGGTTGACATGGATGTTATCACCGTTGCTCAGCACCCTATGTCACTCAATCATTATCGGGCCCTCCAACAACTATGCATCTAGAGATTTCCAGGGCTCCACAAAATTATTATGGAGGCTTCCACCCTTGTCTATATCTTTGGTTGGAGGTATTATGATGAACTTCATTTCATTCTTATAGAGAACCAACCGGAATCACCAGGATATATAAAGGGAATTCCTTCAAGTACAGTCATAGTTATCATGGATGACCTATCAGAGGAAGAAATCGAGGTTGGACTCATTGAAAAGAACTTCCCCCAGGGGTGGTACCACACTTTTTTGATCCTATGGGCAGGGATACTTGCTAGAAAAGAAATTTTATGGGACTTCCAACACCTTCCGAGCGATTTTAATTCTGTCAGGGCCCCAATATGGGTAATGAGTATGTTGGGACCATCAAAATCTCTTACCCATCTGGCTTAGTTAAAAAGAAGAAAGATGACAATGAAAAGGTTGTGTTGAATCAACATCCCACAGAACATAATAAGATGGTAGATTAACTTTTTGCTTAATGTGTTGCGGAACGATGACCAGATTACAATAATCCTCGACTCGGGTAGTAGGGGCAGGTACAACCTCGGCCTAACAAGTTTCCTCCTAGTGACCTTAAACATCCTGCCTATATAGATAGAGAAGTGGACAGTTTTCATGGAAATATGGCATGATATACATCCCCAAATCCATGTGTGTTTCCTAATAACACTCCTCAGGACTCCTCTCAGGTTCCTATAGTTTTTTCCACATGTCGTTCTTATAGTAGTCCCACAAGTCATCTCACTGGGAACCTCATTATCCACTGGCCCTGCATACCATGTCGAAGAACCTACCAATGTACTAGTGGTAATTGATCTACGTCATGATCGAAATCCTCATCCAGATTATATAATGGTAGCACTTATTTCTCACATAGAGGCCCATTAATCTCAAAAGGTGGAAATTCCACCTAATGGAAAGCCATATCTAGCATGGGTGGATAATATTCCAGCACACCTAGGTTTCGACAATTCTAATTTCTCCCACTTTAATTGGATGGGTGATCAGTTGCAACATTCATACAAATTTATTTTAAGGTGTGGACCCATGCTAGAAACTACAACATAGAAGGAGGATGAAAAACTCTAGTGTTTTGTTTAGATAATGGAATGGACCATACTTGTTTGGTATATCCAGTTACCTATTGGGTAAGTAGCCGGTTTGGAAGTCCTTGATAGGTCGTTTCTATACCATTTTTGTTCCACCACCCAGAAGATAAGCATTGTTGACCTCTTAAAAAGAAAGGAGAGGCATGATGATCTCATCACAGACTTTTTTTCTTGGTGTAAGGGTATCACATATTCCCTTGATATGCCACTATCCCAGGAGGATCTACTGACGATGTGTGGGGGGAATGTAAAGACCAAACTGGTCTATTCTCTCATCACTCAAAACTACCCATGGGAATTTTAGGATTCCTCTAATAAATCTCAACATTTAAATGAAACCTTGCAGCAATCCAAGATGGCACGTCCATTACCTCACATGGATCTGGAAAGAAGAGAACCTAAGGTCAATCCCACCACGGTTGCAGAAATAGTGGCCCCATGAAACTGGAGTTTTTACCAGTAGAGCCACCTTCATAGCCTTGTTGAGGGCCACCACATGAGGCCTAGCCTCAGGCTCAATAGTGCTCACCTCAAAATTGGATGGAATCCCCACATAATATTCTATTATTACCTTGGAGAGACAATCAGGACCCTACTCATAGTCAGGCTACTCTATCCCCTCATTTGGGCTAGGGTCCTAAAGCCCCCTCCATGGAAAGAATGACCTAAACCTACTCATTTAAGGTTCCTCATTTCCGAGGCTATTTATGAAGTTCCTTAGATCAGGGAATCATGTGGTTTTCAGAATAAAAGAGTCCCCAATAGGAGTATCTCCTCAATCGTCCCAATTACTACCCATATAACTGGTTCTTTGGGAACACCCTCAAGAAGTGTTATGTGTTTAATGACTAGATCCATGATTATGTCAATAATGACATAGTAAGTTTGGTTCTAGCCCCGGAATAGGTAGGATGTGTGTGTATAAATCCTAATAGTGACTGTGGGGGTAAATGGAAGTAGGGTTCTAACCAAGGGTCTCAAAAATATGACATATAAATGGCTCGCGAGGAGGTATCTCATGCTAAAGGAATCATATATTCATGTTTTAATCAACCTGATCCTTAAAAAGTTGTTGCACTAACTTCAACTACCACCTTTTCAACAATATCATAGTCATCATCATCTCAAGGGAGAAAGAACTGGTGAAACAAGGGGAGACAAATCCCTCCACCTTCTCCATGTTTGTATCATACTCTCGGTGATTTCATGCCCCCGGAAATGGGTATTTTCCCAATGAATCATCCCAATGATGGAGGATTCTTCAAGTGATGATCAGGGGTACAATTCAATCTATATAGTTGTGCAGGTAAACCCTTACATGGGTCTTGATGATAATGATTATATGGAAGACCATCCTAAGGTCCCCATCCGACACCAGTGTTGATAGAGACATGGGTATATGAATCACCAGAATGCATTGGTCAATGCTTCCATCCATGATGTTCACACCACCAAGACTATACAGTATCCCCAGCACAGAGCCCAGCATGGGAACTCTTTTCATCTCGTCTCATCAGATCCACATCCACATCTGTTTGTACAACATGACTAGGAAAAGTGACCATGGTTGTGCTATGATCATCCATGTTCTATAATGAATGGAACTCGGTCATATGGGAATTAGTCTGTAGCCACTCTAAGCGGTTTAAATAGTAAGTAGTGGGACATTCCCAACACCAACCAAAATCCACCGGTTCAACCATCAACATTTGTTATGCCTCCTACCACAAAGAGACCTCCTTTAAGTAGAGGTGTACACCTCGCATGGAAGTATAGTTTCCTCGAGCATCAAGCCAGAATTATTGTGAGGATATCTATATTAAAGGCTCTCTGCCTATTAGGGGATATGCGTGAAGCTCTTGCAGAGGCCTTACAAAGCCCCCTCTAGTTTGAGACAGAAGTAGAATCCATAGTAGTCTTCCATGTAGAGATAGTTGAGCATGTATAATGTCATTTAATCATCTACTTCTCTAGAGGAGATAAAGGTTCACCTATTCTGGAGAAAATATGCCCATTCTATATCACCAGGCAGTTTAATGGAAAAGAATACCTATGTTGACTTTTCGACATATGTTCTGGGAATAATATCATCCCTAATTAGACACTCCGAAATACGGGGCTATGAGAAAAAGATCTGACTCCATCTAACTTGAAAATTAAATGTCACGACCAAACAGAGAAGGCAACAGTTGGAAAATATCTCTTGAAGACCCAGTTCGGTGGCCTAGTTTCCAACATTGAGTTCATGGTTGTCTCATAGGACACTTCTTATAATGTGTTTATGGGTAGGCCATGGATCCACCTACATGTGGTAGCCACTTCCTTATATCACAAATTCCATATGTACTCCCTTTATATTTTAGTAGGCATAATTCCAGGTGATGTGTCTCTATTTTCCTCTTGTGATGCCCACTACTTGGATTTCGACTATTATAAGTTAAAAAATCAGATTCAGGCCAATGAGATTGACCATGCTAAGACTATGACTGACTAGTGGACCGACCTGGATAACGCCTACATTTTCCTGATTCACATATTAGAGTCCATGACCCCAAATTTTGCATAATGTTTTATTGTCTCTAGAATGAGGTGGAATCAAATTACCAAGTCTATGTAAAATTGTGATATCACCTCATATTCTTACAAAAATCAGGCTCTAGTGATCCCAGATCCCCCAACTCCTATAATGTATTGAAATGTCTGCCCCATGGAAAAACAATACGTTATACTTGTTGGTTTCACCGGGATGGGATAAATCGGATCAAGATAATGTGCCAATATTACATTGATATTAAAAAACATGGTCTCTTGAGTTAACATCCAGATTGGATCAAGTCGACAGCTTTCATCGCTATGATTTCATCAGCACATGAGTCCCCTGATGAGGTTTCCACTTCCACCCAGGCTGGAACCAGTGTCTTGCCAGGATCTATCATCTCGGATGAGTTACCTCCTACATAGGATCCTATCATTGTGGATGAATAAGTGGATATGAAATATTCCCATCCCTCCTTCACAGAGGGTGTATCCACTATGGTCGATTAATCGGTACATGTGAACCTTGGTACCGAGACGGATCTAAAAACATCACTGATCAGCGCTGATATGCTTGTAGAAGAGAAACAAGAATACGTGGATTTCCTAAGGAAAAATCATGGTGTATTCTCATGTAGTTATAATGAAATGATATGGTGAGATCTTCAGGTTTCTTTCCACTATCTCGATCTCCCAATAAACCATAGCAGGTTCAAACATCCTTTTAGAAAGATGAACCCTTTTCACGGTTCCATGTTCAATGTCGATGATGATAAGCTCATCAAATATAAAATCATCAAGTAAGTCGGGTACTTAGATGGTTAGATAATATTGTGACCATTAAAAAGAAGAATATAATGATCAGAGTCTTCATCGACTTAGTGGATCTCAATTTTCACTATCTGAAGGATGACTACCCCTTCCTATGAAAGAATTTTTGACCGATTCTTCCTCTAGGTTTCCGGATATCTTCTTCATGGATGGGTATTATAGATATAATAAAATCTTAATGGCCCCTAAGGATGAAGAGTATACATCCTTATGGGAACCACAAGGTACTTTCTGCTACTAGGCAATTCCTTTCACTTTAAAGAATGAAGGTGCCACCTATCAGAGTTCCAAGCACTGTATATTCAAGTCGATCCACAATAAATTGGTGGAATATTACATGGATGACCTAGTGGATAAATCTAGCCAGTGCCAACACAGTATTAGGGGTCTTGAAAAGGTATTTGGATTCTTTCTTTCCCTCTGTCTGAAGATGAACTCATTTATGTGTGCCTTTGGGGTCACCTCAAGAACTTTTTTCAGCTTCTTTGTTAGATTTATAGGAATTGAGATGTATCTGGAGAAGATCATGTCCATGAGTCATATGTCTCCTACGAGATAAATTTGGGATCTCTGAGGCATTCTAGGCCATATAGCCTATATATGTCGATTCATTGCAAATTTGGATGGAAAGTGTATGCCCTTTTTCCATGGTCATGAAGAAAGGTGAAGATTATCAATGGGATGAGGAGTGTTAGACTAATTTTGAGGAAATCATGATGTACCTGCTACAACCTATGATTCTCATGCCACCTATTTATTGAAAGCCACTAGTCCTCTATGTGACCACTCAAGAATGATCCCTTGACACCCTTCTATCCTTGAAATAAATAATGAAATAGAGAATAGTTTATACAATCTCTAAGGCATGCTCCTTGATATAGAGCCCAGATATTACACTATCGAGAAGAGTTTCCTTTCACTGGTATTTTTAGTGCAGAAATTGTGGAATTACATGCAACACCATGAGATATAGCTAGTGTCTTGAGTGGACCCACTAAATTACCTTCAACACCACCCCATGTTGACATTAAATCTAGCACAGTTGATGGTTCTCCTTGAATAGTTCGTCATGTAGTCTAACCCCAATAAGTATATGAAGGGACATGAATTGGTAGACTTTCCTACCACTCATCCATCCCCCATAGAGCAGTCTCTATATCATGACATTCTAGATGAGGAAATCCTCTCATTGGACCATGCCATTCTATGATGGAAAATGATCTTTGATGGTGCTTCTTGAAGCCCTATCAACAGGAGAATCAATTATCCTAGACTCAAAAAAATATGAAAGGGTGTCATCTGCATCATGCCCGGAAAGGTTGTACTGCCATATTCATTCCTATATTCATAAGGATGTACTAACAACGTGGAAGAGTATCAGGCTCTCATCATTATTCTTGAGTTGGACCTTGAGATTGACATCCCCACCTTCACGTGAAGGGGGACTCCAAACATGTCCTCAAGTAGATCAATGGTGACAACATCATTAGGAAGCTAGAGCATGTACCTCTGTTAGAGAAAACTCAGAAAATGGTGGCCCAGTTGCCTTATTCTCTAGAAAATACTCATGTCCCTTGATCATGGAATGGATGAGCCAATGCCTTGGCCAGCCTGGCCTCATCTATTGAAGATCCTGACCTGGATGGTTTGATTATCCATGTGGCTCATCAAAGATTCATCACTCCCATCACTCCGGATGATGATGATAACCCATAGGTAATCCACCTTTCTGCTGGATCCTCCAGATTGGGACATCCATGCCCCCTACCATATTGTTGGAAGAGACCTCTGACTAGATGAAAACCTTTGTAGAGTATCTCCAGCACAATAATATCCCAGTATACTGAGCTGAATGTAAGCGAATCTGATGGCGCATAGTGTAGTTCACCACCCAGAGTAGTACAAGTCTTGATAAGCTCTTCTAAAGATGTAGTTTTGATGTTATTCTGTTATGTTGCATTCATGGAGATTATATTTCTTAGGTTATGCAGGAAGCTCATGCTCATTCATGTGGCTCTCATCGGGCAGGGATGAAACATTATCATCAAACCCAAATATTCAGACTCTTTTGGCCCAACAAAATATATGATTGTATCTTGTTTTCCAAAAGGATCCCCGCATGCCAGATCCATGTCATTTTTTTTCATCGGCCACCAGAGCCTCTCTATACTACCTATTATACTTTTCCCTTTGCGGTATGGGGACTCAATTTCATGGAACCATACCCAGTGGAAAGATCTTGCCAGTGCAGGTTCATCCTGACTACTAAATATTGCTTTTTCAAGTGGAAAGAGTCAATTCCACTCAAGGAATTCAAGGACCATTCAATCATCTATGTCGGGTTCTCCAATATCATCCAACTATTCAGAGTCTCTCATGTCATCCTCACCGATAATGATACCACCTTCTGAGCCACCAAATTGAAGAAATTGTATTCCAAGTACAATATTTGTTCAAATCATACCACTCTCTATCATGTGAAAGCTAATGGGTATATTGAGGTGTTCAACAAAACCGTCTCCAACACCATATAAAATATGGTTGATTAGAACAAAGAAGATTTGGCTGGACAAACTCTCCAATGATCTATGGGATTACCATACAACAACTTCTAATTCCACTCATGTGACACCATATTCCATGGTGTATGGAACTAAGGTAGTCCTACCAATCAAGAATCAACTACCCTCACTACACACAGCTGTCTACAATTCGCATGCACTAAATAAAGTAGCTGAAATCCATCTTTTTGAACTAGAAGTGCTTAATGAGAATAGGTATCACACCATGAACAATATAGAGAGGCATCATAATAAGATGTCGACGGGATTCAATAAATTTGTTTTACTCTTATATTTCATACAAGGTGACACGGTATTGTCCTTTAGAATTTCAATATTAACAGGTAGGAAGCCAATTATGTGGGAGCCCAAATGACAGGGACCTTACTTAATTCACAATGTTTCCCCCAATGAGGCATACTCTATGATCACTATGGATGGTGAGCGTATTAGTCCTCACACCAATTCCAAATTCTTCATATAGTACATCGCATGAGGGAATACTCATCCAACATGATGTTAAACTCTATTACCATCCTACAAGATGTTAAAATACCTACACCCGTCCTGGTGTATGTTAAACTAATCATCCCCATCCTGAATGATGTGAAACTATAAATGGTCTGAGCTCTACGACCTTAATCAATGACCCCCCATGTCCTTACTGCATGCCATTATACTACACGACACATTATAGAACTATATATCTCTTGATTCTAATCCTTTCATTATATGTAGGAACACCCATACCTTTTATCTATGGCCCAACCTTAGTTCCCTTGAACTTTTAAGGCATATTAGACATTGTTCTCTCTTAGTAAAGTGCAGTGTGTTTAAAAAACTTTTTCCACATTTAGTTCATGATATATTGGTTATAACACACATATCCTCTTGATTCATTCTTCCTTTATACGTCCTTGTACCATGAGGTTAAAATGAACATCATTTTAGAATGTTGTATGGAATTATTCCCATCCTCTTGGAATACAAAGGAACACCCAGACGTTTTGTCTCCCAGGCCAGCCGAACATTCCTCTCCACCCCCATCGGGTTTCGTTTTCTTTTATTGTTTCATATATTGTGATATGGACTTCTTTAGTCCCCATTCACATTGGGTTTATAATAGTGACACCATATTCCCCTCCATCCAGAACATCCTTCATCTCATTTATGTCCATACCTCATGACGTTAAACCGCACATCATTTTCAGAAATACCTGTGCCGTGATTCCCATCCACATGGGATATATAAGAATGCCCAAAAATTTCTTCTTGAACTCTAGATCATGTTTTTGAAACCACTTTTTCCATCTGGCCCCTTGGCCTATGTTCTCCCGTGGGGTGTGGTGTGGTATGGACTTATGTCCTCATACACGTCGGGTTTTCAATAGCCACTCCCTATACCTATCTATTGAGAGATCTATATCCCCCTTTCATACAATCATCTCCTTGAGTTTTCTACTCTCAATTGGGCCTCTCGACCTCACCAATGTGCTCAGATGAACTGTGGTTTAGGACCTAGAGTGTTGGATTTCGCATGGACGTGCTTCCATCCATTTACATGTTTCATGTATCCCTTTATTTGGGTATTAATCATCTTCCACATTCTAAAGGACCCATAGATGGTATGGTTTATCACCTTATTAATCGACTTCTATCTTGGGCCAACATCTTCAAGGGTCTTGAATGATAATTTCACACATGTCCCATGTTGTGAATGTGGTCAGTGGTCGATGCTAATTTTTTTATTACCATTTCGTGAAAATGTTATGTGGATGTACTGTTTTGAACATGGTCAATGGTTATCCTCCATCATTGTGCCACACCAATTGAAACTTAAATATTGTTCGATTGATTGACATACCATTCCACTCCATCATGTTCAAGTGTAATTTCGACACCCTTGGTGGTATCCCTCCATGTACATTTGTGTGTTAATAGGATGAATCAATGTTTTGGTTTCATCCTTGACCTTACATCATTCCCCTTTGTGTGAATTAAATGTGTCGCAATGATCTTCTCTACCCTTGTTTCCCACATAGACTGTAGCTCGCGTGGTCTTATGGATTTGGTGACAATTTACACCTTCATTGAAGAATCTCACTATGTTATAGTTTGAGCCTTATGACCTTAAACGAAGATCTCATCATCCTCACCACATGGTTTTAAACTACATATAATTTATAGTACTATGTATAGCATTATTCTTATCCTCATGGGATACGTAGGAATGCTCAGACATTCTGTCTTCGAGTCCAGCCTATGCTCGACTAATTATTTATTATGTTAGGGATTTTGTCCTTGGTTTTATTTTTATGGTATGTGGTGTGGTATGTGGACTTATTTACACATTTATGGTAGGTATATAATAATCACACCATGTACTTCCCCTTATAGGCTAGTCCTCCCATCTCTTTCTTTTTCACATGACGTCAAACTGCATGGCCTTTCTAGAACTATGACTAGCTCAATTCCCATAATCATGGGATATATAGTAATGCTCAGACATTTCGTATTCGGGTCTAGCCCTAGGTTTTTTGACATTTCATGGACCCTTTTACTAAGTATTCACCCCTGGAATTTCATGTGGTGTGGTGTGGACCAATGTCTGCATCCATGTCAGGTATGCTTTATCACACCATGCACAAACCCTTTAGAACCTTGTTCTTCTGTATGATTTCATGCCATATGATGTTAAACTATGATCCTTGGTCCCAAATGACATTAATTTTTTTTTCTTTTTCACATGATGTTAAAACACATGGGCTATTCCTGTCATATGACATTAAACTATGACACAATCATCTAGGCTGTACAATAAAAAACAACACCACATTGTGGTGTCCTTGCTTGAGGGGACGTCATATTTTGTATCGTTCATCCACTATCTCATTTTTAAGACATATGTATGGATTTATTCTTATGGTAATGTCCAGATTATCAATCCTGGTTTTGTTGCTTCAAAAAATACCAAAACCCACATTAATAAACATACAAGATCTATCAAATTCCACTTCTTTAGTTTCATGGGTCAGACCTACATGATAGTATTTCATAAAGCATTGGATACATAAAATGAAATTTTATGGAACTATTATTTTCTTTATTCCCATCATTATTAGATGTGTAGGAATGCTGATACATTTCGTCATTAGGTCCAGACCTACATTCATCAACCCAATTTTCCCTTATTACCTAGCCTTCTCTACATGTATTATGCCTCACCTACATGCTTAGTTGCACTATGGTTTAGGACCTAATGTGTTGGATTCTACATGGAAATGTTTTCATCCATTTCCATGATTCATGTTTCCCTTTATTTGGGTTTCCATCATCATTCACATCCAAAAGTCCCCCAGAACGACTTGGATTCTAGGACTCATTGCTCTCCTACCATCTTGGGCCAACATTCTAGAGGGTCTCAAAAGATAATATGATAGAAGTCTTGTATTTTGACGGTGGTTAGTGGAAAATTATAATTTGTGTGTTCCCATTCTAGGTCAGCACGATGTGGATGTTGTATTGCAATCATTGTCGACAGTTATCCTCCAATGTTGGGCCACCCCCATTAAGCCCTAAATAGTGGTTGTGTGTTCCACATTCCTTTCCACTACTTGTTCAAGTGGGATTTCGACACCCTTGGTGTTATTACTTCATGAACCTACATTCATTGAAGAGGTTGAATCAATGTCATGAGGGTCATATTCAACTCCCCACCATCTCCTCCTAATGAGTACTCCTTATGTTGTGAAGATATTCTCCACCCTTGTTTCTCACGCTGAAAAAAGATCATGCGAGCTTAGGGATATGGGTAAAGTTTATGTATACATAGAAGAACCACAATCATTATGGCCTGAACCCTATGAACATAAACTAGGGGTTCACTTCTAAAACTAGATTTCAATGCCTAGACATCATGACTTTAAACTGTGAGTGTGTTCTCTTGGATATGTGTGTTTCAGTGTGGATGTTTTATGTCCTCATTCATGTCAGGATTTATTTATAGCACCACATTACACATTTGTACCTTGGGAATCACCTCATTATGGTCTGAGCTCTATGACCATAAACATAGATCCTTTACCTCCTTGTCATATGACAAAAAAATATGTATTATGCACCCAGACTGTGTAACGATATGTTTACCTGCCATACGATGTCAACACTCAAGAAGTTATTTCCCCTCTTGGTATTGGATGTCTTCCCTACCACCTCTATGAACTACATGTGTCCTGGTTCTCATACTAATGGGATACATAGGAACACCCAAACAATTCTCCATGGGCCCAACACCAATTTCTCCATGTTGAGGAGAACCATTTCATGTTTGGTTATTTTCCCTTAATTTTGGTACAAATTCTATGACTCTAATATAAGAGTTCCCAGTCCATGTAACATGTCTTTAAACTATTGAGTAGGGTCTGGGTGGTACAAACTTAAACTATGTGAAATATCCTAGTTCTAAAACATTAAACTATTTTATGCATCATCCTCAACATATGACATTAAAATGAAAGCTTATCATCCCCATTTTCACGATGTAAAACTATAGAAAATTTTACGTCCTTATAGCAACCCCCCCCCCAATCAGCCTAATCGTGATTCAGACCGATATTCTCACCTAGTGTACTTTAATCATGGTAGTGTCATTTTAAGAGTGAGACTATATTCAAATAGCAGGTCATTCCATGACTGCTCTTTATATTCCATCTATTTCAGAACCCCATTCTCTTTCACGTCTGATGGAACCCCCTAATGGTTAGGACTCCATGCCTTAAGGATCTCATACCATCTTGGGATAATGTTCTGGAAGACATCAAACATCACTTCGAGTTTGGCATCGTGTTTTCGAATGTGATGCGTTGTTTTTCCTCATTTGTTAGTACCTGTTATAGGTTAACACAAAATAGATACTGTGTTTTGAATTTGGTCATCTGTTATCATTTGTTGTCTTTCCCTCTTCACTGCATTCTGAATTTTGTTTATAATAATTTACATTTTTCATTCCCCTTTGTTTATATTTATTTCAACACCTCAGGAGTCATTCCTATCGTGCCCTATAGCACGTGGGAAAGAGTGGTTTGGCTATTTTGAGGACCCTACTCTCTGTTCAAGACCCATTTCGTGTTTCAAAAACTCGGGGTGGTCATTCAGAACCCAAGTTCATGAAATTTTAGTTGGCGCTATCATAGAAAATGTGAATAATTATGTATTATTCTCTTGTCTCCCAGACCAAGTTTGACCTAAGTGAGAATAGGGATTGATCCATAATTTCTTCATAGTTATGGTCAAAGTGCACTAAAATAAAAAAGAAACCAAATAATAAGTCTATGCATGTAGTTAAAAATAGGAAAGAAAAAAACTGATATTGGTTTATGAGTTCATATAAAATTTAGACCTTACAGATCACCCCCTTTGAGGGATTGTTCTAGTGAAACCACCTTCTAGATTGTATCCCCTATGACTGATTCATTGTCTTTCAGCTCCCTCTCTTTGATAGTAGCTATAGAGCATAACTCAATAACTTTGGCATGCATTTTCTCCTACTCAACTTGGAGCTCAATCATTTGACAACTTTCTTATGATGATTTCTTCTAAGAATCCTCCAGTTGGGCCATAAACTATTCAATGTGCTCAAAATGGCTCATGATGAATCGTGCTCCTTCATTTTCTTTCTCTATAAGGAATCTGACTTCATGACCAGATTTAAAGAACTTTTAGGTACTCTCTGAGTCCTTTTTTACACTGGGTAATATCAGACCATCAGTTACTCTCCTGTAACTTCTCAATAATATAATCAAACATCATTATATGAATATGGTGAGAATAAGCCCCTCTAACATAGAGTAATTGTATCCTTATGTGATGTGACCCCATCTGGTTCATCCATTCTACCTATGAATTACTGAGAAATCATTTGATGCACTTCCACACCTTGCATTGTGTCAGATGACCCTCCTCATTCGCATAGGGATCAGAGTCATCCATATCCTTAGGATCTGTAGGCTTGTACTCAATAAAATTATAGTAGTTCAGTGGTAGGGTCCTCTTCTAGCACTCTTTCTTATTTTGCGACTTCACCCTCAATAGCGTAGAGCTCAACCCAAAAACCTGCAACACCAATGATTTCAACATCTTACTCATCTAGTGCTAGGGCAGGACTAGATTGAATAGTTTTCTATACAAGAGTCCCTGAAATCACTAGTATATCTCCCACAGATGTTCTATACATGATTATTTTCTGAGCCTCTAGCCTTGTTATCACTACATTGGGAACCAATACCTCGGTCAGGCGAGTCCTCCAATAAAAGATATGTGCCTTAAAAGGAAAAATCATATAAGATCCAAGAGTAGATGTGTCTTGTGTCTGAGTCATGGTATGATATGTCACAACAAGAGTTCCCTCAGTACATTTTAATTCAACAATCGGGTCTGACTCATTCTTAACTGCTAGAATAGCTTGAGACTCTAAGGTAATTATTTCATCCCTTCTTTCTAGTTCATCATTTCTCACTTCAATCGTTGATGGTACTTCGATCAATTTAAGCATAGTTGGTTCCCCACCCATCTCAATCCCAAAACACTATCTCATGAGTTTATTCATCCAAATCCATAGATACATCCTCATCCCCTATAGGGATGGCTTCCTATCTATCATCATCAATGTTTTCCAAAACATGACAGAGTTTGGTAAGTGGATTAAAATTATTAAAAGAGAAAGGTAGAGATTATATTTGAGACTCACCTCGAGTTGTTGGTCTAGATCCACATCATAGCCTATGATATCACAACTCTCATGTGGGATTCTCTGGTGGGAAACTGTTTCCTAAGGACTCGCACATCCAGGAACTTCACTCCAACCTTTTATTCCACATCTTCCTCTTCTATGTATTCTATCACTTCCTTTTCTTCTTCCTCCTCCTCTTCTCCTTATTCTTACTCTTCCTCATTGTCTTCATCCTCAAATGGATGTTTTTATGGGACATGCTCGTGGGCAAGTATCCTATTCACTAAGAGATGTGGTTCTTCATACCACCCTCATTGGAATGAATACATATCAATGGATTTGAGGTAAACGTGTTGGTGATGAATGTTTACCCTCTCCACCACCTAAATGCACCCTGTGTCTGGTACGTCAAGCCCAGAGTGCACCAGTCTCAGCCATAGCTGTTAGGTGGACATAGAATCTCATATCTTCCACTAAGAAGACTATAGATATTGGAAAATGGGGTCAACAGTCACCTTTAAGAGATTCCTTAGATCCTTATTAGGGAATTTCTTGGAAATCCCACAAGGCTACCCATGAGACCACCCTTCTTTTGATGGTGGAGGCACATTCTATCATCGTGATGTTCCTTCCAACAAAGTTACAACTGATGCCATTCCAACTATCTGGATTATTTCTTATCTCACCTCCCTATCAGTACCTTTTATTCTTCCTTACTTTCCTGACTCCATGCTGGACACTATGATTTTCTAAATGTGTTTCTACAGAACCGTCTCTGGGTATACTGTTGTCCAATGGTCAGAAATCTTGATAGATAGTCCATCATAGACATCAGTTATGGTAAGGGTGATGACTTCTCAAAAACAAGAATTCATGAACCTGAGTCATAGTTGGGGAAGGTTGGAAGGATGTACCTCTTCTATAACCAATGCATATGATTCATTTATTACCTTCTGGATGCACACAAATTAATTGCAAAACCTCATCGGCACATATGGTTTGAAAAATCTTTTTCCATCGGTTCGGGCTACCATCACACCACCCTAGATTCTTTTCATGTACTCCATCTGATACAATGGGCCTCACCCATCATCTACCATCTGGACACCTAGGGTATGAAATGGATAAAAGTTGATGCTTGCATAGTTTCCAATCTTGATTTTGATCCCTACCTATTTAAGCATCAACTGGTGAATTCCTACAATGTTTAGTAGGGATGCTCACAGACCATCACCTAGATAGTATATGGCATTCGAGAATTCATACCCATCACACTGAGATTCAACCAAAACTTGAAAAATATATAATGGTATATATATCCTCCTAGGCATGTTCCCTCTATAAATGCATCCTATAATGTTATACAACCTAGAAAATATAGGCACACCCAGATTAAACTTGTTCTTGGCCACCATGACTTCGACCGTCACTACAGTTCCTAGATGGACCCCCATCCTCGTGTCACTCAATGGAAGCAGCCACCCACTCAAAAATCCAGCAAGAAACCTGATATATCGTATATTTGAGTCTCAAATGTATTTTAGACTAAAGATGCATGATCGGTACTTGTTTGCTTCTAGGACCATCTAGTATGATCCCACATTCCCCCAATATGATTTGTTCAACCACTACATCCCACGGACTATCATTTTCACTACCTTGTCCTATGTCAGAATGACTCTAAACCATCCCCAAAGGAATATATCCTTTAGGATGTGCTGGATTTGCAGCTTCTCCTTAGGCAGCTCTAACAGGTTCCATGTCAGAATACAGGTACACGTCCTATCCCCCCAAACATTCTATGTTGTAAGGAACTCATTGTATCAATGCCTTTCCAAGGGAATTCCCCCAGTGCAATGAATGTCCCATAGACTGATGCCTACCACCCCATGGTGTAGGTGGAAGGTATTTATATCAGGACACTAATGACTAAAATTTTCTGGTACCAGGTCTTACTGATGGTAGAAGTGACACTAAAATGTCTACAGAGCATCAAATAACCCTATAGATTGTAGCTCTACCCCAAACTCCCCACAGGTCTTGAGTACCTAGTATGCATGTACCCATTCACTCATGATGTTTACCCAAGACCTAATTTCTCATCCCTACCAACCTTTGGTCTCATCATTAATTCTACTTCTGGAGGTTCTATAATAGTGATCTAGGGATTTATTAGGAGCTAGATTTCTCCATAAAATAGTCCTCGTCTTTAGATTCAAGACGTAAATGACCATGTTCTGTGTTTCCTCAGTGGGGTGATCATTGCTCAAAATGTTTAATTATGGAGGATTATCCTCATGTAATACCCATGAACATGGCATATCAATCTCAAATCCTTGTAGCAACACCTATTCTATAATGCCAAAGATCCATATCTATAGACTGTCACTCATAATGTAATCGTTTTGAGCTTGAATTAGTCTAACAAAGAGATTCTAATTATCATACATGACTCTTCTCACATGAAGAATCTGAAGGGGTGTGATTGTTTGAGTCCTCCTAATGGCAGTGATAGCTTCTCTCTCAGCGTCAGTCGGTTGAGCAGTTATTTATGTAAGGCTCTAAATTTAGAAATGGAATTTCATGAAAGAATGGGGTTTCTACATGTAAGATAGTCTATGGTGCGAAAGATGACCCTAGGTAACACAAAAATAAAACTATGCTGGGTGGGCACAAGAGTTAACTACAACATTAAAGAGCACAGAGTTTCACACACATAAAATGAGAAAATTCATGACCTTTCAGGTAGAAATTATGATATCTTGTACATGAGAGAAAAGTCTCTTGTCATATAGAAAAGTAAAAGTGGGGACCTAGAGGCCCCCCTGGTGTTTTTATAGGTGCAGATCGACCCTTTAACACGCACAAAATCAGTTTTCATGTCGAAAAACTAGATTTTACTAACCAAACATCTAGAACTCTGCTTCATGGAATGTCCCTTAGAATGTGACCTTTGGGTCCCCCTTCATCTTTTATTCGGAGGGGGTCATTTTTCAGTTCTGAATTTATGATAATGCCACAAATGGATATTGTTGATAAAACCAAAGGCATATTTAGAGTTAGCGAACAATCCAGATAATCCCAAGGGATGTGAATGAAAACTTTATGGTTCCCATGAAAAATTGAAAATTAAATTCAAGATATTGCATGCCCAATGCTGTGTCAAATGGAATCTTCCACGTCAACATTCTGAAAAATAGCCATGTTAATGGAACAAAATAAAATTTCCTTGAACAAACTATTCAAAAAAATATGTAAGATCTTCTGCTACTAATGTGATGTAAAAATTCTACTTGCGTGAAGTGCATCTTATGTGCCACCACCAATGTTTCGGTCCATAAATAGAAACAAACCCCTACTCTTTTGGGGATGGTTATAAAAGAAAAACTAATACTCTGGTATAGGAAATACAAACCTTATGTAACCATGTGAAGGGCATGGCCTCAAGGTAATAGATCTGCATGACAGGTCTCCCAGGGGTCCTCCTTTGGGTGGGCCCAGTAGGGCTTGACCACTCACATTTCCATCAACTCCAAGAAAATTACACGCAAAAGATTCATCTTGTGTGCATGTTTTCCCTTGTGTTGTGCCAATCATTCTCATAGGGTTCCCCTTTCCACGTATCCCCTCATTCTGTGCGCAACCACCCCATCTTACGTGTAGCCCCTCATCTTGTGTGCACCCCTTAAATCTAGTATTTACCCCTCCATGTGATCCCCAATGTGATGTCTTTACCCTAAGGAACCATGTCTGAGTCCCTCTTATGCATGACCCTCATGTCTTGTGCATATTTCTCCTATACGTCCCTCTAGGAGTGTACGATGTAATTTCACGTTCCCATGGGTGGTGCTTCATGTTGTGTTTCTTTCCCCCTTGCTTCTTCGTATCATCATGTAAAAGGTTATTGTTTCTTCACATAGCCACACTAATGTGATCCCCTCAATGGATCGCTCCAAAACCTCATCTAGAAATGGAGTAACTAGTTTGTTCCCTTCACCAAGTGTTAAACTGTGCTAGTTAAGTAAGGCCTAGGGGTGAGGAGAGACTCCTCACCATATGAGTTGTAGGATGTTATACTTCCAAGCACCTGTATCCCCTAAACATTATGTTAAACTATGATCATCGCATAAGCAACAAAACTAGTGAGGACTGTGAAGGGGATGGGCACCAGCACCTTCTCACTCTGCTCTCCCTATGATCTTTGTCACCATGTACACCTCTTGAAATCTCCAACTAAGCCCCTAAACTCTTTGATGGGATGTTTCAGGTATGATGGCCATATCATACTTGTATATATATAAACCCTCCATTATCATTGGGCATCCCTCTCAGAAGAAGTACCAATCTCCATATCCCTAGGATGCTAACCATGCATAAGAATCACTCCATTCCTCACAGATTCACCTTTCAAAAAACTATTGTCATGTATTTGTTGCTGCTTGTTTTTCACACTGAGCATGACTCACATGATCTTGGAGTAAACCGTGACCATGAAATCCTCTCTAAACCATCTTAGTGTGTAATACCAAAGCAAATCACATTGAACTACATGGACATTGATCCTTGCGCTTTCCAAGAAAGGTACATAGGATTCCACTATGAGTTTCAAGACCATCATCCATCAGTCATGAATACTTCATGTTGGTTCACTCTTGTCCCTCATGGCGTATACTATATGACCTGTTTTGTCCCTCATGTCATTAAACTATCTTATTTTGAACTATGTGGGTTTTGATACATGTATCATAGATTGGGTTCATTGGAATCCTCCCTGAGGTTAAACCCCAAACACTTGTAAACCTCAGTGTCCCCTTTTTTGGGATTCATACCCTTATTTCACCACTTAGAGATGTTATGCAAGCTCTTGGGCACAAAAAAATGTGTAATCCACACACTTAATCTATATTCCTACAACCTATGGTGTCCCTATTGTGATGGGTTTCTAACCATGCGTAAGCCCCAACATGTATATGGGTCACAATACTTTGTGTAATTTTCAATTCTATGGCCCATTCTAAACTACAGGGACTTGGATTCCCTACCACATGGATATTTAGGAATCCCCCCTATGGTTCAAGCCCATCACTCATGTCCCATCTTGGTATCTACCATGAGCCTTTGTGTTTCAAGAAGATCATGCCCCTCCCCAAGGGTTCTACTTCCTTCGGGTCCAACACATCTGTCTATTTTCATGGGCCACCACTTCAGTTTTCCTATCACCCCACTAAACTATGTTGACTTCCATTGCCTACAGCAGGGATATGTAGGAAGCCTTCTCATGGTTCAATCCAAACAACACCATCATATTCACATCGGTGCCACCCATTCATCTCATCCATGTCATCAAATAATCCACCATCCATATTGGTTTTACCCGGGTTGCTTATCCCAGTAAGATCATGTCATCTACATTATCGCTGCTCCTAACAACACTTGGGCCTCTAACCATGCATATGCCCCACTGTGTTTTGTGATGTTCTCTATTGTGTACACCCCGGTACCATGATTCTCCCTCTTGAACTATGTGGTATTTGATCCATGTCTTCTATATAGGACATGTAGGATACCACCACGAGGTTCAGTCCCATCGAATGGAAAACACTGCTTTCCAATTTTTCAGGACCCAATCATCATCACATATATCCTCATTGGGCGTCTTCATCTACCCATCTAGTATTCCGCACAGGTGATCCCCCCTAAGGATGTACCCATCTAATCCATTCCTATCAGTGTTCCAATTAGTCGGATCCATCTTCGCTTGATGTAAAACTTGTGGCATACCCTGTGATAAACATTAGAAGCTATGGAAAACATCAGATACATTCATTTGGAATTCAATTCCCCACACACAATGTGGGATTCCTTGTGATTATGTGCCATAAAGAATCCCTATCATAAAGGGGATAAATCTTGGTGTACTAGTGTTTCAGCACCGAGACACACCAGTGATGACCAACATGACTACTCCCTAGACGAAAGGTTGTTGCGCTGACATTACCCCATGGAATGTCTAGACAGAATCTATGTAATTAATAGGAATCCATAGAGACATGGCACTAGGAAGACTTTAAAAAAACTTTTTATTCTATAAGGGAAACCCAAACTAGGAAATGAGTACCAAGGAGGAATCCATGAAAGGAGGAAACGACATCCCATCCTCCTATTTCAATCAAGGAGAAAACATTCATAAATAAGTGACAGGTGTTTCCCACCTTTGGAAAGAGGGAATGCGGGAAACAACCAGAGTGTTGCAGCATGATGATGTGCGCCCCGATTATAGCATCAGAAACAAAAACTATTACAAAAAATAAATTTAATATATTATTATTAAATTTATATAAATATAAATATTACAACATTATAATATATTCCCTATCTTCATCCTAATATTTGTAAATTTAATGCATCTATAGTGAATACATGAGAAGTATTGCCTCCACAAAAGTACCATATTTCATTTTTGACTCTAGAATTTTTATTTATTGAAGTCTCTTCTAAAATAATAAAATAGCTTCTAAGATAAAAATTATATCATTAGGCTTATTTAATATTGATAATATGTGAATGAATGGACATTCTAAACCATATCCACCCAAATATTATGGATTATTCTTGATTGGGTCAGAATAACCACATAAATTAATAATGTTATGAATTTCAATAATTGGTAAATAAGGAACCAATATTTTGTGATGTTGGGAAATAATATTTTGGTAATTATTTTTTTTACTACATGGGATTGGTAATGATAATATCAAATCTATTATTATGATAACACTTTTCATTCTTATAAATTTACAATTCAATATCATCACAAATATCTCCATCACAAATCATAACTAAAATAAGTATAAATTGAAATTAGAATAGTATAAATCATTATAAAATATAAATTAAATTTACAATAATAATTATGGAATGGTAAAATTTTAATCTATACATTAGAACAGACACTTCCATTACAAATTTTGTTCTGAATAAAAAATAAAATCTATTATCATGTGATGATGAAATATGAATTCAAAAAACTAATAAATTTTAAATGAGTTAGTATAAATAACGTTTATAAGAGATTAATTTTTTGAATATGGTTTTGAAATATGAGAATAATATAATTTTATTAATTTTATATGAGGTATTTTAATGTTTATAAAAGTATGATTTGTGGAAAGGGGTTTTATATCTCAATTTTTTCTTCAATAGTATAAGACGTGTATTCCCCACATGTTTTTTGGGTGTACATATTTGTCATGGATATTCTTTTATCAAAAGTTTCCATTAAATATAATTGAATTTAAAATCAAACACATTTTTTACCTTTGATGGGTTAAACCATAAAAAGATAATAAGGATTTTAGGTTTTTTTGTAACTTATAACTCCTTCTATTGGGTGATAATTTATCTTCTTGAACTACAATCTTCTATATTTGGGTTCATCCATTATGAGATATTTTATTGTTCATTTTATTTCATTGGGAAAACATATTAATATTTATAGATATATCCAATATAAAACACTTCTTCATAGCCTATGAAAATGTTACATAAGAAAGGGTCATCTTAAAAACTCAGTAAGGGTAAAAAAAGAGAGATATTAATGATTATTTAAGAGTGGACTAAGAATAAGGGTGTATCGACCTGAGATTAATATTTCAAAACTATAACTGTTAGGTATAGATGTGTTTTCATGGTATATCGAAAATATTTTTTGAAATTTTAATTACTATAATAAATAAAGAAAACATTTAATTAAGGATAAATCATTGAAGGATGTGGATCCTCAAAGAAATACTCTTTCTACATATCAAACCCACTATGCAAGTCAACACTGCCCATGGAACCCCTTTGAAATTACCTTTTCATTTTTCAGGAGAGGAATCCTCTTCAACCTACCTCCAAGCCCCCCAACAACCTAAAAAAATAACTTTTCATTTATGGAGTAAGGTATCATCTCAAGGTCTACCTCAAAAAAAGTTACATTTACAAGGTCTGGTATCATCTCTAGTACCTCGAAAAATGAAATTTATGTTAATTGGGTCATGATTTCATCTCTAGGACACCCAAAAATGACTTTTCCATTGTTGGTCGAGGGGTCTATTCAATATGCCTATAAAACCTTGTTCCCCATGAGTGATTGTTTTTAATTCTATGATGATGTATAGCCATCCCTATAACATAGTTAAATCTGTACCAGTATAAAAACCCCATATAATGACAGATGAGAGAATGAAGATAAAAATCTTGATAAAGTGATCTCATTAGGTAACCTCTTACTAAGTATCATAATGTATTGTGGGGATTTCATACAACTTTATGAAAAGGGTGTCCTATCACTGATCGTACCATGATTCACTGTGTAATTTTTACCTTTACACCACTATGATAAATTTGTTTTATATTGAAAATTATAAAAATAATGACAAGTTTAATTCCATTTTTGAATAATTTATTTTTTTTATCACTGTTAAAAAGGATAATGTTACTTGTTTTGATTATTCCATTACAGGAGGAGGTTATTTAGAGGGCCCATGATGATGTCCAAGAAAAACGGGCCAAACTACGCAAGATCCATGCACACCTGTGGGCTCATCCATGCACTTCTCCTAAATTGTGAATCCAAATGGGATGAAATGTTGTGGTTAGGTCCAAAATTCCGTGGGTTACAATTCATATGAAGAAAAAAAGACTAATTTGGCCATCTGCTTTCCCAACCGACCTGATCTGTCCAGCACACCGCATCTGCACGAAGTCAAAAGTGGTGTGTTGTGATCTTTCTATATCTCGTAATATAGGTGTCCATATTGTTCCTACAATTCCATGGAGACAAAAAAGTGGGGTTTCTACAAAATTGTTATTTTTTCCAAATCTAGAGAAGGATTTCTAGAGTTCTAAACTCATGTAACAATTGGTTTTAAGAAATATGTGTACTCAAAACCACCTTCCCATTTTTCTATGAAATGGCACCTCGGGCTCCCCATTTGTAAGTTCGGCCAGGAGGAAATTATCTGGTATTTTGGAGACCCAAATAATTCCTCTCAACTTCCAAGGAGTTCTGGAGGCCCCTATCCTCATAGGGGGATCAAGGATGAAGATGAAGTTCCACCTAAGCTTCATCCTCCTCCTTATGTCGAGCTAAACGGTTGATGGTTATTTTGAGGGAACTACACATACTTGGGAGGGTGTTCCATCACTTTTTATTCTACTGGTTTTTTTTAATTTTTGTTCTAAATATTTCACTTATTTATTATCATGACATGATTCTTCTCTGATTGCATTTGGATTATTAAAATTATGTGAAACACTTTTTATTTCAACATCGATTGTGTTGATATTTCAAGTGGTAATCTTGGGTTGTTCCAATTGGGAAAGACAAGAGTCCAATTTATCTCACACATACATAAGATTTCATTTGTATTTTTTAGCCTTTATTCTCTATGCTTGATACCCAAACCTTGAAAACACGGTTTTTGTGTGAAGGGGTGGTTCTTTGAGCATAGTTTAAGAGGCAAGAGGGAAGTTGAGATCTTGAAAACCATCAACCAAATGTGTTAATTAAACCATGTGTATTTTTCAGAATGATGAACTCACCAATATCTATAGTGAACTTGAAATTATATCCTTAAATCATAATTATAAATCACCACTTTTATTTATCAACTATTAAACTATTTAAATTAACTAATTTACTTAAGTCTGTTTTCAAAACCACTCCCCTATTTTAGTAATTTTTATTAAAAATACATACTCATAACCTATCAACACTCCTTGAGAGACAACATATGGTCTTCCCTAGACAATATATCAATCTTAAAATCATTTCCAATTTGACGTGTCAAGACAGCACTGTCGGATTTTATCGTCTTGTCCTAGGAGAACTTTGGTTTTAGTGCATGTTTTTGATAATTTTCTTTGTAAATTTTGTGAATGATTGTTTTTTATATCTTCAACCTTTAAATTTATTTTTGTGTTCTAATTTATTTATTGTATAGGTTCTGTGTATGATGCATTCTACTCTGGGAGACTTACATCCTTTTGAACCCGAACCCGAGAGGATTCTACATCCGCGACCCCGAGATACACAAGAGGAACCTTTGAAGGAGGATGCACAAAACATCAACACTCATCATGATCCTTCTTATTCTTCTTTGGAAACCCACATTAAAACTGAAATTAACATGAATAACATGGATGAAAACTATCAAACACTAAAATAACTAACCTCTAATGATGTTGATATTCCACCCACCTATATTCAATTATAAGGAAAGGCACCCAATTTTGATCTAAAATATGGTTTAATTCATCTATTACCAAGATTCCATGGACTTCCTGGAGAGGAACCTCACAAGAATTTAAAATAATTTTAGACTGTTTTTTCTGCATTAAAACATGAAAATTTAGATGAAGAACAAGTAAATTTAAGGGAATTCCTTTTTTCATTAGAATTCATAGAAAAACATTTGTTATATTATGTTAATTTCCCAATAAGAGGATGGGCAGACATGAAAAAACTTTTTCTTGAAAAATATTTCCCAACCTCTCGAACTGCAACAATTAGTAAAGAAAATTGTGGGATAAGACAATCTCAAGGGGAAACATTACATGAATATTGGGAACACTTTAAAATGTTATGTTAAAATTGCCTACACCACGAAATATGTGATTAACTTTTAATTAAATATTTTTATGATGGTTTAATCCCTATTCATCAAAATATGATCGATGTTGCTGCAGGTGGTGAACTAGTTGAGAAGACCCCAATTACTACAAGAACCTTGATTGAGAACATGGAACAAATCACACAACAATTTGGTTCAAGGTATAATGTACCGATTTGAGGTGTCCATGAGGTGCAAAGTACTGAATTCGATAAGAAGGTGGACATAAAGTTTGAAGAGGTAAGTACCCCTCTTCGACAACTTTCTCTTTCCCAAGGGAAATCCAAATATCCTCCTCCCATCCATTGTGGTATATGTTATTCTGACACCCACTACTCTGACCAATGTCCTCAATTGAGGGAAACATCTGAGAGTTGGGAGGCAATATTTCTAGGTCGCCCCTATAACCAACCCTTTAGGAAAGGACCTTACTATCCCACCAACCATGGGTGGAAGGAGAACCAAGCCTATAGGAATGGGGGGTATTCAAACCAATCTCAACAATAATGGAACCAATCTGGGAAGAGTATTCATCCACCACCACCAACCAGAAATCCTCAACCACCCCAAAGTACTCTCCAAAAAATACCTCCAAAACTTGATCTTGGGATATAATATACGATGAAACAAATGCCTTCCAATAATATCCAATTCCAACAAACCACTCATGAATCCATACATGACCTCAAAACCCAATTAGTCCAACTAGCTAACTTAGTGGGTGAAATTGAAAGGCATGGGTCAGGTAAAATTCCCTCCCAACCAGTAGTTAACCCTAGGGATAAATGAAATGTTAGTTCTATCACCCTTAGAAGTGGAAAAAACTAGGAAGTAAGGTGAATCTTCCATTATATTCATCCCCTCCTGGGGAAACCTCCATCCCAACCATTAAAAATGTTCCAAATGTTAAAGAACCTTGTCTTAAGAGGAGCCCTTAGAAGGGAAAGAGTGTGTATATTGATGAGTCACCCAGCCCAATAATTTCTCTTCCATTTCCACAATGGTCCACCCAACCAAGAAAACAAAAAGAAACTAAACTTAATAAAGAAATATTAGAAATTTTCAAGAAAGTGAAGGTTAACATCCCATTGATTGATGTTGTGAACAAAATTCCACATAACGCCAGGTTTCTAAAGGATATGTGTACACACCGAAGGCGACTTTGAGGTGATGAGAAAGTGATCCTAGGGTGGAATGTTTCAGATTTTATAGATCCATCACATCCCACCAAGTGCAATGATCATGGAACATTCTCAATTCCATGCACCATAGGGGAGTATTCTTTTTCTAATGCTATGCTTGATTTAGGTGTTTCTATAAATGTGATGCCTCACTTTATTTATTCAACATTGTTGGTTGGGGAAGTGAAGCCCAATAAAATTATTGTTCAAATGGATAACCGGAGTACTACATACCCCTCTGGTGTGTTATAGGATGTTCTTGTGAGGTTCCAAAATTTAATTTTTCCTGGTGACTTTTATGTGCTTAAAATGAAGGATGATAGGATAAATGGACAAGCCCTGATTATATTGGGGCGACCCTTCTTTGAAACCGCCAAAACCATAATTAATGTCCACAATTGTATATTTTCTATGGAATTTGGTGGTGACATAGTCCATTTCAACATCCTTGATCCCATTAACCCCCTCTCAGAAGAACATTTCTCTCTCTGCTAATTCAATTGATGTACTCCCTACCCCTAAAAACACAAATTTTCTATCCCCCAATCCCCTTTCTAAGTTTTATTCATTGATTGAAATTCTCAAAAATGAGTCATGCAATAATTGATGTAGTGGTTTAGAAAAAAATCATTCATGTTTATTAATTGATGATTTCTTGAACATTGAGGATTCATTGACCATCGATGATACTGCTAAGCTTGTAAAATCTCATTCCTCTATTGAGGATGATACCATTGAGAGGTTAGATGAGATCAGCGACCTCTCACATTCACACACACTACCATCAAACCAAAATCCACCTTAATTAGAACTGAAACAATTACCCCAAGATTTATGATATTTAAATCATGAGAATGGAAAAATGTTTCCCTTCATCATTCCTAGTTTACTCCCTCCTAAGAATAAATTGCGACTTGTTGAACATTTGAGGGAGTATAAACAAGCTTTTGGATGGAAACTTTCTGACATTCATGGTATTAGCCCATCAATTTGTACATGTCATATTTTATTAAATGATGAGGCTAAACTAGTGAGCTAGCCACAACGTTGACTGAACTCAAACCTCCTAGAAGTTGTGGAAAATGGGGCAACAAAATTATTAGATACTGGAGTAATTTAACCCATCTCTAAAATCCAATGGGTCGGTCCCATTAAAGTAGTTCCTAAAAAGACTGTCCTTATAATAATCAAGAATGAAAAGAATGAATTTGTTCCAACTCGTGTGCAGAATAGTTGGTGTGTATGTGAAGACTATCACCGAGTAAACCAACACACTAGGAAGGACCATTTACGTTTTCCATTCACTGACCAAATTATAGAGAGGCTAGAAGGTATGTCCCACTATTGTTTCCTTTATGGGTATTCTGGATAATTTTTGTTCCATATTTTCTCCAAGGATCAAGAAAAGACAACCTCCACTTTTCCCTTTGGCACATTTTCGTATAGGAGGATGCCATTTGGTCTGTGAAATGCTCCGAGTACTTTCCAGCGATGCAAAGTTAGTATTTGTTAGGATTACCAAGAAAATTTCATGGAATTTTTCATGGATTATTTCACGGTTTATGGGTCCTCTTTTGATGAATGTTGTAGAAGTCTAGGTCTAGTCCTATGTCGTAGTATTGAAAAGAAAGTTTTATTAAATAATGATAAATGGCATTTCAGGGTGCAAAAAGGTATAGTTTTGGGTAATTTCATTTCTGGGTATGGGATCCTAGTAGATAAATCAAAAGTGGATGTCATTTATTCTTTAGCATTCCCCAAAAATGTATGGGATGTGAGGTATTTCCTGGTTCATACTGGATTTTACCATCGTTTCATTCGCAACTGTAGTAAAATGTCACTCCCCCTCTCCCTATTACTCCAAAAAAAGAATTTGTTTTTGATAATTAATGTGAGGAATCATTTAATAAGTTAAAATGGAGTCTCATGTCACCCCCAATAATCCAACCACCTCGGTGGGATTTACCGTTTGAGCTCATGTGTGATGCCTCTAACTATGTAGTTGGGGTAGTCTTGTCACAAAGGATTGACCAAGCTCTACATGTCAAAGACTATGACTCACGAACATTGGACCCTTTCCAAGAAAACTACACCAAACCTAAAAAATAATTTCTTTATATTGTTTTCGCCTTGGATAAATTTAGGTCATATCTTTTAGAGACCAATGTCATTATGTTCTCCGACCATGCAGCCCTCTGGTATCTCTTTAAAAACCAGAAAGCGAAACCATGTCTCATTTTCTGGATGATCCTCCTTCAAGAATTTAATCTTGAAATTAGAGATAAAAAAGGAGTAGATAATGTAGTGGTGACCATATTAGTTGGATCCCCCATCCTTAGAAATTGACTCATCCCCCTGTATTCCCATTAATGATATGTTTCTTGATGGGTAATTGTATCGTGTGCAAGATGTTATTCCGCGGTATACTGAAATTGTAAATTGTTTGGTAACATCTTGAATTCCTGTTGAGTTCAAAAAAACCAAACTAGTCATCAAAAACATGAGTCTCTTTGGTACATTTTGGATCACCCCTTCCTCTGGTTCACATAGAGTGATCATGACATTAGGCATTGTTTCCCCGATAGCGAGTCTGAGTATGTCTTTAGATTCTGTCACACTCTTTCTTGTGGGGGCCACATTGGTCTCCAACAGACTGCTCACAAGGTCCTTGATTATATTCTCTTTTGGCCAACACTTTTTTAGGATTCCCCTGAATTTTGAAAATCTTTTCTTCATTCTCAAAGAATGGGGAATGTCTCTAAAAGAAATGAAATTCTACAACAACCATTTCTCTTTCATGACATTTGTGATGTTTGGGGCATTGACATTATGGGTGCCTTTCCCAATTCCTTTAGAAACATTTACATTCTTATAGAGGCCGATTATGTGTCAAAATTGGTAGAGGCCTGATCCACAAAGACAGATGATTCCAAAAATAGTTGTGGAATTTTTTAGAACTCAGATATTTTGTAGCTTTGGATTACCTAGGTTCATTATTAGTGACTAGGGTTTTCATTTCTGCAACCGAATAATGCAATCACTTTTGCATCTGTACAGGGTCAGTCATAGAGTGTCTACTTCATATAACCCACAGACCAATGGTCAAGATGAGGTGTCAAATAAAGAGGTAAAATAGATTCTTCAAAAAATGGTTCAACCCAATAAAAAATATTGGAGTCTTCGACTTGACAATTCATTACGGGCCTACCGTACTGCTTTCAAAACTCCCATTGGATTGTCACCCTATCGTCTTGTGTTTGGAAAAAGGTGTCGCCTCCCTATTCAGATTGAGAATCGGGCATATTGGACCATCAAACAATGAAATTCTAATCATTTTGGGGTATGTGATCAAAGGAAGTTACAGATTCATGAGCTAGAAGAAATGAGAAGAGATGCATATGAGAACTCTAGGATTTATATAGAGTATACCAAGGATTCCCATGATAGTATCATCCATCATCATCAGTTTCATATTAGGTATAATGTTTCCCATTATAATTCAAGGATTAAGTTACATTTAGGTAAGCTTCATTCTCGCTAGTTTGTCCCATACACTATTATTAATGTATCTCCTTTTGGAGTTGTTCAGGTTCAAAATGAAGAAACCAAGAAAACATTCACTGTCAATGGGTAGTATTTAAAGCACTTCTATGAAGCCCTTCCAGAGTTTTAGATGGAGGAACTCCATGTTCAAGAAGCAATATACCAGTGAAACACACCAGGTTTTATCCTTCCTTCTCACATTCTCCATTAATACAGTGATGACACTGCACATTCTAGTTATGTGGGGATGGGTACATTCCTAGGTTACTAAGGAATTTTCCACATTTTTTTCTTTCATATCGTTTTCACCTTCTTTATGATATTTACACTTTACCCCATATTTCTAGGTTCATTAGGATTTTAATTATTTTCTCCTTTCTTCTCTTTTTTCCCTTCATTATGGTATTTTCCTTTTTCCCCATCAAAAATTTCAAACTTCCATGATTTGATGACCATAAGGAGGGAAATTAAAGATACCATAATGATGGTGAAAAATAATATCTATAATAATTTAACATCAGGGAGTGATTTTTAGTGATTTGGTTTTCCTTCAATGATATAAATTGATGTATCAATGGGAAACATTTGTGGTGATTGATTCCCCAAGTGTGAGTAGTTTTTTGGGAAAACTGTGTCACTAATATCTCCTCACATTTTTTCACCAAACCATAAAGTATGAATATTTTTAACTTAATATAAGGTAAATATGTGTTATATTAATATTTTTTATCTTTAAATGATATTTCCATACATTTTTTCCTTATTTGGTCTGTTTTATTATTGTACCAATTTGACCAATGTGTGCGTACCTAATGTCTGACTGTCGTATTCCCTTAAAAAAAATTATGTTTTGTCTTAGGTAGGTCAAAAACCACTCCTAATCAACTATTGATCTTATTATAACTATTTCAATAAGTTTCGTGAGGATATCAGACAAGGATTGAGAGATGAGAGTGATATTGTTTTCCAAATGAAACATCTAAAAAAATTAAAAAACAAAATAAACAAGGGGAGTGATGAAATGTAAAACATATGGGGATATCTAGGTCAGGATTTTATGGTTTGAATTATGGGAATTCATAAGTGAGTGGGTCCTGAAATATGATTTTAAAGGATGTAGGACAGGTTCGAGGAAAAAAATCATTTAAAGATGAATAATTTTAAAATAACATAGATTTGTTGGATAGAGAGTGGAAAGAATAGAATGGAATGGTTTTCACACACACCCATGGAGAGTTATCAAAATGGTTGACTTTTTAATTCCTTTCTCATGTTGGTGTCAGGAATCTCTTTGAATTTCATTGTGATATGATTTATAAGACATCCTTTTCCATTTTCACTAGGAAGAACTCCTCGGTGTGGTTCGTACATTGATCACATTACTTTAATAAATTAAAATTTCCCCAAATGTTAAATCTTCATGATGTTTAAAATATATATATACATCATTATATTTGGATATGTGACTTTTCCCAGGAGTGAAAATGTTTTGGTGTGGGGGTGTGATCGTACCACGATTCACTGTGTAATTTTTACCTTTACACAGTTGTGCTAAACATGTTTTATGTTGGAAATTATAAAAATAATGACATGTTGCATTCCATTTTTGAATAATTTATTTTTTATCACTCTTTAATGGTGTAATGTTACTTTTTTTTTCTGATTCCATTATAGGAGGAGGTGATATTGAGAGGCCAGGATGATGTCCAAGAAAAATGGGCCAAACAGTGCAATATCCATGCACACCAATGGACTCATCCACGCACTTATCTTGAACCATCATCCAAATGGGCTGAAAATTTTTGGGAGGGTCCAAAATGTATAGGGATAAATTTAATATGATGAAACCCAAGACTCATTCGGCCATCTGTTTTCCCAACCAACATGATTTTTCTAGCACACTACATCTACACGAAGTCAAAAGTGTTTTGTTGTGATCTATCCATATCTTAGAATATAGGTGTCTAAATTGTTCCAAACATTCGGTGGATATAGACAAGAGGAGTTTATATAACTTTTTTATTTATAAAAAATCGATATAAGTCTGTCTAGAGGTTGAAACGCATGTGAAATTTGTTTTTTATGAAATCTGTATGCTCAAAACCACTTTTCCATTTTCCAATAAAATGGAACCTTGGGCTCCCCATTTGTATGTTCAGCCAAGAGGCAATGATACAGTATTTTAGAGTCCCAATGAAGTCCTCTCATCATATAAGGGGTTCTGGAGGCCCCTATCCTCATTGGGGAATCAAGGATGAAGGCGAAGTTCCACCCGAGCTTCCTCCTCCTCCTGATATCGAGCTAAATAGTGGATGGTCATTTGGAAGGAGCTACACACACTTGGGAGGGAGTTTCAGCACTTTTTCTTCTACTGGTTTTTTTCATTTGTGTGATAAATATTTCACTTATTTTTTATCTTGACATTATTCTTCTCTGATTTCATTTCTATTGTTAAAATTAAGTGAAACACTTTTTTTCAACACCGATTGGGTTGAGATTTCAAGTGGGAATCTTGGGTTGTTCCGATTGGACAAGACAAGAGTCCTATTTATCTAAAATATACATAAGTTTTTAGTATTATTTGTTAGCCTTTATTCCCTATTATTGATACCCAATACTTGAAAACACGATTGTTGTGTCAAGGGGTAGTTCTTTGAGCATCGTTTAAGAGGCAAGAGGGAAGTTGAGATCTTGACAACTCTCAACCAAAAGAGTCCATTAAGCCATGTGTATTTTTCAGAATAGTGAACTCACCAAGATGTTTAGTGAAATTTAAATGATCTCCTTATCTCAAAATTCTAAATCACAACTTTTATTTATCAACTATTAAACTCTATAAATTAAGTAATTTACTTAAGTTTGTTTTCAAAACCACCCCCCTATTTTAGTAATTATTATTAAAAATACATACTCAAAACCAATCAACGCTCCATGAGATTTGACCTATGGTATTCCATAGACTATAAATAAATCTTAAAACCATAATCAATTTTATTTTTCATGAAATAATTGTCAATTTCATAAGAACCTTTTATGTGTAAAAAAACATCCTAGAAAACCTCATTTTCAGACGCCCATCATGCATATAAAATAGTATATAGCATGGTGAATTTTTTAACATGAATCTTGTAATGAAATAAATATGTTGAATAGTCCCTTATTGATTTAGTACCCTCCTTCTATATGACACTCAGTCATACAAAAATCCATCCTTTAAATTACCTAACAACTCTATATATCATCATATCCTAAGAATCACTAGGCTTCAAATGGGACCCATTGGGAACAACCTCAGAACGTCATCCATTGCGTCCTCCATAATTGTATGATCAAGGTTAAGGGAAAACCAAAGTGTCTCCAATTAGATTGTTCATTCGCCCGATAAAACATGTCCCAGAATAAACCTTCAAAATAGGTAGGGTCCTCAGAATAGTTGTAATATTGCATTAGCTTAGTAACAAGGACCCCTACCCTAGAGGCAATGCCAGGGGATCCCCTATTTCAGGATGTGGGGAGAACCACTTACTTTTCCCCCATATAATGTTTAGTGTCTAGTCTTTCTCCCCACCCATAAATAGGGTCACCACTAGTCAAATTGTTTGACTCGTGACATCCCCCATAGTGTATGATTCTAGTCATTATGATGGGATGTATCCCTGCTATAATCCTCCAGAAAATAACAGAGAATGTGTGGTTTTACAAATATTATAAATACTCTTGTTTCCCACAATGATAAGGAATAACATGGGCTTATAGGTAAATGAGGGTCATGACATTTATATGATAAATATATATATGGTAACATGGGAATCATTTTCTACATCTTCCTCTTGAATTCCATTTCGGACTCATCTAAAGGTGTAGTACCCAACACTTTTGAAATAAATGGGATTTCATTCTTTTCCAAATTTAACATACAGGAAGAATATCTAAGGTTGAACCCCATTACCCCCAAATATCATAGTCCTTATAAAGGGTAAATTCCTAGTTATTTATTTTCCAACATATGAGGCTTTATTCCTTTCGGGATCCTCAGGAATTCTTTGCCTAATTCTGACATCTACATTAGCTAGGAACCTCTCATGCAAATATCATTTATTCATTATGTTAAACTATAGAGTTTAGTTCTTACCACATAACCCTAAAATTTATTATGTGTTCTATTAAATGGAACTAAACTACATGGGTTATGATTCCTTTCATAAGTGTTTTCTTGGAAGCCCTCTCTCGTGGGCATGATCACAATATGAAAACATATTTTTACTTCCTAGGTGAATATAAATTTTATAGTTCACTATTTTTTATCTTAAAATATACATTGTGATAATAAAAAAAATATAAGAATATAGAATCCACATACCATTCATGGAGAACCATTAATATATATTTATGTCTCCATCGATGAAGACACTTTGATACATACATATGGATCTAAATTCAATACAATAAATAAATTGATTGTTAATGTCGGTGTGACATGTTCTATGTTCATGATTTAATAATGGATTTATGAATATGTCTTAAAAATATAAGAGTGTCACATAGTAATAAATGATTCCCCCCAAAATTGTGTGATGAGACCGACCTCATGTCATCACAAGAAATCTGTGTCCCAAAGTGTTGTTGGAACCATTTCCCTATGACAACCTACCTTTGGGGAGTAGGTTATTTAAATTTTGTAGTTTTGTAAACCATTGGGTGCCATCTATTCCATGAATAAATCGCCTTGGAAACCACCTAAAATGAATGTGAAACAGAATGGTGTGTCAGATGGGTTCTATAACCACCAAAATGTTTAGTTTAAACATAAATCTATTTTTACAGCTTGATTCCCAATAAAAATAAAAATTGGTAAAATTATGTGAATCATTATCCAAGATGACTATGTTGTTGATGCATTAGTCCCCTTATCCCAAAAAAATGCAATAATTCCAAATGGGTGTAAAAAATAATTAATTATGGATGAGATTGTTTGTTGAGATACTAATCTGATGGGTTTCTATTGTTCGAGTTTTAACAATCATTAAATCTTATCAAAAATTAATTCTAATCAAAATTGAATCACAATAACCATATAGAACATAGGAATTTGTTGTCATTATTGATGGTTCCTTAAAATATCAAAGTAAACATTCATCAAATGATATTATGTTTTGGTAGATCTCAATCACATACATTATAGAGTACCAACACTATGGTAATTAACATTATTTGAGGCTACACACAATTCCCTCTAATGAATAATGTACTACCAACCATCTATCCAGCATTGATTAATGATGAATAATAATAATAAATTCACCTTCTTATAAAATCAAATAAAAAGTCTATCATTGGATGGAAGTGAAAATTCCATCTCTTATCTTGAGGAGGTGGATCATGAGGTCGCCAACAACCTCATTCCAATGTTATAGGTGTCCCATCAACTGAATTATTCTAGTTTCCATTGTTTCCAACACCACACACCATCAAACCCATAGTATGATGAGGTTTTTTTATTGGGAGTCAATAACATGTCATTTAGGACCAGACACTCAATACAAATAGATGAGGGTAGCGATTAAACAACAAGTAATAGGACCCACCTTCATTCCCTCTAGAGAAACCCACCGACCAAATATAGTGGAAAGCTGTGAGCATGAACACAGAAATACCTGTATTTGTCAATCACTTAAGATATGTTTGGAAGAATCTAGATAAACCATCCAATAGATACTATAAACAAATAGTGGTCAGACCCAAATCTACACCCCACACTTGATTATTTTATTTTAATCCTGGAAATAAATGGAGGAAGGATGTAGACAAAAATCCCCACTCCAACTGAATAATGGTCCTATATCTCCATTCCATTTTCTGATGTTACATTTTATATCATTACAAGGATGAATTTCATATGAAAATACCTAACCATATTGTAAATACAAGAGACGATATAATAATAGTGTCGGATATGGTAAATGTGTTGGTACACAACCCTAACCCCACACATTGGGTGACTCAAAAACATAACATGAGAATCACCAATGAGAAGATTCACATTCCTAATCTTATACACAAGGCTCGTGTGTAAAATTCCTTGATAAATGGATATCTAATTCAATCCTATAAGGCCATTCCAACATAAGGGTACTTGTATACCATGATTGACACCCCCTAGAAGGCACATGTCCCTACATAAATCCTCGGACACGTCAAAAAATTTAAGGACTAAAATGTGAGCTACTATAACTATTCATTGTTTGGGTAAGATTCTACACAAAGTTGGAGAACCTAATTAACGAAGGGAAATAATATAGAAATAATCCCCACTAAATATGATTTTAATATAAATAGTTACCCCATGAAACCACTCTTATTAATACTGGTGTCCATGTAGCCCATAGACATTAATCTATAGTGGTTCAAGATGATATTCTGTCATTACCATTTTATAAAGATAGTAGATACAAGCATGAATGTACACCCATCAACATTTATTGAATATTTTCTAGAGGTATTCTTCAGACATCATTCCATGATGAATTATTTAATGTCTATGAAATAATCGAACATTAGATAATGTATCCTTACAAGAGCTATAGAAACCATCTTCATGGATAGAATATCAAAGAGAAAGAACGTACTCCCCTTTTTATTATCATCCTAGAATATACTCCCATGGTTATATGTTGTATAAATTATCATTGTAGTCAAAAATCAATCCATGAAGGTAATACTCCACATGATGACATTCATTAAAAATGTCCTCACCACACAAAAAAATCATTTCATCAAGAAAATCCATTCATGGTTAATATGGTATAATAAATCCTTCATATTAACACCAACTTGGTAAAGTGAGGTTATTAATTCCTGATACCTAATCATTGATAGGTTATACTATTTCTCAACCAGAAGAAAACTGTTAGAAATAATCGTTCTCTGAACAACCCTTAGATCACTTTCCATCCAATATGATAGATAAAATACCATATGATCATATTGTCAACAATAAATATATAGGGAAATGACCAATTGGTTATAATATTATTGATGAACCTCTCTGAATAGATTAAAGAGATAAATTTCTCATAATGAGGTAGTTATATAATAAAAATATAATTGTAATGTTCTGGACTTTATCCACTCTCCAATTCTTCATTCAAGATAAATTTTCTAAAAAATATTTGCATGAAATTCACCTACATATATTGATAACTATTATTCAACTAAAAAAATGTATTACATCATTATGAATATCTGAGTCACATTACGGTTATATAATAAATGTCATCAAACCAACTTGGTGGTCTTTCTACCTTTACAGAACCCACGATTGGTAAAATAATACGTATCTCATCAATGTTCATATCACAATGCATTAATTTAGTTGTTCATGATTATAATTCATTCCCTATAAAGTGTTCATGTCATAAAATGGGGCCAACATTGGGGATTTTATTTCACCTCCATATGTGATCATCAAATCTCGATGAATGTAATATCATGTAATGTTATAGCATCAGGAAATATTGGAAAAAAATAATATACTCTGGAAAATAAGTATTATCTAAAAAATCATCCAGAAATGAAAATCGAATACATTTGGATAATATAGAGAAATCCATTAAAAATATTATTTCATCAATCCAATGAATATAATGATCCTGCCTCCCACTCAAGAGAAAATAATCTTCATGAGACGTAAATATCTATATAAGTAGATGGCTCAAGTGAAATTCATAAAATGTACCAAGACCATGTTCGAGGAAAGCACAATAAAGTCAATATAGAGGTCATAAATGAATCTAACTTGCCATAATAAGAGAAACCCCATCACATAGGGATGGGATAATTTTTAACAAAACCATTAAGGATGAGAAATACATCATTATAATGTTATTAAAGTGAAAATGAAGAACCCCCATCTTGCTTGTCTTGTGGAATTTTTACGTCAAACTCCTCCCCAGTGAAATTAACACTTTTATCTGTTCAGAGGAATTCCAAAAAAACTCTATTAAAATGGTAACGCCTCGACCCTAGTTACCCATAATCAGTGCATTATTACATAACCTTGGCATGATACAACGAATCATGCCCCTAAAGACTGATCATTTTAGTATCCTTGTAATTTTTAGATACATAAAAAAGTTTTACATTACATTTTGAAATGAAAAACAATAACATTGTGTCTCTTTTGAAGACATTCATATCCTTTAGACAATCCCTTCAATTTAGTCATAATATGCTCCTTTGCATCCTGGGAAAAATAAAACATAAAAGGGGGTGAGCTCAGATTCCCAGAAAGGATAACAATATAGGTGAAACTTTCATAAATAAGCATAAACATTTAAGTCAATGTATAAGACTAAAACACATGACTTTAAAATATAAACATCAGCATAATATGAAAAATATAAATCAAATAATGTTATTTAATTCTTCACATGGATATTCTACTAGTATAATAATCACATGTAATATCAATAGCCAATTTCTTAATGATAGAATGAATAATGTCAGGCATTATAACCACATAGTCATGGCCACGGGCCAAGACTACAAATAAGATTTTGTCAAGGCCTTGTTTCAAGACACTAGTTTGTCTCATGATACCTACCGATGCATCAAAGAGCTATAGCAGGCTCCACTCATCACTTACTATGTCCAATTCATTCCTCATAAGAAAATGATGAAACATAACATAAACATTCATATTTAAAATAGCATAATAAATATTAATAATTTATCCATAAACCATGAATGGTATAAAAATAAAACATCAAAGGTCATCTATATCACAAAAACATCAATAAAATATGAATGATTTTATCATAATAAATCCACCTCAAACGAGTGTAAAATCTATCAACGGATGTTGACATAGATGAAATATAAATTATTTTAGAGAAATATCTCTTTCTATTTTGAAATCATTTAAAATTCACATAATTTTAAGGAAGGTATTTATTTTGAAAATATTATTATAATATTTTAAGGGAATATTGGAGATGTTATAACATCGTAAAATAGTCACACTCACCCTATAAGTTAAAAAACATTATTTCGATAATTTTGTCGAAAATGTCGTAAATGACCTTGTGAGGAAAATTATGGAAAGAATACTTTATAAAAATTCTATAAAAAGTAAAAAAAGGGTATAAATGTATTTAACCCATAATCTAAGAAAGAGTAAAAAAAATTGAAATACATTTTTTGTAAATAGAGATGTGGATGATAAATAGGTCCCATTAGATACTCATGTATAAACAATCTCGGATAATGAAGAGATTATAGAATTAACCCTTACCTTGTACTTTTCCTAGACCGAGGGTACATTAACCTCCTATATAATAGTTAATTAATTGTTATTAAATTATATAAGAACCAAATAGAGAAATATGATATCATATATGATCTTATATTATTTCTTTGTTAATAATATTTCAGTAGTATCATTGTTTCAGGTGTTAAATGATTCGTTTGCCTTTATATGATTGGTTATATAAGCCATGTTTGTTATGGAAAGGATGTATTTTATTAATATATAAAATTATTCTAAGTTATTAAACATTATTTTTAATCATAAAATGAATAATATTATTTAATTGTTATGATGGGAAATGAATTTCATCATGTTCCTGGCGACGGTAATCCGTACGTACGCACGAGCGACAAAATCATTATATTGATGGTGAAATCATATGTAATTGGATGGTATATACTATATATAAAGAATAAATAACATGTTATATTTATTAATTACATTATTTTTACTCATTATTATACTCATACAAATAATTAAGTGTTTGAATAACAAACTACACCACGACGTGGAGATGGTAAGTTGTACATACGCACGTATGGTGACTTGTCATTTATAGGATGGATAGAATAATGAATATGGTTGTACCATGTTTATAATAATATAAAATTATGTATAAGGTACTAGATTTATTATTTTGGTATTGAAACAAAAAAGAAATAAAAAGTGGAAGAAGAAACGAACTTTGAAATAGGTGGGGAAATTATTACCTCTTCTACAGGTGATCCTTTTGAGTTGACCAAACAAGATCCTTAGGCTAGATTTATTATCAAAGTAAGGCCTCTAGAATAAATTTAGGGTATGTGAGAGGATATTTGAGAAGGTTTTGGACGAGCCAAATGGATTTGGAGGTGTGATTTGGAGAGAAGAAGAAGTACCCTTTTATAAGAGTGGTGAGGGTCACTTTGGAAAAGCCTGAAATATTATTTTATTATAGAATCATATTTGGTTTATAATGGCTCAAAAATGATTTATTTCAAGGATAAGGTGGGTATGGGTTGAAATCCTCTCAACAAATAGTTTTTACACAGGTTTTGGTTACCATATTAACCATATCATTTAGATTTAACTCTTAGTTAAATAGTTAAATATTTACCCTGGATTCTTGTATTATTATAATAAATGGTTTGTAAACATACTATAAAAATCCAATCGAACCCCAAGTGGTTAATTATTGATATATATAACTTTATCTATGTCATTTTTCCAATTATTATATTTTTATGAATATTATATCAATTAATAATAGAGTATTTGTTTTAAAATTGTGAAAGTCAAATTTTCCTTTTTTTCCTTCCATCGATACGATAAAGTCATTTTGACTTTCACAAAAATAAAATACCAAATTGTGTCAAAATTGTTTTAAAATTGATGAATAAAAACTCATAGAATGTGGGTTTAGATAACCTTCAAATTTTCCATTTTTTCCTAACCAATTTATGGCCCTATGAGTTTTTATTCATCAACATCATACCAACAAGTTGGTTTGCAACATCTTGTTCCATATAATCCATCATATGGTTTAGATAACCTTCAAATTTTCCATTTTTTCCTAACCAATTTCTGGCCCTATGAGTTTTTATTCATCAACATCATACCAACAAGTTGGTTTGCAACATCTCGTTCCATATAACGCATCATATGGTGCCATATGAATAATTGAATGGAAGCTATTATTTTTGTAAAATTCTACCAGAGGTAAATATTGATCCCACATACCATGAAAGTCAAGTGAGAAAGATCTCAACATGTCTTCTAAGGATTGAATAGTTCATTAGGGTTTTCCATCAGTTTATGGGTGGTAGGAAATGCTCAAAAAAAGTTCTATATCCAGGGCCTTCCGAAGAATTTTTCTAAATCTTGATGTAAAATTGGGGTCACGATCAGAAAAAATGGATAAGGGTATTCTATGAAGTCTTACAACTTAATTAATAAATAATCTTTCTAAACGTTCAAGTGGTAAATCTTCTATTCTAGCAGGAAAATGTGTTGACTTTGTAAGATGATTAACAATGTCCTATATTTAATCATTCCTTCTTGGAGTATTTGGTAGCCCCATGACAAAGTCTGTGGTAATATCATCCCATTTCTACTCAGGTATGGGAAGAGGTTGCATGACTCCTCCAGGATGTTGTCTTCCAGCCTTAACCTTTTGACAAACCATATATTTTGACACATAATTAGCAATCCCCCTCTTTATGTAGTCCCACAAAAAATGTTCCATCAAATCACTAAACATCTTATTGCTACCAGGGTGTATAGAAAAATTGGAGTTATGGGCATCATCCAGCAATTCCCTATTTAGATCAGGTATATCAAGAACACAAAGCCTCTTCCCAAATTTCAAAATTACATCTTCATATAAGAATTCAATAAAATCTCTAATACTTCACATATTTAAATTTATTTTGAAACTCTTCATCATCAGTTTGATGAATTTTTATCCTTTATATCAATTATGTTTTGGAAATCATTTGAATAAGTATTGATGTTTCACCTTCCATGATTATTCCATTATCCATCTTTACTTGATCCATGAACATAGGATCGCTTTAAACTCTTATATTGTTCAAAACTCTATGATATTTTCTACTCAAAGAATCTACCACATTATTTTCCTTCCTGGGTGGTAGTTTATAGTGAAATCATAATCCTTGAGAAGTTCAAGCCATCTTCTTTTCCTCATGTTGAGTTCTTTTTGTGAGAAAATAAACTTCAAACTCTTGTGATCATTATATATCTCACATTTTTCACCATAGAGATAGTGTCTCCATATCTCAAATAAAAGATTATCTCATCTTACTCAAGACCGTGAGTAGGATAGTTTTTCCTTGAATTTTTAGCTATCGTGATGCATAGGTAATAAATTTATTATTCTGCATAAGGAAATAACAATGTCCTTTCATTAAAGCATCACTATAAATAAAAAACTCATCATTCCCTGGTGGTATATTCATGATAAAAGCATTGACTAATATTATATTATATTCATAAAAACATTCTTCACACACTTTCTTCCAAAAAAATTTAACCCCTTTACGTGTGAGCTTGGTTAATGGGTTTTCCAATAGGGAAACGTTAAGGACGAAACACTGATTATAACCTGTGAAACCAATAAAATAGCATACCTCATTTATACTTATCGGTGCTAGACATTCTTGTATTGCTCTTGTCTTAGAAGGATCAATATAGATTCCATACTTAGAGACAATATGGCCAAAATAAGAAATTTAATGAATCTAGAATTCACACTTGCTAAACATCCCATTTAACTCATTTATTATAATGGTTTTTAGAATATTTTGCAAGTTATTTTCATGATCTTCATAGTTTTTTGAGTATATCAATATATCATTAATAAATACTACCACAAGGTCATCATGATATTCCTTGAAAACTCTATTCATTGGAACCATGAAAATATAGGGTGCATTAGTCAGTCCAAAAGGCATTACTGTAAACTCATAATACCCATACCTGGTACAAAATGTGGTCTTCAGAATGTATTCTGTCTTAACATACAACTATTGATATCCAGATCGAAGGTCAATCTTTGAAAATTATTTAGCTACATGAAGTTGATCAAATAAATCATCAATGTGAGATAGGAGATACATGTTCTTTATTGTTATAGAATTGATATCGTTGTAGTCAATTCACAACCACAATGATCCATCTTTCATCATAAAAAAAAAGAATATGGGCTCCCCCTGGAGAAACAATGGGGGGAATAAACCCTTTATTACTCAATTCCTCTTGTTGTTTCCTTAGTTCTACTAATTCCACAATGGTCATTCTTTAAGGGGTCTTTGATATGGGCCTTGAACTAAGAATTAAATTAATGGAAATCTCAATTTCTCATTCTGGAGGATGTCCAGGTAAATCCTCTAGAAACACATCAACATATTCTTGCACAATAGGTACATCCTCTATTTGAACATTATTTTCCTCACCCATAGTTATTTAATATTCTTCCTCCCTATGAATTGAATTTAGTAGATCTATTTGGGGTGGCTCTAGATAAGAATCAGATAGTGATGTTTTTTCTCTACAGATATGGTACTCTTTATAATCATCAAAAATTATAACCTTCTTCTTATTACAATATATTTTTGCATTATAGTCTGAAATACAATCCATACCGATGATTATATCAAACTCCATCATGGGTATGATGATGAGATTAGCTAATAAAGAACATTTATATTCCCTAATGGGAGCTGATTCACAAAACATTGTTGCAATGATGCTTCCCTTAAGAGTTTTCACTGAATACTCCCTTGAAAAATCAAATTGGAAATATAAAATTTTCATAGGAAATTGGGAAGATATGACACAATGAGATGACCCAGAATCAATTAAAGCATTGTCTGAGCTTAAAGAAACAATTAAATTACCTACCACCACGTCTTTCGAAGCTTCAACATCACCATTAGTGATCGTATAAGCTTGGTATTTCTCCCTTTTCCTTTTCAGAGGTAATTTTCCATGGTTCTTAGGAAATTCATTTTCATAATTTCCCATTTCTCTAGATTTGTAGCATTGAACTTTGACAGCCTCTTTCGTTCCCTTGGAATCATGAGCTTAGTGGCCTTTTTCACTATAATTGTAACAGTCTCCCATTCCCTTCAGGACAGTACTTGTGTGTTTCTTCACACATTTACCATAGGATGTAAATTCAACATTTCCTTCTTCCCCTTATTTTTATTCCTAGAGTGTTCAGTAGATCTCTTATTTTTTTCCTCTACTTTAATGTCCAAAGACTTAGAGAATTCTTTTTCTTTCTTGATAGAACATGAGACAATATATTGGTATGATTAGAAGGATTGTAAGACTAATGCTCAACAGAGAAATGGTTTTAACTCATAAAATAATCTATTAATCTAACTCCTTGGGTTACATATATAATCTGTTTCATGCATTGCTAACCTTGTAATGTTATCCTCATACTTTATGACATTCTCATCCCCATTTTTCCTCAGACTCATAAATTGTCTTTCTATATCCGCTTCATGGTCACGAGAAAATTATTTTTCTATGAAAATCTCTTTAAACACCCTCCATTCCATATTTTATACATATTAATCCTTCTTTTTGTTTTGAATTAATGACCATCATTGATCTGCATCGCCCATGAGGTGATAAACTGCCAAGAAAACATTTTCCTTTTCATTACTCCCCAAAGAAAGAAATATTTTCTCTAAGGAACTTATCCACTAATAAGATACAAATGAATTTTTAGTCACATTGAATATTATAGGTAGTTTCTTTATGAAGCAGTCTAACATTTATCCTCTCTGTTTTAGATCAGGGTGCTCCATAAGGGTAAGGTTTTTATTTATAACCTGAGTGAGTTGTCCCAGTATGGTGATAAGCTGATCATCACTAGTTGCATCACCAACTCCACTATAATTATCATGAGTGTGAGGGAAATCCTACTGCATCCCTTGGGTCACTCCCATTGACTCCCCCTAGCTCACTGCCCTTGGTGAACTTCCACTCAGTTTATAGACGTGAAGATCTATTCATCATTATAAAAGAATACATCCTCTATTTTATGTAGATGATCTATTGAAGTCCAACTCTCAACCGTAGACTAATCTCACTTTTCACCTAAGGTATCGGGCAATCTTCCAGCTTTCGTGACACTCCAAAAAGACCGATGTACTTCAACAACACCTGGTGCACTTCTCCATGCCCGGCGCGCAAGTTTCAAGATGGCACGCATGTATCATCGTGCAAGTCCAAACTAGGTCGCAAGTTCACCTCAACAACTTGCGTGACACTCACTTCTTCAACTTCAAACTTGCGTGACTCAACCCCTTTCTCACCCAAACCACCTTGGACGTGCAGCAAACAACTATCACACAACTTCAACTTTTACGACCCACCACCACTTGAGCGACCACTACACCTGCGTGACGGGATCTCTGAATTTCTCAATGTCTGAACTTCATACTGAATGAGGAGGGGTTGACCTCAATTTATAGTCATTTGGATACCCTACGTGATGGTTCACAAGTCTTCCTTCAATGAACAAGTCTCAGCCGTCCAGGTCACTTGCGCGACAAAACACAAACACTTGCGTGACCAAACTCAAAACATGGGTGCCCCTTCATCCTTTTCCATATTTTGATGTTCTGATCTTGAAAAAAATCTTGCGCGCAAGTTTACACTCCTTCAAGTTAACGGCACACAAGTCTCTTTTCCAAAAACCACTTTTCTCCATTTGTCGATTTTCAGGCCCAAAAATTTGACATACACTCGGAAACAGTGCCACCGTCAATACTATTGTCTACCTGAACTGTATGATCACATTGCTGTCACACATTCTGAACTTCCACTGATGATTGAAAACAAACACAGACCATACTCCAATTCATTCATAGAATATCCATGGTTCCAACAGAAACTCTTTGTCAAATGTTTCACTCCATGTTACATCTGTGTCAGAGCTGCCTCTACCTGATTATATCCATACATGGATGTTTTTCTTGTAAAACTCACAAATTATCCCAAAATTCTATAATTTAATTCTATAATTATACTCAAAGTCTATCATAGGTTAATGTTCTCTAATCAGAGTTTTTAAAAATCTAGCTTCCAATGTTTGTACTATAATTTATATAATACCAACTGTAATGCCCGGACCCAAGTTACCCAGAGTTAGTGCATTGTTATATAACCTTGGCATGATACAAGGAATCATATCCCGAAATACGGATCAGTTTAGTAGACTTGTAAGTAATAGATACATATATAAGTTTTACATTACATTATAAAATGAAAAAAAACAAAATTGTTTCTCTTTTGAACACATTCATATCCCTCAGACTATCCCTAAAGGTCAGTCATAATATTCTTCTTCACATCTTGGGAAAAATAAAAAATAGAAAGGGGTGAGAATAGATGCTCAGTAATCATAAGAATATAGAAAAAACTATCATAAATAAGCTTAAACAGTTAAGGCAATGTATAAGACTTAAATAGAAGCCATTTAAACATAAACCTTTCCATAATATGGAGAAGATAAATCAAATAATTCCATTTACTTATTCACATTAATATTATTCTAGTCTAATAATAACATGTAATATCCATAGCTAAATTAATAACGATGGAATGCATAATGACAGATATCATAACCACATAGTCATGGCCTTATTTCAAGACTACAAATAAGATTTTTTCAAGGCCTTATTCCAAGACCCTATTTTTTCTCATGAGACCTAATGATCCATCAAGGTGTTATAGTGGGTTCCACCCATCACTTACTAAGTCCAATTCATTCCTCATATAAAATAGATTGAAACATAACATAAAGAATCATATTAAAACTAGCATACAAAATGTTAATACTTTAACCATAAACCATGAATGGTATAAAAATAACACGTCCATAGTAAAAAATATCACAAAACCTTCAATAAAATATAGAATATTGTATTATAATAAATCAACCTTAAACAAGCGTAAAATCCATTAAAGGATGTAGACATCGATGAAATCAAAACAACTTGAGAGAAATATCTCTTAATTTTTTGAAAAAATTTAAATGTAACATAATTATAAAATGAAAACATTTATTTTGAAAATATTCATATAATATTGTAAGGTAATATTAAAGATTTTATAACGGTGGAAAATAGTCACACTCACGGTATAAGTTAACAAAACATTGTTTCCTTAATTTTGTCGAAAAGTTTGTAATGAACCTTGTTTGGAAAATGATGGAAAGACTACTTCATAAACATTCTATAAAAAGTAAAAATGGAATAAATTACTTTAAACCATAGTCTAGGAAATTGTAATAATTTTTTGAAATACATTTTTAAGAAACACGGATGTGGATGATAAAGAGGTCCCAGTAGATACTCATGTACAAACAACCTCAGATAATGAAGATATTATATAATTAAACCTTACCTTGTAATTTTCCTTGATCAAGGGTATGTTAACCTCATTTATAATAGTTAAATCATTGTTATTTAATTATACAAGAACCACATACATAAATATGATATCATATATGATCTTCTAATATTGCTTTGTTAATAATATTTTAGTAGTATCATCATTTCAGGTGTTAACTAATTTGTTTTCCTTTATATGATTGGTTACGTAAGCCAAGTATATTATGGATAGGATGTATATGATTCGTATCCAAAATGATAATAAGTTCATAACCATTATTTTTAATCAAAAAACGAAAATTATTCTTTAATGGTTATGATGGGGAATGATTTTCATCGTGTTCGTAGAGACGGTAATCCGTACGTACGCACGGGCGACAATATCAATCTATTAATGGGGAAATAATTTGTAATTAGATGTTATGTCATATATATATAATCTTTAACATGTTATATTTATTATTTACATCTGTTATACTCATTATTATACCCATACAAATAAGTAAGTTTTATAATAACAAACTACACCACGATGTGCAGATGATAAGTCGTATGTACACACGTATGGTGACTTACTATTCATAAGATGGATAGAATAATGAATATGGTTGCACCATATTTATAATAAACTAAAATAATTTATATGATAATGGATTTATTATTTTGTTATGGAAACAACAAAGAAAGAGGAAGTGGAAGGAAAGAACATTGAAAACAGTGGTGAATTTATTACCTATTATTCAGATGTTTCCTTTTGAGTTGATAAAAATAACTCCATAGGTTGGCATTATAATAAAATTAATTCCTCTAGGTCTACATGAGGGTAGTTGGGAGGATATTTTAGTATAGTGTTTCTATGCCAAATGGATTTGGAGGTGTGATTTTAAGAGAAGGGGAAGTACCCTTTTATAAAATAGGTGAGAGTCACTTTAGGAAAAGCTTGAAATATTAATTTATTATACAATAATATTCAGTTTATAATGTCTCAAAAATGATTTTTTATAGTATAAAATGTTTATGGTTCTAAAACGCTCAACCAATAGGTTTTAGAAATTTTTAGGTCACCCTATTAACCTTATCTTTTAGATTTAAATCTTAGTTTAAAAGTTTAACTTTTACCATGTGTTCTTGTATTATTATAATAAATCATTAATAAACTAACTATAAAAATACAATATAACCCCAAGTGGTTAATTATTGATATATCTTACCTTATCTATGTCATTTTTTATAACCATATATTTGTAGTAATATTATATCAATTAATAATATAGTATTTGTTTTAAAAACTCATTTATGTAAATTTTGACACACTTTGGTATTTTGTTTTTGTGAAAGTCATAAAAACTTTATCACTTTGAAAGAAATTTATTTAATCTACCATAACATGTCATATTAACCTATAAAATTATTGAAATTCATCAAAAGTCTCAATATAAATTTATATGGATATTTATAATGTCAATTATTTAAATCTTTCATTAATAAGGTAATTAATGCCTCATCATTGTATCATAAATAAATTTAATTATTAAATATATAAAAAATATAAATAAAATTCCATTACGTAGGAAATAGTTTTAGATTTTTAATTTATATTTATATTAGAATTTATGTTATGTATAACCCAATATTAAAAATGGTTTAGTTATTAAACATTTAAATGAACACTTTAAACTCTTATTTCAATAAAATAATAATAATTGTATTAATCTAATCCAAGTGGACAAAAAGGATAATATTTTATTCCTAAGTTATATTTTGGTTTATATAAACTTATCCAATAGAATTAGGACATGTTTTAGGATAATTATAATATCATTTTGTATATTTAATTACCATGTTTACTTTTAACAATGATAAATAAAAGGCAAAAGATACTATTCACCAAATATTATTTTCATCTTATTGAACCAAATTTTATTTACTAATGTAAACCATGTATCTTGGATATTTTAAATTTAATTCACAGAAGTGGTAAAATTATGTTTTATGAAAATTTACAAATGCGCCTAGAAGGTGGGTAAGAGATAGTAAAAAGTTCAATAAAATTTTATATATCTAATATTGTTATAAAATGACTCCAACGAATTTCATTAAACATATATAAGTATTATGTATCTATTTTTAATGAAGAAGTTTTTAAATAAAATAATTAATTATTTAAATAAAAAGTCATCTTTAAACAATAACGCAATGTTTTTCACTATTCATCAAAAATTGAATTTTTTCATAAAAATACCAAAAATTCACCCTAAGATAATAGTGATATTATAAATCCAAAAATGAAATCCATTTTGAAAAATAAATGTTATAAAATTTCAAAAAGTGGGTATTACTATTCATAACATCTAGTTTGATTGGTCGTGGTGTGCTAGAACTCGAAGTTGCGTACAATGGAAGCTATTTTATTATTCAAAGAGAAGTGTACCATGGAAGGTCGGGGTGTTACAAAAACCATACCTTCTAATTTATTATTCATGAACATGAACACAAAAATTATATAGAAGTTCCTTATGATCACACTTCACTAAATTTCTTCAAAGGGATACTTTAAATAATGGATGATCTCTCATAATTTTCTAAAATTAAAATGACATTTAAAGAGGGAAACCAATCATAGGAATCAAAAATATTCTAATGAATGACCCATGAGTAACTGGTTCTCCCATTATTTAGAAACAGATGAAATTCCCTCATTGCAGTTCATGTTAGTAAACATCATAAACACTACCCTTACTGATGCTGAAGAATAGAAGGTCAATGCAGGAGAATAAGAGTAGGATAAGCCAATTTAAAATATTATCCTTAATGAAATAACCGAAGAGTTTATGCATACTATAAATCATAGTATTTCTTAATGTTTGGAATCTTCATGCAATTCTCAATTTCCCCCACCCTCAATATAAATTATTCAATGAAAACTGAAATTCTGTGGTTCCATCCCACATGGGACCTTTGGGTGTATAATCCCTCACAACATAGTAAATATTGGATTAGTATGAGAAATAAAATAGGGAATAGAGAATCCTTAATACCAAAGAACACTTGGGTAATATTACTACTTAATATAATAGTAAAAATGAACATCATTTATCTCCCCCAGTTGATGTCTATCCCCAAGAAGATCTTATCATGATATCAAACGTAGATTCACATTGTCCACTAAATTAAGGATTAATGACACAAATGTTTTTTGACCCCATAGTATCCAGATATCAGTAGTTCTATTTATTTGGTATAAAAACACATATAGGTAATAGAAATCCTCAAAGATGATCCCTTATCAGTTACCCTACACGAGAACATTCGGAACATTCATAACTAGCCCAACATGTTGTAACCATTTATCAGGATCCTACAAAGATGGCCATTCCCCCCATTCTCATTGACACTATTGAAACATTTCAATCTCTATTTGAAATCATGGAGTTATGATGTGCACTAGTTTTACCAGAGATGTAGTCTTACCTTGATTGGGTAGATGAATCTCTTCTCACAAAAAATTCAATTCATTCCATGTTCCTAATATTTAATTTTTTGTGGGAATGAAAAAATTATCCGACTCACTTCATGTCTAGGTGTGACCCAATAAAAGATTCTTTTGAGAAATAATAAGGATATAAGAGAAGATGTATTGTACAAATGTTATAAGGATTGACATTTACTTAGTATATGAGTCTACAAGTATGATCAATCATGTGAAGGTAAGATCTTCACTGAAACTTCCACTCTCAATTAATCTATATATTAAATAAGTCAGCATTCCTTAATGTATAAAAGTGTTCATAATTAGAAAATTATAGGGTGTTGTATTTCATTACTAGGTGGATGTGTTAGTCTTATATTGTGAATTTTTAGTATCCTCAAGAATATTTTCATGGTAATTTAATTAAGAATCTTCATGATGGGAAATAAACACCTCTTATCCTTGTAATTTTTGTCCACGTGGATTTCAAGATCAAGAGGTATTCTTAATATGGTTGAAAAAATCTATTTTATGACCCAAGGAAAAATCTTATCACAAAATAATGTATTATTAGAATAGGATGCATATATTTTAATTTTAAATGGTTATGTTGAAATCGTCCTTGAAACCATCTCAATATTTGATTCCCACACAACCTATCATGATACCTCCTCCTAAATGTCAGGATTAGTAGTAGTATCATCATTCGGATTATGTGAAATAGTTGAATCACACATAATACGTGGATTGGATGAAAAATGTCCCCTTTTTTAATGAAGATAAGGATATGTGTTACATTTAAGTAGCCTGGGAAAACAATATGCAAACCCTACCAGAACCAAAGTGAAATGACCAAGTCATCCATTATTATATCATTAATTATTTCGCTATTAAAAAAAATATTGGGGAACACAATCCTAGAAAGATTATTTTTCAATGATTTAGAATAAAAGATGGTTGATTATGGGATAGTGAAGATGTTCAAACCACCAGTATAGGTATCATGTGGTTTTATTTACACATTAAAAGAAGATAGATAATTGAATTATGTTTCCATAAATAATTCAAATAAATTTTGTTGTGGAATTAATATAAAACCAATCAACTAAACACATATTATCCATAAAGAATAGTTAAAGCAACCAATTGTTCTCCCAATGTTTTCTGTTACGGTATAACTAACTCCATCAACCCTAAAACCATCTAATGTAAAATGTTCTATAAAACATAATAGCCAAAAGATGATGGAAAAATAGTAGGAAGATTAAACTAAAGATAGGAATATTTTATCCTTGACTGCCTCAAAAATCATTCAATCAGTCGTAATAGAATGGGAGTCACCCCAACCAATGTAACACAATAACTAACCCGTAACATGTAATCCTAATTAGATGAATAATTTATCATCATAGTTATTAATATAATTAATTTAATGGAAATATTATTTGATGATGAGTGTTATTATGAGCATGAGATTCCCACACCAAATTAGGTTAACATGATTTGACATGCAATGAGCCAGGAAATAAAAGGGAGTTGAAACCATATCTGAAAAAAATATGTCAACCTCATTCTTATTGATGCTATCTATGATTCCAAAACCCATCTGAATACCCTTTTAAAATACATGAATTAATTGGAATATTCTTCCAAAGAAGTAAAAAATCACTCTAAACTAATAATTCTAGAATGATGATTGACACTTAATCTACAGCATGAACAAACCAATGAAGCATGTTTGACAAAGTGGCCTGATCCAATTATAGACAAAATGGCCTCAACTTATTCTCAATCACCTAACCCATCTACCGCAAGAAATTAATCCCCATGAATTCATTCTAGGGAAAAATTATCCATAGGGAAAAATAGTCCATTGAATCAAAAGTATAATATCTTGAAGCAATTAGACACAACTATGGAAAGTATTCAATTCTATATTCTCTCAACTAGTTAAAGAATCTATGGGATTAATTCGTAGATAATTTATTTTCATTAAAGTGTTTGATGTAGATGTTATTTCTACCAAGGTATATCACGTAAATATTTACCATATAGAATTACATGTAGTTATCTAATTCACTAAATAAGATATAGATAATGTTATTGATGGAAACATTAGGCCACAATATGTATATGGAAGATTAGATGTCCTTGAAATATGATGAAATTACATTGGAAATGGCTCATGAGTCAACCTTATTCCAATTTTAATACATTTCGACTAAGGTACACTAGAGTTGATTTTCCCCCTTCTTCTCTAATCCTTGAACTATATAATAATGTAAAATAGAAACCCCTCAGCCGCATTATTATTATATCTTAGTTTGTGAATATGGTGTCCAAATCTATGTTTTTGGTCATCTTCAATGACACATATTTCAATTCCTGACTAGGAATACATTGGTTTCAATAGCATGTGTGATCCCTTCATCATAACATCAATTACTTAAATACACCAACAATGGGATTAAATGGAATTATATGGTGGAAAATATATTTTCATATCTTACGAATATCAATATATTAATAGAGGATTATACCAAAGTGAAGCAAGTAAACACATAACATATTGTATTTTTTGGGATACTATTCCAAATAGTTTAGAAATTACCCCAAATATCCCAATTAAATAAAATATTGATGAATATGTTCTTCCCATTAGTCTGGTCGAAGATATTATCTCAAATTCTTATAAATTCTCTATGGTCTTATTGATATCATCCATGATTGTTGTACTAAAGGTGACTGATTAATTATTTTACTCTATTATTTAAGGAAAAACCTCAAATGGAAATACTCCAATGTTATCATCAAATCATTAAAAGACAACCAATTCATATACTAACACTTTAAAAGTCTTTATATCTCTATTGTAACATAGTTCCCATGAAACATATCCCTCCCCAAAATATAATGTTTCCTTATCATCTCCCATTAAATCCTACAAGAACACATTAGATGAGGAAGAGGTAAAGGGTGAAGTTGATAAAAAAAATCCTTATATAGGCTCCTCCAGCATTAGTGGAAGGATTATATGAAAATTTTGATGAACTCTAATAGTTAAATCTGGTTATATCAGGTAACCCAAAACAAACATTGATCAGTGAAACTATACCCCTGGATGATATATAATGTTTTGAATGTTTTCTAAGTTACCACCAGGATTTTTTCAACAAAATTACATATATAAGTAATGAATTAATCCTAATGTTGCTACCCATCAGTTATTATTTCTAGGAGGCCATCATGATTAAAAGAAGGCACCCATATAGACACATATGACTCATTTTTCCTTAGTGGAAGTCAACATTGAAAAACTCATCAATGAAAATATCATTTTGAAAGTATAATACATGAAATGTATCCCAAAATGATTACCTATTAATTAAAAAATGAGCAGATAAGGTGTTTCTCAATTATAGAAAGTTAATTAGAAGTGTCTAAAAATAACATCATAGTTACAATTATATAACTTTTGATTGATGCAACTGAAGGCTATGAATTACTATCCTTTATGGATGTCAATTAATAGTAAAAAACATCTTCAAGGCCCCATAAGATGAAGGATCCACCAAAGTTAGGCCCCTTATAAAGTTTTCATTTATCGGGTGGTTCCATTCAACATAAAGAACATAGGATCTACATACAAATTCATCATTCATTACAACTTCAAACCCCTCCATGGAAAATTTGTCAGGTGAAATGTTTAATATTTTGTGTCAAAATAAAAAAAAATCTTTTAATCACCATGTTTATTTGGAAATAATTTTTGACGAAATGATATGATTAATTTTGAGGACGAATCCTCTAAAATATAATTTTTGATATACCTCATTAAAATTTCTTATAGTCATAATTATCCACTATGGAATTAATGATGAACCTGAGAATACTGTGAAATGTATTGGTACATCACCTCCTCAAAACCTCAATGAGTTTATAGGACTAAAGGTATATATTTCCTACATTCAACCATTCTTATAAAAGATCACACAAATTTGATTTCCCTTAACCATATTGATGATGAAAAGGGTTATGTTTAAGTGGACTCATGACTTCCAATAATTATTCCACATCCTCAAAATATTTATCTTGATCCCACTAATGTTGATGCATGTGGTTTAATGAAATTCACTCATCATATACATGAAGACCATGAAATTGTCACTAAGTAACTTCTTTATGTAGAAAAATGATGCTGGTAGTGAAAAAACATTTAGTACCTCAGTAACATGAAACATGGAACTGAGACTCAATATTTGGATACCCTTAATAACTATTTGGCATTTATATTTTCAATACATAATTTAAATCATTATCTATATCACCATGTGGTATATGTGCTCTCTCAAAATATCCCACTAAAATATATCCTCAATCATCACATGATGACTAAACATTTTTCTTTATTTGAATTCATTTTACATCAATATGGTGTTAGTTTCAAATAGTAGAAGATCATAAAAGGGAAATCCAATGAATATTTCAGGAAGAAAATATCTTTGTGAAATAAGTGACAATATATATTGAATATCCAGATGAGAAAATTATCTTTATACAAGATTGATCCTAAATTTGGATTATTTACTTTGATGGTGCATCCAAAAGCTTAACTTGATAGAGAATGGAAGACCTAAAGGTCAAAGAAATTAAATATGAGAATACTTACCATTTATCAAACGAAAAAATTTTACCTTACAAAACTATTCTTTTAGAGTCATGAAAAAACAATTTGGAAAAATAACAGTACTTAAATTTTGGAATGGTGTTGGATTTTTAAATAAAAGTGAATCACCTTATAATGAAAAGGAATTAATAGTTTGAAATTTAGAAGATCAATGGTGATTATTATATTAGGAAAGAAGAGATGATCCCACTTCATAATATTGATTGAGAGTTTTTATAATAATTCACCAAATAAAAAATACTAACTCACATCCCATTTTTACAAAACATCATGGATTATTAACTAAAAATGTAGCTAAAACCGTGGAAGATTATGATCAGGATAAAATAGTTACAATCATGGCCCATCACAGAGAAATATCCTAATTTTATTAATGAGTCATGGAAGATATCATTGAGAGAAATTCTACCATTGACCCAAACAATGAAACCAATGGGTTGATGAAGCATATCCTAAAATAACTCCAAAATGATTACCTTTTTCAAGATAAATTTTAAAATGTGTTGATCTAAGTATGGGTTATCAATTTTACACTCTATGGTATCCCATTTCGTCATATGTTTATTTATAAGTGACGATTCACTGTATTTCCCCTTAAATTCAATAACAATGTGAAGACAACTTCCAATATGGGGGAAGATCAAGCTATTTCTTTTGGCTCCCACCAGTAAAAAACTTGGTTTTCTCATAAAATCATGAGTCTTTGGTATTTATTACCTTTGATTAAAGATTATTGAACACAAATTTTAAAAAAATTACATTATTACTAAGTATATTCCAACTTCATAATATACCCCCTGAGTTGAAACATATAGATTATCCAGGTCATTCATTGTATCAGGGATGGATATTATAGGGTCGTACCCTCAATCTATAACCAACTAGTTTAAAAACATATCTACTACCAGTAACGTATTCACAAAAGTGGGTCCATGTGATACCACTTAAGGTATTCAAGACAAAAAGTATCATCAATTTTATGCAGTCAAGAATCATCACCAGATTTAGAGTCCCAGACACAATACTACTGGACAACAAAACCAACTTCCGCTATTATGGATTGAAGAATATTCACCAGAAGTTAAACCTAGAATATATCATTTCTTCCTACTACCATGTGTAGGAAAATGGATAGATATTTTGTTTATATATATATATATATAATTATCATTAAATTCTGGATAAAGTGATGAAATCTTAGATTGAAAAGAGACTTCACATAATGTGGGCTTACTGAACCACAACCCAAACTTCTACCCAGTGAACCATATATTTTATAGTTCATAACATAGATGTAGTTCTACCATTTGAGATCTAATTTCCCAACTCTAAATAGCTATATATAGGAATATATCATATAATAAAAAAATAACTGAGTTAGTTTGATGAGTTACAATTAATATATAAGAAAAGTTTGTATATTTGTATCATTTCAAATTATACCGAAACTTGATATCATGACCATTCAATAAGTAATTTTTTCATTATTTTTTCATTCATGTAGAACTAGTTTCCTCTTTGAATACTAAAATGATACCTCAGATGAAACCCCCAAATCGTGAACTAATGTGTGATGATCGTTACATTTTATTTAAGTAATATCCCATAAATCATAGTCATTAGTCCCAATGGATAGGGATCACACTATTTCCCCATTTAATTAAATATTTTCAAATGAAATACTTCATGTTATAAATCCTAATTATCCATCCATGTCACATAATTCTAAATTGCATGAAATTTGGTCCTTAATGCATGACTATAAAATGAATAACTCGTGATCCTAGTGGTATGACCAAAAACCAAAAAGGCTCCACAGTCTATGTTGAAAGACATTAAACTACATAGCCTACTATATTTAATTAATGACTTTTTTCATTATGGTTGATATCATTATATCATGATGTTAAATTGTGTAACATTTCAGTATCTTCTATTGAGGACTACGATCATAGGAATTTTTTATCCTACCAAAAATCCATTTTAGAACAATGTGTGACATAATTATCATATTACTGTGATATGTAGTGATTATTAGACATTACATCCTACATCCAACCAAAAATTATGGAAAATGATCCATATCCTAATTATAAATAACAAAAATGTGCAAAACATATTGCACTCCATAGCTAATGGAAGTAAAATATTATTCTTTTGTACTCATACACCTCCCTCCCATTAATCATACTCTACCTCATAGTGGATGTTGGACCTCTATAAACCATTATTGGCCATTGGTGATAAAGTATATGATTCCAATGGACACCTTAGTTTTGACTATGCAAGAACGACAAATTCTATTTTTAGATAAGTCTCCCACAAATGTATTATTAACTAGAGAAACCAAGATCCAATGGAGAACACTCTTCAATATTCGTATGCTTGAAAAACATCATATTGAAAACCACATTTCGAATGTGATCCTTAGTCACTCTGTGTGTACTTTTATGATATCACTTATCTTGATCCAATAACCCTCAATATCATGGTTTAAAATCTCCCTCTACACATCCAAAATATGATTTGGAAATATTTTGCCCGATATAACCTATATTGTTCATCTATTTCATACTAATGGAACTAAACATATGACCTAAAAATGCATGATTCCATTCATCATTGTGACATACTAATAAACTGCACAACATTAATTCCTTGATGAAAGACCGTAAAAGGAAAACCACATGGTCCTAGTCATATGACCTAAAACTACATGAAACCATAGTCAATGCTAGAAAACATTAAAAAAAATTCATAATGTTCTTTCTAAATGATATAAAAATACATCTTACACACCACTGTTTCTTAATACAAAATTGTGAACACTTTCATCCCACTTAACCAACCCTCCAACATGATGTATCACTCCGACTATTTTAACAAACTACAATCCTTCAGTACTATTTGTGTAATTATTCCGATATATAAAAGATATTTAGTGATACCCAGATATAATATATTGTTTCTAGTCTTATTAAAAAAATTTGTACTCCCTCCCAACTCATGGTTCAGACATGCCTAGGGAGTCTATAATACAAGAACTATGTGTGGATTGATTCTTATTATACATGATAAATTTTGGATCCTATAATTTTTTCCATAGAAGTAGACAAAAATTAGACACAAGTTTGTTGTTTTACTTCAATTGGTCTATTTTTTTATTCATTTCATTTCAATGAAAGTAATCTCTCTAGGCATTGATTCCCACACCAAACAAGACTCGTATTGGCTTATTAATATTTGAGGTGGCCTTAATAAATGTTCATGCCACCTATCCTGAATATCATAACCAAATATGTGTGAATAATTACATTTAGGAATGTTGTGAAATGAAATATTTCTTTCCCTATATCCACATTAGGGTTTCACATACTCGTCCTTGTTGTAATACGTTATGTTGTATGACTACTACAACACTATGAGTCTCTTATTTCTCACATAATTGTTATATCTAGAGATTCCTAGTCTCTAAAATATATTACCCCAAATAAAAAATTAAAATACATCATTCTCCCATGTATGATGCAGATCTTCATTGGGGAAATGTATCATAGGTTTTATTCCAATTGATAATCTCATTCTCAAAAAATTCCCCTTTTGCTACATCAAAACCTAAAAATGTGGGGACCTTTCTCAATAATGAGATGTTATGTGATTCCCATTTCATTAGATATTTAGTGATGATAGAAAATTTTATCCATGGACTAATAAAATTTTCTTCCTTATAAGTTACAAATACATTACTGTAATTCATCCTTAAAGGAACCTCTTTTTTTGGATATGATATATAACTAGCTAGAGAAGATATCTCACCCTCACTAATGGTCAATGCTATGTGAACCTGGATAATAGTTACAATTAATCCTCATCATATGAAATTATACTCTTTATCATTCATTACTTATCACTTGAACCTTAACATTCATGATACACAGTCTTTCATTCATGACCATAACCACCTTTAAGAGGCCACACCAAAATAAATTTCACCAATAATCATGATGAACCCACAAATCATGAGTTCATGTTTAACTCTTTATGATTTCTAAATGAACCTTCCATTCAGTTCTTATTCATTATTCTTATCAAAGATTCATTTTGTAGTGCTTTATAGAATTTCTATTCAATTTTACCAAATAAATTTGAACACCACTTCATAAACCTAACATAATTAATTCACTTTTGTGGCTAAATAATATTGTTCTTTGAGTCTATTAGTCATACTAGTTGTTTATGATGTGGGAATTTTGTTATAAAGGATTGATTTTCCAAAATTTAATCTTCTGGTAAATCAAAGTGAATTTCAAAATTTTACACATACCATTCTAAATAAACCCTAGTGGAAATTTTGGTATTGGAGGGAAACGACCACTTTAACACCATGTTCTTTTCCTATACTGAGAATGGTAATGTCCATTCCACTCCCCCAGTTTACAATCATGATCCAAAAATTAAAATACATGATATACTCTACTCACTTTCCTTTTTTCAATGGGACTATGAAATTTTTCTATTTTATTCCCCCATGTTATTCATCTGATATTACAAGAATTTAGAGAAATTTAATCAAGAAACTAAAATGTCCAAAATTTTCATGATGAAAATTATTTTTATCGTATCAATTTAAATCCCTGTTTAAATTAGGTTAAATGTGAACTATGGACTTTGGAAGATCGCATGAGAATCTAGGGAATATTTTGAACCTAGAGTCCCCAAAATATGGAAAATAATTAGGAATAATGGTTAGTAGAATTCATGATGAACATCCTCCCTTGTATCCAATAACTATGAAAGTTGAAATAGACATACAAAATAGGCCACACAGTTTTTTAGAAACTATGTGACTCCAAGTTCACGACTGTATGATAGACAAAAAACAATTAATAGTTGAATTTCCCAAAAATATTTCATGGTTTTTGAAACTCTACACCTTAACCATGTGGATGATTTCATTAATAAGTGTCTTGAGTATGATTTGAAAACAATTTTTGAAAAAATGCAAGTTCACTATGCTCCCCTTCTTTTGTGGTTTAAATTAAATTTTCATTAAACAAATCTTTTTACCATTTTTCTCTCCTTCTCTTCGATTTCCAGTGGTGGGTAGACCATCATATCATAGCCTTCTGTCTCTTTCAAACTATAAATTCAAGTAACTCTCTAATTTTAAGTCAAAATAAAGATCCATTGGAAGCAACTTATCCATATAGATATGATATACTATCCTCTCCCTTCCAATATCAGTTTCACTTTTGACCTATTTCACTATATAGGTTCATTTTGTTTTACCTATTTTTAGGGCCTTTGTTTGTTTCTTCAATTTATCCCAAACTAATTCTAATTTGAAGACACCATTAGATGAGGAATCATAAATGTCCCAAAAGTAGTTGGTATCAACATTTTACCCATGAGGTTTAGTGTTTCATAGCATTTATGTTTTTCCAAACGCATGATATTCCCAAGCATCACATTTAATTGAATTATTCATATCAAATTAAACAATACACCTTGTTCTATACCTAAGGTCCTAGTTTAATAGTTTAGAGTAATTTTTGGTCATTTATGTTTACCCCTTGGATGTGATGAAGGAAATTTACCCATAAGGATATTTGTTTCAAATGAATGAAATTCTTTTTTAGTTTTTTTCTCTCCTTTTAAATGAAAATATTTCATCTTAAATGAATTTTTAATGGGACCCATAGAACCACATTAGTGGTTGGAACAACTATAATTGGAATTTCCAATGTTAGAAATCAGGTTAGTGACCATGTCACCTTCTAAATGACCCTTTGAGCCCTATAAATGGAATTGAACTATTTTGGAGAATGAAATGGGTTTATTGCAGGCTTTGATCTATTAATAATGATTTCTTTCCCATAAATTATTGGGATTATTTAATTGGAATGACTTATAAGGGGTGGTAAGACTATGAAATTGTTTATTCATTACTAAATGAACAATATGAGTTGTATCAAACAAATAAAACTAATGTTGTCCTTTGAGATACATGAAAATTAATTCCTCATAAATTTGATTATAAATAAAATTACGCCTTCGTTTTAGGATGTGGAATGATAGTAATGGTTTAGTTGAGCATGACAGTATCATGACCCATTACATTAGGAGTTCATCATGACTTCTCATGCTCTTTAAAGTAGTTGGGCATTACTTTTGACAATCCATATCCCTTGTACGAGTGTTAACATGATGGCACACTTACCTTCTCGAGTGAATAGAAAGTGATCTCCAACCCAAAATGAGATTTAGGGATGTAACATTTTTGATGAGTTTATTGGCTCATTTAGGCAGATTTGTAATGTCTCAGATATGTCTGATCAATACAGTACATAGTATATGAGGTATATGGACACTTATGTCTACATGTACATGGTTCATATAGTTGGATGAAATATATAACTCTCATATATTTATATTATATATATATATCGATAAAAAATTAATCATGTTCATGAGATAAAGTAGTTTTAGCAACTAGGTTCCCCTTATAAACTTTATCAAGTAGTTATTTATTTACATAATATATGTGATCATGTATAGTTACCTGAAAACTATTCAGTTATTAGCACTACATTGATTAGTTCTAAAAATCATTGTTTATGGCCTATTGGTATTTAATACCAAACTATAATCATGTTACTTTTTGTACTAAAAAATATTATATCAATTAAGGTATATATATGGGAAAGATCCCTCCTAAATGTGTTTGATATGATTTATATATAGATCGATATTGGGTGCATAAGATAGAGCATATACGTTAGATGCTAGTAGATCAGTTTGTCTCTTTTTTTACTTTCTTGATAGCATGTCGGTATATGAAAATTTTCTATTCCCAATTTCTATATCATCATTCCATGCATCCATGTATATGTCATTGACTATTGAAGTATGATTATTATTCATTAACACAACTGTTTATTCTTATATTTCTTTATATACCTTTTCTATTTATAATTTATTCTTCTATTGTGTTTTTTATTGTATCTAATGTTAAACTCTGATAAATGGGTATAGTTTCCACACCTTACCACCATTAAACCCGCACTTCTAGTCTCTGGCCTCTAAAATATAGGTTGACGTGCATGCCGCCATTTGAACCCCCGACTCATGGAAAGGGTTAAGATTATCTCGGGTTGGGATGATAAAAAATGGTATCGGAGGAAACTTTTTCCATTATCTTGAAATATATGTTTTAGAAAGGATATTAAGAGTTAATGGGATTTAGAATTTCCCATGTGCCTAGATGTAGCTAACCCATATATTGGGGAAATAAAAATTACATCGAATGGGAAATTTTTGTAATTGATCTTGCATGTTATGGTTGATACTCGTTCACCATTTGGTGGATCTTGCGTTGTATGTCATTATATTTATTGGAAATATTGAAATAATGATTTCTATTACCATGGATAATTGAATTGACGGTGTTTCCTAACATTAATCATTATATACTCAAATAGAAAAAATATTTCATATAATATGACATGTCACAACTATTTTCATCGATAATGTTCCTGTTGTATATTGATAGTTTTTTATTATGTATTAAAATATGATTAAATTGAATGTTGGAATTGGAAGACAAAATTGACACTTGAATTCAAGGCATTAACCTTATAGTATTTTCCATCATAGTTTAATGAAGAGACCATAAGCATTCAATTATGGTATGCTGATCCATGTACTATTGGTCACATAGGATGGAATGTGTTTTGGATTTGGTTAAGTACACACGATATTTTGGATCATAAGGAGTATGTGCCCCTATGGATTGAAAATAGTAAACCACTTAGTACAATAATGTAATGTAATTTAAATATTTTATTGAGCATAAATATAAAATGAATAATGATTTTATAAATTAAATATACGTATTATATATGTGAAATCGGGACATATACCTAAGCCTAGCCTTAGTAGCGGGTATTTGGTTTTCCTCTTATAAATTTATGGCATGCTATGGTCTTTTTCTATTAACCACTGTTGAAATTATATGTAAGAAGAGGGGTATGATCAATCTATAGGAAGGATATGAACATGTATAATTTTTTATCTATAATCTTTTAAATTGTGAACATATCTTTTGAGGAATGTGTTTGCCATTGTATTATCATGCTTCTATGATGTGCTCCATTCGTGTTCACGGAAGGCGGTGTAAACCATTAACCTGAGGTGGTTTTCATTAATACACCATTCATTCCACCTATTGTGAAACCTATGGGATATATTCTCATTCCTCACATGTCAACTAAATCCTAGTATCGGGAGGTATTTTTCATATAATGAGAAATATTCAAGGCATTGTTCGACCTTCCCATAATATAGATTAGTTGACTCAAAAATTATAGAAGTATAATATTCTTAATTTTCGGATGATGGCAGAAAACATGGTGCCGATTCATGGTTCAAATGCATTCTTTCCATGTTGGAGAACCAAGAGATGGTTCCAAAGAGGATGGTCAGACTTATTGTGTATATGTTTCATGATTTAGTGAAGTTGATGTGAGATATTATTACTTAGGAAGATTGGTATAGGTACATGTTCTCATTATATATCTATATGGTCTTCTATGACTATTTCTTTCCCCAGGGACTAAGGTGTTATAGAGATAGAGAATTCATGATCCTTCAGTATAGAGGCAATATAGTTATAGAATAAAATGATCATTTCCATAATTTTTGTTGGCTCGCCCCTCCTCTAGTTGGTAATGATATTATGATTTTCTGAAGCATCATGGATCGGCTAGAATACAACATCTAATCTTATGTAAACACCTTCTAGTTGAGTACAATTTAATAAATCATCAACCATGACCATATTAAAGTGAATTTTTTTTGGGAATATTCTTGTGGAGGTCAGAGAGTTAAAAACCTATATCTATCCAAACATATTCTTCTGGGTGATATAGATGTTTTGACATTTCATATAGAGGTAGAAGTAGTCATGATCCTTGAAATGACATCTTTTTTATATGTCACCAGTGCATTTATCCGGGAAACATGAAACGACATTACTTATGAAATCCAAGGGAATAAAGAGGTTTTGGAAGGATAGGACATATTCATAATTTATAAACACCTTTCCCGTCACTGCATAGTGAAAGGGGATCTACTGCTACCCCATGTTCCAGAGTGGGGCCAGTAGTATCACTCAAGGTAGGCAGCTGGAATACCACTAGCTAATTAGGAGAAGTTGGAGTTCGAGGGAAAGGTGACCACAATATTTATTCCCAATGCTAGTAGAATGATATTTCTTAGGGATGTTTGGATGTGACATAGGGGTGTGGTACATGTCAGTTACATGCTTTGAATCCTATTCTATAGGATTAGAGTTCCAAACTTCTACTGTATGGGGTACTATTTTAGTATCCTCCACGTTAATGTTTTATTTATTAGACACATGCACATCTCACTCATTCATATATGAGAGTATTATATAATTTATGGGACTTATGATTGACCACTTTTATAGTATTATGACATTGGACACTTTGTTTGGTATAAGATAAGAGGTAAGTAACCATTGTAAGGATTTTCCCCTTGATATAGGCAGATACCTCTTCATATAGAATCTTTTCATCCTCAACATGAAGGTATTTAATTTAATCATAAAAAAGGAGTTGATAGATCCATGTCAATCACATATTTACTTTTATCATCAGTTAGTTACTTTTACATCACAAGAAGGATAGAGGTGTGTTCATAAGTGAGAGTGGGATGTTCTTGTGACACGATCAGGACCTGAGTAGTAGGGAAAATTTACTGTGATAGATCATATAATCTGTATTTTCTTGGATATCATGGGATAATGGCCCAATGTTTGAACTTATTATGTAGTGAGTTTTAGGGACATCTTTCCAGAAAAATTATCTGGTCAACCTCCAATTTGAGATGTAGAATTTACCATTGATCTTCATCCATGGTAAACACTAGTGACAATTCCTCATTATATGATGGAACATATGGAGCTCCTGGAGCACAAGAAATAGTTGGAGAATCTGGATGATAATGGTTTCCTATTCCAAAATATCTTCTCTTTGGGATTCAACAGTCCTTTTTTCCATATATTAGAATGGTAACATCTAGCTATGTGTATATTACTATCTATTTAACTTGCTCATGAAAAATAATCGATATCCACTACCTATAATAGATAACCTATTGGATTAGATCTGAGGATATAGAGTGTTTTAAAATATAGATTTGAGGTCAGGATATCATTATGTGCTTGTCAGGATATCCGAAATACCTCTCACATATTTGAGGTGTAGGTATTGTTTATTCGAGTGTGAATTTATTCTATTCAGACTCAAGAACGCACCACCAATTTTCATTATTCAAATAAATTGGGGTTTCCACCAGTATTTGGAATGATTTGGGGTATTATTCGATGATGATATCTCAGTGCATTCCCTTTATCAACATGAACATGCAAACCATCTTGATATCCCGATGAATGCACTCATATAGCATAAGTTCTTTGATAATCATAGTGAATTCCTCAATTTGATCAATAAATTCCACTTCCTAGGTCATATAACCATTGACGTACGAGTCAAATTAGACTTATAGAATGTGAGAGTTGTAGACTCATGGGAGAATCCCAACAATTTCTTTAATATTCAATGTCTCTTAGGGATATAGAAATATTATAGATGGTTCATCTAGGATTTCTAAATCCTTGTAGCATTGATTATAGGCCTGACAAAGAAGGGTGTGAATTTCATATCTTCGGAATCCTATAAAGAATAATTTTTTTAGTGGAAGGGAAATTTTACCTAAAAACTGATACTAATTCCTTGGAATCCATGCCGATGTTATACAGCCTACTGTGACAAATTAGGTATCAGTTTTAATACATTTTTGAAGTAGAATGAGCGAGTTTTTGCGTTTAAGTCTCCCGATTATGGAATAATGAGTGGAATTATGCAACCCACAACATTGATAAAGATGTTTTATTTAATATATATGCTATTATAGATATTTTATACATGGATACTATTTTGTTTCATACATTGATAACAAAACCCTCAAGTACATCACATCTTTTTGGTTACTATATCATAGGCAGTGTATGTGGTTTGAGTACCTACAATAATTTTATTTTGTTCTTTCCTACACTACTAATAAATGAAATGATGTGGATGATTAAATGAGTCAGATGACTCGGGTACTTGTAGTTTAGGAGGCATGTATTGAATGGATGCTCATAGAAATATTCTCAGAGAAACATCATGAGGTTCAGTAGGATCAAGGAAGGAATTTCATCCTAGGAATAGTAGTGACCTATACTATTCTAGAATGGGTATTAATAAGTCATATTTCCAATTCATAGGGCCGTTTCTGATGGGAAACAATAACAGATGACAATACATCATCAATTTTGGGTGTGGTTTGTGTAGATACTATTCTATTCCATTGGCATGTGTGGGTCCTAGTAGACATCATAGAGGAGCTAAAGAGATAATTTCAAGCATCATCATCAGTAGTTCATCTCAGTGTCACTAATCTGTATCAGTATATGTGATTCTTGTATTGGTGTCCAGGTATGAAACATGGGATTGTCAGCTTCATCAATTGGTGTTCCACCTGTCAGTAGGAGAAGTCAAAACATCAGCTTCTGGTAGGGATTTTACAGTTTTTGTTTATTATCAAGTTGAAATGGGATGATATTTCAATTTATTTAATTACTATTTTATCCATATCACCTCTTGTAGTAATTTTATTATTGGTTTTTTATCATTTGAACAAGGTTTCACACTTCATACCTATGTGAGAGACCTTTATGGTACACATTCTTGAATGTTTGAATGTTAGGGTAGTTTTACTTATTCATGGAACTCCTCATTCTAATTTTATGAGAGATAAACATTTTTTACATTATGATTCTAGAAGGGGTTTCAAAATTCTTCATGTACAGAGGGGCTTGTTAGAACAACCAACCACCCAAAGAGTAATGGAGAACTAGTTTTCACAATTTTTGTTTTATAGGACATGATTCATGCATTTTTCCTTGACATTGGGAGTTCCATGGAAAAAAAGATTCTCTTTGATGAGTTATCTTATAATAGAATCATTCAAGATATCATCGACATGGATCCTTTTGAATCCTTATATGGTAAAAACTTCCTCTCAACTCTCTGCAGGTAATAGTTGGGGTAGCTATTCGTTGTCAATGTGTCATGTATGATACATTAGAGAATGTCCATCTAAATAGAAAGTGCATTATGATAGCTTAGTCCAAACTATAGTTACATACCAACATATGCCAGTGACCACTCGAACTCATGGTAAAAAACTTCTTTTCTTTCCTATATCAACTATGATGATACATGGATGTATTTATAGGTAGTTTAAGATCTCAATAAGTATTTTTGGAATGTAACGCCCCGACCCCAGCTACCCAGAGTCGTTGCATTACTTCGTAACTTTGGCATGATCACAAAAGATCAAGTCTCAAAAGACCGATTAGTTTAGTAGCCTTGGAAACACTAGATACATTCGTAAACGTTACATTACATCATAAAGTGAAAAACTAATAACAAAGTCTGCATAGTCCGCACTCATATCCTCTTCTGACTATCCCTGCAGGTCATTCATTAAATACTTCTTCACATCCTAGAAAATATTAAAACATTGAAAGGGGTGAGCTCAGATGCTCAGTAAGGATAACAATATTGTGGAAGCTTTCATAAATAAACATAAACTTTTAAGGAAATGTATGACTAAAACAAAAGCCTTTTAAACTTGAACATTAACATAATATGGCAAAATTAAAATGAGATAATGCCATTTACATCTTCACGTGGATATTCTACTGGTCTAATAATCACATGCAATATCAATAACCACTTTCATAATGATGGAATGCATAATGTCAGGCTATCATAACCATGTAGCCAAGGCCTCGTGCCAAGACCACAAATAAGATTTTGTCAAGGCCTCGTGCCAAGACACTATTTTGTCTCATTAGACCTGCCGATGCATCGAGGAGCTATAGCGGGCTCCACCCGTCACTTACTAAGTCCAATGCATTCCTCATATGAATGGGTTTAAACATATCATAAACCGTAACATAATCGTATCACATAAAACATGCATAAAGGACACATAACATTTCCACATTTCAATCACAAGATTTCAATACAACACATTGATATAATAAAAACGCTTTCAAATCCATTTTCAATACCAAAATAAAAGAAAGGTAAAACATGGTATTTATTTTTCTTTTTAAAAAAGGTATGGCTTGTAAAGGAAGCCAAAACTCAAATAATGGTCATGGCGGCGGAGAAGTCATTGTCGTCACATATGTACGGAAATAAAAACATTCCCTTTTTGTCTTTTAGTAAATCTCTTCATATAAAAAAGATTCCTTTTGAATAAACGTAAATGTCAAAGGGGTTTATACACCGTATAAAAGAAAGTTGTGTATAAAACCAAATATTCCTCAATGAAAGGAGATTGAGACGAAGTCCTTAAAAAGATCATTTTTAAAATAAAATAGATCTATTATGTGTATTCACTATAGGTACACATAAATAATGTAAAAATAAAAAATAAGACATAATAATATCATGACATAATTTGAAAGTAGGAGATGAACCCAAAGAATGGTAATTGGGTTAAGAAGTTCCCTTACCATGTGTCCGACTTGATTCGACCGTTCTTTAACCCCCTGAATAATAAACAAGAGTTAATATCTACCATTTTCAATTTCATTATCCTTTTTATATCACTTATTACAATGTTATGAACATTATGTAATTATTTAAGTTAATAGCGGTCCTTTTGTCGATTTTTGGTACTTGAGTCAAAAATAAACTTCTTATAATTACAAGTTGTTTATGTGGTAGAATATCCATTATCTCCAGAATTATATTTATGATTTAGATGTCATATATATCATATATATCCAGTATATACATTCATTCATAATATTACGTAACATTTATAGGTAAGAAATGAAATGCACCGTTCATGGAGACGGTAAGCCGTACGTACGCATGAACGCTACTTTCATTTCTATTTCGTATTTAATGGAATGAAATCATAATTATATAAAGGTATAATATAGTTCCAGTATAATATCATATATAATATCATTTACTCCATCCTTTATACATCCCACATATGGCATTAACGATTCACATCACTTTGAGGGGGCGGTAGTCCGCACTTCCTAAAATGAAAATATCGCGTTTACCCATAATGGAAACCATAAAGGTATGGCATAAATGAAAAATAAAAAATCATAAGGAAAACAAAAACATAATATATATCATATATAAAAATATAGTCATCATAATGGCCACCATTAGAGGTGTTATAAGAGTGTTGAACAATCATTGTTTCGTGAGGCAAAAATTCGCCATCCACAGAAACAGTATGTTCTTTAACCATTAGATGTAGGTGTGTGTAAGTGTAAACCAAATCCTTATCATAACTACATACTAGTATATTTTAGATACTGGTGTTGTTACAAAATAAAGGAATAAAAAGAGTTTAAGGGGTTGGAGAAGCTAAATAATACAAAACAACATTAGAGAAGACATTACCTAAAAATCGGGTAACTCTTTTTGATTTGAGACAAAGGCTTCCTTGGGAAGACTTCTTCCCAAAGTGAGGATTCTAGGAGTAATTGAAGGATGTTGGGAGTTTATTCGGGCAGAGGTTGGTCGAGCCAAATGGCTTGAAAGTGTGAATGAGGTGGGGGCCTTTTATAAGAGGAGAGGAGGGGCACTCTTGGAAAGTAAGGAAATTTTACATTATTATACAATGCTTTTCGGATTCTAAAGGTCCCACACTTATATAATTCGTGGATAAGGTGATAAGGGTTCAAAATATAACCATAAAATAGTCTTTGGACAAGTGTAAGCCTTGGATTGTACTTTATCTTTCCATTTTATTAAAATCGTTAAATAATGAGGTCATCGCTGCATCATAATGATGTCATAAATAATTTAATTTATTTAATGTCTACAAATTATAAAAAAAATACTATATTGTAGGAAATCTTTTTATCTTTCCAATGAATATTTATAGTCAAAAATATGACCTGTATAACCCCATGTAAAAATTGTTTTAGTAAAACATTTCATGTTTGTGTCATTTTTTACTTTAACATTAAATAAAAGGTATTTATGTCATTTTCTAACTAAAGTGGCTCCATGGGGTCCCCAAGTTGACCCATGGATTGTATTGGTCGTCCATGGCACATCCAATGAGGGTAGGACATATTTCAAGCTCATCTCATATTATTAAAACATTATTTTTACCATAAACTACACTAATTGCCTCTAATCGCGATTAAGAACTTAGAAGTTACTATTCACCAAAAATTATTTTAATCTCATTAAACCACATTTTACTTCTTAATGACAACCATGTATGTCGGATTTTTGAAAATCAAATCACAGAAGTGGTAATATTTCATTTAAACGAAAAATCAGTTATTTAACTACCACTTAGTGGTTTCACTATTCATCAAAAATTGAAGTTTTTCAGAACAATGCCAAAATTTCACCCTAAGCTATAATTGATATTCCAAATTCAAAAATGATGTATATTTTACAAAATTACAAACATATAAGTTGAATTAATTAATTTTATAATTAATTCCTGCTGTCACAACAAATAGCATGTTTTTAAGAAATAATTTATATCAAAAGATTGACAATTGTTCATGCCCAATTTCAATGTTAAATTAATTATAATGACCACCATTGGATAAAATGGTAAAAATATATTCTAATTATACTTTAGAACCACTAAATAGTATAATTTATCACAATAAATTATTTTGATTAAAAAAGTTGTTTTAAGTATTTTTCACTATTCATAAAAAAATTGGAAGTTCTCAGAAAGTTACAAAAAATTTAACATAGGATAATTTCGATATTACGAATATAAAAATGAAGTCCATTTTGAAATATAAAATTTATATAATTTTAAAAAGTGGGTATTTCTATTCATAACGGCTACTTTGATTAGTCGCGGTGTGTTATAACTCGAAGTTTCGTACAATACAAGCTATTGCATTATTGAATGAGAAGTGTATCATGGAAGCTCGGGGTGTTACATTCTCCCCTCCTTCCATAAATTGCGTCCTCGCAATTTGAAATTTTTCTTGGAAAATAAAAGGTTGAAAATAGAAAATACCTTTGTAGAAAACACAGATCGTAAATAAGGTTAAAAAAATATAACTTTAAAAGAAATAAAGAAAAGTACAAAGGTCACCCGAGATAGCCCATACTAGGATTATATGAAAATATGGATATGGAAGAAAAACAAACCATCAAGGTCTGATGGAGAGTTGTAGGAAACTGGATTAGGAGAAAGTTAACAATAAGAAAATCACAAATTTGTGATTGGTTAAACGGTCATTGAATCCCCAGTTGGAAAAGTTAACCGGCAATATTTTTCTTTTAAGTTACCTTTTATAAAGTTAAAGAATCTATTTAGGAGATTTACTAAGAACGTAAGGGAATATACATACTTGTCATATAGACTTTCATTGTTTAATAAATTTTTACCAAAAACCCATCTTTCACTCTAAAAGCTAATAGAACTCAAAAATATTCTATTTATCATAATTGTATAAGGTTCAAAATATTAACACAAACCATTTAGATTAGAAAAACTATTTTGAAATAACCAGGGACTTCATGTAGTCCAGTGGTAGGCGATTAATCCCAATCGCACTATGGTTGTGGGTTCGATTCCCACAGCTTTGTCCTACGCGATGAGTTATCACTCGGTCTGCATGTTTTCCTTTTTATAAATATCCAAAAATAACCATAACAATTGTATCCAATGTAAAATATAATCCATTCCAACCTTTACAGTTATCCAAAATACTTCTGTCCAACTCACAGTACAGATTTTATGAGGAAGGTAAACATAATGAAGCTCCTTTTTTCTGTGTAACAACATGTGAACACCTTCATCATGTATTCTTTTAAAACACTGCAACATACTGAATTACCATAAATCCTTATTGATTACATTCATGATCCCTTATTCCTTATAGAAAACTAGATATACTCCTTCTATAAAAAAATGTATACAAATCATTAATCAGTTTCAAGGATGTTAATAATATCCAACATAATTTATCTGAATCAATCATTTCTTATTCCAAAATCACTATCTTTGTATCAGAACCATATTATGGTTTATCTTTCTCTCAACCATATATTTTCCAAAAATTTAACCTACTATGGAGTCACTTTTCTTGGTTCCACACAATCTCAAGTCCTAGATGAAATAGTACTGCAGTACAATCCTTATATACTCTATAATTATTATAACCAGTACATCATTGATACAACACTCAAATTAAAAAATTATTTAATAACAACATAAGAACTCTAATCATTCCTCCTCATCTGTGGTAGTATAATAACTTGATTATTATCCAATATCATCATTTGGGGCATACTCTGATGATTTGAACATTGGTTTGCGTAGTGTCCCCACTCCATGCAGATGAAGCATTGTACATTTGAAACCTTTTTCTTACCCTTTCATTCATGCACTTGGTGTCCTTTTTCTCCACACTTATAACAAACTCCCATTCCCTTCAGGCAAATTCCAAGGTTTTTCTTCCCACAGTTATCACATATTGGAAAATTCTTCTTTTCCCTTGTCCCTTTATTCATCATTCTCTCTTCCATCCTTTTCTTCTCTTCCATCCCTTCAAATCCATAAGACTCAGAGAATTCTATACTTATCTTATTAACACATGATACTATTTCTTCATATGTTGATAACACATCAGAGAATATTTCCCTTCTAAATTTTGGCTTAACACCATGAAAGATGTGATCCTTCTTACTCTTTGGATCATACGTATTGATAGAGTTCACATTCCTTCTACTGGGCGCCATTTCTATACAATGCCATAAACTAGGTTAGTTTAAGAATCAAAATACATAATAAAAAACTAGAAAACAGTTATAATAAATTGAACTATTTATGGATACAATCCATAATCATAAAAAAAATGTTTTCTTTTAGAAAGTATATACTCATAATCCTTCATAGTGGTTTGTAAAGAAAATGTGAATTATCCTAAGCATATCCCCCGGGAGTGTCGTAACCAAGAGTGCAGCAAGGCCCGTTGTTGTTCACCAGTTCCCGTTCGAGTCTAGCTCAAAGCGGTGTTTTTGGGTTTTACACCTAGGTACATCTGTGCCAGAGCCGCCTCTACTTGCTCATATCCAGACAGGGATGTATTGCTCGGAAAACTCACAAAATCTCTATAATACCAAAATTCTATGAAGTTCTTCTATACTAATCCTTAAAGTCTATCTTCGGGCTATGTGCTCTAATCAGATTTTATCTAAATCTAGCTTCAAAGGTTAGTACTAAACTGCCTCTGATACCAACTGTAACGCCCCGACCCCAGCTACCCAGAGTCGGTGCATTACTTCGTAACATTGGCATGATCACAAAAGATCAAGTCTCGAAAGACCGATTAGTTTAGTAGCCTTGGAAACACTAGATACATTCATAAATGTTACATTACATCGTAAAGTGAAAAACTAATAACAAAGCCTCCATAGTCCAAACTCATATCCTCTTCTGACTATCCCTGCAGATCATTCATAAAATACTTCTTCACATCCTGGAAAATATTAAAACATTGAAAGGGGTGAGATCAGATGCTCAGTAAGGATAATAATATTGCGGAAGCTTTCATAAATAAACATAAACATTTAAGGAAATGTATGACTAAAACAAAAGCCTTTTAAACTTGAACATCAACATAATATGGCAAAAGTAAAATGAGATAATGCCATTTACTTCTTCACATGGATATTCTACTGGTCGAATAATCACATGCAATATCAATAACCACTTTCATAATGATGGAATGCATAATGCCAGACTATCAAAACCACGTAGCCAAGGCCTCGTGCCAAGACCACAAATAAGATTTTTTCAAGGCCTCTTGCCAAGACACTAGTTTGTCTAATGAGACCTGCCGATGCATTGAGGAGCTATAGCGGGCTCCACCCGTCACTTACTAAGTCCAATGCATTCCTCATATGAATGGGTTTAAACATATCATAAACCGTAACATAATCGTATCACATAAACCATGCATAAAGGAAACATAACATTTCCACATTTCAATCATAAGATTTCAATACAACACATTGATATAACAAAAACGCTTTCAAAACCATTTTCAATACCAAAATAAAAGAAAGTTAAAACATGGTATTTATTTTTCTTTTTAAAAAAGGGATGGCTTGTAAAGGAAGCCGAAACTCAAATAACGGTCATGGCGGCGGAGAAGTCATTGTCGCCGCATATGTACAGAAAGAAAAACATTCCCTTTTTGTCGTTTAGTAAAACACTTCGTATAAAAAATATTCCTTTTGAATAAATGTAAAAGTCAAAGGGGTTTATACACCGTATAAAAGAAAGTTGTGTATAAAACCAAATATGCCTCAATGAAAGGAGATTGAGATGAAGTCCTTAAAAAGATCATTTTTAAAATAAAATAGATCTATTATGTGTATTCACTATAGGTACACATAATAAAGTAAAAATACAAAATAAGACATAATAATATCATGACATAATTTGAAAGTAGGAGATGAACCCAAAGAATGGTAATTGGGTTAAGAAGTTCCCTTACCTTGTGTCTGAATTGATTCGACCATTCATTAACCTCCTGAATAATAAAATAGAGTTAATATCTACCATTTTCAATTTCATTATCCTTTTTATATCACTTATTACAATGTTATGAACATTATGTAATTATTTAAGTTAATAACGGTCGTTTTTGCCAATTTTTGGTACTTGAGTCAACAATAAACTTCTTATAATTACAAGTAGTTTCTGTGGTAGAATATCCATTATATCCAGAATTATATTCATGATTTAGATGTAATATATATCATATATATCCATTATATACATTCATTCATAATATTACGTAACATTTAGAGGTATGAAATGAAATGCACCATTACGGGAGACGGTAAGCCGTACGGACGCACGAACGCTACTTTCATTTATATTTCGTATTTAATGGAATGAAATCATAATTATATAAAGGTATAATATAGTTGCAGTATAATATCATATATAATATCATTTACTTCATCCTTTATACATCCCACATATGGCATTAACGATTCACATCACTTAGAGGGGGCGGTAGTCCGCACTTCCTAAAATGAAAATATCACGTTTACCCATAATGGAAACCATAAAGGTATGGCATAAATGAATAATAAAAAATCATAAGGAAAACGAAAACATAATATATATCATATATAAAAATAGTGTGATCATAATGGCCACCATTAGAGGTGTTATATGAGTGTTGAACAATCATCGTTTCGTGAGGCAAAAATTCGCCATCCATAGAAACAGTATGTTCTTTAACCATTAGATGTAGGTGTGTGTAAGTGTAAACCAAATCCTTATCATAAAAACAACCTAGTATATTTTAGATACTGGTGTTGTTACATGAGAAAGTAATAAAAAGAGTTTAAGGGGTTGGAGAAGCTAAAAAAAACAAAACAACATTAGAGAAGACATTACCTAAAAATCGGGTAACTCTTTTTGATTTGAGACAAAGGCTTCCCTGGAAAGAATTCTGCCCAAAGTGAGGATTCTATGAGTAAGTGAGGGATGTTGGTAGAGTATTTGTGAAGATGTTGGCCGAGCCAAATGGCTTGAAAGTGTGAATGAGGTGGTAGAGGTGGGGGCCTTTTATAAGAGGAGAGGAGGGGCACTCTTGGAAAGTAAGGAAATTTTACATTATTATACAATGATTTTCGGATTATAAAGGTCCCACACTTATATAATTCGTGTATAATGTGATAAAGGTTAGAAATATACCGATCCAATAGTCTTTGGACAAGTGTAAGCCTTGTATTGTACATTATCTTTTCATTTTATTAAAATCGTTAAATAACGAGGTCATCGCTGCATCATAATGATGTCATAAATAATTTAATTTATTTAATGTCTAAAAATTATAAAAAATTACTATGTTGTAGTAAATCTTTTTAGCTTTCCAATGACTATTTATATTCAAAAATATGACTTGTATAACACCATGTAAAAATTGTTTTAGCAAAACATTTCATGTTTGTGTCATTTTTTACTTTAACATTAAATAAAAGGTATTTATGTCATTTTCTAACTAAAGTGGCTCCATGGGGTCCCCAAGTTGACCCATGGATTTTCCTGGTCGTCCATGGCACATCCAATGAGGGTAGGACATCTGTCAAGCTCATCTCATATTATTAAAACATTATTTTTCCCTTAATCAACACTAATTACCTCTAATCGCGATTAAGAACTTAAAAGTTACTATTCACCAAAAAAATTATTTTAATCTCATTGAACCACATTTTACTTATTAATGACAGCCATGTATGTCGGATTTTTTAAAATCAAATCATAGAAGTGGTAATATTTCATTTAAACGAAAAATCAGTTATTTAACTACCACTTAGTGGTTTCACTATTCATCAAAAATTGAAGTTTTTCAGAACAATGCCAAAATTTCACCCTAAGCTATAATTGATATTCGGAATTCAAAAATGATGTCTATTTTAAAAAATTCAAAACATATAAGTTGCATTAATTAATTTTATAATTAATTCCCGCTGTCACAACAAATAGCGTGTCTTTAAGAAACAATTTATATCAAAAGATTGACAATTGTTCATGCCCAGTTTCAATGTTAAATTAATTTTAATGACCACCATTGGATAAAATGGTAAAAATATATTATAATTATACTCTAAAACCACTAAATAGTATAATTTATCACAATAAATTATTTTGATTAAAAAAGTTGTTTTAAGTATTTTTCACTATTCATAAAAAAATTGGAAGTTCTCAGAAAGTTACAAAAAATTTAACATAGGATAATTTCGATATTACGAATACAAAAATGAAGTCCATTTTGATATATAAAATTTCTATAATTTTAAAAAGTGGGTATTACTATTCATAACGGCTACATTGATTAGTCGTGGTGTGTTAGAACTCGAAGTTTCGTACAATGCAAGCTATCACATTATTGAATGAGAAGTGTATCATGGAAGTTCGGGGTGTTACATGGAAATGTTAACATTGTGGAATTAATCAGACCAGTGGTTTACCATTTGACCCTTTTTCAAAGATATCATTCTATGAATGATTCCACTCTCATGTGTCATCTTCATAGATATCATCCATCCTCATCACATGATATTTGTCCAGATGAGGTTGAATTGAATGTAGATGATTCCTTCTAGGATTATCCAGTTAGTATTGTTGATCAGAAAGTAATGACAATACATGGTTGGTCGGTTCTGTTGGTATGGGTACTATGGATGTACAACCGTGTACAAGATAATTCCATGGAATAAGAAGTTTAAATATAAGAACAATGGAGAGAACTCTGTGAATATGAAAACTTTGTACCCCTCGATGGCCAACTCACGGATGTGTATCTTTAAGTATGGGAGGTAGTAACAACCCATATTTTCATGAAGGTATAAATCATTTGTTTTCCAATTTCAATCTGTGGTTTAATAATGATGAATGTGCACTATAGTTTAAGGATGTTCCTAGGAGTGTACTGGGCTTGTTCAGATACCATAGAATCTTAAAATGAAAAAAATAACTACAGTATATGATAAGTAGAAACCGTGTCACCAAGTCGGCTATGTCTACGCAGACAATATTTGGTGAAAGATATGTGCAGTATGATCTTCATAGTTTGTCTAAAATTGTGATCATCTAGGTGCACAATCATGCATGAAATTTTATATATTTGACAAAGGGATTTTTTATGGTTTTTTCAGTATTTGGGAAACTACGTACCTAAACCATGTTTGGTTTTCCAAAAGAACTGTCTTGATAATGGTTTGTGCATTGTTTGGGAATCCGTTATCTTAAACAATGTACCCCATTTTTTATGGGTGAAATTAAAATTTTATTCTAAATAAATCTATTTACCATTTTTTTCATTCATTCCCCTCATATTTCCTGTGATGAAAATCCCCTGATATTATTATAGACTTCATTCTCCTTCAACCTAGTCATTGAATTAACTATCTCAACCAAAGTCAAAATCGAGATCTATCAGATGCATTGGATCCATCTTGGTTTGATATGCGGTTATTTTTCTTACTATTCAAGTTTATCATTAAATCATTCTATCAATTTAGGTTCATGTTATTCTTCTCTATTTTAGGGAATTGGACTATTTCTTCTATTTTATCAACCCTACTTTAAATTTGAAGAATCCATCAGATGATGAATCATTAAAAACCCTAAGGTATGTGTTCTTTTCATTTTACCCAAGTGTTTTAATGTTTCATAGCATTGATGTTGTGTTGTAGGATAGATTTTTTTTGAATTTCACCTTTTAATTGAGTACATTATTTACAATTGATCTAAACATATTGGAATTCACCTAATGATCCTCATTTAGTATTTTTAGAGGATGATTACCTCATGTATATACTCCACATGTGTATGATAAATGGAATAATGCCTTATAGATAATTGTTTCAAATTCATAGAAATCATTTTTTTAGACACCTTTTAAATGTATGTTACCTTATTATATGAATGTGTAATGAAACCCAAGGTACCTCTTTAGTGTTCGGTCCAAATACAATTGGATTTTCTCATGTATTAAATTTTCATATTAACCGTTTCACATTATAAATCACACTTTTGGACTAATAAATGGATTTTGAATTTTTTATAGAATGATTTTTTTATTACATGGGATGACTTATTCATAATGGTTTCATTCCCTTAAATGAATTGGATTATTTAAATGGAATGACATATAAATGTGTGTCAAGCCCAGAAAACATTATATACTATACTAAATACTAATTATTTCTTGTATCACCATGTTATAATTTAAATTTTCTATTGAAATACATGATAAGTAATTACACATTTATTTAATTATAAATAAAATTAATATTTTATTATTGTTCGTGGTATGATGGAAAGGGTTCAGTTGGTCATGAAGGTATCCCACTCCCCTACATCGTATGTTGAGCATGATGTATTCCACCACTGACACTTATGGGATGTTAGTCTAGATACCCCATCTCCCTTGTTCGATTCGTGACATGATGTCACACTCACCATCTCGAGCGATGAGCATGAAGTCTCCCACTCACTATGAGATGTACGAAATGTTCCATATTTCATGACATTATTGGATTGTTTAGACTTATAATGGATATATGAGTTATTCCTGGTCCATCCCACACAAAATATTCCATGAATATAGAAACATATATCTACACGTACATGGTTCATATAGGTGGATGAAATATATAACTATACAATGTTTAAAATTTATATATTGAGAGAGAGTTTTTCAATAGACAACCATCTCAACCATGATCAAAAGTAGGTAGATCCATTACGTGTCCCTTGTAAACCTGAGAATACTATTATTTATTTATCCATTTTTTATAATTAATTACTATTACCTAAAAAAATTAGATATGATATCCACTTGAATTACTTCTAGAAACAATTGGTGGTGGCCTAATGTGATGAAATATCACACCCAACCCGGACTACCTTTGGTACCCAATTAGATTATATGACCAAAGGTACAGATAATTTATTGTTCCCTACTATACGTCTTTGATATGATTGACTTATATATGGATCGTAGGAGTAATGTTTTGATAATATCATCAAGATTCTAGTGGATATATTTTAAGTATTTTTTCTATTTGTATTTCGTTGTTTTATATTCATGTTCCTTCTTCCCTTTTTTCATGTCATTCAACCATGTATTTGAAACATCCAAGTAGATTATGGTGATTATTTTGTTGCTTATTTTTTCATGCTTCCTCTATATTATTTATTTTTTTGTTTAAATTTTATTTTTTATATGATTATTATCATATCTTATTTTCAAAATTGATTTAAGTGTGTAGTATCCCCATCATACCACATTTACACCCTATATACTATTCGGTAGCCTCTTGCACATGGGGAGGTGAACTTCAATCTATATGACCCAATGTATCCAAAGATGGATCAATGTGATTTTAGGTCGAGGGGTTGTAGCGACTATGATACCCCAGAGTCATAACTATTATACTCTAAAATAAATATCGTACCATCGTTAATAAATGAAATGTACTTTCATGTTTTACATCTTAGTTATACAATTTAAAAACAATTTTACCATTACACTTTGGTCCTCACCTTAGAGGTCCAAATTTTTATGTTGGTCTCATACTTCCCCACCAACCTTCAAAAAATATGTATAGATTTGTGAACACTAGTATATGGTATGTAGTGATAAACATAACTCAATCACATGTCAATACATGATGTAAAGAAAATCATCCCCGTTATGTATGAGCAACATCCATGCAGAAAACATCATATGTTGACCAATTTGAGTTTGAATATTTAATTCATACTCAGGAATATCCCCTCCATACATTACAAAACATATCCTAGTGAACATGGATATTCAGAATCATTCATTTTTCTCTCAATTATATGTGTTAATTTCATTGAAAGACACCTTTTTTGACTCTGTATAATAGACCTCAAATTCTTTATATGTATGAGTTCCCCAAAATGACCCTTCAACCATATTCTTCTTTATCCATTGGAGAAAGTCCTTTTATCTCTGTATTCGATAATAACGTGGTAAATAAAACCACTTTTTAAACATGGTTGACAATAATTCATTTAAAAAATTTCTCATCTCAATTTATTTGATCCAAGATATCCCTAAGATCGTAGATTAAAATTTTATTATCCATGCCCAAAATATGTTGGAATATCATTGTCCTGGTAGGTTCCATGTGGCTCATTGTTTATATAACCTTTTTAAAATCCAAGTCATCTTAATATAAAACAATAATACATCATTTCATCATGATGTTAATATTTTTTATAAATTTACATGTTGTAATAACATTATATTGTTTGAAACTCAACCCATTTATTCGACATTAAACTGTAAGGCATGGCCCTCATTATGTGACCCTAAACTGTATAACATATGTGTTCCTATAGCATGAAATAAAACTATGTGACACATTTCCAATTCTATATGAACCCTTTACTACATGGGAGAAAGATCCATGAAATGGTGCCTAGTATATGATCTGTTTTTTTAAATTGACCATAGGGTTGAATGATCATTTTTTTGGAAACTGAGGTCTACTATCCTGGGTACTATATTTTGAGTCCTAAATTATTTTATTCCCACACCATGATGAAATATGAAAATGGCCTTAGTATATGTATATATTACATATATACAAGGGTATAGTTCTAACTAATGAATCATTGGTCTTGTCTATCAGTCCCAACCATGTGTCTTCAGTGAATTCACTCATGTTCCTCATTAATGTCTGATTGAGGTGAAAATGCGGCCACATGTTCCCTATACTACATTATCACATGGATTTAAATGATTTATCAAGATCCCTCTTATTTCTTACATAGAAAATGAATCATTTGATCTTAGATTTCTTTGAATGTCTCTTTGATTTTCACAATTGAGTTGAATTTTCTTTATTCAATGGCAGGAAACATAACCCTCATGACATGGAAACAATATGAGAGGTAGAAGTCGACCCACATGACCAGAAATTACCTCGGTGGCCCATTTTTTGTGGCATATTTTTTCCAAGCATGATATCTCAATCCATGTAAAAGTATTTGGAACAAAAAAAATCGTGGACTTTGAATATTAATGCCAGGTTTCTTGTTTATGATTTTGGTCAGTGTAGAAAAATCGAATACATTATATTTGGTTTTTCTACACATTATAATAATAAAATGAATGTATCCTTTAACTTGAGTTAGATTTATGTAGTGTTTTTAATATTCTTGTCACAAAATCCTCATTTGTGATTATTACTCTCACAAATATTGTTCATATATATTTGGCCCAAAACAATGGGGGTATGTTTTCTTCCAAGATAAAAAACTAATAACGACAATATATGTAACACTCATCATGTTTAAATCTTCCAATCCCTCTATTTTATATAATCTAAAAAAAATTATAGGGTTTTATTTTTCCCATTATTTCTTATTAATAAAACTGAAATATGTACGTTATAAAAATAAAAAAAACTATGGTATTACTATTAAAATTTCATGGGAATGATGTAATAAAGAGACCAACGACTTACATCAATGCCCTATCCATTTCATATGACAATGAAAAAAATGAGTATCAACTACAAAATGTATCTCAATATATGAATATTTTTTTTATAAGAATTTATCAAAAAAATTATTGGTGTTCATTATTGTGTGATCAGAGTATTTGACATCACTCAATAGTCTAGAAAAGGTTTAAATCTTTCTATCTGTGTCAACCCACAATGCCTCTTCCTTCTCAATAACATCTAGACCATATATTCCTACTTCCTGGAGAAGTCACTGATAATAACTAATCAATCATTTTAATTATTTTAATACACAACCAATACAATTAAATTATTCTATAACACTATACAAATCATGCAATAATTGTTTTATTAAGTCTCTTTGATTGTCAATTTGGATTTTTTTTCTTCACAACAACCCCATCTTATTTAGAACCCTCATTTTGGTTGACAATTCTTTTCAAAAAAAATATAGTTTTTTTATTAACAAGAAAAATAATATCAAATCATTTAATCCCTATCTAAAGATATAACCACCTCATTCACCTTATAATGTATGTAAATTTTATCAAAAAACAATTAATAAAGAATGAAAAAAAGGTGAACAAATGAGGAAACGTGGTTGTAAAAATTGATAGGGGTCTTATAAATTTACATCTATATACCCATCAATATAGTTTGGTTGGTAATGTATATATTTATGATATTATCTTAACCCACATTATAGTTTCTTAATGAGTGAAAACATAGCTAGGAACTATCTTAACTAATGAAGGGTCATCCTTAGTGATCACAAGATGGGATAACTCTGTGCCAATTGAAGTAGAACTTGACATAGTATAAATCAGGTTGGGAATTTAATTAATATTATTTACTACCATTGGTGTCCCTAAATTGAATATGAAAGGTGAAAAATATCATAACATGATGAAGATAAATTGGTTTGTTTGTTTGGATACTCACAATAACTAGTCAAGAAATCGACCTTCAAAGCTATTATTGCCTTATCACCAGAAAAGGAAATTATTGAACCTTTATCTTGTTGATTGTATTTAGGATACACACCTAGATTAATCATAGACCACTATCTAGAACTACATAGTGAAATTGGGAAATTCAATAATATCTAACATTCCCCTGGGACATAGGAGTGCCATGTGCATGCTCAACTAGGTTGGTATCATCCATGAGTTATCCCACAAGAATTGAGCTTTTAGGGATGATGATTAACTGCTCTTCGATGAAATATGGACATAATGTGCTCTAGACTAGGATTTTAATTTCACCCACTATTTTTTATTCGAGTTAAATATCTCAATTGGCATTGATTAAAGATAATTACAACTCTCAAGATCCTCACTAAGTGAGGTTGAGTTCATGAAAACATCAATTATAATTTCCCTTACCCATAAGCACTATAAGTTACAACTATTGATCCAAAATCTTCAGTTAGTCTTGATAGTCTGGAAACTTTCATTTTCAAGACATTTAGTTCCATAGAAAATATGGGACACATGCTCTTGAATATTTAATATCTTCTGACATTGGGACTTATTCAAAAATATTCTAACGTTAATTAATCATCACATAGTAACACAAAAAAGCTGTCTAGGTGAGGTGATTCAATAACCACTATATTTCCTCGATAAAATAAATATCATTATCTTCCCTCCATGTTGTAAATTCATTATTTTCCATAACGATAGTCTTATATAAAGTACAATAGGTGAGGGAAGGGGATGAAATGAAAATTTTGGGTTTGAAAGAATATCTTATATATTATCTTCTACCCTAATAGAACATTCTTCAAGGATCACCCCACCCATAGTAATGACCATTATGACATTACTTCCCCACACATTATATTATAGGGAAGTTAGAGGTGATCGATTCCCACTAACTACCTATAAATATAATAAGTGAGGATTCATGATCATGAAAGTAATCTGATAATGAATAAAGATAATTATAATTATTACATATTCATTGTAATCAACCTCTTCCACCATTCATACCATTATAACTGACAATATATTTGAAAAATTAATATTATTATAGAAATATTAATGTTGGAATCCATATCTTCGATGTATACACCAAATTCATTATGGTTATCATTGATAGAAATTCAATTTAGAGAATGGAAGATTCCAAATCCATGAATATAAACTTCCATGGACTATAGAACCTACATAAATTTTCAAATTATATGTTCTTCCTCCTTGTATCTCACTCTATGTATGAATCTATGAATGAATAATTAATAGTAATGAATAATGATGAAGGATAAAACATTGGTGATGGGGTATGACCAAGATTCCAACCCTTTTCCCTCACCATCTAATTTACTATTGAACCTTTGGAAATGGGTTATTTTGAGGCCTAAATATATATAAATAATGAATAACTACTAGTCCAATTTCAATAGCTATAATTTCTTTCTCAACCTCCCCGAAAGAATGGGTACAATAATATTCGTCACATACACATGTGTATTGCCCAAAAAAAATTGTTCAGTCTCCTAGAATTCAGATGTTAACCATGTAATGAATGTACAGATTCATCATGCTATTGAATATAATATTCACCTATCTCTATGTATTCCACATAAAAATATTTTTTGGTGCTGATATATATCCATACCTTCTCAAAAAAACTTATTTCTACATGATAATGTGTTATGTTCACCTGATTGGAATGAAGTTCATCCCACCAACCTAGTCTATCTTGCCTAATAGACAATAATGCTTTGGTTGGAAAATATTATTTTTTATGAACATTATTCTTATAATAGATTCAGTTTTTTTGGGTATCGAACCCCAGATTATCAAAATAATCCTTGGTTGAATTGAAACAATAGAAATTATTAGGATTTTCCTAGGCCAAGAAACTTCATTTTTCAACTCTTCACCCTATATGCCGCAGACATAGGTTGAACCATTAAAATAGGGAATCATTTCATTAGCTGACCACTCATCTATGATTGAGTCCAACATTTTACATAATATTTGGAAAGTATATTCTAAATGTCAGAAGTTGAAAGCTCAATATAAAAATGTTTATATTATTAAGTAACCATTAAGCATCTTTTGTAAGAAATCACAAAATTATTATACTTAAGTGTAATTTTTATAGTTGTTGTACACCACTTTGAAACATGAATTAACTAAAGACCAACCATACGAGGTGAATACACCTCACATATCAAATTTCATTCAATTATGGATACCAAGACTATATCTTTCAAGGAGATACGATACCCTTTATTTAAATTAATTCTATATTCATCCATTTCCAATTTACCAATATGGTAGGAGTTATTAAAGTAGAAAATTTTTCTTGATGGTTGAGGTAGTCTGTTATACCATATTCCCACAATACTGATGTGTACACCATACATATACATTTTATTTAAGTCCATAATCACGTGTTAGAAATCCTTTGGTTGTTGATGAATTTTTATCATCGGATTTATCTTTATATCTATCCACAAAAAAAATTAAATGGGGCCCCAAACTACTAGTATGACTTACCCCTTTTTATACAAACCAAAAAATTATTCATCTTCATAAGTTTTAGTAAATCAATATTAATGCCCCTATGAGTGGCCAATTAAGCCTCCATCACAATGGTCGTAACTCATAATCGAGTTGTAGATTAATGAACTAGTATTAACCAACCACTATGAACCATTGTAAGAATTTACACTAATCAAACCAATCAAATGATATAAAAGAAAACATCCAAGACCCATTAAGTGAATTAAGCCTCCTAGACCATTTTCCATTAGGATCTAACACATAGATGGGTGTTAATGGTTTCACAGGACCTCAACCATCATATTTGGGGTCAATGGGTGATTGTTGTTCCAAAATAAAAATTCCAACTAGTGATGGGAACATCAATCTTTGGATGATCTTAGACATTCATAAGATCCATTTCCTAGTCAGGATGTTTCATTGCAAAGAGTGGGGTCCTCTCTATTTCATCCTAAGATGATGTGGGATTTAGGAATTCCATAGATATTTCCCCAATAATTAGCTCCCCTAATATCATCTATACATACATGAGGCAGATACCGACATCTCCTTGCTCTAAGAATAATGTATTAATTTCTTGGGTGAACTAGCTTAGCAATTGAGGAATATTGGATCAGTTTTCATTGAAAAAAGTTCTATTTTACACATACAACCATGTATAATCATATGACCATTAACAAATCCTAATACACCATATAAATATAAATATCCTTTAAATATCATCACTAGTTTATAGTGAATGAACCCTTGGGGAAAAGATCCCACTAGGCTGGCCAACCTAATTTATCATTGTCTATGGATTTCCTTGAAATTATATGATATTAATGGATGTTGGATTATAATTCTCATATTTTTTCCTCTAATGAAATAGGGGTGTAATGAAAAAAAACCCCTTGGAGTAGGTCACCTAAATAAAAGACCCCTTTAGTAAGATAATCACATGTACTGTGTTGCTACACATAATTATCTAGGAAAAAAGTTTATTTATATGATGTAGTGTAGGGATTTGGTGGTTTGAAGGAAACCTAAATCTATAGAGAGCCTACCTATTTGATACATTTAACAATTGAATTCCAACACCCATGAGTTATAATAAAATTTAATGATGTGGGAAGAAATCACATTTTTTTATTATAAATGCATTTAAACATAACATTACTCCTTTCATCAACATTATAATGAAATTTTTTGGAATTCGTTTCTTATTTTTGTAAAACCAGTTAAGGAATATTTTTATGCTAAAAAATATGTAAAGAGTAAAAATAAAACATAAAAAACTTATGAACAACATAAAATGATTCATGGGTCATGAAGCACATAAGACACCATACAGACCACCTTATCTACGTGAAGGAACAAATCAACTACAAGTGAAGTTAGAGAATTTAAATAACACAATGGTTCATGGGCAATAACACATCAATATGTTGGAATTTCTATTTGTAAAGAAAAATACTTTTTGAGGAAAGTCAGAAGTAGAGAGAATAGACCAAGTCACAAATTTAATGTTCACTAGGTGGAACTTATTCGACCCAACTTGAAATATTTTTTTGGAATGGTACCTCATACTAGTTCACTTGAACTATAAAAATTAGTCAATTGGGCCAAAATCTTCCTCAGAATCGACTCCTCTTCATTGTAATTAAACCCCAATCCAGTGGGGGAATTTATTTTGTCTGTAAACATTTTTATGGAATATTATAAGGGTTTTAGAAATTCAAAAAGGATATAATTAATCTATAGAACAATTTAATGATGAGTAAATCATTAACATGCGAGGATCTAGAAATTAACCATCCTTTCGACCTTTCATGACTGAAACACTGGGCACTGCTATACATTTCACCCCACCCCTCCCCCCACACACACATAAATGACCATTTCATTTTTTTGTTGACAAACCATGTTCAAGACACCTGAAATATTCTTTCTCATTTGAGGAAAAAAGAATCATATATAACCCTATAAATGGAATTTTTAAGTAAATTCTCCATATCCAGCCCCCCTACAAAAAACCATAACAATTTTTGTTCAAGGAATCTAATCTGGATTCCCACAAACCAATGTCCTCATACCCGACTGATAATTTTTATTCCAATGGATATATCTAACCATCCTAGGAATATGGTTATAATATTAACCCTGTAAAATCACTTTCTTAAAAAATGATAGAATGAAGAGAAAAATATAGAGCATGGAATCTCAGCAGGTAATAACTTATAGCATATCATAGTGTATTTAAGGGATCTAATCACATCTACCACAAAGGATGGCCTCTCATAAAACAACCCCATCAATCTAGGAATCCTCATTTAGACTAAACGATTTTCATACCACTATAATGTATAGGAAAAAGTATGAGGGTTGGAGTCTTTGTGGAATTCAATCCCATATTGAAAGGACTATGTATGATAGACTCTTCTGATTTTGGTTCTAAAATTCTAATTATTATTATTCATTACATCGAACCCTACATGAGATATCCAATTAAATAACTCTTTCAAACTCTCCGAGAAGCATCATAACCCAAATGGGACCCATCACAAACTACCTGATAATATAATCTGTTAATCCCTCTAGACATGAATGACCCGTAAAAGCACACACAAATGTGTCACCAATTCATTATTCCATTCACATGGTAAATGAGAACCCCCATGTAAAATACCAAACATGTGGGGTCCTTAGAATGATTATTTTTATGAATTCTCCCTGTAATGAGAACCCCTTCCATAGAGGAATTTCCATGGGCTTACCAGTTTCATGTATTTAGAAATTACTTTTTATTTTCCCTTCCAAAAATTATAACACCTTAACATTATTCTCACCCATAAAAGGGGTGTTCTATAATCAAAATGGTCTTCTCTAGGAATCCATCATGAAATAATCCCATAGTCTTTCTTATGGGATTTATCTCTACCCTTTCCCAAAAATGGAAAAAGGATATTCTGTGTGTTTTTTTTTTAAATTTCACTTACTCTAGATTCTGACACCAAACCTGAATGATGAAAGGATAGATTTTTGTGACAGTCCTGACATATGCATGATAAATCACCTATCTCAATAGGTAAATCATTTTATATATCTTCCTCTTATCGTACCTTTAGGTATTATATATATATGTAAGCCCCAGCTATTTCAAACTATATGGAATCTTATTGTCATCAAAAGGGGATACATAGGAAGCCAATATGAGTTTCAAAACTAGAACCCCAAAAATACAATAATATTCTTAGTTTTACTTTCCTTGTGAGGTATTATCAATCCCAGGATTCTATATTCCCTCGGGGTTCATTGGGATATCTTGAAAAAATTCCAAAATCAACCATGGATTGGAACCTATCACCTAGATGTCCTTGACACATGAAATTAAACAGAATGGTTTGGTCATATTCTCACATCCTATAATAGTATAATTTGTCCCATTAAGTGTCACCAAAATATGTGGATTTTGATTCCTATAAAATGTTTATGAAGACATCCAACTCTCATGGGCTCGATCACAATATCTTAACAACATTCATCTTCCTAGATTAAGATAAATTATAGACCTCTATAGTAGGTTCCTTAAAAGGTTCATCATAATAATATATTGAATAAGAATATCTAATATTTATAACATTTATAAAGAACCTAATATACATTGATATGTCTCCATTGATGAAAAAATTCATATAAAAACAGATTATTCTAATGGAAATCCATACAATCAATTTATTTTCAATATATGGGTGACTTGTTATGTATTTACAATTTAATAAAGGATTCATGATTATTTCTGAAATGTATAAGAGATTCACTAATTAGGCATTAATACCCCTAAAATGGTGTGATGATACCAACACCCTATTCACACGGCCAATTTTATTCCCATGTGTTCTTGGAGCTAATTCCCAATGACCACCAACCTTTGGAAAGCATGTTCATGAAACATAACAGATGAGGAAAATATTACTTATTTCTAATTCCATGAATAAACCAAATTGGGTTCCATTAGGATGGCACATTGAAATATAATGGTATGTCTAATGGTTTCCACCATCATCAAAAAACACCACTCAAACAAAACTCTATTTTTAACCTGACTCCTAAATATAACAGCAAAATATCATCAATAATAACAACGATTCATGAATTTATCTTCATATGAAATGTATCAAAACAGAATAAAAAACATGATCCAAGAGATCATAATAATCATATAAAAAATATTCTTTTATAATTCACATAAGTATAATGATTCATTTCTTTAAAGAATTATCACTTATATTAATATCATAGTGGATTTTTGTCTCTCCATTCAATCTTATTCATATTCAATGTTCACTCCAAAGACTATCATAGGGGAAAAGGTCAAATAATGAATATTTTTCGCTTCCCATTCCAGTCTATATTTTCCCATGATAAATTCAATATCACCAAATTTATTTTAAGGAAATATAATTTTGTTTCCACCCATCAAAAAATCAAAAATCCAATCATATGTATTCTCTAAGATCATCAAAATCATTCATCCTAACTTATGATAAAAAAATTAAATGCTATTTATTAATGTTTAATAATTATACTCATAAAACAACTAGAAATTAAATTATGGTGGTGTAATAAGATCATATAATTCGAAATCCTAAGTAACATCAAATAATGTCATCATAGATGAAAATTATTTTAAAATATCCCCAAAATATTAATTAATGAAAATAAAAAAAATATTTGAATTAATATTTTTAAACTATATATGTTTCTAAATATTATGAAATATTTTCCATTTAAAGGAATAATTAAATATTATAAAGGAAGATCCAATTTAATGTATGATCATGATCTAAGGTAATTATTTTAACATCCTATACCTTAAAACAGATATTCAATTCACATTTTCTATATAAATTCTATTGTAAATTATTCAAAATTATAAATGAAGATTCATTTATGATATTTTTAAAGAAATTAAATCATCGGTAAAAATTATTATCTAAAATCATTGGATAATAATATAAATTAACATATAAAATATTTTCCAGGAAACATTGACATGGAAGAAAAATAGTCCCACAACAGAAGTAAAAGATGGTCAATTTTCCATAAATTCACTCTTCAGGTCTCTTAACTACATAACCTGTGGAAAATGAATGAAAAATACCAATAAACCCTAAATTTTATATGTTGAAGATAAAATAAGAGTATATATCATATAAGGGTCATATTCTTTCCTCAATTGAAATTCAATCATAAGCAATTATTATGAAAACGGAATTGATATGTAACTCCCTTACCACTTTGGTATTGTTTAATTTCAATATCAAATTAAATAAGTAACCATAGATGGATATCCAAATCTCCATAATATTAAATATTATAATCAAAAAATAAATTCAATAGTAGTGTATACAACACATAAAATAAACTACTGTTGAATATCTGATCTACCTCACAGAAATAATAGTATGATCAAAATATATTTCCCAATGTTTGAATTTTTTTAATAGTATATAAAATCCATTATAATAAATGAATTTTTTTTATAATTATAATAATTATTCATTTAAATTATTATAATATCATTTATGGTCCATTTATAACATTTAAAAAAAATCGTAAATCAATTGTTACTAAATTCATCATTTTTGGGAGTAAATTGTTTCATGTTTCGTGAAAATTTAATTTTTGTATTTCTAGTACATATACATTAAACATGATTCCATAATATCTATAATTATAAAAATATTTTAATATTATATATATTTTATATATCTAAAAATGTTTAAGAGGTTGAGAGAGAAAAATGAGTTACACTGTTTAATGATACAGTATGTCGTATGTATGTATGAATGTTATTTTCAGTTTTTAGCTGATGGAGTGAAGTGAGGAAAAATAATATTTCACTATTAAAAACTAATTATTATTTCATATATATAACATAAATTCATTAAATTTATTTTTATTTTCATTCATGTTAATATAAAATGAATAATATAATAAAATAGATTCATCTAAGTGGCAGCCCACCTAAATGCACGAGTGATGTTAAAATTTTCTTGAAGATATAAAGGTAATAAGGTAGATACTATATTTTAAAAGAATAATAATTCTGTAATAAATATTATATATATAAATAAAAATCATCACAATAATAATCCATGTAAGATGGTGATAAAAATTAATAGTATCACTATGTGGAGGTGGTAGTCTACTCATACAAATGACCTATACATTCACATCCCATTTGATCGAAAAAAGATTGGATAATGGTGCTTTAATAATTAAAAATTAATTTTATTATATTTAGGAAATTTAATTTATTTATTTATTTATGATTAAAAACATATATTTATAGGATCTGCTAAAATATATAAATTTAAAGTGGTCGGGTTGGATGATTACCTCTTCTTTGGTAGCCCCCCTTTAGATACATTCTCTTCTAACATTAGAGTAATATTTTAAGAAGAAAAACGCCTCTAAATATCATCAATCAAATTTAATAATATAATTGGTGTGTTTTTAAATGTTTTATTTTTTTCAATTTGTTGTAAATAATTGATATAATTGGTATCCTTTTATATGGGGGAAATGACACACAAAGAATTTATAAATTTTTAAATTTAATTAATGTATTTCAAAAGTATAAATCTCAAACAATATGAATGAAATAAAATAAAAATATGGTATGGTAGAAATATCATCAACCAATGAAATGTATTTATGTTTTTTTTGTAATTTTAAACCATTTTTGGTTTAACCCATTTTGTTTAATAATTTTAACCATAACTATTTTAATGAATTTTTAGTATTGATCGATTTGAATTTTTCATATGAGTAAAAACATAGATTTAAAATTTATAATGAATTAAATTATTGACCATTTTTCATTCTATTCTTGATATATCAATTTTAAATATTTCAAAACAAAACTTAATTAACTATTATTTTTCAGAAAATATCATTAATACCATATTGTGACTATTCACCTAATTTGACATTAATAACATCAATACTGTAATGTAACTAAAATATAAAAATTTAACACATACACAATATGTACTATTAATATATAAAATAATCGGGGAACTATGAATCTCAAAAAAAATTAATTTAATATTTTTTAAAATTAGTTTTATGATTTTTATACTACTTACATTGTTATTATGTTATCATTGCGTAAAAATTTAATTTTACTATCATATCACTAAAAATACAATAATAAAAAATTAATTCATCCTATAAATGAAAAAATCTAAATTCCATTATCCTCATTTTATAATTACGTAAAATTTTATAAGATAATAAAATCAAGAGAGTGGCATTTTGGAATTTTCATAATTAAGATAACAGAAATGTAATTATCAATATAAAATGGAACCAATAATCCATATATTATAATTTGGTAAGTATTTGGTTAAATATAATCCTTAGAATGATCTTAATTCATATGTTAGGTTAATTTGCAGACCTTATGTCATTTTGTTACCCTATTTAATGTATTTTACCATTATGGAGGTGAAAAATATTTATCATGGTTACTATTTAGAATAACCAAAAATAAAAGATAACTATTGAGTAAAATTTAAAATATTTCTTCCATTAATGGAATCATTTTCATAATATTCAATTTTTATAAGTGTTGTAATTTTTTTAAGAAAAAAATATGATAAAATAGTTTATCAGAAAAAAATCCTAATTTCAGTTTAAAATATTTTTTATTCAAAAATAAACCATAAAATTTATTCCAATGCTCATAATTGATTTATTAATAATATAAGAGAACTTATATTTCATTTAAATAATTTTAGAACAAATTTTATCTTTTTAATTTAATGAAACAAAACAAACATTCATTCAAAATCAATAATTTTAACTATTCACTGGAAATTAAATCTTTTCAGAAATATCATATATAATTACTCTATGATATTATAGATTTTATTATTTAAAAATATATATTAATTTCCTAAAATAAATCTTTTAAAAATTATTTATATTATATATAATATTGTATAAAAATGGAATAAAAATTTAATTTGTAGAAAACATAATTTCTAAGAATAAAATGGCTACTAAAATTTTACTACATTTTTTAATATTAATATAATAAATATTTATATAGTAGTAAATTTTATATATTATTAATAATGGTGTTATTTCTATTAATACCCACCAATTAAACATGTAGGTTATAACTACCATATCAATATATTTTAGTTTTCCTAATCTAGGTTTTTCATGTTGTATATGTTGTTAGACATTTCCTAATATTAAAACAATCAGATGTGAAATTATCCCCATATAATAAATAATGTCATAAAAATATAAAATTGATCTTATTAACCAGGGGTTCTTTATTTGAAAATTATTTTTTTGAAACCCACATCATAAAATGGTTTCTAAATCATCCTATTGAAAACATGGAAAAGAAAATATGAAGGTCATATAGAGTAAAACCTAACTATGATTCCAAATAATATAAAATCAATGGGCAGTATAAATATTTAAAATTATTAAAAATAAAATTTTTAAACAATTATTAATATTTATAGATAATATTTATCATACCAAGGTGAGGGATCAGGGGAATGATAATTTCCACTTAACCATATTTAATTGAAGCATCAAAAAGACCATAAATTCATTCTAAAATAATGGAATGGGATATTTTTTTATTTACCCATCCTTTTAATAGAGTCTATAAAATTCATTACCAATATTCTATGAGTATGATGATATATACATCCATGAAAAGAATAATTTCATTATATAGTCATTTTCAAGCAAAATTTTATCTTTTTCTCCAAAATATGAGTATTTAAGAAGTAAATTTATTTGATTTTATAAATTAATAAAACCATTTTCTCATAGAATATATAATGTAAAAAGTGATAAAAACATTTTCCACATTCCATTATATAATAAATAATCAAAATGGTTATCACAAGGTATGATAATATCCATAATTTATAATCCTTTTGTGAACAAATAATATATATTACCCCAAGATTTTCAGAATAGCACCAAATATTGAACATAGGTCATTCCATAAATAAAAAACCTATATCCCAAATTATAATAATATCCTTAATATTAATTAATATTTCTAACTTAGTGGTTATATCATATATTTTAGCATATATCCCAAAATTTTAATTGTATTCTCCCATAAAAAAAATTCTTCATGTATCACAAGTTAAGTATAAGGGTTTCATATATCTCAAACTAATTAATAATATCTCAAAATACCATTAATTGAAATGATATATATGTATATAATCTTATAAGGTACAAAAATCACGAATATACCATGATTGAAATTTAGATACAAACCAATATGGGAATCTAAATATTGGCCATAATTGTATTTGAAAATGTCACCTTGTCAATGAATTCTATTTAAACTATAGAGAATATCCATATCCCACTATCCAATAGACCATAAGAAACTTAACAAATAATCATATATTAACCAATGGTTAATTTATACTTTAATAGAATAGTCATCCTATAACATAGTAAAATTATCAAGTCACTTCAAAATCCACACACATAAAACTCAAAGGATAAATAAATTATTAAAGACACTCCAATATACTCCATAAATTGAAATTGTTTATAACATTCACCAAAAATCACATAAATAAGATTTTCAAAAAATCACCAACCCGTTCTAAGGTAAAATAAACTATCTAATCATCATCCTAATATAATTAACCGAATAAAACTCTAATATGTCAACATCAATCACATTTTATGGTTTATCATTCCCTTAGTCAAACATCTCCCAAAAATATAACTAATCATTAATTATGATATAAAATACTTAAATAGAAACTATTATGAAAAAATCCATATATGTTTCATGACTCTTGTATGAAATTTATCACTGATATAACACTATTATAACATAATTCTTGAATTTCAATACATAAACACTTCAATCCATCCAATTTAGAAATTAGAAAATCATTAGTCCATAACTGTTATATGATTCAACCATTGAATTAGGGATTTAGCTTGAATACTTCCCATATTATCAAAACATATGAAATTAATGTAGAATTGGTAACTTTGTGTGAAATTAAAATCCATCCAATAATATCTTAATGGTTTCCCAAAAAATACATTGTCAATGTTCTTATTTTCCACAAATAAAACATTTTATCATTACTCTAATTCAGTTTCCTAATTGATTCCTCCCACATACTTGATGTTTATGAAGAATAATCTTCATCCTCAATGGTCTTGATGAATATATGTTTTCTCTTGTGATATATGTTTTTAAAATCAACCAAATTGAGATTTTTAATCATTTAATGAGAAATATAATGTTGAATAATCACAGGGGTTGTCTTTCCATGTCTTATAACATATAAATTATCATGAATTAAATAATTCAATCTCCCATCATATTCAATATTAACTCAAAACCTCCTATATCTATCCATTGACTGAGAACAAAATGTGTAGTGTGAGAAATAATATTAATTGCGAGAAACCCTATAATCATGAAAAATCAATCACATTATGTCTTAATCATGATATCATATATCAAATCTATGACTAATTTAGTTTAACCTAGGTATTCAATTTTTATAAACTATTAAAATCATATATAATGGTTCATACTGAAAATGTGAGTTAACAAAACAATATCACCTAGGAATTTCAAACCAGGTTTATAGGAAGGAAACACTCATTGTACACTATAGTGATGGTCAATTTATACTCTAATAAACCTTTTCTAGGTTATTACTCCAAAATTTATCTCCTACAAAACCATGCCCAATTTTAGTATCCATAAAAGCATGTATTTGATGGAAATACACAAAAAATATTCCATAACAAAACAATGGGATTATATATTATACATAGAATTACCACTAGGGTTTTCATCATTGTTCCCTAATATTATGGTATCAGTGTTTAATAATCCATACACTAATGCCAACTATAATGATTCAGACTTTTCATACATATATATTACATCTTAATAGATAAATATTCATTAAATAACATTATTGTTCATTTCATAATAGTAATTTTTTAGTGTCTTTTGAGTCTAGAAAAAAAACCCTTTTATATAATAAAATAACATCAACATTCCCAATAAATAGCATCCCACATTGTACTCATCATAGTTATACTATACTTTAAACATTGATTTATAACCTATGTAAATGATTCATTGAAATGGTGATCTTGGATGGTCCATAAGGTTAAACAATATAGATATAAATGACCATTAAATATAAGATAATAGTAAGGATATAATAAATTAGAATAACATTTGAAAATCATAACTAGAAGATTGTAGATTATAATCATGATTAATAGAATAAGTCATGTATGATCATAAGAGATTAATCAAAAAGTAAATAAATAATGTGATATAGAAGTTCATAATAGTGAAATTATAAATAGTATTATATAGTACACATATGAATATAATAAAATTATCTTACAATGAATCACTATTAAAACTACCATAGTGGATTGGGTTCACTCCCCATTCCATCATATATTTAGTCAATCTTCACTTCTGACTACCATAATGGAAAATGTACATTACTCAACTAGGTTCAATCATGACCAAAGTTCTTATTATATCATAAAATATCCATCGTTAACCAATTAAATTAATGTAAATATAATTTTTCCCCACCCATCACATAATCATAAATTTATTCATATTTATGTAAGAAAATCATAAAAAGTATTCATCATAATTTAACTTCTTAAAAAATAGGTTTAATTGATATTTAAAAATAATAACCATAATAATTAAACATAATTATTAAATGTAAAATCATCTGATAATATCATATTTAAATCATATATATCATCTAAGAATGTTATCATTGATAAACATTGCATCGAATTATCACTTGAATATTGATCTAGTAAAATAAAATATTCATCTTCAAATGAAATCTCAAAAACATAAATATTTCCTAAATATCATGGAAAACATTTTTCATTAAAATGGAAAATGGATACTTGTAATGAAACCTTCCAATAATTGGACAGTCATGATTCTGATGAATTTCATTCATGTTATATGTGTTAAAACAATTATTTCAATCACAATTTCAATAAAAATTCATAATTAACATGTTTGAAAACTAATAAGATGTTTCTCATGAATTTTTTATTAAAATAAAAATATATGTAAAAATGAATAACAACTATAATTGTAGTATAATAAAAATTCATTTTGAAAAAAAACTAAATAAACCATATATATGGAAGTAAAGTTTCAGGTACATATATTAAAGCATAGTTGGTTTTCATTAATGAAATTCATTTAGTATCCTATGTAGATAAGTTGAGGAAAATGAAATTAACACATTTTTTTAAAAAATAGATAATCATAGGAGAATGAAAAATAAACCAAATTATTTGACAAAAATCATAAAATTTTCTCAATATCAATTAAAGTGTTAAAAATCAAGAATAAAATATGATTTAAATGTAAATCTCATATAACTTTAGTAACATTGAAATAAAAATTTCATGAAAGAGAGATCCATGTATAGATTTTTATATACCAGTAATTTTCATGATAATAATTATAAAATAATATTATGGGAATTATATATTAAACATAAAATATACCAGTGGTGAATATGGCTTGTGTCCCATAGAAATAACATGGGATGAAAATTCCATGCCTCAAGATAAAATTTATTGGAATTATCTTTAACCACTATAAAAAAATTAAAATATATAATAATTATATAAAATAATATTTAACTTATATTTAATATAATATATGACCCACTTCAAGAATTTCAATTCCCATTTTCTTGTAAATCGTTAATAAAAATTTTGTTTACGGGTGTTGAGTATTGTTATTTTTAAGAGAATTTCCATTAAATTGTATCAATATTTTTACCTTCATCATGGTTCTATAATATATAAAATTTTTATAATGATAAAAATATTATTTAAATTCAATATATATAAATATTTATATTAATCTAAAAAATGTATAAATATAAAAATGAATGATGCAATTCAGGGAGATGGTAGGGCGTACATATGAATGAACGATGTTTTTAATTTTTGATAGATTGAATGAAATAACAATAAATAAAAATTAAAAATTCTATAATAATTATTATATACTATATATTCATTTAAAATATCATCATTACCATTTATATGAAGAGGAAATGAAAAACTAGTTGTATCACATTGTGGTGGTGGAAGTCCACATTTACATACGAGCAACGTTATCATTTCCCAATAGATGCAATGGTAAAAAGATATATTTGACATTATAATTCAAAATATATGTTAATTTTATAAATAAAATATATAAACATTAAACCAATAGTTATAACCATCCATGAATGCATGTGTTAGAAGACTAATTGTATCGCCGCATAGGGGCGATGGTCCATAGATACACATGATCCATATATTAAAATAATATTTTATGGAAAATATGGTGGATAATGGTGGTCTCCAAATGATTATAAAATTTATTTATATTGAGGATACTAAAGTTATAATTTTTTGATGAATACCGTTATCTTATATGATTTTATAAGAATATATAAATTGAAATAGGTCTTGTATAAATATTATGTCTTCATCAGTAAGAATCCTTTATATGACTTCTTAAGGACTATTATAATATATTATTAGGAATATGATATTTATTTCAAATACTTTTCAAAAATATTATATCATGTGGTTATAAATATAAATCCATTTGCACAATAAAATTATTAACAAGGCCTAGTGTCACTAGAAAACTACTTTCATAATACATCAAATAGAGGCTAAAATAGAATGACATTATTTTAACTTTCAAAATGAGATATTAAATATAATATATATCCTAAAACAAAATGGGATATCCTAGGGAATATATATTCCAAAGGGTTTATCTACTAATCCCATTAATACAATAAACATAATAAGAAGACCATATATGTGATTCAATGGTATAATAAGAAATCATAAATGATAAGGGTCATGAGTAATAAAAAAAGAATAACATAAATAACATGGTATCATAAGATTATGGAGACATACATTTATTTTTGAAATATAAAACATAAAATATTAATAAATAAATGATAAGTTTAAATGAAAAATCACATGGTGGATAGATTTCCATAGTTGATAAGTTTCACTCGCTAATCGTAAACATAACATGTAGTGAGACTAAAGAGTTTCTCGATACATTGGAATGATATTATAGAACATTAAAAATAATATGTTAAATATAATGGGTTAAAAAAATTGATATAGTAAATGATAATTAATATACATAAAATTAACCATGGAATGAAAATCAGTTTCATATTCATTTCTCATATGAAAATCAACATTGATTTCTTAAAGGTGTCATTTGAGAAATTATCTTGTGGAATGTATTACCTTATGAAAGGAAGGTCTAATAATCATTGTATTTATTTATACACATAAATACATAAATACATAAATTATAATAACTCCATTACATTAATGTGATAAATAAAGTTAGTTAGAGGGGGAATGTATTAATTGTAAGGTTTCTATTTTAAACAATCTTGATGGGAAGAAGGTATGATTTATTTTTTATTTAAATAAATATAATATTTTCATAAATATATAATTATTTATTTAAATAAACCTATATAATATATCCATATGGTGTGGTATTAAAAAATTCATCATGTGGCTTCATTGATGTGGTAATCCACACTTATGAATGAACAACATCATTATTTTTATACGAATCAAACTTTTAAAAAATACACTATATATGTAACGACCAAAAAATTTGTTAATGAAAATACCTCTTGGTCTCTATAAAGGTATTATTACGGTCATGTAAAATGTATTAACTGATTTGGTTTTATTATTAGTATTTTAAAATACCATTATTAGTTTTGATCGTTGCTAATATAGCCATAGAACAGTGATCACATGATTAGTATAAATATTGGGCTTTAACAAATCCAATATAATCAGACAAAGGAAGTGATAGCCTCATCCAGTATACTTGACCCATAAAAATCCCATTTGATGGATCTCATAAAGGAGGTGGTTTCATTGGGCATCTCTCTTGACCAATCCCAAGCCGAGCTTGAATACGTTATGCTCGGGCGGAATTGCCTACGAGAGACGTGGAAGTTAATAGAAATTACCAATTGAGCGATGTTATCAGAGCCACCACAAGAGTCTATCACCATCGTGCACCATACCCTATAGTATTATGTGGGTTTATTAAGGGGTTATGTAACACAACCCTATTACTATGACTATGTACATTATTTTTGTATAAATATTATACATTCATTTTATTATTGTTACTTTGTAAAGAGTTTTAAAATCAGAAATAGTGTTTTTATTTAATATTAAACTAATTAATCAATTACTATGAATTAATGGATTTTTTAATTAAATAATATTTTAATAAAATAATTATATTAATAATTTACTTTTTATCAAATATAAATTATCGTATCATTTTTATAAATACAATTGTAATTTTTATTATGGTTTGAAAGCTGTTTTTGTCAAAACCCATGAATTTTTTATAAATGTCTGCTTTTATTTTAAAAGGAAAAATTCACATATTTAGAAAAATATTTATATAAAATGAATAAATTTTTTGTAATCCAGATATAGAAATTATCCAACAGTGAATTTTTCATTATTTTCTGAGACAGTCGAATTTTTGGGTAAAACATTATATATCGCTTAATTATATAATGTGTTCTATGACATCATAATGACCCAATAATGATGTAATGAAATTCTATAAACACGATTTTCGGCCATTATATGTTTTACCATTAAAATAATTTTATTTTAGGTTTATTTTATTTATTTTAAAAAGATTTAGTGGACCCTCCAAGACTTATAAAAAAATTTCTTTTTATATTGATTTCCTTGAGAGTGTAACTCACCTCCACATGAGCAAAACTATTATTTTAAGAAGTTATGTCATTGGAATTATAAAATATTTTTTTCCAGTCCCCCTTGGAAAAAACCATGGACTGGTTTGTGGTTTTCTATAGTTTAATGTGTGGTGTCCCAACAATAAATAATAAAGAATTCCCTCTCATTTCCTATATAAACCCACCCAAGATCCCACTTCCTCTTCACTCAATGCCTCCGGAGTTCTTCCAACCTATTCCATTCTATCTCTATAATCCCCCCAAGGCTCCCCAAGCTCCAAATAAGCCTCTCTCATGAATCTCCCAAGCCATTGGGATCACACATCCAAGTAATGGATTTCTTCCTTTCCATATTTTGTCCATGTTTCTTTATATTGTAATATACATGTTCATTCAATTAAAAAAGTTGGGGTATGATTTCTCACCTCCCTCATACATCCCTTCTTATGTTTTAATTGATGAGATACCTATTTCTCTCTCATTTTTTTCCTCCCATGTACACCTGTTACCATGCTCAAATTCTGTAATGAATTTTTATCTCCTCATTTATATTCAAGAAATTCTTTTATATCATGCATATAAATTACATTCCATGAACCCCTTAAGGTCCATTTAATTTATAAATTATTAGATAGCCCTTTCAATCTCATCAAACCATTTTATGAATTCTTATTTGACATCGTTATGCGGCTAAAATTACACCAAAATATCCATGAAAAAATCATAGTGTAGTGAATACCATACCCACTCTTCTATCATGGGTATTCACCTTTATAAAAATTTAATTGTTGACTGTGGACTTACATTTATGTATTACACTTCTCTTATTCGTGTAAAGAATTATGATTTTAACGAATCCATGTTCTATGCAATGAATTGACTCTGAAGGGTCTGCCCTAATAGTGCTCTAATGCATTGGGTAATGTATAGTATCATGATACATCATGTGCAATGAGTGTTGAATCATTATAATTCAATTGAAATGATGTTTTAATCGTGCTTCATGTGCAATGAGGGTTTACTCATTCTCCATGTGAAATGAGCCTTGGATGATGATAATATCATGTAAAATGTTGATGTTGCATCTCCATGTTATAATTATCATGCTTTATCCTGGATTTATGTTCATATATCTATTTTTCTCCATTTATGTTATTCTTTAATAAAATTTATTGTATTCCTCATGATATTCCATATTTTTACCTTACTGGGCTTTATAGATTTCCATTTCCTAATTCATGTCCTCATTTTGTCCCATGCAATGCTATGAACGAGGGAATGTTGTGGTCATGTAAAGGTTATTTTCAATAAGATGTTGTGTTTTATGTTTTCAGTTGTTTTGAAATGTTCCTAAGTGCCAAATACACTAGACCTAGCGATCTTGTATGTTATATGAAGTGAAGGGTTTATGTAGTAAATTATCTTTTAGTGTGTAATAAAGATCATGGTTGTTATAGGTGGTATTAGAGGATATGTTTAGTTATTTTTGGGATTAGGATTAGAAAAACCTATTGAGTCCTTAGAGACTATACTAAGTATAATAAAAACATCCATAAGTTTTGGTTATTATTTATTAAGTGTTTTACCATGAAAATACAACCATGTCGTGATACGAGGAGGTAGAGGTTTCTCTGGCACATATTTACCTAGGAGTGAAACTCCAACAAGGAGTTTCGGGCTTGACTCGTGGTATCCTAGTACACGACAATGGGCCTTGCTGCAAAAATGGTCAAGAAACTCCTAAGGGATATTATTTGGTAAGTTAACAAGCTTAGTATGAACCATTATAAGGGGAATTTAAAAAAATTCCTCTAAGAATACATGTTAGAAAGTAGATCATGGATAACATAGATTGAAGCTTATAGATTCATAAGTTGATGAAACAAAATTAATTTATAAGTCATCTATTTTTGTCTTTGTATTACCCTTTATGTGTTATACCTAACTTTCCTTTTATTCTACCCAATGGCTGGTAATAGGAGGACTAGGGCTAACAACTGATATGAAGATCAATGCGATGACTGTTCAAATGAGATCCCCAATTTGATGGGAGTGGGAATCACGGAAATTTTCAGGATACACTCTTAGTAAATTAAAGTATTAAATAGAAACATCGGTCAAGAGGAACGTTCAACCCCCCCTAAAAATGGAAAGTCTCTATTGAGAGCTTCATGAGACAAAGTCCTCCTACTATTAATCGATCATCTCATCCCTCTATCATCGAACAATTGATCAAATCCATCGAAAAGATCATCTCTATCATTCAATGTTATCAACAAGAGAAGGTTATTGTTTCTTATAATCTTATAAAGGGTGAAGCCAATCAATGGTGGGCATTGATAAAAAATATGAATCCTTTGGAGGATATTGATGCATTAAAATGGATGGATTTCTAGAAGATTTTTTTTGAAAAATATTTTATGTGCACCCTCCATCTTAATATAGAAAGGGACTTCCTTTACCCCAAGATAAAAGATGATGAATCCATCAGAGTGTACAAGGAAAACATCAAAATCCATGCACGATACACCTCAGGATTTTTTGTTACCCCCAAATCCAAGATTGATCACTTCGTTGCTGGGATAAAACTTAGCTTGTGAAAATCCCTGGAAATCCTAGACTTCATCAACTATGAGGAAATTGTCTGATCACTACAGAAAAACCGCCATTTCGCGGCGGTTTTTTAGCGGCGGTTTTATAAACCGCCGCTAAAAAAAATCTGGGTGGCGTTTCGCGGCGGTTTAAAAACCGCCGCTACAAAACAGCCGGGAAACGGCAAATTTTTTTTTTTTTTTTTTAAATTTATTTTTTTCGGCGATTAGCGGGGGTTTTTTAAAAAACCGCCGCGAAATGAAATGAAAAAAATAAAAATAATAAAAAAAACTAATATATTGTTATATAAATACATTTATATTGATATAAAAATAATATATATATTATAAATATGTTTTAGATAAATTTAAATAGACTACTACATTTAATATATAAGAAATTTAGTGAAAATGGCTTCAAAATGTTTTTAAAAAATATTATTAATTAATAATTGTCTATTTATTATCGATTAAAAAACATTTAATAACAATTTGAAGGGTAAAAAAAATTAAAAAAAGATCCAAAACATGTTGAAAACGGAACTCAAACTTCAAACGGCCATAACTTTTGATCCGGGTGTCCGTTTGAGCTCTACCACATATCAAATCGAAGCCTGCGACGAGCACTACGTCGCTGTGACTCGGGCTAGCCCGGTCAAGGGTTTTTCGACCCCAAAAAAGGCCTAGAAGGCCTCCAAAACTGAGTTTTTCGCCGGGGCACCCCGATTTTTCAAAATTCAAACAGGTATAACATCCGATCCGGATGTCCGTTAGGCCTGTACCACATATCATATCGTAGATTGTTTCATTTTCTTCGATTTGACTGGTTGTGGCGTTAAAACAGGATTCTAGATTATATGTTATGGTTGTTTTAACATTATATGGCTTTTCAAATACACACATTTAGTATGTATTATTTATTATCTATTATTTATTGTTTAAAATTAATTATTTACAATTAATTATTTATTATTTATTATTTATTTATTATTTATTATTTATTTATATTTATTATTTATCATTTATCATTTATTATTTATTATTTATTATTTATTTACTATTTATTATTATTTATTATTATTTATTATTTATTATTTATTATTTATTATTTATTATTATTTATTATTTAATATTATTTATTATTTATTATTATTTATTATTTATTATTCTTTATTATTTATTATTTATTATTTATTATTATTTATTATTATTTATTTATTATTTATTATTTATTATTTATTATTTATTATTATTTAATATTATTTATTCTTTATTATTCTTTATTATTTATTATTTATTATTTATTATTATTTATTATTATTTATTTATTATTTATTATTTATTTTTTATTTATTATTTATTTATGATTTATTATTTATGATTTATTATTTATTATTATTTATAATTTATAATTTATAATTTATAATTTATAATTTATTATTTATTATTTATTATTTATTATTTATTATTTATTATGTATTATTTATTATCTATTATTATTTATTATTATTTAATATTATTTATTATTATTTATTATTTATTATTATTTATTATTTATTATATATTATTTATTATTATTTATTATTTATTATTTATTATTATTTAATATTATTTATTATTTATTATTCTTTATTATTATTTATTATTTATTATTTATTATTTATTATTTATTATTATTTATTATTTAATATTATTTATTATTTATTATTCTTTATTATTTATTATTCTTTATTATTTATTATTGATTATTTATTATTATTTATTTATTATTTATTATTTATTATTTATTATTTATTATTATTTAATATTATTTATTCTTTATTATTCTTTATTATTTATTATTTATTATTTATGATTATTTATTATTATTTATTTATTATTTATTATTTATTTATTATTTATTATTTATTTATGATTTATTATTTATTATTATTTATAATTTATAATTTATAATTTATAATTTATAATTTATTATTTATTATTTATTATTTATTATTTATTATTTATTATTTATTATGTATTATTTATTATCTATTATTATTTATTATTATTTAATATTATTTAATATTATTTATTATTTATTATTATTTATTATTTATTATATATTATTTATTATTATTTATTATTTATTATTTATTATTTATTATTTATTATTTATTATTTATTATTATTTAATATTATTTATTATTTATTATTATTTATTATTTATTTATTATTTACGATTTATTATTTATTATTATTTATTTATTATTTATTATTTATTATTTATTATCTATTATTATTTATTATTATTTATTATTATTTATTATTTATTATTTATTATTATTTAATCTTATTTAATATTATTTATTATTTATTATTTATTATTTATTATTTATTATTTATTATTTATTATTTGTTATTTATTATTTGTTATTTATTATTTATTATTTATTATTATTTATTATTTATTATTTATTATCTATTATTTATTATTTATTATTTATTATTTATTATTATTTAATATTATTTATTATTTATTATTCTTTATTATTTATTATTTATTATTTATTATTATTTATTATTTATTTATTATTTACGATTTATTATTTATTATTTATTTATTTATTATTTATTATTTATTATTTATTATCTATTATTATTTATTATTATTTATTATTATTTATTATTTATTATTTATTATTATATAATGTTTTTTAATATTATTTATTATTTATTATTTATTATTTATTATTTATTATTTATAATTTATTATTTATTATTTATTATTTATTATGTATTATTTATTATCTATTATTATTTATTATTATTTCATATTATTTATTATTATTTATTATTTATTATTTATTATATATTATTTATTATTATTTATTATTTATTATTTATTATTTATTATTTATTATTTATTATTTATTATTATTTAATATTATTTAATATTTATTATTCTTTATTATTTATTATTTATTATTTATTATTATTTATTATTTATTTATTATTTACGATTTATTATTTTTTATTATTTATTTATTATTTATTATTTATTATTTATTATTTATTATCTATTATTATTTATTATTATTTATTATTTATTATTTATTATTATTTAATATTATTTAATATTATTTATTGTTTATTATTTATTATTTATTATTTATTATTTATTATTTATTATTTGTTATTTATTATTTATTATTTATTATTATTTATTATTTATTATTTATTATTTATTATTTATTATCTATTATTTATTATTTATTATTTATTATTATTTAATATTATTTATTATTTATTATTCTTTATTATTTATTATTTATTATTTATTATTATTTATTATTTATTTATTATTTACGATTTATTATTTATTATTATTTATTTATTATTTATTATTTATTATTTATTATCTATTATTATTTATTATTATTTATTATTATTTATTATTTATTATTTATTATTATTTATTATTATTTAATATTATTTATTATTTATTATTTATTATTTATTATTTATTATTTATTATTTATTATTTATTATTTATTATTTATTATTTATTATTTATTATTTATTATTTATTATTTATTATTTATTATTATTTATTATTTGTTATCTATTAGTTATGTATTATTTGTTTTTTCAATTAATATATATAAGTATATTAAATTCTGTTTATTAACCACATGGCGGGCTTGCTGGAGTGGTAAAGTCTTTGAATAATAAGCAAGAGGTCAGAGGTTCAAATCTCACCAGACGCAGATTTTATTTATATTGCATGGGCATGTGCATGGGCAGCTGCATGGGCATGTGCATGCATGCATGGATAAAGTAATACGAAATTAAATAAAATAAAAGTGAATTAGATAAAAGAAAAAGGAAATAAATAAAAAAACGCAATAAATAAATAAAAAACGCAATAAATAAATAGAAAACGAAATAAATAAATGATAAACAGAATAAATAAAAAATAAACGAAATAAATAAATAATAAATGAAATAAATAAATAATAAACGAAATAAATAAATAATAAACGAAATAAATAAATAATAAACGAAATAAATAAATAATAAACGAAATAAATAAATAATAAACGAAATAAATAAATAATAAACGAAATAAATAAATAATAAATGAAATAAATAAATAATAAACGAAATAAATAAATAATAAACGAAATAAATAAATAATAAACGAAATAAATAAATAATAAACGAAATAAATAAATAATAAACGAAATAAATAAATAATAATAATAAAATAAACAAATAATAAAAAAAAATCAAAAAAAAATAAAAAAAAATAAAAAAAATTAAATTAAATTAGCGGCGGTTTAAACCGCCGCTAAAAAACAGCCGCGAAACGTTCCGGCGGTTTTTGAAAACCGCCGCGAATAGTTTCCCGACGCCACATTTAGCGGCGGTTTTGAAAACCGCCGCCAATCCTTTTAGCGGCGGTTTAAACCGCCGCGAAACGCAAAAAAAACCGCCTCTAAATGCTTATTTTGACGTAGTGGATATTCCCACAAGGACTAAATGGAGGTCAAAGAATCTCAGGTATATCATGGGGATAATAAGGGTAATGGGGAATTCAATTCTGGTGGTTCAATGGATAAATCCAATGGTGCTTAGAATATCCAGTACCTCACCTTCCAAATCTGTGGAAACAATCACCTTGGAAATTGCTTGATGAGGATGTTGAAATGCTTTAGTGGTGGAAGTGAATGACACCTAGTTGTTAACTGCTGACATGAAAATCCCATGGTTTTGAAAGAGGATAGGAATGCTCCATTAAACTCTCAACACGTTTTTCTTTGCATCAACTACAAAGAACCAGGGCATCTTGCAAATCAGTTCCCTACGAAACGAGTTTTTTGGAGCAAACCAACAACCCCCAACATAGCAAGGGTGAGCATTGGCCATCACTATCACTATAATGAACTCTGATAAAGAATTGGTGATTGGTAAAATGGTAATTAATTAAATAATTTCAAACATACTTTTTGATCCCTCTTCTATGCATTCTTATATATTCTAAAAATTTAGTAGAACAATCCTAACACCACCACAAATCATGGAAGTAAATATGTCGGTGAGTATGGAAATTGGGGAATCATGTCATCCACTAAATACAACTCCTCACATATCATAATTTTTGGATTGAACTTCCAGTGAACCTCATCATACTCCCTCTGGATGAATTTGATGCAATTCATTGCATGGATTGGCCTTCCTTATATAGATCCAATATAAATTGTTGCGAGAGGGAAATCACTCTACATGCGGATAATTGACCCCTGATTCTATAAATGTTCACGGAGGAGGATGAATCTTATTCAGTTCCATCATCTCAAACATGGATATTACTTCCCTGTGGGCATGCATATCTAGCTCAGATGATTGAGTCTAAGGAGGAAACCATCGTTGAAGACATTCCTATTGTGAGGTAATTCGCTGAAGTGTTTCTGGAGTAATTTCCTAGTCTCCCTCCTAGAAGAGATGTTGAAATCTAAATTGAACTTATTCTTGGGGTATTTACAATATCCAAGACTCTATGTTGAATAGATATTGTGGAGCTTGAGTAGATGAAGAAACAACTACATGAGAATCTGGATAAAGGGTTTATATGACCAAGTGCTTCACCATGGGATGCATCAGTCCTATTTTTCATGAAGAAAGATTGGTTAATACACCATTGCATTGATTATCATGAGCTCAAGAAAATAACGATAAAGAAAAATTAACAACTTCCATGAATTGATAAATTGTTTGATCAGCTATGTGGAGCACAATACTTCTCCAATGCAGATTTGCGTTCAGGATATTATCAAGTAAGGGTGTAAAAGGACAATATCTCCAAGACTGCTTTTCATACAAGATATGGTATTTATGAATTCATTGTAATGCCTTTAGGACTCACTAATTCTCCAGAAATCATTATGGACATGATGAATAGATGTTTTAGAGATTAGCTTGAAAAATTGTGGTAGTCTTTATAAATGATATTCTAATATACACCAAAACCAAGGAGGATCATGAGTAGAATCTATGAATTTTACTAGAGACCATGCAGAAGGATAATATCTATGAAAATTATAGGAATTGTGAGTTCCGATTGAATTAGTTCTCATTCATAGGTCATATCACCACAAGAAATGGGATTTTAGTGGATCCCTCCAAGATTTCTACAACTGTGGGATGGAAGAGGCCAACATTGGTTGCAGATATCCATAGCTTCTTTGGGTTATCTGGATTTTATCGGCGATTTGTGAGAAATTTCTCACAATTTTCCAACCCTCTTACCAATCTAACTCAGAAGGGAGTAAAGGTTTCTTGGGTTGCTGACTATGAAGAGAGCTTCAAGCAGTTGAAAAAGAGGCTTATCACTATGCATGTGCTCACATTACCCATGAGTGGAGAACTCTTTGTGGTGTTTAGTGATGCTTCAAAGAAGGGAATGGGTTTTGTGTTGATGTAGAATGATAATGTGATAGCCTACGCCTCAAGTAAGCTGAAAATCCATGATTCAAACTATCCCACACATGATTTGGAGGTGGCAGTTGAGATCTTTTTATTGAAACATTGGTTTCATTATCTCTATTGGGAGAATTGTGAGATATATACTGATCACAAGAGCCTAAAATATATATTCACACATAAAGATCTTAATATGAACCAATGAATATTGATATAACCCATTAAGGATTATGAATGTTCAGTACACAAACCACCCCGGTAAGGAAAACAAGGTGACAGATTCTCTAAGTAGAATGGATCCTACAACTTTGTCAATGATGAGAATTGAAAAGGATACAATCTTCTTAAATTTTCAGAAGATAGACATTAGAATCATTAAGTGTAGAAATCATAAATCCTTTCTCAAATGATTTTTTAACCATCCCTCATATAGAAAATAAAGGATTCTCAAAGAAAGGATGCAGAAATTCTGAAAAGGGTGGAAGATATCAGAAATGGGAAATCCTCAGAGTCCATGGATGAAAATGATGGAATTGTGAGATTAGGTTCACGATTATGTGTATCATTTGATCCAAAGATAAATAAGGAGCTTCTGAATGACGTACATAGCTCAACCTTCTATATTCACCTAGGGAGCACAAAGATGTATTGAGATCTCTGAAAAAACTTTGGTGGGACAATATGAAAAAGGAGATTGCGGAATATATATAAAAGTTCCTGGTATATCAGAAAGTGAAGGCTAAGAGGAAAATGTATTAGGGGATGATGAAACCACTAACCATACCAACATGGAAGTGGGAGAGCATTGGCATGGACTTTTTCACTGAACATCCAAGTAAATCTAGAAGAAACAATGCTATATGGGTCATTGTGAATCATCTTATGAAGACCTCTCACATTATCACAATTCGTGAGGACTTCTAATTAGATAAACGTGAATGTGTTTACATCAAAGAATTCATAAGGATGCATGTATTACCACTATATACTGTATCTGTTCGTTATCTTAGATTCACCTTGATGTTCGGGAAAATTCTCTAGCATGCTCTAAGCACTGAACTATACTTCAGTACGGCCTCCCACCCTCAAAATGATGGCCAATCTGAGAAAACTTATTATACAGTAGAAGATATGTTAATATCATGTTCTATGGACATCAAAGGAGGATGGTACCAACATTATCCACTGGTTTAATTCTACAACATTAATATTTTCCACTCAAGCATTTGAATGGAACCATATGAGTCCTTTATGGGAAAAGGGGTATAACATCGGTGTGTCGGGATGAAGTCAGTGAGAATAAGCTCCTAGGGATCAAAAAGTTTTAAGAAATGGTGGATAAGGATAAAACCATTCAGCAGTAAATCAGGGCAGCCTAAAGTTGACAAAAGTGTTATGCTGATAACTATCGATGAGGCCTTGAGTTCAAAGTTGGAGACATGTTATTTCTAGTAATATTTTCGTGGAAGTAGGTCATGAGGTTTGGAAAGAAAGGGAAGTTATGTCCTAGGTACATCGTCCCCTTCGAGATTCATGATCATGTCGGGGTTGTGGTCTATAGACTAGCACTTCCACCCACTATGGATAAAGTACATGATGTCTTTCATGTATCCCTCTTAAATAAGTACATACCAGACCCTTCACATGTACTCCTTTAAGAGGTAGTACAGTTAGAGGATGATAATTCTTATAAGGATAAAGCAGGGAAGATCTTAGATCATAGAGAAAAATTTCTACAAAATAATCCAATTCCCCTCATCAAGGTGTTGTGGAAAAACCTCATGTTTGAAGAAGTGATGAAGCAGAGTTATCCACATCTCTTTTAGTGTGGGAAAAGTGAATTTTGAGGCAGAAATTTCTTAAGGGGTGAACATTGTAATGACCCAAAAATTCAATAATGAAAATTACACTTAGTATATTTAAATATCTTCTAATGGTTATCTAATACATATTCACTTATTTTGTTTTTTTTTGAATTTTAAAAAACCATTAAGAATTTTGACCATTGCTAATATCGTCGTTGAACAGTGATCACATGATTAGTATAAATACAGGGCTTTAACAAATCCAATTTACTCAGACAAAGGAAGTGATGGGCTCATCTAGTATACTTTCCCCATATGAAGCCCATTTGTTGGATCTCAGAAAAGAGGTGTTGTCATTGGGATTCACTCTTGATCAAGCCCATGCCAATCTTGCATACGTTAACCTTGAGCGGAAACTTCTATGAGGGAAGTGTATGTTGATAGAGATTACCTATCAAGCGATGTTATCTGTGCAACCCCAAGTGTATTTCACCATCATGCACCATACCCTAGGGTTTTATGTGGGTATTTTAAGGGTTATTTTACAAGAACCTAGCGCTTTGACAATGTACATTATTTTTTTAAAGAGTACACATTCATTTTATTATTATTACTGTGTAAAGAGTTTTTAAAGCACAAATTGTATTTTTAGTTAATATTAAACTAAGTAATCTATTTTGATGAATTAATGGACTTTTGAATTAAATAATTTATTAATTAAATTTTATTATTAATAAATTAATTTTCATTAAATATAAACGATCATCTAATTTTTATTAATACAATTGTAATTTTTATTAAATTTCGAAAACTGTTTTTGTCAAAACCCATAAACATTTGATAAATGTAGGTTTTTATTTTTGAAGTAAATATTCACATATTTAGAAAATTATATATATAAAATGAATATTATTTTTGGAATCAGGACATTGAAATTATCCAATGGTTAATATTTCATAATTTTCTGAGACAGCTGAATTTTTCGGTTAAAATTTAAATACCGCTTAATTATATAATGTGTTTTATGACATCATAATCACCCAGTAGTGATTTAAAAAAATACTATAAACACTTTTTTCAGCCATTATATGTTTACCATAAAAATAATGTCATTTTAGGTTTATTTTATTTTTTAAAAAAAAGATTTAGTGGACCCTCCAACAATTATAAAACTCTTATCTTTTTAAATTGATTTGCTTGAGAGTGTAACTCAACTCCACATAATAAACCCTATTATTTTAAGAATTTAGTCCATTTTACTTATAAAATATTGTTTTCCACTCTTATTTGGTGAAAACTATTGGCATAAACCATGCTCTGGTTTGTGGTTTTTATTTGATTAATGTGTGGTTTCCCAAACCAAAATAATAAAGAATTCCCTATCATTTCTTATATAAACCCACCCAATATCCCACTTCCTCTTCACTCAATGTCTTTGGTGTTCGTCCAACCTCTGTCCTCCTCTATCTATAATCCTCCCATGGATCCCCAAGATCTCAATAAGCCTCTATCAGGCCTCTCCCAAGCCTTTGGAATCACACTTCCAAGTAAGGGATTTCTTCCTTTTCTAAATTTGGTCCAAGTTTATTTATATTGTTATATCCTTTCGTTTTACATTAAAAAATTTGGGGTAATATTTAAAACCTCCCCCATAATACCCTCTTTATGTTTGAATTTTTTATGGACCTCTTTCTCTCTCATTGATGCCTCCAATGTACACCCGTTACAATGCCGAAATTCCGTAAGAAATTTCCCTCACCTCATTTACATTAAACCAGTTATTTTATATTATACATCTAAATTCAATTACATATGTTGGTATATTATGTACCATGATCTCCTTACTATCCATTTGATGTATAAATGATAAGATACCCTTTTAACTCTCATCAACCCATTTCACAATTTTCTATTAGACATCGTAATGCTACCGATATTACACCGAAATTTCCATGCCCAAATCATAGTGTAGTGAATAACAAACCCACTCCTATATCAAGGTTATTCACCTTTATTAACATGTACTTTTTGATTTAAGACGTAAATTTATGTATTCCAGATCTCTTATTCATGGAATAAATTATGATGTTAATGAATCCATGTTGTATGATCTATGTTGAACACGTATGAATGAATGAAATGATTATGAAGGGTTCACCCTAAGAGCTCTCTAATGCATTGGGTAATGTATAGTATCAAGATACGTCATGTGAAATGACTTTTTACTCATGATAATTCATGTACAATGAGGTTTTACTCATGCTTCATGTGCAAATAGGATTTAATCATGATCCATGTGGAATGAGCCTTGGTTAATGCTAATATCATGTTAAATGTTGTTGACACATATTCATGTTATGATTATCATGATTTATCATGGCTTTATGTTTATATTTCTCTTTTTCTCTATTGATATTTTTATTGATAAACTTGTATTTCATTCCTCATGTTATTCCATGTTTATTCCCTTACTTGGATTTTTAGGTCACCCTTTTCTTATGCATGTCCTCAGTTTATCCCATACAATGCTTAGTACGAGAGAATGTTTTTGTCATGTAAAGGATGTTTTCCATAAGATGTTGTGTTTTATGTTTTAAGTTTTTTTTATTGTTTCTATGCCCCAAATACACTGGACCTCTCGATCTTCTATATTGTATCAAGTGAATGTTTTATGTAATAAATTGTGTTTAAGTGTATATTAAAGAGTAGGGTCGTTATAATATATTATACTTAAAAAATAAAAAAAATTACAAGAATATAACAAATTATATTATCTCAACCATTGAAAATATATTTTATAGGCGATGCCTGAAAAAGGATAACATCGGTTCATGGGGAAGTTTTCTTTAACACACCAGAACTATGGTTTCTTATATAATTTAATGGAAGAGTAGATGGATGTAGGTTATTAAATTGATATAAAAACAACTCAGTAAATTATATATACTGAGTTAAATATATCAAAATTTATTAAAAATATCCTAATGGTGTGGAAAAAGAAATATAACTAAACAGATGGTTATGATTTATACATATTCTTCAGAAAAACTATTTAGATTTATACATAAACCCCTAAAAGATTGATTTTATGATAAAAAGGTACAATAAGTCAGGGTTATGGATATAATAATGTAATTTTTTTAGTTGTTGGATGAAACTATGTAATCATGAGGTGTAGAGATAAGAGGGTTGGCGTTCTCCTTTTATAAGGTTATGAGATGAACCAATTTGAATGTTTAATAAAGATAAACTATTCAAATTTATTATTCAAACGAAATGAATAAAAAATGGATAGTTAAAGATTATTATTATATTTAGGGTTTAATATTTCCATTAAATAAAAATCAAACAATTTTTTTTTGTCATTTTAATCCTTATCTCTATAGTTTAACCCTTGGTAAACTTGTTTACACATTAACCGTGGTCAAATTTTTTTTATTTCTGCCATTAATTATGAGGAAATATTATGTTAAACATATGAAAAATATTAATTATAATGACTAAAAATATGGAATTTATTTTATCAACAACAATTAAATCATGAAGTAGAATTTCATCTATAATAAAACCCATAAAACGTGGTGAAAAAAGTTTTTATGAATAAGTCATATTTAAACCAAAAAATGTACATATAAAAAAGTCATATATTATGATCATGAAAATATAATTATTCCGATTATATATAACTATATAATAATTGTGTTACATATAAAACATTTTTCACTGGTAATGGGGCTTTTAATTTATTTTATTTAATGAACATATTTGAAAGTTTTATAAACAATTTTAATTTTATCTATTCAATAAAAAATTAACTTCTCAGAATATTTTCTAAATGTCACCAAAAACTAATTTTGATATAGTGATTTTAATGATTATATAAATTTTATAGAAATATATTTCTAAATCTTCCAAAAAATAATTATTTATTTTTCAACAAAAAATATTTGAAATCATTTTTGAGTAAAACATTTTTTTAAAGAATTAAATATATTTAAAGATAAGTTTTTGGATTATTAACATTTATCAAAAAAAATTATTACATAATACATATATATTTATATTTCTTAATTTTTTTTATGTCTATTCATACCTAAAAATTTAGCAGTTCCTTAATATTTATAATATTGAATGTACAATATATAATGGTTCATTTTTTTTAAGTGTTGTGTTTCTTATATATTGTAGAAAATTGTTCTCTTTTTTGAAATATTAGGGTATGATATTCTTCTACCATTAAGATATTTTCCATTTTAAATTAAACATACATGATAAGATGAAAAAAATGAAGATACATTTTCTTCATGGATTCCCCCTGTTCCCAGGTTACCTATTTTCATTATAGATCCACTGTAAGACTTTAATTTAAATAATTGACTTGTTCTATATAATATCATCCATTATTTATAATATATTCAATAGATCATCCTCATAAAAATTCCCTTTTTTTAACAATACCACCATTTAATTCAGTATATGTGAGGGTTTTGGTGTGTACTTCCTCAACCAGGATACATGGAATACATCATATATGTGATAAATGGTTAGTTTGAGTGATAGATGATAAGAAACAATTGTGATGGTATAGATAATATAAAAAGAGATTCAAGACTTGGGGATTAGCTTTCCCATCTTCCAAAATCTCATTATTCTCTTCTATGTGTGTATATATATATATATAAACATTTTATCATCAACCTCAAACTCTATTTCTAATTGATGATTGTCATCATACCTCATTTAACAACTCTTTATAGGTCCAATGTGTTGTTGAATAGTCTTATCCTTTTCTAATATTTTCATGATGATTTAATATCTACATATTTTCTGTTCACAAAATCCTTACGAACAAATATATTTTGTATATCTCCACACATAATGGGATTCATATAGGGAACTTGGGATTCTTGATTGAAATTCACTATTGTATAAAATCATAACCAAATGAAGATGTTAAAACCATCATCCTATGATGTTGATTGAGAATGATCTCAACATGTCATATGTTGTTTGCGTATCCCACATATATTGGACTTTTTTTTATGTTAATACATACAGAAGTTTAACACATCTTTTAGATTATTTTTGAGACTCTTCCATAACATAGATGTTAATGTCCGATCTAAGTCAGATATAATTGTTAGGGTTTTTCCATGCAACCTCACCACCAGTTTAAGTAATATCCTTACATGTTAGTCAACTTAGACATCCTATCACATCTCAATTGTAAAGACCCTGAAATTCCATATAATTTTTTTAATTAAATGGGAATTTTACGAGACCATGAAAATTGACGGCGCATGATTCCGAGGCTTGGAGTGCCTGAAATGAATTTCTGAACCTTATTTCGGGTACATTCAGTAATCGTGCAATTAGGTTTTTGTAACTTTTGAACCGTTGCTTAGAATTGAAATCTGAGGACATCGTTGAACTCACAGTGTCGGTATTCATTGAAAGAGACTTTTACCTCGACGGTAGTTGGTTGAGGGTGAAAGTAAGTATTTGGGTTTTTCATGGGAATGGAAATAAAATAAAATAAATTTTTTTTTTGTTACCTCCCATGTGGATGTTTCAAAGGTGGGAACACATGAACTAAAACCTGCCACATGTGTTATGGTGGTGGGGACCACCCAAGACCCAAACCCATTGAACTCCCCTATTAAGTGTGAGAAACCTCTTAAACTCCCTCTTTAATGAGGGAGGTGACCTTTGGTATCCTTTAATTTATTTATGCTGACACAGCCCATTTAATGATGCCAATTAATTATTCCAACAAAATTCAATTTGATTAACTTAAATTAAGAAGTTGGATATATTTTCATTTTGGTGGAATTGGGGGATTATGGTTGGAAAAGGGGAGAACTTTGGAGAATTGGCAAAAATCTCTCCAACGAAGAACACGTTCTGCAACAAATAACGTGATACCCATTGAATAACCTTGATGCATGACTTAATCATCATCCTCGGGACATCCTCCAACGGTGGAAAACTTCAACAATGAAGAACCACCACCATCGAAGAGCAATTATCCGATGAACGATCTCCGGATCAGAGGCATGTGGCAGGCGCGACAACTGTCAGCAAATTCGACTTCTCTAATCGATTTCAAAAATCAAATGAGGTAGGGTTTTTTTATTAAATTCATTAATTTTCTAGGTTAAATTCCATGTTCTTAGAAATCATGGCAAACACGGATCAACCAAAATGAGTTAATCCATGATTCGTATTAAATTTTAGAGTTTGTTGTTCTTGATTCCAGATTTTTGGTGAGCTTCTTGCTACTGCTATAGTGTGGAGGGTGTAGGATAAACAAACATGGCATGACCCCTACGTCGTTATTCTTTATTTTTGTGTTCATCACGATGGTGAAGGAGACCATTAATGGCGTTTTGAACTGGTGGAACATGAGAATGGCTTTTGGCACCACAGTCGGCCATGACGAAGGAAACAACAGATGACAGTCAGTCAAGCCGGAAGCTAGCGAAGACACGATGTACGACCATGATGCATGGCCAGCCGTGACAGACCGCCGCCCCATGGTCTCTGCCAACCACAGCCACCACTACCCCGTGGCTTTTTCCGTCCGCTGCCCCGTGGCATCCGCTGTCTGCGACCACCGCCGCCCAGCCGCCTCACTGCCCAGCATCCTTGCCACCCAGTGGTTGCCATCACCATGCATCCCTCCAAGATGATAGTGCCCCTCTGTCGCCACCCCACATCCCTCTGTCACCACCCCAAGGCCCGACAACCGTGGCCCTATGAGTCGCCATGCGGCCCTCTACGCCGCCCATGGCCCTCCACGCCGCCTGCGACCCTCTACGATTCTCATGGCCATCGTAGTCCCCCATGGCCCTTTGTGGCCTCCGCAGCCTCCACCACCCGGCGGGCTGCTGCCCAGGCTAGGCTGCCATGCGCGGTCCGGGGCAGACCCAGCAGGTCGGGTCGGGTCGATCCGAACTAGGTCGGGCTGGGTCGATCCGAACCGGGTCGGCCTAGGCAAGGTCAGTATAGACCCGGACCCACATCAACCCATTTACACTCATTCGATCATATTATTAGCACCGGACGTCCATTTGATGAACCGTGTTTGGAACCAGAAACCATGGAGCGAGACGGTCCCTTTGGTATACCCCACTAGAGATTTGGAAAAGTTGGGGAATGGTCGGGTTGGATCGAGCACGAATCCAACATGGCCCTCGAGACTAAAAGGCTAATAACTTACATACCGGGTGTCTGATTGATGCACCGCCTATTGAGTTGAGACCCCTATGACGTGGAAGTTCATTGATATACTTCTTCGTGAGAATTCATGGCAGTTGGATTATCGACTAAAGGCTTGTGGAGAAGACCCTCTCAGAGACAAGAGAGCATAGTGCGGGAACCCAGTAGTTGGTTGTGACATTTCGAATGAAGAGTGATCCTTAGTGGGTCAGCACCGAGTGATCCTCTAGGGGTCATCACCTATAGATCATGTGTGGTTTAGAACCGAGCGATCCTATGTAGGTCAGCACTGAGTGATCCTTTGTGGGTCCGCACCTAGCGATCTAGTGTAGGTCAGCACCGAGCGATCCTGTGTGGGTTAGCACCGAGCGATCCTCTATGGGTCAGCACCGAGCGATCCTGTGTGGGGCATCACCTAGAGATCATATGTGCATCAGCACTGAGTGATCTTGTGGGGGTTAGCACTGAGCGATCCTGTGTGGGTCAGCACCTAGTGATCATGTGTGGTTCAGCACCAAGAGATCTTCTATGGGTCAGCACCGAGCGATCCTGTGTGGGTCTACCTCTTAACAGAGTAAGGTGATTCAGTACTTACATCTGATCATATCTACTAAATTACTTATTTTATACCTGGTGTGAGATGAGTTTTTACCTGTGTGGCACTTTCCTTTATGGTAATACCTTGGTGGTATATTTTTGTGTGGTGTACTTGTGTTGTACTTCCCTTCATGGTATTTATTCCTTTGTGGAACAGTTGAGCAAGGGGCTTTGGTGTTGGACTCTATATTTTCCACATGATTGAGATGGGTTTACATTATAACATAGGTATATGTATGGCCATAAACCTAAGTAGGTTTATCATTTGTTTCCTTTATTTTTGGTTTATCTTTTGTGTAATTTGTGAGACCTAGAGGGTCTCGGGGTCCCTACTGAATATCATTAAACTCACCGCTACACGGTATATGCCCGCACTTTGTTGTGTTTAGTGCAGAGGATGGACAGCGTTGACTGAGGATGAGGGTACCAGGACTGGAGGTATCCCAGAGGTGGAAGTTAGACGAGGCGAACTGCAGAGACGACCGTTTGTGAGTTGTAACTACCCTTCAGGTAGGATTCGTGGTGGACGATCCATAAGAAAATCCAGTTCACTTGTACTTTCAGTTTCATTGTACTTTCCAATTGGGCTTGTATTCTGGACCCTTTTACTTACTGTACAAACTTTTCTTACTATTCAGTTTACTTGAGTTCATATCTTGTTGTGTTCTTGGTTGTGTGTGTAATAGTTTATAAAGGCAATGCCTTCCCTATTTTACAGAATATGCCTTCAGTGCTAGTCTCCATCCCTTGGCCTATTGAAGGCGGGAATGGGGTAGTCACGGCACAGACCCTGGAGGATGGGTCGTAACAAATTGGTATCGGAGGAGTTGGTTCTACCGTAGAACATAGGACACTAATCTTTTTTACTACAATAGTGTTAAGTGTAGTGAGTGTGGTTATTAGTTTAGGGAATCCAGTGTTGGTGCTCCAGCCAACGTATCCATACCCAAGACCCTGACTTCTGATTTTTGACTTAGTGCATGAAAACACTGATTGCGTGTGTGTTTTGAAAAGTTTTCTTTGTGATCTCTTTTACTAAGATCACTGGGTATAAATTTTTGATCGTGGAGCACCTTTTTCTTTTAAGGATGCCTCCACCAAGACAACCAGTTATGTTTCTGAGAGATGTATGCATTGATAGCCCACCGAGCGATGAGGCCTCGGTGCAGGGCCCTCTTCCAGTAGAGGCACTAGCAGAGGCACCAGCAGTGCCATTACCCGTTGGGCCACTGATGCCACCAGCCCCAGCTGCAGAGGGTGCATGCCGCTTGAGTGTGTTGCATGAGTTCCAGTGCCAGAGGCCACCCAGGTTCAAGGGAGAGATGGACCCAAAAGCTGCTTAGGATTGGTTGGAGGTCGTAGTAAGTGTTTTCCGACTGGTAGGGACACCAGCTAATATCATGGTGATCCTTTTCGCTAACCTTATATAGTAAGAAGCAGCCAGATGGTGGAGCTTGATGCTCCAGGTTTACGATGAGGTGGAGCTTCTTTGGACAGACTTCAATATCTTGTTTCGAGCAGAGTTTTTCCCAGTGACTCCTCACACAGTGTGCATTAAGAAGCTACTTCATCTATAGTAGGGAAGCACGATTGTGGCTCAATACTCAACGAGGTTCACTGAACTCTCACGCTACTCCACTGATATGGTGTGGGACCCATTCTTCAAGGCCCAGACCTTTAACGTGGGATCATGTGGGAGATCAGGGCTTCGATGATCTCACTCAGCATCTCGACGTAGGCGGGGGTGTCAGAGAGAGCCCTCTTAGTGGAGACATTCCTTGCTGAACAGTCACCATCTGCGAGACCCACCACCAGTCATCACATAGTGGAGTCATCTAGAGCTAGAAACAAATAGATTTTTCAGAGGTCCAAGAGGACTAGACTTACAAGTGGATGACCATAGGATTCAGGGTTAGTCATGTAGGGCACCCGAGACAAAGTCAGTCATGCCAGGAGCAGGTAGTGTTAACCATGCGGTAGGCAGGGTCACATGGCTTGTGGATATCTGACCCGTCGTACGGATGATCAGCAGATGGTCGATGGACCGCCCAGGCACATATAGAAATTTGACCAAGGAGGTCTGTAGGGAGCAGGCGGACGGGGCATAGGAGCTGGTCGTGTAGCTGGTGATAGGCGACGATTCAATATGTTACCACCACCACCATCTGGAGGTCCACCCCGACCGCAGGGAGAAGTTGGACAGGGGAGATCCCAACTCCAGGCAGCTGAGGCCTAGGAACATGGTGCTCCAGAGATGATACAAGGTATGATATATGTATATTACCCATTAACAAGAGTACTTATAGACATAGGATCCATTCATTCTTTTATTTCCACTACCCTCATTCGGTGATCGGATATTCCACTGGAGTCGTTGGCTTGATCCTTATGGCTAGAGACCCCTATAAGAGCATATTCTACAATTGCACACTGGTTCCAATAGTGTGAGCTTACTCTAGGAGGTGAGATCTTCGGTTGGGATCTCCTAGTAGCAGTGTCGAGGCCTTATGACGTCATTTTGGGTATGGATTGGTTATCAATATTCCATGCTCATATTGACTATATTAGGCACAAAGTGTGGTGTGTCTTCAAGGATGGGACCAGTTTTACCTTCACTAGCGAGAAGGGAGCCTTTGCAGTACAGGATGGACTTACCCGATGGAGAGTGCAGCCGATCACTCATCAGTTGGCTAGCCTTACCCTTAGATCAGTTGATGTGGAGAGTATGAGCTATCATGTAGTAGTGGACCAGTACGCGGATGTCTTCCCTGATGATGTTTCAGGTCTACCTCCACACTGAGAGGTGTACTTTTACATTGACTTGTACCCCGGTACAACACTAATATCTACACCAGCGTATCGGATGGCTCTCGTGGAGCTTCGTGAGCTGCGGTTACAGTTGGAGGACATGCAAGAGAAAGGGTTCATTCGGCCTAGTGTTTCCCCTTGGTCAGCCCCGATTCTATTTTCCAAGAAGGTAGATGGTAGCTTGAGGATTTGTGTTGAATTTCAGTGCCTAAACTAGGTGATCGTGAATAAAAAGTACCCACTCCTGATGATTGATGATATCTTTGATCAACTGAAGGGAGCACGGTGGTTATCGAAGATAGACCTCAGATCAAGCTATCACCAGCTCAAAGTATGAGATGAGGACATCAAGAATATGGCTTTTGATGTTGTTACGGCCACTACAAGTTCTTGGTTATGTTTTTCGGCGTAACCAACGCACCTGAAGTGTTCATCGGACTCATGCACAGGATCTTTCAGCAATACCTTGATCAATTTGTAGTAGTCTTCATTAAAGACATTCTGATTTACTTGTCTACTGAGGAGGATCATTCCAACCATTTGCAGGTAGTACTGGGCACACTCCGAGAGCACCAGCTTTATGGTTAGATCTTCAAGTGACAGTTCTGGATCCAAGAGGTTCACTTTATTGTACATGTCATATCGGTGGCTGGAGTTGCAGTAGATCTAGTGAATATGGAGTCGGTACTTTCTTGGGATCCACCCAGGAGTGTGATAGAGGTATGGAGTTTCCTGGGTTTGGTTGGATACTACCAAATATTTGTGCCAGATTTCTCCATAGTTGCAGCACATCTATCATCAGTGACAAAGAAGGGTAAACCCTTCATGTGGTCTGAGAGATGACAGCATATTTTTCAAGAGCTGAGGCCAATGATGAATAGTGCCCCCATCTTGAGGCTTCTAGAGGGGTTGTAGAGTATGTAATCTTCTGCGACGCATCAGGGACTGAGCTCGGATGTGTCCTAGTGTAGGAGCTTGCAGTGATCGCATATGGTTCTCGACAACTGAGACAGTATGAGCAGAACTATGCTACCCATGACCTGGAGTTAGCAGCAGTGGTCTTCGCTTTGAAGATGTGGCGACATTACTTGATGGGTGAGTGTTTTACTGTGTACTCTGGTCATAAGAGTCTCAGTTATATCTTCTCTCATAAGGACCTGAACCTGAGACATCAACGTTGGCTTGAGTTCCTCTAAGACTATGACTTCGAGAAAGTCTATACTCCTGTGAAGGGGAACATTGTAGTAGATGAAATCAATAAGAGGACTAGTATACAGTTGCGAGGTGAGGAAACAGAGCAGTTGGCTCCTCTATAGAAATCCTTCATGGAACATGATGGAGAAACTTTCCTTCAGTCTCTTACAAACACTCCCCCACTTCATCATTGAGTCGGGGAGGCGTAGCTTGGGGACGTTGACTGTGAGACATGACATGCTCAGATATCCACACGACAACAACCTAATTGATTTTCTAAAGGTGGGGATCATGACAACCTCTTCAGACGATGTACCATGGTACCAGTGTTGCTTTAGGAGGATGTGATGAGAGAGTTACACACATCCCCTCTAGCGGTACATCCAGGAGTGGTGAAGATATACTGGGATCTTCAACAACAGCACTGGTGGCCAGGAATGAAGAAAGTAGTAGCTAAATTTGACTCTTGGTGTCTCACTTGTCAGCAAATTATGGTGGAGAATCAGGTACCAGCAGTCTTCGTTTATCCTTTAGAGGTCCCATAGTGGAAGTGGGATGGTATATCCATGGACTTCGTGAAATGACTTCCACGTAAATCCAATGGTAGGAACTCGATTTGGGTGATCATCAAACAACTCACCAAGTCAGCCCACATCCTTCCAATCAGAGAACATGGTTCAGTAGAAATCATGGGATGCCTCTATTTACAGAAGATTGTGCGTCAACATGGAGTACCCTCGATGATTGTCTCCGATCATGATACATGTTTTACTTCCTGGATATGGAAGGGGTTGCAGGAGGCTTTCGGGACGCAGCTTCTTTTGAGAACCACCTTCATCATCAGACAGAAGGCCAAAATGAGTGGACCATTCAGACCCTCGATGACATGTTGCATTCTTGTGTACTTGACTTCGGTCGTAGCTAGGATGATCACTTTCCTTTGGTGGAGTTTTCATACAAAAATAGTTATAACTCCACCATTGGGATGGAACCTTTTGAGGCGTCGTACGGGCGACCTTGCAGATCATCTGTGTGCTGGACTGACCCAGGGGAGTCAACACTAGTGGGACAAGAAATGGTATAGGCTACCATAGAGAAAGTGAAAATCAACCAAGAGTGGATAAAGAAAGCATAGAAAAGGCATAAGTCTTATGCCGAACAAAGACGGAGACCTTTGTAGTTCAAGGATGGTGACCACTTCTTTCTACTGGTCTCACATCGATGAGGTTTTTAATGATTTGGCTGATGTGGAAAGTTATCTCTAGTATTCATAGGACCTTTTCAAATCCTCAGCAGAGTTAGTGAGGTGGCATACTGCTTAGCTCTTCCACCTCAGTTGCACCGGGTGAATGACGTCTTCTACGTATCCTGTATGAAGAGATACGTGCATGACCCTTCCTACATCATCGACCATGGAAAGCTGGACACTGATGATGGGGAAACTTTTACGGAGGTTCTAGTTGAGGTTGAGGATCTAAAGGAGCGAGTAATTAATGAGAGATCGATACCTCTGGTGTACGTTCGTTGGCAGTACGGGAACCTCCAGGAGAGCACATGTGAGCGGGAGGCTCAGATGCATGCTCAGTACCCCCACTTTTTTTCCTAGATTTGAGTTGTGGATTATATGGACGTAAAGCCCTAAGGCGGGGAAAATGTAAAGACCTAGAAATTCCATGAAATTTTGTTAATTAAGTGCGAATTTTTTGAGTTCGTGAAAATTGACAGCATGTGATTCTAAGGCCGGAAGTGCCCGAAATTAATTTATGAAACCTTTTTCGGGTATTTCAGTAAACTTGCAAGCAGGTTCTTTAAACTTTTGAACCGGTGCTCGAAAAATAAATCTAAGGACACTGTTGGACTCACAGCAATGGTATTCTCTTAAAGAGTCCTTAACTTCGACGGCAGTTGGTCGTGGGTCAAAGTTAGTATTTGGATTTTTCATAGGAATGGAAATAAAATAAAATAAGATTTTATTTTATTTTTTTTACCTCCCATGTGGATGTTTCATAGGTGGGGAAAACCTGAACTAAAACCTCCCACAAGTGTTATAGTGGTGGGGACCAACTGAGACCAAAACCCCTTGAACTCCCCTCTTATTTTTGAGAAACCTCTTGAACTCCCTCTTTAATGCGGGAGGTGACATTCGGTATCCTTTAATTTATTTATGCCAATAAAACCCAATTAATGATGCCAATTAATTTTTCCAACCTAATTTAATTTGATTAACTTAAATTACAAAGTTGGATATACTTTAATTTTGGTGAAATTGGGGGGAAAGGGTTGGAAAAGGGGAGATCTTTGGAGAATTGGGAAAAAGCTCTCTAATGAAGAATGTGTTCTCTAATAAAGAACACACTCTCCAATGAAGACTGTTGACGCATGACTTCAACTTCTTCCTCGGGACATCCTCCAATGGTGGACATCGTCAACAACGAAGAACCACATCCATCAAAGAGTGATTATCCAACGCACGAGCTCGGGATCAGAGGTGTGTGGTGGGCATGATGAACGTTGAAAACTTCGACTTCTCTCATCGACATCAACAATCAAACAAGGAAGGGAGTTATTAAATTCATGAATTTTCTTGATTAAATTTTTCATTCTTAAAAGGCATGGAAAATATGGATCAACCAAAATGAGTTGATCCATGATTTTTAGTAAATTGTAGAGTTTATCATTGTCGATTCCTGATTTTTGTTGAGACGCTTGAAACCGCTCTAATGCGGATGGTGTGGGCCCAACAAACATAGCCCGAACCCTCTATAGTTATTCTTTATTTTTGTGTTCATCGTGAGGGTGACAGTGACTGGTGCTGGTGTTTGGCACCGTTGGACCATGAGAACGGTATCTGGCCCCACGGTGGGCCGTGACAAAGGCGACAATGGAGGGCGGCTGGTCAAGCCAGCTCCCGGCGACGACACTATGTGCGACCGTGCTGCACATCCAGCCCCAGCAGACCACTGCCCGTGGCCACCGCTGCCCCACGACTTCTGTCATCGGCGGCCCCCACCGCCCCGAGGCTTCCGCCGTCCATGGCTGCCGCTGCCCAGCCACCTCACCGCCACCTTGTGGTGCTCCGTGCCCCACGTGGCCCTCTGTCGCTGCCCCGTGGCTCTCTGACCCACCCGCAGGCCTCTGCATCGCTCGCGCCCCTCTGAGCCGCCCATGATCCTCCGCGTGGCCCACAACCCTCTGTGCTGTCCACGACCATTCGCGCCACTTGCGGCCACCGTGGCCCCCTGCGGCCCCTCGCAACCTCTTCAGCCTCTACCACCCCACGAGTCGCTGCCCAGGCCAGGCCGGCAGGCCGGGCCAGACCCAGCGGGTCAGCCCAGGCCAGGTCAGACTAGACCCAGACCCACTTCGACTCATTTATGCTCCTTCAACCATATCTTTGGAACCTGGTGTCTATTTGACGAACCATCTATGGCATCGAAAACCTTGGAGTGACACAGTCCCTTTGGTATACACCACTAGAGTTTTGGATAATGTTGGGGAATGGTCGGGTTGGATCAAGCACGAATCCAACTTGGCCATTGGGATTGAAAGGCTAATAACATATAGATCAGGTGTCTGATTGACACACCGTTAGTTGCGCTGCGACACCTATGATGTGGCAGTTCTTTGAGATACTTCTTCATGAGACGTTGTGGAAGTTGGAGTATCGACCAGAGGATTGTGGTGTGGATCCTATCGAATACAAGAGAGCATAGTGCGGGAACCCAGTAGCTAGCTGTGATGTGAAGAATGGAGACAAATCCTTTATGGGTCAGCACTGATTGATCCTATGTTGGTCAGAACCTAGCGATCCTGTGTGGTTCAGCATAGAGTGATCATGTGTGGGTCAGAACCGAGTGATCCTTTGTGGGTCATCACCTAGCGATCATGTGTGGGTCAGCAGCGAGCAATCATGTGTGGGTCAGCACCGAGCGATCGTGTGTGGGTCAGCACTGAGCCATCATGTGTGGGTCAGCACCTAGGGATCTTGTGTGGGTCAGCACCGAGCCACCCTATGTGGGTCATCACCAAGTGATCCTATGTGGGTCATCATCGAACGATCCTGTGTGGATTTTCATCTTAACAGAGTAAGATGATTTAGTAGTTACATCTAATCATCTCTACTACTATACTTAAGTTATACCTGGTGTGAGCTGAGTCTGTACCTGTGTGGCACTTTCCTTCGTGTTAATACCTTGTTGGTATTCTTATATGTGGCTTACCTATGTGGTACTTGCCTTCATGGAATTTCTTCCTTTTTGGAACAGTTGAGATTCGAGCTTTGGAGTCAAACTCTATGTTTTCCTGATGATTGAGATGAGTTTACTTGATAATATAGGTATATATATGGGTATATACCTATGTAGGGTTATCAATTTCTTCCTTGCTTTGTGGTTTATCTTTTGTGGATTTTCTAAGACCATGAGGGTCTCGGGGTCCCTACTGAGTATCATTATACTCACCCCTACATGGGCTACACCCGCACTTCGTTGTGTTTGGTGCAGAAGACAGACAACGCTGACTGAGGACGAGGGTACCAGGACTAGAGGTAGCCCACAGGTGGATGTTAGATGAGGCAAACCGCAGAGATGGTCGTTCATGGGATATACCTATCCCTCAGGTAGGATTCATGGTGGATAATCTAGGATTAGTTTCAATTCACTTGTACTTTTAGTTTCCTTGTACTTTGAATTTGGGCTTGTATTCTGGATCCTTTTACTTACTATACCCACTCTGTTTACTATTTAGATTACTTGAGTTTGTATCTTGATGTGTGCTTGGTTTTGTGTGTTACAGGATATAAAGGCAATGCGTTCCCAGTTTTCGGGAATACACCTTCGAATCTATTCACCAGCCCCTGGCCTATGGAAGGCAGGCTTGGGGTGTCAATGCACGGGCCCCGGGGGATGAGTCGTGACATCAATGAAGTGAGAAGACTTTTTGAGATGACTATACACAACCCCTTTGGAATTATTTCATCTTGATATATTTGGAAGACCAATGACATTGTCCATAGTGATTTTTTCTAATTTCCGTGTAGATATAGGTAATGGTTTTATCATCTCCTTGGGATTTTTTCTTTTATAATTGAGATGTTGACATACGTAACACATTGATTTATATTCTGTAATATCTTTCTTCATATTGTCCCACCAATTGTTCTATGGTAGATCTCGAAATATCTTCGTACTCAATGGGTGGACGGAGAATACCAATCAATTGATATCTTTCTAAAAATTCAGTAATATAGTATTTGGTAGCACATGTTATAACATCCTGACCTAGGATCCATTAAACCCATGTTCTAGGATGGTGGGTCGCATGGCCTCAAAAGTTCATCCTCACAAGCCAGAGGCATTTAAATAGAAGCACAGGATTATATGTGGTGTGGTGGGAATATTATGCCTACTAATCAGAGTGGTATAGTGATTACAATAATAAACATCCAACCATGGATGTATAAATATAACATATAAAATATATAAGCAAGTATTGAAACATAAATATCTAAACAACAGCTAATAATATAAAGACAATTGGCATATTCACATATATTTATGCATGTAATGATGTTATTAAAAAGGCAATATGTCTATTAATATATAAAAAAATACAAAAAGAATAAAAAATGCACCATTAGAATCTATAGTAAATATTCAGTCCTCTACTCTATTGATCCATCTATAAGTAAACATGTCAACAATATATAATAGCACCCTTTCCCTTACTCATTCATAGAGGATGATAATCTTATCAGCTACCAGAGGCATCCCGATTAGTGTGTGAGATAAAAAAATTTAGTAAGACGCATATAATTATGTCTACATGTTATCAAAGAATTTATCATAACTAAAAAATATACAAGAATAATTAAATAATTAAAAATGTTTAAAAAATTAATAAACGCCATGTCGGGTTCTGAAAAGAAACATGGTGGAGTTACCCACTTCGGCTCAACATTGGAATGGAAGTCATATAAGTCACTAAATATATTGTAATAATATATATATTATATTTATAAATAAATATTTCATCCAACTATATAGACCATGTACATATGAATTTAAGTGTTTGTATTCTTGGAATACTAGTGATGGGAGGATCGGGGTGAAACTCAGACATTCATAACCAGTCTACTAATCCTATAATCTCAATTAATAGGGTGTGTTACATACATCTCATAATTAGTGGGTGATTTCATGATCATCACTTCAGATGGTGAGTGTCCCATCATTTCATCACTATATCATGGTATGTGGCATGTCAACCAAAAATTCATTTAGTGTTAGTGGTGTAACACCTCATTCTCACCACTTTATATAAGGGAGCATGATACCATTATTCTTAAGATATCCCTTTCTATAACCCCACATTCTCTATAATGGTGTGATCATATCTATAACATTTTGAATGAGTAAATACCTATCATGTGTTATGTTCGCAAAGCCCATATTTTTATGTTAGGAATATTCATGTTTATAAAATAAGAAAGGATAAAATCCACTCATATGTTACAATAGTCATGTTCTATTTCATTTATGGAAATAAAAACACCATAGAAAATTTAAGATAAAATGAAATATATTGAGTGGACTTTCCACACGTTATAGTTCATTTAATATCATTAGTTCAATTCATTCAATAAATGCTAATCTATTATGTGATAGTCATTCCATATAATTTGAACCCACAAAATTTTTTAACACACGGAAAGTCAATTGACAACACATAGTTGGTATTTTAGAATGTGAAATAGTAATTATAGGAATTTCCTACATGGTAAATTCCAAGAATTATTCATCTGAGAATATAGGAGGTACACATGGATCAATTAAGCATTAAAATTATAAGTGAAAAACAATTAAATATCAATGATGAATGATTTAGAGGTGATTTTGGATTATACACATTTAACCAAAAGGGTTAATATAACATACAATAGCCAAGGGGTGTCCATAAATGAGATCAACATCCACTAATTAACTAATAAAATATGAACAATACATTATTATAGTGTAAGGATCAGTTTAATATAAATAACTAAGTTAAATGGGGACTCTAAAAAATTATGGAGTGCGAAACATTGGATTAACTATTAGACATCTAACAATGATAGAGAAAATGAAAAGAATTCCTACCTCAATGTTGTTGATGATTCCTCACTTGATATCAGCCTCTTATTCTGAGTTGGTTGGATGATATATATGAAATAGTCTAGTTCCTAAAAATATTGTAAAATGGATCTCACCTTAGTAGAACAATGGGTATGAAAATAATCTTAGAATAAATGCAATAGACTATTAGGGTATACCTATATGAATCTGATTCTTCTAATGGATCATCATTTGGACAAAATAAAATAAATATGTCTCAAAGACAAGGTTCAAGGAGGAGGAAATATATGGGGGGAACATAGATCAATTCAACTCCTAGCTAATATAGGAAAAAAATCAAAATGGTTAAAGGTTTTATTTTGTAAAAAAACTTTTCACCCTCAATATAGGCGTATCTTGACATGGCCTCACTATTTGGAAAAACCATGCACAAGCCCAAAAACATAAATTACTTAATGAATTGCCTCTAAAAATTATGGTGCAAGGTTTAACAGACAATTTGGAAACTATTAAAATCCATATATATGATATGTTTAGTTTCCCACATGGCCATGTTCTTTGAGTCACATGGTTCAAAATAACTATGATGTTCCTACTGCACATTTTTTCCCTCACATGATTAGTGGAGACAGTGCAGCATGGGCTATATAGTATTTAGTAACCATATGGCACATCGATTTTTCCAAATTTTAGAACTCAAAGAATATAACAATCCTACAACAGTCATGGGACCTTCTATAGGCCATACTCCACATTCACCATGATTAAACTAGGTTTTGAAACTAAAATAACTAATCACTACTTTTTGAAAAGAACGGTCATCACAACCTCCCCTCCATAAATAATGTTTCCTTGAGTACTCTTTTTGATGGTAAAAAGGAATCATCTACAAAGTGTTCCATTTATTGAGATCATACATCAACTTCCCATTCCTGGGTATAATTATTCACTCAGCTAGCTTTCCATAACACCCATACAAATCGAATTTGTCTACCACAGAGTTTCTCCACACCCCAATCAACAATATGGCCTTCATACACCTCTAATAAAGAATATATATCCAATTAAACCTCATTATGCTGAATTTTGATGGTCCTAGATGATATTATTGAAGCTGAGACATGTTAAATACATAATGGATAGATGAGTTTCAATAAGTATCTTCCCACTGGTAACCCACTGCTCTGATCTATTTCATGGCCATGAATGGTAGAATGAATCTCAGTAAGAGCTTAACCTTGCTCCGAATATATCAATGGAGAAACCTAGTTGAGACTCTACAGAAAATTGGTCTCCATCATTGAACTCAAGATTTCACCATCATCTATTATCAAACAACAACTATCTGGATTGAGCCATAATCATACCACTTCTGATCAAATTGATTTGCTCTATATTTTCCCAAATGATATGAGGTCCAAGAATATCTACCTCCCCTTTATCTAACCAGCATAGAGTTGAGAATAAATCCTTATCATATAAGGCTTCATAGGGATCCATCCCAGTTGTCACTTGAATGATGATTCTATAAGAAAACATAATGATGATAATGCATTAATAATAGGGACCCCTAATTCCAAGGATGTATGAAAAGGGCATGTCCTCTAGCATTAGCATAGTAATCTTTGACATTCCTTTGGTATGTGGGTGATTGGACATTATTAGATGCACCTGTGTGCCCAATGAATTATAAAACCCCTACCAGAACCATAATTTAAAGAGCACATCTCTGTTAGTAATGGTAGAACAAGGAGCTCTATGAAGACATACAACCCCACGGATGTATAGGTTTCCTAGATTATCTACCGAAAATGAATCTCACATATGTATGGAATGTGATACTTTAGTCAAATGAAAAAGGAAAACCCAAACTATATCATTTCTATGTGGTGATGTAGGTAAACTAGTCTTGATATTCATAAAAAAATCTTCCAATTTCTAAAATGTAATTAACAATGGAAAAAATCCATTTTAGATGAAACTTTTCCACCATCATAGGATGATAAGTGAAACACCACCTGATGAAGCAAACAACCTCATGTTTCATTCCAGGATCCCAATATAACCACTTGAGATCCCGATACATTTTTATCAAAACAAGATTATCCACCCATGATGAGGCATGGAATTCCCACATTAGCTCAACTCTGATGTCTGTAGATGCCCCTAGATACACTTGGAATAATTATGTTTTATCCAAATATATAGTCCAAGATAAAGATATACCACCATATGATATTATTTCCCATTGGAAAAGGCATTCACAGTTAGAGAATTGTCTCATCCATACTCAATATAGAATAGTAGGGGTCACATTTAAGGTTGTGAGGATAGTCTAAAAATTGTTCTCTTGAAAATCAATAAAGTCCTATGAGTTTCCAATCACCACTAGATTCCTAAACATCATGTGCCTACATCCTTCAGATAAGATCATTGAGATAAAACATTACCATTACTATGGATATAGGTAATCTCAAAATCAAGCAACTCTTATCATCTAACCCAGCTGTGTTGCCGGAGATTTAGATCATGTTATGTATTGATGTCTTTGATGTTTTTTTGATAAGTTTAATCCAAAAAAATCTCACCAAGTAGATAGTGTCTCAAAGAACGTTTATTTTGTACTACAAAAACTAGCTAGAGGTCATGCACTAGGTAATTTTTCTTATGAGGCCTCAACTGATGAGACTCATACACAACAACTCACTCTTCCTTCAATAGAATATCCCCAAAACCAAAACCTAATGTGTCACAGTATACATTATAGATCCTACATGGATCTTACAGAATTAGTATCATCACTAAATTCAAGCTTCCCTTATTCTATTGAAAGGATTCTCTACGGTATTCTAACCATATGAATTTCACATCCTTTTTTTGAAGATTTTAAGTGGGTACATAATCCACAAGAAATCATATATGAAGCATATATAATATATAGATATCCTCAAGAAACTCCAAAAGTAAAATATGTTCTTCTAATGCACCAATGAAAGTACGTCTCTCACTTTCTCTTAGTCCATTGAAATATTTGAATGTCAGATGACTTAAGAAGTGGACATTGTTGACTCAAAAGTGGATTCTAATATCCTTATAATAGAGATAATTCTATCTTAGGGAATTCAGAATGAACCACAGATGTTTTTCATGTTCATGTTTTAACTGTGAATACACTATGTTATGATTAATAAACCTACCATGACTGAATCTCGATCGGGGTGGAAAAAATGATTCTTAAGTTCCATGAAACTTTTAGTTTTACTTTAGAGTCCTAATGACATGAAAATGTACTCATAAACATCATAACTCCTCCTAAAATATGTGATAGGTACGTTTGAGGGCCAAAAAAGAACATGGAGATAGAGAGCCCTCAAATCTATCTCTGAAGACACTCATTTTCCTCAAAGTTAATCAATGTAGTAATATATTATCAGTAGTGGATAACAATTACTTACAGTAATTTAGTTCAAATTAATATAATACATAGAATAGAAAATGGTACCATACTCCTTAATCGTAAAATAATAATGGTGAACCCCAAGGACATGTGTTGTGGTGTATAAAGACATTATCCCCAAGATCCACCAATTACTTCTTGAGCTCCAACTGATCCATCCTATAAAAAAGAATTATATCTATTGATGCTCCATGAATTAGATAAATAGTGAATTATACCTCCCTCAATGGGGGTAGAATAGAGAATACATCAAGAAATAATTCTTTGAAATTCTCTACCACAACAGGAAAAACATCAGTTCGTAACCCCTAGTCATCTACAATGAGAATGGATATCTGATCTTCACATTACCCAGCATCAACTACTCAGGTCTAACTTGTGTCACACTAACATTGAATTCACTATAATGTACATGCCTACTACCCTATAATGGTGTGAACAACACCATCCAATGATATCCATCGATATGGACTTGATAGGAAACTGACCAGTCCATCCAGATGATTACATTGAAGTCCATCATGTTGATTATAAAAATATTCCCCAAGAAGTTGTACTCACCTATATCATGGGATAAATACTTACAATGATAAAATACATATAATTGGATAAATAACGTGGAATCTTGCATCATAATTTGATGAATGTGTTTGATCTCAAGTCACATACATCCCGTTGACATCTCAGTGAAAAAACTGTGAGATGCACTAATTTCAAATAAAGAAGTCACTAAAGAGGTGGCTACTAGAATAATACATCATATAGTAGATTATCTTACACTCGACTCATCTAGGATAGGATAGACATCATGTAACTAGTATGTACCATGTCTCTGACTCCCTGGATGACTGACCTAAGCATGTCATCTCTGCTAATAGTGATAATCATAAGTCTAATTACCTATAGCTAGACCACCACCTCATATTGATCTTTCATTGTTATTTCAACTAACTTCTTTCCATGAATCTATTAGTCCCTCTCCAAATAGTAGAGTTGGAATATATCCCCTCAATCTAATAGCTGGTGGGAACATTATGCAGATATTTTTGATATTGTCCATCCTACCATAACCTCTGAATTCCATTAGATTTTTTAAGAACAAAGACATTATGTGTATCAAGTTTCCACATTTATTAAAACATAGAAATATTTCATCATGGGTAATGTTACTACTTGAAACACCATGATTATCCACATAACATCTCATTTACCTAGAAGAAGAATAAATTATTCCTTTAGGTGTTGAACCCCCTAACTCTCAACATCATGTTTGCTCATATTACACTATGTAATAACGGTATGGTTGATGATATTGGAATTTATAGTCAACCTAAAAATTCATGTAATGACATGATGATGTAAACCATACCATATTTAAATTTTATGAAGTTTATAATATCTTCATCTTCTAGAGAAGTAGTGAACCATTGGAGCCTAGTGATATGGGTAGAGTATTTCATAATCGACATACTCCCATGATTTATATTTGTTAATTTTCAAGGTTTTTCAGCTCTCAATATCTAGGGAAATAAGTATTCATATATTCTAGTCTAGAAGCATACCCAAACAATATCTTTATATTAATATTATTGGGTGATAATTCTCCACCACTTCTTAGCTTAATCTCATAGCATATACATTACAGGGTTGAAACTCCACTCTAGTGGAGTCTCCAAATGATCTAATATAGATATCATCGCTTAGAGCCAAGATTCACACGCTTGTGGTCCACAATCCACTGAAAAGGTGATGGAATGCTTCTGTGGTAATTACCAATTCAAATCTACCACACTTGGGGTAGGTCAAACAAAATGTTTCATAGAAGATAATATACTGGTAAATCATTCCTTGAACTAGGAGTCGGTGCCCAAATCTAGAATACGGAGAGGTTCTATAAGAGGTACTGTAGGAGGAATCACTAGAATTTCAAGGTCTTCCACCTCAGGTACATGGTCATCAATGCTGTTAGGGAATGTGATTATAGTATATCATAGAGGAATGATACTACAATACCAAATGTATGCCTATGAATATATTTTATCAATTTAAATGATGGTAGATTGAAAATTAGGGAAGGTATAAAGTCTACATATTTGAACGGTCGCTTCTATATTCCTTCTCAAAAATCCCAGTATAGACTATAGAATATACCAAACAAAAATTATAATGTAAGAGATACCTCACTACCAAATACTAAGGTCATGATCAGGTCTATATCTCACTTTAATATATATAAGATGATTGTTTCTACATTAACTATATTATTTTTTTGAATTGGTGATCATTAAATAATGTAAATCACTTATAATGGATGAATAAGGTGGATTTCCATTTCTGATCAATAAAGGGCCATACTATTTATGAACAAAAATATAGAATCCCATTAATAGACACTAGAACATGTTCTATAACCTTTGAATAATGGATCATGAGGCAATGTTTTTTATTGAATGCTTAATGTGAATGCATTACTTGATTCATAAAAATGTTGTTAGACTAAGGAATTAATTTTATGATTCAATTATGTTTTCCAATACCTGTATGAAGTGTCTGTATATTTTATACTAATACCAAGGAACTATAAAAAAGTTAGAGGAAAATTCTTGCTAAAAAGAAACCTAGTTTGAAAAAATGCATGGAATATTAGTTATATTGTTCCTATAATGATTCATATAATGAAACACCCACATTTTAGCAGGCCTAGAAAGAAGAAATAAACATATCAAAAAACCAATAACATTAACCTAATAAAACTGGTGTATCTCCCAAAAGTGAAATCGTATTAACCATTTAATGAGAAAAAAATAAATGAAATTTTCCATCATAAGTAATTTTAATTTCCCCAATACATGAGTTAAATAAATCCACGAACATAGTAATTTACAAATACTGCAAACTCTTAGTCTTCTATTTAATACACAAACAATTGTGAGAAGTAATATTTAACATCTAATACCACTTTGTAACATCCCGACCCAATATCTATTAAACCCATATCTCGATTTGGTGGGTCACATGGACTCAAGCGCGCCCCCAATTATGCCAGAGGCTACTTACTAGCAGATATGGCGTAGAGGTGGTATATTGGGGATACTATACCCTTCTATAATAGTACAAAAATGATTACATTAATAAATACACAATATTAGAAGAAGATATATAACGAAAGGAATACATAAAAAAGTGTGTAGTTATAAATTTCTAAACAAATGATAATTATACAAAGACACTATCCAGAGTCATGTACATGGATTCATGGTATGATGATTTTCCAAAAGTGAAGATGGGAATGAATAAATAAATATAAACAGTAAAAAAATTGTGTTGCACTATAATAATTAGAAAATTCTCATTCCTATACTCTTATGCTCCCTCTATTTTTATGAATATCTATAACCTAGGAAGATAACATTCATAGGTACTGAAGTTAGTCGAAGTAGGTTTTGGGGGAAAAATATCAGTAGGCCACCACCAATGGTTTCTATACATAATGAAAGCAATGCTCAAAGTTAAATAGTGTGCGGTCATAATAAAATAATTTACAATGATGAATAAATAAATAACTTCCCACTTAGGTTCTAAACAATCACATGGTAGATCTACCTACATTGGCCCATGGTCTGAATTGTAGAATGAATATTCAGTATATATATTGTAATAATATATATATAGTATAGTTATAGATATAATTCATTGAAATATATGAACCAAGTACAATTGGACTTAATAAGGTATATTACTAGAATATAAGTGATGCCTGGATTAGTGCATATCTCAAACATCCATAACAAGTATAACTACCATCTATGCTCAAACAAGATAATACAGTCACTATATCTCATAATGAGTGGGAGAGGTGATGCTCATCACTCAAGATGGGGAGTGTTCCATCATATCAAAACATGAACAGGGGATGTGGAACATCAAGAATATCATCTAACTGGTGTAAATGGTGAGGGATATCATGATCTGAACTCGATTTAAGAGAGGGTGATACCATCATCCTAATCAATCTCATTCCATCATCTCATAGCCTCTATAAGAGAGATATAATTTCTATAACATTTTGCATGAAGTAATACCTATGATGTGTTCTTTTCAACAATCCCATATATATATAATCTATATTAATGTTTATAATATTACACATGTGAAAAAACATATCTTATTCCTCATTAGTCAATTTCAATTTCATTCATGGAAATAGAAATTCTATATATAATTTAATATAACATGAAATAGATAGTTTGTCCTTAAAATCCATTATAGGTCATTGAATTTAATTCCTTTAATTATTCAATTAATAGAAAATATCTATGTAAAATCCATTCTATATAATTCCAACCCTTTAAATTTAATAAATCATGGAATGTAAATTCATAAGGATCAATCGGTCGTTTAGATGGTGACCGAGTCATTAAGGGAATTTTCCACATAGGTAATTCCAATAATAGGTTTTCCAAACACATATGGGGTACTCTTGGTATAATTAATCATTCACATTACAAGATAAAATCAATTTATATTAAAAGATAAATTATTAAAAGGAGATCTAGGAATATAAAAATTTATCCATAAGTTGAAATTTCACCTTTCACACCAAAGGTTTGTCTATAAATGATATAAACCACCTATAATCTAATAAAAAAGGATCTATGGGCACGTATTATGGTGAAATGATAAATTTTATATGATAAACTCAAAAAATAATTGGTGCATGGAAAAAGCTATTTTGTTGCATAATGTCGTAGCTGTGAGATATCAAGAGTCATGGTGAAAATAACAAGACAACCTACCTCAATGTTGTAGATGACTCCTCAACCATTTTCAGCCTCAGATTCCTAGTAGGTTGGAAGAGATATATAAAATGTTACAATAATCTAAAAAATGGAAAAATATATTTCCCTTAAATTGATATGTTGATCCATAATTAAACAAAGATAAATGTTAAAATATGATTTGATCATACTAATATGGATCTGATGCATCTGACAGATCATGATTTAGACTTCATATCAGAAAAATTTCTTAATGAATATGTTTATGTATGAGGAATTCTATAGGAGGAATGGATATCAATTCATCAGCTTCAAAAAATAAGATGAAAAAAAATAAATTTTAAGGATTCATTAAGGAACAAATATGATTTTCAACATAAAGAAGGTGATGAATGGTTTGGACACATTTTTTGGACAAGCCTTGACCAACCCATAATATAACCAATATATATAGAATTTACTTGAATGGTTATTGTGCATAATTTCCCAAACCATATTGAAACCATGGGAAATCCTTCTACTAAAACATGTTGTTTCCTTCATGGCGGTGCACCTACAAGAACATGGTTTCTAAAAACACATGTGGCTCTTCATGCGCCTCTATTTTCCTTTTAATGGTTAGTTGATACAATGTTTCTAGTGGGTAATAGTTTTTACTAACCATGAAACGATTTATTTTAACCATCTCCAATCCTTTGGGCTCTGAACAGGCTCCAGATTCTCCCAGGACCTTCCATTGGCCAGAGTACACATTTACAAAGATTTAAAAGTGGTTTTAAATTAGAAGCAAATGATGTATACCATTATTAAAACAAACTTCATTGTATAAATAGTTGTGATAAAAATCATACAACACCCTTTTCATGAATTTTGAACTTAGAGGATGTCCCTTTATTATAGGTTTCACCTTCATCCAAATTCCTATATAATCTCCTTGAGTAACCAACAAATACTCTATAATGTATGTTTATGAAATAATAGATAAAGTAATAATGATGTCCATTAATATTTAATTATTATATCTATACTATCCAACTCTAATATTATTGGATGCTTATCAATTATCCTGATTGAAAATTTTTCCAGATCCATTCTACCCAGAAAATCAACCATTTTAATATAATTTAAAATATCGAAATTGATTGGAAAGACATAAATCCTAATAATACCTAACCATATTCTATGGTTCATATTAATATTATTCTTCATGAATATATATTTGAGTTTCTTATGATCCTAACATATTTCACACAACTCCCCATAGTGAAAATATCATTCTATTTTCAATGAAAAGATCTCTAAATCCATCTTTGTTTCATGTGTTCAATAGTTATTCTTTTGATGTTTTGAATTTAATGGGGTATAGGATATTTTAATATAATTATTATTAGTATATATTCAAACCGTATTTTGATGTGTCATAATGTAACATGAAATTCTCCTAACATGAGAGAATCAATAGTACTGGGCAGTGATAAGCCTCTTGTTTCAACTCATTGAATATTTTTCAATCATTAGCCCAAAACAATTACCCCCTTCCATGTAATCCTTATAAGAGGGTTTGAAAATATTGAAAATTTTCTCACAAGTATTTAGTAAAATTTAGATTTTTAAATGAAATTACATATCTCTATTATGGATACTGGTCTAGGTCGCTCCAAAATTTTCTTTTATCCTAGAAGGGTCCACATATATCATTTTTTAGTGATTACATACCCCAAAAATTATACATTATGCATTTTGAACACAAATTTATAATAATTTTTTATGACATATCTAATTTAATGTTTATTTAAAATGGTATTCAAATTATCGTCATGCTCCTACTATAAGATCCCAAATCTCCATTATGGTATGTTATTGCCCATATTTCAGTTTAATTCCTTCATATTGGTCAATTAATTGTTTTCCTATGTGCATAAGAAGTCTTGGGGGTGATCTGAGGGTTTGGGACAAGAAGAAGGGGGAAAAGGAGTTTTTTAGACAGGTTGCATGGTCTAGACATGATTATTCCAACCCGTACATACATCCCAAGTAAACCGTTTGAAGGATTATTTTCAGATTGTAACATCTCACTACTGGAAAAGGGACCTTTCCCAACAGTTGTGTACCAACGGTTCATTGAACCGTTGGCATATCTTGTTTTTCCCAACGGTTTATAGAAACCGTTGGGAAAAACCCCTCAATGCATAGTTTTCCCAACGGTTTCATACAACCGTTGGGAAAGATAGGTTTTTCCCAACGGTTCCTAAGAACCGTTGGGAAAAGTGGTGAAAAATCTTGTTTTCCCAACGGTTCTATAGAACCGTTGGGAAATGTTGGTCATTCCCAACGGTTTTTAATAACCGTTGGGAAAAAAAGCCCCAAATACCAAATCGAGCCAGCGGCCTCCCCACATTCCAGAAGCATTCAGTTCATGTCCTCCTGGAGCGATTCCTTGCAGAAGGACCTCCCAATCCCCACATCTTCCATCAGATCAGCACCTACCAGGTTAGACTCCTATATTTTATCAACGATATAGTTCCAGCTCTTATAAATCATATACTTCTATTCTTGATTTCGTTATTCCCAATTATTAGGGTTTTTGTAAAAATTTATGATTGTTTCATGGTGGTCATGTGCACCACTATAGGTACATTGATTCACTAATTTATTTTGGTATTTCCATAAAATTCGAATACAATTTATTAATGAATCAATGTTGAGTGTTAACATGACATTCATGTTCTTTATTTAAAGTGTAAACAAATACTTATATAGAATTTCCTTGTAAAACCTGATGGTTTAACTCTAGTTAAATGGAATCATAATTTTGTATGTTATTAATATTTAGTAATTGGTGAGGTGAATCATATATGTATATGAAAAATGGATCAAGATCATTTAGTATTGGATAGAATTATTCCCTAGTAATGTGATACCCTTATGTTGTGGGGTGAGTATGGAGTAGTGAGATATATTGCTTGTTACTTACCTTTTTTCAATTCTATGAGGTAATGATGGCATGCACTCATTTTTTGAGATCTGTCAATGTTTTTATGGTTTTGATAGTGATCCATGATGTGTATCCTAGTATGTATAAATATGATTCTTTTGTAGATTTAAAACTAATTAAAATTTATTAACATGAGGTTAAATACAATTACGAGGCAATGAGAACTTGAGGTAAGGGTTTCTCATCTCACGTTGGTTTCTAAGAGACATTTCATATTCAACACAAGTTTATTTCATGCAATGTATATACAAAAACTTTGATATAACATATCATGAATCAATTTATATTTATTTTATTTAAATTTTCATTTGAATTTATTTCTTTCATGGGGGTTATGATTCAAAAGTTACAAAATAGTTAAGGGTGTTGTAAGGGCCCAAATCCATACAACATGTTTATTATGTATTTTATGTGTTGGAGGTTCCAAGGGAGGATTATAGGAGGAATAAGGGAAGTTAAGTTGAAATTTCAGCTTTAGAGTAGGATTTTAGCATGGTGAGTTATGTTATTCCATAGAGTCTAGTCGGGAGAATAGGTTGTGGTGTGGATTAAAAGATGTGGCGTACAGGCTTAAAAGGAGAGTCTTTTGTGGTTATTCCAATTATTTAAACACAAAGGAGTGGGGATAGGATGTCAAGTAAAATATGGGGAGGTAAGTTTTAGTGGTTCTACCTTTTTCAGTGTCACTACATCATAGAGTTGAGATGTGGTTTAGCCTCATGCATTAGCTATTAGGATTATACAGCATAGTGATTCCTTTGGGTCATATTCCTTATCCTAATTTAAAGGATCTTCAACATAGACCATGCCATGTTTCTTGGATACAAAATTGACCATGAGTGATATAGTGTAAACTCTTCCATTATTCCATAGTTTTTTTCATGTTTCTCCCTCCTTGCCTCATGGTGTAGGGTGTTATGTTGTGGTCTTCTAATTTCTAGTTTTCCTAAAAATTTCTGAACCCTCTTTGAACTTTTCATCCTAAAAAAAATCCTGAAACCTAGGAATCTAGTAGAGTTTTTTTTAAGGAATTTGAATCCCCTTTGATAGGATTCAACACTCTTATTCTAGAGATAGATCTATGATGATCTGAGGTAATTTTTAACTCTTTCTCTTGTGGTTTCTTATATGTTTGGTTCTATTTTCTTTTGTGCAATATTTTAATGTTATTTTGGTTCAAATTATTCATTATTAGGGGAATTATTTTGATGTTTAAATATGTTTTCATGGTATGGTGTCCATAGGGACCATCGGTTCCTTGTGGGAGATGTGATCAAGGAACTGTGCTTGTTATTCCATTCTTGTTCAAATAAAATTGAAAGACTTGATGTAAGGTATTCATTAATTCTACCATATTAAAGTTCATTTTCGAAGTTATTAAGATTTATCCCATTGGGTAATGGTGGAATTAAATTTAATTAATATTAAACCATAAACAAATAAAGAGTTGGTTTTGGGTTGTAGAGATTTCATGTGCTTATTATGTGTTAACAGTTTACCTCATAATTTGCTAGATAGTGTGCTATATTTTTTTATTTTATGGTTTATCATTTTTTTATATTTGTAAACTAGATAAGTAGTGTAAATATAGTAATTATTTATGACTAAATAATAAATAATCATGTTTAATTCTTAGCGTTATTCGTTATATTTGATGGAAATCAAAGTGATACTTGAATCAAGTTTAAATTATAATTATTTATAGTTAATTACATAGGTTTCCTATGGTTATGACCTATGATAGATTAATTGGTTAATTCATGATGGTAAATAATTATTTATTGAATAAATTTTTTTTCAGTTTAGTGAGCCCATTTTCTTATGAAGACTAAATTCCTTGGTTATAAAGCTAAATTCCCTATTAAATATTTTTTGTCATATTCCTTACTTGTGTGATTACTCTTGTTGGGGAGGCTTGTTGTGTTATGTGTTCCTAAGATGTATGATGGTTTACAAAGAAATGGGTGGGTATTTTAGGGTTTTTGGTAGTGTTTGGAGTCTGTGATGGTAGGATGGATTGTGATATACATAGTGGTGTCGGGGATAGAACCAGGACTAGTGGAGAAGGTTGAAACTAGGATTTTCCAATATTTTTTGTGCTAAGAGTTGTGATTCTTTCTTATTAATGAATCTTATTTAATGTTCTGATAGTTGAGTGTCTTGTTTCTTCACTTCTTATCCCCACTAAATAACATATCTGGTTGTGCATGGTTATGCATGTTTTATAGTAGCTTAGGGTGAGACCTAGAGTACCTGGAATTATGGAATGGTAATGCTAAATAATTTAACCCATGGGGTTGGATGCTTAACAGACTTTTGTAATAAAGATAAATATTGAGGAATCATGGAAGAGGTTGGATTATGCCTAGAGGTCATGGATTTAAGTCAATAATTATGAAAAATGAAATGTTATTTTAAATAATTAAAGTCAAAATCATCTTGAAATGGTTGTTTTCTTATAGGTTATCTAGTACCTGCCTCTAAATGGTTGTTTTCTTATAAATAAGGTTTCATGGTGGTCATGTGCACCACTATAGGTACATTGATTCACTAATTTATTTTGGTATTTCCATAAAATTCGAATACAATTTATTAATGAATCAATGTTGAGTGTTAACATGACATTCATGTTCTTTATTTAAAGTGTAAACAAATACTTATATAGAATTTACTTGTAAAACCTGATGGTTTAACTCTAGTTAAATGGAATCATAATTTTGTATGTTATTAATATTTAGTAATTGGTGAGGTGAATCATATATGTATATGAAAAATGGATCAAGATCATTTAGTATTGGATAGAATTATTCCCTAGTAATGTGAGACCCTTATGTTGTGGGGTGAGTATGGAGTAGTGAGATATATTGCTTGTTACTTACCTTTTTTCAATTCTATGAGGTAATGATGGCATGCACTCATTTTTTGAGATCTGTCAATGTTTTTATGGTTTTGATAGTGATCCATGATGTGTATCCTAGTATGTAAGATCCTCACTACTGGAAACTGGAGTTTTCCCAACACTTACATACCAACGGTTGAGAGGTTTTGCCAACGGTTCTTGGAGCCGTTGGGGATCAAGTGGGCAAGTCTGGTCAAGCTCTAACGGCTAGTTTGACTTTGCTTACCGGCTGACCGGTGCTTGCCCACCGGCTGGCCGGTGCCTTGGAAGGTGGAGAGAGCTTCTGCCCAGGAGCCACCGGCTGGCCGGTGGGAAGGCCACCGGCTGGCCGGTGGTGAGACAGTAGGTCTCACTATTCCAAAGAGTTCCACCGGCTGGCCGGTGAGGAGGCCACCGGCTGGCCGGTGGTCTGGACAGAAGACATCCCATTCTGTCTGGGCCCACCGGTTGGCCGGTGGCCAGACACCGGCTGACCGGTGGCACCTGGCAGAGGGCAAGCCCTTCTGCCTTGTCCACCGGCTGGCCGATGGGCTGGATCCGGCAGGCCGGTGCCCTTACCGGCGGGCCGGTGGTCCTACACCGGCTGGCCGGTGGACTTGAAAAAAGTCCACTTTTCCTTTTTTTTGCCACTTCTTGCTCCTGAAATCATGCCTATTAACAAGAACACTTGAAACAACATTAGATCACTATGAGAGTGATTGTGATCATTAAAATCCAAGAGAGTGGGGTACAACATTCCCTACTCTTCCTTCAAAAGTGATTGACCATGTGTTTTTAGGCAAGATGCGATGTGATTGTCCATGTGTCTTCAGGTGAGATGTACTATGATTTCCCTAGTGTTTTTCGATGAGGTGTGATGTGATAAGGCTATAATAAGATGTGGCATGTGGTTGGGGTCATGTAGGGTAGGAGGATGGCACAAGGTTGATGTTATTCATGTTCATGATACCCTACTAATATGGTTATGGGATGAGTCATGCTGTTATGTGATATAACACATTAAGTTCTTGTTGGTTTTACATTTTTTCAATAACACATTTGTATGTTTTTTTGACATGTGTAGTTGATACCTTGATTATTTTCTTCCTTTATCGTTTACTTAAATGTATATTCTATTATAGTTACTGCCTATTGAATTGTTTATGACAAAATGACTTATATAAATTCTTTTTACAGAATGGACAGAAGTTGGATGTATGAAACCGATCGGATCTCAGATGATTTTCAAAACAATTTGGAGAGCTTTATAGATTTTGCATTTGACAATGCTTCAAATAGTGGTCGCATACACTGCCCATGTTCCAATTGTGTTGGTAGACCTTGGTTGAGCCGTGAAGAAGTCAGCTACCACATAACCAAAAATGGGTTTCAAGCAAACTACTTTCTGTGGTATCACAATGGGGAGAAAACGAAATCTCAAATTGGTGATGATCGAAATGAAAAGACTGGAATGGAGAATTTGTTAGATGATCGGTTTCCGTTTATTCGTCATCATGAAAAAGAAAGGATTTCGACTCAAGAAGACTTCGATATGAGGACAGCTGATGCATCTAGTGAAAATGATGATATTGATAGGGTGAAAAAATTGAATGATGCTGCCACGACTCCAGTATATCGGCAATGCGATAAAATGAAAAAGCTGGAATTTTTAATCCGATTATTTCATGGGAAAACTATGTATGGGATTTCTAATACAGCAATCGATTACATTCTCACCCTCTTGAAGGATTTACTTCCAGATGATGCAGATATTCCCTCAAACCACTATATGGCATGGAAGTTAGTTGAGGAACTTGGATTTTCAAGAAACAAAATTCATGCTTGCCCGAAAGATTGCAGTTTATTCTGGGAGGAAACCGCTGAACGAAATGATTGTATAAAATGTGGCACATCCCGCTGGAAGTCAAAATCTGATGGAACACCATCCCGCGTTCCACAGAAAGTAATGTGGCACTTTCCATTGATTCCCAGACTCCAGAATCTTTTTATGTCTGATGACATATCAATAAAAATGAGATGGCATGATACCGAGAGAAAGAAGACTGATGATGAGTTGGTTCATCCTGCAGATGGATTTGCATGGAAGAGATTTGATGCTCGACATCCTGATTTTGCAGCTGACGTGCGTAATGTGAGGCTGGGTCTTTCATGCGACGGTTTTAATCCGTTTGGGCAGATGCTTACTTCGCACAGCACATGGCCAGTTTTTATACACATTTATAATCTTCCCCCATGGTTGTGTATGAAAAAACCTTTCACTTTCATGAGTATACTCATATCTGGTCCTTCTGATCCTGGCATTGATATTGATGTATACATGCAACCTTTAATAAAAGAGTTGAAGCTTCTTTGGGATGTGGGTGTGCACACATACGATGCATGTTCGAAAGACATATTTCAGATGCGCGCTGCGCTTATGTGGACAATCAATGATTTTCCGGCTTATGCAATGATGTCTGGATGGAGCACGAAGGGGAAACTGTCATGTCCAGTTTGTATGAAGAATACACGATCCAGAAGACTGAAACATCGTTGTAGTTTCAGTTTTATGGGACATCGACGATTTTTGCCAAAGGATCATCCATATAGAATGAATCGTCGAAGATTTGATAATACTATAGAGACCGATGATCCACCTCAGCGTATGTCTGGAACTGATGTGCTTAATGAATTGAAAGATTTCAGTTTTTCGTTCGGGAAGGGTCAAATGAAATCTGGAAAGAGAAAGAATGTTTCCACAGAAACCTGTTACAATTGGAGGAAGAGGAGTATCTTTTTTGATTTGCCTTATTGGTCAACCAATTTGCTACGTCATTGCTTAGACGTAATGCATATTGAAAAGAATATATGTGAAATGTTGCTTTCAGTTCTTCTAAATGTCAAGGGGAAGACAAAAGATGATTTACGATCTCGACGTGACTTGGTGGATTGGGGCATCAGACCAGAATTGCATCCTGTGCGTATCAGTGAAAATAAATGGCAACTTCCATGTGCTTCTTATGTGATGACACCTACTGAAAAAAAACATTTTTTGGAAGTATTAGAGACTATTAGAGTTCCTGATGGCTATTCAAGCAACATATCTAAACGGGTCAACAGAAGAGAGTTGAAGCTAAAATCTTTGAAGACTCATGATTATCACGTTCTACTGCATGAGTTGCTTCCAATAGCAATCCGTCATCTTTTGTCCAATAATGTAAGGGTGGGTGTTATTCGGTTGTGCCATTTGTTTAGAGATCTTTGTGCTAAGAAGTTGTCGAAGTCTTTCTTGCAAAAAATGTTGACAGATGCCCCATTAATTTTGTGTGAGTTGGAGAAAATATTTCCCCCATCATTTTTCACATGCATGCTGCATCTGACTATCCATATTCCAACTGAAATACTTCTCGGAGGACCTGTTTCTTTTCGTTGGATGTATCCAACTGAAAGAAATATGTTCACATTAAAGTCTTATGTTCGAAACAAGAATCATCCCGAAGGTTCTATCGTGAACGGTTACTTAGCTCAAGAATGTATGGATTTCTGTTCAATGTATTTGTCTGATCTTACTACAAGAATGAGCAGACCAATGAGAAATGAAGAAGAACAATATGAGCAAATTGAACCCAGTTTTCCATCACTTCCTCAAACAGGAGGAATTCCTGGATCATATACATTGAAGACATTAAGCAATGAAGAGCGGGAGATGGCACATCGCACAGTTTTGTTCAACTGTGATTTGTTCGATGACTATATCAGGTAACAAAATTGAATATGTATATCTTACATATATATCTGTTAAACTATTCATATTTTTTTATCTACAGGGAACATAAAACAATGATAAATAGGAAGCATCGTTCTTTATCTTTGAGAAGGAGAGAGACTTTGCATAGCAAAGAGTTTTCTGCTTGGTTAAAATTGAAGGTAAAAATATTACTGTTTAAATTAATTATTTCAATATTTACTTAAGTTTAGCTGTCATTTATATTGCAGGTATTGAGTTTGTCTGCTGACTCTGTCTCTGAGGAAATAAGAGCTTTGGCATTTGGTCCTAATACCGTGGTTCGTGACTGTAAATCAATTGTTATCAATGGGTACAGATTTATTGTCACTGAACGAGCCAAAAACATGAGAACACAACATGATGGTATTATGGTTACTGCCACAACAGATTGTTATGCCAGCGCATCAGATAGTAGACCGCGACTTGAAAATGTGGGTTATTATAGAGTCGTTGAGAAAATAATAATATTGGATTATTACTCTCATGGATGAGTCACAATGATGAAATGCCATTGGTTTGATTCGATGACGAGACATGGCACATTTATTGATGATTGTGGATTTCGAGTAATTAATATGACCCGCACTCTTGCAACCGAAGAACCATATGTGTTGGCATCAATGGCTAAACAAGTTTTTTATGTCAAAGATCAACTTCAACCTGAATTTGGTGTCGTAGTTGAAGTAATTCCAAGACATATTTTTGATGATGCTGATGATGGAATTGACACTGTCCCTATTGCCATTGGAACCAATCCATTTATTTCTTTTGATGACTCCAATAGCTCAATTGTCAGAGTTGATTGTGAACCTGAAGTTGTGGTTGGAAATATATAGAATCATTCATCCATGTTCTCAATTCTTTTGGTTTACCTCGAGTTGGGTTGTTAAGGTTGGTAATATTCATATTTATTTAGTATTGATCACAAATATGTTTTAGCTGACTTGACCGTTATGTGAATTTTCAATGTTTATTGGTTGCTGTTTTATTTGAATTGCATTTTCTAATTTGGAATTGAACTGTATTCAAACCAAATCAAACAATATTTCAAACTTGGTGAACATTACAACTTGTATGTTTTATTAAATTCATTCAAGCTCTTCTAAAACAATTGATAGCTAAATTACCAATGAATCCCCTCATTCCCTCATATATTTAGTTTTTTGGTTTACACATTAATTTTCTTTTTCTAATTAATTACATATTTGTTTTCCAATGCAGGAAATGAAGCCAATTGAAGAGAGACGAAGAAAAAAAATGGCGAAGAACAATCGTCGGATGGAGGAGCTGGGCATTCCACCATTAGTGCCTACAGTGAGTACTTTATTTCAAATATATATATATATATTTACAGAATATATAATGTCATGTGATTAATTTTTTTTGTAAACTTTTTTGTAGGATCCACCATTACGTCGACAGTTATTCGACGAGGAGCCTAGTACTGGTCCGAGTACTCAGGCCGGTGGTACGAGGAGGGTTCGTACCAGAGGTGGACATAGAGCTGCGCATGCCCGACTAGACCCTGCCCCTCCCACTGACATTTCAGCCTTCCCACATTCTGATCCCGGTGTGTCGTTAGGGACACACGGGATATTTAGACCTCCCATGTTTTCGCTACCTTCTGCATCTTCTGCCCCATCACTTTCACATCCCATGATGATTCCCACTCCCCAGTCAGCATCAGGTCATACAGTTGTTCCATCTTCTTTTCCTTCTACTTCTATCTCTCCGAGCTTTTATATTCCATCGTCTTCGACTCCCGTTCCACCAGAGGGTGTTCCATCAGGTTCTGTGGATCCGGCGCCACTCATTGATCAGACTAGCACAGGTATATTTATAAAACCCTATCAAATTTTTATAGTAATATTTATTTTCATTATAACATGTTTTGATAAAATATTTGTCTTTCTTTCATGACAGATACATCTACTGAAAGGAGGCGGGGGCGGGGCCGTACACGCATGCGTTCGGTGTGGAACCGTCGCACACAGGTTATGGTGGAATATAATGAAGACAATCAGATGGTTGAGAAAACAGGGCAGCAATGTCGGAGTTTTATGGCGACGCTTGCCAAATACTCCGACATCATTCCCGTCAGCCCGCTGTCGTGGAGACATTTGCCACATGAGTTCAAAGATAGAGCTTGGGCAGAGATATGGGTAAAAAAATCTGTTGTATTTAATGCCATGAATTTTTTTTGTATTTATATAAATTAATATTTTCATTTCAGCTTCGATTTAATTTTCCTGATGGTGAGGGTGCACGAATGGAACGTCTAAAGGATTTAGGCGAGCTTTGGAGAGCCTACAAGCATGAGCTGTATATTGGCTGGCGTGCTAGAGTTGGCACTGAGTTAGAGGCGGTACCAGTCGTGGATGATTGTCCTATAGAGCAGTATCGTCAGATGATTACTCATTGGACGAGTACCCAGTTTAAGGTATGAATTACATTTGAGGTATTTAAATAATAACTTTCAAGTTTTGCATTAATATTATCCTTTGCATTATCGAATTTTATTTAGGAATCATCTGGTAAAAATAAAAAAAACATTGATGCAAAAAAATACCTCCATACACTAGGACGCACGACGATGCCGGATCATGAGAGGCAGCAGGTATGACAATTGTTTATAAGTTTTCTTTACGACTTACATTTTCTTTTTTTTCCTCAATTATTTAATTATTTGCTGAAGTCTTTATATAAATTTTGTTTTCAATGTCATTGTAGAGGAAAGTACAAAATATTGAAGGACGTGTGCCTCGAGCAAAACTGTTTTGCTCGAGTAGACGAAAAAAGGATGGACGTGCTGTCAACGAAGCGACTCAGCAGCAGATTGTAAGTTTTAATCTGTTGATTTTATATTTTAATATCTATTTCGTAACTTAACAATATATTTATATTTGTAACAGGATGCTTTAGAGGCCCTCGATGCCCAAGAAGCAGACAATTTTGGGCCATCTGATCACTTACATCAGGTGTTGGGAGATGATCATTCTGGCAGAGTACGCTGCCGACCTAGGATAGCCCCGACGAGGTATTGGCCTGCCTCAGGTACGAGTTGTAGTGCCACCGAGCTGCAGCAAGTTAGGGCACAGGCAGAACAGGCTGAGAAAAGGGCCACAGAGACGGCAGAACAGTCTGCAAGGGCAAACAGTGCATTTATGAAATTTATTGAAGTTCTACGTCCAACACTTCCAGCAGAGGCCAGCCCAGCGATTGATGAATACATGTCGTCGATACATTCTATATATGGTGCACCAGGTGGCAGTTCCAGTGGTGGTCAGGCCGATGTCGAGCTTGAAGATGATGATGGCGAGCAGTCTGATTCGGAAGAGGATGGAGATGAGGAGGGCGAGGAGGAGGGCGAAGGCGAGGAGGAAGGCGTTGAGGAGGGTGATGACGATGAGGAGGACGATGACGAGGGCGATGATGATGATGATGATGGAGATGGTGATGCTGATGTGGGACATATTGATCTGTTACATTTTTGACTTGACATGTGATGTTTAATCTATTCTAGTTGTTGGTTTTATCTAGACTCGTAGTATAGTATTGGAGTTGAATTATTTTAATCAGTCGCCCGTATTTGTCGTCTGATTTCAGGCCATTCCGACATCGTTCGGCCCGTTTGGACCCCCCTCACGCGCGTTTACGAAGCGCGCGCATCACTTAAAACACGAATATTGATCCGTACCGCGCAAACCGCACGTCCGATTGAGGTGCCGTCTGCGCGTACACGTCACGAATAATAATTAAAATGTTCCACGGTGGAGCCAGAGAAATCCCTTGCTTCTGTCTGGTGCACCGGCCAGCCGGTGGATCAGCACCGGCCAGCCGGTGGATCAGCACCGGCCAGCCGGTGTGCTCAGTCAAACTGACCAGGCTTGCCCACTTGATCCCCAACGGCTCCGAAAACCCTCCAACGGCTATTTTGAAGTATTTGGGAGCATTTCTCCTATAAATAGACATCCATGGATGCCGGGAACACTACCGATCATATACCGAAGCATACCAAATCTATTTTAATCATTTGAGGCTCCTACGACAATTCTCAAAGGCTACTTGAGATCCAATTGCCATCCTTGAAGCTTGGGCTGCCTCTACATCAACTACACTCACCTCTTGGCGCTCAAGGCTTCCTCTAGTTTGTTCTAAATTATTTACTTCAATTGTTTAGTTCTTAATTGGGTTTGTATTAAAACAAACCACCCTTTTTCTTCTTTCAATTTGGGTTTCTTGCTACAACCATAATAAAAAAGCAAGCTGTAAGAAGGTGATCTAGCCTACCTTAAAACGGCTAGTGGGTTTCTTGCTATAACCATTAAAAAGCAAGCGGTCGTATAAATCTCCTAACGGTTGAGTTGGGAGCGGAGACGTAGGCTTGAGTTTAAAGCCGAACTCCGTTATCAATTGTGTCTTGCCATTTTACTTTCCGCTGCATTTAAATTTGTTTTAAATTGTTAATTAATTTTAAAAAGGCAATTCACCCCCCCTCTTGCCATCACCTCCGACCCAACATCCATCAGTCATATGTGACATGTACGAGCCCACTCGGGCTCAATCCGAGTCGCGGTGTGGCCGGGATCAGTCTAAGTGGCTCTCTTTTGTTTAAAATGGACATCATTTTAAGTACATACGGAAAACCGACCAAACGCATTCGGTTTCCATTGAAACTTTAGGAGAACGATTCATGGGTCATATGTGAGGTGTACGAATCATCCCCGCCACAATCCGAGGCGCGGTGTGGTCAACACTGCTCTAACTGTGTCTGTTTTGTTTAAAATGGGTAGGATTATAAGTGAAAAGAACTGGCATACGCAAAACCGACCAAACGCATTCGGTTTCCATTGAAACTTTAGGAGAACGATCCATGGGTCATATGTAACGTGTACCAATCATCCCCGTCTCAATCCGAGACGCGGTGTGGCCGACACCGCTCTAACTATGTCTCTTCTGTTTAAAATGGGCATGATTATAAGTGAAAAAGAACAACTGGCATACGCAAAACCGACCAAACGCATTCCGAATCTTTTGATCATTTATCACAACAATCCATGGGTCATATGTGACCTGTACGAGGCAACCCGGGTTCAATCCGAGTCGCGGTGTGGCCGAGATCAGTCTAAGTGGCTCTCTTTTGTTTAAAATGGACACCATTTTAAGTACATACGGAAAACCGACCAAACGCATTCGGTTTCCATTGAAACTTTAGGAGAACGATCCATGAGTCATATGTGACGTGTACGAATCATCCCCGCCTCAATCCGAGCCGCGGTGTGGCCGACACCGCTCTAACTGTGTCTGTTTTGTTTAAAATGGACAGGATTATAAGTGAAAAGAACAACTGGCATACGCAAAACCGACCAAATGCATTCAGAATCTTTTGATAATTTATCACAACGATCCATGGGTCATATGTGACGTGTACGAGCCAACCCGGGTCAATCCGAGTCGTGGTGTGACCGGGATCAGTCTAAATGGCTCTCTTTTGTTTAAAATGTACACCATTTTAAGTACATACGGAAAACCGACCAAACACATTCGGTTTCCATTGTAACTTTAGGAGAACGATCCATGGGTCCTATGTGACGTGTACGAATCATCCCGCCTCAATCCGACATGCGGTGCGGCTGACACCACTCAAAGTGTCCGTCTTTTGTTTCAAAAGGACGTCATTTTAAGTGAAAAACATCAACTGACATACGGAAGACCGACCAAACGCATTCGGATTCTATCGATACTTTAGCACAACGATCCATGGGTCATATGTGACGTGTACAAGTCAACCCCGTCTTAATCTGAGATGTGGTGTGGCCGACACCGCTCTAACTATGTCTCTTTTGTTTAAAATGGACATGATTATAAATGAAAAGAACAACTGGCATACGCAAAACCGACCAAACGCATTCGGAATCTTTTTATAATTTATCACAATGATCCATGGGTCATATGTGACATGTACGAGCCAACCCGGGATGAATCTGAGTCGCGGTGTGGTCGGGATGAGTCTAAGTGTCACTCTTTTGTTTAAAATGGACAACATTTTAGGTACATACGGAAAACCGACCAAACGCATTCGGTTTCCATTTAAATTTTAGGAGAACGATCCATGAGTCATATGTGACGTGTACGAATCAACCCCGCCTCAATTGGAGACGCGGTGTGGTCGGCACCACTCATAGTGTCCGTCTTTTGTTTCAAAAGGACGCCATTTTAAGTGAAAAACATCAACTGGCATACGGAAAACCGACCAAACGCATTAGGATTTTGTCGATACTTTAGCACAACGATCCATGAGTCAAATGTGACGTGTACGAGTTAACCCCGCCTCAATCTGAGGTGCGGTGTGGCCGGTATCACTTCAGGTGTATGTATTTTGTTTAAAATGGACATCATTTGAGGTAAAAATATATGGTATAGAAAAAACCGATCATATTATGAATTGAATTTCAGATTCCACGTATAATTGTCATCTAAATTTTAAATTGAATTCTATATGAATTATGTATGTTTATGAATTGTAATTTAATTATGGATTTGTATAGTTTCAGGATCCATTATATGTTAAATGTGTATGAATTTGTTCGTAATTGAATATGTATGTTTTATTTTATTACTGGTACAATAGTTGGATCGAAAATGAGGTGAAAATGAGGTGAAAATGAGGTGAAAATGAGGGTGGTGATAGAAAGGGGACAGGGGCTGTGCAAATTGCAGGGTGCTGCAATTTGCAGCATAGGGTATGCCAACGGTTTCAAACCGTTGGCATATAAGTTTTAGCATGTCTTTTCCCAACGGTTCTAAACCGTTGGGAAAGACTTCACCAATTCCCAACGGTTTAAAACCGTTGGGAAACTGTTCCACATGGTATATCCCAACGGTTTGGAACCGTTGGGATTTGGTTTTCCCAACGGTTTTGGGAGAACCGTTGGGAAAAACTATCCCAACGGTTCACCCAAACCGTTGGGGTAGGGTAACTTCTATGGGCCTATTGCAACGGTTGCAAGTAAACCGTTGGGAAAACCTTTCCCAACGGCTTACTTCCCAACGGTTATGAGAACCGTTGGGAAAACCTTTCCCAACGGTTTGAGGGGCTTTCCCAACGGTTCTGAACCGTTGGGAAATAGTTTATTTCCAGTAGTGTCTTCATGGTTTGTGCACGGTTTGGAAAACTATATGGGTAAAATGTGTGGCCCAGAAACTTTTTAAAATTTAAAAAAATCCCATTAAGAGGTTTTTAGGATCCTCTAAGGTTTCCCTCATTCTATTCTCTTGAAACACTAGGAACCAACCAAATCTTCCATGAGCTTCCGAGGATCGATCTCCCTCATCATAGGGCCTTTTGTATTGTCAGTTGTGAATTGATGATCCATGTAAGGCTAATATCCCTCTTTCTTCTCTTTTTGGTTTAGGGTTCCCATAATTCTTATATATTCATTTGAATCACTCAAACGCATCCTTTTTAGTGAGATTTAGTTTATGTATACATGGGTGTGTTAAATTGGGATCAATGGCCTTAATTGAGGGTGATTTCTCCAACGGATTTGAGGTAGGTGATCTAAAATTTGTATCCCTTGTATTTTAAGTGTATTTGTGCATGTAGGGTTATGTTATTAATTTATAATTATAGTTTTCTTAGTTACCTATGATTTATTTGGATATATTTGATGTATAAATTCATAATTGAACTCCTCATGATCCCCGTAGGATGCACATATGATGGCCAAATGATATTAGGGCCACCCATGGGGTGTGTTGATATTCCCCGGAAAGAGAGTTTACCTAAGGAACTGTATGACCAGTGTGTGAGAACATATATCCCATGATTAATATATTAATATTCATGAAGGATGTGCACATGGAGTTCTAATAATACTCATAGGTGGTTAAATATTCTAAGAGTTTGTTCAGTTCACATGAAAAAGGTTAAATGGATTAATCCGAAAATTCTTGGGGATTACCTTTACACTTGAATATTATTAGCTAGATATGAATAGAAAATGGGAAGTGGGGATAAAGGGTTATGTAATATAAATGATTAATGTTTTAATGAATTTATAAAAAAATATTAATTTTCCATTTATTGATATTGTCGTGATGTTGTAAATTATTTTTGATATGCTTGTGGTGATATGGTTGATTGTGGTGAATGATAAATAAGCATGTGAACATGGATTGGTAGAGTTTGGTATACACTTGAGGCTTTAAACCCATGGGTTGAGTTGAAATTTGGTTCTAGATCCACTACCAAATGTAGGTGTTAGGGAAGGGGACATAGTTCAATTCCCCAAACAATTCCATTCCTCCCAGATCAAGGCTTCAAGGTGAGGGTTTTAGGAACTGTTATGATACTATGCCTAGTGAGATAGGACTTGTTTTATTGCCACATGTTGAGAATGTTGATCATGCCTAATCCATTGAAAACATGAAATGGTTGAAATGATAATTTGAATGTCTTAGAAACGAACATGGGCAATTTGGTAGGTTGAGTTAAAGAAACATAAATAAAAATGGTTTTTGAACTGTTTTCCTTACTTGATTTTGTTTACCATTTGCATGCACTATCTGTTGAACAGATATTTTTTAGATACCATTGGTATTGGCCTACTAAATCATACTCACACCCTTCTCAATCCAACTATGGGTACCTAAGAATAATTCATTCTTTCAGGTCTGGACAAGGGAAATGACCTTATTCTATGGAGCTGAGTTAGACATTGGACATGTATGGGTGAGGTTCCAGAGTTGGTGTTCAGACAATTTTGGGATCCTAAATGTTTTCTTTCTTTTGGGGTGTCAGTTCACATGGAATTGAATCATGTCATGACATATTTACTGCTGTATATGGATGTACCCAGTTTGGAAAATTGGTTATTTATGCATTTTATTGATTGTTTTCGATTGTTTTATTTATTTATACTTTTTTCCTATAATGGAAATCTCTAGTAGGGAGGGTATAATATCCCCACATATCCTATTATAAAATTTATTCTAGTAGGAAAACTCTGAAGTATGGGGAGGCACTCTTGAGGTCATGTGGTGACCCAACTCGGGGCACCAGTTTATTGGCTCCCGAGTCGTGGACTTTACAATGTTATATCAGGGGATTTTTTTATCTTTATCACAATTTGGGGATAGTATACATGGGGTTAGGAAGGTTTTGGGGCTTGGTAATGAGCTCTTTCTTGGGAGTAGCTAACCCATGTATAGGGGAAAACCCAAGTCACCCTGGGAGGGGATTTTTGTTCTTGTTGTGTGTTGTTCTATTTGATGTCATTTCACTATTGGGTGATGCACTTGTTGTATGTGTTGACGGTTTTTTATATTTTTCTTGTGGCTATATTGGGAATTAGTTTGTTAATTCATTAATCATTCTAGGAACCTATGTAGGTACATTACATGCATCATTTTAGGCACACACATGGGATGGGTGTGGTGGATATAATGTTTAGGATGCATTTGATTTCATTAAAAAATAGTAATGAAATTGTGCTAATGGAATGGTATGAATGGGTAAACTGGAAAGTCAAAAGGGTTTATAGTAATTATAAAATAGTGTTTAACCGAGAATAAAAAGTATATTATCATGTTGTAAGAGTAAATTATATATGGAAACTATTTTGAATTGAGTAAAAATAATGCATGTAACTATTTGAATTAGATACCGTGTTATCCATGGCCTTAGGAGAGCTGTCCAAGGGTAGTGATCCGATTATGAGTGGGATAGTTTGAGTTGTGTATCTGAACCATTTCGGTTGTGGCAAGGGATGAGCCTAACTGTATCTCTTTCCTTCTCATAGAAGTGTTATGGTTGTGTTCTAATTATCATGTCGGGAATTGTAGAGAAATGCCACCTTGAACGTATGTGGCGATTGGGAGATAGGATAATGTTGCTGATAACACTCTCCTAGTAGTTGAGTAAGAGAACATGGTGAACTAAGAATATATGGAAAAACATTTCGGGGAGAACATGGATAATTTTATGAAGATGATGGAATGAGACGTATGGTGGGTTGCACCGAGTATGTTTGAGCTGACCAGAGAGTTTCAGCTACAACACCCTCCATCCTTTATAGGAGAGGGTGGTCTAGAGGTATTGGAGTTTTGGATAAATTATATATAAACTATTCATGATCATATAGAGACTCCTCTTTAGAAGCAATTCATGTTGGCAGCCTATATTCTGAGGGGTCAGGCAAACTGTTGGTGGGACATCATGGTCCAAATAGAGCAGGCTGAAGGAATGATGTGGATGGATTTTCAGGTGATGTTCCTTGAGAAATTCTACCCAGAAAACTTGAAGCAGGAAAAGGCTATAGATTTTATGAGTTTAAATCAAGGAACTATGTTGGTAATGGACTACAGCAGTCTTTTCACTGATCTGATACTCTTCATTCCAACATTTACAAGATATGATGTAGTCGTAGAGAAATGCTTCCAGAATGGGCTGAGACACGAGATCAGATCTTAGGGGAATATTATTCTTCTAAAAATGTTTGTTGAAGTGGTGGATCAAGACCTTATCTCAGTGGGGAAACTAAAGGGAGCATCAGATAGTGAACTTGTGGTGATATCTAGGTGAGAAAGTGGTGTGTCTTCTTATAGTAGGAAGGACTGATTTGGAATCTTTTAGCAAGGTGGAAGCACATAGAACGGCCAGAAGAGGGGGTCAACTTCTCATGGTGGAGACCAGGTCTTCTATTTTCAATGTGGATGGATGGGGTACAAGCGTGACCAATTTCTCCACCCACCGGTCAAGTGTCGAGTGTGTAATATATTAGGACACGTGTGGAGGTTCTATAGGATCCCACAAATGTCAGGGAATTATGGAGGTTAGAGGTAGATGTCAAGTATAGGAAAGGGGTCTCATATCCCATACCAGGAAGGCAGCTGGAGATCCACGGGTTGTACTGAAAGAGGTGGTGGACGTGGAAATCTGGGGTGAGATCATTTTTACCAACAGAGAAGTGATGTGTAGGGTACTCAGGCTAGAGCCCAGGGCAAAGGGGCATGTCATATCCTTGCATTTTAGGATCCCACTAAAGGTTTTGAGGCAAGACCAACCACCTTTTCAGGCATGATTCTTGTAGATTCTATGGTTACTAGTGCATTCTTTAATACAGGTTCTAAATATTACTTTATTTCTTCTCAGTTATTAGTTTGGATGGGCTTAACCATGGATAATGCATGTGGAGTAATGGTGCTTGATACTCCACTAGGGGTATGGGTTGAGGACATCAGGAAGTGTAAGGGTTGTGCTCTTGAGATAGGTGGGTATCATATTCGGTGGGATCTGTTTGTCCTATAGATGTCAGTTCTTGACCTAATCTTGGGAGTGTACTGGTTTGTCTTATATCATGATCATATCAATTGTTACCGACATCGGGTAACATTCACATATCTTGATGGAAGCACTTATGTCTTATATGGTGAGTGGGATACTCGAGTAGGCTGTGCAGGGCCACTATGCCAACAGTTGGGAGAACACACAACCCAAGTGGAATGCATTATGTTAGATTATGGGGAGAATGGAATGATGGTCTTCCCTGTTTTTGTGTACCAGTTTTAGTATGTACTTCCTGGGGACTTATCGGGGCTACAACCCGATAGATATGTTGATTTTATGATCAAATTGTTTCCAGGAGCGTATCCATTTTCCATTCCACTATATCATATGTCACCAGCAGATATCTAAGAACTGAAGTTTCAGTTAGAGGAATTAAAGTGTAAGGGGTTTGTACATCCTAGTACATCACCTTGGGGATATCCAGTGTTTTTTCTAAGAAGGCTGATAGATCATTAAGGCTATGTGTCGATTACAGGAAGATTAACTAGATAACTGTTAATAACTGATACCCTCTTCCTAGAATCAATGAACTCTTTGATCTACTCAGAGGTGCTTCAGTGTTTTCCAAAATTGATTTAAGATTGATATTCCATCAGTCAAGGGTGAGACCTTCTAACATACCCCAAAAATCTTTATGATGTAGGTATGTGTTGTATTAATTTCTAGTGATGCCTTTTGGATTGACCAATGCACCTTCAGTGTTCAGGGCCTCGATGAACTAGATATTTCACCTGTATCTATATCAATTAATTGTTGTCCCCATCGATGAAATCTTGGTGTACTATGGAACTCATGATGAACATTCCAAACATGTTGAAATATACATGAGTACACTAAATAAAAATTATATTTACCCCCCAATATATCAAAATATCTTTTTATGAATGATGAGGTGTGATTTTTAGGACACATCATTTTTGAGTCAGGCGTGTCAGTGGATCCAGAAAAGGTGCAGACGGTGGTGTCTTAAGAGAATCCCCATAATGCCACTGATTTTCAGAGGGTTCTAGGCTTGGCCATTTAGTATAAATGGTTTATTAGATATTTCTCTCATTATAAAGCACCGCTCATAGTCATATCCAAGAAGGGGGTTATTTTTTTGGTCAGAGGATTGTGAGAATGCCTTCCAGGAGATAAAAAAGCAGTTATCTACAACACCAATTTTGTTTTTAACCAAACATGGAATGAAATATTTCTTGTTCTATGATGTGTTAGGTGTAGGAATTGTGGAATCATTTATTTGGAATGATCTAGTTGTAGCTTATCGGTTGAGGCAGTTGAATCCACATGAAAGGAATTATCATATTCATGACCTAGAGCTATCTATTGTGGTACATGCCTTAATGTGTTGGAGGCATTACTTGTTGGGAGAACCTATTACGATGAATAACGAACATAAAATACTCAAATACATCATCTCTATTTGGGATTTGAATGTTTGACTATGATAATGGGTTGAGTACCTACAGTCTTTTGATTTGGAGTTGGTGTACACACCAGGGAAAGGGAATAGTGTTTTCAATGCTCTGAGATAGAATATTCTGAATCAGGTAGTTCGGGAATCCAGTTCAGAGTGGTAAATGATGGCCTTGTTTGTTGAGATGCATTTGGAGGTACAATATGGACACTGGAAGATGGCCCTTGTATCTATAGAATTTCAGTATGCACTTTTGAGCCATGTTAAAGAGAGTTAGCTGATAGAACAAGAGTGTTTGGCTATTATGGAAGCTCTTAAAGGTGGGGAGTCACCTATTGGTTTTACTTTTAGTGTTTATGGAGTTTCTTATGTTCGTGGTTGTGTTGTGGTGCTGATATATGTAAGATAGGTGTTCATTGGAGAGTTCCACGCATCAAAGTGGGCAGTGACTCAAGGCTTGACTAATATGTACCATTATCTTCTTAGGTAGTTTTACTGGCTGGGAATAACAACCCTACATTTATTACACACTTAAACATTATTTATTTCATAAAGTATTAACTTGATACAACATGGAATATAGATATTTATAGTGTCTTTGTGTCTTAGGAACATTATATAATGACTTAAAACACGAAACACTACATATTTATTGAAAACATTCTTTACATGAACCCTACATTCCCTGGTATATAGCATTACATGGGGTAACCTGAGGAAATGCATAAGAAACGGGTGATCTAATAAGCCCAATAAGAGAGTAAACAAGGTATGACCTGAAGAATACAATACATTCCTGGCAATATGCATATTAGTGGAGCATAAAAGAAACATTAACATAAAGGCATGATATAGCATGACTATAATTAACATGGAAATGTGGCAACAACACTTAACATGGTTTTAGAATGATCCAAGTCTCATTTCACATGGAGAATGAGTATACCCTCATTTCTCTTGAATTAGCATGAGAAAACCATCATTGAACTTGACATATCATTACATTAACCTTTACCCAATTCATTGGAGCGCTATCAGGGTGCACCCTTCTTAAAACATTTCATTTCATCCGTAAGTGTGTCACATAGATCATACACCATGGAATCATTAAAGATAATCATTTTTTTCATGATAAAATAATGTGGAATTAATACATGAGACTTTATAATCAATAATTAAATGTTCATAAAGTTGAATACCCTTGAGAGAAAACAGACATGGTATTCATGACACAAGGACTTTGGCTTGGAAAATCATGGTGCACTTTTGGAAGCGTAACTGCATGACATAAGACTTCATAAAAATGGTTGATGAGAGATAAAGGTGTTTCTCGTCATATGTAATTGAAATGGGTAGTAAGTGGGTCACATAGATAAATTTCACAACAAAATTAATTGAATTTTAGATTTTCAATACCAAATAATTGCTTGAATTTAAATACAGAGAAATTCCTTACAAATTTTGAGCAAAGTAACAGGTGTACATGGGGGGGAATTAATGATAGATAAAGGGGTCTCTAATCATTAAAACAAAACGAGGGTAGTATTGGGAAGATGTGAAATCATACCCGAACATTTTTAATTGAAAATAAAAGGGCATAACAACTTAAAGGAAATTTGACAAAAATGAAAAAGGAAAAATCCCTTACATGGAAGTGTGATCCCAAAGGCTTGAGATGGGATTGAGAGAGGATTATTGGGAGAATGGGGAGCCTTGGAATGATTTTAGAGATAGGAGGGAAGAGGTTGAAAGAAATCCAAAGGATTTTTTTGAAGAGTAGGTGTGATCTTGGGTTGGTTTATATAGGAAAGGAGTGTGAATTCGTTACTATTTATGTTTGGGAGACCACACATTAAACTAATCAATACCACAAACCAACCCATTGTTTTTACCAAAGGGGAGTGGAAAAAAATATTTTATTAGGCCAATGGACGAACTTATTAAATTATTAGTATTTCTTATGTGGGGGTGATTTATGCTCTTAAGGAAATAATTTAAAAAAGATAAAATGTTTTATAACTCTTGGAAGGTCCATTAAGGATTTCTAAAATAAATTAAATAGACCTAAAATCACATGATTTTAATTGTAAAAAATATATTGGCCAAATATAATGTTTAGAGGATTTTATTACATCACTATTGGGTCATTTTGATGTCATAAAACACAGTTTCTTGGAAAGAGTGTGTGAAACCAATCCAAATGGGTGGAATGGGAGTCAAAGACATAAAGATATTCAATAACACATTGATTAGCAAGTTCAACAGGAATTTAATTTCAAAGTTAGATGAATCCCTGGAATTTCTTCAGGCTCGCATTGTTGACAAACTCTATGCTGGATACTCCTATTATATGCGCTCATCTATTTGTTCTTCTTTAAAGCAGGCTTACAACGAGTTGATGGTCAGTTCGAAATGGATTGTCTGTAAGAAATCCCTGCTCAATTTCTGGAATACCCCATGGTTGTCTCGGCCTATTTGTGACGTTTTGGTCACTCCTCCTCTCCTACGGTGGATGACCATTGCTGATTTCAACAGGTCTTTGCACTACGAGGAAGTTCCCACTCAAATTGCAACTGAAATATCAAGGTACTGCTATAGTGACTGTGACACGCTGGTATGGACTAAAAACCTGAATGGTATCTTCAACATTAGGGATTATTATCGGTCCATTTCTGGGGATTCTATAGAGCCTCCGGTCTGGGTAACAGCCATTAAAATAACCTTCATCCCTCCAGCACACTCGGTGCTGATCTGGAGAATTTGGAAAGGTAAACTACCACTGCAGGCTATGCTGCAGCGCACTGGTTTCTAGATGGCAGCGGTTTGTGCCTTCTGTGTGGAGGCAGATGAAACAACCTCCCATATTTTTGTCTCTTGTAAATTTTCTTGCAGGTTAGGGAATTACATCCGGGGAATCTTCAACTGCGGCCTTAGTTCTATCTCAGTTGGGGAGATGTTACAATCCATCTTCCAGACCAAATGCAGCGAGCAGGTTCAGGGATTATTATTGGCAGCCTCAGCATGCTTGATTTCTTTTTTATGGAAGGCAAGAAATTCCTTGATGTTCAACAATATCATTACCTCTTTTTATGATGGTGTAATGTCCATTCATCGTGCGGTTCACACTGCTTCTATGATTCACACTGGAACTATGAATAATGATGTTGTTGATCTTGTGCTGTTGAGATCTCTTGGTGTTATTGGTAGGGAAAAGAAGCTGTTGATGATGAAATATATTAGATGGACTCCACCCATCTCTCGCTGGCTGAAGGTTAATGTTGATGGGGCAGCTGCTGGGGCGCCTGGTCCCTCTGGATGTGGTGGAGTCTTTCGTAACCATAGGGGTTTTGTCAAAGGATCCTTTTTCACTTCATTGGAAATGGATTTGCAATTGAGGCGGAGCACTGGGCTATGATAAAGGCTATTAGATATTTTGTCTAATTTGGATGGCATGAATTATGGCTCGAGTCGGATTCGTCTATTGCAGTTCAGATCCTTAGAGAACGATCAAGGAATGTGCCCTGGAAGATGTTACCTGCTTGGGTTGATTGTCTAAGACTTGTGGAGACAATTTCCATTGAAGTCTTTCATGTCTACGGTGAGGCTAATCAAGTTGCGGATGCTCTCTCCAAAAGAGCAATTCAAGAGGTGAGTTCGTGTTGGTCTTTCATATCACCTACGTTTTGTAATAGCCTTGTTTAGGCTAATTATCATGGTGAGTGCTACACTCGCCTCTATAGATCATCCTCTTGAACGCTATTTGTACTATTTACTTTTTAATTGATTTTAATGGGAGCAGGCCAGCCTGTCTCCTGATCTTCCTTGGTTGGTATTTAAACGGTATTTAATTTTTACCCAAAAATTTGACCATCTCAGAAAATTATGAAAAATTCACCATTGGATAATTTTGAAATCCTGATTCTAAAAATAATATTCATTTTATCTAAATAAATCTCTAAATATGTGTATTTTTACTTTTAAAATAGAAACGTACATTTATCGAAAATTTATTTGTTTTGACAGAAATAGATTTCTAAACTTAATAAAATCATTATTGTATTCATAATAATTATATGGTAATATATATTTAATAAAAATTAATTTATTAATAATATTTTATTAAAATATTATATAATTTTTAAATCTATTAATACATTAAAATAGATTTCTTAATTGAATAATATTTAAAAATACAATATGTTCCTTAAGAAAAACATTTACAAGGTAACAATAATAAAATGGATGTATATTATTTATTATATTTAAAATAAATTATGAACATAATCATAGTGAAATGGTCATGTTACATAAGCCCTTATAAAACCCACCTAAGACTGAAGGGTATGGTGTGCAATGGTGACAGACTCTTCGGATGGCTCGAATAACATCACTCAGGTGGTAATCTCTATCAACTTCCACTTATCCTGTAGGTTTTTCCATTTCAGCTTAACGTGTTGAAGCACATCTTGGTCTTGGTTGAGAGTAAAGCCTAGTGATTCCACATTTGTTCCATGCTCTAACAAATGGGCTTCATATAGGTAAATTCTACCAAATGACGCCATTGCATCCTTTGTCTCACTAAATTGGATTTGTTAAATCCCTATATTTATACTAATCATGTGATCACTATTCAATGGATATATTAGCAACAATAATAGTTAGTAATATTATTTTAAAATCCAAATCTTAAAACAAAGAATTTCATATTTTTTATAACCATTTTACATAATAATAAATTTAATTAGATCAAGAGGAATTTTCATTAATGAATGTTTGGATTGTTACAATCTTCCCCCCTTAAGAATTTTCACCTAAGAAATTTCCTTTTCCCACACTTAAATGGATGTGGGTTACTCTGCCTCATCACTTCCTGTGATTCCCACGTTGCTTATTCAAACTTATGGTTTTTCCACAATACCTTGATAAGGGGTATAGTCATATTTCGTAGAACTTTTTTCCTACGATCTAAGATATTCACTGGCATATCTTTATAGGAGACATCATTATCCAATGGTACAATATTTGGATTGAGTATATGAGATAGTTCAGGAATGTACTTCCTTAATATTGATACATGGAACACATCTTGTACTTGAGATAGGTTCGGTGGGAGTTCTAGTCGATAGGCCACAACTCCAATGTGATCAAGGGCCTGAAAAGGGCCAATGTACCTTGGACTAAGATTTTCCTTCTTCCCAAATATCATAAATCTCTTCCACGGTGATATGTGGAGGAATTCAATGTCTCTGACATAAAAATCTAGGCCTCATCATTGATTATCATCATATCTCTTTTTTTGACATTGAATAGATTTAATGTGTAGCTATATAGTCTTATCTTTCTCCACTACTTCTTTGACCATTTCTGGACCTATGAGTTTTCTCTCCCCAACTTCATCCCAACATGTCAGTGTTATGAACCTCTTCCCATGTAGGACTTCATAAGGATGCATTTGGATTCTTGAGTGGAAATTTTTATTTTATGAGAACTCAACAAGAGGAATATGTTGATCACATCCTCCTTTGAAGTTCATTTACAATGCTCTCAACATGTCCCCATGTGTTGGGATAGTCCGCTCAGATAGTCTATTGGTTAGAGGATGATAATTCGTACTGAAGTTCAGCTCAGTATCCAGAGCGTATTGAAGACTCTTCCAAAACATAGAGGTGAATCTTGGATCTCAATCAGATACAATCGATAGTAGTACTCCATGCAGCCTTTCCACATCTCTAATCCATATCTATGCTGGTTGATCTAGTGATAAATCCTCCCAAATTTCAATGAAGTGTGCATTATTTGTAAGAAAATACACAATAACCAAGATAACATTGTTTCATTTAGATTTCTTCATAATTATGGTGACATAGTCCATGGTTATGTTCTACCATTTCTATGCTGGTATGTGCAATGGTTTCATCATCCCCGTAGACTTCTACATCTCATCCTTCAATTTTTGACATACCAGGAACATTGATTTATACTCAAAAATCTCCTAATTCATGTTATCCCAACAATATGTATCTCAGAGATCTCGATACATCTTTGTGCTTCCTGGGTGAATAGAGAAATTTGAACTATGTGCATCATCCAAAACATCATTCTTTAGCTCCAGAAATGATGGAAAACATAGTGTTTTCCCAAATCTCACAATTCCTTTAACTTTAACATTTAACTCCAAGGATATTCCTTTTCTGATAGTATCCACTTTCTTCTTAATTATCACATACTTATTTTTAGCATCCTTTTACCTTTCCAAAAGAGATGGTTGAGCAATCATTTGTGAAAAGATTGACGATGTTCCCTTATTTATGATTTCCATGTATTTCTTTACCAAATCTAATAAGATTTGATCCTTTTTAATTCTCATCATGGATAAAATCACCGTGTCCTTTCGACTTAGAGCATCCACCACCTTGTTCTCTTTCCTAGGGAAGTAATTTATTGATTAGTCATAGTCAATGATCAGCTCTAATTATGATAGTCGGTGTGTATTCATGTCTTTCTATGTGAATATATACTTATGGATTTTGTGATTCATATATATTTCACACTTCTCCCAAAAGAGGTAATGTTTTTGATTTTTTAATGCGTAGATCACCACAACCAACTCCAAATCAAGTGTTGGATAGTTTAGCTCATGAACATTAAATTTCCTTGATGTATATGTAATGACTTTGTCATTCTGCATCAACACACAACCCAGGCCCTTTTTCTAAGCATCACTAAATACCACAAAAATCTCTCCACATGTGGAAAATGTGAGCACGGGCATAGTGTTAAACCTCATTTTCAACTCCATGAAGCTCTCTTCGCACTCACCACTCTATGAAAACATGAATCCCTTCTGATTTATCCTGGTAAGAAGGTTTGACAATTGTGAGAAATTTCTCACAAATCAGCGATAATATCCAGATAACCCCTGAAAGCTACATATATTCATTTCTGATTTTTGCCATGGAAACCCCTCTATTATAGCTGTCTTCGAGGGATCCATAGATATCTCATTGTTTATGATGATATGATGCAAGAATGAGACCTCCATAAACCAAAAAACACACTTGAAGTAGTTTTCATAGAGCTTATCCTTTTGCAAGGTACCTAGTATAGTTCTTAGATACTCTACATGATCCTACTTGGTTTTGGAGTATATTATAATATCACCTATAAAGACTACAAAAAAATTGTTGAGGTAATCTCTAAATACTCTATTTATCATGTCGATGAAGATTGATAGAGCATTAGTGAGTTTGAAAGGCGTTATTATGAATTCATAGTTCCTGTATCATGTATGAAAAGAGGTCTTGGGGATATCCTCCTTCTTCACCCTTACTTGATAATATCTCGACCACAAATGCACCTTTGAGAAGTATTGTTATCCACATAGCTGATCAAACAAGTCATCAATTCAGGGTATAGAATACTTGCAATATATCAGGATTTTTTTGAGATCACGATAATCAATGCAAAGGCGCATTGACCCATATTTCTTCTAGATGAATCAGACTGGTGCACCCTATGGTGAAGCACATGGGTGTATAAAACCTTTATCCAGATTCCCCTATAGTTGTTTTTCCTACTCCTCAATCCCCACAACAACCATTATATATGGATTCTTGGATATTTGCAATGCCCTAGGTATAAGATCAATGGATAATTCTACATCTCTTATAGGAGGAAGACCAGAAAACTCCTCATAAAACACTTCAGTGAATTCCCTCACAATAAGCATGTCTTCAAGGATGTTTGGTTCCTTAGACTCAAGAATCAAATCCAAATACGAATGATAATAGGTCAATAATATCTACGTTGGGATGATGGTGCTAAAAAAGATTCATCTTCCACCTTTCACCTATATAGAATTAGAGGTTGATTCTCCATATAGAGAGTGGTTTTCCTCTCATGGAAATTTATGTTGCCCTTATATAAGAAAAAACAATCCATGCCAAGAATTGCATAAAATTATACCAGAGGGGGTATGAAGAGGTTCTCTGGGATGTTCAATCCACAAATTGTGATAGGGGAGGAGTTATACTCATGGGTTGCAATGATTTCCTCATTTTCCATACTCACTAACATCATTACTTCCATGATTATTAGTGAAAATGGGATTGTTCTACTAAACATTCAGGATACAAAATAATGCATGGAACCAAAATCAAAAAGTATGTTCACTATTCATGAATGAATAAATAACGTACCTATCACCACTTCATTTTTGGGGTTCACTTTAGCGGTAGTGATGGAAAAAAGCTCACCCTTGCTGACCTAGAGGTTTTTGGTTGCCTCCAAAAACACTTGGATTAGGGAACTAATTTGCAAGGTTCCTTGGTTCTTTGTAGTTAAAGCAATAAGCAATGCTTTGAGGTTCGAACGGTGTGTTACTCTCCTCTGTCACAGCGATGGGTTTTTCTTGTCTAAATTTAATGGCTAGGTGCCCTTCCCTTCCACACCTAAAGAATTTCCTCGTCCACTTCAAGAAATTTTCGGTGTGCTTATTCCCGCACCTTTGGAAAGTGGGGTGCATAATTTTTTTATCACTGTTGGATTTATCCTGCATACCACCATAATTGAAGTCCACCGTACACTTCTTATCCCCATGATACCCCTAAGATTTTCCAATCGCCATTTCGACCATGAGGGCACATCAGAAAATTTCTTCATAGATATCGAAGTCATGGATCTCCAGATATTTCTACAGGCTAGGTTTCAGGCCACCAAAGAAACAGTCAACCTTGAATTTTGGGGGTAACGAAAAATCAAGAGGCATATCATGAAATCCCTGTAATGTTTTCCTCTTACACTCAGAAAGATTCGTCATCCTTTTTGTTGATGGAAAGAAATTCCCATTCCATATTAAGTTGGAGGGTGTGAGGAAAATATTTATCAAAAAATATTTTCCAAAATTCTTTCCATTCTAATGACTCGATCTCCTCCAAAGGCTTCGTATTTTTGATCAATTTCCACCATAGATCGGCTTCACCCACCATACGATAAGTATCCAAAAGAACCTTCTCTTTTTCGGAACATTAAATTATGGATAAGATACATTTCATGGAGTTGATCCATTGTTTGGAAAATAATAGATCAGATGGTCCATTAAAAGTAGGATGCCTTTGTCTCAAGAATCTCTCAATAGAGACTTGTTCTTTCTTGGGGGGGGGGGGGGTTGAATGTTCCTCTTGACCCACGTTTCTATTCAAATCTTGAGTTAAATAAGAGAGTATCATGAATCAGTTCATGAATCCCGCTCCTATTGGAATGGGCATCTCGTTAGAATAGTCATCACATTGATCTTCATTTCGGTTGTTTTCCCGAGTCCTCCTATTTCCTTCCATTGGCTAGAATAAAAGAAATGTTAGGGGTAAAACATAAAGGGAAATCCGAAGACAAAAATAGATGACACATAAATAACATTTATTTCCTTAACATACGAATTTATAGGCTTTAATCTATGTTATCCATGATCTACTTCCAAACATATATTATTAGGGGAATTTTTTCCATTAACAACAGTTCATACTAAGATTCTGAATTTACCAAAGCATATCCCCCGGGAGTTCTAGAACCACGTTTGAAGGAAGTATCATTGTCATATTCTAGGATACCCTAGTTCATGCCCAAAACTCTTTGTCAGAGTTTTCACTCCTACGTACATCTATACATGAGTCGCCTCTACCTGCTCATATCTCGACACTAATGTATTTGCTTGGTAAAAAACATACTCAATACTCACCAAAATTTAGGGAGGTATTTATTGTACTTAGACTTATTCCTGACGCTTTCACTGAGGTTTTCTATTCATAATCCCAAAAATAACTAAACATATCCTCTGATACCAACTATAATAACCCTGCTTTATTTACAAACATAGACATTATTTATTATATAAAATCGTTACATGATAAAACATAGAAGATTGAGAGGTCTAGTGTCTTTGGGGCTTAGAAACATTACATAACGACTTAAAACATGAAACACAACATCTTTATTAAAAACATCCTTTACATGACCACTACATTCCCTCGTACATAGTATTGTATGGGGTACCCTGGGGGAATGAATAAGAAAATGGTGAGATAATAAGCCCAGTAAGGGAGTAAAAAAGGCATAACATGAAGACTAAACTACATTTTAGACAATAAGAAAATCAATGGATCATAAAAGAAACAATAACATAAAGGCATGATATTGTATAATTATCATAACATTAAAATGTGGAAATGACACATAACTTGGTTTTAGCTTGATCCAAGGCTCATTTCACATAGATAATGAGTAAACCCTCATTACACTTGAATTAGAATGAGTAAACCTCATTGAACATGATTTATCATGATACTAATCTTTACACAATGCATTGGAGTGATATTAAGGTGCACCGTTCTTAAAACATTTCATTTCATGCATAAGTGTGCCACATGGATCATAAAACATGGAATCCATAAATATCATCAATTGTTACATGATAAATGAATGTTTAATTCCAACATGAAACTCTATAATTAATAAGTAAATGTGAATAATGTTGAATACCCTTGATAGAGAAATGAGCATAGTATTCACGACACAATGACTCTGGCTTGGTAAATCACGGTGCAATTTCTGCAGCATAACAGTGTGACATTAGAATTCATAAAAATGGTTGATGAGAGATAAATGGGTGTCTCAATATATGTACATGAAATGGAAAATAAGGGGGTTATATAGATACATGTACCAACATAAGTAATGAAATTTTAGATTCATAATACAAAATAATTGCTTAAATATAAATGTGGAGAGATAAATTCCTTACTGAATTTCAGCATAGTAAAGGGTGTTCATGGGAGGCGTTAATGTGAGGGAAAGGGGTCTCTCAAAATTAAAAATAAAGAGGTAAGTATGGGGGAGGTTTTAAATCATACCCTCAATATTTTTAATTGAAAATAAAAATTCATACCAGCATAATAAAAATTGGAAAAAAATGAGAAAGAAAGAAATACCTTACTTAGAAGTGTGAACGCAAAGGATTGGGAGGGGCTTGAGAGAAGATTCATGGGATATTTGGGAGCCTCAGTAAGATTATATAGATTTCGGAGGAGGTTAGATGAACTACAAAGGATTTCAGTGTAGAGAAAGTTGGATCATGGGTGGGTTTATATTGGAAATGAGAGATAAATCTTTATTATTTAGCTTTGGGACACCACACATTAAACTAATCCAAACCACAAACAAACACATTGTTTTTGCCCATGGTTTTTAACAAATGGGGGTGAAAAAAATTATAAGGCCAATGGTAGATATTTTTTAAATATTAGTCTTGATTATGTGGATATGAGTCATAATCTTAAGAAAAGCATTTTAAAAAGATAAAATGTTTTATAAGTCTTGGAGGGTCCACTAAGGATTTTGAAAATAAATAAAATAACTCAAAAATAACATTATTCTAATGTAAAAACACACATTCATCAAACATCATGTTTATAGTATTTTATTGAATAACTATTGAGCCATTATGATGTCTTGAAAGACATTATATATTTAAACAATATTTAATTTTTTCCCAAAATTTCGACCATCTCAAAAAATTATGAAAAACTACCCATTGGAAAATTTCGACATCCTAATTCCAAATGTAATATTCATTGTATGTAAATAATTCTCTAAATATGTGAATTTTTACACTAAAAAACCATTATTTATTGAAAATTCAAGGGTTTTGACAGAAATAGCATTCAAACCATACTAAAAATCACAATTGTATTGATAATAATTATTCGATAATTTATATTTCATAAAAATTAATTTATAAATATTATTTTATTAAAATGTTATTTAGTTCATAAATCCATTAATTCATCAAAATATATTATTTAATTGAATATTAATTAAAAATATTATACGTTCTTTAGAAAAAACATTTACAATGTAACAACAATAAAATGAATGTATATTCATTATTATATATATCTAATAATGAACATAATCATAGTGATAAGGACTTGTTACATAACCCCTTATAACACCTGCATAAGACTAAAGGGTAAGGTGTGTGATGGTGACAGACACTTGTGGTGGCTCGGATAACATCTCTCAAGGGGTAATCTCTCTCAACTTACAATTCTCATGTAAGTAGTTTAGTTCGAACTTAACATGTTTAAGATAGGATTGTTCTGGCTCAGTAGCGAAGCCCAGTGACATCACCTCCTTTCCGTGCTCCGAAAAATGGGCTTCATTTGGAGAAATTCTACTGGACGAGGTCATCACTACCTTTGTATGAGTAAATTGGATTTGTTAAATCCCTATATTTATACTAATAATGTGTTCACTGTTCAATAACTATATTAGCAACGATCATAATTCATAATATTATTTTAAAATCTAAAAATATAAAACCAAAGAAGTTCATATTTTATATAACCATTTTACATTATAAAATATTTAATTAGATCAAGAGGAATTTTCATTAATGAATGTTTGGGTCGTTGCACTGAGAATGGGGAATGAATTTTCATGTTTTGTGGGATGATGCATTACCCATCAATTGGTGAAGGATGGACATCAACATCCAGTTTTGTTATTGCAGTCATTTCCTTTTCTAGAGTGGAAGTGGAATGGTGTCATGATAGACTTCGTAGTGGGTCTTCCAAGGATTCTTCGAAAGAATGATGCAATTTGGGTGGTGGTATATTAGCTAACAAAATTGGATCAATTCATGCTGATCTAGGAGGCATATATAATCTACCAGTTGGGGGAATTGTATGTTCGAGAAATAGTATGGTTGTATGGTGTTTCAGGAACCATAGTTTCATATTTTGATCCACGTTTCACCTCATGCTTATGGATGGGACTATTTAAGGGACTAGGTACACAGGTGTTTTTTATTACGGCTTACCACCTATAGACTAATAAGTACTCGGAGTATACAATTCAGATATTAGAAGAGTTGTTGAGGGCTTGAGTTCTATGTTTTTGTGGTTCAGGGGAAAAACACTTGTTTCTTGTTGAGTTTTCTTACAACAACAGGTGTCAGGATATAGTTCAGAAGGAAAATTTGACCCAATTTATGGGAGAAGTGTAGATCTCTATTGTGATGGTTAGAGTCTAGAGAGTCTGAGTTGTTAGTATTGAGCCTTATGCAGAAGATTTCATAGAAGGTTGGTTTGATTCAAAATTGTATGGAAACAATATAGAGTAGGAAGAAGTCATATTCATATCAGTGTCGTAGACCTCTAGAGTTCATGGTGGGTGATATTTTGTTTCTTCGGGTGTATCCAAGGCTGGGTCACTATAAATTTTGGAAGTAGGGCAAGTTGCACCTAGATATGTGGGTCTATTTGAGATTTTAGAGAGTATCAGACTAGTGGCATGCTGATTGGCACTTCCATAGTATTATAGTGGGATGAAAGATGTTTTTAATGTTTCACAACTCCGATAGTGTCTCCCCGATATATCTCATGTGTTAAACACTGAGGATGTCGAGCTTGAGGTTGATGCATCCTTCGAGGAGCACTCGGTTCATAGTGTGGATCCTAGTGAGAATGTTTTTTGGTGAAATTTTTATCCCTTGTTTTTGGTTCTATGGAAGAATATAAGTGTTCAAGAGGAAACTAGGGAATGAGAATCCGATATGTAGGCATAGTGGCCCAATGTGTTTCTTAAGGAGTTCAATGATTCTTAGGAAGAGTGGCTCAGGGATGAGTCATTATTTATTAGGTATCTTTTAAGATCTGATATCTCTATTAATGTATTTTTCCCACATTTCTATTTAAGTCCTTCATTTTGGTCAATTAATTGTATTTCCATGTCCTTAAGATGGATTAGGGGTCTTTCATGGGTTCATGACAAGAAAAAGGGGGAAAATATTTTTCTGAGCAAGTCGCACGGTCTGTGCATAGTTAGTCCAAACTATGTATATAGCCTAGTTAAATCGTGCAGAAGCAGGATTTTCTGACAGTAGCATTTTCACGATTTGCGTATGGTTTGGAAAATATAAGGGTAAATTGTGCGGCCTAGAAACATTTAAAAAAATACAAAAATAAAATTAGAGGGTTTTTATGTTACACTTGGGATTTCCCTCCTCCCCCTCAATTCCAACCCTAGGAATGAACCAAATCTCTCGCGAGCTTCCAAGGGTCTATCTCCCTCATCATAGGGCCGTTTGGAGTGTCGTTGGTTACAGATTAAAGATCTGGGTAAGGCTAATCTCCCTATTTCTTCTCTTTTTGGTTTAGGGTTCCCATTTTTCTTATATCTCTTTCTGAGGCACTCAAACCCCTCATATTATTTTGAGATTTAGGTTGAGGCTTCAAGGGTGTGTTGAATCAGGATCAAAGGCCTTGATTGAGGGTGCGTTCGCCATTGGATTTACGGTAGGTTGTCTACAAGTTGTATCCCCTAGATTTCAAGGGGATTTTAGCTTGTAGGGTTATGTTTTAAATTTTACATTATTGTTTTCTTGGTTCCCATTGATATTTTAGGATACATTGGGTTTCTAAATTCTTAATTTAACTACTCATGTTACCCACGAGATGTATGTAGGATGTCCAAATGTCATTAGGGATACCCGTGGGGTGTGCTGATATTCTTCGGACATAGTTTTTAGCTAAGTAAGTGTAAGGATGTTGTGTGGGAACATAGATACCAAGATGAATATTTTAATATGATTAAAGGATGTGCACTTGGATTTTTATTAATACACATTTTTTGGTTCATGTATTAAGAGGTTGTTTTGTTGGCATGAAAAAAAGGTTAAATGGATTAATGGGAAAATTCTAGGGGATTAGCTTTATACTTGAATATGCTTAACGAGATAGGAATGAGAAATGTGAAATAGGGATAATGGTTTAAGTAACATAAATGATGAATGTGTTAATGTATTGAGGAAAAATGTTAACTTTCCATTTATTGATATTGTTGTGATGTTGTAAATGATATTGGATATTATTGTTGTGATATGGTTGATTGTGGTGAATGATAAATAAGCATGTGCACAAGTCTTGGTAAAGTTGGGTATAGACTTGAGGCTCTACACCAATAGGTTGAGTTGGACTGAGGTTCTAGCATCACCACCAAATGAATAGGTTAGGTAAGGGGATGGAGTTTTATTCCCCTAATGGTTTCATTCCACCCAGACCGAGGCATTGAGGTGAGGGTATTGGGAAATGTTATAATATGATTCTCAGTGAGATAGGACTTGTTTAATTCCCATATATTGATAATTATGGTCATTCTTAATCCACTAAACACATGAAAAGAGAGAAATGATAAATGATATGTTGTGGAAATGAACATGGGCTATTTGGTAGGTTAACTTAATGGAACATAAATAAAAATGGATTTTGAACTGTTTTCCTTACATGCTTTTGTTTACCATTTCCATGCACTATATATTGATCATATATTTTGTAAACACCATTGGTGGTGGCCTGAAGAGTTATACACACACCCTGCTGAAGCTTCCTTTGGGTACCCGAGAATATTTCATGCCTACAGGCTAGGACAAGGGAAAGGGCCCTATACTAGGGAGTTTCGTTGGACATTGGACATGTATGGTTGAGGTTCCAGACATAGAGTTCAGACCATTTTGGGGATCATGCATTTTTCTTTCTTTTGGGGTTTTTTCACTTGAAATTGTATTATGGAATGACATATTTACTATTTCATACGATTGTACCTAGTTTAAGATTTGGTAATTTATTCATGTTATTGACTTTTCTCTATTTTTTGTTATTTAAATGTGTTTTCTACTGTGGATTTCTATAGTAGAGAGGGTATAGTCTCCCCACATATCCTATTAGAACATTGATGTTAATTGGAAACCTCTGGAATATGTGGAGGTGTGCTTGAGGTCATGTGGAGACCCGACTCAGGGCATCGGTTTAGAGAATGATACTTTGTCTTCATTGGAGAATGAGTGTGTATTTCAAGATTCAAGTAATTATTGAAAATTTTAACCATTTGAGGCATTACTACTATGATGTTCTCATCCACCTCTCCTAGATTGTTAGGCATATCATTTGAGAAATCATCACATTTCTTATCACATTTTTTATTTGAATGGTTCCCCATTTTCCCCACTATTAACTAAACAATAAAAAATAAGATGGAAATACAATATCTAAAAATCATAGAAAAGAGAAATTATAAATATGGATATAATAATATATATATGATATGTATATCCTAACATAAGAGTCTATATGTTTCAATCTTTGTTATCCATTATAATTTTCCCTATTAAAATGTCTGACCTAACAATTTTTTCAACACATTCATGATGGTTTAGATATAGTTTGTGAACTTCCATTGAATATCACTCAAGAGTTTCAATCAAATCATATAAAAGTAAATTTTTATATACCCTAGGTGATGATCAAATCAATTCCCTATATACCCTTTTCAAGGTTACTACCCCTATATAAAATTGTTCCAGCAATATATCTATATGTTGAATGTAAATAGGGATGTAATGTATTATAAACCACTATATAAATAAGTCAAATAAATTCCAGTATATTTTTGTACAATTAAACTTTTCCACAGGGTTTTCACATAAGTATTTTTATACTAACCCAAAAAAAATTATATAATCCCATAATACAAACTATAGTTACCCAATAAATTTAAAAAATATTTAGAACATAAATAAAAATTAATAAAAAACATTGTTTAAAAGGTCCTAGTGTCTTTGGAAGACTATTTTAACAACACATTACATTGATTCTAAAATAAAATCAATTCATATTAATATATATAATGTGATCCTAGATCCTATTGTGCTTCTAAAACTACATAAGATAAACTAAGGAATAAATAAATTATAGGGGTCATGTAAAACTCCCAATAAGTGACTATGCCTTATAAAGAAACATAACAAAAGAGTCAATGGTGTAACATGACATCCAAAAAGGGAAGGCTCATGACTAGTCAATGCAGGAATTAAATAAAGGATATTGTCTCCTAATATCATGGAAATATACGAAATGTTGAACTAAACCATAATGGTAAGTATGCCTAATTCAAGGCTAACTACCAAGAAAACATCACATTATAGACAGAGACCCACAGTGGATTTGGTTTACTCCCTAATCCCATACATAACTTCTCGTGAAACTAAAAAATTATTCTCTTAATTGGAGTTATATTGGGGAGAACCCATTATAATATTTTCATTATCATATATGACAAAAAATGGTAAATAAATCATGAGAAATAAAAATAATAATCACACATGGACAGAAAATTTGTTTCATAATCTTGCATCATATGACTAAGAAAATAGATTTCGTAAAGAATGAATATTAGAAATGACCATATACAACATTTTACATGATCAAATGAATGTATAACAAGATAGGTATATATATGATAGAAATTTATATAAAATTTATTATAATTTAATAATAGTATAGAGAGAGATATATAAAGTGAGTGAATGTAGAATGGTTATAACCCAAAAAATTGTTGGTTTAGAGAGATCCCTTACATCGAGACTGAATAATCAAATGTGTAAATTATCTTTCTGAAAAGTAAATAAATATTAATTATTTATATTATTAATTAATTTTTTCAATTTTTTATTTCTTTTAATTTACTTTAAACTATTTCATACTCAATTAATTAATAAATTTAATTCACGTTGGATGTTTTGATGATATTTGGGTCCTATGTCCTAAATGACTTTGGTAGGTTTAATATGGTCAAATATTTCATTATAAAATCTCTTAAAAAATAATATTACTGAACTAATTATCAATTTAATAAACAAATAGATTACTTTAAAAACTAATAATTAATTTCCATTATGAAAAATGAACTACATTATGATTATATAGAATGTATGCCATATATGCACATGCATATATTTTATATTTTTAAACGGATATGATAGAAATAAGTTAAATATAATTAGACATTTCAATAATTATAATATCATAATAAATATAATATTATTTATTGATATACACTTATATATTTTATCCTTGTTATGTGGTACTGAATAACAAATTGCATCACTTTATGGAGGTGGTAATCCACATGTACACATGAAAGACGTTATCAATTTTTTTAATAAATAGAAATGTATGAAAATATATGATAACACAATATTCAATAATGAGAAATATTTCATTAATTTCATATATATTCATTAAATCCATAATTATAAATTTCAATGAGAGTAAATGAGGGTGAAAATTACATCGTTTCAGGAGGCCATAGATTTTCTTCTATAGGAACAATTGTTTTCTTTCCGATTTGACGGAAGAGGATAAGTATGTATATTGTTAAATTAACATCGTAAAATATTATGATATAGTGAATAATAATATAATATTATGATCATGATTTAATATTATTTTATGTTGGTGGGAAAATATATAAAAAGAAATTTCATGGTTATTATGTATAACTTTTCATTAGACACCCTCTTTTGGTTTATACCAATATGATTCTAATGATTGTTTTCTGATAAAAACATGGAATATGAATCATGGGGATGGATGTAAGGAAAGTATTTGGGGATGTATTATAAGATAAAAAACTATTAGGAAATGTGTGAACTAGAGGATAGGAGGTATTCTTATAGAAGTGGTGGAGAGGACCGACACGAAATTTCTAAAAAGATTAAAATATATTATTTATTTATACCCTGAAAATGGACCCATAATAGGACATTACTGCATATTATATGATATATAGACTAAATATGACCATCCAATATAATATCTAATTATTTTAGGTCATTTTATTCCTTATTTGTTTAGTTTAGTCCTTAGGGAACCCATTTTTATTCTTAACCATGATGATGAATGTTTATAGTTTTTATTATTCATTATGAGGAAACATTAAGTTGACCTTATTTATTGTTTTTTTTATTCTAATTAAAAATATATAATCCATTATTTAATATTCAATTCACATAATTTTTTAAATTTAATATAGAATTAATCCCTAAAAATATGATGTATAACATTTTTTTTTGAAATTATTCTTTTTAAACCAAAAAATATCCTTATTCAAAAATGAGATATTACAAATATTAAAATGTCTTGTTTATTTTATTTAAAAAATGATAAATATGTTACCTATAAATCAAAATCAAGGAATAATTGATAATTTAAATTATTTTATTTAATGAAAATAAATGACATTTTTACAAAAAAACACATTAATTTACAATACTCACAGAAAAACTGAAACATTTGGAAAAATTCCAAAATTTCACTTGAAGATAATTACTATATGGTAGTTTTAAAAATTATTGAAATTTTTAAAATTAATTTTCTAGTAGTTCTATAAATTTTATATATATATATTCTCCTAAAAAATCATTTTATAATAAAATGTATTTTTAAAGCATAAAATGAATTTACAATAAATTGAGTGGTTACTTACATTAAATTATTCTATTTATATTTCATATTTGCGTTCAAACTATTAATAATCACTAATTTAATGGCTAGGTGATATTAATAAAGTATAAAAAAGAATATTTCTTTTTTTTGGGAACGGTGTTGTGTGGCGTACATGCTATACCCCAAAATCCCAGGGTCTGGTGAAAGTCTTCCTTGCAAATATATTAAATAAAAAGTAAAGAGGATTCAAGCAAACAAGGGGTTCTTACAATAGCAGGAGTACATCTCAACACATCTTTCAGCCTTAACTAATGAGTCATAGTAGTTCGGCATCATGAAGGACCACCTTTCACCCATGTTAATGATCGCCTATCTCGCCAGGGCATTCGCCACCTGGTTTGCCTCCCGGTAAGCGTGCGAATGATCTCTATCAATTTGAGAAATTTTATCTAGGAAATTAACCCATTAAGGTATCACTTTCTAGGGAACACAAAGTGTTCTCATTTTCAGCGCATGCACTACCATTTCCATGTTAGATTCAGGCCATATTCTGTTACAATTGTATTGTACAGCATAGTATATTGCATAAATGATCATCCATAATTATTCTTCGTATGCATTGAAAACTACAACATAATGGATGAATAATCCTATGATGAACCCGTGTCATGTGGGGAATACTCCCCCATAGCTCGATGGACCTGGTGCACATGAGTAAGCTTCGTCAATGTTAACTTTGATATGTGGTGCAATTGGGGGTATCCACCAGATAAACAAGAGTATCTGGGGACTTCGCGTCCACCCAGCGACTCCATGTGATCTGAGAATTTTCAAGTCTGAAACATAATTAAACATCATACCTTCTTGTATAAGAGAAGCCACATATAATTCCTTGTGGATGGCCATCATTCCTCACTACACAACGCTCAATGCCCTGTCAAAGAGGGTCGAGTTCCGGGCTTCCCATAGAGCTGCAAAGTTACAGTGAGAGTAACAAGTAGAAGTTGCTGAACCTATGCACTGTAGTGCACCATAGGCAGTACTGCCAGTAACTCATTAACCAATGTTTACATGATCATATTAAAAATAAAAAAATATCCATTTTATAACTAACACCGATTAGCTTAGTAACATTCTAGAAAAATGTGTTTCATAGTCTCCTCGACACATAAACATAAAGGGAATGTCGAGGCAAGGTAAAGGCCATCTCAATAGATCTGTATAGAGAGATAGATTTGGCTTTTTCCAGATCCTCTAGAGATATAAGAATCTGGAAGGCTGGATACACCGGATTTTGAACCTCATATACCGGGAAGGTAGGTATGAGTAAACCCCACATTCAAGCCAATAATAATCATGATAGTTAAAGTGCCCAGTTCTACTGTGTTTCCTTATCAATGTATCACAGTCCTTGAAGTTTTAGGACAAAATTTTATTTTCTTCTTGGGAGGGAATTATAATTTCAGCAGATTTCAATGGTAGGAGGAGCACAAAAATGGAGAGTCTTGAAATATCAGGTGTCACAACCGTCTCCTGAAGAGGATACTTAAGCTAGTTTGTATTCCAGCAATTAATTGTGGAGTTTCAGCATACCAACCATTTTTTCATGCATAATCCTCGCAAAAGAATGTTTAAAGGACGACCAGACTGATAAAGCAAGGTAATATTTGTGCCCATCACGAAGCCTTCTGGAAAATCAATGTTTGAGAAATTCATCTGAACAATACTCAGATATTAGACTCCAGGTAAATTTCTTAATCATTAAATAATTTAAGGTTTTGAGTTCTTTGACATCAAGGCCTCCCATTTCAACCAGCTTGATGCACTCTTTCCATGCAACGGTGATTAATTTATTCTCCAGAATTGACCCTGTCCAAATGAAGTTACGAATAATGATTTGAATAACTTTAATGAGTCCTCTGGGCCATTTTTACAAAGGGATGGAGTAGACAAACTTATCGGTGATCACTGAATTGACCAGGAAATCCCTGTATGCCATAGACATGGACTTTCCTTTCCCACTAGCAAGTTGACAAGTGATTCCAGCATATATAACCGCATATATTGCCTCTTCACATTCCCAAAGAACAAGGGGACACCAAGGTATTGAAATGGCCAGGAGCCCCTCTTCACCCCAAGATAATTGATGATATTGTTTCTCTTCATTTCCATAACTCCATTACTAAATACCATGAAGGATTTTTCCCAACTAATTTCTGGTCCATACACCTCCCCATAGTGATTGAATAAGGCTATAATTGAGGATATTATTTTCTTTGAGGCTTGACCAAACAACAAAATGTCATATGCATACAAAATGTGATAAAGAGAATGATAATTCCTTCCAGTCTTAATTTCTTTGTAGAGGTCCATGTGATCAAGTTCATTGATGCATTTGATAAGATAATCCTCTACAATAGAAAAAAGAATGTCTTAATGTGGGTCACCTTTCCTCACACCCCTTGTGCAATAAACAACCCCACTAGGAACACCATTGATGAGAATGGACATCCTTGATTATTCAAGAATGGTGCTAATCATGTTGATAAAATCTCTAGAGAACCCATATCTTCTAAGAACATCATGTAGAAATCTCCATTTGAGAGTGTCAAATGCCTTATAGATGAAAATTTTAAGGTAAATGTTTCCATCCTTTACTTTCATCCTCATTAGGTTGACACTTTATGAGGCCATGGAAAGATACCTTTGAAAACTTCTCCTAGGTAAAAAACCAAATTGATTTGTGCTGATCATACCATCCACCACTCCTTCCATCTTATTCTCCATAATTTTACTAATAATTTTTTTCATATTATTCCCAATAGAAATGTACCTGAAGTCTTTTATCTCAAGAGAATTTTATTTCTTTGGAATGAGAAAAAGGAAGCAATAGTTCATTCCATGAGGAAAATAAGAGTGTGAGAAGAAATACGTAATTTCTTGGGTGATGTCATCCTTCAAGATATCCCAATAGAAAAATAAAAATTTGTTAGTGAACCCATCTAGGCCAGGGGCACATTCCTAATTAAGAGATGGGAGGGAAGCCCTGATTTCCTCCTTGCATGGAGAGGAAGATAGTAGTTGGTTCCTATGTGCATAAATGTAAGGATTTCTGTTGCCCACCATCTTGTGGGTATTGTCCTGAACATCAACAATGTATATCCCTTTGAAGTTCTCAACAACAGCCTCTATAATCTCATTTTCAGAGGTGTACAACTGGCCATTGATGCTGATCACTTTGTCACATGCATGTTCCCTCTTCTCCTTATGCAATCTGTTGAAAAATTTAGATTTCCAATCTCCATCAATTAACCATTTCACATTTAGAAGATTATTAACCAGACTTTCCTAGATTATTAAAAGGTCATCCATCTTGTTATGAGAAATGATTTCCTCCGTCAAAATGGTGGGATGGTGAACATTTCTGAACTTCATGCGAGAAAGTTCCTCCTCCGAATACTTGATGTCATCATCAATTTTTTAAAAATATTTCTTTCTACATTATCTAAGTATCCCCTTAGAATTATTAAGCTTCACAGCCATCGTTTGCAATGGTCTCCCAAAAGGGTTAATTTCCCAGGCCTCTAGAACAATTTCCCTACACCCTAGAATCACAAGACATCCATTATTAAATCTAAAAGGTAAATTGGCTGAACTTGCCTATTGCATGTTGACATCAATAACTATAGGTTTATGATTAGAGTGGTGCTTGAAAAATGTGAAACTATAGACCCCATGGGCAGCACTGTGATCATCAATTTGGAAAAATCATCTGTCATGTTTACTATCTTACTTCCCATTCCATGTGTATCTACACCATGAAAAATCATCCCCAGCGATTGGGACATCAACCAAGTTACATTCATCAATGCATTTGGAAAATTCAAAATTACATACCCTATTGAAATTGCCTCTATTTTTTTTTCTCAGGTATTAGTACGGTGTTGAAGTCACTAATGATAATCCATTTTTTAACCCCTCTTCCTAGGGGATGTTTTCAATTCCTCCCATAAGTCCCTTCTCCATATGTATAAGGCGGATGCATACACCAAATATGTTGACAAAACATGACCAGAAATGTTGCAAGAAATGAAAATACATTGGTGACCTCTCTCAAAAGAGTTGATCTGAAGTGAATCACGCCTAAGGCCCCAAAAGTGGTCCATTGTAGATACATGAGAGTTACTCGAAACAAATTTGAAACAAAGATATCCCCACATAAAAACGTTCCAATTATCAAACAAGGATTTTGGTTCATCAATTCTAACAAGTAAAGTTATATAGTCCATAATTTAATGTCTAAGGGTTGTGGTCGTATGGGTATTTTCCAGCCCATGATAGTTCTAATAGAAGATTCTTATTTTTTATAGGTCTTGACCCTAGTCTAAGGGACAACCTTTACCTCCAATGAGGCCTGAAATTTTCCTTTCCTCCCTTTTCATCTTTGGCCCCCTTTCAGACTCATGTTAGGTCCAGGATTGGCGTGTCCTGCCTTGTTTTCTAGTGCAAGTGTGATCACATTCTACTCATTTCCATCATAGCTAGTGATCATGTGGTGTGAGTCAGTGGTTCAAGGGATTAGTTTTAGTTCGTCATTGGAGACCTTTGCCTCATCCCCTAGTTTGAAAGCAACAAAAGTAGTGATTTGAGCTTCCACTACCTCATCTGACCAGAGACTACCACTCTAGGGAGTAAAGGTATTCTTATATTTTACATGAGAAGGGTCACTGCCCACATCCAGTTTTCTCTGGGATGTCTTGGAGGGGGGAATCTGTGTAAAGTCCCCACCTGAATCAGAGTCTAGATGCTAATCATTGTGGTCTCCATCATCATTTCCTTGAGAGGGTTTAGGGGAACCAATCTTGGTATCATCCTGAGCCACATCTTCCATTTGATCAATTGAGGTCCAATCCAAAGGGACAATATCACTGGGTGCATAGAGGTTAACTTGTTGCCTAGGTTGATTCGCCACCTCCATAACAATGTCATTACAGAGTGGAGGGTCCGTTATATTGGCACCATCAGCCAAGCCCTCAGTATATGTGGTCACTGACTTATGTACAATCCCATTGGGATATTTTTCCTTCCCGATGTTATTCTTGTCATCTATGGAAACGTGACCCACAACGAGTCTTCCGGTATGTTCCGCAGGTCCAACCTTCTGTTCAGGTTCAATGCTCTGGAGGCTCGAGGAAAGCTTTCCCTTTCCTTTTTTCCTTCCACAAGATATTTCATCATGACCTTTCACCTTACAATAGTAACATTTCTTATCCCTCTTACATTCAACACTTAAGTGTCTGAGAAAATAGTAGTTTAAACAGAACTTGGGCCTTCTCTAAAAAAGGATTTCAAGCTTCATGTTGTTATCCATCATTGTAAGAATCACCTCCTCTACAAGTGTATTAGCTATTTCAACATCAACCAAGATTCGTGCATAATTTCCAAACCTCTTATTGTCTGTTTTTCCATCCATTCGAATGGGGTTACCCACCACTGAAGCAATATCCCACAGGATCCTTGGATGAAAATTATTTTAGATTAATTTACAGATTCTAATGCCAATGATCATATACACGAGTGGTAAGGTCTCTTGGTTGGTATGTAAGAGATTCATGTTCAAAACTGAGTGAAGGTGAATTTCTAGGTACTGTAGTAGTTACAGTTGTAGTTACTATAGTAGCTAGAACTATTCACCTGATTTGGGTATTCGGGACTCCGGTTTGGGCCTATGGGTCTCAAGGGACATCAGGTCATCAATGGTATTCGGGCCACAGGGCCTTCAGGCCATTATGACCATGGAATATCCCAGTTCACATAGAATAGGCCCTAGAAGAGGATCAGAGTAACAAAAGTAGCAGCCACCAGAAGTAGAGCTAACTAGATTGGACGAATGAGAGGGTATGGAAACTGCCATCGGGACCGGACACTGTGCAGCTTTGTATAGGGAAATGATAGCCGATCAGCAATGTAAGGTGGGGAGCTAGGTGATCAATGATGAAGAAAGCTGGGGAGGGGTGGTTCAAGTGGGCTGGGCACACAGGTCATGTATTGGGCATGGTATGCCTCTGGGCCATCGGGTCATGTATTGTGGGTCAGTCAGGACTTGTGCCTTGGGCGTACGGGTCATGTACGAGTTCCCCTTCAACCCTTAAAAAGGGGGATTATCCAAAATTAAATAAAAATGAAGGCCTTCTGCCCATTTGGTCTAATTTAAAGATTCTAATCCATAGTTGTTCATGTTTATTATTAACATTCAAAGTATCAATGTTTTGATCCCATTATCGTATGTTCAAGAAGCCAGGGTTAAGAGAGATAGTTCCTTTTCTCCATGCATTATGCTTGAATTTGTAAGAGGGGAGGACAACATGATAAAACCCCTTTCCCATTGTAGTCACTCTCTATTCGTTGAATCACCATACCTCCGCAATGCGTTTTTTCAGGTCTTGAAACATCCAAAGTCTCTCCCCTTTGGGGGTGATGACTCATGCGATAATTGAGTAGCGGCAGAGGTTTATTTGCTCATCAATCACCTCTTGATTCACTGAGACATGTGCAACACTCCCCTTCTTTATCACTCTCCTAGAAGGAGGAGAGTCTAAGTCAGAGAAAGAGGGTCCAATCACATCCTTAACAACATTTGAAAAATTATTCTTTAACCTATTATCTTTCTGGGTAGAAATCTCTTTGGACGCTACACCTTGTTAGCTTCTTAGATAGATCAATGTTGTCTAAAATAAATAAATAATATTTTTCCATTAATAAGTAAGGTAAAGGACCCACGTGGATATAAAAAATGATTTATATATAATTAATATATTTATCAAGAATAATGCATCAATATAGACATTAATTCAAATGAAAATGATTATGTGGATAAAATATCATCATTAAATGAAATTTCAATGTGTTTTTGTTTCATATTAACCCATATATTTTGGTCCAAACACTTCATTAACCAATTTTTACCCTTATTATGGTAAAATAAATTTAATATCAAAGGGATATTATTTATTTAAAGGATTACCATTATCTCATAAATATAATATGAATGAAATTTTATACCATTTCAAATAACACTTTTCCTCATTCATGTTTTTATGCATTTTATAAAATTCAATAAAATACTATTTTTCTTAAAATATCAATAATCTATTTTTGACAATATTCAATTACATTTACATTAGGGACATAAATATATTATTTTAATTAAAATTTAATCTTTTAAATCATCCAAAATATTTTTTTCATCTATATCATTCATGGGGAACTATAAAGCACCCAAACAATTTTTATTTTAGTGTTCTTTAAATAATTGATATGATTTTTCATCTTCTTGGCCAAGCAAAATTTTTAGTGTTATATAAGTATTTAAGGTACTTATTCAACAAAAAAACTAAAATTATTATAATCATAAAATAAATTTTAATATTTGAAATGAATTTTTTTAACTAAAACTCCAATAATTTTATAGTTATGTAAAATCTTCATTGATATTAAATTCAAGTGAGATGCAATTGGGAATTTTCTTTGCTGAAAAAAATATAAATTTTATTTTTCAGTGGAGAATGGAAAATAATTCCATATAATAATAGTTGGTATATATAGGGTAAAATTTATCCCATGATATGAAATTAATGAACATGTTGGATTAATTTTGATAACATATATCATTTTTTAACTAGATTTTTTTGATCTTACCCATATATAGGTGGAAAATATTTACAATACTTACTGTTCAAAATAATGAAAAAAAAAGAATAAATATAAAAACATAGACCCCATATTTTAATATATATAATAATTTTTCAAGATTCAATTTTTAGAATATACTTAATTTAATTTAAGAAAAAACTCAAAACAAAATGATAAAACATTTATAGTAAAAATTAACTTTTAAATAATAAAAATGATTTGATACATCATTTTACTATAAGATTGATTCCATTTAAATTAATCATTGTATTAATAAAAAAATATAAGAACTATTATTGAAAAATAAACATTTTATAAAAATTTAAAATATTACCTCAATGAAAATTTTGATATGGTTAAAAATTAATTGTATTACATAATGTTTACAAATTATGGATAAATTAATTATACAATTAACCCATAAAAATAAATAAAAACATTTTTGAGGAGTACATATGTTTGAAAAATAAAATATATTCATGTAAAATTGAGTGATTATTTCCTACTCCTATAATAATTATTTTATATAAATAATTATTGTTTAAATATATTTCCTTATGATATTTATCCTATTAAAATAAGAAAATTCATTAGGTGAATAATATTAGTCATATTAAAATTATGTGGTTCATTAGAGATTACTATTTCATGTTATATACACTATGGAATATTGTATTTTTTTTAAATCGCGGACTTCAACAATTTTATATATTATCATCAAATAGAATAAACATTTTGTTCATGGTAGTGTAAAATTATTTATCAGACTTAGTTTTTATTATATTTAAATTATTTAAAATAAATATATGTTTAGCTTAGGTCATTATAGTTTGAATCAAAGATGGTGTATAAAGAATCTTTTTTTGCACATTACCTGGGATGACATGTTTGTAATTACGAAATGACAATTATCAAATTTTTCATTAAATTATCTTTTGAGGATGGTGGATATTAAATCCATTTTAATGACAATTTATTTTCTTTTATGAAATATTTTCATCAAGAATTCTAATTGAATCAACCAAATATATATCTAAACAATAAAATCAAAATCGATTCCTTCTACCTGTAAATATCATTGGAACAGAAGCCTTCAATTAATTTTTATCAACTATACCTAATTAATTAACTATCTATAAAACACAAACATATTTCCCAGGAAATTATTTTTTCAAAAATTTGGAACTAAATCCAATGTGTTAATCATATAAGTCATATTCAACTCATTTCTCAAATCATTAATCTAATCATAATACCCATAATATTCATTCACATATCTAGGTTTTATCTAATGAAACAATTCATGAATAATTTATATCCTTGTGTCTCTCTTATTTAGAATTGAATTTTTTAGAAATCCCATAATATTGTGAACCCCCACCAATTTTTATATCCTTGGGTGAATTGATATGAACATATCTATATCACTCTAAATAGATTAATCATTGTATTTTACCCTAATATATTTTGAAATTATATGTTTTGTAAGATGAACATTCTATATATCAAGTAATCCAGTTTATTCATATTTACATTTTGAAATTTCATCATGATATGTAACCTCATTTTTTGAGTGTTCTAATAACATGAAATCACCCCTCTAAAAAATTATATCCATAACTATATTCTACAATTTCACCATGATAATATAAGGACAAAAAATTACTAAATTTTTTTGACCAAGGGGAATTTCTATAATACATATCACATTATCTCATATCTAAATTGGTTTATCCCAAAAAATGGTTTTGAATCTAAACCAATTAACAAATTTATCACCTATATAAAATCATGATGTGTGTTTCTACATCAACATGGTGTGATCCATATAGAGAAAACAAATGCGCTTACTTTTAGAAAATCCATTTTATTAAGAAGTATATTAAATAATAAACTTGTGATCAATAATGTGATTACCAAGGTATTCTTTGAATATTCAACTTTTTTATTCAACATCCTTATCCATCTATATCAAGTAAAACAATCATCGAACAACTATTTCTATACTACTATTAATATTAATAAATGTCTTTAGGGACACTAGCTTATATAAAATAAACATAATAATTGAAATTTTAGTTAATTCATAATTAATGGAAATAAAATACATACATACATATATATATATATATATATATTTATTTCATATTTATAGGATCGTAATAATCAAAATGAATAAGTTATAGTGGGTGAAACATTTGAATATAACCTTTCTTTTGCTGAGAAGAAAAAATGTTACCATTAAGATATATAGAAAATATTTTTTTTCTCTATCTCTATAAAATTCAAACAACCTTAAAATTTTAATTGGAAAAGAATTATCATATTTCATTGACCAATTTGGATAGTTCATCGAAGATAACGTTTATTTTCTTCATTCAACATCATATAACATAAACTCTCAACCTTGAAATATTAAAACATGTTACCCCATATTCATAGTCCATTAATAAATATATATAAACGATTTATTATCTTTAAAATTAAATTATACACTATAAAGGCCACAACATTTCCTCAATCCAATAGTTTAGATACACCAAGTAATCTATTTTTTAGAAAATTAAAAAATAAAGTGTTCTTGATGTTGAACATGTGTAATCTACTGATCACTAAACCAAATCAATTAATTTTGAGTGACCATAATTTATAAAGGTCATTGAACCATATTTTCACTTTTCATAATCTATTTTTTATGATAATTCTTCTATTATATGTGTAAAATATCACTTTCCTAGATCCAATGATGTTCACTTTGATATTTTATGAGCATGAATTAAAAACCCATGCACTTATATTTTTCATTCTATTTATTCATGAGAGGTTACTGAGTATTATGTTACATTCTCAATTATGTAGGATTTTTTTCAGATAATCATAAGTATGGTATCCTTTACAAAATCATAATCTATAAACCACAACTAACAGTTGGAGCATATTCACAACATTTATCCTTTTTTTGATTTCTTCTCAATATTTCATCATTGTGTGTGGAGACTCACATAATAATTTTATATCATTAACATTTTAATAATTTATATATTTATAATGAAAGAAACTTTATATTTCTTTATTCCTAAAAACTCAACCATACATGATGTTACCATAAAAGAATACATTCTTTTGAATAATGAATGTGTTCTATAATCATATTTCTAGTATCCTTTCATTCATCCAATATTAAAATTTACTACATTCATGGAATTTTTTTATTGAAACCTAACAATTAGTAATTAATTAGATACATTATTTTTTATAAATTTATAATCTTGAATTTTCTTATATTTATCTTTTGAATAAAACATCCCATGTTTTTTAGATTTTTGAACATTCGTTTTATTTAATATAATTTGATAATTATCCATTTTTATGTTCACATAAAATATTTCAAAAAATTTATTCCACATTCTTTCCCTCCATATTCATTTGAATTATAAAAAATTTATTTTAATTTATAAAAATAGGTTTTATCATGGATCATTTTTTTTAAATAAAATTAATAATTTCTATTTCTTTTAACCATCGTTATCAAGAAAAAATTCAACATCTTCTCTATCATGAACCGTCCCCCAGGACCGTATTGTGACTACCCCAAGTCTACCTTCCATAGTCTAGGGGCTGGTGACTAGCACCAAAGGCGTAATTCCCTAAAACTAGGAAGGTATTTCCATTATTACCTATAAACACACACAACAGAGCACAATATGGAAACAAAAAACTAAATAAAATCATATAAAAAAAGTGTGATGAAAGAAAAGGGCCGAAAATACAAGACAAACTGTAAAGTACAAGAAACTGAAAGTAAAACAGAAGAAAAGAAAAACTGATGTTGGGTCGTCCTATGAGGTTCCTACCTGAAGGGTAGGTGAAGATCACCTCCCCAGCGCTCCAGGTATGTCCCTCTCCTCTGTGTACCATCCCTCCATATGGTCCACCTCCAGGTACCATCCGGTCCCGGTGATCTTAGCCTCAGTCAGTGTTGTCCGTCATATGCATCGAACACAACGAGGTGCAGGTATATCCCATGTAGGGGTGAGTATAATGACGCTCAGTAGGGACCCCAAGACCCTAAAGGTCTCACAAAAACCAACAAGGATAAACTATAAAGTATTAAATAAATATATAACCCCACTTAGGTATATGGCCATATATATACCTAAGTTATCAAGTAATCCATCTCAATCATGAGGAAAACAAAAAAGTTACTGACTCAGCTCAACAAGGATTTTTTTCACATTATCGAAAGCTTGACTGCGGGATAAATCATCTTCTATCGAGTACAGTGGGACTTCCACGACACCAAGGCGCTTCCCACTATGCTTGGACAGCTGAGGAACTCTTCCTTTCGAGTACCATGGGTCTGTCACATTACACAGAGGCACTCCACACCATGGGTTTGCTTCCACAACCAGGTGCTCCCCCAAATAGCCTGTAGAGGTACTCCTCCTGTAGAGTACCGTGGGTCTTCCGCCACAACCAGGCTCTCCCCACTGGGCTATTTGAGTCACTCTGAGTCAATAGGTCAGCAGTCATCAAGTCACATCTAGCTACAAGGTCTCCGCACTTTGTCCGCTCGTCTCTGAAAGGATCCTCTCCACAAGCTATCCGTCGATACTTCAACAGTCACAAAGTCCCACGAAGAAGTATCTCAAAGTTCTGCCATGTCATAAAGGCCTCAACTTAATAGATGGAAAGTCAATCGGATGCCCGGTCTATGAGTTATTAGCCTTTTTTGTCCCGGGGGCCAGGTTGGATTCTTGCACAATCAAACCTGACCATATCTCAACTATAACCTTACCTCTAGTGGGGTATACTCAAAGGGAAAATAATGCTCCAATATTACTAGGGCCATTGATAGTTCGTCAAACGGACGCCTGGTGCCGAAGATATGGCCAAAGAAGGTAAAGGGTCATAGTGGGCCTGGGTCCGGTCTGACCCGGCCCGACCCAGCATGGGCCAACCCAGTCCAGGTCGGCCATGCCTAAACCGTTGGGTCTGGCCCAGACCGTTAGGCGGGCCGGCCAGTCAAATTTGGTCTGCCTTGTTGGGCCCAACACAGTAGGCCGTGAGAGGTCATGGAAGGCCGTGAGAGTGCAGACCGGTCACGAGGGCACGGACCAGCCGCAGGTCAGCGTGAGGGAGGTTCAGACTGGAGGGAGTCGTGGGGGAAACTCAGCATAGAGGGCACCACGAGGGCGCGGCGCGGCCCGAAGGGCTCTATGAAGATCCATCTTGGGATGGTTCGGCCCGGGGCCGGGGTGGCGCAGTAGGGGCCGGGAGGCCGGCTCGGCAGGGGGCACGGATGGCAGAGGCACGAGGTGTGCGGACGCCGGCGACTAGTTCGACAAGCGGTGACGTGGGGCGCATGGGGCCCGTGAAGTGTGCGGGGTTCATGGACGACAGAGCCGCAGGGTGCGTGGGGTGCACGCAAAGTCCAGCTCAGCCAGAGCTCTAGAGTGTGCCGCGAGGGAAGCGGGAGGCGTGGCAGCTAAGAGCCGGGACATGGTACGGCCGGAGCGCAGCTCGGCTGGGGTGCGACACAGCTTGGGCCTATTTGGCTGACAGGTGGCACGACCGGCGGGTAGCACAGACGGGGCGGCGCGGTTCGGCCCAGGGCGGCGGAGCGTCGTGCGGGTGGTGCAGGTTGACTTTGTCGCCTTCGTCGCCTTGTCCCCATGCCAAAGAACATCACAAAGAAGAACGGCGGAGTGGGGTCAGGCCATGTTTTTTTCCTACACCCTCCACGTTTAGAGTGATAGAAATCATTTCATCAAGAGCATAAACATAGAACGGACATGGAAGATATCTTAAAAACATCAATTCCCAATAATACCTCATTATCAAAATATTATCAACCCAGAAGGAAAAAAATCCATGGATTAACATGATAATAAGTTGGTCTGGATTATTTGTTTTGGGAGGAAAGAAACAAGGGAATAAAATCAATCAAAAAAATCCCTTACCTTTGTTCGTTGTTTGCTGACGGAGTCGCGGGGAAGAAGAAGAAGTGGTCATCATTCATCATGTCCACCTCAGACTTCCAATCTCAAGCTCTTGTGTCAGTTCGTTGATGATGATGAGGAGGGATGGTCGGTCGTCAAAGACATCCCACGTCAGTTGCTTCCGAAATGTTCTTCTGAGGAAGAAGTCGAAGACAATCATTGCCAGCGTTCTTCGTTGGAAGAACCGGTTCTTCATTCTTCATTGGCAAGATATTTTCTCTCAAAATCTCCTTCCTCCATTTCCAATAAAAGAATAGGTAGCCCAGAATAATAGATTATAAAATCTATTAAGTCATTTCCATAAGAATTCAAATTGGGTGAATTAATTAAGTTAGTTCCACTTAATTAATTCATGAGGTAGGCACAATTAAAAGAGAGGAAGGGTTGACACCATTAAAGGAGGCGGTGGAGAGACTCTCCATCATTAATGAGGGGAGTTGAGAGGTTTTCTACAATTAAAATGGGGGTTTAGTCCTAGGTGGTCCCCACCACCGTAACCTCTCACGGGAGGTTAGGTTCGGGTGGTCCCCACCACCATAACCTCTCATGGGAGGTTATGGTCATGTGGTCCCCACACTTCAACTCCCACAATGAGGTTTAGTTCTAGTGGACCCCTCCTCAAACTACCACATGGGTTCTCAAAAATAAAATAAAGTTTAGTTCATTTTATTTTATTATTTTCCACGAAAACCCCAAAAACTATCTTTTATTCTCAACACACTACCATTGAGGTGAAAGTCTCATTAAGTGAATACCGGTGCTGTGAGATCAATGGTGCCCTCAAATTTCAATTCCAAGCACCGATTCAAAAGATATAAAAACACACTCGTACCTTTACTGAACGTACCCAAATAGAACTTCAGAAATTGATTCCGGGCACACTGGGCCTCGAAATCACGTGCCGTCAATTTTCACAGAATCGTAAAATTCCCATTTATTTTAAAAAAAATTACATGGAAATTTTTGGTCTTTAAATTCTCCCCACATTAGGTCTATATGTCCACGTAAGACATAACTCATAACTAAGGGAACAAGTGGGGGTATTGAGCATGCATCTAAGCCTCCCACTCCCATGTACTCTTGTGGAGGTTCCTATGCTGCCAGCGAATGTGTACTGGAGGTATCGACCATCCATGAAGGACTCGCTCCTGTCGATCCTCAATCTCAACTGGAACCTCTGAAAAAGTCACCCCATCGTCAACACCCAACTCTCCATGGTCGATGATGTGGGTAGGGTCTTGTACGTATCTCCTAAGTTGGGACACGTGGAAGAAATCATGCACCCGGTGCAACTAAGGTGGAAGAGCTATGTGGTATGCCACCTCGCCAACTCTTCTGAGGACCTGAAAAGGTTCGATGAATCTCAGAGATAACTTTCCACCTCGACCAAATATCTATAGACCTCGTCAGGGTGAGACCTGTAGAAATACGTGGTCACCATCCTCGAACTCTAAAGGTCTCTATCTCCTGTCAGCATATGACTTCTGCCTGCTCTATGCAGTCTTCATCCGCTCTTGGATGATCTGCACCATCTCTTTGATAGCCCATACCATCTATGGTCCCACCAGTGATGACTCCCCTAGGTGAGTCTAGCACAAAGTTGATCTACAGGGTCACCCGTACAAAGCCTCAAAAGGTGTCGTCCCTATGGTGGAGTGATAGCTGTTGTTGTATGAAAACTCCACCAAAGGTAACTGGTCCTCCCAGCTACGACCGAAGTCAAGGACACAAGAACGTAGCATGTCCTCGAGGGTCTGAATGGTCTGCTCAGTCTGACCATTTGTCTGAGGATGGAAGGAAGTGCTCAAAGGAAGCTACGTCCTGAAAGCTTCCTACAACCCCTTCCATAGCTGGGAAGTAAAGTGTGCATCACGATCGGAGATAGTCGTCGAAGGTACTCCATGTAGTCGCACAATCTTCTGCACGTAGAGGCTTCCCAATCTCTCTACTGAACCCTACTCTCTAATCGGTAGGAAGTGGTCCGACATGGCGAGTCGGTCAATGATAACCCAAATCAATTCATAACCTCTAGATGTACGTGGAAGTCTTGTCACAAAGTCCATGGATATCCCATCCCACTTCCACTCTGGGACCTCCGAAGGCTAAACCAAGCCTGCTAGTACCTAATACTCCACCTTCACTTGCTGATAATTGAGGCATCAAGAGAGAAAATCTGCAATTGATATATTCATTCCTAACCACCAGTGCGGTCATCGAAGATCCTGGTACATCTTCGCCACTCTTGGATGTACCGCTAGAGGGGATGTGTGGAACTCCCTCAAAAATTTCTCCTAAAGTGACACTGGTACCATAGTACGTCCTCTAAAATGAATGATGTACTCCCCACCTTGAAAAAATCAATCAGGTGCTTTCCCTATGGATATCGAAGCATGTCGTGTTTCACAGTCAGTGTCCCCATGTTGTGCTTCCCTAACTCGCTGAAGAAGTGTGGAAGTGACTATAATAGACTGAAGGAAAGCTTCTACATCTCTATCCACAAAGGATATCTGTAAAGCATCCAGCTACTCTATCGCCTCACCTAGCAGTTGTATACCACATCTCCTACTAATTGCATCTGTAACAATGTTCCCATTACTAGGAGTATAGACTATTTCTGAGTCATAGTCATAGAGGAACTCAAGACAACATTTCTATCTCAGGTTCAGGTCCTTCTGGTAGAAGATATACCTAATACTCTTGTGATTATAGTAGATGATAAAACGTTCAACAATCAGATAGTGTCACCATATCCTCAAGGCGAAGACCACTGATGCTAACTCCATGTCATGGGTAGCATAGTTTTGATCATGTTGTCTCAGTTAACGAGAGCCATATGCGATCATTTCTTGCACCTGCATTAGGACACATCTGAATATGGTCCCTAATGCATCGCAGTAGATTACGTACCCAACGCCTTCCTCTGGAAGCCTCATGATGGGGGCACTAGTCAGCCTCTGCCTTAGCTCCTGAAATCTCGGATGGAATATCTCCGATCGCACAAGGGTTTCCCCTTCTTCGTCAAAGATGATAGTGGTGTTTCAACTCTAGATAAATCTGGCACAAATCTCCGGTAATATCTGGACAAACCCAGGAAACTCTTTACTTACATCACACTCCCGGGTGTCTCCCAATAATGTATCGCCTCAATCCTCACTGGATCCACTTCATCTCCAACCTCCAAGATAACATGTACTAGAAAGTGAACCTCTTGGATCGAAAACTGGCACTTTCAAAGCTTACCATAAAGCTGGTGCTCTCGGAGTGTGTCCAGTACTACCCTCAAATGACAGGCATGATCCTCCTTAGTAGTCGAGTAGATCAGAATGTCGTTAATGAATACTACAACAAAGTGATCAAGGTATGGCTGGAAGATCCTCTTCATGAGTCCCACGAACACTACTGAAGTGCTGGTTATTACGAATGGAATAACTAAGAACTCATAGTGGTTGTACCAAAATTTGAAGTCTATCTTCTGCACATCCTCATCTCGTACTCTATGCTGGTGATACCCTGATATGAGGTCTATCTTCAAGAACCACTGTGCTCCCTTCATGTGATCAAAGAGGTCGTCAATCCTTGGGAGTGGGTACTTGTTCTTCATGGTCACCAGGTTTAGGCACCAATAGTCAACACAAAGCCTCAAGCTCCCATCTGCCTTCTTGGTGAATAGAATCGGGGCAGCCCTGGGAGAAACACTGGGCCGGATGAATCCCTTCTCCTAAAAGTCCTCTAGCTATACCTACAACTCGCAAAATTCCATGAGAGACATCTGATATGCTGGTGTAGATATTGGGGTCATCCCCGGGTACAAGTAAATGTAAAAGTTCAACTATGTGTGAGGATTTACACCTGTGACATCATTAGGGAAAACATCTGTGTATGGGTCCCCCACTGCAGGATAACTCGGACTCTCCACATCAACTTCTCTAACAGTAAAGGGAATCAAAATGATGTGTGATCGGCTGCAATCTCCTCCGAGAAAGTCCATCATACACTGAAAATTCTCCCTTCTCGTCGGTGAAGGTAAACCTGGTCCCATCTGTGTGGATACACCACACTTTTTTCCTAATACAGTCTAACTGAGCATGGAATGTAAATAACTAGTCCATACCCATGATGACGTCGTAAGGCCTCGACACCGCTACTAGGAGATCCTATCCAAAGCTATCACCTCCTAGAGTAAGTTCACACTATCGGCACCAGTGAATAATCATCGAATCTTCTCCCATATGAGTCTCTGGCTGTAAGGATCAAGCCAACGGCTCTGCTGGGATCTTCGAGCTCCGAACGAGGGTAGTGGCATTGAAAGAGTAACTAGCACCTGTGTTTACAAGTACTGCAGCTATGGTGGAGTAGACACAGATCGTACCTCAAATCATCTCTGGAGTGCCATGATCGTATGCCTCTGCTTCCTGGAGCTGAGCTCTCCCATCTCCACATGCTCTCTATGGTCGGGGAGGACCTCCTGGTGGTGGTGGCGGTAATATATCGAATCATCGCCCACCACCAGCTACACATCCAACTCCTCTGCCACATCTACCTACTCCCTACAGACCACCTCGATCGGATCTATTTCTATACCTAGTCAGTCCTTTGACCATCTGTTGATCATCTGAATGGTGGGTCGGACAGTCACAAGCCACATGACCCTGCCCGCCCCATGTGAAACACTGCCCACTCCTAGAATGTATGTCTCTGCTCTGAGTTCCCTACACAACCAATCCTGAGTCATGCGGTCATCCAACTATAGGTTTGGTCCTCTAGGACCTCTATGACATCTGTCTATTACCAGCTGTAGAAAACTCTACTACGTGTCATTTGGTGGTGGATCTCGTTGTTGGAGACATCTCAGTAAGGAAAATCTCCACCATGAGGGCTCTCTCTAGCACCCCCACCTGCGTCAGGATGCTGAGTGATATCATCTGAGATCTGATATCCCGTCTGAGCCCACGCTCAAAGGTTTTGTCCCTGAAGAATGGGTCACACACCATATCGGTGGAGTAGCATGAGAGATCATTGAACCTTGCTGAGAACTGATATACAGTCATGCTACCCTACTGTAGATGAAGTAGCTCCTATATGCGCACTGTACGAAGAGTCTCTAGAACAAACTCCGCCTAAAACAGGCTCTCGAAGTATACTCAGAGTAGCATCATCTCATCATGAACCTAGATCATTAAGCTCCACCATCAGCCTTTTGTTTCCTGTAGAAATCATGTTACAAGAATCACCATGAAATCAGTTGGTGTCCCTACTAGTCAAAATATTCTCACGACAGCCTCCATCCAATCCTCAGTTGCTTGTGGGTTCGTCTCTCCCCTGAACCTAGGTGGCCTCTAGTGCTGGAACTCATGCAATGCGCTCAAGTGGCATGCATCGTCTGCTGCTGGGGATGGTTGCATCAGGGGCCCAACTAGGAGTGTTACTGCTGGTGCCTTAGCTGGAAATGGGCCTTGCACTGAGGTCTCGTCGCTCGGTGGGCTATTTGTGCGTATAACTCTCGAGAGTCTATCTGATCGTCCACGAGGAGGAATCCGGAAAAGAAACAGATGTTACATGGTCAAATTATTATACCTGGGGAGATGAACTAGTTGAGATAACATAAAGAAAACTTTTAAAAACACACACGCAATTAGTGTTTCTGTGCACTGAGTTGGAAATCAGAATTCAGGGTCCTGGTGTACGGATTCGTCGGTCGCCACACCAACACTGGACTCCCTAAACTGAGAACCACACCCAATGTTGTTAACACTACTGGTTCATAGAAAAGAAAGACCTGAGTCCTACTTTCTACAGTAGAAATAACTCCTCTGATACCAATTTGTCACAAACTGTCCCGTGGGGCCCGTGTCATGACTTCCCCAAGCCTGCCTTCCATAGGCCAGGGGCTGACGACTAGAACCAAAGGCGTAATTGCCTAAAACATGGAATTCATTGCCTTTATAACCTATAAACACCAAAAAAAATGCACAAGATGGAAACAAAACACTAAGTAAAACTATATAACAAAAGTGTGCTGAAAGAAAATGGGGTCGGAAATACAAGCCCAATTGTAAAGTACAAGAAACTGAAAGTACAACTGAAGATAAGAAAAACTTCTGTTAGGTCATCCTTCGATGTTCTTACCTGAAGGGTAGGTATAGATCGCATCCTCAGATCTCCAGATCCGTCTATCTCATCCGTGTACCGTCATGTCGTATGTTCCACCTCTTGGTATCATCCGGTTCTGGTGCTCTCAGCCTCAGTCAGTGCTGTTTGTTGTCTGCATCCAACACAACAAGGTGCGGACATAGGCCATGTAGGGGTGAGTATAACGATACTTCGTAGGGACCCTGAGACCCTCGAGGTCTCACAATAACCAACAAGGATAAACTACAAAGTATGAAATTAATAGATAACTCCACTTAGGTATATGCCCATATATAAAACAATGTTATCAAGTAATCCATCTCAATCATGAGGGAAAAAAAGTTACTGACTCAGCTAAACCAGGATTTTTATTCACATTATTGAAACCTTGGTTGCAGGAAAACTCCTCCTCTATCGATTATAGTGGGCCTTCCATGACACCAAGGCACTTCCCACTAACCTTGGACTGCTGAGGTACTCCTCCTGTCGAGTACCGTGGGTCTGCCGCATCACACAGAGGTGCTCCCCACTGTGGGTATGCTGCCAAAACCAGGTGCTCCCCCTAATATCCTGTAGAGGTACTCCTCCTGTGAAGTATCGTGGGTATGCCACCACAACCAGTTGCTCCTCCACCGTATGTCTTCCACCACAACCATGTGCTCCCCACTGGGCTAGTCGAGTCACTCTGAGTCAATCTGTTAGCAGTCGTCAAGCCTCATCAAGCTACAACATCTCCATACTCTGTCCACTCATCTCTGAAAGGATCCTCTCCATGAGATACAGGTCGATACTCGAACTGTGAAGAAGTACCATGAAGAAGTATCTCAAATGTCCACGATGTCAAGGAGTTTTCAAAGAAAAAAATGGCACGTCAATTGGACGCCCGGTCTATGAGTTATTAGCCATTTTGTTATAGGGGCCCGGTTGGATTCCTGCATGACCCAACCTGACTATATCCCACCCTTACCCCAAACTCTAGTCGGGTATTCTCAAAAGAACCGTCATGCTCCAAGACTACCAGGGCAGCTAACGGTTCGTCGAATGGATGTCTGGTGCGAAAGATATGTCCAAAGTAGGTAAAGGGTCGTAGTGGACCTAGGTCCGGTCCAACCCGGTCTGACCTAGCATGGGCCGACCTGGTCCGGGTCAACCCAACCTGACCTGTTGGGTTTGGACTAGCCTGTTATGTTCCTCCCGGCATGCTGGGCCTTGCGCAGTAGACCGCGAGAGTGCTGACAGGTCGCGGCGGCGCAGACCGACCGTGGGTCGGCGCGAGGTCAATTCGGCCTGGAGGGTTCCGCATGGGTGGCTCGTCCCGGAGAGCAGCACAAGGGCACGACTCATCCTAGAGAGCGCCGCAACGAGCCAGCTCGTGGTGGCTCAGCCCGGGGCTGAGGTGGCGCGACTGGGGCCAGGAGTCCAGCCCAGCCGGGGCATCGCGGGGCACATGGATGGTAGAGGCGCGGGGAACGCGGGGCGCATGGAGGCCGGTGGCCGGTGGCCAGTTCGGCCAGCGGCGACGCAGGGTGCACGGGGGGCCAAGTCGGCAGAGCCGTGAGGCGTGCTGGGCGCGCGCAGAGGCCAGGTCGTCCGGGACTCGGGAAGGATCTGCGAGGGGAGCATGAGGAGTGGGAGGAGAGGTGGATAGAAGCCGAGGCATAGTGTGGCCCGAGCGCAGCTCGGCTAGGGTGCGGCGTGGCTCAGGCCGTTTCGGCTGGCGGGGGCGTGGCTGGCGGGCAGCACGGCCGGGTCAGCGCGGTTCGGCCTGGGGCAGCAGAGCATCGCGAGGGCGGCTCAGGTTCCCTTCGTCGCCTTTGTCTCCTCATTGACATGCCGAAGAACATCACAAAGAAGAACTGCAGAGGGGGGTCGGGCCATGTTAGTTTGGCTCACACCCTCCGTGTTTAGAGTGTTAGCAATCGGTTCATCAAGAACATAAATATAGAACGAACATGGAAGATATCTTAAGAACATCAATTCCCAATAATCCCTCATTAAAAAAATATTCCCAACCCACAAGGAAAAACATCCACAGATCAACTTGATAATAAGTTGGTCTGCCTTCTTTGTATTGGAAGGAAAGAAACAAGGGAATAAAATCAATCACAAAAATCCCCTACCATTGTTCGTTATTTGCGGACGGAGTCACGGGGAAGAAGACTGGGTTGTCATCATTCGTCGTTTCCACCGCACACTTCCAATCCTGAGCTCGTGCATCGGTTTGTTGATGACAATGAGGAGGGAGGGTCAGTCAACAAAGACATCCAACGATGGTTTCTTCTGCAAGGTGCTTCTGAGGACGAAGTCGAAGATGCTCGTTGCCAGCGTTCTTCATTTGAAGAACGTGTTCTTCATTCTTCGTTGGTGAGATCTATTCCCTCAAAATCTCCTTCCTCCTTTTCCAACAAAATAATAGGTATCCAATAATAATATACTATAAAATCTATTTAGTCATTGAAATAAGAATGAAAATTGGGTGAATTAATTAGGTTGGCTCCACTTAATTAATTAAAGAGTTTGGCACAATTAAAAGAGAGTAAGGGTTGACACGATTAAAGGAGGGGTGGAGAGACTCTCCCTCATTAGTGAGGGGAGTTGAGAGTTTTTCCACAATTAAAATGGGGGTTTAGTTCTATGTGGTCCACACCACCGTAACCTCTCGCGGGAGGTTATGTTCTGGTGGTCTCCACAACCATAACCTCTCATGGGAGGTTATGGTCGGGTAGTCTCCACAGTTCTACTCCCAGAAGGAGGTTTAGTTCTGGTGGACCCCACCTCCAATATCTACATGGTGGCTCAAAATAAAATAAAGTGGATTTCATTTTATTTTTTTATTTTCCATGAAAAACCCAAAAACAATCTTTTATTCTCGACCCACTGTTGTCGAGGTGAAAGTCTCCTAAAGCGAATACCAGCGCTGTGAGTTCAACGGTGCCCTCATATTTCAATTCCGAGCACCGGTTCAAAATTTATAAAAACCCACTCCTATGTTTACTGAACGTACCCAAACAAAACTTCAGAAATTGTTTCTGGGAACACTGGGCCTCGGAATCACGCGCCGTCAATTTCTGCGGACTCATAAAATTCCCATTTATTTTTTAAAAAAATAATTTAAATGGAAATTCCGGGTCTTTACATTCTCATCGGATTGTATCAACTTAAATTTGATTGTTTCAATTTTCATTTTTAATATTTTTCATTATTCATGTATTTATTTATGAAATTTAATTTATTATTCTTATTTAATCAATAGTTCTGATTTTAAATGTATGATATTGTAATATGACACTCTTTATGTTCTCACTCTATAATGAACTATTAATTTCTATTAATCTCTATGATCTTTTCATTTTTTATAATTACATAAATTTTTATCCTTCAAATTAGTAATCAGTAAATTTTTACCATCTTTATTGTATGTCTCATTGTCATCATGTACACCAAAACTATCATCAACTTTATTTTTTAAAAAAAATTCTCTTCCAGCAATATGAAAAATTCTTATAATTCCCCTTCGATGAAAAATTTTGTCCCTTCTTCATTTTTAATCTTATTGAATTGTCATACTCTTATTAAAAAACATGATATTGATTCTTATTTTGATAATATATTTAGAAATTTAAATGTCCCATCACATGAATTAATTTAGTGGAGTCATCACTCAAAACATTCAATGACCTATGCATGCACTTCATGAGAATGAAGTAAGTTTTGGGAATTTATCTTCAATATATTTATTTTCAAAATATTATTACTCATATTCATAAAACTCATTTAAAATATACTAATTAATTAATAGACTAAATAAAATTTCCCTACCTTCATTACTCTTCACCTTAAAGGTACATCCCTTACATATTTTATAAGTAATGACATTTCTCCAATGATAAACCAAGGGATGTGAATCCTGACCATGTTCATAAAAAATTTAATAAATATCCATATATTATTAAAAAATAATATTTTCTTGATATCCATAAAATCTTCCAGACTCTCAGTTGAACCACTGAGAATATTAAAAACAATATGAACTCTAGTGATAAATTCATTTATTCTTTTAGCATCATTAAAGACGAGGTATCCTTACATATATATTTCTACATGTAACATGTTAATATAAAAATTAACATTACATTAATATAATATTCGTATTTTATTCCAAATAATATTCACTATTTTCATTACATTAATTTTATGATACGCCTTTTTAGAATGATATGAGAAGATATAATTTTATGAATGACCATCATTATAAAACATCATATATATATTACCACTATAAAATAACATCAAAAAAATGAAAAAAACATCGAAGAAGTCCCCCACATCATAAATATTTTTGATTGAATATAAAACAACATCAAATCATTCCAAATACAATAATTCTTAAAATGTTCTATAGGAAAAATCTTGTTATTCATTTGATTATTGTTGATTTTTTAAATATTAGTAATTCATAACCTAAATATTAAAACAAGGAGGAAAACAATAAAATTTCATTCATAATATCAAATAAACATTGAAGGTAACCTAGATACTATGATTCGAATTGAAAGGGGCCTTAAATAAATCAAGAAGTCCCATCGGTGGGGTGGGATAATGAATTGACTCATTTTTTATTCATCCTTCAAAGTAACATAAAAAATTTAAATTATAAAAAAAATTTAATAAATATAATCTAAAGTCACTACAATTCATTAACACAATTGAAAATATATATTCTTAAATGGTTAATTAATCAAAATGTCTAACTATATCATTTTAATGGTCCATAAAAACAGGCCATCACACATTCGGCTATAATAACCACGTGGATAACTAACTAGTATAGATTAACATTGATTTATTGATATAAAATTTGTCTAATTACATCTCTATTTTATTTTTCCCAAAAATTATTAGGGAAACTATTTTTAAATGAAAATAATGTATTAAACAAAATAAAAAAATGTATTATGTTATTGATGGGACTCATCTTCATTTACATCTTCGTCCACTTTTAATTACACAATAATCATTCATCTTCTCTTCTTTTATTTTCTCTATATATTCCATTACACACCTACGTTTTATACATCGACTCTCATTCACCATATCTAAGATAATAATTGTGTTTTCATAAGGTTCAAAATATAATTTCAAATAAAAATTAAATCTTAAAACATCCAAATAACATAACCTCACATTATCTCATATGATCTTTAAACATTGGATCATTAATGATATATTATTTACCATTTATGTGTGATAATGAATTTAGATATTGAATATGAGTATCCCATGATCCATCAAATGAACTATATCACCAAATTCACTTGATATATTTAAATATCTAGTGACTAATACTTCATTGCCATCACCACATGGTGTTATCCATTATTTTTGTTTAAAAAAATTGAATTTATCATGATCAAAATTAAAAAAATATTTATATCATGACTTTATATAACATTTATATATTTATATATGGATATCTATTTCACAAAAAAACATGCTAAATGGCGTTAGACTTATCAATTTTACTTAGAAAACATAAATGTTTTTTTAAATTAATGGTTATAAGATTATATGAGATTTTATGGACTTCTCAAAATTTTACAATCTGTGAACAATACAGTGGTCACCACCACTTCTATAGAAAGAAACCCATTTACAAAATTCTAGTTAATTTTAAAAATTCCATTCATTTTGGCCTTTTTATATATTAATCACATGAATAAAAATAGTTATGTGCATTTTTCACTATTGATCGATATTATGTGATCATCCATACATAGGCCACAATGTTCTATACTTATTTCACATTATTCATACAACAGATATAATGGATTACATCATAATTTGTTTTGTAATATATTTTTCTTTTAGGAAAACATAACAACTAAAATTTATTTTAAGGCTCCCATTTCAGTGTTGTTTTCATAGTTTATTGACTATAGAATACACTTTACTGCACCAATACATAGTTAGATATTCTTTCTCAAATCAAATATAACCAAAATTAATTATTATTTGGAAGCAATTACATCTCAATTCATAGAATAGTTCCATATCCCTTTTCTTTTTAACCATCGCATAGTCATGTTATATATAGTTTATAACACTTAAAGAAAAAATATTCAAATCCAAGACTCCATTTATATTATTTTAATCACCCTAAATCCATGTAATGAAAATAAAATCATATGAAAAAACATAAAAACATGAGTTTCAACATAATTTATGTATTCAAATTTGAAAAAATAATAATAACTAATTTATCACCTCACAAATTCCTCTTCCTCTACATAAAACCACAAAAATTCCACCTATGCATCTAAAATCTCCCTTATGTCAAAATGAAATTAAATGTAAAAAATTATCTAGTATTGCTCCCTAGATAATGTAATTCATTCACAAAAATTATTTTTATTAATTGTTTTAGGATAATGTTCTCACAAAATACATTAATGAATATTCATAACTAAAATTTTTTTGATAAAAATATTCTTTTTAATTCCTTCTTAAAAATGATTCCTTATAATTTACTTATAAAAATTATACCTTTACATTTTATTTTCCATATACCATTACCATAAACAATAAAGGTTCACTAAACATAACCCTTTCACTAAATTGACATATAGATGAAGAATATTTACTTTCAATTTTTCACTTTAAGCCAGACTCATGAATAAAATAAAAATATTCCTCTTGTCTTAAATTTATTTGTAAACTAAGATCATAATGTACAATTTTAAAAATATCACTTATTCATTTCAAAATTTATTTTTACCTATTAATTATATAACAAATTTTATTTCAACAAATACAACATAAAAAATATAATTAATGATCAATCTAATTCATTATTTGTATTCCTATATTCCCTAATACATGACCAATATTTGATCAACATTCATCTATGATAACCTTGGTTCTAATAGTATCTCTAGTAAATCACCCACCATGATGTGGAAAATATGTTTCCATCATTATTAAATTGGTTTTTGTTCATTTAACATTCCATGTAATATTTGACAATAATTCAATTAAATATAATTGAATTTATTCATAACTATAATTTCTATTAGTGGAATAATAAATCTCATGTTTGTATAACTACTCTAACATCTGATCTATGTATTGGAGTTTAATTTGTTCATTTATTATTGTTTTATTTATATTTTAGGTTGTCATCCTTATACATTATAAATTTTATCCACCATAATTTATATAATCATTGAGTTGGATATCACATTAGCTATATAAAATTGATAAGATATCTCCCAAAGGATAGGTGTTAAGATCTTATTTCCACAACACTTCATTCATTTGGGTTGTAAGTCACCATTGTGAGTGTAAAACCATTTTTATTCCATAATCTATAAGATCCATACACATACACATAGATTAGTTAATGCATTTCATATCACAAAAACCATATGATGTTTCTTTATTCATTTTTATTTATAGTAGAAAAAATATATCATCTTATTTATTCAAAAAATTTACACTAATTATAACATTTACATTTCATTATTTTCCAGAAATGAGTAAATTAATTTTTAAGGAATTGGATATAACTTAGGTGATAGAAGATTTGGGAAAATGGTTAACTCTATGTAGGATTTACTTAGTAAATGTTTAGTCCATTGCATGTCTATAATTTCATTTTCATCCTATGAGAATAAAAATTATCCTTTCCTCAAAAAAATTCATCAATTAGATTTATTAAAATGACCCAAACATTCATTAATCAAAATCCATCTTGATCTAATGAAATGTCTTATTATGGTTATATAAAATGTGAACTTCATTGTTTTTATGTTTCTGGAATTTAAAATACCATTATGAACTGTGACCGTTGCTAATATAGTCTTTGAATAGTGATCACATGATTAGTATAAATATAGGGCTTTAACAAATCCAATTTACTTAGAAAAAGGAAGCAATGGACCCATCTAATAGACTTTCCCCATAAGAATCCCATTTTTTGGAGCTCGTAAAGGAGGTGGCATAATTGGTCTTCTCTCCTGAACAAGCCCAATATGAGGTTGAACACATTAAACTTGAGCAAAACTGACTATGGGTGAAGTGGAAGTTAATAGAGATAACCACCCGAGCGATGTTATCCGAGCCACCCCAAGAGTCTGTCACCATCGCACACATTACCCATTGGTCTTATGCAGGTGTTATAAGAGGTTATGTAACAAGGCCCTAGCACTATGACAATGTATATTATTTTTTTATAAAGAATGCACATTCATTTTATTATTGTTACTTTTTAAATAGTTTTTAAATCACAAATAGTATGTTATGTTAATATTCATCTAAAAAAATATTGTGATAATTTAATGGATTTTTGAATTAAATAATATTTTAAAAAACATATTATTGTTAAATTATATTTTATTAAATATAAATGATCATATAATTTTATGAATTCAATTGTAATTTTTATTAAGGTTTGAAAACTGTTTTTGTCAAAACCCATGAATTTTCAGTAAATGTCAGTTTTTATTTTAAAAGTAAAAATTCACATATTTATGAAATTATTTAGATAAAATGAATATTATTTTTTGAAATAGGACATCAAAATTATCCAAGGAGAATTTTTTATAATTTTTTGAGATAATCGAATTTTTCGATAAAATTAAAATACCATTAAAATATATAATGTGTTTTATGACATCATAATGACCTAGTAGTTAGGTAATACTATACTATAAACATTATTTTCAGCCAATATATGTATTATAATTAAAATAATGTGATTTTTGAATTGTTTTATTTATTTTACAACGCTTTTGTGCACCCTCCAAGACTTATAAAACATTTTTTCTTTTTAAATTGTTTTCCTTCATAGTGTGACTCACCTCCACATAAGAAACCCTATTATTTTAAAGATATCGGCCATTGTACTAATAATATATTTTTTTTCCACTCCCCTTTGGAAAAAACCATGGGAAAAACCATGGGATGGTTTGTGTTATTGATTAGTTTAATGTGAGGCTCCCAAACCTAAATAATAAACAATTCCCTCTCCTTTCCTATATAAACCCACCCATGATCCAACTTCCTCTTCACTCAAAGCCTTTGATGTTCAACCAAAACCTTCCCTCCTCTCTCTATAATCTTCCCAAGGTGCCTCCATATCCCAAGAAGACTCTCTCAATCCTATCCCAAGTCTTTGGGATCACACTTCCAAGTAAGGGATTTCTTCCTTTCTCATTTTTTTCTAATTTTCTATAAGTTGTTATGCCATTTTTTTCAATTAAAAATGTTGGGGTATGATTTAACAGCTCAAAAAATATTTTCCTCTTTATTTTTGGATGATGGGATACCCCTTTATCTCTCATTAAAGCCTCTCATGTACACCAGTTACCATGTCGAAATTCCGTGAGGGATTTCTCTCCCCTCTTTTACATCCAAGTAATTATTTTGTATTATGCATCTATATTCCATTAATTTTGTTGAAAAATGTGTCTATATGACCCCATTACTGTTAATTTCATGTACATGGGATGATACAACCTTTTATATCTCATCAACTATTTTCATGAATCCTTATGTCATGCCGTTATGCAGCCGAAATTGCACCGCGTTTTTTCAGGCCAAAATCATTATGTAGTGAATACCATACCCATTTCTCTATCAAGGGTATTCACCATTATGCACATATAACTATTGAATGGTACTTTAATTTATTTATTCCACATTAATTAATCATGGAATAACTTATGATGTTGATTGATTCCATGTTATATGATCTATGTGGCACACTTTTGCAAAAAATGAAATGTTTAAGAAGGGTGTGCCCTAATAGCGCTCCAATTCATTGGGTAAAGTATAGTATCATGATATGTCATGCGCAATGGGTGTCGAATCATGTTAATTAAAGTGAAATGTGGTTTTACTTGTGATTCATGTGAAATTAGTGTTTACTCATGCTCCATGTGAAATGATCCTTGGCTCATGCTAATTCCATGTTAAGTGTTGTTGCCACATTTCCATGTTATGATTATCTTGGTTTATAATGCCTTTATGTTCATGTTTCTATTTTGACCCATTGATATGCCTATTCTATAACATTTATTTTATTTATTACACGTTTATTCCCTTATTGGGATTCATATCTTACCCTTTTCTTATGCATGTCCTTAGGGTATCACATGCATTGCTAAGTACGAGGGAATGTAGTGGTCATGTAAAGGAAATTTTCAATATAGATAATGTGTGTTTTATGTTATAATATGTTATGTAATGTTCCTAATCCCAAAAGACACTAGACCTCTCTATCTTCTATGTTGTATCAAGTGAATATTTTATGTAATAAATCTGGTTTAAGTGTGTAATAAAAAGAATGTTTGTAATTGTTGGTATCAGAGAATAGGGTTAGTTATTTTTGGAATTAGGATTAGAAACCCCTAGTGAAGACTTAGATAAGAGAATAAGTATAATAAAAACATCACTAAGTGTTGGTGAGTATTTATTAAGTGGTTTATCAAGAAAATACATCCCTATCTGGATACGAGTAGGTAGAGGTGGTTCTGGCACAGATGTATCCTATGGGTAAAACCCGAAAACACCACTTTGAGCTAGACTTGAACGGGAACAGGTGCACAACAATGAGACTTGCTGCACTATTGGTTATGAGACTCCCAGGGGATATGTTTTGGTAAATTCATAAGCTTAGTATGAACCCTTATTAAGGAAATTATAAAAAATTCCCCCAATAATATGTGTTAGAAAGTAGATCATAGATATCATAGATTAAAGCCTATAGATTCATAAGTTGAGGAAATAAAAGTTTTTTATAAGTCATCAGTTTTGTCCTTATGTTACCCTATATGTGATACCCTTAACTTTCCTTTTATTATAGCCAATGGCCGGTAATAGGAGGACTCGAGATAATAAACTATGTGAAGATCAATGTGATGACTGGAAAAATGAGATGCCCAATCCAATGGGAGCAGGAATCGCGAATTTTGTCACGCTTATCTCTCAGTTAACTTATTCTTTGAATTGAAACATTGGTCAAGAGAAAATTTCAACCCCCCCAAGAAATAAAAAGTCACTATCGAGAGATTCATGAGACAATGGCCTCTTACTTTGAATGGATCGTTTGGTCCCTCAATCCCCAAATAATGGATCAACTCCATTGAAAATATATTCTCCATCCTTCAATATTCTGAACAAGAGAAGGTTCTTCTGGCTATTTCTCATATGGAAGGTGAAGTTGATCAATGGTGGACATTGATCAAAAATATGAATCATGAGGAAGAGATCGAGGTGTTAGAATGGAAGTATTTCCAGAAGATGTTTTTCGATAAATATTTTCCACGCACCCTCCGGATTAAGATGGAAAGTTACTTCCTTGCCCTCAGGCAAAAAAGACAATGAATTTGTCAGAGCATACGAAGAAAACATCATAGGGCTTTCACAATACGCCTCTAGCTTTGTTGTTACACCAGAATTCATGGTTGACCACTTCTTTGGCGAGCTTAAACCTAGCCTATAGAAAGCACTGGCGATCCGAGACTTCGATAGCTATGAGAAAATTGTCTGATCTTCCCTCAAGGCCGAAATGGAGATCGGATAATCTCAAGGGTGTCATGGAGATAAGAAGTGCAAGGTGTACTTCAATGCTGGCAGTCTGATGGATAAATCCAATAGTGCTAAGAAGATCCAGCACCCTACTTGCCAAAGGAGTGGAAATAAGCACCCTGTAAATTTCCTTAAGGGGATGAGGAAATGCTTTAGGTGTGGAAGAGAAGAGCGCCAAGTTGTTAACTACTGTCAAGAAAAATAGGCAGCTGCAATAGAGGAGAGGAATGCTCCATTCAAACCTCAATGTGCTGTTCATTTCTAAAATTGTAAAAAAACTGGGCATCTTTCAAATCAGTGCCATAAGCCAAGGAATTTCAGAGGAAACCAGCAACCTCCAAGGCACTAAGGGAGAGATTTTTTCATCATTACTGCCAAAGTGAACCCTAACAACGAAGTGGTGATAGGTATGCTAGTTATTAATTCAATAATAGTGAACATACTTTTTAATTCAGGTTGTACGCATTATTTTATATCCCAAATTTTTAGTAGAACAATCCCAGCACCACCAAAAAATCATGGAAGTAAATATGTCGGTGAGTACGGGAAATGGGGTAATCATTGCATCCCATAAAAATAACTCATCCCCTTTCATAATATGTGGATTAAATTTTTCAGAGAACTTCTTCATTATCGCTCTGGTGAAATTTGATGTCATTCTTGGAATGGATTAGCTTTCCTTATAAAAAGCCAACATAAATTTATGTGAGAATAAAATATCTCTTCATGTGGAGAATCGACCCCTGATTCTATACAAGTGCAAGGTGGAAGATTAATCTTCTATATATCCATCATCTCTAGCTGGATATTACTACCCTATTAGCACAGATATCTGGATCAAATGATTGAGTCTAAGGAGGAAACCATCCTTGAATACATGCCTATTGTGAGGGAATTTGATGAAGTGTTTTTTGAGGAATTGTCTGGTCTTACGCCTAGAAGGGATGTTGAATTCTCAATTGATCTTATACCAGGGGCATTTCCAATATCCAAGAATCTATATAGAATGGTTGTTGTAGATCTTGAGGAGCTGAATAAACAACTACAGGAGAATCTGGAAAAAGGGTTTATACGCCCAAGTGCTTCATCATGGGGTTTACCAATCCTATTCATCGAGAATAAGGATAGGTCAATGCGCCTTTGCATCGATTATCGTGAGCTTAAAAAAATCACGATAAAGAACATGTATCCTCTCCCATGAATTGATGACATGTTCGATCGGTTGCATGGAGAACAATACTTCTCTAAGGTGGATTTTTGGTCATGATATTATCAAGTAATGTTGAAAAAGGAAGATATCCCCAAGACTTCTTTTCGTACAAGATACCGGCACTATGATTTCATAGTAATGCCTTTCAGACTCACTAATACTCCTGCAATCTTAATGGATCTGATGAATAGAGTATTTAGGGATTACCTAGAAAAATCTGAGATAGTCTTTATAGATGATATTCTGATATACTCTAAAACCAAGGAGGATCATGATGAGCATCTAAGAATAGTACATGAGACCTTGCGGTAGGAGAATATCTTTGAAAAGTATAGTAAGTGTGAGTTCTTTTTGAAAGAGGTCTAATTTTTGGGCCATATCATCCCAACCAATGCGATATCTATGGATCCCTCCAAAATATATGCAATTGAGGGATGGACAGCCCAACATTGGTAACAGATATCCGTAGCTTCAAGGGGTTAGCTGTATATTATCGACTATTTGTGATAAATTTATCATGATTGTCCAACCCTCTTACCAAGCTAACTCAAAATGGAGTAAAGTTTTCTTGGTGTGATGAATGTGAAGAAATATTTCAGTAGTTAAAAATGAGCCTTATCACTGCGCCCTTTCTCACTTTACCCACAAGTGCAGAACTTTTTGTGGTATTCAGTGATGATTTAAAGAAGGTAAAGGGTTGTGTGTTGATGGAAAATGAAAAAGTCATTGCCTATGCTTCATGTTAATTGAATGTTCATGAGTATAATTATCCAACACATGATTTGGAGTAGGCTGTGGTGATCTTCGCTTTAATATTTTGGCGACATTATCTCTTTGGGGAGGATTTTGAAATATATACGGACCACAAAAGCCTCAAGTATATATTCACACAGAAAGAGTTGAACATGAACCAATGAAGATGGTTAGAGCTGATCAAATACTATGACTGCTCAATCCATTACCACCTTAGGAAAGAGAACAAGGTGGAAGATACTCTAAGTAGAAAGGACCCAACGATTCTATCATTCATGATAATTGAGAAGGACCCAATATTCTTATATTTGATGAAGATGGACATGGGAATCATAAAGAAGGGAACATCATCAATCCTTTCACAAATTATTTCTCAATCGTCTCTTTTGGAAAGGTTAAAGGATCCTCAAAATGATGATGTGGGAATTCAGAAGAGAGTGAAAGCTATCAGAAAAGGGAAATTCATGGAGTTCAATGTTAACGAAGAAGGAATTGTGAGATTTGGAAAAATACTTTGTGTTACATCAAGTCTGTAGATGAAGAAGGAACTTGTGGATGATGTGCATAGTTCAAATTTCTCTATTAACCCAGGAAACACAAAGATGTATCGAGATATCCGAGAGAATTATTGGTGGGATAATATGAAGAAGGAGATCTCTGAGAATACATCAAAGTTCCTGGTGTTCCATCATGTGAAGGTAGAGACGTATAAGTCTAAGGGGATGATGCAACCATTTCCCACACCAGCATGGAAATGGGAAACATCACCATGGACTTTGTCACTGGACATCTGAAGATATCCAAAGGCAACAATGCAATCTGGGTTGTTATGGATCGTCTTACAAAGTCTACACACTTCATTGCAATTCAGGAGGATTTCTCATTAGATCTTCTGGAACAGATATATATTAGGTAAGTGGTAAGGCTACATAGAGTTCCACTATCTGGTGTATCCGATCAAGATCCAAGATTCGCCTATAAGTTTTGGAAGAGTATTCAACATGCTCTAGATAGGGATCTGAACATTAGTACGGCTTATCATCCTCAAACTAATGGCCAATATGAGAGAACTATTCAGACATTAGAGGATATGTTAGGATCATGTTTTATGGAATTCAAATGAGGGTTGGACCAACATCTTCCACTAGTGGAATTCTCCTACAATAATAGTTTCCACTCGAGCATCTGAATGGAACCTTATTAATCCATGTAGGGGAAGAGGTTCAGATCACCGGAATGTTGGGATGAAGTCGGTGAACAAAAGCTTCTAGGACCAGAAATTGTAGAAGAAATGGTGGAGAAGGTGAAAACCATTCAGTAGTATATCAAGGCATCCTAGAGCCGACAGAAGAGTTATGTAGATAACTGTCGACGAGACCTTGAGTTTAAATTTGGAGACATGGTATTTCTATGAATATATCCATTGAATAATGTCATGATGTTTTGAAAGAAAGGGAAGTTAAGTACTAGGTACATTGGACTCTTCGATATTCTTTATCGTGTTGGGGGTTTGGCCTATAGACTAGCACTTCCACCTACCATGGCCAAAGTGCATGATGTCTTTAATGTATCCCTCTTATGAAATTACATACCAGACCCATCACATGTACTCTCTTCAGAGGTAGTACAGCTAGAGGATGATCTTTTTTACGAGGAGCAACTAGTGAAGATCTTAGATCATAGAAAAAATGTTCTACAAAATAAGACAACTGCCCTAATCAAGGTGTTGTGGCGAAATCACAAGTTTGAAGAAGCGACATGGGAATCAGAGAAGTGATGAAGCAAAGCCACCCACATTTATTTCAGTGTGGTAAAGGGAAATTTTGAGGGTGAAATTTATTAAGGGGCGAAGATTGTAATGACCCAAACTTCCATTAAAGAAAATTTCTCTTGATCTAATTAAATTCCTTATTATGGTTATATAAAATGTGAACTTCATTGGTTTAATGTTTTGGGATTTTAAAATACTATTATGAATTGTGACCGTTTCTAATATAGTCATTTAACAGTGATCACATTATTAGTATAAATATCGGGCTTTAACAAATCCAGTTTTCTTAGACAAAGGAAGTGATGTCCTCATCCAGTAGACTTGCCCCATACGAAGCCCATTTTTTAGAGCTTGGAAAGGAGGTGGCATCATTGGGCTTTGCTCTTAACCAAGGCCAAGCCAAGCATGAACACATTAATCTTGAGCGGAACCGATAATGGTAGAAGTGGAAGTTAATAGAGATTACCACATGAGCGATGTTATCTGAGCCACCCCAAGAGTCTATCACCATCGCACACCTTACCCTTTGGTCTTATGCGAGTGTTATAAGAGGTTACGTAACAAGACCTTATCACTATGAAAATGTACATTATTTTTTTATAAAGAATGTGCATTCATTTTATTATTATTACTTTGTAAATAGTTTTTAAAGCACAAATAGTATTTTTAGTTAATATTCAACTAAGAAATATATTTAGATGAATTAATTTATTTTTTAATTAAATATTATTTTAATAAAATATTATTATTACATTACTTTTTATTAAATATAAATGGTCATATAATTTTATGAATGAAATTGTAATTGTTATTAAGGTTCGAATAGTAGTTTTTTCCAAAACTGATGATTTTTCTGTAAATGTCGGGTTTTTAAAAGTAAAAAAACACATATATATAAAATTATTTAGATAAAATGAATATTATTTTTGGAATCAAGGCATCGAAATTATCCAATGGTGAATTTTTCAAAATTTTCTGAGATAGTCGAATTTTGGGTTAAAAATTAAATACCGTTTAAATATATAATGTGTTTTATGACATCATAATGACCCAATAGTGAGGTAATAAAATAGTATAAACATTATGTTCGGACAATATATGTTTTTTCATTAAAATAATGTGATTTTATATTTGTTTTATTTATTTTAAAAATACTTTGTGGACCCTCCAAGACTTATAAAACATTTTGTCTTTTAAAATTGTTTTCCTTGAGAGTCTGACTCACCTCCACATAAGAAAACCTATTATTTTTAGAAGTTATGACATTGTCCTTATAAAATATTTTTTTCTAATACCCTTTGGAAAAAACCATGAGAAAAAATAGGGTTTGTTTTGTGGTATAGATTAGTTTAATGTGAGGTGTCCGAAACCTAAATAATAAATAATTCCCTCTCCTTTCCTATATAGACCCACCCAAGCTCCCACTTCCTCTTCACTCAAAGCCTTTGGAGTTCGGCCAAACCCTACCCTCCTAACTCTATAATCCTCACAAGGTTCCCCAAGATCTCAAGAATCCTCTCTCAAGCCTCTCCCAAGCCTTTGGGATCTCACATCCAAGTAAGGGATTTCTTCTTTTCTCATTTTTGTCTAATTTTCTTTAAGTTGTTATGAACTTCTTTCAATTACAAATGTTGGGGTATGATTTTTTACCTCCAACATACTATCCAATTTATGTTTTGATGATGGGAGACCCCTTTATCACTAATTAAAGCCTCCCATCTACATCCATTACCATACCAAAATTCTGTGAGGGATTTCTCTCCCTTCTTTTACATCCAAGTAATTGTTTTGTATTATACATCTAAATTCCATTACGTTTGTTTGTAAATGTGTAAATATGACCCCCTTACTATAAATTTCATGTACATATGATGAGACATCCTTTTATATCTCATCAAATATTTTCATTAATCCTTATTTCATGCCGTTATGCTGCCAAAATTGCACTGCATTTTTTCAAGCCAAGATCATTGTGTAGTGAATAGAATACCCTTTTCTCTATCAAGGGTATTCACCTTTATGCACATATAACTATTAAATGGTAATTTCATGTATTTATTCCACATTTCATAATCATGGAATAACTTATGATGTTGATTGATTCCATGTTATATGATCCATGTGGCACACTTATGCATGAAATGAAATGATTAGGAAGGGTGAACCCTGATAGCCCTCCAATGCATTGGGTAAAGTATAGTATCATGATAAGTCATGTGAAATGGGTGTTGACTCATTATAATTAAAGTGCAACTAGTTTTTACTTGTTCTTAATGTGCAATGAGGGTTTACTCATGCTCCATGGGCAATGAGGCTTGGCTCATGCTAATTCTATGTTATGTGTTGTTTCCACATTTCAATGTTATGATTATCATGCTTTATCATGCCTTTATGTTCATGTTTCTCTTGTGCTCCATTGATATGCCTATTTTCTAAAATTTATTGTATTCCACATGTTATTCCATGTTTATTCCCTTACTCGGCTTTATAGATCACCCTTTTCTTAGGCATGTCCCCGTATTATCCCATGCAATGCTATGTACGAGATAATGTTGTGGTCATGTAAAGGAATTTTTCAATAAAGACGTTGTGTGCTTTATGTTGTATGATGTTTTGTAATGTTCCTAATCCCCAAAGTAACTAGACCTATCGATCCTATATGTTGTATCAAGTGAAGATTTTATGTAATAAATCAGGTTTAAGTGTGTAATAAAAAGCAGGGTTGTTATATTTATCATGTTCTCTTATTCTTCATACCACAAAAGCAGGATATTTGTATCATTTTTAATTGAAACAATATCATGGAAATTTTTCAATTTAACTCTACGCTTCCTGGATTTCATTAGTTTGATGAATAAATTTTCATCAAAAACACAAAATATAAATAATAATTGATCCACATTAATTATGGATTTCCATGTAGTTTGAAATAGAATCCCATATATAATTATATCATTCCAATATTAAACCAAATTTAGAACAAAAAAAATTAATTAGTTTATACTTTTAAATAATTATTTGAATAATTGTTCGGGATTAATTTATCAAATGTCCAATTAGTTTAATTCACAGAATAATTTCATAAACCCCCACTCTTGGATTTATTATTGAACACTTCCTAAATATTATTTATGTATTTATTTTTTGGTTCTAATATTGTAGAAGTGATCCAATTTTACAATTCAAAATTTAGTATCATTAACAAAAATATAATCAATAATTTCTTATGAATATTTTTATTCTATTGGTATGGATAATTATGAAAACATGTAACTAAACCCATTATATAACCTGAAAAAAAAATTATTCTTAAAAAAATGAATCCAATCACATCTTCACTCTCACTAAACAAACTTATCCTGGCTATATCTATAGGCCTTCTAATATTTCACTCAGCACTATGTAAAACAATGTGTGTGAACATAATAATATAGTAATAATTTAAAATCAAAGAGGTAAAACCATATTATTTTAATATTTTTGAAAATTTTTCTTGTAATATTTCCTCTTATATCGAATAAATTAAACTACATAAAATATTTTATAATACAAATAATTTCCAAAAAAATAACAACTTAATATTTTTAAAATTACAATCATCATAAAAATATATTATTTTAAAATTTCTTAGTGAAAATGTATATGATATTGAAAAAAACAATTTGAATTCTAAATATTAAAATCCTTTATATGAAACAAAATTTCCTCCATAAGAATCATATCATTCATATTGATAACAGATTAATTTTTACTTATAGAAATTAATAACAAATGAAAATATTTAATAATAGATTTAGAGAACGTGTAATATTCAAGGAGTAATCCTCACTTTGAAGAGAAATTTTCATTGAGGTTCTGGGTTCACTTCTAATCCCTAATCAATATTCACAATACCATAGTTCCAATTTTCTATATCAAACATTTTTAAAAATGTACATTCTCATTATAATAATATTAAATTAAATTTTTTAATTTTCCATATCATGTTATATTAAAGAACTATATTTAAAATATCTACGATGGTTTCCTAAAGATAAAATCCATTCATTATTAATGTTTTATAAAAAACTAAAATTTTATAGAATCACTTATAAATAATTCATCAAAAAAACAAGATGAATTTTTTTCTTAATATTGATAAATTTAAATGTGAAATATTGTGTATTGATATTCAATGCATTTAAGAATGTATGGAAAACATGGAATTAAAATATAATTACATATAAAAAATAATAATTTTAACTATGTATAACCATTCTCTATAAAAGAACCTTGCAAGGAAAAACGTCATAATTTTATAATGATAATTTTAATAAGTAATTATCTCAATTATTAAATTCATTGAATGAAGGAATGAATAAATTAAATGATATATATCATAGAAATAAGGTTTTTAAAAATAAAAATTTATAATATACTTTCCCATGGAAATTTTATTTTTCAATAAAATTCATTCTTTTGAGATTAAATTTAGTCATTCGAAAATGTTAATATATATTTTTATGTTTATCCCCATACCATTTAATTAATTATATGTATTTACATTCACTAAATCTATTCCAAATTATAATCCATTGGTCCCACATTCCCTCTCAAAATTAAATAAGGGATAAAAACAATTTTTTTTAAGGGATGATGAGCTGTGTGATTTTTCCACCAAGTAAACAAAATTATAAAAATTAAATACTATATTATTATTTTAGTATTTTAAAGTTTCCAACAAGTTTTATGCACATATTTTGGAACACCTCAACATTTAAAAAAGGAAAATATTTTTATTTCATATATGACACACAACATTGTGCCTAAATGAAACATAAAATATTATTATTTTAATATGACCTTATAAAAATGCTATTAAATTGGTAAGCATTAATTAGTCTAAATAATTTATGAAAAAATATATAATGATCCTACTCAATATAAATTTATTGATAGTATTATTAAATAATTACTCACCCTTTAGTAAATTCATTTTATTCTTCAAAAATAAGTTTCTTTAAAAAATTATTTTTACTAATTTTTCAAACTGCATACTATTAATAATTTTTTTTACTTTTAAAAAAAACATTGTAAAAAATTATTATCATTTTTTTAAATTATCATTTCAAAATTATTAGAGTAAATGTTTTATAGATTTCAAAAAATCTATATTTCTCAATGAATGTTAAAAAATATAATGTTTTATTGAAAACCATATTTTGGTTTCATGAATTTTGAAAGATCCATTTTATTATACTATTCTTTGAATTCATAATTATTTCTATTATTTTATGGAAAATATTATTAATTTCAATTTAATCAGTTTTATATTTTAATTTTGTGGGAAAATATTTACACACATAAATGGAATTTTTCATAAAAACATTATTTTAGCACATTTTGATGTTTTAATTTTAAATTATATTTTTCCAATTATATGGACTGGATCATGAAAATTTTATTCTATATTTTGATTTAAGAGTTAATTATTTTTTAAATTGATCCATTTTAGTTTTCGTTACAATGTATATTAACCATAGTAAATAATTTTCACCACTGAAGTGTAAAATTAGGTAATTAATAGTAAAAATAAAGTCATAATTATAAACAAATTATCCTAAAACATGATGTAATTTTTGGATGATTATATTTCGCACATAATCATCCATATTTATAGTATATAGACTTTTTTCCATGATTTCTTACTTTATAAAAATTGATTATAATAATTAAACAAAACAACAACCTCTAGTTATAATATGTCTTTATTAGGTTAAAAATGGGAAGTAAGAAAGTAGCGAATAAAAAATAATAGGTATTTTGAGAATAATGAAATTATTTTCAATATTTTATTTAATTTTTGTATTTTTTTAATTATATATTTACATTGAATACTTATTTTACAATGATACATTATTTTTTTAATTAATTTTAAAATAGAATAAATTATTTTAAATAATATAAAGGTATTATAATTTGAGTGAGATATTTTTTCCCATGAATTTTTTAAATAAAATAACATATTTGGGGTTTTAATGGTTTATATTCAAAATAAAAATTTTTCTGGAGGTTTAACAATTCAAATTAAATGAATTGTATCAAAAATTACAATAATGATATTCTATAGTAAATAATGATTTAAAATTACATAGGACTTTATCATCATCCAAGTAAATGGTTTATGGTTCATTATATCAACTATGGTCTATTTATGTTCCTTATGACCATTTATAATAAATTTTCAGACACTTAATGGGAAACAATATTAATGTCACAATAATTGTCAAAATATGTTTACATGGGATATTTTAAAGATATAGGGGTGAAAATACACTAAAACATGTGAAATTTATATTTTACAAATGGTTTAGATTGATACTTATCTATTTGGATCCATTTTAATATTAAAATTAATTTATATTATTTTAAAACTTTAACAAATTCCAATAGTGTCATTATTTTATAAAATGGAACTCTTCTCCTCTCATCATCACACTTCAAAAACATTTTGGTTTGGAAAAACCATATCTAAATTCAATCCATACATCTCTTCCCCTTTTATATAAGAATTGGTTTTTTTAGAAACCCATTATAGTTGTGTTTTTTTGCAAACTAAAAGAGGCTACCGAGGGAAGATGAAGATAAATAACATATGTGTTGAGTCGAAATTGAGATAGGGGACATTTTTTAAGAAAAAACCTCTTTCAATATTCCCCTTCCAACTAATTCTATTCATTTTCCAATTTTATTCAAATTATCTTATAATGTAATGTATATGGACATACATTTATTATATAGGACATTTTATATCTCATTATTACATTCAATAAATCATTTTCAAAAGGAATATCTTTACATATTTTATAAAGAGCATTTTAAATTTCATTATTAAAATAATATATTATTTTAATATATCTGTATATAGGGGTAATGACTTTTCTGAGTACTACAACTATTACGTGATATTTGACTTACATTAATTACTTCCTTATTTTCATCAATCAAATATCCTACATCCTGATGTACTTGTTGTTTTAAAAATGGCTTTAAAAATGGATTGGATATCTCAACATCTGAAAATGATTACTTATGGATTAAAATATTGTTTTTATCTATCTCATTTTGGAAATTTAAATATTTCATGTGTTATGATAATGTAATGGTTATTGGGAATTGTTATGATGATGGGTGGTTTTGTAATAAACCAGGCATAAGTGATTTTGTTATAAACTAGGGATGAGTGATTCAATTATAAACCAAGTAAAATTTGTAATGTGATATCCCTCAAATTAATTGGGTATGGAAGTCGAATGTATTGGTTATTAAATTTATAATAGGGATATCTAAAATTATTTCATGATTAAAAACTATTATTTAAATATCGTTTCAATGTGTTTTTATGATAAATTTATTATTTTTAAAGGTAATCGAATGAAATTATGATTAAAGGAAATTATATTATACTTATTAAGATTGGGGATTATAACTTTGTAAAAAAAATCATGTGTCTTTCATGAATTCAACGACAAATTGTTTTTATCTTATTTCTCTTTAATATTTTATATTAAATTTTATATAAAATTATTTGGGAAGGAAATATTATTTATGGAATAATTACCAAAAATTATTCACACTGAATATAATTAATATTATTTATATAAAGGAGACATGGTTGTTTTTAAATGTTTTATATTGTGTTAAAAAAATTACAGAGTAAAAGTTTCCAAATTTATATTGATAGGTTTGTTATGTAATATTTTTTCACATAATTATCTAAAAAATAATCCTAAAAAAACCTTTCCAATGTGAGAAACTGAATCCGTATCTATGGATTCAATTTATTGTTTTTCTATGGTCTAATCCTTAAAATTGGTAAGAGTGTTGTTTTCATAACTTTGGGGATTATTATGTTTACATGTGTTGTTATCTTAGGTGTTATAGATACCATCATATGTATAAAATGTTTTTTTCAATAATAAGTTCAAGGATATAAAAAACATTTTTAACACTTTACATGATGGTATTTCAAGAACAATAATAAATTTTTTGGGATTTATTTGGGTTAATGAATATTTAATACTTAGGTTTAATATTATATGTTATTTCAGAATAATTTTTTTTAATTATTGGGGATGTAATAGTAAATTTATGAGAATACAATTTAGGTTAAATAATTTAATAATGAAGACATTATTAATTTTATTTATATGAATTTTATTGTTAGTTTATTATAGAATATATATTGGTATTTTATTTTCAGGAACCACTTTCTTATTAACATGAAATAAATAATTTAATGTTTTATTTATGTATTTCTCTACAGATTAAAGATTTTTTATAAATATGAAAGGAAAATGGTATCACAAAACCTTTTCATCCCACAAAAATGATTTAATCACCACATTTATGGAAAAATCATGTGCAACTAATTTTCAAAAACTTTTAAAAAACCAAATGTCTAGAAAAAAATAAGGAATGATGTGTCCAATATAATTTCATTTCATCAAAATATATATGGATTTCAGATTTAATATCATCATATTTCAAAATCCCAACTCATCTATCCCATTTAGAAAGTGTAATACTAGTAAGGACATTACTATTTGTTTTTTGGACATAAAAACGTTATGATGGATGAAAAATGGGATATCTACATCATATAAGTCGGAATTTATGTCTAGATTGAAGGTTTCATCTAATTTATAACGTTAAAATTAAATAACATGATTGATATGACATCAAAAAACGATTTAGGCATATTTCATATCTTTTTTATATAAATAACTTATTAAAAAATAGGATGAAAAGGTATAGTCATTGATGTAAGTGGGATATTGATTGAAGAACATGATTATGTATCATGTTTTCAGAATTATGGTATAGTGATATCATATAAATGATATTATGATATATTATAATTATTATTAGAATAATGAAACACCTTAGGATTATTCTATAATATAATTTTATTTCAAAATTCAGAAACATTTTTTAGATGAAATTGATACCATTGAATAGTGGTGCAGTGGAAAGGTGATGATATTAGAAATATACATAAAAATTTAAAATAAATGGATAAGTAAAAAATTGAGTTAATATGTTCTTTATATTGCAGAAATTATATTCATTTTATATTTTTTTGTTAAAAAAATAAGTTATATATAAAATATTAGTTCTTACCAAATTCATTGATTATTAAAAATATTTTTTAGATGATAACCATATTTTTTTGAATGTCATAAGAATTATATTAATATAGTTTCTGAAAAAGGAAAACGTGGACACATCCAAAAAAGATGTAATGCGTGAACCTACAACTAACAAGAGACAAGGGTGCACTACCTACTACCAACCTATATGATATTTTGGTTATTAAGAAATAAATTTATAAGAATTTATTTTATTGATAATGACTGAGCTTTTTTTGGAATATATCATTTATCATAGATATATATATGCGACATAAAAGTGATATGGTGATTATGAGATTTTTTAATTTTAAAAAAATGCACTATACGTTTTGGAAAATTATATCATAAAGGTAAATAGATTCATAAGGGATTTAATTTCAAGATTAATTGTAAAATTATCTTTATGAAGAATATATTATTTCAAATTGGCTTTATAATGATTTGGTACATTGGTGGAATTGATTAACATAATTAAGATATTATAAAACTGTTTCATATTCGTTTTTGGTATGCTACATTTAGAGTTTTTTATTTTATTTGGATATAAATGTTAACATAATATATGATCAAATAATTCTATTCATTGGGTTTAATATTAAATAGGAATATATTTATTGATTTAAGGATTTTTATTTGTAGAATTATTTTCTTAAACATTGGTTTTCTCTTTTGAATTATGGATATTATTTTATTATTTATTTAAAAAATATATTTATTTTGGAAATAATCTTACTTTATGATAATCATTTTATTTTTAGGTAATATCTAAATATTAGATTAATATGTTGTGATCAATTTTTTGATAATCTGAAATATTTTTTGTTTATTTTAGTTCATTAGGTAGAAAAATCATTGTGAGTACTCATCATTAATAAAGAAATATGAGATTGTGTTAGAATTTGATTAAAGGATTCAATTATTCTTGTTATATATTAATATTTTTCTTTTTTTCTTAGAGTATTTGGTAAGTAATTATTCAACTCTAGGAATATGATCATGAAAAAATTGGAACTATATTACCTGATTTTTTTTATAAATCTACGCTCATTTTCTCACCTCATTAGTTTATTGTTTGTTTTATTGTTAAGTATATCATTATAATTCACTAAATTATTATCAATTATATTTATCACTCTCTATTATTATTTTATCATCACTTTTTATTCCAAGTATAAATTACTACTTATGATTAATGTTATCTCATTTGGAATCCAAGTTATGTGTTATTCCAAATGATCTTTATATTTTACTTTTAATCTTATCAAGATGAAATTTTATTAACCCATTTTCCAATGTGAGATTTCAAAGAAATCCATTTTCAACTATCTGATTGTCTATTATATAAGTCAAATTAAATTTTATAGGATGTAATTTGTTATTGAGGATAATATAATAACACATTATTTATAAAATAAAAATATTTTACAGAACATATATAACAATCAAAACTGATCTTAAAAGAACCATGAAATATTATTATTCAAATATGAACATTATAACCTTGTTTCTAAATATGATAGTATCAATTAGATTAACTACATTACAATATATTTATATAATTCCTAACAAATAATAATTTATTTTAATATTATTAATAAAAAATCATAATAATTATAATTGTATTTTTATGATCCAAAAATATGTTTTGTTCAGAAATTATTTTTATTGATTTTATGAGATAATATTATAATTATTCTTCAAATTTTTTTAAATTTTATCTAATAAAACTCTTATAATTTTGGTAATAAATATATTCAAAATATACTATAGCAACTGTATGGGATTTTTATGAAATTATTGATTTTCAAATGAATACTAGAATATAATTATTTTTATTAAGACCTGTAATTTTTATTCACAAATTCAAAATGATACATTTAAAAAAATGAAAATTACTTATATTATAGTATTAATAATCCAATTATGTTTATTAGAGAAAATTTTAATATTTAATTTTGTATAAAAATATTTATTATATTTGAAATTAATTATTTCTGAAAAAATCCATTTTATTGCATATTGTGTGATTTATTTTAAATTAAATTTTAAAAATTATTTAAATTGATTAATTAATATTGGTTTCGACATTTTTTTAGTAGGCTCTTTATATTTTTTTAATGAGGAAACTTTTATTTTTGGAAAATATTAATAGTTAACAAAGAAAGCTTTTCTCATTTGGGAAAGGGTAAATCCAGAAATTCAGCATAAAAATAATGCTATAAAGACTAAAAAGTAACCATAACACTTGATTTAATTTTATAGGTTGACTTTATTTTATCCAAAATATACCTAAAATATAATACAAGAAATTTTAATTTCATATCTCCATGATTCTTAAAATTATAATATTTATGTAAAAGATAATAACAAATTGTCACCCTCTTGCTTTAAATTATTACTTATATATTCACGAGGGAAACTTATATTTTAAATTAATAATAATGGTTAATTTGTAAATAATAAAATAATTTTTGTTATGATAACTAATTTTGAACTTTTAGTAATTTTATAATTATCTTAAATTATTATATAACATCGACCTGATATTTTATTAAATAATTAAAAATTAATAGACATGATTATAAATTTTTTAAAGGTAATATAATTTTATTAAGTTAAAGTGTTGAAAGAAATTATTATTATATCATATTTGGGGTATATGAAAGGTTTAGATTTAAAATACCTCTTTTTTTTATGTTTTACGGTCAACTTAATTGAATCATGAAAAAATTAACCCCAATGAAATGTTATAGGATGAAATGGTTTATAAAATGAAATACAATTTATAAAAATATTTTCTACCTCCATGTAAATGGGATGTGGTATGTAATATCTACCATGTTCCATTAATATAAGGTTTTTTGTTTTTTAATAACGATATTTATCCATAATGACTTAAATATAAAAAAATTTAGTAATTGTTACAATGAGTTAACATGAGTGAAAACTAAACGATAAATATAAGAGGATCACCTAAACATTTATAATATTTATTGTACAAGAGAAATTTTAATAAAAATTAACTTCTCTTAGAATATTATTTATTTTTATAAATTTTAATAGGAAAATAAATATAAAATAATTTAATATATTATGAAGTCCTAAGTGATCGCCTCCACTCTCTTATAAAAAAAAGCACCTCTAGTCCTATTTTCATCACACTTTGAAAACATTTTTCTTTAGAAAATCCATTATAAATTCTCTTAAATACATCAAAAAAACATGTCCTAGAGGCCTTTGATTGATCATGAAACCATCATATGAACTATTTTTATGTAATCCTTAAAAAAAATTCTGAAGAGGAGGAATATATAGAACTCACACAATGATTCAGACTCATGATAAGGATGCTTCTTTAAGAATAAATATATTAATTTATCCTTCCATATATTTTTCTTTATTACTGGTATTATTAATATTATATTATGGATGAATTTATATATATGAAAATGGATTATAATGGAAATTTTCTCCATCTTTCAATATACATTCAATGATTTTGAAGAGGAATCATATTACTTAGGCTGCACAAAATGTTTATAAATATTATAAAAAATAAAAAAGGAATGTTATATTTTATTCTATACAACTATAATGTATTTTCCTTTTATCATAAAAGTTATTTTATATTATATATACTTTATAATATTCTATGTTTTCTATAATAAAATATTCATCTTATCTATTGTCTAGTTATTTACAAAAACTATTTTAAAATCGAATGAATATTTAAAAATATAGAAATGTTTAATTATAGGTTAAAATAAAAAAAATTCCAATGTAATTTTTGAAATTTAAATATTTTATGTTATGAGCATATTTTTTCTCTTCGGAATTTTTATCTGGATGGTTTCTTCTATTATAAACTAGGAATGGGTAATTCCATTACAAACCCAGGAATAAATTTCATTAATAAACAAGGGGAAGGTGGTTCCATTATAAACTAATTATGATAGGGTCCATGATAGCCCCCCAATGGATTAAGAACAGATTTCGACCATATTAGTTATTACCTTTTTTATTTTGTTATGGAAAATGATGTCCCAACATAGGTATATGGTTTATCAATACCCTCTATTTTTTATAGAAATCATATGATTTGTCATGTTAAACTAAGGATCTTAAGTTTAATTGAATGTATAGGATACTTATTAATACTGAAATGTATAAATTTGGAAAAATGTTTTAATTTGATTTTTAGGAATTCAAATAGAACATTATATAATCTATTTTTTGTTAAATATTTGTTCTGATATGATTTATTAAAATATATGTTAATGATATTTGACATCTTGGGTAAGAATAAATAAGAATCAATGATATTTTTCATAAATGTTAGTCATTAAAATAAAATATGTTTCATTTTAAATGTATAATATTTTGAACGAACGAATCTAATTATTTTTTTATAATTTATAATTTATGAATTCGTTATGTAAGATTTATGACCTAATTATCTAGAAAAATAATCATAAGCGATATTTGAGAATGAATGAATTTGAATTCTTATCTCATGATTAAATACATTGTTTTTTATGTTGGTTCCATAAATATTTCATAATTATTGATTCATATTTCAAAAAAAATAACAAATAATTAATTTTATCATCATATTTTAATTTTTTTCTACTCTAACACTTAGTATCTCAAGAATTTAATTGACACAAAGTAATTGTATACGGAAAATAGGCATGGTTTACACTAAAATCTATAAAATATTCTTAACATCATATTCTTTTATTAATTGGAATTGTCATTTTCATTATCATAAATTGAATATAATACCATTATAGCATAAGATACATTAATGGGATTAAAATTGTTCTTTTTTTATATTCTAACCATATTTTAATGAGTTTTATGAATCATTTTGAATCACATTATGTGATTTTTGAATTTATTTTCTGTCTTTTAACCATTTAATAAATCATAAACTTCTAAATTCGTATTTTATTGAAATCATTTGGAATAAATGATTGGGCTGAAAATACTAGTATTAAAAGGATTTATAAATTCCATCAATTTAACTCACTTCAGGATCTTTTAGTCTGAATCACAGTAATGAAATAAATTGGAATAAAAATACATGACACACGATAAGATTATAACCTTCAATTATTTGATAGTTTCATGTGAGAGGGTATATAATGAAGAAGGATCTACTGATGAAAATCTATAGGAAACATAATAAATATGATGAGTGACAATTTATCATTGTGATAGGGTTTCTATTGGTAAATAGTTTCTTATATTTTAAATATATATTTATATATATATATTACCATTTTTTTGATATCACATATAGATTCTATTATCAGATGAGGAAGATAAAAGGGTATTTTTTTAATAGTCATAAATTTGATTAATAATGGATCTCCTTAATGAATTAGATCCCCCAACATATGCATATGAGTCCCTTCCTCAAATTATTCCCCTTTTAGTTTTTGACTACCCATTCTATGCTTTATTTCACTCTATTTTTATATCAAGATTTTATTAATTATCATTTATTTTATAATTTTTAATATTTTCATATTTATAATTTAATATATTTTGTAATAAATTAAAGTATAAAAATATTCATAATTATTAATATATCATTTACTATTTCATATAATTTATAATGATATTACTTTAAAAAATATTATAATTAGATTCTTTACATTAAATTTTTAAACAGAGTATTTATACATTACCCGAGATGTAGAATTATTAACTTAATATACATATATTTATATATGTGTGTATTAAATTAAAAAAAATTACAACATTTTTTTTATTTTTTTAATCATATATCAAGTAATTTATTATAATTTATAAATTTTTGACATAATATCTTAACTATTGAAGCCTTTTATGTAACAACCAATGTATTTATATAATAATAAATTTCAATATCTATAAATATTTAATAATAAGATGATAATTATACATTAGATATGACACATTTTTTGATATTTTACTCACATTCAACAACGGGTTCCCCCAAAATCTTACGTTGCACACAACACTGAGTTATATGGAAAAATAATATAATAATATTATTATTTTAAATGGTATTTAACGGTAAGTTTTTGTATTGGAGGTGATGAATAGAAATAACTTCAATATGATTATACATTTTTGTTAAATGATTTTACATTTATCCAATAAATTTTATAGGCTTAAAATGAGAATGAATCCAATTTTAAGCATAAAATACTCTAATATTTTTAAAAGGTCAGTTTACCATCTTTTGATGGAGAACCCTTTTTGAATATAGTTGTTTTCACAATTATATTTCTTATTTGAAAAAATGAAATTCTTCTACTGTAGTAGGATATAAAAATTTACTATGGATGAAATTGTGGTATTTTCTGATGGAATTCAAACATAATGAATAGTGAAAATTACTGCATTTTAAGTCAATAAATTATTTTCATCCAATTTATTAATACAATTATATTACCCCTTTAATTGGTTTTAATGTGTAATTGTATTTATTTTTTATCATTTAATACAGTGTTGGTAATTTTATGTAATCTAAATTTTAAATTGGACATAAACACATGTCAATATTTTGATAGTTTTTATTTATTAAAAGCCTGCTTTCTAGTTTTGACAATGGGAATTAATTTTAAATTAAATTATTCCAATTCTGTGTTTTGAATTTGGAAAAATAGATTCTAAATTTATAATTTGAAATTTTATATTGTTAGAATATGTACCTATTATTTTTTGGACATTATGAATAGTAACTTCAGTAATTATTCATATTTACAATGGTTAAAGGGTAAATCTGGTAAATAAAGATAAAAAGATAATATTTTAATTATATGAAACTAACCTAAAATGTATCCTAATCCTATTGGATGATTTATTTCTGACCATGAAAATTATTAGGCTAAACCTTTGGCATTATTAGTAACTTGGGAGTGATAATGATATGTTATAATAATTATTTTAAATTAAAGTGAAAAATAACATAAACATGTGTCTTCTTACAAATTTTTTTATATGCGGTAATATAAGTGATATATATGACTATAAAGATTCATTAGAATGGTAAAAATATTTCCTACATAATTATATATTATTTATAATTTTTATACACTAAATAAATAAATTTAATTTTGACATAATTATGATGTAGTGATTTATTCATTAATAAATCATTCAAATAAATGATATTATAAATATTAAAATAATTATTATTTGACATATTTAATGTCATCCATGATTTATATAGGTGAATATGACTTGTTATTATTGATTTAATGTTTTTTCCAAAGAATAATGTTGTTATGAATTTTTAAAATAGTCAAGCATGAATGGTGTCCAAAATTCACATATTTCATAACTTAAAATATACAAAGATATTAAATTCTTAAAATATAAGATTCATCCAAATGGTTTTGATAAGTCCAAATATGTCTTAAATAATATTTTTTATGTCTTTTGACATTATATGGTAATTGCATTAACCCACAATTTCTAAATAACATGATATCATTATAAGATAAAAATGGTAAAATAAGGGTTGAACAAAAATGATATAGATAAAAAAATATTGAAAACATGTCTAAAAATTATTGTATTATAGTTATTAAGACCAAAGTCATCTTATATTCTAATTAAATGAGTATTGGAACATTTTTAATCGAAATTGAATTTATAATAATTAATATTTTAGGACATTCCTAAAGTTCCCCTCCTCCCTCTAATAAAAGGCCACCACCTCTTCCCACTTACTCACACCTCTTGAGCCCCTTGTCTCATACATATTCTGGTAAAATAACCTCCCAACATATCTCTCTTCCTCTTAGATGGAAATTAAATAAATCCATTTGGATCAAATCAAAATAAGTTACCCAATTTAGAGGTAACATATTCTCTCAAGTTCCATTACCTTATTTTCCTTCTACACCCTCTATACTCTTCTTATTATTTGATTTCATAACAAAACCAGTATCATCAACATATTGGGACTTTTTTTATGAGAAGGATTCAAATTAAACTAACACAACCCTCCATCTAATGGATACAAACATTTTATTTCTTTGTACTGCGCACTATTACCTCACGAAAGGATTATTGTTCAATTTACCCCTACCAACTCTCATGATGGACGTTATGATGGAACTGTATTTATATATGATATATATTATATTTATATTGTTTCTATTCTTCAATGATTTTAATTTATAACATACTTTTCTTTTTTCCATGATGTGGAAATATGATAATTTCATTTGAAGAAGTGTAGACTATTGCCCCCTCGAAGTGATATGACTCATTCATTTTATACATGGAACATATAAAGGATGGTCTTATTAAACCAAATGATACATACATGACATAAATATAATACTATTATTATAATATACATTTATATCATTTGATTTTTGTTATTTAAATATGACAAAGAAATGGAAGTGGCGTTCACGCCTACGTTGGCCTATCATCTCCATGAATGATGCATTTTATTTATTTTATCCAAATATTATGTGTTGAACCCTCTGAGAATCTAGTTTCTTTATTATATTTTGATAATCCTAATTATGATTATTTGTATTTTGATAATCCCTATTTGATCAATGGTTAAATACTTATTTGGGAGTCTAGTTGCTTTAAGTATTGTTCTATTATTTTATGTTCAATATTAGTATTTTGGTTAATGGATGTTTGTACACTCTGACTTAACCTATTCTGCCAATAGAATGGTTAAACAAACTAGCTACCGTTACACACAAGTCCGCTGATATGTTGAAGCTACCGTTATCACAAGAAGTCACCAATACAAGAAAGAGCTACCGCTACCGATACAAGAGAGAGCTACCGCTACTGATACAAGATAGAGTTACCGCTACCGATACAAGATAGAGTTACTGCTACCGATACAAGATAGAGTTACCTCTACCGATACAAGACAGAGTTACTACTACCGATACAAGATGGAGCTACCGCTACCGATACAAGACAGAGTTACCTCTACCGATACAATACAGAGCTACTGCTACCAATAGAAGATAAATCTACCGCTACCAATACAAGACAAGTCTACAACTATCGTTATACATCAAGTCTACTGTTACACAATGAGTCACCAATACAAGCAAGCCTACCGTGACATCTACCTACCGATATCAAAGGTACCGCTCCAGAGACAGAACCCGACACTACATTAATTTCTTTATCATTGTTTAATCTAACCAACGGTCATATTGGGTATATTTTAATGCACTGACATTTATTTAATGGGTGTTTGTTGGTTGTCAAGAAACCGTACCTCGTACCTGCGAAAAGAAATCATTTATTTTGTCTGAGCTCATTCTTTAAAATGAAATAAGGGGAATGAATACAAAGACACACAGTGACATACAGACTATGAGGTGTGCTGGAAGAACAACCGAGTGTGCATGAAAAGAGACGACTGAACTTACATGAAGAACTCATTCATTACTACATACTAGTGAAGAGATGAGAATGAGAACACAACACAAGAACTTCATCGACTACCTTTTTCTCTGTATCTACACCTGGAAGTCAAGGAAGCAGACGACACTCTGTTTTCCAGAAAAAAACCAGAAGAGGATTCAGAACTAATTCTGATCAATTCAAAGGAGTCCAGAGCTACACTAAAATCACTAGAGCCATTTCTAAACTCTAAATCTTTGCCTCTGTGATTTACTTTTTACATTTCGAGCAGTGTGTGTTATCTGCTGTATTTTACACACACACTGTGTCCTGTACTTTTACTGGAGGAACTTTAAATCCTCACTCAATCTCTTACATCTTTTATTTCCCACTGGGATAGTGGTAGAGGTCATGCGTGACCTGGACAGCTGATGCTGTTGTTTTCAGTTCCCACGGATAACAGTGGTAGAGGTCTTGGACCTGGACAGTTATATACTGTTGAAATCCCCGATCCAGGGTGTGGATCACTTTTATATAAAGTTTTGAGTGGACTAAGTCTCATCTTGAGACTGAACCTCTTGGTTAAATCTGATGTGCTTATTTATTTTCAAAGTTACTTTTATTCCACTACAAAATACTTTAAAACCAAATTTGTTTTAAAGTCAGTTTGATAATTAAACTCTCAAGTGTTTATATTAGTTTTAAATCTGTAAGTTAGTTTAGAAATTTAATAAATTCTTCTGATTTCATTAACTGGGAAATAATTAATCCTTTGAGAACCTAACAGAACCTTTATTATGATTTAAATTCACTACAGTTTGATTCTTTGTTTTATTTGGGGGATTTTAAGACAAATTTTTATACAGAAATTTTAATTGGAACTCAATTCACCCCCCCCCCTCTCTTGAGTGTCCACTCCAACCAACATTTGTTATCAAAGGGATTAAAATATTTTTTGAAGTACTCTGTTTTTTAACTGTGATTTTAGTTATATTTTAAAGATCATAAAATTTCTGTTACTTATAAATATTTATCTCTTTAAAATTTTTGTTTCAACCTAGTTATCATGGACAATAGACTAGAGGGTGCTGCTACTAATAGGTCACCTTTCTTCAATGGTACAAACTATGCTCAGTGGAAACATAAAATGAAAATTTATTTAGAAAGCATAGGTTTTGATATTTGGACGGCCATAGAATCAGAATATAAACTTCCCACTACTTCTAGATCCACTTGGGATGAACCTACAAAGAATGCTTACAATAATAATTGTAAAGCCATGAATGCACTGTACTGTGCTTTAGGAGATGAAGAATTTAACAGAATTTCTGCTTGTAAAACTGCTTTTGAAATTTGGGATACCTTAGCTATTTCTCATAAAGGAACAACCAATGTTAAAGAAATGAGATTAAATACTTATACTATTAAATATGATAATTTCAAAATGAAGACTGATGAACCCATTTCTGATATGTATCTCAGGTTTAATGAGATAATCAATACAATGAATTCACTTGGAAAGGTTGTTCCAGCAAAGGAACAAATTATGAGGATTCTGAGATGTTTACCAGACCAATGGAGAGGCACATCTGTTTCAATCAGAGAGTCATGTGACATTGCTACTCTACCTATCAAGGAACTATTTGTAAAGTTGATGATGTATGAAGAAGAACTTAAGGTGAACAAAGAAGAAGAATATGAACCTAGAATAAAGTCTGTTGCTTTCAAATCTTCAACTTCAAAGAACAAGGATAAGGAGAAACTTTAAGCTATAAATGAGAGTTTAAGCTATGAAGACAGTAAAAGTGATTCTGATAGTGATGCTGAGATGGCTCCCATTGCCAGAAGGTTTAAGAAATTTTATAGGAAGATGAAATTCGTCAGAAAATCAAATTACAAAGGAAAGTATGACAATAAGGGACATTGGAAGAAGGATTGGAAAAATACAGATAAAAGTGACGAAGTTGTCTGTTATGAGTGAAAAAGAAAAGGACATATTAAAGCAGACTACCCAAATCTCAAATTCAAGAAGAAATATGATTACAAGGACAGTAAGTACAAATAGGCTATGAAGGCTACTTGGAGCACTTATGAGGATAGCTCTAGTGAGTCTGAAATTTCTGAGACTGAATCCAGAAATAAGGCAAATATGTGCTTCATGACAAACACATTTGAGGTAACATCACAAACTCCTTCTTTAAATTCATATTATTCTGGAGATGATTCTGACTCCGAAAACATGACAAAATCTGAACTATTTGAATATTGTGATATGTTAGAAGAAACCTGTAATGAGATGAAAGACAAATACAAAGGTTTAAAGAAAGAGTTTGCTTTAACTGTTAAACATAATTCTGATCTTGATATTGAAATAGAAAATAATGCTCAGTTTCTTAAAGAGAATACTGAACTAAAATTATCTAATGATCAACTTAAGAAAGACTTAGAAAAGTTTACAAATGGTAAAGATACTCTTACTCAAATGCTAGGTAAGAAAATAGCACCTAGATACACTACTGTTATAGGATACCAACCAGGACAAAGAAATTTTACCAAAACTAAATTCATTCATAAATAGGGATAGAATACTACAAGTTCTAGTTCTGGACATTTATTTGTTTCAACTAGTTATATTCATAGTTATGGATCTAATAAAGTTTAACTTTCAAAATATGTTGATCCTACAAATTTTATGAGACCCATAAGACAAATTTGGGTACCTAAAGTGTTGTTGGCTAACCTGTCCGGACCCAAGAAAATATGGGTACCAAAATAATTTCCTGTCTAAATCTGTTTTGTAGGGAACCTACTTAATGATCTCCTATAGAAAGACCTGGTACTTGGAAAGTGGATGTTAAAGACATATGTCAGGAGACTTCTAATGCTTTAAAAGCTTATCCAGAGTTGATGGAGGTTTTGTCACTTTTGGTGATAACTCAAAAGGAAAAATCATCGGCTTAGGCCCGATTGGTAACACTGACTCAATATTGATTTCCAAAGTTTTATTTGTTGATGGACTGAAATATAATTTTATAAGTATTTCTCAGTTATGTGATGATGGTTTTAATGTTAAATTTGAAAATGATTCTAGCAATGTTTTTAATTCTAAAAACGTTCTAGTATTTTCTGCCTTAAGAAATGAAAATTTTTATGCTCTTGATCTGAATTCTTTAGAAAAGCAAAATATTACTTTTTTAAATTCTTTTCATAAAGATTCTTGCCTTTGGAATAGAAGATTAGGACACTGCATTGTAAATTCACTTAGAAAACTTGATAGGAAGAACTTAGTCAGAGACCTACCCAAACTTGAATTTCCAGCAGACAAAGTTTGTAATCCCTGTCAAAAGGGAAAGAAACATAATGTTTCATTCAAATCAAAGAAGGAAGTGTCAACTTCTCAACCTCTCGAGTAGGTTCACATGGATCTATTTGGACCTTCTATAGTTTCTAGTTTAAATGGGAAGCACTATGTCTATGATCTTGTAGATGAATTTTCTAGATATACTTTGGTATATTTTCTAGCTCACAAAAGTGAAGCATGTTCTTACTTTGTTAAATATTCCAAGTCTTTAAAGAACCTTTGTGGACTTAAAATTATATCCCTGAGAAGTGATCATGGTCGTCAGTTTGAAAATCATGTGTTTGAATATTACTGCTCACACATTGGCTATAGTCACAATTTATCAACCCCTAGGACACCCTAACAGAATGGTGTAGTAGAAATAAGGAATAGAACCCTGCAAGAAATTTCCAGAACCATGCTCAATGAGTATGAGCTACCTGTTTATTTTTGGGCTGAAGCTGTAAATACATCTTGTTACATTATCAATAGAGTCTTAATCAGACCTGTTGTAAAAAAGACCCCTTATGAGTTGTGGAACCATAGGAAACCTAAGGTTAACTACTTCAGAGTTTTTGGTTTCAAAGTATTTATTCTTAACACTAAAGATAATCTTGACAAGTTTGCACCAAAGAGTGATGAAGGTATTTTCCTAGGTTACTCTATTTCTAGTAAAGCTTATAGAGTTTTCAATAAAAGAACCAAATGTGTGGAGGAATATTTTCACATCAAATTTGATGAAACTGATCCACATGAACCTAAGACCTCTCTTGAAAATCTTGAAGATGATCTCTCTGTTTTGAACCTTAATGATATGGATAGTGGACCTATAGTCAAAAAATCCAGTTCTGGAAATTTCCCAGAACCTGCTCCTATTGAACCTCAACCTGTAGATGAATCTAAAATATCTAGCCCTATCTTTTCTAGACCAACCATAATTCTAAAGAACCATCCTTTAGATGTTGTTGTAGGTAATCTAGATAGAGGAACACAGACTAGAGCTTCTCTAAGAAATTAGGTTGAACATCAAGCTTCTCTTTCACAGTTAGAACCTAAAAATATCAATGATGCTATCAATGATGAATTTTGGGTAATGTCTATGCAAGAAGAACTAAATCAATTTGAAAGAAATAAATTCTGGGAACTAGTAGAAAGACCTAAAGACACTTTAACCATAGGCACAAAATGGGTGTTTAGAAACAAAGTTGATGAATCTGGAAATATCATTATAAACAAAGCTAGGTTAGTTGCACAAGGTTACAATCAAGAAGAAGGAATTGACTATGAGGAAACCTTTTCTCATGTAGCTAGATTAGAGGCTATTAGGGTCTTACTTGCTTTTGCATCACGTCTAAATTTCAAGTTATATCAAATGGATGTGAAAAGTGCTTTTTTAAATGGTTTTATTGTTGAAGATGTTTTTGTAGAACCACCACCTTGTTTTTCAAATCCTCACTTTCAAAATCATGTTTTTAAACTTTCTAAAGCTTTATATGGTTTAAAACAAGCTCCAAGATCTTGGTATGAAAGACTTACAAACATTCTTATTTAAAAAGGATTTTCAAAAGGAATTGTTGATCCCACTCTTTTTATAAAAAAAAATCTCAAAAGATGTTTTAATAGTACAAATCTATGTTGATGATATTATTTTTGGATCTTCGAAAAATTCTTTATGTACTGATTTTTCAAAGGCCATGAAAAATGAGTTTGAAATGAGCTTAATAAGAGAGCTTAAGTAATTTCTTGGATTTCAATTATTTCAAACTAAAGATGGTATTATTTTAAATCAGAGTAAATATACTAAGTATTTATTAAAACGTTTTGGTTTGGACAGTATTAAGGGAAGTTATACACCTATGAGTACCACCTGTAAATTGGATATTGATGAATCTGGGAAACCAGTTGATCAAACTTATTACAGAGGTATGATTGGGGGTCTACTTTATTATACTACTAGTCGACCTGATATTATGTTTAGTGTATGTATGTGTGCTAGATTTCAAGCTAACCCTAAAGAGTCACACTTACTTGCTGTTAAAAAGATTTTCAAATATCATAAAAGTACTCCTAACTTGGGATTGTTTTACCCAAAAGGACAATAATTTGATTTAATAAGTTATTCAGATGCTGACTTTGCTGGATGCAAATTAGACAGAAAGAGCACATCTGGAATATGTCATTTACTTGGAAAAACCCTAGTATCATGGTGTAGTAAGAAACAGAACTCAGTTTCCTTGTGTACTGCTGAAGGAGAGTATATAGCTGCTTGTAGTTTCTGTGCACAGATTTTGTGGATGAAACACACTTTATTGGACTATGGATTTAATTTTAGACATGTTTCAATTAACTGTGACAACACTAGTGCGATAAACATCTCAAAGAATCCTATTTCTCACTCTAGAACTAAACACATTGATGTTAGCCACCACTTTTTAAGATATCATTATCAAAGAAGTGATATAACTCTTGAATTTATAGGCACTGAACTCCAATTAGCTGATATTTTCACTAAACTTTAAGTTCATAAGGATTAAGTTTCATTAGACACGAATTAGGAATGATAACTTATTCTTAAAGCCGTTAAAACCCTCACCATTAAGAGACCTCACCGTTAAAAAACCTCACCGTTAGGAGACCTCACTGTTAAAAACCTCACTGTTAGGAAACCTCACCGCTAGGAGACCTCACCGTTAAAAACCTCACCGTTAGGAAACCTCACCGTTAGGAGACCTCACCGTTAAAAACCTCACCGTTAGGAAACCTCACCGTTAGGAGACCTCACCATTAAAAACCTCACCGTTAGGAAACCTCACTGTTAGGAGACTTCACCGTTAAAAACATCACAGTTAGGAAACCTCGCCATTAGGAGACCTCACTGTTAAAAACCACACCATTAGGAAACCTCACCATTATGAGACCTCACCGTTAGAGAAACCTCGCCGTTAGAAGACCTCACCGATAAGAGACTTTACCAGTGCATCTCACGCTGTTTTAAACTTCTGTATTTAAAGCCGAGTCTTCGAAAAAAAATTTAAGATTTATTTTATTTGTGAATCTTAAATGATATTGAAACCCGATATTAGACTTCACTCAATCTCACCGTGAACTCGTTTGTTCGAATCCCTCCAACCTAAACCTCTCAAGCCGCAAAACCCTAAACCTTGAATCTGTAATGGCCCACGTCAAGAGACCCCAGGTTACAGATGGGAGTGATGAGCTGCAAGCGAAAAGACTAAAAGTAACGAATGCTAGTACCAGTAGAAGTGGAAGTGGAAGTGTAGCTCGAAGGAATCCAGTAAACCCACATCTCTCAAGGCGAGATATTGTTGTTGAGAAAGTGGTGTGTGCATAATGGCTCATGGAAAGAAATTCCTTGGTTCTTATGGTTTTAGAAGAACAAGGTTTGACTGAGTGCTTTGCGAACAACAATGGACCTTATTATCCAGGACTGGTGAAACAGTTCTACGAATTCATTCATTTTTAAAAGTCTGAGGAAGAAAGAAGAATGATTTCTTATGTGAATGGACAGGAAGATTCTTTTACTTCAGTGGAATGGGATGGGAATTTAAGAGTTCCGCATGAAGGAGATTGTGATTTCTTTTCAAAATTTGTTCCCTCAACCAGTGATGTGTTTACGTTTGAAGATGAATTATTAGAGCTGACAGGGAATGGGACCCCTAGAAAAGTAATAGCTGCAGAGATGGCAGGGGAAGATAAACTTCTTTTCAAGTTTATTCAACATGTAATTAGTCCAAGGAGAGGAGACTTTGCTACACTGAGATTCTAGGACATTTATTTGCTACATCTGTTGAAGCATGGAATTAAGGTAAATTTGTGTAGATTGATTATGATTCAGATTGAGGATATGACTAGACCGAAGTCTAAGTCAAATGCACTATTCTTCTCAAAGTTTATTTCTATTATGATGAAAGCTAAGGAAGTGGTTGGACCTCAAGATGAAATGATAGTAGTTAAGGATAAATTCTGCATCACCAGGACTGACTGTAAATATATGAAAGTCAGGTAGAATCCTTGGAGAAAATCATGGGTGATTGATGAAGGAAGAATATATGATAAGTTCACACCAAAGGACCATCCCTCTAAACCAACAAATGTGAGAGATCCTGGTCTTGGACCAGATGAGCCAGAACAGGTATACAATGATGATGAAACTGAGGAGGAAGAGACATCAGTTGAGGACGGAGAAAACCGAGACTTACCCCCTAGTCCTATGCATCAAGTGATTTCTTATGGAGCAGCTAGCCCTCTAAAAGAACTACCAAAGAGAGAAACTATCTTAAAGGACAGTGATACAGAGACTACAGAAGAAGGGGAAGAAGCATGCCAGTATGTTTTCAAGGACACCTCTGAGGAGGATGAGGCAACTGAATCAGATTGTGATGTTAATAGAGAAAAGGAGTTGTCTAGTGAAGCAGGTGATGAGAAAAATGAAGAAGAAGAGCGTAGTTTGAGCCCTCTTATAGACAGTACAGTAAAAATAGTGCCAGATCAGGAAGCAGAAGTAGCATCTATTGTTGAGGAAGTTCTTGAGCCATCAGAGAAAATGTCTATTGAATCTGTTGCAGTTGTAGAGGAAATTTCAGAATTACTACACAAAGAACAGGTGGAAGAGATGCCTCAGGAGAATATTCCAAGTGAGGCTCTTGGATCAGTATCAATGCTATATGACATTGAAGGTTGGACATCAGATCTAGGATATAAGATTCTTGTACTTTCTTATGGAGATTCGGATTAGGAAGACCATCCCCAAAAGGAATCAGTTACCCTACCCACTGTGGCTGAAAATGTGGCAACCAAGAAGGACCTTGAGTCCTTAAAAGCTGAATTGAAAGAATCAATAAGGGAATCAGTGGCAGATATGAAGAAAAGTATGGTTGAAGAGATGAAAAGCGTGGATAAATCCCTTGAGTTATCCATTTGATGTGGTGTATCCAGTCTTGTGAAGGAAATTATGGATGAAATTAAAGTGTGTCACACTCAGATTGAGAGTTGGACAGGAGCTGTAGTTGCTTTGAGACAATCGATTGCTTCTCTGACTACCATGCATAGCTCTCAAACTCAAGTAAAATCTGACATTTGATATATCAAAGAAGTGGTCAAGCAATTTGTGATAGTTTTTTAGGCCTTTAAGAAGTCAGTCAAAGAATATCTGAATAGTCAGGATGAACTTGTTCAGAAGGTAGTTAGTAGTCTCACTCAATCCTTCAAGGAGATGGTGGCCTTCTCAATGAAACCTCTTCCCTCATCTAGCTCCAGTGTGAACCTTGACCTGATCCACACTATTTTTCAGGAAGAATTGGATAAGGCCAGTCCCAGTGGTACATCAGATACTCAGATTCTTGCTACCACTAGGGAAGTTACTAGTTTTGTTCGTGATCACCTACAGGCAGCTACTGCTTCTCAATAGGCAATCAAAAATAAGGTGGATACTTATTTTGAGAAGGTTTATACCAAGAAACAAATGACAAACCATTTCAAACTTTTGATTGAGAATATGAAGTTGCCTCCAGTGACTCAGGCCTTCAGAGAAAAGGTTAGTAAGCTCAGGGAGCTTACTCCTACCTTGGATAAATTCATTGAAAATAGAGATGATTTTGTGTCTGTAATGGAGAGAAGAGGGAGTATTATTATGGATTTCAGGAACTTAATATTTACCTTCCTGCATGTGGTTTCCAGACCAGTCATTATGACACCTGCCCTTCCTGCCTCTGCCTCTGGGAGTACCCCTCATTTGACTCTAGTTCAAGCCATTAGGAGCTTGACACCAATGATCACTCAGAGGAATACAGATTTTAGATCCGGTACAGTTTCTGTAGCTCAACCGCTAGTTGTGCCTTCATCTATTCCAAAACCCTCTACTGACCCTGCACCTGAACCCTCTGCTGCTCCTAAGGGAAAGATACATGTTTGAGAGGAGTATTGAGTGATTCTAGATCTTGTTTGATAGGATTCACTTGTATTTCTGAACATTTAATTTTCTCATTGTATCTATTGTACCTTAATGAAAATTCTCTTGTATTCTCTACTTTACTTTGTTCCTGTTATATTCTATTTGTATTCTCTACTTTATCTTTTCTCTGCTATCCTTCTTTTTTTTAATCACGAAGGGGGAGAAAATGACAAACTGAGCCAATGAGTGAAAATAAGAAATGAGACCTAAGAGTTACCAAAGGGGGAGAAACACACAAAGAGGAATGAGAAACTGAGACTTGAGAAAATGAGACTTAAGAGAGAATCTTGCAGTACAATTGAAAGGGGGAGGAATATGGAAGTTGTTGTTAAAAGAAACCTTTTCCTCTAATACTATTTCATTTTTTTATTTATTTTTTATTTTTTGGCATAAGTTGTGATTATCAAAAAGGGGGAGATTGTTGAACCCTCTGGGAATCTAGTTCCTTTATTATATTTTGATAATCCCAATTATGATTATTTGTATTTTGATAATCCCTATTTGATCAATGGTTAAATACTTATTTGGGAATATAGTTGATTTAAATATTTTTATATTATTTTATGTTAAAATATTAGCATTTTGGTTATTGGATGTTTGTACACTCTGACTTAACCTATTCTGCCAATAGAATGGTTAAACAAACTAGCTACCGTTACACACAAGTCCGCTGATATGTTGAAGCTACCGTTATCGCAAGAAGTCACCGATACAAGACAGAGCTACCGCTACCGATACAATACAGAGCTACCGCTACCGATAAAATATAGAGTTACCGCTACCGATACAAGATAGAGTTACCGCTACCGATACAAGATAGAGTTACCGCTACCGATACAAGACAGAGTTACCACTACCGATACAGGATAGAGCTACCGCTACCGATACAAGACAAAGTTACCTCTTCCGATACAAGACAGAGCTATCGCTACCGATACAAGATAAAGACACAGCTCCCGATACAAGAAAATTCTACAGCTACCGTTACACATCAAGTCTACCGTTACACAAGAAGTCACCGATACAAGCAAGCCTACCGTGACATCTACCTACCGATATCAAAACTACCGCTCTAGAGACAGAACCCGACACTGCTTTAATTTCTTTATCATTGTTTAATCTAACCAACGGTCATATTAGGTATATTTTAATGCATTGACATTTATTTAATTGGTGTCTGTTGGTTTTCAGGAAACTGTACCTCGTACCTGTGAAAAGAAATCATTTCTTTTGTCGGAGCTCATTCTTTAAAATGAAAGAAGGGGAATGAATACAAAGACACACAGAGACATATAGACTACGAGGTGTACTGGAAGAACAACCGAGTGTGCATGCAAAGAGACAACAGAACTTAGACGAAGAACTCATTCATTACTGTATACCAGCGAAGAGTTGAGAATGAGAACATAACACAAGAACTTCATTGACTACCTTTTTCTCTGTCACTACACCTGGATGTCAAGGAAGAAGACGACACTCTTTTTTCCATAGAAAACCCAGAAGAGGACTCAGAACCAATTATGATCAATTCAAAGGAGTCCAGAGCTGCACTGCAATCACTAGAGCCATTTCTAAACTCTAAATCTTTGCCTCTGTGATTTACTTTTTACATTTTGAGCAGTGTGTGTTATCTGCTGTATTTTACACACACACTGTCTCCTGTACTTTAACTGGAGGATCTTTAAATCCTCACTCATTCTCTTATATCTTTTATTTCCCACTGGGATAGTGGTAGAGGTCGTGCGCGACCTGGACAGCTGATGTTGTTGTTTTCAGTTCCCATGGATAACAGTGGTAGAGGTCTTGGACCTGGACAGTTGTATACTGTTGTAATCCCTGATCCAGGGTGTGGATCACTTTTATATAAAGTTTTGAGAGGACTAAGTCTCAGCTTGAGACTGAACCTCTTGGTTAAATCGGCTGTGCTTATTTATTTTCAAAGTTACTTTTATTCCGCTGCAAACTACTTTAAAACCAAAACTGTTTTAAATTCACTTTGATAATTAAACTCGCAAGTGTTTATATTAGTTGTAAATATGTAAGTTAGTTTCAAAAGTTAATCAATTCTTCTGATTTGATTAACTGAGAAATAATCAATCCATTGAGAACCTAACATAACCTTTACTTTGATATAAATTCACTACAGTTTGATTCCGTGTTTTATTTGGGGGATTTTAAGACAAAGTTTTATACAGAAATTTTAATTAGAACTCAATTTACCCCCCCTCTTGAGTGTCCACTCCGACCAACATTATGGAAATTATAAATACATATATACTAGATATATATGATATTTGAATCATGAATAATATTCTGGATATGATGGACTTTTGACGACCTAGAAAATTTACTTGAAATAAGTTCATTTTCTATTCAAGTGTTGAGTATTGACAAACTAACCGATATGAACTTAAATAATTTTGTAATTATTATAAAATGGTGATAAGTAAAATAAAATGAATAATAAAAATGAAAAATGTTCTGAATCAAGTACAAATTTAACTATGTTTATTAATTAGGAATATAAAGAACAAATGAGACAAGTCGGACTCAATGTAAGGGACTTCATCTCAGTCTCATTTCATTGAGGCATATTTTGGATTACGCATGGCCATCTTTTATATGGTGTATAATTATAAAAATTTTATTTTAATTTAATTTTATGTTTTTTTGAAAGGAATTTTTTTTAATAATCATTTTCTAAATGAAAAAAGTAATGTTTCTTTTTAACGAATGTGGTGAAAATGACCTTTCTCCTGTCATGAGAATTTATGATATTTGTCTTCCTTAACAAGTTGTAATGGTTTTAAAAGAAAAATAAATATCATATACCCTTTTAAAATATTTTTATATTGAAAATTGTTTTCAGAAATCATTGATTATGTCAATATCTTGAAATTGTATATTGTGATTGCAATGTGGAAATGTTATCTTTATTTTATTCTTGTTTTATGTGTTATGATTATGTTATGGTTCTTGGGAATTGTTTATGTATACGGGATGTTACATGATAAACTGAGGGAAGGTGGCCCCAATTTAGCTCTCTAATACATTGGTTAATGTGACAGAGGTAAAACTTAACGTCCCTCCTAAGATATTTCTGGAATATACTATGATGTGTATTCCAAAAGTATCCATGAAGGTTACTCCCTATATAACTGTGAAAGCTATAATGTAAGTATATTTTGGCTGCCACAAGTTACCTTTATGGTTTATTATTTATATGAGTTATTCATAAATCTTACGATTTTTGGAGGTATATTAAAAATCTTATGGTTTATGAGTGAAATGTGTGATTTCATTAATTTTTTTATATTCTTGGACTAATGGTTTCTTTCTTTATTTGGTAACCCTTACTGAGCTTTTTATAGTCATCGAGTGTTTTTGAAATGTTTTTCATAGGGTATAAGGAAGGTTAAGAGAAAGGAATAATAAAATAATATTTTTATTAGTAAAATAATTCTTATTTTATGAAACGGGTTTTATTATTTTAAAAAAATCGGATCGAGTAGAAGTGTATACTTTGTAATTTTTGAGATGTAATGTAATAGAAATGGTCTAATTCTATAAAGAAATAAACCTGAAAAGATCATCAATGATAATTATTGACTCAACACAAGATTATTTAATGATTAAGGTTAGGGAATTATAGTTGGTATTAGAGGCAGGTTTAGATAACATAAGAAGTTAGGATATTGTTAAATGAATATCCATAAATTATTTTTTTACTTTATGGTAAAATTGAGATAGTATAGAATTTAAGGACTATCATGTTTATTGGTTTGAGATATTTCTAGGTTTAGAATGGTTTTCCAGAGAGGAAACAATGTAGCTATGATGGTACAACATCAAATGAAAAAAACCAACCAAATCAGCAACCAGAAATGCTCTGAATCCGAACTGGACAGTTTGTTGTTGTGATGGAATAGTTGACTCAGGCTATAAATGGTGGTGATATCCATGAATGAGATCATCAAGATAAAAAAAGTAATATTCTGGTAGTGGAAAATTTCATGAGGCAACATCCCGCATAATCTATAGGATCATCTAAACATGTGCTAGATGAAGGGTGGATTAAAGCACTTGAAAATATTTTTGATGTCATGGGTTGTTAAGAACATCCAAAGGATTGTTGTGTTGTTTAGCATTATGAAGGTGAAGCTGGTCAGTGGTGGTCGATGGTTAAAATATCATGGATAGTTAGGAGATTGATGATATTTATTCGGATGAATTTAAATGGATGATCCTTGAGTAATATTTTTCGAAGGTGGTTACACTTCAGATGGAAAACCCATTCTTATAATTGAGGAAGCAGGAAAATGAATGGATTCTAATGAAGAAAAATTTACTTTATTGGAAAGGTATGCTCTAAATTTCATACAAGATATTTATATAAAGATAAATCAGTTTTACATAGGATGGAAGGTAAAATATATAAGGTCATTAGCTTTTATCGAGTTCAAAATCTATGAGAAACATTTTTGATGTGCTGAGAATTTATAAAGGGATTATTTCATCATTTTGTGGATCCATTTGTGGTTGTGTTTATAAATGATATTTTGGTATATTATAAAATCTTATAGGAAAATGAAATTTACATAAGGATTGTTTTCTAAACCATATAAAAAAGAAACTATATGGAATGTTCAGTAAGATTGAATTTTGGTTGCAACAAATTTTTTCCTTGGACATATAGTTTCAAAAGATGGCATAACTATTGACACATATAAAACAAAAGTTGTGGGGAGTGGAAAAGACCTAATAATATCATAGAGATCTATATTTTTCATGGTTTGGAAAGTTATTATATGAGGTTTTTTGAAAAATGTTTATAGTTATCTTGCCCACTAATTAAGTTAACTCGTAAAGGTGTTATGTTCATCTAGACAATAGAATTTGATAAATTATTTCATGAATTTAATATAATATTGGTGAATGCTCTAGTTTTGGCACTACCTTTCAGGAATATTAAATTTTTTATCTATATTGATGCATCATTTAAAGGACTTGGTTGTGTCTAAATTCATAATGCCCATGTAATTTCTTATGCTTCACTTTAGATGAAAACTCATGAGTTAAAAAACCCTACACAAGGTCTGAAATTACTTGTTGTTGTTTTCTCTATAAAAATTTAGAGGCAAAATTTTTATGGAATAATGTGTGAAATGTATAATGATAAAAAAAGATTGAAGTATATATTCACTCACAATGAATTAAAAATGATATGGAGGAGGTGGCTAGAATTAATCAAGAATTATGATTTGCACGATTCATTACAATCCAAGAAAGGAAAATAAGGTGGATGTCTCTTTGAGTCAAAAGAGTAATACTACATTAACCATGCTGTGTTTTGAACAAGAGCATTTGGTTTTTGATTTGATAAATTTTGGATTAGAAGTTGACGGTGTAGGGAATTCATATTTTGTGTTTCAGGTGGAAATGGAATCATCTCAATCCGACAGAATTAATAAAGATCAAAAAGAATACCATGAGTTAAAGAAAAAGGTAAAATTGGTTCAGAAGGGTATGTTACCTAAATTTAACATCAATAAAGACTGTGTTTTGAGGTTTTGAAAGATATTATGTGTTCTTTTTTATTCACAGTTGAATAAAGAGTTATTATAAGAATATCATAGTTCTCCATTATTTTTTTATCCTAGAAGTATGAATATGTTCATAGAACTTTGGGAATATTTCTGGTGGGATGAGAATGAAAATAGATATTGTTAACATTACCCTGAGATGTTTGATTTTTCAACAGGTAAAATCAAAGTGTCAATTAACAAAAGGGATGCTTCATCCTTTTCCAGTACCAGAGTGGAAATGGAAAAATGTCCCCATGTATTTCATAGTGGGATTACTAAAGACTTCTTGATGTAATAATGCAATCTAGGTTATTTTGGACCGATTGACTAAATCTTCTCATTTTCATTATATTCAGGATACTCTATCACTAGATCAAATTTCTCAATTGTATATGAAAGAGATATTTAGGTTACATGGAGTTCCTCTCTCCATCATATTTGATCGTGATCTGAGGTTCACTTATATCTTTTTTAAAGGCCTAAAAATTAGTTGGGTATTGAATTCAATTTTCATATATCTATTCATCCATAATCATATGGGTAGTCAGAATGAACAATTCAGACATTGGAAGATAAGATATGTTCTTAATCTGTGCATTTTCAATGAATTTGAGACCAACACCATTCTTTGGTTGAGTTTTCTTATACTAACTATTTTGATTACAGTATACTGATGGAACCCATTGAATCATTATATGAAAGAGGATTTTAACTCCATATTTTTGGGATGAAGTAGGTGAAGGGAAGTTGATGGGGACAGAACTATTAGAAAAGATGGAAGAAAAAGTTCATTTTATTTAGAAAAAAATGAAAATCACTTAGAGTAGGTAGAAAATTTACGTAAATAACCGAAGGAATGATAATTCATTCAAGTTAGGTGATTATGACTTTCCCAATGTTAATCCATGGAAAAGTGTGATGTGTTTTAGTAAGAAGAAAAAGCTAATTTGGTGGTTCATTGGACCCTATGAAATCTAAGACAAAGTTGGTTCAGTTTCCAAAAGAGTGGCTTTACCTACATGTTTATCCTAGATACATAATTTTTTTCATGTTTTAGTGTTTATAATGTATATGTCAGATCCATCTCATGTTTTGAGTCCAGAGGTAGTTCGGTTTGAAGAGAATCTTTATTATGAGGAACAACCAATCGGGATTCTTGAACATGGAGGGAAAGTGTTGTAGAATAACGTAATTAATTAGGAAACATATTTCTATAAAACCCATATGGTTGAAGAGGTAACATGGAAATCTGAAAAATGCTATGAGGGATAAATACCCCCACTTATTTGATATGTGAATAAAATTGTGAGGACGTAATTCCTAATAGGGGGAATGCTGTAATAACCTAGGTATTTATAGAATTATACATTTTCATATCTATTAATATTTACTAATAAGATAACAATTTTATTTTAATAAGGGAACTTTTTTAAATAGTGTACTCAATATGTAAAAGAAGGTTTCTTTTAAATCTTATGTTGCACACAACATTGAGTTATACCGAAAAAGAAATATAATATTATTTTTTTTTAATGGTACTTAATGCCAAGTTGTTGTATAGTAAGGAAATAAAATAACTAACTAAAATATAATTATGCATGTTTGTTAAAAAAATTTACATTTATCCAATAAATATTAGAGGATTTAAATGAGAATGAATACAATTTTAAGCATAAAATAATCTAACATTTAAAAAAGGTCGGTTTACAGCCTTTTTATGGTGAACACTTTTTAAATCTTGTTTTTGAATCTTTTATATTTTCTATTAGACAAAATAATCTTCTTCTCTAGAATAAAGATATGAAAATTTACCTTCATTTAAATTTTGGTATTTTTCTGATGAATTTCATATTTTCATAAATAGTGAAAAATAGTACATTTTAATTCAAAACTATCTTTTTATCTAATTTATTTATAAAGTTATATTGTCCATTTAATTAGTTTTAATGTTTAATTGTATTGTGTTTTTATCATTTAATCCAATTTTTTTCATTATATGTAATTTTAATGTTAAATTAGACAAAAACACATGTCAAACTTTTGATAGTTTTTTCTTCATAAAACCCGGTTTTCTTATTTGGACAACGAGAATTAATTTCAAATTAATTTTTTATAATTTTTTGTTTTGAATTTGGAAAAAAGGATTCCTTATTTTGAATCCAAAGGTCCAATTTTTGTGAATAGGTACCTTTTATTTTTTGACATTATGAATAGTGACTTTAGTAATTAGTTTTATTTACCATAATTAAAAGATAAATATGGTATGTAAGGGTAAAAAATAATATTTTTTTAAGAAAAAATTACCATAAAACTTATCCTAATCCTATTAGATGAGTTATTTACAATCATGATAATCCTTATACTGAACTTTTGGATTCTGGGACCCACTTGGGAGTGATAATGATATTCTATAATAATTAATTTAAAGTGAAGAGAAAAATTATGTAAACATCTATCGCCTTACTAAAACAATGTTTATATAGGGTTATATAAGTGATAAATTAGACTATAAATAGTAATTAGAAATCTAAAAATATTTTCCCCATCAAAATATTTTATTTATAATTTTTAGACATTAGATAAATGAATTTAATTATGAAAAAATGATGATGTAGTAATTGATTCATTAATAAAAAATTCAAATAAATGATATTATAAATATTAAAATAAATATTATTTGAAATAAATAATTTCATTCAAGAATTATCTAGGTTAATATGACATGTTAGGATTGATTCAATGTTTATTGTTTGAAGGAATCGAGTTATGAATTTGTAAAAAATTCAAGTAAGAATAGTGACAAAAAGTGACATAATTCATAACTTAAAATATAAAATGATATTAAATTCCTAAAAATCTATGATTCAGCCAAATGGTTAAGATAAGTCCAAATATTTAATAAGGAATTATTTTGGTTCATCTAACTTATATGGTAATTACATTAACCCACAATGGTTAAATAACATGATATCTATGTAAGATTAAAAAGGGTAAAATAAGGTTTAATAAAAAAAGATAAGGATATATATATATATATATATATAACATGTATAAAAATTATTTGATGGTGGGTAATTGAATCAATATCATCTTATCGTAGAATTAAATGAGTTTTGGACCATTTTTAATGGAAATTTAATTTATAATAAATTAATATTTCCAGACTTTCCTAAAGTGCCCATCCTCCCTCTTATAAAAGACCACCACCTCTACCCACTTACTCACACCAGTAACGCCCCTTGGATTGACCAAATTAGGCTCAAATAAGCTCCCTAAATCTATCCCTTACTCCTAGAATAATTATGTTTGGCATAAATAAATTCAAGAAAGCCTTTTGGATCAAATCAATAGAAGTTGCCTGATTAAGATGTAACGTCTTCCCTCAAGTTCCTTTCGTTTATTTTTCTTCTCCACTCCCTATTCTCTTCTTATTAATTTATTACATAACAAAACCAGTGTACCCAATATAATAGGATATTTTATGAGAATAATTGTAACTACAAATACACACACCTCCATGTAATAGATACAAACATATTTTTTCTGTGTACGATGAAATGCTGCCTCACAAAATGATGATTGTTCAATTTTACCCTACCACTTATCATAGTGGCCATTGTGGTATAAATATATTTATATATGATATATAATATATTTATATTGTGTCTCTACTTCTTTATTTTCTATATACAATATACCTTTATGCTTTCCATGATTTTTAAATATGAAAATTTCATTTGAGGTAGTGTGGACTACCGCCCCACAATGTGACATAACTTGTTCATGCTATACAAGGAACATATACATGATGGTTTTAAAACCTATGTGAAATGCATGACAATAATATAATACTGGTATTACAGTATATATTCATATATTATTCTTCTTCTTCTTTTAATATGATAATTAAATGATGGTAGCGTTCATTTGTACCTACGACTTAACATCTCCATGAACGATGAATTTCATTTATATTCTCAAAATATTATGGAAATTATAAATACATATATAATAGATATATATGATATTTAAATAATGAATAATATTCAAAGATGATGGAATTTTGACCACATGGACAATTTACATCAAAACATGTTCATTTTCGACTCAAGTACCAAATATTGACAAACTAACCGATATGAACTTAAATAATTATGTAATTTTTATAACATGATGATAAGTAATATATAATGAATAATAAACCAGATAATGGTTCTTAATAATTTATAAATTAACCTAGTATTATTTTTCATGAATATAAATAATGAACGAGACATGTCAGACTCAAGGTAAAGGAATTCATCTAAATATTCTTCAATTGAGGCATGTTTTGGTTTATACATGACCTTATTTTATAGGGTTCATAATTATACCCTTTTTCTTTTAATTTAATTAAATGGTTTTCAAAATGAATCGTTTTTTATGAAGAGTTTTACTAAAATACAAAATGAATGTTTCTTTTTAACATACATGGTGACAATGACCTTTTGACAGCCACAAGAATTATTTAGTATTTGGTTTCCATAGCAATATATAACGTTTTTAAAAGGAAATTAAATACCATATACCCTTTTTAAAGTTTTAAAAAAAATTGTTTTGATAAATCATTTATTATGTCAAAATACTAACATGATATATTTTTTTCAATATGAAAATTTAATCTTTCATTAATACATGTTTTATGTGTTGTGATTATGTTATGGTTCATGGGAATTATTTATGTATATGGGTAGTTCTGTAATAATATTAGGGTAGGTGAGCCTGAGATAGATCTCCAATTCATTGGGTAACATGACTGAGGTAAACATTAATGTTTACCCTAAGAGATTTAGGGAATATACTATGATGGGTATTCCAAACGTAACCATGAAGGTTACTCCCTATATAGCTGTGAAAGCTACAATGTATTTAGGTTATGGATGCCACATGTTTTATTTTTGATTTATGATTTCTATGAATTATTTATAAATCATATGATTTCAAGATGTATATTAAAGAGCTTTTGTTTTATGAGTGAAAAGTATGATATTATTTATTTGTATGTATACATATACTAATGTTTCCTTTCCTTATTTTTTAACCCTTGCTGAGATTTTTATTCTCATCCCATGTTTTTGAAAGGCCTAACATCTGGTATAATTAAGGTTAAGATAAATGAAGAATTTGATAATATTTTTATCAAGAAAATAATTCAAGTTTTATTTAAGGAGTTTTGTTAGTGAATATTTTTTGGATAGATTAGATGTGTCTACATTATAATTTTGGAGATATAATGTAATAGTTATGAAATAATTCTCTAAAACTAAAAACTAGAAAAGATCCTCAATGTGAATTCCTGAGATAACTCTATATTATTTAAGGTTTAATTCCAAAGACTTATATTTTACATAATAAATAAATACTAGTATAATTGAAAAAAATATTGACCATATGTTATTATAATACATAATGTAGATTTTCTAAAAAAGAAAATTTAAAAATATAAACAACATATTTTACACCAAAAATAAAATTCCATTTCAATATTTTAAAAATCCATTGAATATGAATTAAACATTTATTAATATTAAATTGAAAAACCTCGTTATTTAATTTTGTGAATATCAATATATTTCTGTATATCTTACATAAATATTGAATAATAATACAAATATATTAAGATAAAATATATTTAAATAAATCAGTCTCTGTATAAATATATTTATAAATATTATTTTTAGATGGAATAAACATAAATTCAATTTAAATAAATATATGTACAATAATAATGAATTAAAAATATGAATAAAAAATATAATATAATGATATTATCACATAATAACCTTCCTAAAGAAACTTAGACAAATACTTTCATCATAACCTATGGAAAGAAAACATTAAATGTGTGAGCTCAGATGATTATTAAGGGTAAATATTAGGGATATCAATCAATGATCATAATCGAGCACAGGATAAGAAAAATGGAATGGCCATAACATAAAATTACTATACTCAATTACTCAAATTCCATTAATTTTAAGTCATGGAATAAGGAATTATCATATCAAATGTAATAATTCATAATGTTACAAAATCATAAATAATCAATCATGTGCCATAAAACCAAAATGCAACAATGATTCATATGTTTTTGTTATATCTATAATCATATAAAATCACTCATTTTTTAATGATGGCTAATAAGATTATCATAACATATTGGGTTCACTCCCCATTCCATAATTTTTTTAAACATGGTTCAGTCCAAATATTATCATAATAGGTAGAGTCCCTTATTAAACTAGTTTATCTTCCAATTATATTTTTTATTAACAAATTAGATATATATCTTTAGATTTTTCATTATAGAGATATATCAATCAATGGAATCTAATCTCATAATGAAAATAATGGGTGTGTGTGTTCCACAAGATCATAAGAAATTAATGGTGTAATTATATCATTACCAAAAATGTTTCATAATAATTTCAACATTTCATCAAATCTTATCCCATTGAAAAAATGGGTTTCATAATGGTTTCAATATAACTTAGTTATCTAATGGGAAAGAAACAGTTCTTGTAGAATAATTATTAAATTGTCATCATCATAATATATCTAGTGAAATATTGTGGATTTCATCAAATGATCATATACCCAATGAAGTATAAAAACCTTTAAATCAAGTCGACAAAGATAAATAATACCAATAAATAATCACTTGTACCATTTTTGAAAACATATGAAAATATCCCTTTGTTTTGAAATAACATTAAATACAAATTTATAAAATATTGAGAAAATAATTTCCATTGAAAATATCAAAATAAACGTGTAAATGATTCTTCAAATAAAATTATTTCCATGATGGTGATAAAATTTGTTCACGATATAAATGTTAAAATAAGACATTCATCTCATAGTTTTGGAAAAGTCAATATTTATTTGATTGAAAAACCTATATGAAGATTATTTTTCAATAAAATATATTTAATTAAAATGTTAGTGATAATTAAATTTTAAACTATATCTTAAATAATTATTAACTTTTAAAAAACAATTTTTATTATTATATATATGTAAGAAAAAAATTATTGACCAAATTTGATATAATATATTATTTTCCGTAAAAACATATTATCAATCATATATAAATATATAGAGAGTAAAATGGTACTAATGTATTAAAAATATACATTTACAAAGTGGAAAAGAATGTATATGTGGTTTAAATGAAATTACACATATAATTTCCCTCTATTGAAATTCACGAATAAACAATCTTGATTAAAATGAGATTGAATGATAAATCCCTTACCTCATGTTATATATTTCTTAATATGTTTTAAAATTTCATTTATAAAATACATATATTTATCATAAATATATTATATAACTATATTTATTCATAACATACTATATTTAATTATAATTTTTATTTACAATTTTATTAATAATTTATTCATGAAAACAAATAATAATGTCAAAACTTATACATTATCCTTGAAAGTCTGAGTTCGGTGGTTATATTACATTTACCATGCTAATGGCATAATCAATAAAAGAATTATAATTATGAAATTAGTATAATATTTATTAATTATATAAAATTTTATAAATATTCATATAAAACAAGGATGAAAAGAAAATCACATCGTGGTGTGGTGGTTGTAGTCCATGCAAACATAGAAGTGATGTTGTATTTTCTAAAAATTGAAAGCTAATTTAGTTATATAGGATATTATAAATCCAAAATCATAATTATGTCATAAATATCACTTATAAACATTAAATACATCATAGAAACTATCCATTAATGTTGGTTATGGAAAATGAATCATATCGCTATGTTGAGGTTTTAGTCTATACATACACAGTAGAAATACGTTCATTTCCATTTAATAGATACATTATGAAAATGATTGATATGTCCTAAAATTAATAATTATGAATATGTTTTATAATTATATAATTTTTTACAATAGATACAATATATTTATATCTTTTAGATTAATAAATAAAATTTAGTGTTCTCGGTAAATAGTTATACATCTTCCTTGAAATGCCTCATTCTTCTTACACCTAAGCATCGAAAGAATATAATTTTTATCAAAAAAACACATTGTATTTTGGTGGTGATGAAGAAGGGATTTGGTTCGGTATTGGAAACTTTATAAGGTTGAGGGAGTGCATGTATGATTGGAGATGTTGTATCCTTTTATATTGGAGGGGGAGGACACACTTGAAATTTTTATCAAAATAATAAAATTTAATAAATTATAACACATTTAGTGTGGAATTAAAATGAGAAATAAAAAAATGTGAACTATATGGTATAAATAAAAAACCCAAGAGACTTAATGTAATAATTTTTTGATATTTTAAACTTTCTCTCTCAAGTTAACCCAATGGTAAAAACATTTTAACATTTTCCATGGTAAGAATGACTTATAGTTTCTACTATAAATTATGAAAAAAATTATGTTGATCTTATTAAAAAAATCATTACAATTAAAATTATTTAATTTATTTTAAAATACCAATTTATAATAATTGGTAGAAATTTAAATTAAAATAATTTTGCAAAAATTAACAAACTCATTTTTAGTAAAATATATTTTTTATGAATATAAGTGATTATAAAATTGATATATGATTTTTAAAAACTATTAAATGAAAGTTAATAATTTTAATTGAATATATTATGTAATAAATAAATTTAAATAATTCATCTATTGTGATTAATTTTATTTATTATGAATAAATCTAATTTTTTTATAAAAATAAATTTTTGATTAAAAACTATCTTTGTACCATCTTGTTCTTTTTTTCTATATTTAACAAAATTATAACCAATGAATTAATTTTGTACATGCCATGATAATGTTTTTTTATTATATTAGTTTGTATTATTCAATACTTTTAATCCAATGTCCATAAGATATTGGTCAAATTAACTAAAATTATTTTAATATGATATCATATCTCATTTAAACTCAGTGTTTCATGATAAAAATATATAAATGAAATAAAAGTTTTTAGTGAGATATATATCTTAAAATCATGGGATTTTACATTGAAAAGAATTAAAATAAGTTTATTCAATCTCAAATTGTGAAATAAACATTTGAAAACCAACTTATCATTATCTCCCACGTCCCATAATTACATCCCAAAAGTATATGATCTAGTTATTCATGATAGGTAAATTTTTCTCTAATATAATAGATTTTAGGGATTTTTTTAAATAAAACCAGTGAATTATCACTTAAAAATATTACCCAATGATCCACTATTTTGATTAGAAAAAAATAAATTCTTTAAAAAATTTGATATATACATATATTTTAGATATTGTATTTCTGAATTTTATTGATGTTATTAATACTTTCATAACTTATTATATACTTTCTTTACTGATTTTATATGAAATGTGCCTAATTTGTTGGAAGTATTAATGTTTTAATACTAAGTATAATTTTTGAGTATTTTTAGAAGTAGTACAATTGAAATTGTTTACTCTTTTATTTATAACTACCACCCTCTTAATACAATTTGAGTTTTTTGTAATTCAACATTCTTTATAAAATATTTCATTATAAGGAATCTAGGGCCAATTATTCTATTTTAAGGGTCATATGGATCACACAAGAAGGCCCACAATATCTGGGAAGAAAGTGGACCATCCATGAAGATTGAATTACTGGGCTCAATACAAAATTTAAAATTCATTATTTCTCCTCAAAATTTTGGAGGGACAATATAAGGAGTCTTGGATTAAAATTTCAAGGCCCAAATACAGAGAAAAGGGTCCCAACTGATTCATTTAATCATAGCACACCATTCTGGTTGGGTATTACATTCAGTATGGTATTCAAGACATGTCTCCTAATCTAGTCATTTAATCAAGCTGATATTTTTCAGTGTAAAATAGTAGGTATAGACGGCCGACATAGTTGAAGATTTAATTCATATTTAAAGGCATCATCATATTAAAAAATCCATTAATAATTTGTCCATTGAAAAAGAATTGATAGAAATGGACAGTTTATAATTGTTTATGAAAACTGCCATAACATTGGATCCATAAGTCCAAATTCCAAAAAAAAATGATTACTCGGAAAAAATTATTATATACAACTTTTTATAAGGATCTATCTCACGATTCAGATATATGGATGTCCAAATTGGCGATGCAAGTTGAGGAAAATATTTGGAATGCAAACTATCCACCTCCTTGGTATATAAATACATCCCCTCCCCTCCTTTCAAAAGTGTTGGCATTTCAGAAGATATGAGATTATATTGGAATGAAAAAATCCTTTCTAAAGTCTTGGGAAGACCTTCCACACTCATTTTTTCAATTGAGAGACCTTTCCGCCTCTCTTTGTTTTAATTTACTTTTACATCTTTCTTCATTTGTAATTTCAAAAGTGTTTGTCTTTGTAATTCTGTTTAAATTAAAGTTTCTTCTTCAATATATCTTATTCTCATCCACCTTTTTTAGTTTAATATTAATGTTCTTAAAATAGTTTAAATCAAGTTAAAACTATTTACCTTCTTTTTCTTCCTCATTCAATTGAAAGTCTTTTTTTAAATCTCTTCAACGATCGTGTGTGTTCGACGCACTACTCTTTTCTTATCCCATTCTTTCTGTTCTATTTATAATTCATCACCAAAATCATATATTACCAAATTATTAAATATCATAATTAATTAGTAAATCTACCATTGGGGTGTGTCATTATTTAGAAATTTTAATCCATTGAGAGCTTTTTCTTGGTGAGTGTTCTTTTATTTAACATAGTGTATGTTGGACCTAACATGTCAAGGATTAATGACTTGTTTTTTTTAACATGTGGTTTCCATGGATTAATAGAACCATAAATACACTACCATCAACAAGCTCTTATTGATATTATAAACATAAGTTAAGTTAAGGCTTGGATTAAATCCTTAACACTTGGAATTTTCAATCAATGTTATCTTGTGAAGTGGGTGTTGATTTGAATGAAATATAAAGTAAAGCTCAAGGATGTCACAAGATTAACTACCTAAAAATGAACTCACCGCAATATTTATCAAATTATTAAATCAAACACCAACCATTAATCAATTCACTTAAGCTCTGAAAACAAAACCCCCAATAAAAATATAATTAACTAAAAAAAATCGACTATTAAAAAGTATCATCATCAAGGATTTGACCAGAGTGCTTCTATACACATTATCAGAGCATGAGAACATTGAATGGTCGATAGGCGACAATCAGACGCACTTTCAGTTATGCATGTGTGTAGCTACAAAAAACATTTCTAGGAACTATTTATATTCATTTTGAATTATTTTAGGACTTATTTTCTATGATAACAATACGGGTTATTACGATATTACTTCTTATATTACTCAATTAATTCGTTAGTTAATTTTATACATTGATCATGTTTCTCATTATATAATTTCAGTTTTCATTCAGAAAAGTTATCAACTTCATTTTTTAAATTTTAGATAAATTTTAATAATTAATTGGACCTATTTCATCCATATATCTCTCACTATAAAGTTCCACGCCCTTAACCATATCCCTTGTATTTTTCTCCATGTTAAATATTAATTAGTTGATGGGTTTAGATAATTTTTTGAACTAATTATCAATATTTATAGAGATCATTTCAAAATCATTAGTGAAATTTCCTAGATTTTTATTCCTTTAGTTTACATTTGAATATATTTTCTAGAATATTGTTTAGGGAAGGATTTGTAGATAGAGCTTTCAATTTTTTATAAAACTAATTTAGAGTTTAAATGAAACAGGGTATATAGGATGTGGATAATATTAAAAATTAGACTAGGGACTTTTGGTTTATAGTTGTATCCTAATGAACTATGATTTATTTGGAAATTAGTTTATCCATTATTAAAATAATTTCATAAATTCTGGGTTGGGATTTTTATTCCCAGACCTCCATTGATTTTATGTAATTTGAAATTATGGTTAAGGATAAATAAAATTTACATATATTTTATACAATATTGTTATATTTTTAGTATAATATAATTAAAGGTATGGATGTGGTAATCCATAAATTTCATGCAATTGTGGAATGATCAATTTTACTTGGTTAATATTCAAATGATCTCATCCAAAATGATCAATAAATTTTATAGTCTGGAACAAATTCATACATATATGATTCCCATATTAAATTAGAAATGTAAAACATATATAATAGATACATTTTTGAATTTTTATATTTTTTATAACTTACTTCTTTATATACTATGGAAAATAAAAAAAGGATAAGATCGGATTCTCAATAATAGTATGAAGAATAGATGTGATCATGAATCAATAAGGCATAAATAATATGGAATGGTAAATTATGGAAATCATACGCAATTTAACCAATATCTTGACCACAAAATTCATCCACAGAAAAATATAATTGTGGTAATAAAATGGATATTAATAATTTTATTATCAATTTAGTAAATGTATAATATTGTATATCATGATTCTATTCATCATAATACTACCAAAACAATATTCAATGATAGTTAAATTAATTGGTAGGTATACACCACAAACATATTTAATGAAACCTTAAAATTTTATTTCATTATGATTATCAATGCATTGAGGGCATATAAAATTTTGTTTCCCATCCATCAATTCATTTCTAAAAAATTCACCATCTGTTTAATGATAAACATAAATTCCTAATCAGTATGCCTAGCCAATAAATTTCTATATCGAGTAAATATTACAAAATATCAATAATCACATAGATTATCAATAAAATTTCAATGTATAATATTATATGAAAAAATATTCTATGACTTAAAAAAATCATATCCTTGACAAACAAATATAAATATTTTAGGGGAATTTAATGTCTAATGATCACACTAACATTTGGTTTTCAAGAGAATATTAATGTAAATGATATTTAAAAAGATATGAAAGGTGAAAAAAATAGATTTTATTTTAAAATAAAATATTTTCAATAATAGATAAAAATGGACCTTCAACATCTAAAAAAATTAAATTTAAGATTATTTAATAAAATATCTAAAATCTTATCGAAGACTCTAATGAGTGAAAAAAGGTTATCTCTGTGGAAAATTATGATAACATCGTATATGTTAAAAGAAAACATTCCTTTTGACTTTTTAAAAATACTGTTGAATATGAAAATTTTAGTAAAACATTAAAAATATTCCTTTAAAGTATTTTGAGAAGTAATTTATTACTTTAAATGTGTTCAATAAATAAATTAATTAATAGAAATGACATTTCTAAAAGAATATTGAAACATATGGATAAGGGGAAAAATATACTAGATCAAAAACGTAAAATAAGAAGTAATTTTATTTTAAAATTTAATAATGATAGATTAACTTCAATTGAATCATTAATATTCATGAATAAATTCATATTAATTTTAAATACCTCAAGGGGTATTATAGACACTACAAAATAATAAACAGTTTTACAATAATATGTATATCCCAATGGAGTGGAAATTGTGATTAAAATCACTTACCTCAATTCTGAAACAAAATGAATGTTTGCCTCATATTAGACAATAATAATTTATTTATTATTAAATTAATAAATAAAAAATATCATGTTTATTATTAATTTTATTTTAGTTATTACAAAGTTATATTTAATTACATAATCTATTATGTTCACATCATACATTTTGATGATAATCTGTTCACTTTCCAAAATGACTTTGATAGGTTAACTATGATAATAGACGTAATTATTATGTCATCCCCATAATACTAATCAGGAAATAATTATAATTTTTAAATAAAAAATTTTAATTTTAAAACTATCCTTGAGAGACAGTTATGAAGAATGAACAATTTTACAATCAAAGAAATTATATGCGGTAAGTAATCATATATAACATTTTTATTTTCCATGTATCATTATAAAAAGAAGGTTTATATTATTTTATCATTAAATAATAATTATCATATCATAAATACAACATCATTTCATTAGTATTCATATATAAATCATTAATTTTATGTGGTGTTGATTAATGAATATTATCGCCTCATAGAAGTGGTAGTCCACACATACAGATGAATAACATTATAATTATTTACTTAATGAAATATAAATGAAATAGAAGATATATTAAACCTATATTATAAGCAATTTATTATTGATAACATATATAAACATTAAATCTATCATTATAACTAGTTTTGATAGGATTATAGAAAATGAATTATATCAGTTCGGGAGGTGGTAGTCCACCGTACACACGAACGATGGTTTCAGTTCCATTTTGAATGAGGTTGAGAAGGTTATTAGAAATTTAACTAAAAATAAATCTTCTTATCTGAGATATATAGATTTTATTGCATCAGAATAGTTTTAGATGGGTTTTAATAAGATAGAATAAAAATAAAATGAAAATTATTGATTAATAATTATTCCTATAATTTGAAAAACATCTAAATGGTTACAAAACATCATTAACATGACGTTTTTATGATTAAACAACTCTTTTAGATTTTGGGGGTAGAGTTTTGGAATAGATTTGAGTAGTTATTGGATGATCCAAAATGTTTTTTTGTGATAATTAAACAGGAAATCATGTTCACTTTTCTAAAGGGGGGGTACTCTTGGAATTTCATAATGTATTAAATTAATATAACTTATTTTTCACATTAAAATAGATATATAAGGTTAATATTTCATGATATAATATTTATGAGTTTAAATAATCTAATAAATTACATATTTGGATGCTTAATTTTTTTTTCACCAATATATTTTTTTATCTTGTGTTAACCCTTTTTAACAATTATCTTAGTTTTCAATTTTTTTTAATTAGGGGTTATTCAAGTTACAATAAAATTAAAATGATCCCATAAATGAGAAATTTATGATATCATAAACCATATCCCATTTACCTTGTTAAATAAAAGATATTTACTAATTTTTATTTTTTAATATATCATTAATTATTATGAAATAACATTAATGTCAATTTCGGAAGTATTCATTTGATATAATCTGAAATTAACATGATATAAATATAACTAGAATGTATTCCTTTAAAAAATCTATAAAAATTATATTTGTCTTAAAATTTAATTTAACTAGATAATTCAATCAAATTGTCCTTCATTTATGTTTTTTAAAAAAATTATATTATTTTTCTATTAATTGAATAAATAATATTTTATTATTTCATAAGAATTTATGTTAATTATATCTAAAAAATTAATAACATGAAATTAATTTCATTATGTAAAAAAAATAGCCCTGATATTTCATCCCCAACCTGATTTTATCCCTTTTAGAACATATAAGAGAGATTTAAAAGTAACAGGGTGATATTTGGACATTTTCATTTCATAAATTTTAATTTTGGTCACTCTTTTTAAAATATTCCCATAAAAAAGTATATATATACCCTATTAAGATAAGGGAATAAAAAACTTTAACAACTAATATTTCTTATGAAAAATGATTTCTTTATCACATAGTTTTAACTTATGTTAGTTTGAATAAAACTTTTACTGTGGTGACAGTTTTTTATAATTTTATGATGCATTTTGTAAAAAAATAATTATTAAATTATTGAATAATATAAATTATTATAATTTTAAATATTAAATCTATTATAAAAAAATCAATATTCAAAATTAGAATATATAAATTTTATAAAAATCCCATAATGCACGATAGAAAATATATTTTCGAGAAACATTTCCATTTATGTATAAAAGTATTTTTTACCAAGATCATGTATAATGTTGATGAATATGTAATTAATTTTATATTTTATAGATAAATGGATGTTATATAAATTTTGGATGAAATTAAAATTATTATAGTTCTTTTTATGGAAAATAAATGACAGTTTTACAAATATCATTGTATTCACTATTCACTGAAAAATCAATATTTTCCATGAAATCCCAAAATTTAAATCTTTGTTAATTTTGACACTATTAATACAGAAATGAATACAATATTATATAATCATATTTCAAAAATTGACCAAAATATGTTGCATTATTTTCTCAAAAAAAACATTATAAATAGTTTCTAAAGAAAATAGATTTTTAAGAGTAAAATGACATTAAAAATAATTAGGTTTTTATTTAAAAATAATAATAAATAAATTTTCATTGAATATATTATTAATATATATTTCATAACGTAGTTATTACTATTATTACACACTAATTCAACGACATGGTTATAATTATCATATTTAAAAAATAATATAAGATGGTTCATTTAAGATGGGTTGATGCGTATGATATACACAATCCAATAAAATGTTCTTTTAATAATACTAGGATAATATATTAATACTTCTTGAAAAATTAATTCCCTTGAAATTTTCATGAATATTACCTTCTAAAAACTATTACTATTATTCTTCCTAACATCCTTTTGTTCTGACACTGTTTCATTCTATTTCAGGATTTATCCAATAATTCTTTACAACTAGAGTCATTAGATTCCTCAATAAAAGATCTCTAGTGACATTAATATATATATTATATTGATATTAGGATATATCATGTTCTAATTATATTTCATTAGGGTTGAACACATGAATTGGTTCTGTAATATACTTTTTCACAGACCGTCCAATTGGGGCCCATGTTGTGACTCCCAACGCCCTCCTCCAATAGGCATGGGGATTTCGACTAGAACCAAGTGGGTATATCAATAAAATTTTAGTCCTTAGAATATTTACATATAAAATCACACACATATATATATAAACATATAAAATTTTGATATGTAAAAACAATTGAACAACCATACATGCATACATCTAAATACAACAACTGGAGTACAATGGGACATAAATGAATGTTAACATGGAAAAACATAAGAACAAAACAATGATTATTAAATCAAGTCTAGCACATAATGAGAGATAGGGAATACTAAGAAGATTCCATACTATAAAACCTCGGTCGTACTTGTCTCACTATTGACCATATGGTCTTGGTTTATCAAGGACTCTATCAAATTTTTGATCATCTGTACAAGACAAGACGCATGTGGGAGAAGACTATGCTGGGATGAGTATTAAATTACCTTGTAGGACCCCCTGAAATCACAGATCATTCAAACCATAATAATATACTCAACTCTACATAAGTTCATTTTAACAACACACGTAGATAGAACATCCAGATATAATTAACAATGAAAGACAGTTTAATGGTATGTCAAAATAGTAAATCCACCTTAGGATTCCATATCTAAGATTCCACATAGCACTCATACAGTAAAACAAAATTCTAAATCTGATAACAGTGATGGAATCTGCTCAAGATCTAATTCTCTCCAGGTCACTCCAATATTTTTTCATGGTAAATTCCAAATAGATATGATACACAGATGGGGATTACATCCAAGGACTTAGGGTGTAACAGCCCAAGATTTTATAAAAAAATATTCTTTTTAATTTTATTAAAGTCTTGTGTTGTACGCTACACCAAAAGGAGCTTGCACAACACGCATCCTTGACTTGCCTTGCATTACACGCAATCACGACCTTCCTCGATAGCGTGTGTAATACGCAATACCGAGTTTCACTAAACAACGATATGCTATTAAAATATTATTAAAACTAGCCGTTATGAATAGTAATAACCACTTTTTAAAACTTTGTAAATCTTATTTTTCAAAATGAACTTCATTTTTGGATTCGGAGTATCGAATTTAGCCTAAGGTGAAATTTTGGTACTTTTCGGATAACTTTCATATTCTGATGAATAGTGAAAATTACTAAATTATAATTAAAAACAACTTTTTTAATCGAAATAATTAATAGTGATAAATTATTAATTTGAGTGGTTTTAAATTATATTTAGAATATATTTTTACAATTTAATACAATGTTGGTCATTAGATGTAATTTCACATTTAAACCAGACATAATCAAGTGTCAATCTTTTGATAGATATTGTTTCTTAAAAACACGCTATTTGTTTTAACAGCGGGATTTAATTATAAAATTAATTAATGAAAATTCTATGATATGAATTTGGTAAAATAGACTTCATTTTTGAATTCGGAATATGAAATATAGCTTAGGATGAAATTTTGGCATTGTTCTGAAAAACATCAATTTTTGATGAATAGTGAAACTACTAAGTGGTAGTTAAAAAAATTAATTTCTTCATAAATCTTAATTTTACCGCTTCTGTGAATGGAATTTCAAAAATCCGAGAGACACGGTTGATGTCAGTAAGTAAAATGTGGTTCAATGAGATGAAAATAATTTTTGGTGAATAGTAACTTTTTACTTTTTTTTACCACAGTTAATAGTAAATAGGGTAACTAAGGGTAAATATGATATTACTATTACCCTAAAACATGTCCTAATTCTATTGAATAAGTGTAATTCGACCAAAAACAACCTTATGAATATAATATGACCATTTAGGTCCACTTGGATTAGATTATGACATTTAATATTATATTATTTAATGAATAGTTAAAATAGTTAAAATCAAAGTTTAATAACTAAAACATTTTTAATATGGGGTTATACATAAGATAAATTCGACTATAAATATTCATTAGAAAGATAAAACGATTTCCTACATAATTATATTTTATTTATAATTTTTAGACTTTAAATAAATTAATTTATTTATGACACAACGATGATGCAGTAATTACCCTTTTAAGGAAATATTAACATAATTGATGTTATAAATGCTCAAATGAATGTAATTTGAGACTTTTTATGAATTACACTAATTTTCTAGGTTACTATGATATATTAATGTTGATTTAATCAACTTTTTTCGAACATATAATTCTGTTATGACTTTCACAAAAATCATATATCAAATAGTGTCAAAATTGACACAAAATAGTTTTTAAATAAAATATTATATTATTAATTGTTATTTTATTCCTAAAAATCTATGGTTCGGCCAAATAACTTAGATAAGGATATATATATTAATAATAAACAATTTGGGGTTCTTTTGGCATGTTATAGTAAGTGTATTAACCATATAGTGAAAGAAAACAAAAAGACACGGTAAAAGTTAAATTATTTAACTTAGAGTTAAATCTAATTGATAAGGTTAAAATAATACCCTAAACTTGTCTAAATCTTATTGGATTATAGGATTTCGACCCAACCCCACTTTAGCTTCGAAATAAGACCCTTTGGAACCATTATAAACCGATTTTTACATTAATATAAAATAATATTTTGAGGTATTCCTAAGGTGCCCCTCTCCTCCCTTATAAAAGGACACCTCCTCCCCCTCCTCCTCACACCAATTTGAGCACTCAAGCTCGTCCAACCCCTGCCAAAATCTCTTCTCCACTTCCCTAGAAACATCCTAGAGGTTCTGGTCTTCCTCAAAGACCAATTTTAGTGCCCTAAGAGGAGGTCTCAAAGAGGCGCTTCAAAGAAGAGGTAATTACCGTTACCAATTCTTTCATCTTTATTTCTTCTTCCACTTCTTCTTCTTAGGTTGTTTCATTATGAAGTAATAACATCAGTATCACTCATATACTGATATGTTATTATAAGTATGAAACAACCCTATTTCACCATCTATCCATCCTACGGAAAAAGAAATCACTGCGCGTGCGTACGTACGGAATACCATCTCCACGCCGTGGTGTAATCTATTTTCCACCACCACCTTACATGGATGGGTATAATGGTGTAAAGAATAACTATAAATAGTTATTACAACATCATATTGATTCTAATATATTGTCTAATCCACTCCGATTCAATTCAATATTTATGAAAATGATATCATCGCTCGTGCGTACGTACGGACTACCGTCTCCACGACGCGATGAGATTCATTCTCCATGTTAACCATTTAAGAATGATTATAGAGTATATATAAGAAATAATAATGAAATATATGACATTATAAAGCTACTGGATTATGTATATATATATATATGTATGTTATCTACTTACTTCCATTTCAAGACAATAAGGAATGGAAAACAGCGTTCATGCGTACGTACGGACTACCGTCTCCATGAACGGTGTTTTTCATTTTATTTATCTATCTATTATATATATATATATATATATATATATACTGAATATATATGATATATAAATCAAATTTTATATTCTGGAAGTAAGTAAATCATGATATAAGTAATAATAATGTCAAGAACAACAAGTCAAAACACCTACGATAAATGAAACGATTTTACCCAAAACGCTTCTTTAACATGGAATTTACAAAAGAACGGGTAATATAATGTCATAAGTGAACCATATATGATATCATAACAATGAATATGATTCTATAATATGTCAATGACATTATTTAGATCATTATACAGGAGGTTCGGACACATACGAAGCAAATCGGACCTAAGGTAAGGGAAATATCACAATCTCATTTTTATCCGAGATTGTTTATTCGTAAGTATTTACTGGGGTGTATTTTATCATCCACATCCATGTTTCATCAATATGTAATATTATTTCCATCCATATAAAATTGTTTAAATCCATTTCTACCCTTCGGTGAGTTTTTAGTAAAGAATATGAAAGGAATCTTTTGTCGCTTTTTCGTACGAGGTGTTTTTTTGACTTTTCCGACAAAAGTACGAAGAATGTTTTTTTTAACTTATACGGTATGAATGGATTTTTAAAACATTATTTCCAAGAAGCTTCCTTTACAAGTTTTCAAGTTTATTTTTAATTAACTTCTTTTATTTTAAAGTCGTATGACATGTTATGAAAGGAAAAGTGTTTTTGAAGTAGAAAGGATATTTTCCTCAAGAATGATGTTCAAGTATTTTATCAAAATTATTTTCCATCTAAGATAATAAAAGGGTTCTGTTTTTATCCCTATTATTAAATGGATTTTATTATGTTGTGATGGAAATATTTTTATGAATTCCTTTATCTTATATGAATTGTTTTATGATGTCATGTTGTTTAAGAATCCCATTTTTATTACGTGGATTACGCTATGATGTATGGTTTATGATTATGTGGCACACATAAGAAAGGATTCATTATAAGATGGGTGGGACCTATATCTCCCTCCAATGCATTGGGAAAAGATTTTATATCTCATGAGATAGACATGGCTGGAATGGTAGGTTATACCGGTTCAGTGAAACAGGACTGAAACGAGGGTTACTCGATTCAGAAAGGGACTTTGTCCACTAAGATAGTCTTGGCAATGAGCCTTGACTAACAAGAAATTATTCACTATGATTATGTGTGAATGCCACAAAGTTTCATGTTTTAAGTTATGATTATTGTGATTACATTTCACTACCATGATTTATCCAATGTTATGAAATTATGATCTCTTTTGAAGGTTTTGATTTTCAAAAAGATATGATATGATTTTTATTTCTTTTGTTTACCCTTACTGAGCATTTGAGCTCACCCTTTTATGTTTTCTTTTCCCTAGGATATAAAGAAAGGTTTTAGGTAAAAAAAGGGAAGATCATTATGGGAGATATTGGAGATCTTTCACCACGATTAGAAGATTACGTTCCGAGTTTCCAAAGACACTAAACTATTAAGATCCTTGTCTGTGTGTTTTTGTTATGTACTAAGTATTCCGAAAAAGTAATGTAATGTTCCAGTACGTCAGGCTTCGGGTCTCTACATAGGGCATACCACCAACACAATATGGATTGACCTGCTATGTTGTATATCAACACCCATGTACTATTGGTCACAAATATATCATGAACTCTATCTAGGGAACGAAAATGAATTGGGGATCTCACTTCGGGCCTCATGGAGGGATTCTAAAAACTCTACCCAATAAGTCATGAAAAAGGGATTGTTGTCCTAGGAGTAATAGGATATTCAATACTAACCCTTTGTGAATGGATATGGGGAATAAATCCTAATGAAACATCTCCAAGATTAATTTGAAAAGGGATTTAAGGCAACATCATACGAGTACATGATGTGTATAAGGGGTATATACCATGACCCCCTTAGAGGGGTTCCTCCCCATGAAAACAACATGTGTCCCATGACTGTGGCCATCTAAAAGTACACAATGTGAATTATTACTATGTATTCTAACCATGCTTCAATACATAGATTAGACTATTTACTTTCTATCTAAGTTATGTATTTGTGGGAGTACACAGTCTACTGGTGCCCTTGTACTCAATCATTGTCCATGTACCCTATGAGGTACATGTCGCCCCACCATAGAGAGACCACATGCTGAGTGTTAGGGTAACCCACCATGTGATACTTAACATTTTATAAAACCCTAGTAACACCTATGATGGGCCCACACTATGTGTATATCAGTATTACATTTTGTGTCAGACATAAATTTATTGAAATCTAGATCTGAAGTCATGCATCTTCTTCACTGCTCTGACAAAAAATGTGACCACATCTCACACTGGAATACAATGACTAATGTTGAACATAACATTATATCATGGAAACATTGGAATCTGGATGACATTGAATTTGAAAAACACCTTCTAACGTCATTATTCATTACATTCTGAAGAAAAAAATCAGTTCTCTTAAAATGTCTCCTCTTTTATTTCTTCCATTATTGCAACATTGTCCTGTAATTCCAATCCTAGATCTATAATATCATATCTTTGTGAATATAAAATAGTGTGAAATTATTTATTTCATCAGGGTATGTTCAACAATAGGAAAAATGAAGAATTCTAACAATGAATAAAGAATTATAGGAGAAAATGCCAGAATTATCAAGAGGAAAAGGCATCGGTCAATGTTTTTGTTAACTAAGATTTGTTTCATCTACAAAGACAATTGGAGATATTATAATTAAATCACTTAAGAATTATCCCAATAAAAATAACCATAATAATTCACATCCCAAAAAATGAAAGATTTATGAATCTATATGTTTGTCAATTCATTCTCATTCATCATAGATATTAATAAAATTAAAATAAATCCAATAAAAACAAAACCCCTACCTTGGTTTTGATAAATTCCTAATGAAGAACATTGCTAGATAATGAACGTTGGTGAGATCCTTCAATTCTATCTTACATCAACCATTGATCTCTGATTCGTTCATCGTTTTCTAAAAAAATCACCATTGATTGATCCCCATCGGTTCTTAAGATCTCAAGGTTTTGGTGGAAAAACCTAGTAATTCCCCATAGCCATTTATTTTATAATAATATTAGGTCCAAGTATCAATTAAATAAAATCAAATACTTTTATTAATTATTTAAATCATTTTATGACTATGATGACTTTTCTATAAATTTATCATGCAAAACAATGTTATTTCATGCCTTCTATAAAACATGCATTCTCAACTCAATAGTTCCCTCATATTTTTAATTTGGTCCCCCATTTCGATTTTATTCCCATTTTTAGGAAAACTGTGCATGTGATCTATATAATTTATTTTATATATATCAAAAAATTATTCCTGGAACACCATGCCTTAGAATCGTACTCCATCTCATATCCTAATCTTGAAAATAATCCATACAATATCGAAAAATATTACATGGAAAATATGAATCATGATATACTTCCATGGAAAATGAAAATGGAACACATAATTTAGTTTAGATATACATTAAGTCATTTCCAAATGGTAAGACATCACTCCAATTCATTAAATAATTTCAAATCAAATGATGTAATTGGGGAATAATTTTCATATCAAATAAAACCATATCACACCATTTTATGGATATAATTTCAATAAAACATTATCACCCACTTGAAATTAAAAATCATTCCTTCTTTCATTGGCATAACAATTTCATCCTTTGAAATAATTTAATTTGATTCTATAGTTTCCATGTATTAATCTTGTTTCCCTCAATAATATCCTAGAATTCATGAATCTGTTCACAAAATTCATCCCAAAATGTTGTAGTATGAAATATATTTCTATATAATTCCTCATGTGACTCAATTTTACTACATTAATGAATATTTTTACATTAAAACTATGAATATGGTATATTTTAATCTCACATACCATGAAATCAACCTGATATGTAACTCAAAAAGTCCTCAAATGTTTAAATACTTCTATCGAACTCTCAAACATTTTGATAATGGTTTCTAGATCTCAAATAAAGATATGTAATAAGATCCTTCTGAATAGATTTTGAAAATTTCAATTTAAAATATGGATCCTAATTAGAAATAAATTAAATTGGTTATCCATGAATATTTTCATTATAATTAATAAGAAGTCATGCAATACTCTCAAGAGGTAAATCTTCTCTTATATTCAGGAAATGGTATATGGTAGGGAGATAAATAGTTACCCATGTTGAATTATTATATATACAGTTTTTTTGTAATCAAGTAACCTTTTATTTTTAAAATTTATCCCATTTTTACACAAGAATATATACAGGTTTTATTAATTCTCTATGATTTTTTCTCTCTGCCTACTCATATTATAAACCCAAGATTCATGAAACATAATCATCAATTTATTACTTTATTTATTCTAACAAAAAAAAATTTTCAAATAAATACACAAATTATTTTTAATAAGTTTTATAGGGATGTTCAATATTTTAACATAATCTAAAAGTTACCTTTATATCTCAGGTATATATAAAACACATAACTTCTATCAAAATTTAATAAATCCATCGAAATATACAATGTATAACATTTTCCTTAAATTCATTGATTATTTTTTTTTATTCTTAATGTCATGAATGGAACATTTGATCTACTAAGGATGGTCTTTAAATCATTATAATAAGGTGTGATGATTCTCTTTACATAAAAATTACCAAATATATCTTTACAAAATATATTAACTTATATTTCCTGTTAATTCTTGTTTATGAAATAATTTCATCATCTGTAATGATAAACTAATCATCAACCTTATTTTCTATCCTTGGGTGTTAGTGTATTGGGAAATTGAAGTCCTTTAGTATCTCACTCCATCATCTAAACATCATTTAGATCTCTCTCAATGAAATGATATATTATAGACACTTATGATCCATGTAAATCTCACAACATTAACCATAGTGATTATGTGTACATATATCCAATGAAAAGAATATGTATACACAATTAATTTCAAGAGAAGTATACTTTAAATTCTTGATCCATTAACTATATTGATTCCTAAAAAATAACTTTATCATTCTCCGTATGGAAAAAACCAATTATCTTATTTGATGAATTAATTTATAAAAAAATTCATTTATAGATCATAGATTCAAAATAAAGAATTCATCAATACACTATATAATATTTAAAACATTCTTCACGTTACATTTCCCATATGAACTTCAACCCTTTATGTGTATGTTCAGTTATTTAGTTAAACAAATTGTAGATTTTTTAATAATGTTTTTACTATATCCTTCAAAAAAAATTAAAAATATGTACTATAGTTTTGGTAGATAGTTTAATAATTCTTTAAATACCTTTTTTATTATAGGATCATGTATTATTACAATATTAGAGACAATATGAACATGAAAATAGGCCTTTTAAATCCATAATTTACACTTGTTAAATATCTATTTAAAATATTTTATTTTATTCCTGACATGAAATACCATCAAGTGAATTTTTTGGGCCTCGTATATTTTATAATATACCATAATAACATCAGTAAATACCAAAATAAAATAATATATATAATTGATGAATTATATGGTAATTATATTGATAAAAATATATCTTTCATTATTCAATACAAGTTCCATTACTATAATCTCATAATTCTTATACCTTGTTTCACATTAAATCTTTGTAATATAATCCTTCATTACATGAAATTAATGATACTCAGAACAAATTCAATTGGATGAAAATAATTGGGTCTGAAAATTTTATCTAATAAGCCATCAAGGTGAGGAAGATCATAATTTATCTTTATAAAAATAAAAATAATTTCCCTAAAATAAATTCTCAACCTCATAGATATGTCTTTCTTATTAATAAAATGATCTTGGGCTCCCCATGGTGAAACATTATTTCATATAAATACCCTTTCAAAAAACTAATACTATTTTCTCTCTAAATATTTTAAATATAGAATAGAGATTATATATGGGGTATTTGATATAGGTGGTTAATCATGTATTAAATCAATTAAACATTCAACTTCATGCCCTGGTGGATTTCATGGTAATTTATTATGAAATACATCTTCATATTCCAATAAAATATGTATATATTCATTTTTATGATTACCTTTTCCATAAAAATATTTTTATTTCATTCTTCCCCAATAATTCCATTCATATGAGATAATGGTGTTGGATCTATTGGTGACTCATATAATATAGTATCCCCTCTAATGAAAATCAATTATACCTCAACATCATGAATCATAATTTCCATATCTCAATCATTAATTGTTACATTATATTTTGAAATATATTCTAAACCAAGGATTATATCATAATAAACTATTGGTATCATAATAATGTTAGTTAATATGGATTTTTAATATGTCGTGATGGGAATTAACTAAAAAAAATTAGTGATATTTCCACTATGAGTTCTAAATAATTAAAAACTTCTTATAGTACTAAGAAAATATCTTATTTTAATAGATAATATGATATATATAAAATAGTTTAAATATCTTGATTCATGTAAAGATTTATATAAATTTGAAGCAATGATTTTGGTACCTTCCACCTTATTGGTAGTAATATCATTCGTAGTTGTAGTGATCACAGAAGTGAAGACATGACACCTTAGACTCTTTTATGAATGATTCCCATGATTCATGGGATATTTTATTGAATAATGTCACATTTAATTATTATTGAATCATAGGATATTAGTGGTATCATTATTTCCCTTCTCTCATAATATAGATAACCCCTGAATTCACACTTATAACAAACTCTCATACGATTCAATTATTTTCTGATTTGTTTCTTTCCACACTTTTCTCATGATATATATTCTATTTGTCACTTCATAATCATATTTTTTGTCATCATTATTTATTGGTACACATATGACCTCTTCATCTCTTGAATTTTATTGATGAGATTGGATCTTGTAAAATTATTCTCCATTTCAATGGAACATAATAATATATCATCAATTGATGAATGTTTTTGAGAAACTAGAGCACTTCAGACACGGAATTAAGACCAAGAAATATTTAGTAAATATTTATATTTAGATTTGGTATATCCTCTAAATAATTTCTAGAAAATTATGTAATTGTAGGCTCCTAATTAGTTATATTTAAGCCATTAATATGTATTAATGTGAACAATAGCCTCACCATTTAAGCTTATTTTTATTGAGGGATGTATTTTTCAAATAATATAACATTAAAAGTTATCCATCCTATGATTTCTGTTTCATCATATCCATTTTTTTGATCAATGACCGCCATTTATATTCATTACTATTCAGAAAAAACTATTGATGAATAACATTTACACTTTGATTACTTACCATAGAGATGGATATCATTTCAACAAACATAACCCATTTAATAGCTACCATTGGATTTTTAGATTTATTAAAATGTGGAGGCTTCTATTGCATGTTTTGATCCAACATTGGAGTGTCATGTTATGGAACAATAGGGTAGTTTATTCTATAAATTATATTCATTGTCACCAATGTATCCTTCTATAATATAGCCACGATCATCCTACATCAAATACTACCTATATTTAATTTTTTTAGTAGGTATCTCTATATATTATCCATGAGTGTTAATCCTTATTCTTAAATTAGGTTTCATAACTAAATAATGGAAAACACATATTTGTCTCAAAAATCATCATGAATATTGTTTAATATAATAAAAATCCTTCTAATAGTAAGGAATAACATATACTATAAGGTATTACAACACTTATCATGTTAGGTAGGTTTATTTTAAATCTAGTTCCAATTATTTCTACTTATAATACTCTATTACCAACTAGAACATGGAGAATCATGAAACCCATAACTAATGTATACATTAATAAATTGGTATAATATATTAATGATATCATCATGAAGGATTGATCATTTTATCATTCTTGGAAAATGTGAAATTTACAAGATTCACATATTACATTAGAAATATATAATACAAAAAATAAAATACATTTTTTTTAAATTATTAATATTCTTAATAGACATATTCATGTCCTAGGGAAACGAAAAGAAAATTGTGTGAACTCTAATGCTCTAGGAATACATATCGTAGAATTTATCATGAAGTAATAGGGAATAAAAAATATGGAATGATAAATTACTAAAATACATGGAATTGAATCAATAAAAATGAAATGAAATGCCTCCATTGATAATGTGAATTCAATAATCTCATGGATAATATATAAATATTCTTAAAAAATGAAATTTATAATATTTTATAACATGATTTTCGACTTCTTTTCATTTATCCTATCAAATCCATGCATCAAGATAATTTAATCGATGGGTATGTATAAACTGGAAACTCATTAAATTCTAGCATACTAATTTTCCACATGAGACCCATCAATGCATCGAGGGGATATAAAATTCTAGGAACCACCTATTACTAAATTTATATTTCATTACACATATATTTAATGATTAACATAAATTCATAATCAACATTCCTTATTATAAAATATATGTATTGAGTAAATAATAAAAAATATCAATAATTCCATAGTCAATCAAATAACTTTCAAAGTATAACACCATATGTAAAAATTTGTATATGGATTATTAATTAAGAATATCCACGATATTTTTTTGGATATTCTATGGAAATATAATGACTTGTTTTCATAATAATTTGAATGTTTTATGAGGTTGATAATGACCACAATATTAATCTAGTGATGAGAGATGGACATAAAAATTTTGATATTTTTGTAAAACTGAATTTGAAATAAATAGATACAAATGGAAATGAAATATTATTAATATGTAGAAATGATAATTTTTCATTATAAAACCATTTAAAAATATTAGAATACGTTATTCCCATTAAAATAGTCATGAAAGAGTGAATTTAAATCAATTCCACAAATGATTAAAGAGAATTTTTTTTTAAAGTTTTATAATTAAGGTTGAAAATCACACTTTCATGAGATATTTATAATTATTACATCAAAAACATGTAAAAATTAAGTGATAACATATTATTTAATTAATATATAATTTTAATAATAAATAATATTTTCAAAAAATAAATTTTTAAAATATGGACACTGAAGAAAATATACACAATTAATAAAAGAAATACGATCAGATTTTCAATTAAAAATTAACATAAATGAGTAAAATGAATTGAATCATTGATATTTATTAATAAATGTATATTAACCTTAAATAACTCAATATAGTATAATATTAGTCACAAAAAATTTAATAGGTTCATAAAAAGGTAAGTACCAATAGTGAGGAAACATATATGACAATCCATTATCTCAGATCTGACACATCACGAATGTTCCTTATAATATTGAAAAAAACATATGTTAATTATTTACATTCACAATATTATTTTTAATTTTTATTATTCCTTTTATTTTAATTATGACCTTGTTTTAACTAATTTCATAATCAATTGAGTTCTTATTGGGTGTTTTAGTAGCATTTGGTTCATTTGTCCAAAATGGATTTGGTAAGCTGACAATGTCAAAACAAGTAATTTTTCTATTATTTCTAGACTAATAGTAATTAATTATTAATTATTTTTTATTTAATTTTAATTTTAAAACCCTCATGTGTAACACCCCAATATTTTAAAAATATTTCATTATAGTCAATAGCATGTTTGACACGAAGCACCAAGCTTAAATGAACCATGAAATATGAAACAATCATAACAAAGACGTTAAATTCGTGGGTATGAGTGGTATTAAATAAATTATTAAATATATATATAATATTTTATAAATTATTTATAAATTATTATACTGTAATAGATTAATTTTTAGTAATGTAATTTTACTCTTCAAATTTCTTTTTTCTTCAAAATTGGTTTTTATTCCTTTCCATAAAAAATATTATAAATAATTTTTACAATGTTATGAAATTTTTTTTGATAAAATATTGTTAAAAATGTTAATAATAATATAAAAATTAATATTTTGTGGAACTTTGTGTTTTTTTTAATATAGATTGTTTAGTGAATAGTTAAGATATCAATTTTTTTAAACCAAATATTACGTTTCAATAAAATGATTAATTTTAAATTAAAATTGTTTTTAAAATTGATTAAATGTATATTTTTATTATTTTTTTATATTTAGTACACTTGTTTTCTTTTTAATCATCAACATATCATTTTTTTAGTATATGTTTTATTTTTGTGCTCATAAAAGGATCTTTCTAAAAAAATGTTTTAATATCTATAATGATTCTACTTTTTAATTAATTAAAATAAAAAATGATGAGGAATTTTTGAAATGAAAAGTGTATATAATATATAAATAAATTATAATTTATATTAATACTATTATTATTATAATCCTTGTAGATAATGTAAAATAATCATTTTCCAAAAAAATCACATCTTGAGAACCATTTTTTATTAACTCTGCATATTTAATTTTAATTTGATTATTTCAAAATAGGGAAATTGAATATGGTAAAATAGATTATCTATTTGTAATAATTATAAATTATAATATAAAATAACGTTAAATTATATTTTAACCATAATTAATAGTGATTAAACTAAAAAATAATATGGGTTAATTTGAAATCGGGTTTATTAGTGGGGTGTTAAAATAAAATTATAAGGTAAAATGAAATAAAAACATGAAAAAATAAATTTTATTGAAAAAATTAGTCTTTATCATAACCTTGTATTGATAATGGTTCATTTCAGATCCCTTTGGAATTTTAAAAACATGGTTAAAAATTTTTCATTTCAAAAACTACAAGTGTGCCACATAGCTCACCTGAAAAAGATCATCCAAACTCCACTAATATTAACAACTTGAAAACATTTGTATTGGCCAATACATGAATAAATGTATTCCTTAATTAGTAATATTAATCTAAGTTCGCTTATTGTGATCATAAATTAATCTTCAGAGTCCTTTTAGTGCTAACATATGGGGTTGTATGAAAAAGATGTATCAATATTAATCAAGAAATTTAATTTTATTTATTTTCCCACCTCGGGAATCTATTATCAAATTATTATTATATAATAATTACCAAATCTACAATATAATATTATTTCATAAATTCAATGTAAAGAACTAAATATGACTCATATTCCATCAAATGGGATACTAAATCAACAAAACTATGTTGAGAGGACTAACGCCTTGTGAATTGATGTCATTATTTTCCAACATCACCTCTCAGGGAATTTTAAAATGTTTCATTTGAAGTATATATTTTATATTTGTAAAATATTTATAATTTTAATATTATTTTATCACACATACCTTCTTAATTTCCATTCCACGGAGGATATAGTTACGTCGCTTGTGTGTGTGGAGGACTACCGCCTAACAAACCAATGGGAATCGTTTTTCACTAATGCATTACATGGATGTTAATATGGATGAATTAAATTAATATATGTTATATAAATAAAATAATTATTATATTTATGAATTATTCATCATTGTTAAACTATAAAATATCATTATTGTTCTTATAATGAATAAATGATAAATTCATTCATGTGTACATGTGGACTTCCACCTCAATAGAAAACTGTTATTCGTTTATCATCACCACAACCCATGGATGTTATCAATAAGTAAATTTATATTATTTTTTATATATTTATGAAATTATAATAATTAGAAAATTATAAAATAATATATATTTTATTTCCATAATGATCACTGAAAAATGAAAACGTTACTCTTGTATACGCATGAGCTACCATCTCTATGATCATAACGTAGTTTATTTTTTAGGAAGAAATTTCACGATTGGTTATAAAATATTATTCTTTAAATAAATATTTTAATTATTTAAAAGTATTTATTTTTTATATGTTGAAACTATGTCCTCTTTGACCACAGAAAATACACCAATGTTGTTTTGAAACAAAAAACAAAACCTCCTCAGAACAAACGATGTGGAATTAACTAATTATATATATTAATATTTGATAAAAAATAAAGGAAATAAATTATTTATGTTTAAGATAATAAAACATTAAATTTTTCTTACAAAATAAAATAATTAATATGTCATTATTATATAATAGAAAAAAACACACATGGAATGTCTGGACTCAAGGTATGTGTTTCTCTTCACAGTTTTTATTTCTATGTGTCATATTCTATATTAACAAGTTATTTAAATGATTTATTGTATATTATTCCTATTTTATATATAATATCTTGAATACTTTAAACATTTTGGTATTTTATGATTCATTTTAAATTATTTCATCCAAGGGTATTTGGACTAGTGGTTACTAGTTTATAATGAATTTGATAACTCAATGTTTTTCATTGTGTTATATTATTTATTCATTTTATTTTATATAATATATTATATGTGTAATATATTTTTCCAATACCTTGTGGTATTTATAATTTTTAATTTGGATTTTCATTTTATATACAAAAACATATGCATAGATTAATTCTAAAATTCAACTGTATGATATTTTGAAGTTTATTCATCACAAATTCACTTTCTTTGTCACATATGTTTATGATATTCAACTATATTAATTTTGGATGTGTATACACATCCATTTCAATTTTTATGATTATAATTATATTTTTGATATTTAATGTTTAATTCCTTGATATTATTTCAGATGGATTATGATTGAAGAGTTAACAAAGTGGAAAATGATTTTCATTACTATACCGTTTTAATATTTTATATGTTCAAAGATCCATTAGGGTAAATAATAGTCTATATAGAGACCCTCATTTTTAATTATGTCTGATTACATAAATTTAAAGTCAAAAAAATCCACAATGAGGATCTAGTGGATTAGTGTCTTGGGAAAATTAATACCACACATATCATTTACCAAACAAAACACACACATTTATTGAATTACTTATTTTCTATCTTCTTATTATCCCTTGAATTATCCTTAGTAAATATAATCACATGAAGATATATATCAATAAGGGGTGAGATAAAATATTATTAATAGTATAGATAATAACAATATATCATGGGGTGAGAATAATCATAACATCATCATAAAAATCATAAGAGGAAGCATTAGATAAAGTCATGGAATGTTGTAATACCTAAAAAATGAAACATCATGTCTTAGTGGTAAACTACTACACATAGTTGTGAAAAAATCTTGGATCATGTTCGTGATTACTTATATTTTCTCATGAAATACATCACATTACCCAATTCATTAGAGTTATATATAATTTTAGGCAAATCTGTCACAGCATAACATTTACTTTTCACTATGTAATTCTGGGCGCACCCATCACATCATAAAATTTAAATTATCATTCATGCCATATAGAACGTATATGAATCATCGACATAAAATAACCCATGTAATGGAATGGGTACCATTTAAAAAATAATACATTCATAAACATTGGGCTACCCAAGGAAAGTGTGAATAACATTCTTGATATATGAATCATTAATCTTGAGTGAAGATGAAACAATATCGAGAAGGAAAATGTGTTTTTTTAAAAGAATATTTATTTTCGAAAAAATTGTGTTTTACATAAACTCAAGTATAACACATGAATATCCCTTAAATTTTATGATAATTATGATAAAAAAAATTTATGGAATATTCATGATGAAGATGGTGTGAAAGAGTGAAAATACAAAGAAAGAGAGTTGGGTTTGATAATTCCACTTACCTTGTGTCTAAATGATTTCCCAAAATTATTATCCTTTATAATAAATTTATATTAATTAATTAACAATTAAATAAACATTTATAAATTAATATGATTCATTATGGTTTTATTATATTCTTTTATAGGCGTTTGGATGAGTGATAGAGTTTAATTTCATCATTTCGGAGGGTTTGTTTTCATAGTTTTCATGATCAGTTCACTTATATTCATGAATAGAAGTTATTATAAAATGAGGATAAATATCCATAATTACTATTATATGTTATTATTGATCATACAAAATCATAAATGATCTTATAAATAATAGGTTATATGGTATGAGGATGAATCCATAGATAAAATTTAATAATGATTGTTTTAAGTTATTCATGGTGGTTTTTCAATCACAATGAACTCATTTTGTTTTAAAACTTAGTATTATAAATAAAAGTTACATACATAAGATAAACAGTATTTAATCATACAAATTACAATCTATTTTAAAATGTTTAATGTTTTTATTAATATCATTGAAGGCGCTTTAACGAATATGAACCTGAATCACCCACAAAGTCGGTAAATTGGCACATCATGGGTAGTGATTTCATTTTTATAATAAAAGAGGGATAGGTGGAATTTAATTATTAGTATAAAATTAAAAGGAAATCATTATATTATATAAAACATTAGATATTTATCAGAGAGAATAATAAAATAAATGAAAATGAAACGAAATTAAAAGAAAGATAGGGGTTACATCTTAAATATATCCTCCTTAAGAATGTGATTAGGAAAAAGGTTTTGGTATGTTTATGAGACCAAGAGTTCCTATAAGTGGGGGAGGGGCTAGGGAAGAGTATTGGTAATAATTTAGGCAAGGAAAAAATTTTGAGAGGTGTGAGGAGATTAGGGTGTGAGGGGTAGTATTTATAAAGGAGAAGGGGGTATTTTCTCATTATTTTAACCATTAGTTTATTATTTTTCACTAGACAATAAATATTTAGGATTAGTGTGAATAAATATAGTAATTAGTGCATCTGAGTTCCAACCAATAGACACTTGGATCATCCAAGGCTCATTCATAACTCAAAAATTCTGTATTTTAGCATTTATCGTAAATTATCATATTTTACTATTCACTAAAAATTAATGTATTTTTAGAAATATCCCAAAAATTAACCCTAACCATTATTAAATTTGTATAATTTCAAAATTATCTCCATTTTAAGATAATAATTTTCTAATCATGAGTAATTTAATTTTTAATTAAAATCATCATTTTCTTGGAAAATATAGATTTAATATTATAACTTCTTTCAAAACCCTTTGAAAATTTTCTTATGGTCTCAAAAATTTATCATAAAATCAGAATTCATAAAATTAAAAATTTATGATTAATTTTTTGAAAATACATCTTCTTTTAAAGTATTAAATTAATCAAAACATTATTATTAATGATTTATGACTTACAAAAATTCCAATTATTAATTCATAATTACATAAATATTTAATTACTGTAGTATGATATATGTATATCATGTTTTCACATATAAGAGGCCTAAATTTAATTTATACATTCATGGTTGTGGTTACTATTAAATTTTCCATTTTACTGTTCATAAGGTTCATATTAATATTCCTAATGTCAAGTTACTATTTCATCTGTTTTGGTTTCTTGACTTCAGGAAATACCTTATTTCTTTAATTAATCATTTATAATGTTTGTATTGTGTTATAAATGTGATTTAATGTGATTATACTATATGAAATTAAGACACAAAGGGATAAATTTAATTGATAAATGTTTGGGTCATTATTTTCTTCCCCCAATTTGAAATTTCACCCTCGAAATTGCATTTTACATAAACAGTTGAAGGTATTTCTCCTTCACCACCTCCTCGAGTTCCCAAGTTGCTTCTTTATAATTATGGTTCCTCAAAAACACTTTGAAAATGTGGGTTGTCTTGATGCATAGAATATTATCTCCCTAGTCCAAAATCTTCATTGGATGCTCCTCATAAGAGAGATCATATTTCAGATGTACCACCTATGAGTTCAGTACATGTGAGGGATCTGGTATATACATACAATGAAGTGATACATGGAACAGATCATGAACATGATCCATATTTAGTGGATGTGCAATCTTATAGGACACGGCCCCTATGGGATAAAGGATACTAAAGGGGCCAATATACCTTGTTCATAACTTCCCTTTCTTTCTAAATTGCATGACTCTCTTCTATGGTGATATTATAAGGAAGACTTTCTCTCCAATTTAGAATTACAAGTACTTCCAAAGATTCATTTAATATCTCTTTTGATGACATTGAGAAGATTTTAAATATTCCTAAATGAATTTAACCTTATTAGTTATCTTTTTCACAAGATCAAGTCTAAGTATCTTTCTTTCTCCAACATTATCAAAATAGGTTGGAGTTCTACATCACTTTCCATACAGAGCTTCATATGGTGTCATCTGAAATCTCAAGTGGAATCTATTATTGTATGATAACTCAACCAATGGGAGATGATTATCCCATCCACCTATGAATTCTAAATAGAATTCACTTAGTATGTATTCCATCATTTGAATAGTTATTTAAGATTTACTATTAGTTTGAGGGTGACAGGCCTTGCTAAAATTTAATTCCTTACCAAAAGAATGTTTAAGACTCCTCCGAAATTTAGATGTGAACCTGATATCATGATTAGTGAAAATCTAGAGTGGAACCCCATGTAGTCTCACTACTTCCTTCACATATATATTTTACAGTTATTCAAGTGATATATCTACCCAAATAGCGATATAGTCAGCATCCTGGTGAGTTAGTCCACCACTACCCACATCGCATTGTTTCCATTGGTTATATTTGAGAGTCTAGTGAAAAATTCAATAGTTACATTCTCCCATTTCCATGTGGGTATAGGAAATGTATGCATCATCCCTTTAGAGATATATCACTCATCTTTAACTTGCTAGCATATCAAGCAGCTTGATATATACTCAGCAAGATGCTTTTTTATGTTTCCCCACTAGAAGTGTTCTCAGAAATCATGGTATACATGGTACTCCCAATATGGATAGATAAAGTTGAGCTATGTGTATTGTGCAATAAATATTTTTTTATCCCTAGTTATGAAGGCACACAAATTCTCATTCCATAATGAATCACACCATCATCATTGATACAGAACTCTTTCAGTTTCCCTTCCATTAAAACAGTCACCTTTTATTATAACTCTTGATCAACCCTTTATGCCTCCTTAATATTATATTGTATATATGGTTGGGAAATAATGTGGGAAAGGTACGATTTATTCTAATTTTTTATGATTTTCATAACTAGAAACCTGTATTTCCCATACCTTGTATAGATGCCAGTCTTCTGAATATATTCTTTCTTCAAATTTAGATGATGATTTACAGAATGAAGATCCACATTTTAGAAGTACTGAGCTTATCATAGATTATCCAACAAGTAATAAGTCCATGGAATAGGAAACTTGTTCTTCGTGGTGATCTTTTTGAGTTCTATGTATTTGATACACAATCGCATTGATCCAACCTTCTTTATGACATAGATCATGGGTGCACCCAAAGGTGATACACTATGAATTATAAAACCATTATACAAATACTCTTGGAGGTGCTTCATTAAATCATTTAGTGTGACATGATCCATACTATATAGACACTTTTAGAGAGGATTAGCATCGGGGTTTAGTTGTTTTAAGAACTCTTCCTCATGAACTGGGGGATGTCTTAGTAACTTTTATTAAATAAACCACTATATTCCATCATGAGGGTAATTTCCTCTAGTTTGAAAAAATAATTTACTAAATCATTTGAGATAGGTGTGATTCTCTATAGGGAATAAAAACCCACACCAGGGAATGATTTTAAAAAAGAGATTCATGATCCTCCTTGAACTTGTAGAGTAGAAGGAGATGATTTGGCATATGAAATGATATTTTGATTTCCCAATAGTTGATATGTTCTCTATATAACATGATCTAATCCATACCTTGTACATCATATAATTCCACCAAGGGAAGTATTACAACTATTATGGAAGTGTCTTTACACATATACCAACAGAAAAAGATTCTATCACTTGGGTTGTAATGATTTCACCACTATGTGTTTTTATGGATAACTCTACTTCATGGTTTTAGAGTTTCAGTTCAATAGTTCTAGAAAACATGAAATATATAAAGAAATAAGTAGAATTAGAATCAAATAATAATTTTTCCATTAAAGAGTGAATAGTAAGTTCACCTTATACAACTTCATTTCCTTTCTCCACATCAGCCGTATTGATGGAATAAACTGTGCCTTTCTCCATTGGTTTTGTGGCTGGTTATGTTAATTAAAATCAAGATATTGAGTTTTAGTGCACTGGATTTCATAGTACCCTTTACCTATATAGTTTAAAGATTAGACCATGGTTTTTTCTCTCCTTTCCTCTACCACATTTTTCTACCTTCTCATTTCTTTTCGACATTCATCATCTCAATGGTCTTTTCTCCGACACTTAAAGCATTTCGTCATCCCTTTGAGGTTGTTCTCATGATAATTCTTACATATTTTTTGAAATTTGGATGGTTGATTTTTCTTTCCATAATTCTCATTTGATCCTCCAACTTGAAACTACATCTTTCATTTCTTATTTCCATAGAAACAAGTCCATTATCGAAAATCTATATCATCTTTGAGATCACATCGATCAACTTCTTTATAACTCATGAAGTCTAGAATTTCAAGAGCATATTGAAGGTGTGGTTTTAAACGACTAATGAATATATCAATATTTTCATTATTGATAAAAAACATAAATCCTACCTTGTAGGCCTTGAGAAATTTTCTGTCGTAGGCCTTGATGGATTCTCATTCCTTTTTCTTCAGCTCCATGAACTATATCCCCATTTTTTTTAGAGTTTGAGGTAAATACTTGTAAATAATCATTATATTAAATTTTTCCCACTCCATATCTTCAATTTTAACCTTCAGTTTGGTGTACTTAAAAAAATATCATCATGGATCGGCTTCTCTATATTGAGGATAAATAGAAATATTCACCTTCTCCATCTCATAATAGTGAAGAAAAGAAATGATCACTTCAGTCTAGATGACCCACTATTCATAAACTAATGGATTGAACAATACACTAAAATCCAATGGTCGTTACCATATAAATCACCTGATATCTAGTTTCTCACTCTTAGGTGAAGGCGTCCATTCCACATTATTCAGTTTATTGTTCATAACCTAAGACATCCGAGTAAGCATCTCAATGAAATTTCAAACTAGACCTCCCAAATTATTAGGGGTGTCATTTGGGAAATTGATACAATTCCCCTCACATGGGTTTTGGTCCTGGTTTATCATGGTTCCCACCATTTTCTTAAATAGAAAAGGTTAGACAAAACATAAGTCCATAAGTAGTGAATAAATAATATTGTCCTTTATGAATTTAATTATAAAAGAATATCATGTAGGAACCTATGTTTATCATTTTCTAAAACAATTTTTCTCATGTTCTCACTTATAATTAGCCTTATAGTAAGGATTTTCACTAAGGTTCTCTAATCTGAATTCCAAAATTAAATAATATGTCCTCTCATAACAACAATAGTGACCCTGATTTTTCTTCAATATCTTATTACCTCATTTAAAAATCAAACAGCATAAAATAAGTACACAATTAAGATCAAAAGGTTTATTTTATTGTACAAATTTGGATGATACATAACATTTATAAAATAAAATATAAACATTTATTTAATTCCATCTTCTCTGTATTCATATTGTAACTTGAATTCTCCTTAGTGCATGTAATCCCATATTGACATGAATTAAAAATGGATGTTACAAAATCCTAGTAAAAGGATATATATGCACATGAAACAATATAACATGGGGTGATCATAATCATAATCATGAGAGGAAACATTATACAATGGCATGGAATGTGGAAATGCCTGAAAATGAAACATCATGTCTTTGTGGTAAACCACCACATAGACTTGTGAAAAAAGATATAATCATGTTCATTCATACTTCACATTTCTCATGAGATACATCAAATTACCCAATGAATTGATGAACCATATATTTATGGGTATAACCATCGCATCATATCATTTATTTTTCACATTATAATTATAGGTGCACCTGTCACGTCATAACATTTATAGTATCATACATTCCACATAAAATATATATCAATATTGGATACAAAATAACCGTTGAAAAGGAAAGGGTATCATTTAATAAATCACACATTAATAAATATTGGGTTCCTAAATTAAAGTTGTAATAATATACTTGATATACGAATTGTCAATCTTGACTAAGATGAAAAAATTGGGAGAAGTAAAAGGTGTGTTTTTTTTAAGAATGAATTTTTTTTAAAACATTTTGTTTACCATAAAATCAAGTAGAAAAAAGTTATATCCCAAAAAAGATAATATAAATATTAATAAATTATATTTAATAAATATCTATATTAAAGATGGTGTGAAAGAGGGAAAACACAAAGAAGAGAGTTGGGTTTGAGAATTCCCTTACATTGTGTCTCAATGATTTTTCACATTATTGTCCTATATAATCACATTAGATTAACTAATTAACAAATAAATATACTTTAATACTTTAATCAGATTCATTATGGTTTTATTACATTATTTTATTGTCTTTTAGATGAGTTATAGACTTTAATTTCATCGTTTGGGAGTGTTCATTTTCATAGTTTTCATGATCAGTTCTCTAGTAATCATGAATAGAAGTTCCTATTAAATGAGGATAAATATAAAGAATTGTTATTATTTATTATTAAGGATATTATAGATTATTAAATTACCTTACAAGGATTATAGTTTTATGTTATTAGAAATAATAATTAGATAAAAGTTAATGATGATCATTTTAGGTTATTTTAAGCGGGGTTTCGATCACAATGGACTCGTTTTGTTTTATCATTTAGTATTACGTATAAATTTTATTTCCATAATATAAATATAGTTATATAATAAAAATTAATATATTCTTTAAACCATTTAATCATTTTATTATAAACCCTAAAGGCATTTAAGGAAAATGAATGTGCATCACCCATGATGTCGGCAAATTGACACACCACGAGTGACAACTTCTTTTCTATAGTAAGAATGAGTTGCAGGATTTTAATTATAAATAATCAATTAACATGATATAATTTCCAAATATCAAGCATTCTGGACTTATCATGAGATTTGGATGATTTTTGGTGAGGATATAATAAGAAAAGAAATGAAATTTAATGGAAATTAAATGAAAGAGATAGATAGGGTTTACCACTTAAATATATTCTCCTCGAGAACCTCCCTAGGGAAAAAGTTTTGGTCTTTTGGTGAGACCAATAGCTCATGGACTTGAGGGAGGGGCTAGGTAAGATTATTGGGATGAATTTTGGAAGCATAAAATCTTTAGATGTGTGAGGTTAAGAGGGTGTGAGGGGTGTTATCTATAGTGAATGAGGGGGGTATTTTTTCATTAGTATAATTATTAGTTTATTATTTTTCCCAAGATAAGAAATAGTCAGGATTATTATGACTAAATATAGTAATTATCACATCTTTTTTTGAAACAACGGTAGATTGAAGAAACTATGAATCAATAATGACTCTAATATTTAGGTTTTTAGCATTTATTATAAATTATCATATTTAATTATTCACCAAGAATTAAGGTGTTTTAGATAAATAAAAAAAATTCACCCTAACCATTTTTTGATGTGTAGAATTCCAAAATGGAATACATTTTCGCAAAATACTTTTCAAAATATTTTTAATTTAAATCTTAATAAAAAACATATTTATTTATAAAATATAGATTTTAGAATTATAACTAATCTTTTAATGCTTTGAAATATTAATTGGGGTCTCATAAAATTATCTTAATATCATAAGAAATCAAAATATTAATGTATAAATATAATTTATCTAAATAAAATTTCTTTTAAATTATTAAATTAATCAAAAAATTGTAAATAAATATTTATGACTTATAGAAATACCAATATTTAATTAATAATTTTTAAAATGTTTCCATATGTATAATTTAATATAATTATATCATATTTTCAATTATAAGATGCCTAAATTTAATTTATACATTCATGGTTGATTTCACTATGAATTTTTCTAGCTTACTATTCATAAGGTTCATATTAATATTCCTAAGTTCAAGTAACTATTTCATCAGTTTTCATTCCTTAACTTCTAGAAATAACGTCTATTTCATTCATTCAGCATTGAAAATGTTGTTATTGTTTTATTAATGATATTTAATGTTATTATACTATATGAAATTACTATAAGAAGGGACAAATTCCATTGATGAATTTTTTGGTCATTACATGTTATTATTTTCTTAACGCATAAATTTAATGACCAATGGTTATGACTATGGTTAGAATGTTTGATTTCAATTTCCTTAACTATTTATTCAAAAAATATAAAGAATGTTTTTTGAAAGTGATATTGCTCTTGTATTTTCATTTAGTTTGGGTGTCTTCTTATTCCATTTACATGTTTTCTAAAATGTTTTAAAAAAATTCTTGACCCCCTCCATCAAATGATACCGCAATGAGGGAGGGAGATAATAACTTCCCGAGTCTCACCTCTAATAGGCCCCAAGATAGTGACTAGCACCGAGGGTGTAAAAATATCATGTATGGGAGGAATTACCCACTATAATAATATAGGATGGGGAGATAAGATGAATCATCAACAAAAAACTCCAAGAAACGATATAATAGAAAACCCAAACCATATCACATGCATTTATAAATATAACTGATGTAGATAAACATCACCAAAAAAATACCAAAAGTAAATATAAATCATCGACACAATAACTCTCAAGGATTTGAGGTAGTAATGTCCATCATGGTAAAAGAAATCCTCTTGGAAAACAAAAATCAGTTTTATATACATAGGCTTAGCATACAGGTATACTGAGTAAAAAATACTCATGTCTCTCATGCACATATGGAAGAATCATACTAATACACCTTTAATATAACAATAGATCCAAACATCACCTAAAAATAATACTATCTATCACAACTTCAGAATGCACGCTCACCAAATAACACACCTGAAGTAGTATAATATAAAGTAAATTACATCGATTAAAGGGTACCTAATAACACTTTCCCAAAGATTAGACACTCTCACTCCCCAATGAAAAACGTCCTAGTACTCCCACCACTTCTTAATATACGACATAAAATCCAACCCACACACACCATGTCCTCACATCACAACCTTCCAACACTAACCTTATCCTTCCAACACAATCAACCCACACACACATAGGGCCTACAACACATCCTACCCACACAATCGTGGCCACATAAGACATCACATCTCACCCCGAATACACCTAGGAAAGAACACCACAACTCATCCTGAAGACACATTGGACAAAACATCTCAAATCAACCTGAAGACACATGGGATACCACATCTCATCAAATCCAACCCAAAGAATCTTCTGTTGTCATCACCTGGAAAAGGGAGTATGGAAGAGTCAGAGGTCATTCATCCATCTTCCCTCTGGGATGTTGGGAACGACACCCCTCATGTGCCTTTAAGGTGTTTGGTACATGGTTCTCAATGTGGGTGGTGTGCCTATAAAAATAACAAGGAAAATAAAAGTATATATATGTTTCATCATACACTCAATCCCAACCTATTGGTTCACAAACAACCAATTGATTCACAACATTGTCACTTTTTCTACCACCTCTAAATGCACTACATCTCACAACATGCCATAAAACCAATTTCAAATTTCCAACCAAATAAATTTAATCAACCAATTCATTTAATTTTGTATAATAAACCACATTTAACTACACAAATAATAATTTAATTTTCCATTAAAAATTTTCCATCTCATTAACCAAACCAACCCATGCCATTTAAAAAATCATAAAACATTTACTTAGTCCATCACCATTTAGGATTCTATCACAACATAACCACATATCACAAGAAACTAGTCATCCCCAATAACCACACCTCACCACCCCATAATCATTTCCCACAAAAAATCACCCTACCATTCTAAAATAATAGCTAAAGAAACCATCTATCCCACACCCAATTGTAGTCATACATTTTCATCCCACAAGCACAACCACACATCACAACACATCATGATTATTTTACAAATTTATAAAGGGAATATTATCATATTTTACTTTATTTAAGGGGATTATCACATAATAAAAGATATTATAGAAACCATTTCATTATCCAAATGAAATTTTTTAATCATTTTCTATTTTAGGGTGATATCACAACAATAACAACCAAAGCAGCAATCATAGCACATGTATCTAGTGAAAAAAGGACCCCAATGGCCATAATTTTTCATAGGGCATCAGGCCCTTATAATACACAATTTGAAAATAATATCAAAGGTGAAAAATGTGAAAAAAACCCCCATTACCCTTCAATTTCAATTAATTATTTCAATATAATTTATTATGTTAACAATAATATAACCTATAGATAAAAAAATCCACTCTAGTATAATACACAATAAAGAGAAATAAGGTATTTCCCGCCTCAAAATTTTTTTTCCTACCCACAATACATTGTAGGGTGATGAAAAACCCACTCAAAAACTAATATTTGACAAGAAAACTATAGATCACCAATGGGTGGTTCAAAAATAAACCCAAAAACTCCCCAAACTTAAGTAACACCACATTAGCAGAACCCCGAAAAAGAATGGAATGTACCAGATGACAAATAGAGGAGAAATCACCTTGTATAAATATTGTGATCCCAAGGATCGATCCCCACTGAAAGGAATCTCCTAACACCGAAGGACAAGGTCATCAAATTCCTAGGATGATAGAAGATCTGTTGACCTAATGGTTTGGAAAACCCCCAAGAGGCTAAAACATTTAAACTGTACAACATTAAAGAAATGTACACATTTTAATCCCCTTTCTTGTTGGGTAATACCTAGATTCCAGGTTCCACTAAAACAATCATCGCCTTTTTATTATTTAACCCCTAAAATAATCACATTTTTGACCCTACCTATACAATCTATTAAAATAAAATTCACATCATGTAATAAAAATAGCTAACGTGTATTTCCTATAGAAAATCTATTAATCCTCCAGCATCCACTAAAAATCATGGATCATTTTCTCAACACATTCTACAACCAAAACTAGAGAAGTAGAGAATAAGAAGGTAATAGACCATTACATTAGATAACTCCTTAATAATTTACTCCCTTAGAATGCATAATCAATCCTGGATGAAAAGGAGGTTGCTCTGACGATGGTGAGGCGATGGAGATGCCCTAGCCGATGACGGAGTATGGACTCCCCCCCCCCCTCCCTGACGGTGGGAGGGGGGAGGATGGGTTGGCTTCACCGCATCGAGGAGCACGGAGGCCCTTTGTACCATTTTCGAACCCTAATTTCCTCCCTGATTTCCCATCGATTTCCATAAGCCCGAAAGTCCCAGATCTTCACCTTAGGGAACCGCAACTCTTGATCACTTTATCAGAATTCTATGCGGCTTCAAGATTCTTGGATCTGACCCTGGTTGCTCAGTTCGTGCATTGACGGCCTTCGGTTGATGATTTCGATCATTTTGTTTTCAGCGATTGGGATCTACATGATCGGATAGTAAAAGGGTTAATTGATAATCGTCACATGATGATACGATTCTCTTCAGAGGAAGATTTAATCCATGCTTGGTCCAGTGCTCCTCGCAGATGCAGAGGATGCAATTTCTTCCTTCTTCGATGGTCTGTCAACCTTTTCATGAACCAAGACCCCCCTACGGTTGCAACATGGGTAAGTTTGCCGAATCTCCCTTTTCCCTTTCAAAATCCCTCTATAATTCATATGATAGGAAACTTATTTGTTCATTTTTTATGCTCTGACGCCCGCACACCCTATGTGAGTCACCCGGTAAATCCACGCATTTGTGTTGAAGTGGATGCATCGAAGCCACCGGTTGATTGGGTATGGATTACTGTAGGGGAGGAGTTCCGTTGGAGGCAGGCTGTTGTCTTTGAGGATTGGGTTGATTTCTGCTCGAGTTGTAGTCACATGGGTCACTCGTCCAGTAATTGTATGGGTGGAGCTAGGAGTCGAAGGTCAGTTGCTATGTTGAAGAGACCTGGTAGGTTTCCTGGTCAGGGGATGAGAGGTACAAATGCTGGCAAGTTTGGTAGTGCGGCTGACCTGGGTGGATCAGAGTTGGGAAAGCAAGTGGGGCGTGCTTTAATCCATCTGTAACTGCCCTTTTTGATAGATTGAAGCAAGATATTCAACTGGAAAATGGTGTTAATGGTCCTGGTATTGGTGCTGGAGGCAACGCGGGAGTTCTTGACTCTGCTAGGAAGGATCTGCATCACGTGCATTGGCCGGGTCAGGATGCTACTGGCGAGGGCAGTGGGCCTGTTGGTTCTGGAGATGATCAGCAGAAGGAGGGAGAGTTGCGGCTGGGTCCAGTCTGTGATGGGCCAGCGCCAGAAGAAGGAACCCTCTGTCTGGCTATTCAGAAGTAAGTGCCACCGACATATGATGGTGTGTTGCAGGTCTCAGGTGACATTTTCAATCAATTCCAAGATCTGTCTCATGTGGAAGAGGAAGGGAGCTCCTCAATGAGGAATAAATGTATGCAGGTTGCCTTGGAGGGTGGATTAGAGAAGGAGGTCGATGCTGGTGATGAATCTGTGGACCCTCCACAATGTGTGGCTTTGATTGACAATAATGGACGATATGAGCAGGGGAAATCTAGTTTCCAAATTGATCCTATCATTGGAAAATAGGGGGATATGTCAGAGAGTGACAAAGAAAATCCGAATGGCTCAGTGAGGCCCTCTTATTGTGATGGTGTCAAGGATGGAAAGAAGAATTCTAGAGTGGAGAAACCTCCTCCAATTAAGAGAAGGCCGAGGAAGGATTACTCTACCTTGCCAAAGCCGGTGGCGCCAAGGTCCTCCATCAATCAGTCCCATAAGGAATTGATATCTCTAGAGAAACTGAACCTCAGAAGGAAGTACGTGAAGATCCTTAAGAATTATGAGAGCTCGGAATGGGAATCAGTCATTGCAGAGGATCTCCATGGGTGCGGAGACGGGTATGACTTTTATGACATGTAATTGGTTTCCCCTGTCTGATTACCTGTTCACTTGACATTTCTTTTCTTAAAAATGGTCTGAGGATTTTCCTCGGACTGAGCTTTCCTGGTAATCCTAGATGAAAAGGGGGTCCGAATAACCACCCCACGAGATACATATAAAGAATATCGTGACACCTCAATCACTACCACTGGATAAACACACCGAGACAAATGGCGCAAAACACATTACACAAACATAATCTTGATCCTCTCAAATAACCACACTTACACACAACCACTAAAAAATCTCGACCTACACACATCCCAAACCAAAAACTACTATAAATAATGAAATCCACCATTCAAAACACACAAATGAGGTAATTCCATCTTCTATGTCAAGATATTATCCACTATAGGCGGTACTGACTCACCTACATGTGTTTAATCGCATCGTACTTAATCCAACTTGTTTATAAATCTGGTCTTCCACTTTTCATATGTTATTAAATTATAATACATCACACCACACACATCAAAAACCAAAGAAAACTTCTCATCTCATAAAACCAAAGGATCCAAACATTACATCACTTTGTAGAATGGAGAAAAGATAAACTCAAAACAACTCCGGGTACTAGTAATTCTTTTTCATCTTTCACCCCCAAGTACTCTCTTCTAGGACAAGATGTCTCCTCAATATATGATCCAAGTATATGTTTCATTCATGCAGATCCTTCTCCTAGAAATCTCGGATCTATACTTGTTGCTCCACAAATGTCATGTCCCCCTCAAAATCCAACTCCCCCTAGTCAAGTACATGGGATTCATTATGAAGATACTAATGAAGTTGAGTGATATGGAAGAAAATGTGAATCCTCTCCAACAGTAGCGGAAATTCCAACTCGGAATACATTTCGGCTACACCCCCCAATATCTCAAAGAGATCAAAAAACATAGGATAAATCATACCTCTAATATAAAAACTCTACTACCCAAATCGGGGGGCTTTATGAACATGTGTTCCCCAACCATGAACTATAAGGGCCTCCTCATGTGATCAACATAATTCTTCTTCCGGTCTGGCACTACTTTCATTCTATCATGATCAAGTTGAACCTTCTCTATCGTTCTCTTCAATACATCCTGGCTATGAATGGCTATTTGCCCAACCTCCATCTACCACAATGGAGAACGACATGGTATCCTATAAAAATCCTCAAATGGGGCCATTAGACTGTAATAGTGATAGCTATTATTATATGAAAACTATACTAAAGGTTGGTGTCATACCCAAGATCTACCAATGTTCAAGACACATGATAGTAATATATCCTCTAGCATCTGGATAGTCCATTCTATCTGACAATATATATGTGGCTGCAAAGTAGTGTTGAGGAGTAACTGAGTACCAAAAGCATGTTGCAATCCCTTATAGACTCATCAGGTAAGCTATGGGTCCTTATTGAGATAATAGATCTTATAACTCCATTTAACTTCACTACATCATTCATGTACACCACATCCATGGAATCCACCATTCACGACTCCTTAATCACTATGAAGAGGGAATATTTCATCAACTAATCCATTATCACCCATATGGAATCAAAACCACCCTCAGTGATGGGTAAACCTATGTTGAAATCCATTGATATATCATCCCATTTCCACTCAAGGACATCTAAAGGTTAAAAAATCCCACAAGGAACATGATCCCTTTCCATTACTTATTAGAAAACCAAGTACCTTGACACAAACTCCACCACACCACATTTCATACCGGGAACCAAAAATAAATCCTCAAGCAATGGTAAATCATAAAAATTCTTGGGTGTATAGCCAAATGTGATCTATGGAACTCACAAATATCTCCCTTGTGAATTTCTATTAGAACAAACATACTTTCATGAAACTGGATTCATTTTAATGCATCCTCTAACCATCCCTCTATAGCATCATCATGGACAAAATGATTGTGTATCAACTCTGCCTCTATGTATCCATATTGAGAATCCTCCACCTGCTATAGAAGAGAATATCTCACCATTGTATACACACGACATCATCTATAAAATTCCATCATTTGATCTATGTGTATGGATAGAAACTCCTATATTTCTTTCCAAGCATCCCTAGACTCCAGAACGACGCCCTTCATTGACATCATACTCAATGCATTGAACAAAATATTTCCCTCTCATTAGGGGTATAAGAACTAAAAGACATAATACTAAATAAACAACATCAAACTCTATTATCTCATGTTTTGATAACATTGTTAAAGACACGCATCATGGTTTTTTCATCCGCAAAGACCACAAGGTGATCCCCAAAGAGGTAATGTCACCACAAAATCATAACAAACACAATCACTGATAGCACTAGATAATGGGTGGTATAGTTAATATCATGGGTTCATAACTGTATATACCCATAATAGATCACTTCCCTCTTCTTCTTCAAGATGCACCCTGATCCAAGATGGGAATCATCACAAAAAACCTCAAATAGTACACCTTCCCTATGAAACCAGAGCACTGATGCACTAACCAAATTCCCCATCAGGTAATGAGACATTATATGGAAATGACCACTCAACAAAAAAGTTTAGTAATTCATAGTAAAATCTATCAAATGGGATGAAACTCAATAGAATAGGGTAAAATCCAACAAAAATATCATGTGAGATTGTGAAAACTAAAAACCTCTACCACATTTTTTGGTGCTTCCCTAGAAAAAACCACTTACACCTTTGATGTGTCTACTTCCACACCCAGTAGAGACACCACATGCCTGAGGAAATGGACCTATCAAGACCAAAACATTCCCTTGGATAAAATTTCATAATATTGGTGGTGTCAAATAACATTAAAACATTTATAAGATGTTTGTCATGCTCCACCATTTACTTCGAGTAGATCAATATATCATCGATGTCCATGACGATGAACCCATCTAAAAACACACAGAATAATGGGTTCATAATCCCCATGAAAATGTTTGTTGCATTCATAATACTGAATGGAATGACTACTAACAAAATGTTCACATACATACACTGGAAAGAAATATTCAGGATATCACCCTACTTCACCCTCAACTGAGGATATCCAGATGGAAAATCAATCATAGAAAACAAACTTTCCCATCTCAAATTGGTAAAAATAATGTCTATCGTTTCAAAAGGGTAACCACTCTTAATATCCATCTAAATAAACCTCTGGTACTATGCACAACATCATACAACTATCCTCCTTCTTGTAGAATGAAACTAGAGATCCCCACAGTGACACAAAGATAGATTAATCCCTTCTTCATCAGATCATCTATGTGATTCCCTTACTCCCAGTTCTCATAAGGTTTTGTCTGATAAGGATCCATAAAAATTTGGGAAGCACTATACTACAAGTCTATCCCAAACCCATCGTCATGTTGGGGGTGTTTTCAAAACCAACATGGTAAAAAACATCTAGTAACTCCCCAACGACCCTACGAACCTCTTCCACAACTGAATCCACTGATTCAACTAAAAATTAAACTAACATGTAATGAAGGGGCTCTAAATGAAAATTGAAATCCTAATAACTTCTCTCCCTAAAGAAACCCACATGCTAAACATCTACATCTGAAACAATGAATCTCCAATGAATGCATTCAATAATAGCACCTATAGAATAAAACCATTCGATTTAGAAAATGAAATAATATAACTACATTAGTAGAAAGAAAAGATAAACATGGGACTGATGCAACCACAAAATCATTATACATTCTTGGTAGACATCAAACATAATGTTCTGGAATTTTAATTCCATATTAAACACTAGGGGTAGAGGAAGCCTCTCTACATATAGTCCCATTGAATGGTATAAAGTAGTTGAAACAAAGTATTATGAATCATAGAAATCAAACAAGGAAATATCAAGGACACTAAACAAAATGATCCTACTTCTGCCAATCTATGGACCCTCTAGAACTGCAACCCTCACTATGTACAACTAACCCAACACAAATATACTGGATAGCTGATGACGACCTCCATGTCCATGTCTGAGCCACATTCCCTAAATAGGAATTACTTCCTGAGGTTGGACAATACATTTTCTATCTCCACTTAGTGAAGCATAAATCTACTACCCCTGTTGCTGAAATGGCCTCACGGGAAACTACTATTGAGGCAGATGATGAACCTATCCACCTCATCCAAACTAAGAATGAGTATACACTAGGAAATGGTGATGAATATGAACATGAATTCCATAGAGAAAACACCTCGATTCCAACCCCACATTAATGTCACAAAAACAATAAGGTCAAAAGGGAAGTTGACTAGGTTGAATCCTCACTGGTCAAATCCTTGATGGTCTTGGTGCTTGAGACCTACCACTGACTACTATTTCTCTCAAGTAACCCTACAGATTCCCAACCCTTGAAAAAAATCATTGTGAGTGCATTCTCTCCACCCCCTCTTTCATCTTTTGAACATTCATATACTTTGGAAACATAAAAGGTGTTACTACATACTGGAATGATGGAATGAGAACCTCCATAATAAGATTTAACGAGACTCACCTTCTAGAAAATGATCTAGGTAAAAACATACAAGGTATTTGATCTTTGTTTCCAAATCACACACTGATATGCGCCCCTACTAAATTTAAATAATCCCCTACCTATTCCTTAACTTTATGTTTGATTAAAGGAACTCCACTTGGAACTCCTTCTAGAGGTCAATCCAAAAAAATATCTTCCTCCTTCTATTCTCCCAAATATAGAGTGCACCAATGAAACATAGCTCCTTACATCTAACTGACTACCAAAGGGACCCACTACTCCACCAGGACCCATATTAAACAAAAAGATACCTCAAGATTCTCCATCAAGATTCGTGTCTCTATGTCTGAAACACTACCCATGTAATCCCCCAAATAATTTTTTTGTAAAGAACGTAACATCCTCTTCCATTAATCATACTCCTCAAATGGTCTATTCCTACAATGATTGACTAGATTATCCAGATGAACCTAAAGTTCCTGAGCCACATGAGTATGAATAACATGATCCATTGCTGAAAGGGAAAAAAATTTAATCCTGGTAGTGTGGACTTTTATTAATATTCATTTTAATTAATTGTATATATTTCATCCATTATAAAATTCTCAAAAAACCCATTTAAAATATGAAAACAAGTAATTATGATTCATGTACATATTCTAGGTCCCTAAAATGCATGTTGTGTTTCCTCACATGGTTACACAGTTGGATCAGAGTCCTGGAAACAGATCACAGTGTGGCCCCAAAATCCTAGTCGTAATTAGCCTTCTATGGCCTATCTCATGCACCAAGATCATATGACCCTACTGCCCTACCAACCCATTAAATCCTCAGAATGCCTAAATCCAAACTAAAACCTATATCTCAACCATCACCTCTGATACCACTCTTTCACAACCCCCTCCTTCAAAATATACCAAAATTATGGGAGAGTAAAAATGACCCATGAGTCCACCCTCTGGTAGGCCCCGAGTTGGAAACTAACACCGAGGTTATAAAAATATCTTGTATGGGAGTCATTACCCTGTATAATAATATAGTACCTGGAGATAAGATGAAACATCCAAAAAATCTTCTGGACATATTATAAAATTTAATCCCAAACCATTCCAAATACATGTACAAATAGAAGTGATACAAATAGAAATATTCAAAGTAAATACTCAATGGTAAATATAAATAAATGACACAAAAAATGTAAAGGATACAAGCTAGTAAGGTTTAAAATGGTATATTAAAATCCCCCTTGAAACCTTAAAACAATTTTATATACATAGGGCGATCATTAATTTATAATCAATATGAAAAACTCAGGCATCACATGCAGATGTGAAAGAATAATACTAAAGGTCCTATGAGAAAACATTAGATCTAAAATACAACTAAAATGTATTATAAATATCTCAACACCACTAAGTAATGCTCTCAAAATAATGCACATCGAGTACTATAATACATAGTAAACCACATTAATGATAGGGTTCCCCGCACCATATTCCCACAAATTAGCCACTCTCACACCCAAATTTTAAATTTATATGTTCTCACACCTCTTCTAAATATACCACATCACATCCCCCCCCCCCCCACACACACCTATCCCTGAAAAAACATCCCACCCATAGACATATTTTCCTCACAACAAATCTCGTCCACACACACCTGTGCCCTACAACACATCCCACTCGCATACAAATGGCCCTCACAAAACATCACATTTCAACCAGAATATAATTGGGAATGAATATCACAACTCAACCTAAAGAATACTAGGATACCATATCTCATCACATCCTACCCAAAGAATCTTGGGTTTTCATTTCCTGGAAGAGGGGTCATGGAAGAGTGGGTGGACATCCATCCATCCTCCCACTATGATGTTGGCAAAGAAACCACCCACGGGACTATGTGAGTGTTGGACACATAGTTCTCAATGTGATTGTGGTGAATATAGAAACTACAAGGATTATACAAGTATATATATATATATGGTATCAAACACTCAAGAATAATCTATGGGTTCACCAACAACCATCCAAATCACAACACCATCAATTTTGTTGCAACCTCAAAATGCATAACATCCCACAACAAGATACAGACCCAATTTTACATTTCCAACCAAATTTTTTTAATCAACCCCCTTTATTTTATTATTCATCATCAACTACATTTAACCACACAACCCATCATTTAATTTTTCATTAACAAATTTACACCCCATTAACAAAACAAACTCATGAAATTTCAAACATTACTAAACCATAATATATTCTATCACCACTCGAGCATCTGGCACAACATAACCACATATAACAAGAAACCTTTCATCCCCAAAAAATCACCTTGTCACCCCAGAAACATTTCCCACAAACTATCACCTCACCACCATAAAATAATAGACAAACAAACTATCTTCCCCACACAAAATTACAACCACACATTGTCATCCCACAAGCACGAACACACATACCTACACATCTATGTTATTTCCAAACTTTAAGATTGGGATTTTATCACATTCCATATTATTATAGGGGAATTATCACACAATCCAAAATCCTTTGGAAATCATTTAATTTTACAAATATAAGTCGTTATTCATTTTCTATTTTATCGTGATATCACAAACATAAAAACAAAATTTGCAATCCTAGAACATATATCCAACACAATCAAATCCCCCAATGGCTAAAATTTTCAGAATGGAACTAGGCTCTTAAAATCCACATTATCTCAATAATAACAATGTTGTAAAAGAATTTGAAACTAACCCCTTTACATTTCAATTTCAATTAAACAAGTCATTATGTTTGATTATGTCAACAAAACTATTAACCATAACTAAAAGAAATTCAACCCCACCTAAATGATAAAAAATAATGATATTAGAAGGATTTTCTACATTAATGAAGTTATTAAAACTTGATGTACACCACAGGGTGAAGAAGAAACCACCCAAAAACCGTTATTGCATAATAAACTAGTGAGTAAACTAACACTACACCAAAAGGTGGTCAAAATACAACCTAAACACACCTTATACTAAGGAAATTCCATTGCTTGTAATCCTAGAAGAAGAATAGAATGAAACTAATGATAATGACAGGAGAATTGAACAATGATTGATAATAAGAGCACACATATCGATTATTATTAAAAGGAATATCCAAACACTGAATGACATGGTTGGAGGATGCATGAGACTAGAGAGTAGACTATAAACATATTGTTTTGAAAAAACCTAAGTGGTTGAAACCTTTAAAACTATATAACAACAGGTGGTTACATGCTGTGTAATCTTCATTCGCATTGTGTAATCCTGGGATTCCAAGTTCCACTAAAAAATGAACCACCTTTTATTATTTAACACTGAAAATATACATCTCATGACCAGACTAGGAAAATTCATGAAAACAACTTTCACACTGTGTAAAACAATTACATAACCTATATTTCTTGAAGCAGTTCTACTACTCCTCTAACTTCCACTAAAAACTCTTGGAACATTCCCCGGTCACCTATGTCAACCAACTTGAAATGTAATGGACTTTTAGGGAACAAACCGTTACAATTTTTATATTCAATAAATAAATTATTTCGTACATCAAATTTACATGAACTTCTATATTTATTTAAAATTATTTAAATATTTTTAGCATTTTCAAAATGGGTCGCGTTTATGTACCTTTATCAAAATTCATTGAAAAGAATGTTCCTTATTACCACTTATGACATGAACATATTTACACACCATAATGTATAATATTTTTTTATGTTTCCATTATATGATTCCAATGTTGTCTTCAATGAAATGGGTCTTTCTATTGTTTTTTGATTTTTTAGTTTTTAAAAGTGATATTCAAAATTAAATGGTTATTTTCCTAAAAATGATTTAATAAATTTTTAATTGTATTTCCATTCAAAAAATAAAATAGCCATTGACGTTACAGATGACCCATTGGGGATATTTTATAACGATAACATCATAATTATTCATCTTGAGGGGTTAATAATGCTTTATTGAGGTTATGATCGAATCAGTTTCTTTTCCATGAGTTAATCAAGTTATTAAAGGAATAATGGACGTTTTTTGATTTTTAAGATGAAATGTTTGTTATATGTAATTTATTCAAGCTATTGTTCTTGGAAATTGTTTACGAAGGGTTGAGCCCCATTATAGATCTTAGGTGCCTAACCTGAGTTTTTATGATTTTTCAAATAAATTAATTTTTTTATATCTCTCATTTCATAGAACACAAATTATGGCATTCATCACATGAAACAAAAAAAATAATCAGATGCTACATGCAACACAAGGATAGCTTGTGTTATATAATTTGTTTTAACCAAACAATGATATATTATTAATGAATTTATTTTGAGGCAACCATTATGACCTAGCAGTTACAATTACTAAACTAAAAAGTAATAACTACTATTTAAATATTAATTATATTTTTTTATATTATGGAATAATTTTGATGAACAATTTCTAAATTTATGTAATGTCTACAAGTTTTAAAAATGTTATTTTATCAAAAAAATGCTTTTTAATTCCTTTTGTGAACATGAATACTAGTTATCACCCAAAAAATTTTATATATAATTTTATAAAAGAAAACTTCTTTTTTGAAATTATAATATAAAAAATATATTTGGGTGCATTTTAGTTATTTTTTTGAAAATTTTTATTTTTTAATTAATATTAAACAATACTGAATTTTAATTTAGAATTATATTTTAATTTAATTTACTTATAAATGTAAATTATATATAAATTTAGTTTTATAGTAAAAATAGATCAATTATAAATTTGTTAATAAAATTTAGGTCATTTGAATAAACATTATATTTGAAATTTGACTAAAAAATATTGTAGTATTATGAATAATTTCACATTGAAATGCCCGTTATCTCATCACGTCTACGGGATTTATTTTTAAAAAAAAAATTACTTATATAAATGTATTTGGGGAAAATGGAATCCAAATTGGGAATCAACACAATTTATTTTATCTAATAAGATCAATATAATTTTTGACCTAAATGTTTAGTGAAAATAGAAAAAATTATTTTTCATTATTATGGTAAAAATGGGTTTACGAAGTGTTAAAATAAAAACATAAATGCCAGAAATGACCAACTAACTTGTCTAAAAAACTATTTCATAGACATATTTAGGTCATAAAACCTATATATTTCATTAATATTAATATTTTGACCCTTATGATATGTGAAACACATGGGATAACTTTTTGTTCTCATAAATGAAAATTGTGTCCTCTCTCCCACTTATAAAAGGACACCCTCTAATATTTTCCATCACAACCCAAAACCCATTTTGATTCAACAATACCTACCCAAATTAAATCCTTAATTTTCTCCTATCATCCTAGAGTCAATAAATTTTATATAAAACCATCCTATTATGTATTTTTGTGCCAACCAACAGGGGATACTTGAAGATGATGTAACATTCATCAATAAGAGTTTTTGTTTTATTTATTACCCAAATTTATTCAATTATTAATGTAACATTATGATATCATAACATTGTTATATTCTATATATAAAGATATTTTTATGTTTTTATAATTACATACTACCATCTCCAACTCCATCAAATGGGTTACGAAAACATCATTCGTGTGTATAGTGGACGACCACATCAAGAACAAAGGTCATACATTTTCCAATTAAGACCTCACATTATTTGGTGTTATGATGTTTATAAATTATATATATGATATATATAACATAATTATACCAATTTATTAATTATATAATATATAAATATTTCCCATTCCTTAGGGTATAAAATAGCATCTCATATGTGTGTGACAGACTACAACCTCAGAAAGTGATGCAATTCATTTTCCTCGAACACATTACATGGAATATAATAAATAAAAATATATTTGATATAAATGAAATATATATGATATTAATTGAATATTTATCTTATTTGATTTTTTTAAATCATTTTCATTATTACCATTTCACTCACTGAACTATGATAACATAGTTCATGTAAGTGTAGATAACCGCCTTTAAGAAGCATTGGGACTCTCTATTTTCATCACCACACCACATGGGTGATATATAAATGTATCTAATATGTTATTTTTGATATTATTTTCGTTATTGAATGATAATTTATTACATACCTATTTTAATAATTTATTTTGAAGAAATTTTAATGTTACTAATACATATGTACCACCTTCTATCTTCATGGTAATAACATAAATCATTTTTCCAAACCAACAATCATGATTGGTATTAGAAATATAATTTATTTAAAAATGATAATATTATTTCATTATTATTATTCTGATTTTTATTTGTAATGGACCAGATCCAGATCACACATTACGGTGCCCCGTACCCAGTTGGCCACATGTCCTCATGGTCATTTCCCCAAATGCCAGAGGATGCTAACTAGTAGTGATGTCCTAGGAATGATATTGGGGGAACTATGCCCTCATTCTTAGATTGTAACATATCAGAACAATGATATATAATAACAGAAGTAGTACATACCAATAGCTAATTTAAACAACTAAGAACTGATAATATAGACAACTAAAAGTCGTAACATACAATAGATAATACTTCATATCACATGCTCTAGGAATTCTGTGAAAACATGATACACAGAAATCAATGATGATATACAATACCAAGGTAAAAAAATATAAAAGAAAACTTAGAAGAATCACAAACATCAGTATGGTCCCACACTCTCCTCCTCCTAAACAACATATCAAGTAACTGTAGAAGGGTGCCTTCCATTATCAAAACTGGAAATTATATAATCTACTTGGTACCAAAAACATAAACCAAAAAAGGTTTGAGATATAAATCCCAGTAGAAACCCACTAATGATCAACTCATATTTATCTACAAGTATTGAAACAGCTAGTGAACAAATTTTAAAGAAGTAAACTAGGATGTACTCAAATTTAAACAGTCCTACGAGTACTGTTTTCGTATATTCTGTTCATGTTCATTGGACAATTCAATTATATTTAATTTTATATATATCTAGATCTAGCCTCGACCTGTCAATCGCCTATAGAAAGTAGGCATGAACGATGTATAAAAATACAATCTAAACATATATAAGGTAATAGTGAATCCAAGATTTTGTTTTGGCATAGAAAATGCTTCAAATTTAATCCATTTCAATATTCAATTCACAAACTCACCCTCATGCATAGCAAAAGACTCACATACCGGTATAGAAAAACCTCACCCTCATGCATAGAAAAAACCTCACTTACCGGTATAGAAAAACCTCACCCACAGGCATTGAAAATTATTTCCCATAGGCATAGAAAAACCTCACCTGTATTTATAGAAAAACCCCTACCTCATGAATTGAAAAACCTCACCCTTAGGCATAGAAAAACATATCCAAGGGAGACCAATATAAACAAGCAAGGACCAACATCATAAGGCTTTGTCTTCCAAATACTCACATGGGATGGATTTATAACAAGAAACATGTAAATTAAACTATTAAATGGATTACATAATTATAAACTCACTTAGGGATATATCATAATAAAAAGGACATGAAATTTATAATATTACATGGTTTAACAATAATGAGTTAACATGGAAAATATAATGTAAGAAACCTATCAAGTAATCTAAACCATTACATGCCTTGACAGATTTATATACTCATATGGGAAAATTATATAACAATCCTAAAATGAGAATTACACTATCACAAGGCTTAAGTATCAACTATATCACATGGGTGATTATTTCAATTAACCAATTCCATTTTCAATAACCCATTAAAGGAATCAAAGGAATGCCCATTGGAATCCCCTGAAAAATGGCTAAACATTGGTCTTCCAAGGGAAAACTCACACATGGGGTGGCCCTAAATCAAGGTAAACAACCCCAAACATGATTCATATCATATAATTAATTACCTAAACAATATTAATCAGTAAAACATGTAAAATCTCAATCAAATAAAAACCCTAAAATGGGTGCATAACACACCGGCACATATATTCAACATGATAATCTCCGAAAGGCATTATACCACCGACCTTATAGTCATACAACTCTCCTCATCCAGCATCAGCCTCTAATTCAACCTAGAATATGGTATATCTAAACAAATGGTATAAATGCTCAACATTTGATAACTAGGTCAACAGAAAAAAAAATCATGCATAATGGATCAAGATTAAATTAGATCTTACATATTAGGTTCCAACACATTCGACAATGATCAAATTCGAGTTTGTCCAGGGAATTAGTAAAAAAATATTAACTTGGTGCTGTTTTTCCAGAAACCCTAGGTGATTTTCTATCCAGAAAAGAGAAAATGAGGCTATTTACATTTTAGAAAATTTTACAAAACACATTACATGTACTTTGAATATACACATTTTGTATATTTCATATTTTCGTTCCTTCTTCCAACTTTATTTACACATCATTATCATCATTTCCTACATGTCATACATTGTTTGTACTGTGATTACAAGGCATGTAATCCCTATTCATGTTGGGTAATAGGAATTTAACAAGTATTTGACCTCTTAAACACTTATTTGTGTGGTAGAAACCTAAAATAAATGATTCATACCTTAATGGAAGAATCGAGTTCTTACAAACATCCCCTCCAAAAAAATTCCCAAAATTTCCAATTAAAGGGTGGTGAAGAAATCTCTCATATCAACATGGGAAAATTTGATCATACATCAGCCTCCCTCTCCTAGGACTCATCCTACACTTGACCATTCATCCATAGAACCCATAATAAAGGAACATACTGGCCATGGAGAAACAGCATGCTAAAATCCAAAATTCAAATATGATGCTCCTCAAAGGACGCATCTACCTCTAACTCAACTTCTTTTGGGTAAAAGTAATGAGACGGTTCCTAAAAGTAACATCTCAACTAAGAATCTTGGAATCTTTCATTCATAGCTCAGTAACTCTAAGGTAACTACAACTGATATAAAACTAGATCGACCCTTTCCAGAATATTAAACATCCTGATGTATCTCGATGAAAGCATACCCTGTCTCTGGATCCTCTTATGTCCCAACCTCAGTGAAACACGTAAGAAAACTCAATCCCCTACCTATAACTCCATAGTAATTATTTAGTGATCGGAATAATATTTCTTGATGAGACGGCATAGTATCCATCTTATTAAGAATCAACTGAACCTTCTTAGTGGTCTCATGGGCTAGATGAGGGCCCAGTATAACTGCCTCTCCTACCTCCAACCAACACTGGGGTGATTGGAAGGGTCTACCATACAAATCCTCACAAGGAATGATCTGTATTGTATCATGAAATCTATTGTTATAGGAAAACTCAATCAAGGTTATGTGTCTCTCCCAGGAACCCCTTAAATTCAGGATGCATGCCTGAATCATGTCCCCCAACACCTTAATCGGGAACTCTGATTGGGCATTTGTCTGGGAGTGGTATTCCATTCTCAGAATCAACTATGTAATTATATCCCTCTATAGACCTTTTAATAAAAAATAAGTAAAATGGGAATCCCTATATGTGATTATAGAATGAGGAACCTTGTGTAGGTGTATAATCTCTCATATGTATAACCTCTCAATCACATCAACATTGAAGGTTTCCTTGATCGGTAGGAAATGTGAAACATTCATGAGTTTGTAAACCACAACCCATACTGCAGCATTACCTTGAGGAGACCTCAGTAACCCTATCATTTTATCCATCACGATATCATTCAATTTCTACTCAGGAATGGGTAACTGTTATAAAAGTCAAATTGCTTGATGGTGTTCCTCCTTCACCTACTGACAAATGGAACATCTCATGACAAAACCAGCTACATCCCATTTCATACCTAGCCACTAATACTAATGATATAAATTCTAATACATCTTGGTGACACCTAGAAGCACTTCCCATATAGAGGCATGAAAATCCCACATCATCTCCACATGTATGTCATGTGAAACCCATACGCAACCATGTAAACGTAGAACCTCATCCTCACATATTTTATATCTAGGTGGATGGTCCTCACCTGCCACACTCTCCAATAGAACTAGGCCTTTGAAATATGATACTGGCCTTATCCTCACTCTGTCTAGTATGGTAGAGGATATAGATAAGTATGAAATAAAATTATATCCCTGATTATTGTACACCTATAGGATCATCTCAGAGAACATTTCTATTATTTTCCACTCACTACTATAATGTTGCACTGCCTTTACCTGAGTCCTCCTACTCAAAGCATTGGCCACTGAATTTATTTTACCAATTGTGTAGGAAACATCAAATTTGAAGTACTGAATGTGGTCCACCAACCTTCACTACCTCATATTCAGATTACACTGAATCAAAATGTACTTGACTCTTTTGTGGTGTGTGTAGACCACAAAATGCTCTCCCATTAATTAATGTCTCCAACAGCATAAACCATGAACAACCACTACTAACTCGAGATTGTGCATCGAGTAATTCCTTTCATGAGGCCTTAACTATCAAGATCTATATGAAAATACACGATCCACAATCATAAGAACTAATCCAATTTGAATACCTGATGCATCAAAGAACACAATGTACCTCATTATCAGTTCTATAAAAATCAGTATCGATGCTGAACTCAATCTACATTTCATCTCCTAAAAGGTTGTCTCAGGGGAATTAGTCCATACCTAATTATCACCCTTTTTATTCAGGCCTATCAATGGTACTACTAAATGGGTGATGTCTTGTATGAAGTTCCTGTAGTAACCAATTGGCCAAAGAAACATTATATGTCAAATATGTTCATGGACAGTTCCAATGAAAATAGAACTCTCACCTTCTCTCAATCCAATAATACTCTTTTCTTTGAGATGATGGGACATATGATGTAAATCAGATATATCTAGAAGTGTCACATTGTGAGCATATCATATAACCGATGGCCTCTCATTGTATTCAAAATGATCTCAAGATGTGTGGCATGGTTGTGTCGATTGTGAGAATACACCAAGATATCATCCACAAAACCCACAACAAACAAATATAGATAAGGATGGGAAACTCGGTTTATTACTTCCATAAAAACATCCAGAACAATCGTGAGACCGAACGCCATAACAAGATACTCGTACATACCATACCTCCTATGAAAGGTTGTGCGAGGTATGTTTGGTGGTCTAACATGCAACTGATGATAACCAGATCATAAATCCATCATAGAAAATATCAAATCTCTTCAGAGTTGATGGAAGAGATCATTAATTCATCAAAGAGGATACCAGTTTTTAACCATAAAATAATTCAATTTGTGATAATCCATGCATAGCCTAAGGGTATTTTGTACCATTTTCACTAAAAGGATAGTTGAACCTAACAGAGAATTACAGGGTCGGATGAAACCCATAGCTTCTAAATCCTCTAGCTACCTCTTGAGATCTTGAAACTCTATCGTAGTCATCGTATAAGGAGTAATGGATATTAGTACAGCTCTTGGAGATATATAGATAGATAACTCTACCTGTCACGCTGAAGGTAGGACTAAAAAGTCATCCAAGAAGACGTCCTTAAAATTATCAACTACAGAAGATAAATATACCTGATGTGTCCCCTAGTCACCCTGATATAAACATGAAATCTGGGATATCATCTCACCCAACCCATGATACTTGGGTCCAAATCAGCTAGCATGGACATCCCTTTCAACCTTGTGTAGAAACAGTCCACCATATGGTGATGTAAAACTCACCCTCTAGTGATAGCAATCATCAAAGGCATGATAGAAGACCAACCATTCCATTCGAAGAATAAAATAAAAGCTTGGAATCTCTAAGTCGAAGAGGTCCCATAATAAGTGACACCAAACAACCTCAAGGGTCCCTCCTTACACTGACACAGACTTTTTGTTCTAATACATAACAAAGTTTCTAGCATCATAACATAATCAAACATAAAAAAACAGAGCCCAAGGCTTTCCACAATGGAAACATATATGAAAATATGTGAATCCCCAGTATCCAAAAAGTGATGAAGCTAAAATGGAGGTGACTATATTTGAACCTCTAACAGTAGAGGGTCTGGGGTCCTGCTCTAGATCTATATGTTTCACTACATATGTCTGACTTGTACTGTGACCCTGTGACACTGCCTGGATAACCGGAGCTAATCCACCCTGATTTTGCTAAGATCCTACAGTTTGGATACCATGGCCACACCCACCACATCAGCCTGAAAGCACTGACATACCCCAATAACCAATCTGATGAGAAGCTGTATACCCTACTCCTGAATGTGGATTCAGTGCAAAACCTCTCTCACAAGATGATGGTGTAAATTCCTGACAGAAGTGTTGCAGATGGCCCATCTTGTTGCAATATTAGCACTCAAATGGGTCCATCATACATTGAGGTATCATATTCACATCTCTTCCTCCCTGGTATAACCTCACCTAGCTACCATAAGATATATTCTGACTGATACTATCACTGTGAGAAATCTATATATGGAACTTCTTATTTTCGATAAAGAGAATAATAAATCTATTTGCTGAACTACCCTGTCACACATCTCTAGCTTTCCATAGATTACACTTAGTAATTAGTGCCTAATTCAAGGTAGCATATACCAATGGAACCCTAAAAAATATCACATGTGATCATATGTCATACTTGATACCATACTTGAATCATCTAGCCCTCGATATATTGTCACCCATCAGAATAGATGTGAATTGATGAAGTTCAGTGAAATGGGTAGAGTAGTCCCTCACTAACATAGAACCCTACTCTAGATTCATGAAATCCAAAGCTTGACCATCCCTCCACATCTTGGGAAAAAAGAATTCATATAATTCTATCTGTAAATATTCTTATGCCATGTCCTACTGAAACTCTATCTATTTTGTAACATCCCCCCACCTATTGGAGGAATAATGAAGCATATAAGTTGCCAGCTTGACCTACCTCTCAAAAGTTTTCTCAATATTCTCAAAGTTCAAAATCATTGATTCCAAATATGATTCTACATCTTGTGGTCCATTATCCCATGAAAAATCAGGCAGATGTTGCTGCTGGAATACTCATTTCAGTTCTTCCATAGACATGGTAGGCTATGGTGCTCCATAGAATATTTGCATGAGACTCATAAATCCTTCCAAAAATTGTGAATCAATGTCGGCATCCAGTATTATAGATGGTTCTGCAACTAGCTCATCTGGAGGATTCACTAGTAGTCAAAGGCCTACGACCTCCAATGAATGATCATATTAACTCTCCTGGCACACTGATGGAGGTCGTCGTGGAGGCATGACTGGATGGTCAAGTACAAACCTCTATTTAATATTCTAGAGGTTTGTTTTTCATGATCTCTTCAACTAAATATGAAAATAAATCCTTTAGAGGTCACAAAAAGTGGAGTACACGGTGTTTAGAAACCATTCACATCATATACCCTCAGGCTCCTACCTAGGTGTGTACTTCCACTATCATGGGTGTGTAACCATCCCAAGTACACAATGTGTTAGACTAAGACACAACATGTAATAAATTATTTCCTCCTATCCATGTACTCCCACACAACCAAATTCACATGGTTTCTACTTGAGTATGCCCACACAGCTTGTACCGAAAGTACACGGCCATGTACTTGTGAAACCCACCATCTCATTTTCCTTCTCAGGCATCTGAAGAAAACATCAGTTACCACATGTAGTGTACTAAGAGTACACAATTTGTACCTAAGAAAATATATATTCCTTCCCTGAACAAGAAGAACACATGGTGTGTTGAGCTAAACTACAGGCCGTGTAAACTCGGGTTTTCAGGACAGAAACTCAAAATTTTCCAAAAAACCCATGTTCTGTATAAACTCCAACAACTAAAATGCCAAATTTCAATCCTTGAGGGCCCATACTACCTGAGAATCAATGTTTGGAACCATAGTTTAACATATCACAATATAATTCAATACAAAATATTGAAACATGATCCACAAAATTCTGATCTGAGAGAGACCATACACCTCCAGGACCAAAGATTAGTATCCATTAAATTGAACCTTAGCATATTCCAATACACATATCAAAATAGTTGGTATATCTATCATAGTACCTAGAAAAATATTATTCATATCTATCATAATATCTATAACAACAACTTGCAATCAGTAATGCTCCAAAATGGCATTACGGGAATGCAAGGCATGTGATTTTTAACAAGTGCCTATATGATGAATGAGATTTCATACCCTCATATCATCAAGTTTTAATAAAATAAAACCGCAATAATATCAATAAAAACATCACAAAACAACTGTGTCACCCAATGGTGAAATCGAATCAACTACAACAACACAAAATCCTAAGTCAATTCGAGGCAATTTGGCTTTTTCCTATATGCAGATTAGCAACTCCCATGCACATTTTATTACCAAACCCCATTTATTTCTTATCACTACCAAATGTTGATAATAATTAAGGAAAAATAGAAAATAAACTTCATTTGATACCACTTTGTAATTTCCTGGATTCAGATGCCACATTATGGTTCCCCGTACCTGATCAGCCACATAGCCTCATGCGCTTGTCCCCAAACGCCAAAGGCTACCAACTAGTAGTGATGGTGTAGGAATGATAGTGGGGAAACTATGACCTCATTTTTAGAGTGTAGCATAGTGGAATAATAATATACAATAACAAAATTAGTAAATACCAACAGTTGATTTAAACAATAGAGGATGGATTGTAGAGATAACCAAAAGTCATAACATAAAATAGATGATACTTTCTGTCACACATTCTTAGAAATTTGAAAAAGTTGGATACACTGCAATCAAGTACATGATAAAATACCAAGGTAATGAAATAAGATAGTAAACTCAAAACCACTGCAAGCCTTATCTTGGTCCCATGTTCTCCTTCTCCTAGACAACATATCACGTACCTTGTGAAGGGTGCATTCCCTTATTGACACATAAAATAATATAATCTATTTGGGCCCAAAAACATGACCTAAATAGGGTGTAAGGAATAAATCCTAATAGAAAACCACCAATGATGTATGCCTATCTATCTACGAGTATATGCAATAGGTATTTCACAAATTTGAAAGCGGTAAACTCGGAAGTTCTCAAAAGTAAACAGTCCTACAGTAATTTTTTCATTTTTTCATTTCATTTTCATTAGACAATTCAATTGTGTTGAATAATAAAGATCTTGAGATCTTGCCTCGGATTTCCAGTCCCTCATATAAGTAAGAAGAACTGATGTCTACAAAGGTATTCTAAACAGATATAAGGGAAGATCGAATCCAAGCTTGGGCTTTTCCATGGTAGTCACATCAAAATTCGTCCATTTTAATATTTATTTTATAACCTCACCCTCAAGAGTAGAAACAAATTTACCCATAGTAATAGAAAAACCTCACACGCTAGTATAGAAAAACCTCACCCATAGGCATAGAAAAGCCTCACCCACATGAATAAAAAAATCCTCTTCATAAATCGAAAAATATTACCCTCATGAATAGGAAAACTAAACCAAGGTAATCTAATACAAACAAGATAGGTCAAGCCACATAAGTCTTGGAATTTCAAATACTCGCATGGGATGGATTTATAACAAGAAACATATAAATTAAACTATTACATGGCTTACACAATTATAAACTAACATCGATAGATACCATAACAGACATCACAGGTAATTTAGAATATCATATGGGTTAACAATAATGATACCACAAGGCATATATAATATAAAAAGAATATCGTGTAATCTAAACCATTACAAGTCTTAAAAAATTTATATAATCACGTGGGAAAATTATATAACAAGCCTAACATGAGAATTACACTATCACAAGGATTAACTATCAACTATATCATATGGGTAATTACTTCAATTAATCAATTCTATTTTAAAAAACCCAATAAGGGAATCAAAGGCATGCTTATGGGCATCCTAGAACAAATGGATAAAAAATGGTCTTTCAAGGGAAAACAAACCAATGGGGTGGCCCTAAATCAATTTAAACAACCTCAAACATTCTTCATATCATAAAATTAATTACTTAAAAACATTATGATATAAAATAGGTAAAATCTCAATCAATGTGCCACCCTAAAATGGGTGCATGGAACCCCAACATGAATATTCAACATGATAATCAATGGATAGCATGAGACCACCTACCTCATAGCCGTAAAACTCTTCCTATCTAGCATTATCCAATAATTCAACCTAGAACGAGGTTGATCTAAAAAATAGGTATAAATTATCAACCTTCAGTAACTAGATCAGAAGAATAAATCCTGAAGAATGAATCAAGGGTAAATAATATCTTACCAATTGGATTCCAAAGAATCTTACTATGATTAAATCAGATTTTAGACAGTGAATTGGGAGAAAGATCGAAGCTCAGTGCCGCTGTTCGAGAGAACCCATGTGAGGTTCTTTCCAGAAAAGAGAAAACAAAGAAACTGTCCATTTTAAAAAAATTTAAAAAACACACGGCATGTAATTAGAATATTCACACTATGAATATTCAATTTTTCCTCCCTATATTTACTTCATTTACACATCATTAAGAGCCATGTTGACATGTCGTACATGATATGAAATCCCTAGACATGTTGTGTAACAGGCCTTCAACCAGTATTTGACATCTTAAACTCTTATTTCTCATGTAAATACTTAAAATTAAATATTTTTAACTCAATTTGATAACCATATTCTTAAATTATTGAACCATTTCAATTTTTAATTAAAAAAATAATAAACCAATACAAATAAGAAAATCAATGTGGTAATTAACTGAAATGTGAGGTTAACATAAATATATTAATAATTATTCTATAAAAGGACATAAGTAGATAATATATGGTATGATATATCTATTTATTTATGTTTAAAAAAATTATAATAAATATATATTAAATATACATGTGGTTTTAAGGAGTTCCAAGGATGTCAATACTTTTTGTAAGGGATTTGAAGTCTTTCTTGTAATTAAGGGAGAAATATAAAAAATCACAACGAATTTCATTTATATTGTGTATAGAAACCCCTTGAAATTTTATTTCATGAATATAATTATGTTCATTATATATAATGATTAATTTTATGATAGTATTTATTTGGGAATACATTCTAAAATATTACTAAAATGGTAAGGGATTTATGCCTCACTTTTTTACATCTATTAGACATATGCCATATTAACAACTTATTTCATCTTTGTGTTTTATAATATTCCCATGAATTTATATATTGATGATTCTATGGAAAACTATTTGGGGTTTAAATATCCATTTTTTAATCTCTCTTTCATAGGGTTTGTGGTTCAAATCTTATCAAATATGTAAGTGATTTTTTCCCCAATTTTCATTCATTGATGTGGAAATTTGGTTATTGGCATATATTATTTCATGAGGTGTATTTACATCCCCATTTATATGTCAGATTATGAGTTTATTTATCCTTGTTATATAATATGTTTCATTTAATTATATACATTCATCGGTCATGTGATTCAATGTTATAAAATTTGTAATGATTTAATGTTAAAATATCATCATTTATTGGGAAATTTTATAGTTATGATTTTCATGATAACATATAATGATAAATACCGTAATACAATTAGAAATTTTCTTATCCTATATATATTAAAGATTTTCTTAGGTAAAATTACCATTTTCAACTTCTGTAAATTAAAATAATTGAGAAAATATTTTAAATAAAATCTAGATTTATTTCATTATTCGGTTAGAAAATCATTTTCTGTAAAAACATGTTTTATAAAAACATTTTCAAAAAAATTCTCTTATACATTTATTTTAAAAATAAATTTCATACAATTTTTTACTTTATTTTGAAATTTTAATCAAATTAATCTACAAGTCACTTTCTAAAAACATTACATGTGTGGGATTTTCCAAAAATGTGGAAGGAATAATTTTATTAATTTGTACGTAATGAACAAAACTTGTTGTAGTGCTGAAAATTATTTTTTAGGAAGATTAATTTATATTTTCTCAAGGTTATTTTAAAGTAGAAGGTTTTAAAAAATATTTTTAAAAAATAATTTCTTAAAGTGGAAATGATATTTTCCTCAATAAATTTTTAAAATGGTAATTCAAAATTATTTTCCATCTATGATGAAAACATTTGATGTAAGTTATTCATTACTAGGGATAACATCCATGGATACCATTATTATTCATCCTATTAATTATTTGTGTTTATGATAACATGATTTTTTTGAAACCCTTTTTATATAACTTGTTATACCATGATAAAATTATTATGAAACACTCTTATTTTCACACATGCAATTCTATGATAAAAATAAAGAAATTATAAAGAAACTTATCCCTTTACTAAAGGTTATGATATGATCAAATTTAAATGAAACTAATTATTTTTATAGGTTAAGATATGATAATTGTTTATGATCATGTAAGATACATAAATAAGGTTTCTAACTAGAGAAGTATGGAACCTATATGTCCCTCTAATGAATTGGGTAATGATGGATAACTAATGAGTAAATATGTACTCCATGAAAAATATTAAATTTTCACTATTTTATACATGAACTTGATAATAAGTTCACAATATTATGCATTATCCTGATTACATGTTCACAAATTTATGTGTGGTCTTGTCTTTCATGTACGTATTGTAATATGTGGGCGTTCCTTTCATTTCCATGATGTTATATATAGACCTGGTGGAATTTCCATAAGATTATGCAATGTTTTAATTTCATGTCCTTTACATAATGAGTAAACATGTATCTTTTTATTCTTATTCACAACATTATAAGCTGCTGTGTATAACAAAAATCATTGAATTATGCAAATGATATATTCTCATGGAACATGTTTTTTTATTTCCTTACAATTAATGTCTTATGAATTGGTAATAATTTTTCCATGGATAAATATTATGATATTCGATAGGCATGATAGGGTTTTCAGATGTTATTATATGTTATCGCACACCTATTATCTGGTCATGATTATATATTTCCCTTTTTAACCATACATAACATCTAATCTCACCCTTTTTTGGGTTTCCTTTCTTCATGCTACAAAGAATGGTTTTTATATATATGTAATAAAGGGAAATATTTTTATGGGAGGCATTTAAGATATTTCATTAATTAATAATACTTGTATCCAATTTTCTTAAGGCACTAAACTATTATGGTCCTTGGGAATTTATTTTTGAAATGTATTGAATATTCATGTAAAAAGATTTAATATCTATATATGAGAATCATGTGTCATAATAGTTGGTAACAGAAGACTGTTTTAGTTATCCATTAGAAACTAGTATGAGAAAACATTATTTAGATCACAAGGGATATTCATAAGTTTATATATTGTTATATCTATAATAATATGTCTATTAATGAATCGACATATTGGAATGTGTCCTAGAATTTTGGTTATGGATAGATAGAGTGGTTTATAAAAACTTATATCCCTTTATGGATACTACATTTGCATGTGGATCTTGAATAATGGTACCCAGGGTTAATAACTCTAAATGGGGTACTTTGATCTGAAATCTATCATCACCTGGTCCTTGTTTCACACATGGTTTGACAATATTAGGGTAAATTATTTGGATGTTTAAAAAACTGTATGAGTCATTATGAAGTTTTTAAATATATTATGGTCATGGATGACCAATGATAAACCTAACTTTTCAGGAATGAAAAAATATTTTTTCATGATCTAGACAATCTGTAAGTGATTTTTCAATATTATGTTGTTTTAACAATATGATTATAGTTCCTCACACTATGATTTTTCATTTTAGTCAATGGTTCTGACCAGAATTTATCATGTTACCATTGAATCTAACAGGAAATTAATTATGTATAAACATCAAAATTTTATGATGACTATAGAGATATATATTTTCATTATTTATAATCATCTATAAAGATAAATGACTAACAACTTGAACTATTGTGTGATTCCTAAAGAATTAAATAAGAGTATGATGATATTTTATGAATGTTCTTGTGGTAATGAACATATTTGAAATAATATTCAGATTCGTACTTGTCAAGAAGGTGAGAAGAAGAAACTATGTGAATATATCAAAAGTTTGGTAATATGTTATCTATGTGGAAATGTATTATATTGAATGAAATATTGATATGTATTTCAATTTCTTATATTTGGGGAACATGGGAATTACCCCACTAAATTATGTGAACCATTTATTAAATTCTAGATCGAGGAATGACATATTACATATCAATCATTCAACTAAAATGATTGAAGTATGTTTGTATTGGTTTGATGTATTATGTTTAAAAATTATATTCGTAATGATATGTGGGCTATATGAATCATTAAACATCAAGTTATTCTGTTATTTTTGGAATCATATATTTCTCCATGTAATATTGAAATAAAATTTATGGATTACATCATGGATATATAAATTTATATAAGATCATATGTACAAACTCTTAGATACCCCTCAAGATGTTTTAAATGATGGGGGTTTATCATGATAATGTATTTTAAGGATATATTTATGGAAATAAACTCCTTTGGTTTTGAGGAGGAATGGGATTTTATGGACATATGATTAATTTTAATAGAAACCTTTAGGATTTATCTTAGCATTGTTGTTATTGTAATTGTGTGTTATTAAAACATTAGAAAATTTTATAAAAATAGTTTCCTAAAATTGATAACCTATAATTTAGGAGACAACCTGTTGCATTCAATAATGTCGTAGGGTTTGAACCCACAATCAAAGGAAGGCAAGGGAATAACACATACTAGTTGCCTATATTAGTGATAAATTATGGTGGTTCTATAAAATCATAGATAATATAGAGTATGTATAATAATTATTATTATTTTATCAAGTAAATGATAGTATATAATACTCCAAAATGATGCTACAACCATTCTCCATACATGAATTGTAATGGGAATACATCACCATGTGTATTGAATTTAGACTCCCCAAAACATGTAAAGTGGATAATTATACATGGGTTATAGTTTATCATTATATGAAGTGATCAATCATCATCTTTACCATATGATATTTATCTTGGGATATTTTTTAAAAGATATATAATAATGAATTGGTATGGTCACATGAAGTACCATATTCAATTGTATCTGAACAACGTCTGAATATTACATTTATGTTTTAATAATGTCTTTATAAAACTCTGCATATAATGTTGATTTTTGGTCATATGGGAGAAATTCGTACTCTTTATGATATTCTATGATCTTTCTCAGAGGATTATAAATTTTGTTGTGATCACACCTTCCTCTTCCTATCTTTTTTATAACAATATATTTCACTCGAGCACATAGATGGATCCAAACAAATCCATTTATATGTACTTAAATTATGTTATATAAAGAAATATATTGGGACATGATTTGGATGATGAGATTGAATAAAATGTTACACTCATTTTGAAACATTTAAGGACTTGATAAGGAATATATAAATATTATGTTGATAATATTCGATCTGATGTATATTTTTATAATTATATGAAAATATCTATGGAATAAGGAAGAGAAGAAAAACCAAGATATATCATTCCCTATAAAATAATTTATCATATTGAGATAGTAGTATATAATTTGGTGCTTCCACAAAACCTCCCTTGGGATCAATATGAGTTCGATGTATCTCTATTGAGTAAGTGGATACCTAATCCATTACATGTTATGAACTAATAGGTTGATCCGTTGAAGCATGATATTTATTTGGATGATGACTGGTAGAGATTCTTGCTTGAATATTAAATGTTATAATAAGTAAGACCACTCACCTCCTCCAATTTTTGTGGTGAAACAACTTGATTTTGGAATTTATGTGGGAATGATATGATAACATGAGGTAGAATAATCCTAATTTCTTATATTGGTGTGAAAAATATCAATGGATAAATTTTTTTTATGGATTTTCAAATGTAACTACTTCAGTTTTTATAAAAAAAAAATTAATAAATTAAATTTCCTTGATATATTACAATACATGATACACAATGTCAAACTATCATTATGAGAAACACCATGTAAATATTATTACCCAATAAATCATTTTTTCTAGACATGTTGGTCGTATAAAATTATAAATAAGAGTAAAATGACATAAAAGGAATTAAAATGGGTGTTTTCAAAAACAAGAGTGTACCCCTCCCCTCATTTCATCCTGTGCTAGTGGGGTATAGTGTTCGGGCATCCTGAACATCCGCATTGTAATAATATCCATAATATCTCTCTTTGATAGTGCATTAGAAACCTAATTGGTGTCCCTGTACACATGGAGCATTGAATGGTTAATATACCTTATCCAAATGGGGCATCCAATCTAGTGAGGTAGGATCATCCATGGTAAATGCATAGTTTATAACCTCGTGGAATTGACAAAAAGTTCATATTCAGATTCAATCCATATAATATTCCAACTCAAGTAGACAACACACTTCAAAAAATATATAACTACCCATAATTAAGAATCATAATCAATAACTTCCCTGATAAAATGATGAAATCATCCTTCGAAAAAACCACGGTGTGTGTAAAATAAACCACCACATCATGATAATCCTAGAATTCTAAGTGCAGATCCATCGACATAAAATTTAACATATACCAAGTCATGAGGTATCCCATAGATGCTCCATAACATTAGAGGTTTTCTCATCACACATGAAACTCCATGTATACATATGGATGTTATAGTGACCCCAGCCTTTTACATATATCATTACATGATTTTAATCATCATTATACATCATTGTACAATCCAGGTATTGTGAAGTGTAGTGTCTTCAAATACTGGGTACATAAAACTGAAAACATGGGACTAAATAATACACTTCATTATTTAATCTTCATAAAAAGATCATAACTTCCTTTGATCACTTATATATTCATAGGGTACCCTAGGGAATTCATGATCAAAGGGATGAGCTAAATAGCCTAGTAAGGGAAAATTTATAGTAATTAATCTTTAACGCATGGGTTAGAGGGCTTGTAATAGTTAAAATAAATGGCATAGAGCACATTCTGTCATAAAATATAAACATGGGATCATATAAACATGAATTAATATTAATGTGAAAAAATAATAAATAATGAATTCATATCGATTCAATGCTCTTTGAACATAGAGTAGGACAATTCAAGGTTAACCATAAAGATTGTTTCACCTAGTATCACGAGTCAAGGCTAACCGCCAAGAACATTTCACATAACATCTCATGAAATTATACATTACCTAATTAATTTGAGTGCTATTTGATCGCACTCATCTTAACATGTTAATGTATATTTTTTCCACATATAAAATCATACATAAACAATCATAGACATAATAGCTCACATTGAAATCAATGGGTATCACAATCATGTCATAAAGCATAACGAATGGGCGTATCATAAAAGTGTCCATGAAAGAAAGGAATTATAACATACATGGACATTAATAATGTAAAATAGGCATAAATAATGGTAAGTGATGTCAAATATAAGTGACAACATGTAAGAAGTGTATTTAAGAAATTAAAATATTTTAGTAGGGTTTCAAGGAAAATACACAAGATATTTTAAGATAGAAAATGGAATAATCTATTAAATAAAACCAAAAGTGAACCAAGAATTTTTTTAATAATAAAAAGAATTATTTTATAAAAACACTGGTGTCTTAATAGTAGATAATATAATGTATATGATGATGGGTAGTAATTTGGAAAGTTCCCTCAAAACTGGTTTGATTATTGAAAGGTATTGAGTAGGAAATAATTTAAAAAAATTTATATCCCAAAAATAGAATGAGGGATTGATCTTGAAACATGAGTTTGGGGCATAAAAAATTTATGTATAATTTTTACATAAAAGGAAATGACAACATCATTTGGATAAAAAGAAATATACAGAAACCCAAATGAATATAGAAGGTTTGGTTGAGTCCCATATGAAATATCGTCATGGTATCAGGTGTACATAGGTGGGATTAATGAGAGAGAAATGGGTTTGGGATATTTAATACATCATGAGGGTAGTATGAGGGAGGTAAAAAATCTTACCCCATCATTAAAAATTAAACATAAAAGGGCATAGTAGAGAGGATATTCTTGAATAAATGTGAGAAAGATTGGACCCTATAACTTATGTCTGATGGTGTTCTTCACTTGATCTTGATGACATAAATAATCATATTTAGTTCATTAATTAATAATTTCAAAAACTATTTTACATTTAAATTATTTATTATAAACTTTTTGATTTTACTCATACATTTTTTATTGGTTATGAGGTTCAATTTCATTGATTGGGTTTATTTTCTTCCTTGGTTTTAAGGATCAGTTCACTTGTATTCATGTTTGGACACATATGTATGATTAGAGTGGCTATCCAGAATTAAAGTTATATGAAATTAGGGAACATCCAGGTGATTACATGGTTATATATGCAATGCCCCAACCCCAATTACCCAAAGGCCGACACATTATTTTAATACATTGCCATGATTGCAAGGAATCATGTCCCGAAGGACCGATCAATTTAGTAGTCTTTGAAACAAGATACATACATAAGTTAATCATTACAACTTGAAAAGAAAATAACACTAACTTATTCCATTAAAAACATCCAAGCCTCCTAGATTGTGCCTGAAAGTCACTCATAACTAACTCCTTTATATCCTGGGAAAATGAAACATAAGAAAGGGGTGAGATAAAACTCTCAGTAAGGGTAAGAAATACAGTGTAAGATAACATAAATATTAAGCATGGTGAATAATTGAAAACACATGCCTTAACGAATAATAAACCTGAGAAATTTATGGAAGGAATATGATCTGTGTAAATAATTCCATAATAAAACATAGTCATGGGTTTTCTACAAGTATAATAACCACATGAAATATCAATGAATAATCTCATAATGATGGAATGCATAATTTCGGACATCATAACCACATAGTCAAGGCCTCATGCCAAGACTACAAATAAGATTTTGTCAAGGCCTTTTGCCAAGAAACTAGTTTGTCTAATGAGACATACCGATGCATAAAGTAGATATAGCAGTCTCCACCTGTATCTTAATAAGTACAATTCATTCCTTATATGAAAGGGTGAAACAAAATATAAATATTTGTATTAAAACTAGCATACAAAATGTCAACACTTTAACCACAAACCATCAATGGCATAAAAACAGCACATCCACAGTCAAACATAACTCATTCAATACAATATAGATAATTGTATTATGATAAATCAACCTTAATAATGAATAAAATAAACTTAAGGATATTGACATAGAAGAAAATATTCATTAAAACTATTTGAGATAAATATCCTCTTTTTTGAAAACTATTAAATGTTTCACTATTTATCATGAAGAAATTTAAAATATATTTTTGAATCAAAGTGTCCCATAGCACATTGAACCTTTTAAAAGTAATTTTAATTTTAAAACATTAATTTCCATATAAATAAATCATTAAAACCATTTTTAAAACATGGAAATTAATGAGAAATATTTAGAAGAATAAATATTTAAAACATTTAAAATGATATTTTTGTTAGAGTTCATAACCCAATGAGAGAAACTTGAATACAAATTATTGAGGTAATTAAAACTTTATAATATCATGATAATAAAGGTATTAATGATATACTATGTCAAAGTACATTATATACACTATATAAAAGTGAATTGGCGTATAACAACAAAGAAGTCTCCATGGAATGTAAATTTAGATGAAATCCTGTATAAAGACTATATCCTTAAGCTAAAGATAAATCAATGTAATAATTATATGTGAAAAATATAAATACACTCTATATTATTAGATATTCAGTTTAAATAAATTTGATTACATTCACACATATTCTTTAAAAAAACAACACCAATGACTTGGATTTTTAACTCAAAGAATGGAAATTGAGTTAAGATTACTCTTATTAGGTTCATATCAATGAATTGAGAAATTATAAATGGAGTGATTCTATGTATAAAAATTATATCCACAAATATTTTAGTTTAAATTACTACATAAATAATAAATAGTTATTCCACACATAATCTTGGAGTAAAATAATCAATGAAGTATATGTAAATCCCAATTAGTAAAAATAGAAATTTGAAATTTCCTTATCGATTTGGTAACTCATGAAACAGAAACCCCATGAAAGTAGTATAATACAATGAAGTTCTAAATACCCATAGATTAAATTATATTACACAATTAATACAATAATGGCCAGTACATACACCACACAAAAAGAAATAGTGGAAATACAACATGAATCTCACGGGAATAGGAAGTGAGATGAAATCCCCTTGCCACATTGTAATCAATCAAGTCGTATGAAAAAAAGTTAATAACTACCAAATAATTCACATAATACCATGAATATAAATATAATAATTATAATATATATCAAATGGAAGTACACAATACACCACATGCAATAAATAAGTGGCGAACAATGGAAATCTCACAGAATTAAAAGTGAGATAAGAAACCCCTTACTTTGTACTTTTCCTTGGTCGATGGTAGGTTAACTACCTTTTTAATGGTGAAATAATAATTATTAAATTATAAAAGAACCATATACATTAATATGAAATCATATATTATCTTCTATTATTGCTTTGTTAATGATATTTCAGTAGTATCATTGTTTTGGGTGCTAAATGATTCATTTTCCTTTATATGCTTTGTTACGTAAGTATTGTTTGTTATGGATAGGATGTATCTTATTAATATTATTAATGATATTAGCTCTTTAAACATCATTTTTAATCATCAAATAAAAATTAGTCTTGAATGGATATGATGGGGATTTAATCTCATCGCGTTCGTGGAGACGGTAATCCATACGTACGCACGAGCGACAATACCATTCTTTTGATATTAAAATAATATATAATTGGATGGTATATCATATAAAAAGAATAATTATCATGTTATATTAATTATTTTAATCATTTATACTGATTATTATACCCATAAAAATGATAAAGTATTTGAATAACAAACCACACCACGATGTGGAGACGGTAATCCGTACATACGCACGTATGGTGACTTTGTCATTTATAGGATGGATAGAATAATGAATATGGTTGTACCATTTTTAGAATAACATATAATTATATAGAATATACTGGATTTTTTATTTTATAATGGAAAAAATAAAGAAATAGGAAGTGGAAGAAGAAAAGAACTTGAAAGAGGTGATGAAATATTCACCTCTTTTTTAGGTTCTTCCTTTTGATTTGATCCAAATGGATCCTTATATTGGCTTTATGACTAAAATAAGGCCTCTAGGATTAAGGGGGGATAGTTTGGAGGATATTTGGTTAGGGTGTTTCCAAGAAAAATGGCTTTTAAGGTGTAAATTTGACAGAAGGGGAAGTGCCCTTTTATAAGAGGGTGAGGGGAACCATAGGAAAAGATTGATATATTATTTTAAAATAAAATCATTTTCGGTTTCTAATGGCTTAAAAATGAATTATTTAAAGTATATGGTGGATATGGGTTGAAAACACCGAAAAAATCGGTTTTATACAGGTTTGGGTCACTATATTAACCTTATCATTTAGATTTAACTCTTAGTTACATAGTTTGACATTTACCATTCCTCTTTGTATTTTTATATTATATGGTTAGTAAACTTACTATAAACTTTTAATAGAACCCCAAGTGGTTCATTAATGATACACATATCATTATATAAGTCTTTTTTCTGAACCTTATATTTTTAGTATTATTATATCAACCAATAATATTGTATTTTTTAAAATACTCATTTATGTCAATTTTGACATTATATAATAATTGATTTTGTTAAAGTGCTAAAAACATTATTAATTTAAAATAAATACATTTATTTAACCCTAACTTGTCATAGTCACCTATAAAATTTGTTTATGCCATCAAAAATTTCAAATTATATTTATTTTAGTATTTATAATATCATTTTTTTGATTGTTTCATTAATAAAGAAAATATTACATCAATATTATGTCATATATAAATATATTTATTTTATGTCTAAAAATTATAAATAAAATATCCTAAGGTATAAAGTCTTTCTATATTTATAATTAATATTTATAGTTGAATAGGCCAATTATATTACCTTATATAAAAATTGTTTTACTAAAATATATTTTCTTTTGTTATTTTTGTCTTTACTAAAGATCATTTAATATAAAATGTCATTATCACCTCCAGGTGGCTCCATGGGGTCTCCAAATCGACCCAAGTATTCCCATGGTCGTAAATATATCATAAAATAGGGTTAGTAAATGTGTGAGAGTAATTTAATATTATTATAATATTATTTTGTTGACCTTTTTTACTAGATTTACCCCTTTAACCACGGTAAATAAAATATTTACTGAAGTAAATATTCCTAATGTCTAAAAATAAAAGTTACATATTTAAACAATTTGGATCTCCTGATTCCAAATATGGAATCTATTTTTCCAAATTCAAAGCACATATGTGGTAGAAATTAATTTAAAATTAATTTACGTTGTCAAAACAAAAAACGTGTTTTTATTAAATAATAACTATCAAAAGATTGACACTTGTTTATGTCCATTTTAATCATGAGATTACATAAAATGACTTAAATTATATTAAATGATAAAAATATAATCTAATTATACTTAAAAACCATTCTAATTTATAATTTTAAACTATAAATTATTTTGATTAAAAATGTTTTTTTAATTAAAATTTAGTATTTTCACTATTCATCAAAAATTGAAAGTTTTTAGAAAAATACCAAAGATTTACCCTAAGCTAATTTCGATATTTTGAATCCAAAAATGAAGTCCATTTTTAAAGTTAAAATTTGTAACATTTCAAAAAGTAGGTATTACTTTTCATAATTACTAGTTTGATTGGTCACGGTGTCTTAGAATCTCGAAGATGTGTACAATGAAAGCTATTACATTATTCAAAGGGAAAAGTGTCATGGAAGCTTGGGGTGTTACATTATTCCCCCCTTCTAGAAATTTCATTCGTTCAATTTTTAAAATTGGGCTTGGGAACATAATTTAGAGCCCCACATCGGAAAAAGAGTCAATAAAACTATCACTTTAAAAGAAATAAAGAGAAGTACAAAGGTCACCAAAGATAACCCATACTAGGATTCCATGTAGGAAAACATTTATATAGAAGATAAACTATGTTTCAAGTTCTGATGGAGAGGGATAGAAAACATGATCAGGAGAAAGTTAACAATAAGAAAACCACAAACTTGTGATGGGACAAACAGTAAATAGTTTCCCAGTAGGAAAAGTAAACAGACAACATTTTTTTTTAAGTTACATTTCATAAAGATGAGGAATTTATTTATGAGATTTACTAAGAGAATAAAGAGATATACTTAATTTTTAAGTAGAGTTTCATTCTTTAATAAATTTCTACCACTAACTCATTTTTTTCAAACGATGAGTATTCAAGATTACTTCGTCACACCAGAAGAGCTAGAATCAACTTCTAGAGAATCACATGATCCACAAAGGATAAAATATATATTTAATTTGTCTTTAGAGATTAATCAAATCCAAAATGTTTAGTAAAAGATCATATGATCCCCCAAAAGTATAATCCTTTAGAGAAAGAAACACTAATCTTAATTTCTAAAATTAAACCAAAAATACCCCAGAGTTAAATAAATACCATTCAATAAACAATTGTCCTTAAAATCCATCAATATAATCCAAACTAATATTGAAACCCAAAACATAGAAGAATTTGGTTATGTAGTCTTCCACATTAAATTGTATCTCCAAATGACATCGACTACTCTGAAAGTCACATACTTAAAAGTAATTAACCTAATCATATATTCTCTATTATAGGTTACTCATTTCCATAAATAACCCAAATAACTATAAATCCACAATAAAAACATATATAAAAATCCACCATTACCCCTCAAATGAAATCCCATAGTATTCTATTTTCCTTAGGAATATAGTGTTCCCAATAGAGCGAATGTCTTCCAAAATAACATTTATCACTTAATCACCAAATAATTTTCCTATACTAAGGGTATTCATTTGATAAGACATAAGATCCCAAATCAACTTATTATTGATCAATAAAATCATTTAACAAAAAATAATTAGTCACACTGACTAGGGACTTCATGTAGTTCAGTGGTAGGTGATAAATCCCAATCACACTCTGTTTGTGGGTTCGATTCCCATAGCTTTGTCCGACATGACGGGTTGTCACATGGTCTTCATGTTGTCCTTTATCAAAAATGATATTTTATTACATTACCAAAATGAGATAAATTCCTAAAAATAACCATAAAATAATTTAACCACAAATGTTATCTCATACCTTTTATTTTCATCCCAAAATATAATAACTTGTAATATCCTCAAACTCAATGCTCATATAAAACCAAATGGTTATTTATAACTATATCCACAATAGAAAAGATAATTCTTCCTCAAATTTCATTTTCACATGAAAAATTGTAGGGTTACAAATACAAGATAAAATTATTCCAAAGTAATCCCAAAAACAAAGAGCACTACTACTTTTAAACATTTATCCAACCATTTATTTCCACATAACTTCTTCTTTGACCAAGAAAATATCCTATAGAATAGGGAATTCACTCGGGTAATGGCCAGGTCCCCTACATTTACGGCAAATGACTGTAAATGGATTCTTGAGACCATTTTTATTTTCTTCTATAGTACTCTTCGTTTTTCCTTGGAAATTATTTACTTTATGTCCTTCATTCCCACACGTAAATCATTTCTTTGTTCCATTGAGACACTTTCTTGGGTGTCTCCTTCCACATTTCCTACATGATGGAAATTGAGGATTTTTTCTCCATGGTCTCCACTACTGGAGATCTTATCATTCATCCCCTTTCTCTTTTTTTTTTGAGTCCCAGAGTTGGTTAATATATATGTTGTTGATCATATTTTTGGAAAACTGATTTGTCATGAACACGATATCTTTTATGCCTATCAACATTTCATTTTTAAGATCATTTTCACCATCGTTCCCACCTTTTACATCATTATCAATGTTACTATAACTTCCTTGTAATCCATCCATTGACTAAAACTAGAAAGAATTGTGTGATTAACAATAGTCATAAAATCATTTAGGGAATATCATGACACCATATTTTCAATTTGAAACACCTTAGTATTAACCAAGGTCATTTATTCTCATATAATATTAAAATATTTCAAATATTTTTGTAAATAAAATGTAAATTATCCTAAACATATCCCTCTAGAGTGTTGTAACCAAGAGTGAAGCAAGTCCCGTTGTCGTGTACCAGGATACCCCGGGTCAAGCCCGAAACTACTTGTCGGAGTTTTCAGTTCTAGGTATATATGTTCCAGAGCTGCCTCTACCTACTCGTATCCAGACAGGGATGTATTTCTTGGAAAGTAAACTCTACATTACCAAATTTCTTGGAAGTTATTCTATACTAATCCTCAAGGTCTATCATAGGGTAATGTGCCCTAATCAGAGTTTATCTAAATCTGGTTTCCAAGGTTCATACTAAACATCCTCTAATACCAATTGTATTGCCCTGACCCCAGTAACCCAATGGCTGGTTCATTATTTCAATATATTAGAATTATTACAAGGAATCAAGTCCTGAAGGACTGATCAGTTTAGTTGTATTGGAATCAATATACATAAATAAGTTCGACATTACAACTTGAAAAGAAAAACAACACTAATTTATTCCATTAGAAACATCCAAGCCTCCTAGATTATGCTTGAAAGTCACTCATAACTAACTCCTTCATATCCTGTGAAAATAAAACATAAGAAAGGAGTGAGCTCAAACACTTAGTAAGGTTAAGAAATACGGTGGAAGATAACATAAATATTAAGCATGGATAATAATTGAAAACACATGCCTTAACAAATAATAATCATGAGCACATTATGGCAGGAATATGAGCTATGTAAATAATATCATAATAAAACATAGTCATGGGTGTTCTAATTGTCGAATAACCACATGAAATATCAATATCTAATCTCATAATGACAGAATGCATAATTTCGTACATCATAACCACATAGTCAAGTCCTCGTGCCAAGACTACAAATAAAATTTTGTCAAGGCCTCATGCCAAGACACTAGTTTGTCTCATGAGACCTATTGATACATCAAAGAGATATAGCAGGATCCACCCATCACTTACTAAGTCCAACAAATTCCTCATATGAAAGGGTGAAATATAATCTAAATAATAATATTAAAAGTAGCATATGAAATGTCCATACTTTAACTACAAACCATGAATGGCATAAAAACAGCACATCCACAGTCAAACATAACTCATTCAATACAATATGGATGATTTTATTATGATAAATCAACCTCAATAAAGAATAAAATACACTGAAGGATATTGACATAGAGGAAAATAGTCAATAAAACTATTTGAGATAAATATACCCTTTTTTCTTGAAAACATTTAAAAGTATCACTATTTATTAAGAATCTGTTTAAAATAGATTTTTGAATCAAAGTGTCCCATACCACTTTGAAACTTTTAAAAGGAATTTTAATTTTAAAACATTAATGTCCATATAAATAAATCCTTAAAACAATTTTTAAAACATGGACATTAATGAGAAAGATTTATAAGAATAAATCTTTAAAACATTAAAATTGATATTTTTTTTAGTGTTCATAACCCAATGAGAGACACTTGAATACAAATAATTTAGGTAACCAAAATATTATAATATCATGATAATAAATGGATTCACAGTATCCTATGTCATAGTAAATTATATACACCATATAAAATTGAATTGGCATATAACAACAAAGAATCCTCAATGGAATGTAAATTGAGATGAAATCCATTATAAAGAATATATCCTTCAGTTAAGGATAAATCAATGAAATAATTATGTGTGAAAAATATAAACACACTATCTATGATTGGATATCTAGTTTAAATCAATCATAGGACATTCACACATATTCTTTTAAATAAAAACACCAATGACATGGATGTTTAACTCAATGAATGGAAATTTAGTTAAGATTACTCTTATCAAGTTCATATCAATGACATGAGAAATTATCAATGGAGTGATTCAACATATAAAAAGTATATCCACACAAAGGGTAGTGGAAATTAATACATAAATAATAAATAGTTATTCTACACATAATCTAGGATTAAAATAATCAATTAAGTATGTGTAAAGCCCAATGAGCGGAAATTGAAATTTGAAATTTCCTTACCGATTTGCTAACTCGTGAAACAGACACCCCATGAAAGAAGGATCACAAAATTAAGTTTTAAATAACCATAGATTAAATTATATTACACAACTAATACAATAATGGAATGTATATACCCCACACAAAAGGAAATAGTGGCAATACAGCGTGAATCTCACGGGAATGGGAAGTGAGATGAAATCCCCTTACCACATTGTAATAAATCGAGTCATATGAAAAAAAGTTAAAAACCACAAAATCATTCACAGAATACCATGAATATAAAATGAATACTGATAATATATATCAAATGGTAGTACAAAATACACCACATGCAATAAATAAGTTGCGAACAATGGAAATATCACGGAATTAAAAGTGAGATAAGAATCCCCTTAATTTGTACTTTTCTTTGGTTGAGGGTAGGTTAACCTCATGTATAATGGTGAAATAATTATTATTATATTATTAAATAACCATATACATTAATATGATATCATATATGATCTTATAATATTGCTTTGTTAATGATATTTCAGTAGTATCATTGTTTTGGGTGTTAAATGATTCGTTTTCCTTTATATGCTTTGTTACATAAGTATTGTTTGTTATGGATAAGATGTATCTTATTCATATTATGAATTATATTAACTCTTTAAACATTATTTTTAATCATCAAATGAAAATTAGTCTTGAATGGATACGATGGGGATTGAATCTCATCGCGTTCATGGAGACGGTAATCCATATGTACGAATGAGAGACAATTCATTTTTTTGATATTAAAATCATATATAATTAGATGGTATATCATATAAAAAGAATCATTATGATGTTATATTTATTATTTTAATCATTTATACTCATTATTATACCCATCCAAATGATGATGTATTTCAATAACAAACCACACCACGACGTGGAGACGGTAATCCGTACGTACGCACGTATGGTGAATTTTTCATTTATAGGATGGATAGAATAATGAATATGGTTGTACCATTTTTATAATAACATCCAAGTATATATAAGATACTAGGTTTATTTTTTTAGAATGTAAATAATAAAGGAAGAGGAAGTGGAAGAAGAAAATAACTAGAAATAGGTGATGAAATATTTACCTCTTTTTGGGTTTTTCCTTTTGATTTGATCAAAATGTCTCTTTATGATAGGTTTATGAATAAAATATGGCCTCTATGATTAAGGGAGTATAGTTTTGAGTATATTTGGTAAGGTTTTTTCTGATACAAATAGCTTTGAATATGTGAATTTGATGGAAGGCGAAGTGCCCTTTTATAAGAGGGGTCAGGGGCACCTTAGGAAAAGATTGAAATATTATTTTATAATAAAATAATTTTCGGTTTATAATGGCTAAAAAATGAATTATGTAAAGTATAAGGTGTTTATGGGTCTAAAGACACTCAACCAATAGGTTTTACACAGGTTTTGTCACTATATTACCCTTATCTTTTAGATTTAACTCTTAGTTAAATAGTTTGACATTTTCCATTCCTCTTTGTATTTTTATATTATATGGTTAATAAACATACTATAAACTTCCAAGATAACCCCAAGGGGTTCATTAATTATAAACCCATTATTATATATGTCTTTTGGTTGATCCTTAGATTTTTAGGATTATTATTTCAACCAATAATATTGTATTTGTTTTAAAAACTCATTTATGTCAATTTTGACATTATTTAATAATTGATTTTTTTAAAGTCCTAAAAACTCTATTACTTCTAAATAAATACATTTAATCAACCCTAACATGTCATAGTAAAATAAAAAATTTGTGGATGGAATCAAAACTTTTAGATAATATTTATTTTAGTATTTATAATATCATTTATTTGATCATTTCATTAATTCGGAAAATATTTCATCATTATTGTGTCATATATAAATATTTATATTTTATGTCTAAAAATAATAAATAAAATATTTTGAGGTATGAAATATTTTTATATTTCTAATGAATATTTATAGTTTAATAGATCAATTATATAACCTCATATAAAAAATTATTAAAAGATATTTTCTTTTGTTATTTTTGTCTTTACTATAGATTATTTAATATAAAATGTCATTGTCACTCCCAAGTGGCTCCATGGGTCCCCCAATCGACCCAAGAATTCCCATGGTAGGAAATGTATCATTAAATATGGTAATTACATGTGTTAGTGTAATTTAATATTATTATTATATGATTTTTGTAACCTTATTTACTGGATTTGCCCCTTTAACCATAGTAAATAATATATTTACTGATGTAAATATTTATAATGACTATAATTAAAAGTTACCTATTTTCACAGTTTGGACCTCCTGATTCAAAATATGGAATCCATTTTCCAAATTCAAAACACAGACGTGGCAGAAATTAATTTAAAATTAATTCTCATTGTCCAGACAAAAAAGCGTGTTTTTATGAAATAATAACTATCAAAAGATTGACACTTGTTTATGTCCATTTTAATCGTGAGATTAAATCCAATTACATAAATTATATTTAATGATAAAAATATAATCTAATGATACTTAAAAACAATTCAAATGTACAATTTAACACTATAAATTATTTCGATTAAAAAAGTTGTTTTTAATTAAAAATTTGTATTTTCACAATTCATCAAAAATTTAAAGTTTTCAGAAAAAAAACCAAAAATTCACCCTAAGATAATTTTGATATTACAAATCCAAAAATGAATCCCATTTTGAAAGATAAAATTTACAAAATTCTAAAAAGTGGGTATTACTATTCATACCAACTAGTTTGATTGGTTGCGGTGTGTTAGAATCTCGAAGTTGCGTACAATGCAAGCTATTACATTATTCAAAGGGAAACATACCGTGGGATTTAGGGGTGTTACAATAAAATTCATTTTGTTATTTGGAGTGAAGGTGAGTCATTATATAAAACATTAATGACAAATTCTTGAATTAATTTGTAGGTTTTTCTCAAAATTAACTTGTTTTGTATTATTATTTTGCATCACATGTAAAAAAAATTCTAGAACAAAAAATTAAGATAAAATTAAAATTTTATAGTATGGTTAAACCATAACAATTGTTGCATGAAGATAATTGATGTTGGTAATATTAATTGATAACTCTTCATCCTTGATTCTGATAAATTAACAAATCTCGGACGGTGCGTTCATTTATTTGTTATAAAAGTATAGGAAATGGGATATGATAATGAATTATTCCATTAGAATAAAAAAAATCATGTACATGTATGTTAATGGATTTTTTAAACCATTTGGATTATTATAGTTCAGTAAATAAAATGGAGCAAAAGAACATGAAATGAAAATGAAAGAAAATAAAAGAGGAATTTACGTCTTGATTCAATCTTCCTTGAGAACCTCTTAAGAGGAGAGGATTTGATTTTTTTGAGGATAACAAGGGATTATAGATGTGTGGGAGGATGTTGGAAATAGATTTGGGTATAATTTATGGATGGAATAGGGCTTGAGAGGAGTGAAGAGGAGTGGGGAATTTGATTGGTTTTCATAGTGGAGGGCCAGAGAGATTTCTTAATATTTTAATCATTAGTTTATTAATTTTCAATAAGACAAAAATAGTGATGATTATTGTGAAAAAAAACAGTAATATGTTCATGTGAGTTTGAACCAATGGCTATTTACATCATCCATGACTCAAGAATGATGTAGAAATTCAGGTTTTACCACTTATTGGGAATTATCATATTTTACTATTTATAAAAAAATCATGTATTTTAAAAAAATACCAAAATTTTACCATAACCATATTTCTACATGTAAAATCCAAAAATGAAAACTACTTTTAAAAAAATTATAATTATAATTATTTTTATTTTTATTTAAAATCATAATTTACTTGAAAAATACAATTTTTAAAACTGTAATTGATTTTATAATGCTTTCAAAAATTATATAAGGGCATATAGAATTATCATAAAACCAGAAGACATAAAATTTTTAATTTATGAACACCATTTAAGAAAATAAATTTTCTCACAAATTATTTAATTAATTGTAATTAATTATTTATCACTTACAAAAAAAATACATTTACTATGGTCATATTATAATTTATAAGATGCCTAAATTTTATTTATACATTCATGTGTGAGGATACAATTATTTTGGAATATATACTATTCATAAGGGTTATATTACTATCCATAAGGGTAGGATACAATTCATAATGGTAGGTTAATATTCATTAAAAATAATGTTTGTTCAATCAGACCCCAAAAATCACCCTAAACACAATTGTGTATGTTATATTTTCGAAATTCCAAAAACAGAAGTGTCAAAAATTATGTATAAAGGTATCATATTACTTTGTAGTTCATTTTTTGTGATTTAATGTAATTATATGACATATTTATAAGAAATTTATTTCCATTAATAAAACATTGGGTCATAACATTATTCCCCCATTATGAGAATTGATCCCTCAAAAATTCATTTTACATTCTAATCCCTAAACAAGTGCAGGTACTTTTCCATTATTTCTTCTTTCAGTTCCCATGTTCCCTCTTCATACTTATGGTTCTTCCAAAGTATATTGACTAGGTGAGTTTTCTTGTTACATATAACATTATCTCTATAATCCAAGATCTTTGTTTACTGCTCCACATTTGAATAATCATTGTCCAACTATACTACTTCTGAAGATAGTACATGTGATTGATCTGTTATGAACTTCCTTAAGAGAGTTACATGAAATAATTCATGTAAATTGGAAATATTATGTGGATATGCTAGTTGATAGGCCACATCCCTGATAGAATCAAGATTCTAAAAGGGGTCTATGTACTTCGGAATTAGCTTTCCTTTCTTGCCAGACCTCATAACCTTCTTCCATGGAGATATGCATAGAAATACCGTGTCTACTACATTGAACTCAAGGTCACATCAACGATTGTCTGCATAACTCATTTGTCAACTTTGGGCTGCCTTGATGTGTTTTTTTATGGTTTTCACCTTCTCCACCATTTCTCTGACCATTTCAGGTCCTATCATCTTCAACTCACCAACTTCATCTGAACATGCTAGTGTTCTGCACCATCTCCCATAAAGGGCTTTGTATGGTGTCATTTGGATACTCAAGTGGAAATTGTTTTTGTATGATAATTCAACCAGCGTAATATATTGGTCCCATAATCGATTTAATTCCATAGAACATTATCTCAACATATCTTCTAGTCTCTAAATAGTCCACTTAGATTGGACATCAATTTGATTTTGATAGGCCGTACTGATGTTCAGTTCAGTTCCTAGAACATATTGGAGACTTTTCTAGAACATCAAGGTAAATCTCGAATCTCAATTAGATTGAATTGAAAGTGGTACTCCATGCATCATTACAACTTCTTTGATATATATCCATGCAATTAGATAGAATTATAAGTCCTATCATATCGTGAAAAAGTGATCTTTCTTTTTAAGACAATCAATAATGACCCATATGGCATTGTTTCCTCTAAATGTCCTTGGAATTCCAATGGAAAATTAAATGATGATGTTCTCCAACTTCCATGCTGGTATGGGTAGTGGTGTCCACATCCCCTTATACTTCTAATTTTCATCCTTCACATGATGACATACCAGGCACTTTGATTTATTTTCTAAAATCTCCTTCTTCATAATGTCCCTTCCGAAAGTTCTCTCGGAGATCTCAATACATCTTTGTGATCCCTATGTGAATAGAGAAGGTTTATATATGTTTATCATTCAAAATATCCTTCTTTATCTCTAAATCATATGGTACACATAATCGTTACCCAACTCTTACAACTCCTTCCCCATCAATCCTAAAATTAGTGGATTTAATAATTTTAATGGATTCCACCCTTTTCATAATTTCCACATCTTTTTTTTGGTATCCATTATTTCCTAAACGAAGGATGTTTGAGTTATCATTTGAGAAATAATTTATGATTTTCATCCCTTAATAATTCCCATGTCCAATATCTGCAAATCTATGAATATCGAATCCTTTTAAATTCTCATCACTGATAAAGATGAAGGATCATTTCTACTCAGACCATATACCACCTTATTTGCATTACATGGATGGTAGTGGATTGAGTAGTCATAATCCTTGATGATTTCTATCCATTACTTATGGTTTATATTAAGCTATTTTTGTGAGTATATATTTGAGACTCTGGTGATTAGTATATATCTCACACTTCTCTCTATAAAGATAATGCCACCAGATTTTTAACGCAATGATTACAATCTCCTACTCTAGATCATGCGTATGAGAGTTTTGATCATGGGTTTTCATCTTCCTTGGGACATAGGCAATAAATTTATCAATTTTCATCAGCACATAACCTGATTACTTCTTTTAATCATCACTATACACCCCAAAGAGTTCTCCACGTATTGAAAGTGTGAGTACTGGCATAGTGATTGGCCTCTTTTAACTCCTTAAAATAGTCTTCACATTCTTAATTCTAGACAAACATTACTCCATTTCATGTCATCTTGGTCATTGGGAATGAAAATAATGAAATGTTTTTCACAAATTATTGGTAATACCCCGTTTGACCTATAATGCTACAGATCTCCATTACAGATGTTTCCAGGGGACACTCTTCAATCGCTTTTGTCTTGGAAGGGTTCACAAATATCCCTTTGCTGGTTATAACATGCCCAATGAATGATACTTCCTCCTTCTAGAACTCACATTTACTATACATTTCAAATATTTTCTCCCTTTGAAATATCTTTAACATAGTATTCAAATCCTCCCTATGTTCCTCCATTCTCTTAGAGTATATCAGAATATCATTGATAAATAATAAAACAAATTTGTCAAGGTAATCTAAAAAGACTCTGTTCATTAAATCCATTAAAATTTCTAGAAAATTAGTGAGTCCGAATGGGATCACTATGAACTCAGACTGTCTATACCTCATTTTAAAGGCAGTCTTGGGAACATCTACTTTCCTCACCTTTAATTGGTGATATCCTAAACGAAGTTCCAACATAGAGAAATATTTTTCCCCATGAAGCTGATCGAACAATTAATTTATCCATGGTATGGGATACTTGTTATTTATCATTATTTTATTGAGCGCTTGATAATTAATAAATAGGTTCATTGATCCATCCTTATTATTGATTAAGAGGACTAGTTCACCCCCCGATGAAGCACTCGGGCATATAAAATCCTTCTCCAGATTCTCTTGTAACTGCTTCTTCAGCTCATCCAACTCTATAATGGATATTCTATAAGGTTCATTTGATATTGGAAGAGATCCAGGAATAATTTAATTAGATAAATCAACCTCTCAATTAGGTGTAAGACATAGAAACTCTTTAGGGAATAAATTAGTATAATCCCTCGTGATAGGCATGACTTCAAGCATGGTTCTCTCCTTTGTCTCAATCATTTTAGTTAGACATGATTACTCATAAAGAATTAATATCCACACTTCAAACAATGATTCTAATGGAGATTCATCTTCCTCATTACACATGTAAATAATTGGAGGATGCTTTGGGATGTGAGGAGTGATCTCCCTTTCTTGATGTTGATGTTGTATTTTTATAAAGATAGTCAGTTTGTGCCCAAGATAGCATCGAACTCCACTAAAGGATGTTTGATGACATTTTCTAGGAGGTTTAGTCCACAAAAGTTAACTGGGGAGGAGTTATAAAACATGGACACAATAATTTCCCCATTTTCAGTTCTCTTAGATAACTTATCCTCCAAAATTTGATGTGGTATCTGAAGAGTTTTACTAAACATGCAAGATATGAAAGAATATGTAGAACCAGAATCAAATAGTACATTCACTATTCTTAATTGAATAACTAGCATAGTTATCACCACATTATTTTTCATCTCCACTTTAGTATTAGTAGTAGAATAATCCCTTCCTTATTTCATCGGAGGTTGTTGTGGATTTCCTTCAATAACCCTTAGATTAGGAAAAAAAATTACATAATTCCCATGTTCCTAATAATTGTAACACTACACTACAGGCTGAGATTTTAACTGATCCTTCCTTTCTTCTTCCACATTAGTGGGATTATTTATATCCCATCAGTAGTTTTTTGTTAGATGTCCCAACTGTCCAATTTTTAAGAAATTCCTAGTTCCCTTTAGATAGATCCCAAGTTGCTTCTTCCCAAAATTTTTACATGTGATATGGTCAGTCTTCTTTCCATTATGGAATTTATCTATGGAACCTCACACGTTAGATTCTGTTTTATTTTTATTTTCGTTGGGCCCACGATACCCCTAAGAGTCTCTGATCTCAATTTCAACCTTGAGTAAATAAAGGAGAATCTCCTCATAACTATAAAAGTATCGAATCACCAATGAATTTTGTAGACTTGTATTTATTCCACTTAAGAAGCAATCTACATTGCTTTTAGTGTTCATGAAAAAGACAGAGTCATACCATTAAAGCCTTGTAAAGTTTTATTTATTCACCTTGATTTAATCATCTTCCTTCTTCTTGATTTTGAGGAACACTTTTTCTATATTGAAACAGAGGTTTTGGGAAAAATATTTATTGAAAAACATTCTCTCGAATTCCTCCCAAACCATGGAATAAATTTCCTAATGGGGATTCATAATCATGATTAATGTCTACCACTGATCTACTTCCCCATGAAAATGATAGACCATGAGCACAACTTTCTAATAATATGAGCACTAGAGGGTAGAGAATATCTTTTCAATATAGTTAATTGAATATTCTAAAGGGAGGCGATCAAAATATCCAATAAACATGGAAGGGCTTTGCTGCATGAATGATTCAATGAAAACATTATCTTTCCTTGAAGGATTAAGTTGTTCCACATGATTCAAGTTATTATTCATAACGTTAGCCAACTGAGAAAGTATTGTCATGATGTTTTGAGCACTCATTCTCATTATATCGAGCATTCCATTACGCCAATCTACAAATTCACTATCACATTAATTTTTTGAACGTGTTCTAATATTTCTATCTATTAAATAAGAAAAATTTCTTACAATTATAGAGATTTAATATTTATCTATTGAGCATAAAAAGGAAACGTTGAACATAATAGGATAAACATGTAAAGGAGAAGTATATCCTAACTTGTGATTACAAATGTTTCATTCTAGTTCATCCATGATCTATTTCTTTACTTATATACTTATGATGTTTTTTTCATTTAATTAATAATGGTTTCTACCAATATAACAAATTTTCCGAAGTATATCCCTCAAGTGTATCAAACCAAGAGTATATCATGTCCTATTGTCATTCACCAGTTCCCATTCAAGTCTATCACAAACCGTTGTTTTCATGTTTTACCCATAAAAACATCTATTCCAGAGCCACCTCTACCTATTTGTATCAAAACAAGTTGTATTTTATTGATAAACCACTTACTCTATACTTACCAAAATTTAGGGGTGTTTTTTAATACTTAGTATCATATTTATGGTTATTACTAAAGTGCTCTATTCCTAATCTCTAAAAATAACTAAACCATCCTCTGATAAAAACTATAGATACCATAGCCTTTTACATATAACATTACATGATTTTAAGCATAATTGTACATCAGAGTGCAGGCTAAGTATTGTGAAGTCTAGTATCTTCAAAGACTATGTACATAAAATTGAAAACATGGGACTAAATAAAACAGTTATTTATTTAATATTTATAAAGGGATCATAACTTCCTTTGAGCCCTTACATCTATATAGGATGCCTTGGGGAACACATGAATAGAGGGATGTTCTAAATATCCTAGTGAATGAAAAAAGAATAGTAATTAATCTTTAAAACAATTGTTAGAAGGTATGGAATAATGAAAATAAAAGGCACGGAACACATGGAATCATAACATTTAAACATGGGGTAATGTAATCATGAATTAATAGTAATGTGTCAATAGAATAAATCATGACATTAGCACGATTCCAGGACCATTTCACATAGAGGATCGTCATTTAGGGTTAACCACCAAGACTATTGCACAGTGTTGCATGAATCAAGGCTAACCGCCAAGACCATTGCACATAACATCTCATTTGACTATACATTAACCAATGCATTGGAGCACTATCTGTGTACACCCATATTAACATGTTCATGGATATTTATTATACATATAAAATCTTACATATACAGTCATAATAATAAGTGCACCCTGAGAAGAAATGGGTATCATAATCATGTCATAAAGCATAATGAATGGGAGTATCATAAAAGTGTCCATGAAAGAAATGAATTAGAACATATATGTACATTCATATGTTAAAACAAGAATAAATTATGGTAAGTGACGTCAAAAAGAAGTGACAACATGTCAGAAGAGTATTTATGAAACTAAAAAAATTTAGTATGGTTTAAAATAAAATACTAAAGAGATTTTAAAATATAAAGGGGAATAATATTTTACATAAAATAAGAAGTGAACCAAAAATGGTTTTCATAATAAAAATAATGATTTTATAAAAATAATATTGGCTTAAAAACATATAATATTTTTTACTTGATGATGGGTAGGAATTCAAAATGTTCAGGTAAAATAGGGTTTTATCATTGAAAGGTATTGAAGAGAGAATCATTTAGAAACATGTATATCCCATAAAGAAAATGAGGGTTTGATATTGAAACATGAGTTTGGATAATATAAATAGTATTTATAATTTGTACATAAAAGGAAAGGACAAATTCATTTGGATAAAAGAAATATAGATCAACTCAATGGAATATAGGAGGTTGGGTAGAATCTCTTACGGAATATCGGTAAGGTATCGAGTGTACTTATGAGGGATTTATGAATGGGAAAGGGGTTTATAATATTTTATACATCAAGAGGGAAGTATTTTGGAGGTACTAAATCACACCCAATCATTAGGAATTACACTTAAAATGGAATAACATATATGATATTCTTGAATAAATGTGAGAAAGAGAGGATCCTTTACCTTAAGTTCGATGGAGTTATTCGCTTGATATTAATGACCTGAAAATTAAAATTAGGTTCATCAATTAATAATCCCAGAAAAAATTTTACATGTAAATGATTTATTATAACCTTTTTTAGTTCATTAATTACCTTATTGATTGGTTATGAGGTTCAATTTCATTGTCCGGGTAAGTTTTCTTCCTTGGTTTTAATGATCGGTTCACATATATTCATGTTTGGACACACATGTATGTTGAGAGTGGATGTACATAATTGAATTTATATGAAATTAGTGAAAATCCATGAGATTACATGGTGATATAATTCCTTTGGTTATTTAGAGTGAAGTTGAATCATTATATATAATATTATTGATAAACGCTTGAATTAATTTTGAAATTTTGCTCATAATTAACTTGTTTTGTATTATTATTTTGCATCATGTGTGAAAATGATTTAAAAACATAAAAATAAGATAAAATACATATTTAATATTCAATTTCAACCATATAAATGGTTTCATGACCATAATTGATGATGTTATTATAAATTTATTACTCATCTTCCTTGAATGTGATAAATTAACACATCTGGGCGATGTTTTAATTTCATTGGTATAAAAGGAGGGGAAAGGAGAAATGATAATGAATTATGAAATTAAAATAATAAAATTATAATACATTTATCATAATGTATTTATGATATCATTTTTATGAGGAGAGGTTAGTAATAAAAAGGGAAAAAAGGAACATGAAAAGAAAATGAAGGAAAAGAAAAGAGGAATTTACCTCTTGATTCAATCTTCATTGAGAGCCTCTTAAAGGGAGAGGATTTGGACTTTGGAGGAGTCCAAGTGATTATAGAAATGTGAGATGATCATGAAAAGATATTTTGGCCGAATTTAAGTAAGGAAAAAAGTCTTGAGCGGAGTGAAGATAATAGGGGAGTGTGGGTGGTTTTTATAGTGGAGGGGAGGAGGATTTGTTTAATATTTTATTCACTAGATTATTAATTTTCCATAAGATAATAAATATTTATGATTAATGAGACCAAAAATAGTAATATGTGCATGTGAGTTTGAACCAATATCTATTTAAATCATCCATGAATCATGCATGATTCATAAATTTAGGTTTTAGAACTTATTATAAATTATAGTATTTCACTATTCATAAAAAATTCAAGTATTTTAGAAAAATGCCAAAAAATCACCCAAACCATTTTACAATGTGTAGAATCCAAAATTTATCTCCATTTTTTAAACATAATTTTTTAAATATGATTAATATAATTTGTAATTAAAATCATAATTTACTTGAAAAATACATATTTTTAAACTATAACTAATTTTATAATGCTTTCAAAAATTACATATGGTCTTATAAAATTTTCTCAAAACTAGAGGACATAAAACTGTTAATTTATGAATACAATTTAGTAAAAATCATTTTATCATAAAATAATTAATTAATTGTAATTAATTATTTATGAATTAAAAATATACCAATACTTTTACTATGGTCATATTATCACTTATAAGATGCCTAAATATTATTTATACATTCATGGGTGAGGCTACTATTCTTTTGGAAAATATACTATTCCTAAGGTTCATATTACTATTCATGAGTTTAGGTTACTATTCATAAGGGTAGGTCATTATTCACTATAAATTATGTTTATTCTATCAGACCCCAAAAATCCCCCTGAATGCAACTATGTATATTAGATTTTCAAAATAAAAAACATAGAGTTGTCAAAAAAAATAATGGCCACATTGTACTTGATAGTTCATTGTGTTTTGATTTCATGTTATTATAAGACATATTTATAAGAAAACGATTTCTATTGATAAAACATTGGGTCATTACAGATGTGAGATTAGCCATACAGTTTTCCATGGAACCCATATGTATTTTTGTAACAACATGTACTTCCCTATGAACCTCAATGCATGGAGGAATGTTTTCCATTATCCATGGTCACATTCCTGGCTATCCAGATAATGTGATAGACAGTAGTAATGGATAATAACTAATGTTTTTGAATACTATCACTTCATCCACTCCTTGTAGAATATAGTAGAAGCTCATGAATGGACCTGAGCAACTCAAATTAGATTCAAAAATAGATCTAATATAGAACCATAGGTGTTACACAAATGTTTAGTGAAGAAAAACATGATGCACAGTCTCATATTTCCTTGAACATAAGTGAAAAGATGAGACAATGAAATTTCTTTAATTACACATGTTATAATGGTATGAAAATGATTCCCCCATAGTTTGCAAATGAGAAGGATCCTTTAAGGGGTAATAAAAGGTGCATTGAATCTAAGAAGTCAGGTGGGTATCTGGGTATGTCCATTGAATTGACGTTTATATAAATCCCTCATTTTTTATTTCCCATTTCTATTTGGATTCCATATCAGAGTATTATAGTCCATGAAGGGATCATTTTTAAATTCATGGTGAGCCTACAGAGTGATATTAGCTACCAATGTTCCATGTTGAATCCTCAATTCTGATATAGTAATTTCCGAAAAGCTGGGAGGTACAATTCTAATACTAGGAGGGGATTCCAACCAAGGGGAACTCCAACAGTTTAAACTGGAATAGATATTAACAGACCATTTAGAATTCTACATGATATTAGTAAAGGATTACCTATGGGAGGTCCACAAAAATGAGGAATGGTAATGAAGATACCCATTAATAATATTTATCATGATCTGACATTGTAAAAAATCTATAGAAGAATTATTGGAAGGTAGGATAATACATGTAAACTTGTTAATGATTCTATCACTGAAAATCATATGATCCTTGACACCAATCCCTCAATTCTCTATGGGTTTAATAAAATCCTTAAATAGAACGATGATCACCTTTATTTCTTTCATGGATCATGTTAGATGAATGTTATAATCATGCTTTGTATATCAATAATAAGACCTCTTGGATAGTTGTAGATAGAGAAAAGTACACATGATTTGATGTAATCACTGAATTAATGAGGAATACCCTCCCTCCACATGACATCACTTTACCCTTCCATCTTTCCATCTGATTTATAATTCCATAGTATAAATCCTCAAGATATTATCTGTAGAAAATGCCATAAAACAAAGGAACACCAATATTAAAAATTGCTAAAGAGCCCTTCTTAACACCAAGACTCTCGATAATTCTATTTTTCTTCTAAATAGTTAATCCATTTACAAATAAAATAAAAGATTTTTTCCACCTAATAGACTGACGAGATACTATTTAATAATATCGAAAAGGATTTAATTGCAGAGATGGTACCCCTTTAGGTTTTTTCAAAATGGAGGAATTAATTACCATATAAATTGTGGGAAGGGATGAAGATTCCCTACATACATTATCATATTTATAAATACTGATTCTGGATAACTTGTGAAATAATCTACTTGTAGTCCTCAGTAATGACAAAGAGAATCCCTGAGAGAGGGTCTCTTTGTTGGACACCTCTACTTCACTGAAATTAGACCCTGGGAGATCCATTAATTAGTATGGACAACCTTTAATATCCAATAATAAAAGTCACAATTTTGAAAAAATCATTTTAATATCCAATTCTTCTATGAACATCAAAAGGGAAGATTTACTTCAATGTATCGAAAGCCTTTGATATATTATTAATATAGAAATTTAAATGTGACCATTATATCCTATCCATTAAACGTAGTTATATGAAAATCAATGTCTAATTTTCTATTACTAGTTATAAAATTTCTATATAATTGAAATATTTTGATAAAAAAATTTACTTAATTTTTTATAATGTCTCTATATGTTTTAAAAAAAACTAAACTGTCAAAAAAAACTTTTTTATTTCCTTTTTTTGAATTAATAAAATTAATTTCTCAAAACATTGTAAAGTGAATTTGATAATATAAAACTACTTTTCTCAAATTGAAATATCCAAATTATCTTAGGTATAAATGTTTTGGATTTTACTGAAAATTTCAATTTGATCATGAATAGTGAAGTATACTGAATTTTAATTGAAAACTGTCATTTAATTTAATATGTTTATAAAGTAAAATTATATTTTCAATAGGTTTCAATGTAAAAATAATTAAATTATACATACATTAACAAAAGTTAGTTCATTTGAATCAATTTAATATATATCATTGAAATAAAAAGATTTTAAACCTTTGAACAATTACTATTTAAAAACCCCACTTTCCCATCACCTCTCTAGGATTAATTTGAAATAAAATATTTCCACTTATTTGCTTATAATTTAGAAAATTGGTTTGAATTGTTAGAATAAAAATAAATTATATATCCAATATGGTCAACTAAATATTTTAAAAAAATGAAATGTAACAATAGTAAAAATATTTACAATGATTGAGGTACAAATGTGTTTATCTGGGGTTAAAATAAAATGATAAGGGATAAAATGGTCTATAAAATTATCTAAAAACAATTTCATGGAATTATTTAGACCCTATAACCTATAATAATTGAGAATATTACATTTTGGACAGTTGTGACTGAATGAAATTGTGGTAGTACTTATTTCTTCTTAGAAATACCTATTGTTTCCTCTCCCCCACTTATAAAAGGCCAATACATATCCCCTATTCTTTGCACATTAATACACATTTTTTCAGATAGAAACTATCCAAATCACTTACTAAATTCAATACCTTCATCCAATAAAATTTATTTATTAAAATATAACTTTGTATATATTTTGGGGAAAACCAATGGAGGATACCTGAAGAAGAGGGACAATTAGTCAACAAGAATGATTGTTATATTTCTTATTCCACCTCCATTAATTTTTATTAAATAATGATTATATAAAAACCTCAATATATTTAATATAAAAAAATATGGAAAATTTAGGACATAAAAACAGCTCCACTTTCATCATATGTGTTATAAAATCATCATTCATGTGGATGACATACTACCACCTCGTGAACCAATATCATTCGCTTTTATAATACCACTTCTAACAGTTGGGTATGATGATATATGAAAAGTATATATATATATATATATATATTTACTATAATTCAACCTATACAGTCATTATATAATATATAGAGCTTTTTCATTAAATTTTATAAGAGATATGATAATGTTTCTTGTGTGCATGGAAGATTACTCCCTTTTGAAACAATGTGATTCACTTTACATTGACACATTATATGAATGAAAATAAAAATATATTTATGACATACAAGAATTTTTTTTGATATTTTTAAAATATTTATCATTATAAAATTTTAATATATCATTATCTTTATTACCTTTTTACTCACTAAATGATTATAACATCATTCGTTTATATGTGGACTACTACCTTCATGAAGCGATATGACTCTCTCTTTTCATCACCACACCACACTAATAATACATAAAAAATATATATATATATAATGGTATTTATTATATTATTATCAATATTTAAAGATAATATATTTCGTATTTACTTTCCATAATCTTCATCAAATAATGTTAATGTTACTCATGTGTGTTTATGGCCTGCTATCTCCATGATCTGAACATAATCAATTTATCAAAACCATCTTTCATGACTGGTATTAAGACTAAACTTTATGTTAAAATATGATAATTATTTCATGAATATTATTTTGGGGATTATAATTCCATGGTCAATTTAATAGAAAAAAATAAAAAAATGATATATATATATATATATAGGAAAAACAAAGCAGTTAGTACCCAAAATGTCACTTTAACATGGACTTATAAATAAATGTGTAATAAAAGAACATAAGCAAATAAAATATTGTATGATATATATAATTATTTATCTTGAATATATGTATATTATATAAATATTTATTATATAGTTAGTCTGAAAGAATATTACATTATACGAGACATACGTTAATGGATTTCTAATCTTTCTTTAATTTTTGGGGGATATAGGAAAATTAAACACATATTCATTTGTTATGGATTATATACTTACCATTTGACATTTTATATCATTAATATATAAATCTTCATGATATATAAAATCTAAACCTTATTTTATGATTTATTGGGTCTTATGATCTAATAGATAACATAAGCATTAAGCAATTTCATTCTAACATTTTATTTTTATGAGACCCATTCCATATTAACCACCTATTTATTTTATGGGGTGTATATTCTATATATAAATTTATATTTTGATTATTTTAGAGAAATATATTTTGATTTTATATATCCATTTTAGTATCCCACTTTAATGGGCTATATGGTTCAAAATTGAACAAATGTATATGGGAGTTTTTTCTCAATTTTCATTCGTTGAGATTTAAGTTATTTTATGAACCTGTATACATTCATGAGGTATATATTCAACCACATTTAATTTTAATATCATGAATTTATTTATCATCATGATATTATAAGTTTAATTTATTTCTATTCTTTCATGGGGATTAAAATTCAATGCTACCAAATTAGTAATGATTTTACAATACAATCTCATCATTTATTAGAATTATTCATGATTTTGTTATTGAATATAAAATATTATCATCTGTATCAATTAAAAATCATTAATTTTATTCTACTATAGTTACTCATTAAATTTTCATACAAATGTACCATTTTTTATTCTCATTGGTACTTAAAATAATTGATAAAATTTATTTAAGAACATTTTACATTATTTCTCTCTTCAGTAGGAAATGTGTTTTCATTCAAAATCGTTCCCTATAAAAAAATAAAAAAAATCTCTTGTAACACCCCAAGATTCCACAGTATGTTTCTCTTTGAATAATGCAATAGCTTGCGTTGTACGCAACTTGGAGTTTTAGCACATCACGACCAATCAAACTAGCTGTAATGAAAAGTAATACCCACTTTTTAATATTGTATAAATTTTATTTTTGTAAATGGACTTAATTTTTGGATTAAGAATATAAAAATTATATTAGGGTGAATTATTTGTATTTTTCTGAAAACTTTCAATTTTTGATGAATAGTGAAAAATACTACATTATTGTTTAAATCCTACTTTTTATTTAAATAATTATTCATTTTAAATAAATTTATTTTAGGTCAAAATTGATACATATACCTATATAATTTCAATTTAATTCATTGGAGTCATTTTATTATTAAATTAGATGTGTAAAATATTATTTAATTTTTAACGTCTTTTACCCACCTTCTAAGCATATTTGAAAATTTGCATAAAACATAATTTTACCACTTCTTTGAATTTAATTTCAAAAATATGTGAGACACGGTTGACAATAGTGAGTAAAATGTGGTTCAATAAGATGAAAATAATTTTTTGTGAATAGTAATTTTTAAATTTTATTTACCACGGGTAAAAGTAAATTGGGTAATTAAAGATCAAAATGATATTATAATTACACTAACACATTTCCTAATTCTATTTGATAAGTTTATTTATACCAAAATCAACATTATGAAAAACAATATGATCCTTTTGGTCCACATGGATTAGATTAGGACATTTATTATTACTTTATTTAAAGAAGAGTTAAAAGTGTTAAATTCAATGATTAATAACTAAACCATTTTTCATATTAGGTTATATATAAGATAAATTAGACTATAAATATTCATTATAAAGATAAAATTATTTCTTACATAATTGTATTTTATTTATAATTTCTAGACATTAAATTATTAAATTTATTTATGACACAGTGATGATGCAGTAATTACCTTATTATTGAATGATTAAAATAATTGATATTAAAAATAATAACATAATTGTAATTTGAGACTTTTGATGTATTCCACAAATTTTCTAGGTTAATATGACAGGTTATTGTTGATTAAATAAATTTTATTTGAAGTTATTGAGTTTTTATTACTTTCACAAAAACCAAATACTAAATATTGTCAAAATTGAAATAAATTAGATTTTTTAAAAAAATACTATATTAGTAATTCGTATAATATTCCTAAAAATATAAGGTTCAGACAAAGGAATTATATAAGGTTATATATGTCAATAGATAAACACTTGGGGTTCTCTTGTCTTTTTATTGTATGTTTATTAACCATTTATTATAATAATACAAGAATACATGGTAAAAGTTAAACTATTTAACTAAGAGTAAAATCTAAAAGATATGGTTAATATGAGGACCTAAACCTTTATAAAACCTATTGGTTAAGAAGTGTTAGACCTAGCCCCACCTTATCCTCAAAATAAATCCTTTTTTAGCCATTATAAACTGAATATGATTGTATAATAAAATAATATTTTAGGATTTTCCTAAAGTGACCCTCACCTCTCTTATAAAAGGGTACTTCCCCTTATCTTAATTTCACACCTCCAAATCCATTTGGATTGGCCAGATCCTAATCAAATATCCTACCAAATACCCTGAAATAATCCTAGAGGCATTACTTTAATCATAATCCAACCTAAATATCCCTTTTGATCAAATCAAAAGGAAACACCCGAAGAATAGATAATAATTTCATCACCTCTTTTAAGGTTATTTTCTTCTTCCACTTCCTCTTTATTTGTTGTTCTAATACCAAAATGAAAAATCCAGAACCTTCTATATAATGTGATGTTATTATAAATGTTTTACAACCAAATTCATTATTTTATCCATCCTATTAATGAAAAAGTCACCATATATGCGTATGTATGGCTTACCGTCTCCACATCATAGTGTAGTTCGTTATTCAACACTTAATTAATAGGATGTGTATAATAATGAGTATAATTGATGTAAATAATAAAAATAACATTTTAATGATTCTGTATATGGGATATACCATCCAATTACATATGATTTCACCATTTATAGAATGATATTGTCTCTCGTGCATACGTTCGGATTACCGTCTCCACGAACATGAAGAGATTCATTCCCCATAATAACCATTCAAGAATATTTCTCATTTTATGATTTGAAATAATTATTAATAAATTCATATAATTTTATATATTAATAAAATACGTTATATCCTTAACAAACATGACTTACATAACAAAACATATAATGGAAAATGAATCATGTAACACCCAGAACAATGATACTATAAAAATTTTATTAACAAAGAAATATTAGAAGATCATATATGATATCATATTTATGTATGTGATTTTTTTATAACATAATGAAAATTATTTAACAATTATATAGTAGGTTAACATGCCCCTAACCAAGGAAAATTTCAAGGTAAAGGTTAATTTTACAATCTCTTTTATCTAATGTTGTTTATATGTAAGTTTCTACTGAGACCTCTTTATCATCTACATATGTGTTTCTTAAAAATGTATTTCAAAATTTTTTTTACTATTTACTAGACTATGGGTTAAATTCATTTATTCCCTCATTTAACTTTTTATAAAATGGTTTTAAAGGAATCTTTCCATCATTTTTCAAACAAGGTAATTTATGACTTTTTCGATTAATTAAGGTAAGAATGTTTTTTAACTTATACGGCGGGTGCGTCTATTTACTGTCATTATAACAACATAGAAGCTTCCCTTACAAGATTATAAAAATATTTTAGAAATAAATCATTTATTTTATAATTATTTGACTTCTAAATGATTTCAAGATAGAAAGATATATTCCTTTCAAATTGTTTTGATTTCATCTATGTCAATATCCTCTGATGGATTTTACACTTGTTTGAAGTTGATTTATTATTATACAATCTTACATATTGTATTGAAGGTTTTGTGATATGTTTTTATATGGATGTTTGATTTTTATACCATTCATGGTTTATGGTTATTGTATTAACATTCCTTATTCCAGTTTTAATACCAATGTTAATGTTATGTTTCAACCTTTTCATATGATGAATGCATTGGAATTAGTTAGTGATGTGTGGAGACCTCTACATATTCTCGATGCATCGATAGGTCTCATGAGACAAACTAGTGACTTGGAACAAGGCGTTGAAAAAAATTTGAAGTCATGGAATGAGGCCTTGACTATGTAGTTATGTTGTCTGGCATTATGCATTCCATTATTATAAAATTGGCTTTTTATATTACATGTGATTATTCGACTAGTAGAATATCCATGTAAATAAAAAAATGGAATTATTCGATTTATCTTTTCCATATTATTCTAACTATAAAGTTTAAAAGGATTTTTTTTAGTCTTATATATTTTCTTAAATGTTTATTCTTATTTATGATAGTTTTTTCTATATTGCTATCCTTACTAAGAATCTGAGATCACCCATTTCTTATGTTCTATTTTTCCCAGGATGTGAAAAAGTATATTGTGATTAACCTATAAGAATACGATAAGGTATATAAGATTGTTCAAAGGGGATAAAATGTTGTTTTTATTTTTAATGATGTAATATAAAACTTGTGTATGTATCTAGTATTTCTAAAGCTACTAAACTGATCGGTCTTTTGAGAAATGATTCCCTGTATCATGACAATGTTATGTAATAAGGCACTGACTCTAGGAAACTGGGGTTAGGGCATTATAGCTAATATTAGAGGAAGTTTAGTACAAACCTTGGATACTATATTTAGAAAATCTTTGATTAGATAACATTACCCTAATATAGACTTTGAGGATTAGTATAGAATAATATCCTAGAATTTTGGTAATGTAGAGATTTTGTGTATTTTCCAAGCAATACATCTCTGTATGGATACGATTAGGTAGATGAGGCTCTGGAACAGATGTACCTAGGAGTGAAAACTCCAACAAAGTGTTTTGGGTTTGACCCGGGGTATCCTGATATATGACAACGAAGCGTGTTGTACTCTTGGTTACAACACTCCTGAGGGATATGCTTAGGATAATTAACATGTACATTACAAACCATTATGAATGATTTATAAGTAAATACTTCCTTAAAGAAATTTTTTTATGATTATGGATTATATACATAAACAAATCAATTTATTTTTGGTATTTTAGTTGTTTTAAATTATGTATTTTTATTCATAAACTAATCTAGTGTATGAAATTGTTTAAAAATGGTGCCTAGTGTAAGGAATGGAAACTGTATCAATGCACGTAATCCATGTAGGGATTTTCGTTCTACTAAAGATAATTATAGTGGAGATGGTGATGCAACCAGTGCTGAATAACTTATAACCATACTGGGAAAACTCACTCAGGTTATGAATAATAACCTTACCCGTATAGAGCACCCTGATCCACAACATGGAGGATCAATGTTAGACTGCTTCATGAGGTAAAAATCGCCAACATTCAATGGGACTATAAATCCATTTGTAGCATAGCAATGGATAATTTCATTAGAGAAAATATTTCATGCTTTTGGAAGTAGCGAAAGTGAAAAAGTTGTTATGGTAGTTTTTCGCCTCGTGGGAGATATAGATCAATGGTGGTCATTAATTCAAAACAAAATGGAGGATGAAGAAGTATCAAATATCGAATGGAGGGATTTTAAAAATATTTTCATAGAAAAAGACTTTCTTCATGACCATCTAGTGGATATGGAAATATAATTTCTATGTATGAGGCAAAATGAGGATGGGAATGTCACAAATTATGAGGCTAACATTACAAGGATAGAAAGGAATGCAACAGATTATATATGTAACCCAAAAAGTAATATTGATTGATTATTTTATGGGTTAAAACCATTTCTCCATCAATCATTAGTCTCAAAATACTTCTCATCGTACGAAGATATTGTCTCATGTTCTATCAAGACAAAAAAATTAATTCTCTATGTCTTATGACTTTAACGTAAAACAAGAGAAGAACAGATCTACTGAACACTCTAAAATTGAAAATATAGGGAATAAGGGAAAAGTTGAATTTCCATCCTGTAGTAAATGTTGGAAGAACCCCATGGTACTTTCCTAAAGGGAATGGAAGTCTATTAAAAGTGTGGTGAAAAAGTCCAACAAGCTCGTAATTGCAAGGAAAATAAAGTGGTTGTCCGTTTTCAATGCTACAATTGTAGAGAAATGGGGAATTATACAAATTAATGTCTTTATCATCAGGGAAACAAACCTCAAAAAAGGCCAAGGGAGCAACGCCAAGCTTATGTGATCACTACATCTAAGGTTGAAGCTATGAATGACGTGGTGGCGGGTAATTTAATGGTCTCCTCAAATTTAGCCAATGATTTGTTTGATTCTGGTACATTTCATTGTTTCATATCTTCTTAGTTTTCTAATAAAATTAGATATTTCCAATTTTATATAACAATAGAGTTTTAAGTAAAAACTCCTAAGGGAAGTATCATTGCAGCATTGTTTTGTGAATCAGATCTCATTAGGGTATATAAACATGATTTATCTACTGATATCATCATCATACCCATGATTGAATTTGATATAATCCTGATAACGGATTGGCTTTCAGAACATGATTTGAAAATTTATTATAATAACAAGGAGGTAACAATTTTCGATGATGATAAAGAGTACCTTATCCTTAGAGAAGAATCATCACTATCTGATTCTTATATATATCCACCCACATTATCTCTACTAAATTCAGTTATTAGAGAGAAAGAGAGTGAAATAACTATGGGTGGGTAAATTAATGTTCAAATAGAGTACTTTCCTATTTTGCGGGAATATGTTGATGTGTTTCCAGAGGAATTACTTGGACATCCTCCAGAATGAGAATTTGAGTTTTCCATTGATTTAATTCTCGGTTCAAGGCCTATATCAAAGTCCCCTTATAGAATAGCCACTGTGAAATTAGTGGAACTAAATAAAAAACTATAGGAATTGATTAATAAATTATTTATTTGAATTATTTTTTCTCCATGGGGATCCCTTGTTCTTTTTGTTAAGAAAAAATATGAATCTATGAGGTTGGGCATTGACTACAGGGAGATCAATTCTATAACAATAAAGAACTAGTATCCCCTAACTCTTATTGATGATTTATTCGATCAACTTCTTGGAGCTCAATATTTTTCAAATGTTGACCTTTGATCTGGATATCATTAGTTATTTGTGAAGAGGTAATACATTCCAAAAACATTATTTTGTACTAGGTAAGGGCATTATGAGTTTACAGTAATGCATTTTGGACTGACTAATCCACTCTCTGTCATAATGGGTCTAATGAATAGAGTTTTCATAGAATATCTTGATTACTTTTTAGTGGTATTTATTGATGATATCTTTGTATAATAAAAAATATATGAAGATCATTAGAATCACTTGCGCACTATTCTAAAGACTCTTAGAAGAAATTAATTATATGGGATATTAAGAAAGTGTGAATTCTAGCTTCAGGAGATTTGCTTTCTTGGACATATTTTCTCTAAGGATGGAATCGCTATTGATCCTTATATGAAAAGAGCAATACCATAATGGCCAACACCAATGAGTATTACTGAGGTACGCAGTTTTACTGGTTTAGCATGTTATTATCAGAATTTCGTCCTGAATATTTCTAATTGGATAACCCATTAACCAAGCTCACATGTAAATGGGTAAAATTTGTTTTGAAAAAAGAGTTTGAAGATTTTTTTGAAGAACAGAAGAAAAGATTAGTCCATGCTCTTATTTTGACTCTAACATCGGGGAATGATGGGTTTGTTATTTATAGTGATGTATCAAATAAAGGACTTGGTTGTGTCCTTATACATAATGATAGGGTTACTGCCTATACATCACGGTGGCTAAACATTCATGATCAAAACTATCCCACTCATGATCTTAATTTAGAATCTGTAATATTTTCCTTGAAGATATGTAGACAATATCTCTATGGTATAAAATTTGAGATATATACCAATCCCAAGAGTTTGAAGAATATTTTCTCACAGAAAAAACTCTACATGAGGCAAACATGACGTATTGAACTACCCAAAGATTATGATTGCATTATACACTACCACCCGAGGAAGGAAAATATAGAGGCAAATGCTTTGAGCAAAAATGATCGTGGAGTTTTTAACAAGATGAGAGTTGAAAGGGATCCTATGTTAATGGATCTAGTAAAGATGGATATGGTAATAATAATGGAATGTGAAACATTAATACATTTTCAAAAGGTTTCCAATCAATATTTACTATAAAGAATGAAAACTTCTCAGACTGATGATGAGGAGTTTAAAAATAAAATTAAAGCTGTGAATGATGGGAGATTGATTCACTTTGTATATGAAGAAGGGATTTTTAAATTTCAGAAGATAATTTGTATTCCCAAATTACCTGACCTACAAAGGGAATTGTCGGATGATGCTCATAGCTCTAATTTCTCTATACACCCTAGTCGCACTAAGATATATAGAGATTTGAAGGAATGTTTTATATGGGAGAACTTAAAGAGGGATATTGTTGATTATGTGTCAAGATGTATGGTTTGTCAACAGGTGGAGGCGGAAAGACAACATCCTAGAGGAGTCATGCAACCTCTTCCCATACATGAGCAGAAATGGGATGATATTATTATGGACATTGTCATGGGGATACCAACGACTCCTATAAGGAATGATGCAATATGGGTTATTATTGATCGTCTTACCATTTCAACACATTTTCTTGCTATAAGAGAAGATTTACCACCCCAACGTTTATCAAGAAAATATATTAATGAAGTTTTAAGACTTCATGGAGTACCCCAATCGATTGTTTTGGATTGTGATCTCCATTTTACATCAAGATTTTGGAAAAGTCTTCAGAAGGCCCTAGATACGGAACTTCATTTAAGCATTGCCTACCACCCTCAAATTTATGGACAATTAGAATAAACTATTCAAACCATAGAAGACATGTTGAGATCTTTCCGACTTCACTTTCAAGGTATGTGGGATCAATATTTTCCTCTAGTATAATTTTTCTATAATAATTGCTTCCATTAAAGTATTCGTATGGAACCATATGAAGCATCATATGGAAAAAGATGTCACACACAAACTTGTTGGGATGATGTTGGTGAAAGAAAACTTATAGGCCTAGAACATGTTGAGGAAACAATGGAAAAGGTGAAGATTATCCAAACCCATATCAAAGAAACTCAATGTAGGAAAAATAGATATACTGATAATCGAGGGAATGATATGAAATTTCACGTATGAGATCATGTTTTCATGAAGGTATCTAAATGGAAGGGTGTTATATGATTTGGTAAGAAGGGTAAATTAAGTCCAAGGTACGTCGGACCATTAGAAATTCTAGAAAAAATTGGAGTTGTAGCTTACTTTTTGGGAATGCCTACAAGTATGTCCAATGTTCATGATGTGTTGCACATATCCCTATTGAGAAAATACATGTCTGACCCAAAGCATTTACTCACCAATGAAGAAATAGAACTGGAACCCGGTCTGTCATATTGTGAAGATCCTGTCAAGATTCTTCGTACTAGAGTACAAGTGTTGAGAAACCGGACGACTCATTTGGTAAAAGTTCTATGGGGAAACCATAAGATGGAAGAGGTAGCGTGGGAACCTGAAGAACTTATGATGAAGAACCACCTGAATGGTTTTATGCAGTAGTATTCTAGAAATTTTGAGGATAAAATTATTTGAAGGAGGTAATAATGTAACACCCCAATCTTCCATGGTACGTTTCTCTTTGAATAATGCAATAACTTGCATTGTATGCAACTTAGAGTTCTAGCACACCCCGACCAATCAAACTAGCTGTTATGAATAGTAATACCCACTTTTTGAAATTTTATAAATTTTATTTTTTGAAATGGACTTTGTTTTTGGATTCGGAATATAAAAAATTATCTTAGGGTGAATTCTTGTTATTTTTCTGAAAACATTCAATTTTGGATGAATAGTGAAAAACACTGTGTTATTGTTTAAAACAAACACTTTATTTAAATAATTTTCTATTTTAATTAAATTTTCCTTAGGTCAAAATAAATACATAATACATATATATGTTCAATGTAATTCATTGGAGTTATGTTATAATTAAATTAGATGTATAAAATTTTATTTAATTTTTAATGTCTTTTACCCACCTTCTAGGAACATTTGAAAATTTGAATAAAACATAATTATACCTCTTATATGAATTAAATTTAAAAAATACAAGTGACCCAATTTATATCAGTATGAAAATGTGGTTCAATAGGATGAAAATAATTTTTGGTGAATAGTAACTTTTAAATTTTATTTACCACGGTTAAAAGTGAATAGGGCAATTAAAGGTCAAAATGATATTATAATTTTCCTAAAACTTTTCATAACTCTATTGGATAAGTCTATTTTGACCAGAATCAACCTTTGGAATAAAATATTATCCTTTTGTTCTACTTGGATTAGATTAGGACATTTATTATTATTTTATTTAAAGAAGAGTTAAAAGTGTTAAATTCGAAGTTTAAAAACTAAACCATTTTTAATATAGGGTTATACATAATATAAATTTCGACTATATATATTAATTAGAAATATAAAAATATTTTCAACATAATGGTATTTTATTTATAATTTTTAGACATTAAATAATTAAATTTATTTATGACACAATGATGATGCAGTAATTACCTTATTATTGAAAGATTAAAATAATTGATATTATAAATGTTAACATAATTGTAAATTGAGAATTTTTATGTATTCCATGAATTTTATAGGTCAATATTACAAGTTCGGGTTGATTAACTAAATTTTTTACAAAGTGATAAAGTACTTATGACTTTTACCAAAACCAAATGCTAAATAGTGTCAAAACTGACATAAATGAGTTTTTAAAAGAAATGCTATATTATTAATTGATATAATATTAATAAAAATATAAGGTTTATCAAATGGAATTAGATATGATTATATATATCAATAATGAATCACATTGGGTTCTTTTGTATTTTTATAGTTTCTTTATTAACCATTTATTATAATAATACAAGAATACATGTTAAAAGCTAAACTATTTATCTAAGAGTTAAATATAAAAGATAAGGTTAATATGGTGACCTAAACCTATCTAAAACTTATTGGTTGAGTGGTTTTCGACCCATCACCACCTTATCCTCAAAATAAATCCTTTTTTATCAATTATAAACTGAATATTGTCGTATAATAAAATAATATTTCTAGTTTTTCCTAACGTGACCCTCACCTCTCTTATAAAAGGGTACTTCCCATTCTCTTAATTTCACACCTCCAAATCCATTTTTCTCAGCCAAAACCTGATCATATATCCTCCCAAATACCCCCACACCAACCTAGAGGCATTACTTTAATCATAATCCAACTTAATGAGCCCTTTTGATCAAATCAAATGGAAGAACCCCAAGAAGAGGTATTAATTTATCACCTCTTTCAATGTTCTTTTCTTATTCCACTTACTATTTCTTTGTTTTTTCCATAGAAAAATGTTATATCTAGTACCTTATATATAATTTGATGTTATTATAAATATTATTCAACCATATTCATTATTCTATCCATCCTATGAATGAAAAAGTCATCATACGTGCGTAAAAATGGCTTACCGTCTCCACATCGTGGTGTAGTTCGTTATTCAACACTTCATTATTTGGACCGGTATAATAATGAGTATAATTGATGTAAATAATAAACGTAACATGTTAATTACTCTTTATATATGATATACCATCCAATTACATATGATTTCACCACTAATAGAATGATATAGTCGCTCGTGCGTACATACGGATTACCGTCTCCACAAACGTGACGAGATTCATTCCCTATCATAACTATTAAACAATAATTTTTATTTTATGATTTAAAATAATGATTAATAACTTAATATAATTATGGATATGAAACAAATACATCATATCTATAACAAACATGACTTACGTAATAGAACATATAAATGAAAATGAATCAGTTAACACTCGAAACAATGATACTACTGAAATATTATTAACAACGAAAAATTAAGAGATCATATATGATATCCAATTTATGTATGGGGTTCTTGTATAATTTAATATAAATTATTTAACTATTATACAGTAGGTTAATGTACCCTCAACCAAGGAAAATTACAAGGTAAGGGTTAATTTTACAATCTCTTTTATCCGAGAATGTTTATATATCAGTATCTACTGGGACCTCCTAATCATCCACATCTGTGTTTCATATAAATGAATTTCTAAACATTTTTACTATTTACTATACTATAATATAAATTCATTTATACCCTCATTTTACTTTTTATAAAATGGTCTGAAATTAATCTTTCTACCATTTTACAAACAAGATACTTTATGACCATTTCGTCTAATTAAGGTAAGAATGCTTTTTTTAACTTATACAGTGGGTGAAGATATTTTCCACCGTTATACCAACTTCTAATCATCCCTTGAAAACTTATTAGAATATTTTCAAAATAAATTTTTTCTTTTGTAATTATGTGACTTTTAAATTATTTCAAAATAGAAAATTATATTTCTCTCAAATAGTTTTGATTTCATCTATATTTACATCCTTTGAGGAATTTTATAGTTGTTTGAAGTTGATTTATTATGATACAATCTTCCATATTATATTGTAGGTTTTGTGATATTTTTTACTATAGATGTGTTATTTTTAAACCATTCATGGTTTATGGTTAAAATATTAACATTCCATATACTAGTTTTAATACCAATGTTAATGTTATGTTTCAACATTTTCATAAGAGGAATGCATTGGACTTATTAAGTGACTAGTGGAGCCTTCTATAGCTCCTCGATAAATCAGTTGGTATCATAGGACAAACTAGTTTCTTGGTACAAGGACTTGACAAAATCTATTTGTATTCTTGAAACGAGGCCTTGACTATGTGGTTATGATGTCCGACATTATGTATTGCATCATTATGAAACTGTCTATTGATATTACATGTGATTATTTGACTAGTAGAATATTCATGTGAATAAGTAAGTGGAATTATTTGATTTATATTTTCCATATTATAATAAAGTTTAATTTTAAAAGTATTGTGTTTTAGACTTATATGTTTCCTTAAATGTTTATTATTATTTATGATAGTTTCTGATATATTGTTATCCTTACTGAGCATCTGAGCTCACCCCTTTCTTATGTTTTATTTTTTCCAAGATGCGAATAAGTATATTGCGATTAACCATTAGGAATAGGCTAAGGGATATAAGAGTGTTCAAAGGGGACACAATATTGTTTTTTTCTTGATTTAATGTAAAACTTATGTATATATCTAGTACTTCCAAGGCTACTAAACTGATCGACCTTTCGGGACATGATTCTATGTATCATGCCAATGTTATGTAATAAGGAGATCAATCTTGGAAAATAAGGTTGGGCATTACATTCCTACTCTTATATGTATTTTAAAATCATATTTTTCCAATTTTTTACATTTTTTAAAAAATTATTTTAAATTAATCTTCATGTTCTCCAAAAAATCAGATCTAGATTTTATAATAAATGTGATAGAAATAAATTTTTTATTATGTACGGTATGAAAAAAACATATTATCATCATGATGGTTATTTACTTTGAAGTTTCCATTACATTTTTTCCTATTTATTTAAAAATAAAATGATTTCATAAATTTTTCATGCTTAAAAAAGTGTTTCCAATGTGGCAAGAATATTTCCCCCGATAATTTTGTTTAATGATCTTTTCAGAATTATTTTACTTATAAGATTCCATTCATTGATGTTATAAATTCCTTAATCTAAATACAATCCAATGATACCCTTATCATTCATTATTTGAATTTTTTTGTTTTTAATTTAATTTTTTCTATTAAACATGTTTCTTTCAACTTTTTATTCCATGATAATATGCTTATGACACCTGATTGTTTTTACATGGGTTTTTTATGATGAAATGCTGTAATTATTATTAAAAATATATCTTTTCTATAATTTATGACACAATTAAATGTTAATGAAACCCATTTCATTTCATTTTTTACGATACGATATATATTTTATGATCATTTGGAACACATAAATATGGTTTCCATTATGAGGTTATTGGTACCAATATTTGCCTCCAATTAATTGGGTAATTATGGATAAATCAGGAGTAAATATATAATGGGCATACATGATTAGATGTTCATAATGTTATATATGAACCTAATTTTTTGTTCCCAATGTTATGTGTGAGCAAGATTAATTTTTGAAAATATTATACATGGAACATTATTTCATGTCCATAATGTTATGGATGGATATGTCTTTTATTTACATAAATTTATTTATAGACCTGGTCTCATGTCTATAAGATTATTCGACGGCATGTTGTCATGTCCTTAACATAATGAGTCAACATGTGTCTTTTTATAAATGATCACAATTTGATAATCTACTTTGTGTGCCAAAAATCTATTTCTTACGCTAATGTTATGCTCTCATGGAAAATATTCTTTGATTGCATTACAATTCATGTATTATGAAATACCAAGACTTATTACATCAATTAGGAATCTAGTATTTGATATGCATGGTTTGGTTTACAAATGATATTCCCATTATCCCATTCCAATATTCTCATGTTATTCTAAAAAATTACCCATGTTTACACTTATTATGCATTTGAGATCATATTTTATTATTTTTCCTTTTCCCCTATTTTGAATAACATCTTTTCAGTGGGAGTAATAAAGGGTGTGATCATTATGGGAGATATTAAAGTTCATTCACTCTTTAATTAGATTGTGATCCATGTTTTTGAAGGAACTAAACAATTATGGTCATGCATTATGTGTTTTTGTAATTTTCTAAACATTTATTTAAAAATATATAATATCCATGTATGATAAGCCTAGTTTGCTTTAGGTCGATCTCAATATTACATATAGGAAGGGTTGATACCCATTAAAGTTCATTAAAAATTATCGATCCCAATGTATTTTATATAAATAGTCAGCCCCATTATAAAATCCATTGCATTGAATAATGATTATTCTCTCCAGATATTTATATTAGAATTAAGTTTTTTGGTTATTCAACTTAAAAGGGTTCAATAAGGGTTTTAGTAAAAAAAATTCCCTTAATACCAACATTTTTTTGTTATTATTTCTATTGGATATAAATGTTTCCTTTCATAAATATTTATATCACATTTCCCATGATTATTAATTCTGATGAGTCTTTCCATTATTAAGCAATTATTCTATGTTTTCTTGTTTTATGATAAAGGTATTGATTATTATTATTTATATTATTTTCTTCTCATACAAATTTATTATGTCATCATACACTTATATTTATATTATACTCACATATTTCATCTAATTGATTATTGTTATGTTTACCATTACAGATCATTTTAGGTCACCCTTATTATTTTTTATTTTTCCCATGTTTTCTATAATGATGTAAAATGAATATTTCAGTAAGGGTTTCATATAAATATATATGATTACCTAATGTGGAATATGAAATGATGAATATAATGTTAAAAGATTCTCACATTTGTGAACCAGTTATACATGAATCCATAATGTTGTGAGTTTTTTCAAATTTCTTTAAAACTCTGAACAAAAACTATGTTTGAGAATGTAACTGATTTAGTATTTTCATTTCTTTTTGTAATAATTTTATAGCTAAAATTGAGTCATATTTTTCAAGATCAATGAAATAAATTTCAATTTTATGTTTTTGCATCAAATTTTTGAGTATGTGTCTGATGATATTATAGTCATTATCAAAGGAAGGGTTTATCAAACATTGGTGATTGTAAAAGTTTCATATGTATTTTTCATATGCTTTTTTACTATTAGAGGTATATAAGATTGTGCTTGACCATATGTTCAACATCGTAGTCACCCATTATAGGGTTATATGTTATGAGATTTTAATGTTATTAATAACACATTGTGAGACCTTTTGGGGTCAATTTATATGTAACACTTCGTATTAATACTATTTATTCCTTTACATTTTCCTAATAGATAATTTAATGTATTGATAAAATTTAGAAATTATATGATCTTTGATGTTGAAGTAATTTCTAGGAATACATGTTTTATCATATAAATTATCATTATATTCAAAAGTGATTTGTTATCAAATTATTATTGTTATTATAGAAAAACATAACAATATTTATGTGATCATATGAGAAAAGGAATGATATAAACATAGAGGATAAAAAAATCCTTCATTTTGAGGTTTTTATATTTTTTTTGATATATGGTCATTTATATAATGAATAATTCAATTTTAACTTTGGTGATTACTATTTAGTTTTTTCAATTAATGTATCTTTTCATCATATAATGGTTTATTAAATGATATAAATTTTGTTATATATTAATGTCTTCTGATAAGAGGAATATGTTTAATATCACATTTATTATTATGTGGTATTCATAAGTTAATTTTAGTGCACCAGGATTAAAAACATAATCTTCAAAACACATCTTTTGTTCAATACAAGATATTAATGTCACTGAGTTACTTCATTATATTCCTAATATCTCCATGTCGAAGCATCTAAAGGGTCTATTCAAGGAGGAATGTGCTGAAATTATTTTTATCATAGGAAGACTGCATAATAAGGATCATTACGAGCAAACCCATTTCAATGAAAAATCTACATTAACTGAAATTATTCTTGTAGTTCAACATTTTAGCTCAATTATTTCCTCTCACTTCAACAATTCGATGCTAGATTTCATGGTCTTGAGGCATCTTCACGTACATAGTCTATACCCCCTCCTCTCTATAAACTTGTGGTTTTCTAGAAACCTTTCTTTTATAGCTGGATAAAATTTAATATGGACCGAGCCTCGAAAGGGAACCCATGACCATTAAGTACTACCTTTATTTTCAGATATTCTGTTAGGGAGATCATTGAAAATCAATTTATTCCTTGTGGAACTGCATCAAATTTGAAAGCATAGATGATGGGCCTTATAAATGTTGTTGAGATTTCTCATTAGAGGAATATGACCAATATTTTATTTTATTGCAACTTCACAATTATTGTCCAAGCCATCAGGTGTGGGAAATACCATATCTGTTAGAAAACAACCATAAAATGGTACAAATGACTTGGCCAGCTATCAATAATGGAATACATAATTACACATGTTTACCATGACGACACCATACTCACAAACTCACTTACAAAAAAAAGAGTGAAAGAGGTGTCTAACATATCCTATTACACTATTTCTATCGAACTCTTTCCTTTTCTTAAAAGGGATAATTTTAAGGTTTCATATTTCATACTATTGTAGGATTTCTTTTATTTTTTTAAAGAGCCTATGAGCTCACATTTTTCAAAAAAAATCTTATGCAATGAATTTAATGTACTCAAAACACCCTATGTACACATAACAGATTAAGTATTTGAATATTTCAATTACTAGAATTAAGATAAATGATAAGTATAATCTATTAAACATGGAAATTGAACTTCATAAATCTAATAATTTATATAATCCAATTATATAGTAGCTAAAGTTTATATATGTAATGTATGGACAAGAGAAAAGGGTTTCTCATCTCAAATTTTATTTTTGTGAGACATTTTCTCTATTAAAAACTTATTTATAATTTATATTTCTATAGTTTCCCTTTTACATTTAATATAATTAATTCATCCACAATAATAGTATTTTGATTTTTAATTTTAATTATTTCATCGAATTTGATTACAAGTGAATGATACAAAGTGATAATAAATTTTATAAATTAATTTATTTTTATTGGGTTATATTACTTTTGATATAATATGATCATGTGTGTATTGAATATTTTCTATATTCTTTTATATTTATATGTTTTTATTTAAATTTATATTTGATATCAATAATCGATTCATTAATAAGTTCTCTATTACAATGTTATGAACTTTTAAAGTTTAGTCATCTCAAATTATATTTCTTGTAGACATATGCTTATGATATGAACCTATATTCATTTTTGAGGTGGACATACTTCTATTTAGACATTTTATATCTTGAATATCCTTATGTTCTTTATATTTAAATTTTTATTTTTTGTAATTATATCATAAGGATTATGATTAATGTGTTAGCAAAGTGGAGAAGGATTTATATAACAATATCCTTCCTTTCGAGATTACTTATATTCAGTTTTCCAATAGTGAAAATCATAAAATCTTATTTTCATCAACTGAATCTATTTAATATCCACCATTTATAAATGTGGTTAAAAAGTTTGATTTCTATTTCTTACCATTTTGATTAAAGAAACTTCATGAATGTCATTTGTAAGTGATATTGATCGTTGGTTATCTAATAAATCATGTATCCTCCTCTTTTTTATACATGTTTTGTATAAAAAATTAGAAATTTATTATTCTAAAAATAAATTATATCCTAATTCCATTTTACATAACATATTATCTTATTTTAAATGGTTTTAAAATGATATTTATAAAAAAAATTACATATCGGTTAATTTTCTATCCATTTTCAAAAATTCATGGAAAAGAATGTTAATTTTTAACAATTATAACATGAACAACATTTCCCACCTTCATGCCCATTATTTTCATATATTTTTCCTTTATATGATCCCATGTATCCTTTTATAGAGAAGTAATTTTAGTAATTTTTGTATAGTTTTTTAAACTAATTTTTGAAATTTAAAAGGTTATTTTCCTCAAGTATTTTTAATTACCTTTTAAATGTATTTACATTCAAAAAAGAAAACAACCCTTTTATTACATATGATAAATTTGGGATATTATTTAATAATACCTTCAAAAATCAGTCTCTATATATATTAATAATTGTTTCAAAGATTATTTCATAGAACCCATTTTATTTCCATGGGTCAATCATTTTTCAATTAGATGTTAAATAACCAGTTTATTTTCTATGGGTGAATTATATTTCAACAAGACTTTTAGGGAACCCATTTAATTTACACAATTTAATCATGTTTTAATGAAATATTCATGGAAATAACTTTTTTCCATGGGTTAATCATGTTATGAATGAACTAAAATAACTTTTTATGAGTTCTTTGATAACATTCATGTTATAGAAAATTTATTATTATTATTATTGGACATTATATAATAATGGTTGACCCCCATTATATCTCATGGTTGATCCCAATATAGCTTATATATATGATGGATTCTCATTATAGTTCATAAACAATATGTGATCCTAATATAGATTAAATGAGGGGTGAAACCCATTACTGTTATCCAATGCATTGGGTAATTATTATGTTCTCTATAGAATTTTATTGAAAGTTGGTTGTATAGTTTTTTGTTTTTAATGGGTTTTTTTGTTTTTTATGTTGATTATGTACCAAGATACTAACTTTATTTTTATGATTTTCATGGGTTAAAAATGTTTCCTTTGATCAATAGTGATATCGCATGGATGTTGATTATTTATTCTGATTACTCACACACTACCTTAAATCCTTATTCCAAGATTTCATATTTAATGATCTTGGTATATAATGGTAAGATTTCTAATATGTTATGCCCATTTAGTTTTATTATATCATCATACCCTCATACTCATATTTTTCTCATTAATGGCATTTAGTAGATAATTCTTATGTTTACCCTTATCAAGCCTTAGATCTCACCATTCGTATTTTATATCACACCCAACCAATATTTTATTTTATTATTGTTTTGTTCTTGGGGTTTGACCTTTTGGTAAAGATTTGGTTTTAGATTTTGCTTATTTTTTTCATTTTGGATGATTCTTGTGGTTTTTTCCTTATGCACGGTTTAGGGGGAAACCATGTCGGTAGTTAAGGAAGAGGGTGCATTAAGTTCATTTTCTACTTGCACTAGTTTCCATGAATAGTCTGAGTAGGGTTTTTTATAGATAGTGTGATCTAAAAGAGTAACTATGTGTCCTATGTTCTTTTAGGTTATAGGGTGCACAAATTTCTGGCTGTTACATGAAACTATCTGGAAATTGTGTGGGAGGATCTAAAATTTGATAAAACCAATTTCTATTGTTGGTGCATATTATTTTAAACCATGTGTCCAGCCCATGCAGCTAACCCTTATCTTCATAAGGGTGTTCATAATTGGTCCATGATTTGGAGAACTGTGTGATCAAACCATGGCACATACTAGATTCCTAAAAAGATCAAATTACAAATTTTTCATCTTACGTTTTAAACCGTTTTGACCCCCTTTGTAACATCCCAAGATTTAAAAAGGAGATCTTATGTTCCTAAATGAAATACTAAATACTATTTGACCTTTATAGACTTGTACTTACACATATTTTTTTCACTTCTATGATTTTAATTTTTAAAATATGACATACACAGTATCCATCAAAGATTTATTTGGAGTTTTATATAACCAACCTAATTTTTGGTTAATAGTAACTCATCCATATGAATAGTAATGTACCCTTATGAATAGTAAATTTTCCTAATGACTATTAACCTCACTCATGAATGTAAAAAAATTATGCATCTTATAAGTAACAATATGAACATATTATAAGCATTGTTATTTTTTAAGCGATAAATATTTAATTAGAATTGTATGATTAATTTAATAATTTAAATTTTATTTTATTTTCATAAAATATAGTAAAAAATATTATTTTATAATTTTATGGTTATAAAAAAATTGAGAGCTTGATTACTTTCTCAAAGTGTTATAAAATGAGTCATAGTTTTAAAATTGTTATTTTTTTTGAATAAATTATTATTTTATTTAATAATTAAATTTCTCATATTTAGAAAATTATTTTTATAAAATGGAGTTCTATTTTTCATTCTACTCATCCAAAAATGGTTGTGGTAAATTTATGAGATTTTTATGATATACTTGACTTTTTGTGAATGGTGAAATCTGATAATTTCTTATAAATGCTAAATAAATGAATTTCTGAAACATGCATGAGTCATGGATGATAAAAATGGACATTAGTTTGAACTCACATACTATATTTAAGGTTTTTTGTCAAAATAATCAATACTATTTCTTTTATTTATAAAATATAATAAAATAATGCGTAAAATATTGAGAAAACCCTCCTCTCCTCCACTATAAAACCAACCCTCACCCCACTCTTCTCTTCACTCCTATCCATACTTTTTTTGAGTCCAATTTCTACCCAAATATATTCTTAAGACCATATCCAACATCCAAATTCCCTTGGTATCTTTAAAAATCCAAATCCTCTTCCCTAGTGTGGTTCTCAAGGAAGACACATTCAAGAGGTAAATTCATCTTTTCATTTCGTTTATTTTCTTCCAAGTTCCTTTCATTCATTTTCATTCATCACATCCTTTTATAAAAATTATATGATAACTAAAAACCTTAAAATTAATGGTATTATGTTATTATAATGGAATAATTCATCATCAACTCTCTTTTCCCCTCCTTTTAAACAATTAATGAAAACACCATATGAGATATGTTAATTTCTCACATTCATGGACGACGAGTTTTCAATTTTTATTATCATCTTAAATAATGGTAATAACCCCATTTTTGTGGTTTAAAAAGACAATAATTTATTTATTATGACTAATTCAATTTTATGGAATCTTTTTTACACATAATATTAATTTAAAAAGAAAAAATGTTTTCACTGTGATAAAAACCTCCATTTAACCAAAACTATTATCATTAATGTATTATATAATGATTCATCTTCACACCAAAAAAAACTGAATTTTATAACCATGTAATCTTATATATTTTTATTAATGACATTTAACTCAAATTCTATAAAACCATTCTCATCTTACATGTTTATCCTTACAAGTATATAAGTGAACCAATCATGAAAACTAAGGAAACAAATGCTCCCAAACAAGGAAATTGAACCTATTAACACATTAAAAACGTCATGAATGAACTTTATAAGGTTATAATAAATAAATTTAATGAGTAATATGTTATTTAAATATTAATTAATTAATTTCATTTGGTTATACAGGACATTAAGATCAAGTGAAGGACGCCATCAGACTTAAGATAAGGGATTCTACCCGAACCTCCTTTATTTTTTTTGGGTTTCTCTATCATTATTTTTACCCAACTGAAGTTATATTTTCTTTTTATGTATATATAATAAATGAGGTTTATATTCTACAAACTTATTTATCATGATCCATTCATCATTATTTTTTGATGATATAAATGTTTTTAAATGCTTACCTCCTAAATTCTTCCCGATAAGCAGTCCAGTTTTATGGGAACTTCCAAAATTCATACCATTTTCAAGCACACTATATAATATATTTTAATCCACAATTGTTTTTATAAAATCATTATTTTTATTATTAAATCCTTCTTGTTTAACTTCTTATTTTATATGAAAGATTATCCCCATTTTTACTTTAAATGATCTTTAGTATTTTCCTCAAAACCTCACTAAAATGTTTTAATGCTAAAATTTCTTAAATAGTCTTTTTACATGTTATCACTTCTGTTTGATATCACACACCATAATATATTCATATTTTAAATTATGAATTTCCTTGTATATTAGGATTCATTTATTTCATTTATACTTGTATGACACACCCATTAATTGTCCTTTATGACATGATTGTGAAACCCATTTATTTCAAAGGGTATCCTTATGTTTATGTATGATTGATTGTGTATGATTCAATAAGTGGAAAGAATATTCATGAACATATTATGATGGGTGTTCCCTGATAGCACTCCAATTCATTGTGTAAATTTTATTTTCATGAGAAGTTATGTAAAACGGTCTTGGCCATTATCCTTGACTCGATCTCCATGTGCAACAGTCTTGGTGGTTAACCATGACTCATGCTTCCATGTGCAACGGTCTTGGTGGTTAACATTGACCTGTTCTCCTCTATGTGTAATGATCCTTGAATAGTGCTAAAGTAGTTTTTTATGTTTCTTCCACATTACTATGATTCCATTTATATATGAACCCATGTTTTATATTTTATGATTCCTCCATTCCATTTTTTATCATTATGTCATGTCTTCTAACCCATGGGCTAAGATTTATTCTTATGATTATTCACTTAATGAAATTTTTGTGCTCATCCTAATTTTTTAAATTTTTTTCCACCAAACTACTTAGAATTTCATAGGGTAGTTAAAGTGCCAATGTAGATAAATTCAATTTGTTATATTGTAATTATTATTGTAAATTCTGGTAAAATGTAAGGTTTTTCTAATCCTACAAAACCTAGATCGAAACAGGTCCTTGATTGTATAATGTACAGTGTATTTTTCAATTATATTTTATACAATAAAATTAAAAATCATGATTTACTACTGAATCTGGAAGATCATATTCAAGGCATTACAATTGGTATTAGAGGAATGATCTAAACAACAGTAGAGATTAGACATTTTTAGTTTTTTTGAAAAATTTAATCAATGGTATTTACTTTTGAAATTCTTGTTAATTAAGTAAACATAAGAATATAGTTTTCCATAATTATTGATATGTAAATTCTGAAATATAAGTACAATTAATGAATAGCGAGGGAGAAATTCATTTAAGGGGGGTGGGAGAATGTAGCATCTTGAGATTTTAAAAGGAAACCCTATGTGCTTAAATGAAATACTAAATACTATGTGACCTTTATATCCTTGTAGTAAAATTTTTTTGGTCACTTTTGTGATTTGAATTTTTAACATCATACATACATGGTTGTGATCAGTATGTTATTTGGAGTCTGATATGACCAACTAAATTTTTAGTGAATTGTAACTTACCCTCATGAATAGTAATGTACCTTATGAATAGTAATGTACATATATGAATATTAAATTATCTTAATGAATAGTAACCACATCCATGAATGTATAAAAAAAATGTAGTCATCTTATAAGTACCAATATGATCATATTATAAGTGTTGTTATTCTTTTATGCAGAAAACATTTAATTAAAATTTTGTGGAAAATTTAATAATTTAAATTAAATTTTATTTCAATAAAAAATAATAATAATTTATTATTTCATTATTTTATGGTTATAAGTTAATTTTTTGAGACCTTGATTAATTTTTAAAAGTGTTCTAGAATCAGTTATAACTTTAAAATTGTTATTTTTTTTAATAAATTATTATTTTATTCAATAACAAAATTTATTATATTTAGAATATTATTTTTAAAAATTGGAGTTAATATTTGAATTCTATACATAGAAAAATTTTTAGGGTGAATTTTTGGTATTTTTCTGAAATACTTGAATTATTAGTGAATAGTGAATTTTGATAATTTACAATAAGTGCTAAATAAATGAATTTCTTCATCATGTCTGAGTCATGGATGAGAAAATGGATATTGGTTCGAAATCACATGATATATTTTCAATTTTTGATCATAATAATCAATATTTTTTCTTTTCTTTAGAAAAATAATATAATAATGAATAAAATATTCAGAAAACCCTCCTCTCCACCACTATAATAACCACACTCACCCCCTCGTTTCATCACTCCTCTAATGACATGTTCCTAGTACAAATCCTAAAAACAATATCTTCTTAATCCCATTTCCCACGTCCAGTAGCCCTTGGTCTCTTCATAAAACCAAATTATCTTCCTTAAAGATGTTCTCAGGGAAGACATATTCAAGAGGTAAATACCTCTTTTTCGATTCATTTATTTTCTTCCAAGTTCCATTAATTATTTTTTTCCTCAACTCTTATCATCTAAATGTTTTGGTAACTCCAGTACCCTCAATATAATAGATTTTGTTATGATCAAGGAATCATTCAACCCCATCTCTCATGTTCCCTCATTTTATATGAGTAAAGAAAAACACCATCTGAGATGTGTTAATTTCTCATATTCAAGGATGACGAGTTTTCAATTTCTATTACTGTATTAAATTATGTTCATGAAACAATTTTTAGGGTTTAACCAAACTATAATTTATTTATTATGACAAATTAAATGTTCTTTAATATTGTTTCCATGTAATATTAATTTATAAATAAATATGTGTTCGTTGTGATAAAAAAACCACAAATTAACCAAAACAGTGATCAATAATATTTAATATAATGATTCATATTTACTATGAATGAAAAAATTAATTTTATAACCCTGTAATATAATTTATTTCCACTAATTACATATAAATACAATTCTATAAAACCATTCTCATCTTACATGATTATCCTTATATGTATATAAGTAAACCAATCATGAAACCTTAGGAAACAAATGCTCCCAAACAATGAAATTGAACCTCTTAACCCATAAAAAAGGTCATTAATGAACTTAATAAGGTTATAATAAACTAATTTCATGAATAAAATTTTCTTTAAATATTAATTAATGAATTTAATTTAGTTATCGAGGACATTAAGATCAAATGAATGACACCACTAGACATAGTGTAAGGGATTCTACCCAAACCCCCTTTATTCCTTCAGGTTTCCCTATCATTATTTTTACCCAAATGAATTTTTATTTTCTCTTTATGTTAATATAATACATTATTTTTATATTATCCATACTCATGCATGAATATCCATTCATCATTATATTTAGATGATATATATGTTTTTAAATGATTCTCTCCTCAGTTCATCCTGATAAGCAATCCCGTTTTATGGGAACCTCCTGAATTCTTACCATTTTCAAGTACATGATATGAATTGTTTTAATCATACATTTTTTTTTCTAAAATAAATATTTTCATTATAAAAACCTTATCATTTCACTTATGGTTTCATTTAAAATATTAGGACCTTTATTATTATAAATGTACTTTAGTATTTTCCTTAAAACCGCACAAAAATGTTTTAATGATAAAATTTCTTAAATAATGTTTTTGCATATTATCACTTTAGTTTGAAATAATTTACCATGATATATTACTATTTTACCATATGAATTTCCATTATTTTTTTAATTACTTTTTTTGGACACTTGTATGACACGCCCATTAATTATACTTTATGTCATGATTATGAAACCCATTTGATTCTATGTGTACCTTTAAGTTTTTGTATGATTGATTATGTATGATTCTATATATCGTATCATATTCATGAACATGTTTTGGTGGTTTTTCCCAGATAGAACTCCAATAAATTTGGTAAAGTTGTGTCTCATGAGATGTTATGTGCAACGGTCTTGGTGGTAGCCTTGACTCATGCTCCATGTGCAATGGTATTGGTGGTTGGCCTTGACTTCTGCTACTATGTGCAATGGTCTTGGTGGTTAATCGTGACTTGTGATACTCTATGTGCAATGGGAATTGACTCATTATAAAGTCATGTTGTATGTTGTGTCCACATTACTTTTATTCTTTGTTTATATGATACCATGTTTTATATTCTATGATTATTTTTTTCAATCATTTTACATTCCTTCTTATAAAATTATTTCATGCCTTATAACCCTTCGGATAATATTTATTATTATTATTATTAGCTTATTGAGATTTTTTTCCTCATCTCATTCTATTAAAAAAATTTCATGGGACTCCTTAATAGTTCAAGGGGTAGTTAAAGTGCCAATGTAGATAAATCCAATTCGTTATATTTTAATAATTTTTGTAAATTATTGTTTAGTTTAAGGTTTTTATAATACTACAATACTTATACTAGAAAATTTCCTTGATTTTATAATGTAATATGTATTTTTTTGGTTGTCTTTTATACAAAAATATACACAGAATGTTTTAATACTGAATCCATAAGTGCAGGTGTAGGTTTTTACAGCCTTTATCTCTTGGTTCATTTCAGTGCAGGAGAGGGCTCCCAAAACCCTTATCCGTTGGATATTCTTCAGTTTTTTATGATCATTCATGATTATAGGATGAATTCCTCTTTAATATTTACCAATATTATCCTTCTAAACTCTTTAATTCATGGTTTCATGGTTCATTCATTCTTGGTTCTCTCTTGGATGAAGCCTAGGGTGATGGTCATAAAATTTTAGTTTTTTCCTTTGATATTAGGGCTTACGGTTTGTACCTCAAGCTTAGTTCTTCCTTCTACATATATTTTGTTTCATTAGCAACAAATTGATGTACATTTTTTCAACCGTTTATTTTATGAAACATTACATTTAATGCTTTAGTATTTTTATTTGTAATAAATTTTTTTCTTCTATTTTTTATGTGTTTGTATGAATTTTAGTGGTTTTTTCATGTTAGTAATATGGTATGAAAGGCTTTTGAAATGGTTTCTTTAATTAGGTATATATATTCCTTCAAGGTATTTGATGAGATTAAAATTTGTTTTTAAATTGAAATCAATAATTTTTAAAAAAAAAATCTCCTTGGCAGGATTTTGGTAGTTTTATTCACATGGGAATCGCTTTAGTCAATGGATTTTGGTTCCTTTTATGGTTTGATGTTTACATGTCGATCAATGTGATAGGGTTTAGTGTTAATTGTGTTTCATTGAATAGATCATTTGTATTATAATGAATTTAAATAAATCTACAACTAGATGTTATAATATCTATATGTTTATGATGTACAAATATAGATACTAAGACACATGATAATGGTGTTCCATAAGAATTTCCATGTAGGACATTGGATATTTAAAACTTTTTATTTCATTCCAATTCTCCTCCATCCCATATTAATAAACAAATTCTTAAAGAACCCAAATGTTCTCTAAATTGATTTATGGTTCCTAAGAAACTTCATATGTGTTTCTTATGTGTGTTATCTATATCATGGAACATCTGGTATCTTGAAAAATGATTGTTAAAACCATGATTTTAATAGCCATTTTGGAACCTCCCAATTATGAGTTATGTTTTCTCCTTGATTTGAGAATTGTTTTGAGAAAATGGTAGTTTATTGAAAATGGTTATAAATTGTAAATGTTATGACATTATTGATACTTTTTGATTTTTTATATTTTTATTTTAAGAACATGTTGTTATTAAGACTGATTTTCACATTGGAATGGATCTATGTTTGAAAGGAACCCCAATGATATTACATCTGATCAGAGGGAATTCATATAGTTGGGGACAGGAATTGGGAAAGGCGTGAAACGTAGAAAATGCAAGTGGTTTCTATGTATAATCATGGGATGACGTCCTCCTACTTCTTTATAATGTTATCATGGGTTTCCTGGATGTCATCTAGAAGTTCAAGTGATAGTTTCATTATAGTCTTAATTATATGGATTGGAACCCCTTGGATAGAGGATAGGCCAGGTGGTCTTTACCACTGGTGAGACTAGTTTACAACAGTGATTCCAGTTATTGATTGTGGAGTGGAATCAAATACCATAATGTGGGTCCAAAACTGAGTGTGTTCGAATATTTCTTCTATGGAGTTTTAGGAAACTTCCATGATTACATCTGTGTATATTCCTATTTTATTTTATGAAAAATTTATAACACATTCTCATATTGGTTGTATAATTACACATGTACCATTTCATTATTTTTAGGTGTGTGGAATATTCCCTACTGCGTGATTCAGATTATATTTTCTTTTCTCTAATTCACAATTTTGGTTAAGTTTATACTTGTTTTTTGTTATTTATGATGGGTTTAAAAATGAGATATTTCTATAAAATTGAAAACTATTTTTTAATTTAAAGGTGGAATTTTCAAAATCATCACTTATTGTTTTAATATTAAAAACACTACATTAATAATGGTATTTAAATATATAATTTTTGGAATCTTTTTTGGAAAGGTCATTTATAGACTTTATGGTGATTACCTTATGATCTTTTTATACTCACACCCAAATTTTTTCTATCAGCATCGGTAGAACCGAGCTCTTTTGAAATTTCAGTTCTATTATAGCGTTAATATAGAGTTGGTTGGTTTTTTTATGGTGGTGAAAAAGGGGTCACCTGGAGAGAAGTTCAGGTTCTAATTTAATTCAGTTTTTGTTTTGTTTTAGTTTTCCCATTTGGTTCATTTGTGGTTTTATTTTAACTAGGTTGTATTTATTAATGATCAGTTGTCATTGGAACCACCTATTTATACCTCGTGATCATTTTTTGTGGGTTATTATTGGGTTAAATCATTCTCACTTGTTTATCATTAGTTCCCAACACTATTTTATAGCTTGGGAGGATTATTAATTCCACTAGGACCTTATCTTGGGTCGACTGTGGTGACTGATTCAGTGTCAACCAATACTGGTTTATGAAAAATTGTATCAAAGATATCCTTTATTTTATGTGGTGTTTGGTAGACTAGATATAAAACCATTAGGACTATGGAGCTAGTTACAAGAAGAGACTTATAAATTAATTACTATATTGAGACTCATCTTACAATGTGAATTTTGGGTTTGAGTCTTTTGTTTTGGATTTTTAGTCTTATGTAGACAGTGAATGATGGGTTTGTGTCCAGGGGAATGAAAATTGGGGAGAATCAGTAGTAAATGATGATCCTTTATGGAGTAAAAACCCATATGGATCCCATGTTTTCGGATAAAGATACTTAAAATTTTTGGTGATTGCGGGGTGGAATTTGTTTTTTAAACTATGAGGCCTTATTATGCATGGCCACTAGTTCACCATCCTAGTTGATTGGTGGGAGTTAGGTATTGGATTAATTTTGGTTTGTGTGAGTGAATTTCAAAAATGGGGAATGGTTGTTTTTGTATAAGATGGATTTTAATTAGGTAAATTATTTTAGGATATGGTTTTGTTTTTAAAATTGGTGTTGGGTTGTAAAAATATTTGATTTAGAGGTAGGTTCAAGTAATTAAAAAGTGGCCTCATAACAAGATTATTTTTTTATTATAAATAAAATTTTGATTTTTGAAAGATCATTTTGATTTTTTCTAGTGATATTTTATCTATGTATGGGGTGTTTTGTTTTTTGATGTGCCTTTTGGGTCAAATTTTGGGTTGATGTTGATTTTTTTGTTTTGGGTTATTTTTTATTTCAATTATTCCATAGAGAAGGATCCCATAGGATTCTAACAAATCTATTCCAGTTGTTGTCCTATCCAAGACTTGTAATGAGGTGGTAGAGACGATTTGTTCTATGTTGCTACCATTTTTCCATGGAGATAAATGTCTAATAGAGGATATAAAATGTCTTGAGGATATATAACATATTTTTATGTATTTTGGCACTAAAAAATCTATGGTGTGTGATATTTTATAGGTTTTTTGAGGGACCATGTTTTGGTTTGTGGATGGTGATTTTACCATCATATTTTCATGTTGGGATGTTTTGGGAAGTCATTAAGACCATTTTTATCCAATGATTTATATATAATGATGACAAGAAGAAGAAACTGTTAGAGATCCTAGGTTTTCATCATGGCCAGAAGATAGTGACGGTATATATTGATCTTTGTAATGTGACAATTTCCTTTTCCTATGGATACAAAATAAAAGGATCAGAAAAATTATCCACTCATAATATGGGAAAATTTATTGAGATTAAAGAGGGAGTTATATTACCTATGGAGGTTCTTTCTAGGATGTTAGTGGATGAGGTTTTTCTGTCTGAGATGCATCCTGAAAAGTATTTTTTAGTAGTTGGTATCCAGATTCTCTTTGTGATTGTGATGGCTCGCCATATTTTGATAAGTGTGTGCAAGAAAAAACTATTCATAAAGACTCTCCTTTGTTAGATACTACTTATAATCTATCATAACATCCTCTTCTGTTCTCCCAGTGTGATTATTTTGTACGTTCAAAACAATCTTTATGAGACCCTTGAAAGGTTTGTCAATGGTGTGGTCATTTATTTCACTAAGATAAATTTTGAAGGAAGTGTTTCCAGAAGTGAAATTATTAGGTGGAGGTTGTCACTCCTAACTTTGGGGAAGAATATTATTAGTGTGACCATATCTCCATCCATAATCCCTAGAGTGATTGTATTTATACAGTTAGGAATTTCATCGTGTTGTGGGGGTTATTGGACCATCTTTAGTCACTAGTGTCATTGTGGGGACAATTTGACTTCTTATTCAAGTATTTTATAGTGTTACCTTATATATGTGGATATTTTTATATTTATCCTACCATTGGAAATTATTTTATTTTATTAGTGCATTCATAAAGATACTCATTCCTAGTTAAATGATGAAGCATGGTTTTCTCATTGATTTTTTTATGTTTCTTCCATTGGAACCTCTTTTCATGGGAGTCACCATGTTGGTGTGGTTGTTTTATTCTGTTTAAAAATAGTGGGGATACCTATCATGGATCTTATAGTTTCATAATATAGTTATATTCATTCATGAATTTTAGATTAGAAAATATCATACCATGGATTATGGGCTTATTTTTCTTTTTTGGTTTTTGGTTCTATATATTTTCTTTGTTTTTCATGGTGATTATTTGTTGGAAGAATGTTTTTTGTTAGGTAAAATTATCACACCCATACCCCAATTTAATTTTTTTTTATTTTTTACATGGTGTTTTATATTTTTTCTAGGTTTTGGTTGACTTTCGGGTGAGTTGTTTTTAGATTTAGAGGTTTAATTTGGTTTTTGTTTCTATGCATGGTTAGTGTGTACTGGTTAGGGAGAAAACATGTTGATGGTTAAGGTAGAAGGTGTTTTCTATTCATCTTATTCTTCTATAGTATAAATTGCATGGAATGATTTTAGTTTTCCAAAACCATGAAATCTAATGGAGTGACCATGCAACATGAGCCAATATCAAGGAAAATCCCCACATCTTTCAGATTGTTAGTATAAATCACATAGCATGCGTATGGGATGCTCACCAATTTTTACAAAACCATTTTTAGGGTTAACCCATAATTTCTCAAACTATGTAGCTATACTGTGTGTGTTCCCCTTCTCTCTAGTAGGGTGTTCATGGTTAGCACACAGTTTGTAAAACTGTGCAGTCAAATTGTACGACATACCCAATTTACCAAAAATTTGAAAAAAAATATCTCGTATTTTTTAACCCATTTCAACCCCATCACCCTCTTGGTTTTTTTTGGGACATAAAAATGCTCCCAAAACCTTATTTCTTTATCTATCCATCCATTTTTATGATCCTTCAATCTTACAAGGTGATTTCCTCTTGAATCATTGTGAAATTTATCCTCTTATTCTCCTTTAATCATGCATTCTCGGTTATTTCAGGGTTGTGTTCCCCCTTAGATTACCCCTTAGGTTAGTTTTGGCTAATTAGGGTTGTTTCCTTTGATTATAGTGTGTGTGGTATGTTCCTCGATATTATTTCTTACTTATCTCTGAATTATTTATGTTCACATCACTATGATGTTTGTGTTTCCATCGATTTCCTTCCTGAAGCATTAAATTTTATTCTTGAGTATTTCTCTTTTATTTATATTTTTTTCTCATGTTTTTGATGTGTTAGTGTGAATCTTTATTGTTTTTTTCACATTTTCAGTATGGGGAAAATGGATTTTCAATGGGATTTTTAAAATTCTGTATATATATATATATATATTCATTTTCGGTGTTTGATGAAATGCCAATATTAAATATAAAATGTAAATTGGGATTTTAAATTTTTTTGACCTTGGATCAATTTTGATAGTTTCATTCACATATGTATTAGTCTTATGAGTGGATTTTAGTGCCATTATGGTTTTATGTATACATGTTGATCCTTGTGATATGTTTTAATATTTCATGGGTTTCTTCGATTAGAACCTTATATACTTTTATGGATTTCAATATGTGTTCTATTAGATTGGGGAATATCCATATGTGCACAGGGTTCATATATAGATGGCATACACATGATAATGATGTTCCATAAGAATTTCCACCTAGAACACTATATTCCCAAAATATCTTCTTCAATTTCTTTTACTCCTCCATCCCATATTCTAAATGGTTTTCTTAAAAACACCAAAAGTTCTTTAAATTGTTTTTTTATCCTCAATACCTTCTAATGTAGTTCCTATGTGTGTTATCAAAATATTACACTATTTGGTTCAATGAATATTTATTGGTAACTCCATGACCTAAAATTCAAATTTAGAACCATGGAAGTATGAGTTATGTTATCATTGTGATTTGAAAATGTGCTTGAGAAGAAAATAGCTTTTATTATATATTCATAGAAATTGTAATTTTTTTTATTTTTCATATATATATATTATTTTTAATATGATATCTCGGCATGTTGGGATATTTTTAATGGTTTTATGTAGTATGGGATCCCAAAGCGTCATCCTTTCTATGATATTTCCTTCACATTGTGTGTGTTACTAATGGGGAAAGGCATTCACGATGGCATCTATGTGTTGTGTTTAATGTGAACATGTGATTACCTCATTAATATATTTGATAATATTATCCTGGGATTCCAAAACATAATCTTCATGGATGATTGATTGTTAAATACTAGTCTCAGTTAGATGGTTAGTACCTCCCTAGATAAAGGATAGGTCAGGCGTGCTTTTCCACTAGTAAGGATAGTTTATAGAATCAATGTTTGTTTTTTACTATATAGATTCACTATATTATAGGAGGTGGTTTCTTATTGAGAAAATCTAAATATTAGTTCTAGGGGTATTTAGGAAAATCCAATGATTAAATATTTTTATATTCATATTTCATTTTAACTCACATTGATTACATTTTCTTCTCATGGTTATCTTCTTCCACTTGTACTATTCCATTTTTCCTAGTTTTTTATATATTCCCTTATTCTTGTTTAAAATATATTGTATTTTATTTGATGTATCATTTGGGTTATATTTATACATTATTTTTTGTCTTTCTTCATGTTTTAAAAATGATAATATTTCATAATATGGAAGACCATGTTTTCTTTCAAAGTGGATTTTTAGAAAGTGGAATTGATTGTTTTAAAAATAAAAAACCAGCATTCATAAATTTATCTCTTACACAAAATTTTTTAATAATTCATGTAATGTTAGTGTATGGAATCGATGGTTCTTACCTTTTGAGTTGTTTATTCTTACACCCTACTTGTTCCACTCAGCATCAGTAAACCTGATTTGTTTTTTCTCATTCAATTCTTTTCATGTTTTCAAATAGATAATGATATTTTTTACTGATTTTAGTGAAATATGGGTCACATTGAGATGATTTCATTTGAATTTTTTTTCTCTTATATGGTTTTATTTGGATATGGTTGAATTTATTTATGTTTAGTTATTATTGGATTCTTCTGTTTGTGTTGTATGTTCTAGTTTGTTATTTTTTTGGATCATATTTGGGAACATTATTGCCATTGGTTCATATTTTATGGCTAAAACTACTATCCTAGAAAGGATGGTCAGTAATTCCCACCAGATCTTGTCTCGGTATGACTTGGGTGACTTGCTCAGCTTTAACCCAAGTTGGTTCGTGACATGTTTTATTTTCCCCTGGTTAATAGTAATTATGTTAAATGAGTTATGTTGATAATGTTTTCATATATATGAATATGATGACCTAATGTGGAATATGAAATCCTAGGTATAGAGGGAGATGAGCTTCATCATAATGAATCATTTTATTATGAATCAATGATTGCAATGGTATTTCCCAATTCTCTAAACTATATACGTAAATGGTCCTTGAGAATGTGAATGATCCAATATTTCATTTTTTTGTTGCATGTTTTGGATATTGAAAAGTGGGTCTCCTTAATTCGAATAAAAATAAAACTAAGTTTTTATGTTTATAGAACATTATCTGGGAGTATGGGTTCATAGCTGTTATACAATGATATATGGTTATGAAAATTAAACTATGTTACAATCATGGAGATGGAAGGTCATACTTATGCTTGAGTAACATTCCATTTTTTATTATAGATATGAATAAAAAGAATCTATTATTATATATTTCCAATGTTATCATCATAAAATAAATACAAAAATATTTCATTAAATATACTTATATATATCATCCATGTGTTTTGGTGATGACGAACAAATCACATCGTTTCATAGAGGTGGTTTTACACACTTACACATGAATGGAATTGTCATTTTATAGTGAATGAAATATTAAAAAAAAATTTCTTATATTACTTATATATAAAGTTAAATATATCATTAATATCATATATATATTTTAAATCGCTAATTATATCCATCCATGAGTGGAGGTTATGGAAACAAAATTACATTAGTTTGTGAGGTTGTAATCTAGTGAACGCATGAAAAATGGTTTCATTTCCAATTTGATAATGATATAGATTAATTTAACTAATAATATCTATTTATATGGGATATAATGATGTTAGGATATAAGATTCATATATTATGATTTTGAATGAGTTAAATATAGAAATAAAATAAAATTTCTTATTTAGTAATTACACCTCTTCATCTTGTGACCATTTAATGTTTACACCAAAATATTTTTTAGAATAGTTTTCTTATACAAAGGTCTCTATGACATGGGGTGGGATGTATGTAATTTATTTCAGTTGGACTTTTAGGAATAAAAATGTTTTTGAGGTGTGATTTAAAGAGTATAAGAGGTGACCTTTAATAAGGGAGGGGTGGGGAAATATTGAAATTTTATAAATTATGAAATTAAAATAATTATCACCATATTCAAACTACTAAAAATGATAATAATAAAATATGAGATACGGATGTGTCAAAAATAATATTATTTCATCAAAAATGGAAACATTTTGGTTACTTTGGTCTCCTGTATCCTTTTTAACCAATGTTAACCCTTTTGGGAAATTACAACAATATTGATGTTTTTACTCTTTATCGGCCAATACTGGTCTAGTAAATGTAAAATTATTCCATGAAAAGACAATAAATGATATTATAAACCATATACATTTTACATATATTATGATGATATTTTTTAAAAAAATTAAATCTTTATATAAGTCATGTTTTGTTATAAACTAATATTAATTTCATTATTGGATCTATTCATTAAATTTGAAATTCAAAAATAGATGAACGATATGGAAATAAAATATAGTATTTTAAAGAATATATATTTATTATCTATATATATAATTCCTGAAAAACAATATTTATATCAACTTATACTACATTTAATTTGTTAAAAAACATTTTATTTATAAATTGGAAAAATACTGTGTCATTATTTAATAAGAATTTAGTGAAATTAAATAATTTCTAAAAATTAGAAATAAATTACTATCATGGAAATAATTTCTTTATTCTCAAAATAATAAAATAATCCAATCAAAACATTCATTTTCCTATTTTTATCACAAAGGAGGTATTTAAAATCTAGAGGGTGGAATTTTTCATTTTTCATAACATAAATTACTATATAGGTCTCTTTCATGTACATGTTTCCTAGGAAAAATAAATATAGATAATAAGGTGATAAGGATAAAAATACATTCATATAGTTATATTTACAATGAATCATGGTGGCCTTATCACTTATTTTAATCCTAAGTTAACCTAACTTATTCTTTACCATGGTGATAATTTTTTACTATATTTACTATTCATTATTACCAAAAACTAAGATAAACTTATAAAATAATATAAATAATTTTTATTTGAAACATTTAATAACTTTTATAAAATTAAATATCTTCAAATTATTGAAATTAATTTATTTTTTATCAAAAAAAATCGTGAAGGAGAATTGTTTTCTGAGAGAAAAATTACCCTTTGAAGTCTAAAAGTACTTTAGTACCAATATCACATATATTTTTGTTAATTACTAATTAATTTTATTATTTCCAACTAAGTGTTTCTAATATTAATTTATGATAAAATTTAAATTTTTATGGGAATTGTTTTTTTAAATGAAATCTCTATTTTTTTAAAATCTAAACTTTTCACTATTTATTGAAAGATTAAAATTTCTAAAAAAAGAAAAAAAATTCATTCTATGTTAATTTTGATAAGAAGAATAAAAAAAATAAAATTCATTTTATAATTTCCAATTTGTAAAATATTTACAAATATATAATATTATTTTGTCAACTAAATTAAGAAAAATCATTTTTGAAGAACACTAATATTTGAAGAAAAAAATGAATTTGCAAATAATTGAGAGTTTATTTATTTATAATTATAAATAAATTTGTTTTGTATATAAATTTTATATATACGTAATAAAGTGAAATTCAAATTCATATCCTTGAACTCAATTTCTACGTTACATGTACAAATTTAAATAAAAATATTTTATAATTAGTTTAAGCATGGTGTTGCGTGTTGTATACGCCTTCCAACATAATCTTATTTTCAAAATGTTAGTTTATTTCATTCAAAACAAAGTTAATATATAAAATTTATTTAAAAATTTAATGAATTGTTTTCAACCCCTATATTTTCTCATTAAAATGATAAAAAATTATTTAATATATATTATAATGTTATGAAAGAATAAATTATAGGAATCAATTAATATAAAAAAATGTAATGAATTTATTTTCAATGGATATTGTTATCCTTCTATAAAAAATAAATTAAACCATTCTGTATATATATTTTTAAATGTAATCAACCTCTTATTATCCAGGTTCAGATATCAAACATAATCAAATTTAAATATTTAGATCGAAGAAATACACTATATTAATTGTATTAAGTTAAACCTTAAAAAGAACGAGAATAATTTATATAATTCTACATTTTTTTAATGCGATCCATTTTTTATTCCCTCCCTTAATAAAACCTAATTTCAAAGACATGATAAATATGGAATAAAAAATTGTGTCTCGATATAATCCATAACTTAAAATAACAATTCAATATTATTTTAATTGAAATTAAGTACTTATCCTTTTATTATTTATCGAAAACCCGGTAATTGGTGCGACACATCTGAGTAAAGAGGATTCCATAGAGATATATGTTCATCATGGGATAAATATAAAATCACATAATAATGGTTATGAATAATAATTTTTAATAACATATTATAACATTACATAAAATAATTATTAAATTATTAATTAAATGATAAACATTAAAAAAGGATTCTAGAGGGAAAATATCCATTAAATAACACATGTTGACTAAATAAATATAAAAAAAGTTATACATGTCCTGGGGATTCCTTAAAAAGGCCTAGAAATTAAATTCATATAAAACTAATGTAACGATGGCATGTTCAATTATGGCAATGACATTATGAATATATCATGTGTAAAATAATTATATATCCATTATGGCATATTAATGATAGTAAATTATTGACACATATTTTATATAATGTCATTATCTAAGTTGGGGTGAAAATATATCTCCCATGTTTTATTAAATTTTGTGAATTTTTAGAAGATGTAAATGGTGATATAAAATTTTAGATTTATATTCAATCATTATGGATTTAATTTTGGATATATGATTATATTTTCATCATGGAATAATGGATATCCTCATGCCTTAGTATACATGAGCTCCTCACTCATAGAATTACCTATTTTGTTTTCCATTATTCTTTCCATGAACGAAATACAACATGAAAATAAAAAAATGAATATATTATTATGTATGGAAGATAAAATATTTGTGAATTGTGACTTGGTTCTATACAGATTATAGAATATACAACCTTCTAGTTCATTAGTCAGAACAGTAACAATGTAGTTTAGGTCCCACCAAGACATAGTTCGTTTAAATTGTTTCCCCTATTTGGAATGTTTTAATGATAAAATCCATTCATTTATTATTTATACAGTCAGAAAAATAATATATATTAGGAACAAAAATCCTCATTAAAAAATAAAATATCTTGAAATAGTGGTTAAAATATGAGAAATCACATCCCAATATGAAATTTGGTGTTTTATGTTTACTTATTTTATAATGAGATTAAAAAATTCTTCATTGAATCTTTAACTAATTCCATGTTCTTTAAAGCAGAAGTGGATACCCCCACATGAGTTCAAAATGTTGGATTTGATAATGTTATATAATCTTTACATTTTCATAGACTGGTGAAGGAGTCACTATTAGAGGACACATTCAACCTCTCTATGTTAATGGTAATCACGATAGTGTTACGATTCATCAATCCCTACTAGATTATGGATTTTAAATCAATATTATTTCATGTCAAATACAACAAAACCTAGGATATTTATTATAAAATTTCCTTCAAAAGGGTCATCCCATCATGTAAAATTTATAATATTCTAGGAAATATAACATAATGTCTCTCCTGATGGGAGGTTATTAGAAAAAATATAGTAAAATACTTATTTTGAGTTATTAGTGTTGGGTTTGTATAAAATGGTTATTTTTTTAATAGTGCCTATTGAAAAAGTACCATATTTTAGAGGTTTATGGGTAAATTCATATTCTCAAGGATCAAGAAGAGGTTGGAGGTTGGAAAATGTTGAGGTAAGTTACTAAATATTTTGGATATTCCTATAGGTATGCTAATACACAAATATTTTATGTTTAAAAATTGTAAAGAATGAATTATGGATATTTTCTCATGTATGACATGCATTAACATACTAATTTCATTTGTAAAATTGTAAAAACATCAATTTTGTGGTGAATAATGATTTTTGTTCATGAAAATGTTATTTTTATGAATGATTGGTGGGTATTGTCAAAATATGGTATAGTTAGAAAAGTTTGAACATTGTGAAAAAGTAGCACAAAAAATCTTGAAAGTATGTTTTGTGAACCAAAAATTATTTTTTAAAAAAATAAATTATAGAGTTGGGTTAAAAATTTAGACTAAAAGTGAGTGATAATAACATACCATCTATTATGTAATATAATTCAATTAAACTCATCATGTAGTATATATAGAATAAATAATGAATATAATTTACTAGATAGAGGAGTTATCATTCAATATGTTACTGCAAGTGAACCTCATGAGATAGTATTTTTTATAAATATCATAAAACTACTATTAATTATAGTGATTTCTGAAAATTTTGACATTTATTTTCTATTCTCATTGGATAATCCCATTTACTGTGAGCTAATTTAATTTTTTCTGTATCTTTCATTTATTCGTATCAGTATATATATTGTTTTGAGATTAATCGAGAAGATTATTCTTATTAACAACTAAACAAGATCAAAATGGGATATGTTAACAATACAAAAACCCTTATTCAAACTGAACATGGGGAATTTAACCATGTGGGCCCAATATTTTTCTCACGGGGAATCCAAAAAAACATAGTCATTATCCATTAATTTTATTATCAAATTTATTTTTTTATATTTAAATCATGTAACCAATGAAATATTTTTCATATGTTTAATATAATAATATGTGTAATAAACATTTTAATGAAATTATATATAGTTTTTATTACCCTTAATTTAAATAAACAATTCGTTATACTATTATTATTATTTGTCTCTTCCTATAAATCATATTTCTTCTAAATAGATCATTGTTACAAAAACCATATAAAATTTCCATATTTAGTAAATTTTCGAATTTATTTCAAACAAAAAATGAACCATTTTTAGTTGTGTGTAATAGTCTACACTCCCAATTTTTGTGGGGAAACATGTGATCTCCCTTATATAAATCCCCTCTCGAAGGATGTCTCTAGTGGATAGAGACCAAGAAATAAATTTATGTTCCCTTTTTAACATTAATTGTCCATTAAAACAATAAACTCAAATATCATTAATTTATTGATAGCTTATCCAATGTAATATGGTTTTCTAATACTGTATAGACCTGAAAAATTCCATGAATTTTTATTTAAATTAGTTGGGATTATTACGAGTCTACGGAAACTGACAGTGCATAATTTCGAGGCCTGGTGTGCCCAAAATTATTTTCTAAATATTTTTTCTGGTACATTTAGTAAATGAATGGGCGGAGTTATCTATATTTTGAATCGATGATCAAATTAAAAAACTGAGGGCAACGTTGAATCTGCAATGACAATATTCGCTTAAGGGAAGCTTCACTTCAACCGCAGTAGATCGGGAGAAAAAGTTAAATTTTTGACTTTTTAAATAAAATTAAAATAACATGTAATTTTTATTTTATTTCTTTTTGGTTTTCCTACCACTTGTTGAGTGGCGGTGGCAGGGAACACTGAGGTGGTCAGACCTTTAATTATGGAGTATTAATTGCATGGTTACACTTTAGTTGTGTAACACCCCATCGTGTAATTAATAATGCACTTTAATTATGTAAATTAATGACGTGCATTAATTATGTCAATTAATGAACCTCATTAATTCCTCAAGGAGCCTCTCACCTTTCCCCCTTCTATAAAATTGAGCTTGGGGTGGGGTTTTGGCATGACTTCTTCAAGCGAGGAAACTCTGGAAAAGTACTTCGGAAAAATCCACCGACGGAGGATGGATGCTCAGGCGGCAATGATCTGGGATCGATGAACACCGATGACTCCATCCAACATGGATTCTCCTCCCGCAGCAACCGTGACACCTCCAACGGATCTCAAGATAGGGGATTTATGTTCTTTGATGTTCTCTCTCTTTTTATTCTTGAAAAATATAACAAGTGCAGACCAATTGACTAATGGGTTGATCCGTGTGTTGTCAAATCATGTGGGTGGTTATTGCGGGGTCTTAAATTCGGGGATTATTCTTCCTTTTGATTATTATTTGTTTTTCCTCATGTTTAAAATGTTAATGCATAGGGAGAAAGATGAAACCAACTAGGTCGGACCCTCCGCTAAACTTGTACTTGGTGTGTTCTTCGTAGCAGAATAACGAACGCAGCAACAAGACATATTTGAGGGCCGCGAAATGACGACTGCATCCTGAGAGGATGCTAGGTGTGTCTAAAAGGAAGAACGGACCATCGGGGATCACCTAGTATCCCGCAGAAGAAATGTCAGTACAACACCGACGTGGCGGTGCTGGTAACCGATGCCGGCGGATGAGGGCAGCAGCCGGTAACCGTCGACCTTAGTGGAAGAGCGGCATCGCTCAGTGCCACTATCATCTGATGGGAAGCTGAAAATGGTCGTCCACAGAAGCGGAGGTGGTACGATGTCGCTCGCTACATTGAAGGCTCTTGGCATTGAAGTCGTAGCAGTGGCAAAGGTCAGGACTCACCTCTTGCGGTTACCGCGAGTGAAAATGTGGTGCCATGTGGTGTCATCAACTAAACGATCTGAATGGCTCCTTTGAGCCATTTGGGTGCATCAGACCATGCGACCTGTGTGGGTCACACTAGCCTGCAGGCTGGACCACCCAGTGAGCTGAGCTGATCTGCAGCCCAGCAGGCCAAGCTCGTTGTGGCCCGACCCAACAGGGTCGGACCCCTCTCAGGCCCAGAAATGCTTAAAGGGCCATATCTTGTGAACCTAACATCCATTTGACGAATCATCTATGGCGATGGGATTCATGGAGAGAGATATTAATTTTTGACAAACTCCACAGGGGTTTTGGAGAAAGTTGAAGTACGACTGGGTTGGATTGACTCTGAATCCAACCTGGCCCTCGACACTAAAATGCCAATAACTTACAGACTAGGAATCTGGTTGATGCACTGTCTATTTCATTGGAACCCTCATGACGTAAAGGACTATCAGGTTACTTCTTCATGGGACTTTGAGTCGGTTTAATTACGACAGATGGCTTGAGGTGCGGTTCTCCCAGAATCATGTGTACTATGAGAAGGAATCTAGTGGTTGGCTACGACATGAAGAAGAAGAGCGACCAATACAGGTCATCATCAGAAACTCCAAAGTGGGATGATCTAGTTTTATGACTAATCATCCCAACCTCTATACCAGTGAACAATTCGATTCAGCACCAGCGACCAATATGAGTCATCTCCAGTGACCAATACGGGTCAACATCTAGTGACCAATACAGGTCAGCACCAGCAACCAATATTGGTTAGCATCTAGAAACCAATACATTTCATCATATAGTGACCTATATGAGTCTCCAGTAGAGTTACTATGGATAGTATGATCTAGCTTTACGACTATTCATATCTATCCCAAGAACCTTGAAGTTATACCGTTAGAGGGAGTTGTCTCTTTTTCTTTGTTCTTCATGATTTAGATCATGCTTGTGATATTACCTTTTTGGTACTTCTTATGATGTTTTCTTTTGTGCATTACTGAGAGACCTTTGGGGGTCTCGGGGTCCCCTCCTATGTTGTTATACTCACCCCTGCACGGGCTCTGCCCACATGTATGTGCCCGGTGCTGACAACTAATGCTCTGAGGAAGACATTGGAGGTTCGGGACTTGGTGGAGCTTGGTGCGACGGGAGTAGTCGAAATCCTCTTCTTCGAATACAAACTTACAGCTACTACCCACCAGGTGGAGCTCTAGGGAAGATGCGACAGTCGTTTACTTTCTTTTTAGTAACTAGGGCATGTATTATGGCCCACTATTTTTAGTTTACAGTTGTACTTGTGGTTGTACTTTACTCTCGTGGTTATACCTTACTTCTGTTGGTTGTTAACTTCTGTTTCCCTTTTTATGTGTTTACATATCTCTAAGGCAATGTCTTACTTGTTTGGGAAAATCCTTCAAGTTCTAGTCACCAACCCCTGGTCCATGGAAGGTGGGCTTGGGGTAGTCACATCCAGGCCCCATGGGATGGATTGTGTCAAAGTGGTATCAAAGGGAGGTCGGTTGAACCAGATGAACTAAGAGTCTAATTTAATGAGGCAATGGTGTAAAGTGTCTTTAGTTCAGTTTTCAGTTCGGGGAGTCCATTGTTGGTGTAGCAACCGATATATCCATAAACCAGGACCACGAATTCTGTTTTTCGACTCGGTACATGAAAACACTAGTTTCTAGTTTTTTGAAAAGTTTTCATGATCATTCTTGACTCAGATCACCAGGTATAACTGATTGATTGTGGTGGATCTGTTTCTTATATAATTACACAATGAAGATATCTAGCCAGGATTCTGTTTATAGTTCGTGACAGTGACCAACTGAGTGACGAGGTGTCGGTACAGGGACCACTCACAGTAATGGCACCTTCGGGTGGGGTACCAGTAGCACAACCACTCGTTGAGCAGTAGATGCTACCAGTGGATCATGAACACCGGCTGAGTGAATTGCATGAGCTCTAGAGATAGAGGTCTTCGAGGTTTCAAGGAGATATAGACCCCCAAGAAGTAGAGGACTTGCTTGAGGTGGTTTCGTGGGTCTTTCTTTCAGTAGAGACACCCTCCAAACAGATATTGATCTTGGCCGCTAGCCTTCTTTAGGGATCAGTATGATGGTGGTGGAGCTCGAATATCCATGTGCATGAGGAGACAACCCTCACCATTCTGTACATTGAGAGCCATTTCAGGTAGGATTTTGTGCCGATGACACTACACTTTATACATATTTAGGAGCTTCTGCATCTGCAGCATGGCATCCAGACTGTGGCTTAGTACTTGCTGAGATTTACTGACCTCTCCCAATACTCCACCGATATGGTACGGGACCCTTACTTTAGGGCCCAGACCTTTGAGAAGGGGCTCCCAAGAGAGAATAGAGTTGCGGCAGTTTCTCCCAGCATCCCGACGTAGGATAGGGTGCTAGATCGAGATTTGATGACAGAGAGAATCGTTGCTGAGAAAGCACTAGAAGGGAGATCTCCTACCAAATGATAGGTAGTAGAGTCATCTGTAGCTGGAAGTAGAGAGACGATGCAAAATCCCAAGCGGGATATACCATCTGGAGGGAGACCTAGGGACGCAGGGTCAGAGGTGTGAGGCTTGAGAGGGAGAGGGAGAAACCAGAGACTCATGATCTGTTTTTTCTATGGGGTACAAGGTCACAGATCTTGTGATTGTGTGACTCCATGTGGGGATAATTGAAAGACAGTGGAGGGGCCACCGTGGCAGTGACATCGGTAGAATCATGAGCATTATCTAGGCAGCGGACGAGGCAGAGGAGAAGGATGTGTAGTGGGTGGTGTTCTGGACCACCAGGAACTACCACCACCACCCCCAGGCGGACCACCATGAGCTCAAGGTGCAGGTGGACGGGGATAGGCCCAACTACTGGAAGTAGAGGCTCACAATACTAACATCCCTAATATGATATGAGGTACGATCTGTATCTTATCTACTTTAGCATAACTTCTTATCACATAGGTTTTATCCATTATTTCCTTGTCGTGGATATAGTTTGGGAATCTAGGATTCTAAATGACCTTTTAGCTTGACCTTTTCATTTGGATACTTCTATGGGAGGAGATTAAATGGTCAAACACTGGTGCCGATAGTGTGATCTTACTCTCGAAGGAGAGATTTTTAGATGGGATCTTCTAGTAGCAATGTTAAATCTCTACGACATCATTCTAGGCATGAAATGGCTATCAATAGTTCCCGCACAGATTGACTGCATGAGTCATACAGTGCGATGTACGTGCACCGATGGATTCCATTTTTCCTTTGTTGGTGAAATGAAAATAGAGTAGAATGAGATGGTCTTGCTCTTAAGAGGGTGCAGCCGATTACATATCAGCTACCTTGCATGACCTTTGACACATTGGATGAGGTGAGTCCATAGTTCCCAGTGGGGGTGGAAGAGTATGAGGACTTCTTTCCAAAAGATGTCTCATGACTACCTCCTCATAGAGAGGTAGACTTCCTCATTGACTTGTACCCCGAAAAAACACCGATATCTACACTAGTATATCAGATGGACCCTGTGGATCTCTAGGAGATATGGGTACAATTGGAGGACTTATAGAGGAACCGATTTTTGAGGCCCAGTGTTTCTCCATGGTCATCACTGGTGTTGTTTTCCAAGAAGAAAGATGGATGTTTGAGGCTATGTGTGGAATTCCGGTGCCTAAACCTAGTGACCATGAAGAACAAGTATCGTATGCTGAGGATTGATGGTCTGTTTAATCAGTTGAAATGAGAGAATGTTTTCTTGAAGATAGACCTCAGACCAGGCTATCACCAGCTTCATGTGTGGGATGAGGACAACTCAAAGAAAAACATCAGATGTCGGTAAGAACATTATGAATACCTGCTGATGTCGTTCAGTGTGACGAACACCCCTACAGTGTTCATGGTTCTCATGAACTGGATCTTACAAACCTTCTTAAAATGGTTTGTAGTGGTCCTTATCAATGACATCTTGGTGTACTCAGCGTCCGGGGAAGAGAATGATGTTCACTTTAGGATAGTTCTGGACACACTCTGGAAGCACCAGTTATATGGGAAGCTCTCAAAGTGTGAGTTTTGGATATGAAAGGTCCACTTCATGGGGCACATCATCTTAGATGATGGATTTTTTGTGGATCCAGCGAATATTGAGGAAATACTTGCTTGGGATCCACTTAGGAGTGTTACCAAGGTGTGGAGATTCCTTGGATTAGTATGCCAATATCGGAGGTTCATACCTAATTTCTCCAAAGTAGCATCACCTATGACTGCCTTGATGAAGAAGGGAAAACCCTTCTTATGGTCAAATACATTCCAGAAGAGCATTCAACAGTTGAGGCAGAGATTGAATTATGACACTCATGACTTGGATTTGGAAGCAGTAGTCTTCACACTGAAGATGTGGTGACACTACTTGATGGGTGAGTGGTTCATTGTTTACTCATACCACAAGAAAAATAGATATATCTTCACACATAAATATTAGAATCTAAGATAGTTTTGTTGTCTAGAGTTCTTCCAGGACTATGACATTGAGATAGTCTATACTCCTAAGAAGGGGAATGTAGTGGCAGATGCACTTAGCCAGAGATCGAGTTCGTAGTTACTGAATGAGGCTTCAGAGAAATTATCCTCGCTTCAGATATCCTATGTGGATAGATATGAGATAGTCTACCTCTAGTCAATGGTGGTTTACCCTCCACTACTTTAGTGAGTTAGGGAGATGTAACTCGGAGAAAGCAGCAATGAGACTACATGTTCTCAGATATCCGCAGGCCATGAACCTGATGGATATTATGAAGGTGGGGACCACACTATCTTTTTTAGAGGACGTACAGTTGTACCAGTGGTGCTATGAGAGGAGGTGATGAGGGAGTTCCATATATCCCCCTTGGAAGTACATCCAGGCATGATGAAGATGTATCAGGACCTTCAGTATTAGTGTTGGTGGTTAGGGATGAAGAAAGTTGTGGTGGAGTTTTTTTCTAGATGCCTCACGTGCCAACAAGTGAAAGATGAGAACCAGGTACCAGCAGGCTTGAACCAACCCCTCAATATAGAAAAATTAAGTGGGAAGGGATATCAATGGGCTCTATGACGGGGTTACCACATATGTCCATAGGGCACGAAACAATCTTGGTGATCATTGACTAGCTTACCTAGTCATCCCACTTCCTTGCTGTTCGAGAGAAGGGTTCGGTAGAGAGCTTGGGATGTCTCTACATTCATGAGACCATGAGACTTCACGGGGTGCCTTCGAAGATAGTCTCAGACCATGACACACGCTTCACATCATCGTTGTGGAAGGGATTACATGAGGCTTTACGGACTCAGCTTCGCTTGAGCATAGCTTTTCACCTGCAGACAGATGGTCAGACTGAGAGGACCATCTAGAAAATGGAGGATATGATTCGTGCATGTGTACTAGATTCTTGTCACAGTTGGGAGGACCACCTACCCTTGGTGGAGTTCATGTACAAAAACATCTATCACTCCACCATTAGTATGACCAATTTTGAGGTGTTGTACGAATGACCATGCAGATCGCCCTTCTGCTGGACAGATCTAGGAGAGCCAGCACTCGTGGACCTAGAGATGGTACAGGCTACCACTGAAAAGGTTCAGGTCATTCAAGAGAAGATGAAGACTGCACAGAGCCGACAGAAGTCCTATGCCGATTGGATATGGAGACCACTAGAGTTTTAGGAGGGGACCATGTATTCTTGTGAGTCTCCCCTCGATGGGGAATACGAATATTTGGCCGAGGAGGAAAACTGTCACCGAGGTTTATCGGACCATTCCTGAAACATTAGAGGATTGGAAAGGTGGAATACCACTTGGAACTACCACCGCATCTGGAGAGGGTGTACGACGTCTTCCATGTATCCCAGCTGAGGAGATATGTTCATGACCCATCTCAGGTCATCTACCATAGAGAGCTGGAGATTGATGACGGGGTGACTTTTGTAGAGTACCCAGTGGAGATAGAGGATCAACAAGAGAATATCCTTTGTGGGCAGTCGATACCTCTGGTGCGTGTTCTGTGGCAGAATGGGAATCTCCAGGGGAGCACATGGGAGTGAGGGGCTTATATGTGTGCCAAGTACCCCTATTTGTTTGTGTAACCTTGTTAGGATTTCGGGGATCTAAAACCACAAGGTGGGGAGAATTTAATGACCTATAAAATTCCATGTAATGTTTTTATATACCAGAAAAGTCTGAACCAGGCGAAAGCCCGATCCCGAAAATTTATTAAGAAAAAACTGCAAGTAAAGACAGTAGAAAATGAAAATGCTACATTACATCAAACCCATACTCATCCCTCTCCCTATCATCGGATAACTCATCACCAGGATCAGCTGACTCCCATTCTGAAGATTCATACCTCCTCATCATCTCAAGATACATGTTTTTATTCCTAAGCATCTCCTCAGACATCTTCTCCTTGATTGTCTGTTTCTCACTATGTCCATTATCCATCTTAGGAGACCCTCCCCTTCGCTTTCCACTGTTCCCATTTGCATGAACAATTTCTTGTGACCCTTCATTCTTGTAAGCAGACCTCGTCGCCATTGGTTTGGGTAGGTCCGTATAGTCCCTTCGTGTCTTCCTCCTACTTTTGGTTTTCCCCTCCACTTCCTTGCTTAGGGGCTCATGAATTCCATGCTTGACAACATCAGTATAGGATGATTTTTGATTATGGAGTTCTTCTTCTTGCATGGGGTAACAATGTGACTCCACAACACATCCATGGTCATCCTTACTGCTCTTACTCAAGTCATTCATAATTCTTCCAACAACCTGACACACTTTCGGATTTTCTGTCACCATTGTTTCTTTTGGCATGGCAAGGTCATGTTCACAGCCTTCTGCCACCACTGAACCATGTTGTTGTTCAGCCACACCATTAATGACCAACTTACCTTGAGAAACCTACCCATGGGAAGCTTCCAATACCCCATTAACCTCCTTTGAGATCTCCTTGATCTACTCATCAGAACCCCCTAAACTTTTACCATTTTTTACCTGCTCCATCCCAGGTGAGACATGAGGTTGTCCACCAGAGTCACCCACAGTCAGAACAGCTGAGCTCGCCATCACATGGACAATGATGGCATCTTTATGAGATGGGAGACACTGAAATTCCTCCTCTTCCATTGGTTCATCCTCCACCTGATCATTATCCATCAAAACTGCAAACCGATTTTCCGAACAATTTATCAATCCATCATCACTCGCCTGTACCATGACAGGAGAGCTCTGCCCTGTAGATTTACTCCCACTATATGTCTGATTTTTCTCCAGTCCCCCGCCCATATACAGTACATCAGGATCACCAGCCTTCATCCCCTCTTTATCAGAAAGTTCCATTACTTCTTTCCCCTTTCTGTTAACCATATTCATTGAACTCTCATTATCCTGCATTGAACCCCCCATACCTCTCTTACTTCCATTTGGCAGTTCTCCTGATTGAGTCTCCTACCCCACACACATTCCTGAAGAAACCTCAGCATGACCCTGATTATTTACCAGGCCATCTACCACTGGGGCTAGTCCAAATTCAGATACCCCTCGATCCAGACCTGTTTTGTGTTGAGCCATATCATCAACCGCCGGGACCAATCCAGTTTCAGATTCCCCTGGATTCATATCTGCTTGAGTCCGAACCATATCACCATTCCCAGCGTTATTAATCGCACCCAAATGAGACGCATGAATCCTTCTTCGGCATTTAGTATTATTTAGTATTATTACGAGTCTGCGAAAATTGAAGGCATGTAATTACAAGGCCTATTGTGGCTGGAATTAATTTATGAACTTTTTTTGGTTACATTCAGTAAATGCCTGGGCGGCATTTTCTATCTTTTGAACCGGTGCTCGGATTAAAAATATAAGGGCACCATTGAATCTTCATCTCTGGGATTCGTTTAAGGGAAGCTCCACTTCAACCGTAGTGGGTCAGGAGAAAAAGTTATATTTTATAATTTTTAACGAAATGTAAAATAACATGTAATTGTTATTTTATTTCTTTTTTTCCTACAACCTGTTGAGCGGCGGTGGCAAAGACCATGGAGGTGGTCAGACCTTTAATCATGGGGTTTTAATTTCATGGTTACACTTTGGTTGTGTAATCACCCCTCATGTAATTAATGAGGTACTTTAATTACATCAATTAATGAGGCACAATAATTACATCAATTAATGAACCTCAAAAATTCCTCAAGGCGTTTATCTCTTTTCCCTCTCCTATTTAAATGGATCATGAGGTGGGTTTTTGTCATGACTTTTTGAGCAAGGAATATCTATCAATGTCCTGCAGCAACATCCACTGATGGAGGACTGATGCTCTGGCGACAATGATCGGGGGTCGATGAACATGGATGTCTCCATTAGACGTGGATGCTTCTCCGGCCGCAACCGCGACACCTCCAATGGAGCTCGAGTTAGGGTGTTTACTTGATTTGATGTTCCCTTTCATTCCATTCTTGAAAAAAATAACGAACGCTGACCAACCGACTAACAGGTTGATCTGTGTCTCGTCAAATCATGTGGGTTATTATTGCGGGGTCCTAAATTTGGGGATTATCCTTCCTTTTGATTATTATTAATGTTTCCACATGCTAAAAAGCTAACACGGATGGTGTGAGCCGAAACCAAAAAGGTTCAAACCCTACACTAAATTTTACATTAGTGCGATCTTCGTGGGGGGATAATGAATGTGTCACAAGGCATAATTGAGGGCCGCGAAACGAAAAAGACATCTCGGGAGGACTGTAGGTTTGCCCCGAAGGAAGAACGGACCAGCGGGGCTCACCCAATGGCCGGCATAAGAAATGTCGGCATGGTACCGACGGGGTGATGCCAACGGACAAAGTTGTCGGCCGGAAACCACCGGCCGCGGTGGTCGGACGAGCGACTGGCATCGGCTGTCCGCGGAGGTGGAGGTGGTGCGCCGTCGAGCGTCGCATTGAAGATCCACGACATTGAAGTCGTGGCGGTGGTGAAGGTCAGGACCCACCTCCTATGGGTCATGTGGGTGATTAGGTAGCGCCACGTGGTGCTACCAATTAAAGGAGTCGAACAGATCCTTTGAGTCATTCGGGTGCAGTAGACCGTGCAACCCAAGCGGGTCGCGCGAGCCAGTGGTCCAGACTGCCCAACGGTCCACGCCCAGCCGGCGTGGCAGGTCGGTCCATGGCCTAGCCCAACCAGGTCGGACCCCTCTCGGACCCAAAAATGATTAAAATGTCATATATTGCGAACCCGACATCCGTTTGACGAACCATTTTCAACGCTAAGATCCTTGGAGAGAGACGGCCCTTTTGACATACTCCACATGGGTTTTGGAGAAAGTTGGAGTATGACCGGGTTGGATCAACTCTAAATATAACTGGGCCCTCGACACTAAAATGCCAATAACTTAGAGATTGGGTGTCTGGTTGACGCGTTGTTTGTTGCGCTAGAAGCCTCATGACATGATGAATTATCAGGTTACATATTTGCGGGACTTCATTCTAGTGGAAATACAGATGATGGCTTGAGGAGCGGTTCTCTCAGAATCAAGTGTATTATGAGCAGAAATCCAGTGGCTGGCTGTGACATGAAGAAGAAGAGCGACCAATATGGGTCAGCATCAGAAACTTCAAAGTGGGATGATCTTGTTGTATGAAAAATCACTACGGGAAAAATAGATTTTTGCGACATGGGATTATTTCCGTCGTAAATAATTGGTTATTTGTGATGGGATTTGGAGTCCCGTTGCAAAAAGTTTGGCGCCATTTGTGCGGAAAATCGCTAGAAGGTTATTTGCGACAGGGGGATGCCCATGTCGCAAATAGTGCGTCGGTCAGAGGGTATTTGCGACAGGACCCATCACAAATACGCGGCCGTGGTAAATAGGTTTTTTCGATGGGATGTTCTCCCGTCACAAAAAGTGTGTTGGCAGGTACCTTTTGTGATGGGACCCATCGCAAATACTCTTTTATCCGCCAACTATAATAAATTCAGACGAAAGTTTTTATAACGGGTCTCATCGCAACAAATCCAACCTATATATACCCTCATCTGTTTTTTCATATCCTCCTCTCAATTCTCACACACTCTCTCTCTCTGAACTCTATTTTCTGATTGAAAATTTTTGTGAGTTTTTTTTCAAGAAAAAATTTGTGAAGCCGTCTACATCAATAAGAGATCAAGTTTAAAGGTACTTATATTTTATTTAATTTAGTATTTATTTCAATTTTTCGATATTAATTTTAATTATTTTTTAATATTTTTAATTAAATTAGATTTAAATTGTTTTGTTATCAGTATTTATTTATAATAATAAATTGAAATTATTAGTACTAATTTTTAATAATTAATAATAAATAGGAATAATTCCTAATAAATTGGAATAATTAGTAATAAATAGTAACAATTAGTAATAAGTATGAATAATTAGTAATAAATAAGAATAATTAGTAATAAATAGTAATAATTAGTAATAATTGGTAATAAAGAAGAATAATTATCAATAAATAGTAATAATTAGCAATAAATAGCAATAAATATGAATAAATAGCAATAATTAGGAATAATTTGTAATAAATGGTAATAAATAGGAATAATTAGTAATAAATAGTAAAAAAATAGGAATAATTAGTAATAATTAGAAATAATTAGTAATATATATGAATAATTAGTAATAAATATGAATAATTAGTAATAATTAGGAATAATTAGAAATAATTTTTAATAATTAGTGAATAATTAGAAATATTTAGGAATAATTAGCAATAATTAGAAATAAATATGAATAATTAGAAATAAACAGGAATAAATAGGCATAAATAGTAATAAATAAAAATAATTATGAATAATTATGAATAATTAGTAATAATTAGGAATAATTAGTAATAATTAGGAATAATTAGTAATAATTAGTAATAATTAGTAATAATTAGCAATAAATAGTAATAATTAAAAATAAATACGAATAAATCGCAATAAAAAGGAATAAATATCAATAAATATGAATAAATAGCAATAAATATGAATAAATATCCACAATTACGAATAAATAGAAATAATTATGAATAATTAGTAATAATTATGAATAATTAGAAATTGTTACGAATAATTAACAATAATTATGAATAATTAGCAATAATTAACTGCATATAATATTTTCATAATTTCAATTTCAAATTAGAATTGAAGGATTCATATGAGACTGCGACCTCTCAGACATAGGCTGGGAGTCAGGACGAGGTGACTGATCAGACCAGTTCCCACCATTTCAATGAGGCGGCATAGATGCAGGAGACTCAGTATGGATTTGAGAAGGGATGAGTAGTTGGTATCAGCTCTCATGTGACTTCTGGTACTTATTATGGTACTACTGTGATGTCGGCATCTAGCTCTAGAGGAGCTCATGGAGAGGCATCTTCTTTTGCCTCACAGTATCAGGAGTAGTGGCGAACTCAGTTTGAGCTTATAGAGATTTTACAGAAACAACATGAAGAGATGTGTCAGTAGTAGCAACAGAAGCATCATCACGATGAGGAGACATGTCGATGGCAGCAGCAGCATCACGAGCAGATGGAGTACATGCATCATCTGACTCGTTGTTTAGGGATGAAGTTTCCTCGACCATCTTCTATAGCTCCTCCACCTCTTCCAGAAGACGAACCCCTAGTGATTTTTTTATGTAAAAAACATTTGAGTTCAAGATTTATTGTAATATAAACTATTTTCAGTTTCTGTCTTTTATATTGGTGCGAATATTGCATAATTAATTTTTTTTCTTTTTAATATTTTATTATTTATTTTTAATATTATATTTTTTTAATGTTTGTTTATTTTACTAATAATAATAATATTATTTTAGGAGTTTTTTAAATTTTTTTGTGAATATTGGGAATTTTAATATTTTTTATTATTTTTATAATATTAATATTATTTTTTCATTAATTGTAATATTATTAAATATATTTTTCTAGTATTATATTTTTTAATGTTTGTTTATTTTACTAATAATAATAATAATATTTTATGAATTTTCTATATTTTTTTGCGAATATTGAGAACTTTAATATATTTTATTTTTTTATTATTTTCCTAATATTAATATTATTTTTTCATTAATTATAATTTTATTAAATATATTTTTTAATTTGGTTATTATTTACGATGGGGCCTGTTCCGACGGGATCCCGTCACAAATAGTTTAAATGTATATTTTTAAATACTATTTGCAATGGAACCAAGGGCCAGTCGCAAATACTATTTGTGATGGGCCCACCGCAAAAAGTTTATTTATATATAATGTATATAATCAGAATGTTATTTGTGGCGAGAAACTTCCTCATCGCAAAAAATGGTATTTGCGACGTCATTTTTTTGCAACGGGCTATTTGCAACGGGACCCCATCGCAAAAAGTTTATTTGCGACAGGGTCCCGTCGCAAATAGCCCTTTGCAAATATCACAAATTTCAGTAGTGAATCATCCCTACCTTTCTACCAGTGACCAATACAAGTCAGCACCAGCGACCAATACAAGTCATCACCAATGACCAATATAGGTCAGTATCTGGCGACCAATACGGGTCAGCACTAGTGACCAATACGAGCCAGCATCTAGAGACCAATATGGGTCATCATACAGTGACCTATATGGGTCAGCAGTAGAGTTACTACAGATAGGTTGATCTGGCTTTACGACCAGTCATCTCTGTCCCAGTAACTTTGAAGTTATATCATTAGAGTGAGCTATCTCTTTTGCATTGTGATTCATGATTTACATAATGATTGTGATATTACCTTTGTGGTACTTCTTGTGATGTTTTATTTGTGGACTTTTGAGAGAACTTTGGGGGTCTCAGTGTCCCCTACTGAATGGTTATACTCGCCCCTGCATGAGCTCTGCCTGCAGGTATGTGTCTGATACAGACTACTGATGCTCTGAGGTAGACTTTGGAGTTTTGGGATTTGGTGGAGCTTGGTGCAAAGGGAGTAGTCAAGAAACTCTTCTTTGACATTAGACATATAGCTAATACCCTCCAAGTAGTGCTCCAGGGCAGATGCGACATCTGTTTACTTTCTTTTCAGTTTCTAGGGCTTGTATTCTGACCCACTATTTTCAGTTTATAATTGTACTTGTGGTTGTACTTTACTATCATGGTTAAACCTTAATTTTGTTAGTTGTTTACTTCATTTTCCCTTTTTAAGTTTGTATATATCTCTAAGGCAATGCCTTCCCTGTTCGGGAAAAGCCTTCAGGTGTTAGTCACCAACCCCTGGCCTATGAAAGGTAGGCTTGGGGTAGTCACGTCCGGTCCCCGTGGGACAGTTTGTGATAAATACATCTAGTAAAAATTACATTTAAGTGTGATAATGAAAATCTATCACCTACATAATAGTGTGAAAACTTTCAATCATCAAATAAATTAAAAGGCAAAGAAAAAAATTGGAAAAATTATATTATACTCAAGATAAACATTAGGTACTATTTTTTAGACTGGCCATCTTAAAAAATGAACAATTATGTTTTTCTATTATTTATAGAACACTATAAGACAAAATGATAAATATGGTATAATTCAATTGTAAATGATAAAAACCATACTATTCAGAAATAATCCTCATTGTTGGAACTCCATCGAATAAATCGTAAACAATATTTAAAATGGATCCCCTTCTTGAATATAATAAAATTACATATAATCTAAATATAATAATCTCATACCACCATCAAATTATTTAACATCACTTGGTCTTCCCGAAATCAAGAATGATTGGAATTAAAGTGCCTAGGATGGTCGGAATAAAAATGAAGAGGAGGGATTGAATTAGTTTTATGTTTTTTGTAAAATGAATTTCAATTAAACCTACGTGACTTGTTTTGGTCAAAATACTCTCAAAACAAACACTCCCCCGCCCAGAATATATTATAAAGGTAAAACAATTGAATGTAAACAACTATTTTTACAAGAATTGGTCTCAATTTAATATCCTGCTAATTGATATGTTCTTGTTGATATCTACAACCAAGATTACCAGTGTAATATAATGGTAAATACACGAGTGAGGTAGTGTTATTCCATAACACTTCTTGGATATCTAGGATTTTAAAAAATAAGGGTAGATTATATTATTGATTTTTTTACAAAAACAAATATTGATGGGCTATTTTATACAGGTACCACTCATTTCTAAGATTATTACCTCACCATTTTTTGAGAAGATAAAGTTTCTACACCTCTAGATACTTTATCTCTAATGATATGAAGTTATTTGGATTTGTTTTTTATATTCAATATCAATTCACTAACAACCTACCATCTTTAATTATCTAAAATTCCCAATATTCATTACATGCATGAGATAACACACACATGATATGAACTTCATATATATTATATAAACAACCATAGATGATTATAAATCCAAGATACTGATCATGAAAAAATCATAAATCGCAAATATATTGTTGGTCAATGTTCATTAGTTCTCCCACATCAATATATAATTTCATCAATCGAATATATTATTGGATTCTCTATTCATGAACTCATAAATATTTTTTATTCTTATCTTCTATATTTTATACTCACAATAATTTGAAATTTTTATTTCCAAAGTAATTTTTAGAAAGTACCTCTATTTTTAGATTTTTAGAATATCCTCGAAGAATTGAAGAAATAACCATGATGAATAATATATTATATATTTTTTTAAAATACTTATGTAGTATAATTGATTTTCTAATTTAATATCAATCAGTATTTTATTTTAAATCACCAAGAATATTGGAAGTTTTATATTTTCAATGTTTCCACATAATATGAGAAAATTTAGTTTCTATTCAAAATAGCACGATGACTGCCAAAAAACATATGATGTTACTATAGTAGATCCTTATGATTTTTTCATTACATATGAAGTCATATAAAACATATGATGACACCAGTATCTGTTATGATGATTGGAATCCTATTGAATATTGAAAGTTATAATTTCCACAGAACATTATATGTATGGTATCATCCATAATAAGGCTTGTGTTTGACATATGATGTTTAGAAATTATAAATTCAAGACCATGTGATGATCTATTTTTAATCATATTATGTTCCATAGAACTATATAATGTTGAAAAACATTACGAATCATTTAGGGTTCATGTATTATAGAAACTTTTAGATATCTATAAATACATAACTAATTCGGGACAAATAAGAAAACCTACACATCCATCAAAATATAATAAATACATTAAAACTAATTATCAACACATCCAAAATGTTCTTATTTTTTGGTTGAAAAATATAAAAAAATGAAAAATCCAATGGGTACTTTTATATCCCCATTTGGATATAGTGTCACCCATATAGATCTGTTCCCAATAAACAATAATTAATTTATTAAACATGAAATTACATTTTCCTTCAAGATACATGTTTTTGGATATAGAATCAAATAATAATATTTAATTTTTGAGATAATTTTAACCCATAGAGAGAGGAAACATTTTTCTAAGAAATTTCAATTCTATACCTCAAAATTTATGCACTCAGTACAATATATTTTACTCCTCTTTTATATGATAATAGAAAATTTTGACATTGAAAATGGGAAGATATATAGTTTTTTACTTTTCATACCCACTGAAAACACATCTTAATCATAATGGGGGAGACCATACAATGTTATTTAAGAGAGAAGAATGTGTAGAAAATACATGATCGTCCTTAAAGGATAAAATTTGTCTTCATGAATTTCCCTGATTAAAATATTTTTTAACTAGTCTTCGGTTGGAATGAAAACATGCTTTATATATCAATGAAAAACATTATTTAATAAAATTAAATATAATATTAATATTCTGGGACAATTAATTTTATAATATGTTTTTTTAATGTTCAATGGCACATTGATTGATATATAATATCATGATTGGATTTTCAATATTTACCCTCATGTATACAATATTTTACATTAATTTAATATAAATATGTAATATATTCAGATTAAGTGGTACACAAAGTAAATATATATGTATTCATGTTTCTTCATTTAAAATAACAATCTACTAATAGAAAAATTCTTAGAGAACTAAAAATTTTATCAACACAATCTCTATCCCAATTTGTATAAATATAACTTGATAGATTCATTCTATTTCATTCTTATAAATCATCCCATAGCCTAGTGTCCATGTTTCAAAACCTTGAGGACTCTTTTAGAACCCCCGATGATGAAATTACTTAACATAACTATGATATTTGTCCCACAAACGGACATAATGTATAATATTTTTCCCTCATTCATTGAGTTAAAAATGATTCAAATAAATATTCTAATATCCTTTTCATTTACAAACCGACATCAATATCCTATGATACATTAATTCCAAATTTTATTGGTGTGCAAACAGGCTTGGAGTATTCTTTTCTAAAATTATTCAAAAATTACATTATATATTTCTCTTGGTAATGGAAAAAATTTCCTCTTAAACCCCTAATAAGATCATGAAATATATTTTTTCCTTCCGTTATCATCTAAAAAATGACCTTCATATCATTATAAAAAGTCATATAAATAATATCTTGATAAATTTTAAAAATTATTTTATTGATATATAAAATCCATATGAGATTAAATAACATCATTTTTTATATATTGATTACTCTCTCCTTTTTTTTGAATTTCATGTATTTCAAGAAATTATCCAGTGTGGGAAAGTAGACCCTATGAACCTACATCAATCCATATAAATATTATTTCAGTTTTTATATAATGCAATCATTACATTCAATCATAAAACTTTTATGGAACTCAATTTACACTTCTTCACCAATCTCCACATTCCTGATAGAAATTGCTTGATCCACCTGATAAAATTTAATCTTTTTGAGTTATGACTATTAGGAATATTATTATTTCTTATAAGATTGAAAAGGGGGAAATGTATATTCATAATAAATACCATTAACATGTTATTATACTTTAAAAATGGATCTTTCCTCATTCCATGAATCTACACCCTTGACATTAAATTTATTTCTAAATAACCACTTATATAAAATAAAATCTTATTTTCTTCTAGTAAAATCCCAAAATGTATTATTCTATAGTTTATCTAATTCTTCATTCAAATAATTATCTCACCATTTCTAATTGATACCTTCCCCCATTAAATATAGATAATTTTTATTTAACATTTTTACTATTTAAATTCTAACACCTCAGTCTTCTTCTAGTTTATACTGGTACACACTATCTTAAAATATTCATTTCCACATACATGTATTATTTAGATATTTATACTTATGTTTTTCATTTTCAAAATCATCATCCTAATATATGGTTGGATTATATACATCATCTAATTCATCAGACCCAACCTCAATATATTCATCACTGGTTTTCTAAAATTTCTTTTTACTATCTACTACAAAATCCTCAAAGTCCACTTCATCTAAAAAACTAATAATGGGATTATATTAAAAAAAAATTATTCTCATAAAAATTAATATTTTTTTGATTTTTTCAATAATATACATCCCATTAGAGTATATTTTTCTCCCACAAATTCCACTTTTTCCATATTTTTATAAAATGTATTTGAATATTTATTTTTCATATTCATTTGACATAGAATCCTAAACTATCCAAAGTATTCCATTTTTATATATTTATCTTACACATTTCATTGTATTTTGTGTAATATCTCATTCATATAATGTTTTTGTATTTAATATGAGAATATACGTAATTATCATCTCTCTTATAGAATATGTAGATGTTATATTCTTCAAGCATGTTTCTCCCCGTCTCAAGTAATGTTATATTTTGATTCAAAATAAAACTCTTTTTTATGGTTTTTAAGGATTTTTTCTTTTTTAAAAATAATTTTTTTAAGGATAATAGTAAAATTAAAATTTTATGACCATCATAGTATTAGTATACCTATAATCGATGATATGCATAAAAATAATTCTCGATTGTTCACCTATCAATTTTGAGCATTTTACAACCTTTTTGTTTAAAAAAAATATCCCATGTGTTATTAATGTATATTAATTAGTAAATGTGATGAAATAAATAATAACCTATGTATAATTATATCTCATTGGTTAGAATATATCTAAATGTATCTGCTGAAGAGACTTGGTAGAATTTATTTCTATCATTTTTTGGAAATATTTTATAATTTCACCTATTTGGTATTTCTCAAAATGTTTTTCTATTTCTCTCTTGAGAATTGGATACATTATCACATATGTCCCTTGGAAATATTATTTTTAATTATTTGAAAAGTGTGTACCATACATCTGTTCCATAATTCATTATAATTCAACTTAATATATAATGAATTTATCAAGTTCCTAATGAGAAAAATATTACCCCATGTTCTTTCAAAAATAGTTAGAATTTTTACATCCTTTATATTATTGGGGAGGATTGTCACCTTCCTATCAGTAACATTATTTATTTTAACTCTTAGAAGACTTATACTTAATATGTTTTGTTTAAGACCATAATCAATGAAAAATATTGTTGTGTCAATTTTTAAATTTCTATCTCAATTATTTCATCTCTTCCAATTGTCATAGAACTCTCACTAGTAATGATCAAAACACCACCATCATTTTATTATATATTTTCCAATACCTAGGTATCCATACTCATATATTAGGATAATTTATTAATGAGGATCTATTTATTTTTTGACCCAATGGTGTTAAGTTTCTAATCCACTAAGAATTATTTCAATATCACCACTATATTTAGTTTCTTATTTTTCCATAATCTCATTGAATTTCTCTATAAAATAATTTCATAAAAAATTTTCCACAAAATATTATAATCAAATATTAATAATACCTCCTAAAGACATTAAAAATAGTTTTTAGAAGGTGTGACATGTGAATTTCCAATCATTTGTTTTTCTTTTTACATTCTTGTTAATTATATTTTATGAATATTACTCCTAATTTATTAACTTAACTAGTTTAATGGGAGATTATTATCTTAAGAAAATAATATTCCTTATGTTCATAGACACTATAACACCAATAATGAAATTTAAATTTACTTTTTGTGATTTTGATATTGTACACTAGTTATAAATTGTTGTTTTAGTATAAATAATTCTTTTTGTTACAGAGGTAATAAGGATACGTTAATTTAAATCATTCCTTATAAATTTAGGATATTTTACATCTATATATAAGATTTTATTCTAAACATTTATTACCATGTTTTTTTCTTAAACATGTATTAGTACTAAAAATAGAATTTTTATTTTCAATTTTAATAGGTAAAAATTTTACCAGAACATTAGTTCAATAATTCATAGTTATTAGATAAGAATAAAAATTAAATTAAATATAATTTTCATAATAATTCCACATATTTTATTATTTTTATTCATCCTTATGATACCTTGAATCATGCTTTATATGCATTTCTTCTATAGAAGCATTTTTTTCTTACACCATTGTAATTCTCCCATGTTAAACCACTATTAGATGAAAAATATTTTGGCCCACAATTTTATTTCTCCCTTTATTATGAGACTTATCATAAATATTCTTTTTCTTGTTGAAATCATTCTTGTGAGATATAATTCACCTTTTACATTGATTATAAAATTCATGTCGATGTCATTCCTAAACGGATTTGACAAGTGAAAGGAAAGAGGTTTAACCCCATGAATTTAAATCCACATTTAAATACATGTACCAAATGGAATAATCATACAATACTTGTATAAGTTAAATATAAAAATTTTAAAAGATAAAAGAGACATAAATGTAAAATATTATGGGATTGTGGGTCATTTCAACCACCAATTTTAATTTTTTATATGAAATAGTTTTATATTGTCGTGGGATGGACAAGATACTACTAGTTAATAGTAATAATTAGTTTAATGGTCAGTTACTATTGAAGATAAATCTCAATACTCTACTATCCATAGTTAAAATAAAAATTACATAGGTGTTTCTTCAATTTATCTTCAATTTGACATCATAAACTCTTATTTAGCATAAAATATGTGAACTTTGAAATAATTAAATATCCATGTATCATGTTAATCATTGTATCCATGTAATATAATTATTAGGAATAATATATTTCACTATTAGAGCATTAAAATTTCATGATATTACATGGGGATTCCCTGATTTGATCTATAGTTGTCTTACTATCATGTCAGCCTACTTGTTAATCATTTTGGTTACAAATAAGTGGGGAGTTGGGTCAAATTGAATAATAGTTTCATTATTGACGCTAATGTTAATGAATTTAGTAAAGAGAAAAAATCAGGAAGTTATAATATACAAATGGTTAGATAATATTATCGTAGTCAATAATTAAATAATTTTATGCATATATAAACATTTACAACCTAAATGGTCTTTATGAAATGAATTATTTTTCTTCAATGTTAATTAAATTATTTTTTGATATTCCAAAAAAAATATCATGTTCAGTCATTAATATATATAAATTCAATATATATTCAATTATAGATGTCCCCAAATTTATGTATTCTATGATATTAAAAGAACCTTATATAGTGCTATGTTACAAGGTTATACTATTTAATCTATCGAATTCTTATGATACCATCCAATGTTTTATGTATAGTATTTCTAAGCCTCTATTGGAATTAATTAATAAATATTATATGATATATCTTTTATTAAAATTATAATAGATACTATACCATTCAACCAATATGAGTTATTTGTTCAATAAGAAATTTGTACAAAACAAAAATATTAATAACATAAAATGTATATTTTGGGTTAACTAAAAAAATCATGGATTTATGGTTTGAAATATATTTATTATGTTAACCTTAAAAAAATAGTTATATTAATAATGTTAAATAATTAATATAACCACTTGGTGTTGAAATAATTTTATTTTTACCACATATACATTAGTATACTCAATGTAAACTTTACTGATTGGTGTCGACCATTATATAAATTGATAAAGAAAGTCACATCCATCTATTGAAATGTGGAATAAAAAATGGTTTCAAAAATTTCATTTAATTCATTCTACATCCTATATTAATATATACATCTATAGAAGTAAATCCATTAATCCATATTTTTTCATTTCTAGAGTGATCCCATGTATCTCCCCTATCCTAAAAAATGCTGAATGAAATTGATACATCATTTATTAACATAGAAAAACAACATTAGAGTCCATGTTCATATATAACCTTATTTATAGAAACCATTATTCCATGGAATTTAACATTTAGATGTTTTATTCATTTCTTGTAGTAATAAAAAGTCTTCTATATAATTTTTTATCTATTAATTTGTTTTTTTAAATAATTTCATGCTGATTATAATAATTATAAGATGGGAAATGATAATTCAACATGTTTTTATCTAATTTATCCCTTGAAATAATATCACGGGGTAGATAATGATAAATTTATTATAATACCATCAAATTGTTTGTTAAAATGTCACTCAATATATAATTTTTAATTAATAATTTATTCTCTATCAATAAATTTGAACATATCTTAGTATAAATTAATTTTTCATTTCATTTTCAAAATACAATGGAATAGATAGCCCTAATATCAATAAAGATGGTCATATATTCATATTAATATATTAAAATATATATACTCACATTTTATTCACTCTATATATAGATTGTTTCACTAATAGTGAGATTGAATACCGGTCCATCACCACAGGTCTTGAGCTTCCCATTAATATCAAAATTTACATATTACACATGAATGTTGATTATGATATTTTGTACGAATAAGTAAATATAGAATATTCCATATATAAATAATAGTTTTTCACATGATTGATGAAACTTAATAATTTACGACACATTTACCCATTAATAAAATGGTGTATAATATTGTAAGGATCCACAATACCATGGTAGATGATTTCAAAACCAGATCACTTCCCATAATGGATTTATGCAAGATGAAATACTCATCCACATATGACATTAAATAGTAAGAGCATTTTCAAACTATTATGTGTGAGAATAATATATAAAAATTAATATCACATTATCATAGGTACATTAACTATTATACTTAGTTATGAATACAATTTAATGGAAAACCTCAATGAGAGACGACCAAATTAATGGGAATACCATGTATCTAGTAAAAAATAATAAAATTCATAGGTTACTAATAAAATTTAATCTTTATATAGTTATATTTTATTGTATATTCATTCTAAATAATGTTTTCATGAAATTTTCCACATATTTTATAAATGAGGGTAAATAAAAATATTTTAAGGTAAACCCGTGCTAGTAAATGTGGTAACTATCAAACAAAATTTAAAATATCTCACCAAATTAGTATTATTTTTTACTATTAACCATTTATTATAGATGTTATTATGGATTTTTCAAATATTTTATAAAATATTGAAAATTATACTATATTTTTAGATCTTCTAACAATGTAATGACATGACAAAATGTAATTATAGAAATTTTCCATATGGGGGATTAATGTAATGGGATATTACCTTTTGTAAAATATTTTAATGTATAACTTCTATATTCTTGATAGTTAATTCTTCTCAAAATGGTATGAATCTATTTTACTAATTGTGGTTGGGATTAAATCCTAAATTACCTTCATAAAATACAACATCATTAAGTGATATTAGCATTGTCATATTATTCCCAAGGATAATATCAAACCACTCTATTTGTATGATTCGATGATTATTTATCATAAGTATATAATACTTTACAACCAAACATATAAAAAACTTTCTACCACCAATGGATTGATAGAGGCATTCAAAAAATCCTCTAAAAATAATTCAAAATATAGTTATGAAATATATGATTATTTCACCTAATTTAATATTTAAGGCTCAATGGTCTTATTTTACCACCACCAAGAATTTTTCTCAAGAGAACCTAAATATCCATGTATATGAGATATAATGGGTTCTTATTATTATGATTCATCATGTTTATCCCTCTATATGAAGACATATTTGACAAGATAACTACGTAGAATGGGTCAAATGTTCATTGACATGAGTATAATATTCTCAATGAGAATATTATATAAGAATGAAGATGTTAATTGAATTATTAGAATTATATATCCCATGCATTAAAAATGAATGTGCATATTAGAACACACTTTCATGGAGATACATTTTTATTTTTGGAAACATAATGTTTTAGAACAAGCCTATAAAGATATAGCCCATGTTATAATGTCACTTCATTGTCCAGATAGAAAATCCAATTGGATTCTACTTGCTGATCACCATAAAGTAGTGAATTTCCACCCTAAGAATTCTTGATATAATAATTGGTACTACACATATTTAATTATAGATTTATGTATAGTATTGATCACATGAACTTCCTATTTGACATAAATCTATGAAATATAATTATACATTTTATATAACATTAATGTGTATGATATTTTTCCTTTCTAGTATGACATTAAAATTATTGAATACACCCTATTATATAATAATAAACTACATGGTGCATTGGAACATCATTATATAATCTTAAAATAATTTAAATATAATTAAACTTAATAATATATTTACTAAAAATGCCTTTTGGGTTTTAATAAATCCAATTCCAATGATTCATTTGGATCAAAACAATTTCAATGAATGAATCTAACAATAAATAATAAATTTTAAAATTATAATAACAATAATTAAAGTGTGTTAAAACTCAAAAAATAAATATATAAACCCAAACATTGATTTCCCAAATCCCAATAAAAATCCACAACAATATATTAGTGAAGCACGTCCCCTTAAACATCATACTTCCACTAATGGTATGTTCATTGAACACATTTCCAATTTATTAACAATTAAACTTCACTATATGAAATTGAATAAATATTTACAATATCCTAGAGACCATATTATGAGGAAACGTGAATTTTCTTATTAATTAGATAACCTTCCCCTCTATGTAAGACACCATAAAATCAATTCTACTACAAATACGAAAGAGTAATAAACCACAATATTTTACATAACCACATAGTTCTATGAACTGAATAATGGAAGTATTTTCCACAAATGGATTAGTTCATAAAATAAATTATGTCAAAATGGATATCTCATAATTTCATCATTATGAAAAAAGTATATATAATCTAAAATATTAGGGTTGAGAGACATACCACTGGGGAAAAAATATATTAAACAAAAATTATTGATGGATGATAGACCCATACTAGGAAACTATATTTTAAAAAGATATAAAATACTTTAAATCATGTAGACTAAAGGAAAAATATCATAATAAAAAATACAATGATGGATTTAAACACTGCATCAAAAAAATGCTAGTGAAAATTGAGGATGAAATAAATATGGAGAATGAATGTAATCATCATGTGATATTATGTTGAAAAATTACATGTTAATGATTTCATATAATTCTAAAATATGAATATTTTATAACACTTCAGGATTTATTGTACGTATCTTCTTAAATAGTGTCAATTTATGCAATAATTTATGTTTCACATAACACCATGTCTAAACGAACAGTGATATACAATTAAATTTTAACTTAGATTTTGGAATAGTAACTTGACCATTATGAATAATAATATGACCAATATAATAGTAACCTTTACAATGAGTTTATAAATAAAATTTAGGAATCTTATGACTGAAAATATTATATATTTATATCATAGATTGAGTAAATGAATGACTTAGAAAATGATAGTTTAATAGTTTGTATTTTTATGAAACCTAAATGGTTTTTTAAAATTATATAATTAATATAATAATTTAAAAGAAATATCATTTTCATAATTAATATTTATTAATTAATATTTTTTTCATATGATTATATGATAATTTTACGAGACCCTGTTTTATTTTTCAATGTTTCATAAAATCAGTTATAATTGGAAAATCATAATTTTTTGAATAAAAGAATATTTTAATATAAAAAATTAAATTTTTTTAAAATTAATTTCAAAAACTGGAATGAGTTTTTGAATTCAACAGTTCAAAAAATGGTTAGTGTGATTTTTTTATTTTTGAAACATAGTATAATTTTTGGTGAAAAGTGGAATATTATAATTTATAGTATTAGTTAAATACTTGAATTATTGAGTCATTGATGATGTATAACTAATTAAATCACAATTATCTCAAACTATAAATATCTTATTAATTAAGTTTTTCATGAGAATCATCACTTTTGATAGTCTTCTTCCAAATAATAAGCTAATGAATATAATAATCAAAAAAACCCTCTCCTACACTATAAATTCCACCTCGCACATTATAAGGATTGAGGAATTTCCAATTTACTCTAAATACTATTCCATATTCTCTCCCAAAATTCTAGGAGTCATTGGACTCAATAAAAGACTAATCCCATTCCCCTTTAAGAGATTCTCATGGAGAATAATTCATGAGGTAAAATATTATTTCCTTCTCTTTGAATTTAATTGACTTTATTTTATTTTATTATATTATATATATACCTCCTATATAAAAATATAATTGATAACTCCAATATCATATTTATAATATAATTTTATTATGTCAATGGAATATCCATCTTTAAACCCCTTCTCCTCCCCCTTCAATTATAAAAATTATAACATCATCTGTGATGTGTCAATTTGCTGCCATGATGGAAAATGTGTTTGATTATTTCATTTATGCATTATTGGCTAGTCATTAAACAATTATTATGGGTAAATATGATTTTATTTTAAACAATATAAGTTATGAAATAGTATATAACTAGTATATATAAATAATATTAATTAACAAAAAAACTATATCATGATGATTGAAACGATTATAAAATAATATAAATAATAATCATTAACGTTTTATCTAATAAATCATCCCTATATCTGATAAAATTATTATAGAATAAAAAATTAAAATTCAAGATGTCATTTAATATAATATAATTTCAATTTTGGGTAAATTTTCCTAGTTTACATGATCTTTCATACATGTATGAAAGTAAACCAATCATGAATTACAAGGAAACAAACACTCCTGAATAATAAAATTTAATTTTATAACTCATTAAAAGGCCAAAATGAAATTAATAAAATTATAATAAATAAAACACATGTTTAAGAGGTTTTAAATTAAATTATTAGTGAATTTAATTTCATTATCCAATACATTAATTATAAGTGAAAAAACAATCATACATAAGGTGAGGGATTCTTTCTGAACCACTATATCACCTATGGGTCTCAATTTATCTCTCTTTAAACTAATGTAATTATTCTTTATTTTAAAAAAAATCTTTAACATTATATTAATATGATACAAATATATATATATCCATATCAATTCATCCTTATTTCATCGGGAATAATGTTTCATTTTAATTCTTCCAGACAAGAAAGCATGATTTAAGGGAACTTCCCAATTTTTTACCTATTCTAATGTATACTCTATAATTTGTTTTAAGCCACAAGTATTTTTATAATATCACTCATTTATCCGGAAAATTTATCTTTGTTTATTTCCAGTTTTAATAAAACAATTATATATTTTACAACTTTACTAACTCTTTATTATTTTCCTTTAAACCACACTAAATAAACTCTTTTCTAATGAATTTAAAACAGATTTTTTATATGTTTTCAACTCATTTGTGCATTATTTATCTTTAAATTATCATATATTCCTTTAGAAATTTCAATGTTTTATTTAAATCCATCATTTTAAGTAAATTATTATAATATTCCCTTTTATTATTCTTTACTCTCCACTCATTTATTATATGTAGTGTATGTATACATCACTTTTATTTAGGATCATAATTCATCTAATATTGTAATAAATATCATTTTTTCTTGTATCGTGGATATTATTAATGTTTTATCCACAACCATTTTTATATATGGTGTATTAATTGAATGTTTTTTTGAATTGAATATATATATATGTAGAATTATTTGGAATTTTTGTGGCATATGGGGCCTAGTATTATATAGCCAATCGATGAATCGACCAAGCTCATGAGACAGAAAATTTTGAATACACCCTTCATGTTTTTTACAAATAGATTCCGATGTGTTTTCACCTATATCCAAAAACCATCTTTATATTATAATGGTTCATATTCCAAATACATGATGTCCAATAAATAATTGTTTTCTTCATTCATTATTCAGTTATTACATTCCAAAATATTTTCACTATGACAAAATATAAGGATTAATTTTCATTCTATAGTTATTAATGGAATATTTGTTTTAGTTATTTTTTATAATATAAATATTATTCCTTATTTTATTTTATTCACCTATTATTGATTCATGTAAACCTAACTGAATGTTTGATCTGACCAATTTATTTTTTTCTTTCCCTATGTCATGAATAAGTAATCATTGAATAAGTGTCGAAGAAGTAGTTTATTTTCAATTTATATGTCTTCTGTTTTATTTCTAAATTAATATTGGAACCATTTTTGTATCTAGTTTTATCAATACTCATAAACTAATCTATCCTTGGTTATGTGATCTCTTCTATCTATTCTATTGTATTAATACAACCACTATCTCTTTGCTACTAGGGTTATGGTTGTAATTGTTTGTATCAGATAAAATTTAGTAGAATCCTTGGGAACTACATTTTATGTAAACATGTGAATTATAATAATTCTTTATAGTAAATTTTGGTTCAATATTCATGATTATTATTATCTAACATAGTTTTTTCCATTATTTATTGAAGGTAACTAATGGATGAAAGTGAATAAACACATGTAGACAATGTTGGGATTATCGTACTGAGAATGTGAACATAGTTAGTGTTATAGATTAAGATATCATGACTATATTAAGATATATTACTTAGGTTATGGTGAATAAACAAACTACACGTTTGATAAAACATTTCATGCTGCAGGAACCCCAGTATTTTAGCGTGATTAATGGTCTAGTATTAGATGAGCAGTGGATCAATTCCCTTGAAAAGATATTTCTAACATTTGGATGCAATGAAAATAAAATGTTTATACATTCATTATATTGTCTCAAGTAAGATACATATCAATGTTTGTCATTGAACCATAATGCTAAGAAGGGAGATGAAATAGAGGACATAGAATAGATGGCCTTAAAAAAACTTCTTCAATAAATATATCCCTCATGGGAAATGAACTAAAATGAAGAGAAAATCCCATATCATAATGAAAAGGGAAGAAGAGAGTGTTCCATATTACAATTCTAACTTTAAAATACTAACCGAGTATTCAATAGATTTCATACGTGATTCAGAAGATAGGATTGATCATTTCGTTGATGGTATTAATCAATGTCTCCGAAGGGAACTAGATCCTCAAAACGTTTCATCATATTTTGGAATATATTTAAGATACAAAACAACTGAGAAGGAATTTCTTAAATCGTATATGTTCAATGGAAATCAATAGAAAAAGATGCCTTCTAATAACCATGAAAATTTCAAGCATCAAAGAATAGGATGGTAATAAAAAACTCTCATTATGTGAATTTTTTTAATAGAATCATCTAGGGAAATTATTGAAAGGAATGGGAGTTTATTATTTTTTGGGGGAAAAGGGTCAATGAGAAAATGAATGAAAGGGGAAGAAAAAAATAAATGATATTCCATTCTTTAACTATAATTAAATGGGTCATTATTCAAATAAATTTTCCATGAATGAAGGGAATCCACCACCGAAGTGGCCAAGGGGGGATGACCAAGAAAATGTGATCCCCATAAGAGACATAAAGGTACCCCATGATGTGGTGGTATGTAAATTATTTACTTGATTCAATAGGATCGCACTATTTTATATCTACCCAATTTTCCAAGAAAATCATATATTTACCTTTTGATTTAGTAATGGAGTTTTAGTCAAAACCCCCAAGGAAATAATCATTACAACAAAAAATTTCTAGAAATTTTCATTATTTCATATAAAATGTTTTTTATTTTTTAACCTTACGTTCATGATTATTATATACTTTGATATAATCCTCAGTATTTATTGGAACTTAAAATAGGATGTGATAATTTATTTCAAGAATAAAGAAATAATGATTTTTGAAGAAGATGAATAATCCCTTATCTTTAGAGTAGAATCCTCATCATATTATTCTTATCAAGATCCACCCCAATAGCTATACAAATGAAATTATTAAAGAGGATGATAAAAAACATATAGGGATGAGTACATTCATCTTCAATTTGATGATGGATAAACTATACAAGAACACATTTATATATTCCATGAGGTATTATATGGGCAAAACAAAGAGAATTATGTTGAGTTTACCAATGATTTAATCACTAATATAATACCACTATAAAAGTCTCCATAAATGATGGAAACTGTGGAATAAGTGGATTTTATGAAAAAACTAGATGAGTTAAGTAATAATTTATTTATTCTCCCTATTGTTTCTCCATGGGGAGAACAAGTTCTAATTGATAAGAATAAAAATGGATATTTGAGGATATGAATTGACTATAGATGAATGAAAGCTAATATAATAAATAACACATATCATATTCCTTGCACTGATGATTTATTTGACCCACATGACAGAGCTTAATATTTTTCGACGATTGACATTTATTCTTGGTTTTATCAATTGTGTGTAAAGAATAAGGATATTCTAAAGACAAAATTTAAGAAGAGGTATAGAAATTTTAAGTATATAGTAATTAAATTTGTATTAAATAATGAAACCTATGATTTATGGGATCTAATGAAGATAATATTCAAGGAATATTTAGGGAATTTTATTTTGGTATTCATTGAAGATATTCCAAAATATTCCAAAACATATGTAGACCAATATAATCACCTGAGAATCATTCTTAAGGATCTCAAAAAGAAAAATTTACATGGAAAATTCATCATGTGTTAATTATGGATTCAATAAATAACTTTTTTCATCCTTATTGTCTCCATGGATGGAATATCAGTTGATTCTATAAAGAAAATGGAAATCAAAGATTGGCGTACAATAATAAACATAACTGAGGTATGCAGTTTTGTTGGTTTAGTATGTTACTATTAAAATTTAATTTATAATTTCACTTGATTGGATAACTCAGTAACAAAGCTTACAAGTAAAGGGCATAAGTTTGTATGGACCAAAAAATGTGAAGAATGATTTGTGTAATTGAAAAGAATAATAGTCATTCCCCAATTTTGACATTACCATTAGAAAATTATGGTTTTTTAATATACATTGTTTCATCAGAAAAAGTACTAGTTTGTGTCCAGTTGAAAATTTATAATATTATTTATGATGTTTCAATGTTATTGAATTATCAGGAATAAAATTATCAAACTAATTATCCTAAGTTAGAAGTAGTAATATTTTATCTTACAGTATAGAGACACAATATCTATTGTGAAAGATGTGAGATATATATGGATCAAAAGAGTATGAAATAAATCTTTACACTCGAATAACTCAACATGAGGTAAAGATAATGGCTCAAGTTAGTCAATGACTATTACTTCTTAATAAAATACCATCCATGACAAAAAAAATAAGGTAACATATTTCTTAATCAATAAAGATCATAGACTCCATACCCAAATGATTATTAGGAATGATCATATATTCATGTATTTTGTAACAATGGAAATGGGAATTTTTTTAGAAAGGGGACACATTAATCCATTTTAAAATGATTTCTAAACCATATTTATTGGATAAGATATACAATTCTGAATCATGTGATGAGAATTTTAAAATGAATATTAATTATCATAAGGATAAAAGATTTTAAGACTTCATATGTGAGTATGGAAGTCTAAAATTTTGAAAGAGGTTATGAATTATATCAATACATGATTAAAAAATGGAACTATTACATGATGATCATAGCTCTAATATTTCTATACACTCAGTTAGTACCATGATGTATAGAGATATGAACGAACTTTTTTTGGGGATAATATGAAAAAAGAAATTGATGAATATTTTTTATTATGCCTTGTATGTCAACACATGAAGGTGGTGAGATAGAATCCTATAGGAGTCATGAAACTAATATCTATTCCTAAGTGGAAGTGGGGTGATATTACTATGTACATTATAAATTTATAACTAATGACCCCTATAAAAAATGATGCAATATGTTTTTTTTGGTCTCCTTAAAAAATATTTTTTTATTCTTGGGTGCATAAAAAGAATTTATGTTAATGAAGTTTTAAGACATCATGGTGAGACTCTATCAATTGTATCTGATCAAGATCCTAATTTTACATCATATTCTTTAAGATTATTCAGAGGTCCTTAGGTAATAAGATTATTTTTGTACTTCTTATCACCTTCAAAAAGATGAACATTTTTTATGGAAAATTAAAATATTAGAAGACATGTTTAGATCATTCTCACTTGGATTTCATGGTATGTGGGATCAAGATTTACCATAGTTTGAATTTTCATACAATAATAGTTTCCATTATGGTATTCAAATGGAATAATTTGTTACATTGTTAAAAATAGATGTTATAATATAACATGTCAGGATTAATTTGGCTAGAGGAAACATATGGGACCTGAACTAATTGAAGATACAATGATAATGGTAATTACTATTTAGGGACATATTGTAATGACCCAGGAATTTATAGAATAATACATTTTAATTTCTATTAATATTAATGAATAAGATATTGATTTTATGTAAAAGGGGATTCTTTTTCCAATATTGTACTTGATAGGAAACAATGGGTTTCTCTGAAATATTATATTACACACAACTTTGGGTTATAGTGAAAAATAATACAATAATATTATTATTATTTTGAATGGTAGTTAATGACAGGTCTTTGGAATGGTCAGAATGAATAGTATCATCTGAATTATGAAATATGGTTTAAACATGTTTAAATAATTATTTATTGGTTACCAAATTTTTTATATATGGAAATAAAAACTAATTTAATATAAAGGATGTGTTTTTTTGAAAACCTATCTTTAAAGAGATTAATTGTGTTTATAAAATCATACCACTCTTTATGGATATTTATTCAATGAAAAATATATATTATATATTAAATGTAATGTTTTGAATTCATCTTCTATGTTTTATTTATATGATATAAGAACAAATTAAATTTTTTTGATAAAAGAAGCATTTCTCTAAAAATTATGTTTTCCAGCCTTTGGATGGAGAAAACGTTTTAAATATAGTTTTTTAACTTTTATATGCTTTATTTGTCAAAATAAACTTCTTTTATAGAATTGTTTCATTAAATTTTACTTTGGCTAAATTTTTTGTAATTTTTTGATAAGGTTCATTTTTTAATGAATGGTGAAATAATACTGCATTTTCATTCACAACTACCTATTCATCTAATTTATTTATATAGGTAAATTTTCATTTTAATCAGTTTTAAATTTTAATTGGATTAAGATTTTATAATTTGTTCCAATATTGTTCATTGGATGTAATTTCACTTTTAAATTGGATATAAACACATGTCAATATTTTGGTAGATTTTACTTCTTATAAACCAATTTCTTGGTTTTCATGACAGGATTTAATTCTAAATTAATTACTTAAACTTATGTGTTATGAATTTGAAAAAATGGATTCAATATTTGGAATCATAAGGTCAAAAAAATTTAATAGGAACCTTTTATTTTTTGACATTATGAATAGTAACTTCAGCAATTATTTTATTTACCATGGTTAAAAGGAAAATCTGGTAAATAAGGGTCAAAAATAATATTATAATAATATTATACCACCCTAACACATATCCTAATCCTAGTTTATGAGATATGTCCGACCATAGACATCCTTGGATCTATTTTTCAACCCCATGGAGCACCATGGGTGGGAAAATGACATTTTGTAAGAATAAATTTAAAGTAAAGAGAAATATAACATTAACATGTATCTTTTACTAAAACAATTTTAAAATTGGGTTATATAATATATCTCTCTGAATATAAATTATAATTATAAATATAAAACAATTTCCTATATCATAATATTTTATTTTTAAGTATTAGACATTATATAAATTAATTTTATTATGACACAATGATCATATAGTGATTTCTTCATTAATAAAGGATTCAAATAAATAATATTATAAATATTAAAATAAATGTAAATTTTTTATTTTTATATCATCCACGAATTTTATAGATGATATTGACTTATTATCTTTGAGTTAATTCCTTTTTTTCAAAGTAATCAGGTTATGAATTTGTAAAAACGACAAGTATGAATAATGTCCAAAATTCACATATTTCATAACATAAAATATAAAATAGTTTATTAAATGATATTAAATTCCTAAAAATATAAGATTTCGAAAATTTTGTAATATAAGTTAAAATTTGTCATAAATAACTTTTTTGGGTCATTTGACATGATATGATAATTACATTAACCCACAATGTGTAAATAACATTTTATCATGGAATTATTTAAAAAGGTAAAATAAGGGTTAAACCAAAATGATATGGATAAAAAAATATTAAAAAATTGTCTAAAAATTATTGGATGATGGGTATTAAGACCAAATTATATTATATTTTAATTAAATTAGTTTTGGACATTTTTTAGTTGAAAATAAATTTCTAATAAAATAGTATTTCTAGACTTCCCTAATGTTCCCCTCCTCCCTCTTATAAAAAACCCCACCTCTACCCAAATAACTCACACCTATAAAACCCTTTGAATAATCCAAATTCTGAAAAAATAAGCTTCCAACATCCCTCCATTACTTATAGAATCCTCACATTGGGCATAAGTCAGTTCAAGAAAGCCTTTTGGCTCAAATCAAAAGAAGTTACCCGATTTAGAGGTAACGTCTTATCTCAAGTTTCTTTCATTTATTTTCCATCTTCACTCCATATTTTATTCTTATTATTTTATTACATAACAAAAACAGTATCCTAAATATACTAGGATATTTTTATTAGAATTATTTTTACTATACTTACACACACCTCCATCTAATGGATACGAACATACTATATCTGTGTACGGCAAACTACTGCCTCACAAAACGATGATTGTTATATTTTCCCCCACCACATCTCATACTAGCCATTATGATGGATATGTAATTATATATGATATATATTATATTTATATTGTCCATATTATTCTTTAGTTTCTATTTACAACACTCCTTTATTCATTCCTTGATGTGTAAATAGGATAATTTCATTTGAAGATGTGTGGACTACCACCCCCTCACAGTGATATGGCTCGTTCATTCTATACATGGAATGTATAGAGAATGGTGTTATTAATCCTATGAGAAATAAATTAAATAAATATAATACTGTTATTTTAATATACATTTGTATCATTTTAATATTATTCTTTTAATGTGACAATGAAATGAAAGTAATGTGCATGCGTACGTATGGCCTACCATCTCCATAAACGGTGCATTTCATTTCTTATCTCCAAATTTTATGGATTATTATAAATAAATATATACTAGATATATATGATATATAAATCATTAATATCATTTTTGAGATGATTTAATTTTGACTACATGTTCAATTTATTTTAAAACAAGTTCATTTTTGATATACGTACCGAATATCGACAAAAGGGCCGATATTAACTTAAATAATTATGTCATTTTTATAACATGGTAATAAGTGATATAAAGAGACTAATAAACTTGAAAAAGCTTCTAAATATAGTTTAAATTAACTTATTTTTATTATTCAAGAATAACCATAGACATACGTGACGAATCAGACTCAAGGTAGGGGACTTCGTCTCAATATCCTTTCATTGAGGCATATTTTTATAATATAAACCTCCTTATTTTATACATTGTATAATAAAACCCATTGAAATTCAATATAATTCCATGTGAATATTTTTTCTATGATTTGATTTACTAAATTAAAATTTTAAATTTCATTCAAAGGGAATATTTTTTCTCTGAAGTGTTTTACTAAATGACAAAAAAATGTTTTTAATGTATGCAATAACAATGAAATCTATGCCACTTTAATCATTATTTGATATTTTATTTCCTCTATAAGCCTTAATGTTTTCAAAAGTAAGATTTATCCCTTATTCCATTTTTTTGTTTTGGTATTGAAAGTGGTTTTTGAAATGGATTGAATATTTCAATATCTTTAAATGATTTCATGTGATTTATGATGAAATATTATTAGTGAAATATTTATATTTACAATATTTTATGTGTTATGATTATGTTACTTTGACATTTTACAGGTGGTTACATGATAAACCAATGTTGGGTGGTTACATGATAAACCACATGATGGGTGGTTCTATGATAAACTATGGATGGGTGGTTACATTATAACCTCTAATTCATTGGGTATAGAAGTCGGTCATATAGCTATTACATTTAGTGATATGTGTGGAAGTCGACCGTATGGTTATTCCATTTTAGTATTTTTATGTCCCAAGTTACCTTTATATGTTATATGTTTCTTTCTATGGGCTTTATGGTAATATATTGGTTACAAAAAGGTTAAGAAATGAGATTATATTTAGTGAAGTGATTTTGCTAATTCTTAAAGGTGAAAATTATTAATTTATTACAAAGTCTTCTTGGTTTACATGCTTTCACAAGAATACCAGTTTTCATTCATTATGCATCCCTTACTGAGATTTTTATGCTCATCAAATGTTCTTTAATGTTTTTCAGTGTACATAAAGAAGAATAGAGTCAAGGATGGGATCAATGAAAAGTTATGTTGTTAAAACATGAAATGGTTTCATGTTTCTTTTTAAAGAGTTTTTGTTTTATTAAAAAGGATAGTGAGTAGAATTGTCTACTTGTAATATTCATGTTGTTATGTATCATTTATGACTTAATTCTATAAAACTCAAAACCTGAAAGGATCTATGATGTGAATTATTGACTTAACTCTACATTATGTAATGTTTAAGTATGGGGCCTTATAGTTGGTATTAGAGTTCGGTTTAGATAACTTTAGAGGTTAGGGTGTTATTTAAGAATAAGTGACATGCTTTATATAACTATAGTGGTTATCATATTAAAAAGATTTGTAGTTATTTTAGATAAATTTAATGAGTTTAAGATAATATGAATATGTATATCGTAGTGTTTACCCTCCTCATAAGATCGTATATTATGATTTTACTGATATACTCACACTGACCTTTTTGGTTTTAGTAAATAGATGGATCTAGAAGGAACCAATGTAACAATGGATGTGAAGGAAACTATGGTGGTTTTCTAAATAATCTATTGAATGAAATTGGATCCTCAATGAGAACTCTTGTGGTTATTTATAACCAACTATCTGGATTCCTGATTGAACACTACAACTATGGAAATTTTTATAAGGAATCATATATGCGAGAAATGAATCCCTATGGAATTTCAGGTAATAATCATAAAGATATATATAATAAAAACCCTATGTGTCAGGGATATGGAAATAAAAACCTAGGAAAATGTTTCAATGGGATGGTAAGATGTTATAGATTTGGTAATTAAGGTCATAATGCAATAACCTTCCATGAAAAATGAAGTGTTCAGTTGGCTTCAAGAAGGGGATAGAAGTTATTTATGAGGGATTAATTAAATGTTTTAAATGTGGTATGCATGGAAATTTCCCAAACAGATTTCTTAATAAGAAGGTTCTGGAATGGGATCAACAAGGTCATAAAAATATATGTTTACCAATACCTAATGTCATTCCAATTGAATTTGAGGAAACTAAAAATAACCTATGAAAGTTATGGATTATTTCTTAGCTCATGTTTTGAAATTATAGTATCTTAGGAAATTGTGCTTATTTTTTTGTAAGAAGGAATTATATAATAATATGATGGAAAAACATGTATCAAGGATCATGAAGAATGTTCAATGATTAATATGTCTATATTTTAGGAATTTAAGAGTTATGTTAGATCTATGGATGATGATAAGTTTAAATGTATTAATGATGAGATTACTTTGGAAGACTTTTAGTATTTGTAACCCTTAAGTTTGTTATATAAAAATGTTAATTTTGTAAGAATTATATTTTCTTTTATGATATAGTTATAAATAACTATTAGGGTTTATATGTTTCTGTAATTTGAGGAAATTATGGGTCATTATTTTTTGGGATGTAAAATGAAAGTTTTGAGATATTCTTTGAGGTTAAAATAATTTATGGTTATTTATTAGGAATTTATATCCTTTATTTTGGAATTTTATAAAATTATATCGTTTTTTAAAAAGGATAACACGCAGACTGTGTTACAACCCATTGCGTTAGAAAAAGCTGTGGGAATTGAACCTGAAACCAATGTGTGACTGGGATTTATCGCCTACCACTGGCCAATATGAAGCCCCTGGTTAGTATGACTTATTCTCTTTAGTTTATCTTATTTCATGGATCAAGAATAAGTTTATTTTTGGAACATATGTCTTCTCAAAGGGATATACTTAGTATAAGAAATTGATTTTGTGATTATGTGATAAATATTATTTTGGAAGACGTTCTCTCTTTTGGTAATGCTATATTCATAAGGAAAATAGAATACTATGGGATTTAATTTGTGGATTAATGGTTGAAATATTATTTTGGAAGAATCTATGGTTTATTGTGTATAAATATTGCTTTGGGTTATTTATAGAAATGATTAACCTATCATAGTGAATATGTGATTAGGTTAATTAATTTTATGTATGATAATTTAATAGTAATCGATTTTATTTGAAGATAAATGTTAATATTTATCATGGAGGACTAGGTGATCATATTATTCTGATATTTTTTTGGGTTTCAATTTTAGTTTGGATTAATTTGAATAATTTTAAGGACAATTGTTTATTGAACGGTAATTATTGAACTTTTGGGTATTGTTTGTTGAATTTTGGAGATTAAGAGTAGTATTACTTATTATAAAGGATTATCAATATTGGGGATTATCTAATCTTTTACAAACCATTTTGATTTTGGTTAATTTTTCAAGATAGGATGAATAGATAGTTAATCTATTAAGGATTATGTGATTCTTTAAAGTTGATTCTAGCACTTTAGGTGTAACCAAGTCATCTTTAATACTCATTGTTTGTAAAAAATATGAGTTTGTGGTAGATATTTAATAAATAATGAAAATATTCTTGATATGTAAGTATATTTTCTTATGTTCATATTCAAAGTAGTAATATAATTCCTAAACATTATGAAAAGGACCTTAAAAAAACAATAATTTCCATTTTATTTTACTAATGGGAAATAAATTTCCATTTAACCCATAACATGTTTGTGTTTTACTAGTTGTTAACTTTCTCCAGATCATGTTTTCTATCACTCTCCATCAGAACTTAACACATAGTTTTTCATCTATATACATGTTTTCCTATATGGAACCCTAATATGTGTTATCATGGGTGACCTTTTTACCTATCTTTCTTTCTTTTAATGTTTTAGTTTTATAAACCCTTTTTCTGGTGTGGGATTTTCAATGAAGTTTTTTATCCCAATTTTAAAATAGTGAGGACGTAATTTAAAAATGTGGGGAATGATGTAAAAACCTATTTATTTAATAATACTTCTTAATTTATATGAATATTTATGAATAAGATCTTAATTTAAAGTTAATGGGGATACTTTTTCTGATAGTGTACTCGACACACAACAACGGGTTACACAAAAATGATACATTGCACCCAATTTTGTGTTACACCGAAAAATAATACAATAATATTATTGTTATTTGGAATGGTAGTTAACACCTAGAAGTTAGAATGGATGGAATGAATAATATAGAAAAAAATGCGAAATTTTTTTACACTTGTTTAAATAATGATTCATTGCTTACCAAATTTTTTATAAATGGAAACAAAAACTAAATAATATAAAGGATGTGTTTTTATGAAAACCTGTTTTAAAAGAGAATAATTGTGTTTATAAAATAATATCACTATTTATGGATTTTTAATTAATGAAAAATAAATTTTATATATTCAATTTAATATTTTAAATTCATCTACTAGGTTTTCTACATATGATATAGGAACAAATTCAATTTTTTTGATAAAAGAAGTATTTTTGAAAAAATATTGTTTTACTACTTTTTGATGGTGAAAACATTTTAAATATAGTTTTTGTCACTTTTATATTTTCTATTTGAAAAAATAAATTTCTTTTATATATTTATAGATTGAAAATTTACATTTGTTAAATTTTGGTTAATTTTCTGATAATGTTCAATTTCTAATGAATAGTGAAAAAATACAGCAATTTAATGCACAACTGTATTTTCATCTAATTTATTTATATAGTTAGATTTTTATTTTACTTGGTTTTAAAGTGTAATTGGATTAATTTGTTTTCTTTTATTCCAATTTTGTTAATTTGAATTAATTTCACTTTAAAATTGGATATAAACACATGTCAATCTTTTGACAGATTTTACATCTTAAAAACCCGTTTTTTGTTTTGACAACATAATTTAATTTTAAATTAATTACTGCATATTCTTTGTTTTTAATTTAGAAAAAATGATTCATATTTTTTATTAAAAGGTCCAAATTTTCTTAATATGTACCTTTTGTTTTTGTACATTATGGATAGTAACTTTAGTAATTATTTTATTTACCATGGTTAAAGCGTAAATCTGGTAATTATGGGTAAAAAATAATATTATAATAATATTAAACTACAATAACACATGTTTATATCCTATTGGATTATAGAATTTAGACCATGGTCATAATTGGATCTATTTTGATACCCCAAGGAGCCACTTGGGTGTGAAAATGACATTTTATAATAATTAATTTAAAGTAATGAGAAATATAACATAATCATGTATCTTTTACTAAAACAATTTTAAGATAGTGTTATATGATATATCTCTTTAGATATAAATAGTAATTATAAATATAAAACTATTTCCTATATAATGATATTTTTTATAGTTTTTATAAATTAAATAAATAAATATAATTGTGACACAAGGATGATGTAGTAATTGCCTCTTTGATAAAAGATTCCAATAAATGATATTATAAATGTTAAAATAATTGATATTTTGTTTTGTATTGTCATACTATGATTTTCTAGATGATATTGACATATTATATTCGATTTAATTCCTTTATTTCAAATGAATCATTTTTTTATGAATTTTTTAAAAAGTGAAGTATGAATAGTGTCCAAAATTGCCATAATTCTTTACATAAAATATAAAATTGTTTATTAAATTATATTAAATTAATAAAATTTTAATATTTAGATAAATAATTAATATATTCCAAATATTTCATAAATAACTTTTTGGGTCGTTTTACAAGATATGGTTATTAAATTAACCCACAATGTGTAAATAACATGTCATCACATTAAGATTAAAAAATGTCAAATACTGGTTAAACCAAAACGATAAGGATAAAAAATTATTCAAAACTTGTCTAAAAAATATTGGATGATTTTTATTCAAACCAAAATAAAATTTTCATTGATTTAAATGATTTTTGGACATTTTTTAATCAAAAATTAATTTATAATATATTAATATTTCTAGATTTTCCTAAAGTGCATCTCCTCCCTCTTATAAAAGGATACCACCTCTACCCACATAAATAAAACCTCTCAAACCCCTTATCTCATCAAAAATCTAACCAAATAAACTCCAAAATTCCATCCCTTCATTCAATAATCCATTCCTTGGGTAGAAGGCAATTCAAGATATACTTTTCAGATCAAATCAAAATAAGTTACCCGATTTAGAGGTAACGTCCTCTCTCAAGTTATTTTCTTTTATTTTCCTTCTTCACTCCATAAGATCCACTTATTCTTTAATTACATAACAACTACAGTATTCTAAATATAATATAATGTTTTTATTGGAATTATTTGAACTACAAATACACACACCTCCATCTAATGGATACGAACATATGGTTTTTGTGTACAACAAACTATTGCCTCATGAAACGATGATTATTCAATTTTCACTTACCACCTCTCATGGTGAACGTTATGATTAAACTGTAATTATATATGTTATATATTATATATCTATTTTCCCTATTCTTCTGTAATTTTTATTAACAAACATACCTTTATTCTTCCCATGATGTGTAAATACGATAATTTCATTTGAGGAAGTTCGGATTACCACCCCATCAAAGTGATATGAATCATTCATGTTATACATAGAACATACAAAGGATGATTTTATCAAAAATATGAAAAATAAATGACATAAATATAATACTGGTATTATAATATAAATTTATATTATTTTAATATTATTATTTTAATATGAAAATTAAATGAAATTGGCGTTAATGCGTACATATGGTCTACCATCTCCATAGACGGTGCATTTCATTTATTATACCCAAATTTTATGGAATATTATAAATGCATATATACATGATATATATGATATTTATTTCATGAATAAAATTATATAGATTATTTGCTTTTGACTACATGTATAATTTATATCAAAACAAGTTCTTTTTCGACCTGTGTACCGAATATCGACAAAAAAATCGATATTAACTTAAATAATTATGTAATTTTTATAACGTGGTAATAAGTGATATAAAAAGAATAATAAAAATTAAAAAGGTTATTAATAAAGTTTAAATTAATTTTTTTTTATTATTCAGGAATAACAAGGAACATACTTGATGAATTGGACTCAAGGTAAGGGACTTCGTCTCAATCTCCTATCATTAAGGAATATTTTGATAATATACACCTTCTAATTTTATACGGTGTATAATAAAAACATTTGAAATTTAAATTCATTCAATGGAAATATTTTTCCAATTAATTGTTTTACTAAATGAAAACATTTAATTTCATTCAAAGGGAATATTTTTTCTACAAATCATTTTTATAAACGACAAAAGGAATATTTTTAATGGATGCGATGACAACATCCTCTCCACCGCCATAATAGTTATTTCATATTTCGATTCCTATATAAGACATAATTTATTAAAAATTAAAATAAATACCTTATTCCATTTTAGGTTTTTTAGTATTGAAAATGGTTATGGAAATGGATTGAGTACTTCAATCTCTTGAAATGGTTTCCTGTGATTGTAAATGAAATATTATTAGTTAAATGTTAGTATTTTCAATATTTTATGTGTTATGATTATTGTAGGTGTACACTTGATGGTTGGTTACATGATAAACCAATGATATATGGTTATGTGATAAACCAAATGATTGGGGTTCCATGATAAACCAGGGATGTGTGGTTACATTATAACCTCCAATGCATTGGGTTTGGAAGTCGGTCGTATGGATATTCCATTTAGTTATTTGTGTGGAAGTCCGCCGTTTGGTTATTACATTTAATTATGTTAATGTCCTAAGTGACCATTATATTATTTATGTTTCTTTCTATGGGCTTTGTGTTAATATTTTGGTTACAAAAGGGTAAGCAATGAGCTTATATTCAGTAAATTGTTTTTGCAACTTATTAAAGGTCAAAGTATTAAATTATGATAAAGTTTTCATGGTTTACATGTTTTAGAAAGACTAAAAGTTATCATTAATTATATATCCTTTATTGATATTTTTATTCTCATCCTATGTTCTAAAATATTTTTCACAAGACATAAATAAGAATAGAGTCAAGGATGGGATCAAGGAAAAGTTATGCTATTAAAACCTCAAATGATGTCATGTTTCTTTGTAAAGTGTTTTTATGAAAAAAAGTAGATATTTGGTAGAATTTTATTCTTTTAATATTCAAGTTGTTGTATATCATTTGTGACCTAATTATCTAAATATCTAAACCTGAAAATATCATCAATGTTACTTCTTGACTTAACATAAGATTATATAATGGTTAATGTTGGGGCCTTATACATATTAAACAAGCTCAAAGTAAGAAAAAAGAGTTATATAGAAAGATGGAGAAAGGATTTTTAATTTAATGTGGGAGATCATTTATTTCTAAATGTATTCCATTTAAGTGTGTTCTAAGGTTTGGTAAAAAATGAAAAATAAACCCAGGTAAATCACATCGTTTCCATTTCTAGAATGAATTGGAGTTGTATCTTATTGATTAGCAATACTACTATGTCTCTCCAAAGGTCATGATGTGTTCCATATATCATTATTAAAGAAGTATATTCTAAATCTAAAATATGTAATCCCCTATGAAGTAATTGAACTTGAACCTGATTTTTATTATTATGAAGATCATACCTAATTTCTTGACACAGGATAAAAATTAATGAGAAATCAGACAACTCAAATGATAAAGGTTCTTTGGAAAAATAATAAAATGTTATACGCAATGTCGGAACCTAAGGATGTTATGAAGAATAACCAACCACATCTGTTTATATGATAATATTCATGAAAAAAATTATGGAGTAATTTATTAAGGAATATATTATATAACATTCTAATATTTATGGTATATATCTTCTCAAATATTTTCAATTTACTCGATAGTTTATGATTCATACAACACCAATCATAAATGAACCTTTATATAACATTAAATAGTAACTTGGTTGTTGGAATAGTAATGTGACCATTACGAATAGTAATTCAACTAGTAAAATATTAACCTTACCTATGAATTTATAAATAAAATTTAGTATTCTTATGAATGATAAAATGATATATTTATATCATGGAATAAGTAAATGAATGATTAAAAATGTTAAATTAATTGTCGGTATTTTTATAAAATGTAGATACTTATTTAAAAATTTTATAAATAATATAATAGTATAAAAGAATATTTATTTTTCACAAAATATATTCATAAATTAACATTTTCTTTTCTTATGGTTATTCGATTAGTTTATGAGAACGTAATTAATGTTTAAATGTGCCCTAAAAAAGTTAAAATTTTAATGTCATATTTTTTTGAAAAAATGATGATTTTAATTAAAAAATAAATTTCATAGCCTTGTAAAATTATTTTAAAAAATGGTGTCCATTTTTTAATTCTACATTTCAAAAAATGGTAATGTTGAATTTTTGACATTTTTATAATATAGTTTTACTTGTGGAGAATTGTGAAATAAACTAATTTATGTTATTAACTCAATACGTGAATTATTGCATCATTGATGATGTGTGGATAATTTAAGAACAATAATATTGAACTATACATATTTATTTTCAATATTAATTCATGGAAATCATCACTATTTATATTTTTGTGAAAAAATAATAAACTAATGAATAAAACAATTGAAAACACCCCTCTCCTCCCCTATAAATACCACCTTTGACCACCCCTCACTTCACACATTATAAGATTTTAATATGGACCAATGTATTCCCAATACTCTTCCAAAGTCTCTCTCCCACACATAAAAAATCATTTTGCTCACCAAAATACCAATACCGATCCCCTTGGTGAGGTTATCATAGAGAATAATTCAAGAGGTAATATCCTCTTTCATTCTATTTTAATTTGTTTTAATTTATTTTATTTTTCAATCCTCTCTTTATATCCATTATCCAAACATGTATGATACTCCAGTATCTTATATATAATGTAATTTTCTCAATTTAATGTAATATCCATCATCAATCCCATCTCCTTTCCATGTTATACTATAAATGAAAACATCGTCCGTGATGTGTGTATTTACCACCATTGTGGACGATGCATTTTCATTTTTCCTTACCAAATTCAAGGAAGGTATTAATATTAATATTATGGTTAAATAATATTTTATTATACATGTTATATGTTATATAATAGTCTTTAAATATTGTATATATATAATATTAATTAATTAATCCAAACATGGTCATGATGATCGAAAAATTCCAAATTAATCTAAATGGTTATCATTATGGTTTTATCTAATAAAGAATATTTAATTATGGAAAAAATGATATAAAAGGTCAATTAATATTTTTTATGTTCATTAATAAAATATAATTTCAATTCAATATTACTATCCCATTTTAACATAAAATTTCATACATTTATTCAAGTAAACTATTCATGAAAACCATGGAAACAAACTATCTCGAACTATGAAATTGAATCTTATAACTCATAAAAAGGCCATAAATAAAATATATAAAATTATAAAAAATAAATTAGATGTTTATGTTGTTATTAGTTAAATAATTTATGAATATAACATCATTATCTTGGTAATTTTGTTCATGTGTAGAACAATTTCAAATATAAGGCAAGGGATTCTTACCAAATCCTCTTATTACATTCGGGTTTCATTTTATCTCCCTTTACCCTCATGTAATTATTAATTATTTTTATAAAATTGTTCTATATTATTTTTATATGTTTCAATAATATTTATCACAATCTATTCATCCTTATTTTATGTATAATTTCATGTTTTCAAGATATCTTTTTAAATCCTCCTACAACAATGTCTGATAAAGGGGAACATCCTGATTTATTACCCATTTTCATTTAAAATCCATTATCAGTTATAATCACCCCAAAAAATTTCTAAAATAACGCTTTTAATCATTAATCTATAAATCTATTCATTTATGGTTTTTTTGTACATAATTATTCATTTCCTTGATTTAAAGTCTCTTTAACATTTTCCTTTAAACCTCACTAATGAGGCACTTTTCTAATGTTTATAAAACACTATTTTTACATGATTTCACTTCATATGGACATCATTTATCATTATATATGACTATATTACGTTATTAATGTCCATTTATGATTTAAAGACATCATTTCCTAGAAACTATTATGTTATTCCCTTTGATTATGCCTTATTCACCCCTCATTCCTTACGTGTGGTGTATGTATACATCCCTGTAATTTATGATCATTAATCATTAACTATTTAATTAAATATTAGTATTTATTTGGTCATTGATATGATTATTATCTTATACATATAACATTTTTACATTTTTTGTTTTCAAGGGATGTATTTATTGAATTGAATCTATGTATGAATAATGCTTTGGACTTGGAGTGACTGGTGGGTCACGGTATTATATATCCCCTCAATGCACTGACATTTATCATGAGTCAAAAAATGTTGCTAAAAATAGTTCATAATAGTTTTCTAATAGAATAATACTATTTTATACATATAATGTTAAATCATAGTGATAGAATAATGGTTAATTTTCCAGATACATGATGTACACTAAAATAGTATTTTCATCATCCAGTATTAAATTATTACATTACAATAGGCTTTCAATATGAAAAATATATAGATGTATTCTCATTCTGAATTTATGTATTAAATGTGTATTTTTAGTTATCTAAACTTCTATATTGCTTATTACTTATTTAATTTTCTTCACTTATTATTGATTCATGTAACCCAAACAGAGCGTTTAAGCTCACCACTTTATTTTTTCCCTTCTTCAGGTCATGAAGAATTAATCATAGATTACGTGTCAAGGAAAAATTTTATTATCATTTCTTATGTTTTAGGAATAATTACCAATGTAATGAGGTAACCATGTATGTATCTAGTTCTTCAATACCACTAAAAAGATCAATCTTTAGTGATGTGATCTCTATTATCTATTCCATTATAATAAAATAACCACTTACTCTGGGCAACTATGCTCAATGTTTTTAAATATTTTCATTATATAAAAACTCATAATGGAATTATAACATGATAATTTAAATTTATATGTAAATCCTTCCAATATTGAACAATTTTTCTCGTTATACATTAACATTTAAAATTACCTTTTTCTTTTCACAGTTCACCAAAATAATTATAATACTTTATTCCCATTTATAACTATTTTTTACTCAATAAATGTTTATATATGATATTTAGAAACTATTATACCAACAATTTTAGGCATAACCATGTGTTTGTTATCAATTTCATATCTAATTTCACTTATATATATGATTTCTTATCCATTCACTATGGGTATTCCACATCCATTTCATATCGGGGTTCTTTTTCATCCATTCCTGACTAACATCCCCTGCTTAATATATATTTATCATCATAAAATACATATGTATTAATTTAAAGATATCATTCATTCATAAATATTTATTATCCCAACAACTCATGAATAACCACATTTCTTATCAACACCATTGTACATTCTATTCAGCTATTTGGTTCATTAGAAATTCATTTTAGGTAAAATTTATAACTTTTATACATAGATTACATTCATTATTCATCCTCATGGGTATAATACTATTAGTAATACCTTATTTTAAACTATATTCAATCAATTATTTATTCTAGTGGATATATAGTGATACCTATGAACATATACTCTACTTAAAGATCTAATTTTCCAAGACACCCGCAATGTAATATTTTTATGGTACATTTTCCATTCACGGTCATGATTATGAGTGTTTTTGTGTTTATAAAAATTATTGTTAAAACCCCAATTTAGAGGGTATTTGTATCTCTATTATATTGTATATATAATTTATAAGTTTACATTATTGAAATTTCAACATTGTTTTTGGAATTTTTTTTCCTCGCTTGGCTTTAGTGTTTATTAACATTACGTAGAAAATGATTCTAGTATTTTATTCACCCAATTAATTTTAATTCATGGTGGATAATTCATCAATATAGTAAAATATAACCCTATAGTTTTCACTTTCTTATGAAACATAATTTTTTCTCTAGAATACTTCATACCCTAAATGCATTAATCATTATAAATTGCTCGTGTTCATTGGTAATGAACTAATCTTATTTTAATAGTCCACCTTTCTAGAGTGACAATACATTCTCTTATAATATGGTCAATTAATACATATCCATGTAATATATATATATATATATATCCTAATGAAAATATACATATATTGTATACACTTTTGAATGTGTAATAAAGGAATTCATTTTTTTATTGTAGTCCATCACCATCCTTAGATTTTTTCTCCAATTATATATAGAAGGGAATATTATTTAGATATGTTACATGTTATCCCATCCTATAACCTTACATTATAACATTTAACATTTATGCATAATAGGTTATAAATTTCATTATGAACATTCATAGTTTAAAATATATCTTTCAACTAATGATGTATACCCTATTACACCATTTATATTGTTGGGGGTATACTATATTTAATGTTAAATGAATATTCAATTTAATAAAACATAACACCCTATTAGAATTATGATCTATGTTAGAAGGTAATAAATTACATTATATAAGGGTCCATTCTCTAATAAATGTATCTATGATGTGATATTTAGTTAAAAGATAATTTTAGTTAATGTTATGAGACCATAAAATATATAATACCTATGAATTTTTAGAGAAATGAAAGAGAGAGAATTCATGTATGGATAAACACTCACTGTGGGTATATTGATAAATTGTTCTGTCAATTCTTATTAATCATTTTGTTCTAGTTCTAATTCTCGTTTCTAGATTTCAGTTAATTGTTTCAAGTGGATAGTCTTTAAATGTATAGAATTTAAATGTAGGATACTTTCCAGTTCTTCATTTTAAACTTCTTCTAAACTGTATTGAGTTTAATTAACATTATTTTTAAAATCAATTTTGTGTTTTTCAAGCCTCGGATTATCTAAATAGTCATTATTTTAATCTCTAAATATTTATCATCAATAAATGGGTCAGCTTATAATAACATCACACAAATAGATTCTTCAATAACTATTGACTTATTATTAAAAAATCTAAAGTATTTATAAGTGTAATAATATCCTATAAATATCCAATCATTTTTATTTAGATTAAATTTACCATTTTTTTCCATAGTATTCATGAAATAAACCATGCATCCCAACACTTAAAAGTATATTACATTTGGTTTTCTATTATTCCAAATTTCATAGGATGCCTTTTAAATATTTGGTCTTATTAAAACTAGATTCATGATATAGAATGTTGTTCTTAAATAATCTATCCATAAATAGGTAGTAATATTTCATTCATTCAGCACAGTCCTAACCAATTTTGAATTGTTATGTTTCTTCTTTTAACAATTCTTTATTTTTGAGGTGTTCATAGTGTAAATAAGGTGTGTTTGATACCTAGATATGGGAAAAAATAATTAGATTCATAATTCTAAAATTATCCACCATTATCACATCTTAATGAATTTATTTTAAGATATTTTTAAATTTGACTAATTTTTCAGAATCCTTCAAAAGCAGTGAATACTTCACTTTTGAGTTTTAGAAAATTAACAAAAGTAAATATTAAAAAAAATTCATCTAAAAAATAAATATATACTTTTACTTCCAAACATGCAATAGAAGATGGTCTAGAAAATACATGTGAGAAGGTTCTAAGGATTTATCTATACAAATTTTGTTAAGTGATTTGACAGGTGATTTTTGTTATTTTCTTTTTTTCCATAGATCACATAATCTATCATTTTCAATCATAAAATAAGAAAAATAAGAAACTAATTGTTTCTTAGATATTTTACGTAATGAAAACATATATAAATTTCTATGTATCCCATTCCATATCCAAGAAATTGTTATCTTAGTTTTTAAATAATTCATTTTCTATTTAAACAAGGAATTAAGATCCTATTTAAAACCATTTTTCAGTTATCAGTGCTCTAAATTTAAGAATTTTATCACTACAAACATAGCAGGAATTGTTAGAAAAATGAACATAAAATATATCATCACAATATAGATAAATAAATATTAGGTTGTTCCTTATCCCTTCTAAATAAAGTACTTTATTGATCAAGACTGTCTTTGGATCTCTATAGTTCAAACTCCAACAATTTTTCCTTATTAATTTTCTCCAAAGGTGATTAGTTATCCTTACATTATTCTTTGTGTATTGAATTTTTAAGAGTCTACGCTCATATTTTTTGAGAATACACTATTCGTATAACATATAAATTTTATTTTTGTTTCCTTTTTTCCTGCAATATTTTTTAAATGCATGTTTTTTTATTCCTATATTTTCTTAGTACTATCTTTGTAAATTCTCGGAAATTTCGAGAAAATTTTTTCTTAATTTCTTTGGAATTTTACGAGTTTGTGGCTTATGAAGGAACTTGATTCTGAGGCCCGGTGTGCCCGGAATCAATTTCTAAAGTTTTGTTCGGGTACGTTCACTGAATGTACGTAAGGGTTTTTCCATCTTTTGAACCGGTGCTTGGAATTGAAATCTGAGGACACCGATGAAATCGCAGCGCTGGTAATTGCTTAAGGGGACATTTACCGTAGCTGTGTCTTATGCGGGTTGAGAGTTAATTTTTGGGGAAATTGGAAATAGTTAAATAAAATTGTTAGAACAATTTTATATATCTATGGAAGTTATTTCCTCCCATGGAAATTTATTGGTGGGGCCCACACCCACCCAACTTACCATGCGTCGATATTTGAGAGGTGGGACCCACATGAGCCCCAACCTTTCATCTCCCATAACTCTCTTAAACCCCCCCCCCCCACTTAACTCACCCTAATTTAATTCTTTAACAACCCCACTTATTTATGAGGACTATTCCTCTCCCTCTATCCCTCTTAAATGTTTTCCAACACAAGTTAATCAATGAATTATAACTCTTAAATTAATTAAATTAAGTTGTTTGAATGTTAAAATACTCGTGTGAATAAAATAATATCTTAGATATTATTTTATTTTGGGCATTTTTTGTGTTGATATTTTGGTGAGAGCTCTGGAGGAATAGAGAAGGGTGTTCTTCTCTCAAAGAAAGAAAACCACCCTCTTCAATGAAGAATGACTTCGATGAAGAACTTAAATTCCATGAAGAACAAAGAAACGCCATCTTCGGCCTTTCTTCCTCGATGTCAACGATTTGATGTCGTCTCCCCGCGACACCATTCTATCTCGATGTTTTTCCTCTTTCCGTGGCTCGATGACGAGAAACATCACAATAGAGGTAGGGGTTGTTTTTCATATTTTCGTATGTGTGATTTATACCCTCAATCATGGGTTTTATTTTATGAATAATTATTATTTGAACCACTAAGATGGTGGGTACGGACTAACGAACATGTCCGAACCCATCGCCATATCGTTCTCGAAGCGCGGATTGACGGGCGATGACAAAACGGGACCGCAATGGTGAGTTGAAGCAGTCGCAGTGAAGAGCGGGTCCCGGGACATCCGCAGGTGCAAATGGTGGGCAATTTGGACCATCGGAGTGTGTTCGGTGGTCCACGGAAGGCAGCGGTGGTGCGACGGTGCCGGTGACCGGCGGTGGCGGCGCGCCACCGGAGCAATCCGTCGCGGCTGAGCTGTGGTGGCGGAGGAAGACTAGAACGACTTTGTCATTCCAGAGATGGGGGCACTGCTTAATGTCATACTAGATAGCGAGGCCACGCCGGCCAGTCTGGGCCGCTTCCAGTTGGGCCGGACTCAGACCCGAGTCAGGTCGACCTGGTTCGGGCCGACCCGGGGTCGGTTGGGCCGGGTCGGACCGGGCCCAGACCCCCCCTTTTTTGAACCAGATTCGTTTAAACGGTCATTACATGAGCTAAGGACCTCCAATCGGTGCACCGTCAATTGCGTAGGAATCCTTGGATCGAGACAGTAGTTTTGGTATATTACAATCAAGGTTTAAGTGATGTTTGGGTATGGATGGGTTGGTTTGAACCCGAAACCAATCAGGCCCTCGGAGCGGAAACACTTATAACTTAAGGACCAGACGTCCGATTGGCATACCGTCAATTACGTTGGATTACTTTTGATAAGACATTTCTTTTGGAATAATCCACTTGAGTTTTGTACGTAGTTGGAGTATGGTCAGGTTGGTTTTATCTTAAAAACCAACCGGGCCCCTGGAATGGAAAAGCCAATAATTCTCAGACCGGACGTCCGTTTGACGAACTGTCAGCGGCATTGGTAATATCGTTGAGAAACGGTTCCTTTGAGTATACCCCATGAGATTTTGGGGTAGAGTTGAGATACGGTCGGGTTGGTTCATACACGAAACCAACCGGGCCCCCGGAATAAAAAGGCTAATAGCTCAGAAACCGGGCATCCGATTGACGCGTTGTTTGTTGCGTTGAGACCCCTATGACGAGGCAGTCCTTTGAGATACTTCCACGTGAGATTTCATGACACTTAAAGTTTCGACCATTAGCTTGTGGAGGGGACCCTTTCAGTGATGAGCAAGCATATTGCAGAGACCTAGTAGCTAGCTGAGACTTGACGACTATTGATCGATCGACTCGGAGTGATTCGGATGGCCCAGTGGGGTGGGCTTGGTTGTATCAGCAGACCCACGGAACAGGAGCGCTTGGTTGTAGCGGAAGACCCACAGTACCCTACAGAAGGAGTACCTATGTAGGCTATGAGGGGGTGCACTTGGTTGTAGTGGAAAACCCATGGTGGGACGCACTTGGTTGTAGCAGCAGGCCCACAGTACTCGATAGGTGGAGTACTTCAGCAGTCCAAGGTTAGTGCGGAGCGCTTTGTTGTAGCGGCAGGCCCACTGTACTCGAAAGAGGAGGATTTCTCCAGCATCCATGGTTTTGACATCGTGAATAAAAATCCTGGTTTGAGCTGATTCAATGACCTTTTTGTTTTCCTCATGATTGAGATGGGTTACTTCATAACTTAGGTATATGTATCGGTATGTACCTAAGTAAAGGTTATCAGTTGAGATATTTCTTTGTGGTTTATCCTTGTTAGATTTTGTGAGACCTTAGGAGTCTCGGGGTCCCTACTGAGTATCGTTATACTCACCCCTGCATCAGATATGCCCGCACCTCGTTGTGTTGGATGCAGACGATGGACATCGCTCACCGAGGTAGAATGTACGAGGAGTGGACGGTACCCGGAGGTGGACACTCGGCGTGATGGCACACGAAGCGGACCGATAGATGCGGAGTGCTGAGGAGGACATTTGTACCTACCCTTCAGGTAGGAACCTGGAGGACGATCCAGTAGCTGATTCACTATTCAGCTGTTGTCTTTTCAGTTGTACTTTTCTTTTAGTTGTAGTTGTACCTTTATATTGGGCTTGTATTTCCAGCCCTTTGTACTTTCATCACACTTGTTATACTATTATACTTAGTTTTTTCTTCTGCTTGTTCTCTGGCTGTGCGAGTTTACGTTTTATAAAGGAAATGCCTTCCCAGTTATAGGGATTTACGCCTTTGGTGCTAGTCGCCAGCCCCTGGCCTATGGAAGGCGGGCTTGGGGTAGTTACGACACAGGCCCTAGGGATGGGTTGTGACAAATTGGTATCAGATGAGTCGGTTATAATGCAAAACTTAGGACTCTGATATTTTCTGTGAAGCAATAGTGTTAAGCGTACTGAGTGTGGTTTTCAGTTCAGAGAGTCTAATGTTGGTCCGGCGGCCGACGTATCCATACACCATGACCCTAACTTCTGATTTTCGACTGAGTGCACGAAAACACTGATTGCGTGTGGGTTTTCAAAAAATTTCTTTATGTCAGCTCAACCAGGTCATCTCACTAGGTTTAAATCGTTTGACCATGTCGTATCTGTTCAGGATGCCTCCACGCAGACAGTTAGTTGCAGTTTCGAGAGAGTACCCGATGATGGCCCACCGAGCGATGAGGCTCCAGTGCATGTCCCGCTTACTATGATGGCACATTCGGGTGGTGTACCACCAGAATCACCACCCATTGGGAAGCAGATTCTTCCAGCCGTACTAGCGGACGGTGCACGCTGACAGAGCGCATTGCACGAGTTCCAGTGGCAGAGGCCTCTGAGGTTACGAGGCGAGACAGATTTTCAGGCAGTAGTGGACTAGATGGAGGCAATTTCTAGAGTTCTACACCTATTTTAGACACTATTGGAGCATATGGTGATCTTAGCTACTGGTGTTTCCCAGTGAGTAACCATGAGGTTGGTCCGCATTGTGATGAAGCTTCGGTACATAGACCGATGCATGAGATAGTGCCTTCGGGTAGTGTGCCAACTATATAACTACCTGTTGGTCAGCAGTTTCAACTGGCAGTGCTGGTAGATGAAACATGTAGACATAGTGCCTTACACGTGTTTCAGCATTAGATGCCCCCCAGGTTCCGAGGTGAGCCCGACTCACAAGCGACTGAGGATTGTCTTGAGGAGGTGGTTGTGATTTTTCTAGAGCTTATACAGCTTCGTAAGGATGACATGTTGGTAGCTGAGTATTAATTGAGGCATACTGATCATTCCTGGTACATGATGACTATGATACGATCAGTGCTTTAGAGCTCAGACCTTAGAGCATGGTGTGTTTAAAGGGCATATGATCCAACACTTTACCTCTATGCATTCCTACTTATGCTAGGGTGCTAGAGAGAACCTATGTGGTTGGATGTTCTTTGGATGAATGGATATAGCCAGTGAATGTTAGCTGTGGGAAAGCAGGGAACAGACGCCAGTCTCAGAGACTTGGTCATGTAAAATTTTTTAAGAAGAGGAAGTATTAAGGACAGATGAATCTGCAGAGGAGTAGACATGGAAGCAGAGCTAGGAGAGCTGCATGAGGTGGTGTACTTTTCAACATGTTACAACCACCCGCCTTTGTAGTACCTTCTAGGCTCAGGGATCAGGAGGGTAGGGGAAGAGAGTAGCTTCATGCGGTCAAGGAGTGTGAACCAGGGCTCTAGGAATGATTCGAGGTATGGTATGTGTCTACTACTGGCTCTCGTAACAACAGACATTGATACGAATCATTCCTTCCTTCCATGAATCTTGTCCCAGACCTAGAGTTTCCTGTTAAGCCATTGACTTGACCCTCACATCTAGAGATACCTTTGGGAGGAGACTCAATAATCACACTTATGTCGACGGTGTGATCTAACCCTTGAGGCGAGAGTTTCGGTTGGAACCTCTTGGTGGCAGCGTTGAGGCCTTATGACGTTAGTTTGGGTATGGAATGGGAAACCACAGTTCATACACATATTGACTGTATTAGGCAAAAAGTTTGTGGTTTACCTACAACATTGGTATGGGTTTCCTTGGTCAGTGAAAAGGAAACCTCGGGCAGCATAGGATAAACTCATCCTTAGGTTGGTGCGGCCGATTGATCTTGAGTCAGCTAGCCTTACCCTCATGGCAGTAAGAGTTTTGAGTATTCAGTTCTTCCAGGACTATGACTTCGAGATAGTCTATACTCCTGGGAAGGGGAACGTTGTGGTGGATGCGCTCAGCAGGAGAACTAGTATTTAGCTGCTAGAAGAGGTGACAGAGCAGCTAGTTGCATTGTTGATATCCTTTGTGGATAGGGATGGTAAAACCTATTTACAGTCACTCCTCCACATCATTAGCAGAGTATGCGAGGTGGCTTTCCGCCTGGCCTTTCCACCTTAGTTGCACCGGGTGCATGAATTCTTCCACGTATCTCAGTTGATGAGATACATGCATGACCTTTTCCACATCATCAACCATGGGGAGCTGGACATCGATGATGGGGAAACTTTCACAAAGGTTCCAGTGGAGATTGAGGATCGACAGGAGAAGGTCTTGCGTGGATGGTTGATTCCTCTTGTACTTGTTCGTTGGCAGCATGGGAACCTCCAAAAGAGAACATGGGAGTGGGGAAGATCATATGTGTGCTCAGTACCTCCTCTTTAGTTTCCCTAGTGTGTGTTGTAGCTTTACGGGGACGTAAATCCCTGAAGTGGGAGTAATGTAAAGACCTGGAAATTTTGAGGAAAGTTTTTTCTTAATTGTTTTGGAATTTTACGAGTCTGTGGCTTCTAACGGTACTGGATTCTAAGACCCAGTGTGCTGGGAATCAATTTCTGAAGTTTTTTTTGGGTACGTTCAGTGAACGTACGTACGGGTTTTTCCATCTTTTGAACTGGTACTCAGAATTGAAATCTGAGGAAATCGATGAACTCGTAGCGTCGGTAATTGCTTAAGGGGACATTTACCGCAGTTGCGTCTTATGCGGGTAGAGAGTTAATTTTTGGGGAAATTGGAAATAGTTAAATAAAATTGTTAGAACTATTTTATATATCTATGGAAGTTATTTCCTCCCAGGGGATGTTATTTGTGGGGCCCACACCCACCCAACTTTCCATGTGTGGATATTTGAGAGATGGGCCAACACGAGCCCCAACCTTTCATCTCCCATAACTCTCTTTAAACCCCCCCCCCCACTTAACTCACCTTAATTTAATTCTTTGACAACCCCTCTTATTTATGAGGACTCTTCCTCCCCCTCTCTCCCTCTTAATTGTTTTCCAACAGAAGTTAATCAATGAATTCCAAATCTTCATTTAATTAAATTAAGTTGTTTGAATTTTGAAATACTTGTGTGAATAAAATAATAGCTTAGCTATTATTTTATTTTGGGCATTTTTTGTGTTGAGATTTTGGTGAGAGCTCTGGAGGAATAGAGAAGGGTGTTCTTCTCTCAAAGAAAGAACACCACCCTCTTCGACGAAGAACGCCTTCGACGAAGAACGTCAATTCCATGAATAACGCTGACGCACCATCTTCATCCTTTCTTCCTCGAGACGCCATTCTATCTCGACATTTTTCCTCTTTTCGTGGCTCGACGACGAGCAACGTCACAATCGAGGTAGAGGTTTGTTTTGCATATTTTCGTATATGTGATTTCTACCCTCGATCATGGGTGTTATTTTATGATTAATTATTATTTTAACCACTAAGTTGGTGGGTAAGGACTAACGGACAAGTCCAAACCCATATCTATATCGTTTTTAATGCGCGGATTGATGAACGATGATGAAACAGGACCACAACGGTGATTTCAAGCTGTCGTAGTGAAGAGCGGATCCCGGGAGATCCCTAGGTGAAAATGGTGGGAAATTTGAACCGCCAGAGCGTATCCAGTGGTCCGCGGAAGGTGGCGGAGGTGCCCGTGTGCCGCCAGAGCAGTCTGTCGTGGCTCAGCCGCGGCGGTGGAGGAAGACCGGAATGGATTTTCCGTTCTGGAGATGGAGGGGTGCGGCTTAATGCCATTCCATCTAGGGAGGTCGCGCCCTCCACTCGGCCAGGCTGGCCAGGCCGTGCCAGTCACGTGCTGGGTCGAGTCGCGTCCAGCTGGGCCGGACCTGGACTTGAGTTGGGTCGACCCAGTTTGGGCCAATCCAGGGTGGGTTGGGCCGGGTCGGACAGGGCCCAGACCCCCCTTTTTCGGACCAGATTTGTTTAAATGCTCACAACTTGAGCTACCGACCTCCGATTGATGCAACGTTAGTTGCGTATGAATCCTTGGATCGAGACAGTCATTTTGGAATATTAAAATCAAGTTTTTGGTGAAGTTTGGGTACGTCCAGGTTGGTTCAAACCCGAAATGAACCGGGCCCTCGGGGCGGAAACACTTATAACTTAAGGACCAGAAGTCTGATTAACGTGTCATCAATTACGTTGGATTCCTTTTGATGAGATGGTTCTTTTGGAATACTCCACTTGAGGTTTGGATGCAGTTGGAGTATGGTCGGTTTGGTTTTATCTTAAAAACTAACCGGGCCCCTGGAACGAAAAAGCCAATAATTCTCAAACCGGACGTTTGTTTGACGAACCATCAGCGGCGTAGGTAATCTTGTTGAGAAACGGTTCCTTTGAGTATACCCCATGAGATTTCGGGGTACAGTTGAGATACAGTCGGGTTGGTTCGTACACAAAACCAACCGGGCCCCCGGAATAAAAAGGCTAATAACTCACAGACCGGGCGTCCGATTGACGCACCGTCTATTGCATTGAGACCCCTATGACAAGGAGGTCCTTTGAGATACTTCCACATGAGATTTCGTGACACTTGGAAGTATCAACCAATAGCTCATGGAGCGGACCCTCCTGGTGACAAGCGAGCATATTGCAGAGACCTAGTAGCTGGGGGAGACTTTACGACTACTGATCGATCGACTCGGAGTGATTCGGATGACCTAGTGGGCTGCGATTGGTTGTAGTAGCAGACCCACAGTGGAGGAGCGCTTGGTTGTAGTGGCAGACCCGCGGTACTCAATAGAAAGAGTACCTCTATAGGCTATGAGGGGGTGCACTTGGTTGTATCGGCAGACCCATGGTGGGACGCGCTTAGTTGTAGCAGTAGGCACACAGTTCTTGACAGGTGGAGTACTTCAGCAGTCTAAGGTCAGTGGGGAGCATTTGGTTGTAGCGGCAGGCCCACTGTACTCGACAGAAGAGGAGTTCTCCAACAACCGTGGTTTCGACATCGTGAATAAAAATCCTAGTTTGAGCTGAGTCAATGACCTTTGTGTTTTCCTCATGATTTAGATGGGTTACTTGATAACTTAGGTATATGTATGGGCATATACCTAAGTAAAGTTTATCTGTTGAGATCTTTCTTTGTGGTTTATCCTTGCTGGATTTTTTGAGACCTTGAGGGTCTCAGGGTCCATACTAAGTATCGTTATACTCACCCATGCATGGGATATTCCCACACCTCGTTGTGTTGGATGCAGACGACGGATAGCACTGACCAAGGTAGAATGTACGAGGACTGGACGGTACCCGGAGGTGGACCCTTGGCATTACGGAACACGGAGCGGACCGATAGACGCAGAGTGCTGAGGATGTAACGCCCCAACCCCAGTTGCCCAGAGTCGGTGCATTAATTACATAACATTGGCATGATCACAAGAAAGATCAAATCCCGAAAGACCGATTGGTTTAGTAGCCTTGGAAACACTAGATATAATCATAAAGTTTTACATTACATTTCAAAGTGAAAAACTACTACAACAACAAAGTCTTCATATCCACACTATTAACCCCTCATAATATCCCTGCAAGTCATTCATAAATTACTTCTTCACTACCTGGGAAAAATAAAACATAGAAAAGGGTGAGCTCAAATGCCCAGTAAGGATAACAATATAGCGGAACATTCAAAATAAGCATAAACATTTAAGGCAATGAATTACTAAAACAAAAGCCTTTTAAAATTGAACTTCAACATAGTATGGCAAAAGTAAAATGAAATAATGCCATTTACCTGTTCACATGGATATTCTACTAATCGAATAATCACATGCAATATCAATAACCACTTTCATAATGTTGGAATGCATAATGCCAGACTATCATAACCACATAGCCAAGGCCTCGTGCCAAGACTACAAATAAGATTTTGTCAAGGCCTTGTGCCAAGACACTAGTTTGTCTCATGAGACCTACCGATGCATCGAGGAGCTATATCGGGCTCCACCCGTCACTTATTAAGTCCAATGCATTCCCATATGAAAAGGTTTAAACATAACATAAACATTCGTATTAAAACTAGCATACGAAATGTCAATAATTTCACCATAAACTATGAATGGTATAAATATAGCACATCCACAGTCAAACATATCACAAAACCTTCAATTCAATATAGAAGTTTTGTATCATAATAAATCAACTTCAAATAATCTTAAAATCCATCAAAGGATGTAGACATAGATGAAATCAAAATTCATTTTAAAGAAATATCTCCTTTTATTTTGAAATCATTTAAGATCCATATAAAATAAAACATTTTCTCTGAAAATATTCTTATAAGCTTGTAAGGAAATCTTTGAAGATTTTATAACGGCGGAAAATAACCGCACCCGCCGTATACGTAAAAAAAACATTCTTACCTCAATTCTGTCGAAAAGGTTAAAAAGGACCTTGTTTTGAAAACGACGGAAAGATTCCTTTATAAACCTCTTATAAAAAGTCAAACAAGGGTATAAATGACTTTAACCCATATTCTTTTAAATAATAAATATGTTTTGAAATAGATTTTGAAGAAACATGGATGTGGATGATAAAGAGATCCCAGTAGATTATTACGTATAAACAACCTCGAATAATGAAGAGATTGTGAAATAACCCTTACCTTGTACTTTTCCTTGGTTGGGGTAGGTTAACCTCCTGTATAATAGTGAAATAATTGTTACTAAATTATACAAGAATCATATACATTAATATGATATCATATATGATCTTTTAATATTGATTTGATAATAATATCTTAGTATTATCGCCGTTTCGGGTGTTAACTTACTCATTTTCTTTATATGTTTTGTTACATAAGTCATGTTTGTTGTATCTTATTCATATCCAGAATGATATCAAGTCCTTAAACATCATTTTTAAATAATTAAATGATAATTATACTTGAATGGATACGATGGAGAATGAATCTCATCGCGTTCGTGGAGACGGTAGTCCGTACGTACGCACGAACGCTACTTCCATTTAATTTTTATTTTAAAAGAATCGAATACAAATGATACATAGGTATATTACTATTCCAGTATAATATAATATTTTATATATGTTACTTAAGTTCATTAACACCATCCTTTATATGTTCCATGTGTGGTATGAACGAGTCATATCATTTTAAGGGGGCGGTAGTCCGCACTTCCTCAAATAAAATTATCGTATGTATATACAACATGAAACGAATAATGGTATGAAATAAAATGGAATTACAGAAGATTATATATAAAATATATATCATTAATATCATATTTAATTACAGTTCCATCATAATGGCCACCATGAGAGGCGGTAAGATGTATTTGAACAATCATCGTTTCGTGAGGCGTTAGTTTGCCATCCACAGAAACATTATGTTCATCATCCATTAGATGGAGTTGTGTGTATTTGTAGTTTGAATCCTTCTTATAACAACATCCTAGTATATTGAGGATACTGGTGTTGTTACAAAAGAAAGGAAATAAAAAGAGTTTGGGGGTTGGAGAAGCAAAATAAATGAAAATAATTTAAGAGAAATCGTTACCTTTAATTTAGGTAACTCACTTTGGTTAGAACCAAAGGACTTGTTGAAATGCTTTCTGCCTAAGGGGAAGCTTCATGGAGGAGGATAGGGATGTGGGGAGCTTAGTTGGGCAGAGTTTGGACGATCCAAGTGGCTTGAGAGGTGTGAGGAATGAGTATAAGTGGTCTCCTTTTATAAGGGAGAGGAGGGGCTCTTTAGGAAAGTGTGAAAGTATTACATTATAATATATTTTTATTCGGTTTATAATGGTCCAAAAATCATTGAGGTCGAAGATAAGATGACTCATATTCTAAATAACATCAACCAATAAGAATTGGACAGGTTTTAGATAATATTTTAATCATTATAATCTTATTTATTTAAATGATTTATTAATGAGGTAAACATTGCATCATTATTGTGTCATTAATAATTTAAATTATTTGATGTCTAAAAATTATAAATAAAATATCATTATGTAGGAAATCTTTTTATCTTTCTAATGAATATTTATAATCGAAAATCCAACATGTATAACCCTATGTAAAAATTGTTCTTCTAAAAGATGTAAGCTTATGCCATTTTTATTTTTATTTTAACTTTATTAATATAATGTGTCATTATCACTTACAAGTGGATCAATGGGGTCCCAAAATTGACCCAAAGATTCCCATGGTCGACCATGTATCAACCAATAGGGTTAAGACACGTTTTAGGGTAATTTTGTATTATTATAATATTATTTTTTTTAACCCTTATTTACCGGATTTACCCTTAACCATGGTAAATAAAATATTTACCGCAGTAATTATTCAAAATGTCTAAAAATAAAAGTTACCTATTTACACAATTTGAACATCCTGATTCCAAATATGGAATCCATTTTTCTAAATTCAAAACACAGAAGTGGCAGAAATTAATTTAAAATTAATTCCCGCTGTTAAAACAAAAAGCGTGTTTTTAAGAGATAATAACTATCAAAAGATTGACACTTGTTTATGTTCGGTTTAATTGTAAAATTATGTCCAATGACCAAAATTATATTAAATGGTAAAAATATATTCTAAATATACTTTAAAACCACTCAAATTCATAATTTATCACTAGTAATTAATTTGATTAAAAAAGTTGTTTTTAATTAAAATTTAGCAATTTTCACTATTCATCAAAATATGAAAGTTATCCGAAATGTACCAAAATTTCACCTTAGGCTAAATTCGATATTCCGAATCCAAAAATGAAGTCCATTTTCAAATATAAAATATATATAATTTCAAAAAGTAGGTATTACTATTCATAACGGCTAGTTTGATTAGTTATGGTGTGTTAGAACTCGGTGTTGCGTACAACACACGCTATCACATTATTCAAAGAGAAGCGTACCGTAGAAGCTTGGGGTGTTACATTCTCCCCTCCTTCAAATAATTGCGTCCTCGCAATTTCTAGGGTATTACTGCATAAAAAGACTCGGGTGGTTCTTCATCATAAGTTCCTCGGGTTCCCACGTTGCCTCTTCCATCTTATGATTTCTCCACAAAACTTTTACCAGACGCGTCGTCCGGTTTCTCAGTACTTGTTCTCTCGTATCAAGAATCTTGACGGGCTCTTCGCAATAAGACAGATCGGGTTCCAGTTCTAATTCCTCATAGGTGAGTACATGCGTCGGATCAGGCATGTATTTCCTCAACAGAGATACGTGGAACACATCGTGAACTTTGGAGAGACTTGGCGGCATTGCCAATCGGTAAGCTACAGCCCCAATTCGTTCTAGAATTTCGAAAGGTCCGATGTACCTGGGACTCAATTTACCTTTCTTTCCAAAACGTATGACTCCCTTCCACGGAGATACCTTCAGAAAAACATGATCACCGACTTGAAATTCCAAATCCTTCCTTCGATTATCGGCATAGCTCTTCTGCCTACTTTGAGCTGCTTTGATGTGATTTTGGATTACTTTCACCTTTTCCACTGTTTCCTCCACCAGTTCTGGGCCTACAAGTTTTCTTTCACCAACGTCATCCCAACAGGTTGGTGTACGACATCTCTTTCCGTATAACTCTTCATATGGTGCCATCTGAATACTCGAATGGAAGCTATTGTTATAGGAAAATTCTACCAAAGGTAAATATTGATCCCACATACCCTGAAAGTCAAGTGAGCAAGATCTCAACATGTCTTCTAAGGTCTGAATAGTCCGTTCTGATTGTCCATCTGTCTGAGGGTGGTAAGCAGTGCTCAAATGAAGTTCAGTATCCAGGGATTTCTGAAGACTTTTCCAGAATCTTGAAGTAAAATGGGGATCACGATCAGAAACAATCGATAGGGGTACTCCATGAAGTCTCACAACTTCATTAATGTATAGTCTTGCTAGACGTTCCAGGGGTAGATCTTCTCTTATAGCAAGAAAATGTGATGACTTGGTAAGACGATCAACAATAACCCATATTGCATCGTTCCTTCTAGGAGTCTTTGGTAGCCCCATGACAAAGTCCATCGTAATATTGTCCCATTTCCACTCCAGTATGGGAAGAGGTTGCATGACTCCTCCAGGCTGTTGCCTTCCAGCTTTCACTTGTTGACAAACCATACATCTTGACACAAAATCAGCAATCTCCCTCTTCATGTTGTCCCACCAAAAATTTTCCTTCAAATCTCTATACATTTTGGTGCTCCCAGGGTGTATAGAGAAATTGGAACTATGAGCATCATCCAGCAATTCCCTTTTTAGATAAGGTATATTGGGAACACAAAGTCTCTTCCCGAATTTCAAAATTCCATCTTCATACACAAAGTCTCTCAATCTCCCATCATTCACAGCTTTAATCTTCTTCTGAAATTCTTCATCATCGGTCTGGGAACTCTTAATCCTTTCTAGTAAAGATGGTTTGGCAACCATTTGAAAAATCATTGATGTTTCACCTTCCCTGGTTATTCCCATGTCCATCTTCTCTAGATCCATGAAAATTGGATCCCTTTCAATTCTCATCATGTTCAGAACTCCATGGTCTTTTCTGCTCAAAGCATCTGCTACTTTGTTTGCTTTCCCCGGGTGGTAGTGTATCGTGCAATCATAATCCTTGAGTAATTCAAGCCATCTCCTTTGCCTCATGTTGAGTTCTTTTTGTGAGAAAATATACTTCAAACTCTTGTGATCAGTATAAATCTCACATTTTTCACCATAGAGGTAGTGCCTCCATATCTTCAAAGCAAATATTACAGCTGCTAACTCGAGATCATGAGTAGGATAGTTTTGTTCATGAATTTTCAACTGTCGTGATGCATAGGCAATAACTCTATCATTCTGCATAAGGACACAACCAAGTCCTTTCTTCGATGCATCACTATAAATAACGAACCCATCATTCCCCGATGGTAGAGTCAATATAGGAGCATTGACTAATCTTTTCTTCAGTTCTTCGAAACATTCTTCACACTCTTTTTTCCAAACAAATTTAACCCCTTTACGTGTGAGCTTCGTTAATGGGTTAGCCAATCGGGCAAAATTCTGGACGAAACGTCGATAATAACCTGCCAAACCAATAAAACTATGTACCTCAGTTATACTCGTAGGTGCTGGCCATTCTTGGATTGCTTTGGTCTTAGAAGGATCAACAGAGATTCCATCTTTAGAGACAATATGGCCAAGAAAAGAAATCTCCTGAAGCCAGAATTCACACTTGCTAAACTTCCCATATAATTCATGCCTCCTCAGAGTCTTCAAGATAATGCGCAAGTGATTTTCATGATCTTCGTAGGTTTTGGAGTATACCAAGATATCATCAATAAATACCACCACAAATTCATCGAGATACTCCTTGAAAAATCTATTCATCAGATCCATGAATACAGAGGGTGCATTAGTCAATCCAAACGGCATTACAGTAAACTCGTAATGCCCGTACCTGGTTCGAAATGCTGTCTTCGGAATGTCTTCCTTCTTTACACACAACTGATGGTATCCAGATCGAAGGTCAATCTTTGAAAAGTATTGAGCTCCATGCAGTTTGTCAAATAAATCATCAATACGAGGTAGGGGATACTTGTTCTTTATCGTTATAGCATTGATCTCCCTGTAGTCGATACATAACCTCATAGATCCATCTTTCTTTTTAACAAAAAGAACAGGGGCTCCCCATGGAGAAACACTAGGGCGAATAAATCCCTTATTACTCAATTCCTCTAGTTGTTTCTTTAGTTCGACTAACTCTACAGTGGCCATTCTATAAGGGGTCTTCGATATAGGCCTTGATCCAGGAATCAAATCAATGGAAAACTCAAATTCTCGTTCTGGAGGATGTCCAGGTAAATCTTCCGGAAATACATCCACAAATTCTTTCACAACAGGTACATCCTCTATTTGAACATTCCTTTCCTCACCGATAGTTACTTCATTCTCTTCCTCCCCAATAATTGAATTTAGTTGAGCTACAGGGGGTGGATCTAAATAAGAATTAGGTGGTGACGATTCTGCTCTAAAAATAAGGTGATCCTTATCATTATCATCAAGAATCGTAACCTCTTTCTTCTTACAATAAATCTTCGCATCATAGTCCGAAAGCCAGTCCATACCAAGGATTATATCAAACTCAATCATAGGTATGATGATGAGATCAGCAGATAAAGAAAATTTATGTGCTCTAATGGGGACTGATTCACAAAACTTTGTTGCAATGATACTTCCCTTAGGAGTTTTAACTGACAACTCCCTTATTAAATCAAATTGGAAATATCTAATTTTCTTAGCAAACTGGGATGATATGAAACAATGCGATGATCCAGAATCAAATAATGCATTTGCTAAACTTGAGGAAACCATTAAATTACCTGCCACCACGTCTTTTGGAGCTTCTACCTCTGCAGTAGTGATAGCATAAGCCTGGCCTTGATCCCTTGGCCTTTTCTGAGGTAAGTTCTCCTGACGCTTAGGGCATGCATTTGCATAATGCCCCATCTCCCTGCAATTGTAGCACTGAACGTTGGTAGCTTCCTTCTTCCCCTTGCAATCATGAGCTTGGTGGCCTTTTTCACCACACTTGTAACAGACTCCCATTCCCTTCAGGCAAGCACCGGGGTGTTTCTTCCCGCACTTACCACAAGATGGATATTCAACCTTTCCCTTCTTCCAATTATTTCCATTCCCAGATTGATCAGCAGGTCTCTTCTTCTCTTGCTTTGCTTTAAAGTCATAAGACTTAGAGAATTCCTTTTCGGTCTTGATAGCACATGAGACAATGTCTTCGTACGATGAAAAGGATTGTGAGACTAATGCTCGACGGAGAAATGGTTTTAACCCATCAAAGAAACGATCAATCTTACTTCTTGGGTTGCGAATATAATCACCAGCGTACCTCGCTTACCTTGTAAAGTTAGCCTCATACTTTGTGACATTCTCATCCTCCTTTTGTCTCAGACTCAGAAATTGTCTTTCCATATCTGCTCGATGGTCGCGAGGAAAGTATTTTTCTAAAAACAGATCTTTGAACTCCCTCCATTCCATATTTGATACTTCATCATCTTCTTTCGTATTTTGAATCAATGACCACCATTGATCAGCATCTCCAGTGAGGCGGTAAACTGCCATGACAACTTTTTCCCTTTCACTGCTCCCCAAAGCCTGAAATATTTTCTCTAGGGAAAATATCCATTTCTCAGCTACTAAGGGATTTGTATTCCCATTGAATGTTGGTGGTTGTTGCCTCATGAATCGATCTAACATTGATCCTCCACGCTGCGGATCAGGGTGCTCCATACGGGTAAGGTTATTATTCATAACCTGAGTAAGTTGTCCCAGTATGGTGATTAGCTGATCAGCACCAGTTGCATCACCAGCCCCACTATAATTATCTTGAGCAGGAGGGCAATCCCTACATTGAGTGCGTGCATTGATACGGTTTCCATTTCTTCCACTAGGCGCCATTTCTAAACAATGGCATAAACTAGATCAGTTTATGAATCAAAATACATAATCCCATACTTATAAAACACTTAGCATAAATTGAACTATTTATGGATATAATCCATAATCATAAAAATGTTTTCTTTGAGGAAGTATATACTCATAAACCCTTCATAATGATTTGTAAAGATAGTGAGAGTTATCCTAAGCATATCCCCCGGGAGTGTCGTAACCAAGAGTGCAGCAAGGCCCGTTGTCGTGCACCAGTTCCCGTTCGAGTCTAGCTCAAAGCGGTGTTTTCGGGTTTTACCCCTAGGTACATCTGTGCCAGAGCCGCCTCTACCTGCTCATATCCAGACAGGGATGTATTGCTCGAAAAACTCACAAAATCTCTACAATACCAAAATTCTAGGAAGTTCTTCTATACTAATCCTCAAAGTTCATCTTAGGTCTACGTGCTCTAATCAGAGTTTATCTAAATCTAGCTTCCAAGGTTTGTACTAAACTTACTCTGATACCAACTGTAACGCCCCGAACCCAGTTGCCCAAAGTCGGTGCATTAATTACATAACATTGTCATGATCACAAGAAAGATCAAATCCCGAAAGACCGATTGGTTTAGTAGCCTTGGAAACACTAGATATAATCATAAAGTTTTACATTACATTTCAAAGTGAAAAACTACTACAACAACAAAGTCTTCATATCCACACTATTAACCCCTCATAATATCCCTGCAAGTCATTCATAAATTACTTCTTCACTACCTGGGAAAAATAAAACATAGAAAAGGGGTGAGCTCAAATGCCCAGTAAGGATAACAATATAGTGGAACATTCAAAATAAGCATAAACATTTAAGGCAATGAATTACTAAAACAAAAGCCTTTTAAAATTGAACTTCAACATAGTATGGAAAAAGTAAAATGAAATAATGCCATTTACTTGTTCACATGGATATTCTACTAATCGAATAATCACATGCAATATCAATAACCACTTTCATAATGTTGGAATGCATAATGCCAGACTATCATAACCACATAGCCAAGGCCTCGTGCCAAGACTACAAATAAGATTTTGTCAAGGCCTTGTGCCAAGACACTAGTTTGTCTCATGAGACCTACCGATGCATCGAGGAGCTATAGCGGGCTCCACCCGTCACTTATTAAGTCCAATGCATTCCCATATGAAAAGGTTTAAACATAACATAAACATTCGTATTAAAACTAGCATACGAAATGTCAATAATTTCACCATAAACTATGAATGGTATAAATATAGCACATCCACAGTCAAACATATCACAAAACCTTCAATTCAATATAGAAGTTTTGTATCATAATAAATCAACTTCAAATAATCTTAAAATCCATCAAAGGATGTAGACATAGATGAAATCAAAATTCATTTTAAAGAAATATCTCCTTTTATTTTGAAATCATTTAAGATCCATATAAAATAAAACATTTTCTCTGAAAATATTCTTATAAGCTTGTAAGGAAATCTTTGAAGATTTTATAATGGAGGAAAATAACCGCACCCGCCATATAAGTAAAAAAAACATTCTTACCTCAATTCTTTCGAAAAGGTTAAAAAGGACCTTGTTTTGAAAACGACGGAAAGATTCCTTTATAAACCTCTTATAAAAAGTCAAACAAGGGTATAAATGACTTTAACCCATATTCTTTTAAATAATAAATATGTTTTGAAATAGATTTTGAAGAAACATGGATGTGGATGATAAAGAGATCCCAGTAGATTATTACGTATAAACAACCTCGAATAATGAAGAGATTGTGAAATAACCCTTACCTTGTACTTTTCCTTGGTTGGGGTAGGTTAACCTCCTGTATAATAGTGAAATAATTGTTACTAAATTATACAAGAATCATATACATTAATATGATATCATATATGATCTTTTAATATTGATTTGATAATAATATCTTAGTATTATCGCCGTTTCGGGTGTTAACTTACTCATTTTCTTTATATGTTTTGTTACATAAGTCATGTTTGTTGTATCTTATTCATATCCAGAATGATATCAAGTCCTTAAACATCATTTTTAAATAATTAAATGATAATTATACTTGAATTGATACGATGGAGAATGAATCTCATCGCGTTCGTGGAGACGGTAGTCCGTACGTACGCACGAACGCTACTTCCATTTAATTTTTATTTTAAAAGAATCGAATACAAATGATACATAGGTATATTACTATTCCAGTATAATATAATATTTTATATATGTTACTTAAGTTCATTAACACCATCCTTTATACGTTCCATGTGTGGTATGAACGAGTCATATCATTTTAAGGGGGCGGTAGTCCGCACTTCCTCAAATGAAATTATCGTATGTATATACAACATGAAACGAATAATGGTATGAAATAAAATGGAATTACAGAAGCTTATATATAAAATATATATCATTAATATCATATTTAATTACAGTTCCATCATAATGGCCACCATGAGAGGCGGTAAGATGTATTTGAACAATCATCGTTTCGTGAGGCGTTAGTTTGCCATCCACAGAAACATTATGTTCATCATCCATTAGATGGAGTTGTGTGTATGTGTAGTTTGAATCCTTCTTATAACAACATCCTAGTATATTGAGGATACTGGTTTTGTTACAAAAGAAAGGAAATAAAAAGAGTTTGGGGGTTGGAGAAGCAAAATAAATGAAAATAATTTAAGAGAAATCGTTACCTTTAATTTAGGTAACTCACTTTGGTTAGAACCAAAGGACTTGTTGAAATGCTTTCTGCCTAAGGGGAAGCTTCAAGGAGGAGGAGAGGGATGTGGGGAGCTTAGTTGGTCAGAGTTTTGACGAGCCAAGTGGCTTGAGAGGTGTGAGGAATGAGTAGAAGTGGTCTCCTTTTATAAGGGAGAGGAGGGGCTCTTTAGGAAAGTGTGAAAGTATTACTTTATAATATATTTGTATTCGGTTTATAATGGTCCAAAAATAGTTGAGGTCGAAGATAAGATGACTCATATTCTAAATAACATCAACCAATAAGAATTGGACAGGTTTTAGATAATATTTTAATCATTATAATCTTATTTATTTAAATGATTTATTAATGAGGTAAACATTGCATCATTATTGTGTCATTAATAATTTACATTATTTGATGTCTAAAAATTATAAATAAAATATCATTATGTAGGAAATCTTTTTAGCTTTCTAATTAATATTTATAATCAAAAATCCAACATGTATAACCCTATGTAAAAATTGTTCTTCTAAAAGATGTAAGCTTATGCCATTTTTATTTTTATTTTAACTTTATTAATATAATGTGTCATTATCACTTACAAGTGGATCAATGGGGTCCCAAAATTGACCCAAAGATGCCCATGGTCGACCATGTATCAACCAATAGGGTTAAGACACGTTTTAGGGTAATTTTTTATTATTATAATATTATTTTTTTTAACCCTTATTTACCGGATTTACCCTTAACCATGGTAAATAAAATATTTACCGCAGTAATTATTCAAAATGTCTAAAAATAAAAGTTACCTATTTACACAATTTGAACATCCTGATTCCAAATATGGAATCCATTTTTCTAAATTCAAAACACAGAAGTGGCAGAAATTAATTTAAAATTAATTCCCGCTGTTAAAACAAAAAGCGTGTTTTTAAGAGATAATAACTATCAAAAGATTGACACTTGTTTATGTTCGGTTTAATTGTAAAATTATGTCCAATGACCAAAATTATATTAAATGGTAAAAATATATTCTAAATATACTTTAAAACCACTCAAATTCATAATTTATCACTAGTAATTAATTTGATTAAAAAAGTTGTTTTTAATTAAAATTTAGCAATTTTCACTATTCATCAAAATATGAAAGTTATCCGAAATGTACCAAAATTTCACCTTAGGCTAAATTCGATATTCCGAATCCAAAAATGAAGTCCATTTTCAAATATAAAATATATATAATTTCAAAAAGTAGGTATTACTATTCATAACGGCTAGTTTGATTAGTTATGGTGTGTTAGAACTCGGTGTTGCGTACAACACACGCTATCACATTATTCAAAGAGAAGCGTACCGTAGAAGCTTGGGGTGTTACAGAGGAGGACATTTGTACCTACCCTTCAGGTAGGAACCTAGAGGACAATCTAGGAGCTACTTCACCATTCAGTTGTTGTCTTTTTAGTTGTACTTTTCTTTTAATTGTAGTTGTACCTTTCTATTGGGATTTTATTTCCGGCCCTTTGTACTTTCAGCACACTTTTTATACTGCTATACTTAGTGCTTGATTCTGCTTGTTCTCTGGTTGTGTGAGTTTACATTTTATAAAGGCAATGCCTTCCCATTTATAGGGATTTATGCCTTTGGTGCTAGTCGCTAGCCCCTATCCTGTGGATGGCGGTCTTGGGGTAGTTACAACACGGGCCCCGGGGTACGTGTTGTGACAATCTTTGTTGATATGCGGTGATCTAGAAATATGGATTTTCCTTTAAAAATATTTAGATTAATATCTTTACGAAAATGTGATTAAATGAAATCTTTTTTTATTAAAAATATTAAATTATTTATTATGTAACAATTATTATAATAATGTCATTTTATTCCACAATATTAAGAAAAAGTATTTTTAGAATTGGTACAAAATCTATTTTAATATTTTTTATTTTTCACCCTTCTTCCTATTCCACACTTTTCTCTTTCAATAAAATTATTTCAAATAGTATCACTCATAGTTTTTCTCATTTAGTTAAAATACTACCATCACATTTATAAGATTAATCTTCAGACTAAAGTTATTTAATCCTCTTTCTTAAATAATACAGTTTGATGTACATGAATTTATTTTTTCAATTAGTTCTTGATGTTTTTAGCAATGTGTTTCTTCGACCTAAAACAAAAATTATAATATTTTTTAATGATTTATGAATCCTTATTAATGAGTACTATTTTTTCTATAATTAAATAGTAAGCATCCAATTTAATATTTTAGAATCAACTTGAAGAATAAGATTAATAGGATTGCATCTCTTTTTCTTCCATATCCATGAAGAAGATGTTGGCTTGGATATTTTGTGGATCTTTTTCTGAGTCCGGTTTGTAAGATCTTACTGAGTCTTAATACACACTTTATGTAGAATTCATGGTTATTTTTTCATTATTTACATAGTCATAATTCCTCATATTTTTCTCTTCTATTTTTCTTATTTCTTCATTTATATGGGGAAAACTAGGTCTGATATGACCCATCTGCGTTCATTCATTGAATTGGACTTCTTTTGATCCTTTAACAATATTTTTGAAATATTTTTTAAATATTCTATAGTTTTCATAGAATATTCAAATTTATTGTCTAACTAATACGTTTCCATATCAAAATGGGAGCATTCTGATTATTTTTATATTTTTACATAATCTCTAGATTTCATTTCACGCTTCTGAGATGAGACCTTAAAGGAATTATTTTCACTTTTTACTACTATCTTGTGATATTCATCTTTAGAATTCATCTCACCGTCAAACATCACCAATTTTTAAATGCATTCCTTCATAGTGAAATTTTTGATATGGTATGAGTGTCGAATAGCTATAGATATGATATTCCATGTGGTGGGTACTACTCTAAAAATATTTAGCACTTGATTTGATTGTGAAATTGGATTAACTAGGGAATTGATATTGTTTATTGTTTCGATCAATGATCAATTCATCTATGTGACGCTCTCTCCATCATAAATTCTAATGCTGTCAAAACTTTGTTTTTTAGCTTCAGACCTCCCTTGATTGATGTTATTTTTTCCTCATATAAAATAATTATTTTCGGCCACATTTCAATGGTAGTGTGTCTTTGTGCTACTCAATTGAATTAATTTGGTCTGACTCTACAAAAAATGGCATATATTACTTTTCAATTGATATAATATTCAGCTTCTTGTGGACCATACCATATTTCTGGGTTTTGATGATTTTGATAAGTAGTGATGACCATCAAGTAAACATTAAATTCCATATTCTTCGTGTAGATGGTCATGCGTGATTTCCAGCATCCATAGTTGTCACTATTGAAATATGGAGAGTGATTCATATATATACCTTCTCTTAGATCATCCATTAACATATTCTTTGTATAGACCATATTCTATAAATATTTCTAGATCTTCATCTTCTTTATCAAAAATGACACATTTGATACCGATTATTAGGTTATAATATTGAAAATATACACAAGAGGGGATGAATTTTGTCTTTTTGACAATCTTCACAGATTTTGGAATTAAAATCCCTCTACTATTTGTGAAAATCTTTAGAATTATCTTCTATATGTAATATGAGAAGTAGATAAATAATAAAGAATAACACAACAAATTTTTATAGTGGTTTGGGGAACAATGGTCCCCTAGTACACTCCAACACCGCTCCCTCTACCAGAGTAGTGATATTCACTAGAAAAGGTCCTCTTATCAAAAGACCTTTAAATCCACAAAAAATTGCAGGAGGTTGACACCTTTATAACAAGGATAAAAGGATACTTATGGTGTTATTATAAGTAACACATTTCTTCACATCATAGAACAATAATCTCACATTTAATGCACCACTAAGTCAAAGAATTAGAATCTCTAATAAATCTATAGAATCTTATTTTTTGAATGGTACATGTTGAAACTCATAGTTTCAATCGAAAATGATTGAAAATGAATATTATTCATCAATTATGAATGTCTTAAAGAAATAATATTTTGAATAGGTCATGGTTCTACAGATCATCAATATAAATATAAAGAAACTAATAGAAATATTTATATAAAAAATATTGAAATGTATAACTTAAAAGTATAGTCTCTTCAAAAAAATAGATCCATTCACTCTTTGAAAAAGTTTTTTAAAAACATATTGAAAAATATATAGTTGAATATTTCATGTATTTCACACATATATCATCTATATTTTTCATGAAAATATTTTGATCATATATATATATAATATATTTTTTTCTTTCAGTTGAGTAGATATAGGAATTTTACCTAATAAGTCACAAGTAATCAAATTTAAATTATTACAGATATTCAAAACTTTCCTGAAAAATAGAAATTATTTAATTTATTTAATAAAATAATTTTAATCGATCATAATGAACCTTGGAATCCATTTCAAAATAACATTAAACAGATCTTTACATTTTTCAGGACCATTTTATAATTCTTAGATAATATTGTGAATCTAAATCTCTATCATTGAATAGTAAAATGTACGGTTCCTTTATGTTATGAAAAACTATCAAACATAGGTTTGATAATATAGGGTTTAATGCCAAAGTAGGGTTGATATAGTATTGGTTTGTTTCCTAAAATGTATAGTTGCATCCTTACTTACACAGGGTTACTTAACTCTACTTTATTTTTTCACAAACATAATGTTTCATACTAACAAATGGATCATTCATTATATAAGGTTGTTTAACCATAATTTCTCGATATAGTAGGGTTGATGATCGATATGTGATGTTCCAAGTATAGGGTTACATTATTACATTATGATTGTAAGCATAGGGCACAAACAATATTTCTAGAGTTTTCTACAAATACATTCTGAAGAGTTTGATAAATATACCTTGAGGATTAATAACATGAATATAATTTCGGACTAAATATTGTACTGAATATTAATGTCCTAAAATTAATTTAAATGAATAAAATTAATAAAAAAATGGTATTTTATATCATTAAAATCAATAATAATTATAGATTATTATTCATATAATACATGCTCAACATGGGTTGCTCCACCCATGATGAGATATGAAAATAGTGGCTAAGAATACTCTTACTATGAAGAAGGCCACAAAAAAATTATGTAGTTCATGTCAATCAATTATAATCTACGTGAGTCCTAATAACATTCCATGAAATAAATTCATGAAATTCTATGAATGAATAGAGATGTCGAGTGCTGATGATATCCTGATGAAGCAGAACACATGGAAGAAGTGAATTCAAATGATTCACTACAAATTTATGAAAGAAATGGTCTTGCTTAAAGGTTCAGATTTCATGTCTAAAAAAATAATAATGATATCAACATGTCATGTGATGAAATGTATTTGGTTATTATTGTTTGGATAAATATACATGAAGAAATAGAGTCATGAGTAAGGATTTTTTATTATCCTTTGAGACTTTGACTACCTACATGATAAAATAGGAGATCATATAATTTATTGTATTCTAGTACATCAATGAGGTCTCATAATTTTTATTCACAAGAAAAAACATAGAATTTACTGTGTAATCTATAATGTACAAATATTAAAATAGAATATGATATTCCTAGGATATTTTGATGACTTATAGGTAAAGTTTATAATTCATTCATACAGATTATAACAAAAAATATTTCTTCTACCTGAGAAGTAATATAAATCCTAATCCAAATATTTTTTTGTTTAATACTACAAGATGTATTCATATATGATTATTATAGTTATCCACAACATATAACTTCCTCCATGTATGATGCATGGATTATTTAAGTTTCATGCGTAAAGATATAGGGGTGATTCCTCATGAGAAGATGTAAATACATAATCCCCTTGGGTATATAGGATTCAATCCATGAAGAAAGATATACCCATTGTTCACTTGGGTATTTTATAAGTGCATGGATGTAATTAAAAACCAATGGGGTTTGGGGTATTCATAATTAGTAAAATAATACCCATGGTGGTTGGGATATTTAAAATAAGAATAAAATATAATATACACATCATTAAATTATTTATACATAAAAGATTAATAATTTTTTTTATCCATAAACAAATTTAAAATGATATTTTAAGTATTAATTTAAATCATTTAATTCAATCAGATATAACAAAGAGTTTTTTGTATAAATATGTGCATATAGGTGAATAGAATATTTACAAAATTCTGTTATCATTTGGATATCCTGATACATTATTTTATTGAATAGAATTGGTGGATGAAGCTAGGATCCATTTAAAGAATAATAAACTTGTCTTCATAATCACTCAAATATTTAGATGAATCTATATTTCGATAAATTTGAAAGGGGCATTGATACCATCATTGTTTCTATTCATGATGGAGTATATTAGAATGATAAGTCCTACATCCATATGGAAGAAGATTATAGATTATCCTACAATTGATCATGCCTTTATTAAAGGTGAATCTTTTAGATTGGTTTCATAATAAGTTGAAGACAATCAATTGGAGTCAGTAGAAAATTGTGTATCTTTGTTGGAGCTACGGAAATATTTCTTTTCATTAGATAAAAAATAAATTAGAGCCTCTATATTTGAGATAGGGCAGTAGTATTTTATCTTGAGTTTAATGAAATTTTACTCACTTTCATGATAGTGAATAATTCATGTTGGTTTGTCTAACCAATACCAAAAGGAGTAGGATTTTCATTAATAAATGTTCTTAATACTATATGAAACTCTCTCCATTGTTACTATTACTCATAATGTCATATTGATAGATAATATTTGGTGGATCGTGAACATTAACAATTTTAAAGAGTTGAATTAAAAAATTTAATTTTCAAAAAGAAACCACGGATCCCCCCCCCCAACCCTCTTTGTGGTCAATATATTCTGAAACACTATAGAAAATATATTTTTAAAAAATGCTAGGATGTAATAGTTAAAATAGTATTATCAAGTTTGATTGGGAGTGATTATTTGTGAAGAGCATAATGTGTGTCCTTAAAATATTATTTATGGTTTCAGTAAAGTGTTCCATATATGGGAGGTAACATAGAATAGAATTTATTATTGTTAGGTCTGTCCCATGATGGGGAGCACCACATACCCAGGGATCATATGTGTAATAATGAGATAGTGTATTATAATAGAATTTATTGGGTTAAAACCATCTCAAGAATGATTAATTTAATTTAAGAAGTTACAAGGGTTTCTATAACACATATATGTTCTTTGATTATGTTCTTGGCAAGCTCATAAGGTGTTCATAAAAAGATCAATCTATTTTTAGATAAATGATGATTCTAATAGGTTAATTTTTATGGTTAGGTGTCCACCAGAACTTTTGTGGGACATGTAGTTTCATGGTTGTGGTGTTCATAGTTTACATCTAGTATGGATGGAGGAAATTTTTATGGAACCCTTTTTACTTCTATTTTTTGGAAGGATGGTTTTAAAAACCATATTTTTTAAAGAGAATTCGAGAGTAATTAACTCATAATGTTGTGTTTTTTATGTTATTTGATGAGTAATAAGTTTCCCAAGTATATTAATAACTCTCATGAGAATCTAGATGAATTTTAAATTTTTTTAGTGTTCTATATCTTGGGTGAACTACTTGGTGTGGATAGTTGTGAAAAAACAATGCATCACCCTTAACTTGGAGAGTGTTTCTATTTAAATTCTATATTATGTAGTTGATTGGAAATGTTGGAACATTGTTTTGGGAAAACAGAATGGTTCATGGGGTTAACTGTGAAATGTGGCTAAAACTAATGACTGGAAAAATGTTTTATGCATGAATTTTTAAAGAACTATACATGTTTTTATAGAGTATTCCACATTCAAATTGCATGGTAATCACACCGTTGGAAAACATTTAAGACCAAACCATAGAGGAAGAGTCTTATGTGGTAGTGATAACCACTAATTGAGCATACATATTTGAAAACCACACAACCAAAACTTTCTCCTCATTGAAATGTTTAAATTACCATACTATTGATATAATGACATTAGGTTTTAAAACCCCTCTCTCCCCCCATTCATCCAGAACCACTTGTTCACTCCACCACCAATCATCCTCATATTTCTATAGGTGGATCTTATTCATTTGACTATCAAATTATACTATGTATGAGGTTTCTTAAAGCCTATTGAAAATCTATGACTCTATTTACTTCATCATTATGTTTATTCTAATAATTAGTCTTCCCTTCACTATTATGCAAAATATTCACTATTTTTATTGTGTTTTTTTAGTTTCCCATTTTCACCTATATCATGTCTAACCATAAGCCAATATGCAATGTCTAGTATCTACTATGAATGAGAATGGTTTTCCCTTAAACTAACCGAAATTAATATTTTATTTTTCTACTGGATCATGGTACGTTCAAGAAAATAATATTATGTTTTGAAATAATTTAAAATTTGTAAATTAAAATTTGTTTTTCCTTAGTTAGATAACATTTTATGCATTATATTCCATGTTAATATAGGAAAACTATGTTTGATATAGTTTCTTAAAAATTTAAATGGAATTTTGTATTGACACTCGCTATATTACATGGAGAAATAAATAGTTTGATTATAAATTGGGATGTTTTTATATAAATATTTTGAATAATATGAATTATCCTTTTCATTTTCATGATCCTAAATAAGACTATAATTTAAAATCATGTTTATGAACATTAATTGGTTTTGAAAATTTTAGAAAATGTTTTTTATTTTAAAATGGGTATTATTTTATTATTTATTGTGCGAATGGGATTAATGAAAACTATAAAGAAGAAAATGAATAAATAACTATGATTATAAAAAATATTAGTAATACATGGGAATATGGGGCTGAGTTTGTGGATTATATATGACATATGATAATTTTGAACTCTAGTATAAGTTATAGGATTCCACATGATATAAGATGAATGAATTAGGAATACCTGGATAAGTGCATGGATTTTGCGGGATATATTATATGGAAAATTATGGGAATATATGGATGAGTTCTCAAATTTTATGGAAATGCTTGGATAAGAATTTAGATATTTTGTGATACTTGGTTATTTCGAAATGAAGGTGTATTCTAGGTTGAGCACTTAGATTCAACGAGAATTCATATATGAGATTCTAGATTCTATATGATGAATGAGATTGTTAATATAAATAGAAGTGGGAATATTCCATGTGATAATTTATGATATTATGAATTTTAGGTCAAACACCTATATTTCAGGTGGTTACTTGTTATTGGAATTATCCACGTCTAATGCTGAGAGGCATTACAACTCTAGTTTAAGTAAATAGATATGATCCTGTTCATAGATTGATGGATTAGTAATGGTATAAATAACCACAAATTTCACCATGAATATTATGTAGTAATGGTTGATTTGATGTTTTCTACCTGTTTCAAAAACTATAAAACTATTTACCTTATGAAATTGTGCATAAAGTTTAGTTTGAGAATGGATTTTTTAGGGACTTCATTTTTTGTGGCCTACAATGATTTACTCAAACCAAACTTCAGACACTATGGAACTATGGTACTTGATAAAAAATTATTGGATTGAATAATACTTATATTGGAAGGGATTATTTTCATATGATTGTATTTTCTTGCTTAAAAATGGTATGAAAGATGATACCAGACATGACTCAAGACCTGTTGGAGATGGGTTATTGAATAATTTTATTTTTTTATAATATTATTTCCATATATGTTCCTCCCATATGGAATTGTTGAAATTTATTCCATTCCACTAGTTATATCATGTGATGGATATTTATATTTTTTCCACATGCCACATTAATCCATGATACTTATCTAGAGGGATTGTATGTTTGTCGTTACATATTTGTTATAGATACCCAAACACAATAATGTATATCCATGTTTTAGCCTCATATCCCCTTTCATCTAGTTGTAATACTAAATAATATGGGTATGTGGGACTATGGTATTATGTCATGCAGACTAGGAGTAGTTGTTCAATGTATTATGTGGAGTGGTGGTTATGTTTTCATACTCAATGTAGGGATAAATATTGAATTCAAACTAAAATTTATAAGAACCACATAAATTGTTTAAAATGTGACATGGATAGCTGATGATGCTTTATTATATTGGTAGTAAATGATTTCAAAAAATCAACTAAGAGAGTAAAAAATATATTTATCTGGTCTCTTAAAACACCAACAGATATTTTAGTTTACTCTTATTTTTACAACATATATGTTTTCTACTCATTCTATTTATGTATAATGTGTGCATATATATTATATGTATAATATTTCATATTAATACAATATAACTTAGTTTTCAAGTGTCCATATCATATGAAATTTTGGAATTGTTTTCTCATGAGTATTGTTTCATTTAGAGGTGATGTTCATGATTGTCTACAATTATTTTTTTATTGTTGTTGTTATGGTATTTTGGTTACATAATAAAGCCGCATTTGAAGTTTTAATTCATATATAGTGGGGATATATACTCATATTTTTTAATCTATATTATTTATTATGTTATTTAGTTTCATATTTATTATTATTATTAACTGGTTTAGGGTAACTCAATCCCTAATTAATATATAAAAACCTTTTATACTAGTTTATAACCTCTAGTTATATGGATTTCACTTGAGGACATGGAATATGTCACCCTCTTAATATGGTCATGCATGAGTGAGATTTTATTTAATAGTAACAAATTCACTTCATTTTTATAATTTTGTTATGTTTATAATTAGTGGATTATAGATGATAAGTTGAGTCGCATTGTAGAATCATTTTATGTGTACTAAGACAACACAATCATAGTAGCTTCCCATGTTACTGGGAAGCATGTGAATAAATATTATCAATTCGAAAAATATTTTTTATACAAGACTTATCAATCAATATTAGGATGGTTATTGAGATATTCATGGTTAAATTTAACATATACGTGCATTAAATACATGTACTCGAAAGTGATTAATAATTATTAGTGAATTTTCTTGTAAAAGTTTAAATTTTGAAAAATCTAACTTTCGTTCTATAATAATTTATAATTATGGGATCTGTTAACTAAAATCTATGAGATAAAATTTCATGATCTTATATTTTTTTGATAATTATAAGTATCTTATGAGAATGTGAATGATGTAATGAATTATTTAATTTTTTTTTGAAATTATAATATGGATTTATAAAGGATTAATTGATTTTTATATAATTATGGAACCCAAAAAACATTCCCATAAATCATTTGGGAATGAAGTTGATTAATAATGTTCTATGGAGGGGAATATAATGGGATATGCCCATAAAATTAATTTTGTTTTAGAATATGAAACTCCCCAATATGACAAGATTATTCCACGTAAGTGGATATTGAAAAAATTGAAAATTTTATATCCTTTTTTATTCCCATGAATGTGTTTGATAGATTTTTATTCATAGACAATGAGATTTATTATCAACATTTCATTGATTACATTCCTTTTATGAAAAATTAATTATTTTTTACCATGAAAATATTAAATTTTTAATGATATGATAGATCTTAGGAAATATATTAGGATTTGGGAAGTATATTTTCATCATTAAATATTCTCATTTTCCTAAATCATTGAAATTATTCTTAGGTATAGTGCGATAAATCAGGTATTAATTTTAGATACATGTTAATTTATGAGGGTTTGGTGGTACCATATGTTTCAGAGTTTCAATGTTTATATGAGAATAATTACCCTAATAGTTATCCAAGATTAGATACAATTATATAGGTCCTTATGAATTAGAGAAATTATTTTTTGTTCAGAGTTTTTTTATATATACCATTCTCAAAATCCTGAATTATATATTTTATTATTGGGCCATTAATATAATAAAGTGGTTATTGATTAATTATAATTACATGGTTTATTTTGAGATGATTTATTTTATTTGGAAAGGAAATGATGTTTTTGATGATTTGAGAAAGAAATATTTTGGGGGAATGGTTCATGAGTTAAAAGATGATAGAAAACATATTTCATTTTAATTTGAGAAATATGTTGATATATTTGATGAGAAATGTTATGTTTTCTTAGAACCATTTCTTATCACTTCATCCTTGATGGATAAAGTGAATGAGGTTCAATTATTTTATTATAAGTGATTTTTTTAGAATAAATAATACTGTAGGGAGAATATATGTGGGTGGAAAAATAAGGATAATTATATTAAGTAATTTCATAGATTATATCATTTTCCATTAACATAGTGAGTATATAAGATAATGCATTAAAAATTTATGTTAATGTGTAGTCCATTCTTGTTGGACAAAAATATACCATTTTGTTCAATTACACTTTTGGTGGCCATGTATAATATGACACATTGCTAGATTTTTTTTAGATGTAATACCTCTTAGAGGGTATGGACTAGAGATTAAGGTCCCATTAAAATGATTCAATAATGTCCAATTTTAGAGTATAAATTTTATATGCATTAAAATATTAACTTGAACGTTGCAATAATAATGTGATGTTATGATTAAATGATGAAATAACAATACATGTAAATAAATACCAATATATTAATATCATAGAACCATATATGTATTTTTAATTTTATAAATATAATTACTTCCTTCATGAAATTCAAAGAAAATAATTTTTTTGTGGAAATACCTATTTTGTTTTTTTATTTATCTATTTATATTGAATTTAGATATATAAATTAATAATTTATAAATTTATTTTTATGAAATAGATTAATAATTTTCAGTCAATATATTCAATCATTAAATGACTGATATTTTTAATCAACTTCTTAAAAACATGATTTTTCATATCTATTTTAGGGTACCATATATAGTATATATGATAATAATTTTTCCAATAAAGAAATATATATTAGTTATAAAAATTTATTTATAAATTGGAAATTCAACTTAGAAAATATATAAATAAATATTGGTCTTCTAAAATTGTATTTTTTTAGAGAAAATTAATGAATGAATTTCACATAACTAAAACACGGTTTTTAAATATTTTAAACATTAATTTTCTTATATACAAAAATCCATATTCATAAAATATTTTTTTCATCTAAAATTGTTTTTTAGGGAGAGTTTTTTATATTTTTATTTTAAATTAACAAACTAAATAGGTAAATTAGTTAAATTTCAACATGGTAGGATGTAATGATGACTTTATTAAACAAAACTAACAACCTGGATGAAATAGATTGATTGGTTCCGTCGTGGGTTTGGAAGGAAATTTATTTTTTTATATAGGGAAATAGTTTGACGAAGTTTCCATATAATGATTTTTTATTTCTTATTTTATTTCACCATATCCCTCCCTATCAACTATAAATACCTCCACAGACCCCTATTTATGATCCAATTTTATAAAAATCCCCATTACACAAAAAATACTCAAAATATTCTAAAAATCCTAATCCCCATGATAGATAATGCTTTTTTACATTAAAATATAACCTTCTACTTTTAAGAGGATCATAATATAATATTTATTTTCATATATTTGTTTTGTAACTCCAAAAATTTCTCTATATTTTGTTTTTATATTTCACTTCTAAATAATATTCTATCTAATTAATTTTTTTATGAAAATAATATAATTTTATAATTACTATATAACATAAATTTAAAAATTGAATATTTATATATATTTATTTATTTATTTATTAATTTAAACACACATATCGAAAATTTATCTACTCCCTAAAAATATTCTTTATATTGTCAGTTATACCATTTTCAAGGATGATATATTTTCATTAAAAAAAGCCACCAGTTTTATTTTAGGGTAATGTATATATTTTATTAATATCATATTATATTTATATTTAAAATATATCAATGAGTAATGTATGGTACAAAAAAATCTATAGCTACAATATTAAATTAATCAAAGAGTGCCTCGAAAATTCATTAATTCATGTTGTCTCTAAATAATGAAAATATAGAAAATACTTAATTAATGGTTTTTATTATTAAAAACATTTTGAATAAATATAAAAATATGTCTCTAGTAATTTTTAATATGTAAAAACTTGTTTACTATAGGTTTTAGTGTGTTAAATGGACCAATATCCTTAGTTAAGGAGCTCTATTTTTATTACCTCTCATATAGGTTCAAATGGTTTTTTCTTTATCTTTATTAATTTATATATTTTATTCTACTGTGTAAATAACTATTATCTAAATTTGAGAAATTTTTTCATTTTTATTAATCTATATTTTCAAATGAGAACTTATTTATAATATCCATTCCTCTCCTAATTGAAATGAACTCCCTCTATCTTATTTTTCAACATTCAAATGGTTTTCTCATTTAATTTTCCATATGATTACCTGAAATTTGTAAATAAAATTATTTACATACTGATTATCTTTGATTTCCTATTATTATGTATCATGTTATAAAAATATAAAATATACTCCTTTTATATCACTTCTAAATTCAACATTGGAGTACTCTATTATAATGGATCCTATGTTCTCAAATTCTCCTCTAAGGGTGTATATATTTTCAATAAATCAACATTAAGTATATTTACCACCTATTTATTGGTAATGATCACTTATTAAACATAATCATTAATTATTTATGGTATGTTATGTGATATAAGATAATTATAAAAAAAGATTATCTTTCACTATTCTAAACCAATGTTATAATTATATATTTATATATGGTAAATTTATAGTATTAATTATTTATATGACATATTATTTTCAACGTATTATGTTTTGAAAATTAATAGAGTTATAAAATACTCTAATTCATATTGGAATCAATTTATTTCAAGACATTCCATACATAGGGAATGATATTAATAAGATCATAATGAGAAACATTAGAGGGAACATTTTGTAGACAAAACAATTTCCTATATAGAACATGATAGTAACATATAATACATTTGTTAGAATCCAAAATTGATAAAAATGGTGATGATATATAGTATGGGGCATATAATGGAATACAAACACATGACTTTTTTTTTAATTTTTCTCAAAATAATTTTATTAAGTAGATACATCTTTTTCATTTAGTAGTATCAATACCAGGGAACATTCCATTTCTATATTATCAAAAAATATAGGATACATGTAATGAACAATATATATCTATAAAAGTTTTCATATAATAGGAATGGGATTAGTGTATATTGAAATTACTATAAAAAATATTTTTCAATCATCCTTGAGAGATTCAAATCAACGGATGATGTTTATAACATGATTTTACAAATAAATTATTCTTTATCCGTAGAATGATCTAATGAAATTATGGGTGTCTATCTCAGGTTTTACACTCTTTCTCAAAGAATGTATATTTATAATGTTTAAAAAACCATGTTGTGGTGCAGAATTCATTGTTTGGTTTTATTTGAACAATGGTATATCTAAAAATTGTAACGACGATCATGAAATCCCTTGAATTCAGACATTATTAAAAACAATTAATTTATATATATAATTAAAATAATTATTTTTTTACATTTATAATATTATGTGGTCTTGATTTATATCTCCTAAATAATCAAGACATGTTAAATTTGGATCCTTTATATATCATTTCTATCCATGAAAATATATAGTTTTACTACCTAAGGAAACATTTAATACCATAAACATCCTTGAATTTATTTGAAAAAAATGATAAAAATGATTGTTTTAATTCTAATAGTGTTATATGTTGTGGGATCGGAACATTTTTATAGACCACGGTTGTTAGAAAAAAATATAATGTGGTAAAATAAAATATTGTAACACTATTGAAATATCAATCTAGTTGTAACATACTCACATGGGATCCACTAAATGGATGCTTTATGCAGGTTTGGTATGAGGTATCAAGTGCACCTCCCCATATGCCAGAGGTTACACATTAGCAGTGAGGGAATGGTGTGTGACATTGGGGAGACGATAACCTCATATGAGAGTAATAAAACAATAGAAAAAACTAAGTATCATAAACATTAGTAAATAAATATGGGGAAAGTAGTAAATAATTTGGAATAGAACAGATAGTAAAAAATTATAAAATATTTCAAATCGATATGAAATACATAAATCACTAGTCACCCACTTTGACAGCCATGATGATTTATGAGTAAAAGAAGAAACTAAAAGAATTTTATAGGGTCTAGTAATAAATTAAATCCATACCATAATCCAAATTTGAGACACTATCGAACTATATCATCCTAATCAAAATAACCCACCTGAGCATCTCTACTCGATCATGCAACTCTATCCCTCATCCTTATCCACCACGCAATTCGAGATAAACCTAAAAATGTTGATATAAGTTCAAAAAGACATAGAGTTTCACATGGAGGGATGAGAAATTATGTCATTATTCCACCCCAAGGACAAAAATAAAAATATTCTACCATAAGTACATGAAAGATTAATATTCTCATTCTATTAGAGACATAATTGAAAAGATACGTAAGGTTAAACAAAGTGAGACCACAATCAAACAACGATTCCCCAATCCTAGTCAAATAGGGAAGCTCCACCAAGGATGTTTAAAATTATATTTGTGTTTATGTAAAGACCCATTCCTATATATATATTCATAAATATAATTATTTATGAGTAAGTTGAATTAAATAACAAAAAAATGAAATAAATTGATCATCGGTTCTATAATCCAAATCACCTGGACATCCTATGAAAAAGAAAATTGAGTTGGATGTCATTCTAATCATTATTTTTATGATAAGTTGATCTCTAGGTAAGTAATACCAATCAATGTATACCATATTTGGACAGCGCTGGAGATGTCTTTGAGTAATCTATGTAACAACATGTGGATACATGTCCAAACCCGAGGTTTACTTGTACTCGCCTCTAATCATTTTAAAAAATATTCCAAGTACGTACATGTAGATATATTGTAAATTATCAATAAGCTAGACTCTATGATGCTCATACCATATAAATCTATCTCAATATCTTATCCCTAGTTCTCGACCCATAGTCATTCATCACAATGCAACTCGGATAATCCATAATGAGCTCACCCATAGGATATTAGTAAAAGGAATTTCCTTCAGTCCCACATGGTTTCTTGAAATCCATTCAGAAGAATATTATCACTAGGGCATCCACCCAACCCTGGGGTGTATCATAGGCATCACCGAATGAGCATGTAATCATCAATTAAGTAAAGTCATATCAATAGTGAGGATCTCCATGTCCACCAATGTGATTTAGAAATTGATCTGGGATTTCATAATCATCCTCATCACTCGATAGAGTGTAACCATCCATGAGTATACATCAACATTATGGAATTTAATTTTCTAACAATGTGATCAATTAAATGATCAGGGAGTGAATAACCATCTATATCCTTCATGAGAACGTAACCATCCATAAGAATCATCAGATTGATTAAAGTGTAATCATCATTATAATATATGAAATATAGGTGATAGAAATCATCCTCATAAATCGGGAGAGAATAATCATCCAGAAGTATTCATTTTAGGGATTCCATGTTGGCATACCATTGTCATAGGCTCAACAAATATTCTCTAATAATCACCTCTAGAAATACTAATATTACAATAATAGAACATATAGGTTCAATATCCAAATACCATGTAGTAAAGCTTGGTATACAAGTAAATATAAAGTAAAATGGATCAAATTCTAGATCCCAGGAAAGGATGTCTTGGCATCCCAATGAGAAGTAAATAATCCTCGCATCAGGCTCAACATCCCCTATGATGAAGCACCTATAGATATCATTATTGTATCAACAATAAACATTTGAATGTATAAATTAATGATATAGTGTGGATGAACACCTAAAACCACAACTGATTACACCACCTCACGAGATTACAAATTTGGAACAGTTTCTACGGTGACACACACTACCATATCTACTCAAACCTGACATACTCACTCATGGCTAGTCAATAATTGGGGAACCCACTAGGCCCCACAAATCAAAACACATAAGAGGCATGATTTACAGGTTCCATAGACTATTATATAGAAAATACTTCCTATACAGGATCATAAAACCCGTAAGATAAATAGTAATCCCATACGAGTGATCCTCTAATCAAAATGTAAATAGAGGCATCCCTCAGGGGAACCTCAGAAGAAACTATACTCAAAACCTCTTAGGCTAGAGTGGAACATCTCAAATGAGATACATCCTCACATGGAAGCTACAATAAAAGGCCATAAGAGATGGAAATGGCCAATCATTGATTGATATCCCAAACTAGGTTTTTCTAAACACCCATAATATCAATGTCATTTTAGGTCTCTCTTTTGAGACAACATGATTAAATTAATTGTGGAAGAACCTATCCATTAATATAACTCCTGATCCATAACCTATGATTCCTCAAGACACCCCATGGGTTTAACCATTAATATATATGTGAATAAATACTCAAAACGACTACTCATGGGTCCATTTCTAACACATGGGGTGATTGGATATTCAAAACACTCAAATAGGGTAGGGGAGGAGTATATGGTGTGTGTACCATGGTACATGACATGTTCCCAAAAGTCCCTACATATGTATGCATTTCTCCTTCTATATGGTGTGTAAAATCCTAAGTACACGGTATATAGAATAGGTTCATGACGTTTAACCACACAAGTTACCTACTAATGTACCTCACGTTTCCTCGTCATGTATATCATATGACTGTGTATATCTACACTGTATCTGACCAACATGAGGTCCGACCATATTATCTATATGACATGTCCCCCTTACATGGGTAGCCAGGCCATGTACTCGTCTATCTGGCCTAGTACTAGGATACATATTTCATAGCCCTTAAATTGAATGTACCCTAAAAATTCAACTTCCCCGTATAATTATAATAAATGGAATACATTATAAAAATGGCACAAATTTTATATGGGTTTTCCTAATAGGTAAATCACTCTGAAACCTCTATTCTCACCCCAAACACAGTAGATCAAACCTCTAGGGTTCCTATGAAAGCATATAATAGGATTAAAACATGAATATAATTAATATATATAGATTTATTGGAAATAATAAAAACACCAAACATTTTAGGAAGAATCTGCCAAAGCTTCTGCCATTTCAATGCTCTATTATTGCCGCAAGGCGATCCTACACAACCCAAGCACCATGGGGGTACCTAATTCTCTCCCTCTCTCTATGTCCTTATATCTCTATCTCCAAATCAGTTTCTCCCTTATGTCTCAAAAATAGAGATCTCATGGGTGATATATGAGAATCTATACGGGATAAAGATAAAAATAAGAACAGAAAACGTAAGAAAACAAAAAGAAAAACAAAACGGAGGTCTGAGTCATCCTCGATTCCCAACTCGAGATTATGCCCCACCTATACAAAACTAACCACTATAAAATCAACAGTGGAGACAAAATAAAAATTTATGCCCTATTAAAATGATATTTCCAAACAATCCTATGGAAATAAATTAATATTTAATTTATTAAATATTAATTGTTAATTATTCTTCATAAATTTGAATATCTCATAATTCAAAAAACATCATGCACTAGGGTAAACATTCTATACATAGACCAAAAGGGTGGTCAAAAAAATATCCATGATCAAATATTAGGTAAAATATTATTTTACCACTTATAATCATCTAAAAGGAAAAACTAAAATTTCTACTCAAATTAATAGTCCGTAGAAACTTTTTTCTTTAAAATATCTATACCATTAAATATATGATTGCTAAGAATAATGTTGGAAAGATTAGAATCCATGATCTCAACCAATTCCTATGCAAAAAAACATGCTATCTTTCTTATCCAACAAAAGGTCTCAATGAATCATTAACTCTCTCTTACATGGGAGACACTTAACTACAAACAATATGGCACTCCCCAACATTAGAATACCATTATCATAGTCTTAAAGAAAACTAGAAGCTCCAAAGATCACAGAAATCACCAAATTATTTTGGAAAAAAGATTCACCACCCTAAAATGGCCAATTATGAACTACCCAAATTATGGATTACCTTATACTACTCCTTGAGCTCAACCAACATAGGTTCCTTTTTAAAAACTAGGAATGACATTTAAAAATAAATATAGCTTGAGATAGGTATGATTGTCTCTCATTATAATAAAGATGATTTTATGATATAAAATGATCATCTCTAACTGAAAGTGTATTGTGAAATTTAAAAAGTCATGTGAAACTCTCTCTGATCCATACTCACAACCAAAAGGCAAACCTTCCATTAACCGACTCATGAGATGATATATTCTGAAAATGCTTCTTCAAGTCTAGCCACGGTTCAACAATCTTGTAGTACCAGATTTATTCCCTATGTCACCCCTACCATGGAGAGGAATTCAACATAAAACCACAACACCAAATAAAAAACCCAAATTAGATTTTTTGAAAACATCAGTCCTCAGATCGAAAATGGCCACTCACAAATTTGCTACTTAATATACCTACATGAAACAAATGTATACCTTTACAACCTGAATCATACTCTAGAGATTCATCTGACACAAGGATAATCTGACAATGCAACATTAAAGGTCAGTTTTAAATTGGTAGAAGATCCTTCGGAACTCCTCTTCAAATTTGAGCTCCTCACTTGTGCCCTGATTTATTCCATGAATGCCCATCAAGTGGTGTTTCTCTAGTCACAAGAATCTACCAAGGCTCAGACTACTTTAGAAATTGAAAAATCATTGGTGTACTAAGAGAGACACCCAAAATATATTTCCTATTTATTCTATTCATGATAGCAAGTCACCCAATTACATTATTGAATGGCGAAGGTATCAACATGTTTATATCGCAACTCAAGAACCTACCATGCACCAATCTCATTAGTAGCATATAACCAATATCACTTACTAAATTGTAATTTTAAACTATTTTGAAACCATTTTGAATGTTTCCATTAAACTAAATTGATGTCATCATACAAGGGTCTAATTCAAACTATGGTTCTATAGGACTCCCACCCAGCTCGACAGATCATGTCTCACAACACGGTCATAAGGTCAAACCACCTATTCTAAAAGATCAAACAATTCAAAAAAAGGTAATGATTGTAATGACATATGAGTTTCAAACCTGAAAACATGATCTACAATGGTCTAGTCCACCTAGATAATCCTTATAAATAATTTCCCCATATAGGTCATGATACCAACAAATAAAAGAGAAAATTAACTGACCATCTATAAGAATCCATATATGGTAATAACACAGGAGGCCCACTTCTTAAGAAATGTCCTGGTATCTATTATTATCATAGACAGTGATCTAACTATATAAATATGACCTAAGAAACAACACCACAATTGGGAAAAAATAAGGGAATCACATTTCATATTGACCTACAAGGGTCCACTCAACTCTCATCCATGTGGACTGAGTAATCGGCCTCAACACCAACACCTCAATAAATATTTACATAACATTCCATCACAATGAAATATATATTAATGTGTGATGATTTTATTAAAATTAATCCAAATACTACATAATAAAATACAATTTAGGTTCTTTATAACACTTCAAACAATATAAATATATCTTCAGCAATAAACACACCCTTCTGGGCTGATATGATTTGAATCCTAAAGTCAAAATATGATGTATTAAATGTCTCTTTACTTTTTCATATAAGAGTCAATAATTTTACATGGAATATTTCTAAGGGTACAAGAGATAGATATCCATAATAAATAATTACATCCACAAAACATGTGCATATATCAAGAAAATAATCACATAAAATATTAACATCGCTAATCAAAACAACTATCCCATACTCATGGAAACTAGGAATTCTTGCAAGAACAAGTCTTCTCGATGCACCGGTCTGATTCCCATAATAGGTTCTATCATATTCTTAATAGTCTTATCTAACATACAATAATAATACATACAAGGAAAATAATTTCTCTGATACCACATTGTAACATCCTTGTGTGGTTTCTGGTAACCCAGTGCTCTGAGATGGTCTGTTACAAGGACTCAAGTGTGCCTCACCATATGATAAAGGATAAAAACTATTTATGAGGGCCTACGGTGTGATAGTGGGAGACTATGACCTCATATTAGAGTTATAGAATAGTAGAAAAAACAAATTATCTGACACAATAGTAAATTAAAAGTGTTTTTCATAAGTAAATAAAATAAAATAGAACAATTTATAAATAAAAATAAAAATTCTATAAAATACCAATTTGTAATTCCATACATATTACACTGGTTACCCCATGGTCTATCCAAACAAATAAAAGAGTAAAAAAAGAAAATGAATCAAAATTATTGATCTCAACTAAGGACTCTGAACCTGAACATGTGATAAGTATCATGACTCTTTCCAATTCATCTTTCCCAATTATAAGAACCCAATAAAGAAACTCCTCTTGATTATGAAACTCTAAGCCACATCCCTATATTCCTTACAAACCATGATCAACTAGAAAAATAAGACATAAGGTCTACACACACAGTGAGGTTCACATTCATGGGTGATAAATAACATCACTTGGAAACCCCAAATATAAACCTATAAATAACCTTCCATAATTTAATTTAAAATAAATATGCTCAGCCTGGCTAAGACACAACTGAAAAAGATAAGTACATCCAACAAATGTGAGACCATAGTTGAACCATAGGTCTGTGGTCTTAGTCAACTGAGAATGTGAAACAATGGATGTCCATATTTATAGGTGTCTACATGTATGGTACCATACTAATAAATATATACGTAAAAAATAAATAATCATGAGTAAGGTGAATGAAATAGAATAAAAACCATTAAGATTTTATATGTAGGTCCATAATGCTAATCTTTTAGAAATCCTTTAAAAATGTTCATTGAGATGGACATTATGGCACTGAATCCCTGAATAATTATATTAATCTCTATTTTTATAATCTGGGTCAATATACACCTTCTTCTTCCAATTTTGTATTAATCTATTAGAAAGATATATCGCCATAGGGGTATACTCATCCTAACATTAGGTTCACCCATACTCAAATCAAATCACTGTATATATAGGTTTCTGGGAATTACATCATTATATATCATAAATTAACACTAAGAAAGATTCCATTCTATTCATTCCATGTAAATCTAGTCCAATGTTTGAGCTCTAGGTCACAGTTTGTAGGTTTTCACGACATTGCAACTTGGATAATCCTTATGTGATTCAACCTTAGGCAATCTATAAAAGGAATTCGCTCACTACCCATGTATGTTCTCATCATCCATTAAAATTACGAGTATCACTGGTGTGTCCACCTAGACATAGGGAGAATCCTATATATGTCTTGAGGGTAGAATAATCATCCATTGAGTATAATTCACATTAATAATGATGAGTTCCATTTCCACAACTGTGATATAGAAATCAACCAAGGATACCATAATCATCCACATAACTTAGGGGAGAATGATAATCCATGAGTATATATCAACTATGTGTAACATCATGTCCAAAAAAATGATCCCGAAAATGAACATGGAGAGCGTAATAATCCATAACACTCTACAGGGAATAATAATCCATAAGTATCATCAGATCATGGGGAGCATAATCAACCTCATCATATTTCAAACACAAGATAGGGGAATAATCCTAATAATTTAGAAGTGTGCAATCATTCATGAGTATTCATACAAAGGACATCATTCCCGCATACCATGGTTATAGGCATAACATAATGATACCTAGACACATATCTAGAAATCTAAATAATATAATAAGAAATATATATATATATATATATAATCAAAATACAGATCACATATAGGTCATATGGGTATACAGGTAAATATAAGGTAATAATGATCAGTATCCAGATCAATGGAATGAACATCTGGTCATCCTAATGAGAATCAATGACTCCCAACATTAAACACAATAGCCAAAAACTAGGAAAAACCAATATTTATCATTAGTGAATTAGGAAAAAATAAGTTATAGAATTAATATCTGATTGAAGGTGGAGAAATGCATAAAACCACTACTATGGCCATAGAATCATATGATTATAATATTATCACAGGTTCTAGGGTGGCACCTACTACCATATCTTCCCAAACCATGGGTACTCACACAAGTTCAGTCAAACATTAGGTCACCACTGGGTCCCTCAAATTAGGAAAAATAATATAAATCCTTCTCTGAATCCTCAAAGAAGTAAATAGAAAATTCATCCTACAAGGGACCATCATCACATCAAGAGAAATAGGAACCCTACATGAGATTTAATATTAAAAACAAAATAAGAGGAATCCCACCAGGGATCCTCATATGAATGTATACTCAGAGCCTCTTTGAAAATAATGGGGTATATCACACGGGATACATTCCAAATGGGATGCTACAATAATTTGTTATTAGAGATGTCCCATGGACCATATTAGGTTGAGATCTCATTCTAGGATGGTATGAACACAAAAACTATCATTTCCATTTCAAATTTTTCTCTTAGGAGACAAATGGATTTAATTATCATAGGAAGAACATGTACATTAATAAAATACTAGAAATTCCATATAGGGGTCCTTAAATCACCCCATGAGTTTCTCCATTATGATATACATGGATAACTAATAGGAAAGGAATAATCTTGGGTCCAGTTATTACTTTAATGAAAATGGATATTAAAATCCCTCAAAAGTGGAAAGGGGTATTAAACAGTGTCTTTGTACCCTGGTAGATGGAGTGCACCCTCAAGGCCCCATAGAGGGTGTACTTCTATATATACTTGGAATGTAAAATATTGTGTACATAGCTTGTAGAAAAGGTACACAATGTGTGACCCACATAGTGTGTCTACCCATGTACCCCACATGGAATGACCATGTATATCACCAAACTGTGTATATATGCATGGCTTGAAACCCACACTAGGTCGAGTTGTGTACTGTACCTGGCATGTTCCCATTACATGGGCTGCCTGGTTGGGTACTTGGTTACATATTCATGTATAGTTACGTGATATTTATAAACCATACATGGTGTGTACATATAAATTTCATGTTCCCTGAAAAGTAATAAAAAACTATGTGTGTTCCCTAAAACACATGCCATGTAGATGCATCAACCAAATGGAAACCCCCCAAATCACCGTAAAACCCTCGTTTTCACCACAAAAGAAATAAATCAACCCTATATGGGTTCTAACAAAGAATATAAGGTGATTAAAACTATAAAATGATAAATATATGTGGATATATAAAAAACATAAATAACCTACTTTTTAGTGGAATCTGCTGAAGCTTCACCCATTTCCATAATCCACAGTTGTCACACATTGATCTGATTTGTCCCCAGCTCTGTAGAGGAACCTCCTCTGAATCTCTTTATCTCTCTCCATCTCTCCCTCCCTGCCCAATTTATCCCTTAGGTAATGTTAAATGAGGTCCCTTGGGGGTATAATCTATAATTCATAGAAGTTAAAGGAAAGAAAAAATATAGAAAAAAGGAAGAAAAAGAAAAGATGGCGCTAGACGGCCTTGACACCTAACTCAAGTTCATACCCCACCTACGAAAAACTCCCTATTATAGAATCATTAAAAGATATGAAATCTCAATCTGATAATACAATCAAAATATATGGACAAATTACCATGAAATAATAAATTAATATTTCTTTTTTAAAATATAAAATAATAAATATTCAACTAATATTCGAACACCTTGAAATTCTAGAAAACTCTATTTTATTGAAAAAACCTTATTCTTAGACCAAGGGAGTGGTCAAAAAAATAATCTAAGATTATATACTTGGTAAAAAATACAATTTTACCCTAGATAAGCATCTAAAAAATCCAATTGCAGCACAAATTTACAGTCTAAAAAAACATGGTTCCTTACACTAGTTATTCTAAAATTATTTTATTATCATAAAAACAATGATTTTTTTCTTAGGGATAATAGTGAATTCCAAACATAAATTTTAAAAATATTGTCTATAAGTGTTTATATTTTTTCTAAATAAAAAAATAATACATCAATATCCCTTAAACAATGAAATGTTCTACAAATAACCATGATGTGGTTTGTTCTCTAATTTAACTAAATAAATATTGTCTATCTAAATTAACTCAATTAAAACATAACCAATTCTAGGTGACAAATAAAAATTTATAATACAATAAAATGTATTCAATGATCGAAAATAATAAACCCAAAAAAATTGATTAAATATAAGCTCCTATTGTGTGATTTATCTAAATAATATTTTATAGGTTAGAGTAATGCATTCTAGATTACACTAAAATTATAAGTAGTTAATTCAACTATATTGAACATGTTTCATTAAGGGTCTCAACAAAAAAACCCCATTTTTAACTCACCTAATGTGCTCCCTTTAACCATATCATTTTACTTTTTTTCATCATATATATATCATGTAGTGAATTAATTCATTGAAAAATATCATCATATCTCACTATTTAAACAAAATCTCCCTCAGCACACCTCTCTCCCCTTTATCTACATAGATAATTACTAGTAATCCTATTAAATTTCATTTAAAAATAATTTTTAATACTCATTTTATAGTACATGTAAATAATTTAATAAGGAATATATTAACATTTCCATAAATGGGATTTTGGGTGATAACTCACACATAAAAACATACTTCATTAACCAAGGCACATCCAGCATTCCCAGTGGTTCATGATATGGGCTTAACTGCCTTCCTAGATAGCTAACAGGTGTTAATACATTACTTAAATAATTATTTTATTGTATTTAAACCTCTTTTCCCATGTGGAGTTATGGGGTGTTCTAGGATTCATATAAATATTGTATGAGTGATCTCACCCATCATGTAGACTTTTGAAGGCATGAAGCTATATTCCAAAGCAGACAATATCATGTTGTGATCAATGGAATGATTTTTTACTGGTATTAAAGCATATGGTGTAGGTTCAATCCCATTTAGTAATGGATATGAGAATATCATTATACCTTGAGTTATCCATTAGTCCTTGTGATTTTTTAGATGAAAAAATCCATCCATTTTCTAGGTTATCGAGAATCACAACATGACACTGATAGGTCACACCATGGTGTTAATCCTTTAGTATAAAATAGTGTGAGGGAGAGTTATGTATTGCATACAAATACCATATATAAGATCTCCCCCATCATGATCCATTTTAGATCTTATAGGTGTGCTACCCATGTATATTTTAATGTGGATTGTGTGGTGGAAGGACCTATATAATGATTCAATATATAGGTATAGTGATCAATTTTTTGATAATTTATATAGAGAATATATATATGAATAATCTAGAGAATTTTGGAAAGTATGAAAATGAATTATATAGATTTTGTGATGACGAATAATCGGTTTGCAATGGTTTTATGTTTTTTGAGAAAATAATGAACAATTGTATATAATAATATTAATGGAAGCACTAAAAAATGGGGGAAAATATTAGTATGTAAATAAAAGGAAATTAAATTTTATAAATATATATATGTATATTCCATATAGCTATAATTTTTATTCAGTAAAAAACCCATAGGGGTACAAAGTACTAGGGAAAATTATAGTTTAATCTAATTTAAGGAGATAAATGAAAAATGAAAAAGTTAAAATCCCATAAGAATTACAACCATTTTTTATGATTTATGTGATTATATAATAATGTTTCAAATATTTTTTATTATAGTTATGGTATATATATTAATTTATTTTATTTTTTATATGACATTGTACAATCAATACTTGGATAAGATCAGTATGTTAATTGAAACTGGGGGAATTATTCGGGAGAATTATGTAGAAATATGAGAATAAACAAGGTCAAGCACCTATTAGTTGAAAGGTGAATAATTTCATTTCATCTATTAGTGTTTCAAGGGAAAATTGTAATGATCTCTAAGCCATGTAAGAGACCACCTCCATGGGAGTGTAGTAACATTCCAGTGATAATCTGATCTTTCTTTATAAACATTAATTTAAATATAAACACATTAAATTACCATTTGAAATCAAAAATAATCATAAAAACACATTTTATATAAAATATATTCATTTAGGTAGCTTAAGAAGTCATATTGGTATCATTTTTTCAATAAAATGAACAGTATAAATGGAAATTAACATATATATAATAAAGACAATTTTAATTCCCATAATAGTATTTCATAAAATATTCTATTTAACCAATATGTAGAAACATATTCGACCTCCAAAAAAAGTTAGATAAAAATCATTTTTCTATGAGAAATATTGAAATAATCATTTGTTAGAAGAATGGGAAAATATATCTTCTCTAAAAACCATAAAAACATATAGAGGAATCTTATTAATTAATAAATTTCTTGACATAGGGAACATTATTACCATGTGGAAAACATTAAAAAAATTATTTTATTTATTGGTAAAAAGAGTCAAAAATCGACCCTCACTAAAAATTATTGAGTAGATTCCTTTTTATAACACCACAAAAAAAATTCAAACAAATATTTAAAATTATATTAAAAATATTTATAGTAAAAAATCAATAAATTATTTAAAAAACCTTTATATAGAGTAAAAATATTTCCAATCAAAACAATGAAATATTTTAAATATGTTTTTAATGAAATTACATTGCCTCATTTTAAACTCACCTTGTATATATGGTAACTCTAGCTTAAAAAACTTATATGAATTATTTTACATTTAAAAACCAATTTAGATGAATTCTCATATCATTTTCCATTTTTATTCATTATATTATATTATATAGTTACTAAATCGGTTGTGTTCATCTCAAATTCTTTGTGGTTGTTTGGTTTGTAATTTAAAAACAACATGATAGGTACACTATTGTCAATGGGGATATTATCCCATCATCAAAAAAGTAGTAATTATGAAATTAGTATTCTTTTTATTAATTAAATTTAAATTTTATCCTTCAATTAACATTTGAAATGAAAAATTAATCCCATCTTTTTATGGACATGGTTTCCCACATATGCACATGGGAGACATTATCATTTTCAAATGGAAGGAATGTTAAGAAAATAATTTATATATTACCATTATAGAATCATGAATATTTCATACATATCATATATACATATATTCATTAGATCCATATTTTAAACTATGAAATTGAGTTTACGATCAAAAACAAAACACATCACCTTGTGGAGACTGTAGTATACATGTATGAAAAAACAAAAAATTTAATTCCGTAAAATTTTATAAAATGAGATTAAAAAATTTTAGACAGTAAAATTATATATATATATATATATATATATATATATATTCATTTCGTCAATGTTATATAATATTTTAAGGATTTTAATGAAGACAAAAACTTAAAAACACTAATTTAAAAGCTACACCTCTTCTTTGGAAAACCATATTTGGAATATACTCTCAAAATCCTATATTCAATATGTTTAGTTGGTTTATTGGTAGATATTTGAGAGAAAAATAATATTCAGTTGTTTTTTGAAATGGTTTATATTTTTCCTTTTATGTAGTAAAAATTCAATGACATATTCATAATTTTTCAATCTTTACTATCCATTAATGTAATTTTAAATATGGGATGTGAAACATACACGAAACATTCATAATTGGCTCCCTATGTTAACATCCACTTGAGTTAGTCAATGATTTTAACAAGTTTACATTGATTAGACAATACATTTTAAATATTACATATCATTTAATGTCATTTTCATGAATATACACATATCCTTACCTTAATGCACTCAAGATTTCAGTGGGATTCATATGGAAATACATTAACCACCACTAACTCATTATATATATCCTATATATTTATAGATAATCATAAATCATAAAAAAATATAAATGTAAATGTTTTCAGAATAAATTCCATTATTTTTTTACAACTTTCACAAAACCTACAAAACTATTTCATAGGATTTTGAGGTAATTATATCATCCCTACAATTTTAAAAAAAATATTATCATAAAAATAATGTATTAAAATTAATAATAACAATTTAAACTCATTCATAAATTTCATTTATCGATATGAAATGATATTATAGATATTGAAAAAATAGGATCAATATTTTTAATTATTCAATACTAAAACTAATTTAAATATCATAATCAGATGAATGATGCATAAATGTGATAAATTTTAAGAGATAAGGTGGTATGGTTCCAAAACATATATTAAGTAGGAATATATTTTTGGTTATTTCCCCAAAATAAATCTTGAATTAACCTATTTTAAAATTTACCATGGTGGAATTATTATTCAATAGTTATAATTCATTTTTAGAAAATATAAAATTGGATTTATAGCTAAATTGGAAAAAAGTTATTCAAAATATGAATTCACTTTTCAATATTTAATATTTATAGGAGTCTTAATTTTTCTAATATAATTGAGAAAAATTCACCAAGAAATAATTATTATAAAAATACCCATTTTATGAATAGAAACGATTTTAATCAAAATATATCACAATACTGATTCTTATGGAATAAATTTGTTCACACACTCCGAATGAGAATAGAAAAAATTCAAAATTGAAGTAATACTTGAATATCACTATTATGTTCCCCGCAATGAAAATGAATAATAAGGTGGAAATGATCGATATTTTAATGTGGATCCCTAGGAGACACATGATTGCATGACCAACAAAATGTCATGCAGACAACCAGGTGTAGGGAATAGCCTATAGAAGGTCCTATAATATCCCTTTGAAAAAAACCCTTGTTCAATGGAATTTTACCTAGACACTCATTGATCATGTAGTGGCATCAAAACATGCACCCCCTAAGTCATGTTAATTATCAACCGATGAACACCTGATAATCCATTCTATAATTATTTGAAAATAGGAGGAGAATATCCAAAAGGTATAAAGATCTTATGGTTGAAAATATCACAGGATGCATCACCAATAAGTATAGTTAATGAAATTTACAACACTCATGCAACATAATGAGATCCCAAACAATTATGAATCAAAAATGGAAATAGAAAGGGACAATTTTGGATCCTATTGTTGTCATACAAATCATACGATGTGCCCTGAGAAGTTTTCTAGACACTATTATCCCATGGTGACATGTCTACCTCATTGCACAAGATCCTATTGGCATATCACAATCAACACAAGAAAGTCTTTATACATGTCAATTTAGTCATTCTCTCCCCATTTTGGATCCAAAAAAAGGAATGGTTTCCCCTTGTTAAATTATTGACCATCACTAAAAGACATTTTTTTGGTCACACGGTGCATTGCTAATATGGTGAATGATTATCCTCGACAATAATCACAAAAAATCGCCTGATCCCAAGCCCTTTTAAATTAAACAATTAAATTAAATAATGGGAATTGTGGGAACCAATCTCAGTCATAAAACTCAAGAGACTTACCAACATTGTCTCATAAAACCCCTTAACAACCCATCCATGTATTTTAAAAATTCTAAGAAAAGTCACCTCATATCATATAACATCCTTTTGATAGACATCTTGATCTCATGAAGTCCCTTGAAAATATTGGTATGACAATATGAACGATACTTTTCATCTCTAAATGATTAAAAAATACCCCATTAATTGGACATAATCCCATAAATGGGGCATTAATGTGTTGGTGTTGCAGTCACTTAAAATCATTTGAGACCCCCTGAATGAACTATGTCAGGACTCCGTAGAGACATGTGATGATAAATCTGTCCACTGACTCCATCATAGATTTTTTTAATGTGAACCATGAAAAACTTTATATAACTAGGGTGGAGAGGCCTATAAATACCCCCACCACATCATGAAAAAAGAACTGTTACATAGATGTCGATGTTTTGGGACCTTGCACAAGTGCACCCTAACATTAGAGAGGATTTCTTACAGTGACTGATCTCATGACAGGTAAATGATTCTATCATGAATGATATAGGGAAAAATTTATGTGATCATTCAATATGAAAATACACTTCAAGTGATCACTAATAGATGAGGTGTAGGAATTATGTCATTTTATTTGAAATCCATCCCACATATTTTCAAAAACATGATATACATATTGAAATATAATTCTGAAAAAATATATTACATATTCAATTAAAGTCTTGAAAAAAGACTAAAATATGGGTGACTTATTTGAAGAATAAATATGTTGATCCTCATGTGCTTTGTGTGAGACACATCAGTCATGTAATATCACTGGGACATAATTCACAGGTCACACAACATTCCCTTGGTATACTGTTTGGATCATGCGAAGTGCCTTGTACATATTATAGAAAGTCATATGAAAACCCCTAGGAATGCCACCCAAGTCTCATGAAACCCTCTTGTCTGATAATTGAAGCCTCAAAATTTCCTCTAGATATGTCACTCAAATCATATGTATACATCATCATGTATCAACTATGTCTCTCAATAACACTAGGTCATGCAGCTTTCTCTTGCAATGTTGCAAAGAAATGTTAGCAAATTATCATGATGAAACCCAAAAAAGTAATCCAAGATATGTGGAAACCTATGATATATTTCACGATGACTCTATGGATGACCTCTAAAAATTACATATATCATTTATGCTAACCCTACGGAAATTTAGCGGGATCATGTGACCCCCTCAAGGAATATCTTTCAGGACCATGTGATTGTTTCTAGGATAAGTTATCGTGGACTTGTGATTTCCATTAGGAAGTTCATCCTTGAACATGATACAACCATTAGATATTACACTAAGGTTATGTGATTTCTCTTATACAAGTCAGCTGGATCATGAAATTTTCTTTGGATATTTCAGGAATACACTATACGACATGTCATGTAGACAATCAAGGCATGTTGAGTTGAAAACCAAAACATGACAGTTAGAAAAACATGCCATTTCAATCGAAAATCCCAGGATGTGATATTATTTTCCATCCTCATAATTTATGGCTTGATCAGTGTCATAATATGATAGGTCCATATATAAGGGAAACAATAGTGTTTAATCCCTAACCTGTTGAACTATGCGGAATCGGATTCCTGTCAAAACTATGATATGTAGGTTTCCTTGCTATGGCCCTAAAATGAACTCAAATGGGAACCCAATTTAGTATAAGTCCCATCATGTCTCTAAAATTTCAACCATTTGGGCCCAATCATTCCTATTGTCTGACCATCCTTCCTTATCAATTAGTAGACTGATAAGACAATTGAACTATGATGATTCAAATTTCATTGATTACCAAGATACATAGGACTCATTCCAAATTCCTGAGTTCCATATTAAACATCCCAAGGTATGTCCTACTACATAATCCCTACATCCATATAAAGTGAGGCTAATTTATTTTATCTCTTTCTTCTCACAATGATTACAGCTCGCGTGAGAATAGGGAGTTGAATTGGTCATGTCATTCACATCATGAATCACCACCAGCTAGAGAAATCTTAGTATGTAATCTATAATTAGTGTAAAAATATAAAAATCCATCATTTAAGTTCATATAGCATAGGAATAGTCCTGAGGCTCAAACAAAGTATGTTAACTCAGATTCTTTCTATAATCAAGACAGATAAAAAATCTCCTTGAGACTCGAGCTCAATTATTCGGTGCCTAAATGCCCATAAATATTTATTTTCTTCTCGACTTTAAACTATATAGTTTTAATGAACAATGTACACTTATATTCATGAAATAAAAAATATATGTTGGATGCCTCATAATGGCTCAATTCATCCCTCGTAATATTAAATATATCCCTACATGATAGGAAATTATGAATTTCCTAGTAATGTTGCATCATAATATAAAAATATAATCATTACTAGGAGATGGATGAAGAACCTCATGTAGATTCAAATGGATTCAATAATTAGACCCTCACATTCTTCTGTACATAAATGGGGTGAAACTATGATCATTTTGTTAGGGTAATATATCTCGTATCATGATTAGAAAGACATTATCGAATATATCATAACTTTATGGGAGTGTCCTAGAGTCAGAAAAAATCTCCCCCCCCCCCAAGTTGTGTTGAGCCTAACCTCCCATCCACTCGACCAATGTGGGTTACTATGTGTCATTGGTTCTAAAACCCCAACTGACCACCCACTTTTGGAATATAAGCCTATAAACAACTATGGATGTCATAATCATTGAGAATTTTAGTTAAAAACAATAATGGTAACCTTAAAAAATGATTGTGCTACACATTTAACCTCACTCACTCACAATCAAATGTCATTCCAAACCAATCACACATCACAAGTTTCTCTTCATTAGAAGAAAAAATGGTGAACCAAATATGAGTCTCTAAAATAATAGAATTATAGTTTAATCATGTGTTATTCAATATTTATTTTCATATTCCATTTAATCCATTACAATGTAACTAATGAAAAACCCTCATAAAAAGAATGGTTGGTTTTCCATATGTTATTCCATATTTTTTGAATATAAAACAAATATGATAAGACTCACATAGATATTATTGTTGATCCACTGTAATAAGGGTTTCAATTAAATGATTACATATATGCTTTGAAAATTCAATACATGACGAATTTTCTGATTAGTAATAGAAGGAAGGTTGTGTTAACAATGAATATCTAATTGAGCACAAATTATGTATACAATATTACACTAATTGGTCAACTTTTCCCTTACTATCTACATGAATGAAGATGTTAACCTAATAAAAAGAATCCTAATTCAACATAATGTATCTATTTAGCTATTTTTCACTCAATTAATTTATATTTTCAACCACTATTGTCACACAATGATCTCACCTTCTCGACAACATCAATGGAAGGTTGAGCACAAAATTATCTATGAATACCACCATCATGGTACAATCCTGACTCTTCAAGATACCTATAGATGTCTCCAAATAATAAAACATAAAATTCAACATTTCCAAGTAAATTTGAATCTAATATAGTGGCCCTAAATTCCATAGACAACCTCATTGGGAGCATATCCTTGGAGCATGAAAATAAACAACTTCAGTCTATCCTGATGGTGGAATAGGGAGTCAAATATGGATTCCATCGTATTTAGGGGCCACAGAGTAGGTTTCATGATAACTATTGTACATATCACCATCCCAATAGAACCCACCAGTCACCTACTCAAGGTACCACCCAACACACTATGCCTCTCATAACCATGCACGTGCAATAAGAAAGACACATCATATGAGGGAGGCTCTAGATAAATGTGAGTGGGACTATATCCCCACTCATACTAATGATGCCTATTGGAATAGTTTGGTAGTGACTGGGTATATGTATTATATCCCTTCTCAATTTGAGAAAGTATGTGGTCATATTCCTAAAATATTAATGGGGGAGGCATAAACCCTACCCCCATTTCGGAAGCCCATCTTTATATTTCAGGGGCACAAGGAGGGAATAATGAGGATCATATCCCATCTTCAATAAAAGTTATATAAAAATATATAGTGGTGGTGGAAAATGTACATTCTTATATCCCTGGTCACAATTTTCTATAATTTCATTAAATCATTGAAACAGTTGAAGAACTCCACCGGTATATTCCAACACTAGTATAGGTATATGTACATGAACATATTCACATCCCTAGAGCCAAGGAATCTCAACACACTTATCAATGTGAACAAATGGTTTATTTGAATATAGAACACATTTTTACTCATCCTTAGAGGATTATTGGAATATTCTGGTAAATGACGAGGTGTCATATGGGTCTCTTATTCTCATTCCAACAATAACTCACCAAGTGAGAGTGGAACGTGCCTTAGGACAAGGACACATTACTATTTGAAAAAGAATGGAACCATATTCAAATCCCCATGATCATGATGATGTCCCCATTCTTCCGAAGACTCACCAAATGAGGGGACCACATGCCTCGGGATGGGCTCACATACCTATCGAAAATGATGAGAAGCATACTCTAATGTAATATGATTAGGATCATATCCCATTTCTGGATGGGGTGAACCACATAATAATGGAACATGCCTCGGGACATGATCATAATAATTTCAATAAATTTGGATATAATTTTCTATCAAATCATTAAAGATAGTATCATATTCCTACTTCCAATGATGAACGACTATAACAACATCCTTCTGAGGAAATATATGAGGAGACCCATATCCCTTCTCACATTATAGAGGTCCATCATCATATTCTCGTGGGAAATTCATATTCAGACCAAGAGGATATTCTTATTGCAACTAGGATCACCAAGTGATCTTAGAAAATAGTTAAAGGAAGTCCCATATCCCTACCAAAAATGACTAGTGGGACATTCCAAAGGCTCATGATCAGGAATCTTCTTTTGACTAAGTCTCTCCATGTATTAATGGAATGTTCCTATGGATATGCTAATATTATTTTTAGTACTGATAATTATCATTTTTATATTCCAATAGCTTCTCAGAAACATTCTCATAATCCTATAGCATGATATGGTTATAAATAACTTCTAGAAACTATCATACAATATGCTCATATTTCATTAAAATTCCAAAAGGAATGTCGGCATAATCTAGCCACCACACAGAATTAAGATCAATCCCTTATCTGGTAAATTCTTGTGTCCTTAAGGTTATTTTATAAAATTTATCAACACCTCAAGGTTCTGTGATATTTTCAACTGAAGTTTAATATGATCAGTACATTGATAGTCATCTTTATGGTTGTGTGGATATGGATTACATGGACTCTCCTCCTCAAATATTCTGTTATCAACCTCCCTAGAGTGGTATCTCCCATGAAAAATGAAATATGTTAATTCCCCTAGAAACATTCCCATAGAGAGGTGCTAATAACATAGACACCATGGTTGAGATAAGTTCATGAAACATTGGGTTCCACCACATATAGTTCACCATCAACTTCTAGATTCACTCTACTCCAGTCTACAGGTAACCCTAGGAACCATCTATTGTTGTCTAATCTGATGGATAAATGTATGTTTGATGAAGAGGAGGTTGACATGGGAATATGGATAGTTTTATTTAGAAAAAACCTCTCCACCATGTTCTAGACCCTCAAACATCTTACTATGAGGTCCCATGTGAGATAGAAGAATTGTTCATGCCTTTTCTATGACAATATATGTCAGCTACTCATGAAAAAATAAATGATATATATATCCTTGTTCTAGGGTTTGAGTATGAGATTCATCTCATCAATAAAATCTATTTTCATCTACATATAGAAACATTTTCTGTATATTTATTCCCATGAATGGAGGAGAATGAAAAAAACATTTTTAGTGTATATCTCTGCACTACAACAAATCACCAATGACTGATTTCTAGAGCATTGGCTGACATTCATATCCAAGGATGTGTGAAATATGGATAATTAAACTTCAATATATACACAAATTAAAAGAACTATTTATATATAGTTTCCTCTAATATCATATATATCAGGGAAATCATGGGATCTTGTTATTTGGGAGCTTTTTTGGTCACTACACATAAATTCCCCTACTTCATATATTCCAAGACATCACAGATGAAGGAATAAAATATCCAAAAATCCTTTGAACATGGATTCTCAAAGAAATTTCAATAATTTTTAAATGGGGAATCCAATGATGCAGTCAAACTAATAGCATCCAGTATTGTTTTTGAATAATTTCATCGGGGCACGTGTCATTATTCTGTGACGCACTAATTATTGCCCCATATTCCTGCTTTCCAAAGGTGTTTGGCATTCATCACTTCTTCAGAGATGTTAGTTCCTTGATTAAAATAGGATGATGGAATTATATTCTATCCTTCAATGTATTCCTCCTCATAACAAATCACATATTCTGGGTCTCCCATAAATATTAAGTAATTATTCATGAAAATATTACTGGTGCCATATATTTTTGGATGCTGGTTAATTAAACTACTTCCATTAGGACATTCCAAGGGGTATAAACATGGAAAAAACATTTTATCAGAGAAAATGGTAACATCACGTATGTTGAGGAATCTGTAGATGTGTGTACATTGGAATACATGTATTCTTAATCGTAAGATGGAATCTCAAGGATGTATAACCTGAGGAATCCCAGAATGGTCATGAGGTATATTATGATGGAGGCATGTCTTTGAGATTTTCCTCATCTTCCCAAGTTTAACATAGGGTATTCTACGAGTTTAACATCTTTTGAAGATGGATCGTACTAATCATAATTCCCTATATAGGTTAATTATATTGGTATATCTCTAAGAGTGAGAATATAGGGTGTTTACCAGGTATATGGATTAGAAAACCCAATAAGAGCATACCTAGGGTGGTATGTCCCGGAATTGGAAGATATAATACTGTGATGTATGATATGGACACCACTGAGGGTGGATTAGAAAGAGTTCACCCTATATAGGGGGACACCAAAGGGATGGATCAGAATGCTCAATGAGAACAGACCCAAGGCGGTGTGTCCCATAAAGGGAAGATATCACGCATGAGAAGTCTGATCTAGAAACCACTAAAGGGGGATCAGGGAAAGTGTACCCCATAAAGGGGAACACCAGGTTTTACCATTGGATGGGATTGAACCTTAGGGATTCTTAATAGGTACCATGGGTAGAATAGAGGGGTTAAAACCCACGTAGTTTGAAGGGAGATGAATCTAGGTGTATACAAAGGACAACAACTCGAAGATAAGGTGGGGCTTATGCATGGTTAGTAGACCATTTCAATAGGGACACTCTTGGTTGGATGTATATGGACTGTGTGGGTATTTCACTTTTTTGGCTGCCTGAGAACTGGTTTGATGCAACTAAGGGGAAGACTAAGGATATGGGCCCCAAAAAAGTGGATGATAATGTTTACCAGTATTTCAGGTTAAACCTCATGGAGGCTTCCTATATACCATGTACTTGAGACATGTATCAAAACAAACTTAGTTATAAAGAATGAAATTTAATGTCATGCAGTAAAAAAGTGGAATATATTTTAACGTCATGTGGGACGATGGTGAACCGATGTGAAGTGGTAGGGACCTATGGATTATGGTATTGAACCTCTGGGAGACTTCCTACGTACATTTCTTGAAAAGGGAAAGGATCAAAGTCCATGTAGTTTAGTGAAAAGTGGAATGGGAATTATACACTAAGAAGGCCCAAATTGTATTTCATGGTGACAGTTTACTCAATGCTCATGTGAGTCATACTCCATGTGAGAAAAAAGTGTAAACAATAGACCTGATGATCGTGGCACAATTGTGTGGCCACGAAGAGTGGTAAATGGGGCTTACACATGGAAGTAGCCTAGGATCAACTAATAAGTAAAAAATATGGAATTTTATTACTCATTTAAGATTCCCTAGTGCTCATAAAAAGTGGAAATAGTGGTTTCGGCTTATATATGGAATCAACCTGAGTGTCACTAAGGAGCGACAATGGTGAATGGGGCATATCCTTGGAAGCAGTATGGGAGGCACTAAGGAGGGGGAATGAAGGATGTGTCTTACATGTGGAAGCTTCCTGAGTTCCAATAAGGAGTGTAAATGGTGAAATGGGATTCTAAATTGACACTTATTGAGGGCTACTATGGAGAGGCAATGGTGAATGGGTCTTACACGTGGAGGCTTCCCTCATGGAAGTAGCTCGGGTGCCGCTAATGAGTGGTAATGATGGATGGGGATTACCCATGGAAGTTACTTGTGTGATCTTATGGAGCACCAATGGTAAAATGGTATTATGTGTGGATGTTACCCGGGTGCCACTAGGGAGCAGCAATGGTGAATGGGTTTTTCACATGGAAGCTTCCAGGGTACCGCTAGGGGGAAGCAATGGTGAATGGGGAGAATGCATGGAAGTATCCTGGGTGCCACTAGGGAGCGGCAATGGTGGATGGGACTTATGCATGGAAGATACATGTAATTTATTCTTCATTTAAATTTATGAGTTCATCCCAACTCACTTTTGCGTTGAGCCATATAATTGGGGCTTACAGAAATGTTCTAGGGAACAAGCGGGATAATGCCAAGGGTATTGGAATCAGTCTAAACAAAGGGAGATGAAAAGTGCGGATCATATGACCAAAATTCGGAACATAATGGCGGTAACATGTTGAAGGGAGATAACTACTGACCATATTTGAAATGAAACATCCATATTATGTTAGAATGAGATGGAATAAAACAAACGAGACCCAACCATTGACCGTGTTCGAAGCATGGGGCCATATTCGAAATGTCACCCAATGTCTTTGGGAGAGTTTTCCAAGAACAGTAGGTGAGATGAAGTGGCATGAGACTAAACCATTTTGGGGCTCCCTTTAAACCTGAAATAGGATGAAGATCCAAATAAAGGAAACACGAAGCATGAGGTGGAGTGAGGAATGCTCGATTAGATTCCAACGCTCTTGAAAATATTCCACTTTAATCATGGAATGCGGCATATTATGCTTGTAACATAAGGTATATTATGCTTGTAACATAAGGAATGTATTATTTGGAACAAAATGCATCATATTATTAAATGACAGGGAATTATATAGTTTAAATTCATGTAGTTAAGACTATTGATGTCATATTATTGGGGAATAAGGCTTCTCTTTTATGCAGAAAGAGGAATCCTATGTTTGTCATATAGGGTGTGCTGCAGTTTATATTCATGTAGAGAGGACTATGGACATCTTATGCATGGAAAATAAGGCATATCCTTTTTTAAGCAATAGGAATCATATGTTTGTCATATATGGTGTACTACAGTTTATTGTCATGTAGAGGGGACTGTTGACAACTTATGCTTTCCGTATAAGGCATCTACTTTTTGTAGAAAGAGGGATATTGTGATTGTCATATAGGGTGTACTATAGTTTATAGACATGTAGGGAGGATTTTTGGTCATAAGGTTCCTACCAATGGCCAGTGCGGGACTTATGAAATAGCATCCCTTTCTGGTCTAACCCAATTAGGAGCTAGGTGAGTGGGTTTTGAGGAGTATATTGAGGAATGTTTCGACACAAGGTACTTGGGGAACTGATAATGAGAATATTAACTCATGAAATGAGAAAGGGACCCCGGGGAATATGTCAACACAAGGTATTTCAATGATTTCAGAGGAGTATCTCACACCATGGTATTCCATAGGTGGAAGTGGTGTGCGCATAAGGGAAGAATGTAAAATATTGTCGACCGAACCTGAATAGTTTGTGGTGTGACTCTCCATTTTTAATGGGGGTAAGTGAAGGTAGTGAAGGGACTAGAACAGAGGGTGGAGACTGTATCCTGATAGTGATCTTGAACGGGGGTATGAGGGAAGATACACCATAGTTTTTTCTGGTGGGCAAGAAGGTGGGTGCTTAATGAATGATAGGGCTTCGTGAAGGAAAGAGGTTCATAGGTCATAGGGTCTCACGAAGGATGGGTATTCATGGATCTCAGGGTCTTTTGAAGTAACTCCATGAAGGAAGGTTGCTTATTGAAGTAAGGGTGCTTCAAGAAGGAAGGACTTCAGTAGATCAGGGCTTCACCTTAGCAAATAGATCAATATTTCAAAAGTGCTCTATAAAGTCTTAATGCTTCACAGAGCCTCAACCAACCTAAAAGGGGATCCCTTCTTTGTGAAGGGTGGTGGCCTTCTTGAATGGAATCACATCATGGTGCTCAGGAGCACCTCAAAATGGGAGATCAACTACCAAAGGGTGGTGTTACCATTCTTATGAAGGGAGTGAGTGGGATATTTATAGTCAACAGAGGGTAGTGGGGATCACCGTGAAACAAAAAGGATGTCGTGAAGAGGATGGTGCTTCTCAATTGGAGGTGTATCCATCATACTTGCAAAGGATTTCATCATTACTCCATGGAGGAATCACAAATGTATCTATGGGATTACATAGGCTTTTTTCATAGTGCTCTATAACTTTTTCGAATGTATTTGTCAAATTGCAAAGGCTTTAATAATTACTTTACAACATTCGAAAAGGGAACTCTGTGAATGGGCTCCATGAACCAGTTTTTATCCAAAATTTGAATGGTCATAACTTCTAATCTATAACTCCATTTGGAATCTACTACCATCCAAATAAAAGCCTTAGAATCAAGAAATTATATGAGATCATATATGGTAGCATTCATAGATTCTTGTGGAAAATTTTTCTAGTTACAAAAAATCCCCCCTAAGAATGGGGTCTAATGAGGATGAGGAGTGCGAGGCGGACCACATTCTAAGGAAATGGCTAAGTAAAACACCTACCATGGGGTCAAATATATCTCGATCACATTGATAAAATAAAAAACCAATTCTCTAAGCCCACATGAGTCAGGCTCGGTGTGTGAAACAAAATACAATAGAAGATCATTGCCATGTATGAGAGTGATAAACAACAGATGATGTTCTAGGGTCAGAATGGAACATCTATCACCGTTAGTAGTGTCCTGAATAAGTAGAGTCGCAATTGAAGAATATGGGTCTCTAGATATCCGAAAATCTTTTTCTAATGCGCAATAGAGCATGAGAGATGTAATTTCACGGGCATTAGAATAAATCCAAATAAATGGAAATGGAATGTGTGAATCATGATACCCACAATTCATAACTCAATGAGGGTGGCATGAAGATGGATGATTAATGTTGACCAAATTCAAAAAATAGCATCCACATCATGTTAGCCTAAAATTGGAAAAATAAAATGATGGCCAACCACTGACTGTATTCGAAAACACGGGGAAAATTTTAAAGTGTTGTCTGATTCCCTTTAGAGTGTTGGCCTAGTATAGTTGGGAATTCTTATAGCCGAGCATCCAAACTATTAGGGTGTTCATTAATATGTGGAGGAGGATGATGGTACAAATAAAGGTAACATGAATCATGAATATAGATGGTGGGTTGCTTGAATGAAGTCCAAAACTCCTGAAATTATGGCATTGTGATGAAAGAACATTGGGTAAGCATATTGGTCTGATCTAGGATCAAACCTACTTCTAGATAGGACCTCTCTGGTGAGTTCCTAGAATGACTTGCAGTTTTATGTCATGAAAATGAGGATGAATGATAAAAAGTATAGCATTGTACAGTGAGGACGATGAACAAAATAGTGTAATTTTATATGACCAAGACGTTTCACATATATTTAAGGACATACTTCCTAGAAAGGGGATAATAGTTTAATTTCATGTTTTTACAGACTATACTCTCATAGTTTAAAATCATAGAGTATGGAACATAATTGGGAAAACGACCTTCAAGGGTTAATGATCTTGTGGTTGGGCCCAAGGTGAGGTCCCTGGAGTTCCCTATATATCTCACAAGGGAAAAAATCAAGCTGAATGTAGTTCTTGAGTCACAAAATTGTTTGAAACCAACACATGTGGGGGTATTCCCCTCTAGTGATGGAACTAAATCATCCCATAATTATTATGGGTCATCCTGAACATATCCTGGGTGGGGCCACAGTTTAAGTTCTTGTGTTGAATTACATGGGAACCCCAAGGGAAAGATATGTGGTGCAGTACATAAATATAATGTAAATGAGGATAATAGAATTACACACTACACCACACATTCCTAAAAGGGGGATAGGTCCAAGATGTGAGAAAGTTGAAAGGGTTTGATGTTGAACCTTAGATGAAGAGTCTAGGTGTCACTACGTTTTCCATGAGAATGAGAATAAATCCACACATAGTTCTTCTAGAAAGTATTGCATATGGAAAATACCAAAGATAATGGTATCCTCTCATGTGAGGAAAATCATAGTTATTACGCAATATAAGGTCATGCAATCTAGGACACTATAATTATTAGTTTAAAGGTCATAGAGTTCAAACATTATGAGGTGGAGAGGTGATGTATAGCATCATGAGGAAACCTAATGTGAATGTGGATAGATTAATTCTAAAACAAATCACACTTTTCCAAATAGGAAAACCAAGGAAAATAAGGGGGAGAAAAGGTTCATGACTCTATAGTTGTAACGAGAGGTAAAGTACACATGCATCACTTCATATATCACAATGGGAGATTCAAGCCACACCAAGTTCTAGAATGCGGAATGGGATAGGCATAATTGAAAAGGGGAAATTTCTTCTTTAACGAAGACATCATATGGTTGGGTAGTTTATAGGTACACTTACTATATGTAAGTGGTATATTTTAACAAAATACGATAATGATTTAAGAGATCCTAGTTTATGGTCTTAGAGCTTAGACCAATGGGAAGTGTAATTCATCCATGCAGGCACAAACCTTACCAATATCCCTAAGCCCACATGATCCATGTTCGGTGTGGGAAATAAGGGTGCAGAAGATATTTAGAACCAATCGATGTACATGGTGGTGAATGAAGGTGCATAGTCAAGGATGACCCCACGAAGTCATTTCGTCCTCTCAATGAGAAATGGTTCATGGAGGAATAACATATATGGATTCAAGATTCATATAAACATTATAAAATGGAAAGGGATGTGAATCCAAACACCAATATTTGGGGTATAACGGGGTTGGTGTAATGATGGAGGATAACTATTGACCATATTTAAAGCACATTATCAATATCATGTGACATGGGATGGGAACAAACAAGTGAGGGTAGACCACTAACTTTATTCAAGATGTGGGACATATCTCAAATGAAGTTCAAAATCATTCAGGACCTTGGTCCAAAATGGTAGACGAGTCATAAGGCTGAGCATCCATATCACCTAGAGGTCCATTCAAGTGTGATAGATTATTGAGACCCAAGAAAAGGGGCATGTGAAGCGTGGAATTAGAATAATATCATGTACAAACATAATTAAAAAATATAATCCATAAACCATAGTGCACTTGATCACATTGATGAGGAAGGGAAGAGGATGAAGGACTCATATAGGGATAGAAAATTCTATGATACGATCAAAAGAAAGGGTTGAAATGGTTTAGTGAGCTTGGGGATGGTCTGGAGGTGAAATGTCGGGGCATTCCTACGTATCCTGTGTGGGAAGGAGTCATACCATATGTAGTTATTGACATTATATGCAACTTAACATCATGTGGTAAGGATGAAATGGATAGAGTTTTCCCAATAGAGAAATGCATATGTCACGACAAAATAACCCGATGTGAATGAGGAAAAAAGAATTCCACATACCACATCATTCACGATCCCTAAAGAGAACCCAGGCCAGGGGGGTGAGAAAATTTATAGAAGAACCTAAGGCTGGACCCGAGGAAAAACTTTCCAGGCTTTCCTACATATCCTGTGAGGATAGTAATCAAACCAAACATAGTTTTGAGAATTTCATGTAGTTTAATGTAATGTGGTATAGATAAAGATGAAAGCATAAATCCCATAGGGGGGACATAGCACAACTATTATAGGCCTGACGTGAATGGGAAAACGCCAACATGCCACACCATGTAATACCATAAGAATCATGGATCAGGGGATGAATGGGAGAGGTATGTTATGGATCCTAGACTGACCTGGGGAGTAAATACCTGGGAATTCATACATATCCTATGAGGGAAAGAATCAAGTTGCACTTAGTTATTTTATTCTGTGAAGTTTAACATCGTATGGTAAGGAAATAAAGGGAGATCCATGATGATGGACATGTGACATGGTAGTTGTAAGCCTGACGTGAATGGGGGAAAAAGTCCACTTCGCGCCTCATGCCCCAAGATACCTAGGCTGAGAGGCCAAAAGGAAGGTAGAATCAATGTTACCTAGGGCTGAACCTAAAGACCAAATTTCTGGGAGTTCCTATATATTCCATAAGGATGATAATTAATCCACATGTAGTTCTAGAAGTCCATGTAGTTTAACGTCATGTGGAAAAGATGAAATAGATCTTAGTTTAAGTTCATAGAGTTCGTACCATAGATTCCAAGTTTAATGTCGTGTTCACGGGATAGAAGGGCATTAAAAGATGAATCATCACGCCTGATATTTTGGAGACCATGGGGACAGTGATAACAATAGTGGATAATTGTATACCTTATTTGAATCATAGTATCCATATCATGTGAAATAGGATGGGAACGAACAATTGAGCCTCAACCACTGACCCTATTCTCAACACAGGACTTGTATCAAATTGTAATTCAATATTATTCAGGATGTTGGGCCAGAACAGAAGGTGATCCAAGGTGAAATGAGACCGTGAACTAGGGGGGTCCTTTTAAATGTGATAGATTTTGAAAAACCAAATGATGGGACATATGAAGTGTGGAATTACCCATGTAATTTTTCATCTTATGGTAAGGGTCAGGGAGTTGTAGAGCTCAGACCATAAATTATGTTTACGAATAGTATTTTTTCATCATGAAAGATGAAAGGGAACATAATATAAGGTCATAGAGCTCCAACCATTTTCATTTTATCATCATGCAGGATGAAGATGAACATTTGAATGTCATCCATGATGATATTATAGTTTAGTGTAATGTGGGAAATAGATAAAAAAATTAACGTCTTGCAGGAAGATATTACTATTGAATGTCACACGGGAATGACATGAATAGTTTGACATCATGTAAGATGATATTATAGTTTAAGTTCATGTAGGAAAGATATGAATAGTTTAACATAGTGTAGAATGATATAACAATTTAACATCATGCGGGATGAAGATGAATAATTTAATGTCATGTAGGATGATATAATAGTTTAACATAATATTGGATGAAGATGAATAATTTAATGTCATGTAAAATGATATAACAGTTTAACATCATGCGGGGTGGAGATTAAAAGTTTAATTTCATATAGGATTATTTAACAGTTTTACGTCATGCAGGACATAGATGAATAGTTTAATGTCATAAATATTGATATAACAGTTTAATGTCATGCGGGAAGAAGATGAACAGTTTCACATCATGTAGGATGATATTACATTTTAACATAATACAGGACGGAGATGATCTATTTAATGTCATGCAGGATGGAGATGAATAGTCTAACGTAATTTAGGATGATATAATATTTTAACATCATGCGAGATGAAGATGAATAATTTAATGTCATGCATGGCGATATTAAAAGTTTAATGTCATGTATGATGAAGATGAACAGTTTAACATCATTTAGGATGTTATAATAGTTTAAAATCATGTGATATGAAGATTAATAGTTTAACATCATGTAGGATGATATAATAGTTTGACATCATATAGGATGAAGATGTCTGTGTCGCTCACCTATATCAGTACACATCCTATAAAAAATACTAAGACTATGTGATTCATGCTCAGTGTGGGAAATAAGGAGTATTGATGGGATTATCCTAACACATGGAAGCGCATAGGAAGGGGAATGGATATGTCAAGAATGGAATATTCTAGAGACACTGGACTTCTTACTCAACATGAAAAGATGTAGAGAACAACAACACCATGGGTGTTGGAGTTCCACCTAAACATAAATAGGTGGAAAAAATGTTAATCACAGTATCTAATATCATGATCATAATGATTGTGGATTAACGATGGAGGATAACTGTTGACCATGTTCAAAACATAGTAACCATATATTGTTACCTGGAATGAGGACATACAAATGATGGTTGACTGTTGACCATGTTCGAAACATGATTCATGTCTCAAAACTTTGTTTAATGTATTCTGGGGCATTGGCCCATGATAATAGGTGATACAAATTGGTATGATGCCACACATTTAGGGGGTCCCTACAAAAGTGAAGAAGATGAGAATCTAAATAAATTGATGACGCTAAGCATGTAAATGGGATGGGAGTATTCCCATTTGAAGTAAAACACTCTAGGTCATACGCTATAGTGTATTTGAGCACATCAATATGGTGATTCTAAAATATGGATTTGAACCCGTTCTCAAGGACAATTTTCCTGAGGTAGTTTTTTAATGTGTCATGTAGTAGACCAGTTCTGAACGCATAACACTCTCTCATTTGGGATCACATGGAATTATAATGTTTTACATAATGTGGTGAGGATGTGGATCCATCTCATGCTTATTATATAAGGCCTCCTTTTATTGAAATAGGGTAAGGCTACAGTTTAACATCATGTGATAAAGATGATAGACATGTAGTTTAACATCATATGGTAAGAACATTTCATCATAATATTTAATGACATGTGATTGTGATAATTAGTGGCTGTGTACTAAGGTCAAATAGATTTTACTATGGTTTTTTGGTTTTAGGTCCCATATCTTTGACTGAAATGTCACATATTTTATCATCATGTGACCAAGACGTTGTCCTATATTTGAACATAACGCAACTAAGAAAATTTTTGTTATACACTTTAATGTCATGCAACTGGGATGTGAAACCACAAGGATTTTTTTAGTATATGGATAGTCGTATCTACCCCCTTATAATAGTATGAGATCCTTGAGGATGTGGGGGATCCATATGATGGGATTAAATAAAAATTCACCTAGGGTGATAATGGGTGTTCTCCATGAATGATTTGGGCTACCTCGCAGGGAACATTACACATTATAGTGTTCATGTAATAGGGAGGACCTCTATGGTTGATGAAATGTATTATTTTTGGAAGACACATAGTGTCTTAAGTATGGTAGGTATGATAGATTTCCCTCATTAAAAAGGTTCAAAAAATCATGGAAGGTTTGAAATCCTAGAGAATTGGTATGATTGGGCAATGGAGCTCGGAAGGTGTGAAATCCCATAGAATCCATACAATAGTGCGATGGAGCCCGGAAGGCATGTAATCTTGAAGAGTCAGTACAACGGGGTGATGAAGCCTAGATTTTGTGGAATACTAGAATTTCAGTATGAGGGGACAATTGATCTATGAAGGTGTTGAAGCTTGGAATGTCAGTACGATGGGGTGATAGATCCCAGAAGGCATGGAATCCTGGAATGTCCATATGATGGGGCGATGGATCCTAGAAGGCATGGGAGCCTAGAACATTGGTATGATGGGGCGATAGAGCCTTGAAGGCATGGGGACCTGGAACGTCGGTAGGACGGGGTGATGGAGCCCAAAATGTGTGAGATCCTGGAACGTTGGTACGATGGGGTGATGGATCCCAACAGGAATGAGTACCTGGAACATTAGTTCGACGGGGTGATGGAGCCCAAAAGGTGTGGGAGCCTGGAACATTGGTACGATGGGGAGATTGATCCCAAAAATAATGGGTTCCTAGAGCATCAGTATGATAGGGTGATAGAGCCCATAATGTGTGAAATCATGGAATGACTGTATGATGGGGAAATAGAGCCCAAAAGGTTGGAAGCCTAAAATGTGGGTGGGATGGGGTGATGGAAATCATAAGGAATAGAAGTCTAGAGCATCGGTATGATGGGGAGATGGAGCTTGAAAGGCATGGAATCATAGAGTGTGTGTATGACGGGGTGATGGAGTCCAAAAGGTGTGGAATCCTGGAGTGAAATCTTGAAATGTAGTGTAACCAAATAATAGATATGATCAAATTATTCCTAGTACTGGTTCTTTAGATAATGGCATGGATTTGAAATGGGGAGGACCTCTATGATGGCTTTTGTAGCTGAATGGGGAGGACCACCATGTTGGTTGATGTTGGCGATGAGGAGGACCTTTTTGTTAGATAATGGAAATGCAGGGAGGACCTCTGAAATATCTAATTATGGAGATGGGGGGATTCTGTACCTAATGATATCTGTGTATATAGGACCTTCATAATGGCTGGGGATGGCAACAGGGAGGAACTTTGTGCCGAATGATAGTGGTGCAGGGAGTACCTCCGCAATGGCTTATGGTGCTATTGGTGATGTTCCATTATATTGGGGTGGTTTTCCCCTGCGTGGACCATGAGGATGGAAGAGTTGGTGAGGATCCGATGGATTCAGAGGGTGAATTCACCCTGCATGGCCTATGAAGGTGGAGGGTCCAACAAGGAGCTGATGGTGTCGAGGGGTGGGTGCCCCCATCATGGCTGATAAAGGTGGAAAAGTCAGTGAGGATCTGATGGAGTTGGTGGAAGGATTCCCCTGGAATGGCTTATGAAGGTGGAGAGGTCAGCGAGGAGTAGATGTTGTCAGGGGGTTCCCCCAGCATGGCAGATGAAGGCGGAGGAGTCAGCGAGGAGCCAATGGAGTCGGGGGTGGATTCCCTCAACATGACCGATGAAGGTGGCGGTGTCGGTGAGGAGAAAATAGAGTCTGGCGGAGGATGACCCATGTGCAGCCGATGAAGGCGGTGGTGTTAGTGAGGAGATGAGGGCCACTTATGTTTAGGAACCCATTGTTACTCATCCTCATAAACATGAAGGGGGGGATATTAACATGGGTGATGCCTCAATTTGGTCATCCCTAACATTTTTCTTTTGTTCACAGTCAAAGGAGCAGACATTCACATAGTTTAAACCCTTTTTTCAAATCTTTCTGTCAAGGTGCACATCATCATGTTGTGACACACTGATTGTTTCCCTGCATTCTCTGTTTCCAAAGATGGGAGACATTCATCCCTTATTTAAAGATGTTTTCTCCCTGATCGAAATAGGATGATGGGATATTAGTCCCTCCTTCCATGGATTCCTCCTCGGAACTCATCTCCTAGTCTGGGTATCCCTTATAGATTAAGATGATTTTTGTGAATCTCTTCCCAGTACCATATCATTTTGGACATTGGATAATTACATTTCTTTCATCAAGACATTACAGGGGGTCTTGACATAGAAGAAATCTTTAATCAAAGTAGATGGTAACATCAGTCATGTCGGGGCATCTTTGTATGCATATAGATTAGAATACATGTATTATTCATCATAAGAGGGAATCTCAAGGGCATATAACTCGAGGATTCCCATGTCATTCACATGTCACCTTATGATGGAGGCATTTCTCTGATTTTTTCTTCACCTTCCCATGTTTAACGCAAGGTATGTCGTAAGTTTAACATCTTGAGGAGACATATCAGACTGATAAAAATGCCACATGGGGGCAGATCAGATTGGTTCATCCCTATGAGGGTTCAGCTGGGGTGTTTACTAGGTGGATGGATCAAAACACCTAATAAGAGTATTCCCAGGGTGGTGTGTCCCATAAAGGTAAGCTATCCCATTGTGAAGACTCATATGTGCACTACTGAGGGATGATTAGAAAGATTTCACCCTAGAAATGGGGACACTGAATTGATGGATTAGAACACGCAGTGAGAGTAGAACCATGGTGGTTTATCCCATAAAGGGAAGATATCACGCCATTAAGATTGATCTAGACACCCCTAAAAGAGGATCAAGGAATGTGCACCCCAAAAAGAGGAACACCAGGGATTACCATTGGCTGGTATTGAACCTCAGGGATGTTTCCTGCGTGCCCTATGTAGAAGAAATGGATCAAAACCCACATAGTTTGAAGGGTGATGAATCAGGGTGTATATAAAAGTCAAAAATCTGGAGACATGATGGGGCTTACACTTTTTTAGCATCCCATCACAAGATGGATATGTATTGTGTGGGGTTTATGCATAGTTGGCTTCCAAGGAATGGGTCTGACACCACTAAGCGGTGGACCAAGGATATGGGTCTAAAAAAAGGGGAAGCTGAAGTTTACCAGTGTTTTCGATTGAAATTCAGGGAGGCTTCCTATGTACCTTCTCTATGAGACAGGGATCAAACCCCATGTATTTTGAAATCATATAGTTTAATGTCCTATAGGATGAATGGTGCATACAGTTTAACATCATGTGTGATGAAGGTGAACCAATGTGAAGAGTTTAGGATTGATGGGTAGTGGGATTGAACCTTGGGGAGAAATCTTAAGTACCTTTCATGAAAATTTCAAGGACTAAAGTCCATGTTGTTCAGTGAAAATTGGATTGGGGATTACACACTAAGGCGGCCCTACAAGGATTTCATGGTCACTATTTAATCTAAGATCATGTGATTCATGATCAATGTGAGTAACAAGAGGCAACAACAGACCCGATGATATTGGCGCAAAGGAGCGGCCATGAAGGGTAGTGAATGGGGATTACACATGGAAGCATCCTAAGTGCCACTAAGAAGTGTTAATTGTGGATGGGGATTATGTATGGAATTTCTCATGTTCCACTAAGGGGTGGAAATGGTTGGTGGGTCTTATGCCTGGAAGAAGACCGGTTGTCACTAAGGAGCAACAATGGTGAATGGGGTTTACAAGTGGAAGAATCTTGGGTTCCCTTAAATAGGGGAAATGAATTATGGGGATTACAAATGGAAGCTACCCAGGTTCTTCTAAGGAGAAAAAATGGTGATAGGGCCTTATGCATGGACACTACCCGGGTGCCGCTATGGAGTGAAAATGGTAAATGGGGCTAATGTATATAAGCTTCTCGTGTTTCTCTAAGGAGTGAAAATGGTGGAGTGGGATTATGCATAGAAGTATCCAAGGTTCCACTAAAGATTGGTAAGGATGGATGGAGCTTAGGCGTGGAAGCTACCTATGTTCCACTAAGGAGCGACAATGCTTAAATGGTTTTATGCATGGATGTTTCCTGGGATCCACTATGGAGTAGAAATGGTGAATGAGGCTTATGAATATAAGCTTCTCGGGTGCTGTTAAGGAGCGACAATGGTGGGTGGGGCTTATGCATGGAAGTAGCCTGGGTGCTACTAAAGAGAAGCAATGGTGGATGGGGATTACGCATCGAAGCTTACCATAATTTATTCCTCGTGTCTATCCATGAGGGAATACCAACTCAATGGTGGTTTGAGGCATATAATTGGAGCCTACACCTATGCTCTAGTGCACAAGGAGGATAATTCCAAGGGCATTGGAATCAGTCCAAACAAAGGGAGATAAAAAGTGTGAATCGTATGACCAACATTCATAAAATAATGATGATGGCATGATGAAGGGAGATAAATACAAAGTATATTCAAAACTCATCATCCATGTCACATTATCCTAACATGGAATAAAACAAATGAGGTCCAACTATTGACCGTAATCTAAACACAGGTCCAAACTTCAAGTGTCGTCCAAATTATTTTGGGGAGTTTTCCTATAAATGTGGGTGAGCCTAAGCGACATGAGACCAAGCCATTAGGGTGTCCCTTCACACATTAAATATGATGAATATCCAAATTAAGGTCATACGAAGCATGAGGTGGAGTGATGGAATGATCTAATAGATTCCAACACTCTTAAAATTATTCCACTATAATCATGGCATCATGCTTCTTATGCATGTAACATAAGGCATCTCTTATTTCAAACAATAGGCATCATATTATTGAATGACAAAAAATTATATAGTGTAATGTCCTGTATTGAGTACTATTAACATCTTATTCCTGGAACATAAGCCATCTCTTGTTTAGGGTAAGAGGCATCATATGTTTTTCCTATAGGGTGTACTATAGTTTAAATTCATGTTGAGAGGAGTGTTGACATCTAATTCATGGTGTATAAAAAATCACTTGATTGTATAAAAAGGAATCCTATGTTTTTAAAATAGGGTTTAATATAGTTTATAGTCATGTATAGAGGATGGTTGATATCTTATGTTTAGCGCATAAGGAATCTGTTTTTTGGAGCAAGAGGCATCATATCTTTGTCATATGGGTTGTACTATAGTTTATAGTCATGTAGAGAGGATTGTTGGGAATAAGGCACCTAGCAATGGCTGGTGTGGGACTTAGGCAAGAGAGGAACTTTATGGTCCATCCCAGCATAGGGGAAAGGTGAGGGGTTTGGAGGAGTTTTTTGAGGAATGGTTCAACTCAAGGTACTTGGGGAATTGATGACAAGGACCTCAACTCATGAGATGAGAAAGGGACAAAAAGGAATATGTCGAACAAAGGTATTTAAAGGAGTTCATAGAATTATCTAAAATCATGGTATTACATTGGTGGAAGTGGGGTGTTCAAGGAAAAGTTTCAGCAACTAGGCCTAAAATTTCTGTGGGGAGACTCCTTATTTATCATGGGGTGAGTGGCGGTAGTTAAGGGACTATACCAGAGGGCTAGGACCACAGCCCGATAGTGATCCTGAGTGGGGGTGTGGGGGAATAGGACATGTGGTATGGACCATTGGATGTGAATTTGGTATATTTAGGAAGGATAGGGCTTCACAAAGGAACAAGTTTCATTGAGCATATGGTCTTTTGAAGTATGGGGCTTCACGGAGCTCATAGTCTCATGAAAGAAGGGTGCTTTGCAAAGGAAGGGTGTTTCATGAAGTAATGACTTTAGTGGAGCATGGGATTCACCTTATCAAGGATCACTATATTTAGAGAGTTCTCTGTGGAGTATTATTTCTTTTTGGATCCTCTAGAAACCTGAATGAGGCTCCCTCCTTCACAATGGGAAGAGGTATTCGTGAAGGGAATCACATCACGATGCTCAGCAGTACCATGAAATGGGAGATAGTCTGATAAAATTGTGTCATAATAATGCTTATAAATGGGTTTAGTCAGCTATTTGTAGGAAACTTAGTTTATTGGGGCTCTCAAATAATCAAAAAGGATGATGTGAAGAGGATGGTGCTTCATGATCAGAGGCGGCTCTATCAAACTTGTAGAGGCTTCCATCATTAATCTACAGCGGCGTCTCAAATGTATTCTTTGAATCACAGAGGATTCCATCACGGTGCTATATAATGGTCACAAATGTATCTATCATATTGTAGAGGCTTCCATCCTTACTTCACGGCGTTCATAAACAGAGCTCCATGAATGGGCTCCATGAACCAATTTTGAGCCTAACTTTGAACGCTTGCGATTTCTAATTCGTAACTCCATTCAGGCTCTATGACTAGTCAAATCAAATCCTGTGAAATGAGTTACAATATGAGATTATAGGTAGAATTATTGGTGATTATTTTGGACAAGTTTTATGGTTACAACAAATCCCCCCTAAGAATGGGGTCCAATGAGGATGAGGTGGGCGAGGCAGACCATGTTCTAAGGAAACAGCTATGGAAAACAGCTACCATGGTATCCACTGTATCTTGATAGCATTCATAAAACATCCTACCAAATATCTAGGCCCATGTGAGTCATGATTGATTTAGGAAACAAGATAAAATAGAATATTATTAACCTATATGAGAGTTCTAAATATAAGATGGTATATTGGGATCTAAATGGGACATCAATCACCATTGGTATTATCTTGAATAAGGAGGGTCACGGCTAGAGAACATGGGTCTCTAGATTATCGACTTTCTTTTACCAATGATCTCCAGCACACGAGCGGGGTAACACCAGTGTAATTAGAATAAATCCGAATGATGGGGAATGGAAAGTGTGAATTGTGATTCCATAAATTTGGAACACAATGAGGGTGGCATAATGATAAGGATAGTTGTGGACCAAATTTGAAAAAAAAACATTTGCATCGCATTATCCTGAAATGGGAATAAGAAAAATGAGGGCCAACTGCTTACCATATTCAAAAACATGGGTCCAAACATTATTTTTTCCTGATTCCCTCTGGAGTTTTGGCCTAGGACAATAGGAGAGCCTTATGGCCAAGCATTCATATTATTAAGGGGTTACATTAGAGGTGGAGGAGGATGAGGATCTAAATAGAGGGAACATAAAGGATGAATATGGAGTGATGGGCTGTTCAAATGGATTCTAACACTCCTAAAATTACACCATCATGATGAAAGCACATTGGGTGTGTGTATCTATCTGAACAAGGATCAAACCTACTTCCAGACAGGAACTCTCTAGTGAGGGCCTATAATGACTTGCAGTTTTACATCATGAAAATGAGGATGATAGATACATTGTTTAGCATCATATGGTGAGGATGATACATAGAATATTTTAACAACATATGACCAGGATGTTGCTCATAGTTTTATGATTATACTTCATTGATTGGGGCTAATAGTTTAAATTCATGTTTCATCGATTGTAGGATCCAAGTTTAAGGTTAAAGAGTTTGCACTGTAAATAGGAAAAGTCCCTTCGATGGCTAATTATCTTGTGGCTTACACTGAGGTGAGGTGCCCAGGAGTCCCTATGTATCCTACGAGGGCATGAATCAAGCTGAATGTAATACATTATTCACAGCATTGTTAGAAACTGACACGGGTGGGTGTATTCATCTCTAAAGAGGAAACTAATGTGTCCCATAATTTTTATGGGGCATCCTGAACTTATCCAGGTTGGGTCTGTAGATTAAGAACATTTATTGAAGGGCATGGTCCCCCCAAGGGAGATATATGTAGTCCATTATATAAAAATGATGTGAATGTGGAAAAAAGAAGTCCACACCACACCACATGTTCCGAGAAGGGATCTAGGGCTAAGAGTCCAAAGGATGAAAGGGGTTGTAGCTGATCCTTATATGAAGATTATAGGAATCACTACATAAATCATGAAAATTGAGAATCAATCCACATGTAGTTCTTGAAAAAATTATGGAAGATGGACAATACCAAAAATAATGATATCCTATTAGGAGAGAAAAAGCATTGTTATTATGTAGTTTAATGTCATGTGAACTAGGACACTAGATGTCATAGATTAAAGGTCGTAGATTTTAGAATCTATGGGTTAGAGAGGAGCCATATAGAATCATTTAGTAACCTAACGTGAAATATTACAGAAGAAGCCCACGCCTAACCAAACCTTTCCAAATAGAAAAACCTAGGCCAAAAGGGGGGATAAATGTTTCATGAATCTGCAGCTGGACTCAGAGGTAAAGTACACGGGTGTCACTACATATCTCACCGAGGGAGAATCAAGCCACATGTAGTTATATAAATGGGATTGGAAGATGGCCAATTAAAAAGGGGAAACATCTTCATGAATGAATACATCATATGGCTAAGTATTTTATCAGTAAACAACATAGATGTAAAAGGCATAGTTTAACATAATATTATAAGGATGTAAGAGATCCTTGTTTATGGTTATAGAGCTTAGACCAAGGGGATGTGTGATTCTACCATGCGGGCGCAAACCCTACCCATATCCCTAAGCCCATGTAATTCATGCTCAGTGTTGTAAATATGTGTTGAGAAAATCTTTACAACATAGGGAAGAACATGGTGGGGAACGATGGTGCAAATTCAAAGATGACCCACAACATAGTTTCATCCTCTTGAAACACAAATGTGTACAGAAGAATAAAACAAAGGCATTAAAGATTCATCTGACCATGATGAAATGAAAAGTGATGTGAATCACTACACCAATATTAAATGCATAATGGGGTTGGTGTAACGATGAAGGATAACTGTTGACCATATTCGAAGCACAATATTCATATTGTGTGACCTGGGATGGGATAAAACTAGTAAGGGTTGACCACTGACCATATTCACGATGTGGGATCTCTCTCAAATGTAGTTCCAAATCTTTCAGTACATTGTTCCATAATGGTTAGCAATCCATAAGGCCGAGAATCCATACCACCTAAGGGTCCTTTCGAATGTGAGAGATGATATAAACCCATGAAAAGTGACCCATGATGCATGAAAATTTAATGGGAGAATATCTATAAAGAATAAAACACTATAATACATAGACCACAACACATATGAGAATGTTGATGAGGTGGTTCAAAGGTTTAAGGCCTTAACTAGGGACATATGACTCCAAGAGATGGGAATAAGAAAGGGGTAAAATGGGTTAGTGAACTCAAGGATAGACCTGAGGTAAAATTTCAGGTATTTCCTACATCTCCTATGAGGGAAGAAATCAATCAATACACAGATCTTAAAATGTCATGAAGATTAATATAATGTGGTAAGGATGAAAGGGGTAGAGGTTTCTCAAGAAAGAAATGTGTATGGCACGGAAGAATAACTCGATGTGAATGAGGAGAAAAGAAGTCCACAAACCACACCATTCATGATCCCGGGAGACAACCCAATCCAAGGGGCTGGGAAAAGAAATAAAAGAACCTAAGGATGGACCTGAGGAAAACATGTCTGCGCATTCCTACATATCCTGCATGGGCAGGAATCAAAAAAAATGTAGTTTTGAGATTGTTGTGCAGTCTAACGTCATGTGTTAAGGATGACGATGAAAGGGGGAATCACATAGGGGGGCATAGTATAGCTATTATAGTCATGACATGAATGGAAAAAATTCCACATACCACACCACATAATCCCATAAGAATCATTTCCATGGGGTCAAAAATATGAGATAATTTTATGATCTTAGGCTAGACCCAAGGATTAAACGCCTGAGCAATCCTACATATCCTATGAGGGAAAGAATCAAGTCACACATAGTTCTCGGATTTTTTTTATTTTTAATGTCATATAGTAAGTAAAAATAGGGAAATACCTTATGGGGGACATGTGACATCGTAGTTGTAAGCCCGACATGAATTGGGACAAAATTCCACGTCACGACTCATGCTTCGGGATACTTAGGTTGAGAGGCTAAAGGGAAGGAAGAATCTACCATACCTACAATTGGACCTTCAAACGAAATGTCTGAGCATTCATGTGTATCCCATAAGGGTGTTAATTAATCTTTACATAGTTCTATAATATCATTCAATTTAACATCATGCAGTAAGGATGAAATAGATCTTAGTTTAAGGTCATAGATATTGGACCGTAGATGCCTAGTTTAATGTTCTGTGCGTGGGAGAGAAGGGTAGAAAAAGATGAATCATCATGCCTGATATTTTGGAAACCATGGAGATGGTGATAATGATAAAGGATAAATATTGACCAATTTCACAACACAGTATCCATATCATGTGAACTAGGATGGGAATATAAAATTTAGCCTCGACCACTGACCATATTCGCAACATGGGACTTGTATCAAATTATCATTCGAGATCCTCTAGGAAATTGTCCTAGAATGGTAGGTGAGCCAATCTGGTAAGATATCATGCTGATAGGGGGGTTTCTTTCCGATGTGAAATATTATGAAGACCCAAATGACTAGACGCGTGAATCATGGTTGTACCCATGAAGTTTAACATCTTTCTGTAAGGATGAGGGAGATATTTGTTTAATGTCATAAGGCTTGAACCATGATGTATGTTTTCCACTTGTAGTTTATTATCGATCATGATGAAAGGGATCTTAGTTTAAGGTCATAGATCTCATTCCATTTTTAGTTTATTATCATGCTAGATGAGGATAGAAATTTTAATGTCATGAAATACAATATTATAGATTAAGTTCATACGGGATGGAGATGAACTGTTTATTTTCATGTCGAACGATATTGCAGTTTAAAATCATGCGGTACAGAGATGAATAGTTTAACATCATGAAGGATGATATTACAATTTAACCTCATGTAGGATGAATATTAATAGTTTTACATATTTTAGGATGATATAATAGGTTAACATCATTTAGGGAAAAGATGAATAATTTAGCATCATGTAGGATGATATAATAGTTTAACGTCATGTGGTGCGATGATGAAGAATTTAACATCATGTGAGATGATATAACAGTTTGACATCATGTGGGATGGATATAAACACTTTAACATCATGCAGGATCATGTAATAGTTTATCATCATGCAGGATAAAGATGAATAGTTTAACATCATGCAGGACAAAAAAACAGTTTAACATCATATGGGATGATGGTAAATAATTTAACATCATGTAGGACAATATTATAGTTTAACATCATACAGGATGGAGATGAACTGTTTAATTTCATGCCAGATGATATTATAGTTTATCACCATATAGAATGGAGATGAATAGCTTAATGTAATGTGCGATGATATAACAGTTTAACGTCATGCGAGACAAAGATGAAAAATTTAACATTATGCATGATGATATAACAGTTTAACATCATGTGGGATGAAGATGAATATATTAATGTTATGAAAGATGATATAATAGTTTACATCATGAAGGAAGAAGATGAAAAATGTAATGTCATGAAAGATGATATAATAGTTTAACATCATGTGTGATGAATATGTCGATGTCACTCAATTATATCATTACACATCATACCAAAGATACTAAGCCCACATGATTCCTACTCAGTGTGAGAAACAAGGAGTAATTATTGGATTTTCTTCACACATGGAAGCACACATAAAGGGGAATGTATATTTCAGACCATGAATTTTCTAACAACACAAGCCTACTTAATTGATATCCAAATATGCATAGAAGGGTAACAACATGGGTTTTGGAGTTCCACCTAAACATATAGAGGTGGAAAAAAGGTTAATCGTGGCATCTGATATCTATATCAAAAAGATAGTGGTGTAACGATAGAGGATAACTACTGGCCATGTTTTAAACATAGAATCCATATCGTGTTACCTAGAATGAGGGCAGACAAATGAGGGTCAACTGTTAACCATGTTCAAAACATTAGACCTATCTCAAAATTTCATTTGATAACTTTTGGGATGTTGGCCCATGATGGTAGGTGAGAAAAAATTTTATGAGACCATGCCATTAGGTGGTCCCTTTAGATGTGAATAAGATGGGAATACAAATAATGGGATGATGCAAATCATGGAAATGGGTTTGGAGTATTCCCATTTGAAGTCCAACACTCTAGGTCCTACACCACAGCATATTTCATCACATTAAAAAAGGAATATCCAAAGGAGGGAATCCAACCCCTTCTCAAGGATGAGAGTTTAGAAGTAGTTTTTGAATGTGGCACTATAGTATACAAGTGCCAAATGTAGATCACTCCCTCAATTAGGATCTCATGGAATTACGTACTTTTACATCATGAAATGATGGTGTGGAACCTTTTCATTCTTATCATATGAGGCCTCATGTTATTGAAATTGGGTAAGGATATAATTTAACATCATGTGATTAGGATGATAGACATGTATTTTAATGTCATACGGTAAGGACGTTCCATCGTATAATTTAATATCTTGTTATTAGGATAAGAAGTGGCTTTCTTTTAAGGTCGCATAGATTTTACAATGGATGCTACAGTTTTAGGTCCTATAGATTTGACCGAAATGTCTCATAGTTTAACATAATGTGGCCTAGGATTTGTACTATATTTTAACATCATGTGACCATGGTAATGTTTGTTATGCAGTTTAATGTCATGCAACTAGGATGTGAAACCAGATGGATTCTGTCGGTAGAGGGATATTCATCTCTACCCCATTCTGATAGTTAGAGATCCTTGAAAATGACATGGGAAAATATAATGTGGGATTACCCAAAAATTCCCCCATCATAAGCATGGATGTTCTCCAAGTGTGATCTGGGCTACCTTAGGGTGAACATTCAACAAGCTGGTGTTGAAGTCGTAGAGAGAACCTCTATTGTTGATGCAATGCAGTAGTTGGGATGACAGAATTTTTCAAGGGTGGAAGGGATGATAGAATGCCTGATATCTAGAGGGGTGATAGAGCCTAGAATGTGTGCAATCCTGGAGAATTATTATGACGATGTGATGGAAATTGGATGTTGTGGAAGCCAGGAGGGTCGGTATGATGGGGTGATGGTACCTGAATGGCCTGGAATCCTGGAGTGTTGGTAAAAATTGTTGATGGATCCTAAAAGGTGTGAAATTATAGAACATCAGTACAATGGGAAAATAGAGCCTAGAAGTCATGGAAGCCTCAAACATCAATACCCTGTGGAGATAGAGCCCAAAAGGTGAGGAATATTTGAATGTCAATATGATGGGGTGATAGATCCCAGAATGCATGGGATCCTGGAATGTCGGTATGATGGGGTGATGGATCCTGGAAAGTATGGGTCCCAAGAATGTTAGTACGATGGAGTGATTGAGCACAGATGGTTTGGGGCCTAGAATGCCGGTACGATGAGGCAATGGAGCCCAGAAGGTGTGGGATCCTGGAACATCGGTATGACGGGGTGATGGAGCCTGAATGGTATTGAATCCTAGAGCATTGGTATGATGGGGTGATTGATTTGGGATGGTTGGAATCCAAGAATATCTGTACAATGGGCAGATAGATCCCAGAAGGAATGGAATCATATATCTTTGGTAAGACTTGAAAATGGAGCCCGGAAGGCGTGGAATCCTAGAGCATCGGTACAATTGGGCAATAGAGGCCAGAAGGCATGGAAGCCTGGACTGACTTCTCACATAGCAAAGTAACTAGATATGAGAGATGATCGAACTACACCTAGTACTGGTTCTTCAAATAAGGACATGGTTTTTACATGGGGATAGCCTCTGTGATAGATTTTTGTAGAAACATGGTGAGGACCTCTATGCTAGTTGATGTTGGCGACTTGGAGGACCACCGTGTTAGATGATTTCAATGCAGGGACAACCACCAAAATAAATAATAATAGAAAGGGGGAATTTTTTCCTGAGAATATTAGTATGGGTAAGACATCCATAATGGCTAGGGATGGAGATGAGGAGGTCCTCCATGTGGGATGATAGTGATGTGGGGAGGACCTACACAACGACTTGTAGTGCTATTGGAGATGTCCAATTGGATTGGGGGTGGTTTTCCCCTCCATAACCCATGAGGTTGGTAGATTCAGTGAGGAACTGATGGATTCTGGGGCAGATGCCCCCTGCATGGCCTATGAAGGTGGCAGTGTCAGCGAGGAGCAGATGATGTCGAGGGAAGATGCCCCCGATGCAGTTGATGAAGGCAGTAGAGTTGGTAAGAAGATTATGGAGTTGAGGGTAATATACCCCCAACATGGCCTATGATGGTGGTAGGGTCGGTGAGGAGTTGATGGTGTTGGGGTGACGAAGCCCTTGGCTCGGCTGATGAAAGTGGCAGATTTGGAAAGGAGCTGATGGAGTCATGGGGAGGATTCCCTCAATGCGTCTAATGAAGCCGGCAGTCTTTAGGAGGAGCCGATGGATTCGGGGGGAGGATTCCCCCTACGCGGCCGACGAAGGTGGCGGTGTCAATGAGGAGATGATGGCCTCTTATGTTTAGGCACCCATTTTTACTCATCCTCCTGCACATGAAGCATAGGGTATTCATATGGGTGATGCCTTAATTTGGTCATGCTTGAAATTTTACATATATTTATATTTGAAGAAGAAGAAATTCATTTTAGGTTCCCCATTTTTGTTTTCGACACTTTCTTTTAGGCCGCGCACCATTGTGCCGAGACGTGCTAATTGGTGCCCTATATTCCCGATTTCCAAAGGCGGGTGGCATCCATCACTTCTTCATAGATGTTTTCTCATTGATCTAAATGAGATGATGGGATGTATGTCTCTCCTTATTTGTATTAAACCTCGTAACTCTTCACCTAGTCTAGGTCTCCCATAAAGATTAAGACTTTTTTTAAACTCTTCACAGGTCCATCTCTTTGTGGATGCTAGTTAATTGCACTTCTTTTTTCATGACATTTCTAAATGACTTGACATGGAAGCAATATTTAGTTGGAGTAGATGGTAACATCAGGCATCTCGACTGAAAGATGTGTATTCTTCATCATAATAGGGAATCTCAATATCGAAGAACCCAAGGTAGCCCACATCGGTCATGGAATATCTTATGTTAGAGGCATGTCTATGAGGTTTTCCTTAGCTTCTCATGTTTAACACGGGGTATTCCTTGAGTCTAACCTCTTTAATAGATAAATAAATCTAATTAGAATGCCCCATTGAGGTGGATCTGATTGGTACATCCATAGGAAGGATTAAATGGAGTGTTTACCATGTTCATGGATCAGAACACCCAATAAGAGTGGACTTATGGTGGTGTGTCCCATAAAGAGAAGATATCACACCATGATCTCTATCCTGGACACCAGTGAGGGAGGATCAATGATAGTTCACCATAGAATGGGGGACAATTGATGGATAGATTAGAAAGCTAAATGAGAGTATACCCAGGGTGTTGTGTCCCATAAATGGAATATATCATGCCATGAAGTGTGATCTAGACACCACTGATAGAGGATCATGGAATGTGCACCCCAAAATGGCGAACACCAAGGATTACCGTCGGCTACGATTGAACCTGAGAGAGGCTTCCTACATACCATGTGTATAAGAATGGGATCAAACCCCATATCATTCGAAGGATGATGAATCAGGGTGTATATAAAGGACAACAACCCAAGGACATGTTGGGGATTATGTATGGTTAGCATCTCATCGCAAGAGGGACACTCTTGGTTGGATATATGTATTGTGTGGGGTTTATACATGGTTCGATGCCTGAGAACTGGTATAATTCCACTAAGGGTAAGACCAAGGATATGGGTCCTAAAAAATGGGACACTAAAGTTTACCAGTGTTTAGGGTTGCACCTCGGGGAGGATTCCTACGTAACTTGTCTAGGAGACAGCGATAAAACCCCATGTAGTTTGAAAGCATACAGTTTAACTTCATGTTGAACGAAAGTGGAATACAGGTTAAAATCATGTATGATGAGGTTGAACTAAAGTGAAGTGGTCAGTACAGATGGGTGGTGGTCGTGAACCTTGGGGAGACATTCTACGTAACTTGCTTGAAAAGGGAAAGGATCATAGTCCACATAGTTTGGTGAAATCGGGCATGGGGATGACAAAATAAGGTGGCCCAAATAGGATTTCATGATCAATATTTACTCTAAGATCACATGATTCATGCTCGGTGTGGCAAATAATAGGAAAAATAGACCTGATAATCATGGCACAATAGTTTGGCCACGAAGTGGGGTGAATGGGGCTTACACATGAAAGAAGCACAGGTGCCACTATGAAGTGGCAATGATGGATGGGGCCTATGTATGGAAGCTGACCAGGTGCCACTAAGGGGTAGAAATGGCGGATGGGTCTTATGAATTGAATCCTAGGTGCCGCTAAGGAGTGAAAATGGTGAATGAGGCTTAGGAGTGGAAGTAGCCAGGGTGCCACTAAGTAGGGGAAATGATGTATGGGGCTTACAAGTGGAAGCTCCCAGAGTGCCACTAAGGAGAATAAATGGTGAAAGGGGATTATGCATGGATGTTATCTGAGTGTTTCTATGGAGTGGAAATGGTGAATGGGGATTACAAATGGAAGCTTCTCGGGTGATGATATGGAGAAAAAATGGTGCACGGGGCTTATGCATGGAAGCATCTATGCTGATGCTAAGGAGAGGCAATGATGGATGGGGCATACATGTGGAAGCTACCTGGGTGCTGCTAAGGAGAGGAAATGGTTCAAGGGGATTATACATGGATACTACCCAAGTGTCGCTATGGAGCAGAAATGGTGAATATGTCTTATGCATGGAAGTTAGCCGGGTGCTGCTAAGGAGCGACAATGGTGGTTGGGGATTATGCATGGAAGTATCTCGGGTTCTATTAAGGAGTATCAATGGTATATGGGGATTACACCTAGAAGATTCATGTAATGTATTCCTCATGTCTGGCCATGAGGGAAACCCAACTCACTTGTGGGTTAAGGGATATAATTGGGGCCTACACCTATGTGCTAATGCACAAGAGGGATAACTCCACTAGAGTTGGAATTATTCAAAACAAAGGAAGATGAAAAGTGTGAATCATATAACCATCATTCGGAACATAATGATAGAATCACGATGAAGGGATATAAATACTAACCATATTCAAAATTCATCATCCACATCATGTTATCCAAAGATGGATAAAAACAAGTGAGGGGAAATCGCTGACTTTATTCAAAACATGGGTCCAAAAATGAATTCCTATCCAAATTCATTTGGGTAGTTGGAAAATAATAGTAGGTGAGATGAAGCATCATGAGACCAGGCTATTAGGGGGTCCTTTTAAATAAGAAAGAGGATGAATATCCAAATGAAGGACACATAATACATGTAGGGGAGTGATGGTATGCTCGAACTGATTCCAACACTCTTGAAATTACCCCCATTGTAATCGTGGCTTGAGGAATCTTATATGTGTAATATAAGGTATATGTTAATTGGAAGAAGAGGCATCCTATTAATGAATGATGGGTATGTTCATAGTTTAATGTCATGTAGTGAGGACTATTGACATCTTATGCTTTGTGCATAATGCATCTTGTGTTTGGAGCATGAGGCATCCAGTTTTTTTCATATAGTGTGTAATGTAGATTACAGTAATGTATATAGGCCTTTTGACATCTTATACTTGGTAAATACAGATCCTATTGTTTGGGGAAAGAGCCATATTATGTTTTTCATATACGGTGTACTGCAGTTTATTGTCATGTAGAGATTAATGTTGACATCTTATGCTTGGTGCATAAGGAATCTTTAGTTTGGAGCAAGATGCATCCTTTGTTTTTCATAAAGGTTGTACTACAATTTATAGTCATGTAGAGAGGAATTTGGGGAATAAGTCTCCTAGAAATGGTTGGTGTGGGACTTATGCAAGAGCATCCCTTTCTGCACCAACCCAACATAGGAGCCAAGTGAGAAGGTTTGGAGGAGTTTCCTGAGGAATGTTTCGACTCAAGGAATTGGGGGAATTGATAATGATAATATGAAGTCATGACATGATAAAGTGACATAGGGGAATATGTCAACAAAAGGTATATCGAAGAGTTTTGAGGAAATCTCAAAACATGGTATTTATATGGTGGATGTGGGGTAGATATGAGGGTGCAAGGTAAAATGTCACCGACTGGGCCCAAAAAGTTAGCGGTGTGAGTCTCTATTTATCATGGTGGTAAGTTAGGGTAGCAAAGGGACCAACCTGGAGGGAAGGGGGCATAGGCCGATAGTGATCCCGAGTGGGGGCATGGAGGCGTAAGCCTTGTGGTATGGATCAGTGGATGTGAATGTGGGAGCTTCGTGAATGATAGGACTCCACAAAGGAAATAAGTTCACGGATTAAAGGGTCTCATGAAGGATGGGGCTTCGTGGAGCTCAGAGTCTCACGAAGGAGCATAGTGGAGGATGGGAACTACTTGAAGGAAGGGAATTAGTAGATTAAGGATTATCCATAGAAAGGATTACTATATTTAGAGAGTGCTTTTTGAAGGATTAATACTTTGCAGATCCTCAATCAACCCGAAAGGGGCTCCCTCCTTTGCAATGGGTGGTGGCCTTCAAAAAGGCTATCCTTCACGATTCTATAGAGCACTGGGAAATGGGAGATTGGCTAAAGAAAGGATAGTGTAACCATTTTTATGAAGGGAGGGTGAGATAGATATTTATATGGACTAGAGGCTTTCAATGCTCACCATGAAACAAAAAGGATTCCATGAAGAGGATGGTGCTTCGCAATCGATGGCAGCTCCATCAGACTCGCAAAGGCTTATGTCATTACTACGTGGTGGCATCACAAACGTATTCATCAGATCATAGAGGCTTATTTAATATATCTCTATGGATATTGTTAATGTATCTATTGGATCATAGAGTTTTTCATCAATACTTCATGGAATTCATGAATTAACCTCCACTGATGGGCTCTATGAACTTGTTTTCAGCCTAACTTGGTATGATCATATCTTATAATCTGTAACTACGTTTAGGTTCAATGACAGGTAAAATAAAATCAAATAACACAAGAAATGAAATAAGATCATATATGGAAGAATTATATGATTATTGTGGATTTTTTTCCTGTTTCCAACAAATAACCCCCTATAAATGGGGTCTAACGAGGATGAGGAGGTCGAGGTGGATTGCTTTATGAGGAAATAAGATAAGGAAAACACATGCCATGGTGTCCAATGTATCTCGATCACATTGATAAATAACCAACCAAATAACTAATCCCAAATAATCCATTATCATTGTGGGAAACAAGATGCAATAGAATATCATTCACCTATACGAGAGTACTAAACAACAGATGATGTGATGGGATCAGAATTGGACATCGATCACCATTGGTAGTTTTCTGAATAAGGAGGGTCACAACTAGAGAACATGGGTCACTGGACAGCCAATCGGATTTTCTCAATGCACCCTAGTGCATGAGAAGGGTAACACCAGGGGCATTAGAATAAATCCGAATGAAGGGGAATATAAAGTTTGAATCGTTCCACCAAAAATTCAGAACACAATGTGGGAGGAATGAAGATGGAGGATAATTGTTGACCAGATTTTAAACATAGAATATGCATTGGATTAGACTCAAATGGGAACAAGAAAATGGGGGCCAACTGATATTTGTATTCTAAAATATGGGGGGAACACGATGTGTTGTCTGATTCCCTCCAAAATATTTTCCCCGGATCGTAGGCGAGCCTTAATGCCACACATCCATACTATTAGGGGGTTACATCAGATATGGAGGAGGATGGGGATCCAAATAGGGGTAATGAAAATTATTAATATGGAGTGATGGGATGTTCTAATTGAGTCTAACACTATAGAAATTATGCCACCATTACGAAATAATAATGGGTGAGTGTATCGATCTGAGCTAGGATCAAACCTACATCCAAACAGCTCCTCTCTAGTGAGGGTCAAAAATTACATGCAGTTTTATGTCATAAAAATGAAGATTATAGATATGTAGTTTTGCATCATATGGTGAGGACAATGCATGGAATAGATTAAAATCATATGACAAGATTTTTCACATAGTTTTAAGGTCATACTACATAGACCAGGGCTAATAGTTTAATTTCATGTTATAAAGACCGTATGCTCCTTGTTTAAGGTTATAGAGTTTGGAAAGAAATCAGGAAAATCACCTTTGATGGTTAATGATCTTGTGGCTAGGCATGAGGCAAGGTTCCCAGGTGTCCCAATTTATCCTTCTTGGGTAAGAATCAAGTTGAGTGTAGTTCTTGAATCACAACATATTTTGAAATGAAAAATTAGGGGGGTAGTCCTCTTTGGAGAGGAAACTAAAGTTTCCAATAATTTTAATGGGAAATCAAGAACTTATACAGGGTGGGGATGTGGTTAATGTCATGAGTTGAAGGACATGGGAGCCCCAAAAGAGATATGTGTGTTTTAGTACATAAACATGATGTGAATAATGATAAATTAAGTCCACACCACATCACACGATTCTAAAAGGGGGATAGGGACAAGAGGCCAGAAAGATGAAAGGGGTTGTGGCTGAACCTTAGACGAAGAGTCTAGGTGTCACTATGTATATAATGAGAATGAGAATAAAGTTTCATGTAGTTCTTTGGGATGGTATGGTAGATATATAATACCAAAAGGAATTATATCCTCTCAGGTGAGGAAAGTAGTACATATTACACAGTTTAATGTCATGAAAACTAGGACATTGGAAGTCTTAGTTTAAAGGTTATAGAGGTCAGATTGTATGTTTCAGAGAGGTAAAGTATAGCATCATGAGGAAACATAATGTGAATGAGGACAAAATTAGTCCACACCAAACCTCACCATTCCAAAGAAGAAAACATGGTCCATGAAGGGGCGAAAAGGTTCAGGACTATGCAGCTAGACACTGAGGTAAAGTACCCAATAGTCACTACATATCTAAAAGTGGGAGAATCGAGACACATATAGTTCTATAATGTAGCATTATAATGACCCGAACTTTTTAATTATATTTTTTTCCTAATTTTGTGGGTATAATTAAAATGTGGCTATTGTGTTTCAACTGTTATATGACCTTTGGTCAATATTACCATTGGAAACTATAATCTTAATGTTTTGTTTTTATAAATACGGTTATATTGGTTAATTAACACAGAAAGAAGATTGAATGGCCTCATCCAATAGACTCGATCCATATGAATCCCATCTGTCGGAGCTTGGGAAGGAGGTAGCATCACTGGTCTTTCCTCTGGACCAATCCCAAGCCAAACTTCAACATATGAAGCTTGAATGGAATTGCCTAAGGGAGAAGTTCAAGCTGATAGAAATCACCACTTGGGCAATGTTTCCTGAGCCACCCCAAGATTCTATCACTATAGCACACCTAACACTTGGGTCCTATGATGGTGTAATAAGGGGCTATGTAACGAGACCTTAGCTTCTTTGTGAAATATTTTTATATAAATAAAATTGATATTTCTTCTTATGGAAAAGTTTCTGAATTTCAAATATCCAAATAAATATAGGATGTGTATTATTGATGAATTTAGGAAAAAAAGGCATTTTAAACTATTTTTATATTCATTAAATAGTTATTAATGTGAAATGATTTTCAAAAAATGGTCTTCTACAGTTGTGATCAGTAAGAAATTTAGATTCTAATAAGATCAACTTGGTTTTAAGGGAATAGTAAAGTAGGAATAGTAACATAACCATATGAATATTAATGAATATTAATTTGACCAAAAAAATAGAAACATCACCCATGAATGTATAAATACATTTTAGACATCTTAAAAGTGAAAAAAATGATCATAGTTAAAGTTTTGGAATTTTTGTACGCCGTAAATATTTTATTTAAAATTTTATAATTAATTTAATAATTTAAAATGGAAATGTATTTTCATAAAATTTAATCATAAATTTTTACTTTATTGTCTTATGGTTATATGATATTTTTATGGGACCTTGTTTACTTTTTTAAGGTGTTACAAAACGAGTTATAGTTTTAATGTTGTATTTTTGGAATAAATAATGAGTTTATTTAAAAATTAAATTAAAAATATTTAGAAAATTATTTTCATAAAATGGACTTCATTTTTGAATTTAGAGCATTGATATTAGGTTAGGGTGAATTTTTGGAATTTTTCTGAAAGAGTTGATTTTTCAGTGAATAGTAAAAATGCAGTTTTGAGTTTCGGGTGTTTAATGACATCATTAATGATGTAATATTTCTGTTCGACTTATGAATAATGATATATGCTATGAGGTGTCCCATGTGGCCAATATATTGTGCAAATACCATGGGCAAGCCCATGGTTTTTCAAATACCAACGATGAGGTGTCCCTTGGAAATTAATAATTTATTCACTCACTTTCCATATAAATACCAAGTCATTTCCCTCATTCATTTAATTCAAAAATAATACTCAACGAAGTTATGGTATCCTTAACTCCCAAGGAGTCCTCCTAAGGTGCCCTCAATCCTCCCAAGGTTTCGACCTTCAAGCTTTCGAAGTTACTCTTCAAGGTAAGGGGTCATTTCACTCTTCTCTTTTAAGTCGTGAATTCCATTATGTTGTGTCTTCTAGTTTCCATATCTTTATGTTGAGGGTATGTTCTTATATGTTCTCATTACTATCCATTTCATGTAACATTTTTTAGAGACCCTTTCCACTCTCATCAATTTTTTTCTGAATTTTTAAGTGACGCCGTTAAGCTGCCAAATTTCTCGTAAAAGAAATTGCTTCTTCTCTTTCCTTTCAAGTTTCTTTTTCTTGTGGTATGTCATTAAAATATCCATGCCATGTTCTTATATCCATGTTATTATGTATTTATATTGTAATATGAGTTATTTATGAGTGGTTCACCCTTGTACCCTCTCTTTTTATTATTTTCTAAAACCATGTTATATAGTCGTTATGCTGCAGAAATTTCGTCTCAAAATTTCTATCTCTTTCTCTAAAGAAATTATCTTGTTTATTTATGTGCATACCCAGAGATATTTCATTTCTATGGGTTTTAATAAATATATAAAATTTATATATTTTATTTTTTTAATGGACTTACATATAACCCTCACTCCCTTCCATGGGTTATAAATGATATAATGATCTTATTTTTAATAACTTTTAAAACGTCGCGATTTTGAAATGAAACCCATTTCTTTTATTCTATATAGGTTTTTTATGAAATGTTTTATTATGATCTATTTGGATCACATTAAAGTAAATACATATTAAGGGTGTGCCCTGATAGCGATCCAATGCATTGGGTAAAGAATTAATCACTAGAGATGATAAGTTTCACGATACCTTGGTGAATAGACTTGGTAATTTTTATAACCCCTTGGGGATAACCCTTGGTGATATGTTCATGAATGTCTAAATAAAATGTTGTAGCCACATCTTCAAGTTATGTTCCAAGTTATTTTCATTATTATATGCCTATACTTCCATTTCTCATGTCTTTATGTTGTTATTGCTAAACAAGTAAATTGATTCCCTTGTATACCCTTACTGGGCCTTCTGCTCACCCTTTCCTTTAATGTATGTCTCCAAGATATGAGATGTAGTAGTTGTACATAGGATGAACCCATGATTAAGCCCTAAAAGTGTTTTATAAGATTTTTTTATGTTTTTTTCATGTAATAAGTTCCTGATTTCCAAGACACAAGACTTTAAAGATCCTTTAGTTGTAAAGTGTAATGAAAAGTTATGTAATAAAAAGGCGGGATTCCATAGTTGGTATCAAAGGATAGTTTAGTTATTTATGGAAATTAGGCTATTAAATCTTTAGTAAGAATCCTATAGAAAAGTTTAAATATATGAAAACTTCCTGGTATTTTGGTGAATATTGAGTAAGTGGTTTATCAAAAAAATACATCCTTGTCTGGATACGAGCAGGTAGAGGCGGCTCTGGCACAGATGTACATAGGGGTAAAACCTGAAAACACCACATTGAGATAGACTCAAATGGGAACTAGTGCACAACAACGGGCCCTACTGCACTCCTGGTTACGACACTCCTAGGGGATATGTTTGGTTAATCACAAGCTTTTTATAAATCATTATGATGGATTTATAGAGAAATGTAATTGTCTAAGCTTGAAGTTTTAAGGAATAAAATCCTTTATAGTTAAATGATTCATAAATGAAATAAGTTTCTCACTAAGGTTTTATTATTTTAGAAAATGGAGGGAAATAGTGGAACCATGCAAATGGTGACCACAATGGGCCATGCACTGACAACCCTCCGATGGAAGCTGGAATGGAAATATTCATGAGAATGATGAACCAACTGGCTCAAGTTGTAGGAAACAACTTGAATCAATATGAGATACCAATCTCATTGTGAAGGGAACAACATTATATTGATTCCTTTATGTGTCAACTACCACGAACCATCAGTGGATCGACTGACCCATTGATTTCTGAGCAGTGGATCAGCTCCATCAAGAAGATATTTTCTGTGCTCCACTGTTCGGAGCAAGAGAAGGTCACCCTGGCTCTCTATCGCTTAGAAGGAGAATTTGATCCGTGGTTGGAGCTGATTAAAAACATGAGGCAAAGATTGGAGGTTGAAACTATGGAGTGGGAAGATTTCAGAGGGATCTTCTTCAGTAAGTATTTCCCTCATTCCATGAGAACAATAATGGAGAAGAAGTTTCTCGAGCTGAAGCAGAAAGAGAATGAATCTGTGGGAAGTTATGAGATAAACTTCACAAGTATTTCATGTTACACCTCTATCTTTGTCATGGATCCAAATGGAAAGGTTGACAGATTCTTCGGTGGACTAAGACCTCATCTGCGGAAGAATCTAGCCAACTGAGATTATGGCAGCTATGAGGAGATTGTGCGAAGTGCGATGAAAGTCGAATTGGAGTTTGGTGAGATGTAGTGGTCTCATAAATCCAACGACAAAAAGAGATTAATAGAGACAATCTTAGGAAGGATATTTGATCAAGGAAGAGGAAGCAAGCAAGTGCAACGTCCCACATGTAATAAATGTGGGAAGAAGCATTTGGGGAAATTCCTGCTCAGGAGCAGGAAATGCTAAAAGTGTGGAAGAGATGGCCATATTGCGAGGAATTGTCGTAGTGAGATGAAACCTCAACTTCCAGAAACAAACGACAAGGGGAAGATGGTTTAGTCCCTACCTAATGTCTAGTCCTTTAAGTGTGGACAACTTGGACACTTTTCCAATCACTTTCCAAATCTGAGGGCAGTAGAGGGGAACCACCATCAGCCTCACCAAAGGCCAAGGGAGCAAGGTTATGATTTTTCTATCACGACAGCTAAAGTTGAAGCTCCAAATGATGTGGTAGAAGGTACTCTTTTTGTTCTCTCAAATCTATCAAGTACTTTGTTTGATTCTGGTTCTATGCATTCATTTATTTCTTCCAAGTTTTCAAAGAATTTAGAATCAACCCCTGACTTTCTAAAAGTAGAGTTATCAGTCAAGACTCCTGGTGGGATTATCCAAGCATCATCGGTGTTTAGAAAATCTAGTATTTACTTCAGTGAGAACAATCTTATCACAAATATAGTAGTCATTTCCATGATGGAGCTTGACATTATACTAGGGATGAACTGGATCTCAAAGTATAATGCTAATATCAAATGCAGAAGTAAGGAAATCTTAGTAGTCTTGAATGGAAAACATATAGTTATCTTCCAAGGAGAGATATCTCAACCTGATCTTTATCTAGAAGAACCTCTTATATCCTTCTTTATGGAATTGATCAGTGAAGAAGAAGAAGGAAATGAGAGTTTGAGGATAGAAAATATACCCATCGTCCAGGAATACATTTATGTATTTCCTAAGGAGTTGCATGGACCTCCCCCAAAAATAGAGGTAGAGTTCTCTGTTGAACTTATACCTGGATCTCATCCAATATCAAAGACCCCGTATAGGATGGAAAATGTAGAGCAAAAGGAATTAAAGAAACAACTCAAATATATTTTGGAGAAGGGGTTTATCCGACTGAGTTTGTCTCCTTTGGGAGAACTTGTTCTCTTTGTGAATAAGAAGGATGGATTGATGCGACTATGCATTGATTATAGAGAACTGGACGGGATCACAGTAAATAACAAATACCCTCTTCCAAGAATTGATGACTTATTTGACCAACTTCATGGGGATCAATTATTATCTAAGATTGATCTTTGATCTGGTTATCATCAATTGAGGGTGAAGAAAGAAGATAATCCAAAAACTACCTTTCGATCAAGATATGGGCATTATGAGTTTGTTTTTATGACTTTTGAACTAACTAATTCACCTGCTATTTTTATGGATTTGATGAATATAGTCTTTAAAGACTACCTTGATAACTTTGTGGTAGTTTTTATTGATTATATTCTGATATATTTCAAAAGTCATGAGGAGCATGAGAATCATCTAAGGGTTATTTTTCAAACTCTACGGAAGGATAGACTTTTTGGAAAGTTCAGTGAATGTGAATTCTGGTTACAACAAGTTTCTTTCTTGGGGAACATTGTTACCAATGAAGGAATCATAGTTGACCCTACAAAGACAAAATTTATAGAGGAGTGTCCTCAGCCTATAACAATAATTGAGATTCATAGTTTCTTTGGATTATCAGGATATTATAGGAGGCTTGTGAAAAACTCTTCATGACTTTCTAATCCATTAACCAAGTTAACTCGAAAAGGGGTCAAGTTCATCTGGACAAAGGGGTGTGAGGAATGTTTCCAAGAGCTGAAGAAGATATTGGTTACTGCACCTACGTTAACTATGCCCTCAAGTGGAGAAGGATTTGTTATTTTTATCGATGCATCTATAAAAGGTCTTGGGTGTGTCCTCATGAAAAATGACAAGGTCATTGCATATGCATCTCAACAGTTGAAGACTCATGAGCAGAATTATCCTACGCATGATCTGGAGCTGACTACAGTCAATTTTTCTCTGAAAATATAGAGGCACTATCTTTATGGGGAGAAATGTGATATATACATAGACCATAAAAGTTTAAAGTATATTTTCACACAAAAGGAATTGAACATGAGAAAAAGGAGATGGTTGGAGCTTCTTAAAAACTATGATTGTTCAATTCATTATCATCCCGGAAGAGCAAACAAAGTTGCAGATGCATTAAGCAGGAAAGACCCAGTTGTTCTTTCCATGATGAGGATACAAAAATATCCTTTGATCAATAACCTAGTAAAGCTGTACATGGGAATTATAAGTTAAGGGACATCATCAACCCTAATCCCAATGATTTCTCAACTGTCATTACTAGAGAAGATCAAGAAATCTCAAAAAGAAGATCCTTTGTTACATAAGAAGTTTGAGTTTATGAAGGATGGGAAGTTTTCTAAATTCAATACTGATCAAGAAGGTTTATTGAAATTTTATACAAGAATATGTGTTCCATCTATTATGTAAATAAAGTAAATAAAGAAGAAGCTAATGGATGAAGCTCATAGCTCTACTTTCTCTATACATCCTAGAAGCACAAAAATGTATAGGGACCTCCGTGATCATTATTGGTTGTATAATATGAAAAGGGAGATTGCTGACTACACTTCAAGGTTCCTGGTATGTCAGTAAGTGAAGGTAGAGTGACAACTTCCTAAAGGGGTATTGCAACCACTACCCATACCTATAGCATCCCACCTTTTTATCACATAAACTTTCATTACATTTTACAAACCCGAGGATCTTTAAGGATTAGTGTCTTGGAAACCAGGAACATAAAACATGAAAACATATGACATTGTTCTTAAAAACTTGAAAGGATTCTCTTTATGTTCATCCTAGGTTAATTATTTCATCTCATAACCTGGGGACATACATCAAAAGACAGGGTGAGCATAAGGCCCAGTAAGGGAAAAAAGGAGAAACATTTAACATGTGAACTTGAGATACATCAACAATGTCATGAAAAAGAACTTTAAGGCATGAGAAAGAAATCATGAAGCATATCATAATAAAAATAACGTTTTTTATAACTTGAAGATGTGGCTACAACATTTAATATTGACAATCATTTTGGTTTCACCAAGGTCCATCCCCAATGTGTCATTAAAAATTATCAAGGTTATTCACCAAGGCGTCGTTAAAAATAGTCATCTCTAGAGATTAAGTCTCTACCCAATGCATTGGAGCGCTATCAGGGCACACCCTTGACATGTCTTTATTATCATGTGAGACACATATATCATCATCAATAATTTCATAAACAACCCATATAGCATAAAAGTAATGGGTTTCATTTCATAATCATAACGTTTTAAAAACTGCTTTAAAGACATGATCTTTGTGTCACTTTAAAACCCACAGAAAAGGAAGGTGGGTCTCATGTATGTAAATCCCAGAATTTAAAATAGAAAATTTTGGTATATATGTGAATACCCCTATATAATAGAGAGATTTGAGTATTCAATTAATAAAATAAAATAACTTTAGAACAAGAGAGAGATACATTTTGAGATGGAAATTCTGCAGCATAACGACTATGTTTCGGGGTTTTAGAAAACATTGAAAAGAGAGGGGACATGGGTCAAACATTCATAAATGACCCATAAAACAGTAGAGTGATAGAATATGAAGGATATATGAACATTTTAATGAAATGTGAAATATATACCATATGCAATGAAGAACATGAAAGGAAGACAAAAATAATATTTCTCTTATGAAAATTCAGCAGCCTAACGGCGTCACTTAAACTTCAAAAAAATGAATTGACGAGATAAAATAGGGTATCTAATCATATGAACATAAAATATCATTATGATAGATATAGAGATCATACCCCAACATAATAAAAAGGAACTTGAAAGACTTGACATGAAAGTAGAACTTTGAAAAATGAGAAAGGTGAACGAATCCCTTAAAATTTGGCAGCCTAACAGTGCCATTTAAAACTTAAAAATATTGAATTGAAGAGATAAAATAGGGTCTATCATATTATGAAAATAAAATATCAGTATGATATATATAGAGATCATACCCCAACATAATAAAAAGGAACTTTAAAGACTTGGCATGAAAGTAGAACTTTAGAAGGGTGAAAGAATCCCTTAAAAATTCGACAGCCAAACGGCGCCACTTTAAAATTATTAAAATGAAATGAAGAGAGAAAGAGGGGGTATATCATCATGTGAACATTAAAAAGATAGTAGGATGAATATAAAATAACATCCTCCAACATAAGAGCATGGAGCATAAAAGAAACGACATAAAAGAGATTACTTGAAAAGAAAGAGGGAGGTAGGATCCCTTACCTTAAAACGTAACTCTTAAAAATCAAAGGTTGGGACCTTGAGGGCTTGGGGGAAACTTGGAAGGACTCATTGTGAGGTAATGAGACCAGAGCTTCATTGGGGGAGAGTTGGGAGTCGAATGGATGAGAGTATGGCTTGGTATTTATAGGGAAAGTGTGGGAACAACGCATTAATGGCCAAGGGACACCTCATTAGTGGTTTTGGAAAAACCATGGGATTGCCCATGGTATTTTCCCATGGTATTGGCCACATGGGACACCTCATACCTTATATTACTATTCATAAGTCTACCATATTGATTACATACTTAATACATCATTTAATGATGTCATTAAACACCCGTAACTTAAAAACGATATTTTCACTATTCATTGAAAATTCAACTCTCAGAAAAATCCCAAAATTTCACCTTAACCAAATATCTATGCTCTGATTTCAAAAATGAACTCCATTTTATAAAAATAATTTTCTAAATATTTTTAATTAAATTTTTAAATACATACACTATTCACTGCAAATTCATTTTTTTCTGAAAAATCCCCAAAAATTACCTTAATATAATATCGATGCTCTGAGTTCAAAAATGAAATCCATTTTATAAAAATAATTTTCTAAATTTTTTTAATTAAATTTTTAATTAAAAAACACTATTCACCCGAAAAACTAATACTTGACTAATAATTTATGAAACCATTATTTAACCATTTTGTTGAATCACATTACTTAATCAAGGTGCCTAGATTATATTAATGCTTTATTTAAGTGAGATTACTAATCCATATGGTCACATTACTAATCCTAAGCATAAAATCACTATTCATAATTTACTATTCATCAAAAATTAAGTTGATCTTATTAGAATCTAAATTTCGTACTGAACAAAATTTTAGAAGACCGTTTTTTGAAAATCATTACACATTTTTAATTATTAAAGGTTTACATAAAACTTTTTAAAATATCCTTTCATTAAAATTCACCAAATATATGCATACTATATTTATCCGGACATTTAAAAATTCATAAACTTCATCATAAGAAGAAATCAAAATTTTTATTTAAAATAAAGGATTACACAAGGAAGTTACGATCTCCTTACATAGCCCCTTATCACACCAGCATAATACCTAAGTTTAAGGTGTGCTAAGGTGATAGAATTTGAGGGAGGCTCAGCCAACATCGCACGAGTAGTAATTTCTATCAGTTTGAACTTCTCACGAAGGCGATTTCGTTCTAGCTTCATACGATGAAGTTCGGCTTGGGTTTGGTCCAGAGAAAATCCCATTGGTGCTAACTCCTTCCCAATTTCTATTATATGGGCTTCGATCAGTCCAAGACTACTGGGTGAGGCCATCAAATCTTCTTTCTATATTAATTAACCAAGATCACTTGTATTTAGAGACAAATATCAAAATGTTTAGTTTCCAGCGGTCATATTGACCAATGGTCATATAACAGTCAAAACCCAATGGTCTCATTTTAATTATACTCATGTTATCAAATTAAACAGTTTTGTTGAATATAAAAATAAAATAACACAGAAAATTAGGAAACAAGATTTATTCAAAATTTCGGGTTGTTATAATACCAGTATGGAAATGGGACAATATCACTATGGACTTCGTCACTAGTCTCTTAATAACTTCCAAATGAAATAATGTGATATGGTTTATTGTGGACCGTCTCACCAAGACTGCCCATTTTATCTCCATTCGGGAAGATTTCTCTCTTGATCAACTTGCCAGGATTTACGTGAAGGAAGTGGTAAGGCTGCATGGAGTTCCACTTTCTATTGTATCTGATCGTGATCCAAGGTTCACATCAAAAGTCTGGAGAAGTCTTCAATAATCTCTGAGCACTGAATTTAATTTCAGTACGGCCTATCACCCCCAAACTGATGGCCAATCTGAAAGGACTATTCAAACACTCGAGGACATACAGATAACTTGCTCAATGGAATTGAAAGGTGGATGGGATCAACATCTCTCTTTAGTTGAGTTGTCTTACAACAGTAGATTCCACTCGAGCATTAAAATGGAACCCTATGAAGCTCTATATGGGAATCGATTTATAACTCCTACTTGTTGGGATGAAGCTGGTGAGAGAAAGCTTCTTGGGCCTAATCTTGTGCGAGATGATAGAAAAGGTCCATGCCATCCAACAACACATTAAGGCAGCTCAGAGTCGGCAAAAGAGCTATTCCAAAAACCATCTAAGGGACTTGGAGTTTCATGTTGGTGACAAAGTCTTTCTTAGGATTTCACCTTGGAAGAGATTCATGAGGTTTGAGAAGAAAGGGAAGCTCATCCCTAGGTAAATTGGCCCCTATGAAATCCTTGATTGTGTGGGAGCAGCGGCCTATTGGCTTTCACTTCCTCCAAATCTAGACGAAGTTCATGATGTCTTCCACGTATCCCTCTTGAGGAAGTACATACCTAACCCTTCACATGTACTAAATCCAGAGGTGGTATAATTGGAACATGACCTCTCTTATGAGGAGTAGCCGGTGGAGATCTCGGATCGTAGAGACAAGGATCTATGCAACAAGAATACCCACCTTGTTAAGGTGTTGTGGAGGAACCAAAAATATGAAGAATCCACGAGGGAACTGAAGGAGTCTATGAGACAAAAGTACCCACACGTTTTCCCATAATAGGGTAGGAGATAAAATTTCGGGGATGAAATTTTTTTAAGGGGGGAAGAATGAAACGACACGAACTTTTTAATTATATTTGTTTCCTAATTTTGTGGGTATAATTAAAATGTGACCATTGTGTTTTGACTGTTATATGACCATTGATCAATATGACCGTTGGAAACTATAATCTTAACATTTTTTTTTATAAATACGGTTATCTTGGTAAATTAATATAGAAAGAATATTGAATGGCCTCATCCAATAGACTCGAGCCATATGAAGCCCATCTATCATAGCTTGGGAAGGAGGTAGAATCACTGGGATTTGCTCTGGACCAAGCCCAAGCTGAACTTCAATGTATGAAGCTTGAACGGAATCACATAAGGGAGAAGTTCAAGCTGATATAAATCACCACTCGGGAAATATTGTCTGAGCCACCCCAATATTCTATCACCATAGCACATCTAACACTTAGGTCCTATGCTAGTGTAATAAGGGGCTATGTAACGAGACCTTAGCTTATTTGTGCAATATTTTTATATAAATAAAATTTTTATTTCTTCTTATGGAAAATTTTTTGAATTTCAAATATCCGGATAAATATAGGATGTGTATTATTGATGAATTTAGGAAAAAAGGGCATTTTAAAATATTTTTGTATTCATTAAATAGTTAATAATGTGAAATGATTTTCAAAAAATGGTCTTCTACAGTTGTGATCAGTGATAAATTTAGAGTCTAATAAGATCAACTTGGTTTTCAATGAATAGTAAAGTAGGAATAGTAACATACCCATATGAAAAGTAATGAATTGTAATTTGACCAAAAAAATAGAAACTTCACCCATGAATATATAAATACATTTTAGACATCTTAAAAGTGAAAAAAATGATCATAGTTTAAGTTTTGGTATTTTTGAACTCCATAAATATTTTATTTAAAATTTTATAATTAATTTAATAATTTAAAATGGTAATGTATTTTCATAAAATTTAATCAAAAATTTTTACTTTATTGTCATATGGGTATACGATATTTTTATGGGACCTTGTTTACTTTTTTAAGGTGTTACAAAATGAGTTATAGTTTTAAAGTTAGATTTTTGGAATAAATAATGAGTTTATTTAAAAAATAAATTAAAAATATTTATAAAACTATTTTCATAAAATGGCCTTCATTTTTTAATTCAGAGCATCGATATTAGGTTAGGGTGAATTTTTGGGTTTTTTCTGAAACAGATGAATTTTCAGTGAATAGTAAAAATGTAGTTTTGAGTTTTGGGTGTTTAATGAAATCATTAATGATGTAATAATGATGTAAGCTTTCTGGTAGACTTATGAATAGTTATTTATTCTATGAGGTGTCCCAAGTGGCCAATACCTTGGTAAAATACCATGGGAAAGCCCATGGTTTTGCAAATACCACTGATGAGGTGTCCCTTGGAAATTAATAATTTATTCACTCACTTTCCCTATAAATACCAAGCCATTTCCCTAATTCATTTCATTCAAAAATCATCCTAAACGAATTTATGGTCTCCTTACCTCCCAAGGATTCCTCCCAATGTTCCCTCAAGCCTCCCAACGTCCTGACCTTCAATATTTTGAAGTTACTCTTCAAGGTAAGGGATCTTTTCACCCTTCTCTTTTAAGTCATGAATTCTTTTATGTTGTGTCTTCTATCCATCTCTTTATGTTGAGGGTATGTTATTATATGTTCTCATTACTTTCCATTTCCTGTCTGATTGTTGGGAGACCCTTTCCTCTCTCATAAAAAAAATTGTGAATTTTTAAGTGATTCCATTAGGCTTTCAAATTTCTCGTAAAAGAAATCGCATCATCTCTTTCCTTTCAAGATTCCTTTTCTTGTGGTATGTCATTCAAATATCTATACCATGTTATTATCTCCATTTTATTCTGTATTTATATTGTAATATGAGTTATTTATGATTGGGTTACCCTTGTACCCTCTCTTTTTATTATTTTCTAAAACCATGTTATATAGACATTATGCTGCAACAATTTCGTCTCAAAATTTCTATCTCTTTCTCTCAAGAAATTATCTTGTTTATTTATGTGAATACCTAGAGATATTTCCTTTCTATGTGTGTTCATAAATATATAAAAATGATATATTTTATTCTGGAATGTACATACATATAACCCTCACTCCCTTCTATGGGTTATAAATGATATAATGATCTTATTTTTAAGAACTTTTAAAACGTCGCGATTTTGAAATGAAACCCATTTCTTTTATTATCTACGGGTTATTTATGAAATGTTTTATTATGATATATGTGGATAACATAAAAGTAAATACATATTAAGGGTGTGCCCTGATAGCGCTCCAATGCATTTGGTAAAGAATTAATATCTAGAGATGACAAGTTTTCACGATACCTTGGTGAATAGCCTTGGTAATTTTTATGCACCTTGGGGATAAACCTTGGTGATATGTTCATGAATGTATAAATAAAATTTTGTAGCCACATATTCAAGTTATGTTCCACGTTCTTTTCATTATTATATTCCTATACTTCCATTGCTCATGTCTTTATGTTGTTATTGTTAAACAAGTAAATTGATTCCCTTGTTTACCCTTACTAGGCCTTCTGCTCACCCTTTCCTTTGATGTATGTCTCCAGGATATGAGATGTAGTAGTTTCACATAGTATGAACCTATGATGAAGCCCTAAAAGTGTTTTAGAAGAATGTTTTATGTTGTTTTCATTTATTAAGTTCCTGATTTCCAAGGTACTAGACTTTAAATATCCTCTGGTTGTAAAGTGTAATGAAAAGTTATGTAATAAAAAGGCAGGATGCCACAGGCATGGTAGAGGGCCAATTCCAACAGGGAAATTTCATCTCGAATGAAGACATCATATAATTGGGTAGTTTATCAGTACACAACCTTGATGTAAAAGGCAAAGTTTAACATCATACGATAAGGACATAAGATATACTAATTTTTGGGCTTAGAGATCATAGTCAATGACGACCCCAAGACACCATATGTCCTCTTGACACACAAAGGTGCACAGAGGAATGACACTAAGGGCATCAAGATTCATCTGAACATGACAAAATGGAAATGTATTTGAATCATGACAAAAATATTTAGGGCATAATGGGTTTCGTTTAATGATGGGGGATAGTTGTTAACTATATTTGAAGCACATCACCCTATCATGTGACCTGGGATGGGAACAAACAAGTGACGTTCAACTGCTAACCATATTCATGACATGGGACATGTCTGAAATGTAGTTCAAAATCATTCAGGATTTTGGACTAAAACAATAGGTGATTTATAATTCCAAGTATCCATACCACCAGAGGGGTCCATTCGGATGTGAGAGGTGATGGAGACCCAAGAAAAGTGACTCGTTAAGTATAGAAATGGAATAAGAGAAAGACCTTATAGAATCCAACAATCTATTCCCTAAAACATGGTTCATCTGAGGATGTTGATGAGGCGTGGGGAGAGGTTGATGTCCTCAAAAATTTACAAAAGACTCGATGAGATGAGCAGAAGAATGGGGTAAAGTGGGTTATTGAACTTGAGGATAGACCCGAGGGTAAATGACAGGGTGTTTCAACATATCCTATGAAGGTAAAAATAAATCCATATGTAGTTATTAAAATGTTGTATAGTTTAACTTCATGTGGTAAGGATACATGGGGTATAGGTTTCTCAAGAGAGAAATGTGTATGGCATGTAATAATAACCCGATGTGAATAAGGATGAAAGAAGCCAACATACCACACCATTCACGATTCCAAGAGAGATACTAGGCTAAGGGGAGGGGAAAAGGAATAGATGAACCTGAGGATGTACCCAAGGAAAACATTTCTGGGTGTTCCAACGTGTCCAGCAAGGGCTTGAATCAATACAAACATATTTTTGGGAATTTCATGATGTTTAACATCATGTGGTAAGGAAGAAGATTAAAGGGGAAATATCATAAGGGGACATGTTGATCCTATTATAGGACCAACATGAATGGGATAAAAGTTGACATTCCACACCATGTAATCCATTAAAAATAATGGATGAGGGCCCAAATAAAAGAGATAATTTATGGATCTTGGACTGGACCTGGGGATTAAACACTCGGGACTTCCAACATATCCTACAGGGGAAAGAATCAAGTTGCATGTAGTTCATGGAATCTGTACATTTTAATGACAAACGGTAATTACAAATGGGAAGATCCTTGAAGGGGGACATGTGACATGGTACTTTTAAGCTTGATGTGAATGGGGAAAAAGTACCACATTACGCCATGTGCTCTGGGATACATAGGTCGACCAGCCAAAAGGAAGGTAGAATCTACAGAAGCTAGGGTTGTACACGAAGAAGAAATGTCTGGTTGTTCCTACTTATCCCATAAGGATGGGAATCAAGACATAGGTAGTTCTATAATTCCATGCAGTTTAGTATCATGCGGTAAGAATGAATGAGATATTAGTATAATGTCATTAAGCTCTCACTGTATATGCCCAATTTAATGTCGTGTGTGTGGGAAAGAAGGTAAGAAAAATTTGAATCATCATGCCTGGTTTTGGGAGACCATGGGGATGGTTATGACGATATAGGATAATTGTTGAACATTTTTTCAACACTGTATCTATATCATGTGACCTGGGATGGGAACAAATAATTAAGTATCAACCACTGAGCATATTTTCAATGTGGGACTTGTATCAAATTATCATTCGAGATCCTATAGGATGTTATCCCAGAATGGTAGGTGAGCCATGATAGCATGAGACTAGGCTGCTAGGGGTGTCCTTTCATATGTAAAATATGATGAAGACCCATTTTATGGGATGCATGAAGCATAGTGATATAGATGCAGTTTAACGTCTTGTGGTAAGGATGAGGGAGATCTTAGTTTAAACTTGTAGATCTTGGACCGTGAAGTATGTTTAGTTCTTGAATTTTATTTTCATGTAGGATAAAGGGGATTTTAGTTTAAGGTCCTAGAGCTCAGACCACTTTTTGTTTATCATCAAGAAGGATGATGATTCACATTTTAACATCATGCAAGATGATATTGCATTTTAATGTCATACATGACTAAGATGAATAGTTTAATGTCATGAAAGATGATATTACAGTTTAACATCATGCAGTATATAGATGAATAGTTTAAAATCATCTAAGAAGATATTATAGTTTAACATCATACAGGATGGAGATGAATAGTTTAACGTCATGCATGACGATATAATAGTTTAACATAATGTTTTATGAAGATGAATAGGTTAACGTCATACAGGATGATATAACTGTTTAACATCATGCGGGACAAAGATGAATAGTTTAACATCATACATGATGATATAATAGCTTAAAGTCATGATTAAAGGAGATTAATAGTTTAACATCATTCAATATGATATAATAGTTTAGCGTCATGTAGTATGGATGAATATGAAAGTAGAAATCCCATAGGGGGGACATGGTGCGGATATTATAGGCCTGATGTGAATGGGAAAAAATTCCACATGCCACACCACATAATCCCATACGAATCATGGTCAAGGGGATAAATGGAAGAGATAATTTGTCGATCCTAGACTGGACCCGACGACTAAATGCTCGGGCATTCCTACATATCCTGTGAGCGAAAGAATCAAGTTGCACATAGTTCTTGGGTTCCAGGAATTTTAACGTCATACGGTAAGGAAAAATGGGGAGATCCCTGATTGGGGACACATGATGTGGTATTTGTAAGACCTATGTGAATGGGTTCAAAATTCTACATCCTACCTCATGCTCTGGGATACTTAGGCTGAGAGGTTAAAAGGAAGGCAGAATCTATGGTATATGGGGACATAACCGAAGATAAAATGTTCAAGAGTTCCTTCATATCCCATAAGGATAGTAATCAAGACACACATAGTTCTAGAATTCCATGCAGATTAATATCATCCATTAAAGATGAAATATATGTTAGTTTAAGGTCATAGAGCTCAGACCGTTGAAGACCAGTTTAATGTCATGTGCATGGGACATAAGGGCAAGAAAATAGGAATCATCACGCCAGATATATTGGATACCATGGGGATGGTGATAACGATAGAGGATAATTGTTGACAATGTTCACACCATAGTATCCATATTCTATGAACTGGGAAGGGAATATATAATTGAGCATTGATTGCTGACCATATTCACAATGCAGGACTTGTATCAAATTATCTTTTGAGATCATCCATAATTTTTTTAGAGAACTGTAGGTGAGCCAATGTGTCATGAGACCATGATGATAGGGGTAATTTTATATGTGAATGATGATGAATAACCAAATGAAAAAAATTTTGAAGTGTTGTAGTACCCCTGAAGTTTAACGTCTTGCTGTAAGGATGATAGATATCTTAGTTTAAAGTCATTGATCTCAGACCATGAATTGTGTTTACCACTTATAATTTTTCATCTTTCATGAAGAAAGGGATATTAGTTTCAGATCATAGATATCAGACCATCTATATTTTATTATCATTCTTGATAAAGATGAGCATTTTAACATCATGTAGAACAATATTATAGTTTAATGTCATATGGGATGGAAATGAAAAAATTAATATCATGTTGAATGATATTATAGTTTAATATCATGGAGGATAGAGATGAAAATTTTAACATCATGCAAGATGATATTACCATTTAACATCATGGGGGCGGTGATTAATAGTTTAATGTCATGCAGGATGATACAACAGTTTAATGAAATTCGGGATGAATATGAACAATTTAACGTCATGCATGATGATATAACAGTTTAACGTCATGTGGTACAAAGATGAACAGTTTAATGTCATACAGGATGATATAATAGTTTAACATCGTGAGGGATTGAGATGAACACATTGACATCATGCAGGATGATATAACAGCTTAACATCATGTGGGATAAATATAAACAGATTAACTTTATGCAGAATGATATAACTATTTAACATAATGCAGGATGAAGATGAAAAATATAACATCATATAGGATGATATTATAGTTTAACATCATGTGGGATGGAGATGAACTTTTTAACATCATGCAGGAAGATATTACAGTTTACTGTCATGCAGGATGGAGATGAACAGTTTGATGTAATGCAGGATGATATAACAGTTTAATTTCATATGGGATAAAGATGAACAGTTTAACGTCATGCATGACAATATAACAATTTAATGTCATGCATGGAAATATAACAGTTTAAATCCATGTAGGATAAAAATGAATAGTTTAACATTATGCAAAACAATATAACAGTTTAGCATCCTGCTGGACAAAGATGAACACTTTAACATCATGCATGATGATATTACAGTTTAACATCATGCGAGATGAAGATGTTTGTGTCACTCAACTGTATTAGTGAACATATTACCAAAAAAAAATATTCTCATGTGATTCATCCTAGGTGTGGGAAATAAGGAGTAGTGATGGGATATTTATAACACATGGAAGCACATAGAAAGGGGAATGGAGATTTCAGACTTGGAATATTCCAACGACATTGGCCTACTTACTTGACATGAAAATATGCATGGAAGGGTAACACCATGGGTGTTGGAGTTCCACCTAAAAATATATATGGGGAAAAGATTAATCACATCATCTAATATCTAGATTAAAATAATGGTGGAATAACGATGGAGGATAACTGTTGACCATGTTCAAAACACAACATCCATATCGTGTAACCTATAATTATGACAGAAAAATGAGGGTCGACCACTAACCTTGTTTAAAACATGAGACATATCTCAAAATTTCATCTGATATGTTTCGGGGAATTGGTCCATGATGGTAGGTGAGCCAAAGTGGCATGATATCAGGCCATTAGGGGTGGCACTTCGGACATGAATAATGTGGGAATGAAAATAAAGGGATAATGTGATGCATGGAAATGGATTTGGAGTATTCCCATATGAAGTCCAACAATCTAGTTCCTATAGAAAAATGTTTTGGAGAACATCAACATGGCATATAAAAAGGATAGATTTGAAACCCTTCTTAAGGATGAGGGTCCTGAGGTAGTTTTTGAATGTGGAACGGTAGTTGGATAGTTCCAAATGCACACCACTCTCTCATTTTGGGAGATCATGGAATTACATAGTTCTACATCATGAAATGAGGATGTGAAACCATCTCATGCATATCATATAAGGCCTCTTATGATTGAAAAAGGTAAGTCTACAGTTTAATTTCATGTCATGAGGATGATAGACATGTATTTTAACTTTACACAGTAAGGGAGTTTCACTGTACAATTTAATGTTATGTGATTAGGACAAGCAGTGACTATCATTTATAGTCGCATAACTTTGACCATGGTTGATGTGGTTTTAGGTCCCATGGAATTGATCATAATTTCACATAGATTAACGACATCTGACCACAATGTTGTCCTGTAGTTTAACATCATGCGACCAAGATGATATTTTTTATGTAGTTTAATGTCATTCGACTAGGAAGTGAAACCAGAAGGATTGTTTTGGTAGAGGGATAGTCATATCTACCCCATTCTGATAGTCTGAGATCCCTGAGGAGGATGGGGAATCCATAATATGGGGTTACCCTAAAATCCCCCCCAGTGTAATCATGGTTGTTTTCCATTCATGAGTTGGGATACCACATGGTGAACATTCCACAAGCTGGTGTTGAAATCATAGGGAGGACCTCTATGGTTGATGCAATGTAGTAGTTGGGATGACACAGATTGTATCAAGGGTGGAATGGATGATATAATTCCCTCAGTCAAGAGGGGTGATGAATCCTAGTAGGTGTGCAAGCCTCAAGTGTCAGTATGATGAGATAATAGAGTTTGGAAGGCATGGAAGCATAGATCGTTGGTTTGATGTGGCGATGGAGCCCAGAAGACTTGGATTCCTGGAGCGTCGGCACAACAGTGTGATGGAACCCATAAGGCATCAAATCCTAGAATGTTAGTATGATAGGGCATTAGATCCCAGATGGCCTGGAATCCTGTAATGTCAGTATGATGGGGCGATAGATCCCAAAAGGCATGGAATCCTGGAATAAAAGTTTGATGAAGAGATGGAGCCCATAAGGCATAGGATCGTCCAACATCAGTATGATGGGATAATGGAGCCCGGAAGTTGTGGGGTACTGTAATTTCAGTACGATGGGGTGATGGATCCTGGATGGTGTGGGGTATTGTAAGGTCAGTACGATGGGGTGATGGCACCAAAAAGGCATGGTATCTAGGAATGTCGGTATGACAGGGCGATTGCGCCTAGAAGGCATGGAATCCTGGAGTGTCAGTATGACGGGGCGACGGATCCTAGAACATTGGAATCCTAGAATGTTTGTACAATAGGTATATGGAGCCCGAAATGTGTGGAAGCCGGGAGCATCATTATGATGGGGCAATAGAGCCTGAAAGGCATGGAATCCTAGAGCGTCGGTATTACAGGGTGATGGAGGCCAGAAGGCATGGAGGCCTAGAGTGACATCTCGCACTGCAGAGTAACTACATAAGAGATATGATCGAACTACGACTATCAATTGTTATTTAAATAAAATCATGTATTTTACATGGGGAATTCCTCCGTGATGGCTTTTTTTGTAGCTACATGGGGAGGACCTTTGTGCTAGTTGATATTGGTGATGGGGAGGACCTCCGTGTCAAATGATGGAAATGTATGGTGGACCTCCACAACAACTAATAATGGCGATGGAGAAAAATTAGAGCCATATGACATCAATGTAGGGAATATCTCCACAATATATGGGGATGGTGATAGGGAGGATCTTAATTCTGGATGATAGAAGTGTGGGGAGGACCTCCGAAATGGATTCTAGTGCTGTTGGATATGTGCCATTGGATTGGGGGTGGTTACCCCCTACACAGTTGTTGGCACTGGAAAACGTGTCCCCAAAAATTTTCCAAATGCTTCCATACACGATCCAATATCATATTTCATTTCTCAAGCTTCAATTTGGTAGGTCTTAGGGCCTGAACGGAGCTACGGATTTGGAGTTAAGGACATTTGAAGTTGTCCTGGAAAACTGGTTCGCAAAGCCCATTCGCGAAGCCCCCCTCCGTGATCGCGGAGCGCCACCACGAAGCAATGAGGCGGGATGCTCCGCGAACCTGGATGACATTCGCAATGCACCGCGAATACCCTCCATGAAGCACAGGAGGCGGTAACTCTCTGCGAACGTCCAGACGTTCATGAACCCACCGCGAAGCAGCGAAGGCGATACCGCTCTGCGAATCTGGTTGATGTCCGTGACCTGCCGCGAAGCAACCAAATTCACCCTTCGCGCCGCGTGAGCTTTGCTTCGCGGCGCCCCTTTCCTATAAATACCCAGCTCGACCCCCTTCTCCGGATGACCATTTTTCCGCCCCTTGGGAAGCTGATCTCCCGGTCCGCGGATCTCCGCTTTGCAGCTCCACGAGGCCATGCTCTACGAGCATCTTCCTTCGCGTTGCTGCTCCGCGATCCAATGCTCCGCGATTCCATGCTCCCCGAGTACACCACAATCCGCCCTTGCTCCGCAAGAGGCCCATGCTCTGCAAGATCCCTCTGCTCTGCAAGACCTTTTCACCACGAAGCTACTTCGTGAGAGATTTGCTTCGCGAAGCGACTTCGCGAGACCTTTGCTCCACGAAGCCACTTCGCGAAGACCTATCCTTCGCGAGGCTCCAAACTTCGCACCGACCAGTCCATACCATGGGGAATGCGCCCCCGCACCCCCGATCGGGGTCAGTTTCGGGCTGCGGTTCCGGCCTTATGGGCTGGTCCCTTTGCTACTGTCACAGACCCCCATAAAAAATGGGGAGTCGCACCGCGAACTTTTCGGGCCGGGATATGAGGATTTTCCATTGCACCCTTATGTGCTCCCACCGTCCACCTATGGAACATCATGATTTGAGATACACTTACGCACACCATGAAACACCTTGAGTCAACATATGCCTCTTGGTTTCATTCCTATGTCGTGAGTTGAGATTCCCATCATCAATACCCTAATTACCTTGAGTCAAACCATTCGTCAGGCAACTCCTCCAAACCTAATCACTTGGATTCTATGCCAGGTTGAACCAGAAAGGGCCGCCCTTGCATAAGTCCCAACACCAACCATCTCTAGGAACCTTCTACCAACAGTCGTATCTACATGACTTTAAACTGTAGTAATCCCTATGTTCCAAACATAGGATGCCTCTTGCACTAAACAAGAGATGCCTTATGCTCCAAGCATAAGATGCCAACAGTACTATCTACATGACTATAAACTATAGTATTTCCTATATAACAAGTATAGGATGCCTCTTTCTCCAAACGAGAGATGCCTTATGCTCCAAGCATAAGATGACAACAGTCCTATCTACATGACTTTAAATTGTAGTAATCCCTATGTTCCAAACATAGGATGCCTCTTGCACTAAACAAGAGATGCCTTATGCTCCAAGCATAAGATGCCAACAGTCCTATCTACATGACTATAAACTGTAGTATTCCCTATATAACAAGTATAGGATGCCTCTTGCTCCAAACGAGAGATTCCTTATGGTCCAAGCATAAGATGACAACAGTTCTATCTACATGAATTTAAACTATAGTAATCCCTATGTTCCAAACATAGGATGCCTCTTGCACTAAACAAGATATTACTTATACTCCAAGCATAAGATTCCAACAGTACTATCTACATGACTATAGACTGTAGTATTCCCTATATAACAAGTATAGGATGCCTCTAGATCCAAACGAGAGATGCCTTATGCTCCAAGCATAAGATGACAACAATCCTATATACATGACTTTACACTGTAGTAATCCCTATGTTCCAAACATAGGATGCCTCTTGCACTAAACAAGAGATGCCTTATGATCCAAGCATAAGATGCCAATAGTCCTATCTGCATGACTATAAACTGTATTATTCCCTATATAACAAGTATAGGATGCCTCTTGCTCCAAACAAGAGATGAATTATGCTCCAAGCATAATATGACAATAGTCTTATCTACATGACTTTAAACTGTAGTAATCCCTATGTTCCAAACATAGGATGCCTCTTGCTCTAAACAATAGATTCCTTATGCTCAAAGCATAAGATGCCTAATGCCATGATTACAGTGGCATAGTTCCAAATCCCCCTTGGCATTCTCCCTCTTGTGCACTAGTGCATAAGTGAAGGCCTCAATTCACCAGTGGGTTGGGATGCCCTCATGTCCAGACATGAAGAAGACATTACGGGCAGCTTCCTTGTGTAATACCCATTCACCATTGTCGCTCCATAGCTGCACCCGGGCAGCTCCTTGCGTAAGCCCCATTCACCATTGCCACTCCATAGCGGCATCCGGGAAGCTTCCTTGCGTAAGCCCCATTCACCATTTCCGCTCCATAGCGGCACCTGGGCAGCATCCTTGCATAAGCCCCATTCACCATTGTCGCTCCATAGTGGCACCGGGGCAGCATCCTTGTGTAAGCCCCATTCACCATTTCTGATCCTTAGCTGCACCTGGGAAGTATCCTTGCGTAAACCCCATTCACCATTGCCGCTCCTTAGCGGCAGCCGAGCAGCATCTTCACGTAAGCCCCATTCACCATTGTCGCTCCATAACGGTACTCGGGCAGCTTCCTTGCGTAAGCCCCATTCACCATTGCCACTCCTTAGCGGCACCCGGGCAGCTTCTTCGTGTAAGCCCCATTCACCATTGTCGCTCCATAGCGGCACCCGGGCAGCATCCTTGCATAAGCCCCATTCACCATTGATGCCCCATATCAGCACCCAGGAAGATTCCTTGTGTAATCCCCATCCACTGTTGTCACTCCATTCAGCGGTAATCCATTAACATCCTTATCCAGCGGTAAGCCGTTGTGATCCTATTCAGCAGTAAGTCGTTGACACCCAATCCAGCAGTAAGCCATTGTGATCTCATTCAGCGGTATGCCGCTGACACCCAATCCAGCGGTAATCCATTGAGATCCTATTCAGCGGTAAGCCGTTGGCACCCAATCCGGTGGTAATCCGTTGCGATCCTATTCAGCGGTAAGCCATTGACACCCAATCCAGCGGTAATCCATTGTGATCCTATTCAGCTGTAAGCCACTGACACCCAATCCAGCAGTAAGACGTTTCAAACCTATTCAGCGGTAAGCCATTGACACCCAATCCAGTGGTAAGCCGTTGCGACCCCATTTAGCGGTAAGCTGTTCACATCCTTAGAATAACTACGTGGACTTTGATTCCCTTCCACGAGGATACGTAGGAAGCCTCTTCAAGAATCAAGCCCGAAACTATTGTCATCCTTCTCCTCGGGCCACCATCTTGGAGTAAGTCCCAGCACCATGGGTCGCCCAATGCATAATCCCCTCTTCATTTCTCACGGACGCACCCTTCGCGACGTGATCGTCAAGTCTCTGCTGCCTCTTGTTTCTCACACCGATCACGACTCACGTTGTCTTAGAGTAATCATTGGCCATGAAAACACCCCGTATAGCATGACGTTAAACTATGTGTCATCCAGCATGATGTTAAACGGGATGCCCCCGTCCGATAAGACGTTAAACTACACATCCATTTGAACTACGAGGTCTTTGATCCATGTCAAGGCATGGTACGTAGGAAGCCTCCATGAGGTTCAAGCCTGCCACCCATCATTTCGTCACGTCAGGTTCCACCCTCATCCAGCATGACGTTAAACTGCATTCCAGTCTGACGGCAAGCCGTTGTGACCAACCTGAACTATGAGGACTTTGATCCATGTCAAGGCACAGTACGTAGGAAGCCTCCCTGAGGTTCAAGCCCATCTCCCATCAGACCAAGGTCCCTTCTTCACGTCGGTTCGCCGACGAAGCCCATTTGAACTACAGGGTCTTTGATCCATGTTAAGGCATGGTACGTAGGAAGCCTCAACGAGGTTCAAGCCCAATGCTCATCGTTTATTCATGTCAGGGTTTATCCTTGTCTCGCATGACGTTAAACTGCATCCTAGTCCAGAGGTAAGCCATTGTGACCTCACCTGAACTACGTGGTCTTTGATCCGTTCTAAGGCATGGTACGTAGGAAGCCTCCATGAGAAGCCCACCTGGACCCCTGGTCCCCTTCACGTCGGCCTTCCGGCATCCAATCTGAACTACGGGGTCTTTGATCCATGCTAAGGCGTGGTACGTAGGAAGCCTCCATGAGGTTCAAGCCCATCACCCATTGGTCACTCCAACCACCTTCACATCGGTTCACTAACACCTGGCCAGCCTAGTGTGTAAGCCCCACACCATCTAGACCAAGGTCTCTTTTCTTTTGCGTCGTTTCGCCGACACCCACCATTTTCACCCGAACTACGAGGACTTTGATCCATGTCAAGGCATGGTATGTAGGAAGCCTCCATGAGGTTCAATCCCATCACCCGGTCCTTCTGACCTCCTTCACGTCGGTTCACTGACAATACCAATCGTACTAAGGTCAACATTCACGTCGGTTCGCTGACGACACCCATTGGGCCAAGTTCAACCTTCACGTCGGCCTCCCGGCATCCTATTTTGGAACTACGAGGTATTTGATCCATGTCAAGGCATGGTACGTATGAAGCCTCCATGAGGTTCAATCCCACCACCCGTTGTTTATTCACCTCTGGGTTCACCCTCATCACGCATGACGTTAAATTGCATTCTGATCCAGCAGTAAGCCGTTGTGACTACCTGAACTATGTGGTCTTTGATCCGTGCTAAGGAATGGTACGTAGGAAGCCTCCATGAGGTTCAAGCACACCTAGACCCCTGGTCCCTTCATGTCGGCCTCCCGACGTCCTATTTTGAACTACGTGGTCTTTGATCCATGTCAAGGCATGGTACATAGGAAGCCTCCACGAAGTGCAAGCCCACCTGGACCCTTGGTCCCTTCATGTCGGTTCACCGACCCCATATCATTGGGCATCCTCAGTGTGTAAGCCCCATTCCATACTGAACAATGCATACTTTGATTCCCTACCACAGGGATACATAGGAAGCCTCCCTGAGGCCCAAGCTCATCACTCATGTCTCATCCAGATCTCTCCCTCGAGCCTATGTGTCTCGGGAAGTTCATGCCACAACGTGGAGGTTCAACTTCCCCTTGGTCCCATCCATGCATCCATTATCACATGACACCTCCTCAGGTGTCCCACCGTATCATTGAACTACGTGGACTTTGATTCCCTGCCACGGGGATACGTAGGAAGTCTCTCTAAGTCTCAAGACCAACACTATCGTCGCCCTTGAGATGGTCTCAATTCATTCCCCCTCCACTCCATTCATCCATCCATCACCCATACTGATTCTTACCTGAGCCGCCACATCCCGGTGGGATCACGCCCTCCACCTCCTCGCTGCTCGAAGAGTACCTAGGTGACTTTCCACGCGTAAGCCCTAGCATGGCTTCGAGTTGTTGTCCTCTGTGTACAGCCCAATTCATCAACCCTTCGAACTACATGGTTTTTGATCCATGTCCTCTACACAGGGTACGTAGGAAACCTCCCAGAGGTTCAATCCAATCCAATGGTAATTCATGGTGTCCCCCATCCTGGGGCGCACTTCCCCTGTCCTCCCTCAGTGGTGTTCAGATCAACCATTACGGTGTGACATCTCCCCTACTTGGAGCGCACCACCTCGGATCTGTCCTCATTGGGAGTCCTGATACATCCATCTTCCAGGTATTCCCTCCTTGGGATATACCAATCTGATCCATCTCTATGGGACGTTTTGATCACTATCATTCTGTCTCTGCAGGACATTAAACTTGCGGCCTACCTCCTTATAAACATGAGATGCCTGAGGAAAACCTCGGATGACACGCCTATGGCGTAACCATCTCCGAAAGATGTTAAACCCGTGACCTACCTTGTGATAAGCATGATATTCCTGAGGAAAACCTCGGATGACATGCCTTTGGTGTAACCGTCTCCGCAAGACGTTAAACTCGCGGCATACCCTGTGTTAAACACGGGAAGCTGAGGAAAACCTCAGATACATGCCTATGGCATATGATTCCCCGCATTCGACACGGGATGCCTCGGGTTATGCACCCTTGAGATGCCCTCTCATGAGGAAGAATACAGGTTCCCCAATGTCCATGCACCCATAGATGCCCTGACATGCCTGATGTTGTCATCTACTCTGACCGAAGGTTGCTACCATGTCAATATCCCATGGAATTTCTTGACATATATAGTGTAATTACCCGGTGTTCATGAAGATATGGCACCGGGAATGAGATTCATGAACTAAGTATTAAATCTCTGAGGGAGACCCGGACTAGGTGACAAGTTATGAGGAGGAATCCACAGAAGGGAGAACTTACATCCCATCATCCCGATTTTAATCAAGGAGAAAACGTCCCTGAACAAGGAACAGATGTCGCCCGCCTTTGGAAAGCAGGAATGCGGGGAAACAGCTGCACGCCCTCCACATACGGATGTGCGCACCCCGGGTAAAGCGTCGAAAGCAACAGTCTAGTAATGTAGTAGAGTCAGTGAGGAGCTGATAGAGTTAGGGGAGGATACCCCCTATGCTGCCTATAAATTTGGTGGGGCCGGCAAGGATCTGATGGTGTTGGGAGACGATTCCCCTAGTGCAGCCGATGAAGGAGACCAAGTTGGTGAAAAGCTGATGGATTTGAGGGGTGGATGCCCCCGACATAGCCTATAAAGGAAGCAGGATTGGTGATGAGCAGATGGAGTTGGGGGGCAGATGCCCCAACATAAATGATAAAGGCATTAGATTTTTTAGGTGTTGATGGAGTCATGGGAGGATACCCTTGGCATGGCCGATAAAGGCGATGATTTCATCAATGATCTTATGGATCCAGGGAGAGGATGACACCTGTGTATCCAATAAAGGCGGTGATGTCAGCAAAGAGCCGATGACCCCTTTCATTAAGGCACCCACTGTTACTCATTCTACAACACATAAAGGATAGAATATTCACATGGTTGACGCCTCAACTTGTCCATGCTTTCCATTTTTCATCTCTTCATAATTTAATGAGAAGGAATTCGCACCGAGTTCACCATTTTTGTTTCGGATTCTTTTTGTCAGGTTGTGAGTCATCGTGCTGCGATGTGCTGATTTTTTCCAAGCATTTCTTCCTTCCAAAGGTGGGATGTATTTTTCACTTCTTTATTAATTTTTTCTCCTTGATCGAAATGGGATTATGTTATATAAATCTCTCCTTTCATGGATACCACGTAGGAACTCATCACCTATTCTCGATCACCCATAAATATTAGGACATTGTTTGTGAAACTCTTATAAGTTTCATATCATTATGGACCTCGGTTAATTACACTGCATCCATCAGGACATTCCAAGGAGTCATGACATGGTCGTAATCTTTATTTGGAGTTGATGGTAACATTAGGCATGTCAAAGAATATATGGATGCGTGGAGATTGGAAGACATGTATTATTCATCATAAGAGGTAATCTCAAGGGTGCAGAACCTGAGGCCTCCCATGTCGATCGTGGGGTATATTATGTCAGAGGCCTATCTATGAGGTTTTCATCTATTTCCCATGTTTAACACAGGGAACTTCGTGAGTTTAACATCTTTCAGGGATGGATTGGGCTGATCAGAATGACTCATGAACATGAATTTGATTGGTACATCCATAGGAGGGATCGCCTGGAGTGTTTACTGAGTGGATGGATTAGAAAAACCAATAAGAGCGGACCGAGGGTGGTGTGACCCACAAAGGGAATAAATCACACTGTGAAGTTTGATCTGGAAACCAATGAGGGGGGATTATGGAGATTTCATGGTATAAAAGGGGGACAATGGATGGATGGATTAGAATTCTCAATGAGAGTGGACCCAAGGTGGTCTGTCCCATAAAGGGAAGATATCATGCCATGAAGTCTGATATAGACACCACTAAGGTAGGGACTTGGAAACTGTACCCCAGAGAGGGGAACACCAAGGTTTACCATTGGATAGGATTGAACCTCAGGGAGGCTTCCAATATACCATGTTTAGAAGAAAGTGATCAAAACCTACATAGTTTGAATAGTGATTAATCGGGATGTATCCAAAGGACAACAACTAAGAGACATGGTGGGGCTTATGCAGGGTTAGTATCCAATCACAATAGGGACACTCTCTTTTGGATTGACATGGATTGTGTGTGGCTTATGCATGGTTGGATGCTCATGATATGGTCTGACCCCATTAAGGGGCGGAACAATGACATGGGTCCCAACAAAGGGGATGCCGAGGTTTAATAGTGTTTGGGGTTAAACCTTAGGGAGGATTCCTTCGTACCTTATCTATGAGAAAGGGATAAAAACCCATGAAGTTTGGAAGAACAGAATTTGAAGTCATGTTGGATGAAATGGGAATACAGTTTAACATTATGGGGGATGTGGTTGAACTGATGTGAAGTGGTTGGGACTGATGGGCGGGGGTCTTGAACCTCATGGAGACATCTTATGTACCACGTTTGAAAAGGTCAAGGATCAAAGTACACATAGTTCGGTGAAAAGGGGAATGGGGATTACACACTAAGGCAGACCAATGAGGATTTCATGGTCACTATTTACTCTAATATCACATGATTCATTCTCGGTATGAGAAATAAGAGGCAACAACAGACCTGATAATCATTGTGAAAATGTCCCACCACAAAAGTTGGTAAATGGGGCTTACACGTGGAAGTAACTGAGGTTCCACTAGAAAGTGGAAGTGATGGATGGGAAATATGCATGTAAGCTACCCAGGTGCTGCTAAGGGGCTGAAATAGTGGATGGGGCTTATGAATGGATGCAGTTCAGGTGATGATAAGGAGGTGCAATAGTAAATGGGCCTTACAAGTGGAAGCCGCCTTAGTGCAACTAAGAAGGGGAAATGATGGATGTGGAAAACATGTGGATGATGCCCTATTTATACTAAGGAGTAGTAATGGTGAAAGTTTGTTATGCATGGATGCTATAAGATGCCTCTATGGAGTGGAAATGGTGAATCTGTCTTATGCATTGAAGCTTCTCGGGTTCCACTAAGGAGCGGTAATGGTGGATGGGGCTTATTCATTGAAACGACCTAGGTTCCACTAAGGATAGGAAATGATGGAAGGGGCTTACACATGAAAGATTGTTGGATGCTAATAAGGAGCGGTAATGGATAATGGGGTTTATGCATGGACGCTGCCTAGTTGATGTTATGGAGAAAAATTAGTGAATAGGACTTACGCATGGAAGCTGTCTGGGTGCTAATAAGGAGCGGCAATGGTGGGTGAGGCTTATGCATGGAAGAAGCTCAAGTGCTACTAAGAAGTGGAAATGGTGGATTGGGCTTCTGCATGGAATATTCCCATAATGTATTCTTCATGTCTATCCATGAGTGAAACCCAACTCACTAGTGGGTTGAGGGATATAACTGAGGCCTACACCTATGTGCCAGTGCACAAGCGGGATAATGCCAATGAAGTTGGAATTAGTCCGAAAAAAGGGAGATGAAAAGTGTGAATCATATAACCAACATTTGGAACATAATGAAATACACATGATGAAGGAAGATAACTACTAACCATATTCAAAATTCAGCATCCACATCACATTATCTTGAGAGGGGTGGAAACAAACAAGGGCCAACAACTGACTGTATTTGAAACATGGGGCCAAACTCAAAGTGTTGTCTAATGTCTTTTGGGGAGTTGACCCACAATGGTATGTGATCCGAAGCTGCATTAGACATGGCTATTAGGGGGTCCCTTCAAACATGAAATAGGGTGAATATAAAAATGATGGACACACGAATCATGAGGTGGAGTGATGGAATGCTCGAATGGATTTCCAAGGTCTTGAAATTACACCATTGTAATCATGGAATGATCCATCTTATACTTATAACATAAGGTTTATATTATTTGGAACAAGAGTAATCCTATTATTGAATGATAGGGAATGATATAGTTTAATTTCATGTAGTCAAGACTATTGGAATCTTGTGCTTTTCACATAAGGCATCTCTTGTTTGGAGAAAGAGGCATCCAATGTTAGTTATATAGGGAGCACTATAGTTAAAGTCGTGTAGAGAGGACTATTGAAATATTTTTCTTGGAAAATAAGGAACCTCTTATTTGGAGAAAAAGGCATCCTATGTTTTTTATATAGGGTGTACTATAGTTTATAGTCATGTAGAGAGGATTTTTGACATCTTATGTTTAGCGCATAAGCCATATCTTATTTAAATCAAGAGGCATCCTATGTATTTCATATAGGGTGTACTACATTTTATAGTCATCTAGATAGGACTACTTGGAATAAGTAACCTTGAAATGGATGGTGTGAAACTTATGAAAGAGTGGCCCTTTCTAGTCCAACCTGACATAAGATCCTCGTGAGGGGGTTTAGAGGGGTTTCTTGAGGAATGGTTCAACTCACGGTATTGGGGGAATTGATGATGATAATATCAACTCATGACATGATAAAGGGACCAAGGGGAATATGTTGAACCAATGTATTTGAATGAGTTTGAAGAAGTATATCAAATAATTTTATTTCATAGGTGGAAGTGGGGTGCACATAAGGGTGCAAGGTAAAATGGCACCGACTTGGACCTAAAGGTTAGTGGTACAAGTCTCCATTTATCATGTGGGAATATGATGGTAGTGAAGGGACCATTCCAAAGGGGCAAGACCATAGCACAATAGTGATCTAGAGTGGGGGTGCATGGGTTCATTCCATGTCGTATGGACTAGTGGGTGTGAAGGTGGGAGATTTTTGAATGATAGGGGTTTGTGAAGGAAAGAGGTTCATGGAGCATAGGGTCTCACAAAGGATGGGGCATCGCATAGCTTAGGGTCTTGCAAATGAGACTCACAAAGGAAGGGTGCTTTGAAAAGGAAGGATGTCAGTAGAGCAGTTATTCTCCTTAGAAAAAAGGTATTAAATTTGGAGAGTGTTATGTAAAGGAATAATGCTTCATAGAGCCTCAATAAACAACAAAGGGGATCCCTCCTGGGTGAAGGGAGGAGGCCTTCGCAAAGGGAATCACTTCAAGATGATCGTGAGAACTATTAAATGGGAGATCAGCTGACTAATGGTCAGTGTAACGATGATTATGAAGGAGGGGTGATCCAAATATTTATATGAAACAAATCTATTCATGGATTTCCACAACTAAAAAAGGATGATAAATAGAGGATGGTGATTCACAATTGGAGGTGGCTCCATCATACTTACAAAGGCTTCTGTCATTACTCTATGGTGGTGTCACAAACATATTCGTCGGATCAAAGAGGATTATATCATGGTGATCTATGGTGGTCATGAATGTATCCATTATATAGTAGAGGCTTTTGTCATTACTTCATGACATTCATGAAGTAATCTCCATGAATGGGATCTGCAAACTAGTTTTTAGACTATCTTTGAACAATCAAAACATCTAATTTGTAACTCCATTCGGGTTCTATTACCAGTCAGATAAAAGCCAATGAAATGAGTTATTCAATAAGATCATAGATGATAGAATTTGGTTATTATTTTGTATTTGTTTTCTACTGAAAACAAATCCCCCCCCCTAAAATGGGGTCCAACGAGGATGAGGGGGGAAAGGCGGACCGCATTCTAAGGAAAAAATCTAAGGAAAATAGTTATCATGGTGTTGACTGTATATGGACCACATCCATAAAGAAAACACCCAAATCACTATTCCCACATGATTCATGATCAGTGTGGTAAAAAAGATACAATAGAAGATCATTCACCTATAAGAGAGTGTTAAGCCACAAATGATGTGTTGGGATAAGAATTGGGCATTGATCATCATTGGTAGTTTTTTGAATAAGGAGAGTCACAGTTGGAGAACATGAGTCTCTGGATAGCCAAGCTACCTTTCCCATTACGCTCTAGCACATAAGAGGGGTAATTCCCTAAGGATTAGAATAAATCCGAATGAATGGGAATGGAATGTGTGAATCACGGTATACAAAATTCATAACATAATGTGGGTGTAATGTAAGGACCTGTAAATTTCAAGGAATTTTTTTTCTTAAATACATTAAAATTTTACGAGTCTGTGGCTTCTGATGGAACTTGATTTCGAGGATCGGTGTGCTCGGAATCAATTTCTGAAGTTTAGCTCGGGTACATTCAGTAAACGAATGAGTGGTTTTTTCTATCTTTTGAACCGGTGCTCGAAATTGAAATCTGAGGGCACCAATGAACTCACAGTGCCGATAATTTCTTAAGGGGACCTTTACCACAGTTGCGTTTTAAGCGGGTTGAAAATTATTATTTGGGGAATTAGATTAAAATAAATAAAATTGGTGTAGCACAATTTTATTTTATGGTTGGTGGTTATATCCTCCCAAAGGGAGTTAGATGTGTGGCCCACAACCACATAACCTCCCATGAGAGGATATTTGTGGGGTGGGGCCCACACGTGACGTAAAACCTTGAACTTCCCATAACTCTCATAAACCCCATTAAACTCCCTTGTTTAATGTTGATAACTCTCCCATATTTATGAGATCTCCTCACCTTCTCCTCTCCCATTAATTCATGCCAATGCCTTAATTAATAAATTGAATCCTCCAATTTATTAATTAAGTGTTTTGAATTTCGAATTTTGAATGCTTGGAAAGTTTAATTAAAATAAGGGGAAGCCTTATTTTAATTGGTTTCGCACTTGTTGTGTTGGGGGAAATATTTGAGAGGGAGCTCTTGTGAAAGAAGAGGAGAGTTTCTCCTTTGTTGAAGAACACCAATCCTTCGACGAAGAATGACGCGCCTTATTTTCTCTTTTCCACGACAAGAGAGGAGACACCATTTCTTCTTCGGGTTCACTCTGATGATGATGGAAACAACAACGTCATACACAATTCTTGTCAACCACGAACCTTATTCTAGGTCAGGGGTTTGCTTAATTTATTTTAAATAAATTACTCCTTTGTTCTTGTTATATTCAAGTGAACATCTTCGGCCGATTGTTACTGCCTAACGCGGAGGGCACGAGCCGAAAAAACACGGCCCGATGACCCTCCATCGTTCCTTGTCTTGTTTGGAATCGGGAATCGGCGATGATCGAAGGAGGCGGCCGCGCGCCGGCCGCATGTGGAGGAACCGCGGGCCGCAACCGCGGGCCGCTCAACCGAGGAAGAACCGGACGTCCATAGCCGGCCGGGCTGAAGGGAGAAACCGTGGAGGCCCACAGCGCCACGCTGCAAGAACCGCGACCCACATAGGGTGGGCTGCTTCGGTGGAAGAGTCGGCCGGCTGGGCGGAGCAGAGTCGCGGCGCCAGGAGGGTGCCATGCGGAAGAACCGGTCAGCCCATCGACTGACCAGGCAGAGCAGAACCGCGATGCTAGGAGGGAACCACGCCGGAGAACCTATGGCCCGCCCGATCAGGCCACTTATGCCAAAAGTCCGGCCAGTTTGGGAGGGCGGCACCGCCGGGTTGGGCAGCCCCCCCCCCCGGACCGTTCGGCCAGCTGGCCGAGCTAGCAGGGTCGCGCCCTCTTCGGGCCGGGCCACGCCCCTCAGGTCGGTCCGCGCGAATCTTTGGGCCAGTCTGACACCCATTCTGAGTCGGACCCGTCAAAGCTGGGTTAACCCGACCCGCTAGCCCACTGGGCTTAATGAGCCGGTCTCGTTTTCACTTAAAGGTAAATACCTTGAAGACCACACGTCCGAACGACGCGCCATCTGTGGCACTGGGGCCCTATCGACGAGTCGGTCCTTTTGCGATACTCTAAGTGAGTTTTGGACAACTTTGGTAAACATCTACATTTGGAATGAGCATATTTCCAACTGGGCCCCTGGAACGAAAAAGTCAATATCTCTCAAACCGGGCGTCTGATTGATGCGCCATCTATCGCGTTGAGTTCCTTTTGATGAGACGGAACTTCAGGATACATCAAATTTGGAATTCGTGACAGTTGATTTATCGACCCCTTTTACTCGAGGAATGGACCCTCCCGAAATCGAGCACGCTGGGTGCGGGAACCCTAGAGCTGGTTGTGACTGCGACGACTATACTTGGATCCTACGTGGGTTCGGCAGCGAAGATGATTGTACTTGGATCCTACGTGGGTTAGACAGTGAGGAATACTGTACTTGGATCCTCCGTGGGTTTGGCAACGATGATGACTGTACTTGGATCCTACATGGGTTCGGCAGCAATGGTTACTCTACTTGGATCCTACGTGGGTTCAGCAGCGACGATTTCTGTACTTGGATCCTACGTGTGTTCGGCAGAGGAGATGATTCAGAGGCTACATTTAATCATCTCTAACACTCTTCGTGAGTAGTATACCTGTGTGAGCTGAGTCTTGTCTTTCAATCATTATCATTGATGTGATTGACTTCTTTCCTTTGTGGACCATATTGTGCTTGGGCTCGGAAGTTGGAGCCGAACTGAGATTCATGACTTAGGTATATTTATGGGAATATACCTAATTAGAGTTGGATGATACTTCATGTTTGTATCTTTCTTTTGTGGTTTATCCTTCGTGGATTCTGGGAGACGTTCAGGGGTCTCGGGGTCCCTACTAAGTATCGTTATACTCACCCCTACATGGGTAATGCCCGTACTACATTGTGTTGGTTTCACATGACGGAAAGCACTGATCATGGTTGAGGCTTGTGAAGCTGGACGATACCCGGAGGTGGACCACCTGGCGGGACGTACACGGAGTAGACGGACGGACCTGAGGTACCAACAAGACTATCTATACCCACCCTTCAGGTGTGATTCATGGAGGACGACTCAGTGGTTACCGCTTTACTTTACTGCTGTTGTACTTTCATTCTCAGTTGTACTGTACTTTTAGTTGGGTTTGTATACTGGCTCATTTACTTTACAGCACTTACTTTTATACTCAATTTTACTTAGTGCTTACTTCACTTGTGTACTCTGTTGTGTTTGTTTAATTTTATAATGGCAATGCCTTCCCTTTCTACCGGGATTTACGCCTTTTGTGCTAGTCGCCAGCCCCTGGCCTAAGGAAGGCGGGATTGGGGTATTCACGGCACTGGCCCCGAGGATGGGTCGGGACAAATTGGTATCAGAGGAGTCGGTTCTACCACAGAACTCAGAAATCTGATAATTTCTTCTTTGTGAAGCAATAGTGTTAAGAGTATTGAGTGTGGTTTTCAGTCCATGGAGTTCAGTGTTGGTGTGGCGGCTGACGTATCCATACACCAGGACCCCGAATTCTGATTTCTGACTCAGTGCTTGAAAATACTGATTGCATGTGTGTTTCAAAAGTTTTATTTGTGGTTACTTTGTGTCAGATCACCAGGTATACTGTTTGACCACGGCGTACCTGAGATGATTCAAGGTACTATCTATTTATATTCCACCCTTGCTGCAGTTATTATAGACACAAGAGCGAGTCATTCTTTTATTGTTGTTGCCCTTGTTCGGAGCTCAGAGATTCCGACAGAGTCGTTGGATCGATCCTTACAGCTAGAGACTTCTGCGGGAGAAGAATCGATGATTACGTACTAGTTCTGGCAGTGTGAGCTTACTCTAGGAGGTGAGAGCTTCGGTTGGGATCTTCTTGTAGCGGCATCGAGGCCTTACGACGTCATCCTGGGTATGGACTGGTTGTCTACAGTCCATGCCCAGATCGACTATATTAGGCGCAAAGTGCAGTGTGTTCGCACAAATGGGAGCAGGTTCACCTTCACCGGCGAGAAGGGAGCCTTTTCAGTGCAAGATGGACTTACGTAGAGGAGAGGGAAGCCGATCACACATCAGTTGGCTAGTCTCATCCTAGGATCAGTTGATATGCGGGGTCTGAGTTTTCCTGTTGTGGTGGATCAGTATGCAGATGTTTTTCCTGACGACATTCCAGGAATACCTCCTTGCAGAGAGGTAGATTTCTACCTTGACCAGTACCCCAGGACAACACCGATATCTACTCCAGCATATCAGATGGCACTCGCCGAGCTTCGTGAGCTGCGGGTACAGCTGGAGGACTTACAGGGAAAGGGATTCATCTGACCCAGTGTTTTACCTTGGGCTTCTCCGATTTTATTCGCCAAGAAGGCGGATTGGAGTTTACGACTGTGTGTCGACTACCATCTCCTGAATCAAGTGACCGTAAAGAACAAGTACCCACTCTCGAGGATTGACGACCTCTTTGATCAGCTCAAAGGAGCACGATGGTTCTCGAAGATAGACCTTAGGTCAAGCTATCATCAGCTCAGATTTCAAGACGAGGATGTGCAGAAGACGGCCTTCAGGTGTTGGTATGGCCACTACGAGTTGTTGTTTATGCCCTTCAGCGTAACCAATGCACCAACAGTGTTCATGAGTCTCATGAACAGGATCTTCCAGCCTTACCTCGATCGTTTTGTCGTAGTCTTCATCGATGACATTCTAATTTACTCGACTACTGAGGAGGAGCACGCCTACCACTTGTAGGGGTTATAGGACACACTCCGAGAGCACCAGCTTTATGTAAGCTCTCGAAGTTCCAGTTCTGGATTCGATAGGTTCACTTCTTGGGGCACGTCATCTCGGAGGCAGGAGTTGCGGTGGATCCTGCGAAGATTGAGGCAGTACTTGCTTGGGATCCACCCAGGAGCGTGATGGAGGTGCGGAGTTTCATAGGACTGGCTGGGTATTATCGAAGATTTGTGCCAGACTTTTCTAGAGTTGTAGCACCGCTTTCATCTTTGACGAAGAAGGGGAAACCCTTTGTGTGGTCAAATAGATGCCAGTAAATCTTCCAGAAGCTGAGATAGAGATTGACCAGTGCACCCATCTTGAGGCTACCAGAGGAGGGTATTGGGTACGTGGTTTACTGTGACGCATCAGGAACCGGACTCAGGTGTGTCCTGATGCAGGAGCGGGCAGTGATCACCTATGTTTCACGGTAGTTGAGGCAGCATGAGCAGAACTACACTACTCATGACCTAGAGTTAGTAGCAGTGGTCTTCACCTTGAAGATGTGGTGGCACTATCTGATGGGCGAGCGCTTTACAGTCTATTCTGACCACCATAGTCTCAGGTACATTTTCTCACAGAAGTACCTAAACCTGAGACTACGGTGATGGCTCAAGTTCCTCCAGGACTATGACTTTGAGATAGTATATACTCCTGAGAAGGGGAACGTAGTAGTTGATGCTCTCAATAGGAGATCGGGCATTCAGCTACTTGGAGAGGTGACAGAGCAGTTAGCCGCTTTGCAGATATCCTTCATGGATAGAGATGGGGCAGCCTTTCTACAGTCCCTCACAGTCAATCCTCCACTACTTCAGTGGGTCAGAGAGGCATAGCATGGGGATGTTGACTATGAGACGCGACGTGATTAGATTTCCAAAGGGCAGGCGCCTGATTGATTTTCTGAAGGAGGGGAGCACGTCATCCACTTCAGGGGATGTACCATGGTACCAGTTGCACTTCAGGAGGAAGTGTTGAGGGAGTTCCACACTTCCCCTCTAGTGGTACATCCTGGAGTGGAGAAGATGTACCAGGACCTCAGACGACAGCACTGGTGGTCGGGTATAAAGAAGGTTGTAACAGAGTTCATTTCACGATGCCTCACTTTCCAGTAAGTGAAGGCAGAGCACCAGGTACCAACAGGCTTGGTACAGCCCTTAGAGGTTCTGGAGTGGAAGTAGGATAGGATATCCATGGATTTTGTGATGGGGCTTCCACATACTTCCAGAGGACACGACACCATCTGGGTGATCGTCGACTGACACTATAAGTTGGCCCACTTCCTACCGATAAGATAGAAGGGCTCAATAGAGAGCTTGGGACACCTCTACGTTCAGGAGATCGTATGGTTTAATGGTGCTCCATTGTCTATTGTCTCAGATCGAGATGCTTGTTTTACTTCCTGGATTTGGAAAGGGTTTTAGGAGGCATTTGGGATGTAGCTACTACTGAGCAGCGCCTTTCATCCTCAGACGGATGTCTAGATGGAGAGGAACATTCAAACTCTTGAGGACATGCTCTGTGCTTGTGTTCTTGACTTTGGTCGCAGCTGGAAGGATCACCTACCCTTGGTGGAATTTTCATACAACAACAACTACCACTCCACCATCAGGATGGCACCTTATGAGGCACTATACGGACGACCATTCAGATCACCTCTGTGATGGACTGACCCTGGGGAGTCATCACTTATAGGACCAGAGATGGTTCAGGCTATGACGGAGAAGGTGCAGATCATCCAAGAGTGGATGAGGACTACACAGAGCAGACAGAAGTCCTATGATGATAGGAGATGGAGACCACTGGAGTTTGAGGATGGAGACCACATTTTCTTACGGGTCTCACCTCAACGTTGATTATGGAGATTTGGCCAGGGCATCAAGTTATCTCCATGCTTTATCGGACCTTTCCAGGTCCTCAGCAGAGTAGGAAAAGTGGTTTACCGCCTGGCCCTTCCACCTCAGTTGTATCAAGTGCACGACATCTTCCACGTATCTCAGCTGAGGAGATACGTGCATGACCCGTCACACGTCATTGATCATGGGGAGTTTTACATCATTGATGAGGCTACATTCATAGAGGTCCTGAAGGAGATCGAGGATTGACAGGAGCGGGTTCGACGTGGACGGTCGATTCCTCTAGTGCGCATTCGTTGGAAGCACAGGAACCTCCAGGAGAGCACATGGGAGCGGGAGCCTCATATGCGTGCTCATTAACCTAATTTGTTTCCCTAGTTTATGTTGTAGCTTTATGGGGATGTAAATCCCCGAGGTGGGAGTAATGTAAAGACCTGTAAATTTCAAATAAATTTTTTTTCTTAAATACTTTTCAATTTTACGAGTCTGGGGCTTCTGACGGCACTTGATTCCAAGGCCCGGTGTGCCCGAAATCAATTTCCAAAGTTTAGCTCAAGTACATTCAGTAAACGAATGATCGGTGCTCAGAAATGAAATCTGAGGGCACCGATGAACTCGTAGCATCGGTAATTGCTTAAGGGGACCTTTACCGTAGTTTTTTTTGAAGCGGGTTGAGAATTATTATTTGGGCAATTAGATTAAAATAAATAAAATTGGTGTAGCACAATTTTATTTTATGGTTGGTGGTTATATCCTCCCAAAGGAAGTTAGAGGTGGGTCCCACACCCACATAACCTCCCATGAGAGGATATTTGTGGGGTGGGGCCCACATGTGGCCTAAACCCTTGAACTTCCCATAACTCTCATAAACCCCTATTAAACTCCCTTGTTTAATGTTGACAACTCTCTCATATTTATGAGATCTCCTCACCTTCTCATCTCCCATTAATTCATTCCATCGCCTTAATTAATAAATTGAATCCTCCAATTTATTAATTAAGTGTTTTGAATTTTTAATTTTGAATGCTTGGTAATTTTAATTAAAATCAGGGGAAGCCTTATTTTAATTAGGTTGGCACTTGTTGTGTTGGGGGAAATATTTGAGAGAGAGCTCTTGTGAAAGAAGAAGAGAGTTTCTCCTTTGTTGAAGAACACAAATCCTCCGACAAAGAATGACATGCCTTCTTTTCTCTTCTCCATGACAAGAGAGGAGACACCATTTATTCTTCGGGTGCACTCCGATGATGACGGAAACGAAACCGTCATCCACGACGCTTGTCAACCTCGAACCTTATTCGAGGTAGGGGTTTTGCTTAATTTATTTTAAATAAATTACTCCTTTGTTCTTGTTATATTCAAGAGAACATCTTTGGATGATTTTTACCACCTAACACGGAGGGTGTGGGCTAAACAGACACGACCCGAAGACCCTCTGTCGTTCCTTGTCTTGTTTGTAATCAGGAAGCGGAGATGATCAAAGGCAGTGGCCACACGCCGACCGCATGTGGAGGAACCGCAGCCCGCAACCACGGGCCACTCGACCGAGGAGGAACCGGATGGCCATAGCCTGCTGGGACAAAGGGAGAAATCGCGGCACCGTGCTGCGGGAACCGCGGCCTGTATAGGGTGGCCCGCTTCGGCAGAAGAACGGGCCGTCCCGTCGGCTGGCTGGGTGAAGTAGAGCCGCGGCTCCAGGAGGGCGCTGCGCTGGAGAATCGGTCAGCCCGTCGGCCGGACGGGCGGAGCAGAAGCATGACGCTAGGAGGGAGCCATGCCAGAGAGCCCGCGGCCCACCCGAGTGGGCTGATTTCTCCAGAAGGCCTTCCGGCCTAGCCGTCCGGTTTGTGAGGGCGGCGCCGCCGGTTCGGGCATCTGCCCCCCCCCCAGACCGCTTGGCCAGCTGGCCGAGCTAGCCAGGCCATGCCCATTCGGGTTGTGCCCCACTGGGCCGCATGAATCTTCGGGCCTATCTGACACCCCTTTCGGGTCTTACCCATCAAATTTTGTTTAACCCGACCCGCCAGCCCACTGGGCTTAACGGGCCTGACTCGTTTTCACTTAAAGGTGAATATCTTGAAGACCGCTCATCCGAACGACGTGTCGTCTGTGGAACTGGGGACCTATTGACGAGGCTGTCCTTTTGCGATACTCTAAGTGAGTTTTTGACAACTTTGGTAAACGTATGGGTTTGGAACGAGCATATTTCCAAATGGGCCCCTGGAACGAAAATGCCAATATCTCTCAGACCGGGCGTCCGATTGACGTGTCATCTATCGCGTTGAGTTCTTTTTGAAGAGAAAAAACTTTGGGATACATCATCTTTAGACTTCATGATAGTTGATTTATCGACCCCCTTTACTCGAGGAGCAGACACTCCTGGAATCAAGCATACTGTGTGTAAGAACCCTAGAGCTGGCTGCGACTGCGACGACTATACTTGGATCCTACGTGGGTTCGGCAGTGAAGACGACTGTACTTAGATCCTACGTGGGTTTGGAAGCAAGGATGACTATACTTTGATCCTATGTGGGTTTGGCAGGGATGAAGACTGTACTTGGATCCTACATGGTTTCGGCAGTGATGGTTACTGTACTTGGATCCTACATGGGTTCGGCAGCAACGTTTTCTGTACTTGGATCCTACGTGGGATCAGAAGAGGAGATGATTCAAAGGCTACATCTAATCATCTCTACCCCTCTTTGTGAGTTGTATACCTGTGTGAGATGAGTCTTGTCTTTCAATCATTATCATTGATGTTGTTGAGTTCTTTCCTGTGTGGACTGGATTGTGCTTGGGTTCGGAAGTTGGAGCCAAACTGAGATTGATGAATTAGGTATATGTATGGGCATATACCTAAGTATAGTTGTTTGATACTTCATGTTTGTATATTTCCTTTTTGTTTTATCATTTTTGGATTCTGGGAGACCTTTGGGGGTCTCGGGGTCCCTAATGAGTATCGTTATACTCACCCCTGCACGAGCAATGCCTGTACTACATTGTGTTGGTTACAGATGACGGACAACACTGATTGTGGTTGAGGCTTATGGAGCTGGACGGTACCCGGAGGTGGACCACCTGGAGGGACGTACATAGAGCAGACATAAGGACATGATGTACGGACGAGACTATCTGTACCCACCCTTCAGGTGGGATTCCCGGAGGACAACTTAGTGGTTTCTGCTTTACTTTACTGTTGTTGTACTTTCTTTCTCAGTTGTAATGTACTTTCAATTGGGTTTGTATACTGGCCCATTTACTTTCCATCACTTACTTTTGTACTCAGTTTTACTTAGTTCTTACTTCTCTTGCGTACTCTATTGTGTTTGTTTACTTTTATAAAGGCAATGCTTTCCCTTTTTACCGGGATTTACGCCTTTGGTGCAAGTCACCAGCCCCTGGCCTATGGAAGGTGGGCTTGGGGTAGTCACGGCACGGGACCTGAGGATGGGTCGTGACATGGAATGATGATGGGGTAATTATTAACCAAATTTTTAACATATTATCCATATATTATTATCTTTAAATGGGAATAATCAAACGAGCACCAATCGCTATCCATATTCAAAAAAATGAGTCCAAAATTGATGTGTTGTTTGACGCCCTCCGTAATTTTTTCCCAAGATAGTAGGCGAGCTTTAAGGATGAACATCAATTATATTAGGGGGTTCCTTCAGATGTGGAGGAAGATTTGGATCCAAATAGGGTCACACTAAGCAAGAATATGGATTGATGGGTTTTTTGAATGTATTCCAACACTCCTGAAATTATGCCATCGTGACAAAAGCACATTGGTTGAGTGTACAGTCTGAGCTAGGATCAAACCTACTTCCAGATAGTACCTCTTTCATAAGGTCCTATAATTAATTACATTTTTACATCATGAAAATTATGATGATGAATACATAGTATAGCTTCTTACAGTGAGGAAGATGCATGGAATCTTAATGACCCAGGTTTCCCTGAACATTTCCTTTGTAAAAACCCAGTGTTTAGGGAGTTCTGGTAGGTAACAGTGGATCATTTCAAGAGTTGTACAAATTTATATATTTCCCATCGGTGAGTTAGGGTTTCAGTGCATCAAAATCGGTCAGTTAGGAGCATTGTAGTTAGTGAGTTGAGGGTGCTGACATTGGTGATCCAAAGGTGTTGTTGTCGGTAGGTCGAGGCTGTCGGTGTCAGTGAGTCGAGGGCATCATTGTTAGTAGGTCAAGGCATCAGTAGGTTATTGCATCGGTAGCACAGTGTAAGTAGCTAAGCAATGGTGGGTTTTGTAGGTAGATCAACATTGGTATCTCATCATCAGTGGCTCTGTGTCGGTGACTCACCCATCAGTGACTCATTTGTAGTTTTCCTAACTATTCTGATTTTCCAGTTTCACCCCTCTTATGTCTTATTTAACATAAACCAATATTAAAACCTTGTTTTAGTGTTTTAAAGGTAATTTCAATGGATATGAAGTATATCTTTAATATCCTAACGTTATAGGATATTTGATATACTCAAACCATGTGATCTTAACCACGATCCCATGTTAATGTCTTTTAAAACTGTTCTTCATTTAATATTGGATCTGGCTCTTCAAAGCTGGGATCTCCCCTTCCTAGTGTGTTTTTCTATTTTCCCTTGGTATTTCTACAACCTTCCTCCATAGATGAGTCATGTGCATATTCCATAGCCCCTCCTGCTTAGTTTTCTTGGAGTTCCTTCCTACTACTCATGAGATCCCCTATTCTTGGTGCAAGTAGGAAATTCAGTCCTTTGATCATGTATTAGGGATTCCTTCTATCTCTCTAAAATTGTGCATCATGATGTGCAGTTGTACTAATGATTCCTTGTGAATAACAATTGAATACATTCTTGAAGCAAGAAATGAATAAAAAGGTAATATAATCAAAAGATAATGGGGTAAAGAAATAATGGGCTGAGAGTGGATTGATGTTTGATCATATGTTTTATTTTGTTATACCAGTTTCTTTATGGATTGTTGTGGCTATATGACTTCTGAAAATTATGTCCATTGGTGGTATTTTCTTGCACACTGGTAGTATTCTGTTTGTTTTGTTATGATGTTTGATAATTAACAGTAACATGAAATATTCTTAAACACGTGCACTTGGTTGATTAAATTGATTCCCTATGATCAAACCTATTCTATGATCACCCTGATTATTTATAGTGTAATTAAATAACCCTCGTTGTCTAAATCTAAATACCCTTGGCTTTATGGTGTGGTTGTGTGTTGTGTGTTTTATGGGTTTCTAGTCTTGTTTAGGTTGTGGGTACAAGGGTGGAAAAAGGGATTTGGTTCTATAATAAGGGAGTGGTATGGGAGTGTAGTGTGGATAAGGTTAAAATTATAGTTATTGTGGGATTTGTTTATGTGGTGTTACAGGTGGTGTGTTGGTATTCCAGTCTGATAGATTCATCAATTGTGGAATGGATGAACTTGTAGGTAGTTGAACTGCCTTTGTTTATGTTGTGGTCTCGGAGCGACATTGGGCAGTGGGACTGCATTGGTGAAATATTATGATTTTTTGGTATGACATTGAATAATGATAGTTGGCATTGGTTTAATGTGGTCATGTAGTGGGACTATGAATCTAGTTGTGTAATGTTCTGTTGTTGGACTGTAGTTTGGTTTTACTTTTTGTCTTAATATGGTTATTACTGGTAGGTGACCAGTAGTGCTGGAATAGATTAAATTGAATAACGTAAATAAATAAATGGTATGGGGTTAAATGAAAATGGTTTGGGTTTATAATTGGTAGTGACGTTTTTGTGGTTGTTCATATAGGGGTAGAAACAAAGGTGGTAGTGGTGAGCTCGTTTGTTTGGTTGTTTAAAACCTTTAGGTTGTGGTGATTGATTGATTACCTATATGTATATATTGATGTTCCTTGTGATTTCTATATAAACCCCACCCTTGTTGAGAACTATATTCTGAACACCTCCATATCATAGTGGAGGGTGTCTTTCCCTACATCCTGGTGGGAGGATGGATGGATGGTTACTGTCTTTCTATCTCGCACCCTCTTTCGAGTTATTACTGCTAGAGCATATCCCAGCAGGCTATAATGGATTGAGGCTTACCATAGTCCAAAATCCTTCAGGCAAGGGTTTGTTGTAGATGAGAGGCCTAGGTTTATTCGGGCCAGGATTGTTTTCCCAAGTGTCTTTGAGATGATTCTTAGGTGTCTTCAGGTGAGAAGTGTGGTTGTTGTGGCCCAGGTGTATGCGGGTGGTATTGTGTCTTGTTTGTGGCCAAGGTGTGTTCAGGTATGATTTGGTTGTGGTAATGTGTATGGGAAGAGTGGTAGTATCAAGACATTATCTGTTAGGGGTGAGCAGTTAACCAGTGCGAAATTCATGTGGGGTACCCAAATGTCGATGTGCTTGTACTACTACTTCTCATGACTTGCGTTATTTGGTGAGTGTGCCTTTATGAGGCTAGGCTGGTTATTACTCCTCATAGGTCCATTGAGGTTCTATTATTCTCTCATAGGGGCATTAGTATGTCCCCCCACTTGTGCATGATTAGATTTAGTTTTCCTATTGAGTATACTTGTATACTCACCATACGTCTTTAAAACTCTTTTCAGGTTTTTAGGAGGGTTTTGAAGACCATGTTTTACTTTACCAGCTCAAGCATCGGGATAGTTGTTGTTACTGCTTAGCCTCCTTTCCTATAGAACTCTACATTAGAGTTTTGTGGTACCTTTCATCCACATTACTTATTAAATATTCATGTGGGAATGGATCTTTACATTAAATTTACATTTAATATTTTGAGTTTCTTGGGATTTACCATCTTATTTCTTGATATTATTCTATAAAATGGGTATTGCCTTCCAAATTATGTGAGATGATATACCCTTGGTTCTATTCAAAACTTTGGGTCCTACTAAATGTGGGACTCATGGTTCATTATCTCTCCTTCATCTTGAGGAACCAAGGGCGGGGCACTTTGTCATCCCTTCCCCCATCATGAAGAAGGGGGGTTGTTGTAATGACCCAATGTTTTATCAATGGAAATTCCTTTCATACAAATATGTCATATAATCACATGAAATCATAAAAAAATGAAATATTAAGTACTATGGGACCTTTCAACATAAGTTTTTCAATTATTTGTTTTGAATTTTGAAAATTAGACATACACGGTTGTGATCACTAAGTTATTTGGAGTCTAATATGAACAACTTCATTTTTTGTGAATAGTAAAAAACCCCTTATAAATAGTAATGTTACCCTTGTGAATAGTGGAATACCATAATGAATTGTAACATTACATATGATAGTGTATAAATAATATTCAAAGTCTAAGTACGATATCACTATATATGAGAATAAAAAAAATAAATGTTTTAAAATTGTTATTTTTATAGTAAATTGTGATTTTAATTAAAAATTAAAATAATCATATTTAGAAAATTATTTTTTAAAAACAGAGTTCATTTTTGGATTTTACACATTTAAAAATTTTTAGGGTGAATTTTCAGGATTTTTATAAAATACTTGTATTTTTTGTGAATAGTAAAAATACAGTTTTGAGTTTTCGGTATGTTTAATGACATCATAATGATGTAATAATTAATAAAAAAATTATGGTCGACTTTTGTATAGTAAAATATGATACGAGGTGTCCCAAGTGGCTAATACCATGGGAAAATTCCATGGTAAATCCCATGGTTATGTAAAAAACCCAGTAATTAGGTGTCCTTTGAAATTAATAAAAAACTATCTCTCTTTTACTATAAATACCCACTCTTTACATTGTTTTCTTGCATTACATATCCACCATCCTCAAAGATCTAGTGTTTTTAGCTCCCTAGGAGTCCTCCCAAGGTTTCCTCAATCCCCCAAGGTCACAACCTTCACGTTTTAGTAGTTACTCCACAAGGTAAGGGAACCTTTCACCCTCCTCTTTCAGTCAACACTTCTTTTATGTTATCTCTTTGAATTTCCATTTTCATATTTTGGGGTTTGATATTATGTATCCCTCTTACTTTCCTTTTTACTTCTATATGATTATATACCCATTTTTCTCTCATAAATTCATTTTATGAAATTTTAAGTGATGTCGGTATGCTTGGGAATTTTTATAAGGGATATCTCAACTTTTCTTTTATTTTCATGTTAATTTCATTTCTATTTCTTTACTCACCTCCTTTCATCAAAATGTTGTGATGACTCAAGAACCTTAAATTTAATGGAATTTTTTCATGATAAAGGAATAATTATTCCTCATCTCCCCTTTATATTTCTTTTATAATAAAAATAAAAACACCATCTGAGATATGCTAATTTGCCTCATTCAAGGACGATGGGTTTTCAATTTCCATTACCATCATCAATTATGGTAATGAAACAATTTTAATTTTTTTTAAAAACAATAATATATTTATTATCTCTCATCTATGGTTATGGAATATCTTTTTACTCATTGTTTTGATTTATAAATCCAAATTATTTTGTTGTGTTCAAAAAACCACAAATTAACCCAAACAGTTATCATTAAATAATTTATATAATGATTCATCTTCACACCAAGTAACCAAATGGAATTTACAATCATGTAACCTCCTTTATTTTAACTAATAACATATATATCCTATTCTAGAAAACTATCCCCATTTTACATGATTTTCTAAACATGAATATAAGTGAACCAAACATTATAACTAAAGAAACAAACGGACCCGAACAATGAAATTGAACCTCATAACCAATAAAAGGTTTATGATCGAACACAAAAAAGTTTTACTAAAGAATTTTCATATATAATATGTTATGGTATTATTAATTAATGAACATAATTTTATTATTAAGTTCATTAATAACAAGTGGAGAACACCAATGGACTTAAGGTAATGTATCCTCTCTATTTCACTTTTATTCATGAATGACCAATAGGTTATGACATTTTATGTGTAATCCCTAATGATGGAGTATGATTTAACACCTTCCCCATATTTCCCTCATGATGTATATGTGATGATAAACCACTTTTCTCTCTCATGACAGCCTCTTAAGTACACCTGATACTATGCCGATAATCCGTAAGAAATTCTACCTGAACTGCCATTATTCCTTCATATTGCTCTTTCTTTTTATCCAAATGAAGTTGTCTTTTATTTTTATGTTCGACTTATATATTCTTTTTATATTCTCCAAAATCATTTTTGAGGATCCATCCCTCATTATCGTTTCAGGATATACATGGTTTTAATTGAATCCCTCCTTGATACTTCCCAATAAGCAAACTCGTTTTAAGGAAACTTCCCAAATATTTACCCAATTTCAATTGCTCTATATCCTTTGTTTTAAGCCACCATTGTCTTTATAAAATAAGAATATTTATTATGAAAACCTTCTTGGTTCACTTTATGTTTTATATAAAATATTTCTCCATTTTCTATTTTAAAATCTCTATAGTGTTTTCCTTAAAACCGCCCAAAAATGTTTTAATGCTAAATTTTCTTAAATTCATTTCTTATATGTTGTCACTTATATTTTATGTCACTTACCATGATATATTCTAATTTTACCTTATGAACATCCATATATTTTATAATTACTTTCTTTCATGGACACTTTCATGATACGCCCATTGGTTATGCTTTATGTCATGATTGTGGTACGCAATTCTTTCCTTAGTTAACCCTTATGTTTATGTGAGAATTATTATGTATGATTCTTTATGTGGAAAACATATTCATGAAATGTAATATGGGTTCACCCAGATTTCACTCCAATTCATTGGGTAAAGTTGAGTCTCATGAGACGTTATGTGCGACGGTCTTGGCAGTTAGCTTTGGCTTGTGCTACTATGTACAACGGTCGTGGTGGTTAGCCTTGGCTTGTTCTACTATAGGAAATGGTCTTGGAGGTTATCCTTGACTCTTAATAAATACATGTTTTATTTTTCTTCCACATTTCTATGATTCCATGTTTAAATGATCCAATGTTTACATGTTATGATTCTATATGTTACATGCCTTTTTATATCATCATGTCATGCCTTCTATCCTATGTTCTAATGCATTGTTCTTATGGTTATTCCCTTAATGGTATTTTAGTTCATCCCTTTGTTCATGTCATCCCTAGGGTACACTATACAAATTTAAGGGCTTAAAGGAAGTTAGGAGCTCATTATGGATATTAAATAAAGAAGTTTTTTCTAGTCCGATGTTTATATATTATGTACCTAGTCTTTCAAGACACTAGACTTAATGATACTTGGATTGTACTCTATTGTATAATTATGTTTAAAATAATTTAATTTTATATGTAAAAGGTTAGGGTTTCTATATTTAGTATCAGAGTATGCTTCATTTCTTTTTAGGGATTAAGAATAGAGCACCTTAAAGATGAGACTAAGTATAAGAGAACATCCCTATATTTTGGTAAGTATAGAGTAAGTGGTTTATCATGAAAATAAATCCTTGTATAGATACAAATAGGTACAGGTGGATCTGGAACATATGTACCTAGGAGTTAAACCTTTATCAAGGAGTTTCAGGCCTAACCTAGGGTATCCTCATAAACGACAATGATCCTTTCTGCACTCTTGGTTTGACAAGCCCAGAGGATATTCCTTGGTAAATTCATGAGCTTGGTATAAACCAATATTAGGGGAATATAAAAAAACCCTAAGAATAAATGTTAGGAAATAGATCAAGGATAACCTATATTGAAACATAGTTAATCACATGTTAGTATATACTTCTCCTTTAAAATTTTATCCCCTTATGTTCAAAGTTTTTCTTATGCCCAATAGATAAGTATTAAAGACCTATAATTGTGCATTATTTTTCATACTTAATGGAGGGAAATAGAAGAACACATTCCAATAATAAATGTGATAGGAAAAGTGAAGAATGTCCAAATTATATTCTAGATATGATGGGAATGAGTGATCCAAACTTCATGACAATATTTTCTCAGTTGGCTCAAGTTATGAATAATAACTTGAATCAGGTGGAACACCCACATCCTCCAAGGAAAGAGAATGTTGTTGTAGAATCCTTCATGAAGAAAAGTTCTCTCGTGTTTATAAGATCTTCTGATCCCCTCCTCTCAAAACAATGAATTAACTTCATTGAAAAGATATTCTCCATCATCCAGTGCTCAGAAGAAGAGAAAGTTGTACTGGCAGTCTATCATTTTGATGGGGAAAATGATCACTGGTGGACACTGATCAAGAATACAATGTCCATAGAGTAAATTGATTCTATAGATTGGGAACAATTCAAGAGGACTTTTTTCAATATATATTTTCCTCAAACCCTCCATCTCAAGATGGAAAGATAGTTCCTTAGACTCAAGAAAAAGGAATATGATTCCATCGAGGCAGATGAAGAAATATTTACAAGGATTGCAAGGTACACCTATGGCTTTGTCATGAAAACCGAAATCAAGATGGATTACTTCTTTATCATACTAAATTATAGTATACAAAAACTATTGGAAATTCGATACTTTTCAGTTATAAGGTGATTTTTTTGTGCTGTGAAGGTTGAAATGGAGATTGGAGACTCTCAGTGGTCTCATGGGCCTAGTGACAAGAAGCGAAAAATGGAGAACAACATGGGAGGTTCATAAATCAAATCTCATGATGGAATGAATCCTGAATATCCCACTTGTAAAATTTGTGGGGAAAAAATCCTAGGAACTATGTAAAGGGAACTAGGAATTGGTTCAAATGTGGAATTCTAGGAAATATGTCCAAGAACTACCAAAGGGATATGAAAAATACCACAAATGTAGAAGAAGAAAGGATCGTTCAGATCAAAACTTAGTGTATAGTGCAGTTTTAAAACTGAAAGGAGCATGAGAATTATGAAAACAATTTATCTAAGACAGGGGTTGGAGGTGGAAATCAATAACAACCTCCAAGGAAATGATTAAGGGTTTATGTTATCACTAGTGCTGAGGTAGAGTCGGACAACAATGTGGTGAAAGGTATGCTAGTTATTCATTCAAGAATAGAGAACCTATTATTTCATTCTAGTTTTATGCATTCTTTTATATCTTTCAAGTTTAGTAGAACTATTCAAACACCTCCGAAAAATTTGTAGGAAAAGTTATCTATGAGAAAATAGAATGGGGAAATTTTTGAGTCCATGGTTTATAAATCCTCCATGGTTAACATTTGTAGCCCGGTCCTCCCAGAAAACCTCATCATACTTCCTTTAGTAGAGTTAGACACTATCTTGGGCATGGATTTTCTATCTTTATACAAATCCAACATCAACTATAGGTAAATGGAGATCACTCTTCACTTACTAGATCATCCTTAAATTAATTACAAGTGTAAGGAGGAATATGGATCTCCTTTGGAATCAGTGTCTCATGTGGGAATATTAATTCTTTATGAGTAATAATTTCTAGCTCAAATTATTAAGACAAAGGAGAGAATCATTCTTGAAGACATGACCATCGTGAGGGATTACACTGATGTATTTCCTAAAGAGTTTCACGGTCTTCCTCCTAACCAGTAGGTTGAGTTCTCAATTGAACTAATTCGTAGATCTCTACCTATATCAAAGACATCTTATAGAATTGACACCATAGAGCTGGAAGAGCTAAAGAAGCAGTCATAGGTGAATCTGGAGAAGGGTTTCATACACCTAAGTGCTTCACCATGGGTGCTCTAGTACTCTTCATCAAGAAGAAGTATGGATAAATGTGCCTCTGCATTGATTATCGTGAGATAAATAAAATCACAATAAAGAACATGTTTTCCCTTCTATGGATAGATTAATCGTTCCATCATATTCAGAGGGCCAGTTATTTCTATAAGGTGGACCTTCGATCAGGATATCACTAATTAAATATGAGGAAGGATGATATTCCCAATACTTCCTTTCAAACGAGGAATGGACACTATGAGTTCATAGTGATTCCCTTTGGACTCATGAATGCTATAAAAATTTTCATGGATTTAATTAATAGAGTCTTTAGATATTACCTTGAAATATTTATGGTAGTCTTTATTTATGGTATTTATTTATACTCTAAGAGCAATGAGGAACATGAGAAGAATTTTAATGTTGTGTTAAAAAATTTGCGAAGGGATAAGTTGTATGAAATGTACAGTAAATGCGATTTCTAGGTGGAGGAAGTATCATTCTTGGGGAATGTTTTCACCAGCAAAGGGATATCTCTAGACCCTTCCAAGACAAATGCAATTAAAGAGTGGCCTAAGATAACATTTGTAATGGAGATCCGCATCTTTCTGGGTTTATATGTGTATTATCGATGACTTGTGAAGAATGTTTCATGATTTTCAAATCCAATGACCAAGCTGATATGGAAGGGAGTAAAAAAAATTGGACTTAGGAATGTGAATATTGTTTTAAGGAGTTGAAAAAAGGCTAATCACTACGCCAGTACTCACACTCCCAACAAGTGGAGAACTTTTTGTCATGTATAGTAATTCTTCTAGAAAGGGATTAGGCTATGTGATGATGTAAAATGATAAAGTGATAGACTATGACTCAAGGCATCTGAAAATACTTGAGCACAACTATCCCACGTATGATCTGGAGTTGGCGGTTGTGATGTCTACATTAAAAATATGGAAACAATATCTCTATGGGGAGAAGTGTGAGATATATACTTACCACAAGAACCTAAAATATATATATATGCACACAAAAAGAGCTTAATATGCTCCAACGAATATGGATAGATCTCATCAAGGATTATGTCTGATCAAACCACCACCATCCCGGTAAGTCAAACTAGGTGGGAGATGCTCTAAGTAGAAAGGATCCTACCTCTTTATTTATGATGAGAATTGAAAAGGATCCAATCATCTTAGATTTTCAAAGGATGTAAATGGGAATCATTAAGGGATGAAAATCATCAATTCTTTATAAAATGATTTCTCTACCATCCCTCATGGAGAAAATAATGGATACTTAACGAAAATATGTTGAAATTCGGAAAAGGATGCAAGCTATCAAAAATGGAAAATCCTCCAATTTCAAAATTGATGAGGATGGAGTTGTAATAATTGGATCACAATTCTGTGTACCATCTGATCTAGAGATAAAGAAGGATCTTTTTAATAACACACATCGCTCGACCTTCTCTATTCACCTAGGGAGCATAAAGATGTATTGAGATCTATGAGAAAACTTTTCTTTGGAAAATATGAAAAGGGAGATTGCTGAATATACATCCAAGTTCCTTGTATGTCAATAGGTGAAGGCTGAGAGGAAAAATTATAAGGGGTTGATGCAACCACTACACATACCAACATGGAAGTGGAAGAACATCACCATGGACTTTTTCACCTGACTTCCAAGGACATCTAGAGGAAACAATGCTATATGGGGCATTGTGTGTCATCTTACAAAGACAACACACTTTATCGCAATTTGAGAGGACTTCTCATTCGATCAACTTGCATAGGTTTACATCAAAAAAGTGGTAATTCTACATTGAGTACCAATATCTATTGTATCTGATCGTGATCTAAGATTCACCTTGAAGTTCTGGAAAGGTCTCCATCATGTTGTAAGCACAGAACTGAACATCAGAAAATCTTATCCTCTTCAAAATGATGGCCAATATAAGAAAACTATTCAAAAACTATAAGATATATTGAGAGTGTTTTATATGGAATTCAAATGAATAGGGGACCGACATCTTTTACTACTTTAATTCTCCTAAATCAATAATTTCCTCTCAAGAATCCAAATGGCACCATATGAAGCCCTTTATGGGAAAAGGTGAAGAACACCATCGTGTTGGGATGAAGTTGGTGAGTATAAGCTTCTAGGACCTGAAATGGTTGATGAAATGGTGGATAAGGTGAAAAACATTCAGAATCATATCAAGGTATCCCAAAGTTAATAGAATAGTTATGTAGACAATATTTAAGGATACCATGTGATAAATGTTGGAGACAAGGTATTTCTATGCATATCTTTGTGGAAGAAGTTCATGAGGTTTGGAATGAAATGGAAGTTATGTACTATGTATATTGGCCCCTTCAAGATTCTTGATTGTGTTGGGGTTGTGGACTATGTACTGGAACTTTCACCTACCATGGAAAAACTACATGATGTATTTCATGTATCCCTATTAAGGATGTACATAATATATCCTTCACATGTACTCACTTCAGTGGTGGTATAGTTGGAGGATGGCCATTCTTATGAGGAGTAGTCAGTGAAGATCTTGGATCGTAGAGATAAAGTTCTACATAACAAGACTATTCACCTGGTCAAAGTACTATGGAGGAAATACAAGTACAAAGAGGCAACATGGGAACTGGAGGAGGTAATGAAGGAAAAGTAACCGCACCTATTTATTGTTTGGAATGTAAAACAAAATTTTGAGGGTGAAATTTCATAAGGGGGGAATAATGTAATGACCCAATGTTTTATCAATGGATATTACTATCTTATAAATATGTCATATAATCACATGAAATCAAAACCCAATGAACTATTAAGTATTATTTGACCTTTAAACATATGTTTGTCACTTCTATGTTTTGAATTTTGAAAATCTGACATAGACGGTTGTGATCAGTAAGTTATTTGGAGTCTAATATGACCAACTTAATTTTTCGTGAATAGTAACACACCCTTATGAATATTAATGTTACCTTATGAATAGTGAAATAACCTAATGAATAGTATCCTTACCTATGATAGTATATAAATAATATTCAAAGTGGAAGTATGATATACCTATATATGAGAATAAGAAAATAAATGTTTTAAAATTATTAGTTTCTGAGTAAATTGTGATTTTAATTAAAAATTAAATTAATAATAATAATAATTTATTTTATAAAAATGGAGTTCATTTTTTTATTCTACACGTTGAATAAAATTTAGAGTAAATTTTTGGGTTTTTTCAAAAATACCTTAATTTTCGTGAATAATTAAAATACAGTTTTGAGGTTTCTGTATGTTTAGTGACATCATAAAGATGTAATATTTAAAAAAAATCTGGTTGGCTTGTGTATAGTAAAATATGATATGAGGTGTCCCAATTGGCTAATACCATGGGAAAATACCATTGTAAAGCCCACGGTTTTGCAAAAAAACCACTAATGAGGTGTCCTTTGAAATTAATAAAAAAACGCTCTCTCTTTTTCTATAAATACCCATTATTTCCTTAGTTTTCTTGCATTAAAAATCCATCACCCTAAAATATATGGTTTTTCTACCTCCCTATGATCCCTACCATGTTTTCTTCAAGACCCCAAGGCCCCAACCATCATGTTTTAGGAGTTACTCTACAATGTAAGGGAACATTTCTCCTCCTCCTTTAGTCAACACTGCTTTTATGTTATCTCTTTAAATTTCTATTTTCATATGTTGGGGTTTGATATTATGTATCCCTATTACTATCCTTTTGATTTAAATATGATAAGATACACTTTTTTCTTTCATCAATTAATTTTATAAAATTTTAAGCGACTTCATTAGGCTACCAAATTTTTATAAGGGATCTCTCAACTTTTATTTTATTTTTATGTTAATTTCATTTCTTTTTATTTACTCACCACATTAAATCCAAATGTTGTGATGAATCCATTACCTTACATGTACTGGTAGTTTTTCATAATAAAGTAATAATTCATCATCATTTATCCTTTCAGATTCATTTATACTAAAAATGAAAACACAATCTGAGATGTGCTAATTTACCACATTCTAGGATGATGGCTTTTCAATTTCCATTACTGTATTCAATTATGGTCATGATACCATTTTCATGGTTTAAAAAGACCATAAGATATGTATTTATTTCTAATCTATGGTTCTGGAATCTTTTTTTACTCATGGATTTGAATTATAAATCCAAAATGAGTTCGTTGTGTTCAAAAAACCGCCAATTGTCCCAAACAGTTATAATTAAATAATTTATATAATGATTCATCTTCATGCTAAGTAACCAAATGGAATTTAAAATCATGTAACCTTTTATATTTTCACTAATAAAATATAACACCAATTCTATAGAACCATCCCCATTTTACATGATTCTCCAAACATGAATATAAGTGAACCTATCATTAGAACCAAGGAAACAAATAGACCCGAACAATAAAATCGAACCTCATAACCAATCAAAAGGTTATGAATGAACTCAAAAAGGTTTTACTAAATATTTTTCATTTAAAATAGGTTCTGTAATTATAAATTAATTAAACTAATTTTATTATTCAGGTCATTAATAATAAGTAGAAAACACCAAAATACTTAAGGTAAGGGATCCTCTCTATTTCACTTTTATTCAAGAATGTCCTCTATTGTTATGCCATTTTATGTATAATCCCTAATGATGGGGTATGATTTCTCACCCCCCACATACTTCCCTTATGATTTATAATTGATGAGAGATTCCCTTTCTCTCTCATTAATCTCTCTTAAGTACATCTGATACTATGTCGATAATTCATAAAGAATTCTACCCGAACTGCCTTTATTCTTTTGGGTTGCTCTATCTTTGTTTTTATACAAATGAAGTTGTCTTTAGTTTTTATGTACTAATTCTATATGAATTTTATATTATAAAAAATCATGTTTCAAGATCAATACCTCATTTTCCTTTGGGGATATACATGCTTTTAAGTGAATCCCTCCTCGATACATCCCAATAAGAAAACACATTTTGAGGGTACTTCCAAAATTTTAACCTAATTTCAAGTGTACTCTATCTTCTATTTTGAGCCACAATTTTATTTATAAAATCAGTATTATTATTATAAAAACATTATTTATTCACTTCTGGTATTATATAAAGTATTTTTTCCTTTTCTATTTTAAAATCTGTATAGTATTTTCCTTAAAACTGCACCAAAATTTTTTAACGGTAATATTTCTCAAATTCATTTCTTATATATTGTCACTTATGTTTGAAATAAATTACCGTAATACATGCTTATATTACCTTATGAACGTCCATGTATTTTCCAATTCCTTTATTTCAGGGACACTTTCATGATATGCCCATTGGTTATGATTTATGTAATGATTGGGGTACCCAATTCATTCCATGGGTAACCCTTATATTTATGTAAGACTGATTATGTATGATTAATTATGTGGAAAAAATATTCATGAAATGTAATATGGGTATGCCCAGATATCACTCCAATTTTTTGGGTAAATTTTAGTCTCATGAGACATTATGTGTGACCGTCTTAGCGGTTAGCCTTGGCGTGTGCTACTATATGCAATGGTCTTGGAAGTTAGCCTTGGCTTATGCTACTATGGGAAATGGTCTTGAAGGTTATCCTTGACTCATACTAAATAAATTTTTTATGTTTATTCCACATTTCTATGATTCCATGTTTAAATAATCCCATTTTTATATTTTATGATTCCATATGTTACAAGCCTTATTTTATATTCATCTCATGCCTTCTATCCCATGTGATAATGGTTTATTCTTATGGTTATTCCCTTACTGAGATTTTATCTCGTCTCTTTGTTCATATTACCCCTAGGGTACCCTATGTATATTTAAGGGGTAAAAAAAAGTTAGTATCTCTTTATGAAGATTAAATAAAGAAGTTTTTTTTTAGTCACGTGTTTATGTATTATATACCTAGTCTTCCAAGACACTAGACTTAACGATCCTTGGATTGTACTCTGATGTATAATTATTATTAAAATAATGTAATGTTATATGTAAAAGGATAGGATCACTATTTTTGTGGAAAATGTTATCAAAGGGAGGTTAGTATTGAGTTTGGAGTTAGGCATAGTGAGGATTTCATTGGATGGTAGGGAATCCTTGTTAAGAAATCTTGGTTTGTGAAATAGGCCAGGGAAGACTAGTTAGGAGACGAGATTTTATGGCCCCCATGATATAATGAAAGGACTCTAGACTTACTAAACTACCAAGTGATGCTACACTAATTATGGGCTAGAGACCCTAGGAAAGGTACATGAATCATAATGACTTGTGTTCTTGTTTGAGTTGGTCGTTTCAGAAATTTAACATAAATGAAGAGTTAAAATGAATTTAAAAAAATTAAAAACTACCCAGGATTAGGAGTTTATTGTTTATTTATTAGCTATGGAACCCAAACATCACCCATGTGTGGTACAAGCAGTTGAGGCCCAGTAGTTTCACCTAGTTGATCAGGGGAGGGTCGATCAAGAGGAAGAAGATGACCAGTGGTAGAAGACACTTCGTGCCTTACATCAGAAGACTCTACGAATGTTTGAGGGTAGCGTCTTAGACATAGATATGGGGAGTTTTATCATGGATATGGTTATTACATTTAGCTTGATCATGGATCTAATAGAGTATTGGGTTCCTCTAGCGGTGAGCCAAATGGGGGGAGAAATGCGTCAGTGGTGGACGTTTTACCTTACAGAGAGGAAGGAGACTGAGGATTCATGTGCTAACTTTGAGAAGGAGTTATGGGCATAATTCCTTTCTTCCATGATGAAGGTTGAGAAGACACAGGAGATTATGTACCTCTATAAAGGGAGTATATTAGTAAGTGAACTATGGATTATGTTCAAGGATCTCCTATACTTTGAACCAAATATATTTCCAGAAGAGGAGTCCTGAGTTAGATGCTTAGAGGAGGATCTCTGACCTTCTCTTCAGTATTCAGTTACTCATTTCACTCTACCAATATACCTAGAGGTCAGAAGAATTATGAGGTAGTGTAAAGCATAAACTTCTCAGAGGTGTTCCATGAGAGGAAGTACAACCAAGATCATCAAAGGGGAAGGCCTTCTGTAGAAAGTCTTTGGAATCAGGCCCTTCTAGGTATCATCTAACGAGAATTATTCCTCATAAGTTCCAGTTCTGATGTTCTAGTCCTCACCCATTCCCCATGGGCCATGGACTGAGGTTCTTTGTCTATGGATTCTATGGAAATTTTCAAAACCAGGGCCTAGTTTCAGTTCCATATAGTGCGGGTGGGCAGGTTCAGTGCCCACCTCAGTAGCAATGATTTCTAATCAGACCTTTCCAATAGTAGGGGTAGTGAGATCTCCCTCCACCAAGAGTATATGGTGCCGGAGGAGGTTGTCCTTAGGGTGATACTCAGGGACCTCGACCAGGGCATGTTTAGGGAGGTAGTCGACAGTAGAGAGGTAGAGGATTTGGTTATGGGTAGTTTCACACTGTAGAGGTAGAAGTTCTAGTAGGGATATAGTTTTTTTGATGTACGACTAGTATGTTTCATAATCTTGCATGTTCTATGTTTGATTCAGGAGCTTTTCACCCCTTTGTTTCACCCAATCTAGCCCATTGTCTCAACCTAGAAGTAGATAGACTTTTCATTCCCCTAATGTTGAGTACTCTAGTTGGAGGTCAAACTAGTTTTCTTGATGTTTGTCGTGGATGTAGACTAATTTTTTGGTTGCATCAATCCAATTGGGATATTATTCTTCTACACATGTAGCCATATGATGTCATTTTAGACATCAACTGGTTGTTTTTTATGCACGTTGTTATCGACTATTTCCATAGAAGGGTCGTGTTCTTGGATATGGGTAGCCATCACGTAGCTTTCGTTGGCGCATGGATTTTTCATGAGGGTAGCTAGTGAGTGGAGACTCTTATTTCATTTTTTACCAAGGTATCAGTGGATTCAAATAATATATAGATGTTGGATGTTCTAGGGTTTTTAGTAAGTTCCACGATGTCTTCCCCGAAGTGGTTTTGACACTACCCCCTCGATGTGACGTTGAGTTCAGAATAGACTTGAAACATGGTTCCTATCCAATTTCATTGGCTCTCTATCGAATGACGCCTTCTATGTTGTGTGGTTTGCAAATTTAGGTTAATGACCTGATGAAGAGTTTTTTTATCCGGTCAAGTGTGTCATCGTGGGGTTCTCTAGTATTGTTGGTAAAGAAGGAAGATAGTGGCCTGAGGCTGTGCATAGACTACTGAATACTCAATCAGGAGGTGGTCAAGAACTGTTACCCCCTCCTGAGGATCAAAAATATTTTTGACCAATTAAAGGGTGAAGGTTGGTTCTCTATGATTGATCTGCAGTATGGATATCACAAATTGTGGGTGAAGGAGGGTGAAATCCAAAACACTGATTTCAAATGTAGGTATGGTCACTTCAAGTTTGTGGTCATGCCTTTCGATGTTACGAATGCACCAACCATATTCATGGTTCTCATGAACTCTGTTTTCCATCAGTACTTGGACCGGTTTGTCGTTGTGTTCATCGATGACATCTTGGTCTACTCAAGGATGGAGGAGGAGTACACTGGGAATCTATAGATTGTATTGGAGGTCCTCTGACACCACCATATATATGGATAGTTTTCCAAGTTCATGTTCTGGACATGATAAGTGCACTTCCTTGGACATTTAGTGTCTCTACAAGGGATATAAGTGGACCTGTTAGAGGTTGAAGCTATTTTTTCTTCGGCAGCACCCAAGAATGTTGCAGAGGTTAGTAATTTCCTTGGTCTGGATTGATATTAGTGGAGGTTCGTACCTGAATTCTCCCGAGTTGTATCCTCTGTCATGACCCATCCTCGGGGCCCATGTCGTGACTACCCCAAGCCCTCCTTCCATAGGCCAGGTGCTGGCGACTAGCACCAAGGCGTAATTCCCGATAAAAAGGGAAGGCATTGCCTTTGGAAGTAAACAAACACCACAGAGTAAGCAAGCAGAAGTAAACACTAAGTAAAACTGGGTACAATAGTAAGTGTGGAAAAGTATGTGGTCCAGGATACAAACCCAAACTGAAAGTAAAGTACATCTGGAAAGGAAGTACAGCAACTGAAAAGTAAAGCTGCAACGTCCAGTCGTCCACTGGAAGTCCCACCTGAAGGGTGGGTACATATAGACTCCTCATCTCCACGGGTCCAGCCATCTGCTCCGTGTACGTCCTACCCAGTGGTCCACCTCCAGGTACCGACTTTCTCCACAAGCCTCCACCACTATCAGTGATGTTCGTCGTCTGCATCCAACACAACGTAGTGCGGGCATAGCCCGTGCAGGGGTGAGTATACGCTACTCAGTAAGGACCCCGAGACCCCCGAAGGTCTCCCAAAATCCACAAGGATAATCCACAAAGGAAAGATACAATCACGAAGTAACTTCCGACACTACTTAGGTATATTCCCATACATATACCTAAGTCATAAATTCCAGTTTAGTTCCAACATCCGAGTCCAAGTACAACCCAGTCCACACAAGAAAACATAACCCATTCCACATAGGAATTCGCAACCTAGTCGACATAGGAAAGCACAACGTAATCCACACAGGATATCAAGTCAATCTTATCGAAGATAAGATTGAAAGTCAAGAATCAGATCACACAGGTATACTTCTTCGTAAGACGATAGAGATGATCAGATGTATCCACTGATTCATCTAAGTCGCCGAACCCACACAGGATTGATAGGTACTAACCCCCGCAATGACCCACAAAGGATCTATAGGTAACTAACCACCGCAATGACCCACATAGGATCAAACCCACATAGGATCTGTAGGAACTGGCCCACATAGGACCACTGAGCGCTGACCCACATAGGATCGGTAGCACTGATCCTTGTAGGATCACTGAGTGTTGTATTCATCGTCGTCGAATCCATGGAGGATTTTTGTACAGTCGTCATCATCATCGCAGTCGCAGCCAGCTCTAGGGTTCCCGCACATAGCAAGCTCGTTCGGGTGGCCCGCATGGCCAGCTCGGCTGGCCGAGTTGAGTGGAACAGGGTGGGTGCGCTGCCCCCTGATAGAAGAGTCTTGGCCCCCACGTGGGGGCCCATCTTTTTTCCAGCCGGGGGTTAAGAACCCCCGGTCTCCCCCCTGAAACGGATGGCCTGGTCCGGCTGGCCGGTTGCTGCCGTCGCGAGACCGTCGCGGTCCCGCCCTCCTGCTTTAGCGGCCGGCAGTTCCGGCCGCCGCTCCCCGCACCACTGCGGCCATAGGCCGTGTCTTTGTTCGATCTGCATGGCGCGACGACGTCGCGGATTTGTTCAACTTCAATGGCGTGGCGCGACGGTGCCGCGCTTCTTCACCCAATTCTTCATTTTTTCTGCGCGGTGCAATGGCACCGCGTTGCCTTTGATCGTGCCGCAACAAGTTCAAACATCAAGGGGGGATGAGAGTCGGCCGTGTTCGTGCGGTCCGACCTCCTCCCATTATTGCGATAACAGGCGGCCCAATTTAGAAAGCGATGAACGATGATGAAAGTATTAACAAACAAAAGCAATTAATCCCCTACCTCAAGCGTTGTTGACTCGTCGAGGGGAAAGGGACATCATGGAAGACGGCTCGCGGAAGGAGGATCATCGGTGTTATGGAGAAGAGAATCATTGGCGTCGTGTTGTCGATCTCCAAGGATGGAATCTCTCACCAGCTGTGGAGAGGGAAGAAGACGGTACGATGAACTCCCTTTTGCGGTGACGGAGTTCTTCATCGAAGGCTCGGCGTTCTTCGCGTTCTTCGATGAGGAATAAGAACTTCAATAATTAGAGCTTTCTTCCCCCAATACTCTCAAAACAAGCTAACCCAATTAAAATAAGGTCACCCCTTATTTTAATTGTTTATGCCATGCTTTTCAAAATTATAAAATTCAAAAACGGAACCACTTAATTAATATGTTGACAAATTAAATGGAGAGTTAAGGGAGTTATGGAATATGAAGGGGTGGGGTTCATGTGGGCCCCACCTCACTAATATCCTACCTAGGAGTTAGGTTATCAGTGGGTCCCACTCCAACTCCCTTTCATAGGATATAACCACTTAGTAAAAAGAAATAAAATTGTAGCTCAATTTTATTTTACTTTTCATATAATCCACAATTTTTAACAACTCCTCCCGAGAAAACGCAACCCCAGTAAAGGTCTTCTTAAGTAATTATCGGTGCTGCAATTCTATCGGTGTCCTCAGATTTCGATTTCGAGCACCGGTTCAGAAGTTAGGAAAACCTGCTCGTTCGTTCACTGGATGTACCTGAGCTAAACTTCTGAAAATTATTCTGGGATCACCGGGCCTCGGAATCAGGTGCTGTCAGAAACTGTGTTCTTGTAAAATCCCAACGAAAATTAAGAAAAATTTCCCCTTGAATTTTACGGGTCTTTACATTACTCCCACCTCAGGGATTTACATCCCCGTAAAGATACATCATAAACTTGGGGAATAAATGTGGGTACTGAGCACGCATATGAGCCTCCTGCTCCCAAGTGCTCTCTTGGAGGTTCCCGTGCTGCCACCTGATGCGCACTAGAGGAATTGACCATCCACGTAGGACCCACTCCTATCGATCCTCAATCTCTACTGGGACCTCCGCAAAATTCACCCCATCATCAATGTCCAGCTCCCCATGGTCGATGATATACGTTGGGTCGTGCACGTATCTCCTCAGCTGAGATACGTGAAAGACGTCGTGCACCCGGTGGAGTTGAGGTGGTAGAGCCAAGCGATAAGCCACCTCGCCAATCCTACTAAGGACCTGGAATGGTCTGATCAAGCGCGGAGATAACTTTCCACCTCGGCTAAATATCTGTAATCCAAGTTGAGGTGAGACCCGCAAGAAGACGTGGTCGCCATCCTCGAACTCTAGTGGCCTCCGCCTCCTATCATCATAAGACTTCTGCTGGCTCTGAGCTGTCCTCATCTGCTCCTGGATGAACTGGACCTTCTCTGTCGTGGCTTGGACCATCTCTGGTCCCACAAGTGCTGACTCCCCAGGGTCTGTCCAGCACAACGGTGATCTGCAAGGTCGGTCGTACAACACCTCATATTGTGACATCTCAATGGTGGAGTGGTAGCTGTTGTTGTACACGAACTTCACCAAGGGTAGGTAGTCCTCCCAGCTTCAACCAAAGTTGAGGACACATGCGCGGAGAATTTCCTCAAGAGTCTGAATGGTCCTCTCTAAGTAGCTGAAAGATAGGTGTGATGGTCAACCTCTGTCTCAGCTCCTGGAAGCTCTACTGACATCTGTCTGACCACACATAGGGTTTCCCCTTCTTCCTTAACGTTCTGCAAAGCTGCAATGATTTCTCCTTTTCCAAAAAGAGAAATCTGTTCTCATCCCCTGGATGAACCACGTTCCTTACCTAATACAGTCAATCCCATCATGATTAGTTAAATCATGCCATGGATGACGTCGTAAGGCCTCGACGCTGCTACCAAGAGATCCAACTGTTACTCTCACCTCCAAGGGTTAAGTCACACTGTCGTCATCAGTGTGAGGTTATTGGGTCTCCTCCAGTAAGAATCTCGTATGTGAGGGTCAAGTCAATAGTTTTTAACCGGAACCTCTTAGTATTAACATACAAAAGACAAGAAATAAAATGTCACTATTGCATGTATCTTTTATTACTGAAACTCAAGTACAAGGACACAAAGCAACACAAACAACGAAGCTAGAGGCATTATGGGAAAAGGCCTCCATGCGTGGAGCTAGTCCCGCACTTTTCCACCCGCTTCTGGAGCTCCATGATCGTAAGCTTCAGCTGCCTGAAGTTGTGCTCTCCCCTGTGGTCGGGGTGGACCTTCTGGAGGTGGTGGTGGTAGAGCCTAAAAACGTCGTCCACCACCTGCCGCTTGACCAGCTCCTCGACCTCGTCCACCTGCTCCCTGCGGACCGCCACGGTCGAACCTCTACCTCTGCCTAGGTGGTTCCTCATCCTTCTGCTGCATCTCTGCACAGCGGGTCGGGCAGTCACGAGCCAAGTGGCTCTGCCCACCGCATGTATAGCATTGTCTTCCACTCATAAGACTGGATCTGCTGCGTGTCCCCACACCTCCGAGCCAGTATCTTGTGTTCATCTGCCCGATGGCTGGTCCGCTTGGACCTCTACGACATCTGTCTACTACCATCTGCAGAAGACTCTGCTACGTGCTGCCCTATGGTAGGTCTTGCTGCTGGTGTAGGCTCAGCAAAGAAGCTCTCTATGATAAGGGCTCACTCCAGTACTCCTGCCTGCATCGGAATGCTGAGGGAGATTAGTGATGCCTTGATCTCATGCCTCAGTCCCTGCTCGAAGGTCTGGGCTCGGAAGAATGGGTTCTATACCATATCCGTTGAATAGCGCGAGAGATCGGTAAATCTCGTCGAGTACTAGGTGACCGTCATGCTGCCATGCCGCAGCTGTAGAAGCTCCTGGATGCGCACCGCACGGAGGGTGGCTGGGAAGAACTCTGAGCGAAAGAGGCTCTCAAAATCCATCCAGAGGAGAGATTCCCCGTCGTGCACCTGGCGCATCAAGATCCACCACCTGCCTACTGCCGCGTGTAGGAGGCTCTCTGCAAGGATCACCATGAGGTCAGCTGGTGTCCCCACTAACCTGAAAACTCGAACCACAGCCTCCAGCCAATCCTCGGCTGCCTGAGGGTCCATCTCCCCACGGAACCTGGGCGGTCTCTGATGCTGAAACTTGTTCAGTGCACTAAGGCGACGTGCACTATCAGCGGCTGGGGCTGGTAGCATCGGTGGCTCGGCAGGTAGAGGTACCGTCGGTGCCTCCGCTGAAAACGGGCCCTGCACCGAGGCCTCATCGCTCGGTGGGCTGTCGGTTCGCACAAAACTCAGAACCCTAGCTAGCTGCCATCATGGGGACTTCCTGTAAAGAGACAGGTGCGCCACGGTCAATACAGAATACCTGGTGAGATGACACAAAGTAATCACAAAGAAAACTTGAAACACACATGCAATTAATGTTTTCATGAACTGAGTCGGAAATCAGAAGTCAGGGTCCTGGTGTATGGATACGTCGGCCGCCGCACCAACACTGGACTCCCTGGACTGATAACCACACTCAATACTCTTAACACCATTACATCACATAGAAGAAAGATCAGAGTCCAGAGTTCTGCGGTAGAACCGAACTCCTCTGATACCAATTTTTCATGACCCGTCCTCGGGGCCCGTGTTGTGACTACCCCAAGCCCGCCTTCCATAGGCCAGGGGCTGGCGACTAGCACCAAGGCGTAATTCCTGATAAAAAGGGAAGGCATTGCCTTTGGAAAGCAAACAAACACCACGGAGTAATCAAGCAGAAGTAAACACTAAGTAAAACTGGGTACAACAGTAAGTGCAGAAAAGTATGTGGGCCAGGATAAAAACCCAAACTGAAAGTAAAGTACATCTGGAAAGGAAGTACAGCAACTGAAAAGTAAAGCCGCAACGTCAAGCCATCCACTGGAAGTCCCACCTGAAGGGTGGGTACAGATAGCCTCCTCAGTTCCATGGGTCCAGTCGTCTGCTCTGTGTATGTCCCGCCCAGTGTTCCACCTCCAGGTACCGACTTGCTCCACAAGCCTCCACCACGATCAGCATTGTCCATCATCTGCATCCAACACAACGCAGTACGGGTATAGCCTGTGTAGGGGTGAGTATACACTACTCAGTAGGGACCCCGAGACCCCTGAAGGTCTCCCAGAATCCACAAGGATAATCCACAAAGGAAATATACAATCACGAAGTAACTTCCGACACTACTTAGGTATATGCCCATACATATACCTAAGTCATCAATTCCAGTTTAGTTCCAACATCCGAGTCCAAGTACAACCAAGTCCACACAAGAAAACATAACCCATTCCACATAGGAATTCGCAACCCAATCCACATAGGAAAGCACAATGTAATCCACATAGGATATCAAGTCAATCTTATCGAAGATAAGATTGAAAGTCAAGACTCAGCTCACACAGGTATACTTCTTCGTAAGATGATAGAGATGATCAGATGTATCCACTGATTCATCTAAGTCGTCGGACCCACACAGGATCGATAGGTACTAACCCCCGCAATGACCCACACAGGATCGATAGGTACTAACCCCCGTAATGACTCACACAGGATCTGACCCACACAAGATCGGTATGTGCTGGCCCACACAGGACCACTGAGCACTGACCCACATAGGATCTGATCCACACAGGATCAGTAGGCACTGATCCACACAGGATTACTGAGTGATGTAGTCGTCGCTGTCGAACCCATAGAGGATTCCCATGCAGTCTTCATTGTCGTCCCAGTCGCAGCCAGCTCTAGGGTTCCTGCACACAGCAATCTCATTCGGGGAGGGTCCGCTCCATGAGCAGAGGGGCTGGTACAAAAACTGACACGAAGTCCGGGGTTGATGTATCCAAAAGCTCCGTAACGTCAAAAGGAACTAAACATGACAAATGGCGCGTCAATCGGACTCCCGGTCTGAGAGTTATTGGCTTTTTTGTTCCAAGGGCCCGGTTGATTTTTAAGTCAAAACCAACCCGGTCGTACTCCAACTGCGTCCAAACCTTGAGCGGAGTAATCCAAAAGGTCTGTCTCACTAAGAGGAATCCAACAAAGTCGACGCCACTTCAATCGGACGTCTGGAGCTCAAGTTATAAGCGTTTCCGCTCTGACGGCCCGGTTGGTTTCGTGTTCGAACCAACCCGGCCGAACCCAAAGTTCTCTGAAACCTTGAGTGTAATATACCAAAACTACCATCTCGATCCAAGGATCGCATCGCAACTGACGGTGTGTCAAACGGAGGTCTGTAGCCCAAGTTATGGGAAAAAGATCGGAAGAGGTCCGAAAATGGGGGTTTTGGGCTCGGACCAACCCAGCCCGAGACCCCCTAGGTCGGCCCGAACCGGGTCCGGGTCCGGCGCATTTGGGCGCAGCCCGGCCCGGCTGGCGCGCTCGGGCTGCCCGCATGGCCAGCTCGGCTGGCCGAGCTGAGCGGAACAGGGGGGCGCGCTGCCCCCCTGATTGAAGAGTGGCGGCCCCCACGTGGGGGCCACTCTTTATTCCAGCCGGGGGTTACAAACCCCAGGTCTCCCCCATGAAACGGCTGGCCCGGTCTAGCCGGCCGGTTGTTGCCGTCGCGGGACCGCCACGGTCCCGCCCTCCTGCTCCGGCGGCCGGCGGTTCCGGCCGCCGCTCCCCGCACCACCGCGGCCATAGGCCGCGGCCTTGTTCGATCAACGCGGCGTAACGGCGCCGCGACATTGTTCGACTTCAACGGCGTCGCGTGACGGCGTCGCGCGACGGCACCACGCTTCTTCACCCATTCTTCATTGTTTCCGCACGGTGCAACGGCACCATGCTGCCTTTGCCCGTGCCGCAATAAGTTCAAACATCAAGTGGGGAGGAGAGTCGTCCGTGTTCGTGCGGTCCAACCTCCTCCCGTTATTGCGATAATAGGCGGCCCAATTTAGAAAACGATGAACGGCGACGAAATAATTAACGAACAAAAACAATTAATCCCCTACCTCAAGCGTTTTTGACTCATCGCGGGGAAGGGATGTCATGGAAGACGGTGTCACGGAAGGAAGATCGTCAGCGTCGCGAAGAAGATAATCGTCGGCGTCGCGTCTTCGATCTTCGAGGATGGCGTCTCTCACCAGCTACGGAGAGGGAAGAAGACGGTACGATGAACTCCCTTTTGCGGTGACGGAGTTATTCGTCGAAGGCTCAGCGTTCTTCATGTTCTTTGATGAGGAAGAAGAACTTCAAGACTTATAGATTTCTTCCCCCAATCCTCTCACTACAAGCTAACCCAATTAAAATAAGGTCACCCCTTATTTTAATTATTTATGCCATGATTTTCAAAATTACAAAATTCAAAAATGGAACCACTTAATTAATATGTTGAAAAATTAAATGGAGAGTTAAGGGAGTTAGGTAATATGAAGGGGTGGGGTTCGTGTGGGCCCCACCTCACTAATATACTACCTAGGAGTTAGGTTATCAGTAGGTCCCACTATAACTCCCTTTCATAGGATATAACCACTTAGTAAAAAGAAATAAAATTGTAACTCAATTTTATTTTACTTTTCATCTAATCCACAATTTTTAACAACTCCTCCTGAGCAAACACAACCCCAGTAAAGGTCTTCTTAAGCAATTACTGGTGCTGCGGTTCCATCGGTGTCCTCGGATTTCGATTCTGAGAAATGGTTCAAAAGTTAGGAAAACCCGCTCGTTCGTTCACTGGACGTACCTGAGCTAAACTTTAGAAAATTATTCCGGGCTCACTGGTCCTCGGAATCAATTGCCGTCAGAAACTTCATTCTTGTAAAATCTCAAAGAAAATTAAGAAAAAATTTCCCTTGAATTTTACGGGTCTTTATAGCCCCATTTATAGTTTTGACCTGAAAGGACCAATTCTTGTTGTGGAGTGAGTAGTGTCTGGCATCCTTCATGTATCTAAAGGTGATGTTAGTCAGTTCCCATGTGATCAGGTTTCCATAGGAATGAGTGTTGTTCAAGGTGTATTGTGACACTTCCATTCTGGGCTTGGGATGTGTGATAAAGCATCAGTAAAGAGTAATCTCTTATGGGTAAAGTTAGTTACATCCTCATGAACATAACTATTCCACCCATGATCTTGTGCTTGTCATGGTCATGTTTTTACTGTTGTTGTGGTAGCATTACCTCATCAAGGAGTGCTTTTTGGTCTTCACAGATCACAAGAGTTTTCGGTATTTCATTTCCCGAAGAAATCTAAACATGAGGACATGAATGTGGATGGAGTTCCTCAATGATTACGACTTAGAAATATCTTACACCCTGGGGAAGGGGGACATGGTGGCTGATGACTTGAGAAGGAAGTCGCAAAAGGAGGTAATTTGAGAATCCATGTATGCTTTGAGGGAAATGGAGGAGTTGGATACTTTGCACCTGGATACTGCTGAGGATAGTGGTAGAGACTATCTATTTTAGATGATAGTGTAGACTTCCTTAATGCGGAAGGTGGAGGAGTCTCAGTGGGGAGACTCGTAGACTAAAGAGATGCATGATCGCATCGTCCAGGGTGATGCTCCAGAGGGATGTTCAGAGGATACTCAGAATTGAATGTCGTTTTGTGGGAAGTTATTTCTCCCAATAGAAATGTGTGAGGGAGTTCTCTATCAATTCCATATCTCACCCCTGGAAGTTGATCCAGGATTCTCTAAGATGTACCGAGGATTGATGTAATAGTTTTTCTGAATAAGTATAAGGCGGGTAGTGGTAGATTTTGTGGAAAAGTGCCTAGTGTGCAGTAGGTGAAGGCTGAGCACCATGTTTCTGGAGGTTTGTTGCAGCCCTTAGATGTTCGTGAGTGTAATTGGGATGAAATCTCAATGGATATAATTGCAGGATTACCTAGGGATCTGAGAGGATGCAATTATCTTGGGGTATTGGTGGACTGTTTGGCGAATTTGACTCCCTTCTTGGAAATCAAGGATTCGAGGGCAGTGGGTGCCTTAGCGCAGAGGTGTGTGGATGAGGTCATACAGCTACACGGATTTCCAAGATCCATTTTCTCAGATTGGGATACACATTTTACATGGCGACTCTGGTTCCGATTTTGGCATGCCTTTTCCACCTAGTTACGATGTATCACCTCTTTCCACCCTCAAACAGATGGGCAGATAGAGAGGACCATCCAAATTTTAGAGGATATTCTATGATACTGTTCTTTGGTCTTCAGAGGATCGTGGGTATGACACTTTCCCTTGGAATATTTTTCATACAATAACAACTATCACTCTACCATTATCATGGAACCATTCAGATCCTTGTATGGAAGACTGTGTTGTTCACTCATATGCTGGGTAGAGATTGGGGAAGCATCCCTTCTTGGACTAGAGGTAGTGAAGAGAATGACTAAGAAGGATCAGATTGTGCATGAGAGGATGAAGGTATCTCAGGACTGGCAGAATTCGCTTGTCGATTATAGTAGGAGGTCCTTGTAGTTCAAGGTTGGGGACCATGTGTTCTTAAAGGTATCCCCTCGACGTGGATAGTGCAGGTTTGGTAGAGAAATAAAGCTTTCTTTTAGGTTCATTGGACCTTTTTAGGTGTTGTAATGGGTTGGCGAAGTGGAATATCAGCTAGAGTTTCCACCACAGTTAGAGAGGATCCACAACATCTTCCATAAATCCCCAACACCACCATTATCTACACAATAACCCCCAAATCTTGGACTGGGTAGAGTTGGATATTGAGGATAAAATGACATTCTTGGAGCTACTGGTAATAATCAAGGATCATAAGGAGACGGTGATATATGGATGGATCATCCCTTTGGATCGTGTGTTTTGGAGGCATGGTGTCCTTAAGGAGGATACATGGGAGCGAAAGACACAGATGTGTGCCCAATACCCAGATATATTCTGAGTTTTTTTCTCTTGTTTTTTTCTTTTTTCTTTGCATATGATATAATTCTTGACCTTATTTTCTATTAGATGAGTTATTTCCCTATTCACTGAATGTGTGTGAGAATTTCCTAACTGTGGGGATGAGAGGACTTGATCCCTAATCGAGACACATTAATGTGGATGCGATTCAACCCTTGTGGGCAAATCAGTGCCACCCAAAGTGGATAGTATCATGTCATGAAGTAAGGAGATCCATAATCCATGTGTCTAGATAACATGACCTTTAGAGTTTTTGAGGTTTTTTAGGGCAGTGATTCCTTAGTGTTTCTATAATTTTTCAGGAGATATATGAAAAGTATGTGTTCTTTGATGTCGAGGTTTCACTCCATCTTTAGAATAAATAAAGATATTTTGTTCCAGAGAGGTATCATATGGTGTGGTTGTTTGGGTCACTCTTTCTTATGGTTTAGTTTTGAATATTCAAGGATGATAATAGTTTGACTGGTATTTGATTTAATGACCTGGATTTCCCCATACCTTTCCTTTGTAAAAACCCAGTGTTTACGGTGTTATGGGAGGAAATTGTGGATCATTTCAAGAGATGGACAAATTTCAAGTCTTTTCATCAGTGACTCAGGGTTTCAGTGAATCAACATCAGTGAGTCAAGAGTTTCAATGCCACTGAGTCAAGGGAATCGATATCAATAAGTCAAAGGCATCAGTGTTGGTAGGTCAAGGGCATCCATATCGATGAGTCGAGGAATTCAGTGTCGGTAGATCGAGGCGTCAATTGGTCATTTCATTGGTAGCTCAGCATCAGTAGCATAGCATTGGTGTGTCATATCGATAGCTCAACGTCGGTAGCTCAACATCGGTGGCTTTGTGGTGACTCACCAATCGGTGACTCATCTTTAGTTTTCTCTTTTTTTCTCAGTTTTCTAGTTTCACTACTCTTATGTCTCACTTGACATAAACCAGTTTTAAATCTTTTTTTTTTTTGAGAATTTTTAAGGGATTTTCCCAGGATATTATTTATATCATTAATATCCTAAATTTTTTGGATATTTGAGATACTCAAACCACATGATTGATACCACGATCCCATGTTAATGTCTTTTAAAATCATTCTTCCTTTAATATAGGATCTGGATCTTCAAAGCTGGGATCTCCCCTTCCTAGTGTGTTTTCCATTTCCCCTTGGTATGTCTAGAGCCTTCCTCCCTATTCAAGTCGTACGCCTGTGCCAGAGCCCATCCTGCTCAGTTTTCTTTGAGTTCTTCCCTATTCAATAAGTGATCCCATGTTATTGGTGCAAGGAAGAACTTTGATCCTTCAATCATCTGGTATGGATTCCTTCTCTCTCTCTCTCTCTAAAATTGTGCATCGTGTTAGTGGGTGTACAAATGATTCCTTGTGAAGAACGGGACAATTCTTTCATGAAGAATGAAATAAATAAGAAGGTAATATGATCAAATGAAAATGGGGTAACGAAATAATTGGCTGAGAGTGGATCGATGTTTGATCAACTATTTTATTATATTATTTTTGGATTCCTTATGGATTTTTGTGGCTATATTCCTTCTAAAAATCATGTCTATTTGTGGTATTTTCTTGCACACTGGTTATAACGACCCACACTTTACATACATTGTTAATACTTCAAAATTGAATCACTCTTATTACAACATATGACAAAACCACAAAGGACCGTATAGGTATAGTGTCTTTAGAAACTGGGGAAACATAAACAACTGGTTCATAAATCTTCTACAGTGTCTCCCATTTATTTCATCATATCTAGGGTCCCTTTTAGCATATTCTACTTAATATCCATCTTCCTGACCTGGGGAAAAGAAAACATAAAAGGGTGAGCTCAAATGCTCAGCAAGGGCAAATAAAGGAAATAAAAATCATATCATATCTTTATGAAAATCAAAACCTGCAAAAGATATCATAATATCTTAACATGGAATAAATCATAGAAGTGAAAATGAGATCCCCATAACATAAAACTTGAAACTTTGTGGAATGCACACATAATCATGGAAAATCATTTCTTGTTAGTCATGACTCATTGCCAAGACTATCTTAGTGGACAAAGTCCCTTTCTGAACCGAGTTCACTCCTCGTTTCAGTCCTGTATCACTGAACCGAAATAACCTTCCATTCCAGCCATGTCTATCTCATGAGATATAAAATCTTTACCCAATGCATTGGAGGGAGATATAGGTCCCACCCATCTCTTAATGAATCCTTTCTTATGTGTGCCACAAAATCATAAATCATACATCATTGCATAACCCATGTAATAAAAATGGGATTCTTAAACAACATGACATCATAAAACCATTCATATAAGATAAAGGAATTCATAAACATAATTTCATCACAACATAGTCAAATCAATGTAAAAATATGGATAGAAACAGAACCCTTTATTATCTTATATGGAAAATAATTTTGATAAAACACTTGAATTGAATTCTTGAGGAAAATATCCTTTCTTCTTCAAAATCAATTTCTTTTCACAAAACATCATGCAATTTTAAAAGAAAGAGATTTTATTGAAAATAGTCATGAAATATTTTAGAGGAAGCTTCATGAAAATAAGGCTTTATAAAACAGTATAAATCCGTTCGTGCCGTATAAGTTAAAAAAAACATTCTTCGTACTTTTGTCGGAAAAGTCAAAAAGTACCTCGTACGAAAAATGAAAAAAGATTCCTTTCATATCCTTTACTAAAAACTCATAGAAGGGTAAAATTGGATTTAAACAATTGTAGGTGGATGGAAATAATATTACATATTGAGGGAACATGGATGTGGATGATAAAATACACCCCAGTAAATACTTGCGAATAAACAATCTCGGATAAAAATGAGATTGTGATATTTCCCTTACCTTAGGACCTATTTGCTTTGTTCGTGTCCGAAGCTCCTGTATAATGGTTTAAATAATGTTATTGACTTATTCCAGAATCATACATATTGATATGAGATCATATATGGTCATATTATTAGCTTCTTGTTAGTAATATTTCATTGTTACTTGTTACTCGGGTCTTTATATCTTTTTGTTCTTATGCGTGTTTTGTCGAATAAATTCTTATTCTTATCTTTATAGATAATTCATTTCCAGAATGGTATTAGTGTAGTATATACCATATTCATTCATTCAATTTATTTATATAATCATTATGAAATGAAGATCATGTAGAACGAATCGCATCACATCGTGGAGACGGTATTCCGTACGTACGCACGAGTGATGATATCGTTCCTATGATCGTGGGATTGTATTGGAGTATATATATATATTATTTCAGTATCAATATTACTTAATAATAATCATATATAGTTACTCATTACACCATTATACCCATCCTTGTAAGGTGATGGTGGAAAATAGATTACACCACGGCGTGGAGACGGTATTCCGTACGTACGCACGCGCGGTGATTTCATTTTTCCGTAGGATGGATAGAAGGTGAATTAGGGTTGTTTCATATTTATAATAACATATCAGTATGTAAGTAATACTGATGTTATTACTTTATCATGAAACAACTAAAGAAGAAGAAGTTGAAGAAGAAAGAAATTGAAAAGATCGGTAATGGATATTACCTCTTCTTTGGAACGCCTCTTTGAATCCTCCACTTAAGGAACTAAGATTGGTCTTTGGAGAAGACCAGGACCTCTAGGATTATTCTAGGGAAGTTGAGAGGAGAAAATGGCAGGGTTTGGCCGAGCTTGAGTGCTCAAATTGGTGTGAGGAGGAGGGGGAGGAGGTGCCCTTTTATAAGGGAGGAGAGGGGCACCTTAGGAATATCTCAAAATATTATTTTATATTAAAGTCAAAATCGGTTTATAATGGTTCCAAAGGGTCTTATTTCGAAGCTAAAGTGGGGATGGGTCGAAATCCTATCAACCAATAGAATTTAGACAAGTTTAGGGTATTATTTTAACCTTATCAATTAGATTTAACTCTAAGTTAAATAATTTAACTTTTACCATGACTTTTTGTTTTCTTTCACTATATGGTTAATACACTTACTATAACATGCCAAACGAACCCCAAATTGTTTATTATTAAAATATATATCCTTATCTAAGTCATTTGGCCGAACCTTAGATTTTTAGGAATAAAATAACAATTAATAATATAATATTTGATTTAAAAACTATTTTGTGTCAATTTTGACACTATTTGATATATGATTTTTGTCAAAGTCATAACAGAATTATATGTTCGAACCAAGTTGATTAAATCAATAATAATATATCATAGTAACCTAGAAAATTAGTGGAATTCATAAAAAGTCTCAAATTACATTTATTTTGGTATTTATATTATCAATTTTGTCAATATTTCATTAATAAGATAATTACTGCATCATCTTTGTGTCATAAATAAATTAAATTATTTGATGTCTAAAAATTACAAATAAAATACCATCATGTAGGAAATCTTTTTAGCTTTCTAATGAATATTTACAATCGAATTTATCTTATGTATAACCCTATATTAAAAATGATTTACTTATTAAACTTTGATTTTAACTATTTTAACCCTTCTTTAAATAAATTAATAATAAATGTCCTAATCTAATCCAAGTGGGCCTAAATGGTCATATTTTATTCCTAAGTTTGTTTTTGGTCGAATTACACTTGTCCAATAGAATTAGGACATGTGTTAGGGTAATATTGATATCATATTTACCCTTAGTTACCCTATTTACTATTAACCGCGGTAAAAATAGTAAAAAGTTACTATTCACCAAAAAATTATTTTCATCTCATTGAACCACATTTTAGTCCTTGATATTAACTGTGTCTCTCGGATTTTTGAAATTCCATTCACAGAAGCGGTAAAATTAAGTTTTATGCAAAATTCAGTTTTTAACCTACCACTTAGTGGTTTCACTATTCATCAAAAATTGAATGTTTTCAGAAAAATACCAAAATTTCACCCTAGGCTAATTTCGATATTCTGAGTCCAAAAATGAAGTCCATTTTGAAAAATAAAATTTATAAAATTTCAAAAAGTGGTTATTACTATTCATAACGGCTAGTTTTAATAGCATATTGTTGTTTAGTGAAACTCGGTATTGCGTACGACGCAAGCTATCGAGGAAGGTCGCGATTGCGTGTAAAGCAAGTCAAGCAAGTGTTGCGTAGAAAAAGATTCCTTTGATAATTTATATAACATAAAAGTCTCGGGTGTTACATTCTACCCCCCTTAAAAAGAATTTCGCCCTCGAAATTCGTCACTTTGTAACAAATAGATGAGGATACTTCTCCCTCATCATATCCTCAAGCTCCCATGTAGCTTCTTCAAGTTGGTGGTTTCTCCATAAAACTTTCACCAAGCGAGTGGTCTTGTTTCGTAGGACTTTTTCGCTACGATCTAGAATCTCTATCGGCTGTTCTTCATAAGAAAGATCTTGCTCCAGCGGTACAACTTCTGAGCTGAGTACATGTGAAGGATCTGGTATGTACTTTCTCAGGAGAGATACGTGGAACACATCGTGAACTTGAGAGAGATTCGGTGGAAGCGCCAATCGGTAAGCTACCTTCCCCACACGATCCAGTATTTCAAAAGGACCGATATATCTAGGGCTCAACTTCCCCTTCTTTCCAAATCTCATAACCCTCTTCCAGGGAGATATTCGTAAGAACACTTTATCACCCACTTCAAACTCTAGGTCTTTTCTTCGGTTGTCGGCATAACTTTTCTGTCGACTCTGAGCTGCTCTTATGTGTTGTTGAATAGATCTGACCTTTTCTGCCATTTCATCAACGAGATCAGGTCCTAATAGCTTTCTTTCCCCAACTTCATCCCAGCAAGTTGGAGTCCTGCATTTCTTTCCATAGAGAGCTTCATAAGGAGCCATCTGAATACTGGAGTGAAAGCTATTATTATAAGAAAATTCCACCAAAGGTAGGTGTTGATCCCAACCTCCTTTGAAATCCATAGAGCAAGCTCTCAACATATCTTCTAGGGTTTGAATTGTTCTCTCAGACTGACCGTCTGTCTGGGGATGATAAGCAGTGCTGAAACTCAACTCTGTATCCAGAGTATGCTGAAGACTTCGCCAGAACTTCGAGGTAAATCTCGGATCTCGATCAGATATAATAGAAAGTGGTACTCCATGCAATCTTACCACTTCCTTTACATATATCTTGGCAAGCTGATCTAGAGAGAAATCCTCTCTAATAGCAATGAAGTGTGCAGACTTTGTAAGACGATCAACTATGACCCAGATAGCATTATTGCCTTTGGATGTTTTAGGAAGTCCAGTGACAAAGTCCATAGTGATGTTTTCCCATTTCCATTCGGGTATGGGTAATGGTTGTAACATCCCCTTAGACTTCTGTCTCTCAGCTTTAACTTGTTGACAAATCAAGCATCGAGAGACATATTCAGCAACATCTCTTTTCATGCCATCCCACCAGAAGTACTCTTTCAGGTCCCTATACATCTTCGTGCTTCCAGGATGAATAGAAAATGATGAACTATGAGCCTCATCCAGCAGCTCATTCTTTAATTCGGGGATGGGAGGAACGCAAACACGATTCCTGAACTTTATTATCCCATCACAATCAAGGTTGAATTCAGGAACATTTCTCACCTTCTTTTGTAACTCGACATCTTCTTTCTGTGCCTCTTTAATCTTCACATGTATAGATGGTTGAACATTCATTTGGGAAAGATAAGATTTTTCCCTTTCCATTATAATTCCAAGATCCATCCTTTGTAAATCCATAAATATTGGATCTTTTGTGATCCTCATCATGGATAAACTAGCATGGTCTTGTCGACTTAATGCATCTGCCACCTTGTTTGCTTTCCCAGGGTGGTAATGGATTGAGCAGTCATAATCCTTAATCAGCTCCAACCATCTTCTTTGGCGCATATTCAACTCCTTTTGTGTGAAAATATACTTTAAACTTTTATGATCAGTATAAATATCACACCTTTCACCATAAAGGTAATGCCTCCAAATCTTTAATGCAAAGATTACCGCAGCCAACTCCAAATCATGTGTTGGGTAATTTTGTTCGTGGATTTTCAACTGTCGTGAGGCATAAGCTATCACCATATCATTTTGCATAAGAACACACCCCAATCCCTTCTTGGATGCATCACTGTAGATCACAAACCTTTCTCCACTACAAGGCAGTGTGAGCACAGGTGCACTGGATAACCTTCTTTTCAACTCCTTGAAATTCTCTTCACATTCCTCTGTCCAGACAAACTTAACTCCTTTCCGAGTCAACTTGGTGAGTGGATTAGATAATCGTGAAAAATCTTTTACAAAACGTCGATAATATCCAGCCAAACCAAGAAAACTTCGGATCTCAGTTACTGTTGTTGGTCTTGACCATCTTTCGATAACCTCTGTTTTTGCTGGATCCACAGATATCCCCTCTTTTGAGATTATATGACTCAAAAATGCAACTTTTTGAAGCCAAAATTCACACTTGGTAAATTTGGCATAAAGCTTCTCTTTTCTCAGGGTCTTCAATATAATTCTCAAGTGATCTTCATGCTCTTCCTTGCTCTTTGAATAGACAAGAATATCGTCTATAAAGACTACCACAAATTGATCAAGATAGTCTCTAAAGACTCTATTCATTAGATCCATGAAGATAGCAGGGGCATTAGTAAGACCAAATGGCATCACTATAAATTCATAGTGTCCATACCTTGTACGGAAAGCCGTCTTTGGTATATCCTCCCTTTTGACCCTTAATTGATGATACCCTGAACGAAGATCAATCTTGGAAAAGTATTGAGCTCCGCGTAGTTGGTCAAATAAGTCATCAATGCGTGGGAGAGGATATTTGTTCTTGATAGTGATCTTGTTAAGTTCTCGATAATCAATGCAGAGTCTCATTGATCCATCTTTCTTCTTAACAAATAGAACAGGTGCTCCCCAAGGTGACGCACTAGGACGTATGAATCCCTTATCAAGATTCTCTTGGAGTTGCTTCTTCAATTCCTGCAACTCAATTGGGGCCATTCTATAAGGTGTCTTTGAAATAGGCAAAGCACCCGGTACGAGTTCTATTGAAAACTCAACTTCACGATTTGGTGGAAGACCCGGCAATTCCTCCGGAAAGACATCATCAAACTCCCGTACAATGGGCATATTCTTAATCGTGAGTTTCTCACCAACCATTTGAGATAAATAACCTTCATTTAGTGGAATCAATACCCATAAGATGGAAGAAATTTCCACTGGAAGGTTATGTTCATCCTTGCATTGATAGACGATCGTAGGTTCATCTGGAATATGAAATGTGACTTCCCTTCTTTGGCAATTGATATGAGCTCCATGTAGAGAAAGCCAATCCATGCCAAGAATCACATCAAATTCCACTAAAGGAAGGATCACAAGATTTGCAGGAAGCACTTTCCCACAAACTTCGATCGGAGAAGAATTATAAACTTCTGATGCGATTGATGTGCCATTAGGTGTTGTCACAGCTAACTCAACATCTAATTGTTGAGGTAATACGGTGATACCCTTAGAAAATTTTTCAGAAATAAAAGAGTGGGTGGATCCAGAATCAAATAAAACATTTGCTACTTTAGAGTGGATGGTATGTGTACCTTTCACCACATCGTTATCGTACTCCACATCGCTGATAGAAATTGCATGTGACTTTCCTTTGTCTTTAGCCTTAAGAGTTTGTTGACGTCGACCATCATCATCAACCCTTGGATTTGGGCATTGATTGGCATAATGCCCCATCTCCTTGCACTTGAAACATTGAAGTGTAGCAGGTTCATTCTGTGTATCCCTTCCTTTGTTTGCATCATTAGACATCTTCTTCCCATTATCACGGCATTCAAATGCCCGATGACCTTCCTTTCCACATTTAAAACATTTACTTGTCCCTTTAAGACAACTCCCTCCATGTTTCTTTCCACACTTTGAGCATAAGGGAAAGTTCATCTTCTTTTCCGTGTGCTCTTTAGATTTTTCTTTGAATTCCATCTTCCTCTTCTTATCAAACCCATGTGACTGATGGGTTACTCCAATCTCCATCTCGACTTTGAGAGCACATCGAACGATTTCCTCGTAGCTATTGAAGTCCCTTATGGCTAACGCCCTTCGAAGACTTAGTTTTAAGCCACTAAAGAATCGATCGATCTTACTCTCAGGTTGGATAATAATACCAGAAGCGTACCTTGCAAGTCTTGTAAAATTTGCTTCATAGGTACTAACAGATTCATCATCCCTTTGCTTCAGTTCAAGGAACTCTTTCTCCATCTTTGTTCGGAGAATACGAGGGAAGTACTTATTGAAAAATAAGTTCTTGAACTCGTCCCATTCCATAGACTCAATTTCATCCCTTTGCCTCGTATTCTTAACAAGATTCCACCATTGATCCGCATCTCCTTCCAAACGATACACTGCTAGGATGACTTTATCATGCTCAGAACATTGAAGAACTGAAAATATCTTTTCAGTAGTACTAATCCATTGTTCAGCAACTAATGGATCAGTAGACCCGCTGAAAGATGGTGGACGCTGCCTCATGAAGGATTCAACAGAATGTTGCTCCCTTCTTTGTTCGTTTGGAAATCCTGCATGATTCATAGCTTGAGAAAGTTGTGTGAGCATGGCTACAAGATTTTGCATTCCAGCTCCCATATCGTTTGGTTGCTCAGGGGGACAATCATTGCATTGCCCATCGCATTCCGCATTAACACGGTTCCTTCGGGTTCCAGCCATTGACTAAAACCAAGAAGAATAGTGTGAGCAACACTAATTATAATAGGAAACCACATAATTCAAGAATAAAATTTTCATGCTTAAGGTCTTATCCTAGGTTATTCAAGGCCATTTCTAAAACACTAAGATTGTGTTCTATGCTTAGACTTATCCTTAGGGTTCTTACTAAGGCTTTCACATCCTAGTTTCCAAAGGTTGACTATACCTTTCCTCTGATACCAACTATAACGACCCACACTTTACATACATTGTTAATACTTCAAAATTGAATCACTCTTATTACAACATATGACAAAACCACAAAGGACCGTATAGGTATAGTGTCTTTAGAAACTGGGGAAACATAAACAACTGGTTCATAAATCTTCTACAGTGTCTCCCATTTATTTCATCATATCTAGGGTCCCTTTTAGCATATTCTACTTAATATCCATCTTCCTGACCTGGGGAAAAGAAAACATAAAAGGGTGAGCTCAAATGCTCAGCAAGGGCAAATAAAGGAAATAAAAATCATATCATATCTTTATGAAAATCAAAACCTGCAAAAGAGATCATAATATCTTAACATTGAATAAATCATAGAAGTGAAAATGAGATCCCCATAACATAAAACTTGAAACTTTGTGGCATGCACACATAATCATGGAAAATCATTTCTTGTTAGTCATGACTCATTGCCAAGACTATCTTAGTGGACAAAGTCCCTTTCTGAACCGAGTTCACTCCTCGTTTCAGTCCTGTATCACTGAACCGAAATAACCTTCCGTTCCAGCCATGTCTATCTCATGAGATATAAAATCTTTACCCAATGCATTGGAGGGAGATATAGGTCCCACCCATCTCTTAATGAATCCTTTCTTATGTGTGCCACAAAATCATAAATCATACATCATTGCATAACCCATGTAATAAAAATGGGATTCTTAAACAACATGACATCATAAAACCATTCATATAAGATAAAGTAATTCATAAACATAATTTCATCACAACATAGTCAAATCAATGTAAAAATATGGATAGAAACAGAACCCTTTATTATCTTATATGGAAAATAATTTTGATAAAACACTTGAATTGAATTCTTGAGGAAAATATCCTTTCTTCTTCAAAATCAATTTCTTTTCACAAAACATCATGCAATTTTAAAAGAAAGAGATTTTATTGAAAATAGTCATGAAATCTTTTAGAGGAAGCTTCATGAAAATAAGGCTTTATAAAACAGTATAAATCCGTTCGTGCCGTATAAGTTAAAAAAAACATTCTTCGTACTTTTGTCGGAAAAGTCAAAAAGTACCTCGTACGAAAAATGAAAAAAGATTCCTTTCATATCCTTTACTAAAAACTCATAGAAGGGTAAAATTGGATTTAAACAATTGTAGGTGGATGGAAATAATATTACATATTGAGGGAACATGGATGTGGATGATAAAATACACCCCAGTAAATACTTGCGAATAAACAATCTCGGATAAAAATGAGATTGTGATATTTCCCTTACCTTAGGTCCTATTTGCTTTGTTCGTGTCCGAAGCTCCTGTATAATGGTTTAAATAATGTTATTTACTTATTCCAGAATCATACATATTGATATGAGATCATATATGGTCATATTATTAGCTTCTTGTTAGTAATATTTCATTGTTACTTGTTACTCGGGTCTTTATATCTTTTTGTTCTTATGCGTGTTTTGTCGAATAAATTCTTATTCTTATCTTTATAGATAATTCATTTCCAGAATGGTATTAGTGTAGTATATACCATATTCATTCATTCAATTTATTTATATAATCATTATGAAATGAAGATCATGTAGAACGAATCGCATCACATCGTGGAGACGGTATTCCGTACGTACGCACGAGTGATGATATCGTTCCTATGATCGTGGGATTGTATTGGAGTATATATATATATTATTTCATTATCAATATTACTTAATAATAATCATATATAGTTACTCATTACACCATTATACCCATCCTTGTAAGGTGATGGTGGAAAATAGATTACACCACGGCGTGGAGACGGTATTCCGTACGTACGCACGCGCGGTGATTTCATTTTTCTGTAGGATGGATAGAAGGTGAATTAGGGTTGTTTCATATTTATAATAACATATCAGTATGTAAGTAATACTGATGTTATTACTTTATCATGAAACAACTAAAGAAGAAGAAGTTGAAGAAGAAAGAAATTGAAAAGATCGGTAATGGATATTACCTCTTCTTTGGAACGCCTCTTTGAATCCTCCACTTAAGGAACTAAGATTGGTCTTTGGAGAAGACCAGGACCTCTAGGATTATTCTAGGGAAGTTGAGAGGAGAAAATGGCAGGGGTTGTCCGAGCTTGAGTGCTCAAATTGGTGTGAGGAGGAGGGGGAGGAGGTGCCCTTTTATAAGGGAGGAGAGGGGCACCTTAGGAATATCTCAAAATATTATTTTATATTAAAGTCAAAATCGGTTTATAATGGTTCCAAAGGGTCTTATTTCGAAGCTAAAGTGGGTATGGGTCGAAATCCTATCAACCAATAGAATTTAGACAAGTTTAGGGTATTATTTTAACCTTATCAATTAGATTTAACTCTAAGTTAAATAATTTAACTTTTACCATGACTTTTTGTTTTCTTTCACTATATGGTTAATACACTTACTATAACATGCCAAACGAACCCCAAATTGTTTATTATTAAAATATATATCCTTATCTAAGTCATTTGGCCAAACCTTAGATTTTTAGGAATAAAATAACAATTAATAATATAATATTTGATTTAAAAACTATTTTGTGTCAATTTTGACACTATTTGATATATGATTTTTGTCAAAGTCATAACAGAATTATATGTTCGAACCAAGTTGATTAAATCAATACTAATATATCATAGTAACCTAGAAAATTAGTGGAATTCATAAAAAGTCTCAAATTACATTTATTTTGGTATTTATATTATCCATTTTGTCAATATTTCATTAATAAGATAATTACTGCATCATCTTTGTGTCATAAATAAATTAAATTATTTGATGTCTAAAAATTACAAATAAAATACCATCATGTAGGAAATCTTTTTAGCTTTCTAATGAATATTTACAATCGAATTTATCTTATGTATAACCCTATATTAAAAATGATTTACTTATTAAACTTTGATTTTAACTATTTTAACCCTTCTTTAAATAAATTAATAATAAATGTCCTAATCTAATCCAAGTGGGCCTAAATGGTCATATTTTATTCCTAAGTTTGTTTTTGGTCGAATTACACTTGTCCAATAGAATTAGGACATGTGTTAGGGTAATATTGATATCATATTTACCCTTAGTTACCCTATTTACTATTAACCGCGGTAAAAATAGTAAAAAGTTACTATTCACCAAAAAATTATTTTCATCTCATTGAACCACATTTTAGTCCTTGATATTAACCGTGTCTCTCGGATTTTTGAAATTCCATTCACAGAAGCGGTAAAATTAAGTTTTATGCAAAATTCAGTTTTTAACCTACCACTTAGTGGTTTCACTATTCATCAAAAATTGAATGTTTTCAGAAAAATACCAAAATTTCACCCTAGGCTAATTTCGATATTCTGAGTCCAAAAATGAAGTCCATTTTGAAAAATAAAATTTATAAAATTTCAAAAAGTGGTTATTACTATTCATAACGGCTAGTTTTAATAGCATATTGTTGTTTAGTGAAACTCGGTATTGCGTACGACGCAAGCTATCGAGGAAGGTCGCGATTGCGTGTAAAGCAAGTCAAGCAAGTGTTGCGTAGAAAAAGATTCCTTTGATAATTTATATAACATAAAAGTCTCGGGTGTTACACTGGTAGTGTTCCGTTTGTTTTTTCATGATGTTTGAAAATTGGTTATAACATGAAATCTGCTTAAACACATGCACATGGTTAATTAAATGGATTCCCTGGGATCAAATTTGTTCTATGATCACCCTGTTTATTTAAAGTATAATTAATGAAAACATTTCATCTAAATCTAAATACCATTTTCCTGATTATATGGCCATGTTCTACATGTTTTAGGGGGTTCTGGACATGTTTAAGTTGTGGGTACAAGGGTGGACAAGGGAGTTGGTCCTGTGATAAGGGAGTATTATGGGTGTGCAGAGGATATGTGGTTAAAAATGTGGTTACTATGGGATTTTTGTGTGGGGAATTATAGGTGTTATGTTGGTATTCCAATCTGAGAGACTGATTGATTGTGGAATAGGTGAACGTGTAGGTAGTTGAACTACCTATGTTTGTGTTGTGGTTATGGATTGATGTTGGGTAGTGGAACTGAAGTGGGGAAATATTGGGATTTTATCGAATAACATTGAATAATGATTATTGGAAGTTGTTTAATGGGGGTGTACAGTGGGACTAAAAATCTGGTTTTGTGTTGTTGTGCAGTGGGATTGCAGTTTGGTTTTTATTTTTGTCTTAATATGGTTATGGATGGTAGTTGCATGGTAGTGCTAGAATATATTAAAGGGAATCCATTATATAAATAAATGGTAATGGGTTACATAAAAAGGGGTTGGATTTGTTCTTAGAAGTGACTCTTGTGTGGCTGTGCATATTGGGGCAGCACTAAAGGTTGTACTGGTGGGCTCATTTGTTTGGTTGTTTAATAGACATAGGTTGGTGTGAGTGTTAGATTATTGAATAGGCCAGAGGTCTTCATGGCCCTCAAAATTACATTTATTACTCCTACACTAGCACAGTGGTGCAGGGTCGATCCATAGAGAAGGCAGGTGAGTGAATTCTAAGGTTTTAAAACTAAAAAACCTCACTGTTGTCAGCAATGAGGTAAACATCTTTATATTTTTATTTAATTTTAAATTTTTTTGTACTTTTCTTTAAGAATAGAGACTAAATAAATTACTAGTATACTTTTGAACTAAGAACTACAGTAAAACTAACATAAGAGAACAAAATACTAAAACAAAGAAGCAAGGTCGAAGGCCCATATCAAATGTAATACTCAAGAATTCCAATCTACTGGTTTAAAGGATATCTTCTCCACTACACTTTAATGAATCACACCTCAAGAAATAATGGTGAAAAGTCTCTCTTTCCAGGAAACTCATCACAGAGAAGACTAACTTTAGGAGTTCACGACTCCAAAATTAGACAAACTGCTTGATAGTTAAAAAAGGATAACAGTTGAAAAATAAACTCGCCGTAAATTTCCTTAGTTAAAGACATTAACGCTTAGATAAATGTATTCAAGAACTACCTCGCCATTAGATCTTGAATTTATGAATTTTTAAAACATTTAAGGTGTGAAACAACTAAACATGGAATTATAATTCAATCTCACCAATTGATTATGATTCTGAAAATTGTAAAGTGAATGAAGAAGTTGGAAGATTAACCAACAGAATTGAATTCCCGAGCTAAGACAATTCATCCCTTAATCATATTGATTAAAGAAATGAAAAACAATCAATTACATAGTAATGTGAAATTAAGTACAAGAAGGGAAAAGAACTCCCTCAGTGATGCTCTTCCCTCAGGCTCCTTCGCCTCCATGGCTGCTCTCTCATCTCCCGGGAGGCTCTTCCCTCAAAAAGTATGGCGTGGAATGAGAATGAGAGTCCCCACTCTCATATGATGTGATCGTGGGATGAAAGAAAATGACAGAGAGTCCCCCACATTGCTGCTTGCAAATCTATTTTTATATCTTCCTTCATCTGTAGCTTGTCACTGCACGTCTTCCACCGACTTCAAAATTCCCTCACTTTTTCACCACACACGTGTGTTTTTTCATGACAAGCACGTCATGCTAGTAAAGCTCTCGTAACTAACTCCCGATTAGTTTTTTAGATGAATATGGACGTATTTAGGTCCCCTGAATGAACCGGCACAAAAAAATTCACAAAACAATGAATAAATAATTATTCATTATTAAATACAATAGTTTATTAAAAGTATTAAAATATTTAATAATGTTATTATTCATTATGCTATTGATTTAAAGTTTTTAATATTAATTATAAAATTAATCATTATTTAAGAAAATTAATTCATTTACTATTTTTAGTCAATTAGATTATCTTATTTTAGTTCATAATAAATTATTATTAATTATTTAATTTTATTAGAAAATAATAATTTAGTATGCCACATTAAATTATAAAAATATTTAATTGAGAAATTATTGTTTATTAGTTTAGCTTAATTAATGTTTTATTAATTATTAATTCTATTTAATAAGTTAATTATTTTATATTGATTATTTATTTACAATTTATATTGTTCTGAATTTTAATTTATTTATTTTTAATTTAGGTTTTTAATTTTAGTTTTTTTATTAGTTTTTAATTTGTTTTTTTATTCATTAACTCCTCCCCCAATCTCGGCACTACCAGGGGGAGGGTTTCTTCTCCAGGACGGTGGATTCACGGCTCCCTGCTTTAGTGATGAACAGGTCCAGCGGAGTGCAACAAGGATGAGTCGTTGACTTCCACAGTAGCGCTTGGCCTCCATCGACGTCAACCGGCTTGAACGGCTTCGGAAACAGGGTCTCGGTAGCACATTGCAGCTCTAAAGTTGTTGTTTCAGTATCTTTCAGCAGCTCGACCAGCATCACAATGTTACGCCAATTCCTTCTCATGCAGAATTAGAGTGGCAGAGGCCTCAGCTCTAGCGCAGAGACTCAGTGAACAGCGACATCACCAGCAAGAACCCCAAGAGGCCTGACACCATCTCTCTCAGCCTCCTCTCACAGCGTAGAATCCTGGTCCTCATCCCAGCGATGCGGCGGAGGTAGTTAACTCTAAGGCGTGGCAGGTCCTCTCATGGATGCAACACATTGGCGGGTCAGCAATGCAACTATATGTGTAGCAATGGAACCCTCCTTCTCAGCGGCTAGAACTTGGCTCGCGGCTCCCTTCTCCTCCAATCCAGCTATGGCATGGCCTGATGGTTCACCCGGTCTAGCTCCCATGGCACACCATCCTGGTCAGACAGCGGTGATTCGGTCTAATTTGTGGCAACAAGGTAGTGCACGGCCCAGATCTAGAATGGCATGGCTCAAATGTGATTCAGATTTCGGGAGTGTTTGATCTGAAATTGTAAAGTTTTAAGGTTACTCGGTTGATGAGTCAAATGATTTTGGTGAATTCGTTTTGGTGTAAGACGGTGGTGTAGAAAATACGGTTCCGAGAGATAGCGACATGGTTTTCTTGGTACAGTGGCAAAAGTTATTTCTCCAACTGCAGCAGCTTCAAGAAATTCCAGCAGTGAGGAGTTTGAAAATATGGATAGTATTGGTTGAGAAATGATTGCGGATATGATTTTATTTTTTGATGATTTTGTGTGTTGTTGTTTTATGGAGTTGTTTTGGAGACGTAGTGGAGATATTGGGAAGAAAAAACAGTGTCATGGATGGGGAAATGCGGGAGAATACAGTGGAAAGGAAAAAGGGGTGAACTGGTGTGAGGAAGGAAACAGTTTCATGGGAGTTATGGTGACACAGAGACATGGTGAGACTGTGAAGAGAAAAAACGGTAGCAGGGGTTGAGGTTAACGGTGACTATGTCATCATAAAAGGATTATGGTGATACAGTAAGAGATACGGTGCGTGGTGAATCGGTGAGAGGCAACGGTTGTTGTGGCACCGTAACACTGCAAAACAAACAGGAAAACTAAATAAGTTGAAACATAAATAAATCTTAATAAAATAATTAATATAAATGATAAAATAAATTAAAACAAATGAAAATAAAGATACTAATAAATTTAAGTAAACTTTTAAATCCAAATTAACTTAAGTTAAATTGTTATTAACTTTAAAATATAAAACTGAAATAGTTACTAAACTTAAACTAAAAATTAATAAGCAAATAAATTATTAAAAGTTAAAATAAAATTTAAACACACAAATAAAAAATTTAAACTATTTATAATAGTTTCGTTAACAAATTAAATTAATGAAGTTAGAAATTTAGTTAATTTGTAATAAAACACTTATGTTAATTAATGTAATTAAATTTAATAGATTAAAATAAGAGTAGAAACTTTTTAAACTTAAATTTATATTTGATAAATTATTATAAGACATCTAATAATTATATTATTCTACTTTAATCAAATGATATTTAATACATGAGATGTTACATTAAGAATACATTAATTGGGAGAAAAAGAAGACTTGGTTAATTAAAAAATAAATGTTAAATCAACAAATATGCAGACAAAGATACCAAACTAAAAAGAAAGTAACTAAAATAAAAAATTAAACTAAGAAATAAATTAATTTATTTAAAGATTTATAATACACAATTAACTATAAAAATTGATAAATTGATAAATTTATTTATAAGAATAAAAAAGTGTTCATATTTAGTATAAAGTACAACAATAACCAATTAAAACATTAAAAATAATTGAAAAAGATGTGGAAAACATGTGTTTTAAAGGCCACATCAAACTCTCCCACACATAAACATTGTTTGTCCTCAAACGATCCCATGTTTTATGATCTTTGAAAAATAGTAAAGTTTTTATTATTTTTATCAAAATGTAACATGTCCAGAACTTTTAACAAAGGACTTCAAAAAAAACATGTCAATTGGATTTTAGAAAATAAATTTTTCATATGAATCTTGCTTAGAACAAATTATCAATGGTAGTCAAGAGAGTAATGAATCAACAATAAATGAAAATTTCATGACTCATATGTGAAACTGCATAGTGACTAACTTCAATCCAGGCTTAAGTTCTAATCTCAAGAGTGACAAGAGGTAAAATTTATGTGGAATTAAGAAATTAACAGTAGGAACTTTATACTTTGACTTTTTCACGTAGGTTCCAAAAATAAATAATTTTTTCGTGAATCACCTCAATGATACAACCTAAATGATTCCCATATAAACCAGTTGACCCCTTCTTCAATTGGCGTTCATCATTCCCCTCACCTTAATGAACTCATTTTTGACCCTAGACACTTTATTTATTTATTCCAAGCCATTTATAATATGCCAATCACTGTGCAATGCACTTATTCAGAGTGTACAAAGGGCTTATAGTAAACAAAAATGCACCTAGCATCTAGGGTCTTAGAGGTTCACCGTGGGATCCCTGATGCCCAAACTACTCTAGTTTCAAAAGATTTCTATGAAAAATCATTTATATTGGCTCATTAAGGTAATTACTTTAATAAATTAAAGAAAAAATGAGTCACCTATGATCAAAATAAAATTTCCAATTCTGAGAGTTATGATTATAATTCCATTAAAAGATTACCCATGTCACCCTCAGAAGTAATTCCTAAACCAAAATTTCCATTAGATAACTAATATTGATCACTCAGCAATCATCCATTATCACTAATTTCATATTCAAAACAATTACTAACTTCCAGCAAGGCACTTGTCCTAAGGTAAGACCCATTTGAATACAGTGTAAAGACTAAAATTATACAAAAAATTTAAAAACTTTTAACCATTTTTTACATGAAATTTTTAATTGTAGTGGGAATTGATGGGATTTAAATTAAGAATAGTTTAGCACAGTCATGAATTGACCACCTCCCCCACACTTAAAACCCAACTTTGTCCCCAAAGTTGACTTTCAAAGTGTAGAAGAACAATTAAACAATTAAAGTTCAAAACATATTTTCGATTAAGTAAATTTATGACATGTATAAATGGTCTCTTTGAAGTTCAAAAATCATGTTTTCCGCAATGAATAACTTAACAAAAGTTTAATTAATAAGTACATGCATTAACATTTAAGTCCAGTGGATAATTTCTAATGCAGATTAAAAATTAGCATATAAGGTGTGGGTGAAGAGAGAATATAGAGAATTGGGTGTAAGGAAATTTAGAAAATATGATTCAATTAGATGTTCAATAACACATAAAGTAAGAATTCCTAACACCCCTTGGCAAAGAACATTCCACAAAAAACACAACCACCAGCAAACATGTACCCCCCACACTTAATTTTATATAGTGAGAGATTATAATAATGATGAAATTCAGTTTTCAGTAGTAAAGTACATGCAGAATTTTTTTTAATAAAAAAACTTTTTTAGTGGAAACAAACATGCAGATGAAATTTTTTTCTAAAGCATAATTTATTTTCATACAAGACTCGCAGAAGATTTTTTTTCTAAAGCATTAAGGAGCAGAAAAATGAAAGAAAAAACAATAAGATACTTCCCTGAATAGGTTTTCCATTACTCCTTCGGCATGGGAATTCCACTCCTTAAATTACATAGAAACATCATCCTAGAAACACAGAGCATGTAAACCAGGAACAAAAATCTAGCAGATATAGAGCATATGGAAAACAACAAAGAAACACTTTATTCAACACTAAACAGTACAAAAATGAAAACAAATAAAGAGCATGGGTTCACTCCCATGATGCACTGATTTTAAAGTCTTCATTTAGACTTTTTTTAATCACAAATTTTTTATTTATTAACAAAACAAAAACCATGGGTTGCCTCCCAGGAAGCGCTAGATTTATAGTCCCTAGCCAGACTCGCCTATAACTAACCATAGTCATTAGGTGGATGTGGTTTCCTTAATAGGAACCACCACATGTGTTTGACCCAAATTTTTTTAACATAACAATGAAAATTTTGGGCTCCCAAGCTGAACACAACAGAACTCTCATGGATTATAAAAATCCCCAAACAGCACCCATTAACAGTAATAGACATGGTACTCTCAACTTCCATAATTATTTCCGATTTGAAAATATTAACATTTTTAGGAAGTGGAAGCAATGTATTAGGTGCTTCAAAGGGTATGACAATGTCCTCAGAGCTATCTTCTTCAACTTTAGCACTAACAGATTCACATTCAAGGGTGAAAATGGGTAGTTTCTGATTAGAAGGTTCAAGAGGGAATTCAATTAAGTGCTGAACTGAATCATGGAAAATGGAACACAAGTGTGATTCCCCATATGGACTACTATCAGTATCATGAAAAGGCTCAGCACCCTTCACAGTTGAGGATGTAAGTGACATACATGGAAGAGAATTTATTTTATCACAAATAGATTCAGGTCTAACAATGTTGTAAATCTCTTCCAAAATATCCTCATCTGTTAACTCACATTGAATGTCTACTACTTCTATCAAATTAGTTTTTCCTAATTCACGTGTGTGCTCAACCTCCACTTTATGTTCAAATTTAAAAGACTCAATTCCCAAAACTAGGTTTGTAGTGTGTTCCAAAAAATTCAAATCCGGGGGAGTAATGTTTAATTCAGCTTCAATAAATTTAATTTCCAGATTGTTCAAATTTAAATATTTACCCCCATGTATAACATCACTATTTTCAATTTCAGTATACTCAGTTTCAAACAAACAATCTATCTGAGAATAGGGAGATAAAATATCTTCATTTAATCTTTATTCAAAAATCATTCCCTCATCCTCTAAATCATCCAACATCATTTCAGAAATAAATGGGTTTGGAGGTTCAAAACAGGGAAGAGAAGTGTTTAGTTCAAGTTCAAAGATTTCAGATTCCATGTTATCGAGCTTAAGGTTCTCATCCATATTATACCCAATATCAAGTTCAACCACATTGTTCACAATAACATAAATTTTGGGTAAAGAGTTTTTAACATTCAAAATTTCATTCTCAAAAATCTCTTCTACCTGAAGGACTTCATTCTCAAAGCTCATAAAACAGTGATTTTTATCCAATGTAGGAATTATGAAGAGAACTGGAAATTCATTTTCAATCTGTTTCAATTCAGTTTCAAAATTGACCAACTCAACTCCATTAAAGTTCTTTATTGGATTTTCAGTGTTGCGTTCTTTTTTTAATAAGTTGGTTATTTCTATATTTGGTTCAACAGTTTCAGATTATTCAAAGTAAATGGTTTGTTTCCTAGTTTCAAATTCAATTTCCTCTTCAGATTTATTTTCAAATATTTTATAAACATTTTCTTTTTCTTTTTCTTCAAATTTTTCTTGTTCTTTAACCCTTTTTTGTAATTCCAAGAGCATGTTTTCCAATCTTTTCATTCTTTGATCTTGCTCTTGAGAATATCTAAGTTGAATTTCATGATTTTGGTTAAACCAGGTGTTCCAATTATTCTCCCTAACAACCAGTTTAGTTTCAATTAATTCAATTTTATCTAGGAATTTAGGATTAGATTCAAACTTTTCATATTCTTCAATACAAACATCCTGTTGTGGTTGGTTATCGAAACACTGTCAGGCAGTGTGCCCATAATAGCCACAAGACGCACAATGAGGCCCATGTTGATCCCATGTTTCATTAGTTTCCATTTATAAACTAAAACCAGATGAGATTAAACACAAAACAGTTCACAGTGATGCAGATTTTTCAAAAAAAAACATCACAAGTAGTAGGTTCCAGTTCAAAGTGTTTTTTTTAATCAGATTTTTTTATATGATTTTTTTTTATTTTTTCTGTTTTTATTGATATTTTTACTTTTTATTATAACCCTAAAATGTAACGCCCTGGCCCCAGTTACCCAGAGTTGGTGCATTATTACATAATATTGGCATGATCATAAAAGATCAAGTCTTGAAAGACTGATTAGTTTAGTAGCCTGGGAAGAACTAGATACATTCATGAAGTTTACATTACATAATAAAGTTAAAACTACAACAACATCATGTCTCCACACTCAAATCCCCTTATACTATCCCTGCATGTCATTCATAAAATACTTATTCACATCCTGTAGAAAATAAAACATTTAAAGGGGTGAGCTCAGATGCTCAGTAAGGATAACAATATAGCAGGAACTTTCATAAATAAACATAAACATTTAAGGCAATGTATAACTAAAACAAAAGCCTTTTAAACTTGATCTTCAGCATAATATGGAAAAAATAAAATGAAATAATTCCATTTAATTATTCACTTGGATATTCTACTAGTCGAATAATCACATGGAATATCAATAACTACTTTCATAATGATGGAATGCATAATGCCAGACTATCATAACCATGTAGCCAAGGCCTCGTGCCAAGACTACAAATAAGATTATGTCAAGGCCTCGTGCCAAGACACTAGTTTGTCTCATGAGACCTACCGATGCATCAGGGAGATATAGTGAGCTCCACCCATCAGTTACTAAGTCCAATGCATTCCTCATATGAAAAGTTTGAAACATAACATAAAAATTTGTATTACAACTAGCATACGAAGTGTCAATACTTTACGCACAAACCATGAATGGTATAAAAATAGCACATCCACAGTCAAACATAACTCATTAAATACAATAAGTAAGATTGTATTGTAACATATTAACCCCAATCGAGAATAATAAAAGATATTGACATAGATGAAAATAATCATAAAAACTATTTGAGAGAAATATCCCCCTTTTTCTTGAAAACATTTAAAAGACACACTATTTGTCAAGAAGCCATTTAAAAATAGGTTTTTGAATCAAAGTGTCCCATACCACTTTAAAACATTTAAAAGTAATTTTAATTTTAAAACATTAATTTCAATATAAATAAATCATTAAAACAATTTTTAAAACATGGACATTAATGAGAAAGATTGATAATAGTAAATCTTTAAAACATTTAAAATGATATTTTAGTTAGAGTTCGTAACCAAAAGAGAGACACTTGAATACAAATAATTGAGGTAATAAAAAAATTAATATCGTGAGAATAAAGGGATTTATGATATACTATGTCAAAGTACATTATATACACCATATAAAAGTGAATTGGCATATAACAACAAAGAAGTCTCAATGGAATGTAAATTGAGATGAAATCTCTTATAAAGAATGTATCCTTAGGTTAAGGATAAATCAAAGACATAATTATGTGTGAAAAATATAAATACACTCAATATGATTGGATATTCAGTGTAAATCAATCATAGGATATTCACACATATTCTTGTAAAAACAACACCAATGAATTGGATATTTAACTCAACAAATGGAGATTGAGTTAAAATTACTCTTATCAAGTTCATATCGATGACTTGAGAATTTATCAATGGAGTGATTATGTGTATCAAAAGTATATCCACAGAAAGGGGAGTGTAAATTATGACATAAGAAAATGAATAGTGATTCCACACATAATCTTGGAGTAAAATAATCAATGAAGTATGAGTAAATCCGAATGAGTGGAAATTGAAATTTCAAATTCCTTTATCGATTTGGTAACATACGAAACATACACCCATGAAATAAGGATCATAAAATGATGATGTAATTATCCATAAATTAAAGTATATTAAACAATTAATACAATCATGGGAATTACACACACAACATGCAATAAATAAGTGGTGAACAATGGAAATCTCACGGAATTAAAAGTGAGATAAGAAACCCCTTACTTTGTACTTTTTCCTTGGTCGAGGGTAGTTTAACCTCCTGTATAATGGAGAAATAATTTTTATTTAATTATAAAATAATCATATACATTATTATGATATCATATATGATCATTTAACATTGATTTGTTAATAATATCTTACTATTATTGTCGTTTCAGGTGTTAACAGATTCGTTTTCCTTTATATTATTTGTTATGTGAGCCATATTTGTTATGGATGGGATGTATCTTAATCATATCCAGAATGATATCAAGTCCTTAAACATTACTTTTAATCATCAAATGAGAATTAGTCTTGAATGGATATAATGGGGAAATGAATCTCATTGTGTCCGTGGAGACGGTAATCCATACGTACGCACGAACGCTACTTCCATTTCATTTTTAATTTTAAAAGGAATCAAAACCAAATGATACATAGTTATATTATTATTCCAGTATAATATAATATCTTATATGTGTTACTTAAGTTCATTAACACCATCCTTTATACATTCCATGTATGGTATGAACAAGTCATATCACTTTGAGGGGGCGGTAGTCTGCACTTCCACAAATGAAATTGTCGTATATATATACAACAGGAAACGAATAATGGTATGCTATAAAATGGAATTACAGAAGTTTATATATAAAATAAATATCATTAATATCATATTTAATTATAGTGTCATCATAATGGCCACCATGAGAGGTGGTAGGAGATAATTGAACAATCATCGTTTCATGAGGCGTTTGGTTACCATCCACAGAAACATTATGTGATTTAAATATATATAAATTTGATCCACACCCTGGATCGGGGTTAACAACAGTTTTACAAAACTGTCTAGGCCACGCAAGGACCTCTACCACTGTTCTTCGTGGGAGAAAAAACAAAGACCAGGTCACACAATGACCTCTTCCACAGTTGACGTGGGTAAACAGAAGTAAAGAGAATTTGAGTGGGGATTTTTATATCCTCCAGTTCAGTGTAGGAGAAAGTGTGTGTAAAGTTATACAGAGTACACCACACTTCTTGAAAGTTAATAAATAAATCACATAGATAAGATAGATGAGAGTTTAGAAAGCTCTAGTGATTATCAATATATCTCTGGACTCATTGGATTCAGCAGGAATGATTCTAAGTCCTTCTCTTGTTTTTCTGTTGAAAAACAGAGTTTCGTAGTTCATCTTGTCTTCTTCAGGAGTGAGAAATATCTCTTGATTCATCATGTGTTCTTCAATAGTATTGGATTGCACTCATGAGAGTTCTTTTAAGGTCTTGCAATATCCTTCTTGTTTAGGATTGTTCTTCTTGTTCAGCACAGTGCACTCGGATGTACGTATGTTCTTCGTGTTGTTTCTTCTTGCTTATTGCTTGTTCCACATGTACTGCATCTTAGTATTTCTTATATTCCATGAGTTCTGGTAGTAGGAATGATTCCCTTTTCATAGGTACGAGATACGGTTTCCTGACATGCCAACAACTATCATTAAATAACATTAATTGCATTAAAAAAAAATATGACCATTAGCATTATTTAAATAATATTGAAAAAAACTTAAGAAATGGTGTCACATTGATTATGGAAATGGTGTCTTCTTCACGGTATGTGGTTCACGGTATGAGCTGCACGGTGTGAGCTTCACAGTGTCTGGTTATGATGTCTGGTTCACAGTGAGTCCTTCACGGTGTCTGGTCACGGTGTCTGGTCATGGTGTCTGGTTCATGGTGAGTCCTTCACGGTGTCTGTTCACAGTGTCTGGTTCACGGTGAGTCCTTCATGGTGTCTAGTCACGGTGTCTGGTTCACGGTGAGTCCTTCACGGTGTCTGCATACTTGGAAAAATATCTGTAATTGAACTAAGACAGTGATATGCAGAATATGGATTGAGGTTAATCATTAGAAAGTAAGAGAATGTGAATCATAAATATAAAGGTGTGATAATATATGTGAGAATTTTGATCATGCATAAGACTTGTAAATAATAAAGAGAGTAATTAACATCCATAAGATTTGTTATTATAAAAACATGATGTGTAGCTATTATTGAGATTGAAGAGCATTAGCAAGATGTGCAATGAAGATCGAGATTAATTAACAGTAAAGAGATTTGTGATCATTAAAACATGATTAACACATGAGGACTCCAACAATATCCCCCTTTTTTATGATCACAAATCATATATTGGTATAATATAAATGACATGTAAAATTACAGTAACTAGCATAGCAAAAACATTATAGAACTGATACTTGTAGTTTTCCTCCCCCATTTATACTATTATAGAACTGACACTTGTAGTTGTTCTCCCCCTTTTGGGATTATCAAAAAGTAGAGATAATGAAATGAAACACTGCATTTGGAATTAAACAAAGGGTTCAGAATACAATAAAACATGAAACAAAAAAATACATCCCATCAAAAAAACAGTCCTCAAAATATTCAGGGATCCATCTTGTCTTTGCCTTTATCAGCAGTAGGAGCTAGTGTTAAAGTAGAAGAAGGAATAGATGTGGTAGAAAATGAGGGTAAGGGTAGACCTTCAAAAACAGATGGAGCCAAAGTAGGAGCAGTAGAAGATCTAGGTTGTGGTTGGTCAAGAATGATTGGTCGGATCTGAGAAAGAGCTAGACTAATTGTCATGGCAGTTGCGGCTAAGGCAGGTAGTCCAGGTCTAAGGGGTGCAGCAGCTGGAGAAACTATAGCAGTACTCTGCACATAAAGATACAGCTTCAAAATATTGATGAAATTAGTAATGATTTCACCACCATACTGCATAGCCTTTTCAAAATCATCCTTATTTTCCAGATATCTGTCCAACAATCTGGTGAACTATGAAAGTTTCTGAACTTGAGCTTTAGAAGCTTGAGTCACCGGAGGGATTCTCAAATTTTCCATAAGATATATAAAGTGATCTGTCATATCACTTTTATAGAAAATCTGGGAAATATACAAATCTATTTTCTTGGAGATCTCTTGTTGAGCATCATTTGATATCTTAGAATGAATCCTAACCAAGTCCAAAGCTCTATTACTGTTCTTAATCACTTCTGACAAAGAAGATAGATCCAAGACACTGAAGGCATTCTGAAATTCTTCCTTCATTTTGGATCTCAGCATAAAATCATCCAAACAAGGTGTGGAGGTCTGACCAGAAATAGGTGAAGCCTTGATAGCTTTGGTTAGAACTTTGAGTTTTTTTAGAACTTTTTGTAGACATCCAATGTATTCATCTGTAAGCTTATTTAGATTTTCCACAAGCTCTCTCATGCGTTCCAGCATATTGGTGTTCCTTTTTCCAATCTTTTCATAAAAAGATAGTAGGTATGGATGAACTTGAGACACAATCTCCCTAGCAAGGAGGGAATCAGAAGACTCAGGAGAAACAGCAATAGGTGCAGGGGCAGAAACAGGAGCAGGCTCTGATCTCAAAGATAACTCATTCTGAAGAATTTCTACCATACTTTTCATATTTTCAACATCAGCACTCGGTAGCTTATTCTCTACTCTGACTTCTTGAATTTCTCGGATCATCCTTGATTGAATATGCAAGATAATATTTTCCAAGAGATTTGATGCATCTTCTTGACTTAACTGAGTCACTGGGTGAGGTTGAGTGGAGACAATTTTCTCAACTCCAGCTAACAAAGTCTCTCCAAAAACATTCAAATCATCTTTGGTCACAAAAGAGTGAAGCTCAGTTAAGGATGTAGGTAAAGGTAAAGGTTCAGATTCTGGTTGAGGTTCAGAGTCATCTTCAGACTCAGATTCTGATTCAGATTGAGGTTGGGGCTCTGGTTCTGGTTCTGAATGAGCTAAGGACTTCAGTTGAAACAGAGAAGAAAGATCTATTCCAGTTTCAGTTACTTGCTGTGACTCATTCACATCATAAAAGCTTGGGAACTCATACCGAGAGTGCATAGAAAAAGTGATAGAAGGTTGAGAAGCTTCAGCATATCCATCTTCCACAATATCAAGATTTTGAGATTCCTCCCCCTCATCATGTGCTTCCCTTCTAGATTCTTGAGGTTCAGGAACATGGAAAAGATCCACAGGATCATATCTAATCTCTTCAGCAAACTCTTGCCTTTCCAGCTGAAAGGCAATTTCCATTCTTTCTTCAGCAGATGGAATAATCTCCAGAACCGATTGTTCCACTGGATAAGCTTCCAGACTTGCTTCTTTCTCAACGGAAGGAGTCTCTTCAACAAGATCTACCTCTAAGGTTGCTTGCTGTTCTGAAATAGGAAAACCAATTTCCTTGCAGCATTGGGATGAGCTTCTTCCTTATGAAGAACAACTGAAGGATCCTTAGTCCTTTCCTTTTCAACAACAACTTCCTCTCCTTGAGGTATTTCAGCAGGGATAACAGCAGGGACAACAGCCCTTTCCTCTTCAACCGGAACTGTTTCCATTGGAGGTATTACAGGATCTTCTCTAGGTGGTACTTCAGCTGTTACTTCTTCTTGTTCTTATTCTTCTGAATACTCAGCCACTTCATCTGGTTCCAAACCAGGATCAGCTAGGTTCTTAGGCCTTCTTGTATAGTCAACAGGATTAAACTTTTTATACAGTTTATCACTATCCTCAACCCATTGCTTCTTCTAGGGATTCAGGCTTATTTTCATCCTTTTTATGATAGGCATGGATAGGAAGAAATCAAGGTCCTCTAACTTTTCTTCATTCGGTCCAACCATCCCTTTTGCAACTAACATAGCTGAAATCATCCTTGAGTAAAACAGGGAGGTGGATTTGGAAGTTACTTTGATCAGCTCACAAATATGGTTGATAACATACTTACACAGATTGATCTTATGGCCATTCTTCAACAAGTGAATCAGGAACACATCCTGATACTTTATCACAACAAAATCCCCTTTTCTTGGACTAAACAAATTCTGAACAAAGTTGAACAGAAGTCCTGTCTCCCCATCTAGTTCAGCAGCTATGGCCCTTCGCTTGGTGCCATTTCCAGTTAGGCTTACCAAAGCAGTATCCAGGTCAAAGATTTCAGTTGTTGGAGGAGGGTATCTCTGGTAATCTTCACAAATTCCTTCATGTGGAATTCTTAGGCATGCAGCCCACAGCCTTGAAAAGAAAGAGCACTTCTGACCATCGATCCAGCTGGTCACCATAAATCTTTCTCCAAACTCAAAAGAAAACTTCACATACTGATAGAATTGAGATACAAGCCTTGGGTAAATCGGTATATTCTGTCTAGTGAACCATTCAAGCCATCCTTGTTCTCTTAAAACTTTCAAAACTAAAGATCTGCTAGACAGCAGCCATTCAGGGCAAACCTCTTTTTCAGGTACAACTGTACGGCTTACCAGGTTTGGGTTTAGAGTTCCTTTGGGAGCTATCCTTGGTATCCTCTTTTGTTTCTTAGAGCGGCGCTTCTCAGACGAGGGTGAGGATGGAAGCTTCATCCTTAGCATTCACTAAAGGTTCGGGCGAGAGGGAAGAGAAGGTTCAGGAGAGAGTTTGTGTAAGGAATTGAATGAAACCCTTAAGTTTTATCATTTGGGAATGTCAAACCTCATAAAAACAAAAACGCGGGAAATCAAATAGTGGTGAAAGAAAAATTACCATGATACGGGTTAAAATAAAAATAAACATAATTCTCACAGTGATACCATGAGTAGGAATTACGGTGAGACAAAAAACTAGTCATCACGGTGAGACAGTTTGTAGTCGTCACGGTGAGATAGTGAGCATTTTATATAGTCACGGTGAGACAGTGAGTTGTCAGACCGTGAGCACAAAACAGTAACTTAGAAATAGTAAGTATGAAACCATAAAGTAAAGTACAGTAAAGTATTAAACATTAAAATCAGTAAGATATTCATTTATGATTAATCATACCAAGATCATGTATGATGTATTCTAATCTTTCAGAATTTAATAGTTTAGTGAATATATCAGCAAGTTGATATTCAGTACCAATGAATTCCAAAGTGATATCACCTTTTTGATAATGATCCCTCAAAAAGTGATGTCTTACATCAATATGTTTTGTCCTAGAATGAGAAATAGGATTCTTAGAAATAGTAATAGCACTTGTGTTGTCACAATTTATTGAGACATGTCTGAATTGATATCCATAGTCTAGTAATGTGTGTTTCATCCACAAAATTTGTGCACAACAACTTCCAGCAGCTATGTATTCAGCTTCTGTAGTTGATAATGAAACAGAATTTTGTTTCTTACTACACCATGATACTAGTGAATTGCCTAAAAGGTGACATGTTCCAGAGGTGGTTTTTCAATCTAGCTTACATCCAGCAAAGTCAGCATCAGAATAAATTACTAATTCAAATAATTGTCCTTTGGGATAGAACAGTCCTAAATTGGGAGTATGCTTGAGGTATTTGAAAATTCTCTTTACAACATTTAAATGTGACTCTTTAGGGTTTTCTTGAAAACGAGCACACATACACACACTAAACATAATATCAGGATGACTAGCAGTCAGGTAGAGTAGACTTCCAATCATTCCTCTATAAGTGGTTTGATCAACAGATTTACCATTTTCATCAAGATCCATCTTACAGGTGGTACTCATGGGAGTGTCACTACTTTTTGTTCTCTCCAATCCAAAGCATTTTAAGAGATCTCTAGTATATTTACTTTGAGTTAAAATAATTCCATCATCATTTTGAAAGATTTTAAAACCAAGAAAGAATTTAAGTTCACCCATTAAACTCATTTAAAATTCATTTTACATCATTTTAGAAAAATCAGTACATAATGTAGTTTTTGAAGATCCAAAAATAATATCATCTACATAAATTTGTATAACTAAAACATCTTTAGAAATTCATTTTATAAATAGAGTAGAATCAGATATTCCTTTTGTAAAACCTTTAAAAATTAGAAAAGTACTTAATCTATCATACCAAGCTCTTGGAGCTTTCTTTAAACCATATAATTCTTTTGATAGTTTGAAAATATGATTTGGAAAATGAGGGTTTGAAAATCCAGGTGGTTTTTCAACAAAAACATCCTCAGAAATATATCCATTTAAGAATTCACTCTTGAAATCCATTTGATATAGTTTGAAATTTAGATGTGCAGCATAAGCAAGTAAAATCCTAATAGATTCTAATCTGGCTACTGGAGCAAAAGTCTCCTCATAGTCAATACCTTCTTCTTTACTATAGCCTTGTGCAACTAGTCTAGCTTTATTTCTAACAATGTTTCCGGATTCATCTACTTTATTTCTAAACACCCATTTTGTGCCTTTTGTGAAAGTGTCCTTAGGTCTTTCAACAAGATTCCAAACTTTATTTCTTTCAAACTGATTGAGTTCTTCTTGCATAGAAATTACCCAAAATTCATCATTAATAGCATCATCAATGTTTTTAGGTTCAAGCTGTGACATGAAGGCTTGATGTTCAACCTAATTTCTCAGAGAAGCTCTAGTCTATGTCCCTCTATCAAGATTTCCTACAACAGCATCTAAAGGATGATTCTTTATAATTCTAGTAGATCTAGTAAAGGTAGGACTAGAAACTTCAGGTTCACCAACAGGTTGGGAATCAACAAAAGTTGGTTCTGGAAAATTTCCAGAACTGGTTGTCTTTATAGCAGGTTCATTTGATTTATCATTAAGGTCTAGAATAGATAAATCTTCTTCGAGATTTTCAAGAGAGGTTTTAGGCTCATGTGGATCAGTTTCATCAAACTTGATGTGAACAGATTCTTCCACACACTTCGTTCTTTTGTTGAAAACTCTATAGGATTTACTAGAAATAGAGTAACCTAGGAAAATTCCTTCATCACTCTTGGATGAAAACTTGTCAAGATTATCTTTGGTATTAAGAATAAAGAATTTGTAGCCAAAGACTCTGAAGTGGTTAACCTTAGGTTTCCTATGGTTCCACAACTCATAAGGGGTCCTCTTAAGAACAGGTCTGATCAAGACTCTATTGATAATATAACAAGCTGTATTTATAGCTTTAGCCCAAAAATAAATAGGCAGGTCATATTCATTAAGCATGGTTCTGGAAATTTCTTGCAGGGTTCTATTCCTCCTTTATACTACACCATTTTGCTGAGGTATCCTAGGGGCAGAAAATTTATGACTATAGCCATTGTGTGAGCAATAGGATTCAAATTCATGATTCTCAAACTCACGGCCATGATCACTTCTTAGAGTTTTAATCTTAATTCCACTAAGTTTCTCTACAGATTTGGAGTATTTAGAAAAGTAATAACAAGATTCACTTTTATGAGCTAAGAATTATACCGAAGTATATCTAGAAAAGTCATCTACTAAGACATAGAAATAGTGCTTCCCATTTAATCTAGAAACTCTAGATGGTCCAAAAAAATCCATGTGAACCAACTCGAGAGGTTGAGAAGTTGAAACTTATTTCTTTGGTTTGAAAGAGATTTTGTATTGCTTTCTCTTTTGATAGGGATTACAAACTTTGTCATTTGGAAACTCAAGTTTGGGTAGGTCTCTCACTAAGTTCTTTCTAGTAAGTTTTCTAAGTGAGTGTATATTGCAGTGTCCTAATATTCTGTGCCAAAGCCAAGACTCCTTATGAAAACCATTTAAACAAGTAATATTTTTCATGGATAAAGAATTTAAATCAATAGCATAAACATTTTCATTTCGCAGGGCAGAAAATACTAAAGCATTTTTATAATTAAAAACATTACAAGAATCATTTTCAAATTTAACATTGAAACCATCATCACATAACTGAGAAATACTTAACAGATTATATTTAAGTCCATCAAAGAATAAAACTTTAGAAATTAATACTGATTCAGTGTTACCAATCTGGCCTAAGCCGGTGATTTTCCCTTTAGAATTATCACCAAAGGTGACAAAGCCTCCATCAATTCTGACTAAGCTTCTATAGCATGAGAAGTCTCCTGAAATATGTCTTGAACATCCACTGTCCAAGTACCAAGTCTTCCTATAGGATCTCTTTAAGCAGGTTTCCTACAAAATAGATTTAGATAGGAAATGATTTTGGTACCCAGATCTTCTTGGGTCTAGACAGGTTAGCAATCAAAGCTTTCGGTACCCAAATTTTTCTTATGGATCTCATAAAATTTGTAGAATCAACATATTTTGAAAGATAAACCTTATTAGATCTGTAACTATGAATATAACTAGTTGAAGCATATAAATGTCCAGAACTAGAACTAGCTGTATTCTGTCCAGATTTAGGAATAAATCTATTCTTAGTAAACTATCTCTGTCCAGGTTTGTAGCCTATTCCAGTCATGTATTTTGGTGCAACTTTCTTTCCTAGAATTTGAGTTAGTGTATCCTTTCCATTTGTGAATTTCTCTAAATCCATTCTGAGTTTCTCATTAGATATTTTCAGTTCGGTGTTCTCCTTTAACAGTTGAGCATTTTTCTCTTTTTAAATAGTAAGTTCAGTTTTAAAAGTAGTAGTGAGAGCATGATGTTTCTTTAATGATTTGTATTTATCCTTAAGTTCATTGCATGTCTCTTCCAGCATATTACAATATTCAAACAATTCCTCACCAGTCATTTTTTCAGAATCAGAATTAGATTCTACACTATCTTTAGAATAATAAGAATTTAAAGCAGGAGTATCTAAGATAACTTCATATGTGTTTGTCATAAAACACATGTTTTCCTTATTTCTGGTTTCAGTTTCAGAAGCTTCAGATTCACTGGAGTTATCCTCAGAAGTGCTCCAAGTAGCCTTTATAGCCTTTTTGTACTTACTGTCCTTGTAATCATATTTATTCTTGAATTTGAGCTTTGGGCAGTCTGCTTTAATATGTCCATTTCTTTTTCACTCATAACAGACAACTTCATCACTTTTATCTGGATTTTTTCAATCCTTCTTCCAATGTCCCTTATTGTCATACTTTCCTTTGTAATTTTATTTTCTGAAGAATTTCTTCTTTTTATAAAATTTCTTAAACCTTCTGGATATCTGAGCCATTTCAGCATCACTATCAGAGTCTGAATTTTCACTGGTTGAACTGTCATTAGGTAGTTGAGCTTTATCTTTGTCCTTTCTCTTTGAATCAGTAATCATGAAATCCATTGATTTCCTCTTAGGTTCATCATCTTCCTCTTTATTCACCTTGACTTCTTCCTCATACATCATAAGCTTACCAATGAGTTCTTTGATAGGTAGAGCAGGAATGTCACATGACTCTCTGATTGAAACAGATGTGCCTCTCCATCGGTCTGGTAAACATCTCAGAATCCTCATAATTTGTTCCTTTTCTGGAACAACCTTTCCAAGTGAATTCATTGTATTGACTATCTCATTAAACCTAAGATATATATCAGAAATGGGTTCATCAGTCTTCATTTTAAAATTATCATATTTAATGGTATAAGTATTTAATCTCATTTCTTTAACATTGGTTGTTCCTTCATGAGAAACACCCAAAGTATCCCAAATTTCAAAAGCAGTTTTACAAGCAGAAATTATGTTAAACTCTTCATCTCCTAAAGCACAGTACATGGCATTTATGTCTTTACAATTATTATTGTAAGCAGCCTTTGTAGGTTCATCCCAAGTGGATCTAGAAGTAGTGGGAAGTTTATATTCTGATTCTATGGCAGTCCAAATATCAAAACCTATTCTTTCTAAATGAATTTTCATTTTAAGTTTACACTGAGCATAGTTTGTACCATTGAATAAAGGTGGCCTGTTAGTAGCAGCACCCTCTAGTCTATTATACATAACTAGATTTTAGAAAGATAGTTCAAGAGATAAAAATTTAGAACTAACAGAAATTTAAGATCATTAAAGATGCAACTAAAATCACAGTTGAAAAACAGATTATTTCAAAAATCTTTGAACAAAAACTAAACCTCTGATACCAAATATTGGCGGAGTGGACACTCAAGAGGGGGGGGGGGTGAATTGAGTTCCAATTATAATAAATGTCCAAATCTAATCCAAGTGGACAAAAGAGGTTCATATTTTATTCCTAAGGTTTTTTTGGTCGAATAATACTTAGCCAATAGAATAAGGACATGTGTTAGGGTAATAGTAATATCATTTTTACCCTTAATTACCCTATTTACTTTTTACCGTGGTAAATAAAAGTAAAAAGGTACTATTCCCCAAAAAAAATTAGTTTATAGAACCACATTTTACTCCTTGATATTAACCATGTCTCTAGGATTTTTTAAATTCCACTCACAGAAGCGGTAAAATTAAGTTTTATGTGAATTTGCAAATTCTCCTAGGTGGGGGGGTAAAAAACGGTGAAAAGTTCAATAAAATTTTTATATATCTAAAATTATTATAAACCGACTCTAATGAATTACATTGAACTTATATAGGTATTATGTATCTATTTTTACATAAAATAATTTAAATAAAATAAATAATTATTTAAATAAAAATTCGGTTTTAAACTATAACTCAGTGTTTTTCACTATTCATCAAAAATTAAAAGTTTTTAGAAAAATACCAAAAATATACCCTAAGATAATTTTGATATTAATAATTCAATAATAAAGTCTATTTTACCAAATTCAAAACATAGAAGTTGAATTTATTAATTTGAAATTAATTCCCGAAGTCAAAACAAAAGGCGTGTTTTTAAGAAACAATAACTATCAAAAGATTGACACTTGTTTATGTCCGGTTTAAATGTGAAATTATGTCCAATGACCAAAATTGGATTAAATGGTAAAAATATATTCTAAATTTAATTTAAAACCACTCAAATCCATAATTTATTACTATTAATTATTTCTATTAAAAAAGTTGTTTTTAATTAAAATTTAGTAATTTTCACTATTCATCAAAATATGAAAGTTTTCAGAAAAGTACCAAAATTTCACCCTAGGCTAATTTCGATATTCTGAATCCAAAAATGAAGTCCATTTTGAGAGATATAATTTATAAAATTTCAAAAAGTTGGTATTACTATTCATAACAGCTAGTTTGATTGGTTGTGGTGTGTGTTAGAACTCGAAGTTGCGTACAACACACGCTACTGTATTATTCAAAGAGAAGCGTACTATGGAAGCTTGGGGTGTTACATTCTCCCCTACTTCTAATAATTTCATCCTCGAATTTTTTTAAAAAAATTGGGCTTGGGAATATAATTCAAAGTCCCAAATCGGAAAAAGAGTCAATAAAACTATCACCTTAAAAGAAAGAAAGAGAAATACAAAGGTCACCCAAGATAACTCGTACTAGGATTCCATGTAGGAAAACATGGATATGGAAGATAAACTAAGTGTCAAGTTCTGATGGAGAGGGATATAAAACATGATCAGGAGAAAGTTAACAACAAGAAAGCCAAAAACTTGTGATGGGACAAACAGTCATTAGTTTCTCGGTAGGAAAAGAATACGGACAACATTTTTTTTAAGTCACATTACATAAAGATGAGGAATTCATTTACGATATTGACTAAGAAAATAAAAATATATACTTACTTTTTATGTAGAGTTTCATTATTTAATAAATTTCCACCACTAACTCATTTTTTTAAACGATGTGTATTCAAGAAGACTTGGTCACACTGGAAGAGCTAGAATAAACTTCAATAGAATCACATGATCCACGAAGGATAAACTATATAATTACCTTGTCTTTAGAGATTAATCAAAACCAAAATCGTTAGTACAAGATTTGATGATTCCCCAAAAGGATATTACTTTAGAGAAAGAAACACTAATCTTAATTTCTAAAATTAAACCAAAAATACCCCAAAGTTAAATAAATACTATTCAATAAACAATTGTCCTTAAAATCCTTCAATATAATCCAAACTAATATTGAAACCCAAAACTTAGAATAATTTGGTTATGTAGTCTTCCACGTTAAATTGTATCTCCAAATGACATCAAATACTCTTAAATTCACATACTTAAAAAGTAATTAACCTAATCACATATTCTCTATTATAGGTTAATCATTTCCATAAATAACCCAAATCACTATAAATCCACAATAAAAATGTAGATAAAAATCCACCAATACTCCTCAAATGAAATCCCATAGTATTCTAGTTTCCCTGGGCATATAGTGTTCCCAATAAAGTGAACATCTTCCAAAATAACATTTATCACTTAATCACCAAATCATTTTCCTATACTAAGGTTATTCATTTGATAAGAAATAAGAACCCAAATAAACTTATTATTGATCAATAAAATCATTTAACTAAAAATAATTAGTCACGCTAACCATGGACTTCACGTGGTCCAGTGGTAGGCAATAAATCCCAATCGCACTTTGGTTGTGGGTTCAATTTCCACAGCTTTGTCCTACGTGACGGGTTTTCACACTGTCTACGTGTTGTCCTTTTTCAAAAACAATATTTTATAACATTACCAAAATGAGATAAATTTCTCAAAATAACCATAACATAATTTTTATCAGAAATGTTATCTCATACCTTGCATTTTCATCCCAAAATATAATAACTTGTAATTGCGTCAAACCCAATGATCATATAAAACCAAATGGTTATTTATAACTATATCCACAAGGGAAAAGATAAGTCTTCCTCACTTATTATTCTCACATGGAAAACTACAGGGCTACAAATACAAGAGAAAATTATTCCAAAGTAACCCCATCAACAAGGATCACTAATACATTTAAACATTTCTCCAACCATTTATTTCCACATAGCTTCTTCTTTGACCAAGAAAATATCCTATAGAATAGGGAATTCACTCGGGTAATGTCCAGGTCCCCTATATTTATGGAAAATGACTGTAAATGGATTTTTGGGACCATTTTTATTTTCTTCCATAGTACTCTTCATTTTTCCTCGGCAATTCTTCACTTTATTTCCTTCTTTCCCGCATGTAAATCATTTCTTTATTCCATTGAGACACTTTCATGGGTGTCTCCTTCCGTATTTAATGCATAATGGAAATTTAGGATTATTTTCTCCATGGTCTCCACTACTGGAGCTCTTATCGTTCATCACCTTTCTCTTCTTTGTTGAGTCTGGGAGTTGGTAAATATATATATTGTTTATCATATTTTTGGAAAACTGATTTGTCATGAACATGATATCTTTTATGCCTATCAACATTCCATTTTTTTGCTTATTTCCACCACTGTTCCCACCTTGTACATCATTCTCAAAGTTACTCTGACTTCCTTGGACTCCATCCATTGATTGAAAATAGAAAGAATTTTGTGAGTAATAGTAGTCATAAAATCATTTAGAGAATATCATGACACCATATTCTCAATTTGAAACACCTTAGGATTAACCAATGTCATTTATTCTCATATTATATTAAAATACTTTAAATTGGTTTGTAAAGAAAATTTAAATTATCCTAAGAATATCCCCTGGGAGTGTTGTAACCAAGAGTGCATCAAGGCCCGTTGTCGTGCACCAAGTCTCGTTCGAGTCTAGCTCAAAGCGGTGTTTTCAGGTTTTACCCCTTAGGTACATCTGTGTCAGAGCCGCCTCTACCTGATCGTATCTAGACAGGGATGTATTGCTCAGAAAACTCACAAAATCTCTACAATACCAAAATTCTAGGAAGTTCTTCTATACTAATCCTCAAAGTCCATCTTAGATCTATGTGCTCTAATCAGAGTTTATCCAAATCTAGCTTACAAGGTTTGTACTAAACATCCTCTGATACAAACTGTAACGCCTCGACCCCAGTTACCCAGATTCGGTGCATTATTACATAATATTGGCATGATCACAAAAGATTAAGTCTCAAAAGACCGATTAGTTTAGTAGCCTTGGAAGAACTAGATACATTCATGAAGTTTACATTACATAATAAAGTGACAACTACAACAACATCTTGTCCCCACACTCAAATCCCCTTACATTATCCCTGTAGGTCATTCATAAAATACTTCTTCACATCCTGGTAAAAATAAAACATTGAAAGGGGTGAGCTCAGATTCTCATTAAGGATAAAAATATAGTAGAAACTTTCATAAATAATCATAAACATTTAAGGCAATGTATAACTAAAACAAAAGCCTTTTAAACTTGATCTTTAGTATAATATAGAAAAAATGAAATTAAATAATGCCATTTACTTATTCACATTAATATTTTACTAGTTGAATAATCACATGCAACATCAATAACTACTTTTATAATAATGGAATGCATAATTCGAGACTATCATAACCACGTAGCCAAGGCCTCGTGTCAAGACTACAAATAATATTTTGTCAAGGCCTCGTGCCAAGACACTAGTTTGTCTCATGAGACCTACCAATGCATCAGGGAGCTATAGAGGGCTCCACCCGTCACTTACTAAGTCCAATGCATTCCTCATATGAAAATTTTGAAACATAATATAAACATTCGTATTAAAACTAGCATACGAAATGGTCATACTTTATCCACAAACCATGAATGGCATAAAAATAGCACATCCACAGTCAAACATAACTCATTCAATACAATAAGGAAGATTGTATTGTAATATATTAACCTCAATCGAGAATAATGAAGGATATTGACATAGATTAAAATAATCATCAAAACTATTTGAGAGAAATATCCCCCTTTTTCTTGAAAACATTTAAAAGTCATATTATTTGTCAAGAAGCCATTTAAAAATAGATTTTTGAATCAAAGTGTCCCATAAAACTTTGAAACTTTTAAAAGGAATTTCAATTTTAAAACATTAATGTCCATATAAATAAATCATTAAAACCATTTTTAAAACATGGACATTAATGAGAAATATTTAGAATAGTAAATCTTTAAAACATTTAAAATGATATTTTAGTTAGAGTTCCTAACCAAAAGAGAGACACTTGAATACAAATAATTGAGGTAATCAAAACTTTTTAATATCATGATAATAAAGGGATTCATGATATACTATGTCAAATTACATTATATACACCATATAAAAGTGAATTGGCGTATAACAACAAAGAAGTCTCAATGGAATGTAAATTGAGATGAAATCTCTTATAAAGACCATATCCTTAGGTTAAGGATAAATCAACAACATAATTATGTGTGAAAAATATAAATAAACTCAATATTATTGGATATTCAGTGTAAATCAATTAGAGGACATTCACACATATTCTTGTAAAAACAACACCAATGAATTGGATATTTAACTCAATAAATAGAGATTGAGTTAAAATTACTCTTATCAAGTTCATATCGATGACTTGAGAATTTATCAATGGACTGATTATGTCTATAAAAAGTATATCCACAGAAATGGGAGTGGAAATTATGACATAAGAAAATTAATTGTGATTCCACACATAATCTTGGAGTAAAATAATCAATGAAGTATGCATAAATCCGAATGAGTGGAAATTGAAATTTCAAATTCCTTTATCGATTTGGTAACTTACGAAACATACACCCATGAAATAAGGATCATACAATGATGATTTAATTATCCATAAATTAAATTATATTACATAATTAATACAATCATGGGCATTACACACACCAAATGCAATAAATAGGTGGTGAACAATGGAAATTTCACGGAATTATAAGTGAGATAAGAAACCCCTTACTTTGTACTTTTTCCTTGGTAGAGGGTAGGTTAAACTCCTATATAATGGTGAAATAATTGTTATTGAATTATAAAATAATCATATACATTAATATTATATCATATATGATCATTTAACATTGATTTGTTAATAATATCTTAGTATTATCGTCGTTTCGGGTGTTAACAGATTCGTTTTCCTTTATATTATTTGTTATGTGAGCCATATTTGTTATGGATGGGAAGTATCTTATTCATATCCAGAATTATATCAAGTCCTTAAACATTAATTTTAATCATCAAATGAGAATTATTCTTTAATGGATATGATGGGGAAATGAATCGCATCGCGTTCATGGAGACGGTAATTCGTACGTACGAACAAACGCTACTTCCATTTAATTTTTCATTTTAAAATGAATCAAAACCAAATGATACAGAGGTATATTATTATTCCATTATAATATAATATCTTATATTTGTTACTTAAGTTCATTAACACCATCCTTTATAATTTCCATGTATGGTATGAACGAGTCATATCACTTTGAGGGGGCGGTAGTCCGCACTTCCTCAAATGAAATTGTCGTATATATATACAACATGAAATGAATAATGGTATGCTATAAAATGAAATTAAATAAGATTATATATAAAATAAATATCATTAATATCATATTTAATTATAGTGCCATCATATTGTCCACCATGAGAGGTGGTAAGAGATAATTGAACAATCATCGTTTCGTGAGGCGTTTGGTTGCCATGCACAGAAATATTATGTTCTTCACCCATTAGATGGAGGTGTGTGTAAGTGTAGTTTGAATACTTCTCATAAAAATATCATAGTATATTTAGGATACTGTTTTTGTTACAAAATAAAATAATAATAAGAGTTTAGGTGTGGGAGAAGTAAGATAAAATAAAAGAAGCTAAGATAAAATGTTACCTTTAATTTGGGTAACTCCCTTTGGTTTGAACCAAAAAGGACTCTTTAAGTGCCTTATGCCTAAGGTAAGGCTTCTAAAAGGAGTATAGGGTTGTAGGTAGATTAATTGGTCATAGGTTGGATGAGCCCAAATGCTTTAGAGGTGTGAGGATTTGGTTATAAGTGGTGTCCTTTTATGAGGGGGAGGAGGGGTTCTTTAGGAAAAACTTAAAGTATTAATTTATAATAAATTCATATTTGGTTTCTAATGGATCCAAAGTATATTCTTAAAAGTCTAAGGTGGGGATGGGTCTAAAACCACTCAACCAATAGGTTTTATACAAGTTTGGGTCACTATTTTACCCTTATATGTTAGATTTAACTCTTAGTTAAATAGTTTGACATTTACCATGTCTTTTTGTATTTTTATATTATATGGTTAATAAACATACTATAAACTACCAAGAAAACCCCAATTTGTTTATTAATATCATAACTATCATAATATAAGTCCTTTGGACGAACCTTAGATTTTTAGGAATATTATATTAATTAATAATATAATATTTGTTTTAAAAACTCTTTTATGTCAATTTTGACACTATTTAATAATTTATTTTTGTTAAAGTCTTAATAACTTTATTAATTCTAAAAAAATTCATTTAATCAATCCTAACATGTAATATTAACCAATAAAATTCTTGGAATTCATTAAAAGTCTCAAAATATATTTATTTGGGTATTTATAATATCAATTATTTTAATATTTCTCTAATAAGGTAATTATTACATCATCATTGTGTCATAAATAAATTAACTTATTTAATGTCTAAAAAGTATAATTAAAATACCATTATGTAGGAAATATTTTTATCTTTCTAATTAATATTTATAATCTAATTTATCTTATGTATAACCCTATATTAAAAATGTTTTAGTTATTAAACTTTGATTTTAACTCTTTTAACACTTCTTTAAATTAAATAATAATAAATGTCCTAATCTAATCCAAGTGGACCAAAGAGGTTCATATTTTTTTCCTAAGGCTTTTTTTGGTTGAATTATACTTAGCCAATAGAATTTGTACATGTGTTAGGGTAATAGTAATATCATTTTTACCCTTAATTACCCTATTTAATTTTTACTGTGGTAAATAAAAGTAAAAAGTTACTATTCACCAAAAATTATTTTTATCTTATTGAACCACATTTTCCTCCTTGATATTAATCGTGTCTCTCAGATTTTCGAAATTCCACTCACAAAAGCGGTAAAATTAAGTTTTATGTGAATTTGCAAATTCTCCTAGGTGGGGAGTAAAAGACGGTGAAAAGTTTAATAAAATTTTTATATATCTAAAATTATTATAAACCAACTCCAATGAATTGAATTGAACTTATATAGGTATTATGTATCTATTTTGACATAAAATAATTTAAATAAAGAAAATAATTATTTAAATAAAAATTCGGTTGTAAACTATAACTCAGTGTTTTTCACTATTCATGAAAAATTAAACATTTTCAGAAAAATACCAAAAATTTACCCTAAGATAATTTTGATATTATGAATTCAATAATAAAGTATATTTTAAAAAATTAAAAACATATAAGTTGCATTTATTAATTTAAAATTAATTTCCGTTATCAAAACAAAAAGCGTGTTTTTAAGAAACAATAACTATCAAAAGATTGACACTTGTTTATGTCCGGTTTAAATGTGAAATTATGTCCAATGACCAACATTGGATTAAATGGTAAAAATATATTCTAAATATAATTTAAAACCACTAAAATTCTTAATTTATCACTATTAATTATTTCTATTAAAAAAGTTGTTTTTAATTAAAATTTAGTAATTTTAACTATTTATCAAAATATGAAAGTTTTCAGAAAAGTACCAAAATTGCACCCAAGGCTAATTTTGATATTCTGAATCCAAAAATGAATTCCATTGTGAGAGATAAAATTTATAAAATTTCAAAAATTGGGTATTACTATTCATAACGGCTAGTTTGATTGGCTGTGGTGTTAGTTAGAACTTGAAGTTGCGTACAACACACGCTACTATATTATTCAAAGAGAAGCGTACTGTGAAAGCTTGGGGTGTTACATAAACTCTCAGCATGTGCCTTCCCCAGCAATGGCGCTAAATTTTGAACAAGACAGAGGTCGTCACGACCCTCAAAATTACATTTATTACTCCTACACTAGCATAGTGGTGCATGGTTGATCCACAGAGAAGGAAGGTGAGTAAATTCTAAGGTTTTAAAACTAAAAAACATCACTATTGTCAGCAATTATGTAAACATCTTTATAGTTTTCTTTAATTTTCAATTTTTTTTTACTTTTCTTTAAGCAAAGAGACTAAATCAATTACTAGTATACTGATGAACTAAGAATTATAGTAAAACTAACATAAGAGAACAAAATACTAAAACAAAGCAGTAAGATCGAAGGCGCAGATCAAATGTCATACTCAAGAATTCAAATCTACTGGTTTGAAGGATATCTTCTCCGCTACACTTTATTTAATCACACCTCAAGAAATAAAGGTGAAAATTCCACCTCACCAGGAAACTCAACACACAGAAGAATGACGTTAGGAGTTCGCCGCTCCGAAATCAGACAAACTTCTTAACAGTTAGAAAAGGATAACATTTGGAAGATAAACTCACCGTAAATTTCCTCGGTTAAAGACATTAACACTTCGATAAATGTATTCAAGAACTACCTCACTAGTAGATCTTGAATTTATGAATTTTTTAAAATTTAAGGCGTGAAACAACTAAACAGAGGATTATAATTCAATATCACCGATTGATTATGATTTTAAAAATTGTAAAGTGAATGAAGAAGTTGGAATATTAACCAATAGAATTGAATTCCCCAGCTAAGAGAATTCATCCCTTGATCATATTGATTAAAGCAATGAAAAACAATCGATTACAGAGTACTATGAAATTAAGTACAAGAAGGGAAAAGAACTCCCTCAGTGATGTTTTTCCCTCAAGCTCATTCGCCTCCATGTCTGCTCTATCATTTACTAGGAGGCTCTTCCCACAAAATTATGGCATGGAATGAGAATGAGAGTCCCCTCTCTCGTCTGATGTGATCGTGGAATGAAAAAAAATGAGAGAGAGTCCCTCGCATCGCTTCTTGAAACTCTTTTTTATATCTTCCTTCATCTCCTGCTTGTCACCACACGTCTTCCACCGACTTCAAAATTCTCTCACTTGTGCACCGCACACGTGTTTTTTTTGCGACAAGCATGTCATGCTAGTAAAGCTCTAGTAACTAACTCCCAATGAGTTGTTTAGATGAATTTGGATGTATTTAGGTCCCCTGAATGAACCTACACAAAAGAAACGCACAAAAAAAAGAATAAATAATTATTTATTATTAAAGATATTAGTTTATTAAAAGAATTGAAAGATTTAATAATGTTATTATTCATTATGTTAATTATAAAATTAATCATTATTTTAGAAAATTAATTCATTTTCTATTTTTAGTTAATTAGATTATCTTATTTTAGTTCATAATAAATTATTATTAATTATTTAATTTTATTAGAAAATAATTAATTAGTATTCCACATTAAATTATAATTAATTTAATTAAGAAATTATTGATTATTAGTTTAGCTTAATTATTGTTTTATTAAGTATTAATTCTATTTAATAAGTTAATTATTTTATATTGATTATTTATTTATAATTGATATTATTATATATTTTAATTTAGTTATTTTTAATTTTGTTTTTTAATTTTAGTTTTTTTATTAGTTTTTAATTTTTTTGTTTTTTTTAATTCATTTACTCCTCCCCTAAGATCGGCACTATAGGGGGGAGGGTTTCTGCTCCAGGACAGCAGATTCGTGACTCCCTGCTTCAGCAATGAACAGGTCCAGCAGAGTCCAATGAGGATGAGTCACTGACTTCCACAGCAGCGCTTGTCCTCCATCCGCATCAACCGGTTTGAACGGCTTTGGAAATAGGGTCTCAGTAGCACATTTCATGTCTAAATTGGCGGTTTTAGTATCTTTCAGCGGCTCGACCAGCATCTCATTGTTATGCCAATTCCTTGTCACACAACATTAGTGTGGTAGTGGCCTCAAATCTAGCACAGAGACTCAGCGAACATCGACATCACCAGCAAGAACCCAAACTGGCCCGACTCCATCTCTCCCAGCCTCCTCTCACAGTGCAGAATCATGCTCCTCATCCCAGCGACATGGTGGAGGCGGTTAACTCTAAGGCGCAATGGGTCCGCTCCTGGATGCAACACATTGGCGGGTAGGCGACACAACTATAGGTGTGGCAATGGAACCCCTCTTATCAGTGGGTAGAACTTGGCTCGCAGCTCCCTTCTCTTCTAATCCAGCCGTGGAACGACTTGATGGTTTGCCCAGTCTAGCTCCCATGGCACACCATCTCGGTCAGAAGGCGGTGATTTGGTCTAATTCATGGCAACAAGTCTGCGCATAGCCCAGATCTACAATGGCACAGATCAAATGTGATTCAGATGTCGGGACTGTTTGATCTAAAATTGTAAGGTGTTAAGGTTATTCGGTTGATGAGTTAAAGGATTCTGGTGGATCCGTTTTGGTTTAAGATAGTGGTGGAGAAAATACGGTGTCAAGAGATGGTGGTGCAGTTTTCTTGATACAACAGCAAAATTTATTCCTCCAATAGTGGCAGCTTCAACAAATTCTAGCGGTGAGGAGTTTGAAAATATGGATAGTATTGGTTGAAAAATGATTATAGATATGATTTTATGTGTTGATGATTTTGTGTGTTGTTGTTTTATGGAGTTGTGGAGGAGACTCAGTGGAGATATTGGGAAGAAACAACAGTGTCATGGATGGGGAAATGTGGGAGAATACGGTGGAAAGGAAAAAGGGGTGAAACCGGTGTGAGGAAGGAAAAGGTTTCAGGGGAGTTACGGTGACACAGAGACACGGTGAGACCGTGAAGAGAAAAAAAAATGGTAGTAGGGGTTGAGTTTAACGGTGAATGTGTCACCATAAAAGTATTATAGTGATACAGTAAGAGATACGGTGCGTGGTGAACTGGTGAGAGGCAACGGTTTTTGTGGCACCGTAACACTGCAAAACAAACAGGCAAACTAAATAAGTTGAAACATAAATAAAGCTGAACAAAATAATTAATATAAACTAAAAATAAATTAAAACAAATGAAAATAAAGATACTAATAAATTTAAGTAAAATTTTAAAACCAAATTAACTTAAGTTAAATTATTATTAACTTTAAAATATAAAACTGAAATAGTTACTAAACATAAACTAAAAATTAATAAGCAACTAAATTTTTAAAAGTTAAAATAAAATTTAAACACACAAATAACAAATTTAAACTATTTATAATAGTTACTTTAACAAATTAAATTAATTAAGGTAAAGAGTTAGTTAAATTGTAATAAAACACTTATGTTAATTAATGTAATTAAATTAAATAGATTAAAATAAGAGTAGAAACTTTTAAAACATAAATTTATATTTGATAAATTATTATAAGACAGCTAATAATTATATTATTCTACTTTAATCAAATGATATTTAATACATGAGATGTCAGATTAAGACTACATTAATTGCGTGCAAAAGCAGACTTGGTTAATTAAACAATAAATGTTAAATCATTAAATATGCAGACAAAGATACCAAATTAAAAAAAAGTAACTATACTAAAAAATTAAATAAATAAATAAATAAATTATTTTAAAGATTTATAATACACAATTAATTATAAAAATTGATAAATTGATAAATTTATTTATAATAATACAAAAGTGTTAATAGTTAGTATAAAGTACAAAAATAACCAATTAAACCATTAAAAATAATTGAAAAAGATGTGGCAAAACAAGTGTTTTAAAGGCCACATCAATTACCTATATGTATAAATTTCAGTTCCTTGTGATTTCTATACACACCCCACCCTTGTTGAGAACTACGTGCCAAACACCTCCATATCATGATGGAGGGTTTCTTTCCAAACATCCCGATGGTAGGATGGATGGCTAGTTACTACCTTTCTTCCTCGCACCCTCTTCCATGATCTTTCTGCTTGAGTGTATCTGAGAAAGCTGTAATGGATTTAATCTTACCATATAACAAGATCCTTTGGGAAAGGGTTTGTTGAATATGAGAGGCCTAGGTGTCTGCAATCCATGATTGTTTTCCCAAGTGTCTTCGGGATGAGGCCTAGGTGTCTTCGAGAGAGAGGTGTGGTTGTTGTGGAAAAGGTGTCTCAGGGCGTGATTATGTGTGGTTTGAGTCCCAAGTGTGTGTGGGTAGGTTGTGGTAGTGGGACTGCATATGGGAAGAGTAGTAGCATCTAGACGTTATCCATTAGGGGTGATTAGTTAACCAGTGGTAAACTTGTGCGGGGTACCCAAATGTCGAGGTGTTTATACTACTACTTTACATGAAATGAGTTATTTAGTGAGTGTGACTTGGTGAGGTTGGGCTGGTTAGTACTCCTCAGTAGGTTCATTGAGGTTCTATTATTCTCTCACAGGGGCATTAGTATGTTCCGCCACTTGTGCATGAGTAGATTTAGTGTTCCTACTGAGTATACTTGTATAATCCCCCTACATCTATAAAACTCTTTTCAGGTTTCTAGGAGGGCTTTGAGTATTGTGATGGACTTTACTAGCTCGGGCATCGAGATAGTTGATGTTCCTACTCAATCTCTTTTCCTTTGGTACTATATTTTGGTGTTTTGTGGTACCTTGTATCACATTTACTTATTTAAAATGCATGTGGGAATAGATTTTGACGTTACTTTTACATTGATTATTTGGGGTTTCTTGGGATATACAATTTTATCTCCTGATCATGTTTTATTAAAATAGAAATACATTTTATATTATGTGATATAATATACTCTTTCTGCTAGTTTCCACTACAGGGCCTACTGAAGGCAGGACTCGGTGGTCATTATCTATCATTTATCTTGAGGAACGAATTGTAATGCACTTTATCATCTCTTCAAGAAGCTTAAAGAAGGCTGGTTATGATAGAAATAGTTTAATTTCATATCACCAGGATGTTGCATATAGTTCTAAGGTCATACTACTTGGAATGAGGCTAACAGTTTAAAGTCATGTTGCATGGATTGTAGGCTCTAAGTTTATTGTCATTGTGTTTACACCATAACCGGGAAAAATTGTCTTCGAGGGTTAATGATCTTATATTTGGGCTTGTGGCAAGGTGAGTAGGCATCCCTATGTATCCTTCCAATGCAAGAATCAAGCAGAGTGTATTAATTTAATCACATCATTGTTAGAAACCAACACTGGTGGGGTATTCCTCTCTGGTGATAAAACTAAAGAATCCCATAATTACTATGGGGAATCCTGGACTTATCCATGGAGGGGCCATAGTTTAAGGTCACGCATTAAAGGAAATGGGAGCCCTAAGGGGGAGATATGCAGTGCGGACATAAACACGATGTGAATGAGGAAAAAAGATGTCCACACCACACCACATGTTCCTAAAAGGGGTATAGGGCCAAGAGGACATAAAGATGAAAGGGTTTGCAGTTGAACCTTAGATCAAGGGTCTAGGCATCACTACATATCTCATGATAATGAGAATCAATACACACGTAGTTCTTGAGGATGGTATGGAAGATGGAAAATATAAAAAAAATCCTCTATCACAAGGAAAATAGTAGTTATTATGTAGTTCAATGTCATGAGAACTAGGATAGTAGAAGTCTTAATTTAATGGTCATAGAGTTTGGACTGTATGGGGTGGAGAGGTGCAATATAGAATCATGAAGCAACCTAATGTGAATGAGGATTGAAGAAGTCCATGCCAAACTGCACCATTCCAAAGAGGAAAATCTAGGCCAAGAAGTGGACAAAAAGGTTCATGACTATGCAGCTAGACTTAGAGGTAAAGTACCCAGGAGTCACTATGTATCTCATTGGGGGTGAATCAATCCACACATATTTCTAGAATGGGGCATGGAAGAGGGCCAATTCCAAAGTGGAAACATTTTCTCAAACAAAGACATCATACAACTGGGTAGTTTATCAGAACATATCCTAGATATAAAAGGCATAGTTTAACATCATACGATAAGGATGTAAGAGATCCTAGTTTATTATTTTAGATATCAAAGTCATGGATGACTGCAAGACACCATTTTTTCCTCTCGATTCACAAAGGTGAATAGAGGAATAACACTGAGGGTGTCAATATTTGTCTGAACATAATGAAATGGAAATGTATTTGAATCCCGACACCAATATTTATAGCATAATGGGGTTTGTGTAATAATGGAGGAGAACATTTGACCATATTCAAAGCACAATATCCATATCATGTAACCTTGGATTGGAAAAAACAACTGAGTGTTGACCACTAACCATATTTGTGACAATGGACATGTTTCAAAGGTAGTTAAAAATCATTCAGGATGATGGCCCAAAATGGTAGATGGTTCATAAGGCCGAGAATCCCTACTACCCAGGGGTCCTTTTGGATGTGAGAGATGATGTAAACCCAAGAAAAGTGATTTGTGAAGTGTGGAAATGGAATGAGAAATTTTACATATATAATCCAACACTCTAAGACCGAGAACATTGTGCATCTAAGAATGTTGATGAGGCGGGGAATAGGTCAAGGGCCTCAACTATGTACAAACTACTCAAGGATACAAGAAGAGAAAAAGGGTAAAAAGGTTTAGTGAACTCGGGGTTGGACCTGAGGGGAAATGTTGGGGCGTTTCTATGTATCTTATGAGCATAGGACTCATTCCATGAGTAGTTCTTGAAATTTTGTGCAATTTAACTTCATGTTGTAAGGATGAAAGGGGTAGAGGTTTCTCAAGAGAGAAACATGTATGGAATGGATGAATAACCCAATGTTAATGAGGATGAATGAAGTCCAAATACCTAACAATTAAAGATCCCAGGAGGGAACCCTCGCTAAGGGGTGGGGAAATGGAATAGAAGAACCTGGGGCTGGACCCAAGAAATACTTGTCTGACCATTCCTACGTATCATGTGAGGTTATAAATCAAAAAAAATGTAGTTATGAGAATTCCATGTAGTTTAAAGTCATGCGGTAAGAATGAAGATGAAAGGGTAAATACCATAGGGGGTACATGGTATGACTATTATGGGACTGACATGAATGGGACAAAAGTCAACATGCCACACCATGTAATACCATAAGAATCATGGCTGAGGGATAGAATGGAAGAAATAATTTATGAAGCCTATACTGGACCAGTGACTAGACTCCCTGACATTCCTACATATCCTATGAAGGAAAGAATCAAGTCACATATATTTCTTGGATTTCATGATTTTTAACTTCATATGGTAATTAAAAATGGGGAGATCCCTGAAGGGGACACATGATGTGGTAGTTGTAATCCTGCCATGAATGGGAAAAAATTACACATCACACCCTGTGCACCAGGATACTTAGTTCGAGGGGAAAAAAAGATGGTAGAATCTACAGTACCTGGGGATGTACCTAAAGAAGAAATGGTAGGGTATTTCTACATATCCCATAAAGATGGGAATCAAGCAACATGTAGTTCTATAATATCAAACAGTTTAATATGAGGTAAGGATAAAAGATATCTTAGTTTAAGGTCATAGAGTTCAGACTGTAGATGCCCAGTTTAATGCCTTGTGTGTGGGAATGATGGGAAGAAATAGATGAATCATCATGCCCGATATTTGGGAGAATATGGGGTGGTGATAACAATTGAGGATAAATGGTGACCATGTTCGCAACATAGTATCCAGATCATGTGACCTGGGATGGGATCAAATAATTGAGCATCGACTGCTGACCATATTCTCAATGTGGGACTTGTATAAAATTGTTGTTCAAGATCCTCCAGGGCGTTGGCCCATAATATTAGGTGAGCCATAGTGGCATGAGACCAGGCCGCTAGGGGGTCCTTTAGAATGTGAAAGTTTATGGTGACCTAAATGACGGGATACGCGAAGCATAGCAGTACCTGTACATTTTAATTTCTTAAGGTATGGATGGTGGAGATCATAGTTTAAAGTCATAGAGCTCATACCATGAAGTATTTTTACCACTTGTATTTTATTGTCATGCAGGATGAAAGGGATCTTAGTTTAAAGTTGTAAAGCTCTTACCGTTTTCATTTTATCATCTTGTAGGATAAAGATAAACATTTTAATTTCATTAAAGATGATATTACAGTTTAACAACATACGAGATGTAGATGAAAAGTTTAACATCGTGAAAGATGATATTACAATTTAATGTCATGCAGGATGGAGACAAACAATTTAACATCATGTTGGAAGATATTATAGTTTAACATCATATGGGATAGAGATGAATAATTAAATTTCATTCAAGATGATAAAAGAGTTTAACATCCTCTAGGATGACTATGAACAGGTTAATGTCATGTAGGATGATATAATATCTTAACATCATGCGAGATGAAAATGAATAGTTTAACATCAAGAAGGATGATATAAAAGTTTAACATCATGTAGGATAGATGTGAAATTTTTTACATCATGCAAGATGATATATCAATTTAAGGCCATGCATGTTGAAGATGAAAAATTTAGCATCATACAAGAAAATATAATAGTGTAACACCATATGGGATGAAGATGAATATTTTAATGTCATGAAGGAAAATATTACAATTTAACATCTTATGGAAAAAAGATGAACTGTTTAACATCATGCAGGACGAAATTATAGTTGAACATCATCAAGGATAGAGATGAACAATTTAACGTTATGCAGGAAGACATTACAGTTTAGTGTAATGTAGGAAAAATATGAAAATTTTAATGTCATGAAGGATGAATTAATAGTTTAACATCAAACGGGATGAAGATGAAGATTTTAACATCATGCATGATTATATAACCATTTAATGTCACATGGGATAAATATAAATAGTTGAACATCATGCAGGACAATATAATAGTATTACGTCACATGGGATGTATATGTTTGTGTCGCTCTACTATATCAGTGCACATCCTACCAACTCTACTAATCCCATGTGATTTATGCTTGGTGTAGTAAACATAGGGTAATTATGGGATTTAGTTCACACATAGAAGCACACAGAATGGGGAATGAAGATTTTGGGCTTATAATATTCCAGAGACATAGGACCTATCTCAAAATTTCATCTAATGTCTTCTGGGATGTTGGCCCATGATGGTAGGTTAGCCAAATTGGCATGATACCAGGCTGTTATGGGGTCCCTTCAAACTTGAAGAAGATGGGAATCCAAATATAGGGATGATATAAAGAATGAAAATGGATTGGGAGTATGCCCATTTGAAGTCCAACACTCATGGTCCTATGCCACATCATATTTAAGCCCGTAAACATGGTGTATATGAAGAAGGTATTCAAACCCCTTCTCAAGGACAAGGTTCCATCAGTTGTTTTTGAATGTGACGTGATTGTATACTAGTGCTGAATGCAAATATTTATCTCATTTCTAATCTTGTGTAATTACTCAGTTTTACATCATGCAATTAGGATGTGGAGACATATCATGTTTATCATATGAGGCCTCCTATGATTGAAATAGGGTAAGTCTATAGTTTAACAACATGTAATGAGGATGATATACATGTAGTTTAACATCCCATGGTAAAGACATTACATCATACAGTTTAATTCCATGTGATTAAGACAATCAGTGGCTTTCGTTTAAGGTTGCGTATATTTGACCAAGGGTTTCTGTGGTTTTAGGTCCCATAATCTTGACCTAAATGTTTTATATTTTCACATCATAGTTTAACATCATGTGACCATGATGTTTTCCTACATATTAACTTCATGTAATAAAGAAAATGGTTTTTATGTAGTTTAATGTCATGAAAGTAAGATGTGAAACCAGTAGGATTGTGTTGGTAGGGGGATAGTCATATCTACCCTATTATGATAGTTTATGATCCTTGATGAGGATTAGGGAATCCATACAATGGAATTACAATAAAATTCCCCCAACATAAGCATAGATGTTCTCCATGTGGGAGTTGTGGTACCTCACATTGAACATTCCCCAATCTGGTGTTGAAGTTGTATGTAAGACCTCTACAGTTCATGAAATATAGTAGTTAGGATGATATAGAGTAGCTCAAGAGTGGTAGGGATGATAGCATTCCCTCAGTAAGGAGGGATAATAGTGCCTGAAATGCATGAAATCGTGGAACATCAGTATGATGGGGCGATGGAGCCCCGATGGCCTATAATTATAGAGCATCAATACAATAGGGTGATGGAGCCCGAAAGGCCTAGAATCTTGAAGCGTCGATACAATGGGGAAATGGATCATGGGAGGCATGGAATCCTCTAATGTTGGTATGATGGGGTGATAGATCCTGGAAGGTGTGGAAGCCTGGAATGTCAGAACGGTAGGGATATAGAGACCAAAATGAATTGAATCCTGGAATGTCAGTACAACGGGGTAATGGAGCCTGAATGGCATGGGATCCTGGAACGTTGGTACGATGGGGCGACTGAGCCTGGAAGGCATGGGCTCTGGGAACCTCCGTATGATGGGGTGATGGATCTTGGAAGGCATAGGAGCCTAAAATATTGGTATTATGGGGGTGATGGATCCCAGAAGATGTGGAAGCCTAGAACATTAGTATAACAGGGTTATGGATCTTGGATGGAGTGGGAGCCTCAAGCATCGGTACGATAGGGTGATGGAGCTTAGAAGGCACAGAAGTATGTATCATCGGTATGATGGGGCGATGGTTCCTGGAAGGTTGGAATCCTGTAACATTGGTACAATGGGGAGATGGAGCATGGAAGGCTTGGATGCCTAGAGGGTCGGTATGACATGGTGATTGATCACGGAAGGCATGGAAGCCTGGGGCGTCAGTATGATGGGGTGATGGATCCATAGAGGCATGGAATACTGGACTTACATCTTGTAATGCATAGTAACCTGAGAGGAGATATGATCGAACTGTGCCCATTATAGGTTCTTTAGATAATGGCATGGATTTTACATGGGGAGGGCCTCCATGACAGATTTTTGTAGCTGGATGGGGAGGAACTTCATGATGGTTGATGTTGGCATCGGGGAGGACCTCCGCTTTAGATGATGGAAATTCAGACAGGAAATTTTCAGTATAAAATGATGGTGATGGGGAGGAATTTTGTACCTAATGATATTAGTGTGGGGAGGTCCTCCACAATGGTTGGGGATGGCAATAGGAAGTAACTATATATTGGATTAAAGTGGTTTTTGGTGGACCTCATCAATGGATTCTAGTGCTATTGGAGATGTCCCATTGGATTGGGGGTGGTTCCCCTTATGCAGCTCATTAGGGAGGCAAAGTCGAAGAGGAGTTGATGGAGTCAGGGGGGCGTTGGGTGGGTGAATTCATCTACACATCTTAAGAATGTGGATGGGTCGGTGAGGAAATGATGGTTTTGGGGGGGAAGATTCCCACGACATAGCTGATGAAGGATGTGAGGTCAGCATGGAGCAGATGGAGTTGGGGTTGGATTCCCCCGGCATGGCCTATGAAGGTAGCAGGGTTGTCGAGGAGCTGATCGGTTTGGGGAGTATTACCCCAACATGACCTATAAAGGTGGATAAGTTGGCAAGGAGCTAATGGAGTCAGTGGATGGATGCCCACGGTGTGGCCAATGAAGGCAGTGTTGTCATCCAGGACTCGATGGTTTTGGGGAGAGGATTCCCACTACACAGCTGATGAAGGTGGTGGGGTTGGCGAGGAGTCGATTGTCCCTTGTTTTCACCCACACATTGTTACTCATCCTCCCACACATGAAGGAGAGTATATTCACATGGGTGATTCCTAAATTTGTTCATGCCTGAATTTTTTTCATCTGTTCATATTTGAAGGAGAAGACATTTACGTCGTGTTCACTATTTTTGTTTCTGACCCTTTCGGTCAGGGAAAGCATCGTCGTGTCATGACGATCTAATTAATTCTCTGCATTCCCACATTCTAAAGCCTGAAGAAATTCATCACTTACTCATAGATGTTTTATTCGTGATCAAAATAGGATGATGGGATATTAGTCTCTCCATTACTGGATTCATCCTCAGAACTCGTCACCTACTATGGGTCTCCCATAAAGATGAATAATATGTTTTTGAAACTCTTCTCGATGCCATATCTTTTTGGATGCTCAAAATTACGCTTTTTTTTCAAGAGATTATAATGGGTCGTGACATGGTAGCAACATTTGGTTAGAGTATATGGTAACATCAGGAATCTTGGGGTATCTATGGATGCATGGATATTGACAGACATGTATTCTTTGTCATAAGAGGGAATCTCAAGGGTGTATAACCTGAGGCATCCCACATCAATCGTGAGATATATTATACAAGAGGCATGTATCTAATGTTTTCCACATCTTACCATGTTTAACACGGGGTATTATGGGAGTTTAATGTATTCTAGAGATGTATCAAACTGATCAAAATTCCCTATGGAGGTGGATTAGATTGGTACATCCCTAGAAGAGAGCACCCGGAGTGTGTATTGGGTGGTTGGATCAGAACACCCAAGAAGAGCAGACCCAAGGTGGTGTGTCCCATAAATGGAAGATATCACATTTTGATTTTTGATCTGGACACCACTAAGGGCGGATTGGGGAGAGTCTATTCCAGAAAGGGGGACACCAGATGGATGGATTGGAATGCTCAATGAGATAGGACCCAGGGTGATGTGTCCCACAAAGGGAAGATATCATTCCATGGAGTCTGATTAAGACACCACTAAGGGAGGATTAGGGAATTTCACCCTAGAAAGGGGTCCATCAAGGTTTATCATTGGTTGGGATTGGACCTCAGGGAGGCTCCCTATGTACCTTATGTATAAGAAAGGGATCCAAACCCACGTAGTTCTAAGGGTGATGAATCGGGGTGTATACAAATGGAAATAAAATGAAGACATGTTAGTTTGTACACATGGTTATTAGACCATCACAATAGAGAAAATATTGGTTGGATGGATATGGATTGTGTGGGGTTTATATATGGTTGGCTACATGAGAACTGGTTTGACACCACTAAGGGGCGGACCAAGGATTTGGGTCCCAACAAAGGGGATTCCAAAGTTTACTTGTGTTTGGGGTTGAACCTCTTGGAGTCTTCCTACGTACCTTGTTTATGAGACAGGGATCAAAATCCATGTATTTTGAAATAATATAGTTTAATTTCATGCGTGATGAAAGGGTAATATAATTTAACATCATGCGGGGTGAGGGTAAACTGAGGTGAAGTGGTCGGGAATGATCGGTGGTGGGCTGGAATCTTGGGGAGACTTCCTACGTACCTTGACTTAAAAGGGAAAGGATCAAAGTCCACATAGTTTGGTGAAATGGGACATGGTTATTACACACAAAGGTGGCTAAAATAGGATGTCATGGCCACTATTTACTCTAAGCACACGTGATTCATGCTTGGTGTGAGAAAAAGAGGCAACACCAGACCTGACGATTGTGGCGCAAAGGTACGTCCAAAAAGGATAGTGAATGATGATTACACATGGACACAGCCCAGGTTCCACTATGAAGTGGCAATGATGGATTGGGGTTACACATGGAAGCTTCTTGGGTTCCACTAAGGGGTGGAAATAGTGGATGGGGCTTATACATGGAAGTAGCCCGGGTGCCGCTCAGGAGCAGCAATGGTGAATGGGGATTACGATTGGAAGCTTCCTAGGTGCCTCAAAGGAGGGGAAATTAAGGATGGGGCTACCATGTGGTACCCTCCCTGGTTCCTCTAAGGAGTGAAAATTATGAAAGGGGGTTATGCATGGATTTTTTCTAGGGACCACTATGGAGCGACAATGGTGAATGGGGATTACACATGAAGCTACATAGGAAACACTAATAAGCGGTAATGGTAGATGGGTATTATGCATGTAAGTAGCCTAGGTGCCACTAATTAGTGGAAATGATGGATGGGTATTATGCATGGAAGCTTCTCGATTTCCACTAAGGAGAGAAAATGGTGCAAGGGGCTTATGTATGAATGCTGCCCATGTGCCGCTATGGGGCATCGATAGGATGACGCAATGGATCCCAGAAGGCGTGGAACCCTAGAGTGACATCTCACAATGCTTAGTAACCAGAGAAGAGATATGATTAAACTGCACCTAATATTGGTTCTTCAGATAACGGCATGGATTTGACACAGGGAGGACCTCCGTGATGGATTTTTGTAGTTGCATGGGGAGGACCACCATGCTGGTTGATATTGGAAATGGGGAGGACCTCCATGTCAGATGATGGAAATATAGGGATGACCTCCACAATATCTAATGATAGTGATGGGTACAAATTCCATGTCTGATGATATCAGTTCATGGAGGTCCTCCATAATGACTGGGGATGACGACGGTGAGGACATCTATGCTAGATGATAGTGGTGCGAGGAGGACCTCCACAATGGCTTCTAGTTCTATTGGATATGCGCCATTAGATTGGGGTTGGTTGCACCCTACACAACTGATGATGGTGGATGATTCGGTGAGGAGATGATGGAGTCATGGGAGGATGCCCCTTATGTGGCCTTTAAAGGTGGTAGGTTCGATGAGGAGTCGATGGTGTCAGGGGGCGGATGCCCCCGGCATGGCCGATGATGGTGGTAGAGTTAGTGAAGAGCCTATGGAGTGGGGGGGATGCCTCAGAGCAGCCGATGAAGGTGGATGGGTCTGCGTGGAGTTGATGGTATTGGGGGTAGGATTCCCCCAGCGTGGCCGATGAAAGTTGAAGATTTGGTGGGGAGCCGATGGAGTCATGGGGAAGATTCCCCCGGCATGGGTGATGAAGGAGGTGGTGTCAGTGAGGTATTGATTGAGTTAGTGGAATGATTCCCAATGCATGGCCGATGAAGGTAACGGTTTCAGTGAGGAGTAGATGACCCCTTTTGTTCATGCGCCCATTATTAATCATTCTCCTGCACATGGAGGAGATAATATTCACATGGGTGACTCCTCAATTTAGTCACTCCTGACATTTTTCATATGCTCATAGTTGAAGGAGAATAAATTCATGTCAGGTTCACCATTTTTCTTTCTAATTCATTCTACTAGGTTGTGCACTGTCGTTCCATGATGAGCTAATTGTTTCCCTACATTCCTTCTTTCCAAAGGTGGGTGACATTCATCACTTCTTCAGAGAATTTTTCTACATGATTGAAATGGGATGATGGGATGTCGATCTCTCCTTCCCTGGATTCTTTCTCAGAACTTGTCACCTAGTCTGATTATCCCTTTAATATTAAGAGGTTTTTCATGAAAATCATCTTAGTTCTATATCATTGTGGATTATAGTTAATTACTCTACATATTTTAGGACATTCCTAGGGTTTTTGACATGGCAAAAACCTTCTGGTGGAGTAGATGGTATCATCAGGCATGTCAGTGAATCTATGGATGCATGGAAATTGGAAGACATGTATTCTTCAACATAACATGGAATATCAAGGGTGCAGAACATGAGGCATCCCATGTTAGTAATGGGGTATCTTATGCCAGAGGCATGTCTCTGAGGTTTTCCTCATCTTCTCATATTTAACATGGGTTATTCTATGAGTTTAAAATCTCACAGAGATGTATCTGAATGATCATAATTCCCAATAGAGGCATATTATATTGTCTCATCCCTAGGATGGAGCACCTACAGTGTTTACTGAGTGGATGGATGAGAACGCCCAATAAGAGTGGACCCAGGGTGGTGTTTACCATAAAGGAAAGATATCGTATCGTGAAGTCTAGTCAGGACACCACTGAGGGAGGATCAAGGAGAGTTCACCCCAGAAATTGGAACATCAGATGGATGGATCAGAATGCTCAATGGGAGTGGACCCATGGTGGTGAGTTTCATAATGAGAAGATACCACAATATGATGTCTGATTTAGACACCACTGAGTGAGGATCAATGAAATTGCACCCCAGAAAGGGGAACACTTGGGTTTACCATTGGCTAGGATTAAACCTGTAACGACCCGAAATTTTGAATAAATTTTGTTTCCTAACTTTGTGTGTTATTTTATTTTATACTCAACAAAACTATTTCATTTAATAAAATGAGTATAATTAAAATGGGACTGTTGGTTTTCGACTGTTATATGATCGTTGGTCAATATGACCATTGGAAACTAAATGTTGCGATTTTTGTCTCTAAATACAAGTGATATTGGTTAAATAATACAGAAAGATGATTTGATGGCCTCATCTAGTAGTCTTGGGCCGATCGAAGCCCATCTGAAGAAACTTGGGAAGGAGGTAGCACCATTGGGCTTTGCTCTGGACCAAACCCAAGCTGAACTTCATCATGTGAAGCTGGAGCGGAATTTCCTTCAGAAGAAGTTTAAGCTTATAGAAATCACTACTCAGGCAATGTTGGCCAAGCCACCCTCAGGTTCTCTCACCTTAGCACACCTTACACTTAGGTCCTATATTGGGGTTATAATGGGCTATGTAACAAGACTATATATACTTTGTGTAATCCTTTGAGATAAATAAAATTGTTATTTCTTCCTATGGTAATGTTTATGTTTTTTTCAGATGTTTGAATAAATATAGGATGTATACTGATGAATTTTGGAAAAAGGGGATATTTTAAAATATTTATGTAAATCTTAAATAGTTAATGATGTGTAGTGATTTTCAAAAAATGGTCTTCTACAAATGTGTTCAGTAAGAAATTTAGAATCTAATAAGATCAACTTAATTTTTGTGAATAGTAAATTGTGAATAGTGATTTTATGCTTAGGATTAGTAATGTGACTAAATGGATTATTAATCTCACTTGAATAAAGTATTAATATAATTTAGGCACCTTGATTAAGTAATGTGATTCAATAAAATAGGTAAATAACTGTTTCAAAAATTATTAGTCAAGTATTAGTTTTTTCAGGTGAATAGTGTTTTTTAATTAAAAATTAAATTAAAAATATTTAGAAAATTATTTTTATAAAATGGATTTCATTTTTGAATTCAGAGCATCAATATTAGGTTAAGGTGATATTTGGGGATTTTTTTGAAAAAAATGAATTTTCAGTGAATAGTGAAAATACAGTTTTTGAGTTTGGGGTGTTTAATGACATCATTAAGGATGTAATAATTATGAAATAATTCTGGTCGACTTATGAATATTAATATAAGGTATTAGGTGTCCTAAGTGGCCAATACCATGGTAAAGCCCATGGTTTTTCTAATACCACCAATGAGGTGTCCCTTGGCAATTAATGCTTTGTCCCCTCACTTCTCCTATAAATACCAAGCCTTTCCCTCATTCATTTCATTTACAAATACTCCCCAACAAATATTTTGTCTCTTTACCTCCCAAGGAGTCCTCCCAGGGTTCCCTCAATCCTCCCAAGGTCTCAACCTTCATGATTTCAAAGTTACTCTTCAAGGTAAGGGATCCTTTCACCCTCCTCTTTTAAGTCACGACTTCCTTTATGTTGTGTCTTCTAGTTTCGATCTATTTTTTGTTGGGGGTATGTTCTTATATGTTATCATTATTTTACATTTCATGTCTAATTTTTTACAGACCCTTTCCACTCTCATCAATTTGTTTTCTGAATTTTTATGTGACGCTGGTAGGCTACCGAATGTTTCGTAAAAGGAATCATGTCTTCTCTTTTCTTTCATGTTTCCTTTCCATGTGGTATGTCATTAAAATTTCAATACCATGTTCTTATCTATATGTTATTATATATTTATATTTTATTATAAGTTATTTGTGATTGGGTTACTCTTGTACCCTCTCTTTTCAATGTTTTCTAAAACTATGCTATATAGCCATTATGCTATAGAAATGTCGCCTCAAAATTTCTATCTCTTTCTCTCCAAAAATTCTCTTGTTTTATTTATGTGAATACCCCAACCTATTTCGCTTCTTTGGTTTTTCATAAATAAATAAAGATGATGTATTTGTTTCTGTAATTGACATACATATAACCCTCACTCCCTTTCTATGGGTTATAATTGGCATAATGACCTTATTTTTTTAAGAACTTTTAAAACGTCACGATCTTGAAATGAAACCCATTTATTTTATTCTCTGTGGTTTATTTATGAAATGTTTGATTATGATCTATGTGTCTCACATGAAATTAAAGACATATTAATGGTGCTCCCTGATAGCTCTCCAGTGCATTGGGTAAATAATTAATATCTAGAGATGACAAGTTTTATGATACCTTGGTGAATAACCTTGGTAATTTTTATGAAACCTTGGGGATGGAACTTGGTGATATGTTCATGAATATATAAATGAAATGTGTAGCCACATATTCAAGTTATGTTCCAAGTTATTTTCTTTATGATATGCCTATTCTTCCATTCCTCATGTCTTCGTGTTTTTATTCAAGTTCTTATTGATATCACAGGTACATTGACTCCCTTGTTTACCCTTACTGGGCCTTCTTCTCACCCTTTCCTTTGATGTCTGTCTCCAGGATATGAGATACAGTAAATTTATATAGGATGAACCTATGATGAAGCCTTACAAGTGGTTTAGAAGGATGTTTTATGTTGTTTTCATGTTTTATGTTCCTGATTTCCAAGACACTAGACTTTAAAGATCCTTTGTTTGTAAAATGTAATGAAATGTTATGTAATAAAAAGGTAGGATGTCATAGTTGGTATCAAAGGATAGTTTAGTTATTTATAGAAATTATGATATGAAATATTTAGTAAGAACCCTATATAAAAGTTTAAATATATTAAATCTTCTTGGTATTTTGGTGAGTATTGAGTAAGTAGTTTATCAAGCAAATACATCCCTGTCTGGATACGAGCCAGTAGAGGTGGCTCTGGAACAGATGTACATAGGGGTAAAACCTGAAAACACCACTTTGAGATAGACTCGAATGGGAACTGGTACACAAAAAAGGTCATTTCTGTACTCTTGGTTATGACACTCCTGGGGGATATGTTTGGTTAATCTCAAGCTTTTTATGAATCATTATGAAAGAATTATAGAAAAAATGTAATTGTATATGCACGAAGTTTTAAGACATAAAATCCTTTTTAGTTAAAAGATTCATAAATGAAATAAGTTTCTCACAAAGGATTAATTCTTTTAGAGAATGTCCCCATCTTCTAGGAATACGTTGACGTATTTACTGAGGAGTTACCCAGACCTCCCCCAGAAAGAGAGGTAGAGTTCTCCATTGAACTTGTACCTGTATCTCATCTGATGTCAATGACCCCCTATATGATGGAAAATATGGAGCTAGATGAATTAAAGAAATAATTCTGAGATCTTTTGGATAATGGGTTTATCCGACCAAGTGTGTCTCCTTTGGGAGCACTAGTTCTCTATGAAGAATAAGGATAGATCGATGCAGTTATGCATTGATTATAGAGAACTGAATGGGATCACAGTAAAGAACAAATACTCTCTTAAAAGAATTGATGACTTATTTGACCAACTTCGTGGGACTCAATTCTTCTCTAAGATTTATCTTCGTTCTGGTTATCAGTAATTGAGGGTGAAGAATGATGATATTCCAAAAACTGCCTTCCAATCAAGATATGGGAATTATGAGCTTGTTGTTATGCCCTTCGGACTGACTAATGCACCTACTATTTTTATGGATCAAGAATAAGTTTATTTTGGAAACTTATGTTTTATCAAATGGATATCCTTTATATAGTAAAATGACTTGGTGATTAAATAATAAAGGTTATTTTGGACGATGTTTTCTCTTTTGAAGTACTATATGCCTAAGGGAAATAAAATACTACATGATTTAAATTGAGGAGGAATGGTTGAATTTTTTTTGTAATAATTTTTGTATTTATTGTGGACATATGGTGATTTGAGTTATTTCTGGAAAATGATGAACCTAGAATAGAGAATATGTGAATAGGTTAATTACACTTTAGTATGAGACTTTTATAGTAGTCGGTGTTATTTGGAGATAAATTTTAAGATTTATTGGGGAAGAATATGTGATTAAATCCTTCTGAGTTTTGGGTTCCAATATTAGTTTGTATTATTCTGAATAATTTTAAGGATGATTGTGTATTGAATAGTCTTTCTGGAACTTTGGGTACTTTTGTTGAATTTTGGAGATTAATAGTCATATTTATTTTTATAAAGGATTATCCTTTTGGGGATTATATGATCTTGTACTAACCATTTTAGTTTTAGTTGATGACTAAAGACAAGGGAAAAATATAGTTATTCTTTTGTGGATTATGTGATTCTCTAGAAGATTATTCTTGTGCTTTTGATGAGACCAAGTCTTTTTGAATGCTCATTATTTGTAGAAAATATTAGTCTTGGTGGAAACTTATTGAGGGATGAAACTATACTTGAAGGTAAATATATTTCCTTATGTTTTTATTCTATGTAGTAAATGAATTCCTTAAAATTATGAGAAGGAACGTAAAACAAAAATGTTGTTGGTATATGTTTCCTACTGGGTAATCAAAGATCGTTTAACACATCTTAAGTTTGTGATCTTATTGTGGTTAATTTCTCCTAATAATGTTTTATATCACTCTTCATCAGAACGTGACCCTTTGTTTTATCTTCCATATCCATGTTTTACAACATGGAATCCTAGTATGGGTTAACTTGGGTGACCTTTGTACTTCCCTTTATTTCTATTAAAGTAATAGTTTTACTAACTATTTTCCCGATGTGGGACTTTTAATGAGATTTCCAAGCCCAATTTTAAAATTGTGAGGACACAATTTCTTAAGGGGGGAAGATTTTAATGACCCGAAATTTTGAATAAATTTTGTTTCCTAAATTTGTGTGTTATTTCATTTTATACTCAATAAAACTATTTCATTTAATAAAATGAGTATAATTAAAATGAGACCATTGGGTTTCGACTGTTATATGATCATTGTTCAATATGACCGTTGGAAACTAAATGTTGTGATTGTTGTCTCTAAATACAAGTGATCTTGGTTAATTAATACAGAAAGATGATTTGATGGCCTCATCCAGTAGTCTTGGGTCGATCTAAGCCCATCTGACAAAACTTAGGAAGGAGGTAGCACCACTGGACTTTTCTCTGGACCAAACCCAAGCAGAACTTTATCGGGTGAAGCTGGAGCGGAATCGCCTTCGAGAGAAGTTCAAGCTTATAGAAATCACTACTTGGGAAATGTTGGTCGAGACACCCTCGGGTTCTCTCACTATAGAACACCTTACACTTAGGTCCTATACTGGGGTTATAATGGGCTATGTAACGAGACCGTAGCTGCTTTGTATAATCCTTTGAGATAAATAAAATTTTGATTTCTTCCTATGGTGAATTTTTTGTTTTTTCAGATGTTAGAATAAATATAGGATGTATACTAATGAATTTTGGAAAAAGGGGATATTTTAAAATATTTGTGTAAACCTTATATAATTAATGATGTGTAATGATTTTCAAAAAATGGTCTTCTGGAAATGTGTTCAGTAAGAAATTTAGAATCTGGTAAGATCAACTTAATTTTTTGTGAATAGTAAATTATGAATAGTGATTTTACACTTAGGATAAGTAATGTGACCAAATTGACTAGTAATCTCACTTAAAGAAAGTGTTAATATAATTTAGGCACCTTGATTAAGTAATGTGATTCAATAAAATAGGTAAATAACTGTTTCAGAAATTATTAGTCAAGTATTAGTTTTTTCAGGTGAATAGTGTTCTTTAATTAAAAAATAAATTAAAAATTTTTAGAAAATTATTTTTATCAAATTTATTTCATTTTTTAATTCATAACATCTATATTAGGTTAAGGTAATTTTTGGGGATTTTTCTGAAAAAATTGAATTTTTGGTGAATAGTGAAAATACAGTTTTTGAGTTTCGGGTGTTTAATGACATCATTAAGGATGTAATAATCATGAAATAAAAATGGTAGACTTGTTAATAGTAATATAAGGTATGATTTTTCCCAAGTGGCCAATACCATGGGTAAATACCATGGGCAAGCTCATGGTTTTGCCAATACCACTGATGATGTGTCCCTTGGCAATTAATGCTTTGTACCCTCACTTCTCCTATAAATACCAAGACTTTACCTCTTTCATTTCATTTAAAAATCCTCCCCAACTAAGTTATGGTATCTTTACCTCCCATGGAGTCCTCAAAAGGTTCCCTCAATCCTCCCAAGGTCTCGACCTTCATGCTTTCGAAGTTACTCTTCAAGGTAAGGGATCTTTTCACCCTTTTCTTTTAAGTCACGACTTCCTTTATGTTGTGTATTCTAGTTTCCATCTATTTTTGTTTAGTGTATGTTATTATATGTTATCATTACATTCCATTTCATTTATAATTGTTGATATACCCTTTCCACTCTCATTAATTTGTTTTCTGAATTTTTATGTGATGCTGTTATGCTGCCGAATGTTTCGTAAAAGGAATCATAACTTCTCTTTTCTTTCATGTTTCCTTTTCATGTGGTATGTCATTAAAATTTCCATACCATGTTCTTATCTCCATGTTATTCTATATTTATATTGTATTATAAGTTATTTATGAGTGGGTTACTCTTTTACCCTCTCTTTTCAATGTTTTCTAAAACCATGTTATATAGCCATTATGCTGTAGAAATTTCACCTCAAAATTTGTATCTCTTTCTCTCTAGAAATTCTCTTGTTTTATTTATGTGAATACCCAGACCTATTTTGTTTCTTTGTGTGTTCATAAATAAATAAAGATTATGTATTTTATTCTGTAATTGACATACATATAACCCTCACTCCCTTTCCATGGGTTATAATTGGCATAATGTCCTTATTTTTTTAAGAACTTTTAAAATGTCACGATCTTGAAATGAAACCCATTTCTTTTATTCTCCATGGGTTATTTATGAAATTTTTGATTATGATCTATATGAATCACATGAAATTAAATACATATTAAGGGTGCTCCCTGATAGTGATCCAATTCTTTGGGTAAAGAATTGATCTCTAGAGATGATAAGTTTTACGATACCTTGAGGAATAACCTTGGTAATTTTTATGACACCTTGGGGATGGTCCTTAGTGATATGTTCATGAATATATAAATTCAATGTGTATCCACATATTCAAGTTATGTTCCAAGTTATTTAATTTATGATATTCCTATTCTTCTATTTCTCATGTCTTCATGTTTTTATTCATGTTTTTATTGATATCACAAGTACATTGACTCCCTTGTTTAACCTTACTAGGCCTTCTGCTCACCATTTCCTTTGATGTTTGTCTCCAATATATGAGATGAAGTAAATATACATAGGATGAACCTATTATGAATCCCTAAAAGTGGTTTAGAAGGATTTTTTATGTTGTTCTCGTGTTTTATGTTCCTGATTTCTAAGACACTAGACTTTAAAGATCCTCTGTTTGTAAAATGTAATGAAATGTTATGTAATAAAAAGGTGGGATGTCATAAAACCTCAAGGATTATTCCTATGTACCCTATTTAGAAGAAAGGGATCAAAACCCACGTAGTTATTAGGGTTATGAGTTGAGGTGTATACAAAGGACAACAAACCATAGACATGTTGGGGCTTATACATGGTTATTGGCCCATCACAAGAAGGACACACTTGGTTGGATGGATAGGGATTGTGTTGGTCTTATTCATGGTTGGATTCCTGAGAACTAGTTTAACACCACTAAGGGGAGGACCAGGTATATGGGTCCCATCAAAGGGTACACCGATGTTTACTAGTGTTTGGGGTTTATCCTCAGGGAGATTTCCTACATACCTTGTCTAGGATACAGGGATCAAAACCCACACAGTTTAAAAGCATATAGATTAATGTCATGTGTAATGAATGGGGAATATAGTTTAACATCATTTGGGAAGAGGTTGAACTGAAATTTAGTGGTCGGGACCAATGGGTGTTGTGATTAAACCTCAGGGAGAATTCCTATATACATTTATTGTCAATGGAAAGGATCAAAGTCGATGAAGTTCAGTGAAAAGGGGTATGGGGATTACATGATAAGGTGGCCCAAAGTGGATGTCATGGTCACTATTTACTCTAAGCTCAAATGAGTCATGATCAATGTTAGAAATTAGTGGCAACAACAAACCTGGCGATCATGGAGCAAAGGTGTGACCACAAAGGGTGGTGAATAGGGATTACACATGGAAGCCTCCTAGGTTCCACTAAGAAGTGTCAATGATGGATGAGGATTACGCATGGAAGCTACCTATGTTCCACTAAGGGGAAGAAATGGTAGATGGTGATTATGCATGGAAGTATCCTAGGTGATTCTAAGAGTAGAAATGGTGAATGGGGCTTACGAGTGGAAGCAGCCTGCTGGACACTAAGGAGGGGAAATGAGTGGTGGAGCTTACGCGTAGAAGTTTCCCAGGTACCACCAAGGATCAGAAATTGTGAAAGGAGATTATGAATGGATGATGACCAGGTGACACTATGTAGAGAAAATGGTGATTGATACTTATGTATAGAAGCTACTTGAGTGTCTCTAAGGAGTGGAAATGGCGGATGGGGATTATGTATGGAAGCAACTCGGGTGCCACTAAGGAGGGGAAATGATGGATGAGGCTTACACAGGGAAGCTGGATGGGTGAAGCTAAGGATTAGCAATTGTGAAATGGTCTTATTCATGGACACTTCCTAAGTGTTGCTATGGACCAGCAATGGATAATGGGGCTTACGCATGGAAGCTTCCTTTGTGAAGCTAAGGAGCGGTAGTGGTGGGTGGTGCTTATGCATGGAAGCAGCACAGGTGCCACTAAGAAGTGGAAATGATAGATGGGTATTACACATAGAACCTGCCTGAAATTTCTTCCTTATGTGTGGCCATGAGGGTATCCCAAATCTCTTGTGGGTTGATTCATATAATTGTGGCCAACGCCTATGCGCTAGTTCACAAGCGGGATAACACAAAGAGGGTTGGAATCAGTCTAAACAAAGGGAGATGAAAAATGCGAGTCATATGACCAACATTAGAAACATAATAATGGTGGAATGATGAAAGGATATAACTATTGACCATATTCAAAATGCATCAACCACATCATGTTAGACTGTGATGGAATAAAATAAACGGGGGCCAACCGCTGACCGTATTCAAAACATGGGGCCAAACTTGAAGTGTCATCCAATTTCTTTTGAAGGGTTGACCCAGAACAGTGGGAGGGCCGAAGAGTCATGAGAATAGGATGTTAGTTGGTCCCTTTAAACCTGAAAGATGATGAAGATCCAAATTAAGGACACACAAATCATGAGGTTAAGTAATGGAATTCTCAAACGGATTCCAATTCTCTTGAAATTACGCCATTGTAATCATGGCATGAGACATCTTATGCTGGTAACATAAGAAATATCTTATTTGTAACAAGAGGAATCCTTTTATTTAATGATAGGGAATTCTATTGTTTAAACTCGTGTTTTGAGTGCTACTGACATCTTATTCTCGGTGCATAAGGTTTCTCTTGATTGGAGAAAAAGGCACCCTATGTTTTTTATATAGGGTGTACTACAGTTTATAGTCATGTATAGAGGTATGTTGTCATGTTATGCTTGGAGCATAAGGCATATATTTTTTGGATCAAGAATAATATGTTGTTTTTCATATAGGGTGTATTATAGTTTATAGTAATATAGAGAGTTCCATTGACATATTATGCTTGGCACATAAGGCATCTCTACATTAGATCAAGAGGTATACTATGTTTTTCATATAGAGTATACTACATTTTATAGTAATATAGAGAGTAATGTTTGGAATAAGGTGCCTAAAAATGGATGGTGTGGGACTTATTAAAGAGTGGCCCTTTCTTGTCCAACTCGGCATAGGATCCAGGTGACGGGGTTTGGAGGAGTTTCTTGAGGAATGATTCAACTCAAGGCACTCAGGTAATTAATGAAAAGAATCTCAACTCATGACATGAGAAAGGGACCAAGGAGAATATGTCAACCCAAGGTATTTCAAAGAGTTTTGAGGAGTATCTCTTACCATGGTATTCTATAGGTGGAAGTGGGGTGTGCATAAGGGAGAAATTAAAAATGTTTTTGATCGGGACCTAAAATTTAATGATGCCACTATCCATTTTTCATTTGGGTGAGTGACGGTAGAAAAAGGACCATCCTGGAGGGCTGAGACCGTAGGCCAAAACTAATCCTAAGTAGGGGTGTGGGGGTGCAGCCCTCACAGTATAGACCAATGGGTGTGGAGGTGGGAGCTTCACGAAGGATAAGGCTTCAGGAAGGAAAGAGGTTCTAAGAGCATAGGGTCTCTTGAAGGATGGGGCTTTGTGAAGTTCAGGGTCTCACGAATGAGATTTGCGAAGGAAGGGCGCTTCACGAAGGAAGGGTGCTTCATGAAGTAAGGACTTTAGCAGAGCTATAATTCACCTTAGAAAAAAACTCTATATTTGGAGAGTTCTCTATGATAGATTAATGCTTCGTGGAGCCTTGAGCAACCCGAAAGGGGCCCCCTACTACACGAATGGTGTAGGAATTCATGAAGGGTATCACTTGGTGGTGCTTGGGAGAACAATGAAATGGGAGATCAACCTAAAATTTTTTGGTGTAATCATTCTTATGAAGGATATTGATCCAACTATTTATAGGCAATGAAGTTCGGTGGGACTCACCATGAAGAGGATGGTGTGTTGCGATCGGAGGCATCTCCATCGGGCTCGCAAAGGCTTCTGTCCTTACTCTACGGCATTGTGGAAAACATATCCATCAGATGGAAAAGGATTCCATCACTACATAATGTGGTGGCCATGAATGTATCCATTAGATATCAGAGGCTTCCATCATTACTCCATAGTGTTTGTGATGGGAGATCTACGAATGGGCTCCATGAACCAGTTTTCATCCTAACTTTGAACGGTCATAACTTGTAATCTGTAACTCTATTGGGGATCTGAGACCAATAAAATCAAAGACTTCAAGAAGATATATGATATGATATCATATATGGTATAATTCAGTGATTATTGTATATGAATTTTATAGTGGAAAATTATATAAAATGACTCTCACCATGGTATACCATTACATCCAAATCTTATATGAGTGTTGATGTGACATATCAAATGAGTCGCAGTATTTTCTATAACAATATACATCTAAGAGTGGACCCATATCTCCAGTCTTGGTGAATTTATACCACCGTCTACACCTCTTGGATTTTCAATTCGAGAGATGATTCGGGGCATATCATTAGTAGCTTCAAATAATACCTAGGCCCCTGGGATGAGGGAATTTATATCTCAATCACCATAATTAGGTTCATCATCCCCTAATAGATTCATGAGTTTTGAATTGTGATTATAGATCAAACCCATCTCATAGGGATGGGGTCATATATATATAAATTTCAGTCTCGGGAGTCATCAAATTCCCAACTGGAATATCTGGATCTTCAAAAACATGATCAATAAAAATCAATTATGGCCCTAGACAACCCCCATCCCATAGGTCTTGGAGAATTTTCATTAACATCATCACCAAAGATGGAATCAGTCTTTAGAAAGTTGGGAGATTAATATCAATATTCGGCATCCCATCCATTCCTCCCACAACAAAACAAACCTATTCTATTCAAGCCTCATTCAAAAATAATGACTCGAAACCCCTTCATGGTCATTACTCAGAGTGCGAGATGGGAGGAAAATATGTTGAATAAAATTAAACCCTAATAGGGTCTCATTCTAAATTATTCAAATATGGTTAGGGGATTAAGTAACAATCATGATGAATGTAGTGAAATATCATCCTATTGCATCAAAAGTACTGGTAAAATAATCATTTCTCGATATGAATATGTTAATTTCATCACTTTCAAAACAATATATATTGTGGATCAAGATGAAAATTTATAGGTCCACAAAATGGAAAATATACCCCGAGAGGAGGCTGTTTTGGATGCACCAACTAAGACTGCATGCACCCAGAACCAGGAAGGCTCCAAAATATTTCACCTCCAAATATCAAGTCTCAACCTCTCCAATGGAGAATTTCTGAAGATAAAGGTAAATGTTTGGGTACATCTAAATCACCACAAAGAATATTTGAGGTTAATTATGTGGAGGAATAGTTATCACAATATGAGAGTGATATAAAAATTCTCAAACAACTCAAAAATAGGCCCTTATGGGAAATATTCCTATCAGGTATCGTATTCATACAAATATGAATACACTCACTCCCATTAAAAATCCTCTATAATGATCAATATATAAGAGTTTTACTAACTTATGATCTAGGAATATGTTCTATATAAATTAGGTTGTCTAAAATTATTATGAAATCTTTCTATTGTGGTGACAACCTCTCCTTAAATAGGGTGATCATTCAGTGTTAGGAAAAATCGAGAATCGCTAAAATAGGAAGGAATGGCCACCTCATCGACCCCCATAGATTCTTTGTAGATGGGAGGTTTCTCATACATAAACACCCCTATGTTTCTTATTGTAATTGAGTCCATGAGTACTCAAATATAAGTAATGGAATGGATAAACGCACATACGAAGCCTAAGAGGAATACATATCTTGTGTTGGAGAATGATACTTTTTCCCCACCCAATTTCATCAATCCTATATTCTATACCATTTACATTCAATGTGACCCTAACATCATCTCAAAAATATAATATATTGAGGTGTTCTAATGATGGGCCATAGAGATCAAGAGGAGGCAACAAGTATGAGGTTTTTTTTACAAACTATGATAGGTCTAGCCTTTTTTCGGAAAACTATTATTTCAATAGGATCCATTGTAGGATGGGAATACCTTGTTCTGAATTCATTTACTAGTTTATCTTGACACTAAGGAAAATGACAGTTTCCAACCTAATGAACTAAATATAACATGAAAATGAGCAGGTGTGTAACTTTTTAGCAAGATGGAAATTTTTATCCTATTAACTCATAATCCCTCTCTCATATGATAAACTATTATAACTCTATGATGAAAATATCCCTGTTAAGTTTTAGAAAAATCTGCTCCGAAAGTTGTATTAAGGTGAGTCATGTGAGTTTTTAAAAATGGAACAATTTCTAGAGGATTCCATTTACAAAACCCGATCCAAATCTCCACTTGTTCCCTCAACACAAGGGAAAATTATTGGAAAATAAGAATCCCAAACTATCACTCTCACGACCACATCAATTCTCATCCAAGTACCTTGGAAATTACTTAACCATCCATCCTATCCTATCAAGTTTCAAAAACCAAAAAATCATCCTCTTCATGAATCACAAATAAATCTGGGTCACCCAGGTTTTATGGAATGGATAATAAATCATACTACTTATAAAATAATAAAACCACATTTTATTTATTATAATCCATGGAAAATAACATGATCAAGAAACCCCAGCCCAGGATTCCTGATAATCTCAACATCACTAACCATCTCGACTACTTCCCTTTCTGTAGAAGGTTGGGTTATAATATCAATGACTAATTTATCTTAAAATATATCCTTCAAGGCATTGTAAATTCTAAGTATTTAGTGTTAGATATCTTCTTAGATAAGGTGGAATGCATTACAATTGTATAGTCATAAGAAGACGATGATTGGACAAATTTTCTATCTAGGCATGAACCGAAGTTCAACAAATGGATTACTTTCCAAAAATTTGGATGAGTTAATGCCACACTAAGAGCATAGAAGCAATGACCCATAATAGAATAAAAAAACTAGAAGGTTAAATTAGATATATCTCCCAAATATTGGTGAGACCACCAAAAGAAGGAAAAAATTTAGAATTATAGTCATATTTTTCTCTAGAAAAAGCTCTGACCATGTTGATTTATTCATTACATCATCTGAAGCATAAAATATTCCCCACAAAAATGAAACTCAAATTATACAAAGAAATGATCTTTTTTATTATCAATGTGATACTCTTGGAGGACCCCTTCTTTGAAGATGAATATTATTTTTAGTATGTGTTCTCTACACCAAACTAGATAATAAAATGAAGCATGTACATGAAATGATGATACATGGGATATCACAGGAATTGATGGACCAAATATTTCATCACATACCCACAAATTACATATATGAAGATGAAAACTATTGGAAAGAACTATAGAAATACTATAAAAGACATTTATGTGTCCAAGGAACATCAAGGGGTTGTCCATACATAGCTATCTTTCATGACCACCTAGCAAGGATTCGATTATCCGATCAGTACAGAAAATAGGGAAGACCATCACGGCCCACACCACTAGTAGAAGATGCTCTCAATAACTCTCCATATGCACCATATAGATCCACCTTAAAGTCACTGATTCTTTATCCATATGTCATGAAGAAAACTCACCTTTATAATCACTAACCTCTACCACATATGTAGGATATTCTAATACAGTTAGCGAATATACCATCCAAGCTCACAATCCTCGATGTGATGCATCTTTCAAAATAAATCAGGGATGAACTCATTAAATCCCCCCCTAAATCCCACATGAATTTTCTACAAACATTTCTACAAAATGTTTTATCAAATGGAGACCATGTCAATATAATTTTATGTCTCCATATCATTCTTCGACCATGATCAGGAAGAATTTATCCAAGGAAAAATAAAAAAAATGTGTTTTGGGTAGACATAATAATGTCGATAAATGAAGGCTTTGATTGATAGTGGTATTTGGATCTGCATAAACCTAGTTCAAATCCTCTGATTCGTCGGATATAGTAAAGGGGGTTTCTTCTCCAATAAAATTTAATATACAAGTGTATGATTTAAAGGAGAAAAGGCCTATTGGTATTATGAAAATAAATGCTCTATTTCGGTATCTCACATATGATGCTTAGTTTATCGCTATCTAGCAAGATACTGCATACAACGTCATGCTCATAATTCCATGTCTCTATAGACACATAGTAGTAAAATCATTTTTTCCATAAATATTTGAAATACCCTTGTGATGTAATGGTCGGCATACTGGATGGTGATAGTGCCCCCTTTAAGACTTGTGAAGCCCAACATGTTAAAGTAAGTTTCTATAAAATGTGAGGAAAAAAACAAATGAGGGATGATGATATACAGGTTGCATCCCCCATCGTCTTGGAAAATTCCCCTAAATATACCTAGAGTATGATTGATAGTGACTATGTGCTCCCATAAATCTATTTTAGGTGATAGACCTAGTACTATAGGCCCATCCCCAAACTGTCCCCGGTGAAAGTGTAAAAAAATTTAGTTATGGTATTTATATAAAATGCAATAGGAAATAAGTGATTATATTGACTCTTCTCATGGCCTCTCTTACCTAGAAAGTGGTGGATATTCCCATAGATTTCTACCTCTTTCTGAGAATGTCTCTATAGACATAGATGGGGGAGAATAATATGATGTCCTCAGGAACTCCCCTACCATATTCGAAGAAGTTTTCTCCATAACCATTGACATGATCATGTAGGTTAATATTGGAATAGAATAATACCTATGGAATACAATGGTTAATGTCACTATACCCCTCCAAGATAAAGAGATGTATATTTTATTCCTAAAGAAGCAGTTGTATTTATTCTTTTTAAAGTATACGGAAAGTCCTAGACTAAATATAGATATGGAAATACACCATCTAAAGAAACCTGATGAGATTTGAGGCTTCAAGAATGAATCTAAGAGCATGTAAAGCTCTCATGCCACAAATGAAGTGGTGGAAGGTGACAATTTTATAAAATCAAACATTGTACGAGAAGTGAAATACCCAATATGGCTTTCCAACATCATCCCCATCATGAAACATACTGGAATGATTTGGGTCTACATCTATTTAAGAGGCCATAAGAGATATTGAATAATGAATGATTTCCCAATGCCAATCAAATAAATCCTGATCGATGCAACTTCTAGATTCTATGATCATAACATAATGCATTGGTATTCAAGGTACAATAAAATAAATATGGCCCCTGAAAATTAAGATGAAACTTACTTCAGAGACCCTCAGGGGATATTTTGCAATTAATTCATTCCCTTTGGGTTAATGAATGCTAGTGAAGCATATCAAAGACCCCCAAATTGTGTCTTTAGCAAGTTATTGGGAAGAATATATTATTACTATGTGGAAGAACTATAGGTAACATCCCAACTAAGATGTGATCAATTAATGGATCATCAATCAATCTTCATCAAGATACGACAACATAGTCTAAATAGGAATCAACTAAAATGGTTATTTGGGGTAATATCAAGGTTTCTCCTTAGCATTGTGGTATTCTATTGCGACTTTGATGTCAAACTAGAGGACACTAAAGGTATTTTAGAAATGTCACCCCTATAAATTTCAATGAACATATGGGGATCCATGGGTACCTCACATACATTTGGAGTTTCAAAGGTAACATAGAAGAAAATTTTATCCCTATCACTAGGATAATGAATAAGGTAATTTACTATCAATTGGATTATAACAAACAAGGTCCTTTTGACTGTCTCAATAAGTACATATTGTACCCACTAGTTCTGATACCACTGGTAGAATGGAGTCCACTCACTATGTATGTGGCCACCATGGAATGCTCAATGGGAGGCCTCCTCACACACAAAAAATATGTGATTGATAACAGTCTCTATTATGTTATCTAAACAATTCTAGGTACTGATACCCAAAACTTAGATGTTGAGAAGAACTTACTTGCACTCATCTTCTTAATGACAAAGCTACATTATTAATTTCAGCACCACAAAGTCCATCTAGTCTCTTGTATTGATCCACTCAAGAAAATCCTTGGCTACCCCATGCTAACTATGTGTATGGCCTTATGGGTTTCCATTCTGCAACAATGTGACATCATTTTCGTGTCTCAATAGGCGGTGAAAGGATAAACCCTAGAATTATTTCTTCCCAACACATCCCAATCTGGAGAAAACATTAGTGGAAACTAAGCTACATGTTGAGGGGGTCTTCAGTACCCATGACACTCCCTGGACATGGGATATGTATTTTAATGGTGGCTCTTGAAGTTCAATCAATAAAATGATGAAATACATAAATCTCAATTAGGTTGTATTAGGTATCGTGTTTGTCTATCAAGACAAAACAATTTTTCCTTACACATTTTCACTATTCGTAGGATGCATGAATAATGAAGTTGAATACCAAGCCCTTATTATTATTTTGGAACTATCCCTAAAGCTATATGTAGATTAATTTAATTTCAAATGTGAATCATAATTACTGATAAAGAAGATCATGGTGAATATTCCAAAAAAATGGAAGAATTGATCCCTTTCATAGGATATTCCAGGGACTAATGGAAGACTTCCATTTTGATCCCATGTTGCATAATGGTCCATTATCATAGAATGTTTGTACTGACGCATTAGATAATGCAACAATGGTAATAGATGACCCTGAACAAGAGTAAGAAATCTTTAATATCATATACCGAAAAATGTTCGCATTGATCATCATCTGCAATATGAAAGAAATAAAGTAGGAAAACACTGATCCAGAGCATGATTAACTAATATCCACCTCTATATAGAGGGATCCCATAATCATTTATCACCAAAATTTGTTTCTTTAGACATACTAATCAAGAAGGGAATAGATTCAGTGTCGTACAATGAACTTTAACCTTTTGGTTAACCCAAATGAGAAGAAATTCCTATAAAATAGATGACTCGATAGAATCATCCCAAGAATCATATTAGAAAGATAGATTCACATAGTCATAGAAGTTGTATATGATGTCTCCTAAAATTATTATTAGTCTGGGACCAGGCTCTCCCATAAAATCTAGAGAGTGGGTTTTTACTGGAAAACCATGATACATAGATATGTAAAACTAGCTAATAAATTTCATGAAAGATAAATCCACAAAATCTTCATTCAAAAAGACCTATAATTGTTACATACATCAAAATATTTAAGGCTATAATATGTTTGGGGAATGGATGTTATGGGGCCATATCCCCAAGCCATAGCTAAGCAGTCCTACTACATCTTTACTTCTATATAATTATTTTCCAAATGGGATGAGTAAATTACTCTCATAGATATCTAGATGAAGTATGTCATCAACTTCTAAATTTCCCTTATCATCTCAAGTATTGGAGTCCCTCACATGATACTGACGGACAATAGCTCCATCATCAATTCTATAGAGTTTAAAAAATTGTATCAGGAGTACAATTTGGATCCAAAGCACTCATCTTGTTATCATGTAGTGGAAATGGACATATAGATTCCTTATACCAAAATATTTCAAATATAATACAAAAGGTGGTGAAAATGGTAAGAATTAATGGATATACAAGGTCCTCCCAGCTTTATGGGCTGATTTTACCACCATGGATACTTCTAAAAATGAAACAACATACTCATTGGTGTATGAGAATTTGTTAGTGGTAACCATAGATATTTACATTCTATCACTCTAAATATCAATTTTTGGAAAACTCTCAGATGATGTGAAGTTAAAAATGAAGTTGGATGAGCTAAAGGAGCTTGATGAGAAGGTTTTTTACCTTGAAAAATCATTAATTCCCTTATAATAAGACCAAAATAACCTTTAATAATGACAGTATTCTTAGTTCATTCATCTATGGAGAACTAGTGTTGGCTCATAGGAGACGAATGATACTAGGAAAGAATCCTCCGAAGCTGGAACCCAAATGGGAAGGGCCTTTCATCATAAATAATTTCTATCAAAATGGAGCTTACTCACTAGACATAATATATGGGGTGTGTGTCACACCACCCACCAATGCAATATTTCTAAAGAAATAAATTGTATAGTTGTCATCATTAGACCTTCATCTTGGTTGCAAGATGTGAAAGTGTACGAGAACATCCTCACCGCATGAAATTAAAATAAAATAGATCCCCTAATGATTAGTTTTCATGTATATTGGGTGACCCAAGTCCTAAAAAAAATATTTTAAAAGGAAATCATCCAATTTATTCATAGTAATACACCAAACTACATGGTGTCATAAGTCCTGGTATTATGACTTTAAACTATATATCATTCTATGTTCTAATAAAAATACTTTAAAACATAAAATGTCCTATTTCGTAAATAAAAAATAGTAAATTGAAAAACATCATATGTCTGAGTAGTACGACTTTAAACTACTATCACATAACGTCATTACCGCATAACATTAAACCGAACAACAAAGGTCCTCACCACAAGATGTTATACTACATGGGAATCATTACATCCCTAATGATTCATCACACATGACCTGGATCTATAAAAAATAAGGATGAAATTTCCACATCCCCATGTGAAATTTATCTACACATAGGGGATATCTTCATTTAAGAACAATATGTGGCTTGATTCCTACCATCACAAGATACATAGTGACGCACGAACCTCTATTCTTGGGAATGTCCATAATACTCATATTCACTGACACTAGTTGATCATCATCCTTTACACATGATGTTAAATTTCAAAATAGATGTTCTTATCACATGATGTACAATAGCACGAATCAACAATCATGCTTCCCTTTTACACCAGTTGGCCCAAATCCTAACTGCAAGATGTTAATCTGCACAATTGATGTCCTTTCAGCATGACATTGAACTACATGGGATTTCCAGAACTATGTATGGATTGATTATCATTTTTTAAGAGGTACATAGGGTTTCCTTGATCCTATATATTGGTAAAACCACCACAGGATACATAGTTCCCCTGTCATATCCTTAATTTCTCCTAAATAGTGAGAGGCTCCCTTTCTATTCCTTATTTCTAACACTGGTCATAACATATGTGATATTGGAATATTAGAAAGTTATTCCCAAAAATAAAATGAATAATAGCTTATGTCATGGTAATCATGGTATTGAATTCGAGTCCTTAAAATAAAAACATGATTCCTCACCACATGAAGTTAAACGGTATGGATGATGTCTCTTTCATGATATAACGTTGTACATTCTTGTGTACCTCTCCCAAGAAGTTCATTATTTGCATTGATTTGACTCCTACAACAGATTAAATTAATTACTTTGATTGGATTGATTCATGTCATCACAACATATGTAGTGTCTCTTAGATCTCTAATCTTAGGCCCAACTACAACAATCATTAGAAACAATTCCCAACTCTATGTATGAGTAAGACCTGCGTAGAGAATTTATTATTCAAGAAATATGTTTGGATTGATTTCTATCATCATAGGAAGCATATTGATGATAGGATTCCCAATTCTAGGCCTAGAAAAAATGACTGATACCCATATCCTCACAGTATGATGATTAAATTGTAATGTAAACATCCTAGTTTAATGACATTAAAAACACACAAAAAATATATAATAATTTTATAGAGTGAAATTAGAAGGAAAATGTCCCCACCACATGACCTTAGACAGTACCAATGTAATCATATACCCCATAAACAATGTTAAACTATAAATACCAGCATCCATTGTCTTCTTTTATCAATGGAGCACAAGATACTTACCCTCATCATCCCAAGTATGGGTTACTTCAACCATATTTTAAAACCATTAATCCATAATTCACACTTTATGTATTGATCACCTTATGATTCCAAAAAAAAATCATTGCCCTATGAAATAGATACATGGCTCCAAGTTCCCCATTGTTTAACTATGCATTCATTCCTATGGCTCTTACATAAGTTCCTATGGTCATAAACCAAATGGGTCATTCTTCAAAAATGTTATTCTGATACTTGTGATCCCTAACATCACCCTGATAGAACTCAACACCTTAGTGTGTTCAAATAAAATCTATGTATGATTGTATAATATCATTATTTAATACATGAAAACCTTGACCCGTGATTTAAAATATTTTCATCTCCCTCTCAGAAGGATGATGGGTCACAATTGAACTAGGGTATTCTTATTAGGCTCTTAAATATCATCCCCCGTGTTAGGTCCATGTTCATAATATATTCATTGACTAAAAAATTTTGGTTATGACTTATCTCACCCTCACTCCAACAATCCAGGTGGACCTAGAATCCCTAGTATTTCTCCCAAAACCAATATTACCACCATAAATATTCCATGTCCCATAAAAAAGAGTAGAGAAACCTCTATTTGAAAATACTATCAACACATAAGGTATTTTACCTAGCAACCAAAGAAACCAACTCATTTCAGTTAAGGAGCTATAATCCCTATGAGCCTCGACAACATGTTACAACCCAAAAATTCATTAATGAAAATTTATCTTGATCTAATTAAATGTATTATTATGGTTATATAAAATGTGAACTTAAATGGTTTTATGTTTTTGGATTTTAAAATATCTTTATTAATTGTGATCATTTCTAATATAGTCTTTGAATAGTGATCACATGATTAGTATAAATATAGGGCTTTAACAAATCCAATTTACTCAGACAAAGGAAGTAATGGAATCATTCAGTAGAATTTCCCTATAAGAAGCTCATTTGTTGGAGCTCATAAATTAGGTGGCATCATTGGTATTTGCTCTTGAATAATCCTAAGCTGAGCTTGAACACATGAATCTTGAGCAGAACCGACTACGGGAGAAGTGGAAGTTAATAGAGATTACCACCCGAGTGATGTTATCTGAGCCACCCCAAGAGTCTGTCACCATCGCACACCTTACCATTTGTTCTTATGAATGTGTTATAAGGTATTATGTAACAATACCCTAGAACTATAACAATGTACATTATTTTTGTATAAATAATTTTCATTCATTTTTTTATTGTTACTTTATAAATAGTTTTTAAAGCACAAATAGTATTTTTAGTTAATATTCAACTAAGAAATATATTTTGATGAATTAATGGATTTTTTAATTAAAAAATATTTTAATAAAATATTATTATTAAATTAATTTTTATGAAATATAAATGATCATATAATTTTTTGAATTCAATTGTAATTTTTATTAAGGTTTGAAAACTGTTTTTTTCAAAACCCATGAATTTTTGGTAAATGTCGGTTTTTATTTTAAAAGTAAAAATTCACATATTTATAAAATTATTTAGATAAAATTAATATTATTTTTAGAATCAGGATGTTGAAATTATCCAATGGTGAATTTTTCATAATTTTTTGAGATAGCCGAATTTTTGGGTAAAAATTAAATACCATTTATATATGCAATGTGTTTTATAACATCATAATGACCTAATAGTGAGGTAATAAAATACTATAAACATTATGTTAGGCCAATATATGTTTTATCATTAAAATAATGTGATTTTAGATTTGTTTGATTTATTTTAAAAATCTTTTTTGGACCCTCCAAGACTTATAAAACATTTTTTTCTTTTTAAATTGTTTTCCTTGAGAGTGTGACTCACCTCCACATAAGAAACCCTGTTATTTTATGAAGTTAGGACATTGGACTTATAAAGTATTTTTTTCCAATCCACTTTGGCAAAAACCATGGTCTGGTTTTTGGTATTGATTAGTTTAATGTGAGGTGTCCCAAACCTATATAATAAAAAAATTCCCTCTCCTTTCCTGTATAAACCCACCCAAGATTACACTTACTCTTCACTCAAATAATTTTTAGTTAGACAAACTCCTGAAATATTCTCTCTAGAATCATCCCAAGGTTCCCCAAGATCCCAAGAAGCCTCTCTCAAGCCTCTCCTAATCCTTTGGGATCACACTTCCAAGTAAGGGATTTCTTCCTTTCTCATTTTTGTCTAATTTTAGTTAAGTTGTTATGACCTTTTGTTTTCAATTAAAAATGTTGGGGTATGATTTAGAACCTCCCCCATACTATCCTATTTATTTTTGGATGATGGGATACCCCTTTCTCTCTCATGAAATCCTCTCATGTACACCTGTTACCATGCTGAAATTCTATGACGGATTTCTCTCTCCTCTTTTACATCCAAGTAATTCTTTTGTATTATGCATCTAAATTACATTAAGTTTGTTGGTAAATGTGTCCATATGACCCCCTTACTGTAAATTTCATGTACATATGATGAGACACCATTTTCTATCTCATCAACTATTTTCATGAATCCTTATGTCACAACGTTATGCTGCTGAAATTGCACCACATTTTTCCAAGCCAGGATCAGTGTGTAGCGAATACCATACCCATGTCTCTATCAAGGGTATTCACCTTTATGCACATATACATATTGAATAGTAATTTCATGTATTTATTCCACATTACTTAATCATGGAATAACTTATGACGTTGATTTATTCCATGTTATATGATCCATATGACACACTTATGCATGAAATGAAATGTTTAAGAAGGGTGTGCCCTGATAGCACTCCAATGCATTGGGTAAAGTATAGTATCATGATACATCATGTGCAATGGGTTTTGACTCAATATAATTCAAGTGCAAAGAGGTTTTACTCATGCTTCATGTGAAATGAGTGTTTACTCATGCTCTATGTGCAGTGATCCTTGGCTCATGCTAATTCCATGTTAAGTGTTGTTGCCACATTTCCATATTATGATTATCATGATTTATCATGACTTTATGTTCATGTTTCTCTTGTGATCCATTGATATGACTATTGTCTAACATGTATTATATTACTCATGTTATTCCATTTTTATTCCCTTATTGGGATTTATAGCTCATTATTTTCTTATACATGTCCTAAGGTTATCCCATGTAATGCTAAGTACGATGGAATGTAGTGGTCTTGTAAAGGAAGTTTTCAATAAATATGTTGTGTGTTTTATGTTCTAAGGTGTTATTTAATGTTCATAAGACCCAAATACACTAGACCTCTCAATATTATATATTGTATCAAGTGAATATTTTATGTAATATGTCATCTTTAAGTGTGTAATAAAAAGAAGGGTTGTTATACAGCACCACTACAGAACTCAAATCCACATGGTGTTTTGGGAAATTCCTAGAATTTATATACCATATTCTATGATCATAGATCAATTTCAAATATTAATGATTTAAGGTGTATGGAATTATATTTTCTGGCCTAAAAGAACATGAGTTGCAGTGATAGAAGGTATGAGCTAAAATATCATAAATACATTGATAGAAGTTATGAGATAAAAGAACCTAAACTATAGAGATATAATGTATGTGAGAAAAGAGGCTATTATACATTGATAAAAGTTATGAACTAAAATATGCTAAAAAATAGATAAATGGGCAGATATAAAATAACCTAAAATATAGAACATCATAAATTTATTGTACAAGAATGGAAGGGCTTGTAAGTCCCATCATATGGCCTAGGTAAACATAAATATCCTCTTCTAAAGCCTATTGGTTTCATAAAAAAATAAATCAATGACCCACATAGACATTTATTCTACCCAAATATCCTTATATTAATCAGTTAATGACAAGATATTTTTAGTAGATATATCAATTATGAATCTCATGTTGGTGGGAATTTATGAGAACTTCTCTAGAAGAATTTGTTATAATTTATTTATTTTGATCTGTACATTCAGGTATACATTTTACAATACAATAGATTTGTAATGCGGGTGATTCTTATAACATCATATTAGTAAAATTTCTTACACTTCATCAATGGATGAATATTTAACAACAAAAAATATATGTCATAAAATCCAATCATTCATAGCATATTGAAGGAGGATTCTCCACATATTGGAGTATCTCCAATGAAAATATATGCCAAGGAAAAGTTGAAAAGTTATAACTCCACCATAGAATGTTATTAGTAAAATCTCTGAATTCTTAAATCCCCTTCTCCAGGGTGGTATCCGATTGGCATAACTAGTCAACAGACTCAGTTTCCTCTTTCGATACCCTCTAAAACTCCGATTACCTAGTGATGACTTCATAAATCACTTTCCTCACCATGTTATGAATAACATGTTTCTCCAACACATTATTTTTTAACATCCATAGTAAATATTGAAACAATGATAGATCTACTTGATGAGGAATGATATAATATTGAAGGCAGTCAATGGAATATTGGAGATGGTCAACTTCAATCTTCCTAGTGCTAATAATGTCTCGACAAGATGCCACTGTAACACCCTGTTTTATTTAAAGCCTTATAGATAACAATTATATGTTTAGTGCCATTAAAGCCTTCTTTAACAAAAAAAATGTAAAAGGTAAAACACGTAACTCTTTTATTTATTTAATTAAGAACAAGACACTAAAGAGTCTTATAACATCCGAGTTACAAGAAAAGCTCACTAACCATAAATGCCAAATAAAAACCCTAGAACGATCACTGGAAGACTACTCAGGATAAAAACAAGCCCGACTTCGTAGTGTGGATCACTGGGATCCATCATAAGCATTAGGATGGCCAATGCCACGGTGGTTGTGCTGAGTACCAGTGGAATATATAGAACCATCCTTAGTTGACAAACCGACTTCAAAATATGAATACCAAGACTTCATATTTATAAAGGTTCCGCATAGTCGTTGCAAAGTTTACCATTGTAGATGACCGTTGGGATTTAAATCCGAAGGCCTTTAGGGTCTTGCTAAATACAGTCATAATAATTAAGACTCCTTTATTTTTCTTAATGAATCTGTTTGATTTGTAGTTTAAGTTCTAAAGAAACAACATAAATATATATCTACACATTCTTTTTTTTCTATTATCTTTATTTATATGAAGTTACCATACTTTATAAAATTATTTTTTTTCTTCAACGTAAAATGAAAATTTATTTTGAAATTTTGGGTTAAATAATCAATTTTTTTTAATAAAATATAGATGTAAATTAAGATTAGTGACAATAAATAGAGGATAAGTGATATTGACTTATATAAATTGATAAATTAAACAAATAAAGGAAAAATAAAAATATTTTTTGATAGGGGAGAATTAATTAATGCACGTGTATATTAAAAGACTTTATACCTTCTTAAAATAATAAAAGTGGTTAATAATTGAAGGTAAATAATAATAGAGATCATATAATAAGTATAATAGAAAAATAATAAGAAAACGCATGGGGGAGACCCGCGTTTTCTTTTAAAACTCAGTTTCTCTCTACGGACCGTCTGATCCTCCCCTTCCATCACGACTGTCCTTTTTTTTAACACCGCAGCACTTAGGGGCCATCTGATCAGATCTCGGGTAATCCTGGCCACTGTTTTCTTCTTCTTCGGATCTCCGATTTTCTCCACCCCACGGTTTTCTTCTTCCTCGCGCCGCTGTACCAGTAGGATAGGCAGCGTCTTCTTCTTCCCTAGGCCGGCGAGTGGACCCGACTACCTCTTACTTTCCACAGGTTGGCACTGACACGACCTCGTTTACCCCGTAAATATCTCCACGCAAGGAGAGGCCCTATCATTAAGCTTCGGTTTGCACCGAAGGCAAGGAGGGTTTTGCACTGTGTATTCTTTAATCCTTCGACCACCGATCTGGCATCGTCACCTACATCGTTTTCTCCTCCTCACCGAGCGAAGGTAAGGGAGATTTTATTGTCTTGCTTTTATCAGTTCCGATGAACATGTACATGGCTATATACACTTCACACACATATACATATATAAATTTATACACATATATATGTATATAAGGCCTTATGAACCGATTACACTTGCTTTCTCTTCCTGCATGGAGAACCAAATAAGGGTAAGGGAACTCGGGAGACTTGTTTTATTTTGGTTCGGGTATTTTCATATACCTATATATGTTTGAGTATATATATTTATAAGAATATATATATAAGATGATATATGCAGATATACAAATTTCTTCTCTATGTTTATAACCCTTGTTTTATTCTGTCCTATGAAAAAATGGAGTTTGCGGGTAATTTTATAAACATGTAAGATTATAAAAATATATGAATCATATAGATATATATGTACATGTGATTATATAAGGTGTATATGTACATCTATGTGCGAATATGAGGATGAGATTATTTATTTGTTTTAAAATTTACCACAATATAACATGAAGATTTATTAAAATTATATTTACCCTTTAAGATTATTGCTTCAAGAACAATACCCAAAACTATTTATATACATGTTTATATGTATGATGAATTTTAAGGATTGGTTTGGTATCAAAATGATTCCTGCAACTGAAAATATCATTTATCAGCGTTTTTGACAAATCATGCACTTTTTGTGAAATATGTGGTGTGAACCCCTTAAGAATTTATATGTGGCCAGGTGAATGTGTATTCCTAAGTTCAGTTTCCAAAACCCTGTTTCAATTAATTATTATCAGGACTTGGTTTATGTTTTTTTGAAACATTTAGGTTTCTAATAATTTTAATGGATGCTAATCCATCATGTATGTTGCACCAGTGGACTAGCTTAACCTGTAAAGTTATGTACCCTCGATGAAATTTATACTTGTAAAGAATGAGTTTCTGTGTGTTTTAAAGAGATGAACTATGAATTTATGGGTTTTATTTAATGAACATGACGTAATTTTACATGACAATCCTTTATTTTCAGTGTTCCAGTTATTTTTGCATGTACAAGAGTAAGTTGATTTAGTTTATTTACATCACTACTTAATCTGAAGACAAAATCCTAGTTCTTTTAACATTTACGTTATGATCCACTTCAAGTTATAAATATGTATGTAAAAAAGGGGGTTTGATTAAGAATGTATGAATGAAACCCTATGAATGAAAGAGCATGTCAAGATATGTGAGGGATGTTTTGGAATTAAATATTTATGGATGGGTGCGCCCAGAATTATATAGCGCTCCAATGCATTGGGTAAAGTAAGAGTCTCATGAGACGTTATGTGAGACGATCTTGGAAGATAGCCTTGGCTTGTGCTTTTATGTGCGATGGTCTTGGTGGTTAGCCTTGTCTTGTGCTTTTATGTGCGACGGTCTTGGCGGTTAGCCTTGGCTTATGCTACTATGGGAAACGGGATTGGCGATTAGCCTTGACCCATATTAAGTATGTTTTATAGTCTTGACGCAAGGTCTTGACAAAGTCTGGAATTATACATTCCCTCTGCATGTGATGATAAATGGTCAACCAGGGGTTAGTCCAACTAACAAGACATCCCCTAGTTGAAAATTCCCTTGACTATGAGAATGAATTTATGAAATTATAACTTAACACGTGTGGTATGCTATTATAAGAACCTTATGTTCCAATGTATCATGGTATGAATGTCTTCCCTGCTTACACTCAATATTTTAGAACTAAAGTAATTTTGGTTGTAAGTTGTGCATCATCTATTCTTCACATGCTTGCTCTCTCTAATTCATGTCTTCTTTTAATCTTATTTTAAGTACATACTTCTTCTCTGTGCAAGTGGTTTTCAAAAATGTAGTATTTTCATGTTTTAAGAAAAGACAATGCTTTGTTTTTAGTGAAGTGATTTATTAGCTTCAAAAGGGCTTCTTTGAGAAAGAGTTTTCTTAAAAAGTTTTTAAAACCCCTTACTAGGCATATTTTCTCACCCTACATTTTTGTTTTAAATTTTTTAGGCATGGTTTGTACTAATGAAGTTTATCAGAAGTAGCTAGTTTCCGAGAATCCTGAGCCTCGCGATCTTCTATAGTAATGGGACATGATATATTATCTGTAAATGTTGTAATGAAATGTTAGTATATCATGTCTCATAAGGCACCCGGGGATCGGGGTCCTTACAGTTGGTATCAGAGGATGGGTTCAGGAAACTCTGGAAAACAAGGTGGTATGAACATATTACTATGATTAACTAAGTAAAAATGTAATAACTTTCAGATGGCTGGTGGAAATATACCTACCAGCCTACTATCACTTCCCACTGAGGCTCTAGAGAACATTATATCTCTAGCTATTCGTGATAACTTTCTTAATTACGCCCGAATTCACATGACATGTAAGCACCTGTATGACGTGTCAAATTCTCCTAGGGTGCCTAGTCTACACCAGGGGTTGGGAATGGATTATCTCCTAATGATGACAACCCAATTCCCCTCTTATGCACGTCAGGGAAAGTATCACGAGGGACTCTTCCAAGTGTTCACGACTGGTGAAGAATTTGGCACAATGCTTGATAACCCCTTTCAAGAAGTTGTTGCTTCTGGAGACCTCCGAGCGGCTTACCTATGTAAGATTTTGCACTACGGCTTCTGGGGCCAGTTGATGGACTTTGGGGTGTTGGAAGATGAGTCCACCCGATTGTCTCTTAGTCAAGAGGTGTATAATGATGTTTCTCACCTCCATACCCCTCATGATAAACTCAAGAGGCGTCATAAATGTTCCCATGAGTTTAACCCCGTCTATTCAGCTTGTGTGTGGTTTGAAGAGTTAGGGAGTTTTGCCTCTCCTTGTGGTGTTTGTTTAGTAAACTCAGGCTTTGTTATATAAACTTTTTCATAAATGAAAGTATTATGTTCCCTTTCCTGCCTCTACCTTACCAGTGTTGTTATGTGTTTCCATTAGAATGTTTTTTTTTTCAGATGGCTGGTCAAACGAACATCTCATCACTACCCGATGAGTTAGTAGAGGTTATTATGATCAGGACATGTACGGTGGATTATCCATATTTTCTCCACCTGCGAGGGTCTTGCTAACTCCTTCTTGATTTAGCAAACGGTCCTGAGATTCTTCGTTTGTGTCAGGAGGATTATCGTTTTTTTCATCTCATCGCCACTGCTCAACTCCCCTGCTATAGGTGAAGGGGAAGGTACTACGAAGGCATCTTCCAGTGTTTTACTCTAGTGCAGAACTTTTCTGATAGAGATTCCTTGCTCATAGCTGCCCAGGATGGCCACCTTAGTGCAGCCTTTATGTTCCAAGTCTTAAATTCCAGTCTCCTCAATCGCATCATTCCCCTCGATTACCTCTAGCGTGATGTAGCTTGGAGAGTTATCAGGGAATTTATCTACTCGTACGTTTCCGAGCTTTTCACCACACGAGCCTCCCTTTGGAAACCTGTCTGCAGTACACACAAGCAGGAGTACAAGACATACTGCTCAAAGTTCATCTGGGCAAGGGAAACGGAAGAACTATGTACCAACTTTGGTATTCTGTTAACCGATCTGGATCCCCTATTTTGGTAGAGTTGTACAACTAAGGTTTTTGTTTTTTTCTTTTTATGAATAGAATTGCGAGGACTCAATTCTTTGAAGGGGAAAATAGTGTAACACTCTGTTTTATTACAAGCCTTATAAATAACAATTATATGTTTAGTGCCATTAAATCCTTCTTTAACAAAACAAAATGTAAAAGGTAAAACATGTAACTCTTTTATTTATTTAATTAAGAACATGACACTGAAGAGTCTTACAACATCCGAGTTACAAGAAAATCTCACTAACCATAAATTCCAAATAAAAACCCTAGAACAATCACCGGAATACTACTCAGGATAAAAACAAGCCTGACTTCGTAGTGTGGATCACTAGGATCCATCATAAGCATTAGGATGGCCAATGCCACGGCGACCGTTCTGAGTACCAGTGCAATGTAGAGAACCATCCTTAGCTGACAAACCGACTTCAAAATATGAATACCAAGACTTCATATTTATAAAGGTTTCGCATAGCCTTTTCAAATTTTACCATTGTTTTCTTTTCAAGATGACCGTTGGGATTTAAATCTGAAGGCCTTTAGGGTATTTCTAAATACAGTCATAATAATTAAGACTCCTTTATTTTTCTTCATGAATCTATTTTATTTTTAGTTTAAGTTCTAAAGAAACAAAATAAATAAATATATATATATATCTACACATTCTTTGTTTTTCTATTAGCTTAATTATATGAAGTTACCATACTTTATAAAATTATGTTTTTCTTCAATGTAAAATGAAAATTTATTTTGAAATTTTGGGTTAAATAATCAATTTGTTTTAATAACATATAGATGTAAATTAAGATAAGTAACAATAAATAGAGGATAAGTGATATTAACTTACATAAATTGATAAATTAAATAAATAAGGGAAATTTAAAAATATGTTTTGATATGGGAGAATTAATTAATGCACATGTATATTAAAAGACTTTTGACCTTCTTAAAATAATAAAAGTGGTTAATAATTGAAGGTTAATAGTAATAGAGATCATATAATAAGTATAATAAAAAATAATAATAAAACGCAGGGGGGGAGACCCGCGTTTTCTTTTAAAACTTAGCTTCTCTCTACGGACCGTTCGATCCTCCCCTTCCATCATGACCGTCCTTTTTTAACGCCACAGTGCTTAGGGTCCATCTGATCAGATCTTGGGTAATCTTGGCCGCTGTTTTCTTCTTCTTCGAATCTCTGTTTTTCTCCACCCCACGGTTTTCTTCTTCCTCGTGTCGCTGTACCAGTAGGATAGGCAGCGTCTTTTTCTTCCCTAGGCTAGCGAGTGGGCCCAGCTACCTCTTACTTTCCACGGGTTAGCACCTACATGGCCTTGTTTACCCCGTCAATATCTCCATGCAAGGAGAGGCCCTGTCCTTAAGCTTCAGTTTGCACCGAAGGCAAGGAGGGTTTTGCACCGTGTGTTCTTTGATCCTTCGACCACCGATCTGGCGTCATCACCTACATCGTTTTCTCCTCCTCACCGAGCGAAGGTAAGGGAGATTTTCTTGTCTTGCTTTTAGTAGTTCTGATGAACATTTACATGGCTATATACACTTCACACACATATACATATATAAATTTATACACATATATATGTATATAAGGCCTTATGAACCGATTACACTTGCTTTCTCTTCCTGCATGGAGAACCAAATAAGGGTAAGGGAACTCCGGAGACTTGTTTTATTTTGTTTTGGGTATTTTCATATACATATATGTTCTTTGAGTATATATATTTATAATCATATATATATAAGATGATATATGCAGATATACAAATTTATTCTCTATGTTTATAACCCTTGTTTTATTCTACCCTATGAAAAAATGGAGTTTGCAGGTAATTTTATAAACATGTAATATTATACAAATATGTAAAGCATATAGATATATATTTACATGTGATTATATAAGGTGTATATGTACATCTTTGTGCGAATATGAGGACGAGCTTATTTATTTGTTTTAAAATTTACCACAATATAACATGAAGATTTATTAAAATTATATTTACCCTTTAAGATTATTACTTCAAGAACAATACCCAAAACTATTTATATACATGTTTATATGTATGATGAAGTTTAAGGATTAGTTTGATATCAAAATGATTCCTGCAACTGAAAATCTCATCTATCGATGTTTTTGAAAAATCATGCACTTTTTGTGAAATATGTGGCATGAACCCCTTAAGCATTTATATGTGGCCAGGTGAATGTGTATTCATAAGTTCAGTTTCCCAAACCCTATTTCAATTAATTATTATCAGGACTTGGTTTACGTTTTTTTGACACATATAAGTTTCTAATAATTTTAATGGATGTTAAGCCATCATGTATGTTGCACCAGTGGGCTGGCTTAACCTGCAAAGTTATGTACCCTCGATGAAATTTATACTTGTAAAGAATGAGTTTCTGCATGTTTTAAAGAGATGAAATATGAATTTATGGGTTTTATTTAATGAACATGACGTAATTTTACATGACATTTCTTTATGTTCAGTGTTCCAATTATTTTTGCATGTACAAGAGTAAGTTGATTTAGTTTATTTACATCACTACTTAATCTGAAGCCAAAAGCCTAGTTCTTTTAACATTTACATTATGATCCACGTCAAGTTATGAATATGTATGTAAAAATGGGGTTTGATTAAGAATTAATGAATGAAACCCTATGAATGAAATACCATGTCAAGATATATGAGGGATGTTTTGGACTTAAATGTTTATGGATGGTTGCGCCCGGAATTATATATCGCTCCAATGCATTGGGTAAAGTAAGAGTCTCATGAGACGTTATGTCCGACGGTCTTGGCGGATAGCCTTGGCTTGTGCTTTTATGTGTGATGGTCTTGGCGGTTAGCCTTGGCTTGTGCTTTTATGTGCGATGGTCTTGGCAGTTAGCCTTGGCTTGTGCTACTATGGGAAACGGGATTGGCGGTTAGCCTTGACCCGTATTAAGTATGTTTTATAGTCTTGACGCAAGGTCTTGAAAAAGTACGGAATTATACATTCCCTCTGCATGTGATGATAAATGGTCAACCAGGGGTTAGTCCAACTAACAAGACATTCCTTAGTTGAAAATTCCCTTGATTATGAGAATGAATTTATGAAATAAGAACTTAACACATGTGGTATGCTATTATAAGAACCTTATGTGCCAATGTATCACGTTTTGAATGTCTTCCCTACTTACACTCAATCTTTTAGAACTGAAGTAATTTTGGTTGTAAGTTGTGCATCATATATTCTTCACATGATTGTACTCTCTGATTCATGTCTTCTTTTAAGCTTATTTTAAGTACGTACTTCTTCTCTGTGCAAGTGGTTTTCAAAAATGTAGGATTTTCATGTTTTAATAAAAGATAATTCTTTGTTTTTAGTGAACTGTTTTATTAGCTTCAAAAGGGCTACTTGAGAAAGGGTTTTCTTAAAATGTTTTTAAAACCCCTTACTGGGAATATTTTCTCACCCTACGTTTTTGTTTTAAATTTTTCAGGCATGGTTTGTACTAATGAAGTTTATCAGAAGCAGCTGGTTTCCCAGAATCCTGAGCCTCGCGATCTTCTGTAGTAATGGGACATGATATATTATTTGTAAATTTTGTAATGAAATGTTAGTATATCATGTCTCATAAGGCACTCGGGGATCGGGGTCCTTACAGCCACACCCACTGCACATCGGGAAGCATCATGTAAGTCCTTGTACTTGTTATTCTTCATGAATGAGAAGCCTCTTTAGTTACCACCCTTGATTCAAAAGTCTACTTTTTTACTCATAGAGATACTAACTCTTTTAACCTATTATGGATGGATTTATAACCAAATCCATCATAATAAATGGTATTATTCATAAATTTAAGGTGGCACAACCGATCTTTAAAATCATCCAAGGGGGTCTCTGAAACAATGGCCCATGTCTCACTTAACATTTGTCATTTCAAGACACAAACCCTATTCCTTGATCTAATCCCATCCTATGAATGATAAAATATATCAAGGGATAAGTATCTTAATTAAAAAGTTGTTCTCATGGTTTTGGATGAAGTGGAAAGGGAATCAGTCCCTATATTGGTTGTTCTAATCAGAGGAACCCCCAAGGGAACATGGAATAGAGGCTCCAAACATTAGGTTGAAGACACTACAACAAGGGGATTATAGATATTTCAGCCCAAAGTTTAATCATTTGATGTCATCTAATAACAAAAAAATATGACCAATGTTAGTTATTAACTTTTCACAGTTTCTTCACTAGAAACATCCACTACCCTGGATCCATACATAGGTGATTAGGGAACACCCACATATGATGATAAACTTTATGGAACAATTGATGGTTTTCCTGAAGATTTAATTCTCTCACCACTCTTGATAGATATAGAAATAAAAGATAATATTAGGAGAAATGAAACAAAAAAAGTGTCCAGTATTGAATAAGTACTCACCTTCTCAAAAACATTCTTCCATCAAGGATATCATAGTAGCAGAAAAGATACATATATTAGTATCCTCAAAAGGTGTATTAATAAACACTGAATCCAGTGGGATCATCAGTAGAACATTTGTAGTAGGCAACGAGCTTGATTAAATCGAGACCTCAACCATCTGTGCTTCCTGATAGTTTGAGACTGACAGTGGAGTGTTTTCTAAAGAAACTAAACATTCTACAACATTATCAAATGTGGATACCATATCTTTCATGTAATCTCAGTAGATACCCGTGATTTTTTTTTGGAAAAATCAGAATGTGTTTCTAGAAAAAACTAAAATGAGAGTAGAGATAAATATCACACTTACATTAGGATTCTGGTGTAGAATTACCTCATAATGTAGAGTTATTCCTTTTCCTATTACCTTTATGATAAGGCTTCCCTGATGTTTTTGAGGATTATTTATTTTTATAGGAATGGAAATCCTTGCCTTCATTTGGGGAAATTGACATGGGGTTCCCTCATCATCAATCCACCAGTCACTAACAATTTCCTCTCCCACTACTATACCAAGGAGAGAATATAAAGTGTATGATAGAATTGTCCAATCTTCAGTATCATCCCAATATTTAAACATGGACACAAAGGTGGTCCATAAAGTTTCAACTCCACTAGGACCCTTTAAACATAGAAATGTGTTCCTCCTTGCCACTTCCTCTATAATGGGATAAACCTTTTTGTCCATGGAAATTTTCATCATACCCTGAACAACCATTTGGTGGAACATAATGGAATAAAACATAAAACCTATAATGTTTCCCAATACTATGTAAACATCTCTAAACAATTCCTTAACCTCCTTAGTCTGGATATTAAAATTGATACCAAGAGGGGCGGTAATATGCAGAAACCTTCCAAAGGTAAATCTGATTAGCACAACATATCCTAGAGAGAATCCTTTTATTTTTCATCCTCCAAGACTTACACTATATATATGAAATTGTAACTAATAAATCTCACATAGCTTCACCCTCTGGTACTACACTCATGGAAGCCACATCGGTTGGTGCTCATACTGGTGAAGGAATATTCCATATTTTCCTTGTGTAGTTCTTCTATTGTTGTTAGCCATATTGAATAAAATTTCTTGGAAGGCCTCATATTTTCCTTGTAAACCATTGGAATATTATAATTTTCACATTCCAATTTTGATAATTTCCAATTAGGATATGACCAAATCTAACTATCATTATAATGCTAGGATAAACCAACTATTGCATCATTGGTAGGAATGTTTATCTTATAATGATTATCCATCCTGGTAAACATATGGATAATTTGGTGAGTGGCCAAACAATTCTCCTCTTATCGAATATAAATAGAGTGAGTACATCTTGACTGGAGAAATAGTAATTAAAGGCTAAATTGATAGGGCACATATCATTCATAGAGGAGGTCCCATAAATATGGATGGAAAGGATAGTGACCTCATATAAACTCATACAAAAATTTAGGCCACACCATTATTAACCATATCACCCATCATCACTAGCCCATAGGATCTGAAGTAGAAATCATCATAATTACTGATATAATACCCAATATATTGAATATTTAGTATTCCTTAACTTACCCCACTAATACATTGAAGATATGGTTTGAATATATTGTTTGGGATTCTCTGGATGTTCATATATTCATAACCTTCTAGGTGATCCCAAATATAACCCCATAATAATTTAATGTCTCCCTAGATCCTATATGGTGTTTTTCCCTTGTAAACTTGGTGAGAAGGTGATAATGTTTGGATAGCATAGGGATGTATTTCAGAATATATCCCTCTTCCATAGAAGTCATAATAAGTAAAGTGGAAACTCTGATTCTACCATTTTCCTTTGTTGGAATAATGTATGCTCCCAGGTACATGGAAATAAAGATAGCTATGTGAATTTACCATTAAAAAATAAGAATAAATTCCCTTCCCCATTCTGTAAATTTCCATTATTCAACCATAGTTCAGTAAGTTCCCAACACACTCTGGGAGTCCTTCATATGATAGGCCCTTAGATTCTTATCTTCTTTCTCATAGAAAATCTTCATAATGAAGTATTCCTCCCAAATAGGGAATGGAATTTCTACTCCATGAAGTGGCTCCTACTGGAGGCCCTCTTCGTCTTTCCTGATCAGTTCTTGAGTGATAGGTGGAACTCTCGTTATGTCATCCCAAGTAGACTATGTTGAAAAAATCATCATACATCCTACCCATTATAGGTTATCCACATATCTATTCAACATCCAATAAGATAATGACCACCTCACCATGCGCGAGGTGGAATGTTTTTATATCTGGACTTTAATCTAAACATTTTTGTCATCATACCCTTGTTGTAATAAAAACATGTCTATGAAATCCCAAAATAAAATTGTACATTCCAATTTTTTTCTAATCCTTATTGAATTAATAAGTAATTTATTTCACCAAAAAGGGCCCTCCCCAATACATTTAGTAGCTACCCTCTAATCGAAATTCCCATTTGGGACCCCAACATATCTTCTAGTTCATAGAAGACTTATGTATTATATAGAAATAAATATGAACATCTGAATCGGGTTTTGGATTTTTTTACATCAATTTTTGTGAGAATATATGCCAGTATATGACTATATTCATAGTCCCCATCACCAGTTATGTATCCCCATATGATATGTTTTCCCAAAAGGTGTTGTGGGTTTTATAAACCTAGTAGAAGGTTATGACCAATGAACACAATGAATGAATATGTGTCTCATTAGTATGAACAAAAACCTAAATGGAAATATAGTCTAAAAGGGGATATTCCCCAAGTTTTACTCCCATCAACTCTTCCATCCACATCAAAAATGACCTAATAGAAAAAAAGACAAGTAGTATCTATGCTCACCACAATATAATTGCGTCGATCCAACATCATATTTGACTCCATCCTCAAATTCTTTTGAGAATATTTATGATATATGATAGATTTATGAACTCAAGAAAGTGGAATATGTCAGATAGATAAAAAATCCTATCAAAAATCATAAACTAGCAGTGTGATGCGCATTGAATGATTCATCAATGGGATATCCAAATTGCATATGGGGTTCACAAATCGATTAACTACAGATTATCTCAATGATCACATAACATCTAAGGCATCATGCAGTTGCATGAACCCTCAAAATACCTGTGATTTTGTGACATTGTAATTTTCATGGAAGCCATATAATAATAAAAGGATCATGCGATCAGGCCAACAGATCTCACAACACCCTCAATATGATCACTTTCCCACATACAGTGTTCAAACAATTACAAAAAATAGGTCTATTTATTGGTTTGAGTGGTTGTCTCGGTAAAATAAGTATTAGGAAGTAGTTCTCATAAAATTTTCCTAGTTAGAGGTCTCACGATGGGTTCTGGAGAGAAGTTATTACTCTGTTTTATGCAACAGAATAAGGGTTCAAGAACTCTGAAGAGATGAATATCCAGTTAATAAATCTATATATGTTCCCCTATTTATAGAAAATTCCACTAAATAGAAAATGTGACCCAAAATAGCAAATGTCACCCATGACACTGATTGAAGATAATTCCAAATCCTTAGGTAGGAATTTATATTCCTTAAAACTAAGACCATGTCCCTAATGATGTATCCCCTGATTAGGGGGGTTAGATTTGTTAATGAACATCAATTGAGTATCATAAAATTAAAAATGAATAAATACCTAAATATGGGTATTATTTTCCCCACAATGATAATTAATAATAAGTTTTCCATGATTACATTTCTCATGTGAACCCCCAGGAGACATGCATTCATGTGACTAGAAGAAGGTCACATGGGTGGCCACATGCATCGTATAGCTTGCAAGAAGGCCTCATGATGTCCCATGGACAAAGTTGCACTGTTCTTTCAATGTCACACCAGAAACTCAATGATAATGAGTTAGAATCTAGAAAATAACACCCTAGGTCATGAAAATTTTAAACTAGCAGATTCCTGATAAGCCATCCCATAATCCAAGGAACATGTGATAAAAATATACAAAATGAGGGAGCATGTTGTGGTCTAATATTTAATGTGAAAAATCATCAATATGGAGAGTTATTGTCTTAGAATACACTCTTAAAACATCTCTAGATCCCCAACATTTAACAAAAACAATGGAAATTAAAATGGAAAAGGTATGAGACTATTACTGTTGTAAAAATCATGCGACGTACCCCATGTGGTTTACACGACACCTGAAACCCATGGAGAGATATCTTAAACTCTAAATGAGTGTATGGAATCAAATAAAACTCCTAAAGTGAAATACCATATATATTTCCAACCATAATTTCACTCCACTTTTTGGTTCTGAAAAAAAAATGTGTTTCCCATGGTAAATGGTTGTGCATCACTGCAATACGATTTGTTGTTCATTCAATTAATCATCGATGGGGAGAATGATTTTCCTTGAAAACACTAAATAAAACACACAAGATCCCCTGACAATGTAAAATAAACTAGGAAAATAAATATGGGTAGTAGGGGGAACCTCTTGTTATCAAAAAAAAATCATGTGATACACTAACACGGTCTGACAACACCCCTTGACAAGCCACCCTTATCAAAAAAAATATCCCATAATGGTCTTCAGAGATCATGGGAAGGCATTTAAATAGGCTCCCTAATCTCATGATGTCACTTGGATATGTTGGTATGATAATAATAATTTACTTTTCCATCTACAAATGATTAATAAAGACCCCATTAATTATCTATAATCCAATAAATGGGTCTTTTATAGGATGGTCTGGCAGTTATTGAAAATCATGTGACACCCCAATAATGACCTAAGATAGGAACTTATGGAGATGTATGATTCCAAATACCTCCAACTACTCCATCCTAGATTTTTTCAATACACACCATGTATGGAGGAATATAATTGGGGTAGTGAGGCCAATAAAACCCCTAAAAAATAATGAATAATGTATCCTTACAAAAATGGATGATTGTTGAAATAGGAAAATGCATCCCCAAAATTTTCCAATGCTCCCATAAATGATCCAAGATAGTATATCATCTCGTAAGCTTCAATTTGATAGGTCATAGAGCCCTAACTGAGTTATGAATTAGGATTTATGGGTATTTAAAGTTGGGATGGAAAACTGGTTCGTAGAGCCCATTCGCGAAGCTCCCTCTACCACAGAGCAAGGAGGTGGGATGCTCTGCGAACCCCTTTGACATTAGTGAAGCCATCATAGAGAAAGGAGTTGGGATACTCTGTGAACCCATTTGACATTTCCGAACCCGCCGCGGAGCAAGGAGGCGGGATGCTCCGCGAAACCCTTTGAGGTTCGCGAACCTGTTGTGGAGCAGGGAGGCGGAATGCTCTACGAACCCCTTTGACGTTCACGATCCGCCACGGAGAAAGATCCGTCTTCGCACTAAGTGACCTCTACTTCACGACACCTCTCCCTTATAAATACTCAGATCACCCCCCCTTCATGGGGACGGTCACTCCGCCCCTTGGGTGATCAATCTCTCATTTTGCGGAGCTCCGATTTCTTTCACAAAGCAGCTCTATGAGCCCATGCTCTGCGAGTAGCTTCATTTGCAAAGCGACTCCACGATTCCATGCTCTACAAGAAGCTTCCTTCACGAAGCGACTCTGCGATTCCATGCTCCGCAAGTAGCTTCCTTCACGAAGCTGCTCTGCGAGTCCATGCTCCATGAGTAGCTTCCTTCGTGAAACTGTTCCATGATTCCATGATCTGCGAGCACCTTTTCTTTACAAATATGCTCTGTGAAAACCCATGCTCCATGAGACCCCATGAAAAATGGAGAGTCGCACCGTGAACTTTTCGAGCCAGGATGTCAGCATTTTCCATTACACCATTATGCGCACCCACCTTCCACCTATGGAATACCATGATTTTAGATACTCCTCTGCACACCATTAAACACCTTGAGTAAAATATTCCTCTTGGTTCGTTTATCATGTCGTGAGTTGAGATTATCCTCATCAATTACCCAAGTACCTTGAGTCAAACCATTCTTCAAGAAACTCATCCAAACCCAATCACTTGGCTCATATGCTAGGTTGAACCAGAAAGGGTCGCCCTTACGTAAGTCCCAACACCATCCATTTCTAGGTGCCTTATGCCTAATAGTCATATCTATATGACTTTAAACTATAGTAATATTTATATGACCGATATAGGATGCCACTTGCTCTAGACGAGAGATGCCTCATGCTCCAATAATGAGATGTCAACAGTCATCTCTACATGACTATAAACTGTAGTGCACCCTATGTCCCAAACATAGGATTCCTCTTGCTCCAAACAAGAGATTTCTTATGATCCAAGCATGAGATGACAATAGTCCTATATACATGAATATAAACTATAGTACAGCCTATGTTCCAAACATAGGATGCCTCTTACTCAATATAAGATATGCCTTATGCGCCAAGCATAAGATGATAGTAGTCCTTTCTACATGACTCTAAAATATAGTATGTCCTATGTTCCAAACATTGGATGCATATTTCTCTAAACAAGAGATTCCTTATTCTCCAAGCATAAGATGCCAATAGTCCTCTTCACATGACTATAAACTGTAGAATTCCCTATCATTCAATAATAGGATGCATCATGTTCCAAATAAGAGATGCCTTATGTGCTAAGCATAAGATTCCTCATTCCATGGTTACAGTGGCATAATTTCAGGAGCATTGGAATCCATTAAAACAATCCATCACTTCACCTCACGATTTGCGTGTCCTTCATTCATATCTTCATCCACTTTCATGTCTGAAGGGACCCCCTAATGGCCTGGTCTCATGCCACATCGGTTCCCCTACCATCATGGGCCAACGCCCTGGAAGACTTTTGACGACACTTTAAGTCAGGTCCTATGTTTCAAACACGATCAACAGTCAACCTTCATTTGTTTGTCCCCATTTCAAGATAACACGTTATAGATGCTGTGTTTCGAACTCGGTCAACAGTTATCCTCCATCGCCATGCCACCCTCATTACGTTCTGAGTATCAGGCATGTGATTCACAATTTTCATCTCCCTTTGTTTGGATTGATTCAAATTCCCCTTGGTGTTATCCCTCTTGAGGACTAATGCATAGGTGAAGGCCTCAACCCACTACTGGGTTGGGATGACCTCATTGCTAGACATGAGGAAGACATTACAGGATTCTTCCTTGCGTAAGCCCCATGCACCATTTCCACTCTATAGCAACACATGGGTAGCTTCCTTGCGTAAGCCCCATTCACTATTTTCACTCCATAGTGGCACCTGGGCTACTAATCACGTGTAAGCCCCTATTTCCACTTTGGGCTACTAACCACGTGTAATCCCCACTCTACTTCCCACGGATGCACCTTTCACGACATGATCATCAGGCCTTTGCTACCTATTGTTTCTCACACCGAGCATGAATCACGTGGTCTTAGAGTAATCATTGACCATGAAATCCTATCTGGGCAGCCTAGAGTGTAAGCCCCACACACCTCTCCTGAACTACAAGGTCTTTGGTCCTTACCAAGGCGAGGTATGTAGGAAGCCTCCCTGAGGTTCAAGCCCACCATACATTGGTTCCAACCCCCTTCACATTGATTCCCACTCCACCTAAACTATGTGGTATTTGATACTTACCAAGGCAAGGTACGTAGGAAGCCTCCCTGAGGTTCAACCCCACCATCCATTGGTTCTGAACCCCTTCATGTTGGTTCCCACTACACCTAAACTATGTGGTATTTGATCCTTGCCAAGGTGAGGTATGTAGGAAGCCTCCCTGAGGTTCAAGACCACCACCCATTGGTCCTGAACATATTCACATCGGTTCAACAACACCCTTCTGAACTACGAGGTCTTTGATCCTTGCCAAGGTAGGGTACGTAGGAAGCCTCCCTGAGGTTCAATCCCAACAGCCATTGGTCCCGACCATCTTCACATCGGTTCCCACCATTCTAAACTATGAGTTCTTTGATTCTTTCCAAGGCAGGGTAAGTAGGAAGCCTCCCTAAGGTTTAATCCCACCATCCATTAGTTCTGACCCCCCCCCCCCCCTTCACATCGTACCACCTTCATCCCGCATGACGTTAAACTGCATGCCCCCTTTTTTTCTTGCACAACGTTAAACTGCATCCACCATCCAGTAGTAATTCGTTGTGACCCCATCCAGCGGTAAGATGTTGAAGTCCCCAATTGATGGTAATCCATATTCAGATGAACTATGTGGACTTTGATTCCCTGCCACGAGGATACGTAGGAAGCCTCTCTAAGGTTCAAGCCCATCACTAATGTCTCATCCTGATATCTCCCTTGAGCCTATGTGTTTCAGGAAGGTCGTGACCCAACCTAGAGTATTTATTTCCTCTATATCCCATACATGCATCCATTCTCATGGGTTGCCTCCTCAGGTGTCCCATCATCCCATTGAACTAAGAGTACTTTTATTCCCTACCATGGGGATACATAGGAAGTCTCTTAGAGGCTCAATCCCAACACTAACGTCACCTTCATGATGGATCCATATCATTCCCCCTCCACTTAATTAAAATCTTCATCATCCATACTAATTATTAATCGGGCCGCCACATCCTGGTGAGATGATGTCATTCATCCCAGCGCCGCTCCTTGCGACACCTGGGCAGAAAACCATGCATAAGCCCCACTCAATCCATAACCATCCACCCAAGAGTATCCCTCTTGGGATGGGCTATTATCTATGTGTAATCCCTAGCATGTATTTGGGGTTTTTTCCTCTGTGTACACCCTATTTCATCACCCCTTTGAACTACGTGGGTTTTGATCCCTTTTGTCTACATAGGGTACATAGGAAACCTCCACGAGGTTCAATCTCAGCCAAAGGTAAACCTTGGTTTTTTCCTATTCTGGGGTGCACACTCCCTGATCCTCCCTCGGTGGTGTCCAGATCAGCCTTCATAGTGTGACATCTTCTCTTTATGGGACACACCATCCTGGGTCTTCTCTTATTGAGTTTTCGGATCCATCCACCTGATAAACACTCCTAGCACTCCCTCCTAAGGATATAAAAATATGATCGGTCTCTATGGGACGTTTTGATCCCCCTCATTCTGTCTCTACAAGATGTTAAACTCGCAGCCTACCACGTGTTAATCATGAGATACCTAAGGAAAACCTCGGAAGACATGCCTTTGGTGTAACCTTCTCTGCAAGATGTTAAACTCGCGGCATACCCCGTGTTAAACATGGGAAGATGAGGAAAACCTCAGAGGCATGCCTCTGACATAAGATACCTTGTGACTGACGTGGGATGCCTCGGGTCATGCACCCTTTGAGATGCCCTCTTATGAGGAAGAATACATGTTCCACAATGTCCATCCATCTAGATATTCTCTGACAAGCCTAATGATACCATCTACTCTAACTGAAGGTTGCTACCATGTCAAGACCCCATGGAATGTACTGATAGAAGTAGTGTAATTAACCGGAATCCACAAAGATATGGCACTAGAAATGAGATTCACGAACCATGACTTAATATTTAAGGGAGAACCGGTCTAGGTAACGAGTTCTAAGGAGGAATCCACAGAAGGAATAACCAACATCCCATCATTCTGTTTCGATCACAGAGAAAACGTCCCTGGATAAGGAACGAATATTTCCCTCCTTTGGAAAGTGGGAATGCGGGGAAATAGCTATGTTCCCTCCCCAGACGGATGTGTGTGCCCTGGAGAAAGCGTCAGAAACAATGATGGAATGGAACATTATATGAAAAAACCAAATATGTAGAGAGGATTTCATGGAGTGGATGATCTCGCGATTGAGATTGTTTTTTTCATGTAAGATCTAGGGAACAATGGGAGATTTCTTGAAAGATTCATAGACAATGCACAAGATCACTTATATATCACAAATAGGACTTCTAGATGGTTGTGTGAGGGACATATAACATATTTTCAAAAACACGTGATATATAAAAAACGGTAAACTAAAAAATATATGGAATACTCAACAAAAGGTTGGATAAAAGTCTAAAATAATGGGAAATTACACGATGAAAATAAAAAATGATCTTCATGGGATTTAAATGAATAACACGGGTCATGAAACATCACTACCACATGTCTCCAAAGTCACATGATGTTCCTTTGGTATAATATTTGTATCATGTTAAGTCCCATGGACATGTCACATCAAGTCTCATGGTGTCCCTAGGCATGCCAACCAAGTCTCATGAAAGACATTGACCTTGCCATACAATAGTCACAATGTCCTCTAGACATGTCACCCAGATCATATGGTGACATTTGTATGTATCAGATAAGTGTCAGAATAGCACCAGGTCATATCATCTGAATCTTGTGACATCCCTTGGACACATTAGCTGACTCTTGGGATAACTCCAAGATATGTCAGCTAGGACATAATACACCCTACAATACATGTCACACTAACCCTCACAACACCCTCCAAGTATGTTAGTGGGCATTCCTGATGACACTAGGAAAAGTATGTTGGCTCATGCAATGCCCTATAATATTAACAGTCGAGACCACATGATGAATTCTAGGAAAAGATGGTTGGGTCATGTGATTTCCTCTAGATAATTCAGAATTGATCATGCAATAACCAGCAGACATTTAATATAGTTTATGTAATATCTCTCATACAAGTCACCTGGATCATGAAATTGTATTTGGACATGTTAGGAAGACATCCTCTAACATTTCAAGAATACAATCAAGGTTTTTTGAGTGGGAAATCAATTCATGATAGGTAGACAAGTATGCCATGTCAATCTGACATCCAAAACATGATAACTTTGTCCATCCTAAGTGTATAAGACCCGACTAGCAGAATAATATGAATTTTTTCTCATATAAGGTAAACATTAGTGTGTAAGTCCCAACCCACTAAACTATGAGGAATATGATTCCTACCATAACTATGATACATTGGATTCATTCCAAAGGACTGATCCCAATGCTAAATGGTCACCAACATTGGTATAAGTCCCTTTATATCTCCAAAATTTCAACCATCAAGATCCAATCCTTCCTAGGGGATCATCATCATTATTTTTCCTTCAGAAGACTGAGAATCCAATTACACTTTGATTACTATGATTTCCCATATGTCAAGGATTTGTAGGATGCCTTCTTAAGGCTCATTCTCTATATTAAACATCCTAAGGGTTATCCCTGTAAATTATTCTAACAGCCATATGAAATTAAACTGATTACATGTTACCCATTGTTTCTCACACCGATCATAGATCTTGTGGGATTAGGGATTTATAATTTTCATTTTATTCACATCATCAATCTCCAACAGTAAAGGAAATTTCATTTTTTAGGCCTCGATGATTGTAATGGTAAAAACATTACCCATATAAGGGAATATACCTTGGGGATAGTCCCAAGGGAATGAATGAACTATAATAAATTTGATTCCTATTATAATAAATATATGTAGGATGTCTCCTCAATACATGATCTCAAATATTCAGTATCTATGTTCCCATACGTATTTCTTTTTGATATTATGTTAAACTATGTGGTTTTAATGAATGATATTGAAATTGATTTATATAATAAATTGGATAGGTAGGATGCCTCATAATGTATCAATTCTCTCCATTGAATATTAACATTCTATCAGGATGATAGAAAAATACAAAGTACCTCGATTTGAGGCTTCAACATATAAATAACTATTCATTACAGGGAGATGTATTAAGATCCTTATATATATATATATATATATATGAATTCAATAATGAGATAACCAAACTCTTATACACATAATAGGGTTTAACTTGTGATAATTTTCTGAGGAAACCTACCATGTATCAAGAGTAGGAAGAGGTTTTATAATATATGTTAAATCCATAAGAGATCCCTAGAGTAGGAAACAATTCACCACAAAAGTGTATGATAATCCAGACCTCCCAACATTTATACCAATGTGAGTTCTAAAGTGACATTGGGTCTAAAACCCCAATTGACCACCAAACATTGGAAAGCATATATGTACCCAGATATGGATGTGGGAACCTTTTGGAGTTTCCATTAAGAACAATGATGGTATCCTGAAGTAAATGACTATGTAGCCCATTTAACCTCTATCTTACAATCATCAATCGGGCCAAACTGAACAAACCTAGTGGTTGTCTCTTCTCTATTGAAAGAAAATTGTATTATGTTTAATAAAATTAAACTTATGTGTCCTCAAGAAAAATATTTAAACTATATTTACATTTTTAATTACTTTTATTAAATGAAATGAAAGACAATTTCTTCAAAAATCAGTAATTTTCACTACGCACCTAAAAATCCTAATTTTCATAAAAATGATATTCAATGATATTTTTCAAAATAATGTTAAAAAAATTGAGTCTAAATATAATATTATTTAATTTTTTTTTCAGAAACATGGGTATAGAGGAAAAAAATATTAAAATAAAAAATTAAAACATTTTATACAAGTTTTTATTAAAATTTATTACCACAATTCTCACTCACCATGTGCATAATTTAACTTATGTATAATAAAATTATATAAATTATTTACATACATAAGAACCATTTTATGTGGTATTAAATTATTATTTTCCATTTTATTACATTTATTATCATGTCTTATATTATAACTAAATTTAATAGGTTTATAATGGATGTTTGGCTCGTAATCCAAAATCAGCTTAAGTAGGTATACAATGGTAAATATGGTCCTTGTTCCATCATATATATATATATATAACAATCATGAAATTATAATTATATGTATAAATCAATGATAATTTTTGAACAATTTACAAAAGATCGTGATTAAAAATAAATCATGTGTCTTTATAGAGGTGGTAGTCCACACATATGCACGAGAAACAATATCATTTTGTAAAAGATGTAAGGGGAAGAAATTCATTAATATTTTATCATTAAAAATGATATATATTTCATAAATATAACATATATTCATTTTATATATCATTTTAATTATTTATATGAGTTGATGATGAAAATAATATGCATTCTTTCATTGAGGTGATAGTCCAAATATATGCATAGTTGGTATTTTCAATTCCAATAAGATAGAAAAAGAGATATAAAAGTATTATACCACAAAAATAATAATATTGAAGTATAGTTTGGATGAAAATAATTTCATATAATCATTTTAATAGAATAATTTAAGGAGGTGGAATAATAAATATACATAAAAACAGTTGATTAAGAGTTATACATCATTGAAAAACCCACTTTTTTTACTTCATAAGAATAAAGGATTGGCGATTTGGTAAGAGAAAGATAGATATTACATTGGTATAAAAGTTAATATAGTTAATTAGGTAGATTTTTTTATATAAAACTATTTTTTTGTTATTTATTTAAAATGCTGATGTGATTCCCTTCTTATAGACAAAAATTAAGGGCATTTCCACAATTTCAAAATATTTAAGGGTTATTGATGTTAGTTCCATAATGAAATTTAGAACATAAATGTAATATTATATATATGTTTTAAAACATAACATAAACCTAAGTTAATTTTGTATTTTTATCATTTTCTAATTATTTATAAAAAGTTTTAAATATTTAATATCATATATAGTCATTTGAATGAGTATTCACATTTATTGACCCTACTATTATTAAGATAAAAATGGGATTGAAATATAAATTAATTAACTACCAAATATAATATACATTTATTCACTGAATTATTAGTATACTATGACTCATCCAAACCATAGTACTTTTAATGTTTTTCAAATCATTTATATGTTTTTTCGACTCCAATTATAAGTGTTGCCTTAATGCTACATAAGCCATAAATACATTTATCCCATCACTAACTATTAAAAATTAATATATATAAAACAAATAATTTATTCACATTAAATATAAAAATTTAAAACCACTTATAACAACTATTTATCAATATTTTCAAATATTTTAGATATTGGAAAAAACCGCATTTGGCAATATGTCTTTACATAAAATATTTCCATGGCCATAATCAATGGTGTGTGGAAAAATAGATAAATATTTTATAATATAAGTTAATAAGGTTCTAAATAGCATCATCTAATAGAAATTAAGATCACATTTTTTGGCACTATCAAAAAATTTGATCCATAATTAAACCATTTTAAAATTTACTATGGTGGAACATTTTTCCATGGTTTTTATTCATTATGAAAAAAATTAAATTGAACTCATTACTAAATTTGAAACTAATTATTAAATTTATTAAATATAAATATAGACATTATATTATTCGTAGTGGTAGAAATTAATTTCATTATAGGTTCACAAAATGATAAGAAAAAATATTTTTAAGAAGATAACTCTTTTAAGTAGAAAAATATTTCTTGAAAAAGGTAAGAATCGTGTTGAATCATGTGTAATTAATAATATTATTATTAAAAATTGAATCTTATGTGACATTAAAATAAAAAATATATAATTTAAAATTAAAATATCATCGACTAAATGAAAAAAATAGTATTTGAGAAAATAATTATTTTTTACTATTCCTCTTAAAAATAGACCATTTCAGAATTATAATAAAATTTATTATAAGATTATTAATTAAATATAATATATTAATTGATTAAAATTTCAAAAAAATACTATTTCTAAAACTGGTAGAAATTTATTGTAATATGCACACCCCAAATTTAATAAAAAGCATTTTTAATGAAATTATATTATTAAAGTATACAATGAATTTATTCCCATTATATGACTAAAAACAATAATTATATTAATGTTAATTTAATTAAATAAAAATATGATTAATAAAATTCATTTAAATATTTCATATATTGGGATTAACATAATTTACATTTATAAAAATACATTTTCCAGCAAAAATATGTTCATTGAAAAATGTCTCATTTATAATAATTGAATTCTTATTTACTAAACACTAATGTTTAAATTTATACTATATAATCATTATTTTCTAATATTTCACATTGAATATAAATTTTTTTATCTACAAATCTAATGAAATTATTATGATGGTTACAATTAAATAATAATATTTGTATACTATGTCATGGATCTTTTTTGCTCGTCATTTTCACTACTACACAAAATTGAACATATGATCCATTTGTAAACACTATAATATAAGGGTATTGCACTTTATTCACAACCTATCTTGTATAGGCCAACAAGAATATAAAATATTGATTATTTCTCTCATGTAGAGATTATAACTAAAGAGGATGATGCTTCCCCTGGGATTACCATTGAGGCTTTTTTAGCATCACATAATGGTAGTGAAATTTATTAGTCATACATTTCTCTCTAATTTATTGGTGTATATGAAGGGTCACATTGAATTCTATTGATGATCTCTACATTAACTATATTTTTCTTCTATTTAAATTTATGTTTTTCTTTATATTATAATTGATTAACTTAATTTTAAATATTTAAATATTTTTTTTTCTATTCATAATAACATTTTAAATAATGAACTAAATTTCTTTATATGGATATAATTTATCACATTATTTTTGAACTTATCATAATCATTTTATTTTAAAATTATTACTGCTATTTATCACATTAATTATTAAAATTAAATTCATCCACAATTTTCATTTTCACTCTAACCAGTAGTTTTAATAATTATATTTTTTAGATTATTGTTTTAAAAGATTTATTATAATATTAAAAATCTCAGTCATTTTAAGAGTTTTATGACTTTCCAGATGATAAATTAGTTTCAATATTCTCTTAAAGGTATTTCCTTGGGTGTTGATCATTTCAATACTCATTCACATTTTTTTCTTCAAAAAATATTATATCTATATCACTTAGTAAAATTTCATTTCCTCTATGTAATATAATTATTTATCTTTATTCCACTATAAAATAATCTGATTGTGATTATTCCTTAATTGATTGTGATAATCAATATGAGATGGAATTATTTAGAAAAAGATTTGAGAAATTGAACATGTTGAACAAAAAAATCCACTAATGACCCAAAAATGAAGATCAAATTCATGAAATATAAGTATCTATCATTAGTGAGAAAAATAAGGGTCACATAAATTTGTTTTCTCCATTAAAATTTTTCTAAAGAAAAATATAATGATAACAAGCCTCCAAAAGAATCAATATAGAGTGGTTCATCTATGCATAGCTGTTTGGATTTGGATTTTTGTGAGGGTATGGCAACAGCCATCGGATCGGGCATGTGCTTTGACACCAGACACTTGCTTGCCAAACAGCCTTGTAATGGTGGAGTGCTTCATCACGAATCATACACTGGGGAGGGGCCTATCCAAGTTGTTAGTCTAGGTATATTTTCCCACCTTCGGGTTTTGATTTTTCTTATGTCTATGATGTATGGGTTCTACCTTCTTCCCTTAAAAGGAGTTTTATTAATAATAAAAATATTTAAGGCCTTCAGGCCATTGGATGGATGGAGTGGTAAGGTAATACTATTTCAATATATGAATTGATATAATTAGTTATGCCATTACTTATGGCACATGTCGACATAGGTCAAGATATTACTTCCCACTATTCTTCTCATTCATCTTCATACTCTTATTCATCCTCTCCTTCATTATATTATTTTTAAAAACAAGAATATGGATTTATGATTCATGTGAATCTTTCTAAATATGAAAATTATTAAATGAAATATAAAAATGTTCTAAAAAAATTAATTTCTAATGAAAATGATATTCTTTTAAAACCAATAGATCAATTGGTTTAAAAATTAAAAATCAACTAGGTATATATGTTTTAAAACCAAAAATAAATAATCTAAAAAAATAACTTTCAAAATTTCACCAAGGTGAAGAAATTTGAATATGATCCTTTGTTACCAATGTGTAAAAAAATCATGGTTTATGTTTTTTACATAATGTGAAATTCCCAAAAAATATAACTATTTTGAATAGTGATTCAAAAAATAAGTATTACAATTTTATTTAAAATATTGGAATTTAATTTTTTAATTTTATTTCAAAAAAGTATAGATATTTTATACCAAAATCCATTCATATTTTATCGCAAATTTCAAATATAATTTTTATTCTATAAAAATTTTATTTCTAAAATTATTATAAGGAAATATTATTGGAACCAAAATTGTTTCACCATCTAGATGATTTTTAACTCGTAATATAAACCCCAAAATTATACCAAATGAATCATTATATTTAATTTCTTTAAGTATTCACCATCAAGATTCATTAATATGTCATATGATGTATCCTCAATAATAATTTTGTCTTCTCCCCCATGAAGTTATTTATAAAACATTAAACCATGATATTAGTTTTTAATGCTCCATTTTAGAGGGATACTATATTTTCCATCCTAGATAAATTTGGACATCAATAAAGATCCAAATTTAGAAAAAAAAATAGACTTTTTTCCATTATTTAAATTAATTACAAGATCTTTTCTCTCTGTCTGGCATATATACATTCATTTCCCTAAAATATGTTATGTTTTATTTTAAAAATTTCCAATTATTTTAAAATTTAATTTATGTTTTTTATTTTCTCTTCAAATGATGAGAATAAATAAAATATTTTTTTATATTCTCTTTGATTATTTTCTCTAATTGTCATTGAGAAACAGTCAGGGGTGTTAGTATTTCTTATCTATTTGGTTTACCTTTTTTGGAAATAAACTCATCTTTTAGTATTTTATTTTAAATTCCTTTTTTTATTTTTTATATTCACAACGTGGGAGTTGTTTCTAATTACAATGGATAAATATTTTATTTCTATATAGGAAGAGGTTATTTTTTTTGTTATTTTAAAAAATATTTCAAAGTGGTGGATATTTCATCTTGACTTTTATGAATGCATGACTTCATTGTTTTTGTCACTTGATAATATTGAGTATGATAAATTTTATAATCATGAATTTTATAGATATATATTTAACTCTTGAAAATCACTTTTATTTTTTAGGTTAATAGTTTTTTCTCCTAAAAAATTAATAATTTCATACCTCTATCTTTATCATGGTGTTTTACTAATGACAAACACTATCTTTTCTATCTAAAGTTTTTTATTTAAAAACACCTAAAATTCACTATATTTCATGTCATTAATGGATAGAATTAAGGTCATTAATTTAATTAATATATGCCATATTTATCTTGTTGAATGTTTGGACATGTTTTAAATCATCTTTCTAGAACATGGTCGGAGGATAGGTGTACCTTCAAGAGATTATGAAGGAAATGGTATTTCCACTACATCATGGCGGAACAAAAAGATTACATTGTCTACCCAGTACAGTGACATTGGGTAGCCGGAGGTTAGGCAGAACCCTCTCAGTTAATAGGTGTCCTCTATTATGTCAGTTGAGGTTCAATATTTAGTAATAGGTAGTACCAAAAGTTAAAAAAAACATATAGTTTTCCACCATCTACCTAGTGGAATCTACCAAGTATATGGTGGCATCAAGTAAGGATTTCCAAGGATGTATATATGATAGTAAATAAAGATTCCACATGACTCATTATTTCTTTTGTTTGACCTGATGATTTTTAGAAAATAACATAATTCCTTAGAAGATATTAATAGACGATAATAGTTCTTTAGAACTAAAAAACCAACTTATGAATGAAAAACTAGATTGAATTAATTTATAATATCTAGCTTGCCCCAAGACCTCCTCTCCAAGATTAACCCATCTTCCCTCAATCCCAAAGGATATATCTTTTTTATCCAGTTGTACAAATGATTTTTTAACCATCAATCAAGATAGATAATAAACTAGATTTATAATTGATTATCACTAATCAAATATCTATTTTATCAACCCATCATCCCAAGGAGATCACAACCAAAAAGGGGGATGTCTCATCAGAACTGAAAAAATGAGGGTAATGGGTTCTTATAAAAATATTAAAAGGAATGTGATGTTGTTTCTTCAGTATCCTTTAAAACCATATGAATTTGGGTTCTTGGGCCTCCATTAAATCGAAGGGAAGTTGGTGCAATATTTATGTTATAAACTATTTATAGTGTTATTAAGGTATATCTCTTTAATTTAGGGCTGGAGATATAGAGTAACCTTGAGTTATATTAACAAAATCTTTATCAATTTGTTTTTTTTCATTTCCACTATGAATTGATTTAACTTTTAATCATTATGAATAATGTTTAAAAATTCTATACATATAGTTTTCCACCATTATTATCCATTAATTAATTTTGATATTAATTTATAAATAGATAAAAAATTAATTGTTTAAAATTTCATTGTATCATAATTTTTCCTTTTTTAAATTTAAATTTCTATTTATCAACTTAATTTTAAAGATTAAATTCACAATAACCTTCCATTTTGACTCTCAAGTATAGTTTTATTGTTTTTATTGGGTTCTAAAGTGTCCCTGGGTGAGATATTATTTTTATAGAGTTTCCTAACTTACTTTATGGATTATGATTTATGTTTTCGATTAATTTTTCCGATGATAACAAAATATTGCGATGGATTTCCTTGACATCTAGGGTGTGTGATGGTTTTTAGGGATTATATTATCAACAAATGAATTAGGAATATACAAGTGTTTCAAACTATTCCATAAGGATTATGGTTTTAGTAGAAACTTGGAGGTTGGTGATATGGTGTTGAGATATAGTCCATGAAAGGGTTACCTATGTATAATTGTAACATTCATTAAATCACTCCTCGTTCCCTGTTATTTTATCATATCCATGTGATAAGGTATGATATACCTTTTTGGTCATGTGATGAGGTCAAATGGAATTCTATTTTGGTTAATTAATTTGTGATCATTGTATTATATATTCAAGGTTTTATAACTAAAAACATTATGTGAAAGAATAATATGAATGGTTTGGTTTGTGAATTACACATGGGTGGACCTTTTATATCCATCACATGCATATGATCCATATAAATATATAGAGGTCTTACTCAAGAATAAAATACGATTTATAATTATCCATGATATTTTAAAAAAAAAATGTGGGATAGAATGGATGAATTTAAGAGGGTGGGTATGTTAGGGTAGAATTTCAAGATAATTACATTGAGGCAGTCATATTATGAATATGTCAAAGTATATATGGATAAACTACATAAGGAATTCCATTATGCAATATACCATAATTCATTGTGAATTTAAGGGATTTATTTTATCTATTGTATGGGGAATAAACTAGACTAAAACCCATATAAATCAAATTGTCAGCTCATATTGATTTATAGAATGTAGTATAATGAGGAATTATATTCTTTTCATGAAAATGAATAGTTATTATCAAGGTGAATATACATTAACATTCATTTTTATATAGAATAGGGAAGAGGAATTCAATTACACTTTCCTTTTATTAGATATGGAATCTCCATTATCAAAGGGATATTCAATAGTACTATGTCATATTATGATCTTAGTTTCACATACACAATTTAGAGTTGAAAATGATATTAGTGATTTCATTAAGGAATTTAATATGGGTACACAAACTCTAGGGGTTAAAATATTGAAGATATAAATTGATGGATTAATGTTCATAAGGTTACCCAACATAAGTTATATGTATATATATGTTCCCACTATTAAATACATGGGTATAGATGACTAGGATTTGATATATTTATCTATGTATGTCTGCTCATTCAGATTCATGAATTCATATGGAATCATATAGATGATTGAAATCAAAAAATACTTCTACATGAAATGAACAACTTAGAAAAAATATCCATAATCTATTCAAAATTTTAGGTACACTATGATTACATTAAATAATATTAAATATAATTTATTGCTATTTAGTATCCATGTTATAAGGAATAGTCATTAGACCATGGGTATTAATTTCAAATAGAAATGGGGGGTTATTGGAATCACATGTCCAACACCAATCCCTTTATAATTTTTTTTCTTACATATGTTTTGTTAAAGAACTAATAAGTTATAAAAAAAGTAAAGGCTCTATGTCACATTTATATCTAATAATAATTTCAAAAATATCAAAATTGTGAACGAATTCATTTATATATCATCAATTTATGAAGGTACATTTTTTTCAATCAATGGTTAGTGTTTTTTATTAATTACAGTAGGGTTAATCAGATTTATTCCTCACAAACACAATCCAAGATCTAGTGCTTATAGATGCATAATATATGTAAATTATTTAAAAGCATCTAGAAAATATAGTACATTACTATCCATATTTATAAAATTATTATTTATAATTAAATCACTTATGAAATATATTTTAATGTTTAATGATTTAGATAATTTGGATAAAAAATAACTATTTATATTTTATTATATATAATACCAAATAATCTAAAATTTTCCTTCAACATCTCCCATAAATTATCCTAGATGTGTTAATCTTAGAAACATTTCAAATGTACTAATTTTCATCATAGCATGTGGAAATGAAAAAATATTATTGGGTGAGCTCCAATGACCTATAAGGAAAATGTATACATGAAATAGTTAGGGCTTAAACATGGAATTAATGTATTGGATAGAAAGGTAAAAAAATGAATCCATAATCAACATAAAACAATGTGCATGTTATAACCATGAAAATAAATAAATAAATAAATATCATAAATACTGATCTCATACTAATGGAATGAATAATTATGTCCATAAAAAATCTTCTATAAAGGGATTATTCCAAGACACTTTACATGTTTTCGAGATAGTATTCAAGAAACTTTACTAAATTGGGAGGACATACATCAAATACCCAATCCTTTTTGTCTCATGAGACATGATAATGCGTCATTGGGCTATAAAAGTCTGAGACCCTCCTTTTTTATAATTTAATCCAATGCCTTAAACATAAATGTTGTCAATACCTTACATACAATTCCCTAAGGACCCTCTTAATGAAGAAAAGAGGTTATCTATGTAATGAGAAATATGAAATATCTATAAATTATAATCCTAAATTGTTATTGAATACTTTTAAATATTATATCCTTTTACACATACTCATACATGATTACAAGCATAATTAATCATAAAATACAAGCATGTATTTGAGAAGTCTAGGGTCTTTGTCGATTAGATTCAAAATTAAAAATCATGAAACAAAAAAAAAATTAGTATCTATAAAGAGATCCTAAAATATTATTATCTTTTACATTTGCATAATATAACTTGGGGAATACAAGAACAAAGTTATGATATAAAAAACACATTAATAGAATAAGCATATAAATAAAGAATATCAAATGGGTTATAATGAATAACATGATGACATAAAAAATTCATAGAACATGAATAAACATATGAAATCATAAAATATAGAACATGGGAACATGTAATCATGGAATCATAAAAATTTGGAAACAACATACAACATGACACAAGAATGAGTCAAGTATAACCACAAAGACCAGTTGACATAGAGGATCATGGGTAAAGGATAACCACCAAGACCATTGAAAATGACATATCATGATGCTAAAAAATACCCATTTCATTGAATAATTATCTAGTAATACTAATAAAAAAATAATGTATATGTGTTCTACATGAATAATGAATCATAAACATAAGGGTTAACCATGGAACAATTGTGCATTATAATAATTTCATAAGTAATTAAAAAGGGAATATAATAAGGGTGTCCATGAAATAATTGATTTAAATCATAAATATAAATTTATAAGGTTGTATAGGAAAATATTATGATAATTTATGTCAAAATAAAGATAAAACATGTAAATTAGTGTTTAAGAAACTTTGAAATAAAACATTTTAATGTAGTTTAAGAGAAAATTTACAAGATTATTTAAAATAGAAGAGGCATAATTGTTTATACAAAACTAGAAAATAACCATGTTTTTTTTGATAAAATTATTAATTTTAGAAAAATAATGGTGAATTAAATAAAATTATGTACTGTAGTTGAAAATGGGTAAGAAATTAGAATGTTCTCTCGAATCTAACTTTCTTGTCAAGAATAATTGGGAAGGGTCCCTTTTTAAAACATATATTTCCCCATCAAAGAAGGATGAAATGATATAGATATATTAATTTGTAACCTATAAACATAATTTATAATATTTTTATTAAATAAAATAATCATTACATTCAAATAAATGGGGAGAAACTATAACTAGATGAAAAAATGGTGGTTCAGAAAAAATCCCTTACATTATGTCCAAAATTATTCAGAATATGATGTTAAAGTCATGTATAATAAAATTAAACCCGATAATTAATTTTTTTAAAAAATTTAAACTTTTATTTTATTTATTATAATTTTTTTATGTCCATTTTTGTCTATTTTTGATGTGTTATAATATACAATTTCATTGATTGGTTGTGTTCATTTTCTTTCATTTTTATGATCGAATAACTTGTATACATGTATAGACAATCACGTAAAATGAGAATTATTTCTTATAATTGAAAATATATGTTATTAATGAAACTAAAAAATATTATATGGTCTTATATATATCATTTTTTATATTTTATCATGATTCATTAGATAAAACATTGATGATAACCATTCATATTATTTTTGTGTTTTTTCAATCATCATGAACTATTTTTTTAATAATTAAAATTGTGTATATACACTAGTTCCAAAACATTAAATAATATTTATACATACATTATAATCTATTTTAGATAATAATTTTTTTTACTATCTTGATGGAGGTAAAATAAATTTAATACTTTTCATCCTTAAATGGGACAAATCGACACATTATGGGCGTTGTTTTAATTCTTAGAACAAAAAGGTGAGGGGAAGAGAAATGATGATGGATTATACCACTAAAATAATAAAATTATAGTATATTAATGATATTGAACTTATTATAAAACTTTTTTAGGGAGTTTAAGATAGAATAAGAATGAATGAAATTGAGAAGAAATTAAAAGAATGGGAAAGAGGTTTTACCTCTAGAATTATTCTCTTTGAGAACCTCCTTATGAGAATTGGGTTTTGTGTTTTGTTTTGACAAAAGGATCCTAGGTTTAGGGAAGATACTTGGGAAGAGTAATGGATATAATTTGGACAAGGTTCAATGATTTTGAGGTGTGGGAAGAATAGGTGGTGAGTGGTTGTAATTATAGTAGAGAAGTGGGGTATTCTTTTATTATATTAGTCATTTGATTATTATTTTGGATCAAGACAATAAATAGTGTAGATTCATGTGACTAAATACTTAAACTAGTGCATTTTAGTTTAAACCATTGGTTCTGACATCATCCACACATCATCCTCGATCCAATAATTCAAATATTTAGCTTATATTGTAAATTATGTTATTTCCCATTTCACAAAAAACTCGTTAATTTTAGAAAAATACCTAAAATTTATCTCAATTTTTTTGATGTGTTGAATTCCAATATGGAATCAATTTTTTGAAACCAATTTACCCTATATGTGAAATTTAATTATTAATTTAAATAAAAATTTATTCAAAAAATTCTAATTTTAAAATTATAGAGTATTTAATAACACTATGAAAAATTACATCAGTTCTCATAAAATTAATGATAATAATAAGTCAAAAAAATAAATTTTTTTATCCATTTAATGAAAAAAATTCCATTAAATAATTTTATTAATTATAAAATTATAAATAAACATTTATGTTTCAGAAAAATACCAATATTTAATTTTACATTTTTGATACATTTTTTTACAAATTCCATGATATAAGTATATCATATTTCCATTTATAAGATGCCTAAATTTTTTTTATACTTTCATAGATGATGATACTATTATATTGGTTAGGATATTATTCATAAGGGTAATATTAATATTCCAAAAGTTCTGTTAATATTCTTTTGATCTATGATATTTAATATTTATAAATACTTATTATTTAATTCATTCATAATCTATAATGTGTGTATTACTTTATCAATGTGATTCTATGTGGTTTATACTATATGAAATAATTATAAGAAAGGAGATATCTTTGATATAATTTTGGGTCATTACATTATTCCCCATTATGAAATTTATCCCTCAAATTTTCATTTTACAAACTAAGGGGAAAATAAGTGAGGGTGCATCTCCATCATTGATTCCTTTGGTTCCCATATTTCCTCTTTGTACTTATGGTTCATCCATAGTACATTGACCAAGTTAGTGGTCTAATTTCATAGAAATTTCTCTATGATCTAAGATCTTAACAACTTTCTCCTCGTAGGTAAGATCATTTTCCCATTGTACCAAATTCAAATTTTATATATGTGAGGGATATGGTGTGTACTTAATTAAGAGAGATATATGGGGTATGTCATGTTGTAGAGACATGGTATATGTAAGTGCTAGTCGATTATCCATAACTTTGACATGATCGTGGACCTTGAAGGGCCCAATGTACGTGGGACATGTCTTTTCTTTCTTCTAAAATCCCATGATCCTCTTCAATAGTGTTATGTGGAGGAATGAAATGTTTCCAACCACATAATTCTTATCCCTTAAATGAATATCATAATAACACTTCTGGAGAATTTAGGATTTTTACACCTTTTCCACCTTTTCATTGACCATTTTAGGTCCTTGTCGCCTATGTTCACCAATATCATCCAAGAAAACCAATGTTATGTATATTTTCCCAAAATGGTCTTCATATGGATCCATTTGGATGCTCGAGTGTAAAATAATATTATATGAGAGCTATACATGAGGATGATATCGATCCCATCCTCCCTTGATGTTCATATAACAAACTTGTAAGATTTCCTCTAGTATCGAAATTATACACAAATATTGGCCATTATTTTAAGAATGATAGGCCATATTGAAGTACAACTCAAGAATTTTGATCATGTTAAATACATTTCCATAAAAAGGAGGTAATTCATTTATATTGGTTAGATACAATCGATAGGGTAAATCCTTACAAACATACTAATTCTATGATGTATATTCGTGCAAGATGATTCAGTGAAAAGTCCTCTTGAATTTTGATAATGTTAGTTGTCATAGTGTGATGACCCACAACGAACCATAAGGAATTATTCACTCTAGATTTCTTAGGATTTCCAGTGAAAAATTCCATGGTGATGTTTTTTTATTTCCATATTGGTATGCATAATGGTTGCATCATCCACTTAGACTTTTGTCTTTTAGCCTTAACTTGATGACATTCTAGGAAAGCTGATATAAGGACCTGGACTTAAAACATTACACAATCTTGAATTAAATGAATAATTCACATTAAGGATATTTTCAAGTTTAGATTTTTAGAGAATTAGCCCATAAATATTACATATAAACATGAAAATTACATATAGACACTAATACTCAGTATCCATTTTTTCATAAAATAAAAACTCCTAAAAAGAAACATATCTAGTTCTAAGTTTTAGACATCATGACTTTTACTTGATCCCATCCTTGACCCTATTCATCTTTAATTCATGTGGAAAAAATTTCAAAAACTTTGGATGAGCATAAAAATCTCAATAAGGGTTATAAAATATGGAATGAAAACATTATCCCATCAATAAATAAAATACAATGAAACCATACTTTTCAATCATAACATACCTTATAAAATTATAAGATTTATGAATAACACATATAAATCATAAATCATAAAGGTAACTTATGGCAGACATAACATACTTACATTGTAGATTTCACAACTACAAAGGGAGTTACATTTGGAATACTCATCACAGTATATTCCCTAAATCTCTTAGGAGAAACATTAACGTTTACCACTGTCATGTTACCCAAAGCATTGTAGTGCTATCTCAGTCTCACCTGCCGTAGGTTTATCACGGAACCACCCGTATTCGTAAACAATGCTGAAGAACCATAACATAGTCATAAAATATAAAACAATCATAAAGTAAAGATAAAATTTTCACATTGCAATCACAATATATTATTTCAAGATATTGATATAATCAATTCTTTATCAAACCATTTTCAAAAATAATTTAAAACATTTAATAAAGAAATTTTTGAATCAAAGTATCCCATACCAATTTGAAACTTTTAAATGAATCATCATTTGAAAACATTAATGTCCATATAAATAAATCCTAAAAACCATTTTGAAAACATGGACATTAATGAGAAATATTTAGAAGATAATCTTTAAAACATTTTAACCGATATTTTAGTTAAAGAGTTTTTAACAAAATGAGAGACGCTTGAATACAAATAATTGAGGAATATAATTTAATCTGAACATTATAATATCATGAGAATAAAGGTATTTATGATATAATATTCCAAAGGACATTATATACACCATATAAGAGTAAATTGGTGCATAACAACAATGAAGTCTCAATGGAATGTAAATTGAGACGAAATCCCTTATAAAAATTGTATCCTTATATTAAGGTTAAATCAGTTACATAATTATGTGGGAAAAATATAAATAAACAAAATATGATTAGATATTCAGTGTAAATAAATCAGAGAACATTCACACATATTTTTGTAAAAAAACACCATTCACTTAGATGTTTAACTTAATGAATGTAAATTGAGTTAAAATTACACTTATCAAGTTTATATTGATGACTATAGAATTTATCAATGGAGTGATTATGTGTATCAAAAGTATATCCACACAATGGGGATTATAAATTACAAAATAATTAAATAAAAATTGATTCTGCACATAATCATAGCATGACATAATTAAGAATTAGAAGATTAACCCAAGGAATGGAAATTGAGTTAAAACGTTCCCTTACCGATTTGGTAACTTATGAAAAAAAGCACCATATGAAATAAGGATCATAAAATGAAGATTTAAGTACCCATAAATTAATTTATATTACACAGATAATACAATCATTGGTAGTACATACACCACACAAAAGAAAATAGTGGTAATCATAGCATGAATCTCACGGGAATAAAAAGTGAGATGAAAACCCCATGTTGTAATCAATCGAGTCCTATGACCAAGAGTTAATAAACCCCAAATGAATCACATAATACCATGAATATAAATATAATCATGATAATATATATCACATGTCAGTAAACAATACACCTCATGCAAGAAATAAGTGGTGAACAATTGAAATCTCACGGAATTAAAAGTGAGATAAGAAACCCCTTACCTCGTGTCTGACTTGACTCGATCATTCTTTAATCTCCTGAATAATAAACTAAAGTTAATTTATAATTTCTTAAGAAAAATTTTCAATTTTATTATTACTTTTATATCAATTATTACCTTATTATAACAATTAGTTAATTATTTGAGTTCATATCGAACATTTTATCAATGTTCGGAACATGAGTTAAAAATGAACTGGTTATAATTATAAATTTTCCATGTGGTCAAAATTCCATTATATACAGAATTAAATTCATGATTTATATATCATATATATCTAGTATATATATGTATTTATAATATTACATAACATTTGGAGATAAGAAATTAAATGCACTGTTCATGGAGACGGTAAGTCCTACGTACGCATGAACGCTACTTTTATTTCTGTTTCATATTTAATGGAATGAAAAAAAAAGGATAAATAGTTATATTATAATTAAATAATAATATAATATATAATTTAATTATATCCATCCTTTATATATTCCATGTATGGTATGAATGAGTCATATCACTTAGAGGGTGCGGTAGTCCGCACTTCCTCAAATGAAATTATCGTGTTTACACATATTGGAAAGCATAAAGGTATTTTTGTAAATAAAAATTACAAAAGCATATAGAAAGAATAAACATAATATATATCATATATAATTATAGTTTCATCATAATGGCCACCATAAGATGTGGTATGAGAAGATTGAACAATCATCGTTTCGTGTGGCAGTAGTTCGCCGTCCACAGAAACAATATGTTCTTTAACCATTAGATGGAGGTGTGTGTAAGTGTAGTTAAAATCATTCTCATAACAACAACCTATTATATTTATTATATTGGTGTTGTTATAAAATAAAGTAATAAAAATAGTTTAGGGTTGGATAAGTAAAATAAAATAAAAGAACTTAAGAGAAGACGTTACCTTTAAATCGGGTAACTCCCTTTGGTTTGAACCAAAAGGTTTACTTGAAGTGTTTTCTGCCTAAGGTAAGGATTCTAGGAGGAGGAAAGGGATGTAGATAGCTTAATTTTTCATATCTTTGATGATCCAAGGGGCTTTAGAAGTGTGAGTAATGGGTTATAAGTGAGGGCTTTTATAAGGGGGGCTCTTTAGGAATGTTTAAAACTATTATTTTATTATATAACGGTTTTCAGTTTCTAAAGATCCAAAACTTATTAAAGTTGAAGATAAGATTACTAATGTTCAAAGTAAAATAATCCAATAATAATTGGATAGGTTTTGGATATTTTTTTAATCTTTATAATCTTATTTATTTAAATCATTCATTAATGAGGTAAACACTTCATCATTATTGTGTCATAAATATTTTTAATTATTTGATGTCTAAAAATTATAAAAAAAAATATCATGATATAGGAAATATTTTTAAATTTCAAATGAATATTTATATTCAAATAGATAACTTATATAACCCCATGTAATAATTTATTTAATAAAAGATATATGTTTAAGTCATTTTTGTATTTACTTTAAATTAATTAATATAAAGTGTCATTATCACTCCCAAGTGGCTCAATGGGGTCCCAAAATCGATCCAAGGATTCCCATGGTCGGAAATGTATCAACTAATAGGATTATGACACATGTTAGGGTAATTAAATATTATTATAATAATATTTTTTTACCCTTATTTACTAGATTTACCCTTTAACCATGGTAAGTAAACTTTTTACAGAAGTAAATATTCATAATGTCTAAAAATAAAAGTTACATATTTACACAATTTGGACCTCATAATTCCAAATATTTAATCTATTTTTTCAAATTTAAAACACATAAGTGGCATAAATTAATTTAAAATTAATTACCACTGTCAAAACAAAACGCGTATTTTTTAGAAATAATAACTGTCAAAAGATTGACACTTATTTATGTCCAATTTCAACGTGAAATTACTTCCAATGACCACAATTGGATTAAATGGTAAAAAAATAATCTAATTAAACTTTAAAACCATTTAAAAAGAGAATATAATCATACAAATAAATTATATTAAATGGCAGTTATGAATTAAAATACAGTATTTTTCACTATTCATAAAAAATGAACTTTATCAGAAAAATACCAACATTTTATCCAAAGTAAATTTTGATGTCCTGATTCTAAATAATAATATTATTTTCTCAAATATATCATATAAAAGTGACCAAAACTAGATTTAAATAGGGTTTTCCATCAAAAGGCGGTAAATCGACCTTTTAATGAATATTAGAGTATTTATGCTTAAAATCAGATTCTTTCTTATTTTAAGCCTCTAAAATTTATTGGATAAATGTAAAAACATTTAAAAAACATGTATATTAATATTGTAGTTAGTTCTGTCCATTCTCGCGAATACAACGGCTAGGCGTTAACTACCATTTAAAATAATATTATATTATTATTTTTCAGTATGACTCATCATTGTGTGAAACATGAGATTTCAAAGAAACTCATTGTTGTGTATCGGGTATGCCATCAAACATAGAATCCACTTTAAAGTAAAATTAATATTTAATTCACAAATTTTAATACATATGAAAATGTTATATCCTTTATTTACCTATGATGTTACAGCTGATGTATATTCAATAATCCCTTCCTTTAAATTTCCCCACTAATAGTTATCATAGATATCTCGATTAATATTTGTGCTCCTTGTATGAATAAATATCTTTGATCTATGTTAACCATTAAGAGTCCCATTATTTATCTCTATATTTGATTCTACAAATATTCATGACCCAAATATTAAAAATCCTTGCTTATCCATTTTTAACTCTGATGATTTCCCATTTCTAATAGCATATACCATCTTCTGAATTTCATAATCATTTCTTTAGTCATCCATTATTTTCTCTATAAGGGATGGATGAAAAATAATTTCAGAAAGGATTCATGATTTCCCCCTTAATGATTCCCATTTTAATTCTTTTAAAATCTAAGAATATTGGATCCTTCTCAACTCCCATCCTTAATAATGATGCAGGATCCTTTCTATATAAGGTGTATGCTAACTTATTTTCTTTACTAGGATAGTAGTGGATTAATTGATCATAATCCTTAACGAGTTATAACTATCTTCCCATGGTAATATTAAGCTCCATATGTGTGAATATATATTTTAGTCTCTTCTATTTATTATAAACTTTAGACTTATCCATAATGATATATTACAACAATATTTTCAATTCAAATATCACATATTACAACTTCAAATCATATTTGGGGTAGTTTGTATCATTTATTTTAATCTTTATTAAGTTTTAGGCTACCATGTCATTATTTTTCATTAGTACATATCCTAAGAACTTCATTAAAGCATTAGTGTACCCCATAATGAGTTCTCCACTTATCAAAAGTGTGATTATTAGTGCAGTGATAAACCTCTTTTCCATCTCATTGAAGTTTTCATCACATTCAATTTTAGAGATAAAATTCACTCCACTTTGATTTATCATGGTTATTGGGTTTGAAAATCATGAGAATTTATTCACAAATCATTGTTAATATCCAAATAGACCAATAAAACTACATATATCTTTTACATATGTTTTCTTGGTCCACTCACCAATTTCCTTTATCATGGAAGTGTCCACAAATATTTCATTTGTAGTGATAACATTAAAAAATAAGGACACTTCCTCCATCCATAAATCAAATTTACTATACATTATATAATGTTTCTCCCATATCAATGTCATCAGCAAAATATTCAAAATTTCCTCATGTTCCTCCTTGCTCTTAGATTATATCTAAATATCTTTAATAAATAATACAAAATATTTGTCAAGGTAATCTGTAGAGACCCTATTAATTATGTCCATTAGAATTTATATATCATTGGTGAGTCTTAAAGGAATTACTATTTACTCGTAGTTTCTGTACATTGTTCCAAGGGCATTAATTGGAATATCTTCCTTCGAAACCATTATTCAATGAAATCATGACTAGAGTTACACTATAGTGAAATACTTATCACCACATAGTTGATCTAATATGACATATATCCATGGAATGGGATACATTTACTTTATCATTATTTTTTGAGTTCATAATAATCAATGAATAGGCACATTATTCCATCCTTATTCTTGAAGAAGAGAACTATCTCACCCCACAATGCAACACTCTAGTATATAAAACCCTTGTCCATATAATCATGATACTACTTTATCATTTCTTCTAGATCAATGGTGGAAATTTAGTATTGTTTCATTGATATAGGTAGAGATCCAAGAATCATTTCAATTTAGAACCCAACTTCTCAGTCAAGAGGAAGACCATGAAACTCTTCTAGGAACACATCAATGTAGTCCCTCATAATGGGAATGTGTTCTGGAATGATCCTATCATTTTTTACAATAATTTGAGCAAATAATTCTTGATCATAAGGAAATAATATCCAAAATTGGGAAAATTAATATAATGGTGATTTTTCATCCTCCATAAAATTGTATATAATTAGACAATACATTGAGATGTGAAGAGTAATCACCCTTTCCTAACAGACGACATTGGCATTGTATAATGATAGCCAATCCATGCCCAATATAGCATCAAACTCCACTAAAGTAAGAACATATTTTCTAGGAGGATCAGTCCACAAAAATTAAATGGGGAGGAGTTTTATAATTTGGATTCAAGAATTTCCCCATTTTAAATTATTAAAGGTAACTAAACATCCATTTTGGGTGGTGGATTTTGAATAGTTCTACTAACAATTCATGATAAGAAAGAATGAGTATGACTAGAATCAAAAAGTATTTTGACTAATTTTGAATTAATAACCAATGTAAATTTCACCACATTATTTTTGGGATCCACCCCATAAGTAGTGATATAATATATCCATTATTTCTACCTTGGAGGTGGTTGTTGTTGATTGCCTCCAATCACACTTGGATTAGAGAAATAGTTCGTATAATTATCATGTTTCTCGAAATTGAATAACATAATTAAATATTGTTTATTAATCTAATCTATCTTATCTTATTCCACATTAGTGGGATTATTCTTATCCATTTGGTAGTTATTAGATAGATTCCCCATTATTCCACATTTGAATCATTTTCCTGTTCTCTTTAGACAGTTCCCATGATTATTCTTCCCATATTTTTTACACGTGGGAAGCGGGGTTTTCTTTCCATCATGGTATGTATCCGCTAATTATCTCATATTAAACTCTATTTTCAACTTTTTATCTTTGTTCCCATGAGACTAATTGATGAATCTGATCACTATTTCAACCTAATGGGTAAAATTGAAAATATCCTCATTGATATCAAATTCTCAAATATCCAATAATTTTTATTGACACATATTTAGTACGTTAAATAATAGATCCAACTTCATTTTAGTGTTCATGAAAAATTCAGAGGCATATAATGTAAACCTTGTGAATTTTTCTTCATACAGACTGATAAAATCCTCTTCCTTATACATTATTCTAAGGAACTCTATTTACATATTATGACAAAGGGTATAGGGAAGATATTAATTGGAAAATAATTTCATGAATTCCTCCAAATCCATATAATCAATTTAAACCATGGAAATTGTGTTCTTGATCAGTTTCCATGACTGATCAACTTCCTCATCAAAATTATAGACCCCCATCACAACTTTCTCTTCATCTATGCAATGTAGGACTGAGAATATTTTCTCGATGGAGTTAATACACCTTTCTATGATGAGGGGAATATAAGATCCACTAAATAAGGGATGCATTTAACCCATAAAGTATTAAACCGCATCTTTCTCATTATTATCGGAATGAGTTTATTCTACATGATTCAAATTATTATAAATAATTTGATCCCATAGAGAAAGTACTATTATAAGATATTGATATATTTTTCTTATCCGATATGGAATTTTATTAAGGAAATAAATACATTTCTTATCATAGTTATAACTAGAATGGTTTATCCTATATCCATACATTAACTAAAAAATGTAATTATAATTAGAGGGGCTTGAATAATTAGCTGATAATAATATGAAAAAGAAAATTTTAACATAAATGGAAAAAAAAGTAAATAACAAGTATATCTTATATTATGATTCACTATGTTTCAATCTAGGTTATCCATTGTGATATAAATATTCTAAGGGATCTAACTAATAGTTTCTAGTAAGAATCTGAAAAAATAAATAGATTGTTCTCTGATACCAACTATAACCTCACTAACCTTTTATGTATACTGTTATAATATTATAATATAGTTATATAGTTATTAAATATTATAAAGAAATTACTATAATGAAAATTGTTTTATTATTATTATTACCATATATATTCATTGATAAATTACTTTTATCCCAATGTAAACTCATAATATAAATTTAACATCAAGAGGATGACATTTTTCCTATTCATTAAATAAATAATTACAGAGGTATCTTTTATGAAAAAATGTCCTACATACTCATAAAAATTGATAAAATGGTGACCACAATACAAATATATCTATCAAATTATAATTTGACATTTTATTGGTCATTTTGGGAGCTTATATTATTTGTTTTACCCCATAGTATACTGGTTTTAACATTAATCATTGTAATTAATATGTATTGTTTTTATTATTCATTAAGACAAAAAATTATGTTATAATTAATATATAATATTAATTTTTATAATTCCAAATATGGAATAAATTTTTTAAAATTGAATTAATATAGATACGAAATTTAAATTTATAATTAAACATGAAGATGCTGTGGAATAGGGATTTTCAAAAGAGAAATATTCTCATAATTTTAGAATGTTTTAATGTCATAATTTCATATGGAAATGATTCCAATGAACTAAATTCTATATATTATAATATAATTAAAATATTTTTACATTTAAAAAAAATTAATCATAATTTACCCTCTAAATTAATTAAATTTAAAAGGAATTTTTTTAATAAAATCCAATATCTTTCATTATTCATCAAAAAATTAATCATTTTTAATAATTCTTAGAAGAATTTCAATATAAGAAAATTTTGACAGTATTATTTAAAAAATTATTTTCATTTTGTAAAATAATTAACCTAAAATTGGTAAAAAAAATATTTCTAATGTATATTTACAAATAATGATGAAATATCATTTAAAAAATATACAGTTTTTTAGAGAAAATTTCTTTTTATTTTGAATGATTGTTAATTTTTTACGATCAATAGATAACCATTGAATTTATTTACTAAATATCTAAACTATATAAATTTTGTAATTTAAATAGTCATATACATACCTGAGAATTTAATGTGTATGTTATTACGGTCATAGTATATAATAATATTTCAATTGTATACTGTTATTCATTTAAACTCAATGATGTATATAATGAAAATTATAGAAGATATTAAATTTAATGAAATATATTTCATGGGATTTTAAACTCAGTTATTCATGTTGAATATTTTATTTAACAAAATGGTCTTCTTTTAATATATCATGGCGTTACAGTTATAATTTATTAAAGAGTTCAATTTAATTTTTGGTCATAATGAATAGTAACCATGGTATAAATGTGTCCCCTGGGTAAAGTGAGTTTCTAGTTAATTATGGTAAAAACTAATTATTAATGTAATTATAATATTATGTTAAATTTTATTAACTAATTGTATTTCTACACTATCACATTGTCTTCAAAATTGAATATATTCGAAGCTAACATGCCAAGATTGAGAGTTTATAATTTATAAGTGTTTAGAAAAAATTACATGTGTACTACTCATCTCAATTATAAGAGGAATCCCTATATCCTACCTTATTTAATCATCTTTATATCTTGAGATCAGTTAATACCTATACAAACCTCTCTAAAACCTACTTTCCCATGTACTAGAAAACCTTTTCTTCTCAAAATATCAGTAATAGAATGGTGAAGGTGTATGATAAATAGTTATATCTATGATGCTTATAATAGTCATAACCATCCTATTTCAAGTATATTACTTCACCAACCTCTTTCATATAAATTTTAACCATGATTTAGTAATAATAAATTTAGATTCCATATATTAAAATGTTATTATGAATATTCTATATAACTTCTTCATATTATTTTTCATCTTATGGGAAATTAAAACATCTCTCATGCATAAATGTGGACTAAAAACTCCATGAAGTGATGTGTTTTTTTCATCAGGGGATCATAAGTAAGATAAATTTATTGAAAGAATCAATATATATGATATCTGTGAAATTATTATGACTTTAAGAAAGTGATATACTACTTAACTTATATCATTTAATTATATGGGGAATCATCAACATCACTTCTATATACATGTGGAATGCCACCTTCATGAAGTGAAGTGACTCAATTTTTTATTTCACCCAAATAAGGATGGCCATAATGATGGATAAACTGAATAAATATGAAATTTATAAAATATTTATGATTATTAAAAATTAATTTATTATCTAATTTATTTATTTCCATTCTTTTGTAAAATGAAAACATTATTATTGAATTCATTGAAACTACCATATCATTTGAAGAACATGGTTCAATTTTAATTAACACATTTCAGTTATTTTTAAATAACATAAAATGTATAAATAGGTTTTATATATATATATATATATTCATTTTGTAGATAAGGGAACTGTAACCTATTTAACCACAATTAATTCTCTAAATTTGTTTTATGTTAATAAACTAAATGACCCCAAAAATTAAATTTGAACATAATCATTTTAGTAAAAAAATAATTGTAATAAATGAAATAAATGGAATAAAAAAATGGATATGAAAAATATTATTAAAAAATTGTAAAAATAAAATATTTTTATAAATCAAGAGTTTTATAATATATGAATACTTATTGTATGGAAGGTATGAGGTTTTACATTATAACCTAGTTTTAATTATTTAAATTAAAATCATTATTCTCTATATCAATGTCCATTATCATATTCCATGAATGTTCTTATTTATACACCATATATTGTTAATATACATTTTATTCTACACTTGAATTTATTTTTAATGTTTTAAAAATGGAAGATTTTATTCATTTACTATACATATAATTTGGATGTTTTTACCAAAGTGTAAAAGAATGTTTTTTAACAAATATATGTTGAGTTCCTTTTCCTGCCATCATAGATTTTTTTTCATAATCATGATTTCTCTATAAGTTATCAAGGATTTTAATGAATATCTAATTCCCACTCTTTTGGTAATTTTTCAATATTAATATTTTTCAATGAAAATGACCATTCCTATTTTGATTATATTAAAATGGATAGTATTATTCTAGTGGATTTAAATGAGTTTTACATGTGTGTTATGATGAAAATGTAAATTATTATAAATTTTTTCATCATGACTTAATGGTTGGGTGTTGTAGATAATGATAAGTAAACCTAATTAATCTCATGATGATTGATGATCCCATTATAAATCCCCAACCCATTGTGTATTTAATAGTCTGTGGAGGTAAAATTATAGGAGATAATTATACAGGATACTCTTATGGAATAAACTGTGTATTATTTATTATGACTAGAATTAAAAATTATTAAACAAGGGTTATGAATACTATTCTCTATGATTCCTATATTATTCTATCAAAATGGGTTTTAAGGAAATATGTATATGTCATGTGATAAGAAAAGCATATAAACTTCCAAATGTTAAATCATTGTGTTTTAATGTATTGTATTCGTGTCTTTCTAGATAAATTAGGATTACGTCATGGTTCTTCTTATGAATTTTAACATGTTTTAATGGTTTTAATTATTAATATATCTATATTCACTGTTAAAAATGATTTATTTTTTTGATCTATCTTTTATTGTGAAATATGTAAATTTTTACATGTTTTTTCAGGTTTTTAACTAGACTAATGTGATTTCATTATTTTTTAATCCCAAAATAGGAAATGTTTTTCATAGACCTTATTTATAAATAATTTCAACAAGGTACATGGATTAGTAGAAATTTTTTCAATGACATGATTTCTTATATAGTTACTTATCACAAATGAAGAAGAAGTGTCTTTAGTAAAATATAGTCACAAAATTAATTTTATGTTTTTGTGGGAAATATGATTTTTGTGTGAATGTTTCCACTTTATTATGAAATTTTTATAGCTAAATGTCAAAAAATATAAACTCAACTAATCCTAGAAATGTGAGAAGTAGAAAACCATAATATAAATTATATAATCATGGGATGTATAAGGCATTTATTTTTATAGAAATAACAAATTTTCTAGGTTTCTTTTTTCATTAATGTTTATTTAATGATGTTTATTGAATTTTATACACATGTTTCAATGGGGTTTTCTCCTAGAAATTATTGTTTATTGACAAAGGATTTATATATAGGATCTAAAATTTAATAAATGGTTTTCTGTAACCATTCTTAAATAATATATGGAATCCATATAAAACTCATGGTTTGAGGTTCTCCACACCATATCCCCAAATTGGGAATCATTTTTAAAGGGTCGATATTCTCTATTATTTTTAGAATCCTAGTTTTCATTAAGATCCAAATTCTATATTATTAGTAGAGTGATATTTAATTTTAACATAAATTTATCCATGTTAGTATCATATCATTGTCTTTATGATATGGTCTAGACCATATGTTTTTACAAGAAATTCCTTCTCACAAAATTATATTAAATTAAAATTAAAAGATATTGATTTTTAATTGAAGGAAATGAAAATAATTTATTCTATTTGTATTATTTTGGATCATGGAAATGAATCTATGTGGTAAAATTGTTTAATAATATGATATCAAATAATGTATTTTGTTACTATCATAAGGAACATGAATAAAGGATTCTATTACCAATTAGTTGATCTTCCCTCAATGATTTCATTACCCTTTAAATAATAACATCTAAAGGATTTCATTTCTTATAAGAAGATATTCACTCAAAGATCATATTACCAATAGTATTATCATTTTGAAAGTGGTTGGTTACTAAATGTATGATCTTGAATTACAGATTTTTTTACTATGATGATAATCTATACTCATTTCATTCAGTACCAAGTAGAGTATGTAAACCTAAGGATTTTGTTTTAATGATAATTTATACACGTATAAGAGATGGTATAAATATTCTCTATATTTACCTTTAGTGTTTTAATGACACATTTACCATTAAAATATCATTATTGTGAGACTTATGGTTATAAAATTGGGTTTATTCTTCTTACTGATAAGAAATGAATTTATAGAATCATCTATGGACACTAAAACCTACTTGTATAAGAAAATATATGGACCGATTAAGTATGAATTAATGTTTTGAAGTAAATTATATTTTTTTATACTGGTCAATAATATTATAATTGTTCACATTAATATTTTTATCATTAAACTAAATGATTCATCCTATAGTTTCAGATAATATAACATCATCTTAACACCATTCATTTTATATTGACATAGTAGCTATTATAATTCCAACATTTTAATTTCATATTTAAAGGACCTTATTTAATTTTGGAGAGTGTCATATGATAATAACCTTGTAATAAATCTACATTAATGATATTAAAATGTCTCATTAAATAGTTATCTATTTTGGAGGAATGATATCACTCCATAAATTATTATTAGAGAGTATGATCAGTTAGACTTGTTATTCTATTTAATATAAGGTCCTTCCAAAATGAGATATTGTTTTGGAGGATTCATCATTAGTGAAAATAGTTTTACTATAGATAAAAAATCATGATTAAAAGATAAATATCCTTACAGTTAGCATTTTTGGATATTTTAAAACAACAATTAATTATTTTTATGGGATTTTGAAAACAACTCATAATATACAATAATTATGTTTAATAGACTAATGCTAAAAATGTGGAATTAAAATGGGGTTATGATGTGGAAAACAATCCCTCTAATAGAGAGATGATTAATTTATATAATTTTATTATGATTACTATACAGATCATTTTTCATTAATGATATGATATACCTTGAGGAAACCATTTCATGTTTTATAATATAATTGAATATTCATTTTGATAAGAATATAGAAAAATAAAAACCATCCAAAAAATATTAAATATCATGGTATATATGTTTTGATTTGTAATTTTATCTGAGTAGTTGGTTAACTGTTATTATGGTTTTCAAAATTAAAATGTTTTTTTATGTAGATTTTAATATGAGATGTTTGTGTTTCAACTTGTAGAAAATGTACACTTACTAGATTTTTATTTTCATTTGTGTTTTAAGATTTTTAATAGTGTTTATGGATGTTATTAAATGAGTTTATATTTTTTAATTTCATATCTTATATGGATTTATTTTTATTTTTTTTGAGAAAAAATTATATATGGTAAATAAATTGTGTTAAAATCTATAAATAGGGTGATTTATTGATTATGATTTTCATTTTTATTATAATTTGATCAATTAAATTCATTCACTCATATATATATGATAATTCTCGTATTACATGTTATTATAAATTATATATTTAGGTACATTCATTTAAGGTATTGTTCCAATTTCATAATTTTTTTATAAATATGGAATGATTTTTAATGTATAATGATTTATAATTAGTTTCTAATACACTAAAAAAACAAATTAAAATCTGTTCTTGGTTATATTAAATCATGATATTATTAATTTTAGAGAAAAATTAGGAAATTAATTTGTTAAATTTTCATTTTTACAGCAAAAATATTTTTCATTATGAATATTTGGATTCTAAACATATGTTGAACCATGATTTATAATTTTAAATACATTTAAATTATTAAAACTTTCTTTAGTTATATTTAGGTAAATTTAAATAATTATAACATTAGGACCTAATGTTTTAATCAATAAATAAGATTGGGGATCCTAATTATCTATGGTTTTGACCTTAAACATATAAAAAACTTATTCTTGTCAGTAACTAATAAGAAAGAGTTATTAAAAATTTATGAACATGATTCCCATATGGAATTAATAATTCCACGAGGGTATTTATAAACCCATGGTGAAAGGTTTTGTAAGGCACTATGTATCATCATTACTTAAAGGTTTTCTCCTATTAACCATTATAGATAACTCCACTCATAGTGAGTTTAGTCCATTATCCTTTAGTTTTTTTATTTAACTAGATCTCATTTGAATATTTTTCATACAGTAAAATTATGGATATCAATTTAGATAAATGTATATTTATATATATTGATATAAATATATCTCAAAATTTATTTTACTAGATAGTATATATTCATTCCTATAACATCTCTAAGAATGAGAAAGGGGGTTTTATTTTTTACTTTTTTAGTTTTAAAAAATCTTTCTTATTTGAAGTTTATTTTGCATTATTTAATTGAATGAATTTATTTACATTACTATAAAATTTACTTTTATATTTAATATTCTATATTACATCGATATATGTATTCCTCATACATGTGATCTGATTCCTAAAAATCATCTCCCGTACTAATTATGAAAACCTTTTCCTACTTATTTGGTTTTTTTGTCATGTAACCTGAAAATGTACTAGGTAATATCAATAATATTTTTTTTTTATTTAATTATTAATAAATTACATGATAAAAATATTCTTATAAATAAATTTTATTCATTTTATGTATATCCAATACCCCACTATATTGATGTTTGTGGTGAATATTCCTTAAAAAGACGATTTTACTCCTCGATAGGGTAAGAGAACATACACTGATGGTCACTTATATTTATATTTAAGAGACATATGGGATTGTTCATATATGATTATACAAACAAATAATGAATTTTAGTTTTTTTATTTTTTAGTACTTTTAATTTTTCCACTATTTAGATGATTCCTAAATGGGTTTAGGGTTATAAACTTATAAGAATGATTATAGTTATATTAGAATTAATTTGATTGTATCTTTTCTTCCAAAGATATTTCTTGATCATTTCATTTTCATCTAATACTATATAACACAATTTCCAATCCGTAATCCTAAACATATCTCAAATGCTTTTGGTTTTCTAGTTTTAGAAGAATGTTTTCGATTAACTGTATAAATTGAATAATGGTTATTTTAGAGCCCCTCACCGTGAATTAATTTATGGATCACATATCTGACTTAATTATTACACTTTAATTTTTAACAAAATCAATGTAATAAAATATATGTTTGTACATAACATAATTTATATGATCCTAAGAAACTATTAGTGTTTGAATGAATAATCCCCAATTTCTGAAAACATCAATCACATATCTCAGTTTTACTATAGTTCATAATAGATTAATTTCATTTGGATCCAACAAAAAGTACCATGATATAATAAATTTAATATTACATTTATGAATTTCTCCCATTCCACCACAAATAATATAGTTATGTTCCCAACAAAATAGCCTCTAAATAGTCATTGGGTTTTTATTTAAGTGAAAAGGGGTATGGACTCAACCATATATTTTTTTTAAAATTATATGGTGCATAATATTATAAATGTTTATAATAAGTTACATAATATAAACTAGATATATTAATTTGTAATTCAACAAATTTCTCCCATTTTTTTAATTATTTTTAGTACCTAGGGATTTATTAAAAAAATATTATTATTTGTATAGTTGGAATAAAAATTATCATTTTAGAACCATCGATAAAAGAAGATCATACAATTTTGATGTTGATCTCCCTTTATTGGGTATGAATAGGTTGTAAGATAATTTCATTAGGATACTTCCCAAACAATTCATAATGTCCTTTGAATGAGTAAGTCAGTATTCTAAAGAATACCATGTCATTGAAAAGGTATATATGAGTATCAAGGTTATAGTTCAATAGTTACTTAGTTTAGTATATCGTTGATAGGGTGACATATATTTTTTACCTTCCCATACTAATTAATATGTTTAAAAAATTATATCATGAGAAGAAAAAGTTAATAATATCTTTTTATCTAAATCCATTTTCTCAAACCAACTCATCCTACATTAGTTTAATCAATTATCTTGTATTATGAATCAAATTAAACTAATGTGAACTAAAGTATCAAGATTATTAGAAATATATATATTGAAAAAAATTCACATAGATTTACACAATATATTATCTAGGATTTCTCTCCTTAGTAATTATATTTTTAAACTAATTAATTTAAAATATGTAGATAAATACGTGTCAAGATAATCAATATTAAAACATGATTTTACAACCAATAAATAATTAATTAATTATGAAAATTTCCTTCAAGTCTTGATCACAAACCTATAAAATAATTTACTTTCACATTTTTTAATGAATATAATCCATAATTATGTAATAATTTTATTAATGGAGATTAAAATATGGAAAAACATTATATGAAATTTAAATAATAATTAAATTAACCAAAGCAGAATATGAAATAAATGTTTCAAAACAAGGATCTAAACATTAAAAGAAACTAAATAAAAACATTTATATTAAAAGTTTCCCTATAATTCATGTAAATATTAATGACTATGGTTTATTTTTAATAACTATGTCATGGGTGATCTATCTATAATGATACAATCCACAACATCTGGGACTCTACCTCAAACACGAATGACTTTAATTGTGACCCCCAATCCCAACCTATAATTTTCCATGAGTTGAATACTAGAACTATCGGTATAATACCCCAATATATATAAGGAATTTACCAAAATGAAAACATCACATCTCCATAAATAATATACATCATACTTAAATATAATAATTCATTAATGGAGATTATTTCATTTTATATCATATAATTAAAAAATTTAACTAGAAAATCTTAAATAATAGGAATGTCACCTTCTATATACCTCACCAATGATATAACGGTGTCTTCCTCAACTAATAATTAATGATTACCATTCTAAGATCTCCTGACATCCAACCAAATTTATAATGATATTTTGGAAAAAAATTATGTAAAGGGGGAATATAAATATACATAGTGGGCTCATCCATGGAACTCTCATGTGTCCATGTGAATAAAGAAAAATAATAAATATGACTAATAAATAATTCATCAAAAATATCCCAAGGGTTAACAATCCAACCACCTTTCTTCCATGCAACAAAAATATCTCACTTTCCATTATAAATTTAACATGAAAACACAACAACCTCTATATCACATCCATAAAGAATAATATTCAACCTATATGGACATCACTATAATATTGTAATATAGTTATCCATCCATATGGGACTTACTATAACATCACCTAATTGAAATAATTATCCACCAATTTGGAACTGACTATTCCATCAGCATCAACAAGTACCAATGAAACCACAACAAACTCACTATACAATCATCATCAGAAAATAACCACACAACGATAGAGAACATTCTATAGTATCTTGATCACTAAATAGTTACCTGCCAATAGGAAACATATTTTGACTTAACCATTTATTGTATGGTAATCTATTCACACATAGGACTATCACTAGTTTTTTTGGGTGACCAGAATTATTGATGCTTCCCACAACCACCCACATCATTTGAGAAGAAATCCAACCCCAAATACTCTAATTTAATATAGGAGGTATACCCTAGGGGAAAATCACCTAATAAACATTGAACATCAGGACTACACTTCATATATTCACTAGGTATATCCATGTAAACTATAATACTAATTAATGTTGTTTTTTATTATCTTCGAAGCAACATCACCACATTTTAGATACTATTACTATAGACCTATTATGTATATAAATATTCCATAAAAATAATATATATAATTATATTTGGAAATATAATCACACCCTATAGATTTATCATGATCCCACTAGGATTTATATAAATGTATATATTAGAGAGGGATTTATTACTAACATTCCCCCTGTATTGGGCACATATATGTTCTAAAACATTATCACAAGGACAAAAAATAAAATATTTTATTAAATAAAGAAAAACCATTTATCCTCAATTTCATGTTCATAGATCCATTTATTTATACAATATATGTCATAATTAGTTCCAAATTATATTTGAGTGCCACTACTATAGTCTACACATTTTAAAAATAACTCTCTCATGGTTTAGTAAGTTATATTGTCCAACTAGATATGGAAAAGATTCAGGGAAAGGAGGTATCACCAATATAGAATTAAAAAACCATTTTAATTCACATACAGAAGCTACCAAACTCTAGAATATTATAGATACATGTGCCTTTATTTAACAACCTTAGGTAACTCATTGATAGATAATCCCTCGTGTCTCTATAAAAACACTATATGTTTTTATTATGTTATAAAAACACTATATTTTTTAAACAATCACCTTTTCCCATAATAAAATATTTTCTATAATTTTTCATCATCTAGACTAAAAATCATTTCACAAAAATTAATAAATATCTATAAGTATATATAAACTGCAATTCTGTCCATAAGAAACATAACATTTAATTTATAGACTATTTTAAAAAAATCTTAAAAAATTATTCATCTATTTATTTTAGTAATAAATTATCAATTCCTAAAATATATTCATAAATATAAATCATGATATAATCCCCCATTATTCTAGTGGAAGATAAAATCATTTAAATTATACTACTAAATTATTATAAATATAATTACTATTTAATATAAATCTATAAATTTTATAAGTTATATAATAATTTACAAATTAATATATCATATATTTTCAGTTAATCCACAAGAATAGTAAATCTCTCAATTACATATCTTTTAGTCCACCCTAATTTCAATTCACTACATATTCACTTTTAAAAATAAATAGGAATAATCTAAAAAATATAATAAATCATATGATTAGTATATTTTATTGGATTTTAAATGTGATAGGACTTTTAATCCAGATATCTTGATTCATTATTGAATGAAAATATAGAATCTTTTAAGGATCTCCATCAGTTATTATTCCAAAAACTAGTCACTATATTCATTTATCATTGATCACCACTACACCTTGTTCGCAACATGATTCTCTTAGGAGATGAATATAGAGTGTCAAAAAATGACGATGGATAAAAAATCTATTAAATATCAATCCAAATTTCTAATTTTAATAATAATGAAATTTTATTATCTTTCATCTCCCATTACTTTCCAATCAAAACACTATTTTTTATTTCAGAATATTTTTTAGACAATCTCAAAAATATATTTTTCAAATTCCTCCATCATTTTAAATATCATCACAACTAAAATGTTTGAAAGAAACATTATTTATTTTATAAATAAATTATATATAAATGTAAATAAAGTATATAAATAAATAATTTATGAATTTCCATTACATAGTGAAATTTATAATGAAATGAATCATCCTTAGAAAATTACCAAATTATAATACTAATGAAAAAACAATGTCCAAAAAAAGGACATGAATGGAATTTCATTATAATAATTCCTAAAGTTTCTAGTTTACCCTTATTAAAAAAACACATAAAATTTAAAAAAATCACAAAATTTAATTTTTTTTACATCCATGTTACACACACATATTAATATTATCAACCATAAAAAGAGTCACTTACAACCCCAAAATTGGGAATGAACAACATTTTTAGTATTTCAATCATTTAAAATTTCATAAAAACCAAAAATAAAAAATTATAATGATTATTTATAAACAATTGATGATATAGAGAATGTATCAATGATTCCCTCTGAAAATTGATTCATTTTACTCCACCATTCATATAAATAAATAACCAAAAAAATAACATGTATAGTTTGAACTTTATCTTCTTGGTCATTATTTTTCATCCGAAACATTTAAAAGGTTATATCATTATTGACAACTAAATCACTAAAATAAATCAAATGTAACATATCAAAATAATATATAATAATATGAGACCCATAGAAAAAATGAAGAACATTTAATTACTGTGTTAGTATCTCCATCAAAAAATCTACATATAAAACATACTCTAGCTCATCAAAAGGGGAAAACATTTAGATAATAAATTTTAATGATTTCCAGAAATTCATTATTCATTACAGTAAAACACGTTAATTAACAAATTATCTATTTATTTAATATAAAATAGTCTCCTCTTAAGATAGTATATGATTTATTTCCACACAAATATTCCCTCACATAATCTTGGATAACACACACACATAATCAATTATAAATTTTTCAAAAATTACCACTACCATAGTGGCCTCACCAACTACAACCCCACATAGAGTTCATCAACATGATAATCCATATAAATTATCATATATTTATTTAAAAATAAAAAAAATATTTTACCAAAATCCCATTAATGATAATTGATCCTCTAGTGATCCCCATAAAAACCTTACATATAATCTCAAATTCAATGTTTGAATCATCTACATTGTTTTTTCATCTGTTTCAATATGAAATATGGTGTTAAATAAAAAATTGATACCAACGGAATAATATAATTCATTCTTCATTTCTGATGTTACCTAACTATCATGAGTAGAAATTATTATTCTTTGGACTCCCATAATCATTAGTACATTCTTAAACCCCCAATATCCAAAAAATAATCAATGAATGATGCATCTCTTAAAAATTGATTTCAATTCTAATAGTGAATTATTCAATTTAGGTAGAACTATCTATGTAACACTATATAGAACAAATAATTTCCCATAGAATTAAAACAAATTTTCTTTATCCAGTGAAAAAAATCCAAATAATCATTTTTCAGAATATAATATCTCATCACATAAACAATATAATATATATTATAGGGATCTTCCAAATGGTATATTAATGGATATGAAATATTAATATCATAGTTAAATTATCATTTAATGATATTGGTAAAACGAATGTAATGGGAGGTAGAAAACAATATCACATTCAATTTCCATTACATATAACATGAAAATTAATCCTAAAACAACCAATAAAAATCATTATCCACCACTTTACCCTTTATAGAAGTATATATGAGACTAAATCATAACATTGTACATATTCAGCTGGAATTCTCCTCTAATGAATCATTTTACAATATGAAATGTTATTTATTTATTTTTTATGATCTATAGAAACCATTATTCTTTTACCATTTAAATAATTCCTCTAATGATTTTTTACATTGAAATTTTTTAGAAGCTCCAAACCATTGGTAGAATAATTATGTTCATGTTGAAATCACTACAAAGACCCATAATAAATTATTTTTCACTCTTAAATCGTTAGATATGAAAACCCATGATGGAATTCATAAAAATATACCTCATATTGAAATAATTTTATAGGTAATCAATGAATTAATGAACTAATTAACTCATCTATTATATTTAAAAACATGTCATGGTACTCCACAATACATGAAAATGGATTCTATTTCCTAGTAATACATGATAATGGAATTTCATTTTGAGAAAACATGGGTACACATTTCCTATTATAAATTAAATGCATTTGATATTTAATCGATAATATATTTTTATGTCATTGGTTGTTACAAAAATTGTTTAATGTTGGAGAACAACCTTATAGGTTAGAAAATTTGTTATGTTCGTTGTAAATAAAGTATATAAAGTATGTTTATTAAATTTTATTTTGATTTTCATATATCAAGGGGAATATTTTGGATGTTTATAGGTGGTTTTTTAAAATAAGATAAAATCGTGAAATGTTTTATTTAGTTATGATATTATTTTTATCGTTTATGATAAAGGAAATAATATTTTATAATAACATGGAATCCTCGGAAAATCGGGTTGATTTTTTTATAGAACCTTGTGTCACACTATAATTCAATATATTTTATTTTAAAACATAGTTTTATTCTATAAATACTTTACATACTTAAAAATGGTTCATAATTAGATATTTATGGTAGAAAGAACCACACTGCAAATGAATATCACATGACATGATGTGTTTATTGAGAAATATATATTGAGAATAAATTTTTTCATTTTAGTAGTATGAAATATAAATTGGGAAATGACTTTATTGGTGCTTATAACTATAGATCATGACATTCCATTGTTAACTATTTCCCTTTGATTTTCTAGATTAATATGTATTTTGAATATTTGAATGTTTTTTAAATATAGATTTACTAATTGATTTATTTATAGTTTTAATTCATCTAATGTTATTTATTTCTAGTTACAATCAATACATGACATGTGTAATTAATAATGGTGTAGATTTCAAAAGTAAAATGGAAGATATTTAAAGAGGAATTGGGTGAATTTAATACATACTGTTTTGGAAATTTTTTTCATACACTAATAATTATAGAGAAAAATAATGTTTTGAATAAAACATTGGAATTTAGAGTTACTCAAAATATATTTTATAATAATTAATATAACATAAATAATTTATATTTTATTTATTCTATTGATTTCATTAATTGAGACCTATGTGTCCAATTTTTTTCAATTCCTTATCATAAATAAACCAATGTAGAGACATGTTTTTTTGTGACACATGGATGTTTACTAATACATAACATAACTCTTTTTATCTAATTAGTGTGTACTAATTCACTGATCCTATAATCACCTTGTCATTTAGTGATCCTTAGTGAATCCCTTAGTGGTTATCTTTGTAACATAAAAATTAATGTTGATTTTCTATATATTCTTGTATGTGGAGGATTTATTATTGGATGAAATGTGTTCATATAATTCATTCCATTTAATGAATGATATCTACTTTAGGATAATATGAAATGAAAAACACCCTACAAAAAAATCCACTTTTGGTTTATTTAGGACCATTTGTTTAAAAAAATGGTAATATCGAAGCAATGTTATTCATAGTGAATTTTTCCATTTATGGGTTTTGAATTATAAAATGTTGTTTAAGATAAAGGATATTAATTATTAAATACTTTATGTTAGTTGATTTTTATGAACTGGATGAGATATCAATTATCATCACTCAAATAAAAATCTTCAAATATTGATACCCATGAAATAAATATGTTATTTGAAGTATTAAAAAATCAAATTTAAATGTATAATGATTTTATCATCAATGAAAATAATGTAATTTTTTTTCTAATATATATTATGTGGATAAAAATGTGAAATAGATGATGTATCAGTCATTATACATGTAATATATTTATTTAATGTCATTACTATATAAAAATATGAATGGATTCTTCATCAATATTATTAACTATATTAGATTTATTCATTTCTCTAGTGAAGAAATGTTGGATTTAGAGATAATAAAGATAATATATAAAATATTGAGACCTTTTAGTTGTCAAATGGTTTTCAAATTAAATAAAATAATCTTAAAAATATTTCACTTAATTATCTATAATGTAGTTTTATCACATATGATATTTCTAAAGAGATGTATGAAATAATGATTCATTACTCAAATGGTTTATAATTTAAATACTATGATATAAATCATATTCATATAGATAGATATGAAGTGGAATAATTTTAAATTATGTAAGAAAATTAAATCAATGAAAAATAATTTTGAGGGAATTTTACAACTAGATTTTGTTCATTATGGAAAGGATAAAAACATCTTTTCAAGGTGATGAAGAAATCATCATAGAGAAGAAACTAAATTGGAATTTATATAAAAATACTAATGATAGTTTCACCCCAAACTAAACATAATTTCTAAAAATAAATTTAAATAGAGGTTTCAGTGTAAAGTTATTATTGGAAAAGGAATAATAAGATGTCAAGATAAAATTTGACCAATGTGAATTTAAATTTTGAGGATACAATAATAAAAATGGATATGAATGTTAAATCTGAAAATGAGGATGGTAATTAGATTTAATATGTTTTTAATTTCATTGATAATGGTGAGGGTTCTCATAAATAACATTAAATTAAATAATAGAAGAATATAATAACTAATGGACTATTTAAAGAATCATCAATGTATTTTGAAAAATTCAATGCTTTTATCAACAAATTATAAATGGATGTATTTGATATGAAGGCTTATAATGAAATAACAGGAGAAATTATAGATATAAATGTAAAAATTAAATAATAAGCAATATATATCATTGAGTTTAATGATTTTATAAATTATTGTTCAACTAAAATTCAGATTATTGGAGAATAGGAATTTATGATGAGTATGAAACATGAATATGAAATCTAGAGAAGTGGGTTTTGGAAATAAATTATAGTTTGTAGTGATTTTAGATGAATAATTCATGTAATGTGTTGAAATAATTATAATAAGTTTTGAGAAGGGGTTGGAAGACAAAATACCTAACTATGTGGCTAAAAGTAAACATATCATTGAATATGAAACATTAAATTTGGGATATAAAATCTAGAAAAATATAGAGGAATTTTTTTTTAAAGATATATCTTAATAATTAAGAGAATATAAAACACCATTTCTCTATTTTGTGGCTCTAATGCCAAATTTCATCACCTTATCCACTTAAATAATCTACTTTCTATTTTAACAATTATTATCTCAGTAAAGGATACTAATGCAATAATATGTGTATATTGTGAAAATAATATTTATGATTTCACTATGTTGAGGTGATTTTGGAATTACTGGTAACCTAAAACCACCAGTAGTAAAAAAACATAGAAATCCAATATCTATAAGTAGATCAAAATCAACTTGGATTGTGATTTGGAAGGAATTATAGGTACATAGAAATTTAGTTACATTTTTTCAAACTATAATTAGAATGGTCCTAGATGATTATATTTTATATGTGTATTGAAAAAATATATTTTGGATAAAATTATTTTATTCATTAACATGGTTTCTTTTTCTATATCCAAATGTTATAATAATTTATATCATCAAAGAGATTTCATAACCATTATTTAATCCACTAGAAATGGTATGATTCATCCCTCTTGGATTCTCACTACTCAATGGATAGAATATATGTGATTTCACTTTGTACCCAACTATATTGTCACACTATTTTAAATTAAGGCAAATAATGTTGCTAATGGGATATCGAGAAAAGGAATCGATATTGATATGACATGGTTGGATGATATCCATTATTATTTTCATTATCTCTATATAGGTGGTATTTGTAATTTCCCTTTCTTTAAACTCGTGTAATTGGGTATTTTTTAAACAATATGAGATTTGGAAAACATGATAGAGGAATATATCCTTAGAATATTATTCCATTAATATTGTTATAATTTTTTGGAAATCTAATTTTTACTAATCTATATTACATGGAGTGACATAAAAATATAAAAGGATATATTATAAATATATATTCTTAGTGAACTATAAAATTTCCATTCATTCAAATATAAAATTATTTTTTGGGATAATACTTATATTTTTAAAATAATTCTTGTAATGATATTTATTTAAGGTGAATATGATGTGAACAAAAAAATAATGTAGGTCAATGAAGGATAGAAATTTAAAGATAAACCTGATTCATTTTGGAAAAAATAATTTCCCTAATAAAAGAAGTTAAATATGACTAAATATATTATTCCAATGTTAATGAGATAAGTGAATCCAATATATTAAATAAATAAAAAATTTCATTAAAAGGGAAAAAATATGAATAACAAGTTTATCATAGAAAATATTAATCTAATAGAAATCCAAAATAATGGAATCTAGATCCCTAATTGTTTTTTTATCTAACATGACTGGGAATACAAATATATTGAATAATAATAAAAAATATTTCAATTACATAGTTTATTTCAGTACTAATAGAGAATTAAAAATAAAATTATTTTTAAAGGAAAGTGTTTCTATATATTAATAAAAACATATAGGTACTATGTGTAGTTTTATTTATACACATTAACATGAGCGTATATAAAACTTAAATCATGGGATTAAATGTAACATTAAATTTAAATATTTTCTTAATTAAAATAAATGCTGAAAAATTCCATGATGAATGGATAGATATGTAATAGAACTTTACATTTTGTTTAATATGAGGATAAAATTTATCTCTTTATTTTTTACTATAATATCATCTTGTACAATCAATATCTTGGGAAATTTTATTAAAAAATAATAGAGAATTTTTCAATGATAAAGGGTGTGATTCACATTAATAATCTAATGTATTTTAGATAAGACTTTTGATTCACATATAAGGTGAATGATAGTGAAAATCCATATAGGTATAAGATGATATAAGTATCAAATCATCTCTAACTGTTATAGGAATATTTTTACACATTAAATTAAACATCATAGAACACATAGAAAAGGATATTTATTCTATATATTCATGAATATTTATGGAAAAATAGAATTATGCTTATATAAATAGATATGTTATAAATTTAATTTTTCATGTTTTTCCAAAAGATAACTTAAAATGACACAACAGATATATAAAAATTACATAATTTTAAAATCTAATGGAGTTTAAATCAGATTTAGTTATTAATTATTTCATAAAACACATCATTAACAATGAGGTTTCATTAGTATAGAATCTGTAATAAATGGATTCATTAGTATACATAATAGTATAGTTAATTATATGAAAAAAATTAATAATTTAAATTATTTTATCAATAAAATATTACAAGGATTAGTTAAATATATTATTTTCACAATAAATTTGGATTTTGTATATCCTAAAGAGGATAGTATAACATAAAAAGGTGGAATGGAAATAATCCATAACATAAAAACATCATGGTTTTTGATATATATATATATATATATAATATTTTAAATAAGGAATTAATTCAAAGAAAATAGTGTGATGAAACTGATGAAGGAGTGTTGATTGGTTTTTAAACAATGTGTAAAGATTATTAATTATTCAATAAGGTAATAAAAACATAATTGAAAAAAAAAATATGTGCTAAAGACTAATGTTGGAAGTAGCCATAAGAATTTATATTTTCCTGTAATTTATGATGATGAATAAAAAAATGATATAATAATTGGTGGCCCTCAAAATATTACTTATGATGAGGAATATAAGGTTGAGTCAATGGATTAAGATATTTTATATTGGATTCAATCTTTGAAAAATAGATGTTTCAATGATTTTTAGTTTATGGTATATCATTATTGAACTCTTATTATTTGAGTATAGAGTTTAAAACTAGTGGTTTATATAAAAAAATTTGGTGGAAGAATAAAAAATATACTAATTTATGGTAAATTCTCATGTAAATTATATTATCCTTAAAGAAGGAAAGAAAATATTATTAATAGGGTTTCTTGAATTGATGATTTCATTATTTTATATTCCCATTATTTGAAGGATCACATGCCTTCCCTAGTGGAAAGTGAGTCTAATTATTGGATAAATTATTATTTCGTATGAAAATATTTTTATGTAGTTACCAGAGTGTTTAAAACATATTAATGAAATTATATTTCCAAATAAATCACACTAAGAAGAAAAAATTGGAATCATGATTATAGAATGGAAATTGATTCCACCTTATACCAAACAATTATTAGAATCCTATTATTCTTGATAGTAACAATGCCTGATATTTTATATTATACATTTTTATCATCAATTGTTTGGATTAAACTGAAAGAATAGTATCTCAGTACTATGAACATAATCATGTGGTATATTTAATTTACAATTTATTTTTTAATGTTTAATTCATTTAAAAAAATATAATTATATCTTAATATGGGTTCTTAAATGAATACATTATATGTAGAGAATAAAATAGTGGAATATATTTCATTGTAATGATAAAGTGAATTGAATATATACCATAGAAAAAAAATTAGAAGATCCCTTAGATTCAATGACGTGGAATATATTTCAGTAAAAATGATGTTTTCTTAGATAATATGTATGAATAAAAAACTTGATTTAGTTTTCGAGGATTATGAAAATGAGATTAATTGAGTTGAAAAAAAATATAGTGTACCATTCTCATACTATTCTCATCAAATGTTAATACATTTTCATTCATAAAAAGGTCAAGCTTGTTCGTATCACCATGGAGTATGATGGAATGAATCAATCAGCTGAATAAAACACAACATATCAATTTTCTCACTATTTCTTATGATGCATATATTGATTCTTGGCTTCAAACCATCTCTCATGGCATGTAGAGGATCATAAAATCCAATACTCTAAGAAGATTTTACTTTTTAACAAAGAATAAAATTTTTAATAAGAAAATTAAAATCAATTGTATAGTTATATGGGGATAAATTTGAGAAACTATGTGTTGAAATGTTTTTAATTAGTGAAATAATGATAAATTTTTAGTTATCATATTGAAGAAAGATTTAAATATTAATGAGATCAATAAAATTGGTCTATAAGATAATTTTTAATCACTAGGGGTAGTATAACATTTGATATGATTTTTGTATACATTGTAAGGGTAAAAATAATTAGTGGGTAATAACATCAAGGATGAAAAATACCCTGATGAGTTTTAATTAATATATTAATTAAAATTTGGCCTCTTATGGATAGAGTTTTAATGTATGAATTGAGTCATAAAATTATTGCTTTATCACTTGTTCTTTGCATAAGGCCTTTCTCAAATAGACTAAGAGGGATAATTTAGTTATTTTATTCATGTTATGTTCTTTGGAATATATTATTTGCATTAAATATCACATATATTAATGAGGGAACATTAACTATTCATGAATTCCATAGGGAGAGAATATTTTTAATATTTTTTCCCATATTAGATATTTAGTGCCCAAATTTTTAAATAAAACTCATTAATTTAACTAAATAAGATGTGTTTGATAGATTATTCTACATGAGAACACAAAAAAAATGATCTAAAAAATTTTGGATATATATTTACATGAAAATAAGTAGAATAAAAAATATGTAGTGAATAAAAAGATAGTAACAAATTTCAAATTCTTACACATAGAAAATATATAATTTATATGATTTAACAATTAAAAATATTAACCATTTTCAAATATCTTTTTAAATTATGAATAAATTAAAAACTACTAATATATAATGATTATAAACAAAATATATAATCTTTCAATATTAACATTCCTTAAAATTAGAAATTATTATCAAATAAATTGGAGAATACATAATGTTTAAGAATAATATTTTTCGATGGAATAATTTTTTCTTGATATTCCATAATTTCAATAATACATAAAATTTAGAAATTTTAGAATTTCAATTTAACAAAATTAAATTCTCATTTTTTTTCAATATATCAAAATTACAATATGGTGATTTATTGATATTTTCATGAATAGTATGTTTTTATATTGATATAGAAAAATATAGTTTGACCAAAATAATAATTTTCATGACTATATAAATTTTTGAAGCCTAAAATAATTAAGAAAATTCATTATAAAATATGTATTTAATTATTAATAATGTACATTTAAAAATCCTTTAATCAATTTAGAAAAAATATGTTTAACAACATGGGTATAATTTTAAAATAAAAATTTCTTTCACTTTTCTTGAAATTAAATGTTATTTTGGAAAAATTTAGTTGTAGCTTTTTTTTAAGAGACATTAAATATAGTTTTATATGTTAAACAAATTTTTATCTATAAAATTGACTCTTTGAAATTTTTATTCTATACAAAAAAATTATGCTTAAAATATATGTTTTCTAAAAGTAATTTTCACATGTTATAAGAAATAATGTTGAATTTAAATATTATAACACATGTATATTTGATTTGATAGTTTCTTTATATATTGAATCATTAGTCCAAAATTAGATAATAGGATGGAATTTATTTTTATGAAAATAATTTAATTTACTTCAGTAAAATAAGTTACCATTTTATAATCTAAAGTGATAAATATAATAATTCAATTAATAAAAGGCTTGAAGAATGTTAAAAGATAGTTTATAACTGAATGTTTAATATTTGATATACCTCATCATATCCCCCACTCAATTATTATTCATTTATGATTCCTTGTTACAAGTGAAACATGATATATTTTTATATTATGTTATAATAGTTACAAAAAACAATCTCATCACTTATATATGCAACTTATCACCCCACATTTGATGCTACATAATATTTATTTCCCTTCTTGATCTCATACACTTATTTATTTACCATATAATCCTATACTTTTTCCATCATAATTTTCTAATAATATTTTGGATTAAGCACTATATTCTTATAGAATACTCAATAGAAAAAAATATTTCAAAGTGATGTCTTATTATTTTTCCTATCAACTTTTACTATCTACTATAATTTTAAAAATATAATTTTTTTAATTACAATATTATTACATAATTATTTTATTATACTATATCTAATTATTTTATATAAAAAACTATTAAAGAAATATTAATTTTTTTAAATGAAGACTGGCATTCATGCATGGTGTTGACTACTTCCTCTATAAAGTAAAGAATTCAATTATTTACCATTTTCACTCATAACTGATTATAATAGTGAAAATTATGATTAAATATAGAATATATAAAATACTTCTTTTTAAAGTGGTAAATTCTAATCAATATTAGTTTCTTCCCATTATTTGAGAGTTAGAAATGTTAACTAAGTGTTTTGTGAACTACCGCCAACATAAATTTCTGTATTTCTTTTTCTATATTGATTATTTATTTTTTTTAAATAATATAATGAAATATGATTCCAAACATTATACTTATATAAATAATATCTTTTTTCCTTTTGTAATAATTATATTATCCCAAAATAAAACACATTCATAATCATAATAATATATTAATTATGGTATATTCATGTTTTGGACCTTTTAATAACCTACATGAAAAATGATATAAAATTATATAATGGGTGAAATTGAGAACCAGAGACATGATTAGATCTGATAAAAATAATTATGTAGTGATTTTATTTTTTATTTTTTAATAGTGTCGTTAATATTAAAATCATTACTTAAAATATGATTTTTTTTGTTTTTCAATGATCAAAGAACCATGATTGTCACCTATTTAATCTATAATAAAATTGACTAACACATTCATAGTATGTAATTATAACATTAAAAAATCATGAAACCTTAATTACATTAATTATTAATATTATAATAATTACGTATATGTGAATAATGAATAAAAAATGTCAATACTAAATATAGTTTAAAAAGGTTAAGATTACTCATAGTTTATATTGAAAATAGAAAATTACAAACTGATGTAAATGTAGGGAATAATTATAAATGAAATTTATAAATGGTTATAAGAATTAATATTTCTTTTAAATATGTGATTAATATTTTTATCTGTATTTTACATGAAATTAAACTGAAATTAGTTAAGGTTGAATTCAAGGTAAGGGAAGGTAAGGGATTCTAGTTTCATATGTGCACCCCTTGAGACTTATTTCCAATTATAATCCATATTTTATTAGTATTAGTGTACCTAATACATAATGAATACCATTTAATATATTTATATAATTCATGATATTTTAATACCAATATCATCTTCCCTCATTTTATGGGTTTTGATTCAAATTGTTACAATGTCTGAGGATTTTTTGATAATTCAATTTCCTTAGTTTTTTTATAATTTTTTTAATATCATTCATACAATAATTGTTTGGTCTCAATTAAGAGTTTATTTCATTTTATTTTGTCTTCCATAATATTTTAAAACTATGTTTTATTTATTTTATACATTTATGAATTTTGTTTTCCAAAAATATATCATTTTTTAGAATAATTTTCATTCTTTTTATTGACATTTTTCCTCATTGTCAATATTTACCATTCCTACCAATGTTATTCTAACTAATTATAAACCTATTTATGTGTTATATCATGTTACATATATATTTTACTTCTCCAATTTGTTATTTTTATTTCCATTACTCTCTTTATGATATTTATTATTAATAAAAGTATTTAAAAATATTTAAAAAGTTCATCCAACTTAGCTTATCTTTTTTATTCTTCCCCAAATTTAATTCTTCAAACTTTATTTATTTCTAATTATTTATTATTGAATATTTTTTCCAAATTTTTATTTTTATAAAATTCTTCATTTCACATTTTTTTAAATGACTTCTTAATGTGAAATATAAATTTTTTTGACAATTATTTTTTCTAAAATCTCATTTTAACAGTTTTCTATGAGAAAAAAACTTTCCTCCACCTTTTTTGATTTTATATGAATCATATATAAATTAATTTATATTTTTAAATTTAATCTTATTTTTACATATATTTATAAAAATTTTCATTTAAGATTATTTCAAAACAACAAAGATATTTATGATTTAAAATGTTCATTTTATATATAACTACAAATATTTTTTTCTAGTAATTTATTATTATTAAAAATATATTATACTTCATGTAAGAAATTCATCAGAATATTTCATCCATATTTATTCATTTGATTATTTATGTAGTTTTTTTATTTTGTAGAGAAACAGTCTATCAATACCATTGTCTAGAATAACCATTCATTTTCTTTAAATATAAGTAATCTTCTGATTATTTCCTTATGTGAATACCTTTTATTTCCTTCCATTGATAAGATTTTTATACATATATTTCATTTAGTGGTTGATTACATCAATTAGTGACTTGATTGTATACTCATTACATATATGTTGGTAATACCAATTTTTTATCATGATAGAAAAAACTTTACCTAAAATGTTTCTGAATATCTTTAGATAACTATTTATTTTTGACTAGTATATAGTGTTTTGATAATTGATGGATTTTTTAATATCTTAATTATGTAATATATGTTTCAATGGATATGAAACCTATTTTTTGTCCTTGGATTCATTTTCATATGTTTATATTTTATTTTATATGGAATAAATATGTATGGATACTTATAGGAGGTCTTCTATATCTCTCTATAATGAATTGGTTTACATAAATGTATTAGAATCTAAAAATAATACATTGGGGCATTTATCCCAAGAAAAACGGTAAATTGGATGATTTATTTGATTCCAAATGGTACATTGAAGGATATATTCTACACCAATGTCTACACAAGATGATTTATTTCAAGAAAAAGGGTCACATGAGGGGTTATATCTCAAGCCAAATGGGTCATAAGAGGATTATCCCAAGACTAGTTAGGTACCCAGGAAATAATACCAATCATATTATGTGTTGAATTTATTGGTGGGTAGGATTGAGGTATAGTTTATATAATTATGTTTATAGAACACACTTATGTCATAATATTTTGATATGATTATGCTCTATGAATCTTTTTTAATGTCTCGTGACACTGAAAATTTTTTCCATCATATATGTTTTTTCATTATATATTACATTTCCTTAAATCATAACTTATATAAAATTATTTTTGATTACTATAATTTTCAACAATAAATTTCTACCCTCCCGATGTTTCCTTATCTGATTATTTTCTAACATATGATATTATGTTTATATGTATCCCTTACTAAGCATTTAATCTAAACCCATACTTATTTTTTCCTTTCCTGTTTTTACTAACATAACTATAACTTATGGAAAGTATATTAGGGAATATATAGAATTTAAGTTAAGGATAAATAATTATATATTTAGAAGAATATGTAGCTAACTTCTAAGACACAAATACTTTTGTTCCTTGTATTTTGTGGATGTTTATTAGTTGTATTATATATATCATGAAAATCAATGTATTTATTATGTTATATTAAGTTAGTTTCTCTTAAATTGTAATTAGAGGAGTAATAGTAATTTTGGTTGTTATTTTAGCTATTTTGGGTATTTTTTTACATATATTAAGTGAAAACCATTCGAATATGGATATGGAATAAATCTATGTATAGGATAACATTCTGATGGATTGGTAATGTTAGGAATATGTTCTCCTACTTGATAATGCATCCCAATATGTGTAATACCCAAAGGTTTTTAAAAAAATAAATTTAAATGCATGAAACATTTAATATTTATATAATGAATCTTTTTAAAAAAGATAGTTATAAACAAACAATTAAACATAATTTTGTTTCTTCTATGATTTGAATTTTGAAAAATGGCCATCTACGGTTGTGATCAGTAACTTATTTGGAGTTTTATAGAACCAAATTATTTTTTTGTGGAATAGTAACATATCCTTATGAATATTAATATAACCCTTATGAATAGTAAATCATATTATTATTTTATTTTCTTAATATTATAAGATAATGTGATCTTGATGAATTTTTCAAGGTGATATAAAATGAGTTATAATTTTAAAATTGTTATTTTTCTAATATAATATGAATTTAAATTAATAATATTTAGAAAATTATTGTTTAAAATATTGGTTCATTTTTAAACTCTACATGTAGATATATATTTAGGGTATTTTTTTTGGATTTTTTTGATGCAGTTGAATTTTCAGTGAATAATAAAAAATACAGTTTTATGTTTTCGGGCTTTTAATGACATCATAATCATATAATCATTATAGTCAACTCTTGAGGATTAAAATATGATATGAGGTGTACCAAGTGGATAATACCATGTTTAAAACCCATGTTCAGTCACATGGTTTTGCAAATACTAATAATGAGGTGTCCTTTAAAATTAATTAAAAACTCCCCCACTTTCACAATAAATACCACCCTCACCCCCCTCTTCCTCTCACACCAATCAAGATTTGTTAATTGTCTAATTTATACCCAATAATCTTCCCAAGGATCTTACCCACGTCCAAGACCTATTGGTCTCACCAAAATTCCAAAACCAAAGGCCTTAAGGATGATCTCAAGGATAAGATATCAAGAGGTAAGAATCCTCTTTTATTTTCTTGTGTTTTCTTTTCAATTCCTTTTATTTTCTTATACTCTATTCCCCTCCCCTTATCCAAGAGGAATGAAATATTAAAAATAATATATATTATATATTTTATCATTTTTATGGAAAAAATTCTTCATCATTCATCCCCTCATCTTCCTCTCATTCTAAAAATAAAAACACCATCCGTGATGTACCGATTTACCAAAATCATGGAAGATGTGTTTCCAATTTACATTACATCCTTCAAAGATGATCACAAAACCATTTTAATGGTTGAAAAAGATTTTTAATTGTATAATATTTCCACTTTCATGTTCTATAATTAATTTATATTCATAATATTAATGTAATATGATGAAATAAGTTTGTGATTATCAAATAACTGCCAAAATAATCTAAACGGATATCACTAAATATTTATCTAATGATTCATTCACATAATATATAACAAAAAGGATTTATATAATCATTAAATATCTAGAAACATATGAATACCACTTCGTTCCACCTATGTAATTTCATTTCCATATGACAATAAAATCAAATACAAATCGGCCATGGAAACCATGTAAATAACGCACCCAAAACAATAGAGGGAACAAAATAATAATAATTAATGGGTCAAATAATTCTATAAAATGATCATAGAATGTGTTATAAACATTAATATTTTTATTTTAGATATTAATAAAACTATTTTAATGATTATAAATTTTTTTTAAACACGTTTGAAGTTAGAAAACCCCAATGTAAGGGAATTTTTCACTAGATTTCCATTCATTGGGTTAACCTTATACTTCATTAATTATATGGTATTAAAATTGGTTGTGTGATGAATTTTGTTTACAATATGTATAATTATGTGTATTTATAGTGTATATACCTATTATTTTTACTCTCTTAAGTCTCACTTCAATTATATGATATTTTTTGGGGGGATTTCATTTTAAAATCCTCTTTTATAATTTTGTTTTAAAAAAACTGAAAAGCAATATTTTCATCCAATTATTCATGTTTTATGATTATGTTCAACTTTTTGGACATTTTTTTGATGAAGTGTGGGACCTATATATCTCTCTAATGCATTTTTTATGAGTATGTTGGAGTTCGGCCATATGGTTACTCCAAGTGTAACTGTGATGGTTACACAATAAGGTACCCATGAGGGTTATATTGTAAGGTAGCCATGAGATTTACAAATCATAAGGTAACTAAGTGGGTTACAAGATTATGTAAGTAATTAATCAAGATAACATTAATGTTTTATTTATGTTCTTTATGTTTTGTGGAAATCTCATAGAAATATCAAGTTTCACAAAGTAAGTATATATGGGTGACAAGTATGTCTTTTTTAAAATGATTTCATACCTTTATAAGTATCCATGGACTAATGTTTTATTTCCTTTTTATTATATCCCATACTAAGTATTTTGTGCTCATACCAAGTTTTTAAATGATTTTCATATGTTTTAGGAATTTTTAAGACAAATAAATAATCCAAGTTAAATGTTATGAATATTTTTCAAAGAAAACATGTTTTATTTGAAAAAAATTATATTTTGGAAGAAATGGATACTATTTTTGTGGTATCTATGCTATATAAATGTGGAATGTTATGTATGTATTATATCCCAATTATTTAAAATTCTAAACATGAAAATATCCTCACTGTTAATGGACATTATTTCTTGAGTAAAATTCAAGATTATGTATTGTTATAAGTCCATGTCCTTATAATATGGATACTGGAAAGAGGATTCAGTTATGTCATAGATGCGCATAGCTGTAAATCTGTGAAAAATATCTGGTTGAGTATCAAATCAATCATCACTCTGGTGTAAGATTTATAGGAATATGATTTCACATTTTTATAGACACTCATAGGGTATTTGATTTGGGTGATTTAATATTCCTTTACAAAATATGATGAATGATTACTTTCCATAATTTATTAGGGTAACATATTAATAATTATGAGAGATACCCACATAAATAAACCAAACAGTGATCCTGATTAAACAAAACCAATTATAAGATATATTTTTTTCAAAAAATGATATATATATTGAGATTTAATTTTTAAAAGTTAATTTATAAAAGTTTTCTTGTGATTTTATTATTGATCTCTTATGATGACCCATTTAACTTTTAGAAATTTATAAAGCTATGAATAAGCATGTTGATAATGAAAATGATGAAAAATGAAATAATTTTACAAATGAACAAAAAAATAAGATTAAATAAGGTGTTAAAAATATTTTTTTATGCTCACCAAATTGTCTCATGTTATTATTGATAACATGAGTTTTTTCAAAAATCCAATCTAAATAGATAATAAAGTGATCAATTTTCTTAAATGATTAAATCTTAATGAATATTGAGAAAATAATATTAAACATCTTACATGTAAATAATGTTTGTAGAAGCCCCCTAAGAAAATTTCCCAATGAAATAAGAAAATATTTCAAGTATGAAAGTATTGGATGTTAACCTATTTATTTTCAAAGGGTGATAAAGTGGTTTTCTAATACAATTGAAAGAATTTGAAATCCAATTAATAAACCATCCATATATCAACACAGTCAATAAAATGACATCGATTAATTTGAAAATCAATTCCCCCAATCTAAGGTCTAACAATTATTAGAGATATTTACATCTCCAAATATTTTTGAAAAATGTAAATACTATCTAATAAAAAATATAAAATAGAATCATGATAATTGAGGTATACTTATCCTCCACTATATACTTGTGGATGGCTTATTGGATTATGGTATGGGGTATCCAATATTATTTGTATGTAAATTAGATCACCATTATGATTATTTGATTATAAAATAACACTTTTCAAATCATTGTATCCAAAGTTAAATTTTATGGAAATGTTTCTTGTGAAAATATTTTTATCATTACATTAAATTAATTTATTCTGATTTTGAAAATGGTCTGATCCACCAACTCTACACGGATGAAAAAATTGTTTTGAAATTGAAATCATATTTTATATCAACCTATTGAAGACCATCAATGAATGTATTAGTATGAATAACCTTACAATGAAAATAATATAATATGGGTCATGATAATAAATAATGACAGTCTTTTGGATCAAAATGAGGGAGAAAAACCTCAATGATAAGGATTATATTATTATTATAAATTATTTTTTTTCTTTTTAAATATTCTTTATAAATACTTTGAAATTATAATTTGATTCATGGATATATTTTAAATACCCATATTTAATTATATTAGTATATAATAATTAAAATTGTGAGGATGTAATTTATTTAAGGGTGGAGAATTAAATTCCCCATGATTTTATTATATATCCTTCTATTAAATAAATATAATTTGATTGATAGATTCCCCCATATGAAAAATTAATCAAAAATAAACTAAAACATACTACATTAAAATTATCATGAAAATTATTAAAATTATAAAACATCATGTAAATTAAAATTTATTAACAAATTAAAAATGCTTACATTTTTTGGAAATATATTTAATATGATTTAATAATTTAAAAGGATTTTTTATTCTCAAATAATTGTCTATGATATTAAAAAATAAAAAATACCACTATTAAATTATTTTTATGGTGATATATAATATTTAAATATGAATATCATATAAATTATAAATTTATGAAAAATCATATTGAGAACATATAATGATCACGAAGGGTATTTCTCTATCAAAGTCGGTTTAAATTGTATTTTTTATTTTCAAGTGAATGACAAATTTATAAATTTTATAATTTCAATTTCCAAAATTTTGTTCAATTTTTAATTCAAAAAATTTCTATTATCATGTATTGATTAATTCAGATTTTTTTGAAATAAATGATTTTCATGGGAATAGTGAGAAACGAATTTTTTTAATAAAATTAGAGTTTTTATGAATACAATAATATGCTAGTATAACATAAAAAATTAGGATCAAATAATTTTTATGAGTAAAAATGTGTATTTAAAAATACTATTATAAATTTTATAAAACCTATTTATGAAATAATTATTAATATTTTTCAATAAAAAAAGTTTTGTATATTTTATAATAAATAAATATTACCCTTTTAAAATATTTTTGGATTTCATTGAAAACCTATAACATTTAGTTTTATTATAATAAAAAAATTAATCATGCTAATTAAATTCAATGATAACATTATTGTACACATAAATTTCATTTTTAAAAAATCACCATTTCCCAAAATGGTGTTTTATGTGCTATATGTGTTAATGTTAATATAAAATTTATTACAAATAAATTTTATTTGAAAAACTAAATTTCATATTTTTAATTATTAAATCTGAATTATTTAAAAAGGTACATTTTTTAGGCCTAAGGAATAAATTTCTTAATGATAACTAATTACGATGTAAAATAAAAATGATAATACTAACAAATCTACTATTAAAGGGATTGAAAATACTAATAAAATGTTCATAATAGTTTTCAAGAGGTTTTACAGACATTATATCATAACCCACTCACATTGGTATCAATTTTCGTGCCATCTTCACTTGTGAAACATGTTCTCACTATATATTAAGTTGAAAATTTTTTAAAAATGTAATTCTCACCAATTATTAAAGGGGCCTCTCACCACCCCATCAAGAACGCCATTAAAATTCAATTTACAATTGAAATAATTATATTTTTACTTATCCTATACAAATATTCTTATTCCATGAGCGTTTATTCATAATATATTATCTTAAGATAACCAATTATGAGGAGTCCTCCAAGAAAAACAAACATATTTCAACATGAGTACATTCACAAATCGAATTCTTTAATTTCAATGTTGTGGATTAGTTACTATGAGTATAATGAATGTAATTATGAAATTGAATAATTATTAACCACTTTTCCCATTTTCTGATAAGGAAAATGAAATGATCATTTGTGTATTATCCAAACAACCTCTTATACGAAGTGAAAACTAACATTATTTAATCACCCCATATCATCACTAATTATAATAGTTTAACTAAAAATAATTTTTAAACAGGAAAATTAATATTATTATGAATAAAAAAAATTTATAGACCATCTTTCCTTTTCATTATTCATGAAATGAAAATGATAACTGTATGTTGAATGGACTCTGCCTAAACAAAGTACCATTTCACTTTTTTTATCTACATTCATAATTTTTTACACTCTCTTATAACATGATTACCCATTATAATGATTAAAAACTTATAAAATTATTATTCTTTAATAATGATATTCTTCCAAAATAAACCACTTTCATAATATTAATCATCCATTAATTATGGTATCTTCTTGTTTTGGATTCGTTTACCAATCTACTAGAATAATGATACAAAATTCTATCACATATGAAAATGAGAACTCAATTACTGATTATATAAAATATAAATAAGTAATTAATTATGTTATTTTGGTTTTATAATGGAAACTTAAATATATAAATCATGAATAATGATACAATTATTCATTTGTAAAAGATCACTAAACATGTTTTTTCAATTTTTCCTAAAAGAACTATCATTGTTAAATTATTAGAATGAAATTATAACTTTATAAAATATCCTGAAAAAATGTTTTGGTACATTTTTGATGTTTTAATGATAATATTTTTGAGAATAATGAAAAACAAAATATTTATTATGACTATAGTCCAAAATTCTCAAGATTACGCACTCAAAAAATTAAAAATAGAAACTAACTAACTAATAAAAATTTAGGGAATATATGTAATTTATGATTATAAATGGTTATTAGAATGAATATGTTTATAAAATTGGTGGTTAATATATTTATATTTGTTATATATGTGGCTATATTCCGATCAACTAAACTGGAATTCAAGGTAAGGGTTTCTTGTCTCAAATTTTCTCCCCTTAAGACATATCTCCTAATATGAAAAATGTTTTCATTGGAATATTTTATCTATTCGCTAATAAATTTCATTCAACATATTTATTTAATTCATTTTTTTAATAGAAATATCATGTTGTATCTTTAATTATATTTCAATTTAAAATATTCTATATTTTTAAGGGTTTTTATTAATCGACTACATCAGTCAGTTATAATGCTACCTCATGAACATATATATTCAATGATTGGTTTATTCCACCATAATAATTTATTTCATGCAATTACCTCTTCGAATATAGTATAAAATTACTATTTTATTCATCTGAATTATATTTATAAAATTTTATTCCAAAAATTATGTCACTGTTGATATTAATTCACATCCACATTAATCACGATTTCACCACATTGCCTGTATTTTCTGTTCTATATAATATTCTACATTATACATGAAAAAAAATTAATTTTTATATCATGTTTCATCAATATTTCCCATTTCATATTTTATAATGGATTTTTTATTCAATATTTCATGATGTTTGTTTTCTAAATAGACATTTCAAAATAATTTAAAAGGATTACATATCTTTATTTGTTTTATCTTACACCCTATTTTTAATTTCATAAAATTTAGGTATTTTCAATGATATATTTTCAAAGTATCATTTTCAAATGTATATATTTTTTTCAAAATCATCACTACCTATTTTTTGGATACATCATTATAAAGTTACCCATTAATTAATATTTATATTAATGTACTATGAAATATCTTCTTAATATTTTTCCATATGAAAAAATATTTTCAAAAAATTTATAATATTATATGATAATTTATCCACCATTTTCATGTGTTATAAAATATATTATTTTCTATATGATTTATTTTATTTTTCTTTTAATACAGATTTCAAAGGGAATATATATTTAATATTAAATTTTTTTATAAATCTTCTAAATTTTGTTTTAATCTAAGTCATTATAATTATATATATCATATACATAATTGAGGGTACTCTTTAAATTATACCATAAAACATCATTATATTTACATATTATATGATGTCCTTCCCTTTTGGAGTAATGATCCATCAATTTCTAGTAATTCTTAATCATCCACTCTGTATAAATATCCATTATCTTCCAAATCCATTACTCTTTAAATACATTATTTTTAATTCCTATGATTTATATTATCTCGAATATATCCCATATATACATTGATTTGGGAAATTATTAAGTTGAATGTATACCCTTATTCAATATAGTTTATATACCAAATGCTTTATTTCCATGGTGGAATGCTAGTTAGCTTGAATGTTTATGAATATCATTGGATACCAATTTATTTTCCATAGGACTTTTGTGTTATTATTATTGATGGAATTATGAGTTTTCCCATTATGTGATCCTATTTTAAAATGATAAGAAAATAATTATATTTCATTGTGTTATTTTGTATACGATGGTGATTTATTTCATATACCAAACATATTTATGGATGATAATGAAAGGATGTTATATAATCATCCAATGCATTGGTTTTAGTTTATGTCTCATGGGATAAAAATGGTACATTGGAGGATTTATATGAAAAAAAGGTACACTGGGGGATTTATCCTATGATAAAGGGTAAAAACAATGTTTTATCCAAATAATAAGTTTTTGTATGAGGATTTATACTATGAAAAAGAGTACATGGGAGGATTTTCATAAGAGAAAGGGGTAAAAAGGAGGTTTTACTTAATGGAAAATAGTTCAAAATAGGTTTATTAAAACCTATAAATGTACATGGGTGGTTATCTAAATCCTATTGTATAATGAATATCATGGTGGATATCCTTATCTTATGGAATCTATGATTTTTTTATATAAAACACTTTTTTCATAATCTTTTTCTTATTATTATGATATTTGACCCTTGTTTAATGTTACATGAATATTCAAAAGTTTTATATGGTTAATTTTATATTACAATTATTTTTACCATGACTTATAGAACATGGTTTTTGTTTTATGTTTTTTTTAATAAGAAATTTCTCCCATATTCTTATTTTATCATTTTTATTATTTAACAATTGTTGAAATGTCAAAAAAAATCGTTACTTGGAATTTGAGATCTCTAATTTCTTATGTTTTCCATTCCCTATGGTATGAATATATGTATGTGTTTTGGAATGTCTATAATTATTTCTAGAGGAGTTCCATTATCAAAAAATTATTATAAATTAATATGTTTTTATTAATGATCTATAAGTCAACAATAGTTTTTCCTCAGGTTTTGTAATTATTTATAATACATTTTATCTAAATCACTTAAATTTATGTATTATTTTTGTTATTTTTAGCGAGGATTTATTTTCGAGGGTATTGAACTAAAGATAAAATGTTGGATCATAACATTATAGAATAGATAAATTATTTTTTTCAATCGTTGATGGATAATACCTAATTTAAATAATATTTTGATTTGAATAAGGGTTAGAGAATATTATAAATGATTATATAAGATATTTAAAAATAATTAAAAACTATTATGTATTTTATTTGATCATATCATGCTTTTGGATTTTTAATAAAATAATGATAAAGCTACGTTGTAATGGGGAAACAGTGGGGAAACTGGTTTGAGCTTCTTTATAGAGGTTATAATTTCACCCCATAATCCAAGAAATTTTTAAATAAAGGCTTTATAAATGATAAAATGATTTTACCCTATGAAACATTAGTGTAAATATAGCTATCAATAATTGAAATACTCATGTCATAAAATCCTTTTCAATATATATGGGTTTTATAGAATAAAATATGTTCAAATTTAAACCCATTTATTTTAAGGAATTCAAATTTGAAATATGCCATATTTGTTAGTGGTAATAATAATTAAGGTGTAAATCTATAATGTTTATCAATTTTTCTAGGATTTAACTGATTGTATAATTTTTTAAAAAATTATAATAAATTCAAATATGGAGTGATTAACTAATTTTAATTTATTCTAAATATTTATAATGTGGATATACCTTTGTAAATAAAAGAAGGAAAATCTTAGAAGTTAATATTATTGATATTTAAAGATTATATTCAGTAACATTGAGAGAAATTTTATTTTTAGGGTATTTTGATTCATCTAGAATACTAGATAAGTATTGTTACTATGAAGAAGATCTTGATGGTTGAATAGTAGTTTATGATATTGAAGAATAATGAAAAAATTCTTATTTATTTAGTATTTTATCATTTATTAAATATTATTTAATAGAAAAATATTTATGAAATTTATTTTATTCATTTTTCTAATGTTATCCACATAGATATATTTTAGGTGAGTGACATATGAATTGGTAGTTAGCTTTATAAAAAAACATTTATTCATATTAGTATTTAGTGATTACTTTATCACATTAAAAAAATTGTATTTTCATTGGGGTTAAACCTCATAATATTTTTTTGATCATGAACTTTCATTTAATACATGGATGATTTGCATGTGTGGTTAATTAAAAAAATTTATATCATTCATGCGTATATATCAATAAAAAACATTAAAAATTAAAGATTGAAAATTGAAAATCATTTTTCGTACATGAAATATAGTGTGATTGGAATAAGTTTTTCGATAAAAATGGTATTTATATGAAAATTTTAATTTTGGATTTCATCTAAAAACTAATAAAATGATAGTTATGTCATTTCGTACACCATGATTGGAAATAAAATGATGCAAAAAATAAACCTAACATGTCTTGAATTCAAACATGAATATCCTATCAAGTATTCAATAATATCTTATTATCTCTGATTTAATCATAATATATACCACCAAATCATTCTATATCACTTAAAAAAGTAAAATATCATCAAATAATTAAACTATAAAACCAATAGTATATAATCTAAATAAATTAAAAAAAATCCCCCTAATAACAATCGGTACATTGTCAACTCCAAAAATAATTAACATAAACTCAAAAATATTATATCAGTAATGATATATTATTTTACAAATTTATTAATCTATAAACCTCATCTAGTGATATATTAATCATAAATTTAAATTATAAAACTAATTTTCTCTTATCAAATGATATGAAAAATCCTACATCATTGCAATATGTTAGTAATACTTATCCATCAAATGATTTGAGTATTGATAATATCTACATAACAACATGATCTCATCTTCCTTAATTGAAAATAATTATATATTATCCCATGGATATATACTATGCTGAATAAATCCTCATTTAAATTAATCAAGAATTTCCTTCCTCGACTCTTGATTCCTCACAAGAACTATTTGATATGGAACTGTAGAGATAAAAAAACATGGAAATAACTATAAACCAAAACTAATTCTCTCACAATTATTGTAAAATAATAACCCCACCTTCAAAGAGATCAACATAATTTCTCACAATTCAAGGACTATTATACATCATCATATATGTTACAAAAAGAAGCATGAAATACAAATATTTTGATAGATTGTTTGATTCAATCAATATTTATAATAATGAAAATATATTTTCAAAAAAAACTCTCGATTACCATCATGATTTGAGGAAGTCACTATATATCTATACCATATAATATAATATATAATATGGTATAAAAATCTATCTAAATTATAATATCATATTTTCACATCCAAAAAAATACTAGGTTCCTTGAGGATTATTTTTTCCCAAAAATCATCTTACAACCTCAAACCTCTACTGACCTCTCACTTGAGTAATCTGGTCTTCTTTTTTCACAAGATTCGCTACTCAAATACTGATCTCAAATAAAATGCAAGTTTTTATAACTGAATATCACACACTAGTATCAATCAACATAAGGTAAACATTATTATAAATGAAAAACTTCTTAAAAATTCTAAATTCTACCTCAAATTAAATAATGTAAATATAATATTGTTTTTCATTGAAAACTCATCCACAATTTATCCTTATTAATTTCCTAAATTTAAACATTTAATTTCCCTCAATTAAGATCCTCCATGATATCCTATGCAAACACCACCCTCTATTAATGGTACAAATAGTAATGTAACATATTACTACAAGGTACACTAATATTAAGAAGTTTGGTGATCTTTATGGGTGTATTCTATCATATGTCACACTTTATTCACAAAAAAACCATACCATCCTAAAATATTGGGTATATATACTTTAAATAGATCATATTTCCAAAATTAAAACAACAAAATCCTAAGGTCCAACTAGATTCCAATAAATACCATAAAATAATGAAATAAGATTTTTTTTAGAAACTAACTCCCTTAAACTCACTTCTAAATTAATTTCATCAAACATCATGAACTAAGAACTCTATATATGTTAGGAGAAACACCATACTAGGTACTCTTTAGAAAATATCATTCCCTATTCAAAGAAATCTTAACTATAACCTTTCACTATATCTACATAATTTAAATCATAGAAAATATCCAAAACTACCTCTAGATCATGGGAGTCATATATATCCATAAATATAGAGGTCTCATTTTTAATTTGTTATAATTTATAGATAATGTTTTTTTAAACTCCAAAATCCATGAACAATAATAAAAAAATAATATATTTCTTATGTTTTATCTAAAAATTACTCATGCTACCTCCCGAAAATTAAATAATATAATAAGAAATATTTCCTTAATTATTTCCAAAATATATTTGATTTAATTACTTATTATACATGATCTACAAATAATATCATCCACCACTATCATAAAGATGTGTTTAGAGAACACAAATCAATAGTTACATGGGGAATATGTCATATTGGAATTAGAAAAAAATATGCCTAAATTTCTTGTATCCCATAGTCTCTATAATGAAAAGAAAAATAACCTTAATGTATAATAAAAAAATACAATTGGAACTCCCTTATGATTATTTTCCATACCTATCGAACAATTAGGTCTAACATAAAATTCACAAAATCATGGTATTCCTACAAATATTCTTATTGAACCTCATGATTGTATTTTAGAATTGATATAACTAAAAAATCATAATCCATCATCATACTATGGATATATATATATATATATATTATAAATTTATAAATAATCTACCACATTATTCATGTACATTATTATTAATCATAATTCATATAGAATATATACTATCATTACTTATTAAAGCTAAATTATGGTTAAAATAACAATTATAAAAATAACATTTAGTTAGTATACTATTCCTGATGTATTTATCTATAGTTTATATAGTCTTTTATTTGATTATAGGGGTCAATTATGTATTAATATAGTTTGTCTTATAAATATTTCATATTATGTTTAGGTTATATGACCATACCTCCCATAAAATCATCACTAATAAAAATTATAATATCTATCCTAAAACCATTCATTAATAAAATATTATTATAACATAACCCCTATGGGAGTCTACATAAATATATTGAATGTTATAGGTTGTTCGATACATTGATCATTGTTGTCAAGTTTTAGCGACTTGAGTTTTATGTGTTTTGTAATTTGTGCATAAATTTGATATTTTTTGTTTATGTGTGCTCATGGGGTAAAATGGTAATTTCCCCTAGTACATGATATTAGACAATTTTTCTAACCAATATTTTAGTCCCATAAGAGGGAATTTATCCATTTACATGAGTTTAGAGGTATTTTGAGATGTTCGAATTTTGGAGAAATATTTAATATTTATGTAATTAAATAATAAATTATTTTTACGATTTCGGTTGGTAGTATCTATTTAATGGAGTGTCATATTGACATTATTACAATAAAATTGATTCTCAAATGGGGTAATTTTATTAGGTGAGAAATAAAAATGTGTTGGGTTATTGGACTCAGGAAAATTCTAAAATGGGTAATAAAATAATTGTTTAATTAATTTAATTTAATAAAACATCTTGACCCCATATGAAGATTCATATTCATGGAAGGAGGGGGAGGGAACCTTACTTGAATGAATAATTTATAATAGTAGGGGGGAAGGGATAGAGATATCTATGTACTGAGTCCATGACATAGATTGGGAGTATATTGCCACTCAACAGCTTCCGACAATTGATTTTGACGGAATGATTCAACATTTACACCAGGATGTTGGCCGGTTTTTTGAGTTTTATAACCTAATAAAAAATTAATTATTATTATTATTAATTTTTTAAATGATTATTATGACTATTATTGACACTATTGGGGTCAAAATATTCTTATTTTAGATAAAATGGGGTTTTGAAAGGTCGATAGTGGTTTTTGGTTCAGAAAACCTTACTACACAACATGTGGTTTGAAGAACAGATGCAGTGTGTTCTTCTTGATTGATTAAGAATAGAAGAAGAAGACTACACAACATGATTTCCAAAGGTCACATAGTATAATTTCAAGAAACTTGTTGTTGAGAACATGTTCAGATATACCGTGTAAGGGGGATATGTTCGTGAAGGATACACGACCTGAACCTATGAGGCTGACATGCTATGTGTGAGTACATTTATAGAGAGGTGCATAAGGCTATGACATGTGAGGTGTAGAAGGCTATGACATGTGAGGTGCACTATTTGGTACCTGGTATGGAGTACACATCATTTCTTTATTGTACACATCATGTACAATGGTTTTTCATTCAATGTTAAGTTGGACGACACACCCATGTAGGGAAATTGGGGGACACACCATTTGATCAATCATACATGTAGTGTGATGATTTTTTATTAACCTTAATATAGGTTTTGGGTGTTTTTTCATTTGGGGCATAATTAATCTAATTATTACAACATTCTGAGTGTTTTATCTCAAATATCATTATTATGGGATCCTTTCAGCATAATGGGGCCATCAAGATGGTGTTTTAGACTATGATTTTTTTTTGTATAAGGATTTTTCTTGAGGTTTCAATTCAAATCCTTTAGTGTGTTGGGTTTTGAAATTGGTAAATTTCCTATCCCAAGTGTTACATGGAGGTTTTCTTCACTTTCCTTGGATAGATCCTGAAAGTATGGATTGAGTAGTATCTTTGAGATGATTATGTTTTGTCCCTATGTACTAGGACAAGTTTTTTGAGGTCAGAGAAGATGAGGTTTAAACCATATGTTGGATGGTCACTATGGTTGGGGCCTTTATGTTTCGTTAACATCATAGGAATTTGGTTATGTTTGGATTTCATTTTAGATATTTTTTTATTCTGAGGGACACTTTATAACTCCCATGGTGAGATTGTTTCTAGTTAAGTGATAATTTGATGTTGTTCTTAGTTTTTGAACTTCCCATTTGGAATGGGTTTTGTCTTGGATTCCTTTTTGGAACTATATTGATCAATGATTGGTTGGAGGCTACTGAGTTCCACATAAAGATGTTTCTTATGATATGGCATGGAATGGCCTGATAGTTTTCTTTTTACTAGGGATTGGGAGGGGAATCCTACTATTGATTCATAGTTTTGATTATCTAAGTATAGATGGCTCTATTTATCTGTGGTTTTAGAGGATCATGTACATTATCATTTGATATTACAACCCTATGTGGGTGAGGCTTACTAATTAGTATTGGTAATGGATGTTCCCATGGTTCCTGGGTTGATGTATGAGCTGATGGGGCTGAGATAAAAATGGCTAAAATAAAAATTCATCCAATATTTATTTTGTTTTTATTTTTTGAGGTCAAGACATTGATTATGCTAGTGCAACAATATTAATATGGTTAGGTTTCTACATTTTTAATCTAGTTTACTAGTAAGGGCTGTGATGGATGAGATTATTAGAATAATGATTTATAAGACTGGGTCTAGATATCTATGATTTAGATTATTAGACATAGTATCTATATTGTTATCAATGTTTTTTATGGTTTTAGTTCTAGACCAAGGTTCTGGGAATGTTTTTTTATACTATTGAGTATTGTGGATGTGATGTCACATGTTTGGGGTTTTTTTTGGACTGATGTTCTGGGAACAGGAGGTATACTATGGATATGGTGTCAGACTGAGTCTTTGAAAACTGTTTTTATTCCACATGGTTAGTATATCAATGTGATGCTCTAGGTTATTCTTGCATGCCAAGTGGAATATGATATTGGAAGTATTATCCTTGTCCTTGGGATGTTCCAGACTAATGTTGTGGGAACCACCAATGTTACGTATATATGGTTATAGGATTGAGGCTCCTATATTGGGTAGTATACTATAAATATTAGATGTTAGACTATGGATCTATAAATAGATAGTATACATTGTTATTTTTTTAGACTAATTCTATGGGAATTAGTGGTATACCAACATGGATGAATAGTGGATTGATTCCATGTATCCATGGGTAAGGTGGTGGGATAAAGTACTAGGAATATTTGATTTGATATATGGTATTGGTTTTTTATTGATGCTTAAGGAAATAATGAGTATGACAGTTGGTCAATCATGGTCTAAATCCTAAGTATCTATGGTTGTTTTATTTGTATTTTACTAAGTTGTGTTCTGTCTAAACTGAGAATATTTCATGACAAATCACTTATAAAATAAGTCTATTGGTTCACCATTGGGGGCGGCCGATTGAGATTTATTTCTCACCCCTTGGATGTACTCTTTTGTGTATGTTCATCCCTTATTTCTTATTTCTTATTAATCCTGGATCCATGATGACTCGGTACGAGGCCCCAAATTGCATGGTTGAGTGGGATGCAAAGGAGGAGATGACTAGTAAGGTTGTAGCATCTATATAGGGTAAATAATAATTTTTATAAGATATGGTTTGGTTGTTGTGGTAGGGCATGTTATATATATTTTTAGTTATTTATTTTTTATATGGGGTCGGTCTAGTGGTTGATCATTGTGTATGCATGACCTAGATGTTCAGGCCTTTACTATTATTTCAATTTATCCCTTTAAATTTTAGTTTATTTATTATTCATCATTATTTTATATTTATGATTTTGGTTGTAAAATCTGGGTGTGGAATCTTATATGGGTGTATAATCTCCTCACAGTTTCACCTTAGAACCTCGATGCATGAATGTTCCCTTTGGAATATGATGAGGAATGCTTGCGGTCTTGTGCTGAACTAGCTCGGTGCACTGGGATTTTTGGCATCTTGGAGAGGACATTACAATTTGGTTTCAGAGTTAGTTACTTCCCTTTTATTTCATTATTTTTTGGTTTTGTAGACTGGGGATATATGAATGTGTTGGAGCTTGAGATAGATACCAGGATGGTGAATCACAAACAACTATTTCAATAGGATATATAGGTTACTAGGTGATGAGATTTCTATTTTTGGTTTGTTATTTTATAGTATTATAGGACTATCTCGTCAAGATATGATCATTTTGTTTAGATGTGATGGATTGTGATGGATTTTTGGTTCTTAGCCTATTTTTATGAATATTGTGCTTTGGTTGGGAGTTATGGCCTGTAGAAGAAAGAAATGTATCATGATTAATGGTAGGCACATAGGATCCACAAGTTATAGGTGTAACACCCCAAGCTTCTATGGTACACTTCTCTTTTAATAATACAATAGCGTGTGTTGTACGTAACTTCGAGTTCTAACACACCACAACCAATAAAACTAGCCGTAATGAATAGTAATACCCACGTTTTGAAATTTTATAAATTTTATATTTCAAAATGGACTTCATATTTGGATTCGCAGTATCGAAATTATCTTAGGGTGAATTTTTTGTATTTTTCTGAAAACATTCAGTTTTTGATGAATAGTAAAAATACTAAATTTTAATTAAAAACAACTTTTTTAATCAAAATAATTTAGAGTGCTAAATTATACTATTTAGTGGTTTTAAAGTATAATTAGATTATATTTTTACCATTTAATCCAATTTTGGTCATTAGATGTAATTTCACATTTAAACTGGACATAACCAAGTGTTAATCTTTTGATAGTTATTATTTCTTAAAAACACGCTTTTTGTTTTGACAATAGGAATTAATTTTAAATTAATTTATGCCACTTATTTATTTTGAATTTAGAAAAAATTGATTCCATATTTAGAATCAGGAGGTTCAAATTGTTTAAATATGTAAATTTTATTTTTATACATTTTGAATAATTACTTCGGTAAATATTTTATTTACCATGGTTAAAGGGTAAATCTAGTAAATAAGGGTAAAAATCAGTATTATAATAATATTAAAAAAACCTAACACATGTCCTAACCCTATTGGATGATACATGTCTGACCATGTGAATCTTTGGGTCGATTTTGGGACCCCATGGAGCCACTTATAAGTGATAATGACACTTTATATTAATTAAGTTAAAGTAAATACAAAAATGACATAAGCATATATCTTTCAGTAAAATAATTTTTACATAGGATTATACATTTTATATATTCGACTATAAATATTAATTAGAAAGATAAAAATATTTACTATATAATGGTATTTTCTTTATAAATTTTAGACATTTTATAATTAAATTTATTTATGACACAATGATGATGCAGTATTTTCCTTATTAATGAAAGAATAAAATAAATGGTATTATAAATGTTAAAATAAATATAATTTTAAAGTTTTGATGCCATAAACTAATTTTATATGTTAATATGACATGTTAAGATTGATTAAATGAATTTATTTTGAATTAATAAAGTTTTTAGGACTTTAAAAAAATAAATTATTAAATCGTGTCAAAATTGACATAAAGGAGTTTTTAAAAAAAATATTATATTATTAATTGATATAATATTCCTAAAAATCTAAAGGTTCAGAAAAATGACATATATAATGATGGTTGTATCGTTAATGAACCACTTGGGGTTCTCTTGGAAGTTTATAGTAATTTTATTAACCATATAATATAAAAATACAAAGAGACATGTTAAATGTCAAACTATTTAACTAAGAGTTAAATCTAAAAGATAAAGTTAATATAGTGATCCAAACCTGTCTAAAACCTATTTTTTGAGTGGTTTTTGACCCATCCCCACCTTATCCTATAAATAATTTATTTTGGAGACATTATAAACTGAAAATTATTTTATTATAAAATAATATTTCTAGCTTTTCCTAAGGTTCCCCTCACCCCTCTTATAAAAGGGCACTCCTCCTTCCCTCAAATTCACATCTTCAAAGCCTTTTTCCTCAGCCAAACCCTACCAAAATATATTCTCAACTATCCTAATGTAATCTTAGAGGCATTCCTTTAGTCAGAAATCCAACCTAAGGATCCTTTTTGATCAAATCAAAAGGAAGAACCCGAAGAAGAGGTAAATATTTCATCACCTCTTTCAAGTTCCTTTCTTCTTCCACTTACTCTTTCTTTGTTATTTCCATTATAAAATAATAACTACAGTATATTCAATATAATTTGATGTTATTATAAATATGGTACAACCATATTCATTATTCTATCGATCCTTTGAATGACATGTCACCATACGTGTGTACGTACGGCTTACCGTCTCCACATCGTGGTGTAATTGTTATTCAATACATTATTATTTGGATGGGTATAATAATGATGTGTAATTGATGTAAATAATAAATATAACATTATAATTATTATTTATATATGATATACCATCCAATTATATATTATTTTAATATCAAAAGAATGATATTGTCGCTCGTGTGTACGTACGGATTACCGTCTCCACAAACACAATGAGATTCATTCCCCATCGTATCCATTCAAGATTAATTTTCATTGGATGATTAAAAATATTGTTTAAATAATTAATATAATTATGAATTTGAATAATATACATAATATCCATAACAAACATTACTTACATAACAAACCATACAAAGGAAAATGGATCAGCTAACACTCGAAAAGACGATAATACTAAGATATTATTAATAAAGCACTATTAAAAGATCATATATGATATCATATTAATGTATATGATTATTTTATAATTTAATAACAATTATTTCACCATTATATAGGAGTTTAACCTACCCTAGACCAAGGAAAATACAAGCTAAGGGTTAATTTCACAATATCTTTATTATCTGAGGTTGTTTTTATGTAAGTATCTATTGGGACCTAATTATCATCCACATCCATGTTTTGTAAAAATGTATTCCAAAAAAATTTTACTATTTACTAGACTATGGTTTAAAGTCATTTATACCCTTTTTTGACTTTTTATAAAATGGTTTGAAAGGAATCTTTCTGTCATTTTCCAAACAAGGTACTTTTTAACCTTTTTGACAAAATTAAGGTAAGAATGTCTTTTTTTTAACTTATATGGTGGGTGCGGCTATTTTTTGCCGTTATAAAATTGTTGAAGCTTACCTTACATGATTATAAGAATATTTTCAAAATAAATGTTTTCTTAAATGATTTCAAAATAGAAAGATATGTTTCTCTAAAAAAGGTTTTGATTTTATCTATGTCAACATCCTTTGATGGATTTTAAGCTTATTGAAGTTGATTTATTATGATACAAAACTTCTATATTGTATTGAAGGTTTTGTGATATGTTTGACTGTGGATGTTTTATTTTTACACCATTCATGTTTTATGGATAAAGTATTGACATTTCATATGCTAGTTTTAATACAAATGTTTATGTTATGTTTAAACCTTTTCATATGAGGAATACATTAGACTTAGTAAGTGACGGGTGGAGCCCGCTATAGCTCCTCGATGCATCGGTAGGTCTCATGAGACAAACTAGTGTCTTGGTACAAGTCCTTGACAAAATCTTATTTTTAGTCTTTGCACAAGGACTTGACTATGTGGTTATGAAAGTTTGGCATTATGCATTCCATCATTATGAAAGTGGCTATTGATATTGTCTATGATTGTTCGACTAGTAGAATATCCATGTGAATAAGTAAATGGAATTATTTTGATTTTATATTTGTCATATTATGTTTAAGTTCAAGTTTAAAAGTATTTTGTTTTAGTCTTATACATTGCCTTAAATGTTTATGATTATTTATGAAAAAAATTTCTATATTGTTATCCTTACTGAGCATCTGAGCTCACCCCTTTCTATTTTTTATTTTTCCCAGGATGCAAAAAGTATACATGTTATCTCTTAGAATATAAATATTCATTATAAAGATAAAAATATTTCCTAAATAATGGTATTTTATTTATAATTTTTAGACATTGAATAATTAAATTTCTTTATGACACAATGATGATGCGGTATTTTACTTATTAATGAAAGAATCAAATAAATGGTATTATAAATGTTAAAATAAATATAATTTGAAAGTTTTGATGCCATACACGAATTTTATTGGTAAATATGACATGTTATAATTGATTAAATGAATTTATTTCTAATTAATAAAGTTTTTAGGACTTTAACAAAAATCAATTATTAAATAGTTTCAAAATTGACATAAAGGAGTTTTTAAAACAAATATTATATTATTAATTGATATAATATTCCTAAAAATATAAGGTTCGGCCAAATGAAATATATAATTATAGGTGTGTCATTAATTAACCACTTGGGGTTCTATTGTAAGTTTATAGTAAGTTTATTAACCATATAATATAAAAATACAAAGAGACATGGTAAATGTCAAACTATTTAACTAAGAGTTAAATCTAAAAGATAAAGTTAATATAGTGACCCAAACCTATCTAAAACCTATTGGTTGAGTGGTTTTTGACCCATCCACACCTTATCCTTTAAATAATTCATTTTTTATCCATTATAAACCTAAAATAATTTTATTATAAAATAATATTTCTAGATTTTCCTAAGGTTCCCCTCACCCCTCTTATAAAAGGTCACTCCCCCATCCCTCAAATTCACATCTTCAAAGCCTCTTAACTCAGCCAAACCCTGCCCAGATACTCTCTAAACTGTCCTCCCTTAATTCTAGAGGCCTTACTTTAGTAATAAAGCCAACCTAAGGATATTTTTTGATCAAATCAAAAGGAAAAACTTGAAGAAGAGGTAAATATTTCATCACCTCTTTCAAGTTCCTTTCTTCTTCCAATTCCTCTTTCTTTGTTATTTCCATTATAAAATAATAACTCCAGTATCTTATATATAATTTGATGTTATTATAAATATGGTAAAATCATATTCATTATTCTATCCATCTTTTGAATGACATTTCACCATATGTGTGTACGTACGGTTTACCGTCTCCACGTCATGGTGTAATTATTATTCAATACATTATTATTTGGATGGGTATAATAATGATGTGTAATTGATTTAAATAATAAATATAACAATATAATGATTCTGTATATATTATATACCATCCAATTATATATTATTTTAATATCAAAAGAATGATATTGTCGCTCATGCGTATATACGGATTATCGTCTCCACGAACGTAGTGAGATTCATTCCCCATCGTATCAATTCAAGATTAATTTTCATTAGATGATTAAAAATAATGTTTAAAGACTTAATATAATTTTGAATATGAATAAGATACATCCTATCTATAACAAACATTACTTACATAACAAATCATACAAAGGAAAACGAATCAGCTAACACCTGAAAAGACGATAATACTAAGATATTATTAACAAAGTAGTGTTAAAAGATCATATATGATATCATATTAATGTAGATGATTATTTTATAATTTAATAAAAATTATTTCACCATTATACAAGAGTTTAATCTACCCTCGACCAAGGAAAATACAAGCTAAGGGTTAATTTCACAGTCTCTTTATTATCCAAGGTTGTTATTATGTAAGTATCTACTGGGACCTATTTATCATCCACATCCATGTTTCTTAAAAATGTATTCCAAAACATTTTTACTATTTACTAGACTATGGGTTAAAGTAACTTATACCCTTTTTTGACTTTTTATAAAATGTTTTGAAAGTAATCTTTTCATCGTTTTCCAAACAAGGTACTTTTTAACCTTTTCGACAAAATTAAGGTAAGAATGTCTTTTTTTTAACTTATACGACGGGTGCGGCTATTTTCCACCATTATAACATTGTCAAAGCTTTTCTTACAAGATTATAAGAATATTTTCAAAATAAATTTTTTCTTAAATGATTTCAAAATAGAAAGGGATATTTCTCTAAAAAAGGTTTTGATTTCATCTATGTCAACATCATTTGATGGATTTTAAGATTATTGAAGTTGATTTATTATGATACAAAACTTCTATATTGTATTGAAGGTTTTGTGATATGTTTGACTATAGATGTGTTATTTTTACACCATTCATGGTTTATAGATAAATTATTTACATTTTGTATGCTAGTTTTAATACGAATGTTTATGTTATGTTTAAACCTTTTCATATGAGGAATGCATTGGACTTAGTAAGTGATGGGTGGAGCCCTCTATAGCTCCTCGATGCATCGGTAGGTCTCATGAGACAAACTAGTGTCTCGGCACAAGGCCTTGAAAAAATCTTATTTGTAGTCTTGGAACAAGGCCTTGACTATGTGGTTATGAAAGTCTAGTATTATGAATTCCATCATTATGAAAGTGGCTATTGATATTTCATGTGATTATTTGACCAGTAGAGTATCCATTTGAATAAGTAAATGGAATTATTTTGATTTTATCTTTTCCATATTATGCTGATGTTTAAGTTTAAAAGGATTTTGTTTTAGTCTTATACATTTCCTTAAATTTTTATTCTTATTTATGAAAGTTTATTCTATATTGTTATCCTTATTGAGAATCTGATCTCACCCCTTTCTATGTTTTATTTTTCCCAGGATGCGAAGAAGTATATTATGACTGACCTGCAGGGATAGTCTATGGGGTCTTAGTGTTGTCTATGGAAACAATGTTGTTGTATTTTTCCATTTTATAATGTCATGTAAACCTTATGAATGTATCTAGTACTTCTAAGGCTACTAAACTAATCGGTCTTTTGAGACTTGATCTTTTGTGATCATGCCAATGATATGTAATAATGCACAAAATCTGGGCTTCTAGGTTCGGGTCATTACAATACGACTTCACCTATGTTATTTTATAAACATCCATGTGATGGTAGGTCTACGTGGATCTATAGTGAGGTGCTGGAAATTGAAGACGTTATTGTTATTCACATGCATGGTTGGTGGAGTGAACCAAGTTGGTTAGTATGGTAAATGTATAAGATTATTGTACCCCCTTGGGGATGGTTTGTTTGGGTAAATTTTATTTTTAGGTCCTCCATGTAGTTGTCTGATGTAAATATTCTCAGAGAGGATGGATACCCTAGTTGCAGGATGTTTGTTGGTATATGATTTATTTATGGTGTGAGACCTTAGAGGAGAATGTTTTGACTTATTTATGTCATCAAATTATGATATGGAATCAAATTTGATTCCATTTTTTGTGGACTTCAGAGTATGAATATATCCTAGGTGGTTGGACCTAGTTACTTGATGTAAGGCATGATGGGCAGGGCTAGGTGGGAGACTGTAATTCCCTTTTTGACATGTCATTGTATTAGGGAGTTATATCTATTTGAACATCGAGGGTGACCCATTAAATATTTCTATTGAGTTATGTGTTGTTTTTGTGTACATTATGTATGGATGGATTCTTTGAAAACATGAAAATGGTTCCCAAAGGGTGAAACAGGGTTTGAGGTTTATGCTTTATGGATTCCTTTTGTTTTTGAGAATTTGATCTTGTGTGCCAATGATTCTATATTTTGTTTGGATTCAAGTGGGGAAGTTTGTTTCAAGCACCTAGGATAGAAAATGGTTGTGAAATTGAGTTGTTAATGGTGTCATGGGGTGGATTAGGGGAACAATATGTGATAGAGTTTTCATGTTTGGGGTTTTTATTTAGTTATTCATTGGACATTACTCACTAGAGTTGAACCAGGTTTTGTTTTTTGGGTTAAAAAATGGCGTGTAATGGTTTTTGATAGAGTAATGTCGTAAACCTGAGCACTAGTGATGAACTTTATATTTTTTCTTTTGGATCAAATGTTATGGGATCGTATGTTTTTGGTGCTTGAGTTGGAAAGGTATCCACAAGTGGGATTAGAATCATTTCATGTGTGATGAGAGGGTAGTGAGCATGGTGACCCAGTACCCTTAGATATAACAGTGATTTTATTGAATGGATGAGTTTTTCGTGGTATTCATCGATGACATCATAGTATACTCGCAATTTTGAGATGAACATGCCCAATATCCTGACATAATCATAAGTACACAAAGATAAAACCATATTTATTCAATACTATAGATATGTTTCCTTGGGATTATAAGGGGGTGTCAGGTAGTTTCACTCATAGAGAGGTGTGTGTGAATCCATCAGGTGGGGAACACACAATCATCTTTCTATGGGTATGGTCCCTACGGTAGATTAGATATCGATGAATACCATACTTTTCATTCATATATGAAAGGAATGGGATATAGTATATGTTTTTTTATTGCTATGGGGGGGAACATGTCTATTATTGTGGTTTAATTATGATTTTGGGGAATGGTCTATGGTAACAATGTATTGTTGTGAGGCAATAGTAAGGATACTCCTATGTTAGGGTGTTCCCAAATCGGTCGTGGTGATGTGACCTTTATATGGGTAGGGTTAATGATGCATTAAGGACTATTTTAATAAGTTCTGTGAAACATTGATGATCATTTTCGAATGGGGACATTGATAATGTAATGTTTCATGTATTGTAATGGGTATATGTGTATTGAGTTCTGTAGTGGGGAGCACCATGAGATTGATGATATGATTTAAATGATGATGTGATGAATCAAGATGGATAGTTATAGGTATACATTTTCTTACTAGTTTATTATTGGTGGAAAGAGGAGGATTGGAATACTATTAGTTTTACACCATCTCTTTAGAGTTATAGAAAAATTACTCGGTTTGTATCTTAATGTGGAACATAATGAGTTGAGCATGAGTTGTTGACCAAGGTGGATTAGGATGTGTGAATAGAATACCACTGAGGCTTCATTAGGATTATAAGGTTTATGGTGTGGATTTTTTATAGACTCTAGTTTTTTGGGTTCTAGAGTTTGAATACAAATTTAAATTTGATATGATTTCAGGTGCACATGAAGGGTAAAATGGTCATTTTACCTAGCATATGACCTCATATACATATTCTGAGGACTCTGTTTGTCCTAAAATAGGGGGTTTTATTAGGGTAGGAGTTTGGTGGAATTCCAAGCAGTTGGAGTTTTATCTGAGTATTTAGAATATAAGTAATTAAATAAAAATTATTTGTGTGGCATCAGGAAGTGATATAATTTGAACGGACTATCAGATTGTGATTCTATCATTATGGATGAGTTTGAAATCTTTTATTTTTCCTTGGGGAGGTATGAAATCACATCAGGTTATGGGACTTGGGATGAGTGTAAAATGGGTAATTAATTAAATAATTATGTAATTAAATTTAATAAAACATCTCCCCCATGCAGGGGTTCCTATGCATGGTATGAGGTGGAGGGATCTTCCATTAGGCATAGTGGCTATATAATGAGGGGGGAGGAGATGAAATAGGACTTCATACTTGGAATATATCATGACTAGATTGAGGTGTAATAGGTTCCAAGTGGATTTTGAACCAAATATTCTATGTTTACACCACAATGTATGCCAATGATTGAGTTTTATGCCCCAATCCACAAAAATTAGTTTATTATTAATTTTTAAAAACTTATTATGACTTTTAAGGAACCCATGGGGATCAAAATGTGTTTATGTGGGAGAACATGGGTGTTTTGGGAGTTTAGAAGTGGTTTTTGATTTTCAAAACCTAATTATACAGTGTGTGGTTTGGAGAAAACAAGCCATATGTTCTTCCTGTTTGGGAAAGAAGTGATGAATATGATGATGCAACGTTTATTCTAGAGGACACACCATGTAGTGTTATATGGTGTGTGACCATTAACATGAAAATATAACCCATGTATGGGGGAGATGGATGTGTAGGGTACACGGTCAGACACATTTTGGGTGACATAATGTCTGTGAGTATACTACTAGAGAGGGACACAAGGTTGGGACATGTGAGGTACAAAGTTTGGTATCCCATGTAGGTAACACACAAAGTACCTATCATATGTTTTGTGTACTTGGGATTTACATATAATTTTCATCTATAGTAGACACCAATGCAGGGCTAAGGGAGAACACACTATGTTCTTGAGAGTACATTTCATGTGATGCTCTTTTCATACCCTTTATAAGGGCTTTGTGTATTTTGTGTCTCGGGGAAATAATTAGACTTATGAGTAGTCTATTCCGATCATATTCCCACAAAAATCACAATGTTGGGGTCCTTTTTGAATATATAGTTCTCATGTTTTGTTTTTTGGACATTGATAGTTTATTATGAGGGTTTTTCTTGAGGTTCGTATGCAGAATCCTCTAGTGGGTTGTGTTGTGAGGTGGGAGTCCCGGGTGAGGTATGTTATCTTGATGATTTACCTAGGATTAGTGTGTGATAGAATTATTCTTGATATTCCTTTAATGTATCCAATAAGGTGTTATTGATTAGTATTATGGGGAGATAATGGGTTTCTTGTGTTGATTGGGACTAGTTTCTTGAGGATGGAGAAGTTGTGGTATGGACCCTATGTTGAAGGGTCGGTGTGTATGAAGCCCTCAAGTTTGGATGAATTCATAATATGGTGGTTGTGAAAGGGTTTCATTGTGGTTATCATTTGATTTTGAGGGACACTTTTTGATTCCCATATTCAGATGGTTTTGAGTTAATTGATTATTAAACGATGTTGTTGGCTTCTGAGATTTCCCATGTGTCATGGGATTTATTTTTTATATGTTTTTAGAATTTGTTTGATCAAGGATCTGTTGGAGGATATTAAGGGCCACTTGAGGATGTTTCATGTGAGAGTGTATTTCCTGAGTCTTTGGTTGTTATCAGGGATTAGAAGGGCATGCCACTTCTTGAGTGATAGTTCCAAGGAGACAAGGATGGGTGCCTCTATTTTTTTATGGTCCTAGTATAAAATAAAAGAGAATGATTTAAATAATAACCCTTAGTGTGTGTGTTCCTAATTATTATTTTTTATAGGTGATCCCATGGGATGTGAGTTGATTTAAGATCTTATGGGGTAAAACTTTTGATGGTTGAGAGGGACGTTCCTCAAGACCATGTTATTTCTTCATTTTTTGAGGTTATGACTTGGACATGGTTTGGATATGTTTTAGTTTCCATATTTTGGAAACTATATTACTATTGAGAGCTTTGATGGATGATAAAGATAGAAAAATGGTTTAAATGTATGGTTATGGATAACCATTATTGAGATTTTTGGACTGAGGCTCCATATCGATATTGATATTTTGTTTACAGTTTGACTGCTAGATCATGGTTCTAAGAATGTGGTTTTATACTATTGAGTATTGTGGATGTGTCGTTAGATGTGTCTGTATTGGTTTTGTGCTGATGTTCTAATCATAGTGGGTATAATACAAAAATTGTTTCAAATTGAGGTTCTATACATTAATATTATATGCCCTGGTTAGTGTTCCGGAATAATAATATGGTCAATGATGGAATTCCATGTGGAAAAGGATATTGAAAAATTCTTGCTATCCTTTAGTAGGGCCAAACTAATTTTCTAGGAACCACTAATTTTATGTATATATGGTTTTTGGAATTTTTTGTGATTGGATAGTATAATATGTGGATTAGGTGTTAGGATGAGGATCTAGTCATAGATAGAATACTTTGTTGTTTTTGTACTAGAATAATTCTCTTGAAATTGATGTTATACTAGATGGAATTGATGGTGGGATGATGCTATAAATCCATTGTTTTGATGATGGGATGATGCTCTAATAATTATTTTTTATGATAAATGGTACATATGTGTTAACATTCCATGTATGAGATAATGATTTGGTTATGGGGACATGGTATGGGATGACTTAGATTAGTATCTTAGATGATATGAATATCACAGGATGGGTCCCTATAATTTTCATGTTTTGTTGTAGCTCCCATGGATATGGAGCTCGTATGTTTTGGAATGCATTTCCATTGAGATGTATTTAGAGACTCCGACATTTGTCAAAGATAGTGTGGTTGATCAAGGTCACAGACCTAAGGATCGATGATTGTTTTATTTTTATTGGATTTTTAGTTATGTTTCCTCTTAGATGATCATATTACATGAGAATGAAATTATTGAATCCATCTATAAGTTCATCATTGGTGTTGACTAGTGATATTTATTTCCCACCCACAATATATGAAACTCAGTGTACATGATAACCTTATGTCTTCATTCATGTTGATCACATATGCATGATGGATCGAGTTGAGGAACCTGAATGAATGGTTTTGAGGGATGCTCTTCTGGAGTTGACTATTAGGGATAGAGTATCTTGATATGGTACTGGAGAATGAATATGGGGTATGGTATGGTTCTTTCATCTGGTCCTATTGTATTTATTTTTCAATTATTTATTTTTTTATATGTGATCAGCCCATTGGGAGATCATTGTAATATGTATGACCTAGCTGTTTGGGAATTTACTATATTTTCATTTTGTTAAACATGATTCTGTGTCAGTTTATTTATTCCTCTAAATTATATAATTTAAATGATGTTGGTTATTACTTCTAGGAATTCTCTCCAATATGACGGTATAGTCTCTTCACAGTTTCACCATATACCCACATAGCTATTCAGGATCCTATAGTGTATAAATATGTGCACTTGAGTTGTTGTGGAAAACCAACTTGGTGAACTAGTTGTAGTTTCATCTGGGATGGGATTTTATAGTTGTACTCTTTAGTAATTTATTTTCTAACTATGAAATAAAATAATCCTCAAAATATTAGGTTTGTCTCAAGATTTAACACTAGAAAACAATTTTTCTTTTGTGACACTTTTATTTAATTATACTTTTCTTAAAATCATAAATAAAATAAATGAAATGGAATTTAATTTAAATAAAAACTAGAATTTAGTATATAGGTATGAATTCAATGTAAAAAACAATGTAGAGTATGGAAATATATATTGATGTGAGTGAGAAAGTATTTTTATCAATGGGAGTTCTCTTAGGTAACCCCTTCATTTCTAAAATGAAAAAAGTTTATTCCATTCATTTTATCTAAATGAATGGATCACCAATCATAAACCATTCATCTACTAATTATAAATATGTTGATATTATTATGAAACAGAAAACAAATGATATTTTTAAACATAAATAGTGTTATAAAATCACATCTCCATACGTTATCACTTTAGTAAAAATTTATTTTATGGAGGACTATATGAATGAAGGGGTTGAGTTTATGAATAATAGAAGAAGAGATCAAAATATATAGATATACTTGATTCTCATTCATCATATCCATTTCAACTATCCTTAATTATCACAATGTAATTAAAATGAAACAATAATTGATGACATTAGAGCATCGAATTTACTCAAAAGTTACCTCCTTGGATTAGAGACCTAAAATAGTTCTCCATAAATACAGAGTATCAACAAAACATAAAAACACTAGATAATAAGATTTCATAACATAATTCATCAATTATATTATAATGAAATATTCATAGAGAAAATTTAAGGTGATAGAGAATAAAACAGACCCAATAGTGGTAAGTATTGTACAATGGAACCTAACATAATCTATCAAGGAAAAATAGTTTTTTCAATACATTAACTAGTTTTTATATTTGGTCTACATAGTATGAGAACCAATTCACTTTCAACTAAAATCAAGAATCACTAGATTCAACTGTTAAAAAGAGGAGTCTCATTTGAATGTGAATCATCCCCACATTATCTTGTTGATAAAAAATATTCCCTAGTTAATATTATTTATTTCACTTCATTATCTATCTCCCCATTATCTTTGATTAGGATTATACATTTCCATTAAATATTAGAAAATATATAACCACCAAATCAGTTGACATTAAATATTATATATCTAATGACTCATTGGTAAACCATAATCTATCTATAATTAAAGTATTTATGTTTATAAAACACCATGTTTCAATTCTATAAATAATAGCACAGAAGGAAATTTCAATAAAAATTATGTTGAGTCAATGAACATTCCATAGATATTTACTTATAACATTTTTAATTACCAACTCATATTATCTTAACTTAAATAATACTTCAATATAAGATTTCAAAATTTACTTTTTACTTAACATGGATGAACTAACCTCTATATTTCCTTTATTTTACACATGAACCATTTGAGGATTATGATCCAACTCCAAACCATAGAGTCATACAAACTGAAATATAGTTATTTAAAAAAAATATTTGCATCCTCCTTATTAAATAAATGGGAATAAAAAACTAGAAGATTATTACATTATTTCATAGATAAATAATGGGTGCTAACATGATCCATTTATAAATCATGAACCACATAATAGAGACACATCAATCATACACCACCAAATAATTCTAATATTAGATTTATAATACCACAGAGTCAACAAATAATCTTCAATAATAGTGAACTCTTATCCATTTATCACATTAGCACACATCTAGACCAAAAAATTAAAATAATATGGAACCATTAGAAAACCTACTATGAATATTAAAAAATAAACTTTCATATATTTTAGCAATAAAAAATAGGAACATTACTCCACATTGAATATGTATTGAATATATGATTCTAAGATACGACTTCAATATTTAAATAGTTTCAAATAGTAGTCAACATGGACCCTACATGAAAAAATTCATCATTTTTACCATTATTCTTGTATATATATATTCAAAGAAGCATATTAACCAATTTCCATATTTGATGGATTTATATACCATGAATATAGATATCAATAATACCACCATATCATGTTATCATTGATCATCAAAGGAACCCACATGATCCAATTTTAGGTTTTGTTTGAAAACATCTCAAGAATATTTTTAGTATCCAAATAGATAAAATCCCATGTTAATAGCACATAAAATCCATACGTGCTTGAGATCGGGTTTATTTTCAGATTTCCCCTAAAAAATTCTCAAATGATTAAAATTATAATTCATATATGGGTCATCATATTATCATTAGAATAATGTATAATATCCAAATATAAATATTTATATTTTTAAAAATGAAAAATCTATCCTCATTATCTATCAAAATAATATCCATTCTATCCATATTTATTAATATTTCATGGAAAAAATTCCATTGAACCATCAAACTATTATAAATAAAAAAACAACTATCTAAAGTCTTATATAAAAGTTCTAATTTCATCAACTGTATTTATCATATTAAAAAATGATATAAAAAAATATAGTAGTAATTATAAAAAATATCGATTTATATAAACATTATTCCCTCTATACAATAATTTTAAAAAAATACATGAATAAAAACATATAACCTTTTAGAATAATTATTATAATAGAAATAAAAACATATTTATGAATATTATTAGAGTTCGTCATAATTATTGGGTGGATCAAACGTTTTCAATTTAATCAAATTCAATAGATAAAAATATAATTAATAAGTTGAACACTCTATAGGATTTCATATAAATGATCATAAAATTTTAATTTATAATTAATATATATATATATATATATATAATTAAATCATCATGATATTGTTCTTTATTATATCGTTTCATTATTTTTCACATTTTTCATTCCCATTTAATTGGAGAGTTCAACTGAGGATTCATCTATGCCATAATCCAGCCATGACATCCCCCCTAAGAAAAACTCAAATCAACAATGGCATGTCTCAAAGGGTGTTACTAATCTATATGGATTGGAGACTAACACCTTCTCATCAAGAATGATCAAGGGGAATGATTTTTCCACAATAATATCCATATAATACAATGGGAGATAATAAAAATACATTAATATTTGGCCTATAAATACAGTTAACAAGATAAATGGAAAAGAATTATTCTTGTACATAACCTAAGAGGGAAAAAATATAAGTCATCACCCAAACCAATAACCACATCACTACTAATATCTCCTAAATATAGCTAGATCACATGCCTAGCTAGTCACTAAAAACTCAAATGGTCCTATTATAAAGAACACCCACCACATCCAAAAAAAATCATTATATATTTTTTACCTGAAGAAAATGTATATATAAAGAGAAATGAATGTTAATGGTACCGCTAATACTATCCCCTTAAGTTCCAACCGAGAGATTTCATAAATAGTCTATATCAAATAAAAATAATATGGTTAATTTTAATGATAACATGATATGTAATATTTTTAATATTTAAATAATAAACATTAATTTCAGATCATTTCAATTGATATTATAAAATATCCATGAATAAGAATTTAAATCATAAAATAATGAATAAGGAAATTGATTAAAGAATTCATGAATAAATTATTGAATAAAAATTTGCATGAATATTTCATTTTTTATCCTGTAACCATGGTAATAATCACTAGTATCAGTAGAAAATTGATCAATAATCATTAAAATCGTAAAAAAATATAGTTTTGGGTGTGAACACATCCATATATATAACAACTAGGGGGGAAATATTCCATGAAAACCAATGAACCCCTAAACCCATAAATGTTGTATTATTTTTGTTATCATCAATATATTTCTATGTAGAGATCATAAATACCAATAATGCTTCTTCTAGACTACCAACCTAACTACCCAGTCTCCCATGGGTTGAAAAAACCAACGATGGGGAAAACCATTAATCTAAAATAAGTTTCACTAATGAAATTTCATATAGGAACAAATCCTATTTACAACAGGGAATTTCATTTTAAAACCCAACATCAAACTCATTCTTATAGAAACTCATTCCATTGAAATAAATTCATTTCACTCAAAATCTATAAAACATTTTATTTCTTTATTTATCAAGGATAATTATCAATTTCACCCATAAACTAAATATTTTCAATTGAAAACCCTTCTCTATGAATCATAACATTATTTTGAAAGCCATTTCCTAAGAGGATTCATCACACACAATATCATTTGAAAACATTTTTCAACAATTTCAATTAATGACATTGAAATAAATTAAATGTCTATTTCAATTAAAAAAATGAAAAACCAATTTCAACTGACAAGGAGTACATTATTAAATAATCGACCTAAAATCATTATATTTTTAATCACCCATCAAGGGTTCCACAACTGTAGAGGTGGCAAGATAGAACCAACCAAGGTGGAATCCTAGAATCAAAATTCAAATATCAAGATCTATATCCATCAAAATCACAAAGATTCACAACACTAAAGGAAGAAGAGACATGGGGAAAGGAAATTCATAATCATATTAATGTTACACTTATTAAAATATATTAAATGCTTCAATCGACCTTTAAAATGATTAATATTGGAGGTGGGAATTGAAAACATTTCGTCAACATGGCCTCCAAGTTAGTAGGGATCGAATTTTTTTCAAGGGATGTGTATTTATAATTAAAAATAGGGTTTTATGAAAATAATGTAAGATATATCCTATTATTATCATTACATTATTAGAATCATTGGATAGATATTGAATCCCAACATCAAGCTAATGGTTCAAGCATGGAAGCTTTCACCTAGGAAAATAGCACTAGTATGATGGTTGGATTCATATAGTAATTCCATAGTACCGATATTCCACAAGATGGATTATTGTCCTCACTAGATAACTAGAGAAATATATATAGTTTTTCTTACATATATGTCTATGCCCACCAATAATGCAATCAATGAGACTCCTCCTAACTTCTCAAACAAGAACCAAAACCACACACATACCCTAAAAATATTTATGACATTAAACCCATATCATCATCAAATTATCACACATATCATGAGTGTATAAACCAAACATATATAGAATCCGTGCTATGTAAAATGACATACCCCATAGTACCTTCACATGAGAATCAATAATATAAAATTGAAACTCATTCATAGTCATATCAGGTTCCACAATAGGGTATCCCCAACTAAAAACATGAGACAAGTCCAAAAGATATTTATGAATCTTTGAAATGTGAAACATGTTATGGATCAATTTCATTTATGGTGGAATGGAAAAATGGTATAGTAAATTTCTAATCCACTGGCCTTCCTAAAAAGGTTCCACTTATCACAATGTTAACTTCTATTGTTTTCTATGTTGTTAGTGTCCCATCCAAGGTGAGCCTATTAGGAAATCCTCGTCCCCATCCAAAAACTCAAAAATGAATTCAATGATGATCTATATTTCATTTATGAAAAATAAATTCCATTACCAATCTCTGTTGAATCATGTGAATTAATATCTTCATCTCATGGATGATTATAGTTCCAACCAGGGATGCTTCCTTAATAATGGATTGTTGTAGTGTATATTTACCATTACATCCTTATAAGGTCTCAAGGGGTTCCATTTTAGTGTATGACTCATAACTTTAACTATCGAAAAATTCAACTATCCCTAATTGACAATTAGATGCTCCTCTAATGTCACGGACATATGCATAGAGAATTTATTCAACACTCAGTATATCTTGTTTTATCTTACCATCCATATGAAGATGGTATGCAATGCTCAACTTGAGCTAGCATCTCATCATATCCTAGACACCACTCCAAAACTAAGATGTGAACTACTAGTCCCTATTTGAAAATGGTAGATGAAAATACGTTCATCCTAAAAATCACATAAATATAAATATTTTTTAAAACAAAAAAAATGGTGGTTTGATGAATTAAAATAAAGTAAGGTAATTTATTCAATCAGTCAATCACCAAATAAATAAAATTATTTTCTCTTTGAGTACACGACAACCAAACACCCAAATACATCAATATATCATCCCATTTCCATGTTTCAATGGGGTTTTGATCAAAATAGAAGCTTTTTATTTCTAATACATGATCTGATACTATGTATAACAAAAGTAAACCAAATCTCTGATGTCATATTTTATAACTAGATTCCAAAATTGATGCCAAATATTATAAAAATCATAGTTTCTGATTGGGGAAATACCCATTAGGAATGATAAAAATGAACCATCAGATCCATTCTCATAAGTAACCTTATGATTTAAATATTTTTTAATAAAATAATTCCATATACATATTTTAACAATTTAACTATGATCTCCCCACTGTCTAATGTATTTATGATACCTCAAAACTCATAATCAAGTTGTGTTTTAAAAAATAGCCTGATTTTTATTTCGGATCTATGCTCCCTCTTCGCCCATGACCAAGGCAGAGATGATGGCTACCATCCCTAACCCTTCCCCATAAAAGGAGGAGGAACAAACTTCTCATTTGGCCTTTCTTCCATTATCCATACTTGATTTATTTATGCCTTTTCCTAAAATTTCTCTAATCCCTAATGTCCCTGACCTCTGTGATGGATTACCTCATCTTGAGATTTCTACCTTGTAGTTTACAAAAGCCTTAGATCTCTTGAATCGGACCTTTGTGGATTGTTTCAATTCACAAAATCCTTCATTTGACTCCTTCGATCACTACGTTTTTTATTCCTAGGGCCTTTAGGAGTGGGTTATTTTTGGCCTTTTTGAAAAGCATCACATCTTGGTCCACTTCACATCCTTGGACGACTGCATCACAATGTGGTCCAGTTCTCCTAGTTCCTAAAACAGTTTTCAATTATTTCTACTAAGATGGACCTACGATCACCACATGAATTGGGATTCTCTGACAATGGCTTTGTGGGATAGGTTTTATGAGCTCCCATTTCATTTTTAAAAACCCTAAATAATGCATATGTTAGGGAATATGGTTGGTCGGTATCTATATTATGACTTATGAACAACTGTAGTAAGTCAACTGATCTCCCTGATAGTTTTTTTGAAGTTGGTGTCTCAAAACCCCTAGTCTATTGGGTATAGATTTCTATCGGGGAGGACATTTTCTATAAGCAGTCGATTGTGTAGGATTCATGGAAAAACTTTTGTATCATTTGTAGTAGTCTGGGGAATTTACCTTCCTCATGCTATTGAGTAAATAAAAAGGTTTAGGGGGATAAGATGAATTCCATTAATACTGTCACTCCTCCCCCAGTTATTGCACACATCCCCAATACAGATCCCCCATAGAAATGTTTGAATTTGGTATCTGTATCACCAATGGTGAGAGACATCTTTTCAAGAATGAATCATTATTTAGGCATCCCCATTTCACCATATCATGTCTAGGGTGCTATTGGTAATCCCCCTACAAGGGATTATCCATCATTTTCAGAAGAAATTAATTTATGGGGTGATAGTAGAAGGATAGAGTCTAGCCATCATTCTCTGTTACATGTCCTGTCTGATTAGATTTTGAATCCTCCATTGTGAAGATCTCCTAGCCAACATGTTTCACTACCTTCTATATAGCTTAAAAAGTGTTTTATTTAATTATATAGGGATGATAAGTAGAACATTAATCCTGAAGGTTGGAAAATAGTTATTTAAAAATGGAAAAATAAGAAGAACAGTCTGAGGTCTATTGAGGATTCTAAATTGAGTGACCAAAAATCAGACTCCCAACCCATGTCGGACCATGAGCGGGATATCAAAGGGTTTATGGGTAGTGGGTTTGGATTAGTGAATGAAAAGTGAGGAATAATTATATATGGTAATAACCTATTTAATAATGGGATGAAACCAAAGCCTCCCAAGGACTACTCCATCTTTCCAATGACTATTACAACAAGATCCATAGTTAAAGAAAAAAACACCAAGAATGATACTAGGTTGTTTGAATCCCTACAGGCTAACAAAGCAGTTAGATAAGGGAATTCTTTTTCACCTAATGATTTAGAAATGTTTTCAGTAATGGTGTGCAAGATATACCCTCCTAGGATAATAGAAAATAAATACAGATGTCATGGAGGATCATGAGAGTGAAACACAAATGGAGGAAGGGCAGTTAATGGAGGGGAGGGGTAGTGCATGAAACCTCCCCGGGAAAGAACGAATGGGGTAGAATGTGTTGGTATGACCTCCTTATCTACCACAGATATCGCTCATCAGGATGGAGAGGATCAAGCCATGGAATCTTCATGGGAACTACTCATTCAATTTTGGGAAGATATACTGGAGAATGTATTAACCATTCATGCTTCTGAACAGGATGTGGAAAGAGGTAACGAGATACTGATTCAAGTGGATACAATCAAGGAGAAGGGAAATTGGATTGACAAGAAACATTTAATCATGACTAGAGGTTTCAATAATAATAATAATATATCTATGGAGGAGTTCTTGCATTCATGGGACAATATGGCCTCTCAATTCAAAGCTATTAACATTGACGACTCATATACAAAGGTATCAGCACTGTCCTGGAAATTATTTAAGGGGATTGTGTCTAATAGAATTAATATGTTTTTTAATAATTCTTATAATTTATATAGTGTTTTATGGTGTGGTTAGACTTTAAGGTTTCACAGTATTTCGATAAATGTTTCTTTTAATAAAAAATATGTATTGTGTATGAGATGTGTGTCCTAGAGGATTGTATTGAAAAGGTAGGATTATAACTAAACATGTTGTATTAAAAATATAGTCTCATCCTCCTAGAATCCAAAACACATAAACGCAAGGAAAACTATGATATTACACTCCTCTGACGATTTATTAAAAATATTCATTTGAAAAAATCCAAGTAAGAGCTTCATAAACAATGTTCCCATTTATTGGGATGTAGTCATTGACAATATTAAAGGCTTATAGTACTCCATTAATCATCACTATATTATATTCAAATATTTTTATGAAATCAAATAAATTATATTCTTTTGATCAAATTTAATAGTGATCCTTTTCCAAAAAATGGTATTTTTTTCAAATTATATGGGTATTCATTACACTAAGAAATTCTAGATCATGTGTAGGATACTTCATCTTATGTGGAAATAGGTGAGTAGAACCATAAAAAACAAAATGATCACCTTTCAAGAGAACATATCCAAAACCTGATTCTAATGTATCTAAATTTCCATTTTTCCTTGCCAAGCCACTTGAATAGGTAGAAATAGAGTAGATGATAAGGAGTAAATCTAATCATCGATACAAGTATAACATATCAAATCCTAAATAAAATTCACATTGGACTAAGTGAGAGCACCAAATGTTTAAATTTGGGTTGGAGAAATCATTCATGATCCGATGATAATACCCTATAAATACCAAAAGTCATTAAATCTCATAGACATTCCATGGTTCACCCCGTGAAATTATAAATTTCACCACTTATGGATCAAATAAAATAGTATGTTAAAAGATTATATGTATTAAAAACATGACCTTCTAAAACCAAAAATGGATCTTTGATATTGTGGAATAAAGACTATGATTCCTCTGGATTTTCAATACATCTCTCAAATGATGCATATGATCATCCTAATTTTTTTAAAATGATATTTATTCCCTCAATACCATAGTGAACAAGTTGTTTTAATGGTGTAATTACTTGTTCATAAACTCCAAAAATATACTTAGAACATTGGTTAAGATGAATTGCCTAAAAATATATATGAAAATTGTCTCTACTTTCCCTTGATTACAGTCTTTGGAATATCAGTCTCTATGATCCAATAATGGTGGTAGAAATACTGATGATCAATCTCAAATAAACTCATCCTCCATTTAAATGACCAAAAAAACTATCAATATGGGAAAATAAGTATATATTCCTGACCATAACCCAATTAAGATTCTGGTATTAAATAAAAAAGTGAAGGGTCCCATCAAAATTATTTGAAGAAAGATCCAGTGATGTCTAAGGAAGGACACTGAGTAGAATTAAGCCTTTGGACATCATGTAATCAAGTAGATTGTTTGGAAACGTTATTTTAGCTGGTGAAATATAGTTAGAGGGAATATTTATTAGAGATTTATTGAGTACCATATTGATATAGGATTTCACATTTCTCTCTGGTGGTGGAGAAGAAATGTATGATGACAACACATGTGAAAATTTCATAGCTACCAGATAAAGTTTACAACATGTTTTTTAAACATATAATTCTTCAACATATAAGGTTATCATCCTATCCATCTCTAGAATATGAGGTAATAGTTGTCTAGATATTGGGTCATATTATCCCTGGAAAACATGTATCCCCCCATATAGAGTAGTAAATAAAACACACTGATTAAAATAATAAATCAGTACTTTTTACGCAAGAATTCCATTCCTAGAATAGCATCCAAGGGATTCACTTGAAGAAAGAAATTTTCTCAAAATATCTTGATAACTAATTAATAGAATGCATATGAGGGGCCTCAGATACCTTGTAACATCTTCATCCTTAGAGGTTTAATAATTTCCATCACATTGGTCATGAGAACCATTGGATGATTTAACAGGTATATAGTGCACAATTAAATTAAATAATGAGAGGGATTATTATCAAATAAAGTAGTCACTAATGATGATGAAATAGAAAAGTTACCCCTTACTATCAAATGGCCCACATTAGTTCCCACTGGATAATTTTCCACTCTAATATGTATCATCATTCCTAATTATTCAAGATAGAACAATATTTTTCTTGGAGTATTTTACTACACCATATATCATCTTGATAAATATGACACATCTCACTATATGGTGATGTAAAAACATGAAAAACGCACTTTATGTGGAGTGATAATGTACATGAAATTCATATATTCAAAGCCTCTATGCATGAATTATTAAAGTGAAAAATCATTCCACATTACAAAATAGTTTTGTAGTTGTTTAATACACATTGAAGATGATCTAGATGAACTTTATTCAAAAGGACATAAAATTCAGTTACCACTATTAGGGTCATTTTAATATCACTTCCCCATAATATAAATTCTAATAATAATACATGGAGTTGGAGGAACTCCAGTAAACCAAGATAAACTAGCTATTTCAAAATCCTCTATTTGAGCACCATAAAGAACATCAGCATATGATGAATTCTTTATTATAATGACCAAAGAATGAATATAAAATCATTGAATATTATAAACATTTTAGGATATCAGCTTTAAATTTGATATTAGCTCAGCTAAAAATTGAAAATGTTCAGAAAAATGATTGGCATATTGAGTCATTGTATAATCTCATTGGATAAGGTTGAGGGATGCCATGGAATCAGCTAAAACTATCCACTCTAAAGAAAATTATAGTATAAAAAGGTTCTTGAAGTCATTCCAATCTATAACCTAATTCTTATTCACTAGAAGGGAAAAATATTTCATTATCCAACTAAGACCATTTGGCTTGAATAAGACACAGCTCACCAAAATTGAATGTGATATCTCCAACAACCTGAAGAGTTATTCAATCATTCCATACCAATTCTCTACCTCTTGTGTATTTTTCATTCCCTTATTAGATAATGTATTATGATAAATTTAATCCTAAACATAATCTCTAATATAATCTATTTGAGCTTTAATCTCTTTATCATGAATGGGGGTTAGGGATTATCCTTGGTCAATAGGTCATACCACGTACACTACTTCCTCTACGTGGATGGGGTCAATGGTGGGGTTCACTTGAAATAGTTCATCAGTAGATACATCTTAATTATTGATCAAAATTCCTCATGGGGGTATTTTTATTTCAACCATATGTAGACAACAATGAAAAAAATTTCAAGTTAAACATGAACATTGAAATAGGAATTCAAATCCTAGATTTTTATTTGAAATGTAAAGAATCAAATAAATTAATTCCTCAAAGACACTCTTTCTAGCCACCCATTGTAACTTGAGGCTATCTATAACAAGATAAATCTAGACACTCACTCATAACCCAACACTTTATATCTTCAAAATCATACCTCTTATCTAACAAGTATCCTAAACTATATAATAACATCCAAATAGAGGAAAAAACTCATATACTATAATTTTATCATGAACCAACCTAGATAAATCTCCTAATCAAAACCCAATTCATTCCTAATAAGACCTAAAGGGTGTTATATAACAATTGGGGCCCACTAATAGCACATACACCCCGCCTTAACATGGTCGTCGGGTCTCGACCCGCTAGGTACTACCAGTTGCCCCGCACACATGTGGTCCCCACCCTGGTGGGGCTCACCCACATGCTTAAACGGGTTATATGACTAATGACTGTACCCACATGCCAACACATGTCCTCTCTAGTGTTCTTTTTCCTCGCTCACACACACCCTATGAAACATCCTAGAAGTTCCCCCATCATGATCACTACTCCAGGCCAAACACGCTTAATTGCGGAGTTCTAATCAGGTGGGATCAAAAAAAGAAAGGTTAACCTTATTGAAATGAGTCATATAATTTAGTAATTTATCCATTTATCATTATGGGGTGTTACAATCACCCCCCCCCCCCCAGAGCACAACATCCTCATTGTGGACTCTACATCTCAAACTAGGAATTGCAATTCACTTAAGTCTGGGTACCACCTCTGAAACCAAATATAACAACTGAGTCCCATTGACAACACATACACCCCGCCTTAACATGGTCTTCATGTCCTAACCCTCCAGGTACTACCAGTTGCCCCGCAGACACGTGGTCTCCACCATGAAATGCACCCACATGCCTAAATGGGTCATCTAACTAATGACTATCCCCACAGGCCAACACATGTCCTTTCTAGTGTTCTTTTTCCTCACTCACACACGCCATGGGAAATATCCCAGAAGGTCTCCCATCCTGATCACTACTCCAGGACAAGCATGTTTAACTATGGAGGTCGAATCAGGTGGGCTCCCAAAAAGGAAGGTGCACATTGTTGACATGAGTCATATCGTTTATTCATTTAACCCTTTAACATTCTAGGGTGTTATATGTTCCCAGTCATCATAGGTTGGAAATTTGTTCCTGAGCATTAGGAATAATCAAGGGGAATTATTTTAGCACATGAATATTCAAAAATATATAAAGATATAAGTGAAAAATCCATAAATATTATCCATTCTAATGTAGTCGACAAGATAAAAGTAGCACAAAAAGGTAAATACATAACTTTGTATGGAATATCAACCCATTTCACCACATAAACCAATGGTAAAATCACCACAAATATCTCCTCCTAATTATTGTATCGCTTATTAGGGTTTTCACTTTCAACTCCCAAGGTCCCACAATTAATAACAACCACCACCTCTAAAATGTATATTTCATTTTTTGATTTCTAGAAAAATAAATTCTATATATTTTGAAAGTCATATATAGGGTTTTTTAAATAGTAGACCAATGTGATCCCACCAAGTGATTTCATATTTATATCAAATCATATAAACCAAAAATTTATAAATTTAAATAAAACGTGGATTGGTAAATAGATTTGAAATTTAATATAAAATATTTTTTAAGATCATTACAATGTCATGTATTAAAAAAGAATAAATAAGAATTTCCATCAAACATGAATTAATTAAAATCATGATCAAAACTAGTAGGAACAAATCAATTTATATACACAATCATTTAAAAATCATTTTCAATCTTATAAAAATTGTTATATGATCTGGGTTTGTCAAACCAAGGCTAAAGGATACTCAAAGTATTTTTGAAATATAGCTCCTAATGTGAAAACATCTCTAGATCTTATTCCAAAGGAGAATAAGAGTCCACCCTACCCAATGAGCCCCACAGAATCAATAATTTTTATATATAATTATGACCATCAATACATTTCTTGGTATATATAATACATGCATAGTGTTCATGTCTTATACCACCCATATAACTACTCATGATGGCATGTGATTAAAAAAAATTAATCATGTGAAAAGTAAATAGACCATACTAACATTCATCAATTATCATTAAAGTAGTCCAAGTTCACTTTTTCAATAATCTATTTCATTTCAATAAAAAAATATCGAATCGTATTTCAACAATTATCATGATTTTAGAAACAATTCATTCAAATCTCATTTTCTATTAATCAAAAATTAATTTCAAAATCCATTTCAAATAGATTTAATCACACACCATTCTATTTGAATTTCTTTGCATTAAAATAAATTTATGTTTTGAAATCGATTTCAATTAAATAAAGAGAGAAAAAATTAAATTGATAGTGATGAAATTATGAAAAGACCTTCCAAAAATCACATTATTATTGGTCACCCAACATGGGATCTACATCTGGTGATATAAAGTGATGAAACTAACCAATGGGGAATCCTAGAAACAGAACTAAAAAATTAAACATCTTGATCCATAATAAACACAAGTATCCACATCCCTCATAAATGAGTGATATTATGATATGAGAATTCATTATTAGTTCATTTTTAAACTTACTGAATGATATTTAATACTTCATATAGCACTTAAATACATTAAAATTAAATAGTGTTAGGTCCAAAATCACATCAATAGAGCCCATATGGATGTATGGAATAAATGGAGGCCCATGGTGAATATTGTTTAATTAAAATGGGTTTATAGAATGAAAATTGTGATAATGACCATAAATTTATCACCCATATGAATGTATTAATCTTTCCTCTATCTTCCACTAGATAGATGGTGGTTTTAGGAAGAAAGCATCAACCTCTAGAAACATAAATGATGGGTCGATGAGATTCCCCTGGATGGAAAATGGGTATCTTATAGAAATTAAATACAACTGAGATTCCACAAGGTAGCTGGTGGGTCTCAGTATTATTATACTTTAATTTCTATAGTTTTTCTCAACTACATTTTTTTGACCACCAGAAATAGACAAAATCACACACCTTCTGAGCACTCCAATAAGAACAAAAATGACACTCATGACCTCTAAAAGACTAGTATCACGCATGAATATTCAATAATCAACTTCATAATCAAGATTAGTAAGTAAAAAATAATGATATTACATATATTCAAGAGTTACGATATTACACATTAAACATAACTTAATGCACTCCATACTACTATAAATGAAATTATTTAATTATATTTTCCTATCATGATAAGATATCAGTCTTCATGGTTCTCATAATTTATCACAATTTGAATTTCAGGACATCTCTCTAGGATCTTGGGATATGGTAGAATGGGATAATTCTCTCTATGGATTGAATGAATACTATTTAAACACTCTTGTGATAATAAAGTCTACCATGGAAAATTATATATTTAAGAATATAGACTCAATTTAAAGTAATATTTTTGCAAAAAGGACCTAATAATATTATTTTATCCAAGTCATATCTCATTTCACATATAAAAAATATTATTCTCATTATTATTATTTTACATCACATCTGTTTAATCTAATATCATTTTAAATTAAAAAATTATAATTTAATTAATTAAAATTGGAAATATATTAATATTTTTCAATGGATCATTATTCACCATCCATATTCATAAATAAAATATATCTATTGCTGAATATTGCGAATTTTTTTAATAAAATAAAATATAAATTATGATCATAAAAAATTGATTAAATAATTATTTGTGTATACATATTAACATAAAATGAATAAAATGTTCATTAAACTTATGAGTAAATAAATTTTAAATTCATTATATTTGGAATAATTTTATTAAAGTATAAAATCAACTCACATATTCTAAACTTGAATATGTCATGATTAAATACACAATAACCATAAGATTGATATGTATATTCTCTATGACTACTATAGAATTATACATAAAATTTAATTAAACAGAACTTAATAATCTGTTTGATATACTGAATTAATGACCCACTAGGCCACTTTCTCAATGTAATAAATTAAAACTTATTTATTGACTGTGATTGGTGTCTTGAACCATATTATATATCCCACAGATAAAATATTTAGTGAAAAAACTATAACAACCATATTATGAGATATTTTTTATAATGTAATCCTGTGATTAGAAAATATCTCATCAAGAATGATCCATATGTGACTGGTCTCCATATATGATTAATTTTTTCATTATTGGACCCTCTGAAATGATGATATTTATAAACAAATGTGTCCTTGGATTCTTTTGAAACAAAATCATCTCAATTATTTGAAAAAATATATCTTCTTATTTTAACAGTTATTTGTAAAATAATTTAATGACCATTCAATTAATTTAATATCAATGATGAAATATCTAAAATATACTACATCAATGTAAGAATTTTTCATCATATTTTTCATCTATCAATTAGATATGTGGTTAATGATTCACATTAATAATGATCTCATTTAAAAGGAATAATAAAAAAAATCAAATTGTAATAACTAATGATATATAAAAAATATAGACTTCCAATTTCTAGGTCATTCATCATGACATATCTTCTTAAATATCTCCATACAATAAATTCATGATAAGAAGTCACCATTATTATGTTCCCACAATAGTTGTTAGATAGGAATCATATTTATCTTCTCATAATGACATATCAAGACCATAAAAGGAACTATATTATCATATTTTCATGACATAAATAGTATCTCATTATAGAAAAGAACTCCTATATACCATTGATTTAATAAATACAATAATTAAAGTATAACTATATTATTATGCATAAAAATGAGTAATATATGATAATATTAAAATGTTTTGGTAATCAGAAGAAAAAAAATTAATGATTCCAAGAAAAAATCTACCATAGACTACCGCATTTAGTAGATCCAAGTACTGACATTCCTCACCTCATTATAGCTCACATTAAATCTATACTACTATTGATATATAGATTTAGTAATAAAGACCACCAAATTAGACATATTGATAGAAATATAATAGGGAATTTATCTAATTGAGAGAAAATTATTTTTCCAAATCTATGAATATTTTTAACAGGATACTGTAGAATCATAGAGAAAACATTTTTTTGGTGTTTTTATCATTGAATGGAATCTTTTAATATCAATTTGCGTGTTATAAACATAATTTTATCCCTATATGAAGTAATTGGGGTATAGATGATGATATTGTGGACCGTAGTAGTGAAATGAGATATTTATACTATTTTAACATAATTCTAGTGGATTATTAATTAATCTAGGATATCAACTCATCACTGATATGTGATCCTTGGAGTAGTATTTTTCTACGTAATGAAGTAAAATTAGTGTTTTACCCTTCATTAATTTTGTTTATTTTTGTGATTTTATACCATATTTAATGTATCTTTCCCAATGTAAAGAAAATATCTAATTAATAAAAATGAGAAATAATAATTTTCAATCACCTTATCTCACGAAATATTTCATGTGTTCAATAAAAATCTAAGGTATAACATGTGTTATTAGAGCCGCATGTTATTCCTTGAATATATTATAGAAGAAAGTTTTTTAGATAAAAATAATCATTCAAAAATGGTGTACCTCTTTTTGTTGGGTGAGAGAACTAGAATTTAAAAGAACCATGTCAGATCACATATTTGGTATCATTGATTGGACATACACTGAACAATTGTATATAGAAATTAACTCTTTGATCCCACTAGAAGATAAATGAAAAAAATCATATAAAAATATTAAATGATGATTTCAGGGAACATAATTATTTTTTCATGAGAATTATTCATAATAATTTATTTAATATTGATAGAAAATACAAAACCAAAAGTAATTTGGGATAAACATGCATATGTATTTAAAGGTAGAACCAATGGTATGTTGGAAATATGATAGGCGATACAAAATATATTTAGGGAATTAATGATGAGTTCTAATGAAAATAGAGATTGTTTTATTAAATATATTATTGAACCTAATAGATCTGTATACTATTATGGTTAGGAAGTTGATGAATCTGATATCATGAATAAGATCCTAAAAATATCACCCCTTATATATAATATTTTGTTATAAAAAAAATGAATAGATGAATCCTAAAGAGTTTTCTTTTGATGATGTATATAGAAATCATTATTCCTAAGTAATTAAGGGGAATCTAGGAAATTATTTTTTAAAAAAAAATTAAATAAAAATTACATTCATGGTTGTTATGAATTATTAATTTCTGGATAATGATATTGATGATGATGTATGCGATGATATCCTATCATTTTTGTGAGAATTTTTATTATATGAAAAGTTGGATTTGGGATAAAATTTACCTTCTTGTGTCTTCATTATAAGAATTTTTGAAATGTTTCAACTACATTTCAATGTAGTTTCTAAAATAATGATGGTTATACAATGATTTTATCAATATAGGGGAAATTTTTATTTCATAGAATATATTTCAATTCATGTAGTGGAAATGTATGTAATTTTTATAAGAATAAGTAGTAAAAGAATAAATAAGAATATATAATTAATGATCTGTTGGATTCCATTGAGGTTAAATTCATTTTAAATTTTTATGATTCCATGATGGAACCTATAAATAAATAAAAAATTGATGTACAAAATGATGATAAATATAAAAGGGTATAATATTTGAGATTAAAAATTGAAGTATCTCCTTAGGATATTGATTTCAATAAAAATTATATAAAATTAAGAGTTTGTTTAAGGAATATTTAATTTATGATTATTAATATAAAGAAAAAATTTATTTTTATAAAATAAAGTGAAATATTTTAAAAGGAATAAAATTAATATAAAGATGTTATAAATTTTAATTTATAAAATAATGTGAAAAATAAGATAATTGTTCATCTTAATATGAATATTAAATAGAATGTTGTTAATTTATAACAACATGGGGATGAATTTATGTATTTAAGGAATAAACATTAATATGATATAGGAGATGAAGGAAAATATAAGAATCCTATATTATGTATTTTCTTATAGGAAATATTCTATCAATGAGAAAATTGTGGTCTGAATAAATTTAAAGAATTGTTTAGTGCTTAAGGGCCTTGTATTATTGATTATATTGGTATTCGACATTGTAGAGAGACATAAAATCCAAATCAAATAATAATTCAGGAAAAAATGTGATAATGTGAATAGATAGTGTTCACATATTTTTAGATCCTATAAAAAAAATATGTACTCAAAATTAATAGATTTATTCAGATATGGAAACAATGTGATATTCTCATTAAAAAAAATTAATTTTGTGGAATTATTTTACACATAATGAAAATTTTAAAATAAGATGAAATAGACCATAGACATGAATCCATTAAAAGTCATAAAATGAGTATTGGTGATTACCTTCCATATAATATAAGATACTATTTTTATAATTTCTATTTCAAAAACTAAAATACTTGGCATGAATTAGTATATTATAAAAAATAGGTGAACATAATTATATGAATAAATGGAGATCTGATATATATAAATATAGTATGAACCCTTTGAATAATATATTTTATCTTTATAATAAGAGGAATCTAATTTAATGGATTATGTAGAAAACCTAAGGAGTGACCAAAACATTTCTCAACTCATTTTAGGATTTCCTAGAAAGAAAGGAAAAATATCAAAAAAGGAAACCTTGGTAGAAATATTTTTGAAGTGACAATGAATTGTAATACATAGATTCTTGATATACGATTCAAATAATACATGAAAAGAAATATTAATTCGTTGAAAATTTTTAAGGGAATATGTTATGGAATTGTGTTATTTGAAAATAATGGGTAATAGAAGATAAAATGAAGTAGAAAGAGATAGTTTGATAGAAATGGGTTGATAAAAACTAATGTATGATATGTTACTAGTTTTTAATATGATTTATTGTGTTTTAGTATGTAATTTTACTCATGAATAAATGAAACGTTCAATCAAAAAGGATAAATAATTAATGTAATATCTAAAAACTATCGAATACAAGGATTAAGAATGATTTTTACATTTTATTTGGTTAATAATAAGGACAGAACATGGGTCCCATTAATAGAATACATATAAATCATTATAATTAGAGGATAATCAATATTATCATTAAATCATATAAAATATCTTAATGTTTAATGTTTAAAATGATATTACCAATCTAAAACGAAATAAATATATGAATTTTTTTCTTATGATAGTGTAAATGTTATTACAAATTCATATCAATTGATGAAAAAGATATCTTTAATTCAACATAATATGATTTAAAGTGATTTGTTTGAAACTATTAAGAATCCAGGAATATATGGGGACAAGTAATGTATTAATTTTTTATTATTATAGTATAATGGGTTGTATCATGTCTTCTCATGGGAAAATAAAAGATATTGGTTGAATTAATGTTTCAAAACAAGTGAAAAGAATCAAACATGAAGAAAAATAAATTTTAATAGTATTAATAATGTAACACCCGTATTTTTAGGAAATGGGTTTTGAAATAAATTTAATTTCATTGATACCTTGTGTTACACACAACTTCAAGTTTTAAAAACATGTGACAAACTATAAATGTTATTAATTAAACACAACAATTATTACCTATAAATTAAATATGTTATCATGAATAGGAAAAAAATTAAAATAGGTTTAATGGTTTTATATAAAGCAACAATATTGATTAAAAAATTAAAAAAAAATTAGTAAATTATTTTAATACATTAAGAAAAATTATTTTCTTAAAAAAATGATTTTTATTGCATTTTGTGAAAAAAAAAATTAATTTTTTTTTAAATGTGTTTTAAAATTTTCACATAATATTTTGAATCAACTTTTCAATATTACATTTTGTTTAATATTTGTGAATTTTTTGAAATGAGTATTATTTTTGATGAATAGTGAAAATACTATTTTTTATTAAAAAAACATTTTATATTAAAAGGACTAAAAGGATATATTTTGATTTTAAATGAATGAAAATGTAAAATAAATTCAATTATATTATAATTAGTCCAATATAGTTCATTTTAATCAATATAATATTGAAATTGTATATAAAAGTAATTTTTCTTTTGAAAATTTTCTATTATGAAAACAACTTCTTCATTGTGTGTGAGGGTTTATTTTAAAATTAAAATTTCTCAAATATGTAAATGGAGTTTTTAAAATTTTATTCCATATTTTTAGTAATGATAATTTATAATATATAATAATATCAAGATAAATTTTGAAAAAAAAAATAATATTAAAAACAATATAAGTTAATTACAGTAATTAAGTAAAACAAATTGGGTTATTGGGGGTTAAACTAAAAATAAAAAGGAAAACATGAACCATAAACATTTTAGAAATCCATTGTATGAAAATATTACGAAAATATAAGATATAAGGTTTGATAATGACCCATTTAAAAGTCTTTTGACACGATTAAAACGTGGAAAACATTTTTCTATTCAAATATTTCATGTGTTTTCTCTTCCCCATGTATAAAACAGCACCCCATTTCCTCTCCTATTAGAATGTAGAAACCCCATTAGTCAATAAAATATATACCCAAATATATTGATAAATTCCCATTCCAATTTTTATAGGCCTTATTTTTTTTATAATCCCCCCATGAATTATTTCAATATAAATCCAAAGAGGTTATCTAAAGAAGAGGTAAAATTCATATACTTATTTATTTTGTTTTATTTTATCTTCCACATCTATGAAAAAATCTTACAATTTTTTAATATAATTACCAAAATGAATATTTTATACTAAGATTATATTTTGTTAATTTCATCACCTACATCTATCCACTCTTCCATGAAGTTGGAAAGGAAACTGTCTATCATGTGCATGGCAGACTACCGCCTTGCAACTAGATGCGAATAATTTTCCATCAACACCATAGATGAGTATATATAATGAATTATTTAATATTTATATATGACATATTAACTAAATTATCCTAATTATGGAATTATCATAAAAGATAAAACTTTTTACATTCAATTATGGGGGAATAAGAAAACATTGTTCATTTGTACTGCAGACTACCACCTCACAAAGCAATTTGAATCGTTTTCTCAAACATATTAAATGAAAGACCAAAAGATAAAATTTAGTGAATATATATTATATATACTATATAAAACTGATTATAGACATGTAATATATTATTTATCTTTATTTAGTTTCATCCTTTGATAAAATGGAAACAATGATCATGTGTCCATATGACCTACCATCTGTATGAAGAGTTTAATCATTTTCTATATCTATATTTTTTAGATTACTATAAATAATTTTATAATGATTATATATGATATTTATTTTATTTTTAATGTTTTCAAAATTATGTAATGTTATTTTAATTTAATTTAATAATGATAAAAAATCAAAACATAAATGAAATACGAAGTAGATATAACCAAAAATGTTATTTTAACAAGGAATTGTTAATAAATCGGTAATAAATTCCATATGTAAATAATAATTTATATGATTATGGTTTGATATTATATTTATAATTAATAATAGCTTATGATAAATTTGTATCAAATGTGTATGAATGAATTCATGACATAATGAAATGCAATTTTTCATAAATTTTCTTCTTTGGAACATATGTTATGTTATTGACTTATCTTCCTTTATGATGTTTATATAAATCCCATTTGACATACTATATCATGAAATAAATTATTCCCATGATATTTATTTTTTAATTTAATTTTATTATTTCATGATTCGTATGATTCATAAGTGACCAAACAATGTATGTGATTTTTAGTCTCTCTATTATTTATGAGAGGCATATGGCATTTCCACCACATGTTTCTTTTATGTAGTATATATAATACCCATAAATGTATTTTAGGATTATTATCTTGAAAATTATTCAATATATATATCTATATAAGTTTATCTATTTCATAGGGCTTAGAATCTAAAATTTAACATAGTGGTAATGGGTTGATGTCACAATATCATTGTTTACTGGGATTGTTTGGGATTGTTTGGGATTATGTTTTCGATGATGACATTTTATTATCTTTTTATCATAAAATAAATTAATAATATTACCCATGTATTATTTGTTTAGAATAATTTTTTCAACTAATTTTCATCTTTTTATATTCTAAATATTCTAAAATAATTCATTTAATTAAAACTACCTTTATTTTACTTTTAGTTCGAAAATGCATTTTCCACCATATTTACGTTTTCTAAAAATGATTTCAATAATGTTAAATTTTTCTATATGATTATTGGATTTCATTTTATCTTTGTTTAAATTTATAACAAATGTTCTAAATTTAATCATCAAGTTTTTTTATAAATAAGGATCATTTTTATTTTATCGAAAATTTTTATGGAATCATTTTTTATCTAATACAACATGAATGCAATTTCTCATCATCAAGACCACTTAATTATTAATAATTCATTTATATGTTCATGTTTTCTTTTTTAATGAAAAATGTTTTCAGAATATTTTGTGATGTTTTAGTTTTGATAATGATATTTTTTAAGTGATAAGGATATTTTCCTCAAAAAAATTCCCATGTGATCTTTGGAAATAAATTTCCTTCTATGATGACATCTATTGATGTTACTTATGAATTACTAGGGATATTATCCAAGTATACCATTATTATTGTTCTCTAAATGGTTTATGCTTATGATGAAATGATTTTTATGAAACTTGTTCCCTTTATAATGGTTCTACTATATTTAATTGATGAAATTTTTATGAAGCCCATTTCTTTTCAAAGGTAATTATATGATGAATGTTTAATGATATTATGGAACAAAAATGTATGAATTGTGTTATGGGTGGGAACTATAACTCACTCTAACACATTTTGTATTGATTAATGTCAAATGATATCAAAAGTCACACCTAAATATATCTCATTCCTTCAATAAGGTATACTAATGGTTATCCCAAGACCAAAATATTGTATACAGAAGGTTATCCCAAGTCTAATGAAGTTATAGTGTAGTAATCACAAGCCTAACATTATAGGAAATTCGTGACTAATATACATGACATAAAATTTACATTGATTATGTGTATAATACATAACTATGTATTATCTAAACCTTATATTATCATTTATCATATTTATTTATTTAATTTCTATTTACTTCTTATGAACTAAAATGATATATTATATAACTCAAATTTATGATCTATGTAGGGCATGGTTAAAAATATTTATTCTGATGTTATCATACCCTTAATTCTCATGTTATTTTTATATGTCCATTTTTTACCCTTATCGAGAATCAGATCCCATATTTTATTATGTTTACTTTCCTCATGTTATGCTAAATGTATTATATATGTCATGTCTATGAAGGTTTTGGGTTATGATTTACTTAGTTTGAGATTGTAAAGTTCACTTATGGTCCAGTTATTTGCCATTATGTGTCTCCAAAGGCTCTAGGACTAAACAATTATATCAATGACTATTATATTATGTAATGAATATTTTCTATTATGATGTAATATTTATGGAAGTGATGTTTGGGTATTTATTTTTGGTATCATTTCAAGTCTTAGTTAAAATATTGAAAATACAATGGGAAAATATTAGCAAAGAGACCATAGGTTGAGTCTATGTATAATATAACATCATAATGTTTTGGTAATAAAGATATTATGTGGTTTACCTAGAAGTACATATTTGTCTAGATAAAAATGGTGTATGTGGTTCTAGTACAGATGTGCCTTGGGAAATAACTCCAAAAAAGGAATATCGAGTTTGTCTTGAGCATTACCTTGTACATGACAATGAGCCTTACTATATAATTTTTCTAACACTTCTAGAGGATATGATTTTTTTTATTCACATTTTCATTATGAACCACATTAAATGATTTTAATAGACGTTGACCATGAATTTATTAGGTTAAACATATTATTTAATATATTTAAATGGGGTTTTAAGTATTTATAAATGCAATAAATTATTTTTCATGATCATTTTGTTTCCACACTTTGATAAGTGCTTACAATACTATGATTTTTTATTTTAGTAAATGGGTAAAACCCAAAAAAACCACATTAATGATGTGTGTGAAGGATAATGTAATGATTTTCATCATGAACAACCAATTATTATTTGACCTATAATGAAATTATTTTTACTATGATAAAAACATATTAGTATATAAATCATGTTCAAGATCAGAACATGAAAAGAAGGGAAACCATTCAGTTGAGTCCAACGTGAGGTAAATTCCATATTTTTAGTGGATATACAAATCCATTAGTTTCTAAGATATAGAAAATATATTTTAAAATATATTTTCCATTATCTAGTGTATATGTCATAAGACAATATTTTCATTACCTATTTTTTGTAATAATAAGTTGATCAACAGTGTACTCTTATCAATATTATGAGTCAAAAAGTTGAAATTGACTCCATGTAATTTGATGATTTTGTGAACTTATTTTTTGATAATTACATTACATGTATTCTTAGTAATAAATTGGGGATGGAATTTATAGAGAGAAAATAAATTGAAGATAAATATTTTTGTACATATGAGCCATATTTTACAAAAACATTAAGGAATGATTTTAGTATTATCGTCTGACTAAAAATTTAGTTAGATTTATTTTTTTATTGGATTAAAACCAAGTCTACCAAGGGTGTTGTACACATGGGACAACCTTATCTTTGATTAAATCATTTTTTATGCTATCATTTTGTAAATTTATATTAGTTTTACCCATAAATCATATTGTTTTGATAAGAAAAGAATGATGGAATTCATGGGAAGCTATAAAAAAAATTGGGACAAAAAGAAGATATTTCCTTCATGGATGAAGTGTAGAAGGAATCATGGAAGAAATTTTATTAAAGGGAATAATTACTGCTATTTCTATGTAATGTTAGGACATTTGAAGAATAAATTCTAAATAGGTGATACATAGTTATCTAATGATTCGAATAGAGATAATGATCCATAGGATTCACCATCCACTATTCTGTTCATTAGATGTAATTAATATGATCTTTATGAGAATCAATTACCTTTTTCCAAAGGATAATGAGGATAATAATCCATAAAAAATCTCAAGATAAAGTATATAGGAAAATAATATTCAATCAAAATATTGTAATAAAATCATGATTACTAGGGAAAATGTAACGTCCCTCACTCAGGTTCCACAAAATCGATACCCCAAGCCAAGTCTTCAAATGACCTCAAACATTCCTCCTCGTATGCTAGAGGTTTATGAATTGTAGTGAGGGTATAGATTAGTCACATATTGAGACTACACCCTATTGAAATAGTATTTCATAGTAGAAAACATATAAACAGTGGAGGTGACAAGAGCTAATTAATGAACAAGAATAAATAACTTATTCCCAACTGGGTAAAAACCACAACCAACAGTAAATATGTTATGTCATGCTACAATGATATGTGAACAAAACCCAAAATAAATTAAAACTATAGAATTCCAAAAATGGTCTTGGATCCTCATCCATGCATGTCCCATGTACAACTCAACTCCCTGACATAGTTCCCTTACCCTTGTCTTAACCTATAAGCATGAAATCTACTTGGGTACCCAACTTTTCACCAAGCATGGTGTGAGTACAACTCAGAAGACCACCACCAATAGTTTCTAAAAATATCCAATCTAAAAAATATTTCATGCAAGTATAAGTATATAAAAATAAAAGGAAATACAATTCAGGGGGGCACTAGTTAGCAATTTCTACTTTGCTACACTAACCAAGGTTTCAATTCATTGTGTCTCTTTCATTACAAGTTCATAATCAATCACATAACGTTCATGGAATACATCATTTTCATAAGGTAATAAGTAAGTCCCTAACTCACTAGGGATATCATATCACAACGTCACAATATCCTCACCTCAAAACCTCAATTTGATTAGAATGCAACCATTAGGGGAATAGAGTTCTGCCCCCTTCCCTAACCTGTGCATTGTTGGTTGAGTTAGGATATCAGACCAACTCAACTCATGGGAGGAGCCTTAGTCCTTCTTCCCACACCTCAAACCATATACACTAATTATCCATCCATTAATTAAACACAAATAATATCACAATAAAACACAACCAATACATATAATAATCATAATCCATAAAATTCAACATGGTAAATCATATTGTTCCATAACCCATTAACACATTTTCATATACATAACTTAGCCCATTTATCCCAATTCCCCTTCTCAATCATAGATCACTAAGAATATTCAATAATTCCCTTATTTCACCCCATTATAAACATTTATAAATCCCCTTATGAAACCCCCTTCAATATATTTTCCCATTTCCCATGCCATTATCAATCTAGTATATTAATCATTTCACAAGAGCTAACTCACATTTTCCTATCTAAAAAATTTTTTAAACTGCATATCCCACTATATATTAACCAGTATTCTATTAATAATATCACATACTCAATTAGTGATTTAAATTATCACAAAACAACCCACATCTTACTTAGATAATTCTAGGTCCAGAATGTATTGGAGCACCCTATAGATGGTCTTAAATGGGTTGAATCTTCCTTAATGCATCCCATGGGGACCATGAGGTTTTAATTCATCATTTAGACACCTCAAACACCAAATCTTATCAATGGTTCTAAAATCACAACAAGAATTGAAAAATAACAAAGTTATACATGCACAAATATACAACTAAACTATGGGATAAATCATATAGACTACCTACCTCAAATATGTTGGTGAATGTACTCCCAAATATGGACTTATATCTAGATTCAACCACCTATTTATTATTTTACCCAGATTTCCAAGAAAACAAGGTTTTTAGTTATCCATATGGAGATAAGAGAATGATTCAATCCCTAATAGAGAAAAAGAATCAATGAGTAGATTAGAATCACCCGTGGCTTCAATCTACAAACAACAGTGCTCCAAATGGCCTAGGATCGAAGGATAATAAACTATTGGAAACATGGTTCATCTATGTTTTTCCATGGGGTTACAGTAGAAAGAGTGAAGGAAAATACCGAGTTGGGGTTAAAATCCCATAATTCATTTTTTGTAAATTTCTCAACTTTACTAGGCTGCATAGTTTTCCAAACCGTCTGCAAACGATGCATGATCCACTATCCAAAAATCTCCCCATCACATGGTTTCTTAGGAATTCTTCATGGTTATCTTATCCATGTGATAACTATGTTCAAGCATCTATCCAAGTATTTATGGTTACCTAGGATGCTCCATACGTTTTTCACTAACTGTGCACAAACCATGTAATATGCCCAAAAACTCATTTTCCCCACATTTTAGGGCCCCAAACCCCCATAACAACCATGAGCCTTCTCATGAGCTTGGGAACACACTTATTTAACCAAAAGAAGAACTTAAAATTAAACATAAACAGAAAAGTGCCTTAAGAAAAATCCAGTATGTTGCAACCTCCTGTCCTTAGGATGCCTCATCGTTAAGTCGGTCTTCCTGATAATCATTGAGATTCTGATGAAAAGAGATCCATCAACTAAACTCGCAAATCGAATTCTCACTCCCAAATTTCCTCCTGGACATTTCCATGATTCCATAAAACTCTAACCAAAGTGACTACCTTTCCCTGCAATGTCCTCTCACTATGATCCATAATAAGAACCAGATACTCATAAAAGGACACATCTTGCTCAAGCTCAATACCATCAAAGTTTATCACATGAGATGGATCGGGTTGATACTACCAGATTTGTGAAAAATGAAAAACATTATTCATTCTTCTATACCAGTGTGGAAGAGTCAATCAATATTCCACAAGTCTGATCCTCTCTACAATATAAAATGACCCACATACCTGGGTACCAACATTCCCTGCTTCATAATTCAATGGTGACCAAACCTTGGAGACACCCGAAGAAACACACTATCTCCTAACATGAACTCAAGAGGACTATGATGCCAATCTACATATGAATTCTTCCTACTCCATTCCATTTACATATGATTTTGAATCAAACGAACCTTCTCTGATGTCTCTTGCACAAGAATCAGTCCTAACAACTCAAAATCCCCAGCTTCTAACTAACATAATAAAGATCAATAGAGCCTCCCATAGAGTACCCCAAAAGATTTCATCTAAACCATATCCTGAAAAGTATTGTTGTAGGAAAAATCAACAAGATATAAAAACTTTTCCCATGAACCACTAAAATCTAGGTTACATGCCCTAAAATTTTAATCCAATACATGAATTGTACGCTCTATTTCCCATATATATGTGGTTGATAAGACATACTAAATAAAGCTTGGGAACCAAACGCCTTATGTAGCCCCTACCAAAAGCGCGATGTGAAACATGGATCATGATCCGAAACAATGGTTATTCAAACACCATGCATCTACAGTATCTACGAACATATAACTCATCCAATTGGTCAATTATATAAGTTTCATGGATCAGTAAAAAATGATCCCCCTTATTTAACCAATCCATAATTACCCAAATTGCCTCATTATTTCAAGGCATCCTCAGAATACCCACTTTGAATTCATTAATTATGTCATTCCACATCCACTAAAGAGTGGGAAATCATGGTAACAACCCACTTGGATACAAATGCTTGGCCTTCACCTATTGGCATATAAGGCATCGTGACACAAACCCTGTAAACTCTTTCTTCATTCCTATCCACCAATAAAGTCGACAAAGATCACGATACATTTGAGTCAATCCAAGATGTAATTCCAACTCATATATATGGAATTCACATATCAATTCTTCATGTGCACCAACCGATGCAAAAATATGATCTTGAACACATTTGAGTCCATTAGCACCAACAGCCCAACTAGAAGGTGACTCCAACCCTTTAAGACTTTCCTTCATGGAAAAACACACCAGATCTTCCAGCTGGCATTCCTTGACCCAGATCAAAAGTATTAACTCAATCTATATAGATGCAAGAGTCATTTTTTAGTACCCATCCTGAATATCCAGGTTAATATCAATAAATAGATCCATCATTTTCCACTCAGAGTTGGATTAGTAAACCACATGATTCTGAGTCTTCTAGCTTAGATAATCTACAACAATATTCCATTTTCCAGATGTGTAATCCAACTCAAAATCTAAGGATCTCATGTATTCGAACCACCATCACTGTTTAAGATTCAAATCCCACTAAGAGAAGATATACATTAATCTTTTATGATCATTAAACACCATGAACTGTTATCCAAACATGTAGTGCCTCCAACACATTAATACATAAACCACTACAACTACCCCAAGATCATAGTTCGGGTAATTTATTTTATGATTAATAAACTATCTTGACCCATAAGATATAACTTGATCATCATGAATCAATAATTCCCCATGTCCAACACCAGATGTATCACATAATAAGGTGTACATCTTACCTGATTTAGGGAAAATCAAAATAGGTGTGTTATTCAACTGGTTCTTCAATACATGAAAAGTAGTTTCGCATGACTCTGACCACTCAAACATAACAACCATCTTAGATAATCATGAGATTGGTGCTACCACATGGGAGAAATCCCTAATGAACCTTTGGTATTAACCATCCAATCCCAAAAAACTCCAACCGTCAGAAAAATTCTTGGGTTGCTCCAAAGACACCACAGCCTGCACGTTCTATGGATCAACTGACACACCTGAATCAGAAATGTTGTGTCCCATGAAATTCACATTATCAATCCAGAACTGACATTTTGATAGATTGGAATAACTCATATTCTCTCTTAGTGTACTCTAGATGATGTCAATATGTTTGACATGATTGTTAATAGTTTGTGAGTACTAAAATATTTCATAAAAAAATACAACCATTGAACTAATCCAGATAAGGGTGAAATATCTAATTCATTAGTTCCATAAACCTATCAGGTTCATTAATCATCCCAAACGGCATGAAAAAATTCATACAACCCATACATGCTTCAGAAATCTATCTAACGTATGCCATAAGGTTTCACCCTCAACTAATGGTATCCCTATATCAAATTGATTTTGGAGAACAATAAGGAATCCCTCAGTTAGTCAAGAAGGTCATCAATTCTAGGAAGAAGGTATTGGTTCTTAACTTTCATCTGATTCAACTTCCTATCATTGACACATAACCTCAACGACTATCCTTCCTTCATAGAAAATAACACGGGTGATCCCCATAGCAACATACTCAGTCAAATGAATCTATTTTGCTCCAACTCTTCTGGCTGAAACTTAATCTATTGGATTTATCCCATCACCATTTGGTATGGTGGAATAAAAACAGGTTCTACCACTCGATGAAACTCGATTATGACCTCCACATCCTTTTAGGGTGGTTGTCCCAAGAAATCCTCAAGAAACACATCCTGAAACTGATCCACCACAGGAGGAAAGACGTGCTTCTCCACCTATACATCATCAAGAATAGGTAATTACACTTGGAATGTAAGTTATACCATTGATGTAAACATTACCATTTTATGGTAACAATCGATATGGCCTTGATACAGCACTAGCCACTCCATACGCAAGATCAGGTCAAAACCTGACTTCTCGAGGTCAAACTGGTTCCACAGAAAATGATAACCACCAACCTTTAAGGAACAACCTCTACACTATTTGATATCATCAACTGTCACACACAACATAGTATCAATTGACATAACTCCACATACATGTTCCATAACTAGGCCCAACCCAACCATGAAATATGAAGAGAAAATAGATTGTGTGAAATGTGCGTCAAATAGAGAATATGCAAGTGTCGAAGCCATATTAATTGTACCTCAAATGGTATATGGTCTGGCCTCACCACCTCTAGGTATAGACTGAACTGTGTGAAGAAAGAATGTCCCTCTACCCTGGGATCTATCCTAAGTACCCTACATTGCACTACCCTTCTGGTGTAGATGGTCTTGTTATGGAGTTCCATGTCCACCACCCCTACCGATACAGTTAGTGGAGATCCAAGTACCATCATGATATGGGGTGATCAATCCCCTGTCCACACTCAACCTCTACCTCTAACTCCCATCCATACCCAGCTTCCATGGGTTCTTGCAGAACCTCTGTATATATCCCAACCTTCTATAGGACTGGAACTCAAATGGTGGTTGGGGACACTAACCCCACATGTGCCCCAGCCTGCCACACTGATAACATAATACCTTATCACCACCCTGAGAAACTATCCCACTCTTCTGACTATTCTACACACTCTCACCCTTTTGTAAACTTCTAAAATGACACATCCTTTCCCCATAGGTTTTACCACATGTCTAACTAGTTAGTACTATAAGTCCACCTTCTAAATCTCCCTTCAGGTTCCCCTTTAAAATAAGGTCTTGGTTCACTACCTCTAAATACCACTTGAGACAGATGATGTTCACCTGGGACCAAATCTCGTTCCTAATTCCATCCTAGAATAATTTTTCCATATCACCTCATCTCCATCCATCATCGGGAATAATCAGAATAAGTTATTGAAATGACTAGAATAATCCATCACTGAAAAATCCCTATGAGTCAAACTCATAAACGTTACAGACTTATCATTCTTTAAGGTTTATTGGTTATAATATTCTTGAAACTTTTCATAGAAATCCTTCCACACCATTCCTTTAACTTGCTCCATCTAAACCATAATATCCAACCAAAGCTTGGCCTACCCTCTTAACATGAATCCTGCTAACTTGAATCAATTATCAAGAGGATTTCCCAAATGATCATGAATAGTTTGGATTGACTGTATCCAAAAATATTCTTCATATGGTCCAACTTCTCTGGTAATGGTAAAAGGGTGTTTTAGTTGAAACTCCCTGGTTAGCTTGAACATACTCAGCACAACCTGTCCTAGTTCCCATTCCATCGTCTACATAAATTGAGAAATATTTCCATAGAAATATTCTTCCTTATTATCTTGAACCACCAGATCCTCTTGCTCCACTACTGGGGGAAAATTCTTAGCAATGTCCTCCTATCCCCCAACAAGAACATGTCTTCTTGGAAGCGTTTATCTACAATTCCAAACACGATCTTTAAAACCAAAACCATAATGCTTTCACAAATATAAAGGAAGACACTTCATTAGCCACTATCAAAACATTTCACAAACACTACTAAAATAGGTTTGATCATACCTAGCACACTACCCTCAACCTTCCCTACCAAGGTCATGGATAACACAAGGTAACTAACTCACAATACTACAAAACATACCTTCTAAACCATTTTAAAAGTTTTCTAATATCACATATTAATCTAATAACATTTCATTTCAAATACCACCCTTTATCAAGTATAATTCCTTACTTATGTATTAACATTTTTATCCCATTTTAATCCATTTTTATTGTTTCGTTAGACATAATTTTCACCACTTTTATGAATTTCAATTTCATTCTACCCTCTATGTCCCACACAACCATCCCATGTGTGTGGGATTACTATGATTCCTGTCACTTATATACATAGGTTCCTAGAATAATTTTTGAATGAACAACCTTGTGTCATTCCATCCACGAGAAAAATATCATAGAACTATCACATCACACCTCATGTGCATTACCCAATGGTGAAATATCATCAAATGTAATAACACACAATTAGAACAACAATTCACACCCTAGGTGACGTATTTCCCCCCCCCCCATACTTGGGTTAGATACTCCCAAGAATGATCACAATACCCAGGCCTAAAACTATTCTAATCTCTCGTCTACAATCCCAAAATATTAAGAAAGGGAAAATAACTCAAGACATGTGTACATGGTTATCCTTCCATTTACCACACACAAACCATATCACAACCAAGAACAACCAATTCATATGACAATCAAATCCATAATAATCAACATGGTAAATCATGTTGTTCCATAACCCATTAACACAATTTCTTTTACATCACTGCGCCCATTTAGCCCAATTCTCATTCTCAAACATTTCACACTAATTTTATTCAATAATTAACTTATGTCAAACCGTTATGCACATTCATAAATCCCCTTATGAAATCCCCTTTAACATATTTTCTCATTTTCCATACCATTATGAAAATTGAATATTCTTTATTTCATAAGAACTAACTCACTATAGAATATCTAATGCATTTCATAATCCACATATCCCAATTTAAATTAACCAATATTCCATTATGAATATTACATACTCAAAAAAGGCATCTATATGATCACAAAACAACCTAGAACTTACTTAGAGAATTCTAGGTTTGGAAAGTATAGGTGCACCCCATATATGACTTTAAATGGGTTGAATCTTCCTTGATGCATCCCATGGGGACCATGAGGGTTTACATTCATCATTTAGACACCAAAAATAACAAAGCATACAAAGGGTTACAAATTAACAACAAGAAGTGAAAAAGAAAAAAGTTAGACATGCATAAATCTACAACGAAACTATATGACATAACTTGTAGAAGACCTACAACAAATCCATTGGAAAATAGTCACCCAAACATGACCATGGATATATATTCAACACCCTATTAATGATTTAACATTGATTACACCAAAAGATAAGGGTTTTATAGATTCATATGGAGAGGAGAGAAAGATATATGCCCTAATCGAGAAAAGGAAGCAAGTAGTAGATTATACTCACTCGGGGCTTCGATCTGCAACCAATGTCACTCTAAACAGCCTAGGATCAAAGGAAAACCTCCTCATAGAATCTTGGATTGTCCAAGTTAATCCATAGGGTTGTAGGAGTAATAGAGGAGGAAAATAATGAGTTGGGGTTAAAATCTCGTAATGTAATTTTTTTCAATTTCACAGCTTTACTGGGCTACATGGTTTTCCAATCTATGTGAAAATTGTGTGTGTGCCACTATCCCAAAATCACCTATTCACGCAGTTTCCTATGAATTCCACATAATTAGATTAACTGTGTGATAACCATGCACAAGCCTCTATCCAAGGATCCATAGTTACATGGGATGCTCCACACAGTTTTCCCTAACTATTCAAAAACCATGCAACATTCCAAGAAAATTTCTTTTTCCACTTTTTTATTTCCCCAAACCCCCAGAACACCCCTGAGACTTCTCAAGAACTTGGGTAAACAATTATTTAACCAAATGGAGGTACTTAAACTAAATCATAATCAATCACATACATTATGGAAAAACTGAGATCTTATAGAAAACATATCCTCCATCATAGAGATTGGAATTTCATGTTGTATTTCTTATGAATAATTCATATGTAAATATTATTGTTCATAATTTAGTAAAATTTTATGTGATTATGATCACTGAATATCTCTCTCTATATGTTTAATTCAATAATTAAATTTCATTTGATATTCTATTGGGGAAAGGATGAACCAACACTTCTAATGGTAATGTTTTTTCTATGTTGGGAGATTAATTAAACAATAAAGGGTAAATTATATTTTGGAATCTTATTTGTAAACATGTTATATCAACATAATAATTATGGATACTCTTATGGATTTATGAGTTTAAGTTTTAACATAAGTTAAATGTATTATAAACCCCCATATGATACTTTATGTTGTAGGAGTTTATGATGATTAAGGATATTTTGGGAGATATTTTTGGAAATAAAACCCTTTGGTTTGATATATGTTTCTATGAAAAATATAATTGATGGTGAATAACCATATATTTTTTTTAAAATACATTAATTTTATTGGTAAAAATTACAGTTAATCAAATATTTCATGTTGACATAATTATGAATTATTTGAATTCACAAATGTAATAGGAATTAAAATAATGTCATTTTGCTAAAAGGATAACACCCATGTCAGGATACAACCTATCACATCTTGAAAGGTCATGGATCATGCACCCACAACTGAATGTAGAAAATGGTATAGCTCCAACAACTAGCATATATGAAATAGTATTTATGGTTCGATGATACTAAGAGATGTATTTTTTTGTTTGTATCTCAGTGCATGGTATTTCACAAGTGAAGGCTGAAAAGAAAAATTTTAAATGGATGTTATATTCATTACCCATACAAGAATATAAATGAGAAATCATGACCACTAATTTTTTTCATGGAACTCCCCAAAATGTCTAATGGTGTAAATTATATGTGGTTTATAGTCTATCAACATTAAATTTAAGAACACTTCATCATTATCAGATAATATTTTCCTATATATAATCTAACTTGTATTTACATTAATGATGTGGTAAATTTTAATGGAGTAAAACATTCTATTATCTATTATTGGGATCTGAGATTTACCTCAAATCGTTGGTGAAGTTTTCAACAAGGCCTTAATATTGAATTAAGATTCATCACTACGTTTCATCCTTAAGAATATGTTTTTATAAAAGAAAAATTCAAACCCTATAGGATATACTAATATCATTTTCAATATATTTAAATAGTTTTGGGGATCAAAACATTCCTTTAGTTGAGTTTTCATACAATAATATCATTCAATTGAGAATTTATATAGATCCTTATGAAGCCCAATATTGAAACATGGGTAAAAATTGAAAATTATATGATATAGTAAGCCCGAATGGCCCGAAGGCCTTCATTTTTATTGATTTTTGATAACCCCCCTTTTAAGGGATGAGGGGGAACCCTTACAAGGCCCGTAGGCTCAGAGATTACATGGCCCGTAGGCTTAAGAGATTACATGACCCGAAGGTCTTAGGGAATTCAACCAAACTATCTACAAGGAACTTCCCCTCCCCAACATCTGCATCATGATAGTAGCTCTCCACCTTCGCATGGTCGTCTAGCTAGGCTTACTATGCAAGAACAGGCTGGTCCCGATGGAATAGTCATACCCTCTCATTCTGAAAAATCCATTTGGTTCTGCTCTGGTGAGTTCACCTGCTCTAAATCCTCTTCTAGGGCTGCTCCTTTTTTGTAGTGTGTTTGGAGAAACTACATGTGGCCTGAAGGCCTTGAGGTAGCCCTAAGGCCTTAAAGGTGTCCTGAAATCCCTACTGACCCAAAGGCCTGGGTGTCCTGAAAGCCTTAAGGACTCCAAGCCCAAACCGGTGGCCCAAGGTGAATAGTTCCAGCTGTTACAGTACCGAATAGTACCCGCTACAGTAATTTCTACCGTACCCACATAGTGTACAGTTCAGGTGTAGTACCTATACAGTGTATAGTTCTGCTACAGTACCCGTACAGTGTACAGTGCTACTACAGTACTGCTACAGTGACCCATAAATGATGATAATCTTTGATCTATTAAACAACACATAAGGGGGACACAAAGTTGACAAAAAAGTGATACAAATTATCATTATAAAGACCAAGAATTCACAATTGGAGAGATAGTATTTCTCAAAATTTCTCCATAAAATATTGTTATGTAATTTAGAAATAAGGGAAACCAATCCCAAGTTATATTTATCCATTTCATATTCTTGACCATATCGGGATTGTAGTTTTTCAATCGATGCTTCCACCAAACCTCTGTAATGTTCATGATGTGTTACATGTGCCTCTTATGAAGATGTCTATACATGATCTTTAACATGTATGTATCACTGAGGTAGTACCACCATGAAATGATAATTATTATTTGAACTAATTGTGGTTGATTCCAAAACGTAGAGCGAATGTTCAATGAAACAATAGTACTCACGTAGTTAATGTTTTTTGGTGAAACGACATGCTTGAGGAATCTATGTGGGAATATAAGGATGTGATGAGGCATAAGTATCTTCATTTATTTTTATCTGAGTGAAAAATTTCAATGGAATAATTATTTTAAGTGTTTAAAATTTAAAACTATTAGTTTATATTAATTTTATTTTGAATAAATATTATTTTTTCTACAAATTCTATTGCATGAAACATAAATTTTTCATGAAACGTGACAAAAAATTATATTATTATTTATAAAACATGATTATTACATGGCCTATAAACATGGAGGAATGAATAAGAGTAACCAAAATATTAAAATTAATTATAATGGTTTTATATAGAGTAATAATATTGATAAATAAGTATATAATATTAATGGTTTCTATATGTTCTTTAAAAAAATCTCATGAAATGGTCTTTATTTCATTTTTGGAATAAATATGAAACAAATTATTTATAATTTTATAAAATTTATTTGATCTATGAATTAAAATTTTAAATCAAAATAAAAAAATTATCATAGTGCGGATTTGTTCTGATTTTTAGTAAAAATTAATTTTTTATTGAATTGTGGAAAATACTAGTTTTCATTGAAATATAGATTTTCATTTAAAGAAATTATAAATTTACATTATTTTAATATGGATTAAAAATATTAATTATATATATTATATTATACTAAATACAATATAGTTCATTAGATTCAATTTTATATAGAACATTGTTATAAATTATTTTAATCATTTGAAAATTTTCCTTTTTCTATACTGCTTATTCATTGGATCCTTGAGATTAATTTTAATTTTAATTTTTCAAATAATTTGAAAGGAATTTGTAAATATTTATTCCATATTAAAAAATATATTTATAATACATAATTTGATCATGTTATTTTTTTTAAATTTATTAGTAAAAACTACAAAAATTATTAATGTGGTTAAGATTAACATATGTTTATCGGGGGTTAAACTAGAATGATAAGGAGTGAAACGACCTAAAAACTTTTTAAGTTTACATTTTATGGCCTTATTGAAACATTATAACCTCTAAGAATCTAAAATAACCCTTTTTAGTCTTTTTGAAGGAGGAAAACATGAGTATACATTATTATTTTCTAAAATTCCATGTTTGTCCTCTACCCCACTTATAAAATGCTACCTCATATCCTCCCCTATTGACACTTCCAAAACAATTTATTTGAGAAAATTAATAATTAATTCACTTCATTAATTTCCTCCCACATCCAAGAGGTATTATTTTTATTATTAAACCATCATACAATGGGTTAATTTATAAACATACAAAGGTTCTATGAAGAATTGATAAAAATATTAAACTTGTGTTTTTGTTGTATTTCTTATTCCACCTAGTTAAAATATTCCTAAATTATAAAAATATAATAAAAAAGTTCCTTTCAAATATATATCTATAATTATTTTAATTCCATGATCTACACCAATATTATTTTCTATAAAATGGGAAACAAAACATTTGATTGTGTGTACAGTAGACTACCACCTCACGAACCGATGTTATTTGTTTTCCCTCACCACCTCTCACGGTTACATATAATGGGGGATTTAATATTTACATATGATATTTATGATATTTTAATTATTATTGAGTTATAATATAATATATCTCATCTTAAAATCTATTTCATGTAAATAAGATGGTGTTTCTCAGGTGTACAGACGATTACCACTGCACAAATCGGTGTAATTCATTTTTTCAATTTCAATTTATATAGAACATAATAATATTATTTTTAATTATTATATGTAATATATATTAAATAAAAAATAATTCTGTGAAAATGATGTATTATTTAAATTTATTTCGATTAATCATTTCTGAAAATGGAATCATTTTTCCTATTTATGTTTGATATACCGTCTCCATGAACGTTGTCATTCATTTTATCTATCCATCATTAATTAATTACTAAAAATACGTATATAATTAATATATATGATATTTATATCATGATTAACATTATTAACAAGATATAATAATTATCATTATGAAAGGACTAAAGATACCAAACCAAATGTACATAAAAAACCAAAGCACTTATTTCCCAAAATGTGATTTTAATAAGGAATTGTTAATAAAAATTTAAAAAATATTTAAAATAAATTCATATATTATATGATAAATGTTATTATATTTTTATTATATATTAATGAAAATCCTATATTTATTATTCTATAGGTTTTAATGTATTTAAAGGATGTCAATACTTAAGGTAATAGATTTTTTCTCAAATTTTCTTCTTTGGGACATATTTTATATTATGTGCATCTCTTCTTTTATGAGGTCTATATACAGCCCTTTTGAAATGTTATATCATTAATTTATTTATTCTTAGTATATTTAAAATTTCATTTAATATTATTCTTTCTTGTGGTGTTATGATTTAAAAGATAGCAAATCTTGTAAAATATTTCTTCTCTCTCTTTTATTTTTGGGAGACATATGCCATATATAGAAGTTGTTTATTTATTGTGGTGTATATACTACCCATTAATTTATTTTCAGATTATTATTTATAAAATAAATTTATTTTCATATACCTATAATTTTCTATTTTTCACGAGGCTTGTGATTCAAAAGATACCAATGTTGTATGAGTTTGATGTTACAATATCATTATTTATCTGTATTGTTTATGATTGTTCATTGTATGATGAAACTTTATCATCTATTTTTCATTAAAATATTTAATTATATTACCCTATAATTATTTAATCAGAATACATTTTTTCCTTCATTTTTATCTCATCATGTACTTAGTAATAAAGAATAATGCTTTTAAAAAATGACTTTATTTCCATCTTCAGATGAAATCCATTTGTCTACTATATTGATGTTGTATAAAAATGTTTTCAAGAATTTTTTTTATTACTATATTATAACGTAAATCTTTTTTTAACATTTTAAAACATTTTAAAAAAAATTAGAAAGGATTATTCATAACATTTTCCAATCAATGATTTTTTGGATTTTACCAAAAATGTGTAAGGAATCATTGTTTTAATGTGTATGACCTGAAAAAAAATTCGCCACAATTTGACCGCTCAATGTTTTTAGTATTACCCTATAAGTATTAATTGTTATATTAAATGAAATGGTCTTTAAAAATATTATTTTAAAAATTATTTTTAAAAGGAATGTTTTTTTGTAAAAATCCTGTTTTCCTCATGAAAATTTCCATGTGTTATTTCAAAACCATTTTCAATCTGAGATGATATGCTCTATTGTAACTTATTCATTACTAGTTATTTTATCTACTGACACCATTATTATTATTTCACTTAAAGAATTTTGTTTATGATAAAAAGAGGATTAAAAATCTATTCCTTTTGATCATAAACTGAAACCATTCAAAGAAATAATAGGAATGGTACTATATGATCATATCCATGAAAATATGTTTATGAAACATGTTCCATTTCCATGGGTTAATCTATAATGAAATGATTAAATGATTATGAAAATAATTTCATTTCTTGTGATATTGTATGATAACTATTTTATTATATTTTTTTATGAAAATGTAAGAATTATGTAATGGGTGAGACATATATCTACTTCCAATGAAATTGGTAATGATTAATGTTATATGATCTCAAATTGTACATGTGAGGTTATCCAATGCCTGAACGATGGTACACATAAGGTTATCCCAATCATAAAATAGTGAACACTGGAGGTTATCACTTGACAATATTAGGTACATGGTTGGTTATCCCAACCCTAACATTTGAGGAATATATTGGTTCATAGACATGAAATTATATTTATAATTATTAAGTGTGTACAAAAAATATATTTTTTATTCCATTTTGATGTTCTCATGGATCATTTTCCTCAATTCCTTTTTTATTATTGTCTTATGAACTACATTTATTTTTTATAAGGCTCACACTTTTTATCTATGATATTTCAAGTATGGTTTTAAAATTTTATTCTCATATTTTCATACCCTTAGTCTCATGTTATGTTGATATAACCCTTGATTACCATTAATTAGAATCTAAGATCATGCTTTCTTATTTTTTCTTTCCCCAGGTTCTGAGGAAATATTTTTTGTATGAAATTTCTAGGAAGGGTGATATTTATGATGAAATTTGTGGGTTAGGATATAGTTCAGTTATGGTTAAGTTTATATTGTCTCCAATTATCCAAAGGCACTATCACTAAAAGATTCTAGAAATGATTGTTCTGCTATATAATGAATATTCATATATTAATATTTAATTGTAATGTGTGACTTTTTTCATTATTTATAGATAATTATATGGAATAAAAATCTTATGTAGTAGAAAATTTACTAGAGAAACATGGTAATTACTAGGATATTTTATCTATATGGATACCACAACCAAATGTTTTGGTATAGAGAAGGAATTGTATTATAAAATATATATACAGAACAATACTAATAGATAGTGGTCTCTCATGTCATTATAATATGGAAGGAATAAAAGTTATAGTATAAAGAAAATATTGAAAAAATTTCAACCCTAGTAAAATGAAGATTCCTTTTTAAATGTATAAAATAGTAAATCTAGAATTGAAATGCATTAGGTTACTCAGTCGATTATGTTACATTCAAATAAAGTAATTTAATCAAAGTAATTATACATACGTTATTTATTAATTGATATTTTTTAGTTAATTATTCAATATTATACATTATAAATGTCTCAAAAAAATAATGAACAAAATTATTTAATGTTATGATGTGAGGTTATTAAAGGAAAATATAGAAATTCATATGAAATTATAGATATGTATCCTGACTATGATGTTGATGAAGAATAATGAATGAATAATAGTGGTGTACAAAATTATACATGTGGCAAATAAGATTCATCATTTTATTTAGTTGATGAGGAGTTTATATAAGATTTAGAACTACTAACTTCTTACATAATGAGATGTTATCTAGTTTCCATGATCAATATCAGTGGTAAAAAAATATCTAATATATAATTGAAGGATGAGAATAATATATCATAAAAATAAATAATTTTAATCCAAACATATTTCATTTTATGAAGTAGTAAATGAGGAATCATGGGTAAAATCCATGAATTAATAGCATGATCAAATCAATAAAAATTAATCATTGTTGTTTATGGACTGAAAAATGAACCAAAATTTTATTGGTTCAAAGTACGATTTAAGACAATCTAAATAAAAATGTAATATTTATTCAGTTAAAATTATGGATGGTTTATAAATGTTATGATCAGTTTGAATTATTTTACATGGAAGATACATTCATCATGATTACAGGAATGGGGTTTACTACTATTTTCCATGATTTATATAATCAAAACTAATATAACAATATTTCAACAGGATGTAAATATGACATTATTGAATGGAATTTTCAATAAAAAAATTTATTTCAATTATAAAGATGGATTTTTTTTATTACATAAGATAATAACGAACTATGTAAGTTAATGGAGGAATTATTTAGACTAAACCAAAAACCACTTCTTGGTATGAAATATTGGGTATTTATCAAGGAATTATATGGACTAAACCAAGAACCACAACTTGGTATGCAATGATGGTATAACCTCTATGTAAAAATATAATAATTGAGCAGTTCATGGTTTTGGTTTATATAACTAATATTATATTTTATTGAAATGATTATTAGTCTATTGATAAATTTTTAAATTATATATATTTTTAGAGTTTGAAATGTAAATGATCTGTGAGTTGACATCTTTTAAAGGGATGCAAGTTCAACAATATAAGATAAATAAATTCATCTTATATATTATGTATCATAATGAATTTTTATGTGTTTTAAAAATGTTCTAAATTAATGAATAAAAGAATTTTTCTTCTTTAATAGTTATTGGAATGAAACATTGTATTAATTCCATCGGTGAGGTAGTAGACTCAAAATGATATGGAAGAATCAGTGGTAATATACTCTACCTTACAATAACCAAGATAGATATTTTTCATGCTACATGCAAAAAAATACCAATTTTTTTATGAAAGGAAATCTCATAGATATGAGAACAATAACAAGGAGTGTTCAAGGAAATATAATGTAAGATTTATTTTTCAATCCTCCAAAGAACATTCATTTATTGTAATATTTATATTCTAATTGGATTGGGGATATTATTGCTCAAAAATATACATGTGGGGGATATGTTTAATTAGAAATTATTGTCTCAGTTATTTGGTAAACAAAAATATTGTGATTAATTAAGCACAATTAAGGTTGAATATATTTAAATCACTAAATATTTTACATAGATTACCTAGATGACATAAGAGAATGATGGTGTTGGAGAATTTATATAATAGAAAATGATGAAATAATGTGATAAAAAATTATATTATCTAATAGAAAACTTTTCTTCATCCCTCACTCACAAATCATAATTAAATCATATATTATTTTACAAAGGATAAAGTGTTTAATAATATAGTGAGTCCACAATTCATTGGAACTCATGATCATGTGGATTATATTTTCACAAATCCATTTAAGGATCATGTACATTAAATTAATAGGTATAACTTTGGAGATCAACCAATATGTAGGTACAAAATATGTTTTAATTACACCACTCACTATTATATATAATTCCCTATCATGATTATATTTTTCATTATAAAGAAATTATTTAGTATGGTATCAAAGTGATAGGAGAATCTATCCCTGAGGAGTTAAAACTCATGAGGAGGAAATTCTAAAAATATTTAGTGTAACATATAAATTAAATAATATAATTGTTTCATAAAATGAGAATTGAATCATCTACTGATAGAGGATTTTTTGATGAATCATTAAATAAAAATATTTTAGAAAATATTCCTAGTCAGATATAGATTAAAATAACATTTTAAAATTTATTTTCATAGGGGAATAAATTCTTACAGAAAGAAGATGGTCTATGTGGAGTTGCATTAAGAGTGGAAGAATGGAGATTGATTATACAATCTAATTCAGAAAATTTTAAAACCAATTATTCAAAGGAATACATTAATTTTATATTTTAAAATTCTTGATTTTTTTATGTTTTGAAAAGGTATTTAAATGAATCTTTTGGAATTGGTGTTTGTTATGGAAATTATATGAAATTGTTTTCTAGATTTAGTAAGAAAAAATCATTTAATAACACCTCTAAATACAATATAGTGATTATTAGAATTATTAATAAATTGGGGATAACTCTTACTACACTACAGGTGTAAACTATTCATTGTGTTGTTACACAAAGCTCGACCAGTATACAGTTCATGGGTATTAAAGGAGTAAATATCTATGTGTGGGTTGTCAATATGAGGAACTCTGGTTTAGTGAAAACCAATAATGAATTATATGTTTTTAGGGGTGGAACCTATATATATTTATATTGGAAGGATGGAATAATGATCCTAGTAAAGTGTAGGTCATACCATGTCCAATTTTGATGTGAGAATCAACTGATATGATATATGCCATGAGATAGGTGACCGTACAAGTTATTATAGTTATTCATTTTCAAAAAAGGAAGGACACGATACACATAATTGATCTAAATAACATGAAACTTTGATTCTCAATCACATTTCAATGTCACCGGAGTTTATAGGATTTCTATGTTATAAGGCCCCATTTTTAAACATTACTCAATCTTGAGTTAAGTAAATAATTTGACTTTTATTCACATTGAGGATCTTTTCAGGTATAGAGATTTACTGAATTGGGACATAACTCATACATAATAAATTAAATATTACAAAGTAGACACTTCTACTTATTGTCGATGTATTTCATCAAACAAGAAAAGTTTAAAAAGAAACATGGTTTTGTTTCATGTTTAAACATCATAACTTTTCCTTGACCTCATCCTTGAATATATTCTTCATTAAATCTTGTGAAAAACATTTCAAACCATTTTATGAGAATTAAAATCTCAGTAATGGATACATAATGAAGGAAAACTATTAGTCTATAGAAAACATGTAAACCGTTAATACTTTTTCATAATGTAATACAATTCACCTTTAGGATGTAGTAATTACACTTGACCAAATATATGCTTGTTTCTTACCCTTTTGTAATCAAAATATTTCCTTAATCCCCCTATAAATAAATATATAACATATAATGATAACTTGTAACATAATCATACATAATTTGAATAATCATATGGTCGACTTCCACACATATCACTCTTACAAATGGAATAGCCATACAGTCGACTTCCATAACCAATGCATTGGAGGTTATAACTTAACCACCCATCTTTGGTTTAACATGGGACCGCCCATATTTGGTTTATCACGTAACCACCCTTTTTTGGTTTATCACTTAACGACCCATCAAATGTTCAAGTACCATTATATAATCATACACATAAAAGATTTCAATTATCAATATTTCACTCGTAAAATTTGTAATCACAAGGAATATTTACAAGATATTGATATAATCAAACCATTTTTAAAACCATTTTTAATAAAAAAACATGAAATGGGAATATGGTATTTATGTTTGTTTTAAAAAACATTTTTCCTTGTATAGGAAGCAAAATACCAAATAATTGTCTCTACGACAGAAAAGTCCTTGTCGCCACATAAGTTAAAAAAATTACTTTTTTCATTTTCTAAAATGCTTCATTGTAAATGTTCCTTTCTAAAATCTTTGAATGAAATTACAAGTCAAAGGAGTTAATAATACATCTTATAAAAGAAGTTTTTGTATAATATCAAAATATACCTCAATGAAAGGGGATTGAGATGAAGTCCCTTACTGCGAGTCTGAATCATCACATACAACCATCATAATCCTGATTAATAAAAATAGGTTAATCTATACTTACTTAATACCATTTTTCATGTTTATTATTTCTTCTATATCTCTTATTATGATTTTATATAAATTACATAATTATTTATGTTCATATTAGACGTTTTATTGATATTCGGTAATTGGGTTGAAAATGAACATGGTTTGATGTCACTAGTCTATGTGGTCATATGTTCTTCATCTCCAGAATAATATTCAACACATTATTATCATTTTTATACATAAATTTTACCATTTTATTATACCATTAAGTGTTATGAAAAATGAATAATGTTATATTCATGGAGTTGGTAAGCCGTACGTACACATAAGTACCATTTTCCATTTTCATTAACTATTATGGAATTATGTTATCTATAATTTTAACATTCCAGAATGATCATAACATAATTAATAACATATTAATCATTTAAATATATACTTATATATATCATACAAGTGATATAAAAAGTAAAAAAGAGTCACATCGGTTCATGGAGGTGATAGTTCACACGTACGCACGAACGGCGTTATCATTTTTGTGTACATGGAAAGTAGGAATGTAATTGATATAGTATTATCATATAATGATTAATATGTCATTAATATTAAATTTTAAAAATAATTAAATTATTATAATCAGTCATGGGAGATGGTTATGAAAAATGAATTAGATCAGTTCATGGATGTAATAGTTCACAAGTACGCACGAACGATTAATTACTTTCCCATTTTATATAAGTGGATTGGATTTAAGTGGTGATATTAACTTAATAACATCTCTGTATATTTGGGATATTGGATTTATGATTTCCTCTTGGATGAAAGAGATTTAATGGAAGTGTAAGAAAAAATAAAATAGAAATACTTAAAGAAAACGATACATTTCTTCAATTGATCATCATTGAAGAACACCTTATCACATCTAAGAAGGGAGTTCTACCTAAAATAAGGCCTCAAAAATGTGGGGCGGGGTTCTAGGAAGGTTTTTGGGTAAATCTTGTCTGAAACAAAAGGATTTGGAAGTGTGAGTGATAGAGAGTAATGGGTTCCTTTTAATAGGTTGGGGCACCCTTGGAATTATAGAACAAATTAAATTATTATAAATTCAATATCGATTCAAAATGATTCCATACTCATTTAGTTTGAATATAGGATAAGAATAAGTCAAAATATAATCATCCAATAAGAATTAGATAATGTTTGGATATTTTGTAATCTTTATCTTTTGTTTTTCACCACTTTTAACTCTTACCATTTTATTGAGTAATTTAAACAATGAGAGTTAAAATAATTCCCAAATCCTGAAAAAATACCAATTAATGAGTAATTAATGAAATTTTTAGTGTTATCCCAAATATTTGGTCAAATATTGTATTTTTATAAATATTATATCATTTAATTAAATATTTTATATTTTAAAATATGAATTTTGTCAATTTTGACACTATCCAATACATGGCATTTTTAAAAACTCAAAACTACTTGATTACGTAGAAAAAACTACATGAAATCAATCCTAATATGTCATAGTCATCTATTAAATTAGTGTATTGCATAAAATTTGTCATGGTATATTTATTTCAATATTGTTAATATCATTTATTGGGTTTATTTGTTAATAAAACAAATAATACATCATCATTGTGTCAAAAATAAATTTAATTATATAATTCTTAAAAATAATAAATAAATTATCATGATTTAGAAAATCATTTTATATTTCTAATGATTATTTATTTTTGAAGATATGCCTTATATATCCCCATATTAAAAAAAATTAGTAATAAGTGACATGATTACGACATATTTTCCTTTACATTAAATTAAATGTTTTAAATGTCATTATCACACTCAAGTGGCCTCAAAAGGCCATTATTTCGACCCAAGGATTTTATTGTTCAATAATAACTCATCAAATAAGATTTTTAAAAGTGTTAGGGTAGTTTTAAATTATTATTATATTATTTTTACTTTTATTTACCATATTTACCATTTAAACATGGTAAATAAAATTCTAACCTTATTATTCACTAAAAATTATCTTAATCATATTAGAACAATTTTGTCATACTTATTACAAACATGTATCTTAGTTTTGGAATACTCAATTCAAAAAAGTGGAAGATTTAAATTTAAAATTAATCTTGTTTTCGGATTGACAAAACATGTTTTGTAAGTAATACGTTCAAAGGTTCACATAGTTTTTTTATTCAATTTCAATATAAAATTGCTTCCAATGAATTAAATTAGATTAGATGATAAAAAATAATACTAATTACACTTTAAAAGTAATTAAATAGAAAATATAACTATATAAATAAATTAGACAAAAACACTTTTAAATTAAAATGCATTGTTTTCATTATACATTAAAAAATGAATTTTATCTAGATAAAAATACCAAAATTATACCAAAGAAAAATTTGATGTCCTGATTCCAAAGAATAAGTTTATTTTTTAAAATAGAACCTCTAAAAGTTTCAAAAACCAGATTTAAAATGTGTTCACAATCAAAAGGTTGTAAAACTGCATTTTTAGAGAAATGGTCATTTTATCTCTAAAATTGTATTTTTTTTCTTATATAATGTCTAGAAAACACATAAAAGGAATTTTAAATATTATATTGAATTAATATTTCCATAATATATTCCAAAATGTGTGATGTGATTATTTTATAAACACAGTTGTTTTCATTTAAATATTTTTTCATAAACGCACATCCTTTTTATTCAATTGGTTTTCATTTTTATTTCTATTTAATTTTCTATCTAATGAATCATTATATAAAAATGTGTAAACCCTATTTTCAAAATTTAGTATATATAGTTCATTCCCGCCATTCTAATGGATATGCAATATCTACAACATAGAATAATAATATAAATAATATATTATTTTTTGGTATAACTCAATCTTGTGTGCAATGTAAGATTTCCGAAAACCCCATTATTGTGTGTCGGGTAAGCTACCAGACATTTCACCCCATTTAATGTAAAATTACAATCTAATTCATAAATATTAATAAATATGAAAATTTATTATTCTATAATTACCCAGATGTTATATCCTTCCCCCTTTTTGAAATTTCATCTTTGAAATTTTAAATTTGGGCTTGGTAACTGAGGATTCACTTTTCAAAATTACTCTATTGGATTCCCACATCGAAAAAAGTTTCAATAAATGTTCCACCTGAAAAAAAAAGTTACATAAAAAGGTCACATGAGATAACATGTGCTATAATACCATATAGGAAAACATGGATATGGAAGAAAAACAAACCATCATTTTCTGATAGGGAGTGATAGATAACATGATCAGGAGAAATTTAATAATATGAAAACCACAAAATTGTGATGGGTTAAATAGTATTTGACTTTGTAGAAGGAAAAGTAACTAGAAAACAATTTTGTTTTAAGATCCTTTTCATAATGTTGAGGAATTGTTTTACTTCCTTGATTATGAACAAAAGGAAATATACTTGACAAGTAGTGTATCATCCATTAATCAATTTCCACCACAAACTCTTCTTTTTTCTCCAAACGATGAGTATTAAAGATGAATCAACTTATATAGAATCACAAAATGAAAAAAAAAGATTAGCTATACATTTATACTTTCTTGAATCATTAACAAAAAAATAAAACGGTTAGGATAAGATAGGATAATTCCCCAAAATGAGTAATCCTTTATAAGACAAAAGACTACTTTTAAACACAAAAATTCAACATTAATACCCACAGTTCCAAATAGATCATTAAACAAATAACTATCTTTAAAATTCCTTAAAATAATCCAAACTAAGATTGAAACAAAAAAATCATAAGGATTTGATCACACATTTTTCTAGAAAAAAAATTAACATTTGTCTCCAAATAACATAAATCACTATTCATGTCTCATAACAAAACATAATTAACCTAATCACGTATTCTCTAATATAGGTTAATCACTTCCATAAATAACCTAATCCCCCATAATCCAATTAATGAAATCATATATTCTTGAAAAACATAATTCAACCATTACTCCTCTAATAAAATCCATGAGTATTCTATTTTTCATAGGCATATCAGGTTCCCAAAATAGTGAACGTCTTCAAAAATAACATTTCTCACTCAATCCCCCAATCATTTTCTAATACCATGGGAATCCATTTGATATAATATAAGTTAAAAAAATCCAAATATTCGTATTCCATCAAATCGTTTATAAAATTAATTCATACTAACTAGAGACTTTACATAGGCCAGTGGTATTTGACGCACCCTTGTCACCCTTCAGTTGCGGGTTTGATCTCTATGGTCTTACCAGATGCAGCAGGTTTGTTGAGTCAAAAGTCATATTTGGACATTTTTATTCCTTTTTGTTTTTGGAAATCACAAAATTACTTTCCAAATGAATTCATATATTTTTTTATTATTTATTTTAGGGATTTTATTTTTCAATTTATTCATTAAATTGTTATATTGCGTATGTTAAATATCATACACACCAAGAAATATTGTTTTGAGTATTTATATGTTTAACATAATGAGGCTGAATACTATTTATATAATAGTCATCGAATAAAATTTATATCATTCATGTTGATTATTATTTTCATCATACACATCGATCAGTATCATACTTACAACAAAACCATATTCAATATCTATACAATAATAATCATACTCATTTTATTCAAGTTTTTTGTATTCAGAAAACAAAAATGTAATGAAAATAAAACTGTTAAATCCAAACGATGTTGTGTATTCTATTTCAATATGCATTATAAAATGATTTCATTGTTTCAGTTACAAGATAATCGTTGGAGTTCTAGGTTTTCAAGTCCCTCTAAGTTTTCAAAAAGAAATCCAACCATTGGTGCCAAAATATGACTATTGGGAAAAGGCCTATAAATACCAAGTCATTTGGACGAGCTCGATACTTTTGATGAATTCAAGACATCTGGTGAGAGCTCTTTCAAATCTTTTCATCATGTGAAAAATCCTAAAGTCATGTTGTGAACTACTTATTCCACATGCATAGGACCTTCAATAGTTTGTGTTTCTCTTAGTGTGACATCGATTGTTGGTGATTCCGATTAAGGTCTTTCGGGGATAGGAAGACAGACGTGCCAAAAATTTGTGGATCGAGGGAATTTGAGGCTAGGAAGATAGAGGTGTTGATTACCTTCTTAATCATGGGCTTGTGGGGATAGCATAATAGAAGACGATCTTCGTATCAAGGTCTTACCCTAGTGTGAGTAAGAGAGACTTGATTGAATGTATAAATCAAGGGACCTCTATCCAAGGTTATTGAATACACTTCTCTATGGGTTAACAGAATTGTATTCTTTTATATTTATGATTCATTGTAATATAAAGAGAATTGTATTAATTATTCATCTTTCTATTTTATAATTTTATTATCATAACCAATCTGATTACATTATTTTATTAATAATCGTATTACTATCTTTTATGATTACAATCTTTTAATTAGTCAACACAACTCAATATGCTTTATGATTGAATAGTTACATTTTTTATTTAGATCATTGTAACAATAGTGATGATGATATTATACACACTTATTCTATTTAAATCATATCAATTGTGAATACAATTGATTTCAATTACGACCTATGGAATGCTTATCATAATCAACCTGATTATGATATTCTTTTTCATCAAAACCAGGTCCCAATCCCATTAATTATATTAAATACACTAAATGGTTTTTTTAATTGAATTAGTTTAATTTCTTTTAAACTAAATCCTTTTGAGGGATAAAAAAGTATGTTTTTAAACCTACAATTCACCCCCTCTTGTATTATTCTGTCTTCATATACATTACGATCCAACAATTGTTATCAGAGATAGGTTTCCACTGCTCATATGTTTTCATCTTTAATTTTTCAAGTTAGTTATATTAATCTTATAAACATTTTGTTGATAAATATCTGTTACACTAATGTGTATTGTGGAAAATAAATTTTTGTATTAATATGGTAGGTTTAAATGTCAGTTTGATTGAAAATATAAATCCTACAAGACCACCTATATTGGATTGTAATGACTATGAATACTAAAGATATTGAATGGAGACTTTTGTTATCAATACTGGTGTTGACAATTCTTTTATTCTTACTAGAGATTAAAAAATTCCTGATAAGGAAGTCAGAACTTTTACTAATCAAGAGAATAAAGAGTATAAATTTAATTACAAGGTACAAAATACTTTACTATGTTCAATGAATAGAAGAGTTATGATATGATCAAACTATCAAGCATTAGAGTTTCCTTATGGAGAACCTATTTGTAAGTTACAAAAAAGATTTATGAAAATTGTGAACAATTTACAATCTATGGGAGATAAAGGACTAGAAAATAAAACCCTTGTAAAAAAGATCATAGACATCATGCCTAATGAGTGGGAATAAAAAAGAACGGTTTTTTCATGAATCAAGAAAGGTTACAATTGTAACTCTATGAAATGTTTGGAACCCTTTTCCAACATGGAAACATATTGTAAAGAGATGCATAAAAATCCACAAAAAAGAATGATGAAGTTGCTTTTACTACTACTACAAATCAGAACAAAGCCCAAACTCCTGAAAAGACTGTTAACTCTTCAAAGGAAAAGAAAGTTGTGATTCAATAAAATTTATGTGAATCAGAACATTTAGAGAATGAGTTAGCCAATCTTTCCTGAAGGTTGAATAATATTATTGGAAAGAAGGATTTTCAATACAGATATATGAAAATAAATAAAGATAAGAGATATGCTAAAATAACTTTTTATGAATAAAAGAAATCATGACACATCATACTTGTTTTCCCAATACTGAAAAGAAAGGATAGGAAAGAAAGAAATTCTAAGAGGAATTAGAAAATGTACTATAAGTCAGAAAGTATGAAAGTCTTAAAGGCTAATGACTCCTGGAGTGCTGGTGGTGGAGCTTCTTTTGACTAGTCCTTAGGCAATAAAAACTCCAAACAATATAATATTAGAATTCTTGCTGGAATAACTATTGAAAATAATTGTTTCCTAGAAATGATACATATTGCTGAATATTTGACTAATATGTCTCTAAATGGAAATTACCCTGATGAAAATGGTTTTATTTATTTTGATGAAGAGAGTTCCTCATTAGAAGATAATTCCCTAGCTTCATATGAATAAGTCTCTATATTTTCTAAATTAATTGAAAATGAAAGTTGCAAAGTAAGTATGAAACTTGAGAAGCCAAATGATAGAATAAATGTTTTAACAAAAAAACTATCAAATCATTATAAATATCATAATAACAAATCTTTTTAAATTAATTATATTTTAAAAAACCATGAGGAAGATAATTCTGTAAAGGATAAACATTTAAAAGATTACGAAAATACTATTTCAAAGAAAAAAGTTTTTTTAATCAAATCTCAATTATGAATCCATTACCAATGTGGATTATAATATAGTTATAATACTAATGTCTGAAATAGTTTCATTAAATAAACATTTGACAAAAATTTCCACTAGTAATGAAGTTTTTTATAAAATATATAAACAACTTCATCTACAGGGTAATAGTTCAAGAATGAGATACACTCATTCAAAACCTTTTTTTAGTAATAATTATTTTATTCCTAAAAATACCCCCCTTTTCAGTATGTGTAAATGTGGAGGAAATTAGAATAAATTTTTTTATTAAATAACATTAAATCTTTGGCATTCCACAAATCCCATTTTTCTAAATAAATACAGGTTCCCAAAAACATTATAACATTTATGAATCCTGTAATGTTTGGATTTTGAAAACCTACTTTTTTATGTTGAAAAAAACAAAGAAAGTGCTAACAAAAAGAATATATGTTAAATGGATAGTGGATGTTAGCAGCATATGACTAGTAATGAAGACTTATTTGAAAATATGATTACTATGAAAGATGGAATAATTATCATTGGAGAAAATGCTCAAGGAAAGATTATTGGTATATGTAATATTGTACTTCTTGGAAAAGCATTGATTTCAAATGTTTTATTTGTTAAGGGTCTTAATCACAACATTATAATAACAAGTAAATTATGTAATGATTCTTACCTTGTGAATTTTAGGAATTATAAATTCATAGTACACAATTCCAAGGAAGATTTCATTTTTTCTTCCAATAACTAAGAGAATTTTTACACATTAAACATAGAAGACCTTAGGAGCCAATACATACCTTTCCTTAGTAAAATAGAAGATATATCTTGGTTATGGAATAAAATGTTAAGACACTATAAACATAGGAACATATATAAATTAAAAAAGAAATTACTTGTTAAGGATCTATCGAAACTAAGAATTGATTCATCAAAATTCTGAGATCCTTATCAATATGGAATGAAACATAAGTCAAGTATTAAATCTATCTATGAAATATCAATAACTGATGCATTACAGTTGGTGCACCTAGATATTTTTGGTCCTACACTAAATGGATGTATTGGAGTCAATTATTGTGTATTTTTTTAGTTGATGACTACACTGGATATACATGGATCTATTTTCTAGCAATGAAATATAAAGCCTTTTCATATTTTAAAATTTTTTCCACCAAAGTTAAAAATGAAAAAAACCTACATTTGATAGCCATTCATAGTGATCACAGTGTATAATTTGAAAATTTTGATTTTGAAACTTTTTATAGTAAGAAATAAATTACATGTAACTTTTCAGCACCTACAACTCCTCCACAAAATTGTTTTGTTTAAAGAAGAAGTTGTATTCTTCATGAGTAACAAGAACAATGTTGAGTGAATATTTTATTGAAATTTTTTTGGTTGATTCTATGAGTAATACTTTTTATACTATAAATTGAGTTTTAATTAGACCATTTCATAATAAAACACCTTATGAATTATGGACTGGCTGAAAACCAAAAGTTTCATTCTCCAAATTGTTTGGATGTAAAGTATTAATTTTAAAAATAAAATAAAATTTACATAAATTCACATCCAAATTTGATGAAGGTATTTTCTTAGGCTATTCCACTACTTCGGTGGCTTATAGATTTTTCAATAAAATTCATGTACTATTGAGGAAGCAGTATTAGTTAAATTTGATAAAATCGATCCTTTTATTTTTAATGAATCTAAACCAACATCTTCTAATGTGTTTTCAAAAACATGTTGTCAACCTGTAATAAAAGAATATTTTAATAAGGAAAATTATCAAGAAATTGTTTCTGAAGTATTCACTCCAGACGACGTTCAATTTTATGTTGAAGACATAATATTCAGATCAACTCAGCAATCTTTAACATATTATTTTTCGAATCTTATGAAATCTGAGTTTCAGATGATTATGATGGGTGAGTTATAATTCATTCTTGGTTGTAAAATATATCAAAAACCATAAGGGGCTTATGTATCCCTTCATAAGTATATTAATGAAATTATTAAAATGTATGGATATGTCATTAATAAAAGTATAGGTACTCTAATTCGTATCTCAAATACTCTCAAAATCAATGAAGCTAGATAGACAATAAATCAACAAAAAATAAAGGGAATATAGGAAGACTACTATAATTAAAAGATAGTCATCTGGACTTGATGTTTTCTATATTCTTATTCACGTGATATCAATCAAACTCAAAATAATCTCACATAAAAGATGTGAACATAATTTTCTAATATTTAAAGGGAACTATGGATTTGGTACTTTATTACTCTTATAGAAATGATTTTGAATTAAAAACTTTTTCAGATGTTGACTTTGGTGGTGTAGAATGGATAAAAAATCATATATGAAACCTATCATTTATTAGGTATTTCATTATTTTTTGGTCTTTTAATAAACAAGAATCAGTAGAACTTTCCACTACTAAAGTTGAATATGTGGAAGCTGGAAGTTGATGTGCTCAATTTTTGTGGATGCAACACACGCTCACTGATTATGGAATGAGTTTTACTAAAACTCAAACGCTATGTGATAACACTAGTGCCATAGCTCTAAGTAAAAACCACACACATAGCTCACATGAAAAACAAATAGATATTAGGCATCAATTTCTTAGGGATCACAAAAAAAATGAGATATCATTTTATAATTTATCAGAATGCAATAACAACTTTCCAATATATTCACAAGTCCACTACCTTCTAATATAGTTGAATACATTAAACAGAAGCTAGGAAGTAAAAATTCATATATAATTCTTGTTTAAAAACATCTCTTTACATTATGTTACTCCTTTTCAAATGGGGGGTACATATGATTGATAGATTAAAAAAATTCATACCCAAAAATTTTCATAACCAACCTTTTTCTTACTCATCTTCACTATTTATTTTAATATTTCCATCATACGCATTAAAAAAATTCATGCATATTTTTTAAAAAATATAGATACCAAAAACTCTATCTTTAGACATCTAAATGTACATTTGTTTAATTTTATTCTTTATGTTAGTAATTATTTTAAAATTTTAATTAGATTCATTTTTTTAAAACATTACTTAAAAAACCCCAAGAATTCAATTTTTTGAACTGTTGGATCTCTTCTGATCTAATCTCAACTATAGATGTTCAATAGTCACTTTTTCCATCACCTATAAAAAGATACCCCCTCCTTGTCCCACATCGGATTTCTTCTCCTTCAAGTTAAAGCTATACTACGTCTCTTAAAGTCACGTTAGATAATTGTTTCTCTCATAAATTTGCATCATACCCATGTATCAATGGTCAGGAACCTCTCCAAAAGAAATGGATTCGAAGGATTTCAACAATATGATGTTTTTTAGGGAAAGGTTTTTAAGTAAAGAATTATATGATAAGTATGATTCATCTTTAAAAAGATTCATTCGGTTTTAATGATGGGAATAGGTTTGTGTTGTAAAACATAATTCTTTTCAAGACCTCATTATTGTAGATGAAGTCAGGTAGTTCTATAATACTGTGAATGTTGATAAAGAGTTGAATATTACTTTTCATTTTTATGATAGAGAGATTGGCGTTTTCTCAAAATAAGTTTCTCATTTCTTAGGTGTTCCTTATGAGGGTGGTTCATTTTGTCCATCACATAAATTTCCAAAATAAAAGGGAATATTTAGTAAGAGAAAAGATGAACACTAGTTTTGATGTTCATGAACGTAAAATAAAAAAATCATATTTCTAATGAGAATCATTTGATATCTCTTTGGATACAAGGGTTCTTCATTCCTAGGAAATTTGATAAAGAAATATTGAAATTTTCAGATGTTTTTATTCATGACTATTTGGTGAATGTGAGAAAGATAAACTTGATGTGTTACATTTTCGAAACACTCAAAAATAAGAAGTTTGTTCTGATAAAATCCCAAATTATAATGTTTCTAGAAATTATGAGCAGGTTAATTTTTGAAATCATTAAGATTTACAATCATGGAATTAACTCAGAACCGAGAAATAAGAAAGTTCCCTAGATTGGTGATGATACAATAAGGAGATTGAAATTTCATTTTGATTCTAAAACAAATTTTTTTAAGGATGTTGAAGCAGAAGCATAAGAAGAAATAGTTCTATGTATTCAAGGTATCCCAAATCAATCATTTCCAATTGTTTCATAGAAGGAAAAGAAATCCAAATATGATACTATTATAAATACAAAGATGAAAAATGTGTATAGTGATGAAACTTCCACTAAGCGGGGAAAGGAGAAAGATCAAAGAAAAGAGGGAAATATTCAATTTGGTTTGAATACCATAAAATACATAGCATAAAATATTCGGACCCAAGAAATCCTCAATGATGCTGAGAAGGTGAAGATACTAAAATTTAGAATGGTGAAATTATTAATTTTGAAAATTTCCTGAAAGGTTTTGATAAAAATAATGCAGGTATTAGAATCCTTGAACCAATTATATAAGAAAAAGAAATAATTTCCTCTATCCAAGACAAAGAAAAGAAAAAGAAGGGAAAAATTGAAGAATTAACATCAAAAAATGTTCTTAGGAGATCCTTTCAGTATAAAAAGAAGACACAGAGATGAGAAAGATAGATGAATATCTTGGTGAAGATTTTGAATGAAATGATGAGGTGGATAAAGAAAAATAATCTGATCAAAAAGAAGAATCCGATAAATTCCCATTATAATCTTCTCAAGCAATGTCAGCTAAAATTTCATCTCCAGTAGTTAAGTCATAAAAGAAGGCTAATCAGAGAGCTCAAACTCAAAAAATTATTCAAATTTTAGATAAGGATGAAGAAACAATATCTAATTGAAACCAGAATCCTAATTTAGATGTCAATGTTGATGGAATTCATTTTGCAGATCTTCCATATTATATAGAATACATAGATTCAGATAATATTATCTCATTGAAAAGAGATCAATATACTAATTAAGTTATTATAATTATTGAAAACTATCTTCACTTATTACCATTAATATAAGGGAAAATTGATTTTGTTGCAGAGAATAAAAATAAAGTTTGGACTCAATCAAGATCCAAAGAAAAATAATGATGAAACTCAAGTTTATATTTAAAGAGTTCAAAGAAATCTATAAGGAGCCCAGAAAATCATGAAATAAAGTCATAAACTGGTCACACAAGTCTGTAGATACTATCAAGATTAATGATGAAAAAATAGAAGATCTTAGAAATCTTGTGAATAAACTCTCATATGATTTCAATAATTTAAAAAAGTAAAACTACAAAGAAATTGAAAATGGATATAGGCCCTAATGAATGTCAATCATGTGATTTCAAACTAATTGAAAAGTGGATGCATGTCATTAAATCAATGATTTGTCATTATCAGGATGACATCATTAACCTGAAGAATAAATATAATTTTTTTTCAACAGATTTGAAATCCTAGAAAATGTAACCGGTGTTCAGGATGAAAATTATCTGGATCAAGAAGAAAATATCAAGGAACATGAAGAAAGAATCCAGCCTCTAGAAGAGAAACTGAAATCTCAGGAAGATTTGAATCATACCTTGGACATGTTGTATGAGGATCTAGAGCAACACATGTAGTCTCAGATAGAATCTCTTGAAAATCTAATGGAGGATAGAAAGGAGTTCAAGAAGATGAAAACAATCATTTTTTATCTGAAGGAGAAGGAGAAAAAAAAGGAAATGAAATGAATTATATGAACTCTTGAAGTATTTTTTGAAACATTAATTAAAGTGTTGTACATCTATATTTTTTCAATTTAATTTTTTCCATTATTCTATTGAATATTATTTCACTTTTTTATGATGATCAAATATTTTATCTTTTTTAATTGTTTATTTCTCAAACCATTTTATAGTCTATAGAAACATTCTCCTATTCCTTTTTTTAAATCACAATTGTAAAGAATATTTTATAAAGGGGTAGAATAAGGGAGAATAATTTTTTAGAAGGATAGAAACTCTCAAAAGGAAAACACTTTTAGTAAGTGGGAGTCTTTTTATTGAATATGATCCTTAGGGATTTTGATATCCTAATGGGGAGGTTAGTCATATTCAAATTCTATTCAGAAGAGTTTTAAAACTCAAAGGGATATAATTACAAGTGTTTCACTTCTGAATATAAAACCTATCTACTTTTTTATTCTTCTACTTGTTTTTAACATGTGGTTTTTTCTTTGTAAAAAGTGGTATATTATTGAGTCAAAATACCTCTTTTGACTTTTCTATTCCTTTTTAAATTTTTAAATCACAAACTTACTTTTCAAATGAATTCATATGTTGTTTTTTTATTTATTTTATGTATTTTATTTTACAATTTTGTTATTAAATTTTTTTTACTTTGTATGTTAAATATTATACAAAAAAATGAATATAATTTTGACTAATTCCATGTTTATCATAATGAGGATGAATAAAATTTATATCATACTCAACAAATACAATTAATATCAGTCACACTGATTATGATTTTCATCGTACACATCAATCAGTATCGTACTGATAATAAAATCATATTCATTATCGTTATGATAATCATCATACTAATTTTTTCCAATTTTTCGTATTTAGATAAACAATTGTAATGAAAGAAAAAATATTAATTCAAAATGATGTCGTGTATTCTGTTTCATTTTGTATTATAAAAAAATTTCATTGTTTCAGTTACAATATAACCATTGGAGTTCTAGGTGTCCATGTTCCGCTGAGATTTCTGGTTGAAATACGGCCATTGGAGCCAAAAATATGATTATTGCGCAGAGGCCTTTAAATACTAGGTCATTGGGATGAGCTCAAGACTTCTGAAGAATTTGAGACATCCTACAAGTGCTCTATCAAATATCCAATTCATTCAAAAAAAACCCTAAATTCAAGTTGTGAACTGGTCATTCTACATACTTGTGACCTTTAAGAATTTTTTTTCCTTAGTGTGACATGTTTCGTTGGTGATTACGATCGAGGTCTTCCCGAGATAGGAAGAGAGACATGTCGGTCATTTTCGGATTGAGAGCTTCTGAGGTTAGGAAGACAAAGCTTTCAATTACATTATTAATCGAGGGCTTGCAAGGATAGAAAGACAGAATATGTTCTTCGTATTGAGGGATTATCCTGGTATGGGTATGGTAGACTTGCTTGAAGGTATAAATCAAGGGACCTCTATCCAAGGTTATTGGATACCCTTATCTTTGTATTAAAAGAATTATATTCTTTTATATTATCGCTTCATTGTAATATAAATAGAATTGTATTAGTTATTCATCTTTATATTCTATACATTGATTATCATAAAAAAACTAATTACGATCCTTTAGTAATACTCTGATTACTATCTTTTATGATTATAATATTTCAACTACTCAATACGATTCAATACACTTTATGATTGAATCATTGAATTATTTTACTATGATCATCATTACTATAGTGATTATGATATTGTACATGCTTACTCTTTTTAAATCATTTTATATGTGAATATCATTAATTTTGATTAAGATATGTGGAATACTTATCATAACCATCCCAATTACGATATTCATTTTCATCGAAACTAGGTCCCAATCTAATTAATTATATTAAATACATTAATTGGTTTTGTGAAATCAATTATTTTAATTTCTTTTATACTAAAACCATTTAAGGGATAAAAACCACTGTTTTTAAACCTATAATTCACCCCTCCCTCTTGTATTGTGCCGTCTACAAGTGCATTATGATCCAATAGGGTTGTCACCCATCCTATAGGTTCTCCTTTTCTAAAACAATATCATTCATATAAACTACTCCCAATATGAGAAAAATCATCAATAATAACCATAACATATTTTAACCTTAAAGGTTGTCTTATACCTCTTATTTTCATCCAAACTCATAACAAACTAAACATATTAATTCATGAAGTCTTATATATATTTACATATTTTTTATTTTTTATTTCACTTCCAAATGATTTAATAAAACTATTCCCAAAACATATAACATCATATATTGATAATGGTGTCCACTAAGTTTCATCATCATTTTGTTCACCTAGATATAAGGTCCATGAATTTCAATAATGATTTATAGATTCTTAAAAATCATGTTCTTCCTTTTTTTCAAATACACCATGTAGAAATTGGGTCGTATGGGTGTTTGTAGAGAAATAGTTTTGCAAAATAATCTTGTGTGACATATAATTTCAAAACATCATATAATAAATTCTTTAAATAAAACATTCATACCTATTTTGAGTTGAAACTTTCTATCAATGGTCCTTCTAATTACCATAAGTATGTTCTGAAATACTATATTTTAAAAGAAATTTTAAATAGGTTGCACAAGAGTCTCATTCTTTAGCATCTTTTTCAAAATCATAATATGCTTCATAATCTTATGATAAAGTGAAATATCTATAAATTCCATTGCCAATATTACATTTTTTTTAAAATATGAGAATGTTAAGAAAATAATATTTTATTAAGAAAAACTCATGATCAATTATGGTATCTAGGTATAGTGGAGGTGTTTGATATCTCAAACAACTACTTGCATGTGATTTGTATGCTAAAATGTTTTCAGAATCATCTGGACATGACTTTGCAATAATTATTGCAAGAAAGTTATCAGCAGGAGATAAAAAATATTGTTTGAGATCCTCCTCCTCCCATTTGTAAATGGTGTTCCTTGATATGAAAAAGTTATAGAAAAAAGATTTAACCAAAATAATAGATATAGAATGTTACAATATGTTTAACAAAAAAATCTAATCCATAATGTTTTCTAAACCATTCCTCTGATATCAACAATAAGGCCCCATCCTTAAACAATACTTAATCTTCTGTTAAGTCAATAATTTTGAATTTTATTCACATTGAGGATCTTTTATGTTTTAGAGAACTAGTGAATTATGCCTTATCTCATACAATATAAAAAAATATTATAAAGTAGAAACTTCTACTCACTATTCTAATTTTTCATAAAACCAAAAAAATGTCTCAAAAGAAACATGGTATCATTTCATGTTTAAACATCATAACTTTTCCATGATCCTATCCTTCACACTATTCTTCTTTAAATACTGTGAAAAACATTTCAAAGCATGGGATGAGCATAAAAATATCAGTATGGGATACACAAAGAAGGAAAACTTTTGGTCTTGTGAAAACATGTAAACCATGAATACTTTATCATAAAGTAATACATTTCATCTTTAAGAAGTAGTAATTGCACTTCATGAATATAAGCTCATTACTTACCCTTATTATAATCAAAATATTACCTTAAAACCCATAGAAGATAACAAATAACATATTATGGAAACTTAGTACATGATCATAATTAAATTGAATAACCATACGATCAACTTCCACACATATCACTCTTACAAATGGAATAGTCATACGGTCGACTTCCATACCCAATGTATTGGAAGTTATAATATAACCACTCATCCCTTGTTTATGATAGAACCACCAATATTTAGTTTATCATGTAACCACCCATCTTTTGTGTATCACATAACCACCCGTCAAATGTCCAATTACCATTATATAATCATACACATAGAAGATTTCAATTATCAATATTTCACTAATAAAATTTTCAATCACAAGGAATCATTAACAGATATCGATATAATGAACCATTCTTAATGTCATGACCCATCCGCCAGGGCCCATGTCATGACTACCCAAAGTCCTCCTTCCATAGGTCAAGGTCTAGTGACAAGAACTGAGTAGGCATATCCCAAAAAAGGTAAAGGAATTGCCTTTAAACATGTACACATGCACAAAGATCAAACTGTGGAAAGTAAACATAAGGTAAACCACAACCATCACTGAGACAAAGTACTGAGAGTGTAGAACAAACTGAAAGTAAAAAAGGGGCTGGGATACAAGCCCAAAACGATAAAGGAATGCACAACTTCCATGATCTGTCCGCTCGATGCCCTACCAGAAGGGTAGGTGCTTGTAGTCGTAGAAGTATGGTCGTCCATCCTATCTCACTGAGCACCACCTGGTCCTGGACCACCAAGTTCTCCATCGAAGCATCGATCACCTGCATGAGACATGACACAAGCGAGCAAATCCTGTGCATAGGTGAGTAACACAATACTCAATAGGGACCCCAAACCGTAAATCAAAGACCAAAAAGCAAGACCATAATGCGAAGATAGTTCCACCATGTATAACTCAAAGTATAGAAAGTAAGATTATCAGTCAAAAAGCTGAATCATCTTGTACTACTGAGGGACTCATCCCTGATGAGTCACTGAGATTCGCTTAGCTACTGGACCACTAAGGTCTGCTAGGCTACTTGACCACTGAGGTCTACTAGGCTACTAGACCACTGAGGTCCGTTCATCTATTGGACCACTAAGGTTTGCTCGAATACTGGACAACTGAGGTCCGCTCGGCTACATGACCACTGAGGTCCGATCGACTACTGGGCCACCGAGGTCTACTCTGCTACTGGGCTACTGAGGTCTCGCTCTTCATATCTCTCATGTCACAGCTAGCCATAGGATTCTTGCCCTCCAGTGCACATGATTCTTGGAGAATATACTAAAGAAATCGATTGTATCTAGAATACCAGGAAAACTCATTTAGAGTATACTCAAATGAATTTATGATCACAAGGGTCCCAACGTCGTAGATGGCGTGTCAATCAGATGCACGATCTGAATGATATTAGTGTTTTAGTAAACAGGGTCTGGTTGCATTTGGGCCCAGTTCGACTTGGTTGGACCGACCTGACCAACCCGGCCCAGGGGTCCCGCATGACCCGAATAGGTTTAGCCAACCCAACCCGCCTCGGTTGGGTCTAGGCCGACCTGATCCGGCCTGGCCCAGTGACGAGACACATTGGGCCTTACTGGAACTGTCACGACCCATCCTCAGGGCCCGTGCCGTGACTACCCCAAGCCCACCTTCCATAGGTCAGGGGCTGGCGACTAGCACCAAGGCGTAAATCTCGGTAAAAAGGGAAGGCATTACCTTTGTAAAGTAAACCACAAACACCACAGAGCAAGCAAGAAGAAGTAAACACTAAGTAAAAACTGAGTACAGTAGTAAGTACGGAAAAGTAAGTGGGCCAGAATACAAACCCAAACTGTAAGTAAAGTACAACTCGAAAGGGGAAAACAACAACTGAAAGTATAGCCACAGCGTAGAGTCGTCCATTGGAAGTCCCACCTGAAGGGTGAGTACAGATAGCCTCCACAGCTCCTCGAGTCCAGCCGTCCGCTCCGAGTACATCTCACCCAATGGTCCACCTCCAGGTACCGTCATGCTCTGCAAGCCTCCACCCCGATCAGCGCTGTCTGTCGTCTGCAACCAACACAACGTAGTGCAGACATAGCCCATGCAGGGGTGAGTATAAGCTACTCAGTAGGGACCCCGAGACCCCCGAAGGTCTCCCAGAATCCACAAAGGATAAACCACAAAGGAAAGATACAATCACGAAGTAACATCCAACACTGCTTAGGTATATGCCCATACATATACCTAAGTCATGAATTCCAGTTCGGCTCCAACATCCGAGCCCAAGTACAACCCAGTCCACACAGGAAAGCAAAACGTAAATCCACACAGGATAGCACAACACAATCCACATAGGAAAGTAGAACGCAAATCCACACAGGATGGAACAACACAATCCACATAGGAAAGCAAAACAGGATTCAGCTCACACAGGTATACTTCTTCGTAAGATGATAGAGATGATCAGATATTGCCACTGATTCATCTAAGTCGCCGGACCCACAAAGGATCGATAGGTACTAACCCCCGCAATGACCCACAAAGGATCTGACCCACAAAGGATCGATAGGTAACTAACCCCCGCAATGACCCACAAAGGATATGACCCACACAGGATCGATAGGTAACTAACCCCCGCAATGACCCACAAAGGATCTGACTCATACAGGATCGATAGGTAACTAACCCCTGCAAAGACCCACACAGGATCGGACCCACACAGGATCTATAGGCGCTGGCCCACACAGGACCGCTGAGCGCTGACCCACACAGGATCGGACCCACACAGGATCTGTAGCACTGATCCACGTAGGATCACTGAGTGTTGTAGTCGTCGTCGAATCCACTGAGGATCTCTGCACAGTCGTCGTCATCGCAGTCGCAGCCAGCTCTAGGGTTCCCGCACATAGCAAGCTCGTTCAGGAGGGTCCGCTCCACGAGCCGAGAGGCTGATACATCAACTGACACATAGTCCAGAGTTGATGTATCCAAAAGTTCCGTATCGTCAACAAGAACTCAACGTCGCAGACGGCGCGTCAATCGGACGCCCGGTCTGAGAGTTATTGGCTTTTTCGTCCCAGGGGCCCGGTTGGTTTTTAAGGCAAAACCAACCCGACCGTACTCCACCTGCGTCCAAACCTCGGGCGGAGTATGCCAAAAGATCCTTCTCACTTAGAAGAATCCAACAAAGTCGACGCCACGTCAATCGGACGTCCGTAGCTCAAGATATGAGTGTTTCCGCTCCGATGGCCCGGTTGGTTTCGTGTACGAACCAACCCGGCCAAATCCAAAGTACTCCGAAACCTTGATTGCGATATACCGAAAAGACCGTCTCGATCCAAGGATCTCATCGCCGCTGACGGTGCGTCGATCGGAGGTCTGCAACCCAAGATACGGGCAAAAGACTAAAAAGGTCCGAAAACGGGGGGTCTGGGCCCGGACCAACCCGGCCCAACCCCCCTGGTCGGCCCGAACCGGGTCGACCCGACCTGGGTCCGGGTCCGAACCGGCTGGGCGCGACCCGGCTGGCCGGTTGGCCAGCGGGTCGGCTCGGCTGTCACGGCCGAGCCGCAGGCGGGGGGCGTGCTGCCCCCACGTGAGGAAGTCGCGGCCCCACGTGGGGCCGCCCTTGCCAGCGGACGCGGCAGCCGGCCGCATCCTGTGCTCCTCCGCCAATCCCACGCGGTCGCAGGATGGCCGGCCCGCCGTCGCGACTTCAGCTGCGGCGGGTCTCCACGGCGGCGCAACGGGCGCCGCCGGCGCCGGCGGTTTGCTCCGCGGACCACCGGACGAGTTCCGGTGGTCGGAAAATTACGCCGTCTTCGCCGAAGGTCCTCCCTGGGTCCGTTCTTCACTGCGAGGACCCCGCGTCATCCGTGCGGCCTACTTTGTCGACGTCCGTCGTTTCGCACACCAAGAACGAAAGGGGCGGTGGGTTCGGACTCGTTCGTTGGTCTGCACCCACCGCGTTAGTGGTTTTAAATATCTCACAACAATTATTTAATCAACGCCGCGGGTATAAATCACAAAGATTTAAAAGAAAACAACCCCTACCTCATCGTTGCCGTCGGACGTGAGTTCGTCGCGGAATTTACCGTCGCGGAAGAAGAGGATCGTCGCGTCGCGGAAGGGGCGTCGCGTCCTCGCGGTACACGGCGTCGCGTCGACGATCTCCGAGGGTCATAAACACACAGATTTTAATTGCACGTTTAAACCCAAGTTGAGGATAAATCCACAAAGAAAATTTAAAAGATCTGTAATCCCCTACCTCAAGCAGTTGATGATCGGAGATTGTTGCGGGGAAGAAACGTCGCGGAAGAACGTCGCAGAAGGAGTATCGTCGGCGTCGCGGTACACGGCGTCACGTCGTCGATCTCCGAGCGTTCGGCGTTCTTCGTGTTCTTCGCGTTCTTCGCGTTCTTCGCGTTCTTCGCGAAGGAGGATGAAGAGCTTAGAGATTCTGTCAATCCTCTCAACAAGTCACCCACAAGCAAAACGTGTGTTGGTCTTATTTTATTAACATGCCTACAATTTGAAAAACAAGTTAAGAAACGAACCATAAATTCGGGGAATTAATGGTAATGTCTTAACTTTCCAATTAATAGGAGCGTTAAGAGTTTTAGAAAACGCACCAGTTGACTTTCAATAAAGAGGAGTTTTCGCGGGTGCGTTACTTAGAGGAAAAGAAACAGTGGGGCTCGTGCGGGCCCCACCTCACAAATATCCTACCAAGAGGGTAGGATATTTTGGGTTCCACCCTATCCGCTTCAACTCAACTTAAGTAGCTTTAAGTGGCTTTAAGTGGCTTTAAGTGAAATAAAATAAAGTTGTGGCATCACTTTATTTTATTTTCTTAACTTAACCCCCAAAAATTAAAAACCACACCCGAGCAAACGCAACTCCGGAAATGGCATTTCTAAGAAAATACCGGCGTTGTGATTCCATCGGTGCCTTCAGAATTCGATTCCAAGTACCGGTTCAGAAGTTAGAAAAACCCGCTCGTTCGTTCACTGAACCTAACTGAGCCAAACTTCGGAAAATGATTCCGGGCACATCGGGCCTCGGAATCACGTGCCGTCAGAAACTGCGTTCTTGTAAAATTCCAAAGAAAATTAAGAAAAAAATTTCCTTGAAATTTACGGGTCTTTACATCACTCCCAACTCGGGGCTTTACGTCCCCGTAAAGATACATCATAAACTAAGTAAACAAATGTGGGTACTGAGCACGCATCTGAGTCTCCCGCTCCCAAGTGCTCTCCTGGAGGTTCCCGTGCTGCCACCTGATGAGCACTAGAGGAATCTACCGTCCACGTAGGACCCGCTCCTGTCGATCCTCGATCTCCATCAGGATCTCCACAAAAGTCACCCTATCATCAATGTCTAGCTCCCCATGGTCAATGATATGCGTCGGGTCATGCACGTATCTCCTCAGCTGAGACACGTGGAAGACGTCATGTACCCGGTGTAACTGAGGGGGTAGAGCCAGGCGATAAGCCACCTCGCCAATCCTACTGAGGACCTGGAACGGTCTGATGAAGCGTGGAGACAACTTGCCGCCTCGGCCAAATCTCCGTAATCCACGTCGAGGTGAGACACACAAGAAGACGTGGTCGCCATCCTCGAACTCTAGTGGCCTCCGCCTCCTGTCAGCATAAGACTTCTTCCGGCTCTGAGCTGTCCTTATCCGCTCCTGGATGACCTGGACCTTCTCTGTCGTGGCCTGGACCATCTCCAGTCCCACAAGTGCTGACTCCCCAGGGTCTGTCCAGCACAAAGGAGATCTGCAAGGTCTGCCGTACAACGCCTCGTATGGTGCCATCCCGATGGTGGAGTGGTAGCTGTTGTTGTACGCAAACTCCACCAAGGGTAGGTGGTCCTCCCAGCTGCGACCGAAGTCAAGAACACATGCGCGGAGCATGTCCTCGAGAGTCTGAATGGTCCTCTCCGTCTGACCATCCGTCTGAGGGTGAAAGGCGGTGCTCAGACGTAGCTGCGTCCCGAACGCCTCCTTCAACCCCTTCCAAAGCCGGGAAGTAAAGCGAGCATCTCGATCGGAGACGATAGATGACGGCACGCCGTGAAGCCGTACAATCTCCTGAACGTAGAGACGCCCCAAGCTCTCCACTGAGCCCTGCTCTCTGATGGGTAAGAAGTGAGCCGACTTGGTGAGTCGGTCGACAATCACCCAAATGGAGTCGTGACCTCTGGAAGTGCGTGGAAGTCCAGTCATGAAGTCCATCGATATTCCTTCCCACTTCCACTCGGGGACCTCCAAGGGTTGTACCAAGCCTGCTGGTACCTGATGCTCTACCTTCACCTACTGGCAGGTGAGGAATCGAGAAACGAACTCTACCACAGCCTTCTTCATGCCCGGCCACCAGTGTTGTCGTTTGAGGTCCTGGTACATCTTCACCACTCCAGGATGTACCGCCAAGGGAGAAGTTTGAAACTCTCTCAGCACCTCCTCTCGTAAAGCAACTGGTACCAAGGTACGTCCTCTGAAAAGGACGTTGTGCTCTTCTCCAAAGGAGAAACCGTCAGGTGCCTGTCCTGAGGATATCTGTGCACGCCGCATCTCACAGTCAACATCCCCATGTTGTGCCTCTCTGACCCGCTGCAGTAGTGGAGGGGTGACTGTGAGAGACTGAAGGAAGGCTACTCCATCCCTATCCACGAAGGATATCTGCAAAGAGGCTAGCTGCTCTGTCGCCTCCTCAAGTAGCTGAATGCACGTCCTCCTGCTGAGAGCATCGGCTACTACGTTCCCCTTCCTAGGAGTATAGACTATCTCAAAGTCATAGTCCTGAGGAACTCGAGCCATCGCCGCTGTCTCAGGTTCAGGTCCTTCTGAGAGAAGATGTACCTGAGACTCAGATGGTCAGAAAAGACTGTAAAGCGCTCGCCCATCAGGTAGTGTCGCCATGTCTTCAGAGCGAAGACCACTACTGCTAACTCCAGGTCATGGGTAGCGTAGTTCTGCTCATGCGGCCTCAACTGACGTGATCCATAGGCGATCACCACCCGCTCCTGCATCAGGACACATCCGAGTCTGGTCCCTAATGCATCACAGTAGACTACGTACCCTACTCCTTCCTCTGGCAATCTCAAGATAGGTGCGCTGGTCAATCTCTGTCTCAGCTCCTGGAAGCTCTGCTGACATCTGTCTGACCACACAAAGGGTTTCCCCTTCTTCGTCAAAGATGAGAGTGGTGCTGAAACTCTGGAGAATTCTGGCACAAATCTCCGGTAGTATCCAGCTAGTCCCAAGAAACTTCGCACCTCTGTCACGCTCCTGGGTGGCTCCCAAGCTAGCATTGCCTCGATCTTCGCAGGATCCACCGCAACTCCCACCTCAGAGATGACGTGTCCCAAGAAGTGGACCTCACGTATCCAGAACTGACACTTCGAGAGCTTGACATAAAGCTGGTGCTCTCGGAGTGTGTCTAGTACAACACGTAAGTGGTAGGCGTGCTCCTCCTCAGTCGTCGAGTATATCAAAATGTTGTCGATGAAGACCACGACAAATCGATCGAGGTATGGCTGAAATATCTTGTTCATGAGGCCCATGAACACTGCTGGAGCATTGGTTACGCTGAAAGGCATAACCAAGAACTCATAGTGGCCATACCGACATCTGAAGGTCGTCTTCTGCACGTCCTCGTCCCGAACTCTGAGCTGATGATAGCCTAACCTGAGGTCTATCTTCGAGAACCACCGTGATCCCTTGAGCTGATCGAAGAGGTCATCAATCCTCGGTAGTGGATACTTGTTCCTCACTGTCACCTGGTTCAGGCGACGATAGTCGACACAAAGTCGCAAGCTCACGTCCGCCTTCTTGGCGAACAATATCGGGGAAGCCCAGGGTGAAACACTGGGTCTGATGAAACCCTTACCCTGCAAGTCCTCCAACTGTACCCGTAGCTCTCGAAGCTCGGTGGGAGCCATCCGATATGCTGGAGTCGATATCGGGGTTGTCCCGATGTACAGGTCAATATAAAATTCTACCTCTCTGTGAGGAGGTAGTCCTGGAACGTCGTCGGGAAAGACGTCCGCATACTGATCCACCACTGCAGGAAAACTAGGACTCCGCACGTCAACTGCTCCTAGGATGAGGCTAGCCAACTGATGAGTGATGGGATGTCCTCTCCTCTGCGGAAGTCCATCTTGTGCTGCGAAGGCTCCCTTCTCGCCGGTGAAGGTGAACCTTCTCCCGTCGGTGCGTACACATCGCACCTTGCGCTTAATACAGTCAATCTGTGCATGGACTGTAGATAACCAATCCATGCCCAAGATGACGTTGTAAGGCCTCGATGCCGCTACAAGAAGATCCCAGCCGAAGCTCTCGCCTCCTAGAGTAAGCTCACACTGCCGGCACCAGTGCGTAATCGTCAAGTCTGCTCCCGTAGGAGTCTCTAGCCATAAGGATCGAGCCAACGGCTCTGTCGGAATCTCCGAGCTCCGAACAAGGGCAGCGGCTATGAAAGAGTGACTCGCTCCTGTGTCTATAAGAACTGCAGTAAGGGTGGAATAGACACAGATAGTACCTCGAATCATCTCGGGCGCATCGTGATCGTAGGCCTCCACTGCCTGGATTTATGCCTGTCTCTGCCCGCCAGCTCCCGGTGGTCGGGGTGGACCTCCTGGTGGTGGTGGTGGTAGAGCCTCAAAGCGCCGCCCACCACCTGTCGCTCGGCCAGCTCCTCTGCCTCGTCCGCCTGCTCCCTGCGGACCGCCACGGTCGACCCTCTACCTCTGCCTGGGTGGTCCCTCAACCGTCTGCTGCTCCTCGGCACGGCGGGTCAGGCAGTCACGAGCCATGTGGCCCTGCCCGCCGCATGTGTAGCACTGTCTGCCTCTCGAAAGACTGGCTCCGCGTTGAGTGCCCCGCACTGCTGAGCCCGTGTCCTAAGGTCGTCTGCCTGAGGGTCTGGTCTGCCTGGACCCATGAGTCATCCGCCGACTGCCTGCTGCAGAAGACTCTGCTACATGCCGCCCTACGATGGGTCTCGCCGCTGGTGTAGACTCAGCAAGAAAGCTCTCGATCAAAAGGGCTCGCTCCAGTACTCCTGCCTGAGTCGGAATGCTAAGGGAGATCAGTGATGCCCTGATCTCAAGCCTCAATCCCTGCTCAAAGGTCCGGGCCCGGAAGAATGGGTCTCGTACCACGTCTGTCGAGTAGCGTGAGAGATCGGTAAATCTCGCCGAGTACTGGGCGACCGTCAAGCTGCCATGTCGCAGCTGAAGAAGCTCCTGGATGCGCACCGCACGAAGGGTGGCCGGGACGAACTCTGAGCGGAAGAGGCTCTCAAAGTCTGTCCAGAGAAGAGATGCCTCATCGTGCACCTGGAGCATCAGGCTCCACCATCGGCCCGCTGCCGCGTGCAGTAGGCTCGCTGCGAGGATCACCATGAGGTCTGTCGGTGTCCTCACTAACCGAAAAACTCGTACCACTGCCTCCAGCCAGTCCTCGGCTGCCTGGGTGTCCATCTCCCCACGGAACCTGGGCGGTCGCTGGCGCTGGAACTCATGTAGTGCACTAAGGCGACGTGCATCGTCAGCGGCTGGGGCTGGAAGCATCGGTGGCTCGGCGGGTAGAGGTATCGCCGGTGCCTCAGCTGTCAAAGGGCCCGGTACCGAGGCCTCGTCGCTCGGTGGGCTGTCGTCACGCTCAAATCTCGGAACCCTAGTTGGCTGCCGTCGTGGGGCCATCCTGAAAAGGAAACAGGTGTGCCACGGTTAGAACAGTATACCTGGTGAGCTGACACAAAGTAATCACAAAGAAAACTTGAAACACACATGCAATCAATGTTTTCGTGCATTAAGTCGGAAATCAGAAGTCAGGGTCCTGGTGTACGGATACGTCAGCCGCCGCACCAACACTGGACTCCCTAAACTGATAACCACACCCAATACGCTTAACACTATTGCTTCACATAGAAAAGATCAGAGTCCCAAGTTCTGCGGTAGAACTGAACTCCTCTGATACCAATTTGTCACGACCCGTCCTTGGGGCCCGTTCTGTGACTACCCCAAGCCCGCCTTCCATAGGTCAGGGGCTGGCGACTAGCACCAAGGCGTAAATCTCGGTAAAAAGGGAAGGCATTTCCTTTGTAAAGTAAACCACAAACACCACAGAGCAAGCAAGCAGAAGTAAACACTAAGTAAAAACTGAGTACAGTAATAAGTGCGGAAAAGTAAGTGGGCCAGAATACAAACTCAAACTGTAAGTAAAGTACAACTCGAAAGGGGAAAACAGAAACTGAAAGTAAAGCCGCAGCGTCGAGTCGTCCACTGGAAGTCCCACCTGAAGGGTGAGTACAGATAGCCTCCACAGCTCCTCGGGTCCAGCCGTCCGCTCCGAGTACGTCTCGCCCAGTCGTCCACCTCCAGGTACCATCCTGCTCCGCAAGCCTCCACCCCGATCAGCGCTGTCCGTCGTCTGTAACCAACACAACGTAGTGCGGGCATAGCCCGTGCAGGGGTGAGTATAAGCTACTCAGTAGGGACCCCGAGACCCCCGAAGGTCTCCCAGAATCCACAAAGGATAAACCACAAAGGAAATATACAATCACGAAGTAACATCCAATACTGCTTAGGTATATGCCCATACATATACCTAAGTCATGAATTCCAGTTCGGCTCCAACATCCGAGCCCAAGTACAACCCAGTACACACAGGAAAGCAAAACGTAAATCCACACAGGATAGCACAACACAATCCACATAGGAAAGTAGAACGTAAATCCACATAGAATGGCACAACACAATCCACATAGTAAAGAAAAACAGGATTCAGCTCACACAGGTATACTTCTTCGTAAGACGGTAGAGATGATCAGATATTGCCATTGATTCATCTAAGCCGTCGGACCCACAAAGGATCGATAGGTACTAACCCCCGCAATAACCCACAAAGGATCTGACCCACAAAGGATCGATAGGTAACTAACCCCCGCAATTACCCACAAAGGATCTGACCCACACAGGATAGATAAGTAACTAACCCCCGCAATGACCCACAAAGGATCTGACTCACACAAGATCGATAGGTAACTAACCCATGCAAAGACCCACACAGGATCGGACCCACACAGGATCTGTAGGCGTTGGCCCACACAGGACCGCTGAGCGCTGACCCACACAGGATCTGTAGCACTGATCCACGTAGGATCGCTGAGTATTGTAGTCGTCGTCGAATCCACTGAGGATCTATGCACAGTAGTCGTCGTCGCAGTCACAGCCAGCTCTAGGGTTCCCGCACACAGCAAGCTCGTTCAGGAGGGTCCGCTCCACGAGCCAAGAGGCTGATACATCAACTAACACATAGTCCAGAGTTGATGTATCCAAAAGTTCTGTATCGTCAACAGGAACTCAACGTCGCAGACGGCGCGTCAATCGGACGCCCAGTCTGAGAGTTATTGGTTTTTTCGTCCTAGGGGCCCGGTTGTTTTTTAAGGCAAAACCAACCCGACTGTACTCCACCTGCGTCCAAACCTCGGGCGGAGTATGCCAAAAGATCCGTCTCACTTAGAGGAATCCAACAAAGTCGACGGCACGTCAATCGGACATTCGTAGCTCAAGATATGAGTGTTTCCGCTCCGAGGGCCCAGTTGGTTTCGTGTACGAACCAACCCAGCCAAACCCAAAGTACTCCGAAACCTTGAGTGCGATATACCGAAACGACCGTCTCGATCCAAGGATCGCATCGCCGCTGACGGTGCATCGATCGGAGGTCCGCAGCCCAAGATACGGGCAAAAGACCGAAAAGGTCAGAAAACGGGGGGTCTAGGCCCGGCCCGACCCGGCCCAACCCCCCCCTGGTCGGCCCGATTCGGGTCGACCCGACCCGGGTCCGGGTTCGAACCGGCTAGGCGTGACCCGGCCCGGCCGGCGCGACCCGGCCCGGCCCGGCCTTGGCGCGACCCGGCTGGCCGGTTGGCCAGCGGGTCGGCTCGGCTGTTACGGCCGAGCCGCGGGCGGGGGGCGGGCTGCCCCCGCGTGAGGAAGCCGCGACCCCACGTGGGGCCGCCCTTGCCAGCGGACGCGACAGCCGGCCGCATCCTGTGCTCCTCCGCCGGTCCCGCGCGGTCGTGGGACGGCCGGCCCGCCGTCGCGGCTTCAGCCGCGGCGGGTCTCCACGGCGGCGCGCTGGGCGTCGCCGCCTTCCGCCGCCGTGCCGGCGTGGTGCACCGGCAGTTTTCTCTGCAAACCCCCGGACGAGTTCCAATGGTCGGAAAATTACGCCGTCTTCACCCAAGGTCCTCCCGGGGTCCGTTCTTCACTGCGAGGACCTCGCGTCGTCCGTGCGGCCTGCTTTGTCGACGTCTGTCGTTTCGCACACCAAGAACGAAAGGGGCGGTGGGTTCGGACTCGTTCGTTGGTCCGCACCCACCGCGTTAGCGGTTTTAAATATCTCACAACAATTATTTAATCAACGCCGCGGGTATAAATCACAAAGATTTAAAAGAAAACAACCCCTACCTTGTCGTTGTCGTCGGACGTGAGTTCGTCGCGGAATTTACCGTCGCGGAAGAAGAGGATCGCCGCGTCGCGGAAGGGGGCGTCGCGTCCTCGCGGTACACGGCGTCGCGTCGACGATCTCTGAGGGTCATAAACACATAGATTTTAATTTCACGTTTAAACCCAAGTTGAGGATAAATCCACAAAGAAAATTTAAAAGATCTGTAATCCCCTACCTCAAGCAGTTGATGATCGGAGATTGTTGCGGGGAAGAAACGTCGCGGAAGAACGTCGCGAAAGGAGTATCGTCGGCGTCGCAGTACACGGCGTCGCATCGTCGATCTCTGAGGGTTCGGCGTTCTTCACGTTCTTCGCGTTCTTCGCGTTCTTCGCGTTCTTTGCGTTCTTCGCGAAGGAGGATGAAGAGCTTAGAGATTCTGTCAATCCTCTCAACAAGTCACCCACAAGCAAAACGTGTGTTGGTCTTATTTTATTAACATGCCAACAATTTGAAAAACAAGTTAAGAAACGAACCATAAATTCGGTGAATTAATGGTAACATCTTAACTGTCCAATTAATAGGAGCGTTAAGAGTTTTAGAAAACGCACCAGTTGACTTTCAATAAAGATGAGTTTTCGCGGGTGCGTTACTTAGAGGAAAAGAAACGGTGGGGCTCGTGCGGGTCCGACCTCACAAATATCCTACCAATAGGGTAGGATATTTTGGGTTCCACCCTATCCGCTTCAACTCAGCTTAAGTAGCTTTAAGTGGCTTTAAGTGCCTTTAAGTGAAATAAAATAAAGTTGTGGCATCACTTTATTTTATTTTCTTAACTTAACCCCCAAAAATTAAAAACCACACCCGAGCAAACGCAACTCCGGAAATGGCGTTTCTAAGAAAATACCGGCATTGCGATTCCATCGGTGCCTTCGGAATTCGATTCCGAGTACCGGTTCAGAAGTTAGAAAAACTCGCTCGTTCGTTCACTGAACGTACCCGAGCCAAACTTCGGAAAATGATTCCGGGCACACCGGGCCTCGTAATCACGTGCCTTCAGAAACTGCGTTCTTATAAAATTCCAAAGAAAATTAAGAAAAAAATTTCCTTGAAATTTACGGGTCTTTACAGGAACTGGCTCGGTTCGGCTGTCGGTCTAGGCTGTTGGGTCGCCCAGTGACCCGGTCTGCATTCTTCGGCCAGGTCCAACTTAGTCCAGCTGATTTATTTCCAGTTGGGCCACACAGCGGCCCAACGTCCTATTTGAACTGACCTGCATGGTGGGCCGATTCCCCTCCATCCCGGGCCGCCCAGCGGCCCGGTTCACTCCATCATCCCAGCCCGCATCGGTGGGCTGGCTTGGGTATAGCCTGCATCGGTATGCCAAATTGGGTCTAGCCTGAACACCGCGTTGGTGTCCAGTTCGCACTGCCATTCGTCCGTCAAAGGTCGGCCACCTCCCCTCCGCACATGGTCCAACGTGGACTGCGTGCCAACGGGCCACTCAAACTGACACGGCGCCTGACCGGTGCTGGCCCCCTACGCCGCTACGGCCCCTACTGGCCGCAGCCACCACTGCATCATCGCACCATCGGGTTACGTTGCCTCCCGCATGCGGCCGCTACCGCTGGTACCAGCACACCGGCAGTCTTCTTCGCGGGCCACTGGACTTGATCCAATGGTCTGTTTCCTGATCTGTCTATGCTTCCGGGCTTCTTGGGGCTTCACTGTCACTGTCGCATACTCCTTGATGTTTTTTCCATTTCTCTGGGGTTCCAACCTCATTTCGAATCCCCCTGAGAAAAATCTGACATGACCACGTGAGTCCATCAGCAAAGAAAAGAGAGAGGGGGGGATCATATACAACACCCAATGAACAAATCATCCTTTGTTCCTGTCGACCCGGAATTTTTCTTATTAATGGGATCACGATGCATATTTCAAATCACCAAGATTTAATTACCGATATCAAACCCAGAATAATATTTCCCAATCCCAAAAGAAGAATTCATCCATGGATCAACTAGTTAGTGAGTTGATCTGCGTTCTTCAAAGAGTTAGGAAGAACATGGGAAAAACAATCACCCAAATTTAAACCGTTACCTGGGAAAAAGAAGATAGGTCGAGGATGATCATATGTCATCATCTTTCGATCACCAATCCCGAATCCTCTCTCCAAGGGTGTGGTCACTGCTTTTTTATTCACCACCATTCTTTGTTGGAGAGGTTTCCATTTTCGTTTGTTAGAGAAATTCTAGGGTTGTTTGTCAACCCCGAATCCCTATTTAATTAAAGAAGGAAGACATGTTGTGCATTGCAGTGTCACCACACTGATTCATTAATGAGGATCATTAATGGATTCATCATCACCTTATCGTTGTACCATAGCATTGACGATTCGCTGCGTAACGATGAAGAGAAAATAATAAAATAACTTTTTAAAGTTATTTTATTTTTCTTCTCAAAGTCCAGAAAACTATATTTTTCAGTCGACCCCCGACAGTCGATGTTAGTCCCTTTCTAGATGAATCTTGTTGCTTTGAGTTCAACGGTGCCCACAAATTTTTTATCTAATCACCATTTTAAAAGTTATAAAAACCCACTCGTAAGATTATTTAATAAGCATTAAAAAATAGTTCCAAAATACATTCCAGCCACTCTAGGCCTCAGAATCATGTTTCGTCTTTGAGCCTAGTCTACAAACTATCCAATTTAATTTTTCAAAAAAATTACATGTAATTCCAGTGTATTACATTCTCCCCACCTTAGGAATTTACGTCCCTGAAATCCAAACAAAGGCTAATCAAACAAATGGGGATACTGAGCAAGAAATATGAGCCTCCCACTCCCATGTGCTCTCCTGAAGATTCTTGTGTTTCCAATGAACACACACCAGAGGAATCGACCGTCCACAAAGGATCCCCCCATGTCGATCCACTATCTCCACCGTGTACTCCGTGAATGTCGCGCCATCATCAATCTCCAACATTCCATGGTCGATGACGTGAGAAAGGTCATGCACGTATCTCCTCATCTGGGATACATGGAAGATGTCATGAACCCTATTTAACAGTGCTAGTAGGACCAAGGAGTATGCCACCTCTCCCACTCTACGTAGTATCAGGAGAGGTCTAATAAACCTCAGAGATAACTTGTCGCATCGGCCAAATCGATGTATCCCGCATCGAGGAGAGACTCATATGAATACATGGTCCCTCTCCTCAAACTTCAAGGGTCTCTGTAGCCTATCAGCATAGGACTTATGGCGGCTCTGTGCAGTCTTCATCTACTCTCGGATGACATGCACCTTCTCAGTGGTAGCCTGTACCATCTCTAGACCCAATATTGTTAACTCCCCTGGGTCTGTCTAGCATAATGGTGACCTGCATGGTTGTTCGTATAGTGCCTCAAATGGTTCTATACCAATGGTGGAGTGGTAGACATTTTTGTACAAAAAATCCATCAGTGGTAGGTGGTCCTCCCAACTACGACCAAAATCAAGAACGCAAGCACAAAGCAAGTCCTCCATGGTATGTATGGTCTACTCTGTCTAACCATACGTTTGTGGGTGAAAGGCTGTGATCAAGCACAGTTGAGTCCCAAAAACCTCATGTAATCCCTTCCACAACTGGGATTTAAAGCATTCATCACGATCTGAGACTATCTTATATGGGACTCCATGGATTCGAACTATCTCCTACATGTAGAGGAATCCCAAACACTCTACTGAACCCTTCTCTCGAATGGGTAGGATGTGGGCCGACTTGGTGAGTCGGTCTATGATCACCCAGATGGTATCGTGCCCCCTGGGTGTACGTGGTAAGCCCATCATGAAGTCCAATGATATACCATCCCACCTCCACTCTGATACCTCAAGGGGTTGTTTTAAACATACTGGAACCTGGTGCTCAGCTTTAACTTAATGACAAGTGAGGCATCTAGAGACACACCCTTCCACTGCATTCTTCATCCCCAACCACCATTACTGATGTTGAAGGTCTTGCTACATCTTCGTTACACCTAGATGTACTGCCAAAGGGGATGTATGGACATTCCTCGAAACCTACTCCTGTAATGCCACTAGTTCGGCAGTGCATCCTATAAAAAGGATGACATGCTCCCCACCTTTCAAATATCCATCAGGGGCATGCCCTTTGGACATCTGAGCACATGTAGTCTCGCAGTTGGAATCTTTGAGTTGCACCTCCCCGACTCATAGTATGATTGGAGGGGAAACTACCATTGACCGAAAAAAATATGTCTCCTTTATATCCATGAAGGATGTCTGAAGCGAGGACAACTTCTTGGAGGCCTTGTTCAGTAGTTGTGAACTCGATATCTTGTTGAGAGCATCTTCCACCAAGTTCCCCTTCCCAGGAGTATAGACTATCTCGAAGTCAATGTCCAGGAGGAACACTAGCCAATGTCGCTATCTCATATTCAGATCCTTCTGAGAAAAGATATACTTGAGACTCGTATGGTCGTAGTAGATGATGAATCATTTTCCTATAAGGTAGTGTCGCCACATCTTCAGCGCGAAGACTACAACTGCCAACTCAAGGTCCTAAGTTGTATAGTTCTGCTCATGTGGTCTCAATTTTCGTGAGCCATAAGAAATCATTGCTTACCCCTAAATCAGGACACAACCAAGACTGTTTCCTGATGTGTCGTAGAGAACCACGTAGTCAGTGCCCTCTTCTAGAAGCCTCAATATAGGAGCACTCTTCATGATCTACCTCAACTACTGAAATCTATGCTAGAATATTTATATCCATGTGAAGGGTTTCCCTTCTTCGTAAACACTTTCATGGGTGCTGCCACTATGGATAAGTTGGGTAAAAACCTATGATAGTACCCAGCCAACTCAAGAAAACTCTTCACCTCAGTAACACTCTTAGGTGGCTCCCAAGAAAGCACCACCTCTATCGTCACTGGATCCATGGAAGGTCTAGCCTCTGTGATGACATGTCCCATGAAGTGGACCATTCGTATCCTGAACTCGCACTTTGAGTGCTTTCCATGAAGATGGTGCTCTCAAAGTGTGTCCAGAACCATCCTCAGGTGTGTCATGTGCTCCTCCGCGAACGTTGAATACACTATGATTTCATCAATGAAGACCACTAAAAATTGTTCTATGTACGGTTGGAAGATCTTGTTAATGAGTCCCATGGACACTGTTGGGGCATTCGTCATGCCAAACAGAATCACTATGTACTCATAGTGGTCATGGCGACATCTGAAAGTTGTCTTCGAGATGTCCTCATCTCGTACTCGAAGATGGTGATATCCTGAACTGAGATCTATCTTCATGAACCATCTCACTCCCATCAGATGATCGAAGAGGTCATAAATCCTTGGTAGAGGATATTTTTTCTTCACGGTCTCCTGGTTCAGGCACCGGAAGTCCATGCATAACCTCAAGCATTCGTCTGCCTTCTTGGAAAAAAACACCAGGGCTGCCCATGGTGAAACGTTTGGCCTTACAAATCCCTTCCTCTCCATGTCCTCTAACTACACCCTTATCTCCTAGAGCCTTGTGGGAGCCAACCGATATGTAAGTGTAGATATAGGTACTTCCTTGGGGTATAGATCAATGTAGAAGTGCACCTCTCTATGAGGCAGTAGTGTTGGAACATCCTCTGGAAAGACGTCCCAGTACTCATCTACCACATTAGGAAACTATGGACTTGTCTCATCCACTGCACTGAGGGTCATTAAATCCAACTTATGAGTGATCGGTTACACCCTCCTATGAGCGAGTCCATCCTATGCTACTCCGTTTTCCTTCTCGCCGATAAAGGAAAACAGATTCCCATCTCTGCAGACACACTGTAATGTGTGTCTAAAATATTCGATCTGAGCATGAATAGCTGATAGCCAGTCCATACCTAGAATGATGTTGTAAGGCCTCAATACCGCTACTAGGAGATTCTAAAAGAAGGTCTAGCCTCCAAGATTAAGCTCACACTGTCGGCACCAGTGTGTGATCGTCAAATCCCCTCCCATGTGAGTCTTTAATATTATGGATTGAGCCAACTACTTGATCAGAATATTTGAACTCCGAACAAGGTCCATAAAAGGAAAGAGTGACTAGAACCTATGTCTATAAAAATTGCAACTAAAGTGGATAATATATCGATTGTACCTTATATCATCTTTGGGATGTCAGGATCATAGGCCTTGATTGATTAAAGCTGATCCTGTCCCTGTCCACCTGATCTATGATCTCATGGTGGACCACCTGGGGGTGGTGGTGGTAGTACAATGTACCTACACCGACCTCCTACCACTCGTCCTGATCCTCTACAACTTCATCCACCTGGCAGACTGCTATGTTCCTATCTCAATTGTTGCCTTGATGGTCCCTCGACCATCTGTCAGTCCTCTGCGCGGTGAGTCGGCCAATCTCGAGTCATGTGCCCCTACCCGCCGCACGTGTAGTATACTCTACTCCTCTAGAGACTCCCATTACCCCAGGAGCCTTGTACCACCAACCCTAAGTCCTAGGGTTATCCCCCGAATGGTCTGCCCTGTTTGGTCCTCTGCGTCATCTTTCGTCTGCCCGCTACAGATGTTTCGACCACCTGTCGCCCAGTGGTACCTCCCACCATTAGTGCATGCTCTATGAAAAAGCTATCCACTAGTAAAGCTCGCTCCATCACCCCAGCCTACATAGGGATTCTATGGGAAATCATCATTGCCCTGATCTCTCATCAGAGTCCTTGCTCAATGTTTTGGTCCCTCAATAAAGGGTCTCGTACCACATCCATAGAGTAACGGGAGTGGTCTGTGACCCTCACAAAGTACTCAACCCCTATCAAGCTTCCCTGTTGTAGGTGAAGCAGCTCTTGTATGTGCACTGAGCGCAAACTCGTGGGGAATAACTCCTCCCTGAAAAGTCGATCGAAGTCAGACTAGGTGAGGGTCGCCTCCTCATGCGTCTAGATATTCAAACTCCATCATATCCCTGTCAAGCCCTGCAGAAGGCTCGCAGCTAGAACTACCATCATGTCAAGTGGCGTTCTCACTAAGGAAAACACTTGTGTCACCACCTCCAGCCAATCCATAGCGACCCGAGGTTCTGTATCCCCCCCCCCGAACCCAGGAGGTCTCTCTCTCTGGAACTCATGTAAGTCACTAAGCCTACATGTATCCTCTACTAGTAGTGCATGTAGTAAATGCTGACCAACGGGCAGTGGTAATGCTAGGACACCACCCGAAGGTTCCATCTCGACCAACAACCCTGGTACTGAAGCCTCATCACTCTGTGGACCATCCTCATGGGCAAGCACTAAAATCCTGGTTGGATGTCTGTGTGGAGGCATCTTAAAAGAGATCAAGATGAATCATGATTAATAGTTTATACTTAGTGAGCAGACTCTGACTCAGAAAGATCATGAGAAAACATTCAAAGACGCATGGAACCAGTGTTTTCATGTGTCGGTTCGGAAAGATGAAATAAGGGTCTTGGTGTATAGATACATTGGCTACTGCACCAACACTAAACTCCATTTCCTAAAAGTCGAACTCGAACCACTTAACATTGTTTCCCCATAAAACAAATTTATAGAATCTTAGTTCTATTAATAGAACAATCTACCCTATGATACCAATTTTTCATGACCCAACCCCCAAGGCATGTGTTATGACTACCCAAACCTGCCTTCCATAGGCCAGGGGATAGAGACTAGAACCGAGTTGGCATATCCCAAAAAAGGAATCCATTTCCTTTAAACATATACACATGTACAATGCTTAAACTTCGGAAAGTAAACACAAGGTAAAGCACACCTTCCACTGAGACAACTACTGAGAGTACAGTACAAACTGAAAGTACAAAGGGGCCAGGATACAAGCCCAAAACCACAAAGGAATGTAAAAATGCCATGATCTTTCCGAGACCCTACCTAAAGTGTAGGTGAAGGGTAGAATCCTATAGTTGTATAAGTATGTATGTCCATCCCGTCTCAGTGAGCACCACCTGGTCCCGGACCACAAAGGTCTTCGTCAAAGCATCAATCACTTGTACAAGGCACGACAGGTGCGGGTGAGCCCGTGCATGGTTGAGTAACACAATATTCAGTAGGGACCCAAAATGAAAAAGGAAATACCAAAAAGTAAGACCACAAATCAAAGATAGCTCACCCCAAGTATTACTCAAATTATAGAATGTAAAATTATTAGTCATAAAGCTGAATCATCTTGTATTTCTGAGGGACTCATCCCTGATGAGTCACTGAGTTTCACTCATCTATTGGACCACTGAGGTCTGCTTAGCTACTGGACCAATGAGGTCTGCGGGGCTACTGGACCACTGAGTTGTGCTCATCTACTGGACCACTGAGGTCTGATCGACTATTGGACCACTGAGTTATGCTCATTTACTAGACAAATGAGGTCTACTCGGCTACTGGACGACTAAGGTCCGCTCAGCTACTTGACCACTGAGGTCTTCTCGGCTACTAGACCCCTGAGGTTCGCATAGCTACTGTACCACTGATGTCCGCTCTGCTACTAGGATATCAAGGCCTCGCTCGTCATATCTTTCATGTCATAGCCAGCTGTAGGAATCCTATAATCTAGTATACATAATTCCATGAGATTATACTCCTCAAGTCATCGGTCGTATCTCGACTGCCATGAAAACTCACTTAGAGTATACCCATAGGATCGTCTCGTCATAAACGTCCCGACGCAGTAGACATCCCATCAATCGGACGCCTGATCTGAATGATATTGGAATTTTAGTAAACAGGGGTCGGTTGCGTCCATGCCTGGTCTCACTTGGTCGGACCAACCCGACCAACCCGGACCGGGGTCCCGCGTGCCCTGGCCTTATTTAGTCGAACTGACCTGACACTTTTGGGTCTGGGCCAACCCGGTCTGGCCTGGGCTAGTGACCAGGTCCGGTCCAGCTATGGGGCCAACCTACCGGGTCATCTAGCGACCTAGTCCACATTCTCCAGCCCGCCCCGACTTAGTCAGACCGGTTTCATTCCAGCCGGGCTGCACAATGGATCAGTTTCATATATGGCCCGGTCCGCACGGTGGGCCAGTTCTCCTCCAGCTTGGGTCGTCCAGCAGCCTGGTTCACTCTATCGGCCCAGCCCGCATCGGTGGGCCATCATGGGTCTATCTCAGACGTCGCGCTGGCATTTTGTTCGTGCAGCCACATGGCCGGCTGAGGCCGACCGCCTCCCCTCCACCAACGGTCCAACATCGACCGCATCCTAGCGCACGTCGAGGCCCGCCCTACTGGCCGCTCGAACTGACGTGACGCCCGACCGGCGCAGCCCCCTTCACTGTCGCGTCCCCTTCTCGTTGCGGCCTTCACCGCCTCCCGCCCGTGACCGCCTCCCCGAACCACTGTGGGTCACCAGACTTGCTCTGGTAGTCCGTTTACCGATCTGTCTGTGCTTTCGAGCTTCTTGGGGTCTCACCATCATTATCGCGTACTCCTCGCCATTTTTCCATCGCTCTGGGGTTCCAACCTCATTTGGAATCCCCCTGGAAAAGATACGATGCGACCTCATGGGTCCATCGACGAAGAACAAGGAGATGGAGAAAGGAACACATATAACATCGAATGAAGAAACTGACCTTTGTTCGTGTCAGCCCAGAATTGTTCTTGTCAGCAGGATCACGAAGCATAATTCAAATAACCAAGATTTAATTCTTGATATCAATCCCACAATAATATTTCCCAATCCCTCATGAAACATTCATCCATGGATCAAGTAGTTAGTGAGTTGATCTGCATTCTTCGATGGGAAGGGAAGAACAGGGGAAAAACAATCACTCAGATTTAAACCCATACCTAGGAATAAAGAGATTGGTCATGGATGATCGTATGTCGTCATCTGTCGATCTCCGGTCCCGAATCCTCTCTCCAAGGGTTTCGTCGTCTCTTTCTGATTCACCAAAGTTCGGCGTTGGATAGGTTTCCTTCGTTGTTCGTCAAAGGAATTCCAGGGTTGTTCGTCAACCATGAATCTTGGTTTAATTAAAGAAGGGAGACGCAATGCGCATTACAACATCGTCACGCTGATTCATTAATGAGGATCATTAATCAATTCAATGTCACCTCTTCATAGTACCACAACGTTGTCGAATCACTATGTAACGATGAAGAGAAAATAATAAAATCGCGTTTTCATGTTATTTTATTTTTCTTCTCAATGTCCTGAAAACTATCTTTTTCGGTCGACCCGCACTGGTCGATGTTAGGCCCTTCCTAGGCGAATCCTGATGTTATGAGTTCAACGGTGCCCTTGGATTTTTGATCTGAGCACCGGTTTAAATTTTAGAAAGACCCACTCGCATGATTATTTAATGAACAATAATAAAATAGTTCGAAAATACATTCCGACCACTCCAGACCTAAGAATCATGTGTTGTTCAGAGCCTGGTCTCGAAATAATCTCATTTAATTTTTTAAACTTTTACATAAAATTATAGGGAATTACACTTAAAACCATTTTCAATACCAAAATACCTGAAAAGGGAATATGATATTTATTTTTCTTTAAAAATCATTTTTTCTTGTAGAGGAAGCTAAATAACAAATAATGGTCATTGCAGCGGAAAAGTCGTTGTCGACAAGTAAGTTTTAAAAAATTCCTTTTTTTGTTTAGTGAAACACTTCATAGAAAATGATTCCATTTGAAATCCATTTAATGAAATTTAAAGTAAATGGGGTTTATTATACACCTTATAAAATAAGGTGGTGTATAACATCAAAATATGCATCAATGAAAGCAGATTGAGATGAATTTCCTTACCGTGAGTTAGACTCATCAAGTACAACCATTATATTCAGAAATAATATATATGGGATAATTTATACTTGAATGAGAACCTTTTTCAAGTTTAATATTTCTTTTATATCACGTATTACCATGTTATAAAAATTATATAATTATTTACGTTAATATCAGATGTTTTCTCAATATTTGGTACTTGAGTCGAAAATGAACACGGTTTAATGTCGCTAATCCATATGGTCATAATTCCTTTATCAATATAATATTATTCATGAAATTATCATCATTTTTATACATAAATTATACCTTTATATCAAACGATGATGTGTGGTTATGAAAAATGAACAATGTTATATTCATGGATACGGTAGTTGTGCATACACATAAGTAACGTTTTCTGTTTTTCATTGATCGTTATGGAAATAAGTTAAGTGTTATTTTATCCTTCCAAAATTATCAAAATGTCATTAATACCATATTAATAATTTAAATATATACTAATATAGATCATACAAGTGATATAAATAGTAAAAATGATCCACATTGCTTCGTAGAGGTGATAGTTCAACCGTACGAAAGAACGACATTGTCATTTTTTTTGCATGAAAATTAAGAATGTATTTGATATATTATTATTATAGAATGATTAATATTTCATGAATATAAAATATGATCATTAATTGTATTATTATAACCAGTCATGGTAGAAGATTATGAAAAACAAATTAGATCAGTTCGTGGAGGTAATAGTTCACACATATGCACGAACAATTAATTCCATTCCCATTAAATAGAAGTGGAGATAGATTTAAGCGATGAAATTAAAATAACAACATCTCATTATATTGAGGATACTGGAGTTATTAGTTCCTCATGGATGAAGGATATTTAAATGAAGTGGAAAAAGAAATAAAATAGAAATACATAATGAAAATGATAGCTCTTCTTCGGTTGACCAGCTTTGAAGAAAAGCTTAACACGGCTAAGGAGGGTGTTATACCTAAAATAAGGCCTCAAGAATATGAGTAGGGATTCTACCAAGGGTTTTGTGTAGATATTTTTCAAAAACAAAAGGTTTTAAAAGTGTGAGTAATAAAGAGGAATGTGTTCCTCTTTATATTAGAGGGGAAGGGCACCATTGGAATTTTTAAGTATATTAAATTAATATAAATTGAATTCTGATTTCAAATGGGTCCAAAATCCATTATTTAAAATAAAGAATGGGTATATGTCTAAATCTAATCATCAAATAAGAATTAAACATGTTTTGGATATTTTTTAATCCCTATATTTTGGTTTTAACCGCTTTTAACTCTTACCATTTATCAAGAAATTTACGCATTAAGAGTCAAATTAATTACAAACTAATGCCTAACGACCATTGAATGAGTTATTAATGTAATTTTTAGAGTTATCTCAAATAGTTTGTCGAATATTTGGTTTTTATAAATTTTATATCATTTAATTAAATATTTTATATTTTAAAATATGAATTATGTCAATTTCGACATTATCCATTAGATGACTTTTTAAAAAACTCATAAAAACGTGAATATTTCAAAAACTAAACTAAATCAATCCTAACATGTCATAGTCATAATGAAAATTTGTTTATGACATAAAATATTTGAAATTATATTTAATTTAATATTATTAATATCATTTATTTGGTCCGTTGTTTAATAAACCGATTACTACATCATTATTGTGTCATAAATAAATTTAAATATATAAATCCTAAAAATTAAAAATAAATTATCATAATGTATATAATATTTTATTCTTTCTAAAAACAATTTACAGAATAATATATCACTTATATTATCCCATATTAAAAAAAATAGTAATAAGTGACATGATTATGACATATTCACCTTTACTATAAATTATATGTGATAAATGTCATAATCAAACCCAATTGGATTCCAAAGGCCAAAATTTTGACCCAAGTGTTGTCTTGGTCGACAATAAAAAATCCAATAATATTAGAAAAAAATGTTAGAGTAGTTTTATATTATTATTATAATATTATTTTTACCCATATTTACCTGATTTTCCCTTTAACATTGGTAAATAAAATACTAAAGTTATTGTTCATCAAAAAATTTTTTGATCTTATTGGACCAATTTTTTCATAATTATTATAACCATGTCTGTTAGTTTTTGAAAATTCAATTCACAGAAGATGGAAAAATAAATTTAAAATTAATCTTGATGTCAGAATGAGAAAATGAGTTTTTTATGTAAAACGTTCAATAGTTCACACCGTTTATCAATTCAATTTCAATATGAAATTGTATCCAATGGAATCAATTAGAATAAATTATAAAATTTAATATAAGTACACTTTAAAACAAATCAAAAGGACAATCTAAATATGTAAATAAATTATACGAAAAGAAAATTACAATGAAAATGAAGTGTTTTTCACTATTCATTAAAAATGAATTTTATCAGAAAAATACCAAAATTCAACCAACATAAATTTCGATTTCCCACTTCAAAAGAAGAATTTTATTTTATCAAAAAATAACATATAAAATTTTAAAAAACTAGATTTAAAATGGGTTCTCCATCAAAAGTGGTAAATTTTCTTTTTTAGAAAAAACACTCATTTTATCAGTAAAATTTTATTTGATCTTATATAATGTCTAGAAAACACATATAATGAATTTTAAATATTATATTGAATTAATATTTCATTAATATAATCCAATAAGAATGATTTGGTTTTTTATTAATGGAATTATTCAAACTTAAATAGTTTTTCATAAAAACACATCATTTATATTTCAATGGTTTTTATTTACATTTCTAGTTAATTTTCTAACCAGTAAATCATTATATAAACATGTGTAAACCCTATTTTCATAATTTAGTTAATATCCTTTATTCCTGCCATTCAAATGGATTTGTGGTAACTACAACATAGAATAATAATATAAATAATTTGTTATTTTTTGTTATTACTCAGTCTTGTGTGCAGCGTAAGATTTCGGAGAAACTCATTGTTGCGTGTCAAATACACTATCAGTAATAGCATCCCTTTTATAGTATATAATTCATAAATATTAATAAATATGAAAAATTATTATTCTATAATTACCTATGTTGTTACATATGTTGTATGGGAGAAGGCTACACCAGAGGTATAACCCCAAGAATTTTAGTTGAACAAAAGATTTTGTAACGTTGATGTTATAGACAATGATTACACCAACTATAAAGAGTAAAAGTATGACCACATAAAATTCTGTTTATTGTACCTTAGAGGGGTTTTATAGGCAGTTTGATACTCAATGAATTTAAAATACCATAGGATACTACACTATAATATATTATTCCACATCTTACATTTCATGATATTTGATAAATAGTTAAGTCAAAACTAATTTTTCATGCCACAGATAGGGGTGTTATTACATGACATATGGAATCTATATGAGCTAAACAAATTAATGATGTTCCATATTCTTAAAGGTCTGGTATTTACATAAACAACCAAAAGTAACAAATTCATATTATATAGTGGATATTTATCAAAAAATATATCCATGGGATTGATTTTATGTAGAATTAAATTGGAGTTTCAATTTTAAATATAAAGTAAAAATGTTCTTTGAATATAAGTATTATCAATTTTAATGGATGGTTCATCACATAAAGATATGTAATGTAGTTTTTTATTAAAGATTAACGATTAGAGAATAAAACTTGATGAAATTATTGAATTACATTTATTGATTGGGAAGTGTGATTAGACTAGTGTTCACTATATAATAGTATTAATAGTGGATTCTTATGTGAATATTTATGAAAATATACAAGTTAATATTGGAGAATCATGGAGAACATCATTGTCTATTTTATTTCATTATCATTTATTGAATCCTCGTATGATCGACCTACGATTCAATTTAATCAGTGCATCCCTATTAGAAGTAGTGACTGGAATACAAAAAATGGTTCATGACCTTGGATGAGAAGTGAGTTATGCATAATATTGTAACCTAAAATGAGTAATTTAGTGGTTAGTTAGTTATATGAACACATCATTAATATGTACACATTGGTGTAATCTTTTAGCGGTGAAAAAATTAAAGTGTTTTCATAAATTATATTTATATTTTTAGGAATGACTTAAAATCGGAATCATGGTGTACTTGATATCAGGAAGACACGACTCAATTTTTTCAGTAGTATAAATATGAATGTCCAATCATTCTAATTTACCCCCACTTATAGTGTTCAACGGAACCACATGGTATAAAAATTACTCATTTAAATGGGTAAAAGCATGAGAAAGAAGAACTAATGACTCTAAAGTAATTGTGGAATATTTAAACACAAAAAAACATTATACAATTGTATTTCCATGATACATTAGAGTTACCATGATTATCATTTCTAAAACAATCAAATCTAATTAGTTTTTCCTTAGTATGGTGTAAGACATAATGTTTCCAAATCATACCATCCCAAAACCAATGGGAAATACATTGTTTTGAATTGAAAAGTAAAACAAATCACAGTAAAAAATAATTCAATCCAACATAAAATATTAATTTATTTAACATAATGTTTATTTTTTGTCCTATCATATAGAATTGTAGAACACCATTTTCATGTTACTTTATTAGTCAGATTTTGTTTGATATTTTATCTACCCAATATGTTCTCAAGGTATTATATATATATATATATGAGTTATATGATATTCATCTTTATTCATACAAAACCCCACAAATAATTAATGAGATAAAAAAGGCTACCCATGCTCAATTTATACATCCCCTCCAATTCCACTTCTATGAGAAGGTTGTATTGTAGAATTAAATGATAATTATTTTAAATTTAATAATTTTCTATAATGAAATTGGTATATAAATCATATGTAATATATTTCCTTTAATGACTCTTATTATTAGTTAAATTAAAAACTAGAATTCATTCACAATAAATGATGATCCAATGATAAACATCTATGTAAATCATCAAAAGAACCCATGAACTCTAATATCATGAAAAAAACCTATCCATAATTCCCTAAAGGTTGTATATTTCATTTGTATATGAAACTATCTATTAATTATATTTGATATTCTTTAAAATTTATGTGTAGTGGTGGATTCTTGGTTGAATTAACTATGATTTCATTCATTCCATAAAAAAATTATATATTTTAGAAATTTTTTATTAATTTTAGTATCTTTAAAAAAACATATAAAATTTTTACCGCATCTAAAAAAACCTATACCTTATTTAACATGTGTTACAAATTTTATTTTTATTTTTTCTTAAAACATTTAAATTTAATTAATTTCATCGATAAAATGTGAGAATGAGTATAAATTAAGAATTTCTTATTGATTTTATTATAATTTGATATATGAAAATGATATAACTGAATTTGTATTTATTGAACCGTTAATATGAATGAAATCATCTATATGATATATTTATGAAGAAATTTTGTCATTTAATATATCCAAACATCAACAAAGTCAATCATGACTTATGATTATTTAAAAATAAATTAATGCTATGAATAAGTCCTGAAAATTTTAACAAGATTTAAGTAATGGTTTTCCAATACATTACATTCATATAAGATCCATTTTATAAATAAATAAAATTAACCATAGGTTGATACCAAATATATGATGTAAAAAACAATATGTATTATTAAAAAACAGAAATAACAACTAGAATACTAATAATAATGATAATAAAAATTTATCCCAAGCCTATAAGGCTTAACATTAGGGATTTCATAAGTGAGTAGATTTTGATATTTTAATTACAAAGTGTATGAGATGGCCCAGTATAGATTCAAGAAGTCTATACAAATTATTTGATAAAAATATATTTTTGAACGCGTTGAAAAAATCATGAAATTATGACATAAATAATTTTGGATTTAGTGGAATTGATAATAAATAAATTGTTTTAAAATTATTATTATCATAAATATAACTATGGTTTTCACTAATATAACTATATAGATAATTTTTTCCCATAAATAATGAGATTTACTCTTTAGTGTGAATCTATCTTTGCACACATTATTATCAGAAATTGGGTAAACCTTAAAATTTTATGACATCATTGACCTAGAAATATCATCATGAGTCTCCTATTATAATTTTTTGAAATATATGTAAAATTATTCTTTAATTATTTCAAAAGTTGTAGTATGGATGTGTGATCCAATTATGGGAAACATTTCCTTTCCCACACTTACATCAATGTTTATAATATATAGGCTTTAATTTCCCACCCTATGAATCCATTATTCATATTATATAATTGATTTGATAAATTTTAAATAATTTTAATTAAGTTAATTTAACTTTTTTATGTTTTCTTGGTAAGTGGCGGTGACTTAAAGAGACCATGATGATATTATATAAAAATATGACATAGTGTGAACAATCATAAACAGTGTTTTTGAACACAATTGATATTCTATGAATTATGGCAATAACATGTGCTCCAAAATATAATTGGTATGTACGAAAAAACATGTGATACATTATTATATAGTACTATTAGTACATTATTATCCAGTGGGACTCCCATATAATGAAAACATGAGAGAGAATATAAGCATTTCAAAATCAATATGAATATTTAGTTATTATGTCATAACTCCCTCTCCAAACTTCTAATTTATGCAAATTTCTTTCTAGAGACAACCAATATGTATGAAATATCATATATGTTTTCTTTCAAAATAATTGTGATTCTATAGACTTATTATAAATTTTGATCCAAGTGGAACTATAAATTTTCTTTTCAAAACCACCACCCCATATTATTATAAATATATTTTGCGATCACCTCGTTTATAATTTCTTTTAATAGTGTAAATTTATTAATTTTGACATTTTATTTATCCATACTATCACATTATATTTTTTTTGGAGTTCCATAGAGTATAAGTGATCGAGAAACAATCAGGTATCAATCATTGTATTATGGAAGAATAAACGTTGGGAGATCTTTGGGAGGGAGTTGCCCATTTCAGTCATTTTATGATATATACATTATATATTGGTTTTTAGTAGTTTTTGTTTTTAATAATTTTATGTAATTCCTATTTTATATAAATTAAAAGTATATTGCTATATTGAATAAATTTCCTAAAACACGTGTGTTTTACAAACATATAAATTCTATAATTTTCTGTGGAAAAATTATATTGTGTTGATTAGAAAATATAGGAGAATATTATGTTTATGTACACATGATATAATTTTGGTATTAATATGACTAAACACTAGGAATGCAGTATTGATCATGACAATATAGTGGTCAAGTCATGGATCATGCTAATGAGAATCGTTTTAAAAGGTTAGCAGATAGATATGGTCCTTATTATGCCTAGCCCATGTAACCTTACAAAAATAAATGTTTGAAAACCCATCATGCTTAGTGATATATTATAAACATTTATTAATTCATATCCTATAATTCTATAGAAATATTGGTTACCATATAGAGAACATATGTTGGGTTTTTATTATTTTATTTCATATATTAATATCCATTTAAAAATATCAATTTTTAATTTCATTTTAAAATTTATTTTAAGAATTCACTATATACCTTCATCTCTCTTTGATAGAAAGAATAGAGACTACAAAATCCTTAACCCTTTCATTTATAAAGTAATTAACTTGATTATTTTCAATACTTTCAGGCTTTAATATAAAAAAGTTTCATATGGACTTTTGAAAGTCCAATATTTATCAATCATATGGTTTCAATAAACATTTATTATATCATATGTACTAATATAGAAATTAATATTACACGTCTATTGATAATTTTTAAAAAATATGTATTATTCAATGTTAGAGAATGTGTACACTCCTCATAGATACATCCAACTTATCATTCCATGAAATCTACAAAAACCATGACTAGATGTGTCATAATAAACACATGAACATCATTTTTAATAATGATCACGTATCAATTTTTAGTAATGACTATTGATGGACATCACATTCATTATTTCTGATTGAATATATGATCCATGATTATAACAAAATGAAATCCTCTCTCATTACCACATCATTCATGGGCTATGAAAATATTTTTTATAGTTTCAATTATGAAGCTCTCCCCCCTTTTAATAACATATTATGTGTGAAAATCGTGTGGATGAAATATATTATTTCAATTTCACACATAGCTATAGATTAATTTATCATCTTCAACACAAAATATACTTTTTTCTTCTAGTTCCTCAGTCAAATTTGCATCGATAATTATTGGTAGTGTGTCTTCATATCCAATGAATTGATATAGTATGGTGTTTGGTTTATTTATCAACTACAATTTACATGCCTTAATAATAAAACTAATGAACTCTAGTTGGGAGTCACTTGAAAATTGTACATATTATTATTTTCATACCTATCTTCTTTATCCATGATATCATGATGAGCTAAATTATCCAATCATATTTTATATTACTATTTTTATCATTGTTTCAACATAAAATATCAAATCAATCATGTAAATCAACTCCAATTCTAATAAAAGAATTAATATTCTCATAAATTCAATTGTATCATGATATTCACCTGATCTAAATACGAGTAATCCTTTATTTACATCTTCCACTATTTTCACAATGTTGAGGAATTTAATTTCTAGCATGATCAAGAGATTTACTTATTCCATTACCTCTATAATAGTAAAATTAAAGGGAAAACTATTTCACGATGAAGAATGTATATTATTGGATTCCTTGAGGGCACATAACTAGTCGATCCCCAAGTCCCGGTGATACTATTTTAGGTAATGTTTCATCCAATCTCATCTTATGAAAACCTCTTATAGATGTGTTATGTTCACACTAGACCACATGTCAAGTAGGACTTTATCAAAGTTAAATGAACTAGTATATGTGAAATGAATGAAAATAATAGTTTAGTTTCTTACAATTTTATGATCATTTTAACTTTTATTTGACTAAAAATTTTAGATATACTATATATATAGTTATATAGTATTATGAAATAATTATACATTTAACATATTAATCATAATAGTTTTTTATATTTAATTCTATTATTCTACAAAATATAAATTATTATTTTCTTTGAAGAAATTGTTCCTTGGCCAAAAGGCCAAAGAGCAATTATTATAAAAAGGAATTAACATGAGTCTAAAATAAGGGGTCATATTACAATCTTTCTCATAAAGGGGGAGTAAATCATCAGGGAGGTCATTCAACCAAGTAATATCCCGACTTACTCCTTTATTGACAAGGTCATCTGCAACCATGTTCGCTTCATGACAGAAATAAGTGGTAATATGGCTGATGTAGCAGCGCAAATGGAGAAAATCCATCCAACATGTTATAATCGACCATGTCAGATGAATCACAGCCTTACAAATCGATTTCACTATGGTGGTCGAATCACTTTCAATCTATATGTTATTCCAACCGTTCTGCTCAGAGAAAGAGATAGAATGACTCACAGTCATCATTTCAGCCTCCAAAGAAGAGGCAATACCACATCTTCCAATGAAACGTCCTAGGATCTGACCACGATGATCCCTAATGATGGTGCCACATCCCGCGGGGCCCAGATTGCATTTAGATGAACCGGCGACATCAACTTTAATCCATCCAGAAAACGGTGGTTGCCAGAAAGCTTCAAAAGTTCATTGTGGCCGACGAAAAATGTCATCGATCCGAAGACGTATCAAAATCATAATGTCTTTGACTGTGTTGTTTCAATAACCCTGTTGAATCAAGGCAGCTTCATGAATAGCTGTGAAGATCCACATCCGACCTACATTAAGGTTGAGTGAGCAATTATTATGATGAATAACTTTTCTATCGTACAAGATCGCATGATGCATCTCAACAACTGCGGGAAGAAATAAATTCTTGATTTGTTGAGAGCTATCCATGTCAACACAACACTTTAATTGGGCATTGATAGAATCCAGAATCAACCATCTGTAGTCAAAACTGTTCAAAATATAGTTCCAAAGGGCAGTGGCAGTTGCAAAAGAAAGAAAAAGATGGTTTGCATCTTCTCTATGTTGATTATAGAGACTACATTTGGAGAAAATGTGGATCCAAAAAGATTGTAAATAAGTATCGGTGGGGACCCTGTTGTAAGAAATACACCATATTAAAGTTAATCTTGAAGGTTTAATCCAAGGCTTATCAATGTTTTTAATCCAGCTAAATTCATTTGTAGAATTATGAAAGAGGTGATTATAAAATATTTTTAATCCAGTATTCCATTATGTGAAGGTTCCCAAATATGAAAACCCTTCATGTCTGAGAAATGATAAGTGTCAATGATATGAACAAAATTCTTAGAGAGACTATCTAGATGAGAGTTAATAATAACCCTAATAGTAATATTAATGCTTTTAGTAGTTTGTTTAGTGGGAATCATTGAAATGAGGGGGGATACCTATCCATTTGTCCAACTAGAAGTTCGTGGAGGATTTCCTAAAGACCATCCATCTAGAATTTGTCATAATATTGGCGTACGCTTTCTTTATTAAAGGTCAGATGGAAGAGTTCAAAAAATTCATGTTCCCTTTCTTCGACTTATCGAGAAACATATTTTTAATGAAGGAAATATAGGGAGTCATTGTGGATTATGTTCCAAGTAAGTCGAGATTTAAGGGAATCATTAAAAATATCAAAAAAATTAATACCAAGGTCACCCTTCTCTATCAGTTTGCAACACATAGACCAAGGTATAATTACTAATTCTCTATCTAGAGTGCTTCCAGTCCAAAAAAATTATGGGAAAAAACATTTTTTATGATACTATAATGACATTTATAAACCATAATTGAGTAAACCATTTTGGAGATAATGATAGATTTGACAAAGTAGGTTCTACCAACCATATAAATTGTTTTCCCTTAACAAGAGGAGAGCTAATTAAGAACATGATCAACAATGTTAAGGAAATAGCTAGATTTGGGTTTGCCCCAAAATATGGGGTCACCAAGGTAGGTAAAAGGAAAATGACCTTATTTAATGCCTAAATAATTGATAATACCACAGTTTCTATTAGCCGGAAAATTTCTCCCAAATAAGATAGATGATTTATTATATAGCTAATGACCTGACCAAAAACCTCATCATAGTGAGAGAGAGCATTTTTTAAAGATCGAATATTTCTTTTATCACCTTGTAAGAACGGAATGATGTCATTTGCATATAATAGATGTGTGGGGGCATTCAAATTTCTAGAAGCATGGATGGGCTTAAGCTTATTCTGGTCCACAAGGTGGGTGAGAAATTTACTTAAATAGTCTTCTACAGAGGAGAAAAGGATGGCAGAAAGGGGATCACCCTATCTAACACCTTTAGAGCATTTGAAGTAACCTCGGGAAGAACCATTGACTATGATAGATATGGAAGCCGAGTTGAACAAGACTTTAATTATTGAAATAAAGGAATTATTGAAGCCAAATCCATGTAGAACATTAAATATAAAATTCCAGTCCATGGTGTTAAAAGCATTTCTAATGTCAAGTTTAATGGAAATGTTGTGACCATTGCTTGCATTGTTTAACATGTTAGTGCATTCAAAGGTATGAAAAATGAAGTCCCGGATGGATCTTCCCTTGATGAAGCGAAATTGTTTTCGTGAGATAATTTTGTCAGTCATGGTAGTAAGCCTATTTGCAAGAAGTTTAGTGATGATTTTATAAAGCATATTAATAAGAGAAATTGGTCTGAACAGATGAATCTCATAGGCATTATCTACTTTGGGGATTAATGAACGGAATTTGTGTTTAACCCGTGGGGTAGAATGCCACTAGAAATGAAAGATTTTCTATGTTTGCAGACATTATCTAGGATGAAATCCCAATATTTTTGGTAAAAGCCATTATTGAAACCATCAGTACCCAAGGCACTATTAGGATTCAGACTAAATATAGTATCCTTGATCCCATGAACATTAGGAATGTTTAAAAGAAATTAATTATCTTCACCGTTGACAACTAATGGAATGACATCTTGTAAAAGATCTTTATTGAGGTCGGGGCAATTAAAGATAGATTCAAAATAGGAGACAACGTGATTAGAAATATCATCCTTATTATCCAAAAGGTTGTATCCATATTTGAGAGGGGTTAAAATCCAACAAGCTTTCCTGATTCTATGAAAAGAGTTGTAGAATTTAGTGTTTCTATAACCATTAGGTAACCATTTGATTTTGAAAAACTGTTAACGCATATTATCCTTAAAGGTGAGGTGCGAGTTGAGTTTCACATAAATGTTAATTTCATGGTTGTGATCAGTGGAAAAGTCAGAGTTGGTGTTGCTGTTTTGAAGCTAATTTATTTCATTCTCCAAAAGAATAATTTCATTGTAAATTTGTTTAGACATTGAGCTACACCAAACATTAAGATTTTCTTTAAGATACTTTAATTTAAAAGCATAGGAAAAGACATCATTACAATGAGTTGTATAGGCCAAAAAGTTTTTAATGAGATTGCAATATTCAGGGTTTGAGAACCACACTTTGTTGAATCTAAAAGGCAGGGGATGATTCATGGTTTTGAGAGAAATAGTGACGATGAGAGGATGATGATCAGATTGAATCTTGGGGAGAGTGGAGCTGAAAATGGTGTCCCATTTATCCAAATCAAGCTCATTTGTGAACGCCCTATTCAATTTGCCGGCAACCACCCTATTATATTGTCTTATATACCAAGTGTATTTGTCACCATTATGAATAATTTCATTAAGATTATTATTATCTTCAATGGTCATCTTAAACTCTATCATAGAGATAGAAGAGTTGGAAGGACTCATCTTCTCACTAGAGGAAAAGATAGCATTAAAGTCCCCAATTACGAACCAGGGATTATGAATATTAGATTTCAAAAATGAGAGATCATTCCAAAGAGGTATCCTATCATGGTACCTATTCTTTACATAATCAAAGGAGAAAAAAAATATGTGAACTATCAAGATCAAAATCACAGGTAAAGCTTTTTCTCAGAGACATAGAAAGTAATAAAAATTTTAAGGATGGTTGCGCAAAAATACAAAGAGACTTAACAGTGGAGCTATTTTGACTAGAACCTAAAAAAGTATAACCAAACCATCAATGGTGCAGTAATTTAGAGTTAATGTATATCTTGGGTTCAACTATGGAAAAAAGCAAAGGCCGATGAATGTTAATCAGTCTTTTTAAAACAATAAAGGAGTCATGGTTTGCAATACCCAGAAAATTCTAGAAAAATATCTTCACTTATACCTATGATTGGAGTTAGAAATACCTTTTTTCTTACCCTTATGCCTATATGATCTTCTGACATCTTTGGAGGTGCTTGGGCTGGAGTTTTTCTCGTTCTTCCTTTTAACAGAAGGAGAAATAATAGCATCTGCAGTCAATAAATCCTTGAAAGGACCTTGCATAGCACCAGTACTACTAATCAACATGAAGACAGTATCTTCATTGTGCACAGCAGTAGGATTTTCAGAGTTAGAAGATGAAATAGAGATATCATTTTTATGAGTACCTACTGTAGAAAGTAAATCAGCAGGTAATGGAATCGAAGCACCTGAGTTTTTTGCAGGATTTTCATGTTGCTCTTCTCTGTCCTCACCCGAATTGGTCATGGAATCATTCTGCCCAGCAGAGACCTTAGTGATGTGCTCAATCACACCACCCAAGTGACCCGACATTGTGTTGTTTACCTACTGAGGATCACCACCCAGACCAAGAGGAGGACAAGTGGTCTGTCCTACAACATCCACTTTGTCAACCTGTTGTGCAGCTTTGTCCAAACCCAAATTGGGGTTGGTATCAGTCTGCCCAGCCGAAGCCTTAGTGATGTTCTCAGAAACATCACTCAAAGGTCCCGGCACCGTGCTGTTAACCTGTTGAGAAACACTACCCAAACTTAGAGGAGGACAACTGGACTGTCCAGCAACAGTCCAATTTCCAACCTTCTTACCATCAATGCATACAGGGGAAATAATGGGTGTAACAGCCTTGAAAATAGTGCTTACATTATCCGATTTTAAAAGGACAGAAGTTGTAGGTCAAGAAAAATGTTTGGATGAATTAACAGGGGTCATACATTTCACATTCTCAACAGAAACATATTCCTGTTGAGATTACATAACATCCATTAGATGAACTTATAATTCTTTAAGGAGATCTTGATCAGTGTTGGCATTATCTTCATCCTCACAAATTTCAGCCCAGGATTTTCCAGAAATGTTCTCTAAGGGCATCGAATTCTCTAATTTCTTCACCCATATTTCATTATTTTTCGTAGATGTATCAGGGAAATCAGAAATAGGAGCCTTGCCTTTTTTTTATTCTGCACTTCTTTCCATTCATTTTCAATTGGTTGAACAACCTATTTCCTAACCACCCTACAGTTTATTTTAAGTGCCCAATAATCATACATATCTCAAAAAGGGACCTCTTTCTAATAATATATCTTCATTTCAGTTTTGGAATCATTTGCAATGAAGTTAATCAAGTTAGGATGTTTTGAGTCAAGGTTAACTTCGACCAACACCCTCACAAATAGTCCCAATTCAGCATTTAGGGTTCTCTGATCTATCCTAAGAGGCTATCCAATACAAGAGGCAATGTCATTCAAGATTTTAGGATTCCAAAAATACCAGTTGAGACCATGCAATCTAACCCATATTTGTATCAATGTGTTCCTGTGGGTAAAGGGGTTAAAAGCATAGTCCCAATCGGAAAGTCTGAGAAAACCAGGTTTGAGATTTATGTTACCTGTTTTTCATATCCGATCTAAATCTTCCTAATATTTGAATGGAATGTGAAAGTAGCCCCTACCTATCGGCACTAATTTCGAGTCTGAGATACCCCAAACGTGAGCAATTCTAGGTTTTAATTCAAGTAAGGTCCAAGGAAGATCACCTTTCATGTATGATATCTGACCCATGATGGAATATTTGCACATCCGCGCATTCTGTTGGAGAGTATCTGGGTCGGCTTCCACCGATAAACCACCATTATTAACCTTCTTGAAAATAGGGGGCTTCGTCTCATTAAATTTACATAGATCTATTCTTTAAGGGTCTCTAGGAACGAAACCCCTTTAGATCTACCTACAAGCGGTTGATTGAGAGCCCCCTCGATGAGGACATCTTTATCTTTTATAGAATATTCTTCTATTGTAAAGGAAAGCTCCCACTCTGGATCAAATTGTAAATGAAAATAATTATATAATTGTGATAGTTTAATTTTGAAAAATGAAAATTGTGGAAGGAATAAAAATATAGTATTAATCCATAAATGGGGAGTGTAAATTATGGGATTGAGAATATGATATATGTGATTTTTTAGAGAGGATACATGAGAATGAAAAAAAATCATTTCATATAATATAACAGTTTAGATACATAGATATGTTAATTAGATATTACAATACAAAATTTGAAATATCAGATATTGTGGGATGTACAGAGATGATTTCTGATTTTATCCTTATATATTTTGAAATTGTGGCATAGTAATATATTCTAAATAGTGGTTTATGGAAGTTGATATTTTAAATAATTTTGGATTTATTGTATGAATAAAAAAAATCTGTTTTAAGGGTCATACATCAGAGTTTCAATATCATCAATTTGGTTTTTATAAATAAAAATATGATATATATATATATATATGTATGTATGTATATGTATATATATATGTATATTAAATTTTAAACAATGATCTATATGAGTATTTGAGTGAAAATATTTCATGGTAAAAAAACTATTGATAATTAGCAATGAATGGTTATTGAATAATTCATTTCTTTAATTTTTATAATAAGTTATTTTATACATTTATTTAATAATTATTATATAAGAATATTTGTTCCTTAAATATTTTTTTCATATATTGATTGAATGATTTATATTTAATATATGAATTATTTTTCTTAAATTAATTCTTTGAATGGATATGAAATATGAGTTTCAAGAAAATAAAGATAGTGTTTGTAGAGTCCCATGTTTTGGGTTGGGTTAAAATATCAAAGTTTTGGAACTTTTTTGTTTATCGCATGGTTGAGTTTTAAAACTATGCTCCGAAAAGAAGTTTCACGAGTTGGGATCTTTTAAACTGCAGATAAAAGGCTTGGGTAAAAGGCTCAAGAAGTTTCCTGGATGGCAGGATGAGTTTTGGGAGATCCAGACTAGGCAGTGACATTCGCATGGGCTTCACACGGTTAGTCAAACCGTGCAGGTCAGTCATGCATCATAAAACAGGTGTCTAGTGGCGTATGCATGGTTTGCGCACAGTATTTCATACAGTGCTATTCAAACCATGAGGTCTACCCAGTTTTCAGTTTATGGTTAAATTAATTTAATTACATTCATGGTTAAATGAAATTTAATAAAATGAGCTTTGTGGCTTTCATTAAATTTAATTAAAGATGATAGAATTTAATTAAATGACATTGATATGGATAAGTTATTTAATATATTTAGATGAAAATAATTAATTTTATTTTAAATGATGATGATTTGGAGTCTTTATTTAATTAAATTGAGATGAGAGGAACATAATTAAATAACATTTAAATGAGGAGTTGAGGGTTATCAAATAAGGGAAATATTAAATGGTAATATTAAATGATGAGTAAATGAGGATTTGAGGATTCATTTAATTAAATTCAAGGTAAAGAAGATTTTAATTAATTAATACGAAATGGAGGTTTTATTTAATTAAATTCACGATTAGGAAAAATTTAATTAGTCGTTGTGAAATGTGGGTTATTATTTCATTAAATTATGGTTGTGAGAATTTAATTAAATAATATTAATTAGTTTGAGTTTTTAATTTAATTAAATTGTGTTGAGAGAATATAATTAAATAACATGAAGTGGAGAATTTATTTAACTAAATTCACTTGGAATGAATTTAATTAAATAATGAATAATGAGGTGTTGGAATTTATCTAATAGGGGTTTTATTTAATTGATTATAATAATAATATAATGGTGGTTATTATTATTATTATTATTATTATTATTATTATTTTAATTCAAGAATTTTTTAGGGTTTTTAATTAATTTTTAGGTATAAAATAAGTGGCACGAACACCATCCCTCTTACCCTACGTCTCGGGACCCATTGGTCCGTATTCCAACGATTACTTCCAAAGGTGAAGCGATTCGGCTTGATTCGGTTCACCGCCATCATTTTCAGGTATGGCGATAAATTCCGAGAGCGCGTACAATTTTTTTGAGGTGCGTGTACATGAGAGGGTCGCGGTTTGAGTTAGGAAGCTTTGGCTTGTCCAACTTCATTAAGGTAGTGTTCTAAACATTTCCTAATTAATAATAATTAATTTTGTTGATTTATTTCTTTTGATAAAGTTTACCGAAATGTTGGATTAAATTGTTTATTGGGGGAGTGAGTAATTATTTTGGTGAAGTTGAGATAAATAATTATGAATTAATTATTTTTTGGGGATGATAATTAATCGAGGGATTAATTATGAGTGATTAATTTGGTTAAGTTGAGACAATTAATTATCAATCAATTATGTGCTTTGAGATGATAGTTAATCGAGGGATTAATTATGTATAATTAATTTGGTTAAGTTGAGATAATTATTTATGAATTAATTATGTGCATTGGGATAATAATTAATCGAGTGATTAATTGTGAAAAATTAATTTGGTCAAGTTGAGATAATTATTTATTAATTAATTATGTGCTTTGAGATAATAAATAACCGAGGGATTAATTATGAGTAATTAATTTGGTTAAATTGAGATATTTAATTATGAATTAATTATGTTCTTTGAGATGATAATTAATCAAGGAATTAATTATGATATTTAAATTTGGATAAGTTAAAATAATTAATTATGAAATAATTATGTGTTTGAGATGATAATTAATAGATGGATTAATTATGAGATATTAATGTGATTATGTTGGAATAATTAATAATGAGTTAATTATGTTCTTTGAGATGATAATTAATCAGGGGTTTAATTATGAGATATTAATTTAGTTAAGTTGAAATAATTAATTATGAATTTATTATGTGCTTTGAGATGATAATTAATCAGGAGATTAATTATGAGTTATTAAACTGGTTAAGTTTAGATAATTAATTATGAATTAAATATGTGTTATGAGCTTATAATATAGATAATTAATCAGCAAGTTAATTATGAGATATTGATTTGGGATGAGTTGAGATAATAAAAATGGGAATTAATTATGTTATATTTAAATGTCTATCTTAAGATAAATAATTTGTGACTTAATTATGTGATATTGAAATGGTTGCTTTAGATATAATTAATTTGTGAATTAATTATGTGATATTGGCATGGTTGCTTTAAGATAATTATTTTGTGAATTAATTATGTAAAATTGAGATGGTTTCCATGTAATAATTAATTGTAGAATTAATTATTTGATATTGAGATGATTTCCTTTTGATTAGATAATTGTTAAATTTACTTGAGAAATTGATGAATTAATTAATGGTTGAATTAATTAATGTTATAGTAATTATCAGTTAATTATTGAGTTAACTAATGGAATTTTCGTGTTTAACTATTTGTTGAGTTAGTAGTGAATGCGATGTTGTTAATGAGTTACTGAATCAATGAACGGAATCGATTAATTATCTTATGAATTAATTAATGGATAGGATCTTGGGGTACTAGACATGACATTCTACACCAATGATATATATATGTATGATTGATAAATGGGTTGTGAGATATGGGCTGATTCTCCAAATACTCATAGGGTGCTAGACATGACATTCTAAACCCACCATGCATGCATATTTTCTTTTATGGGAAAAGGATTGATGCTCTAAATACCTATGGGTTGTGAGACAAGGACCGATGCTCCAAATACTCACAAGGGTTCTAGATATGACTTTCTACACCCATTAATTGACATTGGATTATGGGTCCAATTGGCCATATATGAATTTAATTGAATAGTTAATGAAATCCAATGTGATGTAATGATTTTTGAATTGAACATGATAAATGGTTCATACTTCTGCATGGCCGAGACACGTATTGAGATACGGGTGTCCAAGGGAACCCATTGATTTTTTGCAGTTAAATAAAGAATATCAATTAATGTGTTAAACAATTTATTTATGCATTATATATATATATATAGTTCATGTTCAATCTCTTATTTCCAGCTATAAGAAAAAGCATGTATCTTCGTTGGCTGTCCCTTATGAACCTAGATGGGTTATAGTTTATTTATTCAATTATGTTATTACTTCATTATACCTACACACTATTAAATTATATGGAATTTTCTAGATTGAGATAGACTTTGGTGGTCCCGACGTACTGAAATTTATATCTCACACCCTAGTTAGACCGCCAATGCACTGGGGTACTTGAGTAGACTTTACTTGTTTTAGGACCTTCAATATTGCTTCTTGTTGTTTTCTTGTACTTGGGAGTTAAGAGCAAATGACCGAGTGGGAGCTCAGGATGCTCATGGAGATCGGCCTTGGGGCTTTGAGTCTTTTACTTATTTTTATACTGAGATGTAAAACATGTTGTTTTGTTTACTGCTTTCAGATATGTATCACTATGATATGCATGAAATTTATAAACTAGCATTGTCCACTTTGTTTATTTAGTTGATTTTTTCTTTATATCTGCTTCTATTGTTGTCTAAGTTTATTATATATTTCCACTGCACACTCTGAAAATGAAGGTATAGTCTCCCCACTAACTATCCATAGACCCTCGCTGCTAGTCGGCAACCTTAGGCATACAGGGAGATGCACTTGAGCTCATGTGGCAACCACGGGGTTAATTAATCAGGGGGTTTAATTATGAGATATTAATTTGGTTAAGTTGAAATTATTAATTAATCATTAATTATGTGTTTTGGGATGATAATTAATCAGGGGATTAATTATGAGCTATTAAACTAGTTTGGTTGATATAATTAATTGTGAATTAATTATGTGTTATGATCTTATAATATAGATAATAATGAGGGGGTTAATTATGAGAAATTGATTTGGGCTAAGTTGAGATAATTAATTTGAAAATTAATTATGTTATATTGAAACGTAAATCTTGAGATAATTAATTTTTTAATTAATTATGTGTTATCGAAATGGTTTGTTTAGAGATAATTAATTTGTGAATTAATGATGTGATATTGGGATGGTTACCTTGAGATAATTATTTAGTGAATTAATTGTGTAATATTGAGTTTATGGTTGTGTAATAATTAATTATAGAATAATGTGATATTGAGATGGTTGCCTTTTGATTAATTAATTGTTAAATTAACTAGAAAATTTTATGAGATTAATTCATGGATGAATTAATTAATTTTATCATAATTATCAGTTAATTGTTGATTTAACTAATGATTTTTTTAACTATTTTTTGAGTTAGTAGTGAACGCGATGTTTTTAACAAGTTATTGAATTATTTAACAGAACCAATTAATTAATTTAGGAATTAATTAATGGATGAGATCTTTGGGGTGATAGAAATAAAATTATACACCCATGATATATATATATATATGTATGATTTATAAACTAGTTGTGAGATATGGACTAATGCTCCAAATACTCATAGGGTGTGAGACATGGAGTTCTACACCCAGAATTCATGCAAATTTTCTTTTATGGGATAGGTACTGATGACCCAAATACCCATGGGTTACCCATGAGTTGTGAGATATGAATTAATGCTCCATATACTCATGAGGGTAATGTACATGACGTTCTATACCAATTAATTGACATTGGAATATGGCTCCAATTGGTTGTACATGAATTGAATTAAATGGTTAATGAAATATGATGTGATGTAATGATTTGTGAATTGAATATGAGAAATGGTTCAGACTCCAGCATGGTCGAGACATGTATTCGGATACGGGTGTCGAGGGGAACTTGGTTTTTTTTTGTGATTAAATAAAGAATATCAAATAACTTGTTAAACAGTTTATTTATGAATTCTATATATATAGTTATTGTTTAGACATTTATTTCTGGCTACGAGCTGAAGAAGGCATCTCTGTCATGTGTCTTTTAAGAACCTGGATAGGTTGTAGTTTATTTATTCAATTTTGTTATTACTTCGTTATACCTGCACACTGTTTAATTATATTGAATTGTCTAGATTGAGCTAGACACCGGTGGTCCCAGCCTACTGAGATTTATATCTCACACCCTACTCATGCCTCCATTGTACTGGGGTACCCGAGTAGACTCTACTTGTTTACAAGACCTTCGACCTTGCTTGTTTTCGTTTGCTTGTACTTTGGAGTTAAGAGAAAAGGACTGAGCAGGAGCTCAGGATGCTCATGGAGATCACCCTCGGGGCTTTGAGTCTTTTCCTTATTTATGTACAAAGATATAAAGTATTCTGTTTTGTTTACTGCTTCTATAAATGTATCACCATGACATGCATGCATTGCATAAACTGGTGTTGTCCACTTTCTTTATTTAGTTGATTATGAATTTATATCTACTTCTATTATTGTCTGAGATTATTATCTATTTCTGTTGTGCACTTTGAATATGAGGGTATAGTCTCCACAGTGACTATCCATAGACCCTCACTGCTAGTCAGCAGACTCAGGCGTACGGGGAGACGTTCTTGAGGTCATGTGGTGATCAGGTGGTTAATTAATCCAGACTTTAATTATGAGATATTAATTTTGTTATGTTGAAATAGTTAATTATGAATTAATTATGTTCTTTGAGATGATAATTAATTGGGGGATTAATTATCAGATATTAAAATGGTTAAGTTGAGATAATTAATGGTGAATTAATTTTGTGTTATGAGCTTATAATATAGATAATTAATTGGGGGTTTGTTATAAGATATTTATTTGGGATAAGTTGAGATAATTAATTTCTGAATTAATTATGTTATATTGAAATATCTACCTTGAGATAATTAATTTTTGAATTAATTATGTTATATTGAAGTAGTTTCTTCAGAGATAATTAATTTTCTAATTAATTAGTGATATCGGGATGGTTGCCTTGAGATAATTATTGTAATGACCCGGGTTTTTGGGGTCCATTACTTTGTGAAAATCTCGTGTTGGGTTTTCGGGTCTGGGAATCTCAGTGAAGTTTGGCCAACGGTAGGCCTACCGGTAGCCTTAGCCTACCGGTAGTAGGCCTACCAGTAGCTCAGTCTACCGGTAGCTGCAGCTACCGATAGCTCTGTCTATTGGTAGCTCGCTCTACTAGTAGCTGCAGCTTACCGGTAGCTCGGTCTACCGGTGGCTCTCGCATACCCCCGCTGGGTCTTTCCAGTAGCGCTCCTTTTTGCGCGAATTGGGTTTTAAACCCCATTTTGACCCCTTCAAGCTTGTTTTAAATCCTGGTAACGCCCATAAATGTTCTAATTAAATATTTAATGAATTAACCTGGTGTGTGTGTCGGTTTAGAACCCTTTAATAACGTGTGGGGCCGCGTAGTCAACCCACGACCCCCGCTCCTTACGCGGTTTCATGTTCTTATCTCAACCGTACTCTACCCTTATAAACCAAGGGTTAGCCGTGGTTTCTTCTTTTCTCGATCACCCTCCCTTCGTTCAAACGATCCGATTTTCATTCAGGTGAGCCGCATCGCTATCCGTGAAGTTCCACGCACAGCCTTAGCATCGATCGTTGATCAACAGGTAGAGAGTTTCTCCTTTGTCTCTCCCTCTCCCTTTTGTGTATCATGCGGGGTGGGCATGCTTTTGATTCTTTAGAATTGGATGAACCAAACCTAAATAAAGATAACTAACGGTTTCTATAAAGAACGAAGGGGGGGTTGTGTTTGATGATGCTGCCTTGTTTTATGATTTTCTTTTCTGAATTGTGCGGGCTTACGCCTACTGAAAATCATGGCCATTGGTGGTATTTTCTCTGTGCACTAATGAACCCTTACCTCTAGTGATGTTTAAATGGATCGTGTTTGTGGTGGATAACCCTTACTGTGTAAAGGAATTTTGATTAATCGCATATATCTAGCTAAATAAATTGAAAGCACCAGGATCAATCCCTTCTGTGATAACCCCAGTTAAGGCACAGAAATTGAAATCATGGAGTGTGTTAAATCTTATAAATCTGAAAATACCGGCATGGTCTTGCTTTTCTTGGTGGTGGTGGTTTGATTGTTCTTATTTCATGGTCCGATTGTTGGGATATGTGGGAGGGGATGGGATCCCCTGTTTTTATACTCTCAGTGGTTGTGAAATTGAGGATGGGATCCCTTATGTTATGCTTTCAGTGGTTGTGAATTTTAAGACCGGGTGGTTACCTTATTATATCACGAATTGGGGTGGGATCCTCTGTTGCTGAGAAACCCTTTTTGGCTCCTGGATGTGGGACATGGGGGCTGTAACTTGGGGTTTTCATTGGTTGTTATGGATTTATGAGAGAATCAAGTTGTGGATGCTATAGTTAATTCTTGAGTGTTGCTTTCCTGGACTTGTGCTTATGCTTACTAGTTGCCCAAGTATGTACAGAACTTAGTTAAACATCACTACTAAACATGAAAACGAATGGGACAACTGGGTTTTGTTGGCGAGAGTTGCGACTCAGACTGAGTGTTGTTTATGTTCTTTAGGCTGGCTGAAGAAAAACCTAAACTTGGGAGAGTGCTTGTTACCTATATATATATACTTGTAGTTTTGTGTTTCTTATTCGCGCCCCACCCAAGTTGAGCACTTAGTGCCAAACACTCCCATTTCATGGGGGAGGGTGTTTTTCCCAACACTGTTAATAGTGGATGGTTATTAGATCCTTTTCTTCTCCCTTTCCCGGATAGCCCAAGTATCTTCGGGCAGGCTGTGATGGCCTGAGGTCCATTATTATCCCAAGAACCTTCGGGCGGGGTAGTGTGGTGGTTATGGCCCAGGTGTGTGCGGGCAAGTAGTTTCCCAAGTATCTTCGGGATGAGGCCCAGGTGTCTACGGGCGTGGCAGTGGATCTTCTAGCCCAGGTGTCTTCGGGCATGGTGGTGGTTGTTCTGGCCTAGGTGTTTGCAGGCATGGTTACATGTGACAGTTGTGGCCCAGGTGTGTGCGGGCGAGATTTGGAAGTGGGACTGCGTGAGGATATGACCCAGGTGTGTGCGGACGGGGTGTGGCAGTGAGACTGTGGTGAGAATGGCAGGATTGGTCCGATGCGTAGGATGTCTTCAATAACCAGTGGGAAAGTGGCGCGGGGTACCCAAACATCGATGTGCTGTTACTATACATTACTTGACTTGCATTATTTGGGGAGTGTTCCTTGGTGAGGATTGGGTGGATAATTTACCTTGTTAGGTGTTTGGTTTACTCTTTTCTCACGGGACTTTAGTACGTTCCCACACTTGTGCACGAGAGTCTTTGGTTTTCCCTACTGAGTATACTTGTATGCTCACCCTACGTATATAAAACTGCTTTCAGGTTTCCAGGAGGACTTCGGGGGTCGCGCGGGACCATACTAGCTCGGACCTTTGGGGCAGTTGCAGTTGCTATTTTTCTTTCTTTGATACATTACCTTTGTAGTCACTTGTACCTTGTGGTTTTTACTTTTGGAACATGCATAGGGGAATGGTTTACTTTTGGCTTTACTTTTCTCTTAGTTTTGGTATTATTGGGTTTTCATCATCTTATCTTCCGATCCTATAAAAAAAAAGGGTAATGCCTTCTATTTAGTGTGTGTTTTTATACCCTTGGTGCTAGTCGCCACTTTGAGATCTATTGGGGGCGGGTTTCGAGGGTCATTATCTCTCCTTCAACTTAAAGAAGGAAGGGCCTGACAATCTGCTGACCCTTCCCTCCTTTTGGTGAAGGTGGGTCATGACATAATGGTATCAGAGGAGATGGTTGAGAGATAGGATGGAGTCTGGAGTTAGGCACAGTGAGGATTGCATGGGATGGTAGGGAAACAATGTTGGGTGACCTTGGTGCGTGAATTAGGCCAGGGAAGACCGACTAGGACATGGGATTTTAAGGCCCCCCGTGATCCGACGCAAGGACCTTGGACCTACCGAACGACCAAGTGAGGCCAATCTGATTGCAGGGTAGAGACCCTAGGAAAGGTACATGCATCACAATGACTTGTGTTCTCGTGTTTCTGGGGTGTTTTGGGAATTAAGAATAAATAAAAAGTTTAATAAGTTTTAAGCAATATTATGCACTACTTGGGCTTAGACATTCCTTGTTTACCTTGCAGCTATGGCACCTGGAAGGCGACCACGTTTGGTGAGGGCGATCGAGGCCCCGAAGACCACCTTGGCCGATTGGCAGAGAGCTGATCGGGAGGAGGAGGACGACCAGTGGCAGAAGACACTTTGGGCCTTCCAGCGACAGACCCTCGAGAAGTATGAGGGCAGCACCTCTGATATGAAGACAGAGGGCTGGCTAGAGGAGCTGGTGATAGCCTTCGACTTGATCTGGGCTCTGACTGTGTACTGGGTTCCTCTGGCCGTCAGCCAGATGCGAGGGGTGGCGCGTCAGTGGTGGATGCTTTACCTAGGGGAGAGGAGAGAGGCTGAGGTGGCATGGGCTGATTTCGAGAGGGAGTTCCGGGCGGAATTCCTCTCTTCGATGATGAAGGCGGAAAAGAGACAGGAGATACTCTCCCTCCAGTAGGGGAGTATGTCAGTGAGGGAGCTAGGAATCACATTCAAGGAACTCCTATATTTTGCTTCGGACCTCTTTCCCAACGAGGAGTCTCAGGCAAGACGTTTGGAGGAGGCACTCCGACCCTCCCTCCTGTATGTTGTTACCCCCTTTACCCTGCCGACGTACTTGGAGGTCCAGTAGAAGGTCGAAGTGGTGGAGAGGATGCACACTCTAGGAGGTGTGTCACGAGAGGGGATCCAGCTGGGACCATCGAAGGGGAAGGCCGTCAGTACTAGGCCTCCAGCGTCCGGACCCTCCAGGTTCTGACCATCAGGGAGCAGGCCGCAGCAGTTTCAGTTTCGATCCCCTGGTCCTCGCCCTTTTCCTTTGGGCTCGGGACCGCGGTGCTTCGTCTGTGGGAGCCATGGAAATCTCTGGAGTCAGTGCTCGGACCGGGTACAGTACGGCGGTTGCGGACAGCCCCAGCACCCCCCCCCCCAGCAGCTTCCAGCTAGGCCTTTACAGCAGCAGCAACAGGGACAGCGAGCTCCTATTCCTCTGAGGGTAGACGTAGGAGGAGAAGGCCGACCTCAGGTAGATCCTCAGGGACCTCGACCGGGGCATGGTCAGGGAGGTGGCCGATAGCCGAGGGGAAGAGGAGCTGGGCATGGACAGCTACACGCCACAGAGGCGGCAGTTCTAGTAGGGCCGGAGGTTGTTCGAGGTACGATCAGTTTGTTCAGTACCCTTGATTTTGCCTTGTTTGATACCGGAGATTCACACTCCTTTGTTACACCCAGTCTATCCCATGATTTGGGTCTAGATTCTGAGAGACTTCCAGTGCCCCTAGTGCTGAGCACACCAGTCAGAGGTCAGACCGACTTGTTATTTGTTTGTCGGGGATGAAGACTGATGGTAGGGCCACATCAGTCGGTAAGGGATCTTCTTCTGCTACAGATACAACCATACGATGTCATCCTAGGCATCGAATGGCTATTCTCTGTGTGTGTCGTCATCGAATGCTTCTGGGGAAGGGTTGTGTTCTCAGACTTGGGCAGCCGACGTGTTACCTTCACCGACGAGTGGAGCAGTCAGAAGGGCAGTAGGCGAGAGGAACCCCTCCTCTCCTTGTTAGCCGAGCTGTCAGTGGAGTCAGTAGATGCTAAGATGGTAGAGGTGTCAGAGATCGTCCCTGAGTTTATGGACTTCTTCCCGGAGGAGGTGAAGACTCTACCCCCTCGACGTGATATCGAGTTCGGGATAGACCTGCAACCCGACGCTCGTCCAATTTCGATGGCTCCTTACCGGATGGCACCTTCAGAGCTATGGGAGTTGCGGATTCAGATTGATGATCTGATGAAGAGGGGTTATGTTCAGCCGAGTGCGTCACCATGGGGTGCCCCAGTCTTGTTCGTAAAGAAGGCATATGGTGGTCTCAGGTTGTGCATAGACTACAGAAGGCTGAATCAGGTGATGATCAAGAATCGCTATCCTCTTCTGAGGATAGATGATCTTTTCGACCAACTGAAAGGGGCGGGGTGGTTCTCGAAGATCGACTTGCGGTCTGGGTACCACCAGTTGAGAGTAAAGGAGAGTGACATCCCAAAGACGACGTTCATGTGTAGATATGAACACTTCGAGTTTGTAGTCATGCCCTTCGATGTTATGAATGTCCCGAATGTGTTCATGGGGCTTATGAACTCCATCTTTCGGGAATACCTGGATCGGTTCGTATTTGTGTTCATCGACGACATCCTGATCTATTCGAGATCAGAGGAGGACCATACAGATCACCTCAGGACAGTTTTGGAGGTCCTCCGACAGCACCAGCTCTATGGGAAGTTGTCGAAATGAAAATTCTGGACACGATAAGTGCACTTCCTCGGGCACATGGTGTCCGAGCAGGGGGTAGTGGTGGACCCATCAAATGTGGAGGCAGTTGTTTCTTGGGAAACACCCAATAATGTGGTAGAGGTCTGTAGTTTCCTTGGGCTAGCAGGTTACTATCGGAGGTTCATACCCAACTTCTCCCGAGTTGTAACCCCTTTGACGACCTTGACAAAGAAGGATCAGGTTTTCATGTGGAGTGAGCAGTGCGAGGCAAACTTTATCTATCTGAAGGAGAAGTTTGTTAGTTCCCTAGTTTTGAGGCTACCAGAAGAAGGGGCGACATACGAAGTGTTCTGTGATGCTTCAGGGTAAGGCCTGGGATGTGTGTTGATGCAGTGACAAGGGGTGATCTCTTATGGGTCTAGGCAGCTACGCCCTCATGAGCGTAATTATTCCACCCATGATCTGGAGCTTGCGGCGGTCGTTTTTGCACTGAAGTTATGGCAACACTACCTCATCGGAGAACGCTTTGTGGTCTTCACAGATCACAAAAGCTTGAGGTATATCTTCTTCCAGCAGGACCTAAACTTGCAGCAACGAAGGTGGATGGAGTTCCTCCAGGATTACGACTTTGAGATATCCTACACTTCAGGGAAGGGGAATATAGTGGCTGATGCCTTGAGCAGGAGATCACAAAAGGATGCGGTCTGAGAGTCGGCAGACACCTGGAAGGCAATGGAGGAGTTGGATTCCTTACACATGGATGCGAGGATGGATATCAGTAGAGGCTGCCTGTATCATATGACAATGCAATATTCTCTGTTGCAGCAAGTGGAGGAGTCTCGGTGGGGAGACCCAGAGTGCGAAGTGATGCGTGACCGAGTTGACCAGGGCAATGCTTCGGAAGGATGGACAGAGGATGGTCAGAACCAGATGCTTTTCCAGGGAAGGTTGTTTGTTCTAGAAGCTATGCGCAACAAGGTTCTCAGCGAGTTCCATAACTCACCCCTGGTGGTACACCCAGGAGTTTCCAAGATGTACTAGGGACTGAAGAAACAGTTTTGGTGGGCCGGAGTTAAGCGAGCAGTGGCAGAGTTTGTGGCCAAGTGCTTAGTGTGTCAGCAAGTGAAGGCTGAACACCGAGTTCCAGGCAGCCTACTGTAGTCTCTAGATGTCCCCGAGTGGAAGTGGGATTACATCTCGATGGATTTCGTCACGGGACTTCCCAAGGTCCAAGGGGGATACGACGCCATCTGGGTGGTAGTGGACCGGTTGACGAAATCAGCTCACTTTCTGGCGATCAGGGAATCGATTACTATGGATGCTTTGGCATGAAATTACATGGATGAGGTGGTGCGGTTTCATGGAGTTCCAAGGTTTATAGTCTTGGATAGGGATGCATGGTTTACCTCGCAAGTCTGGAGAGGATTGCAGCATGCTTTTGGAACCCAGCTGCGCCTTAGCACTGCTTTCCATCCCCAGACAGATGGACAGATAGAGCGCACCATCCAGACCTTGGAGGATATGCTGCGGGCATGTGTTCTGGACTCAGGAGGGTCATGGGTGCGATACCTACCTCTGGTAGAGATTGCCTACAATAATAGCTATCACTTTACCATTGGTATGGCCCCGTTTGAAGCCTTGTACGGGGGACCATGCCGCTCACCTATGTATTGGACCAAAGTCGGAGAGGCGGGCATCCTTGGCCCGAAGGTGGTGCAGGGCACGACAGAGAAGGTTCAGCTCATAAGGGAAAGGATAAAAGCGGCCCAGGACCGAAAGAAGTCATATGCTGATACCAGGAGGAGACCCTTGGAGTTTGAGGTTGGAGACCACATGTTCTTGAAGGTCTCCCCTTGGTGTAGACAATGGAGGTTTGGCAAGGGGAGTAAGCTTTCTCCCAGGTTCATCGGGCCCTTTGAAGTGTTGTGGTGGGTCGGCGAAGTGGCTTATCAGCTAGCGTTACCACTACCGCTACTGAGGATACATGATGTATTCCATGTGTCCCAGCTCCATCGGTATGTGTACGAAAATTCACACGTCCTCGTTTGGGGAGAGCTGGACATCGAGGACAACATGACTTTTGTGGAGAGACCAGTGATGATCGAGGATCGCAAGGAGAAGGTGCTTCGTGGGTGAACCATTTCCTTGGTTCGTGTGTTATGGATACATGGCGGGCTTGAGGAGAGTATCTGGGAGAGGGAAGCATAAATGCGTTCCCAGTACCCAGAGTTGTTTTGAGTTTTGTTCTGTTTGTTATACCTGTTGTAGTATAACTTTTTGTCATTTTGGCTATGAAATATACTGGTTTTCCTTCCTCTGAATGTGTGTGAAAAGTCGTGGCTATGGGGAGGGGAGGACCCGACCCCTAATCAAGATGCATTAAGGTGGATGCGATTAAACTCGTATGGGCGAGTCAATGCTGCCCAAAGTGGATAGTATCTTGACATGGGGAAGGAGACTCCCCAACCCACATGGCTGGGCAGTTTGACATGTTATGTCGCTTGGTTCTTGACAGGAAAGTGTTCTTAGTTAACAATGAGGTTCACTCCTAAGAGGTATCTTTCGAGGTGGTTGTTCGGACCCTCTCTTTCCTTCTTGGTTGTTTTGATTCTTGAGGACAAGAATCATTTAAGAGGTATCTGATGTAATGGCTCGGGTTTTTGGGGTCCATTACTTTGTGAAAATCTCGTGTTGGGTTTTCGGGTCTGGGAATCTCGGTGAAGTTTGGCCAACGGTAGGCCTATTGGTAGCCTTAGCCTACCGGTAGCAGGCCTACCGGTAGCTCGGTCTACCAGTAGCCACAGCCTACCGGTAGCTCTGTCTACCGGTATCTTGGTCTACCGGTAGCTCGGTCTACCGGTGGCTCTCACCTACCCCCGCGGGGTCTTTCCAGTAGTGCTCCTTTTTGCGCGAATTGGGTTTTAAACCCTATTTTGACCCCTTCAAGATTGTTTTAAATCCCGGTAATGCCCATAAATGTTCTAATTAAATATTTAATGAATTAACCTGGTGTCTGTGTCAGTTTAGAACCCTTTAATAATGTGTGAGGCCGCGTAGTCAACCCATGACCCCCACTCCTTACGTGGTTTCACGTTCTTATCTCAACCGTCCCCCGCCCTTATAAACTAAGGGTTATCCATGGTTTCTTCTTTTCTCGATCACCCTCTGTGAGGAGTACCCTTCGTTCAGACGAGCCGATTTTCATTCAGGCGAGCCGCATCGCTATCCGTGAAGTTCCGCGCCCGGCCTTAGCATCGATCGTTGATCAACAGGTAGGGAATTTCTCCTTCGTCTCTCCCTCTCCCTTTTGTGTATCATGCGGGGTGGGAATGCTTTTGATTCTATAGAATTGGATGAACCAAACCTAAATAAATATAATGAACAGTTTCTATAATGAATGAAGGGGGGGATGTGTTTGATGCTGCTGCCTTGTTTTATGATTTTATTTTCTGAATTGTGCGGGCTTATGCCTACTGAAAATCATGGTCGTTGGTGGTCTTTTCTCTATGCACTAATGAACCCTTACCTCTGGTGATGTTTAAATGGATCGTGTTTGTGGTGGATAACCCTTACTGTGTAAAGGAATTTTGATTGATCACATATATCCGGCTAAATAAATTGAAAGCACCAGGATCAATCCCTTCTGTGATAACCCCGGTTAAGGCACGGAAATTGAAATCATAGAGTGTGTTAAATCTTATAAATCTGAAAATACTGGAATGGTCCTGCTTTGCTTGGTGGTGGTGGTTTGATTGTTCTTATTTCATGGTCTGGTTTTTGGGAGATGTGGGAGGGGATGGGATCCCCTGTTTTTATACTCTCGTTGGTTGTGAAATTGGGTATGGGATACCCTGTTTTATGCTTTCAGTGGTTGTGAATTTTAAGATCGGGTGGTTACCTTGTTATATCACGAATTGGGGTGGGATCCTCTGTTGTTGAGAAACCCTTTTTGGCTCCTGGATGTGGGACATGGGGGCTGTAACTTGGGGTTTTCTTTGGTTGTTGTGGATTTACGAGAGAACTGGGTTGTGGATGCTATAGTTAATGCTTGGATGTTGCTTTTATGGACTTGTGCTTATGCTTACTAGTTTCCCAAGTAGGTGTAGAACTTAGTTAAACATCACTACTGAACATGAAAATGAATGGGACAACTGGGTTTTGTTGGCGAGAGTTGCGACTCGGACTGAGTGTTGTTTATGTTCTTTAGGCTGGCTGAAGAAAAACCTAAACTTGGGAGAGTGCCTGTTACCTATATATATATACTTGTAGTTTTGTGTTTCTTATTCGCGCCCCACCCAAGTTGAGCACTTAGTGCCGAACACCCCCATTTCATGGGGGAGGGTGTTTTTCCCAACACTGTTAATAGTTGCTGGTTATTAGCTCCTTTTCTGATTTCTTTCCCAGATAGACCAAGTATCTTTGGGAAGGATGTGATGGCCTGAGGTCCATTATTAGTCCAAGAACCTTCGAGTGGGGTAGTGCGGTGGTTATGGCCCAGGTGTGTGCGGGCAGGTAGTTTCCCAAGTATCTTCAGGATGAGACCCAGGTGTTTACGGGCGTGGCAGTGGATCTTCTAGCCCAGGTGTCTTCGGGCGTGGTGGTGGTTGTTCTGGCCTAGGTGTTTGTAGGCATGGTTACATGTGACAGTTGTGGCCTAGGTGTGTGCGGGCAGGATTTGGCAGTGGGACTGCGTGAGGATATGGCCCAGGTGTGTGCGGGCAGGTAGTTTCCCAAGTATCTTCGGGATGAGGCCCAGGTGTCTACGGGCGTGGCAGTGGATCTTCTAGCCCAGGTGTCTTCGGGCATGGTGGTGGTTATTCTGGCCTAGGTGTTTGCAGACATGGTTACATGTGACAGTTGTTGCCCATGTGTGTGCGGGCGGGATTTGGCAGTGGGACTACGTGAGGATATGGCCCAGGTGTGTGCGGGCGGGGTGTGGCAGTGGGACTACGGTGAGAATGTCGGGATTGGTCCGATGCATCGGATGTCTTCAATAACCAGTGGGAAAGTGGCGCGGGGTACCCAAAAATCGATGTGCTATTACTATACATTACTTGACTTGCGTTATTTGGGGAGTGTGCCTTGATGAGGCTTGGGTGGATAATTTACCTTGTTAGGTGTTTGGTTTACTCTTTTCTCATGGGACTTCAGTACGTTCCACCACTTGTGCACGAGAGTCTTTGGTTTTCTCTACTGAGTATACTTGTATGCTCACCCTACGTATATAAAATTGCTTTCAGGTTTCCAGGAGGACTTCGGGGGTTGCGCGGGACCATACTAGCTCGGACCTTTGGGGTAGTTGCAGTTGCTGTTTTTCTTTCTTTGGTACATTACCTTTATAGTCACTTGTACCTTGTGGTTTTTACTTTTGGAAGATGCATATGGGAATGGTTTAATTTTGGATTTACTTTTCTCTTAGTTTTTGTGTTGTTGGGTTTTCATCATCTTATCTCCCGATCCTATAAAACAAAAAGGGTAATGCCTTCCATTTAGTGTGTGTTTTTATACCCTTGGTGCTAATCGCCACTCTGGGACCTATTGGGGGCGGGTTTTGGGGGTCATTATCTCTCCTTCAACTTAAAGAAGGAAGGGCCTGACAATCTGCTGACCCTTCCCTCCTTTTGGTGAAGGCGGGTCATGAAAATTATTTTGTGAATTAATTATGTAACATTGAGATTATTTTTGTGTATTAGTTAAATTTAGAATTAATTATGGGACATTGAGATAGTTTTCTTTTGTTTAGCTAATTATTAGATTAACTAGATAAATTGATGCGATTAATTAATGGTTGAATTAATTAATTTGATTGTAATTATTAGTTTTGTTGAGTTAACAAATGGAATTAATTTGTTTAAATATTTTAGGAGTTAGTAGTGAATGTGATGTTGTTAATGATTTATTGAATTAATTAATGGACTTTATTAATTAATTTATGAATTAATTAATGGACAATATTTGGGGGTTCTAGACATGACATTCTACACCCATGATATATATATAGGTATGATTGATAAACAGGTTGTGAGACATGGACAAATTCTCTAAATACTCATAGGGATCTAGACATGGAATTCTACACCCATGGGTTTTGAGACAAGGATTGATGCTCCAAATACTCATAAGGGTGCTATACATGACGTTCTACACCCATTAATTGACATTGGACTACAAGTCTAATTGGTCATACATGAATTCAATCAAGTGGTTAATGAAAGCCGATGTTATGTAATGATTTATGAATGTTATATGTGAAATGGTTCAGACTCCAGCACGGTCGAGACAGGTATTGAGATACGTGTGTCTAAGGGAACCTGAGTTTTTTTGGTTAAATAAATAATATCAAATAATGTGTTAAATACCTTATTTATGCATTCTATATATATAGTTATAGTTCAGACACTCATTTCTGGGTACGATCCGAAACAGGTATCTCCTTCATGTGTCCCTTAGGAACCTGAATGGGTTGTAGTTTATTTATTCAATTCTGTTATTACTTAGTTATACTAGTACATTGTTTAATTAAATTGAATTGTCTAGATTAATCTAGACACCGGTGGTCCTGGACTATTGAGATTTATATCTCACACCCTACTTGGTCCACCATTACATTGGGGTACCTGAGTAGACTCTACATGATTACAGGACATTTGATCTTTCTTATTGTTGTTTTCTTGTACTTGGAAGTTAGGAGGAAAGGACCGTGCAAGAGCTTGGGATACTCATGGAGATCACCTTTGTGGCTTTGAGTCTTTTCCTTATTTCTATACTGATATGTAAATCATGATGTTTTGTTTACTACTTTCAGATATGTATCACCATGACATGCATGCATTGTATAAACTGGCATTAACCACTTTCTTTATTCAGTTGAAAATTTCTTTATATATGTTTCTATTGTTGTCTGAGTTTATAATCTATTTTTGTTGTGCACTCTGAATGTGAGGGTATAGTCTCCCCACTCACTATCCATATACCCTCACTTCTAGTCGGCAACCTCCGGTGTATGGGGAAATATGCTTGAGGCCATGTGTAGACCGATATGACTACTGGGTCGAGGGTAAGTTGGGTCAGGACGTTATAATGTGGAATTAGAGATTCTGTTCTTCTTTCGGTTTTACATTGTCCTTCTATTTTTGGATGGTAGACATGATACTAGGAAAGTGTCAGCACTTGATTCATATTTGTTCCTAGGAATGATCACACCAAATACATGAAATTACCAAGTGGACATGGTTGGGAATTGATGTTGATACTATTTTATATTATAGTTGATATGCTTTCACCTTGACTGACTAGTGTACTTTACAATGCTTATTGATTTTGAAAATTTTATAAATTTTCCTTAGCATAATATGGAAAGGATGTTTTATTACATGAATCATCTTAGACACTTAGAGATTCACATTCCATTTATAAAAAATTCCATATAGTTTCATTGGTAGGATTCCTGCTAATTTTGATTGTGTGCCTTGGGTGTAATACAATGTTTGATCTACTTTAGAATGAATTATTAAATATCTTGTTTCAGTGATAGATTTAACATGATTGAGTGTTTATATACAATTATTCATTTGAAATTAACATGCTTTTATTTTATTCCCTTATTCTGAGAAATACCAAAATTCTGTGTTACTGCATGTGATAACATATTAGAAATATTTTGATTTGTAAATAGCTGCATTGGGGAAAATTGATTGGTTTCATTTATGATGGGAGCCAGTATTATTTGTATGGTGTATGGGAGACTTATAATTGGAAAAAGGGTAACTCGTGTATTCGAATGATTGAAAAAGGGTTTCTAATGTTAAAATGTTAAATGAACATTGATTGTGATGAATGGGAGACAAATGCTAGCGGTAAGGTGTATGGACACCTTATCAATTGGTAGATGGACACACATGTGTTTGAGCCTTGTATAACCATAATGTGTCTAGAAATGGTTATAAATGTGAATCTATTGAGTTTTCATTGAATGAAATTTTTTGGGTTGCATTTTCAAGAACCCAGATTATAATAAATGGAACCCTCGGAGGTTGCCTCTGTGTTAAGAAGGAATTTATATACTAATTTTCCTATTTAAAATGAAATGAATGTAAATGTTAAATTTTTAAAGGGGGGTTTTCTTTGTTTTCACTGTGAGATTTTTGACGTTGGTACCGTTTAAGTGTCATTGTCCCTGGTAGAAATTTTGGGTTTTAAAGAATACCACCTTTTTTTTGAGTGGTGGTCATTATATCTTAACATGTGGTTTTGGGTTAATGAAATGAAGAATACTTAGCACATTAGGTTTGAAATGCCCCAAGCATGGTCAGCTGTTAAAGATGTTATTGGGTTAACTCCAAATTAGAGTTATTGGGCGTTAAGGTACGGTCAACCCACTGCTCGGGAGGACTTTTGGGACTCGGGTGTTTTTATACACCAGTCAGTTTAAAATTTCATCTTTCATGCGAGATGTTGACATGGTGATCATGGTTTGTGGAATGTCACACATGCATTTAAGGTGTTTCTGAAATAGTGTGCTTGAGATTAGCTAGTCTTTCCATTCCATGACATGGACACTCCTAAGGTGGGTTGTGTAACATCGATCAGTTCCGATAAATGTGTCATTGCTTGTTTGGACTAAAGACTCAATAAGGTTGGTGGTGTGCAATTTTTTTTGAAAACTCTATTTATTTTTGGAATAGTTTTAGTTGTATTATTTGAATTAACATGTATGCCTTGGGTGAAATAGGCATCGAGTTTTGGTTGATGACACATCAGTAGGTGAAGCCAGGCTTTTTTTAAAGAGTTGATCAGTAATAGTTCGACTGATCTTCTGGTGACCTGGGTTTACTCTTAGTGTGATCTTCCGATTGATATGAGCATGTCCCCTATCTTGACCTCTTCTTAGATCCACTGAGATAGTTTTTAGTCTTATGTTGTTTTATAGTTTTAAAAATAGATGGGCTTGATGGGTAGTTATTATCTGGGTGGTACGCGGGATGCGTAGATCATTGGGTTATGACTTTGTTCATGCTAGAGCGTGATAGTTTTAAAGTATCCTTATGATGGATTGGTATGGGAAGGTCAGAGGATGTTGGGTAGGGATTTTTGTATACATGTTATTAGTGTTGAAATCATTTTAGAGTCATGATGCCGGTTTAACGATGGGTATGTGTTCAATGGTTCGGTGATGTCTTTTAAGGAAAAAGTTGTAGCTTGGGGTTTTAAAATGATTAAAAGTGCATTGTGCATTTAGAAATGAAACACGATAATTCAAATGAGACTTCTTGACCTTGGTGGGTTGGTTGATGCTGTATTAGTTCCCGATGGCTTCTCAGGGATGAGAAGTTTGTAAGGTGGGTAGTTTGTAGAGACCCATGATTTTGTATGAGGGTAATATATGAAATATTTTGAATTTTTTCATTTACTACACGTTTTGGTTTTAAAACCAATCATTGGAATGAAGTTTCATGAGTTGATATATTTTTAGGTGTTGATAACAGGATTGGGTAAATGCTTGAGCATTTTCCTGGATGGAAGGATGGGTTTTGGGAGAACAGGACCAGGCAGTGATGTTCACATGTGCATAGTTAGTCAAACCATATGGGTCAGATGTGCATAATATAACAGGTGTCTAGTAGCGGATGCTCGGTCTGTGCATAGTCTATCAGACCTTGTGAGTCAAACCATATGGTCTACCCAGTTTTGATTTTCGGGTTAAATTAATTTAATTAAATTCATGGTTGAAAGTAATTTAATTAAATGAGTTAATGGGGGTTCATTTAATTAAATTAATGTTTAGATAATTTTATTAAATGATGTTGAGATGGAGAAGTTATTTAATTAAATTGATATGAAAAGAATTTTTTTAAATGATGATGACTTGGATTCTTTATTTAATTAAATTGAGATGATATAATTTCATTAAATGACATATAAATGAGGAGTTGAAGGTTATAATAGAATGGTAATATTACATGGTAATATTAAATGACGATTAAATGAGGATTTGTGGTTTCATTTAATTTAATTAATGGTATAGAGGAATTTAATTAATTAATGGAAAATGGAGGTTTTATTTAATTAAAATCTAGGTTAAAAAGAATTTAATTAGTCATTGAAAAATGGGGGTTATTATTTAATAAAATTTATGTTGAGATAATTTGAATAAATAATATTGATGAGGTTTTATTTTTTAATTTAATTTAATTGTTTTGAACGAATTTAATTAAATAACACAAAGTTGGGAATTTATTTAATTAAATTCAATTGGAATGAATTTAATTAAATAATGAGTAATGAGGTGTTGAAGTTTATCTAATAGGAGTTTTATTTAATTGATAATAATAATAATAATAATAATATAATGGTGGTTATTATTATTATTATTATTATATTAATTCTATATTTTTTAAGGTTTTTTAAAAAAAAATAGGGAGAAAATAAGAGGGAGGTGCACGACCCCTCTTCTCAAATGTGAAGCAGTAGTACACATCCCCCCTCCCATGTGAGGCATGTACCCCCTTCTGCCCAGATCTTCTTCACATGCCTGGATCCTTCCGATCCCTTCATGGAGTTTGGTTGTCTTAGTAAGGGTTGTGCAACTAGCTTCTCGAAACCCGTTGGTCCATATTCTGATGATCACCACCGAAGGAAAAGTGATTCGGCATGATTCGGTTCACCACTGCCATTTTCGGGTGCGACGATAAATTTCAAGAGCACATATGCTTTTGTTGAGGTATGTGTATGCGAGCAGGTTACAATATGAGTTAGGAAGCTTTGGATCAGCCAAATTTGTTGAGTTAGGATTCTAAACTTTGCCGAATTAATAAAATGCAGTTATTTATTTATTTATTGCTTTTGATAAAGTTGACTGAAATGTTGGATTAAATTATTAATTGGTGGGATTACTAATTAACTTTTCCATGTCGAGATAATTAATTATGAGTTAATTATGTTCTTTTAGATGATAATTAATTGAGGGATTAATTATGAGTAATTAATTTGGTTTTGTTGATATAATTAGTTATGAATTAATTATGTTCTTTGAGATGATAATTAATGGAGGGATTAATTATGAGTAATTAATTTGGTTATGTTGTGATAATTAATTATGAACTAATTATGTTCATTGAGATACTAATTTATCTGGGGATTAATTATGTGTAATTAATATTGTTGAGTTGAGATAATTAATTATGAATTAATTATGTGCTTTGAGATAAAATTAATCGAGGGATTAATTATGAGTAATTAATTTTGTTAAGTTGAGATTATTAAGTATGAATTAATTATGTGATTTGAGATGATAATTAATCGAGAAATTAATCATGCGATATTAATTTGGTTAAGTTGAAATAATTAATTATAAATTAATTATGTGTATTGAGATGATAATTAACCAAGAAATTAATTATGAGATATTAATTTTGGTTAATTTAAAATAATTAATTGTGAATTAATTATGTGCTTTGAGATGATAATTAATCCAGGATTTAATTATGAGATATTAATTTGATTAAGTTGAAATAATTAATTATGAATTAATAATGTCCTTTGAGATGATAATTAATTGGGGGATTGATTATTATATATTAAACTGGTTAAATCGAGATAATTAATTGGGAATTAGCTATGTGTCATGAGCATATAATATAGATAATTAATTAGGAGGTTAGTTATGAGATATTGATTTGGGATAAGTTGATATAATTAATTTTTGAATTAATTATGTTATATTGAAATGGTTGTTATAGAGATAATTAATTTGGGAATTAATTATGTGATTTTCGAATGGTTTTGCTGAGATAATTATTTTGTGAATTAATTATCTAATATTGATATGGTTTTCATATAATAATTAATTATAGAATTAATTATGTGATATTGAGATAGTTTCCTTTTGACTAGTTAATTGTTAAATTAACTACAAAAATTGATGAGATTAATTAATGGTTGAATTAATTAATGTTATAGTAATTATTAGTTAATTATTGAGTTAACTAATGGAATTTATGTGTTTAACTATTTGTTGAGTTAGTAGTGAATGTGATGTTGTTAATGTGTTATTGAATTAATTAATGGACTTGATTTATTATTTTATTAATTAATTAATGGACATGATCTTGGGGTGCTAGACATGAAATTATACACCCACTATATATATATATATATATGTATGATTGATAAACGGGTTGTGAGATAGGGACTGTCACTCCAAATATTCACAGGGTTTTAGAAATATAATTCTACACCTAATATGCATGAAAAGTTTCTTTTAGGTGATAGGAACTGATGCTCCAAATACCCATGGGTTGTTATACAAGGATTGATGCTCCAAATACTCACGAGTGTGCTAGACATGATGTTCTGCACCCATTAATTTACATTGGATTGTAGGTCTAATTTTTCGTACATGAAATAAATTAAATGGTTAATGAAAGATGATGTTATGTAATGATTTTTGAATTGAATATGAGAAATGGTTTAGACTCCGGCATGACTTAGAAAGGTATTGAGATACAGGTGTCCAGGGGAACCCAGTGATTTTTGCGATTAAATAAAGAATGTCAAATAATGTGTTAACCATTTTATTTAGGCATTATATATATATAGTTCTTATTCAGACTCTTTTTTCTAGCTACGAGCCAAAGCAGGTATCTTCGTCAGGTGTCCCTTAGGAACCTAGATGGGTTGTATTTTATTTATTAAATTCAATTATTACTTCGTTATACCTATACACTATTTAATTATAATGATTTATCTAGATTGATATAGACATCAATTTTCCCGACCTATTGATATTTATATCTCACAACCTACTCAGAAAGCCATTACACTGGGGTACCCTAGTAGACTCTAATTGTTTTTAGGACCTTGAATCTTGTGTGTTGATGTTTTCTTGTACTTGGTAGTTAGGAGCAAAGGACCAAGCGGGAGCTCAAGATGCTTGTGAAGATCTACCTTGGGGATTTGAGTCTTTTCCTTATTTCTACATTAATATGTAAAGCATGTTGTTTTGTTTACTATTTTCTGATATATATCACCCTGATATGTATGCATTATATAAACTGGCATTGTCCATTTTCTTTAATCAATTGACTATTTCTTTATATCTGCTTATGTTTTTGTCAAAGTTTATTATCTATTTCTATTGTGCACTCTGAATATGAGGGTACTGTCTCCCCACTAACTATCCATAGACCCTTGCTTCTAGTCGGTCACCTCAGGCCTACGAGGATACGTGTTTGAGGTTATGTGGCAACCGGTCTAGCTACCAGTTCAAGGGTAAGACGGGCCATGATGTTACAATGTTTCTAAATAAAATAAGGTTTTTACTCTTCAACGAGTAACATAAAAATTGATTTTTATTTATGTGAAAATAGTTTGGGATAAACTATTTTCATTAACAATTTTCAATGAAGGGTGATTAAATTATTAGGGTCTTATATTTTTATATAAATTAATATATTATTATATTTTCTCATTCTTATATCTAATTATTCATTCCTAATATTTTATTTTTGTATATTTCTCTAGTTATCTACATTCAATTATAAATTAGCTTACCTAAATTTATTATTGGACATGGAATGAGTCTGAGTGGATGTTGGTTAAATATGATTTTAAATCACACAACTTATTAATTAATTATTGTGAATGATCATAAATGATAAGGATTATATTTTACTATATGGAAACACAATAAAAACGATTTTTTTTCAAATAAAATCTGAATTTGAATGGATTATTAATTAAGAGTATTATAATTTTTACCTTATATTGACTCCAAATTTATTAATTATTGTATATTTTCATTTTTAGATGATTATTTAATTATATTATTTTCAAATTTTATTTTTTTATAATAGATAATAAATTTTTAATTGATGAACCAACTTAAGGATCAGAATTCTCCAAGGGTTCAATCAAACATTTAACACATATTATACCTATTACATACTAATTAGTGAAAAATTATGCAAATTTATAAATGTTAATATTTAATGGAATTAATTATGTTTCATAGGTGGTCATTATTTTTATAACTACTATTATTGATTAGTTGACATAGATTAATATAAGAATCCATTGATTGTGAAACATTTTTAGAGAACATATTTCTACTTTTATTTTGATAATTAATCATGGTTTACAAGTTAAATGGTTTTTTGGGAAAAATGTTTTTATGAATGAAAACTCAATATAAAAAAACATGGTTGATCTAATAATAATATTTTTCAAAAATCTAGGGATTATAAATATTTTATGAAATCTAAATAATGATATAAAATTGGCTGAATGTAATAAAATTCAACATGTAGAATACTCTATGAAGAAATGGAAACTGAGGAAAAGAAATTGAATAGAGTTTGATTAAAATTCATTGTAAAACCACATGATTTTATAACACGTATCTTTTTAAATATAATTTCTTTGATAACATAGGATCCACACTACACCAATCTTAAACGAACAAAGATATAGAATTAAATATCATTATTCTAATATGACTATTATAACCTATCCATTCAATTAGAGGGCATGAATAGAGGAAAAAAAATAATGAAATTAATATTATATATATTTAATCATTTTTTTTGAAATTTATCTATATGATTTTACAAACATAATATGAGAATGAATCCAATTTTACGCATTAAAAAGCTATATTTTTAAAAAGGCAGTTTTACCACCTTTTATTGGTGTTCATGTTTTATAAAAAATTGAACTTTTATAAATTATATATAAAAAAGTAAATTTTTTTTTGAATAAATAATATTAAAATTTAATTCTGATAAATATTTGGTATTTTTTAGTAACACACATTTTTGAGGAATAGTAACTTGACCTTTGAAATAGTAATGTGACCCTTAGGAATAGTAATTCAGCGAATAGAATAGTAACATCACCTATAAAAGTATAAATATAATTTTGGAATCTTATAAGTGGTAATTTTATATAATTATATCATAGTATATCTCAAGAAAATTCAAATTTATTAATTAAGTAATGATTTTCTATAAAACATAAATATTTATTTACAATCATCAAATTAATACAATGATTAAAAATAACATTTATATTCATGAAATAGAATCATAAATTACTATCTTGATGTCTTATGATTATAGTTAAATTTTATGAGACCTTAATTAATTTTTCAAAGTGCTATAAAATCAGTTATAATTTTAAAAGTTTTATTTTTTTGAGTAAATGATTATATTAATTAAAAATAAAATTTATCTTATTTAGAACATTATTTTCATAATATGGATTTCATTTTTTAATTTTACACATTGAATAATTTTTACAGTAAATTTTTGTTATTTTTCTAAAATACATGATTTTTTTTGTGAATAGTAAAATATGATAATTTAAGTTATACATACATTATAAGTTAAATACACTATTCATGAATCCATGGATGATGTAATAACAATTGGTTTGAACTCACATGAACTAATTACTATGTTTATTGACAAGAATCATCACTATTTCTTTTATTGATTGAAAATAATAGAATAATGTATAAAATACTCACGAAACACCCCTCTCCCCCATAATATATACCACTACTCACCACTCCTTCTCCTCAAGAATCCAAAGCCTTGATCCTTTATTATATTCTGACCATTTCTTCTCCCAATACTCTCCCCGACATTATTCTATTTATTATCTCCCCAATATAAAATTTCTAAGTCCCTTAAGGAGGTTCTCAAGGAGAAGAATTCAAGAGGTAAATCCTTTTTCTTTCTCATTCAATTTCTTTTAATTTTGTTTCTTATTATTATATCTTTACCCATTCTATCCAAAGTAACATTATTACAAAAATATCTTATATATACTTCAATTTTAGTATTTTAATTGAAAATACATAATCAAAACCCTTCTCTTCTCCATTTTATTCTAAAAATGAAAACATCATCCATGAGGTGCCAATTTATGACATTTTTGGATGACAGGTTTTCATTTTTAAATTACGCCTTCAAACCTGGTCATAAAACCATTTTATGGTTAAAAACGAATATAATATTTTTATTAAAAAATAATTAATATTATTTAACCAATACACACACACACACATAATATGAATTCATAAGAGAAAACTAGTTTGCGAATATAAAAAAACACCAAAATAATCAATACAATTGTCACTAAACCTTTATCTAATGATTCATCCTAATACCATATAAATTAATGAAATATATGACCATTTAATATTCTGGAAGTTAATTAGTAACATATAATTTAAATTTTGGAATACAATTCTCATATTAGATGATTTTTCAAACGAGTATACAAGTAAACCGATCATGAAACCAAGGAAACGACTGCTCCTAAATGATAAGATTGTTCCGTATATATCATTTAGACTTCAATAATTTTAAAAAATAAACATAAAATAAACATAATAATTATAGAAATGGTTCCAAATTAATCAATTAATGTATTTAAACTGATTATATTGTACATTATGATAATGTTCAGAACACATTTGGATATAATGTATGGGGTTTCTCATCTCACATTTATTTTCATTAGATTTCCACTATTCTGTAAATATTTCATGTATGTGGTGTATGTATAATTCCATTTGATATATAATATCATGAATCTATTAATATTCATGGTATTAAATGATTCAATTTAGGATTATTAATTTTTGGTCATTCAATTCAATTGATTACAAAGTGATATGATATTCTTTATGAACCTATATTTTTCCTTCGTGTTACACTTCCTCCCTGATTACCCTAATGTAACTATTGTTAGGATGGTATGTTTGAGTATGATATACTCTGTTATACCAAACGTAGGATCAAATATATAAGTATGAGATGATCAAATACAAGAGGGGGGGGGGGGGTGAATTGTACTTTTAAAAAAATCCCTAAGTAAATTTTACATAACCAAAATTCACAACACCTCTAAGTCCTAATAACATGCTTGATTCTAGAAAAGTGATTCCGAAAATGAAACTTAACAAAAGTTTACACCAACTAAGATTCTACCTTAAAGCGTATAGAATCTAACTAAATTAGAGTAAAAGTAAGGAAGTATAAGAAAGTTATAATTTCATCAACAATACAAAATGCTGCGGGAAAACTTGTAACAAAAACAAGTAACAAGTAATAAGTCTTTTAACCCAAAGATAAGGGTATCCAACAACCTTGGATAAAGGTCCCTTGATTTATAATTTCAAGAAAGTCTATCTTACCCACACTAGGGTAAGCCCTCGATACGAATATCAGAGTCTGTCTTGCTATCCCCGTAAGCCCTCAACTATCAGGTAGTCAACATCTCTATCTTACTTAGTAAGGAAGCCCTCAAATTCAAGGTGTTGGAACCTATGTCTTCCTATCCCCAGAATCCCTCGATTGTATACAACAACAATCGGAGTCGCATGAAGAAAATATGCAAAAGGAAAAGTTTGAATAATCCGTTAAAACTTTTTGCATGAAGCTTGAGAGTTGATAAAAGCCTCTCTCTCTAGAAATCACTTCAGGAAGTTCTGAGCACCAAAATTACAAAAAAGTCCCGTGCACGTTCAAATGAGCTCCTATTTATAGGTGAAGCTCCAACGGTCACCTCCCTCCTCCAACAGTCATATTCTTCCTTGAATTTTGGAGGGACCTGTACACATGTCACTCAAACAATGATTAGTTAATAACTAAAAGCACGACATCGTTTTGTAATAGAACAAGTGTAAGCATAACTAATCTGATATTCGTAATAGAGTAGAAAATAAAAGTTTGCAATGGAAAAGGTTAAAGTTCAGAATGGAAGTAAAAATAAATTCGGATTCTATAACCTTAAGAAAATTCATATTTTGTTTTGTAGGAATTCAGAACCTGAATTCTATAGAAATTGGGAGACTGAATTTTAAGGAAATTCAGAGTCTGATTTTACTAGAATTCGGAACTAGAACTTACAAAGTTCAGAGTGGAACTTTATGAGAGTTCGTATCCAGAATTCAGAGTGGAACTTCATGAGAGTTCGTATCCAAAATTTGGAGTTGAACTTCATGAGAGTTCGTATCCATAATTCGGAGTTGAACTTCATTAGATTTCATATCCAGAATTCAGAGTTAAACTTCGTTAGAGTTCATATCCAGAATTTGGAGTTGAACTTCATTAGAGTTCGTATCCATAATTCGGAGTTGAACTTCATTAGAGTTCGTATCCAAAATTCGGTGTTGAACTTCATTAGAGTTTGTATCCAGAATTCGGAGTTGAACTTCATTAGAGTTCATATCCATAATTCGAATCCTAAAAAAGAATGCTTCATGTCTAAGTATTATACGATTCCGAGGTTTTAGATATGAATCTGATTTTTATACTTAAGAAAAATATTGATATGAGTAATGAAAACAAAGTAGGGGTAAATTTCCTCTGGGAAGGAAATTTTCCTTATGGAAGTAAAACAGGAGTAAAATGAAAATTTCCTTAAGAAAAGGTGTTTGTTATTTTCAAAATAAGAGGAATGGCACTACTGGAAATATGACTTTTACCAACGGTTTTGGCCAAATCGTTGGTATAGTTCATTAATTTGGACCTATACCAACGGTTTGTCCAAAACTGTTGGTATAGGTCACTTATATGGACATATACCAACGGTTTTGGACAAACCGTTGGTATAGGGGGGGGGGGACCTATAGGACCTATACCAACGGTTTTGGCCAAACCGTTGGTATAGGTCCATTATAGAGACCCTATACCAACGGTTTGTCCAAAACCGCTGGTATAGGTCCTAAAATCAAAGGACTTATACCAACGGTTCTCAAAACCATTGGTATAAGTCTATACCAACGGTTTTGAGAACCGTTGGTACATGTCCTTCAATTTTTAATCGAATCTTCTTAACGAGAACATTATATAAATCAAAATTTAAAATTATTATAACAATACATATATATATTTATGAAATTATGTTCACAAAAGTCATGTTAGGTTAGTGGTTAAGTCATTCAATTATAAACTAGAGGTCCTGGGATCAAATCCCACTGAATGTTTTTTTTTGAAATACATATACCAACGGTTTTGAGAACCGTTGGTATAGGTTTTCATATTACTTATACCAACGGTTTTCCCAAAACCGTTGGTATAGACCTATTGTCACGGCTTACTTGCCAACGGTCCTCCAAACCGTTGGTATAGCCTATACCAACGGTTTGAGGGCCTATACCAACGGTTCCAAACCGTTGGTATAGGGTATTTTTTCAGTAGTGTGGTAAAGTCATAAGGAAACCTTGATGACTTATCAATCTCCCCCATGAATGAAGGAATGAAAAAAGTCATAAGGAAAACCTTATTGACTCAACAATCTCCCCCTTTTTGGAAAGCACAAACATCCTTACGAAAAAGAATGTAATGACTTAGAATAAATTTCTAGACTTGAAATTAAAGCTTATCTCCCTTTGTTTATGATCAATGGTGAATACGACTAACTCCCCCTTAGGATTTTAAACTCTAAGGATCGTATTCTAGATTTCCAGAATGAGAGATTTCATTTGAATAAAGAATTTTTAATGAGAACTCCCCCTTACTTAAGGATATTTATTCTTAACTTAGAAAATTTTCTTCTCCCTTTTAGATTTTTCCTTCTCCATTTTGAGTTCTTTTTTCTTCTCCCCCTTTGTTATTTTCAAAAAGTGTTTGAGGGAATGGAAAAGAAATATGGTACCTGAAACATTAAAGACATACAACTAAGACAAGCATCGATAATTTCATTATTATTGGAAATATTAGTACAAGGGAAAATACAAAAAAAGGTCAGATTGGTATATTTGTATTCTTTTTCCTTGGGTATTAGCTTCTTCAGAAGGATTTTTAGCTTATTTAACTCTTTGTGGTCCTCCTCAGATTGCTTTTCTATGGTTTTAATCCTATTATATTGAGCCTTGAGAGCCTCAGACTGAGCCTTAAGATCTTCATCCTGATTTTCAAGCTTCTATTTGATCTCAATCCGGAGATCTCTTTCCCTTTTCCAGCTTTGAGCAACTGAGTTAAGATTCCCATTCAGATCCTTCACCTGTTGATTCTAAGTATTTTGATCAAGGGTTATCTTTTCCTGAAGATTCTTTATCTTGGAATCCTCGATATAAAAATATTCTTTTACATCATTTTAAAAGGTATCAAGCTCTGTCAAATCCTCATCGATTTTCTTTGACCATAAAGTCATTTTGCTGCAAGATTTTCTATTGACCTCATAATTGATAAGGAAATTTTTATGTTCAGCCTCAATCTTTACACATTTATCCATCACCATGGATACAGATTCTGACTTCTTATTTAAGCTGTGCTGAAGCCCCTGACATCTGGAGTCTATTGTAGGAAAGATCAGAATTGTATCCACCAATTTCTTCAGAGACTCAACAACAAAATCGTGTCCCAGTGCAGATGAATCTGAATCCGACATCTTGCTAGGTGAATTTTCTTCTTCAATTTCCACAAGCTTTCTTTTAGAATAGCCTCCAACTTTCTTTTTCCTTATGATATCTTTCATTGGGGTGTCCATAAGCACTTTCTTACCCTTATCAACTTTCGGAATGGTTCCCTCATCTGAAGATTTTTCCTCATTTTCAGATAATTGAACTATCATGTCTTCATCAGGTTTTTCCTTCTCTGCTCATTCCTCAACAAAGTGCTTTTCATTGATTTCTTCCTCAAATAATTCATTCTCTTTCTCTTCTTCCTTGTCTTCATCTTTCTTTCCATCTTTCAATTCTTCCTTTCTAGGAGTGACAAGCTTTGAGGACTCTACCTCAGATGTTCAGAGTGGTAAATTTTCTAATGGATTTGCCTTATCATGATATTCTTCAACTTGTTTAATCATATCATCTAAATCACCACTTTATTCTTATTCTTCTTTTCTTATTCTACTTCCTCTTCTTCTTCGGTTTCTTTAACAACTTCTTCTTCTACTTCTTCAACAACTTCTTTCTCTTTATATTTTTCCAGAGGGAAGAAATTCTTCCTAGGAGTTTCGGGTCATGGATCGAAAAGGAAAGTTTCCGGTACTGGAATATTTTCGGAAGCTACTTTTATGGCTTTCAAAAGAGATTGTACAACTTCAGTCTCATACATTTTCTTCTTTATCTTCTTCTCTTTTTCTATCTTCTCAATATATTCAACAATATTCTCTCTTAAAGACTTAGCTTCAGCAGGGTCCAATCTGAACCGAGGTTCCCCTTCTTTCCTCTTTTCCTCATCTTCCCTCCATTTTGCAACCACCTCATCCGGATACGCTTTTTGTTTATTTGGTTTGGGAGGTGCAGATTGAGCTTCCTTACCTTTTGGAGTTTTGTTTATCTCCTCCACTTCCTTCAGCTTACTTTTCTTTCCAACCTTCTTCATAGTATAGAATATATACGTATGAGATGCTCAAATACAAGAGGGGGGGGGGGGGGGTGAATTGTACTTTTAAAAAAATACCTAAGGAAATTTTGCATAACCAAAATTCACAACACCTCTAAGTCCTAATTACTTGCTTGATTCTGGAAAAGTGATTCTGGAAATGAAACTTAACAAAAGTTTACACCAACTAAGATTCTACCTTAAAGTGTATAGAATCAAACTAAATCAGAGTACAAGTAAGGAAGTATAAGAAAGTTATACTTTCCTTAACAATACAAAATGCAGCGAAAAAACTTGTAAAAAAAACAAGTAACAAGTAATAAGTCTTTTAACCCAAAGAGAAGGGTATCCAACAACCTTGGATAAAGCTCCCTTGATTTATACTTTCAAGAAAGTCTGTCTTATCCACACCAGGGTAAGCCCTTGATATGAAGATAAGAGTCTATCTTGCTATCCCCGCAAGCCCTAAACTATCAGGTAGTCGACACCTCTGTCTTCCTCAACAAGGAAGACCTCAACTTCAAGGTATTGGAACCTCTGTCTTCCTATCCCCGGAAGCCCTCGATTGTACACAGCAAAAATTGGAGTCACACAAAACAAATCTACACAAGGTAAAGTTTGAACAATCCATTCAAAATTTCTGCACGAAGCTTGAGAGTTGATAAGAGCCTCTCTCTCTAGAAATCACTTCAGGAAGTTCTAAGCACCAAAATTCCAAAAAAGTCCTGAGCATGTTTAAATGAGCTCCTATTTATAGGTGAATCTCCAACGGTCGGCTCCCTCCTTTAACATTCATATTCTTCCTTGAATTTTGGAGGGACCTGTACACATGTCACTCAAATAACGGTTAGTTAATAACTGAAAGCACAACATCGTTTTGTAATAGAACAAGTGTAAGCATAAATAAACCGATATTCGGAATGGAGTAGAAAATGAATGTTCGGAATGGAAAAGGATAAAGTTCGGAATGGAAGTAAAAATAAATTTTGAGTCTATAACCTTAAGAAAATTCGTATTATGTTTTGTAGGAATTCGGAACCTGAATTATATAGAAATCTGGAGTCTGAATTTCAAGGAAATTCGGAGTATGATTTTACTAGAATTCGGAACCCAAAATTATGAAGTTCGGAGTGTAACTTTATGAGAGTTCGTATCCAGAATTCGGAGTGGAACTTCATGAGAGTTCGTATCCAAAATTCAGAGTTGAACTTCATGAGAGTTCGTATCCATAATTCAGAGTTGAACTTCATTAGAGTTCGTATCCATAATTCAGAGTTGAACTTTATTAGAGTTTTTATCTAGAATTCAGAGTTGAACTTCATTAGAGTTCTTATCCAGAATTCGAAGTTGAACTTCATTAGAGTTCGTATCCAGAATTCGGAGTTGAACTTCATTAGTGTTCATATCCAGAATTTGAAGTTGAACTTCATTAGAGTTCGTATCCAGAATTCGGATCCTATAACAGAATGCTTCATGTTTAAGTATTATACGATTCCGAGGTTTTAGATATGAATATAATTTTTATACTTAAGAAAAATATTGATATGAGTAATGAAAACAAGGTAGGGTTAAATTTCCTCTGGGAAGGAAATTTTCCTTATGGAAGTAAAACAGGGGTAAAATGAAATTTTCCTTAAGAAAAGGTGTTTGTGATTTTCAAAACAAGAGGAATGGTAAAGTCATAAGGAAACCTTGATGACTTATCAATCTCCCCCATGAATGAAGGAATAGAAAAAGTCATAAGGAAAACCTTATTGAATCAACAACTATTATTTGAGAGAACTCCGTAATATTTATTAATCAACCATTACTTTTATAAAAAACTAATTTTATCATGAAAATCATTCTTATTTAATTTCTAGTTTTATACAAACATTTATGCCTTTTATGTTTTAAAGAATCATTAAAGTGTTCACTTAAACCGCACTAAAGTAGCCCATTAATAAATATTCTTAAAAACTATTTTTACATGTTTTCACTTTAGATGGAAATAATATTGCCTAAAACTTAATTTCATTGTCCATAACTTTTCATTTCTAGGATGTACATGTTTTCAATCAGATTTTTATGAAAAATAAAAATTATTTTCTGAAATAAATCTTCTTTCCAAACTAAAATATTTTCTCTCTCAATAATTTACCGTTGATATTATTAGAGTATATAAAAGTGGAATGGGAAACTTTGATTTTTAGATAAATTATTTATATGAAGAATTATTTGGACATTCAGTGATGGGTGGTTCCAATTATAGCCCCCTGATGCATCGACTAGTCTCACAAGACAAACACTTTTGTGACAAACCCTTTATATTTGTTTCAAAATATAATTAGATGGTTTTTTGCCCACATTGATAAACTATTTCAATGGTACAATGGTTCATGTTCTAGATACATGGATAATAAAGATTATGGATAATATTCATTTTTTATTTGGTTATTATTTTCTTCTGGATTTTCACTATGACAAAATCTATGGAATCATTTTGATTCTCACTTTATTTATTGGAATGTTTTTTTCAATAAATCACCTTTCCAGATTGATTATACTTATTGATTCAAGTTATCTTTTTTTTTTCTTCCTAACCCTTACTGAGCATTTGTACTGAACCTTTTATTTTTTCCTTCCCCTGGTTATGAAGAGGAGTGTAATTAATGAGTTCTCAAGGATATAGTTTTATTATCTTTTATTATATATTATATATTTATTCTTTTCCCAATATAAATAGGGTTCCATGCATGTATATAGTTCTTCAAGAATACTAAAATGATACATCCTGATTATGTGACATATTATATCTATTCCATTGTAATAAAACAACCATCAACTCTGGATAAATAGGTTGGGGTTGTTATAGTTGGTATAAGAGAACTTTAATTAGAATCCTTGGGAACCAGATTTATGATACATAGTTTAGGGAAAGTAACCCTAATATAAAATTTGAGGATAATAATATAATAACATCATACAATTTTTATAATTATTTATTAAGTGGTTTATCAAGAAAATACACACATTTCGGGACACTGCAAGTGGATGTGGTTATGAAACAAATTTACCTAGGGGAAATAACCCAGACAAGGTGTCCCATACCAGACTCAGGGTAACCTGGTAAACGATGAAGGGACTTACTACAAAACAAGTTTGACCATCCCTTGGGATATTCTTAGGATAACACACATTTTCTTTACAAACCATTATGATGGGTTTAAAAGTAAATATTTCCCCAAAAACAATGTTTACGATTATGAGTTTAGCTACACATATATTTTCAATTGATATTAATTATTTTACTAGTTCTGGGATTATACATTAAGTTTCATAATGTTATCACTTAATAATGTGTATGTCTTCATTTAGAAATGGTTTCAAAAATAATGAATGGTAACTTCATCAATAAACATGATCCAATGAGTAATAAGGATAATATCTATTATGGTCTTATACCAATCTTTCTAAGGGAACATGTATCCCAAAAATTATCATCATATGAGGACATAATATCATATGATAATAAGAAAATGAATCAATTATATATGTATTATGGATTTGGAGGGAAGCATGAGAATAAGAGTACTGATAGAAAATGATGGATAAGGGAAATAAGAGATAGAATTATTTTCCCATATGTGATAATTATTGAAAGAAACACAAGGTTACTTGCTTTAATAGAATGGGAACTTTCTACAAGTGTGAAGAGAAAGGCCAACATTCATGTGGGTTCAAGTGTAAGAAAAAGGTTTATAATGTGAAATTCTTCAACTGGAAAAATGTTGGAAACTACATAGATCAATGTCTGATGCATCGAAGTAATATATGACAAAAAAGATAAAATATCATGGTTAATCTTATTCAACTATCTCAAATGAAGATAAATGAATAATGTATTTTTGTTTTGGTTTCATAAAAAATGTTATGATTCATTGGTTGTAAGAATCATGAAATATATAAGGATTGTACTTCAGTACCTACTCCTCAATGATTTGAAATCATATACTGAATGGTACAAAAAAAGAGACTTAGTGGAAAGTGGAACATTTGGGAAAATACATGGTTTAAGGAAAGATAACATATGTTGTGTTCCTGATGCTATGATAATAATGATAAAATAATTTTTATGGGAAATTATTCGTGACCAATAAATTGGTCTATGATTTTATGGTTTATACAATATTTTCACAGTTTATTACATTTTTGTATTTAAGGAATGTATTAAAAAACATGATATTTTAAACTTGGAAGAATGCTTGTTTTCATAACGGTTTATAGGATATTAAGGTATTTATATATTTAGTATGCGACAATAAGAGATGCATTATTTGGGAAATATCATGTTATGTTGATTTTGGAAATTCACTAACCTTCCTTCTGTATTATTGGTCATTGAATTTGTAAAGACCTATTTTGGATGAGTCTTACGTTTAACTATATATGGAATAAATTAATGATATAATTGATTATGATTAAAGTATTATTTATCATATTATGTGACCAGTTCTAAAAATATTGGTTTTAGTAAACATTTAAAGGATTAAGAAACTACATTAAATCTTATGATTCAAAAAAGTTTTTCAAGAAAAAAAATTCGTCTTCAATGTCAATATTTTGGTTTATGAAATGATGTGGAGATATATTAAAGGACATATAAAGGATGAAATCATGATTATGACATGTAATTTAATCAATGAAGTTTAATTTCTCAATAACTTATGAGGATATTAAAATAATACCTCAAATCTAGGAAAATTGTTTTTGAATAAAAACATTATATGTAAACATTTCATTCTTGGAAATCAATGGTATTTTAACTGACCATATGATTTACAGTTTATAGTGGTTAAATTTTTAATGAACTTGTTATCTACAATTATTCATAAGAACATGATGGTTAGATTATTCTTCCATGTCCATACTTTTACTCTACACTAATGTTATCCTATTCAAATTCCCAGTTTTTTGGTGACCTCTGGATTTCCATTTCCCTTTTATTTAGAGGACATTTTATTAACCCTATTTATGATGGGGGTTTCCCATAATGGAATTTTGATGTATCAACCTCTGATTGATGATGTAAAATTTAAAATAGAGAGGATGTAATTTATTAAAGGAGGAGAGAATGTAACACCCCATGATTTTATGGTATGTATCCTTTTAAATTTATTTCCTCAGCAACATAGGTTTCACAAAACACCAATCTTAAATGAACAATGATATATAATTAAATATCATTATTTTAAAATTTCCGTTATAACATATCTGTTTAATTAGTGGGAATTAATAGTATTAATCAAATTATTAAATTAATAATTTAAATATTTAATAAAATGTTTTTAATCTCATACAAATGATTTTATAGGAAAAAGATAAGAATAAATCCAATTGAACGCATTAAAAGGATATATTTTTCTTAAAGGTAGTTTTAAAAAATTTTAATAGAGAACTATTTTTTATATTAATTTTTGACCCATTTATAAATTATTTGGGGAAAATTAACCATTATTTATGAAATATTAATATTAAAATTTACTTTGGTTTAATTTTTTGTATTTTTTTGATAACATTCATTTTTGATGATTGGTAACTTGACCATTGAAATATCAATGTGACCCATAGGAATAATAAATCAATCAATAGAATTGTAAACACACCAATGAATTTATAAATATAATTTAGGCATTTTATATATGTTAAAATTATGTACTTATATCAGAGAATAAGTAAATGAATATTTTACAAATTATTAATTACAAATTTATTTTTTATAAAACATAAATGTTTATTTACAATATTAAATATAATATAATGATTTAAAAGATATTTTATAATCATTAAGTAGAATCATAAATTAATATTTTTTTATATATTACGATTATAAGATAATTTTATGATACATTAATTATTTTTTCCATGTGTTCTAAAATCAGTTATAATTTTAAATTTGGTATTTTTTGTGTAAATGATGACTTTAATAAAAATTAAATATCTATTATTTAGAAAATTATTTTCATAAAATGTATTTCATTTTTGAAATATAAAAATTAAAAAAAAATTAAGGACAATTTTTGGGATTTCTTCATAAATACATGACTTTTTTGGGAATAGTAAAATAGAGTAATTTGTGGTATATATACATTATAAGTTAAATACAATATTAATTGACTCATGAATCATGTATGAACCAATAATTTGAACACAAATTCAATAATTACTGTATTTAGTCACATGAATTATCACTATTTATGGTCTTTATCCAGTCTAATAAAATAATGAATAAAATATTCAAAAAACCCATTTCCTCTAATATAAATACCACCCCTCATCACTCATTCTCTTCACACATCCAATGCCTTGAAGTTTTATTATATTTTCCACATTTCCAATACTGAAGCTACCCCCCACGATCTATTGTTTTTTGTGTCACCAAATGAACATTTCCATGTCCTATAATGAGGTTCTCAAGGAGAAGAATTCAAGAGGTAATCATTTTTCATTCTCTTTCAATTTCATTTAATTTATTTTCTTCTTATTTTATCCTTAACTCGTCTATAAAAAGTAAAACTATAACTCCAGTATCTTATGTATACTTTAATTTTATTTTTCAATGAAAAATTCATCACCAAACACCTTTTCAACCCCTTTTTATTCTGAAAATGAAAACATAATTCACGAGGTTCCAATTTACTAACTTTATGGATGACATGTTTTCGTTTTTAAATTATGCCATAAAGGGTACACATAAAAAAAATTTATGGTTAAAATAGACTATAATATATGTATTACAACTTGTTTTAGAATCTATAAAGAGTATATATATATATACATAATATGGATTCATAAGTCCAAACTAGTTTGTGACAATTGAAAAAACACCAAAATAATCTAAACAATTATCATTAACATTGTATTTATGATTCATCCAAACAAAATATAAATTAATGAATAATATAAAAATTTAATATTATGAAAGATAATTAGTAACATATAATATAAACTATGGAAAACTATTCTCATTTTACATGATTTTATATACAAGTATAATAGTAAACCGATCATGAAAACCAAGGAAATGTATGCTCTCGAATGATCAAATTGTACATCATAACACATTTAAGAGGTCATAAATATACTTAATAAAATTTTAATTCATAAAATTAATTTCTAAAAGGTTCTGAATTATGTTATTAATAGATTTAATCTGATTATATATTGTATTAATATCAAGCATATATCATATTCAGACATAAGGTAAGGGTTTCTCATATCAATTTTATATTCACGATATTTACATTATTTTCCACTGATTTCTTATATTTTCTATAATTATAATTCCATTTGTTCATATGATTCCATTGATTACAATGTGGTAGGGATTATTTCCGAACCTCTATTTTTTCCTTCAGGTTATGATTTATCCCTCTTTACACAAAGTTAAATATTTTCTAATTTTATTTAATTCATAAAATTATGTTTATATGTTCCAAACTCATGTATCCAAATCATTTCATTCTTATTTTATAGGGAAATACATGTTTTAAAAAGGTTCATTTCTCAATTCTTCCCGATAAGTAAGCCCAATTAATTAGATGTTCCCAATTTCTCACATATTTTTTATTACACTCCGTATTATGTATTAATTCAAACATATTTTTCTAAAAAACTAATTTTATCATTTAAAATAATATTTTTTCATTTCCATATTTATAAAAAATTTATCCCTTTTGTATTTTAATGAATTATTTAATTTTTTCCTTAAACTGTACTGAAGTGACCCATTTCTAATGTTTCATAAAAACTCTTATTACATACTTTTTCATCAATTAAAAATAATTTATTCCTATGAAATAATTTAATTGTACATAAATTTTCATTTTTGTGATGCATATTTTTTCAATTTTATTTTTTAATGATAAATAGAAATGATTTTCTAAAAGAACTCTTTATTCAAAAGTAAAAGGGTGTTTCTACCAAGAATTTATCAATGATTTTATTAGAGTATATAAAATTGTTATGGGAATATTTTATTTAAATATAACTTCTTATATATGAAAAATTATTTTTACTTGTAGTGATGGGTGAGGATCATTATATCCCAATGACGAATCGATAGATCTCATGAGATAAAATAGTTGGCGACAAGTCCTTTATGTTTATTTTTAAAAATAATTAGATGGTTTTTAACCCATATACATAATTGTTTTTAGTATTATGATTCATGTTTCAGAGAAATGAAGTAAAATTATTATGAATTCACTTCATTCAGTATTTGGTTATTATCATCTGGATGATTTTCACTATGAAAAAATATATGGAAGCATTTTCATTATTAGTTTACTAGCTGGAATGTTTTTTTCAGTTATTCTCCATTATATATTGAATATACATATTGATTCATGTTGTCTTCCACTATTCATAACACCTACTGAGCCTCTAAGGTCACCCTTTTATTTTTTTTCCTTCCCTAGTTTATGAAGAAGAGATAATTTGATGATTTTTCAAGGATGCAGTTTTATTGTCTATTGTTATGCATTATGTTTGGTTTTATTTTCCCAATGTAAAATGGGTCACATGTATGTATATAGTTCTTTAATACTACTAAAGTGAACAATCCTTGGTAATGTGATCTCTTATATCTATCCCATTATAATAAAATGACAAGACTCTGAGATATTGGATTCCAAGTTGTTATAGTTGGTATCAGTGTAAGTCTAGTAGAATCTTTGAGAATTAGATTTAAAAAAACATAGTTTAGTAATATAACCCTATGATAGAAATTAAGGATAAACATATAATAAAATCTTAAAATTATGGTAAGTATAGAGTATTTTTTTATCAAGAACATATATCCCTTTCTTGATGCTACACGTGGATGTGGTTTTGGAACAAATGTACCTAGGAGTAACAACTATGACAAGGTGTATCAGGACTAACCCAGGATAACCTACTACATGACAATAGGCCGAACTGTGCACCTATATTGATACTCCTAGAGTATATGTTTAGGATAATTTTCATTCTCTTTACAAAACATTATAAATGATTTAAAAGTAAACATGTCCCCAAAGAAATGATGTTTATGATTATGAGATTAGTTATGCATAAATTTTCAATTTCTATTATGTATTTTACCAGTTTTGGGATTATAAATTATGTTTCTTAATGTTATGATATAATCCAGTGTGTACCATAATTTGTAAATTTAACAAAGATGAAGGAATGAGAACTTCATCAATACAAATGATCTAATAATTAAGGAGTATAATTTTAAAATAAAATTTATTTTTCTGATATATTATTATTGTGACATGTTTTATTTCATTTTTTGTTTTTGATTTTACCATTATTTATGGTGGAACACTTTGATATCATGGATGAGGCATTAAGTAACTGATTTTAAGATATATATAATATTAATTATTCATCATTAAATTATCATGAAATTGATTGAATTTTCTTTAGGGAAGAAACATTGGGAAATTTTCTTTTATTTAGGTATAAATACTCTATATTGTATCCTTACATAGACTCAAAATAGAATGTTAAAGCGAGAATACTTTATTTTATTGAGTTACTATCATTTCTCTTTATATGGCGACTTATGTTCTTTTGACTTTTTGGGAATGACCTAATCATGTTCTGTGTGAGTCTTTGGATATTTTAGTTTTGGGATGACTCTAGTTTTTTGTGATTCTCTTTTTGTGGATTGGGTTTCAGTGAGATTCATTGTGATGTTTTAACTAATTGTTCTTTGGGCGTCTCAGTTAGAATGTGTATGGGATATTATATATTTTGTAATGTTTATGCCTTTTTTTGAAATTGAGCTTCATATAGTTTTTTATTCTTGGTTGTTATTGTAAAACTGGAGCTCAAAACATGGTTAGCTAAAACAAGATTTGAATATATGTTATTAGTCACTTGTTGGTGTTGGTACTCATTTTATTGGTTCACCATGTGACAGTTTCCCAATTTGATATTGTAATTTAACCATTGAGTATGGTGATCTATGGTTAAATTCCATGTTGTTTTTTGAGTTTAGATATTTGTGAGATAATAATTATGGCATATTATTGTGGGTATGTAGGTGTTCATTCGAAATTTTATATATTGGAGATAAATTAATTCCATTAGGTGATTTATATAGTGGAGATAGAAATTTAACCTCCATTGGGTGGTTGGTGAAAGTGTATATTTCATAGTTTTTCAAATATTTTAGATTGTATGTGTTTCTGACTTATCATGTTAGATTAATTATATATTCTAGGGAGACCCTTATTATCTCGATGATCATAAAGTCTCATGTTCCATTTTTTTAATTATTCAAGTTGAATTAGGATATAGAACGAGAGTGTTTTCATAAAATGACTATTAATATTTGAAGATCGTGGAAAATACTATTTGGATCCATCATTGTCTCTGATACCTCTCTCCTATTCAATGAATGATATAGATATGTGTGTGATGTGGTCTTCCATTATTTATTAGTGGTTTTCCTAGGAAAAAAATAATTAAGGTGGAAATATTATAATACCATGTGATTTATTGATTTCTATTTTTTATAACATTTTATATTATTTTTTTAGATTTATTGTGTTTCTGGATGAAATTTTACCAATTATAAAAACTATAAAGTGTCATACTTCATCCAACACAATTTGTTAATCCATGAGATAATCACATAGGAGAGTCTATCTTGGGACCAATATGTTTTTCATTTTTAGTGAATTATTAGGTTTATGATGAGATAGACTAGGTCTAACAATGAGATAGTTGTTTTAGGTTTCTGGTGAGTTCCAAATAATATCTACCTAGTTTGTAAAATATCACGAGTTTACTAGTTTGAATAAATGTCCAATTTTAAAAATTACCACTTCATAATTGAAAAGTAAAATTCCACCCCACCCAGTATTTGAACTACATAATAAAACCCAAGAAAATACCCCCTTATTAGTGAAACCCTTTGTCTCTATCTCTACAAATAAATTTATTCAATTTATAATTTTTTCGATGTTCCTTCTGTTTACTTATGTTGCTTCTTCTATTTACTTATATTTACTTTTATACACTATGCTACACTTAGGTAATTAGGGAATACTCTACCCATAGACACACCCTAGGCCCTCACTACTAGTCGGCATCCTCTGATATTTGGGGAGATGCACTGGAGGCCATGAGGCCCTCAGGGATCGGGGCACCCATTAAGTGGAATCTAGGTCCGAGACATCACAAAGTTGTATCATATCTAGTTTTATTTTTTATTTACTATTTAGAGACAACATATTGGAGATTAGGAATGCTTGAGACTTGTTCATAATCCATGATTTGCCGTTAGACACTCATGTTCGGGGTAAAAACAAAGTTTCCTAAATTATAATTGTTGTTCTACTATTTCCTATTACAATTGATATTATTTCACCATTGGGTGATGCACATGTTGTGCGGTAATGTTGATTATTACTATGATTGAGGATTTTCTTTCATCTTTGGCCTGATGAAATGATGGCAAGGATCATTGTTACATTCATTATTATAAGCACCTAGAATTCTCATGTTAGTCATATTGCCATGCCATATAGGTGCATTTCAATATGTTTCATTTCTTGATATGATTGTCATTGTTATGCGATGTTGTGATAGTTATCTTATGATTTCATTATTATTAGTTACAACTAAGTTATTTCCTATCTTAATTCATGAGTTGTATGGGACTCATAGGCTGGGATGAGTAATTTACTGAGTCGATCCATTATGCTACAAATAAATGGGTTTCATTTCTAGTGATAGGTGTATGGGAACTGATTCACTGGAAATGACAATACATTATGAATTGAATCATGAAATCTAAAATGAATTGGTTTCACATCCTTATCTTACATTCTCATGTTTATTAATGGTAAAGTAGTGAACCTAGAAATTAAATGTAAAATGAAATGAAACTTATGCTTGATCACTTACTGATACCTAGCTGTCTAAGTGGGTAGTTTGGATAGTATACCTTGGGTAGTGAGTTTTCTTATGATCAGCTTCCAATAGTGATGCTATATTTCTTCTTAATCTTGTTCTGAGGTGTCTCCTTAGAATTTTTAGACCAAACCCACCATGAATTCCTTGTATCATAATCCAAGATTGTGGTGACGACCATTCTCCAGACATAGTGGGCCCTAAGCGGCCAGTCTTACCTCTAAGTGTTCCACATGAGACACTGCCTGCTATACCTGATTAGGGAAATGATGCCCATGTTCATGATAGTTTCCAAGATCTGATGCAGTCTAAGTGTGGTACTCCATGTCTTGCACCTAAGATGGATGATCTGACTCTTGAGTTCTAGCAACATCCTCCTCCTACTTTCATAGGGGATTGTGGTCTGCAGGATGTTGAGTCATGGATAGAATCCATCCTATAGAACTTCATGAATATAGAAATTAATCTAGAGTGGAGAGTCAATATTTCCACAAACATGATTCAAGTTTCGGCCAAGCACATGTGGGATGTGATTACCTAGGCTGGTCTTCACTAGGGCATGTTATGGGTTGTTTTCCAGACTACCTTCTATGATCAATTCTTTCCTCAAACACCAATAGCTGACAGAGCTAGAGATTTCATGCATCTAGAGTAGGTTTATATGTGAGTTATGTATTATTAATTGTGTTTCATGGAGTTTCAATGCTTTGAACTGATTCTATTAAGTGATGAACTTTCGCATGCTAGACACTTCGAGGATGGGCTTGTGTATGCCATCTATACGCAGGCCAATGTCTTTCGCCTGCCTACCTTTTCTTCAATATTCAATTAGGATCTTATCACTGAGAATAACCTAAGGGATGGTAATAGTACCATGTATTGAGGATAAGTACCATGGATCAAGCCAGTTAAATGTACTACATATGATACCCAATGATCAGGCTGTGAGACCATCTATAGTATGATGTACTATTCTTGTGGAATCTACTATTTCATCTGCTTTATTTGATACTGGTGCTTCAAACTCTTCTATCTCCATATATATCATGGTAATCCTTTGAATGGAGATACAATATCACTGTGGTTTAATGACCCTAGATATGTCGTTAGGTGTATGAACAGAGGGTATACACCAGTGTAGGGACTACCCCTTGAGGTAGGCAGTTACCTTTTCTAATGGAACAACTTTTTATCAAGATGTGTGGATTTGATGTCATACTTGGGATGTACTATTTGGTTAACTATCATACTTTTTTAGACTGATATCACCATAGGGTATCCTTTACATCACCATAGTGTAGAATTTATCTATATAAGGGTGAGTAGAATGTCTATGCTAGTAGAGCAAGACCAGAGCATCATGGTCTAGGTGGGGTGACCACCAAGGTTGAAAATCTCTTCATGGAGGATCAGGGTTTACACCATGTTTATTTTCCTCTAGTAGTGGATCATTTCAGGGATGTCTTTCCCGATGATTTTTACGGATTACCTCATGATAGGGAGGTATAATTTACTATTGAGCTTGTTCCAAGATCATCTCCAGTGTCTATTCATCCATATTGGATGGAAACAATAGAGCTTCTAGAGATCAAGGGGAAGTTAGAGGATTTATAGGTGAAGGATTTTATATTTTTCTAGTAATACCTCTAGGGGTTCACCTGTACTTTTGGACAACAAGACAGATGAAACCTTATGACTATGTGTGGATTACATAAGGTTGAATGAGATTATTGTCAAGAAGTCATATCCACTTCCTCAAATTGATGATCTCTTGAAATATCTCTGAGGAGAAATGTTCTTCTCTATGATCAACCTAAGATCATGTTATCAGTAGGTATGAGTCAGGCTATCAGAAATACCATATAGAGCATTCTGTAGTAAGAATGGTCTGTATGAGTACCTTGTTATTCCATTCAGTCTTATGAAAGTTCCTACCATTTTTAAATCTCTAATGAATAGGATGTTCCACCCCTATTTGGATTCTTTTATCATAGTACCTGTCGACAACATCTTGGTGTATTTTTATAATCGTAGTGACCATGACAAACATCTTGATATCATTCTGAGTACATCGAGAGTGCATCATCTTTACACCAATCTCTCTATGTGACACATTTGGATCGACAATGTTAATATAATGGGTCATATAATATCGAAATCATGAGTATCTTTTGAACCAGAAAAGGTTAATGCTATAGCTTCATGGGATAATCCCATTAATTTGTTAGATATAAAGAGTTTCTTAGGGCTAGCTGGATATGACATGTGTTTCATAAAAGACTTATCATGTCTTGCTTCACCTATTACTAGTCTTACAAAAAAGGTGTCAAATTCAAATGGTTAAAAAAATGTGAGAATGAATTTTAGGAGATGAAAGGGAGGCTTGTATCAACACTTATTCTGAATCTTTCAGATCTAGGAATAATTTACACCGTCTTCTATGATGAATCAGGAATCACACTAGAAGTAGTGCTGATACAAGAAGATAGAGTTGTTGAGTATGGATCTCATTAGTTGAGGCATCCTGAGAAAAACTACCCGACACACGATCTGAAGCTCGCATCAGTTTTCCACCCCTTACGTTTATAGGGACATTATCTTTTGGGTGAGAACTTTTTGGTATACACAGACCACATGAGACTCAAATATATCTTTTCTCAGCATGACATGAACCTTATAAAGTAGATATTTTTCAAATATCTATAATCCTTTGATTTTGAGGTTGACTATAAACATGGGAAGGGAAATGTAGTTGTAGATGAACTGAGTCAGAAAACACAAACAGAGGCTGTATGGGAAGCTAGTGATGAATGAAAGTTAATGGACCTATTTTCTGAGCTACATATGGAGATCTATGATAGTCACAAGTTGTCTTATCTCTAATCCATGACAGTTACCTCTTCCCTCCTTGAGAAGTTGAAGAGTAGACAATTCTCAGATCATGAAGGTTTGGTTACCCATGACAGTATCTCAGGAGATAACCCACATTCAAATTGTTCTATGAATAGACACGATGTTCTGTATCTATGTGAATGTATCTGGGTTACTACACATATGAGATAGCAATTGATGAAAGAGTCCCATGCTTCAAAATGGACAGTTCATTTAGGAATCTCGAAGAAGTATCAAGACCTGTGGCACTAGTATTGGTGACATGGGATGAAACGTTAGATAAAAGGCTTTATCACTAGGTATTCCACCTGTCCATAGGTGAAGGTGGAGCACCAGAGACATACAGTCTTACTAAAGCCACTTTCAGTCCCAAAATGAAAATTGGAAGACATTGCTATGGATTTCGTAGTCAACTTACCTAGGCCGTTGAAGGGTATATATGCTATATGGGTATTCATTGAATGTCTAATGAAATCATCCCACATCATTACTATTCAGGAGACTTTCTCAGTTGATGAGTTAGGAATAACATATGTCTGTGAGATAATATGACAATATGGGGTTCCTCATACAATCATTTCATATCAGGATTATCATTTCACATCACAATTTTGTAAGGGTTTTCAAAAGGCTATAGGGACTCATGTGGTTCTAAACATATATTTTCACCCTCAGAACAATGGAAAATCAGAATATAAAATATAGGTTCTAGAGGATATGATTCGTGCATGTGTCCTTGATTTCAATAGGTTTTGGGAGAATCATATCCCTCTTGGCGAGTTTTCCTATAATAACAGCTTCTAGGTGACAATTCAGATTGCTCTATTTGAGGCCTTATATGGTAGGCCATACCGTTCACCCCTATGGTAGTTAGAGGCTGGTGAGGAAGCCCTACTAGGTTCTCGTCTCATTGATGAGACTTCAGATCAAGTTTATCTGATCATAATTCATATGACTACTGCTCAGTCTGGATATAAATCTTATGCTAAACACCGTAAAAAAACTCTAGAGTTTGAGGTTGGGGATTGTGTTTTTCTTCAGGTATCTCCTAGGCTAGGGAATATGAAGTTATTAAAAAATAGAAAGTTATTGCCTCATTATGTAGGGACATTTGAGATTCTAGATATTGTCAACCTGGTAGACTATCAGTTTCTACTACCTCAGAGGTACCATGCCATGAATGAAATCTTCCACACCTCAAATCATTTCCAATATCATGCTGACACATCTCATACTTTTGATCCTAAAGAAGTTGAGTTAGATGATTATTCTACCTTTGAGTAGTATCCAACACCTATCATTGATCAGAGAATGAAGGTTCTCTAACGACAGGTTGTCCCTAAAGTATGAGTGCTTTGGTAGCATGACTGAGTACAAGATGACACTTTGAAGTGGGAGGCTGACATATCTGCACAATGTCCAGAGTCTTTCTAAGATATTATTTATATACCATTGTAAGGTGAACTAGAGGATGAGTTATTTTAAGGGGGGGGGGGGAGAATGTAAGAACCAGATTTTTCACTCAGGTACATACCCATTAAATTTCAGTACAAATCTTTACCTTGGACGTAATATGGATGCCAAATGAGTTAGTGAAGGTCTCAGGGGTGTCCAAGGCATATTCAGAGCCCAAAACCCTTCTTTTTGGGGAAACTTTCAAAGTCGCATGGTTAGCGCATGGTTTGTCTGATCATGAATATGTGGTTTTTCCAGACAGAGCCACCTCACATGGTTGGCAGACAACAGTGTGGCCTAACCATTCAAGTACCCCTTCTGCCTAGGTAACCATGCAGACAAACCATGCAAAGGCCATTTTTCTAGGTAATCTGATAATTTTTCCCTTAATGATCTAATTAGAATCCATCTTCCTTCCTAATCTATATTTAAGTAGGATTAACCTAATTTGATCTCATTTTTTACCTTTTACTATATAAGGTATGAATCAAGAGATATCCTTCTTCCAAGACCTGATTGAGCTTCTATTCATCATGTTGGATGTGCATCGGTATGTACTCAAGTCCTCTTGATCCATTCTCCTTCACTTTTTCTCTTGATCGAGTAATCAAGGTATGAGCGTTTTTATTCTTTTCTTATATCTACTCTGATCTGAGCCAAATTAGTGTCCAATACCCAAGGAATTTTTCCCAGAAGCCTATGGTGGGTGGTCTATAACTCATCCCTCAAGTTCATTGATTTTGGAATTCTTATTTGGGGAACACCGATTTCATCTAGTGTCATTTATATAATTTAAATGCCATTCTTTATAATAATTATGACCATATAGATATTCTATTTCCAAATATTTGATTAATTTTTGGTTGTTATGCCCACTACTCCATTCATCCAGTGTAGGATGTTATGCCATAATTGTTGTTTTAGTGTTATGAAACATTTGATCCACCATTCAGGCGTTCCTTGGATTGACCTTACTAAGGGTAAGTATTTCTATATTAAATGGATTATTTATAATGATAATTTCTTAATGGAATATACCATGCATGCTCAATACATGACCCGCATAAGGTAAGTGCATAAATTTGACAATAAAATTTGAAATGTATGTTGGAAAGTATACTATGTATATGACTTTGACTAGAATGTAAATGAATATTAGTTTGCATATCCATATAACCCCTTTCCACATTAATGGAAGGTAGAGGAATGAATCTTGAAAATGGAATGCTCTTTATATGGATTAAATGTATTATTGCATGCTACTTGTCCTTGTCACACTAATGAATGGAAAGGCGTGAACCAAATGGCTAGATTAGAAGGTTTCATGTAACTTAAAATTATCACACTAATGAAAGGAAAGTATTTAACTGAATAAACTAATACATGATTTCATAATCAAGTAGGAATGTCCTGACTCAAGCTTTCCTTGGATTCAGATTGAATAATGGAATGATCACTCGAGAACCTAATTCTGATTCAAGGATATGGATTGCATAAGTTGATACCCACCTAGATCCCAATACTTTTCTATTCATTGGATTCCTAGTATGAAACCATAGGATTCCTTACTTATCAACATTGGATGCCTCAGATACACTCCTTGGATCCAGCATTGACAAGTAGTTTCCATGTTTACATCCCATAGGGCCTTGTCTTTGCTTAGCCCAATTTTACATTGGATGATCACATTGGAATAGGTAGGCACCTATTTATGGAATACCTTGGACTATGATCCTTGTATTACAATATTAACCACGCCAGGATACAATTATTACCATGTTGGTGAACCTTGAGTTCTACGTCACCTTGGTTATTACCTTAGGAATTCTCTATTTGATATCATTACAGGTTTCCTTATTACATCTTGAAACCTTTTCAATTTCTAAAATTGGACTTATTTATAAACTCGTAATAATGAAATAATGAATTGTTTACATAATTAGACACTAGCCAAGGGATAAAGAAGGTACTTCGTTTTTTAGTTACATTGAACTTCTTTAAATTATATATGCATTCTTTCACACTAATAAATTTCCATTACATGAGACGAATTTTATAGACATCATTAGTGGTGGCCCATTAAGATTTATCTCACACCCTCTTAGGGTGACGTTTGGTACCCAGATTAGATTACATGGTTGTAGGTGTTGAAAAATAGAGGAAAATGGATTCAGATATTAAATTGCTTTCTTTTTTATGATAGATCTTGATAGCAGATGACTATGTTGGGGCTTGGGATGCCTGGGATAATATTTGATTTCCTTTATATTTTTTAGAATATGTTACTTCCGTTTCCTTGTATCCATGTTTTATAGTTTCCTAGTGAAATGACATATTATCAGTTGTTGAATGCTATTCTAGTTATATCAGTTATTGCTATTGTTGTCTCTATTTTTCAGACGTGCCTTCTATTTACTTATATTTCATATTCTATTTACCTATATTTACTATCATTTACTACACTACACTTTGTCAATGAGGGAATAGTCTCCACCAAAACACACCCTACGCCCTCGCTGCTAGTTGAAATCCTCTAGCATTCGAGGAGATACTCTTGAGGCCATGTAGCCCACTGGTCTTGAGGAACCAATTAAGTGTCATCCAGTTTTGGGATGTCACAATATGTGACATTGCTTATCAGTTGTTTATTTTTTTTCCTTTTGGGAATAGTTTGTGGGGTTTGTGGGGATTTAAGAGATTACTTATTTAAACTCATGAATTTGTTTTGATTTCATATTATCTAGTCACATTTTAGTTATTGATTATGGAAATTCTAGGTCCCAATGTAGATTCCTGGACATGGGAAAACTCAACTTAGTGTATATGTGTATTCTGAGATAGACTTGGTTCATAGGTTCCCATAGTGTTCCCAATTGTAGCTTCATGCTCCTTGATTGAGGTTCTATAGGAATAACCAGTTAAATGGGAGTAACAATATAAATTGTTTCTTATTGGGCGACTTAATGATCAAATCTCAAGTTCAGGAATGCTTTACTTGAGTGCCTAGGAGAGTAACCCATGAAAGTTAAAAAAATTTGGTTTGTGTAGTGGATTTAATTATAATGACCTAGACATAAACATTACATAATATTGAGTTAAGTCAATAATTACTCTTTATTTCACATTTATGATCATTTTAGGTTTAGATCATTAGATAATTTGGACATTAATCAAACATAAAAAACCATAGAAATACAAAAGGGACACTTCCAACTATATCCATTTCTTTCCTAAAATAAAAACTATTAAATTGAAACATGGATTATTCTCATGTATAATAATCATAAATTTTCATTGATCCCATCCATTACTCTATTCTCCCTTAAATCCCATGAAAAATATTTCAAAACATTGGATGAGCATAATAATCACAGTAAGGGATACACAAAGAAGGAAAACATGTAAACCACAAACACTTTATCATAAAGTAATAATTTTCACTATAAAAAAGTATTAAATACTTTCTTTATATTATAATATCATTTATTACCTTTTTTTAATAAAAATATTTCCTTAAAACCCATATAAAGAACATATAACATATAAAGGTAACTTGGTACATAATCACACAAAAATGGAATAACCATGTAGTTGATTTCCATACAGGTCACTCTTACAATTGTAATAGCCATACGACTGACTTCCAAACCCAATTAATTGGAATTTATAACGTAATTACCCATCATTGGTTTAACAAGGAACCAAACATCATTGGTTTATCATGTTACCACTCATCAAATGTCCTATTACTATTATACAATCATAAAACACAAAATATGTCAATTATCAACATTTCAATCATAAAATATCATTTTCAATTTAAATTAATCATTTCATGATATTAAAATAATAATTAGATTTTAAAAATAATTTTCAATACCAAATTACCCTCAAAAGGGAATAAGTGATTCATTTTTCTTTTAAAAAAAATAAGAATTGTAGAGGAATACAAGTATTAAATAATGGTCATTAGGGCAAAGATGTTTTTGTCACTATATACGTTAAAATAAACTTTTCTTTTTTTGTGTGTCAAAATGTTCTGTATAAAACAAATAAAAAAATTACTTTTGAAAATAATTGAATTAAAATAAAAAAATATAAATTTTTATTAAAATGTTTTTATATCTATATAATAAATAGGTAAATTAATATCATGAATAAAATATTTGATAATTAAATATTCAAAATATCATGGTGTCCCATACCACATTGAACATTTAAATCTTAATCTCCATGACTTAATATATTTAAAAAACATTAAATAACATTATTATATAAACAATATGGATTAGAAATTTCATAGTGGGTTTTTACACCACATAAATTAATAACAATTCATATTATCAAGAAATGTCTCAATGAAATGATATTGAGACGAAGTCCCTTAACTTGAGTTCAATTTTTTATGTTTAATATTTATATTCCAGAATAATAAAAATAGTTTAATTTAAACTTTCATAAGAAATTTTTTCATGTTTATTATTTCTTTTATATCACTTATTATAATGACATAACAATTACACAATTATTTAAGTTCATATCATACATTTTCTACATATTCAGTAATTGAGTCGAAAATGAACTTGATATGATGTCAATCATTCAGGTGTTCAAAACTCCATCATCACCAGAATAATATTAATGTCACAGTATCCAATTTTATACATCAATTATAATTTTTTACCCATTAATTAAATATTGATATGAAAAATTGAACAATATTATAATCATGGAGATGGTAAGCCGTACGTATACATGAGTAACGTTTCCATTTTTCATTGATCATTATGGAAATAAGGTAATTATTATTTTATCTTTTTTAAAAAATAATAAAATAATAATAATAATTTCTATATACTTATATATATCATACAAGTTATGTGGTGAATAAAAATGATTCACACCACTTCATGGAGGTGATAGTTCACACATACACATGAACGACATTATCATGTTTATGTGCATGGAAAGTAAGAACATAACTGGTATATTATTATACTATAATGATAAATATGTCAACAATGTCACATTTTAACATTAATTCCATCATTATATCCAATCTTGAGAGATGGTTATGGAAAATGAATTATATCAGTTCGTGGAGGAGATAGTTCACACATATGCACAAACCATTAATTCATTTATCATTTAATGGATGTGGAGAGGGATTTAAGTGATGATATTAACATAGTAACATCTCATTATATTGAGGATACTAGTTTTATTATTTCATCATGGGTGAGTTTTTTTTGATTGTAGTGTAAGAATAAATAAAATAGATACATTTAAATGAAAACATTACCTTTCCTTCATATGATCACACTTTATAACACCAAAACACCTATAAGGAGGGTGTCATGCCTAATCTAAACTTCACTAATATAGGTACATATTCTAGGAATGGTATTGGTATTATCTTTTCCAATAAAAAAGTGTTTTTGAAGTGTGAGTAACAGTGTGTAATGTGGGCCCTTTTATAGGAGAGGGGAGGGGCACTCTCGGTAACCCATAAAATATTAAGTTAATATAAATTAATTTTTAACTCCAAAAGACTCAAAATTATTTTAGTTATAATATATGATTAGTACGGGTCTAATTAAAATCTTCCAATAATTTTTATACATGAATGGTTTTTATTTTAAACCTTATCTTTTTGTTTTTACACCTTTTAACTATTACTGTTTTATCAAGTAATTTACACAAGAGGGTGAAAATAATTTATACAACATTCTAAATGACCAATGAATGAGCCATTAATGACATTTTTAGACTGACCTAAACTATTTGGAATATTATTAAATTTATATATATTTTATATCATTTCACTAAATATTTTATATTTTAATATATGAATTATGTCAATTTTGATAATATTCATAACATGACCTTCTTAAAAATTCATAAAAACATGAGTACATAGAAAAAAATACATTAACACACATATACCATTTAAAATTAATTCATAAATTTAGTATGCGTCATCAAACATTTAAAATTATGATTATTTTAATAATAACTAATGACATAAAATGAATAATGGATTGCATTATTTTTGGGTAGGGTTGTTAATTTAGTTTTGGGAGGGAACATGGGTGAAATTTTGAGTTGGTCAGTGATATTTTTTTAAATAGAATGTGGGTATTGTGCGGCATTATATTTATGTATATATACATTGTATTTTCCTTTTAATTACATTAGGTGCCCCAACAATGTAGAGAACTTTGTGCCAACATCCACACCGTCACATAAGGGGTATCATTCCAAACATCCTAATGGGAGTATGGATGGATGGTCACTCGATCATCGATTATCCATCTTCTAGGAAATAAAGGCCCTTATGTCTTCAGGTGAGTGGTGAGGTGTGGTTGTAGGTGTCTTCCGGATGAGTTGTGATGTGTTTTCATAGGTGTCTTTGGGATGAGATTCGATGTGTGGTCCCATTATGTGTGGGTATTATGCAATTTGAAATGATGTGATGTGTGGACTAGGTGTGTGTGGGTGACATGTGTTGTGAGGTGTTTACTAGGTGTGTGTGGGAGGGATGTGAATTGATATATTCAGAAGATGTGGGAGCACTAGGATGTTTGATATTGGAGTGTAAGATTGGATAATCAGTGGGAAAGTGTTGCAGGATGCCCTATATTTGATATAATTTATATTATATTATATTATTTGGATGTGTTATTTGGTTAGTGAGCCTTAGTGAGGTTGGGGTTATGGTTAGTGTACATGTTATGGGTTTTTTGATTCTGTTTTTTGTCATGAGTGCATTAGTATGTTCCTTACACTTGTGCATAAGAGACATTGGTTTTTCTACTGAGTATACATGTATTCTAAACCTTCATATATAAAAACTATTTTTAGATTTTGAGGATGATTATGTAGACCATAAAATAGGTTACAATCTCATACCTTAGGATAGTTATTGTTTCACATCATAATTTTATCTTGGGTATTTAATTTTGTAAACATCAATGTGTAATAGTTTCATTTTTTAATGCATTGTGGGATAGTTTTTGGTTTTATTATATATATTTCATGAATTTGATTGTGTTTTATTCATAATATCTCTTGATATTGTTTCTTATAAATGGTATGACCTCCCATATTGTGATATTATTACACATTTGGTGCTAGTCGCCATCACAGGGCCTACTTGAGGTGAGACTCGGGGGGGGGGGGGGGTCATTATATCTCTCCCCTCATTATTGTGTAATTGGAGAAATGGGGTCATGACATATTGGTATCATAGATTATGGTTGAGAGATAGGGTGTATTTTAGAGTTAAGATCATTGGGGAATTTATGGGTTAGTATTGAAATAATTTTAGTTGAACATGGTGTATAACATAGGCCAGGAAGACCGGCTAGGACACGAGATTTTAGGGTCCCCCATTATTCAGTACATGGACTCTGAGTTTATTTAACGACCAAGTGAGATAAGACATAATGTAAGGTAGAGGCCTAGGAAAGGTACATGCATCATGACTACTTTTGTTCTTGTTTGAATTGGTTTGTCTGGGGAAATCCAAAATAAATAAATTGAATTAAATGGATTGATGTTAATTAAAATATATCATAATAAAAGTCCATACTATTGGGATTATTAAATTGAAGTTTCTATTATATATATGGATCCTAACTAGAATCCACACGTGGCCTGGGTGGTGGAGGTTCAATAAGCTGACCAGGTTGATCGATGGAGGGTTAATATAGATGAGGATGATGATCCATGGAAGATGATGAAGCGTGCGTTTTAGTGGAAGGTGTTGGAAATGTATGAGGGGATTATATATTATATTGAAAAAGAGAGTTGGATAGAGGATCTATAGTTATATTTTGGTTTGATCTGAGCCCCATTATGTATAGGGTGCCTTTGGAAGTTATTCATATGCAAGGAGATGCGAGTCAGCGGTGGATGTTGTACCACAGTGAGAAAAGGGGGAGGATGTTTCATGGGTCAACTTCCATAAGTTGTTTTGGGAAGAGTTCCAATAATTGAAAATGAAATATGAGAATATTAAAGAGATACTCTCCCTTTAGTATAGGGTTATGTTTTTAGGGGAGATCAGTATTAAGATAAAGGACCTTGTGTACTTCTCCGTAGATCTTTTTCTGAATGAGGAGTCCTACGCAAGGAGTCTTGAAGAGGAACTCTCTCCTTCAATCCAGTGTGCAACAACTTTTATGTTTCCAATGTACCTAGAGGTTCATAATAAGGTACATATTATCTATATGATTCTATCAGGATGATGTATTCTAAGATAGTGAAACCAATAATATTTCATAAGTAGAAGAGTTTTTATTAGAAGGCCATAGGTTTTAGGGCCTTCGAGGTTTCGACCTGCTAAGAGTCGACCTAGACAAATTCCCTTTTGATCTTTAGGTTTCCATACCATTCTTATGGTATTGGGATGATTTTTTTCTTTGGTGAGGTTCATGTACATATTCAATATTAATTCTTATTGGCTGCTCAATATTAGTTTGGCATAGGTGGATAGGTCTAGAATCAGCCTTAACAACAGTTACTAGTGTGGATATTCTAATATCATGGGCAGCATGCTCATGGTCTAGATGAGGATGATTAAGGCTAACCTCTAGATGTTTCTCAATCTCAAGTAACTCTACCCAAGTGTGGTCATAGAGGTGGATTTCAGTAGATATGAAGGGGATATGAGAATGGTCAGTTTCATATTGCGGAGGTAGAAGCACCAAATGAGCTAGAGATCATTACAGGTAAAATTAGTTAATAATCTATACTTATTTGATATTTTTTTATTCTAGAGATTTTCACTCATTTGTCTCACCCTCCATAGTTCATGTTTTAGGTATAGACATAGAGAAGATTTCCATTACCCCAGTGTTGACTACGCCAATCGGAGGCGAAACCAAATAGCTTGATGTGTGTTTGGGATGTGAAATTATGATTGGACATCATCATTCATGTTTGAAACTTATCTTACATGATATGTATCCATACTAATTCATCCCTAGCATCAAAAGATTGTATATTTTGTGTATTTTTTTGACTATTTTTAGTGGATATTCATGTTCTCAAAAATGGATATCCAATTGGGTGTTTTCGTTGGAGAGTATTGCTGTCAGGTGGGAAAAAGACATGTGGAGCCCCTCTTTAATTAATGTCTACATTTTTTGTAAAATTAATATACACATGGGAAAAGGATGATCCTTGGTTTTTCATTTAATTATTTTAATTTTTCCTCATGGATTTTTTTACAAAACCTCCTCGAAATAATGTTTAATTTGTGATAGAACTGCAGCCTAGTGCTTCTCTGGATTCGATGAATCCTTAATAGATGTCAACTTATGAGTTGCGGTAGTTCTAGATTTTGATAAACGATCTGATGTAGAAGGGTTTTATATGGCCTGGTGTGTCACCATGGGGTGCTATAGTTTTTCTCTCCAAGAATGTGTATGGTAGTTTATGGCTGTGTATAAACTATTAGAGGATGAATCAGGTGATAATCAAGAACCGTTACCCACTTTTGAGGATCAATGATCATTTTGACTAGTAGAGATGGGTGATGGGGTTTCCTAAGATTGATCCTTTTTTTGGACATCACCGGATAAGGGTGAAGGAGGGTGATATCTCAAATAAAGCCTTCATATACATATATGGGAAATTATAATATGTATTTATTTCATTCGGTGTTATGAACACAAAAACCATCATCATTTTGGTTATGAACTCCATGTTTTGAGAATTCCCGGACTAGTTCGTCATCATATTCATCGATAATATATTAATATAATCAATTTCAGAAGAGTAAAATGTCGAGAATAACAAAGATATCTTGCACATTCTTTACTGCCACTAGCTCTATGGAAATTTTTCCAAGTGTAAGTTTTGGGCACAAGAGGTCCATTTCCTTAGACATAGGGTGTTACAGTAGGGTGGCCCCAAAATGGTCAAGGAAGTTATTTCATTGGAATAACCCATGAATGTGGAACAAGTTCATATAATTCTCAGTCTATCAGGATATTATAAGATGTTTTTTCTATATTTCTTTTTAGTTTAAAAACCATTGTCATTAATGACTAGGAAAGACCAATATTTGGTGTGGAAAAATTAGTTCTAGGAAGCATTTAGTTACCTAAAGGGGATGTTGGTTACTTCTCTAGTCATTTAGATGCTTGATGAGGGTGTGTTTTTTGAGGTTTTATTTTATGTGTCTCATCCTGTATTAGAGTGCACATTGATTCAGCATAAATCAGTGGTCTATTATGGGTCTTGGTAGTTACAGACTCACAAATGTAACTATTCCACCCTTAATCTAGTGCTATCTGAAGTTTTGTTTGTGCTAATGTTGTGGAAACATTACCGTATTGTGATGTGAATTGTGGTTTTTATAGTTCACAATAGTTTGAGGTATGTATTATATCATTGTGATCTCAATATATGAAAATAATGGTGTATGTCATTTATTTTGGACTATGCTTATTAGATCTCTTACACCTTAGGAAAGGGAAATACCATGGATGATTCCTTGAGAATAAAGTTAAAGAAAGATGTTGTTTGGGGGTTCACAAATTCATGGAGAGTGATGGAGGAGTTGGCATCCCTGCAATTAGATGAAAGGGTGGATGATGGTGTAATATTTTTATTTTAGATGATGTTTTAGTATTATCTGATGCAGTAGTTGTAGAAGTATCCATATGGAGAACAAAAGGAATTTTTTTTGTGTGATCATATTATCCATGTTGTTGCTTTGGATGGGTGGTTAGAGGTTGGTAAAAACCAAATGTTGTTTATGAGAAGATATTTGTTCCAGTAGTGATGCATGAGGGATTATTTTTTGATTTTCATTCCTCACCTTTAGTGGTACACCCAGGAGTTTCCAAAATATACTATGGCATGAGGATTCGGTTTTGGTGTCCTAAATAGAAATAGGTAGTGGTAGAGTTTCTGGAAAGGTTCATGGATTTCCACGATGTAAAAGTTGAGCATCATGTTGTTGGAGGATTTTTACAACACATGGATGTTCCCAAGTGGAAATGGAATAAAAAATCGATGGATTCTTTTCACAAGGTTACCTAGAACTCAAGGAGGTTGTGATGCAATCTGGTTGGCTTTGGATTTGTTGATGATATTGGTTATATTCTTATCGATCAAGGAATTGAGTACATTTGATGGATTGGATAAGAGTTATGTGGAGAATGTGTAGAGTATATATGAGTTTATGAGGTCCATTGTCACATATCAATATTCATATTTTACCACATGAGTCTGTAGGGGACTGTAGAATGATTTTGGTACTAAGTTTCACCTTAACACTTCATTCCACCCTTAGAAATATGGGAAAATGGAACATACCATCCAGATGCTAGAGTATATGTTGTGACCATGTGTCTTAGACTTTAGTGGATCATGGTCACAACACCTACCATTAGTATTATTCTCTTATAATAATTTTTATCACTCTTATATTGGAATATATCCATTTGAGTCTTTGTATATAATGTCATTTCATTATCCATTATGTTGGATAGAGGATGGGGATACAACAGTTCTTGGTCCTTAGGTGGTGAAGAACATAACAGAGATGGTTTAGTTGGTTCGAGAGAGGATGAAAGTAGCACAAGACCAGAAGAAGGGTTATTCTAAACTAATGAGGAGATCCCTAGAGTTTGATATTGGATACCATGTGTTCACATAGGATTCCTATCAACATCAGTAATAGAGATTCAAGAAGGGGACTAGGATCTCTCTATGGTTTGTTTAACCATTTAAGGTGTTGGGTTTGGTTGGGAATGTGTAATATTGGATGGGGTTTCCACCATAGTTGTGAAGGATCCATGATGTCTTCCACACCTCTCAACTATATTGATATCTTCACAATGAATCCCATGAAATTGAATGGAGAGAGATGGATATTGAGGATGAAATGATGATCATTGAACAACCAGTAGATATCCAAGAACATTGAGAAAAGGTTCTATGAGGATAGACCATTCCCGTGGTTCATGTTCTATGGAGGAATAATGGCCCAGAGGAGATTACTTAGGAACATGATAAGAATATGAGATCCTAGTACCTGATGGAATATTGAGTTTTTCACTCTTTTTTTTCTTTGGGAGTTATTTTCTATACCTTTTTGTTTTATGGGATATATTGTTTTCCCCTTGATGTTATGTGTGTTGTGTGATGTGATAATATGTTCTGAGAATATAAAAATGGAAAACCTAATTCCTAATCAAGACACATTTTACTGTGATGTGATTATACATGTGTAGATGAGTCTATTCCACCCATATAAGATAATATTATGACATGGAAGATGAAATTCCCTTATTCCTATGTTCAAGGAAGTATTTTTTGTTTAGTTGTTGTGGGTTTTTGAGATATAAGGATTGGTTTATGTAAGTGTTTTAGGTGTAATGAGATCCTTCAGAGGTATCTTGATAGATGGTTGTTTAGAATTTTATATTCATCCTTCTAGTGTGGTTTTAAATTCTCAACAGATAGAATAGTTTGAGAGCTATTTGGTGTAATGGACTAAAACATATAGACTATTACTTTTCCAATAATATGATAGTTGAGGTGTCTAGGGGAGTCCTTGGTGTTTTTGTGAAATTTGATTCATTCCAATGGTGTTTCATTCCCATAGTTTTCGAAATTTTTAGTTTTCTAATGGCGATTCATTCAAATAGATTTTCATTCAAATAATTTTCTAAATCTCTATTTTTCCAATGGCGATTCATTCTAATGGTGCTCATTCCAACAATTTTTTAAATTTCATGTTTTCCAATGGCGATGCATTCTATTGGTGTTTCATTAAAACAGTTTTCCAAATTTTATGTTTTCTAATGGTGATTCATTCTAATGGTTTTCCATTCCAACAATTTTCAAAATTTATAGTTTTCCAATTGTTATTCATTCTAGAGGAGCCTCATTCTGGAATTGGATCATCCTGGAAGTTCCTCATCCAGGTAGTGACTCATCTTGTTGTTGGATCATTCTGGTGGTGGCCCATCTAGGCGGTGGCTCATCCAATTAGTGGCTCAACCCGACCGTGGATCATTCTAGTAGTGTACCATTATAGTGGTGGCTCATCCCAGCAATGGATCATCCTAGCAGTGGCAAGTCACAATTGTTTTCAAATTTTCCATAATTTTATAAAAATTATAGAAACACCATTTTGACACCATTTATGATGAAAAAATGAATTTAATGAAATAATTAATATTTTTTAAATCTATTTAAAAATACATTAATAATATTTAGAGTTTCTAAAAGTGTGTGTATAGCTTTAAAATAATTAAAATGTGTGCTTTTGCTGATATATTCCTTTACTGGTTAACTAATATATTTCAAACCCTATTAGTTTTTTATTTAGTCTTTTTAATGAAGATATATTTCTTTCATTCATTCCATATTATTTCTCATGAAATGGGTGGATACAAATACTTCTTCCTATGAGTTCTAGAATGTGGTGCTGATGTTGGTTTGAGTCCCCCTTAAAATAGTTTCCTCTTCTACGCACCCCTTTTTGGTGAAGTAAGTTAGTAAAAGGCTCCATCATTATAGGTAGGATTTTCCTTCATTTCATTTAATGTTTATCATGAATCATGTGTTTATAATTATTATCCTTATAGATACGGTTTAATCTAAACTAATAAAGATAAATGAATTGGTTTTAATTAAATATAAATAGGAAGGATAATGTTATGTGTGATCTTATAGCTTAATTGTGATTTATTGATGTTATGAAATGTATCAGTTATGTTTCCCAAAGAAAATAATGGCCATCGATGGTCCTTGCTTGTACTTCTATATTTTGAACTATAGAATTCATCACATGTGGTTGCAGGAAAACATCTAATATGTAATTGAATAATCATGTATAGTCTATTAATGAATTAAATTCCACAGGATCTAATGGCTTGTGGGATAAGTCCCAAAATTAATGAAGCTAAATTGAATAATATATCCCTTGCTAAATCTAAATGTATTTATTGTTGTGGAATGATATATGATGTGTGTGGGGGAATTGGGAATGATATGGTTGAGTAGTGCGGTTGCAATGAAAGGTGATGGTGGAAGTGATTGTTGGGCTATTTCAATATGCTACTTGCAACGTGATGTTCTGTTTTAGGTTCTCATTTAGTATGGATGGTGATTATAATTATATTGGAATATAAACCAATGTACATGATTTAGTGGAACAGGTTTGTAATGTAGAATATTTAAAATGGTCTAATAATAACTGAAGGCTGAAAAAAATAGGGGATTTCATTCTACATGTGTGTGGTTTTGTATTTAGTATTGGTAGTATACATGGGGGACCTTGTGAGTATGCTGATGATCATCCTGTAATATTGTATATTGAGTTTTTGTGGTCTTATATATATGTATGTATATAATTAATTTTCTGTGTGATTTCTATACACACCCCACCAATGTCGAGCACTTTGTGCTGACATCCACATAATCATGTGGGGGTGTCTTTCCAAACATCCCTATCGAAGGATTGATGGATTTCCACCCACTTTACCTTGCTCCCTATTCCATGCGATAATGGCCCTTCTATCTTTGGGTGAGTTATGAGGTGTGGTACCAAGTGACTTCAGGATGATCTGTGATGTGTGGTCCTAGGTGTATTTGGGATGAGATTTGATATATGGATCAGGAGTGTACAAGAAGGATGTGATGTGACATATTTTGATGTGTAGACTATGTGTTTGTGAGTGGGATATGATGCGAGGTGTGTCCCAGGTGTGTATGGGTGGGATGCGATGTGATATATTCGGAAGTGGTTGGAGTTCCAATACTTTTCCCGTTGGGTTTTGAGAGTGGATAATCAGTGGGAAAGTAGTGTGGGGTGCCCTATAATCTATGTATATTATATTATTTTATATTATTTGGATGCCTTATTTGGAGAGAGAGCCTTGTGAGGTTGGTTTTATGGTTGATCTACCTATTATTTTCTATTTGGTTTTGTTTTTTCCTCATGGGTGCATTAGTATGCTCCTTCCACTTGTGAAAGAGAGACTTTTCTATTCTTACTGAGTATACCAGTATGATCACCCTACATATATAAAAACTGATTACAAATTTCTAGTATGATTATATGAACCATTATGGGAATTACTAGGCCAGGCATTGGGATAGTTTTTGTTTCACTACATTTCTTTATTTTGGGAACTTAATCTTATGAACTTTTATCTATAACTGTTTCATTTATTCATGAATTATGGGAGATTTTTTGGTTTTATTATATATATATCATGGAGTTGATTTTGGTTGATTCATCATATCTCCCAATATTTATTCTTTATAAAGGGTAATTTCTCCCATATTGTGATATTTGTACACCCTTGGTGCTAGTTTCTTACCCGGGACCTAGTGGAGTCGGGAATCGAGTGTCGTTATCTTTTTCCCCTCATTGTGGTATCATTAGTAGGAGGGGGTCATGAAAATTATCCTATAATGTAACGGGGATATATCTCATCCCATATAGATCCTATTTTGGTGTAATTTGAATTCTATGGTAGAAAAGGATATTATATAATAAATAATCTAGTGGAATATGTTGATCCTAACATCCTTTTAAATCAACTGAGTAATATATTACAATATCTTCCAATATTTCAATGTTCCTTTGAGATTTACTAACAATTTTAAGGTGAAAATTCATGAAATTTTTATCACTATATCTAAATATTATTACCAGGTCTTCAGATACATTAATGAGAACCATGGATCATGATCAGATATAATTAAAATAGGAACTTCATGCATCCTTATCACTTCAGAAATGTAAAACCTATAATATTATCAATTGCGTGATAATAATGATTAGTAATGAAGTGGGTTGAAATTATAAGTCAATCAAAAAAAATCCATATGGAATTATATAATTTATTGGCATTAGTAATACCCAAAAAAATTGTGAGGGATTTTATATTATTTTCATACTAATGTAGGCTATATTTTCATTATCCCCATTGATTTATAGGATTCAAAATTTCCTTATTGAAAGGAAAAACTTGATATATGATCTATTTATTCTCACTCTTTATATTGTCGCATCAAAAGTGGTACCGATGATCTCAATACTTCATTTTTCTTATTAGTTAAATAGAAAATTATGATCTATGTTCTCATTAAAATGTTCATTTTTTAGATTTTTACTAGAAATTATAGAAACTCAAGTTTAAATTCATATAACTCCATCTCTATCGATTTTGGGTTCTTGATTATTTTCTTCATTCGTTTTTTCTTTATAACATATTTCCTGTGCTCCTTTACCAACATATGGATGGAGAGTTGAGTAATTATTTAAGAATGGTTTGATTTAATAAATTCCATTATGACTTCCTAATACATTAATTTAACATAAAAAAGATTGGGTCTCATTCAATCCCCATTAAGAATATGATAGTGTGATATATAAAAAATAGAGCATTAAACACCTCATTTACATTCTGAGGTATTTTATTGTGTTATCTTTATCATTAATCACCTCTAACCATATTCGTTGATACATGATCAACTCATTTTTTATGAATATATATCATAAGACAATGTGATCAATATATATGTCAAATTTTCACCATAGAGATGATACATCCATATCTCTAATAAAAAAAATCTATCACCAAAATTATATCATGTGTTATGTATTTTTTCTCATGATTCATTAATTATTTTTTCAAATAAAATATAACCTTATCATTTTTTATATGGTCACATTCTGATAACTTCTTTCATGAGTCACTATATATCACAAATCATTTTATATAGTATGCTAGTATATTTATTTCTACATTGAACAACCTCTCCTTATAATCCTTGAATCTATCATTAAATTTTTATATCTTGAGGTACATTATCCCCCTCTACGTTATCATTATTAGTGGACTAGAAAATAATGATAAATTTCTCAATAAATAGTCATTGTATCCAGCTTAACCAAAAAAACTATAGATATATATCATTATTGGTAAGACTCAGTCATTATTCAGTTTCTTATTTATTTATGTATCCATATATATATATATATTCACATGGGGTTTCATGACTTGAGAAGGATTCCATTTCTATCCAAAATTCACACTGAATTATTTGGTATATAGTTTCTTATTTCTTATTAACATTGTAAAAATCATTAATAATCATTATTCTCTTCCATTTTCAGGTAATATATGATAATATCATCTATAAATAGTACCACATATTGATCATATTCTTTACTAAAGGATTTATTAATAAATCCCATAATGATTAAAGGGTCATTTTTATGCTAAAATAGAATCACTGTGAATTAATAGATTCTATATCATTTAAGGAATATTTTTTTGGGTAAGTATTCTCTCATTATACATAATTTATTTATTTTACATGAAATATAAAACAATAAAAATTATGTATACCCTATATGTTATTCAACGTGTAAAAACTATTGCGTAGTGGTACTTGTTCTTGATTAAGGTTGTACTATGTTTATGATAATCAATTCAAAGATGCATTGAAACCTCCTTCATCATAAAAGTGAGAACATGAGCACCCCATAGTAAAGTACCTAGACATATAAAACACTATTCCAAATTCCCTTGTAGTTACTTCTTCATTTATACCAAATTTATGAGGGCCATAATATAATGACTCTATGATATTGGCATGAAACCATGTATAAGTTTAATTAACAACTAAAACTCACATTCTAGACGATGATCTATATTTTATTCTTTCTATACACCATTATATTCAAGTAAATTTTATTTTTATTTAAAAATATTTTCCTCATAAATTATTTTATTTAATCATATCTCATTATTTGGTATCAAGACCCATATTAAATAATTTATTTTGAATTGGATTTTTTCATCATACTTGAATCAATATTTGAGCATATGATTATTTTAGATGTAAAATGTATTTCCACTATCCCTAAAATTAATATGATCTCAATTTAGGGAGGTCCAATACATACCCAAAATCATATTGACTTCTTCTAATGGATGTGGTACTAGATATATAGGATTTATATTCCTACAGACCTCGATTAGAGAATAGTGATATACCATGGATGTACACATAACATGACATATTGTTTTCCCCTTTAATTAAATTTAAAATAAAATATAATAAAAATAAATAATCACTTAGATAATTTAATATAGGATGTAATATATAAAATAGAATAGAATAGAATATTATTCTCACTAATGAGTGATCTTATACAAACATGACCATAATTAATTTTTTTTAAATAATTTTCTAAAAATAAATTTTTTAGATTTACTAATAAATAATAATATATTATTATAATTATATTATATAATTAAATGTATATACAAAATCACAACTACAATGTATTTCAAAATAATTAATTCATTTCAACCTATAATTCCTTTAATTCCACCAAGGATACATTAATTTTAGTTCTCTTATCCATCAAAACCAAATCCCAAATGAAATTAACTAAACTACATATGAAACCATCTAGGATGAATAGTTCACGACTTGTATATATTTTACATTTTTTTTAATTTAAACAATATATTTCAAAAATAAAAACACAACCATAAAACCCAATAGATTAGAGTCTTGGTAAATCATCTATTTAAATGTGCTTTTAGAATATTATTTATCAACCTTCTCTTTTAAAAATTCCCCTAAATCAGTTCCTCTAAATCATATTCTTTCGTATCATTCCCTAGGAAAAATTAAAATATAAGATATGGTCAGTTAAAATTCTCAAAAAATGGAATAATTATCAATGTGTTATATTGAGTTATATCATAATAATGTGATAAAACATGTACTCAGTAGAGATATCTAATTCAACATAATATAAATCATAATATTTTTCCATAATGAATAACAGTAGGATATAATACATAAAAAAATTATCATTGGAGAATAATATATACCATGATGTAATAATGAAGAAACATGAGACAATAATCATTATCTATGGATCAGAACATAGGAATATGGTCCAAACATAAGAAAAGGTAAAGAATAACTCTGAGAACATAGCTATCACTAATAATTTCTATCATCATATTTTAAAAAATACCTAAAAAACATCATACCCAAGCATTGTGTTTTGAAAAGTAGCTAAAAAAAATAATGTTCATGTATAGAGTTGTGAACATTTCAAAACATAAAAATGTCTATATATAGAGTTCTATATGTAAAAAAAATAAATCAAATAAACGAACATATTGGTGAATATTCCTAACACAATCATTACATCACTATCTAATTGTATATTAAACATCACCCATTTCATTTAAATTATGTAATAGACCCAAATATTATATAATGATAATCCATACACATTTTTATCACATAACCAAGTCTAAATCAATAATTACCACATATCATAAAAACTCAAATGAATAAAATGGATTCCATGATGATTTCCATAATGTAAAATCACAATATATCATGGGAATGTAGTGGTATAGATTAATTATATAATAAAATTAGTGAATAAATATAATCATTAAAGGATGTGGACAATGTTGAGAAAAAAAATTTCAATCATTATAAAATCTATTTGAAAAAAATAATATAAAATATCCTTTACTTTTTGATAATATTAATTTTAAAGTGTAATATATTTTAATATAATGGTTATATAAATTGAATGACAATGTGAATAAAATTTTCAATGGTAAACCATGACACCTTAGAAAGGAAACATTGTAATGAAAATCTATGAAAACAATGAGATAAGTAAAATGTATAGAAATAATTTAACATAGATATTTCAATCCATTAAAAAAAGAGAAAGTTAATATAAAATGAACTTATGAAATCATAGAACATGGGATAATTATGTCTATAAAAAATATGAAATATATATAGAATAATTAGAATGATTTCTAACAAAAAAGAACATATAATATCATCTAAATATTCAAAAAAATATTCAATTAAATTCTAAACAAGTCTGTGGTTAAACATCATGGATACTTGAAAAAAAAAGTAACTAGAGGGTAAGAAAATAATCAAGTATTAGAGATAATGAAAATAAAATTTCTTTAGATGGAAATTTTTTCCTAAATAATATTGATTTAAAAGAGATACAAAAACACTTATTAAATATTTATATTTTTAATCAAAATACTTTAATGATTGAATGTGAAATGAAATGTTAAATAATAAGAATAGAAACGTAACAATAATAAAATATATAAATAAAAATTTATATAAACTATATAAATGATATTCATGGAATAATCTGAATCATGTCTTGATGAAGGGGGATTTAGATGAAAAATCCTTCCCATGGATTTTTCTATGGTCGGAGGAGCTCTAACATCTTTAGTGAAATTTCACATTCTCACAAAATATTCTTTTGGAATCAAGGAAATAAGAATCCTTTAAGAGACCAAAGACAAACACATGTGAGAGAAATTATTAGGAAATATAATTTTCTTGGGGATGAACTGATAAATAAAGGATAAATATTATTTGGAATGGGTGGATGTGTGGGAATATTATAGATAATAATTATTGAAATTTTATTGAAAACACGATTCATAAAACAGTAATGGTGAATTCACATGGTATTTTCGTTAGATGGTATAAAAAATTTAATGATAATTTTATAATTTTCACACATACTAAACAAAAGACTTGTTTAAATAGGGTATATCAATTTTTTACACAAAATTTGAGTCCTTTCAATTTACACCTTTACCTATTTTAGTCATATTTATTTATTTTACATGGTAAAAAAATAACTAAAAATTTAAGATGACCCGTATTACCTAATTTCTTGAAGATAAAACTAAATTTTGTCTCCATTTAATGTAATTAAAAAAAAAATATTATGTATTTACCATTAAAAAGATAGAATACTACATATAAAAGATCTTATAAAAAATCATTTTTACAGATTACATATTCATACTATAATTTAGTATTAATTACTAATTAAATAAGTTTTATATATTTATTGTAAATAAAAAACTTTAATAATAATGAACCTTATAAAGTGATAAATTTAGTTTATTAATATTCTAATACATTACACACATATAGAAATTCCTTAAAAATACTATTCTATTCATAATTATTTAAAATTAATTGTCTATTTAACAAAAATTAAATTTGGTAAATATTTTTTTATCAAGAATAACTTATCTTTTTTAATTAATATTAAATTGGTAAAAAAATTATGATAATGGAAAATATTCAAAATTATAGGTCATGAACTAAATTGATATATCCTTTATTATATACATGTTAATGTTATACAAATGTTAATATAAAAACCCTTGAATAACTCTATATAAGACATTAGGGTATGATAAGATATAATTGAATTATAGGTTTAGATTCGAATATTAAGGATATCATATTGATATAAATGATCTTGAACTTCTCCCATATATTAGTTCTCTCAATCCATACATCTTGATGTTCATATTAAACAAGGACTATGAAAAACCCTAGTTATTCTACCTCATTTCTATGATCATAAAAATGAGTCTCAAAAGGAAGACATATACTACCAGATATCATTTATTCTAATTTATATATATACATATATTTTTACATGATTACATCAATTTATACCTAATAATTGGATGGTTATGCTATAGATCTCCCATTTTCTATCAAATACCACTTCCAATTTATCTCAATAATTAATCTCATGTCCTATTATGGTTTCAAAATTCATATAATCCCAATGAAATTATATCCTATATTAAAACTTCATATATATATATAAATATAAATATATATATATCCTTTAAAACAACATGAAAAACCCTTATATTATCTAATTTCTTTGTATAGTGGTTCAAAATATTTCTAATGTATTATATACCATCTATATTTATCATTAGATGTATGATATTCATAAAACATAGTTATGATTAAAATTTCAATCATGAAACTTTTTTTATTTAATTTTGGTTTTATTACTTTAGTATTTTTACTAATTATGTTTCATTTAATTTCATTGTAATGTAGTCTAATTCAAAATTTAATATTCTAATATGATGAAATAAAAAATTGTCTATATTAATTCAGTTTTTGTGGGTCAGAATCTATCAAAAATAGATATTTTATAATAGTAAATTTATTATAAAATATTGTTGTGTTGAAATTAGGATATTATGGCATCATTCATATCCAAACCTTCAATGAATTTAGGCCATTTAAAATTATTGACATTAAAGACAAAACTAAATTTCTCATTTTTATAATTTCACTTTCCACATTATATTGTTCTCTTCTCCCACTGTTCTTAAAACCAACAATGTCAAAATTATTTAATCAATATATAAATGTTATATTAACCATATTATGACACGATAAAATATTATTCATAATATATGTAGTATATATCTCTCTATTATATTTTTAGAAATGCTATGTTAATGGTCAGTTTTATCCAGCTATAAGGACAATGTTAATTTTTTATTTATAACCACCTTAATAGATAGTTATTGTAGCTAGTATATAGTATATAAACATAAAAATTGTGGTATTTTAATACTTATAGAGAAATTTTTTATAATATCCCAAAAAATCAACTCTCATATCCAATGGTGAAAACACAACGTTTACATTTCCATCTTCGATCCTAATGAAGGAGAACCAATTTTCACTATCCCAAAAATACCACATCAAAATGAAAATGTTGGATCACAGAAATTCTAATGGAAATATTAGGTTTATAGTTTTAGATAATTATCAAAAAAATCATAGATAAACAATACCCATGACTTTAGTAGAGTATCATTCCAATTATACCTAGATTTTCATTTTCAATATTATGTCATAAACATTATCCATATGAAAAAATATAGACATAACTCATTGAACATCATACATGATAACCTTTAGGGAAGAAAAAATATGAAAGGCGATCTCAAATGATTTGTGAGTAAAAATATAATAATTTACTATTAAATTTCCTAAATTATCATAATAATTGCATAATTTCATGATGACATAATCGAAGTGCCTATGAATAACATAATAATATTCATACCCATCAATACCTAGATTGTAAAATATAAAAACAAGAAGTAAAACATTAACAATTTAATTAATATTCAGGATAAATTATCATGATCCATCTGATTTTAATATTATTCACAGAATGTATTTATAAGTCATAGGAAGAATAAAAAACATGTTTGTATCATGTGATATCAACATCAGAAAACACTTAAAGAACCCCTAAAATGGAATAACAATGTGGTAAACATATTATATTTTTCTTTATATAAAATAATCATCACCCAATTATTTTATGATATATCTAGGTTAGACCATCATATAAAAATTTACAATAACCATTAATAATGTACAAATATCATTAATTTCATTGTAAAACACAAAAAAATTATTATTCATTTTATAAATTGATTAAAATATGGAGATGAAATGGGTTTAATTATAATCTCTTTGATACATTATTTACTTATAGAAAATAAACTGTATCCATAATAATATCATTGAAACATTGTTGACCTTTAGAACAAAAACATCATCCATAACAATAACTTTGAAACATGATTTACTCGTGGAAATGAAACAGGTTCCATAAATCTTTGAAACATGATTGAAATAAGAAAAATAAATGGGTTCTAAAAAATAATTTTGAAACATGATTAACCTTTTTAATAGAAATGGGTACCCTGGGGTTCAATTTGAAACATGATTAACAAATATAAAATAAATGATTTCCTTGAAAATCCATTTGAAATGATATAAATATATTTAAAGAAAGAATAAGGACGGTATCATTAAAAAATATCATTATTGGATCATATGTAACAATAGGGGGTTTTTATATTGACAAATGGAAATACCATTAAAATATCCTTAAAACCTATTTTTACGAAAATAAATATTATATTTTGAAAAATAGATTTAAAAAATATAAAATCAAAAAATATTTTGATAATAATATTCAATGAAAAAAATTGAAAAAATATAAATGTAACAACATGTATAATATTATATAGAACACATAAAAAACATTTTCATGTTTTAAATGTTGAAAATAAATATTATTTTGAAAACATTTTGTAAAAGGGACTAAAAAATGGGACATTTGGAAAACATAAATAAATTTCCATTCAAATAATGATAACATTAGGCCAAATTCAAAGCAATATATTTTCAATAAATAATTTATATTTATAAAAAAATTAAAACATTTTAGAGAACATTGATATCGAAGATAATTATACACAACCTAAAAGAGAATAAAATATTAGTATCACTTAAAATTTACATTCTTTATGTTTTAATAATAAATAATGAAAGAATTAGAAATTAAAAAAGTGGAACACATTCATAACCATATGATAATAAATGATATTTGGTTCAAAAAATTAATATCAAACTATTTCTACTAAAATAAAATTAAAAATAAAAAATCTTGAAAGAATGAAGAATTTAACATAAAGCCTTTTCCTCTTTGGAAACTCTTCAATCATAATCCTGATGAAATAATAACATCACATTATATATTAAATATCACGATCATAAGTATTTTCATAATATAACTTGTCAAAGTGTATCATATAAACCTTATAAAAAAATATAAGTGCATATAAAAAGAGTACATCTCAATGAAATATAATTTTAAACGAATTACACATACAAAATTCATTCCAATGAATTTGAGAATTAAACAATGAATCAAAAATGTCACGAATATTTAAATAAACATAAAAAAGTAGAAATAAAAAAAATAATATAACTAAAAATCATTGCACAATAAATTATATAATATATAATGAAATTGAGATATAATATAACCCAATGAAATGAAATTGATTTTTGAAATTAATTACCACTTGGGAATAATCAAGTCAAATCCAGTAGGATAAAATAATAATTATTAAAACATAAAATTTAATGAATTGTTATTGTTTCAATATATTACATGTAAAAGGGGAATTATATACACCCCAAAATATAAATAATTGGTTAATATATTACATGTCTCAAACAAGTAAATGAGAGGCGATTAAAACTGGTACCTCAAGAGTAAACTTTCCATACATGTCCTTTAACACCTGTATAATAATCACATATAAATTATTTGAATTCATAAGTTCATATTATAGGGTTAGTAACATATACTTAAATAATTTATTTTATTTCCTTCTAATTCCATATTCAAATACTTAATCAGCTATGTCTAGATCAATATTTTAGTTAATCTTTGGTTCATTGTTTAAAAACGTCTTCGGTGCGTTGACCATAGTTAAAGAAGTAATTGATCCAATATCTCTAGATTAATAAGAATGTAATAATTATCATATTATTTCATCAATTAAAATTTTAAAACTAACGAAAAATGGTTATGAAAGATTAAATATATTATGATAATAGAAATAGTATTTCGTATGTACGAAAGAGTAACATTTCCATTTTTAAATGATCATTATTGAAAAAGGTATATATACTATTATATTTCCATAATTATAATAATTTTATAAATATTATTTTTTTCTTTATATATAATTATATATAAAAATATTTTTATGAGGTGATGAAAAAATAATCACATTCCTTTTTGAGAGTAGTTGTCAACTCGTACACGAATCATGTTATCTTTTTTTAGAGTAAAAAAGAAAAAGAACTATTATATTTTTGGAATTATAAATATGTCATGAATATAATTATTATTTCATGGATATAACATATATTCATTAACATTATTTTTATTACCTTATATAAAATGTGTTAGTAAAAAATCGAATCACATTGTTTCATGAGGAAGTAATCCACCGTACACATTTTCAATGTTATTGTATCCCCACCAGATAGAAATTAAAATGGTATGTGTGATATCTTAATTATAGAAGTATAAATATGTTGAAATTTTAATATATATATATATATATTTATTAAATTAATCATTACAAGAATCCATGAATTAAAATGATGGAGAACGAGTGACATCAGTTCGTGATGGGTAATTTATCATACAAACAAATAAGTATATTGTATCCAATTTGATTAAAGAGGGCATGTATTAAGGTTAATCGATTAGTATAATAACATATCAGTACATAATATGTAATTGTTTTATCATATGATAATTGTTGAAATACTTGAATGATGTAGAATAATAGATAAAAAATATATATTTAGGAATGTTAATGTTTCTTGGGGAACATATTTAAGAATATAAAACAATTATTACTCAAATGAATATCAGGACATGAAAATGACTTTAGTATTATGGTATAGTTGTTTATAAGTTAATTTTATATGTATTTTATAATCCAACATTGTTTTAATTGTGAAGATGATAGGAGTGTTTGTGAAATTTTATAAATGTAGTGACTGGCAGACTTGAAATTTTTGCAAACAAAAAACTGTACTCTCATTTTTCACATGATACAAGGATAAAAATGGAGTATTATAGAGAATCAGATATTATAAGATCAAATTATATCCATAAAATAGTATTTATAGAAATATTTAGGTCATTTTTTCCCTTATAATTTTAGTTTAACCCCCTAGTATACTCATTTTCACCTTAACAATGATAATTTATTTTTAATGTTTTCACTATTAATTATAGTCATAAATTATGTTAACCATTTTAGATATTATAAACTATTATCATTACAAAAAATGAATGAATTTTGTAAAATTCATTTCAAATAAGTGGAAAAATTTAATATAACTTTATAACTTTATATGTGATGAAAATATAGTTTTATAAGAGGTGTATTTTTCAAAAAAAAAATGATTTTATATTAACTATATGACTATTGATAATTATTATAATAATCTAAATTAATATTTATTTATAAATAAACTATAAACTTAATTTAAATCCTTTCTCATTAGCTTTTATTTAATTTATTTAAAGAAAGAACCATTATTCCCTTTAAAACGGTCTTTAGAAAAATCACGTTTTTAATAACAGAGACTATCATATACAAAAACACAATTTATAGTTGATTGAGAAATAATTAAGTGGATTAAATATAACAAAATAAAAATTATATTAATTTAAATCATATCAAAAAGGCAATGGGAATATTAAATTACTTAACTTATTGAATATAAATGATATTTTTACAGAAAACAACATTTTCACTGTTTAATGAAAAATCATTACTTTCTGAAAAATCCAAAAATTTCTCCCAAATTAAATATAGATATTATTATTTATAAATTTTTTATAATTTTATAAAATAAATGATCAATTAGTTCAAAAAATATTGTATAATATTTTTTCTTGAAAATAAATAAAAATAATTTTTGAAGAAAACATATTAGTGAAGAAAAGAATTACTTTACTAAAAATGATTTAATATTTAATAAAAATTAATAAATAATTTTTTAAATTAGAAATATATATATATATATATACATATATTTCATTATGTAGTTAATAATATTTATTCTAATCATTTAAATATCATGGTAGAAACTAATATCTATATCATGGGTTGTTTATGATTGGTTTTGCATTTCAAAAATGCTATAAAATATAGTTTTATTTTCTAAAATCTCACTGTGTTACATCAAACACCACTTTTTAAAATAAATTCCTCACATAACTGGGTAAGGTTTCATGGGCTGAATTGGGTTTACTAGCACACAATGATATTGAATGATTTCATATCTTGTATTGGTACACCAATTAGAATGGTTCAATGGATTATAGAGGGAGAACTGGGATTTTTCGCTTGGATGTTGGTTTATTTCAATCTGGAAATCAAGAGACCTTAGAGTATCAATTTCCTTACTAATGGGAACATATCATAAGTTAGGGTGGAGTATGATAATGTTCCTCCCTTCTGTGAGGTATGCAGAATGGTGGGTGACTCTGTCTCTTACAACAAAGTGCTTCAAAAAAAGGTTACTTCTCCCAAAGTCGTGGAATGGAATGATTCTAATAAGATCAGGAGAACCAAAAATGTGTTTATAGAAAGGAAGGGAGTCACAAGGGATCAATCTGAACCATCACATGACCCGCTAAAAATTTAACCAGATCCTAACCATGTACAGGATCCTGAGAAGATTCAGCCTGACACATCCACTTCTATGAAACAAAACTAGGAAGAAATGGTGGAGGAGGAAGAGTCTCAAAATGATGCTCCTCTTAGCCCCCATCCCATGGTGGGACTTTCAATAGTCTCTCCCTCTAAACAAGTAATCAAGGAAGATGATGATATGGGTTTTAAAATATCAAATTTCATTTATAATCTGGTTATAGATCTTCATCTACAAATGGAAAAATAATACTTTTCTTTGGAATTATTTAATGACATTAGAGATTTGATCTGTTCAATATGGGATGGTGATACATGAAAATATTACTCTTCAAAAAATAACTCAAACCTGGCATACATCCCTACTCTAGCCAACACTAATCTCCCTACTAGCCAGACCCATACAATGGCTTATTCTTCATCTACTGAGAATAACTCACTAGAGGTGATGAATTTTGTAAAGACTATCTGCAAAACAGTGGCACATTCCCATAGTAGCCCGAATATCCCTTTTGATATTATGGTGGTATAGCTCACCATAGGTAAGATTCAAGGATCTGGTTGTTCCAAAAAAATGGAAACTGGTGATACAACTAGAATACAAAATACCAGCCCAGATCATGATGATTGAAAGCTCAATGCGGATGAATCTAGAAATACCATAAATTAAGAAACTCATATAGATCTTGTTATCCCAGATTTGTCTGCCAAAGGGAAGGGTGTTTTTTCCAACACTGTAGATATAAGTGAATTGATATCTCCTATACCCAAAAAAGGCTGTAATACCACCTAAAATTCCTGGGGGTAAAAATATAAGGGGTCCAAACCCCAACCTCAGTTTGAAATGAAGATTATCTTTTAGAATATCTAGGGTATGGGGAATATAGAAACATGTATATCCAAACATTTATTTATCTAGAAACACAAAATTAGCCTTATAGGTCTATATAAGCCTAAAAAAATCTTCTCCTCTAATATTGATAACTTGTAGAATTTGAGGTTTCACCAAATTGACACCAATAAGAGCTCAATCTCTGTCAAGAGCCTATGGTTGTTAACCCATAATTCTATGGGAATCACCACCATGGTTATTTCAAGTGATCCACATGTCATCTATTCCTTTAGCTACCCTGTATCCCATTTTACCTGTTACTTAATTTATGCTCATAACATGTATCAGGATTGTAGGAATCTTTTAATGGATATAGAATCTCTAAAATCATTCATATCTAGACCTTGGTTAATATTGAGGGACATAAAATCAATTTTAAACCTAGATGAGAAAATTGGAGCAGAAAAAAATTTAATCTCCTCTAGGGAGTTAAGATTATGCATTGATCAGAATAACTTGATTGAGGTTAATTTGGTTAGTGCCAAATATACTTGGTATAGGAAGAATATGAATAGTTTTGTAGCCAAAAATATTGAAAGGGACTTTGTCAATGGGGTATCTATGGACACATGGGGTACCATATCATGTTCAAACCTCTCTAGACTCAACTCCGATCATCATCCCATCATGGTGGATCTTAGTGAGAAGGAACCCAAACCCCTTTCCCTTTCAGGTTTAACAAGGCTTGGGTCTCTCACCTCGAATGTTAGGTCATTGTTCAGAGTACTTGTAATTCTATGAATTCTAGTGATTATGCCTTTTCCTGCATCAACAAACACAATATTCTAAAGATGAATCTAAAGATATGGAGAAAGGATCATTTTAGATCCCTTGACACTGATATTTCTTCTAATGAAGATTCTCTTCAAAAGGCTCAAGAGTTCAACAATATCATTGACTTCTCTGGTGGGTTTTTAGTGGAAGACGAGTTGTCTTTAAAACATAATAATCTTCTTAATCTGAAATATTCCTTGCAAAGGGTTTCCTTTAGAGACAAATGTTAAAAGTATGGTGACATAAACTCAAAATTCTTCAACTCTCATCAAAGAATCAGGTTAGTATCTAAGCCACATTCATTGATTATTAATGGGGATATCCTCATCAAAAATAGAGTGGATCTCTCAAAGCATGACATATCCTAACTTAAGGATTTCTTTAATGGACCCCACTCCCCCATTAACCCTATGGATGGTTTTATTCTGATACTGGTGAATCAAGAGGAAAATTCAATTCTTACTACTGGGCCTCTTTATCCAGAGATTAAGGAGTTTGTCTTTAGTCTCAAATTTGAGAGCTCACCTGGTCCTGATGGCTTTGGTAACTTATTCTTTCAAACATTTTGGGACATCATTCATGTAGATATTTGCAGGTTAGTTACTCATTTTTTCAAAGGTGGATCTCTTCCTAAGGGATTGAATGCTCAATTTCTTACCCTTATCCCAAAAGTGGAGAATGCCAATGAAATTCATCTTTTTAGGCCTGTTTCATTGGTTAACACTATATATAAAATCATTTTCACAATCCTTTAAAATATGTTATCCTTTGTTTCATGCAAAACTGTTTCTACAAATCAGTTTAACTTCATTATAGGGAGATCAATTTAGGACTATCTTATCACTGCATCAGAGTGTGTTAATCTCATCAAAAACCCCATCATAGTTGGAAATATTTCCCTTAAATTGGATGTTAAGATATATTTTTACACAATGTATTGGGGTTTTATATGCAAGATCCTCGACATGTATGGTTTTGATGATGTTTTCGTCCATTGGGATAAAATTATTTTGAGTTTTTCTCACATTTTAGTTATTATAAATGGATCCTTTGAATACTATTTTGACTATTCAAGAGGTGTAAGATAGGGTGATCCTTTATCAACAATTATATTATCTATTGATGAGGATTATATCAGTAGGGTTCTTTCTATCATGGTCGGTAATGGAAAGATGAATCCTATTCATGTTGGATGGGGGATTGTATATCCTTCTCATATTCTATATTGTAATGACATCATCCTATTCCCTCAAGGATATAATGGAAATATAAATAATATAAAGAGATCCTTTTTTCACAATGAAATGGTTTTAGGGAAGGAGGTTAGTTGGAGTAAGTCTTTTCGTTACTTTGGAAGGAACTTCAATTCTAACAGGAAAACTGATATCATTAGAGAATTGGGAATTCGAGAGGGACATATTCCCTTCAATTATCTAGGGGTTCCCATGTTTTGGGGAATACCAATAGTATGTCATTTTTCTAGAATTTTCACCATGATTAGAAGAAAAATTTCCACATGGAAGGTAAAATATCTATCCATAGATGGTAGGGTTTGTCTGGTGAAGTGAATCATCACCTTCAAATTTGTGTACTCTTTTATGGTGTATAACTGGTTGACTGATTTAATCAATAGTATCAATATTTCTATCAAAAATTACATTTGGAGTGGTATCATTTTGGAAAGGATACTGGCAATGGTTCCATGGAATTCTGTTTGCAAGCCATATGATGTAGGTGGTTTGGGCATCAAAAATATCAAGGGTTTCAATGAATCTTTGTAAGATGGGATTATATGGAGGCATATAAATATGAAATATGAGTCTATTAGTTTTCTTCAAGCCAGGTTTATTCACATGATTAAGTAATTAAAATTCAATTATTTCAACCCTTCGGTGTGGCCTACCTTAAAAAATATTTTCTCTAAATTTTATTTTGACTCTTGGTGGCTAGTTTCCAGGGATTACCCTTTTCAATTTTGGAAATGTAACTGGACTGGGATCCACCTGATTGACTTGGTTCTATAGGGGGATTAAAATCTAGACTTTTATTTTTCAATCAATTATCAGCTTGGAAGTATGGATAATCATTCGAATTATATCACTTTGATCGTGGATAAATATTACCGGTCTTCTAAGGGAGATTTCTGGGCATGGGGACCTACTGTCAACGAAATTATAACCACCAAAGGATTTTATAATAACTCTATTAATAGTTCATCTAAATTGAAATGGATCTAAAACCCATATAGGATGTTCTTGATGCCATCCCGATCCATTATAACATGGAGGTTGGCTCACAAAAAATACCAACTGGGGAGTTCTTTCAAATCTATGGAATATCCCTTTTCTCCACACGTGATTTGTGATATCTGCATAGGGAAGATGTGGATCATCTCTTCCTCAGCTGTGTAGTGGATTCATCAATGTGGAGGGGATTTTCTGATATTTTTGAAGTTTCTCTGCCTCAAACCAGCTCAATATGTGACTACATGAGGAGATGGAATTATTTGAAGCTTTCACCGAAAATCTAGAAATTTTTTCAAACTACTATGGAAGAAACCATTCACCTAATCTATGCTTTAAGGAACAAATCTATATATGAGTTGCATCCCTTTCATGTTGGCATTTTATATTCAGGTATACTCATGGCTGTTTGTAAAGTGGAAACACTAAGAGTTGTGTTTTTCTCTTACTCAATCAAATATTTATCTGGAATCAATCAGATTGGGATTAAAGGTAAATTTTACCTCCTCTTGATACACTGGTAGTCATATGATAGTCCCCTTTTCATGGGTAGATTAATGTTAATTATGGCGGTGCTTCAAGGGGAAACCCTGGTCCCTTTGGTTTTTGTGCTGTTTTTTGGGACTAATAGGGATGTGTTTTGGATGTATTTACGTCCCACGTGGTATTTCATTTTCTCTTTAAGAATAAATTCTTGGTGTTATCGTGGTGGTGGATCAAGAGGAAATGTGGGTTTCTAAAAATATTTGTCTTGAATGTGACTCTACGAGTGTATTTATTACCATTCAAACAGGTTTTGTGCATCTTTCACAGAATCTCACTAATTGCTGGACTAGATTCATGGATTCTCTTTACTCAAGAGATCATTTTGTTACTCATTATTATAGAGAGGAAACTTCATTGGTATATGGGATTTCAAATTAATGTGTAAATAGTAATGATTATCATTGGGTAGATCATGTTCCATATGATCTCCTTCATTTTTTTCACAAAGGATCTTTGTGAATCATCTACTTTCAGACTTGTGTAGGTTTCTTTTTTTCTATTAAATATGTCCTTCTTTTCGTGGAAGGATCTCAATTTTCCATAAAAAATTGTTAGAAATTTTAATGTATATTTTTTTGAATCCCACATAATAAAAAGTTTTAATAAAACATCCTCTTGATATGATAGAAAATGACATATGAGGGTCACCAAGAATTATACATATTAGGTTTCAAAATATCAGAAAATTGATGGGATGTAAATATTTTTACTTGGAAGAAAAGACTAAATAATTATGTATAGTGATAGATATCATTGATTATATGATTTTTAAATGATAAACATAAATCTAAAGACATCAAAACCATACATATGCAATTAGTGAAAAGAAACCGGTTTATCCGAAATGATGATAATATGATAAATTTTTTCATTACTGATCATGTTCTAATATTTGATGAATTATTTCACTATCTATATATTAAAAACAGTGAAATATACTTACATGATAAATATAATTTCATCCTTTATCCATATTCCATGACAATATCATATTTTTTCCCTAAATGATAAATATTAAAGATGAATTTTTCATGAATGAATCACTAAAATAAACTTTTAAAAAACATGTAACCCAAAATGTTATTAAAAATACATTAAATATTTTTTTAGACATTATCCAAATAATTTAACACATTTCATGATAATTCCCAAAATTAATAAACATTAAAATGATGAAATATTAAATTAATATTCAGAATAAAAAATTAATTCCAAATGTTAAAACTGAATAACCCACTAAATAAATATCTCAATAAACTAAATAACATCAAAAAAATAAACATGAAGGAGTTTCTTATCATAGAATTTTTTTTTCATACCTTTTATATTTAATTCCCCAAATCATGGTGATCTTTTTTAAAAAACATTAACTACTTAATCATAATTCAATTTTAAATATCATGGTTATCTATATGATTAAACATCAGTTCCCATAATTACCTCAATATCTAATATCATATATATCCTAAACAATATCCACACCTTAAATATTATTTATATAGTGTGTACATTCATAAATCATATCAAAAAAATTACTCATACTTCCACATAATAAAACTTTTCCTATAGTGTTATTAATCCTTTTATGATCTCATCACATAAAACCCCAAAGGGGTGTATAAGAAAATAAAATTATGATCATCCACAATATTATGCACCTCTTATAGTGTCCATAACTCATAATATAACCACACATGGAAATACACAAATCTCCAATGTGAACCAACCATTTCCTACTATAATATCCTTGAACCCACACTCCCAGATATGGAATTGATGACATAAACAATACATTTCTATCAATTATACCAATGAAGGAGATACATTTTATTCTATACAATAAAGAAGAAAAAAATGAAAAAATTGGATCATTTAAATTCTCATAGACCTTTTAGGATTATATATTTAGGCAATTAAAAAGTCCTCTTACATAAACAATACTAAAGAATTTATTTCAGTTTCTTTCCCATTATAGCTAGATTTTGATATTCCATATTAGGTCATCAGTGTCATCTATATGAAATATTTATTAACATAATTCATTCAACATCATACATAATAGCCATAGTAAAATTAAACATAATAAGGGTGATGTAAAATACTCTGTAAGGTTACATATAATCATTAGCAATTAAATATAATTAGTGAGTATAAGAAGAAAATGAGGGCAGGGTATCATAAAAAATTGCATGAAAATAAAATTATAATATCCATTACAATCAATACCTAGTTAATAAAACATGAAATCATGGCATAAAGAATTAAAAAATCCAGAGTCATAAGAATCAATAACTATGGGTCATGTGATATCAATCTGGATCAAAGGAATCATTTATAACCCACATCTATCCGAATAATAATGTGTTGGTATAATGGGGAATCATCATCATATAACACTTATAGAACACTTATATAACTATTAAAAATGGAATAAAAATAAGGTTAATATCTAATATAATTCTCTAGAGAATATAATTATTACCCAATTCATTAGAGTTCTTTCTGGGTGCACCCATTGTATAATTATTTACAATAACCATAAGTAAAATACATAGATATTGGTATTCATCATAAAACTAATAAATCCAATAATTATTCCATTTAAAATATTATTAAACCATTTATGGGAAACAATTTCCATAAAATTATTTTTCAATCCAGATTAACCCTTGGAAAAATGATTTCTATAACAATCCCATTGATTAATTATTAATATATGGAAAATAAAAAGGTTCCATAAATATCTATTTGAAATAATATTAACCCATGGAAAAGAAAAAGGTTCCATAAAAATATATTTAAAACATAATTAAATTGTATAAATGAAATTGGTTTTATAAAAATATATTTGAAACATGATTGACCCATTTATATGAAACATGATCCCTGATGGTCCCTTTGGAACATGATTAACCTGTGGAAATAAAAGGGGTTCTAAGAAATAATATTTGAAACCATATTAAACTATCTAGAGAAACAATAAGGATGGTATCATTAAAGAATATCCCTATTGGAAAATAGTTTACACCTTTCTTTTTTGAAATTAATGAAAGGAAATACCATTAAAAGTCCTTAATAACCTTTTTTAGAAAAATGAACTTTTTATTTTGAAAATAAAATTTCTAAAAAAATCACTAAAATTTTTATAACATGTTTTCATCAATTTTTTTTGAAGAATATAAAGTATTATTAAAGGAAAATAATATACATGACGATTGGAAAATCTTTTCATGTTATAAATTTTAAAAATAATGATTTCTTTGAAAACATTTTACAAAAGAGAGATAAAAGTCACTCATTTTGATATTTTTATATATTTCATTTAAATAACTTTTAAAATAAGGTCATATACTATATAAAATAGCTTTATAATATTATTTAATTTTAGAAATAATTTTTTTAAAAACAATATTGAAAACATGCGTATGGATGAAAAAATACATGATAAAAAATAAAATACAACATTAAAACCACTAACTAACATGTTTCTTGATATTTCATTAATCAATAAGGATGTAAATAGAAATTAGACATGCTAATCACAATTATAACAAGATTAGAATAAAATATGTTTATTTATGAAAATAATATCACATTAATTCCTCTAAAATAAACTTGATAATAAAAAATCATGAAAATGGAGAGTATACCATAAAGCCTTTTCCACTTTGGTAACTCTTCAATTGCCCGAACCATGAGATTATAACATCAAATGATGCATTAAAAATCATTATTATAAATATGTTTAAGATATAACATGTTAACGGTAATTATATGAACCTTACAAAATAATATTGGGTAGTATCATAAATGTATGTCTCATGGAAAGGTAATTTTAGTTGAATAGTCGAATAAAAAATCATACCATTTAATTCAACAATAATTCAATAAATCAATTATGTTTATCAAATTTAAATCCCCATAATAAAATTTTAAATAAAAAATAATATAATCAAATTTCATTAAAAATAAAATCTAATAATATCAAATACAATTAAGAATTAATATAACCCAATGAAAATAAATTATGTTATAAAATTATTTACCACATGGTAAATTTAATTTCAAATGGCCATGGACAAAATATTTCATGTTGGAACATAAAATACCATTATATATTTTGTATTATTGATATTAAATATTAAAGGGGTAGTATATACACCAATAAAAATTAATTAGTAATGAATATAACATATGACTCAGTGACGTAAAAATGAGAAGAGGAAACCCATTTGACGTTAATTCAGACTTTTTCAAAATAGTTCCATCACTATCATTAACTAGGCACCTTTACCCTAGACATCCATTTCTCATGATGTCAAAATATATGTTCTAGAATTTATTAGATGACTTTAAATGGTATAATGTGTTTTGTTATGTAGCACCAAACTAGGTGGGTTGGGATTCCTCTCACAAATATATATATAGGAAGCCCATTTAAAATAATTGATCCTGAAATCTATATTAATCCATTCTCCCTAAATGACAAAAAATTTGAGAGTTCCCCATTATGTGGATTAAAAATAGCTTCATGATAAAAAAATGACATATGAAGTTATATTCCTCAAATGAAAAGATCCATTAATGTTGAAGCTCATATACATTGAGAAGATTCCAAAACCATGAATGCAAATAATTGATTGTTAATTTATGGGTGAACCATATCACACATGGGAATTGGTAAAGAGTTCATGAATATTTCCTAAATCAAAATATTAATTGAGTAGCAGGATATGAAATAATTCCAAAAAATGGGTGTGATGAGCCTATTATTCTATCCTATCAAACTATGCGAGTTCTTAAGTTTCATGTTCCATATTCTATAGGGAGTTCTTAAATTTTAAAATCACATCCATGTGTGATAATGGATAATAGAGCTATTAGTTGTTTTTGGTTCAATGATACAATCCTTTTGGAAACATAACCAAATAAAACAGACACAAAACACATATATATCACATATATTCATTAAATGCATCCTTATTATCTTCTATGAAAAATGTGAATGAATCATATTGCTTCATGTAGTGGATGTTCATTTTATAGATGAACGAAATTATCATACTCCCATATAATTTAATGTAATAATGAATACATGAAATCATGATTTAAAAAGAATAATAATATAATAAATATCATATATATAAAAAATCCATCATTATATTCACATGTGAGATGTGGTTTTGGAATATGAAGGTAGTAGTTAGGTGTACACACGAATGATGATTTTAAATGACCCCGGAACACCATGATATGGTAGGGGTGAGTCATGTTGCCAACTATTTATTCAAAATTGATAGATATTTTTCCCACATTTGTAGGAAACACATAAAAATTTATGAAGAGAATGAGTAGTAAAAAAACAATCACATGAAAACAGTCAACATGCCTATTTTTTATGGTTCACCACTAAGGGCTAGTCTAAGGAGCATACACTGATAGTTTTTTGCTCATAACTAAATCCACTAAACATCCATAGTTGTGGAGTAAAAAATACTTTACATAGACACCCTATTCTAGGAACACTTCCATTATAATATGTTAGGGAACCCTTATTTCATCCCTCAGAACACTTCTGACGACTCCCCCTAGCACACCATCTTGGGATAAATCCATTCACAATTTATAAACATTTAGGTATCTTAACATGTTTAAAAATATGCATACCCAAATATAGATAGATGATTTATTGAAGTAACATTTTTTACTTATATATGTAATCCTGTTTTCTATGCACTGATAGTTCACAAATTGTTCCTCCGTGAACTGGCTCTGCATCCTTTGCATACCACTTCCGCATACTACCTTAGTGTACCACCTCCGTGTATCATTTTCCCATACCACTTATTCTCTATGAATAAAATCCTCCTCGGTGAACTGTATTCCACAATACTTCTTCCAATAAACATGTTTCATGAACCATCCCTTCATTGAAAAACATTTTCCTTTCTAATATATAGTACCCCGCAAAACCCTTTCTACAGAATGTCTCCATGGACCAAATCATTTTTCACAGAATCCTCCTCGTTAACATCTTCTCCTTGGTAGGGTTGTCTTCCTGAGAACCACTCTTGATATCCCAAAATTACTCCCGAATATATAATAAAAATATTTCTAAGTAATGAGAGGATTGTTGATCTTTATATAGGTAAATAGATATAAAAATCATGCTAATCCATTTTAGTAAAGTAGTCGATGCAGTATGATATTCACAATGTACTTCTCCATCCGTGAACTATTTTCCCTATGCAGTCCGCATACCGCCTCTCTCCCTTCATAACTTTCTGAATCACCACCTAGTTTCCACAAACAACAAGTTGTCCCATGAAATTTTTTCCTTCCACATACTGTGATCCTTAAAAAAACCATATCCTTCTTGCAAACCATTATTTGTTCATGGCCTCCATACCACAATTCGTAGTCTGCATAGTGCCGCTTTACGGTCCATGTAGCCCCACTATGCAAAAATACTTCCTTGTTTGTCTTTCCACATCATTCTATATACCTCCTATGAGGTCCACGAATTTTCTTTCATAGTCCGTGAACCATGCTATTTGACATGTAGTGTACGATCACTTGGCTTGCAAACTCCTTGATCACTTGAATGTGGATTGACAAAAAACAGAAACCATACTCCATTTCTATAAAAAGATACCCTTGGGTCCAACAATTTCCCCCTTTGGGTTTGTTGGAAATATATAGATAAATCCAATGAATCCCTTGTAATGATCAACCCCTAATAAGCAAGAAACACCTTATCCAATACTCTAACTCTACGTGAGAAATTCTAATTTTAGAAAACAAGTGGGTAAGTATTAATTGGGTTCTCATGCCTCGGAATGCTTAATGATGTCCAATATTTGTTTCTCAACTCTCCTGAAGATTCTCATGTCTAATCCAACCTCATAGTATGGAATTTATCCATTCTCCCCCATTGGAAATAATCTCATAGAACCAGTATTTGTTCATTGTAGAGCTTAAAACACACTCCCCATGGGTCATATCTCCCCTATAATACAACATCACTTCCACAAATAGATTAAAACAATTAACAAAAAATGGGATAGGGGAACACTTTCAACCTACTCATGCATTGGGAGGTATCTGAACACTAAGGTTAAAATTATTCCTATTAAACACATGTGATGATAATGGCTTGGTTGTTTTGTCACCCACTTGATCATCAGTTCAATCATGATCCATTTTAATCATACCTTGTTCAAAATTTTCCTTGATAAAGTTATATCTAATTTCAATGTGTTTTTTATGATAATGTTGAACAAAATTATTCATAAGATCAATTGAATTCTTATTATCATAGTGAATCACCATTGGCTACATCACCCCATCACCAATATTAGTAAATTGTTGCTTCATCCATAATATTTAAGCAAAATATTTTGTAGAGGATATATACTTAGCTTTAACAGTTCTAAGATAGGTGATTTATTATTTCATACTACACCATCCCACACATTTATTTCCAATAAATAATGATCCACTACTTTCGAACTATCTATCCACCAAATATCCATCCCAGTCAGCATAAAAAAATGTAGATAGTTCATTATATCTTCCAATAGAAAAGTATAATCCATAATTGTGAGTCCCTTGAACATACCTCATGATTCGTTTAACTGTCATCATATGTTTTACCTTTGGATTAAATTGAAAGTAGGCTACTAAGAATGTTTTAGAGACAATATCTTTTCATGTTACAATTAAATATAGTTTACTTCTGATTATTCTCCTGTAAATGGTGGGATCTACAGAAGTCCCATCCATATGCTTTCCATGTTTAGTTTCTACCACAACAGGAATAGACATTGGTTTGGATTCATTCATATTTAATTTCTTCAGTAAATATCACATATAATTTTCCTAATAAATAAATGTGTAGTTTTTCCTCTGAACTAGATGAAGTCCCAATAATTATTTGAGTTCACCAATCATAGACATTTCAAATTCTGATTTCATGTGATTGGAAAATTCATCCACTGATCTCTGCCTACTTACACCTAATATAATGTCATCTACATACACCGGTACAATGAACTGATATTTATAAGAATTCTTCACTTAGAGATTGTAATTCACTCCTCCTATTTTAAATTCAAGCTTCTTTAGATAATAATATGGTTGAGAGTATCATGCCTGTGGTTCTTATTTCAGACCATGTATTTCATTCTTTAATCTAGAAACCTTCATTTCATCATTACCATAAATAAATCCCACTGGTTTCTCTATATAGAATTTTTCATCAATAAAACCATTTAGGATATCACTTTTAACATCCATTTGATACATATTGTATCCTATTTGAATTTCCATGGTAAGGAAAATTTTTATTAACTCCATCCTAGCCATTGGAGAAAACATTTCATTAACATCAACACCTTCGACATATGAATTTCCTTTAAACACCAATCACAACTTATTTCTGATCACATTTCCAAGATCATCAAATTTGTCTTCTAAAATCCACTTCATACCAATCACATTGTGATTTTCAGGTTTCTTAATTAGATCCCATGTTTGGTTCTTTTCGATTTGATCCAACTCTTTTTTCATGAATTTAAACCATGATTCATCTTTTACATCTTCATCAAATTAGGATGGTTCAAAGAGTTATAAAAAGGTATATTTTTCATTATTACTCATTAACCATGTTTGTGTGGGTAATTTCAAATCCCCAATGATATTGGATGGATCAATTTATGATCTAAGATTTATCTTATGAGGTTCAGAATAATTTTCTTCAACCATGGTTTCCTCTTCTAATTCTTCTTCTGAATCAACATTGTTTTGTGACCTCTGAATGTTTTTCACTCCATACTATACATCTTCATTTGAATCTATTCTATGTTCAATGCCTTATACATCTTCAATCATATCCAAATAAGACCCCCTCAAGGTATTTGTGGTCTTTTATTTAATAGACATAACATCACTACATTCCATAATTCTTATAAGATAATAATTGATACATTTTTAGGATTTTCAATACATTGAATATCTGAGAAATATTCCTTTATCTGTATCAACTCCATACTTCCCTTGATTTCTATCTTTGTTTAGAATGAAACATTTACTTCTGAAGACACAAAAATACTTCATAGAGGGACTCCTTCCATGAGACAACCAATATGGTGTATTGGTTTATCCCATATAAATCGATGTTCAATTTTTATTATACACTATAGCTTGAACAACCTCTTTCCAATAATGGAATGGGATATGACTCTCAATTAGCATAGTTTTGGACATATTATTCACCTGTCAATTCCTGCACTCAACAAATCTATTTTATTGCGGGGTTATCACAATATCCAATTCATATTGTATTCTATTTTTCTCTAGGTAATTTTCAAAATAAATAGATGTGTATTCTCCTACATTATCAAAACAAATAACATTGATTGTATGAAAGTATCATTATCATCAATTTGATGATATGATTTCATTAAATAAAGCACTTGTTGTTTTTTGTGTATAAAAATAACACCAGAAATTCCAAAATAATCATAAATCAAAAGTAAAAAATTATATTTCTCCTAATGTTAGAGAAAAATTTATCAGACCACATACATTTGTATGAATGAGATTGAGAAGATTTTATGCCCTCTTCCTCTTTAGATGATTTAAACTCCAGGACAACGTCCCTTGAATACATGCATTATAACTCTTTTCCTATTCAAGTTTCAGAGTGGGAATATCTGGGAAAATATTTATCTTATATAACTTTTCAATTCCATGTTGATTAATGCGACCTAATCTTTGGTTCCACAAGTTTTTTTCATCATCAACTATCATGTAGCAAATATTCTCTTTACCATAAAACTATTATAAGTTTCCATTTGTTCTGCATCCTTTTATAAAATAAATCTTTGTCTTTCCTATGCTAGTGAACCCATTTTGATTAAAAGATACCATTAATATTGAGTCACATAGTTGAATCACACTCAATAAATTGTGACGGAGACCATATACATAGATAAATTCAATTTCCTTTCACTCACCATTATCAATTTTAGTAATTCCATTGCCTTTGATATTAAAAGTTCCATCATTACCAAACCATACTGTTCCATCAACCATTTTTATAACATTTATTAATATGTGTTCATTTTCTAGCACATGGGATGAGTATATTCTATTAAGAATCTAGGTGTTTCTGCTCTTTGTATCTTTTAGGGATACTTTGAAAAGGTTGTATTTTTCATTTTTCTTATTTTCCTTCCATGAAATATCAGATTGAGTGAAGGATACAGATGGAATTTCAAATCTATTTTCCATGTGAATATGTTAATCATACTCATACTCTTAATTTAGAGAAGAAACAAAGTTTATAAGAGAAACACCATCTGGTTGATGAGTATTTTATTGTCTCTAAGTTCTAGATTTATTGTCCATGATTTTTCTTTGCATACAATAAACAACTTTATGGACAAAGTTAGAACAATGAAAATAATATCCATGTAAATTATTAATCTATAAGAATTATGATATGAATTCGTTTTCCTTTGTCGACTTCGTAAATCTTTTCCATTCCAATAGATCCTTGACTCTTAATAGTATGACATGGTATGACCCCAATTGCCACAAAATTGACATTTTATAAGAGGAAATGTCTTCTCACTTCTGTTTCATCACAAGTCTCCTTCCATTGGAACATAGTTTGACTGCCTCTCATTTCAGGAAACTTGAGGATAGTATTTAGTTCCCCATTCAGTTTTATTTTAATATTTCTTTATTAATACTTCAAGTGACTTTTTGATATGTCCATATTTTAGGTTCCCTTTATTTTGGTTCATCTTATTTACTACCTTCGATGTTTCAGCATCACAACCAATTCTGATTTTTCCCATGCATGTGGATCTTTGATCATCTAAATGCTTTTTTACTCCTTTGTAACCATGCTTATATCTCTATATCATCTCAGCATAAGAGAATAATAAAAACTGAATTTTCTTCTTTATTTATTTTGAATATGATTCACATTCAACTTTACTTTTAAGAGTAACAACATCTTCTTCAAGACCTTCTATAGTCTTGGAATTATCTTCCATTTTGGATGTAAGGTCATTATTGACCTTTTAACATTCATTAATTCCAAGCTTTAGTTCTACTACATATTATTTTCATTCAAAGGATATTGATTTTTATTTCACTACTTTTTCTAGTCATTCAGTTTCATTTTCAAGATGATCAATATATTTTGTTGATTTTTCCACAACTACTCTCCATATTTTCATCTATTACATTGATTCTAAATAATACCAAGAGTATACTTAAGTAGAAACTTGATATCATTATCAGTGATCATATGATTATATTTAGAATTTTCTTTTAATGAATTTAGAATTTCAACTTTATCCATCATAGATGCATGGGTTCTAGATTTAAATTATGGTTCTTCTTCCTCAATGAATTCATTATCATTATCTTCTTCATTATAGACAAAAATTTTCCTTTATAAATTATTCTAGATTTTATGTCTCCCTTTTGATAAAACCTTTTATAAGTCTTCTGTGTATTTCCCACATCACTTTATTTATCATTGAGCTTCCCTGAGCACAAAGAGGCAATGTTCCCAACTCTATATCAACAAAAAAGGCTAAGGGAATCTTTCCTTCAAATATTATTTTTCCTCTAATTAATTTTTTTGTAAATAGATAATTAAATTCTTATTCCTCATTATCTCCCTAAAATGTATCTCTAGACACCACATGTTTTTTCATGGCTTTGAAATTTGTTCCCTTGATTACTCGAGTTATTGAATCTTCATGTTCAACCCTCATTTCATATGCCACCATATTACTCAACAGATCATACAAATAACATTTATAAAGATCCTTTTCCTCAAGGAATGAAACTTTTGGATTATAGTGAGGTGGAAACCTTCTCAAAAACATATTCTCAATGTCAATGTCTTTGATTTCTTCTCCAATCCCTAAAATTTCTCCAATAACATCAGTAATTTGATTGAAAAAGGTATCTGAATTTTCATCAGGATGCATCTTCAGATTGTCAAACCTATTGTGTAGGAATTTTATTTTTTCCACCTTCACTTTATTATCACCCTCATATATATTCTCCCATTTTTCCCACATAGTCATTGTAGAAATTTAGCTCATCAAATTTAGATAAATTCGATCTGAAAGAGATTCAATGAGGGACATATGTGCTTTAGAATAAGTATCATGAATTTTATTATCTGTATTAGTCATATATCCCCATTGGATCAGTGAATTTTATTCCTTATGTAGTGGAAAATAGGACTTAAATTCCAAGATATCATATATGAGATCTCATAATGTTCTTCCATATCTAAAATTTACATCCATCAAATGGGGAACTCCCATAACAATAACTATATTCTCCATGACATCAATAAAGAAAAAATTTAACACTATTAACCCGTGCACTCTAATACCACTACAAGGACCTCAGAACACCCTAAGAGGGGAGGGGTGAATCAGGGTGTCAACTTTTTTCATAAAAAGTGACATATCTTGTTCCCAATTTGGTAGGAACCTATTATACCTATTTGATGAGAATGATCAGTAAACAAATAATCATATGAAAATAGTCAACACAACAACTTTACTTGGTTCAACACTAAGGGATAGACTAAGGAGAATACACCGAAAGTGTGTCAATCATACCTAAATCCACTAAACATCACTATTTTTATAGTTTAAACAATTATATGTAGTCACTCTCTTCCAAGAACACTTACTTTTCAATATTTTAGGGATATCTCACTACGTCCCTCGAAACACTTATGATGACTCCCCTTACTCAATGCCTTGGGACAAGTCCCCACACAGTTTATCAACTTGTAGGTACCTGCATTTTCATGAAAATAGTAATCTCTAGCTATAGGTATATACTCTATTGAAGTCCCATTTTTACCTATAGATGTAATCAATTTTTCTTCCCACTGATAGTTCGAGAACTCTTCCTCTATGAACTGGACCTACTTCCTCCACGTACCACTTCCATATACCACCTCTGCATACCACCTCTACATAACATTTTTGCATACAACATATTCTACACAAACCAAATCCTTATACGTGAACTGTATTTTGCAAACCTTTTTCTACAAACCTTTTTCTATGAACTGTCCCTGCTTCACAAACTGTTATTCTTTGCGAGTTATAGTGCCCCGCAAAACCCCTTTTATAGACTTTCTCCACAGACTACTTCTCATTTCATTGAATCCTCCTTGTTATCCTTTTCCCCGTTGGGGGATTGTATTCCAACAAACCACTCTGGACATCATTGAATTAATCATATATTTTTAATAAAAATATATCCAAAGAATGAGGGGATTAGTGATTCTTATATAGGGAAATAGATCTGAAAATCTCACTAATTATTTTAGTTAAATATTGTATTTGGTACGACCTTCAACTTGTACTACCCCTTCAACAAATTTTTTTCTCTACGTGATCCTCATATCGCCTCTCTCCCTTTACAACTTCACAAATAACAACCTTGTTTCCCTAAACAAGGATCCATCCCTTGAACCGTTTTCTTTCAGTGCACTGTAAACCTTCCCATGAACAATATCAATCACATGAACCATTCTTAGTTCGTGGTCCATGTAAAGTGCTTCATGGTATATGTAGTGTTGATATGTATATATCATTCCTCTTTCATTTTTATGTGTCGTTATGTGAACCTCCTATGTGGTCTGAAAACTATCATTCACTATCTATGAACCATGCTATGTGGAATCCTTTACACAGAACCTTCCATTTCCAAAAAGATAAACTCCTGATTTTGAGGCCTAAATATTTGATGAACACTGGGAAACTATGCCAACTTAAACACCTACTTTGGCCCATATTAAAAGATCACTTGTTTTAAAAAACCCTAGATCAACCCAATGCATATTGACAATAAACACAAATCATACTCCTTTTATAGTAAAAAAACACCCTTGGGTATAAAATATTTAATGACCCATTTAATGGAATATGAGGGGGGGGGGGATTAGGTTAAGAAAATCATAATAACATATATTAATATTTTAGATAATGAATCTTTCATTACATAATATTTTAATAATAATTTTAGGATTTGGAGGAAGAAACTAAATAAAACAATCAATTAGGGATTTTACCCATTATTTATAAAAACAACTTTTGGTTTTCACCGAAAATATTCCTAGGATATCATTATGAAAAAACATAGGCACAAAAGATAATATGAGGGATGTATTGTATGTAAATTTTTGAGGTATTGGTTAAAACAAATGTATTTTAAGGTTCTAGTTGGATAAGAGAAGGGGTGTCCTTTTATAAATTAGGTGAGTTTCAAAATTGTAAATTTTTTTAAAAAAAGTTATAACCACGTTTTTATCTTGAATGATGGCTTCCAAATGGAGTATTATAAATACTACAGTATATAACCTAAAAATATTTCCATAAAATAGTTTGTTTTATATGTTTTGGATCATTATTAACCCTTACCATTGTATTTTATCCCCTAGGTTAACCCATTTCTACCTTAATGATGGTACATATTTTTTTAATATATTTACATTTCATTATATTAAAGTATTAAGTTGAAAATATTAGATAATATTAATTATTTTGATTCCAAAAATTATATCCTCTTTTCTAAATCCAATTCGTATATTTGACAAAATTTAATTTAAATGTAAACCCGCAGATGCAATGAGAAAGTGGTTTTCCAAAGAGAAAATGTTCAAAATATTAAAATCTATTTATATCAAAATTCAACATAAAATGTTTTAAATGACCTAAATTGTATTAATTGATATAATTTATTTTATATTTAAAAATTTTTTAATACAAAAACAAATATCCTAATTTCATTAAATGAAAAGGATTTTTTTAATAAAAACTATTATTTTTCGCTATTCATTGAAAAATTAATCTTTTCAGAAAAATCAAAAAACATAACCCAAATATAATTTTCAAATGAGAATTTCAAATTTTTTTTTTCAAATAATTTTTCTTAAAGTTTCATAAATTAATATTATTATATTTTAAAAAAAATAAATAAATAAAGATATTTTTTGAGAAAATAGTTTCTTTGAATCCTATAATGTTTTTTTTTCTAAAAAATAATTAGCATTTTTTAGTATGTTTTCATTAGATTAAAAAATTATACAACATATTTTAAATGTATTTAATACTATTAATATTAATACATTAATTTTTTATAATATAACAGTCATTTTTAAATAAATATATTAATAATATATAATGGTTTATTAAAACATGGTATTCTCGGTAACACAAAATATTAAAAAGATTAAGTTTTTTGGACAAAAATATTTACCAAAATATTTTTTAATTACATTATACCCCCTATTAAATAAATTTTCCCATTGAAATTATTCAACATGGTACCAAAAATTGAGGATACATTTTCTTAATTACATCCTTAGGTTTCTACATAGATTCCATAATCTTGTGGTTTCACCATAAAACATTCAACATTTGAGTGGTATTATTTTATAGAACATAAATTATATAATCCAAAATATCAACTAATTATTACTTAAAATAAATATAATTATCCATTAGTAATACCTCTGAGTTTAGTTCATGTGGTAGATCTAGTATGTACTTCCTCAAGAGAGATAAAAGGAACACATCATGAACCTAAGAGATGTTCCACTGATGTACCAATTGATATTATATAGTCTTGATATGATCAATTATTTCAATGCGAGTGATATATCTTCATCATATTTTTATTTTGTATCATAATAAAATTTTATCCTTATTTTTTCTTTGATAAATATCCAATTCAATTTACACTCAAACAAATAAATATGATTTTTCATGCTTGAAGAAATAATATACCCCAAGATACATAATAGAATGATAAGTCTTTCCTTTTATCATTAGTTATAATAAATTGGTTAGACCTGGTTATCCAATATTGATAAATCATCATTTGGTGAAATAATAAATTAATCTCTAAAACCACATTCAAAGTTAAACTTAATAAATTCCTTGAATGGTTAATCTTATGGTTCCTCTAAGTTTAGATGAAATTAAAATCCAACCATTTATAAATATGTTCACTAAATTTAAAAAATAAACTTATCATTAATCCCCATAATAACATGAAGTAGATCTTAATGTCATATACCGAATTTCTTAAAAAATGATCATATATTCTCACGAAAATAGGTTATATTATTAATTTCTAAAAAACCTTAATGGAAAAACTTTCTTTAAAAAATTAACTCTTCCCTCATTCCTTAAATAAAAAAATAGGCTATTGAATATAATACATAAATCCAATAATGTTGTAAACTCTATTAATGATAACATAAAACACTTTTTCATCAAATAATTAATATATTCAAAAGTAATAATTAGAATCCTATTTACATTATCCATATCAAAAGTATATTTATCCTAACTAAACACCATTTTATCAACATCCATAACTAATTACCATTTATATTACCTAATTCAAAATATAATCAACACATTAAATAACATTTCTTGTAATTAACAACATTCATAATATTATTGAAAATCATTAACGAAAAACTTATTTTTCAAATTACTTATGTTTTTTATAATTCATTAATTCAAAAACATTAGCATGACAATCATTTTACTTGATTCATAAAACATTAAATAGGATTCATCATATAATTATTTAATACCTCTTTCTATTAATATAAAATTTTTATTCTCTTCATAATCATAAAAAACCATTACTTATACCACCTTTCAAACCAAATCCCTGATATTTCCCCTGGGAAATCATTTTCTATAATTCCCATAATTTCCAAAATTGAAACATTCATCCATAAATGATATATTATGAAGATAATTATTATCAAAAATGGAATTAACATAAATTATCATTTTTGATCCACAATTATTTTCTTTGGGTGTATCCTTTCAATAAAAAGATCATTTTCATGTTCCACTAAGACATCCACTTGGGTGGTTCTTCCAAAATTATCCACAATTAGAAGACATATTGTTCTTTCCACCATGATATCCAACACCCAAACACATGATAAACTCCATCCATATTTTCTATAATGAGTCTCATAACAATTTAATGTGCATGTTTTTAATTATATATATTGATAACTAGTTAAGTTGAATCACAATGACATTCAATCTAGTAATCATACCATTTGGTTTCTCATCAATACAATATCTATCACAATAAATAGTAATATAAATCATTCTAATTTGAGTCATTAAATAAAATAAAAAAACATAATGTGAGTAAAACTATTCATAGTGGGAAACACAAATATTAATAAAAATAACTTATAAGATGTCTAAATCAAAAAAACCAGTTTAATATATGATAAAATTGGTTTATACAATGTTATTTATGTTAATTATTAAAACATTTTATTATGGTGAAAACGAAGTCTTTTAATTTTCAAAGAACATCCCCCTAGAGTGTCAAACTATGTGGGTAGCAAGGACTATTTTTGTATAGCAGGTGACCATTGATTCTAGATGAGTACTCCCATTTCAGGATTTATTACCATTACGTACCATTATTTCCAAGCCACATTTATTTATTGTATCCTGAAAGGGATGTAATTTCATGGAATCCACTTTATCTATCCTTTACCAAAATTCCAAACATTTGAATATAAATTTACTCATCCTTATAATTTTCTATAGAGACATACCAATACATATCCTTGGAAATATCCCTAGGTATCTCACTAATGTTTTCTCATCGTAGTTTCCAATAGTTATCTGAACATTTATTATGATACCAATAGTAGTGACCAAGGAATCTCATACATAGATATCAAAATCTATAGATGAATATTCATTATATTTCCCAAACACATGCCTGATTATCATAATCATTTAGTTCCTTCTAAGAATAAGTATGAAATATTATTTTTTTGAGGAAACTCAAAATCTCCCACAAATACCATCTCTCATTATACTCCTCTTAAACACTCCAAACCTAAATCTTTCATCATAGCCTAGGGAAAGAAAAATAATAAATGGTGACCTCATATGCTCATTATGGGTAAACATATGAGGTATAAATATATGAATATATGTAATAATAACATCATAATAAGGGTATGTGATCCTAAAAATAAATTATAATGTTCATATATAATGATTTATTAATCAAAAGTATGATTCATGGAATTAAAGATTATAAATTCAGAAAAAATTGTCCATAAATGTGAGAAATCATCATAAATCAGTCATGAACGAAGAGCTCATGTCATAAAATTTTGGAACCATAATAAAAATAGAAACTATTTTCATAATTCAATGTTAAATAACAATATCATCAAAATAGTGGATCAGGAAATATCACATATTTCCCATTGTGCATTCGGACACACCTATTTACCATAGAAAAACATAATGCACCTATTTCCACAAGTGGATCAGGGCTCACCGATTTCCCATAGTGGATCAAGATCGTCGAATTGTTTCTTATTATTATTCCATGAGATATAAAGTGTAAACCAATGAATTAGAGGGAGGTAATGGTACCACACATATCATAATAGAAACAATACTTATGTGTTCCATAACAAAAAATAAATACATCATATCATCATATCATAACCCATGTATAGAAAAATGGTTTTGTAAAAATTTCATTAATTAACCATAACATAATCCATGATAAAAATGTGTTTCATGATCATTTCATCTATATAAAAATTAATCATTCGAGGAATGAATAGTGAAGGAATCATTCAATCATATCTATATTAAATCATATATAACTTTAAACTAAGTCATCTTAGAGAGAAAAGGATTTCAAAATTTCACTTGGAAAATTTATTGAGGAATATATCCTTTCCAATTTTAAAAATAAAATTTAAAAAATAAAACATTTTCAAAATATTTTTCATTAAAAATATCATTGGAAACTTATAAAATAATCTTTAAAATTATTTAAAAAATATCATGAAGAAAATATCATTTCAATAATGAAAATAATTTTATATTAAAATATTCATAAAACATTTTTTAAATCATAATATTTGAAAATAATACTTCAATAAAATAATGTAATAATTTTAAAATGATTTTTCATGATGGAGTAAAATAATTTTCTTACAGTACACATTAAAAGAGTGATTCCTTTCACATCATCGGTAAAATACAAATGATATTTTTTTTAAAAAAAATTCATGAGAATTCCTTAAAAAAAATTAAAATATAAAAAAATTGACACATTAAATTAATTATTATTTTGGAAAATGATAAAACAATTTGGATTTTTTTTATAAAAGTGTGGTTTTGGAAGAAAATGGGTTTGGTACCATTGAGAGAAATAAAGACGGTTTTTCTTAAAAACATAATTTTGAACAAATGAGTACATAAAGAGATGAAATTTAAGGTAAAAAATTATTTTCATGATAGAGATATATTATAATAATATTCATGTGTTTCTTGAGACATATATAACAACATTTCATCATTATAATTATAATCATGAGCAATCCTGATTGATGGTGAGATTGTAACATAAAACCCTTAACACTTTGGTAGCTTTGAATCATAAACCCCATGAAAGAATAAAATTAAATGAAACATATTATATCATGATAATTAAAGAAATTCATGATATTAAATTTCAATTGGGATATAAATACACCTCATAAAAGAAAATTGTTTCATAACATGAGATATATCTTAAAGAAGGAAAATTGGGACAAAACTCTCTTACCACTTTAGTTACTTTTAGAACTCAAACCCCATTATATTGATATCCTAAAATGGATATGTAAGTGACATTATGTTTGATTATAGTAATGATAAATTAAGTTCATGGTATATTTATACCCCATAATTAATAAATAGGTCATGAATAAGATATGTGTCTCACATTAGGGAAGAAAGTCAGATTGAAATCCCTTTTCACTTTAGTATTAGCTGTGATAAAAAGAACCAATAAAGATTAAAAATAAATGAAACATTAAATATAATTCAATTAAGTATATTTATAATAGAATATTTTAAATGGGCTTTATATACAACACACAAATGAAATGAATGGTAAATTTTCATATATATCCCAAAAATAGAAGAGAGACTTGAAATATATATACTAAAGTATCAAATTTAATAATAAATTTTCAAGCCTCATGTTAAAAAATATAATATAATTATAAAATTATTATAGGATAATAAATATATATATCAAACATGATATTATCTTCTTATGACCTTTTATAACATGTCTATTAACAATTCCATACACCATAACGTTTTAGAAAATAACTCATTTGTTTTTCAGGTATGGTTTGATATTTTATTAAATTATTAATAATTTGATAATTGTTACAAGATATCCTAAATTTTAAATATTATATTGATATCATATAAATAGAGTATATATTAATTTAATGAAATCTATAAATTTTAGAGATAGAAATTGAAATACTCAATTCATGGAGGGGGTTGGCTGTATATACACATGAATGTTCTCTCAATTTTCTCAGCCCGGTTGAAATAATGAAATGTAGAAAATATATTAACAGTAATTAATTGTTTTTATTATATATATCACATAACTTTTATAAAACCATCCTTATAACATTTAATTTTAAATCACTAATGAATCATATCACTTTGTATGGTGGTAGTCTGCCAAACAAAAGAACGATGATATCGTATTCCCATGGTATGGAATGTTAGAAAAAATATGAGATATCACGAATATAATAGAATAATGATACCATTTATATCATATATAAATAATATATCCATAATTATACACATCCATGAAAGGTGGTAATGGAGAAAACACCGAGTTTTTAGGCGATAGTCCTTTATACACATGAATTATAATTTCAGGATCCATTTGATTAAAGGGGATAAGGATTAAAGTTATTCCAATAATAAAATTATATATAATTTTATTGAAGATATTTATGTTATCATATAATCATGGTTTTATAAGAATTGAGTTATGTGGAGGAGGAAATTAAAAAAACTGCTCGATTAGGGATGTTTCCACATCAATAGATAACTTATTTTGGTTTGCAAAAATGGATTCATAGGTTATAGTTATGACCTAAATAAGGATTATAGAATGATTTAATGGAATTAATGATGTTATTAGGGATGGTCATGTTGGAAAAAGGGTTATAAAATTGGGTAGGAGAGAGGATAAGGGATGTTCTTTTATAACTGACGTGAGTGGAACACTTTTTAATTTTGAAAAGAAAAATATGTACCCACATTTTTTTGAACCCACAATGATTCAAATATAGATCATTATATAAAAAATATTTTTAACGTATAAATGGGTGGATTAAAAAATTTCTAGGTAATTATTTACCATTTTCCTTTTAGTTTATCCCACACGTATACCCATTTTTACCGAACCAGGGTAATTAATTTAAACATTTTATTTTTATATTCATTATGGTCAAAAATAATGTTTAAATTATTATATAATATGAATTATTATGATAATATTTTTGGATTTAATTTTTCCAAATTACATTCAAATAATTTAAAAATTATAATTTAAAATTAAACTCAGAGACGTGATGAGAAATTATCTTTACAATGAGAAAATGTTCAAAAGTTAAAATGTTTTTGATTTAAAACTCAAAATTAAATTGATTTAGATGACCATAGTTGTAATAAATTATTTATAGTTGATGTAATTTATCATTTAAACCCATTAAAAAAAATTAAATGCATAACTTTTTTAATGGAAAAGAAATTTTTCCACAAAAACCATGTTTTCTCAATATTCATCAAAAAATTAATCATTTTAGAAACAATTAATGAAATATCCTTATTCTAATTTTGAAATTATGATTTAAAATATTATTTTTATTTTATTAATTTAATTTTCTAAATTATTCAAAATTTAATTTTTTTTATTTCATAAAAAATAAATTAAAAAACATTTTTTTGATAAAATAGTATTTTTGAAACATATAAATACATTGCTAAAAAAGTACATTTTTTCAATTTAATTAATTTATATTATAACATTATAATTAATAATTAAAAATTAGGTATTACTATTCATATTTTGAGGTTTAATGGCTATGTTATAATGATCACGTTTAAATAGTAATATTAAAAATATATCGTGGTCTGTTAACACATAGTGTTCTATGTAATGAAAAATATTGATAATATTAAATTTATTGGATAATATATATATTTCATAAAATATTATGTTGTTAGACCATATTTATTTGGATGGATTATGATCATTTTTATGGGGTATATATAAACATGTTATATTCTTTTTCTTCTAAAATGGATAGTTATTAATTACTAAGGCATAATGATTAAGTTTTACTATTTATTCTTATGATGAGTAAATTAAAATTATTAATTGAAGGGTGGGGCCCATATATTCCAAATCACTAATATGAAAAGTTATATCTCATGAGATAATATATTTTAGATATGTTTTTATTTCTTACACTTTTATGGTTGATGTCTTGGTATGAGGCCTCAATGGTAACTTTTAGATGTATGAAATTACACTTTCTATCAGTATGAAATTATTTATAGATGTTAATGTTATTTTTATAATAGTTATGATATACATGTATATGATCTAATTTAATTTTATTATTTATATGTAATTATTTTTTCAAAATTTATCTATTTAATATTATTCTATCATTATTTATTCTATGATAGCTTTCATTGTATACATTCCTTTAATAAACATCTAAGAAAACCATTTTAATCTATTTCAATTACAAAAGATTCCAGAAAGTGTATTATGATTTATATGAATATATATTCAATTTGAAAAAAAAAATATTTTCAAATTCAATAGTAGGTTAAACATTATGTCTACAATTGTAATGTGACACTCCATAATGTATCTACATTTCCATGACTATTAAACTAATTGATCTTAGGTGGTGGGATTCCTTGTATCTCATGCCAATGTAATAATTTATCCAATAGATACAGGATAATGGATTCAGGTAGTTATAGTTGGTATTAGTGTATTTTTATTATAAACCACAATAACTCAATTAAAGAAAACATTGATTTTAAAGCATATCGATAACATGCTGGAAACATATTCCATTCATCAATGCCCCGAGCCTGGTAGGTTAGAAGTCCTCAATCCCATCTCCCCAAATTCCAAAGGCAGTCAACTAGTATTTATGTAACACCCCAAGATTTCATAGTACGTTATCTCTTTAAAGTAAGTCAATATCTTATGCTACACGCAACACCGAGTTCGAGCGCCCCATGACTTACCAAACTAGCCATTCAAAAAGCGGTTATGAATATAATTAACTTAATTTTTAATTTTATATACACCATATAATATTAGAATCCATATTATGTGTTTCTTATACATAATATGAGAACAAATTCATTTTTTAGAGAAAATAAGTATGTTTCAAAAAATACAATTTTACCGCCTTTTAATGGAGAATCATTTTCAAAACCAATATTTGACACTTTAATATATTCAATTAAATGAAATTAAATGCTTCTCTAGAATAGGGGCATAAAAATTATGTTTGGATAAATTTTTGGTACTTTTATGAGATCTTTCATATTTTGATGAATAATGAAAGATACTAAATTTTAATTGAAAACAACTTTTTTAATCGAAATATAGTGCTAAATTATGAATTTTAATTATTTGTTAGTATAATTTGATTATATTTTTATCATTTAATACAATTTATGTCATTATAATTAATTTCATATTTAAATTTGACATAAACACATATCAATCATTTGATAGTTTTTACTTTTTAAAAACCCATGTTTTTGGTTTTGACAACGAGAATTAATTTTAAATTAATTAATGAAACTTCTATGTTTTTAATTTGGTAAAATAGAATTCATTTTTGAATTTGGAATATCAAAATTAGATTAGGGTAAATGTTTGATATTTTTCTGAAAACGTTCAATTTTTGATGAATAGTGAAAAACACTACGTTATTGTATAAAACTGACTTTTATTTAAATAATTTTTATTTTTATTTAAATTTATTTTAAAGTAAAAATAGATAAATAATACCTATATTAGTTTATTGTAATTCATTTGAGTCATTTTATAATAAGATTAGATGTATAAAATTTTATTGATTTTTTAACGTCTTTTACCCACCTTCTAGGAAAATTTGAAAATTTGCATAAAACATAATTTTACCACTTCTGTAAATTGAATTTCAAAAATCCAAGAGACACGGTTGAAATCAGTAAGTAAAATGTGGTCCAATAGGATAAAAAGAATTTTTTTTAAATAGTAACTTTTGAATTTTGTTTACCATGGTTAAAAGTAAAATTAAAGGTAACAATTATATTATAATTACCCTAAAACATGTCCTTATTATATTAGATAAGTTTATTTAAACCAAAATAAAACTTAGAAATAAAATATGATCCTTTTTGTCTACTTGGATTAGATTGGGACATTCATTATTATTTTATTTAAAGAAGAGTTAAAAGTGTTAAATTCAAAGATTAAAAACTATACCATTTTTAATATAGGTTTATACATAAGATAAATTACACTATAAATATTAATTAAAAACATAAAAATATTTCATACATCATGGTATTTTATTTATAATTTTTAGACATGAAATAATTAAATTTATTTATGACACAATGATGATTCATTTATTACCTTATTAATGAATGATTAAAATAATTGATATTATAAATATCAAAATAAATGTAAATTGAAACTTTTTAGGCATTAAAATATTTTTCTTGGTTAATATGACATTTTAGGGTTGATTTAATGTATTTTTTTTAAGTAATAAAGTTTTGTTGACTTAAAAAAACCAAATACTAAATAGTGTCAAAATTGACATAAATGAGTTTTTAAAACAAATACTATTTTATTAAATGATATAATATTCATAAAAATATATGGTTCATATAAAGAAATTATATAATGATATATATTTCATTAATGAACTACTTTAGGTTTTCTTGGAATTTTATAGTAAGAATATCAACCATGTAATATAAAAATACAAGAATACATTGTAAAAGTTAAATTATATAACTAAGAGTTAAATCTAAAAGATAAGGTTAATACGGTGATCTAAACTTGTATAAAACCTATTGGTTGAGAGTTTTTCGACCCATCATCACCTTATCCTAGAAATAAATCCATTTTAATCCATTATAAACTGAAAATAATTTTATAATAAAATAACATGCCAAACCTTTCCTAAAGTGACCCTCACCTCTCTTATAAAAGGGAGCTTCTCCTTCTCTCAAAATCACACCTTCAAAGACATTTGGATCGGCCATAACCTGCACAAATCTCCGAAAAACTTCTCTCAATTCAACTTAGAGGACTTCCCTTGAGCAGAAAGTCAGCCTAATGAGCCCTTTTGTTCAAATCAAAAAGAAACACCCAAAGAATAGGTAATTATTTTATCACCCCTTTCAAAATTATTTTATTCTTCCAATTTCTCTTTATTTGTTATTTCCATAACAAAATAATAACTCCAGTACCTTAAACATACTATGATGTTATTATAAATATGGTACAACCATAATAATTATTCTATCCATCCTATGAATGATAATTTCACCATGCGTGCGTACGTACGACTTACCGTCTTCACACCATGGTATAATTTGTTATTCAACACTATGTTATTTGGATGGATATAATGATGAGTAATATGTATAAAATAATAGAAATAAAATTTTAATTTCTCTTTAAAATTAATATACCATCCAATTCCACACCTTTTAATCATTAAAAAAAATGACATCGTCACTTGTATGTACGTACGACTTACCGTCTCCACGACACAATGAGATTCATTTCCACGTTCACTATTCAACAATGATTATAAAAATATATATTATTAGTAAGTATGTAATATATGACATAATAATTCTTTTGGATATATATATATATGTATGTACTTACATATATCTTATTCACTTACTTTCGTTCAATATGATATGAAAATGGAAACAACATTTATGCGTACGTACGACCTACCGTCTCCATAAATGGTGTTTTCCATTTCATATATCTATCTATTATACATATTTATAATATAAATATATATTATATATAAATCATGTTTTATATTCTAGAATTATTTAAATCATGATCTAAATGATACGATCAAGAATAACAAGTTAAAACACATACGATAAAGAAATCAATTATTACCCGAAATGTTAATTTATCATGGAAATAGTTATTAAATGGGTAGTATAAATTCATAAATGGATCATGTATGATATAATAAATATAAATATGGTTCTGTTATAATTTAATAACATACTATGGTCATTATATAGAAGTTTAAACGTACCCTCGACCAAAGGAAAGTGTAAGGTAAGGGTTAATTCCTTAATCTCATTATTATCCGAGATCGTTTATGTGTAAGTATTTTCTGGGACATATTTATTTTCCATGTAAATGTTTGATAAAATACAATTCAAAATGATTCTTTTATGGTAATATTTATCTAAAACATAATTTTAAATGTTTTAAATATCTATTCTTCTAAATATTTCTCATGAATGTTCATGTTTTTAAAATGGTTTTAAGGATTTATTTATATATACATGATTGTTTTAAAATGTTAATTCATTTCAAAAGTTTCAAAGTGGTATGTGAAACTTTGATTCAAAAATATCTTTTAAATTGCTACCTTTATAAATGTGTGAATTTTAAATTATTTTACAAGAAGGGATATTTCTGTCAAAAAGTTTTACTGATCATTTTCAACTATGTCAAAATTCTTTACAGTATATTATTCTTGATTAAGGTTAATTTATAATAATAAAATCTACCATATTGTATCAAATGGGTTATGATATTTTTGATTGTATATGTGCTATTTTTATACCCTTCATGGTTTATGGTTGAAGTATTGACCTTTCATATACTAGTTTTAATATGAATATTTATGTTATGTTTAAAAATTTTTATATGAGGAATGTAGTGGACTTAGTAAGTGACGGGTGAGGCCTGATATAACCCCTAAATGGATCGGTAGGTCTAATGAGACAAACTAGTGTCTTATAATAAGGACATGACAAAAATTTTCTTTGTAGTCTTGTCATGTGGCCTTGACTATGTGGTAATGATGTCTGGCATTAGGCATTCCCTCATTATGACATTATTTATTACATGTGATTATTTGACTAGTAGAATATCCATATGCGTGTTTATATGGTAATTTTTGATTTATTTTCTCCATATTATGTTCAAATTTATATTTAAAAGGCTGTTGTTTTTATTACACATCTTTCCTTAAAAGTTTATAGCTTCTGCTAAATTATTTACCCTTACTGAGCATCTGAGCTCACCCCTTTCTTATATTTTGTTTTCCCAAGATTCCAAGAAGCATATTATGTTTGATATGAATGGTTAATATAGGGGAATAATGGTGTTAATAATGTATTATTTATGTTGTGTTTTATGTTTGAATGTGTAATTTATTTTTCATGTATGTAATCTATTTTCCAAGACTACTAAACTGACCGGTCCTTCGGGACTCGATTTCTTATAATCATGCCAATGTATTAAAATAATGCACCACCTCCAGGCTTCTGGGGTTGGGGTGTTACAGTTGGTATCAGTGGAAGTTTAGTACAATCCTTGGAAAGTATATTTAGATAAACTCTGATTAGAGGACATTAACCTAAGATAGACATTGAGGAATAATATATAAGGACTTCCTAAAATTTTGGTAATGTAGAGATTTTGTGTATTTTCCAAGCAATACATCCCTGTCTCGATACGAGCAGGTAGAGGTGGCTCTGGTACAAATGTACCTAGGAGTGAAAACTCCGACAAGGAGTTTCGGGGTTGACTTATGGTATCCAAGTACATGACAATGAGCCTTACTGCACTCTTGGTTACGACACTCCCAGGGGATATGCTTAGGATAATTCTCATTTTCTTTACAATGCATTATAAATGATTTATAAGTAAATAATTCCTCAAAGAAAACATTTTTATTATTATGGATTATATGTATAAACATTTCAATTTATGTTAGGTATTTTACAAATTTGAAATTATGCATTGTGATTCATAAACTAACCTAGTGTATGCCATTGTTTAGAAATGGTGTCGAGTAGAAGGAATGCAAACTTCAGTAATACGCATGATCCAAAGAGTAAGAAGAATTATATCTTTCATGGTCTTAAGACAACATTTAGAAAGGAAATAGTCTCCCATGTATTATCATCATATAAAGAAATATTATCATGTGTTAATAAGATAAGTAAAGAATTCTATGAGTTCTATGGCTTTGAATGGAAGCTAGAGAAGAAAAGAATGGTATAGAGAAAGATGGATAAAGGGAAGAAGGGAAAGAAGGATTTTCCCACATGTGATAACAGTGGAAAGAATCACCTTGGTAAATGATTGAAGGTAATGAGAGTATGTTATAAGTATGGAGAAAAAGGATACCACATTCGTGATTGCGAGGGTAAGAAAAAGGTTTCAAATGTATAATGCTTCATCTGCAAGGAGTTAGGACACTATGCGAATCAATGTCCAAATCATCAGAGTATACCTCAAATGATGCTATTGGATAATAATCAAGTTATGATACTACCATAGATGGAGAGGAATGACTAGTGTTCTTATGTTAATATTAAAGAATTATTTCGTTTGAGTTTTTTTTATCAATGATGTACTGGTTATAATAATTATGGAGTATATAAGGATTATACTGTAGTACTATTTCATTAAGGATTTGAGATTGCGTGGTATCAAAAAAAAAGTGACTCAATAAGTTAAAATTTTTGTAAAATACATGGTTGAAGGAAAGATAAAATTTAATATGGTCATGATACTGAGGTATTGATTTTATAATATGATATGATTTATTTGGATGAATTATATTCGATATTCTTGATTACATTGAAACTAATTAATTGTTTGTTTGTTCCATTATTGTTGGAGTTTACAACATTTTTGGATATAAGGAGTATATCCAGTATACTATAAGGAATAAGGGATCATGAATGTAATCAATAAGGTTTTATAGTAATTCACGGTGTTAACATGTTTTAAAAGAATACATGATGAAGGTATTCATATGTTATTATGTGAAAAAAAAGATCTTCATTGTTCTTACCTTCCTTATAAATTTTGGACTGTGAGTTTGGACAAAAGTTTTTTGGATAAGTCTAAAGGATGAAATGGATTAATTTTGAAATTGGATACTATTATTAAAGTTAAATAATTTCTTAATATTATTTTTGGATTGTTATAAAAAGGATAACCCGGAGGTCGGGCGACAACCCGTCGCGTCCGACAAGGCCGCAAGACTTGAACTCGCAACCGAAGGGCGATAATGGTGAATCACATACCACTATACTACATGATATACTGATTTGTATAATGTATTTTTTTAAATAGTCTAACAAATTAATTATAAATTTATTATTTTTGGAACCCTATATGATTAGTATAAATAGAATATTTTTCAATTCTATTATCTTTTGAAGTGAAAGATGAGTTTGTGGTGGGAATTAGTTAAAGGATGGAACTATACTTTTCAAGTATATATATTTTCTCTTATTCTATGAAGAAATTAATTCTTAAACTTTAGGAAACTTTAGGGAAGGGATCTTAAAACAAAAAATGTGTTATCCTAATACCTTATGTTTTGTTGAACCGATGATATTTTAAATCATCTTAGATTGATGGATTTGAGGCCCTCAATTTTACATTTGTTTGTGATTGATGACCTCAATCACTCCCTATAAGTATTTATGTTTTCCCTCTAATTATGTGTCTATAATTTTCACCAATGTTCTCCTATTCAAAACCCTAATTTGGTGGTAACTTTTTCATTTCCCTTTCCCTCTTATTAAGACTAAATTTTATTAACCCTATTTCAGATGTGGGTTTTCCACAAAGGTATTTTCTATTTTAAACCTTTTATTTTAGAATAACAATTTCAAATTGAAAGGAAGTAATTTATTGAAGGAGGGGAGAATTTAACACCCCAAGATTTCATAGTACATCATCTCTTTAAAGTAATTCAATAGCTTATGCTACACGCCGCACCGTGTTCGAGCACACCACAACTTACCAAACTAGCCATTAGAAAAACGGTTATGAATAGTATTAACTGAATTTTGAATTTTATATACTCAATATAATTTTAGAATCCATATTATGTTTTTCTTAGACATAATATAAGAACAAATTCATTTTTTAGATAAAATAAGTATTTTAAAAAAAAATGCAATTTTACCGCCTTTTAATGGAGAACCATTTTCAAAACCAATATTTGACACTTTTATTAAATTTAATAAAATTAAATTCTTCTTTAGAAGCGGGACATAAAAATTTAGTTTGGATAAATTTGTGGTACATTTTTGATAACTTTCATATTTTGATGAATAGTGAAAAATACTAAATTTTAATTGAAAACAACTTTTTTAATTGAAATAATTTATAGTGTTAAATTATGTATTTGAATGGATTTAAAGTATAATTAGATTATATTATTATAATTTAATACAATTTAGGTCATTATAAGTAATTTTACATTTAAATTTGAGAAAAACACATGTCAATCATTTGATAGTTTTTACTTTTTAAATCACGCTTTTTGGTTTTGACAACAAAAAGTAATTTTAAATTAATTAATGAAAATTCAATGTTTTTAATTTTGTAAAATAGAATTCATTTTTTAATTCAGAATGTCAAAATTATCTTAGGGTAAATTTTTGGTATTTTTTTGAAAACGTTCAATTTTTGATGAATAGTGAAAAACACTGCATTATTGTTTAAAACCAAATTTTATTTAAATAATTATTATTTTTATTTAAATTTATTTTAAAGTCAAAATAGACACATAATACCTATATTAGTTTAATGTAATTCATTGTAGTCATTTTATAATAAGATTAAATGTATAAAATTTTATTGAATTTTTTAACGTCTTTTACCCAACTTCTAGGCACATTTGCAAATCTGTATAAAACGTAATTTTACCACTTTTGTGAATTGAATTTCAAAAATTAGAGAGACATGGTTAACATAAGTAAGTAAAATTTGGTTCAATATGATGAAAATAATTTTTGGTGAATAGTATCTTTTGAATTTTATTTACCACGATTAAAAGTAAATATGGTAATTAAAGGTATAAATGATATTTTATTTACCCTAAAACATGTCCTAATTATATTGGATAAGTGTATTTCGACCAAAATAAACCTTAGGAATAAAATATGACCCTTTTTGTCCACTTTTATTAGATTAGGACATTTATTATTATTTTATTTAAAGAAGAGTTAAAAGTGTTAAATTTAACGATTAATAACTATACCATTTTTAATATAGGGTTATACATAAGATAAATTAGACTATAAATATTAATTAGAAATATAATATTATTTAATACATAATGGTATTTTATTTATAAATTTTAGAGATTAAATAATTAAATTTATTTATGACACAACGATGATGCAGTAATTACCTTATTAATGAAAGATTTAAATAATTGATATTATAAATATAAAAATGAATGTAAATTGAGACTTTTGATGCATTCCAATAATTTTATAGGTTAATATGAAATTTTAGGGTTTATTTAATGTATTTTTTTGAAGTAATCATTTTTTTGACTTTCAGAAAAACCAAATACTAAATAGTGTCAAAATTGACATAAATGAGTTTTTGAAACAAATACTATATTATTAAATGAAATAATATTCCTAAAAATATAAGGATCATAAAAAGGACTTATATAATGATAGATATTTCATTAATTAACCACTTGAGGTTCTATTTTCATTTTATAGTATTTTTATTAACCATGTAATATAAAAATACAAGAAGACATTGTAAAAGTTAAACTATTTAACTAACAGTTAAATCTAAATGATAAGGTTAATATGTTGACCTAAACTTGTCTAAAACCTATTGTTTGAGATTATTTCGACACATAATCACCTTATCCTCGAAATAAATCTATTTTTATCCATTATAAACCGAAAATAATTTTATAATAAAATAAAATTTCAAGTTTTTCCTAAAGTGACCGTCACCTCTCTTACAAAAGGGTACTTCCCCTTGTCTCAAAATAACACCTCCAAAGCCATTTGTATCAGCCAAACCCTGCCCAAATCTCCTTAAAATTCCATAAATTCAACATAGAGTCCTTCCATTGAGAATAAATCTAACCTAAGGAGCCATTTTGATGAAATCAAAAGGAAACACCCAAAGAAGAGGTAATTATTTTATCACCGCTTTCAATGTTCTTTTATTCTTCCACTTTCTCTTTATTTATTATTTCCATAACAAAATAATAAATCCAGTACATTCTACATATTGTGATGTTTTTATAAATATGGTACAACCATTCTCATTATTCTATCCATCCTATGAATGATAATGTCACCATGCGTGCGTACGTACGACTTATTATCTCCACGTCGTGGTGTAATTTGTTATTCAACACTATGTTATTTGGATAGATATAATGATGTGAAATATGTATATAAATAATAAAAAAAACATGATAATTTCTCTTTATAATTAATATATCATTCAATTTCACACCTTTTAATCATTAAGAAAATTATATCGTCACTCGTGTGTACGTACGACTTACCGTCTCCACGTCGCGATGAGATTGATTTCCACATTCACCATTCAACGATGATTATGAAAATATATATTATTAATAAATATGTAATATATGACATGATAATTCTATTGAATATATATATATATATGTATGTATGTATGTACTTACATATATCTTATTCACTTACTTCCGTTCAATACGATATGAAAACAGAAACAACATTTATGCGTATGTACGACCTACCATCTCCATAAATGGTGTTTTAAATTTCATACATATATCTATTATAAATATTTATAATATAAATATATATTATATATAAATCATATTTTATATTCTGGAAGTATTTAAATCATAATCTAAATGATACGATCAAGAATAACAAGTTAAAACACGTACGATAAAGAAAGCGATTATTACCTAAAATGTTAATTTAACATGGAAATAATTATTAAATGGGTAGTATAAAGTAATAAATGAATAATTTATGATATAATAAATATTAATATGGTTCTGTTATAATTTAATAACATACTATGGTCATTATACATGAGGTTAAACGTATGCTCGACCAAAGGAAAGTGAAAGGTAAGGGTTAATTCCTCAATCTCATTATTATTTGAGATTGTTTATGTGTAAGTTTTTCTAGGAAATATTTATTATTCATGTCCATGATTCATAAAATATATTTAAAAATGATTCTTTTAAGTTAATATTTACCTAAAACATCATTTTTAATGTTTTAAATATTTATTATTCTAAATCTTTCTCATTAATGTCCATGTTTTCAAAATGTTTTTAAGGTTTTTTATATGGAAATTATCATTTTAAAATGTTAATTCCTTTCAAAAGATTCAAATGGTATAGGACACTTTTATTCAAAAATCTATTTTAAATGACTTACTTTATAAATGTGTGACTTTTAAATGATTTCACAAAAATGGATATTTCTCTAAAAAAGTTTTAGTGACCATTTTCAACTATGTCAACACTATTTACTGGATATTATTCATGATTAATGTTGATTTATTATAATAAAATATTCCATATTGTATCAAATGAGTTATAATATGTTTGAATATGGATGTTCTATTTTTATACCCTTCATGGTTTATGGTTTAAGTATTGACATTTCATATGCTAGTTTTAATACGAATGTTTATGTTATATTTCAACATTTTCATATGAGGAATGAAGTGGAATTAGTAAATGATGGGTGGGGCCCGATATATCCCCTTGATAAATCGACAGTTCTCATGAGACAAACTAGTTTCTTGGCACAAGGCCTTGACAAAAATGTTTTTGTAGTCTTGGCACGAGGCCTTGACTATGTGTCAATGATGTCCGGTGTTAGGAATTCCCCCATTATGAAATTAATTATTACATGTGATTATTCGACTAGTAGAATATCAATGTGCATGTTTATATGGTAATGTTTGATTTATTTTCTATATATTATGTTCATGTTTATGTTTAAAAGGCTGTTTTTTTATTACACATCTTTTCTTAAAAGTTTATAGCTTTCGCTAAATTATTTACCCTTACTGAGCATCTGAGCTCACCCCTTTCTTATGTTTTGTTTTCTTAGGATTCCAAGAAGTATATTATGTTTGATATGTAGGGTTAATCTAGGGGAATAATGGATTTCAAAATGGATTATTTATGCTGTGTTTTATGTTTGAATGTGTAATGTAACGTTCTTGTATGTAATCTATTTTTCAAGACTACTAAACTGATCGGTCCTTCGGTACTTGGTTCCTTATAATAATGCCAATGTATTAAAATAATGCACTGGATATAGGCTTCTAGGGTTGAGGTGTTACAATTTAGGGATGAGGTGTGTTAGTGGGGAGACTATTCCCTCATCACTAGAGTATACATAGAGAAATATCAATAACATAAAAATATGAGAAGACGATAAACAAGCATTCAATTCATGACTAATCAAGAAAGGAATATAAAACAAGAAATAATTTTCTCATATAAATTATTGATAATAATACATGTCATAAGTCTATGAAAACAACCAAAATATGTATCGAGCAGTATGTTATGATACATGTACCCAAACACCGAAAATGAACAAAGTGGTATCTTCACATAACATTTCATGTTTCAGCTCAGTCTTGTGTTCCCCTACTCGTAATCAACATTCAACAACCTTTTTTAGGGAACATTCCCCTATCTGTACATACAATCATTTAATATATTTGGGTCCCCCATGGGTGGCCCAAACAGGGCATGAGATAATATCCTAGTAGACAAACTCCCAAAGGTTTATACAAATACAGGTTGTTCAATATAAGAAGATATATAGTTCAAATAAAGTAGGTAAGAAGGAACCAAAATTATATTTTCCATGGGTAACCACTACAAGCATGTGGTACCAAATATCATTTTTAGGCTCCCTACAAAACATGTTCTCATCTTTTAACAAGGATTATACAGACAATAAAATAAACATTACATCCTCACTGTACTTTTATGCATATCATATCCACATGAACATACTGTACAATGAAACCATATCAATAAGATATGGAATTTCCATACAACCCTCCATTTATATTTAACATGAATGATCCATTTTACCATGAATTTCAAAATTCTCACATCTATTTCATATAATGATGTGAATTACATATCCAGGGCAATGCTGTAATGACCAATCTGTCAGACCATAATGGGGCAGATCCATGGTGTTAAAGACTATGACATCCTCATTGAATCCTAGGAAAATATCAATAGAAAGGTTTCTATAGGAACTAGATTGATTCCTAGGATATTTTCATACTAAACATCTCCTACATGAGCACAAGAAATCTAGATCCAAGTGGTATCAATGCTAGAGGCATCACATGGAATCAATACCCAATGAGCATCACTACCCAAGGTGTCAAATGTCGTGTTAAAGATCCATAAAGATCCATCCATGGAATATATAAAATCAATCATTCATTTTATACCATTTTTATACATTATACACGAGTCTACCCACTCATGTAATCCATTCAAATTTATGCATGTCACATGGGTATACCCACCAATTTATCTCCATGCACAATTAAACATATCACAAGGGTATACCCACCCATCCAACAAATTATTTTTATTCCATTTAATCCAATAAAGAGTGGAATGACATGATGATATAAGGTAATGAGGTATAACATATCCTAAAAATGTAATTCAATTACATTTTAGCTTCCTACACCTAGGTATCTCAAGAACACCCCCTTGGGTTTTTTATCAGAGGTGAGAACTATAGAACACCCCATGGGTGGCCTTGGGCTAGGGAAACAACCACTGACACATATCAAAGGAACCTATGGCCATTCCTAATAGGTCTTATTTCATTTATTTCAAATTAAAATTTCATATTTGGGGTTGTTTCGGAATGTCTAGTGGGTGGAATAATGATATATAGCTCTATATAGCACCAAAACTCAAAATAAAAATATAGGTCACCTACCTTATCCTGGTAGTGTATTTATGATCCATTATCACCTCTTGATTGAACTCATATTAGGATAAATATGAAGAACAATCAAAGAATGAGAAATTAGGGTATATGAGCCTAAATCCAAATAACACATCTAATATCTAGAAGAATCATGAATGGTTAAATAGGAATGTAGATCTGACCGATACAAATAAGATGATAAAAATATCACTTGATTTGGAGATCATATGGAGAACCAAGCTCAAATAATATTTTATCCATAGAAGGAGAGCTCTCAAACCCTTGATTTTTTATACGTAGGAAGAGAAATAAATTTAGTTTATAAATTTGAATTCAATTTAATTAAAATAATTAAAATATCAATAATTCAATTGGTAGAAAGGTTTAGGTGCACTGGTTGGAAAACTATCCACCAACCATGCTCAACATCAATTTAGCTAAGGGGAATACACATGGTTTACCCACATGGTTTACAAGCCATGCGAAATTTTTGTGAAAATTGACTATCATGTTCTGTAAAAAATATAGACTTGGATACACAACCATACAACCCATTCTACATGGTTTGGCCAAGACATGCAGCCTATATATTCTCACTATCCACCCCTCGCACAGTTTGTTAAACCATGCGACCTACCCCAAATGGTTTACAAAAACCATGTGAAAGGCCCAAGACTCCCCAAAACTGGGTTTCATGATTCTATAATGTCACAAACACTGTTAAAACCTCTATGACCTCAATGGAAATTCACATTAGGCCATATATAATCATTTAAACTGAAATAAAAGAGATCCTTACCTCATAAAAAAACCAAGGTTCTTAAAATATTCCCCCTTAATGCAATTCATCCCTAAATTTCCTTCTTTAGGGTGGTAAAGATTCATCTATGAACAACACCAGCCACTGAGCATGTACATCAACTTCTTGCTCCCAAGTCTCGTCCTATAAATGACTGTGATGCAATAGAACCTATACAAGAGGAACTGAATGGCCTTGTAGAACCTTCATCCTCCAATCAATGATACGAATCAAGTGCTCCTCAAAGGAAAAATAATAATAAAGCTCAACCACCATGGGTTAAAAACATGATATGGGTGTGAATGATAATGGTGAATGTAAGATACATGGAAGATGACATGCATGGCTTAATACCTATTTGGTAACTGAAACTCATAGGCTACTAACCCAAACCTCTGTAGTATCTCGAACGACACAACATATCAAAATGAATTTTTACCCTATATCTTGATTTTTTTTGTACATGTTGCAGGAGAACATTTAAAAAAACCTGATCCCCAACCATGAATTAGAGGGATCATCTATGGTGATGGACATATGATTGTTGTCGAGACTGTGTAGTAGCCATCAATTTCTAAATCAACTGGACCTACTGACATGTCTCCTATATGATATGCGATCCCATTAAAGTTGACACACCTACCACTATCCATCACATGGGTGATCAAGATGACCTACTATATAATGACTCATATGGTTCCATCTGTATAGTGACCTAATTACTATTGTTGTATGCAAACTCAACCATAGGTATATGCTTCTCCCAAGATCCCCAAAAATCCTAGATGCATGCTTGTTGCATGTCCTCTTGGACTAGTATCATATTCTCTAATTGAACATCAGTCTAAGGGTAGAATGTTGTGATCAAAATCACATTTTTACACAAATACCTCTGAAATCCATACCGAAAACAAGATGTAAATTGGGCGCCTTTACCAGAAATGATAGTTTTCAAGAACTCGTGAAGTTGTATTATCTCACAGATGTACAACCTTACTAGATCATCAACCATGATGGTCTCCTTGATTAGTATGAAATGAGAAACTATTATGAACCTATATACCATAATCCACAAAAACATCATTAAATCGAGTAAAAATTTACAAACCGGTCATGAAATCTATCATGGAATCATCCCATTTTGACTTTGTAATAGGTAATTGCTATAAAATTCATGATAGTCATAGATTTTCCACCTTCAACTACTGACATGAGGAAGAACTTGTAATAAAAATAGAAAACCCACACTTCATACCCAACCACCAGTAATGAATGTGAATGTCCCAATACATCATGGTAACTCTAGGATGTACTATCCAGGACGAGGAATAAATTTCCCACATTATCTCCTCACATATGTCCACTTGAACCCAAATTCAACCATGGATACGCTAGATTTAATCCTTCCCAATAGTCTAACCTGGAGGTGGGTCCTCACCTACCACACTCTCCTATTGAAATACATCCTCATAATCCAAGATCTGCCTCATGATCACTATGTCTAATAGGGTAGACATCAGAGATAAGGATGATAGATATGTTTATACCTGACTGTCATGCACCTCTGAATGAATCTCAAAGAAAAATTCCAAATGATTCCAATCACTATAGGACTACTGCACTATCTATATCTGAGTCTTCCTACTCAGTGCATCATCCATTACATTACATTTACCAGGTGTGTAGGAAATCTATAAATTTATAGACTGAATTTAATATAACCATCATTACTTAATCCAATTTAGATCATGATATGTAAAAATATACATGTGGATTTTTTGGTCCACGTACACTAAAAAAATTCTCTCGTAGTAAATAGTTTCTTTAAGAGAGTAACTCATGAGAAACTACACCTAACTACATATTGTGCATCAGGTAATTTATCTCATATTGTCTCAGCTTCTGACACTCATACTCCATGACTCTATCCCCCTATATCAGTACTACTCCCATCATGATACCTGATGTGTCATAATACATAATATAGTTCATGCCCTCTATTGGCTGTATCATGACTGGTGCTAATGTCAACCTCCAATCCATATCTTGAAATTATATCTCTTTAGAATCATGCCATAAAATATGTATACCCTTCATATTCATCCTCATCAATGGCACTACCAACCATGAGAAGTCCTGTATAAACACTTGTAGTGACCTGATAGACTAAATAAACTCGGTATGTCTAAATAATTCACGGGTTTTTTCCAAGAAGCTATAGCTCTCACCTTCTCTATGTCCAATAATACACCTATCTCCAAGATGATTTAACATAGGAAGTGAATCTTATCCATCCATACGATAAAATTTGTGATCATAGGATATAACTGATGCTATCTCAGTGTAATCAAAATGAGCTCAATAAGGTTTTCATGGATGTGTCAATTGTGAGAATACAGCAAGATATCATCCCCAAAAACCTCCACAAAAATAATTCTGGTATGAATGAAACTATTGTTTCATCAGCACCATGAAAACCGCTAGCACATTTGTGAGACTGAATGACATAACCAGATATTCATATAGACCATATGAGCTATGAATGGTTGTATGATTTATGTAGACATATGAAACACATGCCTAGTGATGTCCTAAACTCATGTCTATTTTTGATAACACTCAACTTGCTCAAATCTGATCAAATACGTAGTCTATCCTTACCAAGGGAAATTAGTTTATAATCTTTAGTAGGTTCAGTTTCTAATAATCCATGCTGTTTCCGACGCTTTCGCCGGGGCGCGCGCATCCGTCTGTGAGGACGTGCTGCTGTTGCCTCGCGTTCCTGCTTTCCAAAGGCGGACGACATTTGTTCCTTGTTCAGGGACGTCTGCTCCTTGATCAAAACGGGATGATGGGATGTCAGTTCTTCCTTCTGCGGATTCCTCCTCAGAACTCGTCACCTAGTCCGGGTCTCCCTCATAGATTTAATACGTTGTTCATGAATCTCATTCCCGGTGCCATATCTTCATTGACACCGGTTAATTACACTACTTCTGTCAAGACTTTCCATAGGGTCTTGACATGGTAGTGACCTTCGGTCGGGGCATCTTTGGGTGTGTGGACATAGGGGAACCTGTATTCTTCCTCATAAGAGGGCATCTCAAGGGTGCAGAACCCGAGGCAGGTATTTGAGGTTTTCCTCAGCTTCCCATGTTTAACACAGGGTATGCAGCATGTTTAACATCTTGTGAAGACAGTTACTCCAGAGGCGTTCCGTCCGAGGTTTTCCTCAGGCATCTCATGTTTATCACGAGGTAGGCTGCGAGTTTAACGTCTCACGGAGACGGTTACGCCAAAGGCATGTCATCCGAGGTTTTCCTCAGGCATCTCATGTTTATCACGAGGTAGGCCATGAGTTTAATGCCTTACGAAGACAGAATGAGGGTGATCAGAACGTCCCATAGAGACGGATCGATGGTGGTGTTCCCCGTAGAGGGGAGATGTCACACCGTAATGGCTGATCCGAACACCACTGAGGGAAGATCAGGGGAAGTGCACCCCAAGATGGGGTACACCATGGATTACCATTGGTTGGGATTGAACCTCTTGGAAGTTTCCTACGTACCCTGTGTAGAGGACAGGGATCAAAACCCACGTAGTTCGAAGGGGTGATGAATCGGGGTGTACACAGAGGAAAATGACCCGGAGATATGATGGGGCTTACACATGGAAAGTGGCCCATGCGCCGCTAGGAGCAGCGAGGAGGTGGATGGCATGATCCCACTGGGATGTGGCGGCCCGGGTGAGAATCAGGATGGGTGATGGATGGATGAATGAAGTGGAGGGGGAATGAAATGGGATCATCGCAGGGGCGACAGTGAAGTTGGGCTTGAGCCTCGAAGAGACCTCCTATGTATCCCCGTGGTAGGGAATCAAAGTCTGCATAGTTCGGGATGGTGCCAGTGAACCGACGTGAAGGTGGACCTTGGCCCGATGGATGTTGTCAGCGAACCAATGTAAAGGTGGACCTTGGTCTGATGCGTCAGCGAACCGACGTGAAGGTGGACCTTGGTCCGATGAGAGATGGGCTTGAACCTCGGGGAGGCTTCCTATGTACCATGCCATGACATGGATCAAAGACCTCGTAGTTCAAATGGTTTCATCGGTGAAATGATGTGAAAGTAGACCCAGGGGTCCACTAGTGGTGGGATTGAACCTCGTAAAGGATTCCTACGTACCATAGCTTGACATGGATCAAAGTCCTCGTAGTTCGGATTGGTCACAATGGCTTGTTGTCGGACTGGAATACAGTTTAACGTCATGCTGGACGAGAGTGAACCTTGACGTGAATAAATGACAGGTGTTGGGATTGAACCTCGTGGAGGCTTCCTACGTACCATGCCTTGACATGGATCAAAGACCATGTAGTTCAAAATGGTGTGGGTGTCGGTGAACCGACTTGAAAAAGGACCTTGGTCCGATGAGAGATGGGCTTGAACCTCAGGGGGGCTTCTTACGTACCGTGCCTTGACATGGATCAAAGTCCTCGTAGTTCAGGTTGGTCACAACGGCTTGCCATCAGACTGAAATGCAGTTTAAAGTCATGTTGGATGCAAATGGAACTTGACGTGAATTAGATGACGGGTGGGCTTGAAACTCATGGAGGCTTCCTATGTACCATGCCTTGACATGGATCAAAGACCTCATAGTTCAAATGGGCGTACAGTTTAATGTCATACAGGACAAGGGCATACAGTTTAACATCATGCTGGACGAGGGCATGCATTTTAACATCATGCTAGAAGAGGGCATGCAGTTTAACGTCATGCTGGACGAGGTATTGTCATGGCCAATTCCAACTCTAAGCCCACGTGAGTCATGCTCGGTGTGAGAAACAAGAGATAGAAAGGACCTGACGATCACGCCGTGAAGGGTGCGTCCGTGAGAAGCGAAGTGGGGCTTATGAGTTAGGCGGACCATTAGTGCTGAGACTTACTCTAGGGTGGAGGCCCGAGGAAAAGGATGATGATAGTTTTGGGATTGAGCCTCATGGAGGCTTCCTACGTATCCCCGTGGCAGGGAATCAAAGTATACGTAGTTCTTCTGATGACATCTTACCACCGATTGGGGGTTTCAATGGCTTACCACTGGATTGGGTGTGAACGGATTACCGCTGGAAAAGGATGTCAACGGCTTACCGCTAAATGGGGTCACAATGGCTTACCGCTGGATTGGGTCACAATGTCTTACCGCTGGAAAAGGATGTCAACGGCTTACCACTGTATAGGATCACAACGGCTTACCGCTGGAAAAGGATGTCAACGGCTTACCACTATATAGGATCACAACGGATTACCGCTGGAAAAGGATGTCAACGGCTTACTACTGTATAGGATCACAACGGGTTACCGCTGGAAAAGGATGTCAACGGCTTACCGCTGTATAGGATCACAACAGCTTACCACTGGAAAAGGATGTCAACGGCTTACCACTATATAGGATCACAACGGCTTACCACTGGAAAAGGATGTCAACGGCTTACCACTGTATAGGATCACAACGGCTTACCGCTGGAAAAGGATGTCAACGACTTACCTCTGTATAGGATCACAACGGATTACCGCTGGAAAAGGATGTCAACGGCTTACCGCTGTATAGGATCACAACGGCTTGCCGCTGGAAAAGGATGACAACGACTTACCGCTGTATAGGATCACAACGGATTACCGCTGGAAAAGGATGTCAACGGCTTACCGCTGTATAGGATCACAACGGCTTACCGCTGGAAAAGGATGTCAACGGCTTACCACTGTATAGGATCACAACGGCTTACTGCTGGAAAAGGATGTCAACGGGTTACCGCTGTATAGGATCACAACGGCTTTCCACTGATTGGGATCACAATAGTGGATGGGGATTACGCGAGGAAGCTGCCCGGGTGCCGCTATGGAGTGGCATAGGTGAATGGGGCCTATGCAAGGATGCTGCCCGGGTGCCACTATGGAGTGCCACAGGTGAATGGGGCCTATGCAAGGATGCTGCCCGGGTGCCGCTATGGAGCGGCAATGGTGAATGGGGCTTAAGCTAGGAAGCTGCCTGGGTGCCACTATGGAGCAGCACTGGTGAATGAGGCTTACTCAAGGAAGCTGCCCGAGTGCCGCTATGGAGCCACACTGGTGAATGGGGCTTATGCAAGGAGCTACCCGAGTGCCGCTATGGAGAAACACTGGTGAATGGGGCTTACGCAAGGAAGCTTCCCGAGTGCCGCTATGGAGCGGCAATGGTGAATGGGGCTTACGCTAGGAAACTGCCCGGATGCCGCTATGGAGCGGGAATGGTGGATGGGGCTTACACAAGGAGCTGCCCGGGTGCCGCTATGGAGCCGCACTGGTGAATGGGGCTTACTCTATGAAGCTGCCCGGGTGCCGCTATGGAGCAGCACTGGTGAATGGGGCTTACGCTAGGAGCTGCCCATAATGTCTTCCCCATGTCAGGCCATGAGGGCATCTGAACTCACTGGTGGGTTGAGGCCTTCACCTATGCGCTAGTGCACAAGCGGGATATCGCCAAGGGGCATTGGAATCATGCCACTATAGTCATGGCGTTAGGCGTCTTATGCTTGGAGCATAAGGAATCTCTTGTTTAATGGAAGAGGCATCCTATGTTTGGCACATAGGGTGTACTACAGTTTATAGTCTTGTAGATAGGACTATTGGCATCTCATGCTAGGAGCATAAGGCATCTCTCGTATAGGGCAAGAGGCATCCTATGTTTAGAACATAGGTATTACTATAGTTTATAGTCATGTAGATAGGACTATTGGCGTCCCATGCTTGATGTATGAGGCATCTCTCGTTTGGAGCAAGAGGCATCCTATGTTTGGAACATAGGGAGAATACCACAGTTTAGAGTCTTGTAGGTAAGACTGTTGGCTTCTTATGCTAGGAGCATAAGGCATCTCTCATATGGGGTAAGAGGCATCCTACCATTTGTTAGATAGGGATTAATATAGTTTAGAGTCATGTAGAAAGGACTATTGGCATCTCATGCTTGGAGCATGAGGCATGTCTTGTTTGGAGCAAGAGGCATCCTATGTTTGGAACATAGGGAGAATACTACAGTTTAGAGTCATGTAGGTAGGACTGTTATGCAGAAGGTGCCTAGAAATGGTTGGTGTTGGGACTTATGCAAGGGCGGCCATTTGTGGTTCAACTTGGCATAGGAGCCAAGTGATTGGGATTGGAGGAGTTGCCTGAGGAATGGTTCGACTCATGGTACTCGGGGAATTGATGATGAGAACCTCAACTCACGACATAGGAAACGAACTAAGAGGAATACATCAAGTCAAGGTGTTTCATGGTGTGTGGAGGAGTGTCTCAAATCATGGTGTTCCATAGGTGGAAGATGGGAGTGCATAAGGGCGCAATGGAAAATCCCGGTATCCCAGCCCGAAAAGTTCGCGGTGTGACTCTCCATTTTTCATGGGGGTCTGTGATGGTAGCGAAGGGACCGGCCCAGAGGGCAGGGTATTTATAGGCAAGGGGCGCCGCGAAGCAGAACTCCCGCGCCGCCTCAGGTGCTTCGCGGCACGCTCGCGAACGTCAAATTCGTTCGCGGAGAGGTACCACCTCCGGAGCTTCGCGGCGGGCTCGCGAACTTCAAATTCGTTCGCGGAGCCGTCCCGCCTCCTTTTCTTCGCGACGGGTCTCGAATGTCAAAACAGGTTCACGGAGCTTCCCACCTCATTGCTTCGCGGCGGTGCTCCGCAATCGCGGAGGCGGCTTCGCGAATGGGCTTTGCGAACCAGTTTTCCAGCCAAACATCAAATGCCCATAACTCCTAATCCGTAACTCCGTTCGGGACCTACGACCTACCAAATCGAAGCTTGCGAAATGGACTACGATATTGGATCATGTATGGAAGAATTTGGAAAATTTTGGGGATGCGTTTTCCGGGGTCTACACATGCATATAAAAATAATTCTCTCCACCTTTTTCACAAAAATGACCAGCGAACCCATGGAGGAGTAAAGGGTCAAATAACCCTTTACCTCTAAATCCTCTAGCTGCCTCTTGATATTATGCCACTCCATCATAGCTATCCCATAAGGAGGAATGAATATATTTTCATCTCTTGGAACTAGTTCAATTTATAATTCCACCTCTCTCTTTAGCGGAAATCTAGAAAAGTCATATGAGAATATATCCCAGAAACCCTCAAACACATGAGGAATGACTGAATGACTCACCACATGATCATCCAGATGCACACTAGAATTCTAGGATGTCATCCCACATAGCACATGATGATGTGGTCCACTTTGGCTCTTCTAGACATCCCATTCACCCTTGTTAGTATACACTACACCCCATGGTGACGTAAGGTCACCCTCTAGTGATATATGTTGACATAAGACCAATAAGATACTATCCAATCCATCCTGAGGATTACATTAAACACTATCATCTTGAGGAAATAAATATCATAGATGAAGTGAAAACCACCATCCTCAAGGGGGAACTCCTTGCATTGGAACAATTTATTGGTTCTAATTCCCAATGGTGTATCTTGCATCATAATTATCTTAGAAGAAAACACAATAAAACCAATTATTTTCACCACTAGTGTAGATATGTAACAACACAATCCACCTATATCTAAAATAGAATATGTAATAATAGAGGCCACTAAGATCTTATCTATCATTTTTTGATGGTCTGGAACCCTGCACCTCAAGGGTAGGTTATATAGAATAGATCTGGCCTATGCCATGGCCCTGTGATACAACATCACCTCCTAGAGTTTTCCCACATTGATGTGTCTGTGTATCTGGTTCTTGGGAACCTCATCCATAACCACCACTTCATCAACCATATCGCTCAACACTACTCTATCTTTTTTTTCCTAATTTGAATATAAGGAACCTTATCCTGAACTCGATGTTAGAGATAACCCCTACCACTAATAACTAGAGGGATGGTCCTGCAAAAATGTTGCACATGGACCATCCAATTGCAATCTAAGCACTCGACTGTGTCCTAGTCGCACTGATTCTTCATGTGACCTTGCTAGATACACTAATAACAAAACAACGATCCACCAGTACTCATAGGACAACTGGTGATAATATCATGGGAATACAAAAAATAGTGCTTCCTAACAGAAGATGTTGAACCACTAGGTTGAGAAACAACACTTCTATACTATATGTCCTCAGCTTCTCTCAAGGTTCATTATGTTATCATATGTTGATTCACAATTTCAGTGATGTAGGGAAACCTGAACACATTGACCTAATATCTGATAGCATGTTAGAGACCTTCCTCATAGTGTCTCACTCTAGATAGATCCTCAGTAAGGTACATCAGTGAAAAATGATACAAATCTATAAATAATGCCGATTACACCATAACGATCATTTCTCCCTACTCTATAAGAAAAAATATATACCCCTCTTTGAATATAGAGTTTCAAGATAGAAATAGTCATAGAAGTTATTTTGGAAATCATTCAAACCCATATCTCGTAGTTGAATAGCCTAGTTCAGAATTTCCCACCAGTGATTTGTTTCTCCATGTATGATATATATGGTGGGATTGAACCTCCTCTTATGTGGAATCTTAAGATAATAAAAAATTTCTAATGTAGTCACTAGACAGATCTCATGAGACTATGGACCACCATCCCCCAAAAATATGGGAGGATTATTCCATGGGAACACTAGAATTAGCTCATCCATGGACAAGGTAGGTTGTGGTGCTCCCTAGAAAGTCTGCATATAGTGAAAGAATACCTCTATAAAATTTTCATCAGTAGCTGTGTCTAGAATAGCAACTGGTGTCGCATCTATCACTAAAGGTGGATCATCCAATAGCATATAGCCCACTACCTCAAGAGTGTGTTAGTCAGCTCCCTCTTGGAATAAGACTAGATGATGTCATGGTGGAATGGCTCTACATTGACAAATATATTCCTTAAGAAATAATGATATCAAAAATAAAATATCAATATAAAAAGATAGGTCAAAACATGGTGTGAGATAATAACCCAGCAGACAAACTCCCAAAGGTATATAGAAATATAGGTTGTTCAATATAATAAGATATATAGTGAAAGTAAAGTAGGTAAGAAGGAACAAAAAATAAATTTCCCATTGGTAACCACTACAAGAATGTGGTACCAAATATCATTTTGAGGATCCCTACAAAATAGGTTCCCATATTTTAACAAGGATTCTACAAACAATAAAATAAAAATTACATACTCACTGTACTTTTATGCAAATCATATCCACGTTACATTACTGTATGATGAAACCATATCAACATGATTTGAAATGTCCATACAACCCTCCATTTATATTTACAATGATCGAACCATTCTACCAAGAATGTCAAAAATCTCACATCTATTTCATATAATGATGTGCATCACATATCTAGGGCCATGACGTAATGACCAATCTGTCAGACCATAAAGGGGTGGATACACGGTGTTAAAGACTATGTAATCCTCATCAATTCCTAGGAAAATCTCAATAGAAAAGCTAATATAGGAACTAGTCTGAGTCCTAGGATCTGGTCATACCAAACATCTTCTATATTTTCCCAAGCAATCTAGATCCAAGGGGTATCAATGCTAGAGGCATCACACAGAATCAATAACCAAGGAGCATCACTACCCAAAGTTCCAAATACCACATTAAAGATCCATGGAGATACTTCCATGGAATATATGAAATCAATCATTCATTTTATACCATTTTCATACATTATACATGAGTATACCCACTCATTCAATCCATAAAATTCAAGCATGTCACATGGGTATACACACCAATTTATTTCCATTCACAATTATGCATATCACAAGGGTATACCCACCCATTCAAAAAATTATTTTTATTCCATTTATTCCAATTAATAGTGGCATAACATGATGACATACAGTAATGGGGTATAAAATCTACTAAACATGTAATTAAATTAAATTTGTTTCTGATTGAGCTTCCTACACCTAGGTAACTCATGAACACCCCCTTGGGCTGTTCATAAGTGGTGAAAACCAATAAAATGGCTTGGAATAACCCATGAGTTGCCTTGGGGTAGGGAAACAACCACCAATAGATATCAAAGAAACATATGGCCATTCCTAATAGGTCCTATTTAATTTATTTCAAATTAACATTTCATATTTGGGGTTTGTTCTGAATTTCTAATGGGTGGTGTAATGATATATAGATCTATACAACACCAAAACTCAAAAGAAAAGTATAGGACACCTACCATAGCTCAGTAGTGGATTGATCATCTAGTATCACCTCCTAATTCAACTTAGATTGGGAGAAATATGAAGAATAATCAAAGAATGAGAAAATAAGGAATATGAGCCTAAATCTAAATAGAACTTCTGATATCTATAAGAATCATGAATAGTTAAATAGGAATGTAGATCTTACTGATGAAAATAAGATGATAAAAATATCAGTTGATTTGGAGATCAGATGGAGAATCAAGCTCAAATAATATTTTAGCTGTAGAAGGAGAGACCTCAAACCCTTGATTTTCTATACGTAGGAAGAGAAATGAATTTAGGTTATAAATTAAAATTCAATTTAATTAAGACCATTAAAATATCAATAATTCCATGGGTATCATGGTTTTGGTGCACTGGTTGGAAAACTAACCCCCAACCATGCACAACATCATATTAACCAAGGGGAACACACATGGTTTAAAAACCATGTAAAGTTTTTGAGAAAACTAACTATCATGTTCTGTAAAATCTACAGACATGGCTACATGACCATACAACCCATTCCACATGGTTTTTCCAAGATGTGCGGCCTATATCTTCTCACTATCCACCCCTCGTACAGTTTTTTAAACCGTGCAACCTACCACAAAGTGTTTTCAGAAACCATTTGGAAGGCCTAAGACACCCAAAAACTGGGTTCTAGGATTCAATAAAGTCACGAACACTGTTAAAACCTATGTGGCCTCAATGAAAATTCACATTAGGCCATATATAAGCATTTAAACTGAAATAAAAGGGCTCCTTACCTCATACAAAAACCAAGGTTCTTACAATATTCCCCCTTAAAGAAATTCATCCCTGAATTTCCTTCTTAAGGGTGGTTAAGATTAACCTTTGAACAAAACCATCCACTGAGCGTGTACATCAGCCTATTTCTCCCAAGTCTCATCTGGTAAATGACCATGATACCGTAGAACCTATACAATAGGAACTGAATGGCCTCGTAGAACCTTCATCGTCCAATAAATGATACAAATTGAGTGCTCCTCAAAGGAAACATAATGATAAAGCTCGACCTACATGGGTTGAAAAACATGATATGGGTGTGAATGATAGTGGAAAATCTATGATACATGGAAGAGTTCATGCATGTATTAATTCCTATTTGGTAACTAAAACAGACAAGGCTCCTAACACGACCCTCTCTAGTATCTCGAATGACATGACATATCACCGTGAATATTTAATCTATCTCTTAAATAGTTTGTGTCTACATCATAGGAGAACATTTAAGAAAATCTGATCCCTAACCTCAAACTGTAGGGGTCATCTACTGTGATGAACATATGATTTTCGTCATGGCTGTGTAGTAGCCATAAATTTATAAATCAACTGGACATAATCAAATGTTTCCTATATGAGATGGGATCCCATTAAAGTTGAAACACCTACCTCTAACCAGCACATGGGTGATCAACATGGCCTACTATATAAAGACTCATATGGTTCCATCTATATAGTGACCTAATTACTATTATTGGTTGTAAACTCAACCATGGTTATATGCTTCTCCCAAAAGCCCCCAAAATCCTAGATGCATGATCTTAGTATGTCCTCTTGGACTAGTATCATATTCTCAAATTTACCATCAGTCTAAGGGTAGTATGTTGTGATCAGAAGCACATTTGTACACAAATACCTCTGAAACCCATACCAAAAACAAGATTTAAATAGGGACCCTCTATTAGAAATGATAGTTTATGGGAACTCATGAAGTTGTATTATCTCACAGATGTACAACCTTACAAGATAATCAACCATTATGGTCTCCTTGATTAGTATGAAATGAGAAACCATTATGATATTTTATACAATAACCCAAAAAACATCATTAACTCGAGGAAAACTTTGTAAACCTATTATGAAAAATATCATGGAATCATCCCATTTCCACTACGTAATAGGTAACTTCTATAAAATTCAATATAGTCATAGACATTCCACCTTAAAATACTAACAAGAGGAAGACCTGTTAATAAAAACCTAAACCTCACACTTCATACCGAGCCACTAGTACAGAATGTGAATGTCTGGGCACATCTTGGTAACTCTGGGATGTACTACCCAGGCTGATGAATAAATTTACCACATTATCTACTCACTATGTTCACTATAACCCAAATGAGACCATAGATACACCAGATTTAATCCATCCCAATAGTCTAACTAGGAGGTGGGTCCTCACTTACAACACTCTCCCATTGAAATAAGTCCTTATAATCTAAAATCTACCTCATGCTCACTCTATCTAATAAGGTAGATGTTAGAGGTAAGGATGATAGCCATGTCTATACCTGACTGTCATTCACCTCCAAATGAATCTCAATGAAAAACGCCAAAATATGCCACTCACTATAGGACTACTACACTATCAATATATGAGTCTTTATACTCAGTGAATCATCCACTAAATTACATTTACCAGGTTTTTAGGCAATATATAAATTGATAGAATGAATTTACAATACCCATCAATACATAATCCGATTTAGATCATGCTCTTTAAAAATATTCATGTGGATTTTGTGGTCCACGTACACTAAAAAAAATTCTCTTGCATTAAATAGTGTCTCTAAGAGAGAAACACATGAGAAACTACACCTAACTACATATTGCATGTCAAGTAATTCATCTCATATGATCTCAGTTTCTGACACTCATACTCCATGACTCTATCCCCTATATCACCGCTACTCCCATCATGGTACCTGATGTGTCATAATACATACTATAGTTCATTCCCTTTATTGGTTGTATCAGGACTGGTGCTGATGTCAACCTCCCTTCTATATCTTGAATGGATTTATCTTTATAATCATGCCATAAAATCTTTACACCCTTTATATTCATCCTCATCAATGGAACTACTAACCATGAAAAGTCATGTATGAAACGTGTGTAGTGACCAGATAGACCAAATAAACTCAGTATGTCTAAATAATTCATGGTTTGTTCCCAATAAGCTATAACTATCACCTTCTCTATATCCACTAATACACCTGTCTCTAAGATGATTTGACCTAGTAAGTTAATCTTATCCATCTAGAAGATAAATTTTCTGAGCATAGGATATAAATGATGCCATCTTAGTGTAATAAAAATGAGCTCAATAAGGTTTTCATAGATGTGTCAATTGTGAGAATACATAATTATATCATCCTAAAAAACCAACAGAAAATAATCTTGGTATGGATGCAACAATTGGTTCATCAGCACCATGAAAACCGCTAGCACGCTCATGAGACTGAACGACATAACCAGATACTCATATAGACCATACCATCTATGAAAGGTTGTAAGAGGTATGTAGACATGTGAAACAAATGCCTAGTGATGTCCTAAACTCACATGTATTTTTTATAACACTCATGTTCCTCAAATATAATCAAACAGGCCGTCTATCCTTTCCAAGGGATATTACTTTTTAATATTTAGTTGGTTCGGTTTCTAATAATCCATGAATAGACAAATAATTCAATCCACATTTTTCACAAAAATGACCAGTGAACCTATAGAGGAGTACTGGGTCAAATAAACCCTTTACCTCCAAATACTCTAGGTGACTCTTGATCTTATTCCACCCCATCATAGCCATCCCATAAGGAGGAATGAATATAGTTACATCTCCTGGAACTAGCTCAATAGATAATTCCACCTCTATCTCTAGAGAAAATCCAGAAAAGTAATCTTAGAATATATCCCAAAAAACCTCAACCACATGAGGAATGTCTGACTGAATCACCCCCTAATCATCCGGATGCACACTAGCATTCTGGGCCATCATCCCACATATCCCATGATGATGTGGTCCAGCTTAGCTCACTTATACATCCCATTCAACCTTGTAAGTATACACTACACCCTATGGAGATGTAAGATCACCCTCTAGTGATATAAGTTGAAATAATAATGATAAGATAATATAAAATTGATCATGAGGATGACATTAAACACTATCATCTAAAAGATATATAGATCCTAGATAAAGTAACACCCACCATCTTCAAGGGGGGAACTCCCTGCATTGGCACAATTCTTCCATTCTAATTCCCAATGGTGTGTCTTGAATCAGAATTCTCTAAGAATACAACACAATAATAAAAATTATTTTCACCATCGGTGTAGATATAAAACAACACAATGATCCAATATCTAAAAGAGAATATGTAATAGTAAAGGCCACTAAGATCTTACCTCTCATTTTTTGATGGTCTGGAACGCTGTACCTCAGGGGTAGGCTGTATAGAATAAATCCAGACTATGCCATGGCCCTGTGATACAACATCACCTCCTAGGGTTTTCCCGCATTGATGTGTCTATGTATCTGGTTCTCGGGAAACTTGGACATGATCACTACTTCATCCACCAAATAGCTCAACACTACTCCATCTTTATTTCTAATGTGAATCTATGGATCCTTATCCTAAACTCAGTGTTAGAGATAACCCCCTACCACTCATAGCTGGAGGAATGGTCTTACAAAAACATTGCACATGGCCCATCCAGCTGCAAGATCGACACTCAATTGTGTCCCAATATCACTAATTCTTCATCTGTCCTTTCCAGAAACACTAATAACAAAACAATGATCCACCAATACTCACAGGATGACTGGTGATAATCTCATTGGAATACACAAAATATTTATTCTTTTCAGAAGATGTTAAACCACTAGGTTGAGAAATAGCACTTACCTTCTCTACATCCCCAACTTCTCTCAAGTTCCGTTTTGTAATCAGATCTTGATTCATAATTTTAGTGATGTATGGAAACATGAACACATTGACCTGATATCTAATAGCTTGTCGGAGACCTTCCTCATACTGTCTCACTCTAGATAGATCCTCAATAACGTATATCAGTGAAAAATGATACAACTCTATAAAGAATGTCGTGTACACCATAAAAATAATTTATCCCAATTCTATAAGAAAAAATATCTATCCCTATCTGCATGTAGAGTTAAAATATAGAAACAGTCATAGAAGTTGTTTTAGAAATCATACAAACCCATATCTCGTAGCTCAACATCCTGGTTCAGAATATCCCACCAGTTCTTTATTTCTCCATGTATGATATATGTGGTGGGATTAACCCTCCTCTTAGGTGGAATCTTAAGATGATCAAAAATTTTCATTGTAGTCACTAGATAGAGATCATCAGTCTGTGGACCACCATCCCCAAAAAACATGGGAGGATGCTTCTGTGGGAACACCAGAAATAGCTTATCCATAGACAAGGTAGGTTATGGTGCTCCCTAAAAAGTATACATGTAGTGAATGTATCCCTATATAAAATTTTCATCAGCACCTGTGTCTAGAATAGAAGTTGGTGCCGCATCTAGAACTAAATGAGGATCATCCAATAGCTTATATCCCACCTCCTCATGAGTGTGGAAGTCACCTCACTCCTGGAATAAGATTGGATGATGTCATGGTGAAATGACTCTACAATGCCAGATAAATTCCCTAGGAAATAAAAAGATCAAAAATCAAATATCAATTGAAAAAGATAGGTCAAAACCCTTCTAAAACCAATATGTACCCCACAACCGACTCCTAAATCGAGGACTGTGACAAGAATAGACACAACACAAAAAGAAACACTACATATTTCCTACTCAAAAGTCGGGTCTAGGTCAAGTTTATGTTTATCATTTCATGTTATCCATGTCATGTAATTTTAATTCACATCCATTTCACATTCCATTTCAATAAATAAATTAATGAAACTATTTAGCAAATGGTTCACCAATTCAATATCCATGAGGGCCCATAACACCTCATGAACCTATAATCAGGTTCCCATTTAATTCATACATATCAAATTCACTTTAACAATTGAATTTAAAAGTTTTTCCACTTCCTATTCCATAAGGTTCTCTAATACTTATGAACTGAATGATGGCATCACTTCTCCATAGATTGCAAAAAATCTATCACAATAATAGATATGGATACCACAACACCAATCAAAACATCATGAAATGTGTAATAAATTCTAAATGACATGGTATAATGCATGGAATTTTATTTCTAACAGGTTCCTATATGATTCATGATATGTATACCATCATATCATCTGGTTGAACCAGAAATAGAACCCCCAATTGTATCAGTAGTAAAAACATAAATCAAGCGTGTCACCCAACAGTGGGATCAAATAAACTATAATAGTCCAAATCCAGAAAATGAGAATTTCATTCAAGGAGAATTTCCTTCTCCCATTATATGAGGTAGTAACTCCTAGGTAGAACTTTTCACCAAAATCTAGTTTCTTCATCCTCCTGTCTATTGTTTCCAATATAGTGAGTAAAACTAGAAACCCTTCCTATAACACCACATTGTAACATCATGAACCTAGATTCCACTCATTAGTGACATGAAACCAGTGGGTCATAAGGACTCAAGTGCATATCCCCAAATTCCAGAGGCTAATATCTATAATAGAGAGACTAGTTATGTCATTTGGGAGACTATGCCATCATCACAATAGTATATATTGAAGAATATCAATAACATACCAAGAGAGGATGTAGATAAACAAACAGTTAACTGATAAATAAATAATACATGAATATAAAAAAAGTATGAAGTGTCTCATATACAATCATGATAATAATACATGTTATATGTTAAGGAAAATAGAGAAAAGTGGTACACTACATTAAGTTATGATAATTGTATCAAAAAACAGAAATGAACAAAAGTGCTTTCTCCAAATAGCATTGGGAGCCTCATCTCAGTCCCATGCTCCCCTAATCCTAACTAGAAATCAACAAACCATGTAAGGTCACCTTCCCCTATTCATACCTACAACCATATCAACTATATGGGTCCCCAAGGATGTCCCAAATTGGGTGTTTGATAACTACCCTCTAGGAAACCAACCAAAGGTCTAAACAAATCCAGGATGTTCTATATAATATTTTATGCAATGAAGGTAAAGAAGGTAAGAAGGAACCAAATGTAAAGTGGCCATGGAACATAATCACTACAATTAAGTGATACCAATTATCCTTTTAAGGTTCCCTGTAAAAAAAGTGCCATTTTAATAACAAGTCAACTAAAAAAAATATAAAAGACATTATGTCCTCACAATAATTACATTAATATCATGTCCACATAGCCTTTCTATACAATTAAACCATATTCATAACCCACAATATTTCTATACGGCCATCCATTCATATTTACTGCATTCAATATTTCAACCAAGAATGTAAAAAATATCACGTCCATGCCAAATAATTAAGTGAATCACATCTTCATGGACACACTATAACAACCACAATTTCAGACAATGAAGGTCCAGATCCATGGTGTCAAAGACCAAGGAATACTAATTGATTCCTAGGAGAATATCATTGGAAACTTAGTATGGGAACTGGTTGGCATCCTAGGATAATGTCATACAGAACATATCCCATGTGATTCCAAGTAAGTCGAGTCTTAGGGGTAGAAAATCATGAGGAATCCCATGTAATCAAAACCCAAGGAGAATTAGTATCCAAGGTGTCCACTACCATGTTCATGATCCATGGAGAGCCTTCCATGGAATCTGTATAATCATTTATTCATTTCATACCATTTATATACATTATTAGTGAGTCTACTCACTCATGTAATCCATTCACATTCAACAATGTCACGTGGGTATAAGCACCCATTTATATACCTTTACAATTAAACATATCATAAGGGTATTCCCACCCATTTAACTAATATTTTTTTAATCAATTAATCCAATAAATAATGGAATAAAAAAAAAGAAATAAGTTAAGGAGGTAGTACATCTCATTATTATATAATTCAATTCCATTTAATTCTGATTGAGCTACATACATCTAGGAAACACAAGAACACACCACTAGGGTGGTTCATCAATGGTTAAAATGTATGACAAAGCATGGTACCTTGAATGGATGTAATTGGGATAGGGAAAAAACCCCTAACTCATCATGAAGAAACCTATGTAAATTTTTAATAGGACCTAATTTATTTATTATAAATTAACATTTCATATTCAAGTCCATGCCAGAAAGTCCAGCTAGTGGAATAATGGGAGATAACAATATAAATCACAAAAATAAAAAGAAAATCAAATACCACAAACCTTATCTCGATAGTGGAGTGCTTTTCTAGTGTCGCCTCATGAATCAACTCAGATTGGGATAAATCTGTAGAATAGATGAAGAATGTGAAATTAGAATATATGATCCTAAATCTAAATTGTACAGAATAGAAAAAAAGAAACTAGAAAGGTTAAAAAGGAATATATATCAAACATATATAGATCTGATGAGATATACCATTATTGATTTGGAGATCATATGGAGAACCGCACTGAAATCCAAGTTTAGCCACTGAAGGAGAGCTCTCAAACCCTCTATTTTTAGTAAGTAGGAAGTGAAATGAATATAGGTTATAAATTAGATTTTAATTAAATGAAATTCATTACAATTACCAAATTTTTATGTGTTTCATGGATTAGGTGTATAGTTAGGAAAAATGTACACCAACCAAGAATGAATTCTTGTAGCCTAAGGGGAATCCACACGGTTTAAAAACCATGTAGAAACTGTTTGAAAACCCACTTTCATGTTCTAAATAAACTACAGACCTGGATACATAGATTTCTGGACCATTCCACATAGTTTTTCCTGACTTTGCATCCTATATATTCTCAATATCAACCCCTCACACCATTTTTTAAACCTTACGGGCTTCACCGCATGGTTTACACAAACCATGTGCCATGCCTAAAACACCCCAACCATTTGTTCTCAGCTCCAAAAAATACCAGACACCCCTCAACCCTCCATGATGTTAATGGGAATTCAAATTAGTTTGTTCAAAAGAATTTAAACTGAAAAAGAATGGATCAGTACTTTATACAAAAAAATGGTTCATATAGTATCCCTATGATAGTCATTAACGATAACTCTAAGTACAAATAATGTCATAATGTTTTGAAGAATTTTAGCTTGTGTGGTTTTCCATGAAAATACATCCCTGAACATATATTATAATGTTTATTAGGTTATTTTATACATAAATGTTGAATTAATAATTATAAAAGGGTAATATTTGATATTATCTTGATATTTAGAAGGAATGATGATTATGCCTTATACTAAAAACTTGGATAGACACTCATGAGGGTTATGCTTTGGTTTTTGAGAAAATATTTTTAAACTATTTTAAATGATTTGATTTTTTTTGATTTGATAAGATTAAAAATGATACTATGATTATGATTACAATATTATATGTGCATAAATTATCAATTTATTATAGGTATATTAACATATATATAATTATACAGTACTATTAATAAGGATATTTGCTAATCTAGTGCATTCCATTTTATATAAATGGAATCTAATGGTAGGAATGGAAAAAAATTAAAACCCATGATGTTTGTAAATATTTCCCTAAAAATAATGTTTATAATACTAGAGTTGGAATTATAAATAATATAAAAATTTGGATGAATATTATGACTATTACTATAATCTATATGAATAAAAATGTTTCCTCATTGCATGATGCTATATTGTTAGATTATATCATACTATAAAAACCTCCAACCATCAATTGAATATCTACTTTATTAGTGGCTCGATAATGAATTGAGTCCCTAGAAAATATATATTCTCTTTTGGGATTTAATATATTTGAAAATGTTATTTTTCTAGGGTTTTTTCAGATACTTCTAATCATTGATTGACATTGTTTTAAAATACTATAGAGGATGAGGAAATGTAATTTATTGAATGGGGAATTTTATAGATAACTTATTTGAAAAATATATTTCTCTTGAGTATTGAATTGATTTGAAATTTTTTAAAAGGGATGTTCTTTTATGTATGAGAAAAAAAATTATAGGATTACTATGGAATGATGTTTACTACATAAATTATCAAGAGTTTATGATTTATTTTTTTGTTGATGGAAAAAATCCAATATGTAAATGGTTCTTATTCTATAAAAAAATGTCATTGTACAATGATTTGGTGTCATGTTCCATCAACATAAAGATTTAATTCACCAATTATTATATTATCAATGAAAAAAAGGAAAATAGAACAACTAATCACTATTTAATTAGATATCCTTTAATAAGGAAAAATTTAACAGTGTAATTCCCAATATGTTACAACTATTGAAAAAAACATATGTTGTTTATTAAAGGAAAAGGGATTTTTCAACAAATGTGGAGATAGTCTAATCATGTTCATGGGTGTAAGGTAATGAAAGAATCCTCCAATATCTATTTATTTAACTATTAAGTAATAGGGCACTAAAAAATGAATTTCCTATGAATTAATGGGATTTACCACAGAAAAGGAAAATGGTAATATTTATGAAATTACTATCGATGATTTCAAAATAAATTAATTTATTATAGCAGTTATATTGATTATAACCTCATAGTTAGCTTATGGTTTAGCTAATTTTGGAACTATGATGTCTTTTAAATATGATAATAATATATAATCATCTCTTAAATCTCTAAGTTTGAATTTTCCCTTAGAAACATCTATTAGGAATACAATTTTAATGGGAATATAATGGGTGGACTCTAAAAAGATACATAAATGTTATATTGTTTTAAAAAATATTACTATACCATTAATTGACATGTAAAAAATCAAATTTTAGGGGTTTAATTATTTTTTAGGATTTAAAAATTAGTAGAAAAAGCCTAAAATAATATATATTCATATAATGGTATTATAATATAATATTAAATGTATTATAGAATTTCTGTGGGTGTTATTATTAATGTTTTAGGAATTAAGTTATTAGTTATTCACAAGATGGTTTATTTATATTTAATATTATCCTAAATATTTCAAATAATTTTTTACTATTAATATATTTATTATTTTTTATGGATCTATTGATCAATTAATGCTTTATTTTTGAGAATCAAGAATGAAAGTTCCTCATAGTCAATAATCATTTGAATAAATTGTGTAAATTAATTAAAATATTCAATTAGAAAATATATTATAACACAAAATAAAATCATTTATGTATATTTTCTCATGTTGTTTATATTTTTAATATAAAAATCAATCATAATCCGAAAAATGATACTAGAAATAATGGATATATTTCCATATTAATTTCTGATGAATTAATAGGTATTCTTTATCTATTAAATATTTATGGTTTTGAGGCCATTAGATTTCTCACAACCATTTTATCTATCACTATATATTGTTCCTTGAATTATTTTCTTTATACTCAATTTTTATAACACCCTGATTTTTTTTCAAATATTTCTATAATAAATATAATGTATTTTAAATTATTTGTTACATGAAACACAATATTTTTTTCTTGAAACATTTATTTTATCTTTTTTTACCAGCAATATACTATTTAGCATTTTTTACATACAACACTAAGTTTTTCATTAATTACAATCAACACCATGTTTAAAAGAAACATGAATACTATTAAAATATTATTATTTAAAATTATAGTTTTCACCATGAAATTTGAATATCAAGTATGAATATAAATAACTAAATTATAAGAATAAATTCATTTCACATATATATAAACTGAATCCTTTGGTGACACATTAATTGGTAATGAAAATAAGAACCATTTGAAAATAATAGAAATATTTTTCTAAAAAAATATTTTCATGCACACAAATTTATTTTCCATCAATAAATTTAACAAATGACATTTCATTAATTAGTTTTATAAAATTTTAAATTTATATGTTAAATCAAATGTTTAACATTCATATCATATGTTTTCTATAATTGAGGTTACTATAAATCCATTTTTATTGCTAAAAAATTGTATTATTATAATAAACATTTATTTGAAATATTATAGCCATATTTTAAAATTAATTTTAAAAAAATTATTAATTTTTTTAATAATAATTTTAATTTTTATTATAATCATGTAAAAATTATCTTAGGTTAATTATTTTAGAATAGTTTGATAATATAAATTTTACAATCAATAGTGAAAAATAATTATTTTTATTAAGAATTGTCTCTTCCATTAATGATTTTAAAAACATGAAAATATTTTTTATATATTATTTAAAGAAAAATTAGTTCAATTATATATCCATGAAACCAATTTATTTCCTTATAATCAATTAAATATTGAATTTAGATATAAAAAAATTTAACCCTTTTGATCATTTTCATTTTTTAAAACTACTTTCTCATTGCATATTTGAGGTTAATTTTAATTTAAAAATTTTCCAAATATACAAGTGGAATTATGAATAGTGGACTCCATATTTGTAATAATAATAATTTATAGAGTTTAGTAATGTCAAATTAAATTTTTACCATATTGAAGTGTAAAAAAAATTATTTTCCATAGAAAAGGTATAAATGGGTTTACCATTAGGTTTAAATAAAACTATAAGCATTGAAAATGACCAAAAAATGATCCAAAAGACATTTTATGGAAGTAATTTTGAGATTACCTCTTATAAGTTTTTATAATATCAAATATTTGTGTGTTGTGTCCTACGAATAATGTGGTATACCTTTTTCTTTTCAAAAATTACAAGTGTGCCACTCACCTCCCATATAAAAGGCCACCTCTCTCCTCTCCTCATCACAATTCAAAAAACCATTGGTTCAACCAATAAATAGCTGGATCACTTACTTAAATAATTATAGTCATATAGGAATATTTCATTTTCTTATAAATTCATATGAGGTATCCTTTTGCTGTAAACAAAAAGAAGTTTTATGGTGAAGAGGCAACATCTATAACCCAATATTTCATGTTATTTATTCCACCAACTCAATAATGTCTTTTTAAACCAAAATATATGAAATAATTATTATATAATATAAAAATTTATTTTATTATATTAATTTGGAAACCCAAATAATTATCCTATTCTATAAAATGGGATAATAAATCATCATTTGTGTTAATGACAAACTACCACATCACGAAAAGATGTTATTTATTTTCCATCACCACCTCTTACGACTAGATATAATAATGGAATTAATATTTTAAAAAAAAATGATTATGATATTATTATTATTCTTTAATAATTATATCATATGTTAATTATTATATTCCATTCCATGGAAATATGATAGCTTCATTAATATGGATGTTTTTAATGAAAAGTTTATATATAAATGAATAAAAAGTTATTTTTAATGATAATAAATTATATATCATTCATTATTTAGATCCATAATAAAAATGGAAACAACACTCATGTGTTTTTATGGCCTACCATCTCCATGAATGATGTATTTATTTTCTATCTCTATCATTTATCAATCTATATCAATACAAATATACTGAATATATATTATATTAAAATAATGGTTAAAAATTTTAGATTATGGGTCCATGATCAATGAATGAGTAAATAAATAAAAAATCAAATCATATTTGAAAAAAAATAAGTTATTGCCCAAAATGAACTTTTAACATGGAATTTTTAATAAACAGGTAATAAAAATTCATAACTAAATTATATATGACATGATATATATAATTATATTTACATAATAAATGTAGATTACACATATATTAATATTACAAGATGTTGTAATGTGTAAAATGGAATTATAAACTTATGGTAAGGGATTTCCATCTCAATTTTATTTTCTGGATGACACAATCCATATTCAGAATGTTTTTGTTTTATGATTTATATATAGATTCAATGAATTTATTTTAGGATTCATATCCATAAAATAATGATGATTTACATATACATTTTATGATCTCCCATTCATGGAGATTATGATTCAATGTTACCAAAGTGTAAATATTTTTATGTTAAAATCTCATTATTTATCAAGATTATTTTTAATTATACATCCAATAATGAAATATTAAGAAATATCAATCAAGAAACTAATGAAATTTATTATAATATAGTTATTTATAAAAAATACATATTTTCTATTCATTCTACTCTCCTTGTGAAATTAATTTTTTGAAATGTTTTTTAAATAAAAATAAACTTTATCTATTTCTTTAATCGAAAAAAATTTTCATTCAAAAACAATGTGTTCTAAAAATGTTTTCAAAAATGTATTAACATTCTATGAAGGATTTATTAATGTCATTTTAACCATGTTTTAAAATTTTAATATCAATTGAGATTAATCTTCATGTAATTTTTCAAACAATGACCATTTGTAATTACTCAGAAATGTGAAAGGAATGATTTTTTAATGTTTATAGTATGAAAAGAATTTACAATCATAAAGTCCATTATTTTATTATATTATTATTTTATTATTTCTCAATGTAATTTTTAAAAAACTATTTTTAAAGTTTTATGATATAAAAATTTATTTTAAAATTTTAAAATGAAATTTTCATCAAGAAATGTTTTTAATTATTTTTCAAGAATCCTTTATAAAATTTCAACGCTTATTTTCAAAGAAAAAATTTCAAAAAATATTATAAAGTTTTATTTCAAAAAGTGATTTCAATAGAATGGTTATCTTCCCCAATTAACATTCTAGGTCATTTTGATTTCAAAATAATTCTCCATATAAGATAAAATGATTTGATGTTACTTATGCTTCACTGGGGATATGATCCATGGAAAAAATTCATATTCTTTCTCTAAATGGTTAATTTTTATGATGACAAGATTATTATGAAAACCATTTCCCATCCATGGGTTATACCATGATTTATTAGTATAAAACCCTATTATTTTTCCATGGGTTATACAATGATATAATTCTAATGAAGCCTTCTTGATTTTACATGGGTTATGCAATGATTAAATGATGAAATAATTATAAATGTATTTCATTTCCATAGGTTATTCGATGATGAAATGATTATTAGACATAATTTTATTAATGTGTTATTATATAATAAATGATTAATGATCTTTTTCAACACATGTGTATTCTTATTCATTATGTTATAAGTGGGACATGTATCTCTATCTAACGCATTGGGTAATGAATAATGTTATATGATATAAATGGTTAAACAATTGGTTGTGTCAAGCCTGAAAGAGGGTACATGGGAGGTTAACCAAATACCAGACGAGGTTACATATGAGGTTATAAGAAGTATAAAGTAGGTACATGAGTGGTTATCTAAATCCTAAAATTCTATGATAGTATTTTTGGGTATCATTGACATAATATTTTCTATTATTATGTTTATTCCACAAATATATGTATTATGTGATGATCTATATCTTATGAAATACCAAGATTTATTCCCTAAATCCTGGTTATAATCTATGATATGAATGGAATGGTTTTCATATTTTATTATAATGTTCTCAAACAAATACAATCATTTTATATTAATATCTCCCCTTTTTACCCTTATTGATCATACCATCTCACAATTTCATATTTTTTCCCCTTCATATGAAGAACGATATTATATATGATATCTCAATGAACTGTTCTAGTAGAGGATGACATCATGGGAGATGATGTAGCTCATTTATAGACTAGTTTATTTTTCCATGTTTCCAAAGGCGCAATACTATTACAATACTATGACATTTATTTAAGTAATGTAATCAATATTATCTATAAAATACATAATATATAAGTATCAAATTAATGGGTAACTATATTTGGTATCATACGAAATTTTTATTTATACTTTGTAAATTAGTATGAGAAAAAATTTGTTAGATCACTTAGGATTAGTATATGGATAATTTTTAGGATGAGTCAAATATAGGAAAATGTACTAGAATTTTGATAAATGGTAGACAATGTGGATTCAAATAAATTAATTCCCTATTTGGATAGGATAAGTGGATTTGGATCATTCATAGAGGTAACTATGGATAATAAATATTAAAATGGTGCAATGATCATGAATAAATTGTCACATAATACATGACTATAGGCCTTGTTGCACACCATTATTGAAACTCGCAATTGATATGATTTATATTTTTAAATAAATTTTAAGAACAATGATGAAGGATTTAAATATATGGTGAAAATGGAAAGCCTTTTCTAATCATAATCTACTATAAAATAAAATCATTTGTGTCATGATTTATTCATTATATTTTTTGTCATGATTATATGGTTTTACACATTTAATATTCTTCCTCACACTATGATTTTTTATTCAATTTCAAGAACTGAAAGGAATTGAGAGAACATTAAATGTGATAGAAACCATATTTATGTGAAACCAAATGACCGTATAACAGATGTATACGATATTTTGAGTATTCTTAATCAGTTATAATGACACATGATTAACAAAATACAGCTTAACAAACTCCTAGAATCAGAAAAGAAGTTAAGGATTGAGTTTATTGGTTGTTTGGGTTGTGGATAAAATTAAAAAATTAATATCCAGTTAAAAATATGTAAAATGTGGGAATATGTACTTAATGTAAGGGAACATGTTATAGGTGTGTGGAAGAAGAAAAATAGTAAGTGATTACTTTATAAAAATGAAATGTTTAGTAAAAAAAATATATGAGAATAATGGTTTCTCTAAGCCATCCTCAATCATATAATTTTATGAATGTGGAAATTATGGGAACTATTCAAATCTATTTCCTAGGAGAATAGATGAAGATGAAGGACAAAAAGGTAGTAGAAGTAACTATTTTTCGTTGATTATTTAGAGCGTAAAAATGTCATCTGAAAGGAAATAGGTATTAAGAAATATGAACATGAAACATAGTTGATATATTAAGAATGTTGTAGAATAATTAAAGAGTTTATTTATTAGAATTCATGAAAAATAAAAAACATAAAGGGTTTTTAGCATAATTTATTCATTAATAATTAAAATGAATTTGATGAATGGTACATATGTACAAGAAACATGATATAATAGAAAGGTGATATTTACTAAAAAACATATTATTAATAGAATTAAAACATGTAATAAGTTCATAATGTTAAGATAGTGATATTGGTATAAAGAGATTATTGATATAGATAATTTAAATTAGATAGTACTGATTACCTTTGAACTAGTTAACGATTTTTTTAGAAAGTGGTTTATACGACAATTGATGAAGTTTAAAACGTTTTTTTATTAAATAAATATATGGAATAACCTCTATTTTATTTAAGGAATATGGAATCATGTATTTTTTTTAATACGGATTTCGGTAATTTTTGTTTATTTCCATATTTCAATAGAATACATGATGAAGGTACGCATGTTTCTTTTATGTGAAAATTAATACATACTTAATTTTTTTAGGGTATTAATGATAGCCTAATTTTGGAAATTTAGCAACCTTTATCTATTTTTTTTGGATTTTAATCTGTTGGATGTTTCATATGGATAACCATTTATTATATAGTTTAATTTGAATAGTTGATGAGGATTTTCATATTAATTTAGAAAGAAACGATAATGATATTTATCCCTATTTGATAACCATTTCTAACCATTTTCTTTTAATAAGACATAGAAGGAATGATTTACCATTAAATAATGGATCTTTTGATCTGTTGGTTCTTTAAGAATAAAAATTTCAACATAATTTTATTAAGTAACATATGATGTTGATATTAGTGGAAGGCCACCCAAAAATTTAATTTGTTTTACAATACAATTGAAAGCTAATACCTATGTATATTGATCTGTTTGAAATTCATGATCATATCGAGGTAGTAGCCTATTGATTGAATCTTCCCCAAACCATTGATACCATATAGTTTGGTTCCATGTATCTCTCCTGAAAAAGGTCATAACTAATCCATCAAATATAATAAACTCAGCTTTCATACTATTGGATCATGATCTTACAATGAAGAACAACTAAGGTAGATTTTGGATCTGATGGAGATAGTTCTATAAAACAATACCACTCATCCAGATACCTTTTTATGGAGAAAACGCATACTTAATTAAGCTATTTAGGATAAGAGGATTTAATGAGGTTTAAGTTTTCTTAGTTTTTTGTACCAAAAATTATGAAATTTAGGGGTTTAATTCATTTAAAGTGTGTTATAATGTAACACCCTGAGATTTTTTTGAAATATTTTTTTTTCAAATAAATTTAATATTTTTGATAATGTGATTTTCCTGAAACATAAACACTATAGTGTGTTAAAAAGAACACCAATTTTATGTTTTTTATACACAAAACTAGGTTTATATTTCATTATATGAAAAACTGATTTTTTCATTCATTATATGCATTATTGAGTTTATTTTTTTTACACACTATTAAAATATTGTAATTTCCTAAGATCGATATCAACTAGCTCCTTGAATAGAGGGTATGCATAATAATAACAAAATTATGAAAATAAATTCATTAGAAATGTATTTACAATCAATTAATTATTGACCAAATAATTATAATTTACCACATAAACCATATGAGACAGAATAAAATCATTTTCCAAAACTTTTTTTTATGATAAAAAAATTATTTTATATTAAAAAATTAAAAAAATCACTTTTTATTTAATTATTTTAATTATTTTTATATAATATATATTTAATCATATATTCAACATTCATATGATGTGTTTAATAGAGAATAGATAAGAATAAATTTTTTTTACACTTAGAATATGTGTTTTTCTATAATGAAATTTTGACAAATTTTGTGCAGTTATATTTAAAAAATGCCACACCCTATCATCTCCTCCTAACAAATCCAAAATCCATTGAATCAGAAAATACCATACAAATTAAAATCCAAAGTTCCACCCTCTAATCCTATAGACATTTGTTTTCATAATAGAACCTATGATACCTTTTAGTGTAAACAAATAGAAGTAATCTGAAATAGAGGTAACGTTCCAAACTGATGGTTCTATTTTATTAATTCCTCCACCTATTTAAATTCACATTAAAAAAAGATAATATTTAAAATCATGTATATTATATATAAAAATCTTTTACTATGTTAATTTAATATCCAAAAGTTTTCTCATATTCTATCAAAGTGGTTACGAAATCATCATTCATATGTACTACGAACTGCCACCTCACGAACCGATGTTATTTGTTTTCCATCACAACCTCTCAAATATAGATATAAAAATGGATATATTGTATAAATATTATATTTTTGATATTATTATTCTGCTAGAATCCTGATATCACATGTGGCTTCTTACAATCCTTTCTATATATCATCATTTATGTTTATGATGGACTAACACCTCATGAAATGTTTTGATTCATTCACACTTTATAATGAAGGTAATAAGGATGATTTTAATGTATATATATGTGATATATAATACTTTCAAATTATACATTTATTTTAATATACTGTTTAAATTTCTTGCTTTATTTACTTCATGAAAATGGAAACATCGTTCGTGCATATGTACATCCTACCATATCCATGAATGATGTATTTTTTCTATATCTATCATTAATAAATATATATACATACATATATAATGAATATATATTATATTAATATCATGGATTAATTTTTTGAGATTATGTAACCCTGATCAAAGAAATAGGACCATAACTAACAATGAACACATACATGAAATACAAAGTAGATATTTCATGAAATATGACTATACAAAAAAATTATTAAAAAATGGGTAATAAAAGGTCATAGGTCTATCATATATGATATAATATAAAAAATTATGGTTCATTAATAGATTTATAACAAAAATATATTTATTGGATAAGAGTTTTGAACATTAATTAACGAAGTCGAGATATAAGGTATGGGATTTGCATCTCAATTTTAGTTTCTGTGAGACCAAATCCATATCACTGTGTGTTTATTATATGTGATTTATATAATACCCATGAATGTATTTTATTATCCTTTAACTCCAAATTATGTTGATATATATTTCCATTTGATCATCTCTCTTTCAGGAGGATTATGATTCAATGTTACAAAAGTATTAGGAGTTTTATCTTAAAATCTCATTGTTTATTAGGATTGTTTAATATTATGATTATAATGATAAAATATTTTGATATATCTCTAAAAATACTTGTTAATTTTCATATTATATGGTTCATTATTTATAGTAAATTTCATCTCATATTTTTCTTTCTTTATGTACTCATTAGTTCAAAATAGTTTTTTAACATATCATATTTATTTCTAACTTTTGTTGAAAACCATTATTATTCAAAAAAATGTATTCTAAAAATGGTTTAAAAATTAATTTAACATAATACAAATGATTTATTAAATAAAAATTTAACCATGATTTAATTTTTAGAAAAATCTTTATAAAGGTTCTTTATTTCATTTTCCAAACAAAGCCCATTTTCTTTTTTACATAAAATGTTAAAAAAATCTTGGTTTTAACATGTAATGTATGAATATAATTTACCTCCAACATGACCATTATTATCATTTAATATTACTATATAAATTTTCAATTATATCTTCAATGAAATGGATTTATCAAATTATTTATGTTTTAAAATAAAAAATTTCAAACTGAAAAGTATATTTTCCTCAAAAAATGTTATAAATAATTTCTAAATATTTCATTATCAATTTTCAAAGATTATATTCCATGAAATATATTTAAAAACTATATAATAATATTTATTATTAATATTTGATTTTAAATTAAACGTTATATTCTTCAATAGACAATCTATGTGATTTTTCCTTCAAAATTATTCTCTATCTATGCGCACATCCATTGATTTTACTTATGATTTTCAATGTATAAGATCCAATTACAAATTATTATTTTTGCAACGATTTGTTTATATTTATGGTGAAATTATTTATATGAATCCAATTTCCCTTCTATGGGTTATACCATGATATAATTATTTTTAAAACCACTTCTTTTTTAGGGGTTATACTATGATGGTATTCTTACGAACCCCACTTATTTTTTCTATTAGTTATTCTATGAAGAAATGATGAAATGTTTATAAAATTATTAACTTTTTACAAGTTATATTATGATAATATTTTTATGAAACCATTTTTTTCATGGGTCCTTATATGATGAATTTTTTATGATACTATGTAAAACCTATTTATGATTTTCATTATTTGACTTGTGGGACCTATATCTCCCTCTAATTAATTTTCTAATGGATAATGTTATATGAGCTAAGAGTGTATAAGAGATGTTATACCAAACCCAAAATTGGGTACTTGGGAGGTTATCACAATCCTAAAATAGGTTATATGGGAGGTTATCTCATTGATGATATAGGTACATGGGTGGTTTTCCAAATACTAACATGCTATGAATGTCTTGGTTGATAGCTTTGATAAAATATTTTCTAAGATTATGTATGCGCCAAAAATCTATGTCTTATTCCAATGTTATTATCTCATAGATCATGATCATTGATACCATTATGAATAAAGTATTATGAGCTACCAATATTTTTTCCATGACTCAATTTTAGGATCTATGATATGAATGTTATGTTTTTCATAAGATATTATCTTGTTCTCATACCCATATGCTAATTATATTTTGATATCTCCCTTGTTTAACCTTACTGGGTATATGAGCTCAACATTTATTCTATTTCCACTCCCAAATATATGGTGAAATATATTATGTATGATATGTATATCAAGGATGGTTTTTTTGGAGAATATAAATGGAGATGATGTAAATCACTTATGGACCAATTGTCCATGTGTCCATCTTTACAAATTTATTATCCCATTACCCTTTTTGGATGTGTGTTTCTGTAATGTTATGAATATTCATCTAAAAAGATGAAATATATTTTTTAAAAATAATGGGTTCCTATAATATCTATATTTTAACTTCATATTCTTGTTATTCTTATCTAGGAAGACAAATATGTGTTATTTTGGGTAACCTTTATGTTCCCCACTTCCTTTTTTGGAGGATGTTTTATTATTCCTTTGTACAATGCGTTTTTTTAATAAGAAACTATTTCTAAATAATAAATTACTGATTAAAAAGTTAATTTTTTTTGAGGGAATAATTGGGGGGGGGGGTAATTTAGTACCATGAGAATATAATTTTAAAAAATAATAATCCTGATAGGTTATTTAAAAAATAACATTGAGCTTGAATAAAAATATTATATATTATAAAAGTATTATTATTTAAAGGAGAACAATATAAACTGGCTCGTAAAATAGTGGTATTAATAGAAAATAGTTAATTATGAAAATTATGTATAATTTTTTTATATATTGTATTGATTAATTCATAATAAAGAATTAGAAAATATTTATTCATCATTTTATAGTTTAAAATTATGTTTTCATAAAAAAAATATTTCTATTTCACTATGTTTATAGTCATTATAATTAATTTCTCCAATTATTAGAAGTTATATTTTTTAAAATTAATATTATTTTTAATAATATTTTCAGTATTAGATATTGTAGAATTTTGGGTTCTTTCTCAAATGTTTTCTTTTTTAAGGAATAGTAAAAAATTAAATTTATTATAGTACTATTATTTATATTAATTGAATAATGAAATTAAGAGGTAAATTTATTATTTAAAAGGATATTAAATTAAAATTTATCTCTATTAATAAGATAAATTTTAATTACTAACATATGAATCATAATTATACTTTATTTTTCTATAGGTTCATTTTTAGGAATAAAACACATTTTTCTTAAAACTGTTTTTATTATGTTTTATAAATTTATATTAGTATTTATTTATGTAAATCATACAAATTACATCATAGAAAATGGATTCCATAAATTTAATCATGATTTAAAAATTTGGAATCTAATTACCCTTAGAATGTTTCAATTATGATTATTAATTAGAGCAAATTATTGTCATCTCTATGAAGGTAAAACATGAAAATCAAGGATAAAACATGGGGTAAGGAGAAAAATCTCCCTAAAACATTTCTTAACCTTATTTATTTTTTTCTCAAACTAAACATACAATATTTTAAAATTTGCTAATTTATTTCCATATTCCATTGATTATAAAATTCATATTATTTTATGAAAATATAATATAAAAAATGTCACTCTCTTGGTTTTATAATCAATTATATTTTTTCATAGTGAAAAAAATATGTTTTGTTTAATTATAAATGGTTGTTTAAAAGATAAATAAATTTTATTGTCATGAATATTTATATTTAATTTTTAGATATATAATAATTATATTTAATTCTTATATACTAATCACACAATGTTTTTTCAAGGAGTAGAATAACTGAGTAAATGATTTTAAAAACATTCAAAGTTATAAAATATGGATAAATTATGGATTTCTATGAATTTTATGGATAATAATAATGTATAATTGCTGAAAAAACATATATTTTTCTAAATCCATTATATTCTTGATAAAAATTCATGTTAAATAAATTGAACTAGAGAATTGTAATATTAATTTTTTATCAAAAAATATATTTTATTAAGTGATTTAAATATTATATAAGTTTTTCATGTGTTTATGTGGTATGTAAAATTGTTATAAAATTCATCTATGGACAATTTATGGGACCCCTAAAACCATATGAATAAATTTATGAACCATACATGCTAAAAAATGTGTTACCCTAGTTAAAGTCAAAAAGTGTCAACTAAGGGGTAAAACCAAAAGTAAAACATTAAAAATACACAAAAAAATTTAAAAATTATTTTATGATGATATTTATACCTTGATATATTTTTTAGTTGTATCCAATAGAATTTTGATATATTTTACATAGAAAAGACATTAATATTTTTAAGCTATCTGAAATAATTCCACGTGTTTCGTCACCACTCTTATAAAAGGGAACATCTTTTGTTAAATTATTCACAAATAATCACCCAATTGTATTTCTCAAGACATACCTAAATCCATTACAAACAATCATCCACATGACATAGATGCTCTTTCCTCATCAAATTTCTTATCTTGATTTCTTAAGCTGTAAATGATTCATTTTTTCTGAAAAAGTGGTAATCCTTTAACCTAGTGTTTTCATTTTGATTTCTATTAAAACTACATAAAATAATATATAAAATTTACAATATAATATCTTTAGTATATTTAATATTCTATAATTTTATTTTTATATTTTAAACCCTATATATTTATCCTTTTTAATATATGGTAGATTGAAAACCTCACTTGTGTGTAGGTACAACCTACCTTCTCCACCTAGCAGTGTAATTCATTTTTTCCAACACATTACATGGATAGTTATAAATATATTAACCATGAATATATATGATAATTATGACATAATTATGTTTTCAGTTATATAGGATATCATTTACCTTGTATTACATCCTTTTATAAAAAGTTGATAACAATACTAATTCTTATATATATAGTACCAGCTACATTGTGAGATGTGATTCATTTTTCATTTCCATCATTATATGAAGATTATAAATATGTATATAATGAATATTTATGATATTTATATTATGATTAAATTTTTTATGATGAAGTAACCATGAGATATATTCAAGGTCCAAAACTACCTGGATGAAACATATATAAAAAATGAAACATTTAACACATACAAACAAGAGTTTTAATAAATACTTATTAATAAAAAAATGTTGAAAAATTTTAGGTGAGTAATATATGATATAATAAGTATTTATATTGTTATGTGATATAATTATAATAAATTTATGTGTTTAAAATCACTTATGATGAATTTTGAACTTGATATAATAGTTTATTTCATAATTTCATCATTATTTAAGATTTTTTATGTTTATGATTATATTGGATGAATTATATTCTCATTATATTTTTTTAAAACTATCAATTTTCTTAACCTATGGTAATATATATATATATATTAATGTTTTCCATTTATTTTCCTTTAATTATTTATAATATATACTAATGATTTTTTTCACTGAAAACTAACTTTGGTTTATATTTGTTTGAGAATTGTTTCCTCTATGACCATATTTTCCATAAAATATTTTCAATACTGTTATTACTATTATCTAATGATTAATTGAGTAAATTTATAATCACGTATTAAATTATGTAATAATGTTCAAATGTAATCTTCCTATCATTTTATGAATGAGGTAGTTTTTTCCAAGGTGGGAATAAAATATTTATTTTAATGTTTAAAATAAGAAAAAAAAATACTAATACAATGAATAATAATTTCATTGACTTTTCCTTTAACATTTTCCATAGATATTTTCAAGGAAAATTATTTCCATAACTTTTTTGAAGTTTTATTTAGATAAGTTATTTCAAAATGAAAAATTTATTTTCTTAAAGAATTTTTTTGGGAATCCATTCATAGTATATTTTATATTAAAAAATAAATTGATTATATAATTCTTTATTAGGGATATCTAATTTTGATACCATCCACCATATTTCTTTGGATGTAATGTGATCATTTGTAATTAGGAAGTATGAACATTTTATATTTTAGTTAATCCAATAAATTTTGTTATTAATTATTAAAGAATGTTGATTTACTTTTATAGTTTATTCATATGATTAATGCATCAAACATATTGAGTGACTGGTAGGGATATGAATTAAATAGCCCTTTGATGCATTAGTAGGTCTCATTTGACAATTATTTTTTATTATTTTTATTATTCTTTATCAATTTATGTTATATTTCTTTTTAAGGAGCCATGATATTATGTTTGTGATGTCTATAATTATGAATCCCATCATTAAAATATCATTTATTTATGTCCATGTGATTATTTGAGTAGTTGTGATTTATATGCATATGGTTAAAGAGAAAGTGATTATTTATATGGTATTCTTTAATTATAATTTATTCATTCTATATTATTCATGAACTATTTACTCCATGATAGCTTACAAGTGTACACAATCCCTTTATAATCATATGAACTCATCCATTTATTTTTTTCCTTTCCAAAGTATTCTAGGAAGTGTTTTATGATTGAAATTTAGGGATATTATAAGGGGAATAAAAAATTTCTCAAATAAAGTAATATGTTTTATTTTATGTGTTCAAATGTAACGTGATATTCAATAGTGTATCATATTTTACAAGAATTCTAAACTAGTCAATCATGGGTAGTTTGATCCCTTATATCTAGTGCCAATTAAATAAACTATCCACCACCTCTAGGTTATTGGAGTCTGGTTGTTATAATATTCCTATATAGATAATATTTTGTAAAATATATTGATTTTTAAATAAATATATTGGGGTTATTACTAAGAAAAAATGATAAATTGATAGCATATACATCATGGAATTGGTTAATCTATGAGCATAACTACCATATTCCATATTTTGAATTTGAAGATAATATAAATTCATAGAATATTTAGAGAAACTATATATCTAGAGAGAAGTGTGACATATATAATAATTATTATATTTAAAAAAAATACAAATTTTGTTGAATATACAATAATTAATATTGTCGATGAAAATAAAGCACTATGATATCTCAATAAATTACAATCTTAGAAAAAATAATTCTAACACACTATGATTTTAAAAGAGGAACATTATGTTGTAGTAGTATATATGAAATGAAACACTATTATTGAAAAATTAATTATCACCATGATACATTAATATATATTTATTTTTAAATATAATCAATTTCTTTAATAGCATTTGATGCACACATCACCGAGTTTAAACGAAACATGATGCTAAATTGAAATATTATTACTTAATGTTTCCCAATATATACAAGAATTAAAGATCTTTGGAATGAATATGACTTTATAAATTATGAAAATAATATTTTCTATACATTTATACAATAATTTAATGGTTATTTATCGATTAGAAATAAAATTAGAATCATTTTAAAGAGAAAGAAATGTTTTCTGAAAAACTAAATTTTACTAAATGGACGTTTTTCCACATGTTATACACATTAAATAAACTTATATTTTTAAAACATATATTAAATTTATTTTAAATAAAATTTTATTTTTAAATCATAATATTTATATTTAATTATGGTAATTTTTTTAGTATATTTTGAAATATATTACATTTTAATTGAATAAGGAAAATATAGATTTTTATAAAATATTCATTTATTATATATGAATTAATACCCTATTTTATTTTAATTGGATTTAAAATTAAAATGATAATTATGCAATTATATTAAATCCATTTAAATAACTTTAAATAATTTTTATACTATATGTTAGTATAAGTTTAGCTTTAGGATTTAAACCACCATTTTTTGGAGAACTATTTTAAACTCTAAAATATTTATCAATTTAAAATAAAAAAAATCCATATAAATGAATTATTAAACTGAGATTAATAGATGATATGTCTATAAATATTAATTAAAATTAAAATAATTATTTTTAATTTTCATATAATTATTATGAGATCATATTTTCTATAAAAAATATTATATTGAAAAACTTTTTTTCATAAAGTTAATGTGTTTAGTTTTAAATTAAATACCATGACTTCTATTATTTGAATTTTAAAAAATAGATTTCATATTTATAATAAAAATATTTTTTTATATCTTATAATTCCAGTTTAATTTTTTACCATGATGAATATTGAAAATAATAAAAATTACTTACCATAGTTAAGGTGAAAAAAGGTTTACATGGGGTTAAATACAACTGATTTGGGTCAAAAATAACCCAAATAAAGTTTAATTCCTATTTTATGGTCATATTTTTACCTTATATATTTTTATTATAGAAAATAATGAATTTTAATAGTTTTTTAATGAGAAAACATTGGGTTGATTTTAATATTTTAAAAAAATACATGTCATATACCCCACATATTAAAGGAATCCTCTTATCATCTCATTTAAAAACCTAAAAAATATATTATTTCTAAAAACACTAGAAAAAATATCTTCCCTACATACATTAACTCATCTATGAACCCATTTTTTTATAAATAAAAATTAGGAGTGATTTTGGTGAAACGTGAACGAAGTTGTATGAAGATACTGTAACATCCTTAACCGGTCGTCTAATTTTATTTTTTATAAAAATAGATTAAAATAATATTAAACAATGATGATATAAAAAACATAGTATCTTAATTATTGATATATTTTGATATTAATGTAATTACATAAAACAATCTCCTCCTCCCTCAATTGTGAAACGAAACTATTGGTCATGTGTACGACAGACTACAACCTCACAAATTGGCATAATTCATTTTACATCGCTGCTTGTCCCAGATGGATATAATGACTTATATTATGTTTATATATGATACTTATAATTTAATTAAACATCTAAATAATAATATCATATAAAAATTCTTAAATTCAATTCTATAGAGAAAATGTTAATGTCACTCGTGTTTACATAGGGCTACCACTTCACGAACTGATGTGATTTTTTTCACATATGATTTAAATGGAAGGTTTTAAGGAATAATATTATGTTTCTATATTATATTAATTACATATTAAACATTATTAAAAAATAATATATCATGAAATTTCATAATTTATCATCCATTAAACAAATGATATCATTGTTCGTGTGTGTGACAGACTACCACCTCATAAAGAGATGTGATTTGTTTTTATTACAAAGTCACATATAAGGCGTGTGTAAGGTTATTTAAATAAATAAATATTATATTGATGATATATTATTTTTGTTAAAATAAAAAAAAACACATACCTTCCTTCTATTATGATCTTCAAAAAATATAAGCGTTACTCATGCGTATGTACGGTCTTTCATCTAAAATATTATAATATAATTTGTTTTTCATAACCATATATCCAAGATGGTTTAAAATTAATAATTTATATATAAAAATTATATTTATTTCTTGGATTAAATTCTAGATATGATTATTTAAATATATCTTAGGCCTTAGTCATCTTACCAATGTTATTTCTGGTATATGAGATGTTTATCATTAAAAGTTCTGATGTGAATCTATTTGTATAATTAATTTAACATGACATGGTATTGAATAAAAGAAAAGGTATTATAATATTTAAAAATTTATTAATAAAGTAAATAATAAATTAATGTTTATTATTCATTGAGATATGGAATTCACATGAAAAATCAAGATCAAGGTAAGGGGTCTCTCCATACCAACCTTTTTAATGGGTTATGGAAATTCTCATTCTACTGACATTATATCTCAATTTAATGTCATGGAATTCTTAGAAATTACCTATATATTTATATTAAATGTATATATAGGATATTATCACTTCAATTGATGTGGTAATACATTCCTTAAGAACTTTTCTCAAATGCCTTCATTATGAAATTTCTATTGATTATTATTTGATGAATGTCTATAGAACCCCTTTTCATTTGATGGGTAATTATTACATACTGAATTATGATTGATCTATTTTAAGTGGTACACATATATCATTAAGATGCTATAATGGGTTTAACTAGTGAATTGGGTAAATAATTAGTCTCGTGAGGCATCATGTATGAGATTCAGGTGAAAACTTAATCCAATATTTGACTTTTTACACTATATCATATTGTATAGGATGTTATCCTTGAATAATATTTATATCAAGTAACTTGTTGTTTCCAAATTTTGTATATTTCCATGTTCGTATGATACCATGATCTTTTTGTTATGCTTCTACATTATTACTCATGTATCCTTTCTTTTATGATACTATGTTATACATTTGAATAACATGTTATTCATATCATCTTAATTCACTTACTAGGAATCTTAGTTCAAACATGAATTTTAGTATTCACTAGGTTATTTCATGAAATTTTATGTGCTAAAATTTATTTTTGGGTATCAAAATGGAGAATAATATAAATACAACATGTTTATGTTTCCATTTAATGTGCGGTGAACCTAGTACACCAATTAAATGAGGCCTTTCTAATCCTTGTGTTGTATTAATAGATGTTTATGTTCAAGAATAATATAATAATTTCTATAAATGGAATGGTTATCTAAAATAATAAAGTATTTTATTCTCATATGAGAATATATCATAACAATATTTTCATTATGATGATTTTGAAAGATCCTATCTCTATGGATTACAAAATTTTAGATCAGGAAAACATAATGGTGGGTAAGATATCATACATTTATCAAATTATTTCACAACCATCTATCAAAAAGATGAATAAGGAGGTATAATTGGATGATATATAGCTTCAATATAAGCTCAGATAAATACTAGAATTGAATAATTAAGAATTCATCAATGAAAAATAAAGATTCATTTGGTTCAAAAAATTACACTATTTTTCACCATCAAAAGATATATTGAATAAAGTATTTAATGATATGAATAAATAATCATTTAACCCAATCATATATGTACCAATTCATATAGTGTTATTTGATATCACTTCTTGTTCAACTAAATAAATAATGATATTTTTGTGTAAACCTAAATGTGGGTTTTTATGTCAGTAAGACTCGATAATGTATCAAAATTTGAAGGGGATGAAGAAACCATTACCCCCAAGAATATGGTAGTTTATGATAATTACAATGGATTATATTCTCCTTATATGAATAATAGGGAAACAATTGAGTTTTGGTGGGTTGAAAAACCATTAAAGCGTAGTTCATCACCATTCTGGATGATTTCTCACTCAGTCAATTTCTAAATACAAAAAGTATGTACAAATGATATATAGTGTTCCACTTTAAATTAGATCCATCTGGGACTCATTGTTAACTTTTATGTCCTATAAGAATCTTCAACATACCCTATCTACTTCATTGAACCCTATAATAGAATATCATCCTCAAATTGATGTCCTATTAGAATATACAATCATGAAAAGTTAGAATATATCGAGATATTTCTCGATGGACTCCAAATGATGGTGGTATACATATCTTATCATAATGGAGTTATTATATAACATTTACTTATAATAATCAAGTCATATAGAACCATGCAAGCCTCCATAAATGAAGACATGTGGAATTCCAACATGTTGTGGTGATGTTAGTGAAATGAATAATCATAGACCTAAAAATGTGTATAAACTATCATAGAATTTACCAACCTTCAATAAAAACATTATATATTCTTAGAGTCAATAGAATATTTATTCATGCAATCATTAGAAAGATATATAGTTATAATTTAGCAAAAAATATTCCTTTAAATATCACTCTTTAATATATTCATGATTTATGGAATGAAGGGAAATTTTAGACTGGTAAATTTGATCAATTAAGGTAATTTATTGCATAGTAAATTTAACTTATCAAATAGAACATTAAATAAACCTTTCTTATGTGCATGATGTGATCCGAATATCTCTATTGAGGAATTATATACCTGATCAATCATACTAAATCCAATGGTGGTACAAATAGAGAACTGCCTCTCTTATAATGAGTAAAAATTGAAGATAATGGATTGTAAATATAGTGTTCTATTTAAAAACACTACTCACATTGTCAATTTACTTTCAAAACCCCATATGTATTAAGATGAAACATGGGAACTATAAGATGGAACAAAAAATGTAAGTTCACTAATTCTCAATTGTGGATATGATTTGAAATTTTGAGGATGAAATATATGATGGGGAGAATAATAACATTACAAATATTCTTATAGGTCCATTTCATTTTAAATATATGTGTTTTCTAAATTTAGGATTAGGATATAGAATAAAACAAAAGAACTTTGTAAAATAAAACAACACTATTTTATATCATTATTAGAAAAATATAAAATAATAAATAATAAATATAGTCTATAAAATTGAAATTATTATAATAATATAACCAATAAAAAACATTAATAAAATTTTATATTAGGAAACATCATAGTCTTAGAAATTAGTTGTGTCACAACAACACTAAAAATGAATGAAAACAATATTATTATAATAATTTTTTTAAAATGATCAAAGAAAAAAATATGGAAATTATTTATTTTTATATTGAATGGTATAATGTTTTGGTATTTAATGGAATTATACGACCAATACAACCAACTTAATATTTATATGATCATTAAGAATAGTGACCTACCAATTTAGAATAAAAAAGGGACTATTATAAAGAAAGTAGACCATTATAATCCAAAAACTCAAATTACAATTAAATGTAAATAATGGTTACAATGAATACCTTAAATATATATAAACATTATAATTACATAAAATAATTATTCAAATTAGAAATTCAAAGTACATATATGAGTATGTTTCATAATTTGTATTTTAATGTTTTTTGAAAAAACATTAAATTTTAATCTTAAAAATTAATAATATCAATTTTTAGTAATTAATGTAAAAATATAAATATTATTTTTAGAATCATCATAAATAAATTTCCTCTGATAATTTTTTTAGAAAATATCAAATTTTACATGATTTCTAAAAATATAATTTTTGAAAAAACTAAAATATTCTGAAGAAATATTGATGTAATAGTGAATTTAGAAATATAGAAATTATTATATTGAAAATTATTATTAAGAAATATATTTCATTAATAAATAATAAAATCAAATTCTAAAAAATAAATTTAATTTCAAATGTATAGAATGAGAAATTATATCATGAATAAATAAATTTTCTATTTTTCATAATTACTTTTTTATAAAACAATAATTTAGATTATGGGAGTGAGTAAAATCATTAAAATCATGAAATTTGTTTCCAATATGTTTCTTAATGTAAAATATAAAACTATTTAATGTTTTAATTTTGATATACTTGTTTAATAATATTTTTTTACCAAAAAATACCCCTACTCTCTTCAATAAATGACCCTATCCATCCCCTTTGAAATTAACATTTCAGAAACATTTTAAAAACATATATCTAAAAAAATTCATCCTACTAAGTCATTATAAAACCCTAAGGACTTTATTTTGTCTCTTACATGCAATAATCAAAGGCTTTAAAGAATTAAAAATTGATTCATTTTGATGAAAAATAAACCATTCTTTTTTTTTCATTTTACCTTATATATTCAACTATTTGATTTTATTATTGATACCTAAAAAAAAGTTACATAAATAATCTAATCAATGTATCTATATGATATTGATGTAACAGCCCAAGATTTTATAAAAAAAATATTATTTTTAATTTTATTAAAGTCTTGTGTTGTACGCTACACCAAAAGGAGCTTGCACAACACGCATCCTTGACTTCCCTTGCATTACACGCAATCACGACCTTCCTCGATAGCGTGTGTAATACGCAATATCGAGTTTCACTAAACAACGACATGCTATTAAAATATTATTAAAACTAGCCGTTATGAATAGTAATAACCACTTTTTAAAACTCTGTAAATCTTATTTTTCAAAATGAACTTCATTTTTGGATTCGGAGTATCGAATTTAGCCTAAGGTGAAATTTTGGTACTTTTCGGATAACTTTCATATTCTGATGAATAGTGAAAATTACTAAATTATAATTAAAAACAACTTTTTTAATCAAAATAATTAATAGTGATAAATTATTAATTTGAGTGGTTTTAAAGTATATTTAGAATATATTTTTACAATTTAATACAATGTTGGTCATTGGAGGTAATTTCACATTTAAACCAGACATAATCAAGTGTCAATCTTTTGATAAATATTGTTTCTTAAAAACACGCTATTTGTTTTAACAACAGGATTTAATTATAAAATTAATTAATTCAAATTCTATGATATGAATTTGGTAAAATAGACTTCATTTTTGAATTCGGAATATGAAATATAGCTTAGGATGAAATTTTGGCATTGTTCTGAAAAACATCAATTTTTGATGAATAGTGAAACTACTAAGTGGTAGTTAAAAAAATTAATTTCTTCATAAATCTTAATTTTACCGCTTCTGTGAATGAAATTTCAAAAATCCGAGAGACACGGTTGATGTCAGTAAGTAAAATGTGGTTCAATGAGATGAAAATAATTTTTGGTGAATAGTAACTTTTTACTTTTTTTTACCACGGTTAATAGTAAATAGGGTAACTAAGGGTAAATATGATATTACTATTACCCTAACACATGTCCTAATTCTATTGGATAAGTGTAATTCGACCAAAAACAACCTTATTAATATAATATGACCATTTAGGTCCACTTGGATTAGATTATGACATTTAATATTATATTATTTAATGAATAGTTAAAATAGTTAAAATCAAAGTTTAATAACTAAAACATTTTTAATATGGGGTTATAAATAAGATAAATTCGACTATAAATATTCATTAGAAAGATAAAAAGATTTCCTACATAATGATATTTTATTTATAATTTTTAGACTTTAAATAAATTAATTTATTTATGACACAACGATGATGCAGTAATTACCCTTTTAAGGAAATATTAACATAATTGATGTTATAAATGCTCAAATGAATGTAATTTGAGACTTTTTATGAATTACACTAATTTTCTAGGTTACTATGATATATTAATGTTGATTTAATCAACTTGTTTCGAACATATAATTCTGTTATGACTTTCACAAAAATCATATATCAAATAGTGTCAAAATTGACACAAAATAGTTTTTAAATCAAATATTATATTATTAATTGTTATTTTATTCCTAAAAATCTAAGGTTCGGACAAATGACTTAGATAAGGATATATATATTAATAATAAACAATTTGGGGTTCGTTTGGCATGTTATAGTAAGTGTATTAACCATATAGTGAAAGAAAACAAAAGACACGGTAAAAGTTAAATTATTTAACTTAGAGTTAAATCTAATTGATAAGGTTAAAATAATACCCTAAACTTGTCTAAATCTTATTGGTTGATAGTATTTCGACCCAACCCCACTTTAGCTTCGAAATAAGACCCTTTGGAACCATTATAAACCAATTTTGACATTAATATAAAATAATATTTTGAGGTATTCCTAAGGTGCCCCTCTCCTCCCTTATAAAAGGACACCTCCTCCCCCTCCTCCTCACACCAATTTGAGCACTCAATCTCGGCCAACCCCTGCCAAAATCTCTTCTCCACTTCCCTAGAAACATCCTAGAGGTTCTGGTCTTCCTCAAAGACCAATTTTAGTGCCCTAAGAGGAGGTCTCAAAGAGGCGCTTCAAAGAAGAGGTAATTACCGTTACCAATTCTTTCATCTTTATTTCTTCTTCCACTTCTTCTTCTTAGGTTGTTTCATTATGAAGTAATAACATCAGTATCACTCATATACTGATATGTTATTATAAGTATGAAACAACCCTATTTCACCATCTATCCATCCTACGGAAAAAGAAATCACTGCGCGTGCGTACGTACGGAATACCGTCTCCACGCCGTGGTGTAATCTATTTTCCACCACCACCTTACATGGATGGGTATAATGGTGTAAAGAATAACTATACATAGTTATTACAACATCATATTGATTCTGATATATTGTATAATCCACTCCGATTCAATTCAATATTTATGAAAATGATATCATCGCTCGTGCGTACGTACGGACTACCGTCTCCACGACGCGATGAGATTCATTCTCCATGTTAACCATTTAAGAATGATTATAAAGTATATATAAGAAATAATAATGAAATATATGACATTATAAAGCTACTGGATTATGTATATATATATATATATGTATGTCATCTACTTACTTCCATTTCAAGACAATAAGGAATGGAAAACAACGTTCATGCGTACGTACGGACTACCATCTCCATGAACGGTGTTTTTCATTTTATTTATCTATCTATTATATATATATATATATACTGAATATATATGATATATAAATCAAATTTTATATTCTGGAAGTAAGTAAATCATGATATAAGTAATAATAATGTCAAGAACAACAAGTCAAAACACCTACGATAAATGAAACGATTTTACCCAAAACGCTTCTTTAACATGGAATTTACAAAAGAACGGGTAATATAATGTCATAAGTGAACCATATATGATATCATAACAATGAATATGATTCTATAATAAGTCAATGACATTATTTAAATCATTATACAGGAGGTTCGGACACATACGAAGCAAATCGGACCTAAGGTAAGGGAAATATCACAATCTCATTTTTATCCGAGATTGTTTATTCGTAAGTATTTACTGGGGTGTATTTTATCATCCACATCCATGTTTCATCAATATGTAATATTATTTCCATCCACCTACAATTTTTTAAATCCATTTCTACCCTTCGGTGAGTTTTTAGTAAAGAATATGAAAGGAATCTTTTGTCGCTTTTTCGTACGAGGTGTTTTTTTTGAATTTTCTGACAAAAGTACGAAGAATGTTTTTTTTAACTTATACGGCATGAATGGATTTTTAAAACATTATTTCCAAGAAGCTTCCTTTACAAGTTTTCAAGTTTATTTTTACTCAACTTCTTTTATTTTAAAGTCGTATGACATGTTATGAAAGGAAAAGTGTTTTTGAAGTAGAAATGATATTTTCCTCAAGAATGATGTTCAAGTATTTTATCAAAATTATTTTCCATCTAAGATAATAAAAGGGTTCTGTTTTTATCCCTATTATTACATGGATTTGATTATGTTGTGATGGAAATATTTTTATGAATTCCTTTATCTTATATGAATTGTTTTATGATGTCATGTTGTTTAAGAATACCATTTTTATTACATGGATTACGCTATGATGTATGGTTTATGATTATGTGGCACACATAAGAAAGGATTCATTATAAGATGGGTGGGACCTATATCTCCCTCCAATGAATTGGGTAAAGATTTTATATCTCATGAGATAGACATGGCTGGAATGGTAGGTTATACCGGTTCAGTGAAACAGGACTGAAACGAGGGTTACTCGATTCAGAAAGGGACTTTGTCCACTAAGATAGTCTTGACAATGAGCCTTGACTAACAAGAAATGATTCTCTATGATTATGTGTGAATGCCACAAAGTTTCATGTTTTAAGTTATGATTATTGTGATTACATTTCACTACCATGATTTATCCAATGTTATGAAATTATGATCTCTTTTGCAGGTTTTGATTTTCAAAAAGATATGATATGATTTTTATTTCTTTTGTTTACCCTTACTGAGCATTTGAGCTCACCCTTTTATGTTTTCTTTTCCCCAGGATATAAAGAAAGGTTTTAGGTAAAAAAAAGGGAAGATCATTATGGGAGATATTGGAGATCTTTCACCACGATTAGAAGATTACGTTCCGAGTTTCCAAAGACACTAAACTATTACGATCCTTGTGTGTGTGTTTTTGTTATGTACTAAGTATTCCGCAAAAGTAATGTAATGTTCACGTACGTCAGGCTTCGGGTCTCTATAGTTGGTATCATAGGAAAGGTTTAGTCAACCTTTGGAAACTAGGATGCGAAAACGTTAGTGAGATCCCTAGAGATATTTCTAAGGTATGTCTAGGGATGTCTCTAAGGTTAAGTATACATATAGGTTATAGTCCTAGAATTGCGCTAACGATCTTCGAATTTAACCTAAGATGTTAGATATTGAGGGTACTACCCCTTTATTATGTTGTTTTCCCTAGAATGATTTTTCCCTCTCATACTATTCTTTTGGGGTTTTAGACGATGGCTGGAACCCGAAGGAACCGTGTTAATTCGGAATGTGATGGGCAATGCAATGATTGTCCCCCTGAGCAACCAAACGATATGGGAGCCGGAATGCAAAATCTTGTAGCCATGCTCACACAACTTTCTCAAGCTATGAATCATGCAGGACTTCCAAACGAGCAAAGGAAGGACCAACATTCTGTTGAATCCTTCATGAGGCAGCGTCCACCTTCTTTCAGTGGGTCTACTGATCCATTAGTTGCTGAACAAGGGATTAGTACTACTGAAAAGATATTTTCAGTTCTTCAATGTTCTGAACATGATAAAGTCATCCTAGCAGTGTATCGTTTGGAAGGAGATGCTGATCAATGGTGGAATCTTATTAAGAATACGAGGCAAAGGGATGAAATTGAGTCTATGGAATGGGACGAGTTCAAGAACTTATTTTTCAATAAGTACTTCCCTCGTCTTCTCCGAACAAAGATGGAGAAAGAGTTTCTTGAACTGAAGCAAAGGGATTATGAATCTGTTGGTACCTATGAAGCGAATTTTACAAGACTTGCAAGGTACGCTTCTGGTATTATCATCCAACCTGAAAGTAAAGTTGATCGATTTTTCAGTGGCTTAAAACCAAGTCTTCGAAGGGCATTAGCTATAAGAGACTTCAGTAGCTATGAAGAAATTGTGCGTTGTGCTATCAAGGTAGAAATGGAAGTTGGTGTTACATATCCATCTCATGGGTTTGACAAGAAATGAAAGATGGAGTTCAAGGAGAAAACTCAGAATAATGGTTAAAAGAAGATGAATGTTTCCTTATGCACAAAGTGTGGAAAGAAGCATGGTGGAGATTGTCTTAAAGGGACTAGAAATTTTTTAAGTGTGGAAAAGAAGGTCATCGAGCAGCTGAGTGTCGAAGTAATGGAAAATGGGATTCTAATGAAGTGAATAAAGCAAACACTACAGAGAACGTACAACCAACACTTCAATGCTTCAAGTGCAAGGAAATGGTGCATTATGCTAATAAATGCCCTAATCCAAGGGTTAGTGATGATCGACATGAGCAACCGCTTAAGGCAAAGGACAAAGGGAAGTCACATGCGATCACTATTGGCAATGTTGAATATGACAATGATGTGGTGGAATGATTAAGTGTTTATGTAATGGGATTCCAAAATAATGTTGTATCTTGGAATATTGGAATATTTATGTATTGGTTTAATGTGGTATTCAAAGTGATTGAGATATTTTTGGAAATAAGATGATATGCGCATAATGAAGGGAAAACAAGAAAATGAAATGTTTAACAGTATTCATGAGCTCATGATTGATATAAGGACTAAGTGATATCATGGTTTGAGTATATAGAATTTTGAGGATTTTGGTATGTGGAAAGTGTTAAATTTTAACTGCATTCATGTTTTCACTAAGGTTCAATGGGTATTCAAGAGAATACATGATTAAGGACTTTGAATGTTTAGAATGTGACCAACAAGACATATCTTATGGGGATCAACGATGGTATTAAATCTCTGGTAATTGTTTTCACTATATTATGAGAGTGGACTGCAGTATTATGGGTAAGCCTAAAGATTGGAATGGATTATGTTGGAATAAGTTAGTATTGTTTAAGGATAGAAGTTTTTTTTCGATATTATTGATGGGATGTTATAGTAATATAGTTTTAGAAAAAGGACAACCTGCAGGACGGGCGACAGCCCATCGCATCGGACAAGGCTGTGGGAATCGAACCCACAACCGAAGTGCGACTGGCCTTTATCGCCTACCACTGGCCTACAGGAAGTCCCTGTTTAGTAGAAACTAGTTTTATTATATTAAGCAGTATGATATATGAAGTATAAGTCCATTTTAGGAACCATATATGATTAATATCACTATAGATCGACTTATGCATATAATTTTTGCTAACCTTTTGTTTGAGACAGATGGAATGACCCGTCATTCTATCACATGATCTGCTAACACTTCATGAATAACAAATTCAACTTCATTTATTTAAGAGATGAAGTGGAAATTGTTCAAGGCACGAACAACAGTGAGATTGTACCAAAATAAAGTAAGTATTTATTCTAATTCAAATTTTCAACTTTAGGGAAATGATCTTGAAAACCAAAAATGTTGTCCTAGTGATCTTATACCTGATGAATCAGATGGTACCTTATATCATCACAAATATATGGATTTGTGATTACTAGCTTTTCCATAGCCATGTTCTCTACCACTCTCCATCAGAACATGATGGTTAGATTTCTCTTCCATATCCATATTTTCACCTATGTGGAAACCCAATGATTAGTTTATTTGGGTAACCGTTATGTTTCATACTTTTGTTTTTAAAGATTGGTTTTGATATTCCTTTTTACAATGTGGGTTTCTATTAAAGAAACTTTCGAATAGTAAACCATTTATAACCCTGACGAATTTCGAGGGTGAAATTCATTTTAAGGGGGGTAGAATGTAACAGCCCAAGATTTTATAAAAAAAATATTCTTTTTAATTTTATTAAAGTCTTGTGTTGTACGCTACACCAAAAGGAGCTTGCACAACACGCATCCTTGACTTGCCTTGCATTACACGCAATCACGACCTTCCTCGATAGCGTGTGTAATACGCAATACCGAGTTTCACTAAACAACAATATGCTATTAAAATATTATTAAAACTAGCCGTTATGAATAGTAATAACCACTTTTTAAAACTCTGTAAATCTTATTTTTCAAAATGAACTTCATTTTTGGATTCGGAGTATCGAATTTAGCCTAAGGTGAAATTTTGGTACTTTTCGGATAACTTTCATATTCTGATGAATAGTGAAAATTACTAAATTATAATTAAAAACAACTTTTTTAATCGAAATAATTAATAGTGATAAATTATTAATTTGAGTGGTTTTAAAGTATATTTAGAATATATTTTTACAATTTAATACAATGTTGGTCATTGGAGGTAATTTCACATTTAAACCAGACATAATCAAGTGTCAATCTTTTGATAGATATTGTTTCTTAAAAACACGCTATTTGTTTTAACAGCGGGATTTAATTATAAAATTAATTAATGCAAATTCTATGATATGAATTTGGTAAAATAGACTTCATTTTTGAATTCGGAATATGAAATATAGCTTAGGATGAAATTTTGGCATTGTTCTGAAAAACATCAATTTTTGATGAATAGTGAAACTACTAAGTGGTAGTTAAAAAAATTAATTTCTTCATAAATCTTAATTTTACCGCTTCTGTGAATGGAATTTCAAAAATCCGAGAGACACGGTTGATGTCAGTAAGTAAAATGTGGTTCAATGAGATGAAAATAATTTTTGGTGAATAGTAACTTTTTACTTTTTTTTACCACGGTTAATAGTAAATAGGGTAACTAAGGGTAAATATGATATTACTATTACCCTAACACATGTCCTAATTCTATTGGATAAGTGCAATTCGACCAAAAACAACCTTATGAATATAATATGACCATTTAGGTCCACTTGGATTAGATTATGATATTTAATATTATATTATTTAATGAATAGTTAAAATAGTTAAAATCAAAGTTTAATAACTAAAACATTTTTAATATGGGGTTATACATAAGATAAATTCGACTATAAATATTCATTAGAAATCTAAAACGATTTCCTACATAATGATATTTTATTTATAATTTTTAGACTTTAAATAAATTAATTTATTTATGACACAACGATGATGCAGTAATTACCCTTTTAAGGAAATATTAACATAATTGATGTTATAAATGTTCAAATGAATGTAATTTGAGACTTTTTATGAATTACACTAATTTTCTAGGTTACTATGATATATTAATGCTGATTTAATCAACTTGTTTCGAACATATAATTCTGTTACGACTTTCACAAAAATCATATATCAAATAGTGTCAAAATTGACACAAAATAGTTTTTAAATAAAATATTATATTATTAATTGTTATTTTATTCCTAAAAATCTAAGGTTCGGCCAAATGACTTATATAAGGATATATATATTAATAATAAACAATTTGGGGTTCGTTTGGCATGTTATAGTAAGTGTATTAACCATATAGTGAAAGAAAAAAAAAGACACGGTAAAAGTTAAATTATTTAACTTAGAGTTAAATCTAATTGATAAGGTTAAAATAATACCCTAAACTTGTCTAAATCTTATTGGTTGATAGGATTTCTACCCAACCCCACTTTAGCTTCGAAATAAGACCCTTTGGAACCATTATAAACCGATTTTGACATTAATATAAAATAATATTTTGAGGTATTCCTAAGGTGCCCCTCTCCTCCCTTATAAAAGGACACCTCCTCCCCCTCCTCCTCACACCAATTTGAGCACTCAAGCTCGACCAAACCCTGAAAAAATCTCTTCTCCACTTCCCTAGAAACATCCTAGAGGTTCTGGTCTTCCTCAAAGACCAATTTTAGTGCCCTAAGAGGAGGTCTCAAAGAGGCGCTTCAAAGAAGAGGTAATTACCGTTACCAATTCTTTCATCTTTATTTCTTCTTCCACTTATTCTTCTTAGGTTGTTTCATTATGAAGTAATAACATCAGTATCACTCATATACTGATATGTTATTATAAGTATGAAACAACCCTATTTCACCATCTATCCATCCTACGGAAAAAGAAATCACTGCGCGTGCGTACGTACGGAATACCGTCTCCACGCCGTGGTGTAATCTATTTTCCACCACCACCTTACATGGATGGGTATAATGGTGTAAAGAATAACTATACATAGTTATTACAACATCATATTGATTCTGATATATTGTATAATCCACTCCGATTCAATTCAATATTTATGAAAATGATATCATCGCTCGTGCGTACGTACGGACTACCGTCTCCACGACGCGATGAGATTCATTCTCCATGTTAACCATTTAAGAATGATTATAAAGTATATATAAGAAATAATAATGAAATATATGACATTATAAAGCTACTGGATTATGTATATATATATATGTATGTCATCTACTTACTTCCATTTCAAGACAATAAGGAATGGAAAACAACGTTCATGCGTACGTACGGACTACCGTCTCCATGAACGGTGTTTTTCATTTTATTTATCTATCTATTATATATATATATATATACTGAATATATATGATATATAAATCAAATTTTATATTCTGGAAGTAAGTAAATCATGATATAAGTAATAATAATGTCAAGAACAACAAGTCAAAACACCTACGATAAATGAAACGATTTTACCCAAAACGCTTCTTTAACATGGAATTTACAAAAGAACGGGTAATATAATGTCATAAGTGAACCATATATGATATCATAACAATGAATATGATTCTATAATAAGTCAATGACATTATTTAAATCATTATACAGGAGGTTCGGACACATACGAAGCAAATCGGACCTAAGGTAAGGGAAATATCACAATCTCATTTTTATCCGAGATTGTTTATTCGTAAGTATTTACTGGGGTGTATTTTATCATCCACATCCATGTTTCATCAATATGTAATATTATTTCCATCCAACTACAATTGTTTAAATCCATTTCTACCCTTCGGTGAGTTTTTAGTAAAGAATATGAAAGGAATCTTTTGTCGCTTTTTCGTACGAGGTGTTTTTTTGACTTTTCCGACAAAAGTACGAAGAATGTTTTTTTTAACTTATACGGCATGAATGGATTTTTAAAACATTATTTCCAAGAAGCTTACTTTAAAAGTTTTCAAGTTTATTTTTAATCAACTTCTTTTATTTTAAAGTCGTATGACATGTTATGAAAGGAAAAGTGTTTTTGAAGTAGAAAGGATATTTTCCTCAAGAATGATGTTCAATTATTTTATCAAAATTATTTTCCATCTAAGATAATAAAAGGGTTCTGTTTTTATCCCTATTATTACATGGATTTGATTATGTTGTGATGGAAATATTTTTATGAATTCCTTTATCTTATATGAATTGTTTTATGATGTCATGTTGTTTAAGAATCCCATTTTTATTACGTGGATTACGCTATGATGTATGGTTTATGATTATGTGGCACACATAAGAAAGGATTCATTATAAGATGGGTGGGACCTATATCTCCCTCCAATGCATTGGGTAAAGATTTTATATCTCATGAGATAGACATGGCTGGAATGGTAGGTTATACCGGTTCAGTGAAACAGGACTGAAACGTGGGTTACTCGATTCAGAAAGGGACTTTGTCCACTAAGATAGTCTTGGCAATGAGCCTTGACTAACAAGAAATGATTCTCTATGATTATGTGTGAATGCCACAAAGTTTCATGTTTTAAGTTATGATTATTGTGATTACATTTAACTACCATGATTTATCCAATGTTATGAAATTATGATCTCTTTTGCAGGTTTTGATTTTCAAAAAGATATGATATGATTTTTATTTCTTTTGTTTACCCTTACTGAGCATTTGAGCTCACCCTTTTATGTTTTCTTTTCCCCAGGATATAAAGAAAGGTTTTAGGTAAAAAAAAGGGAAGATCATTATGGGAGATATTGGAGATCTTTCACCACGATTAGAAGATTACGTTCCGAGTTTCCAAAGACACTAAACTATTACGATCCTTGTGTGTGTGTTTTTGTTATGTACTAAGTATTCCGCAAAAGTAATGTAATGTTCATGTACGTCAGGCTTAGGGTCTCTACAATTAATCACTTTATATATTAGCCCAAGTTGAACCACCTGGTCTGAGTTGGTGATTCACCAGACCTCATGCATTCCTCTCCATTTGTAAGAGGTAAAAAACTAGCTCCAATGGTCTAATGTTATTTATTGGGGATACTATACACACAGTAACATATCCATGCACAAATAATATTAATTTAATATTGTAATATATACTAACCAATGTGATTAAAAATAATATCACATAAAACACATGGAATATAATAAATAATCAGGCACCCATTGTAGAATTCCAAACTATAGTATAAGTGAAAGATGATAAACTAATAAATTTGTGGAACACTTTAGACTCTATCTGAGTATATCCACAAGATTCATGTTTCTTGAATTATCTATCCTTTATTGGACCCTTAGTTTCTAGGATCTCAATATATGAATTTTAACATGCATCGAGATTCCTATATTGGGTGTGAATAAAAAACCCAGTAAGAAAACAATGATTCATCCATATCAAATGTGATATTTTATAATAGATGATTTCAATAATAATAATAATAAATATTCAATAAATAAAATAAATAAAATAATAATCACCTATATTATATGTAACATTCCACATGCTCAGGTGGATGCTGATTCGACTCTACACTATAAGGATAGTTTTATTGGTGTTAAAAATTAGTAAAAGTTTCTACAAGAAATGTGCACATGTTAATTAAAATCCCATAGGAATTGAGTGGACTTCATACTCAACATCCATAATATATTGTGTTCCAGTATATTCCTTTGTATCCTTCATTAATTGAGTGTATTTGGTCCCTATAAGTCCCTCAAGGTTTTGGTACACCCACTTTTATGGTCTAGGAGAGAGTAATTTTAGTTCTTGGTGTTTTGGAATCAATTTTATCTTTTCCATGTTTTCTATAGGAAGCTAAATCAAGGTAGATTTGGGTTTTCACATGGAGTGTGATTTTTATAGTGTAATCTAGTTGGTTGTAGTGTAGTGCCCTAGGGGAGAAGTTTTATTGAAAATTTATTTTTTGGCATAGTTGGACAACGAATGTTTGTGTAACATAAGGAATTCTTCTTTTATAGAATAGAGTGTGAGGCTATTGAATAATGTAAAAGGTGTGGGATTTTACTAGTTATAATAAATATTGTACCCCTATAGTATGGAGATAATATATACCATATACAATATCTATGGTTTATTATTTACATCATGCAATTTCTTTGGATAAGTCATAGCATTTCTCTATAATTATATGGTCCAATTGATGAATTCACCATGGTTTTCATATACTAGTTTATTCAGGGTGATTTTTCTGTGGATAAGGGCTCGATGTCATTTTATGGAAGCTCAATTGTGTGGTTTAAGAGGTTTCATTATGGTATTTTTACTTCTAGGATGACTATAAATATTAATATACACTCCAATCTAAGACTTAATCCACCTTTTCCTCCCAAAACAAAGGTATCCAAGAGATATATTCAAAGGCCCTTGAAGCCCCTTCGGGTAGGCATTCAACCTCATTTTTTGAGATTGATTCAAGGTGATTATTTCATATTATATAGATAGGTGTCTCTATACAATGGTTATACATAAATAATTTTTGTATGCTATTTTTTGATTAATTTGGTTTTTTTGTGAAAATTATAGATTTTAAATCAAGCTATAATTTCTTCATGAAATTTATATTTTAAAGGTATTTTCATTAAAAATGGTTTAAACAAACTATGTGTGGATTAATTTCCACAATTTTTATTTTTGTCTAACAATTTGATTTCAATCATTTAGGAGGATATTACTCACTATTAAACTAGTTTAGAAATTTTTATTAAGGTTTTAATATTGGGTTTCACAAGAATGGTACACTGGGGACCTTTGGTGTATTTAAGAATAGACACGTCATAATAGTGTGTATAATACCCCTAGTGGTCTTCATATATTGACAAACTTTTATGGGAGTCAATATTAGTTGGATTCACTTTATCTATAGTTTTATCTTAATTTTATTTCTAGTAAGTATTCTCATATGTTAAATCTCAGTATTCTTTTTTTAATTTAGGATTGGTCTGACACAAGATGATATATTTCATAGCCAGTTTATAATGTTCTTATCATGATGTATCCATGTATTATTTGATTTTTCTCAACTATATTCATATATTTAAATATCATATTATTAGAATTTTGGATATGAAAATATTTTATTAAAAAGAAATGGATGTTTTACATAGTGGGTTTATATTTAAAAATATCATTATAAACTGGATTTATTTAAATATAAATTTATCATATTTATTATATTATATGTTTTCAATATTCTTTGATAAAATCCAACTAAATTTTTTCTCACCCCTCAATTTATTAGCTTATTTTGTTTATAGAATTTTTTATATAGATATGTTAAGGGATTGGTGTCATATAGTTCTCCAGATACACATCAGTGTCATCAAGATTGTGGAGGAATGGGTTAGTGATGAAAGATAGTCACATAGAGTTTTTAGCTTTGGGAATTTCGTATAATCTATTATTAGTTTATCCCATTATGATTGGAACTCTATATAAAAGGATTCTATAGTATTCTTATTGTTTGTAATCTTTTTTCATGAGTTACACTTGAAATTTGTTTCGTTCTTTTGAACCTATCCATATGGAGGACCATTTTGGGTGAAATTTCTAGTTGGCCCAAAGAGGCTTGATAAAAAATGGAATTATATGGATTTTCAATCTAGAAGTGTTATGAAACTTCTTGGGTTTGGTTCATGGTATTTGGTTTAAAGGAATTAGGAATATCAGAATTTGTGTTGTATGTTTGGTGGGGTGTAGGGACAACTCACACCCATGTCTAAATAGTAGTTACCATGGGTGGGAAAGGGATTATTTTCCATTATTATGACATATATTTTGAGTTAATTTGAATAAAATGTATTTTGGGGTTTATTTAAATGAACATTTCCCTATTAAAGTGTTTTAATTCGAATATATATTCCATGATGGATAAAAAAATTATTTTTTAATGGAATTTATATAGATTCGAAAATTTGGTATTATGATTTGGGAAATTACTCATAATACATAATAATCCATGTACTTATAAAATATTTTTTTTTTCATTCTTGAAATAGTAATTTAAATTCGTTATAAACTTATACTGAAATAAGTGGTATTTATAGAAATAATTCAAACCTATGAAATAGAAAACTGACCATAGGAATAGGTACATGACCATTATGAATAGTAATATGTCCAATAGAATAGTAACCTCTCCTATGATAGTATAAATAAAATTTCTCTATCTTATATGTGTAATAATGATATCTTTATATCATGGAATAAGAAAATAAATTCTTTTGAAATGATAAATTAAGCATTGATATTTTTTGAGTGATAAATATTTAATTATAATTTTACAATTAATGAAATTAGTTAAAAGAAAGTTCATTTTAAAAAAATAGATTCATAATTTATTTTTTTGTCTTATTATTATAATATAATTTTATGAGATTTTAATTAATTTTTCTTAGTGTTATAAAATCAGTTATAATTTTAGAATTTGTGTTTTTTGAATAAATTATAATTTTTATTAAAACTTAAATTCATCATATTTAGATAATTATATTATAAAATTTTAGTCCATTTTATAATTTTACACTTCAATAAATGGTTGGGGTGATTTTTTTTTATTTTTCTAAAATACATGAATTTTTGGTGAATAGTAAAATATGATAATTTACAGCATATATACATTATAAGATAAATACACTATTAATTGAGTCATTAATATTGTAATAAATATAATCTAAAACTTCCCTTCATAAATTTAATATATTTTATGATATTTATGAAGCTATTTATAGGATTTTTCCAAATTAATAAACTAAGGAATATAATAATGAAAAAACACCCCTCTCCTCCCTTATAAATACCACCCCTCACTACCTCTTCTCCCGACACCTAAAATTCATTTATCATGATTAAATTATGTCCAATTACCTTCCCAAACCTCTTAACCACGTCTTAGACCATTTTGTATCACAAAAAGGCCAAAACAAAGGTCCGTTTAGTGGTTCGCAAGGAGGAGAATTCAAGACGTAAAAATCGTATTTCATTTTCTTTTTAATTATATTTATTTTTTTATAATATATTCATCTCCCCTTATAAAATAGGAATGAAAACTAAAATATATGATATATACTATAATTAGATATTTTTATGGAAACATTCATCATCAAACTTCTTCTTTTATCCCTTTTATTCTAAAAATAAAAACATTATTTGTGATGTGTCGATTTACTGACATCGTGGATGATGTGTCTTCAATTCCCATATCTACCTTCATGTATGGTCATAAAAACATTAATATGGTTTAATAATATTGTATTATAAATATTATATGTTATATTATGTTCTATAACTAGTGTTTATACATAATATTAATTAATAAAACAAAAGTGGTTTGTAATGATCAAAATTCACCAAAATAAACTAAATTTCATAACTGATGTTTTATCTTATGATTCACATTCATTACATACAACCAAAATGATATATAATAAAATTTAATATTATTTAATATGATTAATATCATTTAATTTCAATTATTTAGTTTTTCTCCCTTCTAACACAGAGATCCATAACAAACCAACCATGGAAACCATGAAATAATTGCACCCGAAACAATGAAAATGTAAAAATGTTATCAATAAATGCATTGAAATATGTTATTATAATATCATATAAATACTTATAAAAAAAAATATTGTTTTTGATATTTTAATAACACACTTTATACCATTATACATATAGTTTGAACATGTTTAGGTAAGATGAAGCCGATGTAAGTGAATTCTTAACCCAAATTACATTATTTGGGTTAACATTCTACCTTATTTATTATGTTGTACTAAGATTATTTGTGAAATTTATTTTTATTATATAATGTTTTATTACGTGCATTTATAGCATGTACACATATTCCATTCATTATATTTATTCTCACATCGATTATATGATATTTTAAATGGATTTTTTTAAAATCCTCTTCTAAACATCTATTTTTATGAAATTCAAAAGGGTTGTCTTTATACAAGTATTATTATTTTATGATTATGTTATGTTTCTTGGTAATTGTTTATGATTAAGGGTGGTACCTATATCTCCATCAAATTCATTGGGTATATTTATGTTGGAGGTCGACCGTATGGTTACTCCAACTTTAATTGTGATGGTTACACCATAAGGTAGCGATGAGGGTTATATGATAAGGTATCCCTGAGGGTTACATTATAATGTTTTCATGAGGGTTATAAATCATATGGTAGCCACTAAGGTTACATTCTTAATTAATTAATTCCCTAATTATCATTTGTTGTATTATTTATGTATTTTAAGTTTTATGGAAATATCATGTTTTAATAAAGTAACTATATGATACTTATTAGGTGGGAAGTATGTCTTCATGAGAATGATTTAATATGTTTATAATTATTCATCTTATAATGGCTTATCTCCTTTTTCTATCCCTTTATTATCTTTTTGTTCTCTTCCCAATTTTTAAAATGTTTTTCATAGGGTTTAAATATGTTTAATAGAAAATGGGAAGCCAAGATAAATGTTTTGAAGTCTTTTTAGGAAATGATGTCATGTTTTTATAATTTTTTTTTATAATATTACAAAATGGATATCATTTTAGTTTTACCCACACTGAATTCTTGTGGGATTATATGAATGATTTTTTTCTTAATTTTATAAAACTCTAAACTCAAAATATCTTTGGGAATGTAAATAAGTGATTTCTAAAAGAATTTAATAGAATATGTAATCATTAAGGTCATGTCCTTATAGTTTTTATCAACACACATTTAGATAACATTAGGGGTTAAGATGATGTTAATAGAATTTCATTAATGATTTTTACCTTTTTATTATGTTGAAATGATATTTAGTTTTAAGAATACCATTTTTCTTCATCTATGATATGTATGTTCAGAATAGTTTTCCATAGAAAAAACAGGGAAGATAAAATAGGAAGGAACTGAGAGGATGATATCATTCCAAATTTTCAACTTAGAATGGTTGAAATTAGAACCAAATAGTTTTTTTATAGTAATAGATCAGTTGACACATGCTATAAATGGTGCTGGAATCCATGAAAGATAACAACCAGAGCTACCGCAAAGGAACATGATGATAGTGGAACATTTTATGAGGCAAAAACATTCTTCTTTTCGTAGATATTCTAACCCAGTTGTGACTAATGGATGTATTAATTCCCTTGAAAATATATTCTATATTATGGGGTGTTCTAATTATTAAATGGGTAGTCATTCCATTTTTCATTTTGAAGGTGAAGCTAACTAGTGGTGGTCAATGGTAAAGAATATCATGAATTGTGATGCGGTTTATGCCTTGGACTGGGATGTGTTTAAAAATATTTTCCTTCAAAAATATTTTCCTATGGTTGTTCTACATATGATGGAAAATCAATTCCTTGAATATAAACAAATTGAGGAGGAATCAATGGTTGTGTTTGAAGAAAACTTCACCTTATTGGAAATGTTTTCTCTAAATCTTATATGGGATCTTTATTGTAAAAACAATCATTTTTACTCTAGATTGAAGATAAGTTATCAAAGGGTGTTGGATTCCATTGAATTAAATAATTATGAGAAACCTTTCTGATTCATTGATAGGGTAAAAATCGAGTTCACTAGTTATCACATGTACTTTTATAAAAGAATAATAAGAGGTCGAGGTGGCATGAAATGTCTAAGTATCAATCAATGAAATCTGAAGATACAAAAGTCCCCTTTCCAGTTTGTAAAAAATGATTAAAAAATCACCCTAGGGAATGCATTAATAAAATAGAGATTGTTTTTGGTGTGGCGAGTTTGAATATATGACCTGAGATTATAATAAAAATGTTATTATGATTTATTCTGATAAGAAGACATTAACATGTTTTAATTGTTTTGAGATGGGTCATTATTTAAATACATGGCCAGAGAAAGATCTCAATGATTGAAAGTAACCAAATTATGAGTAGAAAGGTTCAGCGAGATCCTTTACAACACTGTTTGTAGAATTAATTCCATCCAATGAAGTAATATCAGATACTTTTTTGTTTACTCATATTTTCTAATGTCTTTTTTGATATGGGGTCTAAAAATTCCTTTATATATGAGAATTATTCTATTAAATTATAAATTTTACCTCAATAAATGAGATAAGAACATATGGTTAAAACACTTTGGGGAGAATACAACAACAAAAAGGCATTATAAGAATGATCATGTTTTTTTCTATAGAAATAGATTACCTCCACTCATTTTTGATTTTACATTAGTAGATTTTGGTATCATTCTAGTAATGGATTTTCATTATATTTATCATGCTAAGATTTATTATAGAGATAAAGAAGTTATTTTTCAGGAGTTTTAGTTTTTATACAAGAATGATCCCTTACAATTGATAACATATCAGGAAGTTTAGAAAGTGTTAAAATATTGGAATGAATGTTATCATGCTCATATTACTTAAAACAAGGGAACTATTAAGATTCATGATGTGTCAGTGGTAAATGAATCCCTTGATGTTTTTACTAATCAGTTTCCTAGTGTTATACCTGATCGGGTTGTTGAATTACAATTAACTTGGTTCTTGATACTATGCCAATTTCAAAACCCCCTTATCGAATGGATCAATTTTAACTTCTTGAATTAAAAAATTAGTTACAGTAGTTTCTTAATAAATGATTCATTCTTCCTAGAACTTCACCATGGGGTGATACAATTTTTGCATTAAATAGAAAGATGAATCCATGAAAATTTTAATTGATTATAGAGATTTGAATAACATTATTGTAAATAATAAATATCATTTTCCTCATATCAATGATTTGTGTGATTGACTCTAGGGAGATCAGTATTTTTCTAATATTTACTTGAGATCTGTGTACCATTAGCTGATGCTGAAAGAGGATGAAATACCAAAAAAATGATTCATACTAGATATGGGCATTATGAGAATATAGTTTTTCTGTTTGGTTTCACAAATAACCCTATTATAATCATGGATCTTATGAGTAGAATATTATGTGAATATTTGGATAAGTTTTTTGTTATTTTTATTTATTTTATTGATGTATTTTCAAAAAAAATTTAGGATCATGAAAAACATTTAAATATTTTCTTCAAAACTCTTAGAGAAAATAGGTTATACAGGAAATTTATAAAATGAAATTTTTGGTAGGAAATGATTTCTTTTCTTCGGAAAATTGTAAAAAAATTAGAATAATAGTTGATACTACCAAAAAAAGTTATTGATTATTGTCTTAGACATACAAATGTTATAGATATTCATAATTTTATGGGATTAGAAGGTTGGTGCCAACGGTTTTTTAAAAACATTACATGGTTATCTAGCCTCCTAACTAAGATAACATGAAAATGTGTTAAATTTATTTAGGCAGAATAATGTGATGTTTTTTAGGAATTGATGAAGATATTGGTGAATGCTTCGGTTTTTCCTTACCCTCTAGAAATGGTGAATTTGTCATCTATAGTGATTCTTCACTAAAGAGAAATGGTTTTTTTTAATTAATAATGATTAGGTAATTGTGCATGCTTCAAGAAAACTAAAAACACATAAGTTAAATTATCCCACACAAGATTTAGAATTAGTAGTTTTTGTTTTCCATTTTAAAATTTGGAGGCATCATTTATACAGATCCAAATGTTATATGTATACTAGCCATAAAAGTCTGATGCATATATTCACTCATAAGTAATTAAGAAGGAGGTAGAGAAGATACCTTTAATTGATAAATTATTATGATTTCATGATCATTTACCATCTTGGAAAATTCAACTATGTGGCTGATGCCTGGAGTCAGAAACATCATGTATCATCAACTGGGTTATGTTTGAATCAAGAACCTGTGATTAATGATTTGATGAATTTTGTCTTGAAATTTGTTGGTGTAGGAAATTACTCTATTTTGTTTCATGTGTTAGTGCAATCATCTCTATCTAGAATAATTAATAAATCATAGAAGGAATATGGTGAGTTATGTAAAAAGGTATAATTGGTTAAAATGGGTAAGTTTCAAAAATTTAACATTGAAAAATAATGTGTTTTATGATTAGGAAAGAGATTTTGTGTGCCCTATAATTCAAAATTAAAAAAAAAGTTTTTTAGTAAAGCTCATAGTTCTCCATTTTCAGTTCATCCTAGAACAAATAATAGGTATATATACCTTCAGTATTATTACCGATGGGATGGAATGAAAAGATATATTAAATATTCTACCATGAAATGTTTTAAATGTAAACAAGGTCAAAGCATAGTAACAACAACCAAAGGGGATGATTTATCCTTCTCTAGTTCTAGAGTGTAAATGTGAAAATATATCCCAAGAAATCATGGTGGGACTATTGAAGACATCTCGAGGTAACAATGAAATTTGGGTTACTCTTGACCAACTGACTAAATCTACACATTTCTTTCCTATTAGAGATACTACATCATTTGATCCAATTTATTTATTGTACCTCATATAGATTGTCATGTTAAATGGATTTCCTCTTCTCATTGTATCTAACTGTGATTCTAGGATCACTTATAACATTTGGAAGGGCCTTTAGATGTCATTGGGAATAGAATTAATTTTTTTCACTACATTTCAACCCCACTCTAAGGGATAGAATGAGATAAAAATTCATACATTAGAGGATATACTTTTAGCTTTTTCAATGGAATACCAGAGATGTTTTGATCAAAATATTTATTTATTTCTGTTTTCCCATTATAAAAGTTTTCATTCTAGTATACAGATGGAATATTTTTAATCATTATACAGAAAGAGGTGTCTAAGTATAAATTTTTGGGATGAATTCATGGAAATGAAGTTGATAGGACTAAAATTGGGAAAGGAGGTGTCTGAGAAAGTAAATTTGATCCAACAAAAGATGAGGATAGCTCATAGTTGGTAGAAAAGTTGTTAAAATAATAGAGAAAATCATTTATTTCAAGGTAGGTGTTTCCGATGCTTTCTCCGGGGCGCACGCGCATCCGTCTGTAGAGGAGGATGAGCTTCACTATTGCCCCACATTCCCTCTTTCCAAAGGCGGGTGGCATTCGCTCCTTATTCAGGGAAGTCTACTCCTTGATCGAAACGGGATGATGGGATGTCGGTTCTTCCTTCCGTGGATTCCTCCTTGGAACTTATCACCTAGTCTGGGTCTCCCTCATAGATTTAATACATTGTTTGTGAAACTCTTCCCAGTGCTATGTTTCCATGGACGCCGGTTAATTACACTGCTTCTGTCGGGACATTCCAAAGGGTCCGGTCAGGGCAGCAACCTTCAGTCGGGGGAGTAGTCACGTCGAGGCATCAGTAGCATGTCTGGATGCTAGGGAACTGGCGTGTCTCTATTTTGCCCCTTGTCATGGGGCTTCTCAAGGGCGTGGAAGCCCGAGGCATCCCACATCGAGCGTGGGGAATTATAGGACATAGACATATATCTGAGGTTTTCCTCATCTTCCTGTGTTTAACACAGGGTATCCCACAAGTTTAATGTCCAGCGGAGACAGATCAGCCCGATCAGAGCATTAGTTGGAATGGATCAGATTGGGGAGTTTCCCTTGAAGGGGTGCCGATACTGGGACCAACCCATGGGCGGCTGCGAAGAGGAGCAGAATGGTATGATCTTGTCGGGATATGGCAGTCTGGGTGAGAATCAGGATGGGTGATGGAATGTTTAATGAAGTGGAGGGGGAATGAGACGAGACCATCGCAAGGGCGACAGTAAAGTTGGGCTTGAGCCTCAAAGAGACTTCCTACGTTTCCCCGTGGCAGGGAATCAAAGTCCGCGGAGTTCGGGATGGTGCCGGTGGATCGACGTGAAGGTGGACCTTGGTCCGATGGATGTCGTCATGGAACCAATGTGAAGGTGAACCCGGGGGTCCACTAGTAGTGGGCTTGAACCTCATGAAGGCTTCCTACGTACCACGCCTGGACATGGATCAAAGTCCCCGTAGTTCGGATGGAATGTGGAATACAGTTTAACGTCATGTGGGACGGGGGGAACCGACGTGAGTGAGGTCGGGACGACTGGGTGATGGGCTTGAACCTTATGGGGGCTTCCTACGTACCATTCCTTGACATGGATCAAAGTCCTCATAGTTCAGGTGGGGTGTTAGCGAACCGACGCGAGTGAGGACCTTAGCCTGGATGGTGTGGGGCTTACACACTAGGCTGCCCAGGTGTTGGTGAACTGACGCGAAGAAGGTCGGGGTGACCAACAGGTGGTGGGATTGAACCTCTGGGAGGCTTCCTACGTACCATGCCTTGACATGGATCAAAGACCACGTATTTCAGGTTGGACGCCGGAAGGCCGACGTGAATGAGGAGGACCAGGGGGTCCCAGTGGTGGTGGGCTTGGACCTCGTGGAGGCTTCCTACGTACCATGCCTTAGCACAGATCAAAGACCACGTAGTTTAGGTTGGTCACAACGACTTGCCGCTGGACCGGAATGCAGTTTAACGTCGTGCGGGATGAAGATGAACCTTGGCGTGAATAAATGATGGGTGGGCTTGAACCTCAGGGAGGCTTCCTAATTACCATGCCTTGACATGGATCAAAGACCTCGTAGTTCAAATGGGTGTGCAGTTTAATGTCATGCGGGACAATGGCATACAGTTTAACGTCATGCTGGACAAGGGTATACAGTTTAATGTCATGCTGGACGAGAAAATGACGGGTGGTGGGCTTGAACCTCATGAAGGCTTCCTATGTACCATGCCTTGACATGGATCAAAGACCTCATAGTTCAAATGGATGTGCAGTTTAACATCGTTCCAGACGGGGGGGGGGGGGGGGCATACAGTTTAACGTCATGCTGGACGAGGTATTTTCATGGCCAATGCCAACTCTAAGCCCACATGAGTCATGCTCGGTGTGAGAAACAAGAGGCAGCAAAGACTTGACGATCCCGCCGCGAAGGGTGCGTCCGTGAGAAGCGAAGAGGGGATTACACGTTAGGCGGCCCATGGTGCTGGGACTTACTCCAGTATGGAGGCCCGAAGTACGACAAAGCGTAGCGAAATAGGTATTTGGGACCAATGTTGGGAGGTGCCTCGTTCCCTGTCGCACCCTCCACTGACCTTGGTAGTGGGGAAGTACGGAGATGCAGGGGTGCAGCCATCCATTGAGGGACTAGGGGGGGGGGGGTCTTACACCAAGTTGGTTTCCCTTCTCCCGTGGACATACGCCGCTCCGATAAGGAGGATATCATCTCTTGTGGGGAGAGTGATTCCATTCCCGTGGAGACGAGTGGTGTAAAGAATGGCCGAGTTGGGGGGACCCTGCGTGTGAGGTACGGGGCCAGGTCACAGTTTAACGTCATGTGTTGAGGACGTGGTTCTTGGTTGTTTAACGTTCTGTAGCTCAGACAAGGTGGGTTTACTCTATACCCCTAGGACTTACATGACCGGCACCCTTTGATCCTTGGGGGAGGGAAGGTACCAGTAAGGCCGTGGTCAAGGGGGGTCGTAGAGCGAACCATCGAGGGGTCCACGTTAGCATGGCTATGTGAAGAAGCAATAACCGTTAGCATGCCTATGAGAAGAAGCATTAGGCGATGCAACGCTACGAGTGGTGTTGTCTGTGGGACTTTGAAATTACATCGTGCAAACATGGAGGGTTGCACGGGGAGAGGAATTTCCAAGTAGAGGAGTGTGCTTTGCGAAGTGGGGTGCCTTGGCCTTAGCATGGGGAAGAGGTGTGAGTGGAGAGTGCTTCACGAAGTGGAATAGTATTCACGGAGCACTGCCTCACGAAGAGGAGGTGCCTCGCGAAGCAGGGTACTGCGAAGCAGTGTGCTTCGCGATGTGTAGCGAACCTGCCTTAGCATGGGGATCACTAGTACAAGATGGGTGTTTCGCGAAGCATAAATGCTCCGCAGCTGCCCGAGTTCCCTTGGGAATCCCCCTCCTTCGCGAATTCCCTTGAGCTTCGTGAAGGGAATCCCTCTCAGAAGAGGGGCTCAAAATGAGACAAAGCGAAGGCGTCACACGAAGTAGAAGTACCTCGTGGAGCTCATGATTCCCGGGGCAAAGGGTGCTTCGTGATTCGGAAGTGGAGAATCCGAGAGGTCGGATTGTCCATCCTCCTAGACTTAGGGGGAGCCCAATATTTATAGGCAAGGGATGCCGTGAAGCAGAACTCACGCACCGCCTCTGGTGCTTCGCGGTGGGCTCGCGAACGTTAGGCCGTTCACGGAGAGGTACTACCTCCGGTGCTACGCGGGACCACGATGCTTGGGGGTGCTTCGCGTCGGTGCTTCACGAGGCAGTGTGCATGGCTTTATTTTTGGCCCTTCCTTTCGTGCAATATTTTGGCGCCAACAAATGCCCCCCCTCAGACTTGGAGCTGTGGAGGGATGAAGGGTCGAAGTCTGAGGGAAAATCGCCAAAATTGTCGGCGGTTCGCGATGCGACTTCGCGAAGGGGTCCCGCGGTGCAGACCACGGCCATGGGATCCAGATGCGCCGCGATGCTCCGCGTGGGTGGGGCGCGCCGAGAATCTCCGGGGTCACCACCTATAAAATAGGGGGCCGACCTCTTTTGTCTTCACGTGATTTTCTTGTCCTTTTGCGCTCTCGATTTTGCAAAGCTCCGTGTACTCCACGCCTGCTCTCCGCGAATCGAGCTTCGCGGCGAACCGCAGGTCTCCGACTCCATGACCGCGCCAAGAGAATTCCTATTTTCCGGCCTAGGTCAGAATCCGCGGCTTGGTTTCACAACTGATCTTCACGAGAGATCTTCATGAGCTGGCTTCACGATCCAGCTTCGCGATTCTTTCTGAAAAAAATTCTTTTCTGAGTGTCGGAACTGAAATGGCCCATCAAGAAGCTGTATTGGGGGTGCTTGCAGATGTCGCCCGTCGGGATGAGATGGCCAACTGTCCGGGCCTTGGGGAGATGGTCCGAAGCCACTCAGACCACATTTCTTTGATAGAGCTTCTATCAGAGGGTTAGAAGAATTATCCGTAGTGCAAGAAGATTCCATTGTACAGCTTCAGGTTGAGGGATGACGTCTTCATCCCTGAGGTGAGTAGGGACGAACCAGCTTGCTATTTTAGGAGCACGCCATGTCAGCACCAATGGTTCAGGGCGGCCGATGGTCATGCGCAGGAGGAATTCACACCCGTCACCACCGACTGTCTCTACAACCATGTGAAAAATATTGACGGGAAGCCACTGAAACCGGAGACATCCCCTCCTCTCCACCATACCATGCTGAAGGCGGCTTTGTAGGATTCGAAGAAGGGGTGGTCCGATGAGTGGGACCTGCGCCAGGGCGGTAACTTTACTGACGACTAGGCCTGGGCCTACTGGGTAGGCGCCTCATGCGAGGAGTTTGGGGCCGAGATGAGAAGAGTGGGTTTATATGAGGCGGCATGGGCATCCCAATTCCACATTTACCAACCGAAACAACTGATGCCAGAATTGTTGAGCAGATGGTTGTCTAGGACCAATACCTTTCACCTGCACCACGGGGAGGTGGGAATAAGCCTGTGGGATGTCCACCAGATTTAGGGGGTTCCGATCTTGGGGGCCATTTATGATGAGTTCCTCCCCGTCATGAGCGCGTGGGAGGATACAGATCAAATGCTGCGACTGGCGTCAGCGCTGATGGCACTCGTCCCTGGAGAGGACAAGGAGGCAGTGAGGTATGTCCACTTTAAGAAGTGGTTCAAGCGCTTCCTGGATTTCCCATAAAATCGAGAGTTCCCTCCGAGGCCTCGAACTTGTCCGAGGGCGGCCCAACGGGGTAAGGAGCACTTGTATTGGCAGGTCTTGGAGGAAAACCAATGGAAGAATTGTGGTTTCAGTGTCAGCACTGAACAACAGCCGATAGTCAGGCTGGAGGCATTCATTGCAGCTCTCATCCGCGGTTGGATCCTACCGGTGAGGGATACCAACAAGGGGGTGCTATCCAAATCATTTATCATGGCGTCCATGCTGGCCATGGGGTAGTGGGTCAATTTGGGGATTCCAATGCTCTCCAAGTTGTACAGAATGCTACGACACATTAGCGAGGGCAAGAAACCGCCAAGAATATGAGGGCCCTTCCACCTCCTGTATGGGTGGATTGCGGTGCACATCAGGGGGATCTATGAGTATCCAAACCCTATCTCACCGCCGGGATCAAACTTCCACCCCTCCATCCTGAATGTGGATGGGAGATTCCCGTTCCAACTAACCATGTCGATGGTGCTGAACCGGATGTGGAGGGAGGATGAGTTTAATTTCCACCCCTTCCCATTGCCGACGGGGATACTCACTGACGACGGGCGGGGAACGGAAGAGCACCGGGCTTACCTCCTGGCCTTTCGAGGCGGAGTTTTGGTGGCACGAGTGGATCGTGAGCTGCTCTGTGAACCGTACACCCTGCATTGGTTTGTGAGGCAGTTCCGGTGCCTCCAATGGATGACCTCACAGGTCTACTGGGAGGTGCGTCACGAGGAGCACCTGTGTGTGATGAGGCAGCTGTGGCTCATGTTCACATGGGAATATGGGAAGATGCAAATTTTATTGCCTCCATCCACCGCTGCTTTCAGATTGGTGAGGGAGTATGCCATTAGTTGGGAGGATGCTTACCCAGGGGAGATTCTGAAGCAACCAACTATTCGGGTTGGTGACGGTGGGCCTCCTCTATCCTAAGGTCAGGGTCGAAGGGCAGCTAGGGCCTCTCGTGGGGGCGGGGCTGCCGTGACGGCGAGACCTGCACCGACCGAGGGTGTGGAAGCAGCGGCAGATCCAGTGATTCCGGAAGAGCAAGGCTATCCGGAGGGGTGGCCATCGAGGGGATTTCGTAGGATATCCACTCAGGCTCTGGGGAAGCGGATGCGTCATATCGACATGACAGAGGATGCCATCTTCCTAGAGGCCTGGGACATTTGGGATGTAAACCGGCAATTCCTCAGTCCACCCGAGATATGGGCGCACTTGAATCACCTCGGGATGGAGTTACCGGGCATAGGCCCAATCCGGGCTGGTTCATGGCATCTTCGGCGGAGGCAGAGCAATAATTGGACGAGCTGGAGGATTACGTTCACTCCAGTGGTGTTCCTCGCCCAATGACAGACCGGGTGAGGGTACTACTGGATCGAACGGTCCTCCCACAGTTGTCAGCCGCCGATCTGAGGGAGCACTTCCCCCTGCTGGAAGAATCAGAGGACTCCTCTCGGGAGGATGTGACTGGAGGAGGGATCCCGTTGGAGGAGGGAGAGGTCGAATATCAAGGCTCAGATTCCGACGATTTCACAGAGGCTCTCGAGGTAGCATTCCGAACTTCATTCCTTATGGTCCGTTATTGGGCCATTATGGAATTCTCACCGATGTTTGAGCCATGTAGGAGGAACTTGTATGTAGGCCTCGTTCTCACCCCTTGGTGGGTGATGATGTAGGACCTTCAGAACCCACACCTATGGCTGCGTCCAGTTCCGCTTATAGTGGGAACAGAGCACCCGAGGTGGCTCCTCCGGAATCTCCAGACCTTCCAACAGTATACGGAGGGCCTCGCCTCAGGGTCCCGTCAGTATCGGCTCAAGAGTAGCACGAGTAGGTCGATCTCTATAAGTTTCCTCTACCAGTTTCCTTGTCATCATATGTAGACTATGCCAACTAACATTTATGTCCCTCTCTGTCGTACAGTTCTCCAACTGGTGTGGGCTGCTACGGAAAGGCTAGTCAGGATGTCTTGTGGCATCCCTCCTAGGGGCATGCCGGTGATGGTGGTGATATTCCTCCCATCTCCCCGAGCTGCAACACACATCATCACTGACAGGACCACCAGCAGGGTCGTTCCCGAGGTCATTGAGGTGGACTCTGATGAAGAGGATCGACCGGCCGGTCCCAGTCCTGTCGTTCCTACTTCGGTGCCAAATGTCGCGCCGGATTCAACGTCAGATGCAGATCCTGCCGAGGACTTCCTATGGGCGTATCCTGCATACGAGCCTACCAATTTCACAGACTGGGACAAAATGACCTCCGACGAGGAAGACAACAGCATAGTCCACCGCCGATCTTGGTAGCTAATCATGCGCTTCATCAAGGACACCCCCAAGAACTATGGATGAATGAAATGGATAGACTTCGCTCGTGGCTGCACGGACTGTGTTCTAGGGGAGTGGATGACCAACGTCCTCACGCGCTCGTCCGAGATCTTATGGCTGAGAAGATCTGGGAGCATGATCATGGGCTCAGCGTGGGCTGGCAGTGGAGGAAGGCGAAAAACATCAAGAAGCTCTAGGAGGCTGAAAGCAAGGTCCAACAGCTGCAGACCCGGGCGGATGAGCACTCATCCTCTGTTAATGCACAATCTGAGCTGATCTCACGGTTGAAGGCCCAGTTGGAAGAGGCAGAAGAGCATATGAGGCAGGCTTCTGGAAAGATGGCTGCCATTCAAGCTGGCGTAGAAAGAGCCAGAGCCAAGGCTGACGAACTTCGCCCTGTCGCTACTGAGGAGGAGCAGGAGCTGAGTCAACGGTAGCAAGTCTTGTACGCCACAAGACGAAGGGTGACGGAGCTACAATGCTCTTTTGATGGGGTCAACCCGTCCATGGGGGGAGTCGACCCCTGGGTACTGTAACAAACTAAAAACCTTTTATTGGTACTTTCGCGCTTCAATTTCTTCCTTCTTTGTTTTGAATTCCGTAGCATGCACGATTTACACTATTTGAATCGGTTCATTACATCCCTACAATGTTTGTGGGACATTCTGAAATAATTCCCCAAGCTCACGTGGGTCAAGCCCGATGTGAGAAAAAGGAGATAGTTTCCTTCTCGTCCCACCTAACATAGGAGTGGATACCAAGCTCCGGGCATCCGGGATTTGGATTACCAGTTCGGATTTCCGAAATATGGGAGAGGCTTGGCTGTATAAGGAATTTCTCAAAAGATACGAATTACCGTTTCTTCAGCGTGCCCTCAATGACGAACGGTGCAACGCCAGGGGCACTGAAATCGGTCCGAACAGACAGAAACGGGAAGCGTGAATTACGATGCCCAAGATTTGGAGCACTGTGGGGATGGCGTGACAATAAAGGATAGCCGTTAACCATAGAGGAGAAGCGGTATCCTTACTGCGTTAGCCTGAAAGGGGGACAAAAAATGAGGGTCGACCATTGACCATGTTCGAAACATGGGACCATGTCACAAATTTTGTTGGTCAATCTTTCAGGACGTTGACCCAGGATAGTTGGCGGACCCTGGGTCGAGCATCCATACTGTTAGGGGGTCCCTCCAAACATGAACAGTCTTCCAGAATGTTGGCCCAGGACGGTAGGTGAGCCGATACGGCATGAGACCAGGTCGTTAGGGGGCCCCTTCAGACATGAAAGGGGACGAGGGTCCGAATAAGGGGCACGCAAAGCGTGGAGTATGGAGTGGTGGTTTGTCCGAACAGAATCCAACACTCATGTAATTACATCGCCGTGGTGGGAAAACACCAGATGGGCACGTCAGTTTGGTTATGGATCCTTCCTTCTTTAGGATAGGGTCTCTCTAGCTAGGGGTCCGACCAGGGGGGCGAAAAGGGGAAGGATAGGATTAATGATTCCTATGGGCTGGACCCTAGGAAAAATACCTGGATGTCCCTACGTATCCCAGGAGGATGGGAATCAAGCCACACATAGTTCTGGATGCACAGTGTGGTCATAGACCAACACTGGCTGGTGAAATCCTCTCAGGCAGAGGTTCTGGTGCATCCCTTGATGAACACGGGGCAGCCTGAACTTGTCCAGGGTGGAACCGTAGTTCAATGTCATGCGTTGAGGACATACAGACTCCTGTAGTTTAATGTCATATGATAGGACGTGGAGTGAAAGAGGAGATCCCAAGGAGCATATGGCGTGGTAGTTATGAAACCGACGTGAATGAGGACTTGGAGTCCAAATCACACCATGTACCCCTGGAGGAAACTCTACAGGTCAGGGGACCAAGAGTGAGGATTAAGCTGGGCCTGAAGAAAAGTGTTCGGGTGTTCCTACGTAACCTGTGAGGATGGGAATCAAGCCATACATAGTTCTGAAAACGCATCTTAACGTCATGCAGGACGATGAGAAGCCTAGCTGTGTTGGTACACATCCCGCCAAAACTACTAAGCCCACGTGAGTCATGCTCGGTGTGGGAAACAAGAAGTAGTGCTGGGACTTTCCCAACACAGAAGGGGGGAAGGTTAGGGTGAAGGGACGCTCGGTAAATACCGGCCCAAAAACACTAACACGACCATGTAGCCCACCTAGATGCGTGAAGAGATAGAGCCGAATATGTTGGAATTCCACTTGAACATAAGGAAGTGGAAATGTGTGAATCATGATGCTCAAGATTTGGATCACAATGACGGAGGCATGACGATAGAGGATAACTGTTAACCGTGGCGGAAATGCAGCGTCCATATCACGTTAGCCCAGAATGGGGACAAACAAATGAGGGTTGACCATTGACCATGTTCGAAACACGGGACCATGTCGCAAATGTTGTCAAAGATCCTTAGGGACGTTGGCCCGAAATGATTGGAGGGCCCTTAGGTCCATCATCCATGGAGATCCCTTAATCCTTGTATCCATGTCATCCGATGGTCCTTTTGGATGTGGAAGAGGATGGGGATCCAAATAGCGAGCTCACGAAGCTTGGTCATGGGACGAGGAGAATGTCCCCATGAAAATTCCACAGTTCAGGCTCTGTCAAAACACATCTAAATACGACAACGAGACGTATTAGATAGAGGGAGAAGAGTCTTTTCCCATAGGTAGATCTTAGTTTAGGGTCGTAAAATTCGGACCATGGGTAGGAAGAAGCACATGAGGCATGTGATTGGTATTTAATAAAACCCGACGTGGATGAGAACCGGGGTTCTGACCACCACGTGCTTTTCAGATTGCTTTAGTTCGAGAGACCGGAGACGAGAGTTGGGCTGGGACCGTGAGGAAATGCCCAGGTACTCCTACGTATCTCATAAGGACAAGAATCAAGCCTCACGTAGTTCTTGAGAGAGTCTTAGTTTATGGTCTTAGAACTCGTACCATGAATGGGTAAGGGTAGTAGGGGACACATGGAATGGCGGTTACAAAACCCGACGTGAATGAGGACCTAAGCCCTACTTACCATGTGTTCTCTGGGGAAATGTTCGAGTCAAGGGACCGAACATGAAGGTTAGGCTGGGCCTATAGGGAAGTGCTCGGGTGCTCCTACGTATCTCATAAGGATGAAAATCAAGCCATACATAGTTCTAAAAGGTGGCACGGTAAGGTACCAGTGCTAGGGAAAAAGGGGAGTGCAGGCATGGCCCTTGCACTAAAAGAAGCGAAATTTGATAAATCTTATTTTTCCTTTAAGGTGAGTGGTTGTTTTTGTGAAGCAACATGCCTAGGGTATAAATCCCTGGTGTCTCCACAATAATCAAGCCGTGATAGGCGTTGACAAATGGCATGGCACGTGACCAATACCCAATGTGATGTCCTCTACAACGAGGTCATCACAATGCAGTGCCATTTTTCCTCATGCGGCCAGGACGATAATGTCACCGTTTAGGGTCGTATGATAGGACCAAGCATGCATTTTAACGTCATTCAGTGCATAGTAGTAGAGATTATGCTAGGTGGGGAATTTGTATGGTGTCGTGTGACATAACCGATGTTTATGAGGACTTGGAGTCCAAATCACATCACACAGTCCCGTAGTCAGGGTCCCGAAGGCAGGACGCTGAACTCAAGCTGGACCCAAAGACAGGAGGTCTTGGCGTTCCTATGTACCCCATGAGGATGGGAATCATGCCAGATGTAGTTCTTGGGAGATCTTAGTTTATGGTCTTTAGAGCTTGGACCAAGGTTGGATGACAACTTTCCAGGTAAGCGCAGACCTCGACCCGATCCCTAAGCCCACGTGAGCTAAACTCAGTGTGGGAAACAAGGGGGAAAGATCCTTATCGCAATACCTGAAACATACAACTAGGGGGAGTCGGTGAAGAGCCCTGAAAGATGCCTTTGACACGGATTTGTTCCCCCTATGCGCAGATGTGCACGGAGGAATAATACCAAGAGTTTTGAAACTCCAACTGGACATGATGAGAATGGAGAAGGATGTGAATCGTGTAACTGACATTTTGGGCTTAATGGGGTTGGCGTGGCGATGGAGGATAACCGTTAACCGTGGTGGAAACACAGTCTCCATATCGCATTAGCCTGAGGTGGGAACAACGAATGAGCATCGACCGCTAACCAAATTCGCAACGCGGGATTTTTATCAATTTGTTGTCCAAAACCCTCAGGGGCGTTGGCTCGTAATGGTAGGAGAGCCCTTGGGCGTAGTTTCCAGGCTGTTCTTGGGGGTCCCTCTGGGTGTGAAAGATGATGGAAGCCCTGATTTAGGGATACACAAATCCTGGAAAGCGGGTGCGGACGTGTCTGAGTAAAGTCTGGCATTCCGGGTAATAAACCGGAGTACCCGTAGGCACATTGGAGAACTGTCGGGAAGGGTCAACGAAACGACTTGAGAATGAGAGGTACATGATGTGGTCATTACAAGACTGACGTGAATAAGGGCATAATACTGCACCACACCATATAATCCCCTCGTGGAGGAAGAGTAGGCCGAGGAGCCGAGGTGGGATAGAGATTCCCCAGAGATGGGGCTAGACCCGAAGCTTAGATATTTGAGTGGTCCTACATATCCCATAAGGATGGGAATCAATCCATACGTAGTTCTCTAGATGCAGTTTAACGTCATGCGGGACGGGGTGAAGGAGTAAGATACCCCCAGGCAAAGGAAAGGGAAGTGTACAGTACGGCGGACAACCTGACGTGGATGAGGGAATAACCGCATACCACCCCATACGCTCTGGGTAAGAAGTTGGGCGACGGGGCCTGAAAAGGCCAATGGGCCTGAGGCTGAGCCTCGGTCAGGAAGGCCTGATTGGTTTGCAGTTTAATGTCTTGCAGTGAGGACAAGGGTTGTGGGCTTGAAAAGGCCGAGAGGCCTGAGGCTGGGTCTCGTGAGGGGAAGTTTATGTCATGAGGGGAAGTGTGTGGAATGGTACATAATCCCGCCATGAATGAGGACATAGTCCCACACCACATCGTACACTCCTTTATATGAGAGTTGGGGTCGTGGGCTCGACCGCTGACACCACCCGAAGGGAAGTTTGTCACTTCAGGATGGGGCAGAACGAATCACTGCACTCAATGTTTGGGACATCTCGGGGAGGACCCAAAGATCCAGGACACTGTTGACCATGTTTAAAACACAGTGTCCCTATGGTGACCCAATATGGGAGCAACAAATGAGTGTCGACCATATGCCAAATTCGCAACGTGGGACTTGTATTGGCTTGTTGCTCAGAAACCCTCGGGGGTGTTGACCCATGTCGGTAGGAGAGACCTTGGGCGTAGTATCCAGGCCGCTCTTGGGGGTCCCTCCAGGCGTGAAAGATGATGGAATCCCAGTAAAGGAGTGGGTGAAGCATAGCTATATCCATCCACAAAATAGGCGAATATCTCTAGGGGGGACATGCAGCCGGGTCGAGGCTTGCTTGACGTGAGTTGGGGCAAAAGTATGCACCCTGCCATATGTCTTGACCCGAGGGGAAGATTTTGGATTTTGGGCTGGGCCAACAGATGAAATGTCTGGGAATTCCTACGTATCCCATTAGGATGGGAATCAAGCCATACGTAGTTCTTGAAGGCCATGCAGTTTAACATCATACGATGAGGACGTGGGAGGATAGAAGAACGGGAGTGGGCACATAGTGCAACCCTTACAATCCTTGTATGAGCGGGGTTGTATGAGCGGGGCTAAGAAATCCTACTCCTCACTATGCAAGGATCCTCCAAGGAAACTATTCTCAGGGGGGATAGTGGGAGATAAGAGCTTGGGCTGGGCTCAAGACGAGGCATCCGAGCGTTCCTAAGTATCCCATTAAGATGGGAATCAAGCCACACGTAGTTCTTGAAGCGCAGTTTAACATTTTTCTGGACGAGAAATGTGTCTCAACTGGGTTTATGTACGGTACGATGGGTAACCCGACATGAATGAGGATGTAATCCAACACCACACCGTACAATCCCATAATAGATTCGGAGTCGACAAAGGCCAAGGGGCCCAAGGCTGCGCATTAGTCAGGGAGGCCTGACTGGCTTGCAGTTTAACATCTTGTAGTAAGGACGGGGGCCGAGGGCCTGAGGAGGCCAAGGGGCCTGAGGCTGAGCCTCGGTCAGGAAGGCCTGACTGGCTTGTAGTTTAATGTCTTGCAGTAAGTATGGGGGTCGGGGTCCCGGGGAGGCCAAGGGGCCTAAGACTGAGCCTCAGCCAGGAAGTCCTGACCGACTTTCAATTTAACGTCTTTAAGTAAGGACGATGGGAGATATTAGTTTAAGGTCATAAATCTCAGACCATTTTACAGTTTATCATCTTGCAGGACGGCGGTGCAGTTTAAGGTCGTGTAGGGCCATACAATTTAAGGTCGTGTTGGACCATATAGTTTAAGGTCGTGTTGGACTATAAAGTTGAAGGTCGTGTTGGACCATATAGTTTAAGGTCGTGTTGGAATATATAGTTTAAGGTCGTGTTGGACCATACAGTTTAAGGTCATGTTGGACCATACAGTTTAAGGTCATGTTGGACCATATAGGATCAGGCGAAGTACTGCTTGAGGAACTTGGAATTGGTGGCAGGAGTTACGCGCTCACCATCCATGGTCACCAAGGAGTACGCCCTGTTGGGGTAAACCTTATGGATGATATAAGGCCCTTCCCATTTGGGTTCTACCTTGGGCGGTTTCCTACCGGGGATCATTGATGCTCGAAGGGCCAGCACTAGGTCGCCCTGTAGAAAAGAACAGAGACAAACCTTCTTGTTAAAGGCCCTTGCTATCTTATTCTGATGCCTTTCCAGATTGTGGAGGGCACGAAGCCGGTTCACATCCAGTGCTTCTAATTCAGCTAGACGGATTTCGGCCACCTCATCTAGTGCCTTCTGGTCATAGACTACAGTGCGTAACGATGGCAGCTGGATCTCAATGGGTAAGACGACCTCAACCCCATACACCAGGGAATATAGGGTCACCTGGGTAGAGTTTCGAGTCATCGTCCGATAAGCCTAGAGGGCGTTGGGGAGATTGTCCGACCAACTTTTCTTATTCTGACCAACCATATTTTGTAGAATGTTAGAGAGGGTTTTGTTGAACGCCTCAACCTATCCATTTTCCTATGCGTGATAGCGGGAGGTATGGTTTGAACAGATTTTATACTTGGCGTAAAATTTCTTCAGCTCAGCCGCTCGGAAGTTGGTGCCGTTATCAGTGAGGATGGCGTGAGGGACCCCAAACTGGTGGATAATATTGGAGCTCACAAAGTCAACGATGGAACGAGCCTTGACCTCTTTGAGTGGAACTGCCTCTGCCCAATTGGAAAAGTAATCTGTAGTAGTCAGGATGAACCTACACTGGTGAGCTGTTGCCGGTGGATATGGTCCCACTACATCAAGTCCCCATACCGCAAATGGCCAAGAGTACTTGGTGGGGTGGAGGGGCTCCGGAGGACGATACAGGAAGTTGGCGTGAACTTGGCATGCATGGAATCTCTTGGCATACCCGATACAATTGTGGATCATGGAGGGCCAGAAGTACCCTAACCTCCGGATTTGATGGGCACCACAGGAACCGGCGTGGACCTCTTGCATAACTTGAGGAATCTCTACTCCTTGAATGCAACGAAGGAGGACGCCATAAAAGCTCCTCTTATAAAAGATCTGTTCAAGACTGGGGCCGCTCAGGAGGGTAAATTGTAGTGCGTAGTGTCAGATTCGCTTGCGCTTAGCTCAGTCATCCGGGAGGCGACCATTTTGGAGATACTCGACAAAAGGTGCCCTCCAGTCGAGAGCATCCTCGGCTGATATTTCTAACGAACCTGGGACCCCTGACGTAACGGGTCTGGAAGTGAGATGACTTAACCGTGTGCCGTCATTGTCTTCTTGGGTGACGGGGGCGATGAATCTCCGATGTGCCACTTGTATAATCAAATCATCTTGCTCAGGTTCTGCGAGCGACGCAGCTAATCCAGCCAAGGCGTCTACTTGACCGTTCTGTGATCGTGGGACATGGGTAATCTCTGGTTGAGAGGAGAATTGAGCCATTAGACGGAGGGTGCACTCCAGAAACGGTACAAGCTCCGTCTTCCTAAAGACATAGTCTCCATTGACCTATTTGATTACTAGCTCGGAATCTCCTTTAACATGTAGATGGGGCACATCGATCTCGAGGGCCAACTCGAGGCCTGTGATGAGAGCCTGATACTCTGCCTCGTTGTTAGTACAACCTTCTGAAAATAGGAACGAGTATGGCAGGATGGCTTGCGCCGGGGTAATGAAGATGATACCCAAGCCTACTCTGTTGAGATTAGGAACGTTGAGCTTTCTACCAGTGGGGCTCCGGGAGGCACCGTCGAAGTGCATTTTCCAACATGGGATGACCCGATCGACTGAGAGGATCATCTCATCAGGAAAATCCAGGTCCGAGGACTGATCCGCGGAGGTTGGGTGGGCGGATAAAAGGTCTGCCAACACCTGTCCCTTAATGGCCTTCTGCGGCATGAACTTGATGTCAAACTGCTGGAGGATCACGACCCACCGCGCTAGTCGGCCAGTCAATATGGGGCGGTTCAATATGTACTTCAGTGGGTCTACCCGAGATACCAATTGTACCTCATGGTGCTGCAGGTAATGCCGCAACTTATGTACGGAAAAGACGAGCGCAAGGTAGCTCTTTTTGATAGGGGAGTATCTGACCTCAGTATCGAGAAGCATGCGGCTGAGATAGTAGAGACTGTTCTCTGTACCCTCGTTATTCTTCTAGGTGAGAAGTGCGCTGAGGGACTATTCCAGGGTGGTCACGTAAAGGACCAGTGGCTTTCTGGAGACAGGTGGAATCCAAACCGGAGGTTGGAGCAGGTAATGCTTGATTTCCTCAAAGGTGGTCCGACACTCTTCATCCCATTCGTAAGCGGCGACTTTTTTCATGAGTTGGGAAAAGGGCTTACATTTGCTGGCCAGATTCGCGATGAATCGGCGTATATAGGCTAAGTGGCCTTGAAGACCTCAAAGTTCCCGAATATTTCTCGGGGGAGGCATTTGGCTGATGGCCTTGATCTTCTCTCGGTCGATTTCAATGCCTCGGTATCTAACAACAAAGCCAAGAAACTTCCCAGAGGTGACCCCGAAGGCACACTTCAACGGGTTCATCTTCAGGTGACGGGAACGGAGGAAACCAAACACTTTCTCAAGGTCTTTGAGATGGTCTTGGCGCTAGCATGATTTTACCACTAGGTCATATACGTAGCATTCCATTAGCGTCTCGAGAATCGACTTGAATATGCGATACATGGCCCTCTGATAAGTGGAACCTGCATTTTTCAAGCCGAAGGTCTTAACCTGGTAGAAAAAGGTACCTTGGGGAGCCTTGAAGGTAGTGGACTCCTAGTCCTCGGGGGACATCTGGATCTGGTTGTACCCGGAATACCCATCCATGAAAGAGAGAGCTTGGAACCCGGCTGTGGCATCAATCAATAACTCAGTCACTGGGAGGGGGAAGTCAACCATTGGGCAGTGGCGATTAAGGTCGCAAAAGTCGATGCAGACTCTGATCTGCCCATTCTTCTTCCTGACTGGCACAATGTTGGCAAGCCACTTGGGGTACTGGACTTCCTTAATGAAGTTTTCTTTGATAAGCTTGTCAACTTCGGCCTCAACCATAACACCATGAGAAGGGTGCATCTTCCTGGGAGGCTTCTTAAACCCACGATGGTTTGCCGGGAGGCCATGACGGTGAACGACTACTTGAGGATCTCATCCTGGCATCTCACCGTAACTCCAGGAAAACACGTCACGGTGTTGTTTGAGAAAGTCTATGTACCGCTGTCGCTCCTCGGGGGACATGGCTACACTGATCAATGTGGGTCTTGGATCTGCCTCACTACCAAGGTTCGCCTGTACTAGTTCATCAACCGTGGTAGAGACGCCTTCCACAAAGGTGGGGGGAGCATCCTCCAGGTATTCCTCTCCACCCGTGGGGGGATTTCCCACAACGGGAGATATTTTGGGCTATCAAAACCTGAGGGGCAGCTGGTGCCAGCTTGGGCAGCAGTGGTCATCATATCAGGAGACTCACTCGCCATTGAGACCATAGCAATGAAGGCAGTCGACCCTATCACATCTGGCCTTTGACCTAAGGGGCCACGTTTGATGACATCAAAGCAGTGGTGACGTGCCATCCTAAGTCGGTTGATTCCAGCCCGGAAAAAGAGACATGTATGGCGTACCACCATTGTCATAAGCTTGACATTCCGGTACCGCACAGGGGTAGGAGGCTCCGGGATCACCTGAACCCGGTTGGTGTAGGAGTACGAGGTGATTTTATGCCGTCGCTTGGACATGGGAACATGCCTTCCTTTCATACTTGAAATAACAAAACATTGCCCTATGTCAGGGGTCGTGGCCTCCAATTGGTGGATCAAGAGGATTTAGGCGTCATCTATGCTTGCCTAGGGATTACTTGTGACCGAGGCGGGTTCATCCTCACTTACTAGGATTTGCTTATCCTTACTATTGTAATAATAAACATCCAGATAGTGGGCCTCACAAGAGGCGAAAGGAGACACATCTCCTTGGAGCATGCCTACTCGACCATTGAGGGAGTATTTGAGGCACTGGTGATACGACGAAGGGACTGCTGCGTGCAGATGGATCCATGGCCTACCCATCAACGCGTTGTAGGTGGTGTCCTGAGAGACGACCATGAACTCGGTGCTGGAAATTAAGCCACCGAACTGAGTCTTCAGGCGGATCTTGCCGACTGGGGTTTGCTTGGTCCTATTGTATTTCTAGATTCTGAGGTCATAGGGAGTTAAATCATCTTCAGACAGACCCAGCTTTCGTAGTGTCCGAGTCGGGATTAGGTTGATTCCGGAACCCATGTCAACGAGGCAGTGGCAGACTTCCACACCATTGAAGTGGCCAGTGATGTATAGTGGGAGAATATTCCCCTGTATAGGAGGGTCCTCATCTTCACCGGAGAACTAGATAACCGCCTGAAATTTGGAGTTCTCAATTTCCTCAGCATGGAAGGCTTCTGCGGCCGCCACCTCCGTCTCAAACTGGAGGGGGATCCTTAGGGCCTCGGCAAGTGCCTCGTGCATTTCAGACGATAGGAGAAAACCCTCAAGGATAGAAAGCCTTGCCAGAATGTCGTCCAGGTGCTTCAAGACATCATACTTTCATGCCAAATGCGAGCCTCTGCTTATAGGAGGTCGTTCTGAAGTTGGGGGCATAGCGGGTCCTACCGGTTGAACCAGCGGTTTGCTAGTTCTGGGCACATCCCGTTGCCTACTAGTTGAAGCCTGGAGAGTAGTTGCCAGACCAGGATCGGACAACGGAGACTGGCTCGTAGCTGGGCAAGACTGACTGTGGTACGGACAAGGCAGTCCTGCCTGATCTAGTAGCATAAACGGCGGTGGAGGTGGAGCTGAGGGCATCAGATGGGTCTACGCGTGCTGAGCTCTGTGCTGAGCCAGCTGTCTGGTTTCAGTCGCATGCACAGCCTGACTAAAAGTGCCCGCTGATGTGCCTCGATGACCAAATTTTTTGCGGTTCCACTAACATTGACGTTGGCTGGAAACGTTAGGGGGGTTCGCCTGGCGTTCCCCCTCGTCGAGGGTCATATAGGGCTTTATCAGTTCCACGATGTTAACCGAAGCGTATCCCTGGCTATTGCTCGACGAGTCATCCACTACTGGGCAGATTCTGGGAGGAATCCCAATTTCAGGGGGCATAAAGTCGCCAAGAGTATGGGATGACGATGACACCAGCGGAGCGTGTTGTTTCTTCTTGCGTCGTCACTGCTTGCCCTTTTGGGAAGAGGTCGACTGTGAAGGCGATGCAGAGGTACTGAGTACTTCTTCTGAAGGTTCCGGCTACTTCAGGCATGCCCGGATGATTCCATGGGTGTGGAAGATAGTTTTCCAAGCCGTCCAGTCGTCATATTTCTGGGACCCACGGCTGGGAACCTGCTGCCACTCGCCTTCGTTGTCGCTACCAATCTCTGACCCTACAAAGACACCTACTACTTGTGTTGGTGTCAGGCCCAACCTGACTATGTTGTTGTTGACATGGTCTTGAAGCCAGTCTTTAAACACATAGCATTTCTTGAGGTTGTTCCCCATAATCCGATGATAAGGACAGTAGTTGGGGTGATCAGTAAGATTCGCCTCCACCGACCTTCTGCACTCGGGTAGGCGCACAATCCCATGATCCAGAGCACTTCGGAAGTAACGAGGGGCCATATTCTCATTGAATGAATAAGTCTAGTTCCTTTTTTCCAAATAGGGGGCCTGGCCCTGACGAGGGGCCGAAGGGGCCTGCCGAGGAGGCGGCGCCTGATTGTCTCGCCTAGGTGGGGGTGGTGCATTGCGCGGGGGAACTTTTTGGTCCTGAGGCGGTCACTGCTGGGCAGGAGCCTGCGCTTGAGGTGGAGGACCTTTGTGGGGTTGCAGGGCTGGTGCCGCTGGCAGAAATTCTAGTTGCCTGGGGGCTTCTATTTGGGCCACCGTAGCGGGTTCGTCTCTGGAAGTCCTCCTGGATGGGATCATAGAGGACAACGAACGTGCCTAACTAGCTTATTGCAGAGCCTCCTCAAGGCGCTGAGCCTTATCTGAGAAATCTCGGAACCCTCCAGGGTAGTTCTGGAAAATCAGGTAAGGTACCAGCTCCGTTTTAACGTTCCATACACACATCTTTAGTAATTTCTCCTCAGTTAGTGGCATATAGAAGGAGTATGTAAGTCCCTTCCACCGGGCGATGAAATCTGCGACTCGCTCATCAGAACTTTACTTGCACTTAAAGAGGTCTGCAATGCTCATCTTCCGCGTGGTGGAGCTGAACTAGTATAGGAACTTCCGGTGGAGATCCTCCCAACTGGTCACCGATCCGATAGGGAGCTAGCTGTACCAGATGAATGTGGGACCTTCCAATGTTTGCACGAAACATCAGAGCTTGGTGGCTTCTTGCAGGGCTGGATTCCCCAGCATAGGGCCACACCTGGAAGAAAAATGGGCCAAGTGCTACGGCGGGTCCCCTGTCCCGTTGAAGGGAAAGAAAGTGGGGTTCCCAAAACCTAGGGGTGTGGGCATATCATCCACCCACGCGGGATACGGCTTGCCATCCGGTGGGACTGCCACCTGCCGCATTTCCAACGCTTTGAGGCGAGCTATGAGTGCCGCTATAAGATCATTCAGGTGGGGGTACCTATCTTGATGGGGATCCCTAATCACAAGTGTGTTGCCAGGTTCTTCAACATGGTAGATGGCTTCGGTGGGTCGTGGAGCGACTGGCGGAATGGCCTGTGGGGCGACTAGGGGAACCCAGGCTGGATTCTTCCGATTGCCCCGTCATTCAGGAGGGTTTGGAGAGACGTATCACGCCCTCTTGCCGTAAGTTCCGGCTTCTGCCCTGTCTGCGGAAGTAGCATGATCAGGGTTGCCTGGAGGCGTCTCACCGGGGGGAAATTGTTCTTGCCCCTGATTCCCCGTCTTGGGATTACCATAGTCGGGTCGCCGCTCTACAGCGCGCTCGGCCAAGAGTTCGTCTGTCAGACTCTTCTTCTCAGCAAACTGCTGGCGTAACGCGGCCTTCTCAGGATCTTCATCCGTCTTCTGTACAGAGGCGGACGGGTCGAAGTGCTTGACAGTTCCTACGTGCTCCTTACCCTTACCGGAATTTCGACTGAGTACCAGTGACTCGGTGGGTACAGGGAGGCCTAGAAGGTTCCTCTGCTGACGGGTATCCCTCCCTGATGGGTCTAGCAGTGGTGGTACGCCCTCAGGGGGTAATTATCCATCAAGAAATTCAAGCTCGTCTTCCTTGTCCACTACATCAGCCATGTGGACCACGACCCCTCTCGAGGGCATGCCCTCAATGTCGCATAACCAATCGGGCTGCTGTCGGATAGGTCTGAAGAGGAGAGAGGCATAGTGTCCCCAGCCACAGACTTTCACATGGGGGGTAGCTTCCCTGAGGACTCTGTGGAGTACTTTGAAACTCTGAACACATTTCCGTTGAAGGGTGCTCTGACGGCCTGGTGACTCAGGGTGCTGGGCCACAGGGAGTGCAGCAAAATCGATCAGGCGACATTGCTCGCCAATTTCTTCAAAGTGCTCTCGACTTTTGGGGTACATCACCCGCTCGTAACGAAGGAGGAAGTGTGTCGCCCATAGGGTTCGGCAAAAGCACCCCACTTCTTCTGGGGTAAGGGACTCTGGTGCACGAAAGTTCAGAGCCTCCGTCGGCCAGAACTTCTCCGGGAAGTGATTCCCAGTGAGATTGATCCAGAAGCTCCTGGGTTCGGACTCGGGGTCTGGCCTTGTATTTCCCCACTCATCAACCGAGGGATGCTGAGGAACCGGTAGCGGTACCGAGGTGGACTGCTGGGATAGTAAACTTGGCGGCAGGGAATACAGCGAATGAGCTGACTGGACGCCGAATTCCGGGCCATCCTCTGAAGAGTGAGGTGACCTGACCATGATATCACGATATGATGGGTTGATAGCCACAGCTTGAGACACAGGAGTTGCGGTTGCTGGCGATAGGTCATGTCGTTTCTCTACCACCTTTGGTCCCCAAAATAGCTCTCAGTGATCTCTGGTAGAGGCAGAGGGCACTTCTGGTGACGATGGTGGTGATTGCGCAGTCAGGACCTGTAGAATTTCCACAATTTCTTCCTCCTAGATGTACCTGCAGAGAGAGGTGGGAATCCGGTGGACCTCGCATTCCGGGAGAATGAGGTTGACATGCTTGGTTCCTGCCCCAGTCCTTGATGTGGAGGAGTGGGGAGAAGGTTCCATCGCTGAGTCGCATTCTGCTTCAGAATCCGAGAAACGAGCCGGTTTGATCTCCACCCTCCCCCCCCAGGATTCTTCCAATGACGGCGACGACCCACTCTTCTACCCCGGGGTGGCTCTTCGGGACAAGGTTAATTCTCAATATGTAGTCTTGGGGCGGCTCTGGCGCCGTGGTGGAGAGGGACCCCGCTTGAGGTGGCCGGGGTGCGAGGGGAACCAGGGAAAATATCGATGGGTACATGGGGAGGACCTCTATGGACGGTGCGGGCGAAGCGAGGCTGACCTTCACTCCTCAAGTTTCTGGGGCCAGGAGGACCTTCGCCAGTTGCAGAGAGGACATAGGGAGGACCCCCACGTTGGAGAAGGACCGGATGGACAATGCCTTCATATCGCCGATCGGGGACAGGAGGAGGGACTTCATACCCTACATAGTGGGAGAGGGACAGGTTTCCGCACCGAGCGTCACTGCCACGGGGCGGGTCTTCCATCGGGATGGGGGTAGCACGAGGCATACCTCTGTGACGAGCTTCGGAGTGGGGAAATCCCATGCTCTGTGGAATGGTGGTACGGAGAGGACCTCCGTATGGAGTGACGTTACCGCGGATTGGTTCGCGGCAATCATTGCTCGGGCCTGCAACCCCGAGAGTCAACCCAGCCTTCCCGTGGGGCGGCTGAGGCCTTGATCCCGGTCAGGTGAAGGAGTTCCCCTGCTCAGTGTATGCAGGAGCTCCATGATGTACTTCGGCGGTGGCTTGGGCCACAGTAGTTGTTGACATCGACATATCTTGGCAAGCGTCCTCAGCCCGGGCCCGACGCTGACGTCGGGTCAGACGAGCTGGCGCAGGTGGTGCAGGGGCATAGCCTACCTGCTCTTCCTGCGAAGTCGGGTAGCGGAACTGACGCGGCCGAATGGGAGCCCTTTCCTAGAGCCCTTGGATCGGGACTTTGAGTGGGCCGAGCTGAACATCACCCATCTCATCAGCATAAGGCGAGGAGTCGTTGAGGCGTTCAGGGGACAGGCTCCCGAAACGATTGAACATTAGGGTGGGGAGCAGGGGCTCCCTGCGCGGCCTGTTAGGGCGGTGTTGACGGTGGGGCCTGGATGCCTCCAGGTCTAGCCGGGCCATATCCCGAGTTGGGATGACCCCTTCCTCCTCGTACTTGCATACAAGGATGCTTATCACCCTTCACTGTATGATCTCTGACGGGGAAAGGAGACATGGGCGCCCCTTATTCGCTGATGTAGAGGCCACCGTGGCAGAAATGGAGCCACGTGGGGCGGTTGTGCCGGCGTTGCCCCCGCCCCTGCATAGGCGAGCGGGTGGTGATTGTGTCCCCACAACAGCAACCTGGTTCCTGGGAAACAGAGAGATCAACTCATCAGTACCTCAAGGAAGTGGATCAACAACCAGTGCCCCAACGTTATTCCCTTCTCCATGCTGGTAAGAGGGATCCATGCCAACACATTGCATAATGGAATTCCCCACGTTCTACCATCCCAACTTCCGGTGAGTTTCACGCCAGGCCCGCCATTTTCTTGGTGGGACCCGACGCCAGATATCTGGATCCGGCGACATGTCAATCTACTAGTGTCTCGAATGCTACTAATCTCCACATTGAGGAGAAGGGTTTCACGTCGGGTTCACCATTTCTGTTTCCGACACTTTCGCCGGGGTACGCGCGCATCCGTATGCGGAGGAGGACGCGCTGCACTGTTGCCCCGCATTCCCGCTTTCCAAAGGCGGGTGGCATTCACTCCTTATTTAGGTACATATGCTCCTTGATCGAAACGGGATGACGGGATGTCAGTTCTTCCTTCCGTGGATTCCTCCTTGGAACTCATAACCTAGTCCGGGTCTCCCTCATAGATTTAATACGTTGTTCGTGAAACTCTTCCCAATGCCATGTTTCCATGGATGCTAGTTAATTACACTGCTTTTGTCGGGACATTCCAAAGGGTCCGTTCAGGGCAACAAGCTTCAGTCGGGGGAGTAGTCACGTCGAGGCATCAGTAGCATTTCTGGATGCTGGGAAACTGGCGTGTTTGTCTTTTGTACCTTTTCATGGGGCTTCTCGAGGGCGTGGAAGCCTGAGGCATCCCACATCGAGCGCGGGGAATTATTTTCCATAGACATATATCTGAGGTTTTCCTCAGCTTCCTGTGTTTAACACAGGGTATGCCACAGGTTTAACGTCCAACGGAGACAGATCAGCCTGATCAGAGCATTAGCTGGAATGGATCAGATTGAGGGGTTTCCCTTGAAGGGGTGCCGATACCAGGACCAGCCCATGGGAGGCTAAGAAGAGGAGCGGAATGGTATGATCTTTCCGGGATATGGTAGTCCGGGTGAGAATCAGGATGGGTGATGGAAAGTTGAATGAAGTGGAGGGGGAATGAAACGGGACCATCGCAAGGGCGACAGTAAAGTTGGGCTTGAGCCTTGAAGAGACTTCCTACGTATCCCCGTGGCAGGGAATCAAAGTTCGCGTAGTTTGGGATGGTGCTGGTGGACCGACGTGAAGGTGGACCTTGGTCCGATGGATGTCGTCAATGAACCAACGTGAAGGTGAACCCAGGGGTCCACTGGTGGTGGGATTGAACCTCATGAAGGCTTCCTACATTCCATGCCTTGACATGGATCAAAGTCCCTGTAGTTTGGATGGAATGTGGAATACAGTTTAACGTCATGTGGGACAGGGGGGGGGGGACCGATGTGAGTTAGGCCGGGATGACTGGGTGATGGGCTTGAACCTTATGGGGGCTTCCTACGTACCATGCCTTGACATGGATCAAATTCCTCGTAGTTCAGGTGGTGTGTCGGCGAACCGACACGAGTGAGGACCTTGGTCCGGATGGTGTGGGGCTTACACAATAGGCTGCCCAGGTGTTGGTGAACTGATGCAAAGAAGGTCGGGGTGACCAACAGGTGGTGGGCTTGAACCTCTGGGAGGCTTCTTACGTACCATGCCTTGACATGGATCAAAGACCACATAGTTTAAGTTGGACGCTGGAAGGCCGACGTGAATGAGGAGGACCAGGGGGTCCTAGTGGTGGTGGGATTGGACCTCATGGAGGCTTCCTACGTACCATGACTTAGCACAGATTAAAGACCACGCAGTTCAGGTTGGTCACAACGACTTGCCGCTGGACCGGAATGCAGTTTAACGTCGTGCGGGACGAAGATGAACCCTGACGTGAATAAATGATGGGTGGGATTGAACCTCAGGGAGGCTTTCTATGTACCATGCCTTGACATGGATCAAAGACCTCGTAGTTAAAATGGGTGTACGGTTTAATGTCATGCGATACAGGGGAATACAGTTTAATGTCATGCTGGACAAGGGTATACAGTTTAACGTCATGCCGGATGAGAAGATGACGAGTGGTGGGCTTGAACCTCATGGAGGCTTCCTACGTACCATGCCTTGACATGGATCAAAGACCTCGTAGTTCAAATGGATGTGCAGTTTAATGCCGTACTGGATGGGGGGGAATACAGTTTAACATCATGCTGGATGAGGTATTGTCATGGAAAATTCCAACTCTAAGCCCACGTGAGTCATGCTCAGTGTGAGAAACAAGAGGCAGCAAGGACCAGACGATCACGCCGCGAAGGGTGCGTCTGTGATAAGCGAAGAGGGGCTTACGCGTTAGGCGACCCATGGTGCTGGGACTTACTCCAGTATGGAGGCCCGAAGTACGGAAAAGCGCAACAAAAGAGGGATTTGGGACCAATGTTGGGAGGTGCCTCGTTCCCTGTAGCGCCCTCCACTGACCTTGGTAGTGGGGAAGTATGGAGATGCAGGGGTGCAGCCATCCGTTGAGGGACTAGGGGGGGATTACACCAAGGTGGTTGCCCTTCTCCCGTGGACATACGCCGCTTTGATAAGGAGAATATCATCCCTTGTGGGGGGAGTGATTACATTCCTGTGGAGACGAGTGGCGTAAAGAATGGCCGAGCTGGGGGGACCCTGCGTGTGAGGTACGGGGTCAGGTCACAGTTTAACATCATGCGTTGAGGACGTGGTGCTTGGTAGTTTAACGTCCTACAGCTTGGATGAGGTGGGTTTACTCCACACCCCTAGGACTTACATGACTGGCACCCTTTTCTCCTTGGGGGAGGGAAGGTACCAGTAAGGCCGTGGTCAAGGGGGGTCATAGAGCGAACCATTTAGGATTCCACGTTAGCATGGCTATGCAAAAAAGCAATAGTCGTTAGCATGCCTATGCGAAGAAGCATTAGGCGATGCAACTCTACGAGTGGTGTTGTCCGTGGGACTTTGAAATTACATCGTGCAAACCTGGAGGGTTGCACGGGGAGAGGAATTGCCAAGAAGAGGAGTGTGCTTCGCGAAGTGGGGTGCCTTGGCCTTAGCATGGGGCAGAGGTGTGAGTGGAGAGTTCTTCGTGAAGTGGAATAGTATTCGCGGAGCACTGCCTCGTGAAGAGGAGGTGCCTCACGAAGTAGGGTACTGTGGAGTAGTGTGCTTCACGATGTGTAGCAATCCTGCCTTATCATGGGGATCACTAGTACATGATGGGTGTTTCGCGAAGCATAAACGCTCCACGACTGCCCGGGATCCCTTGGGAATCCCCCTCCTTCACGAATTCCCTTGAGCTTTGCGAAGGGCATCCCTCTCGGAAGAGGGGCTCAAAACGAGACAAAGCGAAGGCGTCATGTGAAGTAGAAGTACCTCACGGAGCTCATGATTCTCGGGGCAAAGGGTGCTTCGTGATTCGGGAGTGGAGAAGCCGAGAGGTCGGATTTTCCATCCTCCTGGACTCAGGGGGAGCCCAGTATTTATAGGCAAGGGGCGCCGCGAAGCAGAACTCATGCACCGCCTCCGGTGCTTCGCGGTGGGCTCACGAACGTCGGGCCGTTCGCGGAGAGGTACCGCCTCCGGTGCTTCGTGGCGGGCTCGCGAACGGCAGGCCGTTCACAGAGATGTACCGCCTCCGGTGCTGCGCGGGACCACGATGCTCGGGGGTGCTTCGCGTCGATGCTTTGCGAGGTAGCATGCGAGGCTTCTTTTTCAGCCCTTCCTTTCGTGCAATATTTTGGCGCCAACAGTAAGTGATTATGTTTTTCATAGATTCTAAACATGTAGAAGTGTTATATGTTTCAGTTAGAAATTAAAACTAATTGCACAATTTATTAGAAATTATGACATCCTAGAAAATGTTGGACCAGTATTCCAACAAGTAACTTTGTCTCAGATATTATCTCAGGTACACAAATCTTTTCATGTTTTGATTTTGAGAAGGTATTATCTTGATTCAACTCATTTTATTGAGCCCAGAATAAGTTCAGTTAGAAGAGAACCATTCTTATGAAGATAAACCTATTCAGATTCCTAATCCAAGAGACAAACTATTACAAAATAAGTTAATTCATCAAGTAATTGTTTTGTGGAGAAACCACATGATTGATGGAGTAACTTGTGAATCTAAAAATGTTATTATTTAAAAGTATCCTCATGTATTTAATAAGTAAATAAAAAAACATTTGGACACAATTTATAGAATACAAGGATAATGTAACAACCTAGGTACCAATAAAATAATTTGTTATTAATTTTGGAATTAAAATTTTTAATTCATTATAAATTTGTAATGAAATAAGTGATATTTATTGAAATTAATTTATACTTATGGAATAAAAACATGACATTAAAAATATTAACATGGGCATTAAGAATATCAACTTGTCCAGTAGAACATTAACCTCACTTATGAGAGTATTAAAAAATTATCTTATAAGGGTAATAATGATATATTTATATGGTGGAATAAGTAAATAAATATTTTTCAAATGATAAATTAACTATTGGGATTTTTTTGATGACAATGCTCAATCTATCATAGTCTTTATTCAAATTAATAAACTATTGAAAATAATATTGAGTAAACACCCCTCTTCTCCATTATAAATACCACACTCACCCCTCTACTACTCACATCTCAAAACCATTCTTCGTGATTAATTTATGTCCAATTCCCATCCCAAACCTCATACCAACATCAATGATATTTTGGTCTCACAAAAGGATAGAACCAAGGTCCTTAAGATGATTATTATGGAGGATAATTCAAGAGGTTAAAATCCTCTTTTATTTTCTTTTATTTTTATTTAAATTCTTTTTCTTTTTCATAATATCATAACCTCCCCTTTAAAATGAGCCATAAAAACTTTATGATCATATATTTACTAGTTTTTTATAATTATTATATAAAAATTCATCACCATACTTCTTATCCTCTCTCTTTTTTCTAAAAATAAAAACATCATCTGTGATGTGTTGATTTATCAACCTTATCAATGATATGTTTTTAATTTCAATTACTACATTCAATTATAGTCATAAATCCATTAATATTGTTAATTAATAATTTATTATACATATTACATGTTATATTATTTTCTTGAACTATATTTTATACAAAATATTAATTAATGAAACAAATGTGGTTCATAATGATCAAAATTACAAAAAATGAACTAACATTCAACACTAATGTTTTATCTAACAATTCATTATCATACTATATAACTAGGATGATATATAAGACCATTTAATACTATGTAAGTTCATTAAAAACAGTTCATTTCAAATCAGGAGTTTTTCTACCTTAGGATATGAAAATCCATAAAAAAGAGACCATGGAATCCATGAAATAAATGCACCCAAAAGAATGAAAATAACAAAATATAATTAATAAATGGGTTGAAAGATGCTATGAGAATAACATATAAGTAATTATATATATCAATATAGTTATTTAATATATTAATAAAACTCTCTAAACCATTATACAATAGTTTTGAACATGTTGAAGTAAGATGAACATTAGGTAAGGTAATTATTAACGTAGTTTCTATTATTTGGGTTATCCTTATCCTTTATTGATTATGTTGTACAATTTTTTTTGGAAAATAAATTTTTATTAAATTTTTATTTTATTATGTGCATTTATTATATATATATATAGTCCTTTCATTATATTAATTATCACTTCAAATATATGATATTTCAAAGGGGCATTTTGTTTTAAAATCCACTTTTAAACACCAATTTTTTTTAAAATTTAAGTGGTTTGTTTTTATGAAAATTTTCTTATTTAATAATTATGTTCTGGTTCTTGGAAATTGTTTATTATTAAGGGTGTTACCGATATATCCAGCCAATGAATTGGGTATATTTATGTTGGAAGGTCCACTGTATGGTTACTCCAAGTGTAACGGTGATAGCTACACCATAAGGTAACTGTGAGGGTTACATTATATGGTATACATGAGGGTTACATTGTGAGGTAGTTGTGAGAGCTAAAAAACCTATTTTATCCATAAGGGTTATGATATTATGAAAGTTATGAAACAAGTTACCTTTTTGGTATTATTTATTTTTTCTTTGTTTTAGGGAAATCTCATTCTTTCACAAAGTAACTAAATTATACATTTTTGGTGAGAAGTTTGTATTTTTGAGAATGATTTCATATGTTAATAAGTATTAATGTACTAATTATTTATTTCCTTCTTTTTATATCCCTTACATGGAATTTTTTCTCATCTCAAGATTTAAAATGTTTTTATAGGGTTTATGGATGGTTAAGAGAAAACTAGAAGCCAATATGAATGTTGTGAAGACTTCTCAGGGTGATATTTCATATTTTTATTAAAAAAATAGATATTTCTTTAGCTATACCCAATCTCTATGGTTATGGATTGATATGTATGATTTATTTCCTAATTTTCTAAAAATCTAAACTGAAAATATATTTGGTAATGTAAATAAGTGAATTATAAATGAATTTACTAGATTATGTAATGTTTAAGGCTCTGTCCTTATATAATTTTATTGGTTATCATCTTGTGACTATTAGAAAATTAATCATAAAATATTACTTTAAAATATTAGAGATGAAATTCTGAGACATATTCCCTATAGAAATCATCAAGTGGACTCTTATTTTTTGTAAACTAAAATCCACACCATTTAAACACTTAGTCAATTAGGGATCAACCATGTGTAATGAAAAGTTTATTAGGGATAATAATTCACTATGTAGAATCCATCCATCTTCCATTGTGACATGGTACACCTTTATTAAGAGGATTGACTTCAACATACTAATATTTTTTTTCTATTTCATGAATACTAATGAGGACTCTTTGGTGGGTTTTCCCGTATACATACTTTTTGAACATGGAAGTTCATAGTGGTACTGAATTATGAATGATATGTTACACAAGGACTATACATGGGGTTCCATAAAGAAAATATTCACCAAAAAAATTTAACCCAAAATATTTTGTGTTATGATGAAATAATATTTCTAAAACATGGAGCAAGGGAAACATATGATTTTGTAGAAATCCCCATATTTATCTTTGTATGTGCACCTAAAACTTAATAATGTGACAAAGGATTACCTAAATGATTGTAGGATTGAGATGTATATAAGGGTTTATATTAAGTTAATGTTTCTTTTCATGTTCCTTTCAATATTCATGGAGGAAGAAAAAATAATTGAATTAATGAGGAATACATATCAATGAAGTCATTTTTAGGTGGTGCTTTAGTTTATATAGTTATTAACCAGGGTGCTTCTTCAATCCACAATATGAAATATAATGGTGCTAGGTTTTATTTAGTACATGTTTAAAGAGATTCATCATGATGGTGGCATGTATTTTTTTTAATAATGTTGATATTTTATACATACCAAACCAAACTATTTTAAGGATCCAAAAAATGTTCATTTTCATAAAGGACCTGGATATATATTGTGTTTCTATAGAAGGATTCCCCAAGTCAATAAGACTGTATACTCTATCAACTTGTGTTCGATGGTTATTTCTGATTCTTCTAAGCGTGGTGGTTCATACCCTTATGCCAAGAAGAATTTCCATGAGTAAAATAAATCTCATTGATGATTTGAGGCCTCATGTCATTATGTAGTGGTGAATATAGAATTTGAATCAAAGGAAGGGTTGGATACTATTAGAGGCACATCATTTATCTTATTTTATATAGTACAATGTTTATTTGATAAAGGTGTTACTCAATCTATTATATCATCAATGTATGTTGACATGTTTGGATTATGTGTGAATCTTATATCACTCTTATTTGTTTTTTCCATTCCTTATAGAAACAAATTTGGACAAGGTTTTAAGTGATCAACTTTTTTGGTGAAGATAAATGTGTTCAAAGTGGTGGGGAATTTCTAAAATATTTATTTTAATATCATCAACCAAATTATTGGAATGTATTGGATGATTAGTATTTTGGACCTAATTGAATGTTATTACAGATTCAATGAGTTTTTATCTTTTCATGGACTCTCTCATATATTTTTTGGTGTGTGAGATTATAGATTTGGGAAATCATGGATTTTATTACTATATTCTGGATTTATATCATTGATGTTTTCAAATATTTTTCTTTATATATTTGATCATAGTTTGAGCTTCAAACTGTTATAATTATTGAGTGTGTACCCTGATGTGTTTCTTGATATCTTTTTCTAGGATTCCATCTTATAGAGAAACTTAATTTAACATTGAACTTCTCTCTAGTATGATAAAAAATTCTACTCCATTTTATCACTTAGAATATTCTTAGTTGAGGGATACTAATGATTAGTTTATAGATCTTGAGGCTAAAGTGTTTATTTATCCCTCAATGTCACCTAGGGATTATTATCTCTTCTTTTCCAAGAATCCATAATAATTAATTATATATTTTTTTGGATTATTGAAATCTTAATTTAGTAATTGTTAATAATATGTATCCCTATAAAAGGATTGATGATATCTTTGATCAAATCAGAGGGGTTTATTGGTTTTGAATGATTGATCTCTGATCAGGTTATAACCAATTAAGAGTTTGATAAGAGGATTTAAATAAGACAACATTTTGGATATAAACATTTTATATATGATTGGGGTATCTTAGTTCTTCGTGAAATGGGAATGGAGGTAATGTTATAGTATCATCCCATAAAAGTGTTTGATATTTGAAGATTCTTTGGATTTACTAGTTCTTATAGGTGGGTTGTTGAAGAATTTTCCAATCTTTCATATCTAAATTCATATTTTCCAAATATGGGTGTAAATATTTTGTTAAATGAAAAAATTTAAGAACATTATATAATTGAAGGTATGGTAGAGTATAGATCCAGTTATGATACTTCATGAAATAGGTTCAACATATGTTGTTATGTGCAATGCTTCAGGTTCACATTTTTGGTGTGTCTTGGTGCATGTAAGGAATTTGGTGGTATATGGATCTTTTCATTTGTATAATCATGATAACAACTACCCCACCCATGATCTTGAATTGGAATTAGTAATTTGTGAATGCAAAATGTGGCATCATAATCTCATTTTGGAGCAATTTTTAGGATATTATGATCACAAGAGCGTAATATATATTTTCAACCAGATGGATTTGAACTTATGATAGAGTCATTGATATGAGTATCATTATAGTAGTGATTTTAAAATTTCTTATACTCATAGGGAATTAAATGTGTTCTTCGATAAATTGAACCAAAAATTATAGACTAAACTCATGAGGTACTTAGTAGAGAAGTGTTCTATGGTGATTTTATTCACTAAGATGATATTGTGAGTGGAAGAGGTTGGTGGGAAGGTTTTGATATCATCATTTATTGATGAGTCATTGTTTAATGACTACTTTTGACTTGATGAGGTGAAAACCAATTATTATCAATGCATTGGAGAAATACTAATTTTTTTGGATACCATAGGCGAGTGGTTTTATTGTCCCTTTGGTAATTTGTGTTTTTGAATTATTTTTGTTGTTCATATATATATGAAGAAGGTATTGATGGAATGTGAACATCGGTCATGTTAGTATGTACACAATGGAATAGTCAAGATGAAGAATTATTTTAGATGTTGTAATTGGTGTTCAGGGAAGAGATCATCAGTTGTAGTTTTCATGTAATGGTGAATGGCATGTCTATGAATTAAGGTAGAGTAACATAGACTTGTTGGTTTTTTTTGAACCATTAACAATTCAGGTATATACGAGAAATGAAATGTTCATGGGATTCATCATTTATTTATTCAATAATTCCTCTATTAAGTATGAGGTTTGGGTGGTCATTGATTGACTTATTAAATTGGATCATTTTCAACCAATAGAAGAGACATATAAGGTGGATAATATCATGCACATGTATGTCCAATAGGATAGAAGATATCATGCAATTTACTCTATGATTATTTTTGATTGGGACACAATGTTCACAACTTGGTTTTGGATAGGTTTAAAATAGTTTATGGGTTTCTTTTGAATATAAGCAGGTTATCTCATCCACATATAGATGAGAATACATCGAGGTCTATTAATTATATTGATTATATGCTTTCAGAATGATTTTATGATTTTGGTGGTCCATGGTAAAATAATATTCATCTTGTTGAATTTTTCTATAACAATAGTTATCACACCTTGAATATGATTGATTCATATGAAGCGCTGAATGAGAGACCATGTAGATCTCCCTTTTTCCAGGAAGACATAGTAGGGTGGTCCATGGTTAAATGTGCCCATGTTAAAGAGACAATAGAAATGTGGTAGTTGATCAAGATGTGGTTGGTGATGGAATAGATACATCATAATTACTATTGATATCATAATTGATGGCCTATATTGTGTAAGGTTAGTGATGTGGTCTTTCTTTGAGTCTCACATCACATGGGATAACAATAGTTAGGTAACCAGTGTAAATTGACATTGAGGATTATTATCCCTTTTGAGAGAATGAATATACTTTAAAAGGTGGTTATTGGTTAGATTATCATATATGATAACACTTTTTCACAACATGTTTCATTTTTCCTAGATGAGTAGGTGTCTAATACACCCTTTTCAAGTTATTTAATTAGATTATTTTGATCATTATCCTGACACCACTATGGTTGAGAAAACAGTTCATATTATCATTCAACCTAAAATGTGACTATGTAGTAAATAAATTCATTGGGTTTATTGTGGGAGAGTGGATGATATACACATGATATGTGGGAGAAATATTATTAATGTAGATGCAACAACATTCCTTATCAATGAGTAAATTATAATGAGAAATTTTTGAGGATAGAATGATATTATAGTGTTGAACATTGTGACACCCTTCATGGTTTGGTACAATCACTTTTATTTTATAAAAGTTAATAATTAAATTTATGGAAATTTTAGATTTAATTTGGAATTTTCCTAGTTTTCTATAGGATTTTTTTCTATCGAGGGTGTTTTCTATAGTGTGTAGTAGTCATTCTCTTACATTGTCTATTTGGGAGAATCATAGTGTCTTGTGAGAGAAGTTTTGGGCCCAATTCCTTTTCTCACATAGTTGTTCCATGGTGGTATGATATGTAATAGGTATTCTTTTATTATGGCATAATGTGGGAGGATATAGAATTGTTTCCAAGGGGTGGTATTTGGTTATTTATACCCAATATAGTACCCTAGATGAAAATTTTTAGGCTATACCATAGCCCACTTTTTGAGAGGCTTGGTTATATGGAATGGTGTCTTCAGCTACACAGTACACATTCCTAATGATAATGGAATTTGGGTGATGTTTTTCCACTATATCCACAGGATAGTATATTGGGGGGTGAATGTGGCAATTACATGGGCTTTACATTCACGTCTGGTGGCTATAAGGTGTGGTCTAAAATGCAACATCAGGGTATATAACTTCTTTAATACCAATAACTTTTCAAATACCCTCAAATCTATGAATTGATCAACCCTTATTTATAAAATCATAGGCACCCAAGGAATATATTTGAAAGCCCTTAGATCCCATTTTTGTTAAAATCTATCCTCATCATTGGGAAGTTGATTCATGGTGATTACCCTATGTTATTCGGGGTAGGTGAATATATTAAAAGGTTCCAATTCATTAATTTTCTAACTATCTTATATAACAAATTAGGATTTCTTATGAAAATTATAGATTTTATATCATGGATTAATTTATTAATTAAATCTATTATTAAATTTATTTTCTATTAAAATAGTTTAGAAAAAAAATGTGACGATGAAAATCCATAAAGATCTTTTTTTAATACAAATGGATTTTCGAGCATGGAAGAATAGATACATAATTTATAAAATGATTTATAAATTTGGACAAACGATTCTTAATTTCTTTGGATAGGCATGCCAAATTGGGGACATTAGATGTATGGTTAATTAGACATATCAATTTAGTGTTTTCAATGAAACAAGATGATTTTTGATATAAACATATTATTATGTTACACAATATCAATTTGATTCCTATTTATCATGGTTTAGGATTCTTTTTATGTCTAGAACATATTATCATTGGTTAAAACCCACTTTTTTATTTTTCACTGATTCTTTAATTAACACATGATGGTGTATCTCATGGTTAGTTTTCACATTCGTATCATTGTATATCTATGGATTGATTGATTATGATCACCTAAATTATTACACATAATTATAATATTGTTGGATTAGGTGAATATGAAAGGTGATTACAAATAGAAAAATGATTTTTATAATATGGTTTGATCTTAATAAATTAGATCATAATATATATTTTTTAATTATTGAGTTAACATTTTTGGGATATTAAATTATATATATATTCATTAATGAAATCCTTCAAGTTTTTTTTCTCACACACTAGTTTTTTATTTAGAAATATGTAGAAGTGAATATGAAGGATATATTTAAATGGAATAGTGTCATGGAGTTCAATTTCTTATCTTTAGTCTCATCAACTTTATAATGGGATTCTTATGTGGTGACAAAAGGTCACATCGAGTTTTTAACTTTTGGGTTTTCTTTTATTCTATTTCTTGTTTATCACTATGGGAATACCATTTTATATCTCATTGATTTTACCAATATTTCTATTTCTATTATTATTTTTCTTTAGTTCCACATGATATTGGTTTCATTTTACTACACCTTACCTTGTGGAAGGCCTTATTGAGTGAATTTTCTAATTTCTTTAGGATTTTTCGTCACATGACATAAGGATATCATGTACCTACCAAGTGTAAGGGCCCAACTTTGTGATTTTCTATCATTGTGTGCATACCCTTATAAAGGGGAATCATTCAATGATGGTCACCATTAATGATTACAAAGAAAAAAACTTCAAATGTAATATTAACACACATAATACTGTAAATCATAAAAGTCAATGCATAAAATATCATTATAAAGATTTTTTAGAAACATAAAAAACATGTGATGATAATTATATATGGTAACATTATAATCTAGAAATACTAATGGAAAAATTGACATATACATGTCCCATAGTTACACACACGCACCAACAACAAAACACAAATAAAATGGTACAATATGATATACCATCAAATCAATCAGGTAATGGAATCCTGACCATAAAAGAGTCACAAAATGTGTGGAAAATCATAATTTATAGGTTTTGAAATCAATATCATGGTTCTTGAATGAGTAATCTCCCAAATTACATTCATGTATCAGTTTGTACAAATCATTTAACAAGGAATCCTAGAATCAATTATAATTGTTTTCTTTACAAAATAAGAAAAAATCTAGATGTGATAACACTTTATCCCACATGGTTAATTTTAAAATAACTTGCATACTATATAATATTTTAACAATTGATCTCTCAATGAATAATTATAAAAAAATGTGAAAATATTTAATCTATCTATAATAACCAGTTGTAATCATATGTTAATTCATTATTATTCTTAGAAAATTCCATGTTTTTTTCATATAATGATTTTCTACAATTTTTATCTTGACATTTTTTGAATGATTATTTTTCAATTAAACAATTAGAATAATACCAAGATATTACCGGGTTTTAAGCAAATTAAAACCTAGGGTTGTTGAGAAAAGAAGTAAGTAATAAAAATAAAGGAAATGAGTAGAAGGTTTTAGATTGATCAAAAGGGAATTAGTTTATCTTGTATAAAATAACTTTAGGCCAATCAAACTCAAAAATATATTCAAAATTATTTGATATAAATATTCAAATATTTTTAGGATGACAACCCATACACCAGTTAAAAACATTAATAACAAGAAGTTAAATAAATAATCTAGTTTTTTTAATCATTTTTAAATTACGACATGTGAAATCCATCACAAAAGAGAGTTATGAACATAAAACTAGGTAAGAGAAAGAATTATAACGATTCAAGTATTTTAAAATATTCAAAATAATTTATTGGTTCATGATTGAAATGGAAACCCAAAAAAATATTCAATGTTCATGTTTTTTCATTAAGAGGGTGTTTCAAAAGAGTAACATGTGTTTACACTTATGAGGCTCATAGAAATAACATGATATTATGAAATTAACACAATATTTAGAAAATTATTTATACACATATACTACATTTCAAAATTGGGTGTTACACTTTTGAAAAATCTAATGTACTATCACACATCAATTAGATATTTTTTCACCCTTATGTATTATAGGAAATATAAAACATAACATTAAAAACCCATAGAAAAATCCTTCAACCATTATGCATCGTTTATAAATCCTAATTTACCCTAACATAATGAAAAATTCATATTTAAGTATAAATATTATATCTAAAATTATTAATGTTTCGCATAAAAGATTAAAAAAACAAAAAATGGGTATTTATTAAAATAAAGTTGTTACAATCATCCCTAAGTAATTCTAATCATTAATAAGTACCCTCAAGTGTTTACCTCAAACCACTTTTACACTATTCCTAAACATCTAAATCAATCTCCCCTATTTTCCACCTAGACTAATTGATATTTTAATTGAATATAGACATGTGGTATCATCTTCCTATAAAGGAAATTCTTACTCAAGTCCAAAATCTACACTGGGAATTCCATAATCTACATTGGGAATTCCATATGAAACACATCAGGTTCTAGATCAACATCTATATAGTCAATAAAATTTATAATATTCTTCGTATACCTCTGAATTTGAGACACATAAAACACATCATGTATACCTTGAAATCAATAAGGACGATATGAATGGTACGCCACCATCCTAACCCATTTAGTGATCTCAATGGGACCATAAAAATTACTAACTAGATTAAAATTCTTCTTGAAACACCAATGGCCTAACCAAGGATTCACTCTAAGGGAATATCTATTTCCAATAGTAAAACCTATAGATATCATCTTAATATGGTAACAAGATACATTTTTTATCTTATTTTTTATTACTCTTCAAAATTAACTTCACTACATTAGAGGCCTCCTAAACCAAACATGGCCCTACAAACACTACCTCACAATACTCATTCACATAAAGAGATGAATAATCCACCAAAGTATATGATCCAAGCATTATGGATACCTTATGTATGCAGATTGTCTATAATGAATATTTGTTTGTCTGAGAATGGTACGCAGTTCACAATCTGAGACGAGTCCCTAAGAACTTCTATAATAACTTTAAAAATAATGATAAAAAATTTTCATATATATTATACACAATTATCAAGGGAACTTGATGAAATAATATTATCTCATGGGTATAGATCATTCAAAACTCATCTACTAAGTTACTCTCATGAATCGATATAAAATTATAATCTTTCCTTAAAAGATAAAAATTCATAGAATATGAATCAAGTCACCTTTGAGTCCTAGGAAACCCCATAAAAATTCCATAATTAAGTCCTACCATATCCACATGGGAACATGATATTTCAAGTGTAAAAAACATGAAATTTATGGTCATCCATATCCACTAAGAGGTATGGAGAAATGGAAAAAATCCATAAATGTCCCTCCTCATTCTTTTCCACCAGAACCACTGCCTAAAAATATGTTACATTATAATTTATCAAAGATGTATCACCCACCTGGAGCCCCATGTCAGCTCCTTACCAATGGAATTAGTGATTCAAACGCTCTCATGTACAAGGATAACATCAATTCTATGTAACGATTATCTGAATTTTGGGTCACAAAAAAAATATTGTTCCAACATCATAGAACACCCTAGAGCAACCTTATTATTATCTTTTTCATATACTACTTATTAATATTTGACCACAAATGGGTATCATATCATAGATCACTATTCCTTTGAATAGTTTATCCTCTAAATAATCCAACAATCTCATCATGCACCATTGTTCCTCTGAAGGACATTCACCAAACTTCTGAGCTATATGTTACTTATGGATAAGATCAACTTCGACAATGTTTCCATTACAAAATACATAATATATCTCAATGTTGAACACATATATATTATCTACCCATATTAACATATTCAATTTGCAGTCCCTTTATTTTAATATATAAATGAGGCTTTTGTGGTCCTTGTAGATAACTAACCTCTTGCTGAAGATATAGATTCACCATCACTTCAATGTGTAGACCATAGACGATATATCCAAGAAGTGGGTAGGAAATTTCCACTCATGGGGTTGAAAATAACCTGAAACACAATCTCCTACCCTCTCTATCTACATATATACTACTCTAAATCCAATTCAAGAAGTGTTATAGTATGTTATATGAAAAATTACTGAATTGATAAGGATTATAAACTAAGGTGTAGGCAAATAACATTTTAGATCAGTAAATTCCTCTTCACAATCATCTAAACACCAAATCATAAATTACATCTTTTTAGTCAATGTCATTTATGATGATAAATAGAATAATACTTGTACAAAATGTTAGTAGTATCCTACTAAACAAAAGAACTATTGATTACAAACACATTCTGGGGAAATTTTCAAGGATATCACTATATCAAAATTCTATTGGTACATGGATATACCATTATCTAACATTGTATGCTCCATAAATTTAACTTAATAAATCCAAAATTTACACTTTGATTTTATATAATAATGTCAATGTGCTCAAAGTGTGTTATGAAATATTTCAAGATGTATGGTATGTTATTTGGGGCTTGCTGAGTAGATGAGGATTTATTCATAAAATACCATGATGGAAAAGTCATGACATGGGTTTATGTTCTTATTCATCGGATCTATAAAAATTAAAGGTGATTTTTTCAATCAAGATGACATCACCAAGTACTAATATAGATCATACCTACTCTAAAACATAGTCTTTAGGATGCACTCTTACCTAACCCACAACTGTTGATAGTATGATCTTTGATCCATCTTGGAGAACCTCCAGGATTCCAATAACTGATAAAATAGTTCACCATTCATGTTTAATGGATGTATATTATTCACCATAACCTCATTAAGAATTTGATATTATACACATATTTGAATACATATTCCTTATTTATGAACAAAAGGTCTACACACCACAATGAATTACTTGACTTTATAAATATCTTCTACTCTAATTCCTCGATCTATAACTCATGATCACATGACATGGATGATTATATATTGTAAGGGTGTTTAAAAATGATCTATTCACATATAATGAGTTGTATCTCTATGTTAAATTCTCGATAAAAGAGATTTTAAGTGATTTAATCTTGAAAGAAGTCTGGATAGAGATCCAAAACTAGAAGAAAATATAAGGGGTATACCACTAATCCCACTAAAGGAACCAAAACTATAATCTATATCATGATCATCCCTTACTGACTATTTTCTTGACTAAATGTATCTAATCAATGTTACCACTCTCTAATAATCATATATTTATATCTCTTAGGTGATATAAATGATACTAATCTCTGATAGAACTAAATATGTTCTTGGACTCTAATAAACCATTATATGAAAATAATGTCCTTAAAACTAATTTTATATAGAATTATAAAGTCCCATGGATTTCCATAACTGGAAATGAATATTGGATAGTCTATCCATCATGGAAGATGGAAAAACATCATTCTAAATTAAGTTTCAATGGAAAGTAACTCAGTCAAAACAATTAAAGGTAAGTTAATCTCATTGATTACTTATATAGATATTATGGAATACAAATAAAAAGTATAAAAAGGTAATAGTTAAATTAGAGGTGATCAAGACAATACCTAAAATAGTAGACAATCCCTCCCCACCGTCTAGTAGTGTAAGATATACTTCAATAACATGAAATCCCTTAACATAATGAAATTTTCCATCAAATGAATATGAAGTCTAATTCATCATCACATAATAATTATACAAAGGTTTCTATATAGATACCTTGGGTAATGATTTCATTCATTCTACATGTCTATAGAAACAAAACCAAAAATACCTAGAGAAAAAAATAAATTTTTACCTATCCATCCATATTTATAATAATTTCTCTGAAATTATATGTTGTACTTATGATAATAACGGACCATCCCATAGTAGAGTCATTATTAGGATCATCTTGAGGTTGATGGAGAATTATCCTATAGTCCTCCTACAGATCACCAATGTGATGTTGGTCTGTGGTCTTCAATCTAATAAGGACACATCTAACAATAGTAGTCATAAGCCCACCCATATACTTACTAAATTGTGGAATAATACCAACTAATTATCCTTTTTCATAATCATCATAATAGTTAAGTCCTTACACATAACCCTCAATTATAAATATAGGTCTAGAAATTTAACATTTATCTAATTTCAAGACAATCATTGATCCCAATATTCTTTGAATCTTGTTCCTCAATTTCATCTAAGATAATAGCAAGGTGATGTGGATTTATGAAATAAATGTAGTACATTGATAATAAAATGGACCCTTATATAGACTGATAAACTATTTTAATGGGTCTAGATTCAACATTTTGGGGAATAAATCCCTGAAAATGGTTTTTAAAATTCCACAATAGAGGCATTCAGGTCTCCCAGCTTTCCCCATCAAACAAAACTAACTCTTGGTAAGTCCTAAGAGAACAGACGCTATTGAATTCACCTTATGATACATAGGGGTATATTTGAGGTCAATGACAAAATTGATGATGTGTATCCAGTACTATATATCCTGTACACCTATAGTAACTAAAATTTCCAAGGATATTGGATTAGGAAGTCTCTAGAAAATTCAACCATGGTTTTCATTTCACTTCTATAGTTGGTAGGTATAAATTGATGACTCTCAACTAAGTAAGTCCTAATTCTTATTGAATCGAAGTATGTGTTGGAGTATTCTCTTATTCACCATCCTAAAAAATAGGAAATGTTATTGGGGAATCCATAAAATTAGGAGTACCCTAAGACATGGTGGTGGTACCATCAGTTTTCTTCAAGGAATATTATTCTACAACATGGAGGAAAAATCATAGAAAAACTCAATACATTAGGATAGACCCGAGTCAGTCTACTGGATCACCCCATAAACACCTAGGAGTCTACCCAAAAACTAAAGGTATATCCTTCCAAGAAATAATGATGTTCTAAATACATGAATGATAGTCACAACAATGAGTATATTTATATACACAAACATAGAATAACAACATTATCAGGTTCAAATAATTAATTCATAAAGGTATATCACATAGTAGAGAATACAATCATATAATAAATAGATAATAAAATTCAAAGAAATAAATTAAATGGCTGGTATTAAACACACAACATGTATATATATGAAATTTTATCAAACATTTAATATGATAATTTAGGAATAAAAAATAAATCGCATTAAAAAATAGTAGTAATCCCATCAATGGTAACTCAGAGGGCCATTACTCATGAACTGCATAGGCATATGGAAAATCTATTAAATTAATCCCAAAAAATAACCTTTCTATCATGACCCGGGTTTCTCTAAAAGAACAAATATAAATGATTCCTATATTCTATAGTATAATTCCCTAGCTTTAACCACTCTATCTGATATGGAAAGTATCATGACATCCAGTGTGCCTGACTACATGGAAGAGGTTGCTATCTAAAATTGATAATCTAAAGTTCATCATGAGGGAGACAATACATTAAATGTCATATCAACATACAAATTTTATTAAAAATATGTTACAAATCAATGTTAAAAATTTGGTAGAAAATAAAATAAAATTTTAATGATTTTATAATATAAATAAATTGGCTCCCACTATGGAAAGATAAACCAAATTATAATTATAAGAAGGTTTATAAATAAAAATAGTGTAACCTCTAATATATTTTTTGGTCATAGAACCAACTACATGCTCTACAAAATTAGTTGTCTCTCATGGGATACTGTTCCATGTTTGGAACCCTACACAAGATATATGTAAATTATTTGAGATTCACATCTATGTTGTGAGTACAAAAACCCAGATTGAGAACTCTAATGCATCCTTAATTTTTGTTATCATATATAAAATATTTCATAGAAAATAATAAAAAAATGTTTGGGAAATCATAACAATCACATACTGATCACCCATATGGTATAATAGAAATTGTGATCATAGTTTTTAGACAATTGTGTTCCATAATAGAATCATTATAGTATGGATTTCAAAAGTGTCCAAAACAAGCCACAAGTCTTGTACACATTTCACTTAGAAACCTCATAGAATTGAGTAGACATGCTACTAGACATCCACAAGACATCATGTTCTACAACATTCTTCTATATACACATGGTATTAAGAAACATAATGGCCATATTTTTTTTATAATCATAGTTAGTTTAATTATATATCTTCACTATTATCATACATCATGTGCACTAACCCTCCATGGGGTAATCATTCCATGATAGTAATATATCATGAATATTAATACAAAACAACCAAAGTCATGGTCACACTCATAACATGGTAAATCATTCAATGAAAGACATAGTATGAAATCATGAATAAATAGAAGAAACTAACTATTAAGTTGGGATAACTTTGACGAATACACAAGAGGGAGGTGAATTGTGTCCTTTTAAAAATCCTGAAAATATTAAAAAATCCCTCTGAAAATGAATAGATCCTTTCCTTATTTTCAAGTTGAGTAAGTAGAGGGAATAAATAAAGGAAATGAACATAAGGATGTATAGTGGTAAGGATCATATAAATCCCCTAGTACACTCCACCAATACTCTATTCCACAAGTTTGGGGATTTCCACTAGTTGGCCCTCTTATCACAAGACCACCCAAAACTGAGTATAGGAAGTTGACACCTTACAAAGCTCTTACAGGGCCTTCTAGTTCTTTTATAGGGAACCGAAATATCCAAAAATTATTTTGATAAGATAACACTCCAACACTATTGAGTCCAATCAGTCAATACTTAAAAGAAAATAGATGAGATGATGTTTTTTGTGAAAAAGGATTAGCTCATAGTTGTAGAAGAAACTAGCAGATGTAGATGATATTCAATATAGTATAGAATCATTAGCAAAATAATATTCAATGTTGAGCAGGCTTATTCTTCTTTAATCAACAAAAAAAGTATCAGAAAATGTTTGCGAAAGCTTCCGTCTTATTTACACCTTGAGAGAATAAAAATGTTCAATGAATTTCAATTCTCTCTTCAAAAGTATTGAGCTTGAATATAAATATTTTTTGCACCTTCTTTTTAACTAAGTATCCACATTTCCACTTTTCTATGTTGTGTATTTTCTTTTCCTTCTAGGGAGAGTGATATATATATATATATAGAATAAATACCCAATAGTTGTAATAATATTCCTCCTCCTAATGATAACCAAATAAATAGAGTTAATAGCCTTCTTAAATATCCCCCAAGAATAGAAAAGCACCATTTCCTCTTTATTCCCATAAAATAAATATCTAATAAATGAATTCAAAATAATTTTAATAAATAATACTATAATATCTCCAAAAATAATAGAACCATTTAATAATTTAAAACTATCATTTAAATACATTCAATCAACTTTAAATATAGTCGAATCAGTAATTGAAAAATATCACCACAATAATTCATGAATATTTTTAATAAAATCATTTAAAGAGATTTATAAAATCCCTTATAAATTGGAGTGATTTAATCCATTCCATGAGAGCCTTAGAATTGGTTACAAAATATTCCTATAATGATATATACTTCCATTGAGACGGTTGCAGAAATCACTGATAATATATTTAAATAAAACTCCATTGTTGACCAGTCAAACGTAGGGTTCCTTCATGTAATGAAAAAATATAAAATGTAAGGTTCATCTAAATAACGTATAGTTATTTTTCATAGAATTGGGATCCTTATCCATATATTCATCTACATGTAATGTAGGGATCAAAATGTAACATAGGGATGATGATCCATACGTTCATCCTTATGAGCATAAAATATCCAACGTAACATGGATTAACCATACATTGAACTTCATGAACGTAGGGTTTCATTCTATAAATCCAGACTCCAATGTAGGGTTTCTGATCCATATAATAATTTTTCAGGGTAGCATAGGGTTGATTCCTTACATTACATTTATCAACATAGGCTATGAATAATATTTCTAGAAAATGTAAACAACTTTACTTCTGGCGTCACAATTTTTTTGAGCCATTTTTCATTAGATTAATCCATAAACCCATAATATGTATTTTTAATAAATGTAAATATCTTACCAACTATACATGAAGGGAATCAATTCAACTTCTACAACTACTGATATCTTTGAAAAATAAAAGCAACAACATTAGGGAAAATTGTAGCTAGAAAACAGCATTCCCAATCTTCAGTGAATTTATTGTCCTTCCAAAAGACATTTTTACCCTTATATATAAACTGATGAAATCAAGAAAAACTTATTTAATTTATATCACCCCATGTTCTGAGCAATTATTAAATCTATAAACATTAGGAATTATAAATACTATAGGTTTTCATATTTTTTCACTGCACATATAAAAAAAGATATTAAAAAATTTGGTGATTTTTTAGAGTATCAAAAATTCCTTTTCAGACATCCACATAAAGTAATGAAGTTTAGATAGAATCCTTATTAATCCAAAGGTATAATGATCCCACAAATATATTCAATATATCTTGAGATACAATCATAATTCCAAATATACCTTATACTGAAACCTACAATATCAGTTGGATAACCTGTAATAAGTTTGGTGAATTTTTACACTATCAAAATAATTGAATTGGCTTCTAATGTAAATAGATGAAATGAATATTATATTCTCATATTTCTATAAGAATAAACCCCATAAGAATCCAATTAATATTTCTTCATATATAATATAAATAATTTAAAGTACTAAATCTAAAGCACTTAATAAGTTTATTATAAAACAAATATTGACGGGATGAAGAAATTATCAAAAGTAAATCAAAATGAGAACGACAAGGAGCCACTCAACAATCTCCCCCCTTTGGATAATTACAAAACCCCAACTCACTACCAACTTTTCTACCCCTTTTTTTAAGGATAAAAAAGATTTGATCTTTGAGTAAATTAAATAATTTAATATATTTACTATTTTTTATAAGGAATTGGAATTTGAGATTTAAATTAAAATAATAAATAAATACAATTAATATAAAAATTGAAAAACTAAATTTTCTTCCCCCTCTTAAAAATATTTAAAACTTGATACCAATAATATTTTAACATATATAAAATTTCAAAAATATTTTTTTAAAATATTTTAAAATTGAAAAATAAAATTTTAAGTATTTAAAATTTGGAAAATAATTTTATTAAGTATTTAAAATTTTAAAATTATATTTTTATTTAAAATAAAATATTTAAAATTTTAAAATTTGAAAATATTTAATTTTTTTTAATTTTATTAAAAAATTAAAAAGATGAGCTATTTCAAAATATGTTCTAAATACATACAACAATATAAATTCCCATTAAATTCACGCTTCCTTTAAAAAGATAAAAATATATAATCAAGGAGCCATGAAATCATATATAATATTATTAAATGAATAAAAAATGTTTGTAATAAATGTATTAAACCATTTAATTCATGCCATAATAATGAAGAATTTAATCACATGCTAAATAATTAAAATAACTCCCCCTATGACCAAGAAAAAATATTTATGATATTCAATGAATTTAAATAAATGATTATCAATGAATTTAAATAAAATATTTTTTAAAATAAAATATATTAAATTAAATAAGCATAACACGAGATTTTCAAATAATTTATTTAAATAATTTTCAATGAATTTAATTAAAATATTTTAAAATAATTTAAATTAAAATGATATTCAAATAAGTTATTTAAAATATTTTCAACGAATTTGATTAATGTATTTTCAAGGAATTCAATTTAAATTTTTTTTGACAAATTTAATTTAAAGATTACTTATGTCATTAATTACCAAAAAATTTTAATCTAATAAAAGAATAATGTATCACAAATATAAAGTGATTATTTTAGCACATGAAATTAACTTAAATATTCAAACCTTAAACACATACTTACATACAAGATACCCATTTAAATCAAATCTTAATAGAACTTTTGATGGTCATTGATTAATAAAATAAATCTATGAATTAATTCATTTGGTAAAATAGTAGTGTTAAAATATTTAATAGTTTTAGAGTAAGAAAAATTAAATGTAGAGGAATAAAAAAATAACATAATAAATATTTATCCACTGTATAAAATATTTACCACATTTAAAATGAATATTAAAATTAAAATTAATATTCTTGCAATATTAACCATTAAAAATCTAATGATTTTTCTATTTAATAGAATAATAATTAAGAATATAATAAATTATCATGATTTTAAAGCATCTACTTGATGATATAACTATGACGTTCAGTGGCGTATAATAGAAAAATATAAAAAATATGTTTTTTGGTACACATATAATTTTGGGTCTGATAGTGTAAGAAATTATTGATTTAGGTAATGAAATAGGTTTATTTTGATAAATAATGTTATAATTAAATCTAGATAGTGGTTTTGAATAATAAAAATGCTTGAAACCACAAAAATGATATTTTCTAAAATAACAGTCATTACCATAATGTCTATTAATACCAAAATAAAAACATTTAACAGTGGACATGATTTTTCAGTTTGAACCAGGAACAAAATAATTTTTATATAATTATGGCTTTTCTCCATTACTACCAATACCGAGTTTTCCTTTTTGAATTTTATTTTTACCAAGAATATGATTCAAATAATTCTCTCCCATAATAAGCAGACTATAAGCTTTCATTAAATGATCAAATTCATCCAAAATTTCTTGAATTTTAGTTTCATATAGATCACAAGAAATTTTGGAAGAATTTGACCTTAAATCAACAATCTGATTTGACAAACATTCATTATCATTAGAAATAACATCATAATATTTTATAATATTTTTATGCTCTTTCATTAAAGAATCAAAATTATCTTAAAGCATAAAATAGATATTATTATGTTCATCATTAAAAAAATTAGAACTATAAAATTCAGAGTAAGAAGATTGTACCTCATCAGCATGAGCCATAATACATAAAGTATCCTTTTTATTTTCATGATTAGATTCATAGTTTGTAGTAGATTCATCACTTGAATATTTATATTAATTACTAGTAGTCTTCATGACTTTCATTCCATTTCATTTATATTCATCTTTTCATTGAGCTATAAGCAAGGGAAAATCATTTCTCAAATGACCATTCTTTTTACCCTAGTAGCAATTAACTCCGTTCTCTTTATTCAACGTCAATTTCTCTTTTCTCCTTTTATATAACTTGCCAAATTTTTTAGAAAAATTATATAGCTCGTTATTTTAATATGAATGGATGGAATCTAAATCATAAAATTCAACCATCAAAGAATTGAGTGAAGTTTTTTTCTTTTTGATTGAAATATGATTTTCAGCTTCTACTTGCATCTTTTCTTTTTACATCATCATGTTTCCGATCAATTATTTCATCTTTAATTATTTAATTGGTGTAGATTGTCAAATAGAAGATGAAATTCCATTACACATATAAGGTAAAACTCTAAGAACCTATAAGATCTGGTTCTGGAATTGTAGTTCCCATGGAAGCAACATCATTAATAGCTTCTGCTAATGTTATATTCATCTGACAGATGCTCTTATATTCCTATATCATGAATGTGTTAAATTTAAGTATTGCAGTATTGAACCTTAGTTGTCTGAAAATTTTAATTCCTTCATATAAAACCATAATATCCATCCACATCTCATAGGTAGTATCACATTAAGAAATATGATTAAATTCCTCAGGACCAAGAATGCATATAATTTCATTCATGAATTTTGAATTAAAATCATATTTAGTTTCCTTAAAAGCATCCAACATTTCTGGTTCTCTAGTGAGTTCATAAGGGTTGAATATCTTCATATAAACTTTGAAACCATGATTCTTCAAATATATTGTCATGAGACCTTTCTAGAATCCTTAATTATCACCATTAATATAAGGAGCCCAGATCATCGACATACCTTCTCTGAAAATTTCCATTGTGATTTTACTTCGTTAGAATATTTATCTCTGGATTCTTAGAGAAAAATGAAATCAGTAGAGCCCTACCTCTAATACCAATTGTTAGGCTGGGATGGCTATAAAGAAGACACAAGGGGGGTGAATTTTTTTCCTTTTAAAATTCTTGACAATGTCAAAATGTCCCTATTGAAATTAAGTGATCCTTTCCCTCTCTCTTAAGTTCAAGAGAGCAGTGGAAATAAAGAAATGAAAAAAACAAAAGGATCTATAGTGGTTTGGGGAATAGAAATATCCTAGTCCACTCCACCAATTTTCTACTCCATGAGCTTAGTGATTTTCACTGGTAGGTCCTCTTATCACAATACCTTACACAACTGTGTATAGGTATTTGATACCTTACAAGGCCTTTATATGGCCTTCTAGTTCTTTTACATGGAATCGAAATATCCTTATCTTAGTCTAAGAAGATAAAACTCAAACACAACTAAGTATGAGTAGTTGATACTCAAAAGAAAATATATTAGATGATGTTTTTTGTGGAATAGGTTTAGTTCATAGTTATAACAACAACTGACAGATGTAGATGATCTTCAATATATCACAACATCTACAAAAAAATATTCTTCAATGTCGAGTAGGATTCTTCTTCTTCAAATAGTAGAGAAAGGATCAGACAATGTTTGTGTAAGAATATCTCTTCTTTACACTATTAGATAATAAAAATGTTCAAAGAAATTAAATTCTCTCTTCAAAAGCATCAAGCTTCAATATAAATATTTTATTCAACTTCTTTTTAACAGAGTATTCATGTCTCCACTTTTCTTCATTGTCTATTTTCTTTTCCTACCAGAGAGATATATATATATATATATATAGAATAAATATACTATAGTTGTAACAACATTCCTCTTCCATAGGATACTCAATATAAATAGAGTTAATAGCCTTCAAAAATATCCCCAAGAATAGAATATCACTATTTCCTCTTTATTCCTGTAGAATAAATCTATAATAAATGCATTCAAAATAATTTGAATAAATACTACAATAATTTCTCCATAATAATAGCAGTGTTGAAAATTTTAAAACTCCCATTTAAATCCATTCAAACCACTTTAAATATAGTCAAAATAGTTCCATAAAAAATAGCCTCACAGTAAATCATGAATATTTGAAATCAAATCATTCAAAGAGATTAATAAAATCCCTTATAAATAGAAATTATTTAATCTATTTCACATGAGACTTTAAATAGGTTATAAGTATTCCTTATAATGATGTATACATCCATCGAGACAGTTTCAGAAATTAGAGACATTCCACAATCCATTTTTTTATTTTATTTTCAAATGACACTTTTAAAGGTAAGTGTGGACCCAAACTATTACAACCAAGAAACACCATTAAAAGGTAGAATACATTCCAATCAAGACTCTTAGGAGATGACTTTCCCCAGCACCTATATCAATAAAACAAACCTCCACCACCGCATGGCCGCATGGCAACGTCCAAATCCGAATGGTTGTGCGCTGGTGGACACTTCCTTCTCTGATACCACATCTGAGGCAGATCCTCGTAGAATGACTGAAGACTTTCACATAGAAAAACCATAACAAAATAACCAGGATAAATGACAAAATGTCATGAATTCAGAGAAAGGAACCATAAAAACTTCACTGGGAACACTGTCTAACGCGACTTCTCGTGTAAATTCGATTCCCTGAGTCCTCAAGTGCCATCTTCTTGGCCCATCCCCTTGGTGAGAGGGGAGAAGAATTGGTAATATTCAAGCTAAAGTCACATAGAGGTGGACACACCTTGTTACCCGAATTTGAACGATGAGTGGAAGAACCACCACCCAAGAGGGGTGGTTTAAATAAAACTCTGTCATTGAATAGTCAAATGTAGAGTTCCTTCATGTAATGAAAAAATACCAAACATAGTGTTAAACTAAGTAAGGTATGGTTACTTTTCATAGAGTAGGGTTCCTGATACATAATTTTATCTACACTTAACTTAGGTATCAAAAAGTAACATAGGGATGATGATCCATACATTCATCCTTGTCATCCTAAAACTCTGAATATAACATTGATTAACTATATGTTCAACTTCCCAAATGTATGGTTGCAAACAGTAAATACAAACTCCAATGTAGGGTTTTTAATCCATACATGAATTGTTCAACAAATAATAGGGTTGATTTATCATGTTACTTTTATCAACATATGGTATGAGCAGTGTTTCTAGAAAATATAAACAACTTAAATTCTAAATTTAAATAATTATTTTATCCCTTTATCATCAGATTTAGCCTTAATCCCATAAAACATATTTTTATTAAATCACTTTAACTTTACAACAGTCCAAAAATAAAATAAATTCGACATCTACAAATACTTATATATTTGAAAAAAAAGTAATAAAATTTTGGAAAACTGTAGCAGGAAACCTGCATTCCAAATCTTTGGTGAATTTATTAACTATCCAAAAGAATTTTTTATCCTTATATGTTAACTGATGAAATCAATATACACTTATTGGATTTCCATAAGACTATGTTTTGATAGGTTAATACATATATAGAACTTGTTGCAAAATAAATAATATAGGTTTTCAAATCTTTTCACCATACATTTGAAAAACTTCTTTAGAAACTTTAGTGATTTTTTAGATTATAAAAAATCATTTTCATACTTACACATGAACTAATGAAGTTTATAGAAAATTATTTTCTATCCAAAGGTATAATGAACCTGTAAATACGTTCAATATAGCATGATATATAATCATAATTCCAAATTGACTTTAAACTGAAACCTGCAATATCACTTGGACAGCTTGTAACAACTTCGTTGAATTTTTACACTATTGAGACAACTGAATTGGCTTCTAAAAAAAAATAGATGAAATGAAGTTAAAATTATTATATTTCAATCAAAATAAACACAGTAATAATCTGATCATTTTTCTTTAGATATAAAATAAATACTTCGATGTTCTAAATATGAAAAACTTAACAAGTTTATTAGAATTTTTTTGATGGGTTTAATTAATTATCAAAACTAAATCAAAATGTGAATAACAAGGAGCCACTCAAAAAAAAAAGGTGATCATAATTAATTAATTTAACTTATTAATCTTATGATACACGTGGAAAACAAATATCATATATGGGTCTCACAGTGGAACACTCACCCTGAAGAAAAAAATATCATGAAGTACATGAATCTATTACATCACATCAATCATGAAAAGGGGAAATGAGAATATAAGATCGCTAAAATAAAAATAACTTTATTCCAAAGTTATATCAATGTTAAGGTCCTAGTTTGTCAAAAAATTTCAAAATTAATGATTTTTACATATTAGTTGGTTAGAAATGATCTCCTTGGACACCATTAACCAATTTTAGTTATTTTATTTCCAAAATAATAATTACTCTTTATTCAATAAAATTTTATCTCTCTTGATATTAATCTAATTATATTTTAATAAATTTCTAATGATAATTATTTTATTCTCAAATAATAATGATAAAACCATTTTTTATTATATTATATCACTCTAGAATAATACAAATATGATTGTGAAATTTCATTTGTATTCTTTGATAATTCCTTGTTAATATCATTTAAGGATATTATATCATTTTTTTCCAAAATGTTTAGGAATATTTATTTTTCATGCAGTTAAGAAAAATAATAACTATAAATTATCCCTTTTAAAAAAGAAAAACTTAACGTAGATAAGAGAGGAAGTACTTCCATGACCTGAAATAAGAAGAAGGGTTTCAATTGATCAAAGGATGATTCATCAATCATTAATAAAATAATTTCAAATATCCTCAGACTCAAAGGATCTTTAAAAATAAAGGGTAGCATGATTGGAAAATTTTTAATATGACAACCCACATATTGGTTCACAACATAGAATACCACAAATTAAATTCATATTTAATTTTTCATTTAATATAATCAATTAATTTATGTTATTAAAAAAATTTAAAAATATTTATGAACTTAAATAAAGTCAAGATAATAAATTATCACGATTTTATGATTTTAAAAATATCAAAATGAGTTTTAGGTTCATATTGTGAAAGGAAATTTGAAAATACTGTTAAAAAATAACTTTTTCTGATAAAGGGTACTTTATAATGTAATCATGGTTTTATACTTACGCACATCATAGTTTTCACATGATGGTAGAAATTTAAAAATATGAAATATTTATAAAAAGGGTTGTACCCTTATAAAATCATTGAAAATAGTGTGTTCCAAATACATAGCATCTAATGTACCCTTAAACATTTTCTAGGGATTCAGTGTTACCCTTACACAGTGTATTAAATGTATAATATACCATCCCATAACAAATAAAAACTATTATTTCCTTTACAAAAACATTTTAAATCACGAGTTCCCCTTAATCATTACATAAGTCCTTCATATTTTTAATGATTAATCTGAAGATTATAAAATTTTCAATAAATGGAAAACAAAAATAAAAATGGGTTCATTATAAAAACACTGATTTTACACATTACATAACTAGAGAATTGTTATTTACAATATATAAAATGTATATCTCTATCTCCCATCTTGTTGAAACATCCTATAATTGTTTGATTTAATATACATATGAGGTTAATGTCAATTCTTTTATAATATATATTTTCATAGTTATTTAGTTTCAATTATGAAATATATAAACATGTATATAAATTTATTTTTATGATACTAGAGTAAATTATAACAATTTATAAATATAAACTAATAAAAGAAATAAAATTGTACCCTAAATGAAAAAATTCAAATAAACATGTAATCGAGCCTTTTTTTTCTTCAATTGAATACTAAGGAATATTTGAAAATGATTATATTTACTCACTGATGAATGAAATAAATATAAAAACTAATTTATAAGTGTTTTAAGTAGAAATTTGTTATTATGAAGTTGGATTAAATGTGATGAAAAAAACCAGGGTATTAATTAAGTGTATACTCGAAATGAAATCTAATTATAGGTTTATCAACTATTCCATTATCAATTTATAATACATGTTCATAAAAAAATCTATATATATTCTATTTTACATTCAATTTTCATTCATAGGGGTATACATGTCTTCATTATGTGTGGATTTATTCATTGTCACCTTTACTATTTTGATAAAAAATTCTCAAAATATATTATTGTTTCTTAGTAGTTTTATTCTTCTCCTATCCATGAAAGTTGATAATATAGTTATCAATAATAATATTATAAAAATAAATTTATATATTCCATATATTCTTATGAATCCCCCACAATTTGTTTATTGATATATTTCATATGACACCATTATGGAACGCAATCATTTTACATGGGATTACCCTATGGTTATGATTGAAAAATTATCACTTTATTCATGAAATACATGATTATGATAATTTTTGGATGTGAAAATGGGAACAAAATTACATAACCCATCAATAAAATGAGAAACATGATATCTCATGGGTCACTATAATTATAGAACATGAATATTCCTTTTTTAATGTATTAGGAATTGATAATTTCAGAAAATTTTATTTATATGAACATGATGCTACCTTTTTCACATTATATGTGTGATATTTTTTCAAAGATGTCATCGTGTTTCATTAATTTTAATATTTAACATTAATTATGTATTTCAAATGAATTCCTTCTACTTATTGAAATGCTATTGTGTTTATGAAATGATGATGATGAATCTACTCCTCCTGTACTATATTGATTTATGACTCATGTTTCCTTCTAATTATCCATTATGTTATAGGGATTTTATCTCACCCCTTATTTGATTTATGTATTCTGTTTATTTCTTATACTATGTATGGAATGAGATCATATAAAAATAAAATGAATAAATTTTTTATTTTTTTTATTATTTTGTATGTATTCATGTTATATGAACGTAATTACACTAAGACAATAAAACTTTTGTTTTTAGTATTTTTATTATTATTCATGCTCAACCTAACACTGATATAAAATTAATTTTTATAAGGTATGGGTATATATAGACTATATACACTCCTAATATATGGGATAATGAGATAATTCTATATAGGGATTTTGAGAATATTAGAGATACTAGACTTTGCTTATAACATATTTCTCAGAAAGTAATACATTTAAGATTATATAAATAGTTAAAAAATTACAATTTTGTATTGGAATTTATCATTTTATTTTATCTAAGTGACACCCCATATCAGATATAATAACAATTACTATTTTTATTTTAGATTTCATGTGTTTATTGAAATGAAGTATCAATTTTTTTTTTGAAAATTATATTCATAACCATAAATATATTATATCATTTATGTTAGAGAATTTGACTCAATCCATATTCTACCATAAAATTTATGAAATCCAAAATAATAAATTGTATATTTCCATTCTTTCATATAATGTTATCTCCAAAAAAATATTGAATCCCAATGCGATACAACATAATACAAAAGTTCTATATGAATATATATAAATGAAATATACTTTGCAGTGAAAATAATGTCACTAATTTATTTCAAGATTTTAAATCTCACCATTGTATTGTGGATTCTTCACTTGATTCCAAATTTAAGGGATAATGTATTGACCATTATTATACCACTAAATTTGGGAATTTGAATCATCACAGACTTAACTATTTTTTTTCTAACCAACAAAATCCAAAGTCTATGTTTTTTGATCCATTAAAAAATAAAATCTATCTAGTCTCTTCTCCCCATATTATGTCTTAATCTGAAAAACAATACATTTACATTTTGGGTTGAATAATTTCTAACACTACCTCAAAATTTTCATTCTCAGTATAATTCTCATAATAAAAGATGATATATCCACTAACAACGTGATATTTTACATATTAGGTCATCAAAAATCAAACACATCATCTAAAAACCATGAGAGATTATGAGAAATGCAACTTTATTTTATAAATCAAATTCCATTATAATATCAATATTGAATTTCTTCCCTATAAACACCTAATATCAAGTGAAACACCCATAACCATTCCAACATAATGTAAAAAACTCTAATTATAACATTACCTAAATCTAATATATGAATTGGAATTACCAATATCAATTAGTCCATTAATCATTAAATCATTATCATGTGGAATCTATATTAGAGATGTGGATACCATGTATAATGGATATACAATAAAAAATTCTAAAATTATTTATTTATTACATATTAGTTTTTATTACATTCATGGATACCTTTTAAGTTTATTGTTTTAGGGAATTAATTCATTAACCTTAAATAAATAAATATGACATCATAAATTGGACACTACCTCTCAGTTCACATAAAAAATATAAAATATAAGAAGTTTTATATCAATTAAATATATTCAAAATGTTCATCTTCACCTGATATTTGACCCTACTCATCCTTTAAGTATGTGAAAAAATTAATAACACTGTGTGAGAAAAAAAATCTCATCAAGGGACATATAAAAAGAATTATGGAAAATCATTAGTCTATGAAAAATCATAAATATTTTCATTTTCAAAATAATATTTTTGGTAGAAATAATAATTTTCTTACCCAAAAAATTAACATAACTACATGGATATTTTAAGAAAAAATTTAATAAGAATTCATAATATCAAAATTAAAACTCATATATGTTTATTTTATGTAAGGAAAATCTTATGATTTTTTTTTCAAAATGATATACATTAAACCCATAAGAAGTAGAATAATCTTATGTTTAAATGTATTCTCATTAGCTTACCTTGTGAAAAAAATATTTCCATGAGAAAACATAGAAAACATAGAAAATTATTATTGTTAACTTGGAACATAATTTCAATATCATTTTTTCAATTAATATTAGAAAAAATAATAACATAAACTCAATACCAATAATACATTAGGAGACACCTTTGACTGATTAACTTCATCGCATTAACCAATTCATTAGAGGGCTATAGTGGGTCCACTCATTATCATGTGTTATATTAGTCTAACTCTTCATTATGAGGTATATTTGAATCATTAATCAAAATAAAAAAGTCTAAAGAACTATAATAGAATAATGACACATGTAATATTAAATTTCCATCATCATACAAAAATATATATTCTTTTCTTGGATAAGAAAACCATTCACGAATATAGAAATATCAATTCCAATTAAAACAATTTTGAAAAATACCTATAACAATATTTATGAGGTTTTTTCTTTATAGAAAATATGAATTTTTTAAGGAATCCAAATATCAAATAAAGATCATGATGAAATAAAAAATAATTAATGTCCTATTAGTTCACATTCAATATTACTTTTTTTCTTCTTGTCAAAACATTTCAGATAAATACATAAAAATTTCCCTTTTAAAAAACATTTAAAATACATAAAAATTAAATAAATTTTCTTTTTAATTCATTTATGTACATATAAATACATTATTAAAATAATTTTATGAAAATTAACATGGAATAAAATTAGTTAAAAATTAAATGTTGATAAAATTTAAAATGAAGTTTTTAGGTAATGTGACCTGTACCGCGAGTCTAACTTTTAATGTATGATATTTATCTTCAAAAATAAAATAATTATGTTAAATATATTTTATAATATCCTTTTAAAAATTTATTATTCCATTAATTTTATTTCTTTAAATATTTTATATAATAACATATTTAATTAGGTTCATGTCAGAAGTTTTGATGTTATTAGACTCATATGTCCAAAATATCATTGGTATGATGACTATTGTAAAAGAAGATATTATTATATCATCTATTCAAAAATATTCATGAAATAATTTTAAATATTATACATCAATTATATATCTAAAACTAACCCTGAAATATGTTAATGAAAAAAATATTTTCATTACAATCATAGAGACGGTTGGTCGAACATAGACATGAGTAATGTTTTATTTTTAAATTTTTTTTGAAGGAATGATGGTAAGTATAATTTTAAGTTTATATAATTATAATTAAATTTTAAATATCATATTATATATCTAAATGAACTTATATGATCCATAAATGTGATGTAATAATGAAAAAAAATCATATCTCTTCGTGGAGGTATTAATCAACTTCTATGCATGAACTACACTAAATGATTTCAATGGATGGAAAGGTAAAAAATATATGATATATTAACTTTTAATAATGATAAATATTTAAAAATATCATATATATTGATTAAATCTATCATTATACACCTCTGGGAGAGGAGGTGATTGAAAATGGTTTACAACAGTTCATAGGGTGGTGTTCTGCTGTACACACCCACAACGGTTTCATTTAACATTTTATAGAAGAAGATATAGATATAGGTTATTCAATTAGAAAAATAAAATATCATTATATAGAATTTATTATTATTATTTCCACCTGGATGAAGATGATTTTAAAGAGTTAGAATAAGAAATAAAATTAAAACCCTTGGTTAAGAACTATTCCTCTTCTATAGAAAACTTATTTAGGTTATACCTAAAGACAAAATAGGTAGGATTTATGATAAAAAAAGAGAATATATGATGTGTATAGGTAATTTATGTATGTTATATTGGTATTTATTGGATAATCCAAATTTGTTTCAAAATATTATATGATATGAGAAGTGGTTTTCTTTTATAACGGGAAGAGGGAACAAACATGAAATTGTTCAAAAATATTAAATTATATTAATATCATAAAAAATGCCTAAAATATAAAATTTAGGAAGGTAACATGAGATATAGTTGATACATGATAATAAAATATAATTTAGACATTTTATAGGTCATTTTAACCCTTAACACTTTTTTAATATCCCTAAAAGTCTATTTTAACGACGACCAATGTAACATGTTTTTACGATTTTTACTATTAATAGTGAACATAAATTATGTTGAAATAATTAAATAATATTAACTATAATTATTAAAAAAATTAACCCATTTATCAAATTCAATTCATAAAATTGTTATTATTTAATTTAAAAATAAAAACATAAAACACGATGAACATCGGCTTTTAGTAATTTTCATTTTTAAGTGAAAAAATTTATTCTTCCAAAATGATGTATAATAATGATTAAAATTACCTAAATTGGATTAAAAATAATATATATTCACAAATACTTCATTTTAACCATTTATATTTATAATTATCGTAAAAATTATTTATTTGAAATGATAGTTTGTAATAAAAACTCTATTTTTCACCATTAAATAAAAAATTATATTTTTTTGTTAAATTATCAAAAACAATTCTTATGCTAATTTTGTGTAACAACCAAATCCTGGAATTTATTTTATTATCCATTACATCAATTTTTTTTCTTTGGGATGAGGTTTTGGTTGAGTTCCAAATTTGAATTTTTTATTTTTTGGATGCTTTTGGTAATCTTTGGACTTATTCATGGTTAGTGTGGGGGGTTTGTGGAAAACATTACATTGTAGGGGAATTAATGACACCCCTAGTGTCACTTATTTATGGAATGTTTTTATTGGATGGTTTTTACCATAGAATTGGAGGAGTTTTGGGGTGAAAAGGTTTACATTTGGGTACTTCTTCCAAGTTTCAAGGTTAAGGTGCACAATTAGTTTAACCATGTGGCATAAATGTGGAAAAGTATCAGGGTTTAGGAGCATTATTTTACTATCCATGCATCCTAAGTGTGTAGCATACAAAACTATTGATAGTGGTTAATTACATTATTTTCACACAATTTGTTTAACCATGCAACATAACTGTGAAACCCACCCGAAGAAGGGCATTTTTCGATTTATTCTTTCTTTTTTACATGAAGTTTATTTCCATGGACACCCTACTCAGATTCCCCTAACATGGATGCCTCCCATGGACTATTTTGGATCTTTTTATCTCCTCCAAGTGGTTTTTAAGGTGGTATCTTGGTGATTCTTCACCCAGATTGAAAGTTTATTGTTCCTTTCTCTTTCTCCATTGATTTTCTTCCATTTACATTTATCATCTCTTGGTTTCATGGTAGTTTCTTGGTGTATTCTCTCTTGGAAGATCCCTAAGTATTAGGGATAATGTGTGGTTTAGTTTCATTGATGATATGATGTTTGGGTTGCCTCTTGGATTGTATTCTATCTTACCCTAAATTTTCCTTGCATTCAAATTTCATTGAGGTAGGTGATTTTATTCATTTCCTTTTGGACACATTCCATTTATTCTTGATCTTAGCTTTAATTCTTGAAAAAAAAATTAATATTTCTCGGTAGTTTCTATATAATTTTTTTTTGGTGTTTTCATTTTTTAAAATGGGTTTGTAATGGTTTCCAAAGGGATTATTTAATTATGAATTTATTTAAATTCATATAAGGTGTTTCAAAAAATGGAAATAAATCTTTTAATGTGAAATTTCATGATTTGGGTGGTGTTTTACTTTGTTTATGTATTGGATATGTAGCTAAGTTGCTAATCAAGTGTTGTATAAGGGACTTGGTGTAAAGACCCGTAAAATTCAAGGGAAATTTTTTCTTAATTTTCTTTGGATTTTACAAGAATGCAGTTTCTAATAGCACCTAATTCCAAGGGACGGTGTGACTGGAATCTTTTTCCGAAGTTTAGCTCAGGTACGTTCAGTGAAAGAATGACCGAGTTTTTCTAACTTTTGAACCGGTGCTCGGAATCGAATTCTGAGGGCACCGATGGAATCGCAATGCCGGTAATTGCTTAGAACCACCTTTTCCAGAGTTGCGTTTGCTCGGGTGTGGTTTTTATTTTTTTGGGTTAAGTAAAGGAATAAAATAAAAATGGTGCGACAAATTTTTATTTTACTTAAAGTTGTTTAACCTAAACTAAGTGGTTGAGTGGGACCCACAATATCCTACCCACTAGGTAGGATATTTGTGAGGTGGGGCCCACAAAAGCTCCACCATTTCTTTCAACTTCCTCAACCCCCTTTTTATTAAGGTAACGCACCCGCACCCCTATTAAGTGGAAGTCAACCCTTGCATTTTTCTATTTATGAAACACCTCAATTAATTTGGGTGGTTTAAAACGTTGCAATTAATTAATTTAATTGATTGTTTCGTTTTTGAATTTCAAAAAGCATGGCTTGAGAAATAAAATAAGACAAACTCTTATTTTATTAGAGTTTTTGGGTTGTGAGAGGCTTGGGAGAATTTTCTCAAGTTCTTGAAGTTCTTCCTCCTCAAAGAAGAACGCGAAGAACGCCGACCTCCTCCGACGGACGACGGTGAGAGATGCCTTCCTCGGAGATCGACGACCCGACGCGCATCACCTCGTTCTTTCTTTCTGCTTCAAAGGAAGGGAGACACCGTTCCTCTGCGACGCGATGATCTGCCTTCTTCTGCGGTGATCAATTCCGCGACGTCCCTTTCTGGGACAACCTCGTTCGACGACTACGCTCGAGGTAGGGGATTATTATTTAATTTGTTCCTGATTACTTTCATCATTGATTTATCGTCTTATTTGGGCCGCCTGTTATCGCAATAATGGGAGGAGGTCGGACCGCACGAACACGGATGATCCTCCTCTCCCATTGGGTTGTTTGATATTGTTCGCGGCATGAGAAAGGCAACATGGTGCCAAAGCACCGCGCAGGAAATATTAAAGAAAGGGCGGAGAAGCGCAGCGCCATCGCACCGTTCCGTTGAAGACGAACCAAACCGCGGCATCGTCGCGCCGCGCCGGAGAACCACAAAGGAACCTCGGCCGGAGCGGGGCCATGGTGGAGGGGCGTGGTGCCATCTCGCCGCGCCATACGGATCAAGGCCACGGCCATAGGCCGCGGCAGAGCAGGGAACGACAGCGGATTTCCGGCCACCGGTGTCGGAGCAGGGGGACGGGACCGCCCCGATCCCGTGGTGGCAGTAGCCGGTCGGTCGGTCTGGGGGAAGCGCTGGGGGTCGTAACCCCCGGCTGGCCCGCTGGAGTGGCCCCCCACTTGGGGGCCCCGGTTTCACAACGCGGGGGGCAGCGCCCCCCCCCCCCCTCCTCGCTCGGCCGTTACGACCGAGCTGCCAGGCCGGGCCGCACCTAGGCCGGGCCGGGCTACGCCAGCCGGGCTGGGCCGCGCCGGCTGGGCTGGGCCATGCCCAAGCATACCGGACCCGGACCCGGTTCGGGCTGACCCTGGGGGTATCGGGCCGGGTCGGACCGGGCCCAAACCCCCTATTCCCGGACCTCTTTCGGTCTTTTGCACATAACTTGGGCTGCGGACCTCCGATCGACGCACCGTTAGCTGCGATGCGATCCTTGGATCGAGACAGTCATGTTGGTATATTACACTCAAGGATTATAAGAACTTTGGGTTTGGCCGGGTTGGATCGTACACGAAACCAACCGGGCCCTCGAAGCGGAAACACTTATAACTTGAGCTCCGGACGTCCGATCGACGTGCCGTTGATTTTGATGGATTCCTCTTAGTGAGATAGACCTTTTGGATTAATTTGATCGAGGTTTGGGCGCAGTTGGAGTATGGTCGGGTTGGTTGTGACTTAAAAACTAACTGGGCCCCTGGGACGAAAAAGCCAATAACTCTCAGACCGGGCGTCCGATTGACGCGCTGTCTATGACGTTGAGTTCCTATTGATGATACATAACTTTTGAATACATCAACTCCGGACTATGTGTTAGTTGATGTATCAGCCCCTCGGCTCATGGAGCGGACCCTCCCGAATGAGCTTGCTGTGTGCGGGAGCCCTAGAGCTAGCTGCGACTGCGATGGCGATGACGACTGTACATAAATCCTCCGTGGATTCGACGGCGTTGACTACAACACTCAGCGATCCTACGAGGATCAGTGCTACCGATCCTATGTGGGTCAGCGCTCAGCAGTCTTGTGTGGGCCAGCACCTACAAATCCTGTGTGGGTCCGATCTTGTGTGGGTCATTGTGGGGGTTAGTTACCTATCGATCCTTTGTGGGTCATTGCGGGGGTTAGTACCTATCGATATTGTGTGGGTCCGATGGCTTAGATGAATCAGTGGCTACATCTAATCATCTCTATCATCTTACGAAGAAGTATACCTGTGTGAGATGAATCTTTACTTTCAATCCTTATCTTCGATAAGTTTGACTTGATATCCTATGTGGATTACGTTATGCTTTCCTGTGTGGATTGGGTTGTGATTTCCTATGTGGAATGGGTTGTACGTGAGCTCAGTTGTTGGAGACGAATGAGAATTGATGACTTAGGTATATGTATGGGCATATACCTAAGTAGTGTTGGATGTTACTTCATGATTGTATGTTTCCTTTGTGGATTATCCTTTGTGGATTCTGGGAGACCTTCGGGGGTCTCGGGGTCCCTACTTAGTAGCTTATACTCACCCCTTCACAGGCTATGCCCACACTACGTTGTGTTGGTTGCAGATGACGGACAACGCTGATCGTTGTTGAGGCTTGCGGAGCAGGTCGGTGCCTGGAGGTGGACCACTGGGCGGGACGTACTCGGAGCGGACAGCTGGACCCGAGGAGCTGTGGAGGCTATCTGTACCCACCCTTCAGGTGGGACTTCTAGTGGACGGCTCGAGGCTGCGGCTTTACTTTTCAGTTGTTGTACTCCCTTTTTCAGTTGTACTTTACTTTCAGTTTGGGTTTGTATTCTGGCCCACTTACTTTTCCACACTTACTATTGTACCCAGTTTTTACTTAGTGTTTACTTCTGTTTGCTTGCTCTGTGGTGTTTGTTTACTTTACAAAGTCAATGCCTTCCCTTTTTACCGAGAATTACGCCTTGGTGCTAGTCACCAGCCCCTGGCCTATGGAAGGTGGGCTTGGGGTAGTCATGGAACGAGCCCCGAGGATGGGTCATGACAAATTGGTATCAGAGGAGTTCGGTTCTACGATAGAACTCTGGACTCTAATCTTTTTCTATGTGAAACAATAGTGTTAAGAGTATTGAGTGTGGTTATTAGTCCAGGGAGTCCAGTGTTGGTGCGGCAGCCGATGTATCCGTACACCAGGACCCTGACTTCTGATTTCCGACTTAATGCATGAAAACATTGATTGCATGTGTGTTTCAAGTTTTCTTTGTGATTACTTTATGTCAGCTCACCAGGTATACTATTTGACCATGGTGAACCTTTTTCTTTTCAGGATGGCGCCACGACGGCAGCCAGCTAGGGTTCCGAGCGTTGTGCGTGACGAAATCCCACCGGGTGACAAGCGCTCGGTACATGGCCCTTTGATAACAGAGGCACCGGCGATACCTCTACCCGCCGATCCATCGATGCTACCAGCCCCAGCCGTTGATGATGCACGTCGCCTTAGTACACTGCCCGAGTTTCAGCATCAGTGACCGCCCAGGTTCCGAGGGGATACAGACCCTCAGGCAGCTAAGGATTGGCTGGAGGCTGTTGTACGCGTTTTCAAGTTAGTGAGGACACCAGCAGACCTCATGGTGATCCTCGCAGTGAGCCTCCTGCACGCGGCAGCAGCCAGATGGTGGAGCTTGATTCTCCAGGTGCACAACGAGGCATCTCTACTCTGGATGGACATTGAGAGCCTCTTCCACTCAGAGTTCGTCCCAGCCACCCTCCGTGCGGTGTGCATCCAGGAGCTTCTACAGCTATGGTAGGGAATCTTGACGGTCGCCCAATACTCGGTGAGATTTGCAGATCTCTCACGCTATTCGACGGACATGGTACGGGACCCATTCTTCCGTGCCCGGACCTTTGAGCAGGGATTGAGGCATGAGATCAGGGCGTCACTGATCTCCCTCATCATTCCAACACAGGCAGGGGTACTGGAGCGAGCCCTTCTCATCGAAAGCTTCCTTGATGAGCCTACATCAGCAGCGAGACCTACCGCAGGGTGGCACGTAACAAAGTCTTTGGCATCAGGCAGTTGACAGATGACTCATGGGTCCAGGCAGACTAGAACCTTAGGCAGACGATCTCAGGACATTGGCTCAGAGGTGTGGGGCACTCAGCTCAGAGCCAGTATTTCGAGCGGCAGACAGTGCTACGCATGCGGCGGGCAGGGCCACATGGCTCGTGACTGCCCGACCCGCCGTGCCGAGGAGCAGTAGACGGTTGAGGGACCACCCAGGCCTAGGTAGAGGGTCGACCATGGCGGTCCACAGGGAGTAGGCAGATGAGGCAGAGGAGCTGGCCGAGCAGCAGGTGGTGGGCGATGCTTTGAGGCTCTACCACCACCACCCCTAGGAGGTCCACCCCGACCACAGGGAGCTGGCGGGCAGAGACAGGCATAGCTTCAGGCAGCAGAGGCCTATAACCACGACGTGCCTGAGATGATTCGAGGTACTATCTGTGTCTATTCCACCCTTGCTGTAGTTCTTATAGACACAGGAGTGAGTCATTCTTTCATAGCCACTGCCCTTGTTCGGAGCTCGGAGATTCTGACAGAGCCGTTGGCTCGATACTTACGGCTAGAGACTCCTATGGGAGCAAACTCGACGATTACGCACTGGTGCCGGCAGTGTGAGCTTACTCTAGGAGGTGAGAGCTTTGGCTGGTATCTTCTTGTAGCAGCGTCGAGGCCTTACGACGTCATCTTGGGCATGGATTGGTTATCTACAGTCCATGCTCAGATTGACTGTATTAGGCGCAAGGTGCGGTGTGTACGCATCGACGGGAGCAGGTTCACCTTCACCGGCAAGAAGGGAGCCTTCACAGCACATGATGGACTCTCGTAGAGGAGAGGATATCCCATCACTCATCAGTTGGCTAGCCTCATCCTAGGAGTAGTTGACGTGCGGAGTCCTGGTTTTCCTGCAGTAGTGGATCAGTATGCGGATGTTTTCCCTGACGACATTCCAGGACTACCTCCTCGCAGAGAGGTAGACTTTTATATTGATCTGTACCCCGGGACAGCCCCGATATCCACTCCAGCATATTGGATGGCCCCTGTTGAGCTTCGAGAGCTACAGGTACAGTTGGAGGACTTGCAGGGCAAGAGATCCATCCAACCCAGTGTTTCACCTTGGGCTTCCCCGATATTGTTCGCCAAGAAGGCGGACGGGAGCTTGCGACATTGTGTCGACTATCGTCTCCTGAACCAGGTGACAGTGAGGAACAAGTATCCACTACCGAGGATTGATGACCTCTTCGATCAGCTCAAGGGAGCACAATGGTTCTCAAAGATAGACCTCAAGTCAGGATATCATCAGCTCAGAGTTCGGGACAAGGATGTGCAGAAGATGACCTTCAGATGTCGGTATGGCCACTATGAGTTCTTGGTTATACCATTCGGTGTGACCAATGCTCCAGCAGTGTTCATGGGCCTCATGAACAGGATATTTCAGCCATACCTCGATTGATTTGTCGTGATCTTCATTGACGACATTTTGATATACTCGACGACTGATTAGGAGAATGCCTACCACTTACGGGTTATACTAGACACACTCCGAGAGCACCAGCTTTATGGAAAGCTCTCGAAGTGTTAGTTCTGGATACGCGAGGTCCACTTCTTGGGACACATCATCTCTGAGGTGGGAGTTGTGGTGGACCCTGCGAAGATCGAGGCAGTGCTAGCTTAGGAGCCACCCAGGAGCATGACTGAGGTGCAGAGTTTCTTGGTTCTAGATGGATACTATCAGAGATTCGTGCCAGACTTTTATAGAGTTGCAGCATCACTCTCAGCTTTGAAGAAGAAGGGGAAACCCTTTGTGTGGTCAGAGAGATATCAGCAGAGCTTCTAGGAGCTGAGACAGAGATTGATCAGCGCACCTATCTTGAGGCTACCAGAGGAGGGATTTGGGTACGTAGTTTACTGTGATTCATCAAAGACCGGACTCTGATGTGTCCTAATGCAGGAGCGGTACGTGATCACCTATGGATCATGAAAGTTGAGGCAACATGACTTGAACTACTCTACCCATGACTTGGAGTTAGCAGCAGTGGTCTTCGCTCTGAAGATGTGGCGACACTATATGATGGGAAAGCGCTTTATAGTCTATTCTGACCACCAGAGTCTCAGGTACATATTCTCGCAGAAGGACCTAAACCTGAGACAACGGTGATGGATCGATTTCCCCCGGAACTATGACTTTGAGATAGTCTATACTCCTGGAAAGGGGAACGTGGTAGCCAATGCTCTCAGTAGGAGGATGGGCATTCAGCTACTTGGGGAGGCGACAGAGCAGCTAGCTGCTTTGCAGATATCCTTCATGGATAGAGATGGAGCAGTCTTTCTTCAGTCACTCATAGTCACTCCTCCACTACTACAGCGGGTCCGAGAGGCATAGCGTGGGGACGCCGACTGTGAGACGCGGCGTGCACAAATATCCTCAGGACAGGCACCTGATGGTTTCTCTTTAGAAGGAGAGCACGACGTCCTTTTCAGAGGACGTACCTTGGTACCAGTTGCTTTATGGGAGGAGCTGTTGAGAGAGTTTCACACTTCCCCTTTGGCGGTACATCCTGGAGTGGCGAAGATGTAACAGGATCTCAGACGACAGCACTGGTGGCCGGGCATGAAGAAGGTTGTGGGAGAGTTCGTTTCTCGATGCCTCACCTGCCAGCAGGTGAAGGCAGAGCACCAGGTACCAGCAGGCTTGGTATAACCCTTGGAGGTCCTGGAGTGGAAGTGGGATGGCATATCTATGGACTTCATGACTGGACTTCCACGCACTTCCAGAGGTCACGACTCCATTTGGGTGATTGTCAATCGACTCACCAAGTCATCTCACTTCTTACCCATCAGTGATCATGTAACGCCCCGACCCCAGCTACCCAGAGCCGGTGCATTACTTCGTAACATTGGCATGATCCCAAAAGATCAAGTCTCGAAAGACCGATTAGTTTAGTAGCCTTGGAAACACTAGATACATTCATAAGTCTTTCATTACATCAAAATTAAACAAACTACAAAAAAACATGGTCTTCATATTCCACACTCATATCTTCACTGATTATTCTTGCAAGTCAGTCATAAAATACTTCTTCACAACCTGGAAAATTTTTAAACATTGAAAGGGGTGAGCTCAAATGCTCAGTAAGGATAACAATAATGCGGAAGCTTTCATAAATAAACATTAACATTTAAGGCAATGTATAACTAAAACAAAAGCCTCTTAAACATGAACTTCAACATAATATGGCAAAAGTAAAATGAGATAATGCCATTTACTTCTTCACATGGATATTCTACTGGTCGAATAATCACATGTAATATCAATAACCACTTTCATAATGATGGAATGCATAATGCCAGACTATCATAACCACGTAGTCAAGGCCTCGTGCCAAGACCACAAATAAGATTTTGTCAAGGCCTTGTGCCAAGACACTAGTTTGTCTCATGAGACCTGCCGATGCATCGAGGAGCTATAGCGGGCTCCACCCGTCACTTATTAAGTCCAATGCATTCCTCATATGAATAGGTTTAAACATATCATAAACCATAACATAATCGTATCACATAAAACATGCATAAAGGAAACATAACATTTCCATATTTCAATCACAAGATATCAATACAACACATTGATATAATAAAAATTCTTTCAAAACCATTTTCAATACCAAAATAAAAGAATGTTAAAACATTGTATTTATTTTTCTTTTTAAAAAAAGGTATGGCTTGTAAAGGAAGCCGAAACTCAAATAATGTTCACGGCGGCGGAGAAGTCGTTGTCGCCGCATAAGTACGGAAAGAAAAACATTCCCTTTTTGTCGTTTAGTAAAATGCTTCGTATAAAAAGATTCCTTTTGAATAAACTTAAAAGTCAAAGGGGTTTATACACCGTATAAAAGAAAGTTGTGTATAAAACCAAATATGCCTCAATGAAAGGAGATTGAGACGAAGTCCTTAAAAAGATCATTTTTAAAATAAAATAGATATATTATGTGTATTCACTATAGGTACACTTAAAGAAAGTAAAAATACAAAATAAGACATAATAATATCATGACATAATTTGAAAGTAGGAGATTAACCCAAAGAATGGAAGTTGGGTTAAGAAATTCCCTTACAAAGAGCATTTTTAAAATAAAATAGATCTATTATGTGTATTCACTACAAGTACACATAAATAATGTACAAATACAGGATATGACATAATAATATCATGACATAATTTGAAAGTAGGATATTAACCCAAAGAACGAAAATTGGGTTAAGAAGTTCCCTTACCTTGTGTCCGACTTGACTCAACCGTTCTTTAACCTCCTGAATAATAAACTAGAGTTAATATATACCTTATTAAGAACCATTCTCAATTTCATTATCCTTATTATATCACTTATTACAATGATATGATCATTATGTAATTATTTAAGTTAATAACGGTCGTTTTGTCGACCTTTGGTACTTGAGTCAAAAATAAACTTCTTATGATTACAAGTTGTTAATGTGGTGAAATATCCATTATATTCATAATTTAGATGTCATATATATCTTATATATCCAGTATATACATTCATTTATAATATTACGTAACATTTAGAGGTAAGAAATGAAATGCACCGTTCATGGAGACGGTAAGCCGTACGTACGCATGAACGCTACTTCCATTTCTATTTCATATTTTCTGGAATGGAATCATAATGATATGAGAGTATATTATAATTCCAGTATAATAACATATATAATATCATTAACTTTATCCTTCACACATCCCACATATGGTATTAACGAATCAAATCACTTTCAGGGGGCGGTAGTCCGCGCTTCCTAAAATGAAGATATCGTGTTTTACCCATAATGGAAACCATAAAGGTATGTCCAAAATGAAAAAAACAGAAGCTTAAGGAAAACATAAACATATTATATATCATATATAAAAATAGTGACATCATAATGGCCACCTTTGAAGGTGTTAAATGAGTGTTGAACAATCATCGTTTCGGGAGGCAGAATTTCGCCATCCATGGAAACCTTATGTTCTTTAACCATTTGATGTAGTTGTGTGGAAGTGTAGCTCAAATAAATCTTATAACAACATCCTAGTATATTTAAGATACTGGTGTTGTTACAAAAGAAGTAAATAAAAAGAGTTTAGGGGGTTGGAGAAGCAAAATAAAACAAAAGAACATGAGAGAATGAATTACCTTAAAAAGTGTAACTCCTTTTGAGTTGAGCCTAAAGGCTTCCTTTGAAAGGATTCTGCCCAAAGGGAATACTCTAGGATGAGGAGAGGGATGTGGAGAGAGCAAATGGGCAGGGGTTGGCCGAGCCAATGGCTTGAAGAGTGTGTGAAATGAGGTAGAGGTGGGGGCCTTTTATAAGAGGAGAGGAAGGGCACTTTTGGAAAGTAAAAGAACATTACATTATTTGAAAATGTGTTTCGGTTTTAAAAGGTCCCACATTGATAGAATTCGTGGATAAGGTGATAAGGCATCGAAATCCACTCATCCAATTGGTTTTGGCCATGTGTAGTTCATATATTTTATATTACCTTTCCATTTTATTTAAATCGTCAAATAATGATGTCATCGCTGCATCATTATTATGTCATAAATAATTAAATTTATTTAATGTCTAAAAATTATAAAAAAAATACTATGATATAGGAAATCTTTTTATCTTTCCAATGACTATTTATAATCAAAATTTGGACTTGTGTAACCCTACTTAAAAATTGTTTTAGTAAAACACTTTATGTTAGTGTCATTTTCACTTTAACATTAAATAAAAAGTAATTTATGTTATTTCCCAACAAAAGTGGATCCATGGGGTCCCCAAGTTAGGCCATGGCTTGTCTTGGTCGGCCATGACACAACCAATGAGGTTGGGACATGTGTCTAGGTCATTTAATATTATTAAAGTATTATTTATACCTTAAACTACCCTAATTACCACTAATCGCGATTAAGAACTTAATAAGTTACTATTCACCAAAAAATTATTTTTATCCCATTGAACCACATTTTACTTCTTTATGACAACCATGTATGTCGGATTTTTGAAAATCAAATCACAGAAGTGGTAATATTTCATTTAAACGAAAAATCAGTTATTTAACAACCACTTAGTGGTTTCACTATTCATCAAAAATTGAAGTTTTTCAGAATAAGGCCAAAATTTCACCCTAAGCTATAATTGATATTCCGAATTGAAAAATGATGTCTATTTTACAAAATTCCAAACATATTAGTTGCATTAATTAATTTTATAATTAATTCCCGCTGTCACAAAAAATAGCGTGTTTTTAAGAAACAATTTATATCAAAAGATTGACAATTGTTTATGTCCAATTTCAATGTCAAATTAATTCTAATGACCACCATTGGATAAAATGGTAAAAATATATTCTAATTATACTCTAAAACCACTCAATAGTATAATTTATCACTATGAATTATTTTGATTAAAAAAGTTGTTTTAAGTATTTTTCACTATTCATAAAAATTTTGAAGTTCTCAGAAAATTACAAAAAATTCAACATAGGCTAATTTCAATATTAGGAATACAAAAATGAAGTCCATTTTGAAATATAAAATTTCTATAATTTTAAAAAGTGGTTATTACTATTCATAACGGCTACTTTGATTTGTCGCGATGTTTTAGAACTCGAAGTTGCGTACAATGCAAGCTATTGTATTATTGAATGAGAAGCGTATCGTGGAAGCTCGGGGTGTTACAGATCAGGGATTAGTGGAGAGCTTGTGACGTCTCTATGTTTAGGAGATTGTACGACTTCATGGTGTGCCATCATCTATCATCTCCGATTGAGATTCTCGCTTTACTTCCCGGCTTTGGAAGGGGTTGCAGGAGGCATTCAAGATGCAGCTACATTTGAGCACCGCCTTTCACCCCCAGATAGATGGTCAGACGGAGAGGACCATACAGACTCTCGAGGACATGCTCCGCGCATGTGTCCTGGACTTTGGTCGTAGCTGGGAGGACCACCTACCCTTGGTAGAGTTCACGTACAACAACAACAAGTACCACTCCACCATCGAGATGGGACCATACGAGGCGTTGCATGGACGACCTTGCAGATCACCGCTGTGCTGGACAGACCCTGGGGAGTCAGCACTTGTGGGACCGGAGATGGTCCAGGCCACGACAGAGAAGGGCCAAGTCATCCAGGAGCAGATGAGGATAGCTTAGAGCCGGAAGAAGTCTTATACTGATAGGAGGCGGAGGCCACTGGAGTTCGAGGATGGCGACCATGTCTTCTTGCAGGTCTCACCTCGATGTGGATTACAGAGATTTGGCCGAGGAGGCAAGTTGTATCCATGCTTCATCAGACCATTCCAGGTCCTTAGCAGGATCGGTGAGGTGGCTTATCGCCTGTCTCTACTACCTCAGTTGCTCTGGGTGCACAACGTCTTTCACGTATCTCACCTGAGGAGATACGTGCATGACCCGATGCATATCATTGACCATGGGGAGCTGGACATTGATGATGGGGCGAATTTTGCGGAGGTCCCAGTGGAGATTGAGGATCGACAGGAGTGGGTCCTACATGGATGGTCGATTCCTCTAGTGTGCATCAGATGGAAACAGGAGAACCTCTAGGAGAGCACTTGGGAGCGGGAGGCTCAGATGCATGCTCAGTACCCACATTTGTTTCCATAGTTTTTGATGTGTCTTTATGGGGACGTAAATCCCTGAGGTGAGAGTAATGTAAAGACCCGTAAAATTCAAGGGAACTTTTTTCTTAATTTTCTTTGAGATTTTACAAGAATGCAGTTTCTGACAGCACCTAATTCCGAGGCCCGGTGTGCCCGGAATCTTTTTCCGAAGTTTAGCTCAGGTACGTTCAGTGAACGAACGAGTGGGTTTTTATAACTTTTGAACCGGTGCTCGGAATCGAATTCTGAGGGAACCAATGGAATCGCAATTCCAGTAATTTCATAGAAACACCTTTTCCAGAGTTGTGTTTGCTTGGGTATGGTTTTTATTTTTTTTGGGTTAAGTAAAGGAATAAAATAAAAATGGTGTGACCAATTTTTATTTTACTTAAAGTTGTTTAACCTAAACTAAGTGGTTGAGTGGGACCCACAATATCCTACCCACTAGGTAGGATATTTGTGAGGTGGGGCCCACACGAGCCCCACCATTTCTTTCAACTTCCTCAACCCCCTTTTTATTAAGGTAACACACCCACACCCCTATTAAGTGGAAGTCAACCCTTGCATTTCTCTATTTATGAAGCACCTCAATTAATTTGGGTGGTTTAAAACGTTTCAATTAATTCATTTAATTGATTGTTTTCTTTTTGAATTTCAAAACGCATGGCTTGAGAAATAAAATAAGACAAACTCTTATTTTATTAGAGTTGTTGGGTTGTGAGAGGCTTGGGAAAATTTTCACAAGTTCTTGAAGTTCTTCCTCCTCGACGAAGAATGCGAAGAACGCCGACCTCCGATGACGGACGACGGTGAGAGACGCCTTCCTCGGAGATCGAGGACCCGACGCACATCACCTCGTTCTTTATTTCAGCGTCAAAGGAATTGAGACACCATTCCTCCGCGATGCGATGATTCTCCTTCTTCGGCGACGATAAATTCCGCGACGTCCCTTTCTGCGACAACCTCATTCGACGACTACGCTCGAGGTAGGGGATTATTATTTCATTTGTTCCTGATTAATTTCATCGTTGATTTATCGTCTTATTTGGGCCTCCTGTTATCTCAATAATGGGAGGAGGTCGGACCGCACGAACACGGCCGATCCTCCTCTCCCCTTGGGTTGTTTGATATTGTTTGCGGCATGAGAAAGGCAATGCGGTGCCGAAGCACAGCGCGGGAAATATTAAAGAAAGGGCGGAGAAGCGCAGCGTCGTCGCGCCGCGCCGGAAAACCACAAAGGCACCACGGCCAGAGCGGGGCCATGACGGAGGGGCGCGGCGCCGGCGTGCCGCGTCGGATGGATCAAGGCCACGGCAGAGCAGGGAACGATGGCCAGTTTCCAGCCGCCGGCGTCGGAGCAGTGGGACGGGACCGCCCTGGTCCCGTGGCGGCAGCAGCCGGCCGGTCGGTGCGGGCCGACTGGTCAGGGGGAAGCGTCGGGGGTCGTAACCCCCGGCTGGCTAGCTGGAGCGGCCCCCACATGGGGGCCGTGGTTTCACAATGTGGGGGGTAGCCCCCCCCCCCCACGCTCGGCAGTTACGACCGCGCCGCCAGGCCGGGCCGCGCCCAGGCCGGGCCGGGCCGCTCCAGCCGGGTCGGGCCACGCCAGCCGGGCCGGACCGTACCCAATCAGGCTGGACCCGAACCCGGGTTGGGTCGACCCGGTTCGGGCCGACCCTGGGGGTGTCAGGCCGGGTCGGACCGGGCCCAGACCCCCTATTCCTGGACCTCTTTCGGTCTTTTTCCCATAACTTGGGCTGCGGACCTCCGATCGATGAACCATCAGCTTCGATTCGATCCTTGGATCGAGACAGTCGTTTCAGTATATTACACTCAAGGTTTTGGAGAACTTTGGGTTCGGCTGGGTTGGTTCGTACATGAAACCAACCGGGACCTCGGAGCGGAAACACTTATAACTTGAGCTCCGAACGTCCGATCGACGTGCCGTTGATTTTGATGGATTCCTCTTAGTGAGATGAACCTTTTGGCTTACTCTGCTCGAGGTTTGAATGCAGTTGGAGTATGGTCGGGTTGGTTTTGACTTAAAAACCAACCGGGCCCCTAGGACGAAAAAGCCAATAACTCTTAGACCGGGCGTCCGATTGACGCACCATCTGTGGCGTTGAGTTCCTGTTGACGATACGGAAATTTTGAATACATCAATTCCGGACTATGTGTCAGTTGATGTATCAACCCCTCTTCTCATGGAGAGGACCCTCCCGAACGAGCTTGATGTGTGCGGGAACCCTAGAGATGGCTGTGACTGCGACGATGATGACGACTGTACAGAAATCCTCCGTGGATTCGACGACGACGACTACAGGACTCAGCGATCCTACGAGGATCAATGCTACCGATCCTGTGTGGGTCGAATCCTGTGTGGGTCAGCGCTCAGCGGTTATGTGTGGACCAGCGCCTACACATCCTATGTGGGTCATTGCGGGGGTTAGTACCTATCGATCCTTTGTGGGTCCGACGGCTTAGATGAATCAGTGGCTACATCTGATCATCTCTATTGTCTTATGAATAAGTATACCTGTGTGAGCTGAATCATGACTTTCAATCCTTATCTTCGATAAGTTTGACTTGATTTCCTATGTGAATTACGTTATACTTTCCTGTGTGGATTGGGTTGTGATTTCCTATGTGGACTGGGTTGTACTTGAGCTCGGATGTTGGAACCGAATGAGAATTGATGACTTAGGTATATGTATGGGCATATACCTAAGTAGTGTCGGATGTTACTTCGTGATTGTATCTTTACTTTGTGGATTATCCTTTGTGGATTCTGGGAGACCTTCAGGGGTCTCAGGGTCCCTACTGAGTAGCTTATACTCACCCCTCCACGGGCTATTCCCGCACTATGTTGTGTTGGTTGCAGATGACAGACAGCGCTGATCATGGTTGAGGCTTGCGGAGCAGGTCGGTGCCTGGAGGTGGACCACTGGGCGGGACGTACTCGGAGCGGACGGCTGGACCTGAGGAGATGTGGAGGCTATCTGTACCCACCCTTCAGGTGGGACTTCCAGTGGACAGCTCGAGGCTGCGGATTTAATTTTCAGTTGTTGTACTCCCTTTTTCAGTTGTACTTTACTTTCAGTTTGGGTTTGTATTCTGGCCCACTTACTTTTCCACACTTACTATTGTACCCAGTTTTTACTTAGTGTTTACTTCTGTTTGCTTGCTCTGTGGTGTTTGTTTACTTTACAAAGGCAATGCCTTCCCTTTTTACCAGGAATTACGCCTTGGTGCTAGTCACCAGCCCCTGGCCTATGGAAGGCGGGCTTGGGGTAGTCACGGCACGGGCCCCGAGGACGGGTCGTGACACTTGGTGACTTTTTTGGTTTGATTATTATGTGTGGCTAGTTGTCTTTGTTGATAAATCAATTTGTTTTTTTTAAAAATGTTTCCATCATGATAATATTATTTTCCAACTAATTTTACATGAATATATCTTTACAGTTTTCATTCAAAAAGGATGTTGATTGTGTTTCATGTGTGCCTATTTTTTTTACTCTATAAATACATTCAATGGATTGTATGAAAGTTGAAAAATATGTTATAAAAAGGTTATAAGGTTCAAATGTGATGAATATTGGTATTATAATGAAAATGGTTTTTCCCATTGTATTATTTTTATTTCCTTTAAAGGTGTGCTATGAATTATGAAATTGGTGTGAAATACATTATGAAATGGGTTTGGTTTTCATGTTAATTTGAATGAAAATTTTCCTATGGAAATGGTTGGATTTAATGTGTAATTTTCTTGTTCTATTCCAAATAGGGGTTTTGAATTATGTTTGTGGTGTGAAATGTTTTTCCAAATATCCTTTATTTTTTGTGAGAATTTATATGTGACATAAAATGTGGTGTCAAATGTGCTTATGAATTCTTTTCAAGTTAGGAATATTAAAATATATCTTGGGTCAGTTTTTATGTAAATGGACATTTAAAATCATAATATATACATGGTAACTATGTGGTGTAAAAATACCATTTGTCACTTTTCATGTTGTTTCATACTTTCACTTATCTTGGAATCAATTTTGGATTTTAAATGATAAATACATGTTTAGAAAATTCATATTCATTGTGAGTTTTGTATTGGTTTTGGAAATGGGTTGGTAAATATATATCGAACTGGAAATGATGTGATATACCAGTTTGGACTTGTGAATGACTTATTGTGAGATTCAAACCTATATAGAGGATTTTCTAAGGAGTTTTCCATCACATAGTTTTTGTTGGTGTTTGGGGTAGGCAATCATGATGGTAGTGGGTATTAGTGGAACCACGTGTGTGAGGACCTTATCTTTAACCAATTACTATTATGATTGAATTTTATAAATTCATATAGTGGGAAGAGTGATGTTTGGTTTCTGACCTCGATTAGATAGGTTATTTCACCCTGATTTTGCTAATAGGCCAGGTGGGATGTGCCATTGGATTAACTAGTTTCAAGTGGTCTATTGGTTATTGAGAGATGTGATACACCATATATTGAGAGGTGAGTCCGAACTATGTACATAAATGGATTTATTCTATAGATGTTTAGGAAATTCCCATGATTGAATTTATGTTTATTATGTTCATATCTACTACATGTTGGATATTAGCCATGCTAGTATAGGATTGTTTATTAAGACTATTTACATTATGTATAACCAATTTTTCTTCATCCAGTATTGATTTATATTAGGGTTTTCATTTTTAACTAGGTTTTGGGGTGTGATTTTTTAAAAGGGGATTCTATGTTTGTATTTTTTAAAAGGTAAATTTTCAAAATCACTTTTTAATTTTTTGTAATGATTAAAAATGGTTTTTATGAATATATTTCAAACTTGTGTTTGTGGAAATATTTAGGAAATGAAATGCATTGACTCTGTGGTGATTTCATAATGGGATGTTTTATGCTCATGCACCACTTGTTCCACTTGGTGTCGGTATAACCGAGGAATTTTTCAGTTTTAGGTTTCTTGTTGGGTTTTCCATTAGATCTAGTTGGTTATGTGGTTGGTGTTTCCCAATGAGTTATGTGAAGAATTTGTTGCATGGTTCAATTTTAGTTTTTTATTTAGTTTCTACTTTTGTAGTAGTTATTGTATATGGATTAGTTTTTTATTTATTCATGATTAGTTAGTGTTAGTTCTAATTATTGTTATGTTTGGTTATTGATCATAGTTATTTCTTTTTCATATAAATCGTTACTATTGCTTTATGAAGATTCCCATCACATGTTTCAAAATTGTGGGGATTAGGAATGCACTTCAGGTATTGTCTTGGATCAGATTGGGTGTTGGATTAGATGGAATCCCATCCTGTTTTATGAATGTAATTGAATCATAGCTTGTGCTTGTTATTTTTTTGTCAGGTAGATCATATATTAGGACCTTTGGGACTCAGGATGTAGGTAAAAGAAAGACTCCATGAAAAATTTCTTATTTGGATCCAAAATTTTCCACGGGTAGTCTGGGATTTGAACCTTTTTTTTCATGTATAGATGATGAATGTTAATAGAGGCAAACCAGTGTCTTGGAGTGATCTCACATGGTGTAGTGACCCTTGTGGAGTCCTAATGCGTGGTTCAAGGTCCTCATAGTTTTTGATGGTTACTTGGGGTATGGCCCACTAACCATGTTTCTTGGTTATGCATGGACAATAGTTCATCATCCTCAGAGTTTGGTTGAGTTTTGATTTTTTATAAATTATTTTGGTTTGTGGTTATTTTTAATTGGAAAAATGATTTTTGGAAAATCATTTTTTAAAAGGGTACATGATTTTTGAGAATGGTTTTTTTTATAAAATATGAACTATAAGATTGAGTTGGATTGGGATAATTGTTTTTGGTATTGTGATGGTGGACTTGGAAGAAGGTAGTATGGAATTTTGATCGAAAAATGTTGTTTTTAAAAAGATTATTTTGTTTTTTTTGTGATGTTAGGCTTGTGATTTTATTGTTTTGGTCTGGGATATTATTTTGGTTTCATTTTAATTTATGCTGATTTTGGTTTTCTGTTTTTAATCTATTTAGAATAGGATAACTAGAAAGGTCCCCCAAGTTTCCTGTGAGTGTCTCTAAGTTTTTTGATTTTCCCAGACACCTACTGATGTTGATAAATCGATCCATTCTTGAAAATTTACTATTTTTCATGGTGATGGAGGGCTATTAGAGGCCTCAGAATGAATTGAGTAAGCTGATTGTGTGTTCAAAACATTGTGAACTCGCGAAGTAGTGAGGGCTTGATCTTTCTTGGGTTTGTTTAAAGGTTATTTTTCGGAAATGTATAAGGTTATTGTTCCAATCCATGTTGGGATGACATGGGAGGTGTTCAATATAATGATTTAATGTTTTATCAATGTAATTTATCTTTTATTATAGTGATTTAATATAGTATAAATCACATAAAATCACTTATATACCATAATAAAAACATTATAAATGAATAATTAATGTAAAATAGTAGTATTTATATAAGTTATGGAACCAATATTGATGAAATAGTAATACGACTATAGGAATATTAATATGATCCATATGAATAGTAAACCTGTGAAATGAATTGTATCGTCGCCCATGAAATTATAAATAAAATTTATTCATCTTATAGATGAATGTAAGAAAAAATTATATAAAAGGATAAGTAAATAAATGTTTAAAAATTATTAATTAAGTGATGGAATTTTTGTAAGTCATAAATATTTAATTAATATTTTATGATTTAGTTAATAATTTAAAAGAAAATTTAATTTAATAAAATGTATTCATAAATAAATATTTTTATGTCTTGTGATTTTAAGATAATTATATGATAATGTAAGTAATTTTTCAAAGTGTTATAAATACAGTTATAATTTTAAAATCTATATTTTCCAAGTAAATGGTGATTTTAATTAAAAATTAAATTAATCACATTAGAAAATTAATTTCCTAAAATTTAGCTTATTTTTTAATTCTACATGTTGAAATATGGTTAGGGTGAAGTTTTTTGTTTTCTCTAAAATACTTGGATTTATGATGAATAATTAAATATAATAATTTACAATAAAAGCTAGATATATGAATTATGGATTCATAGATGATGTAAGGATGATGTAATTCCAAAATTTAGAACTCCCCTTCATTATTTTAATTTATTTATATATAATTATTAAACTATTCATAGTCTTGATCCAAAATAATCCACTATTGATTAAAATAATGTAAAAAAACCCTTCCCCTCCACTATAAATACCACCAATCACCCCTTTTTTCCTCAAAAATCTCAAGATTTTAGCCTTTTCCAAATTATTCCCATACCTCTTCCAAATTCCCTCTCCTAATTCTAGGATCTCTTTGTTACACTAAAATTCCATAACTATTCACTAAGGAGGTTCTCAAGGAGGATAAATTCAAGATATAAAATCATATTTCTATTCTTTTAATTTAATTTCAATTTCATTTATCTCATTATATTATACTCCCATTCTCTTATCCAAATGTAATTATAACTCTAATATGTTGGAAATACAAGTACTCTATGTCTTTAATCTAATATCCATAAGTAAACTCCTCCCTTTCTATCTCTATTATATTTTAAAAATTAGATCATCATCTTTGATGTGTTCATTAACCAACATCGTGGACAATGTGCTTTCATTTTCCATTAAAGCATTCCAATATGTTAATTAAACCCTTCTAATGGTTGAAAAATATTGTAAAATGTATGTTACAAAAACTTTTTATTTTATTTAACAATTATATATACATAATACTGAATGATAAAACAAAACGAGTTAGTTGTTATTGAAAACCCTCCAAAAACGATCATCAATAAATTTTATCTAATGATTCATCCTCATACAAAATTAAAAAAATTATTTATAATATCATTTAAACATATGTAATATCATTAGTAACACATAATAAAAATCATGTATATTTATCATCATTTTAAACGAACATTAATTCATGTATACAAGTGATCCGATCAATAAAACTATGAAAACAAACACTCCCAAATAACGAAATTTAAATATATAACTCATCTAAAATTCAATAAATATTAATAATAAAATCATAATGAATAAAATTCAGGTATAAAAGGTTATATATTTTATAATTAATAAATATAATGTGATTATATATAATATTAAATTTATTAAATCATTCATATATAAGGTAAGGGGAATTCTCAAACCAAACTCTCTTTCTTTAGGTTTTCCCTATTTATCCAAAATTTAAGTATTTATATTCTGTAAATATCATTTCTTAAACATTATATTAACTTTTATAGGAAATAAATTCTTTCTTTGTCACATCCATGACATATTTTAAAGGTATTTTTTCATTTAATTTACATCCTTTCTTTGTTTTGGGGGTTTACCTAGGTTTTAGGGAGGAATAGATGAGTATTCATGAATTGGGCCAAACCGTGAGCCCAATTTCAGATTAAACAATAAATTTTGTATCTTCTATAACTTTTTAATTTTTCAACATTTTTCATCCATTAAAATTCCTACTTGACCTCCCCTAACCTATTAACACCAGAAAGGTAATTTGGAGCTTTTAGAAATCCATAACCAGGGTTTATTTGGGTTTTTATCTAAGGGGTTGGGCCTGCCCGAAAGCCCAATTCCTGTTTTAAAAATAAATTTTGATTATGTTATATCTTATTCATTTTTTGGGATTTTTCGGTGATTCTAAGTGGAGCCCAAGCCCACTGAACCCAGCCGCGCGACCCTTCTCTCTCCCCCCTCTTTGGAGCTCTGGTTAATCGCGATTTGGTGCCGAACTTCATAGGATTCCTCAAATCGTCCAGATTTGAAGAGGTAAGTTCATTCCTTCATATCTCTCTCAATTTTTACTCTTTTCCCCCCATTAAAATTTCTAAATGATTTCCATATCCTTTTTCGAACCTCCCTTAAAGGTTTTAGTATTTTTAAAATCAGATACTGGTATTTGTGGGGGAGATTTCTACAAGATATTTTAAGTAAGTTGTTCTCCTTCTTTCATCTTTCAATTTGTTTAGGGTTACATCCAATTTAATTAGGGTTTATTCCCTTATCATTGAGGTTTCTAATGTCCAGGTATTAGGGTTTAACAATTAGGTATTTATCTTGTGTTTCATGGTCTGAAATTCTGGTTTTTTCTATGGTTTACCTTCCTTGAGGTGCGACGGTGGTGCGTTTGAGTTTTCGCACAAAGGGTTCAAGGGTTTCCTTGGTTTGGGTAGGTGATTCCATTTTGTGTGCAATTTTTGTGAATTATCTTGCTGTTTTCATGGTACCTTAATGTTTATTTTCCTTGAATGTCTCTGTAAAAATTGGTTTTAGTTGAATTTATAATGAAAATGAATTTTAAGTTCCAATTTTTGGTGAAATTGGGGGGTTTTCATTCAAATATTTCATTGGTTCATTTTGGGCTGACCTATAATTATTAGTTGATTTTATTGAACTATATTATGATTGAAAATCATGTTTTTAATGTTTATTCTTCTTTTTTTGTTGCTGTGAAAGTTTTCTTAAATGGTGTTTGGGAAGCAAATGGGCTTTAAGTGCCATGTTTGTGTGAAAATGGTGGTTTTTAAAAGATACAACTTCTTGGTTCACATTGGGCTGCACCATAACTAAATTGTTGGTTTCATTAAAGGGTATTGAAATGAAATTTTGTTTTAAGGACTTACAAGTGTTCACATAGCGTGCAAAGTGGATAACTTAAAGAGCTTTGGGTGCAAAACAATGTGATGTTTTGAGAGGTTGTTTTATTGAAAATAAAATTATTTTATTGTGTGTTTTAAATGGTATAAAATGTGTGTAGATACTGTACTATTTGTTTGTGACCAGTAGTGAAATTTTATATGCAAAAGGATGTGTGTTGTTTGCTGAAATTTTTTGAGCACAAAAGGGGAAGCCCGGGTACCTAGGTGGGGCAGATTTTTACTAGTACGACTAGTGGATCAGATGGGTTTTGTCCCTGTTCCACTTAGCATTTGGATAATGACAAATCTAACTAAAATATATGGATGATGATTGGGGACCACTAGGTTATGGGTATGTTCCCTACTAGTGTCTTGTGCACTAGAACAGATTTTTCTATGGTTACTCTACACTGAGGTAAGAGGTACATAGGGCCCGAGACAACCTAGTGCTTAGGGGTGTTCCCGATTTTGATGCTCATTGGATTTGTGGTATTTACCCTTGTTGTGGGGTATTTTGGCAGTAGTTTACAGTAGCTCACATGTCTATTTAATGTTTTAACATACTGGAATTCTTGGATTGAAAACTGTTTTCATTTGAAAGTTGCATTTCTTTGAATTTTAACACTATTTCACCTTGTGTATGAAAATTGCTTGTTTTGTTCACATTGTATTGCATGCTCTTTGGAATCATCTGGTGGTATCCTATTGGGCTTAGGCTCACACCCTACTTACACCCCTTGGGTGTAAGTAGACCTGCTTATGCTTGACTCAGGTAAAGGGAAGGGTAAGAGTGATGGCGGTTCAGGGTGTTAGTCCCCATCATTGGGGTGGAGTTGTGGAGAAGGCTTGCGGGTGATGACCCCCTTGTCATGTGGAGTCCATGAGGATGTCTTTATGTTGTCATTATTTATTTTTAGACCACTTTTAGTGTCTTCAAACACATGTATTCAGATCTGGTTTTGTTAAGAATTGTTTAGCATGAAAATTTCAGATTCTAATAATTGATTGTTTTTTTATGATTTATGATTTCATACTTGGGTAAATCATTCCCAAACTAGATTTGTTTGATACCCGGGCACTTGTGCCAGCCCGTGGGGATAGAGAACGCCCTTCAGGTCATGTCACGGGCTGGGTTTGGTGCCGGTTTTGGCGGCGACTAGATTTGGTTCGTGACATTCTTCTTGAGTTTATGAAAAAACATCATTTTTTCCAAAATATCTCTTCTTAAAAAAACCTCATTTTACTTCTTGAGATTGTTTATTATTCACCATTGGTTGATGATTATTATATCTTGTATGTTATCCCTGTTTTAATTTGAAAACCCAATGTTTATAAATGTATTATTTATTAAATGAATACCATTTCTTTGTGGGGGTAATTTTATGTCTAATATTGATATACGTTCTATGTGGGATACATGAAAATGTAAATGTTATGATGTGATGGGTGCGCCATGAATTATATAGTGCAATGTAAATGTTATGATTTAATTTGTGATACTAGAATTATATAGTTCTCCAATGTAGTAGGTAATGTTATTTATCTCACGAGAAATGTGAAATAAGTGTCAAAATTATGCTAGCTTTGTTCACAATTATGTGTTTTAGTTGGACACTAAGACATGCTGTTTTATTTTTATGCATTGTCACACTCCAATCCTTTTTTAAATTATTATACTCATGATTACGATCCTATTTTTAAGTTGTGGTGATGGATGATTATTCTCACCCCATGTTTTATTGATTCATTTTCATATCTATCCTATTACTGGGATTTTATCTCACCCCGTATTGATGTATATCCTCAGGTGATTACTTGTACTAAGTAGAATATGAATACCTATAAGAATCTAGATAAGATAAAGTTAAATAAATGTTTATGTTATATTTTGTAAATTTTATGTATTGTCATAATATTCACAGGACAATAGTCCTTTGGATCCTAGTCATGTAATGATTTTATTTTTTTATCATTAAAATGATGTAGTAGTAATGTAAAAAAAACATGGTGTCCGTATTTGGTATTAGAGAATAGTTTAGTAACTTTGGGAATTAAGATTAGAGAAAGTTATATAAAACCCTTTTTATGAGACAAATTAAATTTTATCACCCAAGAAGCTTTATTTTAGAAAATTCTAATCATAGGGATCCAAATGGGATATCCAAACCACCATATAGCCCGAATGGCACGAAGGAATTATTTTTTTATGGATAATACCCCTTTTAAGGGTTGATGGGGAACCCAAACATGACCTGTAGGCTCAAGGCACAAGGCCCAACATGACTTGCAATACATGACTCGAAGGCCCAGAGGAATATCATGCCCAATACATGACCCGTAGGCCCAACCCACTAGAACTGCCCCTCCCCAGCTTCTGCATCATTGATCGCCTAGCTCCCCACCTTTCATTACTAATTATCTAGCATTTCCCCGTACAAAGCTGCATGATTCCTGGTCCCGATGGAAGTTTCCATGCCCTCTCTTTCTTCCAATTTGGTCAGCTCTTCTTCTGGTGACTGCCATACCCTCTCAAAAAAAATGATGGCCCTATTGTCCTTTCCATCAAGTGGGACCATTCGGGGTGAAGCATCTATAGAGGTGGAATAAAAAGCTTCCACCTCCCACACTAAAGAAGGAAATGAGAGAAGGATTCTTTTCACCCTTAGGGGTTCCTGACTACATGCCGGCTCCACTCTGAGGCCTTTGAATGGGGCATTGATGTTTGAAGTATCTCCTGTCTCATAGTCAGACATTAGAAACTGTTGAACATAACAGAAAAATATGATTTTCACATACATGAATACTTTAAAATGGAAGTTTTGAATGGTTCAAAAACATTCAATCATACAAAAAAATAGAGAAAGAAACACAAAAAAATGCAACCATATATGACTATTTCATCCAAGGAACATTATAGAGAGAAAACCCCAAATTGATCCCAAAAATCACCCTGCTATTACGTATGGACTAGGAAACCTTTGAATAGTTGGGTCTGGCTTCACAACACTTCTTGGAATCACCCCAACATAACAGTTTTAGGTGACCCAAGTTCCCATAGGCGTGGAGGGTTCTTGGAGATTTGCATCCACAAGATTAAAAAAACTCAAAATCAAGAAAATGGGATATCCATACCTCCGTACAACTATGGAGAAACACATTCACCCACATGAACTAAAAAATAGAAATGAGGCGCCTATGTTCCATTCCACCAAATGGGACCATTTGGGACAAAGAATCTATAGAGGCAACTTAAACAGCTTCCACCTCCCACACCAAAGACAAAAATGAGACTAGGTTTCTTTTCACACACGGGGGTTCCTGACTACATGCTAGCTCCACTCAGGGGAATATGGGTGGGGCTTTGATGTTTGAAGTATCTCCAGCCTAGTAGTCAGGTATTAGAAACCGTCGAACATAATATAAAAATATGAATTTCACAAAAAATTATTCTATAAAAAATGGATGTTTAGAAAGGTTCAAAACATCCATTCATTCCAAAAAGAGAGAAAGAAAAAAGATGCAACCATATATAACTATTTCATCCAAGGAACATTATAGAGGGAAAACCTTAAACTTATCCCAAAAATCACCCTACTACTACATACAAACTAGGTGACCTTTGAAGAGTTGGGTCTCGATTCACAGAACTTCATGGAATCAACCCGACACAACAGTTTTAGGTGACCCATGTGCTCATAGGTGTGGCGGGTTCTTGGAGCACTCATGAAAGATCTAATATTATGAAGAAGATTTCCATACTAATAAAAAATCAAAGTATTTCACCCTGAAGAGGTTGAAAAGTAGTATTAAGGCCTCTTAATTCCCCAACCAGCACCACTATTATCATGTTGCTTCCCATTATTCATACCAGTATCATATTCACCAATACAAAAAACTAGAAGAATATTCTCCATATCATTCCCTCCTACTAACTCAGCTTTAGCATGAAAGTCCTGCCTCACCACATTAGAGAAAGTGGTTAAGTTAAGATCTTCCACATTTGACTGCATCTTATAATGGATCCCAAACTCAAAATGTTGATCTTTTATAGGATTTTTTGTCACATACCCAATATCATATGGATCCATGTCTATGAATTTACAATAGAACTCCAATACCAATGCAATGCCTTCTGGAATACCACGTAAATCCATATTCCTCCACACCTTCATCATCTCAAAATAATACTATTGGATGAACGAAAACCTGATGAACTCCCAATTTAGATCTTTACAAGGATTTCTTCAAGACATGGACATCCACCATTTATAGGATGGGAATTTGAGCATCAAGGTAGAAAACATTACCTTTAATGACTCAAGCAATACAAGGAAACTGAAGTACCTCTCAATCCTCTACAACCACACCTCCGACTCAAAAGGATATACTTGAATATAAAATAGAGGGTTCAAATTATGAAATTCAAGAGCATAGTCTATAGATTAATCTAATGTTGTGTTTTATGTTGGTGTACCACCCGAAGAAGCACCTTGGGTGTCCATCAAATCTTCATGGGGGATAACATTAAGAATAAGGAAATAAGGAAAACAATCAAGAATAATCTAATAACAAAGATTCGCTAATTCAATCACCAAAAAAGAAATATCAGCCCAAAATAAAAGAGACGAACCACACCACTAAAATCTAAAAAAACATTAAATTTTCTTTTAAATGAACTCTTGAAAAAAAGAATCAATCATAAAGGATTTCATGCCCACTAATGGTCTCCCTTGGACGTCACCCCTGAATATATTTTTTCCCATACTGGGAACCCATCCACTTTCCACATATGTACATGCATGTTTTCACTGAAGAAAACACTAAGGGCCAATACAAAACTTTTCCTCATTCCTAAACAAAATTTTAAACCCATTTCAAAAAGGTTCTAATTACACAAAAAAACACTATTTAATAAATACTTATTTGATTAAAACTCATTCATTTTAATTTAAAACAAAATTTTAAACCCCATTCTTAAAAATAAATTCCCATTTTTTAATCAACCATCTCTTGATAAATTTCATGATATATTATAAAAACCCAATCTCACTGAATCTTTCTCTTTTTTTACACCAAAACCGTTTCTTGAATATCCACCATTCCAAATATTATTTCAAAATACTTTTGAATATCCATTTTCCACCTTCCAAAAAAAATCACCACCACTTTAAATATAGATTTCCAAAATTCTAAAGCATGACTATTAAAAACCTTTATTCATATTTTTTTAAAAACCAAATGGTCCATGTGAGGAAAATAGTGTTGGTGGGGTCTCAGACATATGGTTGGCGGCCATATTCTAGTCACACTACCATTATAGAGAGAATTATATGGTAATTTCCTCAGCTCCACAATTCTTGATATGCTCTGCAGCCTCAAAGAGGCCACATTCCTAACACCCATCTCAATCCCTAATACATAATAATTCACAAAAAATCAATGAACACCAAAAAACCCAAACATCCTATGGTAAACAAAGGTTCGAAATGAGAAAGGGTTCATTATATATATCATATGACTACATCTTCAGCCCCAAAATCTTACTCCATATACCTTAACATCCCAAATTAATGATGGTCCCTCTAAAAGCAAGGTCCACTAAAGAGATTACCTCCTCTGATACTATTTTTTTCACGAACCAACCCGAGTCAACCATGAAATGGTCACCCGAGCCGATCCATGGAAAGGCCTGCGGGGCATTCTCGGTCCTCCCAGGATGATGAAAAGTTCCAAGGGAATAATAAGACACAATGGGAATGGTTTCACCCAATTAAATAAACTAGGGAACTGAATAAATAAAATAGAAAACCAAACTCAATATGATTTTAAAACTTCACATTATTTAAATTTACAATTAAAGAATCAAAAAACTAAACAACAAACAATAATAGAATAACCAAACTAACCCTGACACCCAAGAAACCTCAATGTCACCCCAAGGGTCACTCTCAAATCCAATACCAAACATCGTCTGAGGTGATCGAACCAAAGATGTGACCTATAATAGAAACTAGAAATAAGAAAATACTATAGTCTTGAGTATTAAAACTCACTAGGTAGTCTCGAATAATTCTATTCCTGATACATATACTTTAAATAAATAACAATTGATAAATTTTTTGAAATAGAATATATAAATATATATTTTTTCCACATGTATCATTTTAAAATATCCAAATCACTTCCACCATCCATTTCCATCATGTTTTAAAATATGGCTCAAGGGGATAAGGGGAAAGGGGACCAAATAGGGATCTTACATTTTTTAAAAATATTCAAAAATAGAAAGAGTGCTTGTACTAATTCTTCTTGAAAATCATTTTAACAATCCACATATTCAGAATTTATCAAAAGAACACCAAAACCAAAAATAGGGTTAACCATTCTAGATAATGAGGGAAATTAAACTAACCGTACTTGTATAATAGGAACACAAGACAACCTAGGAACTCAAAGACGAAACAAAACAGACTATACATGCGACTCATCCAGATGGAATACCATACATGATGACTTCATAATGCCCATACACCTGGTCTTCACCCAACCTGGCCTGACTGAGGAGCCTGATCCCATGGAAATTATAACAAAATACCCCCTTTTATGGGTAACTAGCTAGTAAAATGACCTAAACTAGTGCAAAAAACGTTATTATAATTCCTTTTTTTTCTATGTTAGGTTCCCATGTTATGTTAAAAATTTTTGTTCCAAATAATCCAATAAATAAGCCTCACGTACCACCAATTTGACAAACCAATACCCAAATTTTCAAGGAAAACATGCTTTTTCCATAAAACTAACCAATTATCATTTTAATCACACCAAAAACCCTTTTATTACATTTATAATCACTTTCATACTTAAAAAATGGCCTTTTTACAAACAAAATAAGAACACAACATTTATCTATAAATTCCACAGGCCAAACCGCATTTTATAAATCAACGCACAAACCAAAATCAATTCCAAAACCTACCATTAATCAATTAATATTTTACAATTGATATTTAAAAGTGCACTTCAAGGTTAACATATTTAGTGTTTCATTTTCCATTAAAAACCTATTCAAAATTCATCTCCACCTTAAGTTCCCTTAAAAACAAGGTTCGCTCCATTCAAAAATTCATAAAATCATTTTCCTAAAACATTACACTAAAGAACTCCCACAAAATATAACCAGATTAAGTTGAAATAAATTTAATTATCCAATTTTGTAAACCCCAATAAAAATTTTTATACCATAAATACATTTAACAAAAACCAAATATTACCTTTAATAATAAAAAAATTCTTAAAAATGCCAACTGGGAAATTTAAACAAGCACTAGGTGTGAAAACCCCTTTCCAACCATTCCAAACTATTACAAACAAAACAAAAACCATCCTATTTCACATAAAAATATCATTATAAATATAATACATTGCTATTTAATAAAAAAGGGAGGTGTGAAAATCAAGAAAAGAATGTAATAATTAGTTTAAAGGAGGGGTGAAATGGGATCCTATGTTAAATGATGATGAACTTCCAGAAACAGATTTGAAACCTCACTCGCACCATCAAGTGTCCAAAAGGAACCCTAAACATGAATATCGAACCTAAATACTCAAAACCGAACCCCCAAGACATAAAACCCAACCCATGGAAACCAAAAAATCAAATATAATCCTTAACATTGAGGAAAAACTCACCCGAGGGGGAAGAAGGGAGGTCGTTCGTGCCTCGAGGAAGGACAGTCGTCAGAGGGGAGTGCCATCAGAGGTGTGTCCGGATGGGAACTCGTTGAAGGGGGGGGGGGGGTAATGGGTTGGGTGGTGCGCACAGGAGAAGATAAGGGCACCGAAGTGGGAGCCGAAGGTTGGGTGGCTGAAAATCAAAGGAGATGGTTCCCAGTGGGGAAGAGAACCTTTCCGAATGAGGGTCACTAGAAGGAGGTGTGAGGTAGAGGAGTTCACAAGAGGGGGGTCACACATGCTGAATAGGGAAGAAGGAGGATAGGGTTACTATGAGGCAGAGGGAAGGGGGGAGAAGAAACCCTAAAACACAAAAAAATCATCTTACTAATAATAAATATAATACTAATATCTTAATAATAATAATAATCTAACATAATAATAATAATAATAATATTCTTAATAATAATAATAATTAATATTCATAATAATAATTATATTTATAATAATAGTAATAATAATAAAAATAATATTACTAATAATATTTTATATTATATTACCCTTTTTGTTATTCTTATTAATTTTTTAAAAAACTGGGCAACTGCGTAGTTAACCTGCACAGCTCAAGTGACCATGAAAAAATCATGTGATAGCTACTTCCCATTATAGAATTAGTCAAAATGGTACTTGATGGTTTGTGCTAACTATGTGGTGCCCGTGCATTGGCTGAAACCCCCCAAAAAATTTCTAATCATGATAATAATTAATAATAATAATAATATTAATAACAATAATAATAATCTTAATAATAATAATAATAATAAATAATAATAATAAATTATATTCCCAATAATAATAATATCATCATCATTATTATTAAAACAACAATTTTAATTCTATTTCACTTTTTCTTATTGTATTTTTAACTTTTATTTTTAATTTTTTTTATTTTGAACACTGAGCAGGCCGCATGTTGACTTGGGAAAAGCCACATAGTTTCTAAACTATGCTCTACCCATGCACGAGATGTCGCCAACCCCAAAAAACTCATTTTTCAATAAAAAATAAAAAATTTAAACCAATATTCATCTTGAACCCTGAAAAGATCATCAAAATCTATGAAAGTAATAATTTTTTTTTCAAAGCGTAGGGTGATACAAAAACATACATAAAAAATAAACTTGTTATTACCCAAAACATTAATTTTAACAAAAAATATTTAATAAATGGGTGATAAAATATTTTTAGTATTTCATATTTTTTATGATATATATAAATAATTTTTAGTAATAAAATTTTAATAATTCTATATATATTATACTTGAGTTTTGGACACATTCGAAGGATGTCCGACATGAGGTAAGGGTTTGTCATCTCACATTTACATCCATGAGTCAAATTCCTTATTCACCACTTATTTATTTTGTAATTACCATTTTTATTTTAGATATCATGATTCCATTTATTATAAAGGTATTTAATATTTCATTTTATGTAATTTCTTTCATGGGGGTTATGTTTTAATATAAGAAAAATGTTCATGGTTTATTATAAAATCTAATAATTATTCCAAATTATTTTTAGTTAAGTATCCCTAGGTGGAGATGTTTGATATTTCTCTCCTAAAATATAATTTATCACTATTTTTATTCATGATATATTCATATAATAGTATCATTTTCTCTCTCTTCTACAAAAAATTATTGATAAAATATTTGTAAAAAAACTAACTTTAATGATGTTTTTAATCTAAAATCATTTTTATTTATATCGATGTTTTCTAAAAATATATTTGAAAATGTGTACAAAGTTATAAATATGATTTTTCAAATAATTATTTTAAAAGGATTTAATTATTAATAAATGGTTTGAAAGCAATCTTCTTATCATTTTCTAGATGATGTAATTTTAAACATTTTAAAACACTATGAAATGAATATTTTTTATCTTATATTGAATGAAAATAATTTATAACAATCATTTAATTGAAGATCCATTTACTATCTAACAATTATATTTTGAAATAATATTTTAGAATTTTTTAGATTTTAAATAATTAATTTCAAAATAAAATAGTTATTTTCCATATGAAAATTTTCAGTGACATTTTTAATGAATTTTTATCTATGTCATCATGGTTTGTTGAATCTTGTGCTGAGAATATAGTCTAAGAATACCATCCACCATACACATTTGGATGGGTTATTATAACTTTAACTAGGGAAATTATTTATATTTCATATTACAGTTCTTCTAATTTAGATAGTTATTTATTTGTAATTAATGTTGATTACAATATATTATTTACTAATATGATGAATGATCTCAACATAATAAGTGATTGGAAGGGCCCAAAATATCCCATCGATGTATCAGTAGGTATCATGATACAAAATATATTTTGTTTTGTCCAGGGATTTACCCAATAAAGTAGATTTCTTATCACAATTCTTGATGGTTTCTTTTAGATGTCAAACATTATTCATTCTAAAATTATGAAATTTGTTACAGATGTCTATTTGATTATTTGAATTCATATGATATCCATGTATAAGATTCAATTTCATGTGATAATTCATACAGTTTTATTTCATAATCATTTATTCCTACCATATTATTCTTTACACTCAATTAATTGATTAAATGGAATATATATTAAGATATTTTCCATTTATTATTTATTATTTCTTGTTTATTCATGATTTATTTTGTTGTAAACATACCCTTACTAATAATATAATATCACTAGATTAATATATTTCATAGCCCTATGATTACATGAATTATATTATGATTGATATAAATGGATATTTTAAAGAAAATAATGGTATTATAAAAGAAAATATAGTGTTTTATTTTATGTTTTCAAATAATATTTGAGATTAAAGTATGTATCATGTTTTATGAGACTACTAATATATTCCATGAAATTTTATGTGATCATTTGTATCTAGTAACAATTTTATAATGTAACCACCAATTTTGGGATATGAGTGTAGGGGTATTTATAATGGTTGAGTTTTAATAATTTAAAAGTTATACTGATTGAAGAACAAAATATTACCATTCTTGTTATGGTATTAAATAATATAAATTCCATGATCCATCCAAGTGGATTTTGATTATAGTAGAGAATGTATAAAAATACATACGCTAATAAAAATGGTTATATGAGTTCCATGCTAAAAAAATTAGATGTTTTATCATAGTGGAATAGTTCATGAACATGTTAATAAGAATTATAAATGAATTAAATTCATGGATGTTATCAAAAGAAATTTTTTGTACAATATAGTATCATTTATCATATTAAGTGGGGGAAATATGGTGATTCATATTTCTTATGTCTCTATTGAATTAAACTTACCATGTATTTATATTGTAAAATACATCTTGAATATATTATTTTCAATCACAACCATGTGAAGAAAGGTAATGATCATGAACACACTAATTCTACATGGTTCACATATAAATGTCTACCTGGAGTATTAAAGATTAATTATTTTTTTATAAATATGATTAACCACTATTTTTTTATTATCCAATTACATATTTACAAATATCTTGCTACTCCACCTAGGAATAATGTCTCACTACTACAAAAATGGGATTTATCAGTGCCCAAAATGGGCTTTATCAGTGCTAAAAATCACAGTAAAGATGAGTGATAAAAAAGCGCTGTAATGATCAGTGCTGATAAAGGGGGGGGGGTCCCCTTTATCAGCACTAAATAAGTGCTGATAAAGGGATACTTTATCAGTGCTAAAAAAATGCTGATAAAGGATACCTTTATCAGCACTAAAAACATGCTGATAAAGGGGGACTTTATCAGTGCTAAAAAGGTACTGATAAATGACCCCTTTATTAGTGCTAAAAAAGCACTGATAAATGTGTTTTTTTATCAGTGCTCTTTTAGCACTGATAAACTGATCCTTTATCATCACATTTTTAGTGCTGATAAATGCCCTGTTTTCTACAACAAAATTTGTTTGCAGCAGCACACCCAAACAACACCTACAAAAATTCAGCATCTCTCTAAGTATACCCATACAAAATTAACACATAATTCATAAAGTATACCCATACAACAAGTATACTTATAAAACAAGTATACCCATACACCATTAACACATAATTCATAAGTTAATTAAATACATTAAGAATTTAGGGGATTGGGGGGTCTTTTCAAGGGTTTGGGGTGGCTATCCAAGGGGGGGGGGGGGGTAGGGGTGTCCGGGGGGATGGGGGTGTCCAGGGGGATAGGGGTGTCCAGGGGGGTGGGTGGGTGGGGGGGGGGGTGGTCCAGGAGGTTAGGGGGATATCCAAGTGGGGTGGGTGGTGTCTAGGGGGTGGCAGGGGTTGTCTATGAGGGTGGGGGTGTCCAGGGGGTGGGGGTGTCTAGGTGGGGGGGGGGATCCAGGGGGTGGCTGGGTGTCTAGGGGGTGGGGGGTGTCTATGTTGGGTGGGGGGGATGTCCATGGGGGTGTCCAGGGGGTGGGCTGGTGTCTAAGGTGTCGGGGGGGGGGGGGCTTTCTAGGGAGTGAGGGGGTGTCCAGGGGGGGGGGGCAGTCCAGGGGTTGGTGGGGCTGTCCAAGGGGGGTGGGGTGGTGTCCAGGAGGGTGGGGGTGGCCGTCCATGGGTGGGGGGTTTCTAGGGGGTGGGGTGTCCAAGTGGTGGGGGGGTGTCTAAGAGGGGTGGGGGTGCCGTCCATGGGGTTGGTGGGTGTCCATGGGGTGAGGGTGGGTGTATGGGGGGGGGGGGGGTTGGAGGGGCTGTCCGGGGTGGGTGGGGGGCTGTCCACGGGCGTGTCCAGGGGGTGGGGGGTGTCCAGGGGGTTGGGGGGCTTTCCAGGGGTGGGGGTGTCCAGAGGGGTGGGGCGTGTCCAGGGGGTGGGGTGGTGTCTAGGGGGTGGGGGCGGTCCAGGGGGTGGGGTGGTGTCCAAGGGGGTGGGGTGGTGTCTAGGGGGGTGGGGGGCGATCCAGGGGGTGGGGTGGTGTCCAAGGGGGTGGGGGTGGCTGTCAATGGGGGTGGGGGTGTCCAGGGGGTGGGGAGGTGTCCAGGTGGTGGGGTGGTTTCTAGGGGGTGGGGGCGTCTAGGGGTTGGGGGGGAATCTAAGGGGTGGGGGGTGTCCATGGATTGTTCTCCTAAAGAATCAACACAATACGAATGTGTTTGGTCGGATTTGCGTATGTTAGTTGTTGTTTTCACTTAAAATTCTGTAGATTTTAAATGAAAGAGAGACACTTTGAGTGATACCGGCCACACCGTGCCTTGGATTGAGGCAGGGTTGACTCTTACATGTCATAAATGACCCATGGATCATTCTCATAAAGGATCAACACAATCCGAATGCATTTGGTTGGATTTGTGTATGTCAGTTGTTGTTTTCACTTAAATTTTTGTCCATTTTAAACAAAAGAGAGACACTTTGAGTGATACCATCCACACCGTACCTCAGATTGATGTGGGGTTGAATATTACATGTCACAAATAACCCATGGATCATTCTCCTAAATTATAAACACAACCGAATGCATTTTGTCAGATTTGTGTACGTCTGTTGTTGTTTTAAATTAAAATTATGTCCATTTCAAACAAAAGATAGACCCTTTGAGTGATAACGGCCTCATCATGCCTCTGATTGAGGAGAGTTTGACTCTTACATGTTACCAATGCACCCATGGATCATTCTCCTAAAGGATTAACACAATCTGAATGCGTTTGGTTGGATTTGAGTACGTCAGTTGTTGTTTTCACTTAAAATTCTTTCCATTTTAAACAAAAGAGAGACCCTTTGAGTGATACCAGCCACACCATGCCTCGGATTTAGGCAGGGTTGACTCGTACACATCACCAATGCACCAATGGATCGTTCTCTTAAATTATAAACACAATACAACTACGTTTGGTCATATTTCTGTAGGTCAGTTGTTGTTTTCACTAAATTTTTTTTCCATTTTAAACAAAAGAGAGACACTTTGAGTGATACTGGCCACACCGTGCCTCGGATTGAAGAAGAGTTGACTCTTACATATAAAAAATGACCCATGGATCGCTCTCCTAAAGGATAAACACAATTCTAATGTGATTGGTCGGATTTGCGTACGTCAGTTGTTGTTTTCACTTAAAATTCTATCCATTTTAAACAAAAGAGAGACCCTTTGAGTGATACCGGCCACACCGTGCCTCGAATTGAGATAGGGTTGACTCTTACAAGTCACCAATGCACCCATGGATCATTCTCCTAAAGGATCAACACAATATGAATGCGTTTGGTTTGATTTGCATATGTCAATTGTTGTTTTCACTTAAAATTCAGTCCATTTTAAACAAAAGAGAGACCCTTTGAGTGAAAACTGCCACACCATGCCTCGGATTGAGGAGGGGTTGGCTCGTACACGTCACCAATGAACCCATGGATAGTTATACTAAATTATTAACACAATATGAATTCTTTTAGTCAGATTTCTATAGGTTAGTTTTTGTTTCACCAAAAATTCTATCCATTTTAAACAAAAGAGAAACCCTTTGAGTGATACCGGCCACACTGTGCCTCATATTGAGGTGGGGTTGACTCGTACACATCATAAATGACCCATGGATCTTTATACTAAATTATCAAGACAATACCAATGCGTTTTTTTAGATTTTCATATGTCAGTTGTTTTTTTCACTTAAAATTCTATCTATTTTAAACAAAAGAGAGACCCTTTGAGTGATATTGGCCACACCGTGCCTTATATTGAGGTGGGGTTGACTCATACACATCACCAATGCACCCATGGATCATTATCCTAAAGTATCAACACAATCTGAATGTGTTTGGTTGGATTTCCATTGGTCAGTTATTTTTCACTTAAAAGTTTCTCCATTTTAAACAAAAGAGAGACCCTTTGAGTGGTTCATAATTCTTGCATGTTGCTAGTGCATTTCATCTGTTAAAATGGGAAAATGAATCATTGGAGAAAGCATATTTTATTTAATAACAATTAAAATTTTCCTACGAACATTTACACACAACAATGTTTCATCTTTTGGTCCCTTTAACCCCTCTAAAAAATGACTACTAATTGTACACGTCCCCAAGTCAGATCTTCATGCTATTTGTGTATAATCTGCCATCAGGTATGTGGTCCACTCATTTATGAACAAATATATATCATCTTGTGAGTATGAGGATTTTCAGTAGTCAGAGTAGTACTGTAAAATATAAAAATAAATAATTAACAAATAAATTAAATAAAATAGTAGTTGTTTTTGAAAATAAATCTTTAGGGATGCTAGTTTGTTGATGAAAAATGATCTCTTTCATAAATTTACAAACATAATAACTGAAAACATTATCGTTTGTTTGTTTTGTACACTGAAAGAAATTTGATCATTAGGAGACTAAATAACTTGTGTTGATATGTGTTTGGATAGTGAAATTTTATTATATATACCCTGATATTTGTCCATACGTAGTACTTGATCGCCTCTTTATTCTTAGCCCCTATACTCATTAAATTTTTTAGACGATAATGATACGCCTCCCTATCATAATAGAATCCTTAGTAAAAGAAAATATAAATTATATTACTTGATGTCTAGACCTAAAATGTAGGATGTAGTGTCTTATAGATTCACAAACTCTATCATGTGTGGTCAGTTTGATGGATACCCTTGCTTTGAATCTAGAAAATAAATATTTGGAGTATCCAAGTTCACCGCAATTAGTAGCCAATGTTTCCTAAAAACATAAAAAGGAATAAGTAACAAAAGAAGGGAAAATATAATTAATATGATTTAATCGTAGATTTTTACCCCTACGTGGTTGGTATTAGGAAGAGTCTGTCATCTATAATCTTGCTTTCAAATGTTTTCAGCAAGATGTTCACTATTTCATCCTTTTTTGATGGCTCTAATTTTGTTAGATGTTTTGATGCGGTAGGAGGACTAATGAGTCCGAATTTTGACTCATGGGAAAATTCCCTCAACTTTTTTTCATATATACATCTGTCAATAATATAAAATGCATTTAGTTATAATTTTCACATTAGATCAGCTTTTAGAAAATCAATTCATGAAAACATACCTCATATATATATTTATAACTATGAAACCTAGACAAATTTTTCCAAGGATCTCATTTACATTTTCAGCAGTAATGAAATATTGACTTTCCTCTCCGTATATATTCTTTTCGAAAACCACTATATGACTACTACCACCTCTTATCTTTGTATCCACATGAGTCTTCAATGCTAGTAAATGTGGATAGAGAACAAGTGGTGTTATTGTGCTTTCAATAGCTATTTGGGATCAGTTGGTCGATCCTTTAGATGGTTTGAGTTGAAGTTTGTCACCCCCTTCCCTTTATCCATCTATAATAACATTCATTGGTTCATACACTTTTTTCATTAATTTTTAAAGGTTTAGGTTGAAAAAATAAGAAATAAATACCTCTTTGTCCGCATGTACTCTTACAAGTTGTGATAGACATGAAATTAATGTCCCAATAGCCTTTTTGACCATATGAATATCATCATCATCAAGTGGAATAGGTAGCTCTGCATTTGTATTATGAGCTACAGTAATCGTCACTTTCAAATGATCTTTCGGAAGTGGTCTATTATGCAGCTTTTCATCTGGGATGTTGAACACTGTATCCCTCGCTACAAGGTGATAGGTGGGTGTTGACAGATATAAATCATAGTCATTATCACCCTATAGAAGATCAGTATAAGGAAAGTATCAATGTTTATCTGATTCACATTTCATGGGAACAATTATTAGAATATTTATTACCACGACTAAGATAGCTCTTTGAGGGGAATGGATCACCTCAAAGCTAGTGGGGGGTTGGGAGGGATCTTCACGCACTGGCTATCCTGAGTTGTGTCTTCTCTTTGCTTCCCACCCATAAAATTTTCTAGAAACACTCCCTTCCATTGCAATCGTTCTTCAAAAGTTTATAGTCTTTTTCTTGTTTGTTTCAATTTTTCATCTCTATCATCCGTTTCTTTTTTTCCCTCAAAATATAATCTTGGTGTCACCCCAAACCCCACACCTCTGACACGACCGTATTGTTCTAGCTACTTCAAAGCCATTGATAATAGGTCTGTATCCTCTACTGGAGTAGCTGATTCCCATGACTGTCAAATATAGAAAAATAACTAATTATTTTTATATAATAGCAATTTAAAACAAATATTTTTATCATTGTGTCATACTTACACATATTTCTGACACTTTTTGTGTGTTCTCATCTACTATCTTCCCTTGCTTATTCACATGTTCCTCCTTCTATATCACATGACGTGGGATGGAAGTGTCTTTCGTTTTAGACTCATCAATATACATATAAATATAGAAACATAATTTTGATGTTGTTTATTGGCACCTAACAATATTACTGTAAATTTAAAATACATACCATTTCTTTTCTAGTGAAGCATATCCCATCCTTGCTTTACGATAGGGGTATGTTGGTTTTGATGTATGTTCCTTATTTTCAGTACAGATTTTCTATTTCATAAATGAAATATTGACAATCAAAGTGATGAATACACATATCCTCAAACAATGTATTATCACCCACAATGTACTTGAAACTTCTCATCCCCATGGTGGCCAATAAATGCATCCCATTCTTCTTGGGATATAAGGTGAGCGTAGACAATGGGTGGGTGCAGGTTTATTTTACCTTTGGAATATTTCAGGTGACATTTTGTTAAAATAGTGAAAAAACCTCGATGAATCCTTCCTGAAAGCCTTAGTATATAATTCTTGTGTGAATATTCTACTATAAATGTACTCTAAAAGAGATTGAGAAGAAAAAGTCATTGTTTTATTATTTTATTTTCTAGTAAATTAACGAAATAATATCATAATGTTACCGTAATTTCTTCCAATATCACAACCTTCAGCCCAAACACAACATGGTGCCATGAATCTATGTCAATCGACATGTGTTGTCGAGTGACAACTCCAATGTAACTACTAAACATAGCCTTTTTTGGATTCACATGTTGGCCTCATGCATTCCATCCAACATGAAATTTGATGCCTTTGCTTTTCGCCTTACGATCTTTGGCTAACACCGTCAAACTACGATGCACCTGTGTTTTATGTGACGTTAGTCCTTCATCCCCAACCATTTCATCGATATCAACATCATCTATATGTTCATGTGAAATGGTAGTAGTGACATGTGCTGATGGTTGTTGGACCTCAACACTAGGAGTAGAAACAGGTTCAGAAACTTGTTGTTTCTCTGCACTATGAGCAGCCATAGCAGGAGGAGCAGTAGCAGCATCAGCAGCTTGAGAGACTTGTTCAACCTCAAGGTTAGGAGCACCAAAAGGTGTAGAGGTCATTATCTGCAAAAGTTGTTGAACAATTAATTTATATTACATAAATTTAGTAATGATAAGATAATAACATGAGATAACAAGATCTATATTACAAACAAAATATAACTTGTTTATTGAACTCTCTTTCTTTTTTTTGAAGGATGAAAGGATTTGAAACCTCTATCGATTATCCAAATCCCTTAATTATGGTCTCCTCTAACATAAAAAACATCATCTACATTGGGACCATAGTTAAATGATTGCGACGTACCACTGAAAGAATCATCCTCAACTAAATTTTCATCAGACCCTTCAATAGTTTTGGATGATAACAGAACAATCGACCACTTTCAGTTTGCAGGATCTGGAACATAAAAAACTTGTACCTCTTTTGATTCCATTATAAATTGTTTGTCTTTGTACCCTTATTTACTAAAATAAACTTTCACAAATCTCTATTCATCTATTTTAACACCACTATTGTTATCAACCCATTTGCATTAAAAAATCAGCAATTGGAATGTCATATAATCCAACTCCCATATTTGTTTGATAATGCGAAAGTATGACATATTTGCATAAATTAGATTTTTGTCCTTACTACCAGAAACATGCATCGCTTTAGCCACAAGTGTAACTTTACTATTTTTCATGGTACTATATTCATCATGTTAATCTGTATAGAATGTAGAACCATTAATTAGATAACCATTGTAATATAATACATACACACTTGGTATGACATCTAGACATCGAAGTCATTCTAAAATTTAATTCAGATTTTCATCCAACTCCTTAAAAATATGGTCCTGAAACCATCCTATAAATTGGTGATTATGTGTATTTGATATCCATTTTTCATCCATTGATGGATTTAACTGCTTAAGAATTTCTTTGTGAGTTTCAATATATGGAGCAACCTCCCAACTATTATGCAAAACATAAAGGTGGGCCTGCTTCTGATTTGCAATACTGATTGTCACAATATCTCTTCCAAAAATTCCCTCACCCTCAATGCGTCCAATGTGACGAGATTTCAGGAGACCAATTATTTCCACATCAGATAGGTATTCAGTATAAAATTCAATGTCTTCCTCAACAATATATCTCTCCACTATACAACCCTCTGGCCGACTTCAATTTTTGACATACCCTTTCAAAATATTCATATACCATTCAACAGGTTACATCCATCTATAGAGCACAGGACCACAAATTCGAATCTCTTTCACCAAGTGAATCATCAAATGAACCATCATATCAAAGAATGTTGCTGGGAAGAACATTTCTAATTCACATAATATGATGATAATTTCTTTTTCCATAGCTGGAAATTTCATCAGCACTAAAACTTTTCTACATATAGATTTGAAAAAGAAACAAAGTTTGGTTAACGTATGATGAACATTCTTGGGAAAATGAAACGTAAAGCTATAGAAATTAGATCTTGCATCAAAACATGGTAGTCATGTAATTTAAAAACTTTTAACTTCAAATAATTCATTGACACAATGTTCTTGATATTTGATGAATACCCCTATTGAACCTTTACATCATTGAAGAAGTTGCAAAACTGATATATCTACTCCATATAGAGAGTGTAAGCATCTGGAGGAAGAAACATTTGATTTTGACCCTTCACGGGAGCCAACTATTCTTGTATTCCCATGTCAACCATGTCCAACCTTGCCTTAGTTCCATACTTTATTTTTCCAGGTACATTTAGCAATGTTCTGATAACACTGTCACACACATTTTTTTCCACATGAATCACATCAAGAAAATGTCTGACGTACAAACAATTCCAGTATGGTAATTCAAAAAAAAAACTGATCTCTTTTTCCAAATTATTTTCATATGGTTTTTTGAAAATGGTTTACCAAAAATAGTGTTAACATCTCTTAATTTCTCAAACATTTGATCACCTGTTAGTGGAGATGGTGCTGCACATTATTTTGAACTTCCATTGAATGATGTCATCCAAGATTGGTACTTATGCCGACGAGGTAGAAATATACGATGTCTTAGAAACACCGATTTCGATGAATGTTTCAACCTAATTGATTCTGTATCTTCTTCGCACATGGGACACCCTTGAGTTCCTTTAATGCCACAACCAGAAAAATTTCCATAAGCAGGGAAATCATTTATTGTCCCATACAAAATCGCTCTCAAGTGAAGTATTCAATTTTATAAGCATCATACAACATAACACCTGAATCCCACAATAAATTCAAATCCTCGATCAAAGGAGTCAGATAAACATCAATACCATTACCTGGTTGTTTTTGTCCTAATATAATAATTGATAACATGATGAATTTCTGCTTCATGCATAACTAGGGTTGCAAGTTATAATTTACCAACATAATAGGCCATGTATTGTGAGTACTGGTTTGAAAACTAAAAGGATTCACTCCATCTGTAGATAATGTAAGTCGAAGGTTTCTTGGATCTTTTCCAAATTTAGGATACTCATGATGAATTTTATTCCATTGAGGAGAGTCAAAAGGATGACGTAATTTCCCATCTTTATTTCTTTTATCTGCATGCCACAACAATTGTCTTGCAGTTTATTCACTTCCATATAGACACCTCAACCTTGGAATGATTGGAAAGTACTATACAAATTTCATAGGATTGGATTCATCTTTCTTGTATCGAGAATCACCGCACTTTGGGCATTCTATAAGTGATTTGTTTTCCTTGAGAAACAATATACAGTCTTTCAGCCAGACATGTATTCTTTCATAATTCATACCCATTGAGCATAGCATTCGTTTAGCTTCATATGTACGGCTTGGGAGCTCATTATCTTTAGGGAGAATGTAATTTAAGAGAGCAAGTAGTTCCGTAAAGCTGACATCACTCCACCCATTTCCTCCTTTCAATTTATACAACTTCAGTACAACTGACAATGCTGTATATTTAGTGCAACCAATATACAATGGTGTCTTCGTATAACTCTTTAACTTCTCAAACAATTTTGGGAAATCATGGATTTAATCTTCAATTGTCTTTGTCATTTCTTCCATATGATATTCATCATCATTGACATCTATAATCCAATCCTCCATATGGTCTTCTTTGTTATCCATATTTTTATTCATATATGATGATCCATAAAACGCGGTTTTATCCCAGCCAGTAGCTACATTCACTTTTTCTCCATGTTTATTCCAACATTTATAACTCTGATCTATCCTATGACATATCAAATGTTCTTCCAACTCCTTTGGAGTAATTAGTCTAGAATAACAACAACATAAACACAGACAAAGGATTTGAGAAGGATCCTTTGCATGATCCTTTACAAACTTGATGAACTCTTTTACTCTGTTCTCATACTCTATTGTCAAATGATTAGAATCCATCCAATCTTTATTCATCTCCATCCTATTTGAATCTCAAATATTAGTATTTATGGTTCAAATACACAAAAAAGACTTCCAAATATAGTATAAGAGAACCACTTACTTATAAAAATAGAGATTAATAGAGCCTAACCATTTCCAATAAATATTTGGAAATCAATAGAACTAGGATAGGCCCCCCATAAAAATCAACACAATTTCCAAACACAGAGGGGTTCACGGGGATAATCACTTGTGTCATAGATGATAAAACTCACACGAAATAATCCTCCATGGCTCATCCTCCTCTATCGGGTCAACCCTTCCATGGTCAACTAGTCCATCCTTTTATACCTCACCAACCTAAAATACATATGGATGAAAACCAGTAGCCAGCTCTATAAGTAAAGAAAGGATTCTCATAATTTCTACAATATGGAATTCATTAAATATAATTACTTTATATTCATAATAGTTCCTCAAATCACCCCATTCCAAACACAAGAATAATCAAGAATGATATATCTACCACTCCCAGGTCTTTGCCCTACATTCAATATCACCATGCCTAATGTTTTTGGTAAGATCAAGTTACTTACTTTAAATCACAGGGGGGATAATTACTTATGTCATAGCTGGTCTACCATGTTATTCCATATGAAAATTTTAACAAATATTATTGACCTATCATCCAATTCAATCCTCATGAGTGACTAATTCCAAACTCCATATTAAGTGTAATATCAAAAGAATTTATATTAATAAATTACCCCACATCCACTTACCTACTAATCTGGTCATTCTCACACTCTAATGGAATATTTCTTATGCTTAAACCCATTCTATATAATCTCATAACCATATATCCACACATACACATGTCACAAACACATAAAAAACCATATCAACATCACAACCACACATCACATCCTCGTCACAGTATGATATCATGAACGTGAAGGACATAAACATAATAATCTCCTCCTATAATGCACAACCCCCACTATGTATCCACACCAAATACACATAATCATGTCAACAAGAATATATATACCCCAAAACCTAAAATTGTTATAGGTCGTATATATACACCCACTGTGAGCCATTACAACTCATACTAAGTGTGAAGGGGGAGAAGGGAAGAGGGAGTGGTTCTATATGTGTTCCCTCTATAACCTAGATATTTAGAAAAACACTCAGAACCAAAGTACCCATATGGATTTGAATCAGGTTACTCGACCCAAGTGGTGGTGCGTAAGAAATAATAAGAAAATATAATAAGTATATAGTCACACATAAATCTTTACCAAGTGTTTACACCAAACTAACACTACAAACACCCTCGTCAACAATTACCTTGTTACTACCACCCTCTTATAACCACTTCCATTATAATGCCACAAATAATCCCCAAAAAATCACATAAGCATCCATATCAACATTATCAAATTCTGATTTCATTTAACATTATAATTTCTTGGATTTTTATTACCATATGAATTTCAATTGTTAACCATTTTAATGTAAAACCAACCATTAAATCACTACCCACTATAATCTATTCATTAATCATTAATAACATTTATTATATATTTAACCATTTATTAAACATAATTATTCCAATCATTATCATTAATAATTTAACAAACCATAATGTATCATTTCCAACCCATCACCCATTACTATTTTCATTTATTCCAACCATATTCCATGCTAAAATGAAGCTATAACACCAACCAATAATAAATAAATTTTCATGACATAAAATACAACTAAACCCATTCTAAAATCCATAAAACCACTTATTTTCTTCCTAAATAGCCATATCATTGCTATCATAACCACACAATAATCCATCCATCACTACTGTATTAATTACCACACCACATGCTCCAAACCACATCAATCAATGATCACCCTTATAATTATAGTGATAAACACCCCATACATAGTATCTTGAAAGGGAAAACATATAAGAAATCCACACTAAAAACTACCCCTTAAACACTCTATATTATTAAATTAGAATTTATAGTTTAAATATAACACTTTAATTACATATTTCCATACAACCAATTCATTACCTACCTTAAGTGACTAGAAAATAATGGAAGATTATTATAACATATTATTAGTAGTAAGAAATTTCTTTCACAACATCAAGAATAAATAACTTAGAAACAACACCAATAAATCCATAAATATATAATAAATATTATGGAACTTCATAAAGCACATGAAAAACTCCCTCTTCACTTTAATTTACTTTAGTGTAATTAATTATAGTATTTAGGTTAATCAATACTATCCATCCAATGGAAACAAAATAACATGATAATTCCACAATTTACACATAATAAAGAAGGAGAAATTTCATGTCCCCAACCTCAACTAAATATTTAACAAATATTTCATAAGAATGAGTCGAATAGTCAAATAAAACATGACTTAACACATGAGGGTAATCTAAAAGTTTTATATATGACCATTAAACATTAAAACCATAAAAAAAACACAAAAACAAAATCATCATTGTTATAACATCCTTCCTAAGAAGAAAGTTCAAGAAGAGAATCAAGAAGAAGAGAAAAGAAATCCACCTGAGAGGAGGAGAAGTAGGGAGACTTCTATACTATGCCGAGAGGGGAAGGTGTGACCGCCAAAGGGGGAGGTGCATGGGAGGAGCTGCCAACCATTGAGAAATGGAGGACTAGGGTTCACAGGGTTTAGGGTCGAGCATAGAGGAGGAGAATTAGGGTTTGATGGGAGGAGGATCCACCGAAGGGGTTCGAGTGGGAGGATAAGGAGTAGGCCTAGTGACAGAGGTCTGACAACACGATGATTAGGGGGTGGCGGAGGTCCTGCAATGTGAAGATCGGGGGGGAGGAGAGTTGTCATAGGTGTATAGTACCGTGAGATATTTAAGGCATGATAAATAGTGGACACTATGTGACCGATTTTATAAAATATGGGACTATGGTTTTATCATGGCTAAAAAAGCACTGATAAAGCCTTCCTTTATCAGCGCTAAATTTTAGCACTGATACAGGGATTCTTTATTGGCGGTTTTTTCTTAGATCTGAAAAAAGGTGGCACTTACCTTGCCCGCTTTTGTAGTAGTGGATCTCTTCCACTTATCCTATCATGGATTCTAGATGGGATTCAATGAAGAAAGAAACTCACATGTCAATATTACAAACCAACACCATTATTAAATGGGAATTATATTTTATTATCTTATATTAACATATATTTTTTCTATATGTATAAATTGAAAAATATTCAACAAAGATAGTTCCTCAATTACCTTTAGTCTGATAATACATTTCTAGTCAATATATAATATTGAATAATTACACCATGTTTGACCCTATGAACCATGATCATAAATAAAACTCTATATTATTTTTTATTTATGTGATACCTTAAAATTGATGTTATAATTATCTCTATTTCCATATAATTAGTTAATTTCATTTTTGAAATTCAAACATAACTTAACATTATTCTTATTCTTCTCATTCAAGTACTACCCTTGAATAATCACTTGAAAAATATACATCCTTATAGTTTGATTTGTTGTACTAATATGTATGAATAATAACCAAATACACATTTAATAGACACATTATTAAAATTATTCTTATTCTAAATAAGCTATATATCACCAAAAAATATCTCTCTTTTTAGTTTGATGATTCAATTTTCACTTGTGTTTTTACAATGCTTATTTATATTATTTTATGGATAATATAATTATATTTAGACATTCCAAATACTGATAAAGTCCCCAATCTTCATGCTTCAAAAAATAAACCCTCAAAGGAATAATAAATAGACAATTAATTCAGTTCTAATCTTATTATTTCTAGGATATCAGAATATCATTCTCTATGGAATTTACTTTTCTAAATCTCCAATGTTATTAAAATTATCCTATATATATCTATAATGTAACCCACTTTACAATATAATTGATTAACTCAAAAAAATAATAACATTGAAATCTATTTGAGAACCACTAAAACATAGTCACAATCCCTATTCTATATTATAAGGCCTTATATGTTAGAATTTGAATCTCTGTAATCTACATCATGGTTATATAGCTGATATATAGTATCTTCCATTTAAACTAAATCCCACTAAAAACATTTATTTTAGGTGGTTCACCTTTATTAACATCAATTCAAGGATGAATTCATAAAAATAACCTTGGTGGAACCTCATGGTATGACCACACTTTTCAGGGAAGCCCCACATGATTTTTTTAACTCCGCGATACCACAATACATCATGGATTGTATTATAACCTAGTATTGACCCATGATGGGTTATATGTTAATTTTTCAAATGTTTGGCTATTGAAGTTATGCATAATGGTTCCTCATAGTGGTTTCTTATGGTATAGTGCATTAACTTTCACCATGGTTCTTCCTAATACTTCCAAAAATAGGATCTTTATATAATTAATAGAAAATAACATAGTTGTAAAAAATCTATTTTGTTAATAATCCTTTAATATAATTCAAAAAACATCCAAAAAACTTTTAATTATCTAATTATCAATAAACCCAATAATAAAATAATATGGTCTATTTGTTTTAACCTTCTCCCCTTTGTATTTTGTTAGAAATTTTTAAATACCCAATCTCTAGTTGTCAATATCAATTTTCCAATACATCAAAAAACTCTTATCTATTCTCGATGTATTTATCCCCCTTTAGAAATAAATTATTATTATTTTTTCTAATTTTACTTAATATGAAATGAAAAAGTCATATTTTATTTTTTAGAAAAAATGTAAAGACCTGGAATTTCCATGTAATTTTTTTTAATTAAACGGGAATTGTACGGGGTCGAAAAATCTGACGACGCGTGATTCCGAGGCTCAGAGAGCCCAGAATTATCCGTCAAAGTTTTGTTAAGATTAAGTTAATGTGGGTAAGAAGTTTTCTTGAAAAAGTGGAATAACTCTTAAAAGGTTACTCAGATCAGAATTATGAGGGAACCATTACGCTCAGGATGACAGGTTTACCCTAGGAGCGACTTAATATTAGTCAGCGCATGCCTCTTGTGAGAAAACCCACAAATGGAATAAACGTAAATAAAATAATTACATAAATTATTTTATTTTTCAAATTCTTATAACTCAAAAATGGTAACTTGGATTAAAAATATGAGACCACCGATGAACTCGGGAGAGTATTCTTTCTTTAAGAAGATACTAACTTTGGTCGGCATGGGCCACCAGAGAAAGTTAGTTTTTGGCGAAAAATAAAATAATTAAGTGAAAATTATTTTATTTTAAAATTCATAACTTCTAAACAGTAACTCGTATTGAAAATCAGAGAGTACCATTAGGGTTGTTGGGGTGTTTTTCACCTAGGCAGAGCCTAACCTCGACCAGTGCGAGTCAAGGGTGACTAATAATAATTTTCTGAACTTTTTTTCAGGTACATTCAATAAATGCACGAGCGGCATTTTGTAACTTTAGAACCGATGCTCGGAATTGAAATATGAGGGCACCGTTGAACTCACAGTGCTTGTATTCTCTTAACAAGACTTTCACCTTGATGGTAGTTGGTCGAGGGTGAAAGTTTGTTTTTGGGTTTTTCATGGAAATAATAAAATAAAATAAGTGCATGTTTTATTTTATTTTATCTTTTATAACCACCCATGTGAAAGTTGGAGGGGGAATACCACCACACCTTAAACTCCCATGAAAGGTTATGGTGGTGGGGCCCACCCGAACCTAACCTACCATTAGAGGTTACGGTGTGGGGACCACCCGGGAATAAACCCCCCATTTAATTGAGGAAAACCTCTCAACTCACTCATAAATGAGGGCGAGCCTCTTGACCTCCTATACCATTAATGGTGCCACCACCCCCTCTTAATTAATGGTGTCAACCCTCCAACTTTAATTAAGTTATCCAACTCACTTAATTAAATACTACAATTTGAATTTTAAACCCAAAAAACTAAATAATAGATAATCTATTTTTTGGAGGGGCTACATATTCATTTGTTGGAAAAATGTTGGAAAAGTTGGATTAGAGATCTTGGGAGAAAAATCTCCAACGAAGAACGCTTCCTCCACGAAGAATGCTCCACCGACAAAGAACGTTGACCACGACTTCGACCATCTTCCTTGGAACACCTTCTGACATGAGACGTCCTCATCCACGGTGAATTGACATCCGTCTTTTCCCAACAGTTCATCTTCTTCCCGGAGACCTTGTCATCGAACAACGAACAAGGTAGGGATTTTTTAATGAAGTATTATTTTATTCCCTTGATTCATTCCTTCTAAAAAAATAATGCAGATCAACTTATTATCAAGTTGATCTGTGAATTTTGTCCTTGGAAATTGGGAATAAATTGTTGCGGGAAGTTTTAGGGGTTTATTCATTATTTGATAAACACTTCCCATATTCTCCCCTATTTTTCCTTTGTGGGGTTAGGAATAAAAATTATCAAGGGATTATGGGAATTGATGTTTTAAAATAACTTCCATTACCATTCTTTGTTTATGTTCTTGATGAACCACTTGCTACCACTATAAACGCGAAGTGTGCGGGAAAACAAAACATAACCCGACCCCCCACCGTTCTTCTTCGTGGTGTTCTTCGAAACAGAGGAAGGCAACAACGACGTCGAAGGTGACGAAGGCAACGACCGCACCACCCACGGCCTCTACGACCCGCACCGCCCCCGCGACGCTCTGGCGCCTCGGCCGAACCGCGCTGCCCGCTGGCTCGCGCTGCCCACCCGACTCCCGAGCCATCCCAGCCGCGCCTCCCGCCGGCTCGTGCCGCTCGCTGGCATATTGAGCAGCTCCGTCCTCACTAGCCCGCTGGCCTCCCGAGCTGCCCCAGCCGCACCAGCCGTCGGCCTTCCGAGCTTCCCCGGCCATGCCAGCCCGCCGAACCCTCTTAGTGCCCCAGCCAAACCGGACCGCGTCCTCGCGACGCCCCAGTTGAACCGGCCCGTGCCCTCGCGGCCCCCCGGCCGAACTGGCCCACCCCCTCGCGGCGCCCTGGCCAAACGGGCCCGTTCCCTCACGGCCCCCTGGCCGAACTGGGCCGCACCCTCGCGACACCCCGATCGAACTTGCCCCGCGCCCTAGGCTGAGACACCCATGTGACACCCTCCTGGCTGAATCTCCCTCATGCCGACCCGCGACCGGTCCGAGCCCTTGCGGCTGGTCCACGCCCTTGCTGTCGGTCCACGCCCTTGCGGCTGGTTCATGCCCTCACGGCCCGATGGGCTGGGCCCAGTGGGCTGGGCCGAACCCAACGGGCTGGCCCCCCCAACAGGCTGGGACAGACCCAATAGGTTAGGCCAGGTCAAGCTGAACTGGGTCTTCCCAGACTGGGTCGGGTCGGGTCGGTCCGACCGGACCCGGGCCCACTACGTCCCTTTACTTACTTTTGGCCATATCTTTGGCACCAGATGTTCGTTTGATGAACTATCAGCGGCGTTGGTAATCTTGGAGCTTGACGGTCCCTTTGAGTATTCCCCACTGGAGTTTGGGGTATAGTTGAGTTAAGGTTAGTTTGGATCGTGCACGAATCCAACCAGGCCACTGGAACTAAAAGGCTAATAACTCACAGACTGGGCATCTGATTGACGCACCGTCTATTGCGTTGAGACCCCTATGACATGAAAGACCTTTGAGATATTTCTTCGTGGGACTTCGGGATAGTTGGAGCATCAACCAGTAGCTTGTGGAGTGGATCTTCCAGAGATGAGAGAGCATTTGTGCGGGAACCTAGTAGATGACTGAGACTTGACGACTGCTGACCATTTGACTCAGAGTGACTCGACTAGCCCAGTGGGGAGCGCCTGGTCGTGGAGGCAGACCCATAGTGGAAGACCTCACTTGGTGACGTGGCATACCCACGATACTCAACAGGAGGAGTACCTATGCATGCTATGAGGGGGAGCACCTGGGTGCGGCGGCAGACCCACGGTGGGGAGTGCCTCTACGTGACACAGCAGACCCACAATACTCTACAGGAGGAGTAACTCCGTAGTCCAAGGTTAGTGGGAAGCGCCTCTGTGTGATGCGGCAGGCCCACTGTACTCGATTGAGAAGGATTTCTCCAGCAGCCGAGGTTTCGATAATGTGAATAAAATCCTTGTTGAGCTGAGTCAGTACTTTTGTGCTTTCCTCATGATTGAGATGGATTACTTGATAACTTAGTTATATGTATGGGCATATACCTAAGTAGGGTTATCTATTAATTTATTTATTTTTGGTTTATCCTTGTTGGATTTTGTGAGACCTTGGGCATCTTGGGGTCCCTACTGAGTATTGTTATACTCACACCTTCATGGGCTATGCCCGCACCTTGTTGTGTTGGATGCAGATGATGGACACTGTTGACTGATGCTGAGAGTAATAGGATTGGACGGTACCCGGAGGTGGACCTTACGACGAGTTGGTACACAGAGGAGACTGACAGACGTGGAGTGATGAGGAGGCTATCTGTACCTATCCTTCAGGTAGTAATTCTAGAGGATGACCCAAAAACCGTTTTTCCTTTCTTTAGTTTTACTTGTAATTCCAGTTCCTTGTACTTTACTGTTCGGCTTGTATTTCCGACCCCTTTTACTTTTCAGCACCCTTTTGTTATATAGTTTACTTAGTGTTTTGTATCTAGTTGTGTGCTCTGTTGTGTGCGTTTATAGGTTATAAAGGCAATGCCTTCCTAGTTTTAGGGAATTACGCCTTTGGTGATAGTCTCTAGCCCTTGGCCTATGGAAGGCTGGATTGGGGTAGTCACGACACGAGCCCCGGGGGACAGGTCATGACAAAAATCTTATCAATAAATTCTCACAGCTTATTTGAGTCAAAAAAATGTTGGAAAAAAGATAACATGTAAATTTTACATTGTTTTATGTAATTATAAAACAATAAATTTTATGCTATAAACTCCCCATGGATTGTATCTACGATTATTTTTAACACCAAATTCAATATTGTTTCATTTAAAAAAGCAGGCAGTAGATATAAAATTAGATGTAACAAATATAAAGTAGATATAAACCAACTTAGTTTTAGGAAATTGGTTGAACTCTGAGGTCTAACCTATGTTATGCACATTTATGAGATGATAATGGATTTTTGAAAATGGAACCCACTTGATTTTGGGTAAAAAATGATCCCAAGCCTCATAATATTTTTTTTTCAACTTTCCAATTTATGAAATAGTATTTGATCTCAATGTGACCTATGTGTGGGGAGGATAAATAGGTTTTTATGCAACTCATTAACACCTTTGTTAAATACATGAATGTAACAACTAACAACACATACACCCCTTATTAACATGGCCGTCAGGTCCTGGCCCACCATGTACCACCAGTTGCCCCGCAGACACGTGGTCCCCACCATGGGGCCCACCCACATGCCTGAACAGGTCATTTGACTAATGATAGTCCTCATAGGCCAACACATGTCCTTTACAGTGTGTTTTTTCCTCACTCACACACACCCTGAGAAACTTCTCAGATGGTCACCCATCCTGATCACTACTCTAGGCCAAGCACGCTTAACTGTGAAGTTCTAACCAGGTAGGCTCTTGAAAATAAAGGTGCACCTTACTGACATGAGTCATATCATTTAGTCATTTAACCCTTTATTATTTGGGGGTGTTACAATCACCCCCCTTTAGAGAAAAACATCCTCGTTGTGGGACCTACATATCAACCCATGTAGTGCACCACACTTAAGGCTGGGTACTACCTCTGATACCAAATGTAACAACTGGGCCCCGCTGACAGCACAGAAACCCCGCCTTAACATGGATATCGGATCCTGGCCCGCCAGGTACCACCAGTTGCTCTGCAGACATGTGGTTCCCACCATGGGGCCCACCCACATGCCCGAACGGGTCATTTGACTAATGATAATCCTCACAGGACAACACATGTCCTTTCTAGTGTGTTTTTTCCTCACTCACACACACCGTGGGAAACGTCCCAAAAGGTCACTTATCTTGATCACTACTCCAGGCCAAGCATGCTTAACTGTGGAGTTCTAACCAGGTAGGTTCCCGAAAAGGAAGGTACACCTTGTTGACATGAGCCATATCATTTAGTCATTTAACTCGTTATAATTTGGGGGTGTTACAATGAATCTTCATTGGATGTTGAAAAAAATCACCAATGGATTATGATTATATCATCATATGAAAAAAAAGAAATTCCTTGGTGACTAAAAAATATTTCCACCAATGTAGTGGTTTAAAAATATTCATGTTTCTTTCCTTTACAAACAAATCAATTTTTTATAATATATAAATATCATTCCCATATGGATTATTGATCAATAATATCACTAGACCAGTCAATATTTGAATATGAAAATAAATAAACATTCTTTCATGATTTGAAAAAACCATAATTCAAAGATCTATAAACATACCACATTATTCTTCTTACTATTATGAGATGTTCTTACTTGTGAAAAAAATAGACCATTTTCCAGGCATATTGTATATAAAATATCTATCCTGATCATCATATTATAGAATAAAAAACCAATCATTAATCTTTTTATGGTTATGTATTCTCCCCTATTTTTCTCATCCTTAGAATGTGTATGTATAACTAATATAAATGTTTAGACATGCATAAATTTCACTATTCTAACCTTTATTAGAATTTTTTATCATACTTCACCTATGTGATGAATTTATTTTCCTTATCATGATAATAATGAAGGACTAGAATATATTTCAACACACTAATCATTGATATTTCAAACACAAAAAATATTATTTTTTTTCAAATTTATCAATATTATTTTTCTTTTTTATAGACAATATTATTTCTTCTACATATATGAATACCATGAACATTCCTTATTGAAATTGTTTTCTTAGGGGTTGTGAAAAACTCATCCTCTATTTAAATCCATATTCTTAAGAAAGGTATCTATCCATGTATACCAATCCTATAGAGATTTATTTAATAAATATAATGAATTATTAAATCTGTATACATTTGAATCATATTCTCAAATCCTAAATCTATTTGTCTTATCGATTAAAATTACATCATTCAAAACTCTATTTAGGAATTAATTAATTATAAACATTTTAAATATATAAATTATTATTTTAATAACTAGTATAAGTAAATGTTTAATGGAATGCATTGATGAAACCATGATGAATTTATATTAAATATAAACTCCTTTAGTCTTGAAAACCCATCACAACCCAAATTTTCGTTATTTATAATAAACCTTCCACTTTTATAAATCATGTTATTGAAAATCCAATTTGTACCAATCATATTATTGTGATTTGGACTGTTTATAAGCTCTTAAGTAGGATTAAATTCAATTTTTTGAGTTTATCATTCATGGTTCTCACAAATGATTCATTCTTTCTCTCATCCTTATATAAAGTTTGTTTTTCTTCAAATAATATAATAATGTGTTCTAGTCATATACTCCATTATGTATATGTCATGAAATAGATTTCACCTACATTATTGGTATCATTAACCTCAAAACATACCTTTCTTTGTGAAGTTATTGGATTTCACTCTTCAATAATACATTATCAACTGATTCAATATTCAAATATTGTTCTTTCCATTTATAATTTTGTACACCACTAGGATTTATACCATTTTATTATTCATATATTTATTATTTATTTGAATATAATATTCCAAAACCTGTTTAATATTTTTCTTTAATATCCATAACATCAATATATATAAATATTTTTATCAACCTATTATTGATATTTTTTTAATATTTACTTGTGAATGAGTAGACTAAGAATGTACCATCATCTATATTATCACCATATTTACAAAAGTTCATCATGCCAAATAAGAACACATAATTCATTATTTTATATTAATAATCATTTAATTTTAATAATAGTTATATAATCTTTTGAACTGAAGTTTTATTATCTTTTTCAATTAGATACATATATAAAATATTTTACAATACTTGTGATCATTTTTACATAATCATACAGCTATGACACCAATTTTATAAATCAGATACATACAAAACATATATATAACTAATGGTATGGAAATATAAGAATGGGGTGATCATAGATATATAGTTAGTTTAATAGAAGAGATAACTAATAATGATCAATAGTGACTAAAAGATAATCTTATGGGTTTGAGAGAATAATCATGGTCAATATACATAACATTAGAAATAAGAACTTGTTAAATGTAGCACAGTCGACATGATCCATCATAACATGAGTATATATAAAAAAACATGAATGTGTCAAAAATATAATAATTGGAATAAAAATATACTAGATCAAGAATAATAACTCATTTCTCTTAGTGTTTTAGGCATAAAAAACTATTTCCATTACTGGGGCTTCACACCTCATGTATCTTGGTGGATCTAGATTCTCATAACTATTTCACTTGGTGGATCAAACCTCAAAACACAGTTCTCATTATATAATGATAAATAAATAATTTTCCAATTTATTGTAAGAATATATAGGTCTCAACCATCACATAATTAAAAACCATACAAATTACATGGTTATAAGAACAACCATTTTTCAACCATAACATAATTTATCCTTGGAATGTGGTGAGATTCATTAAATAATAAAAAACATTCAATAAGTCATCGAAAGAAATATTTTGGGTGATATAATAATAAAATATACTTTTTTTAACATAAGTAATTTCAAAGGACGTTAACATAGTTTCAAAGTGCATTTATTATAATAACACATGAAATGGTTAAATATATTACAATAATTGTAGTTATACATGTTGATTTCAATAGTTAAATCACCAAAAATGAAAATTTCACATGGAAATATAGAGGGTTATTCATCAAAAATTACTCTAATGTAAATATATATTAATATATAAATTGAATTAAAACTAGAAAATATAAATTTTGGATATACTTTAAACATTATTTTATAGATAATGTTGTGGGTCACATCAAAAATTATTTTTCAAAAGGCGAGGTGACAATATTTGAAAAAAATATTTTTGTAAAATGATTCATCATTAATGGGTCCACATAATATTTATAGAGATTATCCATATGAAATAATGATTGAATGACAAAATTATGAATGTGATGTGAATTCTATTTAATTTTTTGAAAACATTTTTATCAAATACCACTTAAAAAAATATTAATAAATAATAAATTTGAGAACATGTAAAGGTAAAAATTAATATAACCATAAGTAAAACATATTTGGATTTGAAAATAATAATGTATATGATTAAAAGGAATATATAACATGGACTTGGTAGTGTAAGTTTTCAATTGAAGATGATTTGAATTATTATTGTTGTCATATAAATTGATAAATAAATAAATCCATAAATGTAATTACACAAATAAATAAGGAGGAAATGAAATATAATATCATAATATAATAAAAGAAACCTATATTGTAAAACCATATTCAAATAGGAATAGTTGTTTCTCAAGAAAAGATGTTAAAAAAATAAACACCCTTAAAACATTATGGTTTTTATGTAATAATAATTTTATAGGGAATTTGAAAGCGATAAATACATATCACTCTAAAGAAATAGGTAATTTGATGTAAAATATCATAGGGATGAATATACCCAACATATAAAAATTATTTCCTAGAAGAATCATTATAACTCAATTAAGGAATATTAAGTTCAAAAACGCCCTTCCATCTTTTGTATGAATTGAAGAAAATCCCATGATAGAGTGAACCTAAAATAAAAAAAGATACTAAAATAAATAAAACATATTCAGTATATAATGTCTAAAATACGTACTATATTCACTATATAATATATTTTACATTTAGAAAACAAATTATTTCTCAACGAAAGAAATTTAAAATAATAGAAACCATTAGGATATGACAGTTGTTAAATCAACACCCCTTGAATGTGTATAAATCAAATAAAAAATTTAATAACTTGAAAAATTAAATATGAATCAGATATTACATCAACTAGTTATTCATTACATAATATAAAAATATGTAATGGTTCAAATTATGAAACATTTTCCATGAAATAAAAAAATCATACAAAGAACCCTTATATCATAATTACAATTCATATTTAAAACTCATGAAAGGTGAAATAGAAAATTAATTTCAAAATCAACTTTATTACATGAAAAATTATGCTAAAATAAATACATGGTAATTATATACACCAAAAAAGGAAAAAAGTTGTGAATATACATTATATCTCAATGAATCAAAATTGAGATTTGATAACCCTTGCAACATAGTATATTATTTGAAGTGATAATCCTTTTAGAAATGAGTTCCTGATAATAAAAAAACCCCTATTAATTAATTGGAAATCATACTTTATAAAATAATTGGATAATATAAATCAATTTTTTAACTATGGGGTTTAATAATTATCATTATAACTCAATGGAAGAAAATTGATTTATGAAATACCCTTACTGATTAGGTAACAATTAAACCAAAACACCTTAAAAGAGTGAGCATGAAATTGAACTTAAAATACCATTAATTAATGTAAATTCATGATATGTTATATCATATAGGTATTATATATATTATTCAAATGAAATTATGTGTGTAATACAAAACATATCTCAAAGAAAGGAATCTGAGGAAAATAAACTTTAACTCAATTCATGGATTCTACAAAATATATTTAACCTCTCAAATATTGAAAATAAAAATATTATTCACTTATATCATAAAATTATTCATTCCAGTAACTATTTTTAAAAATCAGATGTAACTATTTATTAAAAATATACTAGTACAATATATATTATTTTTATCTTCGGATGTTTATTAGTTTGAATTGTTTTATTTAGTTCTAATTTAAAAATGGTGGTTTTGATTTTTTAAAATTAAAACATTACGAGATAATTAAGTGTAATTTATTATATATTTTATAATTATTTATAATTTTTTAATTCCATTTCATAATTATTTTAATTACTATTCAAGACAATAAAATTAGAAACATCATTTTTTTTTCATTTTTATGAATGAGGGATCATATATTAATAAAGGGTTATATATTTTTATTATTATTACATAAAAAAAAGGAAATAATTACATATATGTAATTTACAAATATAACCATTATTTATGTTTCATTATTTACCCAAGATATAAATGTATAGAATTGTTCATATTGTTGGTTTAATATGTACCAAATAATAATAGGGTATTAACAATGGGTGAGTGACATTAAAAAAAGTGATTCATTTGGTATAATATCCGTATAAAAAAATCACTATAAAATTAATTATATTTTTTTGTTGAATCATATTTTAATATAGATTGATATATAATAAAATAAAATAGTGAAAATTAAATTATTTAGTTCCTTGGAGGAGGTAGTCTGCACGTACACTCATTTGACATATTAATTTTTCATAAAACCATAAGAAGGTAGGATATGGTCTATAATTTTATAATATTAATTGATTTATCAATATCATAATAATAAATTAAATACCTCTTTTGAACCATCCATGTATGGTGGTGATAAAAAATCAGACACCTCATTCATTGATGCGGTAGTTTGTATATATGAATTTGAATGTTTTTGTTTCTATTTGTAAAATAGAAAGGTTTGTTAATTATTATTATATAATAAAAAAATACATTATATTAATAATAATTATGTACATATAATTTATTTTATAAAATATATAGTTAATAAGTTTGTGATGAATAAAAAATTGAAATGGAAAGATAGTAATTATGAAATTTACTTTACTTCTGGGAATACTTCTTTTCAAAAAAAGGACTAAGCCTTTCTATGGATATATTTTTAGAATTAAAAAATGAATAAGAATTGGATTTTAATGTTATGGATGAATTTTTTTAGAGTTCTGGTGGAATTATGTGGATTTATGTGTAAACGAAGTAGGGCGGTGAATGATCCTTTTTTATCTTCAAGGAGTGTCCTTTTTTTAATAATACATTTTAAAATTGCTATTAAATTATCGAATGAATCCACTAATTTTACATTATTAAGATATAACATAGGTATTTTAATTTAATCCTCAACCATTTATTTTCACAAACATTTTAATTTTTTTTTCTTATTTATTTTTATATTTTCCACTATTACGATTCTTTTGTGAACTACATAAATTAAAATTTATCCTATGTAATGTATTACTAATGTATGAAAATATAATAGAAATAATTAACTAATTTTTACCTACTGTATCTAAATATGATTCAATTTTTATAAAATTGAATTTTTATGGTGGAGAACAATTTCATTTTAAACTTAACACTTGTAACATGGACAAATTTATTTTTATAAGAAGAGTATTTTTAAGATTAAAAATAATGTTTAGTACAAAATAATTTATTTTTATGATTTCCATGGATTTATTAAGATGGTTATTAACATAATAATCATTACATGGATTATAAATCATGTTAATATTGAATCCAACCTTATGATATCATAATTAAGGAAAAATATACAATATTTCAATGTTAGTATAAATGTTTAATAATTTTTTAAAATGATAACCATGGGTTTTATAAATTCAACACAATATTTCTAAATGATAAATTTAATTTATTAAATATATTCTAGGTCATGATAAAAAAATTATTAATGTTTTGGATTATTCATAGATCTTTATAATTTCAAAAATATTGTAGTGTTAATAAAAATGTTATTATCATTGTTCCCATAAACATCAACTCTTCTAGAAATAATAAAAAAATAATCTGATGTTAATATTGTGATCATGATTTGATATATAAAATTTAGTTCATTAAAATAAATTTAGGAAATTTTATATTATATAAATTAAATAAGAATAAAAGTATTATAGAAAATAGTTTGTCTAGATAAAGGACTATGAAAACATTATGTTTTCTTAATATTTATTTATATAAATTACTTATAAATGTTAATATATTAATTCATACATTATAATATTAAACATTATGATAATAATATTTTTAAATATCTTAATTCAATTTATTATGATGAAAGACACAACACATTATAAAATATTTCATTAATAAAAACAATCCCTCTATATATTAATCCATATTAATTTTTTATTCTATAAATTTCAGAATCATAAATTGATTAATGTATTGTTATTTACTAGTGGTTTAAGTATTGTGATAATTTTACTAATAATTTTCATATAATATATCATGGATTTTTTATTTTATTGATTTTTATAAAAGAGGTTATAGAAAATAATATTTATTTACAGGAAAATTAACACTAAAATCTTGGTTAGTTACATTATCCCCAATACTATTAAATATATTAGGTCTAAAAAAATTATTTATCCTTCACTAATGAAAATAGATAAGGGTGTAAATATGATAGACCCAAATCAAGATATAATGTCTTATGAGATATTATCCTTACTAACAAAGGAATTATATAGTTTCCTTAATTATAAGTCAATCTTATTATTGAGATTATGTCTAATCATTTGACAAATAAACAACTCAATTTTAGGTATCATGAATCATATTATAATACTAATTAGTCCAATATATATTACATTCATCCTTACAATAATAGGTGTTTATTGGTTTATCTGAAATATGGAAGTTGATTTACCATTCTCATTTATTAATATGGATTTAATTTTGGAGATAACCAATAAAGATATAATATAACATAAAATTTTTCCATTGGAAGGATAATTATAATTTTTGGATTTATAATCCAACAAAATTAAACATTATGTACAAACATCAATGAAATTTTACCAAAGAATATTAAATCATTGGGATGATAATTTCATTCTAATTGTAAAAATACTATTCAAAATTGAGTACTAGAAATAAAAATCTAAAAAGAAAACCAAAACTATAGGGTGGAGTTTGATTGTACCATTTTCCATATTTTTTTCATGACCGACTCTTACTTGTAGTGATAATATAGACTTTCACTTGTTCCATTGGATTTTTAGGTTATGTTTTTTATCCTCATTAGACATTAGGTTAGGGTATTGATTTCAAAAATTCCAAAACTAAAAACATTTTATGTTTTATAAATAATTCTTGATAACATTGATTATATTCCTAATCTCTTTTAGATATTCATTTCTTCAATTAACAACCCCTCCACACATAAAACATATCTTTATTCCTTTGGTAAAATCAGTGGATGCTTCTTCCTACCTTTTTACATGTAGTAAGTTGAATATACATTCCTTCCCCACCACCACCATCCATTTTTCAACAAAAAAAATATCCTTCCATTCATTTGTGTGTTCAAATGTTTGGATAGACTCATGTTTTCAATCGTAACTCTATAAAGTTGGATGATAATAAAAATAATATTTTCAAGACTAGTTACTTTCCCATTTAGATCTTTATCAGGGTAATTACTAATATTTCCATAGCAACCATTGGTAACTCCATTCCTTATAACTAATACCATTACTATAACCTAAAATTATTAAAAATATCATAAGATAATTATCTAAAATTAAAAAAATATTAATTTAAAATCAATATTTAAAAATATAGATCTTTAATTTCATTATATATAACTCTTGGTTCCATGTCGGTTATGTTATATTTGGTACTCTCATACCAATAAACCTAATTCCATAACATAATAAATCCCTTTTAATGGTTTGTGATGATAATTTTAATTATCCAAACCATATCCCAATGGCTCACCTATCCATGTGTTTAGTCTTGGGATCACTCATTATCCACTGTGTGATGATAATGTGGATAGTCAACCTACATTTCTCAAGATTATTACCCCTAGGTTTATTTTCTCCATAGATGAATCCAAATTAAAATTTCTCAATAAGGATTTAATTTTATTGAAAATAATATACTCAAAAACTCATAAAAAGTTTAGTATTTTATCACATATATAGAGTTATCCCAATATTTTCACTAAATTTCCCTCTTCATAATAACTATTAATACTAAACTAATCCATCAAAATAGCTAAACCCTATATCACAACCAAATGAGCTAAGATGATATGGACAATCCCAATTAATTCATTATTTTAAATCAATAATCGTTTGATATTACCAATGTAACACCCTGAACCCAGTTACCCAGAGTTGGTGCATTATTACATAACATTGGCATGATAAAAAAAGATCGAGTCTCGAAAGTCCGATTAGTTTAGTAGCCTTAGAATAACTAGATACACTCATAAAGTTTTCATTACATCATAATGTGAAAACTATTACAACAACATCTTGTCTTCATATCCCCTAATACTATCCCTGTAGGTTATTCATAAATTACTTCCTCACATCTTGGAAAAAATAAAACATTGAAAGGGATGAGCTTAGATGCTTAGTAAGGATAACAATATAGCGGAAACTTTCATAAATAATCATAAACATTTAAGGCAATGTATAACTAAAACAAAATACTTTTAAACTTGAACTTCAGCATAATATGGAAAAGATAAAAAGAAATAATGCCATTTAGTTATTCACATGGATATTCTACTAGTCGAATAATCACATACAATATCAACAACCACTTTCATAATGATGGAATACATAATGACAGACTATCATAACCACATAGTCAAGGACTCCTACCAAGACTACAAATAAGATTTTGTCAAGTCCTTGTGCCAAGACACTAGTATGTCTCATGAGACCTACCGATGAAATTTTCTTAGAAGGTACTTACGTTTAAAATTTCTCAAATATACTCTAGTGTTTTTCTGAAAACATTATGCAAGCTTCTGAAAAAAATAACTAATTCTGAGACTGATCGACTAATTATAGGCCATGATGGGTCCACGCCCAATCCCTTCCTATCTACCATACTCGAGAGTCAGGTTTTCTGAAAACATTTTTAAGCTTGCGTTAAATATGTATACATTTGCACTGGATTTTTATATATTTGAGAGAAATATCTCTCTTTTTTTTGAAATCATTTAAAAATCACATAATTATAAAAGAAAACCTTTATTTTGAAAATATCCTTATAAGAATTTAAGGGAAGCTTCAAAGGTGTAATAATGGCGGAGAATAACCACACCTGCCGTATATGTTAATAAAAACATTCTTACCTTAGTTTTGTCGAAAAGGTCAAAAAGTAACTTTTTTGGAAAACGACGGAAAGATTCCTTTAAAAACTTTATAAGGTCAAATAAGGGTATAAATGAATTTAAACCATTGTCTATTAAATAGTAAATTTTTTTGAAAGACATTTTTAAGAAACATGGATGTGGATGATAAAGATGTCCCAGTAGATAATTATGAATAAACAACCTCAGATAATAAAGAGATTGTGAAATTAACCCTTACCAATTTGGTAACTTACGAAACATACACCCCATAAAAGAATTATCATACAATGAATATGTAATTACACATAAATTAAAGTTTATTACAAAAAGAATACAATTATGATCAGTACATACACCACACAAAAGGTAATAGTGGCAATATGGCATGAATCACATGGGAATACGGAGTGAGATGAAAACCCCTTAGCTTGTACTTTTACTTGGTTGAGGGTAGGTTAACCTCCTGTATAATGGTTAAATAGTTGTTATTAAATTATAAAAGAATCATATACATTAATATGATATCATATATGATCTTTTAATATTGCTTTGTTAATAATATCTTAGTATTATCGTCATTTCGAGTTTTAACTTACTCATTTTCTTTTATATGTTATGTTACATAAGTCATGTTTGTTATGTATAGGTTGTATATTATTCATATCAATAATGATATCAAGTCCTTAAAAATTATTTTTAATCATCAAATGATAATTATACTTGAATGGATACGATGGGGAATGAATCTCATCGCGTTCATAGAGATGGTAGTCCGTACGTACGCATGAGCGACAATATCACTCTTTTGATATTAAAATAATATATAATTAGATGGTATATCATATATAAAGAATCATTATCATGTTATATTTATTATTTACATGAATTAAACATCATTATTATACCCATCCAAATAATAGTATATTGAATAACAATTACACCACGACGTGGAGACGGTAGGCCGTACGTACGCACATATGGTGACATGTCATTCAAAGGATGGATAGAATACTGAATATGGTTGTACCCTATTTATAATAACATCACAGTATACAGAATACACTGGAGTTATTATTTTAGAATGTAAATAAAAAAGGAAGAAGAATTTTAAGAAGAAAGGAACTTGAGAGAGGGTGGTGAAAATATTACCTCTTCTTCGGGTTCTTCCTTTTGATTTGATAAAAAGGGCTCCTTAGGTTGGCTTTATGATCAAAATAAGGACTCTATGTTGAATTGAGGGAAGTTGAGAGAATATTTGGGCAGGGTTTGGCTGATTCAAAAGGCTTTGGAGGTGTGAAGAATTAGTTAGAAGTTGTGTCCTTTTATAAGGGGGAGGAGGGGCTCTTTAGGAAAAAACTTAAAGTATTATTTTATAATAAATTCATATTCGGTTTCTAAAGGCTAAAAAGTGTATTATTAAAATTACAAGGTGGGGATGGGTCTAAACCCTTTCAACCAATAGATTTTAGACAAGTTTGGGTCATTATATTAACCTTATCTTTTAGTTTTAACTCTTAGTTAATTAGATTGACATTTACCATGTCACTTTGTATTTTTAAATTATATAGTTAACAAACTTAGTATATACATCCAAGAGACCCCAAAGTGGTCCATTAATGATACAAATATCATTATATAAGTCTCTTGTCCGAACCTTATATTTTTAGGAATTGAATATCAATTAATAATATAATATTTGTTTTAAAAACTCTATTATGTCAATTTTGACACTATTGGGTATTTTGTTTTTGATAAATTCATAACAGCATTATTAATTCTAAAAAAATTCATATAACCAATCCTAATATGTCATATTAACCTAGAAAATTAGTTTAATTCCTAAAAAGTCTCAAATTACATTTATTTTGATATTTATAATATCAATTATTTTAATATTTCATTAATTAGGTAATTACTGTATCACCATTGTGTCATAAATAAATTAAATTATTTAATGTCTAAAAATTATAAATAAAATACCATTATGTAGGAAATCTTTTTATATTTCTAATTAATATTTATAATTGAATTTATCTTTTGTATAACCCTATATTAAAAATGTTTTAGTTATTAAACTTTTATTTTAACTCTTTTAACTCTTCTTTGAATTAAATAATAATAAATGTCCTAATCTAATCCAAGTGGACCGAAATGATAATATTTTATTCCTAAGGTTGTTTTTGGTCGATATTAACTTGTCCAATAGAATTAGGACATGTGTTAGGGTAATATTAATATCATTTTTACCCTTAATTACCCTATTTACTTTTAAACGTGGTAAATAAAAGTAAAAAGATACTATCCACCAAAAATTATTTTTATCTTATTGAACCACATTTTACTCCTTGATATTAACCGTGTCTCTCAAATTTTCAAAATTCCACTCACAGAAGTGGTAAAAATATGTTTTATGTGAATTTGCAAATTCTCCAAGGAGATGGGTAAAAGACGGTGAAAAGTTCAATAACATTTTTATATATCTAAAATTATTCTAAACTAACTCCAATGAATTACATTTAATTTATATAGGTATTATGTATCTATTTGGAACTAAAATAAATTTAAATAAAATAAATAATTATTTAAATAAAAAGTCGGTTTTAACCAATAACTCAGTGTTTTTCACTATTCATCAAAAATTGAAAGTTTTCAGAAAAATACGAAAAATTCACCCTAGGATAATTTCGATATTCCAAATCCAAAAATGAAGTCCATTTTGAAAGATAAAATTTATAAAATTTCAAAAAGTTGGTATTACTATTCATAACGGCTAGTTTGATTGCTCACAGTGTGTTTGAATCTCGAAATTACGTACAATGAAAGCTATTGCATTATTCAAAGGGAAACTTACCATGGAAGCTTGAGGTGTTACATTCTCCCCTCCTTCAAAAAATTGTGTCCTCAAAATTTGATATTTTTTTTCGAAATTAAAAGGTTGAAAATAGAAAATACCTTTGTGGGAAAACCCACATTGGAAATTGGGTTAATAAAATTTAGTGTTAATTAGAGGAAATGGAAAATGAAAGGGTCACCACCAAATTATGATCTCGATTAAGAGAACATTGGTGGAAATTAGAGACATGTAATTGGAGGAAAAACATAAATACTTATAAGTAGTGATTGAGGTCATCAATCACAAACAAGTGTAAAATTGAGGGCCTTAAATTCATCAATCTATGATGATTTAAAATATCATCAGTTCAAAAAAACATAAGGTATTACGATAACACATTTTTGGTTTTAAGATCCCTTACCTAAAGTTTAAGAATTAATTTCTTCATATAATAAGAGAAGAAAAAAATATATACTTAACAAGTAGAGTTCTATCCTTTAACTAATTTCTACCACAAACTCATCTTTCACTCTAAAAGATAATAGAACTAAAAAAGATATATTATAATTATCCTATTCGTATAGGGTTCCAAAAAGAAGAATTTATAATTCATCTTCCATACCCTTTAAAAAAACTACATTATTCAATCCAGGACATCACGTGGGTCAGTGGTAGGTGATACACCCATGTCACCCTTCGGTTGCGGGTTCAAGTCTTGCGGCCTTGCCAGATGCGATAGGATGCCGCCCGACCTTCGGGTTGTCCTTTTTATGGAAATCCAAAAATAATCTCAAACTAGACTTATCAAAAATACTTCTATCCAAACTCACAGTCCAAAATTTATAGGGAAGTTTAACACAATAAAGATCTTTTTTGACACGTAATAACATGTGAACACCTTAATCATTTATTCTTTTGAAGCTTGGTAACATCCTGATTTACCAAAAAAACCTTATTGATTACATTCATGCTTCCTTATTCCTTATAGAATACTAGATATACTTTGTCCATCCAAAATTTTTGTAAACTCCAACAATGATGGAATATACAAATCATTAATCAGTTTCAAGGTAGTCAAGAATATCCAATATAATTTATCCAAATCAATCATGTATTATTCCAAAATCACTACCTCGGTATCAGAACCATATTATGGTTTATCTTTCTCTCATCATATATTTTCCAAGAATTTAACTTGATATTGAGTAACATTTCTTGGTTCCACATGATCTCAAGTCCTTAATGAAGTAGTACTGCAGTACAATCCTTATATACTCCATAATTACTATAACCAGTACAACGTTGATACAACACTCAAATGACAAAACTATTTAATAACAACATAAGAACTCTAATAATTCCTCCTCATTTGTGGTAGTATAATAACTTGATTATTATCAAATATCATCATTTGGGGAATACTCTGATGATTTGAACACTAGTTTGTGTAGTGTCCCAACTCCTTGCAGATGAAGCATTGTACATTTGAAACCTTTTTCTTACCCTTACAGTCACATACTTGGTGTCCTTTTTCTCCAAACTTATAAAAAACTCCAATTCCCTTCAGGAAAGTTCTAGGGTGTTTCTTCCCACAGTTATCACATATGGGAAAAATCTTATTTTCCATCTTCCCTTTATCCATCTTTCTCTATTCCATCCTTTTCTTCTCTTGCTTGCCTTCAAAGCCATAGGACACAGAGAATTATTTACTTATCTTTCTAACACATGATACTATTTCTTCATATGTTGAGAATACATGGGATACAATTTCCCTTCTAAATGTTGGATTAATGCCATGAAAGATATGATCCTTATTACTCTTTGGATCATACATATTTTTGGAGTTCATATTCCTTCTACTGGGTACCATTTCTATACAATGGCATACACTAGGTCAGTTTATGAATTGCAATGAATAATTCCAAACCTGTAAAATACCTAACGTAGACTGAACAATTTATTGATATAATCCATAATCATTACAATGTTTTCATTGAGGAAGTATATACTCATAAACCCTTCATAATGGTTTGTAATGAAAATGATAATTATCCTAATCATATCCCCTGGGAGTGTCGTAACCAAGAGTGCAGAAAGACCCATTGTCGTGCAGCAGTTCCCATTCGAGTCTAGCTCAAAGCGGTGTTTTTGGGTTTTACCCCTAGGTACATCTGTGCCAGAGCCGCCTCTACCTTCTCATATCCAGACAGGGATGTGTTTCTTGGAAAACTCACAAAATCTCTACAATACCAAAATTCTAGGAAGTTATTATACACTAATCCTAAAAGTCTATCTTAGGTCTATGTGTTGTAATCATAGTTTATCTAAATCTAGCTTCCAAGGTTTGTACTAAACTTCCTTTGATACCAACTGTAATGCCCCGACCCTAGTTACCCAGAGTTGGTGCCTTATTACATAACATTGGCATGATAAAAAAAGATCAAGTCTCGAAAGGATGATTAGTTTAGTAGCCTTGGAATAACTATATACATTCATAATGTTTGCATTACATCATAAAGTGAAAAATATTACAACAATATCTTATCTTCATATCCCCTCATACTATCCCTGCATGTCATTCATAAATTACTTCTTCACATCCTAGGAAAAATAAAACATTGAAAGGGGTGAGATCAGATGCTCAGTAAGGATAAAAATATAGTGGAAACTTTCATAAATAAGAATAAATATTTAAGGAAATGTATAACTAAAACAAAATCCATTTAAACTTGAACTTCAGAATAATATGGCAAAGATAAAATGAAATAATGCCATTTACTTATTCACATGGATATTCTACTAGTCGAATAATCACATGCAATATCAATAACCACTTTCATAATGATGGAATGAATAATTCCAGACTATCATAACCCCATATTCAAGGCCTCGTGCCAAGACTACAAATAAGATTTTGTCAAGGCCTTATGCCAAGACACTATTTTGTCTAATGAGACCTACCGATGCAATTTTTTAGAAGATGCTTACATTTAAAATTTCTCAAATATACTCCAGTGTTTTTCTAAGAAAATTATGCAAGCTTCTGAAAAAATAACTAATTCTAAGACTGCTCGATTAATTACAGGCCATGATGGTTCCACGCCCAATCCCTTCCCGTATACCACACTCGAGAGTTGGGTTTTCTGAAAACATTTTTAAGCTTGCATTAAATACGTATACATTTGCACTGGATTTTCATATATTTGAGAGAAATAACTCTCCCTTTTTTTGAAATCATTCAAAAATCACATAATTATAAAAGAAAACCTTTATTTTTAAAATATCCTTATAATCTTGTAAGGGAAACTTCAAAGGTTTAATAACGGCAGATAATAACCGCACCTGCTGTATAAGTTAAAAAAATATTCTTACCTTAGTTTTGTCGAAAAGGTCAAAAAGTAATTGGTTTGGAAAATGATGGAAAGATTCCTTTCAAAAACATATAAGGTCAAATAAGGGTATAAATGACTTTGAATCATTGTCTATTAAATAGTAAAATTTTTTTGAAAGACATTTTTAAGAAACAAGGATGTGGATGATAAAGATGTCCCAGTAGATAATTACGAATAAACAACCTCGGATAATAAAGAGATTGTGAAATTAACCCTTAACAATTTGGTAACTTACAAAACATACACCCCATGAAATAAGTATCATATAATAAATATATAAATACACATAAATTAAAGTGTATTACACAAAGAATACAATTATGGTCAGTATATACACCACACAAAAGGTAATAGTGGAAATATGACATGAATCTCATGGGAATAAGGAGTGAGATGAAAACCCCTTACCTTGTACTTTTCCTTGGTTGAGGGTAGGTTAACCTCCTGTATAACGGTGAAATCGTTGTTATTAAATTAAAGAATAATCATATACATTAATATGATATCATATATGATCTTTGAACATTGATTTGTTAATAATATCTTAGTATTATCGCCGTTTCGGGTGTTAACTTACTCATTTTATTTTATATGTTTTGTTACATAAGACGTGTTTGTTATGGATAGGTTGTATATTATTCATATCCAGAATGATATCAAGTCCTTAAAAATTATTTTTAATCATCAAATGATAATTAGACTTGAATGGATACAATGGAGAATGAATCTCATCGCGTTCGTGGAGACGGTAGTCCGTACGTACGCACGAGCAACAATATCACTCTTTTGATATTAAAATAATATATAATTGGATGTTATATCATATATACATAATCATTATCATGTTATATTTATTATTTACATGAATTACACATCATTATTATACCAATCCAATTAATAGTGTATTGAATAACAATTACACCACGATGTGGAGATGGTAGGCCGTACGTACGCACATATGGTGACATGTCATTCAAAGGATGGATAGAATACTGAATATGGTTGTACCATATTTATAATAATATCACAGTATATAGAAGATACTTGAGTTATTATTTTAGAGATGAAATAACAAAGTAAGAAGATGTTTAAGAAGAAAGGACCTTGAAAGAGGGTGGTGAAAATATTACCTCTTCTTCGGGTTCTTCCTTTTGATTTGATCAAAAGGGCTCCTTAGGTTGGATTTATGATCAAAATAAGGTCTCTAGGTTGAAGTGAGGGAAGTTGAGAGAATATTTGGGCAGGGTTTGGCCAATACAAAAGGCTTTGGAGGTGTGAAGAATTGGTTAGAAGTGGTGTCCTTTTATAAGGGGGAGGAGGGGCTCTTTAGTAAAAAACTTAAGGTATTATTTTATAATAAATTCATATTCGGTTTCTAAAGGCTCAAAAGTGTATTATTAAAAGTATAAGGTGGGGATGGGTCTAAATCCTTTCAACAAATAGATTTTAGATAGGTTTGGGTCATTATATTAACCTTATCTTTTTTTTAACTCTTATTTAATTAGATTGACATTTACCATGTCACTTTGTATTTTTATATTATATAGTTAATAAACTTACTATATATATCCAAGCGACCCCAAGTGGTCCATTAATGAAACACCTATAATTATATAAGTCACTTGGCCAAACCTTAGATTTTTAGGAATTTAATATCAATTAATAATATAATATTTGTTTTAAAAACTATATTATGTCAATTTTGACACTATTGGGTATTTTGTTTTTGATAAATTCGTAACAGCATTATTAATTCTAAAAAATTCATATAACCAGTACTAATATGTCATATTAACCTATAAAATTATTTTAATTCATAAAAATTTTCAAATTACATTTATTTTGATATTTATAATATCAATTATTTTAATATTTCATTAATTAGGTAATTACTGCATCACCATTGTGTCATAAATAAATTAAATTATTTAATGTCTAAAAATTATAAATAAAATACAATTATGTATGAAATCTTTTTATATTTATAATTAATATTTATAATCTAAATTATCTAATGTATAACCCTATATTAAAAATGTTTTAGTTATTAAACTTTGATTTTAACTCTTTTAACTCTTCTTTGAATTAAATAATAATAAATGTCCTAATCTAATCCAAGTGGACCTAAATGATAATATTTTATTTTAGGTTGTTTTTGGTAGATATTAACTTGTCCAATAGAATTAGGACATGTGTTAGGGTAATATTAATATCATTTTTACCCTTAATTACCCTATTTACTTTTAACTGTGGTAAATAAAAGTAAAAAGTTACTATTCACCAAAAATTATTTTTATCTTATTGAACCAAATTTGACTCCTTGATATGAACCGTGTCTCTCATATTTTTGAAATTCCACTCACAAAAGTGGTAAAATTATGTTTTATGTGAATTTGAAAATTCTCATAGGAGATGGGTAAAAGACGGTGAAAAGTTCAATAACATTTTTATATATCTAAAATTATTCTAAACTAACTCCAATGAATTACATTGAACTTATATAGGTATTATGTATCTATTTTGACCTAAAATAAATTTAAATAAAATAAATAATTATTTAAATAAAAAGTCAGTTTTAACGAATAACTCAGTGTTTTTCACTATTAATCAAAAATTGAATGTTTTCAGAAAAATATTAAAAATTTACCCGAGGCTAATTTCGATATTCCGAATCCAAAAATGATGTACATTTTGAAAGTTAAAATTTATAAGATTTCAAAAAGTTGGTATTAATATTCATAACGGCTAGTTTGATTGGTCACGGTGTGTTAGAATCTCGAAATTGCGTACAATGCAAGCTATTGCATTATTCAAAGGGAAACGTACCGTGGAAGCTTGGGGTGTTACAACCAATACTAACATAATCATAAGAACTAATGGTTTACTATCTTTGTAGATTAGTATAATTGAAATCTAATTATCCAATACTCATGACCATTTCCTAATAATCAAAAATATATAGACACCCTTCTCGACACACTACAAGAAAACCTCCGTTTAGCGGCGGTTTATAAAACCGCCGTGCAAAAACCGCCGCTAAACGGCAATTTTTTTTTTAAATTTTTTTATTTTTTTTTAAATTTTGTTCAAGGATTAGCGGCGGTTTTTTAAAAAACCGCCGTGAAATAGCGGCGGTCTCGGTAAAACCGCCGCGAAATGAATTGAAAAAAATAAAAAAACACGAGAAACCCCAAAATCACTAAAACGACCATAAATTTTGATCCGGGCATCCGTTGAAGCGCCACGACCAGTCAAATCGAAGCTCATGAAGTGATCTAGAGTCACATATAATCAAAACCGTGAGACAACCTAAGGTTTGGAAGATATTAGAGTTATAAGAAAGATGGAAAAAGTTCTCCAACTTCAAACGACCATAACTTTCGCTCTGGGTGTCCGTTTGGGCTCTACCACATATCAAATCGAAGCCAGCGAAGAGAGCTACGCACCAAATCAAAAGAAGTAAGCTTCTATTGTGTTTTTCGACCCCAAAAACACCTTTGAAGGACTCCAAAACCCTGTTTCCGTCACCGGTGTCCCGTCGAACTTGTCTTCAAACAGACCTAACTTTCGATCCGCGTGTCAGTTCGGCCTCCTCCACCTGCCAGATCATATCTCGTTCCATGAGCTTCATTTTGACTGGTCGCGATGCCCACATGCACTCCTAGATTATATGTTATGGCCTTTTTAGTGGGTATCAGGTTTGTTATGTTTTTCACGCCTCGTTTCTAGCACCCGTTCCCCGTCAGCTTTTTTTTAAATGGGCATAACTTCCGATCCGCCTGTCCATTCAGACTCTTTCACCTTTCAAGTCGAAGATCATTTCAGGATCATTGATTTGACAGGTCGCGGATCTAAAACGGACTCTCGGATCATAAGTTATCTCTATTAATGTGAGTCCAATGTTTTTTGTCTCTTTATGACTGTTTTGACGGGTTTTAACGGTAGCTCCATTTATTACTGTTTATTTGGGTTTCCATGACTTGTTATCTTTATCAATGGTTTTTATGGGTTATTATGATGATTATTTTGAATTATTAAGGAGTTTTCCAGAGTTTTCATGAGTTTTCATGCGTTCTCATTCTTTCTAATGCCTCATCCTTCATATGCTTCTCCATCCTTTTTCATGCGTTTTCATGATTTTTCATCCCTTATCACGTCTTTTCATACTTTCTCATGTGTTTCCTTTATTATTTATTATTTATTATTTATAATATACTTTAATTTATTTATTAGTTATTATTTATTAGTTATTAGTTATTAGTTATTATTTATTAGTTATTATTTATATTTATTTATTATTTATTATTTATATTTATTTATTATTTATATTTATTTATTATTTATTATTTATTATTTATTATTTATTATTTATTATTTATTATTTATTATTTATTATTTATTATTTATTAGTTATTAGTTATTAGTTATTAGTTATTAGTTATTAGTTATTATTTATTATTTATTATTTATATTTATTATTTATATTTATTTATTATTTATTATTTAATATTTATATTTATTTATTAGTTATTATTTATATTTATTTATTATTTATTATTCATTATTTATTATTTTTTATTTATATTTATTTATTTAATATTTAATATTTAATATTTAATATTTATTATTTAATATTTATTATTCATTATTCATTATTTATTATTTATATCTATTATTTATTATTTATTATTTATTATTTATTATTTATATCTATTATGTATTTATTATTTATTATTTATTATTTATTATTTATTATGTATTATTTATTATTTATTATTTATATTTATTATTTATATTTATTTATTATTTATATTTATTTATTATTTATATTTATTTATTTATTATTTATATTTATTTATTATTTATTATTTATATTTATTTATTATTTATTTTTTATATTTATTTATTATTTATTATTTATTATTTATATTTATTTATTATTTATTATTTATATTTATTTATTATTTATTATTTATATTTATTTATAATTTATAATTTATAATTTATAATTTATTATTTATCTTTATTTATTATTTATTATTTATTATTTATTATTTATTATTTATTATTTATTATTTATTTATTATTTATATTTAATTATTATTTGTTATTTATATTTATTTATTATTTATTATTTATTATTTATTATTTATTATTTATTATTTATTATTTATATTTATTATTTATTATTTATATTTATTTATTATTTAATATTTAATATTTAATATTTAATATTTAATATTTAATATTTATTATTTATTATTTATTATTTATATTTAATTATTATTTGTTATTTATTTATTTATTATTTATTATTTATTATTTATTATTAATTATTTATTATTCCTTATTCCTTATTTATTATTTATTATTTATTATTTATTATTTATTATTTATTATTTATTTATATTTAATTATTATTTTTTATTTATATTTATTTATTATTTATTATTTATTATTTATTATTATTGAGCTTATATCTATTATTTATGTATTATTTGTTTTTTCAATTAATATATATAAGTATATTAAATTCTGTTTATTAACCACATGGCGAGCTTGGTGGAGTGGTAAAAGTCTTTGGAAAATATGCAAGAGGTTAGGGGTTCAAATCTCACCAAACGCTGAATTTATTTATATTGCATGGGCATGTGCATGAGATGTGTATGCATGGATAAATAAAGTAAATAAATAAATAAATAAATAAATAAATAAAATAAATAAATAAAATAAATAAAGTAAATAAATAAATAAAAAAAATAAAAAAAAAATAAAAAAAAAAATAAAAAAAAATAAAAAAAAAAAATAAAAAAAATAAAAAAAAAATAAAATAAAATAAAATAAAATAAAATAAAATAAAATAAAATAAAATAAAATAAATAACTAAAATAACTAAAATAACTAAAATAACTAAAATAAATAAAATAAATAAAATAAATAAAATAAATAAAATAAAAAATAAATACGAAGTAAAATAAAATAAATAAAATAAATAAAATAAATAAATAAATAAATAAATAAATACGAAGTAAAATAAATAAAATAAATAAATAAAATATAAATACGAAGTAAAATAAAATAAATAAATAAAATAAATAAAATAAATAAAATAACTAAAATAAGTAGAATAAATAAAATAACTAAAATAACTAGAATAAGTAAAATAACTAAAATAACTAAAATAAGTAAAATAAATAAAATAAATAAAATAACTAAAATAACTAAAATAAATAAATAAAATAAATACAATAAATAAACAAAAGAAAATAAATAAACAAAAGAAAATAAATAAAATAAAGAAACAAAATAAACAAAATAAGTAAATAAAGAAAACAAATAAAACAAATAAATAATTCAAATAATTAAAGAAATAAAATAAATTAAATAACTAAAATAAGTAAAATAAGTAAACACGTCTCATAGAAAAAAAGTGAGACTGTAAATTCCTATAGTATTTGAGTAATTTATAAATCATGGGATCCTTGAAAGAATAAAATAAATTAGATATTTCAATATCATTAAATATATTAAATCAATGATATAACATGTTATAACTCATTAAATATATATCACAACAAGAATAAGTGGGTTATATGCTGTATGTCACATAGAAATAATAGTGAGACGAGAAAACCCTTACCTTATGTCTTGACGTTATTTGTTGATGTTCAAACCTTCTGTATAATAAATATAAGTTTATTATAAATATAACATAGAGCCATATTATTATTCATACTACTATATCTTGATTTTTTTTACATGTTTATTGAAAATTTCATGTTAATGTTATGTTTCAGGTAATAATTGATTAGTTTTTCATACATTCTTTGGCATGTTATTCCAGATCCTCTTACTTAGATCAGGATTTACATATTTACATAATATAAACCTTGGTATAAATATCACATATATTTATTATATAACAATTTATAGTAATCTATAAAAGATATAAATACTAAATGGAATACAATATACATGGTGACTATTGCTCGTACGTACGCATGAATGCTATATTTGTTTTCTTATCATATTAAAATAAGGGAAGTAAATGAAATATATGTATATATGTATATAAATATATATAATATCATTATAAAACAATTATTTTCTCATTTATATTATATAAAGCTACTAAACACGTCTTTATTACATTCCATGTAATGTGTGAGCGATTCACATCGCATTGGGGAGGCGGTAGTCCACACATCCCAAAACGAAGTTATTGTATTCTCCAAAAATGGAAATATTTAAGGTATGTGTTATATAATATTTTAATAAGAATTAATGACCCAATAATATAATATATATAATATAAAAATAGTACTTCAATCGTTATTACCAATTGTGAAAGGTGGGAATGTAAGAACAAATGACATAGGTTCACAATCTAGTAGTCCGTCATTCAAATGAATGACTATTGCTTATACCATTTGATGGAAGTGTTTGTATATTGAAGAATAAAAATTATAATAAACAATAAAATTATTTTTAGTAATATTAGGATATTATGTAACCATGTAATATGAATAAATTAGTGGGTGGATAATGAAATCAAACAAAAGTGCTTTTTATAAGATGTTGCCACTTCTTTGTGTAATTCATTTTCGTTTTCACCATATGAATAACTTTAATTTCATAATTTCAAAATCTAGGATTCTATTATAATAAGAAGTAATTTTAAAGATTATTTTTTTGGGTTGGATAAGGCAAATGGGTTGAGAGTTTTCAAGAAGTGAGGGGGTGAGTGACCTTCTATAGTGGAGGAGGAGCGACATATTGTAAATATAAAAATTGAAAAACTATAGAGAGGTCTCCCTTACATCATGTTACTCAAATAATGTTCAATTTCCTTGAAAATGGATTATATGGTCTGAATATTATCATCCAAATTATTTTTTACATTTTTATAGGTTATTTAGACCCTTAAAGTTAAATTTATACAATTGAGTATACTCGTTTTAAGATTAATCATTGTAATTAATTTTAATTACATTCACTAATATTTTTTGTTTAAAAACTAAGATTAACTTACTATAAATTATAATTTATTATAATTAAAATTTTTACTCCATTTTTATAAATTATAAACACCAATATTTTAGAAATTAATTTATAATTAATCACGTAGATGGGATAAGACAATGAGTTTTTAATGTTAATATGATCAAAAGTTTTCAGTATGTTTTATATCCAATTTTAATGTGAAATTAATTCCAATGACATAAATTGTATTAATAGATGTGTACTTTACATAAATATACTTTAAAATAAATTTAAAATATATTTTCTCTATATAATTTAATTAGTTGAAAAGGCAGTTTTCAATTAAATGTCAGTGGTTTTCACTATTCATCAAAAAATGAAACTTCTCTTAAAAATAAAAAAACACCCAATGTAAATTTTTATATTCAGATTTTAAGAATGTACTTAATTGTTTCAAATAAAATTTATAAATGATTAAAAAATTACATTTTAAATAGGTTCATCCTTAAAAGGTGGTTAAATTGCCTTTTTGAAAAAAAATATTTATGCATAAAATAGGATTTATTATAAAATATTATCTTGAATCACATAATATTAATATTAATTAGTTGACTAGATGTAATATATATATATATATATATATATATTTCTTGAACATAACATATACAAATTTTTTTGATTAATTTGTTGAGGAAAATATTTTTTGGTTGCATAAATAGTTTTTTCCAGCAAAAAGTTATTATGTTTTCAAAAGGATTTTACTTTAATTTATAGATGATTAGTCACCAAATAATTATTATTATATACTTGTATAAAACATATTTTAAAATTCTAATTTTTCATAATTATAACCGCCATTCCAATGGAATAGTGAAAACTATAATGATATTTTAATAATAATTCTAATTGAAAATTGAAGTTTGGTAAAAATAGGTCTTACATATAATACCAATATTTTAAGGAACCCATAATTTGGTGTAATATAAGAAAAGCATTTTTTCGTTTGTACTAAAGATAATATATTTATTTTGTGAAGTGTAAGATTATCTTGTGGTTTCATTCATAAAAAAACATAGTTATCTCATATAAAACAATCTATATTTAGTGATGTGTGAATTGAAAAAACTGAATTGATTAAATGAATTTAGAAAAAATATTTCAAAAAATCATAAGGTGTTATAAAACACAACCACCCCAGTAATGAATTGGTTGAGAAAATGTAGGATCAAATCCTAACCTTGATCAACACATAGGATCTAATAGTTTGTTCTAGAAATCCATCAGGGCATTGGTCCAGTATGGGAGGTGAGCCTTTTCAAGACACCATAACCATTAATGGTCCTGTCTGGATTTAAATGATAATGAAAATCCAATGTGAGAATTAAAAGAAACATGTAAATGGAATGAGGGAATATCTATGTGGGATTCAATGTTCAAGTTTCCACTCTATGATGCATTGGGAATGCCAATGGGAAATATGGGAAAGTGGGATTCGAACCCAAGTTTTATAAATAGTTTAATGTCATATTTCACATACCATGGATATTAATTTAATTTCATAAATCTCAGACTATGATCTCATATATTATGGTTATAGATTTTTGACCATGGGGAGTATGACAAAAAAGATAGATGCATAGCATGAAAGTGTGAAAACCCTTATTTTTAAGAGGTATAAAGAGTCCTAACGTCACACCACATGTTCCTGAGAAGACTCTAATATTTTTCAATGTCAGGATTATTTTAATGAGGGTCGATATTAGTTTAAGTACTTAAATATCAAACTAATTATGGGGATTAGGGCCTAAAATATTTTAGGAATTTTTGGTTGGGCTCAGATATGAAGTGTATGGTAATAAATATGTATCCCATAAGGGTGTTAATCAAGTCACTTGTAGTTTTAGAATGTGACACACAATTTAAGTTTGTATGGTCTGAATTATAGAAAATAGTGTGAATTAATGTTTCTTAGACCATTGGGGGTTATTCTCTTTAATGTTATATGCATGGAATGGAAGAGGTAAACCCAGACATGAATGAATCTTAGGATGTTCATATAGAAAACACACATTTTAGGATAAACATAATAGAGATTAAGGCCATTCATTCAAGACCGTCACTTGGGATACATGTAAATTGATTAATGAATTTTCATCTAGGCTCAGAGATAAAAATTTCTGGCATTAATACATATTTGATAAGTATATGAATCAAGAAATGCATTGTTCTAGAACATGAAGTTGTAATAGACCCATATGGGTAGGGTTAATCCTCTCTGAGGAGGGAATTAAAGAATTATATTATTATCATGAGGCATCCCATGTTTTGATCATGTAAAAATTTTCCTTAACCATCCCATACTGATCGTATGACTAATCCCGATTGAGTTTATGGAAAAGATAATCTTTCATATAATTAAGAGGAATCATGAATGTTTCTAGGGTAAGGATGAAATTTAATATCTTTCACTGAGAATTCTTGTTCCAATGTATTTATTATATGGGATATCCCAAATATGTATAGGGCAAGACTATGGTTTAATGCCATGCACTTAGGATGTATAGACACATATAGAGTGGTAGATTTAAAAACCTAACGAAGGATCCCTAATTCCCCACCACATATTGTAGAGGGGAATTTTATATAGTTTAAATCCATGATTCTTGGACATTAACTCTTAGTTTAATGTATAAGAGTTCAGACCCTAGGGGGAAGATTTCCAAAAGTGATGTGTGTATAGAGATAGGTACAAGCAGCCATGTTTGAGAACCAAATAGACCCACATTAAACATCACACTCCTAATAATTACATTCACAACATTTAAATTTAGGATTCATGGACTTGAGATCCTAGTTTAAGGTCATAGATTAAAAAACAAGAAAATATATTATCATCATGTTCCTAATACAATGGTGGTTGTTAAGTTTAACATTATGCAACTTGTACATGTAGCTATGCAGTTTTACATTATATATCTCAGAGGTGGTAATGCTACAAACTCCTCATTGAAAATATTTCTTGTGGAACTTGTAATTGTTAAATGGAGTGATATGTTGTTTATCTATAGTTATCAATGAGAATTAACTATTAAAATAGACCTTCTAAATGATGTAAGGACCTACCCACATGAGACCTGAATTTTGTGGATAATTTCTAGGTATCATTGACATCCAAAAACCTAGTACCGTATACCCCTGGACGATGGAGTAGAGGAGATACTTATTTATTGAACACTACTTCTATCCTATTCTGGTTCCTCTCCAAAATTTTCAAGGCACAGAGCCTATTTTCTTCAAAGGATTCCATCTCACATAGATGAACATATGCTATAATTTCTAGAGTCAACTGATCATAGAAGTTCACTAAAAGCGATGGAATATTAACCTCCATGGGATTTACTTCCTCCATTCCATACACCATGAAATATGGTGTCACCTATGAGGGATTATGAGTTGTCGTCTGATAGGTATATATGTTGTTTGGGATCTTTTTCAGATATTGTTTCCTTTTCTGGACCACCATCTTCTAAAAAATGTCAAAAAATGTCATTTTGATTTCCACGATCAGTCCATTTTCTTATACATGGAAGCTAGAAGTATTGTTTGACCGGATATTGTATTTTTCTTACAGTATCTTCAGTTAAAAAGCCCACAATTTTTTATTTATAATGGCGAGAATGACGTGACAATATCTAAATTAATGGAAGATAGGGGATCTCATGAATTTAATCATGGAATGGTCCTCAACATACCTTATAGGAATTGATTATGCCTATATGGAAAATAAAAACAATAGATTTGGAATGAATGTCCAATGGAGAGTTGTCATAGGTAGGTATGGTCCCATGATATCGATTCCCCATACTATAAAGGGATAAAAATACTTGGTGGGTTGGAGGACCTATGATGATTGATGAACAAAATTGGAATAGATATGACATGCATGGAACCTGTAATACTCTATTCAGTTATAAAACATGGTGGGATAGAAGTATCCCATTCTATGAGTCTAGTAGGAGAGCATCAATGATGCTTGATGGTCACCACAAGACCATACATGAAGTTCCTACATAACCCAAGTAAACTAATATTCTTGGATGGAATAAAGGATAATTCCATTAAAAATAAATATGTTGATAGTCTTCTTAAGGTTGAGGCCACATTGGAGGGTTGTCAGCACCATGCACCAATAGATTCTATCATGCTCAGCTCGATATGGAAGGATAATTCCCTGATGGAGACACTCAATGAGAGGTATTGTCTTGTTAGGAGTTTCCCCTACTAAGGGGGAAACTAGGGGACCCATGCGAAAGCATATATCATCAAATAATTTACCTATGTATTGTCATCGAAATATAAAGAGATAGGAGTTATTACCCATTGATTTTCCATATGGATAAAAAATCCATCCAGTCAAGGCTCTATAAGGGATGCAGCTAAACTGGCACAGGCATCATCTTGACCATTCTATGACTAAGGGACACTAGTCGCTTCTGACCGAGAAGGGAACTAGGACATTACCTGGTGGGTGGAATCCAACAGGGGCACAACCTCTATGTTCCTAATGATATAATAACCATTAATTTTCTTTATGGTCAACTCGGGGTATCCATTAACATGAAAGAAGGGAAATCAATCTTGAGGGCCTTCTCGATACTAGTAATCAAAGATTGATACTATGCCTTATTTTATATATAGATCATCACAACCAATGATGCACCTAGTGTGATACTTGATGTAAGAAATGAACACAGTCCCTTCCAATGTCTCGACAAAAAATCAGAGCGTGGTAGTCTATTACTACTTTTGGGTACCCAACATTGGTCCACGACTTGAGATAAATTGATCCAAATGCTGAAGTGGGTCACCCATCTCATTGAATTGGGAAAATCCTTAGTTCCCAAAATATGGGGGTTCTCTAAATTCATTACCATTTCTTGGTATAGATTTCCATCAAGTGGGAACTCTAACATTCATGTCTCTAGGGACTCAAGGTGAGTGGTGATAGTGGATATCAAATCATCCTTGTAGTGGTCTCTATCTTGTTGAGTAATATTGGGAAATATTCCATTGACAGGGTCATAAACGTAGTGAGAAGGCTTATTGGTTCAATGAAATGCTTAATATGGGTCTGAGGAGGATAATCATGCTACTTAGGAGGGTTTGGAAACTAATTTCTCAGTTAATTTCCCTTAAATCATACATTGGATCTATCTTGAACTGTGGGGTTACTGGTTTCCAATGAGGAAAATATTAAATAATGACATTGTGTCCTCTCTGGATGAGAGATAAGATCTATTAGGGAAATATCATATTTTGGGTGCTGATCGACTTTGGGATCATCGGTGATTCATATATTTTCTATGAACAACTGAATAATTGAAGAAACATTGAGATTAGATTATGAATTTATCATAATATCATGTGAATTATAGAGACTGATATTCTAATTACCCTTGTCTATGCTCTGACGGGAAACCAATGTCTTAGAGGTATCTTTGTGACCAATCAAATACATCTTCTTGATAATTCAGACACATGTATGTGAGTCTCCCTAATGATGATTTTACTAGGGGTGTGTTTTCACCATTGATTATCCAATAAATGAGTATAATATTCATTGTTAATATTTATAATATTCATGTTCTTTATTATTCATAAACACCATTTTAGTGCATTTTACACTTTGAACATCATTTCACATTATGATTGTAATTCCTTCCTAAAATGCACTATTATGTGGTACATTTTTGAATATCATTTAAAGTACCTAATGATTCATATGATTTTAAGGAATGTAATTATCCATATTTTAATTTGATATTTGGGGAAATTTATCTACACTTAAATATGAACATGTTTCATTCAGGGATCAATGGAGATTTCATGGAAGAAGATGTGCATATTTTGTGATGAAAGGAAGCAAGTCTAGAGAAGGCAGATTGGATACCAGCCCACTGATGAGACTGTGGGACCCACATTACAAACCCAATGATGCCCAAATTTTGTGGGAAGATAGAAGAAATATAGAGGAACAAATAATAGTACAAGATACAGTGCTAATTCGGCCTCAATGGTGGCCATTAAGGCGGCCCAAGTTAGAGATAAAATTCTGGGCCAAATTCTACGGCCCAAAAAACAGACCACTAATATAATCATATCTCCAAATAAAAAACTCCAAATGGGCCCAAATTTTATAGGAGGTTAGAAGAAATATGGGGATCCATTTTACTATTCTATGTACCACTCTGATTCTGCCATCTATAAGGTCTTACAAGTGTGTTTGTTAGGTGGATGAAAGATGGCTGCCACCTCGGGTCAAGTATGGGAAAGTCCAAGTTCCACAAGATTTCCACCACCCTAGGCCTACCATAATCAAGTGGGATGCTTTTTACTATTCGAGGCTCGACCCAAGGCTTAAAAAATTCTTATTTAATGCATTGGTGGTGGAGTAGTTTTATCATCTTTGGTTCTTTTGTTCAATTGTAATGTTATGCTGTGAATTTGTTGTCTCAAGTTTGTCTTTCACATGTAAGTTGTTCAATTCACTTTAGTTTTTTAATAAAATTTCTTATTATCCTATTATTATGTTGTTGTCCATATCACATTGATACCATTGCCTCAAGGTATGAATTTATTCACACCAAATATTGTGAAATTATTCACACAACGGTGGACTGATCATTTTATTTTTATTGTTTTCTTTACTTCTCCATTTCCTCCCTCATGAGTCTACTTCCGCTTCCATTGAAACCATAGAATCAATGGAGGGCTAACCCACTTATGGGTTGATCCAAGGGAGTAGCAAGAGGCTGTATTGGATGTTATTTATCACCCCATTAATGTCTAATCACTTCTTTAATTGAGATTTTTATTTGATGATTTTTAAACTCTATCATCCTTGTTGAATTTAAGGCCACACACTTCAAGTACTAATACGAACCTTTACCTTGAAGTGCTCAAAACTTTGATCATTCAAGTGTATATGTGATTAGTATTAAAGGGTGTAGGTATTAAATCAGTAAGTGATGATGTTTTTTTATCTTCTTAAATGAACCCATCTCAAATATAAGAAATTGAAATCATTTAAAAGAAAATACGTCCAATCCACCCCAAGTGATAACCTAGGATCAACTCACTCTTTTAAATTTAATTAACTAAAGAATCTTAGAGTTCATTTAAAAAAATATTAAATCAACCCAATTTGGCCACATAATATCCAAAAATTGTCCATAGAATGTACGTGTCTATAGGTTTCTTCTTAGGTCTCTGAGGATTCGACAAACCAAGCTAAACTACAAGGACCGTCCTACCTTCTTCTCTTGGGTAAATTTGAGCATGAATAAAATTTTGGTGCCATTTCCGAGGAACCAAGTAAGTCCTCTAAACACCCATTCTATTCTCCCATATTTCTTCTTTTTCTCATCCAAATTATCTTATCTTGTCCCTTTCTCGTTTTTTTCTTTTTGGCGCATGTCCTCCTACACCCGCGATCAATCAAACCGTCTAGTTAGGGTGGATAGTCCTGGGGTTGGGGAGTCAAGTACACCAAGGTAACTCTTTACATTAGATCCTAATCTTCCTAATACTCAAGATTCAAAAATTGAGCCTATTTCAATGGAAGGTCTTCAAATATGTCACGACCTGTCCTCGGGGCCCGTGCCGTGACTACCCCAAGCCCGACTTCCATAGGCCAGGGGCTGTCGACCAGCACCAAGGCATAAATCACGGTAAAGGGAAGGCATTGTCTTTGTAAAGTAAACAACAAACACCACAGAGTAAGCCGGAAGAAGTAAACACTAAGTAAAAACTGGTACAACAGTAAGTTCGGAAAAGTAAGTGGGCCAGAATACAAACCCAAACTGAAAGTAAAGTACAACTCGAAAGGGAAAACAACAACTGAAAAGTAAAGCCTCAACGTCGATCCGTCCACTGGAATTCCCATTTGAAGGTTGGGTACAGAAAGCCTCCACTACTCCTCGGGTCCAGCCGACCACTCCGAGTACGTCCTGCCCAGTGGTCCACCTCCAGGTATCGTCCTGCTCCGCGAGCCTCCACCCCGATCAGCGTTGTCCGTCGTCTACAACCAACACAACGTAGTGCGGGCATAACCCGTGCAGGGGTGAGTATCAGATACTCAGTAGGGACCCCGAGACCCCCGAAGGTCTCCCAGAATCCACAAGGATAACCAAAAAGGTAAGATACATTCACAAAGTAACATCCGACACTAATTAGGTATAGGCCCATACATATACCTAAGTCATCAATTCCAAGTTCGGCTCCAACTTCTGAGCCCAAGTACAACCCAGTCCACAAAGGAAAGCAAAACGTAAATCCACACAGGATAGCACAACTAAATCCACAAAGGAAAGAAAAACACAAATCCACACAGGATAGCACAACACAATCCACATAGGAAAGCAAAACGTAAATCCACACAGGATAGCAGAACACAATCCACATAGGAAAGCAAAACAGGATTCAGCTCACATAGGAATACCACTTCATATGACGATAGAGATGATCAGATGTAGGCACTGATTCATCTAAGCCATCGGACCCACTAAGGATCGGTAGGTACTAACCCCCGCAATAACCCACACAGGATCGATCAAGAATTGAAGACCATAGCTATTGGGTAACTCCTTCCCTATCAAGTACAGTGGGTATGCCGCTACACCTGAGCGCTTCCCTCTAACCTTGGACTGCTGTAGTACTCCACCTATCGAGTACTTTGGGTCTGCTGCTACAACCAAGCGCTTCCCACCATGGGTCTGCCACTACAACCAAGCGCTCCCCCTCATAGCCTCTAGAGGTACTTCTTCTGTTGGGTACCAAGGGTCAGCCGCTACAACCAAGCGCTCCCCCATATTGCTACAACCAAGCGCTCCTCCGTCGTGGGTCCGCCGCTATAACCAAGCGCTCCCCCTCATAGCCTCCAGAGGTACTCCTTCTGTTGAGTACCGCGGGTCTGCCGCTACAACCAAGCGCTCCTCCGCCGTGGGTCTGCTTCTACAACCAAGCGCTTCCCACTGGGCCATCCGTAACACACCGAGTTGTTCGATCAACAGTCGTCGAGTCTCAACCGGCTCTAGGGTTTCTGCACACAGCATGCTCGTTCCGGGAGGGTCCACTCCACGATCCAAGAGGTCGATGCATCAACTGACATGTAGTCTGCAGTTGATGTATCCCAAAAGTACCGTAGTGGTCACTACCGAACCCACAGAGGATTCCCATACTATCTTCATTGCCGTCGCAGACGCAGCCAGCTCTAGGGTTCCCGCACACAGCAAGCTCACTCGGGAGGGTCCGCTCCACGAGATGAGGGGCTGATACATCAACTGACACATAGTCCATATTTGATGTATCCAAAAGTTCCGTATCACCAACAGGAACTCAACGTCGCAGACGGCGCGTCAAACGGACGCCCGGTCTGAGAGTTATTGGCTTTTTCGTCCCAGGGGCCCGGTTGGTTTTTAAGGCAAAACCAACCCGAACTTACTCCACCTGCGTCCAAACCTAGGGCGGAGTAAGCCAAAAGATGAGTCTCACTAAGAGGAATCCAACAAAGCCGACGACACGTCAATCGGACGTCCGGAGCCCACGATACGAGCGTTTCCGCTCCGAGGGCCCGGTTGGTTTCGTGTACGAACCAACCTGGCCGAACCCAAAGTATTCCAAAACCTTGAGTGTGATATACCGAAATTACTGTCTCGATCCAAAGATCGCATCACTGCTGACGGTGCGTCGTTCGGAGGACCATAGCTCAAGTTATGAGAAAAAGACTGAAAAGGCCCGGAAACGGGGGGTCTGGGACCGACCCAACCCCCTAGGTCGGCCTGGACCGAGTCGACCCGAACCGGGTCCGGGTCCGACCCGGTTGGGCGCGACCCAGCCTGGACAGGGTAGCCCGGCCCGGCCTGGGCGCGACCCGTCCGGCGGGTCGGCGTGGCTCGGCTCGGCTGAGCGGCCGAGCAAGGGAAACCGCGGGGGGCGTACTACCCCCGCGTGAAGAGAAGCCGCGACCTCGCGTGGGGCCGCCCTTGCCAGCCGACATGGCCAGGCCGCCGCATCCCGCTCCTCCGGTCCCGCACGGTCGCGGGACCACGCTGCTGCCTCCGTGGCTAAAGCCGCGACTGGTCCGTCCGGTGGCGCGCCGGGGCGCCGCTGCCTCCGGCCGCCGGCGCCGCCGGTGGAGTCCGCGGGCTACCAGAGTTGCTTCGGTGGTCCGATTTTATTTCCGTCTGCGCCGTAGCTCATCCCGGGTCCCGTTCTTCACTTCGGAATCAAAAAATCGTCTCTGCGGCCCGTTTTTTTGTCATCCTCCATTCCACACACAAAGAACAAAAGGGCGGTGGGTTCGGACATGTTCATTGGTCCGCACCCACCGCACTAGCAATTTGAAACAACACCATAATTCCCAGCAATTGATAAAGCACGACCCGCAAGAATAATCCACGGACCAACATGTTAATTGGTTGATCCTCATTCTTACCTTGTAAGAAAACAAACATAGGTAAAATCATTTCCAAAACGACCCCTACCTCGTCGTAGTCGGACGCAAGTTCATCGTGGAATTGACCGTCGCGAAAGAAAAGGATCGTCGCATCACGGAAGGGCGTCGCTGTCGAGCAGTACTCGGTGTCTCGTAGAAAAACTCCAAGGATCAAGAACATACAGATTTAATTATAACAATTAAATCCATGTTGATTTTATAATCCAAAAAGAATTAAAAAGGACCGCAATCCCCCTACCTCAAGATGCCGATCGAAGATTGTCGCGGGGATGGATCGTCGTGGAAGAAGCGTCATGGAGGGAGAATCGTCGGCGTCACGGAACACGATGTCGCGCCATCGATCTCCGAGGGTGACGAAGTTCTTCGCGTTTCTTCGCATTCTTCGCATTCTTCGCGTTCTTCGCATTCTTCGTGAAGGAGGATGAAGATCTCAAACCTTGGAGTCTTCTCCAAATCCTCTCAACGAGCAATCCTCAAGAAGACAAGCGTTGGTATTATTTTATTAACATGCGAACAAATTGTAAAACAAACTAAGTAACGACCCATTAATTCATAGAATTAATTTCAATGAATAAACCGTCCAATTAATAGGAGCATTTAAGAGTTTAAGAAACGCCCTAGTTGACTTTCATTTAAGAGGGGGGTTGTGGGTGCTTTACTCAGGGGAAAAGAAACGGTGGGGCTCGTGTGGGCCCTACCTCACAAATATCCTACCAAGAGGGTAGGATATTTTGAATTGAACCCTATCCTCTTCAACTCAGTATAAGCAGCTTTAAGTGGATTTAAGCAGCTTTAAGTGAAATAAAATAAATATTGTCGTACCACATTATTTTATTTCTTAACTTAAAGCCAAAAAATGAAAAACCACACCCAAGCAAACACAACTCCTAAAGAGGCGTTTCTAAGAAAATACCGGCACTGCAATTCCATCAGTGCCCTCAGAATTTTATTTTAATCACTGATTCAAAAGTTAGAAAAACCCGCTCATTCGTTCACTGAATGTACCCGAGCCAAACTTCGGAACATGATTCTGGGCACACCGGGCCTCAGAATCAGGTGCCGTCAGAAACTGCGTTCTTGAAAAATTTCAAAGAAAATTAAGAAAAAAATTTCCTTGAAATTTAAGGGTCTTTAAATCACTCCCTCCTCAGGTCTTTACGTACCCGTAAAGATACATCATAAGCTAGGGAAAAAAAAGTGGGTACTGAGCACGCATCTGAGTCTCCCGCTCCCAAGTGCTCTCCTGGAGGTTCCCGTGCTGCCATCTGATGCGCACTAGAGGAATAAACCATCCACGTAGGACCCGCTCCTGTCGATCCTCGATCTCCACCGTGACCTCCGCAAAAGTCGCCCCATCATCAACGTCCTGCTCCCCATGGTCAATGATGTGCGTTAGGTCATGCACGTATCTCATCAGCTGAGATACGTGGAAGACGTCGTGCACCCGGTGTAACTGAGGTGGTAGAGACAGGCGATAAGACACCTCTCCAATCCTGTTGAGGACCTGGAATGGTCCGATGAAGCGTGGAGAAAACTTTCCGCCTCAGCCAAATCTCCGTAACTCACGTCGAGGTGTGACCCGTAAGGAAACGTGGTCGCCATCCTCGAACTCTAGTGGTCTCCGCCTCCTGTCAGCACAATACTTTTTTCAGCTCTGAGCTGTCCTCATCCGCTCTTGGATGACTTGGACCTTTCTAGTCCTACTCGAGCTGCTGAGATTTCTTCTTTGCCGATAAGAGAAATCCGGTCTCATCCTCTGGATGAACCACGTTCTTTGCCTAATACAGTCAATCCCATCATGGTTGATACAAACCCATAGCAAGGATGACGTCGTAAGGCCTCGACGCTACTACCATGAGATCCAACCGTTACTTTCGCCTCTAAGGGTTGAGTCACACTGTCGGCATCAGTGTGTGGTCACTGGGTCTCCTCCAGTAGGTATCAAAAAGTGAGGGTTAAGTCAACAGTTTTTAAACCGGAACCTCTTAGTAACAACACAAAGAGAGGACTGTAAGGTAAACTCCAAGAGAAAGGTGTCTTTTATTACTACAACTCAAAGTACAAAGACAAAAAACACCTACAAACAAACATCAACAACGCTAGAATCACCATAAACAAAAGTCTCTAGGTCTGGAGCTAGTCCCGCACCTGTCCATCTGCTCCCAGAGATCCACGATCGTAGGCCTCAGCTGCCTGAAGCTAAGATCTCCCATGTCCACCAGCTCCCTGTGGTCGGGGTGGACCTCCTGGTGGTGGTGGTGGCAACACCTCGAAGCGTCGTCCACCTCCTGCTGCATGGCCAGCTCCCCTGCCACGGTCTCCCGCTCCATGTGATCTGCCTCGATCGAACCTCTGCCTCTGCTTGGGAGGTCCTTCGTTCATCTACTGGTCATCCGTATGGCGGGTCGGAAAGTCACGAGCCATGTGACCAACCCCGCCGTAGGAGTAACACTCTCCACTCATGGTAAGTCGTTGTCCACCCCAGGTGCCTCGCACAAACGATCCGGTGTCACGCGGTCGACCACCAGTAGGTCTAGTCCTCTTGGACCCCTGCGTCATCTGTCTACTGCCCGCTGCAGAAGACTCTGCCACATGACGGCTAGTGGTGGGTCCTGCTGCTGGAGACTGCTCAGCAAGGAAACTCTCCACTAAGAGGGATCGCTCCAACACCCCTGTCTGTGTCGGAATGCTGTGAGAAAAAACTGAAGCTCTGATCTCTCGCCTGAGCCCCTGCTCAAAGGTTCGGGCCCTAAAGAATGGGTCCCGTACCATGTCCATGGAATAACGCGAGAGATCGGTAAAACTTGCCACGTACTGGGATACTATCATGCTACCCTGCCGCAGCTGTAGTAGCTCCTGGATGCGCACCGCTTGGAGGGTGGCTGGGATGAACTCTGAGTGAAAAAAGTCTCTCAAAGTTCGTCCAAAGGAGTGATGCCTCATCGTGCACCTGGAGCATCAAGCTCCACCATCTGCCTACTGCCGCATGCAGGAGGCTCGCTGCAAGGACCACCATAAGGTCTTTTGGTGTCCTCACTAACAGGAAAACTTGTACAACTGCCTCCAGCCAGTCCTCGGCTGCCTGGGGGTCCGTCTCCCCGTGGAACCTGGGCGGTCGCTGGCGCTGGAACTCATGCAGTGCACTGAGGCAACTTGCATCGTCAGCGGCTGGGGCTGGAAGCATCGGTGGCTCAGCGGGTAGAGGTACCGCCGGTGCCTCAGCTGTCAAAGGGCCCTGCACCGACGCCTCATCGCTCGACGGGATGTCGTTATGCTCAACTCTCGGAACCCTAGCTGGCTGCCATCGTGGGGCCATCCTGAAAAGGAAACAGGTGAGCCACGATCAGAACAATATACCTGGTGAGCTAATACAAAGTAATCACAAATAAAACTTGTAACATACATGCAATCAATGTTTTCGTGCATTAAGTTGGAAATTAGAAGTCAGGGTCCTAGTGTACGGATACGTCGGCCTTTGCACCAACACTGGACTCCCTGGACTGATAACCACACCCAATACACAAAACACTATTTCTTCACAAAGAAAAAGACCAGATTCCCAAGTTCTGTGGTAGAACCGAACTCCTCTGATACCAATTTGTCATGACCCGTCCTCGGGGCCTGTTCCGTGACTACCCCAAGCCCGCCTTCCATAGGCCAGGGGCTGACGACTAGCACCAAGGCGTAAATCCCGGTAAAGGGAATGCATTGTCTTTGTAAAGTAAACAACAAACACCACAGAGTAAGCAGGAAGAAGTAAACACTATGTAAAAACTAGTACAACAGTAAGTGCGGAAAAGTAAGTGGGCCAGAATAAAAACCCAAACTGAAAGTAAAGTACAACTCGAAAGGGAAAACATCAACTGAAAAGTAAAGCCGCAACATCGAGCCATCCACTGGAATTCCCACCTGAAGGGTGGGTACAGAAAGCCTCCACTGCTCCTCGGGTCTAGCCGATCGCTCCGAGGACGTCCTGCCCAGTGGTCCACCTCTAGGTACCATCCTGCTCCGCGAGACTCCACCCCGATCAGCGCTGTCCGTCGTCTGCAACCAACACAATGTAGTGAGGGCATAGCCCGTGCAGGGGTGAGTATAAGATACTCAGTAGGGACCCCGAGACCCCCGAAGGTCTCCCAGAATCCACATGGATATCCAAAAAGGTAAGATACATTCACGAAGTAACATCCGACACTCCTTAGGTATAGGCCCATACATATACCTAAGTCATCAATTCCAAGTTCGGCTCCAACTTCCGAGCCCAAGTACAACCCAGTCCACAAAGGAAAGCAAAACGTAAATCCACACAGGATAACACAACTCAATCCACATAGGAAAGAAAAAGGTAAATCCACATAGGATATCACAACACAATCCACATAGGAAAGAAAAACGTAAATCCACATAGGATAGCACAACACAATCCACATAGGAAAGAAAAACAGGATTCAGCTCACACAGGAATACCACTTTGTAAGACAATAGAGATGATCAGATGTAGCCACTGATTCATCTAAGCCGTCAGACCCACAAAGGATCGGTAGGTACTAACCCCCGCAATAACCCACACAGGATCAATCAAGAAGTGAAGACCATAGCTATTGGGTAACTCCTTCCCTATCAAGTACAGTGGGTATGCTGCTACAACCGAGCGCTTCCCTATAACCTTGGACTGCTGTAGTACTCCACCTATCGAGTACTATGGGTATGCTGCTACAAACAAGTGCTTCCCACCATGGGTCTTCCCTCTAGAGGTACTCCTTCTGTTGGGTACCACGGGTCAGTCGCTACAACCAAGCACTCCCCCATGCTGCTACAACCAAGCACTCCTCCATCGTGGGTCTACCGCTACAACCAGGCGCTCCCCCTCATAGCCTCCAGAGGTACTCCTTCTATTGAGTACCGCGGGTCTGCCGCTACAACCAAGCGCTCCTCTGCCGTGGGTTTGCTGCTACAACCAAGCGCTTCCCACTAGGCCATCCGTAACACACCGAGTCATTCGATCAGCAGTCGTCAAGTCTCAACCGGCTCTAGGGTTTCTGCACACAGCATGCTCATTCCGGGAGGGTCCACTCCACGAGCCAAGAGGTCGATGAATCAACTGACATGTAGTCCAGAGTTGATGTATCCCAAAAGTACCGTAGTGGTCACTACCGAACCCACAGAGGATTCACGTACTATCTTCATTGTCGTCGCAAACGCAACCGGCTCTAGGGTTCCCGCACACAGCAAGCTCAATTGGGAGGGTCCGCTCCACGAGTTGAGGGGATGATACATCAACTGACACATAGTCCAGATTTGATGTATCCAAAAGTTCCGTATCGCCAACAGGAACTCAACGTCACAGACCGCACGTCAAACGGACGCCCGGTCTGAGAGTTATTGGCTTTTTCGTCCCAGGGGCCCGGTTGGTTTTTAAGTCGAAACCAACCCGACCGTACTCCACCTGTGTCCAAACCTCGGGTGGAGTAAGCCAAAAGATGCATCTCACTTAGAGGAATCCACCAAAGCCGACGGCACGTCAATCGGACGTCCAGAGCCCAAGATACGAGCGTTTCCGCTCCGAGGGCCCGGTTGGTTTCGCGTACGAACCAACCTGGCCGAACCCAAAGTATTCTGAAACCTTGAGTGTGATATACCGAAATGACCGTCTCAAACCATGGATCGCATCGACACTGACGACACGTCGTTTGGAGGACCGTATCTCAAGTTATGAGAAAAATACCAAAAAGGCCTGGAAACGGGGGGTCTGGGCCCGACCCGACCCCCCTAGGTCGGCCCGGACCAGGTCGACCCGACCCGGGTCCAGGTCCGACCTGGCCTGGACTGGGTGTGACCCAGCCGGCAGGTCGGCTTGGCTCGGCTCGGCCGAGCGTCCGAGCAAGGGAAACCGCGGGGGCGTGCTGGGCGTGAAGAGAAGTCGCGGCCCCGCTTGGGGCCGCCCTCGCCAGCGGGCGTGGCCGGGCCGCCGCGTCCTGCTCCTCCAGTCCCACGCGGTCGCGGGACCACGCTACTGCCATCATGGCTTCAGCCGTGGCAGGTCGGTCCGGCGGCGCGCCGGGGCGCCGCTGTCTCCGGCCGCCGGCGCCACCGCGCCGGCGACCCGTGCCGCCGGTGGAGTCCGCGGGCCACTGGAGTTGCTCCGGTGGTCCGATTTCATTTCTGTCTACACCGTAGCTCATCCCGGGTCCCGTTCTTTACTTCGGAATCAAAAAATCATCTCTGCGACCTGTTTTGTCGTCGCCCGCCATTCCGCACACCATGAACAAAAGGGCAGTGGGTTTGGACTTGTTCGTTGGTCCGCACCCACCGCGTTAGCGGTTTAAAACATCACCATAATTCCCAACAATTGATAAAGCACGACCCGCAAGAATAATCTACGGACCAACTTGTTAATTGGTTGATCCAGATTCTTGCCTTAGAGGAAAACAAACAAAGGTAAAATCATTTCCAAAACGACCCCTACCTCATCGTAGTCGGACGCGAGTTCGTCACAGAATTGACCGTCGCGGAAGAAAAGGATCATCGCATCGCGGAAGGGCGTCGCTGTCGAGCGGTACTCGGCGTCGTGTAGACAAACTCCGAGGATCAAGACCATACAGATTTAATTATAAAAATTAAATTTATGTTGATGTTATAATCCAAAAAGAATTAAAAAGGACCGCAATCCCCCTACCTCAAGATGCCGATCGAAGATTGTCGCGGGGATGGATCGTTGTGGAAGAAGCGTCGCGGAGGGAGAATCGTCAGCATCGCAGAACACGGCGTCTCGTCGTTGATCTCTGAGGGTGACGGCGTTCTTCGCATTTCTTCGCGTTCTTCGCGTTCTTCGTGTTCTTCGCGAAGGAGGATGAAGATCTCAAACATTGGAGTCTTCTCCAAATCCTCTCAACGATCAATCCTCAAGAAGACAAGCATTGGTCTTATTTTATTAACATGCCAACAAATTGTAAAACAAACTAAGTAACAACCCATTAATTCATAGAATTAATTTCAATGAATAAACCACCCAATTAATAGGATCGTTTATGAGTTTAAGAAATTCCCCAGTTGACTTTCATTTAAGAGGGGGTTTGCGGGTGCGTTACTTAGGGGAAAAGAAACGGTGGGGCTCGTACGGGCCCCACCTCACAAATATCCTACTAAGAGGGTAAGATATTTTGAATTTCACCCTATCCGCTTCAACTCAGTCTAAGAAGCTTTAAGTGGCTTTAAGTAGCTTTAAGTGAAATAAAATAAAGTTTGTCGTACCACATTATTTTATTTCTTAACTTAAAGCCCAAAAATTAAAAACCAACCCCGAGAAAATGCAACTCTGGAAGAGGCGTTTCTAAGAAAATACCAGCGTTGCGATTCCATCGGTGCCCTCAGAATTTGATTCCAAGCACCAATTCAAAAGTTAGAAAAACCCGCTCGTTCGTTCACTGAACTTACCCGATCCAAACCCCAGAACATGATTCCGGGCACACCGGGCCTCGGAATCAGGTGCCGTCAGAAATTGCGTTCTTGAAAAATTCCAAAGAAAATTAAGAAAAAAATTTCCTTGAAATTTACGGGTCTTTAAAAAAGAAACCAACTCATAAACCCAGGTGGGAACCAAAATGGAAACCCAAATGAGGTAGCCCCAAACTTGCGGAATGCAATTGATCAAACCATGAATGACTACCTCACACCTTATTGGACCAATGACCCATCATGCATTAGAAACAATTACATAGAATATTCCAACTACATCTTTAAACCCCATGTCCTAAACCACCTTCCCACATTCCATGGAATGGAGTCCGAGATGCCATACCTTCACATTAAGGAGTTCAATGACATTGTAGAAACCATGTGTCCCCCACATCAACTAGAATTAGCTAAGATGAGGCAATTTCCTTTTTTCTTTAAAGGATCGATCTAAAAATTGGGTAAACAATTTGAGACCATCATCCATCAACTCTTGGGACCAACAACAAAGAGAATTCTACAAAAAATACTTTCCCCACCACAAAACAATTGCACTTAAAAAGAGCATCCAATTTCTTTTTGAAAAAGAGGGAGAGTCATTCTATGAAACATGGGAGAGGTTCAAGGACACTCTAAACATGGTTCCACGTCATGGTTTTTCTATTCCAGAACAAGTGAGAATTTTTTATGAAGGGTTGGCTCCGGGGAAAAAACAATTCATTGACATGATGTGTAATAGAACCATTTAAAAAAGCCCCAAATGATACTTATGAGTATCTAGAAAGCCTTTCTGAACAAAAAAAAAACATGGAGAACTTCACCTTATTCTATAAAGACACAAAGAACTAATGGAATTCATACACTTAGAGAAGATGAAAGCCTTAGGGATAAACTCGCAGCACTCTCTAATAAGGTTGAAGAGATAGACCTTAGGAAAGTTCATGAAATCCAAACTGTTGACCCTGTTTACACAATTTGTGACAAACATGACCATAAGACAGAAAACTTCCCAACCATTCCATACATAAAGGATTTTATTTTTGGAGGACCCCCAGTAGAAGTAAATGCTTTGAACTTTCAAAAGCCTCAATACCAAAACAACTTCAACCCAAAGTATAATGACCACCCAGGCTTCCACTGGAAAGATAACCAACAACCTAGCCAACCACATGGACAAAATAATTACCCCCATCAGAACTAAAAATCTCATAACTAGTTCCAAACCCAACCTATCAAATACCAACATCCACCGGTCCATTTTAAACAAAACATCCCACCTCCATAATATCCCATCGGGATAAACCAATCTTCTCAAGCACAAACCCAAACTGTTCCACAAAGCCTACTAGAACAACTGTGCAAACAAATGGAAAGGATGAACTCAGAAGTATTTTCCCTTAAAAGAACTTAAAACCATCAAAACTAGAAAGGAACCCATGCCTACTCAGGCAGTTCCATCCTCAACTTCAAGGGGAGAGTCAAGTTGTACTCAAACAACTCATGAACAACTAAAGGATGTGACAGTTTTAAGAAGTGGGAAATCAATTGAGAAACTTGAACAACTAATTCAAAACCCACCTGAAGATTCAAACATGGATGAATATTCAAATGAACCAAATGATGAAACTGAAAAACACGATAACATTTTCAAAGAAACAACTCTTCAAAAAATAACCCCACAACCTGCACCATTTCATCAATTCATGAGGGGGAAAACCAAGCTTGAATTGAGTGAAACATTGAGGTAAATATTCTCACAAGTCAAGTTGAAAATTCCCCCTCTTGATGCAATCCAAACCATACCTGCCTACTCAAAGTACCTTAAGGACTTTTTCACTTTTAAAAGAAAAGTTTCACATAAAAACCAAGTCCTTTTGGATTCTAATGTGAGTACCACCATTCAAGGGACCATTCCTCCTAAGTTGAAAGACCCAGGTTTCCCTTACATCAATGTTGAATTTGGAGAGATAAAAGTTTTCAAGGCCTTATGTGACCTAGGTGCTAGTTTCAATATCATCCCATATGCTGTGTACTGCCAGTTAGACCTAGAAGATCTCCAACCCACATCTGTCACACTTCAACTTGCTGATCGTAGAATTAGGGTTCCAAAGGGGATTTTAAAGGATGTTCTGGTAAAGGTTGAAAACTTCATCTACCATGCTGACTTCATTTTCCTTGGAAACCATCCAAACTTAGGAAATAAGGAACAAACCCCAATTATCCTTGGTCGTCCCTTCCTTGAAACAATTAACTCTGTTATCTGAGTCTGAAATGGGAACATGACCATCACCTTTAGAAACATGAGTCTAGACTTGAACATTTATAATGCCAGATCACAAATAGGGGATGAAGAAGACATTAATGAAGTAAACATGATTGGAAGCATTGATAATGAATCCATAGAACATCAAGGAATAGTTGATGGATGTTTAAGTCAGGATGAGATTGGTTTTCTTTGTTCACATGAAGTTTGTTTATCTCCTTGGCTTGAATCATTTTCAAATTTCTCTTATGATGATGTCTTAGGTCCAAAAATCAGTGAAACCATTTAGAAAAACACATTCATAGAGACCAATTAAGCCTCCTTCCCTAAATCTGATCAAACCAATCTTGTAGCTGAAACTTATATATGTAGGGAATAAATCCTATCTGAAACTCTAAAAAAATAAATTGATATTGATCCAATGTCCTAATATTCTGCTGAAATTCTAAACCAACCTGATCTTGAATTGAAGGAACTTCCCGCTGCACTCAAGTATGCCTTCATAGGAGACAATCAAACACATCCTATTGTCATTTCATCTTCTTATGAATCCAATCATGAGAGGATGCTTCTAGATGTCCTTAGGAAACATAATAAATCCATTGGTTGGACCCTGTCTGATATTCCTGGGATTAGAACACTTATCGAGACTCATAGGATTGTTTTGGAATCTGATTCAAAGCCATTTCGTCAACCTTAACGGTGACTCAATCCTAATATCATGGAAGTAATTAGAAAAGAACTTCTGAAATTGTTAAAAGCTGGTATCATCTATCCCATAGCTAAAAGTGAGTGGGTCAGCACAATCCAAGTGGTTCCCAAGAAGTCAGGAATCACAGTGACAACCAATAAGGATGGAGAGATTCTTCCAACTAGGGTGAGTAGTGGATGGAGGGTCTACATTGATTATAGGAAGCTAATATCATTCAACAAGAAGGACCATTTCACCTTACCATTCATTGACCAAGTACTTGAGAGAGTGGCAGGTCATGCCTTCTACTTTTTCTTAGATGAATACTCGGTGTATAATCAAATTGAGGTCTCCCTAGAGGATCAAGGGAGGACTACATTCACATGTCCATTCAGAACCTTTTCTTTCAAACGTATGCCCTTCAAGTTATGCAATGCCCCTGGAACCTTCCAGCGGTGCATGATGGGAATCTTCTCAGACATGGTAGGGGATTTTCTTGAAGTCTTCATGGATGTATTCTCTATGTTTGGGGATAAATTTGAGGGATGTCTGAGGAATGTGGAGAGAGTATTGTCAAGATGTGAAGAAAAGAATCTTGTCCTAAACCGGGAAAAATGCCATTTCATGGTTAAAGAGGGACTAGTTCTAGGCCATCTGGTCTCAGGTAGGGGGATTGAAGTTGATAAAACCAAGGTTGACATCATTCGTCACCTTCCATCACCCAAAACTGTCAAGGAAGTGAGGTCTTTCTTAGGACATGCTGGTTTCTATAGAAGACTCATTAAGGACTTTAGTTCAATCTCATGTTCCCTTTGTGCTCTGCTAGTAAAGGATGCTCTTCTATGAGGGTTCATTCTCAACCCTCAAATCCTCTCTCACCACTCCTCCCATCATGAAATATCCAAATTGGAACCTTCCTTTTGAACTTATGTGTGATGCTAGTGACTTTATTGTAGGAGCTGTGTTAGGAAAACATTATGATCAACTTTCTTATGTCATTGCTTATGCAAGAAAATCCTTAAATGATTCCCAAATAAACTACACCACCACTGAAAAGGAGTTACTTTCTATTGTGTTTGACTTAGAGAAGTTTAGGTCCTACCTCTTAGGATCCCCCATCACTATATTCACTGAACCTTCTGCACTAAAATACCTCTTCCAAAAACAAGATGCTAAGGCTAGACTGATTAGGTGGTTCCTTCTATTATAAGAATTTGACCTCACAATAAAGGATAAAAAGGGTGTTGAAAATGTTGTATCTAATCACCTCTCTAGGATGGAATTCAAAGACAACTCAAATCACCTTTCTGTGTCTGATTCATTTCCTAATGAACACCTATACTCTGTGAGTAACTGCCCTTGGTATGCTGACATAGCCAATTTCTTAGTTACAGAAGTCATTCGAAAATTCTTAGGGACTCAGGATTGAATGAAATTCATTTATGATGTTAGACAATATGTGTTTGATGATCCATACCTCTATAAGTTCTGACCTAACCAAGTCATTAGGAGGTGTGTTCCAGAATCTGACCAAGAGTCCATCCTTAAATTCTGTCATAGTGAGGCATGTGGAGGTCACTTTTCATCTAAGAAAACATCTTCTAAGATTCTTCAATGTGGTCTCTTCTGGACCACCCTCTCAAGGGACTCTTACACATTTTGTCAAAGCTATCCTAGGTGTCAACAAGTAGGGTACATCATAAAAAGGAATAAAATTCCACTCACTCCCATCTTAGTGGTTGAAATCTTTGACTGTTGGGGAATTGATTTCATGATTCCCTTCCCAAACACTAGGGGATATCTTTACATTCTCTTAGCTATCGATTTTTATCCAAATGGGTTGAGGCCATTCCTACAAAAACCAATGATCATTAATGTGTGATTAGATTTCTCAAGGAAAACATATTCTCTAGATTTGGAATTCCTAGGGCTATCATTAGTGACCGTGGAACTCATTTTTGAAATCTTCCATTCTCATAACTCATGGAAAAATATGGAATTTCTCATAAAGTGTCCACTGCTTACCACCCATATAACAATGGTCAAGCTAAGTTAGAAAATAGAGAGATTAAGAATATTCTTGAAAAAACTGTCAATCCTTCTAGGAAATATTGGTCCAAGAAACTCTTGGATGCTCTTTGGGCATATCGTACAACTTATAAAACCATCTAAGGAATGTCACCATATAGGTTGGATTATGGAAAATCATTCCATTTACCTGTTGAAATTGAGTATAAGGCCATTTGGGAAATTAAGAAACTGGATTATGACCTCTCATTGGCCAGAACAAAAAGGAAATTAGATCTCAATGAAATGGAGGAACTAAGGATGTAGACTTATGAAAATTCAAGGATCAATAAAGCTAGATTTCAAGCCTACCAATCTAGGAATATCAAGGTCAAACATTTTGAAACGAGAAAAGTTGTGCTCTTGTATAGTTAAAAACTTCATTTACACCTAGGAAAGTTAAGGTCTAGATGGTTAGGTCCTTTCATAGTGCATCATGTATACCCCCATGGGGCAGTAGGGATTCAAGATCCCACAAGTGGTTACATTTTCAAGCTCAATAGTCAAAGGCTAAAAACATTCATTGAATCATTCAATAAACAGGAAATATAGGTTGAGTTAACTGACCCAACCTATGAACCAGGAAAAAATTGATAGATTTAGGATCTATGTCGGGATAACGATGTTAAACAAAGTGCTGCATGGGAGGCAACCCATGGTTTTCAAGTTTCCAATCATTTTGTTGTTTTAGTCAACTTTATATTTTAAATAGGATTAATTAATCATTTTTATATTTAAAAAAATAGACTGTTGACCTGTTCTTCTATTATGAGTATGGATGGGTATGAAAGGGGAGCACCATATTCATCCGTGTCACGTGGTGTGATCCTTGAGTAATGCTTTAACCAAAAATTTAGAAATAGGACAATGTATCATCCGTTTGTTTTATTTTAATGTGTTTGTAGGTTAAAATAAAAATACAAAAAAATAAATAAAAATATAATAACAATAATAAAAAGGGACACGTCATGGGTGATGGGTCAAACCCCGTCACAACCGGTGAATCCACGGAGATTCGAACCCGAGACCGAAGGGAGATAGGGGTGCGCGCTTACCACTGACCAACATATTTTTGTGCTTCCTTATTCTATAATTTTTATATATATACTTATATTTTACTTTCTTTATTATATAAATATATAAATATATATATATATTTGTTTTGTTTTGTTTGTTTTGTTTTTCCTTTTTCTTCTAGGGAACTCTTCAAGTGACATGGATATCAAAGGATTAAAAGGGAGAAGCAAGAATTTGAACTTCAATCACCAGGTGAATTCATTCCACGATCCTCATATTTCAATTTCATTTTTGAACATTCATTCTCTACCTCTACCCCCTTCTAAATTTTCATTTCTTGAAACACTAGGGACAATGTTGTTTTAAGTTGGGGGGGGGGTTGAAATAAAAAAAAAATTCTTTTTTGAAAAAAATGAATGATTTTAAAAAAATGTGTGTAAATGGAAGAAAAATTCCTTTAACTTTGAAAATGATAATACACATTGCACACTTTGAAACTGAATATCAAATAATTTAGCATGCCCCGATTTTGATTTTAATCCTTTTATAATTTCATGAGTATAGATTTTGGAAAGTGTGGCTATCCAATGTGATATTTCATCATTTATATTTTCATCCAAATAAAAAAAGATCACAATGCACATCCTTTCGATAGTGGGGTATTAGTTTGAGTTCATGGGGTCCCTCAAATAAATAGCATAGGTTTGGTGATCATTTTAGTTTTAATATGATTATTCAATAAAAAAAATTAAAAAAAAACAATAAATTTACACGTAGAGTAATGAAATGACCTAATACGTGGCTTTCAGCACTTGGGGATCACAACTCCATAGTTTTCTTGTCCAGAGTTAGTAATTTTATCTCTATTTTTGGTAATTTGAATTTGTTTTTGACGGAGTTAACTCGAGATGATGCCCGAGTATGTGGGCTTCACTTGGTGCCCTATGGTCTTTGGGCCTGGGAGTCATTGGCAAGTCTCGCTACAGGGGTTGACTCTTTTGAGTGCAATTTCAATTACCAAGGAAAAATTGCAAAAAAAAACAACAAAAAAAACAACAAAAAAAAACAAAAAAATATAATAAAAAAATTGAATACTCATCTTAATATGGAAATGTGATTCTACCTAGCGCTTCTGTCATTTTCCCCTCGAATAAATATGAACCCCCATGTCTATTGTGATACACAACACATCCTCATACTTAATTGATATTGGATGAAATATGGAAATGAATTTAAACAAAGGAATGGGATTGGGATTGGGATCTGCTTATGAAACTATCATGTATTAAAATATTTTGATGGGTTTCATGATTTTTTGGTATAAGGGATTTTGGTGATCATTTTGTATTAAAATGTTTTTGGAAAATAGAAATCAAATTTCATGTTGTTGATATATATTTTTCTTGGGACTAGAAAAACTCAAGTTGGGGGGGGGGGTGTGATTAGCCACTAAATGAGGATAATATTCATTTTTAATATTTATAATATTCCTGTGATTTATTATTCATAAACACCATTTTAGTGCATTTTACACTTTGAACATCATTTCACATTATGATTGTAATTCCTTCTTAAAATGCACTATTATGTGGTACATTTTTGAATATCATTTAAAGTACCCAATGATTCATCTGATTTTACGGAATATAATTATCCATATTTTAATTTGATGTTTTGGGAAATTTATCTACCCTTCAATATGAACATGTTTCATTTAGGGATAAATGGATAATTCATGGAAGACGATATGGATATTTTGTGATGAAAGGAAGGAAGTCTAGAGAAGGAAGATTGGACACCATCCCACTGATGAGACTGTGGGACACACATTACAAACCCAATGTTGCAAAAATTTCGTGGGAAGATAGAAGACATATATAGTAACAAATAATTATTTAGGATCGAGTGCTAATTCGGCCTTTATGGTGGACATTAAGGCAGACCAATTTAGAGATAAAATTCTGGGCCAGATTCTGCGGCCCAGAAAAACAGCCCACTAATATAATCATATCTCTGAATACACAACTCCAAATGTGACCAAATTGTACATGAGGTTAGAATATATCCGAGGATCCATTTTATTCTTCTATGTTCCACTCTGATTCGGCCATCTAGAAGGTCTTACAAGCGCGTCTTTTCGGTGGATGTAATTTGGATGACACCTCGGGTCAAGTATGGAAAAGTCCAAGTTCCACAAGCTTTCCACCACCATAGGCCTACCATAATCAAGTGGGATGATTTGTAATATTGGAGGATCGACCCAAGGCTCTCAAAATGCATATTTAAGGCAGTGGTGGTGGAGTAGTTTTGCATCTTTGGTGCTTTTGTTCAATTGTAATGTTATGCTGCGATTTTGTTGTCTCAAGTTTGGCTTTCACAAGTAAGTTGTTCAATTAACATTAGTTTCTTAATAAAAGTTCTTCTTATCATCTTATTCTTCTATTCTCCATCTCAATTTTATACCATGGCCTCAAGGTGTGAATTTATTTACACCAAATCTTGTGAAATTATTCACACAACGGTGGAGTGATCATTTTATTTTTATTGTTTTCTTTACTTCTCCATTTCCTCCCTCATGAGTCTACTTACCGCTTCCATTGAAACCATAGAATCAATGGAGGGATAACACACTTATGGGTTGATCCAATGGAGTAGCAAGTGGATGGATTGGATGTTATTTATCACCCCATTAATGTCTAATCACTTCTTTAATTGAGATTTTTATTTGATGTTTTTTAAACTCCATCATCCTTGTTGAATTTAAGGCCACAGACTTCAAGTACTAATACGATCCTTTACCTTGAAGTGCTCAAAACATTGATCCTTCAAGTGTATAGGTGATTAGTATTAAAGGTTGTATGTATTAAATCAGTAAGTGATTATGTTGTTTTATCTTCTTAAATGAACCCTTCTCAAATAAAAGAAATTGAAATCATTGAAAAGGAAATACGTCCAATCCACCCCAAGTGATAACCTTGGATCAACTGTCACGACCCGTCCTCGGGGCCCGTGCCGTGACTACCCCAAGCCCGCCTTCCATAGGCCAGGGGCTGGCGACTAGCACCAAGGCGTAAAATCCCAGTAAACAGGGAAGGCATTGCCTTTATAAGTAACAACCACACAGAGTCAGCAAGCGGAAAGTAAAGTGCAGAAAGGTAAAGGGGCCGGAAATACAAGCCCAACTGTAAAGTACAACTGAAAAGTAAAGTACAGCAACTGAAGAAAAGACGGCGGCCTCGTGTCGTCCACTGGCAATCCCACCTGAAGGGTGGGTACACATAGCCTCCAGGCTCCTCGGGCCCCACGTCCGCTCTGAGCACGTCCCGTCCAGTGGTCCACCTCCAGGTACCGTCCTGCTCCACGCCCCAACCGCGATCAGCGCTGTCCGTCGTCTGCAACCAACACCACGAAGTGCGGGCATAGCCCGTGCAGGGGTGAGTACAACTACTCAGTAAGGACCCCGAGACCCCCGAAGGTCTCCCGAAATCCACAAAGGATATAGCACAAAAGAAAGATGCAATCACGAAGTAACATCTGACTCGACTTAGGTATATGCCCATACATATACCTAAGTCCCCAATTCTAGCTCTGCTCACGAGCTCAAGAACAACTCAATCCACAAAGGAAAGTAAGACTCAAATCCACAAGGAGAGTAAACAGTAAATCCACAAAGGATAGTTCAACACAATCCACAAAGGAGAGTAACATAAGATTCAGCTCAACCAGGTATACTTTTTCAGATGACGTCAAAGACGATCACTGATCCGTCTCAGTCGTCGGACCCACGAAGGATCGATAGGTACTAACCCCCGCAAAAAGACCCACGTAGGATCGGGCTCACACAGAACCTGTAGGCAGTGGCTCACACAGAACCGGTAGTAAGGACCCACGGAGGATCGGGCTCACACAGAACCTGAAGCACTGATCCACGTGGGATCGCTGAGTGCAGTAGTCGACGCAGTCCACTGAGGATCTCTGCACAGTCGTCGCCGCAGTCCACGAAGGATCTCTGCTCTGCCGTCGTCGCAGTCCACGGAGGATCTCTGCTCTGCCGTCGTCGCAGTCCACGGAGGATCTCTGCTCTGCCGTCGTCGCAGTCCACGGAGGATCTCTGCTCTGTCGTCGAGGTCACAGCCAGCGCTAGGGTTCCCGCACGTAGCGAGCTCGTTTAGGAGGGTCCGCTCCACGAGCCGAGGGGCTGATACATCAACTGACACGTAGTCCGAAGTTGATGTATCCAAAAGTTCCGTATCGACAACAGGATCTCAACGCGACAGACGGCGCGTCAATCGGACGCCCGGTCTGAGAGTTATTGGCATTTTCGTCCCAGGGGCCCGGTTGGTTTTTAGGGCAAAACCAACCCGACCGTACTCCGCCTGTATCCGATCCTCGGGCGGAGTATGCCAAAAGTTCCGTCTTACTTAGAGGAAACTACCACAGCTGACGGTACGTCGTTCGGACGTCCGTAGCTCAAGTTATGAGCGTTTCCGCTCCGAGGGCCCGGTTGGCTTCGTGCACGAACCAACCCGGCCGAACCCAAAGTCTTCCGAAACCTTGAGTATAATATACCGAAACGACCGTCTCGATCCAAGGATCGCGTAGCCGCTGACGGTTCGTCAATCGGAGGTCCCAGGCCCAAGATATGGGCGAAAGACCGTAGAGGGCCCGAAACGGGGGTACTGGGCCCGGGGCGACCCGGCCCGAACCCCCCCCTGGGGTCGGCCGAACCGGGTCGGCCCGAACCGGGTCGGCCCGACCCGGCCCGAACCGGCTCGGCCGGGTCCGGTCCGGCCTGGGCGCGGCCCGGCCGACCGGACCGGCTCGGCTTCGGCCGAGCGGCCGAAGCGCTGCCGCCGCGGGTCAAACCCGCGGCTTTGGAGAAAACGCGGCCCGCGCGGGCCGCGTGCTGGAAGGCCGGACCGCGGACGCGGTCCGGCGGCTCGCCGCCGCCGCGGCTCGGCCGCGGCGGACTCCTCCGGCGGCGCGCCGGGCGCCGCCGCCCCCGGTCGCCGGCGCCGCCGCGCCGGCGACCCGCGCCGCCGCCTCCTTCCGCGGGCCGCCGGAGATGCTCCGGTGGCCCGATTTGCCTCCCGTCTGCGCCGTTGTTCCTCCCGGGATGCGTCCTCCACTGCGGAATCAACATATGGCCCTTGCGTCGCGCTTTTGCCGTCGCTCGCCAAATCCGCACACAAAGGAAGATCGACGGAGGGTTGCCGGGTCTTGTTCGTTAGACCCGCACCCTCCGCGTTAGTCATAATCAACGGGAGAAACAGGAAAGAAACCAATCAACAATTTTAAATAAATTAAAATTGTTTCGTGATCGGGTTCTATATTTCAAAAGAATAAACACGGGATTTTAAAAAGAATTCCAATATCCCTTACCTCGCAGCTGTCGTTGCCGAACGAGGGATCGTCGCGGAATCGCTCGTCGCGGAGGAAGGAGATCGTCGCGTCGTCGCGGTATCCGGCGTCGCGTCGCCAATCTCCGGATCAAGATCAAACGGATTTAATTAGTTTAAATCCGTTGATATTGAAATTAAAAAGGGAGAAGAAAAGATCCGATTCTCACCTTTGTTGCCGAACGAGGATCGGCCGCGGAAGAAAGACGTCGCCGAAGAACGTCGCGGGTAGATCTCGTCGACGTCGCAGATCTTGGTGTGCGTCGTCGAGTTCCGTTCGCCGGAGTTCTTCGCGTTCTTCGCGTTCTTCGCGTTCTTCGCGTTCTTCGCGTTCTTCGCGGAGAGGGTGGAGGAACGAAGATTCTTTCAAATCCTTTCCAAGGATTTTTATGTTGGTCTTATTTTATAAACATGCCAACACGAAACCGGTTAAGAAACGATCCATCAATTCGTTGAATTAATTCAACGAAAGAAACGACCCATTTAATTCACGAAGAAACAGTCCATTTAATTCACGAAATAAACCGCCCAATTAAATGGTCTGTTAAGAATTAAAGAAAACGCGTCGGTTGACTTTTCAGTTACTTTGACGGGTTTTCGCGGGTGCGTTACTTAGCGAAAGAAACGGCGGGGCTCGTGCGGGTCCCACCGCACAAATATCCTACCAAAGGGGGTAGGATATTTCTGGATAGCATCCTATCCAGTTCAACTCAGTTCAAGCCGTCTTTAAGTGACTTCAAGTGGCTTCCAAGCAGCTTAAGTGAAATAAAATAAAGTTGTCGCACAAACTTTATTTTATTTCTGACTTAAAGCCGCAAAATTTAAAAACCACGTCTGAGCAAACGCAACTCCGGAAGAGGCGTTTCTAAGCAAATACCGGCGCTGCGATTTCATCGGTGCCCTCAGAATTCGATTCCGGGCACCGGTTCAAAAGATAGAAAAACCCGCTCGTCCGTTCACTGAACGTACCCGAGCCAAACTTCGGAAATTGATTCCGGGCACACCGGGCCTCGGAATCAGGTGCCGTCTGAAGCTGCGTTCTTGTAAAATTCCAAAGAAAATTAAGAAAAAAATTTCCTTGAAATTTGCGGGTCTTTACATTACTCCCACCTCAGGGCTTTACGTCCCCGTAAAGATACATCAAAACTAGGGGAACAAATGGGGGTACTGAGCACGCATCTGAGCCTCCCGCTCCCAAGTGCTCTCCTGGAGGTTCCCGTGCTGCCATCTGACGCGCACAAGAGGAATCGACCGCCCACGTAGGACCCGCTCCTGTCGATCCTCGATCTCCACTGGAACCTCCGCAAAAGTCGCCCCATCGTCCACGTCCAGCTCCCCAAAGTCGATGATGTGCGTCGGGTCGTGCACGTATCTCCTCAGCTGAGACACGTGGAAGACGTCGTGCACCCGGTGCAACTGAGGTGGTAGAGCCAGGCGATAAGCCACCTCTCCTATCCTGCTGAGGACCTGGAAAGGCCCGATGAAGCGGGGAGACAGCTTGCCGCCTCGGCCAAATCTCCGTAAACCACGTCGAGGTGAGACACGCAAAAAGACGTGGTCGCCATCCTCGAACTCTAGTGGCCTCCGCCTCCTGTCAGCATATGACTTCTGCCGGCTCTGAGCTGTCCTCATCCTCTCCTGGATGATCTGGACCTTCTCTGTCGTGGCTCGGACCATCTCTGGTCCCACGAGTGCTGACTCCCCAGGGTCTGTCCAGCACAACGGTGATCTGCAGGGTCTGCCGTACAACGCCTCGTATGGTGCCATCCCGATGGTGGAGTGGTAGCTGTTGTTGTACGCAAACTCCACCAGGGGTAGGTGGTCCTCCCAGCTGCGACCAAAGTCGAGAACACATGCACGGAGCATGTCCTCGAGTGTCTGTATGGTCCTCTCCGTCTGTCCATCCGTCTGAGGGTGGAAGGCTGTGCTCAGATGGAGCCGCGTCCCGAACGCCTCCTGCAACCCCTTCCAAAGCCTGGAAGTGAAACGAGCATCTCGATCGGAGACGATAGACGATGGCACACCGTGAAGCCGTACGATCTCCTGGACGTAAAGACGTCCCAAGCTCTCTACTGAGCCCTGCTCTCTGATGGGTAAGAAGTGTGCCGACTTGGTGAGTCGGTCGACAATCACCCAAATGGAGTCGTGACCTCTGGAAGTGCGTGGAAGTCCAGTCACGAAGTCCATAGATATGCCGTCCCACTTCCACTCCGGGACCTCCAAGGGCTGTACCAAGCCTGCTGGTACCTGATGCTCTGCCTTCACCTGCTGGCAGGTGAGGCATCGTGAAACGAACTCTGCCACAGCTTTCTTCATACCCGGCCACCAGTGCTGTCGCCTGAGATCCTGGTACATCTTCGCCACTCCGGGATGTACCGCCAAGGGAGAAGTGTGAAACTCTCTCAGCACCTCCTCTCGTAAAGCGACTGGTACGAAGGTACGTCCTCTGAAAAGGATGTCGTGCTCTGCTCCAAGGGAGAAACCATCAGGCGCCTGACCTGAGGATATCAGTGCACGCCGGGTCTCACAGTCAGCGTCCCCACGCTGAGCCTCTCTGACCCGCTGTAGAAGTGGAGGAGAGACTGTGAGAGACTGAAGAAAGGCTGTTCCGTCTCTATCCACGAAGGATATCTGCAAGGAGGCTAGCTGCTCCGTCGCCTCCTCAAGCAGCTGAATGCCCGTCCTCCTGCTGAGGGCATCGGCTACCACGTTCCCCTTCCCAGGAGTATAGACTATCTCAAAGTCATAGTCCTGGAGGAACTCAAGCCATCTCCGCTGTCTCAGGTTCAGGTCCTTCTGAGAGAAGATATACCTAAGACTCTGGTGGTCAGAAAAGACTGTGAAGCGCTCGCCCATCAGATAGTGCCGCCAAGTCTTCAGAGCGAAGACCACTGCTGCTAACTCCAGGTCATGAGTGGCGTAGTTCTGCTCATGCGGCCTCAACTGACGTGATCCGTAGGCGATCACGGCCCGCTCCTGCATCAGGACGCACCCGAGTCCAGTCCCTGATGCGTCGCAGTAAACTACGTACCCAACTCCCTCCTCAGGCAACCTCAAGATAGGTGCGCTGGTCAATCTCTGTCTCAGCTCCTGGAAGCTCTGCTGACATCTGTCTGACCACACGAAGGGTTTCCCCTTCTTCGTTAACGCTGAGAGTGGTGCCGCAACTCTGGAGAAGTCTGGCACGAATCTCCGATAGTATCCCGCTAGGCCCAAGAAGCTCCGCACCTCTGTCACGCTCCTGGGTGGCTCCCAAGCTAGCACTGCCTCGATCTTCGCGGGATCCACTGCAACTCCCGCCTCAGAAATGACGTGCCCCAAGAAATGGACCTCACGTAACCAGAACTGGCACTTCGAGAGCTTGCCATAAAGCTGGTGCTCTCGGAGTGTGTCTAGCACAACTCGCAGGTGGTAGGCATGCTCCTCCTCAGTCGTCGAGTATACCAAAATGTCGTCAATGAAGACAACGACAAATCGGTCGAGGTATGGCTGGAAGATCCTGTTCATGAGGCTCATGAACACCGCTGGAGCATTGGTTACGCCGAACGGCATAACCAAGAACTCATAATGGCCATACCGACACCTGAAGGCCGTCTTCTGCACGTCCTCGTCTCGAACTCTGAGCTGGTGATAGCCTGACCGGAGGTCTATCTTCGAGAACCACCGCGCCCCCTTGAGCTGATCGAAGAGGTCATCAATCCGTGGCAGCGGATACTTATTCCTCACTGTCACCTGGTTCAGGCGACGATAGTCGACACATAGTCGTAAGCTCCCGTCCGCCTTCTTGGCGAACAAAATCGGGGAAGCCCAGGGTGAAACACTGGGTCGGATAAACCCCTTGCCCTGCAAGTCCTCCAACTGTACCCGCAGCTCTCGAAGCTCGGCGGGGGCCATCCGATATGCTGGAGTAGATATCGGGGCTGTCCCGGGGTACAAGTCGATGTAAAAGTCTACCTCTCTACGAGGAGGTAGCCCTGGAACGTCGTCGGGAAAGACGTCCACGTACTGGTCCACCACTGCAGGAAAAGCCGGACTCCGCACGTCCACTGCTCCTAGGATGAGGCTAGCCAACTGATGTGAGATGGGCTGCACTCTCCTCCGCGGAAGTCCATCCTGTGCTGCAAAGGTTCCCTTCTCGCCGGTGAAGGTAAACCTGCTCCCGTCGGTACGAACACATCGCACCTTGCGCCTAAAATAGTCGATCTGGGCATGAACCGTGGATAGCCAATCCATGCCCAAGATGACGTCGTAAGGCCTCGACGCCGCTACAAGGAGATCCCAGCCGAAGCTCTCGCCTCCTAGAGTAAGCTCACACTGCCGGCACCAGTGCGTAATCGTCGAGTCTGCTCCCGTAGGAGTCTCTAGCCGTAAGGATCGAGCCAACGGCTCAGTCGGAATCTCCGAGCTCCGAACAAGGGCAGAGGCTATGAAAGAGTGACTCGCTCCTGTGTCTATAAGTACTGCAGCAAGGGTGGAATAGACACAGATCGTACCTCGAATCATCTCTGGCATGTCGGGGTCGTAGGCCTCCACTGCCTGGAGCTGGGCCTGTCCCTGCCCGCCGGCTCCCTGTGGTCGAGGTGGCCCTCCTGGTGGTGGTGGGGGTAGAGCCTGAAAGCGTCGCCCACCACCCGCTGCTCGGCCAGCTCCTCGGCCTCGTCCGCCTCCTCCCTGCGGACCGCCACGGTCGACCCTCTGCCTCTGCCTGGGTGGCCCCTCCACCGTCTGCTGCTCCTCTGATCGGCGAGTCGGGCAGTCACGAGCCATGTGACCCTGCCCGCCGCAAGAGTAGCACAGCCTGCCTCTCGAAAGGCTGGCACTCCGCTGTGTGCCTCGTACTGCTGAGCCGGTGTCCTGAGGCCGTCTGCGTGGGGGTCTGGTCTGCCTGGACCCGTGAGTCATCCGTCGGCTACCTGCTGCCGAAGACTCAGCTACCTGCCGCCCTGCGCTAGGTCTCGCCGCTGAAGAAGGCTCTGCCAGGAAGCTCTCGATCAGGAGGGCTCGCTCCAGCACTCCTGCCTGGGTCGGAATGCTGAGGGAGATCAGCGACGCACGAATCTCCTGTCGCAAGCCCTGCTCGAAGGTCCGGGCCCGGAAGAAGGGGTCCCGTACCATGTCAGTCGAGTAGCGAGATAGGTCCGTGAACCTTGCCGCGTACTGAGCGACCGTCATGCTGCCCTGGCGCAGCTGGAGAAGCTCCTGGATGCGCACCGCTCGGAGGGTGGCCGGGACGAACTCAGAGCGGAAGAGGCTCTCGAAGTCCGTCCAGAGCAAGGACGCCTCATCGTGAACCTGGAGCATCAGGCTCCACCATCGTCCTGCCGCCGCCTGCAGGAGGCTCGCTGCGAGAATCACCATGAGATCCGCTGGTGTCCTCACTAGCCGAAAGATCCGTACCACCGCCTCTAGCCAGTCCTCGGCGGCCTGGGGGTCCGCCTCACCGCGAAACCTGGGCGGTCGCTGGCCCTGAAACTCGTGCAGTGCCCTGAGGCGACGTGCATCGTCGGCGTCTGGTACTGGAAGCATCGGTGGCTCGGCGGGTAAGGCTACCGCCGGTGCCACCGCTGGCAAAGGGCCCTGCACCGAGGCCTCGTCGCTCGGTGGGCTGCCGTCGCGCCCTACACTCGGAACCCTAGCTGGCAATCGTCGCGGGGCCATCCTGAAAAGGAGAACAAGAGCACCACAGTCAGAACAGTATACCTGGCGAGCTGGCACAAGTAATCACAAGGAAAACTTGAGACTTTCATAAAGCAGATCAGTATACCCGGTGAGCTGACATAAGTAATCACAAAGAAAACTTGAAACACACACGCAATCAATGTTTTCATGCATTAAGTCGGAAATCAGGAGTCAGGGTCCTGGTGTACGGATACGTCGGCCGCCGCACCAACACTGGGCTCCCTGAACTGATAACCACACTCAATACACTAAACACTATTGCTTCACATAGAAAGAAAGGACGATCAGAGTCTGCGGTAGAACCGACCGCCTCTGATACCAATTTGTCACGACCCGTCCTCGGGGCCCGTGCCGTGACTACCCCAAGCCCGCCTTCCATAGGCCAGGGGCTGGCGACTAGCACCAAGGCGTAAAATCCCAGTAAACAGGGAAGGCATTGCCTTTATAAGTAACAACCACACAGAGTCAGCAAGCGGAAAGTAAAGTGCAGAAAGGTAAAGGGGCCGGAAATACAAGCCCAACTGTAAAGTACAACTGAAAAGTAAAGTACAGCAACTGAAGAAAAGACGGCGGCCTCGTGTCGTCCACTGGCAATCCCACCTGAAGGGTGGGTACAGATAGCCTCCAGGCTCCTCGGGCCCCACGTCCGCTCTGAGCACGTCCCGTCCAGTGGTCCACCTCCAGGTACCGTCCTGCTCCACGCCCCAACCGCGATCAGCGCTGTCCGTCGTCTGCAACCAACACCACGAAGTGCGGGCATAGCCCGTGCAGGGGTGAGTACAACTACTCAGTAAGGACCCCGAGACCCCCGAAGGTCTCCCGAAATCCACAAAGGATATAGCACAAAAGAAAGATGCAATCACGAAGTAACATCTGACTCGACTTAGGTATATGCCCATACATATACCTAAGTCCCCAATTCTAGCTCTGCTCACGAGCTCAAGAACAACTCAATCCACAAAGGAAAGTAAGGCTCAAATCCACAAGGAGAGTAAACAGTAAATCCACAAAGGATAGTTCAACACAATCCACAAAGGAGAGTAACATAAGATTCAGCTCAACCAGGTATACTTTTTCAGATGACGTCAAAGACGATCACTGATCCGTCTCAGTCGTCGGACCCACGAAGGATCGATAGGTACTAACCCCCGCAAAAAGACCCACGTAGGATCGGGCTCACACAGAACCTGTAGGCAGTGGCTCACACAGAACCGGTAGTAAGGACCCACGGAGGATCGGGCTCACACAGAACCTGAAGCACTGATCCACGTGGGATCGCTGAGTGCAGTAGTCGACGCAGTCCACTGAGGATCTCTGCACAGTCGTCGCCGCAGTCCACGAAGGATCTCTGCTCTGCCGTCGTCGCAGTCCACGGAGGATCTCTGCTCTGCCGTCGTCGCAGTCCACGGAGGATCTCTGCTCTGCCGTCGTCGCAGTCCACGGAGGATCTCTGCTCTGTCGTCGAGGTCACAGCCAGCGCTAGGGTTCCCGCACGTAGCGAGCTCGTTTAGGAGGGTCCGCTCCACGAGCCGAGGGGCTGATACATCAACTGACACGTAGTCCGAAGTTGATGTATCCAAAAGTTCCGTATCGACAACAGGATCTCAACGCGACAGACGGCGCGTCAATCGGACGCCCGGTCTGAGAGTTATTGGCATTTTCGTCCCAGGGGCCCGGTTGGTTTTTAGGGCAAAACCAACCCGACCGTACTCCGCCTGTATCCGATCCTCGGGCGGAGTATGCCAAAAGTTCCGTCTTACTTAGAGGAAACTACCACAGCTGACGGTACGTCGTTCGGACGTCCGTAGCTCAAGTTATGAGCGTTTCCGCTCCGAGGGCCCGGTTGGCTTCGTGCACGAACCAACCCGGACGAACCCAAAGTCTTCCGAAACCTTGAGTATAATATACCGAAACGACCGTCTCGATCCAAGGATCGCGTAGCCGCTGACGGTTCGTCAATCGGAGGTCCCAGGCCCAAGATATGGGCGAAAGACCGTAGAGGGCCCGAAACGGGGGTACTGGGCCCGGGGCGACCCGGCCCGAACCCCCCCCTGGGGTCGGCCGAACCGGGTCGGCCCGAACCGGGTCGGCCCGACCCGGCCCGAACCGGCTCGGCCGGGTCCGGTCCGGCCTGGGCGCGGCCCGGCCGACCGGACCGGCTCGGCTTCGGCCGAGCGGCCGAAGCGCTGCCGCCGCGGGTCAAACCCGCGGCTTTGGAGAAAACGCGGCCCGCGCGGGCCGCGTGCTGGAAGGCCGGACCGCGGACGCGGTCCGGCGGCTCGCCGCCGCCGCGGCTCGGCCGCGGCGGACTCCTCCGGCGGCGCGCCGGGCGCCGCCGCCCCCGGTCGCCGGCGCCGCCGCGCCGGCGACCCGCGCCGCCGCCTCCTTCCGCGGGCCGCCGGAGATGCTCCGGTGGCCCGATTTGCCTCCCGTCTGCGCCGTTGTTCCTCCCGGGATGCGTCCTCCACTGCGGAATCAACATATGGCCCTTGCGTCGCGCTTTTGCCGTCGCTCGCCAAATCCGCACACAAAGGAAGATCGACGGAGGGTTGCCGGGTCTTGTTCGTTAGACCCGCACCCTCCGCGTTAGTCATAATCAACGGGAGAAACAGGAAAGAAACCAATCAACAATTTTAAATAAATTAAAATTGTTTCGTGATCGGGTTCTATATTTCAAAAGAATAAACACGGGATTTTAAAAAGAATTCCAATATCCCTTACCTCGCAGCTGTCGTTGCCGAACGAGGGATCGTCGCGGAATCGCTCGTCGCGGAGGAAGGAGATCGTCGCGTCGTCGCGGTATCCGGCGTCGCGTCGCCAATCTCCGGATCAAGATCAAACGGATTTAATTAGTTTAAATCCGTTGATATTGAAATTAAAAAGGGAGAAGAAAAGATCCGATTCTCACCTTTGTTGCCGAACGAGGATCGGCCGCGGAAGAAAGACGTCGCCGAAGAACGTCGCGGGTAGATCTCGTCGACGTCGCAGATCTTGGTGTGCGTCGTCGAGTTCCGTTCGCCGGAGTTCTTCGCGTTCTTCGCGTTCTTCGCGTTCTTCGCGTTCTTCGCGTTCTTCGCGGAGAGGGTGGAGGAACGAAGATTCTTTCAAATCCTTTCCAAGGATTTTTATGTTGGTCTTATTTTATAAACATGCCAACACGAAACCGGTTAAGAAACGATCCATCAATTCGTTGAATTAATTCAACGAAAGAAACGACCCATTTAATTCACGAAGAAACAGTCCATTTAATTCACGAAATAAACCGCCCAATTAAATGGTCTGTTAAGAATTAAAGAAAACGCGTCGGTTGACTTTTCAGTTACTTTGACGGGTTTTCGCGGGTGCGTTACTTAGCGAAAGAAACGGCGGGGCTCGTGCGGGTCCCACCGCACAAATATCCTACCAAAGGGGGTAGGATATTTCTGGATAGCATCCTATCCAGTTCAACTCAGTTCAAGCCGTCTTTAAGTGACTTCAAGTGGCTTCCAAGCAGCTTAAGTGAAATAAAATAAAGTTGTCGCACAAACTTTATTTTATTTCTGACTTAAAGCCGCAAAATTTAAAAACCACGTCTGAGCAAACGCAACTCCGGAAGAGGCGTTTCTAAGCAAATACCGGCGCTGCGATTTCATCGGTGCCCTCAGAATTCGATTCCGGGCACCGGTTCAAAAGATAGAAAAACCCGCTCGTCCGTTCACTGAACGTACCCGAGCCAAACTTCGGAAATTGATTCCGGGCACACCGGGCCTCGGAATCAGGTGCCGTCTGAAGCTGCGTTCTTGTAAAATTCCAAAGAAAATTAAGAAAAAAATTTCCTTGAAATTTGCGGGTCTTTACATCAACTCACACTTTTAAATTGAATTTACTTAAGTCTCTTAGAGTTCATTTAAAACCATCTTAAATCAACCCAAGTTGGCCACTTCATATCCAAAAACAGTCCATAGAATGTATGTTTCTATAAGTTTCTTCTTAGGTCTCTGAGGATTCGACAACCCAAGATAGACTACAAGGACCGCCCTACCTTCTTCTCTTGGGTAAATTTGAGCATGAATAAACCATCAATCCTTACATCAGTGACTCAGTCCTTGTACATCTCAAAAAAACCATGATTTCCATAAATATATCTAAAAATAAATACTAAATGTCAATGGGTAGGTTAGGATGATGAATGATAGGGATGATGTGGAGAGAAGTGTATTTTCCCCGACCCCTAAACTGCCCATGGGAAGACACCTCTTACATTATTTAGAGGAGAACTATAAAGATCATAACAAAATGTTTTTGGAATTCTTGATGGTAGTCAGGTGAAACATTGTGTTTCACCACAAGGAGAGCTTTCAAATCATCTATTAAAAACTATTTATTGGTATCATTGTGGTACCCATGGATTACTATATAGGTCAACTAATGTTCATAGATGTGATGTAACATTTCTCAAATGGTATAGTGGAAACACCGGGCATGGCCCTCTATAATGGACTCTGGGATATTGATGTTGGGAGTTGGAAGTGGCCATAAAATTATTTTTAATTGATCAAATAGAAGAGTTTCCCATAGGATTTCATGTTTAGGGCACTATTCTTGGTCATCCCAAGCATCTATCAGTGTTTTCTGAGTGATAGGTGGTGTAAAAGATATGTATTAGTTTAGAGTATGGCTGACTGATAGAGGTGCCACTTTATAAGGTTTATATTCTCTGCATGTTGGATTTTCTCTTTGGGGGTACCAAGTAATTCATTAAACCCATGTATGATAAAGTGTTTACCATTACATCATGAGAATTTGTGGTGACACTCATATATGACTCACATGTCTATGTCTAAGTGAGGTGATCAACATTGGAAGGATTCATCCCAATCAACATAAACTATACTATGTCTAATTTATAGGTGGAGAGGGGGAAAACTAGAGGTGATGGAGACAACTCCACCATGAGCTTCTGAATGGGATCCATAACTTTCCCAACCTTCATGTACATGCAGAGGGATCTGAGTATCCTATGGATTTCACCATTCATTTTTGGAAAATCTCACATGTTGAGATACTTCCATAGACTCTGGATGTTGGGGGTGTATGTTCCAGGGTATTCATGATCAATTTATCCATGTCCTGAAAACATGAAATATTTATGAGTCCGACAACAACATGACATTTCCCCATTTTTCTCCAATAATGATGATTGTTTTCCCTTCTTCCCTAGGAAAATAGTTCATAGTGGGGTATTTCTTCAACATATTGAGCACCTATATGTTGTATAAATGGAGTGTGAAGAGGACCTTTATTATTAAATAAGTGGACATGAAGAGGTCCTTCATTTTTCGGTTTAGGAGTATGGAAAATACCAGTACATTGGATGTTGAAACAAAAAGAATACGACCACTTTGGTTGGTGAATGTGGGGGTATGAACACTGAACTACATTTCATCATCATGATTTATCACCATAACTACTTTTTGTGGTTCCATATATTGATATACGCATCCTATAATACCTATGAGGCCTCCAAGATCTTGATATCAATTGGCCATATAAAGTTTTTTGTACACCTTCTGTAGGGACTACAGGGTCCTAGAAATATGCGTTGATGGTGGAAGAGGACACTTGAACCATGTAATACTATTACCCTTGTAATGAATTTTTCTATACCTTCCCCTAATATTGGCATCATGTAGCTCAGACTAGGGCCAATGGTGCATAGTTAAATTCCATCTGCTCTTCAGCCTAAGGGACTTATCATTGATGGAACTGATAAGGCATGGTGGAAGCCCTGCTTGGAGGCACCCATTAAGTAGTTGTAGCCAAGGTGACTCTGTCATACCCCACCTCCTCAGTATAGGGGAGGGATTCATATGATAACTCTATGGAGAGACTCCCAAAGTAGTTTTCAATTGGAATGTAGAGTGGTTCATCTCTACACGACACATGGTGTGGCTATGTTAGCAAGGTTCTGAATACTCTAGCTCCTAGCAGGACATGTCACATTTGTGAAGGACCCCCTAATATTCTTACTAGAGAACAAGGGTATTGACCCCCCTTCACTATATGATCATTTAGGGTGAGATGGGGAATGGTTTCCCAATATCCATAGTTTTGGTTAGGGTCATGGAAGATGTGGTGTTGTGTAGGATCAATGTATTTACATTTATTCATATCATCAACCTATTGGAATTCATTGCCTAATTTCCTAAGGTTGGGGTCCTACAAGGTAGGTTGATTAAACCATCATTACATGTACAATGAAATCGATTCCCAATTCCCCATCATCATCAAATAATATGAAGATTAGGAGGAATCTATGCTTACAATGTCGCATCCCATGGATGCCCAATTTCCAATTGCTACAATATCTTGTGAGTTCCATATTTGGACAACCATATTAATTGTGGGACATAGACACATATCTGGATAAGATGAAAATAAAATCTATTGATGTCCCGATCATTAGGATTCCCCATTCTAGGTAAAAGAGATTTATGTATAATTAACCATACCTATTTCTAATTCTTTGTATGGGGACCCACATGCAATGTGAATATCTATTTCACCACATTCCCACTTTGCAATGAATTTTTGATTTTATCACATTCAATGGTGATGTGTACTTCATGATTTAAATGGGATAATGGTATGTCAGTTCCTACTTACATGTATTCCTCCTTTTAACATGTCACTTGGTTCAGGTATCCCTCATAGAGTTATTTTATTTTCATGTAAATTTTTCCCAGTTCCATATCATTATGGATTCCAATTTATTACACTTCTTTTGTATGTATATTCATATTATTTCTTGATAGGTTGGAGACCTTTATATAAGAGATTAGTCACTTTGGGCATCACTGATATTTCTGGATGTTGGGATAATTGGTCTCCTTTATTCTTCCTCTTGAGAGGGAATATCAAGTGAGGAATCATAAGGCATACATTACAATGCACTCATGTAAATAAATATGTAATAATTCTAGGATCAAATTTCCTCCATGTTTTTTCCCATATGAATCCATATTTTTTATGGGGTATGTATTTAAAGTTATGTAACAAGTTCTACATATTTTGGATATGGATCAAAACATCTTGTTGAGATGGATCATTGAATGGGTCTAATATCTTTTAGTGATGGGATGATATTGATCAGAATGCACTATGAAGGTGGATCAAGGTGGTGTACACTTATGAAGGAACACCAAAATGTTGGATCAGAGTTCCCCATCGTGATAGATCAGAGGTTTTTGAATCATAATTCCCATCAAGGTGAATCTGAGAGGTGTGTCCCTATGAGGAATGAATTCACACCTGAATGGTTTTCCAATGGATGAGAATGAATGTTGAAGGAGAACCTAGAAAATGTAGATTTCGATACCCCTTGAAGAGCATATGAGATGGTTGATCAGGAAATAGCTTTAGACAGATCTATGAGGTGTGTTCCGATAAGGGAATATGTCAATCTTGGATGGTTTACTGATGGATGGGAATCCACATGTACAAGAATATGGGAGAAGAGGATTAATATTCCCATTTAGGAAGACCCCATATGGTTTATGGGGATGCCCCTTAGAGGTTTTTAGGGAGGCGTGTCCCTATGAGAGAATATTTCATTCCATGATAATATATAAATAGATTGGAATTCCCTTTAGTGGTGAACCTAAGTGATGCAGATCTTGATACCCCTTGAGTCAGATCTAGGATGGTTGATTAGGATGCCACTTGGGGAAGTTTAGGGAGGTCTATCCCTATGATGTAATAATTCACACCTGGATGGTTTATAAATGGATTGGAACACCCCTTGGAGGGAATCCTAGTAGATATTGATCTGGAGTCACCATGAGAAAGATCTGATATGGTTAATCAAAAATACCCTTGAGGTATAATAGGAAGGAATTTCCCTATGAGGGAGAACCTATGTTTACCATTAGCTAGGATTGAACCTCAAGGAGGCATCGTATGTATATTATTTATAAGATAGTGATATAAAACCATGTAGTATGATGTTGTAGAATATGGTTGGGTTATAGTAATGATCAATATAGTTTAACGTCAGGTGGTAAGGATGCTAAGGAGGAAGATCACTGGTCATTGTTTTGTATGGGACTTTTGTCAAGACGATATATGGGAAATGTAATCTCTAGTGGGGGAATGATCTTAATGGGGATATATACTATTGAACATTTTGGTGAATTTTGATGTCTGATTCAGACATCAGGGAGGCTACCTATGTATCCTAGATAATTAGGAATCAAATCCCAAATAATTCAGAATGAGTTATGGTATAATCATAGGAAGATTCCCATTTTACAAGGATTGTTGGGGATTACACCTAATAGCAGTCCCATCCCAAGAGTATTTCTCTTCTTTGGATGGTGTATGGATTACATATTGTGTTTCCAATTGTAAGAGGATTATTATTTAGGGAAGGAGGGGCATCTTACACAAGTTAGGTACCTAGTATGGATGGTTAGTGTAACTTAGTGGGTAAGAGGGTGGCATACCATGATGATCATACATGGGTCACCACATCCTTGTCGCGTGAATCAAGATGTGGGACCATCTCATTCCAATAATACATGGGAAATCATGTTCTTGATGTGTATGGTACGTCTATAGTTTTAAGTCATGTGCTGAGTATGTAGTCATTTTATTTAACATCATATAACTAGGATGTGGAGCTAGGTAGTTTTACATCACACATCTTTGGATGTGAGAGGAATCACTCATTCCTCCATGATATTACATGTCTATATATCATGTTCCATTGGGAGGGGAATGGATTTAGAACTGCCATGGGATAAACATGAGGCATTTGGGAGTTTCTTTTAAACAATAATTTCCACTTTACAATCTCTATTTTGAGAATAAATAGGCGTTATGATACTTATGTTGAGAATAAAATGGTAGGTGTGATTATTGATGCACACATAGAATGATGTGGGTAGACATATGAGTGTGTGGAACATGACATGTAAGGAATTGAGGTGTAGATGGACCGGTCCTAGATGGGTGTTCAGACTATGAAATAAACCTTCACAAAAGAGGGTCACCATAAAGGAGTCACCCTAGAAAATCCATGAAATTGGATTTTTTGAAGACTGGGTCCCTACAAGGAGTTGATTCGTGAAGGTCCGGGGATTCAAGAAGGAGTAGGATTTTCAAAACAGAGTGACTCTACTTTGGATGGAGTTCCTGATTCATGAGAGGAGTTCTACATAAAGGCTATATGCTTCATGGAACTTGATGTTCCCCATAGGGAATTATTCCTTCTCTATGTGTGTAGGACTTCCCAAAATGCATCTCTATCACAAGTGGATGATATTAATAACATAGGAAAACTATATTCATGATGTCTGGATACTTTGTGTGATCCATTTCTCTTTGATTCATGATGATCATGAGGTCCAAAAATCAGGATTAGTTCATTAACCGAATGGTTTGGTAACTATTGTTAAAATATCCTAATAAATGTGGTGTGTCTAGGAAAATGGATTAACGAATATTGTATATTCTCATAAAGGATTAGTTTTATTCATGAATGAGAATATCATTGTGCATATAAATGTAAAACAAGAAAAAAGAATATCAATTCTTCATGGGTTCATGAACCGCCTCATGACTCTGAAACTCACTATAAAAATGTTTACTATCAAACCATCAATTTCTCATAAAGGATACACACTGTCATGTAGATTCTTGATCTCTATACATTCTCAAATTATTATTACTTCATAAATAATAACCTTAATATGGGTTTTGGGTTGTTTGGGATTGGGTGTTCATCCTACCGTCTATTCTTTCTTTGTGAATTCTTGTGGAACAAATTTTTTTGTGACAGTGGAATCATTCCACCATAGTAAAATATCTATCACCCACACTGAGTTCATGCATTTAGTAATTTTTTCCCCTTTGGGATGAACTCAAAACAACCACTATCACTGATCCATGTAGGTAGTATGATAACTAAAATCATTCCTCACACTCTATTCGATGTGTTTCACCTTCTATGTCACTGTTCAAACTAAAATTGGTCCTATAAGTTCTAATTCAACCTATTATGACTTGAATGATAGTGACCTAAATTTTTTCCAATAATTTTTCATCATGGTATCCACACAAATTTTAGAGTGATATATTTTTTCTTATGAATACATGAAAATGGGTAGGTGATCCTCTCAATATGAGCTAAAGTCCAACATGCAAGCCCATAGTATGTCCTCAGGAACCTATATGGTTTTATTAGTATAACCATATATCTAGTGGAGGAATGTCATTCTCATCTTCAAATTAGATCTAAAACACTCCTAAAATCCTCTCTATAACAAAGATATTATGTGAAAATCTTAATCTGAGGAAAAAATTTAGGTGACACTATAGAACAATATTACCTCCTACATGTACAGTTGTCCAACTATTCTAACCAAACACTACTCTCTAATTGTGGGATGGTTGGAATGATTTGTGATTCAAACAATGATCACCCAAAATGTCTTATTTCAAATCATATTACTTGTAAATACAATAATGAAACCCTTATATATACCATATCACATGAATTATAGATCCTACATAGGTTGGGAGGATCCTAATTATTCTTAATTCATGAAATTAACCTATTGATAAGTGAGGCATCGAGAAATGAACTTTTCAAAACTCTTCATCATTCCTGGACACAAAAAAATCCAATGGATGGATTGGTACATTTTTTCACTATAGGATGTTTTTTGAGGATGATGTATTAAAATATCTCAAAAACTCCTCTCAAATAAAAATTAGAACCACCTTCCACCCATGGAATATGCTGACATGCTCCCTACCTTTTGAAAATTCAACAAGATTAGGTCCTATGAATACTTAGAAACTCAATACCTCCCAATAATAATAAAAAAGTTGTAATTCTTCCACAAAATATAGAATAGAAGGTTTCATAACCGTTGATCATAGGTATGATTTTTATCCCTCACCCACCAATGGTAATGGTAATGAAGCCAATTTATTAGTTAAATCATATATAAACTTGGAACAAGATATATTACTAAAACCATTTTCCACAACATTAAATTTCCTAAGAGTGTAGGCTTTGTCAAATTCAATGGCTAGTAGGAACCCTATCCACCACCTCTATATCATATTGTGTTATCTAGGGGTGAATATATACATGATACACTTATTTTCAGAATAAAAGAAAATCCACTCACCAACAATTTAGTGTCACCAAGTCTCCTGAGGGCACATCATAACTACTACAACAAATTCATGGGTTGCATGGATCTGCTCTCAGGGTCTCGACTTCTAGGATCTATAGGTCATCACAACCTACCACTAAATTAACACACAATTGATCCCTACTCAATAGGATTCCCAATACATTATGTATTCAAACATCATTTTTAGAAATATTAGGAAATGATCCCTACTCAACAATCATGAAAACACCTTAAATACCTTCTATAACTTTTATAACTAGATATGTGGATTCATATTTTTGGGTAAAGGTAGATAAATTATTATTCATATAGGATAAGTATGACATGATATTATGGTAATATAAACCCATCCTATGGAATCTTATCATCCCTATCATTCTATTGAGTGGATCCAATGATACCACTACCATGATATTCATCGGTTCCATGACTACTTCATCCTCTATGATGACATTTACGAGAAATTGGAACTATATAATATTTAACATACACTTCAATAGTTTCTATATAGATGGTTCTCTAATGTACTAAAAGGTTTATTATATAATGTCTTGATATTTAATCCTATGACACTTAGTAAATAAAAATTTCATTGAAAAATACCACTAAAATACAGTTCATAAAGGACTGTAATATACTGTTTATGAACCCCATAAAAACCATAGAGAAAGGTGTAATTATTATGGTAATAACCAGGTATATTTCATGACCATAGAAAGATAAATATTCTATATTAGGTATCTCCTCCTTGGATACCCATAGCTGATAATAAAATAACCTGAGGTCAATCTTAAAATAAAACTATTATAATTTCATCAAAAAGAAAACTTCCTTGATTCTTGATATTTTATACCAATTCTTTATAATTAACTTATTCATGTTGAAGTAATCATAACACAACCTCAGGATCCCATCTGCCTTCTTGGTGAATTGTATTAGAGCTTCATAGGGGAAAATAATAAGGAAAATAAATCTTTTTCCCCTAAGATCCTCTAACTGCACCATAATCTTGTTAATATCTATGGGATCCATTAAAAATGAAAATATGTATATCAGATCTACGACGTGTGGAATGTTGATATATAGGAAAATTTCCAATTGAGGATGTAACAAGTGTACTTCATCATTAAGGACTTCTAGATACATCTATACTACTATAGGGAGCTGAACATCCACCAATACTTCTATAAAATGAGTCAATATAGCTAATTGATGTAAAATTTAAAAATCTATTAATTACATGATCCTAGCTCATTCAAAATAAAATTTCATATCAATGGTGATGTATAATCTCAACTCATCTTCCCAGGTCCACCACATCCTCTAAAAACAATCAATAGATTATTTAATGTTGGATATCTTTTACATAATTAAAATTAAAAAATAATGTATTATCATTGAAAAAAATTCCCCATGAGAATCTCTCTCCACCTTGTACCATGTCACAACACTGACAGAAGAGTGTGATGGTTGAATCCCCTCCTTTAGGATTATTTAGTTTTAAGGGTCGTGTTATATTTTCTGTTGTAATGTTCATTTCTTAGACAAGGGATAAGTCCAGAAAAAATAGATTATTCCTATGTCAATATTGACTAAATCAATTGAATGTAAGACATATATCACTCCTTGAATCATGTCAGGATACTATTGAGAAAGGCACTCAACCACCTAAAATAGATCATGTATCTTCTCTCTAGCTCCCTAAGACTAACAAGGACTAATCATAGGTGGTGAGGGTGGTATGAGATCATAAGGTAAACATATTCCCAAATCCCTCCTTGTATATATACAATAACTAACCACTTTCAATTCATATTGTTGAGGGCATGTCCTTTGACTTGGTGGACCAACCACATTCATGTATACTATTTCATAGTGGGTAAGGAAGTCTTGGGTGATATGACACAACCCATAATAAAAAAAGAATCATCTCTCCCTTTCATGATAAGAACATCTCTATGGAACATGGTCTGTGGACCCTCTCATCTGAGAAATGATTTTACACCGCTTCGAGTGTCATAACATTGAATCCAAATATTATCTACTTATTAACAATTATTATGCTACTTGGTGACTTCTATAAACACCATATAAATGTAGTAACTATTCCAAAATATATCTACTAGAGATACATTCTCCTACACCCAGACATATTTGGGGATGTATTGTATCACAAATCTATCTTTGATATCTCTACATATACCACACTCGGACTTCCTTGCCAAGAAAAAACATCCTGATATTTGACTTATGACTATAACATGAGGTCAATAAAACGTTATGTATAGCAATAAAAACACCTATTTCCATTCCAAGATCTTAAATCCCATCGATCTGAACTGATAACAGAATCATTGGTAAATAATCCTCTTAAGAGAGGTGCTTGAACTTGATCAATGGGTGAGTCACCTCATCATGGATTTGTGTCATCAAGCCCCACCATTGAACTATAGTGTCATGAAGAATGATTTCTATGAACACCACTATCTGATATTATGGAGTAAAAAAGAGGTCGAATATTGGTTTCATAGATTCAACTTATTCTTCTACTATATATGGGTTTACAACACAACAAAACCTAGGTTTTCTATACCTATGAAACCTATAATGACCACTCGACCTATTTACATCTTCATCCCATATATCATGAATGATATAGTACCTATAAATTGGTAAAATACTTTCTTATTCTACCAAAGGTATGTATTATTCCTTTTCTATGGGTGAAGGTATTGCTTGTTGTCCACCTAAATGGAAAAGAAACTAAATAGGCACTTGAACAAAAGGATCATTATAGAGTCGATCCTCATCATGATTTTTTCATAGTATCTTAGATTTATATTAGCATGGAGGTATCCTAAATATTTAAACATACAACATTTCCAACATAGAATATCTAGGATGAAGGCTCATGAAGTAAATCGAAACAAAAATGCATTCATATATGATGCATCGCAGTCATCAATGCCTCATTGTACAAAGTCATTAAGTGGGGTTTTTTGGGTCCAAGTGAATATATATATCAGATATCGCACCATAACTGGGGACTCTAGAAAAATAACCAAAATAGAGACACATAAAAACTATTTAATTAAATCCTAATCCAATCCTCACAACTAATATATTTCCAAATTTTGTTCAAGGTTAACCTAGGATATGATACAACATTGGCATGACTCAACTACCCAGGGCCCACACAACTAGTTGAAAGGGGTGTGTTTCACGCCATGAATGACTCCAATTGGACATTTACTCATGACTTGCACTGATAATGCATATCACATATATTGGAGGTCATAACATAAATTACTTATATACATGTACACATATTTACATAAACTCAATTCTAATTTGAAATTAAAAAAACTAGAATAAAAAATGTATGCATGACATTTAATATCCCACAATTGATCATGATCATGCCTAATAGAATTTGAAAATGGAAAATATATGCTCAAAAAGAAAAATGGTTCAAATTGATAAAAATAAGTCACATAATATTGGAAAGATACCACCAATATGATAAAAATATATCTATCACGACCACCAAGAACAACTAAGAAGAACAAAAACATGGTCCCCCAATAAATTTGTGAAAAAATTATGTTCTTTTTATAAGACATGACACATTAAAGGCTAGTCTATATTGGATTGATTATATACATTCTTAGAAACAAACATTGAAATCCTAAAAAATAAAATAATCAATGAAACAGTAACCTCAATTGTATAACCAAGAGTGGAAAGGGATGTAGAATCCTAGATATTCTCATAGGAATTACTCAGGTCCCAATGAATAGTATCAAATTTCTACTATCCCAACAACTCAATATTCCTATTTTCTAATACAAAAGTATCAAGAAAAATATATTTCAATTCCATTAGAAGATGATGGGTGATATGTTCCCTAGGATGATAGGTGATATTCCAACTCCAGTAGAGGATACCTGTACCATATAATATCTATATATAGGAAACATAATAACTCCATACAATGATTTTAGATTCCTCATAACATTGGTCAAATAGTAACTATAATTTAGTCCTTAAGTAGAGTATCCCATTATCAGTCTTACATTGGAGAAACAAAAATCCCCCGAAGGAACACAACCTAAAAGGGATAAATTCCTACCCCATGTGGGAATAATTATGGGGAAATATGTCTCTATACAAACCATTCATGGACAATGGGTGGCATGTGTCATGACCTAGAGGTACATAGTGTGTTATCCCCAGTAGGCCACCTGGTCTCATCATTTACCCACCACGAAATGATAACATAAAATAAACAATGTGTTGAATGATCTCACTATGTGACATGTCTATGGGGATACCCAATGTGTATCCTGGCCCTACATTTATGTACCAATAAAGTTACTTGCAGTTTGGACAAGAACATATGGTTTCTCTTTCAACACAATTTCAGGGGTGTGTTCTTATGATAAACCCCAAGATGGTTATCTAGGGGTAACATAGTGTGTTCATTGGTCACATGACATGTATTAGTTAACTATATATGAAACATTAACCTCACATAAAAATGACACATCGAATGTGTCATTTGGAAATACACATTGAATGTGTCATTTGGATATACACATTCTATAGTTGTAAAATATCACGATTTTGGAATTAGTGATGAGTCACTATATTTTGTAACATCCTTTTATGATTCCATCTTATATCAAAACAAAAAACCCAAAATATATGTTGAGGTAAAAAAACTCTCCAACATTGTTTTTATTCTATTATCCCTTCATTCAGAATAACATCTCTAATGCCTCACCAATCACCACACATCTTAGCTTATGATACAACCATTTCTTGATCCATCATGGAATTTTTATTTGTCTTATAGAACTGATATGATGTCACAATCTATGTTGAAATAAATTAAATGTAAATCATTGGAGCCCATGATAAATTGATCAACATAATTTGTAACCAGAGATGGTTGAACCACAAGACAATCTAATTTTGATGATGAACACACATATAATAGAGGGAGAAACCCACAAAACATAAAAGAGATGAATAAACAATGGAAGTGTTTTCTATATAAACAATTTATCATAAAATTAAAGAATTTGGTGTGAAATAATTTTTCATTATTCAGTATAATAAATATGATTATAAAAAATAAGAGACTAGATAAAAACATAATTTATTTGGCATGACAGTTTTATTATCAATTTTAGACTAATTTATGATGATATATAATCATAATGAAATCTATTGAAGAAATAATTTCACAAATAAAATTCATGACTCATTATTGTATTGACCTTTTTTAAAAGGCATTCTTTGTTAATGTTGTCAAATAATATATTATGTTCATCATTCTCTCTATGAAGATCCATGATTGATTGACAAAGAAGAGAAGTCTAAATAATTTTTAGTGGTGATTCCTTGAATAAAATTCATATTCTAAGATCAATCCCCACCAAATATTCTCTATCCCTATAATAAAATTACTAGCATTAGAGGACTAAACCTAATTTTTTGGTAGAGTAGGGATAAAAAAATAAATTCTATGGTTCATGGAAAAACTTAATAATGTAAATAAATTATTTAATTTATTCTTCCCATTATATCCTTTAATTGTGAATCATCATGAAGACAATGTGGATGAAACTTATGTGATACCTAGGGAAAAGATATATTCTAGAATAAATATGGATTTTGGTTTCCCTATCCAAGCCTACATTTAGGAAATAAACCATTATTTTCAATATTTTTCATGCATGTGTGTTAATATATTTTTATATTATTGATATATCATCATTAGGGATAAAAGAAACCTAGAAAATATTCCGTCTTCATAGATATATCCATGAATTTTTTTAATTGATTTCAAAGGGTATAATCATTAAAACGCTATCCATTAAAAAACAGAACTTTCAAGAAGTAGAAAATAAATTATGGTGTGGTTCAACCTTGGGTCCTATCAAGTTTAATCACAACAATTGTCTATAATATAGATGTTGAATATATCAACTGAAACATAAATATTACTATCTATCTCATTGAATTACATTATTGTCCTGGGCTTAGAAACCCTAAAAAAATCCATTGACATAGAAATGTGGTCGAAAAACTCTACAGCATGGTCTCCAACTCTATAACATATAACAAGGCCTTAATTATATTAAATTTAATCTTTCAAATTTATATAATGGTAATATAGATTTATGAATCACCCATTTTATATGAATAATGCATAATATTTCATTCGAGTTACTTCTCCATTGCTATCCTCAATATTATGGTGGTGACTCGATTAATTTTGTGGCACTATTACAAAATATGGCCACTCTAACTAGTTCCACCCCACACTATCACCCTTATCAATGGTTCCATACTGAATTGAGGTACTGGTTACAACCAAAACTCACCCCACATTGGTTTATTTGTTCCTTTTCATCCCTACATGGTGCTTTTAGTTGATCATAGTGCTTCTTCATAGATTTTCATGCTCCTGTGGATTTATAAGTGTGGGATCCAAATTTTTATCCACCAAACAGATTATGTGGCATGCACTATTTCTTTACTCATTAACTCCTAAATACTTCTTCTAAAGAAACAAAATTACATAATTTAAAACAAACTAAAGTTACTAAATTTTTTTTAGTATACCATTAAATTGAAACATTAAATTTTCAAAGGAAAATTTGATTGAAGAATTAACAATAACTCCAATCAAAAAATAAATTTTAGTTATTGTTCTATTGAAAACCATTATATTTCAAAATATAAAGTGGAATTAAGAGTTCCTAGGTCATAAGGAATACCAAATAAAAGGTATAATCAGAATAGAATGGAGGCCAAATAATGATATTCCTCAAGATAAATATTTCATGAACATCAATATAGTAGATTATGGAAATTACAGAGATATATTTATGTGTATAATCTTATACAAGATAAATGAACAAGAAATGAAAATATATAGTAGATAAGGAAAGGAAAATGGTATTTCATATTCCATGAGTCAAACAAATGAAATAAGACACCCAGTTTTGTTCTCATGCACTAAATAAGAAGAATTATAAAATGACCTAACTCTATATAAACATACTTATTTTGTGATGTCATAGGGAAACTTAGGAGTTCTAATTCTATAGATGGTGATAATTTTAGGTGATTAAAAAAGAGAAATATTATAGTAGAATCTGGAATTTTATTTTACAAAATATATCTAGGATGACATATTTAAAGACATAGGATACAACCTTCTTCTATATATGTCTGAAGAATATTGAGGCAGTTTCAAATATCAAATCATAGTGATGAATGATATTAGACTGGTTTTTAATATAATATTAGAGTTGAGTGTTTGATCATATTTCAGGATGATATGAAAAATTCCTAAATTCTTTTTAAATTTTCTAACATAAATTTCATGTCTACTTTTTATATAGAGAGTTCCAATAATATGGGAAGAAAGTCACAACCTTTCCATTGATTTTTTTATAATTAGATGAATTATATGTGTGATTGGGAAAATAATATCTATAGACACAGAATGTAGTCAAAAATAAAGATGCGAACCTCATTAATAAAATATAGTGTTCTATTTGTCTCTATTACCATGTTATAATATAATTCACACTAACCAAAGGATATATGAATAAAATAAATAGATAATTTCACTGAATAAGACATGTTGTGATAATGGATAAATGTAAAAATTAGATTAAAATTATAATACATATTTTTCACCCCCACCTCGATGTCCTGGAAACATCCTTATGTGATCCTTTCAATGAATCCTCAAAAGATGCAATGATTAACTAGTCACCAGTACATGTGATTGTATAGATTGAATATATTATAAAAGAATCAAATAAATTTAGAACCAAATATGTAACCAATAGTGAAATTAATGAGGAAAAATATATAAAATACCATTTTATTGGGTATATTATTGATGAAATAACACTTTGGTAAGAAAAATGCATATAATGTAATCCAATGATCAATAAAACCTTTTATGGGTTTTCATCATTTCTTTTTTCTAGATCAATTAACGGAATAGTGATCTAAAGTATAAGATACTAAATTTTTTTGGTGTCATTTTCCATCAATCACAATTCGAATAAAATTCAAAAAACCATGGATTTTGTTATAACACATAAGACATGAATATATATGAAAATCAATAAAATCAATTTATGATAAAATTTTAATAAAAGATAAACATAAAATTACCATTATATTATAATTTTATTCTATGAAATCAATAGGTATTTTGACCACCATCATTCAAAAAAAAGTACACCCCCTAACAAACCTTACACTTGCTTTCAACCTCAAATTCATAATAATATAGACCAAAATTTTGACGAGTCAAAAAATAAAATTATTAAATTAAAAACCCTTTAAGAATTACTAGTTGAAATAGAAAATATACTTTCTAGAAAACTACCATATTGAACATTAAAAAAAATCAAAAATAATTGTTATTTTGGTACTAATAAGAGTAGAAAGTAAATTCACACTAAACCAAACAAAAATTGTTATAGGGAAATGAGTCCAATGAAATTATGGAAGTAAATTATGAAAATTATAAGATATAATTAATAACATAGTCTATAAAATAATTATAAGAAATTGAAAACACTAAACAACCCTTTCTACAATTGGCCGTATAATTGAATAAAATTTATGTGGAATACATTAAAAGGGAAATCATGAATATATTTAAAATGGTATAGATAAGAATACCCCTTATATAATAAATTAAATAGATTAAATGTATTTAATGTTACATAACAAACAATGAACCAAAAAAATAGTTAATATTGATAGTTTATGAGACATTCATGTATGAATAGTTACATCAATAATGACAACCCAATTGCCCACCAAAATGCCATGATCTAGGGACTTTTTTAAAATTCTAGTGATATTGAAGAAATTTAATTAACTAATTAATTATATGTCTTTGATAATAAATTATTTTGGTTTCTCATTAAATTATTGAATTATTTCATATATAGTAAATCAAACCAAAAACCATAATACTCAATCAGGACAATCGATTTACTACATTTCTAGCTATAGTTTTAGAAGGTGTACATGAAATAACCAAGAAACTAAATTTCCCTGTAGCCTTACATATATATAATATATTGGAATAAATATGTCCTTTTCAATACCCAATAAATCTTGATAGGATATATCTAAAGACAACATGGAAAATCACCATGTCTATGTTGGTAAAATGAAAATTTATTTTATATAAAACAAAATATATTTTAAGAAAATAAATAAATGAAGTCACCCTAGGAGGGACATTAAATATTCACAAAAACACCCTATGATGAACCCATTCCATGCAAAGAAACTGATATTTTTAATTAAAATATGAATATATATAATATATTATGATTTTAATAATTATAATGATTTGTTTACAAAAAATCATGTTTGATGAGAAAAAATTAAAATATGGGGTTACAAATAATTACATTCAGGAATTAATCTATTTATTAACAAATTATGAAACTAAATTTTTTTTACCAATGGAGTAACTCAAAATTTTGCTGGTTAATGAAAATAAACTTATTTCATTTCTAATTTATCCATTGAATCAAAAACAACAAAAATTACAACAAAATTTAATTATGTGAATTTAATTGGTAAAGATAAGTTTCCAATGATTATTTCTAGTAACATATAAACTATACATTTACTAAAAATCTCTAAAAATTTTATAGGAAAGATAAAATCCATTTGATATAGGCTAATTGATATGCATGACAACTATTCATGAATATTTATTCATGTAATATTTCATAAAAATGATGCTAAATATGTTATAAATCAATAATTAAGACTGAACCCATCTATTATGAAATAATTTAAAATTTAAATTGGGACATTGATAAAGGATGTATCCATATTATCTATTTTACTCCTAATGGTTTATCCTAATTACCATTGATCCTATTTTATTGGGAATCACCAGTTTCAGAATAAATTTAATGAGATGATCCATGTGAGTGTAAAAATCTACATGGGACCATTCATTGAATATTGGATGTTATAGAAATATTATAGGAAATAATATTTCCTAATAGCCTTCAAAAAAAAATATCATAATTTAATTAATTTAAATAACAAAATAATTAATTGAAGAATTTTTAGGATATTTCCACATGAACATTTCTCATAATCACTATTTGACAACTACTTTGACCATTTCATGTGGTACCTTTTCAGAAAAAAGGATTCTATTCATATTTGGTTCTCATAATAATTTCAAAATATATATGTTAATAATATTAAATAATATTATTTTTTATGGTCTTTTAGTGTTAAAAAAATGATTTAAATATTTTCAAAATGAGTTTTATTATTCCTTTTCAAATAATTATAATTTTTTTCAAATATTAATTGAAAATGACATTATTTTCATTATTAAAATTTTTAAATTCATGGTTAAAATAAACACTTTCCAAATATATGTGATATCACATAATGAAATTGATTGCTGTCATTTAATGACTAAAATCATCAATTCATGGCCATATCCTACATGTTTGAAACCTATTATAGAATTCATGGGACATGTTTAATCTTATAGAACATTTAATAAGTATTTTAACAATATAGATTTACCATTATACAATTTTCATCAAAAGGATACATGAATAATAATTGATTAATTTTGTATGAAATCCCTTCAGCAACATAAAAATGAACAGACATCACCACATGTGATAAAAAATCAAAATTTGAATCACCAATTCTTTCTTTTTTATGATGAAAAAAATTAATGTTTAGGGGTAGTACATTCCCAAAGGATCAATGATAAAATAATATTTTTTAATATATTTAAAACATACTAAAATCTACCCATAAAAATTATTTTTCAACTAATAATGCGTTTCTCACGGTTTTTAGGAATTAGAGATATTATAACATTTTTTCTTGGATAAATAATCTAGTGGGAATCATTTATAGATATTTTCAAGAATTTTTTATTCATAGAGTGGAATATTCCACCACCTTTATTATTATTCTAAAGGATATAGATCCATATTCATTTAAATAGTATAAGAAAATCATTATGATAAATTTTCCCTATAACATTCATGTTTCTATTTTTAATTGATGGATTATAATGTATATTCAATAATGGGTCTTTGATGAGATGTAGGGTTTCATAGGAGGTTGTTCCACACAAACATCCATTCCCATGGCCCATGAAATGGTTGGAGATATCAAAAAGATTTTCCCAGGGTAAAATATAGCCTAAAATATTGACATGGAAAAAGATTATGAAAGAGTATAGTTGATCTTAATTATAAGAGTCATAATTTGTGTTGTCTTCTTGAAACATGTGGTTTATCAATTCATAGGATGCTTTGGATCTCTGTGGTTTTTAGTCACCATCATGGGGAAAATACTTGGATTCATTAAATATATTATCGGGATAATATAAGGGAACCCATATCAACTAGTTTATTCATTATTAACAAGGAAACTTTCAGTATGTATCTAAATAAATGTAGAAGTAATAGTAGAGTTGAAACATTCTGGTGTAGTCTAAGAATCACTGGTATTTCTCAACACTTTTTTGTGGATGACCTTCTCCTTTTAATTAATGGAAACAATTGGACCATCAAATATCTTGAAAATATTCTTGATATATATTGAAAATGGCATTGTTAGCAAAAAATCATGGGAAGATTAGTGTTTACATTTCAAGAATATTCTTATAGGTAAGGGGAATGAAAATCCAAGAAAGGATGGTGGTCTCTATAATGAATTTTACCATGTATTATTTATTGGATCTAATATACTTATGTAAGATCCATATTCAGTAATTATATGGTATTTTTTATAATATTTCATCATGTGTTTATAACTGGAACACTGGTTTCTTCTCCCTTGGGAGCACATAAACCCAATTAATAATTTCTTGACCTCAATCCAAATGAATTTTTTATCATCCACCATGTTCCCAAAATGATTCAACATAATATCGAGAATATATTGGATGGATTAATATGGGATATCGAAATAGAGGGTTTGAAGAAATGATCCTCATTGAATAGGATGGATGAAGAGGATAAAGATGGTGAAATCAAACACAAAAATGTTACGGACACCATGACTTCATTATAGTTGATACTATAAAATGATTTGAAATATTGACGATCTATATTTGAAAATATTAACTTCAAAAAAATACGGGTCACATTTTGGTTACAATGGTGTAATATTTTCAATGATTTGGGATATACTGTTTCAGAACATCAGTACACTCCAACAACACTCAATGTGGATAGTGGGAAATAGATCAATTAATAAATGGAATGATAATTTGGTGGGGAGTAACCTAGGTTTACCTAGGCGTCTAATTCCTACGATTTCCTTCTCAAAATCCACCCTCTTTCCCTCATCCAACCATGATATTATAAATCCACACCAATACAATTTCTTAAAAAGTATTTAGATCCCAACTAAACCAAATATAATTTTCTTCACTATATCTTCATCTTGTATTATTATTCAAATGAATATCTATGTAAAATGCTTATAGACTTTGGCCACAATGAATGGGTTGGTATACTAGGCTACAATGATATCCCTTCTAAGATTAACTTCCTTATTTAGGACATCTAAAAACTATATCATCCTATAGTTGAGGGGATGTATCACAAGGGGGTATCCATATTTTCAAGTGTAAATGTTGTCGTGCCCCAATAGTGGAGATAACCTCTGACAACTTCATTGAAGGAGATGGTGTATCCTAGATATAGAATATCTTTAGTGTGTTCACTTGGTAGGATGTTCGTGCCCTTTACAATGAATAATTTTTTCACTAATGGGTTTTCTATTCAAATGATAACATTCATGAACATGTGGCGAGGTTCAAATTTTGGTGGAAGGGTATTGGATATTATATAATGAACATTAGAAGGCCATACATGAATTAATTACCAATTCCACTATGGCATTGAAGGTTTGGTCTAGGTTTTAAGAAGTTTAATTAGTTCCATTTCTCATGTATGGGGAGCTTTCTCCATCCTTGTAGTGGCTTATGGCTGGTATGGTTACTGATATAATGGTTTATATGCCATCATTAAAAGGTAAATTGTTCTTTTAGATTCCTCCTAAGAGACGAATGAAATTGAATGTTTATGGTTCATGCATGAATGGTTACATGCGGGAAATATGTACTATTTTTGATCATGACATCTTAGTAATCAATGATACTATTGTATGTTATGTTCAAGGAGAATATCTCATGATAGAATATACTAACATCCACAAAGTGTGGGATTTCTTTCAATCCCATGGTCATAAATTAGATTATTTGGAAACCAATTCATCTATTTTCCTCAAATCATAAGTGCATGGATTTTACCAATAGCATAATTAGTTTTACTCATACATGGAGAGAGTTGAATATGGTTTTTTTCATCTTATCTACCTAGAAAACCCCTAATTACCCCTATGTCATCTATAATGGTAAAAAATACCATCCACCTAAGAGTGTTAATATTTTAATTATCGATGCCCAGGGATGTCTGTAACACACCAGGGTAAATAAAGAATATGAAATTTTCATTTTTTTCCATATTTGTGAATAAAATATAAATATTACTTTAAAGGGGACGCTATGCTCGATGGCATACCCAATACGCAACAACGAGTTTCTTGGGAATCTTACGTTGCACTCTAATAATAAAATAATATTATTTTAAATGGTAGTTAACGCCTAGCCATTGTAATGGTGAGAATTAATAGAACTAACTAAAAAATTATTATATATGTTTGTCAAATATTTTTACTTTTTAAAATAAATTTTAAAATGTAAATGAATCCAATTTTAAGCGTAAATATTCTAATATTCTTTAAAAGGTCGATTAACCGCCTTTTGATGGAGAACCACACTTAAATCCTTTTTTGACAATTTTATACGTTATATTTGACAAAATAAAATTCTTTTTAGAATCAGGACATCAAAATTTACTTTGTATAAATTTTTGGTATTTTTCCGATAAAGTTCATTTTTTAATGAATAGTGTAAAATGTTGTATTGTAATTAAAAACCTCCATTTAATATAATTTATTTATATGATTAGATTATATTTTGAATTTGTTTTAATGTTAAATTAGATTATATTTTTACCATTTAATCCAATGGTGGTCATTGGAATTATTTTCACATTGAAATTGGACTTAAACTAGTGTCAATCTTTTAATAGATATTGTTTCTTAAAAACACGCTATTTGTTTTAACAGCGGTAATTAAATATTAAATTAATTAATTCAACTTATATGTTTTTAATTTTGTAAAATAGACATCATTTTTTAATTCGGAATATCAAAAATAGGTTAGGGTGAATTTTTGGTATTAATCTGAAAAACTTCAATTTTTGATTAATAGTGAAACCACTAAGTGGTGGTTAATAAACTGATTTTTCGTTTAAATGAAACTTTACCACTTCTGTGATATAAATTTCAAAAATCCGACATACATGGTCGTCATTAGGAAGTAAAATGTGGTTCAATGAGATTAAAATAATTTTTTTGGTGAATAGTAACTTTTAAGTTTTATTAATCGCGATTAAAGATAATTAGTGTAATTTATGGTAAAGATAATGTTATAATAATATGAAATGACCTTTAAAAATGTCCTATCCTTATTGGATGAGTCATGGCCGACCACGAAAATCCATGGGTCAACTTGGTGACCCCATGGAGCCACTTTGGTTAGAAAATGACATTAATAACTTTTTATTTAAAGTTAAAATTAAAATGTCACAAACATGTATTATTTTACTAATTTTTTTTTACATGGGGTTAAAAAAGCCATATTTTTTACTATAAATATTCATTAGAAATATAAAAATATTTCCTACATAATTATAGTTTTTTTTATAATTTTTATACATTAAAAAAATTAATTTATTTATGACACCGTGATGATGCAGTGATTACCTCATAAATGAACGATTTAAATAAAATGAGAAGATGTGGTGAAATCTAAGTCTTAAACTTATCAAAAACCTATTGGATGGGTGGATGTCAAAACCTTATCACCTTATCCTTGATATATATCCTTTTGGGACCTTTAAAATCCGAAAAGCATTATATAATAAAGTAATAGTTTATAAATTTTCAAGAGTGCCCCTCCTCTTCTCTTATAAAAGGCCCCCAAATCTACCACCTTACCCACACCTATAAAGCCTTTGGCTCAGCCAAACCCTACCCATTTTGTCTCTCCACATCCCTCTATTACTCATAGAATCCTCACTTTGGGAAGAAGTCTTTCGAAGGAAGCCTTTGAGCTCAAATCAAAAAGAGTTACCCGATTTAAAGGTAATGTCTTCTCTTATGTTCTTTTGTTTTATTTTGCTTCTCCAACCCCCTAAAATATTTTTATTCCTTTCTTTGGTAACAACACCAGTATCTTCAATATACTAGGATGTTTTTATAATAAGTATTAGAGAAAAACTTACACACACATCCATCTAATGGTTAAATAACATACTGTTTCTGTGGATGGGGAATTACTGCCTCACGAAACGATGATTGTTCAATATTCTTTTAACACCTTTAAAGGGGGCCATTATGATGTCAATGTATTTTATATATGATATATATGGTATTTATGTTTTATATATGCTTCTTTATTTTATATTTAAATCATACCTTTATTCTTTGCATGTTGTGAAAATGCGATAATTTCATATGAGGAAGTGCGGACAATCTCCCCCTCAAGTGATGTGACTCGTTCATGCAATACATGGAATGTATAAAGAATGAAATTAATGAACTTATGTGACCTATAAAACATATATATTATACTGGAATTATAATATATATATATCTCAATTATTTTTAATTCCATTAATATGACAATGAAATGAAAGTAGCGTTCATGCGTACGTACGACCTACCGTCTCCATGAATGGTGCATTTCATTTTTTTTATCTGCAAATGTTATGGAATAGTATAAAATTAATATGAACTGGATATATATTATATTTAAATCATTAATACTATTCTGAGATGATTTACTTATAACTAGATGGACAATCATTTTCAAACAAGTTCATTTTTGACTCATGTACCAAACATTGACAAAAACGTCTGATATGAAATCACATTATTAACCAATTATTATAACATTATAATATGTGATATTAACTGAATAATAATATTTAAATGAGGTCCTTAAGCAATTATAAATTTACCAAAGTTTATTATTCAGGAATATAAAGAAACGAACAAGACAATTTGGACTTGAGGTAACAGATCCTACCCCTCTCTTTCTTTTTAAGTACACTCTTTTATGTCATTACTTTTAAGCTCATCTTCCTTATGATTGGGATGTTATTTTATATTACTCTTATTTTAATTTTTATGTTCATATGATTAGAGACCCTATTTTCTCTCATCAATCCATTTTGTAATTTTTGAGTGGCGCCGTTAGGCTGCCGAATTTTCGTAAGGGATCCAACCTATTTCTTTCTTTTAAAGTACTCTATTTTATGTAACTTATTTTAATCTCATATTTATTATGTTGGGGGATGTTATTATATATTAATATTTCTGTAAATTGTATTTTAATATGATAATATACCCTATTTTGTTTCATCAATCCATTTTTTGGAAGTTTTAAGTGGTGTCGTTAGGCTGCCGAATTTTCGTAAGGGGTTTTTCATATCACTTTTATTCTCATGAGATTTATGCTACATTTTCCACCATTTACATTGATTGGTATATGTACTACCAATTATTCTATTATTTTTTTAATATAATTTTGTTTATGAGTATTTAAATAAATGTTGTATAGTCCTTATTTCATGGGGTGTACATTTCGAAAGTTACCCAAATCGGTAAGGGAACCTTTCACCCTCCTCTTTTTAAAAGACTTATTTTGTTATGTCTTTTAATTTACATCTTTTTATGTTGGGATATGTTCTTATATATAATTATTGATGTAAATTTTATTTCCAAGTGATGAGATACCATTTTATCACTCATCAACTAATTTTATGAATTTTAAAGTGACGCCTTTAGGCTGTTGAATTTTACGAAGGGAACTTCTTAACCCAATTTTGATTTCTTTGGGTTCAACATGTAGTTATTGAATATTTCATCCTTTGAATATGTTTTAATGACATTGGATTGTTTTAAACTTAATATCCCCTTATATTGGGTGTATTTATATTTGTCACACATAATTATGAGATTGATTTATCCTTAATTTAAGGATACTTTTGTTATAGGGGATTTCATCTCATTTTAAATTTCTATTGAGACTTAATTGTTGTTATACACCAATTAACTATTATATGGTGTATATACTATCCTTTGGAATATTATATCAGGAATCCCTTTATTCTCATGATATTATAAAGTTCTGATTAAATGTTATTCCTCAATTATTGTATTCAAGTGTCTCTCATTTTGTTAAAAACCCTTTAACTAAAATATCATTTTAAATGTTTTAATGATTATTCTTATAAATATTTATCATTAATATACATGTTTTCAGAATGGTTTTATGGATTTATTTATATGTATATTAATGGTTTAAAATGTTAAAATATTCAAAGTGGCATGGGACACTTGGATTCAAAAATCACTTTATTAAATATATTAAATGGTTTTGAAAATGGTTTTTAGAATGGATTCATTATTTCAATATCTTAAAATGTTACATTGTTATTGCAATGTGGGAATGTTATCTTTTCTTTATTCTTAAGTTATGTGCTATGATTATGTTATGATTCTTGGGCATTTTTTATAAAGACGGGTGGTTCCGTGATAAACTAAGGGCGGGTGAGCCTGATATAGCTCTCAAATGAATTGGGTAACACAAAGAGGTTAAACATTAAGGTTTATCCGAAGATATTTAGGGAATATACTGTGATGGGTATTCCAAACATAACCATGAGGGTTACTCCCTACGTAAGAATGTTATGAATGCCTCAAGTTACCTTTATGTATTATGATTTCTATAAGTTATTTGTAAATCTTATTATTTCATGAGGTATGTTAAATTGCTTATGCTTTATGTGTAAAGTATGATTTCATTGATTATTATGTATACATAGACTAATGTTTTATTTCTGTATTGTTATAACCCTTACTGAGCCTTTTATACTCATCCCATGTTTTTTTGAAATGTTTTTTCACAGGAAATAAAAATGAATTGGGTCAAGGATGAGATCAAGGAAATGTCAGGCTGTCTAAAACAAGGAACTAGACATGACTCTTATGTTCAAGAGTTTTAATTTTGTGAAATAAATGGAAGATGGTTAGATGTGTCTACTTTGTAATCGTTGATATGTAATAGTTATGTACTAATTCTCTAAAACTATAAACCTGAAAAGATCCTCAATGTGAATTATTCATTTAATTAAATAATAAGTAATTTTTAAGGCTGGGTACTTATAGTTAGTATCAGAGGTCAGTTTAGATAGCTTTAGAGGTTAGAGTGTTTTTAAGAATAAGTGACAAGTTGTGTATAACCACAATGGTTATTATATTAGATAGTGTCATTGTTATTTTGAAGGTTGGAATGACTTTGAGATAACTTGGATAATTATATCTTAGTGTTTATCTTCCTCTTTAGTACATTATGATTTTGTTGATATACTCACACTGACATTTTTGGTTTTAGTAAATGGATGGATCTAGCAGGCACCAAAGTGACAATGGGTTTGAAGGAAACTGTGGTGGTTCTCTGATTAAGAGACTGGATGAAATGGGGGATTCAATGAGAAATCTCGTGGTTATTCTAAACCAATTATCAGGAGTCATGATCAACCACTTGAACCTTGGTGAGTTCTCTAATGCATCATGTACGAGTGAAACAACTCGATGTGGAAGTTCAGGTAATAATTATAAAGGTAACCATTAGGGTTTACATGATCCTTACTTTTAAGGTAATTATGGGTTACTATATGTTATGATGGAATATGAACGACATGAGATAAACTTAAGGTTAAATTATGTTATGATTATTTTTGAAGATTTTATCTCATTTTGGGGAATGTTATAAGAATTATATAGTTTTGGAAAAAGGACAAAAAGCAGACCGTGTGACAACCCGTCGCATCGGACAGAGCTGTGGGAATCGAACCCACAACCAAAGTGCGACTGGTATTTATCGCCTACCATTGGACTACGTGAAGTCCCTGGTTATTTTGACTAATTTTTTTAGTTATATGATCTTATGAATCTAGAATAAATTGATTTTGTGTTATCTATGGAAATTATTAACCTATCATGGAGGATATGTGATTATGTAAATTACTTTTCAATATGAGACTTTAAGAGCAACTGATGTTATTTGGAGATAAATGTTAATTTGTACCTTGGAAGACTATGTGATTAAATCCTTCAAATATTTGGGTTTCAATCTTAGTTTGGTTTACTTTGAAGAATTTTATGGATAGATGTTTATTGAATGGTCTTTGTTGAACTTTGGGTATTGTTTGACAAATTTTGGAGATTAAGAATAGATTTTTTTTATAAAGGATTATCCTTTTTGGGTATTATATGATCTCATACTAACCTTTTTTGTTTTAGTTTTGGTTAAGGTCTAAAGACATGGGAAGTATATATTTCTCTTTTGTGGATTAGGTGTTTCTCTAGAAGTTGACTATAGCTCTCTTAATGTGAACAAGTCATCCTAAATACTCATATTTTGGAGAAAATATGAGCTCGTGTAAGAAATATAATAAAAGTTGAAAGTCAACATGACAAGTAAGTATGTTTCCTTATGTTTTATTTAAGCTCATAAATAAATTCCTCAATGAAAATTAACTTAAAAAAAAATGTTATCTGTTAATTTTTCCTACTGGGGAATCAAATATTGTTTAACCCATCACAAGTTTGTGATTTTCTTGTGGTTAACTTTCTCCTAAACATGTTTTCTATCACTCTCCATCAGAACATGACCCTTTGTTTTCTCCTCCATGTCCATGTTTTCCTACATGGAATCCTAATATGGGTTAACTCGGGTGACCTTTGTACTTCTCTTTCTTTATTTTAAAGTAATAGTTTTACTAACTCGTGTTCCGATGATTTTCGATGAAGTTTCCAAGCCCAATTTTAAAATTGCGAGGACGCAATTTCCAAAAGGGGGGAAGGATGTAACAACCCAGGTAAATAAAGAATATGAAATTTTCATTTTTATCCATATTTGTGAATAAAATATTAATATTACTTTAAAGGGGACGCTATGCTCGATGGCGTACCCAATACGCAACAACGAGTTTCTTGGGAATCTTACGTTGCACTCTAATAATAAAATAATATTATTTTAAATTATAGTTAACGCCTAGCTGTTGTAATAGTAGGAATGAATAGAACTAACTACAAAATTATTATATATGTTTGTCAAAGATTTTTACTTTTTAAAATAAATGTTAAAATGTGAATGAATCCAATTTTAAGCATAAATATTCTAATATTCTTTAAAAGGTTGATTGACCGACTTTTGATGGAGAACCCCTCTTAAATCCTTTTTTTGACAATTTTATATGTTATATTTGACAAAATAAAATTATTTTTAGAATCGGGACATCAAAATTTACTTTGTATAATTTTTTGGTATTTTCCCGATAAAGTTCATTTTTTAATGAATAGTGTAAATCGCTGTATTTTAATTCAAAACCTCCTTTTAATATAATTTATTTATATGATTAGATTATATTTTTAATTTGTTTTAATGTGAAATTAGATTATATTTTTACCATTTAATCCAATGGTGGTCATTGGAATTAATTTCACTTTGAAATTGGACTTAAACTAGTGTCAATCTTTTAATAGATATTATTTCTTAAAAACACGCTATTTGTTTTGACAGCGGGAATTAAATATTAAATTAATTAATTCAACTTATATGTTTGTAATTTTGTAAAATAGACATCATTTTTGAATTTGGAATATCAAAAAGAACTTAGGGTGAATTTTTGGTATTTTTCAGAAAAACTTCAATTTTTGATGAATAGTGAAACCACTAAGTGGTGGTTAATAAACTGATTTTTCATTTAAATGAAACTTTACCACTTTTGTGATTTGAATTTCAAAAATCCGACATACATGGTTTTCATTAGGAAGTAAAATGTGGTTCAATGAGATTAAAATAATTTTTTTGGTGAATAGTAACTTTTAAGTTTTATTAATCGCGATTAAAGGTAATTAGTGTAATTTATGGTAAAGATAATGTTATAATAATATGAAATGACCTTGACACATGTCCTACCCTTATTGGATGAGTCATGGCCGACAAATATAATCCAAGGGTCAACTTGGGAACCCCATGGAACCACTTTGGTTGGAAAATGACATTAATAACTTTTTATTTAAAGTTAAAATTAAAATGTCACAAACATGTATTGTTTTACTAAAACAATTTTTACATGGGGTTACACAAGTCATATTTTTGACTATAAAAATTCATTAGAAAGATAAAAAGCTTTACTACATCATGATATTTTTTTATAATTTTTAGACATTAAATAAGTTAATTTATTTATGACATCGTGACAATGTAGTGATTACCTCATAAATGAACGATTTAAATAAAATGAGAAGATAGGGTGATATATATGTCTTAAACTTGTCACAAACCTATTGGATCGGTGTATTTCGAAACCTTATCACCTTAACCTTGAAATATATCCTTTTGGGACCTTTAAAATCCGAATAGGATTTTATAATAAAGTAATATTTTATAACTTTCCAAGAGTGCTCCTCCTCTTCTCTTATAAAAGGCCCCCACATATACCACCTTACCCACACATATCAAGCATTTGGATCAACCAACCCCTACCCATTTTGTCTCTCCACATCCCCTTATTACTCCTAGAATCCTCACTTTGGGAAGAAGTTTTTCCATGGAAACCTTTGAGCTCAAATCAAAAAGAGTTACCCGATTTAAAGGTAATGTCTTCTCTTATGTTCTTTTGTTTTATTTTTCTTCTCCAACCCCCTAAACTCTTTTTATTCCTTTATTTTGTAACAAAAACAGTATCTTAAATATAATAGGATGTTTTTACAAGAAGTGTTAAAGCAACACTTACACACAAATCTGTCTAATGGTTAATGAACATATTGTTTCTGTAGATGGAGAGTTACTACCTCACGAAACGATGATTGTTCAATATTCTTTTAACACCTTTAAAGGTAGACATTATGATGTTAATGTATTTTATATATTATATATATGGTATTTATGTTTTATATATGATTCTTTATTTTATATTTAAATCATACCTTTATTCTTTGCATGTTGTGCAAATGCGATAATTTCATATGAGGAAGTGAGGACTATCGCCCCCTCAAGTGATGTGACTCATTCATGCAATAAATGGAATGTATAAAGAATTAAATTAATGAACTTATGTGACCTATAAAACATATATATTATACTGGAATTATAATATATATATCTCTCAATTATTTTTAATTCCATTAATATGACAATGAAATGAAAGTAGCGTTCATGCGTACGTACGGCCTACCGTCTCCATGAATGGTGAATTTCATTTATTTTTATCTCAAAATGTTATGTAATAGTATTAAATGAATATGTACTGGATATATATGATATTTAAATCATTAATACCATTCTGAGATGATTTACTTATAACTACATGGACAATCATTTTCAAACAAGTTCATTTTTGACTCATGTACCAAACATCGACAAAAACGTTTGATATGAAATCACATTATTAACCAATTATTATAACATTATAATATGTGATATGAACTGAATAATAATCTTTAAAGTAAGTCATTAGGAAATTATAAATTTACCAAAGTTTATTATTCAGGAATATATAGAAACGAACAAGACAAGTCGGACTTGAGGTAAGGGATCCTACCCCTCTCTTTCCTTTTAAGTACACTCTTTTATGTCATTCCTTTTAAGCTCATCTTTCTTATGATTTGGATGTTATTTTATATTACTCATACTGTAATTTTTATGTTCATATGATGATAGACCCTATTTTTTCTCATCAATCCATTTTGGAAGTTTTGAGTGGCGCCGTTAGGCTGCCGAATTTTCGTAAGGGATCCAACCTCTTTCTTTCTTTTAAAGTACTCTCTATTATGTAACTTATTTTAAGCTCCTCATTCTTATGTTGGGGTATGTTCTTATATATTACTCTTTCTGTAAATTTTATTTTAATATGATAAGATAACTTATTTTATTTCATCAATCCATTTTTTGGAAGTTTTAAGTGGTGTCGTTAGGCTGCCGAGTTTTCGTAAGGGGTTTTTCATCTCACTTTTATTCCCGTGAGATTTATGCTACATTTTCCACCATTTCCATTGAGTGGTATATGTACTTCCCATTATTCTACTATTTGTGTAATATACTTCTGTTTATGAGTATTTACATCAATGTTTTATAGTCCTTCTTTCATGTGGTGTACGTTTCGAAAGTTACCCAAATCGGTAAGGGAAGCTTTCACCCTCCTCTTTTTAAAAGACTTATTTTGTTATGTATTTTAATTTACATCTTTTTATGCTGGGATATGTTATTATATATCCTTATTGATGTAAATTTTATGTCCAAGTGATGAGATACCATTTCTCTCTCATCAACTAATTTTATGAATTTTAAAGTGACGCCGTTAGGCTGTCGAATTTTACAAAGGGAACTTCTTAACCCAATTTCGATTTCTTTGGGTTCAACATGTAGTTATTGAATATGTCATCCTTTGAATATGTGTGAATGACCTTTGATTGTTTTACACTTAATATCCACTTATATTGGGTGTATTTATATTTTTTACACATAATTATGAGATTGATTTATCCTTAATTTAAGGATACCTTCGTTATAGGGGATTTCATCTCATTTTACATTTCTATTGAGACTTCACTATTTTTATTCACCAATTCACTATTATATGGTGTATATACTATCCTTTGGAATATTATATCATGAATTCCTTTATTATCATGATATTATAAAGTTCTGATTAAATGTTTTTTCCTCAATTATTGTATTCAAGTGTCTCTCATTTTGTTAAAAACCCTTTAACTAAAATATCGTTTTAAATGTTTTAATGATTTATTATTATAAATATTTCTCATTAATATGCATTCTTTCAAAATGATTTTAAGGATTTATTTATATGGATATTAATGGTTTAAAATGTTAAAAGCTTCAAAGTGGTATGGGACACTTTGATTCAAAAATATATTTATTAAATGTTTTAAATGGTTTTTAAAATGGTTTTTAGAATGGATTCATTATTTCAATATCTTAAAATGTTACATTGTTATTTCAATGTGGGGATGTTATCTTTCCTTTATGCTTAAGTTATGTGTTATGATTATGTTATGATTCTTGGGCATTGTTTATGAAGACGGGTGGTTTCGTGATAAACTAAGGGCTGGTGAGCCCGATATAGCTCTCCAATGCATTGGGTGACGTGAAGGGGTTAAACGTTAAGGTTTCTCTCAAGATATTTAGGGAATATAATGTGATGGGTATTCCAAACGTAACCATAAGGTTTACTCCCTATGTAAGAATGTTATGAATGCCTCATGTAACCTTTATGTCTTATGATTTCTATGAGTTATTCCTAAATATTATGATTTCATGAGGTGTGTTAAATTGCTTATGATTTATGATTAAAGTATGATTTCATTGATTCTTATGTATACATGGACTAATGTTTTATTTCCGTATTGTTATAACCCTTACTGAGCCTTTTATGCTCATCCCAAGTTTTTTTGAAATGTTTTTCACAGGATATAAAGATGAATAGGGTCAAGGATGTGATCAAGGAAATGTCAGGCTGTCTAAAACAAGGAACTAGACATGACTCTTATGTTCAAGAGTTTTAATTTTTTGAAAAAATGGAAGCTGAGTAGATGTGTCTACTTTGTAATCTTTGAGATGTAATAGTTATTTCCTAATTCTCTAAAAATCTAAACCTGAAAAGATCCTCAATGTGAATTATTCATTTAATTCAATAATAAGTAATGTTTAAGGCCGGGTCCTTATAATGTCACTATTTTGGACACCCATGACTTGTATGGGACATTCCCCCCTCTCCATTATTTTCAATATAAATTATTTACATTAGATGGATTATATTGTTTTCATGGAACTATATTCATTGGATTATCAAATTAAGAATAAGATAAGTTCCCGATAAACCATGAAAAATCTATGTTGAAAATTTTGAGATGTAAATTATTGTTAAAAATGACTGATGTGTAATTCAAAGAAATCACAGGACTATAGAAACAAATATTACACCACCTAATTAGAATAAATTTCACTACTGAGATATGTATGTCATATAATAAACCATTTAATGAATTGATTCTAGGTGAGGAAACTGACTTTATTAATAGTTAAGTACCATGGTATGTTGACATGGAGATTTCTATTATTACATCCAAATTTACTCCACCCCATAACCCTAATAAAATAATAGTTTTAATGGTTGATTCAATGTTCTATGTATGTTATAATATATATATATATATATATATATATTGAAATTGAAAAAACTAAATAATTACAATAATAGATTTCATTCCACTAAAAAGAACATGCCTCACGTGGTCGGGGAATTTTAAAAAATTTCAACCGTTAGCCCATCAGACGCTTGCTCTCTGATAGTTGTGGAAGTTATAATGCCCATTTACTGAGGTTCTACTTCCATAGATATTGGATTCTCCCCATGGTATGGATCCACTGACCCCTCCCATAAGATTTAGCGTCTTAACGTATCCTTCAAGGAAGCACTTTGAGGCACATACAACTGCTCTCAGATGCATTATTTTCTAGAAATCATCTTGATCTCCTCCTCAGTACTATAGGATGGTTCATATTTGACGATGAAGGTACCAACATCATCCTTTATCGAAGAAGTTTATTGTTTACAGTGGACTGTTGTAGTGTGTTTTGGTTCAGTGAAACCACCTCTACACATCTTCAAGTGAATTTTAGAATCTAGGGAATTGAATGCTCTGAATCATATATATACCATTTAGAGAAATTTATTTTTTCTAGATTTATCGTCAGAATCTGAATTCACTCAAGTGTGGTGAATCCCCCCTGGTATTTCTATCGCTAGTAGTTCAACCTTGTCTAATGGTCTATAGAGCTTCACAAGGGTAAACAAAGTCCCTGCATGACGGTGTGGCTCAGCCTTCCTGGGCTCCCGTTTCCCTTATAGAAAAGGTCCATGCTCAAATATATAGGTTACACTCTAAGAGGCATTCTATGAATGGATGACTATACTCATAGTGGAGAGGAATCCTTGGTGTTTCACATTTGCATAGATCTGGAGTTATCCTTCCCAATTTCGGAGAAGCTACACCTACAGGTGGAGGACCCGTACAAATGGTCCCAAAACATTGTTTACCCAATATTCCCAAGGTATTGTTCTTCATGTCTCCTATAGGGAAACTCATTGATGTTTCTTATGAAATGGTGGAATGACATCTGGAACCAGTAACTGATAGGGGACCCAAAGGAAGATCACTCTTATCCATTGCAGTAAAGAACAAGTTTTGGCCCTTCACAAAAGTCATCGAGGCATGAAACATCATCACCATCAAACACTGATCAGCTCCCCATGTCACTAGCTTTAAATGAACCCACTTCCTCTCTAATGGGATGGGATGGATGCCTATATTTGGTGATTGAACTCTGGGTTCACAATTCCCCCTCTTGGCATTTCCGGAAAACATCGCCTAGTTGTGCAGCCCTTCCCTCATGTTCTCTAAAGGTGGTCTGTTGGAAAGGTTTTTTAGCTTCCCTCTTAAGAGACTTGGATCCCTTCACTTAACATTACCAATTAAAATTATATCCTCATTCTATTATGACGGTCAAAAAACCCCAGTGAGTGGATCCTAGGGATCTCATCCCGTTCCCACCCCAGAGGGTGATCGAGGAGAATATATAATCAATAACAAATTGATCAGAACCCTAGAAGAACCCCTCCATACTAGAAATCCTAACTTGTCTCCCTAGTCTTTAACAAGTGTTGTAATAGGAATGTCACTAAATTTCTCTTATTTGCTTCACCCAACACCACTAAAACAACTCAATATGAGCCCAGGTATGTGTACCAGATTGAGAATGAAACAGAAGGAACTCCGGGAGTTCTCAACCTCCATCCAGAAAGAGACCATGGTGCCTAGGGCCAATGATATGCTACATTATTATCAATGACTCCTATACTCATTTGTAACTCTTGAGGTATCAGTGAAAGGGTTAAAATAGAATTCAAATCCTTAGATTCCAAGAAGAAAAAGTCTTATATTTCTTTAAATCTTGAACCCAAATAGAGCCCAAACAAATTATTGAGTTTACTCGATGAATTAGGACTCATGAATCCATGCATGCTAATCCCATAAATAGGCACATATGGATATTATAGACCAAATACATCTTGGTAGATATGATCGAGGTGGGAGACCAATATATCACGATGAAGATAACCAATGATAGAAACACATTATTTGTGTCCTTTATCTATGGAAGTTGTGAACCACAAAGAAGATAAGATCTATAGATTGATATGAATGATTTATACCTAGGTACCCTACCAAGGATCTTAGGTGGTGACATAAACATCATATCAGACCCATCTGAGAATAAGGGAAGGTGACCATTCCCCAAAAGGTGACTTTGGACTTCGCACAGTTTATGGCGGTCAATCCCAACTAGACATGGGATATTCATGTGACCGTGTTACATGGTTGAATAACCAAAAGGTAATCTAACACTACTAGAGCCTCCTTATAATACCCAGACCACTTCGGGACATTCCTTTGTAAAAAACTAGTTGGTGGGGTGTTTTGGGAGGCAACAATAGATCGTTTAAAGAGTTTTACATCTTTCCAGTTTTTCCATCGGTGAGTTAGTGGAATGAGCATCAGTGATTATAGGGAATAAAAATTAGTTATTTTAGGGTGTCAGCATCGGTATGTTAGGGGCATCAATTTCGATGACTCGATGCATTGGTAGGTCACATCGTTAGCTGGTTGGGGTGTTAGTGAGTTAAAGGTGTCAGTGTAAATGAGTCAAGGGCCTCAATGCTATGACATCGGGGTCAGGGAGTCAATGGGTCATAGTATTGGTGAGTAATTATGTTGGTAGATCAGTGACAACAACTTAATGTTGGTAGGTCATGTAGGTATCTCACCCTTCAGTAGCTCAACATCAGTGACTCACCCATCAGTGACTCATTTCCAGCTTTTCCAGTTTTCCCAGTTTTTCTAGTTTTGTCCCTCTTACATTTTATTTGACATAAAATGAGTATAAAGACTTATTTATGATTTTATAAGGTTGTTATAAATGATATTAAGAATGTATTAAATATCATAACATTTCGGGGGATTTGAGATGCTCAAACCGTGTGATCTTGACCACAACCACACGTTGATTGCTTTTGGAAACCATTCCTCCTTTAATATTGGATATGTATATTCAATACTGGGATCTTACCATCCTAGTGTGTTTTCCATTCATTATTGGTGAGACTAGAGTGATACCCTCTAGAAGAGTCATGCAACTATTCTAGATCCCCCTCTTACTCAGTTTTCTTAGGGTTTCCCGCTACTCATGTGATCCCCCTATTCTTGGCATAAAGGGGAGTTTTGGTCAACTATTGTTTCAAGTAGGAATTATTATACCTCTCGATTATTTTTCTTCATGTGGGGTGGGTATACTAATATTTCTTCATGAACAATGTATGAATAATTTTCTTAAAAAAATAAAAAACTAATAAGGGAATATGATTATAAAGGTAATGGGGTCAATGAAGAAATGGTCTAGGAGGGGGTTGATGTTGATCGCATGTTTTAATTGTCATCATTGATTATTTTATGGTTGTTGTGGCTGTATTCATTCTAAAAAAATGGCTGTTGGTGGTATTATTTGGTGAACTGGTGATGTTTTGTTTTTTTCATGATAATTGATAATTGACTATAACATGAAAATTTTCTAATCACATATACTTGGATAATTGAAATAGATTTCCTAGATAAAAACCCTTCTTTGATCACCCCTATTTATCAAAGTGTACTTAGGGAATAGTATTTACCAAATCTGAATATATCATGTTTGATAGGTGTGGCTAAGTGCTGTGTTATGTTGGGATGTGGTTTGATGGTAGTTGTTGTCAGCATGGTGTGTGGGGAAGTACAAGTGGTGTGTTGGAGTCTCAGGTTGAGAGAATGGTTGATTGTGGAATGTATGGACTTATAGGAAGTGGGAATGCCTCTTTTTATGTTATGGAAATCAAGATACGTTGTGTAGTGGGACTGAAAATGTGGTTATAAATTGTTATGTAGTGGGACTGCATCCAGGAAATGTTTGGGTAGTAGAGCTGTGGGGCTGGGTTGAGTCGTGACCTCAAATTTATAGGTGTATTTTCTGTGGTGTTATTATGCAGTGGGGCTTCCATGATTCTTTGCAATAGCCTGATTGTGTGGTATAACTTTGAATAATGGTAGTTGATAGTGGTTGAATGAGTTTCTAGGAAAAAATGGGGTGTGTATTGTAACTGCAAGTTGGTTGTTCTCTTGTTGCTAATATGAATGGGTTTTCAAATGGAAATTTCTTACCTTGGTATTTTCCTTTGGGTAGTTCTACAATACAATAAATTAAACGCTATAATTAATTAATAGAAATTGGTTAATCGAAATGGGGTTGGGTTATTCTTTAGTAGTGGCTATTGTGTGTTTGTGCATACATGGGTAGGAGAAAATGTTGTTTTGTGTGGGTGGGTTGTTTGTTTTGGGGACTATAGGTTTGTATGATTTCTTGTTTACTTATAGTTATAAATTGTAGTTACTTTTGATTTCTATATGCACCCCACCCTTGTTGATCACCATGTGTTGAACACCCCCATTCATGGATGAGGGTGTCTTTCCCAACATCCTCGTGAGAGGATGGATGGTTGGTTACTAACTTTATTCCTCGCACCCTATTCTGATTCAAACCGCTCATGCGTATCCGAGTAGGCTGTAATGGTTTGAGTATTACCGTTGTCCCATATCCTTTGGGTAGGTTTGTTGTGAATTAGGGGATCAAGTGTTTGCGGTCTAGGTTTGTTTTCCCAAGTGTCTTCGAGATGAGGCCCGTATGTCTGTGGGCGAGACACATGGTGTGGTTGTGGCTCAGGTGTCTACAGGCGGGATTTTGTGCGTGGTTTGAGGCCCATGTGTGTGTGGGAAGGTAGTGGTAGTGGGACTATGTTTTGGAAGAGTGATATCATAAATATGTTTTCTTTTAGAAGTGAGCATTTTACCAGGGGTAAAGTGGTATGGGGTACTCAAATGTCGATGTGATTATACGACTACTTTACTTGACTCACATTATTTGGCGAGTGTGCCTTGGTGTGGATGGGCTGGTTAGTACTCCATGGTAGGTGCTTTGAGGTTCCATTATTCTCTCAAAAGAGCATAAGTATGTTCCCCCAATTGTGCACATGTTGCATTAGTTTTCTTAATTAATATACTTGTATAATCACCCTACATTTGTAAAATTGTTTTATGGTTTCCATGAAAACATTGAGGATCATCCTGGACTTTACTAGAGGCAGGTCATGACATGCCTTGACCATTTTCTAGCCATCATCCATGTCTTATCTATTATTCCTAATTCTAAGGTAATTCATTTGGTTATAGGAATTTCATACCATTCTACGTTGTTTCTCTCCTTGTCTCCTTGGAAAGTTTCACAAGAATGGTTTAGGTTTTTTAACCAGTGGATAAGTGATCTGGGAAACTAACAACTGTTAAGGTATATATAGGGAGAGATGAACCAGGGTCCCTTATGGGTTGCTCTCCACACCAAGTGGAGGTGACTCAAATAGGGTTTACTAACATGGGATAGGAACCTACATCCTCCGGATAAGAACATGGATGAACTGAAAAATAAAATTTAGTCACTGTAAACCAGGATGGAGGAGGCCTGTGAAGATACGATTTATAATAACCCCATGGATAAAAAGAATACATGGTTTGAAATGGTACTCTCAGAGGAACAAAAGGCAAGGGAAAGCTCATGAGTAAAAAAGGATACCTGAAGGGGATAAGAACAACACCTACTTCCATGCATGCATCAGGGAGAGGAGACATACTATAAAACCCAAATTTTCCCTAGAAGATGGAACCCACATTGATGATCAAGATGTTTTTGGAGGAATGGAACATATTCTCTTCAAATAGATTCTTACAGGATAGAGCATGAACATTCCCAGTGGTTTTATGGAAGGGGGTGAAGAGTTTTGGTGAGGGTTTCCAAACCTTTCCTATGACCAGAACAATGCATTTTTAGAAGGGATCCTTGAAGAGGGACAAATCCACATGGCCATGGTGAACCATAACCCAGAAAGTGCACCAGGTCCTTAATGTTTTTCTAGATGATTCTACCGAGGCCCATGGGAGGTGGTCATGCATGAAATTATAGCAGTGATTCAGGACTTCATCATGGAGAAAGCCTACCGTGAGTATCAAGTTCTACAGACCTCATTCTCATACCGAAGTTTAGGGATCCCTCCTCCCATAAACACTATAGACTGGTGAGTATGTGAAACTTCCCCTACAATATCCCTTCAAGACTCATCAATGTAAGGCTATCTAAAAATCTTCCATGGTGGATCTCCCTTGAGAAACATGGGTTCGTGAAAGGCCTATAAATCCATGGGGAGATATCACTACTTCATGAAATGATGAGAGATATTAACACCAAGTCACACAGATCCAATATAGCCATCAAGTTGGACATGATTAAGGCATATGATCATCTTGAATGTGGCTTCATCAACAGAGTTCTAGATAGGATTGGTATATCCCCCATGGCCTGTGGCCTCATCTTTAGATGTGTTATCTCCTCATGGTATGTTGTTTTGTTTTTTGTGGCAGACAAATTAATTCATTAATGAAAATCATGGTCTTCATTAAGGGGACCCCATGTCCCCAATAATCTTTATCCTAATGAAATATGTACTTAGCCACATCATTAATAAAATAATTTCCAGTGGAGACATCCTTCCCTACCGAAGAAAGATAAGACTACACCCCATCTTCCACATGATGTTTATAGATGACACAATCATCTTCATGAATGTGGGTAGGAGATCGATGAATTATATCAACAAAATAATTGAAGAATATTGAAATTGGAGTGTTTAGGTTATAAACAAGTACAAGATTATGATATAAATCTCAAATAAATGTGCTATAAGTTGGGCCTGAAATCTGTTCAAGAAAATGGGTATGTTGCGAGGAAACTTTCGAATTAAATACCATGTCACCCCATATGATCAAGTAGAATGAATATAAGACATTTTTATCATGTGATGAATCAAATTAAAAGTCAGGTAATCAACTGGAAAAACCACTTTTTATCCTTTGGAGGCCGAATTTCATTGGTTAATAGTGTCCTATCATCCATGGTAGTCAATTCTTTTTCATCCAGTGACATTCTGAAAGGAGTAATCAAAACCATAGTCAAAATATTTGTGGGGTTCATCTAGGATATGTCATCAGAGGAGAAAATACACTAGGTCTCATGGGAGAAAATGGAACAACCCATTAACAATGGAGGGATCAGTGTCAAAGGACTAGGGTACACCATCCACTACATGAACATGAAACTGGCATGGAAAACTATCGAAGAGTTTATGATGCGTGGAAAGGATATATCCTACAACTATAGTGGAACTTTGGTCAAGATATCTATTCATGATTCTCCCCTCTGGTCTAAGAACTATAACCTCATCCTGAGTCTGCAAAATAACTCGTGATGGAATGTAGAAGAGGGTAATATTCTTTTTTGGCATCACAACTGGGCAGGAAGGGTGTTAGGCTACCTGAGATATACTACTCCCACTATATTCTTCAATGATGTGTGCCTAAATCCTTATTTATTCATATCAGTTTGGGATATGAGGTATAATTTTTTTTTAAAATAATTGACCTCATCTTAGAACCAGATAGATACATTTTCACACCTTCAAACTCATGGAGATTAAACTCTAAGGACTTATGATGATCATCCAATCCACGGGACCAACATGATAGATGGATTGGTTTGGTGTGGTGTAACAAGATTCCAAATAAATATAATTTTCTAGTGTAGAGAATTAGGAACCAACAAGTATCGCCAGATGATAACATTAAGAAGATAAGCATTATCAAGGCTTCCGGTTGCCACTACTATAAGAACAATAAGGACGAGAGCTCAAACCACATATTATTTGAAGGGGAATGGGGGCACAAAATATGGAGATTCATTCATAAGTTCACTACATATTCTTATAGGGACACATGTGATGCATCATTCCTCAATAGGTTGTTTCAGGGGAAGTATGATACAGGTCTGGAAAATAGGATGAGATCCATGATACTCAATGACAATTGATGGTGCCTATGGCATGCTAGGAATCTGGCCAGATATGAGGGTTTTAATTCCACAAAGAGATACATTATAACAAAGACAGAAATCCTATTGAAAGATATGGTGACCCTCATCAATAACTGGAAGGATTCACCATCCTTATGGGCTCTGCATATCCCCTACTCTATGGCCCCACATCTCACCCCCATGCTATAATAAAGATGGGTGAGGTGGATCCCCTGATAAGATGGTCTTAAGATCAACACAGATAAGGAATGTGTTTTGTGTGACATGAGATGAGGTGGGGTCACTAAATATTATTGGGGGAGTGTGATTCTGGCTTTTATATCTCACTTTGGTAGTGGAAATTCCTTACTAGGAGAGGCCAAGGTGGTCCTTACTTGGAATAAACATTGAATCCAAGAGAATTTCTGCCTTTAATAGGCGGAGAATGATTCCATGATCCTTCATGATTACTTGTATATAAAAGGTTCCACACCTTGGTTGATCTATTAAATCATAAGGAAATAAAAATATCTCCTGAAGAATAGTATAAAAGTGAACCACACCTAGTGAGAGGGGAATCAAGTAGCGTATCACCTAGCTTCTCTTGGGGACCAAGGTACCAATGCAACTATACAATCAAACATTACTCACAATAAACTAGATGGAGTTACTTTGATTCGAGGGGATTCACTTGGTATACATTTCTTTAGACCTCTATAGGCCCCACTGGCCTTATTTATTTGTATTTATTTTCCTTGAATAAAAATTAAATGATGATTATGAATGTTGATATAGAGACAATCTAAATTTTTTTCTATACACTAGATTATTATAGTCACATTGGAAGACAATGATATGATAATAATTATTCATATTTAAGAATATAATGAAAACCATTTCCAATGAATTTCAATGATTTATATAAAACAGGACACACATTTCACTTTACTATAAATATCTCAAAAAACGAATGATAAACATTCTAGACAAGTGATTTTTTTAAAACATTGATATATGAAAAATGGAATTTTTGCATTACATTATGATTTATTTTACATATTCATTAATAATAATTGGTATATATTACATTTCAATATGTTTGGAATTATAATACACCCAACTGATTCTATATTTGACCACATAATAAAACATAATAATACAATAAACATGATTCCATACATGCTTGTTTATGGGAATAACTATCAAATTATTTTGGAATTTGATTTTAAATCCTACTAGGTAGTTAATAAGTTGAAATTAGACTTAGATATTTTTTTACCAAATTAAGGTGTAGATACTTGGGTTGAAAAATTAAGAAGATTAGGGCTTGAGAATGAAAATAATATATAAAGTATGAAGATATAGTAGAAAATAGAAACTTGTTATTCTATAGAAAACACCATCCATGAGAGAAACTACTAGTGTACAATTCCAGGATTTAATTCATGCAAGATAAACTATATTCCAATGAAGAGGGAATATTTGTATCTATTAATTCTATACCTTATTGTTCAGGTTTATATTTTTTGAGGATAAGGAATTAATACCATCACAATGAATGGAAAAATAATGAACAAATACTATGAGATCATCTCATAGTATCCCTTTGATAAGATAATACACATCTAGCCCTTTTTTAGGTGAACATAAAAAATAAACCATCACCATTCCTCAATTAATATTTATCATATACCATAATATATTAATTATATTTAAATATTTATAATTCCCCATGTAAAATACATGAGATATATTTTGAGAGTATACATATCTATAGTTTAGTAGCTTCTGTGTTTTTTATTTTTCTTTTTTTATTTTGTCTAAATTAAAATATTTTGAGATAAAATGAGATCCAATATTTTTTAATTGGATGTAATGAAAGATTGAGAATATGGAAACATTTTCCATACATAAGGAAAATGAAATTTAAATCAAACAGTTTTTGGTGAATCAAAATTTTGAAACTAAACCATAATAAAATAGAATTTAGTCATGGATAACTTTTATAATAAAAAAAGGTAACACCTCCAGGATCAAATCTGAATTTAAATATGATAAATTATATAAAATATAATAAAATTTATGGATGAGATCATATCTATAAAATTAATTGATATAATAAATTAATTTTTGTATGATTCAGATTTTTTAATTATGGTTTTATCAATATGACAATAGGTGTTAAAAATTTATATTATATTCCATTTTTATTAAAAATATATTTGGGGGATTCATAATGTTTATAATCACGTAGTTACATATTATTTTTACTCAATAAATAAGTATTAATAAGATTTATGGATAGGATGAATCCTATATGAAATTAATTATAACAGGTGATGGAATGATTTGGGAAACTTTTAACTCAAAATAAGAATGGGTTGATGATGTATCATAATGATTTATAATATGTGTTATGGAAGTGAGATATCAGTTAATAGAGTTGGAATTTTAGAAAGAGGGATTTATGAATGTATTAAATTTAGGGAACACAATTTGCTAATTTATTTTCACGTAACCTTCATTGACCTAAGTAGTCTACTAGAGAGGACTCTAAAACTTTTAAGAATATAGAATATGATTACTTTTTGACAACATCTAATTCAAGTGTTGGGGAAGTTATTCATGAAAAAATTTATTATTTTCTATCATAATATTTTAAATTTATCCACTCAAACTTGTTAATCATGAGTATTTTAAAATTTAAAAATCATGTTGAGTTTCTAGGTATATTCTAGCCATTTTACAACCAAATGATACACTAAGAATAATAAATATTTTTTAACATGCATGTGTGAGACTTTTCCCCTTGAAAAATAATCCTCAAATCAATATTTAAGGATATATTTTCCTTTTAATAGATCATGCATCCCCATTTCAATATTATATCTATGATAATTTAATATAGTGATCGATCATGAGTCTACATCGGCTGTTAACCCTATGTGTGTCCCCTCTAATATTTTATTTTCTATGGCCAATATTATATCTCACATATATATAATGATATAATCTCATAATAAAATATTATGTTATTTTTATCTAAATTTATCTTGTAGTGTGAATATAATGAGTAATGTTAAGAATTAAATGTTGTGAATTCTAATCATCATAGACTAAAGAGTATGTCTTATTCACAATAGAATATATAATCAATACTTAAGAATATATTTATTATAATTTTTATTTATTTTCCACTCCCCTTATTATTAACCAATCAATTTGACCTTTCATTGATCTATCATGGCTATAACTATAATAATTATACTTCGAGGAATAATATTGTAGACTCCATCTATTTTGAACATTAAGTGTATCCACTTGTCAATATAATATTTTATAAAATGAATCATCAAGAAGGAAATGCATTATCATGGATGTAGAAAATTAAAATATAATTATGGATATCTATTTTTAATAACATGTAAATATAATTTCAATATTATGTTTCCAAAAAATGGAGTCCTAAGATCAAAATCAATGTCTATCAAAATTTTAAAATAATTTAAACATGATAAATAGAAAGTATTCTCAATATAATGTTGTATAAACCTTTAGCATGAATATGAAATATTAAAATCCTATATTGGTCCCATTCATTAATATACATTCATATAGAATTCATGAAAGGATTATAGGGAGAAATGGAATCTATGTTTAAGATTTTTAAACAATTCAATAAATAGGGAAAACAAATGGATTGGTGGTGCATGATACTTATCGAAGATTGATTCTATTGATATTATAGGAGTTCATCCTTCAATAGAGAAGTAATGGAAATATCATATAATATATATGTAATTAACAAGGATTATCATGTTGATATATATAATTATCAAGGAGGATGAACAAGGTTATAAAATGCGATGAAAATTCTCATGAATTCAGACTATTATATTAATGTTTTCTATTTTACTTGAATCTTATTGTTCTATATGTCAATATATAAATCATTAAGACTGTATAATAAACCACTAAAAAGTGATTAATCTAGTGGGAAAACTTATAACTATTATGGAAAAAATTATCTATTATTCAAGAAAGTGAATTATTCATATATAGGGATCTATGTATGGGTAAGGGGACCATGAACGATGGATAAGAAGATGATCATTGAGCTATTAGTAAACTGGGACATACTCCAAAGGGAAATCAATTCTATTTGTTTATTTATCATTTTTTTATTACATTTGTTTTTATTTCCAATCTAGGATACAATTTATTATCTGTATGAATTATATTCCTCAATTTAGTTTCAACATGATACTATATTTATTATATATTTTTATTGTTTTATTATTTGTGTATGACATGATATAGACGGTATATTCACCCTATTGATGGAACCAATCCTTCAATTATAGATTTCAACCTCTTTCATGTGGGGGTATGTACATTATGTCATATGAACGTTTGTTTCATACATAATGGTTCATGTTCAGGTATTCAAAATTATCATTTATGCAGTTTACATTTAATAATTTTAGTTGAAATATAGGCATATTTTGGTATGTTTGATTGTAATGCCCGTATGTTTTTTGGAATATTTAAATAATTTTTACTCTTTAGAAGCTTGATTTATATTCAATATGTAGTTTAAAAAATATTCAAGATTCCCTTAATATAAAATTACCATTATAAACTAGCCGTTATGTTAGTGGGAATAAATATAACCAACTTTTAAAAAAAATCAATGATAAATGCAAATCAATTATATGTTGCATTAGTTATTTGAGTGAATTACTATTAGTAAATGAAATTAATGAGATATTTATGTGATATAATTAAAAATATATTTTTTGATATTCATCAAATAGATATTTTTGTCATAGGGTATATATAAACCCTATTTATTATATAAAAACCATCACATTTTAAAAGAATGTTTTTCCGCCTTTTAATAGAGAACCCTTATTAATTTAATATTTTGAAACATTAATAATTTTAATATGACAATGTAAGCCTGTTATTTGTAAGTGGGATATAAAAATTTAATTTTGTTAAAATTTTGATATTTTTCTGATAAACTTCATATTTTGATGAATAGTAAAAATATGCAAAATTTTAATTAAAATAACTTTTATCATCAAGATAATTTATATGGTTAAATTATAATATTGAATGAGTTTAAAGAATAAATAGAATATTTTTTTAATATTTAATATAATTTATTCCATTACCATTAATTTTACATTGAATTAATAGGTAAAAACATTTAAATCTTTTGCAATGTTTTAACTTGTAAAACCTGTTTTCTCATTTCAACAATGGGATTAACTTTAAATTAATTACTGAAAATTATATGTATTGAATTTAAAAAAATTAATTTCATATTTTTAATCAATAGGTCCAAATTATGTTAATAGGCTACTTTTTGTTTTTAGGCATTATGAATAGTAACAATGGTAAATTTTATTTACCAAAATTAAAGGTAAATCAGGTAATTAAGGGTAAAAATAATATTATAAAATTACCCTAACACTTCTCTTAATATAATTTGATGATTATATTTCACCCTAAAACATAATTGGGTCTAAATTGTATCTATTGAAACCAAATTGGATGAGATTAAGACATTTAATTTATTTAATTTAAAGAAAAGTGAAATATGTCTCACTCAAACATTAATAATTAAATTATTTTTAATATAAGGTTATACTGAATATAAATTCGATTATAAATACTCACTTGAAATATAAATTTTTTCTATTAAACATGGAAATTTATTTTCATTTTTTAAGAAATATATAATTACCTTAATATCATATACATTTATGATACATAAATTATTTATTTAGTGAAAAATAAATAATATAGTTTTTATTAAAATAATAACACCAATAAAAAGGCCCAAACACTTGACCAAACCTTATTGGTCGAGCATATCTAAGACATAAGCATCCAAGAGTCGACTTGTTGACCATTTTAGGCTTATAAAAGAGATTATGACACTTATATTATTTTATTTTAAATGATGTCAATGTTGTCACCTTCATATTTTAATAAATATAACATTTGAAATGTTGGTTTTTTTAGAATTTAAATTTGACTAAAAGTATTCTTATAAAATATATTAGATTTATATTCATCATAGTATTTTATTTTTATTTTTTATGCATCAAATATGTATATTAAATAATTATAAAACAATGTTGTAGTAATTATTTTATTAATAGAAATATCAAATAAATATTTTTAAAAATATTAAAATAAATATTATATGAAATAATTAATGTGATACATGAATTTTATAGATGAATATGACATGTTAAAAATCTATTAAATTTTTTGGTTTTAATCTATTATATGTGTGGATTTTATTTAAATTCAAATAAATGAATAGTGTCAAAATTGACACTATTGGTATTTTATAAAAATAACATATTATTAAATTGTTTAAAAATTACAAAAAAAATTATAAATTAAAAATTGAAAATTATGTGGCCTAAAATTTCATAAAGTATCTAATTATTGACAATTCAAAACACATAAGTAATTATTTATAACCCTTTAATATTTAAAATACTATTACCACAAATAAAATTAAATTGATTAAATAAGGATAAATGAAAATGATAAGGTTTAAAATAAAATAAAAACAAGTCTAAATTTTATTTTTTGATGATATTACAACACTTTCACATCTCATATTCTATGTTGATTCATTTTGGAGGTTTTTATTTGGGGTTTGAATTTATTATAAATTAATATTTTTGAGGTTTCCAAAAGTGACCCACCCCTCTCTTATAAAAGGGAACCTCCTCCCTCTCCTATTCACTCCATTTTTAGCCATAAAACTCAGACAAAACCTGTCCATTTCCCTTCTAAACTTCCCTAAAAACATACTACAGGTCTTGGTCTTCTTCAAAGAACAACTTTAGTGCTCTAATAGGAGGTTTAGAAGAGGCACGTCGAAGAAGAGGTAATATCCTTTACCGATTCTTTCAAACTTCTTTCTTCTAATACTTTTTCTATGTGAGTTGTTTCATTAATAAGTAATAACTCCTGTATTAATTGTATACTAATATTTTATTATGAATATGAAACAACCATATTCCATCTTCTTTCCATCCTATGAAAAATGAAATCACCATTCTTGCGTACATACGATATACCGTCTCCACGCCATGGTGTAACATGTTTTTCATCACCAAAAAACTTGGATGTGTATAATGATGGAAGAAATAACTATATATGACTATTTTAAAGTTATATTTATTCTGAAATATTATACACCATACACTTTAATACAATTCTACAATCATGAGAATGATATCATCACTCATGCCAACGTACGACCTACCATCTCCACGATGTGATGCGATTCATTCTACATGATATTCATTGAAGAATGATTATATAAATGAATTGAATGAATAAATATGTTATATATTATACTAATACCATTATTTAAATGATATAACTATAACCCAAAAATATAAATAATAATTTATTTGACAAAACATGTATAAGAACATAAAGTAGATAACACCTGAATAACGAGTAACAATGAAATATTACTAATAAACAGATAAGAATATGACCATATATGATATCATAAAAATGAATATGATTCTAGAATAAGTAAAATAAATTATTTCAATCATTATACAGAAGGTTTGGATACGTACAAATCATATCAGACCTAAGGTAAGGGATAATTATTCTAATATCGTTCTTATCTGAGATTGTTTATTCGTAAGTATTTACTGGGGTTATATTTATCATCCATGTCCATGATTTCTAATTTTTTTTTCATAAAATGTTTAATATTATTCCATGTATGTTTAAATCCATTTTACCCTTTGTTTACTTTTACCACATGTAATTTAAGGAATCTTTCTTTTGTTTACCATAAGAGGTACTTTTTGACTTTTTTGCCAAAAGTATGAGGAGAATGTTTTTTTAACTTATAAGGCATGAAAAGATTTTTACTATTTCATAGAGAATTATTTCCATGAATATTCCTACAAAATTTTTCAAGTTTATTTTCAATTAACTTCTTTTCTTTTAAAATTTCATGACATATTGAGAAAAGAAAATGTTTTTGAAGAAGAACAAATATTTTTCTCAAGAATTGAGTTCAAGTGTTTTATCAAAATTATTTTCCATATAAGATTATATATGGTTATGTTTCTATCCCTATTATTAATTTTATTTGATTACATTATGATGGAATTATTTTTATGAATTCCTTTTATCTTATATGGATGATGTTATGATGGCATGATGTTTAAGAATACCATTTTATTACATAGGTTATGATATGATGTATGATTTATGATTTTGTGGAACACATAAGAATGGTTTCATTATGAGATGGGTGGGACCTATATCTTCCTCGAATTCATTGGGTAAAGATTTATATTTCATGAGATAGACAAGGATGGAATGACAAGTAAATCTAGTTCAGTGATACAAAAATGGAATGAAAAGTGAACTCAGTTTAGTAATGGACTTTGTCCTCTATGATGTTATTTACAATGTGAATTGACTATATGAAATGAGTTTCTATGATTATGGGTGTGTGACACAAAGTTTCATGTCTTATGTTATGATTATTGGGATTACATTTCACTTTTATGATTTATCCGATGACATGATATTATGATCTCTTATACAAGATAAGATTTTCAAACATTATGGTCTTAATAATATGATATGATTGATATTTATTTTTCCTACCCTTACTAAGAATTTGAGCTCACCCTTTTGTATGTTTCTTTTCCCAAGGTCAGGAATAAGGGTATTAAATATGATATTCCAAAAAAGATTATAGTTATGATGAAATAAATAGAAGACAACATAGATACTTTATGAACTAGTTGTTTATGTTTCCCTGTTTCTAAAGACACTATATATATACAGTCCTACCATGGTTTTTTTACATTTTGTAATAAATATACTTCAATTATTAAGTAATAACAATTTATGTAAAGTATGGGTCATTATAGTTGGTATTAGATGAAAGGTATAGTTAACGTTGGAAACTAGGATATGAATGCCTTAGTAAGAACCCTAAGGATATGTATAAACATAGGATACAATCCTAGTGTTTTAGGAATGACCATGAATAACCTATGATAAAACCTAATGTGTGATAAATTGAAATTTTATTCTTGATTATGTGGTTTTCCTATTATGATTAGTGTTTCTCACACTATGGTTATTGTTTTAGTCAATGGATGGAACCTGAAGGAACCACGTTAATGCTGAATGCGATGGGAAATACAATGATTGTCCCCCAGAGAAACCAAATGTTATGGGAGATGGAATAGAAAATTATGTATCCATGCTCACACAACTTTCTCAAGTTATGAATCATGCAAGACTTCCAAACGAGCAAAGGAAGGAGAAACATTCTGTTGAATCCTTCATGAGGCAATGTCCACCTTCATTCAGTGGGTCTTCTGATCCATTAGTGGCAAAACAATGGATCAATACCAATTAAAATATATTTTCAGTTCTACAATGTTCTGAACATTATATATTCATTTTAGCAGTATATCATTTGGAAGGTTAAACAGATCAACAGTAAACTCTTATCAAGAATACACGGAAAAGAGATGAAATTGAGTCCATAGAATGGGATGTGTTCAAGAACTTATTTTTCAATAAGTACTTACCTCATATTCTTTGAACAAAGATGGAGAGGAGTTTCTTGAACTGAAGAAAAAGGATGATGAATCTGTTGGTACCTATGAAGAAAATTTTCCAAGACTTGCAAGGTACGTTTCCAGAATTATTATCCAACCAGAGAGTAAGATCGATCAATTCTTTAGTGTCTTAAAACCAAGTCTCGGATGGGCATTATCCATAAGGGACTTCAATAGCTACGAGAATATTGTTTGATATGTTTTCAAGGTTGAGATGGAGATTGGAGTAACCCATCAGTCATATGGGTTTGATAAGAAGAGGAAAATGGAATTCAAAGGAAAATATAAAGGCCACACTAAGAAGAAGATGAATTTTCCCTTATTCTAAAAGTGTGGAAAGAAACATGGAGGGAATTGTATTAAAGGGAAAAGTAAATGTTTTAAGTTTAGAAAATAAGGTCATCAAGAAATTAAGTGCTGATGTAATGAGAAAAAGATGTCTAATGATTCAAACAAAGAAAAGGATACACATAATGCACCTCCAACACTTCAATGTTACAAGTTCAAGGAAATGGGGAATTATGAAAATCAATTCCCTAATCCAAGGGTTATTGATGATGACCGACATAAAAAAACTCTTAAGGCCAAAGATAAAGGAAAGTTACATGCAATTTCTATCGGCGATGTGGAGTACGATAATGAAGTGCTGAATGGCACACTTACCATCCACTCTAAAGTAGAAAATGTTTTATTTGATTCTAGATCCTCCCACTCTTTTATTTCTGAATAATTTTCTAAGGGTATTGCTGTATTACCTCAACAATTAGATGTTGAGTTAGTTGTGACAACTCCTAATGGCACAACAGTCACGTCAAAAGTTTACAAATCTTCTCCAATTGATGTTTGAGGGAAAGTGCTTCCTGAAAATCTTATGATCCTTCCTATAGTGTAATTTGATGTGATTCTTTTCATGGATTGGATTTACTTATATGGATCTCATATCAATTTCTAAAGAAGGGAAGTCACATTTAATATTCCAGATCAATCTATGATCATCTATTAGTGTAAGGATGAATAAAACCTTCCAGTGGAAATTTCTTCCATATTATAGGTCTTGATTCCAATAAATGAAGGTTATTTATCTCAAATGGTTGGTGATAAACTCAATATTAAGAATAATCCCATTGTAAGAAAGTTTGATGATGTCTTTTTGGAGGAATTTTCAGGTCTTACATCAATCATGAATTTTAGTTTTCAATAGAACTCATACCGGGTGCTATACCTATTTCAAATACACCTTATAGAATGGACCCAATTGATTTGCAGTAATTGAAAAAGAAAATCCAAGAGAATCTTGATAAGGGATTCATATTCCCTAGTGCATCACCTTGGGGAGAACCTGTTCTATTTTTTAATAAGAAATATGGTTCAATGAGACTCTATATTGATTATCGAGAACTTAACATGATCACTATAAAGAATAAATATCCTCTCAACGTATTGATGACTTATTTTACCAACTATACGGGTCTCAATACTTTTCCCAGATTGATCATAATTTAGGGTATCACTAATTAAGGGTCAAAAAAGAGGATATACCAAAGACAACATTCTGTATAAGGTATGGACACTATGAATTTATAGTGATGCCTTTTGGTCTTAATAATTTCCCTTCTATCTTCATGGATCAAATTAATAGAGTCATTAGAGACAATATTGATCAGTTTGTTGTAGTCTTTATAGACGATATTCTTGTCTATTCAAAGAGAAATTAAGAGCATTAAGATCACTTGATAATTGTATTAAAGAACCAGATAAAGGAGAATCTTTATGCCAAATTTTCCAAGTGTTAATTTTGGCCTCAAAAAGTTTCATTTTTTGGTCACATAATCTCAAGAGAGGGGATATCTGTGGATCCAACAAAAACAGAGGTTATTGAAAGATGGTCGAGACCAAAAATAGTAACTGAGATCCGGAGTTTTTTTGGTTTGGATGGATATTATCAAAGATTTCTGAAATATTTTTCACAATTATCTAATCCAATAACTAAGTTGACTCAGAAAGGAGTTAAGTTCATTTGGACAAAGTAATGTGAAGAAAATTTCAAAGAGATAAAAAGAAGGTTAGCCAATACACCTGTGCTCACACTTCCTTGTAGTGGATAAAGGTTTGTGATCTACAGTGATGTATCCAAGAAGGGGATGGGGTGTGTTCTCATTCAAAATGATACGGTGATAGCTTATGCCTCATGACAATTGAAAATACATGAGAAAAATTACACAACTCATGATTTGGAGTTATCTACAGTAATATTTTCCTTAAAAATATGGAGGCATTGTATTTATGGTGAAAGGTGTGATATTTATACTAATCTTTTCCTGGTTCCGTCAAGGATGGCGGCACCTGATCAGAGAAAGGCTGCAGAAACTTGTGAGGTAGTTGGAACAGGATAGAGGGAAATAGGAGGGGATGGTAGCGGCAACGAAGATAGATTGGTGGGATCGGGTGTGGAGAAATATTGCAGCAACGAGGCAGTGGATCGCAACCCAGAGGTTGGAATGGGTTCTGGCGTGGGGAAGGCAGTCGCGACATACTGAATTAATCCTAAGGTTACAGATGTGTTCAACCGGCTGTGGCAGAACCTTGCAAGTCCCCGCAACATATCAGGTGGTGCAGGCTCCTCAACTCGGACCCCAATCATCTTGGGAAATAGGTTTGAAGGTCTGGCAGAGGTAGGATCGGGAGATGTAGCACTGGTTGCGGTTGAGGGAGAGGAGACTAGCAGGAAGAATCTCGATGGCCTTAATATGGAAGTTGAACAAATTAATCATGTTTTTCCAGATTGCACTATTGGAAGTGGGGTGGAGGAACATATTGCAAACATCAAGAGATTATCTGCTGGGGAGTCCAGCCCAATGAGCAATAGGATAAATAAGAGGAGGATGGGTAGGAAGGATTACTCATCCTTTCCACCTCCCATGAAGACTCAGTCAGAAAAAAATAAATTGGATGAGAAGTTGAACCGTGAGGTCAGGGGTCAATTGGAACCTCCTGTCCATTCTGCACTTCCCTTGGAGTTGATTTTATGTTTGTATGATGAGGTGACAGAGCAGGTGTTATTTCTCAATGCGTCGGAAGAGGAAGCGGCCGAGATGATGGGCCGGGACATTGAAGTGAAGCTTAATGAAGAACAATATTTTTGGGTCGACAAACACGACACGATCCGAGTTTGGGGCTTCAATAAGGGGATAATCAGACTGGAGGAGTACATAGAGGTCTGAGACCAATTGACCTCTTCGCTTGAAGTCCTGGTAAAGGGAGACCCGCACATCCAGGTATCAGCTATATCCTGGAGGTTGTTTAGAGATACGGTAACAGGTAGAGTTAAGATGTTTTCCAACAATTATGCTTTACCATTTTTTGACTAATACTAGGGTAATCTCTTCTTCTTGAGATGTTTGGATATGTGGAAGTACTTCTTCAGTTTGTGTGTACCGTGGTGTTTTTGGGAGTTTTATTTCTAGCATGTTTTATGGTCTTGCCTTAGATGAGGTTTAGAGCACAAGGTCGACACCTCTGTAAGTCACTTGGAGTGGAAGACTGAGAGGGTATGGCTTAGACATTGGTACCATGCCCGTGCATCCTTGCACGAGACTGTTTGCTGAGTCCCATGCATTGGTGGAGGCCTTTTAACACTAAGCTACGGGGTAGAGGTAGGACCAGTATTTTTTTGGAGTTTTTTGCTGTTTTTGGCATTTTGATGGACTTGGGGTTTCTCACTTCCCCTTAAAACTGATTTGATAAAAAAATAAAAAATAATTTTCAGTCATAAATGTTTAATGTATATTTTCACAAAAAAGGAGATGAATATGCCCCAAAGAAGATGGTTGGAGTTGATTAAATATTACAACTTCTCAATACATTACCACCCTGGGAAAGAAAACAAGGAGGCAGATACATTAAGCTGATAAGACCATTCCATATTATCCATGATGAGGATCACAAAATATCCAATATTTATGGATTCAAAAAGGATGGATCTTGAAATTATAATAGAATGGGAGAAATATTATTTTTCTCAAATGAATGCTCAAACATATATACATGTGAAGATTAAATAGGCACATAAGAAAGATATAGAGATATAAAAGAATATTTGAAATGATCCTGAATTCAACCTTGATTGTGATGAAATAATAAGGTTTAGGGGTCAGCTTTGTGTTCCTCCCATACCAGAATTAAAGAAGGAGATATTGGATGAGGCTCAATTTTTTTCATTCTCTATTCACCCTAGAAGTACGAAGATGTATAGGGACCTGAAAGGGTACTTATAGTGGGATAGAATGGAAAAAGATGTCTCTGAATATGTCTCTCGATTCTTGGTTTGTCAGCAAGTTAAGGTAGAAAGATAGAAGTATATGGATATGTTATAACCATTACCCATACCAGAATGGAAATGGGAAAACATCACTATAGACATTTTCATCGGACATACCAAAACATCCAAATGAAATAATTATATCTGGGTTATTTTTGTTCTTCTTACGAAGTCAGGACACTTCCTTTCTATTAGATAGGATTTCTATCTTGATTATCTTTCCATGATATATGTAAAGGAAGTGGTAAGATTGCATGGAGTATAACTTTCCATTATATCTGATCAGGATTTGAGGAGTACCTCGAAGTTCTAGTGATGTCTTCAGAATGCTCTAGATATAGACTTAAGTTTCAACACTACTTATCATCCTCAGACAGATGGCCAGTCTGAGAGGACAATTCAAAATCTGGAAGACATGTTGAGAGCTTGCACTATGGATTTAAAAGGTGTTTGGGATCAACACCTACCATTGGTTGAATTTTATTACAATAATAGATTTCACTCAAGTATTCAGATGGCTCCTTATGAAGCTGTCTATGGAAAGAAGTTCAGAACTCTAACTTACTAGGATAAATTTGGGGAATGAAAGATATTAGGACCAGATCATGTTGATGAAATGGAAAATAAGGTCAGATATATTCAACAATACATAAAAGAAAATCAGAGTCGACAAAAAAGCTATGCTGAAAATTGAAGAAAATACCTAGAGTTTGAAGTGGGTGATAAGGTGTTCTTATGAATATCTCCCTGAAATAGAGTAATGAGATTTGGAAATAAGGGAAAGCTGAGCCCTAGGTATATCTGTCATTTTGAAATTATGGATCATGTTGGGAAGGTAGTTTATGGATTGTAGATTCCAATGAATCTCTCTCAGGTTCATTATGTGTTCCATGTATCCCTCCCGAGAAAGTATATACCTAATCCTTCACATTTACTATGCTCATAAGTCGTACCGCTGGAGCAAGATCTTTCTTATGAAGAACAAACGATAGAGATTCTAGATCGTAGCAAAAACATTCTATGAAAAAACTCGCTTGGTTAAAGATTCATGTAGGAACCACTAATTAGAAGAAGCTACATGGGAACTTGAGGATATTATGAGGGATAGGTATCCCTATCTATTTCTTTACAAGTGACGAATTTTGAGGGAAAAATTCAGTTTAAAGGGGGTAGAATGTAACAATCGTAATTTTTTTTGAAATATATAAATAATTTTTAATTGTCAGTAGATTTATTTGAACGCAATAAAGAGTTTAAACAAATTGAAATATGACCTTAATATAAAATTATTGTTATAACCTATATATTATATTAGCAGAAATAAATATAACTATCTTTTAAAAAAAATCTATGATAAATGTAAATTAATTATATGTCGTATTAGTTATTTGAGGGAATTAATATTAGTAAATGAAATTAATGATATATTTATGTGGTATAATTAGAAATATATTTTTGATATTAATCAAATAGATATTTTTGTCATAGGGTATGAAGAAACCCTATTTATTGGATAAAAACCAATACATTTTACAAGAATGTTTTTTCGCCTTTTAATGGAGAAACCTTTTTAATTTAATATTTAGACACATAAATAATTTTAATATGAAAATATTAACCCTTTATTTTTAATTGGGATATAATAATTTACTTTGGTTAAAATTTTGATATTTTTCTGATAAAATTCATTTTTTAATGAATAGTAAAAATATGCTAAATTTTAATTAAAAACATCTTTTTTCATCGAGATAATTTATATGGTTAAATTATACCATTGAATAGTTTTAAAGTATAAATAAAATATGTTTTTAACATTAATATTATGTATACCATTACCATTAATTTTACAATTAATTCATAGGTTAAAACATTTCAATCTGTTGTAATGTTTTAACTTGTAAAACTCATTTTCTCATTTCAACAACGGTATTAATTTTAAATTAATTACTGAAACTTATGGGTCTTGAATTTAGAAAAATGGATTCATTATTTTGAATCAATAGTTCCAAATTATGTTAATATACTACTTCTTGTTTTTGGACCTTATGAATAGTAACTATGGTAAATTTTATTTACCACAATTAAAGGTAAATCGGGTAATTAAGGGTAAAAATAAAATTATAAAATTACCCTAACACTTGTATTAATATAATTGGATGATTATATTTCCCCCTAAAATATACTTGGGTTCCAAATGGTGTCTATTGGAACCTGCTTTGACGAGATTAAGACATTTAAAATATTTTATTTAAAGAAAAGTGAAATATGTCTCACTCAAACTTTAATAATTAAATTATTTTTAATGTAAGGTTATACTAAATATAAATTCAATTATAAATACTCATTTGAAATCAATTTTTTTTCTCTATCATGGTAATTTATCTGTAATTTTTAAGAAATATATAATTACTTTAATATCTTATACATTAATGATACAAAAATTATTTATTTAGCAAAAAATCAATAATATAGTTTTTATTAAAATAATAATACCCATTAAAAGGCCCAAACACTTGACCAAACCCTCTTAATCGTGTATATATAAACCATAATCATCCAAGGGTAAACCTTTTGACCATTTTGATCCTTATAAAAGAGATTATGACACATATTTTTTTTATATTTTAAATGATGTCACAGTTTTCACCTTCATAATTTAATAAATATAACATTTTAAAAGTTAGTTTTTTTAGAAGATAAATTCGACTAAAAGTATTATTATGAAATATATTAGATATATATTCATCATAGTATTTTTTTTTTAATTTTTATGCAACAAATATGTATATTAAATAATTATACAACAATGTTGTTGTAATTATTTTATTAATAGAAATATCAAATAAATGGTTTTAAAAATATTAAAATAAATATTATATGAACTAATTAATCTACTCCATGAATTTTATAGATTAATATGACATGTTAGGAATATATTAAATATATTTTTTTCAATCTATTGTCTGTGTGGATTTTATTTAAATTCAAATAATTGAATAGTTTCAAAATTGACACTATTGGTATTTTTTAAAAATAACATATTATTAAATTGTTTAAAAATTACAAAAATATTTAAAAATTACAAATTTAAAATTATATGGTACAAAATATCATAAGGTATCCAGTTATTGATAATTCAAAACACATAAGTAAGTATTTATATCCATTTAAAATTTAGAATATTATTACCATAAATAAAATTAATTAGATTAAATATGGATAAATCAAAATGATAAGTTTTAAAATAAACTCAAAACATGTATAAATTTTATTGGCTGATGAGATTACTACCCTATATCATATCTTCTTCTATTTTGAGTAATTTTGGAGGTTTTTATATGGGTTTTGAGTTTATTATAAATTAATATTTTTGAGGTTCCCAAAAGTGCCCCTCTCCTCTCTTATAAAAGGGAACCTACTCTCTCTCCTCTTCACTACATTTTTATTTTTCAAAATCGGACAAAACCTGTCCATTTACCTTATAAACTTCCCTAGAATCACACTAGAGGTTCTTTTTTTCATCAAATACCATCGTTAGTTCCCTAAGAGGAGGGTTAGAAGAGGCAAGTCGAAGAATAGGCTGTATCCTTTACCGATTCTTTCAAACTTATTTATTCTTATACTTCCTCTATATGAGTTATTTCATTAATAAGTAATAACTCTAGTATCACTTGTACACTAATTTGTTATTATGAATATGAAACAACCATATTACATCTGTTATCCATCCTATGAAAAATAAAATCACCACGCGTGCGTACGTACGACCTATCATCTCCACGCCGTGGTGTAATATGTTTTTCATCACCAACATACTTGGATGTGTATAATGATGAAAGAAATAACTATATATGATTATTGTAAAAATATATTGATTCTTAAATATTATACACCACACACTTCAATACAATTCCACAATCAAGGGAATGATATCGTCACTCGTGCATACGTACGACCTACCGTCTCCACGATGTTATGCGATTCGTTCTATATGATCTTCATTGAATAATGATTATATAAATGAACTGAATTAATAAATATGATATATATTATAATAATACCATTTTGTAAATGTAACATCCCAGGTAAATGAAGAATAAGACATATTTCATATTTATTAATATTTGTGAATTAAATATTAATTTTACTTTAAAAGGGTTTCTATGTTCGATAGCGTACCCGATATGCAACAATGGGTTTCTTTGAAATCTTACGTGGCACAATAATAATATAATATTATTATTTTAAATGGTTGTTAAATCCTAGCCATTGTATTGGAGGGAATGAAAAAAAACAAACTACAATATGATTATACATAATTTTTAAATGTATTTACATTATCCAATAAAAATTTAGAGGCTTAAAATGTGAATAAATCTAATTTTAAGCATAATTTACATTAAAAGGACGATTTATCACCTTTTAATGGAGAACCATTTTTAAATCTAGTTTTGGCCACTTTAATACATTCTGTATGACTAAATAAAATCCTTATTTAGAATGGGGACATCAAAATTCACTTTTTGTAAATTTTTGGAATTTTTCCGATAGAGTTCATTTTTAATGAATAGTGAAAAATATTATATTTTAATTAAAAAGTGCCTTTTAATCTAATTTATTTATATGGTTATATTATATTTTTAATTGGTTTTAAAGTGAAATTAAAATATATTTTTACCATTTAATCCAATGTTGGTCATTGTAATTAATTTCACTTTGAAATTGGACATAAACAAGTATCAATCTTTTGATAGTTATTGTTTCTTAAAAACACGCTATTTGTTTTGATAATGGGAATTAATTTTAAAATTAATTAATGCCACTTATATGTTTTGAATTTGAAAAAATAGACATAATTTTTGAATTCGGAATATCAAATATAGCTTAGGCTGAATTTTTGGTATTTTTCTGAAAAACTTCAATTTTTGATGAATAGTGAAACCACTTAGTGGTAGTTAAAAAAACTGACTTTTTCATTTAAATAAAATTTTACCACTTATGTAAATTGAATTTCAAAAAATCTGACATACATGGTTGTTATCAAGAAGTAAAATTTGGTTCATTAAGATGAAAATATTTTTTGCTGAATAGTAACTTTTGACTTTTATTTACCGCGGTTAAAGGTAAATAGGGTAATTATAGGTAAAAAGAGTTTTATAATAATTTAAAATTACCTTAAAACTTATGAAAACCATATTGGTTGAGTCATTAACGACCATGGGCATCTTTAGGTCGATTTTGGGACCCCATTGGGCCACCTAGGAGTGATAATGACAATTTAGATTAATTAACTTAAAGTAAAGGCAAAAATGACATAAACAAAAATGTTTTAGTAAATTAATTTTTATATGGTGTTATATAATGAATCTGTCTGTCTATAAATATTCATTGTAAATATAAAACAATTTATTATATCATGGTACATTTTTTTATAATTTTTAGATATCAAATAAATTAAATTATTTACGACACAATAATGATGCAGTATTTACATCATTAATAAAGCATTTAAATAAATAAGATTAGAAATATTAAGATAACATCCAAAACCTATTCAATTCTTATTGTCTGATTTTATTTCGACTATGAGTCATCTTAGCTTTGACTCTAATGATTTTTGGACCTTTTGAAACTGAACATAATTATATAATAAAATAATATTATCACACATTCCAAAAGAGCCCCTCCTCTCCCTTATAAATGGAGACCACTTCTAACCAATTCATCACACATCTCAAGACATTTTTCTCGTCCAAAATCTGCCCAATTATGTTCCCTACATCCCTCTACTCCTCCTAGAAGCCTTACCTTAGGTAGAAGGCACTTCAAGAAGTTCTTCGGTTCAAATCAAAGGGAGTTACCCAAATTAAAGGTAACAGTTTCTCTTAAATTGTTTTCATTTATTTTACTTCTCCAAACCCTAAACTCTTTTTATTCATTTCTTTTGTAACATAACAAGTATTATCAATATACTAGGATGTTTTTATGAGAAGTATTTGAACTACACTTACACACACATCCATATAATGGGTGAAAAACATAATGTTTCTGTGGATGGCAAACTAACGCCTCACGAAACGATGATTGTTCAATTACCTCTTACCGCCTCTCATGGTGGCCATTATGATGGAACTGTATTTATATATGATATATATATGATATTAATGTTTTATTTATGCTTATTTATTTTCCATTTATAGCATGCCTTTATGGTTTCCATAGTGGGTAAATATGATAATCTCATTTGAGGAAGTGCGGACTACTGCCCCCTCACTATGATGTGACTCATTAATGCCTTACGTGGGATGTATAAAGGATAGATTTAATGATATTATATATGATATTATACTGTAATTATAATATAAATATTTGTAATTATGTTTAAATTCAATTAAAATAAAAAATATAAATGAAAGGAGCGTTCATGCGTACGTACGACTTACCGTCTCCATGAACGGTGCATTTCATTTCATACCTCCATATGTTATGTAATATTATAAATACATGTATATACTGTATTTATATGAAATATATGATATCTTAATGATTAATATCATTCAGGATATAATGTACTATTGACCACATGGACAACTTGTAAATATAAGGTGTTCATTTTTTACTCAAGTACCAAATATCGACAAAATGGACGTTATTAACTTAAATGATTACATAATATTTATAACATGGTAATAAGTTATATAAAATGAAAAATAAACATGAAAAATGTTCTTAAGCAAGTATAAATTAACTTCAGTTTATTATTCAGGGGATTAAAGAAAGATCGAGTCAAGTCGGACACAAGGTAAGGGATTTTCTTATCTCACTTTTAATTCCATGAGATTTCCATTGTTCGCCACTTATTCATTGCATGTGGTGTATTGGGTACTACCATTTGATATATATTATCATTATTATCATTATATTAATGGTATTCTGTGATTATTTTTGTGGTTATTAACTTTTGTTCATACGAATCTGTTGATTACAACGTGGAAAAGGGTTTCATCTCACTTTTTATTCCTGTAAGATTCATGCTATATTTTCCACTATTTCATTTTGTGTGGTGTATGTACTGACCATGATTTTAATCTTTGTGTAATATAATTTCATTTATGAGTATTTATATCTTCATTGTATTATCCTTCTTTCATGTGGCGTATGTTTTGTAAGTTACCAAATCGGTAAGGGAACCTTTCACCCTCTTCTTTTTAAAAGACTTCTTTTTGTTATGTCTTTTAGTTTACATCTTATTATGTTGGGATATGTTCTTCCATATACTTATTCATGTATAAATTATATAAAAGTGATGATATACCCTTCTTATCTCATCATCTCATTTTCTTAATTTTAAAGTGAAGCTGTTAGGCTGTCAAATTTTTACACGAGAACTTCTTAACCCAATATCATTTCTTTGGGTTCAACTTGTACTTATTGAATATGTCGTCCTATGAATATGTATGAATGACCTATGATTGTTTTACACTTAATATACACTTATATTGGGTTTATTTATATCTGTCACACATAATTATGTGATTTATTTATCCTTAATTTAAGGACACTATCTTTATAAGGGATTTCATCTCAATTTACTTTTCCACTCAGAATTCATTGTTGTTATGAACCAATTCACTCTTATATGGTGTATATACTGTACTTTGACAAATTATATCATGAATATATTTATTCTCATGATATTATAATGTTATTTATTAAATTTTATTCCTCATTTATTTTTATTTAAGCATATCACTTTTTGTTAAAAAACTCTTTAACCAAAATATCATTTTAAATGTTTAAAAGATTTATTCTTCTAAATATTTCTCATTAATGTAGAAGTTTTCAAAGTGGGTTTTAGGATTTAATTATATAAAAATTAATGTTTTAAAATGATAATTCATTTAAAAGCTTCAATGTGTAATGGGACACTTTGATTCAAAAATCTATTTTTAAATGGTTTTGAAAATGATTTGATAAAGCATTGTTTATTTCAATATCTTGATTTGATATATTGGAATACAGAAATGTTATCTTTCCTTTATACTTGTGTTATGTGTTATTATTATGTTATGGTTATTGGGAATTGTTTACGTATAAGGGTGTTTTCGTGATAAACCTAGCGCAGGTGAGCCCGATATAGATCTCCAATGCATTGGGTAACGTGACAGAGGTAAATGTGATGTTTCTCCTAAGAGATTTAGGGAATATACTGTGATGGGTATTCCAAGTGTAACTCCCTATGTAGCTATGATAGCTAAAATGTAATTTTGATATGGATTCCATAAGTAACCTTTATAATTTATGATTTGTGTGTGTTATGATTTCTTAAGGTATGTTATGATTGAAAAATATAGTTTCATTGATTTTTATTTATTGATGAGATAATGTTTTTGATCCTTATTTTAGAACCCTTACTGAGCTTTTTATGCTCATCCCAAGTTTTTTGAAATTTTTTCCACAGGACTTAAAGATGAATAGGGTCAAGGATGGGATCACGGAAAATTCATGTTGTCTAACACATGGAACTAGACATGTTTCTTTTTAAGAGTTTTTATTTTTATGAAAAAAATAGATAATGAGTAGTAGTGTCTACTTGTAATATTCAAGTTGTAATATAATAGTTATGGCCTAATTATCTAAAACTATAAAACTAAAAAGATCCTCAATGTGAATTATTCATTTAATTCAAGATTATGTAATGTTCAATGCCTGGTTATTATAGTTGGTATCGGAGGTCGGTTTAGATGACTTTAGGGATTAGGAATTTTCGTTAGACATATGGTTAGTCCCTATCTATTATTTCAGTTAAATCATTGTTTTATAACTTTTTAAGATCAAGGAAATTCAGTTAAAAATGGAAGGAGGAGGATCTCAAATGAAATTCCTATCTCTTCCGAATGACATGCTTACAATAATTATTGCAAAGTCATGTTCGGATGATTGTGAAACTTTTTCTAGCATACAACTCACTTGAAAGAAGTTGTTTGAGATATCAAACACCTCAACTATACCTCGTTATCACCATGGATCATGGGCTATATTTAGAAAAATCCCATTTTCACAATATTCTCATATTTTCAAGAAAGGTAAATATTATCAAGGCATTTTCAAATATTTTACCTTATCACAAGATTTTGAAGCATATTATGATTTCAAAAAAGGTGCTGAAGAAGGAGACCCTTGCACAACCTATTTATATTTGATTTTAAAATATAGTCTCTCAGCACATAGTTATGGTATTTTAAAAGGACCATTAATTGAAAGTTTCAACTCTAATTTGGTTAGAATGTTTTATAGAAATCATGTTTTATTAGATATTTTGAAATTATATGTCATACATGATTATTTTCTAAAACTGTTTTTCTATGAACAGCCATATGACCAATGTTGTACAAGGTGTATTTGGATGGAGGAAGCAAATGATTTTGAAGGATCTCTAAATCATTGTTTCAATGCATGGACCTTCTACCTACGTGAACAAGATGATGATGAAACCAAATGGACACCATGATCAAGGTATGATGTTCTTCATTTTGGGGATTGTTTTATTTTATTGTATGGTGGTGAAATAAGACTTTAAGAATTAAGATGTTGAGATCATAATGAATTTGGATAAAAGTTATAGGTATAAGGTAACCATTGAGGTTAAAAAATGTTAGGGTTATTTTTAAGTTTTATAAAAAGGAAAACCCGTAGGATGGGTGAAAACCTGTCGCATCTGGCAAGGCTGCAGGAATCGAACCCGTAACTGAAGGGAAACAAGGGTGCATTGCCTATCACTAGCCTACTTGAAGTCCCTGGTTAGTATAAAATATTATTTTAGTAAAATGTTTTTATAGAAGAAGAATAAGTTGATCTTTGGAACTTATGCTTTATCAAATGAATATACTTAGTACAGAAAAATGATTTAGTGATTAAGTGATAAAGGTTGTTTTGGAAGACGTTCTCTCTTTTGAGGAAACAGTATATGCCTAAGGAAGATATAATACTATGGGATTTTAATTGTGGAATAATGGTTAAAATTTTAGTTTGGAAGAATCTATGTTTTTATTATGGACACATGATGATTAGATTTATTTATGAAAATGATTAACCTATCATAGAGAATATGTGATTAGGTTAATTAATTTTCAATATGAGACTTTATGAGTAACTGGTGTTACTTAGTGATAAATGTGAAGATGTATCTTGGAAGTATATGTAATTAAATCCTCATGAGATTTGGGTTACAATCACAGTTTGGATTAATTTTGAAGAATTTTAGGGACAATTGTTTATTGAATGGTCTTTGTTGAACTTTGGGTTTTGTTAGACAAATTTTGGAGTTTAAGAGTAGTTTTTCTTTATGTAAAAGTTTATCCTTTTGGGGGATCATCTGATCTTATACTAAACGTGTTGGTTTTAGTTAATATCAAAAGACATGGGAAATATATAGTTCATCTTTTGTGGATTATGTTATTCTCTCAAAGTTGATTATAACACTCTTAATGTGAAAAAAAGTCATCCTGAATATTCATCATTTGGAGAAAATATGATTTTTTGTTAGAAATCTACTAAAAGATGAATGTCTACATGAAAAGTATGTATATTTCCTTATATTTTTGGTTAAGCTCATAAATAAATTCCTCAATGAAAAGTAACTTTAAACAAAAACCTTGTCCGTTAACTTTTCCTACCGGGGAATCAAATACTGTTTAACCTATCACAAGTTTGTGATTTTCTGGTGGTTAACTTTCTCCTAAACATGTTTTCTATCACTCTTCATCAGAACTTGATGGTTTGTTTTCTCCTCTATATCCATGTTTTCATGGAATCCTAGTATCTATTGTCTCGGGTAACCTTTGTACATATCTTTCTTTATTTTAAAGTGATATATTTATTGACTGTTTTTTCGATGTGGGGATTTCAATGAAGTTCCTAAGAACAATTTTAAAATTGTGAGGATGTAATTCCCAAAAGGGGGGAAGGATGTAACATCCCAGGTAAATGAAGAATAAGACATATTTTATATTTATTAATATTTTTGAATTAATATTAATTTTACTTTAAAGGGGTTGCTATGTTCGATAACGTACCCAATACGCAACAACGTGTTTCTTTGAAATCTTATGTGGCACACTAATAATATAATATTATTATTTTAAATGGTAGTTAACTCCTAGACATTGTATTGGTGATAATTAAAAAAAATAACTACAACATGATTATACATTATTGTTAAATGTATTTACATTACCCAATAAAAAGTTAGAGGCTTAAAATGTTAATGAATCTAATTTAAAGCATAATTTACATTAAAAGGCCGATTTATCGCCTTTTAATGGAAAAACCTTTTTAAATCTAGTTTTAGTCACTTTAATACATTCTATATGATGAAATAAAATCCTTCCTTATAATTGGGACATCAAAATTTACTTTTTGTAAATTTTTGGAATTTTTCGGATAAAGTTCATTTTTTAATGAATGGTGAAAAATATTGTATTTTAATTCAAAAGTGACTTTTAATATAATTTATTTATATGGTTATATTATCTTTTTAACTGGTTTTAAAGTGAAATAAAAATATATTTTTACCATTTAATCTAATTTTGGTAATTGGAATTAATTTCACTTTGAAATTGGACATAAACATGTATCAATCTTTTGATAGTTATTGTTTCTTAAAAACACGCTATTTGTTTTGATAACGGGAATTAATTTTAAAATTAATTAATACCTCTTCTATGTTTTGAATTTTTCAAAATAGACATCATTTTTGAATTCAGAATATCAAATATAGCTTAGGCTGAATTTTTGGTATTTTTCTGAAAAACTTCTATTTTTGAAGAATAGTGAAACCACTTAGTGGTAGTTAAAAAAAACTGACTTTTTCATTTACATGAAATTTTACCAGTTGTTTAAATTTAATTTCAAAAAATCCGGCATACATGGTTGTCATCAAGAAGTAAAATTTGGTTCATTAAGATGAAAATATTTTTTGGTGAATACTAACTTTTGACTTTTATTTACCGTGGTTAAAGGTAAATAGAGTAATTCAAGGTAAAAAGAGTATTATAATAATTAAAAATTACCTTAACACTTGTCCAGACCATATTGGTTGAGTCATTAATGACCGTGGTCATCTTTGGGTCGATTTTGGGACCCCATTGAGCCACCTGGGAGTGATAATGACAATTTAGATTAATTAACTTAAAGTAAAGGAAAAAATGACATGAACAAAAATCTTTTAGTAAATTAATTTTTATATGGTGTTATATATAGAATATGTTTCTATATAAATAATAATTGGAAAGATAAAAATATTTCCTACATCATGTTATTTATTTTATAATTTTTAGACATCAAATAAATTAAATTATTTATGACACAATAACGACGTAGTATTTACATCATTAATAAATCATTTAAATAAATAAGATTATAAATATTAATATAATATCCAAAACCAATACAATTATTATTGGATGATTTTATTTGGACCACGAGTCATATTATCTTCTACTCTAATTATTTTTTGACCTTTTTAAACTGAATATCATTATATAATAAAATAATATTATCACACTTTCCAAAAGAGCAACTCCTCTCCCTTATAAAATGAGACCACTTCTAACCAATTCCTCACACCTCTCAAGACATTTGGCTCATCCAAAATCTTCCCAATTAATCTCCCTATATCCCTATACTCCTCCTATAATCCTTACCTTAGGCATATGGGACTTCAAGAAGTCCTTTGGTTCAAACCAAAGGGAGTTACCCAAATTAAATGTAATAATTTCTTTTAAATTGTTTTCTTTTATTTTACTTCTCCAACCCTAAACTCTTTTTATTCCTTTATTTTGTAACAAACACTATATCCTCAATATACTAGGATATTTTTATGAAAATTATTTGAACTACACTTACACACACATCCATATAATGGGTGAAGAACATAATGTTTCTCTGGATGGAAAACTAACGCCTCACAAAACGATGATTGTTCAATTACCTCTTACCGCCTCTCATGGTGGCCATTATGATGGAAATATATTTATATATGATATATATTATGTTTATATTTTCTTTATTATTCTGTATTTTCCATTTATATCATTCCATTATGGTTTCCATAGTGGGTAAATACGATAATCTCATTTGAGGAAGTGCGGACTACCGCCCCCTCAATGTGATGTGACTGATTAATTACTTATGTGGGATGTATAAAGGATAGAGTTAATGATATTATAGATGATATTATACTGTATTTATAATATACCTATGTATAATAATTTTTAAATTCCATTAAAATTAGAAATATAAATGAAAGTAGCGTTCATGCGTACGTACGGCTTACCATCTCTATGAACGGTGCATTTCATTTCTTACCTCCATATGTTATGTACTATTATAAATACATGTATATTTTGGATATATGTTAAATATATGATATATTAATCATGAATATCATTCTGGATATAATGGACTATTGACCACATGGACAACATGTAAATATAGGGTGTTCATTTTTGACTCAAGTACCAAATATCGACTAAACGGACGTTATTAACTTAAATGATTACATAATATTTATAACATGGTAATAGGTGATATAAAAGGAAAACTAAACTTGAAAAATGTTCTTAAGAAAGTATAAATTAACTTTAGTTTATTATTCAAGAGATTAAAGAACGATCGAGCCAAGTCGGACACGAGGTGAGGGATTTTCTTATCTCACTTTTAATTCCATGATATTTCCATTGTTCGCCACTTATTCATTGCATGTGGTGTATTGCGTACTGACATTTTATATATATTATAATTATTATCATTATATTCATGGTATTATGTGTTTATTTTTGTGGTTATAAACTTTTTTTCATACGACTCTGTTGATTACAACGTGGTAAAGGGTTTCATCTCACTTTTTATTCCCGTGAGATTCATGTTGTATTTGCCACCATTTATTTTTGTGTGGTGTATGTACTGCCCATGATTGTACTCTTTGTGTAATATAATTTCATTTATGGGTATTTAAATCTTCATTTTATGAAACTTCTTTCATGTGGCGTATGTTTTGTAAGTTACCAAATCGGTAAGGGAACCTTTCACCATTTTCTTTTTAAAAGACTTCTTTTTGTAATGTCTTTTAATTTACATCTTATTATGCTGGGATATGTTCTTATATATCCTTATTGATGTAGAAATTATGTAAAAGTGATGAGATACCCTTTTTATCTCATTATCTCATTTTCTGAATTTTAAAGTGACGCTGTTAGGCTGTCGAATTTTTAAAAGGGAACTTCTTAACCCAATTTCATTTCTTTGGGTTCAACTTGTACTTCTTGAATATGTCATCCTATGAATATGTGTGAATAAACTATGATTGTTTTACACTTAATATACACTTATATTGGGTATATTTATATTTTTCACACATAATTATGTGATTGATTTATCCTTAATTTAAGGATACCATCTTTATAAGGGATTTTATCTCAATTTACTTTTCCACTGAGACTTCATTGTTGTTATGAACAAATTCACTCTTATATGGTGTATATACCATCCTTTGACATATTATATCATGAATCTCTTTATTCTCATGAAATTATAAAGTTCTTATTAAATTATATTCCTATTTTATTTTTATTCAAGCATCTCTCTTTTTGTTAAAAAAATATTTTACCAAAACATCATTTTAAATGTTTAAAGATTTATTATTATAAATATTTCTCATTAATGTCCATGTTTTGAAAGTGGTTTTAGGATTTATTTATATGGACATTAATTTTTTCAAATTATAATTCATTTAAATGCTTAAAATTAGAATGGGACACTTTGATTCAAAAATATCTTTTTAAATGGTTTTGAAAATGATTTGATAAAGCATTGTTTATTTCAATATCTTGATTTGATATATTGGAATATCCACTCCAATATCATATTTTTTATTTAGAAACACTTTTAAAGGGAAGTGAGAACCCTTTCAACAGTACAGATTAAGCCCCAAAATATATAACATTTTTGTTGAAGAACAATATGATCTGATTAGAATCAAACTCCATAAACATTATCTAGGGTATAGAGCTTACCTGAGTGCTTGGATTGGCCTTCAAGATGTCTTCATAATGTTCCACCAAGATTTACCAAGACTGCATATATTCCTCCAATTTAATCTTCCCCATGTTGAAACCTCTAATTAGGATGCGCTTCTTCCTATCAATCCATTTACCTTGCCCCTTTGTCGTTTCCACTTTAAGCATTTTCCCCACCATTTGGTTGATGACATCCTGTGGAGCCTTAATATCTAAGACTTGATCCACTATTTCTTCATCTGAGTGAAGATGAAGGTCCATGTGATTCATCACCAAAGAAATATGTCTCTGGTAGTCAAAAAGAGTATCCGCCTCTCGTTGATTCCCAGGAGTCTGAGCAGATCAGACATCCTCACCCTACAACCCAAGAGGGTGTGCAACCCCTGCCAGGGGAGGTTCAGCCACTACAGCTGCCCTCGCGGGCATGCCAACACCATTACATGTTTTTGGATGAGGATTACCTTTGTTTTCGGACCTTGTTACTAGAGGACTAGGTAGGTTGGAATAGTCTTTCCTTGGGCACGACCTCCGGGTATGTTTGATAAAACCTTATGAATCTATAATGGTGTTTTTTCCATTCCTTGAAGAGGATCTAAAATACTCCTCCGAAATACCCACTTCTTTGGACTCACTAGGGGAGTCTGAAGCTGAATCCTATACTTAGGAGACCTCCCCTCCCTTAGCATACTCCTCACCGGTACTATCCTCCATTGCAATAGCTTTACTGGGAGCATGACCTTCACCTTCTCCCAACACAGAAAACTGGTTTTCAGAATTTTTGAAACTCCATCCAGATTTTGCCTTCTCAGCATAGGAAGGTTTGTCTTGCATGTCCTGCACTGATATGGCTGGACCCTTTGGCTGTAAAAATCCATGACCCATGTATTGGAAATTAATTGGAGTTTCATCCAATACCAAGATTTGGGGATCCTCACCCAAGGTTGTTTCCACATCACCGACCTCAATCACGGAAGCATCCTTGAGTGGAATCAGTAGCAATCCCACACCAACATCCAAGTGCACCTCCCTCTCCTTGTGCCCTTCCACTTCCTGAACCAAAACTTCCTTTACGCTGCCCCCATCCCTTTTGTCAGAAAGTTCTCCAGAAGAACTGGTAATACCCAAGTCCTTTTTCAGGCGGTTGAAAATATCAGAGACTTTTGGGTTCAGTTGAGCATCCTTTGAAGCCTTCTGGGGAACCTTCTTATCCAAAAACCTTGGTTAAAAACCCACTATTGAATTCTCTCTCTAGAACGGCTGATTATTCTATTCTTCCACATACAAGGAAACACCCTCGAGCCCTGCAGGCTGTCCAGACTCTCTCTGAGTAGCAGGAGCAACCCCCTCGTGATGAGAAAGGCTTCGACGACATACCGATTGTGAATGCCCCAATCATTGATAGGAGGAAAAATAGTCAGGCCATGATTAAAAAATCACTGATTGTATACAGTGAAACTCCTCCCCCACTGTGATCCATAGCCAGTCGACTGGAGGCTTAGAAATATCCACTTCCACACATATGCGTGGGGATATCGGGCGACACACTGAATTGGTGCGACTATCCAAACACAAGAAACGCCCAACCAAATTTCCTAGCATTCGAATGATGGAGGGGTTTTGAAAAGGAAATGGGAGACCAGGCAAACTTACCCAAATTGCAGTTGATGGTGTATCCCGATTCATATGAAAGTTGTAGGACCATCAAAAAAGGTGGAACCGATAGTCGTTGCAGGTGTGAGGAGCTCTGGCCCAAGCTTGTATCAGGTCCTCCTCTGATGATAAGAGGACCATAAAATGGCGTTTGTTGAGAACCCTGATGGTAGCGTGATCCTATATGCCCTAGGCACCAACCATGAATCTATCGAAAGCATCGACCGAAGGAGGACTGTTCCTGAAATGGTCCACCGAGGTCTTGTTGAGGAGCGCCGAAGCTTCTAAGAACTCCGATAGAGAAAGAGCCAGATTAGGGTATCCCGAATGCAAATCAGGTACTTTAGGGCAGATCTCAATTTCAGGGAATGATGGGAGGAGGTTCGAATTGGGGAAAAAAGAGAAGATGGGCTGGACTCTGAGGGGTCCCTCCCCCTCCGGTAGGGGAGGGAACGTATCTACGGCCATCACCGCCTAGATCCTCTTGAGACGCAGAGCTCCCGATGCTATCACCGCCTCTGGCACTGATCCTCTACTATTGGAATATATAAATGTTATATTTCCTTTATACTTGTGTTATGTGTTGTGATTATGTTATGGTTATTGGGTATTGTTTATGTATACGGGCGGTTCCGTGATAAACCTAGTGCGGGTGAGCCTGAGATAGCTCTCCAATGTATTGGGTAACATGATGGAGGTAAATGTGATGTTTCTCCTAAGAGATTTAGGGAATATACTGTGATGGGTATTATAAGTGTGAATCCCTATGTAGCTGTGATATCTATAATGTAAGTTTGATATGTATGCCATAAGTAACCTTTATGATTTATGATTTTTGTGTGTTATTGATAAATCTTTTGATTTTGTAAGGTATGTTATGATTGAAAAATATAGTTTCATTGATTTGTATTTGTTGATGGGATAATGTTTTCCTTACTTATTTTAGAACCCTTACTGATCTTTTTATTCTCATACCAAGTTTTTTGAAATGTTTTCCACAGGACGTAAAGATGAATAGGGTCAAAGATGGGATCACAGAAAATTCATGCTGTCTAAAACATGGAACTAGACAGTTTCTTTTTAAGAGTTTTTATTTTTATGAAAAAAATGGATACTGATTAGTAGTGTCTACTTGTAATATTCAATTTGTAATGTAATAGTTATGGCCTAATTCTCTAAAACTCTAAACCTGAAAAGATCCTCAATGTGAATTATTCATTTAATTCAATATTATGTAATGTTTAAGGCCAGGTCCTTATAGTAAATGACATAACTATAACCTAAAAATAGGAATAATAATTTATTCGAAAAAACATCCATAAGAACATAAAGCAGTTAACATGTGAATAATGAGTAACAATGAAATATTACTAATAAACAGATAAGAATATGACCATATATATATATCATAAAAAGGACTATGATTCTTGAATAAGTAAATGACATTATTTAAATCATTATACAGGAGGTTTGGATAAGTACAAAGCATATCAGACATAAGGTAAGGGATAATTATTCTAATCTAATTCTTATCCGATATTGTTTATTTGTAAGTATTTAATGCGGTTATATTTATCATCAATTTACATGTTTTCTAAAAATGTTTTCATAAAATGTTTATTATTCTTCAATGTATGTTCAATTTCTTTTTTACCTTTTTTTGACTTTTACCACATAGTATGGAAGGAATATTTCTTTTGTTTACCATATGAGGTACTTTTTGACTTTTTTGGAAAAAGAATGAGGATAATGTTTTTTTAACTTATACGACATGAACATATTTTTATGTTTTCATAGAGAATTATTTACATGAAGATTATTTTACAAGTTTTCATGTTTGTTTTCAATTAACTTATTTTCTTTTAAAATTTCACAACATATTGAGAAAAGAAAATGTTTTTGAAGAAGAAATGATATTTTCCTAAAGAACCGAGTTCAAGGGTTTTATCAAAATTATTTTCCATCGAATATGATATAGAGTTATGTTTCTATCCCTATTATTAATTTGATTTGATTACTTTATTATGAAATTATTTTTATGATTTCATTTTATCTTATATGGATTATGTTATGATGGCATGATGTTTAAGAATCCCATTTTATTATATGGGTTATGATATGATGTATGATTTATGTTTTTGTGGAACACATAAGAATTTTTTCATTATAAAATGGGTGGGACCTATATCTACCTCAAATGGATTGGTTAAATATTATTATCTCATGAAATAGACCTGTCTAGAATGACAAGTTAATCCGATTTAGTGATACAGGATTGGAACGAGGAGTGAACTCAGTTCAGTAATGGATATAGGAAGGTGAATAAGATTACAGAGATAATTTCAGTGGAAAAACTCATTAAAATCGATAACCAAGGTGAGCTCAAATTTATTTTGGATATCTTATTACTATAGAAAAGGTAAATAATTCAACATCTCAGGAATTGTGATATCATATCACTAGAACTCCTTCTATAATATAAATCATTATTCCATATCTTGAAATTAAATAGAGTCTATTATAACTGTGTTCTCTCAATTTCACTTTATTAACACATAACCCCACATGTTTACACTTAAAATTGTGAAAAAGTTTATATTTCACCCCTAATTAGAGGTAATATTATTTCCCACAACTATACATTTTATGAATTATTATAATTATCATTCAACCACCTTGGGGTAGTTTGATTCCCTTTAGACTTATTTTACATTACATTGCATTAATCCACTTAAATCGTACTATTTTTTTAAAAGGTTGGGGCTGAAGGCTCAATTTATTATTAAATAAAATACCTCTTTATACTAGGTAGAGGGAGACCCATTACATAGCCCGAATGCCCAAGGCCAAGTGGCCTGCATACAAGTGTTGAAAGCCCATTTTTTGGCCCAATGGACCCATCGGTGAATATTATTATATGACCCCTATAACCAATCCATTAAGCTTTATAATATTAATATTATTAACATAATTATTAAATATATACATCTATATGACTTACTCAATATATGTTTATTCATATCTTCATATTAAATAATCATTCTTTTTTTGTGAAATTGTTTTATTCTTCAAAAAAATCATAGAAAGTTATTTTTATTAATTTTTTGAGAAAATATAATAATTATTTTTTTTAAAAATCATTAGTATTTAATTTATAAAAAGGATATATTTTTTGAATTTATCACATAAGATTTATCTTGTGGGAATATTTTGAGACTTCACTAAAAACAATGAATTTTTAATCAACTGTAAAAAAATAATTTTTTTTATTTAAAATTGTATTTTCTTTTTAAGTATTTACAAAGTAAAATTACAATTTGGATTATTTTTAAAATATAATTAGTTATTTTTGATTAAAAATAATCCAAATTTAAATTTTGGAACTATATTTTATATTAACTTTTTATCAAAAAATTTAATAAAAAATGACATTATATATTCTTTCATCCCATTGGATGAGTGGATATCTACAATGTCCATAAAATTTTAGAAAATATGGTAACTTTTTAGCCAATTTCACTCATTTTAAACATTATTTTTTTTATATAATGAAAATTTAGATATTTAATTCTATTATTTTATTAACTAAAAATTTATAACATAGGGAAAAAATAATTTTTTTTGTTATAAAAGATTTATTTTAATCATAAACTATTTTAATATTGGTAATTTATCTTTAATATTTAGTGGTGAAATAATTGCCATAAATACATACATAATATTGCAACCATATTTACTCAATTAGATGAAATATACAATAAATGATTTTGAAAATAATAAAAGTAAAATAATATAAATGAATTATTATGTTCCATAAATTTTTTAGTGTCTTATAAAATTTTAGTGGTGTGTTAAAGTAATAAGTTTAAATTCCATCATTTTCATGTTCATTCCAATATCCAATTTAATAAATACTTCTAAAAATGAAAATAATGTTATTTTTAATAAAAAATAATTTATGAAATTATTTAAAATTCATAAAAATTATATCAATTTCCAAATTGTTATCACATATTTAAAATATCAACTATTGTCCAATTATGGATGAATGATCATTTTGTTTTAACTATATTTATCCCTAAAGAGTAAAATAATTAATATTGTGGTAATTGTCAAAATTGGTTAACATGGGTTATAATATTTAGATAATGGAAAAAACCTAATCTAAACATGTCCATAGTTTATTAGATGATAAAATTTTGACTAATTTCCATCTTATATATTAATAATACCTATTTAGAGACTCTTCCTATAAATATTAATTTAGAATAATTTAATATTTTTATTAATTCTAAGTGTTCCCCACCCCTAACTTATAAAAGGGAACCCACTATCCTCTTTTCTACACACTTCAATGACTTTTAGATTATCTATGGCCTACCGAAATCCACTATAAAATTAAATCACATATTCTGTATGTCTTATTTTTCACAGAATACCATCCTTAGGGGGTATAAGGTGAAAAGTAAAATAAGTTTTCTGATGAAGGGATGTTTCAATAGCATATGAAGAAATATTAGAATTAAGGTAACATATCTCTATAAACCACATTTTTTCTCCAAGTCATGACCATTCATTCTCTAACTCGCTTTTCTATACCTTTGGTTTTATGGATTTCATCTAAATTATGTATTTATGTATCTTACATATATAATGATCTCAGTTGTCCCTTCCTTTGACATGGTAATACATTCCATAAATTCATTGAAAGGATTCAATATTTAAAACCAAACATGATTAATGATACTTTTCTTTTCATTAATCCATTTATGTAACTATAAATCACTATTTATATTCTAAATTGACACCTAATTTTGAGACCTATGATTACTTAGTCATATATCAACACCCACAATATATAATTTATTTTTATCTTTGGGATCTGTATGAATTTTATATATATTATTATATGAATAATTATTATATATCTCATTCCATTCCATGGTTAATGTTTTTTATTATACCTTATGATTTTTTTACATTTACAGAACACATAATCAAGTATATTTTATGATGGGTGTTCCCAAATATTTATCTAATGAATTTTTTAATGTTTTTTTCTCATTTGAAATTATGTTTGTGTTAGAAAAAACTACCTCAAGGCAATATTATATTGTTCTTACGTTAATTCTGTTTGATAACAGTGATGTTTTCCAAATATTTTTGTAGAGTTTCAAGGATATTATTGATATTGGTATTGAAAATTTGATAAGAAAAAGTAATGGATTCTCTAGGGGTGGTATATAAAATTGTGTATAGAAGGTGTCAATATTTCCTAGTGTTTTTATAGATTTTTTGGATTTAAAAGATTAGAGGATATTGAAATTTGTTTTCTCCAAAGGAATTATTTCCACATACATATAAAAAGTTGTTCACAATGTTGAAAATGATTCCATAAATAGTGGAAAATTGCAGTTTTGAGGACATCATAACAAAATATGGCAAAGGAAAGTATTGCACACATGTTATGGAAGTGTGTGAAATATGGTTTTGTGAGACACAAGATATATAGCTGTACATGCCCATAAAAGCGATTTCCACACCAAATAAGACATAAAAAACATGTTATACACTCAAGTAACACATTCCCATATAGGGGAAGTTCTGTAATTATTTTTCACATAGGGATGGAGGGGATTAAAATAGGCATCAACCCTAATAAATTTCAAAATATAAAACAAGAGAAAATATTAGGGATTTGAATCATAAAATAGATTCATGAAAGGCATAAATTATGCGTGAAAAAGGAGTTAAGAAAAACCAAAACTCATTTATCAATAGAAAAAAAATGAATTATGTCTACATGATCAAGGGAGTTTCACACAGTGTATAATTTTCAATAAAGATGAAGCACAAAGACAAACCAAAAGTTTCATGAATGATGAGAGTGTCATGAAAAGGAATAAATGTTTCATGCAAGTTAGTAGAGTTGTGAATAAGGCCTCCAAAGGTTGCATGAATGAAATGTTTTATAATCCCTAGTAACATTTTGGTAAAATTTTATTCATTATATGGATGAAAGAGGAACTCAATGGTTCACCAAATGAGGTATAAAACCTATTGATTAATGCGATCAAAAGAAGATTAATATTATGGAGTTGTGGGAATAATTTAGCTGAGAGAGTATTGAGATTTCAAATTATGATTGATTATAACCCATGAGGGATAATGAGTCAACTCAGAACATTATAATGGCAGTGAAAATGAGAATAGAAGTGACATATCCTAATGTTTTTTTGGTAGTGATCATTAGTGGATTTTCTACATAGTGAAATTACAACTTAATTATCCATGGAAATTTCCTAGTGATGGTGAACCATGTATAATTGCAATAGATCATGTATTATTTAATTTCTAATCATAAATTTCTAAAATAATTGGAGAGAAGAGTTTATTGTTTAATGAGGAAAAAGGAGATGAATCGGTAATGGTTTTAATATTTCATTCCCTAATTTACACCACCTCTCAGGGGTATTTAACATATTTGGGATAATATTAGGGATTAGGGAGTAAACCTAATAAATAATTGGAATCAAACATCCATGTGATTTTTCATGGTAGATATCCAAGGCTTATTATTATGTCATTTTTTTTATTTCTACCACATGAACTTTATCATGATTATATTATGATACCATGTTCTTTATGTTAATCTCCATATGATTATTCATGATAATTATCTTTTTTGAAATCATGTTATACCTTTGATTCACGTATTATACTTCCTCAACATGAATATTCCCATATTGTACTCTTTAGGTCACCCATATTTCTAATGTATTCCTAGGTTATCCAATGTAGTTTTAAGAGCTCGAAGGTAGGTATGAGCTCATTGTATAGATTAAAACTAAGTTAATTTATTTTAATTTATATGGTTTATTTACCTATTCATCAAATGTAATTAAGAATTTCAATCACTGTTTTTTATTTAATGGATTATTACATTAAAAGTCATATAATAATACATGTAAAAGGAATGGGTTTCTTTATTTTTAATTAGAGGATGGTCAAGTTTTTCTTATGGATCACGACTATAATACACTATTGAGAACACCATGGACATGATTATGTATTGGAAAATATTGTATCATTTTTTAAAGTATAGAGAGAGAGTTTCCCAAGAAATTATATCTCTCTCAAGATAATTCAAGTGGACATGGATCTGGAAGAGATGTACATAGGGGTAATAACTCTAATAAGGGAACAATGGTTATTAAATCGATTTTCACCCATTTCACAATGATGAGGTCTTGTTTTACATATATTTTTATACTCCCAATGTAATTATTTGGTAAATTCACAAACTAATTACCCACTATTATTATTTACATAAATATATTGTTAGGTTAGAAACATAATATGAAAATTAACATGGATTATGAATATTGAAATTTAGAGACATATATGTTAGGATAAAGTTATCATTTATAATTTATTCCTTCTATGTTTGGAAGATTAATTTTTCATCGTATCATATTATTAACTTTTTTAGTTAATGAAAGGACTAATGAAAATTTTTTCCAATAAGATACCTGATATGAAATATGATCATTTACTTAATGATATTCACAACCTTATGAGAGTGGGAAATGATAACTTCATTGTAGCATTGAATCATCTGACTTGAAATATTAATATTAACACGAATCATGTGAAACATCCTCCTTCTCTATAGAAAGATAATGTTGATGTTAAGTATTTTATGTAAAAAAGAATCCTCCTTATATTTTATCTTTTAATATTCTCATCATGTAACAATAGAGTAACTAATTTGAGAATATATTATTTGTCATTCAATTCCCAAACCATGTCTAATTTGTGATGGATGTGTATCACATAGAGGGGGAAGATGATTAGTGGTGTATACAAGTCATGAAAATGAATCCCAAAGATGGTATTGACTTCATGTAATTGGAATAATTCATCAAATTATTTTTTATTAAAATTTCCCCCCACACTCTCAAAATAAAAATCAAGAGGGAGTTAATCATTATAATGCAAATGGAAGAATAGTCTATCAGGATATATGAGGAAAACATCACAAGGATTGCATGGTACACCTTTGGGGTTTTCATCAATACTTAAATTAAGTAGGGCCTTTTATTTAGTGGATTAAATATTAGTATATGAGAGGATTTAGAGATTCAATACTTTTACAGCTATGAAGTAGTTGTTAAGATTTCTCTCAAGATCATGATAGAGAATAGAGAATCTTAGTGGTCTTATAGGCCTAAAGATAAAAAGTGTAAAATGGAGTTTTCCTCATGTGGGTCATCATATTAAAGTCACTGAGGAAATAAAGATAAACATTACATGAGAAAAATGTGTGGGAAGAATCCTCTCATAAATATTCTAAAGGAAACTAGTAGATGCTTCATGTTTTGAGGAAAAGGGAAAAAAGCTAATTAATTCCATGAAGAGATGAATAAATCCAGGAATTAAGTAAGGGAAAAGAAGTATAATATCATCACATTACCTATGTTATGTGTGTAAACTATAAGAAACATAGGATTTATATAATCCAATTCCATAATACAATGGTTGTCATGGAAAATTATTGCCAACAACCTCAACCTCCTAGATTGAAAGGAATGGAATATACTATCACTATTACTAAGGTGGATCTCAGAAATATGTGGTGAAAGATGTGTTAGTTAATAATCCCTAAATATATAATTCACTTTATGACTATAGTTCCATGTATTATAAAATATATTCTATGTTTAGATGTATTATTTAGTTACAACCTTAAAATATATGGGTTGTAAAACCTGTGAAAAAATTAAATGGAGAAATTTTTCATTCAAAATATATAACTCCAATAAAGTCATTTTTATAGACAAAATCATCTAGAAAGTATCATATTACTTCCTTTACTAGAGTTTTATTGGGTTTTTGGAATGGATTTAACATCCTTATATAAGGACAACATCAACATTTAGGAAATGTAGATCACTCTTCTCTATATGAGTCATCCTACTATTTTGTAAATGTGTACGGAGAAGGATGATTATTCTTTGGAATATTCCTATCATTAATTTATATTATTAATATATAAGAAATTATATCTTTCTAAAATTATTGAATCAATTAAATGAATCATGTTTACAACATGCCCATTGAAAGGTATATACTAATTTATTTCCCAAAGAGTTTCCACTTCTTCCTCCAAACTGAGAGGTTAAGTTATCAATTAAATTTATACCTATATCAGATTACACATATAAGTCTAATTATAGTATATCTATTGATGAGATATAAGAACTAAAAAATTGATTAGAAGAAAATATAGATAGGGGTTTTATATGTCATTGTGCTTTACTGTGGGTTGTGTCCATCCTCTTTATCAATAATAAGGATGGGAAAATTCACATATATTTTTATTATAATGAATTAAAAATCATTATAAAGGAAAACTATCCCTTATCACATATGGTTTACTTGTTAAATCAAATATATGGGGACCAATAATTCTTTATGGTGGACCTCTATTTAGGATATGACTAATTAAATGTGAACAAGGATGATATTCCCAGAACAACCTTTAAAATAAGGTATGGACACTATGAGTTTTTAGTGATTCACATACTACTAATTAATTATCTAGAAATAAATATATTCATAATAAATAGAGTATTTAGAGATTATCTAAATAATTTTGTGGTAGTATTTATTGATGATATTCTAAAATACTCCAAAATAAGGAAGGAGCATGTGAAACATTTGAATATTGTTCTTAAGTATTTTACAGGGGATAATTTTTATGAAAATTACAGTAAATATGATTTATAGAGGAAGGATGAAACTTTAATGGGATGTGTTATCATGAGTAAAGGTACATATCTTGATCATTCTATAACAAATTCCATTGAAGAATTATTAGTTAATAACATATTTAACAGATATCCATAGTTTTCTTGGACTAACTATGTATAACTAATGATTTTTGATAAACATATAGGGATTGTTAACCTTCTAAACAAGCTCAATTGGAAGGGATTACTATTTTTATGGAATGATGAATGTGAATAGAGATTCATTGTATTGATGTTACTTATCATTGTGCTGAAAATTTCATGGTATATAGAGATTAATCAATGAATGGTTTCAGCTATGTCCTGACTAATATATAAAAAGTGGTATCCTAAACCTAAAGGATATTTATATTTCACAAGTAGAACCTTCCAACACAAGAAATTTAGTAGTATAATGTTATCATTGAGATGAAAATATTGTGGAATTATCTCTACGGGGAGAAGTGTAAATTATATGTGATTTATTAGAGCTTAAAATATATATTCACATATAAAGTTATTAATATGTTCCATTGAATATGGATAATGATAATCATGTAATATAAATTATGAATCCATTACTATTATAGGAATGGAATTAATGTTTCAAATTCACCATGTAGATAAAATTTGACAACTAAATCAATGATTCAAATTTAGAAGGATCCATTATCCATAAATATTTAAGGATAGAAATATGAATCATAAATGAATGAAAAATCATCATTCATAAATTTAATGATTCCTTAAACATCCATTCTTGAGAAGATAAAGGATTAAAAAATATATTATATAATAATTACAAAGATGTAAGAAGCTTTAAGAAATGATAAATCGTTTGAGTTTAAAATTGATGAATAAAGAGTTATAATAATTGTGTAAATATCATGAGTACTATAAAATCTTGAGATAAATAATTAGTTTTTGAATGAATCACATAGCACAACCTTATCCATTTTCCTAGGGAGCATGGAAATGGGTTGATATCAGAAAAATCAATAGTGACGTGACATTATGAAGAAGTTGATTATGGAATATACTTTGAATCATTTGGTGAGTCACCAAGTTAATGTTAAATGGAATCCATCTATGGGTATGATGTAACCATTACTTATACCTTCCTTGAAATGGGAAAGCATAACCAAAACCATTGTCACTAGTCTTCTGAAGACATCAAGAGTAAATAATTTTGTATGTGTTTTGGTGGGTAATCTCACAAATATCACACATTTCATTCTAATATGTGAGGAATAATCACTTCATAAATATATATATATATATATATATATATACATGAGATAAGTTGTGAGGTTTAATGGATAATTGTTATTTATTTTATCAAGTAGATATATAATATTAACCACTACATTCTATAAGATTCACTAATATGAGCTTAATAATGTGTTGGACATCAGTATGTATTATAACATCCAAATAGATGGTCAGTATGAATAAAATATCCATACATTGGAATATATACTAATAGAATGATTTATGGACATCAAATTAGGGTGGGGAAAATATCTTCCACTGGTTGATTTATTATATAATAATATATTCCATAAAATAATATAAAGGGATCCTTATGAATCCCATTTATGGGAATATATGTAAGAGACCAATGAGTTGGGTTTTTTTTTGAACACATGATTTTGGGAACTGAAATAGTTTAGGAAATGGTTGAGAATTTCATGTTCATTTTGAGTCACATCACATATTCTCATTGTTTAGATAAGATTAATAGTGACATTTATCAATGATACAAAGTGTTTATGGTTTGGGAAATTGTGTTTCTCTATATATCTACTTGGAAGAGAGTCATGATATTTGAGAAGAAGGGTAATCCATGTCCCAAGTACATTGGATCCTTTCATATTCTTGATCACATTAGAGATGTTCCAGGTTGACTAGTACCTCCACCTACCAATTCTCAAGTAAAAAAATTATTCCACATATTCCACTTTAGGATGTAAATACTAGATCTATATCATGTACTAAATTCAAATTTGGTACAAAATGAAATATATAATTCACATGAGGATAATCCAATAGTGATCCTGGAGTGTAGAGATAATGTTCTATAAAAAAAATATAAATCACCTAGTCAATGTATTATAGTAAAACCATAATTACAAGGAGGAAACATGAGAACCAGAGGAATCCATGGAGAAAATGAAATGTCGACTATTTTTACCTAAGTATGTAATATGAAATTTTGATTTTAGAATTTATTATGTTTATAGGAATACAATAACTCAATATTATAAAATGAAAAATATGTTTGATGTCATATTCAACAAACAACCCCAACCCTAAAAAACCACAAAATATTATTATATAACTATTATATCCAAGGTATTAAATTGGATGGTATGAATAAGAATAATTTTTTTGATACATATATTTAATTTCCCTAATGAAAATAGTTGTATTTATAACTAATTTGAAAATAACAACTCAATTTTTATGAATTCATTTTTTTTCTTCAAGCAGATGTTTTTACAAAAATAGTTTTTATCAATATTCGTGATAAAATATAAAAAATAATTTAGGGAAAATTGAGAAATATAATATAATAAAAAACATTATTTTTGAAATCACCATATAAAAATTATATTTATTGACATTTTGATATATTTTTTTATTTATTTTTCAAATAATATTGAAAAATAATAATTTATATAGAAAAAATTATTTTATTTTCAAGTATTTAAATATTTTAATAATATATTAATTTTTTTATAAAATTTAAGCAGTCTATTATTATTAAACATAATCCAATTACTGTCTTTACAATTAATTTCATAATAGAATTTATTATGAAAATATTTTTTTCTTAAATGGAATTTTATGAAAAACTTTTTTTATTGCATATTTAAATTTATTTTTAAATTATCTCGTACCTCATCTAGAAATTGAATCCATAAAAATGGATTCCATATTTTTAATTATGTTTAATTATTTTTAAATAGTTCACTTTAAATTTGGTCATTATCAATATTAAACATTATAAATAATTTTCACATCGGTATTGGTATTTTAGTTATTTAAGGTTATAAATAATATGATTAGGAATAAAAAATGACCCTATAACTTTTTTACACTATTGGATGAGTTATGATGGTACATGTAGATACATATTTCAAAAATATTTCATTTTTTTTATATTTCATTGATTATGACTGTTATATTATTTTATTTAAAGGAATATAAAAAATTTTATCTTTGTTTAATAATGAGTAATTTTTTTATAAAATGATAAAAAGGTAAACATAAAGTTCTAAAAGGTCTATTTAAAAACTGAATTATTTTTTTTAATGGTAATTTATTTATAATTTTTCATAAGGCTGTAATGAATATTAATTTTGACATGATAATTAGAGAATATTTATTCAATTGATTGAAACATAATGTAAATGATTTTAAAAATATTTAAAGTAATCGTGTTTGAAAGAATTATTGTGTTCAATTTTTTTTATTTAAATAAATAGGTTACTCATGAGTTAAAAGATTGTATTCAATTACATTTTTTCATGATTTTTTCAATGTTAAATTAAAGGAATAATTCAAAAAATTATACTAATTTGATTTTATAATTTATAACATTTTATTAATTTTTTGAAAATGATAAAATTCAAATAAATAGAAAATTTATTGGTATATGTTTAAAATATAAAATATGGTCAATTTAGTGAAAAAATTTACATTTATAGTAACTATATTTAAACCTTATTATTAAAAACATCATTATCATGGTAATTATAAAAAAGGGTTGACATTGGTTAAAATAATGAGATAAGTGTAAAAGTGTAATATAATGTATTTATAATTTTATTTTATGATATTATTCCAACCCTTCATCATATGATAATACAATTAAATTGGTTTCATTGTTTTTTCAATGAAAAATAACTTATATTAATTTAATATTTTAAATAATTCTATGAGTTCCTCTCCCCTAATTTATAAAAAGGTTACACATATCCTCATATCTTAATGCATCAAATTAATTTTATTTTATTCAATAACTTCAAAATTTTATGAAAAATTTTCCCCTCACATTATAGAGGTATTATTTTTAGAATAATACCAACATAATAGGGTTTAAGGATTATTGAAAAATAATTTGTCTGAAGAAGTGTAGATTCTGAAATGAACGAAAAAAGACAAGACATAAGGTAATGGATATATATGAACCACCCTTTTATTCAATGTTAGTGTCATATTCTACTAAAATCACATTCCCACCACATTTTATGTTTATTATTTAATTTAATTTTTTTTATATATGATTCTTATATATATTCCTCGATTATTTCTCCCTTCCATTTATGGGTAATACATTGCATAATTTCATTTGTCAAATTCCATAATTAAATTCAAACATTATTACTATGTACAATTTTATACAAAAATAATTTTATATAACACAAAATTAAATATTTTATTCTAAAATAATCACTTTATTATAAGATCTATGATTATATATAATTATATGAACATCCATAAAATGTAATTTTTTTATCTCCATGGAATCATTACAAAATTTATTTTGGTTATGTTATTAGTAAAAATTATGAAATCTATTTAGTTACATGGGTAATTATTATTAATAGGTTTTATGATTTATTTCCTTTTCTGTAAAATATAATCAAGAAAAAAGATATTATGTGTTCTCCATGATTATGCTCCAATTAATTGGGTAACTTTTTTTTCTCAGGATATGTTATATATTAGATTATGAGTAAATATATTCTATAATTAGACTCCTCCCACCATGTGATCTGTCTTTTCATTTATCCTTGACATATGATTATATAAATTCTTTTATTACTACTAAATATCGTATGTTCTCATGATAATAGGATACCATGTTTTTATGTTATTCTCCCATGTGATTTTTCCCTAGCCATCTCTTTTATGATATCATGTTATTCTATTGGATTGGATGTTATGCTTCCTCATCATGTTTAAAACCTTAATATATTTTTAGCGCATGAATTTTTTCAGTGTATTCCCCAGGATATCCCATAAATTTTGAGGAAATCAATATGTTTTAAGATATTTTTATGGATATTCAAATAAATCCCTTTTATATTCATGTTTTTTTATGTTCCTAGTCTATGAAAGACATTAAGCCTATCAATTATTTATTTTTATTTAATGAATAATTATTTTAACAATAATGTAATAATATAACTAAAAAGGATAGGGTTTATATAATTTCCATTGTTATATTAAATAAGTATCAATAAGAATCATTATAAATATAAATACTTTACTCGCATTTTTTTATTAAAATATAAGAAAAACCAAAAGTTAATCATTATAGGATAATCACTACCACTAAGGTTTATTAAACTCTAACAAATTATTAGTTATATATCCTCATAATCTTTCAATTATATATGAATAAATATTATCATTTTTTTGTGATAATAATGTTTTATGTAATTAAACTCATGAAATATGAGATCTAGACATAGAAATTACTAGTTTAATGAATACAAAATCCTCATAATTCAAATCCTAATAAATAGTGGATATCATCCACTTAATGAAGTTATTAAATTAATATAAAATATTATTATTAAACAAATTATAAATTTTAATTTATCATCCATGAACATTGATAACTTTTCACTAAAAAAGAATTTCATCATTGACCAAAAAAATGTTCTAAATTATCAATGATGTGGATAGGATTTTATCTAAATTTTTGGTGAAAAAAATATCCCCTCCATACATTACCATGAATATCCTTGGGATCTTGCCAACTAGGGGTTTTAAGGGGCACCCCTATACACTTCTACACATGACACCCATAGAGCAAACCCACTATTAAATATTGGTCATATGGATATATTATTGGATAGATCTGATCATATTGAATCTCGTGTCCTCTGGTAGACACATTGAGATCATGTGATAGTATGATAAATAGATTTCATTACCTTGTTAGGGTTATATATTTACCAAGTTTTCTTGATGGAAGCATGATATTGGCCGTTTGAACTATTGGTCAGAAGTTTGTGATTGATTTCATCTAGAACCACATTCATTGGTTTATAAGAGATACAAGTATCAAGGAGTTTCGAATGACCTATTGATTGGATGGTTGTGTGTTACACTATATCATGTCTTAGCTATGGACCTCCATAGGCTATGTGGCCTCACTTATTCCATGTAGTCATATGATAGATTGCAATTATTTCAACATTATGATCCATGCTATTACCACCGCCCCAAATATTTATTATTGTTTTAACAAATATTACTTTCTATGTTAGCCACCATAATTTATGGTCTCATATATCTCAATGTCATCATTTGAGATATTGTATCCATTATTTAGGATATTGTTGTTTATTTCTTTAAATCCAAGATAGAATGGGAGTACGATGGAAATATACAATTTCTATTAAATTTTTTATGTGATTATAAAGGAATTATAGTTGTATCTTATATACCATTCTAGTTGTATATATTTTGTCTTAAGATAAATCAAATAAAATTAGTTATAAATTAATTATCAAAAATATCCCAAATCATCTCTCTATTTTTACAAAAAATACATCAAAAATATTTTGATTAATCAAAATGAAAATTATTTATTTTATAATAAATAACACAGAAATAATTGTCTTTTTCCTAATTATAATTATAAGGCCCTTGATTCATTAGGATAAATTTTTATCTTTAAATCACCAATATTATTACATGGAATAACATTATCCAAACTATATGATTATGATTCCATTAGAAAGGGTATGTGATCAAACAACATAATAAAAATTAAAAATCATATTAAAGGAATACACTATAAAATCAAAAGATATATATTTAAATCCTTAAAATAAAACATAAAATCATGAACAATACCTCATATGAATTGATATATCAATTTTATTCGAAGATCCCCACTCTTGGGAAATTCCGCCACCATGTTTCTATTCTCTAAAATCCATTTCCTTGTAGTTTCCCATTCTAATGTATGTATATTATGGGAATAAATGGGTACTGATGGATTAAATGTATTTTTATAATATTTTTAATAAGTCAATAAAATTTTTATCCTAAAATGGGACACCAAAACAACATAAAATTACTATGAAAATACATTCTTGGGGTAAACACCAAAGGATAACATAAAATACTCGTATGTTGTTTATTCCATTTTCTATTTAAGAGAATTTTTTATTTCTTATTTTTAGTAAAAAATTAATAATTCTAATAAAAAAATCTAATGGTGTTCAACTGAGAAATTGTATCTATTAAGTAAAATTCAAATGTGTTATACTTAATCCGTCAATAATAAATCAGGCATTGAATTGTATGCAAAAGAAATTTCACCCAAAAGAGAAAACATGTGTTATTATTGTTTTTTTATTATAAAATATTATTCAGGCATAGAAAAAACATTTCTCATGAATTAGAAGACTAGAAATATCAAATAAATTTAAATTCCATGTTGACATGTAAAATTAAATTGAAGCACAAGAAAATATAGCACATTAAAAATATAGAAAAAAAGTTCAGTATATTATAAATTTTATTAAAAATTAATGACTAGTTGGTGATATATGAGGAAAAATTAAATATTAATCACACATAAAATATTCATGAAATGTTTAAAACTATATTTTAATTCCATTTTTTATTAAGTGTTAAACATGCAACAAAATATTAAAAGTTAAACAAACAGACTCACTTTCTCTTTAAAAACATTAAAGCATGTATTCATTTATTTTTGACTAATTGAAATATATAACATGTAAATAATATTTTGAAAATTTTTATAATGATTAAATGTTAATTTATTAATTAAAATAAAATTTTAAATTTTAGGCAAGTGTAAGAATTTTAAAATATATAATATTATCTTTAATATAGTGATTCCACTTGAGTACCCAAATCTCAAAACCCAAATCGTATCACCACATGGATAAAAACACAATCCATGATTTTACTTATGGGAAAAAAGTTGCATTGGATAATGAAATGGTGAGTGATTTTACCTCAAAATATATCATAAAGATTAAAAATTTAAGATTCTACAAAACATTTCATAAAAAACAATATAACCCCAAACCTGAAATATATAATTTATATTTTAGGAATTAAATATTCAAGGAAATGTTTCATACTTACAATAAATGATACATATGTCCCATTTGAATTAAAAATCATTTAATATATCTTCTTAGAATATATGACTCACTATTGATAATGAATAATGACATAATTTATATTGAATTATATTAAATAATATTTATATATCCACCAAAGTGCACATATAAAGGTTGAGTTTAAATCTAGTAGGAATTCCCCATGACTCCAAAATATTCCCATGCATGAGTAATCCCCATATGAAGGTCAGTATAATGCATATATGGAATTTTGTTTTAATTTTTTTTAGAAATACTCTATGGACGACCCCTTGTCAAAACAACCAAAAAAGAACCAGTCGAGTAAGTCATATTTTATTTGAATCATATAGTAATAATGTCAATACATATCCATAATGTAATAATATAATAAAATCATATAAAATATAAAATATAAAATTATTAAATTCATTATATATCTATACCGATAATAGAAAATATGAATCATAAAATAACTATTTTCAACAATCATGACCCATATGTGTAATATTTTGGATGTTCCATCCCCAATGTTTTTAAAAACACAACCCGCATTATATCACATAACATTAAACTTATTCTATTCCCCCTTAATATATCACATCTCTAAAAATATTCAAATATTATAAAAAGGTTTAATGTATCACAAAATAATAAATTATATAGAAAATAAATAATCACACTATTATAAAAAATATGGAACCCTTTTTTGTTATTCCCAATTTAAAAATGTTTTATATTGGTCATACATGGAAAATGTTAGGCCCATGAGGTATATAAATTATTTATAATTTAAAAGGGGTGAATTAGTATATTATACTCTATCTATCATAATCACATATTAGTCAAACTCATTCTACCCAAAATAATATTCATTTCTGTTTTTACTGACAGTCTTATGACCATCCTTTGTTGATGAACTAGTTTTTATTTTGATAATATTTACCTCAATACAACTAGATAAATATTTATGTAACCAATACACACTGATATATATATTATATTTAGTATCTAACATTGAAAAATAAGATTATAGAATTGTACATGGGTATACCTAACCAGTATAATGCATGGAGAATACAATGACAATTTTTTGAGGTACCAAAATCTATAAATCCCATTAAATGGATAGTTTAAGTAAGGATTTTTCAAATCCTAGGGTCAAAACCCATATAATGGTTTATGGATTTTTCACTCCTCCTTAGATGTTATTTTGACACTTTTAGAGGACTGAAAATACTTCGGATCATAAGCCACTGATTTCTATGGATAAATAAAATAAACTAAATGTTATTATTTTGATGGAATCATTATCCAATTTTGTTCAAGGAGAACAAAATCCTAAAAGATAATAGATATTCATAAAAAAATATAATTCTAGGTTTGTATATAATAATAAAATACATAAACTTTGTATAAATTGATTTGATAAAATTACTAAATGTAACGTATCTAAAACAATATGTTTTTGGTGTAACATGGAAGTCATTATTCAAATTAATTTTCATTATTATTTTAAACAGTATTAGAATATTGTAAATATTTTATATGAAAAAATTTATAATATACATTACTAAAAAATATTTTAAATCTGTTTGGGTACTCAATAACTCATTTGTAATACTACAGGACCGATGATAGGATTTGAACTAATATTGTTTTCTACTCCATTGAATCAAAGAAATATACCTTATGAATATTAGGAACATAATGTCTCTTAAGAAATTGCTTGGTTCTCTAGAATAGTGAAATAAGATACCATATCCCTATGATAATTCATCTATTCAATTATTACATGTTTTCTTGCTGGGGTCCCCATATTATTTTTGATAGAATAATATGGTTTTATGGGTATGGAAATCAAGATGAATGAAGCCTATGGTAATAAAAATATTATTTTATCACATTATTCTACATTAGTTTTACTATTTTGTCTTGGATGGAATGATATTTTTATCTAGTTATGGTAAATAAAATTCTTGATGCCTATGATAATCCATCTTTTTTGTCATCACATATTTTCCATGACGAGTTTATCATTTTGTTTCCTGAAAACATGTGATGGTTTTACCCAATTCTCAATTGTGGGTAATTTAGTGTAGTTTCAAATTAAATTGCATTGGGTTTTCCAATTTGAATCTAATAGAAACTCCCAATGTCTCTCATATATTTAACATTTCACATGAATGATTTCCAAAGGTGGTATGTCCTTTGGGGTTTCAACCCCAATGATTCTTAAAAACTCAAATTGGTTGACTTGATGAGAGGTTGATTTCACCGTACCCTTTTGGGGGGTATTGTTTCCATATTTTTTACACTCTTATAGGTTTATGTTATGTTCATGACTCCTTCATAATCCTAAATATGATACTTGTTACCACTTTTCCAATGAAATAAACAAATATATATTTTTATGATAACTACTATTTGTGAAAAAAGTTTTATGTTATTCTCTTTTTTAATTATAATGAATTTGTTTCAGTCTATGTTCAACCTCTCAGAAGTTTATCTCCATATATGGATGCACAAGGCCCCTTTTATAGGGGATTGAATATACATGAGGAACCCAACATATCTTGTGATAATATGAATGAAAATCCATGTAGTCTATTCGATATATTTTAAGGTCATATGACAATAAAACCCAATATAGTTAAATGTCTATCAACAAAGAATTAAATGAAGGCATTTGAATATGAGGTATTAAGCTCAGGAAATAATAATGTGTTCTATATACCAATTTGTAACATGATTTAGAGACTTTTTTCTTTGGTTATGGGGAACTTCGATCGTGAAATGTGTGGTAGTAGAGGCCTTGAGTTGGAAATATTTATGTACAGATGTCCTCAAATCCCTAATAAATTATCTGAAACATTGAGTGATGATTAGTTAAAATCAGGTTGAAATCCCAATGAATCTCCCACATTCATGGTATCCTCATCATGTCATTTGTGAAACCATCAATATTATCTAGGACCACATGAGTCATCCATGGCATGAGAATCAAGAGACAAGGGAAGATTGAACACATTTCATGATAGAAAATTTTTATAGGGATTAAAAATTAATGTTCCCTTATAGAGATATGATTTATAGTATCATAGAGAACAAGTTATGTATATTGGGCCTTAAGGATTCGTTGTAAGATTCCAATTATAAGAGAAATTAGATTTCTTATAGTAATGTTTATCACTATCCTACTGATGGGTCTGTGGAACATGAGTTCATAATAGAGGCTTAAAATAAAATGGATTTATATATATGATCCCATTTCTTATTCCATGATGAATATGGTTGGATGGTAGACTTATATAATGATTTACGTACCATGAGTTATTGGTTTTTGAATACGTAGGTACATACAACGATGTGTATGCCCCTTAAAACCCAGGCCTTAGGATGTAATCCTATGTATCATATTTGGAAATGAGTAAGTGTAATAATAATTTAGTTTCCTCTAACCAATTTATGTGTTGGGATAAAAGATTACACTCAAAGGGATTATTATTATACCTTTATTTTAGGAATTTTAGGGACATATACCTAGCTGGAGAACCACATATGAATTCATTTCTCTTCCACTATTGGATGAGGGAAGATGATAAACTTGTTGGGGAATTTTTTTTATTATGATATATAGTATTTTTAATATATAGGGACTCATACTAGGGAGGATTACATTGTCATATAGTAATTCTTTACCCCCATATAGAAAAAAGAAAGAAAAATTTATTCTGTCTCCATAGACGGATGAAGAGGAATGATGACCACGAAGGGTCTATTGAATAAGTTGCTTATGACATTGAGTACCATTTGGGAGAATGGGGTTGTATGAGGGAATAACTATAGTCCATTATGGATTATCACATTATAATTGGGTACTTGAAAGAAAGTTCATAACCTGGTGTTTACATGTAATATGTCAATGAATGTCTATCGGGAAAGACTGACATTTCCCAGGGTGTCTACCTGACATGAACAAAGTGTCTACTTGACATGTACAGAGTGTCAATGGGGTATGTCCAGAGTATATGCTTGATATGTTCTAGGTGAATCATAGGATCAAAGATGAAATGTACAATGTAATTTTCATGATCAATGAATACATGTTGAGGGTGAATTGTATGATCAAATATGATATGTATAGGCACTTTTGTTAGATTAAGGACAACATATTTAGGGAACTTCACATGATTTAAGATTAAATGTGGGGTTAAATACACATTATAAATGATTTCATATCAAAGTTTCATCATATGATTAAAGATGATATGCCATGGGTTCTTTATATTATCAAAGATGACATGTCAGAGGGTTGTTATATGATAAGGTTGTCATGTATCAACTGCTCTATGTGGTCGAAGCTGTCATGCTGGAGGGTTTCCATATGATCTTACCATGAGACTATTGAGATGTTATGTGATAATGTTATCTTAACAGAGTAACATTATGGGTTCTTGTAAACATATATATGATCAAGTCCCTGAAGATGAGTACATGTCCAAGGTTAGAAGTTTCATATCTAAGGGGTTTTGTTCCATGATTTCATGGAAAATGGTTTTTATGGTATGATGAGTTCATTGAAGAGTTTCCATGTTGGGTTAGTAATTAGTTGGGATTTCATGGAAAATAGCAGGGAATTTCCATGGGTTCACATTCATGTGGATATTTCATTTTGATGTTTGTTCAAATGAAATTGGTGCATGTGATCACATGATACTAATGGAGTCACATGCTAGAGATATGAAATCCATTTCATTGGATTAATATCAAGGACACATGAATTTTATGCTTAATAGAGGATCAAATAGATGAATAAGATTATTTTAATATCAACATTATATCACATAATTTCAAAGGGATTATGCAATAGATTCTCATTGAGGGGTTTCATGACTACCTTTAGAATTTCTCTAACATCATCATCACACTCTTCTACTCTATTCCACTCCTATTCATATTTATTTCTCCCTCTCACTCTAATGCATAATATTTTCTCCCATATGTATTTGATTTATATTGGAAAAGGACACAACATATATTTCCACATTTCATAGTGATGGTGTCATGGGAACCAACATGAGGCTATGTCTGACTTAGCATCAAACCACTACATCACTCATCATTTTACAATATTTTGAGATTAAAAGTTTTTTATTATATTGAGTGATCACACTATTATTAAAATCATAACATGATAAAAAGTAGAAGATCATGCGACAACTCACAGGAAAACCATTGAAGGATTCTCATGATTTCTTACAAGGATTCACATGATCATATACCTTGTTAGGGGGCATGCACCTAAAAATAATCAAGTTTTTTTCATGTAAATAAAATATAGAAACGTTTTAAACCTATAATGATGGATGCTTAGACTGTTTTTAATGTGAACCATGTGACGTCATCACAGTTCTAATTATCATAATTAGTTGGTCACACGATCTTTACAAGATCTAATGAAAACATCATGTGATTGAATGATTGGTTTCATGAGGAGGATATATTCTTTGACCACTAAATTTGTGAAAAAAAAGTATCATGCATGAATTATAAATCTCTACACTTCATTTTACAGAGTTCCTAAACTATAATTTGTAGACCTGTGTGATTACCTTGGGGGATTTTTAGGTTCATGTGGCATGTCAATGGACAAAAAATTGGAAACCACCTAAGGGACCATGATTATCCAATAAAAACATATTTTCTTAATTAAATTTTAATGGTATTAAATGTTCATTTTTGATCTTATGGGCCTGAGTTAGTGCATTTTCATTATGAACATCCATTCTCATCATTTGTGCACTTCATTCCTAATATACACCAATTTAGGCCCAATGAGTCCTCTAATTCTAAGGAATTTAATTATCAATATTTTAATTTTTTATTTTGGGAACTATATCTACACTTAAATTTGAACATTTTTTATTCATGGATCAATGTATGATTCATAAACAATGATGGAGATATTTGGAGATGAATGGAAGCAATTCTAAGATAAGGTAGATTGGAAACCAACCCACTTATGAGAATGTGGGTCCCAACATATAGGCCCAATGAATACCAAATTTTTTGGGATGATAGAAGACATGTATAGGAAAAAATAACTCTTCATGATCAAATGCTAATTCGGCCTCTATGGTGGTCATTAAGGCGGCCCAATTTAGAGATACAATTCTGGGCCGGATTCTCGGCCCAGAAACAGAGACCACTAATTTGATCATATCTCGAAATCCAAAAACTCCAAATGGGCCCATAGTTTACAAAAGGTTATAAGACATCCGGAGCTCCATTTTCTTCTTCTATAGACCACTCTGATTCGTCCATCTAGAAGGCCTTATAGACGCGTCTGTTCGGTGAAGGAAAGCTGGCTGCCACCTCGGGTCAAGGGTGGAAAAATCAACTCTCCCTTACTTTCCACCCACCTATGTCCTACCATAATTAATTGAGGAGACTTGGACTGTTTGAGGCTCGACCCAAGGGATTAAAATGCCTATTTAAGGCAGTGGTGTTGGAGGATTGAAGAATCTTTGAGCTTGTTTTCATCTTAATGTTATGCTGCCAACTTCTCTTTGTAATCTTCTTCCTTCACATGTAAGTTGTTTTAATTCATCATTGTTTATTAATAAAAGTTCTTCTTCTCTTATTATTCTTTTATTCTCCTTATCAATTTGATAATTTTGGTTCAAGGTGTGAACTTGTTCATACCAAACCATGTGATATTATCACACAACGGTGGAGTGATTGTTATTTTATTGCGTTTTTTTACTTCTCCATTTCCTCCCTCATGAGTCTACTTTCCGCTTCCATTGAAACCATAGAATCAATGGAGGGATAACACAATTATGGGTTGATCCAAGGGAGTAGGAAGGGTCTGTATTGGATGATATTTATCACCTCATTAATGTATAATCACTACTTTAATTGGGATTTTTATTTGATGATTTTTAAACTCCATTGTCCTTGTTGAATTTAAGGTCACACACTTCAAGTGCTAATACGAACTTGTACCTTAAAGTTATCAAAACTTTAATCCTTCAAGTGTATAGGTGATTAGTATTAAAGGGTGTAGGCATTAAACTAGAAAATTATAATGTTGTTTTATCTCCTTAAATGAACCCATCTCAAATTGAAGAAATTGAAATCATTAAAAAGAAAATACGTCCAATCCACCCCGAGCGATAACCTAGGATCAACTCATTCATTTAAATTAAATTAACTTAAATCTGTTAGTTATACTTTAAAACCATATAAAATCAACCCATTTTGGCCACTTCATAGACAAAAATAGTCCATATAATGTACGTTTCTATAGGTTACTTCTTAGGTCTCTGTGGATTCGACAACCCAAGCTAGACTACAAGGACCGTTCTACCTTCACATCTTGGGTAAATTTGAGCGAGAATCAAATTTTGGCGCCGTTGCTGGGGACCCAAGTAATTCATCTAAACACCCATTCTATTCTCCCCCATTTATTCTTTTCTCATCCAAATTCTATTATCTTTTCCCTTTCTCATTTTTTTTCTTTTGGCGCATGTCCGCCTACACCCACGATCAATCAAACCATCTAGTTAGGGTGGATAGTCCTGGGGTTGGGGAGTCAAGTACACCAAGGGAACTCATTCCGTTAGATCCTAATCTTCCTAATACTCTAGAGTCCAAAATTGATCCAATTTCAATGGAAGGTCTTCAAATAAACCAACTCATAAACCTGGGTGGGAACCAAAATGGAAACCCAAATGAGGCAGCCCCAAACTTGGGGAATGCGGTCGATCAAACCATGAATGACTGCCTCACACCTTCCTGGACAAATGCCCTCTCATGCATTAGACATAATTCCCTAGGATATTCCAACTACATCTTTAAAACCCATGTTCTAAACCACCTTCCCACATTCCATGGAATGGAGTCTGAGATGCCATACCTGCACATTAAGGAGTTCAATGACATTGTAGAAACCATGTGTCCCCCACATCAACTAGAATCTGCTAAGATGAGGCTATTTCCTTTTTCATTAAAGGATTGAGCTAAAAAATGGCTAAACAATTTGAGACCATCATCCATAAACTCATGGGACCAACTACAAAGAGAATTCTACAAAAACTACTTTCCCCACCATAAAACAATTTCACTTAAAAAGAGTATCCAAAACTTTTTTGAAAAAGAGGGAGAGTCGTTCTATGAAACATGGGTGAGGTTCAAAGACACTATAAACATGGTTCCACACCATGGTTTTTCTATTCTTGAACAAGTGAGAATTTTCTATGAAGGGTTGGGTCCGGGAACAAACAATTCATTGACATGATGTGTAAGGGAACCTTTAAAAACAAAGCCCCAAATGATGCTTACGAGTATCTAGAAAGCCTTTCTGAACAAAACCAAACATGGGGAACTTCACCTTATTTTGGAAAGCCACAAAGAACTACTAGAATTCATACACTTAGAGAAGAGGAAAGCCTTAGGGCTAAACCCGCAGCACTCTCTAGGAAGGTTGAAGAGATAGACCTTAGGAAAGTCCATGAAATCCAAACTGTTGACCCTATTTGCACAATTTGTGACAAACATGACCATAAGACAGACAACTTACCAAACATTCCATCCATCAAGGATGTTCTCTTAGGAGGACCCACATCAGAAGTAAATGCTTTGAACTTTCAAAAGCCTCAATACCAAAACACCTTCAACCCAAGGTATAACGACCACCCAGGCTTCCGCTGGAAAGATAACCAACAACCTAGCCAACCACAGGGACAAAATCCTTACCCCCATCAGAACTACCAATCCCATAACTAGTTCCAAACCCATCCTATCCAATACCAACAGCCACCGGTCCATTTTCAACAAACCATCCCACTTCCAAAATATCCCCCTGGGATAAACCAGTCTTCTCAAGCACCCACCCAAACTGTTCCACAAAGCCTACTTGAACAACTGTGCAAACAAATGGAGAGGATGAACTCAGAAGTCTCTTCCCTAAAAAAATAACTTCAAAACATCAAAACTATAATGGCACCCATGCCTACGTAGGCGGTGCCATCCTCAACTTCAAGGGGAGAGTCAAGTTGTGCTCAAACAACTCATGAACAACTAAAGGCTGTGACTGTTTCAAGAAGTGGGAAATCAATTGAGAAACCTGAACAACTAATTCAGAACCCACCTGAAGATTCAAACTTGGATGAAAATTCAAATGAACCACAAGATCAAGCTGAGGAAACTGATAGCATTGTCAAGGAAAAAACTCTTTAACAAACAACCCCACAAACTGCACCATTTCCTCAACGCATGAGAGGGAAAACCAAGCCTGAACTGAGTGAAACATTGAGGGAAATCTTCTCACAAGTCAAGATGAACATTACCCTTCTCGATGCCATCCAAACCATACCTGCCTACTCAAAGTACCTTAAGGACTTGTGCACTTTTAAAAGAAAATTTTCACATAAAAACCAAGTCCTTTTGGCGGCTAATGTGAGTACCACCATTCAAGGGACCATTCCTCCTAAGTTGAAAGACCCGGGTTTCCCTTACATCAATGTTGAACTAGGAGAGAGAAAAGTTGTCAAGGCCTTGTGTGACCTAGGTTCTAGTGTCAATATCATCCCATATGCTGTGTACTGCCTGTTAGTCCTAGAAGAACTCCAACCCAAATCTGTCACACTTCAGCTTGCTGATCGTAGCATTAGGGTTCCAAAGGGGATTTTAAAAGACGTTTTGGTAAAGGTTGAAAACTTCATCTACCCTTCTGATTTCATTGTCCTTGACAACCATCCAAACTTAGGAAATAAGGAACAAACCCCAATCATCCTTGGTCGTCCTTTCCTTGCAACAATCAACTCTGTTATCTAAGTCCAAAATGGGAACATGACCATCACCTTTGGGAACATGAGTCTAGACTTGAACATCTATAATGCAAGCTCACAAATAGGGGATTATGAGGACATTCATGAAGTAAACTTGATAGGAAGCTTTGATAATGAATCCATGGAACATCAAGGAATATTTGATGAATGTTTAAGTCAGGATGAGATTGATTTCCTTTGTTCATATGAAGGAAGTTTATCTCCTTGGCTTGAATCATTTTGAAATTGCTCTTATAATGAAGTCTTAGGTCCAACAATTAGTGAAACCTTTCAAGAAACCACTTTCATGGAGACCACTCCAATTTCCTTCCCTAAATATGATCAAGCCAATCTAGTAGCTGAAACTTCTACATGTGGGGAATCAATCCTATCTGAAACTTTAAAAAAAGAAACTGATCTTGATCCAATGTACCAATCTTCTGCTGAAATTCTGAACCAAACTGATCTTGAATTGAAGGAACTTCCCGCTACACTCAAGTATGATTTCCTAGGGGACAATCAGACACATCCTATTGTAATTTCTTCTTCTCTTGAATCCAATCATGAGAGTATTCTTCTATATTTCCTTAGGAAGCATAAGAAAGCCATTGGTTGGACCGTTTCTGATATTCCTGGGATTAGCCCACTTATTGGGACTCATAGGATTGTTCTGGAATTTGATTCAAAGCCATGTCGTCAACCTTAATGGTGAATAAATCCTAATCTCATGGAGGTAGTAAGGAAAGAACTTCTGAAATTGTTAAAAGCTGGTATCATATATCCCATAGCTGAGAGTGAGTGGGTGAGCCCAATCCAAGTGGTTCCAAAAAAGGCTGGGATCACATTGATAACCAATGAGGATGGAAAGATTCTTCCAACAAGGGTGAGTAGTGGATGGACGGTCTGCATTGACTATAGGAAGCTAAAATCAATCACCAAGAAGGACCATTTCCCCTTACCATTCATTGACCAATTCCTTGAGAGAGTGGCAGGTCATGCCTTCTACTGTTTCTTAGATGGGTACTCGGGGTATAATCAAATTGAGGTCTCCCTAGAGGATCAAGGGAAGACTACATTTACATGTCCTTTCGGTACCTTTGCCTTCAAACGCATGCCCTTTGGTTTATGCAATGCCCCTGGAACCTTCCAATGGTGCATGATGGGAATCTTCTCATACATGGTAGGGGATTTTCTAGAGGTCTTCATGGATGACTTCTATGTGTTTGGGGATACATTTGAGGGATGTCTGAGGAATGTGGAGAGAGTCTTGTCAAGATGTGAAGAAAAGAACCTAGTCCTAAACTGGGAAAAATTCCATTTTATGGTTAAAGAGGGACTAGTTTTAGGCCATCTGGTCTCAGGTAGGGGGATTGAAGTTGGTAAAGCCAAGGTTGACATCATTCGTCACCTTCCATCAGCCAAAACTATCAAGGAAGTGAGGTCTTTCTTAGTACATGCTGGTTTCTATAGAAGATTCATCAAGGAATTTAGTTCAATATCTCGTCCCCTTTGTGCTCTCCTAGTAAAGGATGATCCATTTGTATGGATAGAAAGCTGTGAGGGTTCATTCTCAACCCTCAAATCCTCTCTCACCTCTCCTCCCATTATGAAATCTCCAAATTGGACCCTTCCTTTCGAACTTATGTGTGATGCTAGTGACTTTGATGTAGGAGCTGTGTTAGGACAACTTTCTGATAAAAATCCTTATGTCATTTCTTATGCAAGAAAATCCTTAAATGATTCCCAAATCAACTACACCACCACTGAAAAAAAGTTTATTGCTATTGTGTTTTCCTTAGAGAAGTTTAGGTCCTACCTATTAGGATCCCCCATCAATGTGTTCACTGACCATTCTGCACTAAAATACCTCTTCCAAAAACAAGATTCTAAGGCTAGACTAATTAGGTGGGTCCTTCTCTTACAAGAATTTGACCTCACAATCAAGGATAAAAAGGGAGTTGAAAATGTTGTATCTGATCACCTCTATAAGATGGAATTCAAAGACAACTAAAATCACCTTTCTGTGTCTGATTCGTTTCCTGATGAACACCTATACTCTGTGAGTGACTACCCTTGTTATGCCGACATAGCCAATTTCTTAGATACAAGAGTCATTCCAAAATTCTTAAAGACTCAAGCTCGAAGGAAATTCCTTTCTGATGTTAGACACTATGTGTTTGATGATCCATACCTCTATAAGTTCTTCCCTGACCAAGTCATTAGGAGGTGTGTTCTAGAATCTAAACAAGAGTCCATCCTTAAATTCTATCATAGTGAGGCATGTGGAGGTCACTTTTCCTATAAGAAATCATCTGCTAAGATTCTTCAATGTGGTCTCTTCTGGCCCACCCTCTCAAGGTACTCCTACACATTTTTTCAAAGCTTTCGTAGGTGTCAAAAAGTAGGGTCCATCACAAAAAGGAATAAAATGACACTCACTCCCATCTTAGTGGTTGAAATATTTGATTGTTGGGGAATTGATTTCATGGGTCCCTTCCCAAACTCTCGGTGATAACTCTACATACTCTTAGCTATTGATTATGTCTCAAAATGGGTTGAGGACATTCCTACTAAGTCCAATGATCATCATGTTGTTATTCGATTTCTGAAAGAGAACATATTTTAACGATTTGGAATTCCTAGGGCTATAATCAGTGATCGAGGAACCCATTTCCACAACTGCCCATTTTCTTCACTCATGTCTAAGTATGGTATTTCTCATAAAGTTTCAACTTCATACCATCCTCAAACCAATGGTCAAGCGGAGTTAGAAAATAGGGAGATTAAGAAAATTCTTGAAAAAACTGTCAACCCCTCTAGGAAAGATTGGTCTGAGAAACTCTTAGATGCACTTTGGGCCTATAGAACCACATATAAAACCATTTTAGGAATATCCCCATATATGTTGGTTTATGGTAAAGCATTCCATTTTCCAGTGGAGATTGAACATAAGGCCTTTTGGGAAATTAATAAAATTGATTATGATCTCTCATTGGCCGGAACAAAAAGGAAATTAGATCTGAATGAACTGGAGGAACTAAGGATGGAGGCTTATGAAAATTCAAGGATCAATAAAGCTAGAGTTCAAGCCTACCAATCTAGGAATATCAAGGTCAAACATTTTGAACCGGGAAAACTTGTGCTCTTGTATAGTTCAAAACTTCATTCACACCCGGGAAAGTTAAGGTCTAGATGGTTAGGTCCTGTCATAGTGCATCATGTATACCCCCATGGGGCAGTAGAGATTCATGATCCCACTAGTGGTCACATTTTCAAGGTAAATGGTCAATAGTTAAAAACATTCATTGAATCATTCAACAAAAAGTAAATATATGTTGAGTTATTTGAGCCAATCTATAAACCAGGAAAAAATTTAATTGATAAATTTAGGATCTATGTCGGGCTAACGACGTTAAACAAAGCGCTGCACGGGAGGTAACCCGTGGTTTTTATGTTTCTAATATTTCTGAATCATCTTTATTTTTCAAATAATATTAATTAATCATTTTTATATTTAAAAATAAAAAATATACTTTTGACATGTTCTTCTATTATGAGTATGGATGGGTACGAAAGGGGAGCACCATATTCATCTGTGTCACGTGGTGTGATCCTTGAGTAATACCTTACCCAGAAATTAATAAAGAAGACAATGTATCATCAGTTTATTTTGTTAGGTTAAGATAATAATAATAATAATAATACTATAATAATACTAATAATTTAAAAAGGGGACATGCCATAGGCCATGGGGAAAACCCCGTCACAACCGGCGGAGCCGCGAGGACTCAAACCCGGGACCGCAGGGAGACATAGGCACGCACTTACCACTGAACTACGACTTAATTTTCTTACTTATTATATAATTTTTATATATATACTTATATTGTACGTATATATATATATATTGTTTTGTTTTTTTGTTTTTCCTTTTTCTACTAGGGAACTTTGCAAGCGACATGGATATCAAAGGACTAAATTCGAGCGGAAAGAACTTCAAACTTCAACCACCAGGTGATTTCATTCCATGATCCTCATATTTCAATTTCCTTATTGAACTCCCCTTTTATTCCTCTACCCCATTCTAAATTTTATTTTTACGAAACTAGGGACAGTTTCATTCTAAGTTGGGGGGTGTGGAAACAAAATGTTTGTTTAAAAAAAACAATGAAAAAAAGAAATAAAATTCCTTTATCATTCATATAATAACATATTTTCTCACATTAAAACTACATAGAAAATAACTTTTATTTCCTTGACTCTTAATTTAATTCATGATTAAGTTTAAAAGCATTGATTTTGGAAGTTTGGTTGTCCAATGAAAATTTTCATCATTTTTATTTTCATCCATTAAATCAAAATGCCACAATGCACGTCCTCTAGATTGTGGGGTATTAATTTGAATTTTTGGGGTCCCATAATAAATAGCATAGTCTGGTTTGATTTTTATGAATAATATGAGTATTCAAAAAAAATAATAAAAATAAAATAAATAATTTTTTGTTGTGTGTAGAGCAATGGATTGATAAAATGCGAGGCTTTCAGCACTTAGGGATCATGAATCTAGAGTTGTCTAGCCCTGAGTTTTTCAATCTATCTCTATTTATGGTAATATAACTTTGTTTTTGATTAAGTTAACTTGAGACAATGCCCAAGTATGTGGGCTTCACTTGGTACCCTAAGGCCTTTGAGTCTGGGAGTCATAGGAAAAGTTTTGCAACATGGGTTAATTTGATTAACTGTTATCTCAATTACTATAGAAATATTGCAAAAAAAAAAAAATCCAAAAAAAGAGGAATGAAGAATACTCATATTTGGATTAAATGTGATTCCACCTAGAGCTTTCATGATTTCCCCCTTGAATGAAAATGAACCCCCATATCTATTGTGATTCATAACACATCATTACACCTAATTGAGTTGGATGAAGTATGATGATGGATTTGTTCAAAGGAATGGGCTTGGGATTGGGATCTACTTTTAAATTCATCTTGTTTTAAATTATCTTGATAGTTTATAAAAATATATTTGTGTGCAGTTTACATTGTGATCACTCTTTGTTATAATGCGTTTGAAGAAAGGAATTCAAATAAAATCATTGAATTATTTTCTCGGGACTAGAAAATCTCAGATTGGGGGGGGGGGTGTGATTATCCAATAAAAACTTATTTTTTTAATTACATTTTAATTGTATTAAATGTTCATTTTTGATCTTATGGGCCTGAGTTAGTGCATTTTCATTATGAACATTCATTCTCATCATTTGTGCACTTCATACCTAATATACACCAATTTAGGCCCAATGAGTCATCTGATTCTAAGGAATGTAATTATCAATATTTTAATTTTATATTTTGGGAACTATATATACATTTAAATTTGAACATTTTTTATTCAGGGATCAATGGATGATTCATAAACAATGATGGAGATATTCGGAGATGAATGGAAGCAATTCTAAGAGAAGGCAGATTGGAAACCAGCCCACTTATGAGACTGTGGGGCCCAACATATAGGCCCAATGAATCCCAAATTATGTGGGATACTAGAATAAATGTATATGAACAACTAAATCTTCATGATAAAATGCTAATTCTTCCTCTATGTTGGTCATTAAGGCGGCCCAATTTAGAGATACAATTCAGGGCCGGATTCTGTGGCCCAGAAAAACAGACCACTAATTTGATCATATCTCGGAATAAAAAACTCCAAATGGGCCCAAATTTTACAAACAGTTATAAGACATCCTAAGATCCATTTGTTTCTTCTAAGGACCACTCTGATTCGGCCATCTAGAAGTCCTTCGAGACGCATCTGTTCGGTGAAGGAAAGCTGACTGCCACCTCGGGTCAAGGGTGGAAAAATCAACTCTCTCTTACTTTCCACCCACCTATGGCCTACCACAATTATTTGAGGAGACTTGTACTGTTTGAGGATCGATCCAAGGGATAAAAAATGCCTATTTAAGGTAGTGGTGTTGAAGGATTGAAGAATCTTTGAGCTTGTTTTCATCTTAATGTTATGCTGCGAATTTCCCTTTGTAATGTTCTTCCTTCACATGTAAGTTGTTTTAATTCATCCTTGTTTATTAATAAAAGTTCTTCTTCTCTTATTATTATGTTCTTCAACTTATCACTTTGATACCATTGGTTTAAGGCATGAACTTGTTCATACCAAACCTTGTGAGATTTTCACACAACGGTGGAGTGATTGTTATTTTATTGCGTTTTTTTACTTCTCCATTTCCTCCTTCACGAGTCTACTTTCCGCTTCCATTGAAACCATAGAATCAATGGAGGGCTAACACACTTATGGGTTGATCCAAGGGAGTAGCAAGGGGCTGGATTGGATGTTATTTATCACCTCATTAATGTATAATCACTTCTTTTATTGAGATTTTTATTTGATGATTTTTAAACTCCATCGTCCTTGTTGAATTTAAGGCCACACACTTCAAGTGCGAATACGAACCTTTACCTTGAAGTGCTCAAAACTTTGATCATTCAAGTGTATAGGTGATTAGTATTAAAGGGTGTAGGAATTAAACCAGTGAGTGATGATGTTGTTTTATCTCCTTAAATGAACCCATCCGACATTTAAGAAATTGAAATAATTAAAAAGAAAATACTTCCAATCCACCCCGAGCGATAACCTAGGATCAACTCATTCTTTTAAATTGAATTCACTTAAATATGTTAGTTATAATTTAAAACCATATAAAATCAAGCCAAGTTGGCCACTTCATATCCAAAAACAGTCCATAGAATGTACGTGTCTATAGGTTACTTCTTAGGTCTCTGTGGATTCGACAACCCAAGATAGACTACAAGGACCATTGTACCTTCATATCTTGGGTAAATTTGAGCGAGAATCAGGCCATGTGATATGAAATCTATAAATAGAGGAGGATTTATGAAAAGTGTTATATGATTTTTTATGTGAACTTATGTGATTTATTTTTGGCTTTGTGTAACCATTATCACATTGTAATGTGATCCTTGATACTTCTTATGATGTCTTCATGTGAATCACATGATCAGTTTAGTTGATCATCCATTTGGTATTTTCATTTTATTCAAAACATCACATGGTTTCCTAAGATAATTAGACAAGGAATCCTCCAATGTTGATCATCGAAGATTATTACCCTTTAAATCATTCATTATCTCATTTATTACATTCCAAATAGTCAAAACATACTTTTTATTTCTTGTGGTGGATTCTTGCGACTGAGTAACAATCTTGATCATTTTATACAAAACCGTTATGTGATTTATTTTTTATCTCTTGATGGATTAATATATCTCATGTGTCCCATCATAAATCTCCTGAATACTCCATGCATTTTCTTGTTTCTTAAAAAACCAACATGCTTGAAAAACAATTGTATTCAATCCTTTAGGACATTGTGAAAATCAAATTGCATTGGTGGATATGGTTCTCATGGAAGAAATTAAACAGTGGCACTGATGTTGTTTTTATCATAAAACCTCTTACCAATAGAATCAGGGTGATTAGGGGATGAATGGAGGTTGAAGACAATGCTATGTTATGATTAGATGAATAAGATATATTTGATTCAAAAGATATGGTTATATTCACATAATTTTATTATAGGAAAATTGTCAGGATCATCCCACATCCAACATCAATTTCTTTGATATATAGTACACTCTTAATAATCCATTTCATAGCTATAGTTTTTCAACATGGATGTATGGTTCATCACCAAAAAAACATCACCCACGCCCTCATAGGTCATGAAATTCCATTATGTGTGCCACATAAGAACCACCCCCATGTCCCATGTATAGAAAATACACGAACTATGCTAGACCACACTTTTCCTCTTGGTTGTCTGCATATTCTGGCTCCCTAGAGCAGTTTAGGAGATTGTTTATTGTGCCATCATTGAGTTCTCTAACTATTTATCATGGTGGTCAATATTTTTAAAAATGTTCAAATATGAAAACATTGAATAATTATATATGTTAAAATGTGTGAAATAAGCAACATAATATGATCCCTTATAAAATAAATCGAAAACAAATGATTTCATTCTTCATGAATTTCATTTACAAATTTTCATTATAAAAATTATTTGAAATTTTTTTATGGGATTCACACCTCCGAAATATCTGACAGAAAATTTTTTGTTACACAATTATGGGTGAAAAAAAATCACCCCAAATATTTGGATTCGTTTAGAAAGAAAATAATTTGATTCTAAGGTAAAAATATTTTTCTTTTTCATCTACTTGATAATGAAACATGATTTAATATAGAACCATATAATAGGAAATTCCAAGAGATTGTTGATCGATTGATTTTGAGCACCATGAAGAAGAGAATGTTGACTCATGGTGTTTTGGTGGTCATAACCGATATACATTGGATTTCTAAGATTGGTAATCTTCTCATAGAATTTAGTTTCCCAGAGGATGAATAATGTAATGAGGAATGTCTATTGTAAATTGGAGAGTAGTTATAGATTCTAGGATAGAAAAAGGATTGCTATGGAAAGGAATTTATGGATGGATCAAATGTAAGGAACATAGATATCACTATGACCCCCAAAAGAATGGTAATCTTACTGTAAATAGTTTTAATATGTAAGACTAATATGATGATTAATCTCATTAATATAGGATATAGGTTTATGGATAAATATTTCTATGATGAAATATCATAAATATATATATTTTATATATGGTAATGTTGATGTAATCACTTTGTGATGAAATCATCGGTAGGGCCCTAGTTTTTTAGAGATGTTTCCAAAATATTGCTCAAATTTAACATTTTAGGCCACATAGAGTAGGCTAATAAATGAATTTTAAGGTCTTATAGGATGAAAAAAAATACTCATATTGTTTTATGAAAAGATAGTACTGGGTACCCTTGAAGGGGTCCCATGAAATAGTGATGTGCTATAATTTTCCCCTAGGTTATTGGATATAGAGAGTATATCTTTATATTTTGTAGGGTCATATAATGGTCCCTATATGATTTGAATCAAATATTATTAGTGAAAAAAATTTCTAAGGCATTCATTTAGTGGAATATGGTGTATGGACTCAGATTTTTCTCAAGCCACCTTTTACAGGTTTTTAACATAACAAGATTTATTCCATTAGCATTTCAATAATGGTTATAGTTTTTTTGAATCACATAAGATGTGTATCCACTGAGAATATACGTTATTTTTTACCAAGGTTCTCTTTTCTGGTCTTGAACTGTGAATTCATTAGTCCTACTTTAGTTGGCTATTTTTCTTGTCATTCTATACCAATGTGATACTATATATTTAGTATTTATTTCTTGGGAATTATATTTATATTATTTTGGAATTCTAGATCTTTCTATTTTTATATAGTTTTGGGTCATCTAGCTTAGGATATCTGTTTCTATAGTCTAGGGTCTTTTAGATTAGAGAATATATTTCTATAATATAGGTTCATTAATATTTTACCATCTATAACTATATATTTGGGTATTTTATCTAATAATAATAACTGAATCACTGGGGGTGGTTCTGTTTTATCATTGGGAAGATCGAGTACAACATAATGTGGTTTTGGGTCATTAGATGAGGGTTATAAAAAGGATCAAGAATGGATTACCACATTCCTGCATTGTGAACATGTAAAATAAATGCTTATATAACATAGAGGATTTCATATTACAATAATTGTATCATTATGGGTAGTGTAATCTAGTATGACACAAATCCATGAATGTAGCTCATGGATTTAAGGGGGGGTCGTTCCTTCGGGACAAAAACACCCACTCAGTGCATTCTTTGAGGAGTTTATTTATTCACTAGTGATTCCTAATGGGGTCCCATCAATGTAGTTAGTCTTTTAAGACAAAAAAATCCAAGGAATAATCTTGATAAATTACATGAGGCTATACGGTTCTTGTATATTTTTATTAATGCTTGAAATTTGTTATTGGATGCTCATACATCAAAGATATAAAGTTGATTTTTGGAAAAGGTATGATTCAAGAAGGGTATAAGCACCCAAAATATTTGATTATGTTTAATAAACACCCTTTATTCTATAAATGATAGCATGAGTGGATCATTACATGTGGCTTAACATGTACACTGAATACTAAATATATTAATACCACTTGATATATGATCCATCAACATTAAACTCAGGAACACCAACATAGTTAATAATACCTACTATATATGAATGAATAATTCTACTATGAAAATATATTTTAGTTTCAGTGAGAGAATGTGGGATAACTACATATGGAATTTATGACTATAGAATCATACTATTTTACTCATTAGAAGTTTACTCATACAAATCTGATGAGAATTCCAAAAAATTAGTTCAAATCATATTGATAGAGATTTGGGAAGGTCGGTACTCCGCTTCACTGGAGTATCTGCTTTGATGGATAGGTGATGATGTGCCATTTTGTGGGACTGTGAACATTATAAAATTTTATTACTAGTACCCATATTGTCATAAATATTAGGTTTATAAATGATAAAAAATCCCCCCATCCCTACAGGATGGGGTTTTTCCTAGCTTTCCACAGTCACCAAGGATATCTTTGATTAAGTCAAAGGTACCTAACTAGCGATGATTTGTGATTGAATCTGGGCCACATTCATGACACACCAATGGACCTTAGAAACATTAGTAGTAATAGGGATATAATGATACTTGGAGATTCATTATTTGGATAACATGGGTGGACTTACAATTGGATACCCCCTTTTTATGGTTGGGGTAGTCATAAATTATTTGTAGCTCCATATAGCATTATAGTTGTATTGTGTTGGAAATGAGAATAATGGATATGATCCGTCCTAGAAAGCTCATGAGATTTTCAGTTGACATATTTTTTCCCATATCCAAATCTATGAGATAGGGAAGGTTCATGTTTTTGTGTTATGGGGATGATCTCCAAATATTGTTGTATGTTGAAACAAGGGCCACCACCTCTTCTATGGAGTTTCATGGGAAAGTAATCATGTGATACACTATCCTCTAGAGTATTCCATGAGATTAATCTATATTTAGGTTGGAACCGGTGACCTAGAACCTCTATAAAATGATATTTTCCAAATGATACTGGATGTTTTGAGTTGGTGATTGTGTACATGTGGGCTTCAGGGCCATGGATTCCATGGTATATGATTCCTATAATTGATGTGTTAGTGGGTTTCCCATAGTGTGTGTAATAATAAATTATCTATTGTTACTGAAATCCATTCGACAAATTGACATCACAATTTATTTAGTAAAGAATCAGGATAGTCATAGGGAGGAAGCAGAAAACCATATTAGTAAAGAATCATATATAAGAGTACATGGTCAAACAATTATAATCACATTTAAATGATATAGAGGTGGTTAATTTTTACTATGAGAGGTGTTCCAACATTAAAGTATTCCAATTGGGTTCAACATATTGTTTGAATGGTATACATGAAGAAAAATGTACCGATAGGTACTAGAGAATGAATAATGTGTATACTGATGAAACTGTTGATGTTGTAAAATGATTTATTATTTGGTTTGCAATTTTTTATGGAAATTTAGGGATATCTATGTTTAAGAAATAATATTTCTGACTCCTATGTTTATCTATCTCTTTTTTGCAGCATACTTTCACACTGAGGTTAGTATTTTTTTATCAAAAATGACGGTGGTTTTTACCAATTCCTAATTGTCAGTGATTGAGTGTGGTTTCACCATAGTTTTCATTAGGATTACCATTTTTTCTCTAATGTAAAATCTAAAAGGTTCGCACATACATAATAAGTCATAGGCCTTCCTTGCAAAGGCAGGTGGTATTTTTTTTACACAATGATTCTTAGAATCCCAAATTGATTGGGAGGATAAAAGGTTGGGCACATCTCACCCATAGAGGGAGGGGGTTATTTCATACTATTGGGATCACTTATTGATATATTAAATGTTTTTGAATCCATACGAGTCCCTAATATAGGACTAGTTACCCCTATTCCAATGACATGATCAAATCGATGTGTTTAGAAGAATAAATACATATAAAATAGGTTCTTCGATATTATATTGATTATTTATAATGATTTAGTTTCTATCCACGTTAATAATTTATATAGTTTATATCCATTTAAGGTGGTGAATGGTGGAATGAAGATGGGATTATACCTCTATATGGTGTCATAAGAATCCTACGAGAACATGAATGAAAATCCACATAATTTGTTTGAGTTATTTAATGATTTTATGATATAACTATATCATGTTGTATAAAGACATACAGTAGGGACATGTGTGGGGGAATTTAAATATTAGGTATTGGGATAATTCATTGATGCGGTTTTCTATATATCCTATGAATATAGAAACCATAATTCATATATATTGTTTTATGATTTTCTGTGTCATGAAAGGTGTGACAGAAGAGTCACTGAGTGGGAAAAATGAAAGTAAGGCTTTTATGAACTCCCTCACTAATAGAATGACCGTTTTAGTGAATATAAAACTTAATTAGGATTATTACCCAACAAAGGGCCCATACTTGGGCCATCCACATCATGTTATTGATACAATAATCACTGGTCTCTAATATCATTTGAGTCATACATGGTGTTAGAGACAATATATAATAGAAGATTATACTCATAAAATGAGAGAAATTTTTTACATGGATTACACATTATGGTTTCCCTTATGGAGGTACGGATACCAGTCTCATGATGAATATGGTATGGAGATCAGGAAATTGGAAGGAATCCAATGTATACTATTTAAAACTAGAATAAAAAACCTAATAGATTAGTTCATCCTTAAACTGATGATGGGTTTATGGTTCTTGAGGCAATAGTTAGGGCCTATATTTAATAAGATGGAATCACATAATCCCATTTCTCATCTGATAATGAACAAGAAATGATTATAAAATCATAGAATAATTTTCTTCTTATGAGTTATAATATTTGGAATGTGGATTTATTTACACCAATGCGTATGTAAATTGGAGCTCGGGCTATGTATCCTTCTTAGGCATGAATCGATGTCCTTGTTGTTCAGATAACACCCGACCCACTGATGGGTTTGGATAAAAGATTAATTTGAAAGGTATTATTATTATATCTAATGTTTTATAATGATATTGAATTATAATAGGATCAATTCCCATGTTCCATGTTAACTATCTATCCTACAATGGGTAAATAGAGGTGATCACCATTAAAGGTCCATCAAATAGGTTTTATGTGACCTAGAGGAATTCCTGAGAGAATGATACTAATACGGTTCACGATATTATAACCCTAATCTATTATGAAAACTCCCCATATATGGGGTGTAATAATCCAATGGTTCATAGTTAGAGGTTTATATGGCGTATTTCCTAGAGTCTCTAGTGTATACTATTGACATTTCCAAGGTTTTCTACCAAACATGTCTATGGTGTCTACCATACATGTCTAGGATGTCTATCATACCTTGGTGTCTACTAGACACATCTAGGGTGTCTTTCAGATAGTGGTGTCTACTTGAATGGTCAATGCTGTCTTCATGATATGATCAACATGTATTCCTAGCATGTCCAAGGTGTCTCCCTAACATGTCCATGGTTTATGCCGAACAAGTCCCAGGTTTTTTGCATGACCGATGCAAAAAATTCCAAGGTGCTTCTCATGATCAAATATATCATGCTCAATGCGATTTTCATAATAAAAGCTTATGTATCCAATTTTCATCACATGATCAAAGATGATATGTTCAAGGGGTTTCACATGATCAAACAAGATATGTATGAAAACTTTTATGTGATCAGGGATGACATGTCTGTGTCCTTTCATGTGATCATGTCTGACATGTCCATGACATTTCACATGATCAATGCTGAAATGTATAGGTCCATTCATGTGATAAATTATTACATGTCCATCTCTATATGATGGAATAAAAACACCAGTGATAATTAATGTGATCACATAATCATTAGAGAGTCCTATTATGGGGCCATGCAAACACGTCTAGGGGGAAAACATTATGGTGTCAATGATATGTTTTTTATAGAATGAGGAGTTTAAGGTAGAGGGTTTATGTAAATAATCCACCTCATTATGATTTTATAGTAATAAGAGGCTATTTCAATAGGTTCACATGCATGTAAAGGATCCATGTTGATAGGTGTACATGTGAAAAGGGTGAATGTGAACACGTTATCCAAAGGGAGTCACACGATGGGGTCATGCGAACCTATACAATAGATGTATATCAATTCCTCGTGAACACACCACTCAGAAGAGAATTTTGGGATAGCATATCATGAAGTTCATATCAACATGTGATATTTTAACCACAAGGGGATCGTTTTTTGGTTCTCATTGTGGGGGTTAATGATTAACTGGAAAATTTCATTGATAGTAGTATTTCTCTCTTCACCTCTACTCCACTCCTGGATATCTCCTTTGATCCCAATCCCTCTCATGTGTTTTTAGTGGACCATTGGTTTGTATAGTAAATTATACCATATATTTATATTGATTTTTACTATAAAGGTTTTGTGTGCAATATCTTTTGGTAGTGGTATGCCTTCGCAAAATTATCATTATAAGATATATACCTGATCACATAATTCTTTTAAAGATCCATTTTTAGTATTCCATTAGATTGAAACATTATCCATTTGTGGATTTTCGTGGTATATTTTTTGACTTTTTGTTATCACTCAACATGTCCATAGACAATCATAGGATAATCGTCAACAACATCATGGAAATGATCCTTTTTTTCTGACGATATCCAATAATGAAAAAATCATATTATATTTTTCATAAAAACTAAATGATGTTATCAATGAATATATTATGAATAATATTTTTATCATGTGACCCTTTTAAAATATTTTAATATATTAATTTTATTTTCATGATCAAATTCATGTGATGGCTTCTATGGTCATGCGAGACATGGAATATACACTATCCACATAGTCCATAATGATTCATGTGAGGGATTCATGTTACGATTACCCTTATGATGGTATTTTTTCATTAAAATAGACACTTTCATTCAAGATATATATTTCATGCATAGTGTCTTGGTGGTTTTGTGATCACATGATATTTTTTTATTCACATGATCAATGAAAATCATTCAAAATATCACATGAAAGACATGAAAATTTCATTGATCACTATAATGTCAAACATGGTTTATGTTATCATGTAGGCATCTACAGAGTAATATAGATCAAGGTTGTTGGAGTTGATTTTTAGAGGATGTCAGGAATGGATAAAGATATTGAACTAGGGGTGCAGCGAGTGTGACAAACATGAAGAGGTTGAATGTGTCATGGGGGTATAATCTGATGGTCAGAATTAACCTCATCCTACATCCCAAGTCATATTCATAATTTTTTAATGCATGAATAATTCTACAAGAAATTTCCCCATTTGACATCGGATTTATATCCAGTTGCACACTACATAATAAAACATGACAAGAAAACTATTCTTTGATACTAATGTTGGGTTCACCATTTTCAACATTTATCCCATGCCCTCACTGGTTTCACTAAAACATTGTGGGACCTTCCTATGAACCTCCTTCTAATTCCTTGAATGAACAATAAGATATATTATTTAATACACATTACTACATGGAATGATTGTTATATTGTCTCCTGGGCACGGTAGAGAAGACTTATGATGTTCCCTAGTAAAGATGGCCAACTATTTATCTTGGTTGGCTATTTTTTGGCTAAGTGGAATATACATATACATAAAATAATTATCTATGTAATAAATGAGTGATGTGTGGGAAATTTTATGGTTCCCCTATAAAATGAATCCCTAGCCTTTTCTGAAATATATCAGTATTTTTCATTTAACTCTACAGCTCTCATTTCTCTGAAGTAAAGGTTCTTGTTGAGAAATTATGGCTTCCATCACACACAGAACATGGGAAAATACTAATCCATACTTCTTAAGGGAGATCAATTTAATATTATCTGTTACAATGAATTTGATTTAATTTTTTTGATATTTGGTGATAAATCAAAAGGAATCATTATAATCCTTATAAAATAAGGTACTTATAATACAAATATAATTTATTATGATGTATGTTTAATTATTTAAATATTAAATTATCTTTTTTCTCATCATTAAGATGTATGAATGAATTTCATGTTTGGTGATAATAAATATTTAGTCTTTAAGAATGATTCTATTTTATTCTATTCCAATAGGAAATGAAATCTATATTAGATTGATTTTTTCTAAGCATACATATCATGATACCAATGTTTATAATGATATATAATGATATTATATATTATGGTTTATGAAAAATGGATAATAAATCTTTTGGGTCCTACATAAACTATCGACACAAGGACATGTTCTATAACTTCCTAACCATTAATCGAGTAATTGTTTTGTATATAAATCATGATCAAAAGGAAAAACACTTAATGAAATATTTAAATTTATTAATAATGTTATAAAAAAGGCCTCTAGAACATATACCTCTAGATTTATTTGGATGTATGAAAACCACAGGCTGAAGAAGTAGAAAGTATGTTTTTCTAATTATTATGATTTTTGTAGGTTCCACTTGTACATATATTATATCTCATTAAATTGAAACATTATCTCAAATTATTTATTTTTGATATTTAGTTCAATATCAACAGGGTTACATAATTATATCTATTAGATTTTATAGAGGAGGTGATTTTGAAAATATGTTTAATGGAACAGTCCATCCAACATCATGATATTGTCCTCTTTGGGCCTAGCCAGCATAGTGTTTCATTCCCTAGTCTCTATCCCTCATAAATCCCCAATTAAATTTCCTCATGATGGGATAGTTATCAACAGAACCTTATAAAAGGGTGCTTCTTTCACCTCATCCTTCAATGTGGGATTCCCATAATCCACCCCCCATAGAAGGGTTGAACGTCTCCACTGGCACATAAAATGAACACTAAATCTAATACCATTTGTAATAGCCTATTCCATCCCACAATCATGATATTGTCCAATTTGGGTCAATTATTCATGGGTTTTCATTCCTTGGGCTCTAGACCTCAGTTATGTTCTTAGAAAAGGCCTTGTGATGGGAGAGGTATCCCCACCACCTTATAAAGGGGTTCTTTGTACATGGGGTTGTACTCCCATGCATGAGCTCTAAACTATGACCCAACTCATCCAATTCTCATGTATAACTTCCCAAATAGTAATAAAAAAGAAGAATATAATAAACACCTCTAATACCAGATTGAAACGTCTCGACCTGGGTGCCACGATACTGTGCCCGAAGCTGGTCAAACACATGACCTCAGGTGCACCTCCCCATATGCCAGAGGCTGCCAACTAGTAGAGATGGTCTGGTAAGTTAGTCATGGGGAGACTATACCATCTTAAGTAAGAGTAAAAAATTGAATAAATAATAATCAATAGAAAAATAATAAACATTACCATATATATATACCAATATTTCAAGAAAACAAAAATTAGTAATACAATATTTAATTAAAATGGAAATATTCTATGCCAATGAAAATGTCATGTATCAATATGAAGAACCCAAAAAAGAAAACAAAATGACATTATCAACTCCTCTAAGTGGGTCCCAACACCAAGTCTAGTTTCTTTACCATTCTCCATCCCAACTCTTCCACCTAACATAGGGAATTTTTCCTTAACATGTCCAGAAAACAAAAAGTCTATTTGGGTGTGTATCAGGAAGCCCGTGTAGGGTGTGATTAAAACTCAATTGGACACCAATAGTGGTGTCTAAAACAATCCAGTAAAAAGATAATGCACACAAGTCTATATGGAAATATATAAAATGCATAAATAAATAGTAATGAAATTATCATTTATTATTTATTTATTCATTTTAACTCCAGGGTTCCTGAGGACACCTGCACCTCAATATTAACTTCATCTGATACCAGTGCATGATGTGTTCCATAGGTAATATCATATCTTAATACCCACATCAACTAAAACTGGATCTTGAGGTATTTGAAGGTGATATGATATCTCAACACCAAATTTGACTCATGGCAGAGTTCGAATTTTTCTCATGTGAGGCCATAACTTAGAGTACTCTGTGGCATAGAACGTCATTTATAGCCACAAAATTCTCAACATGAATAATTACAACTAATATAGAAATTCCTGTATAACACCCCAAATATCAATTATATATCTTTATCGTTGGTGTAGAACACCATGTCTAACATCGCAAAATTCCATCAGTGTAGAATGCCTTGTCTAACACCCAAAATATCATCGGTGTAAAATTCTATGTATAACACCCAAAACCACATTTATTTGTCAATATCAATGGTGTAGAATTCCGTGTCTAACACCACAAAATCCCTGTAGTATCCAATTCCATGTATCACACCCAAAATCTCATCGATGTTGTCACGACCCGACCCTACCCGGGCTCGAGCCGCAATTACCCCAAGCCCGCCTCCATAGGCTAGGGGCTGGAGACTAGCGCTGAAGGCACAACAACTCGAGGAGGCCTTTGCTTAAGTACCTGTACACACACACACACAGCACACTCAATGAAAAAGTGCAGAGTAAAAGAGAAATGACAAGTAATGTAAAGGGAAACTACTATAAATAAACCAAAAAGTGCATAGACTTTTAACAGTACAAAGAAAGTGCTGAAAGTAACTAAAAAAGAAAAGGGGAAAAACATGTGCCCAACCAGAAAAGTGCCACAACTTGGCAACAGGTAAACAAAAGGAAAACACCTAGAAGGTTCCCCCACCTGGAACCCGACTCCGACCACCGCACGCGGTCCAAGCTCCCAAACTCTTAAGCTCCACTAAAGTCACGAAGAACCTGTCCATCGTCTACAAGGGAACACCAAGTGTAGGCAAAGCCCAAGTAGGGGTGAGTATAAAAATACTCAGTAGGAGACCCAGAAGGATCGAGGGAGCAACAAAGGAGTTACCGAAGGGTGAGTAGTAGATCGAACAGGAAAGTAAAGGAGTACAACCGAGAGTGCAGTCAAGAGTATAGCAGTAAAGAATCCCGCTCAACCCAACAAGAGAAAGGAGATAGACTTGTCCAGACACAAGGAGCTGGAAACGGGGAGAAGATGAACTTCTCATCGAGTCTTCGCTACCTATAGCAGGAGAGTGGACTCATCCAACCACGAGAATATAGACATAGAAAGCACGTGGCATACCCCGCACGTCTTCGCCTCTCCTCGAAGGAGAGTAACCAAAAATCAAGAAATGGGTACCAGAATCAAGGTATATACATATCTATATGCTCAACAAGAAACCCAACCAAGGTTGTAAGGGGATCTCCATCCCGTAGCTCAGCCCAAGAAAGTGAGTTTACAACAGTCCCAGAAGTAAACACCATCGATGCCCAGCATCCCACACGTCTGCCCCGAACTACAAGTCAAGGGATCAATCACCACACCTCGACACTATCCTCTTTGGGTGGCACTAACTCACCCACATGGTTTTAGGTCGCATCACAAGGACGCGTCTTGGTGGGGAAAGCACCCCTCATACTCGAGAGTTCTGGGGTTACATCAAATCACACCTCGTCACTACCCCACAGTCGAGAGTTATTCTAAAAGCCAAAGCTGCCACACCATTGACCTGTACAAAAGAGGGTCCCGCTCTGAAAGACACGGAGTAAAGCCACAGACTAGCCTAGTAGAAAGGAATGAGTCTGAAATTTCAACGGGTGACCCACTGCCCTGCCCTGCTGGAGGGTAAACCCTAGCAATATATCGGGTGACCCACTACCCAGCCCCGCCAGAGGGTAGACCTAGAGAAAGTCGATATGCGACCCATTGCCCAGCCTTACTGGAGGGTAGACCTGGAACTAGACGACGGGCGACCCACTGCCCAGCCCTTCTGGAGGGTAGACCCTAAGAGGTCATCGAGTGACCCACTACCCAGTCTCTACTAGAGGGTAGACCATAAGAGTATCGAGTGACCCACTGCCTAGTCTCTACTGGAGGGTAAACCCTAGAAGTCAGTGAGGAACCCACTACCTGGTATTTACTGGAGGGTAAACCCGAAGAAGCCGATGAGCAACCCACTGCCCAACCCCGCTGGAGGGTAAGCCCGAAACTACTCTATCCATCTCCACTGGATGGTACTGCTAGCTAGCCCTGCTCGAAACAACCTCATCCCTACTGGAAACAACCTCCTGGGTAGAGGATTGGTGCCCGCGTAATGTGTTGGTCACATAAAATCCACAAGAACTCTACCAGGGAACAAAGAGTGATGGGAGAATCTACCCATGCCTCACAAGGTGATCACGCTCCAATCCGCTGAGTCACTATTGAAGCAGACTGAGTCAACTCAACCTAAAAAGTGGGGAAAACACCAACACTGTATAAACACCCGTATTCGCAAACAGTGTCGCAGTCTGGTAAAAGGGGCATGGTACTGAAACCCCTCCCAGCTGAAGAAACAGAGGAACCAAACCATCTCTGTCGGCCAAAAGAGAACAGAACCAGGGGAAAACTCAACCCTCTCAGTCAAAAAACGAGAACAAAGGGGACCTCTACGTCACAAGAGGTCAAAGGTATGCAAAGAAGAGTACAACACGCACATGGGCCCACACGACGTGTGGCACCAAGTCAACCCCGACCGAACGCAAAAACTTTATCAGGTACAAACAACCACATGTACCTCCAAGCGTTCTCGTATACTCCCAGTGTATACCACGTTCCAGCCCAAAGGCTATCGTGCACACGACACCCAACGTCAACGCGAAAGCATAACGTAACAACTCTGACCTGCCACCCCAACGGCTGAGGCACAACCAACCATATCTCTTTAAGCATTTACTCCACTCACACGGGAGTGCATGCGATCACACGCCAAGGGTCCGCTACAAACACGGTAGAAGAACTGCCACCAGGGCACCTTCACATTTTCACATTTAATAAGATCGCACAAGAGGCTCCACACAACCAAACAGATCATACCATTTTAATCCCCATGGAAAAACACACGAGATAGACTACTTACTCGCACGAAACAGTCAACCGGTGAAAGAGGTACTATTCACTATAACCAACCCGTGTGGGGCCCACCCCAAGATCCCGAAACTGAACAAACGGATCACACCACTGCGATCCCCTCGGAAAAACACACGGGATTGAATACTCAATCGCCCAAAATGGACACCTAGTGAAAAAGGTACTATTCACCATAGCCGGGTTGGGTGAGACCCACACCATGTCCCCGAAAAAGGTCGGGCGAACTGTGCCATGGAAATACTCTCGGAAAAACACGTCAAAAGCACTACTCATATGAGCGCAACAATTATCCAGAGAAAAAGATGCATTCCAGCGCACCGCAGATGAGCGGTGCTACATGGGACCCACATCCCAGTCCCGAAACACAACTAACGGGTCACACCGTTGCGATCCTCTCGAAAAATCACACAAGTTGGACTATTTACTTGTCCAAAACGGTCGCCCGATGATAGAGATGGAAAATCACCGTCAATGCCAAAACGACCCTCGTGGGGCCCGCACCATCATGCCGAATTAGAGCTGGCGGATTGCACCATTGCAATGCTCTTGAAAAAACACCTAAAAACAACTGCTCGCACGCCCTGAACGGATGCCGATGAAAAAGTCATTAAACGCTGCACGCAGCTCGAAAGATGGGTCGTGGGGCCCGTGCCTCAACTTCGGCCTCAACGCCCAAAACCACCCTGGAAAGCTCCGCCTCGGCGCCAGGGTCCCAACGCCACTGAAGGCTCTCAAAATGGATGTCGGACGCGTCCGCGCTGTCCAAAACAAGAACTCCTAGGAAAAAATTCAAACCACTTAACATCGTGTTGCGCCCCGAGCCCCTCATCTCGGGAATTAAAAATTCCCGAAACCATTTCATAAAGTCCTCCTTGATGCAAGGTCCGCGCTGCCGCTGACGGCACACAAAACGGACGCCCATTGCAAAAGATACGAGCGTCCGAAGATAGAAGGGGAGAAACCCTTGGGCCGGACTGACCCGATCTAGCTGGTCCGCCCTGCTTGGGTCGGCCCGCACCGGCCGGCCCGCTGAGCTCGTGGCCCAGGCGCCACGCGCGGCCCGCCGTCACCCGATCGGCCAGAATGGACGGTCCCACTGCCCCCACGTGGAGACCCGCGGTTTTCCGGTCTCTGTCCGCCGAGGTCGCGCTGCGACCCCGGTCGCCGCCCCGTACCGGCGAGCTCGGTCGGCCGTGCCGCCGCACTGAGGAGCATCCGCCGCCTGCCACCGTCGAGCCCACTGCCTGCCCAGCCGAGGAGCCCACTCGCGCCGAAGCCAGACTACTGCTGCCGAGGGACCCCCGCCGCCTGGAGCCACCGCGCACCGCCGCCTAGACGACCGGACCCTCGCCGGAAAATTCAAAAAAACCCGTGAACTTCGCCGGACCACTGCGGCCTCCTCCGAACTCAGATATCAATTCCGAAAGATGCATTGGAAATATAATAAAATATACTACACATTCATGGGTTTTTTTGAAGATCAGACAACAAATTTACGCTACAATTGGGATTCAAAGGGGGGGTTCGAGATTTAAAACTCAAACGAACACCGCCTACCTCTGGGGCGTAGCCCGATGCTTCGCCGTTGACCCGTCGGAGTGGCCGCACCTCTCCGGAGTCGCCTCACTGGATCCTCCTCACTGGAGTGGAGGAGGAGAGGGGAGAAGTTTGCCAGGGGAGGGGGAAATGAGGGAGAAGAGAATGGGGGGGGGGGGTAGGTTAATTAAATAAATTAATTAACTTAAACACCCTCCTGTGGCCCCGTACCCGAACTCCCGAAGGGGTCAGGATTAAGCCTCCCCTAGGATCAAAACCACGCTCTGGATGCAATAGTAGTCTCGGAATTTTAATCTGAGGCCCCGTTCAAGAGTTATTATGTTTAAGGTCCGAAGCCTCTAAATTACGAAAATTCCCTTGGGGCCATTTTCCACAGACGGCCTGCGCCCGTGAAACTTATACCCCTCCTAGGGTAAACGGCACACTCCGAACTCAACAATGTCCTTGGATTTGCAATCTGAGCAACTGTTAAAGAGATACTTGAGTTAATCCATTAAACGAATTAATAAATAAATAAATTTTTCTGTTTCACGTTCCGAAAGAGAGAGAGGGGTCCAAACGTCCTGCGCCGACATGTTTTATGTCGTTCCTATGGTAAAAAAACCATTCTGGACCCATCCGTGCACTCGTATCTCTGATTCGAATCACCGTTTAGGAGTTATCCCATTTATTTGGTGTTTCCAGTGTGAACGCACTGAAAATTTAATTCCAGCCACTCCACGGCTCGGAATCGCACGTCGTCTGAGGGCGCTGCTCTAGAATAATATCAAGAATATTCCAAAGTCCTTTGTAGCCAAAAACAAGGTTCTTACATCATTCCCTCCTTAAATATTTTCATCCCCGTAAAGCAAAGCTAGGGGAACAACTCAGGGTACCAAACCCGCACCTGGCTCTTCCGTACCCAGAAGAACTCATGCACAGGTCTGCGCCACTGCACACAGACCAAAGGATTTGATCTGTTCACGTGAGGTCTACCCTCACTGATGTCGTGCATAGGAGCGCGCACACCACTTCTCGGGTGAGTCACGTGGGAGACATCATGCACCCAAACCAGCCTCTGGGATTAGGGAAAGGCGGTAGGGAACCTCGCCATCCCTTCGCACGGTCTCAGACGGCCCGAAGGCTCTCAGGGGTAGCTCACCTCCCCGACCGAAACTCCATGTCCCATGCGGTGACTGGAATCACCACACGCACATAGAACAAGGCCCGATGATTCCCTCCTTCAGAATATCCATACGGTGAAACACCCAAGGATATCTGGTCACACGAGGTTTCACAGTCGATGTCCCTCGACGAAGACTCCCTTACATGCTCGAGAAGCGAATAAGTCAACACCACAGACTAAAGAAAAAGGTCCCAAACCTTTTATCATACCAACAAAGGGTTACAATGATGCCCCGCGCCACCCTGGTAACACCTCAAACAAGGATCAGAGAGAAAAGAATTTCACAGACAAAGTCTAACAATTCTACTGCAAAAAGTAGAAGAGCCATAGAGTGTACCTCTTATCACCTCATGCTCTGTAGGATCATAGACATCCACGCTCACGGTTGTCCAAGGTCCCAACTTTCAGCTCCCAGAGCCTGACGTGGACTGCCTAGTGGTGATGAGAAGACCTCATAAAGCCATCCCCAACTACCAGTTCCTCCTGATCCTACGCTAGCACCACCTCTCTGGGTACTAATTCGATCATGGCGCTGCCTTCGTCGTGGTGGTGCACCTGCTGCCTTCTGGCACCACCAAATCTAGAACATGACTTGAAGCTCTCTGTCACCAGCGTCTTCTCTAGCACCCCGACATATGTGGAAATTCCCAAGGCCACTATAATAGCACGAATCTCTCAGCGGAGACGCTGCTCAAACTTCCGTGCTTGGAAGTTGTCATCATGGACCAAGTCTGGGTAAAAGTGTGCACAGTATGCAAAGCTAGCTGCGTACTCGGCCACTATCAACCCTCCCCTACTGAAACTACAGGAGCATCTAAATCCTAATGGAGCATAAGAAGGAGGGGAAAAGCTCCTCATGAAACAACAACATAAAGTCGTGCCACGAAAGCGATGACTCGTCAAAAAAACTGAGTCACCAGAGTCCACCAACGCCGAGCTGCTCCACGAAAAAGGTTGGCTTCCAAAGCCACTCTCTGATCTGTCAGCGTCTGCACAAGCCTGAAAAGGTGAACCACTGTATCGAGCCAAAACTCTACTGCCTAAGGGTCTGGCTAACCACTGAACCTCAACGGTCTCTGCCGCTGGAACTCACAGAGCACGCTCAACCGATGCTCAAGCTCAGCCTGCTCTGCTGAAGCTGTCTTCTTCTCACCAGGTGGGGGTGCTGCTACTGGCCCACCCAGAGAAAGGGGCTCAAATGATTGGTCCTGGATTGTGGCCTCGTAGCTCATAGGGTCGTCGTCACGAACCAAAGCTGGTATCCTGGCTGGCTGTCTTCGCGGAGACATCCTGAATATTATCAAGGAGTGCCGTGGTCAGATGAGCATAAATGTATATGCCAATAACAACGATGGGGAGCTGACTCAAGAAGGACAGTCAAAGACTCAATCCTATGTGATGCACAAACGAATTTTCACTCCAATAAGTGTCTCAACATGCGGAGTCGACAAGCGGGTTATCAGGGTCCTGGTGAATGGATACGTCGGACGACGCACCATCACTGGACTCCCTGGCCTAAGAGATGCTCTCGAGACACGTTAACACTATTACCCTAATTCCCAACTATTCCTTTTATTTTAGGGGCGTCCGAACAACGTCCCAAGGAACGAACCACCACTGATACCACTTTTTCATGACCCAACCCTACCCGGGCTCGAGCCGCAACTACCCCAAGCCCGCCTCCATAGGTCAGGGGCTCGCGACTAGCGTTGAAGGCACAACAACTAGGGGAGGCCTTTTCCTAAGTACCTGTACACACACACATGCAACACACTCAATGAAAAAGTGCAGAGTAAAAGAGAAAAGACAAGTAAAGTAAAGGGTAATAGATATAAATAAAACACAAAGTGCATCGACTTCTAATAGTACAAAGTAAGTGCTGAAAGTAAATAAAAAGAAAAGGGAAAAAACACGCGCCCAGCTAGAAAAGTGCCACAACCCGGCAACAGGTAAACAAAATGAAAACAGCTGGAAGGGTCCCCCACCTGGAACCCAACTCAGACCACTGCACGCAGTCCAAGCTCCCAAACTCCTAAGCTCCACTGAAGTCACAACCAACCTGTCTGTCGTCTGCAAGGGAAAACCAAGTGCGGGCAAAGACCAAGTAGGGGTGAGTATAAAAATACTCAGTAGGATACCCCGAAGGCTTGAGGGAGCAACAAAGGAGGTACCGAAGGGTGAGCAGTAGATCGGACAGGAAATTAAAGGAGTACAACCGAGAGTGCAGTCAAGAGTACAATAGTAAAGAATCTAGCTCAACCCAACAAGAGAAAAGAGATAGACTCGTACAGACACAAGGAGCTAGAAACGGTGAGAAGATGAACTTCTCATCGAGTCTTCACTACCTATAGTAGGAGATTGTACTCGTCCAACCACGAGAAGCTAGACATGGAAATCATGTGGCATACCTCGCGCGTCTTCGCATCTCCTGGAAGGAGAGTAACCAAAACCCAAAATATGGGTACAGAAAACAAGGTATATACATATCTGTATGCTCAACAAGAAACCCAAACAAGGTTTTAAGGGGATCTCCATCCCGTAGCTCAGCCTAAGAAAGTGAGTTTCCAACAGTCCCATAAGTAAACACCATCGATGCCTAGCATCTCGCATGTCTGCCCCGAACTACAAGTCAAGGGCTCAATCAACACACCTCAACACTATCTGCTTTGGGAAGCACTGACTCGTCAACATGGTTTTAGGTCGTGTCACCAGGATGCGTCTCGGTGGGGAAATCACCCCTCATACTCGAGAGTTCCGGGGGTACGTTAAACCACACCTCGTGACTGCCCCGCAGTCGAGAATTCTTCTCAAAGCCAAAACTGCCACACCACTGACCCATACAAAAGAGGGTCCTGCTCTGAAAGAAATGGAGTAAAGCCACAGACTAACCTAGTAGAAAGGAATGAGTCTGAAATGTCAACGGGTGACCCACTGCCCAGCCCTGCTGGAGGGTAAACCCTAACCCGATATCAGGTGACCCACTGCCCAGCCCTGCTGGAGGGTAAACCCTAATACATCATCAGGTGACCCACTGCCCAGTCCCACTGGAGGGTAGACCTGGAGTAAGTCGAGAGGTGACCCACTGCCCAGCCTTGCTAGAGGGTAGACCAGGAACTAGATGACAGGCGACCCACTGCCCAACCCTGTTGGAAGGTAGACCCTAAGAGGTCGTCAGGTGACCCACTACCCAGTCTCTGCTGGAGGGTATACCCTAAGAGTATCGGGTGACCCACTGCCCAGTCTCTACTGGACAGTAAAACCTAGAAGTCAGTGAGCAACCCACTGCCCAGTCTTTACTGGAGGGTAAACCCGCAGAAGCCGATGAGCAACCCACTGCCCAGCCCCACTGGAGGGTAAGCCTGGAACTGCTCTAGCCATCTCCACTGGATGGTACTGCTAGTTAGCCCTGCTCGAAACAACCTCAGCCCTGCTGGAAACAACCTCCTGGGTAGAGGATCGGTGCCCGCGTAATGTGTTGGTCACACCGAATCCACAAGAACTCTACCAGGGAACACAGAGTAATGGGAGAATCTCCCCAGGCCTCACAAGGCGATCACACTCTAAACTGCTGAGTCACTATCGAAGCGGACCAAGTCAACTCATCCCAGAAAGTGGGAAAAACACCCACCATGTACGAACAACCGTAATCGAAAACAGTGCTGCAGTCCAGTAAAAGGGGAATGGTACTAAAACCCCTCCCAGCTGAAGAAAAAGAGGAACCCAACCATCTCTATCGGCCAAACGAGAACATAACTAGGGGAATACTCAACCCTACCAGTCAACAAACGAGAACAAAGGAGGCCTCTACGTCGCGAGAGGTCAAAGATACGCAAAGTAGAGCATGACACGCACATGGGGCCCACATGACGTGTGGCCCCAAGTCAACCCCGACCGAATGCACAAATGTTCTCAAGTACAAACAACCACATGTACCTCCAAGCGTTCCCGTATACTCCCAGAGTATACCACGTTCCACCCCAAAGGCTATCGTGCACACGACACCCAACGTCAACGCGAAAGCATAACGTAACAACTCCGACCTTCCACCCCAACAGCTGAGGCACATCCAACCACATCTCTTTAAGCATTTACTCCACTCACACGGGAGTGCATGCGATCACACGCCAAGGGTCCGCTACAAACACGGTAGAAGAACCGCCACCGGGGCACCTTCACATTTTAACATTTAATAAGATCACGTAAGAGGCTCCGCACAACCAAACGGATCATACCGTTGTAATACCCATGGAAAAGCACACGATATAGACTACTTACTCGCCCAAAACGGTCAGCCGGTGAAAGAGGTACTATTCACCGTAACCAACCCGTGTGGGGCCCACCCCAAGATCCTGAAACTGAACAAACAGATCACACCACTGCGATCCTCTAAGAAAAAACACGGGATTGAATACTCAATCACCCAAAATGGAAACCCGGTGAAAATGGTACTATTCACCGTAGCCAGGTTGGGTGGGACCCACACCACGTCCCCAAAAAAGGTCGGGCGAACTGCGCCATCGCAATGCTCTCGGAAAAACACGACAAAAGCACTACTCACTTGAGCGCAATGAATATCCAGAGAAAAATATGCATTCCGGCGCACCGCACACGAGTGATGCTACATGGGACCCGCATCCCGGTCTCGAAACACAACTAACGGGTCGCACCGTTGCGATCCTCTTGAAAAAGCACAGAAGTTGGACTATTCACTTGTCCAAAACGGTCGCCCGATGATAGAGATGGAAAATCACCGTCAATGCCCAAACGGCCCTCGTGGGGCCCGCACTATCGTGCCGAATTAGAGCGGGTGGATTGCACCATTGCAATGCCCTCGGAAAAACACCAAAAAACAACTGCTCGCACGCCCTGAATGGACGTCCGATGAAAAAGTCATGAAACGCAGGACGCAGCTCGAAAGACGGGTCGTGGGGCTCATGCCTCAACTTCAGCCTCAATGCCTGAAACGACCCTAGAAAGCTCCGCCCCAGCACCAGGGTCCCAACGCCACTGACGGCTCTCAAAACGAATGTCGAACGCGTCTGTGCTGTCCAAAACAATAACTCCTGGGAAAAACATCAAACCGGTTAACATCGCGTCGCACCCCAAGCCCCTCGTTTCGGGAATTAAAAATTCCCAAAACCGTCTCATAATGTCCGCCTTGATGCGAGGTCCGCGCTGCCACTGACGACACAATAAACGGACGCTCGTAGCTAAAGATACGGGCGTCCGGAGATAGAAGGGGAGACCCCCTTGGGCCGGATCGGCCCGGTCCGGCCTGTCCGCCCTGCTTGGGCCGGCCCGCACCGGCCGGCCCACTAAGCCCGTGGACCAGGCGCCGCGCGCGGCCCGCCATCACTCGACCGGCCAGAATGGCCGGTCCCGCTACCCCCACGCGAAGACCCGCGGTTTGCGGGTCTCTGTCCGCCGAGCTCGCGCTGCGACCCCGGTCGCCGCCCCATACCGGCAAGCTCGGCCTGCCGCGCCTCCGCACTGAGGAGCAGCCGCCGCCTGCCGCCGTCAAGCCCGCTGCCTGCCCAGCTGAGGATCCCACTCGCGCCGAAGTCGGACCGCCGCTACTGAGGGACCCCCGCCGCCTGGAGCCACCGCGCACCGCCGCCTAGACCGCCGGACCCTCGCCGGAAACTTAAAAAAAACCTGCGAACTTCGCCGGACCGCTGCGGCCTCTTCCGAACTCAGATATCAATTCCGAAAGATGCGTTGGAAAGATAATAAAATATAACACACATCAATGGGCTTTGTTCAAAGATCAAATGACAAATTGACACTACAATTGGGATTCAAAGGGGGGGGGGTTCGAGATTTAAAACTCAAACGAACACCGCCTACCTCTGGGGCGTAGGCCGATGCTTTGCCGTTGACACGTCGGAGTGGCCACACCTCGCCGGAGTCACCTCGCCGAAGCCGCATTTCCAAAGTGGAGGATGAGAGGGGAGAAGCTTGCCAGGGGAGGGGGAAATGAGGGAGAAGAGAAGGGGGGGTGGTAAGTTTAATTAAATAAATTAATTAACTTAAACACCCTCCCTCGACCCCGTACCCGAACTCCCGATGGGGTCGGGATTAGGCCTCCCCTAGTCTAAAAACCACGCTCTGAATGCAATGACAGTCTTGAAATTTTAATCCAAGGCACTGTTCAAGAGTTATTATGTTTAACGTCCGAAGATTCTAAATTACGAAAACACCCCTGGGGACATTTTTCACAGACGGCCCGCGCCCGCGAAACATACAGCCCTCCTAGGGTAAACGACACGCTCCAAACTCAACAGTGCCCTTAGTTTTCCAATTTGAGTCACCGATTAAGAGATAATTGAGTTAATACATTAAACGAATAAATTAATTAATTAATTTATCCGTTTCACGTTCCGAAAGAGAGCGGGGGGTCCAAACGTCTAGTGCCGACATGTTTTATGTTGTTCCTAGGGTAAACACCCCATTTAGGACCCATCCGTGCACTCAGATCTTTGATCTGGATCATCGTTTAGGAGTTATCCCTTTTATTTGGTGTTTCCAGTTTGAATGCACTGAAAATTTAATTCCGGCCACTCCGGGGATCAGAATCGCACGCCGTCTGAGGGCGCTGCTCTGGAATAATATCAAGAATATTCTAAAGTCCTTTATAGCCAAAAACAGGGTTCTTACAGATGTAGAACGTTATGTATAACACCCAAAATCTCATTTGTTTATCTTTATTAATGGTGTAGAATGCCACGTCTAATATCCCAAAATCCAATCAGTTTAGAATTCCTTATCTAACGCACAAAATCACATTTTTTATATATTTATCATTTCTGTAGTACTCCATGCCTAACACCCCAATTCTCAATCATTCACAACATAACAAAAATATCACAATTTTCAATATTTCAAAACAATCAAGGTTAATCAACATTAACCCCCTTATAAAATATCTCACCGTAATGTCACATTAATTTATTTAACAATTAATTAATCAAACATATAAAAATTGCATAATCACATTGTTCCATTAAGTAATTCATTAACTAATTAATCACATCAAACTCATTAATTAACTAAACAATTAATTAATCACTATAAACATTTTTTAAATTAATCCAACTATTCATTAATCAAAATAATTCCATTAGATAATCCAACAATTAATTAGTCATATCACCTTCATTATTTAACTCAATAATTAACAAATCACATCAATAAAATTAATTAATTTAAAAATTAATTAATTTAAAAATTAATTAACTTCCTCAATTTCCATTAATTAATTAACCGATTAATTAATGACAACCCATATCTGTTAATTAATCCAGTGATCAATTAATCACATAAAGTTAGCTAATTAATTTACAGAATTAATTAATCATAAAAATCTATTCAATTAATTCATCAACTAATTGGTCACATCAACTCTATTAATTAATTCAACACTTAATTAACCATATAAAGTCCATTAATCAATTAAAAAATTAATTAATCATTTCACAAATGACAATCTAATAATTAATTCACTAATTAATTATCCACACATTATAATTCATCAATATGAAAATTAAATCAATAATTAATTATCATCAAATTCCTTTAATTAATCCCCATGGTTAATTAATCTAACTCAACCCTATTATTTAATTTAACAATTAAATAAAAAATATACTGCAGTTAATTATTTATACAATTAGCCCTTCCAAACATAAACAATTCAATAACCCTAATCAATCAATAAATTAATTGTTCTATCTCTAATTAATCAATCACCCCAATTAATTATATAATTAGTTATTCCATGTAATACTATTTAATAATAAAAAAACTCCAATAATTAATTATATAATTAATTATCTCTATTCAACAACATTAATACAATAATAATTAATTTACCGATTAATTATTCAATATCAAAAATTTCTATCTTGGTATAATTAATTCAATAATTATTTATCAAAAAATAAAATTTCAGAAACTAACCAACTCTTGTTAATTAATTTATCAATTAATTAATCTGGTCTAACCATCTTAATAAATCCACAATTAATTTCCATAAGAAATTACCAATGTTCAGAATTCAATTATTAATTAATTTGTAAAATTAACTAATTCTTTTTTGAAATCAAATTGCAAAATAGATCTAAAAATTCTACAACCTTCATATATTCAATTAAAAATTGTGACTATAGTATTTAGAATTTATACCACCTACCTAAAATATTATGAACACACAATATGACTCCAATATCACTGATGGCGCATTATTCCAACGTATATTGAAAGAGAAATTAAATAAATAAGTATACCTGATTTAATAAAAATATGCTGACAATTCATCATTTTCTATGAAAATAAATTTTATATACCCCATCATCTTATCAAGAAAAGTCCAATTCCACTAAAGGCACATCAATCTGATCAATATAGAAAAATATATTTATTATTGATGTCTGAAAGGAGATATAGGGAGATGAGAGAGGGGTGAGTCATAAATAATGAGCTTCCTACCAATGTCATGGTCACCACACCAAATCTAATTTATAATACTTTTTCATCAATTAATTTAGTTACATTTATTAATTTAATAATTTATTTATTAATCTCTCCTATTAATTTCATGTGTCAACTCATCATCATTTTGGGAATTTCATGGACCTGTACCTTGAGCATGAATTAAATATTCAACATCACTCTTGAAATTATAGCCTTAATTTTAGGGCCATGCTTCCGTTGACGGCATGTCAATCCAATGAATTACAAAAGTGTTATGGATGAAACTTTTTTTGACAAAAATTATTTTGCCACATAAATAAACTTAATTAATTTCCTAATTAATTAAAAATCCAATATATGTAATTAATCCATCAATTAATTAATCAATATCAACAAACTCAAAATCACATAATTTGCTCCATAATATATTTTATTATTCTCTCAATTTCATATGCACAAAAATCCCCATTAATTAATTAAAAAATAATTAATATCATAAATCCTATAATTTAATTTATCAACTAATTATCTCAATTTATTTGACAATTAATTAATTTTAATAATTAAATAACATCAAACACTCACTGTGCATAAAAGTTATACTATGACTAGGATAAACCCCTCATTTCAGACCCAACAGTGGTCTAAGATTTCTCATGAAGTGCACCATATGAGAGATATTAATTATCTACTATTCAAAAAAAGTATTAAATAATTAATTAAATATAAAAAATTTATTTTTTTGAGAAAGACGTACAAATGTCTGATGAATACAAATTTTATACCCCACCTATGGCAAACATCATTTAATAGACACAACGATAGTCTCAAATTTCCCATATGATGCATTATTTGATAGATATTAATTATTTAATATTACAATAATAGATTAAATAACTATTTTAATATAAAATATTTATTTTTGTGAGTAAGACATCCAAACATCTGATGATTACAAATGTTATACCCTGTCTAGGATAAACACCATGTTCTAGACACAATAGTGGTCTCAGATTTACCATAAGACCTACCATCTGAGAGATAATAATTACTTAATATTTAAAAAATTAACAAAATAATTAATTTAAAATAAAAAGGTTATTTTCACAATTGAGATGTCCAAAATTCAAGAACTTACAAATTTTATACCCTAAAAAGGGTAAAACCCTTGTTCTGGACTCAACAGTGATATCATATTTCTTTTAAGATGCACCATTTTGGTGTTATTCAATTATTTTGAATAAAAATTTTATACTTAGTATTGTATATTTAATATTTTTATTCAGTATTCACCAAGGAATTGTAGGCCTCAGATTCTCCCACATAACTTAGTGTCTAACTCTAAAAATATTCAATTGAGTATTCCAATCTATTAGCTATAATTTAATTAATTTAACACATTTATCAAAATTTCAATGATAAACCACTTTTTTATGAATTAAGATAGTGACAGAAAATTTTCAACAAAAATTATAAAATAGTTACACCTTGGAAAAATATGGGATCTTACAATCTCCCCACCTTATAAAATTTCATACCCAAGTTTTACTCCAAATCACCTCTATGTTTCTGAGTCAAAATGATTGGGTCACTGTTCCCTCACACCTGTTTCACTCTCACATGTTTCTTCCTACTCACATCCATGTTTCCACAATACACTAACTAACAACACAATATTTCCTAACAACACCATTTCACAATTTTCCAACACATGTTTCAGATGATCCTTAAAGAACTCATCTGTATCAAACTCTACTTCCACATCATTATTGATATGTTTCCCAATGCACTATTCCCAAGAACCACAAAAATTATCCTACATTGGAACTTTTACTTTCCTTAAAAAGATTCCTGGAAAGAATGTATATCCACTAATTCCATGGCTCACTAGAACTTTCTCTATGAAATATAAACATAATCCTTATAGGTTCCTCATTGGAAATATGATTCCACCATTTCAACCTCATGGTATTTCTCCACACACCTACTATTGACATATTTCTACCCGATTTAAGAGAATCATTAACATATCACTATCAAATAACTCAACCACCTAATCCCATATCCCATAGTATTAATGATCTTTTTGTCCCTCTTAAGAACCTAATGAGTAAACCGCCAATGGAATAACTCACACCATCAGCCCCACATATATACTGCTTCATAAGAAGAACCTCTATGGGGCCCTATTATAATGAACCAACCCCCGTTGACCAAAAAATGATCACCTGAGATAATCTATGGGCACACTAACTCCATGTGACCCCACATGTCTCTCACCAACACAATGATCACTCATCGACCAAGGTGATCAAACTCAAACTAATCTTACACATGGGATAAAAATAGAAACTAAATATAGGCCAAAGTATTAAAACTCAGTTGGTAGGCCTAATAATCTATTTCTTAATTCACTTCAATTAAATAACAAAAACATCATTTTCAAGTTTTTACTATAATTTATACAAGTACTATTTTCTACAAATTTCACTCAAAAAAAATTACAACCCATTCCGCTTATTCATTTCACAAAACCATGATCATTACATTAGTGTGATGTTCATATTTTAAAAATGGAAGTGATGCTTTAATTTTCAATATTCATAAAGGAGTGTAAAATACTTTTCTTTAAAAAAATTATAATACTTTTGAAAACCAACACATAAATTTCTAGAAACCACTACACAAAATGAAAACATGATGATCATATAACAAGGGAAATATAAATAAACGTACAATTATATGATTCATCACTATAATAAAAAATATCCAGTAGATATAATTGAACCTAGAAGATCAAGAATATTCCAAAAGAAACTAATACATGAGACCCCATCCTCAGTAGCATGTAACAAATGATGAAATAAAAAACTCCCAAATGCCCGACCACACTAACCCCAGAGAGACTGATCAGCCCAATCCCATAGTAACAAACCAAAATATATTCACCTATTATGGGCCACTAGTCAGTACATGACCTACTGGTAGGGTAATAAAACTCATAAAATTCTCACAATATGCCAGATTCCCATGTCTCATTTATATAATGGGGGTGAGCTAAAAAATTACATTAGAGCATCCAATGATAATGTATATAAAAATAATCCACAATAGGCCTCACCCCGAGTCACCCCAAGGACTAAGCTCATGCCATAGAATATTTAGAACAAAAGGAGTCCCAACTGAGGAATTATGATAATATATCATGGGGATTCCACAATGAGGACATCCCATCCATTATATATTTTAGAGGCATGAGAAACATCCAAAGAAGTTTTTCATAATAAACACATTCATAATTTTCATAAGGTTGCCAAACAGGTCATTAATCATTTCTTGAAAAACCAATATTCATCAAATAAATAAATCTATTTTTCATAAAGGGTGTAATCACACCATTTAACATTTCAAAATAATTTATAAATTTCTCATAAAACATTCATGTTACCTTTTTAAAACAAACCATTTTTACTAAATTCCAAAATGGATTTTTATTGAAAACACATGTAAAAATATGTTACCAACCAATACCCATTTCATAATAAGTCCCAAAATCATTTGGGAAACCCATACAAGGAACCCAATACATCATTTAAATATTACAAATACATTCAAAAATATAAACCATTAATTTCATGTAAAAAATCACCCACAAAATCCAACTAGGCATTTAATCAAACACTTAGTGTGCTCTATTTAGAAAAACAATTCAAATCACAAAAAAGGTTCAAAACACGACATTAAAATCAAAAAAATTGAACCAAGTATCATACATCTACATTTATAAATTAAATAAGGTGAGAAAAGCATGAAACTAATATTTTTTAAATTAAAAAGGAATATACAAGGGAAAACCTACCTCAAATCCATGGAGCAATGAAAACACACCACCAAGAAGACTCCCTGAAGGTTTAGAAACCCAAATTCTAGAAAGATAAACCCTTAATGTGAAAAAAACCTTACATAATAGAAGGGAAACTAAAACCCTAGGGAATCATGAGCATGGGAGAAGAGAAAACCAAGAACATAAGAGAGGATAATGAAGAGGAAGATGAGAGGAGGGGTTTACCATGAGAGATCTTACCAAACACTAAAACAATGGAAATCCATGAATGTTTATCAAAAAAAAAATGGGATTATTCCAAGACCAGGCACTAAGATGGTGTGTGATTCTAAGGCCTACTGTTCCCAGAATGGTCCGTCGAAAAATGTTATGTTTGTAAATAGCACTCAAGAGTGGTTTTCCTAAAAAGGTGTAATAACTCTCAAACAGTTGTTCGGATCAGAAATTTAAGGGAACTGTTCTGTTTAGGATGGCATGTTTACCCTAGGTGTGACTTAAGTTTTGTTAGCACGAGCCTCAATTGAGAAAAATCAAAAAAGGAATAACTGTAAATAAATTTATTAAATAAAATTATTTTATTCCTTAAATCATTATAAATCATGAATAGTGACTCAAATTGAATATCTCAAACAACCATTGAGTTCTTGAGGGAAAGAATTTCTTAGGCAGAGCCTAACATTGGCCGACGTAGGTCGAACGTGAAAAGTAGTTTTTTCCATAAATAAAATAATTAAATAAAGTTATTTTATTTTCAAATCTTTATAACTCAAAAATGGAAACTTGGGTTGGAAATCCAAGACCATTGTTGAGTTCATGAGGGACTTCTTTCATTTGGTAGAGCCTAACATTGTCCAGCACATGTCAATAGTGGAAAGTAGTTTTTGGCCATAAATTAAATAATTGAATAAAGTTATTTTATTTTAAAATCCATATAACTCATAAATGGTAACTTATATTGGAAATACGAGTGTACTGTTGAGTTCATGAGGGTATTCTTACCTTAGTCAAAGAATAACAATGACTGGTGTGGGCCAGATTTGAATGTTGGTCTTTGGGATATAATCATAAATAAATTAATATAAATAAAATTTATTCTAATTTTTAATCCACATAACTCACAAACGGTAACATAGATTAAAAATATGAGACCACCTTTGAGTTCATAATAATATTTTATCATTAATAATGACTTATACTTGACCATCGGAGGTCGAAGGAAAAAAGTTAATTTTCAAACTATTTTAATGGTCATTTAAATAAACATGTAAGTAGGTTTTTATATCTTTTAAACTGGTGCTCAGATCAAAAATCTAATGAATCATTGAACATCGAATGTCTGTATTCTCCTAGAAAATACCTAACATCGACTGACATGGGTCATCTAGAAAAGATAGTTTTTGGACTTTTCGGAAGAAAAATAAAATAAATAAAATAAATTAAAAAATTATTCTATTTTTTTCTTCACCATTTAGCAGTGGAACATCAAAACTAAAGTGCATAGATGAAGAAACACTAAATCTCATTAATGAACCTCATTAATGAATCAGTGTAATATTGTTGTAACACATCAGTAATGGAAAGGTGTTCCCCCCATTAATGTTTTAAGCAGGGGTGCATCATTGACGTGCGAGAAATGTGCTGAATCTCTAGAGTATTTCCATTGATGAACAATGAATGATGTGGGATGATCTACAATGACTTTGAGAACTTCCCCCACCTATTCAAGAGATCCAATCTTTGACGTCGGATTGAGCACTTCCGTGGGATGGATCGACATCAATAAAAAGGAATATACAAGTGTACTAAAACCAAGTATCATACATCTACATTTATAAATTAAATAATGTGGGAAAAGAATGAAAGTAATATTTTTTAAATTAAAAAGGAATATACAAGGGAAAACCTACCTCAAATCCTTGGATCAATGAAAACGCACCACCAAGAAGACTCCCTGAAGGTTTAGAAACCCAAATTCTAGAAAGATTTACCTTTAATGTGAAAAAACCCTTACATAATAGAAGGGAAACTAAAACCCTAGGTCAACATGAGCATAGGAGAAGAGAAAACCAAGAACATAAGAGAGGATAATGAAGAGGAAGATGAGAGGAGGGGTTTACCATGAGAGATCTTACCAAACACTAAATCAATGGAAATCCATGAATGTTTATCAAAAAATTAAATGGGATTATTCCAAGACCCGGAACTAAGATGGTGTGTGATTCTAAGGCCCACTGTTCCCATAATGGTCCGTCAAAAAATGTTATGTTTGTAAATAGCACTCAAGAGTGGTTTTCCTAAAAAGGTGTAATAACTCTCAAACAGTTGTTCGGATCAGAAATTTAAGGGAACTGTTTTGTTTAGGATGGCATATTTACCCTAGGTGTGACTTAAGTTTTGTTAGCACGAGCCTCAATTGAGAAAAATCAAAAAAGGAATGACTATAAATAAATTTATTAAATAAAATTATTTTGTTCTTTAAATAATTATAACTCATGAATAGTGACTCAAATTGAATATCTCAAACAACCATTGAGTTCGTGAGGGAATGAATTTCTTAGGCAGAGCCTAACATTGGCCGATGTAGGTCGAAAGTGAAAAGTAGTTTTTTCCATAAATAAAATAATTAAATAAAGTTATTTTATTTTCAAATTTTTATAACTCAAAAATGGAAACTCAGATTGGATATCCAAGACCATTGTTGAGTTCATGAGGGACTTCTTTCATTTGGTAGAGCCTAACATTGGCCAGAACAGGTCAATAGTGGAAAGTAGTTTTTGGCCATACATTAAATAATTGAATAAAGTTATTTTATTTTAAAATCCATATAACTCATAAATGGTAACTTATATTGGAAATACGAGTGTACTGTTGAGTTCATGAGGGTATTATTACCTTATTCAGAGAATAAAAATGACTGGCGTGGGATAGATTTGAATGTTGGTCTTTGGGATATAATCATAAATAAATTAATATAAATAAAAGTTATTCTAATTTTTAATCCACATAACTCACAAACGGTAACATAGATTAAAAATATGAGACCACCTTTGAGTTCATAATAATATTTTATCCTTAAGAATGACTTATCCTTGACCGTCGGAGGTCGAAGGAAAAAAGTTAATTTTCGAACTATTTTAATGGTCATTTAAATAAACATGTAAGTAGGTTTTTATATCTTTTAAACTGGTGATCAGATCAAAAATCTAATGAATCATTGAACATCGAATGTCTGTATTCTCCTAGAAAATACCTAACATCGACTGACATGGGTCAATTAGAAAAGATAGTTTTTAGACTTTTCGGGAGAAAAATAAAATAAATTAAAAAGTTATTCTATTTTTTTTCTTCACCATTTAGAAGTGGAACATCAAAACTAAAGTGCAGAGATGAGGAAAAACTAAATCTCATTAATGAACCTCATTAATGAATCAGTGTAATATTGTTGTAACACATCAGTAATGGAATAGTGTTCCCCCCATTAATCTTTTAAGCAGGGGTGCATCATTGACGTGGGAGAAATGCGCTGAATATCTAGAGTATTTCCATTGATGAACAATGAATGATGTGGGATGATCTCCAATGACTTTTAGAACTTACCCCACCTATTCAAGAGATCCAATATTTGACGTTGGATTTAGCACTTCCGTGGGATGGATCGACATCAATAAAAATCCACCCTTTGATCTAAATTTATCTCCAGGTAGGGGTTGTTATTTAAATTTTGTCTTTTATAGGTTGTGGATTTAAATGAAGAATGTGGATCACCCCATGAAATGGTTGACCCACATCTTTATCATTCTTGTCTAAGGTTCTTAAAGGCAGGTTGATTTGGGGAAAATGAGTTTTTGTTTTGATTATTTTCTTGATCCTTCTAATGGGTGTGGATTAACGCCATGACGAATGACGGCGGAGGATCATTCCTCAAATTATTGTCTAGATTTTCCTCTAGTATTTATTCCCACATGTTCTACATTCTTTTTTGGGATATTAATGAATGATCATCGCTTGTTAACCTTGCGACAAAATGATTCAATATCGCGGATCGTAGATGGACATGGCATGAAGGTTGTGTGATGAAGAAAATAGTGTTTGGATGGAAGTGGCACATGAGTTACCGTTAATCAAGTGATTTTTATAATAAGGGATAAAAATGAAGTTATGTTCCCACAACCGTAAAGCGGGCGGCCTGAGGGATTCAAAAAAACTTCCGAATTCGAAAATGGAGCACCAGAGTGAGTCCAGTGGCCCGTAGAAAAACCTATCGGCACACCGCGATGACATGCCAGGGTGTAATTAATTGACACGTACTTGCATATTTTCATGAATCTATCCACATAGAGGAGTTCACAACCTTGGCCATGGTGTTGGCTCAGTCCCATGGCTCAATGTCGCAGGCATGCAAATCTGGTAGCTGGAAACGACCGACCACATTTCACGAAGGGGGATGTCGCGACTGCTGCTTCATCCTAGGAGAGAACCACTAGCCCAATTCTATGTGGGTTGGGTGAGACTTGAGTCGGGTCAGTAGATTCGGGTCGGGTTGGTGGGTCCTGGGCCGGGTTAGGTTGGTCTGACCTGGTCTGCCCGGACCCTTACTCAACCAACCATTTTTTCGCTCAGACATCCATAACTCTCAAACGAAGTGTCTGTTTGACAAGAAATTAATGGTGTTGGGACCCTTGCAATGAGGTATTATTTCTGGTATACTATATGTGTGTATTTTTGAATGTTTATAATATTTACTAATGGTTTGATATGTAGGACCTTCCGGTACAATCACACTTGAGCATGAATAAGCATGTTTTGTAATGATAGGACTCCCCAAGTCGTGGGAGCGGATTCCTCTTCTTCAGGTTTCTTCATCTAGGGGTGTCACTCCCCTGAAGGTCTAGGGTGAAAATTCCTAGAGATTTTTTGAAGGTCGAGTAGGTACTCTATTGTGGGACTAAGGAGCGGGTCCTCTGTCTTTGGAGTCGGTAATCCCTTATAGGACTAGGATGCAGGTCCTCCACCTCTGACATAAAAAGAGTTGGTACTCCCCTACTGGGAAGTGTGTGGGTCCACTATGATAGTATTCAATACTCCCCTACTGTTCCAGGGTGCGTTTCCTCCATACATGATTATATAGAGTTGGTACTCCCCTACTGGGTAGGGTGTAGGTCCATATTTAGAGTTGGAGCTCCCTCGACTGTTGAACATAGTAGCGAGGACTAGGCCCATCCACTTGATAAAAGAGATGCATAGATTAAAGCTACTAATCCCTTGATGGACTGAGGAATGGTCAACTCTATATAGGGGTGAAATAGGTTTCATGATATGGTTAGGAGCATTGATCCATCCTTCATGTACAATGGTGAGGGGAGGCCTCTCCACTTGGGTTTCGTTAGTCTTGTGTTGGGAAAAAGACAACAATGACTAAAACTTTGATGCTGTACACTAAAGTTGGACCTAATATAATTTTCCTAACGGAGAACATTCTCTCAAACATACCATTTTTAATGGTAGAGTTTTTCTCAATGGAGTGTACCTCTCAGACGAGTGATGAGGATGGCTGGGCTCATGGAATGTGATCTCCTGATTTCATGTGTTGCCTCTCAAACCAACGATGAGAATCCTAATGATGGATATGAGGTTGTAATATTATTATTACTAGTGTCTAAAATTATTACATCTCAATGTTATTGGTGTATGTAAGGGCATATACCTCTGTTGAGATGACTGTTCTTTTCTTGTGGTTTTTCCCTTGTGCTTTACCTTTTTCTATTTCAGGGCGTCCTACTAAGTATTATTTTACTCACCACTACATGGTATTTTTCCACACATGTCATGTCTTGTGTACATGATAGATGCATTGATGATGTTCATGGAGGACCATGAATAAGTGGTGCTCCGTGAGATGAGACAGACGAGGCATACTTCAATGGCTATAGGCATCTACCCATAACCTACCCTTTAGGTAGGGTTTTCAGCAGACAAGCTTTTGGGACATCGAGTTTTAATTGTGTTATATCATTTTTTGCTGGGATTTTATAATGTCCCATTTTCCACCATATACATTACATTTCATTGAACATTGGTTGTGTTGTAATAAGTGTATTTCACGTATATCTTCCTTGGCCTTTTACTTTCCAATACATTTGGCATAGAGTTGTGTGTGTGTACAGTTAATTAGGAAAATTCCTCCCATTAGTGGGATATGCATACTCGGTGCTAGTCTCCATCCCCTAGCCTATCGAAGGTGTATTCGGTTAGTCATGACACACGCCCTGGGGGATGCATCTTGATATAGTGGTATCAATGGTGGTCAGTTCTACCCTTTAATCATAGTGTCTTGAGATTGGTTTGGGTTACATAGTGATAGTCTTAAGATGTTTGGATTTGGGATCTCATTCCATAGGATATAGTGTTGGTACGGTAGCTGATGTATCCATTCACTGGGACTATGATAACCTACTTTTTGACTTGGTTCATTAGAACACTAGTCTCCGGGAAATAAATGGTTCATGCATCATATATGAATGGTATGTGTTTCCCTTGTCCTTATTGAGAAAGATATCCATATATACTCTATTAATCATGGATCATCTTGATCTATTTTAGGATTCCTCCAAGATAAAATACAGATTGGATTATTCAGTGTGATCATGATGAATATTTAACCTATGATGAGGCTCAGTGAATGACACTCGTTCTGAGGAGTTTCTCCCAAGTGGTCCACTGGTGGTGACCCCACCCACAAAGAGACATGTTTTATCCACAGTTCGGGCTAAGGATGCAAGTAGGCTAAGTGATCTACAAGAGTTCTAATGGTAGTGACCATAGAAATACAGGGGTCATCCAGAACCCCAGGCAGCAGATGAATGGCTTGAGTTGGTCACTCGAGTTTTCATTTTAGTGAGGACACCACCCGATCAGATGGTGTTCCTAGCCGCGAGCCTTCTTTAGGTCTCGACAGGATGATGGTGGAGCTTGGTAATATAGTCTCATGATGAGGTGACACTCACTTGGGAGGATTTCATAAAACTCTTCATAGAGAAGTTTTAACCATCAATTCTTGGGTTAGTACGTATCCAGGAGCTTCTTCAGCTTTGATAGGTTTGCATGACAGTGAAAGAGATTTTGGTGAGGTTCACCAACTTGTCGAAGTACTCCCTAGACATAGTACGAGACCCAATTTTGGATCTCGAACCTTTGAGCAGTGCTAACGCTGACTGATTAGGGCATAAGTGGTTCCCCTAAATATTCCCACATATTATGGGGTGCTGGAGCAAGAACTGGTGGTCATGATTTTTCTAGCTACGTAATATATGGATGTGACCCACAGTAGCGGTCATGAGGTAGAGGCTTCTGCAGAATATGGAAGACAATAGGTGATGGGATCATGGTGTAGGAGGTATACCCATTCCTGAACTCAAACACATGGGATTGTGTTGGAGGAGCACTGCCAAGGGACAGATCATCCACTAGAGAGGTGGTGTTATGCTTGAAATTGTCAGGGGTATATCACTAGAGATTTTTTGACATGCCATTCCACTGAGAGAGATTTGGTTAACAAACTAACTTGGCAAAGACATCTCTTGGAGCAAGGAGTTCCTCAAGATGGTGGGTGAGGTAGAGGAGCTGGAAGAGAAAGAGGTTTCCATTCCTGATTTAGGTAGATATAGGACATGGGCGAGGACATGTGCATTTAGTTATTAGTATGACACTATTTGAGGTAATGTATGGATAACCATGAAGGTCACTGTTATACTGGACATACCCATGGGAGTTAGCACTCAAAGGTCCATAGATGGTACATGCTACCACTGAAAAGGTAAAAGTCATTTGATAGTGGATGAAGACTACATTGATCCGATAGAAGTCTTATGATGATATGCAGGAGTGAACCTTGGAGTTAGAAGAGGTAGTATGTATTCCTACTGGGCTCTCCTCAATGAGGTATATGTTGATTTGGTTGTAGAAACATTCAAGGAGTACCAATTAATGATAGAGGATCAGTATGAGAGGGTCCTTTGTGGATGGGATAATCCTCTAGTGCATGTTTTTTTGGAAGCACAAGGATCTTTAAGAGACCACATGGGAGAAGGAGGCTCAGATCATGCTTAGTACCCACCCTTTTTTCTGATTATCCATTGTTTTTTCCTTAAGAGGACATAAATTCTTAATTGGGGGGGGGGTTAATGTAATTCCATGGAATTCCACAATTGTTTTTTCAAAATTTAATGGGATTATTATAAGACAAGGCACTGAGACAAAAAGTGATTATGGGGCTTCGTGTGCCCAAAATGGCCTGTCAAAGAATTTTATGTTTTTAAATAGAGCGTGTGAGCAGTTTTCCAAAAAAGGTGTAACAACTCTCAAATGGGTTCTTGGATAAAATATATGAGGGTACCATTGCATTCAGAATGGAAGTTTTACCCTGGGCATGACATAATTTTAGTCGGTTTGGGACTCCAGTGAGAAAACCCAAAAATGTCATAACCGTAAATAATATAATTAAATAAAACTATTTTATTTTCCAAATCCTTATAACTCATGAACAGTAACTCAGATTGAAAATATAAGAGCACCATTTAGTTTTTGAGGGTATGATTTCTTTAGGAAAATCCAAACATTGGCTGACATGAGTCAATAATAGATTCTAGTTTTTGGATATAAATAATGTAATTAAAAAAGTAATTTTATTTTCAAATCCTTATAATTCATAAATGGTAACCCAGATTGGAAATTTGAGACCATTGTTGAGTTCATGAGGTTATTATTTCCTTAGGCATAGCCTAACATTGTATGTCTTGGGTCCATAGTAGAAAATTGTTTTGGCTGTAAATAAAATAATTGAATAAAGTTATTTTATTCTAAAATCCTTATAACTCATAAATGGTAACTCAGATTGGAAATCTGAGAGTATCGTTGAGTTTATGAGGGTATTTTTCCCTTAGGTATAACTTAACATTTCAAGGAATGGGCTGGATGTGAAAGTTGGTTTATGGGATGTAAACGTAAATAAAATAATTTCAATAAAAGTTATTTTATTTTCAAATCCCTATAACTCAAAAATGGTAACTCAGATTAAAAAACTGATACCTCCATTGAGTTTGCAATGAGATGTTCTCCTTAATAAGGACATAACCTTGACCATTGCGGGTCATGGGAAAAGTTAATTTTCTAAATATTTTAATGATCATTTAAATAAAAGTGTGAATGGGTTTTTCCAAATTTTAAAAAGGTGCTCGGATCTAAAATATGAGGGCACCATTGAACTAAAAATGCCGGGACTCGCATAGAAAATAACTAACATCGACCGATGAGGGTTGACCAAAAATAATTGTTTTCTGACATTTCGGAAGAAAAATAAAATACCTTAAAAAAATTATCCAATTTATTTTCTTCACCGTTAAGTAGTGTTACATCATCACTATGGTGCAACAATGAAGAAAAACTAAATCTCATTAATGAACATCATTAATCAATCAACATAATGACGCTGCAACGTAGCTGTAATAGAAATGTGTTCCCTCCATTAATGTTTTAACTAGGGGTGCATCATTAATGTTGGAGAAACACTCTGAATATCTAGAGTATCGCCATTGAATAATGACGAATTATGAGAGGTGATTTACCATGACTTTGTGCATTTCCCCCTCCTCTTAGAGATATACCACCTTCAACATCGGATCAAGTGAATCTGCGGGCGGATCACCATCAGCGACAAATCCACCCATCAATCGAACTTTCTCTCTATGTAGGGATTGTTTTTTAAATTATGTATTTCCACATTATTGTATTTAAATGATGAAATTGGATCAACCCTTGAATAGTTTTACCTGTGATTCGATCATTCTTATGGTAGGTTCTTAACTACATGATGATTTGGGGGAAATGAATTTCTGTTTTGATTTCATTCTTGATCTTTCTAATTGGAGGAGATTAACGTCGCGACGAACTATGACAGTGGTTAGTTCCTAAAATTGTTATCTTGATTTTCCTCTTCTCTTTATCCCCTCATGTTCTTTGTTCTTCACTAGGATATGATAAAATGATCATTGTGCATTCACCTTATGGTGTAATGATCCGATATCAAAAATCATAGACTAACATGCCATTAAGGTAGTGTGACGATGACATCGAGTGGATCGAAGTGGCAGGTGAGATATCTTCAATCGATAATTTTCTAGAGGAACGTATCAAATCAAAGTTATGAGCCCACAAAAATGAAGCGGGAAGCCCGAGGGATCCAGAACAACTTCCAAATATGAAAACGGAATAATAGAGAATGTCTGATGGCATGCTGAAAAACCTCCTGACATGCCGGTGTTGGCCGCATGCGGGTGGTGGAGGTAGTGTGTTGTGGCATCAGTGATATCCAAGTACATATGTATATCCATGAAGAATAGGTCACGCCCTTAGATGTGGTGTTTACTCGGTCACTTGGATCAATGCTGCGAGCCTGTTGATCTGAAGGCCGATAACTACTAGCCACATTTCATAAAGGGGGCACGACAGTGGCTAATGCATCTCGGACGAGCACCACCAGCCCACTGTTATTTAGGCTGGTATGAAGCTTGAAGGATATACCAATCCGGGCATTCCTAAACCATAGTCAGGTCAAACCCAGGTTTGTTCATTGAACCAGGGTCAGGTCAGTAAGTCTCGGGTCAGACCAGACCTAGATCCAACCAACTCTCTTTTTCTCAAACATCCATAGATCTCAAATGGAGTTTCCATTTGATGAGATTTATACTGAATTGGGACCCTTACAATGAGATGGTCCTTTTGAGATACTCTAAGTGAGTCTTTTTGAAATTTTGGTAGATAACCTAATGGTTTTATGTTCTGGTCCTTCTGGTAAAATCACACTTGAGTAGGAATCGGTGTGTTTCATAATGACAGGACTCCCCTAGTCATGGGAGTGTATTGGTTTACTTCGAGTATCTTCCTTCCGGGGTTTCACTTCCCAGATGGACTAGGGTGAAGCTTCCTGGAGATGTTCATGAAGGTAGAGTAGGTACTTCCGTATGGGACTAGGGAGCAGGTCCTCTATCTGTGGAGTCATTACTCCCCTACTGGGTAGGGTGTGGGTCCTCTATGATAGGGGTCGGTACTCCCTTAACATTCCAGGGCTTGGGTCCTCCATACATGATCAAATAGAGTTAGTACTCCCCTATTGGGTAGGTAGTGGGTCCACTATGGTTGGAGCCGACACTCCCTAGTGGTTCTAGGGTGCGGGTCCTCCACACATGAACTGATAGAGTCGGTACTCCCCTATCATACCAGGGCACATTTCCTCTAGTCGTTGAGTAGTACTCCCCTACTGGGTAGGGTGTATGTAACACCCCAAGCTTCCACGGTACGTTTCCCTTCGAATAATGCAATAGTGTGTGTTGTACGCAACCTCGAGCTCTAACACACACCACAACTAATTAAACTAGCCGTTGTGAATAGTAATACCTACTTTTTGAAATTTTATAAATTTTATTTATCAAAATGGACTTCATTTTTGGATTCGGAATATCGAAATTAGCCTATGTTGAATTTTTGGTATTTTTCTGAGAACTTCTAAATTTTTATGAATAGTGAAAAACACTTAAAAACCACTTTTTTAATAAAAATAATTTATAGGGATAAATTATACTATTCAGTGGTTTTAAAGTATAATTAGAATATATTTTTACCATTTTATCCAATGGTGGTCATTAGAATTAATTTATCATTGAAATTGGACATAAACAATTGTCAATCTTTTGATATAAATTGTTTCTTAAAAACACGCTATTTGTTGTAACATTAGGAATTAATTATAAAATTAATTAATGCAACTTATATGTTTGGAATTTTGTAAAATAGTTATCATTTTTTAATTCGGAATATCAATTATAGCTTAGGGTGAAATTTTGGCCTTATTATGAAAAACTTCAATTTTTGATGAGTAGTGAAACCACTAAGTGGTTGTTAAAAACTGATTTTTCGTTAAAATGAAATATTACCACTTCTGTGATTTGATTTTCAAAAATCCGACATACATGGTTGTCATTAAGAAGTAAAATGTGGTTCAATGAGATTAAAATAATTTTTTGGTGAATAGTAACTTTTAAGTTCTTAATCGCGATTAGAGGTAATTAGTGTAGATTAAGGTAAAAATAATGTTTTAATAATATGAGATGAGCTTGACACTTGTCCTACTCCTATTGGATGAGTCATGGCCGACCAATACAACCCAAGGGTCAACTTGGGGATCCCATGGAGCCACTTTGGTTGGAAAATGACATTAATATATATTTATTTAATGTTAAAATTAAATTGACACAAACATGAGTTGTTTTACTAAAACAGTTTTTAAGTGGGGTTACACAAGTACAAATTTTGACTATAAATATTAATTAGAAAGATAAAACGATTTCCTACATCATAGTATTTTTTTTATAATTTTTAGACATTAAATAAATTAAATTATTTATGACATCATTATGATGCAGCGATGACCTCATTATTTAACGATTTTAATAAAATGAAAAGATAATGTAAAATCCAATGCTTAAACTAGTCCAAAGACTATTGGATGGGTATATTTCGAACCCTTATCACCTTATACACGAATTATATATGTGTGGGACCTTTAGAATCCGAAAATCATTTTATAATAATGTAACATTTCAATCTTTCCAAAAGAACCCCTCCTCTCCTCTTATAAAAGGCCCCCACCTCTACCACCTTATTCACACTTTCAAGCCTTTTGGTTCGGCCAAAATCTTCCCAAATACTCTACCAAAATATCTCCTTTCATCCTAGAAGCTTTACTTTAGTCAGAATGCCATCCTATGGAGTCCTTTTGATCAAATCAAAAGGAAGAACCTGAAGAAGAGGTTACATTTTCATCACCCTCTTTCAAGTTTCTTTCTTCTTCCACTCCCTCTTTGTTTATTATTTCAATTCTAAAATTATAACTCCAGTATCTTCTATAAACTGTGATGTTATTATAAATATGGAACAACCATATTCAGTATTCTACCCATCATTTGAATGACATGTCACCATACGTGCGTACGTACGACTTACCGTCTCCACATCGTGGTGTAATTGTTATTCAATTTATTATTATTTAGATGGGTATAAAAATGATATGTAATTCATGTAAATAATAAATATAACATGATAATGATTCTGTATATATGATATATTATCCAATTATATATTATTTTAATATCAAAATAATGATATTGTCGCTCATGCGTACGTACGGACTACCGTCTCCACGAACGCGATGAGATTCATTCTCCGTCGTATCCATTCAAGTATAATTATCATTTGATGATTTAAAAATAATGTTTAAGGACATGATATAATTCTGGATATGAATAATATACAACCTATCCATGAAAAACATGACTTACGTAACAAAACATATAAAAGAAAACGAGTAAGTTAACACCCGAAACAACGATAAATCTAAGATATTGTTAACAAAGCAATGTTAAAAGATCATATATGATATCATATGAATGTATATGATTCTTGTATAATTTAATAACAATTAATTCACCATTATACAGGAGGTTAACCTACCCCAACCAAGGAAAAGTACAAGGTAAGGGTTTACTTCACAACCTCTTCATTATCCAAGGTTTTTTATACATAATTATCTACTGGGACATTGTTATCATCCACATCCATGTTTCTTAAAAATGTCTTTCAAAACATTTTTACTATTAAATGGAAAATGGGTTAAAGTCATTTATACCCTTATACGTTTTTGAAAGGAATCTTACCGTCATTTTCCAAACAATGTACTTTTTGACCTTTTTGACAAATTTAAGGTAAGAATGTTTTTTTTACTTATACGGCGGGTGCGGCTATTTTCCGCCATTATATCTTCGTCGAAGCTTCCCTAACAAGCTTATAAGAATATTTTCAAAGTAAATGTATTATTTTATAATCATGGGACTTTTAAATGATTTCAAAAAGGAGAGATATTTCTCTCAAATAGCTTTTATTTCATCCATGTCAACATCCTTTGATGGGTTTTAAGTTTAATTGAAATTGATTTATGATACAAAACATCCATTGAACATTTTGTGAAATATTTGACTGTGGATGTGTTATTTTTATACCATCCATAGTTTATGGAGAAATTGTTGACATTTCGTATGCTAGTTTTAATACGAATATTTATGTTATGTTTAAACCTATTCATATGAGGAATGTATTGGAATTAATATGTGATGGGTGGAGCCCGCTATAGCTCCTCGATGCATCGGTAGGTCTCATAAGACAACTAGAAGTGGAATTGGCCGAGGCCCTTTCCCAATTTGATTTATGGTTTTGTCTGAGGCCTTAATCATTTTAGACGTCTTGGCCGAGGCCTTGAAAAAATGTTTTTAGAATGTCTGGCATTATACATTCCCTCATTATGAAAGTGGTTATTGATATTTCATGTGATTATTCGTCTAGTAGAATATCCATGTGAGTAAGTAATGGCATTATTTTATTTTACTTTTGCCATATTATGCTGAAGTTCAAGTTCAATAAGGCTTTTGTTTTAGTTATACATTGCCTTAAATGCTTATGTTTTCTTATAAAAGTTTTCGCTATATTGTTATCCTTACAGAGCATTTGAGCTCACCCCTTTCAATGTTTTATTTTTCCCAGGATGTGAAGAGGTGTATTATGACTGACTTGCAAGAATAGTCAGTGAGGATATGAGTGTGGACTAGGGAGACCATGTTATTGTAGTTTTCATTTTTATGATGTAATGTAATGTTTATGAATGTATCTAGTGTTTCCAAGGCTATTAAACTAATCAGTCTTTCGAGACTTGATCTTTTGTGATCATGCCAATGTTACGAAGTGATGCACCGACTCTCAGTAGCTGGGGTCGGGGCGTTACAGTTGGTATCAGGGGAAGTTTAGTACAAACCTTGGAAGCTAGATTTAGACAAACTCTGATTAGAGCACGTAGACCTAAGATGAACTTTGAGGATTAGTATAGAAGAACTTCCTAAAAATTTTGGTATTGTAGAGATTTTGTGAGTTTTCCCAGCAATACATCCCTGTATGGATACAAGCAGGCAGATACGGCTCTAGCACAGATGTACCTAGGGGTAAAACCTGAAAACACCGCTTTGAGCTAGACTCGAACGGGAACTTGTGCACGACAACGGGCCTTGCTGCACTCTTGGTTACGACACTCCCGGGGGATATGCTTAGGATAATTCCCATTTTCTTTACAAACCACTATGAAGGGTTACGAGTATATACTTCCTCAAAGAAAACATTTTTATAATTATGGATTATATCCATAATTAGTTCAATTTATGTAAAGTGTTTTACAAGTATGGATTTATGTATTTTGATTCATAAACTAATCCAGTTTATGCCATTATTTAGAAATGGCGCCTAGTGGAAGGAATAGAAACCGTATCAATGCACGCACTCCATGTAGGGATTTCCCTCCTGCTCAAGATAATTATGGTGGAGCTAGTGATACAACTAGTGCTGATCAGCTTCTCACCATACTGGGACAACTCACACAGGTTATGAATAATAACCTTACTCATATGGAGCACCCTGATCCGCAACGTGGAGGATCAATGCTAGACCGTTTCATGAGGCAACAACCACCAACCTTCAATGGGAGTAAAAATCCTATAGTAGCTGAGCAATGGATAAATTCCTTAGATAAAATATTCCATGCCTTGGGGAGTAGTGAAAGGGAGAAAGTTGTCATTGCAGTTTACCGCCTCACTGGAGATGCCGATCAATGGTGGTCACTAATTAAAAACAAAAAGAAAGATGATGAATTAACAAACATGGAATGGCAGGAGTTCAAGGAGCTGTTCTTAGAAAAATACTTTCCTTGAGACCATCGAGCGGATATGGAAAGGTAATTTCTGAGTCTGAGGCAGAAGGAGGATGAGAATGTCGCAAAGTATGAGGCTAACTTTACAAGGTTAGCAAGGTATGCTACAGATTACATACGTAACCCAAGGACGAAGACTGATCGTTTCTTTGATGGGTTAAAACCATTTCTCCGTCGAGCTTTAGTATCACAAACCTTCTCTTCATATGAAGGTATTGTCTCGTGCGCTATCAAGATGGAAAAGGAATTCCTTAAGTCTTATGACTTTAAATCAAATCAAGATAAGAAGAGATCCGCTGAAAACTCTGGGAAAGGATATAAGGAAACAGGGAAGAAGGGTAGAAATGAATTTCCACCCTGTGATAATTGTGGTAGGAAGCACCCTGGTGCCTGTCTAAAAGGAAAAGGAGTATATTACAAGTGTGGTGAAAAAGGCCACCAAGCTCATGAATGAAAGGGAAAGAAAGCGGTTGTCAACGTGGAATGTTATAATTGTAGAGAGAAGGGACATTATGCAAATGAATGTCCTAAGCGTCAGGGGAACTTACCTCAGAAGAGGCCAAGGGATCAAGGCCAGGCTTATGCTATCACAACTGCTGAGGTGGAAGCTCTGAAAGACGTGGTGGCAGGTAATTTAATGGTTTCCTCAAGTTTAGAAAATGCATTATTTGATTCTGGATCATCGCAATGTTTCATATCTTCCCAGTTTGCTAAGAAAATTAGATATTTCCAATTTGATTTAACAAGGGAGTTGTCGGTCAAAACCCCTAAGGGAAGTATTGTTGCACTAAAGTTTTTTCGATTAGTTCCCATTAGAGCACCTAAATGTTCTTTACCTGCTGGTCTCATCGTCATAACCATGATTGAATTTGATATAATCCTCAGTATGGATCGGCTTTCAGACCGTGATGCAAAAATTTATTGTAAGAGTAAAGAGGTTACGATTCTTGATGATGATGATGATAAGGAACACCTTATCTTTAGAGAAGAATCGTCGCCACATAATTCTTATCTAGATCCACCCCCAGCAGCTCAACTAAATTCAATTATTGGGGAGGAAGAGAAGGAAATTATTGAGTATGAGGAAAGGAATATTCAAATAGAGGATGTACCTATTGTGAGAGAATATGTTGATGTGTTTCCGGAAGATTTACCTGGACATCCTCCAGAACTAGAAGTTGAGTTTTCCATTGATTTAATTCCTGGATCAAGGCCCATATCGAAGACCCCTTATAGAATGGCCACTGTGGAATTAGTTGAACTAAAGAAAAAACTAGAGGAATTGAGTAATAAGGGATTTATTCACCCTATTGTTTCTCCTTGGGGAGCCCCTGTTCTTTTTGTTAAGAAGAAAGATGGATCTATGAGGTTGTGCATTGACTATAGGGAGATCAATGCTATAACAATAAAGAATAAGTATCCCCTACCTCGCATTGATGATTTGTTTGACCAATTGCATGGAGATCAATACTTTTCAAAGATTGAGCTTCGGTCTGGATACCATCAGTTGTGTGTGAAGAAGGAAGACGTTCCAAAGATAGCATTTCGAACAAGGTACGAGCATTACGAGTTTACAGTAATGCCTTTTGGATTGACTAATGCACCCTCTGTTTTCATGGATCTAATGAATAGAGTTTTCATGGAATATCTTGATGACTTTGTAGTGGTATTCATTGATGATATCTTGGTATACTCCAAAAGCCACGAAGATCATGAAAATCACTTACGCATTATCCTGAAGACTCTTAGAAGACATGAATTATATGGGAAATTTAACAAGTGTGAATTCTGGCTTCATGAGATTTATTTTCTTGGCCATATTGTCTCTAAGGATGGAATTTCCGTTGATCCTTCTAAAACCAAGGCAATCCAAGAATGTCCAGCACCGACAAGTATAACTGAGGTACGCAGTTTTATTGGTTTAGCAGGTTATTATCGACGTTTCATCCAGAATTTTTCAAGATCGGCTAACCCATTGACAAAGCTCACACGTAAAGGGATTAAATTTGTCTGGAAAAAAGAGTGTGAAGAATGTTTTGAAGAACCAAAGAGAAGATTATTCAATTCCCCTGTATTGACTCTACCATCGGGGAATGATGGGTTTGTTATTTATAGTGATACATCGAAGAAAGGACTTGGTTGTGTCCTTATGCAGAATGATAAGGTCATTGCCTATGCATCACGACAGCTAAAAATTCATGAGAAAAACTATCCTACTCACGATCTTGAGTTAGCAGCTATGATCTTTTCTTTAAAGATATGTAGACATTACCTCTATGGTGAAAAATGTGAGATTTATACTGATCACAAGAGTTTGAAGTATATTTTCACACAAAAAGAACTCAACATGAGGCAAAGGCGATGGCTTGAAATACTCAAGGATTATGACTGCACAATACATTACCACCCGGGGAAGGCAAACAAGGTGGCAGATGCTTTGAGTAGAAAAGACCATGGAGTTTTGAATGTGATGAGAATTGAAAGGGATCCAATTTTCTTGGATCTAGTAAAGATGGACATGGGAATAACTAGGGAAGGTGAAACATCAATGCTTTTTCAAATGGTTTCCAAACCATCATTACTAGAAAGGATTAAGAGTTCTCAGACCAATGATGAAGAATTTCAGAAGAAGATTAAAGATGTGAATGATGGAAGATTGAGGGACTTTGTGTATAAGGATGAAATTTTGAAATTCGGGAAGAGACTTTGTGTTCCCGATATACCTGATCTAAAAAGGGAATTGCTGGATGATGCTCATATTTCCAACTTCTCTATACACCCTGGGAGCACCAAAATGTATAGAGATTTGAAGGAACATTTTTTGTGGGACAATATGAAGAGGGAGATTTCTGATTTTGTGTTGAGGTGTATGGTTTGTCAACAAGTGAAAGCTGGAAGGCAACATCCTGGTGGAGTATTGCAACCTCTTCCCATACCTGAGTGGAAATGGGATAATATTACGATGGACTTTGTCATGGGAATACCAAAGACTCCGAGAAGGAATGATGCAATATGGGTCATTGTTGATCAACTTACTAAGTTAGCACATTTTATGGCTATACGGGAGGATCTACCACTTGAACGTCTAGAAAGACTATACATTTATGAAGTTGTAAGACTTCATGGAGTACCCCTATTGATTGTTTCTGATTGTGATCCTTGTTTTACTTCAAGATTCTGGAAAAGTCTTCAAAAGGCCTTGGATATTGAACTTCGTTTGAGCACTGCCTACCACCCTCAAACAGATGGACAATCAGAATGGACTATTCAAACCTTAGAAGACAAGTTGAGATCATGCTCTCTTGACTTTCAGGGAATGTGGGATCAATATTTACCACTGGTAGAATTTTACTATAACAATAGCTTCCATTCAAGCATTCAGATGGCACCTTATGAAGCGTTATACGGAAAGAGATGTCGTACACCAACCTGTTGGGATGAAGTTGGTGAAAGAAAACTTGTGGGACCAGAACTGGTGGAAGAAACAATGGAAAAGGTGAAGGTAATCCAAAACCACATCAAATCATCTCAAAGTAGGCAGAAGAGCTATGCCGATAACAGAAGAAAGGTTTTGGAATTTCAGGTGGGAGATCATGTTTTCCTAAAGCTATCTCCATGGAAGGGAGTTATAAGTTTTGGTAAGAAGGGTAAGTTGAGTCCCAGGTACATCGGACCTTTCGAAATTCTAGATCGTATTGGGGCTGTAGCTTATCGTTTGGCGATGCCGCCAAATCTCTCCAAAGTTCACGATGTTTTCCACATATCACTATTGAGAAAATACATGCCCAACCCAACACATGTACTTACCTATGAGGAATTAGAACTGGAACCCGATCTATCTTATTGCGAAGAGCCATCAGAATTCTTGATGTGAGGGAGTAGGTGCTAAGAAACCGGACGACTCGTCTGGTAAAGGTTTTGTGGAGAAATCATAAAATGGAAGAGGCAACGTGGGAACCTGAGGAACTTATGATGAAGAACCACCCGATTATTTTTATGCAGTAATACCCTAGAAATTGTGAGGACGCAATTATTTGAAGGAGGGGAGAATGTAACACCCCAAGCTTCCACGGTACGTTTCCCTTTGAACAATGCAATAGCGTGTGTTGTACGCAACCTCGAGCTCTAACACACACCACAACTAATTAAACTAGCCGTTGTGAATAGTAATACCTACTTTTTGAAATTTTATAAATTTTATTTATCAAAATGGACTTCATTTTTGGATTCAGAATATCGAAATTAGCCTATGTTGAATTTTTGGTATTTTTTTGAGAACTTCTAAATTTTTATGAATAGTGAAAAATACTTAAAAACAAATTTTTTAATCAAAATAATTTATAGTGATAAATTATACTATTTAGTGGTTTTAAAGTATAATTAGAATATATTTTTACCATTTTATCCAATGGTGGTCATTAGAATTAATTTAACATTGAAATTGGACATAAACAATTGCCAATCTTTTGATATAAATTTTTTCTTAAAAACACGCTATTTGTTGTAACAGCGAGAAATAATTATAAAATTAATTAATTCAACTTATATGTTTGGAATTTTGTAAAATAGACATAATTTTTGAATTCGGAATATCAATTATAGCTTAGGGTGAAATTTTGGCCTTATTCTGAAAAACTTCAATTTTTGATGAATAGTGAAACCACTAAGTGGTTGTTAAAAACTGATTTTTCATTAAAATGAAATATTACCACTTATGTGATTTTATTTTCATAAATCCAACATACATGGTTGTAATTAAGAAGTAAAATGTGGTTCAATGAGATTAAAATAATTTTTTGGTGAATAATAACTTTTAAGTTCTTAATCGCGATTAGAGGTAATTAGTGTAGTTTAAGGTAAAAATAATGTTTTAATAATATGAGATGAGCTTGAAACTTGTCCTACTCCTATTTGATGAGTCATGGCCGACCAGGACTACCCATGGGTCAACTTGGGGACCCCATGGAGCCACTTTGGTTGGAAAATGACATTAATATATATTTATTTAATGTTAAAATTAAATTGACACAAACATGAGTTGTTTTACTAAAACAGTTTTTAAGTGGGGTTACACAAGTCCAAATTTTGACTATAAATATTCATTAGAAATATAAAAAGATTTCCTACATCATAGTATTTTTTTTTATAATTTTTAGACATTAAATAAATTAAATTATTTATGACATCATTATGATGCAGCGATGACCTCATTATTTAACGATTTTAATAAAATGAAAAGATAATGTAAAATCCAAGTCTTACACTTGTCCAAAGACTATTGGATGGGTATATTTAGAACCCTTATCACCTTAGCCACGAATCATATAAGTGTGGGACCTTTAGAATCCGAAAATCATTGTATAATAATGTAACATTTCAATCTTTCCAAAAGAGACCCTCCTCTCCTCTTATAAAAGGCCCCCACCTATACCACCTTATTCACACTTTCAAGCCTTTTGGTTCGGCCAAACTCTGCCCAAATACTCTCCCAACTTCTCTACCTTCATCCTAGAGACTTTAATTTAGTCAGAAAGCCATCCTATGGAGTCCTTTTGATCAAATCAAAAGGAAGAACCCGAAGAAGAGGTAACGTTTTCATCACCCTCTTTCAAGTTTCTTTCTTCTTCCACTCCCTCTTTGTTTATCATTTCAATTCTAAAATTATAACTACAGTATATTCTATATACTGTGATGTTATTATAAATATGGAACAACCATATTCAGTATTCTACCCATCATTTGAATGACATGTCACCATATGTGCGTACGTACGGCTTACCGTCTCCACGTCGTGGTGTAATTGTTATTCAATTTATTATTATTTAGATGGGTATAAAAATGATATGTAATTCATGTAAATAATAAATATAACATGATAATGATTCTGTATATATGATATAAAATCCAATTATATATTATTTTAATATCAAAATAATGATATTGTCGCTCGTGCGTACGTACGGACTACCGTCTCCACGAATGCGATGAGATTCATTCTCCGTCGTATCCATTCAAGTATAATTATCATTTTATGATTTAAAAATAATGTTTAAGGACATGATATCATTCTGGATATGAATAAGATACAAACTATCCCTGAAAAATATGACTTACGTAACAAAACATATAAAAGAAAACGAGTAAGTTAACACCCAAAACAACGATAAATCTAAGATATTGTTAACAAAGCAATGTTAAAAGATCATATATGATATCATATGAATGTATATGATTCTTGTATAATTTAATAACAATTATTTCACCATTATACAGGTGGTTAACCTACCCCAACCAAGGAAAAGTAAAAGGTAAGGGTTTACCTCACAACCTCTTCATTATCCAAGGTTGTTTATACATAATTATCTACTGGGACTCGTTATCATCCACATCCATGTTTCTTAAAAATTTCTTTCAAAACATTTTTACTATTAAATGGAAAATGGGTTAAAGTAATTTATACCCTTATACGTTTCTGAAAGGAATCTTACCGTCGTTTTCCAAACAATGTACTTTTTGACCTTTTTGACAAATTTAAGGTAAGAATGTTTTTTTTACTTATACGATGGGTGCGACTATTTTCCGCCATTATAACTTCATAGAAGATTCCCTAACAAGGTTATAAGAATATTCTCAAAGTAAATGTATTATTTTATAATCATGGGACTTTTAAATGATTTCAAAAAGGAGAGATATTTCTCTCAAATAGCTTTGATTTCATCCATGTCAACATCCTATGATGGGTTTTAAGTTTAATTGAAATTGATTTATTATACAAAACTTCCATTGAACATTTTGTGAAATATTTGACTGTGGATGTGTTATTTTTATACCATCCATAGTTTATGGAGAAATTATTGACATTTCATATGCTAGTTTTAATACGAATATTTATGTTATGTTTAAACCTATTCATATGAGGAATGTATTGGACTTAATATGTGACGGGTGGATCCCGCTATAGCTCCTCGATGCATCGGTAGGTCTAATGAGACAACTAGACGTGGAATTGGCCGAGGACCTTTCCCAATTTGATTTATGGTTTTGGCCGAGGCCTTAATCATTTTAGACATCTTGTCCGAGGCTTTGAAAAAATATTTCAGAATGTCTGGCATTATACATTCCCTCATTATGAAAGTGGTTATTGATATTTCATGTGATTATTCGTCTAGTAGAATATCCATGTGAGTAAGTAATGGCATTATTTTATTTTACTTTTTCCATATTATGCTGAAGTTCAAGTTCAATAAGGCTTTTTTTTAGTTATACATTGCCTTAAATGCTTATGTTTTCTTATGAAAGTTTCCGCTATATTGTTATCCTTACGGAGCATTTGAGCTCACCCCTTTCAATGTTTTATTTTTCCCAGGATGTGAAGAGGTGTATTATGACTGACTTGCAAGAATAGTCAGTGAGGATATGAGTGTGGACTAGGGAGACCATGTTATTGTAGTTTTCATTTTTATGATGTAATGTAATGTTTATGAATGTATCTAGTGTTTCCAAGGCTACTAAACTAATCGGTCTTTTGAAACTTGATCTTTTGTGATCATGCCAATGTTACGAAGTGATGCACCGACTCTGGGTAGCTGGGGTCAGGGCGTTACAGTGTAGGTCCTAAAAAAGAGTTGGAGCTTCCTCAACTTTCAAACACAGTAGCAAAGAGAGGGCCCATCCACTTGATGGAAACGATTCCTAGATAGGATCATGTGCTCCCTCGACGGACTAAGGCACGTTCCACTCCATACATGGGGATATAGGTTTTGAGATATGGTTAGGAGGAGGGATCCCTATTGCATGTCTAGTGGTGAGGGTGGGCCACTCCACTTGGGTTTCCTTAATCTTGTTTTGGGCGCAAGACAATTATTACTAAACCTCCGGTGCTGGGCACTGAAGCTGGACCTAGTAGAATCTTCCCGATGGAGAAAGTTCTCCCGAACGTACCATTTATAGTGGAAGAGTTTTTACGAATGTAGTGTACCTCTCAGATGAGTTCCATCATGGATGGCTATTCTCATGGAGTGTTATCTCCTGGTTTAATGGGGTAGTCATGAAACAGGCCATGGGGGATGGGTCATGACACAAACATTGGAATGTGTCCCCTTGGAATCACCCTAGATGGAGGTGGGAGGCATGAAGAAGAGGGGAGAGGTCCCCTAGGGAAGAATGAACCAAATGGGAGAGAAAGAGATGTTTTTGGATTAAAATTTCAAAAGGGTACACTTGGAAACAAATAAAATTAAAAACTATACAAGTCTCATGGTTTGGACGCATTGTTTAACAAACTATGCAGTAACCATGAGATACCCACTTCCCAAAGATAAAACGGCTTCAAAATTATATAGTTTGACCGAATGGTTTCCAAAACCATGTGGTAGCCATGTGGAAGGTTCTGTATGCTGCCACATAGTTTCCTTGGCTTGTCACGCAGTTGGATCTAACCATTCTCCAAACATGCACTTGGGTCTTCCAAGGATAAAATTCCATTCATTCTCCAAAATTTTCCAAACAAACCAAGGATTCTCTATGGGGGAAATATTAGACATGGAGACACTATAGATCATGACACCTGTCACACCTGGAGCTCAAGACAAATTATGTAATCCTCACTAAACTGAAGCATAATCCAAAACATGAAAATTTAGGTGTGAAAATTCTCCCCACCATTAACAATTTCCAACCCAAAAAATCATCAACACATTCCAACCAATTGATCAATTCTAGAGGATTTCACATCAAAATCATATAAACTCTTAATCCGAGGACACATCATCGATCACCAACAGAACTCATCCCCATTTTATAAAATGGAACAACAACCCACATCCACTTCCCATGAACAACGAAGATGATCAAACCAACACATCCACAACCAATCCAAAACTATACCATTTGGACTTATCCCAAGAATCCTAATTATCACTCAAAATAAATGAAAATCTAATAAATCCAAAACATCAAAAGAAACAAGTCAACTAGACTAACATTGAGGCCAAACTAGAAATAGATCACCTACAGAGGGGAGTACCAAATATACTTCCAACCATTAGACATCAACTAGCACTCAATGACTTCTTAATTGAAAAATAAATGAGGCTCTTAGTGGATATCCCCACCATTATATACCAACAAAGAACAACCAAATGCATATTCATCTTGAAACATAACTGAGACTTTCCCACACAGGCCTACCAAAACTCATCCACCATGACCTACCCAAGATAATAAGGACACATGATAAAAAAAAACATTGTGATTTTAAATTACACACTCTTGAACATTGGGGACTTGAACTGGGATAAAATATCTTACATAGACCAAACACCCCCACCATTGGTGGAGGTGAGGGAAGGGACCCAATGATTGGACCTCAGAAACCATAGCTGATAACCATCCACCACCCTTCACCTAAGGATGGATAAAATCTAGACCACACCTGATTCACATGGGTGGTCCAAACAAGATCACTGACTGAAAACTCTCATCTAAGAAGGCTTAACCATTGACACTACGTGAAGGGGTAAGTACACCAAGATCTTTGTGATAAGAAGAAATTCAAATTGAAGGGAAACCACAACAAAAACACTAAAACTGCCTCACCATAATAGTAAATGAATGAACATAGCCAAAATCTTTACACCCCAAGGATTTTTGACTATTAACCAGCCTCACTTCGAGACCTTTGGCTAGAGCGCTAATGTATGAATCATTTACTACCTCATAGTTAGTTGCTACTAATATCTAAAAAGAACCCCTTGTTCTAGTTCCACACAAAGCTACATGACACTCTTGGGCTGAAAAAAAGGATTATGACCCACCACAAAACTCATCTCATCAAACAACACACTTTTATCCAAACAAGGACTTGCGGATACACATCATAACTCTATATCATTCTAAAATAAGATTAGAATGAACAATGACCATGATGAAACACACCAAATATCATTTAACACCACTTATATAACCGAGATAATTTCAATAATTGTAAGAAATTTTAGATTGATCCAAAACAACTCTATATACCATCAAATGGGATGGGGCATCCATTATAGAAGAAAATTTGACTTATAAAACTCAAAAATGAAATCCTTAGGTCAATTAACTGGAAATATTTCCAATTGGGAACCATATATATCCATACTAAAACATCCATCAAATATATATCGGGGTGAACAAAAGGAAAAAATTAAATAATGATATCTATCAAAACCATCTCACAGACCCAAAAATTCATGTAGACCAAACATAAAGTCCGAGATAAAATGGGTCAATGACATCCCAATTTTTTTTCTAAAATCCCACTAATACACTACTTCAAGACTGAGATACCAATAGAATCTCAATATAATACACAACAAGAGCATAACTTCTAGATCATGAGGAATTGTACCAAATAAAAAAATTCGAAGATATAGAATAACATTCCACATAAACATAATCCTATAAAAAACAAAAATATATATCTTAAAACACTTTTGAAAAATAAAACAAAATCGGGGGGATTTTTACACTCCCAAATGGTGTTCTGTTGAGTTTCACCCACAAGCACATTTGCATGCCACCCTGGGAACTCATCCACCATGCCATACTAGGCATTCATCCATATTAAAAAAAAACCATGCATGTGATCACCCATAAAAAACAAATGATAACAAAAATAACCTCATTTCCAAAAAAAAACAATTCAACTAAATTAAAAGATCATGTACCATCCCAAGGAACACTTTCCACCAAGTCAAAAATAATTTTTAAATTACACACATCAAACCATTTTACCATGTTTGGTAATGAAGTACCATATAATTCCATCATAAATCAATTTAATTTAATTCAAAACATTTTCTTTCTGAAATTCTACAGATCTCATTTCACAAAAAACATTTGGTTTAAAATCCATTGATTTTTTCATTCAATACAAATTCCAAATCAACCATAACATTTTTAACAATAATTTACCTTGTCAAAATCTCATTAAAGACTATTTTCATAACCCTATAGCCACAGTGATTAAAACCCATTTAACATTACATAAAACCTCTTCAAAAAATCATAAACCATTCAAAACCAATTTCCCAATCCAATTTTTCTAATTCAAACACTTTTCTTCAAGTCATGGTTTTGAAAATAACCCAAGGATTTCAAAACATTTTATTCAAACAACCAAATGATTATATTAAGGAAATACAATCCCATCAATCAATTAGTACTCTAACCCATGATTAGTTTTACAAAAACCTAACTTTCTAAAACCTCTGTTAAAGTAAATCATAAAAACCCATTTTCCACTTTTTTCACAATTCCCATACAATGATTTTCAATGAAATTTTCATAATTCAAGAATATTCATAGAGACCCACAAGAGTGAACTAGTGTCGATGGGTGGGTTGAATAGATTGTTTGAATTCATATGTCAAACACACCCCCAACAAGGAGAACCTTCTAAGACCATGACACTAGATCTACACGGTTTTCTAGGAACTTTGAGACCACAAAGAACTTTTGACCAACTCCCCTTGTCATATTACAATCACCAATAAATAACTAAATACCATGAAACAAATAATACCAGATATCCCAAAGAAACTCAAGGATCTTAAAGAGAAAGACTTCGTGACTCTCTTCCAACATAGCCCCTCACATCCCAAAAATCCCACTCTGTCTACCAAGGCATCCCCAAATAACAAAGGTCACTCTTAAATGTAATTTCCTCTAAGATCTAACATCCTTTGATGCCAATTTGTTATTAACTAACCTGGGATGACCACGAATCAGTCACCCAATCCGATCTGTGGCCTTTCCTGAAGGGCGTTCTTGATCCCCACGAGCAAGCAACTAGTGTCAGGCATCAATAGTGTACACAAAGGGAAAAATTTATCCTAATAATAAAATAAAAAACCAAATATCATAGAGATGAAAAATTAGTCCAATATATAACTAAAATTGATTGGAACATATTTTATACATGAATCTTAATGGTACAACAACAATGAAAATAAATCAACTGAACCAGATAACCACACTGAATCCATGTGACCCTATAGTTAACTCTCTAACACAATAATAACTCATCTAACAAGGTGATCAAACTCAATAAAAACATTTACAAGGGATAAAAATATAAATGATCTATAGGTGTGAGTATTAAAACTCTGTAGGAGATCATGATAATCTATTTCCAAATGCAATTCATTTAAAATAATATAAACATCAATTTCAAGTCTGAACTACCATCAATAAAAGTATGATTTTCTACATATTTTACTAAAAAAAGTAAAACCCATTCCACTTATTCATTTCTCATAACCGAGATTATTAAATTAGTGTGATTATCACATTTTAGAAAGGGAAGTGATTCTTTAATTTTAAATTTGAAAAAAGAAGGGTAAAAAAAATTCCTTTAACAACAATATTCATAATAATTTTTAAAACAAACACATCAATTCCCAAAAAATATTACAAAAAATGAAACCATGATGATCATATAACAAGGGAAATGTAAATAAGAAAAAAAATTATAAAATTCAGAATTAAAAGAAACTAAGATCTAATAGACATTAGTGAAACCAAGAGATCAAGAATAATCTATAACATACCAATACTTGAGAACCCATATTTGGTAGCATGCTGTAAATGATGAAATTAAAAACTGCAAAATTCCCGATCAACCTAACTCAAGATATATAGTGGGTATTGATCTCATAGTAATAAACCCAAATATATACATCTACTATGGGCCACTGTACAGTATGTGACCTACTAGTGAGGCAATCGTTCCCATAAAATTCTCTCAATGTGAGAGGTTCCTATGTCTCATGTATTTAAATAGGGTGACCCAACCAATGTCAGAAGATAATCCAATAAATATATATATATATATATATATATATATAATATTAATAATAATTCACAACCAACCTCATCACGAGTCACCCCAAGGAATAATATCACACCATAAAATATTTAGAGCACAAATATTCCCAACTAAGGAACTCTAATTTTCGATCTTGAGGATTCCACAGTGAAGAAATACCATCTATTATATGTATAAAATTCATTAGAAACATCCAAATGAGGTTTTCATAAGAAACACTTTCCCCAATTTCACAATGTTATCAAATGATCCTTTAGAATTTCATGAAAAACAAATATTCATTAAAGATATGAATCCACATTTTATTAATATTTTAAAAAAACAATTTTCCATTTTAAAATAATTTGAAAAATTACCTTAAAACATTTACGTTTCCCTTTAAAAAACCATTTTTATCAAATTCCAAATGGGCCCTTTACCAAGAATACAGGCCATAACATGCTAACAACCAATTCCCATTTAATTTTAAAACCCAAAATTAATTTGGAAACAAATAAAAGGCACCTGATATATCATTTATCATATTTACAAATACTTTAAAAAATATAAACCTTGAATTTCATATCCTAAATCACCCAAAAAATCCAACCGGGCATTTAATCAAACACTTGGTGTGTGCTATTTACTAAAAAAATATTATTGTAACAAAACAATGATTAAAACCCCTTTTATCACCAAAATATTTAACTAATGATCATACATAAATATTTATACATTAAAAGTGGTGTGAAAATAATGAAACTAACGGTTTATAAATTAAAAAGGCAGGTGCCTGGGAAACCCTACCTAATATCCATGTAGGAATGCCAACGAACCACCGATAAGACTCCATGAGGGTTTAAAAACCCAAGGACTATGAATTAAAACCCTTAACGAGAAACCCCCCCAACATAATCTATGTGAGACAAAAACCCTATATCAACACAACCATAGAAGAAGAGAAAACAAAGAACAAAAGAGAGGAGAATGAAGAGGGAGATGAGATGAGGGGATTACCTTGAATGATCCGACCAAAACCTTAATTATTTTCCCTTGGAATTTACCTAGATGAAGGTGGGAGGATTGAGGATGTGGGTAGAGGTCCTCTAGAGTTGAACGAATGAAATGGGTGTGAAATTTAGGGTTCTAGATTAAAATCTTAAAAGTGGTATACTTAAAAAACCCCAACAATTGAAAACTGGGAAGCCGCATGGTACATACACATGGTACAACCAAACAATTACTAGTTAATCGACCGCATTATTTCCCAAACCATGTGGTAGTTGTTCTGTTCATTTTGGAACCCACCACATGGTTTCATGGACTGGTTGTATGGTTGGAACTAACTGTGCACCAACCGTGAACTAGGGTCGACCATGGTCAAACTTCCATGATTTATAAAAACAATTACAAATGATCCAATTATCATGATGTTATTAATATTTTCATGACTTATTATATACTCCCTTTAATTATTTTATATGAAATGTGCATAATTTTTGTTCAATATTAATGTTTTAATACTAAGTATTTTTGATCATTTTTAGAAGTAGTCCAATTGCGTCAGTTTACTATTTTATTTATAAATTTTACCCTACTAATTAAAATTGTGTGGTTTTTGTATTTTAGTATTACTTATTAAATTTATCACATATCATTATAAGGAACCATTGTACAATTCTACCATTTGAAGGACCATATGGACCACACAAGAAGACCCAAATAATTTGTGATGAAACAGGACCGTCCATGATGATTGAGTTAGTGGTCTAAACCCCAAATAAAAAATTTTATGAAACTCTTCCATATGTTCTAGGTTTTTTAAAGTAATCATGGATAAAAATTTTAAGGTCCAACTACAAGAAAATGTGTCCCAAATAATTCCATGAAGTCCAGCCCACCATTCTGTCCGGAAATTAAAATTCAGAAACTATTCATGACATGTCTTCTGATCTATTCATAAAATCAAGAAGATATTTTCAGTGTGAAATATGAGATATAGGTGACCTACTTTTTTGAACAAACCATTAATATTTGAAGGTATCTTCATATTCCAAAATACATTCATATTTTTTCCATCGAAAAAGTATTGATTGAAATGGATAGTTTAACTTTGTTTAATCACACTGCCATAACATTTGATCCATAAGTCCAAAAGACCCAAACTTTTGAGATAGGTTGGAAAAAATTATTATACACAAATTTGAAGAAGGAGATATGTCTATAATCGGCTATCTTGATTTCCTAATTGTCGAGAAAATTGGAGGGATAGATTGGGAATACCAACAGTCCACATCCTTGGGCTATAAATACATTCCCCTCCTCTCCTTCAAAGAGGTTGACATTTCGGAGCAGAGGAGAATATTTTGGCACAACAAAGTCTCTTCCAAAGGATTTGGAGGATCTTAAATACTCAGGTTTGTACTTGAGAAACCATTCCTCCTTGCTTTTTTTCATTTACTTTTGTATTGTTCTTTGTTGTAATCTTGTAAGTCTTTCATTTGTAATTCTGTTTTAATGCAAGTTTCTTCTTCAATGTCTCTTATTCTCATAAACCTCATGTATTTTAATATTAATCTTCTTAAAATATTTTAAATATAGTTGAATCCACTTCCCTTCTTTCACTTCCTCATTCAATCGAAAGTCTGTTTTTAATTATCGTCATTGTTTGTGTGTGTGTGTTCGACACACCACTCTTTTATTATCCCTTTATTTTCCTTCTCTTATTAATTTATCATCATAATAATTATAACCAGATTATTAAACACCCAAATGGATGAGTAAATCCATTATTGGGGTGATTCAAAATTTAGGGATGTTAAGTGATTGAGAGTATTTTCTCGATGAATATTATTTGAATTAACATTATGTATGTTGGAATTAACATGTCATGGATTATTGACTTGTTTTGTTTAATGCGTGTTTTCCATGGATTATTGGAACCATAAATACACCACCATCAATAAGATCTAATTGATATTATAACCTTAAGTTAAGTCAAGGCTTGGATTAAAGCCCTAACACTTAGGAATTTCAATCAACATTATCTTGTGAAGTGGGTGTTAATTTAATGCAATATAAAGAAAGGCTCAATGATTTCACAAGCTTAACTACCTAATGATGAACTCACCCAAATCTTTATCAATTTTCTAAATCAATCATAATCAATCAATAATTTAAATTAATCTCTTCAAACAAACCCCCTAAACAAAATACAATCAACTAAAAACAATTGACTATTTACAAAGTATCATTACCGAGGATTCGACCTGAGTGCTGCTATACACATTAACAGAACATCAGAACATTGACCGGTCGAATGACAACAATCAGAAACACATTTCAAATGGAGCCATTTCCAGGGATGGTGCTTTAAGTAGTAATTAGTTTCTAATTATTTAAAAAAACAAATTTTAAAAAAAAATTGAAAAAAAACACAAAGAAAAACCCGTCTTCTCATAAAAATCATAAACTGAAAAAAATACAAATAAAAAACCATCTTCCTTTTCCTTCCAACATCTCTCTGAATTAACCATAGCCTCCCAAACAATCTCTCGGATTTGTTTGACCCTGATATTGAGAGAACACTTCTCCAACATAGGAGGAACATTAGAGATAATCAACTCATTCGAGAACCAGTCCTTGGCCATCCAATTGAATTAGATATGGCCAATCCCAGGGAACAAACACTAAAAGAACTTGATGCCCCTCATATGAATTACCAACCTCTTGGTATTAAATATCCAAACATATAAGATAACTTTGAACTCAAATCAGGTTTAATTCATCTTCTTCCTCATTTCCATGGGCTAGCTAGTGAGGATCCACATCTCCACCTTAAAGAGTTCTAAGTGGTGTGCTCTACCATGAAGCCTCATGGGGTTTCTGAGGAACAAATCAAACATCAAGAATTCCCTTTCTCCCTAGCCGACACTACAAAGCATGGCTTTACTACCTACATCCTGGTTCCATAACCACATAGAATGACATGAAGCGACTCTTCTTAGAGAAATTATTTCTTGCTTCTCGTATTGCTTATATCAGAAGGGAAATAAGTGGAATCCTTCAGTTCCCAATTGAATCACTCCATGAATACTGGGAGATGTTAAAAAATCATGTTGCAACCTACCCACACCACCAATTCCCTGACTAAATCTTGATCCAATAATTCTATGAGGGGTTATTGGCTATGAAGAGAACACTCATTGATGCTGCAAGTGGTGGTGCTCTTGTTGATAAAACTCTTGCAGCTGCAAGAGATCTTATAAAAAACATGGATGAAAACACACAAAAATTCCATACTCGATCACATGCTCAAGTCAAACAAGATAAAGATAATCAATCAATGGAGCCGAACAAGATGACATAATGGATGAGAACAAGATGACAGAATGGATGAGTGAACTTACAGGTCTTGTGTGGAAACTAGCTGTGGCCTCCAAATCCCCAACCTCATCTTCTCCACAATCAATGTATCCTGGACCTATAAAAACTGTGGAATATTTAACTCTGCATCGCATCCATCTGAAAAAGTTTCACAACTTCAAGAGGATCAATCCGATTCATCCAGACCAATGGAGCTCAATGCAGCATATGCTCAAAGGAACACCCACCCTCAACTATCATGTCAGTTTGTTAGAATCTTCAACCAACCCCATTCTGAGACGTTCTCTTCTACATATAACCCTAACTTGCGATATGGTAATCCTATATCTCATCCCCCTCAATTCCCTCCTCAAAACCCAAACCAATTCCAATATGGTCAAGGTGTTGGTAACTTCCAACAACCTTATCCTTTTGTTCCTCAACCTCAAAGGAACAATCCTCCTCCTGGATTCCATTATCCTAGTGAGCCTTCCCAATTCCAGAACCAATACAATCACTTTCCCAAGAACCAAAATAAAGGTAATCCCAATATGGGACAAGACTCTTCTTCCCAGAAGACATGGGAAAGCACTTTTGAAGATCTTTCCTCCTTCACCCGTTCTAGTCTCAAGAACATTGAAAACCAAATTGGTCAACTAGCATCCCACCTTAGACATCAGCAACCATCCAATTCTTCCGAAATCCTAGCTCAACCATTACCCAACCCCAAGGGTAATGTAAGTGCAATTGCACTTAGATCAGGAAAGAAAATTTCTATGCCTAAAGATAAGTCCTCCAGACCTCCTTTGAATGTTGACCTAGAAAATGAAAAGAAAAAGAATCTTGAAAAGGAATCTAAATACATTCCCTCATCTCCTTTCATTCCACTTAGGAATCCAATTCCTTTACCACAAGTAGTCTCTAAGCCAAAGAAGTCATTTGAACCTGATCATGAAATTCTCAACATGTTTAGACGTGTTGAAGTCAACATTCCTCTCTTAGATTCCATCAAACAAATTCCTAAGTATGCCATGTTTCTTAAGGAATTGTGCATATGCAAGAGTAAACTTAGGACCTTTGAAAATGTTTCCACCCAATAGTCTATTCCCATAAAGTGTAGAGATCCAGGGGCCTTTACGGTTCCATGCCAAATTAGAAGTTCTAACTTTGATGATTCACTCATAGAATTAGGAGCCTCAATTAATATCATTCCCAAATCCATCTTCTCCAACCTTGGTCTAGGTCCCTTACATCCAACGGGTGTTGTCATTCAGTTAGCCAATCAAAGCACTGCTAGAACTGTGGGTATAATTAAAGATGTCCTTGTTCATATTAATGATCTTATCTTCCCACCTGATTTCTATGTCCTTGACATGGAAGGTGAGACGAACTCTTCTCAATCTCCCATAATTCCTGGAAGACCATTCCTCATGGCTTCTAGAACCAAAATTGATGTCCATTCAGGCATCTTATCCATAGAATTTGGTGACCAACTGGTCAAATTCAATATTTTACAAACCATGCGATACCTATCAGAGGATTACTCTGAATTCTCAATCCATGAATCTTAGGACACTTCTAAGAGTCAATTGAACCCCATTCCATCATGTTCATCATGTTATAATGATAAAGGATCTTGTGAAATCTGCAACATGATTAACCAAGTTATAAATGGTGAAGTTAACATTGAAAACTCATTCATAGACTCCATCAATCTAGTGGAGCTTGAAAACTCTCTTGAATACCACATCAAATCTGATCTCTACTGATCAACCTTGGAAAATATTAAGGAAAATGAATCTAAAGAAACCAATGTCCCTTCATCCATTCTTGATAAGTCGAAACCACAAATGAGAGATGATACTGATCTAAAAAATCTTCATGAACACCTGAAATATGCATTCCTTTTCCATGATCACTCTTATCCTATCATTATCTCTTCTTCAATTACTAAAACTAAGGAGTCAAAACTTGTTCAGGTGTTAGATGAAAATAAAAAGGCCCTAGGTTGGACCCTAGATGACATACCAGAAATCAACCCTATTCTTTTCATGCATCACATCCATCTTGAGGAATCATCCAAACCAATTAGACAACCATAAAGAAGACTAAGTCCACTCATACTTGATGTAGTTAGGGAAGAGATCACCAAGATTCTTTAAGCTGGTATTATCTAACCAATTTATGATAGTGAATGGGTTAGTCCAATTCAAGTTGTACCTAAAAAGGGTGGGATAACTATTTTCACAAATGAACATGGGGAGGTAGTCACAACTCTAGTGAATGGTGTGTGTGCATCGACTATAGGAAATTGAATATTGAAACAAGAAAAGATCACTACCCTCTTCTATTACTTGATCAAATTCTAGAAAGATTAGCTAGAAAGTCACACTATTGCTTTCTTGATGGATACATTGGCTACCTCCAAATCCCAATCGCACCTTAGGACCAAGAAAAGACTACTTTAACTTGTCCCTTTAGAACATATGCATATATGGGAATTCCTTTTGTCCTTTTCAATGATCATGCAACCTTCAAGAGGTGTATGATGTGTATCTTTTATGAATTCATTGAACATTTAATGGAAGTCTTCATGGATGAATTTACCATTTATGGAGAGTCATTTGAATCTTTCTTGAATTCACTCTCTCTAGTCCTTCAAAATTGTTTCATGTGTATCCTTGTGTTAAATTTTGAAAAATGTAACTTCATGGTTGCAAATGGGATTTTTCTAGGGAACATAGTTTCAAAATATGGTATTGAAGTTGATACTTCCAAAATTGAAGTGATCCAATCACTTCATGAACCCACTTCTATTTGAGATATCCATTAATTCCTCGGTCATGCCGGTTTCTATCAGTGATTCATCCATAACTTCAGTAAAATTTCCCTCCCACTCACTCAGTTGCTCCAAAATGATGTCACCATCCATTTAGATGAGGTTTTCAAGAGAGCCTTTGTTGAACTAAAAATTTCTCTTACATCTGCCCCGATAATCTAACCCCCATATTTGTTCTTACCCTTTGAGTTGATGCGTTATGCTTTTGATAGAGCTGTTGGGGCTGTTCTTGGTCAAAGAAAAGAAATTTTTTTTCATGTAATCTATTATGACTCAGAAACATTGGATGAAACTCAATATCACTACAATGTCACTGAGAAAGAACTTTTAGCAGTTGTTTTTTCCTTTGATAAATTCCGACCCTATCTATTAGGTTCCAAAAATCATTATCTTCACAGACCATTCTGTTATAAAGTTCTTTCTCAAGAAAAGTGATTCCAAACCAAATCTAATAACGTGGATGCTAATGATCCAAGAGTTTGACCTTGAAAGAAAAGATAGACCAGGAAAAGAAAACCCTGTGGCCGATCACTTGAGTAGAATTTATAATTCTTCTCATTCTGAAATCATCGATCCCGAATTCCCCAGTGAACACCTTTCATCTATCACTCCAAAAATACCATGGTATTCCCCACTTGTAAATTACTTGGTTTCTAGTGTTTTTCCTGAAATATTTTCAAAAGAACAAAAAATGAAGTTGAAAAGTGATTCAAAATACTATTATTGGGAAGAAAAATAAAGCTTGGAAAACTGAGGCTGACATGGTAATAAAAAGATGTGTCAATGAAAATGAACATTCTTCCATATTAGAATTCTGTCACTCAATGCCTGGTGGTGGCCACTTTGGACCACAAAGGACCTCTTTAAAGGTTCTAGACTTTGGATTCTTTTTTCCTTCACTATTTAGGGACTCAAATGAGTTTTTTAAATCATGTCCCACTTGCCAAAAGTTTGGCACAATTTCAAAGAGAAATTAAATGCCCCAAAAGCCTTTAATTTTTTGGGAGATTTTTGATGTTTGGGGCATCGATTTCATGGTACCATTACCCCCTTACAATGGATTTTCATACATTATTCTTGCGGTTGATTATGTTTCTAGGTGGGTCAAGGCCAAACCCACTAGAAAAGACGATTCACATACTGTTAGTGAGTTCCTAAAGACACACATATTCCATGGACCTCGTGCCTTAATAAGTGTCTTAAGAACCCATTTTTGTAATAAAACCATGGAATATCTTTTGAAACAGAATGGGGTTGTACATAAAAGTTCAACTGAATATCACCCCAAACAAATGGTATGGATGAACTTACTAATAGAGAAGTAAAAAAGAGTTCTTGATAGAATTGTAAAACCCACCAGAAAATACTGGCCCAGAAGACTTGGTAAAGCACTTTGGGCTTATCAAACATCCTATAAAACACCCATTGGGATGTCTCCTTTTAGGATATTTATAGGTAAAGAATGTCATCTACCAGCTGAAATCTAACATAAGTCTTTTTGGGCTGTGAAAACCTGTAATTTTGATTGTGAAAAATATGGTGAAGAAAAACTATTGCAATTGGCTGAACTGGAGGAGCATAGAATTGATTCATATTAGAATTATAGTCTCTAAAAAAAATCCAAGGCACTCCATGAAAAACACATCCTAAGAAAGGTATTCCATGAAGGGGTTAAGGTAATGCTCTTTAATTCTCGATTTCAGCTTCACCTAGGTAAGCTTAATTCTCATTGGGAAGGTCATTTTATTATTACTAATGTTTACCTGTTTAGTGCAGTAAAAGTCCAAGAACCCTCTTCCAAAAGGACATTCACGATTAATGGACATCAGTTAAAGCATCACCATGAGAGGACACACAATCCTGGATCAACATTGAATTCCATTTGATCCCTAACTTATGCAATCGACCGACCACTAGATGGAGATGGCAACCCACCAAATCCAAACCAGGGGCACCTCTTTCCCTTTAACTCTCACTCTCTCTCTCTTCCTCCCTCTACCTCTTTCTTCTTCTTCCTCTATCTTTAATTTTTTTTACCACTTTCTTTATCAAACCCTTTATTTTTTTTATATTTTGTGTGAGTGTGTCTTTATTAAAAACTAAAAAAACTATAAAAAAACAAAAAGAAATCATTAAAAAAAATACAAAAAAATCAAGAGTCATGCTTACTCACAATCATGTTTTGAAATTTTGTCTAACCTTTTTGGGGAGTCAATAGGCATGTTTTCATCTAAAAAGTTTTGTATTTTTATAATGACTTTGGATAAAAAAATTTGTGTCGAAACCAATGAATTTTGAATGCTCAATTTTTGATTTGGAAAATGATTTTCCCCCACCATGAGAAACTACATTAGCTTTCATGCCAAGGTTACCTATGGCCATCTTTTTAAAATGAATGTTTTTCACCTATATTTGTGAATCTTGAGTTTATGGACCTTCAAACTGAATCTTATACTTTAGTGTGCATTAATATGATAAAGGCATTTTATGCACCACATGAGAATCACAATATCCAAATAGCCTCCCATTAACCATACATTAATACTCCTTTTGAAAGCCCCTTCGAGCCTATGAAAACCTTTTCTTTGTTAGCCATATTACAGGACCAATACCTTATCACACCCAATATCAACATGGATTTTTCAATGCATTTTTTTTTTGAAATTTCAGTGTGGGGGGAATGAATTTCATTTTGGGTATCCTTAGTTGATTTCACCATGTTATCATATGATTAAGGGAAATAATCCATTTTAGTGTGGGGGAGAGGGTTTTATTCACTGAGTTTTGGGGAATTTAATGTACTTCTATTTATGTAATTTTGTAAATGTTATGAAATGTGTTAAAAAAATCAAAAATGATGAAAAAAATCAATTTTGTTTGAAAAAATGGGTTGTGTCTTGGGTAGTTCAAAAATCACTCTTACTAAACCTTTGATCTTGTTATAACTATTACAATTACTGTCATGAGGAGATAAAACATGGGTTGGGATATGAGTGTGAGATCTGTTTCAAGGTCAACTTTCAAAAAAACAAAGAAAAAGAAAAGAAAAGAAAAAAAGAACACTTGTATTATATTCTTATTGGGAGAGGTTTCTTGTTTTTTAAATATTATATATTCTCATTCCCTTCATATTTCCTTCCACTTTTGTGTCTTATTTCACATTTTCATTCCCTCTTAAATATGTGTTTCTATTTACTTTCATGTTTTATTTCAAAAATATTGTGCATTGTGTTTTCCTTGTTGGTGTTTTACCCCTATTTTGTTTCTCTTGAACATTATATTCCTACCGTCCCATAGGCACAAAAAACCCCCTTCAAAATACCTCTTGATTCTTGTGCACTTTGGATAGGGATCAGAAGCTTAGATCTCTTTCAAACTCTAAGATTTTCACTTTTGGTTGGTGAAAGAGTGAACCTCCACAAATGAATTTTATCATCTTGAGAGGTGTGAGTTTTGAGTGTCCAAATTTTCCATTTCTAAATTTGAGCATGTAAAAAAATGAATATTTTTGGAACATTTTCTCTAGAAAAAATTGTGGTGTAATTCAATATGGATGAGTGAAATAGTCTAAACCTCCCCTGATTGAAGAAAACGAAATTTTAATATTTGTTGGTGAGAGAAAATGATTTTTTCATGAATTTTATATTTGTTTCACATTAGTACATGCACAAGAATATGTGTGGGGGAGTTGATGTTATTAATATTTTCATGACTTATTATATAATCCCTTTACTTATTTTATATGAAATGTGCATATTTTGTGTGAAATATTAATGTTTTAATACTAAGTATAATTGTTTTATCATTTTTAGAAGTATTCCAATTGAGTCAGTTTACTATTTATTTATAACTATTACCTTACTAATTAAACATGTGTGGTTATTATTTTGTAGGATTCCTTATTCAATTTATCACATGTCATTAGAAGTAACCATTGAAAAATTATGCCATTTGAAGGACCATATGGACCACACAAGAAGACCCAAATAATTTGTGATGAAACTGGACCCTCTATGATGATTGAGTTACTGGTCTAAATCCTGAAGCCTAAATTTTATTAAACTCTTCCATATGTTCTCTATTATCCAAAGGAATCATGGATAAAAATTTTAAGGTCCAACTATAAGCAAAAATGGCCCAAATAATGCCATGAATTCCAGCCCACCATTCTGTCTGGAAACTAAAATCCGTAAAATATTCATGCCATGAATCCTGAACTAGTCATCACATCAAGATGAAATTTTTCAGTGTGAAAGAAGAGCTATTGGTGGCCGACTTTGTTGAAGAAACCATTCGGATTTGAAGGCATATTCCTATTCCAAAATCCATTCATATTTTGGCCATTGAAAACGTATTGATTGAAATGGACAGTTTAACATTGTTTAATAAGACCACCATAAATTTGGATCCATAGGTCCAAATGGATCCAAAGTTTTAGAGAGGTTGACCAACATTATTATATACAACTGTGAAGAAGGATATATCTCGATATTTGGCTGTCTGGATGTCCAAATCTATGATCCAAGTGGAGGGACAGATTGGGAATGCCAACAGTCCACTTCCTTTAGCTATAAATACATTCCCCTCATCTCCTTCAAAGAGGTTGGATTTTCAGAGCAAAGGAGGATAGGTTTCCACGACCAAGGCTCCAAAAAATTCTTGGTAGGATCTTACATACTCGTGTTTTTAGTTGAGAATCCATCTCTCCTTGCTTCTTTTCATTTACAATTGTATTGTTCTTTGTTGTAATCTTGTAATTCTTTCTTTTGTAATTATGTTTTAATGAAAGTTTCTTCTTCAATGTCTCTTTTTCTCATCCACCTTCCGTAGTTTAATATTAATGTTCTTAAAATATTTTAAATATAATTGAATCCCCTTCCCTTCTTTTGCTTCCTCATTCAATCGAATGTCTGTTTTTAATTATCATCATTGTTCTTGTGTGTGTGTTCGATGCACCACTCTTTTCTTATCGTTTTTTTCATCTCTTCTTAATTTATCATCATAATAATTATAACAGGATTATTAAACACCCAAATGGATGAGTAAATCCATTATTGTGGTGATTCAAAATTTAGGTATGTTAAGAGATTGAGAGTATTTTCTCGATGAACATTTTTTGAATTAACATTGTGTATGTTGGACTTAACATGTCATGGATTAAGGACTTGTTTTGTTTAACGTGTGGTTTCCATGGATTATTGGAAATATAAATACACCACCATCAATAAGATCTAATTAAGATTAGAACCTTAAGTTAAGTTAAGGCTTAGATTAAATCCTTAACACTTAGGAATTCTAATCAATGTTATCTTGTGAAGTGGGTGTTAATTTAATGCAATATAAAGCAAGGATCAATGATTTTACAAGATTAACTACCTAATGATGAACTCACCCAAATATTTATCAATTTGTTAAATAAATCACAATCAATCAATCATTTAAATTAAACTCTGCAAACAAACCCCCTAATCAAAATACGATCAACTAAAAACAATCGACTATTTAATAAGTATCATCACTAAGGATTTGACCCTAGTGCTGCTATACACATTAGAAGAGCATCAGAACTTTGACCGGTCGATAGGCAAAAATAGGCCGTGTATTTCAGATCAACAATCGGGGAAAACATAAACAAGAATAAATGAAAAAAATGACACCATTGACACCTAGAGCCTAATAAAAATGCCATATTCCACTTTAAACCAGAGCATAATACAAAACATGAAAACCCAGGTTTGACACCCATATCATACCAAAGCACATTAATTTCGGTAGGCATAAATCTAGATCTTTCTCATCATATGTGGTATTATGTCACGGTAAGGAACTTGATTGTAACTATTTAGAAGTACACTAAGTAGTTAGTGATGAATACCACCACCAATCCATCATTATCAATGTTAACTGCCAAAATGGAAATAAAATAATTGGTCAAAATTCTCAGGCTTCACTACCCCCCATTCATCTCACCACACTAATCCAAAACCAGATAGTCATTCACACAACCAGTTACTATGTTCTCAAACTAGGTCATTCTCACTACCCGGACTACCAACATCATGGTCCAAACAATCAAAATAATGGATTTTCAATTAATAACATTAATTAAATTAATAATAGGTACTTCCACAAAATAAAATTAAGTCTTTCCCACTTATCATGCCACAGATTCAAGACTAAGGTACTGTCTCTACCCTTAACCATCCTACACCTAGGTCCTAGTTAACAAGGGTAAACACATTCTCATTATTCCAGATTCTCATTTAGACAGCCATTTAATCTTAACTTGCATCCTTTTATAATCTTTATCAATTTAATGTTACACATAATATTCATTTAAATTTTAAAAGAAAGGAAAAATAGTACATGTTCAACAACATACCAGAAACCTTTTTCTTGTGTGTACCTATGATGATGTATGTCACAAAATAATCCTGAATTCCTAGAATAATGCATGTAGGCTCAACTTCTGATGACATTTAGGTCCACGATTCAATCTCAACAAATATTATAAACAATAATCACTTCACATAACAAGTGGGTCACCCAAGGTGAAATAACGTCAACTGTAACAACACATATTAATAACAAAAATCACACACTCGGAACTCGGCTATTACCCTCAAACATGGGGTAACTGCTCCCATGCATGAGATCTTAAACATGACCAACCTCATCCTATTATCACGTCTACTATCACCAAATATTAAGACAAAATAAGAAGAAAATAATCTCTTCTGATACCACTTTGTAACGTACCAACCTGGGTGCCACGTAATGGTACCCTGAGCTAGTCAGCGACATGACCTCATGTGCACCTCCCCATATTCCAGAGGCTATTGTATAGCAGGGAGGTTCTGGTAAGGCAGTAATGGAGATACTATACCCTATTTTATCTGAGTACACACCAATGGAAATAATAAACAGTAATAAAAGCATAAATATAACCATAGACAACACTAATGTCTCAAGATAACCAAATGAGGTAATACAATATTTAAATGAAATGGATACATGTCATGCCAATGTATGTACCATGTTTCAATGTGAAAAACTCAAAAATAAATAAACAAATATACTAAAAACTCCTCCATGTGGGTCCCGATACCAAGTCTGGTTCTCTCACTATGCTCCATCCCCTCTCTACCACCTAACACATGTATTTTTCCCCAAACCCGTATAGTAATTAGAAAGTTTATTTGGGTACTGATCAGGAAGACGGAGTAGGTGTGAGTAAAACTCAGTATGACAACACCAATGTTTTATCAAAAAATCCAATCAAAAGATAGTCTATTCAAGTCTATAATGAAAGAAATAAAATTTATAAATTAATAGTTATCAAATTATAATTTATTCCTTATTTAATCATTTTAACTCCAGGGTTTCTAGGGACACTAATACCTCAATACTATCTTCATCTCATACATGAGCCTGAAGAGTTACATAGGTAATATCATATATTAATACCTGATTCGACTCGTTCTAGAGCTCTACATATTAAAATGTGATATGAAATCTCCACACCCGATTCGACTCATGTTGGAGTTCGAATTTTTCTCCTTTGTGGCCATGACTCTGATTGCTCTTTTGTAGTGAACATCTTGTCTAGCCACCAAATTCATAACATGCTTAATTACATTAGTGTATAATTCCATGTCTAATATACAAAATACCATTTATTTATCTTTATTATTGGTGTAGAATTCCATGTATGGCATCCCAAAATATCATCATTGTAAAACACCATGTCTAACACCAAAAATATCACTGGTGTAGAACGCCATGTCTAACACCAAAAATCTAATTTGTTTATATCTATCATTGGTGTACAACACCATGTTTTACACCCCAATTCTCAATCACTCACAATATAACACAAATATCAAAATATCTTATATTTCACAATAATTAAGGATAATTAATATTAACCCCCATATTACATTTCACACCATAATATTACATTAATTAATTTAACAATTAATTAATCAAAAATATAATCAATTTATATATCACATTGTTAGATTAGTGAATTCAATAATTAAATAATAATTTCAAACTCTATAATTAATTCAACAATTAATTAATCACAATAATATTTTTTTTAATTAATTAAAAAATTAATTAATCACAAAAAATTTTATCCAACAATTAGATAGTCACATCACATTAATTAATTAACTATATAATTAACAAATCACATAAACAACATTAATGAATCAAATAATTAATTAATTAAACAATTAATTCACTAGCTCAATTTATATTAATTAATTCACGAATTAATTAATTTTATCCCATATTTGTTAATTAACCAAATGATTATTTTATCACGTCAATTTCATTAAATAATTTCTACAATTAATTAATCATAATATTCCCCTATGTTTATTCATCATCTAATTAGTCATTTCAACTGCATTAATTAATTAAAAAATTAATTAACTATATAAATTACATTATTTAATTCCAAAAGTAATTTGTCATTTTGACTCTCATCATCTAATAATTAATTCACCAATTAGTTATTTTCAGTTTATAATTACAAAATTTGATAGTTAACTCTAAAATTAATTATCCTCCAATTATGTTAATTAATCCCCATGAATAATTAATCCAACTCAACCCCATTATTTAACTTAACAACTAAATAAAAACTCTACTCGCATGAATTAATTATACAATTAATTCTTCCCAACATAAACAATTCAATAACCCTAATTAAAAAATCAATTAATTGTTCTATCTCCAAAAAAAATCAATTACCCAAATTAATTCCTTAATTAATTATTCCATTTAAAAAAATTTAATAACAAAAAATCTCTAATAATTAATTCCAAAATTAATTATCGCTATTCAAAAACTTCAATACAATAATTATTAAATTATCAATTTATTATTCAATCACAACAATTTATATCTTGGTTTAATTAATTCAAAAATTATTTATATAAGAAAATAATTTCAAAAACAAATACATTCTAATTAATTAATTTATCAATTAATTAATCCAGTTCAACCATCATAATAACTCCATAATTAATTCCCATAATTAATTATCAAAATTTCATGGTTTCATAATTTATTTAACAAATTAATTAATTATTTTTGAAATAAAATTTCTAAAAAGATATTGAAATTCTACAAATTTAATATATATAATTAAAAATTATGTCTATGGGATTTTACTTTAAGACCACCTACCTCAAATATAATTAACACATGATATGAATTCAATATTGATGATGACAGTTTATCCTGATGACTTTCAAAGGATAAATTTAAAAAATAAGCATATCCAGTTTAATATAAATATTATCAAAATACATTGCTTTCTATGGAAAAAAATTTGATACACATAATCCTTTTATCAAGAAAAATATAATGTCACTGATGGTATGCCAATTTGATCAATATCGAAAATGATATTGATTATTAAATTATAAAAGGAGAGATAAGGAGAGGAGAGAGGAGCATGTTATATTAAATGAGATTCCTACCCATGTCATGTGCACCACCCCAAATCCAATTTACAATATGTTTTCATTAATTAATTTAGAAACATTTATTAATTGAATAATTTTTTTATTAATCTTTCCTATTAATTTCATGCATTAACCCATCATCATTTTGGAATTTTATTTACCCGTAATATGAGTCTAAATTAAATATTCAACATTGGCCTTGAAACAACCACCTCAATTTTAGTGTAACACCCCGTCCCTAGTTACCTAGGGTTGGTGCAATATTACATAACATTGGTATGATCAAAATGGATCAAATCCTGAAATACTAATCAGTTTAGTAGCCTTGGATGTACTAGACACATACATATGTTTTACATTACATTATGAAAAGAAAAAAAAACATTGTGCCTCCTTTGAACACATTCATATCCCTTAGATTATCCCTGCAGGTGAGTCATAATATACTTCTTCACATCATGAGAAAAATAAAATATAGAAAAGGGTGATCTCAGATGCTCATTAAAGATAACAATATAGCGGAAACATTCATAAATAAGCATAAACATTTATGGCAATGTATAAGACTAAAATAAAATCCTTTTAAACTTAAACTTCAGAATAATATGGAAAATATAAATCAAATAATTCCATTTAGTTATTCACATGGATATTCTACTAGTCGAATAATTACATGCAATATCAATATCCAATTTCATATTGATGGAAATCACAATGCTAGACGTCATAACCACATAGTAAAGGCCTCGTAAAAGTTTGTCAAGGAATTGTGACAAGAAACTAGTTTGTCTCATGAGACCAACCGATATATCGAGGATCTATAGCGGGCTCCACCAATTAATTAATAAGTCCAATGCATTAATCATACAAAAAGGTTGAAACATAAATAAAAATTCATATTAAAACTAGCATACAAAATGTCAATACTCTATTCATAAACCATGAATGGTATAAAAATAACACATACACAATAAAACATGTTACAAAACCTTTAATATAATATGGAATATTTGTATTATAATAAATCAACTTCAAACAAGTGTAAAATCCATCAAAGGATGCTGGCATAGATAAAATAAAAACTATTTGTGAGAAATATCTCTTTCTATTTGTAAATCATGTAAAAGTCACATAATTATAAAATAAAACATTTATTTTGACAATATTTTGATAATATTGTATGAGAAGCTTCAATGATTTTACAATGGCAAAAAATAGCCGCACTCGCCGTATAAGTTAAAAAAATTATTTCCTTAATTTTGTCGAAAAGGTCGTAATGGACCTTATTTAGAAAACGACAGACTGATTTCATTATAAAATTTTTATAAAAAATAAAACAAGGGTATAAATGACTTTAAAACATTGTCTAGTAAAAAGTAAAAATGTTTTGAAATACATTTTTAAGAAACACAGATGTTGATGATAAAGGGCTCCCAGTAGATACCCACGTATAAACAACCTCAGATAATGAAGAGATTGTTGAATTATCCCTTATCTTGTACTTTTTCTTGATCTAGGGTACGTTAACCTCATGTATAATAGTTAAATCATTTTTGGTAAATTATAGAAGAACCACATACATAAATATGATATCATATATGACCTTCTAATATTGATTTATTAATAATATTTCAGTAGTATCATCGTTTTAGTTGTTAACTGATTTGTTTACCTTTATATGCTTGATTAGTAAGCCATGTTTGTTATGTATATGATGTATTTGATTCATATCCAGAATGATATAAAGTTATTAACCATTTTTTTAATTAAAAAATGAAAGTTATTCTAGAATGGTTATGATGGGGAATGAATTTCATCGTGTGCGTGGAGACGGTAATCTGTACATACACATGAGCGAAAATATCATTCTATTGATGGAGACGTCATATATAGTTGGATGGTATATAAAATATATAGAATACTTAAAATGTTATATTTATTATTTACATTAGTTATTCTAATTATTATACCCATCCAAATAATGAAGTGTTTGTATAACAAACTACACCACGACATAGAGATGATAAACCGTACGTACGCACGTATGGTGACTCGTCATTCATAGGATGGATAGAATAATGAATATGGTTGTACCATATTTATAATAACATCAAAATATTTATAAGTTACTTGAGTTATTTGTTTTTTAATGGAAACAACAATGAAAGAGGAAGTGGAAGGAGAAAAGAACTCTGAAAGAGCTAGTGAAATTATTACCTCTTCTTCAGTTGTTTCCTTTTGAGTTGATCAAAATGGATCCTTAGGTCATCTTTATGATAAAATTAATGCCTCTTAGTCCATGTGAGGTTATTTGGGAGGATAGTTTAGTAGGTTTTGGCCATGAAAAATGGCTTTGTAGGTGTTATTTTTAGAGAAGGGGAAGTACCCTTTTATAAGAGAGGTGAGGGTCACATAAGGAAAAACTTGAAATATTATTTTATTATACAATAATATTCAGTTTATAATGGATATAAAAAGATTTATTTCGAGTATAAGGTAGGGATGGGTAGAAAACCTCTAAAACGATAGGTTTTATACTGGTTTAGGTCACCAAATTAACCTTATCCTTTAGATTTAACTCTTAGTTAAATATTTTAACTTTTACCAAGTATACTTGTATTATTATAATAAATGGTTAATAAACATACTATAAAAATCCAAGAGATCCCCAAGTGTTTAATTATTGATATATATAACCTTATATAAGTCCTTTTTTTGATCCTTATATTTTTAGGAATATTATATCAATTAATAATATAGTATTTGTTTTAAAAACACATTTATGTCAATTTTGACACTTTGGTATTTTGTTTTTGTGAAAGTCATAAAACTTTATTAATTCAAAAAAAGTTTATATAATAAACCATAAAATTTCATATTGTCCTTTATTATTAGTTTAATTCATCAAAAAGTCTTAATTTACAATTATATTAACATTTATAATCTCAATATTTTAATCTTTCATTAATAAAGAAATTACTGCATTATCATTGTGTCATAAATAAATTTAATTATTTAATGTATAAAAATTATAAATAAAATACCATTATGTTAAAAATATTTTCACATTTATAATGATTATTTATTGTATAATTTATCATATTTATATCCCCCTATTAAAAATGGTTTAGTTATTAAACTTTGAATTAAACACTTTTAACTCTTCTTTAAATAAAATAATAATAAATGTCCTAATCTAATCCAAGTGGAACAAAAGGATCATATTTCATTCCTAAGGTTGATTTTGGTCAAAATAAACTTATCTAATAGAATTAAGACATGTTTTAGGGTAATTATAATATCATTTTTACCTTTAATTTCCCTATTTACTTTTAACCGTGGAAAATAAAAGATAAAAGGTACTATTCATCAAAATTTATTTTCATCTTATTGAACCACATTTTACTTACTTATTTCAACTGTGTCTCTTGGATTTTTGAAATTAAATTCACAGAAGTGGTAAAATTACACTTTATGAAAATTTGCAAATGTTCCTAGAAGGTGGTTAAAAAACGGTAAAAAGTTCAATAAAGTTTTATACATCTAATCATATTATAAAATTACTCCAATGAATTATATTGAACTTATATAGGTATTATGAATATATTTTGACTTAAAATAAATTTAAATAAAATAAATAATTAGTTAAATAAAAATTCAGTTTTAAACAATAACATAGTGTTTTTCACTATTCATCAAAAATTGAAAGTTTTCAGAGAAATACCAAAAAATAAACCTAAGATAATTTTGATATTCCTAACCCAAAAATGAAGTCCATTTTGAAATATAAAATTTATAAATTTTCAAAAAGTGGGTATTACTATTCATAACGGCTAGTTTGATTTGTTGTGGTGTGCTAAAACTCTAAGTTGTGTACTGCGCAAGCTATTACATTATTCAAAGGGAAACACACCATGGAAGCTTGGGGTGTTACATTCTACCCTACTTCAAATAATTTAGTCCTTAAAATTTCTAGAATATTACTACATAAAATGATTCGGGTGGTTCTTCATCATAACCTCCTCAGGTTCCCATGTTGCCTCTTCCATCTTACGATTTCTCCATAGAACTTTTACAAGACGAGTCATATGGTTTCTCAAAACTTGTTCTGTGGTATCAAGAATATTTATAGGCTCTAAAAAATAAGAAAAATTATGTTCATGTTCAAGTTCCTCATAAGTGATTAAATGCATTGGGTCTGGCATGAATTTTCTCAACAGTGAAATGCAGAACACATCATGAACATTGGAGAGACTTGGTGGTATTTCCAAATGATAAGCTACAACTCCAATTTGTTCTAGAATTCTGAAAGGTCCGATGTACCTAGGACTTAATTTAACCTTCTTACCGAAATGTATAACAACATTCCATAGAGATACCTTCATGAAAACATGATCTCATATTTGAAATTCCAAATCCTTTCTTCAGTTATCGACATTGCTTTTTTTCCTACTTTGAGATTCTTTGATGTGGGTTTAGATAATCTTCCCCTTTTCCATTGTTTCCTCAACAAGTTTTGGCCCTAAGAGTTTTCTTTCAACAACATCATCCCAACAAGTTGGTGTGCAAAATCTCTTTCCATAGACCACATCATATGGTGCCATCTTAATACGTGAATGGAAGCTATTATTATAGGAAAATTCCACCTGAGGTAAATATTTATCCCACATAACTTGAAAGTCAAGTGAGAAAGATCTTAACATGTCTTCTAAGTTTTTAATAGTATGTTCTGATTATCCCTTAGTTAGAGGGTGATAGGAAGTGATCAAACTAAGTTTAGTATCCAAGGACTTCTGAATACTTTTCTAGAATCATGATGTTAAACAGGGATCACAATCAGAAACAATCTATAGGGTTACTCCAATAAGTATAACAACTTCATTAATATATAGTATTTCAAAACATTCAAGTGGTAAATCTTATCTTATTTCAAGAAAATGTGCTGACTTGGTCTGTCGATCAACAATGACCCAAATCGCATCGTTCCTTCTAGGAGTCTTTGGTAGTCCCTTGTCAAAGTCCACCGTAATATTATCCCATTTCCACTCTGGTATGTGAAGAGGTTTCATGAATCCTCTAGGATGTTGTCTTCCAACATTCATCTATTGACAAACCATATATCTTGACACATAATCCACAATCTCCCTCTTCATGTTGTCTAAAAAATGTTCCTTCAAATATATATACATCTTAGTGCTACCTAGGTGTATAGAGAAATTTGAGCTATGAGCATCATCCAAAAATTCCCTTTTTAGATCAGGTATGTTAGGAACACAAAGTCTTTTCCCAAATTTCAAAATCCCATCTTCATATATGAAGTCAATCAATCTCCCATCGGTCGAAGCTTTTATTTTATTTTGAAACTCCTCATCATCAGTATTATAACTTTCTAACCTTTCTAGTAAAGATGTTTTAACTACCATTTGAAAAAGTATTAATTTTCCCCATCTATGATTATTCCCATATCTATCTTTACTAGATCCATTAACATAGGATCCCTTTCAACTCTCATCTTGTTAAAAAATATATGATCATTTCTGCTCAAAGCATCTTCGACCTTATTTTCCTTCCCCAGGTGGTAGTGTATAGTGAAATCATAATCCTTGTGTAGTTCAAGCCATTGTATTTGCCTCATGTTGAGTTCTTTCTGTCAGAAAATATACTTCAAACTCTTGTGATCGGTATATATCTCACATTTTTCACCATATAAATAGTGTCTCCATATCTTCAAAGAAAATATTACAAATTCTAACTCAAGATCCTGAGTGGGATAGTTTTGTTCATGAATTTTTAGATGTCATGATGAATTTGAAATAACCTTATCATTCTGCACAGGGAGACAACCAAGTCCATTTTTTTATGCATCACTATAAATAACAAACCCATCATTCCTTGATGTTAGAGTCAAGATAGGAGCTTTGACTAATCTTCCCTTCAGTTCTTCAAAATATTCTTCACACTCTTTTGTCAAAACAAATTTAACCAATTTACATGTGATCTTGGTTAATGGGTTTTCTGATCGGAAAAAATTCTGGATGAAATGCTGATAATAACCTTCTAAACCCATAAAACGGTTTCCCTCAGTTATACTCGTCGGTGATGTCCATTCAAGGATTTCCTTGGTCTTTGAAGGATTGATAGTGATTCCATCCTTAGAGACATTAAGGCCAAGAAAAGAAATTTCTTGAAGCCAGAATTCACAATTTCTAAACATCCCATATAATTCATTTCTTCTGAGGGTTTTCAGAATAGTGTGAAAGTGATTTACATGATCTTTTTAGATTTTTGTGTATACCAAGATGTCATTAATAAATATGACTAAAAATTCCTCAAGATGTTCCTTAAAAACAATATTCATTAGATCAATGAAAATAGTGGGTGCATTAGTCAGTCCAAAAGGCATTACTGTAAACTCATAATGCTTGTACTTGGTATAAAATGCTATCTTTAGAATGTCTTACTTATTGACACACAACTAATGATATATAGATCGAAGGTAAATCATTGAAAAATATTGAGCACCATGAATTTGGTTGAATAAATCATCAATATGAGGTAGGGGATACTTGTTCTTTATTATTATAACATTGATCTCCCTGTAGTCAATGTACAACCTCATAGATCCATCTTTCTCCTTAACTAAAAGAATAGGAGCTCCCCGTGGAGAAATAGTAGGGTGAATAAATCCTTTATTACTCAATTCCTCTATTTGTTTCTTTAGTTCCACTAATTCCATAGTGGCTATTCTATAAGGGGTCTTTGATATGGGCCTTAGAATGGGAATTAAATCAATGGAAAACTCAATTTCTCATTCTCGAGGATGTCCAAGAAAATCCTTTGGAAACACAGTATATATTCTTGCACAATAGGTACATACTCTATTTGAAAATTTATTTCCTCACCCATAGTTATTTCATTCTCTTCCTCCGCAATAATTGAATTTTTTAGAGCTACTGGGGGTGGATCTAGATAAGAATCAGGTGGTTACGTCTCTACTTTAAAGATAAGGTACTCCTTATCATCATCGAAAATTGTAACCTTCTTCTTATTACAATAATTTATCACATCATGGTCCAAAATACAATCCATACCAAAGATTATATCAAATTCAATAATGGGTATGATGATGAGATCAGCAAATAAAGAACATTAATATACCATAATGGGGAATGATTCACAAAAATTTGTTGTAATGATACTTCCCTTAGGAGTATTTACTAACAAATTCCTCGTTAAATAAAATTGGAAATATATAATTTTCTTAGAAAACTGGGAAGATATGAAACAATGAGATGATCCAAAATCAAATAAATAATTGTCTAAATTTGGGGAAACCATTAAATTACCAACCACCACATCAATCAGAGCTTCAACATCAGTAGTAGTGATCACATAAGCTTGGTCTTGCCCCCTTGTCCCTTTCTGAGGAATGTTTCCTTGGAACTTAGGAAATTCATTTTCACAATGACCCATTTCTCTACAATTTTAGCATTAAACATTGAAAACATGTTTCATTCCCCTGCAATCACTAGCTTGATGGAATTTTTCACCACACTTGTAACACACTCCCATTACCTTTAGGCAAATACTGGGGTGTTTCTTCCCAAATTTACTATAGGATGGAAATTCAACTTTTCCATTCTTCCATTTATTTTCAGTTCCAGAGTGCTCAACAGATATCTTAATCTCTTTTTTTTAAAGTTGTAAGACATAAAGAATTTCGTCTCTATCTTTATAGCACATGAGACAATATATTTGTATGATGAAAAGGATTGTGAGACTAATGATCGAGGGAGAAATAGTTTTAACCCATCAAAGAATTGTTCAATCTTACTCTTTGGGTTATGTATATAATATGATTCATGCCTTGGTAACATTATAATGTTAGCCTCATAAATTGAAACATTATCATCCTCCGTTTTCCTTAGACTCAGAAATTGTCTTTCCAAATATGCTCGATGTTTACAAGGAATGCATTTTTCTATAAAAAGATATTTAAACTCCATACATTCCATATTTGATACTTTATCATCTTCCTTTGTGTTTTGAATCAATGACTGTTGACGCTCATTTCCGTCACAGAGTCTAAACGAATGAAAAGGGAAATACCTTGAACCTAAAGTGATTCATCCTTTGAAGAAACATCAAAAATTGAAAAAGGCATGAACAAAGATTCATTTGCACTTGGGTCATGCAAGTTCCACCAAAGTCGTGCAAGTATACTTGCGCGCCGCCCAATGGTCGCGCATGTGACTTGCATGCCCTCTTTGTTTCTCGCCTAGGGTCTTCAGCAACCTATAAATACCCCTAGTGGGCCCCCCATTTGGAGGACGGAAAAATTCCAAAACTCATATTCGAGCTCCCGACACCCTTGTCTCTTTTGGAAGTCTTTTTAACACTTCTAAGGTAATTTCTTACCTAGAATGGAAGCTCTAAATAGAAGAAACAAGGCCTAAGTGTTGAAACTCATCAACACTTGTGCATCTAAGTGGCCAACCCTTTAAGGGAAATGGACACACTTGCACTCCGCCTTATCCCTTCAACAAAACATGAGTGCCACTCTTTTTGAAGCCTTTAGGGATAATTCTAAGGGCTTGAGCCAAGTCTGGCCCAAGTATTACCTTAAGGGTTGACCGTCGTGCAAGTAACCATGTGTCGCGCAAGTATAATTGCGTGATTAGGACTTGCGTGCCCACGCAGGACTTGCACACCTCTCTCTTTTCGGGTTCCCCTCCTGCCTATTTCACCTCTCTTATGCCTATCCACCTCTCCTATTCATGATTCAACCTTCAAAACCCTCTTCGAAGCCATTTATGGAATGGATCCTTTGTTGGCTTCCTTATGTGAAAGGAATTCTGTGGAACATTTCTTAAAACCTAGTGATTTACATGTCTTTATGTCACTAAGGTTAGATATTTCATTCATTCAACCTCATCCTTTAAGATGAGAGGATCTTTAACCTGGACCTGCTTTTCAGGAGTAATCCCCAGTCCAAGTTTTCCAAATGGGCATCCTCCTTAGGAGTAAGCCCCAACATTCCCTATTCAATGGGAATCCTCTTTAGGAGTAAGCCCCAAGTCCCCTAACCTGGGCCTCATTTTCAGGAATAAGCCCCAATCTTCATGATCCCAAATATGGGAATCCTCCTTAGGAGTAAGCCCTAAATTCTAATCCCCCTTAACCTGGGCCTCCTTTTTAAGAGTAATCCCCAGTCATAATTCCCCTAACCTGGGCCTCCTCCTTAGGAGTAAGCCCCAGTTCTCAAGTCCCTTTAACCTGGGCTTCCTTTTTAGGAATAAGCCCCAATCATAATTTCTCATAACCAGTCTTAATTTACTTTTTATTTGGGATTACTTATAAGGAGTAAAACCCAATAATAAGTCCTCTCCTAATTTAGGCATCTTCTTCAGAAGTAAGCCCCAAGTTAGAGTATCCAAATCTCCATGAAAACACATATACCTTTATGGACCCTGTTCTCAGGTTTCTTCCTTGAAGTAAATCTCAATCCTCATTTATTCTGGGCAGTCACACATACATAAGCCCCACATTATTGCATCTTTCGTGGCACAATTGTCCAGTTTTACCAATAACTATTGTTTCTCACACCGAGTATGACTCATGTGATCTTAGAGTGTAAAAGTAATTATGAAATATTTCTTTGAGCCATCAATCATGCATAAACCTCATTATTATTTTCTCAAACTACGTGGGTTCTGATTCATTTTCTAAAACAAATGATACATAGGTAGCCCATTTGAGGGTACGATCCCAACTCTGAAATAATTCATGTCCTTCTTAATGAAAATAAACGTCAAGTGCCCCGTTGAGTGGCTTTAAAACCATTATTGTTATCATAATAACCAAGAGATCTTGTATCAAAGGATACTATTGACTAAGAATATCTAAAAAATATAAATGATTCTCTATCGATGAAGAACCTAGATTACATATAAAATATTCTCTAAATTTCATACATATTAATCAATGATTGTCAGATCTAAAGGAAAGACCATTTTCATACATGGTAATGTAATAAGGATTCACGAACATAACTTAAATATATAAAGAGAGTTATAGAGTAAACAATAATCCCCCCCAAAAGGGTGTGATGAGTTCGAACTCCCATCCTCTCGACCAATGAAAATTCCTAACCCTTATCAGTTCATAAATAATGAGCACCTACCTCTGGAAAGTAGGTCCAAATGGATATGGAATCATTGGATGTTTCCGGTTCTATGAACAAACCTGTTAGAAACCGCTTGGAATGTTTGAACCTTAAATCAAACGAGGTCATCCCCATTTCTAGAGGAAACAAAAAATGGTGAACCTGACATGAATCCCTAACCAAGTTAAAATTATGTTTTTCTTATTTGTTAGGCCCCTATTTAAACTCAATGATAGGGCCAACAAAACAATCAATAAACATATGTGCTCATCCAAAATATGTAGTGGCCAAACTTTTCTTGATTATGTCTATTATATCAAACATGCACTCTTTTCCAAGATCTTCTATGTTACAGAAATGGCTTCCCTAAAGTTCACTCCTGTGAATACCTATGCTGTGAATGCCTCTGCTGCTACTCCTGCTGAATCTTCATCCGCTCTAAGGATGACATCACCTACTCAGTGTCTTCAACGCTGGGTATCAAATGTGATGGTTAAGGAATACCGTCAAAATGGTACTATTCCATATCTGTAGGATACTAGACAAGCTCTCCAAGTCAATAATTCACCCTGGTTGTACGGAAAGCGACGACCATCGATCAAGAAGCCGGTGGTTCCAACCACTGTTTCCAACCCTTTCAGGTCATTATCCCTAGAACTAAATCACCAGTCCCTCCCATATTCTGGGGAGGTGAATGAGAAGGCCAATGAAGGCCTTAATTCAAAGAGATGGGAGTCCTTCCCGAGGATGAAGAATTTAGCTGCGAAAGTCCTCTCTACAGTAATAATTCACATTTCCTAGAAAATTATCCAATGGACAAAGTAGTGATGAGAAATCCCTCTAATATTGAGGCACTTTCAAATGTGAACCCAGTCATGTCTGATGGTTTTCCAATAGTAGGTGAAATACTTTCTCAGCCAGAAGATAGCTCGGGGTGTAGGTCATTCTCCAAACCACCCCTGAGTCATGCATCTTATAAATTGATAAGTGAATTCTCTACCAATATTGTTGAATCTGATAAAGGAACAAGGAAGCACCATCTTTGGTCTAATCAGGTAAAATAATCTTCATTAAATGATAAATAAGAAGCACTGAATATGAGAAAAAAACTAGCAAAAGGTGAAGTTCTAGTCATGTTTTGGCCTTTGAATGACTCCTAGTATGACATTCCAGAGATGTTGACAGAAGATTGTATTCAAGATATTCATCTCAACATGTGGAAAACTCTTTGTCAACTAAAAAATAAAATATTATCTTATGATGAATATGAAAATCATGTCAAGATAATAGAAGGGTTACAATTCCAAATTGACTTGACATCTCTCTCAGTTTCTCGATATCCGTAGGCTGAAAAGTAGTAGATAGCCCTTCAACGTTCATGCCTTGGCACACTAAGAAGATTGCGCCAGTTAATTTCCAATGCCCCAATTTGGTATTCATATCAGGGGATGGGGTGTTCATGGAGCACTACATTTCACTATACTCTCCATCCAACAAAGCCCGTAGAAAATGGCCTCACGCAATGTTATTGCCCATGGCCGGCCACATCCAATTGGCTTTGTTTGTAATCAATGGATCACTCAAGAACATGCCTCAACTAGTGCTTCTCAAAATTAGGAATAGAGAGAAATTTTTTTGAATTACTCCTAAATCAAGTGAATAAGAATATTGAACAGGCTTCTCATTTGGATCATGCACATCATCAAGTGACAGAAGTGTCAGAAATCATCCAATGGTCTTTTGAGCCGGGTGATAAAAGTGGATGCATGTTGATGCATCCATCCAATTTTAGTACTAAAGTCCACAAGATAAGAAGATATTTCAAGAAATTATTAGATGTAGTAGCTGAAGAACCACCCCAGCTTGCCAGACTAGCGACTATTTTAACCCAACCCTCAGAATCAACAAATAGGATTCGAGGAGTTGAGAAGAAACATCGGGAATAGCCCCAGTCCACAGGACTGGTGACTTTTTCAAATACTCAGTCTCTCCCTCAGAGAAAGTAAGTCTTCTCTTGATTAGGGAAGAAGCCACAAGAGGAATGAAGAGCCGAGTTATCAGGAGATTACCTCCAAATAAAGGTTCATCAAGAAGTTCTTGAGGGATCAAATCAACAAAAGGCGATGTCTCATCAAAGACATGGAAGAAGAAAATATCGTAGAAATACGGATAGAAAGGATGCAATGCATTATTCATCAATTAATGTCATCAATTTCATTGTTGCTGATCCTCCAGAACATGATGCTCACTCAGAGGAATCAGATGAAGAGGTTCCTACTCAAGAATTTGTATGCACAGGCACAGATGAAGAAGGTGTGCATACACGAAATCAAAGGATTACCTAGAATCTAGTTAATCCTTCAAGTAACCCACTTCCCCCTCTCCAAAAGGTGTCCAATAAGGAGAAAGGAAAGAATCAGGTTACATACCCTTCCTCTGGAGAAGGCCAATAAATCTCACTAGAGAAAATATTTGCACAATAGTAGGAAGAAATGAAGGAATTGAGGAGGTTGAATGTAGAACTACTTCAGGGTAGTCTTCCTCTTAAGTGTACTGGAGTCAGTCAGCCAAGGGAATTTGTTGCGGCTACTAAGATGGATCAAGAATATCCTCCTCTACCAGTACACCCTCATAGGTCTAATCCTATGGGTCTAGTGCAACAAAAATTGGCAGTGCTACCATCAGTTGTAGTACCAGCCACCACATCTGTCCAAGCTCTAGTTATTGCACCTGCTCAGGTCCAAGCTCAACCGGATATTTATCAAAAGTTAGTAAATACTATTGAGTCATGAACAACTTGGTTGGAAGCTATCGAAGGAAAACGTGTGCCAGTTCAACTGGAGAAAAGATCCTACCCTGAATGGGTTGATGCAATTCCTCCCCCATCAAATTTTCCAAGTACCACATTCCCAATCTTTAACGGTTAGGGAGACCCAGAGCAACACTTAACACATTTTGTTTCTCGTTGCAATCCTATGATGGGAAACCCTCAGCAACAAGAAGTAGTTAAGATCAGGTGTTTTGTACAGTAATTACAAGGGCCTGCCTTTGTCTGGTATTCAAGCTTGGAATCCTGGTCAATTACCAGGTTGGAGGATCTCTGTCAATGATTCCTTCTTCAATTCAGCTCAACTTTGCCAAAGACAACTGTTTTTGATCTTACAAACTGTAATCAAAGGGAGAATGAAAGGGTTTCGGATTTCAATGCTCGCTGGAAGGGATTAATATATTCCCTAAGCTTATCACTCGTTCAAGAAGAATTGTTTTCAATCTATGTGGAAAATTTGCATGGTGAGTTGCGCACACCGTTGATCCCTGTGAAATACACAGGATTGTTTTGAGACCTTACTTCAATCGCTCAACAGATTGAAGACTCCCTTATAAAGACTATGGATAAAGCTCGTGGAATTCCATCAGCTCCAGGAAGGAGAAAGGGTAAAGCAAGGACTGCTACATTTATGCTTAAACAAGCACCTGTAACTTCATCTACTTCAAAGCCTTCATCTTCTCGAAGGGATCCACCTCTTGAGCATTAACAACAGTATCCATTTTGTTAACATGATCAAATAGATCAAAGAAGAAAAAAATTTGTGGATTTGAAGAGTAATGTTTACTATTTCCAAAATGAACAAGTTCCTGGTTACATAATTTCAGCTCTGGAAAATAATTTGGTTAAATTTCCAAGGCCCAAAAGGCCTAACAAGAAAGGAGATGAAGACCGTCCCAACTATTGCCCATTTAATCAGATGTTGGGGAATCCCATTCAGGAGTGGGTTTTCTTCAAATACCTCTTGAAAAAAATGGTGGACTCGGGACAAGTCAAACTGAAAGGTTCTTAAGCTCAGGTAGCATTTGTTACTGCCACAAATCCAGAGGAATAAGGTGAGTGGGAAGAAGTCAAAAAAAAGTGCAAAAATAGGATGATTGGATGGTCAGAAAAATGATCAAAAAAACTCATGATATTTTGTGAACGCAATTGAAGAAGCCAATTGTGTATTATGATATAAATTCCATAGAAAAACCCTCTTCATCAGTGGGAAAATCCTCAAAGAAACAATATAATTCAAAGAAAGAAGAGAAATCAGAAGAAGATGACATCGTGTCAAATCCCAAATTGTCTTTGACTCTGGAATATTTTATGCCATGTACTTCGAAGTCATGGGCACCAACCCACCTAACAGCACAACCTAAATTGGATAATTAGGGAGATTCTTCATCGGATGAAGAGTTGATCTTTGGTTTTGTTAATATGATTCATTTAACAGATCATTATTCCAGTCGCAGTTTTGATTTTGATGATCTTGAGTTCGCTGTATCAAACAGAGGAATTAGAGGGAGTTCTAGAGGTATGGGATATAGAGGAAGACGTGTATAACGACCCATACTTTACATACATTGGTAATACTTCAAAATTGAAGCATACTTATTACAACATATAACAAACCCACGAAAGGACCGTATATGTATAGTGTCTCAAGAAACTGGGAAACATAAACAACTGGTTCATAAAGCGTCTACACTGTCTCCCATTTATTTCATCATATCTATAGTCCCTTTTGGAATATCTTACTTAATAACTTTCTTCCTGACCTGGGGAAAGAAAACATACAAAAGGGTGAGCTCAAATGCTCAGTAAGGGTAAACAAAAGAAATATAAATCACATCATATACATAAGCACATAACTTTTGAAAATCTTAACCTGCAAAAGAGATCATAATTTCATAACATGGGATAAATCATAGTAGTGAAATGAAATCCCAATAATCATAACTTAAAACATGAAACTTTTTGTCATACACACATAATCATAGAGAATCATTTCTTATTAGTCAAGACTCATTGTCAAGACTATCTTAGTGGACAAAGTCCATTTCTGAACCGAGTTACCCTCGTTTCAGTCCTGCTTCACTGAACCGGTATAACCTACCATTCTAGACATGTCTATCTCATGAGATATAAAATCTTTACCCAATTCATTGGAGGGAGATATAGGTCCCACCCATCTCATAATGATACCATTATTATGTGTTCCACAAAATGATAAATCATACATCATTTCATAACCCATGTAATAAAAATGAGATTCTTAAACATCATGACATCATAAAACAATTCATATAAGATAAAATAATTCATAAAAATAATTCCATCACAACATAATCAAATCAATGTAAGAATAGGGATAGAAACAAGACCCTATATTATCTTAGATGGAAAATAATTTTGATAAAACACTTGAACTCCATTCTTGAGGAAAATATCCTTTATACTTCAAAAATATATTTCCTTTCTTAACATGTCATACAATTCGAAAATAAAAGAAGTTGATTAAAAATAAACTTGAAAACTTGTAAAGTAAGCTTCTTGGAAATAATGTTTTAAAAATCCATTCATTCCGTATAAGTTAAAAAAACATTCTTCTCGTACTTGTGTCAGAAAAGTCAAAAAAGTACCTCGTATGAAAAATGACAAAAGATTCCTTTCATATCTTTTACTAAAAACTCACCGAAGGGTAAAATAGGATTTAAAGAATTGTAGGTGAATGGAAATAATATTACATATTGAGGAAATATGGATTTGGATGATAAAATAAACCCCAGTAAATACTAAAGTATAAACAATCTCGGATAAAAATGAGATTGTGATATTTCCATTACCTTAGGTACGATATGCTTTGTACGTGTCTGAACCTCCTGTATAATGATTTAAATAATGTTATTGACTTATTCGAGAATCATACTTATTTTTACGATATCATATATGGTCATTTTCTTAGCTTCTTAGTAGTAATATTTCATTGCTACTTGTTATTCGGGTGTTTATAACTTTTTGTTCTTATGCGTGTTTTGTCGAATAAATTCTTATTCTTCTCTTTAGGTTATAGATACCTCATTTACAGAATGGTATTAGTGTAATATATATCATATTAATTCATTCAATTCATTTATATAATCATTATGAAATGAATATCATGTAGAACGAGTCGCATCACATCGTGGAGACGGTATTCCATACGTACGCACGAGTGATGATATCGTTCCTATGATCGTGGAATTGTATTGGAGTGTATGTATACTATTTAAGAATCAATATCAATTTATAATAGTCATATATAGTCATTATTTACACCATTATACCCATCCAAGTAAGGTGGTGGTGGAAAATAGATTACACCACTGCGTGGAGACGGTATTCCGTACGTACGCACGTGCGGTGATTTCTTTTTCCGTAGGATGGATAGATGGTGAAATAGGGTTGTTTCATACTTATAATAACATATCAGTATATGAGTGATACTGATGTTATTACTTCATAATGAAACAACTAAAGAAGAAGAAGTGGATAAAGAAATAAAGTTGAAAGAATCGGTAACAGACATTACCTCTTCTTTGAAGTGCTTCTTTGAGACCTTCTTTTAGGGAACTAAAATTGGTCTTTGAAGAAGACCAGGACCTCTAGGATGTCTCTAGGGAAGTGGAGAGGAGAAAGTGTCCGGGGTTGGCCGAGCTTGAAGGCTCAAAGTGGTGTGAGGAAGAGGGGGAGGAGGTGTCCTTTTATAAGGGAGGAGAGGGGCACCTTTGGAATAACTAAAACTATTATTTTATTATAAAGTCAAGTTCGGTTTTAAATAGCTCCAAATTGATATATTTAGAAGATAAGGTGGGGATGGGTCTAAATACTCTCATCCAATAGAATTTTGACAAGTTTAGGTTCCTATTTTAACCTTATCATTTAGATTTAACATTAAGTTAAATAAGTTTACTTTTACGGTGGCTTCTTGTGTTCTTATACTATAAGGTTAATAAACTTACTATAAGAAGCCAAACGAACCCCAAGTTGTTTATTATTAATATATATAACCTTATCTAAGTCATTTGGTCGAACCTTAGATTTTTAGGAATAAAATAACAATTACTAATATAATATTTGTTTTAAAAACTATTTTATGTCAATTTTGAAACTATTGAGTAATTGATTTTTGTGAAAATAATAACAGAATTATTAGTTCGATCCAAGTTAATTAAATCTATACTAACGTGTCATATTAACCTAGAAAATTAGTGGAATTCATAAAAAGTCTCAAATTACATTTATTTTTGTGTTTATAACATTAATTATGTCAATATTTCATTAATAAAATAATTACTGCATCATCTTTGTGTCATAAATAAATTAAATTATTTAATGTCTAAAAATTACAAATAAAATACCATTATGTAGGAAATATTTTTATATTTCTAATGAATATTTATAGTCGAATTTATCTTATGTATAACCCCATATTAAAAATTATTTACTTATTAAACTTTGATTTTTACTATTTTAACCCTTCTTTAAATAAATTAATAATAAATGTCCTAATCTAATCCAAGTGGGCCTAAATGGTCATATTTTATTCCTAAGTTTGTTTTTGGTTGAACTACACTTGTCCAATAGAATTAGGACATGTGTTAGGGTAATAAAAATATCATCTTTACCCTTAATTACCCTATTTACTTTTAACCATGGTAAAAAAAAGTAAAAAGTTACTATTCACCAAAAATTTATTTTCATCTCATTGAACCACATTTTACTTACTGATATCAACCTTGTCTTTCGGATTTTTGAAATTCCACTCACATAAGCGGTAAAATTAAGTTTTATAAAAAATTCAGTTTTTTAACTACCACTTAGTGGTTTCACTATTCATCAAAAATTGAAAGTTTTCAGAAAAATACCAAAATTTCACCCTAGGCTAATTTCGATATTCCGAATCCAAAAATGATGTCCATTTTGAAAAATAAAATTTATAAAATTTCAAAAATTGGTTATTACTATTCATAACGGCTAGTTTTAATAATATTTTAATAGCATATCGTTGTTTAGTGAAACTCGGTATTGCGTACGACGCAAGCTATCGAGGAAGGTCGCAATTTCGTGTAAAGCAAGCCAAGAAAGTGTTGTGTAGAAAAAGATTCCTTTGATGATTTATATAACATAAAAGTATCTGGTGTTACATTCTACCCCCTTAAAATGAATTTCACCCTCGAAATTCGTCACTTTGTAACAAACAGATGAGGATACCTCTCCCTCATCATTTCCTCAAGCTCCCATGTAGCTTCTTCTAATTGGTGGTTCCTCCATAAAACTTTCACCAATCGAGTGGTCTTGTTTCGTAGGACTTTTTCGCTACGATCCAGAATCTCTATCGGTTGTTCTTCATAAGAATCATCTTTCTCCAGCGGTACAACTTCTGAGTTGAGTACATGTGAAGGATCAGGTATGTACTTTCTCAGGTGAGATACATGGAACACGTCGTGTACTTGAGAGAGATTCAGTGGAAGTGCCAATCGGTAAGCTACCTTCCCGTCACGATCCATTATTTCGAAAGGACCGATATATCTAGGGCTCAACTTCCCCTTCTTTCCAAATCTCATGACCCTCTTCCAGGGAGATATTTGTAAGAACACTTTATCACCCACTTCAAACTCTAGGTCTTTTCTTCGGTTGTCGGCATAACTTTTCTATCGACTCTGATCTGCTCTTATGTGTTGTTGAATAGATCTTACCTTTTCTTCCATTTCATTAACGAGATCAGGTCTTAATAGCTTTCTTTCCCCAACATCATCCCAGCAAGTTGGAGTCCTACATTTCTTTCCATAGAGAGCTTTATAAGGAGCCATCTGAATACAAGAGTGAAAGCTATTATTATAAGAAAATTCCACCAAAGGTAGGTGTTGATCCCAACCACCTTTGAAATCCATAGAGTAAGCTCTCAACATATCTTCTAGGGTTTGAATTGTTCTCTCAAACTGACCGTCTGTCTGAGGATGATAAGCAGTGATGAAACTCAACTCTGTATCCAGAGTATGCTGAAGACTTCGCCAGAACTTCGAGGTAAATCTCGGATCCCGATCGGATATAATAGAAAGTGGTACTCCATGCAATCTTACCACTTCCTTTACATATATCCTGGAAAGCTGATCTAGAGAGAAATCCTCTCTAATAGCAATGAAGTGTGCAGACTTTGTAAGATGATCAACTATGACCCAGATAGCATTATTGCCTTTGGATGTTTTAGGAAGTCCTGTGACAAAGTCCATAGTGATGTTTTCCCATTTCCATTCGGGTATGGGTAATGGTTGTAACATCCCCTTAGAATTCTGTCTCTCAGCTTTAACTTGTTGACAAACCAAGCATCGAGAGACAAATTTAGCAACATCTCTTTTCATGCCATCTCACCCGAAGTACTCTTTCAGGTCCCTATGCATCTTCGTGCTTCCAGGATGAATAGATAATGAAGAACTATGAGCCTCATCCAGCAGCTCCTTATTTAATTCAGGGATGGGAGGAACACATACCCGATTCCTGAACTTTATTATCCCATCACAATCAAGGTTGAATTCAGGAACATTTCTCACCATCTTTTGTAACTCGACATCTTCTTTCTGTGCCTCTTTAATCTTCACATGTATAGATGGTTGAACATTAATTTGAGAAAGATAAGATTTCTCCCCTTCCATTATAATTACAAGATCCATCCTTTGTAAATCCATAAATATTGGATCTTTTGTGATCCTCATCATGGATAAACTAGCATGGTCTTGTCGACTTAATGCATCTTCCACCTTGTTTGCTTTCCCAGGGTGGTAATGGATTGAGCAGTCGTAATCCTTAATCAGATACAACCATCGTCTTTGATGCATATTCAGCTCCTTTTGTGTGAAAATATACTTTAAACTTTTATGATCAGTATAAATATCACACCTTTCACCATAAAGGTAATTCCTCCAAATCATTAATGCAAAGATTACCGCAGCTAACTCCAAATCATGTGTTGGGTAATTTTGATCATGGATTTTCAACTGTCGTGAGGCATAAGCTATCACCATATCATTTTTCATAAGAACACACCCTAATCCCTTCTTGGATGCATCACTATAGATCACAAACCATTCTCCACTACAAGAAGTGTGAGCACGGGTGCACTGGATAACCTTCTTTTCAACTCCTTGAAATTTTCTTCATATTCTTCCGTCCAGACAAACTTAACTCCTTTCCGAGTCAACTGGGTGAGTGGATTAGATAATCGTGAAAAATCTTTCACAAAACGTCGATAATATCCATCCAAACTAAGAAAACTTCGGATCTCAGTTACTGTTGTTGGTCTCGACCATCTTTCGATAACCTCTGTTTTTGCTGGATCCACAGATGTCCCCTCTTTTGAGATTATGTGACCCAAAAATGCAACCTTTTGAAGCCAAAATTCACACTTGGTAAATTTGGCATAAAGCTTCTCCTTTCTCAGGGTCTTCAATATAATTATCAAGTGATCTTCATGTTCATCCTTGCTCTTTGAATAGACATAAATATCGTCTATAAAGACAACCACAAATTGATCAAGATAGTCTCTAAAGACTCTATTCATCAGATCCATGAAGATAGTAGGGGCATTAGTAAGACCAAATGGGATCACTATAAATTCATAGTGTCCATACCTTGTACAGAAATCTGTCTTTGCTATATCCTCCCTTTTGACCCTTAATTGATGATACCCTGAACAAAGATCAATCTTGGAAAAGTATTGAGCTCCGCGTAGTTGGTCAAATAGGTAATCAATGCGCGGGAGAGGATATTTGTTCTTGATAATGATCTTGTTAAGTTCTCGATAATCAATGCACAGTCTCATTGATCCATATTTCTTCTTAACAAACAGAACAGGTGCTCCCCAAGGTGATGCACTAGGGTGTATGAATCCCTTATCAAGATTCTCTTGGAGTTGCTTCTTCAATTCCTACAACTCAATTGGGGCCATTCTATAAGGTGTCTTTGAAATAGGAAAAGCACCCGGTATGAGTTCTATTGAGAACTCAACTTCACGATTTGGTGGAAGTCCCGGTAATTCCTCCGGAAAGACATCATCAAACTCCCGTACAATGGGAATATTCTTAATCGTGAGTTTCTCACCAACCATTTGAGATAAATAACCTTCATTTAGTGGAATCAATACCCATAAAATGGACGAAATTTCCACTGGAAGGTTATGTTCATCCTTGCATTGATAGACGATCATAGATTGATCTAGAATATGAAATGTGACTTCCCTTATTTGGAAATTGATATGAGCTCCATATAAAGAAAGCCAATCCATGCCAAGAATCACATCAAATTCTACTATAGGAAGGATCACAAGATTTGCAGGAAGCACTTTCCCACAAACTTCGATCGGAGAAGAATTATAAACTTTTGATGTGACTGTTGTGCCATTAGGTGTTGTCACAACTAACTCAACATCTAATTGTTGAGGTAATACAGTGATACCCTTAGAAAAGTTTTCATAAATAAAGGAGTTGGTGGATCCAGAATCAAATAAAACATTTGCTACTTTAGAGTGGATGGTAAGTGTACCTTTCACCACATCGTTATCGTACTCCACATCACGGATAGAAATTGCGTGTGACTTTCCTTTGTCTTTAGCCTTAAGAGTTTGTTGACGTCGACCATCATCATCAACCCTTGGATTAGGGCATTTATTGGCATAATGCCCCATCTCCTTGAACTTGAAACATTGAAGTGTAGTAGGTTCATTCTGTGTATCCCTTCCTTTGTTTGCATCATTAGACATCTTCTTCCCATCATCGCGGCATTAAAATGCCCGATGACCTTCCTTTCCACATTTAAAACATTTACTTGTCCCTTTAAGACAACTCCCTCCATGTTTCTTTCCACACTTTGAGCATAAGGGAAAGCTCATCTTCTTTTCAGTGTGCTCTTTAGATTTTCCTTTGAATTCCATTTTCCTCTTCTTATCAAACCCATATGACTGATGAGTTACTCCAATCTCCATATCGACTTTGAGAGCACATCGAACGATTTCCTCGTAGCTATTGAAGTCCCTTATGGATAACGCCCTTCGAAGACTTGGTTTTAAGCCACTAAAGAATCGATCGATCTTACTCTCAGGTTGGTTAATAATACCAGAAGCGTACCTTGCAAGTCCTGTAAAATTTGCTTCATAGGTACCAACAGATTCATCATCCTTTTGCTTCAGTTTAATAAACTCTTTCTCCATCTTTGTTTGGAGAATATGAGGGAAGTACTTATTGAAAAATAAGTTCTTGAACTCATCCCATTCCATGGACTCAATTTCATCCCTTTGCCTCATATTCTTAATAATATTTCACCATTGATCAGAATCTCCTTCCAAACGATACACTGCTAGGATGAATTTATCATGTTCAGAACATTGAAGAACTGAAAATATCTTTTCAGTAGTACTAATCCATTGTTCAGCAACTAATGGATCAGTAGACCCGCTGAAAGAAGGTGGACGCTGCCTCATGAAGGATTCAACAGAATGTTGCTCCTTCCTTTGCTCGTTTGGAAGTCCTGCAAGATTCATAGCTTGAGAAAGTTGTGTGAGCATGGCTACAAGATTTTCCATTCCAGCTCCCATAACATTTGGTTGCTCAGGGGGACAATCATTGCATTGCCCGTCGCATTCCGCATTAACACGGTTCCTTCGGGTTCCAGCCATTGACTAAAACCAAGAAGAATAGTGTGAGAAACACTAATTATAATAGGAAACCCACATAATCAAGAATAAAATTTCACACTTAAGGTCTTATCCTAGGTTATTCATGGCCATTTATAAAACACTAATATTGTGTTCTATGCTTAGACTTATCCTTAGGGTTCTTACTAAGGCTTTCACATCCTAGTTTCCAAAGGTTGACTATACCTTTCCTTTGATACCAACTATAACGACCCATACTTTACATACATTGGTATACTTCAAAATTGAAGCATACTTATTACAAAATATAACAAAACCACGAAAGGACTGTATAGGTATAGTGTCTCTAGAAACTGGGAAACATAAACAAATGGTTCATAAAGCGTCTACACTTTCTCCCATTTATTTCATCATATCTATAGTCCCTTTTGGAATATCTTACTTAATAACCTTCTTCCTGACCTAGGGAAAGAAAACATACAAAAGGGTGAGGTCAAATTCTCAGTAAGGGTAAACAAAAGAAATATAAATCACATCATATACATAAGCACATAACTTTTGGAAATCTTAACCTGCAAAAGAGATCATAATTTCATAACATGGGATAAATCATAGTAGTGAAATGAAATCCCAATAATCATAAATTAAAACATGAAACTTTGTGGCATACACACATAATCCTAGAGAACCATTTCTTATTAGTCAAGACTCATTTCCAAGACTATCTTAGTGGACAAATTCCATTTCTAAACCGATTTACCCTCGTTTCAGTCCTGCTTTACTGAACCGGTATAACCTACCGTTCCAGCCATGTCTATCTCATGAGATATAAAATATTTACCCAATGCATTAGAGGGAGATATAGGTCCCACCCATCTCATAATGATACCATTCTTATGTGTGCCACAAAATCATAATTCATACATCATTTCATAACCCATGTAATAAAAATGGGATTCTTAAACATCATGACATCATAAAACAATTAATATAAGATAAAGGAATTCATAAAAATAATTCCATCACAACATAATCAAATAAATGTAAGAATAGGTATAGAAACAAGACCCTATATTATCTTATATGGAAAATAATTTTGATAAAACACTTGATCTCCATTCTTGAGGAAAATATCCTTTCTACTTTAAAAATACATTTCCTTTCTTAACATGTCATAAAATTCTAAACTAAAAGAAGTTGATTAAAAATAAACATGAAAAATTGTAAAGGAAGCTTCTTGGAAATAATGTTTTAAAAATCCATTCATGCCGTATAAGTTAAAAAAAACATTCTTCTCGTACTTTTGTCGGAAAAGTCAAAAAAGTACCTCATACGAAAAACGACAAAAGATTCCTTTCATATTTTTACTAAAAACTCACCGAAGGGTAAAATAGGATTTAAACAATTGTCGGTGAATTTAAATAATATTACATATTGAGTAAACATGGATGTGGATGATAAAATACACCCCAGTAAATACTAAAGTATAAACAATCTCTCATAAAAATGAGATTGTGATATTTCCCTTACCTTAGGTCTGATATGCTTTGTACGTGTCCAAAACTCCTGTATAATGACTTAAATAATGTTATTGACTTATTACAGAATCATACTTATTTTTATGATATCATATATGGTCATTTTATTAGCTTTTTAGTAGTAATATTTCATTGCTACTTGTTATTCAGGTGTTTATAACTTTTTGTTCTTGTGCGTGTTTTGTCGAATAAATTCTTATTCTTCTCTTTAGGTTATAGATACCTCATTTACAGAATGGTATTAGTGTAATATATATCATATTCATTCATTCAATTCATTTATATAATCATTATGAAATGAAGATCATGTAGAACGAGTCGCATCACATCGTGGAGACGGTATTCCGTACGTAGGCACGAGTGATGATATCATTCCTATGATCGTGAAATTGTATTGGAGTGTATGTATACTATTTCAGAATAAATATCTCTTTATAATAGTCATATATAGTCATTATTTACACCATTATACCCATCCAAGTAAGGTGGTGGTGGAAAATAGATTACACCACGGCGTGGAGACAGTATTCCATACCTACGCACGCGCGGTGATTTCTTTTTCCGTAGGATGGATAGATGGTGAAATAGGGTTTTTTCATACTTATAATAAAATATCATTATATGAGTGATACTGATGTTATTAATTCATAATGAAACAACTAAAGAAGAAGAAGTGGACGAAGAAATAAAGATGAAAGAATCAGTAACAGACATTACCTCTTCTTTGAAGTGCTTCTTTGAGACCTTCTTTTAGGGCACTAAAATTGGTCTTTGAAGAGGAAAAGGACCTCTAGGATGTCTCTAGGGAAGTGGAGAGGAGAAATTGGGAGGGGTTGGCCGATCTTGAAGGCTCAAAGTGGTGTGAGGAAGAGGGGGAGGAGGTGTCCTTTTATAAGGGAGGAGAGGGGCACCTTTGGAATAACAAAAACTATTATTTTATTATAAAGCCAATTTCGGTTTTAAATAGCTCCAAATTTATATATTTCGAAGCTAAGGTGGGGATGAGTCGAAATACTCTCATAAAATTGAATTTAGACATGTTTAGGTTCCTATTTTAACCTTATCATTTAGATTTAACATTAAGTTAAATAAGTTTACTTTTACCGTGTCTTCTTGTGTTCTTATACTATAAGGTTAATAAACTTACTATAAGCAGCCAAACAAACCCCAAGTTGTTTATTATTAATATATATAACCTTATATAAGTCATTTGGACGAAACTTAGATTTTTAGGAATAACATAACAATTACTAATATAATATTTGTTTGAAAAACTATTTTATGTCAATTTTGACACTATTTAGTAATTGATTTGTGTGAAAATCATAAAAGAATTATTAGTTCGAAAAAAGTTAATTAAATCAATAATAACGTGTCATATTAACCTAGAAAATTAGTGGAATTCATAAAAGGTCTCGAATTACATTTATTTTGGTGTTTATAACATTAATTATGTCAATATTTCATTAATACGATAATTACTGCATCATCTTTGTGTCATAAATAAATTAACTTATTTAATGTCTAAAAATTACAAATAAAATACCATTATGTAGGAAATATTTTTAGATTTCTAATGAATATTTACAGTCTAATTTATTTTATGTATAAACCCACATTAAAAATTATTTACTTATTAAACTTTGATTTTAACTATTTTAACCCTTCTTTAAATAAATTAATAATAAATGTCCTAATCTAATCCAAGTGGTCCTAAATGGTCATAGTTTATTCCTAAGTTTGTTTTTGTTCGAACTAAACTTGTAAAATATAATTAGGACATGTCTTAGGGTAATAATAATATCATCTTTACCCTTAATTACCCTATTTACTTTTAACTGTGGTAAAAAAAAGTAAAAAGTTACTATTCACCAAAAAATTATTTTCATCTCATTGAACCACATTTTACTTACTAATATCAACTGTGTCTCTCGGATTTTTGAAATTCCACTCACAGAAGTGGTAAAATTAAGTTTTATGAAAAATTCAGTTTTTTAACTACCACCTAGTGGTTTCACTATTCATCAAAAATTGAAAGTTTTCAGAAAAATACCAAAATTTCACCCTAGGCTAATTTCGATATTCCGAATCCAAAAATGAAGTCCATTTTGAAAAATAAAATTTATGAAATTTCAAAAAGTGGTTATTACTATTCATAACGGCTAGTTTTAATAATATTTTAATAGCATATCGTTGTTTAGTGAAACTCGGTATTGCGTAGGACGCAAGCTATCGAGGAAGGTCGCGATTTCATGTAAAGAAAGCCAAGAAAGTGTTGTGAAGAAAAATATTCCTGTGATGATTTATATAACATAAAAGTCTCGGGTGTTACAACGTGGATATCCTAGAAGCTGCTATTCCAATTCTACCCCTGTCAGAACTGTGTATGCAGCAGAAACTCGTGGCAGAGCACTTCAACAGGCTCAATAAGAACAAGAAAATTATTCCACCAATAACGGATTCAGTCCTGGAACAATTATTCTGGAGGATCAGTTAGAGGTTTCACATTATTCCTCTCAATATGTGAATAGACCTATTGAGTCTAATCTTCCAAAGCCAGGAGTATTTCTAACTCCTACCCCGATACAAGATGCATCTACTTCCAAAGAAACAACTTCTAAGGTACCTGAAAAACCACATGTTCCTGTTGGGAAACGCAGACCTTTATATCAAAAGTATGATGTATTGAAACACTTGGACCAAGTACCGGCCAAGTTATCAATTTTAGATTCTTTGAATCTATCTAAGGATCTTCAAGAGGCACTCATTGAGGCTTTTTCAAGTCCTCAAGAGTTCGAAACTGAAATTGTTGCGGCTGAAGTCTACCATGTTGATAATGGTCCTACAGAATGCCATGCAGTGATATCTTTCATAGATGAATATGAATATAATGTCGGGCATGGACAAATTAGACCTTTGTATTTATCTAGGAAGGTCAATGGTGTAGATATCCGAAGAGCTTTCATTGATAACGGTTCAGGATTCAACCTCATCCCGATTCATACACTTCGTCGATTGGGCCTCACAGAATATGATTTATGTCCTTATACTTTGATGTTACAAGGATATGATAAAAATGGACAAGAACCACTGGGCGAGATTACACTCAGAACTCAGTTTGGATACCTTGCTTCTAAATCGGATATCATGGTTTTTGATCATGATACAGCCTTCAACATTTTTCTTGGAAGACCTTGGCTACATCAACATATGTCTATCCCTTCATCATACCATCAATGCCTAAAATATTGTGTCTATGGTCAAATTGGGACATTATATGGTGATAATGCCCCATTCAAAACATGTGAATCTCAATACATTGAGGCGGAATTCTATCACATGAAGGGTATGGAGAAATCCACATCAAGGGAGGTTACCAAGGTTAATGCTCTATTTGGTATGGAAAAGATTCCAGTAAAGCCATTCACACAGGTTAGTACAGATTATGTGTTTCCTATCAGTAAAATTGACAGGATAGACCTGAATCCAAATACTCTTAGAAAACTTACATAATGTCAATTACGACAATCAAGACAGACAACATAGGAGAAATTGGTGATTTTCCAAGCAATGATGAATCCCAAATGGGGATGTCTTCATTTCATCCACTGAAATCCAGCAAGTCTATACATCGCCAACTAGGCCAGAAGAAGTTATACCATTGTCAGAGGTAAAGAATGATGTCAATTCTCAATCCATCATCTCCTCTTCATTACCCAAGGAAGACCCTTCATCATCAATAGGGTCAGAAATGGAAGCCTCTTCTACAAGATGTTCAAATTTTGACATCTCTCTTGATCATGAAAATTATGCTTCATCATCAACAATGCAAGTAGAAGCAGAAGAGATAACACATGTTGCAGAAGAAGAGGAAGATCTCAGAGATGCTCCTCCAGTATTTGAGGAGGGTATCTCTACTACCGTGGATGAATTCATAGAAATAAATATGGGTACAAAATAATATCCACGCCCCACTTTAATTAGTGCGGCCATGACTCTTGAATATCAAGAGATGTATATTTCAATTTTTAAAGAAAAATCGAGATATATTTTCTTGTAACTATACAAAGATGCCAGGGCCTGATCCAGATGTTGCTACTCATCATTTGGGTTTACCAGAAGAACATCGAGGATTTAAGCAAGCCGCAAGAAGAACACACCCAGCCTATGCTTCCAAAATTGAAGCTGATGTGGATAAGCTTATCAAAGATAACTTATTCAGAGAAGTTCAATATACCAAATGGTTGGATAATATTGTCCCTATGAAAAAGAATAATGGACAAATTAGAGTTTTCATTGATTTCAAAGATCTTAATCAACATTGTCCTAAGGATTCTTTTCCAGTTTCGATCATAGAAATCTTGATTGATACAACAGTTGGCTATGAAGAACTTTCCTTCATGGATGGGTATTCAGGATATAGACAAATCTGAATGGCCCCAGAAGATGAGGAATCTACAACCTTTAGAGCCCCTCATGGTGTGTTCTGCTATCATGTAATTCCCTTTGGCTTAAAGAATGTAGGCGCAACATATCAGCGTGCCATACATCGTATCTTCAAACCCTTTTTAGGGAAGTTTGTTGAATGTTACGTGGAAGATTTGGTGGTTATTTATAGGAAATGTACCAATCAATTGGCTGATTTGGAAGTCATATTCCACAAAAATCAGCAACATAATTTGAATATGAACCCCTTAAAATGTGCTTTTGGGGTAACCTCAGGAAAATTTCTCGGCTTTTTGGTACACCATCGAGGTATCGAAGTCGATACTGAGGAGAAAAAGTCAATACTTGCCATGTCACCTCCTCGAAATTTGAAATAATTGAGAGGGATTCAAGGACACATTGCCTATATTCAGAATTTCATCGCCAATTTGGTAGAAAAAAGTTTACCCTTCACCAAGTTGATGAAGAAGGGAGTCACTTACCAGTGGAAAGAAGAATATCAAGAAGCATTCAATATTCTCAAGAAATATCTCTTGAGTCCACTGGTATTAATGCCACCTATTGAATGAAGACCCCTTATCCTCTATGTGATAGCTTTAGAGCAATCATTGGGTGCCTTTCTTGCTCAGAAAAATGATGCTGGGAATGAAAACAACCTCTACTATCTCATTCGGACTATGGTTGAAGCAGAAACTTGATATTCAAGTATTGAGAAGTGCTGCCTAGCATTAATCTTTGCTGTTTAGAAGTTGAGACACTACCTGAAACATCACGAGGTCCAATTGGTATCTCGCAATATCCCGCTCAAATTCATCCTCAGCTATCCAATGCTTATAGGACGTCTAGCAAGGTGTGAAGTTATTTTACAGCAATTTGATATCCATTATGTGTCTCAAAAGGCAATAAAGGGACAAGCTCTGGATGATTTATTTGCTGAACATCCTTCAGTAAAAGATACATCTTCAGATATTGAAATTCTTGATGAAGAAGTCTTTTCTATTCATGATAATATTCAAACATGGGAAATGTACTCTGATGGAGCTTCCAGAAGTCCAACAGGGAAGAAAATAGAAAATCCTAAATTCAACAAAGTTGGGTTTGGAATTGTGCTCATTTTTTCCAGAAAAGGCAGTGCTACCCTATTCCTTATCATTATTGGGAGGCAAAACAAATAATGAAGCAGAATACCAAGCTCTCATCGCAGGATTGGTGTTGGTGCTTCAAGTACAAGTGAATCAATTAACGGTGAAAGGTGATTCAGACCTGGTAATCAATCAAGGCAATGGGGATTATGAAATTAGAAATAGAAGAACTAACCACTTTGTATGATTATGTCTGAGAATTAATGGTGGAATTCCCTTTGGAACCGAAATTTTCTTATGTCCTGTGATCACAAAATGCCCACGTTGATGCACTGGCTAATATAGCCACAACCCTTGAAGATCCAAACCGAGACGAAACCATCATCAGTTTTGCCCATCGTCATTAAATTTCACCTTATGTTCAAGTCAGAATAGAGTAAATCAATGAAATTAGTCCCATTCTGAAACCATATGGTCATACTATAGGATGGATGACACCGATCAGGGAATACCTCCAAAATGGAACACTTCCACTTGAAAGAGCTGGGAAAGAACAAATCCAGCGACATGTGGTCAATTTTACTCTTTATGGCGGCCTAGATCACCTAGAAAAAATTCTCTACAAAAGAGGTTTTGATTGAATTCTCTTCAGATGCATTGATGGTGAAGAGACAATGGATGTCATGAAAGAAGTGCGTGCAGAAGTCTGTGGGGCCCACCAATCTGGACACAGACTATCTGATCAAATTCAAAGGCTTGGATACTTTTGGCCTTCAGTGACACTAGATTGTGTTGATTTCCAAAAGAAGTGTCATTCCTTCCAAGTACATGACAACTTCATTCATGAACCCCCAGAGTTGCTTCATACAGCTAAATAATCTTGGCCATTTGCCACATGGGGAATGGATGCAGTAGGACCTTATCCTTCAGCTACATCCAAGCAGTTTAAGTACATTATTACTGCTACTGAATTCTTTTCCAAATGGGAAGAGGCAATACCCCTCAAAGAAGTTACTTCTAAAAGCATTGTTAGATTCATCAAGTCTAACATCATTAGCAGATTTGGTGTCCCTCATTCCATATTGATGGACAATGGCACCAAATTCTGTTCATACTAGGTGAGGAAGTTATATCAAGAATACAACATCAAATCCAATCATTCATCTTGAGATCATGCAGCGGCCGATGTCCAGATAGAATATTTCAAGAAGACTCTTTCAAACATATGACAAAAGATGGTGGATAAAGATAAGAAGTCATGGCCTGCCAAACTCTTTCATGCTTTATGGGCTTATCGGACCACCACCTGCACTACAACGTGGTCAACTCCATATTCATTGGTATATGGAATGGAAGCAGTCTTTCCCATTGAGGTTCAATTACCCTCACTCAGAGTAGCCATTTGTGATCAGTCATCTACATATGAACAATCTCAAAAACGATTGGATGAACTGGAATGGTTAGATGGGAAAAGATTGTGCACCTTACACCACTTGGAAGTCTATCAGAATCGAATAGCACGAGATTTCAACAAAAATGTTCGTCTTCATTCATTCGTTCAGGGAGAATTGGTATTATTTCTCAGAACTCCAATGATACCAGGAAAACAACCTCCCAAGCTTGAGCCAAAATTAGAAGGCCCTTATTCAATACATAAGGTCTACTCCAATGGAGCTTATTATTTAATCTCAATGGATGGTGAACTCATAACTACTCCAACCAATGCTAGATTTCTGAAGAAGTATTTTTTGTAAAACAAATACTTTATTGTCCAGCAAGACATTAAACTGCATCATCCACGGTCCATGCATATGACCTTAAACTATTTGCATCCCTATTGTCCAACATGACGTTAAACTGTGTTGTACTTGCTGCAAGACTTTAAACTACATAGTCCCTTATGTCCAATAAGACGTTAAATTGCACCATTGACGGTCCATTCAAATGACCTTAAACTATTTTCACTTATGTCCAACATGATGTTAAACTGTGACGTCCTAGCTACATGATGCTAAACTATACAGAAGTCTCTTATGTCCATCAAGACGTTAAACTGCATAACCGTCGGTCCATGCATATGAACTTAAACTACTTGCACCATCATCCAACATGACGTTAAACTATGAAAAAGTCCCTTGATACGTCTAAGATGATGTTAAACTATGTCCTCCTTTGTCCTTACTACATGACATTAAACTGAACTGTCCCCCTTTCTTCCAACATGACGTTAAACTGTATTGTCACCATCGTCTTAGCTATAGGACGCTAAACTATACAACACCCTTATTTTCCAACATGACATTAAACTGTGTCCCTATATTTGTCCTACATGACGTTAAAATGTATTTCTCATTCATCCTACATGACGTAAAATTGAACAAAGTCCCTTAATACGTCCTACATGACATTAAACTGTATTTTGTCCCTACTACATGGCAGTAAACTGTGCAGCACCAATATTCCTCACTACAAGACTTTAAACTGCATAGTCCCTTCATATGTCTTACATGACATTAAACTGTGCATCGTTAACATTATTGCTATCTCTTGTTTCTCACACCGAGTATGAATCAAGTGAGCCTAGAGTAAACTTCAACCATAACACCTTATCTGGGCCGCTAACCATGTGTAAGTCCCAACACTTTCCTTTTTATATCGTTGTCCTAAAAAACAACTTGATCACCAATTCATTGTTTAATTGAACTACGCGGACTTTGATCCTTGCCTTCTAGGATGAGTATGTAGGCAACCTCCTGAGGTTCAAGCCCAAAACCAATCTCTTCACATCAGTTCACCTCCGTCTCATATGATGTTGATTCGTGAAACCGCCCCTAAAACCAATATTTTTACATTGGTTCACCACGGTCCATGCATATGACCTTAAACTATTCACACTTTTTTATTGTATGATAATAAACTACAACATTCTTTGACACCCTCACCTGAGAGGGAATCATTATTTACATTGATCTACAATCATGTTTTATTCAAAAGACTACGTGCATACATAGTAATGCCTGAAACTTTTATCTTGGGTCAAACCATCATTGCACTAATGTCCCCTTTTCTCCCTTCATATGTATGAACCAAATCTATACAAAGGATATTTCAATAACTACATGCGGCTTGATTCCCATCCATATGGGATACATAGGAACGTTCGATCATCCCTCGAATCCAGCCCCAAGTCTTTGGGCCTAACCCCAAATTCCACTTTCAATCCCCTGGATGGAAAGTCCCTGTGAAAACACACATAGTTTATTCATTATAATGGTCCAAGTTCTATGGCCCTAAACTAATATTTCCCACACTTTCGTCCCAACTGATGTCAAACTGTATTTCAAGAACTACATATTGGATGGATTTTCATCCTTATGGGATACGTAGTGAAGTCCAACATTTCAATTCAGGACCCATCCACAATATGATTATGGTTAGCATTGATCTATTTATCTCTTTCATGCATTGGACAATACCCATTTTCACGTGTTATACTCCTAACCTTAAATACTTACAGATCTCCATAACCATTTTCTTGACTTCTGGTCACAAAATTTCTAATTTCTGAGAGTTATTTTTCCTGACTATGCAACATGTTCCCTTAGGCGGCCTTGCATAAATAGTATACATAATAGATTTATCAGCCAAAAGATACTATTATTTTACTATGAAGCCAAATCCCTTAGGTGGCCCTAAATAATTCAACCCCCTAACAGGTTTTTTTAATAATGGTAACTTCATTCTTGGGAAGAAAACCTCTTTTTTCCTTACTGGTCTTGTTGACAATATGTAAGGATCCACAGAAAATAGCCATCCTTAACATATTTTTCCTGTGCTATTTTTCATGATATGAAAGTATTCAAGCCTATGGTTTATATTTCCCTTCACTACGTTTGGGTCAAACCTTTGTAGGAGTGACATTCATCATGTTCTTAGATGATATTGTTTGGAAATATCTTCTCCATATTCAAGTACCTCTCTCCAGACAGCAAACTCTATGCTTTGGAAAATTTGAATCTCCATAAACTTCCATTGGATTTTTAGCAGTAGAAAAGTAAATTTCTGAGTGTTCTTTTTCCTGACTATGCAGAACATGCCCTTAGGTGGCCTTGCATAAGTTAACTACATAACAAAACTATCAGCCAAAAGATGCTATTATTTGACTATGCAGCCAATTCCCTTAAGTGGCCCTGCATAATTCAACCCCCTAATGGGTTTGTTAAAAAGTGGTAAATTCATTCTTGGGAAATACTTCTTCTAACTCCTTTAGCCCTTTTTCATATCATTCCTCAGATTGAAAATTTCTTAAGTCACAGTTTACATGTTTTCCTTCATACTTGAATATGGTAATATGTTTTCAGATAAATTATCAATGAATTGAGTCAATTTTAATCCATTTGGTCAAAGCTATTTTGACTTTAAACATTAGCCTTTTTATGTCCGACATGCATGACTTTAAACTGCCCACAAAAGACAAGGGAAATCTGAATAAAAATCAAGTTCCAGCTCATTAAACATACATTTCATATGATTTAGGTAATATTGAGAAATTAAAAGATTCAATGTTTTAGGATTATTTATAATAATCCTAGAAAAAATCAGACTATGCTTACTAGGCCCATTGTCTTAGGTAAAAATTTAAAACAGGTAGCAAACGAAATCATGCACAAATGATAGAAGATGGAAGTATTTTTCATTTGATGCACAAATGATAGAAGGACATCCATATAATGGAGTCTCTTCTCTATTCCAAGAATACAAAAGGCTAACAACATAAGTCTTCATTTGATTTACAGCATCCCGAGCTTCATCAGCAGCCACTAGAAGTTCATGCACTCGACCAACTTCATTATTTTCAGCCTGATGGAGTGCTTTCTTGGAATCTGCAATGGCTTTCATACCATTTTTTTGAGCTCCCTCCAGTGAATTATTATGTTGACCAAGTTCCCCAGTAACAGCATCCAACTGTTGTTGAAGGTGCATCTTCTGGATGACTTTCTCTTTGATCTTATACTTCCGCTCCTTTAACTTGGCATCATAATCAGCCTCATATTGGGATACCACAACCTCAAATTCACTGATATTGGCTGAAAGCCTCACCCTGGTCAAATCTTGACGACACTTTTTCTCCTGCTCCCTCCTTAAGATGACTTGCTTCACTGCGACATGGATCTTTTGATATCCAAAACTGCCAAGTCCCAACATGATGAACAAGGATGACAGTCAGGGAATCTTTGATGACAGTTCTTCTAGAGGCACTACAGATATGATTTTCCATATGCTCTGCCATGCCTTGCGTCAGGAAAACTGGAGCACCTTTTGTACCTCCAGATCTAACTCAGCATCACTGTCACAGAGGGAAATGTAATCCAAGATTAATGCACTTAGGGAAGTTCCATGTTCTGCTCCTTCCCCCTGACCCGTGTTTCTTCACTTTTTATTCCCATTGGGGAAGAGGCTGAGGCTTCAACTCCAGATCTAGACACTGAAATTGATGGCCCTGTATAATCAATTGAAATCTTTGGTTAGTTTCAAAGGATAACAAAATTTGATTGTCTGTTTCGTAGATTAAGTACAGTCACAAAAAATTGTTATCTCTTACCAATGGTAGATCGGTAACTTGAGAAGGCTAATCCCCATATTTCCTAGCTTCAACGAGATTTTCAAGTTGAGTTTCAAGAAGCACTGCTAGTTTAAGCTCCACTTGAGATAATGTCTTCGTAATAGTAGGGTTTTCTGTACCCCCTTCAGGCATTGGCAGTTCAACAGCTTGGTCAGATAGAACTGCACATTTCAACCAATCATGATTAGAAATGTAATAAGAAGTTATTTTTAATAGAAATAAGGATAAAACTCACGTCCATAATCTTATAAATTACATGGTAATTTAACATGATCTAAAAAACATTCAAAATATGCACCAAGTTCCATCATTTCATCTAATGTAATCTCAGAATCCTAGTTAATCTCACCGATGGGAGCATTTGATATGTATTATTGGTGACCTTCATTCTATGGCCTCTGACCCTGGACAACTTCTTCAGATAAAGTAGCAGTGTCAGTTTCAATGGCCTCCAAAATCTATAGTGTAGTGGTTGAACCTAAAGTATTACAGAATTGAATTCAGTTGATGTTTCATTCAAAAATTTATGATGCATTGTTAACTTACCAGAAGCATGCTCTTCTCTCCTTGCAACGACAGTAGGAGGGATACTGGTAATAGACGTTGGCTCTTCTCCAGGAGTACCCAAGTCAGCCTGAACTTGTAATTGTTCACCAGTACCCTCCGTGTTCCTCAAAGGAGGGTCAGTTCTATCCCTCAGAGGGGATATTGAAGAATCCCCTGCAATCCCAAAAAGTATGAGAAATATTTTCATGGGTTAAGATTCATGATTATCCGAAGGACATACCACTACTGATGAAGCATTTAGCTATGGACTTCCTCCTTCGATGCTTTTTCTTCTTTGGCTTTTTTGGGAGTGTCGATAGTCTCTTTTACAGGTAAATGAATTTGAGAATGGAAAGCCATGTCCAATTCCTCATACATGGCTTGCTGGCCTGGAGATATCTCACCTGACTCGTGAGGAGATTCATTAGCCCCAATGGCAGTACCACCAAGGCTATACTATGGGGAAGGAACCTCAGCAGTTCCTTTCTTGGAAAGTACCAGGATGAATAAAATAATTTCCTTGAGTAACATAGATTTGACTGAAATCAAGTTGCAGAGAAAACAAGGAAAAAGACTTACATATTCAGGAGCCACGTAATCGTGCCACTCTTCATCTCCGGAACCACCAGTCCACTTAGTGGCACCACGATCTATCATTTTTTTCACCCACTTGGTGAAATGAATGGAATCATTAGTGGCATATATGAGCATTTCCATATCTCTTATGTAATCCCACTCTTCATCGGGGTTATCCTTGTAACGAATATCTGTAGAAGCTAGAAGATTCCCTATTCCAAGGAGGTGTAGCCCCTCACACAAATCTAGCTAGGCAGTTTCAGCACCGCAGTATAAACTCCACCATGTCTGGACAGCCTCTGGTTGTAGATATTCAGTATGTGTACCAGAAGGCTGCGAGGAAGGTCCTACAATCATGGACTTCAGCTTCTTCCCAGCTCCTACAACTATAGATAGAGAACAAGGAAATAAGACTTGTTTCTCTATAAAGTAATGGTGATTAAATTTCTATAATGAAGTAACTCACTAGGAGTTGATGGAGTGGGTCTTTTGATTCTGATAGGAGGATTATATCTGGCATGAGGCTACTTTGCCGCATGTTGTGCCTCATCATCCTCATCTTGGGAATCCGGCGAGTTAGTCCTAGATGTGGAATCCGGAAAATCAGATCTAGCTGGGGAAGCTTCACCTTCTTGAGGAAGGGTTTCTTTCTCTACAATTCTCTTCCTTTTCCCCACCTAATAAACCGGGTGATTCAGCACCCCTCCAGGGTATGATGCTATCCAGTTCTCAGTATACCATGTAGTCAAGTTATTTTCCACTTTATCAACTAGTAGTTCAATCACTGCCCCAGTCTTCTCCCGAGATGTAAGCAACCATAGTTTCCGAGCAACCATCGGATGTTGCTTTGACCTAATATACAAAGGGGGAGATACACCAGTCTGCTTCAAACACTTTAATTGACGTGAAAATCTGTATGGAGCATAGGCCTCACATATAATATCTTCGTCAACCCTGGCGGCCAGTACACCATCTCTGTAGGCCAGCATGTATGCCCTCAATTCCAAACTGGCTGTTCCATCATCAATAAACCTCCCGGTTGGCGGAATTATATAAGGAATGAAATTGAATATCTTATACATGCTCAACATCACCTTCATGTCATATGAATTTAGAGATAACAGAGCAATTCTGAAGAATTCCTGCACTAATGGCCTGAAAGAACATCCAGGAATATGTACTCCTCTCTGTACATTATATTTCCTGAAGTGAGTGGTGATCCATCCCCACAAAACATGGAATGGTCCCACTATTCTCAAAGGAGACTTACCCATGAAGACATGGAGTAAGCTCTTGTGAATCTTTGCTAAAATGGGGGTAGCCAACCCAACCATTTTCCCCTCAGCCAACTTGGCTGCAACAACGAAGGTCCCTGGCCTGACGCCTCCCTTTGAGTCCCTGACTATATATAGATAAACACTGAGCCACAAGGCCATGAAGCCCGCCAGACAATTCTTTTTTGGAATTCTCTTATTCACTTCGCATCCCCACTTCTCAAATTTACATGTTTCTAGAGTCGGCCAAAATGTGCCAGGAGCACCCCTCTTCTCTATTTTAGGGTAGGAGGTAGGATGAGTACAGGTGTGCCCCTTCTCCTTGGGCCCCTTCCCCTTCGATCCCTTCTCCTTTGGGTCCTTCTCCTACTTATTGGTAAGAAACATATTCACCCACTTCTCTGGATGAATATCCTTTGTAGAATCAGTTAAGGAACTCTCTGAACTCTTGAGCTTGTGAAAGATTTTTAATAATTCCTGAGCCAAAGCCGGGGTCTTCTCCGAATCATTCCAAGTCACCTTGGGGGGGATGAATTTATCATACATATCACCCAAAATTGGAGTCTCTGAGATCTTGTGGACGTCCCACAAACTGATGCCTACTTCTCCGTGAGTCAGATGGAAAGAATTGGTTTCTGGTATCCAATGGCTGAGTATCTCTAGCAAAAAGTCATTATTCATGTAAACATATGTTTTCCCAGTCCAGACAGCTTCATATATTGTATCTCCTTTTAAATCCTCGACAAAATCTGCACAGGTTTGTCAAACCCAGTATGCCCACATCCAAGTTGGCCTCACACCTCCTATAGGACAAAAGTCCCAACTCTTCTTCCAGCCTTTGGATTGATCCATATGAGTGTTTCAGAAGATTGAGGGATAATAATGTAGTTGCAGATCCGGCTTATGAGGTTTCAGATCTAAGGTACATGGGCTATGATGCATTATGTAGGCCTTCTCCACTATTCCATCATTAAAAATGCTCCTCCACTTGAGATATTTGCTGAAGAAAAATTGGTGTAATTCTGAAACCAAGACTTTGGGAGATAATTCTTTTATTCTGGAATGGTGACTTCCCTCAGATGACCATAGCCATACAAAGGTAGATAAATATTCTGTGGGAAGTCAAGATGATACTTTTTCAGGTACTTGGCCAAATCTGGAAGAGTTCTGTCACAGATAGTATAATAATCATGGCCAATGATTCTCATCATATCATCAATTCTCCTGCTAGCCAGTTCATCAGCCATTCCGATTCTCTTGGGATGCATTTAATCTGCACAAAAGTTGAATAATTAACTCTTAATTAAGTTGATTTTTCATAAATTTTGTAAAGAAAAATGAAAAAAATTTCTAAGGCATTAAGACGCGCAAGTCTCAAAATTGGCGCGCAAGTATCCGTGTGTCGTGCAAGTTTTGGTGCGTAGGTATCACCGTGAAAGTACAAATACCTCTACAGTAGTGTGACATCAAAGAAACAGTGGAAAACAGAGAAACTTGTGTGGAGAAGGAAACATAAGCGGCGAGATCAAGAATTTTGAGATTCGGTGCTTTGCGCGAGGAATGACTGCATATATATAGGCCAGGCCACACCCCTGCGTACCGACACCTACACGATTCTCACTTGTGTGCCACCATCGGCGCGTTCAACACTTGCGTGCCGCATGTTCCTTGGTTTTCTTCTTTACCTCAGAGTCACATCCTCATTTCTTTTAGATCCAACTCTGAGGGGGGACTATTGTTGACACTCCTTTCCATCACAGAGTCTAAATGAATGAAAAGGGAAATACCTTGAACCCAAAGTGATTCATCTGTTGAAGAAACATCAAAAATTGACAAAGGAATGAACAAGGATTCATTTGCACTTGGGGCACGCAAGTTCCAACCAATTTGCGCAAGTAAACTAGCGCGCCTCCCAGTGGTCGTGCAGGTGACTTGCGCGCCCTCTTAGATTCTCGCCCAGGGTCTTCAGCAGCCTATAAATACTTCCAGTGGGCCCCACATTTGGAGGACAGAAAAATTCCAAAACTCATATTCAAGCTCCCGGTGCCCTAGTCTCTTTTGGAAGTCTTCCGAACACTTTTAAGGTAATTTCTTACCTAGAATGGAAGCTCTAAATAGGGGAAACAAGACCTAAGTGTTGCAACTCATCAGCACTTGCGCGTCTAAGTGGCCATCCCTTTAAGGGAAATGGCCACACTTGCGCGCCGCTTTGTCCCTTCAACAAAACTTGCACGACACTCTTTTGGAAGACTTTAGGGATAATTATAAGGGCTTGATCCATGTCTCATCCAAGTATTACCTTAATGGTTGATCGTCGTGCAAGTAACCATGTGTCACACAAGTATACTTGCGCGATTAGGACTTGCGCACCCACGTAGGACTTGCACGCCTCTCTCTTTTTGGGTGCCCCTCCTACGTATTTCACCTCTATTATGCCTATCCACCTCTACTATTCAAGATTCAACCTTCAAAACCCTCTTCAAAGCCATTTATGGCATGATTCCTTTGTTGACTTCCTTATATGAAAGGAATTCTATGGAACATTTCTTAAAACCTAGCGATTTACATATCTTTATGTCACTAATGTTAGAGATTTCATTCATTCAACCTCATCCTTTAAGATGAGAGGATCTTTAACCTGGGCCTCCTTTTCAGGAGTAATCCACAGTCCAAGTTTTTCAAATGGTCATCCTACTTAGGAGTAAGCCCCAAAATTCCCTATTCAATGGGCATCCTCCTTCGGAGTAAGCCCCAAGTCCCCTAAACTAGGCCTCCTTTTCAGGAATATGAACCCGTCATCAAGTTCCCAAATATGGGCATCCTCCTTAGGAGTAAGCCCAAAATTCCAATCCCCCTTAACCTGGGACTCCTTTTCAGGAGTAATCCCCAGTCATAATTCCCCTAACCTGGGCCTCCTCCTTAGGAGTAAGCCCCAGTTCCCAAGTCCCCTTAACCTAGTCTTCCTTTTTAGAAATAACCCCCAATCATAATTTCTCTTAACCAGTCTTAATTTAATTTTGATTTTGGCTTCCTTCTAAGGAGAAAAACCCAATCATAAGTCCCCTCCTAATTTGGGAATCTTACTCAGGAGTAAGCCCCATGTTAGAGTATCCAAATCTCCATAAAAACACATATACCTTTTGGACCCTGTTCTCAGGTTTCTTCCCAAAAGTAAATCTCAATCCTCATTTATTCTGGGCAGTCACACATACATAAGCCCCACATTATTGCATCTTTTGTGGCACAATTGTTCGGTTTTACCAATAACTCTTATTTCTCACCTCGAGTATGACTCACGTGAGCTTAGAGTGTAAAAGTAATTATGACATCTCTCTTTGAGCTATCAATCATGCATAAACCTCATTCTTATTTTCTTGAACTACGTGGGTTCTGATTCCTTTTCTAAAACAAAGGATACGCAGGTAGCCCATCTGCGGGTACGATCCCAACTCTAAAATAATTCTTGTCCTTCTGAATGACAATAAACTTAAAGTGCCCTGCTGAGTGGATTTAAAACCAATATGGTTATCATATTACCAAGAGATCTTGTATCAAATGATACTATTGACTAGGAATCTCTAACAAATACAGATGATTCTCTATCGATGAAGAACCTTGAATACATATAAAAGATTCTCTAAATTTCATACATATTAATCATTGATTGTCAGATCTAAAGGAAAGCTCATTTTCATAATTGGTAATGTAATAAGGATTCACGAACATAACTTAAATCTATAAAGAGAGTCCCGGAGTAAACAATAATCCCCCCCAAAAGGGTGTGATGAGTTTGACCTCCCATCCTCTTGACCAATGAAAATTCTTAAGCCTTATCAGTTCATAATTAATGAGAACCTACCTTTGTAAAGTAGGTCCAAATGGATATGGAATCATTGGATGTTTCTGGTTCTACGAACAAACCCATTAGAAACTGCTTGGATTGTTTGAACCTGAAATCAAACGAGGTCATCCCCATTTCCGGAGGAAACAATGACCACCATTGATCTGCATCTCCTATGAGGCAATAAACTACAATAATAACATTTTCCCTTTTACCACTCACCAAAGCATGAAATATTTTCTCTAAGGAAATTATCCATTTCTCAGCTATAACTGGATTTTTAGTCCCATTTAATGTTATGGGTTGTTACTAATGAAGTGGTCTAATATTAATCCCTTGCGTTGTGGATCAGGGTTCTCCATACGGGTAAGGTTATTATTCATAACATGAGTGAGTTGTCCCAATATGGTGATAAGATGATCAGCACCAGTTGCATCACCATCTTCACTATAATTATCTAGAGTAAGAGGGAAACCCCTACATGGGTTATGTGCATTGATATGGTTTACATTACTTCCACTAGGCACCTCTTCTAATTAATTTAATACACTAGATTAGTTTTTGAATTGTAATACATAATTCAAAACATGTAAAACACTAAAAAAAATTGAACAGTTTATGGATATAATCCATACTCATAAAAATGTTTTCTTTGAGGAGCTATATACTCATAAATCCTTCATAATGGTTTTTAAAGAAAATATGAATTATCTTAATCATATCCCCTGGAGTGTTGTAACCAAGAGTGCAGCAAGGCTTGTTGTCATGTACTAGGATACCTTGGGTCAAGCCAGAAACTCCTTGTCAGTGTTTTCACTCTTAGGTACATCTATGATAGAGCTGCCTCTACCTGCTCATATCCAGACATGAATATATTTCTTGTAAAATACAAAAAATATCTACATTACCAAAATTCAAGGAGGTTCTTCTATACTAATCATCAAATTCTATCTTAGGGTAATGTTCTATAATTAGAGTTTTTCAGAGTCTAGATTCCAGGGTTTGTACTAAACTTCCTCTGATACCAACTGTAATTCCCTGACCCATGTTACCCGGAGTCGTTGCAATATTACATAAAATTAACATGATCACAAGGGATCAATTCCCGAAATACCGATCAGTTTAGTAGCCTTGGATGTACTAGATACATATATAAGTTTTAAATAAAATTATGAAGAAAAAACAACAACATTGTGCCTCCTTTGAACACATTCATCTCCCTTAGAATATCCCTGTAGGTTAGTCATAATATTTTTCCTCAAATCCTAGGAAAAATAAAACATAGAAAGGGGTGAGCTCAGATGCTGAGTAAGGATAAAAATACATCGGAACCATTCATAAATAAAAATAAACATTTAAGGAAATTTATAAGACTAAAACATATTAATTTTAAACATAAAATTCAGAATAATATGGAAAATATATATCAAATAATACCATTTAGTTATTCACATGGATATTCTACTAGTTGAATAATCACATGTAATATCAATATCCAATTTCATATTGAAGAAATGCATACTGCAAGATATCATAACCATATAGTCAAGGACTTGTGCAAAAATTACAAATAATATTTTGTCAATGACTTGTGCCGAGACACTAGTTTTTCACATGAGACCAATCGATGCATCAAGGAGCTATAGCAGGCTCCACCTGTCACTTATTAAGTCTAATTCATTCCTCATATGAAAATGTTGAATCATAACATAAACATTCGTATTAAAAATATAATAAGAAATGTCAATACTTTATGCATAAAACATGAATGGTATAAAAATAACACATCCACAGGGAAACATATAATAAAACCTTCAATAAAATATGGAAGATTAGTATCATAATAAATCAACTTCAATAAAGTGTAAAATCCATCAATGGATGTTGACATAGATGAAATCAAAACTATTTGAGAGAAATATCTCTTTCTATTTTTAAATCATTTAAAATTCAAATAATTAAAAAATAAAATATTTATTTTGAAAATATTCTTATAATCTTGTAAGGTAATTTTTGAAGATTTTATAACGGTGGAAAATAGCTACACTCACCGTATAAGTTAAAAAACATTCTTTCCTTAATTTTTCCAAAAAGGTCGTAACGGACCTTGTTTGGAAAACAATGGAAATATTCTTTTATTAATTTTTTATAAAATGTAAAAAAAGGGTATAAATGACTTTAAACCATAGTATAGTAAATATTAAAAATGTTTTGGAATACATTTTTATGAAACACTGATGTTGATGATAAAGAGGTCATAGTAGATACTCACGTATAAATAACCTCGGATAATGAAGAGATTGTAGAATTAAACCTTAACTTGTACTTTTCCTTGATCAAGGGTATGTTAACCTCTTTTATAATAGCTAAATAATTGTTATTAATTTATACATGAACCACATAAATAAATATGATATCATATATTATCTTCTAATATTGATTTGTTAATAATATTTCAGTAGTATCATTGTTTCAGGTGTTAACTGATTCATTTTCCTTTATATGATGGGTTACGTAAGAAAGTATTGTTATGGATATGATGTATTTGACTCATATCCAGAATGATATTATGTTCTTAAAAAAAATTTAATTATTAAATGTAATTTTTTCTTTAATGGTTATGATGGGGAATGAATTTCATCGTGTTTGTGGAGATGATAATCTGTACGTACCCACAAGTGAAAATATCATTCTATTGATGATGAAATCATATGTAATTGGATATTATATCATATATAAATATTCCTTAACACATTATATTTTTTTTATTTATATCAGTTCAAATCATTATTATTACCATCCAAATAATGAAGTGTTTGAATAACAAACTACACCACGACGTGGAGACGGTAAGCCGTATGTACACACGTATGGTGACTTGTCATTCATAGAATGGATAAAATAATGAATATGGTTGTACCATATTTTTAATAACAACAAAATATGTATAAGGTACTCTATTTATAATTTTTTATGGAAAAAACAAAGAAAGAGGAAGTGGAAGAAGAAAATAACTTTGAAAGAGGTGGTGAAATTATTATCTCTTCTTTGGGTGTTTCCTTTTGAGTTGGTCAAAATGGATTTTAGGTTGGCTTTCTGATCAATGTAAGGCCTCTAGGTACATGTGAGGGTAGTTGGGAGGATATTAGAGAAGGTTTTTGCCAAGCCAAATGGCTTTTGAGGTGTGATTTTGAGAGAAGGGGAAGTACCATTTTATAAGAGTGGTGAGGGTCACTTTAGGAAAAGATTGAAATATTATTTTATTATACAATAATATTCAGTTTATAATGGCTCTAAAAATATTTATTTCAACTCTAAGGTGGGTTTGGGTCTAAAACCTTTAAAAAATAGGTTTTATACAGGTTTAGGTTAGTATATTAACCTTATCTTTTAGATTCACGTCTTAGTTATATAGTTTAATTTATACCATGTATTCTTCTATTATTATAATAAATGGTTAATAAACATACTATAAAAAGCCAAGAGAACCCCAAGTGTTTTATTATTCATATATCTAATCCTATATATGTCCTTTGGAAAAACCTTAAATTTTTAGAAATATTATATCAATTAATAATATAGTATTGGTTTTAAAAACTCATTTATTTCAATTTTGACACAATTTGGTATTTCATTTTTGTGAAAGTTATAACGACATTATTACTTCGAAAAAAGATTATTTAATCAACCCTAACATGGAATATTAACCTATAATATTAGTTCAATTCATCAAAAGACTCAATTTAAAATTATATTAATATTTATAAAATCAATTTTTTAATCTTTCAATATTAAGGTAATTAGTGCATCATCATAGTGTCATAAATAAATTTAATTATTTAATGTATTAAAATTATAAATAAAATACCATTATGTAGGAAATAGTTTTATATTTATAATTAATATTTATTGTAGAATTTATCTTATGTATAAGCCTCTATTAAAAATGGTCTAGTTAATAAACATTGAAATAATCACTTTTAACTCTTCTTTAAATAAAATAATAATAAATGTCCTAATGTAATCCTAGTAGACCAAAAAAATAATATTTTATTATTAAGGTTGATTTTGGTCAAAATAAAATTATCCAATACAATTAGGACATGTGTTAGAGTAATTATAATATCATTTTTTACCTTTAATTCCACTATTTTCTTTTAACCGTGGTAAATAAAAGTCAAAAGTTACTATTCAAAAAAAATTATTTTCATCTTATTGAACACCATTTTACATTCTGTTATAAACCGAATCTCTTGAATTTTAGAAATTAAAATTACAGAAGTGGTAAAGTAACGATTTATGAAAATTTTCAAATGTGCCAAGAAGGTGGGTAAAAGACGGTAAAAAGATCAATAAAATTTTATACATCTAATTTTATTATAAAATGAATACAATGAATTATTTTGAACTTATATAGGTATTATGTATATATTTTGACTTAATATAAATTTTAATAAAATAAATAATTATTTAAATAAAAATTCGGTTTTAAAAAATAACGCAGTGTTTTTCACTGTTCATCAAAAAGTGAAAGTTTTCAGAAACATACCAAAAATTTACCTGAAGATAATTTTGATATTCCGAACTCAAAAATGAAGACCATTTTGAAAAATAAAATTGATTATGTTGGACTCACCTATTTTGATAATACCAAATCATGTTTAAATATTGATCATGATATATTAAGTCAGTTACTAGTCTTTTTAATCTACATTTCTAATTATCTTATCCTGAAAAATGTACACTCTTAAGTCTCATGACCTTGATGCATCAACTTACTGTTTTCATTTATCTATATGTATGTTCACTGTTAAAGGCTACTGGTAAGAGCATTCTGTTCAAGGTCACCATTATAGCTCACTGTTACACAAAGTCACTGATCCTAGAAGGTTACTCTCACAAGGTCACTGCTATGATAAAGCTTCTGTTAGAAGTTCACTGTCAGACTCTTTCTCAAGTCTTCTGTTGAGAACCTCACTGTTCAAGTCTATAGTTGGAAAAGTCTACCATCTGTAGAAGGCTACCACTGGACAAATCCTACTATCGAGATAGTCTATTGATGGACATATTTCACTGTTAATGAAATTACCTGTTGAGATAAGTCTACCATTTGGAAGGTCACTGTTCAAGTAGTATGATGTTACAAAGCTTCCGTTAGAGGCTTACTATTGGAGTCTACCACTGATCAAGCCTACTGATGAAGCTCACAGTTGAATAGAATACCGATGAAGTCCACTGATGAGGAGCTACTGTTACATAGAGTAACAACTATCGTTACAAGCCTACAGTCAGAGAGCCTACTGATGAAGTCCACAGTTGTAGAGGCTACCGCTGAAGTCTACCGTGTGACATGAATCTGCTACCAGTCTAATGATATTTTATTCTTTTCTTTATCAATTTTATTAATACTATTATAACGGTCATGTTTGGACAAATTAATACACCTGACATTATTTAATGCTATTTTCAGGAATATCAGGAAACAATACGATGTACGAGGAAGACCGCACATGGTTGAAACATTTCTCTTGTCGGCCCCTGCTGAACCAAATGAGATAAAGCTGGATTGGAAAAGAGTATATATATAAGAGAGAGACATTCGGAGTAGTGCGACCAATACATACAGAAACAAGAAAAGTGGCATGGACATATTGAATATACAGAGAACACTCATAAGATAGAACCATACATAATATCAAGAAGAACCCTCAAGCACTCATTCAGAAGAACAAAGAGCTTCAAAAGGATCAATTGAAAGAATCTCCTACAAGCTGTCGTGGTGTGCTACAAAGAGCTTAAAAAACAAGAAGCTGATCATCTCTACATCTGGAAGTCAGAACCTGAAAGTTGCGACACTCTGTTTTGGAGTCAACTTGTAGATAAGGACCAAAACTTCATTTAATTCATTCCAACGAGTCCAGAGATGATCTACCAACACAACAAAGCATTCTAAACTCATTTCTACTATCTTTAGCTCCACTGTGTCTGAATACTTTACTTTTTTGAGCAGTGTGTATGTGTTACACACACTGACTGTTGTGCTTGAACTAAGGTATACTAAAAATCCCCATATTAAACAATCTTTCCATTTGTTTCCCACGTATAACTGTGGAAGAAGCCTTGTGTGGCTTGGTAGTTTATTTTCCCACATAGAACTGTGGTAGAGGTTTAAAAACCTTGACAGTTTGTGAAAACTATTGTAAAGCCCGATACAGGCTGTGTATCACATTTTTTATAATTGCTTGGTGGTATGTGATCACCAAGTGGAGAGGACTAGGTCTTGACTTAAGACTAAACCTCTTGTTTAATTTGTTGTGTTCCTCTTTCACTACTCTATTTTATTCTTATCCACTGTGCTTATATTTTCAAAGACAGAAATCTTCTTTTACATTCACTCTGATAGTTAGTTCTGGTTAGTGTGTATATCTGATTCATTTAGTAAACTTGTTTCAAAATTGGAATTAGTTCTCATACTGATTATAATGAGGGGTAATCAACCTTTGAGAAACCTGTTGAACAATAAGTCACTTATATATCTACTGCTTTAATTGACTGGGCTGTTCTAATTTGGGGGATTTTAATCCTAAAAGTTTTTAACAGAAATTTTAATTAGAACTAAATTCACCCCCCTCTTGAGTATCCACTCTGACCAACATTTGGTATCAGAGGAAACATCTTTATATACAAAGTTATAAAACCCTATATTTTTCAAGCTGTGATTTTAGATATATCTTAAAGATATTAAATTTTTGTTAGTTATAAATTTTATCTCTTTAATACATTCTCTAAAATCTAGTTGTGGACAATATACTAGAAGGTTCTACTACTAACAGGCAACCTTTCTTTAATAGTGTGAATTATTCTCAATGTAAAATTAAAATGAAAATTCATTTGGAATGTATTGGTTTTGATATTTGGTCTGCTATAAAATCAGAATATGAGATCCCCAAAACTGCTAGATCTACCTAGGATGATGCTACAATGTATAACTATAACAATAACTGTAAATCTATGAATGTCCTTTACTGCAATTTAGGATATGAGGAATTTAACCGAATTTCTGCATGTAAAATAGATGATGAAATATGGGACACCTTGGTTGTTTCTCATTAAGGAACAAACAACGTGAAGGAAAAGAGATTAAATACTTATACTATTAAATTTGATAATTTTAAGATGAGACCTGATGAACCCATTTATGACATGTACCATTGGTTTAATAAGATTTTCAACACCATGAATTCACTGGGAAAAGCTGTTCCAGAGAAGGACCATAACATGAGAATATTGAGATGTTTTCCAGACAGATGGAGAGGCACTTCTGTGTCTATCCGAGAGTCATGTGACATCAGCAAGCTACCTGTTAAGAAGTTAATTGGTAAACTAATGATGCATGAAGAGGAACTGAAGGTGAACAAATAAGAAGATGACGAACCCAAAAGAAAATCCATGTCATTCAAGTCTACTACTTCAAAGAGGAAAGAAAAGGAGAAAATACATGTATCTACTGAAAGCTCAACTAGTGAAGATTCAGATTCAGACAATGATGAAGAATTAGCTCAAATAGCCATGATATTTAAGAAGTTATATAGGAAGAAGAAGTTTATCATAAAATCAAACTACAAGGGTAATTATGATGAACAAGGTATGTGAAAAAAGTATTGGATGAAATCTGATAAGGAAGATGATATAGTCTTCTATGAATGCATGAGGAGAGGAAACATCAAGGCTGACTGCCTGAAGCTAAAATTCAAAAAGAAATATGATTGTAAGGAATATAAGTACAAGAAATCCATGAAAGAAACCTGGAGTGCTTGGATGACAGCACAAGTGAATCAGAAGCTACTGATTCTGAAAAGAATCATGCCAACATGTGCTTCATGACTAACATATCTGAGGTACCTGCTTCCCCTATTCTAAATGATTATTATTCTGGAAATAACAGTGATTCAAATAATGATATATCCAAGGATGACCTGTTTGAATATTGAAATATACTTGAAGATACCTGCAATGAACTAAAAGATAAATATAAATCTTTAACGAAACAACATGCCTTGACTAGTAATATTAAAACAGATCTAAGTGTAGAAAAAGAAAAGAATGCTCAATTGTTGAAAGAGAATACTCAGCTCAAATTATCTAATAAACAATTAAGAAAGGATATTGATAAGTTAACTGCTGGTAGGGATACCTTGACATAGTTTCTAGGAAAACATATTGATCCAAAATATACAACTCGTCTAGGATATCAGCCTGGACAAAGACAAATTAGCAAAACCAAATTTGTTCCAAAATCTGGACAGTTCACTGCTATTTCTAGATCATCTTTTGAGAAACAATTTCCTAAGGACCGAATAAAGTATTTATGTCTCAAAATATGTTTTTTTTTATTTTAGAAAACCTATAAAGAAAATATGGGTTCTCAAAGTTTTATTGGATAACCTTTCTGGACCCAAGAAGATCTGGGTACCAAAATTATCCCATGTTTAATCTATTTTGCTGGGAAATTGCTTAAAGAGTTTTTGTAACACTCTATGGTACTTGGACAGTGGATGTTCAAGACATATGATAGGAGACTATTCTTTCTTCAAGAGCCTAATTAATGTTGATGGTGGTCATTTCACCTTTGGTGACAATGCAAAAGGAAAAATCATCGGCTTAGGCCAGATTGGTAACCCTGATACAATATCAATCTCTAAAGTACTTTTTGTTGCTGGATTAATGTATAATTTACATAGAATATCTCAGTTATGTGATTATGGCCTTAATGTTAATTTTTAAAATGATTCATGCAACATTTTTAATTCAAAAAATGATTTAGTTTTCAATGCATGTAGAAATGAGAATGTATATACTTTTGATTTAAACTCCTTAGCCAGACAAAATGTTTCCTGCTTAAATGATTTTCATAAGGAGTCTTGGTTGTGTCATAGAATATTAGGACACTGTAATGTGTACTCACATAGGAAGATAACTAAGAAATGATTAGTTAGAGACTTACCTAAATTAGAATTCTCAATTGATAAAGTGTCTAATCCATGTCAAAAGGGAAAACAACACAAAGTTTCTTTCAAACCAAAGAAAGAAGTTTCAACTACTCAACCACTTGAATTGGTTCACATGGATTGGTTTGGACCATCAAGAGTTTCATGTCTAAATGGGGGGCACTATGTTTATGTTATTGTGGATTAATTTTCTAGGTATACTTGGGTATACTTTCTATCTCACAAGAGTGAAGCTTGCTCCAATTTTGTCAAATATTCCAAGTCTGTAGAAAACCTTAGTGGACTTAAGATTAAGACCCTGAGAAGTGATCATGGTTGATATTTTAAGAATCATGAGTTTGAATCGTACTGCTCACACAATAGCTATAATCACAAATTTTCTTCCCCTAGGACACCTCATCAAAATGGTGTTGTAGAAATGAGAAATAGAACCCTTCAAGAAATTGCAAGGAATATTCTTAATGGTATGACTTACCTATTTATTTTTGGGCTGAAGATGTAAATATAGCTTGTTACATTATCAATAGAGTTTTAATTAGACCTATTCTAAAAAGGCCTATGAAATTTTGAATAATAGGAAGCCTAAGGTTAATTATTTTAGAGTTTTTGGTTGCAAAGTCTTCATTCTTAATACTAAAGATAATCTTGAATAATTTTCTCCCAGAAGTGATGAAGGAATTTTCTTGGGATATTCTATCTCATGTAAAGCCTATAGAGTGTTCAATAAGAAAACCAAATTTGTGGAAGAATCAGTTCACATCAAATTTGATGAAACTGATCCACATGAGCCTAAAACCTCTTTTGAACATCTTGAGGAAGATTTGTCAAATCTGAACTTTAATGATAAGAATAGCGAATCCCCTGTAAAAGTATCTAGTTCTGGAAATTTTCCAGAATCTACACCTACTGATTCTAAACCATCAAACAACAATGAAGAATCTAGTTCAACCCTTCCTAGAGGTACTATGACTCTTAATAATCATCCTCTAGATGCTGTTTTAGGCGATTTAAATAGAGGAACACAAACTAGAGCTTCTCTAAGAAACCAGGTTAAACATCAAGCTTTTCTTTCATAGCTTGAACCCAAAAATATTAATGATTCTATCAATGATGAATTTTGGGTAATGGCTATGCAAGACAAACTAAATCAGTTTGAAAGGAACAAAGTTTGGGAATTAGTGGAAAGACCTAAGGACACTTTGACAATAGGCACTAAATGGGTGTTTAGGAACAAAGTTGATGAGTCTGGGAATATAGTTTGAAATAAAGCTAGGCTAGTTGCACAAGGATATTGTCAAGAGGAAGGAATAGACTATGAGGAGACCTTTGTACCTGCAGCTAGATTAAAATACATTAGAATACTGCTTGCCTATACAACCCATCTGAATTTCAAAATTTATCAAATGGATGTTAAAATTTATTTTCTAAATGGGTATATAGTTGAGGATGTATTTGTTGAACAACCTCCTGGTTTTACAAATCCCCATTTTCCCAATCATGTTTTTAAACTATCTAAAGCTTTATATGGATTAAAACAAGCTCCAAGAGCATGGTATGATATGCTCAACTCTTTTCTTATCTCAAAATGTTTTACCAAAGGGATAGCTGATCCTACTCTTTTCATTAAATGGATTTATAAAGATGGTTTTATAGTACAAATTTATGTAGAAGATATTATTTTTGGATCTTCTAAAAATTCATTATGTGTTGATTTTTCAAAAATGATGCAAAATGAGTTTGAAATGAGTTTAATGGGAGAACTCAAATTTTTCCTTGGATTTTAGATCTTTCAAAATAAAAATGGAATTGTTTTGAATCAAAGAAAATATATTAAGGATCTTTTAAAACGTTTTTCTTTGGATGGTAGTAAAGGTAGTGACACACCTATGAGTACCACTTGTAAGTTTAATGCTGATGGAACTGGAGAACCAGTGGATCAAACCAACTATAGAGGTATGATATGGAGTCTACTCTATCTTATGGCTAGTAGACTTGACATCATGTTTAGTGTATGCATGTGTGCTCACTTTCAAGCCAATCCAAAAGAATCTCATTTAACTATTGTAAAAAGAATTTTTAAATATCTCAAACATACTCCTAACTTAGTATTATTTTATCCAAAAGGATAATTGTTTTATTTGCTGAGTTATTCTGATGCTGATTTTTCTGGTTGCAAGTTTGATAGAAAAATCACCTCTCAGACATGTCACATTTTAGGCAAGTCATCAGTATCTTGGTGTAGTAAGAAGCAGAAATCTGTTGCATTATCTACTGCCGAAGCTTAGTATATAGCTGCTGGTAGTATTTGTTCTCAAATTCTGTGGATGAAACATACATTACTGGACTATGGATATCAATTCAAACATGTCTCTATAAAGTGTGACAATACAAGTGCTATTAACATTTCCAAAAATCCAGTATCTCATGCTAGGACAAAGCATATTGATGTGAGACATCACTTTTTGAGGGATCATTATCAAAAGGGTGATATCAATCTTAAATTCATTGGCACTGAACATCAATTGGCTGATATATTCAAAAAGCCTTTGAATTCTGAGAGGTTAAATTACATCAAACATGAGTTAGTTATGATTAATTTTAGTACAGTAAACCTCACAGTTGGACCTCACAGTTAGACCACATAGTTAAACCTCACAGTTGGACCACACAGTTAAACCTCACAGTTGGACCTTACAGTTATACCTCACCGTTGCACCCCATAGGTGTACCTCACTGGTACATCTCACTGTTGAATACCTCGCTGTTTGTTTTTATTTTTGTGGTAATTCGAACCGTTTTTATTCCTATTTATTATTTCTATTTTATTTTGTTTTAATACCTAAATGATAAAATCAAAAGCAACAAACATATCTCAATCCACCTTCCTCTCTCAATCTCGAACCTTGCTCTCGAAATTCCTAAACCCTAACCCTTAACCTGAGCCCTCGAACCTCTCTCAATCTCTATGGCCAGAAAAAAGCGACCCCCGACTGTCAATGATGATGCGCCAAGGCCAAAGAGGACTCGAGCCGAATCCATTGGCACCAGTAATATTCTGATGGGACCTGTCAACCCGCATTTGACCAAGAGACAAATCTTTTCTGAGAAGGAGTTAAATAAAGAATGGCTGCTGATGAGCAAGTCATTAGTACTGGAATTACTAGATGCCCAAGGATGGACATAATGTTTTTCCAACAACAATGGACCATACTACCTGAAGCTTGTGAAATAATTCTATGAATATCTGAAGTTTGAAGAGGAAGATGATGTGCATAAGCTAATATCCAGAGTCAATGGAAATGAAGTCAGTTTCTCATCAGCTGAGTGGGCTTCCTGTTTGAGAGTCCCTCATGAAGGAATATATGATTACTAAACTGGAGTAGCTCCTCCAGACAATGATTTTTTTGAATATGAAAAAGCTCTAGAAGAACTGAAAGGAGATAGAAAATCAAGGAGGATCATTGCATCTGAGATGAATGGAGAAGACATGCATTTATTCAAATTTATTCAGTATGTACTTAGTCCCAGGAGAGGAGATTTCGCAGTGAGGAAGTACCAGGACATATTCCTGATGTGCTTACTGAAGCATGGAAAGAAGATTAACCTATGCAGGTTACTGATGGCACAATTGGAGGATATGACTAAGGCAAGCTCAACGTCCAATGCCTTATTTCATGCCAAGATTATTTCAGTAATGCTAAAGGTTAAGGGTGTGGCTGGAAATCAAGAAGAGATGATAGTGGCCAAGAACAATGTCTGTATCTCCAAGGTGATTTGAAAATTCATGAAAATTAGCTGGAATCCCTGGAAGAGGGCATGGGTGAATGATGAAGGAAAGGTGTATGAAATGTTTGACCCTACTACTCATCCAACTAGGCCAAAATACAAGAGAGATCCAGTCTTGAAGCCTGATGAGCCAGAATCGGCTTATTCAGATGAGGAGGAGGCTGAAGGACCTGTGGACCCTCAAAGAGAAAACACCCCCATTGATGATGGGAGTGATCCTGATTTTCCTCACAGTCCTGTAAGGATAGTAGCTTTTGGAGTAGCTATCCCTTAAAAAGAACTGCCAAAAATAGAGACTGTTCTAAAGGACAGTGATACTGAGACCCCTAAAGAAGAAGAAGAAGCATATCAGAATATTGCCAAGGACACCTCTAAAGAGGATGAGGCAGAGGAATATTGTGATAAGGATACAGGAAAGGAGGTTGTTGCTGAAGCTAATGTTGAGAACAATGAAGAAGAAGAACTCAGTTTGAGCCCTCTGATAGATAGTATAGACACGATAGTTTCTCGTTATGAAGTAGGAGTGTCATCTACTACCATTGATATGGGAGTCATTGATGACTTAGAGAAGGATAAGACTCACCCTACTGTTGAACTAACCGAGAAAATGGATGTTGAATCTGCTGGAGTAACATAGGAGTCTGTGGAGTTACCTAGAGCAGAACAAATAGAGGAGATTACTCAAGAGAGAGCTCTAAGTGAGGGGAGCATATTGGTTCACTTTCTGTGATATATGAAATAGAAGTTTGGTCATCAGATCCAGGATACATGGTACATGGACTCAATTATGGAGATTCTGATGAGGAAGACCAACCTCAAAGGGATTCTGTTATCCTACCTGAAAGTGTTCCAGTAGTTATGCCTAACAATTTGGAAACCAAGGAGGACCTTGAGTCCTTAAAGGCTGAAATGAAGGAGGCAGTGAGAGAATCAGTGGAAGATTTGAAGAAAAGCCTAGTTGAAGAACTGAGGAGTGCGGAGAAATCCTTGGAGCTGTCTCTGGGATGTGCTATGTGTAGTCCAGTAATAGGCACGATGGATGAAGTTAAAGTGTGCCATACTCAAATTGAAAGCTGGACATGAGATATGGTTGCTCTGAGACAATCGGTTGCTTCATTTACTGCCATGAGAAGTTCTCAGAACCAAGTGAATGATGAGATTCGATATATCGAAGAGGTAGTCAAGCAGTTTGTGGAAGTTTTTGAGGATTCTAAGACATCAGTCAAAGAAAATATGAACAGTCAAGATGCACTTGTTCAGAAGGTGATTAGTAACTTGACTCAGTATTTCAAAGAGACAGTAGCTTTCTCGGTCAAACTCCTTCCCTCATCTAGATCCTCTGTGAACATTGACCAGATCAGAACTGTGATCCAGGAAGAGCTGGATAAGGCCAGTACCAGTGGTACCTCTAATTCTCAGGTACTTGATACCACTAGGGAAGTCAGTAGTTTTGTTTGTGACCACTTGCGGGCAGCTACTGCTTCTCAAGAGGCCATTAAGAATATGGTATATTCTTACTTCGAGAAGGTCTATACCAAGCATTAAATGACCAACCACTTTAATCTCTTGATAGAGAATATGAAGTTTCCTCCAGTGACTCATGCATTTAAGGAGTAGGTCAGCAATCTGAGAGAATTGACCCCTGCTTTGGATAAGTGTTTGGAGAATAAAGATGATTTTTTATCCTCTATGGAAAGAGGAGGAAACATTATTATGGATTTCAGAAACCTTCTTCTACCCTTCCTCCATGTGAACTGCACCCCTGTCATCATCCCTCCCGCCTCACCTGCATCTCAACCCAGTGGTTCTTCCATGATGTCTCCTTCTGAAGCTATCATAATCCTTACTCTACTGATACCCCAACGAGCTACCCACTACAGACCCACAAGAGCTTCTATTGCTACCCCTCCAGTAATTCCTACAACAATTCCTAAACTAGATGATCCACCGGCTCCTCCTCCCTCTTGTTCTTCCAAAGGGAAAGACCCATTACCTATAGATGATGTGGATTGAGTCTGTTTATGTCTTTTGATAGGGACTATGTATTTTTTTGGGTCATGTAATGAACTTTTTATTAATACAAGCTTTCTCTGTTCTCTCTCATTTGTATTTCTTTTTTCTAATCACAAAGGGGGAGAAATACTATCCTACTTCTAGACTAATCATATGATCAGGGAGAAAAGTTCTAATATACTTCTATAATTCTATGTTGAATCTTATCTTCCTTTTTCTCTGATTCCATGTACCAATATTTTATGGTTTTACAATCTTATTAATCTCTTATACTTGAGACATTTTTTTATCTTAGTTTAATAACCGTATTATATATGACATCTATCATTAATACATACTGGCATAATTTGTGATTATAAAAAAGGGGGAGATTGTTAGACTCACCTGTTTTGATAATCCCGAATCATCTTTAAATATTGATCATGATATATTAAGTCAGTTACTAATCTTTTTAATCTACATTTATAATTATCTTATCCTGAACAATGTACACTCTTAAGTCTCATGACCTTGCTGCATTAGCTTACTGTTTTCATTTATCTAAATGTATGTTCACTGTTAAAGGCTACTGGTAGGAGCCTTCTATTCAAGGTCACCATTATAGCTCACTGTTACATGAAGTCACTGATCCTATAAGGTTACCTTGACAAGGTTACTACTATGACAAAGCTTCTGTTAGAAGTTCACTGTTAGACTCTTTCTCAAGTCTTCTGTTGAGAACCTCACTATTCAAGTATACAGTTGGACAAGTCTACCATCTATAGAAGGCTACCACTACAAAAGTCCTAATGTCGAGATAGTCTACTGATGGAAATATTTCACTGTTAATGAAATTACCTGTTGAGATAAGTCTACCATTGGGAAGGTCACTGTTGAAGTAGTCTGATGTTACAAAGATTCCGTTAGAAGATTACTGTTGGAGTCTACCATTGATCAAGCCAACTGATGAAGCTCATAGTTGAATAGCCTACCGATGAAGTCCACTGATGAGGATCTACTGTTACATAGAGTAACAGCTATTGTTACAAGCCTACAGTCAGAGAGCCTACCGATGAAGTCCATAGTCGTAGAGGCTACCATTGAAGTCTACCATGTGACATGCATCTGCTACCAGTCTAATGATATTTAATTCTTTTTTTTATCAATATTATTAATACTATTATAACGGTCATTTCTAGACAAATTAAAACATATGAAATTACTTAATTCTATTTGAAGGCATATCGGGAAACAGTACGATGTATGAGGAAGACCACACATGGTTGAAACATTTCTCTTGCCGGCCCTTGTTGAACCAAATGAGAAAAAGCTGGACTGGAAAAGAGTATATATATAAGAGAGAGAAATTCAGAGTGGTACGAACAATACATACACAAACAAGAAAAGTGGAATGGATATATTGAATATACACAGAACACTCATAAGATAGAACCATACATAATCTCAAGAAGAACCCTCAAGCACTCATTTAGAAGAACACAGAGCTTCAAAAGGATCAATTGAAAGAATCTCCTTCAAGTTGGCGTGGTGTGATGAAAAGAGATTAAATCCCAAGAAGATGATCATCTCTACATCTGGAAGTCTGAACCTAAAAGTTGCGACACACTGTTTTGGAGTCAACTTGCAGAGAAGGACCAGAGCATCATTTCATTCATTCCAATGAGTCCAGCACTGATCTTCCAACACAATAGTGCATTATAAACTCATTTCTACTATCTTTAGCTCTACTGTGTCTAAATACTTTACATTTGTGAGCTATGTGTATGTGTTACACACACCTACTCTTGTGCTTGAACTAAGGGATACTGAAAATCCCCATACCAAACTATCTTTACAATTTTTTCCCATGTATAACTATGGAAGAAGCCTTGTGTGGCTTGTAAGTTTATTTTTCCCATGTAGAACTGTGGTAGGGGGTGCAAAACCTGGACAGTTTATGAAAAATGATGTAAATCCCGATACAGGATGTGTATCACTTTTATTATAATTACTTTGAGGAAGGTGATCACCAAGTGGAGAGGACAAGGTCTTGACTTAAGACTGAACCTCTTGTTTAATTTGTTGTGTTCCTCTTTCACTACTCTGTTTTATTCTTATCCACTGTGCTTATATTTTCAAAGATAGAAATCTTCTTTTACATTCACTCTGATAGCTAGTTCTGGTTAGTGTGTATATCTAATTCATTTAGTAAACCTGTTTCAAAAGTGGAATTAGTTCTCATACTGGTTCTACTGAGGAGTAATCAACCTTTAAGAAACCTGTTGAACAATAAGTCACTTATATATCTACTGCCTTAATCGACTGGGTTGTTCTAATTTGGGGGATTTTAATCCTAAATGTTTTAAACAGAAATTATAATTGGAACTCAATTAACCCCCCTCTTGAGTATCCACTCCGACCAATAGATTAAATTTTTAAAAGTTGGTATTACTATTCATAAGGAAAGTTTGATTTGTCGTGGTGTGCTAAAAATACAAGTTGCGTACAGTGCCAGCTATTGCATTATTGAAAGGGAAACATATCGTGGAATATTGGGGTGTTACTTTTAGGGACATACTACCACTGAATCCATGTCAATCGGACACCACACAAAAAATTTATTTCTGAAATGGTGTTTTGAAAAAAATTATTTTGTCACATAAATACCCTTAATTAATTTTCCAATTACTTTTGTATGTCAATCATAGTAATTAATCCATAAACTAATTAATCAATATCCACAAACTCAAAAACACATAACTAATTATCTAATTATTTCAATTGATTCTACACAAAAATCAATATTAATTAATTTGATAATTAATTAATCTCATCAATCCTATTAATTAATTTATCAATTATTTCTCTCAATTAATTTGACAATTAATTAATCTGAAAAATTAAATAACATAAATTATGTATTACACATAAAAATTATATGCTAACTAGGGTTTAACCCCCATTTATGACCCAACAATAGTCTCATATTTCTCATACAATACAGTGTTTGATAGATATTAAATATTTAATGTTAAAAAAATGGATTAAATAATTAATTAAATATAAAAAGGTTATTTTTATGATCAATAAGTGAATACGCCTGACACTAAGAAATTTTATACCCTCCGTAGGGTAAACATGCTGTTATGGGAACACCAGTGGTCTCAAATTTCCCATAGACACATCCTTTGAGAGAAATTAATTATTTAATATTAAAATACAGATTAAATAATTAATTAAATATAAAAATGTTATTTTTGTGAGAAACATGTCCAAACTTATGAAGAATACAACTATTATACCCTTCCTACTGTAAAAACATTGTTTTAGACACCACAATGGTATTGGATTTTCTAAAGACGCACTGTTTGAGAGATATTAATTATTTAATATTAAAAAAATGGAATAATTAATTAAATAAATATAAAAGGTTTTTTTACAAGAAAGATGTCAAAACATCTGACGAATAAAAATGTTATACACCACATAGAGTAAAAACCCACTTCTAGACACAATGGTGGTATCAAATCTCTCATATGATAAAATGTTTTTGATTTATTCAAATATTTTTCATTTCATGTGTATGTTTAATATATTTTATTGAATATTTTTATTTAGTCTTTACAGAGGCTTTTTAAGACTTTGAATATTACACATAACTCAGTGTCTAACTCTATTTATATTCAATTGAATATTCCATGATGTTAAAAGGAATTTAAAGCCTTTAACATATTTACAAAAAATTTGTTGATAAATCGTTTTTGTGAATTAAAACCAAGACAAATCATCTTTACCAAAAATTTTAAAGGAGTCACACTTGGAAAAAAGATAGGATCATACCAAATAGAATTTGATAATATCATAAATAGAAAGGTTTTTTTAATAAATTTTCTTACCCTGAACACATCAATAAAATGATGTAGTATATAGGAAAAAATATTCATTTTTTATATAGTAAGGACTATACCTAATGAATTTAAATTACATAGTTATTTTTCCCCGAATCATTATATATAAAAACATATATTTAAAATAATTTATTTATTAAAATATAATTAAATATAACCCTTTATGAATTTTTTAACTTAATGAATCTGAATGTTGGAATCTCTATAGTTTTGTGTGCATTACTTTTTTAAGTACAAATTATAATGTAGATAGATTTAATGTCAAAAGTGAGGATGAAATTTTTAAAGTTTATTTGAATTATATAAAACTAATAGTGTATATAATAGAATAACAGTGATTTTTGATGATATAGTGCATATTAAATTTTATGAATCTCGTTTTAAATATTTGACATTGGTTCTGTATAAAATTGATGAATAATTAAGAGAGTTTAATTTATGTGAAGTTAAAACTCTAAATAATTATGTAATTATTCATGGGGTATACTCCTTTTTAATTTAATCTAAGATATTGCATGTTTCAAATTGATCACCCTTCATAAAATGTACTTAGAAATAATGATATTTTGATTAAAACTTTGATCCTAATTTTGAGTTATTATGCTAATTCTTATTTTATCTCTAATTTTGTTCCTAATAATTTTGGTTAGAATAAAATGACATGGATTATATTATATCATTACATAAAAAATAGAATCATCAAATAATTTTTTTTGACTTTGGTTGATCCACCGTGATAAATATGTTATAGGAACTAATTCAATATTTTGTAATAAAATAGAAAAATCCGGTAAAATAATAAAATATAATGATATAATTGATTATAAAATATGTTTTCAAAAACAAATAAAATATTTTCATGTTTATTTTTATCTAGTTTTATCATATATATTTTTTGGGATTTATTTTTGTATTTGAAATATTTTTTTATTTAAAAATTTTCTGTATTAAGGTAAAAATTTATTTTTATAATGTATTAATTTGTAATTATTTTTATGTTTACAAACTACCATGAACTGAACATGTGATGTTTAGAAATAATGTTTTTAGAAATAAAAATATTTATATGATCATGTGCATACTCCTTGATCTTGGTTTGACAGTACGTGATTGTGTTTATTGAATATGGGTTTTAATAAGGGAAAATTTGATCCAAGATTTTTAGTTAATACTATTTCTAATAATATATTATATATGAAATTTTATAATTATGATACTATTTTTGGTTCATAAAATTCATTACATTGTAATAATTTTTCTATATTGATATCTTATGCAATAGATATGAGATAAAGAAGAGAATTAATTTTCTTTCTTAAGTTAAATATTTTTCCATAAGTGATGTAATATTATTGAATCAAAGTTAATATATTAAATATATAGTGATATGGGTAGGTCCTCATTCTTAAAAAAACATTATAACCCAAAAATAGTTTAATTATAACTTTTATTTAATTGAATCTAACTATGTAATAATTTATAATTTTTTTAGATAAATGATTGCTTCATTATTTTATTTAACTACATCTAAAGAAAATATTATGATAACTAAATACTTGTACTATATTTTTCAATATAATCCTTTGGAAATTAATTTAATGGTTGTCAATATAATCATACGATATATTGAAGGAATTACTAATACTTATTTATATTATTCTATTAGAAATTATTATAATGTAATTGGTAATTCTGATATATAATTTGGAGTTTATAGGATTGATATATTTAGTTCATGAGGAATGTATAATAAAATTAGTAAAATGTTCATTTATTATAACTTAAAAAAATTAAAAATTATATTATACATATTAGAGGTTCATTATATAGTTTTCAATATTTTTTTCGAATTCCATGGATTAAGAAAAGTTTTTCTCATTTTTATTTCTATATAGATATGATACTTATTTATTACAATAATATTTATGATATTTTAAATTCAAAAATTCCTTTACATTTTTCAATTACTAACCATATGTTATATTTAATTATATTAGAGATCATGTAAATAAAGAATATATTGTATGTGAATTTGTTTTCAATGATAATAAATTTTAATATATTAATAACCATTCGGAAGGAATGATGATTAAAAAATAAATAAAACATAAAAATGGAAAATGTGAATTTTGTTTAAAAAAACTACATTTTAAAGGTAATTTTTTTAAATCCAACCTGTTATATTGAATATATTTTCTAATAAAAATTTGAAATATTGATATTTTATGTTTTCTAGTTATAATAGTTTTTTATTTTTTATTGACGATTTAATTTAATTTTTTATTATTTCTTATAAATTTTTATATTATTTATGAATCTATAAACAGGAACAGATTGAGTAGTTTGGTGTAATATTTTTTAATAACTGTATTTACAAGTTCATTTATCTAATATCTAAATCTATTCAAATTTTTTTATTTATTGGGAGTTTAAATATATGTATTGAATTAAGATGGTTACACATAATTATTACTATAGCCTATTTTACATATTTCAATATAATATGGTTTTTATTTAATTTAATAGAGGATAAAAATCTTAACTGAATAATTATTTTTTTGATTTTTTTTAAAAAATGAATTTATTTTTAAATAAATTAAGATATTTTATAATGGGGAGTGTTTTTTATATTTTCCTTAGTTTTTTAATTCTAAAAAGTGGATGATTAATTATTAGGAAATGAGTTTGTTGATGTTGGTGATATTTTTAATGTTGAAGTTTTTTTAATGTTTTTAATATTACACTACTTAAAATGTTTAGAATAATTAAAATGTTAAAGTTGGAAATTATAGTATGGATAATTATTATTTATCACAACCTTAATAATTAATATATTTATATTCATTAATTATTTGATGTTTGATTTTTTTTACGTTAGTTGGGTATTTTTTGCATGTGTTTTAAAAAAATATGGAACCTTATAAAGGTATGAATGAAACATTTAAATTTATTAATGAACCTTATAATTGTTTTTTGAATATTATAAAGTTTGATCAAAAAATTAAAAACACATTCCATAACTTTTTGAAAACTGTTATACTTTAATTTATATGAAACTTATGATGAAAAATAAAACTAAAAACATTAAGGTTCCATTATTATTTTGATATTTATGTATCTTATTTATATTTTCAATATATGTTTTAATAATGTTTAGGAAATTTAAAATTTTTTGGATCCTTCTATATGGATTTTTATACTTCTATAGTAAGGTTATCCTTCTATGGTGTGGTTATCCCTCCATGTTGATATTATCATTTTACATTAGAGTATATCCGTCTATGTTTTTATCCTTACAAGATTTATGTTGTATACAATTTGAACATTATAAGATCATTTGAATTTTCTAATACTTAAAAACTACTATAAACTTTATGAGCTCTGTATACTATACAATATATTGTATTTCAGTTTCTTTTTATAATCTTTAATCATTCATTATATTATTTTTCCCTTCTTATTTTTAGTGAATTTTGGAAAATTGTTTCAATCTATAGAATAATTATCAAATTTTTAAAACACTCATATCGATATAAACATAGAGATTATGAACTAACTATTCAGAATTTGTTTATAACTATTTATCATGGTAACTCAATGAAGAGATATATACAAAATTTATTACATAAAATATATTAAAGTTGATGATCTGCTACTATGAAGTCTATTATACTTCTATGATAAAAAATGAGGTTCAATTTATGAATATTTTTAGGAGTGATGAGAGTGGAAATACATTAATTTTAATGTCTATTTTATCTAGATTATAGATGGAAATAATTTATTTTAATTTTTGATTATTTATTTATTTAGGGTAATACATTGTAAAGTAATTCTTTTCTTGTATACCTACTAAATAAACATAAAATCTATCCAACTGTAACACAAATATAGAGTTAGGTTATTATCTGGCTGAACATTGGTACATAGAAACATTGGAAATATTATTTTGGGTTGTTTTTTTTTGGGTGTGTAATTGGTATTTTGCATACAAGGATATCACATAAATTTAAAACTAAGGCTGTTAGTGATTTTCACTTCAATCATGTCGAATATAGGGGTGAATTGTAAATGTAGGGTCACATTGATCTAAATTCTAAAAAAATCCACTATTCATATTATTGAATTTTCATTTACATATATGTATTTAATTATTCATTATGATTTATAATTTTAAAGGGTTTGTGGCAAACAAAACTAGGTTGACTAGAAACATTGATCGAGATGGCCCACCAGAAGGTCCAAAGTGATCTATCAATTTCTTCAAGATGTTTCAAAGTACCTAGTTAAAAATATTTGAATAAATAGAGATGATTTAACAATAAAAAATTCCATGTATTATCTCATTTACCAAATAAAAATATACCTAAATAAATCCAAATCATATTACATAGTGGATGTATAATTTCGTAAATGAGGCATAACAAAAAAATTTACAATTATTATAAACACATGACAAACCCTGAGAATAGAGGCTATCCCTTTGATATCATAGTTCAAAACCATATCAAACTACCTAAAAATGAAATTGGGTCTGAGGAGGAAACAAGGTACATGATGCCCATCCCCTTTCATTTTTCCTATAAAACCATGTCAATATACACCCAATGGCATATAAGGGTGTGTGAAAGAACCCATTAGGATAACTCAATGAATAAAAAAATTAATTCACCATGTAACTATTCTATGTAGATTCAAAATGAATATAGTTTTATATACTAGTACAAATAGACCCCCATTTTCAAAAAATTCACCTTTAGCTTTCCATTTTAAAAACAATCCATTTCCAAACCCTTGAAAACAATAATATAAAACCTGTTTGATACACAAATAGTTAGTAAGATGGATTCTGTGACATGAGGACTCCTATGAAACTCCCATCGGTATTGTTAATCTTATTTCCCTACCAAAAAAGTTTCATATATTCTTCTCTAGGTTCCAAATTATATCATTATGTGGAATAAAATAAAAGAAAAACTTTTTCAAATCATAATTATAGAATTTCATTGAATATTTAATTTTCATAAAAATATTTATTCAAAGAAAACGACATTAAAACATTTTTGGTTCCACCAATGTTCTTGTAAGAATCATGGATTTCAATTTAATCCATATAAAAAAATAATTTTTATATTACAAACTATACTATTATAATTTTATAATTAAAATATTCCATGTGAATTAATATATTAAATAGATAATCCAACCCCACAAATTGGGGGAACATTGACACATTTAAATTTGGTGATTGAAATATATATATCTAGTCCTCAAAGGGTAATATCTACAAGGGGAATTCTCATTTAAACACCCATAGCCCACGATCTAGCCATCACATATCCTATAGGTCCCAATGGATCATGATAAAGAGATATCATGGATAAATATAGAGAAAATTGGAGATATTAATAATAAATATGAACATTCATCAAAGAGAAGCACCCAAATCGAATGTTATTCGCCATAGAATAAAGTGGAGTTTCCTATAGAGAATCAAAGTGGGGATTGTTTGGTATAACTATATATTAGGAGGATATTGGATATAAAAATGACCAAGGTTGTTGTGGTAATTTTCCATTTTATGAATTCTTCATGGGTCCCACTATTAGGTAGCATGATATAAAAACACATGTGGTAGAAACTGTCCTATTAAAAATGAAGTACAAAGTTATATATGAATAGTTTCACAGATAAAAACTATGATAATATATTTAAAACCACCTCTTGAACCAATATATTTATATATTACTATAATCTCATAGTTAATACTAACCATATACATAATATGTATTTAGACATTTTCTACCAAATCTCTAAATATTAAACCCTAAACTCACAAAATCCATTAGAGCCTAAAATGAGATAAACCATGAACCAAAATTAAAAATACCTATTACCTTTAGGTAATCACAATTCTATCTAATGTACAACTTTTCCCCCCATAATGCACTCAAGTCTATTGACTCAAAAAACAATAATTCCATCACTTCCTAACTAATGATTCCAATTCCTACATCTCATATCTATCATGTATAAACTACCCTAATCCATGGAGCACTGTAATCTTTTTAACATAGAAAAAATGTCCATGAGATCTATAATCTGGCTGCACAACCATTATGGTATGAAGTACAAGATCAACATCCTCTAATTAAATCATGTTGGAAGGGTCAGATTAATACTTTTTCAAACGGGAAACAAGGAAATATTTTTCAATAGGTGTTAAGATGGAAGAATATTTCAAAAAATAGGTAAACATTACATATATCTCAATGATATTGAAAAGAACAATATAAAATATATCCAACACAACTAACATTCCAAATAGATGATTCCCCAATCAAATAGAAACTATTTAATAACATCCCGAACAACCTTGAATTCCAATGGTCAACTATGGAGATCATTTTAAAGACCTCTCACATTGTAGACTAGTGTAAGTGGTTACATTATTACATTAGTCCAATATATAAGAGATGTCATCCTAGAGGACTGAATTGTTCAGTAATCTTAGAAAAATAGATACATACATGACATTCAAAATAAATTTTTTTTCATATAATGAAACATAGTATTTTCATTGAGAACACTATTGTCCCCTCTATCATATGTATTCATATTAAAAATAAAACACTACCTAATATGATAAAGAAAAAAATATAATAAATTTATGAGATCTGGTGCGTAAAAAGCATATTCAAATAGTAAAAGCTAAATATTATAGGAATAATATAGAAGGAAATATATTTTAATCAAGTAAGTCCATATAAATATTTAGTTAAGATAAAAACATGTCGATAGATATAAAAATATTCAAATAATTACATATACATCAATAATTGAGTTCATGATGATGAAACTCATATTTTTAGACACGTGAAACATAATATAAAGCCATCGTTTCCATACATAATAAACTATTCATTAAGTCCCCAAGGAAAGACATCTTATTTTAATGGGTAAGGCCTCGACTAAAACAAAATCTAGTATTTTATCATGAAACATATAAATTCATCCAGGAGATATGTAATTTCTTCTTCCACCCATCACGTTATAATTCCAATTAATTCCTCTAATTTTAGGGGTGAGACAAAATTTATATCAATATGAATATATAAAAACTAGCATATGAAATGTTAATAATTTTCTCAATGAAAAAAGTTATCATAAACCGTCAAGAATAATATGGTGAATGATATAAAAATACTACATCCCTGGTAAACATATTCATAAAACATCCTATGAAATAAGGTGGATAGTATTAATAGAGTATATACAGAACATAATATTCAACAATGAATGTTTACATAGATTAAGAAAACATTAAAAATATCTCTTTTTAGATTTATTAGAAAAATACCCTATTACATGGAAATAAAATACAGTTCCCTAATATTAGGGAAAATATTTTCCAGTAAATAAGAAGTGTAAATTATTAAATGTAGCATCAATTAATTTAGTGGTAATGATTGTGGGAAATTTCATTTTATCGTATATGTTAAAAATCTTTTCTTTCAAACAATTAAAAAAATATAAAAAACATCCTCATTCAGCAAATGAAAAGAATATTTTTTTAAACCATTTTTTAATTTTTTTTTACATGGTTCAAAATATCATTAATAATAGATTACATAATAGTAAAAATATTCTTGAGAACATTTTTAGAAAGTCATGGACGTGGAAAACTTATGATTTTTGATTGAAGAGACGAAGGACCATAGATTTTCCTAATACAAATTCAAAATCATTTAAAGAAAAATAGAGAGGGAAGTGTTTGTATTGCTAGAATATATCATGAATATATATAGTATAATTAAATATATTTTTCTTAATATTGAAATGTCAATTAATTCTGTAAAGGAATACTTAAACATTAAAAATATTAAATAATGATGAAATTTTGATATAAACCATTACCTTGAGTTCGTATTCCTTATTATGTGTAAAAAAATCTCCTATATTAAATATAAATTATTATAAATATATTCTAGAACTGTTATATATAGATATATAATACCATACTATATTTATTATTAATATTTTATCACATGTTTATTAGAATAACTGTTCTAAAATCACTTTTTCATTTTTCATTTATGTTTTGGTTCAAAAGCTTTGGAATTTATTCATTTATCAAGGATCAATAATCTCTAAAATTTTAATAATTATATATTTACTATATATATTAATTTTATATGTATTTTTACCAATTTATAAAATATATAGATAGAAAATTTAATTACGCCATTCTTGGAGATGGTTGACATTACGTACACATAGACATTGTTTTCAGTTTTTACAAATGTAATGAAATAAAGGAAGTTAATTATTCACATTTAATGAATAATTATAGTTTAATATAAATATTATATATTCGGAATGTACTGAAGGCCATCATTGTTTTTTTAATTTTTTGATAATACACCTTTCAAGGGGTGAGGTGGAACCCTTAAAAGGCCCAAAGTCTTAGAGACAATTACATGACCCGTAGGTCTTAGAGGGAATCATCGAGATAAGAAAACTTGGAACTACTCCTCCCCAGTATATGTCATGATATCGGCACTCCACCTTCACAGGGCTAGTCAGCTAGATGTCCTATGCAAAGATGCACAGACCTGGTACCGATGGAAAATCCATACCCCCTCATCCAATTATAATATATAGTAAATATGAATCACATCTATTGGTGGAGGTTGTTGTCCCCATGTATGCAGGAGTGAAATTATCATTTCCCAATGGTTTGGAAGGTGAAAAGCTAGATATGATTATTTAGTTGATAAAAGAAAAATAATATATTCTAATATATTAAAAGATATATCTTTTATTTCATACGAATGATAGAATACTTTTTATTATGTTTTGATTAAATTTTTCTTAAAATTAAATAGATCATAATATTTTATTGCATAAAATATCATTAAATTTCATGTTTGGGTTAGTCATAACATATTATACATGTTTTATATAGTGTTACATGGAAACAAAATTTATTTTGGACCATAAAGTTTCATTTTTTTGTGTTTTTTATTATTTTCACACAAGTGATTCATATAAAAATATCCCACATATGAGATTTAGATATCTAATTATCCCAAGTGGCCATTTCTCTGTTCACCACATAGATAATATTCCAGAATTGAAAACTCCAAATTAGGTGATTATTATTACATTAGAAACATAATTACATTTAAACATTTCAATATAAGACCTAAAATTCTAAATTCATCATTATCATGACCTATGTTAGGGTAGAGTTCACTGCATGTTTTCTATCATAAATTTTTAGTTTTCTAAAAATAATTTTCATCAATAATTTGATGATAACATGGGATCTATAGGTATAATTAAAGGGATTATTAATTATATGAGATGATAATGGAATTATATAATTATAATTTCACTGGACTGAAGGAAAATTATTCCATTTTGAATGAATTTTTTCAACATGAAATTGTATACATCAAGATGTTAAGAAAAAATTAGAATTACGGTTTATCGATTTTTATATACATTAGTAATTTTCAAATGTGGGAAACTTTTACGTGGATATTTTGGTGTCATGATTCATATTTCATAAACTAATATTGAATACATTTTAAAAATATTTATATTAAATTTAAAATGTAAATTGGCTATGTTAATTCACATACTTAATAGGCTTACATGGTTCCCCTACATGATTCACCTATGTTATTCGCATATGTGAGTAACCTACATGATTAAACTATTAGATTACCCTATATAATTGATCTAAGTGATTTTTTATGTAAATCCCATATTTCAACACCATATATGGATTTTATGTTGGTTTTTTATTTTATACAAGATATTATTAAACCTGTAAATCTTCTATATTTTATATAATTCATAACATGTCAATCTGTAGCAAATTTTTCCTAGATAAAATTAAAGTTGAATTTGTTCTAAAATTACTTATTAATTATTTATAATACATGACAAAATGTTTTAACATGTTTTATAATGAAATAAATGGGATTTTCATGGGTCTTTGTGTTCTTGGATATTCACACTAAAAATTTGGACATCAGATATTTAAATTCAAACAGAATGAAAAATGAAGAGTGACTCACAAATATTATCATCAAGTATTTAAAATATATTAATTCTAATTATTTAATTTTATATTAGATGTTCCAATGTGATCCACTATGTACTTGTTATTTTTCATAATTTTAACATGAACTTTCATAAATATTTTTTTCCTTTTATATATGATACATACATGGATAATCATATAGGAAAAAGTATAGATAACTTAGATGGGTTGAATTCCATCGTTCTTCAGCCTTCAATTTATGAATGAGAGTATACGAGAGTGTATATCATTTCTTATTGATATGTGTATTTTCCCAATAGTTTTGGGCATATGCAAGATCATTATTTGGGATTGATATTGATACACACATGAAGTTAAATGCTCTTGTGGAAGGGCTTCATAATGCTAGTTATGGTGAAAAAATTCAGAATATACTATTGGATATAGTAGTTGTTGTCTTCTTTGATGTTTATAGTTCTTGCAATTCCATGATTATTAATGCAACACATCACACTATGTAGATAAGAAGGATAGATTTACAGAAATAAGTGATGTAACATCAATGGGGTAAATAACAGGAATGAATAACATCTTTATTTACCTGAATATAATTAAACTTTTGGGTGTGTCAGTTCTTCCAAATAATCCCAAGAAGGTCACATATATTTGATGTATACCACTAATCAACCCTAGGCTCATATTTAATATATATATATAGAAGAATTTGAAATTTTAGGGCCTTCAGGTTTTGGAGGTTTCTTCAACACATACGGTGGACTTTTTAAAGAGTTATCTTACCATTATAATAGATTTGTGGTGGCTTATGAGGCTCAGTTATGGGATATGATATATGGAGTTGACTATGTTTTCAAATATAAATAGAACTCTTTATATATAAAATATGAATAAGAAACTATTGTGCAAGACTTGAAAAAAGAAACATTCCTTGGTGAATCCGACCTCATTAGATTGAGGGTCTCAAAAATGTCACTCAAATAAATTTTGTTATGTCACATTCAAATATGGAGGTATCCCATACGGTGGATTATTTTCTGAATAAAGAGTCTATGGATATGAACATGATGTGGTCAATTTGGACCCTATATTATTATGGTTCAATTGTAGAGAATGGCATGTGTAGTTTCATGTACTCTCGTCCTTATAATAATCCCCATAACTTCAAAAATATCTTCACTATTTTTTAATGATTTAGTAGGACTAAATTCTACCACCTTCTATAATTTTTGGTATAATATATATATATATATAATTTATTTAATTACTACATGGAAAATGGTTGAGGATTGTATGAACTATAAAAATCCTGTATTTTTCATGTTATCAACTAATACTCCCAACTAAACTAAAGATAATTTATTCCCATACTACTGGAGATTTCCATTCTACCTCGATAATTAAAAAATATAATAGTACATCTAGTTTTGTGGTTCTAATTATTAATATTATTCTAATATTTTAATAATTTTAAATGGTTACACTACCCATTAAAATGTAGTATTGTGGTTTTTGACTCTCTAACATCATTCATGCAAGGTGTTGTTCTTATTAAGGAAAAGGTAGATTGTTTTAATTGTGAAAGATGGTTTGTGTTTAATCCCCTACAGGAGAAAGGTTTTTTAATTTGGTTTTCACTCCATGAGGTAAAAATTAATTTTATGATTACATTATATTGGTAATAATTGGTGCCATATCTCTTAGTAAAAGAGATGGGTGAAGGGTGGAGTGGGTTATTTTATCTCTGATACACTATATAAATCTCCTGTTTTAATTTTAACTTTTGTTGTTTTAGATTTATCACCTTTACATATATTTTTTATACATTAATTCAATTTGAAATTCCAAATCAAACCCCTATTTTCTATTCTTTCAACTTAACTCTACTCCGATGACTGATTTTAGAGGCTGTCCCCTAGAACATTTTACATTTCTTATTTATTTTTTTCTTACAATTTCCCGACAGAACCATAAAGTGGGGAATAATATTTTTAATATAGATGGAACAAGTACAAATGATGGATGGAATCCAAAAAGACCATCAAATTTTTATGTAAATAACATTGGATATTGGAAATATTTTAAGGAATATATTTTAAAGAAACATAGAATTAATCATTGAACAATTATGGAAAATATATACTATTTATGTAAAGGTGAAAATGATTTTATGGTTAGAAATGATATAGTAATGTACGGTATGAATTATAAGGTGATAAAAATAATATACAGTGCAATAACTAGTAATGTCTGTATTCACGTTTCATCTCGTAAAACCGATCATTAAATCTGGAAAATATTCCATTTTTCACATCATGGTTGTGACAATATAATTACAACTAAGTTAGGTATATTTAGAGTTTAATATAAATAATTTAAAATGCGATTTGATGAAACTATTAATTTAATGCATCAATGATTTACTATACTTTTAAATGGTATAATCTATTTAGGGGATACTACTGAAAATATTATTTTTGGTGAATGAGTTCTTAGTGAACTTCCTTTATAGTGGGATAATAAAATGTTATTTATAGATGAAATAATATTAAATAATATACTATTAATGAAAATATAATATAACTTTTAAAATTTTAGTTATAAAAAGTATATTTTTGAAGAATATAATTTAAATGAAAAAGGGAAATTTCCTTTAAATCCCATGTTACTACATACTCTTCTGATTCTAAGTTAAAAAGTAGTAAAAATAATGTTACAACCTATGTTTTAAAAGGAGGATATATAAAATAATAAATGATACTCAATGAGATCTCATAATGACTATAATAATGATGATCGCAAGGAAAATAATAAAAGTAATCACAATTCTAATTATTCTATAGAATTAACTGGTTATGAGTAAATAAAAAGGGGGCATATCTATCTTGAATCCCTGAGACTGAAGAAAGAAAATAATAGTAGAATGAAATATAAGAAATACAATAATGAAATGGATGTTATATGGAGTTTTACTAATGAATCTAGTATTGAGAAAGAATTTCTTTCTAAAAAGGATGTTATTTTTTTTTTTGTTTTAATACTTCAGCAAATAAGGTAACTAATTGAACTAATCATTCCCCTTATGAATATGAATACGAAAAAATAACCATTGATGAATTCCATAAAGGTCTTGATAGACTTGAACATAAATGTGAAAAAGTTACTATTTTATGCATGAACCGTAAGAGACAAAAAAAGGATGTTCATAAGGTAAATGGAAATATGAAATATTTATAGGATGATAATTATTATTCCCATAATGATCCAGAAAAATATCAAGAAAATACAAAAAATAATATTTATGGAAAATTATTAATTAAATTGAGAGGTTTATTTTATATATAAATATATTAAATTTTATATAAGTAATTTTTATGGAATTATTATGGAGAATGTAATTCTCAAATTTGACGTTGAAGGTTTAATGTCAAATATTTCCATTTTTTCATATCAATGAAAACATTGCTAGAAAGGTGAGTATTAATAAAGTGAAAGAAAGAGAACCAATCTTGGTTATGATAGTTATTTACCAAAAATATTCAAGAAATTATTTTTTAAAATATATAATGGAAGTAAATATACGGCCACATGTTTTAGAATTCACACAATGTGTCACTATGCAAATGAGTTTTCCTTTATAATTACACAATATATTAGAGAAACTATTAATTTTTAAATAAGTCATCAAGTTTTACATTTTATGTAAAAATATTCTTTAAATCTATTTAGGTTCCCCAAAATTCATATGATAATCCCTTTACATCATTATTTTCATGAATACCAACAAAATCCAATTTTTTTCGTAATTTTTTCTTAGGATAAGCAGATTGTTTGTTTAGTACATGGATAATAGTTTTTCAAGAAACATTACTAGTGATATTATAAATTTTATATCATTAAATAAATGTTATGGAGGTAATGTGACCTATGTTGACAATTAAAACGGAATCATAAAATCTTTTGGTGAATATGGAATTTTTATTTCTATTATTATTTCAAATATTTTTAATGTTGAAGGTGTAAAACATAATTTAAGAATTATATCACACATATTTGATAAGGGAATGATTGTTAAATTTAAAAATTATAAATTTATTAAATTTAGGATAAATTAATTTTGATTTATGAAAATATAAAAGATAACATTATTTCAACAAATTTTATTGAATTAAATGATCAAAATTTAAAAATATTAACTATTGAGAAATGTATTAATATTTTATGGCATAAGAGTTCATGAAATTCTAATTTCAGGTTATAACATATGTTCTCCAAAAACCAATCTGTTCAATAGTTATCAAGACTGAAAGAGGATAACACCTTTTTATATGATTCATGGTTGAAATAAAAACAACAAAAATGAAGATTAATATCAATTAAAGTAGTAAAAATTTAACATCCTATATGTCCCACTCATTTAAATTCAGTTTTTCTAATTAAACATTAATGTTTTGGAGTTAAAATATATTATTTTTTTATTATTGAAGATTTTACAAGATATACATCACCTTTACTTTCTCACTCTTACATCTAAATATTATTCTATGATTGTTACATTTTTAATTTGGTTAAAAATGAGAATGTACACATAAAAATATATATTATATTTTATCTTTGTTTATAGATACATAATATAGAATTTATCCATTTTAGTAAAGATATTGGGTTTTTTTTACAATTTTTCAGCATGTAAAAAACAAAAAAATGGTGTAGTAGAGAAGAAAAGTAGAACTCTTCCTGAAATGGGTAGAACAAGGTTAAATGAGTTTAACTTACTTATGTATTTTTTGGTATAAGTTTTTAATAATTTTATTATGTTATTAACAATTTTTTTAACTCCACTATTGAAAAATAAACCTTACCAACATTGGAAGTGAAGAAAACCTAAAATTTGTTATTTTCCAGTGTTTGGATGTAATGTTTTTATTCTTTAATATTAGGGATTCTTTGGAATAATTTTTAAAAATGTAATGATGTAATTATATTTGGAAATTCAATTAAAAGTAATGTATATAGATTACACAACAAAATAACTATGGTTATTTAATAACAAATTCATGTTATGTTTTATGGAAAATACTTTGATTAAAAGAGAATATGATATTTTTCATGTAGAGGAATAATTTAGAGACAATAATTTTGAAGGTGATTCACCTAATGACAAATTTACTCATGTTGGAGGGGGGGGGGTTAATAATTATTCTCAATATAAACATATTCATTAAAAATAATTAAATGTGAATGAGAGAATCCCATAGATAATGTTATCGATAAATTATAATCAAAATATCAAACTAGAAAATATGTTATGAATATTTTTTCATATCATTATTTTATTACGACTTTTGAATCTAATAATATGGATTCAACATTATGTGAATATAATTGGATATTCGTAATGAAAAAATAATTCAATTAGTTTACTAGGAATAGTGTGGGGAATTTACTTTCACCACTATAAAAATATATTGTTATTTCAACTATGTATAACTTTAGAGATACTCAGGATGAATCTAAAAATATAATTAAGAATCAATCTATATTACTAGAACAATGATATTATAGAGAATATGTTATATATTTCATAGAATCATTTGCACCAAATTTCAGGTTAGAATCAATTATGATATTATTGCAACATGTTTATTTTCATGGTTTAAAATTATTTCAAATGGATATCAAAACTTCTTTTTGGAATGGATATTTTTCTAATGATTTATATATTATAAAACCCCCTATTATTGAAAATAAAAAGTTTACTGAATGTGTTTTTAGGTTTTATAATTCATTATGTGGTCTAATACAAGCTCCTCAATCTTATTAAAAGGATAACTCTTTTTCATTTATTTTTTTGATAAATTAATATTTAATACAAATTTTTTATTGAGAATTTTTTAAATAATATTTTACTAATAAAATATATTTAGACAATATTTTATTTTCTGATTTAAATGAAGATATTTTCAATGAATTTTTAAATTTTAGGAAGTCTTATTTTTATGAGTATTATGGTGGAGTTAAAATTCTCTCTTGATTTGAATGTTTTTAAAATATATGATGGTATCCTTCTAAATCAGTCATAGTATTATAAATAATTAGTAAAGAGATTTAGTATATAATCCTTTAAATGTGAAAATCCTCCCATGTGAACTTCTTGAAAATGAAATTTGATAAGTATATAAAATCTTTTGATGTTAGTGACTATAGAGTAATTTTTCTAAGTATATCATATTTTTCTTCTTCTAGTTATGAATTAATTTTTTCATTTTTCATGTCTTTATGATATAAAATTGAACATATATAATGTAAAATAAAATCTTGTAAAATAATTATAAAATATTTTAAAAGTTACATGAATATATGGTTAATTACCATCTAAGAACTAATTTTTATTTCACAAGTTATTAATATTTTTATTTTACTGCATTCATGATAGATAGAAATGGAACTTAAAGTATATTCCCCTTACTTGGTAGATATTTATTTTAATTTGCATGATATAAAAAAATATGTTTTCTCTTTTAAATTATGAAACTATATATATTTATACTATATCATGCTTTCTCAATATTGTCCAGTAAAAAGACAATTTCTAATTTTTCTTTTTATTTTTGTATGGTTACATTTTTCTATGAAATAATTATTCTATTTATATATCAAAAAATACATTGAAAAAACTCAAGAACTAATAAAATTTATGTTATGAATCATTTTCTTAGAGATCAAATAAAAAAAGAAAATCTAAGTCTGTAATTTTTTCTTCATAAAATCATCATGTTTATATCTTTATTAAGCCAATGGATTTTGATTATTTTTATAGAATTATTTTTGATCTTGGTTTTATGATTAATTAAATCTATATTTAAATGGTATGAATATAGAGGTAAATGTTTGCATGTTTATATTTTTAAATATTTAAATTTCTGAAATATGGTATTAGTTTTTTATATTAATATTTCTTAATTTCATTTCATATTTGTGCATTGTAATACTATTTTATGCCTTCTAATTATTACTAGAAGATGTTAAATTATATTATAAACTTTCAATTTTATATAAATGAAAATTTTATGAAGGTATGTTTATTATTTTTCATAAAAATATTTTTCAATTTCATCATGATTTAATGTGTCCTGAGAAAAAAGGATTTTAAATATACATGTTTCATAATATTATTCATAATATTTATATTTATTCATATGAAATGAATTTTTTATTAATAAATGATGTAACTTAATAAATTAAAAGAGTGGTAAAGATATTTATTGATGCTATAAATTTTTGACAATTTCAAACATGTATATATGTTTTTAAATTATTATTGATTTTGAAATTATTAGAAAGAGTGGAATATTGAGTGTCTTGTTGTGCCATTTTATATATATACAAATAAAAAGATATTTTTTTATTTAAATTGTGAGACTTGGTACTTTTTATTATTTTTGGAATAAATTATTCATAATGTTGATTAGATCACAATATTTCATTTCATAAAATTTCATTAAATTTAATGTTCTCATCCGTCATAACATGTTCTATATGTTTTATATTGTTTTCCTAGTTCAAAATTGTTTTAGGACCATAAAATATCTTTTCTCAGTGTTTTTAGTATTCACACATAAGTTAATCATGGTTATTATTATCTTGCATAAGGTATTCACATAGCTTATTCTCCCATATAACCATTTCATTATTCACTACATAGATTATTTTTCTAGAATTGGGTAGATTTTATATTTTAACCATAACATGGGCTATATAACTCCAAATAAAATGAATAATATTTAACTGTAAATATAAATGATTGTTTTACATTTCATTATAGAACAAAAAATTATAAATTGATCATTATAATATCTTAAATCACATTAGAAGTAACTATATGTTTTTTTATAAAATATGTTACTTTCCAAACCTAATTTTTCATATTATTTTTATGAAAACATGAGATATATATTTAAAAGTAATTCGATTCTTGATTATATAAAAAGATAATGAAATTATATTGTTGTAATATTTCTAATGATAATGAATATTCAGTCATTTTGAAGTTCTGTATAATATCTGAAATTGTATAAGTCAACCAGTCTATAGTTTTCAAAATTCGGATACATTGATTTTTGGATTCGTGAGTAATCTTCTTTAATGATAAATATATACACGCATATTCTGATATATATAAAATATTAATTAAATTAATATTATATATATACTGAATAATTTTTTGTAAATTTCTAATGTAAATCAACTATGTTGATTTACTTAACTAAATTTCATACATGATTTACCGATGTGATTATCCTATGTGATTATGCCCCATGATTTTCCTATGTGATTCAAAAATCACATTCTACTATGTAAATCCCCTAAATGTATTTTCTTAAGTTTTTTTAATTATATATTAGATATTGTAAAATCTGTAAATATTCACTGTTTTATGTAATTCATGAAATTTCAATCTCATTCATGCTTTTATGGATAAAATTAGTATTCTATATGTCTTATAGTTGCCTAATAATTATTCAAATCCCACAGAAACATTTTTAACTTATTTTATGAGTAATTAAATGGGATTATCATCGGTTCAAGTGTGCATAGATAATCTAACTTTAATGTTGGACATGAAATATTAAAATTCAAACAGAATAAAATATGAAGAGTCCATCTCGAATATTATAACTGATTATTTCAAGTATAATAATTAATATTATTAATTTCAATGTAAAATTTTCTATTATTTTCCAATTTTTATTTTTTTTATATAACATCAAGGTGAACCTTCATAAATACTTTTCCATTTAAAAATGATATACACATGCAATATCATTTGGGAAACAATCATAGACAAATCTAAAGTATATTATTAAAGTTAAATGTGTGATTCATGGTTTTAGAATAATTAATATTCAATGGTAATCATATTTTAATGTTTTTTTCACTAAATTAAACTATATTATAAAAATAGTTTATAGAATGAGTATAATAACTGAGGGTGGGGATTAATTGAACCATCCAAGTGCTATATTTTCTAGTGAACAACATCTAAACCCAACTGAACTAAAAATCATTCCATCCTATGTTGCAAGCGATTCCATTACCGCCTTGATACACTTGCACTAGAACTAGACCTCTGATTCTATGGTTCTACTTATTCGAATTATCTTTCTTTCTACATAATTTCATAGGTTATACTAATAATTAAAATTTTGGATTATGGGTAGTGACTCCCAAAAATATATTAGGCCTTGGGATTTTACTCCATGCTAAAAAGGAATAATATATGAATTTTCACTCTAGATTTTATGAAGGGATGATTTTTTTGGTTTAATCCTCCATGAGAAAAAGGCTTTGTAATTGGTTTTTGACTTATGGTTGGAAAAACTCATTGTAAAATAAATTATATTGATTATATTAGGTACATTCTATATTATCTCATGAGAAGGTTAAAGGGTGGAGTTAGATAATTTAGATCATCTCCACTATAAATTATCCTATTTTAGTTTCTTTTTCTATTACACTTTATTATCATTATAACTATAAAATATCATTTAAATTTTGTAGTTTATTTTAAAATTCCGATTCAACCCCTCTTATCTATTTTTACATATTAACTGTAGATCAATAATGATATTATTAATATAGAAGTATAACTATATCATACATATTATATATAAAAATTAAACCAATAATAATTCCCATAATTAAATTATAATGACGAAAAAATAATTTTTATCACTATATAGAGATGGTAAGTTGTACGTACATATGAGTGGCACATTCACTTATCATTTTATTAGATATAGTGTGGAAAATAATTTATTTATAAAAATGATAATATTTAATTTTATATAGGATAATAATGAAACAATTTTTTGATAAATATTATATATTTGGAGGATGTAAAATGAGAATTAAAAAGAGTGTGTCCTGTTAAGGAGATCAAAAATTCATTGGAAGAACACCTTCGGATATCCACATTGACCATATGGTTGGTCCTTTGGGAGGGAAAGAAAGTTCTGAATGGGTATTGGGATATTTAGACAGAAAATTGTAATGGTTTCTTATGAATGAATTAACAATGTGGTGTAAATATGAGAAATTGTGGGTGTCCATTAACAAGTGTTGAAGATGAAACACTTTTAATTTCATTAAAAATAAAATATTTCATTTCCAATATCATCAAAAATGATTAAAAATATATATAAATATTATTTTTGTATAGTATTAGGGTGTAATACCATCATGAAATATAATTTTTAAATATTTACTTGATGTTTTAAAACATATCTTTTGGTTTAACCTCATAGTTAACCCAATTTTTCTTTATCCTAGGTAATGGATCTTTCAGTCTTATAGGGATATAATTTTACCCATAAGGAAAATATTGATGCTTAAATGGAAAATGTATGATATTTTACACCATATATTGTCCCCTTTACCCTAATTAATTACTTTAATGATGTTTAAATTATGTAATAAAATACTATTTTCATAATATATCATTATTGTCCATTTTGACACTATTAAACTAATTTCACTTATATTTAGTATATAAATTTTTTATTTTACATATAATCTATTAAGTGAAACTAAATATGTCATATTAATATATTAAATTCACAGAACAATATAACTCATTATAGTTATATAACTTGAACCATTTTTATATATTTTTTGTATTGTTCAATTATTTGAATAAATACTACATCGACATTATAGAATAATTTAAGTTAATAAAATAAATACATAACAAATAAATAATTATAATTTAGGAAAATAATTTCATTACAATTTAAATATAAAATTTGATTGATTCCAAATCATTTTTTTTATATATTAACACATATGGAATTTTTAAAAGTAAGAGAGTGATATTTTTTACATTATTTTAAATGTTATATGGGTCGTTTAATGTAAAATTTTCTCTTAAATAATTATATTTAGTGCCTACGATTTTATGTTTATAATTTCCTCTATTTATTAATAATTAATACATAATATAATGGAATTATTATTTTGTTTGGACCTAGATTTACACAATTTATCTTTTATGGAGGTGATAAATTTTACCTCCACTACTATTTATAACACCTATAAATAAATGAGAAATATTAAAAAAATCATGCTCCCGATTAAAAATATGGAATCTATATTATCAAATTCATTCTCTATAAATGGATGAAATTAAGTTCATGAAAAATATATACAATGTGACCAAAAAAACAATGAGAGAAATAAAATTTTTACATATAAAAATTGATTTATTATTATAAAATAAAATTCAAAAAATTCAATGAATATTAAAAAAATTAATGAATTATATATATATATATATATATATATTAAAAACTAGTTATCCAATGGTGATTATTTTAAATTATTAATTTAAAAATATTTTTAATGTAAAAACATTTTTTATAGTAAAACATCCCCCTTATTTTAAATTGATTTCTTTATTGTTAAATAAATAATTTATTTCATACATGTTTCAACCGTACATTATCTTAATATATGTATTTTTATTAATACCCTAAAATCTAAGAGATTCAATATATCTAATAAATAATATTTAAATTGAAGATCATTTTTCATTTAAACTCAGTGTTATTTGTAACAGATGTTATCAAAGAAATCCAATTTATTAAATATCATATAAAATCTCGGGTGGGGGGGGGGTTACATTTTTTCCCCATAAAATACTTATTCATTAAAAAATATATTACTCAAATGTGCATAAATTATGATTTATCTTCTATATTACATCCTTAGTGAACTATATATAATTCTAAAATTTATGATTTCACTATAATAATTTTTCTATGTGTGTAGTCTGCTTTCGTAGCACATTATCCCTATGGAAAAAATCCCAACTAGATGTTCCTCATAATAAATAACTTTCTATAGTGGTATGACCATTGAGTTTCATACATATGAAGTATTGGGTTTTTAAATTCTTATTATCAATTCATTAAACAAATTAAAAAACTTTGGAGATGTTTGGTGGATGTTTAGACAATAAACTACCATCCTAATATGATAAAAAATATTTAATTTCCTGAAAAAAATACATGGATTTCCCTTATAACCAAATCTCCTCACCCAATTCTAGGGTGATATTCATTGGAATAAATTTTCACCAACATCAAAATATATATTTTTTATGATTTTTAGTATATATTTTTTCCAAGTATCATCTATTACCATGTTCTACATGATGATACTAACATTCTCTTTACTTTACTCAACTCGGATACATTAAAATATATTTCATTATCCAAATTTATTCTGTCACATCGTTGTTATACATTCTTTTCAATTTTTTTGATTCATATAGAGATATTTAAATAATTTTTTTTGAAAGCTATTGTTGTAAGAAAATTCCACTAAATGAAGGATTTCATCCCAACCACCATTCAAATCCCTAAATATCATTAGTACTAATGTAATATATTTTAAAAAATTATCTCACAGTGGCCATGTATATGATGATGATAAGTTGTGGAAAATATCTACTCGATATCAATATTTCACTGAATAAATTTACAAAAAATTAATGTAAATATTAGTTCCTGATTAAATATAATAAAAAAAAGTACTCATAAAAACATACCACTAGCATTATATAACTTATAAATAATTAATCAATAGAAAAGTATTATCTGATGTAAATAAAGTGTGTTCACTTAAAAAGGTGATCATCTATGACCCATATAGAGTTTTATACTATATAATTTTTGGGGATTCTAATGATGAAATCCAACGCGAGGTTTTACCACTTACATTCTTGTATAGGTAATGGTTGTAAAATTAAAATATATTTATATCTCTCACCCATCATATACAAATATACCCAGAAGAAAGATATATTTTCTAAAATTCATATATTTATTTTTTCAACAGTAAATAATCTTTTATATCATTATACATATTTTTACATCCAGAATGAAATGATAATGAAAAACTACGAGCCTCGTCTAATAGACCATTATTTGAATTTGGTACTGATAGAACACATACATGATTCTTGAACCATTCATTCCATCATAATAATCGTAAAATTTATGAAAATTTCACCAACTTTTATATCTATAAATCCTTATTCTGGGCCACTTTAATTCTCAAATGGATAGATGGTTGAAGACTCATTTGAGAAACATAAAATATTTCCCATTTCTTCATGATTTCTATATCTATAATTTGAAAATTCATAAATATTTGATCTTTTTTATCCTCATCAAATATAATCTATCATAATAAGTTTGACTATGAGAATATACCACCTTCTTCACCTTCCCAGGTAGTAATGGTTTGAGTAGTCATAATAATTAATAACCTCCTATGATCTTCCGTCTCACAGATTGAACACTATATGTGTGAAAATACACATTAAAATTATATGACTAGTGTAAATGTCATAACATTATCTAAAAATATAATGTCTCCAAATATTCAATGAAAACAATACCATATCTTTCTGTAGACCATGATTTATAAGGTTTTCTCATGTAATTTTAGTTGGTGAGATGCATAAGGTATCATAATATCATTCATCATGAGTTTCAATCCCAATTTGTTCATTAATGTGTCACTATAGATTACAAATCCTTATTCACTATAGGGTACTATTTGTAAAGATATAGTAACTAATATTATATTTAATTATTATAATATTTCTTGAAATTTATCATTTTAAAGGAACATGGTTCCCTTAGGAGTTAACATTTTGAGTGTGAAGGACATCCTTGAGAATTCATCACAAAACATCGATAATTATCACCCAATCCAAGAAAATAATGGATCTCAATCACCACGGTTGGTATAGGAATATGGTCAACAACATCTATATTTTATGGATATTTATATAAAACTTTTCTTGATATTATGTTCCCCAAATATGAAACTTTTTACAAACAATATTCACACTAGAAAAATTTCCATACATCATATCCTCACTTAGGGACTTAAGTAAAATCCTCATGTGATATTCATGAAAATCCTTAGTCTTGTAATATATCATAATATCATCTATAAAGACTAAACCAAACTAAAAAAGGTATTATATAAAACTCTATTAATTAATTCTCAGATGATAGAAGAGGCATTCGTATGAAAAAATTCCATCACTATAGATTCATAGTGTCCATACCATGTGCGCAATTCTGTCTTCAGTATATCCTCCTCCATGGACCATAATTGATGATATAAAAAATTATGGTCAATATTTTAAATTTATTGGATTTTAATGAACTGAACTAAATACCCTCTCTAAATGGTACCCAACCTGGCACATCACATAAACAAATGGAGTTTTTGATCCCCACATGCTTGTGAATAAGAACCGAGAATCAGACAACAACCATAGGGATTGATTTTACCCAATTACAACACCAATATAGAACATATTTAAATAAAAGTGACAAAAAAATATGAAAAATGAATTCAATAATTGAAACAAATAAGTACAATAGAAGAAAAACAAGATTATAACAATCTCCAAGTACATTCCCAACTTTATGTACTAAAAAAATAGGATATACAAATACTCCATGTGATTTCTTTGGAAAAAATTCACCATTTTACTACCCATCTACCCAGACATAAATGAGAAAACATTTCTACATCACTAACGTTCCTTGAAATTACCTATATCAAAATACAAAAAATGTATACACAACACAGAAGAAGTGAACAAGGTTTGGGATAACTTGAATAGTAGGGTCCCACCCAGGTGTTCCATAACAAGTCTCTGTACAAACAATTCATCTATATTGATTTCTAAAAAAATGGAATTAATAAAAATAAATTAGTATTATCAACAACATGGTATCTAATTTCTATTTTTAAAAAATTACAAAGAAATGGAAGGCAGATTAATTTTATAGTAAAATTAGTTATATCAAAATCAGAAAATAGTACAAAGAATAGGTAAATCATCCCACATAACTGAAAAGGTCATTATACCAGACTACTTGTACCACACCAAATTACTAGTGGACAAAAATTCCATAGAACAAAATCCTACAAAGCTGAGAAGCAATACATTAGTGAACCTCTATATGATTCCAAACATGTACCTAGGAAAAAGGCATTGGGAGAAGAAAAAATCCCTATGAGGGTAATGTGGCTTATTTCTTTACGCTAAAAATTCAAGCTACATACCTAAGGCTTACCATATATTGTATTTCATATGAAATTTCAAGGATTTGGGATTACCAGTTTTTCTATTTTACAAAACAACTAGAGAAAATAAAATTTATATAACAAATCCATTTACACACACAAAAAAATCATGGAAAATATTTTTAAATCAATTTATAAAAACAGTATCAAAACCATATATCGATTAAAGGCTATATATGAAACCACCAACCTAAAAACATTGGGTTTCACTCTATCATGAAGGATACACCAATAATAAGAATAAAAAAATGATAATGGAGGCCCTATAACCAATCTACCCAATATGTAGTTGGTCCAATTCAATAAAAATGTTGGTAGAGAAGAGGAAACCATACATTCCTCAAGAACCCACAACCACCACAAAACAAACAATAATGGAAATGACCCATAAAACAATATTTTCAAAAGGATCTAGAATAGAAATAGAAGGAATTATCATAAAGGATCAATGGATCTAATAACACAACACCATTGTGCTACCTTGATCAAGGAAATGAAGAAGAAAAAAGGCCTACTCACCCAAAGTGATTAAACCCAACTAAAATGGTGATCCAACATTGAATAGATCAATCTGGTATGAATGGACACTCCCAAGGTCATCTGATAATACATATAGGTTGGGGGAAAAAGTGATTCTGGAGAATTAAATGAAATGTAATTTTCAAGACAGACTAAAAAGAACTTCTGGGACAATAACATAGTCTGTAATAAATTTACACAACATATAATCCATGATGATAACATAATCTATAAAACACTTTATAGTTTTGATTATTATTTATCTATTATAAAATCACAAAGTGTAGCCATTACATAAAATGAAATCCTTTCATGTCGTGTAAACATTTCATGAATTGTCTCTAGTGACCAAGTACACATTGTGTAAACCCTTTACCTATCATGTAATCACATAACATACAATATAAAACTACATATCCAGATTGAGCATCCACCAAACTCTGGGAGAACCTAAAAAACCCATTAACATTACAAAAAAAAATTCATCCCGGAACATTAATTAATTTTCCCAAAAAACTATCTCTATCATAGGGAGTCCCAAGAGGAACCCAATTAAAGAGAAAAAAAAGAAAAGAGTGTTGAATTATCTGAATGTGGGTAATGGGATGTTAGAAACTCCCCACTATAAGAATTATTTCCCTCATAATTAATTTCAATGAATGAAGTTTGGTAAGGAGGTTAGGTCTTTTCTACCCCATCAACGACTCATTCTCCCTTGTCGCATGAGTGTTTTATCTGTATATCTATAACACTATGAAAAATGTAATATAGTTTCCACATAGGTTATTGAATTGAGAGTAAATTATCTCAACATGATGATCTATAATAGAAACATTGTGCTTTAACTTAATCTCCTCCCAACTCATAACTTGAGAGAGATCGGAATGATATTTCATGAGCTATGATTTGTGGAAAATTTCATGAAAACCCTTCAACTGAGTTGTAAATTCCAATCAATAAGTAACACAACCAAGTCACACAATAGACTCAAATAGTCCAACAAACATAGAAGCCTATATTCTCTATTTTTAATGATGATGGTGACCCAAATGGGGAGAAACCTTCAAGAAAACATGTTGACCTACTTAATACTCCAAAGGGAAGCATCATTGATTTCGATAAGACATTTTTTGTCTCTATGTCGTAACCATATGTCATATTATATTTTTAATCCTCACAGACATCTCCTGAACCAAAATATATTAAACTAAATTTTCTTAACCCACCACTTCCAAAAATATATATGATTTTCAAGATCAACTAGACAAAACATCAAAATGATCCATTTTCATATACAACTAATAAATTTTGTTATAATAAAACTATACCATCCCTAGATTGATATCCCATGATCCACCAAAATCAATGACATATGCACAAAGCATGTCTTCCAAAAAACGAAAATAATTATTTGTCTGGACATTGGTTTGTGAATGATAAACATTACTCAATATGACATGATTTCCCATCACATTGTGGAGACTTTTCCAAAACCTCGAAGTAAACCATTGATCTGTGATGGAATAAACTGAAGAAGTAATTCCACATAACCATACAAAAACATCATTATATATCTTACCCAAATCATCAACTTTAATGGTGAACCTGATAAAAATAAATTGAGATTACATTGTTAACCGATCAATCAACACCTATGAATATTTCCTACCTTTTTGTTTCCATGGTAATCCAACAACAAAGTACATGGATAGTTATTCCAACTTCCAAAATGGAACCGAGAGAGGCTAAAGAAAAGAAGATTCTTTAAAATTATTTTCAATTATATATTGGTACGTGTAATAGTGGGACACATAATCATTAATTTCATGCTTTATACCCACCCAATAGAAGTTCCATATCATATAAGAATATATCTTTTTAGTGCCTGGATGGATAGACCATGATAATCTATGACAATTTGAAAAAACTGGGAAGCTCGGATACAGTGGGATGACAAAATAATCCCAAAAACTGATAATATAATCTGAATAGGGAGACCAAGATAAAATAATCTCCAAACCATATAGGGTTTCATGAATTCCTTTGAACTCTTCATAATGCTACTAATTCTATATAATAGACTCATGTAGAAATGATGTTAAGTAAAAACTATTCAGAACTATACTGAAAATATCCTCATTAACATCCAGATGAAACTAAGAAAAAATTCCCATATGGTTCCACACTTCCTTCATTTCCAAAATAGATGGTGGTGGAAATTTCCTCATAAGAGAATTGATAATGACATTCTATTTCCATGAGGTGTATACGAAATCAATTTCAATTGTTTGAAGGTATTCCACCAACCAACTATGTCTAGTATTCAATTTCCTCTTATAAATGAGACATCTTAAAGTGTTATGTTCATAAAAGACTACTAACCTTTATCCAAAAAGATAATACTACCAATACTTATATGAAGGAATAAATACCTCGACTATTGATGTTTAAGTGGTTATTTCACAACTTTATATTGGTGAGAAGAAATCCAATTCATCCTAATGATAACATAAATTATATCCATTGTCAATAAAAATAATATCATGGAATAAATATTTATTAACTATTGATAGAAAACAAGGAATAAATTGACACCTCTTCCCTATCCTCTTTCCAAGAGGTGTATTTAACATTATAAAAACTAATATGAGTTCCTTTGGAAGGTTATGAATATAAAAAAAATGGTATTATACAAATGAGTGGGAAATACCAATATCAAATAAAGAAACTAACACTGAAAATTCAATAATGAAGGTACTTACCACTATTGCTAGACCCACACATACCTCCATTGGAAGCTCATCTCATGTGGGATGGCACTTCACTCATTAAGCATAAGGATGGAGACCAATATTATTTTATACATATGACAACACCAAAATTACTATTGGATCCAAAAATTCCTCACCATATGAAGGATTAATCATTTTTTTGATAGAAACATTTTAGATGACCGTAACACCCAAAGATCTTACACATCATTGATGGTGAACAACAATAATGTATTGTGTGGATGAATGTTCCACATTGATGGAATATAGATGGAACTCCACTAGCTGGAACAGTAGGTGATGAAGAGGCATGATTTAGAGAAAAAACTCCACCGATCCTATAATGATCTAACCACATTCTCTTTTTCCCCGATGTTCCACTGAATATTCCACTATGTGAAATTAAAGTGGATGAATAAACAACCTTTACAATTATATTCATATCTTCTATCATTTCCCAAACATCTATATCCAGGTAGGTTTACATATTCACCACAAATAACAATGATTTGACATCCGTTCATAAACCATATTGGTACTTAGAAACCTTCTCTGAGTCACTCTTCACAACCTCTAGTGAAAAATGAACCATCTTAACAAACATATTGGTATACCTTGAAAACACATGTTCTTCTTCTGTAAATATTGGAACTATAGATATTTATCAATCATTAATGACTATTGACAAAACTACTATAATAATAGATTATTGAATCACATCAAGTCCGAACCCACTTTCTTATCTTCCTATACCATGGAATCATACCAATGCATTCTAGGTCCCTATTTATGAACAATGTAGACTTCATCTTTATGTTCTAAAGTGTATTCGGGAAGTTAATGATATGGTAAATATTGTATTGTTAATAATTAACCTATTGAGGTATATTCCTTAAATTAAATCATGGTGTATTCTTGTACAATAACTTCCGTGATCAATCCATGTCTCCTCCAGCTCATAGTTGTACATCGAAAATCACTTTCTAATCATGTTTCACATTCTGGCCAACAACACAAAATGATCACATGACCACCTTGATTCAATTATGATCTATAAATGGATTCCAATGACTATCCACATATTTATCCTCCTGAGGAACTTGTGAAACATGTCTCAAATACATACTATGACACACTAAAACAATAGAACAATCAAAAAACAGAACAATCACAATTCTGTATAGAAAACCCATAAGTAAAAACTAGGATTGACCCAAAGAACAGAAAATAGGAGACACACATCCCAACATCCCATAAAAATATTAGTTTCATCACATTAACATCTAGCCACGAAGACACAAAAATATACATCTAAAGGCCTAAAAATCAATTTTTACTATACCAATTATCCCAATAAAAGGACTCTTGAGGAAAAACCATAGATGGTTCAAAACTATAATGGACCTACATGAATACCCTTTTAAAATAGTTCCCAAACCAACCCGTTATATACCCGAATGAAATTCTTAATCCCTGTGTTTTGGAGAATAGAACCTAGGAATCACACAAAATTTATAAGGAATTATTTTCCACAACTAGAAATAATAACAGGGAACAAATAAAAATAATAGAGAAAATAGTTCAAGAAAAATATATTCCATAACTGAAAGTAGACACCTGAAACCAAATTAAAACAAGATTATAATAATTTAAAAGTATATTTCAAAACACAATGGACTAAAAAACATGATAACCAATAAATCCATGAGATAGAATTTTCAAATCTTAAACATCTTCACATATAGATACCAGGAATCAGTTGACCAAAACCTTGATGCCTCACCGTAGAACCTTGTCTTTCCCTACACCAGAAGACATGAAATGGTATATAAACCACTAATAATGTTTTCATGTGTGAGATAATAAGAAATGATGGGTCCCACCTAGGTATTCAATAACAAATCCTTATATAACAATTCATTTATGGTCATTTTTAATAAATATTGCATTATTAGAAAGAAATAAATTTTACCAAAATCATATTAAAAATTTTCCCTTTCTAAAATATTCTTAAAACAAGTCCGGAATATCAATTTCAAAGTCAAATAAATCATATCATTTTCCCAGTAAATAAAAACATTACATCATAGGTTAATCATTCTATGGAACATAACTTGTACGGATAGCAGACTACTCATACGAATAAAATGACATGTGCATAGAAAGTCCCTATAACACATGCCTAAGTAGTAGAAAAAACCCCAAGATTGAACCTCACAATGATGTATAACATGTCCCTATAACAACATACCTAGGGAGAATATAAAATCAATATGATTGAATCCCCTGACGGTGACATGGATGTTGGACCTAAGACAAATATTTAACATAAATACCAATCATATCCCATGAGTTTCACTTCATAAAACATTTGAAAATTTTGAAAATATAGATTTTTACATTTTAACAAATATAAGGCAAGAAGTCTTCTATCACAAATTGATATTCAAATAAAAAAAATCATCAAAATTTAGTTATAATTCAATTTATAAAGACATATAAAATAAAATTCACCAAGCATAGGATAGAGATAGAACCACCTACCTCAAAACATAGTTTCACACTTACTTATGAAGGATCTTCCAAAATGATGATTGAATCAAGAAAAACTAAGTCACTATAACCAATATATACAATTTTGATTTTTTATAATTAAACTAATGGGTTGTAATAATAGATCAAAACATAAATACCTCTAGAACTCGCACCAGCGCACCCAAACTATCATAATAAATGACCCCCATTGTTAGATTGCACAATTGAACTAGAATATAAATACAAGGAATCCTTATTATGGGTCAACAGGTCTGGTAACACTACTATAAAAAGATACTGAGATCAAAGTAATAAAGAAGAATAAATGAATACTCTTATAGAGACATGAAACCCATCTGATATGGTGATCCAACATTTAATGTACTAGTACAAAATGAAAAAATTCCTCTAAAATATTTATAGAAGCCTTATAGATTTATATAAAAATATATTTTTTAGTTGATGAAATGAAATTTCATTTACAAGACACTATAAAAATACATACTCATAAAATTACATCACAAGTAATAAATTTACACATCTTGTAACCCAAGATGATCCCATGCTCTAGAAAACCCATCACCATTTTAATTAATACCAATCTTTTATTATTGTATGTCTTGTAACCATTACATTGTGAGATATACTTTCATGTTGTGTAAAAATTACATGTATAGTGTATTGAAACTAAGTATAGATATTGTAACCCCTTTAAAGGTTGTGTAATTTCTGATTGTGTAAAAGAAAACTTTTTATCCAAAATAGGAATCCTGTAAACTCCGGAAGAACCTCACAAATAAATTAACACACACATATCTAAACCCCATTAATTAAAATAATCACACATCCATGAAAATTAAGTCATTTTCCCTAAAAAATGATCTCAATCTTCACAAATCCTATGATGCACCCAATTAAGAAGGAAGACAATAAAATATATTGCAATTACATGAAAGATGGTAACATGATGTTACATGATATCTCCTGAAATCATAAAACATGTCATCAATACTAGTTATACGATATGTGTTAATGATATTTATCTTCAGACGTTCTTGAAAATATTTGTAGAGGCACATCTATATATCTTTCATCATACAAAAAAGAGAAATTTATCCCCAAGGTGATGCACATGTAAAAATAAAACCCTTTTCAATAATATCATAGATCTTGTTTATTAATTCTTGTAACTCAAATATGGTACATTATATAAGGATTCATTGAAATAGTTGTAGCATCGGGTAATAGTTATATTGAAAAAACAAATTCATTATTATTTTTGGAGACTATGAAAATATTATAGAATTATATTAAAAACTACATTATAATAGTAAAATAATTGATATTTATTTTTTCCCCAACCATCCAAGATAAAAACCCCATTTTAATATGAACCAAGAAAAATATAAAGGTTTTTATTTCCATCAGATGTTATTATTTAATTTTACTACAGTTAATGATCATAAGTTGTTTTTGATTATCAACCATGACTTCTCATTATAAATAATTGTTTTGGGGATTATGTATATAAATATGATCAATTCCTAATATAATAAAAAATTTAACCAGAGTGGAAATATAAATATTTATAGGAATAATTTTCACATAAATTTGTATCATAGGGGTGTTACACACTTAAGAATATAAAATCATACCATTGTGATATTTCATAGCAAAAAAAAACTAATCCTTCATATCATCATACAATAAACATAGAAAATTATTCACATATACGAGTGTAGGTTAAAATATAGCCAAATATCATTTTTAATTATAGATTGGATGATATGTGTACCTTCCACCACATTCTATAAAATTCACATGTCATGTGTTGATGTTACCTAATATTGGTCTTCTCCATTGGGCATCATTTATGGGATTTTACCTTGACATTTAGGGCATTGGTTGGAAATTTTCCCCATATTGTTACAGTTAAAGGACCATAATTTGATGGATTATTCTATATCTTTTCATTAATGATCATGATGTAATTTTTCCACATAGTTTACACAACATTATTTTTCTTTTCATAATTTAATATGGTTTTTATTTCCACAGGTATATAATTTTTTAATATTATTCTTTATCTTCAACCCCAATCATTTTTCTATCCTTCCTATTCTTATAATGATTTCCATTGAATCCATATGACTTGGTAAATTATTCCTCTATCTTGAATTTTATATTATATTATGTTTACATATGATGAAAATGTTTTGGAGACTAGTTCCCTTCAAAATATTAGCTTAAACCCATCAATGAAATAAGAAATCATACACTTTAGATTATGTATATAGTATGAAAATATAATTTCTAATCATTTAATGTTAGATTCAAAAATATAAACATGTTCCTCTTCCATTTCATCTGAATCATCAATTTTCACTCTATATCTTCTAGTTTTTTACATAGAAAATATTTTTTTAAATCCATCCATTATATGTTCTCTATTTCCTCATACCCATTTTTAATCAATTATAACCATTTTTATATATTCCCTAATAGATGATAAAAATACATGAATAATTTTCCCTTTCACTACATCCCATCCTAAGAAATATATTTTATAATGAACATATCCATTTTTGAAATACAAAATAATTTTTTGTCCTAGTGAATTATAGAGGTGGATCATGCAGGAAGAAGTCTAACATTCTTACACCACATTTTGGATTAGAAATTGGATACATAATGGAAGGTTCATTTCTTATCACCTAAGAAAATATCCCAAATATTGTTTTAATTTGTTCTATTATTGCTATATCACTAGATCATACTTTATTATATTTCCTAAAATGGAAATTCCTACATGGATTATGTGCACTGGAATGGTTTCTATTGCTTCCGCAATACAATATCTATAAAAAATAGTATACATTATATTATATTATAAAATTATGAATTATAATGAATAATTTAAAAACTAGTTAAATAATTAACATAAATTAAAAATTTATGTATAAAAAATCTCAGAATCATAAATGTGGTTTCTTTGGGAAAACACTCAAGGTTCATCATAGGGTCAAGTTCCTCAATCTATGTATTCCTAAATATAGTTCCCATGGTTTCTACTATACTTACATATATACGAAATATAAATATAAATATATATATTTATCTATATTAATAAAAAAATGATATATATAAAAAAATGAATTACACAACTCATGGATATGGTAGGACATATATACCTATTGACACAATATTCAGTTTTTGATGGATGGAACAGACCATATTAATATTAATATTTCAAAAACAATGTATTTTATTTTACTGTTAATATAAGGAATACTATATCAGTATTTCATAAGTCTTTAAGCTAATTATATAATTAAAAAAAATTAAAAATAAATTTTCATCATGATAATAATTTAATCATTCTCTAAATAATCATTTAGATTTACTAAATATTTATTTTTCTCTATATGAAAACATATGGAATTTTTAAAAGAAATAGACATATATTTTAAAATTTTTATTTATTTTAATAACATATAGGTCATTTTTAGGGACATGTTTACCTTCAAAAATTTAATCTCCTAAAAAATTATATAAAGGTAAAAGTTTTTTCATCACTAATGAATTAAGAGGAAAATTTATGACCTCAACATTTTAACCTAGATAATATCAATTTAAATTCTAATGAGGTAAATTGTTTTACCATAGTAATGATTTATGACACCAAAAACTAAGAGGGACCTATTTACAAAACATAGAACTTATAATTCCAAATATGGAAAACATTTTTATTAAATCTAAATAAGTGGAAGAAATTAAATTAAAAATAATTTGTAAAACATGATGAAAAATATTTTAGAAAAATACCTATTTTTCATAAAAATGGATTTATTATTATCTAAAACATAATTAATATGTTAGATAAATGATATAAACTTTCATTGAACATATAACATATATATATATATATATATAATATAATTAAAAAATAGTTAATATATTAATTTATTATGATGGATACATGTTGTGTATATAAAAATGGTTTTTTATAAAACAAATATCCTTTATTTTCTATTGATTTTTTTTAATTTTATTGATCGAAATGAAATTATAGTATTTATGTGTAAAAGATACATTTTTATAATTTATTCACTTAATTTATTACCTACTAATCCCAATGCTAGATGATGAATATTAAGTAATACTATAATTGAAGATTCAGTTTTCCTTAAACTCAGTGTTGTGTGGATCACAAGATGCCAAATGAATCAAATTAATTAATAATAATATAAAATACATGAGTATAAAAATGAGGATTTGATTTATGTATACTATGAGTTTTCACTAACCTCATTTATATTGACGAGACATTCCCCATCATCTCCTGAACAAGACTCGATCCCACAAGTGACTACTCCTTCAAACCCTACCCAACATAATGTAAATCAACATGGATAGTAATAAAAATCATTAAAGGGTTCCATTTTAATTAAAGACTAATAAATATTGTTATAGTATAATATCTTTAAGGATATATTCCTCTTCCATGAATCATTAATTTCATGAATGAATTCCTAGTCCATTTTTTTAAATCAAGATTTCTCGATCTATTTGACCATAAATCTTAGGATAACATAACGTGCTTAACATAAATTGGGTACACATTACTTCATAAAATACTTTAAAAATATGTGATTCAAATAATTTTACTCTATTTTAAATAACACTTTATGAGATTCTAGAGAGCTTCACAATGCATCGTACTTAAATGTGATGGGTTATTGTACTTTATTTAACTACATAATTGGAAGGAAATGAGTTGATTTAGCGAGTTGATCAATGATAACTAAATGAATAATCCTTTCCTCAAGGTGTATGTGATATTCAAATCTATAATTCCATGGATATATCATCCTTTTTATTATCTATAATGGGTAGTGGTTGAAATAATCTAATAGGTAATTGGTGCTCCCTCATAATCTTATCAAATGTATAGAATTATGATATGAAGTATACAATTTAATTCCTCTTCCCAATGAACAAATTTAAAAATTTAAAATCATGAAACATCTTAGTAGTACCTAGGTTCATAGAGAAACCGGACTGTGTTCGACTTTCAGTAACCATGTTCTAAATGGTGATTGAATTGAACAATATACCCCAAAAGAAAATAATAAAAGGGGGATCCAGAAAAATCAATTGAGGTCTACTTACCATATTGGATTTTAATATAACCCTTACAATCATTTTTTTATTCTTTACAATGATGACCACAACCATAAAATGATAAATCATATTTCACACAAGGTAATAACACATTCTAATATACCTCTTTAAATTACAATCTTATCTCATTAAATAGTCTTATTAAATACTACTCCACAAATGATTACTTTAAGGCTTGAGTAGAAAACATCATTCTCAACAAACTATAAGAAAATTTCTTTTTCTTGGATAATATGATGTATCAAAGTCAAAATGATAAAGAAAATAAAATCAGTATATCATTCATAATTATAGGTATCCGTGTTTAAATAAATACTTTATTCTAAATTTTTATTAATGTAAAACAAGATACTCATTAATGAGGTTGTAGTTCCATGTATTAAAGAAATTCATCCCTTTCTCCAACTTAAGATCAAGAGGTGGGTAATGATTTTCCTGAGGATATTGTTTTCACGAGATATAATCCACAACCTACATCCCTCAAATCATAATTGTAAATATTAACCATAATAATTATATAATATTTTTTAAGTCAACAATTCATTATCCAAAATTTTAGGATCATCAATTATGGTTTTTAAGTATTTGGAAATCAACCATACATAAATAAATATTACCTCACAAAGTGGACACTTCACCTTAGTATTAATTTTCCCAAAAAACAATGTTCTATGATATAAATTTTTATGATGCTGTATTTTCAAAATTTTCATCTAAACTTATTCCTTTTCCCAACAAATATTTAAACCCCCATGAAAGATATTATAAAATATTAGATGAGAAACAAAATATTTTTAAGGTATATATATTATTAAATAAAGAAACCGAATAAATACTGAATTCTTATACATGTTCTTCCATTTTTATAATTAATCATTAGGCACAAATTTAAAATATTATTACCCAAAAATTCAACATTTCATCATAATATTTGTAAAGACCCAGAATGTCAATGACTTTTTTTAAATAAATGGGAATTTTACGAGTCCACGAAATCTGACAGCGCGTGATTTCGAGGCCTGGAGTGCACGGAATGATCCGTCGATGTTCTGTTAAGCTTAAGTTAACACACATAAGCAGTTTTCTAGAAAGAGTGGAATAACTCTTGAACGGTTAATTAAATAAGAAATCCTAGGGCACCATTATGCTCAGGATGCCGGATTTACCCTAGGCGCGACATAATATTAGTTGATGCGGGCCACCTGTGAGAAAACCCAAAAATGGTATAATCATAAATAACATAATTAAATAAATTATTATTTTTTCAAATGCTTATAACTCACAAACAGTAACTCAGATTAAAAATCCAAGACAATCACTGAACTCATGATGGTGTTCTTTCTTGAAGAAGATACAAACTTTGGCCGACACGAGATACCAGAGAAAGTTAGTTTTTGGCTGTAAATAAAATAATTAACTAACAATTATTTTATTGTAAAATTCATAACTTCTAAATGGTAACTCAGATCAAAAATCCGAGTGCACCGTTGGGTTTTTTGTGGTGTGTTTTACCTAGGCAGAGCATAAAATTGGCTAGCATGGGTCGAGGGTGACCGATAATAATTTTCCAAACTTTTTTTCAGGTACGTTCAACAAATGCGGGAGCGGAATTTTATAACTTTTGAACCAGTGCTCAGAATTGACATTCGAGGGCATCGTTGAACTCACAACACCGATTTTATCTTAAGGATACTTTCACCTAGATGATAGATGGATGAAGGAAAAAGTTAGTTTTTGGGGTTTTCGTGGAAATAATAAAATAAAATAAACTTTGATTTATTTTATTTTGAGCTTCCATGTGGATATTTCAAGTGGGGTCAACCGGAACAAAACATCCAAGTGGAAGTTAAAAGTGGGGACCACAAGACCTTAACCTCCCATGAGAGGTTATGGTGGTGGGGACCACCAGAACCATAACCTCCCATGAGAGGTTATGGTGGTGGGGACCACCTGGGATGAAACCTCCCCTTTAATTGGTAGAATCCCCCAACTCCCACAATTAATGAGGGAGAGCCTCTTGACCTCTTCCACCTTAATTATACCAACACACATACCATTAATCTTGCCAATGCACCGCATCGTTACACCATTGTAAATTAGTTGGAATTCCCATTTTTAAATTAAGTAACATTATCGTTGGAATTTAGAAAGGTTCCTAACAAATGAACCGTCATAAATTCTAACGGTCATTACCTACCTCCCCACTCTCTTATATATATGGAGCTTGAGAGGAGGATTTGGGATGACTTCACCAAGCGATGAAGTACTGTTAAAGTGATGCAACACCCAACACTTAGAGGATTATTCTCTCTAATGAAGAACATGTTCTTCCATGAAGAATGCTCCACCGACGAAGAACACCGATAAGGAACACCTTCGACTACGAGGAACGATATTGACTTCGAATTCCTTTCTCAGAACTTCCTTCAATGTAGGATGTGTTCATCTACAACGAATCAACATCTGCCTTCTCATTCCAATGTTGATGAAAAACGAGAAAGGTAGGGATTTTATTTATGTATGATATTATTCCCTTGTTTGTTTCCTTCAAAAACAAAGAACGCAGACCAACTTATTATCATGTTGATCTGTGGATGTTTTTCCTTGTGGGTTGGGAATATATTTTTAATGAGGGATTATGAGAATTGTTGTTTTTAAGATACCTTTCAGGCTTGTTCTTTGTTTATGTTCTTGATGAACCGATTTATACCACCTTAAATGCGGAGGGTGCGGGCCAAACTAACATGGACCGACCCCCCTCCGCTTTTCTTGTTTTTGATGTTCTTCAGTACGAATATGAGGCGATGAGAAGATGAAGGTGATGAAGGAAACCTGCACTACCCCCATGACGCTTCGGTGCCCTAGCCAAACTGGCTCTGGCGCCCTGGTCCGAACCGCATCACCCTCCTGCTTCCGAGCCGTCCTGGCCGCGATGCCCGTTGACTAGGCCACCCATCGGACGAACCGGTCCTAGCCACGCCGCACCCCAGCCAAACCGCACCCCAACCACGCCACACCCCGAATCCCCACCTCCGTGCCTCCCAGCCAAGCCAGCCTCACGACGCCCTCCCGAGCCACCCTGGCTCCTGGCTGCCATGCATCCAGGCCAATCCGGCCTCGCAGTGCCCTCCTGTGCCCCTCACAGCGCCCTGGCCGAGCTGGGCTCTCATGCCCCTCGTGACACCCTGACTAAACAGGCCCACACACTCACAGTGCCCTTCGAGTAGAGTCGCCCACACGATGCCCTCTGAGCCGAACCGCCCTCACGCTGAAACGCAGCCAGTCTGTGACCTCACGACTCTCTGTGGCCCCTCGCGGCCTGTTGAGCTTGGCTGAACCCAACGGGCTGGCCCACCCAACTTGATGGGCCAGACCCAGTGGGTCTGACCGAGTCGACCTGAACCAAGTCAGCTCAGGCTGGGTCAGGCCGGGTCGGTCCGACTGGGTTGGACCGGACCCGGGACCACTATAACCCATTTACGCTCTTTCGACCATATCATTGGCACCAGGCGTCCATTTGATGAATCGTCATCAGCCCAGGTAATATTGGAGCATGACGGTCCATTTGAGTATAACCCACAAGGGTTTGGGGTATAGTTGAGATATGGTCAGGTTGGATCATGCACGAATCCACTGGGCCCCCGAGACTAAAAGGATAATAACATACAGACTGGGCATCCGATTGACGTGATGTCTATTGCGTTGCGACCCCTATGACATGGTGGACCTTTGAGACACTTCTTCGTGGGACTTCATGGAAGTTGGAGAATCAACAAGTATTTTGTGGAGAGGATATTCCAGAGACGAACAGGCTTTTGTGCGAGAACCTTGTAGTTGGATGAGACTTTACGACTGCTGACCGATTGACTCAAAGTGACTGGACTAGCCCAGTAGGGAACGACTAGTTGTGGCGGAGGACCAATGATGTAGGAGCACCTGGTTATGGTGGTAGACCCGTGGTACTCGAAAGGAGGAGTACCTCTGCAGGCTATGAGGGGGGATTCCTGGTTGTGAAGGCAAACCCATGGTGGGGAGCGCCTCTGTGTGCCGCAGAAGACTCATGGTACTCGACAGGAGGAGTACCCCAGCAGTCCATGGTTTGTAGGAAGTGCGCTTGGTGTCACAGAAGGCCCACTCTACTTGACAGAGTATGAGTTATCCAGTATCCATTGTTTCAAAAATGTGAATAAAAATCCTGGTTGATCTAAGTCGATAATTTGGGGTTTTCTTCATGATTGAGATAGATCACTTGATATCTTAGGTATATGTATGGGCATATACCTATGTATGGTTATCTATTGATTTAAAACAATGTGGTTTATCCTTGTTGGATTTTGTGAGACCTTGAGCGTCTCGAGGTCCCTACTGAGTATCGTTATACTCACCTCTGCACGGGCTATTCCCGAATCTTGTTGTGTTGGTTGTAGACGACGTGCATTGCTGACTGAGGCTGAGAGTACGAGGACTGGAAAGTACCCGGAGGTGGACCTTACAACGAGTCGGTACACAAAGGAGATTGACAGACGTGGAGTGATGAGGAGGATATCTGTACCTACCCCTTAGGTGGAAATTCTGGAGGATGACCCAAAAACTATTTTTCCTTTCTTCAGTTGTAATTGTACTTCCAATTCCTTGTACTTTACAGTTGGGCTTGTATTTCCAGCCCCATTTACTTTTCATCACACTTTAGTTATACAGTTTACTTAGTGTTTTGTATCCAGTTGTATGCTCTGATTTTTGTGTTTACAGGATATAAAGGCAATTCCTTTCTAGTTTTAGGGAATTACGCCTTTGGTGTTAGTATCTATCCCCATACCTATGGAAGAAGGGCTTGGGGTAGTCACGACACAGGCCGCAGGGGACAGGTCGTGACAAATTGGTATCAGAGGTGTTGGTTCTACCACAGAACTTAGGACTATCATATTTCTTTTCTATACAGCAATAGTGTAAAGGGTATTCAGTGTGGTTTTCAGTTCAAGGAGTCTAGTGTTGGTGCGGTGGCCAACGTATCCATACACCAGGACCTTGACTTTTGATTTTTGACTTAGTGCATGAAAACCTTCACTGCATGCGTGTTTTCAAAAGATTTCTTTATGTCAGCTCAACCAGGTCAGATCAGCAGGTATAATCTTTTGAATGTGTCACATTAGTTTCTTTCAGGATGCCTCCACACAGACAGCCAGTTAGAGTTCGGAGAGTTGTACGCACTGACAGCCCACCGAGCGACGATGCTCCAGTGTAGGTCCCTCTTACTATGTTGGAACCTTCGGGTGGGGTACCAGTAGAACCACCACTTATTGGTCAGCAGATACCACCATCCACATTGGTGGATGATGCATTCCGACTGAGCACGTTGCATGAGTTCTAGCAGTAGAGGCCTTAGAGGGTTCGAGGCGAGAGAAATTCCTACGCAGCTGAGGGCTGGCTGGAGGTGATTGCTAGAGTTTTCTATCATGTTGAGACACCAGTAGAGAAGACAATGATCTTATACACTAGTCTATTTCAATTATTAACCATGAGGATGGTCCAATTATTGATGGGGCTTCAGTACGTGTACCATTTCCAGAGATAGTACCTTCAGGTAGTGTGCCAACTATATCACTACCTGTTGGTCATTAGTTACAACCGGTAGTACCGGTAGAGGATACATGTAGGCTTAGTGCCTTACACGTGTTTCAACATCAAATACCCCTCAGGTTACGAAGCGATCCCAAATCATAGGTGGTTGAGGACTGGCTCAAGGAGGTTGCAGAGAGTTCTCTAGAATTTCTAGAGCTTTGGCAGGATGACATGTCTGTAGGTGAGTATTCATAGAGGTATACCAATCATTCCTAGCACTCGATGAATACAGTATGATCAGTGCTTCAGGGCTCGAACATCCAAGCAAGGTGTGTTTAAAGGACATCAGATACAATGCTATTACTTTATGAATTCCTACTTATGTTAGGGTGCTAGAGAGAACCTTTGTGGTTGAATGTTCTTTGAATGAGCGTATACAACCAGTGAATGTTAACAGTGGGAAAGAAAGAAACTGGCGCCAGTCTCAGAGACTTGGGCATGTAAAATGTTTCAGGAAGAAGAAGTGTTAGATATATATGAGTCTACAGAGTAGTAGATGTGGAATCAGAGCTAGAAGAGCAGCATGATGTGGTTTTCTTTTCAACATGTTACAACCACCCCCTTTTTTGTGGACCCCTCCAGGCTAATGGAGATGGAGGAAAGGGGAAGAGAGTAGTTTCATGCGGTCAAGGAATGAAACCCAAGGGCTATAGGAATTATTTCAAGGTATGGTCTATGTCTACTATTAACTGTTGTATCAATAAACATAGGTACCGATCATTCCTTCCTTACACCAATCATTTCCAGGACCTAGAGTTTCCAGTTAAACCGTTGAATTGACCCTCACGTCTGGAGATACCTTTGGGAGGAGGCTCGATAATGACACTTATTTCGGCGGTGTAATCTGAACCTTGGGGTGAGAGTTTTGATTGGAACCTCTTTTTGGTAGTGTCTAGGCCTTACCACCTTAGTTTGGGTTTGGACTTGACATCCACAGTTCACACTCAGATTGACAGTATTAGGCAAAGAGGTTGTGGTTTATCTACAATTTTGGGATGGGTTTTCCTTAGTCAGCAAAAAATGAAAACCAGGAAGCACATGATAAACTCATGCATAGGAGGGTGCAACCAATTACTCGTGAGTTGGCCAACCTCAACCTCATGGAAGTAGAAGTTGACTTTGAGATAGTCTATTCATTTGGGAATGGGAACATGGTAGAAGACGCACCCAGTATGAGGTCTGTCCTGCATCTGCTGAGTGAGGTGATAGAGTAGCTAGCCACTATGTAGATATCCTTTGTGGATTGAGAAGGAGCAGATTTTCATCAGTCTCTTACAGTCACTCCCCCACTCCTTCAATGAGTTAGGGAGGTGCAACATGGAGACACTAACTCCGAGACACGACATGCTCAGATATCCATAGGGCAGGAACCTCATTGATTTTCTGAAGGTGGGGAGCACGACATCTTCTTCAGAGGACGTACCACGGTACCAGGGTTACTTCAAGAGGACGTGTGGAGGGATTTACACACATCCCCTCTAGAGTTACATCCGGGAGTGGTGAAGATGTACTGGGTCTCTGACGACAGTATTGGTGGCCGGGGATGAAGAAAGAAGTTGCTGAGTTTGTCTCTCGATGCCTCACTTGTCAGCAAGTGAAGGCGGAGCATCAGGTTTCAGTAGGCTTGGCTGAGCCTTTAGAGGTCCTAGAGTGGAAGTGGGATGATATATCCATGGACTTCATGATAGGACTTCCATGTACATCCAGGGGACATGACTCTATTTGGGTGATCATCGACCGACTCACCAAGTTGGCCCACTTCCTACCGATTAGAGATCTGGGTTCAGTTGAGAGCTTGGGATGCCTCTATGTGCCAGAGATTATGCGGATACATAGAGTACCTTCAAAGATTATCTCTGATCGTGATACATGATTTACTTCCTGGCTATGGAAGGGGTTGTAGGAGGATTTCGAGATGAAGCTTCGTTTGAGCACCGCCTTCCAACCTCAGACGGATGGTCAGACTGAGCGGACTATTCTGACCCTCGAGGACATGTTCCATGATTATGTCCTCGACTTCGGTCGTAGCTGGGAGGATCACTTGACTTTGGTGTATTTTGCGTAGAACAATAGTTATCACTCCACCATTTGGATTGTACCTTTTGAGGCGTTGTATGAGTGACCTTGCAGATCACCTTTGTGCTAGACTGACAAAGGGGTGTCAACACTCGTGGGACCAGAGATGGTATGAGCTACCACATAGAAAGTGCAGATCATCTATGAGTGGATGAAGACTACAATGAGTAGGTAGAAGTTTTATGCCGACAAAAGATGGAGACCTCTAGAGCTCGAGGATGGCGACAACGTATTTCTACAGGTCTCACCTCGAAGAGGTTTGCGGATATTTGGTCGTGGCGAAAAGTTATCTTTAAGGTTCATCAGACCTTTCCAAGTCCTCAGCAGAGTTGGCATGGTGGTATACCGCTTATCTCTTCCACCTCAGTTGCACTGAGTGTACGAAGTCTTCCATGTATCCCTACCGAGGAGATACGTGCATGAACCTTCTCACATCATCGACCATGGCGAGCTAGACATCGAAGATGGGGAGACTTTTATGAAGGTTCCAGTTGAGATTGAGGATAGACAAGAGAGGGCCCTTCGTGGATGATCGATACCTCTGGTGCACGTTCTTTGGCATCCCAATAACCTCCAGGAGAGTACATCTGAGAGGGAGGCTCAGATGCATGCTCTGTAGCCCCACTCATTTACCTAGATGAGTTGTGGCTTACGGGGACGTAGAGCCCTGAGGTGGGAAGGATTTATAGACCCAAAATGTCCATGATTTTTTTAAATAAATGGAAATATTACGAGTTTGTGAAATCTGACAGTGCAAAATTTCGAGGCCCGGAGTGCCCGAAATGATCCGTTGAGGTTTTGTTAAGCTTAAGATAACATGCGTAAGCAGTTTTCCTGAAAAAGTGTAATAACTCTTAAACGGTTACTTGGATAAGAAATATGATGGATCTGTTGTTCTCAAGATGGTGGGCTTACCCTAGGCGCGACTTAAGATTAGTCGGCGTGGGCCTCCTGTGAGAAAACCCAAAAATGGCATAATCGTAAATAAAATAATTAAGTAAATTATTTCATTTTTCAAATTCTTATAACTCACAAATGGTAACTTGGATTGAAAATTTGAGACCACCGCTGAAATCATGCGGGTATGATTTCTTTATGTAGATACTAACTTTGGCCGGTGCGGGCCACCAGAGAAAGTATGTTTTTGGCCGCAAATAAAATAATTAAGTGACAATTATTTTTTCTGTAAAATTCATAACTTCTAAATGGTAACTCGGATTGAAAATACAAGTGTACTGTTGGGTTATTTGGGGTGTGTTTCACCTAGGTAGAGAATAACCTCAATCGATGCGGGTCGAGGGTGACTGATAATAATTTTCCAAACTTTTTTCAGGTACGTTCAATAAACACGGGAGTGACATTTTATAACTTTTGAACCAGTGCTCGAAATTGAAATCCGAGGGCACCGTGGAACTTGCAACACCGATTTTCTCTTAAGGAGACTTTCAACTCAACAACAGATGGACGAGGGTAAAAGTTATTTTTTGGGTTTTTTAGGTAAATAATAAAATAAAACAAACTTCATTTTATTTTATTTTGAGCATCCATGTGGATATTTCTGGTGGGGTCCACCAGAACTAAACCTCCAGGTGGAAGTTAGAAGTGGGGATCACAAGACCTTAACCACCCATGAGAGGTTAAGGTGGTGGGGAACACCCAAACCATAACCTCCCATGAGAGGTTATGGTGGTGGGGACCACTCGGGATTAAACCACCACTTTAATTGGTCGAAAACCTCAATTCCCACAATTAATGAGGGAGAGTCTCTTGACCTCCTTCACCTTAATTGTTCCAACACACATACCATTAATCTTTCCAACACACCACATCGTTGCACCATCATAAATTAGTTGGCCTACCCCTTTTTAAATTAAGTAACAGTTTCATTGGAATTTAGGAAGGTTCCTAATTAATGAACCATCATAAATTAAAACTATCATTACCTACGTCCCCCCTATATTATATATATGAAGCTTGGGAGGAGGATTTGGGATGGCTTCACCAAGCGACGAAGTGCTGGTAAAGTGACGCGACACCCAACACTTGGAGGATTACGCTCTCCAATGAAGAATGTGTTCTTCCACGAAGAACACTCCACCGACGGAGAATGCTGATGAAGATTGCCTTTGACTATAAAGAACAACCTCGACTTAAACTTCCTTTCTCAGAACTTCCTTTGTCATAGGACGTGTTCGTCTACAACGAATTAATGTCCTCCTTCTCGTGCCAACGTCGACGAACAACGAGAAAGGTATGGATTTTATTTAATTATGATATTATTCCCTTGTTTCTTTCCTTCCAAAACAAATAACATGGAAAAAATTATTATCAAGTTGATCCATGGATGTTTTCCTTGCGGGTTGAGAATATATTATTATTAAGCGATTATGAGAATTGATGTTTTTATGATATATTCCATGCTTGCTATTTGTTTATGTTGTTGATGAACCGATTGCTACCACCCTAAATGCGGAGGGTGCAAGCCAAACTAACATTGCCCGACCCCCTCGGCCGTTCTTCTTTGTGATGTTTTCCGGAATATCGACGAGATGACCAAGGTGACGAGGCGACCTGCGCCGCCCCCGAGACGCTCCAACGCCCCAACCGAACTGGCTCCGCCACCCCAGGCCAAACCGTGCTGCCCTCTGGCTTATGACTTTCCCCGGACACGCTGCCCATCGGTTGTGCCACCCGCTGGCCGAACAAGCCCGAGCCGCGCCGCACCCCAGCTCCCTGCCTCCACGCCTCCCGGCCATGCCGGCCTTGCAGCGCCCTTTCGAGCCACCCCAACTCTCGGCTGCCACGCCTCCCAGCCAAGTCGGCCTCGCGGTGCCCTCCCGAGCCAACAAGGTAGCACCGGCTGCCGCCCTCCCGAGCCCTGGCTGGCCCGGCCTCCCGCACCCCTCGTGGTGCCTCACCTGAGCCGACCTCTCGTTCCCCTCACGGCACCCCAACCGAACCGGCCCGCTCCCTCATGGTTTCCTCCAAGTGGAGTCACCCACACGGTGCCCTCCGGGCCAAACCAGCCTCGTGCCGACCCGCGACCGATTAGCGCCCTCGCGGCCTATCCGTGCCCTCAGGGTTTTCCACAGCCCCTCGCGACCTGTTGGGCTCGGCCGAACCCACTGATCCAAGTGAGACCCAATGGTTCTGGCCGAGTCAACCCAAACCAGGTCATCCTAGGCGGGGTCGGGATGGGTCAGTCCGACTCATTCAGACCGAACCCAGGCCCACTACGACCCATTTACGCTCCTTCGACAATATCATTGGCACTGGGAGTCCGTTTGACAAACTGTCAGTGGACCTGGTAATATTGGAGCATGATAGTCACTTTGAGTATACCCCATTAGAGTTTGGTGTAGAGTTGAGATACAGTCAGGTTGGATCATGCAGAAATCCAACCGGGCCTCTAGGACTAGAAGGATAATAACTCACAGATCAGGCATCCAATTGACGCGCTGTCTATTGCATTGAGACCCCTATGACGTAGAGAACCTTTGAGAAACTTCTTTGTGGGACTTTGTGGTGATTTGAGCATCGACTATTAGATTGTGGAGCAGATCTTACTGAGATAAGCAAGATTTTGTGCGGGAACCTAGTAGCTGGCTAAGACTTAACAACTGCTGACCGATTGAATCAGCGTGACTTAACTAGCCCAGTGGGGAGAGCTTGGTTGTGCCAGCAGACCCACAATAGAGGAGTGCCTGGTTGTGGCAGCAGACCTACAGTACTCGATAGGAGGAGTACCTCTGCAGGCTTTGAGGGGGATCGCCTTGTTTTAGTGGCATACCCACGGTGTGGAGCACCTCTATGTGACACAGCATACCCATGGTACTCGAAAGGAGGAGTACCTTAGCAGTCCAAGGTTAGATGGAAGTGCACTTGGTGTCGCAGAAAGCCCACCATACTCGACAGAGGAGGAGTTATCCAACATCCGTGGTTTTGATAATGAGAATAAATATCTTGGTTGAGCTGATTCAGATCATTTTATGTTTTCCTCATGATTGAGATGGATCACTTTATAACTTAGGTATATGTATAGGAATATACCTAAGTATGGTTATCTGTTGATTTTAGACTTTGTGGTTTATCCTTGTTTTATTTTTTTGAGACCTTCAGGGTCTCGGGCTCCCTACTGAGTATCGTTATACTCACCCCTACACAGGATATGCCCACACCTTGTTGTGTCGTTTGCAGATGAAAGACAACGTTGACTGAGGCTAAGAGTACCAAGACTGGACTGTACCCGAAGGCGGACCTTACTACAAGTCCATAAATGGAGGAGACTGATGGATGTGGAGTGCTGAGGAGGCTATCGGTACCTACCCTTCAGGTGGGAATTCCATAGGACGACCCAGCAACTATTTTTCCTTTCTTCAGTTGTACCTGTACTTTCACTTCCTTGTACTTTACAATTGGGCTTGTATTTCCATACCCCTTTACTTTTCAACACTCATTAGTTATACAGTTTACTTAGTGTTTTGTATTCACTTGTGTGCTCTGATGTGTGCGTTTACATGTTATAAAGGCAATGTCTTCCTAGTTTTAGGGAATTATGCCTTTGGTGCCAGTCGCCCTCCCTTGGCCTATGGAAGGCGGGCTTGGGGTAGTCACAACATGGGCCCTGGGGGATGGGTCATGAAAATATTTTCATAAAAAATTTCATAAGAAATCTTATAAGAGAAATAAAAATCATCATGGTTACTTTGTAACCATGAAAAAAGGAATACACTATATAAAAAGTTATATATATCAACCTACCTTAGTGTCTTATACTTTCCTTTTAAACATAAGATCAATATTCTTAACATTGAATCATAACATCAAGAACATGGTAATATAAGTTCATGTAAACATCATAAATGTGGATGAAAAAAATGAAATTAGAATATGTCACAGATAAAAACCAAGAAAACATCACATAATAGAAAGAGTCTCTTGGTGAATGAGGTTTACTCCCCTACCCCATACATAACCTATCATGTGAAAAAAAGCCTTAACCAATGAAATAGAGTGTCATTTGGGAAAAACCATAATAACTTGTTAATGATTTTGTGATCTAAATATCAGAAATGAATAATATGTAATAATTAAAATAAATACCTAGTCAAATTAAATGGGTTGACTAATATTTCCTTATTTCCTAATAAAAATAGTTTTCCTATTTAATTTATTTATGAAATTATCATAATTTATATATTAACCAATAAAATGATTATAAAATAAGTTAGGTACATATGTGGTTAGAATAAAAAAAATTTAGAGTATTAAATACCATTAAATAGTGAGTTAATGTGAGTAAGAGGGAGAATGATTGTTAACCTAAACTGCTGTTGAAGCCAGTCAAAGTTTAATATTTATTTTCCTACTAACTATAGAAAATGTGGTAAGTAGGGTCGAACCCACAGGGAAGGCTATTTTGGCCACCATTCTCTAAAAAAACTAACTATAGACCCACTGTTGTTACCAGTGAGGTTGAATTTATAATCTTTCAATTTTTTTTTAATTTTTTTTACTATAAGGCACAAATTAAACAACACATTTTTTTAGAATTGTTTTTTATCTAAACTGTATCAAACAAGAAACAAGCTCAAAACAGCATGTAACAAAGAAACAATGCACTAAAAAGTAATCTATCTGGAGAAAAACATCCAGGGAGTATATCAACTCTACTGGTTTTGAAGGTATAATTTCTCATGACATTGATTACAACTAATACCACTAAAATGGAGTGATTTATTTCTCTCTCCAGGATATAATCACTCAAGCCGGCCAATTTCAGAGTTCGCCACCCTTAGATTAACCAATATAAAAATTCATGTTCGAAAAGAGAACAGATCTAACTCGCCGTATATCCTGTAGCTTTTTATTTACATTTAAATGTTCAAGAAAATTAATCCACATTTAAACTCACCGTATAAATGTGGAAATATAAGATTAAGAACAAGTGGTACATTGAAATTTAATGTAATCAAAACTGATCTCACCAATCAATTCCGATCACATTAAGAGGATAATGAGAAAAGAAAAGAACAATAACCAGTAGACTCAAATTTTCCCCCCTGAACTGTAAGTATTTAGCCTAACATTTCTTCCTTTACGTGTTATAAAAACATTCAATTACAGAGGAAGATAATTAAAAAATTACAGAGGAAGAAAACTCCCTCTTCTTGCATGAATTCCACCTGCTCTAGGCCCTCGGTCTCCAAGGAATGGTTCTCCGAGAGTCGGTTCTGGTTCTCTGCTCTCCAGTGGTGTGTTTTTTTCTCGAATGAATGTCCCCCCTGTGAATTCTGCAGCTGCTCTGTTTTTTTTGTAACCACAATCACCTAATACATGTCACCGCTTGCCTTCCACTGATATTATGTTTCGTTCAGGAGCACACCGCACTCGTGTGTGTGTCCGCGATAGGCACGTCGCACTAGAAATCCCTTCGTAACCAACTACCAGAGAGTTAGTTAGATGAATATGGACGTGTTTTAGTCCCTTGAATGAACCTGCAATAGAAAAACACACTGAATAATTATGAACAAGAAGGAAATAAATAAACATTTAAAGTCATTAGTTTATTAAAAGTCTTAAAATAAGTGATTAAAAATTTATCAATTAAAATTATAAATGTTTACATAAAATCTTATTATTATAAATAAATTGAATTATTTACTAATTTATGTTAATTAGACTTTCTTATTTAAGTTCGAGATAAATAATTATTATATATTTTGTTTTATTTAACAAATAACTAATTAGTATGCCACTTTAAATTAATTTAAATTTAATTTAGATATTATTATAATTAGTTTGATTTAATTAAAGTTTTTTTAATGTTAATTATATTCTTAATTCTGTTTTATAAATTAATTATTTAGTACTAATTATTTATTTATAATTGATATTTCTCTATATATAAATTTAGTTATTTTTAATTTGGGTTTTTTATTTTAAATTTATGTTTTTTATTAGTTTTTAGTTTGTTTTTTTATTCATTAAATCCACCCCAAATTGGCGCAAAGCAGGGGGTTGTTCTTCCTCGGACCCTTCTGCGTGCTGGCGAAGCCACTGGTTCGCAGCTCCCTTCTCGGATCGGTATCAGCGACAAGGCATCGACAACCCCATCCCTTATAGCGGCTGCTCGACTCATGCTAGCAGCATGTTCGGCTCATCAGCGGTACCTTGCAGTGAAATAGTGGCATGAACAAAACTCCATCGTAGCTCTTCCATGGTGGTATTCTGATCTTCCAGCAACGACACAGGTCTCTCGTGTCACTGATCTGAAGAAGTGTGGTTCGTGCTCCTCCTCTCGAACCTCCATGAAAGAACTACGAAGTGGCACATCACCTACGGACCGGTGGCATGGCTTGGACTCTTCCTTCAGAGACCAACAAACAGCGGCATCGCACCAGCAAAGCGGTGGACTCCTCTACTTCAGCCTCCAGTGCGGTGTGGCCTGGTTCAGTTCCAGCTTGAAGTGTTGCGATGATGAATCCCTTCAGGCAGCATGATTCCTCTAGAACTCTAATCGTCTTTGAATCTGGAACTGCAACATGAGCTGGCTCGGATACGGCTTGAAGTCTTCAACAGCGCACAACATCTGATGTTTGAGGATCAAAAATCGCAAATAGTAGCACGACTCTTGTGTTAAAATCAAACAGTGAATTCGATTTCAATTCTGAGGTTGAATCGATGGTAGGTTTTACATCTGGTTTTGATACTGTTTTGTTGATTGATTCTTGTTTGGAGATCTGGTCCGAGTTTGGTTTTAGGTTGGTATGATTTTAGGGTATGAAATTTGTAGGAAGGTCAAAGCAGTGACGGTGGAAGAAAGGGAAGATAGTGGCAGTGGTGAAGCAGTGCGAGAAGGTGTCATCATGGAAGAATGAAACTATTGCTGCAAATTACGCTGGCAAGATGAAAGGGTAATGGTGAGACCGTGAGTATGAATTCATGGAGGCACAGTGAATGAAACACATGGTGAGACAGCAGGGGGATGTTCACGGTGGCATAAACTGTTGTGTGCAATGGCAGTGGAAAAACAGAAATGGTGCCTTCGTGGGGATCTTCATGGTGAGACAGTGACAGAAGAGTCACGGTGCCAAGAAGTCACGGTGGAACCAGTTTGCAAGGGTTACAGTGCCACAAGAATGGGGTTACGGTGCGTCCGTGAGGAGTGTCACGGTGAGACAGTGAGGTATCCATCATGTAGTGAACCAGTGGGAAAGGAATGAAACCGTGAACCTGTAAGAAATAAACAGATTAATCAATTTAATTAAAACTTAAATAAAATAAGAACAAAATGACTAATAAAAGCTAAAACTGAATTAAATAATTAAATAATTAAATAAAATGTAAACATTAATAAATTTATAAAACCAATCAACTTAAGTTAATTTATTAAAAGTATCTATTCACATGACTTAAATTATCACTATACTAAAAATAAACTTAAAAATAAACTAACTTATTAAATGTTAAAATAGAATTTAAACATTAATAAGACAAAGTTAAATTGTTTAAAATAGTTACTATGTAAATTATATTAATTTAAGGTAGAAATATAATTATTATATTAAAATGTTAATTAATGTAATAGAATTTAAAGAGACTTAATAATTGAAGTAGGCATATAATAATTTATTTTAATTAATCAATTATTTGAAATACATCTACTAATTAGGTTAAATTAAATTAATTCTTAGTACCTGCATTGTCAGATTAAGACTACATATTTAAAGTGAAAAAATCAAACTAATTAATTATTTAATGTTAAATTATTAACTATACAGACAAAAACAATAATATTAATAAATAGTTAAAAGTCTATAAAATTAAAGTAAGAAATAAATTAATTATTTTAATTCTTAAAGTACACAATTAATTATAAAAAATTGATTAATTATTAAATTTAGTGATAAAATTACACAAGTGTCATTATTTATCAAAAAGTACTAAAATAAGTAATTAAATTAATAAATATTAATTAAAATGAATGTGAAAAAACAAGTGTTTTTAAGGCCACATCAAATTCCCCCACACTCAAGAATTATTTGTCCTCAAACAATCCCATGTTTTATATTCTTTGAAAATAAAAGTATGATTTTCATGATACTGCTCAAAATGTAACATGACCAGCAATTTGAAACAAAGGACATTAACATGTCACTAGGCTTTTAGAAACTAAGTTGCTCATATGAACCATGCCTTAAGCAAATACTCACTGGTAGTCTTGAAAACTATGAATCATCAAATAATGAAGATGTCATGCCTCATATGTGGTACTACTTAGTGATTAACTTCAATCCAGACTTAAGTCCAAAATCCAAGAGTGAGAAGAGGTAAAATTTATATGGAATTAAGAACATAACCAGAGGAACCTTTTACATTGACTCATCTCCTAGGTTTCAAAGAATAAATAATTTTTTTTTGTGAATCACCTTTTTGATACAACCTAAATGATTTCCATATAAATCAATTGATCCCTTATTCATCTGGAGTTCATCATTCCCCTCACCTTAATGAGCTCATTTTTGACCCTAGACACTTTACTTATTTTTCCCCAAGCCATGTATCATTGTGCTAAGCACTGTGAAATGCACTTATTCAAAGTGAACAGAGGGATTGTTAGTAAATAGAAATGCACCCAGCATCTAGGGTCTTAGAAACTCACTGTGGGATCCCAAATGCCCAAATTACTCAAGTTTCAAAAGATTTATATAAAATTCATTTACATTTGCTCATTAATGTAACTACTTTTAATAATTTAAAAGAAAATGAATGAGGCCCCTAAAATCAGAATCAATCTTCCAGTTCCAAGGCTATGTTCATAGTCCCATAAAAAGGGTACCCATATCAATTCCAGTGGTAGTTCCTAAACCGAATTTCCATTAAAAAACTGAGCAAGAACACTCAGAAATTATCCAAAATCATTAATTTCAGGTTAAAAGAAACTCTCAACTATCAGAAAAGAACTTTCCTTAGGCAAGGCTCATTTGAGAAATATTGTAAAGACTAAAATTATGTACGAATTTTGAAAAAATTTAACCATGTTTTACAAAAAGTTTGAGATTGCAGTGGGAATTGATGGGATTTTAATTAAGCACAATTTAGCACAATCAAGAATTGACCCCCTACCCCACACTTAAAACCACCTTTGTCCCCAAAGTTGACTTCCAAATGGGAGAAGAACAATTAATAAATAAATTTTCAAAATAAATTTTCAATTAAGCAGATTTATGACATGTATAAAGGGTCTCTTTAATGTTCAATGATATTGCCTTCCATAATGAATAAATTAACAGCAGGTTCATTATCAAGTATATGCATTAACATTTATGACCAATGATAAAGATTTTCAATTCAACTCAAAAGTATCATATGATGTGTAAATGCACAGTTAAATGGGTGTAAGAATTTTAACCAATAACTTCAGTAATATGTTAAATACAGTAGACAAAATTCATTCTAAACACCTCAAAGATACAAGAAAATTCAAAACATGATTTTTTAGCCTACACAAACCCCCCCACACTCATGTTCAAGAAATGAAAAGACTTTAAACAATGAATTACAGCTCTAAACAGTGAAGTACATGCAGATTTGTTAGTTCAACTTAGTGACATGCAGAAAAATTTCTTATATATATGCAAGATTTTATTTGAGCATTAAGCAGCATAAAAATGAAATGCATTAATAACAATGAGATATTTCCCTGACTAAGTTTTCCATTACTCCTTCAGCATGGGAATTCCACTCCTTAAATGACAGCAGCAACATCCTAAAGACACAGAGTATGTAAGACAGGAACAAAGATCTAGCAGAGATAATGCATACAAGAAGCAACAGAAGATGACTTTATTCAAAGTAAAATAAGAACAGAAATAAAAGTAAACACAAAATAAAGAACATGGGTTGACTCCCAAGAAGCACTGAGTTTTAAGTCTTCAGTTAGAATTTATTTAATCACAATTTTTATTTATTAATAAGGCAAAGATCATGGGTTTCCTCCCATGCATCACTAGGTTTAAAGTCCCCATCCAGACTTCATTCAAGAACAATTTTCATGAACAGTCATGGCAGCCAAGCCCTTTGGCTTCCCCTCAAAATAAAGTTTAAATCTTTGCCCATTGACCAACATGGGTTTATTTTCTTCACCTACAATTTCCAAAGCACCATTCTTCAGTACTCTCAAAACAGTAAACGGTCCAGACCACTTGGACTTCAGCTTCCTAGGAAAGAGTTTAAGTCTAGAGTTAAAGAGAAGGACCTTTTTTCCAGGTTTGAATTCATTGTTTTGAATGATATAATCATGAAAGATCTTAGTCCTCTCTTTATAAATTCTCGAATTATCATAACTCTCTCTCCTAATCTCATCAAGTTCACTCAACTCAAGAAGTCTCCTCTCACCATCACTCTTAAAATCAAAGTTCAGAGATTTAACTACCCAATGAGACTAGTGATGCAACTCCACAGGTAAATGACAGCATTTCCCAAACAACATCCTATAAGGAGACATACCTATTGGGGTCTTGAATGCAGTTCTGTATGCCCATAAAGCATCATCCAATTTAAGAGACCAGTCTTTCCTAGAGTTTGACATAGTTTTTTCAAGTATTTGCTTCAGTTCACTATTTGAAATTTCCACCTGTCCACTGGACTGTGGATGATAAGGAGTTCTGGTTTTGTGAACACAACCATATTTATCCACCAAATAGTTAAATTTGTAATTCTTAAAGTGTGTTCCATTATCAGTGATAAAATCTCTTGGGACTCCAAATCTTGTAAAGATATTCTTTTTGAAAAAATTTATTACAAACTTGGCTTGATTGTTGGGTAGAGCTACTGCCTCAACCCATTTTGACACATAGTCAACAGAAACTAGAATGTACTCATTCCCATGAGATGATGGAAATGGACCCATGAAATCTAACCCCCAAACATAAAAAATTTCTACCTCCAAAATACCCTTTTGGGGTAACTTCTTCTTCCTACCCACATTTCCTAGCCTCTGACACCTATCACAACCAACCACAAATCTCCTCGCATCCTTAAAAAGAGTAGGAAAATAGAAACCATATTGCAGTACTTTTTGAGCAGTCCTCTCACCCTCATGGTGAAGAGTGACAAATTTCAAGAACAGACAACATCTCTTCCTCAGGAATACATCTCCTAATAATACCATCATCACACCTCCTAAACAAAAAGTGATCATCCAAGAGGTAATATTTAAGCTCAGAAATGAATTTCTTTCTTTCTTTATTAGATAGATTTTTCGGAATGACACCTACTGTAACGAAGTTGGAAAAATCTGAAAACCAAGCAGATTGCCTGACTGACACAGATAGAAACTTCTCATCAGAAAAGGAATAATTTATCTCGCCTGTATTCTAAGATTGAAATTGGGTAACAAGAAGCCTAGATAATTGATCAACAACTATGTTTTCAACTCCCCACTTGTCCCTAATCTCTAAGTCAAACTCTTGTAAAAAAAGAATCCATCTAATCAAACTGAGTTTTGTTTCTTTATTAGAGACCAAGTAATTCAAGGCAGAATGATCAGTGAAAATGATGACTTTTGTGCCTAACAAGTACTGTCTAAAATTTTCAAGAGAAAACACAACAACTAACAACTCATTTTCAGAAGTGGTATAATTCTTTTGAGCATCATCTAGTAGTCTACTAGCATAATAAACCACATGTAACCTCTTATCTATCCTCTGTCTAAGGACATCACCTACAACCATGTCACTAGCATCACACATGAGCTCAAATGGTAGTTTCCAATTAGGTGCAGTAATGATAGGTGACGTAGTGAGTTTCTCCTTAAGTATATTAAATGATTTCAAATAGTTTTTATAAAAGTTGAAAGGTGGATCCTTTACCAGTAAAGAACAAAAGGGCTTTGTGATTTTAGAAAAATCTTTTATGAATCTCTGGTAGAAACCGGCATGCCCTAGAAAACTTTTAGCAACTTTAACATTAACAGGAGGTGGAAATTTTTGAATAAATTAAATCTTAGCAGTATCAACTTCCAAACCTCTCTTGGACACTTTATGATTAAGGACAATACCCTCTTTAACCATGAATTGACATTTCTCCCAATTAAGAACAAGGTTGGTTTCAATGCATCTCTCTAAAACTAACTCAAGATTTCCTAAACAAGTTTCAAAAGTACTGCCCACTGTAGAAAAGTCATCCATGAAAACTTCAATGATTCTATCAATCATATCAAAAAAAATATCCATCATACACCATTGAAAGGTGGTTGGAGCTCCACAAAACCCAAAGGGAATCCGCATGTAAGAAAATGTTCCAAAGGGTCATGTGAAAGTGGTCTTCTCCTGATCCTCCGGATCAACATGAATTTTGTTGTAACCCGAATACCGATCCAGAATACAGAAAAATTCATTTCTAGCTAGCCTCTCAAGCATTTGATCAAGGAAGGGAATATGAAAATGGTCCTTCCTAGTGGCTGCATTAAGATTCATATAATCAATACAGACTCTCCATTTTGTGGCATTCCTAACTTAGAATTCTTCATTATTTTCATTTTATATAATAGTGAAACCTCCCTTCTTGGGGACAACCTGGACAGGGCTGACCCAAGCACTATTAGAAATGGGGTATATCATTACAGTGTCTAACAATTTAATCACTTCCTCTCTCACAACTTCTTTCATATTAGGATTTAATCTTCTTTAACACTCTACCATAGTCTTATGATCAGGTTCCATAGGAATCTTGTGCATACAGAATGAGGGACTAATACCCTTGATATCAGCTATGGTCCAGCCTATGGAAGATTTAAATTTTTTCAAAACATCCCACAATTTTTCTTCTTGGTTTGCATTATGTTCAGCAGAGATTATTATAGGCAAAGTAGATTTCTCACCTAAAAATGAATATTTAAGATGGGAAGGGATGGGTTTCAGCTCAAGATCAGGTGGTTCTATACTTGAAGGAAGATTCTTGGGACTAGGGGGTCCAAGATCTTCAACATATTTCTTATAAAGAGTATTATAAGATGAAAGATTTTCAATTACAAGCTCAGATTCAGAGATAACAGTCCTACTATCCAAAGTGGGTAGTATGCTATCCAGACTTTATAGATCAGAATTCAGTAGGTTTATCAAAGTAGAATCATCTAATTGTCTTAACAGTTCTCCCTCAGTATCATCAAAGTGATCAACGAGGATGGTGTTAACAGAAAAACCCACAATTTCACTTAGAAAGATCCTAAGTTCAGAAACAGGGGACTCTCCTACAGCAGAAACTGAAAAGTTGTCCAGTTCTGAAAAATTCTCCAGTTTGGTTGTTACAGCAGAATTTCCAGCTTAGAGAACAGATTCAAAAAGATTTTCTGCTTCACAAATGTTTTTTTCAGCAAAGGATTATTTTTCATATTTTTCAATGAGTTCAACTTGATTTTTATAAGAACATTCAGCTTCAAGAGATTCAATTTTTGAACAGTTTTCAGAATATGTTGGTCCCTTAATATTTTTAAAAACATTGAACTCTTTATGTTGTTCACCAATTTTGAATATCAGTTGACCCTTAAAGACATCTATAATAACACCACCTATGGCCAAGAAGGGCCTACCCAAGATGATAGGTACCTCTTGATCACACTCCATGTCTAAGTCAAGAAATTCAGCAGGCAAGAATAGTTTCCCAACTCCAACGAGTAAGTCATCTACCCTACCCATAGGATGAGTGAATGATCTATTAGCTAACTGGAGAATGACTGTGGTGGGTTGAAGATCACCCAGCCTCAACTGTCAAAACAGTGAGTATGGGAGATGATTAATACTAGCACCTAGATCGCACAAACAGTTGAGCTGAACAGAATTTCCTAGAGTACAAGGGATGAAAAAAACTACCTGGATCTTTCAATTTAGGTGGGATTTTCTTTTGGAGTACAACACTTCACTCTTAAGTGAGGCTATAGGTAGAAAATTCTTCTAAGGTCTTTTTGTTTGAAACAATTTTCTTCAAAGATTTTAGATAAGATGGAATTTGAATTAAGGCTTGTATAAATGGAATGTTCACTTGAAGTTTAGAAAGAAGACCAAGGAACTGAAGTAGTTCAGCCCTGGTGTTACTTTGATGTTTCATCTTCTCAGGGAAAGGGATGGGTGGGGAAAAATTATTCAAAATAGTTGGCATGTCCCTCACCTCTTCCACAACTTTTTCTTTTCCATTATTATTTTGATTTTTAGAAGAAGTTTCATTTTGAGATCCAAGTGACAGACTCAGTTTCTCATCATTTTCAACATTTTTGTGTGAATTTCCAGATTGTGAAAAAAGTAGATTTTAATTTCTAGATTCAAACAGTTTCTCATTTTGGGCATTTTTTACAATTTTTTCATCAGCAGTTTGAGTATTTAGACCACTTCTAATAATAACAGCCATGATATTCTCCCTAGGATTAAGTTCAGTGGTACTAGGAAACCTACCCTTATCCATAGAAGTCAGATCTCTAGCTAATTTTCCTAGCTATGTTTCCATGTTCTGCATTCTCACATCATTTTTCATCTTGTCTGAATCATATTTATTTTTCTGTTTATTAAGTTGAGTCATGTACCTTTCCTCTTGTGAATTTATTTTATTCAAGATCTGATCCAATTTAGAAGAAATTTGATTATCATTATTTCCTTGAACATTTGAAGTCTCACCCCTTTGTTGATTTTGAAAGATTTCTCTTGGTTGGTTCTGATAATTTGGGGTAGTGGATGGTTTGATGATTCCTTGCTCTTTCCATGAAAAATTTGGATGGTTCCTATAGCCTTGATTGAAATTATTTGAAAATAGATCATCTTTTTGAGGCATCCTTGGAACTTAATTAACAAAGTTGGAAGTTTCAGATTGTTGGGCAGTTAGATCAACATTGGGACAAAAATTTTCAGAGTTCCCAAACATACCACATTGAGTGAATTGTTGTCTAAGTGTCTGATACTAGTTCTGGTTCTCAATATGATTAACAGTTTGTTTTGAATTTTGGTTCATTAAGGTTTGAAGTTGGTTAGTGATTTTCAGCTAGTTGAATTTGAGTATCGGATCCTGAACCAGTATTAACATTCCTATTGACTCTCTTTCATATTTAATTATTATGTTGAGAATTAAGGGCCAGATTATTGAAAATGTTTCTCAACTCCTCATCAGTCTTATCATTATAATTACCCAGAACAGCTTGATCCACTACGTTCTGACCGGAGGAGGAAATCCCTTCATAGAATGTGTCCATGAGGAGATGTGATGGGAGTTGATGATGAGGACACTGCCTAAGCAAGTCCCTAAATCTATCCCAAGATTCATGATAAGCTTCTCCATCCTCTTGATAAAAACTAGTGATTTTAGTTCTATGTTCTCCTTTTAATATTTAGGGATAAAATTTCATAATAATGAGTTATAAACTTGATCCCAGTTCTCAAAAATGTTTTCATCTAGACTTAAAAACAAGTTTCTAGTATTACCTTTAAGAAAAAATGGAAAAACTCTCATCCTTAGCTCATTTTCAGTAAGTCCTAAAGTGGTAATTGCTGCATAGTGTTATAAAAGTCTCTAATGAAGGCTAAAGAGTCCTCATTAGAGAACCCATTGAATGCAGGCAGCAGAGAAATTTGTGATCGTCTAATAGTTCTGGATGGCTATTTCAAAAGGTATTATTCTCAGGGACTCTATTTTCTTGATTTTCATTTCAATTTTGTTCTTTCTTCTAAGAGTATCTAAATGTTTATCTAATTACAGATTTAGGGGATCTAATCTAACAACAGATGTTCTTGTGCTCATACAAATAGTGGTAGATAGTTTCTAACAGTAACAAATGAGAAAGAAAAGTAACGGTTTTTTCTACAGTTTTCAAAATTTTCATTTTTTTAAAATTTTTATATATGTGTTTTTTATAGTTTTTTTAGAAATGGATCATTCCTTACTCGGCAACGGCGCTAAAAATGTGACATAAACTATCATTGAAGCTGGTAAAAGTTTAATATTTATTTTCATACTAACTACTGTAAATGTGGGAAGCAGGGTTGAACCCACATGGAATGCTATTTTGGGCACTATTCTCTAAATAAAACTAACTAAAGATCCACTGTTGTCAGCAGTGAGGTTGAATTTATAATCTTTCTATTTTTTAAATTTTTTTACTATAAGTCAAAAATGAAACAACACATTTTTTTAGAATTTATTTTATCTAAACTGTATCAAATAAGAAACAGGCTCAAAACAGCAAGTAACAAAGAAACAGTGCACTAAAAAGTAAACAATCTAGAGAAAAACGTGTGGGGAGTATATCAACTCTACTGGTTTTGAAGGTACACTTTATCATGACATTGATTACAACTGATACCACTAAAATGGAGTGATTTATATCCCTCTCCAGGATATAATCACTCAAGACAGCCAACTTCAGAGTTTTCCACCCTTAGATTAACCAACTTAAAAATTCAAGTTCGAAAAGAACATAGAACTAACTCGCCGTATGTCCTGTAGCCTTTTATTTCCATTTAAAATTTCAAGAAAATAAATCCACATTTAAACTCACCATATAAATGTGGAAATCATAGATTAAGCACAAGTGGTACATTGCAATTTAATGTAATCAAAACTGATCTCGCCAATCAATTCTAATCACATTAACAGGATAGTGAGAAAAGAAAAGAACGCTAACCAGTAGACTCAATTTCCCCCCCTGAACTGTAAGTATTTCGCCTAACATTTCTTCATTTACGTGTTCTAAAGACATTAAATTACAGAAGAAGAGAATTAAAAAACAACAGAGGAAGAAAACTCCCTCTGCTTGCATGAATTCCTCCTTCTCCAAGCCCTCGGGTCTCCAAGGAATGGTTCAACGAGAGTCGCTTCATGTTCCCTGCTCTCCAGTGGTGTGTTTTTTTCTTTAATGAATGCCCCCCCTGTGAATTCTACTGCTGCTCTATTTTTTTTGTAACCACAGTCACCTACTACATGTCACCGCTTTCCTTCCCCTGACATTAAGCTTCCTTCAAGAGCACACCGCACACGTGTGTGTGTCCGCGGCAGGCACGTCGCACTAGAAATCCCCTCGTAACCATCTACCGGTGAGTTAGTTAGATGAATATGGACGTGTTTTAGTCCCTTGAATAAAACTGCAATAGAAAAACACATGGAATAATTATGAACGAGAAGGAAAATACATAGATATTTAAAGTAATTAGTTTATTAAAAGTCTTAAAAGAAGTGATTAAAAATTTATCAATTAAAATTACCAATGTTAACATAAAATCTTATTATTATATATAAATTAAATTATTTACTAATTTATGTTAATTATTTTATCTTTTTTAAGTTCGAGATAAATAATTATTATGTGTTTAATTTTATTTAACAAATAACTATTTATTATTCCACTTTAAATTAATTTAAATTTAATTTAGATATTAGTTTAATTAGTTTAATTTAATTAATGTTTTTTAATGTTAATTATATTCTTAATTCTGTTTTATAAATTAATTATTTAGTATTGATTATTTATTTATAATTGATAGTGCCCTATATTTAAATTTAGTTCTTTTTAATTTATGTTTTTTTTTATTTTTAATTTAAATTTTTTATTAGTTTTTAGTTAGTTAGTTTTTTTATTCATTAAATCCTCCCCAAATTGGCACAAATCAGGGGGTTCTTCTTCCTCGGACCCTTCTGTGCACCGGTGAAGCCACTGGTTCGTAGCTCCCTTCTTCAATTGGCATCAGTAACAAGGCATCGACGACCCCAGCCCTTACAGTGGCTGCTCGACTCATGCTAGCAGCATGTTCAACTCATCGGCAGTACCCTGCAGTGAAACAGTGGCATGAACAAAAATCCATCGGAGCTCTACCATGGTGGTATTCTGATCTTCCAGCAACGACACAGGTCTCTAGTGACACTGATCTGAAGAAGTGTGGTTCGTGCTCCTCCTCTCGAACTACCATGGAAGCACAGCGTAGTGGCACAACACCTACGGATTGGTGGCATGGCTCAGACTCTTCCTTCAGAGACCAGCAAACAAAAACATCGCACCAGCAAAGTGGTGGACTCCTCTGCTTCAGCCTCCAGCATGGCGTTGCCTGGTTCAGTTCCAGCATGAAGTGCTGCAATAATGAATTCCTTCAGGTAACATGATTCCTCTAGAACTCTAATCGACTTTGAATCTGGAACTGAAACATGAGTTGTCTCAGATACGGCTTGAAGTCTTCAACAGCACACAACTTCTGATGTTTGAGGTTCAAAAATAAAAAATAGTAGCACAACTCCTGCGGCAAGATCAAACAGTGAATTCGATTTCAATTCTGAGGTTGAATTGACGGTAGGTTTTAAATCTGGTTTTGATACTATTTTTTTTGATTGATTCTTGTTTGGAGATCTGGTCCAAGTCTGGTTTTAGGTTGGTATGATTTTAGGGTATGAAATTTGTAGGAAGGGAAAATCAGTGATGGTGGAAGAAAGGGGAGATGGTGGCAGTGGTGAAGTAGTGCGAGAAGGTGTCATCATGGAAGAATGAAACTATTGCTTCAAATTATGGTGGCAAGATGAAAGGGTAATGGTGAGACCGTGAGTCTGAATTCATGGAGGCACTGTGAATGAAACACACAATGAGACATCAGGGGTGTTCACGGTGTCATAAACCGCTGTGTGCAGTGGCAGTGGCAAAACAGAAATGGTGCGTCCGTGAGGAGCATCACGGCGAGATAGTGACAGAAGAGTCACGGTGCCAAGAAGTCATGGTGGCACCAATTTGTAAGGATTACAATGCCACAAGAATGGGGTTATGGTGCATCCGTGAGGAGTGTCATGGTGAGACCGTGAGGAATCCAGCGTGTTGTGAACCGGTGGCAAAGGAATGAAACCGTGAACCTGCAAGAAATAAACAGAATAATCAATTAAATTAAAACATAAATAAAATAAGAACAAAATAATTAATAAAAGATAAAAGTAAATTAAACAATTAAAAACTTAAATAAAATGTAAACATTAATAAATTTATAAAACCAATCAACTTAAGTTAATTTATTAAAAATATCTATTCGCATGACTTAAATTATTACTATACTGAAAATAAACTTAAGAATCAACTAACTTATTAAATGTTAACATAGAATTTAAACATTAATAAGACAAAGTTAAATTGTTTAAAATAGTTACTATGTTAAATTAAATTAATTTAAGGTAGAAAGATAATTATTATATTAAAATGTTAATTAATGTAATAGAATTTAAAGAGACTTAAAAATCGAAGTAGGCCTATATTCATTTATTTTAATTAATGAATTATTTGAAATACATCTACTAATTAAGTTAAATTAAACTAATTCTTAGTACCTGCAATTTCAGATTAATACTACATATTTAAAGTGAAAAAATCAAACTAATTAATTATTTAATGTTAAATTATTAACTATGCAGACAAAAACAACAATATTAATAAATAGTTAAAATCTATAAAATTAAAGTAAGAAATAAATTAATTATTTTAATGCTTAAAGTAAAAAATTAATTATAAAAAATTAATTAATTATTAAATTTAGTGATCAAATTACACAAGTGTCATTATTTATCAAAAATTACTAAAATAAGTAATTAAATTAATAAAAATTAATTAAAATGGATGTGAAAAAACAAGTGTTTTTAAGGCCACATCAATTGTACCTTGATGAAAATAGTGGATGAGAGAGATAACTTTTTCCCAAAAAATACAACATTTCAAGATATAAAACTATCCAATTCATTTAATATTTTTTTTAAAAAACATTTAACAATGTAAAAGTGTTTTTATTTGAATACAACGATTAATAATATGAAAAATTCTAAATAAGAAGTAATGTTTCTTATCATGTTAAAATCCTTTGAATCCATATACATTAGCATAAAATCAAATTTTTTTCTATTTAATAAAAAGGGAAGATATGTATAGAGGAATACATATAGGAACAAGACCAACTCGCTTCTGAGGATGAAAGGATGATGATAGAGGAATACAACACTCATGTTTTGGCTTTATCCTAGAAGTTGTTTAGGGAAGCATATTCGAGTAACACGATGTTGCTATTTTATGAAATTGTTTAAATTGAACGTTACTAAGTTGGTTTAACTATAATAACGTTCGATATGTGTCTGGGTTGTTTTCAACTCTATGTTTAGTTTCATTGATAAGTCTATTGTTTTGGCCCTAGCATGCTACTTGGATCTACTCCATTTGGGGATTAGAGAATTAAGTCTTCACCGAAGCATGTCTTTTAGATCTGGATTATAAGAGGGTATGGTTTTCCATCAGTTCTGTGCCCATACATTTCTGCACGGAACTGCTTGCCGAAAGGTTACGCCTGGATGAAGCTTGTCGTCATGGTGCAATTCCTAGGTAGGAGATGATGATGTAGTTTGTTCGAAGTTTTTGTTTTGGTTTCTTATGGTTGTTTCTAGACTTTATGGTTTCTCACATTTCCTAAAAAAGTGTTTTGAAAATAAAAAATTATATTTCAGTTACTTTATTCAAAATAATTTAAAAATGTTTCATATAAAACATTCAAAAGATTATATTTGATAACTGTTGAATAAAAGTAAAAAAAGGAAAAAAAATCATTTATTATTATTTTAATTCCATATAAATACACTAAACAAAAATTTCATGAATATTGATATGTAAGATAAGTATTTATAAAATTAATTGGTAAAAAAATTTAAAAAGTGTTTTTAAAGTAATTTTTCCATTACGTAAAACCTTAAAAGTAATCCCTATTGAAAAATATGTAATAAATTCAAATAGGGAAAATAATTATATAAATCATCCATTTAATAGTAAATAATATTTTTTAATATACATTTATAATAACATAGAAAATATGAGAAAAGGGTTGATAGTGAAGTGTTAAATGATTATTTTTTAATGAATGCCCATTACAGTTAGTTTACACTATCTCAGATGTTATTTTCCTTCCTAGATTATAAAAATATGTCAATTATTTAATTTATTAAGAAAGTATTTAATTATTATTCTCACATTTACTTTAGTTATTATTTTTTCTTATTAAATTTCCTAATCGTTTATGTTAATATCAAACGTTTAAGTGATATTCAGATCAAAAGTCCAAAATGACATCAAAAATATTATTGGGGTCAAATATGCTATTATTTCACCACCAAAAGATTAATGATTACGAAATGGTAATCATTTTTATAAATAAATTATAATTTTGATACCATCCATGAAATACTGTTATGAAAAATGAAATACACTACAATCATGTAGATGGTAGTTTATACATACACATGTGTATCATTTCCATTTTTCATCATTCTTAGTGTAAAGAAAGAATATGTTACTTTATCCTTAGATAATGACAATAATATCATTAGTATCACATTATTTCTATAAATACACTTATAAATACCGTCTATGTGACTTGATAATGAAAAAAAAGTGCATCACATCTTGGTATTGGTAATCCACCCATATTCATGGATTACGTTATCATCATTTAATGAATGGATAAGTAAGAAAATATAAAATATATTAACTTTATAGAATAAAACATATTTCATCAATATTTTTTATATATATGAAATAAATCATCATAAATAGAAATGAGATGATATTATTGAAAATGAATTAAATCTATTCATGAGGTAGTTATCCATCCTACGCATAAATGATGGTTTCATTTTTCATTTGATGGAAGAAGAGATGGATGTTGGTAATTCGATTAAAATATTATCATATAATTATATTGGAATTATTTATATAATTATATCATCATGATTTAATAATATTTTGATGAGGATCAATATGAAAAAAATATGATTGGATTAGAATGATACCTCTTCTATAGAAAACATCTAGATTTACACCAAAATCCTTCATATGAGGGATTTTAATCAAACCAATTCCACTAGAACGTTTTAATTGAATTAAGTAAATTATATTTTAAGTTATTTTATAATCAAATTGGGATATCATGTGTCGATAAAAAAGGATATGAGATTCTATTTTAGAATTTAGGGGAGTGGCACTTTTGGAATTTCATAAAATATTAAATTGGTTTTCTAGTAAGAATATGAAAAAAAATAATATAATATGAAGATAAATTGGGAATTCACTGAAATAATATCTTCCAAAAACATCTGGACATGTTTTTATTAGATTTTTACCCTTATCTCTTATTTTGAACCCATATTAACTCTCTTTGACAATTTCCATGATAAAAAATATTCAAATCACCAGGGGTACAAATAGCCACAATAAAAGGACCATTGTCCAATACATTGACCATGGGTGATATTATCAACCATATACAAAACCATTAGTTGAATATAGTAATTTTTGGAATTCTATATCATTTAATTATGTATTATTTATTATAAAATATGACCAATGTCAATTTTTGAAGTATTCATTTAATTTTAATTTGAAAAAAAATGAATGAAATATAATAGGACTATAATAGATAAAAAATAACTATCATGTTATTTGTATATTAAAAATATATGGGGTAAGATAACTTACTTAATTTTCTTAATGTTTATTGTTTATAAATTAATTTATATTATTTTTTCATTAAGTAAATAAATACTAGGTCAACATTACATAAAAATTTAATGTTATTATTTCCATTATAAACACTAAAAATAAATATTCTTGAAAAAAATAAAAATAAATTATATTTTAAATCAATATTTATACCTGAATATAATTTTATTTATTCTTCCCCCAATGTATTATTTTTTATAAGAATTAAAGTTGCATACTTTCATTGCCTTTTTCAAAAATATTAAAATATTAGAATAAAATTAATTTGGAACCATGTGGCCATATATAATATAAATTTATGCAATTGAACTAGATACACTCATAAATTGGGTAAAATTAATGTGTTTGTGTAATTTTTTTATTCCTTATCACATTATATATGACCTGATTTACCGGATTTATGCATACCATGCTAACAAATATAAACTATAGTTAATATTCATAATGACATAAAATTACAATTAAATAATTACAAAAAATTAATTATTATTATTCAAAATATAGAATTTATTTTATTATATTAAATTTATCGATTTTTTAGAATTTTATTTATAATTTATCCAATAAATGAGATGAAAAGTGGATATCGAAAGGAAAAAATTCCTTATGTGCAAAAGTTTTTTATATCAAAATAAAAAATAAAGTTGATTAAAATAACACAAATTGAATTAATATTAATAATATTGAACAAAATTTACCTCTAAATTCATTTTGAAATAAAATGTAACTTTTTAAATTCATTAAAAGAAAAGAAAATGTTTAATTAAATTCAAAACTTTTCACATTTCATCTAAAAAATATCCTTTCAATAAAATATTTAACATTAAATATAATATAAATTTTACGTGTTTATATAAAAAATGAAATTATTTTTAAAAACAAAATTATACGGGTTTTAAATATTATTTATATAAAAACTAAATAAATAAAAATTAATTATATTAAAATTATAAAAAATGTGAAAATACCACTTTATAGAGAAATACAGTTTTTAAGCATAAAATTGGATTTATTCTTGTCTTATTCCTAGAAACCATATTTTATGAACTGTAAAATATATTTTTGAATATGAAAAATATAAATTTTATCAAATTAATTTAATTGTAGGGATTAATTTAATTTATTAAGATAAAAATTAGTCATGAACTTAAAGATACTTTTTAAAAAAAATTCATTTACATTCATGTATTTTTTATTTTTCAAATATAATCAATTCAAAACAAATTATTTTATAGTTTAAAATTTTAAACCATATAATTTTCATAATTTAGTAATTCCAATTCATGCATTTCAATTTAACAGCTTGGTTACAATGGTAATAGTTTAGATGTAATATTTCATAGTTCATTTTAGTTCTATGGTAATTTTCATATGAACTATTGATTAAAGTTTTGTTTAAAAAATATTACGTTGTAACTTTCTTTCCACTGTAATAAATATATTCCTCGTAATTTATACTCATAATGAGAAATAATATTTTTAATATCTAAAATTAAATTTTTTCAAATCTCACATCATAATAAAGTTTTACTAAAACATCCTCCTGAAAAGAGGGAAAAGATAATATGATAGTCATCATATTAATAGATTTAAATATAGGGGAACAATAGTGGGATGTAAAAAAATAGATATTTAGAATAATCATAATATTCATATAATAATTTAGTGTTATAGATATAAATGATTAGAAGAAAGTGGATACTCATGATAAAGTAAACGACTATAATACTATTATCCAATGAAGTGTTAAAAACGAAATATATTCATCACAAATTAAGGTTATATGATAGTATTTTTATTTCCAAATCATTTTAATAGATTTAAAAAATTCTATTAACTTTAGAAATGAATATCTTCAGAAAATATACATACATTATGAGTAAAATTTATTTGTTTAATCAATTTGAACCATAATATCATTTTTTATCCAAATGATGATTATTTTAGGGGAATATTTTTATCCATAAATCACAGAAATAATCTATTAATGGACCACCTAATCCCAAAAAGGATAAAAAACCTTCCTCATTTCATTATACATTAAAAATTCAAAAAACATTTGAATAATATAATTTACAAATTAATAATTCATCATATGAATAAATATAATATTGGTCACCAAAGGCATGACCATAATACCAAATGTTCAACATAGGTCATTCGATAAGAAACAAAATATAGAATTATTCAAAATATTATACACAATGTTTGAAACTGAAATAATTGAATTACATGATCACATATTCATCCAAGATAAAAGTAAAATTTATTTCCAATTAACAACAATCACTCTTAAGTATCATACAAATGCATATTCCATACTCATATAATCACCAAAATATGAAATTTGTTTCCATAAATAACATGATTTACCATAAAGATACATTAAAAACATATATTCTTCCAAAAGACATTTCATTATTAATTACATAAGAAAAATTCACATAGTTTTTTGTTTTCCTTAATCATATAATGCTTATAAAATTAATGAACACTTCCCAAAATAACATAAATCACCTAGTCAGAAAATCACATTTCAATCCCATTGTTTTCTCCATAATAAAACATATGATATCAATATAAACTTCATATTAATCTATCACATAATTTAAAAAATAAATTCCATAGTATCTAAGACATCACATAGGACACTATTAGCTATTTCCACCTTGTTGCACTTTATTTGTGGGTTTAAGCCATGTTGCATGGATGAATGTTAATGGTTTTCCAATTTACAAAAAAAGTTATTATAATTCTTACAATATCACTAGAAATAGGATGAATATCCATATAGAAAACATTCATCATCAAATATCTTATAAACACTAAACATTATCAAACCCAATAAACTAATGAATATAGAAATATTTCTCAAATGATATTTCTTATACAATCCCCCATTAAAAGTCTCCAAAATTTCATTAATCACATAAAATTCTCATCATCCAAATCACTAAAAATTAGTTTATAATAATTTGAGCACATGATTTACCATTAACTAATACACCAATGATTGCATCCAAAACTATTATGTTGACCTCACATGAAAACATTCTTACCTTTAATGTTATCTGAACCATTCCTTTGATACAAAAAATATAGAAATACTCTTACAAATTTTGCAAATATGATTTTTAACTCAATAGTTCATTTTATTACATTTTAGGATCATTAAATTCTATAGTTTTAGATATTTATCCCATCACTATTATATAAATAAATATTAATTCTCAAAGTGGAAACTTCTATACAATATCCATTTTCCAAAAACATAAATTAATGATATAAAATGGTTTCCTTTCATTGTACATATTGAAAACATTCATATTGACCTTATTATTTTACCATATAATCCTTAAAATCAAAATAAAATTATTTGAATACATTGGATGAGCCCAAATAATTTAATAATGGAAATATAAATTAAATAAAAAAACCTCTTATTTCATTCATTCAAATACAAGATTTATCTTTTTTAAAATTAAACATTGGTCTCAAAATAAAACATTGGTTAGATAAGAAATAAATTTTTATTTCCAAAAATTATAATGAAACATTTAATATCTATTTTTAAATTAAAAACAAAAAACAAAAGAGTTCATTTATATTATTGAAAAAGCAGCATTGTTTTCAAAAATATATATAAATTTTATACTTATAAGGTATAATATACTTTCAGTTAAAAATAATTTCTCGAGTAATGACCTGGAATCATAACATAATGATCATGGAATAATAGGATCATAGAAACACATGAAATGTTGTAAACAACCAAAAAAATAATAAGTCTTGGATAACTAAAAAGTCAATCGAACATGGTGGACAAAGTCATATAGTTGATTTGGATAACTCCCAAATCCACTACATGTTGCATGATGAAAAAAATCATTACCCTTTGCCTTAGATATTTATATTGGTGAACCCAAAATAATAGGATCATGATTATTTATTCCACAAAATGAAAATCAATTGTTGGGAATTTATATTATAATTACCCATGTAAGTATTATGGGTTTCATAATGTTGTCACATATAAAAATAAAAATAAAATTCTTAAAGAACTAATTTAAGAAATGATCATAAGGAATGTATTAACACATCATATGATTTAAGAATAATATTGATAATTATGCGAGAGAGATATATATACAATTTATAATTATTCCATAATAATAAATATTGAGAGAAAATTATTTAAAGATAGAATGGTCATAGTCTACTGAAAAATGGTGGTTCAGAGAGATCACATACACCCATATGAAATATATTTCTAGATATTAAAATATCAATTCCATTTAAAAAACATTTTTAAAATGCATATAAAAAATATATATATGATTTTTTATTGAATAAAAAGTAATATTTTAAAAAATAAAAATATGAAATAATTATTTTAGCCATTTGAAATGTTTTTGATGATGTATATATGAAGATAAATTTTTATTATTTTCTTATGAAAATAAATTTAAATTGTTCCATGGACTATATGTAAATATATTCCTTTAAAAAAACATGGAATGAATGTAAAAATATATATAAAATTTTAAGAATATTTATTTTATGGCCAAATAAATTAACTAATAAAATATTTTTAGAAATATGGACATGGAAAATAAATATTTATAAAATTAGTCTTTAAAAAATTGAAAACTAGTTTTTACAAAGTATTGTGTACTTTGTATAAAAATATAATGAGATTTATTTTTTTAAAAACAATATGAAATTTAAATATGGTAAGAAATGAAAGTTATCATTAGTTGAAAAATAATTAAAATTGTTATTGAATCATTTATAAGATCATGATTTTGAATTAAAATGAGTTGTAAGGGAAACATTAAATAAATTTTTAATGTATGTATTTTAACATGATTCTATATCATTAGGTATATTATTTATATTCCTTTATAATAAAATTAGATTAATTATTTATTTATTAATATTATTTATAATCATTATTCCATTTAGTTTATTTTTTTACATGTTATGTTCAATTACAAAATAATTTATGTTCACTTCAATTGTTTTGTTGATATTCAACTCATAAGTCCAAAAAGAATTCGAATGGTTGACTATGGTTAATGAAAATATTATATCATAGATTACAGAATAATAATAATAAAATTATTTTAATTTTTATAAATAAATTATAATTTCAAAACCTTCCATGAAATATGGTTATGAAACATTAACCACCATATAGTGATAGAGAATGTAGGTCGTACGTATGGATGTGCAATATTTCATTTTTTTAAATAATGATTGAAAAAAGAACATATGTGTTACTTTTTCATTCCAAAATGATAAATATATATTAAATCACATAGTTTTTTATTTAAATAAAATTACATATACCATCCATTGTATTTGGAAATGAAAAATGAACAACATCACTTTATGGATGTGGTAATCCAAACATACTCACTATTGGAATAATCATATTTCATTGAATGGAAAGGTATAAAAATATATGAAATATTAAAATATATAAAAATAAATATTCAATCAATATATATATATATATATTAAATATACATAATAATAAATAGTGTAAGAGGTGACATTTGAGGAAAAATTACATCAGTTCACAAGGTGGTAGTCTATCATACACACGAATGATGATTTCATTTCCCATTTGATTGATGAGGATATTTATATAGGTTATATCTTTAAAATAATAACATATCACTATATGGGAGAATATTTTTTAATTATATTACCATGTTTGAATAATATTTTATGGAGGTGGAATAAAAAATAAAACAACAATTCTCTTTTAATGACGACTCATCTTCTTCAAAAAACATCAATAGGTTTAAAATCAAAGACATCCTATGAGTTTTTTATAATAAAACAAATGGATTTAGGAATTTATAATGGAATTGAGGAAGGTATAAAATCAAGTAACAATGGAATAAAATTGTCATTTAATTGTGAATAATATAGGATAAGAGGTTCCTTTTAAAAGTGATATGTGGTTTACTTTTAGAATTTATAAAACTATTTAATTAATGTAAAATAATTTTCTGGGAAATGAGTATCTACACTAATATAATTATAATTAAGGTTGATTTTAGTTCTTGATAATAACATCATATAAAATTTTGATAAGTTTCCATTTTCTTTTCACCATTATTTTTTTGTTTTAACATGTGTTAATATTTTTTTTCATAATTACAAATATAAAAAAGTTTTTAACTCCTTATGGGTCAACATAGTGACTATAAAAGGATAACTGGATAATAAATGGAACATGGTTAATATATTCCAATTTATACATATCTATTTTCTATATTTAGTAATTCATAAAATTTAAATTGTTTATAAAAAAGTATTTATTATAAAATAACATTAACAACAGTCTTAGAACTATTCATTTAATACGACATTGAAAATCACGTGACAGAAAAATAATAGAATATAATCCATTAATAAATAATTAACATTATATGTACATATATATATAATTTTATGATCACCATTAATAATTCAATGTGTATTACTTTTAATATTTTTAAACTCATTCATTTTATTTTTCCATTATTTGAATAAATATTTTGTCAACATTACTTATGAATTTACGAAAATTATTTCTTTAATAACTATTATTAATTAATTTACATGACAAAAATAATAATTTATATTTTAAATTAATTTTAATAACAAACCATGAGTTGTTGTTATCACTGTAAAATAATATTATAGTTATTAAGAGTAATAAATAGTTATTTTTTTCATAATCTTCCTCTTAAATATTATAAACGTAAAAATTAAAATCATATGAAATAGTGCAGCCATATAATTGAGGAATTTATTGTAATGGATGAAATAATATCTTAAATAGTATAATCACCTATTTTAGGTTCAATATTATATCATTTTAATATTATTTTGAAAAATAATAACATGATTTACCATTATACTGGTAATATATATTTACTATAGTTTCGAATAAAAAAATTAAATTGATAAAATTATATCATATAATTACAATAACTCATAATATGGAATTTATTTTATCAAATTCAATTCTAAAATTAGAAAAAATTTGATTTAAAATTATGCCTTAAAACACGAGGAAACATGATTTTCCAAACAAAACTACCCTTATGTATAACAAATTTTCATATTAAATTCAGTATTAAATTAATTAGAATGAATTAAATTCGATTAAATATGATATAAATTAACAAATATTCATTTTAAAATAATTTTGAAACCAAATTAAGATTTTTAATTTTTTTAAAAAAAATACAGTTTTTAATAAAAATCAATATTTTACACTATTAATGACAAACACAAAATTTTTGAAATTTTTTCCAAAATATACTTTATAATATGTTTGAAATTTTGATTTTAAAGTAATGTTAATTTATTCAAATATTTTTTCCAAAACATGGAGCAATTAATTTTAATGTAATTGAAAAAAATGTGACGAAACTATTTTTTTGAAAAATATAGTTTTAAGTATAAAACTGGATTTATTCTTTCCCCATTATTATAAAACTTATTTGATGAATGGTGAAAAAAATATTGATTATTTAATATTTATATTACAATAAAATCATTCAATAATAGTTATTTATTTATGTTATCTATATAAAAACACATTATCAGTAAAAGATAATTTTTTAGAAGAAATAAATTTTTTACTATCAAATAATTTTTAATTTCATTTCCAATCCATTAATAACTAGTGAATTTAATTATAAATTTGTAAACTATACACATTTCATAATTCATTTATTCTTATTCATATCATTAAATTTATCTGCTGGGTTATAACAGTCATATTTTTGTTGTAATAATTCACGGTTCATTTTGGCACAATGTTACGTGGAGTATACACAATAAATCATAATATTATTTTTTAAAATATATTAGGATGTTACAAGAATGAATCTTGTTGAGTCAATAAATTTTCCTTATGAATTTTCTATTCCTTCTTGTTTTTAAAAAAACAAATACTCTATCTTAAGGAAATTATCTTTTCCCCTATGTTTTATGTTGATAAGTAAAATTTTCTTTCCTTAAAGAAATTTTCCTTCCTCAAGAAACTTTTATCCATACCTAGTTTTCTTTCATAAGGGAAATTTTCATTCCCCAAGGAAATTTAACTTTAACTTGTTTACATTGTTCATAGAATAATTTCTCTAAACCTAACTAATTTTCTTTCTAAGTATAAAATTCGGTTTTGTATCTGAATCCTCATAATCTTATAAATACTTAGACATAGAGCATTCTGTTTTTAGGATCTGAATTCAGATTCCTAATTCTCTAAATTCAAACTTTGAACAATCTGAATTCAAATTCCAAATTCTATGAATTCAGACTCCAAAATTTCTGAGTTCAGACTCTAAATTCACATAATTCGGACTCTGATCATTTTGAGTTCAGACTCCGAATTCTATGAATTCAGACTCCAAATTTCCATGAAATTTAGACTTCGGAATTCTATAGAATTCATGTTTTGAATTCTTTTGAAGACAAAATCCAAATACCGATGTATTCTAGACACCGAATGGTTTTTTGTTAGACTCCAAACTTTTATTTTTCTTAATAATCTGAAAAATTAATTTTTTTACGAAACCATATTTTTTATTACTCTTGTTATAGTTATAAATTGATTTCATTCTTTCTGTTTTTAACTAACCATTGTTTGAGTAAAACGTGCACAAGTCCCTCTAAAATTCAAGGAACAATATGACCATCGGAGTAGGGAGAAGACCGTTGAAGATGTGCCTATAAATAGGAGATCATTTGAAAGAGATCACAACTTTTGATGACTGTTCTAGAATTCTAGACATTACATGCTGAAGTGATTTCTATAGAGAGACTTTCATGCATTGTGCGTACTGAACATCTTGTTCAGAATTGCTTCATGCGACTCCGAATGTTACTGAGTACATTTGAGGGATTCCGAGGATAGAAAGATAGAGGTGCCGACTACCTTGATGTTTGAGGGCTTGCGGGGATAGCAAGAAAAACTATGATATCTGTATCGATGGATTACCCTGGAGTGGGTAATATATAATTTCATGAAATTATAAATCAAGGGACCTTTATCCAAGGTTGTTGGATACCGTTCTCTTTGGGTTAAAAGATTTACTACTTTTTACATGAATTGTTTGACGTTTTCCACTACATTTTGGTTATTAAGGAATTTATAACTATCTTATATTTTCTTATACTTGTAATATGATTAATAGGACTCTATATACTTTAAGTTAGAATATTTATCTTTGTAAACTTTTCTTAACTTTCATTTTCAGAACCATATTTCTGGAATCAAATAAGTTTTTAGAACTAAGAGGTCTTTTGAATTTACCTTGTTTAACTTAGTGAAACATTACCATCTTTAAAAGTTCCAAAAGAATTTTTTAAAGTATACAATTCACCCCCCTCTTGTATATTGATCATCTACATAATTATTTTGATACTATAATCAGTATCATTTCTATCCAACATATCTTTATTATTAACTTTAGTCACCTCTAAAAATCATCATAACCGAAACACAACTTTGGAAGAATTAGGGCTTGAGTCAAATTAAAAATCTAATTTGGATCCTCAAATATTTTTTTACACTCACCATTCTATTCAAACTAAAAAATTATATTGGTTAACTCCCTCGTATGAAATGATTTATTGGAGAAATATTGTATTAAATATTTTCAATATCCTGTTAATCCCAGGTTTCTCCAAATATCAATCAAATTTTAGGTTATTTTCTAGACGTAACCTGAATAATATTCTTAGTATCAATTGATATTCCCCTATTATATATCACATGACCTAGAAAATTCACTTCTAAGATCAAAAAGTTACCCTTGGATAACATAAAATACATATTATATTCTATTAAGATTCTATGTATAGTATCCAACTTATCCATTTCTTCCCTCCATGACTTGGATTACATGAAAACACCATCAACAAGGAAAACTATGAATGAGTCCAAGATTTGATGAAATATTTTATTCATTAATAAAATAAATATTATTATAGAGTTAATAAGACTAAATATCTCAACCAAGATCATGATATACCTATATGAAATCCAAAATGTTATCTTATGTATATTTTCTTCTGGGAATTTTAACTAATGGCACCATTATCACAATTCAATATTAAAAAATCCTCAAGATCCCATAACTTTATAAAACTGATAATAAATCATAGGGAATGTTAATGTATTCTCAATAGTCATTTGATTATGATTTTGGTAATAAAAAGTGTAAAAGGATTCCATCTTCTTTATATGAAAAGTAAACTAAAGAATCCTAAGGTGACATGCTAGTATGAATAAAACCAGTATTCTCAATATACATAAGATAAAAATTATACTCCATCTACATATAAGTTTCAATAAGATTTTATAGAAATGATATAAGTATCATTATGTAGAGAAGGACAATTTATAACATGACATCTTTAGGGAAATTAATCCAAAAAAATCATTAGGAAATAACAATGGTTACCTAAACAAAAATACTAGATGACTATTACTCAAATACTAGTAAAAACATAAAAACAATATGTATGATAATTCACATGAGATCATTATATAATAAGGAACAATATTTCCTTTTCTCACTAATCTATGAACCCTCTCACCATAAATTACATGAGGGACTAAATAAGAGGGAATTAATTCAATTTTAATATGATAAGAGTTGATATGTGCCTAAAAAAATAATATAATCCATTAAAACAATAAGTTCAAAGATATATATATATCAAATAACATGTTACATTTTACATGGAATTCATCATCCAACACTTTGGGAAATTAAATCCTTTCAGATTTTTCTTTCTCAAGTGAGTGTAATGATTACACATTAAATGAATATGATCTGAATTTTGACACCATAAATCAATCATATTTAAAGAAATAAAGGAATGAGATAAAACAATATTAAATAATTATAGAAATATTGTGTATTAAATAAAAAATAGACCTCTTATAGTTTTTATTTCTACTTAAGATTCTTCTAGTTCATTCTCCACTTCATGAAAACAACCAACCTCAAATCCTACTTATAGTATTATCAAAACATGAATATCCCCATTATCATAAGAGTGAGATCTACATCCATTATTTGTACCATATTAGAACTCAACTATTTTTGTAATTTTGGATCCATACATACTGTATTGGGGTATCTTTCCATTAAATCATCAGAGATGGAAAAATTGAGAAGATACATGGAATTCTCTTGGAACTATCCTATAACCATTATTGGCGTGTCAATATATTTAATATTTGATATAGGCCACAAAACACTATCGTATTTTTTTAATTAACTCCACCAAAACTCCTCTAGAATGTCTCACCTACCTTTATCTTCTATTGAGATGAAATTTCATAGAATCCTTATATAGTTGATGAAACTACATTTAGATGAGTCTTCGAGGCTATATCTGCACATAAAATAACCAGATTTTCAAAACCACAACAATGGTCAGCAGAGACAAGATAATTGAAATGAACCACATATCATCACTTAAATATATCATGTAGCTTTTAGATGTATGTTATTAATTATAAATAATCAAAAATTATTACATAAATATCTTAGTGAAATTAGTAGAAACATCCATAACTAAACATCAATTTTCATCAAATTCAGAAATTCAAATGTTGTCTCCAGTGATAATGATATAGGACAACATAGTAAATAAAAAACTCTTTGTAATGTGTTCCTAGTAATATCCTCATGGAACATACCATACACAATGGGTTTCCTAAATTTCCACCTCGTTCCATCTTGTATGTACATAATGATTTAACCTTTTATTATGTTCGAGTCTTAAAGAAGTGTAAAATTAATTCAATCTATTCAAGAAAATCCTTGGGTTCTTGGGTTCAATCCTCATTATTAATGATAGGTAGATTCTACATAGTAAACACATAATTTGGGTACAAAATCTATTAAAGGTTTTTAAAACCTTCCTAATAAAAAATACTGGATTTTCATTACTACAATTTCAACTAGAGCACTATCGACTTGAATATTTTATCACTAAACATTCCTCATAACTTCTTATCCCAGTTTTATGTGAATTTTCAAGGAGTTTCCTATTATACAACGAATATAACACATAATAAGGAAATAATAAACTTCCAAATTACTAGATTGAAAAAAAACAATCTTCTTAAAATATATAAAATTAAAATAATTATAAACATTTATAGAATCATTTTATATTAGAGTATAAAGATGTAAAATTTGATATTTTTTTCAATATGAACACTTTGGATTAATTGTTTTTCCAACCATATGAAACCATTTATATTCTACAGTAGGGTAACATTAACACTAAAAATATAACTAGGGAATAAATTCATTTCTTATTAAATAGTGATCCTTTATTGCGAGCCTCTATATCCTTCCATGTTTCACCTAAATCCACTAATACCTCTTTGATAAATCCTACTGTTAACATTAAGAAAAATAAAAAAAACTATACATGTTACATTTGAAGAAACACATACTTTAAAAATTATAAAAACATGATAAAAATACCCATAAATTCTTAGTGATGTAGGCATATATTTAGAAGAAAACCATTTAGTCACCCTTCATTACTTACTACCAATGATACAATTGTAATGCTCCATTATGAAAAACATCCCTAGATACAAAACCCAGGTATTTCTACCCTAATTTCTGATATAAAACTAATATGACTCCAATTTTTAATGAACCAAACTAGGTTTATCTTACATGACACTCAAGATGGCCTACTATAAGTCCTGAAGCATCATAACAATCACCATGGGCTGGTGACAAGCACCTAAGTATCAATACAAAAAAATAATGGGAATTATTCTACCCTAACATCATAAAGATATGTATCTTATAGAAAAACCAAATAATTTCACTAAAATATTCACTATGGGAATGATAATGAATCCATTGGATAAATAAAACTACCTCACTAATGGAGGCAACATCGATTCCGTTGAATACGGTGATTGAAACAAAGAGATCTATTACTCAAAATCATAACTATGAAAATAACACCATTAATTCTCCACCAAAAAATAGTATATTTTAATATCACATCCCTTACATGTTACAATGGATTAAGGGAAAGAGAGATAAAGGATAGATCTAGAAAAATTAGTGGGAATAGGGAGGATATCTATGGCATCCCATCTTTTTATTACATAACTTTTCATTACATTTTACAAATAGAGGATATTTAAAGTCTAGGGTCTTGGAAATTTGGAACATAATACATGAAAAAAATATAAAACATTATTCTAATATACTTGTATGGATTCATCATAAGTTCATAAAAAGTACAATTAATTCATCTCATAACCTAGAGACATACATTTAAATGAAAGGGTGAGCAGAAGGCCCAGTAAGTGTAAATAAGGGAATCAGTTTACGTGTGACATCAATAAGAACTTGAAAAAAAACACAAGGAAATAAGAAATGGAAGTATAGGAATATAATAATTATCATAACTTTAATCATAACTTTAATATGTGGCTACAATATTTCATTTAGTCATTCACGAACATATGACCAAGGTTTATCCCCAAGGTGTCATAAAAAATTACAAAGGTTATTCACCAAGGTATCGTGAAACTTCTCATCTCTAGAGATTAATTCTTTACCCAATGCATTGGAGTGCTATCAGGGCGCAACCTTAATATTTATTTACTTTCATGTGATCCACATAGATCAAAATAAAAAATTTCCTAAATAACCCATAGAGAATAAAAGAAATGGGTTTTATTTCAAAATCATGACGTTTTAAAAGTTATTAAAAATAAGACCATTATATCATTTATAACCCATAGAAAGGGAATGAGGGTTATATGTATGTACATTACCAAATAAAATATATTATTTTTATATATTTATGAAAACCCATCTAAAATAAATAGGTCTAGGTATTCACATAAATAAATAGGGTAATTTCTTGAGAAAAAGAGATAGAAATTTTGAGATGAAATTTCTACAGCATAACGACTATATAACATGGTTTTAGAAAATAATATAAAGAAAGGGTACAAGGGTAAAACACTAATAAATAACTCATAATAAAATATAAATAAATAATAACATGTAGATAAGAACATGTTATGGATATTTGAATGACATACCACAAGAAAATGAAACTTGAAAGGAAAGAGAAGATGTGATTTCTTTTATGAGAAATTCGGCAGCCTAACGACGTCACTTAAAAATTCAGAAAACTAATTGATGAGAGAAGAAAGGGTCTCTAAACAATTATAAATGAAATTTAATGTAACAAGAACATATTAGAACATACCCTCAACATAAAGAGATGGAAACTAGAAGACACAACATAAAGGAATTCATGACTCAAAAGAGGAGGGTGAAAGGATCCCTTACCTTGAAGAGTAAGTTTGAAAGCTTAAAGGTCGGGACCTTGGGAAGCTTGAGGGAACCTTTGGAGGACTCCTTGGGAGGTAAGGATAACAGAACTTTATTGAGGATTATTTTGGAATTAAATGAATTAGTTAATGACTTGGTATTTATTGGGAAAGTGAGTGAATAAATTATTAATTTCCAAGGGACACCTCATCGGTGGTATTGGAAAAACCATTGGCTTTCCCATGGTGTTTTCCCATGGTATTGGCCACTTGGGACACCTCATAGAATATGTCACTATTCATAAGTTGACCAGAAATATTACATCTTTATTACATCATTAATTATGTCATTAAACACCGAAAACGGAAAAAATGCATTTTTACTATTCACTGAAAATTCAACTGTTTCAGATAAAACAAAAAAATTCACCCTAACCTAATATAAATGATCTGAAATCAAAAATGAATTCCATTTCTTGAAAATAATTTTCTAAATATTTTTAATTTAATTTTTAAATAAAATCAATATTTATTCCAAAAATACAACTTTAAAACTATAACTCATTTTGTAACACCTTAAAAAAGTAATCATGGTCCCATAAAATTATCGTATAAACATAAGACAATAAAGTAACAATTTATGATTAAATTTTATGAAGTTACATTTCCATTTTAAATAATTAAGTTAATTATAAAATTGTAAATAAAATATTTATGGTACAGAAAAATACCAAAACGTAAACTATGATCGTTTTTTCACTTTTAATATGTCTAAAATGTATTTATACATTCATGGGTGAATTTTATATTTTTTGGTCAAATTACTATTCATTACTATTCACATGGGTATGTTATACTTTACTATTCACTAAAAACCAAGTTGATCTTATTAGACTCTAAATTTCTCACTGATCACAATTGTAGAAGACCATTTTTTGAAAATAATTTCACATTATTAATTATTTAATGAATATTAAAATATTTTAAAATACCCTTTTTCCTAAATTCTTCAATAATACACATCCTATATTTATCAGGATATTTGAAATTCACAAAATTTTCCATAAAAAGAAATAACAATTTTATATGTATAAAAGGATTACAAAAAGAAGCTAAAGTCTCATTACATATCCCTATATAACATTAGCATGGGACCTAAGTCTAAGGTGTGCTATGGTGATAGAATCTTGGGGTGGCTCAGAAAACATTTCCTGAGTGGTGATTTCTATCAGCTTGAACTTCTCCTTTAGGCGATTTCGTTCAAGCTTCATACATTGATGTTCAGATTAGGCTTGGTCCAAAGGAAATCCCAGTGATGCTACCTCCTTCCCAAGCTCCGATAGATGGGATTCATAAGGCTCGAGTCTACTAGATTAGGCCATTCAATATTCTTTTTGTATTAATTAACCAAGATAACCCTATTTTAAAAAATTCAATTTTAAGATTATAGATTCCAATGGTCATATTAACCAACGATCATATAACAGTTGAAACCGAATGGTCTCATTTTAATTATACCGACTTCATTCATTTAAGGATATATTTTTGTTGAGTATAAAATAAAATAAAACAAAAAATTAGGAAACAAATATAATTAAAAAGTTCGAGTCGTTACATTCTTCCCCCCTTAAGAAAATTTTTCCCAGAAATTTTATCTCGTACCCTCTAATGGGAAAAAGTGTGGGTAATTCTGTCTCATGGACTCCTCCAGTTCCCACATGGCTTCTTCACATTTTTGGTTCCTCCAAAACACCTTAACAAGGTGGGAAGTCTTGTTGCATAGAACCTTGTCTCTATGATCCAAGATCTCCACCGGATGCTCCTCATAAGAGGGGTCATGTTCCAGTTGTACCACCACTGGATTTAGTACATGTGAAGGGTCAGGTATGAACATCCTCAAGAGGGATACATGGAAGACGTCATGAACTTGTGCTAGATTTTGAGGAAGTGCAAGCTGATTGGCCACTGCTCCCACATGATCAAGGATTTCATAGGGGCCAATGTACCCAAGGCTAAGATTCCCTTTCTTTCCAAAATTCACGACTCTCTTACATGGTGAAATCCGAAGAAAGAATTTATCACCAACATCAAACTCCAAGTCCCTTCGACGGTTTTCAGCATAGCTATTTTACTGACTCTAAGAAGACTTAATATGTTGTTGGATGGCATGGACCTTTTCTGTCATCTCTTTCACAAGATAAGGCCCTAGAATCTTTCTCTCACCAGCATAATCCCAAAAAGTTGGAGTTCTACATTGATTTCCATATAGAGCTTCATAGGGTGCCATTTGAATGCTCGAGTGGAAGCTGTTGTTGTAAGAGAACTCAACTATAGAGATATTTTGATCCCATCCACCTTTAAATTCCATTGAGAACGTTCTTAGAATGTACTTGAGTGTTTGAATAGTCCTTTAAGATTGGAAATTAGTTTGGGGGTGATAGGCCAAACTATATTTCAATTCCATGCTCAATGTTTTTTGAAGACTTACCAAGAATTTTGATGTGAACCTTGGATCACGATCAGATACGATAGAAAGTGGAACTCCATGCAATATTACCACTTCCTTCACGTAAATATTGGCATGTTGATCAAGAGAGAAATCTTCCTGAATGGAGACAAAATGGGTAATCTTGGTGAGACGGTCCACAATAACTCATATCGCATTATTTCCTTTGGAAGTTCTCAGGAGACCAGTGACGAAGTCCATAGTGATATTGTCCCACTTCCATGCTAGTATGGGTAGTGGTTGCAATACCCCTTTAGGAAGCTGTCACTCTGCCTTCACATGCTAACACACCAAGAACCTTGAAGTGTAGTCAGCAATCTCTCTTTTCATATTATCCCACCGATAGGGATTATGAAGGTCCCTAAATATTTTCGTGCTACCAGGATGTATAGAGAAATTAGAGATATGAGCTTCATCCATAACCTCCTTCTTTATTTCCAGAATTGATGGAACACATAGTCTTGTAAGAAATTTCAGTACACCTTCTTGATCAGTATTGAACTTAGGACACTTCCCATCCTTTATAGCCTCAAACTTCTTCTGTAACAAAGGATCTTCTTTCTATGAATTCTTTATCTTCTCTTGCAATGACGGTTGAGAAATAATTTGGGTTAGGGTTGATGATGTCTCTTATCTTATAATTCCCATGTCCAGCTTTACTATGTCATTGATCAAAGGATCTTTTTGAATCTTCACCATGGAAAGAACAACCAGGTCTTTCCTGCTTAATGCATCTGCAACTTTGTTTGCTCTTCTAGGATGATAATGAATTAAACAATCATAGTCTTTAAGGAGTTCCAACGATCACCTTTGTCTCATGTTCAATTCCTTTTGTATGAAAATATACTTCAAACTTTTATGGTCTGTGTATATATCACATTTCTCTCCATAAATATAGTGCCTTCATATATTCAGAGCAAAAATGACAGCAACCAGCTCCGGATCATGCGTATGATCGTTCTGCTCATGAGTCATCAACTCTAGAGATTCATAAGAAATGACCTTTTCATTTTGAATGAGGACTCACCCAAGCCCTTTCAGAGATACATCACTAAAAATAACGAATCCTTCTCTACTTGAGGGAAGAGTTAAAACAAGTGCAGTAACCAATCTCTTTTTTAGCTCTTGGAAACATTCCTCACACTCTTTTTTCTAGATGAACTTGACTCATTTTATAGTTAACTTTGTTAATGGATTAGAAAGTCATGAAAAGTTTTTCACAAACCTCCTATAATATCCTACTAATCCATGGAAACTACGAATATCAGTTATTTTTGTTGGATGAGAACACACCTCTACAACTCTTTTCATTAAAGGGTCAACTGTGATTCATTCATTGGTAACAATGTTCCCCAATAAAGCAACTTGTTGTAACTAGAATTCACATTTACTTAACTTTCCAAAAATTCTCTCCTTCCATAGAGTTTTCAAAATAACCCTTAGATGATCCTTATACTCCTCACGACATTTGAAATATATCAGAATATCATCAATAAAAACTACCAAAAAGTTATCAAGGAATTATATAAAGATTATATTCATCAAATCCATAAAAATAGCAGGTTTATTAGTCAGTCCAAAAGGCATAACAAAAAAATCATAATGCCCATATCTTAATCAGAAGGCAGTTTTTGGAATATCTTCCTTCTTCACCCTCAATTGATGATAACCAGATCGAAGATCAATCTTAGAGAAGAATTGAGCCCCATGAGGTTGGTAAAATAAGTCATAAATTATTGGAAGATGGTATTTGTTCTTTACTGTGATCCCATTTAGTTCTCTATAATTAATGCATAGCCTCATCAATCCATCCTTTTCTTCACAAAGAGAATAGGTTCTCCCCAAGGAGACACACTTGGTCAGATAAACCCTGTCTCCAAAAGATCTTGGAGTTGTTTCTTTAATTCCTCCAACTCCACATTTGACACCATATACGGGGTCTTTGATATTGGATGAGATACACTTATGAGTTCAATAGAGAACTCTACCTCTCTTTCTGGCGGAGGTCCATGCAACTCCTCAGGAAATATATCAATGTATTCCTAGACGATTGTTACATTTTCTATCCTCAAACTACCATTTCCTTATTCTTCTTATTCATCGATCAATTCCATAAAGAAGGATATAAAATGTTCTTATAAAAAAAGACCAGTTTGATATATCTCTCCTTGGAAGATAACTGTAGGTTTTATATTCAAGACTACTGAGATTTCCTTACTCCTGCATTTGATCCTAGCACTATACTTTGAGAGCCAGTCCATCCATAGTATAATGTCGAATTACAGCATGGAAATGACTACTGGATTTGTGATAAGATTATGCTCACCAAAGTAAATACTAGAGTTTCTAAATACGGATGATTCTTAGATAATCCCACCAGTAGTCTTGACTGATAACTCTACTTTTAGTAAGTCGGGGGTTGATTCTAAATTCTTTGGAAAATTGGAGGAAATAAAGGAATGATTAGAACCAGAATCAAACAAAGTACTTTCTATCTTTGAGATAACAACAAGAGTACTTGCGAGCACATCATTTGGAGCTTCAAATTCAGTTGTAGTGATAGCAAAAGCATGACCTTGCTCCCTTGGCCTTCGCTGAGGCTGATGGTGGTTCCCCTCCACTGCCCTCGGATTTGGACAGTGATTGGAAAATTGCCCCATTTGTCCACACTTAAAGCACTGGACATCAGGTAGGGAATACACCATCTTCTCCTTTTCGTTAGTATTTGGAATTTGAGGTTTCACCTCACTATGACAATTCCTCTCAATATGGCCATCTCTTCCACACACGTAGCATTTCCTGCTCCCAAGAAGGTAGTTCCCTGAATGTTTCTTCCCACATTTATTACACGTGCGATGTTGTACTTTCTTGCCTCTTATTCCCTGATCAATGGTCCTACCTAATCTAGGCTCCATTGATATCTTTTTCTCACTTGATTTATGAGACCACTGTGTCTCACCAAACTTTAGTTCAACTTTCATCTCACTCTGCAAGATCTTATCATAGCTGTCATAATATTGGTTGGCTAGATTCTTCTACAGATGATGTCACATTCCACCGAACTATCTATCAACCTTACTATTAATATCCATGACAAAGATAGAGGTATATCATGAAAGTTGGGTAAAGTTCATCTCATAGCTTCATATAGATTTGTTCTCCTTCTACTTCATCTCGAGAAACTCCTTCTCCATTCATGTTCTCATGGATGAGGGAAATACTTACTAAAGAAGATCCCTCTGAACTCTTCCCACTCCATAGCTTTAACCTCTACTGTTTTCCTTGTGTTTTTAATTATCTCCCACTACTGTTCACCTTCTCATTCTATGAAATAGACAGCCAGGGTGAGATTCTCTTGCTCTGAACAACAGAGCACAGAAAAGATCTTCTCAATAGAGCTGATCCACTGCTCAGCAATCAATGGGTCAGTCCATCCACTGAAGGTTGATGGCCTTTGATGAATAAAAGACTCAAAAACATTTTGTTCCCTTCATGGTGATATCAGTATCTCAGCTTGATTCAGGTTATTTCCCATAACTTGAGTCAGTTGGTTCATCATTCGCATGAATGTTTCCATTCCGGATTCCATCGGAGGGCCGTCAGTGCATGGTCCATTGCGGTCACCATTTGCACGGTTTCTCCTATTAACCGTCATTTCTAAAAGAAAAAAAACCTTACTGAGAAAATTATTTCATTTATGAATCTTTTAACTATAAGTGATTTATGTCTTAAAACTTCATTAAACAATTACATTTCTCTATAAAACCTTTATAATGATTCATAAAAAGATTATGATTAACCAAACATATCCCTCGAGAGTGTCGTAACCAAGAGTGTAGCAATGCCCATTATCGTGCACTAGTTTCCATTTGAGTCTAGCTCAAAGTGGTGTTTTTAGGTTTTACCCCTATGTACATCTATGCTAGATCCACCTCTACCTGCTCTTATCCAGACAAGGATGTATTTACTTGATAAACAACTTACTCAATTCTCACAAAAATAACATGAAGTTTTCCTATATTTAAAATTTTCTAGAGGATTATACCTAAAGATTTCATAGCCTAATTTCCATAAATAACTAAACTATTCTTTTATACCATGGCATCCCCCCTTTTTATGACACAACTTTTCATTACATTTTACAAATAGAGGATCTTAAAAGTCTAGTGTCTTGGAAATTAGGAACATAATACCTGAAAAAAACATAAAAAATTCTTATAATACACATGTAAGGATTCATCATAAGTTAATCCTAAGTACAATTACCACGTCTCATAACCTGGAGACATAGATTTAAAGGAAAGGGTGAGCAGAAGTCCCAGTAAGGTTAAACAAGGGAATCAGTTTACTTGTAACATCAATAAGAACTTGAAAAAAAAACATAAGGATATAAGAAATGGAAGTATAAGAATATCATAATGAAAATAACTTGAATCATAACTTAAATATGTGGATACACCATTTCATTTAGACATTCATGAACATATCACCACGGTTTATACCTGAGGTGTCATAAATAATTACCAAGGTTATTTACCAAGGTATCGTGAAACTTTTCATCTCTAGAGATTAATTCATTACCCAATGCATTGGAGCGCTACCAGGGAAACCCTTAATATGTCTTTACTTTCATGTGATTCATATAGATCAAAATCAAACATTTCATAAATAACACATAGATAAAAAAATAAATGGTTTTCATTTCAAAATCGTAACGTTTTAAAAGTTCCTAAAAATAAGATCATTATATCATTTATAACCCATGGAAAGGAGGGTTATATGTATGTCCATTATAGAATAAAATATATAATTTTTATATATTTATGAACACCCATAGAAACTAAATATGTTTGGGTATTCATATAAATAAATAGGATAATTTCTTGAGAAAAAGAGATAGAAATTTTGAGACGACATTTCTGCAGCATAACGGCTATATAATATGGTTTTAGAAAATAATAAAACGAGATGGTACAAGGGTAAACCACTCATAAATAACTCAAAATAAATAAAGATACAAAATAAAATAGAGATAAGAACATGGTAAGGATATTTTAATTACATACCACAAGAAAAGGAATCTTTAAAGGAAAAAGAAGATGCAATTTCTTTTATGAGAAATTTGAGAGCCTAACGACGTCACTTAAAAATTCAAAAAAGAAATTGATGAGAGAGGAAAGGGTCTCTAAACAATTATACATGAAATGGAAAGTAATGGTAACATATAAGAACATACCCTCAACATAAAGAGATGGAAACTATAAGACACAACATAAAGGAATTCATGACTCAAAAGAGGAGGGTGGAAGGATCCCTTACCTTGAATAGTAACTTTGAAAGCATGAAGGTCGGGACCATGGGAGGCCTAAGGGAAATTTGGGAGGATTCTTTGAGAGGTACGTAGACCAGAACTTCGTTGAGGATGATTTTGGAATGAAATGAATGAGGTAATGGCTTGGTATTTATAGGGAAAGTGAGCGAATAAATTATTAATTTCCAAGGGACACCTCATTAGTGGTATTGGATAAACCATGGGCTTTCCCATGGTATTTTCACATTGTATTGGCCACTTAGGACACCTCATATAATATCTCACTATTCATAAGGTGACCAGAAATCCTACATCATTATTACATCATTAATGATGTCATTAAACATCCAAAACTCAAAACTGCATTTTTACTATTCACTGAAAAATCAACTGTTTCAGAAAAAATGAAAAAATTCACCCTAACCTAATATCAATGCTCTGAAATCAAAAATGATTTTCATTTCATGAAAATAATTTTCTAAATATTTTTAATTTTATTTTTAAATAAAATCATTATTCATTCCAAAAATACAACTTTAGATCTATATCTCATTTTATGACACCTTAAAAAAGTAATCATGGTCCCATAAAATTATCATATAACCATAACATAATAAAGTAACAATTTATGATTAAATTTTATGCAGATAAATTTACATTTTAAATAATTAAATTAATTATAAAATTGAAAATACAATATTTATGGCATACAAAAACACCAAAACTTAAACTATGGTTGTTTTTTCACTTTAAAGATGTCTAAAATGTATTTATACATTCATGGGTGAAGTTTCTATTTTTTTTGTAAAATTACTATTCATTACTATTCATATGGGTATGTTACTATTCCTACTTTAATATTCACTAAAAACCAAGTTGATCTTATTAGAATCTAAATTTCTCACAGATCACAAATATAGAAGACCATTTTTTCAAAATCATTTCACATTATTAATCATTTAATGAATAAAAAAAATATTTTAAAATACCCTTTTTCCTAAATTAATCAATAATACACATCCTATATTTATCTAGATGTTTAAAATTCACAATATTTTCCATAAGAAGAAATCAAAATTTTATTTATATAAAAGGATTACACAAAGTAGATAAGGTCTCGTTACATAGCCCCTTATAACACCAACATAAGACTTAAGTGTAAGGTATGTTATGGTGATAGAATCTTGGGGTGGCTCAGACAACAGTGCCCAAGTGGTGATTTCTATCAGCTTAAACTTCTCCCTTAGGCAATTCCCTTCAAGCTTCATACATTGAAGTTCGGCTTGGGCTTTGTCCAAAGCAAAGCGAAGTGATGCTACCTCCTTCCCAAGCTCCGACAGATGGGCTTCATAAGTCTCAAGTCTACTAAATGAGGCCATTAAATCTTCTTTCTGTATTAATTAACCAAGATAACCATATTTATAAAAATATAACGTTAATATTATAGATTCTAATGGTCATATTGACCAACGGTCATATAACAGTCAAAACCCAATGGTATCATTTTAATTATACCCACTTCATTCATTGAAGGATATTGTTTTATTGAGTATAAAATAAAATAACACAAAAAATTATGAAATAAATATAATTAAAAAGTTAGGGTCGTTACAATATCTAAACATACCTCGAAGAGATCCATCCAAACATATCTTGAATCACCAGGGTATCAATGTGGGATCCCAACAAAGAGTTAGGGAGGGGATTACATAGCATAATGGTTGATTAAGAAGAGATTAAAATTAATAAAGGTTATGTTAATTTCGTGGATTTTCCATATTTATGATGTTAGAATAGATCATATAATTGGGCCATACAATTAAGAAAACCATTCAGTAACAACTCCCCTAAAAACTATAGTGGATATTTTAACTGGAGATATTCACATTTTAAGATAAATCATTCTGAAACCAAGAAAACCTCTATTATAATTAAAATCCTATATAACACGATTATCTCAAGGTTACTACTAGTTGTGCACATGCCTTGTTTTAGTTCGATTTCTCCAAAATATCAAACTTTTTGACCCCACCTCCACAAATCCATTAAAAAAACCATATATATAAAATAATCCCAATAATTTACTAATGTTTGAGCTAGAGGACATCATAATTTCTATGTTATTTCCATATCTATTGAATTTTCATGTTTCCTTAGTATGATTTTTTAACTACATCATGTCAATTTATTGAAAATTGTAATGATATATTATCCCCCATTTAAACCATTTAGGATTCTCAAACTAGGGCAATATAACAATCATTGTCCACGAACAATATATAATTTTTAACGGAAAATAATCTTTTTTTTCGAAGGATATGTTTTTTTAATAAATAATTTCAATGATTCATCATTATTAATCTTCAATGTGTCATCCAACTGAAAATAAAATACCCAAAAAAACTACTACTTTATTTAAAATGAAATAGAAAATTAACCAACTCAATGAATTAAGGTTCATAATAATTAAAAATCACCAAAGTACTATTTCTGAAATTAGGTTATATTAATATACCATTTTGAATTTTTTAACATTATCATGATTCCAGGTACTATATATTGGCCCACAGTAAATATAAATTAGGAAAAATTATGGTCCCCTTTTCATTTATGGGGATGAAAAAATATATATCTACATTTTTAGGATGAGTAGACTTTGGGAATCATAATTATTCATACCACCCACAAAATCTAAATCTAATGAATAATCCTACACATTAATGAATGATATACAATACTTGAAAAAATTATTTACCATCGATGAAAATGGTTACAAATTCAAATTCACTATCTTTTTATCCTTTCCCAGTGATGTCAAACAACTAAATTATTCCAATTCATTCATAATAACAAAACCATATAATATTTAAAAGAACTTATTATTCATTAATAAAATATATTAATAATGGTATTTCCAACTAATATTATCCCCTTTTGTAAATATATCCCTTAAACAATATTTAGTAAAACTGGGCTAACCCTTGTGAAATATACATTATAGATCCTTTTATTTCCATAAAAATCATAACTAGTTAAAAGGACTTATATATTTGAATTTCATGATTAAAATATTATCCACATATATCTAGAATATAAATGGTTTTCAATGGTCCAACTTATTACTAAGAAAAAAGCCACCAACTATACCTCTAAGCATACTATGTGAAAAGAAAAATGTTGGAAACAAGACTTGTAGGTATTAATATCAATTGTTTTCCTTTGAACATATTTGAATTAAAACATATCATGTAGCCGTAAATGTTTTTATTCTTATAATGAATTCCCTTTGTTCTCTAAATAATAAATTATAAAAACCTTCATTGAATAATCCATAAATCCCAAAAGTGTGTGATTTATACTAAAATTCTTCTTTAATGATTTATCTATAGTTAGAAATTTGATAAAAATATTACTTTATTGGTTTTCCTTGTTTCTATCAATAGTTTATATGGATAATGTCTAATGTATAATCATTTGAAAACACACACTAATTTTCTCTTATATATCTATAAATATATATTTAACAGTTGGAAAAAGAATAATTCTTCTATAGCAGAATTTTTTATCAGAGAAACAATTACATTATATCACCTTTTTGATAAAAAAATAAATCATATATTTCATTTTATTACTGCTTCTCTATAAAAGTGTGTCTTATACCTTTATAGTCGAACAAAAATTGATTAATATATTATCAGAACAAAAAACCATTTAGACCATGATACTAATTATACTTTCACTGACCCCTCTTGTAGTAATATTATACCTTAAATTATAAATTTTTTATAGACCACATTCATTACTATAAAAAAATTTGAATTCTATATTTTTCCTCAACACCATTTTATGTTTTCAATGATATATATCCATGGATAATATATAATCAGAAATAAAAATCACATCATAAACAGATATAATTTTGAAATATATAAATAATGGGGAACTTAAAATTTCCACTAATTAAGTAATATGTCTAGTCACTATGGACCATGAAAATTACCTTTTCCATTAATTTGGAATCCATTATTAAATATAATGGTTTTAATAGAATCGAACATTTATTTATTTTCCTTGTACTTATTATATTCCTCATAACCCACGTTAGAAAATTCTATCCATTGGGTACTCATTTTATAAAGGATATATTGAAACATCACTAATTTAATACTTTGATTATCATTATATAAATCATTATATTTAAAACCACATACTATTTTTATTAAAATGTCGTTCACATGAGAATATTTTATAATACTTTCATTATTTTAAATCATATCCTTATTTCTAAATAAAACCTTTGGTTTATTTTTTTATTAAAAACTCCTCTTAAAACTATATTCAGTATACTGAACTTCTGCAACTAGCCCATGGAATAATTTTCTCAAAAGAATATATTTCTCATTGAATACACATATTTTTTATGATTTATTCTAGTTTATGTTATCCTCATGTATCCACTATATAAAATATTAGTAATGTTGTAATTACTATAAATGAAAACAAAAAATTCATTATCATTGTAGGTAACATAATTTTGTAATACATATTTAAAATTAATTTTATGAAATATATTCCAATTCATAATATAAAATTATAGAAATATGTTCAGGAATTATATAATTGAATATTATTTTTCTATAACTTCTTATAAAACTCATATTTTTATATTTACCGTATCAGTGGAACACTTTATGTCTGTTTTAATGGTAAAAAGTATTTTCTCATTTCCTATGAATTAACATCATTCTCATTATTTTGAGCATAACTGGGGTTCCATCAAATCCATTGTTGGGTATTAAAATTAACACAACCATTGTGAAATAGTGATTATTTCATATTTAATCTATGATAAATCATACATTCTCTTCATATCACAATCACTTACTAATGGAAAATAAAATAAAACAACTTAAAAAACATTTTAGATTAGTTTTCTTTGAATTTTTTTTATTCCACTTTATTTTTGAGTAAGATTAACTCCACTTAATTTTTTTAAAACATTGTGATTTTTATTTCATATTCTATGTTCATGTATTGTTTGTGTGTCTTCCATTTAGATATTTCATGATGTAATGGATGGGAAATCTTATCCATTATTTGACATTGTTCATAAGTATTAGAGTTTATTTGAGAAACAGAATTTTTAAGTCTCACATTCTCATTCATAATCCTTTGATTCTCCAAAATCAATTATATGAAGTTTATAGAAACTCCATACCCCATGTATTATAAATATTGAATTTATTTTATATAAAGTCCAATATAAGTTGGACCGGTTTCAATGTTCTTTATTTTTTATGACAGTTCTTTTATGTTTTCCTCTAATGAATAATTCATTTCCCTTATATCAATATCCACATCAATTAATTTTTTTCTTCAGGATTATCAATTTTTAAAATTCAATATCTAGTATTCAAATATAGATCTATTGAGACTTTTTCTACTTTTCTACCATCATGAAATATATCTTATTATCAGATACCACCCTTATCATCATTATAGTTATGTAATCACAAATCACCATTTAGTGAAATAATATATTTATAATCCTAATGATTCATAATTTTTTGAGATATTCTAAAACCATAAATCTGAATATCTCAATCACAAAGAAGTTTCCTTTTATTTAAAAATCCCATACAGTTTTTTTTCATCATTAGAATATTTTTTATGTTATATGACACTAAAATTTTTTAAGGAAGAATTGAAATTTAACTCAATGAAATAATCAAATAAAATAAAAAAATCTAATATGATATACATTTTCTCTAATAAAACTATTTACAATCAAATGGATTTTATTGAGGGATACAGAGAGAGGGGGATATTCATTGTATGAATCATGTTAAAACTTAATTGATTACTCCTCAAACACTCAACAACATAAATTATCATGATGTCACTGCTGGTAGGGTCACTCTTAGGATCATCTTTTGATGATGATCTTATTTATAGTTTTATTCTATTTTTTTAATCCAATTAGATTAATAATTACATAATCGACACACACATATTTATGGAATGAAAAAATAATGATAAAAATGAACAGAAGATAAAAAAAATACATAGTTCACCCGAATTGAGTTGATCCAATGAATGTTAAATAGAATTGAGATAAAGTGTTTGAATCTAGTAAAGAACATTTAGTTATGGGTATATTCCTGTTCAGAAAAATGTTAGCGTTACTAAATTTATAATATATTATGGTTTGGTCACTCCTTAGACTACTTCATCATTCCACTCCATTACACACTAATTTAGAAGGTATAATATAGTGGATAACACAATAATGAATTATGCCATTGTCTATGTGTCTCACAATGTATAAGTTTTTACATGTTGATCTTCACAAAATTCCCTTTAACACATAACCATTGAAATCATCCAAAATAAGAGAAAAAAGTCCCTATGACCGGAAATGAATTTTCAAGGAATATATTCTTAAAATGGAATGGGATTTATTGAGTGTAAATTCAATTAAATTACTTTTTTCATATTTTGAATCCAAAATTATAACATTCATGTTATCATATTTCATTTATATAATCAACTTTAATTTTTTAAAAAATCACTTATTCTGGTTTTTTATTTTTTTCAAGGCCATTCATCACACAAAACTATGGTTCATAGAAAGTATTGTCCATTTATCTCAGTGGATAACACAATCCCCTAATGTAATAAATTAGATATTTTAAAAAATTCAAATAACATTCTATTACTAGAAATAAAATATTTTTTCTATCGTAGAATATTCAATAACCAGATCTATTCCTTAATTATCTTTATAATTATATTATTATTCACCAATTTACATATAAAACCCTATAGAAATATGATTCATTAAATTATTTCTTTATAGAACCATTCTATATTTAACACCACCTTATCATATATCCCATATTTCTATAACATTATTAAATTCATGAAACTTAATATTTATATCATTTTAACTTATTTTATTGACATTTTTCCTCGATTATATGAGAATACTCACTTTAATTCCAATTTCTTTGTAATATTAAATAACACAATAGATATTTATCTATATTTTTCTTTTATTAATACCCCATAGTAATATTTAGTGGACTATTTTTTCATATCCATTTCATGATTCAAATCATTATTTAACAACTTTTATCTAGGAAAATTCATAATGTGAAACTGATAACTATTGTCATGATACATTCCAAAAGAAATTTTCAAGAACCCCTAATATTCTTAAAATAAATTCAACAATATTATATTAAATAATAGAATGGTATTCCTGAAATCCCTCATATTATTATTTCTTCCTAGCCTCCAAAATTATTAATAATACTATTATTATTCATAAATTAAATACTTTATGTCCATGAATTTTTTTCCTCCAAAATAATGTTATTCCAATGCTTCATGAAATTTTTTCCTTTATATGTATCTTCAATGTATCCTATATTTGATAATCATACATAACCATAAATGATTGATATTTTGAATAAAAAATCTAACCTACTCTAACATACTATATCAATGTTGATAACAAATCCAACACATTGCTACACCAATTAAAATATAACATTCAATAATAAAAGATCATTCTAAAATAATTTATTCTAAATGAAATTAAAAAAAATTATTTACATCATAATTTTTTTATCAAATCTTTAATTAATTTAATTTGAAAAAACATTTATATAATAATAATGTTGATAAAATAAAATATGTATTCGATAAAAAAAAGTTCACATTGAATAAATTATTTGTTAAATATTTGTTTCAAAATCACATTTAATATTCATAAAAATGACCCGTATAAAAAAATTATAATTTAAAAATATATTTAAAATACATATCATGAAATTACCATATTAATAATAGTTTTAATTTATTGAAGATGAATCTATTTTTGAAATAATTTACACATTTAAAGGATCGTTTATTTTAATAAAATGAATCACAAATCCATATAAATGATGATAATCAATAAATAACTAGGTATTCCAAAAAAAGAACTTATATTGAAATAATGTATTGAATATCACGGGATGAATTTGTACTACCCCATGAAAATTCTTATATTAATGTGTTTATCCTGTAAATATAGAAATCACTTTCATACAACTCAGAACAACCCTATTTAACTCTATTCCCCTCAAATAAATAAAGAGATTAGTGAGAGTAGAATAGTTCCCAAGAGTTTCATGGCATGAGACATATGTTAAATTTCACAAATCATTATGTTGATAATTTAGCTTGTGAGAGATGAGAATAAATTATTTTAATTCATTTCAATATTATCAGAAACTATAAAGAAGTTTTAAAAAACCTATTAAAAATAATCTGTGAACAATAACCCTACAACTATTTCGCATATTTCAATTAACTTCTTTATACGTTATCATCCAATGTTCCACTGTCACTAAAGAGGGAAATGAAGGGAGTTCCAATTTGATAACATGTAAAATAACTCCTATAAATACATATAATAATCATTTTACCCCTCCATAAATTTTCCATTCAAATTTCATTAATGTTAAAAAAACACTATAACTCCACTATTTTCCAAGGCTTTTGAATCAAGAGGATATCTCCAACCTTATTTCTATTCTTCTTAAGACGAAAATTAAGGAGGATGTATTCGGCCTCAAATATGAGAGTTTTCCTGGTCTAGATAGCTTTGGTAATTTTTCTTTTAGTATTTATGGGATATAATTCATGCAGATGTTTCCATGTTGAATATACATTTTTTTAAAGGTTGGATCCTTCCCAGTGGATTTATTGGTCAGTTCCCTGCTCTTATTCCGAAAGTGGAGAAAGAAAATGAAATTCACTTATTCAAGCCAGTTTCCTTGGTCAATACTGTTTACAAAATATTTTGCAAAATTCTTTCTAGAAGGTTATCACACATGACTTTCAAGATTGTCTCTGCCAATTAGTTTGGAATAATCAAGGGGATATTGATTCTATATTTCCTTATAACTACCTCAAAATGTGTGAATCTTCTCAAAATTTCTATCAGAGGTGGTAGCATTTCTCTCAAGATGAACATCAGAATGGATTTTGATACTTTTGAATAGGGATTCATATGAAAGATCCTTGACATGTATGGATTTGATGATGTTTTCATTAATTGGGTCAAGTATATTTTCATCTTGGATCACATTTAAGTTCTTTTCAATGGATCCTCTAAAGTTTACTTTGACTGTTCAAGAGGTGTTAGGCGGGGCGATGCTTTATATGTAGTCATTTTCTCTATTACTGAGGACTAACTCAGTAGGTTTCTGTCTATCATGGATGGAAATGGATAGTTGAAAACCATTCATTCTGGAAGAGGGTTGGTTTCTCCATAACATTTCTTATATGATGCTGACATTATCCTCTTCACTAAAGGAGACAAAGAAAATATCAAGAACAACAAGAGATCCCTTTTGCACTAAGATATGGTTTCAGAATAAGAGATTTGTTAGGGCAAGTACATTGTATACGTTGGAATAAATTTTCCATTCTCCAAGAAGAATGACATCATAAGAGAGCTGGGTATTCATGAGGGAGCTCTACCATTTACTTACTTGGGGGTGCCTTTGTTTTGGGGGAGACCGAAGGCTTGCTATTTCTATAGAATTGTTGGTTTGATTCGATGAAAAATTTCCCCATGGAAGGGTAAATATTTTTCCATGGATGGTAGAGTGTATCTTATGAAGTCCATTATTATCTCAAAATTTTTATACATGTTCATGGTTTACAAGGGGCCGATTTATTTAATTAAGAACATCAATGTCTCTATCAAGAACTTCATTTGGAGTAAAAGTATAATTGAAAAGAGGCTTTAAACAATCTCTTGGAATTCAGTGTGCAAGACTTATGATGATGGGGGATTGGGTATCAAGAATCTGGGTAGTTTCAATGATTCTTTACAGGTAGAATTTTTATAGAAGCTTGTTAACACAAATTACAAGGCTCAATATTTTCATAGAGAAAAATTCATACACAGACTCAAATCAGGCAACCTCAATTACATTAATTCCTCTGTTTGGCCTTCTTTCATGAACATATTTTCCCGAATTGATGCAGATTCTTGATGGATGGTTTCAAATGAATCCTACCTTCCATTTTTTAAATGCAATTGGACTAGAATACAATTGGAAGACTTGGATCTTGGGGATAATTCAAACCAGGATTTTGACCTATCAATCAAGGATCAACTTGTCTATATGGAAGGTCTTTAAATCAGGTTATTTCTATTGTAGGGAAGTATTTATTCTCTTCCAGGGGGTCTTCTGGGTATGGGAGCCGACCTCTAATGGGATCCTATCCTCTAAGGGATTTTATAAGCACTCTGTTCATAGTGTTTCTTGCTTTTAGTGGATGGGTAAATTGAATAAGGGCTTCCTCAAACCCTCTTGGGCCATATTTTCTTTGAGATTAGCACAAAGGAAGATTCTAATGGATGATTATATTTAAAAATGTGGTCTATCCCTCTCCTCCAGATGTTTCCTATGTCACCAAAATAAAAACAATACATTTATAATTTATTTTTTAGTTGTGCGGTAGCTTTAGCAATGTGGGAGGCGGTGTCCAACATATTTGAAGTGCACCTACCACGGGTTAACTCGATTGATAATTTTATGATGAGTTGTCCTGCTCTTAATCTCCCATAGTAACTCTCATCATTATCTACCACTTCTTTAGAGGAGTTAATATCTCTTATCTGGTATTATAGGAATATATTCATTCATGAGAATCAAGACTTTCCTACAGGTGAAATTATTTCTGGAATCCTAACTGCAGTCTGTGAGGCTTTCATCCCGAGAGGCAAATATGGTGGGAACTCCATTCATGGTATTTTAGTCCTAACTATGGTGGGTGTTAAGGGTAATTTTCCCTCTCCTCTTGGAATAATTTAAGTGTTATGGAAACCACCTTTTCATGGTTGGATCAAGATGAATTCAGATGCAAGTTCACGAGGTAATCTACATGATTCAGGTTATGGTGAGGTTTTTAGGGACAACAAAGGGTGTGTTGTTGGTTTCCTTTATGGTTTGTGTGGTTTTTACTCTTCTCTTGATATAGATATGTGTGGAGTTATTGGAGAGGTTTTATAGGATTCTAAAAGAGGTTGGAATGAGTTACTGATTGAATGTGATTCCATGCACGTGGGGTCAGCTCTCAGAAAAGGTTCTCTTCATCTCTCTTAGAAGCTGACTAATCGATGGAAAAAAGACCTGGATCTTCCCTACAAAAAGGAACACATTGGTAACCATGTATATAGAGAAGAAAATCCATTAGTGAATGGTCTTGCTGGAAAAGGTGTTGGTGACTATGATTTTCATTGGGAGGATCAAGTACCAAGTGAGATTGTTCCCATCACGAGGAAGAATCATTATAAATCTTCTGCATTTAGACTGGTTTAAGATTTAATTTTTCCTAATAAAAGGATCTTTCTTATCTGAGAAAAGTCTCAATTTACCATTAAGAAAAAATTCCAATTTTTAATTTTGCAAAAATGTTTAAAATCATAATTAAATAATAAAAAAATTAATCACATTACATTTAATAAAAATATAAAATAATAAACTGAATTTATAATCCACATTACTATATTATCTCTAAAACCTTAGTGTTGTCATTATCCTCACCAAGATGAAATTCTTATGTCAACAAATAATTCATTTTTCTCGAAGTGATATCACCATTTATAGGAAAAAAAGAATCCCTCTTCCATGTTTCATCCCTAACATTTTCATATCGTCACAAAATATGAAGAGCTAAAAAGGATTCCCCCTTTAATCCTTTTATTAATGATCCAAAATTATAAAAAATAATTTAATGATAGTCATATTGGAAAAAATATCAACTAATATAAAATCATTAGCATAATATGGATACTGTAAATATATATTTAATTAAAAATATCAAATAATTATGATTATCATCATACCATGGGTATAATATATAATTTTTTTCATGAAATAAAATTATGTATGAATATTTCTTTTATTAAAAAGTTTCTTTTTGAACATTTCAATCTTTCTTTGGAAGTCACAAACTCTTTCTTAAATATATAATTACTTACTATTTTATGTCCAAAGTATTTAAATAATTATTTTATAGAATATATATATATATATATGTATATTACCATTAATAGAATTAGTTTTAAATTATTCATGAATATAAACTTACTTTATTAAAATTATTGTAATCGACATAGATCTGAATATAATCAGATCCACCATAAGAAATTGTATTAGATGACTTTATGTCTTACATTTGTGAAGATAATAGTTTTAATCATATTTGACATCTAAACTGATAACATATGATTCATACTCATAAAAATAATCATAATGACATACTATAAGGAATTCCATCAGATTAACTATAGTCAAATTCTGAATTTGGAAAACTATATTCTATCGTAATGGAATACCTTTTACACTAGAAAGGTTTAAAAAAATGATGTCATGCATTCTATTATAATATATGAAAAAAAATTATTTCATGCATTCATTTAAAATATGACCAGTTAGGAGCCAGGTGTTTAGGTCCTTATGAAAATCTCGGAGAACATATTACCATTGAAGGACCAAAATTTCCACTGGAAGCTTGAAAATAAATACCAGGTCATTTGAAGAGCTTAGTATGGATGATAATTCTTTCATTCTAGTGTTCTCTGGTAGTATATCTCTCTCATTTTTTCTAATGTGTAAAAAGTGTGAACATATTTTTCATAGACTTTTGTATCAATTTAGAGAGAGTATTTTGTAAGGAAACCTAGTCATGTTTTATCCATAAGAATATATTTTATTTGGTTTGTCTTATTCAATTATTATGATTATGAATGTGGAATTATAAGGATAATAATATATATGAACTGATTACCTTATTTATCAAGGTATTTCAAGGATATGATGATAGATCTTATCATCATATCTAAGGATGCCAAGGATAGGAATAAATAAAAGATGATAATCTTATTAGGGGATTTCTCTGTTATAAGAAAGATATAAAATCTTATATTTATAAAATAAGAGACCTTTATTAAAGGTTAATGGACAACATTATCTTTGGGATAAAATATTTGTATTCATTTGTATTAATTTTTTTATTTTAAGTATTTCATTTCTGCTACGTTTAATAGAATGTGAAAATATTATTTCATCTATATATTTGTATTTCATTTATCTTAACAACTTGATTATAATAATTTTTTTTCTAAAAAAATTCTATACACATTCTGATAGGATCATTATGTTTGTATATTAATCTGATTAATTGTAACAATTCTAATTGTGATTCTCATTTTCTATTCTTATTTCGGTTAAAGTATGTTACCATCACATACAAAATATGATCTTATATGTTGTTAAGAAAAAATATCTTTATCATTACAAAATATAGATTATATATTGAAATCAACTTGACTATGATATTATTTTTATCATACCCAATGGCCATGTTTGATTACTCATTAAATATAAAAGATATTTTGTTAATATGATTTTTTAACATCATTAAACAATATTTATTTTGATATTAAAAAATGACAATTTTTAAACATACGATTCATCCCTCCTCTTGTATTTGGTCATCTATATAGACATTTCAATCCTATAATTGGTATCAGAGAGAATTATTTTTTTAATGATACTTAAATTTGGTATCAATGGAGGATTCCAAAAATCAAATAATTTTTTATTATTTTATTTCATTACTATTGAAAGTTAGTATAGTTGTTTTAAAAATTTTTGTTTATAAACATTTATTACACTAATGAGTATTATGGAAAATATTTTTTGTATATATTTTTAAAATATTTAAGGACTAAATGTCAGATATATAGACAAAGACTATCCTTCTAGACCACCAATCTTTGATGGAAATGATTATAAATACTAAATATATAGAATGAAGACTTTTGTGATCAACACTAGAGTAGATAATTTTGTTAGATTGATTGTTTATTAAAAAATTAATGATAAAGAAGTTAGAAATTTTACAAATTATGAAAATCAAGAATATCATCTAAATTATAAGATAACGACCAGTTTTTTTTGTTCTAGGAAATGAAATATATATAGTCATATTTCATCTTTTGAAGAGTCTAATAAAATTTCGAAGAATATATAGATTAGTCATTTTTGAAGTTCAAAACATATTGAAACTAAAAGAACAATTATTTGAGATGATTATCAAGAAAATACATTCCGATATGGTGAACCTATGGTAAAGGTACAACAAAGGATTATGAAAAAGCTTAATATTTAACAAGATATGGGTGAAAAACTATTATTGGTATAGATAATTATTGAAAATATTACTAATATCAATCTCAATGAGTTTGAATCCAAGAGAAGATTTATTGATTAATCTATGAAGTACAAAAATGTTACTCTTGTTTATTTGTTTGGATCTATTTTTCAATATGAGATTAGATTAAAAAATGATGTTGAGAAAGTGATGAAAAATAATTTTGGAGTTTGTTTTACTACTACTTCAAATCCAATAAAATCTCATACTCTTGAGAAAGATTTTGTCTTAATAAATAAAAATAAATTTATTGTTCAATTATATTCATGCAATTTTGAACATTTTTAAAAATTAATTTTGAAAATATAACTCGAAAAATGAACCTGATTTTAGGTAAAAATGATGTTTAGTGTTGTTACAATAAAAATAAAGAATAATTAAAGGACAATAATGATTATAAAGTTACATTTTAATAATATATAAATTATGGATTGATAAGACTTGATTTTCTAAAGATCAAAAGGTGAATATTAATAAGAAGGTGAATAATTTAATGATAAAGTATATTCAAAAGAGAAGTATGCAGAGAATCAATCTGATAAACTCTCTATAATGACTTTACAAGACTCATCAAAACAATTTTCCTCATTGGTAAATAAAAATAAGAAGTCAATTAGTTATGATAAATAAAAATATCCATCACATCATGAGGATGAATATTCATCCATGAGTGATGAAAAAAATCCGAACATATACACTGAAAGAAGGTAAAAAGGTTTTTTTCAATGCAATTGAAATTTCAGATTGGAATAATTCTGACTAATGAGTGGATAAATAAATCTCAATGAAAGACTAATGAAAACAAGGTTAACCAGAAACCAAAAATTAAAAAATAATCAATCATTCTGAATTATAATAATTGAATACGATCAATACCCTATGTCATGATTACATTAGTAATACTTTTATCATATCAAAGAAAACAATTCCTTATTTTCCAAAGTTTGAAATAAAGTTTCATTTGGTTGTTGAGAATCAATATAAAGATTTATATTTTGTGAAATCATTGAAAAACATGTGGATACTATTGGAGGAATATTTCAAGGCGTTGAATGAAATTTTTGTGTCTCATAGGAAGAGTTTTAATAAGGTTTTCAAATGGTCTCATGGTATTGATGAATATATCAAGCTTCATGATGGAAAATTAGAGAAGATTAAAAATTATTTGAATGAAACCAATGTTGATTTTAGTGATCTTGAAATGGATGTAGACATTATTATTAAATTTATTAAATATTTCATAAGTTATTATAAGAAGAAAACTCACCATATTCTACATCTAAAAAATTAAATATTATTCTCAGAGAGATTTCAAGATTCAATATCTATAGTGATGAGATTGTTTGATTTAAGAATCATTATGAAGTTTTCTCATAAAGGATCAAATCCAAGGAAGATCAGAATAGATTTTGTGATGAAAATTTTCAATCTCAAGAATAATGGATTAAGAAATAAGATAAAATAAATTTCATCTAGGAGGAAAGGATACATGATTTTGAAGAAAACAAGTCTCATGAGGAGTTTATGGAAAAGGTGTAAGAATACAGTAAAGAGTATAAGAATTTAAAAACAATTTTCATATCATTGATGATAAAGAAATAATGTTTTCTTAAAAATGTTGATGTATTTATTTTATATGAGTTGTCAATGAATTTTTCATCTATATATAATTTATTTGAATGTATTCCGATTCATTTGGAAGAACATTATTTCAATGTTTTTGTATGATAAATACTTTTATATACATAATTTTGTATAATTGTTTCTCTAACTTTTTTCAGGCATATGTAAACCTTTCCGTATTCCTTTTTGAAAATCCCAAATGGGGAGAATTTTATTATAATCTATAAAATTTTATCTTAAGGTTTAGATTATTTAATAAAGGGGGAGGAAAAAATAAAAATGAGGATAATTCAATCCTTGGGTATGTTCTTATCCTATGGGGGATTTTGACTTATTCAATATTGTATTCATATGAGTTATAAAATTGAGAGGATATAAATATAAATATTTAACTCTGAATATGATTTTTCTTAAAAACAATAATGTACTTAACATTTTTCAATTTTATATTCAATTTATGTCTTCTGGATTGTGCTTTACAAAAATGGATATATTTTCTAGTAAAAAGTTTCTTTGTGGACTTTTCCATTACTTTTTTAGAAATCAAAAACTCTTTATTAAATACTTAATTACTAACTATTTTATGCCAAAATTATTTTAATAATGATTTTATAGAAAACATATATATTTTAACATAATTTGTAATAGTAATAATGTATTAGTAAATATAAACATATGTTATTATAATTTTCATAATGGTCATAGATATGATAATAATATGATTAAACTTTTCAAATCATTTTTCAATACTTTATATCTTATTTTGGTATAGAAAAATGTTTTAATTGGAGTTGAAATCTCAACCGATAACATCAAATTTATACTCATAAAAATAATTGTACTGACATACTGAAAGGAAATCCCTTGGATTGATGAAGGATGAATTTTATATATAGAAAACGATATTCTGTCAAAGTGGAATGCATTTTACACTAAAAAATCATAAAAAAGCATGATTTCATGTATTCTAGTATAATGTGCATAAAATAAAATTATGTTGTGCATTCAGTTATAATAAGACCATTGATATGGAAGTTGTCTAGGTATTTTTGAAAAATTCAGGGAAAATATTACTGTTGGAGGACCATGATGACCATTGGAAGATTACCTATAAATAACAGGTCATTTGATGATCTCATGACGACTGATCATTTTTTCATTGTGTGTGGCGCTAATATTTCTCTATAAATTTTTATAAAGAGTAAAATAATTTTGAGCATGTTCTTAATATTTTTATTTTATTTAGAGATAGTTTTTCTTAAGGAATCCTTGTCATGTGGTATCCTTAATAATCTATTTTATTTCCTTTATGTGATACTATTATTTCAAAAATGATCAATGGATTTCAAAGGTAGGAAGACAGAGGAGTAGATAAACATATTGATCCTGGTATTGTGGGGGTAATAAGGTAGAGTAGATCATCGTATAGAGGGGTTCCAAGGATAGACATATAGCAAATCAGATCATCATATCAAGGGATTTCTATTATTAGAGGAAGATAAACTTTATTATAAGAATTAAGTAAGGGACCGTTATCCAAAGTTATTGGACACTATCTATTTGGGATTATAGAATTATATTCATTTGTAAGACTTGTTTTATTAAAATTCATTAATTTGTGCTTCATTTAACAGAAATTGATACTTTTATTTAATTACTCTATTTTTATTTAATTTATCATAATAAATTTATTATGATACAAATTTTTATTCTGAATACAATTATATACACCATAAGATAGAATCATTATATATTTTATATTACTCTAATAAATTTTAACCATTGTGACTACGATTCTCATTTTATATTATGATTACGATTAAACTACAATACTATAACTTACTAAATAAGATTCTATACAACATTATGATAGATCCAATTTATCATTACAAATAGTAGATTAACTATTTGAATAAACATTATTATGATATTGATTTCACTGGACCCAAGGGCATTGTATAATCACTTTTATAATACATAAGAGCTTTTATGAATATGATTTATTAATCTCATTAAAAAATATTCTTTTATGATTAAAAAATAAAGATTTTAATCTAAAAATTCATCCCTCTTGTTTTTATTAATCTATATATACATTTTTTAGGCTATATAATTTTCATATTAACTACTATAGTTATCAAAACACAGGAAAAAATTTGTTTAATTTAGACCAATTATGAAATATGACATGTCAAATTTAAAAGGCTATTAAACATATTAACTATAAATAATTATTTCATTATATATTGACCCTTAATATTATTATATATTATCATTAATGATAAATTACATTTCATATAAACCTACAAAGTGATTAAATCAAATAATATGATTATACCCTATACATCCCATAACTCCATGAACGATTATATTCCTTGTTCCTAAAATCACTAATGTATTATGATCATCATGTGTGTATTAGAGTATTGTAATTAAAAATAGTATATAAATATGTAATATCTATGTATGAGTATCCATTTTCACTATATGGTGGTAGGGATACATATATTCTTGGGAATATCATCCATGTACACACTGATTTGGTCATCTAGGGTCACGTGGTGTGTGGGGACTTCCACACATCCATGGGATATTTAACCTGATATGTAATAATTATGATGCTTCTCATGATTATCCAAAATTTTTTATTATGAACTAAACACTTTATATGTAGGGTTTTCCTTAAAACTCATCTTCCTCTAATACCATCATCATTTCCATTTTTCATCATGAATGTAGCTGGTAATAATGATTACCATGTATATAGTGTTCATCTCACCCTCTGAGGATAGATTTCTTCTATATCTCTACCAGAAAATTTTTTTATCACAATTATTTGTTTCACATATATAATAATATAATCTATTCCACCCTCAAATTCCTATCATCATAATATCCTTATCAAATTCATAATTCATAAACCTAAACATGTATAAATTATTTTTGGAACCAATAATAGATAGATTAATTAATTATTACACGAGAATATTTGACTCTCCCTCTGATCATAATATATATGATGAATTCATCACGAATATAGGAGGATCCATTAACTACCCATGTGAGAATTTATGATTAACATATATTTTATCACAATATTTTTGATTAAATAATTTTTTGAAACCAATATTTCTATTATTAACTATGATTAATGATTATAAAATCATAGTTTTATCCAAATAAAAATTATTAGGGGTATGAAATGATTAATTATAGATAGATATCTAAGAAACCTAATCTATGATAACATTATTATCAATTTCAATGGAAAAAATCCATCATGATCAAAATCCATACCTCCTAATTTGAGTAATCACTTATGAAGAAGAGACATATGATATTATCATCAATGATCCATGAGGTCGCAAACACTCCCATGATCGATCCTCAATGGAATTCTCATACACCAAGGATATAAGTACCTGGTCATTTATTGTGGTATATCATTGTTTAAATATTTTATTAAATCCCATGAAAAGGTTTAAAAAAGGTTTATAAATCATATGAGTTGCCAAATGGGTTTCCCAAGGATCTGGGACATGAGTGGAGATTAAAAGTGGTCAGAATATATGCAGTGGATGGTTGGAACATGATTAGTGAAAACCGTGCACCTTGAATTGAAAACGTTGTGGAAAGGACTCCTCTCAGATATAAGATAGTGCACATTAACCAAATTGTTTTCCAAATCATTTGGGTTCCCCCATAGGACCATAAAAACTTTTCCCCTCATGAGAAGTGGGTAAAAATGGTTGGAGCACGATTTGGATATCAATGTCGTCAAACCATTAAACCCTTATAAAATTAGAATTTATGATTTTCCCCCTCAGGACTAACCCCAAAATATAACCCCAATTCGACCCCTTTAGTTTGGGAAATAAACCAACATCTCACTACTCATCCATGGGTGTTTCTCCATCAATTATTAGGAATTTTGAGTGTAATTTATTGCAATGTGAAGTTTCGGGTAAAGAATTGACCCAATTTCCTTCCATTTTATGGAAGAGGCTTATTCGGTGGTTTCTTATACCTCCAATAATATAAGCTGTTGTTTTCTAGGATGATTCGTTCCTTGGATTTGAATCCATTTTATTTTAAATAGATAGTTTCTTTTGGACATATGGTTTTCTATGAATATGAGGTTAGTTGTATTAAATATTCTTCCCATTGTCTTGGTGTTATTTATGTGTATGTGGTTGTTCCATTGTATTATATTGAGATGTTTTTTTGTATTTGGATAATCAATGTAAATTGGGCCATTGTGTAAGGTGTCAAACCCCTTACGAATCCCATTGGGTCAAATAATGATTTGAAATGGGAATTTTTAGTATCCATGGGGTATTCTAAAACCTCAGGATTGATAGAATTAATTGGTAAACATTGATATATGGTAAATATAAATGTTAATGGGATGTGAATTTTACATTGTATTTTAGGCGTGGTTAAATGGATAATAATTTTGATTATTTGTGGGATTTTGTGAAATTCTTAAGAGTCTTTTCAAATGGTTTAAATTATTAGAATTGTATTTTTTGATCAAATATTATGGTTTTGAAGGATAATTATGCGGCTTGCATGTGGTAAAATATTTAGAAGTGTGTGTGAGACTCAATGGTACTTAAAAGGTGGTTTTATAATAGATTTAAAAAGATTATTTGAAATCAGTTTCTGGTCCCCTTTCTTTTGAAATTGATTTAGTGAATCGTTGAAATTGTTGAAAATGGAAATGAAATTCTAGTGGATTGGTTATAAATTTTTAAAGGAAGACACATGTTTTAAATGGTGGATTCAAGATGATTTTAATTCAGTATTTTGACTAGTGTGATATCATTGTTTTGGAAATGGAAAGTATATTTATTATTGTCCAATTCTTACTAAGGAATTAGGGGGAGTTTCATATAATGGTATATGTGTTTAATGACTTATAGTTTGTAAATTTTATAAATTTTGAAATTATATATGGATTTTTTTGGTAAATGTGTATAATATATAAAGAGGAATGTCTATGTGAATAAGGGGACTGTGTTAGCCAATTTATTGAGGGTCGAAGTCTATGATTTGATATAGACTGAGAATCTAGGACCCAAACTTGTATTAATTGATTTAGTATGTTAGACTGAGTCTATATGCTTCTAACTCAAGCACCAAAGATCCTTTTTTAGGTTGAGTATAAGTGATTCTCTAGGCCCCATTGATATATTGTCTGACTTACGATGTCTTACTGAGTCTCTATACACTAATGGTTTGGATGGTTTGGGATGGAGGACTGAGGCTCTATTCTTCTGAATGTTTGGACATGCCTGGATAGTCATACTAATCCTCCAAGATATGTGGATGAATTATTAAGTTAGTGAATTACCCTTTTATTAATAGGTTTTAACCCTTTATCTTATCTCTTAGTCTCCTAGTGCAACCAAATATAGATTTGTTGGTTGGTTGACCATAGGGAACTAAATGGATAAAATGGTTATTTGATGATTTCTAAATTTTGAGACATGTTCATTTTTACCATGTTTTTTTATTTAAATTTCTTATTTTCAAGGACTCTTTTAAAATCTAGTAATTTCATTAGACACCATTGGTTGTGTCCTACTGAATTTTAATCACCCCCACTTGGGCTACAATGGAACTTGGTCACCCAAGAAGATGGTCTTTTTCACCAATACATCAAGAGAGGGACATAATTTTTGGTTTTCACATTGGGTGATGACTTCGAGCATGGGATCATAAGACTGAGTTGGGACACAAGACCATATTCAAAATCATTCATGGTTTTGGTATCAATGCATTTATTAATATGACATATTGATATATAGCATATTAATCATTTTTTCATACCATGGGATACTTAGTTTCTTATTGTATGATTCCCATTTATTATTTATTTTGGTATTTACATTATTGGTGTTATATATGTTGTGGATACACTTTGATAAGATGGTATAGTCTCCCCACGTTTTCGTTGGATTCACACTACTATTCGACAACCTATAGAATATGGAAAGGCATTTCTAAGGTCATGTGGAGACTTGAATCGGGCCCCTGGTAGTAGTGGACATCAGGTTGGGGATGTTAAAATGTTGTATAAGAGGTTTTTTCTTTTGTAATAATATTTGGGAATGGAAAACAAGAAACTATTATATAATTATATTATGTTAATGAGATAATGCCTGGGTGTCGGTAGCCCCCTGTGTGAGGTAATAACCATGATTCCATGGGTGGGAATTGATGATCTATTTTGTGCTCATATAATTTGATGATACATCCACCTTGAGTGGTGGAATGGAATGGTATTTTATTCATTTATGAGTTTTTTTCTCTTTCCTCAATATGTAATTAGAGGGTGTGAGTCTCTTTGAAACATGCTAGGAATATAAGACTGATAGGTCATCTTTTCATTTCATGTGATTACTAGTTATTTAGGATTTATATAGTAGTGTTTTACTTTTCATCCTATAGTTTATTCATTTTTATCATTCATTGAAGTTATTGTTAGTAAAATATTTTTGGAAATATGAATTTGAGAATTATTGGAACTTTTGATCTATTTTTTTAATAAAATGGTATTCGAAACTGAAAATACATGGTATTTGAAAATGAAATATTTTGAAATGTGAAACCTTATGTTTTTATTATAAAAATTAATTTATTATGGTAAATAGGAAATGATGGAAGGTTTAGAGACACTGATAATGGGTTACCATTGTGTTGTGGACCAACCTTGTTTATGGTTGGATTGATTTATTAGAGTTCCCTAGCTTGTTACCTTGGTTATGGGTAGTGAGGCTTAGCTAGGTTTTGATGTAAGGTAAAAATATTTTCTTATTGTACCCTTAGTAGGTTTGTGGCATATGGGTCATGGGATATTGTTCATAAATGTTGGTTTGGTAACCCTTATTGGGTGTGACTAGGCTAGTTGAGTTTTGGACCCTAGAGTGGGGTTGTGTCTTGTTGTGTCGATGTGTGTGTATGGGTATCCTTACTGTGAAACCTAGATTAAATGGTTTCTTGGGTGTTTGAGACATAGTGTGTTTTATAATGGTGATAATTTTATTACCCAAGAGTAGTGTATTGTATTATGTTTGGTGTGTATGGATTAGAGGGAGAGCTTGCCCATTTTTCGTGATTTGAATCTAGTTTAGGGAGTTGGTATCGTTTAATTCCAAGTTGACCTGTTGGATGGGTAGGCTATGTTAATCATATTTTTGGGTGTTTATGAAACAAGTATACATTTTGGATATTCTTCGTGGATCAAATTGAAACATTACTTGTGTGGGTTTTAACTGGAGGGATAAGTAGAAAATTTAATGGTTTTGGATATACGACTCATGGTATGGCTATGATTAAATATCTTTGGGAGATAAAGAGTAGAATCATGCAATGTTATCCTAACATTGTTGGTTCTTTGAAATGTGAAGAAAGAGTGGTTTCTTAAAAGATGGAATTGATGTCTGATGGTTTCCATTGTAATGTTGTTCAAGTTGTATTGTTATTACATGGTTTATTTCTCATAGAGACACTTGAGTGCTTGTGGTTGGTTTTAAGTTTGGTTTAGATGGGAAGGATGTTAGGGTTTTGACATAATAACATTGATAACTATTATGGAAGGGATCAGAGTAATAATGATTTTGAATCACATGACAAGGTGACCAGACCTTTTGTAAATACTTATTTATGGAATTGAACCCTAAGTTGAGGTTTGGTCCTGTGTTTTTGTTGTCTGTGTGAAAGGATAGGCAATTGGAGGGGAATGTTGACAATGCCTTAGGCTCAATGGAGTTGATGACCAAGGTGGCCTTCATGGTTATTAATGATACCTTATGAACCTAGTAATGTATGGATCTTGGAGCTTTGATTTGGGTTCATTGTGTAGCATCAAGAAAGTGAGAGACAGTAAGGGTTTTGATGAGGTCTGGAAGTGGGAATTGTAGAGAAGGAATGATTCCATCTGAAATAGGTGAATTTATTTCTCTGGATAAGTGCACATCAATTTACTATGTGACCAACAGTGGGAATAAAATTTTATGTATGAAACAATTTGGTTTTTGTCATTGTGGTGGTATGTGTGTGTCCATTTAAATCACCCAGGTCATGCTAGAATAATTCGAGTGGGGGTAGTGGTATGGTTTCAAAGGGAATGTTGGGTCATAATCACTAGGTTGATAGTCATGAAGTGGTTCTATGTATTGGTTGGAAATCCCATTCGAGATGTGGTGATTGAGTGTTCCCAATACCCTAGTGGGAATGGTGGAATGATAATTTTAGAAGCTTAATCTATCTCATTGGTGGGAGGGGACATCAGATATGGATATTTTTTTTGGTGTTCAGCTAATACGTTTTAGTATACCTTTAGGTGGAGATGATCATTAAAAATATATTAACATCATCCCAGGTATATTTAGATACATCTAGATTTATTCCTAGACACCTAAATGTGATAAGATATATGTGTATCATCTTTGAGAATACACGCATGGAGTGGTACATGTAAATCCCTATGTTGGGGAATAAACTATCCACTAGTTATAAGACATGTCTAGATATGGACCACATTTTGAAAAATTCCATGGTTTTTAATCTCAGAATCCTGATATGATTAAAGGGAGATGTTTTTTTCTCTAGTGAATGTTTTTGGAACATGTACTTGTTTTGGGGTTCATAATTTGATCGGAGTGTGATCCCTATTTATTGAAATTTCTTAAGGAAATCATTGAAAATAACACACCCATTGTGGGAAGTGGTATGTAAGTTTTAGATATGGGGAGACATCTATGGAGTAGGGGTAGTGGAACCCAAAAGAGAACGAGAAAATTGTCAGGAAACATTTCTAGATTCCATAAAAGAGGCCTTGTTGGCCTTGGATGTGGTCATTGGTCAAGTCATGCATTAGCTTTGGGCTTAGGGTAGTTGCCAAAAAATTATAATATTATTTTTCTATAGTCATTGGTGGTCATGATAATGCATGGAATCATTTGATAGAAATGGTGGTTTGGTTTCATAACCCCTAGGAATGTCGGGAATGGACTCAGATATGGGTTTTTAGGGGATATAGGAATGTATTTAAGTATAAAGATATCATGTCCATGTCATGTAGTGATGTTACAATAGGGATGCTGGGATTTTTAGAATGAGTTAGTCAGGGGTGCATCAAATCAAAAAATAAAATGAACAAATTTTTAGATTTTTAAACGACCTTGAATAGATATTTTGAAATTCAAAGTGTTTTTTGATGATGAAAAATAATTTTTAAGAAGATCCAAGTTGTATTCTAACATAGAATTGACAAAAAGTTTCTTGTTTCAAATATGTTGATGGGTTCAATAGGAAGCGATAATTTATTAGAGTACAATCTCTATTATGGTGGTATATTTTATCAAAATATGATGATTGAAATCGGTAGGTTAATTGTATCATATTTGTACACTATAAGTAATTATAATCCATGACCACATGAAATGGGTATCATATCAATTGTGTAATATGGCTGTTTTGATTCAATATAAGTGGGGAGATTATGGCACATTTTGGTAAATGGAATATATGTGGTATGTTATAATACATGAGGGATTTGATGTATTTAATGGAATGTGTGTTTCGATGTTGAAGTCAAACTTGAAAGTTATCAAGTTGTTATTATTCAATAAATAGACGGTGTATTCATGTCCATTACATGTTGTTTGGATGAAATTAATGAATAAAAATGTGGGGTTGAGTTAAAAAGTATGTTTTTGTCTAGTGATTTGGGAATCATGTTGGTTATATTGTAGAAATTGTGTTTATTTTTTGGTGATCTATTTTAATAGTTGAGGTTACCAACACCAGAAGATGGTGACGATGAGATAAAGTGTAGGATATAGAGAACCATAGTGATAAAGTGGGTGGTTGATGATGTGATTGGAAGTATGATTGGTTTGGTCTAGTTGAGAACCATCTTTGTGTTTCATTTTGGGTAATGAGTATTGGATCAGGTTTTTACCATTTGAGTTCATAGAGATGATAGTTATTATTGGTTTGTGATTTGGATGTTCAGATGTGGAATGAAGCTATTGGGCCATTATTTAGAGAATAATTTTGGTCATGAAATGCTATTGGAATATGTTGATTCCATTTTTAGTGTCATACAAGATTAAATATTAGATTTTTTGGAACTGGGTGAGATGGTTCCAAGACATTTGGTCATTTATCTATGAAGAGGATTTAACGAAAGGTGTTACGATTGTCTCTCCCAAGGAAGTATAGTGCATTGTTAGTACCCATTTGTGTTGAATTTTAGTGATGTTACCTGGAATTTTCTCTTTTATTTGATATTTTTAAGGATAATATTGTAGTGGATGAGTCCCTTGAGGAGCATCGAGTTTTTTGATAGGGGATAAAAGTAAGGGAATTTACTATGTATAGGATTGTTTCCTTAGTTTGATTTTATTTACAGTAAGTCTGAGTTAAGAGAGAAACATGTATGATTAAATTTGATTGGTGTTCCCCTTGTCCTTAACTTTTTTATTGAAGGCTTCATGATACATGAAAAGTGCAACTTAGGGATAATTCATTATAATGTGGGGAGGTTATAAGATCTCAATCATTCATGGAGCTTGATTGGTTTTGAAATTTTAGTTTATGACCCCAAAAATGGTTATGGGAGTGGGTCCTTAGTGTATGATATTCCTAAGGATTTTCTTAAGTATTTAGGACATGAAAGGATAAGAAAAGTGTCCAAACAGCACAGAGTTCACATATGGTACATGGCTAGTATAAACTATGCACCTGGCAAGGGAAACTTTGTGGTCGGGCCTCCTCTTAGAAAAAGGATCCCACATGGAAACCACATGATTTTCCAAACCAAGTGAGTTCTCGCATAAGACCGTGTGACCCTAAGACCTCTTGAAAAAAGGTAGATTTATGGTGGATGCACTATTTACCAAACTGTACATATGTTAAAAGGTGATAGTTTCCAATTTTTTTCACTTGGTCTTAAATATTCACCCCCAGAAATATATCCCCTATCAATCCCTCTATATCTTGGGTGATGATCTAGTATCCCTATACACCTCCATGGGTATTTATTATCCAATTTAAAGGAATTTTGAGCTCTTTTTAGTGAGAATTTAATCTCTGGGTACATCTTCAACTTTGTTTCCTTTCATTTTCTTCAATGGCAATGGTGTGTGGTTTCATATCCTTCTGATTCACTAAAGACTTATCTTCTAGGATATTCTTATCCTTGGTGTTGAGGCTATTTAAGTTAAAATAAAAGGTATCTTTTAACTGCATTATTGTCTACAAAAATCAAGTAGGTAGACTTAAGGGGTTTTCTTATAGTATCGATGTTCTATATTTGATTGTGGTTGTTGAAGTGTACAATTTTTTAGTGTTTGTGTGTCTTGGGAAATGGAAAGTAAATTAGTCCCCTATATGAGGTGTGAAACCCCTTTCAAACCCCATTATGTAATTATACTATTTGAAGTGGGATTTATGGCTACCAATGGGGAATTCCAAACACTTGGGAATGGTGGCATGATTTGGTAAGTATTGAAATAAAATAATTATGAATTTTAATGGTCATTGAATAATAAATTGGTATATATGATTACATAACATGATATTTTTTTTAAATTATATGCTGTGTTTTTTGAAATTTAAAAGAGTCTTTTGAAATGGTCTGAATTATGTATTTTGGATATCTAATGTAGTTATGGTTTTAAAGGTAGAGTATAATTTGAAAGTGGGAAATGTTTCAAAAGGAGGGGTGGGACTCATCATGACTAAAAAATGGATTCTATTGATATATTAAAAATGATGATTTGAAGTTAGAGTGTCGTCTCCTTTATTGTGAAAGTACTTTATTTAATCATAGAAATAGTTCAAAATGGAAATTAAGGCTATTGGATGTGGATTAATTTTTTTGTATAGAGGAAGGACCTTGTTTTTAAGCGTGGATTAAGGATTATTTTAATTGAGTATTTTGAATTGTGTTATATCTTGGTTTATGAATTATAACTAAGGTAAATTATTTTGTAGTTGTTAATATATGATAATGGGTTGTTTAGTATAATGTTTTATGTGATAAATGAGTTCTGGTTTTTAAATGGTATATGTGATGAAATGGGATATGGATTGTAAATGTTACAAGATTTTAATGGTTAAAGAAGTATTCTCATGTTAATAACTAGCTTGTGTGGGGTATCACAGTAATACTCTACTCCCACGGCTTAGTCTCAAATGAGGCTCTAGGTCCCACCATTGTATTTGCCAAATTTGAATGATGGATAGATAGAATCAAATCTCTTTACTCCGGGAATGAGGTACCTTGTTTGGGGTAGTCCTGATTGAAGCTCTTGATCCCAATGATGTATTATTTGATATAGTATGTTTGACATAGTCTCTATACACTTATGGCTAGCATGGTTTGTGATGGAGGACTAAGGCTCTATTATCCCAAACAAGTGGAAAAGGAAAGATTGTCTGATAGATTCTCTAGTGTAAATTAAGGAGTTTTTTGGTCAGTGAATTCCCCATTTTATTAAAATTGTGTAACCCTTTATGTCATGTCTTAGTCACCTGGTGAGAATAGATCTAGTTTAGTTTGTGTGTTTCCCCTGTGGAACATAATGAATAAAATGGTTATTTTTTTCTAAATTGTGAGACATGTTCCTTTTTTCATCACTGTTTATTTCACTTTATTATATTCATAAACTCTTGTAAAAACAATATATTGCTTTAGAAATTGTTGCTTGTGTCATATTGAGTTGTACTAACACCATTATTAGGCCTCCATTAAACTTAAAAACCTGAGAAGATGATACATGTTTTTTGGTATAGGTTTTGGACAGAGACTTAAATATTGGTTTGTGAAGGGGATTATAGTTTGGAGCATGGTATGTGAGGACCAAATTGGGTCTTGGGACTGTTTTTAGGATATTTCATTGTTGTGTTACCGGGGAGTTTATTATTATGATTGCCTAACATGTAGGACATTTATTATATTATTTTAGAATGGGATACATAGTTTCTTTTTATTTTTGGATGTATACTATCCAATTATTATTTATGCAAGAAATTACATTGTTTATGTTGAGTTTATTGTCAAATAACTATGATAATAAGGTATAATAAACCTCCATTATCTTTAGTCAAGTTCCACTAGTTGGTAGCCTTTGGTGTACGGGGAGGCATGTCTCATATCATGTTGTGACCAGGCTCAGATATCAGATTATAGTGGCTACTAGTTTGGGGATATTACAAATTATCTCTACTATGAAATCTACTCTCTAGTGTCTCACTAAGAATTCTTTATATCCCTTAAAAAGTATAGAGAGTTAGTTTAAATATAAATTTTTCTTATGTTATCAAATCAGTTATACAACATGTTAAATAGTTAATTAGTCCACTATTTAATCTATATACTACTAAACATCATCATAGAACTCAATGTGGATGAACCATATGTCATTTATAGGTTAAAAACCATATTCTAGATCTAATGGGGGTCTTGAATTCCCCTCCTGGTGATCTGTTAAAGTAATAATACATTATTTATGAAATTATTATTGTAGATTAGTTAATATATTTAATATTTTAAATATTTTGATTTAATTTTTACAAAATGGCAAAAACTCCATTCAAACTATATGACTAGATATGAAAATATTATATAATATATTTAAAGGGTATAATTACAAAAAAATTATATATAATAACCTATGTTTCCAAATATAGTTTATACATGAAGAGGATATCCATAGAGAATTAGAGATACATTTGAAATTAAACAATCTATAATCATAAACTATTAACTACACATTTGGATTCAAGTAAAAGGGGAGTAAAATGACAAAAAAATATTATGTATCTTGATTGAGATAATGAGAGAGGGAGAGTAGCTTTGATAAATCACTAGAATATTGAGATTGAGTGATATATTTTTATTTTATTATAGAATAAATATCCAAATATTCAACGTAATTATTATATTAAGTTTTTAAATAAATTATTGAGGAGAATGGATTTATAATGACACATCTATTTAGTTGTGAAGTAGATAGAACATACCAAGGATTTTACAGTGTAGATTTATTCATATAAAAATGGTTTTGTCAATATTTTGATCATTATAGGGCATAGAGACTAGTTTCTCTTAGGGATTCAATTTCTTCTAGCATGTGAAGAGTCGTAATGTGAAGTGAAAATCATCACAATATAAAATATTATAATGAAGATTAAAGATTAATTTTACATTATATGGATATATAAGAGACATGTGTTTCTATAAACAAATAATATACTAAAAAATATTCTACTTCTCCCAGAAGTAGTGTGTTGAGTTGGAGAATAGTGAAAACCCTTTCGATGGTAGTGTTATTTCTGAAATGATTATAAAAAGAATGATCATTGGTACTGAGTGACCATGAAAAATATTATATCGACTTAAATATATAACTAAAAATATATGTTGATACACTAATATATCATTTTTCATATGACACATGGATTTTTCAAAATCTAGTTTTACTATGTAAAATCCTTATTATTCATTTTTTTACATTTTGGAATTTTTATACAATAATCAATGATTTATAGGGGGGAATACAGGTTAAATGAGATCCCTCAAAATAAAGAAAAATTTTAGTATGGTTGTGGTTATTTATATAGTGTGGAGAAATAAAAATTAATTTAGGAGGTACAACAATAAACATGTCCCCATAGGGTTCCCTGGGAAATTCATCAACAATCTTCAATACCGAAGTATTATATCAGAGCCTAAATATTCATATTTTGATTTTAATCATCTAAAATAATTTCATGATTTTTTTCTATATGGAATATGCTATTAGGCCTCCTATTTTTTAGTATAAAAAATTGAAAACTTGGAAATTGATATTATTATTTATTTATAGGATTTTTGGAAGATTGCAGTTACTACTAACAAATAGAACATGACTTTAAAAATATTTAAATAAGTGGGTATAAAATTAATGATTATTTTATGACTATACCAATTATTAATAAAATAAATAATATCACTTCACATTAATCTAAAGTATTTGATATGTGGAAAATAAGTGAATATATATATATATTCTATTGAGACCATTGTAATTGATATTTCATCCTCAATATTATATTTAGATCTGTTATTGAATTTCATTTGATGAAAATTAAAAATAAATTTCCTAATGACAAGAGGAAATAATAGGTCGAGTTAGAAGGTGACTATTTATAATAAATTAATATTCTTTAAGGTAAGTTTTAATAATATTGATGTTAAGTTATGTTCTAATGTTACTATGAATGAAATTTTAACAAAAAAAAAATCAACAATATCAGGGATTTACATGAAAGGATTAATAGAAAATCCAATACATACTTGAGGAGTTAAATAAAAAAGTTATTATATATGGTGTTGATTATTTTTTCATTATTTATTTCGTATTTTAGAAAAAATGGTTTCCTGATAATGAATTATAAAAAAATAAAATGGGTGAATTTTTTTATTTTTCAATGTAATTTATAAATATAAATAGAACAAAAACCCAAATAATATATATATATTAATAAGAATATTATTTGAAATTTTATCCCACTATAAATATTTATAGTTGAGTTTATAACATTAAAGAAAGTAGATAGTTGGGGAATTGGGTACATGGATTCTCAATTAGTGAAAAATGTATTTGAAAAATAATGATAAGAAAAGAGGATGAATTGCTCAAATGGAAATATAGAGATTGTTACCACTCTATCATAAAATGTGGAGTCTATAAAGTTGGAAATATTTAAATAATGAATTGAGTGAATTTCCCAAAAAAATAAAAAAGTGATGTCTCACAGTGAATGGATTCATTGAAATGCTACTATTTTAGATTTTTGGTATCACTGTGGATACGTGATTAAAATTTTAAGAAAATAATATTTAATGGAGATATAATATACCATCTCAATTGAGACATAGAAACGTTATGTATTAAATATTGTTCAATATTTTATATGTGATAATAATTGACATATATTAAATAAATATAGAAATAAGGGATGTGTAAGTGAGGATATTAAAACCCTCATGACTATATCAAGTGGAGGTAAGTAAAGAGGGAATAAAAATTATTTAAAAAAAAAGAAAAAACACATACAACAAGATTCATGTGGGGAAGATATGAAATAAAGTGTGAATTGTATCGTAATAATGATGTATGTTAACTATTAATCATTGAGTTAAAAAAAACATTGAAATAAAATTAATACTCCAGTTTTTGAATAAAATAAATATATTCACTTGAATAAATATTCACCATGAATTATCTTACTAAGATGGTTATAATGGATGTTGAAAAATTATTGAAAGAAAAATTCCCATGTTCTTTAACAAATTATACCATATGGAAAGAGAGGAAGATGTCTGAATGTTATCATTTAGATTAAAGGAATCATGATGAAGGATAATGTGATGTTTCATAAAAATGATAAACATGTAAATATGAGATTAGTCTCACAATGGATATGGATTCTTTAAAAAATAATATAATGAATTCAAAATCAAATACCATAAGTGAGGTTTCCACATGTGGTGTTTTATGAAGTCCCAATAGGAATGAACAAAAGAATCAATGATGTAATTAGTTAGATAACTAGGAAAAACCAAACTACCTAAATTCTAGATGATCATGAAATACCCATTAGTTTTTCACTTAAATGGAATAACTATTTTCAGAGTGATAAATTTTTAAGAAGATGATATGATTTGTATCACCCTTATTGAAGTATGTGATTCTATTTTATGTTATTATGAAAATTTGATTTTTTGCGAAAAGTATGTTGTGTATTTTGGGGAAGTATTAGAGAGTTTGAGAATGATTAATAAAGGGAACAATTGATGCATGATTTGGGAAAAAATAGAGACTTATCTAGATTACTGTATGACATATTGATTGATTTATTGAGAATAACCACTATTAGAATATGGTTATGGAAATTATGTGGATTACCCAGGTTACATTGGGACATAGGATAGAGTAATTTCTAATGGTTGTCAGATATTTTTCTATTCCTTCCATCCAAACTACCCGATATGGTTTTTTGATGCCGTTGTACCCACACGGTTGGTGCAATGCTTGGTAATTTGTCTCCCTTAACCACGAAAGATTATTAATTAAATATAAACAATTTATTTTTTCCCCAAAACTCTCCTAAAACCCTCATTGTTACTCTATTATTTGACATTATTTATCATCTATCCTCTACTAGTAAATTTTAGTAATCCTCTTTCATTTGGAGGTTGATTTGATGAATATTGGTGCATTAGATCTAGGAATAAAATGAATGTATTTGTATCATTATTCACTTTCATATTCTTTTCATATTATATTGGAAATAACCATATATTGGTTAATTAATTTAGAGGAATCCTCTAAGCAGCCTCACTCTCCCATCTCCCCAAGCTAAGGTTTCCTCCAATGGTGAATCAGAGGGGGACGCCTCTATTCCTCCTCATCTTCATCTCCCCCTCCACTCTACCCCCCCCCTTTCAATTTTGCCTCCACTAAGTCATCTCGACGTTCTCAGCCTCCTCGGGATTTTGCGATTCCTTTGGGTGGTGAAGGCACTTCTTGCCTCGGTCCACATTGCTCTTTCTTCTATTTCCCATATCCTCCTCCCCCACTTTCGTGATGTCGTTCTCTGGTGGGTCTTTGTTCGCCTCTTACCCCCCTCTTACTACCTTTTCCCCCACATCAGACCTCCATTTGGGGTCTCTGTTTGGGTTCTTTAGGCAGCTTGGGTCGGCGCCAGTGTGGGCGTTCGAGGTTCTTCCCCTCATATTACCTTGATTTTCAACCCATCGCACCTAACCCCATCTTGGTCAGGCCCGATGAGGGTTTCAGGGCATCTTGGGATAGTGTTGGAGGGGGACTGGTAGCGGTCTCAATGAATTTCCATCACTAGAGTTGGTTTATTTTTCTCAAGTTTGGTTTCCTTTTTCTTCCGCCGTAGTGTTGTTTAGTTTGACGTTGTCTTCCTGCTTTCATTTGGGATTTTCTTTGTTTTTTCGTGTCATTCGGATGGATTTTTCTGTGTTTTCTCTATGTGTTTTACAATGGTATTGTGTTCGGTTGTGGTTCCCGACGGCAACATCACTGGAATTTTATTTATGATGGTACCGATGACTATGATTCATGTGGTGGCAGTGTCTATCGTCGACAGATCTAGTTGTTTCAGCTCTGTGCAAGGTGTTGTGATGATGGCGAGATTATATGAGTTATGTGGTAGTGTTCCGATGCTGGAGAGGTATGTTCGTCGATGGGTTCTCGCTGGAAGTGGAGCTTTCAAGGATGTGGTTGATTGTCCAGGGGAGCTTCTCGAGGCGATGACACTCGAGTTTTTCGTGTCCCAAGAAGATGTGATGGTGTTAGGTTCAATGCGTGCTCTTGGATTTTCAAGTTTGGAAGTTGTGGTTTTTGTTGGCGGCCCAAGGAGGTTAGGCGGTATGATGGTTGTTGTTTGAAATTTGAATTTTGAAGATGATATTTTTCTTTCTCAATGGCCTGACGACTTTGGATGTGAATGACCTAAGTGAGTTGAAGATGACTGTGATGGGTTGATGGCAGCTGAATCTGGTGTCTCCCAGTTTTTTGAATTTGTACACTAGGTTTATGTATGTTTTTGTTTTTGTTCTTGAAGTTTGTATTTTTAATGTATTTGTATTCTGAATTGTGCGGTTACAACTAACCAAAAAGCGGCTTTTAGAAAATAAAAAAAAACAGATTTGGTGGTGGTTAATTAATTCATGGATATAATGTTAGAAACATGTTTTGATTATATTTGTTCTAATTTTTTGATATAATGAGAGAATAAATCTAAATCAACCAATTCTAGAGTGCGTTTCATAGTTAAAAATTTATATTTGAGAGATGTGGCTTCTCTTTATCTCTATATGTTATCTTGAACATTAATGATTTCTTATAAAAAAATAATTTCATGTGATTCCCAATAGAGAATATTGTTAATATCATGTTTGAATAAACAATTCCTCTAATAGATTTATAATTAGATGAACCCCATCATTTTATGGAATTAAAATAAATGAACTTAGGTGACACTCACATAGTGTTTAATAAAATGGTTGAGTTAATAATTATTTCTAAGTGAATGTTTAAAAGATAAAATTGAATACATGGGTGGTGATGGGTTCTTGATTTCATTATGAGAGGCCCTATGGATTTAGACTTGGATTTATATTAAAATTGGGTTACATGGGTGCATGATCAAGTGAATACTTGGTACAAAAGTTGATCCATTGTCTAGGATTATTGGTACAACCATCTTAGATGCATGCATGCATGTGTGAGTACATGAACTGGGTATTCCAAGAGGAAATAAATGATATTATTCTTATATAAATAATAATTTTATAAATCTATTTAATAATGGAATGATTAATAAATCAGGTTTTTGATTTAAAATATTTTAAGATACCATTTCGTGATATTATATAAAAATATCTTGATACCTATTTCCATATTATTATTATATTATTCAGAAATTGTTCTAAAATATTTTGGTCTTAGTTTCAAGTGTGGGACTATTCTAAAAAAATACCTACTGAGTAATATACTCAACCTCATCAAATGCACCATAGTGTATATGATGACATTGTTAGCTATGAAACAGGTAAGAAGAACATTTAATATTTATCTAATAGTGCATCATGATCCTATAAGATTGGTGATGGTTGGTTGATCTTATAGATTATCAAATTATATATCTAGATTGATGCCACATGTGAATTATTATGTTAGGATATTTTTCATACATTGAGTTATATAATTACTTACTTCATACCGATAGTGTAGTTTATCTATTTGTTGTGGATTTTTATTTTTAGCTTACATTTATGAATACGATATTATCTTGTTTTTTGTGTTATTATATCATAAATGTTTTTATATCTTTGTGAAAATAATAACATAGTTATATTATATTACTTTGGTATTTGTTTCCTCCAAAATGTTGTCTAAGGGATATCACTTATGGTTTTTATCACCTCTGAATGTTCCAAAGGAAATTTTATAGGGAGGATATTATAAATAGTATTAGTTCTATATTATCTTTTATTTTTAATGTTAGTATTGGATGTGAGATACCTAAAAACATGAAATTTATAGATTAAATGTCATATCTTACAATTTTATGATAATCGTCATGTTTCCATTATTTTTCAAGAATAGAATGAATTGGTAATCACTTATCAGTTTGTCACCACCTCATCATGGAATGTTTAGATGATGATATTTATGTATTTTTAATTTTTAATTTTACATCACATTATGATGTAACAATTAATGTAAAATTTTATTAGGATTTTTTTATAAATGATGACTTGATAACCATTATTGTTAAATTAATTGTTTATTATTAGGAATAAAACATATAATTTCTAGGAAAATTCATTTCAAGCATGGTTAAATATGGTTTAGCACAGTTTTGTGTGTTGATTATTTCTGGTATTGATATTATAATTTGTACAATCGGGGATATTTTTCTAGGTTAAACATGTGTTCTAAAAAATAATTAAACGTATTATAAAAGAAAAATTGTAACATAAAATGGAAATTTCACTAATGAAATATAATTTACTAAATGGTAAATATAGTATGTTATATTTTAATTTAATGTTAAAAATCATAGTCAAAGTACTAAAAAGAGTATTTCTATATTTATAATATTTCTTACATATATATTGTTTCTTCATAGATACAATACGAAATAAATTTCTAATGTTTCACTTAATTTATATCCTATAATTTTAATATTTTTGTTATAATATATATTTTGACATAAATTCTATGATTTAATTTTTTTTCATATCAGCTATGATTAGAGATAGGGCATGAAAAATATTTCATTATCACAATCTTGTTTAATTTTTTTGTTTTATAAAAATAATACAATTTTCTATTTCATGTAATTTACATATTTAGTAAATCATGTATAGGATAATGAGAAGAATAATGTTAAAGATTATGAATTTGTTAAAAGGGGATAATCACTAGTAATATTTAACCTAAATTGAGATTCTTATGAATTCATGGTTTTTAATAATGAAAGAATGATGAAATGATTCAAATATATATTTTTTGAATTTTAATTCTTAGATTAATTTTTATACCTATTTAGTTATTGGATTTTATTTCTATGATTATTGAATATGATATATAATGGTACGAAATATGGAAGTAAAATATGTGTTGCGTAGACATTTTTTCTTATATATTAGAAATAAATTAACCTTGTTATGCTTTTGAAACATGATGTACAGAGTATTTCTCTTAAGAAATATTATTTATCATGATTTGATGAAATTTGGAAGCATTTTCATGTTCATGGAATGATTGGTTCATGTTTATTTTTTCTTACTTCTAATTTGTTGTATGATTTAGATGTTTGTATTTTCTATATGGTATGATGATAAATTTCATGAATCAAAATAGGGTTACAATTTAAATAAAAGTATGGGAAGGTTTTATTATAGGAAAAAACTATACATTTTAAAAAAATAAAGATAATTTCTATGATTTTTTATTAACATTTTCCTATATTTTGGGATTGATATATGTTTTAATACGCCTTGTTTAAATGCAAAATTGTGGGAAAATAATTGATGAAAGGAACCATTTTTTTTCAAATTCATAAAATTTCCAACATTAAAAATGATTTATTGTCAAAATAATACATTATTGAATTACAAATCATTTTATTAATAAGGTGATTTTATAAAATGGATTTTATGAATTTTTCACTAGGATTCAAAATTTTAAATATTTTTATTTTTTTGAATATATTAACCTGATTAATGATCGAATTGAATCCATGTGGTATTTTTCATGAATGGTAATTATATAGGTTTGGTTACTAAAGAAGGTTTTTTCAAATATTCCCTTGGTAGAGTTATTCTATTGACATTGTGTCTTAATTTTGTGGTGATTATTATGGTTGTTGTGCTGGTTATTTTTTTTATTTCCATGTATATGCTTGTCATTTATTACACATGTTTTATAGGTTCTTTGTTGTGTGATAAGTTTAGTACATGGAAATGGAATATTTTTTTATGGGATATGATGGGATATGGGATGAGTATAATTACATCACATATGTTGAGGGGTAATTTATAATCTATATTTTTCACTAAAATTAATTATTATTTACATGATATATCATGGAGGTATTTTTTGTCTTATAAGTTTCTTTTTTGTAATCATGGTAATGTCATGGTTCATAGAATTCAATTTCATATTAATTTTTATAACTATAGATTCACCATCACATCATATAATGGAATTGTATATTTCTTAATAGGGATGGGAAATGAATCTAGGTGGAGTAGATTCCTTATTTGTATAATTCTAAACAACATTGTGTCTGTCACCCGCTAAACTGTGTGAACTATGGGATCCATTGAAGAATTTGAAAATAAGATTCAATATCTTATTCTGAATCCAACCAGGGTAAAAAAATTATTTATGTGTTCTTTTTGATGAATTGGGTTGTGATGTGTAAACTCCATTGAAGTATTTTCATGTATGTGACAGTACATGATATTCTCCCTTGATTTAGAAATGAAAATAATACTTTCCTATATACATTTAGGACCCTTACACATTTTTTTACTGGGTTTTCTCTAATTCCATTCCCATGTCATTTCTTTTTTGGTCTCACAAAGGACTACTCTATCACAATATCTATGTTTAATGTTAATGGGGTAGGGTATTTTGTAACTCAATAGTATATGTGTTTAATATTAGTGAAATGTTGTAATATGAATGATTGATTGCTTCAATTACTAACATTCACATAAGTTGTATGTATTAAAATGATTTTAGGGTTTTTTATATCATATCTATCATTCACTATATGAGTAATAATGTCTGATGATGTTTAACCATTATTTTAAGAGTAGTATTTTGCGATACAATAAAGGGAGAATAGAGGATGAAAATTGACTCCTTCATTCTAGGATATAATCTTAGATCCTTCTTGTATTAGGACAAACTTATGTGGGTTTTCCATTCAAATCTTTAGAAGGTACATATGGTGACGATGATTAAAGGGAAACATGTGCCCTGAAGTGAATGATAATAATATATTTAAAATATGTTGGTAAATTCTCATAGGCATTGTTAATTTTTGTGTAACACCTAGATTTTTTTTAGAAATATTTTTTTGAATAAATTTAATTTCATTAATATCAGGCCTTACACACAACACTATGTTTTAAAAAAGCATGATATACTAATAATATAATTATTTAATTGTGATAGTTATAAGGTATCTCTTAAATTTGGAACAATGAATAAGAACATCCAAATTTTAAAAAATATATAGAATTATTTTAGGCAACCATTTTATATTTATAAATAGTATATAACTTTAGTAACACCTTTATATGATATAAGCATTATATCTTCTAAAGAAATGCTATTTTATTAATTTTTGTGATGAAATAATAAAAATAATTTATTTAAAAATTTTAAAATATATTATATGATAAATTTAAATTCATTTTTTGATCCTCCATGTAAAAAATTAGTGTAGGGTTACTTTTGAAGAATTTTTTGAAAACAATATATCTTCGATAAATAATGAAAATGCTTATTTTTATAAAAAACACCTTTTCATTTTAATCCTTTAAAAAATTTTCTCTTGTCTAAAAAAATTTAAATGTAAAATTATTTAAATAAATATTTATAATTCCGATTTTCATCAATAGAATCAATTTTATATATCATTTTGATATAAGGAAATTATAAATATTGTAGAAGTTCTATTCCAGAAAACCAAGTTCTTTTTATGCATCTATAGGTTTAGTTTCAAATTATAATTTCCACTTATATGAATGAAATTTTTGAAAATTGATTCCATATTTTTAATTATAAAAATTAACATTATATAATCAGTTAAAATTAATTTTGTGTGATAATTAATTGTATAAATAGTAAAAAATAATTATCATGGTTAAGGTTAAAACTGTTTTACTAGGGTGTGTTAAACTATACAGTTGAGGGTTCAAATGACATAAATAATTATTTCAATCCTATTCTCTAGTCATATTTAATCCCTTAGTACCATAATCCCATTTTTATATTTTTGGGACACTTTTCAATTAATTTAAATGGTATAATAATTTAAATAAATAAATAGACAAAATATAACCCTATTACATATGAATTTCAACATTGTGTTAACTTGGGGACAAAAAATTCAAATAATGTTTTTAGTTATATAGATTATAATGAAAATAAATTAATAGGGTTAATTTATTTTTAATTTATAGTAATTATACAATTATATTAAATTCTTAAGCAATTATAATGGTAAAATTTTTTAATTAATGGAACATAAAATAATTGATACTAAATATTTTAAAAGTAATATAAAATGAATGAATAATTGTACATAATGTATTTTGAAGAAAAATATAATCTAATAACCCAAGATTGATGTACATGAACATTACATTACTTTTTCAGAATACATAATACATGAAACAAATAGATACCCAAAGACTATATTAGTTTACTATCATAGGAAACATGGAACCCAAAATTTTAGTCTAGTGAAGGATCTTCAATGTTTCCCATAATGATCATCCCCTTTTTAACTCCTACATAAAACCTTTCTTTATAACATTGGGAAAACAAAACATAAGAAAGGGTGAGCATATATGCTAAATAAGAGTAACAAAGGGTGATATGTAAACATAATCTTGAGAATAAAAGGTATGATAACGTGATCATAACATTATAAGATTACTCCCTTCATATCAGAGGATGACATGAATAATAAGGAAATCAATGAAAAAAATTCATAAGATAATTAAATCACTACAAGGTATGAAATTATGGTATAAACATCACCTTGTAAAATTTTGAACATGTATAAATAGTAATAGAGTCATTCATTAATGAAATGAAATCATACCCTTTTATAAACATATGGACATAGAAACTAGGTCCATACATAAACTAATGGACATGAAAACTGGTTCAATGCATTGAATTGTGAACATGAAATCAGATTCACGCATCACATATATACCTCACGATTTATCCATAATTTCTTAATACATTTGAGGGAGCTATAGGTCATCCCATATAATAATTAAATCATACATATCTATTTTACAGAAATATAAATCACTCATCATATAATAATCCATGAAATAAAATGGGTTTCTTAAACCTCATTCCATCATAAAATAATCCACATAAATTGAATGAATTTCATAAATATATTTCTATAGTAATCATAATAAACCAATGTAATAATATGGATAGTGTATGTGAAGAATATAATTATTAAATAATTTCATCATAGTTGGAAAATAATTTTGATAATACACTTGAAATTGATTCTTGAGGAAAATATCCTTTCTTCCGCAATAAACATTGTTTACTTAAAATGCGACATAATTTTAAATGAAAATAATTTATTTGATGATAATAATGAAAATTTTTATTGGAATAATCATGTAAATAAGGTGTTATCAATGTCTAATAATATATTAATGTTTCATCTGTTAAAAAATCATTATTCTCATACATTTGTCAAAAATGTCAAAAAGTACATTGTATCGAAAATGACAAAAGATTCCATTCATTCCATTTAATAAAAAATCAACCATGGGTAAAATTGAATTTAAAAAAAAATATAATAATGTAATGAATATTTTGGAATATATAACTAGGAATCATGGACATGGATGATAAATATACTTGAGAAAACACTTATGTATAAACTATCTCAGATAATAACGAGATTGTGAAATTTATCCCTTACTATAGGTTTGGGTTCCTTAATATATATCATAAATTCCTTTATAATTGATTAAATAATTTTATTAACATATTCCACAACCATATTTATATTTATGATATAATATATGATCATATTAACACCCATTTAATAATATTTCATTATTACGCTTATTTTGGGTGTTAACTACTTCATTTTCTTATTCATGTATCATCGAATAAGTTCATATTATTATTCATAGTTTGTAAAACTATCATTTCAAGAATGATATTAATATATATATATATATATATATATATATCAAATTTACTCATTCTATACATTTATATAATTAATTCTTTAATAGTGATCATATAGAATGGATCACATCACATCATTTAGAGGGTAGATCGTATGTATGCACGAGCGATGATATCATTCCAGTAAATGTGAAATGGTATGGATTTTGATGGAATATATTTTGTTACATAATCTTTATCAAGTATTAATAATCTTATATAGTTATAATTTTCTTTTATTATACCCATCCATGTAAGGTGGTGGTGAAAATAGATTACACTATGGCGTGGAGACGACAGGTCATACGTATGGACGCGTGGTGATTTCATTTTTCATATGATGGATAGAAATTGGAATACGATTGTTCCATACCATAGTAACATCATATTATATAGGCTATACTATATTTAATACATTATAATGGAAACAACTGAGTACAAGGATGTATAATAAGAAATAATCTAGAGAGAGTTGGTAAAAAAACTTAATGTGGTATTTTGAGAATACCATCAACCCAATACAATGACTAGGGAAGTTTATAATGGAAAGGGGTATTGGATGGATGAGTATGAAGGATCAAGGTGATGTGAAGAAAATGAGGGAGGATTTTCCCTAATATAATTTAGGTGAGGGACACCTTTAGAATTCCAAAAAATATAAATTTAAAATAAAATAAAAACACATCTAAAAAATACAAAAATTACATATTATCTAATATAATATTATATAATGTTGTTATTTAATCAAACTATAAATTTTATACAATTATTTCTATCAATTTGAAACTTATCCTTTTAATTAACATTTAGTTATTCTATTTAATTTTTAAGTAAGGTAGAAAATATTTCAATTTTAAAAGGGTAAAATATTCAATTATATGAGGTAAATTGAACCATAAATTAATAATTTAGACCTTTTTTCACCAAATAATAATAATTATATACTTTTTTAAAAATGTTTTCTGATTTTTAAGGATTTTAATAATACATGATTTTTACAAAATTTCAATAGTGACAATTTTGACACTATTCAATTCATGGTTATTTAAAAATATGAAGATAAGATGATAACCTAGAGGAAAAAATTATTATACACCTAAGGGGTAAAGGACATTTATAAAATTCTTCGGATATATGAATCATCCCAAATTATTTTTATTTCAAAATTTTTAATAACATTAATTTATATTTCCATTAATAAACAAATTTCTATATAATTTTTGTGTAACTATTTAATAAACATTTATTATTGTAAAAGAATAAAAAAAGTACTATGATGAAGATAAAACTTCTATATTTCATAATAATACTTATAATCTAATATATCTTTTGAAAAATACTATATTTAAAATAATATATTTATTAAAACAATAATGTGAGAACTTTAACATCAATTTAAATAAAATATTATAAGTTTCATAATATTATCCATATGGATCCAAATAGTAAATAACTCTTCAGTTGTATAATTATGTTCAATATATAATAGAAAAATAGTATTTTGTCAAGTGTTTTGGTATTTTAATGGTTATTATCATTTTAATAAATATTATTTTATTCATTTTTTATCAATTAAATAATTTTTTCATCATCAAAGTATAAGCCTTTAAATTAATTATTCATTTCCTACAAATTAAAAATAAATTACCATGATAAAAAAATTATATATTTCAAATGAGTATTTATAGTCTGATTTATCTTTTGCATAACCATATTTTAAAAATGGTAAGGTTATTAAAATTTGAGGTAGACTAATTTAGCATTTTCATAAATAAAATATACTAAATCTCATAATATAATCCATATGGATCTTAAAGGATATAATTTCAAACGAAGAATGATTTATTTTGACACAACAGCCTCCAATTAATTTTATACAAGTGTTGGGGTAACATTATTTTAATGTTTTACCCTTAATTACTGGATTTACCCTTTTATCGTGTTAATAAAATTTAATGACGTTTATATTCAATATTCCAAAAAATAAAAGAAAGATATTTACATAATTTGGATCCATTTATTTAGAATATAGAATAAAATTTTCAAAATTCCAAATATATATGTTTCTGTAATTAATTTATAATTAACCCCATCATCAAAATGAGAAAATAGGTTTTAAAAGTAGAAACATGCAAAAGGATGAAATGTTTTTACATCCAAATTTAATGTAAACATAATTTAAATGACCTAAATTATGTAAATTGATAAAACATAATATATTTACACTTCTAAACCATTAAAATATATAATTTATCTCTGTAAATAAATATAACAATAATTTTGTTCTCAATAAAAATGCATTATTTGTTTTACTATTCATCAAAACAAGAAACATATCAGAAGTGTGACAAAAAATAGAAATAATTCATCATATCAGAATACATGAAATCAAATGTGTTTCTTAATCAATATTCCCTCATAAAATAATCCATCAATATAAATGGATTTCATAAATATTTTCCATCTTAAACATAAGGAACCAAATTAATAATATTTATAATATACTTCAACCCTCTCTTTATTAAGTAATTTCATCTTATATGGAAAAGGATTTTGATAATATACTTGAAATTGATTCCTAAAAAAATTATCCTTTCTTGTTTAAATTTTTTTTCTTTAAAAGGGAACAATATTATAAAGTAAAATAAAAATTTTTAAGATAATAATTAAATATTTTAAGGGAAAATTCATGGAAATAAGGTGTTATAAAAGTGTAAAAATCTATTGATGACATAAAATCTAAAAAAAATTCTTCTTGTATTTTAGCTGAAAATGCCAAAAGTACCCCATATTGAAAATGATAAACGGTTAATTTTATACAATTTAAAAAAAATTTAAAAATGGGTAAAATTTAATTTAATTTTTTTATATAAACAGAATGAATAGTTTTGATTAAATAATTAGGAAATGTGAACATGGATGATAAATATAGCCTAGTAAATACTTATGTGTAAATAATCTATGATAATAATGAGATTCCAAAATTATCTATTATATTAGGGTTGGATTACATTTTATGTCAAAAAAAAATTTTATAATGGAATAAAGAATCTTATTACCTTATTTTAAAACCATATTTACATTTATGATATCATATATGATCATATTACTACCTAATTAATAATATTTCATTATTATGCTTCATTCTGGTGTTAACTACTTCATTTTTTATGCATGTTTCATCTAATAATATTGGATTATTATTCAAAGGTTATATTTATATTTATTAAATAATTATAATAAAATAATAAATATCATATTAACTCATTATATACATTAATATTATTAGTTCATTAATGGATATCATTTAAATTAATCACATCATATTATGGAGACGGTAGGCCGTATGTATAGAGATATCATTCCCATAATTGTGATATTGTATGAAAATGGATTGTATATATATATTTTTTAAAATATATATCAAGTTATAATAATCATATATATTTATTATTTATAAAAATATACTCATCCATGTAAGGTGGTTGTGAAAATAGATTACACCACATTATAGAGACGTTAGGTCATATGTATGCACCTGAGGGGATTTCGTTTTTCATAGGATGGATATATGGTAGAATATGGTTGTTACACAACCATAATAACATCTCAGTATAATGGTTAAAATGGATTTATTACTTTATAATAGAAAAAACAAGGGAAGACGAAGTAGAATGAGAGATTATCTTGAGAGATTCAGTAAAGGAGATTACCTCTTCCTCAGTAGGATCCCTATAGATCTCCTCTTAAAGAACAATAATGGGTATTTTGAGAAGCCTAGAACCTATATAATGTGACTCAGGATGTTGATAATGGAAATGGTAAATGTGTGGATATATTTGGACGCTCAATGTGAAGTGAATAAATGGGGGATGATGTTCCCTTTTATAATTTTGGTGTGGGGCACCTTTGGAATTTCCCAAAATATTAAATTATCATAACATAAAAACCTTTAAAAAAACCTCAAAAATGAAATATTTTTTAATATAATATTATATAAGGTTTTAATTCCATCATCCAATAAATTTTAGACATGTTTTAAGTCAATTGAAATCGTATCCTTTTAATTAACACTTAGTTATTCTATTTACTTTTTAACTAAGGAAACAAATATTTCGATATCAAAAGGCTAAAATATTGACATATTTGATTTAAATTATACCATAAATGAATAATTATTAACATTTTACAGAATATAATAATTAATATTTATTTTTTCAAAATATTTATTTTTTATTTTTTTAATAATACATTACTCTAACAAAATATCCATAGTGGAAATTTTGACACAATTGATTTCATTGATTTTTCAAAACATCAAGATATGATGATAAACTTGAACCAAATATTTTATTATAACTCTAATTGGTAATGGTCATAAAAAACTGTTGTTGGATATATGAATAATTCAAAATTATTATTATTTTAATATTTTTAACAATATTAATTTATTATTTCCATTAATAGAATAATTACTACATCATAGTTGTGTAATTATTTAATATAAATTTTTTTGAGTAATAATTAAATATAAGATTAAATGGAAAATAATAAATTCTCTATATTTCATAATAATACTTATATTCCAATATATCTCTTGGAAAATTCTATATTAAAAATGAAATATTTGTTAAAACAATGACGTCACAACATTAACATCACATTAAATAAAATAGTATATGTGTCAAAATAATTTATATATGGCTTAAAATGGTCAATAACATGACCCTTGCATTATTATGGTTGATATACACTCCAGAAATATGTTTTGGTCCAGTGTTTGGGTATTTTAATGGTTATTATCATTTTGATGAAAACTATATTATTGATTTTTCATTAATTAAATAATTTCTGCATCATCAATATATAATAAATTAAAGTAATTATTTATTTTCTAAGAAATAAAAATAAAATATTATGATAATGAATTTTTTTATTTCATATATGTATTTTAGTAATTAAATTAGTACAAGAATTAGGGTATTTTTTAAAAATAGTTTTACACTTAAAATCCCTAATTTACCTTTTTAACCTATTTATGAGATTTAGTGAAGTTACTATCCATAATGAAAAAAATAAAAAGATATATATTTCAATAAATTGGACCCACTTATTGAAAATGAGGAATCCTTTCTTCAAAATTCAAAACACAGACATTTTAATAATTAATTTAAAATTAATCCCATCATCTGAATGATAAAATTGTTTTTAAAAGATAAAACTTCTTAAATATTGAAATGTGTTGACATCTAAATTCAATGTAAAAATAATTACAATGAACTAAATTATATTAACTAATAATAATATAATATATTTATAATTTATAACCATTGAAATATATAATTTTACAATGTAAATTAATTTGAGAAAAAATTATTCTCAATTAAATTGCATTGTTTTTTTACTATTCGACAAACACGAAACATATGAGAAAAAAATAAAAAAATAAATACATGTATATTTTGATACATCATTTTCAAATAAGATATTCACTTTTTCAAATATAATATAAAAAGTTTCAAAAAAATATTTAAAATTGGTGTTCCATTAAAAGGTGGAAAAAACGTACTTGTTGAAACATACTTCTTTAATCCTAAAAATTGAATTTATTTTTATATCATGTATTGAAAATATATAAGATGAATTTGAAACATTATATTAAATATATTACATAAATATTTCAATAATAATATATTTCAAAAGTTATTATATTTTATTATAATATCACTTATTTTAATTTACATAGTTAATCAGAAAACAATTTCATTTTTATTTTAAAAGGGTATTATGTTCGTTTACAATTAATTTCTTGCTAAAAAATGAATTAATTAGTCATGTGTAATGAATATTATCATAATTTTTAAAAATTATTCAATCCCACCATTATAATGGATAGGTTATAAGGTAACATAATAATACTCAGTTGTTTTCTAACACTGAGTCTAACCCAAAATAAATTCTATCAAAATAACTTGATATTATGTATACAAAAATCGAAGCATAGTGTTGTGTATACGAAAAGCTAAGTTAGTGTTGGAGGAAGCACAAGCTTATCATGGTGTAACATATGAAAAATTTCATTAATTAAATTTAATGGAATATATCTCATAAAAATATCTTTTGGTTACTTATAACATCATATGCTTTTTAGGAAAATATATATTCTAATTATTTTTTTATTCATGTTTTGAATTGTGAAATGAATTGAATACTGTCAAAAATAGCATAAATTTTATTCTATAATAACTGACATTTTCGTAAATGATTTAAAATTCCTTAAAATCATATCTGATTCCAATTTATTTTCATATGATTAAAAATATCAACCATGGTATATTCATGGATCTGTGATTATTTAAGACAAATTATATTGACCCCTGAATGGAAAACATTTTGTTACCCAGGTAAAGAAAAAAGAGTTTTTTCTCATTACATGTGCTTCTGATAAAATCAATTTCCCACACATATGTTTTTTTTAATTTTATTTCATATTAATAAATAGTGGTGACAAAATTTTTAATTTGGAACATTTATTTCTTTTATTAAATGATAAACTACCCAGAAAGAAAAAAATTTTACTATAGAGAATACATAAATATTTAAAGTAAGGAAACTTATAAGTCAAGGAAAAACATGCATGAAACAAGTTTTTATTTGAGTGTGGTTTAGGTTTTTATTTATAATTTATCTCTTAAAATCGTTTTATATATTATTTTTGAGGCACTTGGTGTGATACTAACTTCCCCTTACTGAATAATTTTGGTTATTTAAAAAAATTTCACTCTTAAGGAATTATCAAAGGACACAACTTCACCACTTTAAATTAGGCATACTAACCCATTTCTCTCAAAAAAACCCTAAAAATATCCCTCCCCAAAATCCCTACTCATGTTCTAAATCTTCTTTTTTTCCCATAATACCATCTTGAGGGTCATTAATAGGATATCTAAATGATATTTTTCTAAGATAATGAAAATGTCTTTACTAAAAAATTTATAATTTATTTCTTTGCTTGCCACCACCAATAATTCACTAATATATAAAAATAACAACACAATTATATACCACATAATGATATTTTATTATGTTTAGGGAGTAACCAATATCCATATCATCTTCCATCTAATTGGAAATGAAACTGGCGATCCTATGTACGATTGACTACTGCCTCTCAAACAAATGAAATTCATTTTCTATCACCAAATCTCATAGTTGGATTTAATGAAAAAATAAAAATATGTATATGATATGTATGAAATAAATTCACTTCAATAATTATAATATCACATATTCATATTACATTACATAGCTCGAAAACATGACAACGTCGCTTGTGTGAATGGTGGACAACCGCCTCACAAAGCAATGTTATTTAATATTCACATACGATATACATTGAATGTAATATGGTCATATATAATAAAATTATATGATATATATATATATATGTGATATAAAAAATATTCTTCTGATTATTATATTATTTTCATTTCTTTTAGTTAAACATTAATAAAATTAAAACATCATTTATGCATATGTACGACCTACAGTCTCCTTGAATATTGAAATTCATTTTATATCTTTGACATTTATGGATTATAATAATTATAAATATATTTAACATATATATATGATATTTATATAACACTTAAAACTCTAGATATTATGAAACCATGATCAAATAAATATATCTGAAAATGTAAAGTCATATCATATTTGAAAAAAGTTGTTTTTATAAGAAACGTAATTTTAACATGGAATTGCTAAAAAATATGTAATAAAATGTTATAATTAAATGATTTATAGTATTATATATGTATGGTTAAATAATAGAAATATAATCAAATTTTATTTAATATATATGTGTTTTGAACTTGCAGGCTGGAATTTGATACTTGAGGTGTGATATTTTTATCTTAATTTTCTTTTTTTGTGTGAAATATGTTATATTATACACCTATATTATTTATTGAAGAGTATATAATGAAAAATTAACATATTATATCATGAATATCCTCTTATTATTAATATTTATATTTTATTTAATATTATTCTTTAATGGTGCTTCTGATTTAAATGTTACAAAAGTGGTCTATGTTTAAGGTTACAATCTTATTTTAATGTAAAATGGTTATGATTATGATTTCTATGATAAAATATTGTAATCTACATCTCAATATTTAAAAAAAATCTTCCAATTTGATTATTTAATGTTAATTCTTATTTTTTATTCATTTCCTCTCTTTATGTGAAACATCCCATTACCATTTTTAATTAATTCCATCCTTATTAGTTGTTTTTATGTTTAATTGGGTGCATCATGGAACTCTAAAGGATATATATAATTCTCTCCATAAGATAACCTAAAATTCATGGATTCATGTTTTTTAATTAATATAGTCCCAATATAAATGTTTAATGGATTAACAGGGTTCTTCCTAGGATCAGATAATTCCTAATGTAGCTTTGGGGTTTATTGTAAAATCCTTATGTTTTCAAGGTCTACTGGAAATTTATATGTTGTGTAATTGGAGTAAATGATTTTTAATGTTTACCATAATCATGTAATATTATGATAATATATATTGAAATATTACACTCTATGTATTGGTAAAATATAGAGTAATTTAAAAATATTTTTTTAATAAAAAGGTTGTGGGTTTTCAGTGTATTAGGGCTATATAGATTATGTGATGTGTAATGGGATTACATACTCTATAATCATTGTGAATTAGGTATTTAGTGTTCTACATAGCTATTTATTATTTAATTATTCTAATTACCATCTCCATATTAACCTATAGAACTTATATAGAGATTTTTAGAACCTTTGTTTATTCTAGATCAAATCATTAAACATTGGACGATTAGGGAATTTGTGAGGCGTCTCTCAGGATGAATTATTTGATCTTGTTTTTGGGGAAATAATCCATAATCTTTTTGGTTTTGCGAGTGTGTTTTCTTTATTTATATTTTTAAATTTCATATTATCTAACCATTTTGTTATATTAAATCAATTTTGAGATGTGTACATTGACTTTAGGGACAGTGTTGTTGTTTTTATGTTCTTCCTTTTGTTGGATCTAGTTGTGGGAATGTAATACCCATGTGTTGGGGTAAGTCATTCCATCTCTATCATGTGTTGGTAAATTTAATTGTCCCTTTTTTTATAAATTTATTTATAAATGAAATCTAATGATATAAATGATTTTATTTGTGTGTATAGAAATGGTTTTTGATAAAATATGGGTTTCTCGTGGTTTTACTAAATATAATTGGGTTTTCAAATCTCTGCAATCTGGTTTTGTTAAAATTATTTTAAAAACATAGTTTAGTGAAAATAGATTAATTTTTTTTATGAAAAAATTGACCATTTTAAACCTTGGGTACATAGGTGGATGGTTTCATAATAAGCCTCATCAAATGTTATGTGGTTTGTAGAAGGGATTACCTCTATTTTATAATCCTATTTTTATAAGGACTTATTAAACCTATATATATGGGGATAATATTTTTGGGAGTTTTTATATTATCTAGACTCATTGAATATGTATAGAGGTTGGATTCAAATTCAATTTTATATGTTTAGGTATGATATTCCTTCATATCTTGACCAAGTGTCATCCTTGGTGTGATTTTATATACGCTTTTTGATGATTTGGGTGGTTCTGGTTTATACTGTTTGGTTATACTACCATGGATTTGATATGATATGTGATCCATGCATGTTTTTTTCCATGATTTATCTATTTTGATATATGTATATGAAATTTTACGAATATGATTTACCATATTTATTTTGAAATATGGAAAAAGGGAAAATAAATTGTTTTTTTCATTTGATAAAAAATATTCTAAGCTATATATAATGCCTTCTTTCCATTATAATTGAGAATATACAAATTAGGGTGTATAGACTAGATATGGAACACCTAGGTGGGACCCTACTGGTCCTATAATCTCATACCCTTCATACCATATTATTGGTTCATAGACCTTGTCATGTGTTTCAATGTAGGGAAGGGAAAGATGATTGAAAGAGATGATGGAGTTTTTTTAGATAGGTTTGGGTATCCGAATGGTGGTATGGTGATTTTTTACCCATATTAACACATGAATACTGTTGGAGTATCTATTTTAGGTTCATTTTCATATATAGTTTGACTTTTCTCTTAGAGATTATTTTTCTATAGTTTCAGTGATATCACATCCATTATTATCTATCTATTATGATATATGTGTTCATGTTTTTTACACTGCTTGTTTTTAGATATGGATATATATCATGTTGTCTTCTTTATTTTTGGGGAAATAATTCCCTCTATTTTATCGATACCCGGGTACTAGAAACTGGACATGGGGATGGAGAATTCCTTTCAGGTATGTAAAAAATCCATGTTATGTACTAGTTATAGAGGGTATTATGGATTTTTTCTTTATAGTTTTGTATATGAAGAGGTATGCATTCGAGAGTCATTTTCTTGTGATGTATAGTAAACTATATAAAATATTTTAGGAACTTAAATGGTATATTTCAAGGAGTTCATGGTCATCTCTTACCATGATGAGACTCAAGTTACTATGTGTATGTTGGTATGTGTGTCTTTTATTTTGATTTCATGACCTTAATTTCAGCTTTTTTATTATGGGTTATCTGGTTTGAAATGAAATTATTTCATTGTCTGATATTTTTTCATTATGTACTAGTATTCCTATGAGAAATTTTCTCTTACATTCTTAAGAGGATGCAAAAATCATATCAAGGGAATCCAAAAATGGATTAGAACCTTAACAATGTTATTTTAGGGGAAAATAATTTTGTATATTAGAATATACTATGTGCTCAAAATGTAGTTTTTTATGTACAATTGGGAGTTGTATAAGACATGAACAATCACAGGAGGTCATTCATGAAGAAGCACCATCCATTATTGGTATGAATGAACCATATGATATAGATTACTTTATGACAAGATATATAATAAATTTTATGTCTTGGATAAACCTAACCATATCATGGTGATGTGTGAAATGTTCAGACTTCATGGTCCTAAAAGCGATGCTGGGAATCCATGGTACATTGGGATAGACATGTGGGCATGGACTATAATGGTTTCAAGAATCACTTTATCCAGTATTTTTTTATAGTGTTCCCAATGATGGTTAAATACATGTAGTTAATCTCACTACAGCTATAATAGTATTCAATGGTAGTATATAATAATCAATCTACAAATTTGGTTCATTTTCACTAGAGGTTATAGAGAATGATCACCTAAAATATTAAAATATTCTTTAGGGTTTGAGAATTAATATTAGATAATTGGTATTTATACAGATGAATTCTACCTATATTGACATTGTCGACCAAGTATTGATTGATTAAATGACAATAATATGAGACGTTTTATATTTTTCCTTATACCTTCTAGAGATTTGTATCTTCGGTGGAGTACAACGAAAAAATAGAAACAGGTAGGATTATTGTTGGAGTAGTGGACATGGTTTTAAGCAATATACCTCTTCAATATCTCTAGTTACTTCTAGTGGTGTGCCTATGAATTACTAGAAATGTGGAAATGTTAGACACACATGGGGAATTTTTCCTTAACTTGTAATTATTTTCAATATTTGTTGATGTTATAGTAATTTATAACATTTTTATCATCTTATGACTACACCTCGATATGGCTAGGGATCATCATCTACAAAATATTCCGTGACATTGTGAGATGATTTAATGACTATAGGACTCTAGCCATAGACCTCAAGAGTTAATCACCTTCCCATAGAAGATAAGTTTTTAGTGGAGGTAGATTTATGTCAGTGATAGTGAGAGCTTCCATATTTATTCCATCATTCATAGTGATCATGTTATATGATAATGATGATTTAAACTTTTTTATATCATTACTTTTGTTTGATATTGTTAAACTTACAACAAATATCACATCATTTGAAATGGAGTTAGAGAAACCAATTTAAAGAGGGAAGATTAGTGGTTTAGGGGTCATTCTTGAGAAATATATATTGATGATGTGATGTTTGTCTGGGATTTTCTCATTCTGGATCTTGAGATATTTGACATCATCATTGAGAAGGATATACATGTTTCCCATTGTGATATGATTGTTTTTTTATCATCATTATATTTCATTTCTTAAGACCGATAGGAGCTTACCTGTGTTTTAAGGAGAGTAGGATCTATGGTCTAGTCATACAGAGTCTTCCCTCCCAATCCTCATGTGTTTTTTATATTATATTAGTTTATCCTAATGATGTTTCATTTTTTTGTTCATCCCACTGTTTTTTATATTTTTCATATATTATCATAGAATATATTTATTGTCTTACTTTAGAGAAAGAGTTAAAAATTACAATTAAATAGGTTCTAGGTATGAAGGCTATTTCGATAACTTCATATCATTTGGAACTAACAGAGCTGAAATATATCATGATTCTATTAGAATACATGATTGAAATGGGTTTTGTTCTCCCTAGTGTCTCACCTTGTGAATTCTTAGTTATCATTTCCAAGAAGGAGGATGGTTCAATTCGATTTTCTATGTTTCATTGTATGTCTAACCTAGTAAAAATTAAGTAAAAGTAGAAAATTTCATTTATAGGTGAACTTTTTATTAGTTAGAGTGGGAATAGAGGTTTTAAAATATTGATATTTGGTTAGGTTATCAACCAATTTGAGTTTGCGAGTTTAATGTTTTAGTAATTCATTTACACAGTAGGTATTTAAATTATGAATATATTGTGATTCATTTTTTATTAATAACAGTACATTAGTCTTTATAGAATTGATGAATTAAATATTCTTGTAGTATCTAGAGAATATTTGGTTATTTTTATGGATTATATTTTGTATTATTTAGGATTTGAGTGTGATAATGAGCACCATTTTTTCTTTTATCTAGAAATAGTGACAAGTCATAATTTGTATAAAGACGTTTCAAAATTAAATTTATGAATCCATGAAGTGATTTTCTTAGGATATTTGATTTCTGAGCCTGGATTATCAGTTGAACATGAGAAGGTAATGGATGCCTTAAAATGGAAGAACAATGAATCAAATTTGAAATTCAACGCTTCCTTGGTATTTTTAGATATAATTAGTACTTTTTAAGGACTTCTCAATGTTGGAATCATCTCTGACTACTTTTACTAGGAAAAGGGATAAATTATTATGGGATTCAAAGCGGCAGTCTTGTTTCAATTCTCTAAAAAACATTTGATATCGACTATTATTTTGATCTAACATTTCAATAGAAAGGGGTATTCTGTTTTTTATGATGCTTCTAAATTTTTTTTATGTTTTTTACTCATTCAATATTATCATGTTGAATCATAATAATCTCTTCATCTTCAACATAATGAAATGAATTACCCCACTCATTATTTGGTTCTTATCATAGTTAGAAATTTTCTTAAGTGTTGCAATAAATCTAGTTTTGGGGATAGTTTCACAGTATTTTCTGACCATAAGAGTTTTAGTTATATTTTTTCCTAGAAAGACATGAATATCATACATAGATGATGGGTTGAATATGTTTTTATGTTTAACAATGATATCACCTATATCATTTAGAATGGGAATCTAGTTGAAAACTCTTTTATTAGGAAAGATCAATCATATCTTTTTATGGAATTGAAGGAAGATTGGATAATTATGGTGATTTTTCTCAGTTTAATTTGGATGCATATATGGATTTTTCAAGTATGGTTCTGAAAATTTTGCAGTTATAATCATCACTAATTAAGTCTATTTTTTTGTCTGATAGTAATATAATGAGTTTATAGAAATTCAAGAAACGATATATGATGGGGAGATTATTTCTAGTTGGTATCACTCTTCAGGTGGTATTATCATTTTTGGGGATTGGTTTGTCATCCCATCAATAGTAAGGAGCATGTTCTTATATGATTGAAATAATTATCCACGGTATAACCATCCGAAAACAATAAAGATGTATTATAACATGATATGATGATTTCTATGGATAATAACGAAGATTCATATTTTTCAAACCCAATGATTTTATGGTATGCCACTTTTAATATTATGTTTTTCTCTTGTTTAGTTTTTGCTGCATTAAACACTAAACATAATCAAACTCCAAAATATTTTAATTTTAGTTAATCACCTCGTCATATGAATGGTGGTAATGAATGATATTAAGTAAATTATGATAATATCATTTAAAAATGTTCATAAAATTGATCCACTAGTTCCAAATTAATTAAAAATGAAAATAAAATCCAATTGAACATAAACAATGCATGTTTATAAAAAATAATTATCATTACCACAAGATAATTTTAACATAATAAATTAAATTAGTCAAAATTAGTGAATGAGTATTATGAAATTCATATTTTATATATTCAATCAAATTTTATTAAATATAAACAAAATTTTTTACAGGCTCAATATAAGAATAAATCCAATTTTTAGCATAAAACGTTATATTTTCAAGTATGTAATTTCTAAACCTTTTAATGACAGACCTTTTTTAAAATAAAATTGACACACATTTATAAATTTTGTTTAAAAAATTAAATTAATTTTTAAAAGTGGTGTTTTAAAATTATATTTGGGTGGATTTTTTTTTAATTTTAAGGTAAGTTTTATTTTTTGATGAATATCTAAAAATAAGAAAATTTAATAGAAAATTAGACTTTCTTCTAAATTATTTATATAGTTTAATTAAATTATAAATTGGTTTCTAAGTATAAATTTTTCAATAATATAGAAATCAATCCATTTTTGGTCAGTGGGATCAATTTCACATTTAAATTGGATTAAAAAACAATTAAAAAATTTAACATTTTCAATTTTAAACCTCTCTTTCCCACTGTGTCTGTGAGATTAATTTTAAATAAAATATTTCTAATTTTGAGAATTGATTTTTTTTAAATGGATTCAAATTTTTGAAATATAATGTCTAAATTAGGATGTATGGTTATTTTCATTTTTAGTGCAAAAAATGTTACTATGGTAAAAAATGATTTACTACATATAGGTTAAATAATTTAAAGAGTTAAAAATAAAAGGTGATATATTAAAATACCTAAAATGTGAAACATTAAATGGGGGTTTGAGGTATTTTTTTACCCGAAAGAGACTTTAAAACATTATTGATTACTCAAAATCATGGAAATTAATTCCACATCAATGTGGGTATCCTTGAACATAATATGCTTATTACATAATCACATAAAACCACCCCTACTCAAATTCAATCACAACACATCACTAGCCCATTTTGACTCATATGACTTGAAGCTCCAGAAATCTCAGAGAAAAACCTCTCTTAGTTACTCTCCCCACACATGTGGGTTATCGATATTAGAAAATATAGAAATACAAGCTCCATAATGGTAAATTCCAAAAGGATACATTTAAGAGGATGCTGAAGCATGAAAAAAAAACTGGAAGCATGAGGTTAGGTTTTCTCATTTCATTTTTTCTTCCATGATCTATAAGCCTTATTCACCTATTATTTTATGTTTTAGGTGTATCAACTAACCAGTGATATATAATATCATGAATATCATTATCTTAATGTTATTCAATGTTTAATATGATAATTATTACTCATATGGTGCATGTGATTTGACTAATTAAAAAGTGGTTAGGTAATTCATAACCCAATTTACATTCTTCAGGTTAAAATTTTACTTCAATAATTATGTCCTAATATGAATATGTGTGGGATGAATCTTGAGTATATTATTTTTATTTCTAGCTTTTTATTTGGATTTACAAAAAATACACAAAATTGAATTTTTTTTGATAATTCTCACATTAATGATATGATATTTATAAGGGAATTTCATTTTATAATTTAATTTTTAATTTTTTTAAAAAAAATTAATCATTTTCAATGCTTCCAAAAATTGTTTTCAATATTTTTATTATTATTTTATAAATTTTTAAAGTCATTATTACTAATTTTTTACTTTTATAAAATAAATTGAAATGATTTTTTGTCATTTTATTATTGGGATTCATTATGAATTTTCAAAACAAAATATAGACAGTATTGTTTTTACTCATGAAATTAGTGGATTTTACTAATGTCATAATGATATAATTATTCAGTTCTTTATTTACAATATGAAAATTTAATTATCAATAATAATTTTTAATTAAATTTTGTGGTATTTTAAAAAAAGTTTTCAAAATATAAAGGATTTCACCATGATTTATATCATTTGATCTCTAAAAATTATTTTCCGTATGAGGTAACATTATTTTATGTTACATATGATTTTTTGGGTGTATTATTAGGTAAAATTATCCTTATTACAATTGTGGTTGGTAAATTTTTATGATGGATTGATATTTTGGAAACCCATTTCTTATACATAGGTTATGCTATGACAAAATGTTTATGAAATATATTTCTTTTCATGGTTTCTGATATGATAAATGATTTATGTTCCTTTGTAACATGTATGTATGGTTTTAATTAGGTGATGGGTGGGACCTATATCTCCCTCCAATGTATTGTGAAATAATATTATATATCATGATATAGATAAAAATGGAATGATGATTTAACTTGGTTTAAAAAGGACTAGAACATGAAGTTAAACTGGTTCAGTAAAGGATTTTTTCATCCATGATAGTCTTAGGAGAGAACCAAGAATATTATGATTTGTAGGGAGTGAACCCATTCCACTTTTATTTTCATTTAAAAGAGGCTAGAGTACTAATGAAATTATTTTATATTCTTATGTATTTACCAAAATTCTTTTTTCCCCAAGTTATTATTTTAGGATTCATGTGTTATGAATTTTTATGATTTCTTCTATGACTCAATAATGCGATCTTTAACATAAAGGGTATTGTTTTGAAATGTTATTTTCATATTAGTATACCCTTATGTTTATTTTATGATTAATATCTCCATTAATTTACCATTGGTGAGCATATGATCTCACAATTCCCTTATGATTCTTTCCTCCCAAGGATATGAAAAAATTATTTTATATGAAATGTAAAAAAGTGTTGTAGTTCTGATGAAATAGTTGGGATATGGTTAGATATTCTATGAACCTGTATTTTAGGTTTTCTAATTTTGAATGAAACTTAACCAATACGATTCTGTAATGCTTTTGTTATATAATGTAATGAATATTCATCTATTTCAATTTAAAATCTATGTGTGAAATGTAGGGGTCTTTATAGTTGCTATCATAGAAAGTTTTATTAATAATTTAGAAACAAGGATGATAAAACCATATTAATAACCCTAAATGTAAGTCTAGGATAAAATCATATAGTTTTGGTACTATTCATTTGTAACCTATGTTAAACTGAATGTGTCATAGATTTAAATTTTATAATAAATATCCCAATATTATTGGGTATTATGACTATGATTAGTGTTTCTCGGTATCTTAATTATGTTTTTTTTCGATTGATGGATCCCAAAGACAACATGTTAATGAGTAATGAAATAGAAAATATATTAATGGCCCTCTCGAGAAACCAAAATCATGGAATATAGAATGAAAAACCTTATTTCTATAACTAAAAACCATATCAAGTCATGAATCCTACTGAGATTCCAAATGACCAAAGAATGGAATAAAACTTTCTTAAATCCTTCTTAAGGTAATGTATGCCTTATTTTTATTAAATGACTACTCTAATAGTGACTGTGGAATGAATCTATACCACTAAAATATTTTTTTATTTTTCTTTTGTTTGGAAAATGTATATGTTATGTTGAACACTTTTTGGAAGGAAAGATATGAGAAATAGTGGTGGAACATTATAATCAATGTGAGGAAAAAAAGTCACAATTCACTCCCTAGATTGGAATTAGTTCAATATCATATTTATTATTAAGTACATTCCTATTATTCTTCATAAAAAAAGAGAGATTGAAGTTTCACATCGATCACATGAACATGATAAAAAAAATAGTATTGAATTCAAAGGAAACTCTACAAACTATAGAGACAAAAATATTAGATTAACATTATGAAAAAATTATGGTAGAAATTTTGGAGGTAACTATATTAATGTTACTGGTAAATATTTTATGTGCTGAAAATAAGACATATATCATTTGACATATGAAGTAATGCTAAATAATATGATTCTCTAAAGAGATAACCTCTAACAATTCAATGCTTATATTTCATTTAGTTTGGGAATGAATGTAACAAGTTACCTAACATATGTACAAATGTGTATGATAGGCCACAAAAACAAATTTGTAAAAAGGGAAAAGGGAAATATTATTCTTCTATAAAGGATGATGTGAACCAGGATAATCAGGGAATATTTATCCTCCCCTCAATTTTTTGGAATTTCATGATTGGTTTTGAATGAATAATCCATATGAAAGTATAATTTTTCATCCATTGGATAAATTTAATTATATTTTCTACCTATATTATGGAATAATGAAATGAAATATTCAATCAGTACAAGGATGAACCCATGCATCCACTAAAAATGTTTTGGTATAAAAAAGTTTTCATATATGGAATGATAAAACATGTGTGTATTCTATATGGGTTTTTAGGTCAGTACTATGTTTCAAGAGAATACAAGATAATGTGGTTCACTTTTTTGGAGTAATGAAATTAATAACTACATCATGTTTTTAGGGATTAAAGAAAAGTTAATTTTGTAAATTTAGTAACCTTAATTTAAAATATTTATAAATTTATCCATTTTAAGGTTCATAAGGGTAAAAAGTTTTTTAATTTCGTACATCAAATATTATATGAGGTTTAAGAGATTAATTTATTACATAACTATATGAAGACATATGAATATTAATTAACCTGTGGGATCATTTTTTATGATGATAAAAAGAGACATAAGGAATTACTTGTTATCCCATTATGGGTCTTATGATCTAATAATTCTACAAGATATATATTTTCAAATTCATTTTTTGGATTAACTAATGAATCATAAATTGATCATGGAACTATCAGTTAGTTACATTATACTCATGAGATAAAATCCAGTAAGTATATCTTCACAAATGATTTTGAATTAAAAGGTTATCTTATTATCCTCTTTTATCATTAAATCAATGAAATTTTTTAATACAATTCAGTTGATGGTTTTGTGTTATTTACCATATAATGAACTTTTTCATTATCATTATCCATTAGAACTTGAGAGTTAAAATTCTCTTCCAGGTATATGTTTTCACTTTCCATGATTATATTCCAAGTCATAATCCAAGTTATGTGGTGATATTGGACTATTAAATTACCTCTATTTGATGGGCTGTTTTATTGACCCCTTTTTCAATGTGGGTTTCCCACAAAAGAAATTATCAAGCATAAATCTTTCGTTAATAAGATTAATTTAATATTTGTGATGATGATTTTTTTTATATTCCTGGCCATGTCAGGATGGAATCTTATCAATTGGTTCTTCTACCAAATCTCTCTCATGTTCATGATTTGTTCAATATATATCTGCAAAGTAAGTACATTATTGATCGTTAATATGTAATAAAATAATAAGTCAGACTTCTATAATAAGATATTTATTACAATGAGATATTTGTAGTGATTCTAGACCATAATGATAATGTTCTACAATATGAGATCACTGACCTGATTAATGTCCTACAGTGAAACAACCAATTTTATGAATCTACATGGGAATATGAGGATGTGATGAGGCTAAGGTATACTTATATTTTTATATCATAATAATGGATTCTAAGGGTGTAATTCATCTTAGGTGGGGTAGAATGTTGCACCACCATACATAAAATCTGATCTAACCATTATCTTTTGTTTCTTTTCCCCCCATGACATGAAACGAGGTATTATTTATGGAATTTCAAAAAGGGAAATAGTTTCGATGAAATATCAGGCAGGGAGTGAATATATTAGATAAACCGTGTTTCATGTTTCTACATTTCCAAATACACTAAATCCATATGATTGTGGCATGGTTTGGTAATGTTATGTAATGAATATTAATTTATTTAGATGTAATATAAATGTATTAAATGTATGGTTTGGTATAATATTATAGATTATGTGTCACATTTTTACACCTTATAATAGATAAAGGTTGTACAATTGAAACATTCTCGGTTTCTTCGGCCTCTTCTATTTAAAATTTTTAAATGGGATGTGGTATCCTAGGATTTTTTATGGATTAAGATGGACTCCATGATAGAGGAAATATCTTTTTTTTATTTATCGATATAAAATGTTAGCTCATTTCATTAATATTAGGGACATAAATTTTTTTTGATGATCTAGTTATGCTTTATATGATTAATATTGTGAGTTTAGATGGTTGCATTTCTACCACTATTTTAGATAAGGGCCCCAGGTTTACATCAAGGTTCTGGAGAGGTCTCCAAGAGGTGTTGGGGGTGCAGATCTGTTTTGTTATTGTGTATAATCTATAGAAAGATGATCATAAAGAGAGTGTAATGCATATTTAAGAGGATATGCTCTACACCATTGAATTGGATTTTTTTCATCTTTGGATAGACTTCTTGGACAAGATGCATTTTTATAAAAAAATATGTATCAGCCATAGATATTAATGTACCCTTTAAAGTATTTTTATGGTGTCTCATGTAGTTCACCAAGTTTTTGGTAAAAGGTGGGTGAAGCTTCTTTTGTGGGACAATGTTGGGTTAAGTAGAAATATGTGAGTATTATGGGTATATGTTAGTATTTGGTTATATTGTATAGTTGAAAAAAATTCTTATGTGGATCAATGGAGTAATCCTTTGGAGTTATTTTGGGTGATTCAGTTTACTTGAATTTTTAACCTTGGTTGGGTCACTATTGACTTTAAAAACAAGTAATGTTTACTCTGAGATATATTGTACCAGTTGAGGTCACTAAGAATCTTGGGTATGTATCTTTTATTTTGGAAATATTGCTTTATTTTAATATAATTAAGGTTGTTTTCCTAATATCATATTAGAAGAAATAATTTATTGATCCCTCTCATGTTTTAAGATCAAAAGATATTGGGTTGGAGATAGAAACATATATCATAGAGTCACCAATAGAAATCATTATCTCTCAGGTAAATGTCTTTCATGGTAAGTTGATTTGGTAGGTCAGAGTGTTATAGAGGCATGGATTATATTCTTATGAGACATGAGAATGAGTATTGTTTTTATGGAAGAATCATCCTAGGCACTTTATCTTAAATCTTTCTTCAAAATTACTTCTCATGGATGGAATGTCTTAGGGTGGGTATTTTTTAACATGATGTTACCCACATTCAGGTATATCTATTTTCTATACCTTTTTAACTCATTAATGGGATGGGTATTGGGACTACACATAATAGATAGAATATTATTTTGAAGTGAACTAATGTTTAGTGATTCATGTTTTTTTAAATTAATTGATTCTGAGTATACAATTATATGGCATTGCATGGTTCTCCCCATGTTTGAAGAATGCATGTGGTTGATTGGGTTTCATGAAAGAATATTTTTTTCCTTATTTCCTGTGTATTTACAAACCGTATACTAGGATTACATGACATGTAATGTTCACATAGATCATATTGTGAGCATAGCGCACAATGTGAATGACTACACGCTGTGTACAAGTTACATTTCTTGTAATGTTAAAAGGTCAGTTTCTTATAAAAATGTGACAAATTTTTTCAACATGTAATGATATCTAGGAATAAAAAATATGTAATTGAATTAAACTACATATAATATTTGTGGTTTATGTAATTAGGGTTCTTCATGGATGATTATTATTTATTTATTTTACAGAACCTCACTTTTTTGAACTAGAGATGTTATTTAATTATTTTGGGAGCCTTTATTCATTTCTGATCAATTCATTTGGCTTTGGATCATTAGATATTTTGTGTTTCATCTCCCAGGATCTATTTTATGATATTTCTCTAGGGGGAAATACACTATCAATTATAGTGAATTGGGCATGAATTCTTGAGGTATGTTTCTATCTTTCCATGTCTCTAGACCTATTATTAAATTGAATCAGTTTTATAATCTGTTGATTGAATATAGGGAATTCATTTTCATTATTGTGTTCTTCCTTTTAGTTTATATCATTGTGGGAATGTGTGAAACACATTTTTTGGTAGTTCATTTCATATCTAGAATGCATTAGGGAACAACAAAACTTTTTTTTTTGATAAATTTATTTATAGATGAAATTTTTGAGATGATTAGTTTTATTTGTGTGTGTGGACTTGTTTTTTTATAAAACATGGCCTTCCCCTGGGTTTTTTTAATGAAAATGGGTTTTCAAGGTATTAAAAAATTGTTATGTTGAATGTTTTATAAATCATTGTTTTATGAAATTGGTTTATGAATTCTTTTGGAAAATAGGTAATAACAGAATACTTTTTTTATATATGGATTGTGTAGTAATAGTCCTCATCCATTATCACGGGGTTTCTTATGGGACCTTTCTACAATCCCTAGGAATGTTGTTCAATGTGTGATCATCTTCCCTCTAGAATAAATTTATATATCTATAGTCTTTTGAGAAAATTATTTTATATTTGTATTTATGAGTTTTTTGTATATCTTGACATAAGGTGATCCATGTTGTGACATTACCATTGCTTTTGGTTGATTTGGGATGTTCTGGTTTTTAGTATTTGGATGTACTTATATTGATTTGATATGATATGTGATGCATTATTTTATTTTAAATGATATATCAAATATTATATATTTATATTAAATGATTTAAAACTGATTTCCTTCATTATTTGGAAATTTTAAAAAAGGGGAAAATAATTTTTTTTCTTGGATTTGGATATAAAAACTACTAAATAGTATATCATGATTTTTTTAATGATGATACTAAATGAATAATTTTTAATGACATGATTTGATGCACCTAGGTGTTCCATTACAAGACATTATAGGTAGCACCCTATATACCACTTCAGTAGTGCATAGTATTATTTATTTCTTTCGATGCAAGGAAATAATGGCCACTATAGTATGAAAATGGGGTTTTCTTTTAGCTAGTTTGGGTAGTAGTATGGTGATATGGTGGGAGTTTTCCCAATATATCACATGGAGACTGTTGGACTAGACATTTCAAATTTCTTTTCCTCTTCTGTTGGACTTTTAACTTGGAGATTGTTTTTCTACTATATCCATTATACTATTTCTATTTATCCTTATTTTTTATAATATATATATATATATATTCTTGATTTCTTTTGTTGTTTCATCTTTGGTATGTATATATATCATGTTTCCTCTTAATGGTTTGGGGAAATCATTCTCTCTTTTAATTGTTCATGCATGGGTGCAGGATTCTAGCCTACATTGATTAATAATGGGCTTTGGTTATGTGGAAAATTCAGGTCGGGTACCAGTTTGATAGGGGATTCATGTTGGGTTCATCACATTACAAACTGAGATTCCAAAAGAATATTTTTGTATATAACTCACATTATTTATCTCTTTAGTCAATAACATGATTTATTCAATATATATATTTTCTAAAATATATTTAAATAATTTTTTAATTACCCACAATGATTATTTAAAATAAATCCCCATTTTTACTTCTTACAAAATGTTTTAAAATGAAGTTTTATGATATCTTCCAAATAAGACCCATTTTTACTTTACCAAAAAAATGTGAAATGTATCATTGTTTTAATGTCCACAGAATGAATAGGTTTTCATTCTATCATGACCACATAATGTTTTAAATCATCATTTATAAGTTTCAAAGGTTATTTTTGATGAATTTGTTTTTCAAAATGTTTTTTGAACTTTTAGTTTTAAAAAAATAAGTATCAAATTGAAAATAATATTTTCCTCAATAAATGTTTTAAATACTATTTAATGCTTCTTGTATAATTTTTAAAAGTTTTATTCAATTGAAATGATTTGAAAAAGTTTTTTAGAATTTTTTGATCAATATAAAAATGTTATTTTCCTCATGAAAGGTTTTGAATGATTTTTAATTTTTTTATATGTTTTCAATTTTCTTTTTAAATAATATAATTTCATTAATATTTTAATAATTTAAATTTTTTAAAGGTTAATTTTCAATTTGTGGTTATTTTCACAAAGAAATAACTCATAATATTTTACATTCAAAATCATTTTCCACCTAATATAGAATCCTTTGATTATACTTTTACTTTTATAATGATATGATACAATGATACTGTCATTATTCTTTCTCTATATTGGTTAAGTTTATGATTAAAATATTTTTATGAAACATGTGTATCGTTACCTTGTTTATACTATGATAAAATGTTTAGGAAACATGTTTCTTTTCATGGGTTAGGATATGATCAATTATTTATGAAAACTATTTCATTTCAGGCCTTTTGATATGATGAATTTTTAATTATATTTTGCAACACAAATGCATGGTTTTCATTACATGATAGTGGTTATATTATAACTATGAAAGGGGGTTAAATTATTACCATAGAAAATTTTGTTGTAACAAACAAGGATGGGTGGTACCTATATATCCCTCAAAAGATTTGGGTAATGATTGAGGTAACATAAGATAAAAAGGATAGTAATGGGGAGTAAACCTAGTTCAGTAGGGGATGTTTTCCACTCTAGTAGACATGTTATTGAACCATGACTTCTATAATGGTTTTATGAGTGACCTCATTCCTCTATGATAGTATTGGGAGTGGACCTTGGCTACTAAGATGGATTAGAGAGAGATCCAAATCCTCTATGAAAGTTTGTACAATGAGTATTGACAACTAAGGAAATTAATTTTCAATGCCTATGTGTATGCCAAAAATATATGTCTTAATCCAATTTTAGGTTCCAATGGGTTATATTTATTTATTACATTATAAATAATGTCTTCTGATCCTTCATGATATAAACCTTGTCTCAATATTACGATATATGATATGCATGGAATATTTTTTAAATGATATTCTCATGACCTCATAACTATATTATAATGATATATTGGTATATCATTTTTTACCAATAAAAATAATTTAATCTCACCCTTTATTTTGTTCCTTTTCCCCATGTTATGATTAAAAGTATTATTTAATTTAGGTCTTATAAGTGTGTCATTTATGAATAACTTTTCGGGAGTTGGGGTAGCTCACTTTTAATCTAGTTGAATATGTTTCCATGTTTCCGATGTAATTTGAACTAAATGATTGTATTTTGTATCATAATGTTATGTAAGGAATATTTATCTATTAAGATGTAATATCTAGGTTTGAGAAGTATGTGACATTATATTTGTTATCAGATAATGGTTTAGTTATACATTATAAACAAGGATGAGAAAACATTATGGACGACTCGTATGATGAGTCTATGTATAGTAAAATATCATACAGTTTTGGTAAAGAAGAGAATATTTATTTTTCCCAACAATACTCCATGTCTACATAGTATAACTGGATGCAGTTTTGAAGCAGATTCATTAAGGTAATATAACCCTTAATGTTGTTTGTTGGGTATATTTGGGAATTCATTCTGGTATGCAATGTGTCGGCTCATACCAGACACCTATTTTGAAACTCATGGGAGACATCATTTGATGAATCCCTTTTTTCATTATAAAACATTGAAAATTATTTAAATACATTATATTTATGGAATACCTTGGTTAATCTTATGTTTTAATTGATATAATGGATGGTGGCATGAATTAGTCATCTTAAAAATTATTTTCAGGATTATTTGGTTTCACACTATCATTATTGTCTCAGACTTTTTTTTTGGTTTTAATAAATGATGAAAACCAGATGGAATATGGTTCCAATTCGATGTGATAGATATAGTTTTTAGGAGAAACCAAATGGGATGATGACTGTAGTTATGGGTATTGTGATTTTACAACATGATTTTTAACCAAATCACAGAATCACCAAATAAGTGAAGGAAATATTTCACTAAGATATCAGGGGCTATAGACTAGAGATGAATGAATATTCAGTCCCCTATTTTTTGACAATATTGGAAGAAGTATTCAAGGGAATGTATCAAAGGTATGATAATATATTTTTTTATATAATTTGGATATATAGTAATATGATTCCAATAAAAATTGAATGGTTCAGTTACGATGATGGATGAGAGTAATGTATTACCTATTTCATCAGAAATTGACTAATTTTTTTAAAAGTAAAAGGTATGTTAATTAGGAAAATCATTATCCTGGGGGTAAATATTATGAAGACTAACTAAATGTTTGCTAGAGTAATGTTTTTATTAATTACGGGGAAACTATAAATGAAATAAAAAAGGAATGTGTTAATAAGGAATAAGATGATGAAGCTTAGTTAATGGATTATGAATCAAGTTGAATGATTGAAGTGTTTTTGTATTGGAATTTATGAATTATGAAATATGTAATTATTTTTCAATATAATTTTTGAATATGTATATCTAATAATATATTGAATGGTACAGATGGCCAATAAATATAATTTAATATAATGTATATATTTTATACAAAGCACTTGATTAAGGGAACATTAACCTTAGTAAATTACTCATGTTGATAAAATGGTATTTACTTTTGACAAATAAATTCATTGATATCAATAATATAAATTGGATAGTATTGATTACCTTATAACTAATAAATTATTTGATGAAAAATTGTTATATATTCATATTGATGGTGTCTTAATTTTATTGGATTTATGGAATGGATTCAATAATATATGATTTTATTTAAATAATGTTGAAGGATTTTTTTAAAACCATGTTTGTTTTCAATATGGTTTTTTTGGTAATTCATAATATTAAAATGATGTAAAAAATATTTTGTCAATGTATTTAGAACTTTAGTATTTGATAATAATATATAATTTATTTTTCATGGTGGATTAATGATAATTTGTTTTTCAATATTTAGTGACCATCATATAATATATTTGGATGTCTATTTTGGTTATAATTGGAGTATCCTTAAGGTAAACTATTCATGGAATAGACTATGCTGAATATTAGATGTTATTGGATAACATGTTATAATAATTTTTTTAATCTATTTAAAGGTTGAAGGAAGTGCTTTTTTATTGTTTTATGTTTTTAGTTATTTAATCTTTAAAAAAACTTCATAAATATTCTTTTCATGTATTATATAGAAATTTATCAAACCATGTAAAAATGAAGAAATATTCATTGTATTATAAAGTAAATTTGATCACAAGATAGTTTGGTCCCTTAAAAGTTTTTAACATATCAGGATAGTATCTTATTTTTTGTTTTTCCCACTAAATATATCACAAGTTCGTGATGTGTCCCATTATCTCTCTTGATGAATTATATAACTGATCATGCACATATACTAAAATCACAGGTCATACACCTATAGAATGATCTTTAATTTGGGGGAAAATATGTATAGATTATGAATTTTAATGTGGATGTTTTATGAAATTATGTGACTTACATGGTCAATGTTTATTTTGGAAAAACCACTATTTAGTAGTAGACATGTGGGAACATGAGTAATTGACATGGAAGAAGTATCCACAATTGGTTTTACTAGAGTGATTAATTTGAAGGAATAAATTAATTTATGTGAGGTACAATTTAACACCCTATGTTTTCATGTTATCTATATTTGTTATAAATGTATTTTTTTCTAGATTATATTACAAACAACACTAAGTGTTAACAAACCTCAATATGATATTAATAAAATTATTTAAAGATGAAAATTATAACCTGGTAATTAATTTTTTAATATGAATATTAATAACAACAATTTTCAAACAAGGAATAATGATTTTTTATAAAATAATTTTTTAAATAATTACTTATTTTTTTATAATGTCATTATGTTCTTTGAAAAAAAACTTCTCAAAAAATAATAATTGTATTGATTTTTATAAAAATATTATATAATTAAATTTTCATACATTTAGAAAATATAAATTGAAAATTTTAACATTAATTTTTCACTCTACATGTAAAAATAAACTTTGGGTGAGATTTTTTTTTTTTTTTGAATATATTTATTTTTTTAGTGAATAGAGAAAAATACACATTTTTATTAAAATAATGCGTTACTATTTTAAGTAATTACAAAGTTAAATCTTGTTTACAAATTTTAAATATCTAAAATTAGATCAATTATATATTTAATAATTCAATTTACATTATTGAGATCAAATTCATATTTACTTTTTTTATGAAACCATTAAAACTTTTGAAAATTTTCACTTTCAATGAATAATTATTCATTGCTTTGGGGGGGGGGGAATTTAAATTTAAATTTTCATCATTTTTGTTGGAAAATTTTAAATTATTGATTCCATATTTTTAATCATTATAATTTTTATTTTATTATATGTTTAACGTAATTTTTAGTAAAATGAATAATAAAAATAGTAAAAAATTAATTCCCATGGTTAAGGTTAAAACATGCTTAGTAGTAGTTAAAATAAAGGATAAAAGTTAAAATAACCTAAAAACATGTCCAGTTTCTATTTTCTAGCCATTTATCGACCCATATTTCTTTGTTAACTACTTTTATCTTCATATGTTACAGCTTTCCATGAAATAAACCAATATAATTATTTATATAAAGAAAAAAAAAATTAAATTTCACCCTCTTACTTTAAATTTTCAATTATTTCTTAACATTGACAAAAACTAAATAAAACATGTATCTAAAAAATATTGAGAGGTAATTATTTCTATTTAATAACCAATGTCCATTACTTATTCTATAAAATGGTAAAATAAACCATTAATCATATGTATAGTAGGCTACCAACCCTTGTGTCATTAATAATATATCCAATGAGGCTATTCTAACCTAATGTAATCTTCTTTAGAAAATTATTTCCTTTAACTAATTCTCTTACCACAAACATTCATTTAAAAATTAATAAAATAAAATAGCACAGGCATGAAAAATATACAAAGATGGTATAATGTGGATATAATAACCTATATTCATCACCTCTTCAATAAAATTGAAAATTAAACCATCGATCGTGTGTATGGTGGGTTACCATCATGCAAACCGATGAAATTATTTTTCCATCACCACCTATCATGGATAAATATAATGATGGATTTAACAATTGAATATTATATTTATGACATAATTATAGTTTTATAATTATCATATAATTAAAACCCTTTTACTTTTCAATCAATGGAAATATGATAATTATGCTCATGTGTATAGTGGGCTACCACCATGTGAAGTGACATGATTAGTTCCTCACTTTTGCTTTACATATATAAAATAAGGATATTTTTCATAGGAATAATATATATAAGTGAAATAAAAATTATTATATATATTTAATTTATTATATATATTTATTTCATTTCATCCATCGAAAAAATGGAAATAATGTTTCTACATACATATAACCAACCATCTCTATGAATGGTGTAATTTATTTTCTATCTCATACATTAATGGATTAATCTAAATATATTTATATTGAATATATGTTATATTTATATGATATTTATCATTATGTGAGTTATTGGACCATGATCAATGTAATAGGACTAAAAATAATATAAATAAACAAACATGAAAAATAAAGTTGGTATTACCCTGTATGTTATTTTATTGGGGAATTGTTAGTACATGGTTAATAAAATATATTTTATAAATAAAATAGGGTATGATATATATATGATATTTTATTTTATATATTTATAAAAATAATATATTTGTTATACATGTGGTTTGAACCTATGTTAAGGAATTCAATACTTATGTTATAAGATTTTCACTAAATTTTTAATTTTTAAGGCATATGTTATGTTATGAAACTATATTATTTTATGAGGTTTATTAAATAATCCATTGATATTTTGTATAATTAATATCCTATAATTTATAATATTTAATGTTTTATTTGATTTTATTTGGTAATGTTTCTTATGATTCAAAACTTCTTGATGTGGAAATGGTTTGATGTTACAATATCATTTTGTTTCGGGACTGTTTATCATTGCATTTCCATTGATGATATTATAACATATATTATTCATGAAGTTAACCAATAATCATATACTCCAATTATCTCATGTTGATATATATTCTTTCTTTATTTTCTACTCATTATGAAATCAATATACCAAAATATTTTTCTAAATTGAATTTATTTCTCTCTTCGGTCATGAATCATATTAGTCAGACACCCATTTTTTTAAAAATATTTTATGAATGTTTTACTTCTCTCTAATGATTATTTAAAGTAAATTTTACCCATGTTTTAATTTTTTTTAAAAATAGAATTGAATATTCATATCATTTTAATAATAAGACCAATTTATCATTTATCTAAAATGTGAATGGTTTTTTTTAAACATGTATGGTATGTAAATAATTTCATTCCCTCAATACCAGAAAATGATCAAAATATTACTTTAAAAGATTCAAAGGATATTTTTATAGAAAACTATTTTCACAATGTATTTCGAACATTCTGTTTTAATGTTATAGTTTGCTTTGTTGAATGGATAATTTACTTTTGATACAATCTAGATTATATTTAAATAATACTATTTATGTTTTCATAGATATTTTTGATGAAATGGATCTTGAAAATGATATATGTTTTAATTTTTTTTTGAAATTGGTAGGGTTATTTTCCACAAATTTTTTTTAAAGGATCATTTATTATTCCATTTTATTTATTCATGATTATTTTCAAAGTCAAAATAATTTCCATACCATTTTATGAATATATACTCATTAAAATGATTTTTTTTGAGAAATTTTATTTTCCTCCATAAGTTTTCCAAGTTACATTTTCATCCAAACCATTTACCATCTAAGATAACATCCTTTGGTGTTAAATAATATTTCAAATGGATATGATTATCACGACCCGTCTGCCAGGGCCCGTACCATGACTACCCCAAGCACAACTTCCATATGCCAGGGGCTGGCGATTAGCACCAAAGGTGTAAATCCCTAAAACTGGGAAGGTATTGCCTTTATAAACTAGAAACAAACACAACATGGTAATCTGGAAGAAAAACACTAAGTAAAATGATATACAAATGGAGTGATGAAAAGTAAAGGGTCCGTAAATACAATCCAAACTGCAAAGTATAGGGAAATAGAAAACAAGTACAACTGAAGAAAGGTAAAAAACTAAAAGGTGAAAAGCAGCTACTGGAACATCCACCACAGATCCTACCTAAAGGGTAGGTACAGATAGCCCACTCAGAACTCCACATCCGTCTGTCTCCTCCATGTACCGACTCGTCGTAAGGTCCTCCTCTGAGTACCGTCCAATCCTGGTGTTCTCAGCCTCCGTCAGCGCTGTCTGTCGTCTGCATCCAATAGAATGAGGTGCAAGCATAGCCCGTGCAGGGGTGAGTATAACAATACTCAGTAGGGACCCCAAGACCACCAAGGCCTCTCAAATTCCACCAAGGACAATCCATAGAGTAAGAAAACAATAGATAGACATTACATAGGTATAGGACCATACATATACCTCAGTTATCAAGTAACTCATCACAATCATGTTGAAAACACAAAAGTCACTGACTCAGCTCACACAGGTTTTCAAATTTTTTAGAGAGATAAAGATGATCAGATGTAGCCACTGAATCATCTAAGCTGTCGGACCAACACAGGATCCAGGACTAGCAGGTAGAACTGTTAGACCCACATAGGATCTAGGAACAATAGTTGGAGCTGTCCGACCAACACATGATCCAGGACCAGCTATTCTGTCGGACCAACACATGATCCAGGAACAGAAGTCAGAACTGTCGGACCAACACATGATCCCAGAATTGTCTACAAAGATGTCAGACCAACACATGATCCAAGACCAGATATTCTGCTGGACCAACACATGATCCAAAAATAGAAGTCAGAACTGTAGGACCAACACATGATCTAGGAATATTCGTCAGAGTACAACCAGCCATAAGGTTTTCCTAAAGCATGCTTGATTCCAGGAGGGACCGCTCCTCAAGCCAAGTGTCGATACATCTTGTTGGTCGGAGTGGACACTCAAGAGGGGGGTTAATTGAGTTCCAATTAAATTTTTTTCTAAAAACAATTTCTATTAAAATACCCCAATTTCAAAAACAAATTAAACTGTAGTGAATTTATACAGATTATAAAGGTTCAATTAGTTTCTCAAAGATTGATTAATTCTCAGTTAACTTAATCTTATGATTAAATTAACTTTTGAAACTAACTTACTGGTTTATAGTAAATATCAACACTTGAGAGTTTAACTATCAAAGTTGCTTTGAAAATAAATTATATTTCAAAGTAATAGCAGCGGAATATGAAGTAAATGTATATAGTATGGATATCGGTTTTAACTAAAAACACAAGAGTTAACCAAGAGGTTCAGTCTCAAGCCGAGACTTAGTCCTCTCAAAATTTATATAAAGTGATCCACACCCTGGATCTGGGTTATCAACAGTGATCACACTGTTCAGGTCAAGAGACCTCTACCACAGTTATACGTGGGATAACAAACAACAGCTCAAAGCTGTCCAGGTCACACTCGACCTCTACCACTATCCATAGTGGGAAATAAATGATGTATATATTGTGATTGAGGATTTACAAATCCTCCAGTTAAGGTTCAGGAGACAGTGTATGTGTAATAATTAACAGGCTACACACACTGTTCGTAATGAAAATACTAAATCAATTAGAGCAAGATATAGAGTTTAGAATGGATCTAGTGATTGCAGTGCAGCTCCAGACTCCTTTGGATTTGATCAGAAATGGTTCCGAGTCCTTCTATGGTATTTGACTGAAAAACAGAGTATCGTTTCTTCTTTCAGTGCTTCCAGGTTCAGCTTGGTTATCGGCTCAGAAAATGAAGTGTTATGTGTAGTTCTTCTTTAGCATAGATTGCTCTATGTATTCTCTGTGTTCTGGAGTCTGGTAGTAGTAGTCTTGTGAGTGCAAGTTCTCCAGTTGTTCATGGCACGTTTTGAGCTTGATCGCAAGTGTATTCTGTGTGCTCAATCTCTTCAAGTATCTTATCTTCATTCACTGATACATACGCGTTGTCTTTTATGACTTTTTTTGCTGAGAAGAAGGAATGACTATCCTTTTCAATCGTACTTGGTACGGTTTCCTGAAATGGAAACAGAAATCATTTAATAACATTACATGCATCAAAAGAAAAAAATGTAGCCGTTAGTGTAATAAACAAATAGTGTCGAGGATATAGGATTTGACTCCGTAGTTAATTATAGGTAGCCGTTTGTTTGTAGACGTGTACGGTTGACTCTGTGTAGGATCTTCCATCTGTAGCTCTTCAAACTCTTATCAGTTTATCGGTCGCTCGATGAACTTAGTTCCATCGGTTGCTCTAGCTCTTATCGGTAGCTCTTATCGGTAGCTCTTATCGGTAGATCTTATTGGTAGCTCTTATCGGTAGCTCGATTAACTTAGCTCCATCGGTTGCTCTTGGCTGTCGATAGCTTTATGCATCGGTACCTCTGGGAATTATTCATATCGGTAGCTATCTATCTATCGGTAGCTCTGGCTATCGGTAGCTATCCATCTATCGGTAGCTCTGGCTGTCGGTAGCTATCAGTCTATCGGTTGCTTTGTTCAGGTCAGTGATACTTACACTTGACTGTCTTATGCAAAACACATCTAATTCACTTAGAATCATTTCAAAACATATATAAACATGGATAATCGAGATTAACATGAATCAGAAATTATTGTAACATTATTATTAACTTGATCATCGATTGGAAAGAATTAAAGTGTAGATCAATAGTAATTGTGAATATCATAATATATGAACACATAATTGGTATTGTCAAAACATATGAATACAAGATTGGGATTATCAAAATAGGCGAGGTCAAAAATCTCCCCCTTTTTGATAATCACAACTTAGGATATGGCCATTTTAAGATAGTGAGAATATAGTATTAGATAGTATAACATTAATATTCAATTTTCTCAAAGAAAACAGTATCAGAGGAAAGAGGAAATAGTAATAGAAAGATATATATAAAAAATTATCATAGGTAGAATTAAATACAATAGTATCAGAGATAAGGTTTGAAAGAATTGGTACCAAAGAATGAAATGTAAGAAATAGTATCAAAGGTCAAAGGATCCTCCTTTGATCATATTTCTCCCATTTTATATTTATCCTTTTATATTTCTCCCCTTTTCTCCCCTTTTGAACATATTTCTCCCCCTTTGTGATAATCAAAAAGTGGGAAACCAAACATAGAAAACTGATAAGCTGAGACAGTGGAAAGAAAGGCATTTATATTAGATCAGACAAAAATTACATAAACAGAATAGAAGAGAAAAAAAAATGATTCCTATCAAACATCCTTGCCACTTTATCAATCCACATCTTCAATGTGAGATTTTCCCTTGGGATCAGAAGAGAATTCGGGTGTGGAGGATACTGGGGAGGACTTTGGAATTCTAGAAATGATTAGAGGAGGCTGAGCAACTGATACAGTGTCGAGCCTGTATTGGGAAGTCCTTTGAGTGACCATAGGTGTGAGAATTAGTATGTCTTGAGCAGGAGTCATCTGAACTGGAGACGCAGTAGAGGCAGAGACAGGCAAAGCGGGAGGTACAATAACCGGTCTGGCATCCACATGCAGGAAGGGAAGCAACAGGTTTCTGAAAACCATTATAATGCTTCATCCTCTCTCCATTGCAGACACAAAATCATCTCTATTTTCAATGAATTTATCCAAAACAGGAGTAATCTCCCTGACCTTAATAACCTTCTCTCTGAAGGCCTAAGACACTCGAGCTAACTTTAGATTCTCAAGAAGAAGTTTGAAATGTTTCGTCAGTTGTTGCTTGGTATAAACCTTTTCAAAATAAGTATCCACCTTATTCTTGATTGCCTCTTGAGAAGAAGAGGCCCCTCTAATGTAGTCCTGGATGATTTTCATTATTTCTCGGGCTGAATCCCTGGTAGACAGCACAACTCGACTTAAATTTGATGAGTCCACAGAGCCACTAGTTGAAATAGAACCATGCTCCTCCTTCATCAGAGCAATAAATTGATTCAGATCAATTGCAGGTATTAGAGCTAGAGGACCAACAGAGAAGGATACAGTTTATTTGAAGCTTTTGGTCAACCCACTAATAAGATTTTTCATTTTAGAGTCCGGATTTTAGACATGATCCTTCATAGATGTTTTGAAAGCTTCAAACACCGAGACCAGCTGACTTACAACACTCTTCACATAGGCTAAATCCATGTCAGCGAGAGATTTTGAACTCATGAAAGAGTCTAAGGCAACAACAGATATCCGTAGAGCTTCAAGATCTCCTTCTATCCTAGAAGTTTGAGTGTGGCACTCCTTGAATTCTTCCATTAGCTCACCCAAAAAAGTTGACAGATTGCAACCAAGAGAAAGCTCAAAAGACCTTTTTAACATCTTCATTTCTTCACCAAAACAGTGCTTCATCTTAGCAACAGAGGCACTGAAGGATTCATTCAGCTCATGATTTAAGGATTTGATGTCAGAATTTGTAACAAAATCAGTAGGAGCAACTGTATTAGATACTCTTTTAGAAGCTAAACTGACTACAGAGTCAGCCCTGACTGATTGAATCGAGGATACTAAAAAAGATTACATTGTCTTTACTTATTATACGAAACTAACTTTGAGATTTTCTTTTAGCTCATCTAAATCATGTACTCGGACAACATCAGCAGGTAATAACTCAGGATTGATTTCATAGCTGATCTTTGGTCTATTCAAAGATACTTCATTATCCGAATCAGGATAATCCAAACCAAAGACTATAAAACCTGGGTCTTCTACCCAGTATTTAGACTCGATAGTCACTGTAACATTTCCAAACTTGGTGTGATGCTCCCCGTCAATGAGTGCATTCTCATATATAGCAACTACATTCTCTTATAGTCTTTCTTCATCAGAATCTTCCACAAAAACTTCCATCTCTGCAGTAGAAAGATGATTTTCTGGAATAGGTACAGCTTCTCCTCTTTCTCTTTCTTCATCCAAAGAAGGTACAACTGAGCTTCCAATAACTGGAATCAGACTCAATTAAGCAGAATTAGATAATTTAGAGACATTATTTTTTTCCACTACATGCTCAGAGACCGACTGGTCTTCCTCATTAGTAGGTGTTTCCACTTCTTCTAGCACTTCCTTTTCTAAAGACATAATTTCAGCAACAGGGCTTGGAGGCATATCAGGATCTCCTCCATCATCCACAGGAGTTTCTTCCTCTTCTTCTTCTTCTTATTCTTCTTCTTCTTCTGACTCATCACTGTACTCAGGTTCCTCTTCATCAGGTCCTAGACCTGGATCTCTTTTATCCTTTGGCCTTGAAGGATAATCCACATGATTAAATTTATCATATACCTTTTGGTCATCATTGACCCATTCTCCTCTCCACGGATTCCAATTAATCTTCATATATTTGCAAACTGCAGTAGTGATACAAAAGTTTCTCTTCACTACAACTGTCTCATCTTGATACTCAGCTATCCCTTTCACTTTGATCATTACAGAAATCATCTTAGCAAAGAATAGGGCGTTAGTCTTTGATTTCGGCCTTGCCATATCTTCCATTTGAATCATCACCAATCTGCAAAAATTGACTTTGAAATCATGTCTCAAAAGATGTAGGAGATAGATACCCTGATATCTCAAATTAGCAAAGTCTCCTCTCCTTTGTATCAACACATGTTGAACACACTTGAACAGTAATCTGTTCTCTCCATCCATTTCTATAGAAACCACTTGCCTTGGAGTTCCATCACCATTCAGTTCTTTCAACGCGGTCTCATGATCAAAAATGTCACTGGTAGGTGGCATTGCTCTTGATACATATCCAGACACACCTTCATGTAGAAATTTTAAGAAATCATCCCATTCTACTGATGAAAATGATATCACTTTACCATTTACAAATGAAGATACTCTGTTCTCATTCTCTAACTTCTCGAAGCTTACGAACTCGTAAAACGGTTTTACCAACTTTGGGTAGTAGGGATCGTTGTTATTTGAAAAGCAGTCTACCCATCTCTGAGCTTCCAGAACTTCAAGAACCAAGGACTTGCCGGGCAGCAACCAGTCTAAGCACATCTATTTTTCAATCATAATAGCTCTATTTTGCAGATGAGGATTTACTGGTCTCCTTCCTAACCTAGTTCTAACAACACTACTCGCTTCTGGCTCAGACTTCTGCCTTTTTTGCTTTAGGCTCAACACAGTCGTCTCAGACGACAAGAGTTTTGGTTTTTTCCATCGCTGGTTCAAGGGATCTCAGGTTCGCAGAGGGTCCGGGTTCTAAGGTTTGAAGGTAAATGGTTTTGGGTTCGGCGGAGTGAGAAGCAGCTTAGACTTAGTTTTATCATTTAGGAATAATAAGTTAAATGAATAAAAATAAAATAATAAAAAAACGGTCAGATTTTTGGCGGTAGACAAAGAGATTTAAAACTGTTCTTTATCGGTGAGGATTTTTATCGGTGAAGCTTAAACATCCCCAGCTCATGCCTAATGTAACATAACCTATCCACACTTAATGGTTTTGTGAAAATGTTGGCCAATTGATGTTCAGTGCCGATATATTCAAGAGAAATATCACCCTTTTGATAATTATCTCTTAGAAAATGATGCCTTACATCAATGTGTTTGGTTCTTGAGTGAGATACAGGGTTCTTCGAGATGTTTATTGCACTAGTGTCGTCACAGTTAATCGAAACATGCTTAAAATCATATCGATAGTCCAAGAGAGTGTGGTTCATCCATAGAATCTATGCACAACAACTACCAGCAGCTATATACTATGCTTCGACAGTGGATAGAGCTACATAATTCTGATTTTTACTACACCAAGATACTAAGGATTTTCCTAATAAATGACATGTTTCTGAAGTGATTTTTCTGTATAATTTACAACCAGTAAAGTCAGCATCTGAATAACTCATTAACTCAAAGGATTGTCCTTTTGGATAAAATAAACCAAGGTTAACAGTATGTTTGAGATACTTGAAAATTCTTTTAACAGCAAGTAAATGAGATTATTTCGAGTTAGCTTGAAATCTTTCACACATACATACAGTGAACATAATATCTGGTTGACTAGCAGTAAGATAAAGTAAACTACCAATCATACCCCTATAATTGGTTTCATCCACTGGTTTCTCAGTTTCATCTGTATCCAATTTACAGATTGTACTCATAGGAGTTTCACTCTCCTTAATACTATCCAAACCAAAACGTTTTAAAAGATCCTTTGTATATTTACTTTGATTCAAAATGATACCATTTTCATTTTGAAATACTTGAAATCCAAGAAAGTATTTAAGTTCTCCCATTAAACTCATTTCAAATTCATTTTGCATACTTTTTGAAAAACCAGTACATAAAGAATGTTTAGACGATCCAAAAATAATATCATCAACATAGATTTGTACAACTAAAACATCTTTAGAAATTTTTTTAATAAAAAGAGTTGGATCACCAATCCCTTTAGTGAATTTTTTTGAAATAAGAATGTTGGTGAGTCTATCATACCAAGCTCTTGGAGCTTGTTTTAATCCATATAAAGCATTAGAAAGTTTAAAAACTTGATTTGGAAAATGGGGGTTTGTAAATCCAGGAGGTTGTTCTACAAAAACATCTTCAATTAGAAAACCATTTAGAAATGCACTTTTGACATCCATTTGATATAGCTTAAAATTTAGATGTGCAGCATATGCATGTAAAATCCTAATGGCTTCTAGTCTATAAACAGGTGCAAAGGTCTCCTCATAGTCTATGCCTTCTTCTTGACTATATCCTTGTGCAACTAGCTTAGCTTTGTTTCTAACTATGTTTCTTGATTCATCAACTTTATTTCTAAAAACCCATTTAGTGCCTATTGTTAGTGTGTACTTAGGTCTGTCAACCAATTCCTATACTTTGTTTCTTTCAAATTGATTTAACTCTTCTTGCATAGCCATTACCTAGAATTCATCAACGATAGTATCACTAATATTTTTGGGTTCTAGCTGGGAGAGAAAAGCTTGATGTTCAACCTGATTTCTTAGAGAAGCTCTAGTCTGTGTTCCTCTATGAAGATTACCAACAACAGCATCCAAAGGATGATTCTTTAGAATTCTTGTTGATCTAGTAAAGGTAGGACTAGACACTTCAGGATTATCAGTAGGTTCGGGTTCGACGGAAACAGATTCTGGAAAACGTCCAGAACTGGAAGTTTTTATAACAGGTTCTTTGGATTTATCATTAAGGTCCAGAACAAAAAAAATATTCTTCAAGATTCTCAAGAGAGGTTTTAGGCTCATGTGGATTGGTTTCATCGAATTTGTTGTGAACAGATTCTTCCACACATTTGGATTTCTTATTAAACACTCTATAAGCTTTACTTGAAGTAGAGTAACCCAGAAAAATTCCTTTATCACTTTTAGAAGAAAACTTGTTCAGATTATACTTTGTGTTAAGAATAAAGACTTTGCAACCAAAAACTCTGAAGTAATTAACCTCAGGCTTCCTATTCTTCCACAACTCATATGGGGTTTTCTTAAGAACAGGTCTGATCAAGACTCTATTGATAACATAACAAGCTGTATTTACAGCTTTATCCCAAAAGTAAATAGGCAGTTCATTTTCATTGAGCATGGTTCTAGCTATTTCTTGAAGGGTTTGGTTTCTCCTTTCTACTAGCCATTCTGCTAAGGTGTCCTAGGAGCTGAAAAGTTATTAGTGTAGCTATTGTGTAAGCAATAAGATTCAAAGTCTTGATTTTCAAACTCACGGCCATGATCACTTCTCAGGGTCTTAATTTTGAGTCCACTAAGATTCTCTAAAGACTTGGAGTATTTAACAAAGGAAGAATAAGCTTCACTTTTGTGAGCTAAGAAATATACCCAAGTATATCTAGGGAAGTCATCTACTAGAACATAGACATAGTGCTTCCCATTTAAACTAGAAACTCTTGATGGTCCAAACAAATCCATGTGAACCAACTCAAGTGGTTGAGAAGTTGATACTTCTTTCTTTGATTTAAAAGAAACTTTGTGTTATTTTCCCTTTTGACAGGGATTACACACTTTGTCATTTGGGAATTCTAAATTAGGTATGTCTCTAACTAAGTTTTTCCTAGATAGTTTTCTAAGTGAGTGAATGTTGCAGTGTCCTAATCTTCTATGCCATAGCCAAGATTCTTTATGAAAAGCATTCAAACAAGGAATATTTTGTTTAGCTAACGAATTTAAATCAACAGTATAAACATTTTCATTCCTTAGATCAGAAAATACTAAATCATTTTTGGAGTTAAAAACATCACAGGAATCATTTTCAAACATGAAATTGAAACCGTCATCACATAATTGAGATATACTAAGAAAGTTATATTTAAGTCCATCAACGAATAAAACTTTAGAAATTAATACTGAATCAGTGTTACCAATCTGGCCTAGGCCGATGATTTTTCCTTTAGAGTTGTCACCAAAGGTGACATGACCTCCATCAACCTTTATTAAGCTCTTGAAGCAAGAATAATCTCCAGTCATGTGTCTTGAGCACCCACTGTCTAAATACCATATCTTCATGTGATAGCTCTTCAAGCAGGTCTCCTATAAAACAGATTTAAACAGGAAATGACTTTGGTACCCAGATTTTCTTAGGTCCAGATAGGTTAGCAATCAGGGCTTTAAGTACCCAGATTTGTTTTATTGGTTTCATACAACTAACAGAAGTAACAGATTTTGAAAGATAAACTTTATTTGGTCTATACACATATGAAAATCCTGTTGAAGAATATGAATTTCCAAAACTAGAAGTAGCAATATTTTTTCCAGACATAGGAATAAATCAGGTTCTGGTGAACTGTCTCTGTCTAGGTTGGTATCCTAAACCAGTAGCATATCTAGGTGCAACTTGCTTTCCTAGCATTTTAGTTAGAGCATCCTTTCCATTTGTGAATTTTTCTAAGTCCTTTTTGAGTTTCTCATTTGACAGTTTCAGTTCTGTATTTCCTTTAATAGTTGAGCATTCTTTTCCTTTTCTATATCAAGATCAGATTTATGCTTAACACTTAAAGCATATTGTTTCTTTAAACCCTTGTATTTGTCTTTAAGCTCATTACAGGTTTCTTCTAACGTATCATAGTATTCAAATAGTTCAGATTTTGACATGTTTTCCGAATCAGAATCATCTCCATAATAATATGAATTTAAAACAGGAGTGTCAAATGTTACCTCAGAAGTATTTGTCATGAAACATATGTTAGCATGATTCCTTTCAGAGTCCGAAGATTTGGCTTCACTTGTGCTGTCTTCTGAAGCACTCTAGGTAGCCTTCATGGCTTTCTTGTACTTTTTTTCTTTGTAATCATATTTCTTTTTGAATTTTAACTTTGGACAGTCTGCTTTGATATGTCCTTTTCGCTTGCATTCGTAGCAGACAACTTCATCAGTCCTGTCAGCTTTCTTCCAATCATTTTTCCATTTTTCTTATTGATCATACTTTTCTTGGTAATTTGTTTTCCTAAAGAATTTCTTTTTCCTATAAAACTTCTTGAATCTCTTGGCTATCTGAGCCATTTCTTCATCACTGTCATACTCTGAGTTTTCACTTTTTGAACTCTCATCCTCCATTTGTATTTTCACCTTCTTCTTACTCTTCAAAGCAGTAGACTTGAAAGCTACATATTTTCTTTTCGGTTCATCATCTTCCTCTTTGTTTACCGTTATCTCTTCTTCATACATCATCAATTTTAAAATAAGCTCTTTGACAGGTAGAGCAGCAATGTCACATGATTCTCTGATTGAGACAGATGTGCCTCTCCATCGGTCTGGTAGACATATCAAGATTCTCATAATTTGTTCCTTTGGTGGAACAACTTTTCCGAGTGAATTCATCGTGTTGACTATCTCATTAAACCTGAGATACATGTTAGAAATAGGTTCATCAGACTTCATTTTAAAATTATCATACTTAATAGTATAAGTGTTCAATCTCATTTCTTTAACATTATTTGTTCCTTCATGAGAAACAGCCAAGGTATCCCAAATTTCAAAAGCAGTTTTGCATGCAGAAATTCTGTTGAATTCTTCATCTCCTAGAGAACAGTACAGAGCATTCATAGCTTTATAATTATTATTGTAAGAAGTCTTTGTAGGTTCATCCCATGTAGATCTATCAGTAGTGGAAAGTTTGTATTCAGATTCAATAGAAGTCCAAATATCAAAACTCATACTTTCTAGATGAATTTTCATTTTAAGTTTCCACGGAGTATAGTTATTTCCATTAAAGAAAGGTGGTCGGTTAGTAGCAGCACCCTCAAGTCTATTATCCATTATAAACAAAATTTAAAGAGATAAAAATTTAGAAATAACAGAAATTTTAAGAACTTTAAAATACAACTAAAATCACAGTTGAAAAGCAGAGAGTAAATAAAAAATTTTCAAAACACACAGCAACCTCTGATACCAAATGTTGGTCGGAGTGGAAACTCAAGAGGGGGGTGAATTGAGTTCCAATTAAAATTTCTGCTAAAAAATAATTTCGATTAAAATCCACCAATTTCAAAAACAAATTAAACTGTAGTGGATTTATACAGATTATAAAGGTTCAATTAGTTTCTCAAAGATTGGTTAATTCTCAGTTAACTTAATCTTATGATTAAATTAACTTTTGAAACTAACTTACTGGTTTATAATAAATATAAACACTTGCGAGTTTAACTATCAAAGTAGCTTTGAAAATAAATTATATTTCAAAGTAATAGTAGCGGAATATGAAATAAATGTATATAGTATGGATATAGGTTTTAACTAAAAACACAAGAGTTAACCAAGAGGTTCAGTCTCAAGCCAAGAATTAGTCCTCTCAAAATTTATATAAAGTGATCCACACCCTGGATCTGGGTTAACAACAGTGATCACACTGTTCAGGTCAAGAGACCTCTACCACAGTTATATGTGGGATAACAAAAAACAGCTCAAAGCTGTCCAGGTCACACTCGACCTCTACCACTATCCACAGAGGGAAATAAAGGATGTAATGATTGTGAGTGAGGATTTACAAATCCTCCAGTTAAGGTTTAGGAGACAGTGTGTGTGTAATAATTAACAGGCTACACACACTGTTCGTAATGAAAATACTAAATCACTTAGAGAAAGATATAGACATTATAATGGCTCTAGTGATTGCAGTGCATCTATGGACTCCTTTGGATTTGATCAGAAATGGTTCTGAGTCCTTCTCTGGTATTCGACTGAAAAACAGAGTATCGTTTCTTCTTTCAGTGCTTCCAGGTTCAGCTTGGTTATCGGCTCAGAAAATGAAGTGTTCTGTGTAGTTCTTCTTTAGCATAGATTGCTCGATGTATGCTCTGTGTTCTGGAGTCTGGTAGTAGTAGTCTTGTGAGTGCAAGTTCTCCAGTTGTTCTTGGCACGTTTTGAGCTTTATCGCAAGTGTATTCTGTGTGCTCAATCTATTAAAGTCTCTTATCTTCATTCACTGATACATACGTGTTTTCTTTTATGCTTCTTTTTGCTGAGAATAAGGAATGATTATCCTTTTCAATCGTACTTGGTACGGTTTCCTGAAATGGAAACATAAATCATTTAATAACATTACATGAATCAAAAGCAACAAATGTAGCCGTTAGTGTAATAAACAAATAGTGTCGAGGATATAGGATTTGACTCCGAGTTAATTATAGGTAGCCGTTTGTTTGTAGACGTGTACGGTTGACTCTGTGTAGGATCTTCCATCAGTTTCTCTTCAAACTCTTATCAGTTTATTGGTAGCTCGATGAACTTAGTTCCATCGGTTGCTCTATCTCTTATCGGTAGCTCTTATCGGTAGCTCTTATCGGTAGATCGATGAACTTAGTTCCATCGATTGCTCTTGGATGTCAGTAGCTTTATGCATTGGTAGCTCTGGCTATTATGCATATTGGTAGCTATCTGTCTATCGGTAGCTCTGACTGTCGGTAGCTATCCATCTATTGGTAGCTCTGGCTGTCAGTAGCTATCCATCTATCAGTAGCTCTGTTCAAGTCAGTGATACTTACACTTGAATTTCTTATGCAAAACACATCTAATTCACTTAGAATCATTTCAAAACTTATATAAACATGGATAATCAAGATTAACATAAATCAGAAATTATTGGAACATTATTATTTACTTGATCATCGTTTGGAAATAATTAAAGTGTAGATCAACAGTAATTGTGAATATCATAATATATGAACACATAATTGGGATTGTCAAAACATATGAATACAAGATTGGGATTATCAAAATAGGTGAGGTCAACACATCTACTTCCACGAAGTCCCAAGTTGATGAATCTAAAATATTTGTCTCGTCATAGGGGTCTCAATGCAACATACGATGCACCAATCAGACGCCCAGTCTGTGAGTTATTTGCCTTTTAGTCCTGGGGGACCTGTTAGATTTGTGTACGATCCAACTTGACTGTTTCTCAAAAATATACCCCAAATTCTAGTGGGGTATACTCAAAGTGACGGTCGCATTCCATGAATACCAGCGCCGTTGACGGTTCGTCAAACGGGCGTCTGGTGCCAAAGATATGGCTAAAAGAAAGTAACGGTCAGTAGTGGGCCTAGGCCCGGTCAGAGCCAGTCAGACTGACTCGGCCCAACCCAGACTGGGCCGACCCGGTCAGACCCGCTGGGTCTGACTCGGTCCATTGGTCGGGCCGACCCACTAAATTCGGTCCGATCCACTGGGCCTGACCCTACAGAATGTAGGGGCGGTTTGGCCCAAAGGTTGCTGCATAGGCGGCTCGGCCTAGATGCCTTGGCCGTTGCGGCCTGCACCACGTGGGGTGTGGCTCGGGTGGCTCGACTCAGAACGTCGAGCTGGTTTGGTCAGCGATGCCGCGAAGGACGCCGCAGGCAGTCTCAAGTCGCAGGCGCAGCTCGGCCAGTTTGGCCGGGAGCCGGGGCACAGGAAGGCCATGTGGGGTGCCGGGCAGGAGGCACGAGGCACAGGCTAGCCGGTGGGGCACGAGCAGCGCACAGGTAGGCCGGTGGGCCGCGAGCACCATGCGGGCAGGCCAGCAGTGCACGCGGGTATTGCGCTGGTAGGCTGCGGGGCGCCAGTCAGGGCACGGTTAGGCCGGCGGGGCACGGGCTACGCGCGGGCTTGGCTGGAGGTAGTGCGGGACGCCGTGGGGGCGGCGCCGTTCGTAGAGTTCGCGAGTCGCGCGTCCATTTTCGTTGCTGTCTCCGTCGCCTCGTCGTTGTTACTTCGCCATGCCGAAGAATGCCACTAGAAGGAAAAACAACGAAGGATATCAGGCTATGTTAGGTTGGACAGCACCCTCCATGTTTAAGGAGGTATCAATTGGCTCAACAAGATAATTAGTTGATCATCAACAGGTCTGCAACAAACCCTTTCTGTTCGATGTAGAAGATAAGAAAAGGTATAACATAATCAAGTAATAAACCCCCTACCTTTGATCGTCGCTCGACGATGTAGTCGTGGGAAGAAGATGATGTTGTCATCGTTCGTTGTGTGCGCCACACACTTCCAATCCAAGCTCATGCGTTAGTTCGTTGACGACGACGAGGAGGGAAGATCGGTCAAAGACGTCCCACGTGGAAGGGGGTTCTGAGGAAGAAAGTTGAGGAAGATCATTCTTCGTTTTCGAAGGTGTTTTTCGATGGAAGCTTTCTTCATTGGGGGTCTTCCCCCAATATCTCTCCCAAGTTCCTCATTTCTCTGCACTCCACCCAAAATGAAATAATATCCAAATAATAGATTAGGATCTATTATATTCGTTAGTGTAAATTCAAATTGAGTTATTTAATTAAATGAGTGGACTCATTTAATTAATGGGGTGGAGTTGGCATAACAATTCAAAAGAGAGAATTAATTAATTAACTCAGATACCCTAATTAATACTTGAGAGGTGGCACTAATTAAATTAAAGGGGAGTTGGCTCCATTAAGGTAGTGAAGGTCAAGGGGGTTCTCCTCATTTAATGGAGAGTTGGGGAGGTTTTACCTTCCTCTATTAATAGGGGGTTAAGCCTCGAGTAGTCCCCATGTCATAACCTCTCACGAGAGGTTATGATCGGGTTGGCACAACCACCATAACCTCTCTAGGGAGGTTAAGGTCTGGTGGTCCCACCTCCAACTCCCATGATGAGGTTTTAACCACCCAACCTCCACATGGTGGTTAAAAATAAAATAATGTAATCTTACTTTATTTTATTACTTCACAAGAAAACCCAAGAACAAACTTTTATCCTAGACTCACTGCCGTCAAAGAGAAAATATTATTAAGAGAATACCAGCGTTGCGAGATTAACAGTGCTCTCAGATTTCAATTTTGATCACCGGTTCAAAAGTTATAAAAACCAGATCGTACGTTTACTAAATGTACCTAAACAAAACTTCAAATATTTATTCTGGTCACAATGGTCGTCGGAATCAAGCACCATAAACTTTTGCGGACTCGTAAAAATTCCACATATTAAAAAAATAAAGTTACCATGGGATTTCGGGGTTTTACATTCACCCCACCTTAGGGCTTTACATCCCTGTAAGCTAACACTCAAAATAAGGGAACAAATTGGGGTACTGATCACGCATCTGAGCCTCCCACTCCCATTTTCTCTCCTGGAGGTTCCCGTGCAGCTAGCGAAAGCGCACCAGAGGTATCGACCGTCCAAGTAGGACCTACTCCTGTCGATCCTCAATCTCAATTAGAACCTCCATGAATGTTTCCCCATCATCAATTTACTGCTCACCATGGTTGATTATGTGGGAATGGTCATGCACATATATCCTCAGCTAAGATATGTGGAAGACGTTCTGCAACCAGTGCAATTGAGTTGGAAGAGACAAGTGGTAATCCACCTCTCCAAATCTGCTGAGGACCAAAAAAGGTTCTATGAATCACGGAGACCACTTTCTGCCTTGACCAAATCTCTGTAAACCTCATCATGGTGAGACCCATAGAAAGATCTGGTCTCCACCCTCAAACTCTAGAGGTCTCTATCTCCGGTCAGCATACAACTTATGCCTGCTCTGTGTGGTCTTCATCTGCTCCTAAATGATCTTCACCTTCACTGTGGTAGCTCGTACCATCTCTCATCCCACCAGTGCTGACTCCCCTGGGTCATTCCAGCACAAGGGTGATCTACAGGGTCTCCTGTATAATGTCTCAAAAGGTGCCATCCTTATGGTGGAGTGATAGCTATTGTTTTATGAAAACTCCACAAAGGGCAACTGATCCTCCCAAATGCGATCGAATCGAGAACATATGCCCGGAGCATGTCCTCGAGGGTATAAATGGTCTGCTTGGTCTGACCATCCATCTGAGGATGGAAGGTGGTGCTCAAGCAAAGCTGTGTCCCGAAAGCCTCTTGCAACCTCTTCCATAGATGGGAAGTAAATCGTGCGTTATGATCAGAGAGAATCGTTGAAGGTATACCATGTAAATTCACTATCTCCTACACATAGAGGCATCCAAATCTCTCTACTGAACCATGCTCTCTAATTGGTAGGAAGTGGGCTGACTTGATGAGTCGGTCGAAGATCACCCAAAAATGAGTCATGACCCCTAGATGTACGTGGAAGACCCATCACGATGTCCATGGATATCCCATCCCACTTCCACTATGGGAACTCTAAAGGATGAACCATGCATTTTGGTACTGGCTGCTCTACCTTCATTTGCTGACAAGTGAGGCATCGAGAGACAAACTCTGCTACTGTCTTCTTCATGCCTAGCCACCAGTGCTGTCGTCGATGGTCCTAGTACATCTTCACCACCCCTAGATGTATCAATAAAGAGGATGTGTGGAACTCCCTCAACACTTTATCCTGAAGTGACACTAGTACCATTGTACATCCTCTGAAGAGAATGGCATGCTCCCCACCTTCAGAGAATCCATCAGGTGCCTACCCTGTGGATATCTGATCACGTCATGTCTCGCAGTCAACATCCCTATGTTGTGCCTCCCTGACTTGCTGAAGAAGTGGGGAAGTGACTGTAAGAGACTGTAGAAAGGATTCCTCATCTCTATCCACAAATGATATATGTAAACCAGCTATCTGCTCTGTCACCTCACCTAGCAGCTATATACCAGATCTCCTACTGAGTGCATCTGCAACAACGTTCCTCTTCCTAAGAGTATATACTATCGAATTCATAGTCCTGGAGGAACTTAAGCCAATTTTATTGTCTCAGGTTCAGGTCCTTCTGAGAGAAGACATACCTGAGACTCTTGTGATCAAAGTACAAGGTAAAACGTTCTCACATAAGATAGTGCCGTGAAATCTTAAAGGAGAAGACCACTGCTTCTAAATCCAGGTCATGGGTAGAATAGTTATGCTCGTGTTGTCTCAGCTACTGTGAACCATATGTGATCACTGCTCACTCCTGCATTAGGACACACCCGAGTCCGGTCCCTGATGCGTCATAGTAGACTACGTACCCTACGACTTCCACTAGAAGTCTCAAGATGGGGGAACTAGTTAGCCTCTGCCTCAACTCCTGAAAGCTCTGCTAGCATTTCTATGACCACATGAAGGTTATCCCCTTATAATTAAATGTTGATAATGGTGTTGCATCTCTAGAGAAGTCTAGTATGAACCTTTGGTAGTAACCAGCCAAAACCAAGAAACTTTTCACCTCTTTCACACTGCAGGGTGGCTCCCAAGCAAGTACCACTTCAATCTCTGCTGGATCCACTGCAACTCTAGCCTCCAAGATGGCGTGTCTCAAAAAGTGAACATCTCGGATCCAAAACTCACACTTTGAGAGTTTAAAATAAATCCGGTGCTCTCGGAGTGTGTCTAGTACTACCCACAAATGGTATGCATGATGATCCTCTATTGTCGAGTAATTCAGAATGTCGTTGATGAATACTATGACAAGGCGATCGAGGTACAACTGGAAGATCCGGATCATGAGTCCCATGAACACTGCTGGAGCATTGGTTACACTGAAAGGAATAACCAAGAACTCGTAGTGGTTATACCGACAACTAAAGGTCATCTTCTGGACATCCTCATCTCGAACTCTGAGCTTGTGATATCCTAATATGAGATCTATCTTTGAGAACAACCGTGCTCTCTTCAGCTGATCAAAGATGTCTTCAATCCTCGGGAGTGGGTACATGTTCTTCACAGTCACCTGGTTCAGGTGACGGTAGTCAACACAAATCCTTAAGCTCCCATATGCCTTCTTGGAAAACAGAATCAGGGCTACCCAGGGAGAAACACAGGGCTGGATGAATCCCTTCTTCTACAAGTCCTCTACCTATACCCGCATCTCACAAAGAAAAGTGGGAGCCATACGATATGCTGGTGTAGATATCAGTGCCATCCCAGGGTACAGGTCAATGTAGAATTCCACCTCTCTACGAGGAGGTAGTCCTGGAAGATATTCAGGGAAAACATCCACGTACTGGTCTACCACTATAGGATAGCTCAGACTCTCCACATCATCTGCTCCAAGGGTAAGTTAGGCCAACTGATGATTGATCAGCTACACCCTCTTCTGAGTATGTTCGTCCTATGCTGCAAAGTCTCCTTTTTCACCGGTGTAGGTAAACATGGTCCCATCCGTGGGGACACACCTAAATTTTCACCTAATACAGTCATTCTGAGCATGGACTGTAGATAACCAGTTCATACCCAAGATGATGTCGTAAGGCCTCAATGCCACTATGAGAAGATCCCAGCCGAAGCTCTCGCCTCTTAGAGTAATCTCACACTACCGGCACCAGTGCATAGTCGTCGAGTCTTCTCCCATAGAATTATCTAGCCGTAAGGATTGAGCCAACAGCTTCATCGGAATCTCCAAGCATTGAACAAGGTAAGTGGCAACAGAAGAGTGACTTGAACCTATGTATATAAGAACTAAAAATAAGGTGGAGTAGACACAGATCGTACTACGAGTCATCTCTGAAGTTCCATGATTGTAAGGCTCATCTACCAAAAGTTGAGTACTCGCCTGTCCACTCGCTCCTTGTGGTCGGGGTGGACCTATTTGTGGTGGTGGTGGTAACACCTCGAAACATCGTCCACCGCCAGCTACAAGACCAGCTCCTCTGCTACGTCCGCCTGCTCCATGTGGACCACCTCGATCGAATATCTGCCTCTACCTGGGAGGTACATCAACTTTCTAATGATCGCCAAAATGGAAGGTTGGACAGTCATGAGCCATGTGACCATTCCCACCATAGGAGTAACATTTCCCGCTCCTGGCATTATTGGCTCTGTCTCATGTGCCCCGTACTACAGAACTTGTGTCCTGAGGTCATCCACCGGATGGTCTGGTCCGCTTAGTCCTCTACGACATCGGTCTACTTCCAGCTGGAGAAAACTCCACTGCATGTAGACTAGTGATGGTTCTTACTACTGGGGACTTCTCATCAAGGAAACTCTCTACAAGGAGGGCTCACTCTAACACTCCTTCCTGTGTCGGGATGATGAGGGAGATCGTCAAGGCTTTGATCTCTCTCCTGGGCCCATGCTCTATGGTCCGAGACTTGAAAAATGGGTCTTTGTACAATATCTATAGAGTAGCACGAGAGGTCAGTGAACCTCACTGAGTACTGTGCCACTATAATGCTTCCATGATGCAGATGAAGTAGCACTTGTATCTGCACTGCACGTAGGGTGGCTGGGAAAAACTCTGCCGGAAACAGGCTCTCGAAGTCTGGCCAGAGTAGTGTCTCCTCATCATGAACCTAGAGAATCAGACTCCACCATCTGCCTGCTGCTGGCGAAGGAAGACTCACGACAAGGATCACCATAAGATCAGCTGGGGTCCCTACTAGTCCGAAGACTCTAACCACAACCTCCAGCCAATTCTCAGCTGCCTGCGAGTCCGTCTCACCACTGAACCTTGACATCCTCTAGTGCTGGAACTCGTGAAATGCGCTCAAGCGGCATGCACTCTCTACTACTGGGGCTGGTGGAATCGATGGCCCAACAGGTAGTGGTACCACTGGTGCCTCCGCTGTGACAGGGCCCTACACCGAGGCCTCATCGCTCGGTGGGCTGTCATCTCGTACAACTCCCGGAACCCTGGCTTGCTATCTGCATAGAGGCATCGTAAAAAGAAACAGGTGTGCCATGGTCAAAAAGTTATACCTGGTGAGATAACTCCAAAAGATCACAAAGAAAACTCTTGAAACATACATGCAATCCATGTTTTCATGCATTGAGTCTAAAATCAGATGTTAGGGTCCTGGTGTATAGATACATCGACTGCCACACCATCACTGGACTCCTTGAATTGAAAACCATAGTTAACACCCTTAAAACTATTTCCTCATAGAAAAGAATGATCAGAGTCCTATGTTCTGTGGTAGAACTGACTCCTCTGATACAAATTTGTGATGAACCGTCCCCTGGGGCCCATGTTGTGACTTCCCCAAGCCCTCCTTCCATAGGCCATGGCTGGAAACTAGCACCAAAGGCATAAATCCCAAAAACTAGGAAGGAATTTCCTTTATAAACTACAAACACACACAAAAGAGTAAGCTAGAAGAAAAACACTAAGAAAAACTGTATACAGAAGGAGTGCTGAAAAGTAAAGGGGTCGGAAATACAAGCTCAATTGAAAAGTGCAAGGAAACTAAAAACAAGTACAATTGGATAAAGGTAAACAATTGAATGGTGAAAAGTAGCTCTTGGAACGTCCACCACAGATCCTATGTGAAGGGTAGGTACAGATAGCCTCCTCAGCACTCCACGTTCGTCAGTCTCCTCCATGTACCGACTCGTCGTAAGGTCCATATCTGAGTACCATCCAGTCTTGGTGCTCTCAGCCTCTGTCAGCACTGTCTTTCATCTGCATCCAACACAACGAGGTGCGGGCATAACCCGTGTAGGGGTGAGTATAACGATACTCAGTAGGGATCCTGAGATCACCAAGGTCTCTCAAAATCCACCAAGGACATACCACAGAGTAAGAAAATAATAGATAGATATTACATAGGTATATGCCCATATATATACCTAAGTTATCAAGTAACCCATCTTAATCATGTGGAAAACACAGAAGTAATTGACTCAGCTCACACAGGTATACAAATTTTGTAGATAGAGAGATGATCATATGTAGCCTCTAAATCATCTAAGATATCAAACCCACACAGGATCCGGGACCACGGGTTAGAATTGTTGGACCCACACATGATCCAGGAACAATAGTTGGAGCTGTCGGACCAACAGATGATCTAGGACCAACTATTCTGTCGGAGCAACACATGATCCAGGAACAGAAGTCAGAACTGTCAGACCATCCCAAGATCCAGGAGCAGTCGTTGGAGCTATCAGACCAAAACATGATCTAGGACCAGCTATTATGTCAGAACAACACATGATATAGTAATTGAAGTCAGACCTGTTGGACCAACACAAGATCTTGGAATAGTCATCAGAGTACAGCCAGCCACATGGTTTCCACAAAGCACGCTGTATTCTAGGAGGTTCTTCTCCTCAAGTCAAGTATTGATACATAAACTGCCACGAAGTCCCAAGTTGATGTATCCAAAAGATCTGTCTCATCATAGGGGTCTCAATGCAACAAACGACATGTCGATAAGAGGCCCGGTCTGTGAGTTATTAGCCTTTTAGTCCCAGGGGCCTGGTTGGATTCATGTATGATCCAACCTAACCGTATCTCAAAAATATACCCCAAAATCCAGTGGGGTATTCTGAAAGGGACCGTCGCATTCCAAGAATACCAGCGCCGCTGACGATTTTTCAAATGGACGTCTGGTGCCAATGATATGACCAAAAGAATGTAACGGTCAGTAGTGGGATTGGGCCCGGTCTGACCCGGTCGGTTGGGTGGGTCATCCCGCTAGGTTCGGCCCGATCCACTCAGCTCGGCCCAGTGGACTGTAGGGGTAGTTCTCCCCAGAGGTAGCCACATTGGTGGCTCAGCCCGGAGGCCGGGGCTGGTTCTACCAGCACCACGTGGGGCGCAGCTTAGGTGGCTCACCTCAGAAAGCCGAGCCGGTTTGGCCAGCTATCCTATGAAGGACACCGCAGGCCTGCTCGAGTGGCCAGTTTGGCTTGGACAATTAGTTTGGGAGCTATGGCATGGGCAGGCCGCGAGGGGCGCAGGAAGGCCGACGGGGCACGCGGGCAGCACACGGGGAGGTCGCGGGGCACCGGGTAGGGCACGGTCAGGCCGGCGGGGCACGGGCAGCACACGACCTCACCTAGATGTGGTGCAGGATACTGTGGGGGTGGCATGGTTCACGGAGGCCATGAGTAGCATGACCTTTGTCATTGTTGTCTCCTTCTCCTCATCGTTGTTATGTCTCCATGCCGAAGAATGCCACATGATGGGAAAACGACGGAGGATGTCGGGCCATGTTAGGTTGGCCCGCACCCTCCGCCTTTGGGGAGGTATCAATTGGCTTAACAAGATAAGCAGTTTATCATTAACAAGTCTGAAAAAACCCTTTCTATCTGATGTAGAAGATAAGAAAAGGTATAACATCATCATGTAAAAAACCCCCAACCTTTGATCGTTTCTCAACGATGATGTCACGGGAAGAAGATGATGTTGTCATCATTTATCGCGTCAGCTACGCACTTCCAATCGAAGCTCATGCGTCGGTTTTTTGATGATGATGATGAGGGATGATTGGTTGAATACGTCCCACGTCAAAAGGGGTTCCAAGGAAGAATGTCAAGGAAGAATGTCGAGGAAGATCGTTCTTTGTTTTCGAAGGTGTTCTTCGTTGGAAGCATCTCATTTGGGGGCCTTCCCCCAATATTTCTCCCAAGTTCCTCCTTTCTCTACACTCCACCCAAAATGAGATCGTAGCCAAATAATAGATTATGATCTATTATATTCTTCAGTGTAAATTCCAAATGAGTGATTTAATTAAATTATTTGACTCATTTAATTAATGGGGTGGAGTTGGCATAACAATTCAAAAGAGGGAATTAATTAATTAACTCAGCTCCCCTAATTAATGCTTGAGAGGTGGCACTAATTAAATTAAAGGGGAGTTGGTTCCATTAAGGTGGTGAAGGTCAAGCGGTTTCTCCTTATTTAATGGGGAGTTAAGGAGGTTTTACCCTCCTCCATTAATAGAGGGTTAATCCTCAAGTGGTCCCCATGTCATAACCTCTCACGAGAGGTTATAATCAGGTGGGACCCACCACCATAACCTCCCAAGGGAGGTTAAGGTGTGATAGTCCCACATCCAACTCCCATGAGGAGGTTTTAACCACCCTACATCTACATGGAAGTTAAAAATAAAATAAAGTGAGCTTAGTTTATTTTATCAATTCACACGAAAACCCAAAAACTAACTATTATCCTCGATTCACTACAGTCAAAGTGAAAGTCTTCTTAAGTGAATATCAGCGCTATGAGTTCAACTGTGCTCTCAGATTTCAATTCTGACAAACGATTCAAAAGTTATAAAAACTCTCTTGTACATTTACTGAACTCACCCAAAGAAAACATTAAAAATTGATTCCCGGCACACCAGGCCACCGAATCAAGCGCCGTAAACTTTGGCGGACTGATAAAAATCCCATGTATTATAAAAAATTCCCACAGGATTTCTAGGTCTTCACAATGATCCAATACAACCATATTTACTATTTACTTATATGGTTTATGTTTATGAGGCCAATATTATTATTAAATGTATTTTTTTCAATGGGTTATTCTATGATTTTTTTATGAAACATATTACTTTTGATGAGTTTTAATTTGATGAAGTCTCTATAATACCTCATTCTGTTCGTGAGATCTGATATGATGAATGTTTTATTCCTTCCTAAAAAATATTTGTATTGTTTTTATTATGTGATAGTGGTTATGTTATAATCTAGGAACGTGGTTATGTTAAAACTGAGGATGGAGGGTATGTTATTTCCAAGGATGGATATGTCCTATATCTGCATAAAATAAATAAGGTAAGGATTGAGATCACATCATCAAAATAGAATTTGAATGGGGATTGAACCCAGATCTTTAAGGTAATTTTTTCTATATGATATTCATTGAACTGAACCACAACTACTATAATTGTTTTGGTGGTGAACCTTACCCACTATTATTGTAATTGTAGTTATACATGGCTACTAAAATAGTTTAGGGATTGAACACAAACCATTATTATTTTCTTGAAAATTAGTGTTTACTATTAAAGAAATGATTTTCTATTATTTTGTGTATTAATCAAATATATGTCTTATTCAAATTTTGTATTCTCCTATATTATGTTCCTCGAGTCCAGTTTAATTCATGTTTTACAATCTTATTGGACTTCAACCATGACACATGGTTATTATAAATAGTTCTTAGAGTACGGTGTTAAATTGTTATCCGCTTACCCTCATACCCTTTTGCTCATGTAATATAGTTATATCCCTTTTTTACTCTTACTAAGCATCTGATATCACTCTATCTTATATTTCCATTCCCTATGTTATAATTAATGGTATTATGTATTATATTTATAAGAAGGGTACTAGTTATGAAAAACATAATGGGAGATGATGTAACTCACTTATTGATAATTTTTTTATTTGTACATGTTTCTCTAGGTACAAGACCTAAATGATTTAGGTGTGGATCATTATGTTTTGTAATAAATATTAAGATATCACGATGAAATATCAATGTATGAAAAGTGTGGGGATTTAAAATTTTTCTTAAAATTCATGATTTGATCAAGGTGATATTTGGATACCATTTTGATCTTGATTTCATTAATTCTTATTATAGGAATAGTGTTCGTAATGGTCAGGTTGTGTGTTGTGTTTGGGAAACCATAGTCATTGATCATGTTCTCATCCACATCATATTGGACTGAGATTTTATTTCCATTGTACCTTAATGGTTAATTAAAAAATCATGGTGGTGTGTATTATCTAGGGGTAAAGGATGCCACCTACCAATAAAAAGGATAGTCTAAATGATTTTTCATTAGAAGGAAGTCTATGATAAAAGTTGGTAGTTTAAGGAATTTTCATTTGTCTATAATAGAAATTAATAACTATATAGTTATCTATAGGGGATTTATACTTACATATTTGGATAATCGTATCATCAAATAATATTTTTTGGTTTTACATGTTCGATATTTGGTATTTTATATTATTATTTGTAAAGGATCATACGTTACTTAATTTTTTATGTGTATAAATGATCTGCAATCTGCATATGAAACGAATGTGCGTACATCAGTGGGAAAAACCACTTGTGTTTATATTCAACACTAGTGGGAGTTTTTTGGACAATATATATATGAATCAATGTATTGAATTCCATTATCTAATCGCATTGTGGTTAGATTGCGAGTTAGGATCTGATTATATATTAGCTATAGTCATGTCACTCTTAGGATAATGGTTGCTGAATAATCTTATTGTATATGTTATTGTAAAATTGTTATGATAAGATCATACTAAATCAATAATTACCATTTGAAAATAATTTTTATTAGAATAATTGGATTAAATGGGAGGTTTAAAAGAGGGGCGGTTCTATGTAGGACCAGTTGTTTGAGATTTTCTAAATCCCAAACAATCACTAGCTTTCTATGGACAAAAATTGAAATGGTGAGGAGAATCTAACTCCCCTAGTATGTGTAATGTGGTATTTTTTTTAAATATTTGGTTAATTTGACTTTTTTATTGGAAGGTTTCTAGTAAATTTTTTAGTTTTATAAAGATTTTAGATGGTTCAAGATTGATTTACATTTATGGGAAACCCTGTAAATTATCTATGTGACCATTGAACCTTTTTGATGATTGCATATGGAGGTTCATTTTTGGGATATTTTTAGGGGAAACCATGATGATTTTACAGGTAACCACATGACATGGGAAAAAGTAATTTTAGACTGTGGATTAATGATTTTCCAAAAAATGTTTCCAAATTGTGTGATATGGGAGTTATTAGTTAAAGACTCCAACATGGTTTGAACACATTTCATTAAAACCTACATCATAATTAGTTGATAAAAATAATTTTATCCCAAAAATATATATTTATATTCAAAATAACCATGAACCCTCATTCTTCTTCAAGTGTTCTTCATCTTAAAATCCCAACACTCCTCTAATTTATTTTTTGATCCTCTTCCATCATATGTATAATATAAAGGTATCCTATTATGATAGATCTATAAATTTTAGGTTATAAAATATCTCATCATTCTCTATTATGTTATACCAATATTATCTTAAATATAAACTTATATTTTATCTTTTATTGATTCATTTAAGGTTCAAACTAGGTTTTGATTGGATTTTTTTAGATCCATTGAATTAAAGATATAATGGATATAGATCTATTAATATTATATCTTCTTTAACTATAAAAAAATCTATTAGGTATATTTGGATTTTATATGTCTCTAATTTCTCAAGATTTTGATATAATGGATTTGAAAAATGAATATTTGTATATTTTCAAAAGAAAATATTATTTAATTACATTAAAAAAACTATATTTATATAGGAAATATTGTTGGGAAAACCACTATATTAAATGGTTTTAAGTAAATTGATATTGTTTAACCATAAAAATGTGTTTTATAAATTTTATAAAAAAGTAATTTCGACTAATGGAATGTTTAAAATGTAAAATTGTATATATAGATTGGTATGTGATCATGATTTCATTAAAGGTGGCCTTGTGGATTCAGATTTACTATCTATGCTTATTTGGACATGCATGTGTAGAACCATGTATTAACATGGCATGAAAAATAAGTTACCATTCTTGAGTATTGGGGTTTTTATCTTAGACTCATACAAGTATTTAAGAGTATGTGGAATATGTGTTCTAAGAGTAAATAACATATATACCTAATAGAAAAATTATTATTTGATAATTTTTTTATAATGGAAGAATTGATAAATTTTTCATGTGACATAATTTATTTAAATAATTGTCATTTATTATTTTATATGAAACTATATTGTAAATTATTATCATCCACTTGTTGGTTTTGTACAAAATTTCTCTACTTATTATTTTCTTATTGGATTCTATGGGAATCTTCCAATGGATCTTCTATAGGGTTTTATACTAATCAGTATATATGCACCTCAGTGAAAATATAGATTTTGTTTTTCATTTAAATATTAAGGGGAATATTTCATATTTCTCTTTAATCATATGATGATGCTATGTGGATGTTTATGTTTGGTGGAACTTATAGATGTTCAAGTAGGAATTCAGATATGATTCATTAGTGGTGTCATTAAATTATGATGTATTTTGGAATTGGATAGATATTTTATCATAAATTTCAATTTTAATTTGATATATTTATATATCATAAATATTAAGTTTTTGAGTGACTATCGTGAATCATATAAAACATTCTTTTATTAAATTATTTCCACATATAGGTTATGTGTATTTTAGGGAAAATTACCCCTAGACCCGATAATATTTTTTTGACCATATCAGTTATCACAATCCTTTGTTTTTTATGGGATTCCACCTAATGTGGGTATAACCTCCAACTATTCAAAATATAATTAATTAGGGGTTATAAATTACATAGTTCATTGGGTGAATATATATTCAGAAAAACATGCCATTGAGAATTAATGAATGATTTAAAAAATAATGTATTCACATAACAAGTGGTGTATAATAAAAAAACAAAGGACCAAAACCATAGTTGAAATACTCAGTTGTATTAAGAAAATAATTATGATAAAAAATTGGTATCTTGATATCAAAATTAGTTTAAGACCCAAAATAAGTTCGAGTAAAACATAATGACGATGCAGATATATTATAAGATAAGTTCAGGTTATTTTTATTATACAGGTGGTATTATTAAATTTTCTTATGTACTAAAATATAATTATATGATAATAATTGGATAAAAATATTATTACCAATATCTATATTTATATTGGTTTGTTTTGTGTGGAATATTACTAGTGTGATGAGAAAAGAATAGTAGAAGGGATACATATATTTTGAATGAATGGAGATCAAGGACATCAAATGGTAGAATATTTCGATTATAATAAATGGTATAAGATAGTTCAACATGAGGTATAAAAAACAAAACCATTATTTTTTAAATTCTGTTCAATGGTTAAAATTTTGTTTTCTATTTGAGATCATAGGATGAATTTCTTAGTGAAGATAATTCTAGGATTTCATGTGTTTCTGGATACATGCGATTGAAATGGAGAGAAATGATATAGTTAAATGACACTCTTGATTTCTATACTATGTTTTATCTTCATAGGCCTAATATATTTTTTATGGATATTTTCTATGTTATAAATTCAATAAAATAAACTCAGTGGGAAAATGAGGTAATTTTTTAAAGTGCCTATGAACATCAAAGTATATTTGTTGTTATTTTTGAACATATGGAATCAATAAATACATAAGATTTATTCTATTGTTATTGATAACAAAATCTATTGTGTAATAATGAATATATTCTTATATGGAAAGGATGAGTCTCTAATAACTATAATGAGAGAAATTTTGGTTTTAAAAAACTAAAAATTAGTGAATTAGACTATCAAGTGGTTAATTGATTGTTGAGGTTTTGAAGAAGATTTAGATGTTTTTATGAGAGAATAAAGAAACTAATTAATGTCCATAATATTTATAATCGAGTGTTCATATGTATATGTTAAATCTTGTTATGTAAAGTTAAAATAGTTAAGAAATTGAATAATAACATAAGTGATAAAAATAAAAATATTTATTTATTTTAGGACTAGTATTCATTGAGTTAGATCAAAAAAGGAATCATACTTACATGAAATTCGATTTCTTTGTTATTTATGGATAATATGTATTGAAAATAATAATTATACCCTATATATATTTAAATTATTAAGTTAGATATTTTAGATGAAAAGAATGATAATGTACCATATCGTTATTTTTATCAATGGGGGTGGAAAAAATTTCCCTAAATCCATATATTTTGTTGGAAATTTTTTGATCTCTTTCATAAAGGGAGATTTATGGTATACCTAATAAAATAAATTAAAAAAGGAATATTATTACCGTCATGGGTTGTGAGTGATATTTTTTTTCATTTAATATTGGATATGTTACCATTAATTGATGATGTGTTGAATATATGGTTTTGTAATTAATGAATACATGGAGATTATATGTTGGAAAATAATCTAACTCATAGTGAAATATGGAAGAAAACCCAATGGAAAATCCATAAAGGTAACAAAATGTTTCAATATTATGATATCATAGAAAAGGGAACAATAATGAATTTGAGGTGTTTACTCATGATATATAATTATTATATACGGAAACCATAATATATTGGTGAATTATTGATAGTGAAAAACATGTTGATAAAAATTCTCAATGTATATTAATGTATATGAGAGGATTTATATGAAATTCTTTAAAAAATAAATGGAGGAATTTTTGATGAAATAAATACCTTGAAAATATAAATAATAATTCCTTAGAAAATGTAAAATAAATGTTGTTGAATATTTCATGGGAGGGTGTTTGATGAGCTAATAATAATTTTTTTCTAGTATAACTTAGATGCCAATGGGTTTTGACTATCAGTAGTGGAATAAAAATAAGTATTGAATAATTTTCTTTAATAATGAATAAAATGTAAAACTAACCAGATTGCGTGTATCGTGATATTGGTTTATGAGAAATGGTGGATACCCAATGAAAAATTAGTACATATTTTTTTGGTGATTTATAAATAAATATTACATGAAGATAGTATAACTATACAAAAACATTATATGGATAAAAAACATAATATTATGCTGTTTAAATAATATATGATATTAAATTATAATAACTAAACAACACATACACGAATAACATATTAATGCACATTCTATTAAATCATCATTATAAAAAACGAAAAATAGATTAATTCATGTTTTTTTAAAAGTAAGAGTAAAATATTATAATTTTCTAACATGATATTATATATATAAATATTTATATCTCTGTATTTTGTTTTACCATAAAAAATGTGGATATGTTAAATATTGAGGATTTATTTTGAAATTGTTGTTTTAGGGGAATTATGAAAATGTAATTTTTACAAATACCATAACTATTATGGAATTATAATCATATAAGAATGAATAAAAAATACATGAAACAAATTTTCTTTAAAAAAAGAATTAATGGATTGATAAAATGACTTTAAATATATTATATTAAATTGTGAATCCTATTTTTGACATTTTAGATCCAAAGTAATTTTTTATTCCAATAAATGAACATTTTTAATATTATTTTGATTATGTATTTATATAGTTACATTAGGTTTTTTATTTTTTACAAATTCACATAAATATCCTATTTTAATCGATAAATTAAAAAAATTCATGAAGATCTATTCAATATAATATTTTAGTGTAAATTTAATTTTATGAATAAGAAGGTATTTTTATAAATATATTTTTTCATTTCATTTTCTGTAATCATATTAATTTTTTTACCAAATCAGGATATTTAATATTTATGAATTTATTACATATTTAAAATATAAATATTCAAATTATTTATTAAGAACCACATTATTGTTTTCACAAAAATATGTTACGTAGTACAATTTTTCCCCATGGAAATTATTTTTGATGGTTAATGATGCAGTTAAAATAAGAGATAAGGCCAGATATAAAAAAAATAATACCATTAATTTGATTGGATATGAATTTATAAACCAATACTATTTTTTCATCTAATAAATTATAGAATGGGTCCACTTGACCTTGAATAAGGCATTAGTTTCATTTAAAATTTAATGTTATTTGTAAAGCTTCCACCCCCAAAACATTGACATGGCCTATCTTTTTTTAATTACCTTAATAATATTGAGAACCATAAATCAACCAATATAGAGAAAATTCACTCTAAAACTATCTTTCTCAAATATTAGAGGTTCTAGTCTAAGAAAAATATCAATCTCAAAAGGCATAATGTTTTATAAAAACGAGGATTTCCATGAAATATGTAATTCTCCTAGTCATGTTCATTATAATTTATTTGAAATTAAAAAAAATAAAAAACATACATAATTGAAAAAAAATATCGAAATTAATATCAATATTTTTTTGAAATTCTAATATATTTATTGAACAACCATCTTCTACCTATTTTCTATCCTTTGAGAAATAAATATGTAGCTATGTAAACGTGTGAACTAGATCTTCCAAAAGAAATTAATTTAATTTTTATCCCCAACTAACATGGATGGTAAAAAAATTGGATTTCATAAATGAAGATGATATCGATAAAATAATTATGATCTCTTAATGATAGATCAATATCAAAATACCATTCCTTCTATTCATTGAATAATTGAATCATCACTCGTGCATATATGAGGAATGTTTCCTCCTTGAAAGATGTATTTTATTTTTCATAACTACATTACATGGATTAATCCAAAATTCATTTAAATATATGTTTTAAATAATTATTAATTTATTAAGATGAAAAATAGAGATATTTTTAATTAATTTACTGAAATTGATCTCTTGTGATTAATGTAAATTTAATGGAAAAAATGAGCATACAAAGATATTTTTAAACATTTAAATATATTATTAAAACCAATAAAAAATAAGAAAATTATGATATTGGTATAATAAATATATATATACTATTATATATATATGATAGAACTATATTATAATACAATTCACTATGGTCAAAAAACAATGATTATTTGGATAATTTGTCCAAATGACATTAAGTGGTCAATAAACGAAAAAATATTCAAAAATGAATTAAATAATAAAATAATTGAATAATAATAAGTAATATATAGATTTAAATGTTATTAATGATGTATTTAATGTATTTAATTAAATTATTAATGAGATTTTAACATATTTATATATGAAATAATTTAAGTTAATGGTTTCCCTTAAAATTTCACTTTTAATCATAATTTGTATATTGAATATTTCTTCTATTATTGTTATTATATGGATTCACATCAATTTTAATCATTTTCTTCACATTTGGTTCCAAATTTAACTGAAAATAAAGCTTATAAGAGAGGTCGAACATATTTATTCTGTTTGGTCATTAATAAATTTCCAATATGTTAATATAATTATATTATTTCTAGAATTTTCTTCTATATAAGTGAATATATAATTTAATTTTATTTTATTATCATATTTATTTAAAAATTATCTAAAATGAATATTTCAATACATTCCATTGGGTGACATTTGACAATTTTTTGAAGTGTGAAGAAAATGTTTCTTAAAATTTACTAATTTATCACTATTTCTCATTATAATGAAAATTATTCATTATTTTCATTACATTATTTGTTTTTAGTGTTTTTTAATATATTAAATATTCCAATTATTCTAATAATGTATTTATTTTATATCAAAAGACAAGGAGAGTATTTTATTAAAATTTATAGAAAGGGAGCTTACTAAGAAAATAATTCTATGGAGTATATATATATATATATTTAGATTTCATATAATAAATTCAATAAGAATACATAATGAATAATAAATCAAATTTATTATTTATTTTATTGATTATTTAATATATATTTAATTCATGGGACAAGATTTAATTATGTGTGGGATATGGAACAACAATTATCCTCAATGAATCTACTTGTCTTAGGAGAAAAATTAGTGTTTCTTAATTAGTGTATAAATGTAAATTTATTTATAATATCATGGCCATGGTTGAAACACAATAAAATCCAAAAAGTGGAAATTTTTATTTTATTTTCTATTCAACATAGAATGCCAAGCTTAGAAAACCCCTGAAATATATTTCATTAAATTTAATCACATCAACGACTTGTAGAACATTGTACCTTGATTATAAATGAACCATAATGAAATATACCATTATAAAATAACCTCTATGTTTTTTTTCATGAATATTAATAAAAATTATAAAAATTATGGATATAATTTATTAGAAATAAAATAAGAATCGTTTAAATGAAAAATAATGTTTTTCTGAAAAATTTTATTTTTCGAAAGGATGGTTTTTTTGCTATTTGATCACTTAATTTAAGACTAAAATGTAATATTTTATAGAAATTTTATTTGAAAAAATAAACTACATTTTTTAAATAAAAATATTAAAATTATATTATTGTTATTTTTTGGCATTTTTTGAATGTTTCGTTTTTTGATGAAGAATGAAAAATACTTAATTTAAATTGAAAACTATCTTTTAGTTTGACTAATAAATAATGATAAACTAAATTATTAATTGGGTTTAAAGTGAAATTATTCGAATTTAATTTCCACTAATACAATTAAGGTCATATTAATAATTTTAATATTGAATTTCCATATGAAAACCTTGTAATCATTTAAACATTTTTTCGTTGAAAACATTGATTCTCGTTATTCCTCGAACATTAATACTAAATTACATTTTGGACTCATATGTGAATGGAATTTGTAAAAATGGATTAAAAATTTGGAATCATAGTAATTTATATTATATAATAATGTAAATATAATTTTTTAACAAATTGAATATTGAATACAATAGAAAATATTTATATCAAGTAAGGTAAAAATGGACTTTCTAGTGATTAAACTAAAAAGATAAGGGTTAAATTGTTCTAAATACTTGAATAAAATATACTATATGTTAAAATTTCTCTCCTATAATTTGTAGGTATCTATAAAAGACCATTTTGGATAATTTTGGAATGTGAATAATGTTGGTACACCTTTCTCTTTTTAAAATTAACATGTGTTCTACTCACCTCAATTATAAAAGGTCACCCCCTCTCATCTCTTCATCAGAACATAAAAACCTTTTGTTTCAACAAATATCTTCCCAAATAACTTACCATTATTACCCATCTCATATTATAATCCATTTATGGGGAATAAATACATTTTGTGAATCTATTTAGTACAAAACTAAGAATGTTACATAAATAATAGGCAATGTTCTTCAACTATAATTTTTATTTTATATCATTATCTAGCAATATAAATTATTTTTGATCTATACAATTATTAGGAACTCATCAGAATACAACAAGTTAGATTGTTTTGTTTTATGTTAATTATTTAAAACTGTCCCCACTACTATCAAATTGACTAGGAAATCAACATTTGTGTGTTTGGTGGATTACCAATCATAAAACAAATTCATTTTATTTTACAATACCATCAATTATAGTTGGTTATGATGATATATTTAATATATAAATATATATATGATATTTATAATATAATTACACCTCATGATTAATTATATCATATATAACTTTCTAATTTCTTTTTTTAGGGGATACAATAATGAAACTGTTGTGTACAGTGAGCAGTTGCCTCATACAGTGATGTGATTCATTTTTTCACTAATGATTTATAAGGAAGGTACTAAGGATAATTTTAATATATATATGTTACATAAATTACATAATTAGTATATTAATGTTGTATGTTTCCCTAGGAAAATATAATATATCATTTTATTTTATATCGTTTTAGTCACTTAACAATAATAACATCGTACTTATACATGTTGACTCACTACTGAAGATCCCACTTTTAACATCACTAAATTATTTTATGAATGACTAAAAAGAGTTAATGTTTTTAGAGATGTTAAAATACGTCTTTTATTAGATATGATAAATCATGGTTACATCAGTGCTAAATATAGAGTTGTTAATGCTCCCTTTTTTAGTTATTTTGTAGCATTGATAATGGTTGGCTTTAAAAGTGATAGAAATATTTATAATAAAGGAATAATTTTTCAATGGTATGTTAAAAGTCAATAAAAAAATTTGGAAGTTTTTTTCAATCACTACAAAACTACCTTTTTAGTGCTTGTAGACCCCTTTCTCAATGCTCTCCACTCACCAACCCGCTATCACACATCCCATAACCCTTCTTCAGAACTCATGAACAACCACACCCACACTCCACTCACAAGAATGGATCCTTCAAATACCTTCTTATTCTGGGTCATGATCATGTGACCTCCCTTAAAAATTTTAATGCCCTTTACCACTACTCCAGTCAGGTTTTGTTTTATATTTCAAAATATTCCTATTTATTCATATATATTTAAAATTTTGATAAATATGTACACAATTATAACTATTTAAATATATTATATATTAATATTAAATATATATATTAAAATATATATATTAATATAAATATATATATTAATACCCAATCATATGTATACATAAACATTATATAATCACTCGCATAAGAATATATATATATATATTCATATATTTTTATAATATCAGAAAATGATTAGATTTTGTTTTAAACCAAATGGATAATAGTTAATTTTTTAAAATATTTATATATATTGATATACACATTATATACATAACATATATTTTTTATGACTATATATTTATATTGTTATATATTTATGTTTTTATATGTTTACATATATATTTATATATATTTACATGTAATTGTGTATTTAGATATAAATTATTTATAACGTATTTATAAATATTTATTTTAAAATCATTTATATATTAGATTTAATGATAATGATATATCTATTAAATGAAATTTATATATGATGTATAAACAAAATATTGATAAATGTACACATACACACATATTTATAGACACACGTAGACATTTATACATCTCACATATACATACAAATACTTACATGTATATGTAATTATTTTCATATATTAAAATATGTATATAAACATATATTTTTTTATTGAATAATTTTTTATATATAAATATGAATTTTATTGGTATATATATACATATTAATTCATTTATATATGATAACTAAAATGAATAATTTTTTTCTTTATATAAAATTAATAATAAATAGTTATTTTTATTTAGGTTAAATATATTAAAATATTTTTTTATTTAAATAGGTTTAAATATTTATTTATACAATTGATTTATTATATATATATGTATATTGAAATATTCATATATTTAATTATAAATTAAAATAAATTAGGAAAAATTATAAATTTTCAAATCCAAAATATCTATGTTAATGTAAGGCCAAGGAATAAATTCATTCTCCACTAAAAAAGGGAACTAATAATTTTTTCAAAGAAGCTGAAATACTATCGAATATTAAAAATTAGGGTATCCTAAAAACAATATTTTGGTGGGCTTCTGAAACTTTTCATCCTCTAAAAAATTGTGATTAGGAAGCCCTTGGTCCACATGGTATAAATCCCTTTCCAGGCATCAATTTTATTTGTGGTATAACACAAATGAACACTGAGTTCATACGTTATGGCTATTTGAAGTTCAAGTATTCTTTCCAAAGTACCTTAGACCATTAATTAACTCATTTAATTATTATTTCACCAAAATATTATGAAATTACTTATTACATAATAATATGTATAAAATTATGGATTAATATTATTATTAAATAATTTTTTAGTTTTGATTTAACTAAATCACTTATAAATTAATTATAAAAAAGTATTAAGAATAAGATAAATCATATTTTATGAAATATATTAATTTATAAAAATATAAATATAATTATATACTTATATGTTATTTTTATTTAAATATAATATTTATATTAATTATCTAGTTTATCCGTACTTCCAAAAAAGAACTAATAAAGTGGATATGTTATTCACACAAAAAAAGGCACAAATAAAGGCCCCCATTTATCATTGATTATGTACCGGTGATAGTAAAGACCCTTGTTTCTCAGAACTTTTTTTTATCACATTTAATGTCCCCCTTTATTAGAGTTATATAATAAAATTACTAAATATAATCCTTTATCAATGTTGTTTTATTATCACTTATATAGGGAAAACATTATCAGTATTTTCTTTAGGGATTAAAATCCCACTTATCCGAGCTATTTTAGAAATAATAATGTTAAAAAAATTTAGTTCTTTTTCTTTCACTGATAGAGGGGCCTTCATCATAAATTTTATCTAGCATTGATATAGCCAACTGCTTGATAAACTCATATTTATTGTAGTGACTTCTGCATTCACGAAGTGATGTAACAATCTTTTCCTCTTCAAACCACATGTATGATACATATGCGTTTATGTAAAGAAATAATATGTATTTTATGATATTATTCTTATTCTAAAAGATAAAATATTACTTACTTTCTTTAATTAATTATCATTTAAAATTGAAAAAATCAATCACCCATATGTTCATCCTACCATCTCTATGATCATAACATACTTCATTTCTCAAAACAATTATTAATGAATTGTCTTCAAATTTTAAATGATGTATGAATATGATAATTATTTTATAATAATTATTATTATGAATATTATTTACCTATATAGTATGTGTAAAGACCCCGTTTTTTTCTTATAGACTTTAAAACATTTATATATATATTTTCCGAGCCTGACACTAAGGCTGGGTGATGAAATTATTCTTTCTAAAAAATATCAAATATATTTTATATTAAGAACACAAAATTTAATTAAAAAGGGATAAATCTTAAAAGTAATCTCAGATGAAAAATCTAAGACCAAGTATGAATATGGACCATGATGTTTTCCCCATGAGCAACTTAAGATAGGTCCGCCTGCATAGTTTCGATAAAATAGCCACTGGAGGTATGTTAATTGGGTTAATTAAATAAACAATTTATCTTATTTATTACATGAACTAACTGAGATTAATCTATAAATAAATAATTATTACGATATTCCAATTTTCTTTACAAAAACCATGGAAGAATACATATTTCTTCCTTCTAACCCTCATTAGATAATCATGATTTGACATTATAGAAACAATGGGTCTATTTTGATCTAGATTAAGAAAATTTAATGACCCCTATAATTCTTTACCATGGGTGTTCAATATCGATGGCCAATCCAAATTATGTAAGGGATCATTTATTTGTGGACTCTCCCATAATTAATTAATGTGTTTGAGTATGATGGTCCTTTTCTTATAATCATCTTCAATTGAACCTTTCCATGCACCTGTGTACCTAAATTAAATTGTTTGTTTAGTTTTTCTAACATTGGATATCCCTATTTTTTTCTTTTGGATAATAAATCATGATAATTACTTTTAAAACATTATTTTATTCCATTTCCCAAAAAATTTTCATTTTAATATTCATTGGAAGACATTTTCATTACTTGAAATTTCATGGAAGGATTGAGACTAATCGAACCCCCATATTCATAAAATTTTTATGTATGAGGAATGGGTAAGTAATCATGGATGGATTTGGGATGATTTATAGGATATGAGTGATTCAATGAGGATCAAAATTCCAACGATGTGATTTGGGTGAGAGGATATGAACACAGGGTGATGATGTCTGTATGTTTTCTTGAGGGGGATTATAGAATCATATTTCTGGACACTAGTGGGAAAAAATATTGAACTGATGATTTTCACCCATTTAGGGAGGCCTAGAGGTGATATCCAAAGAATCGCAAGTTGGATCTAGATCATCCTCAAAAGATATTTCTTTATGTAAATAACCTTACTACATGTCTTTTATAATGATGAAATAACCCCATCTAGTTCCACATTGGATGCAATGATATGATATTTAGAATGTGAAGGATGCCATACCATGTTTTTGGGCTACACACCACATATCCCACCCTATGTAGACAATTCATGTGGTGGAAGACAAGGTAGGAACTCATGCTGAATGATATGTCCAAGGACACACCTTGTACCAATGTACAAAAACACGGTTAGGGACATAGGGTGGAGCCTCGTGCGGAAGGACACACAATGTACACATGTACATGATCATGTACAGATTTACTAAAACATATCCAAGGATCTAGGGTAGAAACCTAACTGGATAAGGCATCCTGTGTGGTTAACCATCATTTCTTATAGTGATACATAGTTAGTGATACATGTTCCTATTGAGACAAGGGTAGTAAGTGGAGTGGTAAGACCCACTATGTGGGTCCCTTACATATATTGTACATGTTCCTTCCACTTGAGGAAATTTTAACCTTTCATATCTCTATTTTTTGGACTCAGATTTATTCTTGTGAGTAGCCCATCTTGGGTGTCTTTCCACCAGGTATGTGATGGTGGCCTCCTTAGTGGATTTAATGATATAATGTGTGATATTATATGTATGATTACTATTTAGGTGGTTATCACTGATAGTAGTGATCATACGTGACTACTAGTGTGGTACCCCTTGTTTTACCCGGGCACATGTCTTCAATCTAATGATTAGTTTCCCCCTGTGTAATTAGGTCATGGTTATCAATATACTCTGTGGTTACCAACTAGGAATTTAGGGTTTTGTAACACTGTCTACAGTGTCGTACCTCCTTGGAATTATGGTGCAGGTCCACTCTCTATTGAGGGATACACTCCTATGGAATTAGGTTGTGAGTCCTCTATATGTAGAGCATTATTCATCTATGGAATTATGTTGTGGTTCCTATATCTACTGAGTGGTTCACTTATATTAGTAGTCTATGAACCCTATATCTACTGAGTGGTACCCCAAAAGGAATTAGGGTTTAGTTCCTTAATCAACTGATTGGTACCCCCTGACGTACAAATAGACGGGAAACAATCTACTGAGTATTACCCCCTTTCAGATTGGGAATGTGTCATCCTAATATAGAGTTGAATTCACTAGATATAATAGGGTGTGGTACCTATTATTGAATATTGTACTCCCACAAATGTGCGACATATTGGTGAGTCATGGGCCCTCTACATAGTTACTTATCTGGATAAGTGCAGGAGATGTTAGGGATTTTTTATGGACTTCTAGAACTGTTGGATATATTTTTATAGGAAGACCTGTGAGACAGTTATCCCTATTCTCTCATGTTTACTATTCATTGGGTTGAGAATATATAAATTTCTGTCTATCCATGTTTTTGGATTCTATTTATTCTCTTTCTTTGTGTTGATCAACCTATCGATTCTAATCATGTTTGTTACTGCTCCCCCTTTAGCTTTTGGGGGAATTCAATTTGGTATATATATAATCACCCCTGCATTTTATTTTCCAAAAAGTGCCATTAATTATGTAGATTACATACAATTCAGTGGTGATTATAAATTATGATAGGGATAAATGGTTCATATGAAAATGCATGGTTATCAAAACCTGGATACTGGTAGCTCAACCCTCTTAGTATTTTACCTTTCGAATTTTGTTAGGTTGGGATATCTTTCATGATGGTATAGTAATTTCACCATTTACATTTTATTTTACACTAGTGTAATCATTGTTCTCCATAGAGGTTTTTAATTCATGGTTCTTACTCTATATTTTTCATCTTTAATTTTACCCATCTTCATGCCTTCTTTGATATGGTTGGTTTTGTGCATACGGGTAGAATAGAAAAAATGTCTCCCATGTAAGATATCCCATTTGGAATTGGTCTCCAGGTCCAGGAATATAGAGACGGTCTTGGGGTAGTTGCGGCTTGAGCCCTATTTGGTTGGTTCATGTTAGATATGTATCAATGTTGGTTGAAACCTTGGAACATTGTTTAAAGTAGTCCCCTTATGAGGATTTGGTTGTGATTTTTGTAAATAGTGTCGAAGTGTATCATGTGTGTCTTTTAGGCTAAGGAACTCAGTGATGGTATGGATGGATGATCTATTAATTCACCTGTATTGTGACTCCCTACTTATTGATTCTATATACCAAGACAATTTTTTCATAGATAAAAGATACATGAATCATAAAGGGTTGAGTTTTGAATTTCCTTATTATGTCATCTCCCTGTTGAGTATATATATGTATATATGTTAATCTAACCATTTTCTATGTTGATTTTGTTTTTGGATTCTCTACGAAGACATCCAACCATGTTACAAATATTTTATCATGATAACAATATGATGATTGATGATACCTCTGTTTAGGTTACATCCCACAAGATCTTTCCTCTTGGAGGAGAGGAAGTAGCACCCCACCTTCTAATCATAACATCATACCATTAGGGGAGTCTAAGGATGCTTACTGTCTTAAAGAACTATGTGAGTTCTAGTACCAGTATCCGCTGAGGTTCCGTAGTGAACCAGATCCCCAGGTAGTGGATGATTAGCTAGATTCAGTGGTCTATGTTATCATTATTAACATGATATTGAAAGATCTGTTGGTTGTGTTTGTAGGTGGGTATTTTCATATAGAAATTTGTTGATGGTGTAGTATCTTTATGCATATCTATAATGATTTGAAACTCTCTTGAGACTACTTCTTGAAGCTATTTTATGAGGAGTAATACCCCTCCTAATTGATCTCAGTTCTAATTCGAGGGATTATAGGTATGCAATAGGTACAGATGAAAGTTGATGAGTACATTGTAAGGTTCAAAGAACTTACTCAATAACCCCATGATATTATCCACAATGGATAATTTTGTGAAGGAAACTATTAGTAGGGATTCTGAAAAGCATATATGTGAAAGTGTAGTAACATTTTGTATTTCAACATATGTTAGTGTGTAGTAGAGAGTGATGGTGATGGAGATATTTTTTAGGGGATGCTGAAATCATGAGCTGGAAGTGGGTGGTATAGGGACGAGTCTTTTTCAATAGATAGTAGGTACTAGTTTATAAAATCAAGGCACATGACACCTCCCCATTACCACACTCCAGAAGATTTTCTTTTTGTGTAATGACCATGTAGAGTACCATGGAATCATTGGGAGGAGAAGTGCTATACATGTGATGAGAGAGGTCACATATCAGGTGATTACCCAACCATACATTCTTACGAGATCTGAATGATCACCGATGGACCACCACATCAAATCCATCTCTATGATCATGGATCTCCTAGGAGAGGGAAGGATGGTCCCCATGAAGGGGGATCTTGTATAAGAGTATTTCGAGCTCTGGGAGGAACACCTATTGGTGGTATATGATACAATAAGATCCATACACCACCACCACCATGCAGCCCAAGTCACGCTCAGGGAGCTATAGATTAGGGCCGAATACAACTTTATGTTATGGAGGATTTGAACTAGAAAAGCAAGAGTTTATTTGACGTATGAACTGTGTTTATTCTACTCATGCCCAAGTATTAGTAGACATTGGATCAATTCATTCCTTCAACACTTCACTCAATATGCATTAGATAGACCTACCAATTGATGTTTTATCCATGTATCATTATCTTGATGTTTCTATAGGGAACTCTTCATCTATATCATTTATCATTAATTAATACAAGCTATATCTCTGTGGAGAGAAGTTATCATGTGACCTTTTAATCATCATTAAAAAAATCTACGAAGTCATGTTGTGTATGGTTTGGTTTTCCATGGTATGAGCCTATATTTGTTGTCACTATAGTCAAGTTATATCCCTTTTCACTGATGGGATATGAGTCTTAGTTGTGGGAGAGAGTGATCTCATTGAAGGGAAAATGGGTTTTTGAGTTGGAGGATGATGTAAATCACCCCTTAGTGGGAATGTGTAGCCTATGGTATAGTATTCTTAGCAGGCATATGGATTTTTTTAGTCATGGAGGGTTTTTTGTCATTCATCCTCCAAGATGTTCTAGGACTTAATTCGAGGAAGGATGTTTCCTCTGGAAATAGGGATGACCTCGTTTGTTTGAGGTTGAAAAATTCCAATCGGTTTCTAACGGGTTTGTTCGTAGAACCGGGAACATCCAATGATTTTATATCCATTTGGACCTACTTTCCAAAGGTAGGTGCTCATTTTTTGTGAACCAATGAGGCCTAAGAATTTTCATTGGTCGAGAGGATGGGAGTTCGGACTCATCACACCTTTTTGAGGGGAATTATTATCTACTCTGGGAATCTCTTTATATATTTAAGTTATGTTCGTGAATCCTTATTACATTATCAAATATGAAAATGAGTTTTCCTTTAGATTTGACAATCAATGATTAATATGTTTACGATTTATAGAATCTTTTATATGTATTCGAGGTTCTTCATTGATAGAGAATCATCTGTATTTATTATAGATTCTTAGTCAATGGTATCCTTCGATACATTGTATAAGGATCTCCTAGTTATTATGATAACCATACTGGTTTTAAAGCCACTCATCGGGGCGCTTGATGTTTATTGTCATTCAGAAGGACACGGATTATTTCAGAGCTGGGATCATACCTGCGGATGGGCTACCTACGTATCCTTTGTTTTAGAAAAATAATCAAAACCCACGTAGTTCGAGAAAAGAAGAATAAAGTTTATGCATGATTGATGGCTCAAAGAAAGATGTCATAATCACTTTTACACTCTAAGCTCGCGTGAGTCATGCTCGGTGTGAGAAACAAGAGGTATTGGTAAAACTAGACAATTGTGCCACAAAAGATGCAATAATGTGGGGCTTATGTATGTATGATTACCTAGAATAAATGAGGATTGGGATTTACTTCATGGAACAAACCTGAGAATAGGGTCCATAAAGGTATATGTGCTTTTATGAAGATTTGGATACGCTAACTTGGGGCTTACTCTTGAGGAATATTCCCAAATTAGGAGGGGACTTAGGGCTTAATCCTAAGGAGGATGCCCCAATCAAAAGAAATTAAGACTCATTAAGAGAAATTATGACTGAGGCTTATTCTTGAGAAGGAGGCCCAGGTTAATGGGATTTGAGAACTGAGGATTACTCCTAACAAGGAGGCCCAAGTTAGGGGAATTATGGATGGGGCTTACTCTCAAAAAGGAGGCCCAGGTTAGGGGAATTATTACTGGGGAATACTTCTAAAAAGAAGGCCCATATTTGGGAACATGGGGCCTACTCCTGAAGAGGATGCCCAAAATTTAGAGAACTTGAAGACTGGGGCTTATTCCTGAAAAGGAGGCCCAGGTTAGGGGACTTGGGGCTTACTCCTAAGGAGGATTCCCAAATTAAAGAAGCTTATTTTTGGGGCTTACTCCTAAGGAGGATACCCTAGCTAAGGGAATTAAGACTGGGGCATACTCCTAAATAGGATGCCTATATTAAAGATCCTCTCATCTTAAAGGATGAGGTTGAATGAATGAAATCTCTAACCATAGTGACATAAAGAGATGTAAATCACTATGTTTTGAGAGATGTTCCACAGAATTCCTTTCAGATAAGGAAGCCAACCCAGGAATCATGCCATAAATGGATTTGAAGAGGGTTTTGAAGGCAAAATATTGAAGAGGAGAGGTGTATTTGAATAAAAGAGGTGAATAGGCAGGAGGGGCACCCAAAAAAGATATAGGTGCACAGGTCCTGCGTGGACGCGCAGGTCCTGGTCGCACATGTATACCTGCTCAACACAGGTGTACCTATGCGAAGGTTGACCAAAAGTGTAACACTTGGGTGAGACTTGACTCAAGCCCTTAGTATTTTCCCTAGGGACTTCCAAAATAATGGCGCACAAGTTCTGTTGATTTGATAAGGTAGCGCGCAACGCATGTGTTGATGAATTTCAATACTTAGGCCTTATTTCCCCTGCTTAGATCTTCCATTCTAGGTAGGAAATTTCCTTAGAAGTGTTCGGAAGACTTCTATAAGAGCCTAGGGCACCGAGATCTTAAATATGGATTTTGGAATTTTTCTTCCTTTCAACGGGGGCCCACATGGGGTATTTATAGGTTGCTAAAGACCCCGGGAGAAAATCAAGTAGGGCATGCAGGTCACCTGTGCACCCAATATGTGGTGCGTAGGTATACCTGTGTGACCATGATGAAACCTGCGCGACCCAAGTGTGAAGAAATCCTTGTTCACGCCTTTGTCAAATTTTTATGTTTCTTCAAAGGATGAATCACTATGGTCTAATATATTTCCCTTTTTTAGTCATTATTCTCTATGACGGAAAGGAGCGTCAACAAAAGTCCCCCTCCCTCAGAGTTGGATCCAAAAGAAGGATGATTTGACTCTGAGGTGAAGAAGAAAATCAATGAACTATGGTGTGCAAGTGTTGAGTGCATAGATGGCGGCGCTCAGGTGCGAGTCGCGCAGGCTTCGGCGCATAGGGGTGTGGCCTGGCCTATATATATGTGGCCATTCTCGCGCAAAGCACTCGGATTTAAAACTTTCAAGATCTCACTGTGCAAGTTGCCTCTGTCGCACAAGTTACTTGTTTTATGCTGTTTCATTGTGTCACACTTTTGTAGAGGTATTTTGACCTGTGCAGTGATACCTGCGCGCCCAACACTTGAGCGACACATCTACACTTGTGCGCCAATTTAGGACTTGCGCAACTTAATGCCTTAGCCATTTTTTTCGAATTTCTTCAAAAATTTTATGAAAAAACAACTCAGTTAAGAGTTAATTACTTGACTTTTGTGCAGATTCAGTGGCTCCTAGAAGAATCAAAAAGAATGATGAACTGGTTAGCAAGAGGATTGACGATATGATGAACATCATAGGCCATGATTACTATGATATCTATGACAGTACTCTTCCAGTTTTGGCCATGTTTTTGAAGAAGTATCATCGTAACTTTCCACAGAGCATCTACTTGCCTCTGTATGGGAATGGTCATCTGCAAGATGTCAACATTCCAAAGGAAAAGAACTATCTCCCACATTCTTGGTTTCAGAATTACACCAATATTGCTTCAGAAAATATCTCAGGTGGAGGAGCATTTATTAATACTAGAATAGTGGAGAAGGCCTATGTGATGCATCATAGTCCTTGTGCACTAGATCTTAAACCTCACAAGCCCGAGCTGCAACCAAATTGTTATCCTTCAATCATCCGAAATTCTCAGATGGATCAATCCAAATTCTAGAAGAAGAGTTGGGACATTCTCCCATGATGAGTTGTGGAGCCAACATGGATGTGGGAATACTGGGTGAGACAAACCTGTGCAGATTTTGTCGAGGATTTGAAAGGAGATGCGATATATGAAGCCATCTGGGCTGGGCAGACATATGTCTATAGGAATGATGAGTTTGTGCTGAAGCTAATCTGCCGCTGGAACCCAGATACCAATTATTTCCATCTGAATCATCGAGAAGTATGAATATGTCTGTGGGATGTGCAAAAGATATCAGGGGTTCCAATTCTGGGTGACATGTACGATGAATTCATACACACCAAGGTGACTTGGAATGATTCAGAGAATACTCTGGCTTTGGCTCAAGAATTATCGAAAATCTTCTACAAGCTCAAGAATTCCACGACGTCCAAAACACATTCTAGAAAGGATATTCATCCAGTGGAGTGGGTGGATATGTTTCTTACCAGGAATAAGGAGAATGATTTGAAGGTGAAGGAAACCACCTGTACCCGTCCTACTACCTTCCCCAGAACAGATAAGAGGGGTGCTCTTGGCACGTTCTGGAAAACCCTGGAAGCAGGAGAATTTGAGAAGTGGAAATATGAAGTAAATTAGAGAATCCCAAAAAATACCCGTCTGGCGGGCTTCTTTGCATTGTGGCTCACTGTTTATCTTATGCCAGTCAGGGATTCTAAGGGTGGTGTCAGGCCAGGGAACTTTGTTGTGGTAGCCAAGTTGGCTGAGAAGAAAAAGGTTGTCTTGGCTACCCCCATTTTGGAAAAGATTCACAGGATCTTACTCCATGTCTTTACAGGTAAGTCTCCTTTGAGAATAGTGGGACCATTCCATGTTTTTTGGGGATGAATCGCCACTCACATCAGGAAATATAATGTATAGAACGATGTACAGGTTCCTAGAAGTTCCTTCAGTCCATCAGTGCATGCATTTTCTTGAATTTCTCCATTAGCCCTTATCCCCTATGATATAAAGGTGAGGATAAGCATGTACAAGGAATTCAATTTCATTATTTATGGAAACCCACCAACTGGGCGGTTTGTTGATGATGGAACCGAAGGTCTGGAATTGAGGGCGTACATGTTGGCTTGCAGAGATGGTGTACTTACCACCAGGATTGACATAGAGATTATATGCGAGGCCTATGCTCCATACAGATTTGCACGCCAATTCAAGTGTCTGCAGCAGACTATTGTATCCCCTCTTGTGAATGCCAGGTCAGAGCAGTATCTGATGGTTTCCCGAAAACTATGGAGAAGACTGGGTAAGTGTTTGATCTACCAGTTTACAAATCGGTAAGTAACTTGACTACATGGTATGCTGAGAACTGTATAGCATCATACCCTAGAGGGGTGTTGAATCATCCGGTTTATCAGGTGGGGAAAAAGAAAAGAACTGTAGAGAAAGAAACCCTTCCTCAGAAAGGTGACACTTCCCCACCTAGAGCTGATTCACTAGGTTCCTCACCTAATGTTGACTCGTCGGATTCCTAAGATGGAGATGATGAGGCACAACATGTGGAAAATCGGCTTCATGATAGATATAATCCCCCTGTCAGAATCAATAGACCAACTCCATCGAACCCTAGTGAGTTACTTTATTGGGGAAATTTAATAACCATTTCATTATAGAGAAAAACATATTATTTTCTTACCCTTTTTCTGTAGTTATAGGGGTTGGGAAGAAGCTGAAGTCTAAAATTGTAGGACCCTCCTCAGAGCCTTCTGGTACACACGCTGAATATCTACGACCAGAGGATGTCCAGACATGGCGAAGTTTATATTGTGATGCTGAAACTACCTAGCTAGATCTGTGTGAGGGGCTAAAAATACCTGGAATAGGGAATATTCAGTCTTCTACAAACATCTGTTACAAGGATAACCCCGATGAAGTGCATGCTTACATCAGAGAGTTGGAAATGCTCATATATGCCACCAATGATTCCATTCCTATCACCAAGTGGGTGAAGGAAATGATAGATCACGGTGCCACTGAGGGGACTGGTGGTTCTGGAGAGGAGGAGTGGCATGATTACGTCTCTCTTAAAAATTTAAGTCTCTTTCCTTATTTGCTTTGAAACTTGATTTCAGTCAAAGCTTTGTTACTCAAGGAAATTATTTTCTTCATCCTGCAGCTTGCAAAGAAAGGAACTGCTGAGGTTCTTTCACGACAATATAGCCCTGGTGGTACTGTCATCAGGGCTAATGAATCTCCTCATGAGCCGAGCGAGATATCTCTAGGACAACAAGCCATGAAGGAGGAGTTATACATGGCTTTTCATTCTCAAAATCCTGTATTTGGAGATGATGATGACATCACTCCCAAAAAGCTAAACAAACAAAGACATCGAAGGAGTAAGTCCACAACTAAACATTTCATCTGTAGTGGTAAGTCCTTCTGATAGTCATGAGTCTTAATTCATGAAAAGAGTGCTCATACTTCATGGGATTTCAGGGGCTTCTTCAATTTCGCCTCTAAAGGAAAGGACTGACCCTCCTATGAGGACCACGAAGGGTACTGGTGAACAATCACAAGTTCAGGCTGACTTGAATGCTCCTGGAGAAGAGCCAGCATCTGTTCCCAGTATCCCTCCTGCTGCTGTTGCAAGGAGAGAAGAGCCTGCATCTGGTAAATTAACAATGCTTCATAAAATGTTGAATGAAACATCAACTGACTTCTATTCTGTGATACTTTAGGTTCATCCCCTACACTAGAGCTTTTGGCGTCCTTTGCAACTGATGCTTTGATTTTATCTGAAGATGTTGTCCAGGGTCAGAGGCCACAACATGAAGGTCACCAAGAAAATGTATCGAATGATCCCACTAGTGAGACTAACCAGGAATCTGAGATAACATTGGATGAAATGATGGAACTTGGTGCATCTTTTGAAGATTTTTTAGATCATGTTAAATTACCATGTAATTTAGAAGATTTTGGATGTGAGTGTTATCCTTCATAGTATTAAAATAACTTCTTATTACATCTCTGATCATGAATGGTTCAAATGTGAAGTTCCATCTGAACAAGATTCTGAACAACCAATGCCTGAAGGGGGTACAAACAACCCCACTATCGCAGATACACTAGCTCAAGTGGAGCTGAACCTAGTAGAGCTTCCTCAAACTCATCCTGGAAATTATGTCGAAGCTAGGAAAGACATAGAGGATCTTTATCATGTTTTTGATCTACTGTTGGGTAAGATATAACAAAATTTGTGACTGTACTTAATTTTCAAGACAACTAATTATATTTTTTTATCCTTTGAAACTAACCAAAGATTTCAATTGATTATGCATGGCCATCAATTTCAGTGGCTAGATCTAGAGGTGAATCCTCAGCCTCCACCCCAATGGGAATAAAATGTGAAGTAACATGGGTTAGGGGGGAAGGAGTAGAACAGGGCACTTCCCTAAGTGCACTAATCCCGGATTATATTCCCCCCTGTGACAGTGATGCTGAGTTGGACCCGGAATTACAAAAGGTTCTCCAATTTTCACGATGCAAGGCATGGCAGAATATATGGAAGATCATATCTGAAGTTCCTCTTGAATAGATGCCATCAAAAATATTTCCACTGTCATCCCTATTTTTCATGTTGGCACTTTGTGGTTTTGGATATCAAAAGATCCATGCCATGGTAAAACAAGTAATATTGAGAAGAGAGCAGGAGTAGAAGTACCTTCAAGAATTGACCAGGGTCAGGCTGCCAGCCAACATCAGTGAATTTAAGGATGTGGTATCCCGAGATGAGGCTGATTACACTGCCATGTTAAAGGAGCTGAAACATAATATCAATGAGAAATTCATCCAGCAGATGCATCTTCAACAACAGTTAGATGTTGTTACTGGGGAACTTGACCAACTTAATAATTCACTGGAAGGAGCTCAAACGAATGGTATCAAAGCCGTTGAAGATGCTAATAAATCACTCCATCAAGATAAAAAGAGTAAAGTTGGTCGAATGCATGAGCTTCATGTGGCTGCTGATGAAGCTAGGGATGCTGTAAATCAAATAAAGATTTATGTTGACAACCTTTTGTAATTCTTGTAAAAGAGAATAAACTCTAGTCTATGGATGTCCTTCTAACTCTTGTGCATCAAATGAAAAATACTTTCATCTTCAATCATTTGTGCATGCATTATTTTTCTACCTACTTTAAATTTTTACCTAAGCCAATGTGCCTAGTAAGTATAGTTTTATTTTTAACAGGATTATAAAAATAAACTTATAAACCTTGAATCTTTTCAATTTCTCAATATTACCTAAATCATACAAAATGTATGTTTAGTGAGCCAGGACATGGATTTTGTTCAGAGTTCCCTTGTATTTTGTGGGTAGTTTAAACTCATGTACGTAGGACATAAAAAGGCAAATGTTTAAGGTCGAAGTAGCTTTGACCGAATGGATTAAAATTGACTCAATTCTTTGATAATTTATCTGAAAACATATTACCATGTTCAAGTATGAGGGAAAAAAATGTAAACGATGACTTAAGAATTTCTGAATCTGAGGAATGATATGAAAAATGGCTAAAAGGCATTAGAAGAAGTAGTTCCCAAGAATGAAGTTACCACTATTTAAAAAATCCGTTAGGGGGCTAAATTATACAGGGCCGCTTAAGGGAACTGGGTGCATACTCAAATAATAACATCTTTTGGCTGACATGTCTATTATGTAGAGTACTTATGCATGGATGCCTAAGGGAACATGCTACATAGTCAGGAAAAAGAACTCTCAGAAATTTACTTTTCTACTACTAAAAATCCAGTGGAAGTGTATGGAGATTCAAATTTTTCAAAGCATAGAGTTTGCTGTATAGAGAGAGGTACTTGAATATGGAGAAGATATTTCCAATCAATATTGTCTAAGAACTGGATGAATGTCACTTCTATGAAGGTCTATCCTAAATGTAATGAAGGGAAATATAAACCATATAATTGAATACTTTCAGATCATGAAAAAGAGTATGGGACAAATATGTTAAGGATAACTATTTCTTGCGGATTCTTATATATTTTCGATATGACCAATTAGGAAAAAATAAGTTTTTCTCCCAAGAATGAAGTTACCATTATTTGAAAAACCTGTTAGGGGGTTGAATTATGCAGGGCCACCTAAGGGCATTGGCTGTATAGTCAAATAATAACATCTTTTGTCTGAAAAGTCTGTTATGTAGACTTTTTATGCAAGGCTACGTAAGGGCACGTGCTGTATAGTCAAGAAAAAGAACTCTCAAGTATCAAATATTTTGTGACCATAAGTCAAGAAAAGTGTTTTGGAGATCTAGAAGTATTTAAGGTTAGGAACATGACACATGAAAATGAGGATTGTCCAATGCATGTAGAGATACACAGACCAATGCTAACCATAATCATGTTGTGGCCGGGTCCTGAATTGAGATTTTAGACTTCACTACATATCTAATTAGAATGAGAATCAAGCCAAATGTAGTTCTTGAAGTATATTTTAACATCATGTGGGACAAAAGTATAGGAAATATTATTTTAGGTTCACAGAGCTTATACCATAATAATGAATACACAGAGTGTGTTTTCACAGGGACTTTTCAGCAGGGGGACTGAAAGTGGAATTTGGGGTTATGCCCAAAGAATTGGGGCTGGATTCGAGGGATACTCGAACATTCCTATGTATCACATAAGGATGGGAATCAAGCCACATGTATTTTTTTAAATACCCTCTATACATATTTGGTTGGTACAAGTAAAGGTTGAAAGGGGACTTTAGTGCAATGATGGTTTGACCCAAGATAAAAGGTTCGGGCATTGCCATGTATGAACGTAGTCTTTAGAATATAACATGATTGGAGATCAATGTAAATAATGATTCCCTCTCTGGTGAGGGTGTCAAAGAATGTTTTAGTTTATTGTCATACAAGACAAAAGTGTTTTATAGTTTAACATCATATAGCAAGGACAAAGGTGAACCAATGTAAATATATTGATTTTGGTGGTGGCTTCACGGATCAACATCATATGAGACAGAGGTGAACTGACATGATGTGATTGATTTTGGGATTGATCCTCAGGAGGTTGCCTACATACCCAACCTAGAAGGCGAGGATCAAAGTCCGTGTAGTTCAATTAAAGAATGAATTGGTGATCAAGTTGTTTTTGAGAACAATGATCTAAAATGAATGTTTTGGGACTTACGCATATTTAGTGGTCCATAGAAGGTGTTATGGTTGAAGGTTACTCTAAGCTCACATAAGTCATACTCAGTGTGAGAAACATGAGGTAGCAACAACCTTAACGATGCACAGTTTAATGTCATGTAGGACATATGAAGGGACTATGCAGTTTAATGTCTTGCAGTGAGGACTATTGGTGCTGCACAGTTTAGTGTCATGTAGAAGGGACAAAATACAGTTTAATTGTCATATTGGATGTATTAGGGACTGTGTTCAGTTTTACGTCCTGTAGGATGAATGAGCAGTACATTTTAACGTCATGTAGGACAAACATAGGGACATAGTTTAACCTCATGTTGGACGTGAACACAGTTTTGCATCATGTTGGACAATATGGGTGTTGTATAGTTTAGCGTCCTATATCTACGATGAAGGGGAAAATATAGTTTAACGTCATGTTGGATGAAAGTGGGACTGTGCAATTTAAATTTCATGCAATGATGAAAAAAGAGGACACAGTTTAACGTCATGTTGGATGTAAGGGACTTCTGTATAGTTTAGTATCATGTATATAGGATGTAAAAGTTTAACATCATGTTGGAAGTTTTATGCAGTTTAACATTTTGCTAGACAGAGAAGGGACACAGTTGAAATTCATGCAGTAAGGACTTAATAAGGTCTGTATAGTTTAACGCCATATAGCAAGGTCAACACAGTTTAATGTAGTGTTGGATGTAAGTTCAAATAGTTTAAGGTCATGTGCATGGACCATTGGATGTATTTTTATTATATAAAATACTTCATCAGAAATCTGGAATTGGTTAGAGAAGTGATGAGTTATCCATCCATTGATATTAAATAATAATCTCAATTAGACTAAACCTTATGTATTGAGTAACGTCCTTCCCATTTTGGATCCAGCTTGGGAGGTTTTTTTCCTGGTATCATTGGAGTTCTGAGAACCAATACCAATTCTCCCTAAATGAATGAACGAAGACAAAATTTTTTGTTGAAAGATCATGCTATTCGATTCTGATAGACATCCAAGTGGTGCAGGGTTCACAATCTTTTCTCATCTAACCGTTCCAATTCATCCAATCGATTTTGAGATTTTTCATCTATAGATGACTAATCACAAATGGATACACTGAGTGAGGGTAATTGAACCTCAATGTGAAAGACTTCTTCTATTCCATATACCAATGAATATGGAGTTGACCGTGTTGTAGTGTGTGTGGTGGTCTGATAAGCCCATAAAGCATGAATGAGTTTATCAGGTCACGATTTCTTATCTTTATCCACCATATTTTGTTGTATGTTTGGAAGAGTCTTATTGAAGGCTTCTATTTGGCCATTGTATGCTGTATGATACTGAGAAGAATAGTTGGATTTGATGTTGTATTCTTGATACAACTTCCTCACCTCGGATGAACAGATGTTGGTGCCATTGTCCGTCAATATGGTATGAGGGACACCAAATCTAGTAATGATGTTAGAATTGATGCAGCTAACAATGCTTTTAGAACTAACTTCTTTGAGAGGTATTACCTCTGTCCATTTGGAAAAGAAGTCAGTAGTAGTACGAATATACTTAAACTGCTTGGCTGTAGCTGAAGGGTAAGGTCCCACCATATCCATTCCCCATGTGAAAAATGGTCACGAGTACTTAACCATGTGAAGCAACTCTGGAGGTTGATGAATGAAGTTGGAATGTAATTGGAAAGAATGACACTTCTTTGTTAAATAAGCACAATCTTATATCATTGAAGGCCGAAAGTATCCAAGTCTTATAATTTGATTAGATTGTCTATGTCCGGACTGATGGGACCACAGACTCCTGCATGAACTTCTTTCATGAAAACCATTGTCTCTTCACCATCAATGAATCTGAATAGAATTCCATCAAAAACACTTTTGTAGAGAATGTTCTCTAGGTGACCTGGGCTATAATAAAGATTAAAATTGAACACACGTCTCTGGATTTGTTCTTTCCTGGCTCTATCAGGTGGAAGTGTTCCATTTTGAAGTTATTCCCTGATAGGTGTCATCCATCCTGTAGTATGACCATATGGTTCAGGAATGGGACTAATTTCATTTATTTCCTCTATTATGGTTTGAACATAAGGTGAAATTGTACAATGGTGGGAAATACTGATGATGGTTTCGTCCTAGTTTGGATCTGGCGGGGCTGTGGCTATATTATCCAGCGCATCAACTTGGGCATTTTGCGATCGCGGGACATAAGAAAATGTCAGTTCCAAAGGAAATTCCATTATTAACTCTCTAACATAATCATAAAAGGGATTAGTTCTTCTTTTATGATTGCATAATCCCCATTTAATTGTTTGATTACCAGGTCTGAATCACCTTTCACCTTTTAGTGATTCACTTGTGCTTGAAGTGGAAACTCCAATCTTGCGGTAAGAGCTTCGTATTCTGCTTCATTATTTGTCCCGCTTCCCAACAATGAGAAGGAATAGGGTAACACTGCCTTTTCTGGGGAAATAAGAATAATTACTAACCCAACTTTGTTGAATTTAGGATCTTTCATTTTCCTCCCTGTTGGACTTCTGGAAGCACCATCAAAGTACATTTACCACGTTTGAAGACTATCTTGAATAGAGAAGAATTCCTCATCAAAAAGTTAAATATCTGAAGATACATCTTCTACTGAAGGATGTTCAACATGGAAATCAGCCAGAGCTTGGCCATTTATTGCCTTTTGATACACATACTGAATATCAAATTGATGCAAAATAACTTACCACCTTTCCAGACATCCTATAAGCATTGGATGACTAAGGATGAATTTGAGCAGGTTATTGTGAGATACCAATTGGACCTCATGATGTTGAAAGCAATGTATCAACTTCTGAACTGCAATGATTAATTCTAGGAAGAACTTCTCAATACTTGAATATCGGGTTTCTACTTCAAGCATAGTCCGACTGAGATAGTAGAGGATGTTTTCATTCGCAACATCATTCTTCTTAGAAAGGAAGGCACCCAATGATCACTCCAAAGCTGTCACATAAAGAATAAGTGGCATTCCTTCAATAGGTGGCATTAATACCGATGGGATCAAGAGATATTTCTTGAGAATATTGAATGCTTCTTTATATTCTTCAGTCCACTGGTAAGTGACTCCCTTCTTCTTGAAATTGGTAAAGGATAAACTTTTTCCTGCCAAATTGGCAATGAAACGCCGAATATAGGCTAAGTGTCCTTGAAGTCCTCTCAATTATTTCAAATTTCAAGGATGTGACATACAAAGAATTGACTTTGTCTTCTCAGGATCGACTTCGATACCTCGATGGCGTACAACAAAGTCGAGAAATTTTCCTGAGGTTACCCCAAAAGCACATTTTAAGGGGTTCATTTGAAAATTGTGTTGTCGAAGTTTGTGGAATATGACTTCCAAATCATCGAGTGATTAGAACATTTCATGGATTTAACAACCAAATCGTCCACATAAAATTCAAAAAACTTCCCTAAAAAGGGTTTGAAGATATGATGCATGGCACACTGATATGTTGAGCCAACATTCTTTAGTCCAAAGGGCATTAACCGATAGAAAAACGCAACATGAGGGGCTCTGAAGGCTATATATTCCTCATCTTCTAGAGCCATTTTGATTTGATTATATCTTGAATATCCATCCATGAAGGAAAGTGCTTCATAGCTAGCTGTTGTATCAATTAAGAGTTCTATTATCGGAATTGGAAAATCATCCTTAGGATAATACCGATTAAGATCTCTGAAATCAATGCAAAATCTAGTTTGTCCGTTCTTATTTTTCACAAGGACAATATTAGACAAACATTTGGGATATTGAACTTCTATAACTAAGTTATCTTTGATATGTTTATCCACTTTAGCTTCAATTTTGGAAGCATAAATTGGGTGCGTTCTTCTTAAGGCTTGCTTAAATCCTCGATGTTCTTCTGGAAAACCCAAACGATGAGTAGAAACATCAGGATCAAGGCCTGAAATCTCCGTATAGTTCCAATCAAATATATCTCTATTTTTCTTTAAAAATTTAATATACATTACTTTCTCTTCAAGAGTCATGGCCACACTAAATAAAGTGGGGCGTTGATCTTCTTTTGTACCCAGATTTATTTCTCTGAGTTCATCCATAGTGGTAGAGATACCCTCTTCAAATGCTGGATGATCATCTCTGTGATCCTCCTCTTCTTCTTGAACCTGTGTTATCTCTTCAGCATCTACTTGTATAGTAGATGATAAAGCAGAATTTTCATGTTCCAGAGAGATGTCAAAATTTGAACATCTTGAAAATGAGGCTTCCATTTCTGACCCTATTGATGATGAAGGGTTTTCCTTAGGTAATAAAGAGGAGATGATGGATTGAGAATCGACATCATCGTTTATCTATGACATTCCTATAACTTCTTCTGGTATGGTTGGAAAAGTATAGACTTTTTGTATTTCAGTGGATGAAATGAAGAAATCTCCATTTGAGCATTCATTATTTCTTGGTGAATCGCCACTTTCTCCCATGTTGTTTGGCTTGATTTCCATGATTGACATTATAGAAGTTTCTATATGAGTATTCAGATTCGGGTCTATCCTGTCAATTTGACTGATAGGAAACACATATTTTGTACTCACATGTGTGAATGGGTTTACTAGAATCTTTTCCAAACCATATGGAGCATTAACCTTGGTAATCTCTCTTATTGTGGATTTCTCCTTATCCTTCATGTGATCGAATTTTGCCTCAATGTATTGAGATTCACATGTTTTCAAGGGGGCCTTATCACCATAAAATGTCCCAATTTGACCATCGAAACAATATTTGAGGCATTGATGGTATGATGAAGGGATAACTACATATTGATGTAGCCAAGGTCTTCCAAGAAAAACGTTGAAGGCTGTATCATGATCAATAACCATGAAATCTGAATTGGATATAAGGTCTCCAAACTGAGTTCTGAGTGTAATCTTGCCCAGTGGTTCTTGTTCATTTTTATCATATCCTTTTAACATCAATGTATAAGTAGATAAATCAGATTCTGTGAGGGCCAATCGACGAAGTGTACGAATGGGGATGGGGTTGACTCCTGAACCATTATCAATGAATGATCTTCGGATGTCTACACCATTGAACTTGCCAGATAAATACATAGGACTGATGTGTCTATACACAACATCATCTTCATCTTCATCTATAAAAGATATCACTGCATGGAATTCTGCAGGGCCATTCTCTACATGGTAGATGTTAGCCACAAAATATTCAGTTTTGAACTCCTAAGGACTTGAAAAAGGCTCAATGAGTGCCTCCTGAAGATCCTTGGATAGATTCAAGGCATCCAAAATTGATAACATGGCCGGTACTTGGGCCAAATGTTTCAAGAAATCATATTTTTTATCCATAGGTCTACGTTTTCCAACATGAACATGTGGTTTAGCAGGTGTCGTAGAGGTTGATACTTTAGAAGTAGATTCTTCCTGTATTGGGATAAGAGTTGAAAATACTCCTGGATTTGGAATATTATACCAAATAGGTCTATTTATTTGCTGAGAGGAAGAAGGTGGAACATCTAACCGATCCTCCAGAATAATTGTGCCAGGACTGAATCTTCTATTGGTGGAAGAATTTTCTTATTCTTGTTGAGCCCGCTGAACGGGCTCTACCACGAGTTTCTACTGCATATACAGTTCTAGTAGGGGTAGAATTGGAATAGTGGCTTCTAGGATATCCACATCTTCCTCTGTATCCTAGACCTCTGGGACTCCCTATAATTCCTCTGTTTGATATAGGGAACTCGTGTTTATCATGATCAATGCTATGACATGCATAAGGATCCGTTAAATGAATCATGTTAATAGAACCAAAGATCAACTCTTCATCTGATGAAGATTCTGCCTGATTATCTCGTTTAGGCTGTGACGTTTGGCGGGACGGTGCCCGTGACTTTGAAGTAGATGTCATAAAATCAGCCAGAGTCAAAGAGAACTTGGGCTTTGACATGATCTCGTCTTCTTATGACTGTTCATCTTTCTTTGAATTATGCCATTTCTTCAAGGATTTTCCCTCTAATGAAGAGGGTTTTGTTGTGGAATTCATAGCGTAAGACACAATTGATTTCTTCAATTGTGTTCTCAAAATGGCATGAGTTCGGTTGATTGTTTTTCTGACCATCCTATCGTCATATTTATGCGCATTTTTTCTATTGAATTCTTGCCACTCTCCTTCTTCTTTGGGATTTGTAGCAGTAACACATGCTACCTGAGCTGAATAACCTTTCAGTTTGACTTGTCTCGAGTCCACCATATTTTGCAGGAGGTCATTGAAGACAAAACACTCGTGAATGGGATTCCCTAACATCTGATGAAATAAGAAATAATTGGGATGATCTTCATATCCTTCCTTATTCGGCCTTTTGGTCCTTGGCAATTGAACCAAAATATTTTGCAGATCTGAAATGAAGTAACCATGAACATTTTCATTCTGGAAAGAATACAATTTTCTCTTAAAATCCTCAAATTTTTTCCATTTTTGATATATTTGATCATCTTTATGAAATTGCATCTGTTTTTGATGCTTAGGAGGCTGATCCCTTCAATAAGATGAAGGTTTTGAAGTAGAAGCAGATATAGCTTCTTGTTTAAGCGTAACTGTAGCAGTCTCTGCTTTACCCATTCTCCTTCCTAGAGCTGATGGAATTACATGAGACTTATCCTTAGTGTTCATAAGAGAGTCTTCAATCTGTTGAGTGATTGATGTAAGGTCTCGAAACCCTCCTGTGTATTTCACAGGGATCAACAGCATGTGTAATTCATCATGCAGATTTGCCACACAAATTGGCAACAAAACTTCTTGAGAGAGTGCTAAGCTCAAGGAATATGTTAATCCCTTCCAGTGAGCAATGAAATATGAAACCCTTTCATTATCCCATTTCTTACAATTTGTATGATCAAAAAATGTTTTCTTTGGAAAAGTTGAGCTCAATTGAAGAAGGAATTGTGGACGAAGATCCACCCACCCAGTAATTGACTGGGATTGCAAGCTTGTATACCAAAAAAAAGTAGGACCTTGTAATGACTATACAAAACAATTGAGCATAACTGCTTCTTGTTGCTAAGGGGTTCCCATCATAGGATCGCAATGAGAAACAAAATGTGTTAAGTGTTTCTCTGGGTCTCCCGAACCATTAAAGATTAGGAATGTGGTACTTGCGAAATTTGATGGGGGAGGAATTGCATCAACCCATTCAGGGTAAGATCTCTTTTCCGGATGAACCGGTGCATGATTTACTTCCATATCTTCCAACTGAGATATTAAGGACTCAATGGTAGTCATTAATTTTTGAGAGACATCCAGTTGAGCTTGGACCTGTGCAGGTGAAATAATTAGAGTTTGGATAGGTGTGGCGAGCATGACAGCCACTGATGGTAGTATTGCCGGTTGTTGTTGCATATAACCCATAAGACTAGAACTATGAGGGTGTAATGGTAAAGGATGATACTCTAGATCCATCTCAGTAGCTGCAACAAATTCCCTTGGCTGACTGACTCCAGCACACTTAGGAGGAAGACTACTTTGAAGTAGTTCTGCATTCAACCTCTTTAATTCCTTCATATCTTCCTCTTATTGTGCGAATATTTGCTCTAATGAGAGCGATTGGCCTTCTCTAGAGGAAGGGTATGTAACTTGATTCGTTCCTTTCCCCTTATTGGACACCTTTCAGAGAGGGGGAAGTGGGTTATTTGAAGGATTACCTAGATTCTCGGTAAGCCTTTGATTTTGTGTACACACACCTTCTTCATTTGTGTCTGTGCGTAAAACATCTTGAGCAGGAACCTCTTCATCTGATCCCTTTGAGTGTGCCCCATGTTCTGGAGGATCAGCAACAACAGAATTGATGACATTAATTGATGTATAACGACTTTCATCCTTTCTATCTGCATTTCTGTGATACCGTCTTTTTCCATGTCTTTGATGACACATTTTCTTTTGTTGATTTGATCCCTTAGGAAATTCTTGACGAACCATAATTTGGAGGGAATATCCTGATAATTTTCCTCTTCGTTCCTCTTGTGGCATCTTCCCTAATCGAGAGAAGACTTAATTTATCTGAGGGATAGATTGAAGATTTGAAAAAGTCCCCAGTCTTGTGGACTGGGGCTGTTCCTGCTGTTTCTGCTCAACTCCTCGAATCCTATTTGTTGATTTCGAGGGGTGGGTTAAAAGAGTCCCCAGTCTGGAAAGCTGGGGTTGTTCTTGAGATTCTACATCTGATAATTTCTTGAAATCTCTCTTGATCTTACGGACTTTAGTCTAGAAATTGGCTGGATGCATCAACCTACATCCACTCTTATCACCCGGCTCAAAAGAGCAATGGATGATTTCTGACACTTCTGTCAAATGATAATGTGCAAACTTCAAACGAGAAGCCTGTTCAATAATCTCATTCACTTGATGTGGGAGTAATTCAACAAATTGTTCTTTGTATGCTTGATTTTGAGAAGAACTAGTTGAGGCATGTTCTTGAGTGAACCTTTGATTACAAACAAAGCCAATTGGTTGTAGCTGGACATGGGAAATAACATTGCATGAAACCATTTTTGGCGGGCTTTGTTAGATGGAGAGTACAGTGAAATGTAGTGCTCCATGAACACCCCATCTCCTGATATTAATACTAGATGGGGCATTAGAAATTAACTGGTGCAATCTTCTTAATGCGCCAAGGCATGAACGCTGAAGGGCTCTCTGCTACTTTTTAGCCTTCGGATATTGAGAAACTGAGAGAGATGCCAAGTCAATTTGGCATTGTAACCCTTCTATTATCTTGAACTGATTTTCATATTCATCATTTGATAATATTTTCTTTTTTAATTGACAAAGATTTTTCCACATGTTGAGACAGATATCTTGAATACAAGCTTCCATCAATATCTCTAGAATGTCATTCTGAGAGTCATCCAAATTTCAAACCATGACCGGAACTTCAACTTTCACCAGTTGTTTTCTCATATTCAGTAATTCCTCCATATCATTTGATGAAGATTCTTCTACTTGTTTAGACCAAAGCTGGTGCTTCCTTGTTGCTTCATCGGATTCAACAATATTGGTAGATAATTCACTTATCAATTTAGAAGATGCATGACTCAGGGATGGTTTGGAGATTGACCTACACCCCGAGCTATCTTCTGGTTGAGAAAGTATTTCACCTGCTATTGGTAAATCATCAGACAAGACTGACTTCACATTTGCAAGTGCGTAAAGGTAAGAGGTCTTTCTCGTCACTGCATTGTACTTCGAAGGATTTTCCAGGAAATGCGAATTACTACTGCGGAGACGACTTTCATAGCTAAATTCATCATGATGTGGAGGACCACCATGGTGGGTTACAACAAAAGATGAAACATTTGGATCCCTGATCTTCTGGCCACGAAAAGGGTTATCGTGACTATCATATGATGATTATACTTTAAGATCAACCGAATTGTCATGAAGCAAGCCTTCATGAGGAAGTGTCTGATGCAGACCTTCAGAATTAATGTTCCCACTATTGGGAATTGAGATAGTAGAATCTTGAGTTGCAACAGATAATTGTCTTAGTGCATCAAGAACTCCAGCATCGAGTAAGTCCTTGTTATAGATTGGACCTTTATTTCTTAACTGTGCTAGATGGGTCCTCTTTTTAGATGCCTTATTACTCACTTTAGGAACCACTTGTTGACAAAAGTGGTTATTATGGGTAGGTGTATGTGCCTGCTCAGGAGAAAGGATCAGGTTAGGCTGATTATCTCCACTCAAATCAGGTGTATGTTCCTGACTTGGTTGTCCGTATGACATGGGGGAGTATGTCCCACAACCCTCTTAGACTATAATAGAGGTGTGTGTCTATTTCGGAGTGAACTGTTGATGTTTCACTCCACTGGTAGGGATAGATTTGTATTTCTTTTCCTGTGATGCTGCTAAAGCTGTTATAATATCCTACCAGGCATCTAGAATATGAGTAGGGATTTTCTTCTGCTCTTTCACCATTGACAGAATATGCTTGGTGACTTCAGCTACCTGAACAAGGATATGCATCCATTCCGTGCTTGGAGTAGGTGTGTCTTCCTACTTCTATCCTCCTTTTCCTACCAGTGAATTCTGACAGTACTCATGTGTGGGGGAAGAGAGTTGAGTCTGCCTCCTATTTGTCCTTGGAGATTTCCAATTGACTTCTCCGGGTGCTACCAAACGAAACTGTTGGTAGGCTTAATCAATACTAGAAGGTGTATGTTCCTGCTGATTGCACTCTGCCGAATGTGGTTGATGAAATTCCTTCAATACCGGAAGACGAGACTGCTGGTGGGATTGATGATTTTAAGCAGGTGTATGTGCATGTTTACCAGTCGTCAACACATTGGGTTGGTGGGCTTCATCGTATGTAGTCAAACGAGCCTGATGACTAGCTGATGATTTATAAACAGGTGTATGTTCCTGTCTATTGTACTCTGCCAGAATTGCCTAGTGGGAATGGCCTGCTACTGCCAGACGAGTCTGCTGGATAGCAGAATTAAAACGGATGGGTGTGTGTGCCTGATCATTGCTTTCCACCAAGTTAGGTTGGTGGACTTCTCCAGAAATGGTAGAGATAAGAACCTGCTCACTATTGATCAGTCGTCGCCTCTGGTGGTTCATCTCGCATACTTGGGTTCGAGGAACCGATGCCGAATGCCTGGAGACGACACCCTCATGTTGAGGGTGCACTGCCACACAAGTCTGGCAGCGATTATTGATGGGAGCCTTCATAAAGGACTCATGTATCCTTAAATTAAGGCCTTCAATGACCTTCTCATTCACCTCCTTGTAATATGGGAGGGACTAGTGATTGTGTTCTGGGGATAACGACCCGAAACGGTTGGATACGGTGGTTGACACCACCTGATTCTTGATCGCTGCTCATCGCTGTCTGGACATCCAGGGTGAATTATTGACTTGGAGGTCTTGTCGAGCGACCTCTAGAGTTAGAATGGTACCATGTCGACGGTATTACTTAACCAGTTCATTTGCTACCCAGCGTTGAAGACGTTGAGTAGGTGATGTCGTCCTCAGAGCGGATGACGATCCAGTTTGAGTAGCGGCAGATGCATTCACAACAGAGGTATTCAAAGTAGAGGCATTCACAGGTATGAACTTAAGAGAAGACATTTCTGTAATGCAGAATATCTTGGAAAAGAATTACTGTTTGATATAATATACATAATCAAGATAAATTCGGCCACTACATCTTTCGGATGAGAACATATGTTATTGATTGTTTTTTTGGTGCTCTCATTGAGTTTAAATAGGGGCCTAACAAATATATAAAACATCATTTTAACTTGGTTAAGGATTCACGTCAGGTTCACCATTTTTTGTTTCCTCTGGAAATGGGGATGGCCTCATTTGTTTATGGTTCAAAAATTCCAATCGGTTTCTAACAGGTTTCTTCATAGATAGAACTGGAAACATCCAATGATTCTATATCCATTTAGACTTACTTTCCAAAGGTAGGTTCTCATTATTTGTGAACCAATGAGGATTAAGAAGTTTCATTGGTCAAGAGGATGGGAGGTTGGACTCATCACACCTTTTTGAGGGGAATTATTGTCTACTCTGGGACTCTCTTTATAGATTTATGTTATTTTTGTGAATCCTTATTACATTACCAAGTATGAAAATGATTTTTTTTTAGATTTGAAAATAAATGATTAATATGTGTATGATTTATAGAATATTTTATATGTATTTGAGGTTCTTCATTGATAGAGAATCATCTGTATTTGTTATAGATTCTTATTCAATGGTATCCTTCCATACATTGTATAAAGATATCTTTGTTATTATGATAACCATACTGGTTTTAAAGCAACTTAGTGGGGGCACTTGAAGTTTATTATCATTCAGAAGGACATGAATTATTTCAAAGTTGGGATCGTACCCACGAATGGGATACCAATGTTTCCTTTGTTTTAGAAAAGGAATCAGAACACACGTAGTTTGAGAAAAGAAGAATGAAGATTATGCATGATTGATGGTTCAAAGAAAGATGTATTAATTACTTTTACACTCTAAGCTCATGTGGGTCATGCTCGGTGTGAGAAACAAGAGGTATTGGTAAAACCAGACAATTGTGCCACGAAAGATGCAATAATATGGGGATTATGTATTTATGACTTCCCAGAATAAATGAGGATTGGGATTTACTTCAGGGAAGAGACTTGGGAATATGGTCCATTAAAGTATATGTGGTTTTATAGAGATTTGGATACTCTAACTCGGGGCTTACTCTTAAGGAAGATGCCCAGATTAGGAGGGCACTTAGGGCTTACTCTTAAGGAGGATGCCCAAATCAAAAGAAATTAAGACTGGTTAAGAGAAATTAGGATTGAGGCTTATTCATGAGAAGGGGGCCCGAGTTAAAGGGATTTATGAACTGGGGATTACTCCTAAGAAGGAGGCCCATGTTAGGGGAATTATGACTGGGGCTTACTTTTGAAAAGGAATCCCATGTTTGGGGAATTATGACTGGGGCTTACTCCTGAAAATGAGGCCCATATTTTGGAACATGGGGCTTACTCTTGAAGAGGATTCCCAAAATTTAGGGATCTTGAAGTTTGGGGCTTATTCTTGAAAGGAGGCCTATTTTAGGGGACTTGGGGCTTACACTTAAAGAGGATTCCCAAATTAAAGAAGCTTATATTTGGGGCCTTACTCTTAAGGAGGATGCCCAAGCTAAGGGAATTAAGACTGGGAAATACTCCTAATGAGGATTCCCATATTAAAGATCCTCTTGTCTTAAAGGATGAGGTTGAATGAATGAAATCTCTAAACTTAGTGACATAAAGAGATGTAAATAACTAGGTTTTGAGAGATTTTCCACAGAATTCCTTTCAGATAAGGAACCCAACCCAGGAATCATTCCATAAATGGATTTAAAGAGGGTTCTGAAGGCTAAATCTTGAAGAGGAGAGGTGGATTTGCATGAAAGAGGTGAATAGGCCGGAGGGGAACCCAAAATAGAAGTAGGCGCATAGGTCATGTGTGGGCGTGCTGGTCCTGGTTGCGTAGGTATACCTATGCGGCATAGGTGTACCTATGCGACGGTTGACCAAAAGGATAACACTTGAGCGAGACTTGGCTCAAGCCCTTAGTATTATCCCTAGGGACTTCAAAAATAATGGCATGAAAGTTCTATTGAAAGGATAAGGCATCACACAGGTGTCTTCATTTCCCGTAAGGGTTATACCCTTAGGCGCACAGATGTTGATGAATTTCAACACTTAGGCCTCGTTTCCCCTCTTTATATCTTCCATTCTAGGAAAGAAATTACCTTAGAAGTGTTCGGAAGACTTATAGAAGAGACTAGGGCTCCAGGAGCTTAAATCCGGCTTTTGGAATATTTCTTCCTTTTAATGGGGGCCTATAAGGTGTATATAAAGGCTGCTGAAGACCCCGGGAGAAAATAATGTAGGGCACGCAGGTCACCTTCGCACCCAATATGTGGCACGCAGGTATACCTGCTTGACCATGAAGAAACCTGCGTGACACAAGTGTGAAGAAATCCTTGTTCATTCCTTTGTCAATTTTTTATGTTTCTTTAAAGGTTGAATCACTTTGGACAAAGGTATTTCCCTTTTTTATTCATTAGTATCTGTGACGGAAAGGAGCGTCAACCAATGAGATATAGTTTTATATCGACTTACATCCCATTAAAACTCAATAATCTTATGCGGCATATTGTATGCCCCCTTACAGAGCTCCAAGAGCCATGGTTGTTATTGGAGGAACTTTGAGAGAAGGGTTTAATTAGACCTAGTGTGACTCTAGAAAGATATACTATTTTTTTATAATAAGAGGATATAATCTTGTATATTTTCATAGATTATCATCATTTGAACCTGGAAACAATAAAAAAATTACCTCATAAAAAATATTGAGAACCTATTTTAACAGATGTGATGTGCGAGTTGGTTCTTGATGAACGATCTTAGGTCTGTATACCATCAGTTGTTAGTTCTTGAGGCTAATATTCTGAAGCATTCATTTCTATGTCACTAAAGAAACTATTAGATCTTTTTGATTCCCTTTAGTATGAAAAATTCTTATGATGTGTTTATGGTATGATGAATTATAACTTCCAACTGCACTTGGATTTATTTTTTTCTTCATTGATGAAAAACATATAAAATATTTGTTTGAGGAGGAGCATGTATATGCCATGATTATTTTCCAAAATTTACATCAGAAGAATGATAAATATGGTAAGATATCAATATTATAGTTCTGGATTCATGTGGTTTCCTTTCTAGGGAATATCATTATTTGAGCATGGTTTTGGCATGGAATCTTTAAAGATTAATGTTGTACTTGATTGAAATCCATTTAAGAGAATGTTAGAGTTGTAGAGTTATATTAGCATGGCTAGTTACTAATATCTATTTGTGGAATACTTCGATAGGATTACAACCCCTTTGAATACCCTTATACAGAAAGAGTATTAGTTTACGTAGAATAAGTAGTGTCTGAGGACCATTAAGGATTTTTGGCTAAGGAAATGAGTGATATTATTGTCAGTCCACAAAAGGAGGCCTTGGAGTATATAGAGTGTTATGATGTCTCATGGGATAGGCTCTGTTGTGTGTTGATGTAGTGATGTGAATTTATCAGATATAGGATGAGGAAGTTGATACCCCATGAGAAGAATTATGTGACTCATGAACTTGAGCTCGAATCATCCGTCTTCACTCTAAGGATGTTAATGAAATATCTTCTGGGATTTCACATTATAGTTTACTCAAATCCTCAGAGTCTCTGATTTGTCATCAAGAATATTTCTTGGAACCTAAGAAAGAGGTACGATTAGAGTTCATTTAGGATTATGCCTTTGAGATTGTATATACACCGATGAAGGGAAATGTGTTAGTATATTCCCTTATGAGTAATTACCAATCTATTATGATGTAGGAGGAATATGGGTAGTTAAATTAAATAAATATATCACTTATTAAGGAGGAAGTTTCTACATTTAATCATTTTATGGAGTTAACTTCTCGACTCCCCCAGAATGTGAGCGTGTCCCTATTAGGAGACATCAAATGTTAGATGTTACATGAATAGTTATCCTTAAAATATTCACCTAATTTATTGACTGAAGGAGGTAATCATGTCATCCTATTTTAAGGAAGGAATGGGGTCCCAATCACGATGTGGGGGAGGGTGGTGAGGGAGTTTCCCATATAACCATTGGTTGTTTATCCATGTGAGAGGATATTTTTAAAGAACATTAGTGGTAGTTTCACTAAGCTACCATGAGTTGGAGGAAGGCCATATTTATCTCACGGTGCCTCAAATATCAGTATATAAAGGACGGGTATGAGGTTCCAACATGATTCATGAAAAACCATGATATCCTAGAGTGGAAATGGGATCAAATATCCATAGAATTTGTGATAGGCCTTTCACAATCAAGTAATTTCCAGGTCATAACCTGGGTGATTGTTGACTATATCAAGATGTTTGTGAACATATTTCCCATCATAAAGAAGTTTTTGATGGATTGTTTGGTAAAGTTATAAGTATAAGTTATTTTTCACCTTCATGGGGTTCCCTCATCTATTTTCTCGGATCATGTTATGTGGTTCATGTTATGTTTATAGAGAGTCTCTCATGTTCTATTAGGAACCCAAACGAGGATGAGTGAAACCTTACACTCATAGAAATATGGGAAGACCGAGTGTACAATCCTAGTGTGGGAGTATATGCTTAGGGTTTGAGTGTTGGTATTCATCCAGAGTTGCGATAATCACCTTACACATGTGGAGTTTCTGTAAAATAATACCGACCCCAATACTATAATCATATAACCATTTGAGGCCCTATACATGAAACTGTGTAGGTCACCCTTCTACTAGATAAAGATTTATAATGCATCTCTTGTGGCTCAAGAGATGGTACAAGCGTTGAAAAAAATATCATTGTCATCCTTGAGTAGTTGGAGATATCCCATAGTTGGAAGAAATCATAAACATATCTACATCATAGGAATTTTATATTCATTAAGGGAGAACAAATTTTCCTAATATTATCCTCATGAAGAGGATTATAGAGGTTTGGTCGAGGATGTATGCTATCATTGAGGGTCATCTAAATGTCCAGGATCATGCAGAGGGTTAGAGAGGTTACTCACTACATTTCCCTACCCCCATAGTTGGAGCAGGTGCATGATGTATTCCAAATGTTATCATTGAGGAGATATGTGCATAACCCCATGAACATTATGAAATAGGGGATATGGAAATCAAGGATGGTGCCAATTTTGTGAAGGACCTAGTGGTGATTGTGCATCAGTAGGAGATGTCTGTTTTGGAATAAACCATAAACTTTGTTCAAGTGTTGTGGCAGCATGAGAACATTAAAGAAAACTAATGGTAGTAGGATAACCAAATGCATGCTCAATATCATGGGATTTGTGTTTCTATTTTCTTTTAGTGGTTTAAAATACTGAAGGAGAGAGTGATTCAGAGAGGCTACTTTTTCCATGAATAGCTATAAAATATTTCTCTATATATTTTCAGAGCAATGTATTGATAGGTCATGCAATTAAGAGAATAGGTTTTCCCAAAATTAATTTTATAACAGACATAATATACATTTTATATTATAGGAAACCAATTTCTTATAGAAAAATTTAAAACTCTTAAATGGTGTATTAGAAAGAAAATCTGAGACAACTGTTGAATCTGAAATAATAGGTTTACCCTTGGTGCATACTAAAATATGTTAGTATTGGGCGATCGAATAAAAAATCCATTTCAATATGTTAAATGTGTTAATTTATTTATTTAAATAGTTAATATAGTTATTTAACTAAATGTGATTCATATATAAATATATCATTATAAATATTTTATTGTTTTATCCTCATGAACCATGGGATAATATAGTGCTTTTCCTTCTACCTCTCATTGGAGAATCAAAATATGGTGTTGGAAACACTTTGGGCCCAGGAAGATCAAGACACAAAAAACACACCGACCCTTCTTGTAGTGACCTGAAGCCTGACGTACATGGACATTACATTACTTTTTAGGAATACTTAGTTCATAAAAAAAACACACACACAAGGATCGTAATAGTTTAGTGTCTTTGGAAACTTGAAATATAATATTCTAATCGTGGTGAAAGATCTTCAACATCTCCCATAAAGAACTTCCTTTTTTTTACCTAAAACCTTTCTTTATATCTTGGGGAAAAGAAAACATAAAAGGGTGAGCTCAAATGCTCAGTAGGGTAAACAAAAGAAATATCAATCACATCATATTCATAAGAACATACCATTTTGGAAATCTTAACCTGCAAAAGAGAGAATAATTTCATAACATGGGATAAATCATAGTTGTGAAATGAAATCCCAATAATCATAACTTAAAACATGAAACTTTGTGGCATACACACATAATCATAGAGAATCATTTCTTATTAGTCAAGAATCATTGCCAAGACTATCTTAGTGGACAAAGTCCATTTATAAACCAAGTCACCCTCATTTCAGTCCTGTTTCACTGAACCGGTATAACCTACCATTCCAGCTATGTCTATCTCATGAGATATAAAATCATTACCCAATGAATTGGAGGGAGATATAGGTCCCACCCATCTCATAATGATACCATTCTTATGTGTGCCACAAAATCATAAATCATACATCATTGCATAACTCATGTAATAAAAATGGGAATATTAAACATCGTGACATCATAAAACAATTCATATTAGATAAAGGAATTCATAAAAATAATTCCATCACAACATAGTCAATTCAATGTAATAATAGGGATAGAAACAGAACCCTTTATTATCTTAGATGGAAAATAATTTTGATAAAACACTTAAACTCCATTCTTGAGGAAAATATCCTTTCTACTTTAAAAACACTTTTCCTTTCTTATCATGTCATACAATTTTAATCTAAAAGAAGTTGATTAAAAATAAACTTGAAAACTTGTAAAGTAAGATTCTTGGAAATAATGTTTTAAAAATCCATTCATGCCTTATAAGGTAAAAAAACATTCTTCTCGTACTTTTGTCGGAAAAGTCAAAAAGTACCTTGTATGAAAAACGACAAAAGATTCCTTTCATATCTTTTACTAAAAACTCACCGAAAGGTAAAATTGGATTTAAACAGTTTTAGGTCGATGGAAACAATATTACATATTGAGTAAACATGGATGTGGATGATAAAATATACCCCATCAAATACCAAAGTATAAACAATCTCGGATAAAAATGAGATTGTGATATTTTCCCTTACCTTAGGTCCGTTTTGCTTCGTAAGTGTCCGAACCTCCTGTATAATTATTTAAATAACGTTATTGACTTCTTCCATAATCATACTTATTTTTATGATATCATATATGGTCATATTCTTAGCTTCTTAGTAGTAATATTTCATTTCTACTTGTTATTCGGGTGTTTATAACTTTTTGTTCTTATGCGTGTTTTGTCGAATAAATTCTTATTCTTCTCTTTAGGTTATAGATACCTCATTTCCAGAATTGTATTAGTGTAATATATATCATATTCAATCATTAAATTCATTTATAAAATCATTATGAAATTAAGATCATGTAGAACGAGTCGCATCACATCGTGGAGACGGTATTCCATACGTATGCACGAGTGATGATATCATTCCTATGATCGTGGAATTATATTGGAGTGTATGTATACTATTTAAGAATCAATATCACTTTCTAATCGTCATATATAGTAATTATTTACACCATTATACCCATCCAAGTAAGGTGGTGGTGGAAAATAGATTACACCACGGCGTGGAGACGGTATTCCGTACGTACGCACGTGCGGTGATTTCCTTTTTCCGTATGATGGATAAAAGGTTAATAAGAGTTGTTTCATATTTATAATAACATATCAGTATATAAGAAATACTGATGTTATTAATTTATCCTGAAACAACTAAAGAAGAAGAAGTTGAAGAAGAAAGAAATTGAAAAAGATCGGTAATGGATATTACCTCTTTTGACGCGCCTTCACTTAACCTCCACTTAACGAACTAAAGATGGTCTTTGAAGAAGACCTGGACCTCTAGGATTATACTAGGGAAGTGTAGAAGAGAATTTGGAAGGGGTTGGCCGAGAATTAATTCTCAAATTGGTGTGAGGAGCAGAGGGAGGAGGTGCCCTTTTATAAGGGAGGAGAGGGGGACCTTAGGAAAATCTCAAAATATTATTTTATATTAAGGTAAAATTCGGTTTATAATGGTTCTAAAGGGTCTTATTTTGAAGATAAAGTGGGGATGGGTCGAAATCATCTCATAAAATAGGATTTATACAAGTTTTGGTTATTATTTTATCCTTATCAATTAGATTTAACTCTAAGTTAAATAATTTAACTTTTACCGTGTCTTTTTGTTTTCTTACACTATATGGTTGATAAACTTACCATAACAAGCCAAAATAACCCCAAGTTGTTTATTATTAATATATATATCCTTATCTAAGTCATTTTGATGAACCTTATATTTTTAGTAATTAAATAACAATTAATAATATAATATTTTTTTTACAAACTAATTTATGTCAATTTTGACACTATTTGGTACATGATTTTTATGAAATTCATAAAAGAATGATAAGTTCGAACCAGGTTACTTATATCCACAATAACATGTCATAGTAACCTATAAAATTAATGTAAGTTATAAAAAGTCTCAAATTACATTTATTTGGGAATTTATAACAACAATTATGTCAATATTTTATTAATAAGACAATTACTGCATCATATTTCTGTCATAATAAATGATAATTATTTAATCCCTAAAAATTATAAATAAATTACTATCATGTATATAATTGTATTATCTTTATTGAGATTATTAATTTTCGATGTTTCATGAAGTTTATCACTAATGTAAAATTATTATACTTATAATATTTAAGAAAGTGACATGTTGTCACATTCTTTGGTTTTAATAATAATTAATTTATTTTCATTGAAAAAAGTCCATAAAATGAATCTAATCCGACCCTTAGGTTATATGGGTATACTTTTAGCCATCAAATAGGATTTTTCCAAGTGTTAGAGTAATTTTATAATCTTATATTTACCCTTAATTACCCGATTTACCTTTAACTATAGTAAATAAAATTTACCGTAGTTACTATTCACAATGCCCAAAAACAAAAAGTAGCTTATTAACATAATTTAGACCCAATGATTCCAAATATGGAATCCATTGTTCCAAATTCAATACACAAAAGATGAAGAAATTAAATTAAAATTAATCCCATTGTCGAAAGAAAACGAGTTTTTCTTTAAAACATTGGGAAAGATTGAATTGATTTAACCTACGAATTAAAGGTAAAATCAATGCTAATGACATCCATTATATTAAATGGTAAAAATATATTCTATTTATACTTTAAAACCATTCAATATTATAATTTAACCACATAAGATATTACGATGAAAAATATAGCGTGTTTTTACTATTCATTAAAATATGAAAGTTATCGGAAAAATATCAAAACATTATCTATTGTAAATTTTTATATCCTGATTCAAAAGAAGTATTTTATTTTGTCAAATTAAACTTATAAACATGTGAAAAACTAGATTTAAAGTGGGTGCGCCATCAAAAGGTGGAAAAACTGCATTTTTTGAAAAATACTTATTTTACCCGAAAAATTTATTTTGCTCTTATACCATGTTCTAGAAATGTGTAAGATGAATAATAATGTTATAAAATTCAAATTTTAGTTAAAACTATTCATAACGGCTAGTTTTAATAATATTTTAATAGCATATTGTTGTTTAGTGAAACTCGGTATTACGGACTACACACGCTATCGAGGAAGGTCGTGATTGGGTGTAATGCAAGGCAAGTCAAGGGTGCATGTTGTGAAAGCTTCTTTTGGTGTAGCGTACAACACAAGACATTAATGAAATTAAAAAGAATTTTTTTCATAAAATCTAGGGGTGTTACATTCTACCCCCCTTAAAATCAATTTCTCCCTCGAAATTCGTTGGGGTTATAAATGGTTTACTACTCAAAAGTTTCTTTAATAGAAATCCACATCGTAAAAAAGGAATACCACAACCAATGTTTAAAAACAAAAGTATGAAACGTAACGGTTACCCAAATAAATTAATCACTCGGTTTCCACATAGGTGAAAATATGGATATGGAAGAGAAATCTAACCATCATGTTCTAATGGAGAGTGGTAGAGAACATGGCTATCGAAAAGACAGAAATCACAAAGCCATAAATTTGTGATGATCTAGGGTACCAACTGATTCATCGGATAAGGGCACCAGTACAACATTTTTGGTTTTCATGATCATTTCCCTAAAGTTGAAGAATTGGAATTAGAATAAATACTTACTTTATTTTGGCACAATCACACTGTTGTTCGTGCCTTGAACAATTTCCACTTCATCTCTTAAAGAAATGAAGTTGACTTTGTTATTAGTGATGTGTTAAAAGATCATGTGATAGAATGATGGGTCATTCCATCTGTTTCAAACAAAAGGTTAGCAAAATTTATCAAATATACATAAGTCCGTCTTTGGTGAGGTTAATCGTATATGAAAAAATGAACTTACACTTCATCTATCACGTCACTTAATAAAATAAAACTAGTTTCTACTAAACAGGGACATCTTGTAGGCCAGTGGTAGGCGAAAAAGGCAAGTCACACTTCGGTTGTGGGTTCGATTCCCACAGCCTTGTCCGATGCGATGGGCTGTCGCCCGTCCTGCAGGTTGTCCTTTTTCTAAAACTACATTACTATAAAATCCCATCAGTAATATTGAAAAAAGTTCTATCCTTAAACAATACTTAGCATATGTCCAACATAATCCATTCCAATATTTAGTCTTATCTAAAATACTTCGGTCAAAGCTCATAATATAAAGAAAATGATTACTTGAAATGTCATCAACTAAGCATGTGAATACCATCATTTATCCCCCATATATCTTGTTGGTCACATTCCAATCATGTGAATACCTTAATCATGTATTCTCTTGAAAAATGAATACCCATTAAACCTTAGTGAAAACATGAATGCTGTCAAAAGTTAACTCTTTCCACATACAAAAATCCAAAAATTCTATATACTCAATCCATTACATAACCTTCTCCTTATATCAGTCATGAGATCATGAATACTATCAAACATTTAATTTTCCCCTTATCCCTTCATTATGCGCATATCATCTACATTCCAAAAATATCTGAATAACCTTTCATGGATATTGGTACCATTAATCAAACACTTTCAAAACTCAGGGAAAGACAACAGTGTAACAATCCTTAGATGTCTCTTTATTCCATAGTACCATGAGATTACTTATACAACATTACACATGATAAACATGTAATAATTCCACTACATTCATAAACCATTGACCGAGCTTCAACAATTATTTCATCTCACATATCATTTGTAGTCTCTTCATCATTATGAACATAAATACTACCCATACGACTATACTGATTCTCTTCAGGAGACTTTCCCTTAGGGCATTGGTTTGCATAATGCCCGTAGATTCCACATTTAAAACATTTAACCATTGTTGATGTCGTAGCAATACCATTATCCTCATCCCTGGTGTTAACTAAACCTTTTCCTTTTCACTTACTGGCTTTGTGTCCTTGTTTTCCACACCCAAAGAATCTTTCAGTTCCTTTGAAACATTCTCCTTGATGCCTCTTCCCAGATGATTTTCATAGGGGAAATTGAACTTTCATTCCTCTATGATCATCATGAAACTCCATCTTTCTCTTATTAGTCGATTCAGGAAACTTAACAAATTTGAGTTCATTGATCATATTATGAGATTTCTGATTCAGCATAATAATGTTGTTTGGACTCTCAAATCCCATTTCATTTGGTTTATCATGAAGAATATCATTCCATTGTCTATTATATCCTCCATTATCATGAATCATCTTGTTTCTATCCATTTTCTAAAACCCAAAAAGAATAGCGTGAGAGGAAAAAATCATAATAAAGGAGGAGTACCCTTAATATCTAACATCTTAGGTTAAATTCTAAGATCGTTACCGTAGTTCAAGGACTATATCCTATACGTATACTTATCCTTAGAGACATCCCTAGACATATCTTAGAAATATCTCTAGGGATCTCACTAACGTTCTCACATCCTAGTTTCCAAGGGTTGACTAAACCTTTCCTCTGATACCAACTGTAGAGACCCGAAGCCTGATGTACATGGACATTACATTACGTTTGAGGAATACTTAGTACATAACAAAAAAACACACACAAGGATCGTAATAGTTTAGTGTCTTTGGAAACTCGGAATATAATCTTCTAATCGTGGTGAAAGATCTTCAACATCTCCCATAAAGATATTCCTTTTTTTACCTAAAACCATTCTTTATATCTTGGGGAAAAGAAAACATAAAAGGTTGAGCTCAAATGCTCAGTAAGGTAAACAAAAGAAATATCAATCACATTATATTCATAAGAACATAACATTTTGGAAATCTTAACCTGCAAAAGAGAGCATAATTTCATAACATGGGATAAATCATAGTAGTGAAATGGAATCCCAATAATCATAACATAAAACATGAAACTTTGTGGCATACACACATAATCATAGAGAATCATTTCTTATTAGTCAAGACTCATTGTCAAGACTATCTTAGTGGACAAAGTCCATTTCTGAACCGAGTCACCCTCGTTTCAGTCCTGTTTCACTGAACCGGTATAACCTACTGTTCCATCCATGTCTATCTCATGAGATATAAAATCTTTACCCAATGAATTAGAGGGAGATATAGGTCCAACCCATCTCATAATGATACCATTCTTATGTGTGCCACAAAATCATAAATCATACATCATTGCATAACTCTTGTAATAAAAATGGGAATCTTAATCATCGTGACATCATAAAACAATTCATATAAGATAAAGGAATTCATAAAAATAATTCTATCACAAAATAGTCAAATCAATTTAATAATAGGGATAGAAACAGAACCCTTTATTATCTTAGATGGAAAATAATTTTGATAAAACACTTGAACTCCATTCTTGAGGAAAATATCCTTTCTAGTTTAAAAACACTTTTCCTTTCTTATCATGTCATACAATTTTAAAATAAAAGAAGTTGATTAAAAATAAACTTGAAAACTTGTAAATTATGCTTCTTGGAAATAATGTTTTAAAAATCCATTCATGTCGTATATGTTACAAAAAACATTCTTCTCGTACTTTTGTCGGAAAAGTCAAAAAGTACCTCGTATGAAAAACGACAAAAGATTCCTTTCATATCTTTTACTAAAAACTCACCAAAAGGTAAAATTGTATTTAAAAAGTTTTAGGTGGATGGAAACAATATTACATATTGAGTAAACATGGATGTGGACGATAAAATATACCCCAACAAATACCAAAGTATAAACAATCTCGGATAAAAATGAGATTATGATATTTTCCCTTACCTTAGGTCCGTTTTGCTTCATTAGTGTCCAAACCTCCTGTATAATGATTTAAATAATGTTATTGACTTATTCCATAATCATAATTATTTTTATGATATCATATATGGTCTTATTCTTAGCTTCTTAGTAGTAATATTTCATTGCTACTTGTTATTTTGGTGATTATAACTTTTTGTTCTTATGCGTGTTTTGTCGAATAAATTCTTATTCTTCTATTTAGGTTATAGATACTTAATTTACAGAATGGTATTAGTGTAATATATATCATATTCATTCATTAAATTCATTTATATAATCATTATGAAATTAAGATCATGTAGAACGAGTCGCATCACGTCGTGGAGACTGTATTCTGTACGTACGCACGAGTGATGATATCGTTCCTATGATCGTGGAATTGTATTAGAGTGTATTTACACTATTTCAGAATCAATATCACATTATAATAGTCATATATAGTCATTATTTACACCATTATACCTATCCAAGTAAGGTGGTGGTGGAAAATCGATTACACCACGGCGTGGAGATGGTATTCCGTATGTACGCACGCGCGGTGATTTCCTTTTTCCGTAGGATGGATAGAAGGTTAATTAGAGTTGATTCATATTTATACTAACATATCAGTATATAAGAAATGCTTATGTTATTACTTTATCATGAAACAACTAAAGAAGAAGAAGTTGAAGAAGAAAGAAATTGAAAAAGATCGGTAATGGATATTACCTCTTTTGACATGCCTTCACTTAACCTCCACTTAAAGAACTAAGGATGGTCTTTGAAGAAGACCAGGACCTCTAGGATGATACGAGGGAAGTGGAGAAGAGATTTGGGAAGGGGTGTACGAGATTGAATGCTCAAATTGGTGTGAGGATGAGAGGGAGGAGGGTCCCTTTTATAAGGGAGGAGAGGGGCACCTTAGGAAAATCTCAAAATATTATTTTATATTAAGGTAAAATTCGGTTTATAATGGTTCCAAAGGGTCATATTTAAACGCTAAAGTGGGTATAGGTAGAAATCATCTCATCCAATAGTATTTAGACTATTTTAGGTTATTATTTTAACCTTATCAATTAGATTTAACTCTAAGTTAAATAATTTAACTTATACCGTGTCTTTTTATTTTCTTACACTATATGGTTGATAAACTTACCATAACATTCCAAATGAACCCCATGTTGTTTATTATTAATATATATATCCTTATATAAGTCATTTGGCCGAACCTTAGATTTTTAGGAATTAAATAACAATTAATAATATAATATTTGTTTTACAAACTAATTTATGTCAATTTTGACACTATTTGGTACATGATTTTTATGAAATTCATAACAGAATGATAAGTTCTAACCAAGTTTCTTATATCAACTATAACATGTCATAGTAACCTAGAAAAGTAATTTAAGTCATAAAAAGTCTCAAATTACATTTATTTGGGCATTAATAACATCAATTAGGTCAATATTTCATTAATAAGACAATTACTACATCATTTTTGTGTCATAATAAATGATACTTATTTAATCCCTAAAAATTCTAAATAAATTCCTATGATGTAGATAAGTGTATTAGCTTTCTGTAAACTACTCATGTTCTAAGTTTCATGAATTTTATCACTAAATTAAAATTATTATACTTATAAGATTTAAGAAAGTGACATGTTGTCACATTCTTTGGTTTTAATAATAATTAAATTATTTTCATGGAAAAAAGTCCATAAAATGAATCTAATCCGACCCTTAGGTTATATGGGTCTACTTTTAGCCATAAAATAGGATTTTCCAAGTGTGGGGGTAATATTATAATCTTATATTTACCCTTAATTACCTGATTTACCTTTAACTATAGTAAATAAAATTTACCGTAGTTACTATTCACAATGCCCAAAAATAAAAAGTATCTTATTAACATAATTTGGACACAATGATTCCAAATATGGAATCCATTTTTACAAATTCAATGCACAAAAGATGCAGAAATTAAATTAAAATTAATCCCGTTTTCGAAAGAAAACAAGTTTTTCATTAAAACATTGCGAAAGATTGAATTGATTTAACCTACGAATTCAAGGTAAAATCAATGCTAATGACATACATTATATTAAATGGTAAAAATATATTCTATTTATACTTTAAAACCATTCAATATTATAATTTAACCACATAAGATATTACGATGAGAAAAGTTGTTTTTAATTAAAATATAGCGCGTTTTTACTATTCATTAAAATATGAAAGTTATCAGAAAAATATCAAAAGTTTATCTAATATAAATTTTTATATCCTAATTCAAAATAAGAATTTTATTTTGTCAAATTTAACTTATAAACATTTCAAAAACTATATTTAAAGTGGGTGCACCATCAAAAGGCGACAAAACTGCATTTTTTGAAAAATACTTATTTTACCCGAAAATTTTATTTTGTTCTTATACCATGTTCTAGAAATGTGTAAGATGAATAATAATGTCATAAAATTCAAAATTTAGTTAAATCTATTCATAACGGCTAGTTTTAATAATATTTAAATAGCATATTGTTGTTTAGTTAAACTCGGTATTGCGGACTACACACGCTATCGAGGAAGGTCGTGATTGCGTGTAATGCAAGGCAAGTCAAGGGTGCGTGTTGTGAAAGATTCTTTTGGTGTAGCGTACAACACAAGACATTAATGAAATTAAAAAGAATATTTTTCATAAAATCTCGGGGTTTTACATTCTACCACCCTTAAAATGAATTTCGCCCTCGAAATTCGTCAGGGTTATAAATGGTTTACTACTCGAAAGTTTCTTTAATAGAAATCCACATCGTAAAAAAGGAATACCAAAACCAATCATTAAAAACAAAATTATGAAACGTAACGGTTACCCAAATAAACTAATCACTGGGTTTCCACATAGGTGAAAATATGGATATGGAAGAGAAATCTAACCATCATGTTCTAATGGAGAGTGGTAGAGAACATGGCTATGGAAAAGCCAGCAATCACAAAGCCATAAATTTGTGATGATCTAGGGTACCATCTGATTCATCGGATAAGGGCACTAGTACAACATTTTTTGTTTTCATGACCATTTCCCTAAAGTTGAAGAATTGGAATTAGAATAAATAATTACTTTATTTTGGCACAATCTCACTATTGTTCGTGCCTTGAACAATTTCCACTTCATATCTTAAATAAATGAAGTTGAATTTTTTATTCATGATGTGTTAAAAGATCATGTGATAGAATGATGGGTCATTCCATCTGTTTCAAACAAAAGTTTAGCAAAATTTAACAAATATACATAAGTCCGTCTTTATGAGGTTAATCGTATATGACAAAATGAACTTATACTTCATCTATCACGTCACTTAATAAAATAAAACTAGTTTCTACTAAACAGGGACATCCTGTAGGCCAGTAGTAGGAGAAAAAAGCCAGTCGCACTTCGGTTGTGGGTTCTATTCCAACAGCCTTGTTCGATGCGATGGGCTGTCACCCGTCCTGCAGGTTGTCCTTTTTCTAAAACTACATTACTATAAAATCCCATCAGTAATATTGAAAAATGTTCTATCCTTAAACAATACATAGCATATTTCCAACATAATCCATTCCAATATTTAGGCTTGTCTAAAATACTTCGATCCAAGCTCATAATATAAAGAAAATTATTACTTGAAATGTCATCAACTAAGCATGTGAATACCATCGTTTATCCCCCATATATCTTGTTGGTGACATTCCAATCATGTGAATACCTTAATCATGTATTCTCTTGAAAAATGAATACCCATTAAACCTTAGTGAAAACATGAATGATGTCAAAAGTTAACTCTTTCCACATACCAAAATCCAAAAATTCTATATACTCAATCCATTACATAACCTTCTCCTTATATCATTCATGAGCTCATGAATACTATCAAACATTTAATTTTCTCCTTATCCCTTCATTATGCGCATATCATCTACATTCCAAAAATATCTGAATAACCTTTAATGGATATCGGTACCATTAATCATACACTTTCAAAACTCAAGAAAAGACAACAGTGTAAGAATCCTTATATTTCTTTTTATTCCATAGTACCATGAGATTACTTATTCAACATTACACATGATAAACATGTAATAATTCCACTACATTCTTAAACTATTGACCGAGCTTCAACAATTCTTTCATCTCATATATCATTTGTAGTCTCTTCATCATCATCATCATCGGCTTTCTGGGAATCCTAATAGAAATGTATATACTATCCCAAGAATGATATTTTCCTGCATGTGTCATTTATTGTGAAGATAAATTACAGGTTAGTGGTGATTATAGAGGAGTGTAGGGACACAAGTTACAATGGACTGCATATGGTGGTTAGATCTTGGATATCAAGAGTTGGGATGTCTCAGCATTTAAACCTTCCATTTTTTTCTTATTTGGAAGTCTATTAAGTTGGGATTGTATTTTACCACTTTACATTTCAGTTTACACTAATGTAATCTTTTTATTCCACTTTGGTTTTTAATGGATGGTTATTACGCTATATAATGCTTCATTTCTTTTCATCTTATGCACTTATACACTGAGATGGTCGGGTTTATGTTTACAGTTGCAATAATAAGACACATCCAATGTTAGATATGCCTTTCTATGTTCTTCAACAACCAAAATCCAAAAGAGTGGGTCTTAGAGTAGTTACAGATTTAGACTAATTGATTTAGCCTAAGAATTTATGTACAATTACTAAAACATTAATGAAAAAGAAAAAATAATAAACCACAAAAATTAACATCCGAAAAAAAGAAAATAATGAATGGTTATTATGTTATAAGGGATAAGATATTATTAATGATTAATATATGATATGATAAATATTAATATGGTTCTTTTATAAGTTTATAATATGTACAAACACAATATAAGAGTTTGAAGAATGTTTTACAAAAAGGAAGAGCGAGGTAATTGATTTCTTAACTAAATTTCTTATCATTGTGGGATACTAAAAATTCATTTATTATACCACGCTATTATTATGTGGGTAATGAAATTTTATTATTTTATTATTTATTTCCACTTGTTTTATATGGATTTACTTTTTATGGACATAATAAAGTCATTTAATATTCCCCACCACAATGATATTATATCTATAAGGTATTTCATATCCATTTCAATTCAATAACTCATATTGTAATGTTATGCACCTAAGTTAACATAGATTATGTATATAATAAACATTTGAAATTTTATTTCATGATTCAATAATAATTTATAGTATTTTGTGATTTAATTCAAATTATTCCAGCCATGTGGATTTGAAATGAAATTTACCAAGAGTTAAATAATATGAAAACCCAATATCATTTTGTTAGGTTATATTAGTTTTTCACTATATTTGATATACTATGATTCTTCAGGGATCAAATTTTTAGTATATTATGTTCTATATCCATTTATAATATGTGTATTTACATAAACCTCACATAATATATTAATTGGTTAATTATTACTTCAACGGTACGACATTTGTAAGGGAATATATCAAAATTTAATTTTAATCGGGATTGTATATACCTAAAGATCCATTGAAATAAATTGTTTTAACATTGTTAAATAAACCATTTAATTTTATTATCCACTAGTTATTTTTTATCATTTTAATTTAAAATAATCATTATTCAACTCTTTGGTAGTTAAAATAATTTATAAAATGTTTTTAATAAAATCCAACTTTATTTCTCTCTTTGGGAAGAGATCTATTTTCTTTTAAAACATTGATTTCTAAAAATATTTTAAATTTTCCTGTCCTTTTAAAAATGAATTATTAAATAAAATTTTCCCAATATAAATTTATTTTACTAAAAATTGAAATCAACATTCATGGGTTTTTTAAAAAAAATAACATTTTAATTTTTCTAAATAATTGAGAGGAATCATTGTTTTAACTTGTACGAAATGAAAGGAATTGATAGCCATCATCATCAATAAATTGTATTAAACAGTCCTATATAATTTTAATATATTATTTTTAACGAAAATTAATTTAAAAATTAGTTATTATCAATTAGATTTATAAATAGGTTTTCAAAATGAATCTGATATTTTCTTTAATGATGCTTTTAAATATAATTTTTGTTATTTATAATCAAAAACAAAATAAAAAATTATTCTTAATCAATTGGGTTTATGTTGTATTTATAAAATAATTATTTTTAATATTAATGGTTGATGATCTTTTTATCTATATAATGTTTAGAAACTACCTTTCTTGATTAAATTTTTATTTTTATTAACTTTTACTTCGAATATTCAATTACCTATGATCATTGTACACTAAATATCCCGTAAATAACTGTAACACCATGATATTTAAAAATATATATTAATTTTTTAATAGAATGTATGACACAAAATACTAGTATTATAATTTAATATTATATACTGATACTTTATAATATATTTATTTTATAATAAATTTAATTTTGTTAATATCTTGTGATGCACACAAAACCGGTTTTATATGAAAATAAAAAAATAAAATATTATTGTAATTTGGCCATTATACCAAAGGTAATAAGTTGGTGGGTATGAATAATAATAACTAATTATTAAAATCTTTTTTTCTTTATTTATTATAAATATAATAATAATCATTTTAAAAAAAAGTTTCTTCAAAAATTGTATTTTTCAAATGAATGGTTTAGTCATTCTTTTCCCAAATATTTTATAATTAATTTTTAACAATTTTAGAAAAAATATTTTAAAAAATATGCATCATTTTCTAAATCATAATATGAAAATTATACTAGGTTTAGTTTTTTTATTTTTATAAATGTTTTATTTTTTGATGAATAGTGAAAATACATATTTTTAATTTAAATTTACCATTTCATTTAAATAAATATTAATGTTAAATTCTATTTTGATTTTGTTTTACAGTATAATTATTTCAGTTTGATATCAAATAATATAATAATGTAATTTTAATAATTTTCATATTTAATTTTGATTTAAAGGCACTGAAATCTATTGACCATATTCCCTTTAATAACTATTATCCTCATCACTTCTGTGAGATTAAATTTAAAATATTTTTTCCCTTTTTATGAATGGTATTCAAAAAAATAAATATATATTTTTAATTAAAATTATTTTCATTATATAATAAATTAAAATTAATTTTTTACCAAAATGATTTCTAAAAACATTAACAATTACTTATCATGGTTAAAGTAAATATAGAATTTTTTGGTAAAAAAATAAAATGTTATGGGTCAAAAAACCAAAAAACTTCTATAAATAATTTTTTCTTGTCATTTGTTTTATGTTTTACTCTATAGGATCACAAATGGTCTGTTATTGGAGCCTTTTAATATGAGAAAATGTCGGTAGAATTCATTTGTTTTAAAAAAATTCAATTGTCCTACTCACCTCACCTATCCGAAGCCACCATATCTCTTATCTTCTTCAAACCTTCACACTATTTTAGTTAGGCAAGTCCTTTACCAAATTATTTAAAAAAGTACGTTCCCTTATCTTATTATACTTAACTTTGGATGAAAGCCACCCTATGAAGGATTTTGGTGCAATCCTAAGGACATTGCCTAAATAAGTTGTATTATTCTTCAATAATCATCTAATAATTTATTGCATTCTTCACATAATTAAATTATTATTAAAAAATTATTATATAATATATATTCATTATAATGCATATATTTTTTTATGGTCATTGTCTTGAATATTATCCACTTCCATCAAATGGGTTATGAAATCATCATTCGTGTGTGCAATGTACTACCGCCTCCTTAACCACTACTGTTTGTTTTTTAAATAACACCACTCATGATTAGGTATGATAATGGATATAAAAGTTTATATATTACATTAATTCCATAATTTAACATATAACTTCATTATATCATATATATATACATTTTTTCATTCCAATTATTTGGGGATATGATAATATCTCTCATTGGTATGGCCGACCTCCACCTCACAAAGCGATGTGATTAGTCTTCCACTAACGTGTAGCATAGTAGGTGTTAAAGATATATTTAAATAATATATGTGATATAAATGAAATAACAATGGTATTTATGACATATTTTCCATTTTCAAAAGATATTATATCATTTTCATTCATACATTGAAAAATGATAACATCATTCATGTATGTGTGGACTACCGCATTTACGAAGAGATGCCACCATCTTTTCATCAACACAACACATAGATGATATATAAAAGTATATTTGAAGAAATAATATTTTTTCTATGATATAATGATCATTTTGGAAAGATAAAACATTACTAACCTCCTTTTCATAAAGATCATTCAAAAATGGAATCATTACTCATGCATATGCATGACCTACCATCTCCATGATCATAACGTACTTCATTTCTCAAAACAATTTTAATTATTTTTCAAAAATGTATAATTGATGTATAAATATGATAATTTTTCATGATTACTATTATTTATATAATGAAACTATATTACATTCACAATAACTAGTACATTTATGAAATAATATGAATTAGAAAACAAGGAAATTGAAAAATGTATCTATGAAAATAATGATAGAATATTAAATAATATGAGAAAATATGTTATAAAATATTATATAAGATATTATAAATATTAATATGTTTATATAATAAGTTAATAAAATGATTAATACCACTATAAATGAGGCTAATGAATGTTCATCCAAATAGAAGCATGAGGAAATGGATTTCCTCTGAATTTAAATTCCATTGAGAGTTATTTTTTGTTAAGAACCCAATCACTTTTATGTGGTGTATATTAATCCAAATTGACATGTAATATCATGATTAATTTATATTTATATTTATATTTACATTCAATTTTATTCATTTCATCCTAGGGGGTTTGACAAAAAAATTACAAGATGGTAAATGTTGTTGTACAATCTCAATTTCTTTTGTGATTTCTAATATTATCTTCATACAATCAATTTTTTGTAATCATATTCCATTGGAAATTATATTTCTCCTAAATATCCACATTATTAGCAGATGGATATGATTATTTCATAAGGTTTATAAATTTTTACATATCATTCTTCCGTTGAATGTTATTGGAATAAAAAAAGATTTTTTAATCTGTATCCATTACACTATCTGAATATTTTATAATTAAAAATATTGATTTAGGAATTAAATTGATTAATCCTTATATGAGGAATGCATTGGACCTACAATGATAGGGGACTCAAAATAATATGTCCCCTTCATTCATTTTTAGGTCAAATGAGACACATAAGTTATCCAAATTAAATGGGATTCTAACAATAGTTTTAAACTATCTTCTAAAATGTCTTGACAGTAGATTTATCATGGTTCCTATGATCATGTAATCCAATAATAAAAAATTTAATCAGTAAGTATTAATTTATTTTTATCTATGATATTTTTATTATGATATTATCTATGGATTCATTTCATTCAAATTTTATAGATTAAATGGAATGTATGATCATATACTTATCACGCCATATTGAATAATATTTATTGATACATGATGGATTCAGTTGTATATAACACTTAATAATAATTTTAGCTAACCGTTATTTATTTACCTTTCCCCATGATATGTAGAAGGGACTATGGAATGAGTTTTCAGGGATGCAATTAATTGTTTTTGATATATATATTGTTTTATTTTCTACTCCTAATGTAAAATGGGAATCATGTATTTATATAGCACTCCAATAGTTAACAACTAATTGGTGCTCCAGGATTTAACCATTTGTAACTATTAAACTATCATAAATTAGATTCTGGATCCAAGTTACAGGGTTTGGGATAAGTACAATTGCTATCATAAGATGTTTATTAGAAACAATGGGAACTTGATTAAGGAAAACATAGATTATGAAACATAACCCTGTGATGATTTTTGGGGATATATATTGAATAAAATCCTATTGTTTTGTTATGGATGATATTAGGTTCTATTACCTAGAAATACATCCCTTTAAAGATTATGCAAGTGTACATGGATCTATCATAGAGGTACATTTGGTTAATAAATCCGAAATGGGTTCATTAGATTAGAAATGACCTTCACAAAGATCAAAACATCAGGCCTTAACATGAACATGGTATGATAATCCTTGGGGATATGCTTTGGATAATTCGTATTTTCATTACAAATCATTATTAAGGATTATAAAACAATTTTATCACTAATGAAAACATATTTATGATTTTGAGATTAACAATGCATAAATTTTAATTTATGATTTGTTTGATAATATATTTGGTGTTATACATAATGATTTGAAATTATTAATTTCATTTTCTAATTCAATATATTAATTTTTTTAGAAATTGAACCCGGAAAGAAGAATAGTGCCTAAAATCTAGAAATTTAAGAGATTATCTGGAAGAGTATGCCAATATATCTGGTATTGAATCATATAAAATTCTGGTTATGTTATGGAAGCATAATCAGTTTATTAAAAATTACATTTCCATGATGGAGAAACCTATTACACAATGAGATTATTATATAATGAATAACTTTATACAACATAAGACCCTATAATTTTATGGTTATAATAATCAAATAGATTCTGATCAAAGGATTAAGTCTTTAGAGAAGATATATATAGACTTGGGATGCATGGAAAAGGAACCAATTTCATTTTCTGTGTATTTTCTAGATAGAAAAACTTGTCATTGGTGGAATCTGATCCCAAATACATGGGTGGAATATAAAATGGATCTCATGGAATGGAACACTTTTAAGGATACATCAATTGACCAATATTTACCTGTAATCAAATATCCAAGTAAAGTGAACATTCCATATATTAATGAAAAATAAGGAATATATTTTTTTGAATATGAAGATATCTTTACAATATTATTTGGGAATAAAATAGGTTAAATTTGCAACATATGGTGAAATATAGACCATTTATTTTATTGTATTACATTACATCTCAGAAGGGAAATATTCTCTAAATATTTTTATTCATATGATGAAATATTTTTATGTTATATCTAAAAAGAGAAATAATTATCCAATTATTATTTTCCTAAGAGAACTAGTATCTAAGACTTTTTATTCATATAATGAAATAGTGTTATGTATGATCAAGAATGATAAATAATTATCCAAGTATTATTTGTTAAAATGGAATCAAAATAATAATAGGATGGTAGACAACAAATATTTAAAGTGATTAAGGGGGGAAAGGATTTTCAAACATGTGATAACTGTTGAAAGAATCAAAATAGTATTTGAATGAACATAATTTGGGTTTTCTACATGTGTGGATATAAAGGAGACCATTTTTAGGATTATAAGGGAAATAAAAAAATATATAATGTGTAATAATTCCACATTAAGGATATGGGGAACTTTGAAAATTAATTACTAAAGCATCAAGAGAATATAACTCATAAGAAGCTAAAGGTTAAATGTCAAGCTTGTCCTATTTATTGAACTAAAGTGGAATGATAAATGTGTTTGTATTTAGATACATGAGTTATGTTACATTAATATTTTATCAATGATTACCTGGTTATGAAAATTATGAGATGTATAATGATTATACAAAAATAATTATTCATTAATGACTTGAAATCATATGTTGAATGGTAAGACTGACTGGAATAAATGATTTAGTGGAAAGTTGATGTTCTTTGAAAACACATGATTGAAGGAAATATAACCCTTACTGTGTTCCTAGTGTTGATTAATTTTTTATGGGATGAAGAAATTATTAATATGGATAAATTGAATAGGATAGTACTATATACCATGTATATAATTAAGAATTCATTTAAATTTAGTTTTATTTTATCATTAATATATTTAACAATCAATTTTGGAATTATTGAATATATTAAATAATCCTTGTTTTATGGAATACGAAATTATTTATGATTTTAATATGTTCTTATGGTAATGTTTGATGTTAATACATGATGTTGGTATTCAAATGTTTGTAATGTGATAATTAATACAAACTTCAGTGTGTTTTTGATAATAATTATGTGTTTATTTGTTATGTTTAATAACCTAGTTTCTATAGGTAAGTTTCTTAATCATTCAGAATGGAAATAAGGATAACCATTTATGGAATGATTTAGGTTGAGATTTGGATAAGGTTTCAACTATTAACGTATTACTTCAAAATATATATATTCATCGATAACATATGTTTATCATTTTTTCATAATAATAACTAGACATAATTGGAAGGACTTATTAATCTAGTTTGATTGTTAAAAATTAATTTTTTAGCTTTTGGAAAAAGAAATTCATTTTTTGGAAATTCATTTTTTAGAGTTAATGGTGATTTCGAAAAAGGTCAAATAATAACCAAAATTTGAAATTTTTTCTATGAAATGAGTTAGATCAATTATGTACATTTTTATAGGTTCACAATTAAGATAAAATAATAATTCGTCAAAATTATGAAAATCATCTTGAAATGAAATGTTACAATGTTAACATCCCTTTTTAGGATATCAATGAACTTTTCAATGTCTCTTTTATTTATGTATTTTTTGTCTTTAACCTTATCTGGATCCCTAAATTTCTTGTCATTAGTGTTCTTTATCACCCTCTATCAGTATTTTGGAAATAATATTATCTTTTATTTCATATTTTCATTTCTCACCAATTCTCTTCTATTTTTTAAAACTAATATGTTTTATTTGAGATTAATTTCTTACATACCTTTACCTTTATCAAGGTTATAATTGATTAACCCTTTCCCAAATTTGGGATTCCTAGATGCATATTTTGAAAAGGGAAATCCTTGATTATTGATATGAAGGCTATATTTTGAGGATGAAATTTATTTAAGGGGGTCGAAAAGGAAACCCCATGATTTTAAACTAAAAAATAATATTCAATAGCATGTATGAAATGAAGGACGGATCATAAAAGGGAATATAACATCATGATACATTATAATGTATTTTTCTCAACATTATTTTAACTTTGGTAATAAGATTTGATGTATGTAACACCAGGTTTAAATGAATGTACTCTATTAAAATATTATTTAAACATGAAAATTATTACCTTGATATTATGTTGTAATTCATGAATATTACTAAATATTTATAAAAATTATTATTATTTATTGATTAACAATAAAATAATATAAATTTAAAAGAAAAATAAATGTTTTAAAAAAAATGTACTTTTCAAATTGGCAGTTTTGTCATGATTTGAAGACATAATTTAAAATTCATTATTCCAATTTTTAGAAACATTATTTTTTTAAACATAATATATTTTTAAAATCACAATATACACATTATCATAATGTTAATTTTTGGGATTTTTCTAAAATATTTCTTTTTTTATTAATAGTGAAAATACAAAATTTTAAATGAAAAATGCCTTTTCTTATAAAACAATTAAAAAGTTAAATTAGATTTTGAATTAATTTTAATGTAACATTATTTAAATTTAATATAAATTAACATAATTTATATAATTTTAATAATTTTTCTTCTCAATTATGATATAATTTTTTTTAACATTTGAAAATTTTCTCTATAAAAACATGATTTCTAATCACATTTGTAAGATTAATCTTAAATTAAATTTCACCCCATGTGTGAATTTTTTTTGGAAAATTGATTTCATATGTTTAAATCATCCAAATTTATGTTAACTAATAACATCAAAACATTTTTTTACTTAAATCAATTGTAAAAACAATAAAAAGTAATTAGAGTGGTTGTGGTAAAAATGGATTTACAGTGGGTTGAACTAAACTAACAGTGGTCAAAATAACCTAAATATTTTTATAAAATATATTTTTCTTCTTATTAAGAACATATCCTATATATTATTAATAATTTAACATTATTAAAGACTTATGACATGAAGAAAACATGGGTAGAATACATTCTTTTCAAAACATACATATGTGGTACTCACCACACCAATAAAAACCAACCCCCTTTATTATCTTCTTTACATAATAATACCATTTTTAATTAGACCTGAACTACTTAAATATCTTCCTAACATACCTCCCCTAATCCTATAATATTTAATTTTTTTACAAGTACAACCTAGGAATACATTTTCTTTAAGCACAAGGAGGTTGTTTGAAGGAGTGGTACTGTTCTTCAATGAGTGTTTTTAATTTAATTATTTCTCAAACTCCTTAAATTATTCATAATACATTATTATATATTATGATCAGTATATTAGATATAATTTTTATTATGTTATTTTAATTTCATTTAATGATCTCCACTTTCATAACATGCATTACAAAATCATAATTCATATGTATTATGGATTAACGCCTCCCAAAATGATGTCATTCTCTTTCCTGTTACCAAATATCGTGATTGGGTATGATTATATATATAAATATAAATATATTATATTTATAACATATTATATAATTTTTTTATTATTTCCTATATACATTTTTTACTTTTCATTATATAGGGTATACCATAACATCACCCTTGTTTGCCAAAGTCTACCACCTCACTAATCGATGTGATTCATGTTTCACTAGTGAGTAACATGGAAGGTGATAAGGATAATAAAAATGAATATATGTGATTTAAAAGAAAATAATTATGGTAATTTGGAATTATTTTTAATGTGAAAATAAAATATATCATTTTCTTATAAATTGAGAAATGATAATGTTTTTTGTGTATGTGTATACTACATTCTTCATGATGTGATGTGGCTTTCTTTTCTTTACCACACCACGTTTATGATATAAGAATGTATATTTAATAAATTTATATTTTATATATTATATTATGATAATTATTTAGAGATAAAATATTACATACCTCCTTTAAATAATGATCATTAAAAAATGGAAATGTTATTAATGTGTATATAACCCATACCGCATCTATGATGGTAACATAATTAGATTCTAAAAACCATAATTTTTGATTGGTAATAAATTTATAATTGATATATTAATATGGTAATTATTTTACGATTATTATTCTTTAGATAATGAAATAATATAATATACAAAATAAATTGAACATTGATGAAAAAGAGAAAATGAGAAAACATGGTAATTAAAACATTAATCAATGAAAATTTGGAATTATTATTAATGAAAAGGTTATAATAAGTTACAGAATAGTGTTATATGATATTATACATAATAATTATATTTTATTTTAAGTTAAAAAACTATTAAAACCCATTATACACTAGGTTAAAAAACATCCAACCTAATGGAAGTGTAAGGTAAGAGATTTTATACCAATTTTCATTCCACTGAGTCTAATCTATTATTTTACACCAATTAATTTTTATGTGGTGTCTGTACTACCCCATTAACATGTAATATGATTATTCATTAATACATCATACTATTTTATGTTTCTATTCTAGTCATTTCATCCAATAGTATTTGGACTGAGAATTTCCAAGTGCGAAAAGTTATTGTACAATGTCACATTCTTTTCTAATTATTCATATTATCTTGAAACTATAAATTTATGTTAATCATTATTAATTTAAAATTACATATATCTTTAATGTAAATATTATTTCCCAATGGATATGATTATTTTCTAAACTGTATATCATTTTTAATTATAGATTTTACTTTGAATGTTATTATATTAACTAAGGAAATATAGATAACTTTTTATCCATTACTCGATAAAGATATTTAATGATAAAGAATATTTATTCATGAACTAAGTCTACTCTTAGATATTTGGGGAATTATTTGAAATTATATTTATGGGTGGGTCACAGTATAATATTTCCCCTCAATGGATAGGTATATCTCATGTGGTATATCTGTTGGCCTAATTAAATGTGTTTCAAAAATTAAATTTATACATTCTTATAAAAGGTATTCATAAAATAGTTATCATGATACATGGGATCACAAAATTTAATAACTATGCATTTCATTCATTAATATTTTTTTTATTTTTACCCATGATATTTTTAGAAAGATATTATCTGTTAATGAATTTTATTTTTGGTTTTATTATTAACTTACATGTGTGTTTAATTATTTACCATTTCATGTTGTGTATTTTTATTTATTCATGATATATTATTTTTCACCTAACCATTACTTGGGATTTTGGCTCACCCTTATTTTAATTAATTTCCAATTGATATAAAGAAAATATCATCAAATGAGTTTTTCATGTGTTCATTTCATGTTATATTGTTATATACACTATTTCATTTTCAATTACTAGTATAAAATGTTCATCAACTATATTTCTTATTCTTGACTACTACTAAATTGATCGGCCCTTCAATATTTACCTTTTATAACTACAAAAAATTTTATAAAGAAGACACTGACTATGAGTTTTTGGGGTCGGTCATTTCAATATCTATATTCTTTATCATGGATATAGTTATTTCATAAGTTGTACAATACATATATGTACGATGTTCTATTTTGAATGTTATTTTATTATATATGATAATAATAATAATAATTTTTTATACATTACTAAATATAATCATTTTCCGATAAGTTAAAATGATGAAAATGTAAATCTATTATTCAATATTTGATGAATGATTTGTAAATACATACACTGGTGGGGCATAGATATTGATATCTTCTCTTTGAATCAATAGTTTCATGAGATGAATCAATTTTATAACCATATCTAAATTTTTTTACTGTGTATAGAAACCAATCAATTGTAATTGGTCTTAAGAAATGATCAATTTGGTATAAGTATCATTATTCCTTAGATCAAGACATCAAATAATTTATAACATACATCATTAAAAATTAATTTATTATTATCTATGATATTATAATAATCCTTTTATTTATGGACACAATTCTTTCTCATTTTATTTATTAAATTGAATTTGTTTTAATTAATTTATGTTTCCATATAGATTATGTATTATTATATCACGAGAATCATATTTTTTAAATGTCATGTGGGATTAGTTATTAACATTTACAGATTTTTTATCCCTTATATTACCATGAAAGTCAAATTGATTACATGTATTTTTTTTATGTTTTGTATCTTCACATGTTTACTATTAATTATCTTATCTTGATAGTGAAAATTTTTAAACAGCATGATTGTTAAATTATTTATGGTTGCATATTTATTATTAAATATCATATTGTGATATTCACTTTATTTAAATGGAATGTCAGTTCTATTATTTCTATTGAAATATTTATTATGACTTATCTTATAAATATACTCATGTTTTTAAATGGAATGTGTGTGTTTTATATAGTATTAAATGTTTATTTTTCATATTTATTCATGATCTCTTTAATTGTACTTAACCGTTATTGAGAATCAGATCTTGCCATTATTTTCCCTTTCCCAGGAATATAGAAAATGAACTAGAAAGGATATTCATGGATATGATAGAGATATATAATGATATTCAATAAATACATTGTAATATTTCTTTTTTCAAATTCAATACATGATTCAAGTGTGTATCTTGTTTTCCAAGAATACAAATCTAATTGGTCATCCAGGAAGAAATTCCTTGTACAATATTCCAATTTAATAAATTTAGACATTAGTTCCACGATACTATGTTAGTGGTTACTATTATTGGTTTTATATAAATTTTAGAAGAAACCATTGGAACTATATTTAGGAAAATATAAATTAAGGATCCTAACCCTATGATAGACTTCATATATACACATAAAAGAACAACCAATTTATTTATAGGGAATATATTATTTATATTTTTCAAGAAAAACATCCCTTTTGATATATAAAATTTTATGTGGTACTTTATAATTTTTACCTAGGTGGAGTAACTCTGAAAACAGTTCATTAGGATTAACCCAGTTGTCACATGGTGCAATGCAATGAGCCTTACTACTGAACTAGTTTAATACTATAATGTTATATTCTTAGGATAGTTTAGAAATACATTAAAAAAATTATATTGGATTTGAATATATTATTAAAAATAATGAACCAGGATAAACTAAAGATGACTAATATTAAAAAAAGGTTTTGTGATTTAAAATTCTTATAAATGATTATATAGTGTTCCTGCAGTAATTATTGTTTCTCATAATAATCTTTTTTTTTTGTTATTTGAATGCTAAAACCTAAAACATTCATGTTAGCATTGTAAATAAAATTTAAATTTGTTACTACGAGTAAAAAAATGGTATGACTATAGGAGAAAATTATATAATTATTATTCCTAATCATTTATACCAAAATATTATTAAACAAATATCCCTTTACAACATATCAATGTTATAAAAGAAGTTAGGCATGGAGTTTGATATGAAATTGGATACTGGATACCATGTGGAATTATGGTTTCATTTCATCCATGCTAGAAATGTTAAAAATTACATTAAGGAATGTGTTATAGTTGAATATAAAATCCATTCATGCATGGAAAAGAAATGTGTAAATAACAAATTTTCTTGGGAAAACAAAATGTATTATAGAAGTAAATAAATATCATCATATGGATATATTTATAGATCTTTCTATTAAATGTGGTAAACCTATTAATTATCCAATTCAATGAAATATTCCAAATTATAACCTCAATTCCATATTAGGTCCTACGTTAAAATAAAACAGATGAAGTATTTATATATTATAATTTAGTAATTAAATTACAGATCTATTTAACTAATTGTGTTGTGGTTATAATAATCATGAATCACCTAATGATTGTGTTAGCTTTTATATTTTTATTTGTCTTTATTAAATTAAGAGTTATGTATACCATTATGGGATTATGAATTTATGATTGATCATAATATCATAGTCTTAAACACCTATGTTTAGTTTTAATGTGATGAGAGTCTACCATTATTATGGATATTTTGGGGAAAATTTATGAAAATAAAAACTATTAGTTTAGTAACTTATTTAGTTAAGATTTTATTTGATAAATAATGATTATAAATTCTATATACATAATTTTAAAGGTATTTAGAACATTTAGGCTTGATATGATCATTAATGAAATTTTAATAATTATAAAAAAAATATTATAATAATTTTAACAAAAATATAAAATATTGAAATCCATAGTAAAAAATTTATTAAAAAATATATTTAATTCAATGATATTAAAAATATGTTTTTGGGAACATTTTAGGAATTATATTAATATAGTTTTATATAAAGTAAAACCCATATGATGGGTGATAACCCTTCATTTATGAAAAAGACTTTGGGCTTGAACACACAATTGAAGGATGATTTGGGTTTAACTCTAACCACTAGATTATGTGATATCCTAGATAATATTTAATTTATCATAATATTTGACAAATAAATATTCTTGCTGAACAAATAGTGTTACTGTTGATGATTACAAATTAATTTGTTATATTGGATAACTTGTTCTAATCATATTGGTTTTGAAATATAGCTAGAGATTGAAAAAAAAGAATTTTTAATATTTTACTAATATTATGATCCATTAAATGTTATTTTTAGTGCCTCAAGAATAGAATATTTCTTTTTCTGGATATCGATTCAATGGATTAAGGGATGAATTATAAATTCATTTAAGAATAACCCATGGATGAAATTGTGCATTTGAAAATAAAAAAAATGAATTAATTATATTTTTTGTATATTCATAGGGAGTACAATAATTCCTTATCATTTGGATATTAATCTTCAAAGAAAACTTTTATCTTATGAAATTCATATCTGATTAATAATATAGTCTTTAAAATCATAACAAATAAATGGTTTTGAGGTCTTTAACCTTCAAATAGTCATTCAATTTCTTATAATCACTGACCCTTTCCATTCTATATAATTAATAATTCATTTTCCATGTATATTTTGTCACATGACACCAATTTTCTAACATATATACAAACCTAGATATGTGTTATTCTATATGACCTTTATACTTTTTATCTCTTATTAATTTCAATTTTTATTAATTTTATTTATGACATGCGTTTTCAATAAAAGAATTTCCAATTATCAAAACCACGATTGCTGAGATGAAGATTATATTGTGAAGATGTGATTTATTTAAGGTAGGGTTATTTTAATACCCAAATGTTCTAAAATATGGAAATTTTATTTGATATAATTTGTGACACAAAACACTAAGATTAGACAACTCATAAAATATATTTCATTATATTAAATATATTTATTAACATTTGAAACACTCAAACTTGAGTTTAAATGAGCCATAATATAGTTTATTATTCTAAAATAGTTGATTAATGGTTTGTATTAATATTAATAAAAAATTTATGAAAATAATTGTTATCTATCTATTAAAAATAAAATAATAATCGTTTAAAATAAAAAGAAATGTTTTCTAAAAAAATGTAATTTTATCTAAAAGATTGTTTAACCGAACATTGTGCAAATAATTTGAAGATAAATTTTATCAAATTAAAGATTTCTTTTTTAAAAAATATATTTAATTTTTAAATAATCATATCAAAAATATATTTGGTTTAACATTTTAATTTTTTTGATTTATTCAAATTATCCTTTAGTAATGAAAAAATGCTAAATTGTAATTGAAAAATGCATTTTTATTTAAGCAATTTATAATCATAAATTATATATTGTATTGGTTGTAAAGTAAAAATAAATAAATCTTATATCTATCAATCCAATTTTTTCATTTTCATAATATTTATATTGAATTATTATATAAAAACATTTTAAAATATAAAAAAGTTTCTCGTTGATATTCACTTTTCTTGTCGCATCTACAAGATTAATTACAAATTAATATTTTAAACATATTTGAATGGAATTTAAAAAAATGGATTCTCTATTTATAGTATTATAGGATATAATATATAATAATTTCAAATTAATAATGAAAAAAATTAATAGGGAAAACAATAAAAATTATTTAATATGATTAATATAAAAAAAGATTTACTGGGTGTTAAACTAAAAAAAATAATTGTTACATTGAACTAAAAATATTTCAAAAATATATTTTATGGCCATATATCAAAACAATTATTTCTAAGTCTCTATAAAAATTCATTTCTCAACCATTTTAAGGTGAAAGAAATGGGTATGAATTTTTATTCTCAAAAGATACAATTAGGTCACTTGCATCACTTACAAAAGCCCACCCCAACTTTTATCTCATTCACACCATCGAACCATTTTTGATCTTCCATGACCAGCCAAAATCACTTATAAAATTCCATCATAACAACCAGTATTCCTTATTTTTCTATTAAATACTACATAGGAATTCTTTTTGTGAAAATGTAAGTAGGTTACATAAAAAATATATAATGTTATTTAATGAACATTTTTATTTTATTTCATCATCCACCACCTTAAAAAATTAATAAACCATAATGATATAATAATTGAAAAATATAAATACAATAATATTTAGTTATATATTTTAATGACTTGAATCCATAACAATTTCCGTCAAATGTTTTCTGATACCATCCTTTATGTGTATGGTGGAATACCGTCTCGTGAACTGATGCCATTTGTTTTTCCATTACCACCTCTCATGGTAGGGTATAAAGATTGATAGTATATATATATAAATAATTTATATTAAATAATTACCAATATTAAGTCAAAATATCTTATATAACTTCTTAAATTATAATTCTTATAGGATTTTATAATGTTGATCATGTGTATGGTGGACTACCGCCACACGTAGCGATGTGATTCGTTTTTAGTATTGGTTTACATAGAAGGTAATAAGGAACATTTTAAGGTATATATGTGATATAAATGACATAATTATTAAATTAATGTAATATGTTTTTTTATAAAATTATTATATGATTGTTTATTTCTTACCATTTCACTCACATGAAGATTAAATCATCAATCATGTACGCGTGGACTACTAACTTCTTGAAGTGTCACTCACTATTTATAAACACACCACGTGGATGATATGTATAAGTATATTTAATGAAATACTATGGTATTTCTTAACTTATCACCATTCTTTAACATTAAAACACCACTTATCTCTATTCAATGATAATTGTTGAAAAAATGGAAACATTACTCATGCGTGTGTATGACCAATCATATACATTGTAATAAAGTACATAATTTATCAAATACATTTTAATTATTTGTATTAAAAATTTTATTTATCAATAAATATTTTAATTATTTCATGGATATTATTTTGAAGGTGATAGAACTGTATAATATGCATAAGAATTGGAACTTTCAGGAAAAAATCACAAATTAAAAAACAAGGTAATTAACAGAGAAAACAATTAAAATAATGAACATTTTAACCATCAATGTAAAATATGCTATAAAATAATAATATATGATATTATAAATATTAATATTTTTCTCTTACAAGTTAATAACATGTTCAGAGAAACTGCAAATGTGAATGATGAACAATCTAGAAAAATAAAGCATGATGTTATGAATTTCTTATCTAAATTTCCATTCCTTAGGTTATAAATCAACTTTAATGATTATGTCATGATAATATTAGGTATATAACGTCCAATTATTACTTTATTTTATATAAAAAAAGGTTTTATGAAGTGTTTTAGTAGATACACATAACAAATATATTTATTAATCCCTACTTCAATGATATGATTTTTGAAGTGGAATTTATCACAATTTCTCTTCATTGAGGAATATTGTAATATTATGAATATAATTTATCTTAAATAGTGTATATACTTCCAATTTTATATTTAATTTCATGATTAGTTAAAACAAAATATAGTATCAGTTAAAATTTTAATTATTTCATACATGGGGTTTTGACATAAAAATAACCATGTGGTAATGAATTTCATATCTCAATTTATTCATGTTCAGTTATATTAATTTTACCTTGCCCTTGATATTCAATTATTTTGTGTTTATTTAATTTTTACTATATTACGTTTTATATAAATTTATTATATATGGGCTTAGATATGATAAACATAGTTGTTCATTATTTATTCTCACTTAAATTTTATGATAATTTTAGTACTTTATTTCAAAACATCATTTAAATTAGGATTGTTTATCCATGAATTTCCACTAATGGAAGTTATTGGATCATTTATTAATATAACATACAATTTTCTTCTCATATGGTTATTCTTAAAATTTTTATATTAATTTTACTATTTTTCCACTCATTGTTACTTAAGATAATTGAGAAAAAGATTGTAAGAAACTATAACTTTTTACTCTCTCTAGTTGAAAGTCTGTTTTCTTATGAATCCCCATTTTATAAAAATGTTTTCAAAATCATTTTAACATTTTACAAATGATTTATTAATGAAATTTTTAACTTTTTATATATATTTTTTTAAATAATTATTCATTTCATTTTCAAAATAATTCTTATTTTTATTTACAAAAAATGTTAAAGGAATCATTGTTTTAACATATATAGAATGCTCATAATTTATATCCATCATGACCACTTTAATGTTTTAAATATTTAATTATACGTTTCTATGATTATTTTCAATTATAATTAAATTTAAAAATTTTATGAACTTTTAGTTTTTTAAAATTAATTTCAAAATGAAAAAATATTTTTCAAAATAATGTTTTTAATGATATTTGTATGGTATTTCTATTCATCAATGACCAAAGATATTTTTATTTGTAATATAATTGGTATGTTTTTTATTTATACCGTCCTAATTCTTCTTATGGATATTTTATGATTATTTTGACCAATGAAAATATGGAATATCAAATTAATAAATAAGTTTTTAGTCATTATCATTCCCGTAAAATTCTTACTGACATGTGATTATTGGACATTAAATTTCCCCAAAATATCTATATTATTTATGATGGAAATTATTATTTCATAAATAATACATCACCTATACATATGGTATTCTACATTGACTGTTTTTTTCCTAGGAAAATATTGATAAATCCATATTACTCACCCAATAAAGATATTTGATGATAAATAAAATAATTCATGAATTATATCGATTATTCAATATATGAGGAACGCCTTGGACATGTAGAAATTTATAGAACCTAGTTTTTTATAGTTCTTTGATTCCTCAGTATTATAATGAGACAAATCATGATGCCTATGATCATGATTCCGAACAATTACACATTCTATTCATTGAGAATTCACATATAATTATCCATGTGATTTTTATAATGACTTTATCTCTGGTTGAATTTTTTTCTCATTTTATTGATTAAATGACATGTTTTTTTAGTTATTTACCTATTAATATTCATTATTAATAATATTATCACGATAACCATGTTTTTAAAATAGAATGTGTGATCATTAATTTACCTCTCCATATTGAACATTCTATATGTTTTCATTATTGTAAAATTGATTAAATTTCATCTGTTTTGGGTTATTTATCACTACATATTTATTTTTCATTATCTTATCATGGTAGTAATGTTGTTTAATTGGAATGTGTGTATAGTTAATTAAAATTAAATATTATTATTCCTTATAATATCATTATATTCAAACTGATTAAATTCAATGTGTGTTCAATTATTTACCTTTCCCTTTTTATTATTCTTTATATTATCATGATAGTCACATTTTCAAATATAATTTGAGTCCATTTATTTTTGTTTCCTGGTTTTTTTATTTTTATTGATTAATTATTGAATCCATTATATGAAACCCTTACCGATCAATCGAGTTCACCCTTATTTTTTTTCCTTTCCCAAAAATACAAGAAGTGCATTGTAATGTCCTAGAAATTATGTGTAATTTTTTTAAATTATAAGGAATTATTTTGATACCAGAATCTTGGGAATCACCTAATTTATTTCCTGGTTAGCTCATAGGATGATTTTGAATATTTTTAAGTACATTTATGTAAACTTGTGACTGGGTTTTTCTAACTTTTAAACCGGTTATCAGATCCAAAATATGAGGAAACTATTGAACTCAGAACATCGGGATTCGCCTAAATGATACCTAACATCGACCGCCATGGGTTGATTGTAAAATATAATATTCATAATTTTCAGAAAAATAATAAAATCACATAAAAAGTTATTTTATTTATTGTTGGATGGTGACCCGGTGGTGATATGGTATGGAAACAAAGTGATGACGAGTTGCATTAAATAAAGCTCAACAATGACTTGTAAACATGTTGTATAATGATGCATTAAACAAATCCTAACAAATACGCTCTTTCATAAATGAAACTACTTAATCACGTGACGATGCTGTGTAATAGAAACACTACAACATTTTTTCTTTTAATGGTTTAATGCATCAGAGAAATGAGGATAAATTAGTGGAACTCCTTTGATGAACCAATAGTGAGAATTATCTGCAATGACGAATGATGAATAATGGGGAATCACCAGTGAATTCGACACACATTGAATAATGGAACCAGAAAGTAACTAACACCAATAGAACATGAACCCCCACAGACGGACCACTTCAACAACAAAAATATTTGATTTAGGGGTTTTTTGTTTCATGATTTCCCATTATTCATTATAAAATTATGAATGTAGATCAACCCAAGAAGATGTTCATCCGAATATTGATCGTTCTTGTAGGGGGTGTATTTTTCCTAGGATTTTTGTATCGAGGTTAATTAAATTATGAAAGAACATCAATTCTATATCCCTTGTTTTTAAACCTCTAACTTGGAGGGTGCGGTCTGACATGAAGAATTCATGAGGCCCTCCGCCTTGTGAATTTTCTTATGTTCGTCATGGATGCATATTAGAAATGGTTGAAACAAGGATTCGAGGCCATCACATAGATGATGGAATCCCCAGGAGGCCATACGTGCAAGCAACGTGAATAACGGACCACCAGAGCAGATCCAGTGGTCTACGGAAGAACCCACTGGTGCATTGGTGGTGACCCGCGACAACGGCTACTAGTGGGTGTTTGCGTTCCAAAAATGTTCCACAGAAGAAGCACTAGGGCAAACTCAGGCCATGGCGGTGAAAAAAGAGCCACCGACCTCCTTTCTAGTGGCTGGCATAAGGCGGATGCGACCACCCAGCCGCATCGCACTCAGAAAAGACCGCAGTCAATCGACCGTGGCAGAGGAGGTGGAACTAAAAATGATTATAATGGTAGGGGAGGGGGACGTGACTTCTGTTGGCATGCCATCCAGGTAATAGATGGCCCACACTTGGTTGGTTGGACTAGAGGTGACCGGGTCACCGAGCGACCTAGCAGGATGGACCCCTACTGAACCAGGTTTAGTCTAGTGAGGCACAATGGGCTTGGCCCACTATGTTGGTTGTACTGGGCCGACCCAGACCCAATACTGGGTCAAGTCTAGTCAGTTAAACTAAACCAGGGCATGTGGGGCCCCTGGATGGGTTGGTCATGTAGGTCCAACCGGGTTAGACCAGACCTAGACACAACTATCCCTTGTTTACTAAAATTCCAATAACATACAAATTAGTAATCAAATTAATTATAAATTTTCAGTTTTGGAACCCTTGCGATGAGGTAGATATTTTGGCATACCATAAGGAGGATTTCATGGAAGTTGGAATAAGACAAATGGCTTGGTGATCTGTTCTCCTAAAAATCAACTACACTGCGTGTTGAAACCCTGCAGTTGGATGAGACTTTAAGACTACTAAAATGAGACCCTATGTGGATCAACTACATTGTCCTAGTGGGATGAAGATCTTTATGACTCAGTAGGCCCTTGATGGTAAGAGGTTCTGTGTGACCCGGTAGACCCACGACAGTCTACAGGAGAAGTACCTCAGTATGGACTAGGTAGGAAGCGGCTCTCTGTGACCCCCATGCCCATGGTGGGGAGAGGCTCCATGTGACCCAGTATACCCATGGTACTCATCTGGGATGAGTACCATAACAACCCAAGGTTATCGGGAAGCAGCTCTATGTGAACAGATAGACCCATTGTACTCATAGAGGAGGAGTTCTCCAGTAGCCCAAGGTGTTTGATAATATGACTAATTGGTCCTCCTTTTCATTCTCTATATTATACCTTGTGTGAGCTGTCTTTATTTATGGTTTTCCTTATGGATTTATTTTTCATCTTTCATTATTGTTTTGGGGTCCCTACTGAGTATATTGTTACTACCCCTTGCACAGGCTTCACCTGTACGTGTTGTGTCTGGTGTAGATGACTAATGACTTGGTGGAGGACTTTGTGGCCTAAGACCAGGTGGTGCCTAGTGTGATCAGGTTGTCCAGATGTGCTTCTATGGATTCCAGTAGCTACTATAAACATACCCATCATGTGGGTTTTTCAGTAGATGACTTTCAGTGATTCCTTTTACTTTCTTGTTTTCATTTCTTCTTTCATTTGAATTGTATTATGGACCATTTTCCTAAATTTTTTTCTTTTAATCAGTGGGTGTTTAGGTTAATTCATGTTTAACTTTACAACTTTGGGATTTGGTTGTGTTTGATTGCATATAGGTACTCAAGAAAGTACCTCCACATGCAGGTTGACACCTTCGACGCTAGTTGCCAACCCATGAACTTCAAGATGTGGGCTTGGGGGATGTCAAGGAATGACCCTGGGGGATGGGTCATGAAAAATTGGTATCAGTGGTGGTCGGTTCTACCTCAATGATCAGGAGTTTGTTTTTTTACTTTTGGAAAATGGTGTAAAATGTTTCGAGTTTAACTTTCAGATTCGGGTAGTCCAGTGATGGTGCGATAGGCCACGTATCCATAAACTAGGACCTTGAATTCTACTTTTTGGCTCTATACATAAAAAAAATTGTTGCATTCATCATATATTAATTGAATTTTTCCTCATGGTATTGTTGAATTAATGTTAAATTACAACATATAATCTATTACCATGGTACATCTTGTTATGTTTTAGGATGCCTCTATGCACCTAGCCATCTAGGATTCCAATGCGTGATTGTGAGGACATCCCACCTAGTGATGAGGTGTCGGTTCAAGGAACAGTGCTAGTGATGGACCCTTTGAGTGGTTCACTAGTGTTTCAACCACCTATTGATTGGTAGTTACTACCGGTATTACTAGTATAGGATGCATGTAGGCTCAGCGCCTTACATGAGTTCAAGAGACAGAGACCTCCAATTTCTGGGAGGAGATAGGCTCTCAGGCCGCTATGACCTAGCTGGAGGCGGTGACATGGGTCCTCCTATTATTTATGACACCACTGGACAAGATGTTGATCTTAGATGCAAGCCTTCTTCAGGGATCGGATAGGAGATGGTGGATTTTGACGATTCAGATTCATGATGAGGGGACACTCTCCGAAGATTATTTCGAGTGGATTTTATAGGAGGAGTTATTCCCTATGACCTTGTGCTCAGTGATCATACAAGATATGCTTTACCTAAAGCAGAGAATCATGTTAGTTCTTGAGTACTCGATGAGGTTTACATACCTCTCCCACTACTTCACAAACATGGTGCAAGACCCTTTCATTAGGGCTCGAACCATCGAGCAGGGACACTGATGGGAGATTAGGGAATCTATGATTTCCATTATAATCTCTAATCAGTATGTAGTGCTAGTGGGATCTCTTGAAGTAGAGAGATTCCTCACAGAGTAGACACCAATGGTTAGAGCTACCACCAGGCAATAGGTGGCCGAGTCATCCAAAGAGGGAAGCTGATGGATGACACTAAGGTCCAAACATTTCAGATCATCTGAAGGGTGACCCTATAACATAGGATCAGTGGTGCAAGGCCAAAAGTGATGTGGGGGTCAACAGAGGAACATGTCATGCTACTTGTGTAGCGGTTAGGGACACAATTCTCATGGCATCCCAACTCGCCACATAAAATATTAGTATATGGTCATGGGACCTCCAAGTTAGAGGTAAAGGTTCGAACGAGGAGGTCCACAAGGTGGAAGACATGGAAGTGGAGAAGGTCGAGTAGTAGGCAGTGGGTGAAATTTCGAGGTACTACCACAACCACCCAGGGTGGTCCTACATGGGCTCAGGGAGCCGATAGACAAGGGACTGATTAGCTTCAGGAAGTGGATGCCTATGACCACAGTGCACCAGATATGATTGGAGGTGAAATATGTTTCTTCTCCACCTTATCCTTAGTATTTATAGAGACAAGTGTTAGCCAATCTTGATTTGGAAAAGACATATTTTGTGTTATGGAGATTCTGGTGGAGCTGTTGGCTCGATAATTATGATTAGAGACTCCTATAAGAGGGGATTCGACAATTACACACTACTGCCTGTAGTGTGAGCTTACTCAATGAGGTGAGAGATTTGGCTGGGATATCCCAGTAGCGGAATCAAGGGCTTATGATTTCATCTTCAGTATGGACTGGTTATCTATAGTCTAATATCAGACTGAATTTATTAGTTTCCATGTTATGTGTGTCCACTAGGATGGGACCATGTTTTCCTACACCGACAAGAAGAAAAATTTTACAACACCAGAAAAAAAATTTCAGAGGAGGGTGCAGTCGATCACTCACCAAGTGGCTAGCCTCACCCTCACTGTGGTGGATGAGGGGAGTCCAAGCTTTCATGTAGTGGTTGAAGAGTATGAGGAAGTATTCCCTAAGGATGTTTCAAGACTACATCCTCGAAGAGATGTAGATTTCTGCATCAATATATACCCAGTACAACATTGATATCTACACCACCATATTGGAAGGCTCTCGTAAAGAATTTTGAATTCAGGGTTCGGCTTGTCAAATTATAGGATAAGGGATTCTTGTAGCCCAAAATTTTACCATGGTCAGCCCGAGTGTTTGTTTCCAAGAATGCAGACCGGAGTTTGGGGCTATGTGTGGACTTCTGACACCTGAACTAGGTTACCATGAAGAAAAGTATCCATTGATGAGGATTGATGAACTCTTCGATCAGATGAAGGGAGTGAGGTGGTTCTCAAAGATAGACCTCATATCAGGCTATTATTATCCCCAATTACACGATGAGGATGTACCAAAGACAGACTTTAGATGCAGTTATAGCCACTATAAATTTTTGGTGATGCCTTTTGATGTGAACAATTACCCATTTGTGTTCATGGGACTCATGAATAGAATATTCCCACATTACCTTGATCGGTTAACCTTAGTCTACATTGATTCAATCTTGGTGTAATCTACGTCGGATGAGGAGCACATTATAGAAAAAAAGATAGTCCTGTATACACTCCGAGAGCACCATCTTTATGGTAACCTCTCAAAGTGCCAATTCTGGATTTTAGAGGTTCACATTCTAGGATAAATAATCTCTGAGGCTAGTGTTTCAGTGGATCCATCAATGATAGAGGCTATGCTGTCATGGGAGCCACCCAAGAGTGTGACTAAGTGTTGTAGTTTCTTGGGGTTAGCTTCATACTATTGGAGGTTCATGCTCGAACTTTCAAAGTAGTATCACCATTATCATCCGTAACATGGAAGTGAAATCACTTATTGTGGATGGAGAAGTGCCATCAGAGTTTCTTAGAGCTAAGGTGGAGACTGAAGAGTGACCTTATCTTGAGTCTACTAGAAGACGATGTTGGGTATATTGTTTTCTGTGATGCATCAAGGAAAATACTGGGTTGTTTCCTATGGTAGGAGTGAGTTCTGATCACCTACGGCTCACAATAGTTGAAGAAGCATGAACAAAACTTTGTGACCCATGACATGGAGTTAGAAAAAGTTATATTTTCTTTGAATATGTGGTGGCACTGCATGATGGGTTAATTGTTTAACATCTACTCCAACCGTAACTGTCTTATGTATATATTTTGGATTAGGATCTGAAATTCAGAAAGTTGTGATGGCTGGAGTTCCTCTAGATTTATGACTTTGAGATAGTCTATAATCTTGGGAAAGGGAATTTGATGGCCGACATGCTAAGAAGGAGGTATGGTTTATAGCTGCTGAGTGAGGTGACAGAGTAGTTAGCCGTGATGCAGATAAACTTCATGGATAATGATGAACCAAACTAACTTCAATCGATGACTATCATTCCTTCACTAATATAATGATCCAGTGATGCACAGGTTATCGATGTTGACTGTGAGGCCCGAAGTTCTTAGTTACCCTCATGACAGGCTCCTGATGAATTATCAATAGGTGGGGAGCACATTATCTTTTTCACAGGATTAACCATAGCACCTGTGATTTTGTGATAGGAGGTGTTGATGGAGATTGATACATCCCCTTTGACGGTACATCATGGTGTGTAGAAGATGTACCGGGACATCCAATATTAGTACTGGTGGCTAGGGATGAAGAAAGCAATGGTAGAGTTCGTTTCATGATGGCTCACTTTTCAGCAAGTGAAGGCTGAGCTACAAGTTCCAGGAAACTTGGCATAACCACTTGAGGTACTAGAGTGGAAATGGGATGGTATCTTGTTGGACTTCGTAACGGGGTTACCACACACCTCTAGGGGCAACAATTATATCTCGGTGATCATTGAAATACTCACCATGTCAGATCACTTCATATCCATCTGGGAATAGGGATCAATAGAGGGATTGGGACACCTCTACATCCATGAGATAGTGAAACTTCACGTGGTTCCATCGATGATTATCTTAGACCGTGATGCATTCTTTATATCCCAGTTGTGGAAGGGATTATAGGAGGCATTCAGGAGTCAACTGCGATTGAGAACAACCTTTTACCAACATATTGATGGTAAGAAAGATTGGACCATACATACCTATGCGGACATGCTTCATGCTTGCATACTTGATTTTTTTTTCAGATGGGAGGACCACCTGCCACTGGCAGAGTTTCCATAAAAAAATAGATATCACTCTACCGTTGGCATGACACCATTTTAGGAATTGTACGAGCGAACATGGCGATCACCTCTATGCTGGACACACCTAGGGGAGTCAGCACCCATGGGTCCAGAGTTCCTATGAGAAACCATTTAGTTAGTGAAGATCATCCTAGAGAATATGAGGACTACAAAGAGTGGGGTAAAAGAATATGCTGATAGGAGACGAAGACCCTTGGAGCTTGAGGAGGGTGACCATGTTTTACTATGGGTCACACCTCAATGGGGTTCTAGATATTTGGTTGGGGCGACAAGTTATCTATGAGATTCATTGGACCATTTCATATTCTTAGTAGAGTTGGTGAGGTGGTGTACCACATAGATCATCTCCCACAGATTCACCGAGTGCACGATGTTTTTCACATGTCACAGCTGAGGAGGTACATGCATCATCCATCACACGTTATTGACTAGGGTGACCAGGACATTGAAGATGGGGTGAAATTTGCGGACTCCTAGTCGAGATCGAGGATCAGTAGGAGTGATTCCTTCATGGATGGTTGATTCATCTAGTGTGTGTTTAGTGGTATAAAAATAATCTCCAAGAGTCCGCAAGGGAGCGAGAGGCTCAAATTCTTGCTCAGTACCCCCTATTTGTCGGTCTAGCCTTGTTTTGGATTACGAGGATGTGATGTCCAAAATCGAGGGAGTAATGTAATGTCCTATAAATTATATGTAATTAATTTTTTAAGTTATATGTAATTATTTTGAAACTAGACGCCTTAACAGTACCTGATTCCGAGGCCCGGTGAGCCCAGAATAGAATTTTGAACATCTTAAAGTTAATTTAAGTAAATGTTCGAGCGTGTTTTTCTATCTTTTAAATCAGTGCACAAGTAAAAAATATGAGGGAACCATTGAAAACATAACATTGGGATTTTCTTACAATGGACCTATCTTCGAATGGTAAGGGTCGACTGGAAATGACAATTTTCATAATTTTCATGAAAAAAATTAAATAAATTAAATGGTTATCTTATTTTTTCCCCAACTGTTGGGAGGTGGAATGGTAGCGCTATGGTGCAGTGAAAAATAGACGATGAGTGAAATTAAATTAAAAACATTAATAGATGGTAAACATGTATCATAAAGAAGTATTAAATGAAGAGTAATAGATACATTATTTCATACATGAAATATTGCTATGACATGGGAACAGAATGTAATAAAAACATTGCAATATGTTTTATTGGTTAACGCATAAGAGAAAGGAGTATCAATTGGAATAATTTCTCTGACGAACCTACAATGAGAATTCTCTCCAATGACGAACAAAAAACACCAGAAAATCACCAGCGACATCGACACACCTTAGAGAACAAAACCGGAAAGCAAAAAATTCCAACGGAACATGAACCCCCATGGTCAAACCACATCAATGATGAACACCTCTTAGGTAGGGGTTTGTTTTGTTTTAAGTTTCGATGTTATTCATTCTAAAATGATGAATGTGGATCAACCCATGAACTGGTAGATCCGCGGATCAATCATTCTTTTGGGAGGGTGCCTTTTTCTTGGGATTCATGCATCAGGGTTGATTAAGTTTTTATAGAACATCAATTATATATCCCATGTTCTTAAATCTCCGTGGTAGAGGGATTAGGCCAACACAAACAATCCCCGAGTACCTCCACCATGTGAATTATTTGAATTAGTTGTGGAAACATATTAAAAATGGAGGAAAGGAGGATTTGAGGTCATTGCAGGGAAGACAGAATCCCTCAAAGGCCATAGGCGCAAGTGGAGAGAAGAACAGAGCACTAGAGAAAACCCAGTGGACCACGAAAGAACCAACTGGTGTGCTGAGAATTTCTGGCTGTGGCCCATTGTGGCAGCCATGGGAGGGTGGAGGTGCGCCACGACCATGCCCCATAAGAAATTTTAGGCCATCTCGGGATGCAGTGGTGCGATAGGAGCCACCGACCTCTGTTCTGGTGCACCACAGACATGGCACCGTGCTGTGTCGCACGCGACAATGGCCACAGTCAATCGACCGTAGTAGAGGAGGTGGACCCATAGATGACCCATGGGAGAGGGGTAGGAAGATGTGGCTTCTAGCCAAATCTTGGAAAGGTAAGATTAGAACCTGCCCCGGTAGGTCAGACCCACACCCAGCGGCCCAGACCCACCCCCCAGTGGGTTGGGCCTACCTCACCAAGCCGGGTCCAGTGAGGCCCAATGGGCCTGGCCTACTGGCCATGCTGGACTGGGCCGAACCAAACTTGAACCCGGTCAGGTCGGGTTAGTTGAACTAAACTGAGGCATATGAGGCCCCCAGTCCGGGTTGGTCAGGTCAGTCCAACCAGGTCGGACTGGGCCCAGACCCAATCGTCCCCTGTTTACTAAAATGACAATAACTTAGAAATCAGACATCTAATTGATGATCCGTTTGCGGTGATTGAACCCTCAAAAAAAATAAGGGTCTTTAGGAATACTTTAAAAATGATTTCATAGAAAATTATATATGTGAAATGTCATGGTCAGTGGTTCTACTGTAAATCAAGTACACTACATGCGGAAACCCGGTAGTTAGATGAGACCTAAATACTGCCGACAAGAGACCCTATGTGGATCACCAATGATGGCCTTGTTATAATATTCTTTGTGTGACCCAGAATTACTGTGATGGGGAGAATCTCTATCTGAACAAGTAGACCCACGATACTCGATATGAGGAGTACCTCAATATGACCATGGTGGGAATTAGTTCTGTGTGACCTGGCAGACCCACAATGGGGAGAAGCTCCTTGTGGACCAACTTACCCATAGTAATAATCAAGGATGAGTACCATATTATCCCATGGATAGTGGTAAGTAGCTCTATGAGACCCGAAAATCTCACTGTACTCATAGAGGAGGAGTTCTCTAACTGCCCAAGGTGTTTGATGATACGAGTGATTGGCCCTACTTCCCATGCTCTAGATTATACCTAATGTGAACTGTCTTACTTCATGGTTTTCCATGTGTATATATTTTTGGTATTTTCTTGTTTTTTTGGGGTCCCTACTGAGTATATTGTAAATCACCCGTACACGGGCTTCACCAGCACGTGTTGTGTCTCGTGCAGACAACCGATGACTTGGTGGACTAGGACCGGTTGGTTCCCAATGAGATCAGGTAGGCCAAACATGCTTTTACGACTTCTAGTAGCTACTCTACACTTACCCATCTAGTCAGGTTTTCAGTGGATGACATTTAGTGTTTACTTGTACTTGTTTTCATTTCATATTTTATTGGGTTTGTATTTTGGACCATTTTTCCTACAGTTTGTACTTTTAATTTCTGGTTGTTTAGTGGCATGCATGTTTAACTTTCCAGCTTGGGGTCGGGGTTGTGTGTGCATGCATACATGTACTCATAAACATTCCTCCCACTTGTAGGTTGATGCCTTCAGTGCTAGTCATGAACTCCTAGCCTTTGGGAGGTGGGCTTGGGGGGTGTCCTGAAATAGGCCCCATCGGATGGGTCGTGACATGTACTATGATTGATATGAAGGGAAATTCTATAGGTAATCATGATATTCTCATAAACAAAGTATTTTTTATTTTTCTTCAAATATAATTATAGACTCACATATGTATCAATTTTACCAATAAAACTAAACTATACATTGCTTCTTTATGTGGTTCCTTGTATATTATTCTAATGTAAAAAAGTAATACATTGGATCTGGGATACATTAGTCTGGGTCATGAAAAAATTACTTATTGATGGATGGGGAAATGAATTATATATCCCCGTGATGCATCAGGTATCTCTCACAAGATGAAACAAAAATGCTTATCTCTTGGTATATATAATGATAATGTATTGGAATGAGTCCATGATGGTATTATAATATCTGGGAATGAATACTTGGTTTTAGGATTAACATATATGACATTATACATTAAAAATTTATAATGATAGTTATTACTATCCATGTGATTACAATATTTTTAATATTCATATTTATAGTTCATGCGCATGTTTTTTAAAATATAGATTGTTTATTTATTTTTCTTTATGAGATATTTTATATTATTGATGTATTCAAGATAAATAATATTTTATGCAATACATTTTTGTGAATCTGATCTCACAATTTATTTAATTTTTATTTCTCCATGGTGACATGAAATGGTCATATAAAGATTTCTAATAAGATTATGAATGTTTTCCAAATGTTTTGAAGATGTGTTTAAAGATTCCATAGTTAGATGGAAATCATATATATATATATATAGTATGCTATGTATACTAAAATCCTTTAACTTATGGGTTTTAATATTTTGTATTTCATACCAATATAATAATTTAAACACTTATTTGGGGTCATTAGTGTCAAGTTTTTCATCGTCCTTATCAGAGATAGTTTATTTTGAAACATTGTAAACACGATTTCATACGAACAAGTTTTCCCAAGCATTATGATAAACCATTAAAATACTCAAAAACAAATATATTCATATGAATATGTATGTTTTTTAGAATATCCATAATTATTTCCAATTAAGTGAATTCCATTGTTTATAGGTGGATTTAGTTGAAGGAGTGGAATAAATAAAAATATCCATAATCAATAGTGAAATTTCCCTCTAGAGAAACTCAACCTGACTCATGTTAGTGTTAGATTAGAATATTGATATATTAGGGAATTTTACATAGTATATGACCAGTGAACCTACATGTATTGAACACCCTATTAGTTCATTAAATTATACCAAAATGTTGGAATTCTCCATGCAGTAAAAATATCAATCCATTAATGGAACTATTGATCACATGGTAGTACAATAATTGATCCATTTACAAGAAAATATATTTCTAGATATGGGGAGTAATAACATTTTGAAAGTTATTCTAGAAGTGTATTGTTTACTATGAGATGTATATTTTTGTAACACTTCCTTCAAGTTGTGAATGAGGTGAATTATTTTTATTAGAGGGGTGTGTGTCCTAGAACAGGTAATAGACACTCCATTTTCACCTTCATTCCCTCATTCCAAATGCGGGTGTCTTATATCAACATATATTATTATGTGGTCTTTTAATCAGTATGGGGTGATGGGATGTTGTCTCCTACATCAATGTATATTTCTTTAGAGTTCATTAAGTAGTATAAGACTCTATTATATATTTGAGACATGTTTGTGAATCTATTTCATAGAACCACCATGAATGGGGCATCAGATAATTACACGGCTTGTTGTCATGAAAAGGTAACTACATTTGGCTATAGATAATGATAATATATGAAATTTCTATCATATATGGATATTCTACATGTTTGGAATATATGAAAAGTCTTCCTCATTAGAAATTAGGGGAATATCATGTGTGATGTGTCTTAGTCATAGAGCCCAAGGATTCTAATGTTCGTGATGGGGAAACATATGTTATGGAAGAAAGATATCCATGTATTTTTTCATTAAGGATCAGATATTTTTATGATGGGAATACTTATAATTATAATGTGTTATGTGAGGAATCCATCTCTTATAATTCCAAGAAACCTGTACACATCACATAAGGATTTCTATAATAGTCACCTGTTTCGTCTCATGCTTATCACAAAAAGAATAAATTATGATGCATCATAGGGGATCACATATTTCAATTCTTGTTGGGACATTATCATTCATTTAATGTTTTTTGGGGGATGTGGTAATATATTTAATGTATCTTGGTGATGTTTCTCATATAACAATGTAACATACTGGGATACATTTATTTTAGTTTCACATGGATGCATTAATGTCATGTGGGGACATTAGGTTTGGGTGTTATGGGGTTTGCTATGTTCCCAAGGGGAATAACCACACATTATGGTTTTCACCAATCAAGGGGAAAGAGATAGGGTTATGGTGATTTTTTATTTTACCAAAAAAAAATCCTACGTACCTTATTAAAATATATGTATCAAAACCCACATAGTTATACTATATAATTTAATGAAATTGGATAGAACGTATTTGTATAGTTTATCATTGTGTGGTAAGGATTCCTGTTTCATGAAAGGAGTTACAACAAGGGGATGGTGTGTGTCTTACACATAGAGTTTGCATAGAATATTAGGGATCATACCATTCTTATCACATGTGTCATTCTATATATCTCACACAGTGAAAAGAAAATGATTAACATCATGACATGATTACATATTTGTGCATTTTTTTCTTTGTGAAACTATGATGTTATCAAGTAATTTTACATTGTGTGACTATGAAATGAGTGAAATTATGTTCAATTCCTTACAAATAGATTACTGCTAGGAATTGTTAATGGAGAAATCCAATCATGATTTGGGTATATGGAGAGAATGATTCTAGAATCCCACACATACTTAAAAATGGAATATTAGCGTTATCCTCATGATGATTTCATCGTTAGGGAATGTGTTTCCACTATGAAGGTTCCATTGTACAGAAAAAGGTATAGAAAATTCATATTTTAGGTTATAAAAATAATTCCCAATGTTAGGGTGACTATACTAATGAGAAAAAGGAAATGATGATAGAAAACTCCCATAATTGATTAGTTCTTATCCCTCATCTGATACATATGATCTAATGAGACAAATTTTTTACCCAATACATAACAGCACTATCTAGGAAAATCCATCATATATTTTAAAGGCTTATGTTGTCTATAAAAAAGTAAATAATTGATAAGGAATAATAGTAGTAATTTTACATGAAATTAAAAGAGTTTCTTAATCATAACACATTTCATAAAAATGAATATTTTCTTAATAAGGAATTTGAGAAATTATCAAAGAAAAATTAATACCCGTAAAGGAATAGAGAATATGCTACATGTATGTGTGACAATTATATATAAAAATTTTTGATGTATTATATAACATTAAAGAGAGTGTAATATTTAGTTTTAAGGATATGTTTCATAACCCAACAAAAAAAATTTATTTGGAGAGCTCCCTTACACCCATTATTTTACTTTCTAGAATTCAAAATACCCTTTCCATATTGAACCATTTTCGTATATTATAAGAAACATAGGAATGAATTTTTTTTATTTGATGAAAATATTGAATCATATAAATAAATACAAATATAAAATGATGGATATAGTGATATGGAAATATGTTGATTCATTATATGTTAAAATAAAATATTCCTTCTATATTATACAAATAATATCAAAACATTTCCTAAAAACAGTTAAAAGAATTCCATTAGAAAACCAAATAATAGAATTAAAAAAGAGAAATAGATATCCATTATAATTCATTTATGTAAATGTAATTTAATTAATAAAATAATTTTATAAATTTTTACATGGATGAAATGATTTAGAAAATAAATAATTGAAAATTATAAAATAATATTATTAATGTAATGCATCCCTTACTTAAAAACATAAGCACATTTTTTTTAAAAATTTGTAATGGATATAAATTATTGTGGAAAATGAATGTAAAAATATATTACTGTGTAAATAATAGTTTTATTGCAACATTTATAAGGGCATGTACCTGGAAAAAATATTTTGATGGGAAACATTAAAAGAGGATTTTATTAAAATAATTCTCTTACATTAATTTTGATTAATATTGTACATGATTTATCATCCTGAATAATAAACTTATGTTAATTATTATCATTATTATGAAAAAATTGATCTTTTATTACCACATATATTTTATTTATTATCATGTTATATTCAATTACATAATCATTTAAGTTCACATCATTGTTTTTTATGACATTTGGCACATAAGTTGAAAATTCCATTGGCAGGTTGAATATTATCAATGTGGTCACTATTTAATCATATGAATAATAATAATAATGAAATATTTATAATTTTTATAAATAAATTATACTTAAAAAAAACATTTAAATATGGTTATGAAAAATTAATTATGTTGTATTCACAGAGACAATAGGTCATACGTATGCATGAGTAACGATTCCATTGTTCAATGATCATGATAAAAAGAATATCTTATTTATATATATTTAAATAATGATAATTATATAATAAATATCATATTATTTCACTATAGTGAAAATTTTATAACATCCATGTGATATTGAAATTAATAACTAGTCACACTACTTCGTGGGGGTGGTAATCCACATGAATGCATTAAAGATATTATTATCATTTAATGAAAGTAAATGTAAGAAAATATATTAAATTTTACATATATAGAATGTTAAATATTTCAATCATATATATATATAATTAATAATCATAAATATATGTGATAGGATATGATGGAAGACAAATTACAATGGTTTTGTAGGAGATAGTTCTTCCTACACAGGAATGATGGTTTTATTTTTGATTAATGAAAAATGAAATGTTATAGGATATTCCAATAACCTAGTATCATATAATTTTATGGAATATAATTCTTTTATTATTTATGTATTGGTGAAAATTTCTTATGGAGGTTGAAAAATAATAAAAATAATAACACTCAGTTAAGAATGATATATCTTCTTCAAACAACATCGTTAGTTTTGCAACAATTACCTTAATAAGAGGATTTTCTAGTAAAACAATATCCTCTAGAAAATTAAAAGGTATGTATATATATATTTTTTAATTCTTGTATAAACCAAATGGTTAATTAATTTTTTAGAAAATTGGAGAAGAATTTCTCTCTTATTAGTGAGGGGATGAGCACTTTTGGAATTTATTAAAGTAATAAATTAATATAAATAAATTTGCATATTAAAACGGATAAAAACAAAAATATTTATAATATTGGATTATTATGTGTATAAATTTAATCATACAACAATTTTTTCACATGTTTATATTTTTTATGCCATTATTTACTTTTTGTAGAAAGTATTAACCCTTTTTTACTATTATCATGACAAAAATGTTTTTACAATTTGAGGTTTAAGATATTAAATAGGGAAAATAATATAATTAAAGAACCATAGATAATATTTTAAATCACATCAATATAATTTGTTAGAATATAGAATATTAGGAAATTTTAAAGCATCTAAATAAATTTTATTTGCTAAGAAATAACATTAATTTCATTTTTGAAACTTTTAATTTAATTTGACTACAAAAACAAAAATAAAGAAATGGAAAAAGAATATAATACATTCTAAAATAATTAGAATTTTATATTTATCTAAATATTACTAAAACATAATAAATCATTAAATGTATATTTATTTTAATTTTTTAAAAATCATTTGTATTATTTTTCTCTTAATTGAATAAAGACGTTGTCCGAATTTGATAAGCATTGAATGTAGTTATTTATTTAGAAAAAATTATAGATAAATCAAAATGATTAAAAAATTTATCATTCAAATGAATAATTGGAACCAATTTTTTTATTCAGGTTATAAAATATTATATTTAATAAAAGAAATAATTTGATATTATTATATTAATATTTTAATTAAATATTATAAAGGTAAAAATCAATTAAAAATGGCTCTAAGTGTCCATATAATTGATAATTTTATATAAATGTAAATACTCCACTCATCGAGTAGGATACAAAAAAGTGTTATGGTTTGTTTTTATTCATTACCATATTATTTTTAACTTTAATTACACGATTTACCGTTACAATGGTAATAAATATTTTCTATAGTTACCATTCAAATTAATAAAATATAAGTTGAAGTCGTAAACTATTATTATTTATTATGATTCAAAATATTAAATCCATTTTATCAAATTCAGTTCATATAAGTTGTGCAATATAATCTGAATATAATCCAGTAAAAATGAAGAAATTTGTTTTTCAAAAGAAAATGTATTCTCATGTATAAAATGATTTTATATCAAAAGTAAATATAATATTTCTTTTAGTGAGAAAATTTTATTAATAATAATATAATTAAACTAATTTTACCTAGACACATATTTTAAAAAATATCTTTTAAAATTCATTGATTTTAAAAATTAATGAGTAATAAAATGGTGTGTTTTTCACTATTCATTGAAAAATTCAAACTTGCATAAAATTCTCAAAAATCACTCTATGATATATTTTACATATTAATATAAAAATTAAACAATTTTTTTAATAATTCATTTTTCTAAAAGCTTAAAAAGTTAACTTTAAAATTTTTAGGCAAAACATGATGAAATAAATTTTTTTCAAAAAAAAATTTAAGTAGAAATTTAGAATTTCTCTTATCCCATGACTAAAAAGCATAATCGTTCAATGATAAAAAAATTTAGTTTTATTTTACATTTTTAAATTTTATAAAAATCATTCAAAAATCATTATTAATTTAATTTATTTTAATAAACTTTCATTGAGCATATAAAAACAATTTTTACAAAAAGCATTTCATTCACATTCAAAATATTTTTATTTTTATTTCCAATCAATTGATAGAAAATGAATTTATTTTACTCTTATACAGAGTATATAATTTTAAATAATTATTAAGTTTTATTCATACCCAGCAATTTATCTACTATGTTATAATTATTATATTTAAATCGTAATATTTCGTTGCTTATATAGGCTTAGTGCTTGGTGTCATATTAGATATTGAACGTATATTTTTTAAAAAAATTAGGGGTTTCATAGTTTTCAGGAATATAGAGGTCAAATAGAACCTATTAGGGTGTGTGGAATATGCCTCTATAATGAAAGGTGAGAACATACAAGAAGGTTTTATCAACTAGGATTCTAGGTCCTAAATAAATTATGGGAGTTCACCCAAGGACGATTGAAATTTGTAGGGCTCCATGTCATCTTTCGATCATTACTAAGGTAGTTTCCAAAATTCAAAGAATAGGATAGAAATAAAAAAATAGTCCCATTTGATGAGGGTTCAAGCGGGTATTTATAGGCATCAAAGAGATTAAGATATATATTATGTGAATATTTGAATAGGATGGAGTGTTGTTGTGATATGAAAACATTTTAAAAACTATATCCATTAAAGAAGGATAGATCTTTTTAAAATTTAGCACATAAGTTAGATTATGACACATATTTGTCCAAGTTTCATCTTGAATAATCCATGTTATAGTTAACGTCTCTTGGAAATTTTTTTACCCTTAAAAATAAACTCCCCCACCTCATAATAGGAGCTGAAATGGGAGAGGATGATTGAATTATGGTGCCAAAATTCCAAAATCCAATAATTTTGAAACCTTGTTAATGAAACATATCCCAACCATGGACTTTAATTAGGAAATTGCGCCTGATTTAGGTCATGATATTCTCATGGAAGATCAGTTGATGATATCATTTCAAAAAAACATAGCACCTACATGAGCTTTCCATAACTGAAATCCTTATTGCTCCACGTAATTTCTATATCCATAAACAAAACATTTGTGAGACCTTAATCCATTATAATATTACCTGAATAAAATCATTCATAATGTAAAAATATTCTAAGGTAATATTTATCAAACTAGATGCTTTAAATTTTTAATGTCTTTGAGATGGCTATTGTTGGTGTTGAAGTAGTTACTTCTCAAAGGAGTGAGATGGCTGTGATCATCCAGATCGAAGGGTGATTATGAACCATGCTATAGAATGAAACACTTACTAAAAATAATAATAAAGATCCTATAAATTTTCCATTCTACCATATTCAACCATTTTTTGAGTTTAAACAAGGGGGTGAAATCAAAATCCCAAATGAAAATTGAGGAAAACATGCCTAATATTTTAAGATATTTGTCGGGATATATATGTAGAATAGATCACCTACTAATCACTCCATCAAATTCCACGATTGAATCAAATAATAATTTATTTGATGACTTTTCAAGATAATAAATATATAAGAGATGGATGTAAACCCCTATAACAATATCAGATAATCATTAAGGAAAAATTGGAAGTGAATATTTATGGTAGGGCTAAATAATGATGACTACACTATAGTGAAATCATCACAGACATGTTTGTATTGGAATACTAGTAAATCTATTCATGTGATGAGTCTTACTAGGAGCTTTAAAGAGTGGGTATGTATAAAGAGGTGTATAATTCCCAATTCCATGTCCGCCACCATTTAGATATCATAACCAAACCACTGAGAAAGTGGTCCCATGGGAGAAACAATTTCAATAATTACAATGTGGAGGCCAACATCTACATGTGGGAGCTATAACTCATTTGTGTAATCTCAATACAAGGGTAAATGTATGATATGTTCCTCTATAAAGTGAATGTATGTGTCAATCCAAAGAACCATCCAGTATTTGAAACGTCTATATTGGATAGGGTACATGAGTGATGGGGATGCAATCTTAGGATAAAGGATATCTCATTATATAAATGGTTTGGGATCTTCTATAATGAGTTCGAATTTATTATCTTTGGGAGGAATCTACAATTCTTATGGGAAATCTAGTGTGGGAAAGAGGGATCCTACTATGTTCTCTTTGATTTTAGGTAGTTCATCCAGTGTGGATAATATTTGAAGGCCCATTCCCCTGAATTTAGGATAAAAGGGATCATTTTTTGTTCATATATGGATGGTTTCTACCCATCCAGGCTGCCTATATGTTGGTTCTATTGTACAATTTTGCTATATTATCCATTTTGGTGCTGGAGAAATGCATAATCCTTTTAGTGTTGGTGTTTGGAATTCATTATATGGTAATAATCACATTAGTAGGAGGAAAAAACCATTCTATGTGTCTGACATGTTTGATTTTTTTAATAGTTTGGTGGATAAACTCATGGTGCTATGAGTATTAAATCCAACTCCACCATCCAAGAAACAAGTTGAGGTCATTAATGCTTTATATATCTTGGATTCATCCTCTATAGATATAAAGTGTATGAATTATAGAAATATGTTTCCAACAAAATTTGTTTATTTGTCTTCTATTTCCCCGATCAACTAGGACTATTTTGGTTAAAGATAGAGGGATGGATGAGAAGTGGTTGTATTTACAAGACATTTGATTTGTGTAAGAAAAATATTGGTAGATTTCAAGGTTTATTGTGACTCTTATAACTCATACTATTTCGATATCTATTTCTAAATCCATCAAATGAACACAGTGAATGATTTTACATTAGTACATAGTGACCTCAATGGAATGGTCCTTTGGTTGATATGATCTATATTTTTGTGAAAATGTAGTTGTGATAAAACAATGATGTCATTGGGTGATCCCTCATTCTTCCTATTCCATAACTATATGAAAATCATGGATTGTTCATACCCTAGGGACACATTGGGGAATCTAGTCATATGGGTTGATTATGAAGAGGGGCTCTCACAACCACATAGTCGGGACGTACTATGACTATTAGAGTAAGTTGTGGTAGAGTATGAAGATGAACATGGATATTAGTGGTGAAAACACCATGGGATCATTCCCCCACACATGTTATATCCCATGTAGGAACTACAACGGTGTTCACATGGATCCTATGAAGAAACCATTTTAGAATACAGTGATTCTTCATGGGATTTTCCATGAAAAATTTTTATGCCTATGTTAGACTTCAAGTTTCATGTGGTGGAGGATACTAAATATGATGTCCTCTATGAATCCTTGACACACTATGGTATATTTCATGTGGTAAAATCCTTCTATATCGAATTGAAATATATCTAGAGGGATGACATCTTCCTCCTTAGTTTATGAAATTAAAATATATACTTCCTAGATCTACAAATATTTCACATGGAGTAAAAGAAGGAGTTTTAGGATGTTATTCAATCTCACAACATGGAATAAATCCTTTCCAAACTGTTGGGAGTGATGCCAGACATTCCCTCTCATGGGGACCTCTCTGACGATCAATCAGCTGATAATGTGGAGTTAAGGAGGCATTGACATAGGAGGAGTCCTTGCGGAGAAAGACATTAATTGAAATACCTAATTAAGAATAAATTTTCATTGAGGTGGTAAGTATTCATATTTTTAGGGTTTTAAAAAATTATCAACCCTTTTAAAATATTGACATGTCCCCTTTATCTTGAATAGGGATAAGTTAGAATATAGGTGGGTGAGACTCCTAATGAATCTATGAGGGGGTGGGGGGATGCATAAGCCCAAACCCTCAATATAATGGGTGATGAACCCCCTTGGAGGATTTTGTAATGTTTTTCTAGTCTTTTACAATTGATATTCTTTATGAGGTCAAAGATACCAGTAAACTTCCCCAGAAGATGCATAGTAACATACAATAATTTCACTCTTTAAACTATAATATAAATATTTTTACACATTGTGATAAATTGATTATTGACAATAAGTAGGTAAAACACAATCGATTTTGAGGAATTATCCAGTAGCTGATGCATCAGATGATGCTGATACATCATCACCATCATAGCATGCATTAAGAATCTCACAAATTTATCTATTTCTCATATATTAAGATAAATATATATATTAAGCTCTGGTTAACCTTTTAAAATATCAATAGTAGGTTTGTCATTATAAAAATTGATTTTTAATGACATTATTTCCCAATTTGAGGACCTAGACCCTGATGGTGATGCTGGATTTATTGGAGCCTATAGCTGAGATAGTGGCGAATAGAGTCATGAACTCAACAATTGTTGATGAAGAGGTTGAAATGGTCAATCCTATATCTGATGTGTCTTAGGACTCTATCATAGAACCCTATATGGGAAGGTATGACCTCTATCCAGTCATATGACACAAACCATATAAAAGGATAACCATGGATGAACTTGTAATTGATAAACCCTCAAAAATTTTTATTATGAGATCATACCCCCGGAGTATGATGATTACACCATCTAAAATATTACTGGGGACAACAAGGTTTTTTTATTAATTTTATAGAGGAGCATCATGAACTTCACAACCCATACATAATGGGATGACATGATAAGATGAATATGTTATCTCCACAACTAGCTACTGAGTATGGGGACCAATGAGGTGGAATAATGGACCCTCTATATACTTGAATTGGACTTCCAAGCTGGGATGAAGCCAAAAAATGGTGGAAATATTTCAACAATTTCTAGTACACACATACCTAGAAATCCTTCAGGTCCCTTTTGGATTCCTTTAAAGAGTTCACTCAGCAGCTATGATAATTATAGTAGCATGACGTAATTATATCCACTAAGGTATATATCATTATCCCATTTAAGGTATATCTGGTGGAATACAAGTTTGAAATAGTAGGAGTGGAATCCATAGAAATGGAATAAATGAAAAAATTGGGTCAAGCGAAAATATGAGATGATAATATTTTGTATTCTTCTAAGGAGGAGACGATGAAGCTTTTTATATGGAAATAGTCTCTTAATTCCACTAGGAAAGGATAATCCTATGAGAGTAGTATCCTTCCAAGGATGAGCTATATGATTCTTTTTTTAATATGTGGGTGGCTCCAAACTGTGGTAGACCCCCTTGACAATATATGTCTAAAATAAATAAAATTATTCATTTCAATTACATTTTTTTATTTTTGTCACTTCTATATCATATTAACAATACAATAATCTATAAATGTATAATCCCATGTGATTCTTGATCACTGTAAAAAATAAGAGAAAATTAGATGATTAATCACTTATATGAGAGTTTCATAAATACAATGAAATATTTGGTTTAGAATGATCTATTGACCACTATGATTTTCCAATATAAGAAGAAATTGGTTGGAGTGATAGACCATGTGAAGTCAAATATCAATCTCAATGTGTGTGAGTGCACAAGTAGTGTAATTTCAGGGTAATTGGATTCTAACCAATCTTAAAGTTGTAGTGGAGGATTTTAATGGTCACATTAATGATATGGAGTAAACCTAAGAGATAAATAATGATTGCATATGACTTTTTAAAATGTTCAAAATGCAGTTTTAACATCGACATTGTAAATAGCAGATACATGAAAATGACTGTTGACCATTCATCAAGTTCAAAACATTGGAAAATTCTGATTTGTAATCATCATTCCTTCAAGGTGTGTTCTAGGGTTGGGTGGTGATCCAGATTTTTCTTGTTCCATCACAATTATGGGATCCCATTCAGATGATTATGTCGGTGGGGGACCCAAATTGAGGATGAAATTAAGCATAGAGGAGAAATGAAGAAAGTTTTTAATTGAGATCAATATTATATGAATTATTTCACCATAGATCTATGCACATTAAAGTGGAATATATTTCTAGGATAACATCAGGCCTACCTTCTGAGAGGAGTGTTGTATTTTTTTAATGAAACATTCATGAAGCACGAGCAATGAGGTTTGTGGCTATCAATGAAATGCGATAAAGGTCCTCTCATAAAATGTAAGAAGAATATTTCAATCTTATTTAAGGTATTGTGGATAATATGCATTCATTTTAATGTATTAGAGTGAGTATATATATGGAATATTTTAATGTTTTATGTTGAGTATGTTTCACTATATAGTTTATCATATGTGCGAATAAATGTGAATAAAATCCACATTTTTTGTATAATAGGATTTACAAAGTGGACACGGATGGGGGTGGCTCTATAAGGAACCCACAAAGGGGTTTAAAGGCGGGGGAGGGAGTGGATCATAAATTTTCTAGAACTGGTGGGTTTAGTGAGAAAAGTCATGTTTTTTTCATCGATTAGTGGTGGGTTCTGGGGGATTTGTACCTTTTCTATCCATAATGTTTAATTTTCCCATGTTTTAGGGGAGACATTACAGGTGAAATGACAAGTCTTAATCAGGTATCACCATATGATTATCAACCTAGCACACATTTGACCATATTTAAATGATATTTTGGTTTTTTTTCAATTAGATATAACATTTAATCGAGAAGAATGTGTAGTAAAAAAGGAAATACAATCTTAATGTGAGTGGATGGTGTAAGAGGCCTTTTGTAACAAAAGGATTGCATTGTATAAAATTACATAGTTTAATGTCATAATTACTATAAATAAGGGATTTCTACTAGTTTAATGTCATGATGCATTGGATGTCTATAGAAACTTGTGTGTCCAAGATATTATTATAATCCTGACAAGAACATAGATTTCAAAAGGCACATTACCACCAATTTTTTTAATATTGTTATTATAATAATTATTGGAAAATTTAGATATGATTATATGGTTGAGAAGGTGTTATCAAATCGATATGAAGGGAGGTCCATGGAGGCCATGAACTACACTAGTAATCACATAGTTTAAGAACATAATGATTAGATGTTTTCATCTATGATTAATAACTACATGGTCTGAAAAGAGTTACTATGTTTAAAATTTTATTTTTGAGGGACAAATACATGGTATGAAAAATAGATAAATTCATGGCTGAGATCGAGGAAGGATATATAGGAATCTCTATGTGTCTGAATATAAACTAGGAGTCAAGCCATGAATAGTTTTGGGATATGTCTTGGTAGGGGACCAGTGCCAAAAATTGATGGTGGCATGGAAAGATACTAGAACGAAAATGGGATATCCTCTCATGTGAGGAAGAAAAAAACTAGAAATTAGACTATTAAAATATAAATGAACCTAAAATAAGATTCTATTTTAGGGACAAAATAGTTCCAATGATCACATTTTATAGTCATAGTTATCATAATAGAAGGCTTTTAGTTTAGGTTTTTTGGGAATTGACCAATGATGGGACATGTTAGATAATTCCTTATAAAAAATGAGATAATAATAACCAAACAAAATAAAGGTATCAAAGATGAATTTATCAACAAAAAAATCACCAATATATGTCTAACATAGTTTAATGTCATGAATCTTAGACCGTAGGAGTTGCTTCGAATTTAGAGTCTTATAGATTGGATTAAAAGGGTTGCTACATGTTTAAGGAAATAGAGGTTAGACCAAAAGGTGGGTGTTTTAAATTGATTCGTGTGGGGTATGAGAGTTAAAAACTAATGTGAATGGGGGAAAAATTCCCACCCTAATAAAATGTTTATGAAACGATTCTTAAAAATCTTAGTACTGTGATGCTTCAACCATAGTGAATTTTGGTGCGTCTCGGCCATTAAGAGAAGAACATACAATTAACATAATACCAAATTAGCCATTATTGCTGTGGAAAACAAGTAATAGTGATGATCCTACCAAAAAAATTGGGAGATAAAACCAAGTTAGTAGAGAATCTCAACTCTGAAAGCACCAGTATCACATTCTTTTTTAACCAACATGCATGAGTGTATAAAGGAGTGACAACAACGGTGTTAAAATTCCACAATAATGAAATGGATGAATAGAATATAAGTCTAGACAAATAAATTTATCCTCAATGAGGGTAACAAATGGGTGACATATTACTATTAACAATATTAAAAATATAGTTTTCACAACCACATCAGCCATGTTTGGGAGAGAGAATACATCAAATTGACAGTTGACCATGTTTAAAACATAGAAAAAACTAATGTTTCAAGAGATACTTCTTGGCGTGTTCCCAAGATGGGAGGTGAGAATTTTTATCTTGGAACCATTACCTTTTGGTGAGTCCATACATATTTAGTGGATACTAGGATCTATATCGGGGAGGAATCTAATTGTGGGGATGAATTTAGGGAATGTTCAAGTGGAATTCAATAGATTGGGTTCAAAGAGTATATCTATTTGAGAAAACTAATGGGTGAACTAGTGATTATATTTTAACCCTAATGTTTTTTTTCAAGAAATCCCAAATAAATAATTCTATCCCTAAGAGTAGTGAAATATATAATTCCCTGGATTATCTCTCAAGGAGGTTGTAATTTGAGTTTCAAAACTGTCCGTTTTGATTTGTTTGTTTTTTTTAAGTAGATAAAATTTTGGATTTTAGTAAATATAATAATAAATAATATAAATATAACTAAAATGAATTGAAATTGAAGGAAAATAAAAAACATATTTGAATTAATATGGTATTGAAATCAGAATCAAAATAGTTGATAGAAACAAGAATTACCTCTCTGACACTTCCCTGTTCCATGTTTAAAATTATTTCCCAATTACATTTCTAAATGAACACCCAATTACATCTAGATAAAAACAATATACTGTAAGTATATAATATAAATTTCTCAATATTATTTCCCCCTCCTATATAACTGATTCAATTACATGAATAACTCTTAGAAATCAAACCATGTTGATATCACTATACTCAATATCACGACCTCACTAAAGAAATTTACATAGTGAAATATACTAGTTTACTTCATAGAATGGGAAAGAATCAAGAATATAAAATTTTAAAATATATTAAATAATGAAAAAAAACTACTTTTTTTGTGAAATTTAATTTAAAGATATATTAAATATAGGTTTCCCAATACGATCAAAACAAAGAAGGGAGTGTTTGTCGGTTGTCGTCGTCTATAACCACTTGGTGCTTGGTCTCACATCACATGAAAAATCCCAATATTTGTCAATATTGAATGAATGAACATAATATTCATAAAGAGAGAGATATATATATATATACCAATATTTCACATGATCTCTCCATCAAAAACCATAGAAATGAAATAGGATATGGAAGTATATATAGTAAAGGAGTCCTATGTAGGATCGAAATAACAATGTAGATGCTCAATATACAAGAGGGGGGTGAATTGTACACTTTAAAAATTTCTTTGGAACCTTTAAAGTAAGTTATGGATAACTATGTTTTCCTTAGTCAAGGAAAATCTAGGATTAACAAAGTTAAACTAAGCAAATTCACAACACCTCTAATCACCAACTGGAATATTGGAACCAAGGTTTACAATATAAGACACTACCTTAAAGTGTAAAGAATCTTAAAATAATCAGAGTACAAGCATAAGGAAATAAAAGAATGTTATACTTTCCTTCCAATACACTATGCAGCGGAAAAACAAGTAGTAAAACTACAAGTAACAAGATATGAATCTTTTAACCCAAAGAGAAGGGTATCCAACAACCTTGGATAAAGGTCCCTTGATTTATAATTTCAAGCAAGTCTATCTTACCCACACCTGGGTAAGCCCTCGATAAGAAGATCAGAATCTCTGTCTTGCTATCCCTGCAAGCCCTCAACTTCAAGGTAGTTGGAACCTCTATCTTCCTCAGCAAGGATGCCCTCGAACTTCAAGGTAGTCGGAACCTCTTTCTTCCCATCCCCAGAAGTCCTCGAATGTAATCACCAACATCCAGAGTCGCAGAAAGCAATCTGAACGAGCGGTTCTGTATGCATAAGGCATGAAAAGATTATCTCTATAGAAATTGCCTTACCAGCATGTGTTCTCTAGATCGATCAACTTATTCATTTCTATCTGTAACTCTTTCAAATAAGCTTCTATTTATAGGAAAATTTCCAATGGTCGGCTCCCTCTTCCAACGGTCATATTTTCCATGAAATTTGGAGGGACCTGTACACGTGTAACTCAACCAATGGTTAATTAGAAAAAGAATAGACGACATCGTTTTATAACAAACTATGTATAACTGAATGTACGACATCGTTTTGAAATGAAGCATATGTAAGTAAAAGCTAATAAATATTTTGAGTGTAAGCAAGTTAAAAGTTCAGAGTCTAACCAAAATGATGTTCGGAGTCTATATTAAGAAATATTCAGAATCTGTTTTATAGGAATTCATAGTCTGGTTTCACCAGAGATCGAATTCTGAACTTGCAGAACTCGGAGTCAAACCACTTAAGAGTTCGGAGTCGAACTGCTTAAGAGTTAGGAGTCAAACTACTTGAGAGTTCAGAGTCAAAATACTTAAGAGTTCGGAGTCGAAATTCTTTAGAGATCAGATTCGAACTTCTTCAGAGTTTAGAGTCGAACTACTTGAGAGTTCAGAGTCGAACTTCTTCAGAGTTCAGAGTCAAACTACTTGAGAGTTCAGAGTCGAACTACATAAGAGTTCGGAGTCCAGAATTCGGATTAAAACTCCATTACAGATCAAATCTAGAATTCGGATCCTAAAAAGAGAATGCTTCAAATACTTTCATTATATGGCTCCAGAAATTTGTTTATGAATCTGGTTTTTGAATTTAAGAATAATATTGTTATGTATGAGAAAATATAGGTTAAGGTAAAATTCCTTAAAGAAGTAAATTTTCCTTATGGGGGTAAAAATAATATTTTCTTAAGTAGAAGGTGTTTGTAATTTTCAAAACAAGAAGGAATGGAAAAATCATAAACAAACCCTTATTGACTCAACAATCTCCCCCTTTTTGGAAAGCACAAACATCCTTTCAAAAAAGCATATATGGATTTGGAAAATTTTCATTAGAATTTGAATATTAAAACTTATCTCCCTTTGTTCATAGATAGAAGTGAATACAACTAACTCCCCCTTAGGAATTTAAACTCTAAGGATTGTATTCTGAGTTTCTGGAGTAGAGTTTTCATTATTGTAGAAATGAAAAAAAAACTTCGTAGTGGGAAACCCCACCTTTATTTAAGGATATTTCTTGTAGAAATTTTTCCTTCCTCCTCCTTAGGAATAGTTCTTTTTTCTTTCTCCCCCTTTGTGATTTTCAAAAATAATTGAAGGGATTGGAAAACAAAGTATACTACCTAAAACATTAGTATATAACAAGATACAAACCAACCAGATAACCATTTCATTAGAGTTGGGAAAAAATACAGGGAAAGACAACTACAACAAAAGATCGGAGTGAGTTCATTTGTCTCCCATTTACTTCGGAATGAGCTGCTTCAAGAAGGCTTTGAGTTTCTTCAAGTCTCTTTGATCTTCCTCTCGTTGCCTCTCCAAGGCTTTTACCTTTCCTTATTGAGATTTTAAAGCCTCTTACTGAGCCTCCAAGGCTTCTTTCTGTAACTTCAACAACTCATCTTGCTTTTCCATCTTCTGTTGAAACTCATTCCGGAAATCTCTTTCAATTTTCCAATTTTGAGATACTGAGTTAAGCTTCCCATTCAGATCCCTGACCGGTTGAATCCGGAAATTTTTCTCTTGGGTCAACTTCTCTGAAATCTCATTAACTTTTTTATCCTCCATTTCAAAAGAATTTTGAACTTCAGCCTTAAAATTCTCAAAGTGAACTAAATCTTTGTCATCTCTCTTAGACCACTTGGTTACTTTACTTCAGGACTTCCTATGCACGTCATAATTGATCATAAAACTTTTCTGTTCAGCTTCTAACTTCACAAACTTATCCATTACCATGGATAAAGAATCTTATTTTTGATTCATAGATTGTTGCAGCAACTGGCATTTGGAATCTATTGTTGGAAGAAACAGAACTGTGTCCACCAACTTTCTCAGAGATTGAACCACAAAATCATGCCCGTGGGATGATGATTCCGAATCAGAAACATCTTTTTGAGATTCCTCTTATTCAACTGGCATCAGCTTCCTTCGAGAGGAACCACCAACCTTTTTCCTTCGGATAAAATCTTTAGTAAGTGTCTCCATGAGAGTTTGTTTCCCTTTATCAGCTCTCAGAACAGTTTCCTTATTAAGGGATACTTCCTCGGATTCAGAAACTTGAATGATCTGATCTTCATCTAGTTTCTGTCTTTGTTGGCCTTCCTCAAGAAAATTCCTCTCATAGGATTCTTCTTCATCATACATCACATTTTCCTCTTCTTTTTCTTGATATTTTCTTGCTAGCTTTTTCATATCCCTTGCCTAAGGTAACTATATTTGCAGATTCAGCCTTATCTTTGTAGTTCTGTACTTTCTTGATCAAGGTATCCAGATATTCACTCTCATCTTCTTCTTATTCTTCTTCTACTTCTTCCTCTACTGCATAAGAAACTTCCTTCTCTACTTCTACTAATAGTTCTTTACCCTTGTCCTTTTCTGGAGTGACATAGTTTTTCGCTGGAGTTTCTGGTAAAGAAGGTTCAACACTGAATGTTTCTGGAACTGGAAGCCTTTCGGAAGCCAACTATGTATCTTTTAGCAAAGATCACACTATTTCAGTTTCAGACATCTTCTTTCTCAATTTCTTTTCATTTTCTTGTCTCTCTAGCTCCTCAGCATCTTCTTCCTTTAATGATTTAGCCTCAGTAGAGTCTAGTCCGAATTGAGGATCCCCTTCCTTCCTCATTTCTTTATATTCCCTCCACTTTGCTGCTACTTCATCAGTATATGTTTTCTGCTTCTTCGGCTTGGGGGTAGTAGATTGAGTTTCCTTAGCCTGAGGAATTTATTCATCATTAACCACTTCCTTAGACTTCCTCTTCTTCCTTTGCTTTTTGAAGGTTTTGAAGATTGTGTTTCTTTTTGAGCTACTTCAAACTCCTCTACAGAAAAGGGGTAAAATTCTCTTGACTCACTGGAAAATCCCATCTTCATCCTCTTAATAGTATCATCACTGACTAGCATGAGCTTGCAATTCCAGATCTTTGATTTGCCGGAAACTTTGAAGGATTCTAAGAATCGAACAATGAACTTAGATAATAAGGTATGAAAGATAATAACCTGAGCTCTCAAATTCCCTTCTTTGATATTCTTGATCGTAACCAAGACATGCCTCATCAGATTTATCTTTCTTAGATTTACCAAGAAATCTAAGACATAGATATCACTCTTCTTCAGATTTTTTTTATCTTCTCTTCTCGGAACCAGAAAACCTTGAACCCGTAGTTGAATAATTCTATTGTTCGGAGTGAGCCAAGCAATCTTAATTGTTGAATCATCTTGAAGCCCAATACACTTCATTGCCTTCTCCTTATTGAAACTCCCTTGCACATCCGGAAGATTGTGAGAGTAGAATTCAGCTTCTCCTTCATTTGATAAACCAACTAAACTTTCTTCCTTTGTGTCAGAAAGTTTATAAGTCTTCCCATAAGACTTGAATGAAAGCCTCTCTCTGTCGTCTTCCATCAGGAAGGAAATAGACTCATAAAACTTTATCAACAAATCAGTATAAACTGGATCCTATTTATCTGAATTTGCTATGTAGACATCTTCCCATCCATTCAGTCTAATATTCTTTGAAATAAGAGAATCAAACTTATAAAAATCCAGGTGAACTAACCTTTCCCTGAAAACTAACCACTTTGATATAGGTTTCACAATTGACATATCTTGAGAAGTTGCTTCAAAAGACATTCGGAGTGAAGTAAACTGTAAGATTCAGATCGGCATCACAAGGTTCGAAACTGGCCTTAAGAGGAGCCACAGAGATTCGAGATGCAAAAGATTGAAAAACCGATGTGGGACGAGTCTCAGGGTCCCCTTTATATAGGCAAATAATTTGACCGTTGGTCTTCCAAAACCCACTAATGGTTGAAAACAATTTGATTAGATGTGACAGTTGAGAATAATTCTGCAAGGAAAATTTTGACTCCGATCTTTTGAGGTTTTTAAAGAAAACATTTAGATTTGAGGAAAAACTACAATCTGAACCTTAAAAAAAACAAGGAAAATACCAGTAAGAAAAATTTGATTACAAAACTATAAGTAAGAAAATCATAACTTACTGATTAACAAGAAATATTGTTCGTAATTTGTAATATTCTTCTTGAAGAAAAAAACAATTCACTATGAATACAATAGTACGAAAACCTCGTTACGAAAATTCCAATCCAAAAATTTCGTTATGAAAACTTCAGTCCGAAAATCTCCATTCCGAAACTTATCGGTACGAAAATTATATTCTGGAATATTTCAGTACGAAGACTTCCATTCCAGAAGTTTTCTTTTCGAGAATTTCAGTCCTAAAAGTTTTAGTTCCGTAAATTCCCATTCCAAAAATTTTGGTTTCAGAAATTTCTATTCCGAAAGTTCATTTCCGAAAGATTTTTTAAAAAAAACTACACTAACAATCAAATGTACTCCCCCTATAAAGAGGAGTTTATTACTGTTAGGAGAATTGTTCAACAAGAAGTTAATGAAGAATTATTACTTTACAGTTATCATTCCAAACTTTTGTTTAATGTATTCAAATCTATCAGGGGTAATGATTTTGTGAAGATATCAGCAAGTTGATCTTACGTTCCGATAAACTGAAGAATGATATAACCTTTAAGTGTGTGATCCCTAAGAAAGTGATGCCAAATATCAATGTGCATTGCACGAGAGTGATGTGCAGGGTTCTTACTTAGGGCAATGATACTTGTGTTATCACACACTATTTGAGTCATTGTAAAACTAATGCCATAGTTTGTGAGTGTGTGTTTCATCCACAATACTTGAGCACAACAACTTCCAGCTGCTAAATATTCGACTTCAGCAGTGGAAAGTGCTACAGAATGTTGCTTTTTTTAGGACCAAGATACTAATGAATCTCCTAAGAAATGATAAGTTCCGGATGTACTTTTTCTATCCATTCTACATCCACCAAAGTCATCATCAGAAAATCTTTTTAGAGAAAAATCATTTCCAGAAGTATAAAATAATCATAGATCTGTGGTTCCCTTTAAGTAGAGAAAAATTATTTTCACTGCCTTTAAGTGAGATTCCTTAAGATTGGATTGATATCTAGCACATAAGCACACTGAAAACATTATGTCTGGTTGACTAGATGTTAAGTAAAGTAGACTTCCTATCATACCTCTAAAAGATGTTTGATCTACTGGTTTCCCAGCTTCATCATGATCTAAAGAGTTTGAGGTACCAATGGGAGTACTTATACTCTTAGTGTTTTCATAACCATACTTTTTTGAGAAGATATTTAATATACATATGTTGAGATATATAAGTTCCTTCTAGTTTTTGAGAAATTTGAAAACCATGGAAAAAAGTTAACTCACCCATCATACTCATTTCAAACTCAGACTTCATTAGACTTGCAAAAGAATTAGTTAAAGATTACTGAGTTGAACCAAATATGATGTCATCAACATAAACTTGAACAATCAAAACATTTTTCTTATCTTTATTTATAAAAAGGTTTGGATATGCACTTCCCTTAACATAGTTATTTTGAAGAAAAAATCCTGTTAGTCTATCATACCATGCTCGCGGGGATTGTTTAAGACCATACAAAGCTTTGGTAAATCTAAAAACATGATCAGGATGTTTTGTATCTTCAAAACCAGGAGGTTGTTCAACAAAAACATCCTCTTGAACATAACCATTAAGAAAAGCACATTTCACATCCATTTGAAAAAGTTTAAAATTGAAGAATGCTACAAAAGAAAGTAGAATACGAATAGATTCAAGTCTAGCTACTGTAGCATAGGTTTTTTCATAGTCTATTCCCTCTTGCTGATTATAGCCTTTAGCAACGAGTCTAGATTTATTTCATACTATGACTCAATTTTCATCACATTTGTTTCTGAAAAACCATTTTAATCCAATAACAGAAGTTTCCTTAGGCCTTTCAACCAAGGTCAAGACTTTATTCCTCTCAAATTCATTTAGTTCATCTTGCACGACTTTGATCCAATCATCATCACCTAAAGCTTCATCAGTGATTTTTGGTTCTAATTGGGAAAGAAATGCTAGATGTTATACTTCATTTATTAAGGAATTTATAGTCCTTACATCTTGATTTACATCACCAATGATATTATCACTAGGATTATTCTTAAGAAACACCTGATTTGGGTTTTGTAAAACCTGTTCATCAACATAGGGTAGAAAGTCTTCTGAGGTAAATATTTCAGAAGTAACTTCTTGAAACTTTTCCTTATCAGAAGGATATTCTATCAGGGGTTGACAATCAGTTTTTGAAAAAACATCCGAGGATGTAGGTTGGGATAGTTTAAAAACAAAAGGATAAGACTCATCAAATTTTACATGCACTCTTTCTTCAAAAGTACAAGTGTTTTTATTAAAAACTCTATAAGCCTTAGAAGTTGTGGAATAACCTAATAAAATTCCTTCATCAGATTTTGGTGCGAATTTATGTAAATTATATTTAGTATTAAAAATGAATACTTTGCAACCAAAAACCTTGAAGTAGGATAGTCTTGGTTTTCTACGATTTCATAACTCACAAGGAGTTTTATTAAGAAAAGGTCTAATCAAAACTCAATTTACAGTATAACAAGCATTACTTACAACTTCAGCCCAGAAATGTCTAGCTATCGAATATTAGCTCAGCATGGTTCTAGTTACCTCTTGAAGAATTCTATTTCCTCTCTCAACTATACCATTTTGTTGAGGAGTTCTAGGTGCTGAAAAATTGTGAGTAATACCATTCCTACTACAAAAAGTTTCAAAATCAGAATTTTGAAATTCTCCTCCATGATCACTATGAATAGTTTTCAGTGGAATATTTTTCTCATTTTTAACTTGTTATCTAAATCTTTTGAAATAAGAAAACGATTCATATTTTTTTTCTAGAAAATAGACCCAAGTAAATCTAGTGTAATCATCATCTAAAACAAACACATAGTATTTTCCTCCAATACTTAAAATTTGTGTTGGACCAAAAAAATCCATGTGCACTAACTGTAATGTATCAGTCATTGAGACATCACCAATTGATTTAAAACTAGATTTATGTTGCTTTCCATATTGACAAGGATCACAAACATTAGAAGAATCAAATCTAAGCTTCAGTAGATCCTTAACTAGTTTCTTCATAGAGATTTAACATAAGTTTCTAAGGTTACAGTGTCCTAGTCTTCTATGTCACAGCAAGAAATGATCTTCCATTGCACTTAGGAAAGGTAAACCTTGGATCCTTAGGTCTTCTAAGTTCAAAGTGTAAACATTCTCTTGCCTATTGGCTGAGAGAATATATTCATCCTTAGAATTGTGTACTAAGCACTTATCATTCCTAAAATTCACAAGGTACCCTTCATCACATAACTGACTTATGCTAATGAGGTTGTGCTTAAGAACCTTAACAAATAAAACATTTGAAATCAAAGTTTTACCTAGAAGAAAAATATTACCAATACCAACAATTTCTCCCTTTGCATTATCTCCGAAAGTTACCTTTCCTCCTTTCTTTTTGATAATCTTTTCAAAATAGCTTTTGTTACCAGTCATGTGTCGGGAATATCCACTATCCATGTACCATGTATTGTTGTTGGTACTTCCTATATATTCCTGAAAACATGAAAATAATTATACTTTCAGAATCCAAACTTGCTTGGATCCGGAATTTACAGACAACAAGATTTTAGGAATCCACATTTTCATAGAAAAATAGGCTTTATGAAAACCTAGAGATTGGGTTTTATTTAAAGAAAAATGATTTTCCCAGTGACCACCATATTGAAACTTGGTACAAAATGGGGCACTTTGTGGAACAAAGTAGTTGTTACTAAAAATTGGTTTTTCATGGGTATAACCAAATCCGGATTTGTTTCTTAAAGGTCGTATTTGAGAATACATTTTATCAAAATTTTCCTTACCATGGGTAAAGTTTGATAAACACTTCATTAAGGAAAAGATTTCGGATTTGAGTTTGATAACCAAGTTTTTATCTTCAAAATCATTAGATTTAGAACTTGATCTAGGCTCAAAAACACTTTTCTTTGAAATTACTTTTTCTAACTCTTTAGAAAGTTTGTTCCTCTGAGAACCTGCTTCCTCAATATTTTTTGAAATACTTATAAAATCAGCATTTTTCATATGAAGATCTTTTGAAATATGTGATTTCTCTTTTGTAAGAATAGAATTCCTAGAGTTTTCCTTATCAAGTTTCTTATTGAGTTTAGAGTTCTCAATCTCAAGAAGTTCAGAAAACCTAGAAACTTCTTCATAGTTAGGTGAAGTATTTTCTTCATCAGAAGAGGATTCATCATCTAAGGAATTATAATACTTACTATCATTAGGATTTAAAGATACATTGGTCAATGATTCAGCATTTCGTACCTTAGCCATAATGCAATGATTGTCAATATGTAATCTGGCTATAAGACCAAGAATCTTCTTTCCTGAAGATTCATAATCAAAAGATTCATCTGAAGAGTCACCACCACTGGCACTCCAAGTGTCATTTTCTTTTAGAACTTTCTTAGCATTGGTTTTGTAATACTTCTTCCTGCTCCTTTCAGAATGCCTTTCTTTCCTTTATTTCTTTTTGAGTAGAGGGAAATCTGGTCTAATATGTACAGCTCTCTTGAATTCGTATCAAGTAAATTCTCCATCATTCCTTTCTTTCCTTTACTTTTTATTATACTTGGATTGGAAATTTCTCTATCCGACTATCTTGTTCATCCTTCGAGAAAGATTTGCTAACTCATTTTCTGAGATTTCACTTTCACTAGAATCTGACTGAACAACTACCTTCTTAGACTTGAATCTGGTTACTCTCTCAGGAGTTTTAGCTTTCATATGATTTGATGTAGTCGTAAAAGCAACAGTACCATTCCCATTATTCTTTTTGATGTTGTAACCATCTCTCTTCATTCTGGTTTCATATTGGAGAAGAGTTCTGAATAGCTCATCAAGAGAAATTCGAGTGACCTTCCTGTTCTCATCTATGGCTGTTCTCTTTGATTCCCACTCATTGGGCATAATATCAATTATCTTATCTACAAGGGCTTCATCATCTAACCCTTTTTCTCCCATAGACTGTAAGCTATTTACTATAGTCATAAACCTCTGTTGAACTTTGTAGATTGGTTCACCATACGGAAAATTGAATCCATGGTACTCAGCTCTAAGGATAGCTCTCCTACATTCAATTACTTTATATGTGCCAAAGTGTGTTACTTGTAACATCTTCCAGATATAATTAGCTGCTTCACAAGAAGAAATTTGGCTATATATATTTCCAGTCATTGAACATAGTAATGTATTGTGAACCTTATAATTGAGTTGATAATATTTCTTTTCCTAGTTAGTGAACGTTCTAACTTCCTTATCATGAATTTTATGATCACCAGTAAGCATAACGAAATTGTCCACTCCAGTGTTGATGACAAAAGTCTTCATTCGATCTCTCCAGTATTAATAGTCATTACCATCATAGATTGGTATTCTTGTAGGATTTAGATTTTCTATAGAGCCAACATTGATTCCTGCCATACTAAAACAACTTTGGCAACCAAACTAGTTAGTAGAAAAATTTTGTAACCACAAAGTTCAGAATGAAAAAGTTCAGAAAGACAAATTTCGGAATGACAAAGTTTGTAATGACAAAGTTTAGAATGACAAAGTTCGAAATGACAAAGTTCAGAATGAAAAAGAGCAAGAAAAACATATACATGAGTATGAGTATTTCAGAGACCTACTCTGATACCAATTGTAGGATCGAAATAACAATGTAGATTCTCAATATACAAGTGGGGGGGGGGTGAATTGTACACTTTAAAAATTCATTTGGAACCTTTAAAGTTAGTTATGGATAACTATGTTTTACTTAGTCAAGGAAAATCTAGGTTTAACAAAGTTAAACTAAGAAAATTCACAACACCTCTAATCACCAACTGGAATATTGGAACCAAGGTTTATAATATAAGATTCTACAATAAAGCTTATAGAATCTTAAACTAATCAGAGTACAAGTGTAAGGAAATACAAGAATGTTATACTTTCCTTACAATACAATATGTAGCAGAAAAACATGTAGTAAAACTACAAGTAACAAGATATGAATCTTTTAACCCAAATAGAAGGGTATCCAACAACCTTGGATAAAGGTCCCTTGATTTATACTTTCAAGAAAGTCTGTCTTACCAACACCAGGGTAAGCCCTCGATACGAAGATTGGAATCTCTGTCTTACTATCCCCTCAAGCCCTCAACTTCAAGGTAGTTGGAACCTATGTCTTCCTCAGCATGGAAGCCCGCGAACTTCAAGTTGTCGGCACCTCTGTCTTCTTATCCCCGGAAGGCCTCGAATGTAATCACCAACATCCAAAGCCGCACAAAGCAATCTGAACGAGCGGTTCAGTACGCACAAGGCATGGAAAGATTCTCTCTCTAGAAATCACCTTAACAGAATGTGTTCTCTAGATCGATCAACTTATTCATTTATATCTAGATCTCTTTCAAATGAGCTCCTATTTATAGGCAAATTTCCAACGGTGAGCTCCCTCTTCCAATAGTCATATTTTCCATGAAAACCGGAGGGACCTGTAAACGTGTAACTCAACCAACGGTTAATTAGAAACAGAATAGACAACATTGTTTTATAACAAACTATATATAACTGAATGTAAGACATCTTTTTGAAATGATACATATGTAAGTAAAATCTAATCAATATTTTGAGTGTAAGAAAGCTAAAAGTTCAGAGACTAATGAAAATGAATTTCGGATTCTATGTTAAGAAATATTCAGAATCTGTTTTATAGGAATTTGGAGTCTGGTTTCACCAGAGATCAAATTCTGAACTTGTAGAACTCGGAGTCGAACCAGTTAAGAGTTCGGAGTCGAACTGCTTAAGAGTTCAGAGTCGAACTACTTGAGAGTTCGGGGTCGAACTTCTTCGGAGTTAGGAGTCGAACTTCTTCAGATATCGGAGTCGAACTACTTGAGAGTTCTGAGTCGAACTACTTCAGAGTTCGTATTCGAACTTCTTCAGAGTTCGGAGTCGAACTACTTGAGAGTTCGGAGTCAAACTACTTAAGAGATCAGAGTCGAACTTCTTCAGAGTTCGGAGTTGAACTAGTTGAGAGTTCGGAGTCGGAATACTTAAGAGTTTGAAGTCTAGAATTCGGATTAAAACTCCATTACAGATCACATCTAGAATTCGGATCCTAAAAACAGAATGCTTTAAATCATTTCATTATATGGCTCCAGAAATTTTGTTATGAATCTGGTTTTTGAATTTAAGAATAATATTGTTATGTATGAGAAAATATATGTTAAGCTAAATTTCCTTAAAGAAGTAAATTTTCCTTATGGGGGTAAAAATAATATTTGCTTAAGTATAAGGTGTTTGTGATCTTCAAAACAAGAAGGAATGGAAAAATCATAAGGAAAACCTTATTGACTCAACAGGCTGGAAATTTGCTTTACCAATTCAGTTTTCCAAAACATAGCGTGATATTATCAACCATACTAGAAGAATTTATCTCTATTTTCATTCAATAGAGTTTTTATCTATTTAATCTTATATCCAATTTTTTTAGTATGTTTTGACATGTGGTGAGAAAGATATTATTTTATTACTAAAGCTGTTTTATTTATTCACAATTGTCCTTTCAAATTATACATTGTTGACCAATTAAAAAATATTTTTTTGAGAGAATTTTTCATTTTTCATTATCAGGATTGCAAATAATTGAGTTATATTTCACCTCCAATTTGAATCATTTCATTTTTACACATTAAGGCTGAGTGATATTATATTGAATTAGGTGGGGACCATGTTGTTGCTACAAAAGTTATCCACAAAGACTTGTTTTTGGGGAATTTATAAGGTCAAATAAATGATTTTACCAGTTAATAAATATGTATCCCATGATCATATTGTGTGTAAAAAATAATCAACCAATTTATATTGATATGGAAATATATATTCTTGAAACACATAATGGATTAAAAATACTAAAAATTCCGGAATTGTGCAATTATTATTTTTAGGATCAAAACATCCATAAAATAAAAAATAATGAGATTTACATCAAAATGTTAAATTGGTGTGGTTTAAATCGTCGAAATAAAAATTAGAAATAGTGAAAATATTAGCAATATAAATTCCCCCACAAGTAGCATAATCACTGTTGGGAAAGTGAACATCACAATGAAGTAAATGCAAATTTAAATCACACAATAATGAGTTACACAAATTTACCAACAAGAAAAAAATATATCACGCCTCATCCAAAATAAATATTTCAAGTTATAAATCTATCTCATTAAATTTATTTTAACTTATTTTATCCTCTCATGCACATACCACACTTAACTTAGCTAAATTCTGTCTCAACACACAAATATGAATTTTCAACAAGTATTTTATCATCCAAACTCATGAATGAATTACTAGAGGCTGGAAAAATTTATTCATATCCCCCTGATGTGAGACAATAACAAGTGCTATATTGAGTTACTTTTAATTTTTTCAATTTTTTATGATTGGTAGGTTTCAAATGTAAAAAATTATGCAGCTAAATTAGGGGTTTTTGGCTCTTTTTCAAGAAAAACATTTTTGATTCTAATTTTCACTCAAGTATATTGTCCCGATTTATCTCTTATAATGAAAATCAGCTCCAAACATCTCTAAAAGTATCCTTTTCAACATATTATATCAGTATTTTATCAGTAAAAAATGAAAATTTTTTATTCTCTTTTGTTTTTTTAAAAAGCACCAGTATATGGAACATCTTTCTTCCTTTTAGAGCTCTATCAAACAGAAATCCATTTCCTTCAAGAGCTCCTAGTAGGAATATATCTCGTAAATTAATTTAGCAATATAAAAAACATTTCTTCAATACTTGAATCTCCACACCCACGTAATACGAAATGAGTTATCACAACAATAGTCTCCCCCACAATTAAGTTCAACAAGCCCTTGCATTTTCACATATAGAGCTAGTTGGAAAAAATGGCCTATAATGTGGATAACCAAACATGATATAAATTACTGATAAGTTATTAGGAAATATTAACAATGTATAGGACTCCATAATAAATAGGATTCACAAGAAAATGGGGTGTCAAAACTCTAATAAATTCCTCAATCATTTCAATCACAAGTACATCAACCCACAAGTTTTGATAGAAATAAATCAAATTACTGTTCAAAAATTCATAGATTGGGTCTCCCAAGATATGAGGGGAATGTTAAGAAGATGTGAAAATGGGTTTCAAAGCCTCACAATAATGGTATCTCAAATATAAATAAATTGATATGTGTCATGAAATTCAAAAAATCAGTGGTGTTTTGAATAAATTGCTAAGCTTTTGAATGTGAAATAATTTAATTTTTAGTATTAATTTATGTTCATATTCAAGGTATAAAATGGTCACTAATTTACATGGGTTTAAAAGTCGAAACATATGAACACATAAACTCAAATGATTTTTTAACAAAACAACCAATAAAACATAAAAAATTTGAAGAAATAATTCATAAAATTTGAAATGGAATAAAAGAAACACATCAAAAATTGAAAGAAAAATCCGATATTAAAAAACGCCAAGGAAAGAAAACAAAATCCTTATCTACCCGGCATGTGCTTCCCCCCACACTTATTATGTTAAATGTTAGAATTTTGAAACAAGTTTATGTGATAATGAAAATCCTAAAATTAAATAAACAATAAAAATAAGTGAGAAGGAAATACATGTACTAAATTCAATTTTATTCATCTTTATGAAGATGTATTTCCTCCCCAAGAGGATCTTGAGCATTCCCTCTAAATAGCTTCATCCTATTCCCATTAACATTAAATGAATTCCAATTATATGGTTCGTTTATCTAGATTGAACAATAAGGAAAACCATTAGTAATAATGAATGTTCCATACCACAAGGAATGAAATTCAAATGGGAACCTCTTTAATCTAGAATTAAACAATAATAATATATCTCCCACATTGATGTTTTTATTGAGAATCATCTCACCATTATCTGATTTGGTTATTTCCTTATATAACATGGATATTTCATATGCTTTATTTATGATCTACTCTAGATCCATTAAACAAAATTTTCATTCCTTTCTAGTAGAAAACAGAACCATGTTCCATGTTTTAATATCCCAAAAATACTTTTTCTCTAACTCAACTGGCAAGTGAGAATATTTTACATATACTAATATAAAATTTGTCCTTCAAATTGGGGGATTTTAATGCATTTTTATAGGTTCAGATTTTTTCATTATTTCTCAAACTCTAATCCTTTCTTTTTGGGTTTACATTTTTCTATATAATTAGTTTTATTTATCTGTTGGAAAACTCATCAATTACATTTTTTTGAGGATTAAAGGTCATATAGACCCTATTATGAACTCAATATTTATTTAAAATTGAATCCAATGTCTTGTTACAAATGTGGGTTCCTTTATTTGTAAATAGTAAATTTGGAATTCTAAATCCTGAAACAAAAAATTCATTTCAGAATCATGGGCACCATTTTGGAATCATCAAATCTTATGGGAAAATCCTCTACAGACTTGGATACATAATGAATAGAAATAAATTTATAAATATATCCAAAATAATTGGGAAAAGGGCCCATGAATTCCATACCCCATACATAAAATACATCAAAAAACAAAAGTAGTTATTTTTTCATCTCAATATTTTGGAAATGTTTCCTTGGAATTGATAATTTTTTTAGGTCCAATAAAATAGAAAAGAAAATATTAAAATGGTAGACAAATACACACTTGAATCAAGAACCTTTCAAATATTTATTTTTTGTAAAAATTATCCTCCTTATCTCTATTTGTGATAAAAATGTATGAAAAAGTTAAATTTGGATTTTGGAATTCATATGATAATCATTTGATAACAACCATTATGCCATAACTATAGATCATCCCAAATGTAATTCATTGAACCACTCACTAGTTTAGAATTTTTTTTTAATTTTCCAGTGGGAAGATTCATGAATAACCGAATAATTCCTATGATCATAAAACTATGGTCTTATACCTTCATAAGTATATAAATCCTCATCTAGAAATTTTCATCAATTGATGGATAGATTTGATATTTTTCATTCAAAACAAATGATATAATACTAAAATAATCAGGAATAAGGTTCTATATTCCTTTATAATACATTTAATAAACATTAAACTCTTGTAATGGAAAGATCCATCTCAAAAATATACCTTTTGTATCATGTTTCTTTATTAAAAATCTGATTTCATAATGATTTTTGAAAATAACCCTCTTGGATCTCAATAGAAAACAACTAAATTTTTTCTTAGTAAAAAATCCATTATTTACTCCTCAATTTTCATGTATATTTATTGATCCTCATCTAATGTTCTAGAGGCATAGGTAATAACAAGAGATTTAGTTTCCAACCATTGCCTCATCACCTCCTCCAAGTGAAAAGTCAGATGTATTAGTCCTGATTTCAATTGGAATTTACAATTTGGGAGGTAGAACATTGGGAGGGGTAATTGTTTTCTTACATATCCCAAAAAGAATATTTAAAACTCTTATTAAAGACAAATGTGTTTTTTAAGAGAAATATAGACCTTTGAAGTGAAACCATACAAAAATCAGATATGAATCTCTTATAAAAACTAGGGTGGACAAGGAAGGATCTCAAATACCTCATTGTTTATGGGTATAGTATTAAAGAATTGACATCATCATTACATTCTTTAACTTGAATTCCATCAACAGACAAGACATGACCCTGAAAAATACGTTTAGCCACCATGAAATAGAATTTTCCAAAATTAAGGACATGATTCTTATGATTGAATATATCAAGAACATCATAAATTTTATTTTAAACAATGTTAAAATGAGTATCCATAAACAATGATTTCATCCACAAAAACATCCATGATAGTTACATGAAATTCATGGAAAATTCTCATCATACAACTTCGATAAATTATAAGACCATTACACTAACCTAAGGGGATACTCCCATAAGAAATGGTTCCAAAGGGGTATGTAAAAGTGGTTTTATATTGGTCAAAAAATGTATTGTGAATTTTTAAATAACCAAAGAATCCATTAAAAATACAATTGTTGGATTACCCAGTGATTCAATGAATGATATGATCATGGAATGGAAATGGTAATTAGCTTTTCCTTTGAACCACATTGAGCATCATATAATAAATTCAAATTTTCAATTTATTTGGAATCTTATAAGGGAAAACAAAGCCAAGTTCATTAATTGAAATTTTAAATCCACATTTTGTGGAAAACACATTCAATGGAATCACCCATTGACTATCAATGATGGGAAATATAATTCCAGTAGTGAACATGGTTGTGAATTCTTTTTTAAAACCTCTAAAAGTGTTCGGTTCATCCTCCTTTGAAATTATCTCATTGGTTATGCATTTTCCACAACCAAAATTTTATGCATGAACACTAGTTGACTGATTCTTGTTAAATTAGATATAATATATGTTATGTATTTATTTTGGGTCTTAGGGACACATAATAGTTGGTAATCCTTGTCCCATGAAAAATATATTTAATTGATGAGGTATAATTATTTATTCTCTGCTAATAAATCATTTTTAAGTTCTTATGAAGTTGTTATGACTGTAACTAATCTAGGTTATTATCATTTATTAAAGGAAACACCTCACAAATGTGATTATTCAATGAATCTCCATATATTAGTGGAAATTCATTATGTTGATCACTTTCCATGTTCTCGAGATTTTTTTCATGTGAAAAATTAGAAACTTATCATGGGAGACCACTTAAATGATCAAGGGTTTCAAGATTCATCTTTATTAAGGCCAGTATTAGTTATCTAAACATCCAAAGACTCATCAAGAACCTCTTTTCCACACACATGTTGATTGAATTCAAGAATAAAAAAATTTCCATCATTTAAATCAGCAGGTGGGTTTTCATTACATGAAAAATTATGGAACATCTTAGTGGAAAAACAATCATTCATGTTTACATGGGGGGTTAAATAATCCTCAACCTGGTGTTTAATGTAATGATATGTATTTAAATGAACACAATATCCTACAAAATCCAATAATTATATCATTTTTATAACATTGATGATTTATTTTTTAATTTTTTAGAAATTTCCTCCCTTGAATATAGGTTCATCAGTACTAAAGTAATTTCTCTCCATATCCAAGACAATGAAATCCATAGGATTCTCTCACGTAAATGAGAACATCCTCTACAACTCATATAGTCTTGGCAGTGCTTCAGTTGGAAAGATTAATGATAATTTTTTAGGGTTTCTTTTCACCAACCTGAAGGGATCAGTAAATAAAATGTGGCATAACACTAATAGAATCTCTTAAATCAAACATAACATCCTTAAATTCACATTTAAAAATGGTGTGTGGAATGTTAAATATTCCTAGGTATTCACATTTTATTTTAAAAGCATTCTAAATCACAGATGAAATATTCCTACCAATGTGGACCTTTTCACCTCTTTTAAATTTCCTCCTGTGGGGACCCATCTCATCCAAATACAATGCATTACTTGGAATTAGTTTCACAACAACAATAAAAGGTATGTTGACTTTAAATTCATAAAGGTGAAAAAACCCCTTATCCAACACTTTTCTAGAAAATTAATTCACTAGTTGTTCACTCCTAGGAAAATATAGTGGTGGTTGGAATTTTCTTGGCTATTATGAGCACTACATTGAGAAAAAAAGACTGAAAATTCTATTACAATACATGATTGTTCATTCAAACAAAATTTTTTGTCTTGAAATAATGTTTCCATTCAAATAAAAAACCTAATTTCCAAAATTTCCCTCATTTTTGGCATTATCTTTAACAATTTCTGCATGAGGCTTTAGATTTTCAGTTTTAGAGTTATTTAATCTTTTTCCACTATCAATTTCAACAAAAATCACATTTTCATTCCGTCCATATCTTAGATTAACTTAATGTTTTGAGGGTAAAAAAACTAATTTTCTTTTTCATGAAAGTATGATTGGTGTAATGTTGAACCATTTGATTCATCATGGCATTGATAATGTTATTATATTGTTTTGAGGATTTTTGTTTTTAATTCATTTCCTCTTTTATCTATCTCATTTTTTCTTCATAGTTATTCTCTAAATTTTTGTTGGTATAGGTAGGATGATTGTTTCCTCTATAAAGAGAATTGGTTTTCTAAAAGAAATATATGGGTTAATAATTACTTGATTTTTCTTGTAAAAAGAATCTAGGTTGTTTGGACTACTGAAATATTTCATTAGAGTGGTTGTTCCATTGCTATTTGAAACTGTTATTAGATTGAACTGACCTATTTGGGTTTTATTTGAAATGGTTTTCCACGAAAAATATCATTGTAGTTCTCAAAAGGCTCATTAATTTGTTGACATTGAACTCTAAAATTATCATTAGAAGAACTAATTCAATAATGGAAATTATTTTGAAAAGTTGTTTCAGGTTTTGGTGGTGTTTTTGGGTTGTTGGAAAACATCATGAACCTTAATATGGTTGTAATATAAAAAAGTTGACACATACTATTTTTTTTCAGGACTAGTAGTGGGGAATTAATGGGAAGATTTTACATAAAGAAGTCCTCTTGTTCAAATTTTTTTAGCATTTCGATGAATGTTTTCTATTTATTTCCTAAAAGAGGAATTTTTTTTGTTATCAACAAAAGCCCATCCCACATTATCATCAATCATTCTTTGATTAGTGAGACACAATGTTTCATTAAAATATTGAATTTCGATTTTTTCACTGATTTTGTTTTTAGGTAAACTAAAATATATTTTTTCAATGCTCCTAATTACTCATTCAATGTTTCCAATTGAGTTTTATAATTCCACAAATCTTCTTTTTAATGGATGTAATTTTAGAGGTTGGTAGAAAATTTTGAAGTAAAATTTTCTTCAATTCATTGAAATATTTAATCAATGTTTAATTTGTATAGAAAACAAATTCAGTAAATAAGTCTTCTAAATAAAAAAAGAAATTAAATCAAATTCATTTGATTTTCATCAAATCCTTGAGGTTTCATGTTTACACAAAGAATACTAATTTCTCAAATGTATTTATAGGGACCTTCACCCAGTAAACCATTTATTTTTTTATGTTGGTGAGTGAAACCAATTTCAATTTCAAACCCAACAAGTGAATTAATATATTCCATGTGATTTTCTATATTCCCATCATTAGATGAAGAACATTATTTCATGATTACATTTTCTTCCCTTAATATTTTAGTTTTATCTAAATTTTATCAATGTGTATTAGTGGTTGATTCACAACATGGGAAAAGGGGAATTATTCTGTCTATAACCATTGAGTGAAAGTTTCTATCAATTTTATAATCCTATTGTAATAATTTTGACGAATGTAAAACAATTTTTACAAAATCAACTCGTGAAACCTCATTGAAAATATCACAATCTAATGTACGAGTTTTTGTCATGAAATCCTAAATTAATAATGTTATCCCCAAGAGAAATGAAATATAGAATTCCCTAGATTGTACCTTGAGTACATTTCAATTTGAGTTTCAAAACTATAACTTTTGTTTTGTTTGTTTTTTAAAGAATAGAATTATTTAGATTTCATTTAATTTTCTACTAAATAAAATATATTAAAAAAAACTGAGAAAGAAAAAAAGAACAAGAAAGAAAATTTACAAAATACAATGTGTTTTAAATCTAAATAAAAATGTGGTTGAATATAAGCTTTAACCTCCCGAGAAATCCCCTTTTTTGTTGAAAATTCTTTCCCAATTAATTTTTTTACGACCACCCAAATACCACTATATAAACACCCTATACTTCAAGGATACAATATAAATATCTCAATAAGACTTCTTACCCTCCAATATAAGTGATTCAATTACTTGAAGAACTCCATGTAATCAATCCATGTTGGAATTACTATGCTCAAAGACAAGACCTCATTTGAGAAATTTTAATAGTGAAATAAACTATTTTACATCAAATATTAGGAGACCATAAATACTAAATAATTCAAATATACATACATGAAATAAAAAAATCATTTTCATTCATGAAATATATGTTCAGTAGAGATTAAAAAGAGTTAACACATGAATATCAAAACTTATAAAAGAGTGTTCATCGATTGTTTCCATATAGAAAAACATGGTGATTAGCCTCAGATCACTAGGGTGACCCCCCAAATTCTCAATTATACAATGAATGTCCATAATCATAATCAACATCTCTATTAAAATATTTTCCATGTTCTCTTCATCAAAATCCCATTGAAATGTAAAAGGATATGGAAGTTTATATAGAAGCAGATATAGAAATCTGTATTTAGATTCGGTATGCCTGAATTTATCCTGATTTTATCCACCATACTAGATGAGTTTAACTCTAGTGTATTCTAGAGAGTCTTTATAAATTTCAATCTATCACTACGTTCATGTTTTTAGAAGCATTTGACTTGTTTTTAAAAATATATTAATTTTTTTATAAAGGTCTATGTTTCTTCTCGAAGTGACCTTTCAAATTATAGTGTATTTACAATTTCAAATAATTAATTAATAAGAGAAAAATAACGTTATATTTTATATTAATTCTCACCATTGATTTATCAACCACCTCTAATTTAAAAAAAATCATTTGGAAGAATTTAGGTCGATTTAGCTTCTGTTGAATGTGGCGAGGCCCATCATGTTGGTCCAAATTGTTTTCCAAAAAGAATAATATTTTAGGGCCATTGGAAGTTATAAAAACTCTACGAATATAATTGAATGATTTATCCCAAAAAAATATGAATCCTAAAAAAGTTATCAATCAATTTGGATCAATATAGTAAATGATATGCCCAAATTACATAAGTTATTAACAGTTAAAATTATAGAGTTGTGCAATTTTTAATTTCAAGCTCACAACATCCTTAAAATAATGATCAATGTAAATTGACTCAAAATGATAAATTAGTGAGGTTTAAATCAGTAAAATATAAATTCTAAATAGTGAAAATAGTATCTTTATCAAACCCATCAGTGTGTATGGATGAATTGTAATATGATAATGACTACACTCTTCCTAGGATATCGGATCATACTGCATATAAATATTCTATGTCATTTTGTATCAAGAATCATGTAGTTATTTAATGTGGTGTGGTTGATTACTAACACTTTCATAGAAGTTCCTCTTACGTGAGGACTAAATAATCGACAATTTAACATCTAAAATTTAGGGATGTTATCATGAAGTTTAACATCATTGAAAATGATGGGTGAATGATACAGTTTATAGTGATATATATCTTGGACCATAAGAGAGAGTGAGATAGAGTCACTAGCTCGTATTAGAGGACCAAACATGGAAATAGGGATCATGGATAAATGATAGTGAATACATTATTTCACAAGGGTTTTTATAAGGACCCGACATTAAACAGTACATAATATTGAATTAAATGATTAATTCACACAGAGGATCTTTCAAGTTTAGATTTTTAGAGAATAAGGACATAATTATTACATCTCAAAATATTAAAAGGTAGAAATTTCTACATAGTTTCCATTTTTTTATAAAATAAAAACTCTTGAAAAAAATTCATGTCTAGTTCCATGTTTTAGACAGCATGACTTTTCCTTGATCCCATCCTTGACCCTATTCATCTTTATGTCCTGTGAAAACATTTCAAAACTTGGGATGAGCATAAAAGGCTCAGTAAGGGTTATAAAACAATGAATGTAAGAATTTGTTCATAAATACATAAAAAACATGAACTATTTTACTTACCTCATGAAATCATAAGATTTATGAAAGACACATAGAAATCATAAATCATAAAGGTAACTTGCGACATCCATACCATACTTATATTGTAGCTAACACAGCTACATAGGGAGTTAATTTGGAATACCCATCACAGTATATTCCCTAAATCTCTTTGGAGAAACATTCAAGTTTCCCTCTGTCACGTTACCCAATGCATTGGAGAGCTATCTTGGGATCACCCACCCTAGGTTTGTCACGGAACCACTCGTATTTGTAAATAATGCCCAAGAACCGTAACATGATCATAACACATAACATAATCATAAAGTAGAGATAACACTTTCACATTGAAATAATAAAATATCATTTCAAGATATTGAAATAATAAATACATTCTCAAAATCATTTTCAATACCAAAATACTTAAAAAGAGTATATGGTATTTATTTTTCATTTTAAAAATATTCTGGCTTGTTAAGGAACAAAATGATCAAATAATACTCACCGCTGCAAAAAGGTCATTGTCACCGCTTATGTTAAAAAAACATTCCTTTTTATCGTCTAGTAAAACAAATCATATTAAAATATTCCATATGAATGAAATGAAATGTCAATGGTGTTTATACAGCGTATAAAAGAAAATCGTGTATTAAAATACAATATGCCTTAATGAAAGGAGATTGAGATGAAGTCCCTTACCTCATGTCCGACTTGACCCGTTCTTTCATTAATCTCATGAATAATAAACTAACGTTAATTTTTACTTTCTTAAGAAACTTTTTCAAGTTTATTAATCCTTTTATATCACTTATTACCATGTTATAAGCATTATTTAATCCTTAACGTTCGTTTTTTCGATATTTGGCACTTGAGTCAAAAATGGACTTCTTATAATTACATATTGTAAATGTAGTCAAATATCCATTATCTCAAGAATGATAATCATGATTTAGATATTATATATATCATATATATCCAATATATACATGTATTTATAATATTACATAACATTTGGAGGTAAGAAATGAAATTCACCGTTCATGGAGACGGTAAGCCATACATACGCATGAACGCTACTTTAATTTCTATGTCTTATTTTGATGTAATAAAAAAATAATGATACAGAGGTATTTTATAATTACAGTATTATATCATATATAATATCATTAACTCTATCCTTTATACATCACACATAAGGCATTAACGAGTCACATCACCTTGAGGGGGCGGTAGTCCGCACTTCCTCAAATGAGATTATCGTATTTACCCACCATGGAAACCATAAAGGTTTGATATAATTGGGAAGTACAAAAGTATAAAGAAATTCTAAACATAATATATATCAAATATAAATAAAGTTCCATCATAATGGCCACCATGAGAGGTGATAATATGTAATTGAACAATCATTGTTTCGTGAGGCATTAGTTTTCCATCCACAGAAGCATTATGTTCTTCATCCATTTGATGGAGGTGTGTGTAAGTGTAGTTAAAATCCTTCTCATAAAAACATCCTAGTATATTGAGGATACTTGTGTTGTTTCAAAAGAAAGGAAATAAAAAGAGTTTAGAGGTTGGAGAAGTAAGATAAAAGAAATCAATTTAAGAGAAACAGTTACCTTTAATTTGGGTAACTCTCTTTGGTTTGAACCAAAGGACTTCTTGAAATGCCTTCTACCTAAATTAAGGCTTCTAGGAGGAGGATAGGGATGTAGGGAGATTAATTGGGCAGAGTTTGGAAGAGTTAAATGGCTTGAGATGTGTGAGGAATTGGATAGAAATGGTATCCTTTTATAAGGGAGAGGAGGGGCTCTTTAAGAAAGTGTGAAAACATTATTTTATTATATAATGATATTCAGTTTCTAATGGTCCATATATCATTATGGTTGAAGATAAGATAACTAATTTTCTAAATAAAATCATCCAATCAGAATTGGACATGTTTTGTATAATATTTTAATCATTATAATCTTATTTATTTTAATCATTTAATAATGATGTATATACTGCATCATTATTGTGTCATAAATAATTTAATTTATTCGATGTCTAAAAATTATATAAAAATACTATCATGTAGGAAATATTTTCAGATTTCCAATTAATATTTATAGTCGAGAATAGGACTCATATAACACCATCTAAAAATTAATTACTAAAGGATTTTTTTAATGTAAAATTTGTCTTTACATTAAATTAATTAATCTAAATTGACATTTTCACTCCGAATTGGATCGAAGGGGCCCCAAAATTGACCCAAATATGACAATGGTAGTCCATTACTCAAAAAATAAGGTTTTAAAAAGTTTTAAGGTAATTTGGAATTATTATAATATTTATTTTACCTTGAATTACCGTATTTACCTTTAACCGCGGTAAATAAAAGTTAAAAGTTACTATTCACCAAAAATTATTTTCATCTTATTGAACCAAATTTTAATTTTTGATAAGAACCATGTATGTTGGATTTTTGAAATTCAATTCACAGGAGTGGTAAAATTTCATTCAAATGAAAAATTCAGTTTTTTTAACTACCACTAAGTGGTTTCACTATTCATCAAAAATTGAAGTTTTTCAGAAAAATATCAAAATTTTAGCCTAAGCTATATTTGATATTCCGAATTCAAAATTGATGTCTATTTTTCCAAATTCAAAACATATAAGTGGCACTAATTAATTTTAAAATTAATTCCCATTGTTAAAATAAATAGCATGTTTTTAAAAAACAATAACTATCAAAAGATTGATACTTGTTTATGTCCAATTTCAAAGTGAAATTACTTACAATGACCAAAATTTTATTAAATGGTAAAACTATATTCTAATTAAACTTTAAAACCAATTAAAAAGATAATATATCCATATAAATAAAGTATATTAAAACATAATTTTGAATTAAAATACAATATTTTCACTGTTCATAAAAAATTGAACTTTATCAGAAAAATTCCTAAAAATTTACAAAAAGTAAATTTTGATGTCCCCATTCTAAAGAAGGATTTTATTTGGTCATATAAAATGTATTAAAGTGACCAAAACTATATTTAAAAAGGATTCTCCCTTAAAAGGCAGTAAATCGGCCTTTTAATGTAAATTATGCTTAAAATTAGATTCATTCACATTTTAAGCCTCCAACTTTTATTGGATAAATGTAAATTCATTTGACAATCATGTATAATCACATTTTAGTTAGTTTCATTCATTCCCGCCAAAATAATACCTCGGAGTTAACTACCATTTAAAATAATAATATTATACTATTAGTGTGCAACATAAGTTTCCAAAGAAACCCGCTGTTGCATATCGGGTACGCTATCGAACATAGCAACATTTTTAAAGTAAAATTAATATTTAATTCACAAATATTATTAAATATAAAATATTTCTTATTCTTTATTTACTTGGGATGTTACATCCTTCCCCCCTTTTGGGAATTGATTCCTTGCAATTTTTATTTACTTGTCAAAATAAGTGGGGGTATTTATCCCTCATAGCATTTTCAGATTCCCATGTTGCCTCTTCAACCATATGGGTTTTCCACAAAACCTTTACCTAGTGAATTACCTTATTCCACAAAACTTTCTCTCTACGGTCAAGAATCTGGACTGGTTGTTCTTCATAAGAGAGATTCTCTTCCAACTGAACTACCTTTGGGCTCAAAACATGATATGTATCTGGCATATATTTTCTCAAAATCGATAATGAAAAACATTGTGTACCTGGGATAAACATGGAGGTAAAGCCACTCTATACGCAGCTGATCCAACTTTCTCCAGAATATCATAAGGTCTAATGAACCTCGGACTCAACTTTCCCTTCTTACCAAAACACATCACACTTTTCCATGGAGAAAATTTGAGAAAGACATGATCACCTACCTCAAAGGAAAGATCCTTCCTCCGGTTATCTGCATAACATTTATGCCTGCTATGAGCTGTTCTCATGTGCTTCTGAATCAAAAGAACTTTCTCTGCTATCTCTTCTACCAATTCAAGTCCCATTAGCTTCCTTTCACCTACTTCATCCCAAACTACTAGAGTTTGACAATGCATTCCATACAATGCCTCAAATGGAGCAATCTGTATACTAGAATGAAATCTGTTATTATATGAAAATTCAACCAAAGAAAGGTGTTGGTCCCAACTTCCCGAATAATCCATCAAGAAAGAACATAACATATCCTCCAATGTCTGAATTGTTCATTCTGACTGCCCATCTGATTGAGGATTAAAAGCTGTACTAAAATTTAATTCAGTACCCAATGACTTCTGAAGGCCTTTTCAAAAGTTAGAAGTGAACCTGGGATCACGATCAGATACAATGGAGAGGGGAACTCCATTCAAACTGACTATCTCTTTAACATACAACCGAGCAAGTTGATCTAGAGACAATGTATCTCTAAAGGAAGGAAATGAGAAGATTTAGTCAATCGGTCAACTATAACCCATATTTCATTATTACCTCAAGATGTCTTTGGTAATCCCATGACAAATTCCATGTATATATTATAACATTTCCACTCTGGCACTGGTAGAGGCTGAATCATTCCTTTTGGTAACTGCCGCTATGCTTTAACTGGCTGACAAGTCAAACACTTCAAAGTAAAATCAGCAATATCTCTTTTCATTCCATCCCGTGAGTAATACTCCTAATGATCTCAGTATGTCTGTGTACTACTAGGATGAACTGAAAATAGAGAACTATAAGCTTCACATAACAACTCATTCTTCAACTGTGAATCACAAGGTACACATAATCTCTTCCAAAATCTCAAAACACAATCATTATCAATGTTAAATTCAGGAAACGTACCCTTCTGAACCAACTCTACCTTTTTCTGTAACTCACTGTCTTCATTCTCCAATTGCTTTATTCTGTCTGATAGAGATGATCTCACTAACACCTAAAACAAAACAGAAGAATTTCCTCCACCAACAACTTCTATTCCATAATTCATCAAATCCAAAACCAAAGGATCTTGTTCTAAACGTAGCATGGTTAATGAAGCATTACTTTTTTGACTCAAATCATCATCCACTTTATTTGCTTTTCCCGGATGGTAAAGGATCATGCAATCATAATCCTTCATTAATTCCAACCATCTCCTCTGCCTCATGTTCAATTATTTCTGAGTGAATATATACTTCACACTTTTGTGATCAGTATATATTTCACACTTCACTTCATACAAATGATGCCTCCAAATTGTTAAATCAAAAAATAGAACAGCTAATTCCAAATCATTTGTAGGGTAATTTAACTCATGTGGTTTCAACTAACATGAAGCATAAGAAATTAACTGATCATTCTGCATTAGGACACAACCCAGTCCCTTAAACGAAGCATCACTGTAGATAAAAAACTCACCATTTCTAGAAGGTAGAGCTAAAACTGGAGCATTCACCAATCTTCTTTTCAATTCTTGAAAATAATAATCACATTCTTTTGTCCAGATGAACTTAACACCTTTTGGAGTTAACTTAGTCATTGGACTAGATAACCTTGAAAACTTTTGAACAACCCTTTGGTAATAACCTTCCAAACCAAGAAAACTACGAATCTCAGTTATATTTTTGGGTCTTGGACATTCTTCAACATCTTTCGTTTTTGCAGGATCAAAAGTTATGCCATTTTTTGAAACAATGTGACCATAGAAAGAAATTTGTTGTAACCAAAACTCACACTTGCTGAATTTCCCATAAAGTTTCTTTTCTTTTAATTTTTTCAAGACAACCCTTAAATGATTTTCATGTTCCTCCTTACTTTTGGAATAAACCAAAATATCATCAATAAACACAAACACAAACTTATCAAAGAACTCAAGGAAAATTCTATTCATAAGCTCCATGAATACAAAAGGTGAATTGGTTAACCCAAAAGGCATAACTAAAAATTTATAATGGCCATATCTAGTACGAAATGTGGTCTTCGTAATGTCTTCTTCATTTACTTTCAACTGATCGTACCCCGACCTCAAGTCAATCGTTTAAAAATACTGAGCTCCCGGGAGCTGATCAAACAAATCATCGATATGAGGCGAAGGATACTTATTCTTAACAGTGATGTTATTCAATTCTCTATAATCAATTCAAAGTATCATTGAACCATATTTCTTTTTAACAAACATGATAGGAGAACCCCATGGTGATGTGCTAGGTCAAATTAAACCTTTATATAATAACTCCTACAATTGCTTCTTTAACTATAAAAGTTCAATTTCAGCCATTCGATAAGGGGGTTTTGAAATTATCTTAGCATAAGGAAATAAGACAATAATAAATTCAACTTCCTGATCTTGTATAATACCATGAAACTCATCAGGAAAATCATCAAGGTACTCATTTACCATTGGCACATCATTAATCTAAACAGTTCCTTTGTTTTCAACAATATGTGTAAGGTAACATTCATTTCCATATTTTACCAGTTTTTCGACTTCCTGATATGTTATAAAAAGAAAGTGTTCATTATTGTACACAAAATGATAATAATTCTGAAAAGAAACCTCTTTAGCTCTGTAGTCAATCTTAGCATGATAAACAGAAAGCCAATCCATGCCAAAAATAAAATCAAACTCTACTAGAGGCAGAACAATAAGGTTTGCAGGTAGATTCTTTCCACACACAAGGACATGAATGTTCTTATGTTTTCTTTTTTTTTTCTCAACATTTCCTCCAGGTGTTTTTAACATAAGTTCATTATTCATATCATGAGATGGAATTCCAAATTTACTAGAAAACTTCTCAGAAATGAAAGAATGTGTAGACCCTAAATCAAACAACACATTGGCATAATCTGAACAAACAAATAGTGTACCTGATACAACTTCATTTGAAGGCCCAACATCTTATGAAGTAGTTGCAAAGGATCTCACCACCCCTTTCTGCTTGTATTCTGGCTGCTTTCCTTTAGTTGAGTTCATTGTTGAACACTCATTTTCATAATGACCCATTTCATTGCACTTAAAACATTTTACTGACTATAAATCAGATTTCATCCTACCATTACCCTAATCTTTTTCCATGCAATTACGAGTCTTATTTCCCATTTTACCACATCGGTAGCACTTACCCAAATTCAAAATACATTCCCCATCACTCTTTTTACCACAATTCTCACAAAATGAAAACTTAAGTTTCTTTCCATCAGACTTTTTTGAAGAGTTCTTCCCTTTCGCCTACCACCTCGATCTTTTATTTTGTTGTTTGTCAAAGAATACCTGATCATTGGAAAAACTCCATTTCTACCTTCTCCGCACAATGAACTAGTTTTTCATAAATTTTGGACTCACGAGATGCTAATTCCATTTGATACTTTGGCTTTAATCCTGAGTAAAAATGGTTGATTTTACTATCAAGATATGATATGAAATTTGGATCATACCTTGCTAGTTGAGTGAATATTTCTTCATAAGCAGCAACTGAGTCATCCTCCTGCCTCAATTCCAGGAATTGTTTTTCCATCCTAAGATGAACCACCTTAGGAAAATAATTCTCAAGAAAAATACCTTTGAATTCATCCCAATCGAGAGCATCAACCTCCTCATTATCCCTGATATTTTTCACCATCGACCACCACCGATCAGCCTCACCTTGAAAACGGTAAACTGCAAGACTAACCTTTTGATGTTCTGAACAACCCATGAGATAAAAACTCTTCTCCAGTGATTTAATCCATCCTTCAGCTAGCATAGGGTTAGATGATCCTCTGAATGATGGGGGATGTTACCTCATGAAATGCTCCACTACTGGCATGTTCCTCTGTGGTTGATCCGGATGATCTCGTACATGGATACCACCACCGTTTATAGCTTAAGTCAACTATTCCATCACTGCAAAAAACATCTCAGTTCCAATTCTGACCATCTCAGGTTGTTAATTTGGAAGGTTGTCTTCCTCCTGATGTCGTCCTAACATAGCTGCCTTGTTTCCTCTGCGGAAAACCATTCTGAACACAAAAATATCTTAGGTGAGGCAACATGGTAATCTGGGAATGCAGTACTATGTCAATATTAACATAAATTACTTTATGTATATTACTTTAACAATAACCTAACTCCTAAAGTTTTCTAAACCGACCTCTGATACCAACTATAAGGACCCGAACTTAAACATTACATAATATTGAATTAAATGAATAATTCATACTGAGGATCTTTTCAGGTTTAGAGTTTTATAGAATTAGGATATAACAGTTACATCTCAAAATTTTACAAGGCAGACATTTCTACACAGTTTCCATTTTTTTTTAAAATAAAAAAACTCTTGAAAAAAAAGTCATGTCAAGTTCCATGTTTTAGACAACACAACTTTTCCTTGATCCCATCCTTGACCCTATTCATCTTTATGTCATGTGAAAACATTTCAAAACTTGGGATGAGAATAAAAGGCTCAGTAAGGGTTATAAAACAATGAATGTAATCATTTGTTCATAAATACATAAAAACATGAACTCCTTTACTTACCTTATGAAATCATAAGATTTATGAAAGACAAATAGAAATCAGAAATCATAAAGGTAACTTGATGCATCTATACCATACTTACATTGTAGCAATCACAACTACATAGGGAGTTATATTGGAATACCCATCACAATATATTCCCTAAATCTCTGAGAAGAAACATTCACGTTTACCTCTGTCACGTTACTCAATGCATTGGAGAGGTATCTCGGGCTCACCCACCCTCGGTTTATCATGGAACCACCTGTATACGTAAATAATGCCCAAGAACCATAACATGATCATAACACATAACATAAGAATAAAGGAAAGATAACATTTACACATTGCAATAATAAAATATCATTTAAAGATATTGAAAAAATAAATCCATTCTCAAAATCATTTTCAATACCAAAATAAGTAAAAAAAGTGTATGGTATTTATTTATCCTTTTAGAAACATTGTAGCTTGTTAAGGAAGCCAAAGATCAAATAATACTCACGGTGACGGAAAGGTTGTTGTCACCGTTTACGTTAAAAAAACATTCCTTTTTTTAATTTAGTAAAATGCTTCATATAAATAGATTCCCTCTAAATGAAATAAAAATTCAAAGGTGTCTATACAGCATATAAAAGAAAATCGTGTATTAAAATACAATATACCTCAATGATTGGAGATTGAGACGAAGTCCCTTACCTCATGTACGACTTGACCCGTTCGTTCATTATTCTCCTGAATAATAAAATAAAGTTAATTTCTACTTTTTTAAGAACTTTTTTCAAGTTTATTAATCCTTTTATATCACTTAATACGATGTTATAAGCATTATGTAATCATTAACGTTCGTTTTGTCGATATTTGGCACTTGAGTCAAAAATGGAATTCTTATAAATACATGTTGTAAATGTAGTCAAATATCCATTATATCTAGAATTATGATAATGATTTAGATATCATATATATCATATATATCCAGTATATACATGTATTTATAATAGTACATAACATTTGGAGGTAAGAAATGAAATGCACCGTTCATGGAGACGGTAAGCCATACGTACGCATGAACGCTACTTTCCTTTCTATTTCATATTTTAATGGAATGCAAACATAATGATACAAAGTTATATTATAATTCCAGTATAATATCATATATAATATCATTAACTCTATCCTTTATACATCCAACAGAAGTCATTAACGAGTCACATCACTTTGAGGGGGCGGTAGTCCGCACTTTCTCAAATGAGATTATCGTATTTACCCACTGTGGAAACCCTAAAGGTTTGATATAATTGGAAAGTACAGAAGCATAAATAAATCATAAACATAAAATATATCATATAAAATACAGTTCCATCATAATGGCCACCATGAGAGGCGGTAAGATGTAATTGAATAATCATCGTTTCGTGAGGCGTTAGTTTTCCATCCATAGAAACATTATGTTCTTCTTCCATTAGATGGAGGTGTGTGCAAATGTAGTTCTAATCCTTCACATAAAAAAATCCAAGTATATTTAGGATAGTGTTTTTGTTACAAAATAAAGGAAATAAAAAGAGTTTAGAGGTTGGAGAAGTAAAATAAAGGAAAACAATTTAAGAGAAACAGTTACCATTAATTTGGGTAACTCTCTATGGTTTGAACCAATGGACTTCTTGAAATGCCTTCTGCCTAAGTTAAGGCTTCTAAGAGGAGGATATTGATGTAGGGAGCTTAATTGGGCAGAGTTTTGATGAGTAAAATGGCTTGAGAGGTGTGAGGAATTGGATAGAAATGGACTCCTTTTATAAGGGATAGGAGGGTCTCTTTAGGAATGTGTGAAAATATTATTTTATTATATAATGATATTCAGTTTCTAATGGTCCAAAAATCATTATGGTCGAAGATAAGATGACTCATATTCGAAATAAAATCATTCAATCTAAATTGAACATGTTTTGGATAATATTTTAATCATTATAATCATATTTATTTTAATCATTTAATAATGAGGTATATACTGCATCATTATTATTTCATAAATTATTTAATTTATTCGATGTCTAAAAATTATAAAAAAAATACTATCATGTAGGAAATATTTTCAGCTTTCCAATAAATATCTATAGTCGAGAATATGACTTATATAACACCATATAAAAATTAAATACTAAAAGAATTATTTTAACGTCAATTTGGACTTTACATTAAATTAATTAATCTAAATTGCCATTTTCACTCCCAAGTGGATCAATGGGGTCCCAAATTCGACCCAAAGATTCCCGTTGTCTTCCATGACTGAAAAAATAAGTTCCAGACAAGTTTTAAGGTAATTTGGAATTATAATAATATTCTTTTTACCTTGAATTACCCAATTTACCTTTAACTGCAGTAAAAAAAAGTCAAAAGTTACAATTCACCAAAAATTATTTTCATCCTATTGAACCACATTTTACTTCTTAATAACAACCATGTATGTCAGATTTTCGAAATTCAATTCACAGGAGTGGTAAAATTTCATTAAAATGAAAAAGTCAGTTTTTTTAACTACAACTAAGTGGTTTCACTATTCATAAAAAATTGATGTTTTTCAGAAAAATATCCAAAATTTAGCCTAAGATATATTTGATATTCCGAATTAAAAATTGATGTCTATTTTTCCAAATTCAAAAAAATGAATATGAATTAATTAATTTTAATATTAATTCCCGTTGTGAAAACAAATAGAATGTTTTTAAGAAACAATAACTATCAAAAGATTGATACTTGTTTATGTCCAATTTCAAAGTGAAATTACTTCCAATGACGAACATTGGATTAAATGGTAAAAATATATTCTAATTAAACTTTAAAACAAATTAAAAAAATAATCTATCCATATAAATAAATTATATTGAAACATAGTTTTGAATTAAAGTATAGTATTTTCACTATTCATAAAAAATGAACTTTATCAGAAAAAATTCCAAAAATTTACACAAAGTAAATTTTGATGTCCCCATTCTAAAGAAGGATTTTATTTGGTAATATAGAATGTATTAAAGTGACAAAACTAGATTTAAAAAGGGTTCTCTATTAAAAGGAATTAAATCGGCCTTTTAATGTAAATTATGGTTAAAATTAGATTCATTCACATTTTAAGCCTCTAAATTTTATTGGATAAATGTAAATTCATTTAACAATCATGTATAATCATATTTCAGTAAGTTTCATTCATTCCCACCAATACAAAATCTAAGAGTTAACTACCATTAAAAATAATTATATTATATTATTAGTGTGCAACGTAAGTTTCCAAAGAAACCCGCTGTTGCGTATCAGGTACGCTATCAAACATAGAAACCCATTCAAAGTAAAATTAATATTTAATTCAAAAAGATTAATAAATATAAAATATGTCTAATTATTCATTTACTTGGGATGTTACAATTTGAATTGGTAGTTCAGACAAAGAATGGTGGGTTAGGACTCACTATATATTCTATAAAATTTGAAACATTCAAAATGTAGTTGTTGGTGTGGTAGGAAGGATACAAATTCCGAAAAATGCGTGGGATATAATCTCAGATGAGGATGATGATCCCATTACATAGTTTTAAATAAAATAATGAATGATCAAGGCTATATGGTTTAGGATCATGTAGTGAGGAATAAGGTTTCCATCAACACAAAGTTATGTAGTTTGGACTGTATGGGTTGTTATTGGTAGTTTAAGGTCTTATATGTCAGAAAAATAAGGTTTTCTACTATTATAAGGTTTCTTAGTTAATACTAATGGGTGTGTCTCCTAGGTATTATTATTCAACATTAAATAATTGTATCTCAGTGTAAATGGGAATCCAAGGAATACATTCAGTAAACCAAAAAAACTCTAAAAATATTTGTTTATTATTTAAACTGATGATGCATGTACCAATGGGTCAGAACCTTTTTAGGGTAATGGAGTGTGGAGATAAGGAATGAAAAATTTTAATATCATGATAATATGATGTTTCCTTATTTTTAATGTCATTTGACTGATATGAGTGGTTCCTTAAACTTTTTATTATATATATTTGACCTAATGTTTGCATACTATTTCAGGTCATGATGATATTACAAGGGGAATGATACCTGTTTTTTGGAATAGATCATTAATCATTGGTTTCTATGGATTATTTGTTTCTATAGAGTAATATAGAGTGAGAAAACAACATTAATTGAGGGTAATACATGACTCATAATAAAATATCTTCTTTGAAAAGAATAGAACGCAGTTTATGGTTAGGATTCAAGGACTTCAAGGTACATTCAACTTTTTAATGCTTGTGTGTCTCATAAATTAATGGGAAGAATTTTACATGAATCCTATTCCCATATAAGTCATTATAAATTAACGAAACATGGGTGTTAAAGGATCTCACCCTGTCATAGGTGAGCTCAGAAAAGAGACATAGAGTATTCCTCTCTGTAGGGTTTCAATGAAACCAAATTACATAATAATTATTTAATAAAATCATAAGGTAATATCATGGAAGGAGTTAAGGATGCACAAAAACAAAGGGAGGTAGAAAATGGTAATCATTAAATTCAAGATTTAGTCCAAGAAAGTAGGGTGACAAATGGGAAAGGAATTAATGTTGACCATGTTTAAAACATAGGTTCCACAATATTCAGTTAAGAATTGTGTGAGGAAATAGTGAATCGAATATTAAACATGAATAAATATTGTGGGACATAATTAATTCATAAGAAATACATTTAGGTGGGTGTCCAGAAAGTGAGGTGAGGATTTTTGCCAAGGAATAATATAAATTTGTGGATCATGTTCATATGTGTAGGATGATGAGTATCTAAACTAAATAAATAATAAAGTGTTAGAATAAACATCATAGGATATATAGGGGAGAGTTAAAATGCTCTGGGACCTATCCCACCACAAGCATAAACAAATATTTTGGGTATATCATTAAGTGAAAACATCCGAAAAAGAATAGCATAGAAAAATATTAATGATTAGAATGAGATTTTGATTTTTGATTTTTTTCATCTTAATAGGTCCCATTTGGATAACTAATCAATCCATATTTAGTTCTAGAATACGACTTCATATGATTCTAACACCAAGAAAGGGGAACCCCCAAGAATTAGGTTTCATGATATCACATATTTTTACCTCATGTGATTGGACTATAAAATATGCACATTAAAATCATATTGTAAGGATGGTGTAATTTATATTTATTTCATGTGACTATAAAATTGTTGTGAAAATTATCTTTTTTGTTATAAAAACACTTTTATTGAAAAGAGAGAAACCAATGGGCACACACATTTCAAGGACAAACCATGAGATAATATTCAAACCCAGAAATCATCCTCATATATACCTTAGGAACCATTATGTTCTCCCTTAGAGTCAAGAACCAAATCCTCAGATGCGATACCAGATTGATGACTGATGGAGTGAGTACACATCCTACCCAGCCTGCATACCACCTCTTTTCTGCCAATGCCCGTAGGGGGAACACCCAGGTTGAACAACTCTCTTGCCTCCCCCCACATTTCTGCCTTCCTATTTGGCTGATTTTCTCCTCCAATCATATCAAATTTTTGTGAAACTATGACACATATCTTGTAGTTTTACATTGTGTGGCTATGATGAGTTGCGTTATAAATTGATGTATTATGATAAACAATTTCATATTTTTTAACATCATGTGGCCATGGTATGTGTGATATATTTTTACCTTATGCTACTCTGAATAGATGCCAATTGTTTAATGTCTTATGATGAGGGTTTTTTATGATGTTTAATGTCATGTTACCAATATTTTTATGTATCCCATTTTTTATTTTGAGATAATTATTAGAGGTGAGGATTCAATAAAATAACTTTTTTTGAACCTATCATTGGATTATGGTGTGATGTTCTCAGTATCATTGGTGATAAATGATTATTCACCATTGAAGTATACCTTATGAATGATATATAGGATTTTACATTAGGGTATCCTATTTGGTGTATTCTTCCTAGATATCATTGTAAACATTAGATCAAATATCATATCACTATAAAGGATGAATTGTAAAAGATTATTTTTGTATGAATTGTCACAACACATGGTTATAATGTATTTCTATGTTATTTTGTTCTTGAAGGATAATTTTATTTTAGGTATTTCTAACTAGAAATATATACTTTTGTACTATAGTCAATATAGAGATTGGAGTTTCCTAGGTGTATGGATCTTCCTCTAATATGCACATTAGGAATTATGGATCTTGTAATTCCAACTATTCTTATATTATCCGACCATATTCTAAATAATGTTTGAGATGTTTTTTAACATGTTAATCTATCGATTCATCATTGTGAGATATTGATCTGTATGGTATGAGTAGATGTTTTATTTGGTGTATAATTTCTTCAAATTGGATGGTCCAAAAATATGTTTCATTTCTATGAGAATGTTTTATGGGATACAAAAATGATTGTTTATGTGGGATATCACAAAATTAAATTACATACCGAGTCTTTACTTTTTTATTTGGGATAGACACTACCCAGTTTATGAAGAAGTTTATGGAATGTAGAATTAACCTATATTGTCAAGATATTTCTAGTGGGCATGGTCTATCAATATCATGTCCCGTATTAGAAATTTCCATGAGTACTTGGTAGTACGATAAATATTTTGTGGATGATGCATGATTTTGGAATGGATTATTCTTTTATAATAATTAATCGTGGAATTAACACATTCATGAACCATGGTGATCCAGAAGTATTCCCACATTTTTATTTAATGGGAAAGATGCAATATTTATTTATGGGACACACATATCTTGTCATGGACTTATTTCATGACCTGATGAATCTCTATACCTTGGTTACACTAGATATATAGTCTATAAAAAACCAAATTTTATAAATATTTCTATTGTTTTGGGACTCATCAAAGGGAAAATTGAATTACACAATGACGAACCCACTCCCTCATATTAGATCTATTTGTGGAATCCCATATTGGATATAATAAATAAATTAAGTCATCTAATCATGTTTGTATTCATTTATGGAAGTGATTGGGGTTCTTATTTCAAATTTTCTGGAAACAATCTAATTTACCTATCTAACATCCTCATTTGAATTGACAATGGAAATGACATCCCGATGTGCCACATAAATGGCCAAATCATATTATTTGTGTCATATAAGTGAGAAAACCAGGCTTAACAGGGCATTAACTTAGTCGTTTTGTGACTGGGGAACCTGTGCTATGATTATCATGGTAGGTAATTGGAAAATTATCTTATTTTTTCATCACAGCCTGGGTATGAGCTCTTTCTTTATGATTACATGATTAAAATTGATCTTCTTTATTACATGTCCATAATGTTCAATCATGTGAAGTGGGTTGATTTCATTCTAAAGTTACAATATGAGATTTGTTAAATGGGATTACAAATGGGTTGATTTCAATCTCATGTTTAGTCTAGAATTCTTCATCCCACTGATATGTAGTTCTTGTAATAATTAACCTTTAAAAGGGAATACATTATCTGTCCAGATAAATATTGAATCTTCATATGTTGGACATGTGTACCTAGAGGCCTCGAAACTGCTATAGTTTTCATTGAGGAGGAATATAGATGATATCATTATTATTATTTGGAATTATTTTTCTTCCTCTATATCTAATGATGAAGCTGAGGATCATCAAGGTGGTGACCTCTATAGAACACATTAGGGGATTTATCTTCAGATAATGGGAGAGGAGGAATTTTAATACCTTCTATGGATCATTGAGGTGGCTTTATTTTTGGAATGACTTCTCCTCTGAGTCATGTACTTATCACTTCCCCAATTTCCTGAATAGTGTCTTGATGGTGTGGTACATGGAACACCTATAGGTAGCACTAACATTTTCCAAACTAAAAGATGTCACTCAGTAATAAAATATTCTATATAATTCCCTAAATTAAATGTATTATACAACATCTCGGTCTATCCACACATTATTAAAAATAGAGCTCATATCCTTGAATAATATGGCCCATAAACTAGAAGTCTTGTTAATTTAGATCTTTTTCACCTAATGGGGAAAATCAACCTTTCAGATAAGGAAGTTTATTTCTACATGGTTTATGAAAAATATACTACCTTTTTCATCCAAAATCAAGAAATTTGTGTTATCCATTTGGGGTTTTATACTTCACTAACAATGTTATCCTTTATGTGATTTCCAAATTCAAACTCCACTAAGGTACTGTGGGATGGTTTCTTCTTAATGAGACTTATTTGAACCTATAGTGTCCCGCTAGGAGTTCAAGATGATAAACTACATATTAGGGGTTGATCCTTTGAAATTTTTCTAGTTATTGGTGAGAAAATTTTAGTTATACATTATTAAATACATGTATCACTACTTTTCGTTAGGGTACATTATTATGTTAATCAGAACAGGTGTCAGATATTCTTTATTGCAGATATTTAAATGGGTTAACTCATCAATTATGGTGGATACACCATCATTAAAGGAATGAGATGTCATTAAAATCCACATTTTCATATGAAACATGAGGATCCAAAAAAATGAGGTGAATCCATTAGAGTTAGGGATAAAATAGGACTACTATCACCTCCTTCAGTAGGTGTTGGATTATCAGAGGTGTATTCCATGTATATGGAAACCATGGTTGAAATAGTTAGTGATTAAATTTCTCATGGCTTAAAATAGAAAAATTTACCTTTTATGTCAAAAAAATAATTACAATTTGACCTCTATTGAGTTATCCATTATCTATTGAAGGTATGGATCTATCTTAGATCAGTAACTGAGGTAAGGATTACTTAGTACTCAATAGGTGTGAGAATTTCTAGATTAAAAATAATATCTTCTTTAGTAATATCGTATAATATGTGACGAAACATTCATCTTGGGGTCTATGAAATAACTACCAATGTCTAGGTTTACTGTCCCTAATTTGTGGATTAGTAGGATACATGTATATTTCAAATACACCCGAGGATGCACTGAGTTTGTTATATGGTTATTGAGGAATTAATACTCTATACCCCCTCAATATGGATCTATATTCCCTCATTTTTATAATACCCAATATACTAGTAGTGGGATTAATAGGAGTTTAAGGGACGACCTTCTCTAAAAAGTAACCAACTTAACCATTGAGGGAGTATTTGATGCAAAAATGGTACAAATTTTGGAACACTCTGTGATGATTTAGATATGGCCTTCATATAATAAGTCGTTGATAGTTAACAATGAGAAAACCATGAATATTGTGCCACCTACTATGTCATCAAATATGGTCTCCATCTAATCATGTAATTTGTATAATGTTAACTTCTATCAAACAATTGAAATACTATGTTTCATGGGAATATATTGAGCCATTTTCTAAAATAAAATGATATATATCCATTCCATTGAACTTGATTATAACATATAACTGGTGTATATTCCCTCAAAAAATGGAACCCTCACCTTCCTCAGAAAATGATATGACATAATGGAATTCATCATATTAGGATTCCTCAACAATATAGGGTTCAATGAAGGCTACCAAAACTTCAAAAATTATATTTAACTTTTTGTCTTTGATGATATCCATACTCAACTACTCTAATAGGTGGGGTGCATTAATTACATATATTCCACTATTATATTAGAAAATCTCATCACAATATCATAGTTACATTTTGGAGGTATACTCTTACACTCAAGAGGATTATCATTATTTTGGAAAAAGTGGGTGTAATTAAATGAAGTACTAGAGAAAATATGGTGAATTATGTGTTTTAATTTTTATGGGAATTATTAGCCTGAAAACTATATTGTTCAGATTGGACTTTGGTCACCATGAATGAGCATTGGACTGATGTTTTTGGGTCATACATTCATCTAATCTAGATAGATCTGGAGGTGTTCTTGATGATGTGGTCTTTGATAAATATTTATATAGATCCCTAATGTCTTTTTGGTGTATGGGTTTAGTGGAATTGACATTTCATTATGATGTACCATCCCAGAAATAAATCTTCTTAGTGTTCCTCATTCCCTTCCATTGTTGGAACCATCCATAGGTGTCTAGAATGTCTTTATTGAGTTCTTCATTATTGGGATCCAGGTATTGGTCCTCCAGTATGAAAAAATTAATTGAATCATACTGTAATTCTTCATCAATGGAAAGCAATGAGACATGGGAGATTATGGGTGTATCTGTCAATAATTGGGGAATGACGTCCCCCAGAGAAAATGATGGTTTTCTCACTAGCATAGGACTTTTATTACCAGGTTCTAGTCATCACCTAATTTACAAGGTTGGGATCCAATGTGGTAGTTGAAAACAATGTTCTATCCATAAAGGGTGATAGTTATATATACAATATACATCTTCTAGGTTGAACTAAACTGATAGAGACACTCTTTGCAGAGATCCATCAAAATAGAATTAGATAATTGGGACTATTATTTACATCACACAAAATGAGTTCCTATATGACATTATTGAACCATCATATCCTATAAAATTATTACTTCCTTAGAGTTCCCATCATCAGGCTACACTTTGAGGTGATGTTGGGTAATTGTTATAGTGGGTCACATGTCCCATTGAACGGCGTGAATCACAAATTACAGAAAATTGGGGGCGTAAATATATGGTACTGTAATTCCAGGTACTACTAACCTTCATGTTCCATGTTGGGTATATAATTTCCTAATATTCCTATTGAGAGTGGTTATCACATGATTAAGGTGAGGTTTGGTAATTCATGATGAATTGAAGAATGAACATTCTAGAGAAATGAAGCCTTCACTGTCCAACGATGGAGATTCACACCAATATAGAGTGGTTGGAAGTTCATTCCACAAAATTTCAACATGATCATCATCACAAACAATAATAGTGTTAATAAGAAAACCATCTCATCACTTAGTGTCTAATTAAGAAGGACGATATGTTCTTTCTAATGTGGGGAAGGGTCCCATTAGATAATATATCACTCTGATTAATTCATGGTGTGGATTTGGATAGTAAATATATTATATCCTTCAAAAACCTAGAGAGAAATAGAAAGTAAAGTGTCTTGTTGGGCTTTGGGTGTGGTTCTTGATGGTTATATAGTGTTTTAAACTCCTTTTCCCTTGTATGTATATAAATTATATGGCGTTATGACCATAGTGGGAGGAATTATATATCCAAAAACCTATATTTGATTATGTGTATGGGATGATATCATTGGATCTACCTAAGGTTTCATCCCTAATAAGAGTATATTTTATAAATCAATAAAAATATAATTGAATATATGTTTCTAATGATACTATATATTGAACATGATGATGTTCACAGTTGCACTGGATATAGTTAATCTTTCGCCATCATCAGGCGGCTTATCTGGATGGTCTTGGAATTTCCATAAAAGGATACCTGAATGTAGGGTATAATACAACCACCATTCTCAAATTCACACATAATGCAACACAAAATTCAATATACAATGAGGGTGAGGATTTTTATGGAGGTTAACTTGAATCTCTTGTGGAATATTACAAGTATAAGAACTGAGTCACTTAGAGTTTGGTGGTGGAAATATTATGTCACTACTAATGTATTTCATCAAGATGTGAAGGGATTATTTTATAGGTCATTTTGTGATCTCAAAGGTTGTTGAAAATAACCCAAATATATTGTCATAAGCACACTACATAACACCAATCGAGGAACCATGGTATTCTTAAGTTCATGGTGAGGGGGGACACAGTTGGTGGTGTTTTTATTCCATGGATATCCCAACATCATTCCTCTGACACATAGTATAGAGTGTGATACCCCTTATAAAGATCCAAATATCCATTCTTTAGTGATCCAGAATGTGGTGGTGGAAATGACATAGACCTAATCTGATTTTGAGCTTATGGACATGGGTGAATCACATAGGCCAATCATCTATAAAATAATGTTGTTTCTTCTGGTGAAGGGTAGAATTCATAACCCTATCCATGTTGGATGGGTTATCCATGACCTACTAATAATCCATAGGGTATCCAAGTATGTGTAGATTATTGGGGTTCTCTCCTTCATCTAAGGGTGACAATATATATAATAAAGTCTCTCATACATAAAAGGTAGAGGTGTAAACGATTGAATCTGGTTTTTTTTATGGTTGGTGGTTCAATGATTTTTTGGAATTAACTTAAAAAATCCTCCACTAATATATATCTATGATTGGGTATAAGTATAATCTAGATCTCATAAATAGGTATTTTAAAACGAATGTAACAGGACTTTCCCCAAGACCTGGGGGTTGTGGAAGAGGTGTTTCAATATAGTATTACATTTTCAAAGACTCTATGATGTTTACAGGGAAATGTATTTTTCGAGGTTCGTACCTATGATAGTGCAAGAGTTCCCTAGGAATGGTCCTCTGATGGTCACAAGGATTTCAACCATGCATTATATGGTCGGTACTATGGTTCGAACCCCCACATTGGTTGTTTTACATTCTACCTCAGGATGGATATTCAGGATAGGGGAATCATTGGAATATAGAGTACGTCCATTTCAACTGATGTTGTTGTAGGGAGGACTTTCATGATAGAATTATTCAACATGGGATTCCACACAGTGGTAACTCGTTCCACCCAAAATGGTGAGATATAACCCAAACTACCTAGTAGGAGGATATGTTACCGATCCAAATTGTATGAAGAAACCCCCTTTAACGTGGTTTCATGAGTAGAAAATGGTGAGATGATTGTTGTAGGGGCCACTAGGTTTATTGGACTAGCCTCTTATTATGAATGGTTGTAAGCCACCACTAGGCACTATCCACAAGAATTATGATCTATGAATAGTAATGTAGGGATAATATCTTCATGAAATTTAGATATAGAGTAGGTTAGTTTTATCATCTAAGCTAGGTGGGTGACCTATATGGAATCTCTTGATTTGTTGGAACTGTGGGTTTGAACTATGTATCAACTACTTCCTTAGATTAGGCGAGGGAGTTTTCATACACATATAGGAATAGTATTCTAAAGATATTAGAAATTGTTAAATTAGGTGTTACCCTGCTTATTCTCTATGGGATTGGGATCGGCGTGGTGCTACAACTTCTAGGACTTATAGGGTAATTTTCCTTATTAGGATGAACCATTCTTGTTTATATCGTCCAAAAAGAATTTGTAACCCCCCCATTAAATTACATATGAGGGTTTATGGGTTTATTTAACCTGGTAGACCTAGGAGTGGTATTTTTTATGGTTGAATGGAGGTTCATTGGGACTGTTTCATCATTGGTTCTCCTAACCCCAAGCTTGTTGGAGGGGGTTTCCAAGAGTTTCCCAAAACATAAGTCTTATAGTTCATGTTTATTTAACCATATATACATGTCTAATGTATTTGGTAACTAATGTTCCCATCCCATTCATCCTCCCCATACTAGATCAAGGATCCATGTGAACAATTCCATTGTCCCTTGGAACCCATCATTCATAATTTTCCCAATATTGATGGAGGTGAGAAACCACATCAGATTCACCATTTTTTATTCTTCTTACATTCAGGTGTTTTTTTCATTCCATGTTTGTTCCATGTCATGGGTTAGCTCATCACCACTCGAGGGTGGTTTCAATGAATTACCACTTTCCAATGGTGGGTGTCCTCTTCCACAATAGTTGTTGATGCTTTCTCCTTGATCATAATGATAATATGTGAAATCAGATCTTCCTTCCATTGTTCTCTCCATATAGTTCATTTCCTATTCTAAATATCCCTCATATATTTAATGAATTTTTATAAATGTCGTTCACAGTTCCATCGTGAAGTGGATACTTGTTAATTATGCTACTTACATTCATAGTAGGTCAACTATCTAAAATCATATCTAATGATGACGTTGGTAATTTCTAGTATTTTTTCAATGAAGTTTTTGGTAATATATGAGTTTTATTCCTTATATGATGTTGAGGACCTCTCATGTATGAAGTGTCTTAGTTTTAAAACTCAAGTCATCACATGTTTCTTAGAGTGAAACATACACGAGGGATATATGGCCTCCATTGATCGTTTCCTTGGTTATCCGGTATTTTTAAAAAAAGGGGAGAATCATGATTATTATGTGTAACATGAGGCATTTATAAATAAATATTCCATGAAACTCCTTCCCATTGCATAAATATTTTTGGGCACATCAGCTATGGAATGTTATTTTTATCATATAAGGTAGCGATTTTGATGAATTTGTATGGTTCGTTGGTTTTATGTATTATAAGGATGTTATAACAACATTAATGAACTTTTTAGAAATTAAAAGCAGTTTAATTCCATGTGACGATGTTTCCCATTTACACATGTCATGTACATTGATGAATATGTGTCAGAGCTATATAGAAGTTTCATAATATAGCGGGGACATCATTTTTTGGTTGTAAGGGGTCGGGTGTGTTGTAGGGTGAATGATAAAACATGGAGATTTTCATCTACCATAGGGAAGAAATATAGGTTTATGGAGATATTATTATTGAGCCTTATAGAGGCATCCTATGTACATAGTTAGGATACATGGATTGAAACTTTTTTTGTTTGACTACATTGTATGGGTTTATGTGACTACATCACATGTTTCATTAGATAGAAAAAGGAACAGACACTACCCATTTTAGGCAGAAACAATGAGTACTAGTGTTATAGTCGCTATTAATGGTAGATAAAGCAAATGATTCTTACGAAACCATAGTTGTATAAAAGGTTATATCCATGAGGGTTAAGAATACTGGTCATGTAAATGATTGAGGCATGAAGAATCCCAACATGGATTGGTACATTTCCCATCAATGATCAATGTTTTCAGAGATATATCTGCTAAAAAAAGGTACCATGTAGGGTTTTATGAGGCATGATTCATAAATAAATGGTATTTTTCAGTTTTATGAATTCATGAAAAATGGTGACCCATCAAAGATGGTGTCTTGGTCACCGTGGGAAGGGTCCTTGAGAAATATGGATGTATCGTGGAACCCAATAGGGAATGAGGAATACGCCTCTAGCATGGAGGGTTTGATCATTAAGACTATTTATCTATACCATGATATTATGTCCTAATTTATTCTTGGTAGGTTACTCATGAATGGAGAAAGACTACAAAAATACATGGATTTTTTGGATCATGAATAAATGAGTGTTAAGAATTTAGAGCCTCAACTGGATGTCCAAAGATATTAGTCACCATATAAGAGGGGTGGAGGCGGTACATAGAGGAATTATAGATGTTGAGTCATACTATGATTCCAATATTATCATATTCACATAATATTGAGTTATATGGAATTTAAACATCCATCGTGAGATCATAGCTTCCTTAGTTCTTCAAGAATTTGTGAATCTTTCTATTTGAGTGGATTATGATAATCTTTTGCCCTTGATTCACCACATATTTTCCATGAACTCCCCAAATAATTTATTAATTCATGTTTTCAGTGTCAAAAATGATAAATGGTTGTAAATGATTCAAAAAATTAAGGTGGATGAGTAGATAAAGAGAATAAGATGAAATTCTTTTATCCTGATCATATTTGAGAAATATTTTTCTAAATAGAAATGAGTTAATAACAAATAAATTTATTAATTTAAATAAAATAGAAGATAAATGTGTTACATAGTATGAAAAAAACAAAAAATATATTTCCAATTCATGTTTTGAACAACATAAATAATATATAAATCAAGACTTACTTTTTCTTTATGGGCATTGTAATAACTTTTCCTTCCAATGGCCTCCTAGCCGGAGGAGGACTATGCCGCCACAACCCCAATCCAACCTCTATAGGACATGTAATGTTAAATAGTTATATGATGGAATTTATAAAATTGGGGACCTTTTCCAAATTAACATATAAAAGTCCACCGAACCATCTCCATGAAAATGTACATAGGAATAATAATAAAAGACAATAACATCTATAGTAAATATTTTTCACGTAATAATATCTTGGGAATTAAAAATAGTGAAATATTACAATACAAAATTTAAATGTAAAATATACACACCCAACTAGAAATTATTTTCCAATCTAACAATAATTATAATTGAAAGTATCTATGAGATCCCAACTCTTTTTATCCAAGCAGTAAACACCACAGATGGTCAATTAACTATAGTATACCAATACTTTTATGAATTTAACATTTATATATCCATCATCATCATAAGTCACAAAAAATGTTTCCAAACTACATGTATGGGTGTGTATATACGTACCTATTATGACTCTCTAAAAACGAAGAGGGAATAATATAAGACACTATAGATATAGTAAGGTCAGCCCAAAGAAATAGGGAAACCCAACCTCCTATCATATATATACAATAAAAAGAATAAAAGATGAGAGATAATATGGATATATATATAAATAAACCTTAGACAACGTGTCTTCCTAAAGCTATTGTGTTCCACCATCTATTCCCATCATCACATGTGTCTTTCGAAAGAGGTTATGAGGTGGGACTGCACCTTGCTACTACTCCACAACTTGATGAATCAAAAAATACAAAAGTTAGAGGACCCTACTCATAATAAAATAGTTATATTCCACATAGTAAATAGAGATCCCATACTTGTGTAGGGTATTACATTATCAAAATATTGTTATATAGTATGGGGGACATATATCCTAGTGAAATCAGGGAGTACCATCCCCATATAGAGATTCTGGCTATCATGTAGGGGTGTACTGACACTATTTCAAGTATAATGAGAATTGGAAAATGGTCCTATATGGTAATAGGGGGTACCAAACCAATATCAAAAAATAGTACAGAGGTCTATAAACTGAGTTAAAAAGGGGAGTATCATCTACCTAGATAGAGTACCTTTTCCCAAGTGTGAATTTTTGTGTACCACATATTCCTGTATATTGTGTATAGGGGGGACACTCACTAATGTGACTTGGTAATACCATCCCAATAGTTTGAGGACCAACTACGTAGTATGATAGGGGTGTATTGGATCTACTAGGAATGATGATTATGGGTGACTCTCATCCTGGTACAATATGGAAGTATCATCACTATGGATAGAGGAATCATACCCTAGAAATAAAGGCCAATATCGCCTCTATCGGAACAAAGACTATAGAGGACATGCAGCCTGGTGCGACAGGGTGCACTGCCTCTATATGAAATCTATGATTATCCTTCCTCATCAGTACCATCATCAAGAATCATCTACATAATCATTTTGATTATAACTCCTCAAATCATATCTCAAAAACCACTATAAAGTATATCATCACATTCAATGTGGAATTTTTCTTAGGATAAGGTACCCCAATGAAAAAATATGATTTCAAAAGAAGGATATATAAGATAAGTAATTTGTAGATGTAATTACGTAAAAATTGGGGTTGGGGAATTTTGTGTAACACTGCCTCATCGCCTTCTCGTGCCTCCTCCAGAAATGGCTCAAATACTTTGTTATCACATACGACATGTACCAATGGTACACGGATTTTGTAGTCACTCGGGGTTCCCACTTGTGGTTTACTAATTTACTATATAAAACTAAAATTTGGACCAAGTACACTAGCCATGATCTAGTATAGGTCATTTAACTTTAAACACATGAAATTTTCAGGTCAGGACATCATATGGCATGCTCTATCCTTCCAATACCATATACACTCCTAATTGCAAGTCTTTTGTGCCTCCAAACACAAAATGTGAGTCCACATGGAATTCTAGTATGTTACCCTCATTACATGCCAATTTTGATAGTTCAGTATCATAAAGAGTGTGGTACCTTCACACAACATGTGATATATAACTCAATCATGTGTTCCTAGAATCCATATAAATATAGACTACATAGCATGTGTTCATCGCAATACATTATGTGTATATCATAATTATCTAGAAACCAAAGAAATATTTACATGGAATCTAGATAAAAAATACCTTCCAAATCTAGAACCTTTTTAGAACCTAAAATAAATGGGGTTCACCACCAATCTGTAATTACCAACCTATGATGGTCATAAATTTTCATCCAAATCGTCGATCGGTTCATGTTACACATCCAGCACACCTCCCGTGTCACTACCGTCACTGTTTCATATCCCCAATCCCTAAATCCATTAATTCTACAAACAATACTCATTGATTCATCTGAAATAATTCTAACCTGTTGTTTTTCACACATAAACTATTAATATGGTTTTTTGATCATTCTATAATCCACAAAGAAATAGTTTAATCATGACCCCATGGTCCAATGATGAAGATCCTAAAGCACGAGTGGAAAAAATGAACAAAAAAAATATTATATCTTAGTTAGACAATAGTTCATGGAAAAAAATCATGGAATCAGATATTTTTATCGGAGATTTAACTTGGTAGATGATATAATTAAATTAATAATTTACATTACTAGAATTTGGATAATGTTAAGTGTAGATAAATATAAGATCAAATGAAGATTAATAAAAAAATTATAATTGATTTAATAATTGGTGGAAACCATAATTGATGATCCCTAGGAAGAATATGGATCATAGTTAGTGAAGAACATGTTCACTAGTTATTAGAAAGATCCACCATATTCTCTATCTCTTGATCCTCCTCAATCACTCCATCAATCATTTTCTAATTCCAATTTTATAATGAGGAGAACATTTAATATTATATCAGAGGTTCCATGGTAATGTGGTTAATCCTAGGTAATTTCTATACCATGATGTTTCATTAGAAAATTAGTTATGTATATATTAAATTAATTAATTAATTATGTTAATTTATTAATCCACTTAATAAATCTGACTAAAACTACTATATCTTAATGTCATGAACTGAATAACATTAAGTCATATCTAGGAAAAAATCCAATGTTCTACATTCGTCCATGCTCCTATATTTTCTATATGAGAGTATACAAATTATGTATTCATTTATTTTTGACAAATTGTGTATCCATGATATAAATATATTTAATATTTTTCAAATATCAAAATTTTTCTCACCGGGACTCAGAATAGCATTTTCTCTCATCTCAAAGATTCAAAATTATTCATTAATATATTTTAGAGTATTTAAAAGAAAAATAGTATATGAACATTATTCTCTCTATAAAGACCCATAAATTTCAAGGAAATTTTTTTCTTAATTTTCTTTGGAATTTTACAAGAGCGCAGCTTCTGAAGGCACCTGATTCCGAGGCCCGGTGTGTCCGGAATCATTTTCTGAAGTTTGGCTCGGGTACGTTCAGTGAACGAACGTGCGAGTTTTTCTAACTTTTGAACCGGTGCCCGGAATCAAATTCCGAGGGCACCAATGGGATCTCAGTGCCGGTATTTTCTTAGAAACGCCTCTTCCGGTGTTGCGTTTTCCCTAGTGTGGTTTTTAATTTTTGGGTTTTAAGTTATGAAATAAAATAAAATTGTGCGACAATTTTATTTTTCATTTCACTTGAAGCCGCTTGAAGCCACTTAAAAGCGGATTAAACTGAGTTAAACCAGATAGGATACTATCCAAGAAATATCCTAGCCTCTTGGTAGAATATTTGTGAGGTGGGGCCCGCACGAGCCCCGCCGTTTCTTTCTGCTAAGTAACGCACCCGCGAAAACCCATTATTATGAAAGTCAACTGACGCGTTTTCTTAATTTCTTAACAGATCATTTAATTGGGCGGTTTATTTTCATAAATTAAATGAGTTGTTTCTTTCGTTGAATTAATTCAACGAATTGATGGGTCGTTACTTACCCCCCTTTCGTGTGTTGTCATAATAATAAAATAAGACCAACCTATCTCTTTTTTTTGTGAGGATTTCTCGTTGAGACAAAATCCTTGTATCTTCTTCCTCCTTCGCGAAGAACGCGAAGAACGCGAAAACGCCGAACCCTGAAATCGACGATGCGACGCCGTGATCCACGACGCCGACAACGTTCTTCTGCGACGTCTCTTCCTCCGCGACGGGTCTTCGATCGGCTGCTTGAGGTAAGAGTCTCGGACCTTCCTTTTTTATCTCCTTCGTGGTTCTTAACCAAAACACGGATTTAATTAATTAAAATTAAATCTGCTGTTCCATGATGCGTTGAGTTCGCCGACTCAACGCCGTGTTCCGTGATGACGCAACGCCTTCCCTCGACGACGCGACGATCCCCCCTCTTCCGCGACAAGCAATTCCGCGAAGAACGCTCACGCGCGACGACTCCGAGGTAGGGATTTTATATTTTGGAATACCCCTCTTTATATTCCCGTGAACGTTCTTTAAAACTCAAAGAACCGGTTTAAAATGAACAATTTTATTTTATTAAAATTGTCGGTTCATGTGTTGAATAATTTCTCCCGTTGCTTTTATCTAACGCGGAGGGTGCGGGTCAAACGAACACGGCCCGACAACCCTCCGTCGTTCTTCGTGTTTTGCGGATTTGGCGGGCGACGATGGAACGTGCTGCAACGGATGTTTGATGATCCCACAGTAAAGAACGGAACCTGAGAGGAACAACGGCGCAGACGAGAGGGAAAACGGGCCACCAGAGCGACTCTGGCGGCTCGCGGAAGCCGGTGGTGGCGCAGGTCGCCGGCGGCACCCCGCGGGTGCCGCGAGGTTGTCACGCGGCACCCCGCAGGTGTCCAGGGCGAAACCCCACGGGGTGCCGCGGGTGTCCAGGGCGACAACCCGCGGGTGCCGAAGGGTTGTCACGCGGCACCCCGCGGGTGTCCAGGGCGACACCCCGCAGGTGCCGTGGGGTTGTCACGCGGCACCCCGCGGGTGTCCAGGGCGGCACCCTGCGGGTGCCGCAGGGTTGTCACGCGGCGTGTCCGGCTGTCTGGCCGACACCCCGCGGGGGCCGCGGGGGTGTCACGCGGGGCGGCGGCTTTCCCCCGCGTCGGCCGCTCGGCCGCTCGGTCGAGCCGAGCCGGACCGGCTCTGGCCGGGCCGGGTCGGGCCAAATGGGTCGGACCCGACCCGGTTCGGGCCAACCAGGGGGGGTCGGGCAGGGTCGGCCCGGGCCCGGACCCCCCGTCTTCGGACGACTTTCGTTCAAACGCCCGTAACTTGAGATACGGGCCTCCAAACGACTCACCATTAGCGGCAACACAATCCTTGGAGCGAGACGGTCGTTTCGGTTTGTCTCACTCAAGGTTTCGGAATACTTTGGGTTCGGTCGGGTTGGTTCGTACACGAAACCAACCGGGCCCTCAGAGCGGAAACGCTCATATCTTGAGCTACGGATGTCCGATTGACGTACCGTCAGCTTTGTTAGTTTCCTCTTAGTGAGACGGATCTTTTGGCTCACTCCGCCCGGGGTTTGGGCGCAGGTGGAGTACGGTCGGGTTGGTTTTGCCTTAAAAACCAACCGGGCCCCTGGGACAAAAAAGCCAATAACTCTCAGACCGAGCTTCCGATTGACGCACCGTCTGTTGCGTTGAGTTCCTGTTGACGATACGGAACTTTTGACATCCTTCGCCCGAGTTATGAATACAGTTGGTAGTGGCCGGGTTGGATCGCACCCGAAATCCAACCAGGCCCCTGGAACGGAAAAGCTGATAACTTTCAGACAGGACGTCCGTTTGACGAACCGTCAGCGGCGTTGACGGTCACGTTGAGAAACGGTCCTTATGAGTATACCCTATGAGAGTTTGGGGTACAGTTGAGATACGGCTGGGTTTGGTTCGCTCACGAAACCAACCGGGCCCCTGGGACCAAAAGGCTAATAACTCACAGACCGGGCGTCCGATCGACGCGCCGTCTGTTGCGTTGAGACCCCTGTGACGAGGTGGTCCTTTGAGATACTTCTTAGTGGGACCTTGAGATACTTGGAGTATCGACTTGCATCTCATGGAGCGGACCCTCCCAGAGACGAGCGTGCGGAGTACGGAGACCGTGTAGCCGACTGAGACCTGGCGACTGCTTGACCGACTCGACTTGGAGTGAGTCGACTAGCCCAGTGGACGGAGCACTACTTTGTTTGGGTGCAGACCCATGGCGGACGGAGCACTACCTGTGTGATAGTGCAGACCCGCGGTACTCGTCCGGAGAGTACCTCTGCAGGCAACTAGGGGGTGTGCACTACTGTGTTTGAGTGACATACCTCGGCGGGAAGCACTACTGTGTTTGGGTGGCTGGCCCACGGTACTCGACAGGAAGAGTACCTCAGCAGTCTTAGGTTAGTGAGTAGTACCTCGGAGTCGTGACAGGACCACTATACACTCTAGAGACAGAGCTCTTCAGTAGTTACGGTTTCGATAATGAAAATCCTGGTTTGAGCTGAGACATTTTGACCTTTGTGTTTCCTCATGATTGAGATGGGTCACTTGATAACTTAGGTATATGTATGGGCATATACCTGGGTAGTGGTTATCCGTTGATTTCATGATCCTTGTGTTTCCTCATGATTGAGATGGGTTACTTGATAACTTAGGTATATGTATGGGCATATACCTAAGTAGAGGTTATCTGTTGAGATCTTCTTTGTGGTTATCCTTGTTGAATTTATTGAGACCTTGAGGGTCTCGAGGTCCCTACTAAGTATCGTTATACTCACCCCTGCACGGGCTATGCCCGCACCTCGTTGTGTTGGTTGCAGACGACAGGCAGTGCTGACGGAGGCCGAGTGTTCGAGGACTGGATGGTACCCGGAGGTGGACTACACGACAAGTCAGTGTCCGGAGGTGGACTTCACGGCGAGACGACACTCAGAGGAGGTTGACGGACGAGAGCACTGTGGAGGCTATCTGTACCTAACCTTCAGGTAGGATTCGTGGTGGACGATCCAGGAGCTGCGCCATTTGTACCTACCCTTCAGGTAGGATCCGAGGAGGATGACCCAGGAGCTGCTTCCGTCCCTCAAGCTGTTGTTTTTTTTAGTTGTACTTTGTTCAGTTGTAGTTTTACTTTCTTTTGGGTTTGTATTCTGGCCCATTTACTTTCCAGCACTTCTTTTTGTACTTAGTGTTTTACTTACGCTTGTACTCTGTGGTGTTTTGTTACTTTTATAAAGGCAATGCCTTCCCAGTTATTGGGATTTACACCTTTGGTGCTAGTCGCCAGCCCCTGGCCTATGGAAGGCGGGCTTGGGGTAGTCACGGCACGGGCCCCGTGGACGGGTCGTGACAAATTGGTATCAGAGGTGGTCGGTTCTACCGCAGACTATGATCTTTCTTTCTGTGAAGCAATAGTGTAAAGGGTACCGAGTGTGGTTTTCAGTTCAGGGAGTCCAGTGTTGGTGCGGGCAGCCGATGTATCCATACACCAGGACCCTGGCAACTGATTTTCGACTTTGTGCACGAAAACACTGTTTGCGTGTGTGTTTTCAAAGGTTTCCCCTTAAAACAGCTCAAACCAGGTCAGCTCACCAGGTATAATCGTTTGACCGTGTTACGTTGTTTCTATCAGGATGCCTTTTCTCGGACGACCAGTTAGAGCCCAGAGGGATGTGCGTGCTGACATCCTGTCAAATGACGAGGCTTCGGTACAGGGCCCTCTTGCAGTTGAGGCACCAGCGGAGGCACCAGCGGTACTACCATACGTTGGGCCACCGATGCCACCAGCCCCAGCAGTAGGCGATGCCCGCTACTTGAGCGCACTGCATGAGTTCTAGCGCCAGAGGCCACCCAGGTTCGGGGGAGAGACGGACCCGCAGGCAGCTGAGGATTGGCTGGAGGCTGTGGTGGGAGTCTTCAGGCTAGTGGGGACGCCATCAGACTTCATGGTGACCTTTGCTGCCAGCATTCTTCAGGCAGAAGCAGGCAGGTGGTGGAGCCACTTGTTCCAGTTTTGCGATGGGATGGCTTTCACATGGGAAGACTTCGAGACCTTCTTCAGGGTGGAGTTTGTGCCAGTAGCTCTACACCCCGAGCGTGTTCAGGAGCTGCTGCCTTTGCCGCGTGTTTTTAGATCAGAAGCCGAGTCATCTGTGGGCAGTAGACAGATGATGCGGAGGTCCAGGAGGACCAGACCAGCAGTTGGGTGATCTCGGGTTTTAGGACCAGTGGTGCGGGGCACCCGGGGTGGGGTCAGAGCCAGGTGTTCCAGAAGTAGACTGTGTTACTCGTGTGGTGGAAAGGGGCACCTGGCATGTGACTGTCCGACTCCTCGTACAGTTGAACCATAGGCTTTTAAGGAGCCACCGAGACAGAGGCAGCGATGAATGCTTGAGCAACAGTAGAGCAGTGGACAAGGCAGTAGAGCTCCTGGAGCAGGTGGACAGGAGCGGAACTAGTGGATACGTCTCTTGTACCTCTAGTTCCATGTTGATGTTGTTTTTGTGTCTTTGTACCATGAGCTGCAATAAAATAAAGACACTTATCTTGTGATGTTTTCTTTCCTGTCCTCTTTTGTGATATTACTAAGTGGTCCTGGTTAAGACTGTTGAGTTGACCCTCACTTTCGAAATTCCTACTGGAGGAGACCTAGTGACCTCACACTGATGCCGACAGTGTGACTCGACCTTTGGAGGCGAGAGTGACAGTTGGATCTCTTAGTAGTTACGTCGAGGCCTTACGACGTCATCCATGGCATGAATGCATCCTTCATGCCAGGATTGACTGTATTAGGCCATGGGAGTGGTTCATCTATAGAGGGTATGAGACCGGGTTTCTCTTTTCGGCGAAGGAGAAATTTTAGCATCTCTTCCAGATCGTATGCAAAGGAGGTGCAGTTCATCCAGGAGCGGATGAAGACTGCACAGTGTAGTAAGAAACAGGAAACCAGTGCCAGTCTTATAGACTCAGGCATGTTAAATGTTTCAAGAAGAGGAAATTTTTAAAGATAGATGAGTCTGCGAAGAGGTATACGTGGAGGCATAGCTAGGGGAGCAGCATGAGGTTGTGTACATCCTAACATGGTACAACCACCCGCCTTAGTTATTCCCGCCAGGCTCATGGAGCTAGAGGGCGGTGGAAGAATGCGGCTGCATGCGGTCAAGGAGTGTGACCCAATGGCTCTAGAATTGATTCAAGGGACAGTCTGTGTCCACTACTAGCTGCTGTTGTAACAGACGTCGATATGAATCATTCCTCGCTTTCACAAATCTTGTTCCAGACCTAGAGTTTCCGGTAAGCCGTGGACTTGACCCTCACGTCTGGAGATAACTTGAGAGGAGACTCGATAATCACACTTACGCCAACGGTGTGGTCAGACCCTCAAGGCGAGAGTTCTGGTTGGAATCTCTTTGTGGCAGCGTTGAGGCCTTACGACGTTAGTTTGAGTATGGAGTGGGCAATAACTGTTCATACTCAAATTGATGGTTTTAGGCAAACGTGGGGATGGGTTTTCCTTGGTCGGCAGAAAAGGAAACCCCAGGCAGCACAGGGTAACTCTTGCATAGGAGGGCGTGACCGATCACTCTTGAGTAAATCAACCTTACTCTCGTGGCAGCAGTCGTTTTGAGTTTCAGTTCCAGCAAGAATTGGAGAACTCTGGAGTTCGAGGATGACGATCACGTCCTTATACGGGTCTCACCTCGACGAGGGTTACGGAGATGTGGCCAAGGCGGAAAGTTATCTCCGAGGTTCAATGGACCTTTCTAGGTCCTCAGCTGGGTGGGAGGGATGGTTTACCACTTGGTCCATCCACCTCAGTTGCACTTGATGCACGATGTTTCCACGTATCTCAGCGGAGGAGATACGTGCACGACCCGACACAAATCTTTGACCATGGGGAGATGGTCTTTGGCGATGAGGTGACTTTTACGGAGTTTCCTCTAGGGATTGAGGATCGACATGAGCGAATCCTAGGAGGACGGTCGATTCCTCTTGTGCACTTTCTTTGGCAGCTCGGGGACCTCCAGGAGAGCACTTGGGAGTGGAGGGCTCAGATGTGTGCTCAGTACCGCCCTTGTTTCCCTAAGATTGTGTTGGAGCTTTACGGGGACGTAAAGCCCTATGGTGGGAGTAATGTAAAGACCCGTAAATTTCAAGGAAATTTTTTTCTTAATTTTCTTTGGAATTTTACAAGAGCGCAGCTTCTGACGGCACCTAATTCCAAGGCCCGGTGTGTCCGGAATCATTTTCTGAAGTTTGGCTCGGGTACGTTCAGTGAACGAACGTGCGGGTTTTTATAACTTTTGAACTGGTGCCCGGAATCAAATTCCGAGGATACCGATGGGATCGCAGCGCCGGTATTTGCTTAGAAACGCCTCTTCCGGAGTTGCGTTTTCCCTGGTGTGGTTTTTAATTTTTGGGTTTTAAGTTATGAAATAAAATAAAATTGTGCGACAATTTTATTTTTCATTTCACTTGAAGCCGCTTGAAGCCACTTAAAAGCGGATTAAACTGAGTTAAACCGGATAGGATACTATCCAGAAATATCCTACCCTCTTGTTAGGATATTTGTGAGGTGGGGCCCGTACGAGCCCCGCCGTTTCTTTCCGCTAAGTAACGCACCTGCGAAAACCCGTCATTATGAAAGTCAACTGACGCGTTTTCTTAATTTCTTAATAGACCATTTAATTGGGCGGTTTATTTTCGTAAATTAAATGAGCTGTTTCTTTCGTTGAATTAATTTAACGAATTGATGGGTCGTTACTTACCCCCCTTTCGTGTGTTGGCATAATAATAAAATAAGACCAACCTATCTTTTTTTTGGGAGGATTTCTCATTGAGACAAAATCCTTGTATCTTCTTCCTCCTTCGCGAAGAACGCGAAGAACGCGAAGAAAGCCGAACCCGGAAATCGACGACACGATGCCATGATCCGCGACGCCGACAACGTTCTTCTGCGACGTCTCTTCCTCCGCGACGGGTCTTCGATCGGCTGCTTGAGGTAAGAGTCTCGGACCTTCCTTTTTATCTCCTTCGTGGTTCTTAACCAAAACACGGATTTAATTAATTAAAATTAAATCTGCTGTTTCATGGTGCGTTGAGTTCGCCGACTCAACGCCGTGTTCCACAATGACGCAACGCCTTCCTGCAACGACGCGACGATCCCCCCTCTTCCGCGACAAGCAATTCCATGAAGAACGCTCACACGCGACGACTCCGAGGTAGGGATTTTATATTTTGGAATACCCCTCTTTATATTCCCATGAACGTTCTTTAAAACTCAAAGAACTGGTTTCAAATGAACAATTTTATTTTATTAAAATTGTCGGTTCATGTGTTGAACAATTTCTCCCGTTGCTTTTATCTAACGCGGAGGGTGCGGGTCAAACGAACACGGCCCGACAACCCTCCGCCATTCTTTGTGTTTTGCAGATTTGGAGGGCGACGGCGGAACGTGCCGCAACGGATGTTTGATGATCCCGCAGTAAAGAACGGAACACGGGAGGAACAACGGCGCAGACGGGAGGGAAAACGGGCCAACGGAGCGACTCCGGCGGCCCGCGGAAGCCGGTGGTGGTGCGGGTCGCCGGCGGCACCCCGTGGGTGTCTAGGGCGACACCCCGCGGGTGCCGCCGGGTTGTCACGCGGCACCCCGCGGGTGCCGCGGGGTTGTCATGCGGCACCCCACGGGTGTCCAGGGCGACACCACGCGGGTGCCGCGGGGTTGTCACGCGGCACCCTGCGGGTGTCCAGGGCGGCACCCCGCGGGTGTCGCGGGGTTGTCACGCAGCGCGTCCGGCTGTCTGGCCGACACCCCGCGGGTGCCGCGGGGGTGTCACGTGGGGCGGCGGCTTTCCCCCGCGTCGGCCGCTCGGCCGCTCGGCCGAGCCGAGCCGGACCGGCCCTGGCCGGGCCGGCCCGGGCCAACCTGGTCGGACCCGACCCGGTTCGGGCCAACCAGGGGGGGTCGGGCCGGGTCGGCCCGGGCCCGGACCCCCCGTCTTCGGACGACTTTCGTTCAAACGCCCGTAACATGAGCTACGGGCCTCCAAACGACTCGCCGTCAGCGGCAACACAATCCTTGGAGCAAGACGGTCGTTTCGGTTTGTCTCACTCAAGGTTTCAGAATACTTTGGGTTCGGCCGGGTTGGTTCGTACACGAAACCAACCGGGCCCTCGGAGTGGAAACGCTCATATCTTGAGCTACGGACGTCCGATTGACGTACCATAAGCTTTGTTATTTCCCTCTTAGGGATACAGAACTTTTGGCTCACTCCGCCTGGGGTTTGGGCGCAGGTGGAGTACGGTCGGGTTGGTTTTGCCTTAAAAACCAACCGGGCCCCTGTGATGAAAAAGCCAATAACTCTCAGACCGGGCGTCCGATTGACGCACCGTCTGTTGCGTTGAGTTCCTGTTGAAGATAAAAAACTTTTTGCATCCTTCGCTCGAGTTTTGAATACAGTTTGTAGTGGCCGGGTTGGATCGCACCCGAAATCCAACCGGGTCCCTGGAACGGAAAAGCTGATAAGTTTCAGACAGGACGTCCGTTTGACAAACCGTCAGCGGTGTTGACGATCACGTTGAGAAAAGGTCCCTATGAGTATACCCTATGAGAGCTCGGGGTACAGTTGAGATACGGCGGGGTTTGGTTCGCTCACGAAATCAACCGGGCCCCTGGGACGAAAAGGCTAATAACTCACAGACTGGGCGTCCGATCGACGCGCCGTCTATTGCGTTGAGACCCCTGTGATGAGGTGGTCCTTTGAGATACTTCTTTGTGGGACCTTGAGATACTTGGAGTATAGACTTGCATCTCGTGGAGCGAACCCTCCCAGAGACGAGCGTGCGGAGTACGGAGACCGTGTAGCCGACTGAGACCTGACGACTGCTTGACCGACTCGACTTGGAGTGAGTCGACTAGCCCAGTGGACGGAGCACTACTTTGTTTGGGTGCAGACCCATGGCGGATGGAGCACTACCTGTGTGATAGTGCAGAACTGTAGTACTCGTCCGGAGAGTACCTCTTCAGGCTACTAGGGGGTGTGCACTACTGTGTTTGAGTGACATACCTCGGCGGGAAGCACTACTGTGTTTGGGTGGCTGGCCCGCGGTACTCGACAGGAGGAGTACCTCAGTAGTCTTAGGTTAGTGAGCAGTACCTCGGAGTCGTGACAGGACCACTGTACACTCTAGAGATGGAGCTCTTCAGTAGTTACGGTTTCGATAATGAAAATCCTGGTTTGAGCTGAGACTTTTTGACCTTTGTGATTCCTCATGATTGAGATGGGTCACTTGATAACTTAGGTATATGTATGGGCATATACCTGGGTAGTGGTTATCCGTTGATTTCATGATCCTTGTGTTTCCTCATGATTGAGATGGGTTACATGATAACTTAGGTATATGTATGGGCATATACCTAAGTAGAGGTTATCTGTTGAGATCTTCTTTGTGGTTATCCTTGTTGGATTTAGTGAGACCTTGAGGGTCTCGGGGTCCCTACTGAGTATCGTTATACTCACCCCTGCACGGGCTATGCCCGCACCTCATTGTGTTGGTTGCAGATGACATGCAGTGCTGACGGAGGCCGAGTGTTCGAGGACTGGACGGTACCCGGAGGTGGACTACACGACAAGTCAGTGTCCGGAGGTGGACTTCACGGCGAGACGAAACTCGGAGGAGGTTGACGGACGAGAGCACTGTGGAGGCTATCTGTACCTACCCATCAGGTAGGATTCATGGTGGACGATCCAGGAGCTGCGCCATATGTACCTACCCTTCAGGTAGGATCCGAGGAGAATGAACCAGGAGCCTCTTCCGTCCCTCGAGCTGTTTTTTTAGTTGTACTTTGTTCAGTTGTAGTTGTACTTTCTTTTGGGTTTGTATTCTGGCCCATTTACTTTCCAGCACTTCTTTTTGTACTTAGTGTTTTACATACGCTTGTACTCTGTGGTGTTTTGTTACTTTTATAAAGGCAATGCCTTCCCAGTTATCGGGATTTACGCCTTTGGTGCTAGTCGTCAGCCCCAGGCCTATGGAAGGCGGGATTGGGGTAGTCACGGTACGGGCCCCGTGGACGGGTCGTGACACTCTCTTTCAGTTATTTATTTTCCCCAAAATCAAAATATAATAAAATTTATGAAGTTACAGAGTTTGCATCTATTTTTACAACTCCATAGATTTATCTTGCAAGCTTTCCATATGCCACAACACATGAAGTAAAGGAATGGTTCATCCTCATAGGATCCTATCATACAGATCCTCAATTTTCATTGGGTTCTCCATTATGGTGGTTCATTCACCGATGTATATCACTTCCCAATAAATAACAGGTGTAGTATCATAATGGTTTCATTCCATTTATGACACATGGATAATTCCATGAACCCACTCTATCTATGTGGGTAAGGCAAGGAGGTTAGAAACCTCAACATCCATCTATATGATATATAATATATCAATAATTATCAATGAAAAAATGCATCCCCGACCGAATTTCCATAATCCACATCATGAGGAGACTGTCAAGAATACATGGTATCCTTGTTTTAAATACAAAGGCCTATAAAACTGATTAAACTAATATTTATATTCGATCTTGGATGTACTCATTAACTCAAAAATCACATGTAACTTTTCTATCATCACATATAAAATCATTTTCCAAAAATGAGATGCCACACCATTTTCATTACAATATAAGAGTGACTGAAAGAGTCCCCCATATGGGGCCATAAATTATGTCATTTTAATGTTATAATAATAGATTTTATTATTTGAAAAATCCACAAAAGATAACAGATCCTACCTACACTAATTGAAATCTCACACACAATACCTCCACATATCCTACAACACCAGGATAGTGTGCCCAGTTTTCGAATCCATTTGGGGGTGAGAAGATATAATCATCCTCAATGAAGTTTCGAATGCCTCCCATTGATGTCTCCAGAAATACGACTGGAACCACACATCATCGTTGAAGATTATTTTGGAGGGATACTTAGGATGGTGGTTGATCCCCCAAATGAAAAACCTCACCAAAATATCACTATAACCCAACTCACTAGTATTTTTGATGTTTTTCAACATGTTATGTCTATCAACTGTTACTTTGATGGAATAATTAAATCATGTTGTCTGCATAATCCACATAATAAGGTCCATCTATATGTCTTACCATATCCACATACATATCTTAAGAGGTTGAAACAAACCTATAGAAACATAGTGATCAACATTCATATGCTAATATGAGAGATACCGAGAGATGAACTCGTACACACTCTGCCTCATCCCATACAAAAAAAATTATAGAATCAGGGTAACTATACATCTTACCTACACTGTGATTTATTTTTGAACAAGAAGTGTGAAACCCCATCATAGCTTCCTCTAACATAATAAAGAGAACAGTCATATATACCTAAAAATGGTGGATTTAATTCCATCTGTTAAAATAGAAATCTAGTGAATCTTCGTGAAATATCTCGTCATATTGCACATAACAGTAAATGTATCATAACCATACTCCCTTATAATATTAATATAACGAGGATATGATACCATCCATTTATGATATGCTATAACCCACTCATAGAACGTGGTTAGATATGAATAATCCAACTACTCAAATGCCTCCCCCACTGGTGAATAATGATACTTCTCAATAAGGGAATCTTCCTCCATGCTTCCCATCCTGGGAGTATAGAATATATCAAACTCATTGTTTTTCATGAACCCCCAAAATCACTTCAATATCATGTTCAAATATATCTATTTTGAGACATATATGATATTGCAATGTTATTATTCATCAATAGACAACAATCCCAGAAGATAGTGCCTCCACATCCTTAGAGAGAAATATATCCGTACCATATCCTTGTCATGTTTTTGTAGTTCTTCTCATGGTGTCTCAACTACCTAAAATAATTTTAAATCACTGACTGCCTCTTAATCAACACACAATAAACAATATCTCAATGGAATAATAATACACTATGTACTCTACACCCTCTTATGATAGTGTCAAAATTGGTGAAATATTTAGGCTCAGCCTCAACTCTTCAATGGATATATACCACTACTCTATCAATTTAAATGGCTAACCTCACCATTTAAGGGTCCAATAAGACGAAATATTTGAAAATTATATCACAAAACTGATGTATTAGCCTTCTAAGACATGAAAACTCTACACCTCAAAAAACAATCTCGAGTGGATACCATGAAATAACACTATCAATATTCTCTTATTCTGTATGTAATCCATGATCAAAACTGACATGAACCATAAGTTTTAGGGACCATTTTTTGTTTTGGTTGTATTTTATGACAATATATTAATATTTAGAATGTTTTATGTTTTAATTATGAAAAATGTAATTTTTTTTTCAAAAAACCTATCCATAAAATGAATTCTAAACATAGAAGATCTAAAATAGATTCTAATCAAAGTAAATATAAGGACGTTTTTTTGATACATACGTGTTACTAAATAATTAATTAATCATGATACATGATTTATTTATAGGAATAATTATAATTAAAATTTTATAGAGTTTCCAATATTTATTTGTTTTGAGAAATAGCTCATCGGTCCTAGGCAAAAAAGATGCAGGAGTTTTTCGAATTCCTTGAATGAGTTTATGATGGAGTTTCATGAATTTATAATCATGCATATTAAACTAATAAATTTGATTAACCAATCCATATGAATGAAATAGATATTAATGTTTATGGAAACAGATATTTTAGTTTAGGTCATACCAACAAGGCATTAGATGCACCATTAGATGGTACATCAGATGAACAATTAGATTTCTCATTAGATTGTACATATGATGGACCATTGTGTTCACAATAATATTTCTTATTTTATGGTATATTTTTTGAACCATTATATTTACAATTTTATTCTACACAAAATGAACCATTGTATTTCAAATGAGAAGATGATTCAGATGCATGATGTGATTCTCTATGAGTTGCACTATCGGACTATCCATCAGCCTCATAGAGTCAGAATCATCCTAAGATGAAGAATGATGTAAATCAATTTATTTTTTTGTATTCATATCTAGAATGAATCAAAATATGAGTTCCATTATATAGAGATTGATTACATACATATGAATAGACACTGACTATGGAAAAATAATCTATTAGTTGATTTGTGTTACGACTAAACAGGGTTCAAGAAACTAATATCCTATAAAGTTTCATCAATATAGTCAAATATTTTCAACTATCTTGTAAAATATTGTTGATAATTATAGTTTTTATCTTCTAATTTAAAAGAGATGAATAAAATACATGAAAAAAATTTCTTTTTATAGATTGTGATTGAATAAGTTTTTATATTATATGTGAGTCAAAAGGATGTTATAGATGATGAACTTTCCATATTATCATTTCTTCAAAACTAATGTAAAATTTCATAATAGATTTGAAGATTCAAGATGTTTCGAGAAGTCATTATAAGACTTGAGAAGAGTTTAAATTTAAAATGATGAAGTTCAAATGAATATTAAAATCAGATATATGAGAATATTAGTATGTGTAAAATAAATTGGTTTGACACCAATTCCACTTATGGATAACTATAAATAGATGTACATTGTAAATCATCGTGAAACACAATTCACGGGTGTGAAATGTATAAGATCAAACATTTTTTTGAAATATATATATCACAACCAAAGATTTCTTTTAGGTTGACATTAAAAAATCATAATGAGATCCATCAGAAGAAGATCCATCAAAGAGGGAGATATAACGAAGAAATATCCAACTGATGGAGGTCCATAAAATAGAGTTTTATTTGTTAGAGAAATTTTGAGTTACCAAATCATTTTTTAATAAACTAAATTAAGAATATGACATGGTTAAACATCCTACATCAAATGGATACTATCAAATAAATGATTCCTGATGGAGTCACATGGGTTGACTTTTTCTATGTAAGATTTATGAACTGAAATTTTGGAATGTTGAATTTGAGTATATTCAAAAAATTTAAATATCTAGAGGGTTTTTTCAAGAAAATAAAATTATCAAAACAATTTTTAATTTTCATATATATTGGAAATATATGAGGTTTATAGAGATTTATCTTCATTGTTGGGAAGAAATATTTGAGGTGGGTTAGAAAAGTAGAAGAAATAATCTTATAGTTGGGGGTTTTAACAAGTTCATCAAGATACATGTTTGTAGTGGTGTATATAAATATATGAAGAAATAGGATAAAAAATGGATAGATATGTATATCACCAACTATAGTAGGTTTGTTGACTACAAGGTTATATAACTCTTTTTGATAGGTAGTTTTTTATTGTTAAAAAAAAGTTAGTGAAAGAATTCATATTTGTGGGGATATACATCATGGTAAGGGGTATGTCTTTGTACAAATCAATATAATTTTTTTTGTGACTCACATTCATTATATTTGTTTCATATGAAAGGTGAGGTTAGGATTTATAGTTGAGTGGATAATATCATTATTATTCTTTTAGATTTTATATAAATTTTATAAGTTGATTCTATGAAATGTTAATATTAATGAAAATGTGACCACAGATTACCCCCCAAAGTGATATCATTCCTTATAGGGAACATTAATTTTTATTAGAGTCAGTATCCCCCTTAAATATCCATATCATAGAATTGATAATTTTAATTCTGTATAAAATAGAGGTTTTCCTTTTTTTTATGTCATATGATTGCATAGTTTGATGAATAGTATGTATCCATATCTTATATATCATTTCCTTAATGAAAGACACATATAAGATGTAGGATTTACTCAAATTAAATAACTTGTTATGAAAAATACTCATAAGAGTTGTTTAAAAGCTGATGGGAATGATTATAGGGCCATGTTTAGGGCTCTTACTGAATGTTTTAATCCAAAGAATATAGTGTTTTCTATAGCTAAGAATATGTGGGATAAGTTGGGATGTATCTATGAAGAAAAATAATTAGGGGATAATAATCTAAAAATGATTGAAACTACACCTTTGGAAGAAATTAAATTGAACAACATTGCGATGGATAAATTAGAGTAGATAGTAATTGTTTTGAAAGATAGTTATATATATAAAGAAGAAGATTGGTTAAAACACAATCAATGATTCCTACATCTAAAAGTGATTTAATAATGATGGGAAAAATATTCATTAAAATATTATATGTTAATGGGGAAACATCAAATGATGGTTCAAAGAAGAAGGTTCTTTCATTTAACAAACCATCCCAAAATACATCTATTTCCACCAACTCTACATGTTTGAAAAGGAAGATATATGAGAAATAAGTATCTAATAAGAAAGAGTGGAATTATTTAGTAATGAATCCCCCTAATCAATGTGGTCAAATATTTAGGAAGAAAAAAAAGTATAGTCCAGTCTTACTATCTATTTGAAAGATCACAATTCGAAGGTCACTATTGGAGTTATGTAATTTTCAGATAAATAGTGCATTCATGTTGGTTCAACATTCCTCCAGTAGGATACAAGTTTGAATTACGGGGGGATTATTTTGATTAATAAAGATCAAATATTTCAGAAACGATTTTGGAATAGAAATATAAAATTCAAGATGTCAAAAATATTGAATACTCAACAAATAAAATCAAAAACTAAAGATAGTCGAGTACATTATGAAATTTGAGTGAAGTAAAATTTATTAAAAAGATAAGAAATAATACATAGATTTTGGGATAGAACAAGTATACATAGATATAATGTTAGAAAAAGAAAAAAATACAGTATAATAAATGAGTAAAAAAGGTTTATGATGATGATAATTATTTTATAAATAGTGATCAACATATGGTGGTTTAAAGATAAAAAATTAAAAAGATGTTAGAATGTAGGGAATTTAATAAAAATGTTTCCTGATTATTTTTGTATTCTAATAGTAAATAATTATGAATGTGTTAAATACTCAATAGAACAACGATTTTATGAATGTTCATGAAGAGATGAAATCTTCATCAAAATTGTCTATAGATGATAATTATTCTATTACTAAATCTAAGAAGGTTAAAAAGAAGGATGAAATCATATCCAGTGAGAAATAAATGAAAAATTAGTAAAATTAAATACTAAAAGAATATTCAATGTATAAATTCTATTTATGTAAAATTACTGAGGTTCCTTGAAATACCCTATATAATTTTTTATTTGAAATTAATTTAAGGGAATTGAAGGATTTCAATTTAATAGGCTAGGTCTGTGTTATATATTTTTATAGTAAAATGATGGAGTGTTACCATTTAGGGTGGGGGGAATATGAATTTTATTTCTAAGCCTCTCACATTTCATTTAAAATTATGTAATGAGGATAAGAATGATAGTTATTGGAATACATTTTTTAAATAGATGAACTTTTCTTATATGCTTGTTAAGATGATTATGGGTTTTTTTTATATTCAAACATTTTTCATAGATTTATATATTTATTAGAATGGTTAAATAAGCCTAAGAACATTATTAAATTATTATTTTGTTTTTTAAAAAGTTTATCACTTTGATGTACACACTTATTGACTACAATAGGTTCCCCCATGTAGACATATAGATGTATAGTTAAATGTTTTTTATTCTGTAACTCATTTCATACTATTGTTCTATAAATGAAAATAATCATGATTCATGAGTGAACCCATTGAAATTGACATTCAATAATAGGATAACTATGGTAGGGTGAGAATAAATATTAAAAAATATGTTATAAAGTTAGATGGTTATACATATTTATGATGAATTTTTTATGATTAATGTGGCGAATGACAACAACAAAATAGGGAAATTATATAGAACATGTAGTGTTATGGTTTTAGTTTTTTCACTAGTTCAATATCTATAAATATAGATGTTTTTTATGGGGAAAATATAAATTTTTTGTTCAGTAAAACCATCCAGACACTAATTTATTGATGGGGAAGGTCGAACGTAGGTTTCGATCAATGAAAATATGAAGATTATTTTTGGATAATTTAATGTTACTAAATAGTGTGTGTCTCATGTAAAAATAATTACTTTCTAGTAAGAAATATATATGATTTTTTCTACAGATTCCTATATTGAAGTGTATTGGACACATCTCATTGTGCCAAGGAGAACCGGATGCCTAAATTCATAGAATTATGGAAATGGAAGTATGATGAAGTTTGAATAATTTATAATCATGATGATCACAATGATAAATATAATGAAACAATCCATAAAAATGTTCGGGATATGAAATTTTTGAGAAATCAGAGTATTTGGATTTAGTTATAATGGTAATGAATTATATGGGTCATTGGATCTTACAATAGATATCTTGTTAGAATAATGATCAAATACTATATTGGATGCGCCACCATATTACTTATCAGTTGAAATATTAAATTCACCTTATGATTTCATATTTGATTCTACAAATAATTCCCCATTTAATTATTTATCAAAAGCTACATTAGATGCACAATTGGATTTCGAAACGAATTCACAATTAGATGTTCCTTCAACCTCATAGAGACAATATCCTTGAACATTAAGAATGATAGAAGTAATTGTTTTTATTTTTAATAAAATATATAAATAAACATAATATAAATTCAATAAGACACAATTTGATTGTATATAGATGATTAGACTGAGCCTCTAGAAAAATATGTTTTCAGAATAATCGATTATCTAATAGATAGAGTGTAGGAAATTTAATTCACTAGATGTTGCAACAATTTAATCAACTATTCTAAGTTTTCTTGAAGAATGGGAGTTAGAATTCATGTTTTTTATTCAATGGGTCAAGATCCAAAAGAAAATCCATCAGATAAATTTGTGATTACATAATAAGATCTAATGAGGCAGTATGCATTATATCAGTAAATAAAAATAGATAGATCAATATTCCTCCAGAATATCATTTCGAAATTGATGATTAATAATTATATAATAGTCATGAAGATTCTGAAAATTTCTAGAACTCATCAAAAGAGTTAATAAGATTTAATATGTTGAACAATGAATCTAAAATGAACATGAAATTTAGAGATAATATAATTTGATTAAGTGGGAAAAAATTCCAACCATTTTCAATTCAAGAGATCATATAAAAAACAAAAAATTACATCTTACACTAACATTTTTCTCTTGTGAATAAAGTTAAAGCTATGAAATGTTCTTTACATATTAATATCCCAAAAAAAAATTTATTTGAGGTTGATGTTGAGATAATCAGATCATGACCCATTAAATATATGTCCATCATACTGAGATCCATAAAATGGAGTTCAATCAGAAAAAATTCCATCGGTTAGAGAATTTAAGATTTTCCAATTAAATTTATACACAATTGAATTAGGAATAGAGTAATATTAGATATGTTATATCAAAAGGAGACTAAAAGATAGAGGTTGTTTAATTTTGGTTGAACGGAATGAATATTTCTAAAAATTTATTCCTTATATAAATTATATAATATTGAGTTTTAGAAGATTTCGATATACTATATATCTAGAGGTATTTTTAGAACGAACAAATTATGAAAATATTTTTGATGTTCAAATAGATTGTACACAACTTAATTTGATCAATCATTATTACGGAGGAAGTGAAGATTTTTTTTATGGTAATCAGAAAATAAAAATAAAGAAGCTTACAGATTTTGGGGTATTTCCATTTGATGAATATGATTTTTTAATGGGGTGTATAAATTTTCATTATGAAATAGGATATGATAAAGTATTGTTGGTGGTACAACCAACGATAGAATAAAATTCGAATACGAGGTTCTGGAATAATTTTCTTCTTAGTCCTTTGTAAATTTAATACAGGTTAGTAAAATAATATATATTGGTGGGGGTTATATAACAAGAAAAAGATTAGGTATTTTTATTGAAACTTATAAATATTATTTTCTTCTATTTATTTATATTTTTCACAAATGAATTGTGAGGTTTATATTTATAGTTTTTAATCAAAAATCTAAAATGTTTTTAATAAATAACAATGATTTCTTAAGTAGAAGATATGAAAAATTCAAATATAATAAAAAGTTATCCCTAATTCATACCCTCCCAATAACATAAAACCATATTGGGAACATCATTTTGTTAGCCTTCATGATCCAAAACTAGCACTGATAGAAAATAATATAAAGATTTTCATCCCATAAAATTCATTGTAACACACTGAAGTGTTTAGAATTCTCCTATTCTTTTATAGAGTAAATGAGCATACTATCATTGAATACTACAAAACATTGGTCCATGTATGGATGGAATATACATTTAATTAGATACATAAACATATTGGGGTAATTCAAAACCATTAAAATTCATCGCAAGGTACTCATAGTGTTCTTAGTGACATCAGAATGATAGCTTCAGAATATCATCCTCATCAAGAATCAATAAGAGGTAGTAGGATTGGAGATCAATCTTCATGAAAAATCTCACACCTCAAAAATTATAAAAGGGAAAATCATTTGTTTAAATAGAATAATTTTTCTTCTATTTGCAAAGGTTTTAACTCAACAAAAATGTGCATGCACCGATCCTATTTTTACTCTAACAAAACTAGAGCATAAAAAGAGGACATACTAGGTTTGATAAAAAAACCATCCCTATAAGGTCCTCCAACTATACCCTTAACTCTAGAAGCTGGGTATGTGGCATAAAATATTTATAAAAAGATATCAGAGTAGTCCCAGTGTTATTTTTCATGAAAAAAACTATCCCCTACCTCAAAGGTAGTCATGTAACATCATTTTAAAAGACATCCATATAATCCTCAATAATGGAAGAAACCTAAATTCATGATTATCTAACTATGAAAATAGATAAATACACCATATTATGGGTAATGGTATTCAGTTTACTTCTTGAAAATCCCACTTAGTCTTCTATGATATCTCTCTCTACCATTAAGAAAATTTCATCCAATCTATCTGAAGGAATATGACTCATCTATAGTGATAGTCAATCTAGGACTAGCTGATGGAATACATGTCCTTACCCATGACAATGATACAAGGTATCACTGTGAAAACAATTATATCCCCTTAGAAACTCTCTCTGCTAAGAGATAGCTCAAACTATGAGTAGATATGTTATATCATTGAATTTTTCTCAGTAGTAACGTCAAACCAATGCATCTAGGATAATGCCTCGATTTGGAGTTCTATATCTCTCACCAAAAGTATAGAGATTTTGGAATGACTCAAATTTATGTATACTAGTACTGATAAACAAGTATAATAAACATAGATTGTTACTATAATCATCTAGTGATATTATGATTCATAATCCATAATAGATTGTAGCTTCCCATAGCCCTAACCATCTGCTATTTAAGCCTAAACTAGGAAACTTTGGGGTTGTGGTTGAAGTATATCATAATGATATCCACTATAATAATATCCACTCATTGGTGATACAAATTTTCTATATCCAATACTACCTCATTGAGGGTCTCCATGGACTCATAAGGGAGATCAATGATCACTGTGTTGCCTATGTTATAGTTGTTCATCCACTAAATAGCTTCTGTTATCATCACATATATCCATTAAATCATTTTTCATGTGTCCTCCCAATTAAATAAATATCATCATCCATGTGTGGCCATCCCAATTCCACTATGTGATCTCTAAGATGAACAACTATGCACCTATATCTGAGAATGATCCCACCTACTGTGCATCAGAACATGTCGTCTACAATTCTATATAGATGAATCATCACTAGGATGCCTAATGTTGTCAATAGCTACCTTGAGTCCCCTGAATTGGATGTTATTATTCACCAACCCATTCTTTACCACTCTAGTATATGTGGGAAATGAATTGGGGCACCATAATGTATGGATGTCTCTATGGAGCCCCATACATGAATGTGACCATGCCAAATCATATTGTGACAATACCATGTAAGGTGAGTGAAATTAAATGAATACTCAACTACTGAAATAACTCCCCACTGCAGCTCCAAAATCTATTGAATATGAAATGAGAATAACAACATGGGATAGTACTCCACAAAAATAGTTTCCAGAAGTCATGCCATGAGGTAATTGACACGTCATGTATATATGTGACCAGAATCAGCCACTACCCAACTACTCTGTGTAAAGGACTAGCTGCTAAAAAAACCATCTTATCTGTATTGGTACACAGAGGTTTGAATACTCAGATCACAGAATCAAGGCCATTCTCAAATTCAGGGGTATATAGATCAATAAAAAACCTAAGAATCCATTGAAGCCTGGTCTCATGAATTTCTCTATTCCTGCATGCATCCATATCCTATTGTTCAAGTACAATATTCTACATTACATGTGGGGGTGCAACTATCTATGCACTTGGAGGAATGATCATAAGACGTGGACCCTAAATTGGTCCTCTTCACTTAATGGATTTGTTTCACAATCATTAATCATTAATCTAGATGGATTTATTCATAGATGAATCATTAATGTAATCATGATATACCATAGTGATATGAGGATATATATATATGTGGGTGGGTAGATTACACAATATGAAAATTTAAAGTAATTAATATTATATAATGAATGTACAAATGATCACAGTAACCAATATCTTGGTCTTCCAAGTCAAAACACAGGTAACCCAAGTATTATTGAATGGATACATCTGTAGCTACACAAACAATGGGTATCCTATCCTAAAATTTTCAAGTGAAACACATTAACACTATTTACCTAAATTCCATGTCGAACTTCATATAGGGAAAAACATCGAACACCATCCGAAGGTAAAACCAATACGAATAAAAATATGTAATGTCCTGATGTTCTACGGATATCTCGGTTAGAGAAACACTAGACCACTACAACCTCAAGTCCTCCTCTGTAGTCTAGTGGCTAGAAATAATAGAAATCAAGGAATAACTAAAATTTGACCAATTTTCCTATTATACCTATGTATAAGGACCCAACCATCTCCATGTATAGGTTTAGAAGAATTATAATAAATTATCATAATATCATTAGTAAAAATATTTCTTGTAATAACCTATAAAGAGTAAAAAAGAGTGTGGAAGTGAAATGTGAAATGTAAAGGGTACAAATACATTACCTCCTAGGAAACACTTAATAACCAAAAAACAACTAGAATCAAATATAACTGGGAGAGATCAGTTCTTTAATTACAAACTCCAAACACCATATGTAGTAAATGCCCTTGATTATCCATATAGTCCTTATTAATAACTATTAGTATGTCTATCATGTACATAATACATGTAACATATATGAATTTCCCATACAGGGGTTAGTATATACATACATAGTTGGACACCTCAAAAACCAAAGAGGTAGAAATATAAGGATAAAAAGAAGTATTTAGTTAATACCTAAGACAGAGGGAAACAAAACCCATCAGTATAAATATAGTCTAAAACCAAAAACTATAAATGAGAAAATGGGATATCCATATCAGATCCCATCCCAGGACTCTGACCCTTCCTACATATTCAATGTTCCATAATGTATTCCTAGAATATCTCGTTTTTGTTCAAAGATTTCATGAGCTGTGACTGCACCTGTCACTACCCAAAATCTCATGGGAGTAGAAGAATTTAATGTTAGAGGACCCACATCCTAGTACAAAAAGTGGTACAACACTATGAAGATTGAGGACCCATTCCAATGTATGGGACTGTCATCTCTATATCTATGTACAGATTATTGGTGACCTTCTCCCTCATGTGATATGGCATTACCATCCCTACATATAGAGTACCTACACCCAAGTAGAAGAGTTCCATATCAATAATATATTTAATGGGAAAGGGTGACCGACGACTTGGAACAAAATGTGAATGTTTCCCCATCTGAACAATGAGTATGGGGGACCCACAACCTGGTGCAACTGGAGAGTACAATCTCTATGGATTGAAAACCCAAGTTTAGTATCATTGGGGTGTAATACCGATTCCTATATAAATAGTTCATGGGACCCTCACTAGTGTCCAAAACTATTTTACCATCCACATAAATAGAGGACCTAGGTCATGGTATGATATGGGAGTCCTTACTCGAACAATAATAATGAGTATGGGGTACTAAAATCCAGCACAACATAGAAGTTACATAACCCTGGATATAGGTCTAGAACCCTAACACAAAAGGGATGTGTTAGGTCTACCAAAATAAAAAGTATAGAGGACCCATAGCTTGGTGTGACAAGGGAGTACCGTGTGTATCTGACCTCTTAGATGATCCTATCATATCATTACTATCAATGACCATCACCAAAAGATGTTTCATACCTCTAATATCTCTCATTGTATCTCAAAATTTACTATGAATGCCACCATCATTCCCTATGGGGAAAACACAAAGTATACGCTACTCACATTCCAAAATATGTGAACATATGAAGGATATATACCAGAAAGTGGTTGCAGAGTTAAGTGTGCAATGCTTAAGGGGGTCTACCTTGTATGAAACAACAGCTTTTCATTTTTCCATGTCTCCTCTAGGAATAAATTGGGGTCCATGTCATCATACAGAACATTTACATGAGGTACACAATGTGTTTAGTCACATAGTCTATACTTCATCCTTCCCCCCTCTAATCAAGTTATACTTAATTATGAAGGGGGGGATCTGGTATACTCTATCCATGGATTATTCATATCTAAGGAGAAATAATTGAATGATGGGAAAATTCACAAGTGGTGGTTCAATTGAATAAGATCTAACCACTATCAGATTATGGATAATATCTAGTATTTCCCTTTTGATATAAAGGAAAAATCAAAGTCCCACTCAGGGGATCATTGCAATATTTATCTTTCTATATGCTTTCTAGGAATTTAAATTTCATTTTTAGGATTAGCCCAACATGACGCCCATGCATCCTATAATTCTGAATTTTAAATGTAAAAATCCTTGAGTTTTAATCATTGATTGTATTTTATAGGTTAATCATGGGTCTCTGAATCCCTTGAGAATAATTTAATGGAGATGGATTAAAATATTCAATGAAATGGGAGTTCATGTTTAATGTTTATCTTTTAAACTGCCTATATTTTTGTCAAAAACTGATTTGATCTTTAAACATGAATTTTCTTGCACATGATTGAATTATTGCATTTATTTACTTTTCTAGAATACATGAGTTTCTCAAAATATTTTGATTCCATGTTTTAGATTTCAATGATAATGATATTGAATGAGTAAAATGGATAACTGAATGATTAAATGAAAACATGGATATTAATAGGGTGACTCTTGATTTGAGGATATTATTTGATTCATATAAGTGAAATTTATGAAAATTAACTTATTACTTGTAATGCTAGGAGTGACTGCCCAAAATCAAATATCTCATTCGAAAGTGGATTTCTAGACCATGTACTTACTATTTATTCTTTAGACTATTTATTTAGTGATAGTGGGACATTCAACCTTCTAGAACCTTCATTTTAACTTATCAAATCCAAGACATGAAAAAAAGATTTAAAAGGACTAATGATTATATTAATAAACCCCTATACTTGAGACCACCATTACATCAGTCTTTGTTTATCCCATATAGACCATGAATTACCCTATTAGAAATAATCCAATTTTCAACACATATTTTAATTCATTCCTACCCTCCACTTAGTATTTTCAAGATACTTTTAAGTTGAAATGTGGGGATGAAGGGATTAATAGTGGAATAAATGTTTAAAATTGTAAGTTAATAGTGTGGGGTGTTATCTTGGGTATTGGGAGTGGTTTATATATTCATTAATTATGGTTTATTTTTTCGACTTCATAAAAAAAATAAAAAATAGGAATGTATTGTGACATGAATAAATAAAAATCCACCATTACTACACATATTATATCAACTATATGTGTTTTTTTTGTTTCTAGGAGATTAATTCTATCAATAACATTGAAAAATAAAAAATCTGAAAATGTATATTCATAAAAATGAATAATTATGATTATTAAATAAAATTCAAGGAGATAATCATTTATTATGCATTATTTTGATCATAATTTTACATTGATTTTTGGGAAGTGTAAGAGTTTATAATTTTATGTGGATAATTTCATTGATCTATAACTTTTTAGATCATTCTTAATACATTAGAGATAATCCACCTCCCTGATCCTTAATTTTATATATTAATTTTTACCTACTTTATGTCACAGAGTAATTAGAAACATCCTTGAAAAAACCTCATGAATTTCTGTAAATGTTTTCTTAACAAAGTGGGGAAAATAGTTCCTTTAACCGCCTATGGGAAAACTGAATGTTCTCATCATATGTGCATCAATATACATGAATATTATGAGGAGTGATGGGAGAGAAATTACAAAGATAGGTAAATAACGATTTGGAAGGATTAACAATTAATTTAGGAAAATGAATGAAGTAAATTATAAGTACAACAAATTCCAAAAATAGAGAAAATATAATTATTGAAATGACTGATTAATTTGAAAAATGAGAAGTTAATTCCATGTCTTATGCAGAATTTAAATATATTTTTTACCATTGATAATTATTTTATTTTATTGTTGTGAAATTTCAATAATGGTAACATTTGTTCCCTCTGAATTACATGTTGTGATTTTATACTTGAAAAATAGAATGGTTTGAGTGTGGGGGGTATTTGACACACACATATTTTATGTTTAATTTTTAAACACTTTCTAATTATTTTAAATGGTTTTAATGAAAATATCTCTATAAATTAATGTTTTATTAAAAAATTGAAAATAAAAATGAAAAAAATGGGTTTAAAAGAAATGAGAATTTTTAATTTTATGTTTTGGAATATAATTTTATATTCTATAGAATTTAAATTATGTATTTTAAATGATTTAATTCAATAATGTTTATAAAAAGAATGATCCAACCCATGAAATCACTCATACAAGGCTCTAAATCCAATGACATAGGCCTGTATATGGTTGGTCTGCCAAGAATAGTGCACGATAGGGTCTTCGTGTGTTGGAAAGGGTGTCTAGCTTTGGAGGATCCTTGAGTGTAGTGTTAGGTTGAATCCTGGATGGGACACATGGCTGCGGTGTGTTCGATGTATGTGTGTGGTTTGTTTCTAAGATCCCACCCTGGTTTAGGAAATTGGGCCAGGTGTCCACGTGATTTATTATGAACCATAATGGACCTAGAATTATCTTTAAATATGGGATACACTTCCATCTGTACTTTTCATAACTTACCAAAGAGATATAATTCTGCCTCACTTCCATGCACGCCCCGCTTGGACACATGACTTTGTCATCCTCTACTGTGCTCTCCACATTCATCGATGCTTGCTGCTGCTGCTATAACTGGAGAACCCCATTATTAAAGCCTAGAAAACTTGAATACAGTCTATTAGAGACTTCAAATGCCCAAAATCACCCAAAATCACATCTTGGTAAATATAATACCACTATAAAGGCATTTTGAGGGATCTCTGGTCACATAGAAGGAATTATGAATGATGATCATATATTTCCACCACTTATAACACTTACTTATTTCTTCCATATACTCATTCCATGGAATAATTCATGCCCACCATGCACTACTAAGTCATTGTACCATTGAACTAGTCCACATTGAAGGGTATTTAAACACCCGGAATCTTCATGTGTTTTTACTTTTTCACCCACCATGGGTCTCTATCAAATGTTTAATTAAGGTAGAGAATATCCAATATATTTTTAAGAAAAAACAAGGTATATTCCCTTAATATAAATAGAGGGATATCGCCACATCGGGAGGGGGAAACACCCTGGGGGATATGAAATCCTATGGAGAATGTCAGTCAGTGTATTATGTTTATTTTGTTTAAATTTTATTATTTTATTTTATATTTTTCATTAATTTTCTTTAATAATAAAATTCATGCATTTTTTATCAAATTTTTTTCCACCCCACTTATTTCTCTTCTTCTTCATCTTCTAATTTCACTTTCTTCCATGTTTTTATTTATTATTTTAGGTCTCATATTTTATATTTATTAATTTTTTTATTTCTATCTTATTTTATAAACTATATTCAATTTATTTTATTTTTATTCTCTTATTATCTTTTATATTTCCACCATTGTAATCTTTACCCTTCAAAAATGTTGGTCTAACCCAATTCTTGGCCTAGGGCAGGTTATGTGTTCTAGAAATCATTATAAAAGTTTATTTTATTTTTTTGGTATATTTGAGTGACATTCATGGGTGTGGCGATTATCCCCCACAATATGAATGTAATATATACTCCTATTATATAATTTATTTCTTCTCCCTCTCTTCCATTGATCATCTCTTCACATAATAGAGTTGAGGTGATGAATGGATAAATTGAAATATTATGGAGATGGTTCATGGATGATGTCGCACTCCAAATGGATGTGTTCTTTAAACCATGATTACAAGGGGAGGTTGAATTTAGATATATTAATCATTTTAGACTTCAAAACTATTAAATATAAGGATAATAATTCATGAATGATATTTTATGATTTTGTTATCAAACTAAAATTAAAAATATATATAATAAAAATGATATAACTCATAATTAAACCTATGACCAAGTGATTTAATTATAATTTATTTATGTTTATCATTGAATGGTAATTTACAATGTCATTTTATTTTATTATTTAGAACAACCAACAAATATCATTTATTTCATAGAATAATAAAAACAAAAAATATAGTTTATGTGAATTTTATTATATAAGTAAACAAATTTTGACACTCCACTATTGAGATGAAAGTGGTTAGATGATGTGATGCACTATGAATCAAGTTATATATTTTCTTTTTTCAAGCCCCACGATAGGCATACATCAAATTATCTAAACAATTTATAGGTTTACATATGGTTTATGTGTAAGAAAAATATCTGTAGCCTCCTATAATGAGTTTCTAGGTAGTCTAATGTTTTCCATTTAAATATATAAATAACAAAAACAAATTCATCTTCACTTACTGGGGAACTTATGGTTTATAATATTCCAAAAAATCAATCAACATAAAAAATTTAAAAAAATCATTAACATAATATGAGAACTGAAGTACTACTGTGAAGTATCATTACTAATGAATGATATGTGACACTCATTACTGTAACCATGATGATGAGATAAAAAAACTACTGTAGGTGTTTTAGAGACATTCTATTATATATATACCACCCCAGTGACTTTATTTTTAACATATATTAGTTAGTTATATATTTTTATGTTATACATTTCAAGATATGACATTTGATATCTCCTAAATACAATCCAAAAATGCGGACCAACCAAAACTCATAACATTTTTAACATCCTGGCCCTAACCATTGGCTTAGAAAGATCTATAGTTCCACTAAACTTAGGTGACGTCTCCAACAAACTAAGGGGAAGAAATAAATTCCTATGGATTACCTAAAAATTGGGGATTGATTTTAACTATATAAAACAACACAACCCATCCAGATAAAATAAAAATAACCCAACTAAATATGTGATTGATGATGTATAAATAATAAAACTCAAATGAAAAACCAATAAAACAATAATATCAAATTATTAGGGAAAATCATATTATGGAGACTCAAGAAAACCAAAGGATGTATCAATGAAACCAAAATGATGTGGAATCCCTCCAAAAAATACATAAGATAAATTATATGCTCCAACACCATCCCAATTAAGTAGCATCATGATGCCCCACTAGTTATATAAGAGACCACTCCTCTTACATTAAAGAATGAGGATGAATTCTCTAGTGGTGTCCCACATCATGTTTTCTCATGATACCTTATTAGTGGTGAATAGAACAAGATGATCCATTTGGGGCTTGAATAGAGTGTTGTAGGGATATAGCCATTGGAGTTGGTAGTGCGTTAATAAAAACAAGTGTTGTTTCTACATTTACAGTGGGTATTCTCCTAGGGGGATATCTACAGTGAGAAATAAGCTGGGCATTCCTCGAGGAGATTTCACTACAGACTATATGGGTGTCCCTATCACGCCTGGTAGTGTGCACATCTGTGACATCAATCCACTCCTTAGCATGATTATTGATCAGGTTATTAACTGGAAGAAAAATATATCTTCTTTGGGGTTCAGATCACATTTCTCAATAATATGTTGTAGGCTACTCCAGTTCATACCCTTTCGGTGATAAAGGCCCTGAAATAAGTCATCAAGAACATAGATAGGATCCTAGCCAATTTCCTTTGGGATCATATCTCTGAGGGTAAAAGACATTGGATCTCCTCTCATAAGAAGGTGAAATAGCTTAGAGTATGAGGTACTAATGTGTGTAGTCTCGATGATACCCTCCACTGCAAGCATGCTAAACATGCTTGGAGTATTCTATAATAGAATTATCTTTGAGGGTTATCCATGCACAACCCTTCTTAGGAAACCAAGCTATATGGGAGGTCTAAACCTCGCCACATGGTAGGATTCCTGGTCCCCTTGTCGAGGACATTAGGCTACTGTCCCACTGGATTGTGGGTAATGGGGACCTTTTGTTTTGGCATCAGAACTAGTAAGGAGAAGTGATTAGATTCCCTAGGGGACCTACTACCACAATATCCTAATGGGAAGCTAGTAGGTTCCACACATTCATGAATGTGGTTATAAATATATAGCATTAGTATTAGGTAGATCTTTTGGAACTCACATCGGACCTCAACAGATGTGTGTTCACCCTGTCTCTCTCATGGTTGTTCTCTTCCAATGAATATCATCGAGCCTAATATTTTCAGGATCATGAGGATGAGTGGGATGTAGTGATCTTGATTAATAGAATATGAACCAAATTAAATATTCCCACTTGGAGGATTTAGAATGGAGAGTTTCCAACAAATAAAAATATTAAGCGATGTGGTATTAAGACTCCTTCTACGTGTGTGTGATGTATGGACCATAATATAGAGAGCTATAACCATTTGTTTATTTAGATTGAATGGAAACATGAGGTTTAGAATAAATTTGGGGAATTAACTAACTTTTATATTACTAGTATGGATGATCTATGATTTTTAGAGAGATTTTACCATGGATGTGGAGATTATTGTCTGGAGAGGTTTTCCCACACTATGCTATTGCATGCAGGTTGTCGGGGTCATTGGAGGGCGAGTAATAGAATGAGGGATGAAGGGGTGTTCACGACAACTAGTTTTATTATCAATTGAATAAGAAACATATTAGTTAACCTACCCATGGTGATTATAAAAAGGGAGGAGGCCCCTTCATCACATTGGTTCAGATCTAGGTCCCATGATGGCCTTCTCATCAGTAGTGATAGAGGGAGAAACTAGGTTTGACGGTGGCCCCCATCTATAGTCTTGAAGCTCAACACAAATGGGTATTGTGTACTGGGTGTTCAGTATGGAGATGGGGTAGTGTGTGATACCTTATCATCAGTCATCATTTTATTTACTGTCAACATCGAACAAGGCTCTTATATGTAGGTGGATTCCATGGAATTTCCCATTGGGATCAGGTTATGCCGTCTGCAGGGATTTGAGATTATGGAAGCTGAAACGGATTTGCTGATAGTTCACAACTCACTACATCTATGTGGAAACCCTACTAGCTTGATATACTATATCATAAAAGTGTATAATTATCCTCAACATTAATACTAAAGTATCAGAGATGTGGAGGTATGGGAACAATGTAGCAGACCACATGGCATCATTCGATTTTACTGGATTATAGAACTTTTGGATTCATACTGTGGACAGCTTCATCCTCATGGGGTTAACTTGATTAGAGGGGATTCCCTTGGTCTCTATTATTTCAAGACCACATATGGGATGGGAATGGCTTATTTGATTTCTTTTTTTACCTTTATTTGAATAAAAATTATTTTATATGATGAAAAAAGGATCCTCAAAATAGTTTAAGATTATAAAAAAATGTAAATTAAAGGTTGGACAATGTATCCATGAACAACACTAATCATATATGTACCACATTCTTCCAACCATGAACACAAGCATGATAAGGCAAAATACTTATAATATTGAGTGTTGATGCATACTTCTTTAAGACCTCACATGGTGATTTACGTTCAAATGATTCCATTATATTATCAACTGTTAATTCTTCACTAACAAGGCGCTATAAAATGTTTAGATGAACTTGAATCACCAATATATTAACTGTTCTAAAAAAAATTAATTCAACATAAATTATTTTTGTTCAATAAATTATTAAATTAAACATATTTCTTACATTAATTGAAAAATATAATTTAAAACTATAATTCTAGAGGGGTTTAAAAAAACTACAAACAAAGATGGTTTTCCATTCAAAAATATTTCAATTTTTTTTTAGAATACATTAAAAACTTTTAATAAACCTATGACTCCAAGTTTGAGAATTATTAGAGAAAATATAGAATACACCTATCTCTCAACCAGTGATTAAAATGAATAATGACACAATGAAACCGCTATAAATGGCATCCAGAATAATTTCGTTCCTAAGATACAAACATGATCTCATCACAAAAAATTATATATTATATATATATTTATAATAGAAAAGATCTTACATTATATGCGATAGAAGATCTGAAGATCTAAAGAGATAGAGAAAAAAGATAATTTCTAATGATTATAGAGCTCCAACAATCATAGATTGATCTAAACCCTTGTTTGAATCAAACAGAACCACCAATAATTATTAGGATAGTAGTGAAATTTAAAATCATAAGTGGAGAGGTGAATAATGAATGATTAAATGGTTAAAAATGAGTTAAAATATCATTTTTTGAGTATTAATTTAAGGTGGAATAGTTAGTCCACATAGTTTTGGAAATAGTATGCATGATACTACCTCCAAACCCCTACCTCATATGGGCTGTTCATGTAGTTTGAGAAACTAAGCACCCACTACCCATTTAACTTTGTTTCCAATAGCAAGGTTGCTTCTGGGAAACCACATGGTTTAGACAAACTATTCTGTATCCATGCACACCTTTTTATCCTATTAATCTCATACCATCATTTATTAAACAAAAATGCATTATTTCCCCTAATTTTCCTCAAACTTTTCAGTATAAAAATCACTTCCCAAACACACCAAAATCGTCTTGAAACACCCAAAAGTCAATCCATGTGTACATAAAAAATGGTAAAGTACTTCAAATCATTGGTTTTATACATTTACAAAATTAAACTAAAGTCATCTAATTCCACATTGACATATTATTAAAGGTGGAAGTTTCAAATCACCATCATTAAAATAATTTTCATAAAAATAAAAATAATTATGAATTTAAATGATTTCATATTCCAATAGTATCACAATAAATATTTTCTGACCGATAACTAGTCAAAAATCATCAATAATTTAGATAAACTACCTACAGAATTAATTAATAAACTATCATGGGCACTTAAAAAAGGTAAAATATGATGAACAGATAAAAAACAATGTAATTAGTACCTAGAATTAAAATAACTCAATCGTACAAAGCTATTGTCTTAAGATTCATTAATTACTTATATTTTATATAAAATTTAGAGTCTAGGGATCCTTTGGTTTAAGATATGAAAATTTAATAAAACCAAGATTTATGGGAATGATGAAATTATTATAAAATTTTGAGGCACTGTATTATGGAATATTGAGAATTCACCCAATCGCAGTGTAGCTTGATCAACCCAAATATTATAACCATTCCCTTTAAAATTCCACAAATTCATTAAATTATTCTCATGATTTCTATTTTAAAAATTAATTTTATAATTCCCATGTAATTACCAAATGTTCATTAATATAATGACATTGAGATTATCCCTTGAGCATAAACTCTAATGACTTGTCATCCACATTCCATGTCTTTTTCCATCTATCTCCCCAAGAATATTGGGAAACCCTACAACATTACACTCTTTAAATAATTCTAGAATCAATCAAATCTAGAACAAAAATTATATACAGATTCCTAATGGTGGACAATGGACTATTAAAATTTTAATCTAGATAATAAAAACAAAAATTGGCACCGCCTGGAAATAGTTTTAGTCCATGATATATATATTATCTAAGATAGATATACTAATAATTATGAAACACGTGTCTTGAAAACAAATATAACACCATGACCACAAAAGATACAAAACTGACGATGGACCAACCATGGTATATTTATTTGATTACCATGTTAACATTCTCATTATACATATTATACACATCCATTTATACCGATGGCTCATAAAATATATTTTTCTCCACCTAGAGTACCAAAAAAAATTTATTAAGACTAGGAAAATATGATAATCTATATTAGATACATATCAAATGATTTTCAGCCTTAAGAACCATAACACAAATATTAATAAATAAATAACCTTATAACAAAAAGAACCCATTATATTAAACTTAAATAGAAATCTCACTATCATAAAAGCTAAAAAAACACATGAAAAAATGATTAACTTATATAATATCAAAATTAAAATAGATACCATATCCCTAACATGTAAAAACAGAAAAATAATTCTAGGTTCCAATAGTTAATATATGAATCATTATTATATGGTCATTGTCTATAGAACCATGTATTTATAAGAAACAAAATAATAGAATGATGATTCCATGAAAACCCATCATCGAATGACCCTAAATATCAAAAAGTCACTCTATAAACATGGAACAGTTATGAATATATATTTTTTAATATACAATTAAATATGAATAAATAAAAATAAATTGATAAATATTTGTCACATGGGAGACTACATGAATCAATTTTACATTTATAAGAAGAGCTAATTGATATACTTCCTCATCAAATTTCTCCACCACAATGTGAGATCTAACAAATACATGTGAAATATTACTACCTCAACAAAATATACAATATAAATTATTAGGTAAAACAATCAGGAATATAATATCACCAAAATGAAACGTTAAGGGTCTGTTATTTGAAAAATTATAAAACATCTGATGACTCTATGAAATATTATTTCCATTAATTGTTCACTTGAACATTCATTGTTAAAGCCTATACTAAATTTGTTCTATGAACCCTAAAATCTCCAAACCTAGTAAAAATATATATAAACCTTGTCTAGTATGAAAAATAAAATTGATCTAATTTGAAGGAAAATTGATAACTATTATTAATGTACAACTCAAAAAAAGGTAAAAAAATTCCCAAAACCTCTCAAATTATAAGCAAATTAACACAACATGTCCTCTGTTTTATATATCATCATCTTTAACAAAATATATATATGAGGATTAAAGGATATATTAATGAAAAATGATATCCAAATTAATACTTTTCTCTATTTAGGAACCCATTATAAATATAGTATAGAAATTAGGGATGACAATCTTAGTACCCCCGGTATCCTCCCCACCTCTTCCACAGTGAGCATAATCAATGAATTTACCATTATAGTATCCCAAATGACTACAGAATTAAATAACCTGCAATATTATTCCATAAAAATCCAAATGGAAAGGAATAAACCAGGATATCAAGGAAACATACTATAAAAATCATTGATATATCCACCATTTTCATTTGGAGAACATATAAATAACCTATTTATATGTCCTTATTAAATAATATTTTAATTTCCAAAAATTGTTGTAGACTAATGAATAGTACATGTTTTTATATTTAAGATATTTTTCATTATATTTTTTTAACATAGTAATTTTTTTTATTTTTTATTTAACAATTAATTATGAAAATTAAATGTCGATGTGAGTTTGAATTATTAAAGTGAACATTATACATGGGAATGAAATTAAAATAAAATAAAATAAAAATTAGAAAAAGTGGTTACAAAAATAATTTTATAATATTAATAAATATTTAAAATTTTTATCATAACTTTTATTAATTTCTATTCTATTCTAATTAAATGGTAATATTATATATAATTCTTATACAGACCTTCGACCCGTAAATTTGAAAAATATTATTATCATTGAGAACCTATCTAAACACACTAACCACTTTCTTTATTTATAGAGATTAAAAAAAGCTTATCCCTCAAAATTAAATGATATCAATCAATCCTCTATGCACCTCCCACATGTAATTCACATTCTAAGGCTGTTGGATAATCCTTATATGAGTGAAGCATAATAATGAAGTTATAATAAATTCAATGATGAATGAAGTGAGATATGATTAATTAACAAAATTATTGATAATCATCATATTATAACATTATTAATATACCATTACATAAATAATTGAAATTAAAAAAAATATAATTTAAAATTGGGAATAATTTTCTCCACCATAGATCACCCTTCAGTTACAAATTTTTTTAAAATTAATTAAGATAGTTTGATGAGGAATAGAACATCGTGGTGAATAAAATAATAATGAAAGAATAACGAAATATATTATACTAAATTATATGAAATACAATGAAATTTTTTAATGAATAAAACACCAATACATAAGTTATGGTTCCATACCACCCTAAATTTAATCTCTCAAACCATATATACACTCTATAATTATGGAAAGAGGTTCATTCACCATCATACGATAGTCAACGTAACTTCTTTGGAATACATGATGATTCCATTATGTATACTTCTTAGAGAAAACTCATCAGTCTTATAACATCACCCAAGTACTTTACCATCTTGTAACAGCTTAATTTTGGTTTTTTCCATTGGTGAAGGAAACATGGAAATTTGGTTTGTGTATTTAAAATAATGAACACTATTTTGGTTGGTTAAACCTTACATGGTGTCTAGGTAGTCATAGTATGAGATATATATCTTAAAAGTATTTTCATAACCCATATTTTAGTTCTCCTTATCCTTCCCTAAGTATCCCATGTGGTTTCAGGTGGGTTCGAACATGACATAAGGTTTTGGGTGTAATTTATGTTACTATTTGGTGAAGTTGTAGGCATCGAAGTAGATGGTGACATATTCTATGGGTTTAAATTTTTGTTTATACATTAATTTTCTAGCCTAATTAATCATATAAATAAATGTTAATTGGTTAATGTTTTCTATGCACTATTCTACCCAACCACCCCTTAGATGGGTTTTCCCAGCATTGGATAGCTTCTCCAGCCCCTCTAATTCATTGGTGCCACTTTATATGAATGATTTTTCCAAATAATTTATTAAATGATAAATAAAATACATTTTATTGATTTAAATTTAACTTTATGAGGGAAAATTAACTATGAGTTTGAGATAAAAACTCATTGTTTCAATCATTAATACATTATACACCATGGGATCTACGTTGAATCATCACCTAATATTTCAATTCTCATATAACCATGAACCATATCATTGCTCATAGGCATTTAAACCCTTGTCTATTAATATGGTGGATATCCTATGAATTTAATTTATTTTGGTATCCACTGATATTACTTTTACATGTTGGGGATTCAAACATTTTATCTGAAAATATATCACTAATTTACATGGTTAAAAAACTTATTAGATAACTATATTAGAACATAACATGATTAGAGTAGGATTTTTTTTTCATTTTATTTCCTTAGATTTATGAAATTATCCAAATTATAATAATAAAAAATTAATGTAACAACCTAGGTGATTATAGAATACATAATCTTCATATTTATTACTATGACAAGTATAGTTATAATAGTTAAAAAAATGTTTTAAGTTGTTTTTAAATCAAAAATGAAAATAGGTTTAACTAGTTCCTTTTCATATAATGTTTTCATTAAATGTTTAATTTATAAATTTATAAATTTTAATTTTAACATATTATGAATAATTTTTGAAATCTGAACATCAAAATTTATATATTGGAAGATTATTCAATTTTTTGGAAATCATTTATTTTTTATTGTATAGTGAAAACTAATAATTTTTGTTAAAAAGTCTTTTCATTTGAATAGTTTATGTATTGTAAAATCCCCATTATATTTTTAATATGATTTAAACTAAATTTTTTTTATATATTTATATTTATTCCAGTTAATTACATATGAGTCATCTTAATGTTGTTTTTTAGTATAAGTTTGTTTTTTGTAAACGTGTCTTCCTGAAAACTATTTTAAAATGCCCAATGTTTCTTAATTTTAATTAATTAGAATAATACCTAATTTGGAATATTTTATATGATATATATATATTATCATTATATATTAATTTATTTTCAAACATTGATTTTTTATTCATAGTGTTAATATAGAATCATATTTTTCTAAAAAAATTACTCATCTTGAAAACATGCTTTTTTATCACATTTGGGGGTTTTGTTTTAAATTTAATTTTACAAATAGGTTATTTTAATATGGTAAAATGGTTTACATATTTTTTAATAATAATAATATATATTTTCTAATAATATCATCTGATTTTTTTTCTTCTAAAATCAATATTCCAAACAGTAAAAATTAATGACCATGGTTAATGTAAAAATGGATTTACAGGGGTTAATTTAAAAATATAAGGGTTAAAATTACCTAATTGTTTTAAAAAATATATATATTTGTAAGAAAGATTTAGGAATTATAAATTGTATTATCTATAATGGTTCACTATTTGAGACTTTTGTCAGGAAAAATTGGGTGGAACTAATTCTTTTAAAAAAATAAATGTTTGTCACTTTCCTTACTTCTAAACATCAACCCCCTATTCTGCTCTATTCACACATTCAAAACCCATTGGATATTCTAATACCTTACCAAATAACTTATACAAAACCATAACATTATTTTATAATCCTTATTTTTGTCATATATCCAACCAATCAAGTCCATTGGTGAAAACCAAACAAGTTACCCGAATTAGTGGTAATATTCTTCAATGAGCATTTTCTTATTTCTTCCTCTATATCCTTAAATTAATCTTAAATGTTTAATATATAATAACATATATATATATTATTTTTAAAAATATTGTATTATGTAAATTTTATAACCATAACCCTTATCCTTTCCATCAAATGGGCTATGAAAACATCATTCATGTATACGGTCGACTACTTCCCCACAAACCAATGTCATTCTTGTTTTCATAACCGTCTCTCCTGGTTGGGATTGATCATGGATTTAAAGTGTATATATATTTATATGATATGTATAAAATTTTTATACATTGTTATTAATTATATCATATATACCATTTTGATTCCATTTCGTAATGGATACAATAACATCCCTCATATGTATGATGGACTACCGCCTCACGAAGTGAGGAGAACCATTTCCCCATAATTCGCAAAATGGAAGGTAATAAGGCTAAATATAATTAAAATATTTGATATAAATGATATAATAATGATATTACTTACATATTTATCATTCTAAAAATATTATATTTAATTTGATTTATTACATTTTCACTCACTTAAAATTTGATAACATTATTCGTGTATATGTGGAGTACTGTATGCACAAAGAATTGTGACTCCCTTTTCATCACCACACCAAATGGATGATATATATATAATATAATTAAAAAAACTATGGTATATATGAAATTATAATCTATTTTAAAATATAAAATACTTCTTATATCCATCCTATATTGATTGTCGAGAAATAGAAACCAAAATCATGCGTACATATGGAATACCATCTCCCTGATTGTTTCATACATAATTTCTCATAAAAAAATTCATGATTGGAATTAAAAGTATAATTTATGTATATATATTATAATTATATCATGATTATTAGTTTATAGATGTTATAATACTGAAATTTTACCATATTAAACCTACCGAAGTCAGTTTTGTCACATAATAAAAATATGGTACAACATCTCACAAACACTTAATTTATTGAGTAATTTTATATAATATGTTAATTAGTGAAATAATGGTAATAATAATCTTGAAAAATGTTATCAATCAATTGTATAATTATTTTATTATTATTATTTTGGATTATAAAGAGTCACATGGCAAGTCAGACTCAAGGTAAGGGTCTTCATCCAAATTTACTTTCATTAAGACATATTTTGATGTTATGCACCTATATTATTTTACAGTGGGTATATACAGCCACTTTGAAATTTTGTATCATAAATTAACCTATTATTAGGGTATTTAATGTTTTTAATTTTATTATTTTATGGATATTATTATTCCAATATTATCAAGGTGATAAGGGACATTTCATTACAAAAAAAATTATTTTAAAATTTTTAATTCTAACTCTTTTAGTTTGATGTACATGTTTTAAAAATGATTTTATGAAATTTTTTATATGGAAATAAAATATTTTATAATATAAATCTTATGTATATTTTACATTATATCAATGGTTTTTTAAAAAGGAATATTTTTGATTATTAGGTAAGGAACATTATAAAAAATTAAAAAAAGAATGTGTTATACAAAAACAATAACTTTTTTGCTATTGTGACCATAATTTGATTTCAATATTACATTTAAATATTGTGTGTATTCTTCTATTAAAACCCCCATTATTTTTTTCGTTTTTTGTAATGAAAATGGGGTTTTTTTACAAGGAATAGTTATTTTGGTATTGAAAATATGGTTTTAAAAGAAATGGTATTTTGATATCTAGAAGCGATTTTTTTTAGTTTAAAATACATTTTAAAATTTTTTATCATGGAAATGTAAAAGAATAAAAACTTTTAGTTCATGATATGGTACTTGATAATTGTACATGAGAATAATATACACCTTGATTGAACCCAGTAATATCGTTATAGCTTATATAATGGGGTGGCCCAGATAGCACCGTGTGAGTCCTTTATAGCATAAATGATTGGTGCACCAAATTATCACTGCAATGATCAGGTAATTTTCCATGTCTTAGTATGAAATAAGTATAGTTTTTAAAAAGGGGTTCTCCTATGGATTTAATTAGGATATTTTTAATTTTGACATGGTTTTCAATCAAGTTATTAATATGATGCACAATGTTTCTTAGAAGGGTTTTTAAATTCTTGCATTGGGTTTTAAAGGATTTTTTGGGAAACATGTGTTTTTTCAATTGATGTGGAAATGAATTATTTATTTTTCTCAAAGAAAATTAATATAAATGTAAATATTTCATTTATTTTCATATTTAAACTTGGCTAATAGTTTATTTTATTTTTATATCCCTTACTAATATTTTCCTACTCATCCTACATTTTTAAATTTTTTCATAGGATAGGTAGTAGAATGATGAAGTAAATATGATATTCATGATGTTTTTTCATGGAAATAAATAATGTTTTTTAAATGGTTTTATATGGTGGGTAAAGTTGATACTTATCACAAGTGTCCACTTTGTATTATATGTTTTTTAATGTTTGAGCTATAAACCAATTATCTAAAATTAAAAACCTTTAATGATCCTTATGTGAGATAATGTAAATTCTAGACTAAAACTCAAGATTGTGTAAATTTTAAGGTTGGTTCCATAAATTGGGTATCAATGGTTGGTTCAGATAAATTATAGTTTAGGATAATAAAAATATCTTACCCTTAAATGATTTTAATGTATAGTTAAGTTGAAATTATATAGAATTTCAGTATTACCATATTGTTTCATATTAGAAACTTATATTAATTTTTTTCCCACATTGAAAAAAAGTTAAACTGTAGTGGTAAGAAATTGAAGGGAATATTTACTTGCAAATCAGTATCCCAAGATTGTTGGAATTGGAATAGAATAAGTTGTGGTAGTGATGGCTTAGATGATAGGAGATATTAATGCTAACGGTATACATCCAAGAGAGGATCCCAATATACCATGAATGAAAACATATATTTTGGATCATTTCGTACGTAAATGTCTCTCATCAATTACTGTATTATCTAATCCAATCATAGCTGATATATAAATTAATTATCTAGAGAATATATTTTATATCATAGGTTTTTCAGGACAAGAAAAGGTAACTCTTTCAATTTATCATTTTGAAGTTGAAGCTAATTTATTATGGTATTTGGTTAATAATAAAAAATAAACTGAATATCTTGATTTCATGAAATGTAATGCATTTAATAATCTTTTAAATGATAATTATTTCCCAATGTTTTTTACTCTAAATTGAAAATTAATTCTTGTAACTAAGGTAAAAATATTAAGATTCTATTTTTATATATAAATAAATCATCAGATGATTTTACATGAATGTGATGAATTTTATTCAAGACAATAATGGAAAAAATAATAGCTTTTATATGGGTTTGAAGTAATATTTACAAAAAGATTTTTCCAAAAAATAATTAAAATTTTATAATAATGTGGTTTATTGTATGGAGAGAGTTCATGTTGAGTTTGTTGACACATATTTTCATTTAAATGATAATATAAAAAAAGGTAAGGTGGTAGGAAATGGAAATACAACCAGCTATGTAGTCTAGAGGTATCCCCCCCCCCCAAATTTCTTCAATTGTGGAAAACCACATCTCAAGGAATGTTTGATATTATCTAGGAAGTGTTTCTAGTTAGGTCATTTTTGTCACATGGCTCACAACTATAATGAAAAGAATCATAAAGAACCATGGAATAGGGAAATAAATAGACACCCCATTGTGAGGGGTTTTAGATGTAATGAGTTAGGTCAATATGAAAACATGTGTATGAAGTTAAATGAACAGGATGGTAATCATCATGATCGGAAGTATAAAGTTATAGAAATATCATTTTTTAATACTGTGGTTGTAATTGGGCCATAATTAATGTGGTGAGAGATACGTAACTTGGGTATTTGTGTTATAAAAATTCATATTTTAAATATAGATCTTCAAAATATTTTATTTAGAAGAAATTTTTAACTAAAATGGTAATATCACCATAAGAAAAGAGGATATAACATTTTGTGATATTTCTAAGGGGATGTATTAGAGAGACCAATATTCATAGAAATATTAATATTGTTATTAATATGATGGTATTACATGAAAATCTTGTTGAACTAGACATAGTAAAGTTTCATATAATTATTGGAATATATTTACATTCATTTTATCATTCTATGATTTATTTTATATATAATAATGTTAGGTTCAATGATTTTATTCCTTTAATAACTTACCCAAAAGATAGGAAATTGAGTTATGGTGGTAGTGAAATTTATCCATCTTATATTTTTGAAAATAATGAAACAATTTAAATAAGTGTTATTCCTATAAAAAATGAATACATGGAGGTATATCCTAATTATTTTCCTAGGGTTATTTATTTTTGGGAGTTTGAATTTACTATTTAATTAGTACCCGATGGTAAGCCTATTTTTAAACCCCCATATCCAATGTACCAATTGGAAATTTTAGAATTGAAAAAGAAAATATAGGTGTTATTAGATAATGTTATCATCTAACCAAGAAAATCATAATGGGGTGCTCTTATTTATATTGATAAAAAGTGAAATTTCTAAATGAGGCTTTCCATTGACTACAGAGGCATGGGAAACATCACAATTAAGAAAAAAAATAATTTTCCTCATATAAATTATTTGTTTAATAAGTTCTCGGGAGGTCATTATTTTTCCATGGCTGACCTATGGTTGGAGTATAAAATTTCGAAAGTGAATGCATAATAAATTCTGAAGATTGTGTTTCTGAATAGATAGGAGCACTATGTGTTTTCATATACGATGTTTGGGTTCTCTAATTCAAAACATTTATTTATAGACCTTGTGGGTAGATATCTTTTCATGAGTTCTAGGAAAATCTTGTGGTTATGTTAATTGACTTCATTTTTATATATTCTAAAACTACATAGGACTATGGAAGACACCTAAGGATTGTTTTTAAAACATTAAAAGAAATTAAATTTTATAGGAAATTTAGAAAGTGTGAATTTTGGTTGAAATAAATTTAGTTCCTTTGAATTATAATTTCAAATATTTTATAACTCTTGAAAATACTAAAACAAAACATGATGTAGAATGGAAAAGACCCAAAAATAACATATACATTCATCGTTTTCTTGGATTAGGGGGTTCCTATAGGAGGGTTTTATACTATTTCCCTTTTCTCAATCCCACTAACTATGTTTACTTGAAAATACATTGAATTTAAATAGAAAAAATAATATGTTTGTATTTAATAATAACTAAATTAAATATTAGTTAATGCTCTAGTTTTGGCCCTACCTTTTAGAACTATCAATTTTTTTCATCTATAATTATACTTCATTGAATGCACTTGGATATTTACTAATGAAAAATGATCAGGTAATTTGTTATGCATCATGTTAGATGAAACATTGTGTGTTAAATTACCCTACACATGATCTGTAATTAGATGATATATGTTTTTCTTAAAAAAAATTAGGCATCATGTTTATGTAGTAATGTGTAAAATATATAATGTTTTCAAAAAATTATAGTATATATTCCCTCAAATATAATTGAAAATGAGATAGGGAAGATGGTTGGAACTAATCAAGGATTATGATTTAACATTTCCTGACTATAAGGGAAAAAACAAAGAGTTTGATACATTGAGTCAATAAAATAAATCTATATTAACCATGTTATTTTAGTAATGTGGCCATTTGGTTAGTGATTTAAAAAATTTGGAAAATATTTAATGGATATATGGGAATCCTTTGTTTTTTTAGGATTTAGTGCAAATGTCTTTATCATAAAGAATTATTCATTCTTAGAATGAGGATCAATATTTATAGGAAAAGGTAAAATCAATTAAAACAGGTATGTTTCAATATTTTTATAATGATAAATAAGGTTTTTTATGATTTGGTTATAGATTATATGTCACTTTTTATTCCCATTTTAGGAAATATTTTTTGAGTGACGGTCACAGTTCTTTTTCTTTCTATTCAGTAGAGATAAATTAAGATGTATATATAACTTCAAGAGTATTACTGGTGGGATGGAATAAAATGAGATATTATTGAATTCACCTTGAAGTGATGGAAATATCATCTAGTTAAAGAAGAGTGAATGTTTACAATTGTAATGCTTCAATATTTTTAAGTGTTAGAGTGGAAATTTGAACATATATTAATGGATTTCATTGTCGGATTTCCAAATACATCTCATGGGATAATGTGATTAGGGTTATTACTGATTGATTAACCACATATTTCTTTCCCAATTTATATCAAATTTATTTTTCCATCTTTCTTGATTTTTTATAGAGGATATTGTCTGGTTACATGGAGTGCCTCTCTCCATTGTATCATACCATGATTCTAGGTTAACATCTAACTTTTTTAAAGGACCTTAAATGTTAGTTGTTATTGAATTAAATTTCAATATAGGTTTTCATCCTTAATCTGATGGATTGTCCGAGTGGATGATTTAAACCAAGGAATATATGATTCATTCTTATTAAATTGAATACCAGGTATGTTTTGATCAACAACATTCTTTGGTTGCTTTTTCTTATAATAATTGTTTTCAATCTAGTGTACTGATGGTAATATTTGAGGAATTATATTGAAAAAAGTTTCAGAAACAAGAATTTTTTGACAATGTATGATAAATGAGGTTGATGGGGCCAGAGTTTATATAGGAAATGACTAATAAGGTGCATTTTATTTGTAAACATATAAGTATGGATCATTATACGAAAAAAATATTTTTATAACCAGATAAAATATCTTTCTTTCTTGGTAGGTGATATGTCTTTCTAAAAGATTCACCATGGAAAAGTGCTATGAATTTTTGTAAGAAAGGTGTGTTTTTTACATAATTCATTGGATAGTTTTAAATAAGAGAGAAATTTTGATCATTTTCCTACTGAGTGGATTTTCCATTGAGTTTATCTCATGTACATAATGTATTTCTTGTTTTGATGTTATGGAAACTTATTTCAGATTAATCTCATGTAGTCTGACCAGAATTAGTTTAACTATGAGATAAAAGTTATTAGGTGGAATGGAATATTTATATTCTTGATCATAGGGAAAAAATTTCCTAATAAGCTGATTCACTAGGTTATGTTTGAACGTAAAAACCATATGATTCAAGAGTCAAGATGGTAATATGAAAATGCATTGAGATAAATATATCCATAATTATTTAAAAATTTAATAAAATTATGTGGACACAATTTCAAAATTGGGGGAAGAATGAAACTACCTAATAAATTATAGAATAAATCATATTGATAATTTTTTATATTAATTATATAGATATATTATTTATAAAAAGATTTTCTGATATTTTAAATCAAAAATAAAACAATTTTAACTATACTTTTTCAAATATTGATATATATAAAAGGTTAATTTATAAATAACATAATATTAATTTTACTATGTTAAATTCATTTTTTAAATCCTAATATCAAATTTTTCTTATTTAAATATTTTTATTTTCTTAATAAAATATTGATTTTTTCATGAATAGTGAAAATTAACGATTTTTTTACAAATATATTATTTTTAATAATTTAAGTATTTTAAAAGTACTAATATGTTTTTAATATGGTTCCAAGTAAAATATGTATTATTTAGTAATTTTTAATTCACTTTATTACTTTTTAATCTTATTTATATTGGTTTTTATTATATTATTATTATTGGGATTTAAAATGGTTTTTTTAAAACACTTTTATAATGAATAATGTTCCTCAATTTTTATTAATTAAAATAATATCTAAGAGAGAATGTCATAAACTAAAAATATGTATTATATATAATTAAATTATGATTTATTTTCATATAATTATTTTTATTTGTCGTGTGTAAATATAGAATAATCCTTTTCTCAAAAAATACTATACTTGAAATCCTTATTTTCATCATGTTTTGGTTATTATTTTAAATTAAATTTCAGTAATTATTTTAATTTAATTAGGAAAAATGTATTCCATATTTTTAATCATAATAATTTATATTTTCCAATAAGTTCAACATTACTATTTTCCATAATCAATATTGAAAACCGTAAAAATGTTTTACCCTCATAAACGTAATAATGGGGTTTTCCAGGGTTAAACTAATAAATTAAGATCATAATTACATAAAAACATGTATAAAATATATTTTATGCTAAAATAAAATTTTAATAACTTCTATTATCTATAATATTTCATTATTGGATCCTTGTGACTTGATAAAAATGTTGGTGGGATTCATTTTTAAAAGAATTACAAGTGCACCCCTCACCTCAATTTTAAATGTCCTCCCCCTGTCCTTCTCTCTAAAAATAGTAAAAACCCATTGGATCAGATAATACATGATAAAATAACTTATATAAATCCCTAATATCATCTTATAATCATTTTTTGTTTATAAATCCAACCAATAGTGTCATTTGGTTTAAACCAAAAGAACTTACATGAAAATGAGGCAACGTTCTCCAATGAATTTTTTTTATCCTATACCTATTAAAATTTCTCATTATCCATTATTATATAGTAACCATAATATATTATATATTATTATATGTTAATATATTAATGTAATATCCCAAACCCTTCTCTGATTCCATAAAATGTGTTACGAAATCATCATTCGTGTGTTTGGCTGACTACCACCCTCTAAACTGATGACTTTCATTTTTCAATTACACATCTCATAGTTTGGTATGATTATATTGATAGATTATATTCATTATATTTATAAAATATTTATATATAATTAGTTATTATATAATATATTCCCTTTTTCATTCCATTCCATACGTGATATGATATCATCGCTCATGTGTACGAGAGACTACCACATCATGGAGTGATGTGATTCATTTTTCAGTAACATGTAACATTGAAGTTAATAAGGTTAATTATAATTAATATATGTTATATAAATGAAATTATTTTCATATTAATAATGTATTTACCAATCATAAAATATAATATATCATTTTCTTTCATACATTTCACTCACTAAAATTTTGATAACGTCGTTCGTGTATGTGTGGACTACTGCATTCGCGAAGCAATGTGAATGTATTTTCATTACCAGAACACATAGATTATATATATAATTATAATATAAGAAATGATTTTTTATATATGATATTATGATCATTTGATAATTTTAATATATTACTTAACTCTATTTCAAAATCATTTTTAAAAAATGGTGGTGTCACTCATGCGTACACACGACTTACTATCATAATGATTATAAAAAACTTCATTCCACTAAAATATAATTCATTATTGGTATTAAAAGAATAATTTATATATAAATATGATAAATATTTATTGATTATTATTATGTAGTTTTCTAAATAATGACATTTTTACCATAGTCAGCCTACAAAAGATATTGTGGTCACATAATCTGAATATAGTAAAAACATTTGATAAGTTATTAATTGATTATGTAATTGTATATAACAAAGGAAAAAAGTCAAATAAATGTAATACTAAACATGAAATATGTTCTCAATAATTTAAATTATTATAAGGGTTTTATTGTTCTAGAAGACCAAGAAACACAGTTCATGTCTGACGCATGGGAAGGGACTTCGTTTAAAATTCCTTTTATATTGGAATATTTTGATTTTACACACCTATATTGGTATAAATGGTGTATTTACATCCTATTATACATTTTGTATCATGAATTTTCCTATAATAATGTTATTTACTATTTCTAATGTTTTTATTTCCTGGGGAATATTATTCTTATATTTTTAAGGTGATAAGGGACTTTTCATTACAAAAATACTCCTTTAATGTTTCCCTTCCATGTCTTCCTATTCCATGTATATGTATTTAAAACAATTTTATGAATGTTTTTATATAAATATTAAATAGTTTATAATATATATTTTATGTCCCTTTTAATTGTTTTTTTAAAAAAGCATTCTTTTTATGTGTTTTATGAAGAACATTTTAAAAAACGACAATATGAAAGTTATATATGATCATAATTACTTTTCTACCATCATGACCATTTTTTTTATATATTCCTTTTCTATATTTCATTAATTATTCAAAGAAAATCCATTTTCCCATTTTTTGGGTTTATTTGGTATTGAAAATGTTTTCTATTCAAAATAAATGGGTAATTTGGTATGGAGAATGGTGTTTTAAAAGAAAAGTTTATTTTGATATCAAAAAGTGGTTTTTATGAGTTTAAAATATTTTTTCCAATTTTTGTTGTTGTAAATGTTAAATAATAGAAATATTATTTCATGATATGTTATTTTACAATTACACATTAGAAATGGGTGCACCCAGAAATCATTTAGTGATCCCATTACATCATATATGATGGGGAAGACCATATAACTTCAATATATCGCATTATAGCTTAATTGATTGGTGCACCCTGATAGCACACCAATTAATTGGGTAATGTTTACTATATTGACAAGAAAAAATGGAGTTACAAAATTTTTTCTTCTATGTATTTAACAAGGATATTGTAACTTATGATATGGGTTTAAAATTGTATATGAATGTGGTTCATTATGTTTTTTAGAAGAGTTTTTAATTTCTTGTTATGGGTTTTAAAGGATTTATTTGAGAAAAACATGTGTGTTTTAGATGTGAATTTTTTTATTTCATTCTCTAAATGAATATTTATATAATAGAAAATATATTATTGGATTTCGTTTTTTATATAACTAATGGTTTCCTTTATTTTTAAATCCCTAATTGAGACTTTTGTGAACATACCATATTTTATTTATTTTTCACATATTGGGTAATGGAAAGGATTACGTGGACATGAATGCCTTGAAAATTTTTCATAGAATGAAATAATTTTTTTTAATATGTTTTATATGGGGGTAATGGACACTGAACAAATGTTTCCACTTTGTATCATATGGTTTTGTAATGTATGAGTTATGACCTAATTGTCAAAAACACGAAACCTGGAAAGATCCTTAAAGAAAAATAATGTAAATTATTGAATAAAAATAAATATTATATAATAATTAACATTAGGTAGCTAAAATTAAAAACACCCTTCTTTATATTTTCCAAAAAAATAGAATACTTAACATGATAATGAAATATGGATTGGTTTTCACATTGAAATCTAATGAAAAATATTAAAAACGATTCTCTCATCACTAACACACACTTATATTTAGAAATTAATATGAAAATATATATCCTACTGTAAATTAACAACCAAAATCAAATCCATAGAACTTTTCAATTTTTAAAAAATGATTTATCATACCACATATATTAGTTTTTTTCAATAATTATAAATCCACGTATACATATGACACTTATTATTCATTCTCCATTAATTTTAATTTTTTACCTATGTCATATGAAAATAATTATCACACTTCTTCCATGAGAATTAATTTTTATAGATTCATGCACATATGTTAAAATTTCATGCATCTCCATAATAGAGCAAAAATAATATTTTCTATACTTTATAATAAAATGAAAATTCAATCAATGGTGAGTAGTTTTCCTGGAAATAGTAGTGCCTTAAAGTCTATGGGAGGTAGTTTAATGTATGTAACTATAATGATATGGTTTTACCCATAAAAACATTTTATGATCAATAAAATTATAAATAAAATATACCTCACTTAATTCTTAAAACAAATGAAATTCCAACTCATTATATTTTCATGATATGGATTATAGATCCTCAAATGAAGCATAATAGAATAATAAATACTCATTCTACCATATTATATATATATATTATATACACATTTCTTGTTCATTTTAATGAAAAAATGCATATATGTTTTTTCAAAGAGAATCAAATAACAAAATTAAAGACAATAAATAAAGATGGCCTATGACTATTTCTCTTTAAATTTCCCATAATAAGAACATAACCTTTACAGTCACCCATACCATGATATAACTCCCAATGTGAACACTTGAAATGACATACCCTATAGTTTAACATGAAATAATCATGAAAATATTTCAAGATTAAAGGTTTTTATGGGATAATTGATTTGTAATTTGACTTGAACCATATAGTTAATTTATTATAAAATAAGTGATTAACATAGTATGATGTCAAAGGTATGTATAAAATATATATAATGGTATATTCAATATATTACCTCAATCATTTCAATAAGATTTTATGCTCCCTCGTTCTTTGATAAAGGATAATAACATGATTCAGTTATCATAAAAATTCTATAACTCTCTAATGATGGTCAAGGAATTAAACAATATGTCCAAATATGTTCAAAATACATCTAAATATTTTAAAAAAATAGGCTAGTCAAACCTGACATTGAATTTTATTATCCAATATAAAATCAAGCGAATGATTTAATATAACTTGAAATAGAAAAAAAGAATATCTAGAATTATTTAAAAATAATTATGATTAAAAAGTTGATATCATATCATAGATGACCATAGAAGTGGAAAAGGTGTTTAGATATTTTTATAAGAACTAATTATATTAAAAATAATAGTGAAAATTAAAAAATAATTAAAACAATGGAAAAAATTTAAAAACATATAAGATTAAAATATCAGATACCTTAGACATAGCTATTATAATGTATTAAATTTTTAAAAATGGTATGATATTATTGATATATGGAACATGATAGAGACAGTGGAATCAAAATTATAGTAAAATATTGTGTAACAGTAGTTATTTTTGTTGTGTTAAATTTTTTAAAATGGTATGATATTATTTATATATGGAACATGATATAGATAGTGGAATCGAAATTATAGTAAAATATGGTGTAACAGTAGTTATTTTTGTTGTGTTCAAATATAAGATCCTCTTAACCCTCCAAAATACCTATATGAAAAGAAAAACATGCTAATTTTTTTTCTGAAAAATAATGAAAGACAATTCATGATAAAAAATATTATACATTCATCCTATGAAGAACTAAAATAATACTTCCAATTGTGAGGTAGTACTAGCAGTTTTCTAGGATTTGAAGTTGGATTTGGTTTCTAGAATAAGAACAAACACATATGCCTTTTCCCAATTTATATAAGTTGATATTGAGAATGTAGAACCCTAAAAAATAGTGGAAATATATATTCAATAAAAATGATATGAAATGTTAATTGTAATGGATGGTGAAAGGGTAAGAAAGGGTAATCCCTCAATGTAATTGTATCCAAATACATTTGATACTTATATTGTTTTTGAGGAGGTAGTTGATTCACCATAGGTGAATCATATTATTATATTAGTTTTACAACCTCTTCCATTGTGGTCTCTTCATATTTAAATTCCCAAGGATTAAAATACATGAAGTATATATGGTGAGTGGTCTATCTATGTGGAGTAATCCTATTATACTTGTCACTAAATCTAATCAGGTGGTATTTTTTAATGATTTTTCATATTCAAATTATCAAAATGACTAATTACATCCCCAAAAAAATAAATTATAACTTTATTTATAAAATGATAAATAATCTATGATCTGATTTTGAGGTTACTATAAAAAATAATGTGGTGGGAAAGTAGACTAATATAATCCTCATGTAATTATAACTTAGACCCAACTATTTGAAATATATAATAAAAGTAAACATCACTATCTTTTATTCGTTGATTTGGTCAAGGTTGTCATCAAATATTAAATAGTGAACTATAATATCTATAAAACTATAGTTTTCCAAGAATGAATAACTTCTCAATAATGATATATTCATGAATATAAATCCAAAAACAATTACTAAATACTAATAGAGTGGAATCTCTAGGTGTTGAATAAAAAAATTAAAGATTAAAAATTCAATGACTGGATGAATACTTAGATAGTGATGATATAAAATTTTAAAATTACATCATTACTATAAAATAACAGTTTTTAATGTCCCAAAACGAGAACCAATTTATGGTGCCACAAGCCGGTTGGTGACATGGCCTCAAGCGCACATCCTTATATGCTAGAGGCTTCCAACTAGCATTAATGATCTAAGGAGGTACACTGGGGATACTATACCCTCATGATTAGAGTAATACAACATTATTTGAAGTAAATTAATATTTTGAACCATAATATAAATTAAAGAGTGAATATAAAATCCGACATATTTTAATGAGAATGCTAAATCCAAAAGTAGTGTCAAATATATTATGATGATCATGTCATATATCTATATGAAATTGTATGAAATACATTGAAATAGGAATACAATAGAGTAAAAGTATCAAAATTAAAAAAACAAAAGGATATATCTTCATTGAGAATCATGAGAATACCTAAGTCATGTGATCACATGATCCTATGAAATTATCCAATCAATAACCATATAGTGGGAGCTTTACCAATTCCTTACCTACATCAATGATGTCTGTCCAAGTACCTAACAACATCCTGAATAGTGTGTGAGATAACACATAATAGGACACCACCAACGATTTCTATAGCATGTCCAATCTATGTATAAATAATTTTATAGTGTTTAGTAAATCACAAGTATAATAGTAGTAAAAATGGAGTTTCAAAAATAGATTTGATCCTTTCTATCCAAACATAGAACCCTCTGAGCAACAGTAAAGAACCCTTAAGCTGGGGGAAATTGTAATCAAATATCCAAACCAAGGCTATCGGTAAATCATGAAAAAAAATCCATAATGGAATTTCCTATAAAATGAAGTATGTAACACCCCAAAATTTATAGTATTTCTATTTTTAAATTTAATATCTTTGATAGCTCAAGTTTTATGCATCACCGATCTTAAAAAAACCAAGATAAACTATTAAATATTAACATAGGCATTAAAATAGTGATGTGACCACTATAAATTGTAAAATATACATTAGAATAATAACCTCACCTATGTAATTATAAATAAAATTTAGGTATCTCCTAAATGAAAATATATTATATTTACATCGTTAACTAAGTAAATAAATGTTTTTAAAATGATTCATTAAGTGTTGGTATTTTTGTAAAGCGTAAATGTTGATTTATAATATTTTAATTAAAATAATTATTTATAAGAAAATATATTTTAATAAATTAGATACATAAATTGATATTTTTTTCATTATAATGATATGATAATTTTATGACACAAGGATTAATTTTTTAAAGTGTCATAAAATCCTTTATAATATAAAAATAGTTATTTTCAAATAAATATTGATTTAAATTAGAAATTAAATTTCTCATATTTAGAAACATATATTCCTAATATGGAGTCTATTTTTTAGATCTAAAAATAAAAAAATAGTTGTGGTATTATTTTTTTTTCAAAAATAGTTGAATTGTTGGTGAATAATGAAATATGGTAATTTAATATATTAAGAATTTTAAGTAAATTAATTAATTTTTAAGTCATGGTTTTTCCTGGATGATGTAAGTGGAAATTATCTAAAAATAAAAGGCTATTTTAACTGTATTTATCCATTATAATAAATATTATTGATAGTCCTGAGCCACAATAATAAGCTAATGAATAAAATAATAAAAAAACACCACTATAATATAAATACCACCCTCACCACCACTTCTCCCCACACCTTATATGATTTTAAGATTTTTTAAATTACAAAGAATTAAACTCTAAAAACTATTCTCCATGTTATGTTCCTGCTGGTCTCACTAAAGAACCAATTCAAAGTTCCTTAAGGAGGGTCTCAAGGAAATGCAATATAAGAGGTAAAATCCTCTTTCATTTTCTTTTAATTTCATTTAATTTATATTATTTTCTTATTATATCATTATATCTCATATAAAAAATGAATTATAACTATATGATCTTATATTTAAGGAAGTTTTATTATTTTATTGTAGATCCATCAACAAACCCCTTATCCTCTCCCTTTTATTCTAAAAATAAAAACATTGTTTGTGATATGTCGATTTACCAACATCGCGGACAATGCATTTACATTTTCCATTTCCACCTTCATTTCTCGTCATAAAACCATTTTTATAGTTAAATTGTATTTTTTTATGCATATTATAAGTTATATAATTTTATGTAACCAATATATAAACATGATATTATGTAAAATAATATAGGTTTGTGATGGTCATAAAAACCGCCATAATAAATTAATTAATTTTCATTAATGTTTAATCTAGTGAATCGTTACCAAAAAATTTATCAAAATAATATATAAGGTCATTTAATTTTTTATGTTATTTAATAACATATAATATTAATTCTTGATAATTATTCCCATTTTTCATGAACTTCTATACTTGTATACGTGAAAACCGTTCATGAAAACCAATGAAAAAAAATTCAATGAATGATGAAATTGAATCTTATAACTCATCATAATGGTCATCCATAAAATTATTAAAATTATAATAAAAAATATATGTTTAATAGGTTCTTAATTAAGTAATTAATGAACTTAATCTGATAATCCAGGACATTAAGTAGATGTTTATAACGCTTTTAGACATATTGTTCGAGATTCTCCCTAAACCTCTATTTTTCATTCAGATTACATTTTCTTTATTTTACACCAGTCTAAATCATAAATATTCTTATTTTACCCTAATAAAATCTGAATTTATACTCAGAAAATATGTACCTAGATAAAATTTTTTCTTTTATAGGGGAAAACAAGTTTTATACGGCACCCTTTTCAATTCCACCTAATAAGAAAACCTGATTAAAGGGAATTTCCCAATTTCTTACCCATCTTCAAGTACACTCCATAATATTTTCCACCCAACAATTATTTTTATAAAATAAATTTTTTTATCATGAAAAAATATTTTAGTTCATTTATTGTTTTATGGAAAAAATTATTCATTTTCCACTTTAAAAATTATATTATATTTTATCTTAAACTACACTGAAGTGACTCATTTTTAATGTTTCTTCAAAACACCTTTTACATGTTTTCTAATTATTTCGACATAAATTATCATTATTTATTCCCATTTTTGTTTATTAATGTCCATGTATTATTTAATTCTATTTTATAATGGACACAATTATGATACACTAATTTTTATGCCTTATAACATGATTACCATACACATTTATTTCCATGGGTAACCATTATATTAATTTCTTATGCTTAATTGAGGTTGATATCTTATTATACCATTTACCATATTTTATTTAATAGTTTATTATCATTTTGAATGTGTATGTACTATCATTATACCATTCTCCATATTACTTTTGATAGTTTATGATTATGTTTTATAATCAAAGAAAAAAATTAAATTTTATATTTTTGTTTCAATGTGAATGTATATGATGATAATGATTCACCCCATTCATATGAGATATTCAATAAACATATTAGGTTTTGGGGAAGTCCATCTATATCACCTGGATGAATGTTTAGGTATCATGAGACAAACTATATTGGGTTTTGGTCAAGGCCTTACCCATTTGTATAGATGTCTTGGCTGAGGAATTTATTGTATGTTTATGATGTTCTGCATTATGAATTCTCACATTATGAGAATATATATTGATAATACAAGTGATGGATAACTGGTAGAATATCCATGGTTAGTTTTCACTATCATTTTATTATTTATATAGAGTAATTTTATCATATTTTAATCCTTCCATATTATGATCAATTTTTTGTTTGAAGGGAATGTGGTGTTAGTTATTCACCTAACCTTATTGATTATATTTATTTATAATAGTTTGGATTGTACTCTTTACCCTTACTGGGAATCTGATCTTACCCCTTACTTATGTTTTATTTTCCCCATGATTGAATGATGTATATTATGTTTGACATACAAGGATAATCATGGATAATTTGGATGTTTCCAAAGGATTTTTTATGTTTCAATTAATTTCAAGTTATAACAAACAATTTTTTTTGTATATGGTTTTCCAAATATAATAAACTATTTGGTCCTTTAGGATTGGATCTATTTCTCATAATAACAATGTACTAATGTAAGGCACCAGTTCTAGGTGACTGGGGTTGGGGTATTTATAGTAGGCATTAGAGCATGTTTAGTTGAAACATTGGAAACTAGATTTAGGAAAACATAGTTTAGGGAAATATAACCCTATAATATTTATTATGTTTTTTAATCCAAAAGTAACCAATCATATGATTTAGATATTATTTATACCTATATTTTCAATATTTATTATGTTTTTTAATTTTTATAGATTATACATTAGGTTTCACGATGTTGTGATATAATCTAGTGTATACAATTGTTTTGAAATATAACCAAGTGTAATGAATGTATATTTTATCAACTCATGATTTCAATGTCTGTATTTCCCTCTTATACAAGATAATTTTTTTGAAGATGAAAAACATATAATTAATCTAGGAAATATAATTGGGGTAATAAAAAATAACCTTACTCTTATAGAGAAGCATGATCTACAATGTGGTGTAAAAATGATAGACCACTTCATGTGACAAAGACCTCCATCTTTCAATGGGTCTAAAAAAACATTTTTAGCTGAGAAATTGATAGTGTACTTATAAAATATATTAATTTCTTGGGGAATTAATTAAAAGGAGAAGGTTATGATGTATTTTTATTATCTCCTTGGAGATTCAGATCAGTGGTGGCTATTAATTCAAAAAACAAATGCGGGGATGAAAGGTCAAATATGGAATGGAAATATTTTAAGGAAATATCTTTTGGAAAAATATTTCCCTCATGAATAACGAGTGGAGATAGAGAGGAAATTCATGAGTGTGAGATAGAAAATTTATGAAAACAATTTTATCTGTGAAGCTGACATTACAAGTTTAGTAAGGAAAAAAGTGTTTTAAACATATAATCTAAGGAGAAATATTGGCCATTTATTTGATGTCCATAAGATAATTCTATGAATGTAACTAGTCTCCCAATAATTATAATCATATGGGGATACATTATCATTTTCCATCAATAGGGGGAAATAATTTTCTAGGACATAGGTATTATAAAGGAAATGAGGCACGAAGTGGGATATTTAGTACTATGGAAGAGGAAATAAATAAAAAAGGAATAATGGAAGAAAATAATTTCCAACTTGAAATAAATGTGAAAAGAAACATCCTGGAACAAGTCTATGTGGAATGGGAGTTGGTTACTAGTGTAGAGAAAAAGGACACAAGGACTATGATTTCAAGGGCATGAAAGAAGTCATAAATTTGGAATGATTTATCTATAATGATATAGGACACTATGCACATGAATTTCCTATACATTAAGGGAAATTTATATAGAAAATTCCAATGGAGAAATTCCATGATTTTTCACACACAATATTGAATGTTGAAGGTACTAATGATGTGGTGTTAGGTATATTAATCATCTCAAAAAATTTAACTGAAGATTTATTTGATTCTAAATCATCTCATTCTTTTTTATCCTCCTAGTTTTCAATAAAAATTTGATATTTAAATTTCAAATTATCTTGGGTGATGAAAGTAAAAACTCAAATTGGAAACCTTAATGCAACAAAGATGTGTTCAAAAGTTCCTGTCATGACATATAAACATGAACTAATTTCCGATGTCATCATCATACCTATAGTTGATTTTTATATAATCCTTGATATGGACTATAATTCAAAATATAATAAAAATAATTATTACAAATAGAATTAAATTATATTGGTGATGAAGATATGTTATTTCTCATCTTTATAGGTGGAGACTTTATCATCTAATTTATATATAGATATAGCTCTAGTATCACATCTAAATGGAATTATAGTAGATTCCGTGTAGATAAATCCAATTAATGAAAAATGTGATCTCCAAATTGAGGATGCACCTGTTGTACAAGAATAATTGAGGTATTCCCAGATGATTTTCATGAACATCCTCTAGTGTGGGAAATTAATTTTTCTATCAAGTTAATCTGTGAAAAAAATCATATATCAAATAATCCCTATAGAGAGGACATGGAGGAGTTAATATAGTTAATGAAATTGTTATAGGAATTAGTTGATAAGGGATTTATACACCTTAGTATTTTACCTTAGGGAGATCTTATTCTTTTTATTAGGAATAAAAATGAATCTCTATGGTTGTGCATTGACTATAGGAAGATTAATGTGATTATGATAAAGTACAAGTATCTTCTTCCTTGTATTGAAGACTTATTTTTAAAATTTCATGAAGCTCAATATTTTACAAAGATTGATCTTTCTTCTAGATATCATCAATTGTGTGTGAATAATGAAGATGTTACAAAGACATTGTTTCAAACAAGGTTATGATATTATGAGGTTTTAGTAATTCCATTTGGACTAACTAGTCCACCATATGTTTTTATGGCTTTAATTTACATACTATTCAAGGAATATATTGATAATTGTGTTTTTGTATTTTTTGATAATAACTTGGTGTACAAAAAATCAATGAGGGCCATTATAACCAGTTGAGGACTGTTTTGAACACACTTTAAAAAAAAGAGTTATATAAGATGTTTAGAATGTGTGAATTCTTTCTTTAAATAGATTCATTTCATTATTATTATTTCCTCCATGGATGAAATTTTAATTGATATTATGATTAAAAATTTATTCTAGGATTGAACTACCCCAAAAAAATTAACTAAGGTATGTAGTTTCATTGGTTTATCATATTTGTCTTAGTGTTTCATTCATGATTTTTTGTGATTAGTTAACCTGTTAACCAAGGTTACCCATAAATGGGTTACGTTTATTTGGAAAAATTATTTTGATGATTTATTTGAGGAAATGTTGAGGATATTATTGAGTGCTCTAATGTTGAATCTACCATCAGGAAATGGGATATTTGTGATTTATAGAGATTCATTGAATAAATGATCTCGTAGTCCCCATATATAGAATAATAGAGTTATTTTCTATGTACCAAGGAAGTTGAAAACTGATGAACAGAACTATGCAACTCATTATATTTAGTTAGAAGCTGTAATAAATTATCTGATGAAATTTACACACTATCAATATAGTGAAATATGTGAGATATATACATATCACAAGAGTTTGAAATGTATCTTAGCTTTGAAATAACTCATCATTAGGAAAAGGCGATGGGATAAGCTAGTCAAGGATTATGATTTTTAATACAATATCACACAGATAAGGAAAAACAGAAGCATATTCATTGAGTAGGAAGGATCATGGATTTCTAAATAGTGTAAGGATTGATGTGGATCCTATGTACACAGAACTAATGAATATGGATAAGAGAATTATCAAGGAATGTGAGACATCACTAATTTTTCTAATGGTTTCTAAAACATATTTATTGGAAAGTATTAAAGTTCCTCATTACAATGATGTGAATTTTCAAAAAAAATTATTGATTTGAATGATGAAAAATTGGTATACATCGTAAATGAAGATGACATCTTGATATTTGAGAAGAGGATTTTTGTTCCCAGTATACCTAGGGAAAAGGATTTATTGGATGATTATCATAGAAATAATTTTTCAATACACCCTGGTATCAATAATATGTATAGATAATTTAAGGAACATTTCTGGTGGGATAATATAAAGTTAGAAATTTATGATTATGTATCAAGGTATATTGTTTTTCAACCAGTGAAAGCTAAAAGAAGATGTCATTGAAGATTCATGAAAACATTACCAATTCCTACATGGATAAGGGATGAAATTACAATGGATTTTTTTATTACCAAAGACTATAAGAAATAATGATGTGATATCAGTTATTATTAATTGACTTACTAAACGTGTACATTTCCTCGCTATATGGGAAGATTTTCCATTAGTGATCCCTGAATTACTCTATATTAATGATGTTGTAAGACCTCATGGAACACCAATTTCAATAGTGATTGATCATGATCCCTGATTTATATCAAAATAGTAGAAAAGTAGTAAGAAAGATTTGCATACTGAGATACATTTGAGTACTGCTTATGACCCTCAAATTGAGGTATAGACTAAAAGGATAATCCAAACATTAGAATATATGTTTTGAACATTCTAACTTGACATTAAAGGTATATGGTGTAATTATTTTCCTTTAGTATGGATTTCCTTCATTTTTCCCCATTCATGTATTCAAATGGCACCATACGAAGCGTCATATGACAAGAGATGTCAAACAACAACTTGATTTATGATGTTGGTGAAAGGAATCTTGTATTCCTAGAAATTTTGGAGGAAACAATAGTAAAAATAAAGACTATTCAAACCCATATAAAACCATCAAAAAGTAGAAAAAAAGAGTTATGTTGACAACCAGAGAAAGGATTTGTCGTTTTATATGGTAGATTATGTCTTATGAATTTATCTCCTTGGAAGAGTATCATATGGTTCTGTAAAAAGGGGAATCCATCCCTAGTTACATTCGATCCTTTTGAGATTTGGGATGGAATTTATAACAAACTGTCTAATTATTACAAAATAATAAATGATTTATTATATAATTTGACACTTAATACAACTTAGAAGATCAAAAAATCTAGTGTATTTGGAAATTAGGAACATTACCTGAAATATTAAATAAGAAAAATACATCATCTTTATTGAAAACATATTTAACACACTCATACTTAAAACAACATGTGATAACCTAGAGACATTAATAAAAATGGGGTGATCTATAAATCCTAGTATGAAGAATACAATTCTTGTTTGAAAATTTGCATTTTAATGGGTTATAAAAAGCGTGAGAATAATAAACAAGAAAAATAATACATGATGAATAATCACAACATAAAGGGAACATGGGAAATGTGGAAACAACATAAAACATTACATCATAGATATAGTTCAAGGGAAAATGAACAAGACCTCATGGTGGATAAATCCCCATAATGGAGTCATGTTCACAATCTATCCCAATATGAGTCTCATAAGAATAATTATTACCCAATGCATTAGAGTGTTATATAATTCTGGTTGGACCTTCTATATCCATTTTATTCTCATGCTTACATGTGCCTCATGGATTATAGAATATGGATTCATTCACCATGATATTTAATTCCAAGATCATCAATTGTGGAAAAAATAAATGTAAGTCCCAATTCACAAAACTATATATTTATAAATGTGAACACCCTTAATAGTAAATGGGTATGTATTCACTAAACAATTGTTTTGGAATGAATAATCGCTGTGAAATTTCGACAGCATAACAATGTGAAATAAAAATTCATAAAATGGGTTGATGAGATTGAAAGGGGTCACTAGTAATTTAGAAATTAAATCTATAGTTATATTGAAATTTATATACATATCCGAACATTATGAATTGTAACTATAAGTCATAAGATAATAAAGAAACTTCAATAAAGAAGAAAATGTAAGGATCCCTTACAAGAGTTTGTGACTCCAAATCCATGGGAAGAGATTACTGAGATCTTTGGAGAACCTTTGGGGGACTCTAGAGAGGGAATGGAAGAGTAAATATGTCATAAAAGAACATTTAGTGATAATAAATGTGTGACTTTTAGGGTTTATATTCTAAATGATTGGGGATTTCCTTATTACATTCCAAACAATGGTTTTGGACTATATATATTAAAATAACCAACATCATATATCATCCCACGGTCTTTTACCATGTTTTCTACCAATTGGTTGTTTATTAGATTATTTTATAAGGTCATGGTACTTTATTAATTATATAATACCCTTGATTATGTCGAAGTAAGTCACACTCTTAATGAAATAATTTTAAAATGTTAAAACATATTAATGGTTGTCGGGGATTCATAATGTCTTATTAAAATTTATAAAATAAACATAAAACCTCATTATTTTAAATATTAAACATATATTTGGTCATGGATACCTTTTATAGTATTTATTACATCAATTTTGGGTCATTATGATGTAATAAGACCCAAAGTATATTTATACGGTATTAAATATTTTTCTGAAAATTTGACAATGTAATAAAATTAAAAAAACTCATTATAGGATAATTTTGACATTATTATTATGAAAAGAATATTTATTTTAACTAAATAATTTTATAAATATGTGAATTTTGATTTTTGATAACAAAATTGACATTTATTAAGAATCATTGTTTTTTAAAAAATTAATTTTTCAACCCTTATAAAAAATACAATTAAATTCATAAAAAAATATATGATCATTTATATTTAATAATAAATGTTTAATAATAATATTATTTATTCCATACATTCATTAATTCATCAAAATAAATTCTTTAACTGGATGTGAATATTAACTAAAAATAGTATTTGTGTTTTACGGAATAAAAATAAAAATTATTTACAAATAAAAAATAATAGAACAAAAATAAATTCATTATTCTATAACAAATAATGTACATACTCATATTTCTAGGGTCATTATACATATCCAATTAATATAATATAAAATTAAATAAGATAAAGGTGTGTGATGGTGACACTTTCACTGGGTGGTTCAACGTACATGGTTTGGTTCGTGATATCGATGAGCTTGAACTTCTAATGTAAACTATTTTTCTTGTACTTTAATTATTATATCTCATATTGGGATTGGTGGAGGTAAAATCCCAATGATTATATATCCCTTGTATACTCATATAAATGGGATTCATATTGTATAAATCAACAAGTTGATGTCATTAGTTCACTTGTCTGTTTTAATTAGATTTTATTTAAAACCATATATTTACACTAATAATGTGATCATTGTTCAATGGATATTTTATCAATGGTAACGATTATTAATAGGAATTTAAGTAATATTGTATATCATAAAATAAAACGAGTGCATGTTTTTTCTATAAAAAAAATTATATAATAATACATTTCATTAAATTTCAAGGGAAATTTTATTTATAATAGTTAATGACATTACAATAACCCCCTTACAAAATTTATCCCTTAAAATATTCTTTTCCCATACTTAAATAGTTTAGGGTATCTCTGTTTCATCACTTCCTCTGGTTCCCATTTTTTTTCAATATTTTCTATTTTCCACAATACTTTGACAAGGCGCACTACCTTATCTCATAGAACATTAACTCTATGATTTTTTATATTCATTGACCGCTATTCATAAGAATTATTCTTCTCTAATAGTACCACCTATGGATTGAGTACATGTGATAGGTATGATACGAAATTTCTCAAGAGGGATACATTTTATAAATCATGTACTTGAGATATCTTCAATGGGACTACAATTCAGAATGTCACTACTCCGATGCGATCAAGTATCTCAAAGGGGTTGATGTATCATAGATTAAGGATTAACTTCTTCATAATTCTAAACAAATTAGTCCATTAAGATATGTAAAGGAATATCATGTCTCCAATATCAATATCTTGGTCTTATTGATGATTTTTATCAAAACTCTTTTGTCTACTCAAAGCAGCCTTGATTTTCTACTGAATATTCCTGACCTTTTCCACCATTTCCTTGACCATTTTAGGAATTAATATTTTTTGTTCCTTAAAATCATCCTTCCATGAAAGTGTTCTACACATCTTCCCATAACGGGATTCATAGGAACCTATTTGAATTATTGAGTAGAAAATTATGTTTTAAGATAACTCTACTACATGTAGATGTTGGTCACATTCTCCTTTGAACTACATGGAACATAATTGAAACATTCCTTCTAGTGTATGAATAGTCCAATGAAATTAGCCTTCAGTTTGAGGATGATATGTCATATTGATATTTAGATTGGTTTTTAATGTATGTTGGATACGATTTTAGAACATAGAGGTGAATATCAGATCTCAATTAGATATAATCGATAGTGTTAGTCCATGTTGCCTTACCACTTCTTTGATGTATATCTATGCATGTTGATCCAATAATAGGTCCTCTAGAATGATGATAATGTGAGGCGTATTTTTGTATGATACACAATAGCCCATAAATATGTTCTTCCCTTGGATGTCTTAAAATTTATTGGGACTAAATATATTGTGATGTTTTCCCATTTTCATGTTGGTATGGGTAGTGGTTGCATTATCCCCTTAGATTTCTTCCTTACAACCTTCACTTTTTGACATGCTAGACACTTTGATGTATATTCAGTGATCTGATTCTTTATATTTTCCCACCAATAGTGCTCTCTAAGATCTCGACACACCATTGATCTTCCTGGGTGAATGGAGAAAGTTGATCAAGGGGCATCATCCAACAGTTCCTACCTTAACTCAGTATTTGATGGTACACATAGTCATGACCCAAATATCACAATTCCTTCTTCATTAAAATTTATCTATGATTAATTCCCTTTATTTATATTATTTAATTTCATCTAAATTCTCACATCATCATCTTAAGAATCTTTTATCCTCTCCAGATGGGATGGTTGAGAATTCCTTAGTGAACAGACTAATAATGTTCCTTCCTCTATGATCTCCTTGTCCATAATTTTTAAATCCCTGAATATTGAATCCATACCAATTCTCACATATGATAGAATTTCTAGGTCCTTTATTCTTAGATTGTCCTCCACCTTATTCCCTTTACCAGGATAGTAGTTGATTCAGCATCCATTGTCCATGATCAGCTCAAACCATTTCCATTGGAGTATATTCACCTCTTTCTATGTGAATATAAGCTTGAGTCTTTTGTGATCCATATATATTTCACACTTTTAATCAAATAGCTAATGTTGCTATATTTTAAAAGTGACAATAACTATAGTAAAATATAGATCATTCATTGGATAGTTCTATTCATGAACATTCAACTACATGGAATCATAGGCTATTACTTTTTCATTGTACAATAACACACAACCCAATCCCTTCTTTGAAGCATCACTGAATAATATGAAATGTTCTCCACTTGTGGGTAGTGTGAGCACATGGGTAGTGATAAGCCTCATATTCAACTCTATGAATATCTCATCACATTCATAATTCCATGAAAACTTGAAACCCTTACGAGTTATATAGGTTATAGGATTTGACAATCATGAGAATTTTCTCACAAATAAATAATGGTACCTATATAATACAAGGAAAATACAGATATATTTCAGAGTTTTTAGCTTCATACAACCTTTAATTATTTCAATATTTGAAGGATCCACAGATATCTCATTGTAATTTATGGTATTACAAAATAATGTGACTTCCTTCATCAGGAAATCACTTTTTCTGGACACTGGAAAATCATAATTTTTTTCTAAGTTCATTAGAGCAATGTGAAAATTCTTCACCTTCCCCACCTTGGTTTCAGATAATATTATAATATCATTGATAAAGTATACAAAAAATTGGTTTACGAAATATCTATTGACTATATTAATCATATACATAAATATTTCAGGAGAATTAGTGAGCCTAAAAGGCATTTCTATGAACACTAAGTGCTCATACTTTATACAAAAAGCAGTCTTGGGGATATCCTCATTCATCACCCTAACGTGATAATATCTGGACCATAGATCCACCTTGAAGAAGTATTGTGCTCCACATAGTTTATCAAATGTGGAATCAAAAATTGTAAAAAGGGACATGATCTTTATCATGATCTTGTTGAAATCAATATAATAAATACAAAGGAGAATTTACCCATCCTTCTTCTAGATGAAAAGGACTGGTACACCCTATGGTGAAGCACTTGGGCATATAAACCCTTTATCCAGATTATCCTTCAGTTGTTTCGTTATCTCCTGAGGTTTCACAACATCAATTATTTATATGTCTTTAATAATGGAAATTCCCCATGTATAATATTTATTGAAAATTCAAAATCTTCACTAGAAGGAAGACCTAAAAATTCCATGGGAAACACGTCAATATATTTCCTCACAATTGGTAGTTTTTTTTTGAATTTTTTATTCTTAGACTCAATCGTTTGAGCAATATAATCTTGATCATTGAGAAATAATATTCATTCTTAATATGTTGGTGTGGAAAAAGATTTATCATCCTCCCTGAACTTTACCAAAATTAGTGGAATTTTTTTTATACATAGAGTGATTTATTTTTCATGGTAATTTATGTTGGGTATATATAGGGAAATATAATCAATTCAAAAAAGAAATCATAAAATTTCAACTATGGTAGTATAAAAAGGTTCCATGATTTGTAACCTGAAAATATTGATAGGGGATGATTTATATTCTAGAGATTCCAGAATTTCACAATTTTTCATTTTCACTGAAAGATATACATCCAGGATTTGTGTTAGTGATTGAATAGTTCAACTAAAAATTCATGAAATTACATGATTCATAAAACCATAATCAAAAATTGAACTCAATATTCTCGAATGAATAAATATCACACCTATCACCAATTCATTTTCTAGATCCACCTTAGTAGTTATATGAAAAAAGATATCTCTTTCTAAATTGGATATTGTTGGTTGTCCCCGAAAACCCTTGGAATAGTGTATAGGTTTTAAAAGTACCATGGTTCCCTAAATTTGAAACAATGAAAAATGCACTTAGGGTTGATCGGGGGATTTCATTCATCGATCACATTTCTGTATTTATCCTGTTGAAAATTGTTAGTTAGGTGTCTTTCCATCCCAAACCGAAATAATTTCCTCACCCCTTAGTAATTTCTAGACATTCTTCTTTCCACACTATTGAAATGTGGGATGTTGAAATTTATTGGATTTATTATATTTCTTCATCAGACTGTAAGAATTAAACATCACTTTCTGCTTCTTAAATGCTTGATGAATTTGAGATTCATCTATCTCTATTTACTACTTTTAGGGAACATAGAACAATTTCTTTAATGATATCAAAGTCTTAGATCATCAATGATTTTTATTAATCATGTTGTACCCCACCAAAGATTTCGTCAACCTTGCATTTGGGTTTAATGAAAAAGACATATTCATATTGTGCATGTATTATAATGTTTTCATTGAATTTCCTAATAGATTTTTCATATTTTTTTCTTTAGGTCTGCTAAATACATTTCCATTTTAAGATGGAGAGTTCAAAAAAAATATTTATAAAAAAATCAGGAATTTCATCCACCTGATCGCTTTGATCTAATCCTCATAATTGGTATATTTGTTCAATTTCCTCCACTAATCTGCTTATCCCTCTATCTAATAAAAATCTCGTGTAACCTTCCCTTTTTCTGAACATTGAAGAATGGATAAGACATTATCATTGGAATTGATCCTTTTTTATGTGATTATGGGACAATATTATTCATTTAAATTAAGAGCCATTTGTCCCAAAATGAATTCAAATACATATTTTACATTCTTAGTGGAATTTTGGATCTCTTTCTGATCAAAGATTCTATTTAGAACTTAATTCAATAGATAGAGTATTTTCAAACATTTTGTGATTCATTCACCCAATGGTTGTCCATCTTGTTGGGGAAGTCATGAAATTCCATGTTGCATTGATTGTTTACCATATTATTCCTATTTCCAGTAATTGGATATAATTAAATGGAAAATTATGGATGATTATTTTTGAACTATTAAATAGTTAAATAGTAATTTAATGACATTAACGGGATAAAATTAAACTTATATTTATTTCCACATCTTATGAATTTCTTGTCTTTCATATATGTTATCCATAATCTATTTCCTAACATATATTATTTTGGGAATTTTTGTTCCCTTGATAATGGTTCATTATGAACTAATGAATTTATGAAAAAAATATCCCCCTTGGATTATAAAATTAGGTGTTCAGTATGGCTCATTGTCATGCACCGGGTTATGTAGAGTTAGGCCTGATGAACCTTGTCGATGTTCTTACACCTAGGTACATATATTTGAAAACCACATCAACATGTAGTATCTAGATATTGATGTATTTTCTTAATAAAACATTTACTCTATTAAAAAAAATTATGGATGTTTTCTTATACTTAGTCATATCCCTAAGTCATTCTTTATATTTGTCTAATCTTAATACCACAAATTACTACTCTTTTCCTCTAATACCAACTATAACAACCCTTCAATTTATTACACATTAATACATGATTTATTAGAAAATATTTTAATTAGTACAACAAAGAAAATTCATTATTATAGTGTATTACAGAAATTGGTACATTACATGAAATCATAAATAGGAAAAATACATCAATATTATTGAAAACATCACTATCTTGCTCATAGTTACAACTTCATTGGATAACCTAGTGAAATACATAAGAAATGGGTGAGATATAAGTCTTAGGAAGGGAATAAACATGGAATAAAATGAATAATATAATAAATATTAGACAATAGCCAAACCAATGCAGCATAAAATGGGTATGAATCATAAAATTGAACAATAATACCTGATGTAACATGATAACATAAAGGATAATTGGGAAATGTTGCAAAAACATAAAACTCTTTATCATAAACATAGGGAAAGGATATCAACCAATACATTATCATAGAAAATTTACCATATAATAATCAGGTTCACTCCTTGCCCCAATATGACCTCTCATGAGACTAAACATTTCCCAAATCAATGGAGAAATATATAATTTTAGGTGCACTTATCACATCTATTTGATTCCCATTCGTAAGTGTTCCACATTGATCTTAAAACACAGATTTATTCGTTATCAATTCTTTACATGATCAAGGAGTGTAGAAACCATACATGTATGTCCCAATTCAAGGAAGCCTGTTTTTGTAATGGTGAACTCATTTTATAGTAGTAGGTATGGTATTCCCAATATAATTATTTTGGAATGAAATATCATAGTAAAATATTGGAAGTATAATGATGTCACATAAAAATTCATAAAATAGGTTGTCGAGAGAGAAAAGGGTATCTCATAATTTGAACATAAAATGGGTAGTAATAGAGACATGGGAATAAGTATACCAACATTAGTAACTGGAAATATAAGGCATAAGATAATAAGGGAACATGAATAAATAAGAGATTATGGTGATCAATTACATGAATATGTAACTCCAAATGCCTGGGAGGATCTTCTTCAGAGCTTGGGGGTGCCTAGGGAGGAATCTAGAGAGAAACATTAAGACTAAGGATGTGACCCATGGAGTTTTAGTGAAGATAAATGGTATATTAGGTGGGTTTATATAGGAAATGAGTTAGGATTTCTTTATTATTTCTCAAACATAGGTTTCAGACACTATGTAACAAAATATCCAAAACAACTATCGTTCTCATGGGTTGTCCCATGGTTAACTCAAAATTGGAGTGGTTTCAATAAATTTAAAAGGTAATGGACCTAAAATAATTACATAATACACTTTATTATGTGGAATATATTCATAATCTCAAAGAAAGTATTTTAAACTATAAAACACATTATTAGATTTAGAGGAATCACAATGGCTTTATAAAATTAATAAAATAAAGAGAAAGTATCATTATTTTAAAGATAAAACATATATTTGGTAGTATATATATTTTATATTATTTATTACATTACTTTTGGGTCATTATGATGTCCTAATATACAAAGTATATTTATACAATATTTAATTTTTACTCAAAAATTTTATTGTCCCATAAAATTAGGGGAAATCCATCATTGGATAATTGAGATGTTTGGATTCTAGAAATAATATTTATTATATATAAAGGACTTTATAAATATGTGAATTTTCACTTTTAATGATAACATAAACATTTATTTAAAAATTCTAGGTTTTTTGACAATAACAGTTTTTGAAAACGTATAAAAAATAAATTTGACTTCATAAAATTTAGATGATCATTTATATTTAATAAAAATTATTTAACATTACTACTATTTTTAAAAAAAATCCATTATTTAAATAAAATAAATTCCTTAATTTAATTTTATTATTAACCAAAAATACTATTTTTGTTTTATTGAATCTAAATAAAAATAATTTATAATGTAATTATAATAAGATGAAAATATATTTATAAATCTATATTAAATAATTTAAAAAATCATATTTATAGGTTCTTAATAAATATCCTTTTAATATACCAGAAAACACCCTAAGTGTATGGTGTTCAATGGCGAGTCACCCATGGGATGGTTCAACATACAAGGTTTTTGATGTGAACTGAATGAGCTTTAAATTTTCCTATAAATGTTTTAAATCACGCTAATGTTGTTGGATAATGGATTGGTCTTGGTCAAGGTAAAATCCTATTAAATCTATATCACTTGGATTCTTGGATAAATAGGCTTCATAGGGTAAGATCCTACATGTTGAGGCCATAACTTCCTTTGTCTCTGTCAATTAAATTTGTGATAACCCTATATTTATACTAACCATGGGAGCACTGTCCAATTGTTATTTAGTCAATGGTAAAAGAGATTAACAGAAATTTAAATATGATAGTATATAATAAAACAAAATATGTTCATATTTTTTCTATAAACATATTTCAAAACATGTCATTTAATTAAATTACATGGGGAATTTTATATATAATAGTTAAGGTCATTACAGAATGGGAGATATTGATTGTCATTTATAATTTAGAGCTATAATTTATAAATTATATGACTTGTTCCATATAGCCTTGTTAAGGAATCACATGCATATCCAAACACATTTTCTCAATTCTAATATAATAGAATTGGAACCTAATTTACCTTATTGTGAAAAGCATATCTAGATTCTGAACACATAAGAATAGGCGTTGAGGATCCAAATGACTCGTCTGGTAGAGTAACATTGAAAAATTTATAAAATTTATGAGGAGACATGCGAACTAGAGGAAATGATGCTGTAGAACTACCCAAATCATTTTATGTGGTTACTTTTATGAAATTTCAAGCTCAAAAAATTTTATTTAGGGGATAATGTAATACCCCAATATTTTATGGTATGTCTCTTTTTAAATTAAAAATCATTAATATCTTACATAGCATGTAACACTAAGCATATATGAACCATGATATACTATTCAATATTCTATCGTCCCAACCTAGGGTCCACTTAATCCAAACATCGAGATGGGGGTCACATGGACTAATGTACGCCTCCCTGTATTCCAGAGGATACCAACAAGTAGTGAGGGTTTAAGGATGGTACAATGGTGGACTATACCCTTATGTTAGAGTGAAATAATGTTTAAAATAGATACAATCAATATTTCAAGTATAATATTACCAATCAGAATCAATAAATAATAGAAACATAAAAAGATAAATCAATAAATAATCAGTGGAAGAAATAGATAATTTAAAAACTAAATATAATAACCAAAATCCTCACTTAAATTTTCTGATACATGTGGCATGGAATTATATAATAAAAAAAGGAACAGAAAATTACAACATTATATACAAAATAGAAAATGATAAAATGAAAAAATAGTACTATAAAAATCTTGATCCTATACTCAAAACATTCCCTCTGATATCCATACAAACAATCAAGTCAATAACCTATAGAATGGATATTTTCCATATCAATAGCTGTTAGAAGATAGTCTTCTTGGGTACCAAAGGAAGCCCGATTAGGGTGCGAGATATAAAACATAGTAATCCACCATCCATAATTTCTACAAGAAATTGTCACAACCCATCCCCCAGGGCCCATTCCGTGAAAGCCCCATGCCCACCTCTGATAGGCTAGGGGTTAGCGACTAGCACTAAGTAGGCATTTCCCACAAATGGGAGGCATTTCCCTATGATCCTGTACACATGCACCAAACCGAAACCCATAGGGATGGAGTGTGAAAACACTAAGTAAATAAAATTCATGAATACCACTATAAAAAACAATAGAGTATGACAGAATGTAAAGTAGTAAGGTATAATCGAGCTAGAATACGAGCCCACTATAAGAAAGACAATTGTAATGCTTGACCTGCAAACAAGGGTACTAAAGATACTGTAGGAAGCTGTCGGAAACACCTCGGCTCATCTTATATCATAAGTAAATTCCTGGTCTTGGTCCTAGTCCTTTTCTGTTTAGACTCCACTAGAGTATCAGTCCTCTGCATGAGATACATCACATGTGGGAAAAACCTGTGCAGGGGTGAGTAAAACAATACTCAGTAGGGGACCACAAAAACAACAAAGAAAAAGTCCACAAAGGAAAACACCAATATGATGGTGTAGTCAGCTCAACACAAGTATATGCCATAAACACTTATAATAAGAACATCCAGGTATGCTCAAAAAGGATTACAAGATGCAACGTTCCATTCCCTGCCAGCCATATGGTTCTGTGAATATGACACCCGATTCTAGGAGATCCCAGTCCTGAAGCTATCTAATAGTTACCAGGTATATAAAGTCTTCCAAAAGTATCTGAGAGAACATCTGGTCTGGATACATCATGTTGATTCCTTGAGACATCTCATCTCACTGAGTCATGATGTCTTGATATCAAAGGCAGTCCATCATCACATGATTTTTCTCATGGCACGCTCGTCCTGGGAGGACTCATCCCTTAATCCATTAAGTCATCAGAGTCCTAAAAAAAGAGGGTCCTACTTATTTGGGCCCCGCCCAATGAGAAACCACTGAGAACTAACCAAATTAAATTGCATCATTAGTAATGTTGAACATATTTTACTGATGAGGGACTCATCCCCGATGAGTCACTGAGGACTGCTCATCTACTGGATCACTGTGGTCCGCTCGGCTACTACTCATCTGCCAGGCCAATGAGGTCTGCTTGGCTACTCATATGTTGGGACACACAGGTCTACAAAACTACTTTTCTGCTGAGCCACATATTCCTGCATGGCTACTCATCTGACGGGACACATAGGTCTGCAATACTAATCAACTTTCAGGCCACTACGGTCCACTCAGCTACTCGTCTGTTATGCCACACATGCCCGCACAGATACCGCCTCCCAGACACTGAGGTCCGCTTGACACTTCTTTCTCATCTGAGCCAGTCATAAGATTCCTGCACATATTACACTTGATTCTGGTAGAATATAATTACCAATAAATCAATCATATATCAACCTCTACTAAAACTATAATGTATTATGTCAAAATGATTGTCTCGTCATGAATGTCCCGACACAGTAAACACCTTGTCGATCGGACATACAGTTTGCATGTTATGACAGTTTTACTGAAAAAGGGCCAATTGGATCTGGCCCCAGTCAGACCTGGTTGGACCAACCTGACTTGGGATACTTCTACTGGAACCATGGGGTCTAACCTGATCTGCCTGGTCTAACCCGACCCACTGGGTTCGACTTAGACTAGCTGGGTTGTTGCTTTGTCCTGATGGACTAGGCCATTGTTCCAGGGGTTTGGCCCGATGTCGGCTTGGCCTGCCCCTGATAGGCATGGCTCACCAGCTCTATCCCAGCCCGTTGCGATGTGGGATTATCTTCTCTATCCTCAGACGTAGCAATCTCATCACATCCCTCATCGTCACGTGGTCGACCTCTGTTCTACATGCTTCCAGCGTGTTGAGCCGCGGGTCCTGGTCACTATCACTGTTGATGTTGCGGCCTTCTCCATGTAGATAGATGCATTAACACGGTGGTCACCATCACTGTGGCGCACCGTTACGTCCTTCTGCAGGCCACCATTCAAGCTTTGGTAGTCCATTCCCCAATCTGGAAGGGGTTTAAGAATCCTCGGGCTGCATCCTCCATTTCCTAGGGTTTGAAATCATGTTGTGACCCATATCGCTGAACAACGCATGAATGGTAGTATCTCCAACAAGGCCTCAATCCATCTGTCACTTCCATCATCACACCTCTGTTTTTCCACCACAAGTCTGAATCTTTTATTTGAGAATGTTTCACTATGATACGAGTGTGCGACGATCAATAATTCCTCAACTCATGAAGAACACAAAGAACATGGGGGAGAAATGCACATTAAGCAACCTGGGGGGTCGATCCTTGGAAATTTGTTCATTCTAGCCTCAATCTAATCTGTTAGAAGGATCATGGAAAAAATCAAAACAAGAATTCCAATTACTCTGAAAGCATCCTGCAATCAAGAACCTCCGGCAAGAATGATCGGACTATGGGATTACCTGTTCATGGGTACATCTGCACTATTCATTTAAATCCAAGAACGAGGAAGACATTATTTATATAGAACCCCTAACTTGAGTCGGATTGCTTGAATATGGAGATTAAAGTCGCATCACCACATCGTTCTTTGTTTCGTTGGTGTTCATCGATTCTTTACTTCTTTGTCAAACCCCGACCTACGAACCTTCATCATCGGCAAGAGATCCTCACCCCCCTTTCCTTACAGAAACTCCAGAGTTCCATAGGAATTCTATAGCATTTTGAATTATAATGTTGGACCCTACCCCAATTAATGGGGGAAATGTGTTAATGTTTTACATTGAAACAACATCACCACACAACTTCATTTATGAAAAGATAACGGGATTCCTTGTCGCTGAGTCGCTACGTCACCATGCTTTAAAAACATAAATGGAAATAAAAAAATTTATTTAGTTAATTTTATTTTCCTTATAAAATCTAAAAAATAACTTTTACCTGCAACCTTCATCGGTCGAGGTTAATTCCTTCTTATGGAAAACATCTCATTAGGAGTTCAATAGTGGCCTTGTATTTTTAATCGAATAACTATTTTTGAGTTATGAGGATTCCAAAAAAATATTTAAATTATTTTATTTATGGTTCCATCCCAAAAACAAACATTCATAGATGACCCATGCCGACTAATGTTAGGCTCCACATAAGGAATGAATTCATTAATGATCTCAATTTTGGGCATAGATTTTCAATTTGATTTACTATTCATGAGTTATAAGGATTTGAAAATAAAATGACATTATTTTATTATTTTATTTATAGCCAAAACCTCTTTCTATTGTTGGTCTGCACCGACCAATGTTAGGCTCTGCCTAAGGAAAGAACACCACCACGTGCTCAATGGTGGTTTTATATTTTCAATCCAAGTCACCGTTCATGAGTTATAAGGATTTGAAAAATATAATAATTTTATTTATTTATATTATTTACAGTTATTCCATTTTGGGTTTTCTCAATAATGACTTGCAATGACTAAACATATGTGAGGCCTAGTGTAAAACCACATCTATGAACACTATGGGCCCCTCAAATTTATGATCCGGGAAATCTTTTAAGATTTATTCCACCTTATCATGAAAACCTCTCACACTCTATTTAAAACATAAATTTTTTTGACGAACCATTCAAGGCACACCATGCTTTAGAATCACATGCCATCTCAGCACCGGGTCTCAAAATTGTCCAATATAATTTTAGAAAAAAATCATTGAATTTTGGGGGATGAAATTACCCCATCTATTGAGAGTTACACCATCATAATCCCAAACAAGGGCAAAAAAATCACATCAGGGTAAAAACACGAACCAGAGCTTCCCACTCCCATGTTCTCTCTTAGAAATTCATGTGTTTCCACAGAATGCGCACTAGAGTAATTGATCACCCAAGGAGGGTCCCCTCTTGCCTATCCTTTATATCTACTATAAAATATACAAAAGTCACCTTGTTGTCAAATATCCAACATGTATAGGAATCGCAAGCCCTCTACTAAACTCTGCTCTTAGGTAGTTAGGAAGTGGGTCGACTCTGTCAGTCAGGAAATGATCACCCTGAGGGTATCGTGTCTCCTATACATACATGGTAAAACTATCATGAAGTCAATCAATATCCCTTCCCAATTCTAACCCGGTACCCCGATAAAGATAAATAACAAACCATGAAACTAATTTATTCAAGAATTTAGCTTTTTATATAAATATATAAGCCCATCTTCAACCCATTCAGTCATCCCCAGTGTTTTCTTTGACACCCACCGAAATAACCCGATACATCTTTCCAATTTAGGCGTTTCTGCTACAACTATGCATCCTATGAAAAGAACAATGTTATTCCCACCATTCTAATGTTTATGATTGGTATTCCTTGTGGATAACCGAGCACATAAAGACTCATAATCAATTTCACAGAGTTGTGACTCCCCGACACATTTAAGAGAGGACATGTAATAACTAATAACTGCAGATGAGCTGCTTCATCCCCACACATGATGGATAACTATAACTACTCCAACTACTTTTTCCCTTATCCAACAACTACGAGTTGGATATCATATTAAGGGAATCTGCTACCATGTTCCCCTTACCAGGAGTACATACTAATTCGAATACATTGTCTTCGAGGGACTATAGCCATCATCTTTGTATCATGTTCAAATCATTATAAGAGAAGATATACATGAGAATCTTGTGGTTCAGTAGATTGTAAACCATCCACCCTTATGGTAATGTCACCACATCTTAAATGTGAATACTACCACTACCGACTCAAGATCAGGGTGCTTTTCAAACTCTGTCTTAACTACTAAAAATCCTACAAGCACCTTTCCATCCACACGAGAGGCTACCCCTTTAAACTAATAAATGAATTCATCATCCATTTGGTAGTGGGTACTAGTTCTCCATGGACACTTGGATAAAGGCTAGTAATCAACACATAACCTCGAACACTGGGTCTTACTATGCCCATCCTCTCCAAGTCCCCCACCTACACCCTCATCATGCAAAGCTCTATAAAATACATCTAATATATTGATCCTGATATTGGTGCCATATTGGGTTGTGGAATGATGTAGGAGTCCATCACACTACAGTGAGGTAACCTTAGAAATAGGTTCGGGAAAGACATCCTTGTACTCTGCCACTAATGGTGGGAACTGAAAACTCAAAACATCCAATGCTACATGGGTAAGGATGCTACATACAACAAATCCATTCCCCTATCCTCCAGCTCCCTGATCCTAGTGTGGACCACATCGGGGTTGTGGTTGTAACATTCTAAAATGTATACCAACTCCTTCTACTCTTCCAACTCCTCTTCCACATCTACCTCCATATAGATTAATTTGATCATGACATTGTATCATCCCTGCTGGCCCATCCACCATTTCACTATCAGCACGACGGGTTGGAAAATATCCAGTGAGATGTCCCCTATAGTCTTTTGAAAAGAATTACATCTCTCCAGGCCGACTAGACTCAGTGAATGTGACTTGACCTATAGATCCCATATCTTGGGACCTCTTCTCGGAACTTCTCAGATGTCCATGTCTCTGAGACTGACATCAGATTCCTGATTTCCCACTGCTGAAATCCACTAGATGTATCTTCTCAGCCAAAGTACATTCAACCAAAAAATTTCTCTCTAGAACCCTAGAAGAAGTAGGAATGCATTGAGAAATATTTATATCTTGGATATCCCCAAACACATATTTCTCGAAGTTCTAATCCATGATGTACTAGTCGTATCTTATTCACTGAGTACCTAGATGGTTTGGTACGCCTCGATGAATACCCAACTATTGACATGTATTCCTGTCAAATATTTTGAAGCTCTTGTGAATGCGTAGTCCATAGATTGTATGGAAAGATTCCCTTCACTAAGAATGTTTTTACAGATCTATCCACGAAAAAGTCACCTCATCATATGAACGGGTAATCTTAACCCCGCCATCACACTGTTGAGAAATTTTGAAGGCTCACTTTTAAGACCTCCATCCGATATAATGGTTTCCTAACTATATGGAATAATCGATCAACAACTCAAGGATTTCCTTATCCTCTTGTGCATCTAGATTGCCTCATAACCTAAGGGGTCTCTATCACTGAAACTTGTGATGTACGTCCAGCCCGTACAACTCATCTGTTGGTACTATGAGTACCGTGTGCTACTCCATAGAAAGTGGTATAGATGGTACACCACCAAGTAGTAATATCTTTTGTATAAACCCTTGTACCCATATTTCCTCTCCCTATATCATCCTCATGATCACATGGTGGCATCCTGACTGGATTTCTTTATGGAAGCAACTTAAAACAAGATATACCACAATAAATAGAGAATCCCTCTTGAGATGACTCAAGAAGGACTTGGAAAACACAAACCATTCCTATACAATTCATGTACCTTCATTTTTTCATGTAACTAGTGTTTTCATGCACAAAGTAAAAAATAGAATTCTGGGTCCTGGTGTATGGATTCATTAGGCGTCGCACCAATACTAGATTCTCTGGCCTGAAAGCCGAACTCAAAACACTTAACACTATTTACCCAAAACAAACTCATAGACTCTATGTTCTTAAGATAGAACCAACATCCTCTGATACCACTCTATCATGACCCATACCCCAGGGCATGTTTTGTGAAAACCCCATGCCCACCACAGATAGTCTAGGGGCTGACGACTAGCACCAAGTAGGCATATCCCACATATGGGAGGTATTTTCCAATGAACCTGTACACACTCACCCAAAGGAAATCCACAGGTCTGGAGAGTGAAAACACAATGTAAATAAAATTCATGTATACCACTAATACCAAAAAATATAGACTATGATAGAAATTAATAGGGTAAGGTAAAACCGGGCTAGAATACAAGCCTACTAAGAGAATGACAACTGCAATGCCTAACCCGCAAATAAGGGCACTGAAGTTTCTATTGGATGCTTCCAGAAACACATCGGCTCATCTGATCACACAAGGTAGAACCTAGTATAGGTCATTTTCTGTCTCTATCTAGGACTCCACCAAACCATCAATCTTTTACATGAGACACAACACGTGCAGGAAAAGCTCCAACAAGGGTGAGTAAAAAAATGCTCAGAAGAAGACCCCAAAAACCACAAAGAAAAATACCACAAAGGAAAGAACCACCATGAAGGTAAAAGCAGCTCAACATAGTTATATGTGATCAATACATATAACAAGAACATACATGTATACTCATAAGGGATTCTAAGATGCAAAGTCTCATCCACTGACAACCATATAGTTCCATTCACATCACGCTTGATTCCAGGAGATCCCACTCTTCGAGGTATATAATAGTAACCAGGAAGAGAAAGTATACCAAAAGTATCTAGGAGAAAATTTTATCTCAATAAATTATGATGTTTCTTTGATAGGTCAAGTCTCAATAAGACAAAAGGTCTTGATATAATAACTAATCCTTCATCACAGGATTCTGCTCAAAGAACACTCATCGTAGGAGGACTCTCTCCATGAGCCACCAAGTCATTAGAGACCTACGAAACTAGGGTCCCACTTTTTTAGCCGCACCCAAAGATAACACACTGAGAACTAAAAAAATTAGATTTCTTCAATAGTAATGTTGAATATGTTTTAATGATAAGGGTCTCATACTTGATGGGTCACTGATGTCTACTCGTCTACTAGGACACTGAGGTCTGCTCGGCTATTGCTCCTCTACCGGGACACTAAGGTCCGCTGGGATACTCATCTTCTGGGCCACACAGGTTTTCCCAACTACTCCTCTGTTAGGCCATACAGATTAGTACAACTTCTTTCCAGATGGGCCACAATGTCTTTAATGTCTAATCATCTTCCAGGCCATTGAGGTCCAATAAGATACTCATCTTCCATTCCACGCATGTCTTCATGGCTATCCGTCTGCCGGGACACTAAGGTCCACTTGGTACATTCTTCTTGTCCAAGACAGTCACATGATTCATGCTCGTATTGTGCTTGATTATCAGAGAGTCTACCCCTCAAGAAATCGGTAATATATCAACCTCTAAAAAAACACATTTGTAGTATTTTAAGAGTATTGTATCATCGTGAGGGTCCTAACGCCAAAAAAATCTCATCGATCAGATGTACATTTTACATGTTTTGACCATTTTACTTATAGGGGGCCAATTGGTTCTGGGCCCAGTCCGACCCGGTCAGACCAACCCGAATTAGTGTATACCTTCTAGACACACTGGTTATGAACTAATCCAATGGGTCGAACCTGAGCCATCAGGTCTGATCCATGCCACCAGATTTGACCTGACCCAATGAGTCCAACCTGACCCGCCGGGTCCGTCCAGACCCACTGGGTCCGACCTGAACTGGCTGGGCTGCTGGTCCATCCCACTGGGCTGGCCCACAGAGCCACGATCCTGGCCGGATGCTATACTAGCCTACCCCCACTGGTCTTGGCCCACCATATCCATCCCATCCTGCTGCGATGTGTGCCGGTCTCCTCCAGCCTCAGATGTGGTAGTCACAAAACGTCCCTCCTCATCATGGGATCATCCACCATTCCACATGCTGCCAGCAACTTGAGTCACAGGTCCTGGTCACTACCCCAACCAAATATGAGACATTCTCGTCGCTGATAGCCGCATTGACATGGTTGTTTCCACCACTACAGCGTGCTGACTGGTCCTTCCACCGACCACCAGATGTGCTCCGGTTGTCCATTTCTTCTATCCAGAAGGGGTCCTGGAATCCTTTGGCCACATTCTTCATCACTTGGTGTTTGAAATCACATTGTGACCCAAAATGATGAACCATTCTTGACTGAAGGTATCTCCCATATGGCCTCAATCCATTTTTCACCACCATCATCACACCTCTGTTGTGCCACCGTGAGGTTGAATCTTTGATTTCAGATCTTTTTACCAAGATATGGGTGCACCACGACAAATTTTTTGTCAACCCATGAAGAATGAAAAGAACATGGTGGAGAAAAGAACATTAAGAAACCCAAGGATCGACCCTCGACCATTTTTTCATTTCAGAATATGGGCCAACATATTCATAGGATGATCCACATTTTTCATTTAAATCCATGAAAGGGGAAATACATGATTTAAATAACAACCCCTACCTTGAGTTGGATTGATTGCAGACATGGATTGAAGTCGTGTCACCACGTAGACCCTTGTTTCACCAGTGTTCATCGATTAGTCTCTTATTGTACAAATCCTGACATTTGATCCATCATCGTCTATGAGAGAGCCTCCTCCCTCTTGCCTTAGGGAAACTCAATTGTTCCAGAGGAATTATCTAACATTATGAATTCTGATGCTGGACCCTATCATCAATTAATGGAGGAAACATGTTACTATTTCACATTGAAATAGAGTTGCCACACTGATTCATTTATAAAAGGAGAATAGTTTTCTCAGTCATTGTGTTGTTGTGTCACCATGCTATGAAACATTAAAAGTAAATAAAATAAACTTCTTTTAGTGTATGTTTTTTTCCTTAGAATGAGAAAAAAATGAACTTTTACCCTCAACCTGTATCAGTTGAGGTTATGTCCATCTTAAAGAGAATGTATCACTTCAAAATCAATGGTGGTATCTAGTTTTTTATCCATGTTACCATTTTTTTGTTATGAGGATTAAAAAATCAAAATAAATTTTTTATTTAAATTATTTTATTTACAGTTACGTCCCAAAAACCAACATCCACAACTAGCCCGTGTCAGCCAATGTTTGGATCCACCTAAAAAAAGAATGCCCTCACAAGCTCAATAGTGGTCGTAAATATTTCATCTGAGTTACCGTTCATGAGTTATAAGGGGTTTAAAATAAAATAACTTTATTTAATTATTTTATCTATGACCAAAAACTATTTTCTATTAATGGCCTGCACAGGTCAATGTTAGAAAAAAATATAAGGAAAGAATACCCTCACAAGTTCAACGGTGGTCCCAGATTTCCAATATGAGTTAAAATTCATGATTTATAAGGATTTTAAAAATAATGTAATTTTATTTATTTATTTTATTTACAGTTATTCCATTTTTCGGGGATTCTCACTAGAGACCCGTGCCGACTAAACATAAGGTGTGCCTAATGTAAATCCAATTCTCTAAATGTAATAGTTCCCTCAAATTTAGATCTAGGAACCACTTTATGAGTTATTAAAATTTTTAATGAAAACTGATCATGCACGATATTTAAAACATAACATTTTTTGATGCACCATTACGGGCACACCGGGATTCAGAATCACACATCGTCTCATCCCTTGGTCTAAAAATAATCCTATATATGTTTTTTTAAACAAATCATATAATTTTGGGAAATTATGGAAATATTATTAGTTTTAATAACTAATCAGTGTGTAGGAAAGATAATTATAGTAAAAAATACAAAAATAACCAAAACACTACCCATTTAGGTGCTAAAGGACTCCCGGTGGGTCTACCTACTTCAGCTCATGATTGGAAAGAAGTATGATAATATTATAATATATATAATATTAATTATAATATATATAGTTTCATTCTATATTATTTCCACCTATATGAACCAAGTGTGTGATGTTTTCTAATGGCCATATATTGCAATTACTAGTGCTGGTTAGAACAGGGAATTACTCACATATCCATACTAGACTAACAAGCCTAAAAGATCATGCCAAGGGTACATTCCCTACATCACTAGATGAGAGATAGAATTCATTTAATAAAACTGGGGATTTCTAGTGGGCCACCATGGAAACACTCTACCAAGGTACATAGATCATAAATCCCGATGCCTATATTAAATCACTAGGGAGAGATGCCATGATCCACACCTTATGTAAGGGAGAGTGATATATATATACTCAACGAGTCCCTTTGCGTCATGTCTCAGCCTTTATAAATGCATATTATTTTATTACTAGAATAGTGCATTACTTTCCATCCATTTATTTTACATAGCCCATATATATATATAATATACATATTCATTTACAATTCGATACACGTGGAATAAAAACCTATTAATTTCATTTTAAACCTTATTAAAGTAATGCTAATTTATATATATATATAACTCAATACATGAGGGAAGGACCACTAATGAATATCATGGGAGAAAATCAATTCCATTTAAACTTTACAAATCATTAAAACAAGGTTTCCAAGTCATATAGATCAATTATAAATTGGAAATGTTGTGGTAAATTCATTTAAAGTGATGTCACCATATTTTATAAACTATTATATACAAATCCATTCACCCTATCCTATTCATTCAACTCATTTCAGAACTCTTAACCCCATTTATAAGTCTCAAAGGTCATTTAGAGAAGACATGTTCATCAAGAAAATTTCCCACTTTGTAAATTCCAACTAGAAGTGGTAAAAAAACAAAGGGTTGGCTTGGGTCACATGTAATACACATATAAAAAGGGAAATTTAATTTAAAAAACAATCCAAAAGCTATATGGAGTTTTAGGAATTTTACACCAATTAGACCAAATGGCCAATTACAAAGGCATGCCCTAGGGGTGCCTCTAGGGGTTATGTACAACCTCTAAACATTTAAGAATGGAATAAAATACATGTACTAAAATGAACTTGTCAATTGTAAATTAAGGTATCATTAAAATAGATATTCTTGGTAAAGGATAGCATGTGGAACGATAGAATAATTATGAAACAGAAAAAAACTAAAATGGAAATTGATGTAACCACCTACCTCATGGTTGTAGATGACTTCTCACTCAATATCAGCCTTACATTTGAAGAATTTTGGATGATATATGAGAAAAATTTAAATTCCCTGAAAATAGGACATATGATCGTATATCTAAATAACAATATATATGGAAAGAAGAACCTTGATTTGAGTTAGGAGACTAGGTCAGTATACCAAGATGAATTTGTAGCTTCTATCAGATTTAGAAATGGACAATGGGGGTAATATTTATTTCAATTCACATGTTTATGTGTTCATGAGATAAAATAAGAAGAATATGGGAAGTTCTGGATACTGGATTGAGGATAGGAAATAAATAATGTTCAATGTTTAAGTGGGGGAAAAAGTCCAGTTCACCCCAAAATTTGAGGTCGGATGGTTTAGGAAAATGGATTTCAAATCATGTGATAATTGAGTTATAATCCTCTTGCTCATATCAATAATAAGACACATGTCCATTCTCCATATCCTGTATGGTTGAAAAAAAACTATGCACCCTACAGGTTCCCCTATTTACTACTGCATTGTTTCAGACAAACTATGTGTCTTAGGATACACTGTTAAAACTAACAGTAAATCCAAGTCTATAGCATAAGTTTCTAGATCTTTTTTGTCTAAACAAGACCTATATGCAACACAAAACTTCCTTAGGTAGTAGAATACATTTACCTTTATTTAAAAAAAATCAAATTGAAAAAAAATTGATTCATGCATTCTTTGAAAACATGGGTCGATATAACCTAACCTCTTTAAAGTAACAATTCCTAAAGTTAGACTTATGATGTTTATGGGTATCATCAGAAAAGAGTTCTGACCATTGAGAACATATATCAACTCCCAACTCGTAGGTTTCATCCTTCATTTGTACATGATGTGAGAGCACCCGTACAAGTGAAACAGACCTGCCTTAAATTGTCTTCATGATCCGATCAACAATACAAATGGGATATGCCTTGAAGGATACATCCATATCCAATTCGACATAGTCAATATAAATGTCATGAGTCTATTCTGAATAGTATAAGTGATGCTGAGATACATGACGTACATCATGCATGGACCGATATCTCTGATGAAGTTCCAACTAGTAAGCTACTACCCTGATCTGCTTCATGACCTCTAAGGGACCAACAAACCTTAGAGAGAGTTTACCCTGATTTCTAATACATCTATAACCCAACCTGGGTCATACTCACAAGAAGACCTACTCTCTGACCTCAATATTAGGAGGTCCCTAACATATTTTAGTATAATAATATTGTATGGACCGAGCTATCAACATGAACTGCCTAATTCGATGAACCTTCATTGTAGTCTCCTAGACATGACATGGTCCAAGAATAGCTTATTACCCCACCTCAATCCATCCCATAGGCAAATGGAATGTACTACTATATAAGGATTCAAAAGTTTCCATCTCGATGATTTCCTGAAATAGTTTTTTATAATAAATCTCAACTAGAAGGAATTTTTTCTCCAAATAACCCCCAATTTTGAGAATTCATTCACAGATCATGTCCTCTAAAACCTAAATTGTACACTTTTTTCCATCATTTGGTGGGTGATAGTTCATTCTAAAATTTAATTGCGTACCCATGGACTTCTGAATCCCCTTCCATATTTGTGATGTGAAACGAGCATCTCTACCAAATATAATAGAATGAGGATTTCCATGAATATATATAACCTCTCTAGCATACAAACATCGATTATCATCTACCGTTGAGGTCTCTTTCATAGTTAAGATCTGTGAGTCCCTTTTAAAATTGTTAATTATAACCCAAACTATATCCTTACCATGTGGTGATCCGGGTATACCAATTAAGAAATTCATCAAAACATCACCCCCATTTCATCTTAGTAATGAAAAATGGATGTTGAATCCCTAACGGTCACTAATGTTCTGAATTCACCTATTGGTAGGTTAAAGATCAAATTATGAATCTTAAAATGTCGCATTTCATATTGGGCCACCAATACTATTGTCGTAGATCTCAATATATTTTGGTGACATTGGGGTGAATTACCCATACCAAGGTGTGTAATTCCCACATCTTATACTATCTATTGTCTTCTATGACCCACACATTCCCCCAGAATAATAAGGCATCATCCTCATCAATGGTACAATGTGAATATGTTTCACCATCTGAAATGATTTCACATAGATAAAGGCTTTCTAGATCAGATAACTTCCCCATTAATACTCATTATAGAATATTGTAAGTTACTGTTAATGATAAGAGGATAGTCTGAATATGTTCCTCCTAAACCTCAATGTGTATCACTAAGAATTTTTCTGTAAGTAAAAATTATCCACTAGATTCATTAACCACTATTTTACGAGTCTTCTAGATCAGAGATTCGGCTACTAATGTCTACTTTTCTGGTCTGTGGGCAAGCTCAAAATAAAATTATTTTAGGTAGTCAACCCACATGTGATGCTAGAGATTAAAAATATATTGTGTGAATATATATGTGTGGATTTTGTGGTATTAAAAAAATAATAATCACTATGTAAATATTTTCTCCAATTGTATACGGTAAGAATAACAACAACAAGATCAAAATTGTGGGTCGGGTAATTCCGCTCGTGAGGCTGCAACTAAAAAGACCCATACACAACAACTCATTCATCCTGTATCGTAACGACTTTGATTCTAATACCTAATCTAAAAAATATTCTATATATCACTTTCCTGGCTTTGGTTGAATCAATATCAGTGCTAAAGTCAAAAATTCATTCAACTCCTAAAGGATGGTTCATAATCATTTGACCGTAATAAATTTCACACCCATATTTATAAAGAAAGTAAGTGGTGCTGCAAGGTATGAGAAATCCATGATAAAGATTCTATAGTATTTGAAATCCCCCAACAATCTCTAGATGTCAAATAATTTTTTGGGTGTATCCTAAGAAACAATTTCTCTCACTTTCTCTAGGTCTACTGAAACTCCTCACACCTAATTAATATGAACCATAATGTGGACTTTGTTGATCCAGAAGTCGAATTTACTGATCCAAACATAGATTTGATGCTCTCTCTGTGTATTCAGAACAATATCCAGTTAGTTTTAATGGTTATTTTTGGAGCATGAATACATAAAGATATGTTCTACAAAGGCAAAAATAAATGAATCCAGATACGGGTGGAAGGCCGGATTCATAAAATCTTTGAAAACAAATATTGTGTTCCTAATTCTGAATGATATAACTAGGTACTTTTTGATAACATACATACTATTAAAAGATGTGAGAGGTATGCATGAAGTACAAAACCACACATGAGGATAGATTCACCTAAAATATGTCACTGAGAACACTTTATCTTCTTGGAGGTGATCAAAAAGGTCATCTATTCTAGATAGTGGACACTAATTCTTTATTGTGATCTTATTCAATCAATGATAATCCTCCCATATTCTAATGGTACTATCTAAATTCATGGGGAAAAGAACTATGGATAACCATGGAGACGTTTTGTTTCATAAGAAACCATTAGCCACATATTCCCCCAAATTTCTTATTGAACTCAAATATCTCCTTAGATTTCATCCTATGAGGAGGAATGGTCAGTGGTTCTACTCCTGGAAGAAGATCAATATTAAACTCTACCTCTCACACTAGAGGTTGACCAAATAGTTTTTCAATAAATATTTCTCTACAAATCTCAACGATAGGTGGAAATACTATGGGTTGTAACCCTTGGTCATCTATGAAAAGACGTGAAATATGATTTGTTCCATTACACAGCCTCTACTACTCAGTTCCCAATCGTGAATCATGCACATCCCATTAAATTTTATCCACATACATAATGAACACTGGTGATGTAAAGACCATCCTCTGATGATAGTATTCAATATGTTATTGATATGGAACTAACCAGTCAATCCCAATTATTCTGTCAAATATCCTCATATAGAGGTTGTAATGATTCCATAGGAAAAGCTAACTGACTATCTCATGGGGATAGTCCTTACGATGGGGAAAAACCATTGAACAGATACCTAATGATGTATCTATATTCATGAAACCATGGAAGTGATCAACATCACAGACAAATATTCCCATTATAGTCTTATATATGAGCGATTGAGATGCGCACATGTCAAATAATGCAGCCACTAATGTAGAGGTATCTTGAATAGTACCTCCAATAGTAGATGGTCTAGAACTATACTCTTACAATGTAGGTTGGAATGAAAATAATTTTCTTGCACAGTGGCCTAGATTCACTGCCGGACTACCTTGAGAAATCCTGCTCTTCTGGTGTCAAGAATCATAAGTCTAACCACATCTTCTTTAAGGGCCACCTTGTCCTAATTGACTGGTGGTATTCCAGCTACATTACTATTGTAATACTATATATCCTTCAACTATCCAAGGATTTGGTGTATATCCCCACTATATAATAATCGGAGGTAATTTCCAATAGAAATTCTAGAGATGTCCCATCTTATCATATCTTCTTGCACTCAATTGGATCCCATGGACACTGAGGCCTAATGTGTCTCAGCTTCCCACACTGGTGGATGATAAAAAATATCTCTGCCTAAGGAGGATAACTACTTTTACCTCTCTGAGTAGTGTCACGATGATGATTTATCCCAAAAGAAGAACCACTTCAATCTCTATGTGATGAACCACCCAGATTCAGACCTTCAGCATCCCTCATGATCTACTCTATAACTATAGATGGATGATAACTTCTTAAATAGTATTTAACTTGAATACATTGACCTATGATAGAATCTAATATAACAACTCATCCTTGAATCTACTTGTGGACATAAGATCATCCACAGCAAGAGATAGATCAAACCTCTATACCTCAGAAGAACGGGTAGATTATTCCAAAATTGACATTCTCCCCTACTGTAAAACCATGAATTATCTAGCTCTGTCTTACCTTAAAGTGTGGGGAAATAAGTAGTCATAGATGATTGTTTGAAAATTATAACATACCATATCATGATGCCAATCTACCAAGGTGTCGACATCCCAACACCGATTTTCAAAATAACGTAGCATATATGCAAATAGTTTGAGCCTCTACTCTAGAAGCTTCTCAAAATTCCTTAATATAGAAAGGATTGCATCAAAAAAATACTCCACAACATGTATTCCACGATCCCCTAAGATAGTTGGAGAATTCTACTACTGAAACTCAGCAGTCAACTATTCCATACATAGCTAATGTCTATCAATGTATTTTATAGATTTATGTATATGTAGAAAAACCTCTCAAAACTAGGCATCAGTGCCAACATCTGGAATTTGAAGAGGAGACACATGTGTCTATAATAGAGGAATCAGTGGAAGATCATGGACCACCTCCTTAGGTACATGGTCATCATGAAGTTCTAGGAATAATATATGTGGATGTTGTGGTGGAATGACACTATAATTCCAAACACATGCCTCATAAGAGATTTAAAAACTATAAAGAATTAATTTGGGAAAATAGTACTGGTGTAAAGCCTTCCTATAGAACGAGCATGCCTATGCCTACTCAATATCCTAATCTATATGGTAGAACATACCATAATAGTCCTTGAGAAAGTTATAGATACCCACTACCCAGTACTAAGGCTGGGTTTTGGTATATGACTTTGTATCTGACATAGACAAGATGGACATTGCTTCTTTATAATTCATATTCATTTCAAATTAGTTCTTTTCTAAATATTCAATCACATTTGATTATTGAATTAAATGGGTTTTTAATTTTAATCCATAAGGTCACATAATCCTTATAATCCCATTATGGAATCCACTTAATGCACACCATACCATGTTCCAGATCATGTGGTCAATGGTCGATAACATAATGTGACATAATTGAATGCCCAAGGTGTTTTAATTAACATATTCAAATTAAAATTATTTTATGGTTGTCCCATTAATTTTCAATTATATTTCCAAATACATACATGAAGCATGATCAAAATTCAAAATAATCAAGGCACTATAAATATGAAGTAAGAAAAAGCACACTAAAACTAAATGAGTCATGAAATAATGAATATCATATTAATCATATTTTTCTTGTGATGATACACGATCTAATGAAAACCCCATATTTCATTAGGCCATGATATGGAAATCATAATTTCAATAATCTCCAATATCAATAACATCACAAATTAATTTCATCACCCAATGGTGAAATGATATCAATAGTAAAAGGCATATCCTGGGTATTAATTGTAATTATGTAAACTTTTATGTTACACCAATCATGGGTTCAGAACACCCAAGAACTTCTTGTGACTAAGTCCAATAGATTCTCAAAATCCAATATATTTTCTCCCAAGAGTTAAGAATAAAATGAACCGATATGATATGTCTTTTTAATGTACAAACACAAGATTCACTTAAGCTGAATCCCAAATTGGTTGGTGACATGGACTTAGGAACTCATCACCATATGCGAGAGGCTTATAACTAGTATTGAGGGTGTGAGGGTGTTATAGTGGGTAGAAAATACCCTCATCTACAGTGGAATAGTTGATACAACATATACAATCAACAACAGAAGAATAATAAATCCAATAGGAATCAATAAACCATGAAAGTGAAAATAGATAACTCAATAAATACATAGCATAATAAATAGATAACTAAAAAACTGAATATAATAACAAAAAGCGTCACTTTCAATTTCACTATTATGATGCACAAAATGGTGTAATAAAAAAAGAAATAGGAAAGTAAAACATATTATACAAACAAAAAAAGGAAAAAAGGAAAAATTATATCAATAAGCATCTCATTCCTTTTCCCAATCCTCTGCTCCTATTCTCCATCTAAACATGCCATTCCATAACCCATAATAAGTCCTTTTCTCTTATCAACAACTAAAATAATATAGTCTTCCTGAGAACCAAAGGAATCCTGACTAGTGTGTGAGATAAAAATCCCATTAGGCCACCACCAAATGTGTCTACATGTTATCCTAGTAGTCCTTGTAACTAAATAGTGTGTTGGAAATAGAATTATTGTAAAAAAATGCTGAATAAATAAATAACCACCACTTAGGTTCCAAAAGAACACCAGGTGAGTATACCTTCTTTATCTCATGGTTTTAAATAAGTTTGATCATATCACTATATATATAATATTAATTATAATATATATATAGTATATTTTGATATTAAATACGCCTATATGAACCTGGTGGCTGTGGATGCCTAATGTCCATAGACATAAAATAATAATGCCTATTGGGATAGGGGAAAACTCACATATCCATAGTAGTCTAATGGGCCTAAAATCTCAAGCCAAGGGTACATGCCCTATATCTCAATAAGAGCGAGAGCTGTCATGAAACAACGCTCATGATGACGAGTGGGATGCCATGGAAATACTCTATTTTTGTATGTGGAACAAAAATCCCAATGCCTATATCATATTACTTTTTCGATATGTGATGCTCAAAGATCAATCTATGAGAGCATGATAGAGCCATGCTCAACGAGTCTCTTACCTTCATTTCTCTGCCACTATAAAGTCATATTATTATATAACTAACATGGGAATTACCTACAATCATTTTCTTTTACATAGCCCATATATATATACATAACAGAGGAGTATTCATTAACAATTCAATACACAAGTCATAACCTCTTATGTATTTCATTATAAAATTTTTAAAATGCATGGTTATTTATATACAACCAAACACATGAGGTAAGGACATTTATTGCATGTATTGGGACAAGATTAATTCCATTTAAACATTACAATTTATTAAAACATGGAAATAATGTCATATGTTTCAAGTGTCAATTTTAAGGGTCATGTTCAATTCATTTAATGAAATTTTACTATCTTTCATAAATCATAATATATAAATCAATTCACCCTAACCTATTAATTCAACTCATTTAAGACATGGTGTACCCATTTATAAGGTTCAATGGTCATTCAAAGAAGACATGTCCATTATAGAAATTTCACACATTTGAAATTCTAGACACAAGTGGGACAAGAACCTTAGGGAATCCTTGGGTAACATGTTAGACAAATATATTATTGGAAATAACATTTAAAAAATAATTCACAAGCTAAAATTATTTTTACTCATTTTCACCAGTTGACCAAAATGGCCATTTTCAATAGAACACCCAAGGGGTGCCTATATATGGTATGTGAAACCTTTAAACCAATATGAAAGGACCAATAGACTTGTACTAAGGTGAAATAGTCAATTAGACATAATGGAATCATTATAACAAAGATTCTTGGAAATGGTCAGCATATTGAATGACAACATAATTACCAAATGACCAAAACTCAATTAGAAAATGACGTCACCACCTATCTCAAGGCCATAGAGGACTTCCCACTCAATATCGGCGTCAAATTTGATGTATGTTGGAAGGAGATATAAAAAAAATTCCAATGTATTGAAAATAGGGCACATGATGCTACATCTAAATAGTGTAATAGAAGGAATAAAGAACCTTGATATGTATTAAGAGACTAAGGGCGCTTACTGAGATGGATTTGTAGCTTAGGAAATACTGATAATGGGACACTATAGGTGATAGTTACATCAATGAATATGATTATGTGTTATTGAGCTCAAATTGGAGGAAGTGGAAAGGTTCTAGCCACTCGAGGGAGGATAAGAATGAAATAAGGTTCAATGTTTAAGTGGAAGAAATTGGTCATTTTTCACTATAAAATTTGGGTTCGTGCAGTTTAGGTGCATGATTTGAAAAACATTCAAAAATCATGTGATGAAAATCTTCCCCACATCTACAGCATGCGACATGGTTATGCACTATGTCCTGCATAGTTATAGACAAACCATGTGGCCTACTGGTTTCCCTTTCGGCAACTGCATAATTCTAAAAAACCTATGCGGCATAGTCTGTGGCCTAATTTTATGGATATCCAGTCTCTAAAAAAGCCTCATATTCTCCTCAGACCTTCTATAGGCCGTATCATACATTTTTCATGATTAAATAATGGTTTCAAATAGAAAAAAATGATCTCAACCTTCATTTAAAAGTTGGTTCATTACAAATATTAACATAACCGTTAGAATGGTGATGCGAGAATTATTAATTATGACCGAGACATTAGAATAATGACATCACCCACGAATGTATAACTACAATTTCGGTATCTGAAAAGGTAACGTATGATATCTTTCAATCATGGAATAATTAAATAAATATTTTAAAAATGATAAATTCAGTGTTGGTATTTTTGGTCACGAATAAATGATTATTTAAAATTTTATAATTAAAAAATGATTTAAAAGAAAATTTATTTTCAGATAATATATTCATAAATTAATATTTTTTTCATTGTAAATATATGATAAATTAATGATACCATAATGACTTTTTCAATGTGCTATAAAATAAGTTATAATATTAAAATCTGTATTTTCTGAGTAATTAATTAATTTATTTAAGAAAATTATTTTCTCATAATTAGAAAATTATTTTCATAAAATGATGTAGATTTATGAAATATAAACATTGGAAAATGTTTGGGGTGAATTTTTTGTAATTTTTTTGAATATTTGAATTTTCGTAAATATTGAAATATTGTAATTTATAGTACACATTATAAGTATATTAATGATTTTTCGAGTCATAGTTGAGTCATGGATGATGTAAGTGGACATTATATAGTATTAGAATGCTCTATTAACTATATTAAGTCACAATAACCAATATTATTGAAAGTCTCATGCCAAAATAATAAACTAATGAATAAGATGATAAAAAATGCCCCTCTCATCCATTATAAATACAACATCTCACCACCCCTTCTTCTTAAAAATTTTCAAATTTTGAGCATTCATATATTCTACCCAATTCCTCTCCAAAACCTAGTTCCTAAATTTTTTTCCTTATGGTCTCACTAAAATACCAATCCCATGTTCCATAAGGAGGTTCTTAAGGACACACAATACAAAGGTAAAATCCTCTTTTGTTTTCATTTAATTTCTATAAATATTTATTATTTTCTTATCCTCTCCATAACTTCACTATCAAAAAATTAATGATAAATATAGTATATTATATATACCAAAATGTTATTATGTTAATGTAATATCTATCATCACACCCCTTATACTCTCCCTTTTATTCAAAAATTTAAAACATTGTCTCTGATGTGTTGATTTAATGTCATCGTGGATGATGCATTTTAATTTTCTATTAACAACTTAAAAGATGCTCATAAAACTATTATTATGGTTAAATATATTTTTTTAAACATATTATATGTTATATAATGTTCTGGAACCAATATATAAACATTATATTAAATAAAATGACATAAGTTCATGATGGTCGTAAAAGCCGTCCGAGTAAATTAAATAATTTTCAATAACATTGTATCTTATGAATAATTCACATACTATACAAAAAAATATAATATAATTTTAAATTATGTAATTTAATTAAAAACATATCATTTTAATTTTTGTTAACTATTCCTATTTCACATCAACATCAATACTTGTATACAAGTGAACCAATCATGAAATACTGTGAAAACAAACAATCCCAGAATGACGTAATTGAATAATATTACTCATCAAAAATGAAATATATTAACATAATAAAATTATAACAAATAAAATATATGTTTAAAAAGTTCTTAATTATGTAAATAATGAATATAATTTGATTATCTAGGACATTAAGGGAAAGTCCATAACACTATCAGATAGAAGGTATGAGATTCTCCCCGAACATCCATTTTTTCCATTGGGATACGATTTCTCTCACTTTACCCGAATGTAATAATTATTACTTCTTATTTAATCCCCAAAAATTAATGAATTGTTTTCCAAACATATGTACCTAGCTCGACACTTTTTTCTTTTAATGGTAAATACATGTTTCATAAAGTTACCTTTTCAATTCTTCCTGATAAACTAGCCCGATTATAGGGAACTTCCCAATTTGTTACCTATTTTCATGTATATTCCATAATCTATCCTAAGCCAACTATATTTTCCTATGATCTTTATTTTTCTCATGAAAATATATCATATATCATTTTAATTTTTATGAAAACTATTATTCTTTTTTATGCTTTATATTTTTTAATATTTTCCATTAAAACGAACTAAAGTAGGGCATTTTTAAAGTTTCCTAAACAAAATATCTATATTTTTTCACTTTATTTAGTCCTAATTTATAATTTTATAAATTTCTTTCTCTTATTAATGTAAATATATGATTATATCCATTAGTTAAATGACACCTTTATGATATGATGATTTGTTATGCCTTATGAAAAGATAACGATACCCATTTCTTTTCATGGGTAACCCTTAAGTTAATTTATTTGGCTTCACTGAGATTGATCTCTTATGATGCCATATACCATATTTTATAGAATGTTTTATGATAATTTTGACTATGGATGTACTGTCTTGATGTCATTCTCCATATTACTCTAGATAATTTATGATTATGTTTAATGATTGGGAAAATTATTTGCATTTCATATACTAGATTCAATATGAATATATATGATGATTATGTTTTACTCCATTCATACAAGGAATTTATTGTAATTATTAATTGTTGGGTGTGTCCCACTTTGATCCCTCAATTCATCAGTATGTCTCATGAGAAAAACATGACCATGATTTTGATGAGAACATACCCATTTATGTAGAATTCTTGGATGATTCCATTATAGTATGTTTATGATTCCCCACTTATGAATTCCCTCATTTTGAGAAAATTTATTGATAATAACTGTGATTGTTTTACTAGTAGAATTTATATTGTTATTTTTCATTATCATGTGGTTATTTATATAATGTTATTTGATTATCTTTTCTTCCTTGCATATCATTCTCAATTTTATGTTTTAATGGAATTTGTTTTTGTTATTCACCATTAGTTATTTTTCATCATTATTTGTGATAGATCCCTCTATATTTAATACCCTTAATGTGGTTCTAGACTCACCACTTTTTATATTTTATTTTATCCTAGGATTCCAAAATGTATATAATGATCAACATGCATGGATATTATAGAATAATCTGGATGTTTCCAAAAGAGTTTATATGATTTATTTCCTTCCAAGTTGTAATGTAAAAAGTATGTTTACATCTAGTTTTCCAGATCTACTAAACTATTTTTTCCTTTTGGATAAGATAGATTGTTCATAGTACCATTGTAATAATATAAAGAATCATCTTCAGGATACAAGGGTTAGGATCATTAATATGTATCAGAACCTAAGGATTGTATCCAAGGTATTAGGACCACAGATTCCTCAATAGTATGTGTTTTGAAATCAAGTATTAAGCCTCAAAGTTCCGAATCATACATATAAATGAACAAGGAATCCCCATTGAGTTCATAGACCATATCAACAGAAACTCAATAAAGAATTGGGTGGAACAAAAGGAACATGTCCACTGATCATGTCCAAGGATAGCCAAAGAAGTTGAATCCTAGTGGTAACAATGTCTTTGGAATCCAAAATAATTTGGATCAATAGAGAAGAAATGTCCATGGAATTGAATGGAATTAGATCCTAGTAGTATAGATGTCCAAGGATTCATCTACTATACTCAGGATCCATGAATTCAAAATGTCCATGGAATCCATTAGAATTAGGATTTGAGGAGTAGAAATGTCCCTAACATCCCCTAACATTTTCAATTAATCATATTATTTCATAACCCATTTCCTTACCATTCACATTTTATGAGTTCATCCAACCCATTTCAACATGTTCCACAAAATATGTTTAATCATTTAAACATCATGTCATCACATTTTAAATCAATAATAAACCAACTCTTAATCAATAATTTAATTATCATTCAATTAAAAATGTCTCTCGAACAGGTGAAGATCTTGCACTCACTAAATGGAGTGGTATAACATAGATTAGAGATAAAAAACACATCAAAAGTTGTCCTGGTTGGTTCTAACAACCTCACCAACCTCCAACTATATAAATTTACTAATGGGAAACCTGAATAGGTTCTAAATAATTTAATCAAGGATTTAAATTAATTTTAGGGGAAACACTAAATTTTCTCGCGTGAGTAACAATAGTAACAAGATTTATAAATCAATAAACTTCAAGATAATAGTATATCCCACCTACTATATAATCATGGTCAGACACTCATCCAGTATCTACCATTAATTCGGTACAGATAAGAAGAAAATGGATAATGGATTAAAACCCATTAAATAGGGTATATTTTCCTACACAAAAATAACTTCATTGATAAAAAGACAAACAATAAAAGGTGATATATGAATGAATTTATCACCGATATGAATCTAATGGGATGAAAAGAGTTTGAGTGAGAGTTCAGATGGAGAATTAAGAGCCAAGTCTATCTTTTTCTTAAAGAAGGTCCAATGTAGGAGAATAAATATTATGGATAAAAAATAGAGAGATAGGTTTAAAAATTACATTCCACATAGTAAAATTGTTATTTACAACCTTTTAATTGTGTTTCATAGTTTTCCTTCATGGTTGGACAAACTTTGGGAAAACCATGTGTATGATCGAAATATGAATGTAGATTCTAAATTACAAGAGGGGGGGGGGGGGTGAGTTGTATGTTTAAAAAATTTTGTTTTTAACTTTAAGGAAACTATGTTTAACAAAGTTAAAGAAGGTAAGTTCACAATACTTATTTTAGTTATACAAACCTTCTAGGTTCTGAAAATCTAGATCCGGAAATGAAACTTAAGAAATGTTTACAAGTAAAATATTCTACCTTAAAGAATATAGAATCTTAATTATCTAAGTATAACAATGTACAAGATAGTATAAAAATGTAATAATTTATTACGTTATCAAAATAAAGCATAAATAATCTAGAAACAAAACCAGTCACAAGTATGAAATATTTTTACCCAAAGAGAAGGGTATCCAACAACATTGTATAAAGGTCCCTTGATTTATACATTCATGAACGTCTATCTTACCCAAACTAGGGTAAGCCATCGATAGGAATATCAGAATCTCTCTTGCTATCCCCATAAACCCTCTAAATTTATGGTAGTTGGCACCTCTATCTTCCTATACCCGAAAGTACTCGAACTTTAAGTTATTCGACACTTCTGTCTTCTTATCCCCGAAAGCCCTTGATTGATCAAAACAAAAATCGGAGTCACACTAATATCTCTGAAAAATATGTTCAGCATGCACAAGGCATGAGAGTATCTCTCTTTAGAAATCACATCATTAGAATTGAATCTCTAGAATGATCAACAGGTTATTCTTAGTTGTTATGAGCTCATTCAAATGAGGTCCTATTTATAGAAACCTCTCCAATAGCCATATCCCTCCTCCAACAGTCATATTTTTCCTTGAATCATAGAGGGACCTGTACACATGTCACTCAAACAATGGTTAGTTAAGGAAATATTATACGACATTGTTTCATAACTATAAAAACTATAAAAAATATGGTTACTTAACCAGATCTATTTTCCAGATTCTAAAGAAAAATAAAGATCGGAGTCTATCCAAATAAAAATTTTGATACTATAAATAATGGATATTCAGATTCTATTTTCCAAGGAATTAGGAACCTAAAATCTATAGATTTTAGAGTCTAAATTAAAATGAATTTAGAGTCCAAATTCTGAGGAATTATGAGTCTAAATTCTGAGGAATATGGAGTCTGAATTATAGGGAATTAGGAGTCTTAATTCTAAGGAATTCGGATTCTGAATTCTAAAGAACTAAGTTCCCGAATTCTGATAAATTGGGAGTCTATATTCTAAGGAATTTGGAGTCCAAATTCTTAGGAATTTGGAGTCTGAATTATGGGGAATTTGGAGTCTAATTTCTGAGTAATTTGGAGTCTAAATTCTGAGGTATTCGGAGTCTTAATTTTAAGGAATTTGGTATCTGAATTCTAAAGAATTTGGATTCTGAATTTCAAAGAATTCAGAGTCTAAATTTCATAGAATTCAGAACATAAATTTCAGAGATTTCAGAACCTGAATTTTCGAGATTTGAGAACCTGAATTTCAGAGAATTCAAAAACTGAATTTCAGAGAATTTGGTGTCTTAATTTCACAAAATTCGGAACCTAATAATAGAATACTCTATATCAGTGAATTAATATGATTATGAGGTTTTATATGTGACACATAATTTTTAGACTAAGGAATAAAATGAGTTAGATATAGAGAAACAATAAAATGAATAAGGAAAACATTTGTAAGGCTAAAATTTCCTTGGTGAAAGAAAATTTATTTATTAATATAATTCATAGGGAAAATATAATTTTTCTTTAAGATACAGTGTTTGTGATTTTAAAAACATAGAGGAATGTTAAAGTCATAAGGGGACCTTATTGACTCAACAATCTCCACCTTTTTGGAAAGCAAAAACATCCTTACGAAAAATAATATAAGGAATTATAATTTTTCTTTATGGACATGAAAATAAAAACTTATCTCTCTTTACTTATGAAATAGGGTGAATACGAAAAACTCCCCTTTAGGTTTTGAAATCCATAAAGATTGATCGTATTCTTGGCTTCTATAAATATATTTTTATTTTTACTGTACAAGGAAATCTTTGTTGATGAAACTATACCTTAGATAGGATCCCCCTTACTTAGGGAATTTACTTCAGTACATATTAATCTTTTTTATCATTCCTTTCTCCCACTTTGTGATTTTCAAAAAGGAATAATGGGAATGGGAAAAAATTGTTACCTGAAATATTAGTACTAAACAATAAAATATAATAATATATCAAAAAAATGTAATTATGATTGATAGAATATGTAGAAAGAAGGAAATACAACAAATTATCAGATTGGGGAATAATTATCCATCTTTCTCCTTCAGCATTGACTTATTTACTATGGTTTTCAGCATCTTATGATCCTTATGACCCTCTTTAACACACTTGAACTGTTGATCCTGATCTTCATTTTTCTTCTTTAGGATTTTATCTTTTCTTCCCAAACCTTAGGAATATCTACCTGAGCCTCTAGAATATATTCTTTCTTAGAAATATTTTCTTCAAACTTGATTATGAGATCCCTTTCCCTCTTCCAAGGTAGATAATAGCTCTTAAGGTATTCTATGTTTAATGTGTATACTACCTCTTGCCTATGGGTAGAAAGAATAATCTCTTCCTTGAAATTGTGTACTACGTACTTATCATTTCTAAAATTCACAAGGTAAAATTCATACAATTATTGACATATGATAATGAGGTTGTGCTTAATACCTTTAAAAAAAATTTGAAATCAATTTTTTTTCCAAGAAGAACAATGTTACCTATACCAATAATTTCTCTTTGAGCATTAGCTCTGAATGTTACTTTTCCTCCTTTAATTTTGATAATATTTTCAATGACTGTTTTTACCAGTCATATGATGGGAACACTCACTATCCATGTACCATGTATTTCTATTGGTACTATCATTATTTTTCTAAAAATAAATGTGTTAGACTTTAGGAATTTAACTTTATTGGTTTTATAAATTTTATATAGAATGGTTTTCGGAATGTGCATTTTCATAGAAAAAATAATCATTATAAAAACCTAAAGACTGGGTTTTATTTAAAGAACAATTTTTAGACCAATTTCCACCACAGTAACATTTAGTGCCGAATGGAGCACTTTGTGGAACAAATTAGTCATTGATTAAATAAGGATTAGAATGAGTATAACCAAATCCAGAATAATTCTTTAGAGGTCGAATTTGGAAATACATCTTGTCAATGTTTTCCTTACCATAGGTAATGTTTTAAAAACCCTTCCTCAAGGAAAAAATTTCTTAATTTATTTTAATGACTATGTTTTTATCCCCAAAAACATTAGTTTTAGAACAAGAGTATGTATCTAAAATATTTTTCATTGAAATTACATCTTCAAAATCCTTATAAAGTTCCTCATTATCTGAATTAACTTCCTCAAGGTTTTTGGAAATACTTTTAAAATCCTTAATTTTTATAATTATTATAAAGATCAAATACTTCTTTAGTTAAAATATAAATTAAAAACAAATTATCATGATTTTTCTTGAGTTTAGAATTTTCATTCTCACGACGTTTAGAAAACCTACACACTTTTTCATTAGTTGGTAATATATTATCTTCATGAGAAGAAGATTCTTCATATGAAGACATATAGTATTTTTCATCAGTAAAATTTTATTTCTAGGGTATATTAGTTATAGATTCTGCATTGTGTACCTTGGCCATTAGAAAATGATTTTCATCGGGTAGTCTGCCTTGTAGACCAATGTTCTTCTGAAAAAAAATATTCATAATCTAAGGATTCATCAGAAGAGTCACCACCATTGGCACTGTTGGTGCCATTGGATTTCAAAACATTCTTAGCTTTAGTCTTGTAATTCTAATTTTCTATTCCTCCCAGAATGCTTTTACTTTTTATCCTTTTTCTTAAGAATATGACAATTCATCATGATATGCCATGATAATTTTAAGTCATAACAAGTGATTTCTAAGTATTTCTGTATATTATTTCTTTCTTCTTATATCTATATAGAAAATAATTATTTAGAACTATCTTATTCATTTATTAAGCAAGATTATATATTTCATTATTAGAATGTTCAGATTCACTAGATTCATATAAAATAGTGACTTCCTTATACTTGGATCATGTAACCCTTTAAGGAGTCTTGAATTTTGTAGTAGTAAAGGCTACACATAAATTTCCATTTTTATTCTTAATAATATTATCATCTCTTTTCATTATTTTCTCATGTTGAAGAAGAGTTCGGAAAAGTTCATCATGTGTAATTTGGGACCCTTTAATATTCTAAGAAATAGTTGTTATTTTATATTCCCACTCATTGGGAATGATATCTGTAATATTTTCCACAAGAACTTCATCATCAAGTCCTTTCTCACCCATAAATTGAAGGATACTAACAATAGTCATAAACCTCTGTAACATCTTTCATACTGGCTCTCCATAAGGAAATAAAAGCCCATGATATTCTGCTCTAAGCATAGCTCTTGTAGTTTCTATAACATTTGATGTAACAAAATGAGTTCGAGATATAGTTAGCAACATCACAAAAATAAATCTGACTATATATCTTCCTGGTCATGGAACACAACAAATTATTGTGTACCTTGTAGTTTAGTAGATATTCTGTATTTTCGTGTTTGGTAAAAATTTTGACTTCCTTATCTGGAATATTTTAATATCTAGTAAGCATCAAAAATTGTCCACTCTAATATTAATAATAAAATTATTCATATGATATCTCTAATATTCATAATCATTTTCATTAAATATAGGTGGCCTAGTAGAATTTATATTGTTAATTGAACCAACATTCATTCCTGCCATCTACAATAAAATATCCTTCCACACAAAATTATTAATAGTAAAAGTTTGAAAACAAAAATAAAAGAAATAATAGGAAAGGAAAAATTTATAACAATTAAAACATTATCAATAAAACTTTATATGTGAATATAAGTATTTCAAAGACCTCCTTTGATACCAATTGTCTGAATAAAATATGAATGTAGATTCTCAATTACAAGTGGGGGGGTTAATCGTATGTTTTAAAATATTCGTTTTTATCTTTAAAGAAAACTATGTTTAATAAAGATAAAAAAGGTAAATTTAAAAGACCTCTTTTAGTTCTATAAACTTTCTTGGTTCTGGAAATATAGTTCCAAAAAAACATAAGGAAATTTTACAAGGAAAAGATTGCACGTTAAAGTGTATAAAATTTGATTTATTAGAGTATACCAAAGTAAAATAAAGTAAAATAAAGTTACACTTTATTTTTTTTATCAAAATACATTTGAAATAAATTTTAAACAAAACAAGTAACAAGTAAGAAATATTTTAACCCAAAGAGAAGGGTATCCAACAACCTTGGATAAAGGTCCGTTGATATATATTTTCATGAAAGAATGTATTACCAACACCAGGGTAAGCCCGCAATAGGAATATCAGAATCTTTCTAGCTATCCCCGCAAGACCTAGAACATTTAGGTAGTCAACACATCTGTCTTTCGATCCACGAAAGCCATCGATTGATCACAAAAACAATCAGAGTCGCACTAAGCACTCTGAAAAAGATGTTTAGTATATACAAGGAATGAGAATCTATCTCTCTAGAAATTTCATTAGTAGAATGAAATCTATAGAGTGATCAACAGGTTATTCTCGGTTGTTATGATCTCATTAAAATGAGCTCTTATTTATTGGAACTTCTACAATGGTCGGCTCCATCCTCAAATGGTTATATTTTTCAATCAATCTTAGAGGGACCTATACAGGTGTCACTGAAACAACATTTAGTTCGAAATAGATTGTACGACATTGTTCGATAACTATATAAAGTGTAAAAAAATTAAAGTTTCTTTACCAAATCAATTTTTCGTAGTCTATGGAAAAATAATGTTCATAGTCTAACCAAATAATAATTTAGAGACTGTAAATCACGAATATTTGGATTCTATTTTACAAGGAATTTGGAACCTAAATTCTATATATTTGGGAGTCTAAATTCCAAAAAATTCAGAATGTTAATTCTGAGCAATTAGGAGTCTAAATTCTGAGGAATCCTAAGTCAGAATTGTGCAGAATTAAGAGTCCAAATTCGTAGGAGCTCAGAGTATTAATTTGAAGGAATTTAGAGTCTGAATTCTGACGAATTTGGAGTCAGATTTCTTAGGTATTCAGACTTTGAATTCGAAGGAATTCAGAGTCCGAATTTCCAAGAATTTGGAACCTGAATTTTATAGAATTTGGAACCTGAATTTCAGAGAATTTGGAACCTGAATTTCATAGAATTCTGAACTTGAATTTTTGAGAATTTGTTGTCTGAATTTCAGAGAATTCAGAACCTGAAAATAGAATACTCAATATATAATAGTTCATAGGATTATGAGGTTATTTATGTGAAATTTTTTTTAGACTAAGGAATAAAATGAGATATATTTATAAAAACAATAAAATGAACAATGAAAACATATGTTAGAATAAAATTTCCCTGGAGAAGGTTAATTTCCCTTATTAAGATAATTATTAGAGAAAATATAATTTTCCTTAAGATAGAGTGTTTGTAATTTTCAAAACATAGAGGAATGATAAATTCCTAAAGAGACCTTATTCACTCAACAACGTGCACCCCTCACAGCCTCAATAAGTATCCCACAATGTTTATGGACATGTTTTAGGAAACCATGTCAAAACTATGTTAGAAACCTATACTAAAAAATCAGATCTTACCTTATGGGCATGTGGCATGAGGTTCTCATTTAGGGAAGACTATTCCCCTTTTTTTCTCTCTATCAAACCCTACATGTTTACTCTTAAACATGAATCTAGGTGTGTACGGTGTCTACTTACTATGTGGCCTAGCTTCCTCTTCCAAAAACTAGGCCTCCATACTCTGAACAATCCATGGACACCCCTAAAACTCTTGTGAAATGAATAGGAATTTAAATTTGGTCAAATCAAAATAATTAAAATTGAATTAAAAAGATCTATACCTCATAAAAAAATTGTTTTATCATACAATATTTTACCATTAATGATATTCATCCCCTAATTACCCTCCAATGGTGGCCGTGAATCATCTGAGAATAAGTCTATCCACTAGGCAAATATTTTATCCTCCATCCCCCATGTCTCATCCTCTACACAACTATTTCATTATAGAACCCATAAAAGAGGAAATAACTGGACAAAGAGAGACTTATTTTTCTGATCAACAATATATATAAGATGATCCTTGAAGGACCATCAACCTGTAACTCAACCTCATTTGTATGTAGTGTTTGAGATAGTTCTGAATGATAACATCAAAACTGAGATACAAGGAAGAAATTTTATATATCTTGGTCCTATGAGGTAACCTCAACTAACAGCCTACCAACCTGACTCTCTCTATAATATCAAATGGACCAACATATCGCAATTAAAGGATACTCTATCTCAAAAAATTTCTATTTCATATACATGGTGAGATATGTAAAAGCACTCTATCCCTAACGCCAAACTACAATGGTTATCGACAGTGATCGTCATAGGATTTAGGTCTATAATGTACGATATAAATCAATTTATGAATGAGATAAACCTCCTATTAAGTCCCTTGTAGGTGACATGGTCTTAGAAATGATACCTCTCATGCCTCTAATGAGCATAGAATCAATCAACATGGCCTAGCATACATGGTCTCATAAGGTTCTATATGTATAGTCTCTTGCTAGCTGTTATAGTAGGAGAACATAACTAGGGGTGTATTTCTCTCCCATTATCCCACAAAGTCAAGGACTCATGGTCAAAGAATGTCCTATAAAAATAGTATGGTGCACTCTAACTAACCATAATTATGAGGGTGATATTATATTCTTAGAATAACCTATGTTCCCAATGTTCTCGACAATAATTTCCCAAATAGAGATGCAAACTAGTCATCCCTATCACATACCATAGTGTGGGGACCCCTATGAATGCACACAATTAGAAAGATATATAGTCACCCAAGATAAAATATTAAGAAGGTCTCCCTAAATGGATGGAAATAGGACAAATTTGTAAGCCCGGACATAAAAACCCATACAACATCACTACCTCATGGTGTCCTGAAAAACACATTCATTAAATCCATCACTACTTCCACTCGATAATGGAAAACTTTGGAAAAACCCCCATTGGTCCCTACTTTTTTCCCTCACCTAATGACATGTGGAACACATTGGGAAAAAATAGCTACCTCTCATTTCATTCTAATCCACCTATAGTAGTAACATAAATCTTAATACATCTTAATAATGTCTGGATGTACTACCCAAGATGAGGCATGAAACTCTCTCAATAACAACTCATGTATGTCTAATAGAAGTCAACCAAGACCATGTTTGCATAGAATTTCATCCTCTCTGGAGGTCCAACTAGGATGTAGGTCCTCACTTGCCGCACTCCACCTTATGACTAGGCCCTCGTGATCATATGAATATCCTGTTCTCACTGTATCTATAAGATTGGAATTCACTAACAATGATGAGAGATGATTCTACCCATGAACTTTCTACACCTCTAAGAGAATCTCTAAAGAAAATTCCATAAGATTTCACTCGCTAATGGCCTCCTAAACTGCCTATATTTGGGACCTCTTTCTCAGTTCATCAACAAATACATTTCCATTACTAATCATATTGGAAATATCATTGTCAATCGACTAAAGGTATTAAATACATATTCACTTCCTCGAATTCATGTCATGCTATGTAAATATAAACATGATGCTTTTGATTAATGTTTAAGTCATAAAATTATATCCTAGGAGATATTTCCTCTATTAGAACAAGTCGTATATAAAAGAAAACTAGCTCAAGATCATGTTTTTTGTAATTTCCCTTGTGTGGTATCATCTTATGAGACTCGTACGCCACAAATCACTCCAAATGTATTATGACATCTCCTAACATGGAACCTAATGCATCACCATGTATAGTATAGCTTCTTCCTTGCTCAATTAATATCATGATTGATATAGAATTCAATCTCCCTTTCAATAATTTAAAGGATGCATTGATGTTATATAACCATACAAACATCACACCCTTCTCATTCAAGCACATACATGGTTTTTCAATGAGTGATATGTATTGTATGAAATGATTGTAATATACAGATCACCCTAAGAAAATATGTATGTAAAATATTTTCTTTGGATTCTCCTAGGAATCTATAGATCTCTCTTGGAGATCAAATGATAATAATGTTTTGGAGATAATATGGCCCAAGAATTGAATATTATACATCGAGAAGTGGAACTAAGGGGCATAACATATAACTGATGCTCAATTAGTGTATCCAAAACCATATTAATATGTTTTTATGGTCATGTAAATATTGAGAATATAAAAATATCTCATCAATCGATTCTAACACTAATTAAACCACAGATTGATGTAAAAACCAATTCATCAGTGACATGAATACTGTCAGTGAGTTTATGATACTAAATGGAATAAATTGATACACATAAAGACCATACATTCTATGATAATATATACAAGGTTTTCCTATAGGTTGAACACTTAACTGGTGATAATATATCCAAAAATAAATCATTTAGAACCCTAATTTCATTGGATATAGTTAAAGAGATCATCTATCTTTAGAAAAGAATATGTGTTTTTAACCATCAATAAGATCAATTTCTAGTGATCCACACATAGTTTGAGGATTTCATCTTCCTATTCACAAAAAGAACTAGTGAACCCCATAAAGATGTATTGGGTCATTCAAACCCCTCTTTTTCAAGTCCTATAGAAGCCTCTTGAGCTCGTGAAACTCTATAGTAGTTATCCCGTAAGGAGAAATTGATGCTGGTGCAGTTCCTAGAACTAGTTTGATAGAAAATTATATATCTCTATTAGGAGTTAAACCGAAAAAGTAATCGAGGAAAATATCCTTGAATTGATCCACCACAGGAGGGAAATCTTCTTGACATGTTCGCTTATCATCCAGATATAAATTAGAAATCAGGGCTATCATCCCACCCATATCACGATACTCCGGTCTAGATCTACATTCTTAGACATACCATTCACCCTTGTGAATAAAAACCACACCCTCTGTTGATGTCAATCTAACCCTTCATTGATATAAATAAACAAATTCATGAAAGGGAACAATAATGTCCTTCTGATAATGACTTTAAACCCATCCATCTCACTGAAAAATAGTCCCATAAGAAGTGAAATCCACCTACCTAAACAGTGAATTCACTGGACATTAATAAATTCTCCAATATGATTCCCAACACAATATCATTTGTCATCACACCATCCGAAAATCAAACATTAAGCTAATGTAATTCTACAACTGGAATTAATATGAAGGAATGGTATGAATTAGTATAAAAAGAGAATATACTAGAGTGGAAGAAACTAAGATCTTACCTCCCACCGTAGATGGTCCAACACATTGCTCATTAGTTTTAAGTTATATAATATATAAATACCAAGAACAGTTTCCCTATGAAACAACCTACCTACAAATATTATCCCCACTATGCTGTCACATTAAAAATGGATCATGGATTCCTCGACCATAACCACCACATATTCCAAAACAACCAACACTACACCAAATCCCAGCCTAACACAAAGATACGAATACTACTCTTGATCCTAGAGTAAGAGTTGATCCCCTTCTACTGACTTATGAAGGGATGGTCCAATAGAATGGATATTCATGGCCCATCCTATCGCATTCACAGAACACAAATGGATCTCTATCACATTCACTCCTCAAATTTCCATGTCTACAGCATGGATCATAGAATACTAAACTAACCTAATCTGTGGACCCAACTTCCCTCATTTATGTTTAGTAATAAAATCTTAATTAACTATCTGAATAAAATTATTCCACTAAAATACATTTACCAGTTTCCAAATCATGTGATTGAGACCTTCCTCAAATTGTTTTTCCCTCTATGGCCTATTAGCAAGATAAATGAAACCAAATTTCTCAATCCTTTTAAATTTTGTTGAATACTCCATAAAGGTCACCAGTCCTTGATCCAAATACATTAAATCACTAGGTATTTTTTCTCTTAGACACTCAAGAATAAAGTAAACATAAAAATTGTATTGGAAATCCCAACATTTCATATCTTGATGCATATCATCATGGTTCAAAAAACCCCAACTACATATATATTCTCTCTGAAGAATAAATGTAATAATATTTAATCTCCTCTCAAAAGGTGTCTCTAGATGATCGAAGATTTGTTGAAAAGACTCAATACATAGCTCAGATGCCTGTGAACAAACATCTCCCAGAAAAATGTGCTGATGTTGCTGCTGGAACACACAAGCCAGCTCCACTATAGACAAGGTAGTTGCAGGGCTCCCTCAAAGGTCTAAATAATGAGTTAGAAACCCTAAAAAAAGGTTCATCAAAACCGATATCAGGTATAATTGGCATTTCCACAAGAGTTACTACCTATGGTTCTAATGGATTCTCAAGGCCCACCACCTATAGAGTATTCTCATCACCGGCCTCCTTCTACATGACTAGAGGTAGTAATAGAGGAATGTATCTACAATAAAAAAACACCTCAAAAATACTTATTTAGTGAGCTCATATCTAATTAAATATCACAGGATAGGTTGAATCCTTCCTAAAAACATGTTACAACCCTCTTCCTACTCTTAATTTCGGGATTAGATAAAAGGAACCATCTTATAAAATACCATAGATACTACCTACTTCCAAATATCATTTCATTTCAAGGTCTAGCTCCCAGTTTCACAACATGGGCCCTTTTATATGTACAATCTATTATAATTGACAAATCCTTTTTTGGAGACCATTCCATTTCATAATTTTAACTCCATTTAAATTCATTTTTTATTTCAATTTCATTAACTTGGATTAACTATTTGGATCACCACTTCATATCCAAATGGTTCCATACACCTTAGAGGTGAATGTGTGGCATCAATTTATTCTCAACCATAACATGTTCTAGTCCATGCGACTAATGGTTTAAGAATCAATGTGTCATAATAGACATTTTTGGGTGTCTACTATTGAAAATGTAGGAAAACAATATTTATACTACAACATGAACACTAAGTACCAATTATGTTACTCAATTTCTTATATAAACCATTGGTCAATAACATTTATATGGAACAAGGAAAACATAATAACATTCAGAATGTTATGAAATACATCCTATATGGAATGTAATATGCATATAATTTGAATCCTGTAAGGTTCGTAAAATGGTTCTTGATATGACATACCCTCATCTCATCATGAAATAGTAAAATACATAATCATATAGGAACATAAAGTATCAATTGAATCACCGAACAGTGGAATTAAATCAACTATAATAGGAAAAATCTAGATTAACATGTCCCATTCTATAAAATTTAGATTTTATTATACATATACACTCATAGGAATAATTCATTACCAAATTACAAAACTTCAAAATCACCTATATATCATCTCAAAATATTTAATCTTGAAAATAAAATTATATGATAAAACTTTGTAACATCCTGAACCGGGATCCACTGAACGGTGCCCTGAGCCAGTGGGTCACATGGAATCAAGCACGCTTCCATGTACACCAGAGGTTGTGGCCTAACAATGATTGTATAAGGTGGTATAGTGGGAATACTATACCCTCATAATCCTAGTAACTCATTTTTGTCTCCTATAAATAAATCAACTGAATAATAATGTAAATCAGAGAGTGATGGTAAACATTCAAAAAGATATAACAATCAGAATTCCAAAAGTTGTGTTAAATGATGTATGATGATCATGTCATGTATCTTTACAAAATGGTATAAAATACATGGAAATAGACATATATTATGATAAATTTATTAAAATAATATAAAAAATAAAATGGAGTTATCTTAAGATATCACCATGATCATAGCATAGTCCTACGATACCTTGTATCTAAAAAACAATCAAAAAAAGAATCATAAATTTGGTGCTTTCATTGGTTCTTATCTACATCAATGAAGTATTTCGAGGTACCCAACGATGGCCTGAACAGAGTGTGATATAACACATAGGTGGCCACCACCAATGGTTTTTATAACACGTCTATTCTGTGTATAAATAAAGAATTCGTGTGTACTATATAATAGATATACTAGTTGTAAAATAATTCCAAAGAATATTTGATCATATCCATCCAATCATGGATCTCTATGTACAATACTAAAGCAACCAAAAAGGGGGGGACTATAATAAAATACACATACCATGTCTATATGTGAATCATGGTAAAGAATCCTCAACATCAATTTCTATATAATCAAGGGTCATACCCCAAAGGGTGGACCTAATTTATTTTGACTAAGGAATCCCCAATGGTCTATGCTCTGAATTAATGTGTGAGGTCGGAAATGGATGGATCCATTTTAAAAATGACCATGGAATCCACCTCAATTACATGTAACATATTGATAGAAACTTATTAAATACTTGGGTGGATCCTAAAGAGCATGGTCGTAGTGCATGTACAAGTAATGACACTGAAATCAGACTCCATGGAGTTGCAATTTCTCTGGAATAAAAAATGGAATGGATCCATGGAGTATAAATTTACATGGAATCCTAGTGAATCTAGATTCTATGAGTGTATATATATATGGAATCCACTACTAAAATTAGTATCCATGGAGTAGAAAAGTCAATAGAATCTAAATGAATAAGGATCCATGGAGTAGAAATGTCCAAGGAATACACTACAAATTGCAATTCATAATTTCATCTCATAACCCATTTCATTATCATTCACAATACATGAGTCCATCTAACCAATTTTCATATGTTATATAAAATCCATTTAATCATTTAAACATCATGTAATCACATTTAAAAACACATAAAACATCTCCTAATTAATCATTTGTGTCTCATTCAATTATTAAACTATCCAAAAACAACTGGCGAGCTCACACTCACCAAACAGGTTTGTATAACACAGTTTAAATTCATCATAACATCTCATGAGTGGTAAGGGTTGGGTATAACAACCTCTAACCATATCAACATACAAATGGGAATCTGCAATAGCTTACAAAAAGTTAACCAAGTAATTAAAATAATTTTATGGGTAGCACTGGAAGATTATGTATTATGTAAAATGGAAACAAGGTATATAAAACACCATGCATTAAGGGAACATTAGAAACCACGTACCATATAGTCATGGTAGAATAGTCTTTTATATCGACCTCTGTTTTTTTCCAGATCAGGGGAAAAAGGAAGAATATATGAAAACCTTGGAAATATGTTTGATTTGTTTCACAAAAATAACTCCATTTATACAAATACAAAAGAATAATGATTAATGATGAATAAATACATACCTGAAATTGATCTAATGAAATTAATGGTTTTTGAATAAGATTAAAGATAGTGAATTATGAGCCAAGCCTATCTTTGTCTTGAAAAAGTTCCATGAGAGGATAAGAAATTTATTGGAGAATTAAATAGGAGGGGTTAAGATTTTAAACTCCATAGCAGAGAACATCTTTTTTCCCACCTATTAACTAGGTCACATGGTTTGGCCTCATGGTTATCCAAAATGTGTGCCAACCATGATCCCCTCACTACCACAATGGGGAACCCGCATAGTTAATGTTCACAGTCTAGGAAACCATTTGAAAACTATGAAGCATAACTCTACAAAAAAACAACAGTGCTTCACACACTAGAGTGAAACCTTGGGATCATGGTCAGCGAAACATGTCTGCCATTTTTACCCTTTACCCAACCTCACATAGTTATTCCTAACAATCCAACCTAGGGAACAAGGATTCTATTAACTTTACCATCCATATTCCTTTTCCATAAAACCAGTCCTCCATGATCTAAAAAATTTCTAGACACCGCTAAAACTCACTAGGAATTCTCATTAGGTCAAAACCCATAAATTTAAATTGAATTAAAAAAGATGAAAAACTCATAGAAAAGCTAAGGATATTAAGCAATTGATAAAAATAACATAAGAAACTGAATCCATTAGAAGTGAATAAAATAATTTCTACATAGATCAGGTAGTTATGTCTGTTAGTTGAACTATATGCTATATAGAATGTGGATATTAAGTTATTAATAAATTCCACATTTAAAAAATGAATTAGATCATTCCACCCATTAAATTTTATTATAATTATACAATTTGATTTTATTTTATTTTCAATTATATCATCAAATTTTGTATCTAAAATATCAATTCAATTCATATTTTTTATAATTAATGAGGTTATTCCTATAATTATAGTGATTTATAGCTTTATTAATTTCTATCTCTTCAAATATTAAATTTTTATAAGTTGTGATAGCTCACATAGTATTAAATCCAAGAAATTGAGTCTATTTGAAAATTGAATAAAAATTCACTTTTTAAATTATTATTTTAGAATAATTTAGTCATTGATAACTAGGTTTGAATCCATCAATTATATCTAATTAATGTGATTCTAGAATACTATAGGGAGACTGTTCTAGGAACAGTGGAAGCACCTTGTTGGGAGTAAAATCCTATGTTTTTTTCTTCTGAATTTGATGGATCCTTCTCCAATTGTGAATGATGTAAACATAATGAAAAATATTCCAATAAATATTGACATAGAGACGACCAAAACCCATAAAGAGGATATAATTAATGTTAAATAAATGATTAATTTAATTTAAATCATAATAATGGTAAACTCATTTTTTGTATAGTCATTGATTATGGGTTTTTATCATCCATAAAAACCTTTTAGAACTACTATTTATGAACTGGTATGATCCAACTATAGAATCCTTCTATTGATGATCCACACCTTCTTCTTTGATCTATAAACAACACAGATGGAATGTTAACTTCTACCACGATAGATATCACATCTTTTGTTATTCGTGTTGATCTCTTCTTGTTTCTTATATCATGAAGGATACTCTCATTTTCTATAATTCATGATATGAGGAGAGAACAGACTCAAGAGAGAAGTCTGTTAAGCATAAAAATCCGCAATTCTTCATTTACCATAAATAATAGACAAAACCATCTATTTATAGAGTTATGGTTAATGTTAGAATATTATTTAATTTATCAATGGACCTTAAATATTATAATAAATCTAGTCATACACCCATGCCAACTAAAAATATTAATTTATTATTTTATGGTGTGAAAAAATTGTCACAATGATAAATGTTATTTTACAAGCATGGAAATTAAAATTTTTTGTCACATAATATCTTTGTTCACTTGTCTTATTTTCAATTTATTGAATATTTGAATAAATATTTAATTAAATATTTCATTAAAAGATAAATAATTCATTAAAAGCATGGAGAGTAAATATTTATTAATATATTCAAAAAATAAAATAAATTTTTTATTCATAATAGGAAAAATAGTATTTTTTACCATTTATGGTTGATAAAACATTAATAAAATCATTCTTTTATCCTAAAAATAATATTTATTCTATTAATTAAATTCAAATATAATTCAATTGAGATTAATGGAAAAATTTACTTTGTTAACATCTAAGATTCTTTTATGATTCAATTGAAATGGTTTTTCAAAAGTCCAATATAACTATCTAAAAATAGGTAAGGACACCTAATAGAAAGAACTCAATGTCACAATGTTGACAACGACATTCGAGAACTCATGGTGTAATATAAAAACTTTTTTTTACAAAATATTATCATGTCATTTTCACATCTATGTCATTATCTTATATTCTTGGTACATTATTATTTTACAATATAAAATAAGTACATTGTTACACCATGTCCATGGAATTTTATAAAAAAATCTATTTCAATAAAATTTCTGAGACATAATATTCTAGAAATATGGGAGGTAAAAAACTTATGTCTAAATATATATTAATAACATTTCATATATGGTGCTCCCAACATACTATAATTACCATTAAAATAGGGTACCATGGTTTTAGTTATTAAATCTATGTATGTGAGTCATGAAATGAATTTATAAAAAATTTAAAGTGTATGTACCATTACACACGCTCTCATATAAGAATATATGAGGACAAATAGACATGTGGAAAACCTACTGGTGGGTCTGTTCTCGTAATATATTTTCTAGTAAATTACAATGTGAAAACATCATGACATGAAGTCTCATCCACTAATGAATATTAGAACCAAAACATTAAACATTCTATGTGCCCCATTATAGAATTTTATCCAACCACAAAACTATATTTAGGATTATCATTGGGTAATTTCATAGTTCTCATCAAAGAGGGGAACTTCTATGACATTATCAATGCAACATATGACCTTGTAAATTATTACATCAAAGTCACGAAGAATAATGAAAAATATGAAATAAAATGATTTATTAATATGAAAATCATTGAATATACATGTAATAAAAATACAAACATTTCGTCTAACAAAACAAACTCTAACATGGGGGGATTGATATGTAGTAGATATTCCATCACAGTATTTTTAGGTTAGCCAGTCAGAAAAAATAATGGGAATTCTTCACTTTCCTCATGGACTTGTTCCCTTATACAGGTATCGATGGACAATAGGAAAACACATTTACCATCACTATAATCGACGGATATATTTTTTGGATATGTGATATTGAATGAATCATATAAATGAAATCATGAATGATATTTTTCATAGACATAAGTAGGGTTCAAATACCATGAAATTATATCATTATTTGATCCATAAAAATCATTTGAACCAATATATATAAGGAACATATATTCTCAAATTTTTACATAAATATCCAGACCCATCATGAATAGTATAACATTTACTATGTATAAGTGTTTCTAGCTATATAGTGTGTACTTTTCATTTTCCATGATCAATATTTTATATAATCTTTGAAGGGGATGGTTTTGAGAAACAAAACATGGTTTTTGTTCTGGATTCCCTTCACTAGATTTCAAAGAGGTTAATTTTATACCTCTGTATTTTATTTTACATTCTTAAATTTTCATGATCCATGAATCTAAAATACCATTAATCAATGAATATATAGTTTCCCAGTATTCAGTTCATGTTCCTTCAACCTATTGAGTCTCAAGCCTCTCTCCTTTTGATGTTTATAGAGTTCAAAATCAGTCATAAATGGATAATATTTTTAGTTTTATAACATTACCCAAATTAAAATCCAATATTTAAAACAATTCGTGAAATTATAATCTATCATTAGTAGATAATACAATAATATTATAAAAATCCTCAAAGGGATGGTTCACATAGAATATGTTCATGATGTTTAGAATATAAAAGGAAATTTAACAATATAAGTGGGAATATGAGATGAAAAAAGGAATATATGTTTTTTAATAGAGGACTGAGAGTGATTCAAATTGTAATCTATGTTTTTTATGTCAAGGAATTATGAAATTAAAATGGATAGGCTAAGAAAACTACTAACTCATTTCAATGATTGGTCTGTGGGTGTATTAATGCATATGTGTACTATGAATGGTTATTTAACATATTTGAATAGAGAGTTACACTAAATTTATTTTAAAGGCTTATAAGATTATTATATCTTCTTATAATGAAAAATAGTTTACTTAGTTTGGTTATCGATGGGATCTATATGCTAAAAATATATCATAAAAAGGGTTATTTAGGATTTTTGAATGAACTGATGGTTATCACAGTAATTAGATAATAATTATTTATTCACATACTTTAACTAATATAATTTAAAGATGGATAGATCCACAAGGAAGGATTTGGAGATGTTTTAAGATATTTATATATCCTAAAATAACAAAAATAACAACTAGAATTGTGATAATTGGGATTGAATAGGGTGAGAAAATGATATATGAAGAGATAAAAATATATTAGTGAAGCACAAAATAATCATCACAAATAAGAATAAATATTATTAAATATGAAGAATATAATTCATATATAAAACATTCATGGAATATTTAATCTATTGAATATATTAATTAAATGGAAATTTTAAAATAAGTACTTATTAAAAAATTGACATCCCATACATATGTGAATGATCTTTCAACTAGTTATATTGTTTGAAACTTCAATTAATAACTATAGGAATGTGTTAATAATAATATCAAAATAACTATTCATCTCTAGATACATTATGAAAAATCAATAATGTAATGAAATGATGATATCCATGAAGAAAAAATTTCAATTATGAAGGGGAAAATAGAGTATGAAATTATTAACCAAACAAACCAATGAATTTTTCTCAAAAATTATTTAAAATGAATTTTTTAAAATTTAAATGTAGATCATGAAAAAAATAAATATTCAAAATAATTTAAACGTAAGTGAAACTGAAATTATTCTTTCTTGAGTTTAGGTTCGTCATTCTTTGAATGATATACAAATTCTTTTTGTAGTGAATTTCCAGCTCATTTTCCTAAATATACTCTCTCCTTCTCTTCTTTGGAGGTGTGTGGTTATCTCTTTCAGTTTAGCATTATCTTTGAAATTTATTTTTCCAGTTTTGAACTCCCTAAGTCTATTCCCATTAATATGATTTATAAATATATTATCAAATAGATATGATCTCCAACTAAACATTGTTCTTTTTTAGGTATCATCCCTATAGTTTATTTTACTATGTACTATCACAAATACGTTACATGAACTTTTCCCTCCTCACTGAAATTGACCAAACCATGTGAATCTTACTTTAACATAATGAAAAATAAACCCTGACTCATGCTCTACATAATTTTTCGTTCAACAGATTCTGTAAAAAATTCCAACATTTTCTCTGTGTATTTTTTGATTTTTGACATAAACTTGACATTGCATTGGATTTCACTTAGGGAAATTCGGTCACAAAAAAAATCCTACATTGAGAAAAAAACACGTGACCATTATCAAAATTGACATGCTCCATGCTAACCTGTATTTAATTTCATGAATTATTTCCAAAAATTTTCTATATTTAATTTAAAAAATCCATATGTTGTAGATTCCTTCCAAAAAGTTTCTTTCCAATATATCATACATGAATATCATTAATCATCCATGATCAACCTGTCTTGTTCCTTATCCAATATGATTAAGTAATTCATTATCATTAGTGGATATACCTTATATTGATATCTCAAACACAAACTATTTTTTCAACCACCTAATTTTTTTTTAAAAAAAAATCTTATTTAATAGAAAATGTTTTATAGCCGTTGAATATTAAAAATAAACCATGGTTCATTAGTCACAATAAAAAAAGAACTATACCTTTTATCCATATACAGATGACATCAATATCTAGATTTCTTAATCAAGAATTTTTCAGGAACAATGGGTGCACCCATCTCCAAGACTCGGGATATAGATTTGGGGAGATATGAATACCCCTAAATTTTTTATTATTTACCTACACTAAATAATAATTATTAATAAACATAACTTTAACTCACCCCAAAATCATAAAGATGTCTTTATCTAAGGTTAGGCTACAGACTATTCTCAGGAATAAAACGACTTCCGTCAAACATAATAATCTCTATTAAATTTTCATCATCAAAAAGTCAATCTTGTTCTTCAATTGGGATTCAAATTTAATATTCAACCCTTATTCAAACAATATCGAACTTAACAATGATTTGTAAATCTATTCATCTTAACTATTCCACATGGTTAATATTCATTAATTTTTTATCTTGGATCGAATAGTAAATTAATACATTATTGGATTTTCAACATGAATTTTTCATCAAAATATTAATTCATATACAATAAATATTCTTTAACAAGAGTCGACCAAGATTCAATTTTGGTTAATCCTTGGTGTGGATATGGTCAGCCTAAATTTGTATCAGTGTTCCTAGGGGGATTAAATTTATTTATACTTCAATGGTTTCATCTCATATGGCTAAATTTCCTCCCACATCATCTTAGTAAATAATATTTATTTTCACTTCTATCAATTCCCATTTAGTGTTTTTTGGATTTAGCAGTGTGAAGTGGTTGATGGACTCAACATCCTATTATTTATTCCAAATTAGATGGTAGTAGAATAATTGGAACTATTAGTAGTGGAAAGTGAGTGAGTGTTAACAGAAGAATTCATGTGGTGGTAGTGGAATTTGTAATGGAACGATAGTTGGTGGGATGGCTATAGAAAATTCATGTAGGAGTTGATATAGGTGCCAGTGGTAGAAGAAGTAGGTGTTGGTGGTAGAGGATACATTTGATGGTGGTAACACATAACAATGATTGTTGAAGTATCAAAGGATTAATATGTCATCTTGATGGTAGTATAAATTTCATCTATTGGAAGCATGACCCTATGGAAGTAGCACGCACACTGGTAGTGGGTGTGACATGAATGATATTAGAGTCCTGTACATTCTCATTAACTACCAAAAAATTTACATAATTGAAAAATATATTAAAAAACTAAAATACAAAACAAATCATTTATAATAACTCATTTCATCATCAAAAATACTTTAAAACAATAAAATAAACACAAATTTATTTTATAAATTTTCTCATAATATTAGTAAAATAATTTTGGAAATTAAAAATAAATTAATTTACAATTAATTTTATTTAATTTATAAAGAACAACCTAAAAGTTTCCCATTAAAATTGAATTAAAATTTTAGAAAAGGATACTATAAAATTTAATATAATAGTTCACATTGTCATGTAATATTGTAATGAATTAAAATTTCACATAAAAACTAACCAAATTCACAAAATAAGGGAAATAAGAATATTTTAAGTGAAAAAATTATTAAAATAACTTAACAAAGATGTGGAAAACATATTCCAAATAAATCTTCATCAACTTAACCAACACTTAATTAATTTACAATCCTTAATCAATCACTTAGTATAATTTAGTGGAATAAAATGTATCACAATATTGAAATAATGGGAAGACAAAAAAATGGTTTTCAAATTAATTACCCTCTTTGATTTTCCTATAGTAGTGAATAAATTTCTCCTCATGAAAATATTTTTTTCTAAAAATAAATTTATTATTTATATTTAACAAATATATTAGATATTAAATTTTTTAAAATGAATTAAATAAACATTAATTTTCCTTCAATTGAAATGCTAAAATTCCCTTAACTTCTTGGAGAACAAACTAAAACAAATAGTATCAATAAAAAGTAGGAACTATGTAATCGATGGGAAAACTCAATAATTAAATGATAGAATAAAAAATCCATCCAAAAATTTTGAGGATAAATAAATAAATAGTAAATGGAGGTTAAACCAAGATTATGATTTTCATTTCATAAATATTTTGAATGAATATATAAAGAGTTTATCTCGAAGAAAAAAGGTTTATACTAAACTAAAATTGTATAAAATTCATCCAATATTTTAATAAACACAACATTCATTCAATAGGGAAGAAAAAATGGTTTACCTAGTTGAATCCATGGGGAAATTTGAAATAACCCTTCTTAAAGTTCCAACATAGCATTTAATCTTAAAAAAAATAATGAAACACTGAAAAGATTAATTAAAACATAAAAAAACCATAAAATTTTGAAAAATAAGGGTATGTTAATGGGTTCTTAGTGAATTATCATATAGTTCAGTTTTTCCCCTCCCCCACACATATTATTAAAAAATTACCCCTTTTTAATATCAAAATAATAGAAATATTTAAAATATTTTATTTCAAAATGTTTTGAAAATTAATCACATACAAAAAATCCCTTTTATACGGGTGGAAGGATTGTTCATAAAACGTTTCCACACAACAAACCCATAATCAAAACTTTCAAAAAATATCCCTATTATCCATTTTCGAGTAATAATGTTTAGAAATATAATATGAAAAACATTATGATAGTGCAATGTTCAAGAGTGAATTTCAATGTATGCCAAAAACTAATATGCAGTGACATACATATAATTTGAAGAATTTTTTTAAAAAGTATCATTGATCAAAAAATATTTTTGAGAAATATATCATGTAAACAAGTTTCAAAAACCAAATGCATCATTAAATAATTAAGGACATTAATGAATAATTATACATACTAAAATAATTACTCCCCTATTTTAATAATATTAATCCATTTAATGAAAACAATTTTATCCTCCCTATAAATAATCAAGAAAAAAATCATTTGGTTTAAAATTTATCCACCTATAAACTAAATATATTAGTACGAGATACTATAATTTAATTTTTATGGAGAAGATGACTAGAGAGAAAGAATAGGGGAATTATTATCCAATTACACAAGATATATCTCCTCGATTATTTAAATAATAGTTAAAACTCATGGTTTTGGTAGATACCATCTCTTCATCCAGTCACTCAAAATTCTATGCTGACTGAATCCTATTCAGACTATTAAAATAACTCTCCATTGACACTACATGCTAAACATTATATCAAAATAAAAAAATAAACTAAATTGTTTTATGAGTAAACAATAATACTAAAAAAGATATGACCAATAAATAGTGGGAGTGAAATCTAGTAAGAATCTTTCAAATCAGTAGGGACAATGATCAGTATGTTAAAAAATAAATAGTTACTGAAAAAATAATAATGATAATATAAGTAGAAATTTTTATATCTTGAGTCAAATTTGATCTCCCTTTTCTTGATATTCAACTTCCTATTGGAATGAATTTACAGATATTTCTCCTAAAGATAATTCCACTTTTTCTCATATTGAGGTGGTGTGTTAGATATTTTAGTTTATATTTATTGAGGATGTTTCTATGTTGGGTGTCACACTCCTCAGGCTTATTCTTCTTTGTATTATTTTTATTTATATTTTCTAGGAAACAGATAGGATTCCAAACTTAAATTTAGTAATTTCATGAATATCATACATGTGGAATCATTTGAACTATACAATCATGACTGTGTGACACAATGTTATCCCTCATTACTAAATGGGTCAAACCCACTTGTGTCTTAATTATTCATCAATTATGTTGAACCATGATGTATCTTCCACTTGAATCACTATTCAATGAATTTCAAAAAAAAATCTATAATTTTTTCAATCAACTCTTTGTCCCTGGTATATCATTATCTTTATTTTGATTTTCACTAAGATAAAATAGGTATCCTTAAATGTTCTACTTCCACCCATAGAATGATCCCATCATTAAAATTTACTTTCTCCCATATAGACTCCATTTAGCCTCATGAATTATTAAAAAACATTCCTATATTTAATTTCAAGATGCCACATGTTCTAGATACAATACTAACTATTCCATCCATTTTAAATCACACAAATCTCTCTAAATATTTAATATCGACTTATATTCAACCTCATCTAATGACATTAAGTACATTATCTCATATGGTGGATCCATATCCCATTATGATCTCAACCTTAACCAATTATGTTAACCACATGGAAAAGTATTTGAAAACATATCTTTTTAACAAAACATGGTTTATGACCTTTGAAAATACATAATCAAACTCGGTTAATTAATAAACCTCAAATATAGACCTTTAGTATCAGTCCACATGATCTTATTGACAATAATACATAAAATTCCTAAATAGGTATTTCATTGGGCATAATGGGTGCATCCAACTCTAGGGAACATACCATTTCTTGGGGGAGCTATGAACCCCTATATGTTTGATGTGTTGGGAAATATGGCAAGTGACAAATGAATAAATGAATGGAAAAGATAATGTAGAAGATAAATACAATTCAATCCATTCAAACAATCCTAAAAAATTCAATCATATGTACAATGACCAAATAAATTAAGGAATAAAATATTTTGACCCCAGGAATTTTTAACGTGGAAATTCCAAGGTGGTAAATACCTCAAGACCTAGTCCAGAAAAAGGTATCAAAAAATAATCGATAGTATGAGGAAGATACTCCCAATGATGATTGGGATCTCAAAAATAATATATATGTAAAATAGTGTATCATAAGTAGAAAACAAATACAGTCTGAATAAACAATGAAACGAAGAATACTGCCGAATAAAGAAATCAAAATAGATTTAACCATGAAGACAATATGTTCATTTTTAGAACAAAGTTTTATAAAACTCGACAATCAGAATAATGATCACTGTTGATGAAACCAAATTAGAATAAATGGATTTTATGTTGGTTTTATATCTCAAAACAGGTTCCAAACCCTAGCTACAATACTAGAGAGAATATAGCCGCAACTACAAAAAATTTACACATCTAAGAAAAAGATTCATAAAAAAGTCAGTAACCCTAATCATTTCATTTTTTTGGTTTTTAATATTCTTAAATGATAAAAATTATGTGAAATATATGAGGCACCCCAAAAAAATCCCCTCTATAACGAAACTAAGAATCACTTCCAACCCTTAAATTAGTCGACAAATCTCGAATTTACCTCTGGGTAAAATATTTTTCAACATGTCTAAACCATTATAATCAATATGGATCTTCTCAAGATCTAATTTTATCGTATCAAGGAAGAAATAGATCCAATTGTCCCAAAAATGATATATTTTGACTTTCTATGAAAATCTATATTCTTTCACAATCAAATACCACTCTAGTTGTTAGAAAATAAAAAAATACATTTCTATATTAATATTGAGGTCAATAGTGAAAGATTATATCAAAAATATTATTTGATTTCCTTGGTTGTTGAAATAAACACATACTTAGTGGTAGATAAAGTTATATATCTCTTCAATCTGGACTACCAAGATTCTTCCCCCTATAAAAGTGATCCAATATCATGGTGTTTAATTCCTAGAATATATATCTCCTTCCATAACTAAATCTGAATAACCATAAATAATAGGTTCTTTATTTCCAAAAAATATGATCAGATCATAATTATCACTAAGATCAAGAAATATATAACTCACTTCTCTCTAATAATCTCTACCTAGATTAGACATAAAACTAATGACCATAACAAATCCATGAGGTATTTTAGGTGTAGTACACAACATCACATAAATGAAATAACCCATGAAATTTAAATATGGTATGTGATGTATAACTTTTCTCTCTATCTTCATCATTATATGGTGAGTGGCTAGTATTATTCCTATAATGTAAAAGAAAGAGTACTAACCAGCCCAGTTAATAGAAAAAAAATTATGAACCTTATCCATATATATCTCTTGAGACAATCAAAATTTCATTTCCTTTCTGTCATAGTATATCGATATGCTAAAAATCAATTGTGATGGCACCAAGTCCTTCATTGAAAAATACTAACAATGATACTTCTGAAATATGTAAATTCTAGAAGCATCATGGACAAAAAAAGAATATATCATCAATATAAAATAATAGGGTAATAAAACCATCATCACTAAATCTCTAACCAATAACATGATGATCCGAATATGTCTTTTGGAATCCCTAGTGTAAAATTATTCATTAATAATTCATATAAAATTTCCTCAAATCTTTCTTCAATCCATAAAAACACTTCTTTAACATATTAAATGATTTAATTTTTATAGTTTCCAAACAATCCTCTAGTTTGAACATATAAATCTCTTCCTCTAAACCTCCATGGAGGAAAGTGGTCTTCATATTCATCTACATAATTTGCAGATAAAAACTAGTATCCGTACCAAGAATAACATGAATGTAAGTAATATTGTCTAAATATTAAAAAATCTCATCAAAATAAATACCTTTCTTCTAATAGAATCCATTTACAACAAACCATTCATTTTATCATGGAATATAACTAGATTATTCATTTTTAATCTGAAAAATACATTTATTTTTCAAATATCTCTTAGATTTAGGTAACTTAACCTACTCAAAAGTGTGGTTTTCAAGAAATGATCTTGTATCTTCATACATTCATGGATCCCGTATGTTCTTATTATCAATTTACATCACCTCATCAAGATAATATGGTTCTCTCCCTTTATTTAGGAGTACATACTCATCAGGTGAATACTGAGTAGAAATGGTACAATGTCGATATGATCTCTTAAGTGGAACTGTTGTTTCATTAATAACCCATGGATTGGGATCATCATAAAAAAAGGTTCATCAGAAATATGAGGTCCATCATTTTCATCCTGAACATTATTATGCACATCAACATGAATATAAAAATAAAAAATATGAGGTAAAAGTGACTCAAAAATAGGCTCTAGACCAAAAAATCCATTAAAATGTGGAGATGATGACATTTCTCACTTATAAATATCTTCAATAGTAAGATCCTGCTTAAAAATTGAATCATGACATCTAAAAATTTTCTACAAATATTGATCATTAATGTTGTACCCTAGCTCATCTTATCCATAACCAATAATGCTACACTGTTGTGACTTACCATACAGTTTGAATCATTCATCTCTATAAACATGAACAAAATCCTCAAAACCAAAAACATGTAAATGATCATACATTGTCTATTTTACAAACCAAAAACTTATCCGGAGTGTCTTTATAGAAATAAACTATTGGTGATAAATTGATACAATATGAAGTATTAAATAAAGAATCATACAAATAATGTCCAAAAAACTTATCTTTCAAAATAATACAAAAAACTCTTTCAAACAAAGGATTATTCATCCACTCACTTAAACAATATAGTTATGGTGTCATAGGAGAAATATTCTAATATTGAATACAATCTTGTATGAAAAATCAATCAAACAGATCACAATACTCACCCCCATTTTCATTATGAATGCATTTAAACTTATTACTAGATTTCCTCTTTTCTTAAATAATAAATTACATAAAAACATTGAGTGCTTGACTTTTGGAATTCAAAACATAAACCCAAATATTATGTGATTAGTCAGTGATAAATGTCACAAAATAAATATTTACACTAAAGGTATTAGTTTTAAAAGGATAAAAAAATCATAATTTAGTAATTCAACTACTTGTAAATTCCTATGAAAATGGTGACTAATAAAACTCACCCTTCTCTATTTTCCATCCATGAATTGATCGCATATGTTCAATTTTACACTCTTCAAATATGGATGTATATTTATTCTGGAAAAAAATAAATTTCTCACTAATGTATCTCAGATTCTTATTCCATAACTTTTAAGAAATACTTCTCTCAATAATGAAGGAAATATCACATGAAATTTAAGCTCTAGTCTTCCAAAAACCCAATTGCATCTTCCCCAGATCCACAATCACTGATCCCATAGAAATATTCTCTTTACCATCACTAAAAGTAGTGATAAAATAGTCATATACAATTAAATGGGTTTAAATAATATTCAAATGAACATCAGGAACATTTCATACATTACTAATAACAATTTTTCTCCCTCTACAAGTGATTGCACCACAAGTCACTATTCATTTTCACCCTTTACAACACTGAATTAAATTGACTTTGTATTTGAAATTATGATTATTATAAAAAACATAACTCTATGATTGAATAAATGTTTCTTTTTAAATCATTGTTTAAAATGATTATTTCACTTGTTTGTATAATTTCATTTTAGGTGGAGGAGATTTAGAGGGCCCGTGATGAAGTTGAATGAAAATGAACCAAATTTCATGGGAGCCCAGGAAAACACATACACTATTTTTTAAGTTCTATGGTTTACATGATTCCAAATGGAGTGAGATTTTTTATGGTTTAAGAAACAATTTTTTACAACAATTAAAAACACACCCAAACCAAATTCATCCATTAGGTGGACCAACTGAACTGATCTATCCAATCCACTGATTTTTTACGAAGTCAAAAGTGGTGTGACGTGTTTCATCCATATCTCTAGATGTAGGACTCCAAATGAATCCATACATTCAATGGAGATATTATAGATGGTCAAAAATATATTTTTAGTCCTGTTAAAAGTAATTTAAGTCTATATGGACTCCAAAAAACATGGTTCAAGTAGTTTCGTGAAATCATGGTTCCAAAAACCACCTCCTACAATGCTTATAAAATTGAACTGTGGGTAACCTATTTGGAGGTTCGACAAGGTGGATAGTTTCTTCCTTTATGGAGTCCAAAATGTGTCCTCTACTCAATTTGAGTTGTTCTAGAGTCCATACAAGGTTCTACTTCATAAGGACATAGAATGTTCAGAAGATCGATTCCTTGATAGTAGGAAAATGGGGGATCTCTATATTGAAGATGCACTCAAATGAATCAATAAAAAAAAGATATACTAATGATAAGACTAAAATAATATGTGATAGTCTATAATGAGCATATCACCTGGAGTCTGAGGTAAAGCATCAGTTTATTGATTAAGTACCACCCTACCCAATTCTTATACTGCTTCTCAATAGTTAATGGTCCTGATCATTGTAGAAAAATCCTTAACTCTTTTCTAAGTAGTTTCTAATGAGGATGATAACACTAAATGATCATAATTTTAGTGAGCAATGATCTCCTGATGAATCTCTATTTATACTATAAAGACATCCATTTGTGTGTGAATCATAGGGGAGTCCCATCGAAATCGTGAAAGAAACTTGTCATTATATCCAAATATTTCCATGTTAGGATAATTTTTAGCATGATTTTGTATAATTTTTGATGTTCAAATCCTCCTAGACCAAATTCATGAAAGAGTTAGAGAAGATGTCATTTTTTTCATGAATTGTTTCCATGGGAGTCTTAGAGAAAAAAGTGTGAATTATCTTCCATATTATATTATGATGTGTCTGATTCTCTACAACATCTGGAGTAGGTATGTTATAAGGGAGAACAACCAGTTGGGCCAGTAAAAATTTAAGATAGGAATCCACATATAACATTTTATTAAGATATTCATCATCCATTTCTCATATTTAATGAATACATTCCTTGAATAATTATTCCCCATTAATGGTATGGTTGTCACTAGGATATGTACTCTTCCTTGAAGAATCTCCCAAATATTGAATCAGCTCAATTTTTTGTATGGAATAAGTAGTTGGTAAGGAAGATGGTATATCCACTTGATAGACTAATCTATTCAGCACACCTCCTAGATAGGCCTCCACCGAAGCCTGGGAATAATCATAATCTATGAAGATAGAGTTTCTAGTAGGTAGAAAGATAATATTAGTGTCAGAATCCTCACATGCCAATATCATCCAAAGATGGATGATAATCCCATGATTTCATTCTCCCCCCACACCATAGAAGGGGAGGGTAAAAACCCTTTAGATGAATCCAAATTTAAAAGAAAACTAGTAAGGGGTATATGGTTGTTAATGATATGATCATCTATCCTATCCATGAGAACCCCATCCCAAAGGGAGATCTTCTATTATCGTTCATCAAGAGAGTCATCTCCACTACTAATAATTATAGAATTTGGAGAATGATAAAGCATGAAATTGAAGTGATAATATTGGATAAACATTTCAATGACCCCATCATGGCCTAGAAAAACTGACTTATCCTTGAATATGATCAACATCCTGGGGAGAAACAGGGAACCATGGATCCCGTTAGTTTTTTGATATCTTTAAAAGTGGAAATTATACCTTATCTAGTAAAATAAAAACCGAAAAGGCCCATAAATTATATAATGGATGTAACCATGTTGAATATTTCCTTGATACTTGAAAATACATCTAAGAGTCGATACATTGGGATTTAGAGGTCATCCATCCGCTTACCAAACTATCATCACTAGTGTGCTAACTCGGAATTTCTTGCACGTGTCACCATCCACAAAAATACAATAGTTCTAGAACATAGAAAAGAAACCAACCAACATAAGGCTTAGAGATATCTTCAGTATCACCTCGAATCCTCTTGTGGTATATTCTATATATTTTTGGATTTCCCAATATGATTTGATGATATCACAGTCCTTTTGATAAGGTTACTAGTGAGGGAACATAATGGTCGACTGAACTCTTTAGAGATATAGAAAAATGTCGATCTATTCATTCAAATAGATGAGTGATTACATATTCATCTCCTTATTTAACTTTGATCTAAAAATTATGAGCATTTACATTTTCAAAACTAGACTCTTTAAGAGGTCATCCAAGACATCAGTAGTTATAAGGAACTCATCACACAATTACCCAAGGGGGGATCCAACCTAGTCGATAGATATCCCATAGAATAATTCCTTTATATATTCATGACTGATGGAAGGATTTCATACCATGTAAATAATGACTATTAATTTCTCTAATAACATTCTATATTGGTAGATGATGAACTAAGAGACCCATATCACCTCATTATGATGGATAACAAGTAATTGGTCAGGAAATTCTAAACATGTCTACCTAGACCAGAATGCCCTTTCCCATTGATCAGAAAAATTGTAACCAAGATTCATTTACAATTTATAGCTCCTTCCGCTACAAAAACTTTTCATACAAATGGACAAATATGATTAAATGTATTTGAGAAATGGGTGAGCGGGTGAAATTGCATCCATGAGGGCCCAGAGTGGATTTATCAAGCATATAGGACAATCCATGGGAACATGATACAACCAATTAGATATCCTTAGATACTTTCATAGGAATAAAATTTCATAAAGTTAACACCTAAAAACATGAGAGATTTTAGGTAGGAAAATGGAATTAAACATCATCCATTAGGCTAACTCTATACAGGGGAAGACATGTTGATAATGGATATCTTTGAAATTTATATGAGAGAAGCCTTTTGAAAACAAAATTTTCATAATTAACATGATATCATGTTTCATCATTATGTTTCCTAGAAATAATATCCCTCTATCTAGCCACAATGAAAGGCATACAGGAGCTGGAAACCATTTGATCAAAAGCATGAATTAATTGTCAGATGAGCGGGAAACCTCATAAAATGTGATGTATAATCTCAAAAACATCATTCAAATTACAAGAACTAAAACTGGATTTGTGAATTCATATAGGATGCACTAATCACCTTACCCATGGATATATCAGATACCACATAAACCACATGACCGGTCATGATACTTGTGATCACATGACCCTGATATGATCACATGATATGCTTTATAGTTGAGTGGTCAAGTGATCAAACTAGAAAATCATGGCAAACCTACAAGATGGCCATAAATTCATGTACATAGGCTAAATCTCAATAATTAACTGATATATGATTCGTAATTAGTTCAAGAAAGTGTTTTGACAAAGAAGATATCATGAAATATTTCTCATGAATCAATTTTTTAAGCAATTATCATGATGAGTTATGGTGGAAGGTCTTGAAAAGGGTTTACATAGTCGAAGAAGACCCCAATATCTCCATAGAGTTGGATTAGATAGTGAATGATACTCCCTATATTCCACAATATTATGGGAAATCCATAGAAAAACAACTACCACCTATAATACCAAACATCACCCAAGACATAGATTAGTGGTAGCCTAAAAGTCTCAGGTGGGCATTTTCATTCCTCAGCAAAAATCCATATTTCTCGTGGATGTCAATTCCGAGGGGGAATTCGTTTATTCCCACAAAATGAGAATTTGAACATCTATACGTAATGAAATAACTAAATCATGTGTATTATTTTCTATATAAAAAAAGGAATATAAGGTGGAAAAAAACATTCAGATCACTTACTCTCCCAAAGAAATCATGATATCATGACCTTAATAATTTCATGTGAATGGGTCTGGAATAAATAATTATCTTAATGAGATATTTTGGATCCCCATTGACCACCCCTTGTTCTTGTAAGTTATTCCAATAAACTCGCTGATCATGAAAAGAATTCCAGATATGTTCCTCCATGCCATGTAACTTGTTAACCAGAAGGCTCCCAAAAATCATCCAAAACCACTATAAAATAAAGAGTAAAATTTTATAGAAGGTAGAGACCTTTTGAGTTCATTGATCTTCTTTTGATGTGCTGATACATTATTCAAGACCTTGTGATATCCTTGGTGACATGTCTACATTTCTTAAAAGAGACTAATGGAATGTCACCATCATCATAGTAATGGTCTTAGACATTTCCATTCAATATTGGGCTACCCTTCAAATACATATAAACATAGAGGGGATTTTCAAATAAATTATCACACATCACTAGATGACCCATTATTGGTCACACCACATATCGCAGGCAAAGGGAGTAATTTTATTCAATAAAAATCTTAGAAAATCATGAGATCCCTATCCATTATAATAAAAATATGTAAATAAATGTGAAAATATTTAATATTATTATGAAGTGGGGATATTTTTATATTCACATGATACGTGTTTTTCACCCCGATTGATCACTGTAAATCCCATGAAGGCCCTTTTGGCATGTTAGAATGATCATACTGAAGCCCTCATGACATGCTACCTTTGTCTCATGAATGATCCCAAAAAATAATTTTCAATAATGTGAAAACCATTTTAGATGAGTACTAATATAGTAAATACCACTTGATGTTCATATATAATCTTTCTTGACAAGCTACATTTGTATCGCTCATGAACCCAAAATATATTTTTCAATCATGTGAAATCTTTTTTATAAGAATACTAATTTCCTGAAGAACTCTTTATCATATGATCAATGCCTTATGGAATATCCAACACATATCCCAATGGTTATAAAAAATCAATATGATCATTCTATGTCTAAAAAAATTTAAAAGGAGGAACATTCTCATGGTTTTTATCACCAAGCGGTGCCATGGATGTCCCAAGACAAGATCATGCAAATCAAGTGACACTAAAAACCTCAATCGACACTAGAAAAAATCCATGAGATATGCAAAATGCTAGGAGAAATTTAAATATAGAATCAAATACAATAGATCCCCCTCCCCTTAGCATAAAAAATCCACAATCAATCGCACACAAGAGTGCATGAGTGGATTTCATAGAGAGGTTATTCACCCAATCATAATTTTATTCCACTTGGTAAAATATAGATAATGTACTAATGGATTTCCTAGATTTCATAGGACATTTACGTGATCACACTATAGATCACATGAAATACTTCTATTGTGTAATTTAGATTACATGAATGATGTCCCACATGTTAGGTGGGTCATCAAAAACCTAAAAATAATCTTACATTAGAAAAATATGAGGCACATATAAAATAAAGCATATTAGAAAACACTATAGAAACATAGAAGACATATGCATATATTTTTTTTTGGATTCTCATGTGCTTCACATAACCAACTTAGATCATGCGACAATGCTGGGAAAAGTCTCCCCAATAAAGTGATGCTGTATCGATATGTAATATAAATCCCAAGATGTTACCCATACAACAAATAATGTTCTACAATTATATATCGGAATACCAACCAAGTCTCCTAAATTCCACCTAGATTTCTAGCCAATCCATGCAGTGGCATCTAGAAATGTCTCCCCAAATCATGCAATGACAGTGGGACATGTTGTGTAGGTCTCACGATTAAACCAAGACATCTCAACTGGTTATCCCAGTGTCCCTAGAACATGAAATTATTGAAATTTTAACTTCCTTTGGAAAATTATGTCAAAACATGTAGCACCCACCACACATTTCATCCAAGTCTAGAGACACCCTCCATCCAAATTAGCCTTGATCATATGATGTCCTCTAGAAAAGTCAACCAAGTCATGTGGCACCCTCCTTCTATGTCATCATTGATCATGTGATGGTCTCCCAACATGTAATTAATCTCATGTGACATCCTTAAAAAATTCAACTACATCATTAAAATATATTTAGACACACTCTCGATGAAACTCAGGAATGTAGGGACTTCTTCAGACATCTTAAGAAGATAATCAAACATGTTAGGAAGACAATCAGGGACTGAAAAGAGGACATCCCATGACATGATAACCATGTCCAATGGATATATGTGGGAAAATTCTATTTTTAAGATTTGATCTAACTAAAATATAATGAATATTATTCCATCCATTACTTGGATACATAGTACATCTTCCTAAGGTCCGAGCTAAAATGGGAACCCACCTTAGTGTAAGTCCCTCGATGTCTTAGGCATTCTAAACATTAGGACCCAATGAAACCACTGGGATGGCCATTCTAACTCATCCAACATCGAATCCAGAAGGGAGGTAATCTATGATAACTCTAATTACATCCATAATCAGTCTAATTAGGATATATTCCCAAGCCCAGAGCTCTATATTAAACATACGAAGGGTTTCCCCAGCATATATATCCCACATCTATATGCATTGAGATTGATTACATTCTATCCGGTGTTTCTCACAACGAGCACATATCTCATAAGATTATGGATTTTCAATGATAATTTTATTCACATCATGAATCTCTAGAATATAGGTTAACCATAGTATGTAATCCCCAATCAAATTTAAGTATAATGACTCTGATTCCTTCTATTAATATGATATGTTGGATTCCTCTCGGAGTCCCAAGCTTGATACCTCATGCCTAAGTTCCCCATTTATGTCCTTTCTACATGATGGTAAAATACATTGGTTAAACAAACTATATGTGATATTATTCTTGTTATAGATAGTATATGTAGTATGCCTCATAACGGCTCAATCCCATCCTTGAAATATTAATCACCTCCTTGAATGAAAATTAAACCTGAAGTGCATGTTTATATGTCATCAAAATATAAGCAGCTAACTATTAAGGTAAAATGGAAGATGAACCTAAGATAAATACATACGGACTCATTAATAGGCCCCAATTTACATATGTAAGGATTTGATACATGATAATTTTTAGGGTAACTAGTCCTGTATTAGGATTTTTAATAGATTCCCATACATATCATAAATCAATAAGAGAGTCTCATAATAGACAACAACTCCCAAATAAGTGTGTGATAAACCCAACCTCTCATCCCCTCAACCAATATGACATCATAAGTTTCATTGGGTCTAAAAACACAAATGTCCACCTACCTTTGGAAAGTATATCTAAACCCAGTTATGGATGAGGGAACTGTTGGGAGTTTATATGGAAGATAAACATTATCATTGAAACTGATTTGAATGATTGTACAAATATCAAACCCCCCAATCAAACCATTGAATGATTTTTCCCACCATACGGGTGATAAGAATAATTACCATAAAAAATATATATATTTATATATATGTATGTATGTTTATATATATTTATAGTATATACATTTATTTATATATTATATATTATATAATATATGGACATATATATATGTATATATATTTGTATATGTATATGTATATATATATTTGTGTATATTTATATTTGTTTAAATTTATATATATATATATCTATTTATACTCCTATATGATTATATTCAGTTATATATATATAATAAGTAAATTTATTTATAGTTATACACAATTATAGATATTTATATGTATTTAGGTATCTTTATGACTATTTATGAATAATTATATATATATATTATGTTGGTATATATATATATCTGTGTGTGTGTGTGTATATATATATAAATATTATGTTGGTATATATATATATATATCTATGTTTATATATATATATATATGCATTTATATATATTTATGAATATTTATGAATATTTATAAATATTTGATGATATTTAATACTTTTTGTTGTTATACATATGTATATATATTTTAAAATAATATATAAATATATATAAATATATTAACATGGGAACAAACACAAACACACATATATATACAAATTGGTATTTATTTATAAGTATATATATGTATTTATATACATTCACATAAATATAAGTATGTATAACAGACATTTTTATATTTTTCCAAAAAAAAATTAATTTATATGTAATTATATTTTTATGTGTTTGTACTTATTACTTTTGAATTAATATATGTAAGAATATATTTCTATTCATATGCATTTATCATTTTACATTTATATATTAGAATATTAAGGTCTATATAGTCACCACATGAATGGTTGGTGGGTTGTTGAAGGCTTTGCAGAAGAAGGGGTTCAACTCTAACCCAAAAAAATTTATGTCTCTTATAATATATTGAGATTTTAAAATAAAATTATATACAATAAATTGTACGACACACAACACTAAACTTAAATGAACTGTGAAATATTATTATTTAAATTTGACTATTATAACCTAGCCGTTCAATTGGAATGTATGAATAAGGGTATCCAAATATTGAAATATATAAATATATTGGTCATAATAAATAAAAATTTATTTATTAATTCTTAAAACTTAATTATTAAATTTTTATTTGTCACTTTATTTGTTAAGAATATGTTTTCATGAAAATTGTTTTTTATTACTAATTATGAGAATATGTTATAATAAATTTCTAGAAATTTTAAAATATTTATTTGAAAAAATTTACTTAATTTTTGAAATAATAATATCAAAATTTTCTTAAGGTAAAAATTTTAAAATGTTTTTAAATGTTTGATTAATTAGAAAATAGTGAAAAAATAAGGATTTTTATTGAAAATAATTTCTTAATTTAAATAATTTTAAAATTAAAATTATATTTTAGAATAGTTTTAAATTTTTATTTTTTTTTATTAAGAATAATAAAATTAGAATCTTGGGAATAAATTTTATACTTGAATTAAATATAGAAACATTTTTTATATAAAATAATATTTTTCAGAAAATGTGTTTGTCATCGTGTTTTATTTTTATAATTTAAAAAAAAATTATTCCAAATTATAAAAAATTAATGGAAATAAAACACTATTACTTAATTATTTATCTTTATTTTTATGTGAAAGTATAATTTCTCAATAAAAATAACTACATAAAATTATTAAAAGCTTTACGTAAGGAGGATAACCTCTCTAATAGGTTGGAATATTGTTTGGAAGATTTTTGAAGTTAGGTGTTGAATTGTCATGGTATTAACGGTCCTGTAGAGCCTTGGTACCGATATAATAAAAATATTACAAATGTTATATCATAAATAGATGATTTTTCCCAAATATTGGAATATATCCTAGATAGATTCTCAAATAAGAAATATGTAACCACCATTAGTTCATAGATGTATGATTTACTCATGTAGAGACATAAAATCTACATGAATAAGAAGTTTAATTGCATCACATGTATGGGTGATAGTAATTGGTAACTTCACATTTGGTGGACATAGTAATAATAATCTAATTATTATTATTATTATGTAAATTAAGGAAAAAGGATTAAATTATTCACAAGTAATTAATAATTTTGTTTCAGGGGAAATATTGGATTAGTGGATATTTAATTTGTTGTGAAAAGTAATAAAATAGAATTTATTTGATAAAAAATAGATATTATTGATTTCACTATATATATGAAATTTTGTGCATTAATAAAAATATATTTACTTTTATAATCTTTTAATATAATTTATATTTGAGAAGTTAATGGTTGCAATTATGATATATTTCTAATAACAATAACTATTATTGTTTCTATTACTATTATTATTAAATTGGGATGATAATATTTTTTTGTGATACAATTGAAATATGTATATATATGAGGGTTAAATAAAAATGTGTATATATGTATATAATGTGTGTAAATATATATGGGTTAAATTAGTAAACAAACATATATATATATATATATGTGGGTATATATATGTACATCATAGTGTGTGTGTCTATATATATAATGTGGTTATATATATACGTGTATGAATATAAATACACACTCACATAGATACACAATAACACACAAAAACACACACAGATATATATATTGATATATATATGGGTGTATATATGTATATATGGTTATGTGTGTGTGATTATAATGCATATAAATACATAAATAAATATAAGCGTGCGCGCTCACAAATATATATATGGAAAACATTTTAATATATATTAATGGAAGATTTAAAATACCTAATAGGGGGTATTTAAAATACACATTAGTTGATCTTAGATATGGCACTTGTAATTGAATTGGAGAAATAAATAAATTAAGAGATAAACTAATGAAACAATTAGTTAAGGGAATTGGTAAAAACTTGAAGGGGAAAAGGGAGGTTCATAAGGATTCTCACAAAGGAATTAATCTATTCATGCATACCCCCTCCCTCCCATGCCTCTCTCTTCTCCCCATCTCTCTTATTATTTTTTTAATTTTATTACTATTCCGATCATTTATCTTCAAAATATTTCGTGATATTGATCAGATTGATTTTATAAAAGTGGCATTTGGTTCATCTCAACAAGTAAAATTTCAATCCATAATTTTATTTGAAAGGAATAATAGATTCCATCGTACCATTGAACATGGATGTAAACCCTTTTAATCAAATAGTTTTCCATCATAAGGTGGGATGTTTCTATCTTCTTAGCCATGTGTTCACTCTTATTTCATTGATAGTTGTATTTTCTATAATTTTGATGACTGTTATTGATTATAATCTCATGTGGGTGTGTGTGTAGCTTGTGAAACCCTTCGATGATTTTCGATTCCATGAGTGATACTAGAATAACTCATTCCATGTTTGATTTTGATAATGTGTCATTATGAATGTTTCTATATACTTATGATAGTAGGTTTTTTTACTTGTGTGGTCACCTTGTATTTGTATTACCATCCCTTGGTTATTGTTAGTGGTACATGAGATTAGTGGATCATCATAACCTATTTTTCCTTTATAAGTGTAGTGTGAAGACTTATGATGATGGGGACGAGTGACATGTATATAGTGTGGTGGTATGAGTAAACCATTGAGGAGTATTGTGGATGCAATATATGAACCCTTGATTTTTTAAATACAATACTCCTCAAGTTTGGCTAGTTTATGTGAGTATTAGATATTTTTTACTAGAGGATAGTGAATGACATGATCCTCTTAAGGGATACATGACATCAGGTATCATGTAAACACAACCGTGTGGGGACCTCATACATCAGTTTGTTTGTTTACTACCGACGTCTTCCTTTATTCTTCCAACTTGGAGCCGAAGCATGTTTGATTGGCGGTTTATGGAAACATGGTTAGAAAAATTCCACTCAGTTTTATATTATATGTTTATTATCATTATGCGTTTACTATCATTATCACATACAATGCCTATACTTTCACTTCTATAGAACATGGATTAAGTAGGACAAACTTTTATCAATGAAAAACAGAAATTGTTGATAAAAGGGTTACTTCTATCAGTACATGATAAAAGCACTAATAATGGTTAATTTTATCTCTAGAAAAGTAGTGCTGATAAATGTAAACCCTTTATTAGTAATTTTTTTAGTACTAATAGTGGTTGATCATTATGAGTGTTATTGTAAGCACTGATAAAAAAATTTAATAAAAATATAATTAATAAATAAAATTATCATATTTATATTCAATAATAAATTTCATTTATATAAATTAATTAAAAAATACAGGAATATAATTAATATATATTACATATTAATATAAATTTTTTAATAATTCAAATATGTGTTAATCTTTTAAAAATTATTTAATTTAAATTTTAAATATATATATTATAATGTGAATATATTTATTAATAAATAAAAATATATTCAAATAAATTTATTTATAATTATAATTAGAAATAATAATATATTTTCTAAGATGATATATATTTCAAAAAATATATATATTAAAGTAATATATGTTTGATTTTTTTCCTAGGACCAAATTATTGTACATTAATTACATGAATACTTGATGTATTGAATAATAATTAAACATCATTTTATATATTGTTCATTATTCTACATGGATTTAATATAATAATGTATAGTGTATTTTCTTTATTAATAAGTCCATAAAACTTCCCAACTATAATGAGATTCATGAAGTTCTATGAAAGTGTTCTTAATATAGTTCTATAGTTCGATAACATTCTATGATGGGACTTATATTATTTAGAGCATTAGGAATAGGAGTTCATATGAGGATGAGTCTTCTTCTCATGATGTTCTCACATGGTAGTCTCCAAAACTAGATATTATGACGATATAATACCCAATATGAATTTCATATGTTTTGGTGTTATCATATATTTCTTTCTAAGAGCTTGTGCAAAGATCATTATAGTTTAAGATTATCATTAATGTATGTCATGACTTATGCACCTAGATTTACTTACCGAAACTATTACGCCTGATGTTAGCGAGATGTTGTATTTGTTGGATGTGTCACAATTGACAAGTCATTAATGGATGACTCAGGTAAGTATTTTTACCTTCCTTGATTATTTAAGTTTATATCTTTCCGCTTTGATTGGAATATAACCATCACATAAAACATCGATATTCATGGTTTAAGGACATGTTTATTTCCGATAGTCATTAAAATAGATATCAAGCATGTAGTTAGGTGACACATAAGTAAAACCAATTTGATGGGATATTGTGATAAAGGGGTTATATTTCAAATTGAGTGTTTATAAGTGGATTTCAACATTGTAACCAAGAGTTCATTCTATTGGGTTCCAGACCCACTACTAGAAAATAATATTTGACATTATGTAGTGACCTGACTTGGGAATCCTATAGATGGTGTGTACTACCCCTACATTAAAATTATTACAAGGAAAAAAATACCAAAGGACCAATTAGTTTTTTAGTCTTGGTAAACTACATACAAACATGTGTCTTGTCTCACAAATAAATACAAGAATATTAACATTTTATTCGTCTGAGGATAACCTTGTTCTATTGAAGATATCTTTGCATATCATTCTTAGTATACTTTATGGAACCCTTCGGTACGAAACTAAACAATGTTAATAACAAATGATATGTAGGGATTTGGTATATGGGAATAAATAATGAATCAATGAGAATAGACAATATGAAATGGTAATAACTGAAGACACATTCCATTTAATCAATAATATGAGAATATAGTGCACAAAAAATAATGAAAGGTAAATAACTAAAAAAAATTTCATTAAATCTATGAACTAAGAAATAAATACATCCATAAATATGTCCAATAAAAAATCTCATGAATAAATAGTAACTAAGTCTGAATAAGGAAAATGCTTAATTATTAGATGTACTTTTACCTATGTACTTGGTTCCATTACCATTAAGGGCATTCACCAGAATGTTTAGCATATCAGGTAAAACCACATCTAAGGATAGATAAACAACTCATCACATGAGAATACTAATGCATCGGGGGGGGCTATCTATAAATGAGACCCACCAATTTCATACGTATCCAAATCACTTCTCATATATCGAATAATCAATTTAAAATGTGCCCTATCAAATATCCATACGGAGTAGAAGATTCAGATTTATCATCAATTCCCAAGATAATAAAATAACTATAAAGTACGCACCTCATATAAAAATGTTATATGGTTTATGATATATTCATATACTAGATAACTGATATTGATATTTAGGGGAAACATAATGTTAAATGATTGCTAGAAATTGAATATTTTAATGGGACTAACAAAGGAATAAAGGATGGGAATTCCAATACTATCCAAGTCCAAATAAATTAAAAAACATTCATATGAATATTTAGGAAGGTATCAATATGATTTATACCCATTTGAGTAATAATAATGGTTTTCAATGATGAAATTATAGAAAAACATTAAAAGCATTATTGAGGAAAATATTGTTCTATTAAAAAATATTTTCTTTGAAAATAAATATTAAAAAAACATTTTATTTAATAATTATCTTTTTAACTTGAAAATAAATATTCAGTGGAATGATAGAGGGTAAATCTGTACATGTTGTATAATGTAAAATGAACATTGCTTTTTCATGGTAGAATGGTTTGAAATGTGATTTATCCAGAATGATACATGAATATTCCATTGAAAAAAAATTTAAAAGATAAAATTGGTAAAAATATATTTAATAAATATTTTTTTAATGGTTACAATATTTTTTCATTTTTTAGAAAATAGGATTTTATGAGAAAAATAGGTTCTCTAACTAAAGAGAGAAATGAAGTTAATTTTTCTTAAAAATTATTTAATAATCATTTTTAGAACCAAAGAGTGTAAAAATGATACTATTACATGGATAATTTCTTGAAAGACTATAGAGAAAAAATAAATTTGATTATTAATCAATTATCAAATAATTTATCCTAATGGAAATTCATTTGTAAAAAATCCCAAACAAAATGAGATTGTGAATTAAACCCTCAAAATGACCATTACGTTGACGTGAGAAACAATCAATGAATAAATTATGTGTGTATAATGTAAAAAACATAAAAAATTGAAATAAAACAATACCTATAAAAAAATTTATTACACACATAATATTTCAATATTAATGACAATAAGGAAGTAATATAACCCAAAGAATGAAATTGGCATAGGAAATTATTTTCCACATGGTAAATTTTAACTCAAATACACTTTTATTAAATAATTAAAATTAAAGGTAAAAATAAAATTAATATAAAATAATTCTTGATATAATATATAAAAATGGGTATTAGGTACAAAACACAATAGAATTAAGTTGTGTTAATGTCGTATGCCTCATGGAAGGAAAAGTGACTCAAGAATCTCTTACCCTACATTTCATTTTGGGTGAACATAAATTAAACTATTATATAATTGTTTTAAACATATAAATACTTTATTTGATAACCATAATCATATTTATAATATCACATATTAACTTTTTATAATATCTTATTACCCGTTTGTTATTAATCTTTCATTATTTTCACTATTTTTATTGTTAATTGCCTGGTTTTTTGAGAATGTTTTAACAACATACTTATTAATATTAATTATATAATTATTTCTTCATCTTTATAATCTAAAACATTATTTAAATATCATATATATATTATATATGTATTTATATTAATCCATAAAATTTGGAGATAAGAAGTGAAATGCACTATTTATAGAGACGGTAGGTCTTACGTATGCATGAACATGACTTATATTTCATTACCGTATTAAAAGAATGAAATGTAAATGATATATATGTATATTATTATTAAATTATAATTTATGTCTTATATATGTCACATTTTTTTGTTAAAATTAACATTTATATGTCCATGTATTGTGTGAATGAATTACATCACTTTGTTGAGGCGGTAGTCTACACTTCCCCAAATAATTTAATTGTACTTACACATAATTGAATGAATGAAGGTATATGCTCCATAAAAACTAATGAAGTTTGAATAAAACATAAATAACATATATTTCATATAACAACATAATTACCATTATAATTCAAAACCATGATAAATGGTAATTGAAAAATGAACAACATCATTTTGTGAGGGGATAGTTCTCCATAAAAGAACGTTAACATTGTTACCCATATGATGGAATTGTGTGTAGGTGTAGGTGGAACACATAACATTAAACACCTAACTATATTTAAGATAATTATTTTGTTATATAATCATGGAATAATAAGAAATTATTAGATGGAGAAACAAATAAAATAGAAATGTACATTGAATAATGTTACCTCTTATTCAGCTAAATCCTTTTGGTTTATATAAAAATACATTCTCGGTTTACTTTAGGACTGTTGGTTGGACTGGGAATCTAAAGTGGGGGTGAATTGAGTTCCTGTAAAAATTTATTTGAAAATATTTATTTAAATGATTCCACAAATGTAAAATAAAACTTCAAGTTAACAAAGGTAGTAAAATTATAATATCTTGAGAGTTAAAATAGTTTCGCAGAATATTGATTAATTATTTGTTATAAAAATAATAGATATTGATACAAATTTTAAAACTACTCTAATAAAGAAAAAATAGTTAAAACTACTATCTAAGACTAAATATCAATGTAAAATTTAGTTTTCTAAATACGAGTTTAAAGAGAGAAGGATTAAATTGAATAACATAGTGGATATAAAACAAGAGGTTCAGCCTCAAGCCGAAACATAGTGGTCCCAGCTTGGTGATCAACTACCACCAAGAATTTATATAAATAATAATTTTGATCCACACCCTAGATATAGGATAATAATAGTACACCATACTATCCAGGTCCCAAGACCTTTAGTATAGTTCTATGTGGGAACAAAAACAAATAGGTAACACATGAAAAATTCTACAATTCTTCTTGAGATGAACAATTATAAAGTGATAGTTTTTTGAGGATATATAGTATCCACCAGTTTATTACAAAAGACAATGTGTTTTTAGTATATACACACATACATCATGAATGTGTAATAAAAATTACAATACATAGAAATAAATATTAGATAATGTTTTGAAGGATCTGTGTGTTATATAGTTAATCTCTGGACTCTTTGGATGTAGCTAATGTCATGCTCAAGTCCTCTTCTTCAAACATACACCAAAACAATGTGGCATGAAGCACTATGTTCTAACATCCATGAAGATGAAATGTTCTTCTAGTTTTGGTTTTCTGGATACTACAAAGATTATGAATATTTGATGATCATTAGTTCTATGGTTCACAATATTTATAAATGAATAATTCCTTGTGTGTTCTTCTTTTCTATAAGTTTCTAATAGGGATCATCTCATATCTTCTTGTGTATGCATGTCATCACGTTTTTGTGCGTGTCTTTTCATGTCTATTTTTTGTGCTCTTCTCTGTGTATATATTCTTACATCCTAACAATAAGCATGTTTTAAGGTAGATGATGTACCTCCTACTTTGTACATCCTCTTTGAAGATGTCTACAAAAAGGAATTAAGATAATTTTTCTTATAAAAACACTCAAAATATGACCGCTAAAAATAATTTTAAATAAAATAATATTTAAACAGTCTATCAGTGAGTACTTTGTCATTATTTTCATTTTTTATTGACTCATTCCATTGGTGTGTCATTATTTCTATCTTTCCATGCATCATTGACTCATTAAATCAGTGAATCATTTTAATTGTTAGTGAGTCCTTGCCTTGGAATCACTATTCATTGTTAGGTTACTTGAACTGAAGGTGAGTCCTTTCATTGGCCGGTCATCAGCATCAGTAGGTCATCTACTTTTGTAGGTCATCTATCAGTGACTCGGTTGAACTGTCGGTATGTTATTCTGTCTGTCAGTGTTAGTCTATCACACTTAGAAAATATTTTTGTTTGGACTCGCTTATGACATAAATATTAACAGAACGTATTAAACATATATGATATCATTGATAACCATAATTATTCATATGGAAAGATAATCTATCACAATTGGAATTATTAGAGATTATTAATAATAATTGACATGATTTACTATTATTAAAACCATTTATACCATGAGGGTGACCAATAGTCTCACATGGTCCAATAATCTCCACTTTTTGATGATCATAAATCATGGAATTAGTTAGTGAAATAATTTTATATGGAATATAATCAGTCTACTTATCATCTCCCATTATTGTTGAAGTTTCTCAATATATAGATAAGTTTTAAAGATAAAATAAATAGTAATGGTATAAAAGAAAAATACATAAGATTAATATTACAGGTAATGAAATGAAGTATAATGCCAAACATTTCTCCCCACTTTTGGATTATCAAAAAGTGTTGGGGTGCTAAAATAGTTCTCACCCAATGGATTATAATCAAGAAAGAATAAAATAAAGAAGAAAAAATAGATGAAATAAAAGAACAATAAATTTCATTAAACAATAATGTATAAGGTGTTACAAATATTTGAAAATGATAACAAAAGTCAATCAAACATCCCAATTATAGAATGATCCACAGTACAAATCATGATGTTGAGGGTCCACCTTTTCTTAGATATATGAATAGAGGGTTTATTAGGTGGGGGTGAGATGTTGGAGGATTGAATGAAATTTTTAGTGGAGGTAGAATCACTACATCTGGAACATTAAGTGCAAGGTTGGGTTTGTGTTGAGACCAAACAGGAGGTTAAATATGTTCTTGGATCATTGAGAAAATCTGAGTCAAAGCTCGACCAAATAATAGTTAAGGAGAAGGCACTGATCCCACATGTCCAATAGGAGTAGTATCAAGAACTACAATCTCTTCACATTTTACATGATGGTATGGCTTCAACATCAGGATGAAATTCCCAATGATTTCACCGCCATACTTCATTGATTTCTCAATGTCATAATTGTTCTCCAGGATTTTCTCCAAAAGAAGGGTGAAGTCCTTAAAATTCTTATGATAAAATTTGAATTCTCATGTCACTAGAGATAAATATTGGTTCTCTATCAATTACCTAAAGAGACTGGTAAACTGATGTTTCGTAATGATCTTATTGAAATAGTTATCCACTAGTTTGGTGATCAGAGAATTTGCAGTCATAGCACTTTTAGAATAGAGTCTGACCATATCATGGACATGATCACTATTCTTATCAATATTTTTAAGGATTCAAAAACTAGAAGGATGAAATAGAGCTTTAAGTTCATCCTTAATTATAGTTCTGAATGCCTTAAGGTGTAAGATCTGAGAAGACTGACCATAGGTAGATGGAATCTTAGCAAGAGCTGAGGTATGAGACTTCAGAGCCTTAAGAAGTGTCTCCATACAACCATAACACTATAAGGTCAAAGTATGTATTTCAGAAACAATACATGTAATTTCTTTTTGTCAATATGGTATTTATTAGAAGAATTGTCTCAGTATTTGTAATTAAGTTGGGATGAATCTATTCTATTACATTATTTGAAAAATTAGTTACATAAGCCCCACTTATTCCCACTGTCTGACCTAGAACAGAAACTACTTTCCCTAGCCAACTCATTTCATATATTTCATATCTGAGAGTTTGTAATTCATCAATCATCTCAGTTTTATCTCTTCGATCTATTTGAATCTCATGAACCATCTGATATTGGACTGATATACTTATAGCTGAACAATCATCTTCTTTAAACCTTTAAAAATCATCATTAGTGACAGAGTCACTAGGATGGGTATCTGCCACTGAATATATTAAAACCATTACAAAAAAATCATCATATGAGTATTCATAATATAAACCCAGTTCAAGATACCATGGATTCCTTTCCCATTAAACCATTACATCTTCATCCAGAGGAGTGAGTGTGTCAGGTCTTACTCTTCTAAGTTGATGCTCTTCACCTGATTGATCTCCCCTTTCATGAGGCTCCCCCTCAATATGAGCTATCCTCACTCGTTTCTCACCTTCTGTATGAGGTTGTCTTCTTTAATATACTAACTAATGTATAAGAATTTCTTGAGTTTCCACTTTAATATTAGGTTCAACATTTTATATTACATCAACAACAACTTCATGAGATTTTTCTAACTGTTCATGATCTACAACATCAACCATTTCAACATATCCACCGTGATCATCCTTATGATTTTCAAGATCACTTTAAATTATTTAATCATACTCATGTTCAAAGAAATTCTCATTATTTACATTTCTATAACAATCTTCTTTAAATTCTTTATTTTCACTACAACTACCACTCTCATCATCCTTACTCCATCTTCTTCTTATTCTTTACAAACACTGGATATATAAAAATATTATACACTAATTGAGACTTTTGTTTCCTCATCTACATTGTCTTCATGTGTGGTCTTATTGGAGGTTAAGGAACGTGGATGATTATGAGGTCCAAAAGAAAAATATTTTGGTGTTTCAGTGGTTTCAGGATCACTCCTATCCTCAACAGGTGACCCTTGATCTCTAACCAGAGTGTCAAGCTCTTCTTCTTCTTCTTAAGAGAATGAAACATCCTCATATAGTTCTAAGCCAGGATTAGTCATATTATTAGTCTTAGATGGATATTTCACTAGATTTATCTTTTCATAAATCTTATCTTCATCTGCAACCCATTCTCTCTTCTCGGGGTCTCATTTGATTTTCATCCTCATACAGATCTATTTACTAAGGTAGATCCCAATACACCTAGAAACCACTTCTATTACTTCATTAAAACAACCATCCTCTATTACCATAGCATAGATTAACCTTTGATAAAATAGAGAATTTTTTTTTCAATAATGATTAATCATTTAATTTATTTCCACAACAAAGTATCTACATAGATTTACCTTAATTACATTTTGTAACATATAATCAAAGTATACATCTTGATACATAAGATATAAAAATTCCCCTTTCCTGAGATATATTTGATGAAGAAAAAAATAGAACAGTATTCTACACTCTCCACTTAACTCTATAGAAATGGGTCTCCTATGCTCATCATTATTAGTAAACTCCATCAGAGCTATTTCAAAGAAGAAAATATCACTATCAAGTGGACAACTATGCTGATGATCATCAAACACACCCTCATGAAGGATTTTAATTCATTTATCCCATTGTTGTGATGAGGGAAAAAAATTATTTACTTTTACTGTGGACTTAATCAATGAAACGTTGCTTCTTTTCAGCAAGAAATCCACATTCATATAAAACTCATGAACTAGCTTTGGGTATAAGTGTCTTTCATTATCTGAGAACCACTCATGCCATTACTAAAATGGTACCACCTTAAGAAAAAAAGAACTTCTTTCCAATATCCACTCAAAAATAACATAATTTTATAGAGTTACTACATGTTTATCCAGAGTAGGATGCCTCATTCTAGAAGATTTTTTGGATTGCGCTTTCTATTTCTTAGTTTCATGAGACTTGCCACCATCAAGAGCTCGCTTCACACACTTTATTCCAATAGTTTAGTCTGAATTTTGGAAGGTGAATGGTCAGGGGTAGAGAGAGAAATGACAGAGTGCGTGTAATATAAAATGAGTAGAGGGGATCAATTCCAATTTATATCATTTAAGGCTTTTTGGAATCAAAAAATCATGAAATATTGAACCAGGTTCAACAGAATAAATGAAATAGTATCGTTTTGGAAAATACATAAAACAAATAAATAGAATGAATCATCAGTGTTGGGATGAAAAAAATTTCATAACACTAACGGTGTCAGAATGACAAGGCTTCAGTGTCGGAAAGACAACCCATCTGTATGAAGAATTATCTGCATAAAAATTCATCATTATTAGCATGATAACTGTGTGGATATGAAAATTGTGTCATCATGATAGCTCTATCGACATGACAACTATGTCGGAATAATAATACCAGCTTCACACTGTTAGTGTCAGCATCACTACTGTATGTTTGAACTTTCATTTGTTGGTATGAATACTTCAATTAAAATTATCAAAATAATCATAATATAAGTTTTTAGATATTGGCCATTCCAAAATCATGTCTGATGGAAATCATTTTTTCAGTGTTTAATGGCTTAGTGAGAATGTCAGCATGCTAGTGTTTAGTGTCAATGAACTGAAAAGGTATATAACCATTTTTATAATGGTCTCCAAAATGGCTATGCCTTATATTAAGTTGTTTCTTCCTACAATTTGAAGCAGGATTCTTAGAAATATTAATAGCACTTGTTTTTTCACAATTTAAAGAGACTTATCTGAATTGGTATCCATAATCTAGTAATGTGTGTTTCTTCCACAAAATCTATACACTACAACTAACAATAGTTAAATATTCATCTTCAGTAGTAGATAATGCAACATAATTTTGTTTCACACTACACCATGAAACTAGAGATTTTCCCAAAAAAGTGACAAGTTCCACAGGTTGTTTTTTAATCTAACTTAAAGCCACCAAAATCAGCATCTGAATAACTCATAAAATCCAAATTTATTCATCTATGATATAGTAGTCCCCTTTTTGTGTACTTTAGGTATTTTAAACTCCTTTTGATAGAATTTAAATGAGTTTATTTTGGGTTTTCTTGATAATGTGCACACATACACACATTAAATATAATATCTATCCTACTACATGTTAATTAGAGTAAATTTCCAATCATTCCTCTATAAGTGGATTGATAAACATATTTATCATCTTCATCAAGGTCCAACATTCAGTTAGTACACATTGGTGTCTCACTAAATTTAGTGATAACAATGAAAAATATTTTTAAAATATCCTTGGTATATTTACATTGATTGAAAACATTTATTTCATTGTTTTGAAATATTTGAAATCCATCAAAAAAATTGAGTTCACCCATAAACTCATTTCAATTTCACTATGAATCATCTTTGAAAAATCAACACATAATTAATTTTTAGAAGATCCAAAAATAGTATCATATACATAAATTTTTAATAATAAATTAACATTGATAATTATTTTTATGAAGAGTGTATGATCAACTATACCTTTTTTAAAACCTTTAGAAATAAGAAAAGTGATGATCTTATCATAAAAATCCTTAGATCATTCTCTAACCATATAAATATTTTGTTAATTTGGAAAATGATTGTTCGTAAAACCATGTGGTTCTTCAACAAAAACATCCTCCACTATATAACCATTTTGGAATACACTCTTTACATCCATTTGATAATGTTTGAAATCTTGATGTGATGTATAGGAAAACAATATTCTAATTGACTCATTTATAGCTACTGGTGAAATGGATTTCTCCTAGAAAATTCCATATTCATGAATATAACATTGTGTAACTAAATTAAGGTTTTTTCAATATATGATATTTCATAATCTAAGTTATTCCTAAACACCCATTTAGTTCCTATAGAAAAGGTTACATTAAATCTATCTACAAGTTTCCAGATATTGTTTCATTCGTATTGATTTAACTCATCTTGCACATCCATCACACAAAATTCATCATTTATAGCATAATTGATGTTATTAGGTTAATGCTATGACATAAAATCATGATGTTCAACCTGATTGCAGAGAGAATCTCAAGTTTGAGTTCATTTTTCTAAATCTCTTACTACAGAATCTAAAATATGGTTCTATGAGAGTTATAATAGGTCTAGAAAATGTGCTGCTAGTCAGTTTAGGTTCTTCAACAGGTTCAGATTCATCAGGGCCAGAATCTAGAGAATTTTAAGAACTGGAATATTTAATAGATTTATTCATGGGATGGTTAAGAGATTTCGTATTGATGTATAGGTTTTACATATCACCCTCAAGATCTTCTAAATAGGTTTTTGGTTCATGTGGATCTATCTCAAAAAATTCGACTTGTATATATTTTTCCATACATTTGGTTCTTATATTCAATACTCAATAGGATTTTCTAAAAATTAAGTAACTTAGAAAAATTCATTTCTCAAAATTGGGGGAATCTTTCTCCATATTATTCTTCATTTTAATAATATAGACTTTGCAATAAAAAATATTTAAAGTAGATAACCTTAGGTTTTCTATTGCTCCACAACTCATAGGGAGTTATTTTATGTTTAGTTTTAATTGAGACTCTATTAATTATATAACATGATTTATTGATAACTTATTCTAAAAAGTATATAGTTAGTTCATACTCACTATGCTTGGTTCTAGAAATTTTGTACAGGGTTATATTTCTTCTATTTATAACTCCATTTTGAAGTGGTGTCCAATGTGAAGAGAATTTATGACTATATCCATTTTGTGAGAAAAAGGATTCAAACTCTTGGTTCTGAAACTCATGTTTGTGGTCGATTCTTATGGTTTGAATTATAAGACAACTAAGATCATCTAAAATCATAGAATTATTAGTGAAATTTGAGAAAGCGTCACTTTCGTGAGCCAAGATGAATGTCCATGTATACCTAGTGTAGTCATCTATAAGAAAATAGACATAGTGCATCCCGGTTAGAATTTTAACTGTAGAAGGTCCAAATAATTCCCTGTGAACAAACTCACGAGGCTGAGAAATTGAATCTTATTGATTTGGTTTGAAATATATTTTTTGTTGTTTTCTATTTTTATATGGATTATAGACTTTTTCATTTGAGAACTCATGTTTAAGTAGATCCTTGAAAAATACTTTTATATTATTATTTCTGAGGGAGTGTACATTGCAATTCCCCAATATAATATTCCAAATATATGATTCTTTATGAAAATCACTCAAGGAAGAATCATTTTGAGAAAATAAAGAGTATATGTTAATAGCATAATTTTTTTAATTTCTTTGATAAGAAAATACTAACTTATTTTTAGAGTTAAAAAAATTTCATGCATCATTATCAAATTTAACATTATAACCATCATCACATAACTAAGAGATACTAAGTAGATTTAATTTTAATCAATCAAGAAAACTACTTTGGAAATTAGATCTTAGTTAGAGTTACAAATCTGAAAGGCAATGATTATTCCTTTATAATTGTCACCAAAGGTGGCATGAGAACCGTCAATATTTATCATGTTCTTGAAGCATGAGTAATATCCTGTCATGTGTCATGAACATCCCCTTTACATGTTCCATAAGATTTGATAAGATCTATTCAAATAGTTTTCCAACAAAATAGTTTAGATAAGAAAAGATTTTGGTATACAACTTTGTTTGGGTCTGGAAACATCAGTATTATGAGATATGGGAACCCACATTTGCTTCATGGGTTTCCTAGAATAAGTATGTAAATTATTTGAATAATAAACCATATTTCGTCCAAAAAAACAGGAATAAGTATAAGATGTTTCATAGTTGGAACTTGCAGAAATTTTTTCATAACTGGGCATAAAAATGAATTTTCCAGATTTTGATACAAAATGATTTTTTTTTCATTTTTTGGTACCCTAGTTGGTATCCTATTCCAGTTGTATTCTTAGTAGATACTTGTTTACCAAGTATTATAACTAATATTTCATTTATATTGGTAAATCTAGGTATATCCCTTTTTAATTAATCATTTTAAAAATTAATTTCATTGTTCTCCTTATGTAGTTTAGATTGTTTATCTTTTTCTACAGAAAGTTTAGATTTAATATTGGAAGTCAAAACATATTGTTTATTTTAAAATTTGTACATATCATTTAATTCATTAAAACTACCTTCTATAATTTTCAAATATTAACACATTTCCTCATTTTTCATATTTTTATAATCACATTCATATGAAGAATAATAATAATTACACTCAAGATAATTTTGGGTTACCTTAGATCTGTTTTTCAAAAAACTCATGTTGGATTTGTCATACTTTTGTTTATGAGAATATTTTGAGTCACTTGAGCTGTCCTCAGAAGCCCCCAAAGTTTCCTTCATGTAATTTTTATACTTTTTGTCCTCATAGTCATATTTCTTCATGTACATTAGCTTAGTATACTCAGACTATACATGTCCCTTCCTCTTACATTCATAAATTATTATTCCACTGGAAGTATCACCGTTTTTCTAATCCATTTTCCAAAGGCCCTTCTAATCATACATACCTTTGTTATTATGATATCTAAAGATTTTCTTCTAACAATAATATTTCCTAAACCATTTGGCCATTTGAGCCATCTCCTCATCACTTTCTACTTATTATTGTTCATCTCTTGAACATTCAGTTTCATCTTAGACATTTTCCTTCTACACAGAGGCAGTATATTTGAAGGAAACACATTTTTTTTGGGTTCATCATCCTCTTATTTTTCAATTTTATACTCTTACTCACACATCATCAACATACCTATCAGCTCCATAACTGGAAACTTGATCATGTCACATGTTTCTCTAATTGATAAAGAAGTTCCTCTCCATTTATCTGGTAATCATCTTATTATTCTCATGATTTTATCCTTGGTTGTAACATCTCTTCCCAGAGAGATCATAGTATTTAAAATTTCATTAATACCGATATAAATGTCAGAAATAGTCTTATCATGCTTCATTTTAAAGTTATCATATTTAATATTATATTTTTAAAGTCCAATTTCCTAAAAACTAGAGGTTCATTCATGTGAAGCAGATAAATTGTCCCACATTTCATGGGGTTTTTACAAGACAATTTTATATTAAACTATTTATATCGTAAATATCAGTATAGGTCATTCATTTATTTGTAATTATTTTTGTAGGAAACCTTAGTTGGGTCATATAATGTATTCATAGATTTATCTGGAATCTTATATCTATCTATAATTTAAGTTCAAATATCAAAACCCATACTTTCTAGGTGCATTTACATTTTAATTTTCTATTGTTCATAGTTTGATCCATTAAATAATTGAGGTCTTTTGGTACTTATACCTTAAAATATATTCTGTAGAACAAAAAGATGATTTCTAGGTTTTAGAGATATATAAATTTATAGATAACACAAATTTAAAGATCATTAAAATAGAAAAAAAATCACAGTTGAAAAATATTTCAAAACAGATTATAATATTGAAAACAATAACATGAAAACATCCTATGATACCAAATGTTGTTCAAAGTAGGACACTCAAGAGGGGGGTGAATTGAGTTCCTCTAAATATTTCCACTAAAAAGTTTATTTCAAATATTCCCCAAATTTTAAATAAAATTGTTCATGTAAAGAAGGTATTAAAATTATAATAGCTTGACTACTCAAATAGTTTCTGTGTAGATTGATTATTTTACTGTTATAATAATATGAGATATTGATAAAACATTTAAAATTACTCTAATATGTAAAAAAAAGTTACAACTACTATCCATGATTAACTATCAATGTAAAATTTAGTTTTTCGAAATATGATTTAAAAAAGATAAGGACTAAATTGAATAACATAGAGGATATAAAAGAAGAGGTTCAATCTCAAGCAAAGACTTTGTCCTCTCCACATAGTGATCACCCTCCATGCAAAAAAATCTATATAAGTAATGATTTTTATCGACTCCCATTATTGGGGATAACAATAGACACTAGAATCTGCATGTAACAAGGCCTCTAACATAGTTCTATGTGGGAACAAAAACAAACAGGTCACACAGTTCCTCTTCCAAATTTCTTTGTGGGATGAATGATTGTAAAGAGAAAGTTGTTTGAGAATATCAAGTATCCTCCAGTTTATTGCAAGAGGTAGTCTGTGTTTTTAGTATAGACACACACACACACTGCTTGAAATTGTAATATAATTTACAATACAAACCAATAATGAGTAGATAATGTTTAGAAGGCTCTTGTGTTGTTCAGTTCAACTCTAGATAGTTTGGATGCCGTTGATCTAAAGAACGAGTCCTTATCTAGAAAGAGACACAAAAACAAAGTTTCATGAAACATTGTGTTATATATTCTGGGAAGATGAGATGTTCTTCTAGTTAAGGTTTTTTAGATGCTTCAGAGATGATGCAACTTTGATGATCAATAGTTCTCTGGTTCACAGTAAGTTGAAAGGAAGAATTCCTTGTGTATTATTCTTTTCTATATGTTTCTCATGGGGGTATGCTTGTATCTTTTTATGTATGTATTTTTGTGCATGTCTATGTGTGTCAAATCATGTCCCTTTATTTTATTCCCTCTTATTTGTACATATACTCTTGCAACAAGATAATATGCATGTTTTATGGTAGATGATATACCACGTACTTCTAACATCCTCATTTAAGATGCCTGCGAAAATGAATTAAATATATTAACCTAATTTAAAAACTCAAAATATTAATGTTAGAATTAGTTTCAAATAAAAGAATGTTTAAATAGTATATCAGTGAATCCTCTATCGTTATCTCCTTCTCTCATAGATTCATTCCATCAGTGTGTCGATCTATTGGTCTTTCCATGCATTAGTGACGCATTTCATCGGTGACTCATTTTAACTCTTGGTGATTCCTTTTATTAGTAGCACCATTAATCGGTAGGTCATTTGAACTAACAGTGAGTATTTTACTTGGTAGGCCATCTGAATCGGCAGGTCATCTACGTCGGAAGATCATCTATCAGTTACTCAGTTGAACTATCGGAATCTTATTCTGTCTATCAGTGATAGTCTTCCATACATAGAAAATATTCCTTTTTGAACTAGCATACAACCTAAATATTAAAAAAATAAGTTAAATGTATATGTGATCTTATATTACCATAATTATAAATATGTAATGTTAAAAAACATAATTGGAATGATTAGGCATGATTAATAGGAAATGACATGATTTGTGGCTATTAAAACCAATTACACTAGAGATAGTGGAGAACAGTCTCCTATGGGCCAACAATGACCATGGTGATTACTATAGAATCTTGCTAGGTATGTTGGAAGATTATTTTTTTAGTGATATGGCAAGAGAAAGTGCTTTATAGGTGTGAATAAGTGGGAGGGGTGAGTTCCTATTTACATAGGAGGAGGAGTATCAATTTTGTAGTGTTTTGAAATTGGAATTCCACTAATGATTTTCCTATGATAGGTGGAACCATTAATAGTAGAAATTAGATAAAAGTAATATAGGGTTTATATATATCTATAAAATGGATTTTTGGCATGTTTGTTGGTCATTTTCTCACTTATGTTTAGGGTTTAAACCACTGTTAAGCTAATTTTTAACTTAATTATTGTATTTTAATTTATTCACTTTCAATAATATATTATTTCAAAAAAATAAGTTTACCATATTATAAATTATAAATAAATTTCATTCAAAATATAGAATCCATTTTTCCAAATTCCAATCAATTATTTGGCTGAAAATAATTTAAATTTAATCTCACAGACAGGATGACAAAATAGGTTTTTAAAGTAAAATATTCAAACGTTTGCTATGTTATTATATTCCATTTCAAAGTGAAATTATTTATAATGACCTAAATTTTATTAATATATGTATAATTGATCTAAATAATAATTAATACCAATAGAAAATATAATAGAATTTTAAAAGAAATTATATGGAAATAAAATTTTGAATTAAAATTCCGTATTTTTCCCAATTCATTCAAAAAATGTAACTTCACAAAAAAATATAGAAAACTGACCCTAAGATAATTTTTATGTACATATTTCCAATATATAATTTAGGATGACATAATAAATTTATAAAATTCCAAAAAATTTGATTTAATATTGGTTCACCGTTAAAAGGCGGTGAAATTTTCTTTTTTGAAAATTACAATTTTTAAGCATAAAAATTTCTTAATTATTGTATTAAGATTATCAAACCTATTTGACGAATATAAAATATATTTTATTTAAAATGATATATATATATATATAATTAAAACCATTTTTTAAATATTAATTAGTTTAATTTTTTAAGATAACCCACCTTTGGGAGCCTAGAAATATATCCTTTATATGAAATCGGTTTATATTTTCATTTCTGTTTAATTGTTAACCAATGAATTCATTTTATATTTTTATAGACCATATAATTTCATAAGTTAGTTAAAAATGTTCATAAACACTGATTTAATAGGTTGTTTAGGACTTATTATATTAAATAATAATATTTTAATAAAATTTAGTTTAGAAAAACCTAGTCTTGCATGTAACACATGCCATTCAAGAAACCCGTAGTTGTCTACGATGAAAACTAAATCAATGCTTCATACATTAAAAGATATATCAAATGATTTTTTTACCTAGTAAATATATTTTAATTTCTTGGTATATTATATTCCCTTATGCACTTTGTTTTTCTTATCATACATGATATCAAATATAATGATCTTAATTTATAATTTTGGGGTTTTATAATTTATGTAAACCTTGAATAATGTAAATGGTAAAAAATCATAGATGGTCACACACTAATTGTTTTATTTGATCTGAATTAAATTATATTTGAGTTTAATTAGTGAATTAAATATTATTCTCATGTTCTAATATTAATTTCTTTAATGTAATATTGATTGCATAAATTAAAAAAATATTTATTCACTGAAGTATAAATTCAAATTTATTTATATATTTTTTGAATAATTTATAACTATGTATTCATCGGTATGTGAATAAAATATGTATTTATGAAAAATATTTTTATTGAGGTCTTAAATAATTGAATGCAGAGTTTAGATAAACCAAGACTGTGTTCGGTGAAAAAAAATTAACAAACCGGTTAAATAACAATTGTTATTTTGTAAGACGAAAAATTCCAGAAAATATTAATGTTTTTATTATTATGTTAAAATTGTATTATTAATAGTAATAAATGTTTTTTAATTGATACCATGAAATAAAATGTTATTTCATCCTAAATCCTAATGTTATAAATAGACTGGTATGTAAATTATTTAGAGAATCCAAAAATTGAGAATAGAGAATTATTTCCCATGATGAATTCACTATCGTCTTTTCCTTCAATATCCTTCTCAATAACCTGAAAAACAAGATGTATTTATTCCTGATCAAAGAATGAGAAATCAAGAACCAACAATGCAAGACATTCGACAATCTTTGTAGTACTAGGAGGTCAAATAGTGGCTCTCAGAGATCATAGGAACATATGGGGATCACTAATAAAAGGATTCTATAATTGTATCCCCACAATGAAATGAAGTTAATCTAAAAGGTTCTTTTAATATGATCAACATTCACTAGAAAATAAATTTTCTGTTCCCAGGTATTTATTTCATCAAATTTTAATTAAATTTATTATAAATTTTACAAGGAAGATCCTCGTTCTTGGTTTGGAGAAATGATTATTAAAATAAATATTAATATATCTACCACCACTGCACGCTTTCTCTATGACTGAAAAAACAAGTGGTATCTATGTGCTCCTATTTAAATTTATTATTTTCTATTTTAATGTCCATATATGCGCAATTATGGTTATATTTTCATATAATTTTATTCGTTTTTATATTTGATTTGAATTAACATTATAAAACATATTAATCCTATTAATTCTACTGTTTCATTTTCTTATTGTTCTAAGAACAAATGAAGATTTATCAAAGATTCAATCGGGATCTCTAATATTTTTTATCGGAATGACATTTTTACACAACATATACTCATAGGTACACACCATGTACCCTAGTATAGAACATATGGATGCAACGATAGATAAAAAACATGCCACATTGTAATTACATGTTTTGTACCTCTCATGCTTAATAGCTAGTGTGGGACATAATTTACATATTACATGCATGTATATAATGAACATTGTAGGTAGTCTCCATGAGATTGAGGAATATATTGCACAATATGTGTGGTTATTATACAGATTTAAAACCACATGAGACTGAAAACCTTGAGTATTTATGATATACATGGCATGTATTCGGTGTACAAGAAATGAGTCTTATAAAATATCATGCCAAATAATATTACAATCCACTCAGTGATAAAAATGACACACAACTAGTGGAATAGACACTGTGTAGCTTGTCTATGCACACCATGTAGTCTATCTGAGGTATATGCTGTAAACCCAAGCGTGTACTCAAGATACATAGAAATTGAGATACATGGCATGTATCTAGATGTTCACACTAGGTATTCTTCCATTATTGGAAAAAATTAAATTTTATTAAATTTTAAAAATTTAGAATTAAAATTTTATTATTGATTTGGACATCGTTATGTGTTTGTAAATTTAATAATGGGTTTAATGGTTTTTAAATTCTCAATTAATTTATTGTAATAAATATGCCATTAATAATTCTACAATTTATTTTCTATTATTACCATAAATTATGGGTATCTCTTATCATTTTTTGGATGATCATTAAGAATAAATGGAATTAATTAATTAATCAATTAATTAATACAATCACAAACAACTTAATACTAAAGAATGAATGAAGAAATGAATTATAGACAATGACTTTCTCATATTCCTTGCATGTATGACCATTCAAGAGAATGGGAAAGAGCTATTTATGTGTTAGATGATTAAATTTAATTTATTTCATAAGATTAAAATTTTATTATTAAATTAAATAAAGGAATACAAGTAATCTCTCCTTTAATTATTATTTAGGACTTGTGTGTCCAAGAATATTTTTCTAACCCCCTTTAACCAATAATTTTCTTCTCCTCAACTGCATTTGAGTAATAAATACATAAATTAATTGACAATTGCATAGTATATGGAGTCAATTAATGATTGAACCATTATGATTCCAACTCAACCGATAGACATGTGAAAAAGTAAAAAGATATAACTCATACCAAGACTAGAAATTTGATTTATTCTCGTAGGTTATTATTCAATTTGATATCTTTCATTTAAATCAACCATTAGATAAAATTATGTTCGTGTTATTTACATTATTTATTTATTTCTATCTATAAAATTATTTATTTTATTGATGTGAGTCCATGATCACATAAATGTATTAATTAATGTGAAAAGATAAAAAATAAATTAATTAATTATACATCAATTTTTTGTCCAACATCGTTAATTAATTAAGTAAGATTCACTTATTATTCAAAATAATTTTAAAGGATAAAACAAGATAAAATTTATTCATAATTAATTAATATCCATCAATTAAATATTAAGTCATACATGGCCTTACATTATATGATTTAGAATATAAAACACTAATACTAAGTGTTTCACCAACATTTTTTTTGGGAAACATACATTTATATGTGGAGTTCTTGATAAATGTTTTGGTAGAATTAAAAATTATACATCAATATAAGTATCTCATTCTAATATTGGTGTAATTCAGTGGAAACTCTTGAGAAAATACAGGGCTACATTTAATGATTGGGGGGTCCACTCAAAATATCATGGAGCTTCAAGCCCATATGTGGAAAATAACTATCTACTCAATACCTTCATGTAGAATGATCAACCAATATAGGGGTTATGTGAAAGAGAGTATGGGTGATTTCTACAATAATATTAATGCAAAAAAGACCATTTGATTTTAATGGTGAGGTATATTGAGACTTCATAAAAATTTGGAGATTTAATAAAATAAAATAATTTATTATTTCTCACAAAAGTTTTAATGAATACAAAGTACTAATAATAAGAATTTTTTACTATAAAATAAAATGTATAGATCATCATCTACATTATCCCTAAGATCAATATTGAGTATAGATAACCTCTTAACAAGTAGTCAGTTTACATAATGGTACAAATCACTTCATGTTCTTTTACACCATTAACAATAATATTATATTCTAGCATCCTCAATGCACGATCGGACCACTAAGAAGGATTGTGATTATGAGTTACTTTTAAATGAAAAAAAATTGATCGATGTGGTTGGTCTTCAATGTTTGAGGCTTTCATCATTGTCATGTGAACTCATGAAGTCTCATTAAAATGTGGATGTGTATAGTATGCTTGAGAAACTCTATTGTCTCTACAAGGAGAGATCTAGAAAGGTACAGTTTCTTATTTCCAATGTTCTCTTTCATAAAAATCTTGGGGAGTGTTCCCCAACTAGTCCTCATTAAGTTAATGACATCAGCTACATTGAGTGTCAGGAGGTTTGATGGTTAAAACACCACAAAGAACTTGGAACTGATCTCATTCTGGCATCAATACATCAGAGTTTCTCCGTAATTTTTGTAAATATTAATATGAATATAAATTAATAGAACCTTGTAGATATTATCAGTCGTCTATTATAAGAAGATTCAGATGAAAATCTTGAAAATCCTTCCATCCTTATGGTGAACAATCTTAAACGGTATGTGAATATCATCATGACCAATGATTCTTCATTCCCATCTATGAAGAGGAATATCATGGGGTAATGAGGAAAACATAATGTTGTCTATTTTTCATATTGTATGAAGGGCCATTATAAGAAAAATTTCAGCCGTACAAAGTATCAAAGAGAATCTTTAGGATCATTTTTTTGAGTAAAATTTAATTGATTATTCAAAATGGGTTTTAGATATATATTTTGTTTCTCCGAAATTTATTAAAATATACGAACCAATTAGGCTCAGAAATATTGACTAAGGGGAGGTATATCTACGAGTTTCCAATAGAGATATACTCACTATTGTAGATATCGTGGACTACCACCTCACATTATAGAATAGGATTATTGTGGATTTGAAAGGTTTTTTGAATCTTCTATATATTTCCAAAAACATTACATATTTTTATAGACATTATAAAGATGTATTCTTTTAATATTTGGAAATAAATTTTTATTATTTTATAAAGCATACATTTTTATGGAAAGGCACATTTAAATAACTATCTTTATGTGTTGGATTACATGAACCGAGTAATTGAAATTGATAATGAAGTTAATTCACATGACTCATACCACACCTAAATCTAGAATCATCAGATGGGTCATGTAAAAAAATCACTTGAAAAAATTACATTACGGTATATATTTAGATCCCATTGATCTAAAATGACCTGGTGTATGTCACACATGTTTTCACAGAAAAATGACCAAAGCCCCATTTATTGGGAAAGGTTGAAGGGCTAAAGTTGTTCATGAATTAGTTCACATCGATGTGGGTGGACCAGTTTCTATTAAATAATGGTTCATGTACTCTTACTTAAAATCCTTTACTGATGATTTTAATAGATTTGGATATGTCTAAATGGTGAGGTATAATTCGTATTCTATTAATCAATTCATTGAATACAAGACTGAATTTGAGAACCATCTTGTTAAGAATATTAAGATACTCCACTCAAACTATGGTGTAGACTATCTTAATCAAGGCATATTTTATTTCTTATTGGATTTTGGTATATTATCTCAACCCAATACATCATATATGCCTAAGTGGAACAACATAAAAGAATTGAGGAACCAAACATTGATGCACATGGTGATATTACTGATGTGTCCTACGAATCTTTCATTATCATTTTGTGGATACACATTAAAAACAGTTTAAAATAAACAGAATCATGTAAAAACTAAATTGATAAATGTTATAACATAAGAATTTTCAACTGTATGAAAGGCCATGGTATCAAATATACATGTATGGATAATAAAATAAAATTTTAAGGACACTTCGGGTAACAAACATTCACCCCAAGTCATAATGTTTACCTTTAGAGGATACCCCAAGGATATAAGGGGATATTATCTATTAAAAACCTTATAGATAATTTTTATATTGGAAATTCATTCTTTGATCCTTTAGAGGGTGAAAAAATTTAAAATAAATCATCGGATTAGGATATAAATTGATGAAGTTGAGGCTCAAGCTACACAAGAGTTGGTACAAGAAAAAATTCATCAAAGTCCTATGGAGGACGAAACTATTTTGTTAACACAAGTACTGTGTAGGATTAAAAGAGAGGTTAGTGAACTGTAACTTTTTTTTATAGTCAGTGAGTATAGTGACTCATTATTAGTTGGTAGAAACAATCCTCTACAATGTAAGGAAGTTTTAAGTGGATCCGATGTTTCCATGTGGTAAGAAGCTATGATTTCTGAAATGGATTTCATATACCAATAAAACTCTACATTTTTCTTGATCCTCAAGTAAATGTAAATACTATTGGTTGAAAATAAATATTCAAGTATGATGTATACATAAAATGAAAATTAAATTCTTATAAGGAACACCTGGTTGGAAAAGGATATAAATAGTGCCATGTAATTGACTACGATGAAACATTCACACTAGTTTCAATGCTGAAATAGATCATAATTATAATTTAAATTAAGGATTAACATGACTATGTGCTATAGTAAATGCATGTAAAAACATCATTCCATAAAATGGACCTTTAGGAAGATTACTATATGATATAACTCAAAGGGTTTGTGAATCCAATGGATTATAATAAGATATGAAAATTGAAAAAAACAATTTATGGATTAAAGAAAGCACCTTAGTCATGGAAAATTAATTTTTATGAAGTCATAATGGAATTTTTCTTCAAAAATAATGTGTGTGAGTATTATTTCAATAGATGATTTATTGGGATTGCTTCCATTTTTTAAACAGAATATGATGATGACAAATTTCTCATTGGAAAAAAATACCAATCTTACAATATTTTATGATGTGGTTGAATAAATGATTGTCCATGAAGGACATGGAGAAAGAATGATATATTCTTTGGACTAAGATCAATCATGATATATCCAAGAGAATACATGGCCTAAGTCAATTTACATAAATTTACATGATACTTTAAAGATTCAGTATGGAACAATCTATGATTTTATTGTTGGTAGCATCACAAGACATTCATCTTTCTGAGAAAATTTGTCCAAAGACACATGATTAAAGAAACACAATGTAATGTATTCCATATGGACTAATGATTGGGTAAGTCATGCATGATATTTTTTTACTAGTCTAGATGTTTCCTATGCTTTAGTTTTTATATAAAAACATCATGATGATCCAGTTGACCAAATTGGGATGGGCGTCATGACTATCCTTAAGTATCTGAGGCATAATAAGGATATGTGCCTGCTCTTTGGAGGAGAATAGGGACTAGTCATCAGAGGATTTGAAGATTCTAGTTTCTAAACTAATCAAGATGACATGAAGTCACTAATGGTATATATTGTCACTTTGAATAGTGGTTCATTGAGATATAATAGCTTAATGTAGGTTGAGGTCACATATTCTACAATAGTGTCCGAGTATAATGCATCATATGGGTTAGCTAAAAATGTAATACTAATTCACAACATTGACCAAGAGATTGATGTGGTACCTATTATTAAATATCCTATAACAATATATTGTGATAATATTATAGTGTTGTATCTATCAAAATATCCATTTTCACTTCAGCGGATGAAACACATAATTTAGAAAAATTATATATTGATAGATTTTTATCATAGGTTAGGTTGTGGTGAGCATGATTTCCATGGAAGACAATGTGGTGGACCCCTTGGATAAAGAATTGGCTCAGTAGAAAACTTATTATCATGTGAGTCATAGCTAACCTAATGTCATGGGATGTTCTCTCCAATCCAACTGTTAGTTAGTTGGAGTTTGTGTCTTAATAATAGCTGATTTTAAATTTATTACATGAATATTTGATGTATTAAAATGTAAATAAACATCTTATTAAATATTTTTCATTATTACTCATGGAATTAATTTTATAACATCCAAGATTATTTTTCTTATTGATAAGGAAATAAGAGTTCCATGATATAATGAAAACCTTGAAGTGCTATCACAAAAGTTTTAATAAATATGTGCATTTGTAACAATATACAGTTATGGGACACATAGTTTTTAGACCATCAGGTGAGAGTAATTGTATGTGGATGATGATTCTTATCATGTATTTCACACATGGTAGTCTCAAAGATGGGAGATTATGGAAATATAACCACCAGTAAGGATTCCACATGTTTTGGTGTCATTGAATAATCCTTTCTACGAGCTTGTAAAATGGTCCTTAGAATTTAATATTTTAATTAATGAATCTCTTGACTCACAGACCATGATTTGCTGACCAAAACCATTATTCCATATGTTTCCATGATGTAGGGTATGTTGGGTGCATCATGATCGACATATCATTAATGGATAATACAGTGAAGGATTTTCCCTTCCAACATTATGGAAGCTAATATCTTTTCCCTTGGATTAGAATAAAACTATCACCTTGGAATTCCATGACCATGGAGTAATGAACTGGTTATTTAAGATAGTCAATGAAAGAAATATAAAAAATATAGGAAGTTGAAAATGATGTGGAACCTGAATGAGTATATATTGTGCAAAAGGATTACATTATATAGTGAAAAATCATATGTGGTTGTTGATATTGTAACATTATGTTCTTTCTCCTGGGTGGCTTGTCAAGTTTCTAGAAAATAATCGTAGACATTACACAAGATCACCTAATAAAAATTAGAAATAATACTAGAGGGACACACACTAAGGATTTCTATTGATCTCTATTAAATTCTATTTTATTTTAATTAAGGGAATATATATTATCTAAAGTCTGAGGAATAATTTAATTCAAGTAATATTGATCGCATAAATTAAATAAATATTTATTCATTAGCATGTAAAAAAATATATTTATTTATTTTATTTAATATTCAATATATATTTATTTATCAGTATCTGAATGAAATATTTAATTATAAAGAAAAAATTTATTTGGGTGTCCAATAAATGCAAGAGGAGTTTGAATGGACTAAGGCCATGTTCAGAGAAAATATTAATTAACAAGTTGGTAAAATAATGTTTTATATTGTGCATGTTGGTGCTCACCATAAAAAATATCATTATTTTTATGTTATGTGGGGTTTACTAATGGTAATTAAAGCAATATAATGGCTATGAAATGGATTTTCACAACCATTGATATGTAAATGAATAGGAACTTAATATGGGTAAATGTGTCGGTAAATGGATTTGATTTTAATAATGTGATGAATGAGATTTAAAAGATATTTGGACTATGGTTTTTGGTTTTATTTTTTTAAAAGGAAATGCAATTCAAATTTATATAATTGGATGAGGATAATTAAATGTCTTGGTTCCTTGTTGATAAACTTAATAGATAGTCCATGAGAAATATAATGACGTTTTGTTCATGATTGAAGTTTATATTTTTATGAAATTGTATGCTTGATACATAGAGCATTGTTATATAAATCTCTCTTGATATGATTCTTGGATTGAGCACCTTTAGAGGAATCCTTGTGAATATCAATTCACTCCTCTTTTTTTGGTTAAGGGACTTTATGATTTTCCTTGGCCTTGGTTAATCCTCTTCCTATTTGACCTAACAATCCTTATGTGGTGTAGTGAAATTATTGTGGGTGTTTCATCCCCACCACAACATTCTACATTCAACAATGTTATTACACCAACGAAAACATTATAAGAAACAAAATATATGACACCAAAAACATATACTTAATCCCATTAAAAATCCATAGGTGGAACCTTCACCTAAACGTTTTTATTCCCTAGAAGAAATTATAGAAATCAAATATCATGACCATTCACGATAAAAATAAAAAACGTAATTAAGTAAAAATAATTATAATAAAATTTATTTATTAAAAATATATATTCAAACAAAATAATTTTAGGTTCTCTGATAATATAATCATTTCCCAAAAATATTTTTCCATTCTTCTCTTTCCAAGAAGATGCGAATGTTGTTGGATAATATAGAGAAGAAATTTGATTGTTTTTTGTTCACAATACCATATAAAAATATGTTTATTCATAAATATTGTCGAAAAATCATCCCCAATTATTTAAAAAAACTTGGTTTATCCAACTCTAGGGATTTAATAGCACTAGCTAAAAGTAATATTAAATACCCCCATTGTCAGTGCTAGAAAAATCACTGATAAAGGTCCCCCTTTAATAGTTCTAAAAGATACTGATGGGGGGTCTTTATCTATGTTTTCTATAAGCGCAGATAAATCCCCCCCTTATCATATTTTTTTACTATCATTAATATATTATATATTTCAATATATATATATATCATTAAAAATATAAGTATATAAATATATTTTTATTGATATAAATATACTATATATTTTAAAACAATTTTTAGATAAGGTAGAGATGAATTTAGACTTAATATAAATTGTATTTATTGAAAATGAATTATAAAATAATTATAAATATTTTAATTACTAATTTTCTAATAATTATTGTCTAAGAGTCATTTAATATCAATTGAAAGATAAAAATAATAATAAAATATCTATAATAAGTTGAAAACATAACTCAAACTTCAAATGGCCTTAACTATTGATCCTGGTGTTTTTTGGCTCTATAATATATAAACTAAAATCTTGAGATGAGATCTACAGCCTTAGTGACACATGTAAACTTATTTAATGTTTTTAGGCCTAAAAAGCTTATGAGGTCTCGAAAACTGAGTTTTTAGTCCGGGTACCCCATTTTTTCCATTCGATGAAATTTCAACCTCTTTTGGGTATTATTGCACATTTTTAGCGGGAAATAAATTTTTTTATAGGTATTAAATTTATATTGATATTATGGTTTTTGAAATTTTATCATTTTCAACAAATTTTTATTTATTTATTATTAAATATATGCATATTTTTTATAATTACTTACAAAAAATCCCTATTATAAATTCATATATCAACATTTTTAAATAGAAATTAATTTTTGAATATATAAAATAAATAAATGATATTTATTCTACTTAATGTAATAAATGATCCATTTTATTTAGGTTATTAAAATGTATTTAAACACATATATAACTTTTATATTAACATATCTGTGTGTTTTAATAATCACACACACAAAATATATATATTAATATTCTAATATATAGAAGTGAATACTACTATATAATATATTTACATAAATATAATTATGTATATATATATAACACATTTCAATATATATATAAATAAATAAAATGGCATTAAATATAAAACAAAATGCGCATGACATAGTTGTAAATAGTATTCATTCGCATAAGGGAGGTCCTAGGATTGAATCCAGGAATGCGCAATTCTTCTTTGTATCCATGTAGCCCTAATAATGTTGTTAGGCAGGGTCCATGATGGTATATGGGTATTGGAAAGCGCTGAGAAAGTGAGCTGTAAGTGCTGAGTTCTGGGAAAAATTAAATTCATTCCATATTTTTAACAGTGACTTTTTAGTGCTGTTAAAATATATTAAACAATTCAAAAAAGTGTTGTTAAATTAATCCTTTAACCATGCTAACAAAGCATTCTTAAAGGGTTCATTTAACACAACTTTTTTAGTGCTGTTAAAGAACCCCTTTCAAAATCGCTCACAATATTAGCACTTTTTATGTTATTATACAACACTTTACTTGTGTTGTTAAATCCGTATCATGAAGTAGTGAAACCCATTTCATTTTCTTCTCTAGGATCTAATTGTTTTTCCTATCATGTTATTATACAATCCACTACCCTTCCAATTTTTGGAATTTTGTTCAAAAACCATTCAATATATTACATATTTATTAAAATTTTAAATTGCATGAAAACACATGTACTAAAAAACAATAATTTTAATTTATATAATAAAACCTCACTAATAAAACAATTGATCAACACTTGGTCACATAATATTTTATATTTAAAAAATGTTTTAGAGTGAATACACTAGTTTCCAATGTATTGAAAATTTTTATATTACGTAGTTATAATTAAATGTATTGATATTTAAAAATAACCTTTATTTTTAAATAAATGGATTATGATTATGTCAATATAAAATTCCTTTAAACTTATAAAAAGGATTACTTGTTGACTTATCTTCCTATAAATTTCAAATTCTTTCTACATGTTATCATTACATGAAATTGTTATGTATTCTTTAAAAGTACACATTTCAAAATTTTAAACATTATATAATGATCTTTGGTAAAAAGTAATATTCTTGTATTATTATTCATTTAATTTGAATAGTATATAATTATTTTTTATCAATGATAGATGCTTTATTAAGTAATAAAAAATTATTAACTACTAAGAAGTCATCATATCCAGATGGTCATTTATTTATAGATGATTTCCATTGGGAGGAACATTAAATACCAAAACTCAAATATTACTACAAATTATGTTGGATATGATGACTTCATGAAAGGATATTATGTATTTCTTTCATATAGAACACATTTAAATAATTAAATATAAATTAATTTTTGTAAAAATAAAAAACTTATTCATTTCTAAATAATTATTTAAATGTCCATGATGAACCTTCAAATCTATAAATCAATATAAATATCAATGATTTGAATTATGAAATTTTAACCAACATTGATATTCTCAACTACAATGATTTGATAATATATCAATGGAAAATATTTATCACTTAAAATGATAACCATGTTTTTACCAAAAAAGTTTATAATGATAATTTTACCACTGTTTGTAATACCTAATCCGAATATTTATAACACACTCATATATCATTTATAGTAATTTCATCAATAATTTCATATGAAATTTCGTTTCCTCATGTTCCTTATATGCACTATCATTTAAAAAAATTTTATAGTGCATTTTAAAGAAACAAAATCAATTTATAAAATTCAAACGCAAGTAAAATATTGAAATTACTTTCGCCATGTCATTATCAAAAACAAATTATAATATTTATGAAAAAAACAATTAAATTAGTAATATTATTCAGGGTTATGAAAACCAAAGGTTTTATGTAAACTTAATACCATAAATGACGAATCCAATAATTCTTAGGGTTACTGGGTAAACTGTGTCTATATTATTCTATGATGAGATAACAATTTTTACCTTTAGACATGTTGAGAAAACAACATCCACTTTTATTTTTAGTATTATTTGGTTAAAATAATTTTATCCTTAAGTTATCAACTCATGTTTTTTGGATATGTTTATCAGGTAGTCTATTCCATAATTGGAGTCTTATATTAATATTTGAGTTTATTTAATTTCATTCATCATCTAGTAGAATAAGATTTTGACTATAGACATTGACAGATTTTCAATATACATCCATAAAATTTGTTATTTGATTATTTTTTATATGAAGTATGAAACTAGGAGAAAGAATACAATGTGTCACCTTTGTATAATCCATGAAAACCATCCAATATAACAAATCCTGGATAACATTGAAGATTATAGGGTTGTGGTAATTTATCACTGAAAAGGGGTGATACGTATGTGATATAAATTTTATTTTACAATTATTATTTTTAAATTATTCTTTGTTATGGATAAAATTATTGATTCACTCACTTAATGACATCCTTTTATTTTTCATACAATACTTAATATAATTTTTCAAAATTTGAGTGGTATCTAAATTTATAAATTCAATTATATGAGTGGTATATATATTTATAAATTCATACACGTGTAAGGAAAAAATCGGAGTTTCTATATTTATATGATCATATTTACTTATATATATATATCCTATATACAAAGTATCTCAACACCATCATAATATATTTTGATAATAACACTATGGAAAAATAATTTCACTAACTCCATACAACGCATAAGATATCTATCCTGACCCCACTACCACAACATTGGCCTCATAGGAAGATAAGAGCAACTGAAATTCAATCCTAAAAAACATTTCCTATTCATGGATTAATTGAAGTATTTATTAATTTGTTTAGAATTAAATGGTATTATATGCAAGAGTTCATGTCAGTCCATATATCCAAGAATTCTCATGGTCAAACCAATCAAGGATCTCTATCTAGATATTATTCTACTACTACTTCATTCTTTAACATTATAAATCAAACTAAGAAATGTTGTTTGGTGCTTCTTGAACTCAAAATACTAGGAACATTCTAAATTGAGGAAACAAATTTAATCCTAATTATATCCATCTACCATCCATTTATTATTTCATTTTTCCTTTTAAGACTGATCCCCTAATGTATACGAACACAAATCTCTGTTTCTTGAACTACCTTAAGCGGTAGTTATCCTATACTGAGAATCAGTGATCATTGAGCATGAATTCAAAGGATAACACTGACCACCAGTGGAATAGTTATTCCCTTAAATTAAATTATCCATTTCCTTGAAATAATGATGAAATTACTTGAAACATTAAAATATTGTGTTCCACTTATTTTAAATTCCATTTTTTGTGAAATTATATATTTTTGAAATATTAATATTATTGAATAAAATATGATTTATCTAAATAAAAAATCAATGGATATCAATTGTATATCAAAATAAAATAAATATGTGGTAAAATATTTCATTCTATTTTCCAAATATAATGTATATTCACTTTATCAAAAAATATTTGCATGTTTACACTATTTTTATTCATGAATAATTAGTCTATAGGAGTTGTAAGGACACTGTATCTATTGTGGAATAATTAAACATTATAAACGATGGAATAAACAAGGGGAAATTGAATATAGATAGTGAATGGGATAACATAGTTTTTCATGGATCATAGAATAAGATTACATGCTTGGAAAATGAAGAAGACTATACCGAGGATGTGATTACATGTGTGAATAATGATTAAGATCATATTGAGGAAATGATACTAAAAGATGAAGAAAATATTCATGATTATCGATTTTTTTAAGAAGTTAAAGAGTTGTGAAAAGATGCCATTGTATGATGGGTGTACTAACTATACATCTTTGTGAGCCATATTGATATTTTGTAATTTATAAACTGACAATGGATAGAGTAAACCATGTTTTACTAATCTTATTTCCCCCTTGAATGATATTATATTGTTAGATAAGAAGTTTCCGAAAGAAATATATAATTATAAAAAACATTACATTCAATTTGTATGATCCTATAAGGAATAAATTATTTTACAAATGACTGTATAATATTTTTTTAGGAACAAAAATACCATAAATAATGTCCAATTATTGGTGCATAAAGATAAAATAAAGTTGAATCATGTACTGTGAAAGTTGTATGGAACATTGCCATCATTAAAAGGTTTAGGTGCACTTATAGAAGTGAGCATACTGTAATAAAATTGTTGTGGAACAAAGATAAAATAACTAAATATGGGAAACATCATCACTCATATACTCTTCTCAGTGGAAGATAATTGAACATGAGTATCTTGAATTTGGAAATGAGCTAAGAGACCACAATCATGTGCAACCTATAGTTCAAGTAAACCTTTTGTTTTTAAAAATAACACTCATATTACATGTATGGTTATTTCAGTAAATATTATCATTCCACCATTGTTATGTATAAAAATGAAATTTTGTTATCTATTCTTGTATCATGATAAAAATAACCAGGTTTTGAGATTCATGTTAATTTGGAACTATTGATATAATATTTGAAATTATTGTGGGATTCAACAATTATGTTTTATGATAATTATTGAAATAAAGAGTCTATATTGAAATAAATTTTGTATAAGAAAATAAATAAAATTCTAGAGAATGGAAATTTTTAGGATATATCATTTTAAGAACACAAGGTTGTCCCTTTTTTTAATATCATATAAAATAAATTTGGTTGAACCATTCAATGGGGAATTTGTTTCTAGGATATCAAAGATTTCTTCCATGATTAAATAAATATGGACCATCGAAGAAATCATTAGATGTAATTAAAAATAATATATATCACTATCTCAACTAAAAAGTGGTCAATTATTGGATAATTTAAGGGATATGGAAATTTTTTTGGTAAAATGTTTTCAAAAAAATCTTACAAAAAATGGTTGAAAATAAATATCAATTTTTGTAAAATTACCAATCTGGAATTATTTGTACATCAAAAAATATAGTGATGTTATGTATGTTGAAGAAAATGTATGGGATGGTTTTATTGGTAATTTACTAAATGCACCTAAAAAATATGAAAATAAGGCTAGGTTTTACATGATTGACATGGGAATATAGGATGATTTTGCGATAGTGAAGAAGGAAAAACAAAATTTTCATCCTCCAATTGTTTATACTCATTCCTGGTAGGAGAGATATCAATTTATCATCTTCTTAAATGATGTTAAGGTTCTAGATAATTATTCATAAAATAACAATAATATCATTTAAATGGTTAATTTAAAGTTAAAGTGTTTCAAATCACATGATTATCATGTTTAGATGAAAGATCTACAGTATGTATATTTATGTTTTATTTTTTTACAAGAGTAATTTTCATACATTAACCACTATCTATTAATTTTCCAAAGATATATTTATAAATGTTATATACCTATAAAAATTTCCATCTATGGAAAATGAAATAGCCTTCATATTATGTCAATTAGAATGTTATTGTTTCCAGCATTATTTGATATGATGGTTCACATTATAGTAAACTTGATAATATATATTTTATTATGTGGTACAATACGTTATTTATGTAGGTACCACATTGAACAATTCAAGAAGATTTTGAAATTTTATGCCAAAAATAAATAACATACAGAATGATATAATGTCGAGTGATATATTGCTGAGGAATAAAATGAATTCTATACCGACTACCTAGCTAGTGTTGAAATCATGGGTCAAGTGAAATCCCATCACTCTAGGAGTCTTGTGGGTGAATTAATTTCAACAATAGATGTTCTCAGAAATAATATTATATATCATGAGAATTCCCCCCTTTACACATTTCATAATGTTATATAGGTTTACCCATATTTTGAAACCCAAAATGAATTTATTCTTCATTCTAATTCATCAAGGGAGGAAATATAGAAATCAAATAAACATAATCAGTAGTTTATAGGATGGTTATGAGACCATGTTTTTAAGGATTCATATGAAAATAATTATTTAATTTCTAAATGTCTTTAAGGGCTTGCCAGAGGACCAAGTGTGCACGTATAATCTTATAAAGCCAATGTAATTAATGGCCATATGTTCTCTAAAAATGAAAACGATGAAGGTAGTACCATGAAAAATTTTGGAGTTAGAATTGTGGATAAAGTGATGCATTTATATGGTACTAAGTACATTAATCCTATTTAAGTAAATATTTCATACATTGAAATTAGCAAAAAAATATTGTAGTTTGATTATACAACATTGCAAGTGAAGATTTATCAATGAAAGTTGGTATATGACATGATTGTTGTTAAAATATACGAATTTAGATTTGTGAAAGTTGATTTATAAAAGGAAGGGTTCAAATATGAACTGTTTATAATTGTATCATAATTATTAAAAGTATTTTATGTTATAGATCTTGCAAATCGACTATTGTCAATTGTTGTGCTATTGAAAAAACCCATTGAAGGATCTGATTAAAATTCAACTGAAGATGGGCCTTTCATTGGGATTCCATAATCATTTCGTAGTGGTACCAGTGTATATGATGTCTTGTATGTCATAGGAGTCCAAAATGAATTGATTTTGATACCCAAAGAGGTGTCAAATCCATTCAACCTTTTAAAAAATATATATCAATAATAATGCTATATTTTTTTTAATATATATTGTGTTACCTAATATTGTTATATATTCCATTATACATTTATGTAATCTGAATTAAATATTGAATAAAATTTATAAATAATGACTATTTCACATGATGATGCTACTAATCCACAGGAAAAGAGGTTTTGCAAACTATTGGTGCACCGAATGTAGAGGAACATCAACCTTCTACACATACAGATGCTACCAATCTATAGAACCACATGTCAACAATGACAAACCTAATGAAATCGTAAATTAATAACAAAAGGTGTCCCCTAAAAAGTAAGATCATCATAGTGTGATGGTGTTAGGAAAACTTATTTAGGATATAAAAAAGGTTTCAAAAACAAGATTTTATAGAATGCACATAACCAAGTTGTTAACCGCAATAAGACCATTTCAATACATTTATTCATATCACAACTAGGAAGTAAGTTTCAATTGATATAGATTCATGGAAAAATGTTTTTATTGTGCTTAATATATTGATTTTGGAAGTTATTATGGAAACACTATGATATCCTTTCATTATTTTATTAAAAATCAAAATACTAAAACATTAAGTTACTCTTCATTATCCCCTAGAGAGTGAATTTATAGTAGATAAATTCTAAATAAAATTTGTATTAATGCTTGCTGGAATGGCTCTAAATGAATTATCATAATTCTATCAAAGGTTCATCTTAATTATAGTGAATGGAAAATAAAATTTCACCCACTATAGATGTATGCATACTAGATAATCCAAGAAGTATTTGATGCCTTTAATAGCTATCACAACGATAAAAATTTATAGGTTCATTGTTTGATAGTACGTGTATCAAAAACATTGATTATGAATTGTTAATTTATGGAATAAAAACTGAGTTTTAAAAATAATAAATGGGAAGTAAAACCGAGTGACCCCTACAATAAATAAATTATGGGGTGGGCTTCACTTGAAATAAATTGTACATTTTTTAAATCCACATTTATAAATTTATGTGACATGAAACAACAACATAATTTTGATCCTATTTTTATATGAATATTGAGGAATACAAATCCAAAACCACTTCCATCCCATATCATTTGTTATAGAAGGAGTAACATGTAAATAATGATGAGATTATAATCACTGAAACCACATAAGAAGTGAGGTATTTATTTCTAATTATGAAATAAAAAATTACATTAAATAGTTATTAGATAATAATGATTTCTTATTTTACAATATTTTATATCTATTAGACATATGAATATTCCCCAACTATAGAAGGAGAACAACTACTATTAGTGGCCTTGATGTGGCTATAATAGTATGGTCATGCCAATGGTGTGTGTTTTGGAGTGACATCTCAATCGTATTTTGATAAAAGATAGAAGAGGGAGATAAAGATAAATAAAAAGAAGAGATATAGGAATGACTAGATTTTCGTAAAGAATAATTTCATTGGTAGTTCGAGTTTCTTGATAATGTAATTGGGATGATGAAAAGAGAAGATACAATTCAAGAAGAGCCACTATGTGAATATCTTCCACTCCCCCCCACTAGCTCCGAGGTGATCCATTCTCCTAAAATATCTATCTTATATGAGGTAATCAATGTTCTCATACTTTTTTTTGTGAATTTTTAATCAAGAATACACATACACATTTCCTATGATTATGATTTATCAACACCTATCCATTATATTGTTGTGAGGGCTTCTATGTTCAATATCCAAGAATACAGTCTACATAATATACAACTTCGAACAGGTCGTGTGAGAGTGGGGGTTAGCATAGTATAAGAGACAAACATTGATATACCTATTTAACATGACGAAAATAATAAATATTAGGCCAAGAAAGATATTGTAACATTCATGTCATTTCTATCAGATAATGTAAACAATTTCTTTAAGGAGGTATTCATTTCCAATTTATTTTTCATGAATAAAAATTACAAATTAAAGAAAAAAATTCTATACCAATGAATGTTATTAAATATAGACATTGGGAAGTTGTTGAAATGAAATTTTAAATCAAAATGATCTGAAGGATGGACCATCCAATTGAAAGGATCCTTACAAAAAACCTTTTTCATGCCCATTCAATATCTGCAATTTCGAACATTGAAGGCCCTTATAGATACAAGATTACAAATTTGTAGTAATGTCATTATTGATTTTGAATAACAAATATATAGAGAAGACATTACATTTTATATGACTCTTCATAAATAAAATGAAATACTCATATATTATTATTTTTGAGTCCTAATTATAAATACATAAAAGATGTGTGATTTAATTATTTTTTTCAAAATATTATTCATTTTGTTAATTATAACAAAATATAACTCATATTTATTGTAAGCATCGACTTCAATAATATTTTAAGGGAAACCCCTATGAACATAAATATCATCTCATCTGTCCTCACATCACTTCATCACAACAAACCTCATTGGTTTCCGATCAAATTGATGAAATACTAGAAAAATTGGCTAAATATTTTGAAGGAAAACATGTGGATGACATACTATTCTTATAAAAAACCATACAGAGAAAAAACTCTACAATTTTACATATAAAATATATTTGAAATCAATTCATTAATTAATTTTTTTTAGGAAACATTGGTTACTTATTATGGTCAATTTGGATACTAAAAATATTGATTTTCCCAATTCACTAAAAGGATACCCACAAAACCGACCTCACGTGACGATGTTTGTCCATTTGTAATACACTAAATCCATAATTTTGGAAATAATATTCATGTAATATATCTATAATAAGACTTAATGAAAAAAATGATAGCGCGGTGTTTAAATATCATCAAAATCATGATATGAGGATATTCCTTGCATATAAGGATCATATCAACTTCTACAATTAGATAAATGTTATGGTATATAAAATAATATTTATCTATCAAAAGACATATAGAAATAAATTTCTTATTTTTATCGATGTTTCGGATATTTATGAAATAATCTAATTGAATATATTTAGGTTTTTAGGTTTGATAATTTATGAGAGATATAATATAACATTAAAACCTAGCATCCCTGAAGAGGTATTTTCAAATATAATCACTTTTAAATCTCATATATTGATTAATACTTTTTGTATTTTTATTTTTATAGTACTATCCAAAAATTTCCAATTCATAATATTCACAAGATGAAATATTTTTGTTTTTATACAACTGGACAACATTCCTGGTGTTAGAATGTACACATATATCATGATGATATAACTTCTTACTACATGTTTTATTAATTTTCACATAATTCTATATAATTTTTTAATGAAATTTCACATTATTTTTTCTAAAACTAATTTTTTTAATTTTCCCAGAGATCACAGAGAAATAACTTCATCATCATGGATGATCCAATCATATACTATGATCATGAAATCAACATAGATGATGCACTAATGATGATGCAATTTTATTTTTTATTCTATAAGTCATTCAACATTCTAGGATATCAAAAAAAATATTATTTGATAACCAATAATGTTGAATGCACTATATGATAAAAAGGCATGGTGGAATCATATGTACCCCAATCTATTACTTTGTGTACATGAAATGACTCAAATTGTGAGGATTCAGTTTAAAATTGAAATTTTATTAATTTATTATAACATATTTATGTTTGATTTATTTATTTGTAGTATTTATCACATAATAACTATGTTCTTATACATGCGAATTCTTTTGATCGAGTTGGGTCATTTTGTTTAAAGTTTCTCATACCCATATGATATTAGACTTAGAGGCTAAAACTGAGATAATGGAAATAAGGAAATGGTTTGAGAATATATGCATAAATCCTGAAATAGAGATTTCCTACTAATTATTTAGATAATTATTTCAACACATTTTCAGATATTTTTATCTTATTTTCATTATCATTTTCATATAATAATTATTTAGTTTTTTATAGATCTTTTGTGATGAAATTTTTTTGCTCAAGTATCTATAATAATCCATAAAAGATAGAATACTTTTCTCTTTGTTGGGGTGTTTTAGGTTGCATGGGGTTTCATATTCTATCCAAATGGAACATGTTCTCTCTTTTTAGTCTTATTGAAAACTACTGAATAAAAAACAGACTACACATACACAATCATCAAAACCTAAATATAATACATGGTTTACCCTGTATGATTCAAATTGTGTGGTTTTGGTTTATAATTTATATTTTATTAATTTATTGTTTCGTATTTATGTCGAATTTATTTATTTATAATATGACTAACATACGAATTTGTTTCTTATACAGTTTTATTATTTTTCTTTGGTTGGGGTGTTCAGTTCGAATTTTCTTGTGCCCTTCAGATATTGGTCATTGTTGATCCAACTGACATAATGGAAAATTGGAAATTGTTTAGTAATACACATATCAATATGATGCATAATGTGCTTGGTATCACTATAATTATATGTTTTTAGTTTATTATTCAAATTTAACAAGAAAACATGCATGACATACTAAAAACTGAAAAAACACAGTAGTAATATTTTAATACATTAGGAAAATTATTCATAAGTCATTTATAATGTGTAGGAATCAATATTTAATCAATTTAAAACATGTTATGACCAATATGGATCAAATAGTATTTTTCAATTTAAAATTGGAATTTTAGTAAAAAAGGCATGTGGGATAATAGAAACAGAGAAACACATTCAGATCGTTTTTTAGTTTAGGAAAATGATACATAAGTCATTTTTTATTTGTAGGAAACATACATGCCTCAATCTAATACACAATGTTCCTAGTATGTAACAAAGTGGTCATTGTGAATCTATAATCGATATTTTAGTTCAAAATGTGTCTTAATCAAGAAAAAGAAAGAATGTGCACTTTTATTTTCTTGATAATTTATGAAAATAATACTTATATAATTTATGACATTTATGATTCAGTCTCACTTAAATATAACACACGATGTGATTGGTATACCCAAGGTGATTATTTTCAGTTTAAAATGACATTTTAGTAAAAAAAAATAGAAGCAACATACTAAAAACTCATAAAAACATTCGTATTATTTTGATACATGAGTCAAATGATTTATAAGTAATTTTTTATGTGAAATAATCAACAAAAAATAAATCCAACACATTGTGTGAGTGATATGACTCAAAGTGTGTAATTTTCTTCAAAATTGACATTAATTTTAGTGAACCTTTATAAGTAAAATACTAATAACCTATCAGACTCGTTTGGATTGATTTTATAGTTTATTAAAAATATCCATAAGTAAACTGTGACATGTAAGAATAAAAAACACCTCAATCGGATAAATTTTGTTCCCTTTATGACTCAACGTGTCTATTATCAACTTGAAATTAACATTTTAATTAAAAACATGTGTTACTAACAAAAACCAAAGATAGTGTTCTCTATTAGTAATTTAGTAAAATGATATGTCATTCATTTATGATGTTTAGAAAGTAGTCTCATATCGTACCAAAAAACGGTGTGACCGGTATACCCCAATGTTCATGCATTCAGTTTAAAATGATATTTTAGTTAAAAACACATGGGATATACTCAAAACCGAGAAAATGAATTTTTATTTTATTGATACTTTAAGAAAATTGACCCATATGTAATTTTTTATTTTTAAGAATCAACCAAACCTCAATCGAACATACGATGGGTCTAATATGACTCCGAATGGGTCTTTTTATATAAAATTGACTTTAAATTTAGTAAAAAAGATATGTAACATAGAAAAAATAGAGCCAAATATTCATATTATTTTTTTAAATTTTGGAAAAAATACATAATATATTTTTGAGGTGTAATAATAGGTTGTAGAAAAATCTAATAGACCTTATCACTAATATGACTTAAAGTGTCTGTTATTAGTTTAAAATGGAAATTTTAGTTCAAACGTGTGTCATACATTGAAACCCAATGAAACATACTCCAGCCAATTTTATAATTTATGAAAACAAAACATATGTATTTTTAGATGTGTTGGAATTAGTATCACATCAAAGAGAAACATTGTGTGATCAACATAATGCAACGTGTATGACATCATATTAAAATAAAATTTTAGTAAAAAACAATACTAGGAGGATCAAAACAAACCAAACATACTCAGATTGTTTTGATACTTCAGTATAATGATCAATATGTCATATTTGATGTATTGGAATAAGAAAACCTATAATCTGAAACAAATTGTGACAGGTATGACACAAAGTGTTCCTTTTTGTTGCAAATTGATATTTTTGTAAAAACGCAAGTGAAATACTCAAAACCATGAAAATTGATTTTAATTTTTTATATTTTATTAATATTATCCATAAGTAATTATATATATATATAAATCTATAGATCTGCAATCCAATACTTGGTGTGACTGATATGACTCCAAATGTGAATTTTTATATAAAATTGATTGGAATTTTTGTAAGAGGGATAAGTGACATACTCAAAATAGAGAAAAACATTCAGATTATTTTTATACTTTAGTAAAATGATCTTGAATTCATTTGTGATGCATAAGAATCAACCACACCAAAATATGATAATTAGTGTTCCTGTTATGACTCAAAGTGTCTCTTATCAGTTTAAAATTGACATTTTAGTTAAAAACGAGTGACACTCACTAAAAAATAAGCAAAAACTCTATGATTATCTTAATAATTCAAAAAAAAATTAAATACAATCCATTTTCAACATATAGTAATTATACCTAGGTAAAACCGACACATGATGTGACCAGAATAACCCAAAATGCATTTTTCAGTTTAAAATGACATGTTTGTAAAAAACAGAAGTGAAAAAATCCAAACTAAGGAAATACAATCAATTTTTTTTCATACTTCATGAAAATGATCCATAAGTTATTTTTGATGTGTAGGAAGAAACCACACCATAATTTGACACACATTGCAGAAATTATGACTCCTCACATCAAACTGATACACGATGAGATCGATATGACTCAATGTGTGTATTTTTATTTTAAAATTGAAATTTAGTATCAAATACAAGTGATATACTCAATAAAAATAGAAGGTATTTGGATTATTTTGAAATATTAGTAAAATTTTCCTTAAGTCATTTGTGAAGTAAAGGAATCATCCCCACCTAAATTGGCCACATGGTGCAACCATTATGACTCCAAGTGTGTCCTTTTATTTGAAAATGAAATTTTATTAATGTAATATTTCATATTTATATGAAATTTATTTCTTTAAAAGATTGATATGATAAATGTTTTGTTCCTATATAGGTGAATTAATTTTATAGGGTTTAGATGGTTTATTTTGAATAAAATACCATGCTCACACATTTTTGAAAGGGGGTTTTGGGTGATAAATAAAATGAATCATTGGTGTTTTTAAATATTTTTTTATAGTTACTAAAAATGTAAATATATGAAAAATTATATTAAATTTATTTAATATAGTGTTTTTAATTTGGGATATATATGTTTTTAAATTCATTTAAAAATTTGTATACATGTGTATTTTTATATAATTGTATTTACAACAGTTTGATGTAATTTTAACACCACACTGCTACAGTTGGGACTTTTGTAGTGCTAGAAATAGAATTGGGGGTCCCCTGTTAGAGAAACATCGAAAACAAATTTTTTTTTAGTAAAGTTAAAGCCTATTTTTCATGATTTTAAAGGGAAAATCTATGGTAGTGTTGAGCACATCAGGTTACATATGAATTAGTGATGTCTTATTGTGTCTTGTACTCACACCCTACTCATGTATTTTAGAGTAATTGTATATTTCAGAGGGATTCGGCGAAGTGAAATACATCTGTAGTGGACGGGTGAGAAAAGGATCATGAAGCAAGTGGTAGATGGAAAAAACTCTAAAGGACCCCACAATGTTTTTATTTGTTTATTGATTTCTCCTTATTATACTAGATAAATTTTCCACATTGGGATATATTTTATTTTTATGACATGTATTCTATTTATTTAGTTTATTCATTTTTACTTTGTAATTTTTTATATTTTTCTATTATTTATTATTGATCCCATGACATGATACTGAGGGTATATTCTCCCACTAATGGGATTATCGAGAGGCTCACATGAAGTCATTTCACCTTCTAGCTCAGACCCGGTTGTTTAGGTGGAGATGTTAATAAATTGTATGAAGGAATTATTATTCACTAATGTGTTCTTCTATTTTACTTGGTATTTGATATGATAGATTGTAGATAGGATGGTTAAGACTCAAATAGGGAAACTATGACTATTCATGTCCAAAACCGCACAGTAGATATCTAAGTTTCAATAATATGGGGGAATTATGTTTTCCATTATGATTGATTAAATTAAACTTGTTTGATTCACATGATGTTTATATGTGATTTAAGATATTCTAAGTGTATTTATTCAAAATAAATGGATATTTTTGTTTACATGTTATATATAAACTAGTTGTTGTTTTGTATACTAGTTACATAATTAAATGTATTGATTTTTTATATATGTTCAGTATATTTTATCATTATGTGATATATCCATGTTGAAATACTTTGTGACATCCTTTTATGGAAAATAACTACTTAAAAATATCAGGATGTTTTCTTAGTGTATATGTGATGATTGTGAATAACATACAATGATGGAGGCTGGGGTTAATTAGTTATGGGATGGTATACCATGGGTTTAGGTTAAACTCTTAAGAGAATCTTGTGTGACCAATTAGACTATTTATGATATTTTATATTCATAATGTTCCTTTTTTATATAATATATACCCTCTCTAATGTTTGGGTGGTCCCCCAACTGAGTATCACATTCCCACACATTTTTATGTTGTGTGGGAAGCTATTCCATTCTATCCACCACAAAGATCCTTGGAAGACTATGCCATATATTTACATCTCCAACATCCTAGGGATCCTTAAAATCACAAGATTCTATGATTGGGTGGATATCAAAGCGTTTTTATGATCTTATTATGATGTTATCAAGTAGTAATGTGAAGCTAACAACTTTAATGTTGTAGGGACCATCCATCCATTGGTGGGGAGTTATGGGAAATGTTATAAAATTTGGAGGACTCTCCTGGGAGGCCTTCAAGAACACATTTTTTAGAGATTTATTTTTTCAAACAATGATTCTTGATCAAGAAGAAGTGTTTATCATGATTTGAAAATAATCTAAACTAATATATTCTTACTCTATGTGTTTTATTGATCTCCCCCACTTTACCCTAATTCTTTTTGGAAATGATTCTATGAAAGAAAGGATGTTTGATATTAGAATTTGACCCGAACATAGACAGAAGGTATGAATCTTTGTCTTGTCTTCATATTTGGAAGTGCTGGGGAAAGATTTGACCATTTAGAAGATCAAAGAATTTGTTTAAGACGTTCGAATTCACCTAACCTTTACCACACAATTTAATATACATACTATTAATTTTATGAGTGCCTCTTCTGATGCAAGGAAGGGTATGGACAAGGATGAGTAGTTGGTAATGTAATGTCCAGATTCTTTGGTCCCTTCAGAATGTGGTCCATAATGCTTCAACTGTGTATTGTTTGGAAACTACAAAAATGAAAAAATAACACCTTAGAACAACTGTCAGAAATGTGTATGGAAAATAAATCTCCAATATTTATTCACCATAACATTTAAAATGTGTTTTAGAAGGGTTTAAGGATAGACCCAGATGATGACCTAGACTGGTCATTCATGTCAAGGATAGGGTCATGCCACCGAGGCATGCCATGTGAACGTTGTGGATCAATCTTTGGTACATTTTGGTGAGAGAAAATATATTTTTTGACTTTAGTGACATGTATTGTTTGAACAAGAACACTAAAAATATGACTCAAGGATAAAAATCCGATAGACGGAGATAATTGTAACATCCTAAAATTTTTAATGCCAATAAAACCATTTTCTTTAATAATTTAGGATTATTTTAATGTGAAAATGTAATTTTTCAATAAAAACAAATTTATAAAAGAATAAAAAACACTATGTATGGGTGGAAACCATGTAAACTCCTTAGAATAATCTATGTAAATTTTTTGGAATTAGTTAACGAATTAGCTCATAATTATGGGGTCCATAGAGCCATTATGTTGATATAATAAATATATATATATATATTAAATCACCCACATGTGATTTCATAAAATAATGGAATATCAGCCAAGAGGTGACTCAAATGGGAAATCCAATACCTCTATAAGGCCTCAGATGTGGGATTTACCCCAGGCATGATAAAAATTTGTCTGTACCAGTTGTTTGGTTAAATCAACTATTATGATAATTTATTTAATATTTTTATCATTATTTTTTATAAAATAATTATGTATCCCCCAAATGGTATCTCATATAATATATTTGAGACATCCCTTGTTTTTGTGAATATTTTATTTGATGGTCAATGTAATAAAATAGATATTATTGATTATTATAAACAAATTTAATTTTGTCTGTTAAAAAAGTGTATTTAATTTTATCATCATTTAATGTACGATATATTTGAAACATTAATGGTGGAAATGTTGAGATATATTTATCAATAATAACTATTTTTTAATTATTACTATAAATATATTGAGAATTCAATAGTTTTGTGTGATAAAAATAATATATATATATATATATATATATATCTGAATCTTAAATATATATATATGTGTATAAAAATAATCTCTGTATACATATTGGGGTTAAATTAATGAATAAATTAATATATATATATATATATATATATATATATATGTGGGGGGGTGTACATATGTATATGATGGTGTGTGTGTGTTTATAATGTGGTAAAACAGATACATATATATATATATACACACACATATATATATATACATATATATATATTTGTGTGTATGAATATATATGTGTGTGTGTGTGTGGGAGTATACATACATACATATATATATATATATTGAAGTATTCTTAATATGTAATAATGTATTACTTAATATATTTAAAATGGGGGACTAAAAAATTCATGAGGGAACCTAGGGATGTCGCATGGAATTGAAGAGGAGAGAGAACTGAATTTAGGGATAAATGATTAAAATAATTAATCAATGTAAATGAAAAAATACTTTTAAAATGGGTAATATGAGGCACATAATGTTTCTCAGGGAGGAATTCCACCCCTCGCTTATATCCCCTACCTCTCATGCCACTTTTTCTCTCCATCTATCTTGTTATATTTATATTTTAATTTGTTATTTTTTCAAACATGTATCTTTGATATCAGTTATTATAGTGATCATATTGATGCACCGTCAATTATATTGGGTTCAAATCATTAATTATAATTTTAATCCTAAATTTTTTTTCAATGTATGTGAGGGTTTTCAGGTGAAATTTGTAACATCCCAGGTAAATGAAGAATAATAAATATCTAATATTTATTAATATTTGGGAATTAAATAATAATTTTACTTTAAAGGGGTTGGTATGTTCAATAGCATACCCGATACGCAACAACGTGTTTCTTTGAAATCTTACGTTGCACACTAATAATATAACATTATTATTTTAAATGGTAGTTAGCTCCTAGCCGTTGTTTTGGCGGGAATGAACAAAACTAACTACAATATGATTATACATGATTGTTAAATGTTTTTAAATTATCAAATAAAAAGTTAGAGGCTTAAAATATGAATGAATCTAATTTTAAGAATAATTTAAATTAAAAGGCCGATTTATCACCTTTTAATGGAGAACCCTTTTTAAATATATTTTAGTCACTTTAATACATTCTATATGACCAAATAAAATACTTATTTAGAATGGGGACATCAAAATTTACTTTGTGTAATTTTTTTTGAATTTTTCTGATAAAGTTCATTTTTAATGAATAGTGAAAAATATTGTATTTTAATTCAAAAGGGCCTTTTAATATAATTTATTTATATGGTTATATTATCTTTTTAATTGATTTTAAAGTGAAATAAAAATATATTTTTACCTTTTAATCTACTGTTGGTCATTGGAATTAATTTATCTTTAAAATTGGACATAAACAAGTATCAATCTTTTGATAGCTATTGTTTTTTAAAAACACGCTATTTGTTTTGATAACAGAAATTAATTTTAAAATTAATTAATTATACTTAAATGTTTTTAATTTGAAAAAATAGACATCATTTTTGAATAAAAAATATCAAATATAGCTTAGGCTGAGTTTTTGGTATTTTTCTAAAAAACATTAATTTTTTATGAATAGTGAAACCACTTACTGGTAGTTAAAAAACTGACTTTTTCATTTAAATGAAAGTTTACCACTTCTGTGAATCGAATTTCAAAAATCTGAAATACATTGTTGTTATCTAGAAGTATAATGTGGTTCATTAAGATGAAAATAATTTTTTTGTGAATAGTAACTTTTGACTTTTATTTATCGTGGTTAAAGTTAAATAGGGTAATTAAAGGTTAAAATAATATTATAATAATTCAAAATAACCTTAACACTTGTACTAACCTTATAGGATGAGTAGTGGCCGACCATGGGCATCCTTGGGTCAATTTTGGGACCCCAATGGTGCCATATATGAATGATAATGACACTTTAGATTAATTAATTTAATGTAAAGACAAAATTGATATTAACAAAAAACTTTTAGTAATTAATTTTTATATGGTGTAATATAAGTCTTATTTTAGACTATAAATATTCAATGGAAAGATAAATAAATTACCTACATGATAGTAGTTTTTTTATAATTTTTAGACATCGAATAAAGTAAAGTATGCATGACACAATAATGATGCAGTATTTACCTCATTAATAAATGATTTAAATAAGTAAGGTTATACTGATTAAAATATTATACAAAACATGTCCAATTATTATTGGATGATTTTATTTAGAATATTAGTCATCCTATATTCGACCTTAATTATTTTTGGAACTTTACAAACCGAATATCATTATATAATAAAATAATATTTTAACACATTCATAAAGAGCCCCTCCTCTCCCTTATAAAAGAATACCACTTCTAACCAATTCCAAACACCTCTCAAGACATTTATCTCGTACAAACTCTGCCAAATTAATCTCCCTACATCCCTCTCATCCCCCTAGAAGCCTTAACTAAGGAAGAATAAACTTCAAGAAGTCCTTTGTTTCAAACCAAATGGAGTTACCCTAATTACAGGTAACAGTTTCTCTTAAATTATTTTCCATTATTTTCCTTCTCCAACCCCTAAACTCTTTTTATTCCTTTATTTTGTAAAAAAAACAAGTATCCTCAATATACTAGGATGTTATAATGAGAAATATTATAACTACACTTACACAAACCTCCATCTAATGGATGGAGACCATAATGCTTCTGTGGATGCAAAAACTAACGTCCCACAAAACGACGATTGTTCAATTACATCTTACCACCTCTCATGGTGGCCATTATGATGGAAATTTATTTATATATGATATATATTCTGTTTATGATTTCCATAATATTCTTTAATTCCCAATTATATCAATCCATTATGGTTTTCATAGTAGGTAAATACGATAATCTCATTTGAGGAAGTGCGGACTACCGCCCCTTAAAGTGATGTGACTCGTTAATGCCTTATGTTGGATGTATAAAGGATAGAGTTAATGATATTATATATGATATTATACTGGAATTATAATATATCTATGAATAATTATGTTTTAATTCCATTAAAATAATAAATAGAAATGAATGTAGCGTTCATGCGTAGGTACGGCTTACCGTCTCTATAAATGGTGCATTTCATCTCTTATCTACAAATGTTATGTACTATTATAAATACATGTATATAATGGATATATATGATATATATGATATATAAATCATGAATATCATTCTGGATGTAATGGAATATTGACCACATGGACAACTTGTAAATATAAGGTGTTCATTTTGGACTCATGTACCAAATATCGACTAAATGAACGTTATTAACTTAAATGATTACATAATGTATATAAAATGGTAAAAAGTTTTTTAAAAGGAATAATAAACTTGAAAAAGTTTCTTAATCAAGTATAAATTAACTTTAGTTTATTATTTAAGAGATTAAAGAATGATCGAGTGAAGCTGAAGACGAGGTTAGTGACTCCGTCTCAATATCTTTTCATTGAGGCATATTTTGTTTTATACACGACTTTATTTTATACGATGTATAAACCCCTTTGTCTTTTCATTTCATTAAATGGGAATTTTTTATACGAAGCATTTTACTAAATGAAAAAAATAATTTTTTTTACGTAAGCGGCGACAACGACCATTCCACCACCGTGAGTATTATTTGATCTTTGGCTTCCTTAATAAGTCATAATGTTTTTAACAGGAAAAATTAATACCATGTACTCTTTTTACGTATTTTGGTATTGAAAATGATTTTGAGAATGGATTTATTATTTCAATATATTGAAATGATATTTTTTTATTACAATTTGGAAATGTTATCATTCCTTTATGCCTATGTTATGTGTTATGATCATGTTATGGTTATTTTTAATTATTTATGTATATAGGTGGTTCCGTGATAAACCTAGGGCGGGTGAGCCTGAGATAGCTCTCCAAATCATTAGGTAACATGATTGAGGTAAACATGAATGTTTCTCTTAAGATATTTAGGAAATATACTGTGATGGGTATTCCAATTTAACTCCCTATCTAGCTGTGATAGATACAATATAAGTATGATATGGATGCCACAAGTTACCTTTATGTTTTATGATTTCTATGTGACTTTAAAAAATATTATTATTTCACGAGGTAAGTAAAAGATATCATGTTTTGTATGTATTTATGAAAAAATGTATTAATTATTTGTTTTATAACACTTAATGAGATTTTAATGCTCCTCCCATGTTTTGAAATGTTTTCACAGGACATAAAGACGAACAGGGTCAAGGATGGGATCAAGGAAAAGTCATGATGTTTAAAACCTGGAACTAGACATGACTCTTTTCTTCAAGAGTTTTTATTTTATGAAATAAATGGAAAATTTGTATAAGTGACTACCTTGTAATCTTTTAATATGTAATAGTTATTTCCTAATTCTCTAAAACTCTATACCTGAAAAGATCCTCAAAGTGAATATTCAATTAATTCGATATTATGTACTATTTAAGGTTGGGTCCTTATAGTTGGTATCAAAGGTTGATTTAGATAAAATTATGAGTTAGGGTATTGTTAAATTAATGTCTATAAAGTAATATTTAAATCATGTAGCATTTACAGGTTACCATGTTTCTTCACCTAAGATATTTCTGTGTTCAGAATGGTTTTCCGTAGAGTAAACATGGGAGCTATGCTGGGATGACATCAAGAGGAAGACAACCTTCCAAATCAGAAAACTGAGATGGTCAGAATCAGAACTGAACAGTTAGTTGTAGTGATGGATTAGTTGAATTAGGATATAAAATGTGGGGGTATCCATGCATGAGATCAGCCAGATCAACCACAGAGGAACATATTAGTAGTGGAGCATTTCATGAGGCAACATCCCCCATCATTCAGATGATCATCTGACCCTGTGCTAGCTGAAAGCTGGATTAAAGCACTGGAGAAGATTTTTTATGTCGTAGGTTTTTTATAACATCAAAAGGGTAGTCTCGTTGTTTACCATTTTGAAGGTGAAGATGATCAGTGGTGGTCGATGGTGAAAAATTCCAGGGATAGTGAGGAGATTGATGCTCTCGATTGGGATGAATTAAAAGGTATGTTTCTTGAGAAATATTTTCCTAAGGTGCTTCATCTTAGGATGGAAAAAAATTCCTAGAATTGAGGCAGGAGGATGACTCAGTGGCTTCTTATGAAGAAAAATTCACTCTACTGGCAAGGTATGATCCAAATTTCATACGAGATCTTGATAGTAAAATCAACCATTTTTACTTAGGATTAAAGCCAGAGTGTCGAATGTCATTAACTTCTTGTGAGTTAAAAAGTTATGAAAAACTTGTTCATTATGAGGATAAGGTGGGAATGGAGTTTTATTTTAATCATGTATTCTTTGACAAACAACAAAATCAGAGGTCGAGGCGGCAGGTGAAAGGGAAGAAATCCTCAAAAAATTCAGATGGTAAGAAACTTAAGTTTTCAGTTTGTGAAAATTGTGGTAAAAAGCATGATGGGGAATGTATTTTGAATTCTGGTAAGTGCTACTGTTGTGGTAAAATAGGGAATAAGGCTCTTAATTACATTAATAAACATCAGTGTAATGGTAAGAAAAAATATGATTTATAATCAGTAAAATGTTTCAAGTGGAATGAAATGGGTCATTATGCAAATGAGTGTCCAACGAAGAAGTCAACCAAAGGAAAGCAGCCAGACTATAAGTAGAAATGGGTGGTAAAATCCTTTGCAACTACTTTAGCAGATGTTGGGCCATCAAATGAAGTTGTATCAGCTCCAGGGAGCTCAGTATTTTTCGAAGATTGATTTGAGGATGGGGTACCATCTGTTGAAAGTAAAAGAATTAGACATTCTGAAGACCATGTTTCATACTAGATATGGTCGTTATGAATTTGTAGTTATGCCTTTTGTTTTAACCAATGAACCAACTATATTCATGGATCTTATTAATAGAAATTTCCATGAGTTCATGGATAAGTTTTTGGTTGTTTTCATTGATGATATTTTGGTTTATTCCAAAAGTAAAGAGGAACATGAAATTCATTGAAGGGTTGTCTTTAAAACCTTAAAAGAAAAAAAACTATTTGGGAAATTCAGTAAGTGTGATTTTTGGTTACAACAAATTTATTTCCATGGTCACATTGTTTTGAAAAATGGCATAACTATTGATCCTACTAAAACAAAAGTTGTTAAATAATGGACAAGACCCACAAATATAATCGAGATCCGTAATTTTCATGGTTTGGAAGGTTATTACAGAATTTTTATTGAAAAGTTTTCATGGTTATCTAGTCCAATGACTAAGTTAACTTGAAAAGTTGTTAATTTCATCTGGACAAAATAATGTAATGATTGTTTTCAGGAATTGAAAATAAGATTGGTGAATGATCCAGTTTTGGGACTTCCTTCCAAAAATGGTGAGTCTGTTATCTACAGTGATGCTTCGTTGAAAGGACTGGGTTTTTTCCTAATGAAAAATGATCAGGTAATTTATTATGTGTTACATCAGTTGAAACCACATGAGTTAAATTACCCTACACAAGATTTGGAATTAGTTGCTATTGTTTTTTCTTTAAAAATTTGGGGGCATCATTTGTATTGAGTGAAGTGTGAAATATATATTGATCACAAAAGCATGAAGTATATATTCACTCAGAAATATTTGAACATGAGATAGAGGAGATTCTTGGAATTAATCAAGGATTATGATTGCATGATCCTTTATAATCTGGTAAAAGAAAAAAATGTGGCTAATGATTTGAGTTGAAAAAGTAATGCTTCATTAATCATGTTACGATTGGAACAAGTTCCTTTGGTTATTGAGTTGAGAACACTGGAAAATAAGTTGTTGTTATAGTAAATTCTTCTATTTTGTTTTAGGTGTCAGTGAAATTATCTCTATCAGACAGAATTAAGAAAGCGCAGAAGGATGACAGTGAGTTGTAGAAAAAGGTTGTGTTGGTTCAAAAGGGAAAGTTACCTGATTTTACCATTGATAATGATTTTTTTTTATATTTGGAAAGAGATTATGTGTGCCTGGTGATTCACAGTTGAAGAATGAGTTGTCACGACCCGCCCTCGGGGTCCGTGTCGTGACTACCCCAAGCCCGCCTTCCATAGGCCAGGGGCTGGCGACTAGCACCAAGGCGTAAATCCCGGTAAAAAGGGAAGGCATTGCCTTTGAAAAGTAAACACACACCACAGAGTAAACAAGCGGAAAGTAAACACTAAGCAAGCAGAGTACAACTGAAAGTGCGGAAAAGTAAATGGGCCAGTATACAAACCCAAACTGAAAGTAAAGTACAACTCGAAAAGGGAAAAACAGCAACTGAAAAGTAAAAGCCGCTACTCCGAGCTGTCCACTGGAAATCCCACCTGAAGGGTGGGTACAGATAGCTCCTCTGCTCCACGGGTCCCGCCGTCCGCTCCGTGCACGTCTCACCCAGTGGTCCACCTCTGGGTACCGTCCCGCTCTGCAAGCCTCAGCTATGGTCAACGCTGTCCGTCGTCTGCAACCAACACAACGTAGTGCGGGCAAAGCCCGTGCAGGGGTGAGTATAAGCTACTCAGTAGGGACCCCGAGACCCCTGAAGGTCTCTCAAATCCACAAAGGATAAACCACGAAGAAATGTACAAACACGAAGTAACAACCGACACTGCTTAGGTATATGCACATACATATACCTAAGTCATCAATTCAAATACGCTCCAACCTCCGAGCCCAAGTATAACTCAGTCCACGCAGGAAAGTATACGTATTCCACATAGGAAAGCAAAACATAATCCACACAGGATTGCACAACACAATCCACACAGGAAAACAACAGGATTCAGCTCACACAGGTATACTTCTTCAAGGACGATAAAGATGATCACTGATCCATCTAAGTCGTCGGACCCACAAAGGATCGATAGGTTAACTAACCCCCGCAGAAGACCCACACAGGATCGGGCTCACACAGAACCTGTAGGCGCTGGCTCACACAGAACCGTTGAGCGCAAGGACCCACACAGGATCGGGCCCACACAGGACCTGTAGCACTGATCCACATAGGATCGCTGAGTACTGAAGTCGTCGTCGTCGAATCCACACAGGATCTTTGTACTGTCGTCGTCGCAGTCACAGTAGCAGTAGTAGCAGTAGAACAGTCGCAGCCAGCACTAGGGTTCCCGCACACAGCAAGCTCGTACGGAGGGTCCGCTCCACGAGCCGAGAGGCTGATACATCAACTGTCACAAAGACCAGAGTTGATGTATCCAAAAGTTCCGTATCGTCAACAGGAACTCAACGCAACAGACGGCGCGTCGATCGGACGCCCGGTCTGAGAGTTATTGGCATTTTCGTCTCCCGGGCCCGGTTGGTTTTTAAGGCAAAACCAACCCGACCGTACTCCACCTGCGTCCAAACCTCGGGCGGAGTATGCCAAAAGATCCGTCTCACTAAGAGGAACACAACGCGACTGACGGCGCGTCAATCGGACGTTCGTAGCTCAAGATATGAGCGTTTCCGCTCCGAAGGCCCGGTTGGTTTCGTGAACGAACCAACCCGGCCGAACTCAAAGTTAACCGAAACCTTGAGTGCGATATATCGAAACGACCGTCTCGATCCAAGGATCGCGTTGCCGCAGACGGTTCGTCATTCGGAGGTCCGAGGCTCATGTTATGGGCCAAAAACCAAATCTGGTTCGAAACGGGGGGGTCCGGGTCCGGACCGACCCGGCCCGACCCCCCACCCCCCCCCCCCCCCCCCGGGGCGGCGCGGCGGGCCGCGGCGGCCTGGCGCCGCGAGGGGCCGCATGCGGTCGGCTTGCGGGGAGAAAAGCCCCCGCTTTGCTGGAGGGCGGTGCGGCAATTAGCCGCGCCTGTTTGTAAACCCCCCCCCTACGTGGGGGGCTTGATTGAAGGGGCGGCGCGGCTATGCCGCGCCGTTATTATTATTTTTTTTTAAAAAAAATTCCCCCCTCACGTGGGGGGCCTGCTGATGCGGAAACAGGGGGGGCCGGCTGCCCCCCTCCCTTTAATTAAAACTGCCCCCCTCTTAAAGAGGGGGGTTTAGCATGCTGGCCGGGGAATTAATTCCCCGGTTTAACGGCATCCGGCCGGCCAGCTAGCAGGCCGGTTTTCTCCAACGGGACCGGAATTTCCGGTCCCCTCTTCGGCTTTCGACGCCGGCGGCCCGGCCGCCGGTCTTCTCTTCCGCCGCGGCCCGGAACCGGCCGCGGTCTTCTCGACCCGCCGCGGCCCGGAACCGGCCGCGGTGTTCGTCGTCCGGCGCGGTGCGACGGCACCGTCCCCCTTTCGCCATGCCTTGATTCCATTCAACGCGGCGCGACAGCGTCGCGTTCTTGAAGATTTTTCCTCGACGTAGCGCGACGGCGCCGCATAAAATATTTTCACGATCAACCGCGTGGTGCGACGGCACCACGCCACTTGCTTCCACCCGCATGAATAAACATGAACGATGGAGGGGGGTTCGGCCGTGTTCATGCGGTCCGGCCCCACCTCGCGTTAAAATAAAAACTCAACATAAACATTCAAGCGTCAAGTTAGACATGCGAGATCCACGTTCAAGAAATGGAATAAATAAATATTGAATCAACAACCCCTACCTCGGGTTTAAGATTCGAAGATTCGACTACGTTCCGCGGAAGACGGCGTCGCGGAGGTCGGGCGTCGCGGTCGTCGTTCGTCAATCCGTTGACGAAGAGATATGCCCGAAGAGATACGTCGTTGGCGAGTCTTCGTATGCCGACGAAGAAGGTCCGAGGAGGAAGTGGTGTTCCCTCTTGTTGACACCGAGGACGAAGAAGAGAGGCGTCGTTCTTCGTCGGAGTTTGAGCGTTCTTCGTTCTTCGTCAGAGCTTGAAGATGAAGAGGAAGCTCTCAAAAAAGACAAACAAGGAACCCAAAATAAAATAAGACTACATCTTATTTTATTAACACAAAACACAAAAGAATTTCAAATTTTTGAAATTCAAAAGAGTTTAACTCCCATAATTAATTAAGTAACTTAAGTCAATTAAGAGGGGGTTAAGGGAACTTGAAAAGTCTAGGGGTTCGTGTGGACCCCACCACACTTAATCCTCCCAAGGGAGGTTAAGTGGGTGTGGGTCCCACTTCCAACCCCCTTTGGTAGGATTTTAACAAACTAAAAATAAAATTTGTCTTACACAAATTTTATTTAACTCAACTGAAATCCCCAAAACTTAACTTACAACCCGCAACAAACGCAACTCCCGAAAAGGTCTCTTTAAGCGAAAATCGGCGTTGCGAGTTCATCGGTGCCCTCAGATTTCAATTCCGAGCACCGGATCAAAAGTTAGGAATTCTCGCTCGTTCGTTCACTGAACGTACCCGAGCCAAACTTCGGAAATTAATTCCGGGCACTCCGGGCCTCGGAATCAGGTGCCGTCTGAAACCGCGCTTTTGTAAAATTCTAAAGAAAATTAAGAAAAAATTTCCCTTGAATTTTACGGGTCTTTACATTACTCCCACCTCAGGGCTTTACATCCCCGTAAAGATACAACAAAAACTAGGGAAACAAAAGAGGGTACTGAGCACGCATCTGAGCCTCCCGCTCCCATGTGCTCTCCTGGAGATTCCCGTGCTGCCATCTGATGCGCACAAGAGGAATCGATCGCCCACGCAGGACCCGCTCCTGTCGATCCTCTATCTCCACCGGGACCTCCGTAAAAGTCGCCCCATCGTCAACGTCAAGCTCCCCATGGTCAATGATGTGCGTCGGGTCGTGCACGTATCTCCTCAGCTGGGATACGTGGAAGACGTCATGCACCCGGTGCAACTGAGGTGGTAGAGCCAGGCGATAAGCCACCTCGCCAATCCTGCTGAGAATCTTGAAGGGTCCGATGAAGCGCGGAGATAACTTTCCTCCTCGGCCAAATCTCCGAATACCACGTCGAGGTGAGACCCGCAAGAAGACGTGGTCGCCATCCTCGAACTCCAGTGGCCTCCGCCTCCTGTCAGCGTATGACTTCTGCCGGCTCTGAGCTGTCCTCATCCGCTCCTGGATGACCTGGACCTTCTCTGTCGTGGCCTGGACCATCTCCGGTCCCACCAGTGCTGACTCCCCAGGGTCTGTCCAGCACAAAGGAGATCTACATGGTCGGCCGTACAACGCCTCGTACGGTGCCATCCCAATGGTGGAGTGGTAGCTGTTGTTGTACGCGAACTCCACCAAGGGTAGGTGGTCCTCCCAGCTACGACCAAAGTCGAGGACACATGCGCGGAGCATGTCCTCGAGAGTCTGAATGGTCCTCTCCGTCTGACCATCTGTCTGAGGGTGAAAAGCTGTGTTAAGACGTAGCTGCGTCCCGAACGCTTCCTGCAACCCCTTCCAAAGCCGGGAAGTAAAGCGGGCATCTCGATCGGAGACGATAGATGATGGTACGCCGTGGAGCCGCACAATCTCCTGAACGTAGAGACGTCCCAAGCTCTCCACTGAGCCCTGCTCTCTGATGGGTAAGAAGTGTGCCGACTTGGTGAGTCGGTCAACAATCACCCAGATGGAGTCGTGACCTCTGGAAGTGCGTGGAAGTCCAGTCACGAAGTCCATAGATATGCCGTCCCACTTCCACTCCGGAACCTCCAAGGGTTGTACCAAGCCTGCTGGTACCTGATGCTCTGCCTTCACCTGCTGACAGGTGAGGCATCGAGAAACGAACTCTGCTACAGCCTTCTTCATGCCCGGCCACCAGTGCTGTCGTCTGAGGTCCTGGTACATCTTCGCCACTCCAGGATGTACCGCCAAAGGAGAAGTGTGAAACTCTCTCAGCACTTCCTCTCGCAAAGCTACTGGTACCATGGTACGTCCTCTGAAAAGGATTTCGTGCTCTACTCCAAGGGAGAAACCATCAGGTGCCTGTCCCGAGGATATCTGTGCACGCCATGTCTCACAGTCAGCGTCCCCATGCTGTGCCTCCCTGACTCGCTGCAGTAGTGGAGGAGTGACTGTGAGAGACTGAAGAAAGGCTGCTCCATCTCTATCCACGAAGGATATCTGCAAAGAGGCTAGCTGCTCTGTTGCCTCCTCAAGTAGCTGAATGCCCGTCCTCCTGCTGAGGGCATCTGCTACTATGTTCCCCTTCCCAGGAGTATAGACTATCTCAAAGTCATAGTCCGGGAGGAACTCGAGCCATCGTCGCTGTCTCAGGTTCAAGTCCTTATGTGAGAAGATATACCTGAGACTCTGATGATCGGAAAAGACTGTAAAGCGCTCGCCCATCAGATAGTGTCGCCATGTCTTCAGAGCGAAGACCACTGCTGCTAATTCCAGGTCACGGGTAGCGTAGTTCTGCTCATGCGGCCTCAACTGTCGTGATCCATAGGCGATCACTGCCCGCTCCTGCATCAGAACACATCCGAGTCCGGTCCCTGATGCATCGCAGTAGACTACGTACCCTACTCCCTCCTCAGGCAACCTCAAGATAGGTGCGCTAGTCAATCTCTGTCTCAGCTCCTGGAAGCTCTGGTGACATATGTCAGTCCATACGAAGGGTTTCCCCTTCTTCGTCAAAGCTGTGAGTGATGCTGCAACTCTGGAGAAGTTCGGCACAAATCTCCGATAGTATCCAGCTAGTCCCAAGAAACTCCGAACCTCAGTCACGCTCATGGGTGGCTCCCATGCTAACACAGCCTCAATCTTCGCGGGATCCACTGCAACTCCCGCCTCAGAGATAACGTGTCCCAAAAAGTGGACCTCACGTATCCAGAACTGGCATTTAGAGAGCTTACCATAAAGCTGGTGCTCTCGGAGTGTGTTAAGGACAACTCTTAAGTGATAGGCGTGCTCCTCCTCTGTCTTAGAGTAAATCAGAATGTCGTCGATGAAGACCACGACAAACCGATCGAGGTATGGCTGAAAGATCCTGTTCATGAGAGCCATGAACACTGCTGGAGCATTGGTTACACCGAAAGGCATAACCAAGAACTCATAGTGGCCATACCGACATCTGAATGCCGTCTTCTGCACATCCTCGTCTCTGACTCTGAGCTGATGATAGCCTGACCTGAGGTCTATCTTCGAGAACCACCGTGCTCCCTTGAGCTGATCAAAGAGGTCATCAATCCTCGGTAGCGGATACTTGTTCCTCACTGTCACCTGGTTCAGGCGACGATAGTCAACACAAAGTCGCAAGCTCCCGTCCGCCTTCTTGGCGAACAATATCGGGGAAGCCCAGGGTGAAACACTGGGTCGGATGAACCCCTTGCCCTGCAAGTCCTCCAACTGTACCCGTAGCTCTCGAAGCTCGGCGGGGGCCATCCGATATGCTGGAGTGGATATCGGGGCTGTACCGGGGTACAAGTCAATATAAAAGTCTACCTCTCTGCGAGGAGGTAGCCCTGGAACGTCGTCGGGAAAAACATCCGCAAACTGATCCACCACTGCAGGAAAACCAGGACTCCGCACGTCAACTGATCCAAGGATAAGGTTGGCCAACTGATGAGTGATGGGCTGTCCTCTCCTCCGCGGAAGTCCATCCTGTGCTGCTAAGGCTCCCTTCTCGCCGGTGAAGGTGAACCTGCTCCCGTCGGTGCGTACACAACGCACCTTGCGCCTAAAACAGTCAATCTGTGCATGGACCGTAGACAGCCAATCCATGCCCAAGATGACGTCGTAAGGCCTCGACGCTGCTACAAGAAGATCCCAGCTGAAGCTCTCGCCTCCTAGAGTAAGCTCACACTGCCGGCACCAGTGCGTAATCGTCGAGTCTGCTCCCGTAGGAGTCTCTAGCCGTAAGGATCGAGCCAACGGCTCTGTCGGAATCTCCGAGCTCCGAACAAGGGCAGCGACTATGAAAGAATGACTCGCTCCTGTGTCTATGAGAACTGCAGCAAGGGTGGAATAGACACAGATAGTACCTCGAATCATCTCGGGTGCGCCGTGGTCGTAGGCCTCTGCTGCCTGGAGCTGTGCCTGTCGCTGCCCGCCAGCTTCCTGTGGTCGGGGTGGACCTCCTGGTGGTGGTGGTGGCAGAGCCTCAAAGCGTCGCCCACCACCGGCTGCTCGTCCAGCTCCTCTGCCTCGTCCGCCTCCTCCCTGCGGACCGCCACGGTCGACCCTCTGCCTCTGCCTCGGTGGTCCATCAACTGTCTGCTGCTCCTCAGCACGGCGGGTCGGGCAGTCACGAGCCATGTGGCCCTGCCCGCCGCACGAGTAGCACTGTCTGCCTCTCGGAAGACTGGCTCCGCGCTGTGTGCCCCGCACTGCTGAGCCAGTGCCCTGAGAACGTCTGCCCGAAGGTCTGGTCTGTCTGGATCCCTGAGTCATCCGTCGACTGCCAGCTGCGGATGACTCTGCCACGTGCCGCCCTGCGGTGGATCGCTGTGCTGGTGTAGACTCAGCAAGGAAGCTCTCGATCAGAAGGGCTCGCTCCAGTACTCCTGCCTGGGTCGGGATGCTGAGGGAGATCAGCGATGCCCTGATCTCGTGTCTCAATCCCTGCTCGAAGGTCCGGGCCCGGAAGAAGGGGTCCCGTACCATGTCTGTCGAGTAGCGAGATAGGTCGGTGAACCTCGCCGCGTACTGAGCGACCGTCAAGCTGCCCTGCCGCAGCTGAAGAAGCTCCTGGATGCGCACCGCTCGGAGAGTGGCCGGGACGAACTCTGAGCGGAAGAGGCTCTCGAAGTCCGTCCAGATGAGGGAGGCCTCATCGTGTACCTGGAGCATCAGGCTCCACCAGCGTCCGGCTGCTGCGTGCAGTAAGCTCGCCGCGAGGATCACCATGAGGTCTGCTGGCGTCCTCACTAGCCTGAAAACTCGGACGACCGCCTCCAGCCAGTCCTCGGCTGCCTGGGGGTCCGACTCCCCATGGAACCTGGGTGGTCGCTGGCACTGGAACTCGTGCAGAGCTCCGAGGCGTCGTGCGTCGTCAGCTGCTGCTGCTGGAAGCATCGGGGGCTCGGCGGGTAAAGCTACCGCCGGTGCCACTACTGGAAAAGGGCCCTGCACCGAGCCCTCGTCGCTCGGTGGGCTGTCGTCTCGCTCGACTCTCGGAACCCTAGCTGGCTGCCGTCGTGGGGCCATCCTGAAAAGGAAACAGGTGCGCCACGGTTAGAACAGTATACCTGGTGAGCTGATATAAGTAATCACAAAGAAAACTTTGAAACACACACGCAATCAATGTTTTCGTGCATTAAGTCGGAAATCAGAAGTCAGGGTCCTGGTGTACGGATACGTCGGCCGCCGCACCAACACTGGATTCCCTGGACTGATAACCACACTCAATACGCTAAACATTATTGCTTCACATAGAAAAGATCAGAGTTCGCGGTAGAACCGAACTCCTCTGATACCAATTTGTCACGACCCGCCCTCGGGGTCCGTGTCGTGACTACCCCAAGCCCGCCTTCCATAGGCCAGGGGCTGGCGAATAGCACCAAGGCGTAAATCCCGGTAAAAAGGGAAGGCATTACCTTTGAAAAGTAAACACACACCACAGAGTAAACAAGGGGAAAGTAAACACTAAGCAAACAGAGTACAACTGAAAGTGCGGAAAAGTAAATGGGCCAGTATACAAACCCAAACTGAAAGTAAAGTACAACTCGAAAAGGGAAAAACAGCAACTGAAAAGTAAAAGCCGCTACTCCGAGCTGTCCACTGGAAATCCCACCTGAAGGGTGGGTACAGATAGCTCCTCTGCTCCACGGGTCCCGCCGTCCGCTCCGTGCACGTCTCACCCAGTGGTCCACCTCCGGGTACCGTCCCGCTCTGCAAGCCTCAGCTAAGGTCAACGCTGTCCGTCGTCTGCAACCAACACAACGTAGTGCGGGCAAAGCCCGTGCAGGGGTGAGTATAAGCTACTCAGTAGGGACCCCGAGACCCCTGAAGGTCTCTCAAATCCACAAAGGATAAACCACGAAGAAATGTACAAACACGAAGTAACAACCGACACTGCTTAGGTATATGCCCATACATATACCTAAGTCATCAATTCAAATACGCTCCAACCTCCGAGCCCAAGTATAACTCAGTCCACGCAGGAAAGTATACGTATTCCACATAGGAAAGCAAAACATAATCCACACAGGATTGCACAACACAATCCACACAGGAAAACAACGGGATTCAGCTCACACAGGTATACTTCTTCAAGGACGATAAAGATGATCACTGATCCATCTAAGTCGTCGGACCCACGAAGGATCGATAGGTAACTAACCCCCGCAGAAGACCCACACAGGATCGGGCTCACACAGAACCTGTAGGCGCTGGCTCACACAGAACCGCTGAGCGCAAGGACCCACACAGGATCGGGCCCACACAGGACCTGTAGCACTGATCCACGTAGGATCGCGGAGTGCTGAAGTCGTCGTCGTCGAATCCACACAGGTTCTCTGTACTGTCGTCGTCGCAGTCACAGTAGCAGTAGTAGCAGTAGAACAGTCGCAGCCAGCACTAGGGTTCCCGCACACAGCAAGCTCGTACGGAGGGTCCGCTCCACGAGCCGAGAGGCTGATACATCAACTGTCACAAAGGCCAGACTTGATGTATCCAAAAGTTCCGTATCGTCAACAGGAACTCAACGCAACAGACGGCGCGTCGATCGGACGCCCGGTCTGAGAGTTATTGGCATTTTCGTCTCCCGGGCCCGGTTGGTTTTTAAGGCAAAACCAACCCGACCATACTCCACCTGCGTCCAAACCTCGGGCGGAATATGCCAAAAGATCCTTCTCACTAAGAGGAACACAACGCGACTGACGGCGCGTCAATCGGACGTTCGTAGCTCAAGATATGAGCGTTTCCGCTCCGAAGGCCCGGTTGGTTTCGTGAACGAACCAACCCGGCCGAACTCAAAGTTAACCGAAACCTTGAGTGCAATATATCGAAACGACCGTCTCGATCCAAGGATCGCGTTGCCGCAGACGGTTCGTCATTCGGAGGTCCGAGGCTCAAGTTATGGGCCAAAAACCAAATCTGGTTCGAAACGGGGGGGTCCGGGTCCGGACCGACCCGGCCCGACCCCCCCCCCCCCCCCCCGGGGCGGCACGGCGGCGGCGGCCGGGCGCCGCGAGGGGCCGCACGCGGTCGGCTTGCGGGGAGCCAAGCCCCCGCTTTGCTGGAGGGCGGCGCGGCAATTAGCCGCGCCTGTTTGTAAAAAAAACCGCCCCCCCCCCCCCCTACGTGGGGGGCTTGATTGAAGGGGCGGCGCGGCTATGCCGCGCCGTTATTATTATTATTTTTTTTAAAAAACGCCCCCCTCACGTGGGGGGCCTGCTGATGCGGAAACGGGGGGGGCCGGCTGCCCCCTCCCTTTAATTAAAAATGCCCCCCCTCTTAAAGAGGGGGGTTTAGCATGCTGGCCGGGGAATTAATTCCCCGGTTTAACGGCATCCGGCCGGCCGGTTTTCTCCAACGGGACCGGAATTTCCGGTCCCCTCTTCGTCTTTTGACGCCGGCGGCCCGGCCGCCGGTCTTCTCTTCCGCCGCGGCCCGGAACCGGCCGCGGTCTTCTCGACCCGCCGCGGCCCGGAACCGGCCGCGGTGTTCGTCGTCCGGCGCGGTGCGATGACACCGCGCCCCTTTCGCCATGCCTTGATTCCATTCAACGCGGCGCGAAGGCGTCGCGTTCTTGAAGATTTTTCCTTGACGTATCGCGACGGCGCCGCGTAAAATATTTGCACGATCAACCGCGTGGTGCGACGGCACCACGCCACTTGCTTCCACCCGCATGAATAAACATGAACGATGGAGGGGGGTTCGGCCGTGTTCATGCGGTCCGGCCCCCCCTCACGTTAAAATAAAAACTCAACTTAAACATTCAAGCCTCAAGTTAGACATGCGAGATCCACGTTCAAGAAATGGAATAAATAAATACTGAATCAACAACCCCTACCTCGGGTTTAAGATTCGAAGATTCGACTACGTTCCGCGGAAGACGGCGTCGCGGAGGTCGGGCGTCGCGGTCGTCGTTCGTCAATCCGTTGACGAAGAGATATGCCCGAAGAGATACGTCGTTGGCGAGTCTTCGTATGCCGACGAAGAAGGTCCGAGGAGGAAGCGGCGTTCCCTCTTGTTGACACAGAGGACGAAGAAGAGAGGCGTCGTTCTTCGTCGGAGTTTGAGCGTTCTTCGTTCTTCGTCAGAGCTTGAAGATGAAGAGGAAGCTCTCAAAAAAGACAAACAAAGAACCCAAAATAAAATAAGACTACATCTTATTTTATTAACACAAAACACAAAAGAATTTCAAATGTTTGAAATTCAAAAGAGTTTAACTCCCATAATTAATTAAGTAACTTAAGTCAATTAAGAGGGGGTTAAGGGAACTTGAAAAGTCTAGGGGTTCGTGTGGACCCCACCACACTTAATCCTCCCAAGAGAGGTTAAGTGGGTGTGGGTCCCACTTCCAACCCCCTTTGGTAGGATTTTAACAAACTAAAAATAAAATTTGTCTTACACAAATTTTATTTAACTCAACTGAAATCCCCAAAACTTAACTTACAACCCGCAACAAACGCAACTCCCGAAAAGGTCTCTTTAAGCGAAAATCGGCGTTGCGAGTTCATCGGTGCCCTCGGATTTCAATTCCGAGCACCGGATCAAAAGTTAGGAATTCCCGCTCGTTCGTTCACTGAACGTACCCGAGCCAAACTTCGGAAATTAATTCCGGGCACTCCGGGCCTCGGAATCAGGTGCCGTCTGAAACCGCGCTTTTGTAAAATTCTAAAGAAAATTAAGAAAAAATTTCCCTTGAATTTTACGGGTCTTTACATGAGTTGTTATGTGAAGCTCATAGTTCTCCGTTTTCAGTTCATCGTGGAAGTACTAAGATGTACAGAGATCTTCAGTAGTATTACCGGTGGGATGGAATGAAAAGAGATATTGCTAATTTTACTGTGAAGTGCTCGACTTGTCAGTAGGTTAAAGAAGAGAAGACAGAAAAGTTATACAGATAAATGGAGTAATGATCTTTATTTTGAGGTAGGTGATCATGTCTTTCTCAAAGTTTCTCAATGGAAAAGTGTGATGCGTTTTGGTAAGAAGGGAAAGTTGATTCGGAGGATCATTGAAACTTATGAATTCTGGTGAAAGTTGGATCAGTTGAGTATAGAGTGGCTTTACCTCTACATTTATCCTAGGTAGAAAATTTTTCTCATGTTTCAATGTTGAGAAAGTATATGCTAGATCTATCCCACGTTTTGAGCCCAGAGGTACATTAGTTGGAAGAGAATATTTCTTATGAAGAAAAACTAGTCCAGATTCTTGATCGTAGAGAGAAAGTGTTGTGGAATAAGGTAATTCACCAAGAAATAGTTTTTTGGAAAACCCATATGATTGAAGAGGAAACGTGGGAATCTGAAAATGCTATGAGGGATAAATACCCCCACTTATTTTGATAAGTGAATAAAAATTGCGAGGATGCAATTCCCAAATGGGGGGAAGGATGTAACATCCAAGGTAAATGAAGAATAAGACATATTTTATATTTATTAATATTTTTGAATTAAATATTAATTTTACTTTAAAGGGGTTTCTATGATCGATAGCGTACCTGATACGCAACAACGAGTTTCTTTGGAATCTTATGTTGCACACTAATAATAAAATATTATTATTTTAAGTGGTAGTCAACTCCTCGCCATTTTATTGGTGGAAATGAACAAAACTAACTATAATATGATTATACATGATTGTTAAATGTATTCAAATTATCTATTAAAAAGGCAGGGGCTTAAAATGTGAATGAATCAAATTTTAAGCATAATTTACATTAAAAGGCTGATTTATCACATTTTAATGGAGAACCCTTTTAAATATTGTTTTGGTCACTTTAATATATTCTATATGACCAAATAAAATCCTTATTTCGATTGGGGACATCAAAATTTACTTTTTGTAAATTCTTGTAATTTTTCCGATAAAGTTCATTTTTTAATGAATAGTGACAAATATTGTATTTTTATTCAAAAGTTCCTTCTAATATAATTTATTTATATGGTTAGATTATATTTTTAATTGGTTTCAAAGTGAAATAAAAATATATTTTTACCATTTAATCCAATTTTGGCCATTGGAATTAATTTCACTTTAAAATTGGACATAAACAAGTATCAATCATTTGATAGTTATTGTTTCTAAAAAACACGCTATTTGTTTTGATAACGGGAATTAATATTAAAAATCATTAATGCCAATTATATTTTGTGAATTTGGAAAAAAAGACATCATTTTTGATTTTGGAATATCAAAAATAGATTAGTCTGAATTTTTGGTATTTTTCTAAAAAACATCAATTTTTTATGAATAGTGAAACCACTTAGTAATAGTTAAAAAAACTGACTTTTTGTTTAAATTAAAATTTTACCACTTCTATTAATTGAATTTCAAAAATATGACATACATGTTTGTTATTAAGAAGTAAATTTTGGTTCATTAAGATGAAAATAGTTTTTGGTGAATAGTAACTTTTGACTTTTATTTACCGCGATTAAAGGTAAATAAGGAAATTCAAGGTTAGAAGAATATTATAATAATTCAAAATTACCTTAACACTTATTCTAACCTTATTGGATGAGTAGTGGCCGACCATGGGAATCCTTGGGTCGATTTTGGGACTCCATGGAGCCACTTATGAAAGATAATGAAACTTTAGATTAATTAGTTTAATATAACGACCAAATTGACATTAACAAAAATCTATTAGTAATTAATTTTTATATGGTGTTATATAAGTCCTATTTTTGACTATAAATATTCATTATAAAGCTAAAAACATTCCTACATTATTTTAGTTTTTTAATAATTTTTATATATTGAATAAATTAAATTATTTATGACACAATAATGATTTTGTATGTACCTCATTAATAAATGATTTAAATAAATAAGATTATAATGATTAAAATATTATCCAAAACATTTCGAATTCGTATTTTATGATTTTATTTCGAATATTAGTCATCATATATTCTACCTTAATGATTTTTGGACCTTTTGAAACCAAATATCATAATATAATAAAATAATAGTTTGACACTTTCCTAAAGAGCCCCTCTTCTCCCTTATAAAAAGAGACAACTTCTAACCAATTCCTCACACATCTCAGGCCATTTTTCACATCTAAAATATGATCAATTATGCTCCCTACATCCCTCTCATACCCCTAGAAGCCTTACCTTAGGCATAAGGCACTTCAAGAAGTCCTTTGGTTCATACCAAACAGAGTTAGCCAAATTAAAGGTAACAATTTCTCTTAAATTGTTTTCTTTTATTTTACTTCTCCAATCCATAAAATCTTTTCATTCCATTATTTTTTAATAACACCAGTATCATAAATATACTAGGATTTTGTTATGAGAAATATTCTAACGGCACTTAAACACACCTACATCTAATGGATGAAGAACATAATGTTTCTGTGGATGGAAAACTAACCCCTCATGAAACGATGATTGTTCAATTACATCTTACTGCCTCTCATGGTGGCCATTATGATGGAAATGTATTTATATATGAAATATGTTATGTTTATTATTTCCATATTCTTATTTACTTCCCAATGATATCAAGGCTTTATGGTTTCTATAGTGGGTAAATACAACAATCTCATTTGAGGAAGTGCGGACTACCACCCCATTAAAGTGATGTGACTCGTTAATGCATTATGTGGGATGTATAAAGGATAGAGTTAATGATATTATATATGATATTATACTGGAATTATAATATACATATGTATCATTTTGTTTTAATTCAATTAAAATAAGTAATCGAAATGAAAGTACCATTCATGCGTACGTACGACTTACCTTCTCCATGAATGGTGCATTTCATTTATTACCTCCAAATGTTATGTACTATTATAAATACTTGTATATACTAGATATATATTGTATATATGATATCTAAATCATGAATATCATTCACGATCGAGTCAAGTCGGACACGAGGTAAATGACTTTATCTCAATCTCCTTTCATTGAGGAATATTTAGTAATACACGACTTTATTTTATATGGTGTATAAACCCCTTTGACTTTTCATTTCATTCATAGGGAATCTTTTTAGAAGAAGCGTTTTACTAAATTATTAAAAGGAATGTTTTTTTACATAAGTGGTGACATTGAAATTTCTGCCGCTGTGAATATTATTTGATCTTTGGCTTCTTTAACACGCCGTAATATTTTTAATAGGAAAAATAATTACCATATACTCTTTTTACGTATTTTGTTATTGAAAATGATTTTGGGAATGGATTTATTATTTCAATATCTTGAAATGATATTTTTTTTTCAATGTGGAAATGTTATCATTCCTTTATACTTATGTTATTTGTTATGATCTTGTTATGGTTCTTGGGCATTATTTATGTATACGGGTGGTTCCGTGATAAAATTAGGGTGGGTGAGCCCGAGATAGCTCTCCAATGCATTGAGTAAAATTAAGGAGGTAAACATGAATGTTTCTCCTAAGATATTTAGGGAATATACTTTGATGGGTATTCCAATGTAACTCCCTATATATCTATGATAGGTACAATGTATGTATGATATGGATGTGACAAGTTACCTTTATGTTTTACGATTTATATGTGACTTTCATAAATGTTATGATTTCATTAGGTATGTAAAATATTTAATGTTTTGTATGTATTTATGAACAAATGTTTTCATTCTTTTTTTATAACCTTTACTGAACATTTTATGCTCATGCCATGTTTTGAAATGTTTTCACAGGACTTAAAGATGAATAGGGTCAAGGATAGGATCCAAGAAAATTCATGCTGTTTAAAACATGGAACTAGACATGACTGTTTTTTTGAAGAGATTTTATATTATGAAAAAATGGAAACTTTGTAGAAGTGACTACTTTGTAATCTTTTGAGATGTAATAGTTCTGTCCCAATTCTCTAAAACTCTAAACCTGAAAAGATCCTCAAAGTGAATTATTTATTTAATTCAATATTATGTAATTCTTATGGTCGGGTCCTTATAAAAGTATACTCGGACTTCAACCCCTATCGTGAAATCATTGTTTCACATAAGGTAGGAAGTTACTTACCTTCTTTGGTTAACATCTACTCATGTTTCCACAATGATTGTATTTCTGGTAATTTTGATGAGCATGCACGATTATGATTTCTTGTGGGTGTGGGTGTGTAGCTTATGAGACTTGTTATTGATTTTTTAATTTTATTAGTGATACAAGTGTAGATCTGGAAACATTCTATTTTTATTATAGGTTGATATCTATGCTAATATATGATAATTATGATATGCTCTGTCTTCTTGTGTGATCACATATTATGTGTGTTGCTATGGCATGGTGTTTTTTTGGGTACTTGAGATAAGTGGAACTTGATGACATATTTATCCTATAGAGAGGGAGTGATAAGACTTGTGATGATTGCAATGAGAGACCTGGGATCAGGGTGGAGGTACTAAGATTTCAGGGTGGTGTATTGTGGATGCACTCGAGGTAGCCATTAGTTTCCATGTTCTATGCGCCATGTGGTAGCCTAGTCGATGTGAGTACTATATTTTATTTACTAAAGGAAGTCGGGTGAAATATTACTCTTGAGGATTAGATGACATCAGTTTTCATATACACATTAAAATTTGAGGAAGGTGTACATAGGATTATTTTGTCACAACCAACAATTTTCATTATTATTCTGACATAAATCTTGACAGGTACGGCTAGGGGTTTTGGTGACATAGTTACCACACCAACTCTATGTTTTGGATTGTATTTTTATGCATATTACAACATTATGATAATTATTAAATACAATTATTACACTTAAGAACAATATGTTATGTTCTCATTGGTGGTTTCCTACTAAGTCTTGTACTCAGACCCTAATCGAGAACTTCACTACGCTTGTAGATTTCATGAGAGGTCTGGTAAAGGTAAAGGGCCATGTGGTGGATGGTTGAGAAAAGAAGCATGGAGGAATTGGGGGACACTGAAAATATTTAGAGGACCCCAAAATTTATTTTTTATTTATTGGTTTCTTCTTATTAGAATGCATAGAATTTACACATTAGGATTTATTTTATTGATATGTCATTTATCCCATTTATGTTGATTTTTCTTGTATACTTAGATAATTTATTAGATAATTTATTGTTAATTATTTATCACATTACTTGATATTATTGGATTAGTTTCCCTACTGAATGAATCAGACTCTTACTATAAGTAAAGAGCCTTTTCTCTATGGGAAGGTGCACCAAAGGTCATGTGACCTTCCAACTCAAACATAGTGGTTCTGGTTTGTATGTTACAAATTCTTCAACCTTTGATAATTTATTTTTTATAAAAGGATTCCATATTTGGAATCATGTTGTCCAATTTGGTTGAATAATTCACTGTTATTTTATAAAAACATTAATATTAACCTGAGTAAATATTATTTTCATGATAAAGGGTAAATATGGTAATTATTGTAAAAACTAAAATGGAATGAACTTGAAAATGAACCTAAAATGTACCATAATTTTATTTTATGAGTCAATTTTATTCATAATCATCCCATATTTGGTTATATTACCATTTTTTTTTGTATTTTATTATCAAATTTATATTATTTTATTTAATGAAAATTCAAAAATGACACACTCTTTTTTTTAATAAATATAATATTTTTAACATGAGTATAAAAAGAGGATATATTTTCTGATAAATATAAAATTTAAAGAAAAATAGTTTATATTAATCATGGTAATTTAATTATACTTTTTAATGAAGAAATAATTACCTCAATTCCTACTCAATGATGAAGAAGTAATTCAATAATTAGTTGAAAAATAAAATAAAAATGATTTGAAAAATATTATAAGTATTATAATTTTAAAGACTTAATGATCGCCATGATCATTCTTGATAAATATAACATGATTTGGGTGTATTAAAAGTTTTTATTACAATTAATGTTTTTGCAATGTTATTAATTTCAAAGTAAAAGACTATTTCTAAAACAAAGATTCATGATATTTTATTAAAATAATTTTTCCTTAAATGATATAAAATTTATAAAAATAATATATTAAGAAAATGGATTATTATATCGTCTCAAATATCAACATGTTCCATTAATGTGTCATTCTTTCATTTATAGTAACTATTTGAACCCCTTAATATTAATACAATATCGATATCATCATAATTGTCAAAAATATTAATGGTCGATAAAAAATAATAAATGTTTAACAATGTGATCTAAACATGTCCTAATTTTATTTAATAAGTTTATTTAGAATTATACTCATATAAAATTTTAATTCTATAAATTTTTTCCATTTTATCATGATAATTATTTTATATTAATTTAATATTTTTTGAAATTCCAAGAGTACCCCACCCCTCTAATATAAAAGGGAACCTATTCTTCTATTTTCTTCTCAAATAAAGAACCATTTGGTTTATCCAATACCTATCCAAAACCCTTCATAGAATCCATACAATAATTCTAGAGGTATTTTTTATGAATAATACCAACCATAGAGTGTTTAAGGTGTAATGAAAAAGTGGTTGTATCATAATGAGGTATCAATCATAACCAAACATTTTCATTTTATTTGTTCTGCCACATAATAAAATTATTCCATATACATGGATAAATTATAACATAATTATCTCTCATACTATGATATTTTATTATATTGATGTAATATTCTATACCCATATCCAACCTCAATCAAATGGGAATGGAATACATCATTCGCATGTATGGTGAACTACCACATCGTAGAACGAGGTAGTTTTTTATTGACTGAAAATCACTTTTCTATTATAGGACAAAAAGCTGGTCACAAAACACCACTCATCCAAGAGCCTTCAAGGAGGGTAGAAATGGTGTAATCCAAGGGAATCCCCTTGGAAAAAGGCATACACCCCAATGGGAAGGGATATTAAGTTATTATAAAGAACAAGACCGTCCTCCTATATTCTAACTCATGAAAGCGCATCAACCACAAAGTTAGCCTCCCTCCAACAATGCTTAATAATCCACCCAAAATCAATTACCAGCTCACATCTACGGATCACAAACACCAGGTCCTAGAACGATTCATAAACACCATGCACTGATCTGATGAGGAGTTCAGAATTTGATTCTAGCTCATCCACAAGAAAACAGGTCATCTGAGAAACTGTGATTCCTGTTAGAAGCAACCTAGCCTCCACACCTGAAGAACTTACAAGATCAAAGAATGTGCAAAACTCCACCAGCACTGATCCTCATGCGTCATGTAAAACCTCACCAGCTCTCATGATCCTATTCATCATAGATCCATATGAATGAAGTTTAAAATCTCTGAGTTAAAGAAACCTTCTGATCCATTAGCCTACCTGACTACCTGGCATGAGGGTTACAAACGAACCACACGGACCTAGAAGATGTTGGCCCCCTTTCAACTGAGAGCCCAATTTGAAGATGAGTGATTTTAATCAAATCCAAATAAAATGGAGAGATCTTTGGTCTCCTAGCCAAGAAAGGTTTTGCACCACCCAAATAACCCATAAAACGGAGGACAGAATAACACACCTCACCTTGAATTCAATAGCCCTTCCCTCAAACCCTTGAAACCAAGCCACTATAAAATCTAGGAAGGAGAGGTGATCATGAAATAAACATGGGAGGGTTGTGAATTGCGACCAAAGGAACACTGCCAACTCACTCTGAAAAAATAAATGTAGTAGAGACTCACCCAAAGGATTCATACTGTAGAAGTAACGTGAAGCCAAATGAACACCCTTCCTCTAGATGTTATCCTCAATCCGCAAAGCTCTGTTTTTAATGCGCCAAACGAGAAGGTTCATTTTTCATCAAAAATCACATGGAATGTATATATAAATATATTTATATAATTTTTTTTTATTTTTGGATATTATTATAATTCGATAAAAAATAAATTCATTTCGTTATTTATCATTGAATAATGGAAATTCTACATATGCACACACACAAACTACTGTCTCAATGATTGTAACATAGTTTATTTTTCAAAATAATATTTTATTACTGATTATAAAATTATAATTCATACATAAAAAGTATAATTATTTCATGATTATTATTTTAGATATGGTAGGTCAAATCACCTTCTTGACTATAGTCAACCAACTAAATCCATTTTGGAGATGTGATCCAAATATCATAAAAACTCTAACATAAACTTAAATGATTAATATTTTTTTTATAAAATGCTAATAAGTGAAACAAAGCAATAATAAACTTGAAAATGATTCTAAATAATGTAAAATAATTACCATGATTTTATTATTTAAGAAGATAAATATTGAATGTGACGTGTCACACTCTTGTTAAGATACTTTGTTTTAAAAATCCACATTTATAGTATCTTTTAAAAATCTTTTTCATCAATTTAAATTTTTAAAAGTTATTCTATTGATGTTTTTATATAGAAATAAAAAAATTAAAAATGAAATTTTATTTTTCTTTTTATATGGTTTCAATGGCTTTCAAATGGAATAGTTTTACAAAATTTTTTGACTTTCTTTATAAATTAACAAAAAGAATGTTCTACATTAACCTATATAGAAATAATGAATTCTCATTCCAATATTCCTTTATTTTCATTTTTAATTATTATAAAATATTTCATGTTTTATTCAATAAATCACCCAATTTAAATTTATTTTTGGAATTATATTATTGATAATTTGGTTTTAAAGGAATGTGATTTTTCAATATTTAGAAATTTTTTTCTAATGGGTTAAAAGTTTCATTGGTTAAGGATAAAAATGAATCATTACATGTTTTATGACTATTTTTTGGTTATTTGGAATAATTATAATGACATGGGGTTCTATTATAAAACATAGATGGGTTGTTCAATTATAAACTATGCAAGGTTGGTTACATTATTAAGTAATTATGGATAACTCTGTGATAAAATATGGACGAGTGTTTCGGTGATATACCTCTAATTCAATGGGTATGGATATTGACTATATGGTTATTAAATTTGTATGAGTGATGAGAAAAATGATGTCCCATGTAACCAACATATCTTATCTGTGATTAATATCATGTTTTATAGAAATCGTATGATTTATAAATGTAAGTGAATGATCTTATGTTTAATGAAATGTAGTTTACACTTCTTATTGGAAAATAGTCTTACTATGTGAAAAATATTATTTGATTTTTCATTATTTCAATTAAACTTGTATGAGTTTTAATTTTTATTTCATATTTCTTATGAAATTTTCTATGAAAATATTTTTCTTGAGACTTTTATTTTTTAGGAATGATTTTTTTTATGAAACCTAATGAATATTTTAAAAAGAATATTTTTTATATTATTAATTGAGTATCAATTTCTTTCTTTATTTCTATTTTATGTCCCAAAAAATTATTTTTGTGACCAACCCACATTTTAAAATTATTTTTTATTGGTTGAGTAGGTACATGGATGTGGTCAAGATGAAAATTGTAATAATATTTCACGAATAAAAAATATTTTTCTTCTTAAAATTTCTATTTTATGAGAAAAATAGATACTAAATGGAAGATTTTAGTTTATAATATAAGGGTTTTATGTAAGAGTTATGGCCTAATTCTCAAAAACTATAGAACCAAATGATCATTTAGAATATACTAAAAATTATTCTAGGTTAACTCACATGAGTATTAATATATTAGGAAAGCTCCTCAAATTTTTATAGTTGGTTTGGTTTTTCTTAGTGATCCCAGAAGTGGTGGGATAGGGTCTTGTTCGGAATGAGGTTTATTAGGCCCTATCATATGGAGTGGGCCTAGTCTAGGGGGAGCCTTAGATGATCCTGGATATTTTCGGACTGAGCTAGGCCTTGTTCGGGCGATCATAAAACTGTAATTCTTTTTATAAAATAAATTATTAAAAAATTAAAAAGAACATCTAATTATTTTTGAGTTTTCTCCTAAAAACATTGATAAATATTTCTATTCATAATATTTTCATTAAAAATTTAAATATTAAAAATTATAACAATAAGTTAAAATTCACCTCTTAAAAACCATTTCGAACATATTCATAGTGGGTTTTTAACAACGTCATGAAATAAACCCCAACACAAGAAATCATGGTGTTTTTCAAAAAACTGTTACAAATTATTTCCAGGTAATTTAAATCACTGGGAATAATTGTTGTTATATAGAATCATTGTGGTGTTATTAGTTCTAGTAAGGAAACCTTTACCAATTGGTGTCATGGTTTTGGGATCACCATCATCTTCACTTCGATTCTAAGTGGGGATTCTAGTGGTGTGGGTTGTGTCACTTAATATCACACCATATAATTATTGAATGATAAATATGACTATATAAAAATGGTAAAAATATGAAAAATATATCTAATATATGAATAAAAAATGATATAAAATAATGTAATGTAATTATAATAATAAAATAAACATGATTATGTTTATAAAATAGTTAATTAAAATATCATACATGACAATTCACGAAGATAGAATAGCATTTGAAGAATTAAAGAACATTGGGTAAGTGATTTATTCCATATTTGAATTTATTCCATGTATTTAGTCTATATTTTTTACATTCTATTCTATGTATTCTACACAAATTATTAAAAGTATATTATAATTTTTTGGATAATTTTAATTAAATAGTGAAGAACCCTAGTTTTTTTGGATTTATAATTATTATAAATATTAAATTGTTATCAATAATTAGTAAAGATAAAAGGAGAATGTGTTTTAAATATGATGATTATGGAACGTTTCCTACAGTTTTAATGTTGTGAAAAAAGTGTTTGGTGATTGCATTTTTTTCTACAAATGTTAAACTGCAGGATTTTTTAAAGGACACAGAAAAAATAATATCCCATATTTAAGAGATTAATTGAAGTATTTATCAAGGAATTATGAAGATCATGAAAAATAACATGGTCTATATTGAAATATTTTTTTTAGATTTGTTTTCTAGAATTTTTTTTATAACTATTATGAGACTTTAATAAAAATGACCACACCTAGCCAGCCAATAACCCACCTAAAACAAAAAATGTGTGACCTAATGGTCTACCACAGAAGGGGCATGTTAATTTGATAATTTATAATGGAAGTTCAGTGACTAACGGCATGGATAAAATATACATGGAGTGCACATAGAATGCATAATGTGTGTGTAGGGTGAATATTTGAGTTCCTTGGGGACCACACTATGGGGTTTCCTAGCTCATGTTAGGAATTTTTGGGATGGTGTGTCCCATTGCTGAACCTAGTTCTAACTCAAGTGTTCAACAGGATGGAATTTAGTATTAATAATTTTTAGAAATAAAAAAAAACTTATTTGGGATTCACCAAATGTTGTGCATTTTTCCTATATTTAAAAATATACAGGTAGAAGGAATGTCATTTGGTCATCGAATATCTATAAATTATTTGGCCTCCATGGTTTCTACTTCTACCGTATAATTATGAAGCAATTTCATGCATACCATTCTTTGTATCACATTGTGCTCATTTGAATTAAAAGATGTTGTGACCATACAGAGCGAGAGTGAATTCATTCAAATCATGTTTATCATTATCCTTCTACCAACATACATATAACTATTCTATATAAATCTATGATACACATCACATCATCATTAGATCTAGTTAAGCTTGTAATAGGGATTTGTATCAATAGTCAATGAAACCACATTCTTAAAGTTGTACTATTTTTTGAGATTAAGGATAAACCATTTAGAATATTATCTGACTGTTGAGACACATTTTTCAAAGATGGTATATTTCTAAATTGACATTCATATTAGATGAAATCCACCCAGTAGAGGAAATTGGGTTGTATGATTGGGGCACTGAGTCAATGGAGATTTTCTATGATTACCCTTAATCCATAAAATTTCTTGGTTTGATCCAACTATAAATGCAAGGGCACTATGAGACTGAAACTGAGACTTGAATAATATTTGAATTCACATAAGTATTTCATGATTATTCATGTTATTCATTTTCCTTCTATACTACATAATGATGTGAATAGTTCCATGAACTTATTATTATATAAAACACATTCACTGACCATCAGGAGGAATATGTGAACCGTTCCTTCAGTAGTGAATTTATTTGGTGTTATTTACAGTGAATTTTCTAGGGATTACATGGGATGAATAAATATACTCTATTAAAAAAAGTTGTTTGATATATATTCATGCATCAAGAGTAGTGATTTAAATGATGAAAAAATTGTATTGTATGGTATAGATTCATGAAAAAAGATGTAAAATTGACTATGAGATCTCATGCACAGTTATATGTATGCATAATATAAATATATTATAACTATGTGATATTCATGTACTTGAAGATTTTATTCATAAATAATATGACATACATGTATGAGGATAATTTAATTAGAATAGCCAATGTATTTTACTATGTACTAGAAATATTACAATTAGTAAACAAAGACAATGTTATGCTTTTGAATTTGTGTTTCTTCAAAAAATGCATTTATGAAGACCATTCATTGTATCTTACATGCACGAGGATTGAGAGAAACATGTGAGATATAATATTGATGAATAGTTTTAATTTATGTGTGAGACTATAGTTTTCTAGTGTTCAAAATGAATTCATACCTAAGTAATCACTTATTAAGAAGGTCCAGAACATTTGAAGTTCACTGGAAAGTGTGAAATATTGGGTATTTTATTATTTTTTATGAAGTTTTTAAGTTAGAATAAGTGATTATTTTAGGTGATATGTTTTATTTTGGTGGAATTATTACATCTCAAGGATTAAAAAATAAGTGATAATCTCACATTAATCATTCTTTTGATGGATAATATATATGAAATTTGATGAATTCTATGTGATTCTGATTAATGTGAAGGCTTGTGAATAGTTGGTAATAGTATGTGATTTATTAAATGTTATTACCATGTGAATACAGAGTTAGAAATGGAATATTGGTACTTTGGTATGAATACATGTGTATTTTGGAAGTTTAGATCTCTCATAGGAACACAATGGGACTCCATGTTGTTGGTAATTGGACTTTCCATATCTGTAAACACCTCTATAATATAATGAATATGTAATTGGGGGAATACCTATTTTTATAACGGAGTGGTTCTTTTGGTCGAATGTTGTTAATATATCAAGTGTTGAGATTCATTTTTATTTTTTATTTTATATAGGTTCTACTCATCCTAACATATGACTGAGGTATGAATTAAAATTAGATAAAATAAAAATAAAATAATTCAGTAAACAAGTCACATTTAATTCATCCCCTCTCAGTGTGGTTGTAAAATCCCCTGGGCACTTCAACTATTATCATAAAAAGGATCCAAATATTATTGAATATAATGTATAGGTATTTTCCCTTATTTTAGAAACATACTATGTGAATTTTTAATGTGAAGACGATTTAGAAGGGATTCAGATTAAAAATCACACTATTTATTCTCTGTGTAAAAAATATTGGTGTTTCTTTCAAGACTAAGAGAAATAGAAGAAAATAGTGTAAAATAATATATATAAGAACTAAAATAATGAATATAGGTTCAATTAAAAAATTATTTATCATTTAGATAATTCTCCCAAATATGTGGTTAAATGTTTATTATTAGTATTCAAGGAAAATTGGGAAGAAAATTGCAAAATAGATGAGGAAGATAATGAAATAGAATATGCATTAGCTAAGAAGATTCAATAATGAAACATTCACATAATTCATGATAAATTAATGGATTAATTTTTTTATATAAATAAATATTTTTCAAGGATGCATAATAAATGGAAACATCTATGTAAAATTTCAATTGAGAAAATTCTTTGATTGTAGGACAATTACAAGGTTCTTTTTGTGATAAGTATATGATAGGACATGTTTTTATAAAAGTTACACATGCATAAGAGAAGATACATACTAAATAAAATAATGTTAAATATAATCATATGGTGGTTAAAGAAAAAATAATTACATAGCATGATGACATATTATAGAAGTATAATCAGGAGCATAAAGATTAGATTCAAATGATAGAGACATAGTGCGAAGAAATACTGAAATAAATTAAAGATGAGAAGATTTTTCTCAACAAAAAATTTCATGAATTGAAATTAATTCTATAAAATATATAAAATTAACAAGATAGTACTTCCCAAACTTCTGTAAAAAAATAATTCTTCTTAGGAATACTTATTATAAGAGTCATATTTCTAAAAATACTCAACTTAGTGGAAATAATAGCAAGAGACAATCTATGAATAAATCAACTGTAGGATCATTAAAAAAGTTACAAGCATCCAACATAAATTTTTTCATACTAATATTATTTTGGTTAATATAATATATAACACTAAAATATGCATAAAATTGAGGAAGAAAAATTATTATGAATCCACAATATCATTAATGATTGATGTGAAGAAGTGTTGGAATTATTTTTCCTCAGTGAATCTAAAAAAGAAAAATTATATTTTCAATATATAACAAGGTTTAAAATATATTTAGAAGATTTCATATAAGATGAAATAATAACTTTTTGTGTACTATTTGTGCTATTGGATGTTCTATAATTAAGAAATAAATCTTTAAAAAAATATATAATTCCTTAAAAATTATATAATTCCTACCTTAGGGGGAAAATTGATAAAGAGTAGAGGGATCTAATAGAATAGAATGAGAATTCATAGAAAATTTATTACAATTTCACCAACAAATTTGAATACATTGAAAATTTCAGTGATAACTACAAATGAAGTGGTCACTATTATGATAAGTGAATTTATATACCTACCTTGAAAAAAAATATTATGATGTGAATAGAATATCAAATAAAAATAAGAATCATGTAATAAATGAATATGATAAGTCATCCTCGGGATGTGAATAAAATAATAAAATAGTAAACTAAAAAATTCCAGAGAAGTTAGTGATGAATTATGTGAAGGTTGTCACACTAAAGAAGAAGATACTATATTATGGTAGAAAATAAACATCATGGAACATTAAAGTATTTCCATGAATATATTTATTAAATAAATCAAAATGGAATTTATGACAAAATCAATCTAGAAAATAAACTTCATGATTTATTTGGGGAATTAAATCTCTAATGAGGAGTTTGAAAAGATGATAATAGGGTAACTTAAGGAATTATAAATATTTGTTTGAAAGGTTAAATATGTCTAGGAATTTTGTAAAATATACATGAAATAGATACCCTTATAAGGGGAATTCATGAAGAAGAAAGGGAAATAACATATGGAATCTTCTGATGAAAATATTATTCTGAAAAAGGACTCAATAGACAAAATAGAAATTGATCATGTCCCTAAAAGATGCTCGATCGTATGGATATAATAGTTGGAAGAGGATAGAAATATAAAGCCTACATATAAACTGAATATTTTTTACTAGAACCTATAAAGAATAATAAATAATCTAAGAACATAGTTGGAATGAGAAGTAATTCACATCCATGTTTTTTTAACTACGAATCCATAATGAACAAATATATACATATATATGCATTGTGTTTATTTTCCATGAAAGGAATTGAATTTGACGGATTTTCTCAATGGAATACATGAATTTCAAAAAAGGATGGAAACAAAATATATATATATATATATATATATATCATTGAGTACCATTTTCTTAATCTACCCTATTTTTTAAATTTCAATTCACATCATATGATTCATGGATTTTATTCTTAAAGACAACTCATCATAAATAAGAAGTATAATGATAATCTCTCAATTTAGAGCACAGAAGAAAAAACACCATATATATTGATATATTTCAAATTACATCACATTCAAATCTAAATTATTAATTAGGGTTGTTAAATGTCTAGAGATTGAATCCAGTCATCATTGATGATATTGGTTAAACCATATTTTGAATTTTCCCTAGAATAATGCTTCATTGTTAGCATCACATGCTAATGATTAATTTCTAACATTGATGTTAAAACTGATAACTCTTTTTTTTCAAGGTCAAGTATAGATCATGTTGACTTAGATTTGGTTAATTTTAAATATTTTTGTTTATTATTATTTTCTTGATTCCATATTTATCTATATTAAATCAAACTATAAGTGTTATATTATGAGAAAATGTTCTTAAAATTTTAATGAAAGATATAATGATTACTTTCCATACCTATACCATTGGTTTTATTTTCAAAAATTTTTATATAATAATATTAACGTTAAAAATTAAATTGTTATTGAAAAGAATTGAAAGGGTGATATTGAATATCTCAAGAGGATTATTGGGGATGGAATTTTTTTAAGTATATTAATCTTCAAATAGATATTAATATTATAAGTCAATTTGTTTTATTTGAGAAAATTAGATAACTTTTCCTAATGTTTTAAATGTGTGAAACATGTGATTGTATATGACATATTTTTGTTACAATTTTTTAATTAATGAATTGATTGAAGTAAATATAAATTTAATTTTTTTACAAGTGAGTAACTGATATATTTTATGAGGAATTATGAAGACCATGAAAAATAATATTTTTCATGATGAAACATCTTTTTTTACATTTTTTTGTCATGCCATTATTTTGGATTTTGTGATCTATTTTATGTGGTTGTAATATAAAATTGACCTACCATAGCCTACCAAAGACTAACTTGAAACCAAACATGTGGTACCTAAGGGTATACCGTCTGGGATACGGTTTAACTTGGCTATCCATTTTATAAGGTAAATGCATGAGGAAATGCATATTTTTCACAGGGAGTTCATGGGTGAGTTCTTAGAGGATGATGAAATGGGGAGGCACAAACTGTGATGGGAGTGTGTGTGAAGTTGTTTCTTATTAATGAAGCAGTTTTTGTCTTGATAGATTAATTGAATGGAATGCATTATAAATTAGATCTAGATGAAATAAATGACTGATGTGGGACTCCCTAAACACTCTGAATTGTTCCTCAATTTAAATATATAGTTATATGTATGGTTATTTTATAATAATTGACAAGGAAATTATCAAACCACCACATCATAATTTTCTAACATTAAATTATGAATTGAATTTTTATATATTGTTATTTATATTGCATTAACATCATTCAGAGATGAGGTTTTCATAAACATTATGAGACATAGTGATGTCATTTGATCAATAATATAATTCATATTGTTCCTCTAGACGTCTAAATGTTTTACATATATCAAATTTTTATATAATATTTCCAGATATCGATATGATCCTAAGATGTGGTTGTATATCATCAGTCAAAGAAACTATTTGTTGAATGTTCTATTCTGATCAGAGATAAAGGACGATCTAGATAGAAGTAATTTTAACAATTGAGATATGTTTTTCAGAGATGGTGTTTTTATAAAGTCAAATATGTTGAAGAGGTGGTGCACGAATAGAGAGAAATGATGTAGTGAACCTGGGGAACAGATTTAATGGATTTTGTCTATAAATACCTGTGAACCTCTCCATTTAATAATTTCTTCCAAATATAAATTCAAGAGTATTACACGATCGAAAAATTAAATTGTATAAGATCAATATTCATGTATGTATTTCATAATACTTCATGATTTTACATGGAATTATTGAATGGATGATGATAAAAAGAGTACTATTGACATATTCCAGTGTAAAACACATTCACCAAAATGCATGATTAATATTTGAACTGGTATGCAAGTAGTATTTTTTGTGTGGTTTTATTTTTTGTGAGATTGTGTGAGGAAATAATGAGGAAGAATATGTGTATTATTTTATGTGAATGAATTTGATATACATGCCTAAGATAATATGCATGAATCATGAATATAGAGTTATACGAAGAAGTTGTAGTATAGAGTGATATAATTTCTTGAAGTATGACAAAAAATTTACAATGTGATATAGATGCACATCTATATGCATGCATGCTAGAAATAATGTGAAATATTGTAATCTTAATGAATATAATTTAACGTGTCATGATCATTAAATATTATGTACATGCATGAGGAAAATTTCATGAGAGGATACACTACATTTGTATTGTGTACATGAAATATTACCTTCAATGAAGTAAGGAGGTGTGGGGATTGTGCATGTGTTTTGTTTCAGAATTTACATTAATGAAGAACATGAATTATAAATTAAAGGAAATAGGTTTTAGAGAAGCCTATGTAATATACATTTCATTAATAAATTATAGTAAGGTGTGAGGCTGATGTTAGGAATTTTTACAAAATGAAATCATACCTAAATAATCAGTGTATTGAGAAGGTTCATATCATTTAATTTTTATTGTATAGTGAGAAATATTAAGCACTTGGTCATCATTTTTTTATGTTTTTAATTCATTATATGAGGGAAGATCATGTGATCCAGTTTTTAAGGGACAAATATTATTTTTAGAGGAAGTATAGAAGTCATGAAAATCTGACATAGATATGTATATCTAAAAATCATATCTGTAAAATTTCATGACATCAGTAGAACTCTAAATTATGTGAAGGCCATTTGGAAGCTGGTAATAATATGGGATTAAATATAAATATCTTCTAGAGTTTAACATTTTCATATGTTAACAAGGACACAATGGGACTCTTTGTTAGAAAAGAAAATAGTGGGACTATATGTAGAACTCTTTTATAGGTGGTAAATTTTCATATCTAGTGTGTCTCAAGAGTAAGAACACTATGGGTCTTAGTTTTCATTGAAATGGGACATCCCCTTATTGTAACCACTTTCATATTGTGATGACTATATAATTAGGGAGAATAAATGGTTGTATCAAGTCATAGGAATTTTTATAGAACCTTGTAAAAATATATTCTATTGATATTCATTTGAATTTTTTATTTCATATAGGATCCACACATCTTATTATGTTATTATGGGTTGAATTTATAGGGGTAAAATAAAAATAAAATAATTTTGTAAAACAAGTCATATCGAATTCACCCCCTCCCATTAGTTTAACATAATGATCCAATAGGAACTTCAAATAGAACCCAGACCAATATATCTACATGACATAAGGGATAAATCCTGGTATATTAGTGTATATTGACTTGAAACGAGTGTTTGTAATAAATTTGAGGAGTGTAAACTCTTTATATTATAACTATTAATATTAGTGAATAATAAACACAACATTATAGAATCATATCTGAGTACACATATGTAATTAATGATAAAATCAAGAATATTTAAAATTATTATACACCAACATTATTATTCCATATAGAATAGACATGTAAAAATTTTATGGCCAATGGAAATGAATTTTATATATCCATGTGACCCAACATGACCTCCCACTATGCCGATCAAACATGACATAAAACACTGAAAAAAATAATGCAGTTACTCTACCATAGAACATGATCCTCACCCATATCTCATCTATAAACACCATTTTATAATTTATGATTGATCTCCTAAATAACCAATCATCATACAAGTATCTTATCCATATAGTTTTCTAATCCACTAGGGTCCATGTGTTGGGTGTTAGTAATACATATCAGTATTCTAACCTAAGAGGTTTCCCTAAAACACACAATAATATTTTATGGTATAATGGAGGAAAATTAGGTAAGGAATGAAGGAGGATCCGATAATGATAGTGAGATTTGTGGGAGAAGGGGGTGATGAACAATGGAAGTAATGTTTTGGCACACGTAGTCACAAAATAAATATGGGAGATGACATCAATTGGTGATCTTTGATAGCGATGGTGCAATGTGGGAAATGATTTTTATAGTGTAGGTACATGTTCAAGGAGAGGTTTCCTTATCAATAACAGTGTTGGTGTTGGGTATGTGTGGGTAATTGTGGGGCACATGTAGTGTGGTTTAATCCAGGTTGGAAAATTGATTCCCTGAATTCAAGATTTATAAGGACACATATGGGCTAGTTCGGGTGGTCCAGTAGTCCAAAAATATGGGAATTCAATACACAGTTCTGTGGTGCCATGAAATAAGACATCTAGGCCATCAGAGAATGGGGATTCAACCCATAGGGCCTTTGATCAATTGAGTTGTAATAGACTCAGTCCAGTGGGTGCTTTACAATCCCTTTGGGGATATATAAAGCATGAACCAGAGGGGTATCTTAAAGTGTGAGTTGGATTCAGTCTTATAATCCACTCAACTAGTAATAAATAATAAACAAAGGTAGAATGAATACTATATAAATTAATGAATATTATTTCATCCTATACTAACTAGGACACTACAAAAACTGAACATACCTAACCAACTACATCTACCAAACCTCATCCACCACACTATTTATAACTAATGAAATTAAATAATTCATTCCAAACCATATTATAGTCTATCCACATAAGATAAATAATGGTGAATGAAATATTGGACTCACTAGCGATGTAACCATGGGAATCAACTGATTCTAGGTGACATGCTAGGATATTAGTATATTTGACTATGGGTTCTGAATTCCAAATGGGATACCAGATCATTACTGGTCCAACTATGGGTGAGAAATCCCAAATTTAATCCATGTTTGGGAAATTTTTGATAAGAATGATACATTTTAGATGGTGTCCCAACACATGTCATTTTTAACCAAGTGTGATAAAAACTTCTAGATAGCATCTTGCCTCTTGACTGATTTGAGCTTGTGTGATATAATGCCAGATGACATCTTGGGCTCTCAAAAGGTATGTGCATGGGTGATAAATTATCAAGATGGTATCCAAGTACTTGATCAGTTTGAACATGTGGGATAACAAAAGGAAACTCTTATTAGGTTAATAGAACCTGAGATGTGTACTTCAACATCTCGATTTCATGATTCCCATGATATCATACTCCTTCAATGACTTGTTTATATATTGAAAACATAAATAATTTTTGGGTAAATTGTGAACCCTCCCAGGACACTATACAAAACCTATACCGAAAAACTCCACAAAACAAATGACATAATTTAGTGATAAATATAAAAGCTAAAAAAATATTAAAATATTAAATTGAGAAACTAAGGACCATCTAGCTTGATGAGATCAATTGATGGTTCACCCAAGAGAGATATGATAATACATGAGTGCTAAAATACCCAAAATGGCTGAGGATTCACATTCCTTAGTCTTTGTGCAGGCATTAGCATCAACCACATCAGTACAAGAATCATTATCAATAATAGTTATTAGAAAAAGTAAAAAACATAATTAAAGTATAATATTAGTGAATAAAACATTAAAAAAACTAAGAAACAATTTAATTATATTAAAATTTCCAATTCATTAACCTCTATCCAATTGAGATCCCAAAATATGAAGCACCGACAAGATTAATCCTTTTCCACTAAACTCAGTTCGTTTGAATCAATATATCTGTCTGATTATATAAGGCCACCACAACAAAATATTCCACTTAAAATAAAGTAAAACCCTATATTGTACATTCCAAGGAGAAACCCAAAGAGTTTATTTGTGATAAAACATCAGATAACCTCACAAATTACATTATTAATAAATATTACAAATAATCCTACACTCCAAGAGAATGATACTAGCTTTGAGATCATTATATGAAGAAACATTTCATGAGAAAATGTGCTAAAAAAATATCTAATTATAATAAATCACAGGGAACCTTGAGAGACCAAAAAAATAAAACTAATAATTCCTCTATTAAGAGATCAACCATCACAATCCCATTCCTCTAAGATAACCATTATTCAAGACCAAAATAGTATCCATAATGTTTTGTTAGATAACTAATATAGTTGAGGAGGTGAATGACCATATGAAACAAATAGAATATTGATTAAACCAAACGAATAATCTAGAAAACCAAAACCAAATGACTCATGTTTCGTAGAAGATCCACCATCGAATTCTCCGAAAAAAATAACCCATTCCACTAGGACCGCTATCATTCCCACCAAAAAAATGGATTCAGGTGAATGGGGTCTTAAACAACTAGAAACAAGATCAAGACCCCCCACACATACAAAAAATAGTAAAACTAGGGAATTTTTTTAAAATAATAGAATGAATCTAATCCTTGGTATGATACCCTCGTAAATATGACATCACTGAATTAGAGGGATCCAAAAAATCGAATGATGAGAGAAAAAAATTGTAGGTGTACATAAGGGGTTCAATTATCACTCTGAGATATAGAGGAAACCCTATATCCATAGGAGATAATACAAAGAATAATTCCCAGAAGAATTTAGGGCCATCAAAATTCCCATATAAATTTATCACCTTAATAACTTCATACACATAGTCTAGGTATTATTGTATAACATAAATATATATGAGTCTATTCTAACCCTCAACTAGGTATATACACATAATGTATTCCCAATACCCTAACTAAAATCCTAGATGATAGATAATATGGCATAGATCTATTACATATATAATAACTCATCAACTATAAGTCCCCACATGCTACCGTTATATTCAAGGTCATATCATACAAGGCATGACAAGAAAAAAAATTTATATTCCATTTTTTTGAGAAATGAAACCATGCCATTATTATTCCTATTGTAACACCCTAGGATTTCATAGAAAATTATCTGTTTAAAGTAATTCAATAGCTTGCGATACACGAAACATCGAGTTCAAGCACACCACGACTTGCCAAACATGACATTCAAAAGGATGTTATGAATAGTATTAACTGAATTTTGAAATTTATATACTCCATATAATTTTAAAATCCATATTACGTGTTTCTTAGACATAATATAAAAACAAATTCATATTTTCAAATAAAATTAGTATTTTTCAAGAAAATGAAATTTTACAACCATTTATTGGAGAACACTTTTTAAATCCAATATTGAAACATTAATATATTAAATTTGACAAAGAAACATTATATTCATAAGCTAGACATAAAATTTTAGTTAGAATAAATATTTGGTACTTTTTTGATAACATTCATATTTTGATGAATAGAAAAAAAAATTATAAATTTTAATCGAAAATAACTTTTATAATCAAAATATTTTTTTGTGTTAATTTATATAGTTGAATTGTTTTTATGAATAATTATATTATTTTTTATCATTTAACTCAATGTTGGTCAATGGATATAATTTTAAATTTAAATTGTATAAAATCACATATCAATCTTTTGATAGTTTTTACATCTCAGATACCCACTTTCTGGTTTTGACAAAAGAAATTAATTTAAATTAATTAATTAAACTTATTTTTTTTCAATTTAGTGAAATAGACATAATTTTTGAATTTGTAATATCAAAACTATCTTAGGGTGATGTTTTGGTTTTTTCTGAAAATATTCAATTTTTGATGAATAGTGGAAAACACTCCGTTGTAGATAAAAACAGAATTTTTTATTTAAATAATTATTTTTTTATATAAATTTATTTTAAAGTCAAAATAGATACAAAATACCTATATTAGTCCAATGTAATTCATTGGATTTATTTTATAATAATATTAGATATATAAAATTTTACTAATCTTTTTATCATCTTTTACCCACCTTCTAGGAACATTATAAAATTTGCATAAAAAGAAATTTTACTACTTTGGTGAATTGAATTTTAAAAATCCAAGAGATATTGTTGACATAAATATGATAAATGTGGTTCAAGAACATGAAAATAGTTTTTTCTAACAAGTAACTTTTTTATTTTACTTTCCATGGTTAAAAGAAAATAGGTTAATTAAAGGTAAAAATGATATTATATTTACCCTAAAACATGTTTTAATTCTATTGGGCCAGTGTTTTTCAACCAAAATCATACTTAAAGATAAAATATGATCCTCTTTGATCCACTAGGATTAGATTAAGACATTTATTATTATTTTATTTAACATAGAGTTAAAAGTGTTAAATTCAAATTTTCATAAATAGAACATTTTCATTATAGGGTTATACATAAGACAACTTAGACTATAAATATTAATTAGAAATATAAAATTATTTTATAAAAAATTGTGTTTCATTTATGATTTTTTGACATTATATAATTAAATTTGTTTTTACATAATATGGATGTAATGATTACCTTATTAATGAATGGTTAAAATAATTGATATTATAAATATCCAAATAAATGCAAATTGAGACTTTTTATGCATTAAAATAATTTTACAGGTTAATATGACATTTTAGGATTTATTTACTGTATTTGTTTCCAAGTAATCATGTTGTTTATTGACTTTCACAAAACCAAATACTAAATAGTGTAAAATTGAAATAAATGAGTTCTTAAAAAAATTAATTATTAAATGATATAATATTCTAAAATATATATGGATATAAAAAAGTAATATATAATGATAGATATTTTATTTATGAACCACTTTGTGTTAAATTGGAATTTTGTAGTATGTTTATAAAAAAAATATTATAATAATACAAGAATACATGGTAAAAGTTAAACTATTTAATTAATAGTTAAATCTAAATGACAAGGTTAATATGGTGACTTAAACATGTTTAAAACCTATTTGTTGAGAGGATTTCGACCAATACCCACCTTATCCTATAAATAAATTTCTATTTATCCATTATTAACTGAATATTATTTTATAATATAATAATGTTTCAAGATTTTACTAATGTGACCCTCACCTCTCTTCTAAAAGGGTACTTCCACTTATCTCAAAATAAAACCTCCAAAGAAATTTGTGTCAGCCAAACCGAGCTAAAATATCCTCCCAAAATATCCTCACTTAAACCTAGAGAACATACATTGATCATAAATCCGACGTATGGATTCATATTGATCAAATTAAATGGAAGCACACAAAGAAGAGGTAATAATTTCATAACATGTTTCAAAGTTATTTTATTCTTCAACTTCCTCTTTCTTTATTGCATCCATAACAAAATAATAAATACAATACCTTATACATACTGTGATGTGATTATAAATATGGTACAACCATATTCATTATTCTATCCATCCGATGAATGAAAAAGTCACCATACGTGTGTACGGATGGCTTACCCTCTCCACGTAGTGGTGTAGTTTGTTATTAAACCCTAAATTATTTGTATGGGTATAATAATGAGTATAATTGGTTTTAATAATAAATATAACAAGTTAATTATTCTATATATATGAGATACTATCCTATTACAAATGATTTTACCATCAATAGAATGATATTATCGCTTGGGCGTATGTATGGGTTATCATCTCTATGACCAAGATTTGATTCAATCCTCTTCGTAACCATTCAAGAATAAATTTCATTTTATGAATTAAAATACGGTTTAATAAACATAATATCATTACGGATATGAGTCAAATACATCCTATCCATAACAAACGTGACTTACTTAACAAAACATATAAACAAAAATGAATCGTTTAACACCTTTAAAAATGATACTACTAAAATATTATTAAAAAATCAATATTATCAGATAATATATGATATCATATTTAGGTATGTGGTTCTAGTATAATTTAATAAAAATTATTTGAACATTATACAATAGGTTAAACTACCTCGGACTAAAGAAAAGTACAAGGTAAAGGTTAATTTTACAATCTCTATAATTATCCAAGGTTGTTTATATGTAAGTTTATACCGGGACCCCTTTATCATCCACATCAATGTTTCTTAAAAATTTATTTGAAAACATTATTACTCTTTCTTTGAATATGGGTTAATGTAATTTACACACTTTTTGACTTTTTATAAGATTTTTTGAAATAAATCATTCTATCATTTTCCAAACAAGGTTCTTTATGACCTTTTCGACAAATTAATCTAAGAATGTTTTTTAACGTATATGGTGGGGGTAGCTATTTCCCTCAGTTATAATATCTATAAAGATTCCATTATAAGATTATTTTCAAAATAATTGTTTTCTTTTATAATTAGGAATATTTGAAATGATTTCAAAATATAAATAGATATTTCTCTTAAATAGTTTTGGTTTCATCTATGTAGACATCCTTTGATAGATTTTACACTTGTGGGAAGTTGATATGTTATGATACAATATTTCATATTGTATTGAAGGTTTTGTGATATGTTTGACTTTGGATGTTTTATTATTATTCCATTCATGGTTTATGGTTAAAGTATTGACATTTCGTATTCTTGTTTTAATATGAATGTTTTTGTTATTCTGTACCCTTTTCATATGAGGAATGCGTTGGACTTAGTAAGTGACAAGTGGAGCCCTTTGTAGCTCCTTGATACGTTGGTAGGTCTCATTAGACAAAATAGTGTCTTGGTTCAATCCCTTGAAAAAATATTATTTGTAGTCTTGGCACAAGGAATTGACTATGTGGTTATGATGTCCAGCATTATGCATTCCATCATTATGAAATTAGCTATTGATATTACATGTGATTATTCAAGTAGTATAATATCTTTGTGAATAAGTGAATGGAATTACTTGATTTATCTTTTACATATTATGCTGAAGTTTATGTTTAAAAGCATTGTGTTTTAGTATTATAAATTTCATTAAATGTTTATTCTTATTTATTAATGTTTCCATATATTGTTATCCTTTCAGAGCATCTAAGCACACCCCTTTGTATGTTTTATTTGTCACAGGATGCGAAGAAGTATATTATGACTGACCTGCAAGGATAGTCTAATGGAGATTATTTTTTTCAAAGGAGACAAAATTTTGTTGATTTTCATTTCATAATGCAATGTAAAACTTATGTATGTATCTAGTACTTCCAAGGATATTAAATTGACCAGTCATTCAAGATTTGATCCCTTTTGATAATACCAATGTTATGTAATAATGCACTGACTCTGGGTAACTATGGTTGGGGAATTATATTTGGTATCAAAGTAAGTTTAGTAAAAAACATGGATGATATATTTAGAAAAACTCTTATTAGAGAACATTACCCTAAGATAGACTTTGAGGATTATTATAGGAGAACTTCATATAATTTTTGTAATATAGAGATTTTATGAGTTTTTCATAAAATAAATCCCTGTCTAGACATGATAAGGAAGTGGAGGATCTGGCACAGATGTACCTAGGAGTGAAAACTACAAAAATTAGTTTTGGGCTTGACCCGAGGTATCCTGGTACATGACAATGGAACTTGCTGCACTCTTGTTTACGACACTCTTGAGGGATTTGCTTAGGATAATTTACATTTTCATTAAAATCCCTTATGAAGGATTTATGAGTAAATATTTTCTCAATGAAAACATTATTATTATTATTATTTATATGTATAATCATTTCAATTTATGTTAGGTATTTTAAAAGTTTGTAATTATGCACTGCGATACATAAACTAACTTAGTTTATGCCATTGTTTACAAATGGTTCCCAGTAGAAGGAATGAGAACTCCGGAAATATGCTTGATCCAAAGAGCAAGAATGATCATATCATTCATGGTATTAAACCAATATTTATAAGGGAGATAGTATCTCACGTATTCTCATAGTATGGAGAAATAATATCAATTTTTAATAAGACATGTAATGAATTCTTTGAGTCCTATGGCTTTGAAGGGAAGCTAGAGAAGAAAAGTATGGTTGAGATAAATATGGATAAAGGGGACAAGGGAATGAAGGATTTTTTTTCATATGTGATAATTGTGGATATAATCACCTTGTTAAATGGTTGATGGGAATGGGAGTTTGTTATAATTTTATGGAAAAAGGAAACCAATTACGTGATTGCAAGGGTAAGAAAAAGGTTTCAGATGTGCAATTCTTCATCTGCAAGGTGTTAGGACCCTACGTGAATTAATGTCCCTCCTCCAATGGCCTGAAGGCGTTAATTTTTTTATTGATTTTGATAATACACCTTTCACGTGCTGAGGTGGAACCCTTACAAGGCCCGTATGCATAATTATTACATGGACCATAGGCCTTAGAGGAATTCATTGCCCGTAGGCTTCAAACATTACATACAACCCAGACTAACTACTTGGAACTGCTCCTCCCCAGCATCTTCATCATTATAGTATACCCAAAATGATTTAATTGGATAATATTAATGTCATTATACTACTACATATGAAGAGGAATAATTAGTGTTCTTATTTTTTGATTAATTAATTGTGTCATTCGAGTATTGTATCAACGATGTACTGGTTATATTAATTATGGAAATAAATAAGGATTATACTGGAGTACTATTTCATTGTGGATTTCATATTATATGGTACTAATAAAAGTGACTCAACCTCAATTTAAAAATCATGGAAAATAAATGTTTGATGGAAAGATAAACCTTAATATTGTCCAGATATCGAAGAAGTGATTTTGTAATAAAAGATGGTGGATTAGGATAAAATATATTAGATATTCCTAACTACATAGGAATTGATTAATCTTTTGTTTATTCTATCATTGTTAGAGTATTAAAAATTGTTTGATATAAGGAATAAGGGAGAATGAATGTAATAAATAAGGTTTTATTGTAATTCAAGGTGTTAACATGTGTTATGAGAATATATGATAAAGTTTCTCAAATGTTATTATGTGTCAAAAAGAGATCTTAATTGTGTTTTGTCGACCTTCCTAACAAATTTTTGGACTATGAGTTTGGAGACAAGTATTTTGGACAAGTCTAAAGGTTGGAATGGATTAAGTTTGACAATTTATACTATGGATTATATTTAATACATTTTTTAATATTATTTTTAAATTTTTTTATAAAAGGAAATCCCGAAGTTTAGGCGATAATCGGTCATGTCCAGCAAAGCCGTGAGACATAAACCCTCAACCGAAGGGAGATAAGGGTGCATCACCTACCACAGATCTACATGATGTCCTAGTTTGTATAATTTAGTTTTTTAATTTATCTGATAGATGAATTATAAATTCATTATTTTTGGAACCCTATACTATTAAGATTAGTATAATATTTCTGAAATCATTTATCTTTTGAAGTAAAATATGAGTTTGTGGTAGAAGTTAGTTGAAGGATGTAACTCTATTTGTCAAGTAATTTTTTTCCCTTATTCTATGTAGAAATTAAATATTAATCTCTATGGAAGGTGTCTTAAAACAAAAAATGTGTTATCCTAATACCTTATGTTTTGTTGAACTGATCATATTTAAATTATCATAGATTTATTTCTTTTAGGCCCTGAATATGCCATTAATTGTTCACTTGTTTGTGATTGATCACTTGTATCACCTCTATTAATATTTAAATTTTTCCTACAATTATGTTTTCTTAATTTCCCAAATGTTCTCCTATTTATGATCATAATTTGGTGGTGACTTTTTAATTTCACTTTCCCTCTTATTAAGAAAAAATTTTATTAACCCTATTTCAGATGTTGGTTTTCCAAAATGGTATTTTATATTTCTAACCTTTTAATTTTGAAGAATAATTTCAAAATGTGAAGACCAAATTTTTTGAATTAGGGGAGAATGTAACACCCTAGGATTTCAAGGCATGTTATCTATTTAAAGTAATTCAATATCTTGCGCTACACGCAACACCGAGTTCGAGCACCCCATGACTTTCCAAACTAGCCGTTCAAAAAGATGTTATGAATAGTATTAACTAAATTTTGAATTTTTTATACTAAATATAATTTTATACTCTATATTATATGTTTCTTATAAATAATATAAGGACAAATTCAATTTTTCTGATAAAATAAGTATTTTTTAAAAAATGAAATTTTACCACATTTTAATGGAGAACCCTTATTAAATCTAATATTTGACAGTTTTATATACTCAATTTGATAAAATAAACTTATTCTATATATGTTGGACATAATAATTTAGTTTGGATAAACTTTTGGTACTCTTTTGATAACTTTTATATTTTTATGAATAGTGAAAAATACTAAATTTTAGTTGAAAAAAACATTTTAAATCAAAATCTATTATGTTGATAAATTATACATATGAATGGTTTTGAAGTATTATTATATTATATTTTTATTATTTAATTCAATTTTGGTTATTAGAATTAATTTATATTAAAATTGGACATAAACACATATCAATGTTTTGGTAGTTTTTACTTCTCAAAAACCCACTTTATGGTTTTGACAACAAAAATTAATTTGAAATTAATTAATTCAACATATATTTTATTAATTTGGGAAAATAGAAATAATTTTTTATTTTGTAATATAAAAATTATTTTAGGGTTAATTTTTGGTATATTTATGGAAACATTCAATTTTTTATTATTAGTAAAATACACACTGTTATAGACAAAAACTAAATTTTTCATTTAAATAATTAATTTTTTAAAAATTCATTTTAATGTAAAAAATAGATACATAATAACTATATTAATCCAATGTAATTTATTGGATTAATTTAATCATAATATTAGATATATAAAATTTTATAAATCTTTTTAACGTCTTTTACAAACCTTCTGGATACACTTAAAGATTTGCATAAAATATAATTTTTACTACTTCTGTGAACTGAATATCAGAAATCTGAGAGACACCATTTTCATGATTAATTAGAATTTGGTTCAATAATATGAAAATAATTTTTGGTGTATAGTAAGTTTTGAATTTATTTACCACGATTGAAAGTAAATAGGGTAACTGAAGGTCAAAATGATATTATAATTACCCTAATAGATGTCTTAATTCTATTGGATAATTTTTTTAGACTAAAATAAGATATAGGAATAAAATATGATCTTATTTGATCCACTTCTATTAGATTAGGAAATTTATTACTATTTTATTTAAGGAATATTTAAAAGTGTTTAATTCAAATTTTCATAACTAAAACATTTTTAATATTGGGTTATACATAAACTAAATATGTTTATAAATATTTATTAGAAATATAACATATATCCTCTATAATAGTATTTTATTTATAATTTTTAGACATTAAATAATTGAATATATTTATGACATGACAATGATGCAGTAATTATCTTATTAATGAATGATTAAAATAATTGATATTATAAGTATCCAGAAAAATGTAAATTTTTCCTTTTTATGCATTAAACGAATTTTAAATGTTAATATGACATTTTATGATTGATTTGATTTATTTTTATCTAAATAATCATGTTTTTTTGAATTCCACAAAAACAAAATACTAAATAGTGTCAAAATTGACATAAATGAGTTTTTGAAAAAATACTATATTATTAAATGATATGATATTCGTAAAATCGAAGGATCAGTGAAAGGAATTATATAATGATATATATGTCATTACATAACCACATAGTGTTTTCTTGGTATTTAATACTATGTTTATTAAACATTAATTATAACAATACAAGAGTACATCGTAAAATTGAAACTATTTAACTAAGAGTTAAATATAAAAGATAATGTTAATATAGTCACATAAACTTGTTTAAAACCTATTGGTTGAGATGATTTAGACACATACCCTCCTTATACTAGAAATAAATCCATTTTGAGCCATTATAAATGTAAAATTATTTTATAATAAAATAATAATTCAATCGTTTACTAAGGTGACCCTCAACCCTCTTGTAAAAAGGTACTTCCCATTCCCTCAAAATCACACCTCCAAATCACTTTGTCTTATCCAAAACCAAATCAAATATCCTCCCAACTAACCTCAATTAATCCTATAGTCCTTACATTTATCATGAATTCAAACCTAAGGAGCCATATTGATCAAATCACATGGAAGCACGCAAAGAAGAGGTAATAATTTCATCACCTCTTTAAAAGTTCTTTTCTTCTTCCTCTACTCCTTTAATTGTTGTTTCCATAACTAAATAATAACTCCAGTAACTTATAAATATGTTGATGTTATTATAAATATGGTACAACTATATTCATTATTTTATCCATCCAATGAATAACAAAGTCTCCATATGTGCGTACGTATGGCTTACAATCTCCACGTCGTGGTGTAGTATATTATTCAACACTTCTTTATTTGAATGGGAATAATAATTAGTATAATTTATGTTAATAATAAATATAAAATGTTAATTATTTTTTATATATGATATACCATTCAAATAAATTAAATTTCAACATCAATAGAATGGGATTGTCCCTCGTGCATATGTACACACTACCATCTCCACGAATGCGATGATATTCATTCCCCGTCACAACCATTCAAAATTAATTTTCATTTAATAATTTTAAATAATATTTAAGAAACGTAATATAATTTTTGATATTATCAAATACATCTTATCCATAACAAACATGACTTGCATAATAAAATATTAAATGGAAAACAAATTAGTTAACATCTGAATCAATGATACTACTGAAATATTATTAACAAAGAAATATTATAAGATCATATATGATATCATATTTATGTATGTGGTAATTATATAATTTAATAAAAATGATTTTACCATTCTACATGAGGTTAACCTACCATCGACTAAGGAAATGTACAAGGTAAGTGTAAATTTTACAATCTCTTTACTAATTTCAGTTTGTTTATACGTAAGTATATACTAGGGCCTCTTTATCATCCACATCTGTGTTTCTTAATAATGTATTTCAAAAAAATAATAATATTTAATTGAATATGGGTTAAAGTCATTTATAACCTTTTTTAATTTTTATAAAATGCTTTTAAAGGAATCTTTCCATCTTTTTCCAAACAAGGCCCTCTATAACCTTTTCAACAAATTAAGATAATGATTTTTTTTAATGTATACGGTTGGTGCGGCAATTTTATGCCATTATAATATCTTTGAATCTTACCTTACAATATTATTTTCAAAATAAATGTTTTCATTTATAATTATGTAACTTCTAAATTATTTCAAAATAGAAAGATATATTTCTCTCAAATATTTTTGATTTCATCTATGTGAACATCCTTAGAATGATTTTAAACATGTTATATTTTGATTCAATATGACAAAATAATTCATACTGTATTGAAGGATTCATGATATGTTTGACTGTGGATTTGTTATTTTTATTCCATTCATGGTTTTTAATAAAAGTATTAACATTTATTATCTTAGTTTTAATATGAATGTTTATGTAATGTTTCTACCATTTCATATCTGTAATGCATTGAACATACTAAGTGATAGGTGGTGCCTGCTATAGCTCCTCGATGCATCAGTAGGTCTCATGAGACAAACTAGTGTCTTGGAACAAGGCCATGACAAAATATTATTTTTAGTCTTGGAACGAGGCCTTGACTATGTGATTATGATTTTCAGAATTATATATTAGATCATTCTGAAATTGGATATTGATATAAATGTGATTATTCAACTAGTAGTAAATCCATGGGAATAAGTAAATGGAATTATTTGATTTATCTTTTCCGTATTATACTGAAGTTAATGTTTGAATGAATAGTTTTTTAGTCTTATAAATTTCTTTAAATGTTTATGGTTATTTATAAATGTTTTTGCTATATTGTTATCCTTACTGAGCATCTGAGCTCACCCCTTTCTATGTTTTATTTTTCCCAAGATGCAAAGAAATATATTACAACTGACCTACAGGGATAGTCTAAGGGAGATGAATGTGTTCAAAGGAGACACAATGTTGCTATTTTTCATGTCATAATGTAATGTAAAACTTATGTATATATCTATTACATACAAGGCTACTCAACTGATCAGTATTTTGGGATTTTATCCCTTGTGATCATGGCAATGTTATGTAATAATGCACCAACTCTTGGTAACTATGGTCAGGGAGTTACACTATCATTTTTCTTACTTACTACAAATAATAAAAACCCATATTTCACATTAGTTTTCTCACATCTCATAGTCCATGACTAATCCTTACCTAAGTAGGATGGTCAAACTCCCATACCAATTTCCTACATGAAAATACTTTACCTGATTCCCATGAAATTACTAAGAAAAAAACATATGAGGTACATTTCCAACTCATTAGTAGAGTATATTAACACATTACCTTACCCCATTATTTGGTACCCATCAAATTCTTATGAAAAGAGAACTCATTAACCAATCATGTCAAGGAACTGTACAAAAAAGATTCACTAAGACTCAGAGGACCTAACAAAAACACTATTATAGAAACAACCATTACATTCTCCAGAGAGAGATCTCATAGAAATTAATGAGGTGTGTGGCTGCCTAAAAAATTATTCACGGGTATGAGTATACCATTATTGTCATATAAACCTTAAAAATCCTAAGATATGATATTAATAAACCATAACAAGCCTGAAAAAAATTGTATTCCCCTTGGATACTCAACCAACATCCTAAACCCTTGGTTAAATTGCATATATGTGATTTTAATGCACATGATATGTAGTATAGTATTGAATTTGATTATGGGAGGATCAATTATATCCTACATCAAAATCAGATATCTTATATGGAACTAAGATTGGTGGATCCACATGAAATCAATTATACTTCCCTAATGGCCTGGGGATGTTGACTAGTAGTGCGTGTCTAAGGGATGTTTTTTGGGGACTGTACCCTCTGTATACAAAACAATAATAATAGTGTAAGAAGAATAAATAGCTTATACTAATATGAAAATATTGTTTTAATCATAAAACCATATATATTAAAAATAATTTATAAAATTTCCATCTATAATATCAAATAAGTAACATTGAAACCTATCAGATCATCGACATACTATTTATAGAAATATGTAGCCCAATATATAAATAATAATGATCTCGGAACTAACTTGCCTCCTAATCTAGATCCTAAATACATTTCCAAATTTTATATTTATTTTTTACACCCTAGTTACATATTCATCAGTTGTCTAGACCATGCATGTTTCTGTGTAATGAATCATGTTCTCTGCACATGTCTTGGATGGCATGTGCAGGGTGTAAGAATGAAATCAAAAGGCCCAACTTATGATATCCCAATATAATATCCATACATATATGAGAGTATCAAAATTGAAATATCTAATAACCAATATAATCAACATAATCCATGTCACATTGTTCCTAATTAATTATAGATTTTCCCTTTACCTACATCAACCAATATAAGGTGGTATTATGCACCCATGGTTTGATACCACCCCATTGGAGAATGATGCATTGCCACTTATCTCATTACATGAAGTAAGACATCACCACCCCCATGGAAACCTAGTGAATAATACATCCCAAACCATGTTCCATAGCCTTTAAATTCACTTCCTAACACATATTCCTTTAATGATTTAACAAATACCATGAGTAGCCTACTCTGAACTAGTGATCATAGTCACCCCATAGTTCTCATCGCCAACCATGGCGCATCAATATTCATATGCGATACCAACCACCATCACCCTGATCAAATCAATTGAATGAGATAATATAAAATATCCACTAGTAAACAACATCTCTAGGCTCTTCCATGTGTGCGCATGACTCCAACATCCTATACCACATGATGGGATAAATCACCAACCTCATCATGACATGAATCTTGTATAGAAACGTAAACACCACCAGAAAAATTTCTCATCCCAAACCACATCATACCAGAGAACCATGTCATCCCATAAAAATAAAATCCACACCAACAATTTTACCAAGTAATTTTATCATGAAATAGATCAAATGTTTAATTTTTTTACCATTCATTAAAAATTTACATGAAATAATAATTTTTTCGAATATAAATGAATAATTTATACATAGATTAGATCATCATTACTAACATATAAATAAGCACAAGGAAATAACATGAAAATTGGAAACTACAATTGGTTCGTTTCTTGGCCTCACACCCAACTATACCAATGGCCAAAAACTAAATGATGCATAAACACACCTGTAACAACAAGTATACATAGATACCACCTATACAGTATATAAATGAGACTTATTATTTAATTTATTTAACTAATTTGACTCAAAGAGGAAGAAAACATGACATCAAGGACAAATCAATAATAAGATATTTTAGTTAAAACACTTTATATTGATGAAAAATGAAATATTTAATTTTACATAGACATATATTACTGACTACATGACCTAGAAATATAACATAAATTGAATAGAGTTAAACAATAGAAATTCATCTCTTAAAGGATAGGATCACACATTAGGGATGGGATATGGAAATATGTTCTTAATAGGGCCTCACCTATTCATTTATTAATCAATTTAGATAATTAATTGAAATAAAATTTTAAAAAAATAGTAACTTGAGCCTACCCAAAATCATCTTTCCCACTAAAGTTCTACATTACATCTTGAAAAAATCATTTTTCAAAACCATTGTCCTCTTCCAACCTCACTCAAACTCTTATAGACTCTAAAAAGTATTCTTATGGAAAAGATCGTATATTACTTATATTCCATCACCACCCTTCTTCCCTGGAATGTGATCCCATGACTTCTATGACCACTCACACACCTAAACACATCCCAATTATGTATTATATGGATGATGCTATGTCCAAATTACCTATATTCAATAGTTATTCCATTAAAACAAATAACAAACCATGTTTTTATATTTTAATAGTACATCTTATTTGAAAAATATTATATAAATGACACTATAAACCACACTATAATTCTATTGGTTTAGTGTATATGGGAAAATGGATAAATAATAAAATTATCATAAAATATATACACCATATCCCACTATGTTAATCATAATTATAACTGTTCTTAGAGATTTCATACTTATAACCTTTCTTCATAACCTAGGGAAAGGATACATAGTAAAGGGTGTGCTCACATGTTTTATATGGGTAATGAAATGATATATCAAAGACCAGTTAATTATACATGAGAATAATTTAATGAGAACATTATCATACCATTTAAAAACCATACATATATTATGATGATAATAAAGTTGAGTCCTGGAATAAATCATGATAGTTTATATAATAATAATAATAAAGGAATAAACGATATGATCCATAAGAGAAAAAAATTATCATAAGACATGAGTTTTTTAAAACCACATAACAATATGAATTCTTTTATGATCTTGTGAAAAAATTACAAGACTATCATAATGGATTGGGTTCACCCCCATTACATCATATAATCAATCAAGGTTCCCTCTAAATACTATTATTGTGGATAGATTTCCTTACTAAACATGGCTAACTCTTCATTCTAGTCCTTATTATCTCATGAGATATCCATATTTACCCAATGAATTTGAGGCCTATATAATTATAGTATTATCCCTCAAATAAAGAAAATCATAGATATGTTTTCCAAAAGATCACAAAATTTTCATCATTGAATAAAAATGGATAGTAAATTAGTTTCATAATCATTTAAAAATTTAATCATAGAATACCTGTGGAATTTAAATGGGGGTTATAAGTGTTTCATCATAACCTAATTAACCCATGGTAATGAAAACGTTTACACATAACCATCCTTAAATAAACATCAACATTATCCATATAAAGAATAAAATTGTATGGTATCATTTGATCTTATCCTTTTTAAAACATAAGTGATATTAAATAATGTTATCATAAATGAATAATATCATTAAAAGATCAACGAAACATTTATATAGAGAAATACACAATTTAGTTTGAAATCACTTATTTAAAATAATACAATTCCTTAAATATTTAGTAAAAAAGTTTCTTTCAAAATATCTCATGAAATTGTTAAATTAAGATTCAATTAATCGAGTTTTCATTATGGTGGAAATTCAATTCATTCCCTCTACATTAAAACAAATATTCATTTAACATTAATGGTAAAAATTAAATGTTAAATTATTCGAGAAATAAAAATAATATTCATTTTAAAATATTTTTTATTAAGTATAATGTGGATAAAAATTTAGTTAAAAAATATATTAATAATATTAAAAAACATTCCTGAAAACATTTTTAAAAAACAAAGACATGGAAAGGGGAAATAATGTCGATTTTTCTTGAAAAAAGATTCTCAAACATTTTATTTATTAAAGATAGGAAAATTGTACTATTACTTAAATAAATAATGTATAATGAAATTAAAATGATTATTGAGAGTTGTATAATGATATTTCATCTTCATAAGATTAATTATAATCAATCCCTGTAAATAATTATATTGTAACCGAAAATCCTTACCTTTAGTTCAAATTACTTCTATGTGACCTGACCTCATGTATAGAAATTATAAATATATTTTAATTATATGAAATGTTAATTTAAAATCATATAATATCATACATGATCTTCGTATATCGTTTTAACACATATTTATTAATAATTCTTTATAAAAATAATTATTTTTTGGTGTTAACAATTTTTTTCATGGATGTTTTTGTTCTATAGTTCTGGACCTTATAATTTTATCATAGTTAAATAACATATAGAATTTTAATTATAATATAAATAATTTATATATTCAATATATAAATATATATATATATATATATATTGTGTAATCCAAAAATGGACGATATAGAAAAATTATTTACACCATTCAAGGGGAGAGTAATTCGAATATACGCATGAATGCTATTTTCATTTTCTAATGTAAAGAAGGAAATAGAGATAAATATAATTTTACCATTAAAAATCCATAATTATATAATAAATATTATATATATATATAAATTAAATTTTTCCTTATTACCATCTATGTAAATATAAAATGAAAATTAATTTTAATGCTTTATAATGGTATTAGTCCACATGTATAAACTATTGACATTATGGTTCTCCGATGGACTAAAAGGTATGAAGTAAGATATGATATTTTAATTATATAAGAACAATTATGTCAATAATATATATATATATATATTCATAATAACTATCCATAAAATATAGTTATCAAAATTTAATTGTAATGCAATATGGAGTCGATGGTCCACATGTATGCATCAACGATACATTTACTTACCATTTGATGAGAAAACGGGTAATTAATAGTGGTCCAGTAATCAAATTAATATTTTAAAATATTTCTCATATCTAATTTATTATTTTATTATGAATACCATATATATATAAGACATATAAGAATAAAATAATTAAAATTTGTTTGGTAGAATGATTACCTCTTCTTCGGTATGTCTCAATTAGGTCCCTTATTAATCACCCCTAGAAACATATTTTAAGAATACCACTATATGTAAATTGGGTATATTGAATTTTAAAATATAATTAGTTATTTTTTGTTCTATATATATTTCTCAATTTTTATGTAAAGAAGAAAAAGAATGGATTTATTTTTGTATGTGGGGGAGAAGACACACTTAAAATTGCATAATAGATTAAAATATAATTAAGTTATACTCCCTAAAAATAATTCAAAATATTATAATATTAGAAAATATGATAGGATTATGTCTAAATTTTTCCATAAAATTTTATTTCATTGAGTTTAATTTGAAAACATACAATTATCTCTTAGTTTAACCCCCGACAAACTCATTTCCACCCTAACCACAATAACATATATGAACCATTTTTACTATTAATTGTGAACAAAAAAGATGTTAATTTTATTAAAAAATAATCATTATTCTGACTCAAAATATGCAATCCATTTTATAAAATTTAAATTATATAATTTTCATTATTTATCTATTATTGAACTCATAACATAAAATGAAAATTATTTTTCTAGAAAAATGCTTCATATGTATACAATTTTTTTACACCAAAATACAAAATAAATTTTATTAAAATTTCATAAATTGTATTATTCACAATATAACTGAAATAATATAACATTTAAATCATTTTAAAATAAAATTAAACATTATAAATTCTAGAAAAAATAAATACATTTTTTAATAAAAATCATAATTGTTTCCCTAAATTGGAAAATAAATATCTTACGAAAATTCTCTAAATTTCACTATAAGATAATTTTGACATGTTGAATCTAAAATTTAATTTATTTTTTTCTGATAAATTTTTTTAAATTTTCTAAATTTATTTATATTATTTTCTCGGAATAAGAAATAAATCTCATTTTGGATAAAAACAATATTTTTCAATCATATACAGACTATACTAAAAATCAAGTACTTATTATTCAATATATTTTCGTTTTAGATATCTGGAATACATAATTTTCAATATTTGGATATTCTTATTCACTACTACAATTTAATGACCTAGTTATAAAAATATAATATATTATTTTCATTTAGACTCAAAATTTAATTTATTTAATGAAATATAATAAATTAAATTTCTTTGAAGGAAAATATATCAGAGAATCATGGTTGTATACATTATACCCACATTAAAATGAATTTTTCATTGATATTATGACACATAGATATAAAAATTGAGGATATCTTTTTTTATAAAACATCCTTGGGATCCAAATATTCTTCTTCAAATTTCTAATTCCTCATAATAACATTAAACATGTCAATAGAGTAGTTATATATCACTTTATATTTGTGATACAAGATTTAAACTTTTTTATATTTATAATAATGTTCATGATATAGAAGTACAACTATTGAGTTTTGATAGGTGAAGTATTTGGTATGTACTTCTTTATGATATATACATGAAGCACATCCTGAACTTGATAGATGATTGATGGAATCACAGAGCTATAAGATATCATCCCTTACTTGATAGAAAATAATGATAGGGAAAATATACAAAATGAACATATTTTAATTAGTTTTGAATCTGATATCATTTTTTCATGGAGAAATTTTCCTAACTTCAAATTCTACATTTCCTTGATTATTTTCAATATAACTATTCAATCAATGATGATTTACCTTAATATGTGGTTTAATGGATCTATCTTTTCCAGCATAGTCATTTACTAATTTAGGATCCAATAGATTTCTTGGTACAACTTCATCCATGAATATTTTAGTTCTAAACTTCATTACATATAGTAATATATAAGGATCTGTTTGAATGATCAAGATAAATTTATTATTATAATGAAACTCCACTATAAGAAGGCGTTGATCGCAACCACATTTTAAATCCAAAGAAAAAGATTTTAGCATATTCTAAAGGGTGGGAATGGTTCTCTCAGACTAACCATATATCTAAGGATGATAAAATTAATAAAAATAAAATTTAATCTAGATATTACTGAATACATTACCATAACTTCGAGACAATCCTAAGATCCTGATTAGATACAATGGAATATAGTACTCCATGCAGCCTTTCCACTTATTTCATGTGTATCATTCAAAAAAAACGATCAAGATAGAAATATTATCTAGTAGAAAATTTGTTTTTGACATTTTATGGAAATTAACTGCAGTCAAAATAGCCTTATTCCCTTTAGATATTTTTGGGAGTCCGATGAAAAATCTTTGTTCATGTTTTCCAATTTCTATTCTGGTTTGGGTAATTGTTTTAGCACCCCCTTGGACATATATATCTTAAACATGAAATTATGAAAGACCATGTACCCAGATACATACTCTAATACATCCATTTTAATGTTTTCAAACAAAAATTACTCTTTTATATATCTATAATTTATTATTTTTCCCTAATTAATAGTGATTCATGAACTGTAAGCCTTATCTAACAACTTCTTCTTCAAATATGGTATGGTTGTAAAACTAAATTTTTTTATCAATATTATCATTCTATCAAAATCATGATGGAACTAAAAAATTTCTCACCTTCTTTTGTAGCTCTACATAATTCTTCTATATCCCATTAATGCTCAAATAGATAGATGGATAAACTCTCATGTGAGAAAGATAGTATTTCTCCACTTACTTTAATATTTTAGGGTCCATTTTCAAACATATAAATATTTGATCTTTTCTAATCCTCAATAAAAAACATATTGGAAGATCCTACCAACACAGAGCATCTTCCACCCTGTTCTATTTTCTAGGGTGGTAATGTATTGTGTAGTCATAATATTTAATCAACTCTAATAATATTCTCTAAAACATATTCATCAATTTATGAGTGAATATATTATATTAACCAATATGATCATTATATATATAAAAACATTCCCTATTAATATAATACCTTGATATAATTAATTGAAAAAATACCACAGATAACTCCAAATCATGGGTTGGGTAATTTTTCTCATCTACCATCAATTTTCATGTGTCTTAACCCATAAGAAAATTATTGTACATGAGGAAGGAAAGTAATCCTTTATTTTATGCATTTATAAAGATTAAAAAAACTCCTCTAATATTGGAAGTGCAAGAAAAAATGTGTTTTCTAACATTTTCTTTAGTTCCATGAATGTTTCCTCGCATTCATCTTTCTATAGGAACATTGACCCATTAAAAGTAAACATGGTGAGTGGATTAGATAGAAATGATAGTTTTTTCATGAAGATTCAATAATATCTATCAAAAATAAGAAAAATATGGATCTATGTTTTTAACCCGCTACTGATACTATGAATATGTAAGATCATGTTTGATAAAATATTGTACTCTTTATTATTTATCAAATAATTCATCAATACGGGGATATGGATCATTATTCTTGATTGTGATCTTGTTAGGTTCACAATAATTGGGCCATTATTGCATTGAACCATATTTATTCCTAAAAATAGAATAGGTTCACCCAAAATTGATGCACTAGGATGAATGAATCCCTTGTCAATATTATCCATGACTTTCTTCTTCAATTCCTACAACTGAATTCATTCTATATGGTTCCTTTTAAATAGTTTAGAAACATGTATGAGTTAAATTTATAACTCAACATCCTAATTTATAGAAATACATAGAAAATGTTCTTAAAAAACATCAACAAACATTTATATAATAGGCGTATCTTCAATGTTGAGTTTCTACCCAACCATACGAGATGAACACCCCTTTTTAATGGGAATCAAGAACCCTAAAATGGATTAAATTTCCATTAAATAATCATATCTATCATCTCACTAATAGAAGATCATAGGTTTATTTGGAATATAAAATTTCTCCTCTCTACATTGATATTATATGTGGGATTTTTGAAAATAAATCTAATATTTTCCTAATATAACATAAAAATAAACTATATGGATAATAATTATATTTTCATAAAGCACATTCAAATAATCATCAATCCGAGAAAATTTGTAGACCTGAGATGCGATCATCACACCATTATGGGTTTTCACTTATCATTCAACATCTAATCATCAAGGTTGTGTTTTGACAACCTTTTCAAATTCATCAGGTAAAAAAGAGTGTAGATATAGAATCAAATAATAACTTTTTAGTTCTTGAGTGGTTGGAACGTACAATGCTCACAACTTCATATTTGTACCCCCACATCGACAATTGTGACTATGTGATATTTTCTTTTGTCTCTAATCATAATATGTCCCTAACATAGATCATCATAATTAAACTTTGGGTTCAAGAATTGTTTAACACAATTCCCATACTCCTTGTATTTGAAACACTGGAGTGTGGGTGGTACATTATGGGATTCAATTTCTATATCATTAGATACTTTTTCCCATAAATTTTTAATTTTATTTCTTGATTACCTCCCTTACCAAACATAAAATAGTTACCAATACCCTTAATATATTGATTTCATTTTTCCTTCAACACTTTATAAATAATGGAAATTTTATCTTCTTCCCTCAGTGGTTATTATTATATATTCCATGGGATTACATATTTTTTTGTTATAAAAACAATGAGATTCTGGGGTAAATACAATCCCAATTTCCTCTATGATAGAACATAGACGGATTTCCACATTGATAATAAATTCTATTATGTCTAACAACCTTTACAAACATTTTTTAATCCACTGAATAATAAATTAATTTTTCACTCTAGTTAGATGATAATACTAGAATCAAACCTCACAAATCTTGTGAAAGTTTTCTCATATATAATTATGGATTCATTATAATTTTACATTATCTCAACTAATTACTTATCAATTTTCTAATAAATAATATGAGAACTATACATATTAAAAAATAATATTAAAAAATCATTCCACTTTATGGAATTTATTTATTTTTGTTTCATCATGTTTATGATAATATTCCTATATTTATAATAATATCCTTTCTGAAAAATAACACATTAAATAACGTTTCATGTTCCAAACACTTGATAATGAAAAGTATCTTTTTAGTGGTAACAATCTATTGCAAAGAAAATAGACAATCAATGAAACAACTAAAATAGGTGGTTGTTTCCTCATAAATTACTCAATAGAATGTTGTTCCATCATTTTCGCATTTGGAAGTTCAGCCTGATTCATAGTTGATAAATCTTTATAAGCATTGAAATAATATTTTCATTATTTCTCACATAAAATTTTTATAATTAAGAGGATAATCATTGTATTTTACATAACATTCAACATTAACATAGATTCCTCAGGTTCTATCCATTTACTGAAACCAAAAATCATAGTCTGTGAAATAATAATAATAGTTTGAAACCACATTTTTATAAAATCTCATTAATAAAATATATGAATTGGGTAACCTTTTTTCACACTATGGAACCTTAATATTAACCTTGGTCATACTTGATCATAATTTTTTAAAATCCCTCATAATATTTCAAAAAGAGAATGTTAATTACCCCAATTTTATCCCTTGTGAGTGTAAAAATAGGTGCATAGTAAGGGAACACACCATTCAATAGAGTGATGTTTGAGATATACTCAACCAACACTTTTTGCGTTCATTATCCTTGGATGAAACTATTCTAAAACCACACCAACATATAGTATCCATACATTGATATGTAAAATAGTAAGAAAATACATTTTTAAAATTACTCAGGAATTTCTCTTATAAATAAGATTATCCCAAGGGACCTCATAAAAGATTTATAATCCTAGTTTACAAAGGAAACTAAACCATACTCTAATACCATATATGGTGAATCATAATTTTCATATATAAATATTGAATATTATTTTATAAATATTTAATACGTAATATTATGATCCTCACCTGAATTATATTGTTTTACTGAAATTAAAAACCTAGACACATAAATAAATATTCATAATTGATCTATATCATCTCCCACTATGTTCTTCAGGACCAACACCCTTCTTAGATATATGATACATTAAACCATTATTCACTTCCTAGGGAGTTGAAACATAGTATAGTGTGTGATCAAATTCTTAATAAGAGTATACAAGGGAGATATAAATTATCACTAGAGAATAACATGATAATAAGGGTATGATGAAATTATATTAACATTTAAAAACCATAACAATAATATCATAGATCATAAAATTTCATCATTCTATAAAACATTGTAGTTTATAAGACATGAATCATAACAGAATCAAAAAAATTGAAACATGATAGGATAAAATTGGAATAACACATAAGATTTTCCATACACATAAGCATAGAAAATCTTTTTCATAGTCAATTATAACTTCCAAGACTATCTTAGTTGATTAGGTTCACTCCCCTATCCATCATAAACCATGAAATGATTCACTCCTAGGGATGTCATTTTTTAATCCATAGTTACCCAATTAAATGTGATTTATATAATTCTTAGCAGACCCATCACATAATGGAAATCTTACATATGTATTCCAAAGGATCATAAAACCTTCATCAAAACATAAACCATAAAAATGAAATGAGTTTCTTAAAATTACATTATTTTATCATATAATAACCTATGGAGAAAAATGGGATTCATAAGGTTTCATCATAATATAATTAACTTCTAGAAAAGAAACAAGTTTCAATGAATCCTCATTAATTCATTAGCATCTTTTTCTATAAAAATAATGAAAGTTGATGGTATCATTGTATCATATGCCTATTAATTCATAAATAACATAAAATGATGTTATCATAGATAAAAAATTCATTTAAAATTTCAGTATGATATTTCATAAGAAAAATATCGTTTTCACATTGAAATAAGTTATTTAAAATCTAAATATTTCTCAAATATTTATGAAAAAATTTAATTTGAAAGAAACATGGAAACTATTAATTTAATGTTAACATCATTGACTAGTTTATTTATTCTATAATATTTTTCATTCCATATATGTTAAAACAAATATTTATTCCACATTTTTGGTAAAAAGTCAAAAGTACCTCATTTGGAAAATGATAAAAATATTCATTCTAATGAATGTTATAAAAATTAAAATATGGGTAAAAATTAATTTTAATAATCATTGGATAATATAAAAAAATTATTAAAAACATTTTCAGATACAATGACATGGAATAAAAAGATGATGGTCCAAATTGGAAATAATGCTTTTTTCTTCAATATATTTTCTTAATAATTTTAGGTAAAAAAGGGAATAAAATGGAACTATTACATGAAAATTCATTGAATAACCATATTATAATAATATAAATGAGATTATTGGGATTTATATAATGATATTAAATCATTTTTATCTTAATCAAAAATAATTGTGGTCAACAATGATATTGTAACATAAAACCCTCACATCATGTTTGGATTTCCACGAACGCGATCTAACCTCCAATATAATAAATTTTAATTTATTAAAATTCTAGAATATAGTAATTTAAATACTGATAATAACGTATATTTTCCACTACTAAAATATAAATACTTTTGTTTTACGAATTCAATATTAAAACTCTCATTTTTATGTGTTAACTGCACTGTTTTTCCTGAAAGCTTCATTTTTGTAGTTCTGGTCCATTTATATTGATCATGGTTCCATAATATCTAGAATGTTAAACGTGATATAAATAATTAATATATAAAATATATATATATTTTTATGTTTTATCCTTCTAATTAAGGTTGATATAGAAATTTTATTTACACTATTCATCGATACAGTAAGCCACACCTACACATGAATGCTATTTTTATTTTCTAATGAAAAGAAATAAAGAAATATTAATATTATTTTTTTGCTAAGTAAACATAACTATATTATAAATAATATATATTTATATTAAATATATCATTATTATTATACAAGCAATGTAGAAATGAGAAACTGATCACATCACTTTTTGGAGGTGGTAGTCCACACGTATGCATGAGCGATCTTATCATTTTCCAATGGATTGTAAGGTAGTATGGTATATTTCATATTATAATTCTTGAAGAATAGTTATCTCATAAATATAAATAATAAAAAATAAATCTTTCATTATAACCATCAATTCATGATGGTAATGGAAAATGAATTGTATCTCTATGTGGAAGCGCATGTCTGCACATATACATAAGTGATATAGTCACTTATCATTTAAATGAAAATTGGATGAAAACTTGTGATTCAAAAATAATTATAAAATTTTAGTATATTTTTTATATATAATTTACAATTTTATGATTAATACCATTGAATTTGAGGACCTAGAAGAGGAAATAAATTGAATGAACTTGGGTGGGATGATTACCTCTTCTTCAGTAGGCCTCTCTTAGATCCCTTATTAAGGACACTTTGAATAGAATTTTTAGAATAAAATAATATCTAATTCAAGGATATGGAATTTTAGAAGAGAAATTGGAATTTCCTGGTAATGTTATATGGTTCAAATTGATATAAATAAGAGAAAGGAGTGGTTTCCCTTGATAAGCAGGGGAGAGGACACAATTTATTTTTTAAATATTAAAATATAATGATGTCAAAATCAAGAAAAATGATTTATAATGGAATGATATTATATTTTGGTATATTTTTAGGTATAAATATTTCCATATATAATATTTTATATAATTTTAATTTGAAAACATACCCTTATCGCTTGGTTTGACTCATCGGTAAACCAATTTACTCCTTAACCATGGTTACATATTTATTAATTTTTAAATATTTATGACCAAAAAATAATATAATATTTTTAAAACATATCAATTATTTTTATTCCTTGTTTTTAATACATTTTATCAATTTAAATTCATATAAGTGTTATAATTTTTATTAAAATTAAACCTGCAAAATGTGACAAAAAAATTTTCCAATTTTTTTTTCAATTGTATAAGACATTTTTATACTGGAAACCGAAGTTGAATAAAATACAGTATCCTAAATTTTATTATTAATAATATATATTATCTATAGTAACATTAAAAAATTATAAAAAATGTGACTATATACAATCTTGAACCAAAAAAATATTTTTCAATAAAATCATTATTTTCTACTATCCATTGAAAAAGCAATCATTTCAAAAAATTATAAAAATTTCACCCTAAGATAATTTTGAGATGATTATTTCATAAATTAAGTTCATTTTTTCAAATTAATCTTCTAAAACTGTAAAAAGCTAACAATAGTATTTTAACATAAAAATAAATAAAACCCACGTTTGAGGAAAATTTTATTTTTGAAGCATATACGGACTTTACTAAAAATTGAATAGATATTTATCAGAATATTTAATTTATAAAAAAAATAAATATAATTTTTTGAAAAATCCATTCAATTCACTCTAGTAATTTAACATCAATGTTAAATTTGGTAAACAATAGTATGGGTTATTTAGTCTCATGTGTGCATGTATCTAAAGACATCAATGTAATTAAATTTATTTGAAAATAAATATTTCATATAATATCATTTGTTATAACATCTCAGTCAGAAGCTATATTAGGATATACACTAACCAAACCCAGTTGAAACCTAAATACCCACCTCACCCCATCTTATGAACATTGAGATGAACCCAAAACAATTTATCAACGATTTACTATAATGACTAACCAATAAAAGTAAACTAGTTCCAATTGTAGTAACTACCCATTGTAGGAGTCACATTATCCCTAACCTCACAACCAATATCAATGATATTATAGAATGGTCATAACCCAAAATCCATCTCCTAAAAATATTCAAAATACAGTTTCCACACATATATCCTACCCTTACTATGATCTATATATGATTCTTCAACCACAATCAACAATTGTTCATTTATACATGACACACACCATAAACTAGTACCTATCATGAAAAATAAGAAAATTATCACAATCCATTCACACTGATAACCATCAATGGTTCTTATACCCACTCAATATAGAATTATTAACCATGATGATCTACCCTAATCCTCTTCCTCCATATTCATGATCCCCATATAGAGTCAAATTCTATGTCAGAAACAACGCTTTAAGAAATAAAAAACATTCTTATTGGAACCTAATTGTTTTAAAGCTCATAAATCATGATTATTATATTTTCAGTGTGGTTAATGATTTATACAAGTATATTATTTTATAACTCATAATTTTATGAAAATTGGATATGTATTGAAAATTTCCATCGTTATTTTAAATTTACTACTATAAAGTTATTCCCCCGTTAGAAGTGTGCTACCATTTGGATTTTTCCTCCATTAATGATTTCCTAACTCTAGATCAATGCTATCGTTAGAGTGGTGCAACCCTAAAAAATGATAGCATATAACTCCTACCACTATCAGATGTTTTCCACCATCATAATCTTCTTCCTCCTGACTCATGCCACCTCCAAAGTTCTACCCCCGCCAAAAATTTACCACCAACATATTGTGAGACATTATGGCGTGATACATCCATACTTTCTACCATCATATGATCCACCCCTAGTTATTTTTAATCTTGAATGTGTTACAATCATCCTATACTACCGATTTTGTTCTACTGCATTCAAATTTAATACTACCTACATCTTCTTTATTGAAGTTAATATAATGTGTTTATATACCAATTATTCATTAAAATTTTCAAATATACATTAAAGATAATCAATAGGTTCAGGTTGAGGATCCATAAATATTTATAGTTATTATCTAATGGGTACTTAAACCTTAAGTGGTTTATATTTCGGATGACTCATTCATGTAAAAGATGTAGATGGATGATTAGATACACTGATCAAATAGTAAAATTATTTCAGCTCATTCAAATGTGAATGTATGGAAAATATCGAGGATCTAGAAAATTTTGATGGAGAATATTTTTATAGTAACTATAGACATAAACACCATACTCCATAACTCCCTATTTTCAGTAATATAAATGAAATTAGTTTGACATCTACACCAATCAAAATATGAGGACTCTCAAGTTTCGGAAGCATCAAAGACCGAGAATCACTAATTTTCATACCTCTTTTTCATTTATATATATATATATATTCTTTTAATTTTGAATCTTTTTTCACTTTCTATTTATTGAAACTGACACCCACAATTTATCTAGAGAATTATATATATATTCTCTGAACCCTTTTTAATTTCATACCCATAGAAATTGTGGAAGAGTTCATCTGTGGCCTCTATTATTTTTAAACCCACATATACCTATGGAAGAAAATTTGATCCTAGATAGATTTTTTTCCCATACCTGATCTATGATGTGGATTAAATTATTGGTTACAATAATATTCATGGTATATGATGATTTTCAAGTTGAGGGGATTGAATATCGACTTGATACTAAATCACAATTTTCTTCCATTATGTTTTTTTATTTTGTTTTCTTTATTTTATTGTTTTATAAATGATTTTTCTTAATATAAGAAAAAAACTCATTCTTTTATAGTTTGTGTAGTTAGTTTTAAAATAAGGGTTTTTAAGTAAATCAATTTCAAAAGGTAATGTAATATTAAATATTGTTTTAATTCAGCCATAATCACTCTTTGACTGGTATTTTGAAATATAAAACATTTAATAAACCATTTTTTTGATTCATTGGGAAAACATAATTTAATAGGGGTATTTTGTTTTTAATATAAATTTTATTGGGAGCTCTATTGACCCCACACAAGGTACTCAATCTTACCAGTAATATGTAATATAATTTGTATTTTTAAAATGATGAATATCAATTATTCATAATATTTTTTCTTAATGGTGAATGATGAATATTATATGTATTTATATGAGGTGTAAAACTAATGTTTCTATTAGAAATATAACCATTAGAGTAATAAACTGACCATTAGAATAGTAACCCAGCTGTCAGAACAATAACTTTACCTCATAAATAGCAACATTACTATTAAAATGCTAACATAATGTTTAGATATATTATGAAATTAACATATAAGAAATTTATATTATATATATATAATTGTTAAATGTGATGACATAAATATTTGACACAATAAAACCTTATTTATATTTTTGGAAAAACCTAAATTATTGTTTTCATAAAATTTGATTTTAATGATAAAGAAAAATCAATAAATTTGAAATTAATTATGGTAAAGTAGTTTTTTAAATCCCCTATAACTTATAAATATATTATTATAATTTTATTAATTGAGAAATAATTTTTAGTTGTCGAAAAATTTAATTTTTTATAAAAGTTACTATTTTTCTGTAGAAAAGGATTTTAATTTATAATTAAATTAAGCATATTTGTAAAAATATTTTTATTAAATGGTTTTCAGTTTCAGAATCATAAGGATTAAATTTTTTTATTACTGATGTATTTTTACTTTTTTTATTTAATAAAATATATAGGTGAATATTTAAACACCAAATATGTAACACCCCAATTTTTTTAGAGGGAAAACATTTTGTGATAGTGTATGTGATGTGCAACACTTATCTCAAATGGGAAATTATTTTTTCATTAAGTCTATTATAAAATATTAATTAAATTTAAATGTATGAATACGATTAAATATTTATTTAAAAAATATAAATATTCTAATTAATAAATAAATTGTAAATATACACTCAATTTTATTAATAAAGACATTAATTTTTTTTAAAAAAATATGTTTTTCTAAAAAATGATTTTTATTTATTTTTATGAGAAAATTATAAAATTAATTTTTTGAAACATTTATAATTATGGTTTTATAAAAGTAACACAATTTTTTAATCATAATATCGATATTATCTTAGGTTTAATGTTTCATATTTTTCAGAAAATACCAATTTTTGTTGTGAATAGTGAAAATAATGATTTTGGATAAAACAATCATTTTTTAATAACTTATGTTATATAAAATCCTTGATACTATATAAATTTTATTTTTAAATAAAGTAACTATTATTTATTTAAATTTCAATCATCGAATTACATTTAAATCTTCTTTATACTATATTTTGATATAATTTTATTTTTATCCATTAAAACATGTATTTTTCTAAAAACTATTTTACACTGAATAATATTTAACCATATTAAAATTTAAAAAAAATCCCCAATGAGGATTTATTTAAATTAAATTTATATATTATATATAAATAAATATTAATTGAAATTATTAAATTATTTTTACTTGTAATATAATTATTATAAGATCGTCTTATTCTTAAAAATTTCATTTCCTGAAAACTAATTTTTAAACATGTCTTGGGTTTTATTAAAAATTAAATTCAAAAAAATTTTGGAATTTATTTCATAAAATTTATTCTAGATTTTAAATCATCATAATTAATATTATATTATAAGGTCAACATTATTTTTTATCCTAATAAATATAAAAAATACATTACCATGGTTAATGTTAGAACCAGTTTACTAGGAGGTTTGACTGAAGAGGTAAAATTAATAACTTGTTTAAAACATGTTTATATTGAATGTTGGATGTTTTTCTAAAATATAAATCCCATTAAATAATTTATTTTTCAATTATGGATTCAATTTTCTTGATAGTGGCTTCCCGTTGTAGAATGTTTTTTGGTATTTACCAAAATGATACTCCCAATTCTTTATATAAGGGAACCAACACTCCTCTATTATTCAGACATATTAAATAATTTTTGTGGACCAAAACCTTCCAAAATCTATCAAAAAATTAATTATCATATTATATAGGTTAATTTTCTCCCCAAATAACAACCTTATTATCCTTAATGAGATATCGAACAAAGATTCTTCTAACTGAAGGTAATCATCTTCACGAACATCCTTCTATTTTTTTCATTTTCATCTTTAATTATTTCTTTTAAAATTAAAATATTTTGACACCAGTAACTAATATATAATGAAATTTTATTATATTTATTCCAAAATGTTCTTCCTTCTTATCTTCAATCAAATGGGTAACGAAACTATCGTTCGTGTGTGCAGAGGACTATCGCCTCACGAACCATTGTTTTTTCCTATCATCAACACTTGAAAATGTTAAAGGTGTTAAATTTAATTTCCATATATTATATTAGTAACATATTATTTATTATTTAAAATATTATCTCATATACATTCTTACATTAACACAAATTTAAAATTATAACGTCATTCGTGTTTTTGGTGGTCTTCATCCTCGGAAAGAGATATGGATAATTTTGAATTACCACTTAAAATAGATCATATGTGTTTGTATATTTAAATAAATAATAGTATAATTTTGATATAATTTTAATTATGTAATTAAAAAATAACACATAACTTGTTTCAATCATGATCATTGGAAATTGGTAATGTTACACATGCGTGTGTAAAACCTACCATCTCTATGATTAGAACATAGTTCATTTTTCATAAAAATCATTCATTGTTGATTTTATAAATATAATTTATGTATATATATTATGATTACATAAATATTTTATTTATATATATGTTTAATTAGAAATTTATTTTCTAATATTCAACTGACCAATGTAATTTTGAACAAATGATTTGAACATCGTTTAATCATCCAACATTAACCAAAGTGATTATGTAATATAATAGGAAATAATAATGAATAAAATAAAAGGAATAATAAGCAAGAAAGTTTTTTAATCATGTAAATAATTTAAATAATAATATTATTTATGAAGTTAAATAATGAAAGTGATGAATCGGGCTCAAGGTAAGTGATCTCTTTAACCCAGCCTTTTCTTCGAGTTATCAGCATTCTCTCTCTAACTCACTTTATATCCCTATTTAATTTTAATGTGTCTGTATAAAATTTATGTATAATACATGTATACATAGCCAAATACCCATTAATTTGTGGGTTAATATATACATTATGGTTATTTATGAAACATGGTATCAAAGAAACCATTACTGATTATGAAACATGGAAAGATTATACAACCCATTTTTCCCAATGGGTACTTACTAGGCTTATTCATTATTAATGATTCCTTTTGTGGCACACATAAGTTTGTACATGAAAATAGTGTAACTGGTGGACCTAAATTATGTATCCCGCTAATACATTGGGTAATGTTATAGTCTCATGAGATGTCGGCTATGTGACTAGGGAGTGAACCTAATCTATATTTGGACTCTTCCCACTATGTGATATTTTCTGAACATTTATCCTCAACCTATGTTTATTTAATTTTTTATTTTTCTTCCAAATTTCCTATGTTAGTATTTTATTTTGATTCCATGTCCTTTATATCATTCTTCAATTTGATTACTCATGTGACTTATAATTTATGATATCATAATGTACCATTGAATTATATTGTATGCTTCATTATCATTTTAATTCCTTTACTATGATTTTCATCTCGCACATTTATTTTATTTATTCCATAAGTCATCCCTTTTAGTTTTAGGTCCTTTAATGGATTTAAGGATCTCATAATGGTGAATAAAATAGTGATACCATGTTTTAAGTTCCATTTTATTTATTATGAACTTATTCTTCCAAATACCCTGGGATTTTTTCATCCATGTTTCGTATAAAAAGATATTTATATTAAGAATCATACATTAATATTTGTCTAATGTTTTATTTTTATATATTTGGTATCAGAAAAAAGGTTTGGATAACCTTTATAAACTTGTATATGAAAATTTTAGAGAGAAACCTTGGTATAAAACTAAGGATAAGACAAATTATAGGAAAATATAATGGAATATTAGTGAAATATAGAGAGAGTGGTATCTAAGATATTGTACCCCTATCATGGTACTAGAAGTGGATGTGGTTCTAGAAAAAATGTACCCTGGGTAGTAAATATGAAAGAAAGATGTTAATGATGACTCAAGTGTTACCCAGTACATGCCAAAAGGCCTTACTTACACCCTTGATTGGAACTCTGAGGGGATATGTTTTAAAATATATCAAACTCTTTACAAACCATTAAAAATAGGAAAAAAATTCATATGATTCTTTATTAGTAAATTGATCTTGTATAACTTTTTATAAAACATAGAAATTAACAAGTTAAGGAAAATATGTCATTTAGGAGTTATCCATTGACTGTTAATTATTTCTAGTAAATATGTTTAACATTTTAAAAATTCTCATCCATTATTTTCAATATCTTCATTAAATGGAGATACATTGTAAAAACCACGTAAAAAACCAAGTTAGCGGTGTTGTGATGATTTTCTAAATGAAATTATCAACCAGATGGAAGAAGGATTTGAGAGCTTTAGGAAGATAATTTCCCTATTAACTCATGTTTTGAATAGAAACATGAACCATGTGGAACACCCATATCCACCCCATTAAAGAGAATGATTATATTGAAACCTTTATGTGAAAATTCATCAATAATTCAATGGATATTATAATACTTTTATCACAACACAATGGATAAACTTCATTTAATATATCTTTTTTACCTTTCTATTCTAGCATTAATAGATGATCTTTCTAGTTGTTTATCATATGGAGGGAGAAGCTGATCAATGGTGAGAATTGATGACAAATATGAAGATTGAGGGGGAGATAAAATATTTTTAATTGAATTAATTCCAAAAAATGTTATTTGAAAAATATTTTACTCACACTCTCTGCCTAAAAATAGAGAGTGAATTCATTATCCTCAAAAAAAGGATAGAGAGTCTATCCAGATGTATGAATAAAATTCATAAATACATCCATGATACACTCAATCATTTTCTTCTCACTTAAAAGTAAATTTGACTTCATATTTGGTGGGATAAATCCATGTATGCAGATATATTTTCCAATTCGAGGCTTCGACTAGTATGATAATATTTTATGATTTTCCATCACTGTCTAAATGGATATCAGTGAATATAATTCTTCTAATTGGTATAAGAAGTGTGAAATGGAGTATAATTATACTAGTATAACGGAGAAATATAATATGAGAATGAAATTTTAGTATCACACCTTTCAAAATTGTGGGAGGAATCAACCATGAAATTTACTAAAAGGGATAAGGAAGTTCTTTAAGTGTATAAAGGATGAGTACCTAGTTAGTGGCTATGAATAGGATAAATACACAAATGGGACTAAAGAATGTAATGCTCCATCCAACCCTCATCTTATTGTCCACTATTTCAACTATAAGGAACAAAGATACTATGAGAACCAATGCACTAAGCTATGGGTTGTAAATTATAAAAAAAACCTAAAAGGGGAAATGATAATGGTTGAGATTATTCCATTACAACTATGGAGGTGGATCCATAAAATTAAGTGGTGATATTTACACTAATTATTCATTAAAAATAGAGAATGTATTTTTTTGATTAATGTTCTATGTATTATTTCATACCACACATGTTTAGTAGAACTATTCAAGAACCACCTCAAATCATGGAAGTTGAGTTATTTGTGTAGACGGAGAAAGGGTAAATTATCTCATCACAATAATATAAATCATCCATATACCACATTGTTTTCTAAAATTTCTAAAAAACATTTTGATACTTTATTTAGTGTAATTTGATGCAATTATGGGTGTGAATTGGCTTTCCTTCTATAGATCCAACATAAAATGTGGATATAAGGAAATCAACCTCTATATCGGAAATCATTCTCCTATTCTATACAGGTGAAAGGAGTAGGATGAATCATATTTGGTATCAATATATCAATTTTTTATATTATTTGATTATTAGAAAGAATATATATATATATATCAATTGATTAATACAAAAGAGATAATATTTCTTGGATACATGCCAACTGTGAGTGATTATACCTATGTATTAACCACATAGCTACATGGTATTCCTCTGAGTTGATAGGTTAAATATTAAATAAAAATTATTCCTAGATATTACAAAATATTAACGAATACATATATAATTTTGAATGTTAAACATGTTTAACTAAAGAAGAAAAATCAGTAAAATCTAAAAAACAGTTCATTTTCTAAATTTTTTCTTGAAGGGGTGCACTGGTCTTCTTCATCAAGAAGAAAAAATGTTCATTATAACTATAAATTGATTATAGACATCTCAAAAAATCACAAAAAAATTTATCCCCTACTAATGAATGAAAACTAGTTTGATAAACTATGTGATTCAAATTATTTATCTGTGGTGGACCATCATTTTGGATAGCACAATTTAAGGGTCATGAAAGAAGTTATTCCTAAACAAAACTTTTAAATAATGCATGGATACTATAAGTTCATAGTGATGTATTTTAGGCTCACTAATTCCCTAGAAATCATTATACACATAATTAATAGATTTTTTATAGAAACCATCAAAACAATTCGGTAATCCTTATAGATAACATTTTGATATACTCCAAAAGTGAGGATTAGAATGAGGGGAATTTAAATACTATAATAAAGGCTTTGATAAATGAGAATATATATGAAAAATAAGTCAATTGTGAGTTATGGATAAAGTAATTATCATTCTTCGGTATAATATAATTACAAAATGGATATTTGTATACCCTTATAAGAAAAATGTGATTTTGGAGTGGCCTAGAAAAAAAATGCAACATAGATCCATAGTTTCTTTATATTAGCAGGCTATTCCAAAAAATCAATGATGAATATTTTTTGATTGTGAAACCCCCCAACGAAGATAAAATGAAAGAGAGAAATTTTATTATAGTATACTGAATGTAAATAGATCCTTAAGAATAATATTATTATCACTACACCGATACTCACATTTCACCCAAGAGGATAATTTTTTGTGGGACTAAATGATTCTTCCATGATGGTTTTGGGTTGTGTTCTAATGAAAAATAATAAAATGGCAACCTACACCACACGGTACTTGAATGTTCATGATAAAAACTTTCCACAACATGACTTTGAGTTCAATATAGTGATATTTTAATTCAAAATATGGAAAAAATATTTCTATGTGTAGAAGTGTAAAATAAATATAGATCACAAGATCTGAAAATATTAATCCATAAAGAAGAAACATAACCTTCCCCAGAAAATATTGTTTGAGGTGATCAAGACTATTAATGCTCAATCCCTTACCAAAATATTAATGATAATACAGTGGCATATGTTCTTTTTTGAAATGATCCAAAAAATTTATCAATCATGAGAAATGAGAATGATCCAAAAATGTTATGCATACAAAGGGTATGTGTGGTAATAATGAAATGATATTCATCATTCCTTTCTCAAAAAATAGCTCAACCATCCATTCTTGAGAGGATCATGACGGTGTGTAAATGGGTGAGGTGATATTGAAAAAGTTATGAATATTCTAGAGTTACACATTATTATATATGGGGTTATAGGATTTGGAACATGAATATGTGTGCCATACAAATTAGATATAAAGCGGGAGGTTCTAGATAATGTCTATAGATCATCCATTACTATTCATTTAGGAAGTACTTTATCGTATAAATATCTAAGGAAATTATTCTGGTGGGATAACATAGAGGGGAGATTGGAAAATTCATATATGAATGCTTGGTATGCTAGAAATTCAATACAAAATGATATAAGTTTAATTGTATGATTCAACCATTTATCATACTAGTATAGAAAGTGGAAAACATAACTATGGATTCCATCATAAGAATCCATTGGAATCCTAAAGTAAATAACACTGTGTTGGTGGTAGTTGATCCCCTTAAGAATTTTCCACATATCATTATACTCAATGAATATTTCCATCTTGACCATCCCAATAAGATATAAATAAGGTAGGCTATATGATTTTAGATACTTCCACTCTCTAATATATCTAATCAATATCCAAAGATTGTGTCAAGGTTATGGAGAAACCATCTGAAATAATTAGATATAGAACTCAACTCCAGTACTTCTAACCACCCAATGATAGATGGTTTATCTAAGAGAACCATCAAATCACTATAGGATATGCTAGATCTTGTCTGATAGAATTCAATGCACATTTGGATCAACACCTTCCCATATATAAGTTCTCAAATATCCTATTTCATTCTAGAACTCAAATAGAACCTATGAGGCTCAATATGGGAAGCGATTTCAGACTCTGACATGTTTGTATGATGTTAGAGAATGAAATATGATGGTATATGATCATGTATAATTTATGAAAGAGATGGTTCAAACAATTCAATGTAATATGAAATCCACACTAAGTCAACATAAATGTTATTCATACAATCTTTTAAGAGACCCATTGATTGAGGTTGTAGATTTGATGTACCTATATATTTTAGTATGTATTAAATTAATGATGTTTTGGAAGAAGGGTTTTATTTATTCTAGACACATTGGGCCCTTTTTCCTCACTGATCATGTCAGATTAGTGACCTACCAACTAGGACTTCTATCACACCTACCTCAGGTACAAGATGTGTTCCATGTAACCATATTAAGGAAGTAAATTCCAGACCAATCACATGTAATCAATATATAGGTTATATTATTTTTGATTAAATTTATTATGAGTAGTAACCAATGAATATATTAGATCATAGATATAATGATCTAAAAAACAAGACAACTCCTATGGGTGAGTTTTGTGGTGAAACCAAAAGTTTGAGGATTCCTCATGGGAACTGAAAGAGGTGATGAAGCAGTGGTAACCTCCTTTATTTTCACCATAGTTTGTAATATTAAATTTCAATTGAGTAATTATTTAAGGGTGAAATAATGTAATACATGTTATTTTTAAGAGGGAAACTGTGTTTGATGTCATATGAGGTCAAAAACACTGAACCCAAATAAGATATGATTATTTATATTTGATTATTATAACCTAGTTGTAAAATTGATGTGTATAAATAGTGTTGACTAACATAATAAATAGATGTAAATATTATACTCAATTTATAATGACATAGGAAGTAATTACTCAATATTTTTAATAATGATATTTATTCTTTAAAAAATTTGTTTCTTTAAAAATAATTTTTTATGAGAAAATTTAATATTTTTTTTTTGGAAATTCATTAGATTTTATTTAATAAAATTAAAATAATTTTTTAAATAAAAATATCAATATTAATTTATGTTCAAAGTTCGGTATTTTTTAAAAAATATTTATTTTTAAGTGAATAATGATAAATAATGATTTTTGATATAACGAACATATATTTTTAGTAAATAAAATAATTTAAAATTCAAATTATCATATTAATTTTATTTAAAAAAACATAGGTTTTATTTTTTAAAATTTAAACTAATTAATGAAATTTAAATCATCTTTATTTTGGATTTTAATTACTGTTTATTTTTATTCTAAAAACTCTATTTTTCTTAAAAATATTTTTAGTACAAAATGTTTATCCATTTTAACTAATTAAATTAAATTATAGTGAGGAGTGATTTAAATAAAATTTATATATTATATATCATTATATATGAATGGAAATTCATTTAATTATTATTTCTAATCATATAGTTATTATAATATCAACTTATTCTTGAAATATTATTTCATGAAAACCCATTATTTTGACACTTCTATGATTTTTTTAAATTAGAATATTAAATTTATATTTGTTGAATTTGATAAAATGGATTCCATATTAATAATCATAATAATTAATATTATATAATAATTTTAACTTAATATTTAGTCACAATGAATGGTAAAAAAATAACAAAAATCATAAGGATTGATTTTAGAATTGGATTACTACATGTTGAACTAATGAGGAATATGGAATAACTATTTTAAAAAATTTATATATTTAATTTTAAAGATTTTTGTCATCCAAACCATTCTTTATCTCCATTATTTATCGATTTTTGAGGCAGTTTTCTTCAGAATGACTTTCATTATTGAATAGTTTTTGGAATTTACAATAATGTCAAACCTCCACCATTATAAAAGGGAACCCCCCTCTCTTATCTTCTTCACACATTTCAGGAAAATTGGATTCACAAAAACCAACCAACATCGCTCTTAAAAATACTTATGCACATAATAGGTATTTTTTCTTCCCAAAATTCCATCCTTAGGGTCCTTAATAAGAGATCCATAGTAGGTTCTTCTAATAGAAGCTAAGCATATTCACTAAGTTCCTTATTTTTCTTTATATTTTTACACAAAAATTTATGTCCTAGAAATTAAAATATAATTACAAAAAATATATCATATATAAAAATATGTAATTATTTTTATGACATATTATTCAACAATCTCCTCTTCCATCAAATGGGTAAGAAAATAATTATCTGTTTTTATGGAGGACTACCACATCACGAAACAATGTTATTCATTTTCCATTATACCCTCTCACTATTATTAATTCTTATGAATTTTTTATTTATATAAGAAATTAATTATTTAATAATAATTCATCAAATTAATATATCATATATGTTTTTACATTATTGTTCATTGAAAATGATAATATCGTTCGTGTGTACGGTGGACTACAGCCTTCTGAAGTGATGTAAACCATTTTTATTATCATTTTACAAGGATTGTATTTGTAAATTTATTTAAATAAATAATATTATAGTCATAATATAATTCTAACTGTATAATTATAAATAACACTTACCTTCTTTCCATCATTATCATTGAAAAATAGAAGCTTTAGTTATTCCTACGTATCTCCTACAGTGTCTATGATTGTATCGTGGTTCAATTTTCATAACCATCAGTAATTATGTTTTTTTTAAATTAAAATTTATGTATAAAAAATAATTATATTAGGATTATTAAAAATATATTTGACATTAATTAAAATAGAAAATTGGTTATGGATATATGATCTTCACATCATCAAAATGTATGACATAAACATAAATGATTAGGTTATTTAATATGACATGATAATGAATAAAATAAAAGGAATAATAATATTTAAAATTTTATCAAAAAATTTAATAACTAACATAATCATATTTTTAAGGTTGATAAAGAACACATGTGAGAAATCATACTGAAGTTATGGGATCTATCTATCCCACTGTTTTCTTTGGGTTATCGTTATTCTTTCTCTAATTAATATTATTTATATCTTTAATGTTATTTTATTATTCTATATTCAATATATATGTATCCGAAATATATAACTCACTCACTCACCCTTATTTTATGGGGTAACAAATTCCTTATGTTCATTTATGAAACTCCTTCTTTAATAAACCTCTATTCATTGTGATACAGGACACGATTATGCAAACTGTTTACTTGGAATTGGTAATTATTATGTTTGTGTCTTATGATTGATACCTTATATGACACAAATATTAATTTACACGAAATTAATGTGAATTGTGGGGATATAATTATATATATATACCCATACATTTCAGACATAGATATTAAATCTTAATAGATTACTATTCTTTACATATCATGACGATGAATTCCAAAATCATTTAGGTCTAGTATATTTAGAATCATGGAAACATAAAAATATGTTTAATAAAATATCTAAATTATCTCCCAATTATTTATTCATAAAATACACAAATTATATATATCATACATAATACCATTATTCATAACCTAGGCAAAGGAATTATCTCGAAGGGTAGTCTCTGATGCTGAGTAATTTCATATATGTGAGATATTAAAGATAATATAACTATAACATGAGAAAAATGATATGAAAACATGATATTAAAATTTTAAATCCATAATCTTTATACCATAGACCATAATAATGGGTCATGGGATGAATAATTCTAGTTCATAAAACATGAATCATAAAGTAATTAAAGAACACGATCTATGAGAGCATAACATTATCATAAGACATGAAATTTTGGCATACACCTACGTAAAAAAATCATTTCATTACTAGTCAAGAAAATTTAGAAGATTATCCTAGTATAATTTTTCACTTCCCAAACCATCATAAGATTAATAGTTCAATCCCATGAAATTAATTAAGGAAAAATTCCCTTAATGAACTAGTTTCACTCCTCAATCAAGTCCGGTTTATCTCATGAAATATAAATAATTTCCCAATGCATTTGAGAGAGATATTTGTCCCACACATGAAATAATAAAATTAATAAAAATGTGGGATACAAGATTATAAAAAATTTATCATATCATAACCTATGAAAAAAATGTGTTTCATAAACAGTTCATCAAAGCATTACTCATTGAAACCAAATGGGTTTCATAAACATTTCACTATTTCATAACCCATTGGAAGGAAATGGTTTTTAAAAAAATTTCAACTTTTCATCTTAAACATAAACTATATAAATAAATAATAAATATTTTTTCATTAGATCATATCTCCAGTAAATAGTAATTGTAATCAATGGTTTTTCTTCTTCGATTATATAAGTACCATTTAAATATTATTAAACATTCTTGAGGAAAATTTATTTTCTATTATGATATCACTTGTTTAAAAAAATTGTTTATGTATAAATGAAAAACTTTTATTTCAAAATAACAGTGTGAAATAGTAATGTAATATTAAATTAAGAGATTATTCATGATAGTGGTAAAATAAATTTATTTCTTATCAATTAAAAAACATTACCTCTATATATATTTTTTGAAAGTAAACATGTATATATTTTGGAAAATGAAGAAAACATTCATTTCAGTGAATTGTGAAAAAAGAAAAAAATGGGTAAATTGAATTTTAAAATAATTTTAGAATTTTTAAAAACAATATTTATTTTTTTAGAAATCAATGATATGAAATAAAAATATTCCCCAATAGAGACTTAAACATAAACAATCATGGAAATTAATGAGATTGTAAAATAGAAACATTAATTCAAGTTAACATTACTTGGAAATCAACCTATAATTCTATATAATAAAATTATATTTATTATACTGATATATCGTATTTATGTTCTTGCTTATATTATAATATCATTTCAACACCCTCTTTTATCAATAAATCCTTATTAAAACAATATATTCATTGTATAAATTATATTGTTTATAATGTATATAATATCTCAGTAGTACTGATCCATATACATTAATCTTATTTCCATTATACATATAATATTAAACATTATATAAATATATTACATATTTATTATATAAATATTTAATTCATCAATATAATCTAGGTATTGAATATGAAATACACCATTCATAGAGATGGTAGGTCGTACAAAGATAAGAACACTATTTTAATTTTTAAATGGATGGAATGAACGAATGTTAAATATTATTTCACCTTCATATGATAATTATTATATCATATAAATAATATATATTCATAAATAATCTTATGTTACCATCCATGTGAATTAAAATTGATAAACAAATCACATTGATTCATGGAGGTGGTAGTCCACATGTACGCATGAACGATGTTATTATTTTCCAAATGATATGATGATGAGAAGACTGATATGATAATATCATTAAATTAGTATAATTGTGTCATAAATACCATAAATATATTAATCCCATCATAATAACCATCCATAAAATATTTTGATGAAAAATGAAATATATCTCTACACAGAGATGGTTAGTCGTACGTACAAAAGATTGACACTTTCACTTCTAAATTTATGGGTAATGGTTGTATAATGGTTATTTTATAATCATAATAAAAATTTGTTATATTTAGGATAATAAAGTAATTATTTTATGGTAAATGAAAAACTTTTATAATAGTTAAAATAGTACAAAATGAAGTGATCAGTTAAGTCGATTACTTATTCTTTAAAATGATTCCTTTAGATATCATCTATAGGGATCCAGTGTCGGTATTTTGGAATGAAAAAAACTCTATTATGTGTATAGGAATGTTTATAATGAAAATTATCATATTTTAGTTTATATGTTTTCCTTAACGTAGTGTGATGATGTGATTGATGAAGTCACCTTTTATAATTCACGTGGGGGAACTTTTCGAATTTCATAAAAATATCAAATTATAATAAATTCATAATAAAACTATATTCCTCCAAATAGATATTAATTCCAATATATGGTTCAATATGGTTGTAATACCTCAAACTAGTAGAATTTTGTATTTTTTTGTAATTTTAGACCATATCATTTTTTATTTACTTTTAGTTAACTAATATTGTTTTTACTATGGTAACACATTTAACAGCATTAACGGGTTTTAATTTTGACATATAAAGTTAAAATTATACAATAAATGGAAAAATTATGACATTTTTTACCATATAATATCCAATTATTCTTATTTTAATATATTTATGATTTTTAAAAATTTTAATTAAAAATATTTTGATAAAATATCATTATTGTAAATTATGAAAATATTCATTTAATTTAACTTCATATACATCAAGAAAAATGGGGAATAAAAACATTAATCAGCAGAACATCCCGACAATGTCATATTGATATATGAAATTCATGGATCACATTAACTAATTCAAAGTATTTTAATTTTAATAATTTTAACATAATTGGGAATATTTTTTTATTTAACATAGTGATAAAGAATTAGTGTTTCATAAGCAATTGACAATGTTATATAATTACTAAAAATTAAAAAAAAAATATTATGAAAATAATTTTAATAATCTAAAAATAAGAACATATATTTGTACATATATTACTTGTATCTCTATCTAGACACATGTAAGATATTAAAAACAAAGTGAGTGACATTTTGTTACATTTTTTTATTTAAATAATATATATGTTCGTTTAATGTAATAGATTCCATTAATCAACCCAATTTAACAACTATTCTGATTTGGATAAAATTAAGTTCTCCAAATAATAATAAGAATTTTTTTGTAATGATTCTACCCTTATCATTTGGTGCTAACATTTTGTTAACCCTATTCAAACAAACCACATCACTATTGTTTTTTAACTCAATGAGGGTCAATAGAGTTACAAAAAAATGGGAAATATCTCATAAATGGACAATGGATGATATAATATATTATGTCCTCATCGCTAGTATGAATCATTTAGTAAAATATTATTAATTTTAAAATATCATTAATGTTAATTTCTATAACTATTCATTACTATTAATTTAATAACATCAAGGCACTGAGTGATATTTTAAAAAATATTTCAATAATTTATAATATTTTAATATTAATATATAAAATTATTCTATAACATTAATTATCTCAAATTATTATAATTTCAATATTTTTTATATCGTTTACTTTATTTTTTTAATAATTTAATAATTATATTATCAGCATTGTATAAAAATTTACATTATTAATTTAATAAAAATAATTATAAATAAATTAACATGGTTAAAATAATAATATTATTATTAAAATATCCATTTTTTCTTTAAATTTGGTCTTTAACTCAAATATATGTCATGAAAATATGATCAACGTGTTATTTTTACTTTTCCAACTTTTCCCAAGCATTAAACATGCATTTGGATAAGCCACTCATTATATGAATCCAAAATTAATTTATAAACAAAAAAATATTCAATAATAATTAATATTTGATAAATAAGTCCTTTGAAGAATTATTTCATCTCAAATATTATCTTCAGGATACCAAATTAGTCTTTTCCCTTGTTGTGTGGGCTCTACATCAGCAGTGAATATGATTTTCATATTTATTATGGGAAATTAATATTTTATATGTTTTTAATTATATGTGTGTTATATTAATTTTAATTCCAAATAATTTATTCATTTCATATATTTTATAAATTTCTATATTTGGTTTATGTGATGGTGGTATTATTAAATAATTTGTATTTGGTAAAATCCTTAATTCTTTTACTATTTACTAAAAATTCAACATCTTACGAAAATTTTCCAAAAAGTAATACTTGGATAAACATTACTTTCGGAATCAAAAAATAAATTCCTTTAAAAAAAATTCAATTTCTATAAATTTTTTAAATTACATTTAATGTAAATTTCTATAAAGCAATTAAAAACATATTTTAGAAAAATTCAATAGAAATTTAATTTTTTTTTAAAACAAAATCATTAATAAAATAGATTCTAATTATTTTAATTATATTTTCCATAAAATAATTTAAATAATTATAATTTGAAAAAAAAAATTAACGATAGATTCACTTTGTAAAATTTTTAGATAAAAACAAAATTCGTAATAAAATTCTATATTTTTCACTTTTCACTGGAAAATAAATCATTTTAGAAAAAACCCTAGAATAAAATCTAAGATAATTTTGATTTTATTATTTTAACAACAAAATAATTTTTAATAAATACATTTTCTAAAATTTAAAGAAATTAATTATATTCTTTTCTTAAAAAAGTCATAAAATCATTCCTGAGGAAGAAATATTTTTGAAACAAAAATTAACATTAATAAAATTTTTGTGATTATTTACTAATAATTTATCTATAATTTTTTTATTGATTATAAGTTTTATAAATTTTCATAAATTAATTAACATTATTCATACCATTGACTTTAACATCTTGGTTATAATTTACACTTAATTAATTATACTTTAAATGTGTACCATAGTTTAGTTAAACTCATTTTTTAATGTAACTCAAGATATCAATGAAATAAAATTATTTGAAGGGAATAATTATATATAATATTTTGTAGTTACATTCTCCATTTTTTAATTAATTTAATCAACATAATTTCAACTTGTTCTTTATAATCAAAGGTTCGATATTCAAAACATTACTTATGGAAACCGTCATCGAAAAAAGGGATGATGAAAATTCAAATTGATAAGTGTTAATGGGAATTAATAAGGTTATCTAGAAAAATAATTGTTTCCCAAAAAGGACAATTTTTGTGGTAATTGAAAACAAGGATATGGAATAAAAAACATAACACTAAATAGCTAATAGAGAGTAATAAAAAACATGTATTGGATAAAGTTAACCATCACATAACAATAAATATTTTCTCATTTGGAAGATAATTTATTTATTTATTATTATGAAAAGGAAAAGGATACCATTTTTGTTTCAAAATAATTTTCCTTAAGTGGATAATTTATTTTACTTCACAAAATAAAAACATAAATAAATATTCTTAATTAGTAGAGTAATTTCATCCATTAATATATTTCTAGAAATATAATATATTTTTTTCCCAATGATGATTATTTAAAATAATTTTTTAATACCTGAATAACTAAAATAAAATTACACCAATCACATAATTATACTAATGGTTAACATTTTATTCTACATGTATCAGAAAACAAACCAAAAATAAAATCATCAGTACAATGTAAGATAGAATTCAATAAACATAAACCATTATATGAAGAAATACCATTCTAATAAAAATTTAATATTAATAATAAATGTTAAAAATAAGTCCTTACCTTAATAACTCTCTGCAAAATTCTTTTAAATACTCTCGTTCATGTTCAAAACCCAAAAGTTATAAGGATTTGATTACATGTTTTTTAGAGATTAATTTTATATTTATCTTCAATCCAATTTAGCCACTCATAATTTCATATAAAAATACATATATTCGCTAATCATATAGTCTCGAACAAGTAATAATCATTTCCTCAAATAAATGACAATATATCCCAATTAATTTCAATAAACATTATAAGAGTTTGTGTCCTAGAACAAACTAGTTTTACTGTGATTACATGGATATTTAATGTATTATTACATATTTTTCATTGTTCTACATGACTATGATGTAATAATGACCTAAAGTATTTGTTGCATTGAGAAGGTCATGGAACTTCTCTACTATGATAAGAACCATGAAATACTATAACAATATTCATAAATATAGTCATGTGGTTGGATGGCATGATATTATGGGACATATAGCATGTAGATCGTTAGGTACGAGTATAAGTAAGCAAATGAGACCTCCTCTAATGAAGTGATCACATGATAATCTCCAAGATAGAAGATTATGAGAACAGAACCACCAGAAAATATTCCTCATGTTTTGGTGTCATCGGATATTTCTATTGGGAAATGTGTTTAATGATCCTTAGACATTATAATTGTCATTAATATGTATCATGACTTATGCACATTGATTTACTAACAAAAAATGCTACGCAGTTAGTTGGTAGGATGTATGGTATGTTGGGTGCGTCACGAGTGGTATGTTATTAATTGATAAGACAATGAAGGATTTTTCCCTTCCATTTATAGAAGATGATATCTTGACCCTTGAATTGAAATAAAACCATCGCGTAAAATTTCATGGCCATGGTGTAACAATGAGTTTATTACGGGTATTCAAAGAACAATGTATCAAGCCTAAAAGCTGATGACACAATCATGAAACCTGCTTGATAAGATATTGTGACAAAGGGATTATATTACATAGTGTGTGTTTGTATGTGGATGTCATTTTTGTGTCTTTAAGTTCTTTATCTTGGTTTCCTTGACCCGTTTCTAGATAATAATATAAGACTTTAGGCAACCATGCATAGTGACAATGAGAAATAATCCTAGAGGGTCGCACACTATGTGTTTTTTGGTGGTCTCGGTTAAATTCTATTTGAATTTTATTAATGAAATAAATATTTTAATCATGGTCGTGGAGTAATTTTATTCATGATAGAATGATTGCATACATTAAATTAAATATATTAATTTATTATATTGAAAATTTATTAAATATTTATTTATTAGTTTGTAAATAAAATATTTATTTAAGAAAAAAAATTATTTATTTATTTATTCAGGTGTTCAACAAATGGAAGTGGAGTTCTAGGGGACCAAGGTCAGTTCGGTAGTAAAATAATTATTTTCAAGAAAGTAAATAATTATTTAACTTGTTGGCAAAAATTAAAATAACGCTACTATTATTTTTTGATGTGGAATTTTTATTTATAATTCCATTTTTCGGAAGTTGGTGCACCATAAATAATGACGTGGTATTATTGTTAAATACATGGGTTTTCTCAATCTTCATAAATCTTTTTTAATTTTTTCTTTGAAATTAAATATTGTAACTGATATTTCAGGTATATAAATAAGAAAGTACTCCTATTGTGCCATACAACACACCACATGCCTAGTGAATAGAGAATTGTTGAGCCAAACAATTTCTCTCTTGAATCCTCTTCTCTCCCCTCTCAATATTGAGAGACATTCTTCAGGGACGAAGAACAAGCGATCAAGAATGACCAACACAAGACACTCGCTTCACCGCGCTAGCACCCGAAGAATGAGAAGTCTCGATCAGAGGCCATCGAAGAACGTGTGGTTCATCGCTAAATGGATTCTTATTTGGATCCTTACAAGTGAAATGAGATAATCTAGAAGGGTCATTCCGAATGATAAATATCATCTATGAAGAAAAATATATAAGATACATGTTCTATTTTTTTATTAATTTAATTAAATTAATTATAAACCTGATGTGAAAGATCCTCTCTAAGGTTTCAGGCCTCTTTCTTCTTAATCTAAATCTTTGATTATATTCCATGGAGACTGGAGTTCATCAACGTATTGATCTTGGAATAATCATTTATCATGGTTAAAATCTATTTTGTGTACCGTCCCAACCACGCTTCCACTACTATCGGAACCTTCATGTGGTATTAGAGCGGTTACATCATAGTTTATAATTTTTTAATTATTTCGTTGATGAAATACGGATTTAATAATTTAGTTGTTTCAATTCAAGTAAACCATTCTACAAATTTGAATCTTGATATCTATTCCTCCTCATTTGTTTCTCGTTCACCTTACAGAAATGATATTTTCTTTTAATTTTGAATAAAATAAAATAGAGGATCCCATCCTGAGGTTCCAAAGATTCCTGGTCATACAACACCAGAACACACAGTGTGTATTTGGTAGTACACACCCTGTAGACAAGATTTAATGCATTTAACTAGTTCGCTAAACCAAGCTATGTGTTGGAGTCTTTTAAGTCTTAAATGACTCCGTGTGTTGACAAGGAGCAGGTGGCATGTGGTTTCCAGATGATACGCCATGTGGCCTCATGGGCACGGCGTGTAGTCCATTCAGGATAGGGTGAGATCGTGAACTCTGTACATGGATTTCCTGGTTGGAGAACGTGTAACGAGGAACTACACTGCGTGCGTCCCACTAGACATGCCGTGTACTCGAAGTATTTCTGATGTATACTCACACCCAGTTTCCCCAGGCGTATACTTCAGATAGATGGTGAAAAATAATAGCATCTGTGTAGTTAGAATGACACGTCGTGTGCTCATACAAATTATAACGATTTATTAAAATTAATTATTATATTATACAAACCCTTGAGATTTATACCATCATGCATTCATAATGCTGAGGCACAACATGTGATAGGTGTTATATATATATATATCTTTAATTTAACATCTATGTAATGTTCATTTCTACTCATTGGGTAGTTATAAATAGGAATTCACTAGGTTTCCTCCAAGGTACAAGTTACATACAAAGATAATTTTAATGGAATTTATTTTATTAAAATTATGATGGATAAGAATCTCAAGGAAATTGAGAAAAGGGTTTAAGAAAAATGGATTAATTAATTAAATATGATAATTAATTGATTCGAGAATGATTAATCTTAAACAAGATTGACTAAAGAATTGATTGCTAGTTTTATTCATTTGTAAATATTGTTGCATGTATGGATGATCATGAGCTAGACAAAGACCCTTGTATGTTGATGGTTTCTTTTAATTTATTTATTTGAATTAAATTTTTTTCCTGGGGAGCCTTCTCCTCATTAATATATAGGGCATGTGTGCCTAAGGTTTCATTTATTTAAAAAATCTTTTTACCCCTCACCGACTTGTGAGTTATAAAAAAGGAATATGTAATGGATGGAACTCCCAATATAGAGGAGGTGGTTCACAGAGGAGTCGATAAAAAACAAATCCCATGAGAAACATAGGTGGATAGGTAGAAGCTGTAAACATGTACCCAAAATGTTCAAGGTGTTTCTCCTTTAGGTAAGGGTTATTTTATCAACTGCTAGATAAACTACCATTAGAAAATCTCATGATCATGTCATTTACTTTATTATATTTCTATCAGTGACATGGTTTATCATTATGGATGTGTTATCATGATCACATCATTAATGAATTAAACAAGCATGGAAGATGGAACTAAAAAAACTAGACTTACGTGTAAATATTATCAAGACATGGTTAATAACATAAGTAAGTTCCACTTAATATTAACAAGCATTTGATAATTATAATAATCCATTCACGAATAAGAGATAAAAAATATCTCAAATAAAATATTAAGTCAGAAGAATCCTTCTGTAACTCGATTAAGGGAAAAACTCAGTAAAAATATGCATTTAACCAACCCTTGTTGTGACACATTATTTAATACAGGAATCTGTTTGGAAAGGTTTCATGTTTACAAAACCATATTACATCAATATAAGTATCCCTTACTAGACATGGTGTAATATTTGAGGCTAGAGTTTAGGAAATCCAAAGTCTAGATTTAAGGATTTGGGATTCCACTCAACATATCATGGAGTTGCAATCCTATAGTTGGTAAAGATCTTCCTACATAAATACCTTCTAATAGATCGACCAACCATTGTTGGGTTTATGTGAAGGGGAATATGGATCTTAGCCACTATAATATCATTGAAACTAGAAATTCCGAGTTCAATGGTGAGGGATATTGGGACTTGACAAATAAGTTGGAGACTTAATAAAATTTATTATTTCTTATAAAATATAGTCAAGAAAGTACTAGCGATCTGCTCTTTTAATTGTAGAAAAAAAAGAAAAAGTTGTCTACCACACCATCCCTATGATCAATTCTAGATAAAGACAAAATCCTCACTTGTAGTAACTTCATGGAATGGTTTAGACACCTTTGGGTTATCCAACACCATAAATGGAAGTCTTATGTGCTGAAGTCAGCAATACCAGATCCACCTGCCAAAGAAGCGAGTGATAAGGATTTCTTGGTCTATGATAATCATATTAATGATGCGTTCAATGTTAAATGTTTGATGCTATCATCAATGTCTAGTGAGCTCATGAAGTCTTAAGAAAACATGGATGTTTGTAGCATGCTCGAGCACCTCTATGGTCTTTACTATGAGATAGAAAAATGGGAAAAGTTTTAGATCTCTAAGTCACTATTTCAGAGTAATCCTAGAGAAGGTGCCCCAATTATTCCTCATGTATTCAAGCTCATTAGATATATTGAGTGGATGGAGGTTATAGGGTTTAAACTCCTCGTAGAACAGGGCACCGATCTCATTCTTCCATCACTCCCTCAGAGTTTCTCTAACATTGTTGTCTATTTCAATATGAACAAAATTGATAAGTCTTTATCGTATCTTCTAATCCTCATTCCCCATATGGACAAAGATATGAAGCACAAAAATCCTTCTATCGTTATGGTGAATAAGAGGAAAAGAAAAGGCTAAGAGATTTATTCCCAAATCTTATTCACGACCTTCAATGAAAATGAAAATCAAAGGGGAGGCAAGGGAACATGAGGATTTTTGTTTCGCATGTGGTAAGGAGGGCCACTGGAAAAAGAAATACAACCATCCTATGAAGAAAGGGGAAGCTTCAGGTGCATTTGTTATCAAATTCAATCTATCTTTTTCTAAAAATTGGGTATTAAATACAGCTTTTGGTGATCACATATGTATCAAAATACATAAACCAAGTGGATTCTGGAATATTGATCGAGGTGAGGTAGATGTACGAGTAGCCAATGGAGGTAGGCATGTTGTTGTAGCTGTTGAGGACTACCACCTCACATTTACAACTGTGATGGTCTTAGTGATAAAGGGTTGTTATCATGTTCCTTCTGTTACTAAAATCATTAATTATGTATCCATATTAGATAATGATGTATTTTTTTTCATGGTTGGAAATGAATGTTGTTTCATTTACACTGATTGAATTTGTTATGGTAGGGAACATTTATACAACGAACATTACACGTTGGATTACACAAACCAAGTAATGGCAACCAGTAACCTAGATACTTCATAGGACTCAAACCACAACCAACATTGGCATCAGTGGATAAGTAATTTAAACGAGAAACACTTGAAAAAGTTACATCAAGATGAATATTTATATTTTTTCAAACTAAAACTAGTTGGCGTATGTCATGCATGTTTACAAGGAAAAATGACCAAATACCTATTTTTTGGGAAAGGTGAAAGTGATAATGAACTTCTTGAATTGCTTCATACTGATATATGTAGACCTTTTCTAGTTGAATCAAGGGTACAATACTCATACTTTATAACTTTTAATAGTGATTTTAGTAGATATGGATATATCTACATAACGAGGTATAAGTCGGATTCTATTGATAAGTTTAAAGAATACAAGAATGAAGTTGCGAACCAGATTGGTAAGAAGATTAAAATACTCCTCTTAGACTAAGAAGGAGAATATATTAATCAAGTCTTCATTGATTACATATGAGAGTTTGGGATCTTATCCCAAATCACTCCTCCAAACAAGCCCTAGTGGAATGGTGTGAGCGAAAGACAAAACTGCTGCCTGTTGGACATGGTGAGATCAATGATGAGTCATGCGAGTTTTCCATTATACTTATGGGGATATGCGTTACAAAAAATGACACACATTCTAAACCAAGTACCAACTAAATCGATAAATGGTATTCCATACAAGTTATGGACTGGAAGAAAAGCCATGTTATCAAATTTACATGTGTAGGGTAGCGAAGCATTTATTAAGGTTTCTTCATCTAATAAACTCACACACTGCGGCACAAGGTGAACCTTTATAGGATACCCCAAAGAATCAATGGGATATTACCTATACAACCTCTTAGAAAAAACGGTTATAGTGGAAAGGCATGCCATATTCCATGATAGGGAGCACACCTCCAAAATAGATAGTGGGAGTGAGATAGACTTCGATGAAGTCGAGGCTCAAGGTATAGAAGTGTTGGTACGAGAATAGATTCCACAAAGCCCCATGGAAGAAGAATCTGTTCCATAGACACAAGTACTACATAAGAGTACAAGAGAGGTTAGATAACTGGAATGGTACAATTTTCAAGTTACCAAGGATGGTGACTCATTATTAGTTGATAATAATGATCCTCTAACCTAAAAAGAAGCATTAAGTGGTACAGACACTTCCAAGTGGCAAGAAACCATGAATTCTGAAATGGATTACATGTACCAAAACCAAGTAACTATTTTGGCAGATCTTGTAGTTGATGTAAATCCTATTGGTAGAAAATGGGTATTCAAGAAGAAATTGGAGATGGAAGGAAAAGTCAGTACCTATAAGGCATGAATAGTGGAAAAAGGTTTTAACCATTGTCATGGAATTGACTATGATGAAACCTTCTCACTAGTTGAAATTATGAAATCCATTAAAATTATACTTTCCATTATAGCTTACCATGACTATGGGTTTTGGAGAATGGATGTCAAAACAACATTCCTTAATGTAAACCATGAGGGAGATGTCTACATGACACAACCTAAAAATTTTCTGACTCCAGAAGATGTTAATAAGGTATACAAGTTGTAGAAATAAATTTATGGATCAAATAAATCATACAGGTCATGTAACATTCGTTTTTATGAAGCCATAAAAGAATTAGGTTTTATCAAGAATGAATGTGATCCTTGTGTCTACAAATGGTTTAGTGGGAGTGCAGTAATTTTACTATAGTATATATTGATAACATATTACTTATTGGAAATGAGATATCAGACCTACAGTCTGTTAAGGAATGATTTAATCAATTCTTCTCCATGAAAGATTTGGGAGAGGTAGCATATATTCTTGGGATCAAGATACATCATGATAGATCCAAGAGATTTCTGGGCCTAAGTCCATGTATATACATTGATAATATACTGAAGAGATTCATTACATAACAATCCAAGAGGGGATTGTTTCCGGAATCACATGGTATTCAAATTTCCATGAAAATGTATCCCCAGAGACATGAGGAAAGAATGATAATGGAAAGGACTCCATAAGCATCAGTGATTGGGTCAGTCATATATTCCACGCTATGTACTAGGCTAGATGTCACATATGAATTGAGTGTGGTTGGAAGATATCAAGATGACCCAAGTGGCCGCCATTGCATGGAAATCAAGACTATCCTAAAGTACATGAGGAGTACTAATGATATGTTTCTGGTTTATGGAGGATATGATGAACTCTCCATTATAGGATATGCAAATGCTAGTTTTCAAACTGATCAAGATGACATGAAGTCAAAAATGTGATACATATTTGCACTGAATGGAGGTGCAATGAGCTAGAAGAGCTCAAAACATAGTCTAATTATAGATTCTATAGTAGAGTCTGAGTATATCACAGCTTATGAGGTAGCTAAAGAAGTATTTTGGATGGGAAGCTTCATCCATGAGCTAGATGTGATACCTAGTAGTAAAGATCCCATCACACTACACTGTGATAATACTGCAGCGGTGGATCTCGCAAAAGAGCCATGGTCACATGAGAGGATGAAGTACATATTTCGTAAGTATCATCTCTTGAGGGATTTTTATTAGAGAGGGTGAGTTGCAGTGAGTAGTTTTTCCATGGAAGACAACGTGGAGGACCACTTGAATAAAGCCTTGACTTAGCATAAACATGATCATCATGTGTGGTCTAGAGGAAAAAATGTCGTAGGCAGTTGGCTCTAGTTCATGTGGGAGTTTTTAAGAGTTAATGTCCTAGAACAAACTGGTTTTACTTTTATTACATGGATATTTAATGTATTATTACATATTGTTCATTGTTCTATATGACTATGTTGTAATAATGTCTTTGAGTATTTGTTTCATTTACTAGGTCATGGTAGTTCACCACTATGGTGAGAACCTTGAAATGCTATAACAATATTCTTAAATATAGTTCTGTGGCGGTATTACATGCTATGATGGGAAACATAGCAAGAAGACCATTGGGTGCGAGTACTCATAAGAAGAGGAGACTTCCTCTCATAAATTTCACAATTAGTAATCTCCAAGATAAGAGATTATTATAATAGACCCACTAGTCCAAATTCTTCATGTTTTGGTGTCATCATAAATTTCTATCTGTGAGAGTGTGTAATGATCCTTAGATTTTAAGATTATCATAAATATGTGACATTACTTACATACTTTTATTTACTAATGAAAACCATTACGTAGAATGTTTGAAGGAAGTCAGGTACATTGGGTGCATCATGAGTAGCATGTTATTAATGGATAAGTTAAGGAAGGATTTTTTCCGTTCCATTTATGGAAGTTGATATCTCGTCCATTTGATTGAAATAGAACTCTCACACTAAATTAAATGGCCATAGTGTAATGATGATTTTATTTCAGGTAGTCAAAGAATGACATATCAAGCTTAAAAGTTGATGAAACAATCATGAATCCAGCTTGATGAGATATTATGACAAAGTGAATATGTTAAATAGTGAGTGTTCATATTTGGATGACATTATTACGACTTGACATTATTTTTCTTGGGTGCCTTCACCCATTCCTAGATAGTACTTTTCGACTTTAGGCAAGCCTTCCTACTACCAATGATAAGAATCCTATAGGGTTACACACTAAGTTTTTTTGGAGGTCTTGATTAAACTCTATTTGAATTTAATTAATTAAATAAATATTATTCTCAAGAACATGGAATAATATAATTCATGTTACAATGATCACATAAATAAATTAAATATTTTATTTATTTTATTGAACATTTAATAAATCTTTATGTACTTGTTTGTAAGTAAAATATTCTTTTAGAGAATAAATTATTTATTTTTTTATTAAGGTGATCAAATATTGAACTGGAATTCGACCGGACCAAGGTCGCTCCATTGGTAATATAATTATTTTCAAGATGATAAATAATTATTTAACTAGTTTCCACAAATATAAATAACGCTGTAATTATTTTATGTTGGGGAATTTTATTTATAATTTAACTTTATGGAAGTTGAAGGACCATAAATAATGATGTGGTATAATTATTAAATGCATGGGTTTTCTTTATGTTCATGAATATCTTTAATTGTTGTTATACAAATAAATATTGTAACTGAAATTCCATGTACATAAATAGGAAAGTATGCCTATTGTGCCATAAAAAACACCACACTACTAGTGAATGGAGAATTATTGAGCCAAACAATTTCTATTTAAAATCCTCATCTCTCCGCTCTCTAGAAAAAGATATATTTTTCAAGGCCAAAGAACAACTGATCCAAAACGACTGACAAAAGATACTTCCTTTGCCGTGATAGCACCAGAAGAACGAGTAGTGTCGATCGGTGGCCATCAGAGCACATGTGGATCACCAAAAGAGTTATTCTACTTTGGATCCTTACAATTGCAATAATATAATTCGGAAGGGTCATTCTGGATGATCAATTTCATTAATGAAAGAAAATACAAAAGATAAGGATATTATTATTCTTTGTGAAATTAATTAAATTAATTATAAACATGATGTGCACAATCCTCTCTATGGTTTCAGTCCACATTCTTCTTTATCTAAATCATTAATTATATTCCATGGAGATTATCTTTCTTTGCTATATTGATCCCAGAATAATCATTGATCATGGTAAAAATCAAAGTAGGGTACCGTCCCAACAACGCGTCTACTGCGCCCGGGACCTTCAAACATAATATCAATGAAAGGTTTTACCTGAAATATTATCTTATACCTTTAATATTACATCCCATAAAAATTAATATAACTAATCTAAAATAATACTACAAATTATTCATATTTGTTATATATAACTCAAATCAAGAAAAACATTTCTAATATATTATTGATCATCTCAAAATTCCATTAATTAGAACCGTATAAGGGGTCTAATTCATTAATGATATGATAAAACTCAATCTTATAAACCCATGATAGTATTAATACTGTCTATTTTAACTACACATGAATATATATATATATATATATGATTCTAAAAATTACTACAAGAATTGTTCATAAATTATGTTCACATGTTTTTGAATATATTCCATAAATCCAAATATTCATTAAAATTCATCATGGATGACCTAAATCACATTATCCTCAAATAAATAACCATTTTATAGGTTTAAAATACTATCACAGTAATTACAATCATCTCCTTATACTACATAACAATTATAACTTTTCATATGTTTTGATACCATTAAACATATGTTTTCAAATTTTATATGAAAAAAATTAACATGGAAAAATACTTAGATGTTTTAGGATTTTTATTAGAAAAATATCATCGATATAGTTCTTAAATACCAATACATAAATAGTATCATCCTTTCACTTAAAAGTTTAAAATAACATAGGTCCTTCCTTCATTAAGGATTTTACCCTTGGAATGTGGAATTGGCTTTGATATTGCCCATATACCCAATAAATGAGACATTTAAACTTTAATTGGTACCTTAGGATGGACATTATTTTCCTCCATCGCATTCTTCATTTATCCTTAGAAATTAATTTGTATAGTCCCTTAATTTCCAAAAATAAAAAATCTTCATGTCCTTTTGATACATTCCCTTTAGTGACTCTTTACCCATTCATGATATATAGGAAGTTGATAGTTCTTTCATCTATAGTTATCATGAAATTCCATTTTATGTTATAATATGGGTCAAGAAACTAACCCATCTTGAATTTTTTAATAATATAATGATATTGATGATTAAGAAAAACTAAATGGGTTTTTATTGCACCCATTATTTCAATTGATTTCTAGTGAGGATAATCAATCAATTTACTATCACGTTCAAAAATAACATTATTCTTTTGGGTTCTTGTGTGGATTAAGACCAAAAGGAATTGTGTGGGAAACAAAAAACATTGTTAAAACCCACATAATAAATAAAAATAATTTATATTATTTATAAATTGTGACACATTCCTATATGATTCCTTAGGTTTAACCTAGATTATTGACAGTCATAACCAAAACATTAAGATTTTATTCTATAAATACAATTATATCGAGGGTTGTTAACAATGTTTTCTCATCAAAGAATCCAAATTTTAAGTAAACCATGATCTGATAAAAATAATAGGGATGCATAATTTTCATACATAGATATTACATCTTAATAGATTATTATTATTTATATAACATGACAATCCATGCCAGAATTGTTTGGGCCAAGAATCTTTGGAAAAATTGAAACATAAACAACTAGTTCATAAAAAATCTACATAGTCTACTTCTTATTGCGTTATAACTGACAAACACCATAGATATGTCATGATTTATACATTTATTCATAACCCATAGAAATAATACATAAGAAACAATGATCTCAGATTATTAGTAAGGTTAAACAAGAAAGATATTAATGATCATGTAAAAATAACATGATAAAAATAGTATGAGAACATGATCATAACTTTTCAAAACCATACCCTACATATTTCAGATCAAACTCTTATCTTATGGAATAAATCATAGCAGTTCAAAATAAATTAATCATAAAGGAATAAAATAACATGACCCATAAGAGAATAATATCGGTATAAGACATGAATTTTCAAGATACACATAAGAATATTAAATCATTCATTAGTAGTCAAGGATATTTACCAAGACAATCATAGTTTAATGGGTACACTCCCCATACCATTATAGTATTCATAGTTCCCTCCCAACCCTATCATAATGGAAAAATTCTATTGCTGAATAGGGTTCACTCCCCATTCTATTCCTTTTTATCTTATGAAATATAAATCTTTAAAAAATGAATTTAATGGAGATATAGGTACCACCAGTAGCAACAATAAAATAATACATATGCGAGCCAAAAGGGCATAAAACATTAACTATATCATATCCCATGAAATTGAATGGATTTTATTATAATTTAATAATAGAATAATCCATGTAAGAGAAATTGGTTTCATAAACATTTAATCATAACATAACCCATAGAAAAAAAACATGTTTCATAAACATTTTATATTTTCATCAAAAACATAAACCATCCATAGAAATAAACAGGATTTTATCCATGGAACATATAAACTATAATGAATAAGTGAAATAAAGAGTGTTTGTATGTGATAAATAGAAATACCGTTAAAACATTATATAACATTATTTAGGAAAATATCTCTTCCCTTTTAATATCACTACATTAAAAAATGAACTCTTTTAATGTAATTGTTTTTAAAAAGAACCATGTAAACATTTAAGGTGACATTTAATGAGAATATTAGTAAATATAGTGGTAAAATATATTCATGTCATATGAGTTATAAGAAAATTCCCTCTTTTTTTATGAAAATTCACAGAGTACCTTGTTTAGAAAATGGAAAGAATATTCCTTTCATAACATTTTGTAAAACGTTTGACATTGGTAAAATGTATTAACACCATAATATTATGATGGTAAAAAATTGAACCAATATTTTCGAAAACATTGATATGTAAGAATAGTATTCCTCAGTGGAGACATAAATATAACAATCCTAGATATTAATTAGATTGTGAAACAAAAATGTTATACCGGGTTCACCTAACTTAGAAATAACTCTATCCTAATGTATTATAAATTTTCAATAATTATAACTCGACATGATATTAATGTTCATACTTATATCATAAAAAAAATATGACACACCATTTTATAAATAATGTTTTATTACAATCATTATTTCCAATTTTAAACTGTTTCATTTTTCATGAGTATATCTGTTTAGTAGTTCCATTCATTATATATTTATCATGGTCTAATAATCTCATGAATATTAATAATGGTATAAATATAATATATATTCATTATATATATATATTTATATTTATCCTAAATTTTAGAGATATAAAATTAATTACATCATTCATTGAGACGGTAGACCGTAGATACACATGAACACTATTATCTTCATTAATAGAAAAAATAAAGGAATATTAATATTTTAATTCACCTTTATAGGATAATTATCATATCATATATATCATATAAATTCTTAAAATTATCCTTCAACACAATCCAATAAAAATATAAATGAAAAACTAATCACATCACTTCATGGAGGTGGTAGTCCACAATTACACAAGAATGAAGTTATTATTTCCCAAATGATTGGATGATAAAAAGGTCATAATTCTATTATAATTCAAAAAGTATATTTTTTACATAAATAGAATAAATAAATATTAATACCTTCATAATTCCCATCCATAAAATAAGATGATGAAAAATTAAAAGCATCTCTATGTAGAAATGGTAAGTCGTACATACACATGAGAGATACTTTCACTTCTCGTTTGACGGGAAAGAGGGTGTATAATGTAATTTTCATAATAATAAAATATTTATGTATATTTAGGATAATTAATTTATTAATTTAATAAAATTGGATATAAAATATTTATGGAATGGTAGAAAATAATGTTGTCAGTTAAGGCGATTATCTCTTCCTTGAAATAATTCCTTTAGCTCTCTTATAATGGGCCCTAGGGTTGATCTTTAGGGAAGACCAAAACCACTAGGATATAGATACTTAATTTTAGAAGGAAAATTGGAAGAATATTTTTGATATATCAGGATAAATGTGGTGTGAATAAGTGATGCAGGAGGTTCCATTTTGTAATATATATGAGTATCACTTTTGGAATTTCTCAAATGATTAAATTATAATAAATTCATTCTCAACTCGTATGCCTATAAATTGTGATGGATTATAATATATGGTTTTATAGGTTTGTGATCCCATAAAAAATAAAATTTATACTTGTTTTGGTTTAATTTTATACCTTGTAATTTTGATAAACCATTAGTTAACCAATTTTAATTTTAATAATGGTAATAATATTTTAATATCAAAGAGTTGTAATTATTACATAAAATGAAAAAAATCGACCATAAAAAAAATTTATTAAACATTATACCATATAATATCTACCTTGTATTATTTAATGATGCTTATGTTATCTAAATAATTTAATAAAATATTATTTTTATTAAATATCATTATTTTCAATTTTAACAGTATTCATTTAATTTATCATTAAAGAAATAAAGACATTGGGTAATTCTAATATAATGATTTGAAGCTTCTTAATATATAATACATGTCTATAAAATTATTGGTTCACATAAATCCATTTATATCACTTTTAATATTTTTATTTTATTTTATTTTAATTGTTGATTACATGGAGAAATATTGCATCAATGATTCATCAGAAATTAATGTAATTTTAAATTTAAATAAAAAAATAAATAAATTAAATCATGAAATTAATTTTATTAATTTCAAAATATACCGTTTTATTCATTCATACCATATTTTTTCTCTACTTGAACACATATGAGATATTAAAAATAAGGAGATTGACATTTTGTAACTTTCATTCATTTAAATAAAATATAAGTACATTTCATAGAAATGTGTCAATTAAACAACATAATTTGAAACCTAAGGTGATTATTTTCAAACTAGAATCACCCAAAATAATAATAAATCTTGTTTCTATGTTTTTACCCTTGTCTTTTGTTTTTAAGCTTTCATTAACCCTTTTCAAACTTACAGTGACAACAAGATATTTTTAATTTTTGAGGGATAATATAGTTACTATAAATGAAAATATGAACTATAAATGGTCTATAGTTTATATAATAATCAATATCTTAGTAATATGGATAAATGATTTAAAAAAATATTATTTATTTTTAAATATCATTACTGTCAATTTTTTTCAACTATTTATTTCTTCAATATCAGTAACATTAATACAAAAAGTAAAATTTGAACCAAATATTTTAATATGTTTTAAACATTTCAAATTCACCTATAAAATTATTATATCCTAGTAATTATATAAATTATATTATTTTTTATATTTTTAATATAATTAAAATGATTTTAAATTAATTCAATAATTATTCTATTCGTGTTGTATAAACATTTAGGGTGTTTAGTTAATACCTAAAATTGGTAAATAGATTACCATCACACAAATAAGTTTATTTTTCTCAATAATACTATTGATATTATATATTTATTAATTTTAATTCATATTTCTGTTTGGAAAACTCATTTAATATGTTATTTTGTCTTTTTCATCCTTGCCGAAGCATTTCCCAACCATTGGGATAAACAACTAGTTGAATAACAACAAATCCATGTCAATATATAAAAACTCTCTATAATAATTAATATTTTAATCAAATATCAAGTAAATATTCAATCTCAAATATTATGTTTATGATGAAAAAATGACTTTTCTCACACTGTATAGGTGATGTGTTGGTACTAAACATGATTTTCATTTTAATAATGCAATAATTATAATTTATATGTATTTAATAATATAATAATTATATTTTTAGTATTTTTTAATACATTAGTCAATCCATAATTTTCATAAATTTATATAAAATTTTTATTTCTTATAGATTTCATTAAATATATTGTATTTCAAAAAAATTGTAATTTTTTTATTGTTACTAAAAATGTGATCTTATTAAGAAAAATTTCTAAATAATTATCCTTTGGTAAATTTTACATTTTGAATCCATAAATAATTTCCATTTCACCACATTAAATTCTTATATGTTATAGAAATTAATTTTAATATAATGCATAAAATACAAAGAAAAACAAATTTTAGAAAATCAACTTTTAAAGAAAAAATGTATTTACACGAAATAAAACAATAAAATTTATTCCTAGAAATTTAATTGAATTATTAAAAATATAATATAAATAATTTTATTTTGAAACATGTTTTATAAAATTTTATTCGTTTTATATTTAGGAAACAAAAATATAATTTTTATTAAAATTTATTATTTTTCACTATACAATGGAAAATCAATCTTTTCAGAAAAATCCCAAACATTTACCCTAAGAAAATATTTATATAAAGATTAAAATAACTAATATAATTTTCATAAAAAAATTATAAAATTTCTAGAAATTAATTATAGAATTTTGTCACAAAAATCAATAAAATCATTTTTTAGGGTGGCATATTTTTGAAACATAAAATAACTTTACTAAAAATTAAATATTTATTTAATAAAAATTTATCAAAACATTCATATTGTGTATTAAATTTATATATTTTTCATAAAGTAGATAATCATATTTATACTGATAATTTTAACATCTAGTTTATTACTGAAATGTTAGATAATAATGTTTTAATAGTGTATTGTGTTTCTTTTAAACATGGTATTATGTGTAATTCAACCCACTGAAGAAATACAATTATATTAAGAGAAGTATTTTCTAAAATACTATTATTTTATAACATATCCCTCTAATGAATCATGTAATGTCATAGTTTCATGAGACTCCAACTATGGGATTAGTGAGTGAACCTAATCCATTATGGGACTCTATCCACCATGTGATATTATCTCAGAACTTAGCCTTTCCTTGTGTTTATGTTATGTTTTATGTTTCCAACACATTTCATATTATTATATTATATTATGATACCATTTCCATTATATCATGCTTCCATTTTATTACTGGTGTATAATATATTTTATGATATCATGTTTAACCATGGACACATATGTTGTGATTCCTTATCAGATTTATTCCCTTAATATGATTTTTATCTCAGAAATTTGTTTTGTTTATTTTCCATGTTATCCCATGAAATTTAGGGAGATAAAATAATTTTATGCCCACATTATGGAGAACAAAATAATGATTCCATGTTTTAAGTTTATTTTTACTTTTTATGAACATTTGTCTCTAAGGACACTAGGATTTATTGATCATTGTTTCATTTAAATAGATATTTTTATAATTAATAATGTAAAAATAGTTCTAAAAAGGATTAGTTTGCTATAATATTTGTATAATGTGAATAACATATTTTTTAACAGTATATATAAAAGAAATTATGAGGTTTCTCAAAGTTAATAAATATTTTAATTCCCAATTTACTATAAAAAATAACCTCACTGTTGAATCATAATTTTTATCAATTTTTATATAAATAATATTAATTATAATATTTTATTCAAAAACACTCCTATCATACACATACAAACACCACCCATTAGTTACCCATTTCCGAGCACACATTATGATTGTTAGCTTGTAAAATTTCTACCGAAATCCCTCATCGACTCTTGTATCCATGTTTTTTAGGCTTTGGCCTCATCAAAATTCCATCACATAAAGGTGGTAATTAGTTGACAATAAATCATTCCAAAGTGTAAGGTAATAACTATTATTCAATATTTATTCATTTCCATTACATTATTTCATCTTCATCAACCATATAAATAAAAATACTATTAAAAACACAATAAAATAAATGATTTAATAATTCTATAATATGAATTGTAACACTATATAATGAAATAATATTTGTTTTTATAAACATACATCCATTTACGATCGGTATAACCATCTCAAGGGATTTTTTAAATAAACATTACCACCTTTATATATTGTTATAATAAGTCATTATGTGGGAAAAAATAATGTTATTAATTATATTATTTTATGATTCTAATTATGTTAAGGTTAAGTAATCATAATATTATAAAATTTAAGTTCATGATGGTCAGAAAAACAATTTAAATGAAATTTTTTTTTGCAACAGCTGTTATACCCAAGGAATCATTATTATTTAGGGTGTTTTTAAATTTATATCTATTATTAATTCATGATATTAAAAACATATATATACTCACACTTCTATATTTATGGGCCCATTAGGAATGAACATCAATCATTACTGGTAAATAGATGTGTTCATAAAACCTTGAGATAAAAAATGTTGAGGTAGTGAACATAAAAAAATTTTTATTAAAAAGACTACAAATAAGAAAAAAGGAAACATAATAAATTAAATAAACCTAAATACATTTAGGAAGAAAATATTTGTGAAATTTAATATGATCATTTAGAGGGATATACAGACATTTTAAGAAGAATTTTTTCTTGAGGTAAGGGATCTCCGTGACATTCTATTTTACATCACTTCATTCTCCCTCTATCACTCACATTATTCCCCATTACACACCTCTATAAATTTTTTTACTATTTCATGTATAGATAATATCTCATTTTATACTATTTTATTTCTTATTTCTTCTCTGTGTATATACATACATTACAATTTTCTTTTCTAGTCACTTTTGTAAATCAAACTCAGTAAAAAAGGGAACATTTCAATGTTATTATTTTATTTAATATTTATATTTTATATTTTTTTATTTATAAAGAACCTATCATTTAAACATTTAACCTAATAATTCATTTTTATTTTTAATGTAATTTAAAATTCCATTTCCCATTTCAATAGTATTTACTCATTTACTAAAACAATGTTTAATGGGTTCTTATGAATGCTTACATATCAACCTTTTTAATATAATTTTATATTCACATTAGTGTATAATTCATGACCCATGATTCATTATTCATTTATTCACATATAATATTCTCCAATATTTCCTTTTTTAGGATCTATTATGATGATTAATTTTACTATTCATTATTATATTATAATACAACTTGTTTCCCACTCAGGATTTTTCACATAGTTATTATTATGTAGGATTTTATTTTTTATGGAATGAATATTCATGTATATTTTATGATATGATGGATTGGATGTGAATTATACATCCCCAACCAATTGGTTAATTGTAACATCTAATGAGATACCATATAAGATGAATGGGTTTTTAGGGTTGGAAAAAAGAATTTTATTTTTTGGAAATGGAGTATTCTTTGTGTTTTTTTGTCAATAATCTCATGGATAATCAGGGATTCTATGAAGAAATAGATCTTACAGTTCAAGTTGACAAACAATTTTCAAGGTGGTGTCATTTCCCAGTGTTTTCCAATTTTTGGGAACCAAATTTTGGAAGAAGGATTGCATCATGAAAAGTGGATTTCATTTAAGGCCTTATTAAAATATAGAAAAGGAATGGGTTTTGTGATGTCAGGATTCATAAATTGTGTTGCATAAAGGGTAAAATATATTTTTTACTGATCTACCTAACAATGATGAGAATCATGAATAATGAATAATTGGATCATCATGAATAGTGATGGTAATCATCGCAATTATGAGAATTGGTTCATCGTGGCACTCAATGGTTTGATAGAATGCTTTGAGACAGTGATAAATCAAAATGTAGCATCGTGAATGGAGGAGCTATGAAACTGTGGTTTTGAATGATCCACTAAATCCTCTTAGAGTTATTAGAGAATCATGAATCATTGAGCCTATAAATATAAGGCTACTCTCTTCATTTTGCATGAGTTTTTCAAGGAAAATCCCGAAACGATATGATTTAACAAAGAAATGAAGATTTTTGAATCTATCATTCTATGTGAGCTTTAGTATTGAAAAAACAATTTATTTTTCTCTACTGATGCAAATGATTATTACAAAAGGGTGTTTCATGATGATGGATTATTCTATGTTGACTCAGTAATCTTAATGAAGGTACATTGTTCTATAAAGGTATTGTTTTTCATGAAGGTAGTTTATTCCATGAACATAGTGAGCTCTATGAAGAAAATTTTTTCTGAAAAGAAATGGGTATATAGAAAAGGAGTAAAATTCCCAAAGGATCTTCCCAAAAGGTAATTTTGAAAATTAGTTTCCAATGAACTATACTTTCAATGTGCATCAACTCAAGTATATGGTGCTAGAGGAGTGTCATTTTAGACAATGAAAAAGTCTTTAGTGAAAATCCATTGAAGCTACCCCTATGTCGATAAACTAAGTTAGACTCCTCTCAAAGTTATAATCTAGGGGGGTCAATGCAATTGTTTCAAGGGATGTAATGTGTTGTCCCTAAAATCATGTAATGGAAGTGTTCCTAGAATAGAGTGATTTTGACAGAACTTATGTATTCCATGACTAGTGAAGACTATTTCATTTTTGAATGACCTAAAATCTATCAGTGTATGCTCCTTGGACTATCTCGTAGTTTCTAACCAAGTAATGTTTTTGTGTTTTCTTCCTGCATTCGATTTTTTATTTTACTAAAAAAATACTAATTGATACGTTTAATAGGTTCCCACAAACATTGGAACAATATGTAAAACATTAAATGAAAAATGTGACACCCTGATTCATCACTCCCCTCTCAGGGTTTTACGAGGCCCTTGATTTAGCATATCACATCCTAGTATAATATGTTGGTAGTGAGCCTTGACTTATATATATGATCACATGTTTTTTGTCTGCATAAATTTTTTTGATGACATAACCTTATAATATTACATCATTCATAGCACGTATCCATGTGATTATATATTATTCACCTATTTTATGAAATATTGTTATTCCTCTTTACTCATATGTTATATTTTGTTATCGTGAATTTTTTATAATAATTTTTCCTATAATTTGATTTATAGTTGAATAGTTTTTATATATCAGTAGAATATTAGTTATAGTAATAAAATTCAAAATTTATTTAGGATCACATTATGTTTATAGATATAAAAATTTTGTAGTTTATTTTTTATGTTGATTTATTATGTATATAGACACCCAAAGATACCATATCTCTAGATTTTAGTGTCTGTATTGTAGTTGATTATGTAAAAATTGAGAAAGAATTAATTATTTGTAATATGGTTCATTATTATTTGTATCAGATCGTGGTATAGTTATTTTTTGTGGTTAGGTTAGATAAAATAATAATAAATACCTAATTAATAATAATTATTAAAACTTATAAAGAAATAGGTTAGGATATATATTCTATTTGAGATATATTATTTCAATATATGGTTATTAATTTTATTTTTCTTATCTATAAGATTAATTTTCATTAGTAAATTTATAAAATATAAAGAAAAATTTTTAACATAAAATTTGTCAGCAGTGTAATGATTCCCCAAATAGGATTTCCAATATGATGTTATTGGGAGTCGAGAAACTCATGGTTGTGCTTTTGTAACTATGTCGCATTATGAATGATAAAGTTAATAAAAAATAAGTATATTTTAATGGTATTTAACTTATTTACCTATTAAAAAATGACTTTTTGTTATTTTAGATGTTGGTTGGAGGTTTGAGGAAGGTATCATGGCGCTCATGTCTAAATTTCATCTATGAGGTTACTCTATAGCATATAGGTATCTTTTTTACCATAAGTGGTTAGTTGGGAGGTAGGGATGTGGTTTGGATTTGGTGGTTATGGTGAAATATTCTAAGAGGGTAATTTTTTTATCCTTTCAATTTTGAGGTCCTCTACAATATGACCATTGGTGAAACCATATATAGAGTCCAGGGTTGATGAAGATGGAGTGAAAACCATGAGGTTTTGGGGTGGTCCTCATAGTTTCCACTTGGTGCACAAAATGGATGATTTTTTTGTTCTATTTATTTTTTAATTATTGCATAATGGAGAAAAAATTGAACCATATTAGGTTTTTGATTTCATATTCGATACAATATATATATAGGATTTATAACTTATTCCTCCAATAATTTTATAAGTTCTCAAAATTAAACATGACATGTTTTTTTTCAATGGATGTTTTGACTAATGTATTTGAATCTTAGCAAGTATCATTGCACTGTGTTATTAAATATTCCAACTTCCGAGTAAATTCTCAAGCCCCTATAACTTCCATTTAATTATTTTATTTTTCTATAACCATGGTAAAAAAAAAATTTAATTTTATACCCTATAGACCTTATTTTATCAGATTTTATCATTTGACATAGATATTTATTGAGTTTGATCCAAGGTTACTTCATCCCCTTTTCATCATGGATTCACCCTATTCATCATTAGGAAAAGGTTATTATTGTGGGATATGATTGGATTGTGTCAGTTGAAAGTGAGTATTTGGAGATTGATATTATCCTATTGGTTTTTTGAGTACCTATTATTGTGATCATTATCAAGAGATCATTTGTTCCTTGACTTATTATCATGAAATAATTTCAGAATATTTTTCTCAGGTAGAGGATTCGAGAAATCTATTCTATTTTGGGTATAATATGGTTTTATAATTATATTGTTTCCTATTTAATGGTAGGAATTTATATAATGATAATGATTAATTATATTATATATAATTAAAGGTGGAATGGGGTGATGTCCTGATGTTTAAAAGTTTCTATATTATTGTTATTATTAAATCTATTTTGATATCTGATTGATGTCAAGTTAAGTATATTATATTTTTTTTGAATTATGTTCTATTTTTGTGATTGTATGAGTATGGACACATTCCATAGAAGGTAAATAACAAAAATGGGTTTATTGAACTAATTATCGAGGATTTGATTATGAGAAGATGATGACTAGATAAAATAAGAGGTTGTTGTAGTGATTTATACAAGAATTGGATACTGACTACTTGTGGTTATTCTATGTCCCTAGAAATATGTATTTTATGGATGGTTTCAAGAATATAGCATGTGTTGGGAAGCATGGATTTTAGGTTTCTTGTGATTTATATAGTGATGTTATGGATACCTATTCATAGCTGGTCATAGGAAATGGGGGGGGATTAAGGGATGGTTTTTTTCTATAGGATGTTGGGGTTTTTCAGTTTCCTAATAGAAGTGGAATATAATTTGGAATAATGAACATGAAATAGGAAATGGATGGAATAGAATGTGGGTGATTCATAGCATGGGTTTTCATTAAATGTGAATAATAAATAATGTAATGTATTTAATATTGTATTTAACGGTGAATATAATAATAGGCTAAATATGGTATCTTGATAGAAAATTGAAATGGTTTTATATGGCTATTTTCATTGGAGGCAAGGCTAGTTTGTGAGTTATAGATGTAATTAATGGTAGTGCAAGCAAGTGGTTGAGTGGTGATCTTATGGGATATGGATTTACTCTTAGGGTGTAATCCTTTTAGGTTTCTCTTGTGTGTTGATATAACTATACTTTCATTTTACTTGTGATTTCTATATGCAGTACACCCAAGTAAGATACCCTTACCAACACCCAATATAAATTAGGTTTCATGGGATTTCTCCAAACATCCAAATTGTTGAGTGAATAGATGAATTCCTACTCTCAATTACCAAACCTCACTTCCAGGGGTAGTATAGGTTATGATGGATCGATGTAGGTGTGATCATGATATTATACGATGTGGTGTATAAGAAGAACACATCGGGTATTTGTTTGAATATATGTACATTGTGTACAAATATACACTTTGAGGTTTGGATATGGAGATACATGGCATGATAGCAGACCCAATGGGGTCTTAAGAAGATTATATTACATTGTGGGGTATATTCATGGAAGGAATGGGGCACTAGGTTGATATACATCATGTTTATGATACCATATAGTACATGATATGAGATATATAGATACGGTATGATATTGAGTAGTGGATTTGGGATGATGAGGATGTTATGGAGATTATCAGGACCCCTTCCACATAGAGATATTGAAATGAATGGAGAGAGATAGTGACTTCCCTAGTTATACCTCTAGTAGGAACCGGGTTGGGGACTAGCCCTAATGATATGATTAACATGTATATAAGAAGCATTACCCTCTATATGAAACATGTAGAAGAGAGAGATATGATAGATAGATTTAATGAAACCAAGTATTACATATATATATGTATAAATAAATCCCATGTGAAAATATAAAATTTCATATAGTACAATAACAACTGAAAATAAACTGCAAGTATTGAAACTCTAATGACAACATCACCTATGAAGCCCAAACATCTCTTAAAAAACCATGATCTAGTAATATCCACCCCAATATCTAAAATCCTATGGATGAACTAAAAAAATGTTTATATATATGTATGGGGAGGATACCAATATACATAGTTGTGTCCATCCTGGATCCTCCCATTGAAAGGACAAAGAAATCATGCTAAATCAGTGTAAAAATAATGAAAATACGTCATCACATAAACAAGTATATAGAGTTTCTCGCCTCAAAATAGCTATCCCTAACCAAGAATCACATACAATAGAGCATATAATATAATAATAAAATCTAAAGGGTACCCATATCCACCTTCCCCATTGGTTTTCCACTTTACCACAACAACATACTTCATAATCTATCTCTCTCCAAAATAGTCCATCCTGAAGACATGGACCATTGGCATGCAACATGAACCTAATTCATCACATCATCACATAATCCCATATCACATCACCATATATAGTAACCATATAGTTTCAAGGAGATACCACATCCCATATGAAATGTATCATATATCAGGTATTATAACTCAAGCAATTACAACCCATACACTATGTACGGTACCATAAGCCATCACATTCTATGCACGTCATTCCTATAAAAAAACTTTTGGAATATATATATGGTAACACATTTGTGTAAAAAACCATAATACATAATATTACTCCATACATATATATAGAAAAACCAACCACCTCCAATACTAGTACAAGTAATTGAAAATAGAATCTAGTGGGGCCAGATGGGGTAGTAAATCATCCATCCTCCCACTGGGATGTCGGAAAAAACATCATCCCAGAGTCTACTAGTTGTCAGTCCCACAAACTGACATGGGTGGGGTGGCATATGAAGTCATAGAATATATGGGTTATTATATATCTTACAACCATACAATGGGCCTAACCTAGTCTACGTCTTAACTATAGTGATATTTGATCAGACTCCAAGATTCCAGTACTAAGACAATATATCATATAAGAATTCTATATATTAAAGAACTACAATAATTAATTCCTTTATTTTACTAATTTCCATTGGTTAATTAGTTCATTATCTATTAGGTAACCTTTAAATTTATTTAAAATTTCATTACGTTAATCATCATAGTAATGTCCATGACCTCCGAGCACATTCCAAAGAGAGTCCATTGTTTATCATTATTAATATATTTTTAGCATTTGAATTCCATAGACACTATCCTAGTGGGTTAAGAATTATTTACTCATTATTAGAATAATTACATAAACTATATATTCCTGGGAAACTATCCTATGCTTCCATCAAGGAAAATCATGCAACCACGCACATCCAGCTGCACCATGCAGCAGGGAAAGGAATTCAGATAAAACAAACAACCTATCCATCATCCATTAAAAATATTCATAAAAGAACATCCAAGCTCCTAGAATTAAATCATAGGGTAATCCCAAATTCAAATGGTCCCATCACTAACACCATCATGCATATATAGATATATATCCCCAACATATGTGTCAACTATTTCCACCACATTAGGGCCTCTTTTCCAAAAATATCACAGCATCCTTCCTAGGATCATACATCCCAAGATCTTATCACATTTGGGAATCCATATCCCTTTCTCATCACATACGAAAGCTCTTATCTGGGACATATCATAAAATCATTATTAAATTAACACGCATTTCCAAAAGGGAAATATAGTCACTTAAACAAGGTATATATCCGTCAAACATAAATGAGCTCGCGTGGCTCCAAACTAACACCACTCGGCCTTCTCAATTAGAAATGGAAATCAATAGCTAGATCCTATCTTTATCAAATGATCAATTTTTATCCGATCTAGAATTAACTTATTCATTATTCATAAGTTTCAACTAAATGAAACCTAAATCATTAAGATATAACAAGATATCAAGGATTAAACATTCTCTCTAGAATGTATACAAGTTTCAACAAATAGTGATAAGTACCATTCCTATATAACATGACTTTTATTTATTATCAACTATCATTTAAATAATAAATATTATATATAATTCCATTAACTTATGGAGAATCAAAATTATTATACATGCATATTTCATCAATTTGATCATCATAAAATTATAAAAAACATTGTATTTATTAAAAACATGCCTATTATTTTATTATTAAGATAATTAATTACCAAATAATTCCAAATATAGTCTCTTTATCAATTTCAACATGCTTCTCCATGAATAAAAACATACTAAAAAATTAAAGCATAGATATCACACTCTCTAGAATATTAAGTTTGAATCCACTATCACGGTATAAATCACATCAACATGAGATTACTAACATATTATTTATTAACCTGGATAAATAATTATTAGGTTAGCTAAATTTCCGTTCATAGGTATAATCCATGATATATTAATGATTTCATGTAAATAAATATAGAATAAATGAATCCCCTACCTCAAAGGTGCTAATATTCTTCTCAGAAGAATAGTGTAACATTACATATCACAGATTACCTCTCTTTGTGAGGTAACTGCAATCTCTAAAATATGTAGTTCATTAAATGCACCAAAAAAACCTCATTAAAATATTCAACATAAAAAATTATAGAATAGTGAGGAGAAATGGGAGGAAACAAGAGTTCTTAGGAAGAACCCACTAGAAAATGAAGAAGGAACGCACATTGGATCACCATAGATAAAAGATGAAATTCAAGGGCCAATACCCGATAAATGAATCCCAAAAATCCTAAAACGAAGGTCACGAGTGACCTATAGTTCAATAAAAGTACATCATATTTGAGAACTCATAATCTACTACAAAATTTATAGGTGTGTTTCATAGTGAACTTATACAGTGTTAATCCCCATTCCATGTCATGTAAATGGTGGGATTCATATCTAACCAAAAAATATGTCCACTAGAATTACTTTCTTGAACTATTATACATAGTTTAACACTATGTGAACCTATCTTAATAAGAAATAAATATCGAATAAATGACATAAAACCCATTCACACACTATTTATGATCCTTGTTTCCATAAATTTTTATTTGGACCACTCCAGAAATTCATTAGGCTTCCTCTGAGCACCATGAGATTTAGAAACATTAAAAGGGTCAAACTACATGAGTCTGGGACCTTGCATTTGATACTACTAAAAAAATTATATTCTTTAAGAATCTAAAAACGATCCCAAAGAGAAAAAAATATATTTATTGTCCAAACAGACACACTGTGAAATACCTCTTATGAATCTCACCATCATAAGAGGTCAACCACATCACTCAGAGGAAACATGTAAGAAACTAATAAAAATTAAACCAGTTCCTAAACACTATCTCAGGGGAGAAGGCTATAAAATGATCTTAAATTCCTAAAAAGGAAACAATAATAAACTACCCTGTAAACTAAAAACATCAACATCTATAATGGAAGAATGTTACTAGATAAGAGATAAACATCAAATAGGTCATGGTATTGTGTTTCTCTATGTGACTCACATTCATCGGTATGCCCCTTTACCCCATTGTGCCACCACAATATACGAACCAAGGGAATAAAATTCATGCAAAATATATAATCTTCAAATTACATAATCTCCATAGGCCACTCCTTGAAGGTTTCATCATCATCAACATCGATCTCACCACAATCGATGAGAATAGATTCTTCATAAAGATATCAATGGAGCTACAAGACAAGAAAAACACATTTCATTTGGCTCTTTTATGATGGATGTTCTATATGATATTACATGGCTCTAATACAATCCTATGCCTAAAAGTCATAATTAACTAAGGAGAAAGCATTATCCAATGACCTAAACATGGCTTCCCAGGATGAGGATTCTCCATTAGGAACATGTGATCTCCAATGTTGAACTCCATAGGTATCCTCCTATGATCAGTATAGAATTTATGATGATCTTGTGATGACTTCATCTTATCTTGAAACACCAAAATAATCTTAATAATTTTATGTTCCAGTTTTTCAAAATAATTCCTTCCTATAAGACCCCTATCTAAAAAAATGGATAATTGCATGTTTTTCTATAAAAATATTGAAATGATGTCATACAAATGGTAGAGTGGAAATAGTTTTTTCATGTAATATTGATTAGGGAATGTTTACAAATCCACAAAAAAAAATCAAAATATAGGTCACAATTTTGAAAACATTAATCATGACTCTAGATGTTCTATTATATATTACCATCCATTTGATGATAAAAATAAGTGATAAGGAATAATTGGAAAAAAATCATGTTGGAGACCTCTCTACACTGAGAAGGCGACATGAGGAAATCAATCAGACATGATATTCCTCTAGACATTGTGTCATTTTTTGACCTCCTCTAGATACTACCTTGACAAATACCTAACTTAGATTGACTCCCTGATTACTATAACATGGGAAAATTTTATCAAATGATCCACTATCAGGCATATAACATCATATAATCCCTAAGATCAAGGTAAACCAACAATTAATTCAATAGAATTGTCCTCCCACTTCCACTTCGGAACATCTACATAATGAAGAAAACCATCAATGATGTGGTTCTCGACCTTCAACATATGGAAATCCAAACATAGAGAAATGAAATCTAAAACTACATGAATTATCCCAGGACACCAAAATTAGCATCTCAAATATTGATACCTCTTTCTCGCATTAGTATGTACCACCAAAGGAGAGTAGTGGAACTCATTGAGCACCATCTCACGCATAACTGATGTAGACAAATTACTTCCCTAAAAAAATTGTTACATCCATCCTCAGACCAACCATTAGGGGAATCCCAAAAAAATGCATCCCTCCAAAACTCTAACTCATAATCCCCCAACTGGGACTCCTCCACCTGTTTCACCATAGATGACAACACTTTCATCTATAAATGATAACCTATTCCTCAAGCTTCACTCATATCAAGATGCATCACAAGGATTTTCAAAGACCCCAACCCCAGTATCCTAGAGCTAGGGCCTTACATTATTACATTAGAATAATAAATATAGAAGTATTATCCCAAATGACGGAATAGTTTAGTATCTTTGTAAAACCAGACACAAACCTGATTTTTACATTACGACTTGTTGGGAAAAACATAGACAATCTATTGGAAACATCCATAAACTCTTATATTATCTATCTATTTCATTCATAAGGTAAATATTCACATCATGGGAAAAAGTAAATCATATGAAAGGGGTGAGATTATATTTTTAGTAAGGGAAAACAATATAATAGAAGGTATAATCATAAACATTAATGTATGGTGAATATCTAAAAACATATACCATTAATGAAAAATGTGAAAATAGTATGGAAGGAATAAAAGTTGGTTAAAATAATTCCATAGAAATAATAACATAAGAAGAAAACTAAACCACAAATAATTATTAGTTTAATAATCTTATGTATTGTCAATTACTAATATAATAATTATAGAGTGAATAATGTCAGGCATCATAAATGTAAAAAAATTAGTTTTTATGTTAATTTTTTAAAAATATTATATTTCATTAATGTCTTTTGTCATACACAAAACCATGTTAATCTTTCTCTATAAGAAAAACTTATATTAGATTGTGGTAATTTTGGGAAAAATATCCCTTAAAGTAACATTGAAGCATTTTTTGGTTGGTCGTGTTTGTTGACAATGAACGTTTCATGGTGAATTGTCACGTTCCATAGAAGTTGTTGAAAATAACTATTGAAAAAGAAATAAAACAATGGAATGGATTATCAAGAGGTGATAGGAAAGAACAGATACAAGGTGGGGTCATCTTCAAGTGTTTTCCAAATTTTTGGGGTACAAAATTTGGAGTTTGGTGAGCTTTGCAAACAGAGGATTTACTTGAAGATCTCATAAAAATAAGGTAAAGGATTGATTTTCATGATGATGAGCTTCACGAAGTGTATTTTGTAGAGAATAGAAGAATGTTGATGGTGAGATCTAAGATTATGATGATCTCTACAAATGTCATATGGGAAGATCATTGCAACGGATCATTGTGACGGCGGTGAAAAGGAATTGAAGGAACACTACATGATTAATATGAGATCTACATTTAAAAAATTCCATGGTGCTTTGCTATATGGAGTCAATTTCAATGGGAATTTCATGGGTGTTTTATTTGAGATGATGTGGCAATGACATTGCATGGAAGGTTTTCTAGTCACTATAATCTCTTATAAATAGGTCTCGACCCCCTGGAGAAGAGATGATTTTTTTGAAGAAAAATATGTAGCTTTCGAATCACAAAGGATGTTCATGGAGGTAGTGTGCTCGCGAAATTTAGGATCTTCACGGTGGCTAATCTTGCTCTATGAAATATTTGTGTTTTTCATTGGCTTAGTGATCTTCTCAAAAAAAGTAAATTTGTGACATTTTGGGCTCTCTGATGGCCTAAGCTCTATGAAGGTGTGTGATTTACAAATAATAAGGGACTTCACGAAGTCTTGATTGAGCATTAAGAAATTAGGAGCATCATGAAGTTGGGAGCTTTGCGGAGGTATTTCCAAAGGTTGTTACCCAGTCATCAGTGGAAAAGGTGTGTTCATCATTGGATGAAATTTGGACTTCAAAAGAGAAACTACAAATAGTAATGGATGCCCTCATTAGAGATAATTAAATGACATACAAGTCATTAATTTGTGATTGCATCTTTTGAAGAAGCAGTGAGCTCACATCATTTGAGAGAGCAATGAGTTCATAAATTGTGAATGGTTGTAAACCAAGATGGACAGTGAGTCCACTTCAAACATCTAAACAGTAGTGTGATAATAGTGGATTTGGTACCCAGCACATCGCCCATGTATACTCCATGGACGTATCCCAATGGGGGTGAACCAAGTAAAATTATTGTGTCCAGTGGATATTTTATAATTCATTCATACATTGTAATGATAAGGAGAGAGAAAGAAGATAGATTTTCTTCTGATAACAAAACATGATCAAAAGTTGTTGTTGTTTTAATTTGTAATACCCTGATTCACCCCCCCCCCCCCACTCATGGTATCTAGCCTAGTGACCCTAATAGGTACATTCAACAATATGTTTTTCTTCTGTTACACACAATGCTGATTTCTTTTGATGGATTGCAATTCACACAAGAATAAGTTTTCTAAAATAACAATATATTATTAAAATATTATTATGTAATTTAATAAGATATAAACATTCCATTAAATTAGTGGTTATTAATAATAATCACTATATGTAAAAATATATTTTTTATAATAATAAATCATTGGTTATTGTTTAATTATAAATGAAAATATATTCCAATTGAATATAATGGAAACATTTTTATTTTCATGCACCCAAAAAAAATTTCTTAGTAAATTTAATTATCAACCGTTAGTGAATGATATTTATGAAATATATATTTTATTTATAAAATAATGTACTTTTTATTTTTATACAATATATTTTAGAGGCATAATATAATAATAAACTCAGTTTTATGCATAAATTCCTATATTTTTCAAAGGGGTAATTTTACAGCTTTTTAATGGAGAACCCATTTTAAATAATTTTTTTCACTCTTTTAGAACTTTTATATAATAAAATAATATTCTTTTTTATAATATGGATATCATAAATTACATTTTTTGAACTTCTGGTATTTTTCTAATAAGTTTCATGTTTTTATGAACGGTAAAATATAAGGAATATTTATTTGGAAACAGCTTTTTTATTTGAATAAATTATAGTGATAAATTTTATTTTTGATTGATTTTAATGTATTATTATATTATTTTATATAATCTAATCAAATTTTTTTCATTTTAATCGATTTTACATTGTATATGGATATAAAATCTTTTCAATCATTTGAACATTTCACATTAATAACATGTTTTCTCATTCTGTCAATGGGATTATTTTTAAATGAATTTTCTCCCATTATGAGTTTTAAATTTTGAAAAATGGATTCCATATTTTAAATCATAATCTTCAAATTTATTAAAAAGTTCCTTCTATTTAAGTAAAAATTTGAATATTAACTTTTATAATTTTTATCACCATTGTCAGGCGTAAATCAAGTAATTAAAAGAGAAAATAATATTATAAATATTATAAAATGACCTAAAATTTCCCAAATGTTATTAGATTAGGATAATTATAAAATTATCACATAATATTATGAATTTAAAATTTTAATGGATAATTTCCCCATAAAAGGATATAGACATTAATAAAAATCGAATGGAGTGACAAAATGTGACACTTATACTTCTAGAAAGTATAATATTTTAAATATTGGGAAAATTAAATAGACTCTTGATTATATATATTATTGTGAAATATAAAATGGTTATATAAATAATAGAAATTTATTTTTAATTTTTAGTAAAGAAATAATTATCATAAATAATTTCATAATGATGGTGATGTAATGATTCAATTAATGAAAAATCTATTAAAGTATATAAGAAATATCTAAAGTAAAATAAATTTTCTTAACTAAGTCTATAAAAGAATTTTATTAGTGAATATGACACATTATGGGTTTATTAAAGTAATTTTTGTGATCTATGCTTGATTTATTGGTTTTCTTAATGGTGATGTTATGAATAGTATCAAAATTGACAGTTATTATAATTTATGAAAATAATATTTTATCAAATTATTTAATAATCATTAAATATTAAAAAATAAAAAAGTAATTTCATTTGGTCTAAAATAACTTAAATTATCTATTTATGGTCCAATTGATACTTTATATGTAAAAATTACATCATATTGATATTAAATAAATGGTTATAATAGTTAAAACTAAAATGTCGTAACTAATGGTTAATCCAAATGATAAGCTTTAAAATAAAATAAAAACTTTTCTAAAATATATTGGTTGATTAGATTAAAACCATATCATATATTATATTTGAGTAAATTTAATTTTTGATGGTTCTAAATTGATATTTGGTTTATTATAAATTAATCTTTTAATAAATTTCCAAATTGCCCCTCCGCAATTTTATAAAAGTCAACCTCTTGTTATCTTTTCATCACACCTCTAATGTGATTTGGATCAGACAAAATTTACCCTAACATCATGAAAACAACATTCCCCTTTTCCTATAAATATTACATTGGTCCTAAATCTAACCACAATAGTCTATTTATAAAAACAAAAAAGAGATACCTAAAAAAGAGGTAATGGTCATCAACAGACATTTTTATTTTCTTTCTTATATCAACCCCTTAATTTAATTTTATTTCATGTTTATATAATAACCTAAATAAAATAAATATACTTGTTTTTTAATAATAAATTTTTTGGACTACACTTTTATACACTTCTATCTAATGGGTAATGAAATTTTCGTTTCTATGTTTGGCGGACTACCGCCTTACAAAATAATGATTTTAAGTTTTTATTTTAACACATATCATGTTGAGAATTATGATGCACACACTAATTTTTATGATATTTATGATATTTATTATTTATTTATGCTCTTTTATTTAAAATCTAAAACATATGTTCATGCTTTCAATTTTTTGTAAAGGCAATAACTATGTTTGGGGATGTGTCGACTACCACCTCCTCAAAGAGATGTGATACATTCACAATTTACATTAAATTTAATTAAGGATGGGTATAATTAACAAATATGATACATAGAAAATAATAATTATTTCTGAATCAAATTATATAAAAAAATATATTTTTTTACTTTCTCTATTTCAATATGATATGAAAATGGAAACAACATTCATGAGTACGTACATGCAACCATCTCCTTAAATAGTGTATTCCATTTTATATATCTACATCTTATAGATATTTATATGATTAATGTATATGATATAAAAATAATGTTTCATTTTCCATAAATAATTAAATAATTATCAAATTAATAGGATCAAGAATCACAAGTCAAACACGTACAACAAATAAAGCATTTATAACCCAAAAATGATGATCTAACATGGAACTATTAATAAATTTTTAAAATAAATTCATAAGCGAATGATATATGGTATTATATAACTGAATATTTTTTTATATTATTTGTATGACCAAGTTTTATTAATTATATATTTTGATTTTTTGAGTATAATTAGAATCAATACAAAAGGTAATGGAATTTCATATCATTTTTATTTTCCTGAGAAACATTCCATATTCACCACCAGATTATTTTTTTGTGTATATACTGACCTATAACATTATATTTCATTAATTTAATCTATTTAATGATATTAAAATATTCAATTTTTGTTTTTATTTCATTAGGTTCTTGATTATCATGTTAATAAAGTAGTAATAGATTTGTGTATCACTTATTTTTTCGGACACATACCATATAAAATACTCATTTATTTTGTGTCACGTATATAAAATCCATTAATGTATTTTATAGTTATTATTAATTAAATTTAGGGGTATTTAAATATCCATTTTATTATATATTTTTCATGGGGTTTATGTCTCAAAAGATGCCAAATCAGTTCGATAATATTTTCATAAATTTCTTTCTTTGAGACACACATTATATTTTGCACCTATATTATCATACGAAGTGTATATACATCCATTGAAAATATTTTATTATAAATATAATTATTTTAATGATTTTATATGATTAATGTAAGTTTATTATTTCTTTGGTAAAAAATATTTGTTCCTTGAAAATAATAATCCCTAAAAATATTTTAAAAGTGTTTTAAATGATCTTTTATGAATATTTAGGGAAAAATTATTTAATGTATTTTTTCCAAATATTAATTTATATGTTTTATAGGATAATTTAAATGAATTTTTCTTATAAATATTTTTTATTTAAATTATTTTTTTAAAATGGTAAGGGTATTTTCGTTGAAAATTATTTCAGGTAATACTTCAAAACGATTTTCCTTCTAAGAGAACATTATTTGATGTTAATTAAGATTTACTAGGGATATAATCTAATGATAATATTCTTATTATTTCTATGAATAATTTCTGTTTATGATGTTTTTATGTTTATGAATAATTTTTATCATCAGTTATGTAATGATGAATTGATTATGAAACTCAGTTCTTTTTATTGGTTCTTATATGATTAATGTTCTTGAGTGATGCATATTTATGGTTTTAATTATGTGATTGGTGAGAACTATATCTCCGTCCAATTAATTGGGAAATTATTTATGTCTCATGAGATAATGATTGAAACAAGTCAATGGGATTGATCCACTATGGAATGTGGGGAATCATGATTCCATATGGGAAGATTTTGAAACCTAATCCATGAAGGGATGATGAGGGAACCTAATCCCTTAAATAGAGTAGACTGTGACCAGGGATGGTGGTTTATAACACATAGTAGGATTAGTCCTCATGAAGTGGCCTCTTATGTTTTGGAAATATTCTATGACTTATATGGAATGATATTACATGAATATGTGTCTACCAAAAATTTAATGTATTATTATTATGTGATGAATTCAAGGATTATTCTCTTGATTTCCATATGATTAATGACTAATGAACATAAAATATTTATTCCATAGTTCATGTTTATGATCATTAATATGCATGGTATAGCCTTATAATGATATGATAATGTTATCATACACTTATGTTCATGATATGATTATACATTTTCCATGTTTACCCTTACTAAACATATGAGCTAACCCTTTCTCATGTTTCCTTTCCCCATGTTATAAATAATGGTTTTAAGAAGGAATACGTAATGGTAAGATCTCTATGGGATATTTTGACTATCAATCACCAAATATAATAAAATAACTTAAGATTCGAAAGACACAAAACTGTTACAGTCTTGGAAATGTGTTTGTGGAATTTGATGAATATTCATCTAAAAATATGTAATATACATGTATTAAAATACTAGGAGGTTATAATGAACATACCATCAAGGATTCATCTAAGACATCATAAATAAATGGTTAATAACTCAGTCTAGTTTTCCTCATGAGACATACTAATGCATCGACTTGTTATAGAGGGCCCCACAAATCACATACTAATTTCAATGCATTACTCATATGAAGGGGGTGACACATAATAAATATATGAATACATATTGAAACTATGATATTAAATGTAAATAATTTTCCAAAATAATAAACATAATCATAAACCATATAGATTAATATGGTGAATGGAATTAAGAGAGTATATCCCCAAAATGTTAATAAGCCATTCAATAAAATATGTTATATGGTAGCATAAGAGATCAACCTTAATTAATAATAATATTAAATAGAGGGTATTGAAATATATGAATATACTCTAATAAAATCATTGATAAATTCATGAGGTATATACCCTTTGACTTGGGATAGAAGAGTTCTTTTGAAAATAATTAATATTTGTCATAAAAATGATATTGTAAACATGGATAACCGAGAAAATAAAAGGTAATAAAATTATATATTATATACATTAAAATAAAATTCATACTTAAATTTTTTAACTTATGCGAGAACATGTAAAATGAGTGGTTAAGAAACTATCAAAATTAGCCACTTTAGTGCGACTTATGGGAAAATATAAAAGATTCATTTAAAGAGGAAAATGAATAATTGTTTTCATAAATATAGAAATGAACTACATTTTTTTACTAGATCAGAATAGTGAATTTATAAATATATTTCACATTAAAAAATATTATAGAGTGTACATGAACATGTGTAACAATTTGGGAAGTTCCCTTTAATCGGGCTTGCTTATGGAGAAAGAATTGGATAACAAAGATTATAAAATATATATTTCCACATCAGAAAAAGTATAATTGAGATATATTCATATATTTGGAACATAATTAAATAATTTAGGATGATTACATAAGAATAATTAATAATCACATTGTGGTAAAGAGAGAGAGATAGTGTATCCCAAAGGAATAATTTAGTTTCGGGAAGAAACCATTTCCTTGTGTTTGATGATGCTTTGAACTTGCACATAATTTCAAGGATAATGAAGTTAGATTCATTAATAATTTAAATAAGATCCTATTCGACATGTATTTGTTTTTTTATAATTTTATTCAGTTCATTCATAGCCCTTTTGATGGGTTATGATATTCAATTTCATTATTCGGGAGTGTTTCTTTATTTTTCCTGATTGGTTCCCTTGTTTACATGTTCGAAAGATCACATAAAATGGTAATAGTTAACAAGAAATGAAATTATATGTTAGTAATTAACTTCTATAAAATTAAATTTTCTTATAGGTCATTTTTTCCGGATACGAGGATGAATCGTTTGATAAAATGTTGATGATAACGGTTTTTATTATTTTGGTGTTATTTTATCCTAATGCTTTAGTTTTGTTTTATTAATTAATATTAGGAATATATAATGGATTAAAAACATTATAAAATTTATAATAAATATTCTATAGTATAATGTGACCATAAACAACTTGTTTTATGATGATCCTTGGAGGCAGAAATGAAAAATGAAATCACATCGTCCACAAAGGTGGTAAATCGACACCTCACAGATGATGTTTTCATTTGTAGATTAAAAGGGGAAGAGAAGATAATTGATGGTTGATATAAAATTATATTAAAATAAAATTATTAAAATACATTTTAGCTATCATTTCACTTTGGTATTGGGATATGATGAAAGGATAAGAATAGTAGGAAGTTAAAAGAAAATTACAAGAACGAAAGGGGATTTTACCTCTTGAATAATTCTCTTAGAGAACCTCCTTAAAGAACATTGATTTTTTATTTTTGTTGAGAGTATAAAGACAAGAACAGGGGGGAGTTGTTTGAAAGGGTAATTTGGTAGAAATTGGGCAAGCTTCAAGGCTTTGGAGGTTTTATAAGAAGAGGTGGTGAGGGGTGGTATTTATAGTGCAGGAGATTGATGTTTTTTTATTATTTAACACATTAGTATATTATTTTGGATCAAGATTATAAATAATTTGAAAAAATCACTAAATATATTAAAATAATTAAGTATATTTTAATATTATGGGATTAAATTATCCATAAATCATTTATGACACAATAATTCAATTATTTTTTAGATACTGTAAATTACCTTATTTCACACTTCACCAAAAATTCAACTATTTTAGAAAAATACAAAAAATTAATCCAAACCATTTTTTGTGTCTGTACAATTCAAAAATATACTCCATTTTATTAAAATAATTTTATAAATATTATAAATTAAATTTTTAAATAAAATCCTCATTTAATAAAAAATTACTTATTTTAATATTATAATGTATTTTTTTACACATTATAACACTAATTAAGGTCTCATAACTATATATTTTAATATTAAGAAAATAGAATATTATTTAATTAATTTATTCCATGAAAATAATTTTTTTTACATAATTATTTTAATTAAAAATTGTGAATAAACATTTATGTTTTACAAAAATTCCAATACTTAATTTTTCAAGTTTAAAAAATTTAATTTCTTCTTCCAGGATACAAATATATTAATTTTTTTCACATAATATCCCTAAAAATTATTTATATATTCATAGGTTATTTTACTATTCTATGGATGGTTTAATATTCTTAATGGTCACATTACTATACCCATAGTCAAGTTGATATTGTCTTGATATAGGTTCCTTTTTTTCTAGAAATACTTTCTATTTCATTAATTTCGGATTTATAATTTTTTTATTTTATCTATTTAATTTTATGTGATTTATAATTTATAACATAAATATAAGATGTGAAATACCATTGACAAAATTTTGGGTCACTACATTATCCACTCCAATCGAAATTCCATCCTTGAAATTTCTAGAATGTCACCATATAAAAACATTTGGGTAGTTCTTCAGCATAATTTCTTCTAGATCCCACATTGATTCATCAATTTTATTATTTTTCCAATGTACCATTAATATTTAAGTCATTAAAAACCTCTACATATATTCTCTAGTGTCCATAATCTAGATAGGCACTTCGTAATAGGAGAAATTAGGTTCAAGTTCTATTCCGTCAGAACTGAGAAGATCCATTGGTTCTAGCATGTAATTCATTAAAAAAGAGATGTGGAACACATTGTGTACTTTATAAAGGTAAGGAGAAAATATTACACTATAAGATAAAACTACAATTATCTCTATAATTTCAAATGTTTTGATGTGCATGGGGCTTAGTTTCCCTTTATTACAGAACCTAATGAGACCCTTCAATGGAGATACATTTAGAAAGACACGATCTACCACTTAAAACACCAAATCCATTTTCTAGTTGTTATAATAACTCTTTTTGATACATTTATATTATTTTAGATGGGTTTTAATATTATCTACCATTGTTATTGTTTCTTCCAAAACCTCTAGTCCTCCAAACATCATTTCATTATCTTCATCCCAACACATTTGTGTATGGAATAACATTCCATAAAATGATCTATATGATTCCATTTGAATACATTAATGGAAACTATTATTATAGGAAGAATCTATCAAAGGCCGATATTGATCCCATATACCTTGAAAGACATGTGATTCGATCCTAATCATGTCTTTAAAAGTTTTAATCATCTTTTTAAAAACCCTTCAATTTGAGGGCGCTAAGTATTGATAAAAATAAGGGTTGTATTAGAAGCCTTCTACATACTTTTCCAAAACATTGATGTGAATTTTGGATCATAACCAGAAAAATGGTAAGAGTTGAACCATGATGTTTTACTACATCACTTATATAGGTTTTCACAAGGTTCCACATTAGAAAATCCTCCCATACAGTAATAAAATCTGAAAATTTGGTATATCAATCAACAATTTCCCATATTACATCATCCTTTCATGGATTATTTAGTAATACAGTGAAAAAAAACATCATAATGTCATCCCATTTCCAAAAAGGAATATTCATAGGTTGCATGACTCTCCTATAATGTTGTCTTTAACAAGTCACCTATGGACAATAAACATCTTGATACAAGATCAATAATTTTCTGCTTCATATTATACCACCAAAATGTTTCCATCAAATATAAATACAAATTAGTGCTACCAGGGTGTATAGATAATTTGGAACTCCTATCATCATCTAATAATTCTATTTTTCTATTATAAAGAGGGATTACCAATCCTTTTCCAAAGTTTTATAATTCCATCCTCCTACACAAAGACCTCCAAAATCTCATCATTGACATGTTTAATTTTCATTTGAAAATTATCATTATTAGACTAAGAACTCTTTATATTTTCTAATAAGGATTTTTTGGAAACAATTTGAAAAGTAATAATGTTTCACCTTCCATGATAATTCACATATATATAGTATATCCATTTAGAAAATATCCCTATTGATCGTCTTTGTGTTCAGAACTCTGGGATCATTCATGATCAGTGCAAATGAAACCTTATTTTCCTTATATAGATGGTTGTTTATTGAACAATCATAATCTTTGTGTAGCTCAATCCATCCCATTATCCTCATGATTAGTTCTTTTTATATGAATATATATTTAAAACTCTTGTCATCATTATTTATCTCACATATTTCACCATTGATACAGTGTATTTGTATCTTCATAGTAAATTTAAATGCTGCTAACTCTAGATCATTATCTGTATAGCTTTATTCATGAGTTTCTAACTACTTTGATGCATATGAAATAACTATATAATTATACTTGAGGAAACAACCAATTCTGTTTTTCAATGCATCATTATAATTAAAAAATCAACCACTTGAAGATGGTATAGTCAATATCTGATCTTGAACTAATATACTATTCAATTTTTCAATGAATTATTCACATTATTTTTTCTACATGAACTTAGACCCTTTATGTATAATAATGGATAATGGGTTAGATATCTAGGAATAATTTTGTGGGAAACACCACTAGTATCCTACTAAACCAATGAAACTATGTACCTCTATTATGTAAGTTGGTGTAGAAAATTCCCAATATACCCTTTTATTCCTAGGATGAACTGAGATTCCTTGCTTATAGATAATATGTCAAACCAAATAAACTCTTTAAATCCATATTTCACTCTTGGAAAACCTACCATGTTACACTTTTCTTCTAAGAGTCTCTAGAAAAATCCATAAGTGGTTCTCATGGTCCACGTAGATTTTGTTGTACACCAATATATCATCAATAAATACGACAACAAAATTATCATGATATCCTTTGAATACATTTTTCATTTGTACCATAAATACATAAGGCTAATTAGTCATTCGAAATGGAATTATAATAAAATTGTAATGTCGATACCTTGTTTGAAATTACCTCTTTATAATATTATCTATATTCCCATGAGATTGATGATATCATGATTGAAGATCAGTCTTTGAAAAATAATGATCTCCATTAATTTGGGAAAATTAGTCATCAATGCGAGCTAGGGGATACTTGTTATTTATCATAACAGAATTGATTTCCCTATTTTTAATGAATAGACTCATAGATCCATCTTTCTTATTATAAAAAAGAATAGGATCACCCCAAGGTGAAAAACTACGGTGTATAAATACTATCTCACTCAATTCCTTTAGTTGTTTCTTTATCTCCAATACATCCATAATGGAAATTCTATAAGGGTTTTTGTTACAGGTCTTTCATCGTGGATTAAATCAATAGAAAACTAAAATCCCCACTCTAGAGGATGACCAGGTAAATCCTCTAGAAATAAATCAGTGTCTTCATGTACAATAGATAAATCATAAATATTAACACATTAATTTTATTCATTAGGTTTTATCGGATCTTCTTCTCCAATAATATCGTTTAGAAGAGCTACTGGAGGTGGATCTAGATATGATTCATATGATAAGCTCTCCCCCATAATGATTATAAATTCTATATCTTCATAAGAAATCATAACTTCTTTCAATTCCTAATTATTTTTTAGATTATATATTGAAATTATGTCCATATGAAGGATTGTATCAAAATTGACCATATGTATGGCAATGAAATAAGAAATTAAATAATGTTTATGTGTCATAATAGGAATTGGTTGTCACATATTCATTGAAGTATGTTTTCCACAATTAGTTTTTAATGAAAATTTCCATTTTAAATTGTATTAGTAGTTTCTAATTTTTAATGAAAACAATGAAGATATAAATGAATGAGATGATCTATAATCGAATAAATATTTAGATAAATTTAAGGAGATGATTAATGTACCTTCCACCGAATCATGATGAACTTAGACCTTAGCAATTGTGATTACATAGTCATGGCCCTGTTCCCTTGGCCTTTTCTTGGGAATGTTTCCCTGATTTCTATGAATAATATTTTTATAGTGTCCCAAATCATTACATCTAAGGAATATCACATTGTTGGACTCTTTCCTTCCTCTAAAATCAGGGTCTAGGTGTCCTTTTCTATACTATTTTAACAATCTCACTTTCCCACTAGGCATGTTCCATGATGTTTTATTCCAAATTAATTGAATGTTAGAAATTACATCCTTCCATTCTTTTCTATTTCCTTTTTTCATTTTCTAGAGTACTCATCACCCCTCTTCTTATCTTACATCCCTTTGAATCCAAATGGGTTGAAAATTATTTCTCGATCTTGATGGATTACAATACTATATCATTATTTATGAAAATTATTGGGATACAAGTACCATTCAAACAATTTTCTTAGTACCATCAATAAAATGGTTAATATTACTCCTTGGATTAGGAATTTAGTCAGAGGCATGAATTTCTAACCTTATAACATTGGATTCATAAATCGAAAAAATTTCAATCTAATTTTTTTTGTCTTAGACTCAATAATTTCCTCCCTACATATATTAACCATTAATGAGGGAAATATTTCTCCAAGAAAATTTCCTTAAAATACATTCAGTATATATTTATAATTTCTTCCTCCTACGTTTTATTTTGAATAAATATCCACCATTGATCTGAAACTTCTAAGAGATGATAGTCCACCATAATAACCTTATCCATTGGTTTATTACTCAATGTGAGAAATATCGTCTCAAGGAAACATATCCACCTATCTACTGCAAATTTGTTTAGAGTCCCATTGAATGATGGGGATTTTTATCTCATAATGTGGTCTGAAATTATGACACCATGTTATAGATTGAGATTCTCTATGAGAGTAAGTTTATTTCCCAGAAATTGAGTTGGTTTTTCCAATATAGTTATAAGTTGTTATGATCTAGTTGCAGCTCCAGATCTAACATCATTATCTTTCAATGGAGTGAAATCTATACATGGGATACATGCATTGATACAGTTTTTATTCCATCGACTAAGTGCCTTTTTTAAACAATGGAATACACTATATTAGATCATAAAATTATGAATAATAATTTTTAATGTAAAAAATAATGAATCATGTAATCCAAAATTAAAAATATATCTATAAATAATCTCTAAATCATAAGATTTGTTTTGTTGGTAATATTTTGAAATTATGTCATACGGTTTTTTATCTAATATTTTTTTCCCTAATTATAGTTTCTAATGTTTTTACTAAACCTCCTATATTTCCATGTGTAAAGACCTCAACCCTAGAATCATGGATATAGTGCCTTAATTTATTAAATTGGTATAAGAAACCAGGAATTGGCATCCTAAAGGTCTAAATAGTTTAGTATATTTGGAAAACCAGATATATAAATAAGTTTAATAATACATCTTTAAAATAAAACAACATAGAAACTCTATTGGAAACATCTCTAAACCCTAATATTATCCTTAATTTTTTTATAATATATATATTCATATCCAAGGGAAAAAATTAAACATAAGAAAGGCATGAGATGAGATTTCCAGTAAGGTTTATCAATATATCCCAATCTATAATCATAAACAATAAAGAAAGGTGAATATCTAACAACAAATTTCATTAAATCTTGATTAAGAACATCGTTTGGTTTGAAAGAATGTTGATAAAAATAATTCCATATAAATAATCACATGGGAATAAAACCTAATCATGAATATTCTACTAGTAGAATAATCACATGGATAATTAATATCGATTATTATAAAGGTGGAATTCATAATTGCATTCACAATAAACAAACATTTAAGTTTTTAGTAAAGACACCATAAATAAATGTGTAAAATCATGGTATAATTTCACTCATGACACCAACCAATCCATTGAGAGGATATAGAAGGCCCCACCCGTCACTTATTATTTAAAATGAATTCATTATTTGAAATTGATGAAAAAAATGCACATATATATTCTTATTAAAACTATTATTTAAAATGTAAATAGTATATGTAAATAATAATCATAATAATAAACTATCCAGTGTAATGTGGAGATGGTATCAAGATAGAACATCACCAAAAATATTCATACAACATTAAATAAAATTTGGTAGATGGTAACATAATAAATCAATATCAATTAATCATAAAACACAACAGATGGTATTTATGTAGATTACAATTCTCTAATAAAATCATTGATAAAATCATGGGGGAAATATCATTTTACTTTGGAAATAAGAGTTATTTGGGAAATTAATTTGAATTTCACATAAAAATAAGATTATAAACATGTATATATGAAAGATAAAAATGGAATTAAATTATATTTTAGGGGATTTAAAAGAACATTTGTGCCCAAATTTGGAGGCCAAAGTGAAAAAAGTAAAAAAAAAATTTATTAAACATTATAAATGAGCCACTTCTATAAACTTTGATGAGAAAATATAAAAGAGTCATTAAAGAGAAAAATAAGTAATTATTTATATAAAAATGTAATGAAATAATATAGTTTAACATGATAAAGATATTGATTTTATTAAAATATTTGGTTCTTAAAATTGCTTATGTAGTGTATTTGAAAAGGGTTCAGAATTTGGCATGTTTAGTTTAGTCGAGATTTCTTATTGGGAGAAATTGAAAAATGAACTATATAAAAAATGTATTTCCACATCAAAGAATGAATCACTGAGCTGGATAAAAAATCATTGGAACATAAAAAAAATTATGATGATTAAATAATTATAATTAAGATTTAAATTGTGTTGAAGAGGGAGAGAACGTGTATCCCGAAGGAAAAAATAGAGGTTTGGGAAAAAACCCCTACCTTACTTTAAAAAGTTTTATGAACTTACACTTTATGTCCTAGATAATGAATCTAAATTCTTTAATAATTTTAAACGGAATATATTAAACATTTTGTTTATTTAGTATACATTTATTTGGTTCATTAATGGACACTTTGATGGGTGATAAGATTCAAATTCGATGTTTTGTAGTGTTTCAGTAGTTTTCATAATTGGTTCAATTGTATACACTTATAAAATATCATATAAAATATGAAAATTTATAAATAATTTAAATTATATTTTATTAAAGAAATTAAATAATATAAAGTGTTATTATATATCATTATGTTTCTATATATGAGGATGATTTAATAGATAAAACATTAATTACAATAATTTATATTGTTTGGGGTTTTTTATCATCATAGAGTAATTTTGATTTATAAATTAATATTATGTATATATACTATATAAATAACATTAAATATGTCATAATATATATATAATAGTATGATTTATCCATAACAAATGGTTTTATGATAATCCTTGAATGAAGAAATAAAAAATGACAATTCGTTGTCCGTAAAGGTGGTAAATTGGCACCTCCCAGGCGGTGTTTCAATTTTTAGATTAAATGGGGAAGAGATGAGAATTGATGGTTAATATACCATTTTAATAACATTATAGTATAAAAAATATACTAGAGTTATCTTGACACTTTTTATAGGGATCTTATAAAAGTATAATAAAAGAAGTAAATTAAAATAAAATTAAAAGAATGAGATAAGATTTTACCACTTGAATTCCTCTCCATGTGATGCTCCTTACAAAACATTAAAATGGTATTTTGGGTGAGACATGAAATAAAAAAACATGTGGGAGATGTTTGGGAGAGGTATTAGGAAAAAACCTGGATATGATTCAATTCTTTGGAGGTGTGAGGAGAAATGGTGGTGAGAGGTGGTATTTATTGTGAATGAGAGGGGTGTTTTTTGATTATTTAATTCATTAGTTTATTATTTTAGATCAAGACTACCAATAGTTTGAAAATTATCACTAAATATATTAAAATAAGGAATTATAATTCAATATTATTGTATTTAAACATCCATACATCATCTATAACTCAATAATTCATGTATTTGTTAAATATCATAAATTTATGTATTTCACTACTCACAAAAAATTCATATATTTTTGAAAAATACCAAAAACTAACCATATCCATTTATTTATATGTATAATTTAAAAATAATCACCATGTTATGAAAATAATTTTCTAAATTTCATAATTTTAATTTTTAATTAAAATCATCATTCAGTAGAAAAATACTGGTTTTAATATTTTAATAGTATTTATAAAACATTAAATAATTAATTAAGGTGTCATAGAATTATCTTATAATCATAAGAAAGAAATTATTAATTTCATAAATAAATTCAAATAAAATATATTATCTATTAAATAATTATTTTAATTAGTAAACTATGACAAAACATTTACGTTTTACGAAAATTCCAATACACAATTTATCATTTTTAAAACATTTATTTATTTATTCCATGATACAAGTATATTAAATTCTCATTTATAAGGTACCTAAATATTTTTTATACCTTTATAGGTATGGTTAATAATCTATTTGCTGATGTACTATTCCTAAGGGTTCATTACTATTCCAATGGTCATGACACTATTCCATCAGTATATGTTCCTTAATTTCTATAAATAATTAGTATTACATTTATTATTAATTTGTAAAGTTTTTATTGTGTTATCTATGTGATTATATGAGATTTATAATATATAATATAATTATAAGAAGATAAATTCCATTGATAACATTTTGGGTCTTTACATTCTCCCCTACTACAAAAACATCATCCACAGAATTTCTAGAATGTCTCCTCATTAAAATATTTGGGAAGTTATTCATCATAATTTCCTCTAGACCCCAATCACTTTGTCAATTTTATGATTTTCAAAATTATCTTTACTATCTGAGTCATTCAATTCCTAAACACCTATTCTCTAGAGTCTAGAATATTGATATGATCTTTATAATAAGAAAAATTAGTGTGAAATTCTATTACTTTAGATTTGAGAAGATGTGGTTGGTTTGGCATGTACATCCTTAACTATGATATGTGGAACACATCTTTTACATTAAAAATACTATGTTCCATTAGAAAATGATAAGACACATCTCCAATTCTCTCCATAATTTTAAAAGGTCTCATATTCCTGGGGCTCAATTTCATTTTCTTACCAAACCTTATAACACACTTCCATGGAGATGCTTTAATAATTAAATGATCTCCCCCTTGAAACTCCAAATCCTTTCTTATATTGGTATCATAACTGTTTTCCTACATAGAGTTCCTTTAATATGGTTTCGAATATTCTTTACCATTTCTTTGGTTTCCTCCTCAAGCTATGGGCATATAAGCTTCCTTTAACCAACTTCATCCCAACATGTCAGTGTATGAAATATCTTTCCATATATCAATTCATAAGGTTACATTTGAATACGTGAGTAAGAAAATTTCTTGTTGGAAAACTATACCAAAGTTATATTCTCACCCCAAATACCTTGAAAGTCAAGTGATCCGAACCTGAACATGTCTTCTAAATATTGAATTATCCTTCTTTATTTCCGACTGATTTTAGGGTGATAAGCGGTGCTCAAATGAAGCTCAATATCAAGAGCCTTCTGCAGACATTTCCAAAACATCAATGTAAATTTGGCATCATTATCAAACACAATTTAAATAAGTGCCACATAAATTCTTAAAAATTCATTAATATAGAATTGTTCAAGGTTATCTAGCGGAAAATCCTCAATTATAGTGAGGGAATTTCAATATTTGGTATGTTGATAAACAATTACCCATATTAAAATATAATTTATTGGATTATTTGGTAATCCAATGACCAAATCCATAGTAATATCATCAAATTTCCATGATAGAATAGGTGGATGTTTCATGACTCCTTAAGGATGTTGTATTTTATCATTCACATATTGATAGACTAAACATCCTGATATATGATCCATGATTTCCTAATTTATAGTATCCCAACAAAAATGTTCCTTAAAATATATATACATATGAGTTATACCCGGGTGTATAGATAAATTTGAGCTATGAGCATCATCCAATAATTCTCTTTTTATCTCTTGTATATAGGGAACACAAATCCTTTTCCCAAATTTCATAATTTCATCCTCATACATGATGTATGCCAACATCCCATCATTCAAATCGTTATATTTTTTTTGAAAATTTTCATAACCAGACATTGAATTCTTTATCTATTTAAATAAGGATGGTTTGGAATCCATTTAGAAATGTATGGATGTTTCACCTTCATTGATAATTCCCATATCCATATTTACCAGATCCATGTACATTGGATCCCTGTCAATTATTATTTTGTTCATTACTCTATGATCTATTCTAATCAATGCATATACTACATTATATTCCATCCCTAGATTGTAGTGCATTGAATAAAATTAATCCTTGAGTAGCTCAATCCATCTCCTCTGCAACATGTTGATTTCATTTTGTGGGAAGAAATGTTTCAAACTCTTTTTTTCTATATAAATCTCACATATTCCACCATAGAGAGAGTTTCTAAATATCTTTGTAGAAAATATTATTGATATTATCTCTAGATTAGAAGTTGGAAAATCCAATCCATGAGTTTTTAATTAACTTGATGAACAATAAATAACTATATCATTCTTCATAAGGACTCAACCATGTTCTTTTTTCAGTGCATCACTATAAATAAAAAATCCATTTCATGATGGTATATTCAATACCATATAATTTGTTAATATTTTATTAAATTCTTCAAAGTAATATATGCATTATTTTTTCCATATAAACTTAAACCCTTTTTGTGTATGCTTTGTTAAGGAGTATGATAATCGAGAAAAATTATGAGCGAAAATATACCATTATCCTCAAAAAATAATAAAAATACATACCCCAGTTATGTTTGTTTTCATTGGCCATTACTAAGTTTCCTTTGTGTTCACAGGATAAATTGAGATTTTATCTTAGTGATAGTACGACCAAGAAAACAAGCATTCTAAATCCATAATTCACACTTTATAAACTTCCCATATACCTATTTTCACCTAAGAGTCTCCAAAAAACATGTAAGTGGTTCCTATTGTCCATGTATCATTTCTAGTACACCAAGATATCTTCAAAAAATAACACAACAAAATTATCATTATATCCCTTTAATAGAATGTTCTTTATATCCATAAAAACAGAGGGTGTATTAGTCAATCCAAATGGAATTATTGTAAACTCGTAAGGTCCATACCTGGTTCGAAATGCTGTCTTTTGAATATCTTTTGTCTTCACATGGAAATGAGGATATCCAGAAAAAATATCAATATATGAAAAAAATAGAATCCATGATTTAATTAAATAAAATAATTAATGAGAGGTTGAGGATACTTGTTCTTTATAGTAATATCATTTATCTCCCTATATTCAATGCACAATCTCATAGATCCATCATTCTTCTTAATAAAAGAACATGAGAATTACAAGGTGAAGCAGTAGTGTGTATAATTCCCTTATCACTCAATTAGTATAATTTTTTCATCAATTACATTAATTACATAGTGTACATCCTAAAATATTTCTTTGATATTGATCTTTTATCAATAATTAAATCAATACAAAAAATCAACATCCTGCTGGCAACATGGTAGGGCACAACCTCAGCTTGGATTTTCTTACCAATGTTGTATTCCATCCAGTCTCTTTGAGGATCTATGTAGAAACTAATGTTTCGAAGGAAACATTGTATTATATCATCATCAAGATTGAATGTGAACTTTTCAAGCACCCGAAGGTATGCTACGAAACCTGGACTGATTATTATGGTCTTTGTTGTCATCTTGGACACTTGGATTCAGTGTGCCGGTGACGGTGCAATTTTATCCAAGTATAGCCTTTAAAGGATGGGGGTTGTTTTAATGATGGAATGGTTCAATCCAGACACTCTAAGGAGAAAAAACTTGAATCCTTAACACATGAAACCATTCCTCCTACTAATTTTCATTTCAGGTCTGATGCTACCAAGAATTTCCTTTGTGAGGCAGGGAAGAGAAGAGCCAACCCAATGGTTGTGGACATCTTCGGGTTCCAGAAGTAGGACCTGGGTGTATCAAACGGGATGAAGAATTATCCAAGACCTAAGACAGTATGTATTTTGGGAATCCATAGTGCTTCAGTGATACCTCTGTGAGAGGTGGAAGCTCAAACAAGATATGATACAGGGGGGGTCTAAAGAGGTGCGAGTCTTGGGTACACTGGACCCAAAAACCTTAATTTCAAAAGCCCCATCCTCAAAGGTTGTGTAAACCAGTATAAAATATTTTCTTAAGGAATGTCTCGAAGGGATTAGCTCCAATAATCGGTTTTCAGTTTTTGGTAATGAAGACAGTAATGCACCTAAAGATCAGACTGAAGTGGAGGCAACTCAAGATGAGGTTCCTCCAATGGGGTTGGAGAACCATGAAGAGGATAGTGATTCTACCTTAGAGTCGGTAGAGTCCCATAAAGCATGAATTGAAATGTATTATGTGAAACACTCCTCCAAGAAATCAAATAACACATTCATAGACTCAGATGGGATTATCCAGCACTCCTAGAGGGAACGAAGATGTAAGGACTATTCTAATTTACCTAGCCCCCTGTCACATGGTCTTCCGGTAAAGACACATTGCCTCTAGAACGAGGGGACACAAACCACAAGAGAAATCATAAAGGCCCTGGGAAGCATGTGGAGTCAATGACTCACAAGGATATACAAGATCAAGTAGGCAAAGCAACAATTATAGATCGGGTGCATGTAGAAAATGAGATTGTTTTGGTAGATTTCTCCCTAAGTAGCAATGAACTCATTGAGTGTGATGATTGGGATATTATTATAATTTTTTATGAAGAACTATAAGAGTAGGAGTTAGAGGCCAACACATCATAAGAGGAGCTAGGAAACCACGAAATGTAGATCTCTGTAGAGGAGTTTATTCAAACGTGGGACAAGGTGGATGATAATATTGAATAACATCTCCAAGAAAATCCAGATGGAAAGGCCAATGATATACAATGGATTCTATACAGTGGTAAGGTTTATAAAATAATTTAACTACACTTAAAATAGTTTTCCATTACTTATAAAGTTGGTTGACTGCATGTTGATGAACCTGGATGGTTTCCCACTTTTCCCCTTAAAAGTGCTTTAATAAAAATATTATATTTTGGTGGAAAACTAAACGTCCCACACTGGAGGATGTCTAGAAAAATCCTTTAGAAATACATCAATGTATTCTGGTAAAATAATTACATCCTCAATTTTAAGATTATATTTTTCATTAGTATATTTTTACTTCTCTTCTTTTATAAGAATATCATTTATAAGAGCTACTATAGGTGGATCATGATATGAATCAGATTATGAATCCTCCCCTATGAAGATAAATAATTAAATATCTTCAAAATGAATCATAATTTATATCTATTTATAATAAAAAATTTCAGTATATTCCAAAAAATGGTTTATACAATGCATTAAATGAAAAATTCCCTATGTATGATAATAGAATTAAAAATTATAGAATCTTTTTTCATAATAGGAACTACACGATACATACTAATTCAAATAAGGATTCTACTATGAGTTTTTAATTACTACACCCTTGCTAATGTGGATCGGAAATATCTAATTTTTTAAAAAGACTGGGAAGATATAAATGAATGTGATGATCCAAAATCCAATAAATCATTAGATAAATTTGAAGATATGATTTATGTACCGGCCACTATATTATTAGAAAATTCTACCTTCGATATTGTGACCGCATAATCTTGTACTTGTTATCTTATCCTTTTGTGGGGAATATTTCCTTACTGTCTAATAGAATCATTTTTTATAGTGTCCAAACTCCTTACAGTTGAAGCATTTTACATTTCCGGATTCATTATTTCTTCTATAATCCCGATCATGGTGGAATTATTCTCCACACTTGTAATAAACAACTATTCCCACTAGGCATGTTTGGTAATGTTTCTTTTCAAATTTATCAAAAAAATTAAATTATATCCTTCCATTATTCTATTTTTCATTAAATAATTTTTCAGAGTACTCAACAACCCTCTTCCTTTATGTCTTCCTTTAGAATCCATATGGCATGGAAAATGCATTCTCCATATTGATATAACTCAATAATGTAACCTTATATGATAATAATTTTGTGTAGACTACTTTCTATCATAGAATTTGATTATGACCAAAAAATATATGGTCAATATTTATCCATGGGTTGCGTCTATTTTCAAGGAATGCCTTTATAGCCTTGTAATATTGGCCACATACATGGAAATGTTTTTATCCTCTTTCTGTATCATAATAATGTATTGCCTCTCTATATCTTCTCACTATTCATGAGGGAAATATTTCTTCTCAGAAAAGTTCCTTAAAATACTCCCATTCTATATTTGTAATATCATTCTCCTCCTTTTTGTTTTAACTTCATTACCACCATTGATCCATATCTCATGAGATATTATATAATTCCATGATAACCTTCTCTATTACATTACTTCCAAAATATATTATTAAATTCTCTAAAAACATATCCATTGTTCTTCTACAAATGGTTTTTTAGTCCCATTGAATTATGGGGGGTTGTTATTGCATAAAGTGGCCTGAAATGGATACACCATGTCATGGATCAGGCTTATCTATGAAAGTATGGTCATTTCACATAAACTGAGTTAGTATTCCCAATATAGTTATATGTTTTTCAGCTCTAGTTCCATCTCCGCCTCTAGATTCATTATCTTAAATAATAGTTAAATATCTACATTGGATACACACAATGATACAGTTTCCATTCCTTACACTAGGAACCATTTCATAACAATGTAATACACTAGATTAGATCATAACATTATGAAAAAAAATGTGTAATACCAGAATTAGTGATTCACATTATCCTAAATTGAAAATTTATCTAAAAGTAATATACAAATCCTAATCATGGTTTCCTTATTAATATTTCATAATTATTTCATAGGGTTTCATTATCTAGTCTATGTTTTACTAATTATGGTTTCTAATGTTTCTACTAAACTTCCTCTTATACCGACTGTAAAGACCTCAACCACAGTAGCCTTGATATAGTGTCTAATATTGTTAATTTGGTAAAATAAACAACAAGGTCTCATCAAGAAAGACTGTGTGTACTAGTATATTTGGAAATATCATATAATAATATAAGTTTTACATTACAACATCATTATAAAAATAACATAGAAACTCCAATGGAAATATTAATAAACTCCATGATTATCCTTATAAGTCAATAATAATATAAATATTCGCATCCTAAGGAAAAAAATAAAACATAAGAAAGGGGTGAGATCATATGTTTAGTAAGGGTAAACAATATAGCATATGCAATGAACATAAATAATATGGCATGTTGAATATATTACAACAAATTATTTTAAATAATAAACCAAAAAAAGTATTGTAAGAATAAAATTTCATCAAAATAATTCAATATAAATAATCACATGATAATAAAACATAACCACATATATTGTACTAGTTGAATAACAACACATATTATCAATAATTAATATCATAATGAGGGAATTCATAATTTCAGACATCATATACCTATCATTAAGGCATTGACCAAGAAACAATACATAAATTAGTAGAAACCTAGACTATTTTGTTTCCGAAGACCCACCGATGCATTGAGGGTCTATAGAGGGCTCCACCGATCACCTACCACGTCCAATGAATTCTTTATATTAATGTTTTGAAACATAATAAAAATATACATTCATATTGAAACAAGAATATGAGAAGTAAATAATGTCCCAAAATAATAAACATAGTCAAAGACCATCTAGAGTAATATCTAGAATGGTATCAAGATAATTCATCCCTAAAATTATTCAAACACCATTCAATAAAATAGGCTAGATGGTAACATAAGAGATCAATCTCAACTATGAGTAAGATTCCACATATGTAATATAACATAAAGAAAATTAAATCATAAAATCATTGAGAAATTCTTTATATAAATACATATTTAATTCAGAAAGAAGAGTTATTATGGAAAATCATTTTTATTTTTTGAAAAAATCATATTGTAAACATGTATATCCCTGAGAAGAAAAGGGAATGAAATTATATTTGAGGTATATTAATAGAAAATTCATGATTAAATTTGGAAACTCAAGTGAAATAATGTAAAAATAGTTTTTAATAAACATTATAAATGAGACACTTTAGTGTGGGTTTTAGGAAAATATAATAATACTTGAGGAGAAAAAGGAATAATTATTTATGTACAACTAGAAATAAATTTAGATAGTTTTTCAAGATAAAAATAGTGATTTTAGAAATATATTGGGTGCTTAAAACAGATTATGATGTGTACTTAAAATGGGTAAACAATGGGAAGTTCCCCATACTCAAGATTGCTTATTATAAGTAATTGAAAAAGGAACCCTATATAAACATGTATTAAAGAAGAATTAAACTAGATACATACCTTTTGATCATACTCCCAAAATGTATGAGCAGAACATAAGCGGGAAAGAGAAGAGAACTGATGGCCGATATACAATTATAATAACATTCTATTATATAAATTATATTGTATTTATCATTCCACATTTTTATAAGTAGGTGAGAAAGGATAATAAAAGAAGGGAATTAAAAGAAAATTAAAAAAACAAAAGGGTATTATACCTCTTGTATTCGTCTCCTTGAGAACGTCATTAAGGAACATTGAAAGGGCCTTTAGGGTAAGACCATTAAGACTAGAATATGGGGAAGAGGTTTTAGAGATTTATTTTTCATAAATTGGATATTTTTCAAGTCTTTATATGTGTATGGATAATAGGAGGCAAGGGGTGGTAATTATAATTGAGCAGAGGGGAGTTTTTTAATTATTGTATTCATTAGATTATTATTTTGGCCCAGAAAATATCAATAGTTTGAACCATATCATTATATATATTAAAATAATTATAATTATTTATATATTATTGAATTAAACCATCTATATATAATCTATGACCCAATAATTTAGGTATTTATTAAATACCGTAAATTACCATATTTCACTATTCATCAAAAATTAACTATTTTTGAAAAATCCAATATATTCACCATAAACATTTATTGATGTGTAGAATTCAAAAATTATCTCCATTTTATAAAAAATATTTTATATATATGAGAATTTAATTTTTAAATAAAATCATAATTTACTAAAAAATATCGATTTTAGTCTTTCATCAAATTTTATTACACATTCAATAATTATATAAGGTCTCATAAATATATTTTATAATCATAAGGAAAAAAATATTAATTTATGATTAAATTCCATGAAAACATATTTTCTTTTAAATAAAATTTTTAATTATAAATTTGTTAATAATCATTTGCGTTTAAAAAAATCCAATACATAATTTATCTTTTTAAAAATATTTATTTTCTTATTAAATCATATAATTATATTATATAATCCTTCATAAGATAATAAATTTTAATTAAACATTCATAGGTGATTTTAACATTATTTTAGCTAGTTTATTATTCCAAATGGTCACAATACTATTCCAATAGTGAAGATACTATTTTATCGATATGGGTTCCTTAATTTCTAGAAATAAATCTTATTTCATTTATTATTCATTTATAAATATTTTAGTGTGTTGTATCTATTATTTCATATGATTTATAATATATTTCATAATTATAAGAAATAATATTACATTGAGTGAATTTTGGGTCACTATAGAGAGTTATTCCATCACTCTCTCAGATTCACTTGATTTATGCACAGAATCACAACATGAAATAATGATCAGCTCATCAGATACAATATTTAACTTTCCTAACATATAAAAACATTAAAATTATTTATTATTAATGAATTGTATCCACTGAATTTGACACATGTTTAATTCACTCTTGTATAATACATTACTCTAGCTCTTATGGCCAATAAAAACTACAATATTCTCGCCTGTTAAGTAATATCACCAAAAAATCAAAGTAAGAAAAAATGATGCCACATTAAGATAATGGGTTTCATAATGATTCTCTTAGAAATGTAATTTTTAAGACCCATGAGAAACAAAAAATCTCTTATATATCTGAAAATAACCCAATCCAAGACATGAAGAATCATAGAAAACCTCCAATTAAACTTTCTCTATTGGAAAACAATGGACTGCAGCACTAATCAGCTTCTCCTTTAGGAACTCAAAAAATACATGGAATTTGTCAGTATATAAAAAATTAATAATTTTGGATAAAGGATATTATATAAGTCATAATTTAGGAGAATCTAGTTACAACCCTCCTATAATAGCCAGTAAGGCCAAGGAGACTTCGATCCTCTACCACTATCCTATGAAATTATCAAGAAACAAATGCCTCTATCATTAATGGATCAATAAATAATAACTTATGGGATACCACATGTCCTAATAAAAAAACTTCATGAGCTCAGAACTCACACTTTTACAACTTGTATATGATATTCTATTGAAAATGAAGTCCCAAATTGTCATTCATATAATCTACATGCTCTTCCTTGGACGTATATTATAGAATGATGTTGTTGTTGAAAACCATCATGAAAATATCCATGAACTATTTGAACACTGTTCTCACTAACACCATGATCATAGCTAGAAAATTAATCAAAACAAATGGAATAAAAAAATTCATAATTCCCATGATGATAATGAAAAGTATTCTTATGAATATCCTCATACTTCACCTACATATTTTGATATATGGACCATAAATTGATTTTTGATAACCAAATTTATTCTTTCAGAAGATTGAATAAATCAAAAATCCAATGAATAAAATTTAGGTTTATCACTTTCACTTGGTATATGTAATGATAATTGATATTAATCCTCAAACTTTTATCTTCCTTCTTCATAAAAAATCGGGGCACCCCAAGGTGACACACACAGCCGAAAAAAACTCACTATAACATATCGTTGACCTATACACAAAGATCCCACATATCAAAGTATTAAATCCTATATTGAAACATCAAGATAAGATACATATCTAGCTATAGATCTATCCCAATTATGATCTCTCATTGAGGTGGTACCACTACAAACTCCTCTCAAAGGACATTAGGATACTCTTTTACAACCCTTGGGAAACACTGACTGCTAAGCCTCTAACAAACTTAGCTTCATCATGGCTATCAAAGAAGACAATAATTGAAAATTACTCTCACACATCTAAGTGTTTTTCCCACAAAAAAATAATGTTTTCTCTCTATCATCATCATAAAACAAAACATTCCTCTAGAATTAATTGATAATATCCTAACCTAAATACAACCAATCCATTATAAGGATTATTTCATTTGGATTTATCTATGAAAAAAGGAAATTTATCCAAGAGAGTTTATTACCTAACACTAACTCAAAGTCTCTAGAAAAATATTACAAGTCATATTGACATCTAAATGATGTAGTCAACACCAATGGTACTAGAAGCCTCTCTAACTCATGTCCCAACGAATGGATTAGGGTAGGTGATATAAATTAGTGTAAATATCCTAAATAAAACCAACCATACACCCATGTATAAAATAATAAAAGGGTAACATGAAGAATATACTGATAAATCATGGATAAAAATACGAATGGATAAATATGACCTTGACTGACTCCACGGTATAATGTACCCTTGTGATGACCACTTAGATGGTCTCACTCTCTTCTATGAAGAAGTGGATAGTCATGGGGTTTTACATTTTCGGTCTCATATCCTATCTGCTAATCCATGACTCACACACCCTGTTTATTCTACTTAAGATGTAACTAACCCAATGGATGAACCTAATGTGGAACACCTAGAGCAAAATGACTAATAATAAATGATAGGAACTCTCTTAATTTATAACATAATATTCCATTATAAAAACATCCATATGATCCCTTGAAATATTTATAATATCTTCCACCCTAGTATAAATGCGATGAAGATGGATGGGGGCTACCCCTCTCTGATAGAATTCTAATCTCTCTAAAAAAATGGGAACCCTTGACCATAAATATACTCCATGAGAAATCTGAAAAACTCCCCACTTGTGATAATCCTTTTCTAAAAACCATCCCCTCAATAACATCATCTATATTAATCTCTTTTAGATATGACTTCATCATAAATTGTGTGACCTTATGATGGATATCATGATTCCATGTCTCCTCAAAATTTCTTTCCCTAACCACGTCATCTATAAATATGTCTAAATCATATCATAGAAGGGTCCTAAAAAGGATCTCAAACTCTCAGACACTGGAACTCCCTTATCAAATGGTGAGAATCTCTTAGATACTGGTTGCCTTGACTATTTAATTAATGAAATATTCTCAGAAATGGTCTCAGAACATATCTCATGATACTACCAAATCCTGATGATACAAAAGGAACAGGAACCACCACTGCCTCACTTCTCCATATAGAATTGTCACAGTAATCAAAAAAAATGATTCTTTTATGAATGGATCAAATATAAAGATATCTAAAAAATGTCTAACAAGTATTATATGACGGAATATGAAATGGATCCCTCATTATTCTATAGAATATGGTGTTGAAACTCTCAAGGTGTCATTTTCCAAGGGTTCGCATTGTCAGCCTCTAATCTTTGATGATCTACTGGCACATCCTGGTGAACATATTTCGCCTGAACCAAACATGGATGTTGACCTAGATCCATTCCTAGAAAATGAAACACTATTAGAGATCCAAAACCAAGAATATCTAGTATATAACATTAATTAAATAATTTTTATTTTAATTTTTTTATTTTTTTATTCTATCTGTTGGTCTTCCTAATTAAAAATCAAACACAAATATGAATGATTCTTGATATTTTAATAGGTATCTGCCCTAAAATAATTGGAATTTAATTTATGGGGTTTATTAAACCAATATGTTTGTAAATCAAATCATAGGGGGGGCATAAAACCTATATATCATTTGATCTCTCCTATTTACATCACTTACTAAACTTAACTGGAATTTTTTTCCAACCAACCCATGAAATCTCACATGTTACTAACTCAAAACTAAACCCTATCCATAAACCATAGCCATTAATACCAATGCGGCACAACACCCTCCTCAAAAAAATACAATAATTACGGGAGACTGAATGTGACTTCTCAATTCCTGCCTTTAGTGGGCCTCGGGATGGTGATAAACATCTAGTGTATAATATTACTACATATGGGAGGCATTACCCTCTAAGGGAAACTTGATGAAGAGATATATAAGATTGATACACAAAACAACACCTAATCAGATATATATAAAAAATAATAATTGAAAACATACAATTCATATAGTACTATTTCAACTAAAAAATAAACTACATGCACCTAAAATGTAAATACAAAACCGACCACAAAGAAAAAATAGATCCCAAAATCATTATTTAGTGATATCAAACATGATATCTATCATGATCTAGCTGACCAAAAATAGTTTATATAAATGTAGTGTGAACATAACAATATACCCATTTGGATTATCCCTAAAATATCTCAGGAAATAGATAGAGAAATCATTCTAAAGAATAATAAACAACAATGAAACTAACACATCACCTAACCATGTATATTATCTTCCTAACATCAATGTGGACAAAAATAACCAAGTATCACATACAAGAAGGAATATAATATTATAATGAGACATGAAGGTTACCCTACTCCTACATCCACACTGGTTCGCCACTCTATCCCAACTTCACAAATCCTGAACCATCTCTCTCTAAAATAGGCCAGCGTAAAGACACCTATGAAACGAAGAAAAATGTGAACCTTATGCATTACATCATCACATCATCCCATATAACCTCAATATATATATATATATATAAACTAAGTAAATTTTGGTATCCATGAGAGCTTGTATCATGTTTATCACAAATCATGTTTTATACCTCAATCCATTACAACCCATACACTGAGTATGGTACCAAAAGCTATGACAACCAACACATGAACAACCAATAATAATACTTTGGATATTATATCTATTAATACATGTGTGTGAAATAATCACAAGACATCAAATACCTCCATGCACATGTATGGGAAAACTAACCTCTCTTCTTACTGGTATAAGTAACTACTAAGGGAAGATAGGTAGGCTAGAGAGCCTACTCAGTCTTCCACCCCCATTAAAATATTGGGGAAAACACCATCCCTGAGTTCACTAGGTGTTAGCCTCCATAAATTACATTTTTAGGATAGTGTATGTAATAATAGAATATAATATATATAATATAGTTCACAACAATGCATTGGGTATAACCTAGTCTCGGGCTCAACTACAACTAACATTGACCGGACATCTAGATTCCACATCTATGACTAGATATCCTTTAGTCAATGAAGAATTCAAAGATATGCCTTATTTACTTATTTTATTTTAGTAACTTAATTTCATTAAAAAAATAAACTATCCATGACTTAACTACTATTATTATTCCAAATTACATTAAATTAATAATCTTATTAAAGTACAATCCTTTTGGCCCATTACAAACCTAGTCCATGCATTATCAAGATTAACAGCTTCTCAATATTTTCATTCCAACAACACCAATACTGTGGGTTAATAAATATTTATTATTTATTATCATCATTATATAAACAAGGTACTCTAGGAAAACAATACTATGCTACAACCAAGGGAAAACTTGAGTCTAACAACATCTTTCTAAGTCAAGAATTAGGGAATGGAATGTAGATAAAAACAGAAAATATCCTTTGCCCCTTAAACAAATTCATAAGAGAGAATCACATATCCTAACATAACATCAATAGGTAAGCCTAGATTCAACCCATTACATCATCATCAATTCCATCCCCAACACACTATGGCATATATTGATGTATCTCTCCAACACATGCATCAACTGCTTCTATATCATCTATTCCCCCCCCCCCACCCACATATCACATCAACCATCCCTAGATCAGCAATATCCTTGGATCATATCACATCTGGGAATCCCCTCCTGATATCCAATCTCATTGTGATCCCACATCCATATCACATCATAAAACTTGTTGGAAACAATTCACAACCAATATGATCGTATAGTCCCTAAAACAAGTATTTTAGCCTATAGACATAAGGGAGCTATCACAGATCCAAAATCAAGGTACTCGATAATCACATGAAAAAGAGAAACATAGAGCCTAAAATTTACTTTTATCAATCAACCATTTTTATCCCAAGTTTAATTTATCAATTAGTTGTTCATATGATCTAAATATGGGGAACCTAAGAAATAAAGATATAACAAGATATCAAAGATTAAATATACTCTCTAGCATTTAAACCAGTTTCATTAAACTGTTAGATGTACAATTCCAATAGAACATTCCTTTTTTATTATAAATAATCTTAAATATGATACACATTATACCTAAATTTCATTAACACATTTATGATCATATTTAATTATATATGATCGTTTCATCAATTTGATCATTATTAAAATACATTAAACACTTGATTCATTATAAACATTCGAATTATTTAATTCCTAATCCAATTAATTATCAATTAATTGTGAATTTAATTTATTTATCAGTTTAATCATGAATCTCCATGAATAGGAACATGATAAAAATGAATATAATATATATCACAATATCTATAAAACTAATAGGAAAACCATTATCATGGTACATTTCACAATAACATGAGATCACAAAATAATTATTTATTAATCTGTAGAATAGATATTTGAAAAATTCCATTTCCATATAAAGGACTAAACCACGATCAATTTATTAATTCATGTAAATAAATATTAAATGATATAATCCACTACCTAAAAGTAATTAACCTTATTTACATGAGAAAAATCAATATTAAAGTTCTATGGTCACCTCTCCCATAAAGAAAATACAATACCCAAAAGTGTTCATGAAAGTAATAGTGAAAACAATAAAGAACCCTTATTATAATAGGTAAGACCAAAAACCATATCATGGAAAGATGAAACAAGAGGAAATGAGACTAATTAAAGAGAAACCACAATAAAATGAAGAATCAATAAACCTTGTATCCCCAAGGATCAAAGATAGAAGACAAGGATTGATCCCTATATAAGGAATCCCCAAACACCTACAAATAGAGACAATGACTTCATAGAGTTTGATAAAATTCCATTGGTTTCAATAACTCTTGAGTCATTGTAGCATTTTATGGTGCACTCTACATGTCATTTACACAGCATGAAACCCCTATTTAAATTGTTTAAATATCAAGCTTTAGATGTCACTAAAAATTTTGTATCCTTTATCAAATTAATCCTAAACTATTACTCATAATTTAACACCCTCAGAACTAGAAATAACAATCCATAAAATTTTAATACATGATGTGAAAAACATTTACACAATTTTTATTCTACATAATTATAAATTCTAGTGGTATATCCCACATAGACTTGATTTAGGACCTCTAGATCTCTACAAGATTCAGAAATGTGCAAAGGTTCGAAAAACATGGGTCCTTTCTCATCTAGATATTGTATGAGTGACACATGCCTATCATGGGGTGTGGTAAAAACAATTATTTACTAATTTTAAATATAGTATAGTGATTAAACTTGTTTTTCTTGAGAGTGGAGGTAACAAAAATCTAGATGTCACTTAAAATAAGAGAATAATGTGGCGATTGTTTTAGAAATTGTTTGATTTTGAAAATTCAAGAAGGAAAATAAAAAAAGGAAAGTAATTTCGATAAAATTTAAAAAAAAATGACCGAAAATTATTACATGACATGGTGATTAGTTCAAGTTTGGTTATCCCATTTTAATTCAATCATATTTCAACTTATCCACTTATCTTATGTTAGGTCGATAAAAGAAAGAATCCAAAATCCCTTCTTCCCACTCCCTTGGTCAAATAATAATGGTGAGAATAGTATTTACTCTAATATCAAATTCATCAATTATCCTTATATTATGTGTTAATGTTGTATCTAATGAGCTCATTTGACATATGAAATTCTTAATTATATCTACTTTATCCTAATAAATCATGAAACTTTCACTACTTTTCACACACGTACTCGGGATCACTGAGTACATAACCAAGAAGAACTAAACTATTCTGTTGTATATAGACCAGATCTGAGTGGAGGGATAAATTTATCATTGAAAAAATAAAGAAAAATAGAATAATAAATCAATTAAAACCGTACATGATAATAAAAACCTTTATAATAAATTGAAACTGATTTCATAGAAGAGGGATAAGGATCTTAAAACATTAATTCCAAGAACTCATGAATTACTAAAAGTAAAACCTATCCTTCCCCAATCAATCATAATTTCACCCTACCATGTTAATGGTAACTATGAATAAGTGGGAAGAAGAACTCATTAAAAACAAAGAATAATTAAGGATAGAAAACAACGAATAGAAAATTTTCTCCTCTAGAATCCTTCCTCTAGATGTTTTCTTATGTTCTTCCCACCAGATGGATGAAAATCGCTGAGGTTTCTTGTTATAAAATTTTTATAATTATATTGGATATTGACCCTCATAATTTAAAGTCATTGGATAGTTTTAATGAATGATATTTCAAAATATATGAACATTGATTTTCCTAACCACCATACATTGTTTCATGCACTCCACATGGACTCGATCAAAGGATTCCTTAATAAAATCCTTAATTTATGAAAATTATTTTGAACTATCCATTTTTAAATTTATAAAATTTATTTTGAACCATCCATTTTGAGTAATCTTTCAAAAATAGTTGGATGCACATCATTTTATGGTTGGAAATATGATATATACTTGATTTTATATGGTGGGCTCTATTCTGCCAGCTAGAAATATTTATCCACTTGATTGATTTTTCTGGGCCATTGTGTGCAAAATAAGTTCTTTGTAAAAAAGACCAAAATAAAGACCACATGAAAGGAAAACATAAAAAGGAATCACTTAAATTCGATATTGTCACACCCCGACCTCGGATACTCCATCCTTTTATTTATTTCTCGATGATGGAAATTTTGGTTGAGGTTCGGCTTGGGTGTCCAACAAAATTCCTTGAGTTTTTGTTGTATTGGTTTTCTTCTAAACTTATTCTTGGTTATTGAGAATGTTGTGGGATGAAAGTGGCATGTTGGAGAATTTATGATGTCGTCAGTGTCTCCATATTGTGTTTAAAACATTCGAGGATCATTGGGTGAACTCCCCAAGTGTTTGCGGTGTAATTTGGGGGGTTTTAGAGAATTTAAGGGGTTGCATGGTTTGAGAACGGCCTTACCAAACCGTGAAACCTAACCATGCGATGTTGCAAGAGTTTCAAGTAGCCCTCGCATGGTTTGTGCACGGTTTGACAAACCGTGCAGCCACTTGCTTGCTTTATAACTTTTGATGTGAAACTCCGATTTGAGTGATTCCACCTCCAAAATTAAACCCTATCTATTTGGAATCGATCAGAGCATCCTAAACATCCTTCATACTTCGTTTTGGGATTATTTTGGGGATATTTATCAAAAAAGGTTGGTGATTCTTCCTGTTTCTGTCATCAAATCTTCTCTCCTTCTCTTTCCCTCTTTGTTCTAGGGTTTTCTTTGGGAATTTTCTTCCATGGATGAAACATAATGTCTAGTGTTTATGTTTGGATTGTTTTTTTTGTATATAGGGTGTGTGAATGGTCCGTGGGGATTATATCTCTCCTTCCTTGAAGTCTCATCACATTCTCACATCATTGAGGTAGGTGTTTCCATGATTTTCCTTTCCATTGCAAACCCTTAATGCTTGAATGCTTTGGATTAATTTTTAAACATGATTGACACCTCCATATGTATTATAGTTAACTTTTTGTGGTGTTTTTACATTGGTTACAATTGTTAAAAATATATTTTGGAAGAAGTCCTTGATTATGTCTATGTGTTGGTTCCTAAGAAGTGTTTGATAAAATTTCTTTTGGTTTATAAAAAGGAAATTGAGACCTTGTTGTATTTTTTGGACTTGGTTTTATATATTTTATTAGTTGAAACATGAATTAGATAATTTAATGTGATTGGGGTGCCTATTTATGTCTTGATTATTTACAGAGAAATGCTTTGGAAAAGTTCTTCGGGTTTTTGAAATGTTTGTGAGAGATGTTACAATTGTGTTGGTTTAAAGGGAAGTGGAATTTCTATAAAAATGTTATTGGGTATTCTTATGGATCATCAAATTGTGTAATTTGATGTTTTCACATCCATGTGTCAACTAGGTGCTCACATGGAAGAGAAATCAAGTGAAAATGACACTTAAAAAAAGGTTGTTACACATGAACCTCGATTTCTCAAATCTTTTATCTTCCCTCTCTCCAATTACATTCCTTATAAAATAGATCTTTGATTTTTAAATTGTGTGTTGGTATTTGATGTGGCTTTAAATTGATTTTTTTTCTTTAAAATTTGAACCGTGGGGCATTTTGGGACACAGTTGATTTCAAATGGTATAATGGCCTATTTGGATTTGTATACTTTTCAATGGTTTTAGAAATGATTTCGAACTACTTTGGTAAATGTATTTTGGTGCGTCATATTGAAGTCCCATTTGGCATTGTACTTTTAAAGGTGATGTTTTGTGTTGATTTTAGAAAATAATGTGATTCAAAAAACATGAATTCCCGGTGGGAAACTTTGAACATTTTATGAATTGTTTTGAATGTTAAATGGTGTGATGGATCAGTTGGAACTTTGTTGATATGAAATGATCAGATGTGTATTTAGGGGAATATTGTAATGTTTGTGTTGATTCTTTTAAATGAAGAGGTTTTGATTATTTTATGCCCATTTAACAACTTAAGTTTTTTGAAAAGGGTTCCAAATGCTTTTAATGAGTTGCATGGTATGACGGCCCCGTTGGCATTTTGTTAATGTGAGATGATTAGATGTGTATATAAGGCACTCTTGTCTAGTGTAAACCTTTATGGGTGAACTTATAGTAAGTGTCTGTGTTTGTGGAAGCCAAGTGCGGTGAGATGAGTCACACGTATGAGGGCCTTCCAACTTACACAATATTATTATAACCACCATGGGTTCCTAGGCGTCTTCTAGATGATCGAGTGATGGTTGTTGATCAACCACGATTAGATGGGTTGGAACCCCCTAGATTTTTTTAGGCTATGCGGGCTTTGCCACTGGATTGGTCAGTTAGGGTGGCCAATTGTTTATAAACTTATGAGATTCACTGTAAGCCGAGAGGTGGTTCCGAAACAAAGTACGTCCAGGGGTCTTCTAGGGATGTTTAGGATCACCCATGGTTACTGGATTATTTACATTTCGTGTTTACTTTCTTTTGCATTGATTGTTAATTTGTTCAGTTTATTTATTTTCATAATAACCCTACTGTTATTGATTTGGGTTTTTATCTAAAATGAAGTCTATTTTTAATGTGGAAACATGGTGTGCGTAATTTGGAAAAAAAGGAATAAAAAGTCTTCATTTTTAAAAAAGGAAGAAATCCTATTTTTATATCCTTATTTTCAAAATAGTGTTAATGGATTGTTTTTGGAAAGGAATCACATTGAATCTTTGGTGATTTCCGGCTGAGCTATCTAGATCACACCCTACTTGTACCATTCGGTGTCGGTAGACCCGAACTATTTTGCAGGTTCAGATTTTGTTTAGGTTTTTCTAGTTCGAGTATTTCATGGAGCATGGTTGTTTTATGGTTGGAGGTGACCAATAGGTCAGATGGAGATCACTCTAGTAACAGATTTTTTTATATCTTCTGGTTCCTTCTGTGTTAGATTTATTTAGTTGTATTTGTATTGGACCAGATTTTTATTTTATTAAGATTCAGTTGTGGTCAGTTCTGCAGCATCTTCAATGTTGTTGTTTTTTGATCCTATTATTATTGGGCTATATCGTTCCCTCTTGTTTTATTTTGATGCCCGACACTGGTTTCCATCCCGGGGGGATAGGGAACACCCCTTGGGACATGTTGCTGATCGGCTCGAGTGACCGGTTGAAGGTCAATACCGTTTGGTTCATAACAAAATGGTATTAGAGGAGGTACTTGATATTTGGGGTGTCTGGTAGATAGAGACTAGGGTTGTCGGTAATTGGGAGGTAGGTGCGGGGAGGGCGTCATGAACCCTTTCTCTTTTTGAACATCGAGTCACCAGCTGTAGTCCTGGATTGAGACTTGTGACCTGTGTTGTTTTGGAATTGAGGGATGAAAATGGAGGCGATATGGGTTATGTTGTGGCCTTACATGGGCTGGTGACCCATGTGAAGTCCAAGTTCCCAGTTTAAGGCCCTCCTAGTGTTATGACTTACTTTGGGCATGGCTCACCACCATGTTTATGGGTTAGGCATAGAAACTAATTCCTATATCAGGTTGTTTGTTGTTGGCTGTGTTTCGATTTGATATTGGTTTGTGTGAGATTGTTGAAAATGAAAGTGTATATTCAAATAGAAAATAATTTAAATGAACGTGCATTCTATCAAGTGGGTTTAAATTGGTAAAGTGGGTTTTGAAACATTGAAGGTGTTTTGGGTTTGATAATGTGAATGGAATGTGGCCCTTGGTATTTCTTATGGACATTGACATGTGTGTGGTTATATGTGGGAAGTGCGTATTGGCACATGATATTAGAGATTGATTGACACACATATAATAATTTATATGGTACCATGGGTTTGGTGTTGGAATTAAAGGTTTGGTATGATTTTCATAAGGTGGATTCTAATGAGAATATGATTTCAGAAATTAGTTTTTTTTGAAAAATGGGTTTTTGGTATTTGGGAATTATCCTCGAATGAAGTCAGTTTTGAGTTTTAAAAGGAAAATTATGTTTTTTGAAAAAGAATATTCAGTTGGTTTTTGTTTTTACTTTGCTTCTGAGCCAGATGGGTTCGGTTTGATTTGTTCCTTTTTGTTTGTGCTTCAGTTTGATATTGGATCTGGTATGTGATTTTCATGTCGTTCAAAAAAAATCCCCCCAGAAAGGTCCCGAAAGTTCTAAATGAGTCATGCCCGGTTCCTTTTCCTCCACAAGTTTTTCTTGTTTTCAATGGTGATTGAGATTTTCTTAAGGCTGTGCAGTGGGTTGAGGAAGTAAAGAATGTTTTTTAATTCATTGGGAACTCCCGATACTGTTAGAGTCATTGAAGTCCAAAGGTTGTATGGGGTTCTAGCCTTGGACTTGTGGGGGTTTGGTTTCCCCATCAACGATTTAAGGTGGCATGTCGTGAGAGGTGTTTAAGGCCACTTTTATCTAATGGTTCATACCATAGAAGGTGAAGAAGAGGAAGGTGGAAGAGCTATGGGACGTTTGGTAGGGTCAGCGATCATTAAAGTCTTATATTGAAAATTTTAGAGAGTTGGTTCCATTCTCTTTGGAAGTTGCATCGGAGGATCTGATAAAGGCACCCCTCTTTGTCTGGGGTCTTCGTCCTCAAATTACAAAGAAATTTCTCTCATTAGGTGAAACCTATTTCGATAGGTTGGTGGATAAGGAAATCATTGACGAGATTGTTTTTGGGGTGTAACCAGTGGTTGTTGGTTCTTGTGAAGCTTCCTCATCTAGTGAGTATAGTGTGCCGGGGAAACTGGTTTCTGAAAAACATCATTTGTTGGCTCCAACTTGTAGTTCTTGGGACCGTTTTCTTGTATGTTTCTAGTGTGGCCGATTTGGTCACTCAAATCCATATTGTTGTATTCCTTGGAAGACTTTTTGCTGTTTTGGCCATTGGGTTTATATGAATGAGTTCTTTAGGGGTTTTTTCTGAAAAAGATGTCTTGATCGGATGATGTGTTTCATGACTGTGAGGCTGGAGATGCTTCAGCCATCAGATCCCCAACCACAGGTCTTGGGGTGAAGCTCACGCACAGTCAGGAGTGACAGGGGGTGTGAAACCCAACCTAGTTTTTTATGTGTTGGAATGGAAATGTTTAACATCTCCTTGTTCTTGGTGCCTTGATTTTTTATGTTAACCATTGTGGTAATGGTGTGATGAACTAGATCTCTTGAAACCCAAATATTTGAGTCAATCTGAATATGACCCTGGAAAATATTCATTCTCCATTGAGTGTGTCTTGACTTTGCGTAGGACGATTGTTGTTTTATCATTCATCAATGCTTGTTTGGAGATTCTTGAGTTTTGTAGAATTGGTTTATTGTGGGTTCAGTTTGTTTGGGAGGTTCCCTATTTTAGTGGTGGTAGTGTCCAACAACGATGTGGAAGTTTATGTTTGACCTCAGTCGAGGTTTTTGGTTTCTAAAATTTTACAAGATTTTTACATTTGGAGCACCATTACCGCACAGTTACCGCACGACTAATCAAAATCGTGTGGCCCTAGCCAGGCGGATAGAACCTACTGCACATCCAGCACATGACCATCCATTATGTCTTATAACCATGTGTCTTTGTGTAATTTTTGGGCAGAGGTGTTGGCACGGTTGGCACAAGGTTTTGAAACTATGTGCCCAAGCCATGCGGGGTGCGCCATTCTTCCAGTAGCTCGCGCACGGTTGGCGCACGATATGGAAAATTGTGCAGCGATACTGTGCAAGCTATCCAACAATTTAAAATATTGAAGCCTCTCTTCTGGGTTGCAGTGTGGGTATTTTTTGGGGTTTAGATGTTGTTCGTATTAGTTGAGTTCTTGTGGTGGGGAGTATAACGACCCACACTTTACATACATTGTTAATACTTCAAAATTGAATCACTCTTATTACAACATATGACAAAACCACAAAGGACCGTATAGGTATAGTGTCTTTAGAAACTGGGGAAACATAAACAACTGGTTCATAAATCTTCTACAGTGTCTCCCATTTATTTCATCATATCTATGGTCCCTTTTAGCATATTCTACTTAATATCCATCTTCCTGACCTGGGGAAAAGAAAACATAAAAGGGTGAGCTCAAATGCTCAGCAAGGGCAAATAAAGGAAATAAAAATCATATCATATCTTTATGAAAATCAAAACCTGCAAAAGAGATCATAATATCTTAACATGGAATAAATCATAGAAGTGAAAATGAGATCCCCAAAATCATAACATAAAACTTGAAACTTTGTGTCATGCACACATAATCATGGAGATCATTTCTTGTTAGTCATGACTCATTGCCAAGACTATCTTAGTGGACAAAGTCCCTTTCTGAACCGAGTTCACTCCTCGTTTCAGTCCTGTATCACTGAACCGAAATAACCTTCCGTTCCAGCCATGTCTATCTCATGAGATATAAAATCTTTACCCAATTCATTGGAGGGAGATATAGGTCCCACCCATCTTATAATGAATCCTTTCTTATGTGTGCCACATAATCATAAAACATACATCATCGCATAACACATATAACAAAAATGGGATTCTTGAAACATCATGACATCATAAATCAATTCATATATGATAAAGGAATTCATAAACATAATTCCATCACAACATAGTCAAACCAATGTAAAAATATGGATAGAAACAGAACCCTTTATTATCTTAGATGGAAAATAATTTTGATAAAACACTTGAATTGAATTCTTGAGGAAAATATCCTTTCTTCTTCAAAAACATTTTTCCTTTCATAACATGTCATACAACTTTAAAATAAAAGAAGTTGATTAAAAATAAACTTGAAAACTTGTAAAGGAAGATTCTTTGAAGTAATGTTTTAAAAATCCATTCATGCCGTATAAGTTAAAAAAACATTCTTCGTACTTTTGTCGGAAAAGTCAAAAAGTACCTCGTACGGAAAAACGACAAAAGATTCCTTTCATATTCTTTACTAAAAACTCACCTAAGGGTAAAATTGGATTTAAACTATTTAAAGTGGATGGAGACAATATTACATATTGAGGGAACATGGATGTGGATGATAAAATACACCCCAGTAAATACTTACGAATAAACAATCTCGGATAAAAATGAGATTGTGATATTTCCCTTACCTTAGGTCCGATTTGCTTTGTTCGTGTCCGAAGCTCCTGTATAATGGTTTAAATAATGTTATTGACTTATTCCAGAATCATACATATTGATATGAGATCATATATGGTCATATTATTAGCTTCTTGTTAGTAATATTTCATTGTTACTTGTTACTCGGGTTTTTATAACTTTTTGTTCTTATGCGTGTTTTGTCGAATAAATTCTTATTCTTATCTTTAGGTTATAGATAATTCATTTCCAGAATGGTATTAGTGTAGTATATACCATATTCATTCATTCAATTCATTTATATAATCATTATGAAATGAAGATCATGTAGAACGAGTCGCATCACATCGTGGAGACGGTATTCCGTACGTACGCACGAGTGATGATATCGTTCCTATGATCGTGGAATTGTATTGGAGTATATATATATATTATTTCAGTATCAATATTACTTAATAATAATCATATATAGTTACTCATTACACCATTATACCCATCCTTGTAAGGTGATGGTGGAAAATAGATTACACCACGGCGTGGAGACGGTATTCCGTACGTACGCACGCGCGGTGATTTCATTTTTTCCGTAGGATGGATAGAAGGTGAATTAGGGTTGTTTCATATTTATAATAACATATCAGTATGTAAGTAATACTGATGTTATTACTTTATCATGAAACAACTAAAGAAGAAGAAGTTGAAGAAGAATGAAATTGAAAAGATCGGTAATGGATATTACCTCTTCTTTGGAACGCCTCTTTGAATCCTCCACTTAAGGAACTAAGATTGGTCTTTGGAGAAGACCAGGACCTCTAGGATTATTCTAGGGAAGTGGAGAGGAGAAAATGGCAGGGGTTGGCCGAGCTTGAGTGCTCAAATTGGTGTGAGGAGGAGGGGGAGGAGGTGCCCTTTTATAAGGGAGGAGAGGGGCACCTTAGGAATATCTCAAAATATTATTTTATATTAAAGTCAAAATCGGTTTATAATGGTTCCAAAGGGTCTTATTTCGAAGCCAAAGTGGGGATGGGTCGAAATCCTATCAACCAATAGAATTTAGACAAGTTTAGGGTATTATTTTAACCTTATCAATTAGATTTAACTCTAAGTTAAATAATTTAACTTTTACCATGACTTTTTGTTTTCTTTCACTATATGGTTAATACACTTACTATAACATGCCAAACGAACCCCAAATTGTTTATTATTAAAATATATATCCTTATCTAAGTCATTTGGCCGAACTTTAGATTTTTAGGAATAAAATAACAATTAATAATATAATATTTGATTTAAAAACTATTTTGTGTCAATTTTGACACTATTTGATATATGATTTTTGTCAAAGTCATAACAGAATTATATGTTCGAACCAAGTTGATTAAATCAATACTAATATATCATAGTAACCTAGAAAATTAGTGGAATTCATAAAAAGTCTCAAATTACATTTATTTTGGTATTTATATTATCAATTTTGTCAATATTTCATTAATAAGATAATTACTACATCATCTTTGTGTCATAAATAAATTAAATTATTTGATGTCTAAAAATTACAAATAAAATACCATCATGTAGGAAATCTTTTTAGCTTTCTAATGAATATTTACAATCGAATTTATCTTATGTATAACCCTATATTAAAAATGATTTACTTATTAAACTTTGATTTTAACTATTTTAATCCTTCTTTAAATAAATTAATAATAAATGTCCTAATCTAATCCAAGTGGGCCTAAATGGTCATATTTTATTCCTAAGTTTGTTTTTGGTCGAATTACACTTGTCCAATAGAATTAGGACATGTGTTAGGGTGATATTGATATCATATTTACCCTTAGTTACCCTATTTACTATTAACCGCGGTAAAAATAGTAAAAAGTTACTATTCACCAAAAAATTATTTTCATCTCATTGAACCACATTTTAGTCCTTGATATTAACCGTGTCTCTCGGATTTTTGAAATTCCATTCACAGAAGCGGTAAAATTAAGTTTTATGCAAAATTCAGTTTTTAACCTACCACTTAGTGGTTTCACTATTCATCAAAAATTGAAAGTTTTCAGAAAAATACCAAAATTTCACCCTAGGCTAATTTCGATATTCTGAGTCCAAAAATGAAGTCCATTTTGAAAAATAAAATTTATAAAATTTCAAAAAGTGGTTACTACTATTCATAACGGCTAGTTTTAATAGCATATTGTTGTTTAGTGAAACTCGGTATTGCGTACGACGCAAGCTATCGAGGAAGGTCGCGATTGCGTGTAAAGCAAGTCAAACAAGTGTTGCGTAGAAAAAGATTCCTTTGATAATTTATATAACATAAAAGTCTCGGGTGTTACATTCTACCCCCCTTAAAAATAATTTCGCCCTCGAAATTCGTCACTTTGCAACATACAAATGAGGATACTTCTCCCTCATCATATCCTCAAGCTCCCATGTAGCTTCTTCAAGTTGGTGGTTTCTCCATAAAACTTTCACCAAGCGAGTGGTCTTGTTTCGTAGGACTTTTTCGCTACGATCCAGAATCTCTATCGGCTGTTCTTCATAAGAAAGATCTTGCTCCAGTGGTACAACTTCTGAGCTGAGTACATGTGAAGGATCTGGTATGTACTTTCTCAGGAGAGATACATGGAACACATCGTGAACTTGAGAGAGATTCGGTGGAAGCGCCAATCGGTAAGCTACCTTCCCAACACGATCCAGTATTTCAAAAGGACCGATATATCTAGGGCTCAACTTCCCCTTCTTTCCAAATCTCATAACCCTCTTCCAGGGAGATATTCGTAAGAACACTTTATCGCCCACTTCAAACTCTAGGTCTTTTCTTCGGTTGTCGGCATAACTTTTCTGTCGACTTTGAGCTGCTCTTATGTGTTGTTGAATAGATCTAACCTTTTCTGCCATTTCATCAACGAGATCAGGTCCTAATAGCTTTCTTTCCCCAACTTCATCCCAGCAAGTTGGAGTCCTGCATTTCTTTCCATAGAGAGCTTCATAAGGAGCCATCTGAATACTGGAGTGAAAGCTATTATTATAAGAAAATTCCACCAAAGGTAGGTGTTGATCCCAACCTCCTTTGAAATCCATAGAGCAAGCTCTCAACATATCTTCTAGGGTTTGAATTGTTCTCTCAGACTGACCGTCTGTCTGGGGATGATAAGCAGTGCTGAAACTCAACTCTGTATCCAGAGTATGCTGAAGACTTCGCCAGAACTTCGAGGTAAATCTCGGATCTCGATCAGATATAATAGAAAGTGGTACTCCATGCAATCTTACCACTTCCTTTACATATATCTTGGCAAGCTGATCTAGAGAGAAATCCTCTCTAATAGCAATGAAGTGTGCAGACTTTGTAAGACGATCAACTATGACCCAGATAGCATTATTGCCTTTGGATGTTTTAGGAAGTCCTGTGACAAAGTCCATAGTGATGTTTTCCCATTTCCATTCGGGTATGGGTAATGGTTGTAACATCCCCTTAGACTTCTGTCTCTCAGCTTTAACTTGTTGACAAACCAAGCATCGAGAGACATATTCAGAAACATCTCTTTTCATGCCATCCCACCAGAAGTACTCTTTCAGGTCCCTATACATCTTCGTGCTTCCAGGATGAATAGAGAATGAAGAACTATGAGCCTCATCCAGCAGCTCTTTCTTTAATTCGGGGATGGGAGGAACACAAACCCGATTCCTGAACTTTATTATCCCATCACAACCAAGGTTGAATTCAGGAACATTTCTCACCTTCTTTTGTAACTCGACATCTTCTTTCTGTGCCTCTTTAATCTTCACATGTATAGATGGTTGAACATTCATTTGGGAAAGATAAGATTTTTCCCTTTCCATTATAATTCCAAGATCCATCCTTTGTAAATCCATAAATATTGGATCTTTTGTGATCCTCATCATGGATAAACTAGCATGGTCTTGTCGACTTAATGCATCTGCCACCTTGTTTGCTTTCCCAGGGTGGTAATGGATTGAGCAGTCATAATCCTTAATCAGCTCCAACCATCTTCTTTGGCGCATATTCAACTCCTTTTGTGTGAAAATATACTTTAAACTTTTATGATCAGTATAAATATCACACCTTTCACCATAAAGGTAATGCCTCCAAATCTTTAATGCAAAGATTACCGCAGCCAACTCCAAATCATGTGTTGGGTAATTTTGTTCGTGGATTTTCAACTGTCGTGAGGCATAAGCTATCACCATATCATTTTGCATAAGAACACACCCCAATCCCTTCTTGGATGCATCACTGTAGATCACAAACCTTTCTCCACTACAAGGCAGTGTGAGCACAGGTGCACTGGATAACCTTCTTTTCAACTCCTTGAAATTCTCTTCACATTCCTCTGTCCAGACAAACTTAACTCCTTTCCGAGTCAACTTGGTGAGTGGATTAGATAATCGTGAAAAATCTTTTACAAAACGTCGATAATATCCAGCCAAACCAAGAAAACTTCGGATCTCAGTTACTGTTGTTGGTCTTGACCATCTTTCGATAACCTCTGTTTTTGCTGGATCCACAGATATCCCCTCTTTTGAGATTATATGACCCAAAAATGCAACTTTTTGAAGCCAAAATTCACACTTGGTAAATTTGGCATAAAGCTTCTCTTTTCTCAGGGTCTTCAATATAATTCTCAAGTGATCTTCATGCTCTTCCTTGCTCTTTGAATAGACAAGAATATCGTCTATAAAGACTACCACAAATTGATCAAGATAGTCTCTAAAGACTCTATTCATTAGATCCATGAAGATAGCAGGGGCATTAGTAAGACCAAATGGCATCACTATAAATTCATAGTGTCCATACCTTGTACGGAAAGCCGTCTTTGGTATATCCTCCCTTTTGACCCTTAATTGATGATACCCTGAACGAAGATCAATCTTGGAAAAGTATTGAGCTCCGCGTAGTTGGTCAAATAAGTCATCAATGCGTGGGAGAGGATATTTGTTCTTGATAGTGATCTTGTTAAGTTCTCGATAATCAATGCAGAGTCTCATTGATCCATCTTTCTTCTTAACAAATAGAACAGGTGCTCCCCAAGGTGACGCACTAGGGCGTATGAATCCCTTATCAAGATTCTCTTGGAGTTGCTTCTTCAATTCCTGCAACTCAATTGGGGCCATTCTATAAGGTGTCTTTGAAATAGGCAAAGCACCCGGTACGAGTTCTATTGAAAACTCAACTTCACGATTTGGTGGAAGACCCGGCAATTCCTCTGGAAAGACATCATCAAACTCCCGTACAATGGGCATATTCTTAATCGTGAGTTTCTCACCAACCATTTGAGATAAATAACCTTCATTTAGTGGAATCAATACCCATAAGATGGAAGAAATTTCCACTGGAAGGTTATGTTCATCCTTGCATTGATAGACGATCGTAGGTTCATCTGGAATATGAAATGTGACTTCCCTTCTTTGGAAATTGATATGAGCTCCATGTAGAGAAAGCCAATCCATGCCAAGAATCACATCAAATTCCACTAAAGGAAGGATCACAAGATTTGCAGGAAGCACTTTCCCACAAACTTCGATCGGAGAAGAATTATAAACTTCTGATGCGATTGATGTGCCATTAGGTGTTGTCACAGCTAACTCAACATCTAATTGTTGAGGTAATACGGTGATACCCTTAGAAAATTTTTCAGAAATAAAAGAGTGGGTGGATCCAGAATCAAATAAAACATTTGCTACTTTAGAGTGGATGGTAAGTGTACCTTTCACCACATCGTTATCGTACTCCACATCGCTGATAGAAATTGCATGTGACTTTCCTTTGTCTTTAGCCTTAAGAGTTTGTTGACGTCGACCATCATCATCAACCCTTGGATTTGGGCATTGATTGGCATAATGCCCCATCTCCTTGCACTTGAAACATTGAAGTGTAGCAGGTTCATTCTGTGTATCCCTTCCTTTGTTTGCATCATTAGACATCTTCTTCCCATTATCACGGCATTCAAATGCCCGATGACCTTCCTTTCCACATTTAAAACATTTACTTGTCCCTTTAAGACAACTCCCTCCATGTTTCTTTCCACACTTTGAGCATAAGGGAAAGTTCATCTTCTTTTCCATGTGCTCTTTAGATTTTTCTTTGAATTCCATCTTCCTCTTCTTATCAAACCCATGTGACTGATGGGTTACTCCAATCTCCATCTCGACTTTGAGAGCACATCAAACGATTTCCTCGTAGCTATTGAAGTCCCTTATGGCTAACGCCCTTCGAAGACTTGGTTTTAAGCCACTAAAGAATCGATCGATCTTACTCTCAGGTTGGATAATAATACCAGAAGCGTACCTTGCAAGTCTTGTAAAATTTGCTTCATAGGTACTAACAGATTCATCATCCCTTTGCTTCAGTTCAAGGAACTCTTTCTCCATCTTTGTTCGGAGAATACGAGGGAAGTACTTATTGAAAAATAAGTTCTTGAACTCGTCCCATTCCATAGACTCAATTTCATCCCTTTGCCTCGTATTCTTAACAAGATTCCACCATTGATCCGCATCTCCTTCCAAACGATACACTGCTAGGATGACTTTATCATGCTCAGAACATTGAAGAACTGAAAATATCTTTTCAGTAGTACTAATCCATTGTTCAGCAACTAATGGATCAGTAGACCCGCTGAAAGATGGTGGACGCTGCCTCATGAAGGATTCAACAGAATGTTGCTCCCTTCTTTGTTCGTTTGGAAATCCTGCATGATTCATAGCTTGAGAAAGTTGTGTGAGCATGGCTACAAGATTTTGCATTCCAGCTCCCATATCGTTTGGTTGCTCAGGGGGACAATCATTGCATTGCCCATCGCATTCCGCATTAACACGGTTCCTTCGGGTTCCAGCCATTGACTAAAACCAAGAAGAATAGTGTGAGCAACACTAATTATAATAGGAAACCACATAATTCAAGAATAAAATTTTCATGCTTAAGGTCTTATCCTAGGTTATTCAAGGCCATTTCTAAAACACTAAGATTGTGTTCTATGCTTAGACTTATCCTTAGGGTTCTTACTAAGGCTTTCACATCCTAGTTTCCAAAGGTTGACTATACCTTTCCTCTGATACCAACTATAACGACCCACACTTTACATACATTGTTAATACTTCAAAATTGAATCACTCTTATTACAACATATGACAAAACCACAAAGGACCGTATAGGTATAGTGTCTTTAGAAACTGGGGAAACATAAACAACTGGTTCATAAATCTTCTACAGTGTCTCCCATTTATTTCATCATATCTATGGTCCCTTTTAGCATATTCTACTTAATATCCATCTTCCTGACCTGGGGAAAAGAAAACATAAAAGGGTGAGCTCAAATGCTCAGCAAGGGCAAATAAAGGAAATAAAAATCATATCATATCTTTATGAAAATCAAAACCTGCAAAAGAGATCATAATATCTTAACATGGAATAAATCATAGAAGTGAAAATGAGATCCCCAAAATCATAACATAAAACTTGAAACTTTGTGGCATGCACACATAATCATGGAGATCATTTCTTGTTAGTCATGACTCATTGCCAAGACTATCTTAGTGGACAAAGTCCCTTTCTGAACCGAGTTCACTCCTCGTTTCAGTCCTGTATCACTGAACCGAAATAACCTTCCGTTCCAGCCATGTCTATCTCATGAGATATAAAATCTTTACCCAATGCATTGGAGGGAGATATAGGTCCCACCCATCTTATAATGAATCCTTTCTTATGTGTGCCACATAATCATAAAACATACATCATCGCACAACACATATAACAAAAATGGGATTCTTGAAACATCATGACATCATAAATCAATTCATATATGATAAAGGAATTCATAAACATAATTCCATCACAACATAGTCAAACCAATGTAAAAATATGGATAGAAACAGAACCCTTTATTATCTTAGATGGAAAATAATTTTGATAAAACACTTGAATTGAATTCTTGAGGAAAATATCCTTTCTTCTTCAAAAACATTTTTCCTTTCATAACATGTCATACAACTTTAAAATAAAAGAAGTTGATTAAAAATAAACTTGAAAACTTGTAAAGGAAGATTCTTTGAAGTAATGTTTTAAAAATCCATTCATGCCGTATAAGTTAAAAAAACATTCTTCGTACTTTTGTCGGAAAAGTCAAAAAGTACCTCGTACGGAAAAACGACAAAAGATTCCTTTCATATTCTTTACTAAAAACTCACCTAAGGGTAAAATTGGATTTAAACTATTTCAAGTGGATGGAGACAATATTACATATTGAGGGAACATGGATGTGGATGATAAAATACACCCCAGTAAATACTTACGAATAAACAATCTCGGATAAAAATGAGATTGTGATATTTCCCTTACCTTAGGTCCGATTTGCTTTGTTCGTGTCCGAAGCTCCTGTATAATGGTTTAAATAATGTTATTGACTTATTCCAGAATCATACATATTGATATGAGATCATATATGGTCATATTATTAGCTTCTTGTTAGTAATATTTCATTGTTACTTGTTACTCGGGTTTTTATAACTTTTTGTTCTTATGCGTGTTTTGTCGAATAAATTCTTATTCTTATCTTTAGGTTATAGATAATTCATTTCCAGAATGGTATTAGTGTAGTATATACCATATTAATTCATTCAATTCATTTATATAATCATTATGAAATGAAGATCATGTAGAACGAGTCGCATCACATCGTGGAGACGGTATTCCGTACGTACGCACGAGTGATGATGTCGTTCCTATGATCGTGGAATTGTATTGGAGTATATATATATATTATTTCAGTACCAATATTACTTAATAATAATCATATATAGTTACTCATTACACCATTATACCCATCCTTGTAAGGTGATGGTGGAAAATAGATTACACCACGGCGTGGAGACGGTATTCCGTACGTACGCACGCGCGGTGATTTCATTTTTTCCGTAGGATGGATAGAAGGTGAATTAGGGTTGTTTCATATTTATAATAACATATCAGTATGTAAGTAATACTGATGTTATTACTTTATCATGAAACAACTAAAGAAGAATAAGTTGAAGAAGAATGAAATTGAAAAGATCGGTAATGGATATTACCTCTTCTTTGGAACGCCTCTTTGAATCCTCCACTTAAGGAACTAAGATTGGTCTTTGGAGAAGACCAGGACCTCTAGGATTATTCTAGGGAAGTGGAAAGGAGAAAATGGCAGGGGTTGGCCGAGCTTGAGTGCTCAAATTGGTGTGAGGAGGAGGGGGAGGAGGTGCCCTTTTATAAGGGAGGAGAGGGGCACCTTAGGAATATCTCAAAATATTATTTTATATTAAAGTCAAAATCGGTTTATAATGGTTCCAAAGGGTCTTATTTCGAAGCCAAAGTGGGGATGGGTCGAAATCCTATCAACCAATAGAATTTAGACAAGTTTAGGGTATTATTTTAACCTTATCAATTAGATTTAACTCTAAGTTAAATAATTTAACTTTTACCATGACTTTTTGTTTTCTTTCACTATATGGTTAATACACTTACTATAACATGCCAAACGAACCCCAAATTGTTTATTATTAAAATATATATCCTTATCTAAGTCATTTGGCCGAACTTTAGATTTTTAGGAATAAAATAACAATTAATAATATAATATTTGATTTAAAAACTATTTTGTGTCAATTTTGACACTATTTGATATATGATTTTTGTCAAAGTCATAACAGAATTATATGTTCGAACCAAGTTGATTAAATCAATACTAATATATCATAGTAACCTAGAAAATTAGTGGAATTCATAAAAAGTCTCAAATTACATTTATTTTGGTATTTATATTATCAATTTTGTCAATATTTCATTAATAAGATAATTACTGCATCATCTTTGTGTCATAAATAAATTAAATTATTTGATGTCTAAAAATTACAAATAAAATACCATCATGTAGGAAATCTTTTTAGCTTTCTAATGAATATTTAAAATCGAATTTATCTTATGTATAACCCTATATTAAAAATGATTTACTTATTAAACTTTGATTTTAACTATTTTAACCCTTCTTTAAATAAATTAATAATAAATGTCCTAATCTAATCCAAGTGGGCCTAAATGGTCATATTTTATTCCTAAGTTTGTTTTTGGTCGAATTACACTTGTCCAATAGAATTAGGACATGTGTTAGGGTAATATTGATATCATATTTACCCTTAGTTACCCTATTTACTATTAACCGCGGTAAAAATAGTAAAAAGTTACTATTCACCAAAAAATTATTTTCATCTCATTGAACCACATTTTAGTCCTTGATATTAACCGTGTCTCTCGGATTTTTGAAATTCCATTCACAGAAGCGGTAAAATTAAGTTTTATGCAAAATTCAGTTTTTAACCTACCACTTAGTGGTTTCACTATTCATCAAAAATTGAAAGTTTTCAGAAAAATACCAAAATTTCACCCTAGGCTAATTTCGATATTCTGAGTCCAAAAATGAAGTCCATTTTGAAAAATAAAATTTATAAAATTTCAAAAAGTGGTTATTACTATTCATAACGGCTAGTTTTAATAGCATATTGTTGTTTAGTGAAACTCGGTATTGCGTACGACGCAAGCTATCGAGGAAGGTCGCGATTGCGTGTAAAGCAAGTCAAGCAAGTGTTGCGTAGAAAAAGATTCCTTTGATAATTTATATAACATAAAAGTCTCGGGTGTTACAGGGAGAACCCTCTCTTATTCTCCGCTTATCCTCATTAATGATTTTTGTTTTTTTCATGATCAGTCTAGTGTGACTTGTGGATTGAATAATCACCCTAGGTTTCATGTTCTCTTGGTTTTGATTAGGAATGTATTTGATTTTTGGTTATCTTTTGGCTGGGTGACTTTTTGGGGGCAGAAAGTGTCCGTGGTGGGGAGAATTGTCACACCCTGACCTCAGATACTCCTTCTTTTTATTTATTTCTCAATGTTGGAAATTATGGTTGAGGTTCGGCTTGGGAGTCCAACAAAATTCCTTGTGTTTTTGTGGTATTGGTTTTCTTATAAACCTATTCTTGGTTATTGATAATGTCGTGGGACGAAGGTGGAATGTTGGAGAGTTTATGATGCCGTCGGTATCTCCATATTGTGTTCAAAACATTCGAGGATCATTGAGTGAACTTACCAAGTGTTTGGGGGTGTAATTTGGGGAGTTTTGGCCAATTTTTGGGGTTTCAGAGTTTGAGAATGGGCTTCCCAAACCGCGCAACCTAACCATGCGAAGTTGCAAGAGTTTCTAGTAGCCCTCGCACAGTTTGTGCACGGTTTGACAAACTGTGCAGCCACTTGCGGGCTTTATAACATTTGATGTGGAACTCTGATTTGGGTGATTCCACCTCCAAAATGAAGCCCTCTCTATTGGGAATCTACAAGAGCAGCATACCCTTCATTCCTACTTCTTTTTGGGTTGATTTTAGGGCGATTTCTAAATAAATGTTGGTGATTCTACCTGTTTCCTTCATCAAATATTCTCTCCTTCTCTTTCCCTCTTTGTTCTAGGGTTTTCTTTGGGGATTTTATTCCATGAAAGAACCCTAATGTGTAGGGTTTATGTTTGGTTTGTTTTTATTTGGATATAGGGTGTGTGAATGGTCCATGGGGATTATATCTCTCCTTCCTTGAAGTCTCATCGCATTTGCACACCGTTGAGGTAGGTGTTTCCATGATTTTCCATTCCATTGCAAACCCTTACTGCTTGAATTCATTGGATTAATTTTTAAACATGATTCGCACCACCATATGTATTATAGTAAACTTTTTGTGGTGTTTTTATGTTGGTTAAAATTTTTAAAAATAGATTATGGATGGAGTCCTTGATTATGTCTATGTGTTGGTGCCTTGGAAGTGTTTGATAAAATTCCCTTTGTTTTATAAAAAAAATTGAGCCCTTGTTGTATTTTTTGGACTTTGTTTTATATATTGTATTAGTTGAAACATGAATTAGACCATTGAATGTGATTTGGGTGCCTATTTATGTCTTGATTATTTACAGAGAAATGCTTTGGAAAAGTTCTTTGGGTTTTTCAAATGTTCATGAGAGTTGTTAAAATTGTGTTTGTTTAAAGGGAAGTGGAATTTCTATAAAAATGTTCTTGGGATTTCTTATGTATCTTCAAATGGTGTAATTAGATGTTTTCACATCCATGTGTGAACTAGGTGCACACATGGAAGAGAATTCAAGTGAAAATGACACTTAAAAAAATGGTGTTACACATGAACCTCGATTTCTCAAATGTTTTCTCTTCTCTCCCTCCAATTATATTCCTTATAAAATGGATATTTGATTTATAAAATGTTTTTTGGTATTTTATGTGCCTTTGAATTGATTATTGTTTCTTTAAAATTTTAATTTTTGGGCATTTTGGGACATAGTTGGTTTCAAATGGTATAATGGCCCGTTTGCCTTTGTATACTTGTAAATGGTTTTAGAAATGATATGGAACTGCTTTGGTAAATGTATTTTGGTGCATAATATTGAAGTCCCAATTGGCATTATACTTTTTAAGGTGATATTTTGTTTTGATTTTAGAAAATAATGTGATTCAAAAAACATGAATGCCCGGTGGGAAACATTGAACATTTTATGAAATGGTTTGAATGTTAAATGTTGTGATGTACCGATTGGAACCTTGTTGATATGAAATGATCGGATGAGTATTTGGGGGCACATTGTATTTTTTGTGTTGATTCATTGAAATGACGATGTTTTGATTAATGTATTCCCACTTAACAACTTATGTTTTTTGAAAAGGGTTTCAAATGGTTTTAATTAGTTGCATGACATGACGACCCAGTTGGAATTTTGTTAATGTGAGATGATTTGATGTGTATATGGGGGCTCTTGTATAGTGTAACCCTTCATGGGTGAACGTATAGGAAGCATCTGTGTTTGGGGAAGGCAAGTGCGGTGAGATGAGTCACGCGTATGAGGGCCTTACTACTTACACAATTCTATTATAACCACCATGGGTTCCTGGGCGTCTTTTATATGATCGAGTGATGGTTTCTGATCAACCCTGATTAGACGGGTTGGTACCCCCTGGATTTTGTTAGGCCATGTGGGAATTTCCAATGGATTGGTCAGTTAGGGCAGCCAGTTGGTTATAGACTTAGGAGCTTCACCATAAGCCGATAGGTGGTTCCGAAACCGAGTACGTCTAGGGGTCTTCTAGGGATATTTAGGATCACCCATAGTTACTGGATTATTTACATTTCTTGTTTACTTTCTTCTACATTGATTATTAATTTGTTCAGTTTATTTATTTTCATAATCTCCCTGCAGTTATTGATTTGGGTTTTTATCTAAAATGAAGTCTATTTTTAATGTGGAATCATGGTGTGTGTAGTTCGGAAAAATGGAATAAAATGTGTTTATTTTTTAAAAAGGAAGAAATCATATTTTTATATCCTTATTTTCAAACTAGTGTTAATGGATTGTTTTTGAAAAGGAAACACATGGAATCTCTGGTGATTGCCTACTGAGCTATCTAGCTCACACCCTAATTGTACCATTCAATGTCGGTAGACCCGAACTATTTTGTAGGTTCAGATTTTGTTCAGGTTTTTCTAGTTAGAGTATCTCTTGTAGCAGGGTGGTTTTATGGTTGGAGGTGACCAAGAGGTCACATGGAGATCGTTCTAGTAGATGGTTTCTTTTTTTGTATCTTATCATTCCTTCAGTGTTAGTTTTATTTATTTGTATTCTGATTGGACCAGATTTTTATTTTATTGAGATTCAGTTGTGGTTAGTTCTGCAGCGTCTTCAATGTTGGTTTTTATTGATCCTATTATTATTGGGATAAATCATTCGCTCTTGTTTTATTTTGATGTCTGACACTAGTTGACATCCCGGGGGGAGCAGGAACGCCCCTCGGGACATGTTGTGGACGGACTCGGGTGACCAGTTGAGGGTCAATATGGGTTGTTTCATGATAGATAAGAAATGTAAAAGTTTTTACTAAAAACAGAAGCTCTAAAAAACTGTGAATGTCCTAGAATTACCCAATTTTCACAATTTAGCCCATAATTCACCAAAAACACTAAAATGATGAAAATATACTCAAATTGACTAATTGGTAGGGATTAAGTCATTGAAAAACAAATGTAAAATAATGAAAATATTAACTCTATCAATTCTTTGATACTTGACACTTGGACACTGGGATAAGTCAGCATCAAAATTGAAATCAAATGAAATTCAAAATACAAGCCCATTAGATCCATAAATTTGAGACCAAGAATTGAAAGATATCATATCTCATCAGAAATCATTATTTAATGTTATTCATTTTAGATCTTTCAATATATTTCCTCTTCATTTTTCTCTAATACACACAAAACACATACCTAACATTTCTTTTCACTCATCACATAAATGTCAATTTCTTTCACCAATGTATTTCCCATCCAAAATCATACAAGGGTCACCATAGGCATGATAAATTCATACATCTCCACCCTATGTGAGTCAAGGACATGTGTTTATCATTAGGACTTTTGAGGGTTGTTGTGTTTCTTTATATTGGTAGGATTAAGAGGTTAAAATTTATGATGCTGAATGTGGAGGGCTTGGACCTTTTTAAGAAAAACTGAATTATTCTAATTTTAAATCAAGTATGGTCTCCCCCTCATATCCCTTAGTAGAAAATAAACTACACCATAAAAAAATAAAGTAATATTCTCCTTGTTCAGTATCTCATCTGAAAACATTTCAATATTATCAAACATAATTTTCCTTGAATGCTCTAGAATAGGCACATATTTCTTCCTCCATTAGAAGCTCCAAAAATTCACAACTTCTCTTATCATGAAAGCTCTTGAAAGGCACATATTTCACTAGAGTGATATTTTATAGCAATATGAAAATATCTAAAATTTTAAATTTCACCCAAAGCATCTCCAAATGAGGTAGCACAATATGAGACCTCTTTCCCCACACTTAAATTCAACTAGATCATTTAATATTAATTCAAGTGGAGGTGGGATTGGAGAAATTGGTTTGTAATGTGGCTAACCTAATAAGAAGTTCAAGAATTCAATGGGTTACAAGGATTAAATGTACAATTTAGGAAAGAATGAAAAGGATTCTTTTAAAAAGGGGGATTTAAAACCAAATAAATGCCTCAATCATTTTAAAAAAAGATACCTAAACCCCTTATGATTTGATATGAATAAATAATATTCTAGTTAAATCGAACATGATTTTGTTCTCTCAATAATTGAGTTTAATGTAAAGAATATGAAAAAATGGTTCATAAGCTCATTGGAAAGTGATTTCAAAGATATGGAAAACAATATGTGGCATAGGATTCCAAAATCAGAGTACTTTTCATGAAATCTATAATGATATGACCTTGAAATGTAGTCATTATCATCAATCATTTAAGATTAGTTTCATGGAATAAATTGATTCTCTTGTGGGAATGGGATTCCGAAATGTAAAAGAGAATCATTTCTACTAAAAGTTTCTAAAACACACAAAAATTTAAAAAGAAACACAAAAAATCTTAAAAAATATACACACAATTTTGTTTTTCAAATAGGAAAACAATCAAAAAATAAAAATCCTAAAATACAGAGTTTTCCTCCCCCAAACACAAATGATGCAGTTTCTGCAGTGTATTAAAATAAATGTAACATATAATAATATTTTCAAAGTGAATCATAGAAAGAAATTATAAATGAGAGGTACAACCTGGTAATTTTTTTGATAAATAGAATGCAGGAGTGTGATCTCCTCCACTAGATCTAGTGTAATGGTACTACTGAATTTATTTAGACAATGTCCATTAATAGTGAATGTATCGTTCACTCTATCCTTCACAATCTGCACAACACAAAAATGATATACATTAGTAATTATAAATGAACCTTCCCGCCTGGAATGAAGTTTATCTATCATCAACTTGAGCCTGGAGTCGAATAACAACACCATGATTCTAAGATAGATGACTTTCAGTTAGATTAACTTGTCTCCTAAAAATATAATCAACTTTTCTCCTGGAAATATTTTCATAAAATACACATTTTTACAATTTTTTCAATATTCATGAGCATCTTTAAAAAATGTGTTCCAATAATGTTGAGATTATAAAACCATCCTGTTAATCCTATAAAGTCCAAAGTGGCCTCCACAAGCTTATTTGGGACCAAACATAATGATATAAGTAATTTCACTTTTTGGAAAACATTTTCTAATCACTTGTTCATTGAAAATCTCCCAAATAAATGGATCATTTGAGATGTAATATCTTGATATCGATTTCAACTTTTTTAATTTAGAGGTAATTTAAATGAGATGGAACCTAATATTTTACTAGATAATTTACCATATCAGCATACTAAGGAACTTATCCATCATTCAAGTACAACTTCTCTCTTGGATGTTGGTCATTTAGTGGTTATCTGTCTCAAATTTCAACTTTAGTGGAGTTAGGTAGTCTACTTAAGTGATCATCCACATGGTTCTATAATAGATTATTATCTCTGATTTATATGTTGATGTCTTGCAGTAATAACATCCATCTTACTATCCTATGTTTAGCATCTCCTATATTTATTAAGTACCTAAGAGCTAGATGATCAGAAAAAACACTTACTTTAGTTCCAAGTAAATATGATCTAAATCTTTCTGAAGAAGACAAAAATGCTAAAAACGATTATTCTATTATTTTGTAGTTGAATATGGATGTATCTATGGTTCATGAAGCATATTCAATGACTTTTTTCCTACCATCAATTCGCTGAGAAATAACTGCTCCAACTTCTTTATCTAAAGCATCACAAAGTAGCTCAAATGGTTCTTCACAATTTTGTGGACTCTTTTCTGGCTGTGTAATTAATTTCCTCTTCATCACATCAAATGATTCCCTACATTAAAAACTGGAATCAAAATTAGCATCATTGAAAATTAATCTAGAGTGAGGGTGAAAAATCTTACAGAAATCTATTGCAAACCTCTTATAGAATCCTGCATGTCCTAAAAATGATCAAACATGTTTCACACAAGTTAGGTAAGGAAAATAATTCATCACATCAATTTTTGATTTATCAACTTCCATGACCTTTTTGGAAATGAAATTCCCAAGGAAAATTCCTCTCTCAACTATGAAATTAAACTATTTAAAATTCAAAATTAGATTCTTTTTTATGCATGTTTTTTTAAAAAAATCCATATTTTTCAATCAATGTTCAAAATAATGTCCAAAAACCATGAAATCATCCAAAAAAATATCAATGAAATATTCAACATGATCAAAAAAAATGAATACCATGCACCTAAAAAATGTACCTAGACCATATCAAAATCCAAATGGAATCCTTTTGTATGAAAAAGTGTTTAATGGAATAGTAAATGTGGTCTTTTATAGACCCTCAAGAGCAATAGGTTACTAGAAATAACATGAAAAATCCATCAAAAAAGAAATAATGAGTTCTCCTTGCCAATCTATCTAGCATTTGGTCAATGAAGTGGGTGGGAAATTATTTTTTCTAGTGACCCGATTCAACTTCCTAAAATATATGCATACACTCCAGCTATTTTGAATTATCATAAAGATTTATTCATTCTTCTCATTCCTCATAATGGTTAGGACATTTGTGTTAGAACTACATCAATGGGGATAACCCATTTTGAATCTGATATGGGATAGATGATCCCAGCTTCTAAGATTTTCTCAATATTTTTCTTAACAACCTCTATCAGGGATGGGTTCATACTCCTTTGGGGTTGTCTGACACGTTTGGAATCTCCCTCAAGAAGAATTATATATGATAATATTTAAGGGTTGATTATGTGAATATCAGATAAACTCCATTATATTTCATGGAAATTCTCTCTAAAAATTTCAATAAAATATTTTTCTTGGGTTTTAGAAAATTTATTAGTAATTATCAATGGTAATTTCTCTCCCTTCACAAGGTAAAAAAATTTAAATACATGGGGAGTGGTTTTAATAATAAATTAGGGGGCTGGTCAAGGATTGAAATTATGTTGAGATTCTCAACAGCCAAAGTGTGTAAATCCAACACATGAAAAATCATGTCCTTGTCTAAATCACTTAAAAACTAATTAATGAAATTAGGTTTTACATCTTCCACCCACATGAAATCGGAATCTCTAGGAGTTTTGGAATCCTCATATTCAATGATATTTTCAATGTATAACATCTCTCTTAAGAATAAGAATTCATTGAAAATACATTATTCTTTAATGGGTTCAGTAACAACTTCATGGGAGAGTGAAATGATGGAGTGATTGTCTAATGGGTGCCTTATGGATTCAAAAACATTGAAGTGGATAGTGGGTATCTCCAAACACCTAGGTGAGGGTCCCATCGTGGAAATTGATGATGGTTTTGTCCGAATTTAATAATGGTATCCCCAAAATTATGGGTGAGTGTGATGGGCTCCTATCATCTTCCATATCCAGCACATATAAATTATTTTGGAATAAGAGATCATTGACTTTCATGATGACATCCTCCAGAAATATTTCTGAGAAAACTGTGGATCTGTTTGTAAGCTGGACCACCACTCTTGTGGGATTCAAGTCTCCCATTTAAAAAAAATTGTATATTGAGTGAGGAAAAACGGTAATGGATTCACCTAGATCACACAAATAATGAGAGAAATTTAAACCACCAATAGTGCATGGAATGGAAAACGTCTCTCGATCTTGACATTTGGTTGGAATTTGTTGTGTGAAAAGGGATGAGACCCTTTTTCCCAAGTCGATGCTATCATTCCCTTGATGGTTCATCTTCTTGGTGAAAAGATACATAAAAGAGTTATGGTACATCAGAATTTTTCTTATGGATTCAAGCATGGGGATACTGATTTCCACTTTCTTGAAGGTGTCTAAAATTTCATTTTGATGTGCTTCTTCCTAAAACCTCTTTGATTCAATAATCCTAGATAAAAATGAGTGGGGTAAGTCTTTGTTCTATATTTTTTTTCCTTTTAAATGGTGTTTATTTTCTCTTATTAATTGGCCTATCCTTCTCCTCGTCCTCTTTATTCTCTTCTTCATGGTTCATTTTCATAGATTTTTCAGAATTTACAACGTTATTCTCCCATAACTCATGTGGCTATATTTTGTGCTCGATGGTGGTTGGTGGTGGGATTTATTTTCCACTTATTATTATAATTATGCTAAAATTATCTATTGGGTATGGGATTGTTTGGGATGCGAGTTTTCCTAGGTTTTTTCTTAGTAATTCCAGGATACTTTCAAACTTGTTTGAAAATCATTTAGGTGTCTTTTCTCCCATAAAACTAAAATTTATGTGGTTGGTTTTGAATTATAGGTTGTGCACTTGTAGATGTATTCTAATATAGTTTCTGGAAGTTGGTGTTTTTTGGTAAGAAGGATGGTTATAATATTTCTTTGGTTGAAATTTTGGTTGGTTCTGCAATTAATTTTGGAATGGGGGTTGGTTTTTTGAATAGATTTTGGAATTAGGGTCTATCTTGATTTTAGTGATTTTAAAACCCATATAGGACATGGTTAGTCTCTCTCCATCCTTGATTTTTCTGAAACTGGCTTGGATGAATAGAAGTTGTGCCACTTTGAATTCCCTGTATTTCAGAACACTGGTCAGGGAAATGATCATGTGATAAGCATAAACCATATTCCTTAGTTGGTGCTTTTTGGTCACCAACTTGTTTCATGTTAATATATCTCACAAAACTAGTTATATATTCAATATTAGTTTCAAAAAATGGTGATGGATGTAATGTTCTTACTTCATGAATACCTCTTGTGCAAGTACCTCCTCAACAAATTTGTTGCGAGGTTAGAAAAAATTTCTCATTTAAGCTCTTGGAATATTCAAGTGACTTGTCAATCAATGCTACTCTAGATGATGAATATATAATGTTTATATCATTTTCCAGTAATCATTAATTAAATAATACAATAAATTGATGCCCCTGAATTTCTTTTTTGGGGAAACTGGAACAAAGCTTTATTAATCTCTCCTCATACTCGTAAAGAGTTTTTCCAGATGATTGTCTAATGACAATGATTTCTTTTGTGATTCTTGTGCATCATGAGGTGGGGATGAATCGTTGAATGATAAAAATTGCCATGTCATTTAAATAAATCACATATTTTTGTTTTAATCCATACTACCATTCTTTCTATGCTTCTTCTAATGAAAATCGGAATGCCTTCCACATTACCTATTCCTCAACAACTCCTTCGGGTGTGAAAGTCAAGCAGACATGTGTGAACTCTTTAATGTGTTTGCTTTGTTTTTCACCTACTAAGCCATGATATTTGGGGAGGAATGGAAACATGTTAGGTTTTATCTCAATATCATTTTGTAACACTATCATTACAAGATGATTGCTTTGATTAAGGAATTGTGGTGGACAAAGGTCTCTATGTGTTTGGTTTTGATTTTCATCCATAATGGCCAGCTCTGAGTGAACTCTTGGAGTTTCACTCGAGTCTAAAAGAGAATTTTTCTCATATTCAGATTGAAAATTCATGTTTCTAAGTCTATTAATTAGGGTTCGTTCATTTTAAGGATATATCAGAGAAGGGTCAGGGTTCGTACTCTTAGTCAAGCAATATATTAAAAAAGAATTGCACTACCAAACTAGGAACAGTGCCCTGTGTTGATAGGTTCCTATTGTGAGTTGTGGTAAAACATTATTTAGTAAGTTAAAATATTTTGTAGTGATTATCCTAGGTTTTCTCCTAAGAGGAACTCAAAAAAATTAAGATGTAACATAAAATAAGAGAATGAAGTGGTGGTTTTTTTTGAAATATTTTGATTTTGACAAGATAATAATGATAATAAATAAAGGAAATAAATAACGATAAAATTTATAAAAAAAAGTTACTGAAAAAATTTATATTAAATGGTGATTAGGTCAGGTTTGGTTCTCTAATTGTAATTCTTCCATTGTTCCACGTATCCAATTCTTTTCTACTAAGTCGATAAAAGTGAGAATCCACAATCACTTATTCTCACTCCCTTCGTCAAATTATAATGGTGAGAATAAACATTACTAAAATCATAGATTGGACAACTCTCCTTTAATTGTGTGATCATGTTGTAGCTACTACCCTAAATTGACTTTGGGAATTCCCAATCGTGTCTTGTTTATCCCAAACAATCATGAAATGTTCACTCCTCCTCACACATGTACCTACGATAACCAAGTATATCACCACTAATAAATGATATATTCTATCTTATATAGACCAAATCCTAGTGTAGGGAGAAATTTATCATTGAAAAAATAAATAATAACAATATAATCTAAAATAAAATACAATCATACATGATAATAAAAACTAATATAAGAAATTGAAACTTATTTCAAAAAAGAGATATAAGGATATTAAAACATTAATAGCAATAACACATGAATTACAGAAGGGAAACCCTATCCATCCTCAATCACACATAATTTTACCCATCCATGGTAAGGGTAAATGTGAATAAGGGGTTAGAAGAACTAATTACAATACTAAGAAGAATAAAATATTGAAAACAAAGAACAGAAAATTTTCTCCTCTAAAATCTATCCTCTAGAAGGTTGATTCTATTCTGCCCACCAGATGACCTAAACTCTAAAAGGTATCTTCTTATAAATTTTTGTGAATGAATTTTTCTATTGACCTTGAAATTTTAAATTTATTTTTACACGTGTAAATAAATATACGGACAAAAAATTGAAAATGAGTTTTCCAGGATGCCAAACACTATTTCACCCACTCCACTTGGACTTAATAAAAAGATATGTTAATGAAATCCTTGATTTATTAAATTTATTGTGAACCGTCCATTTTTACTATTCTATTGAAATCATCAATAACCACTTCATTTGAAGGTCTAAAATATGATATATGGTTGATTTAATATGGTGTGTTCTATTATGTAGGCCAGAAATATTTTTCCACTTGAATGAATTTTCTAGACCATTTTGTATAGAATTGGTTCTTGGTCCCGAAGAAAAACACGAAGATCACCATAATGGAAAACCAAAAAAGAGCCACTTCAATTCGATTATAATTTTAAAGGTTACTTCCAAAATACCTATGCACTAGAAAACTATAATGTTCCTCGAATTAACCATTTTTCACAATTAAGCCCATAATTCACCAAAAAACAGTACAATGATGCAAATATAATCAAATTGACTAATTGGTAGGGATTAGATCATTGAAAATATTTAGAAAAATAATGAAAATATTAACTCTATCAATGAGATTCATATAGTGATATAATACTTGGTGTTCTACAATACTATAACAGAAGTTATTGAGAGAACATGTCATTTGACATTGGGGTGTGAGACAAAAATACTAATGGAGATGTGGTTGTGGGGAACCCTTTTATTAAATTAATCTATTATTAATTTACTAAGATTGGTTTTTGAATTCATTGAGTGGGAATTATTGGGGATATGGTATATTTAACCTGATTGTTTCTTTTTTGTTCTTGTATTTGTTCACTAATGCATTAGTATGCTACTTCTGCCTTTGATGAGGGGACTTGATTATGATTCCACTAAGTATATATGTTATGATCACCCATATATATAAATTATTATTTAGCCTTCTTGGGTGAGTGTAACACCATGATATTTTATAAAATATTTTTATCCCAAAAATTTAGTGTTTTGATTACATGTGTTACACTCAACACCAAGTTTTAAATGAACCATCATACACAATTAAAATATTATTATTTTATATAATAGTAAACACAGATCAGTTCTATTAATGAGTATGCATACGAATAACTAAATTACAAAAATTATATTGTGTACATGTTTATATAATAAATTTAATTTCTAGTAATCTATTCCAAACCAAAATAAAAATCATTTGAAAGTAAAACAAATGTTTTTATAAAAAACCATTTTTATGCATGCAATGTGTTTTTTATTAATAAATTAAATTATTCTCTATTGGGAAAGGAATTTAAAAAAATTTATATAGTTTATATTTAATAAATTTTTTTATCATTCATCTAATATTTTTATAAGAATGAAATATGATCAAATCTATTTTTATACTTAATGCTTGTAATTTTTTTTTCTAAAAATGGTTTCATCGCGTTTTGTGTAATTTTTTTAAAAAAAAATTAATTTTTCTGAAATTATAATATTTATTTAAAAAATATTTAATTTTATATATCTACATGTAAAAATTATCTTTGAATTAATTTTATTTATAATTTTCTAAAACAGGTAATTTTTTAATGAAAAGTAAAAAATACAGATTTTAAAAAAAATCCTTTTTTATGTATTTTGAAGGTGAAATATTTTTATAAAATAGTTTAAAACTAATTTAGGTTTCATTATATTGTTAATAATCTAATTTATTTCATTTAGTGAAATTATATATTACTTTTTATATAAAAATGTTTATTATTTTGGGATCTTTTTTCCATTGAAAACCATTTTTAATCGCAGCGGTGGGTCTAATTTTAAATTAAATTATGATACATCTTTAAATTTAATTTGGTAAAATGGATTAGATATTTATAATAATCTAATTTAATATTATTTAATAATTATAACTTAATTTGTATATAAAATTAACAGCAAAAGAAAAAAAAATTATGTACTTTGGTTACGTTTAAAACGGGGTTTTCCACATTACATATGCTTGTGTTAAAAATAATATTACACAATCATAGGATTATTATTTAATAAATTTTAATTAAAATTCATAATAATTTTGTAAAAATTATATAATAATTCGCATTTAAAATTTAGTCTTATGTGATAAATCAACTTTGTAAATAAATAGAAAATTAGTTCCCATTGTGAAAAACAAAATAGTAAAATTTATAAAACATAGTGGATAATGAAAAACATGTTTAAAAATATGTATTTTTTTATTATATGTTTTTCTAGACTATATAATCCATTCAATACTTAAATTATCGTTATTTAAGAACATGGTGTGAGAATTACCTCCCATTATTTAATAGTATTTCACTTTTATTAAAATTCCACTCCACCTCAATTTTAAAAGTGCATTTCCTCCCCTCACTTCTTCACACCTATTTAGAAATTTTCATTGAAAACCCCTTATCAAAATCCCTCCACAACATCCTTATACACATTATAGATATTATTTTCATCCCAAAAGACCAACCCTATGATCCTTAATAAGATATCCAAAAGAACTGGTTTTTAGAAAATATAGTTTTCTTTACAAAATTCTTTCTTTTTTACTTATTCCATTTCCACCATCACTCAAGTATTTATAATTAAAATATAGTAGAAGTAGTATATAATGTATACTTATATTTTTTTGTTTTTTACGTAACATGTATTCATATCCTCCACTATCAAATGTGAAACGAAACTATTAATGATGTGTGTGGAAGACTACAGTCTCTCAAAATGATGTAATTTTCATTCCATATCCAGCACATTAAAATGGATATAATGAATAATTTATCATATTTTTATTATATTTAATATTTAATTCTACATATCTATTTATAATATCACTTATACAATCTTAAATTGCAATATATGTGAAGACAATAATGTTGCTCGCGTGTATAGTGGACTACTGCCTCACAAAGATATGTTATTCATTTTTATATTATGCTTTACATAGAAGGTAATAAGGGTATATTTAGTTGGTATATAAGATATATGTGGAATGAAAATTAATCATTAAAGGTTATATATGTTTTACATTCTTTTTCATTCCATCAGTTGAGATAATTAAAATAGTGTTAATGTGTATGCACGACCTACCATCTCCATAAACAGTGTAATTCATTTTCTATCAATAAAATTTATGGATTAGTATAAATAAATATATACATTATGAACATTATATTTATATTTTATATAAAATTATGTACATAATGGATCCATTATAAAAAAAGTACTAAAACTACTAAATAAAAGAATATAAAACAGACTAAGAAGTTAGCACCTAAAAATAATGACACAAACAAAGAATAGTTATTGAACGGGTGATAAATGGTTATAACTAAATCACATATGGAATGAAATATCTGATTATGGTCCTATAAAATATAATAACATACAAATATATATTATAAATGAGGTTTTAATGTGTATGAATCATATTGATCATTGAGATTAGGGATTTCTTGCCTCTGTTATTTATGAGATACACATGCCATTTTCACTACTCATTTCTATTGTGTGGTTAATATAATTATTGTTTAACATGTTATAACATGGATTTATTTATTCACAAGGTATTTAATGTTTAATTTAATGTTATTCTTCGATGGGGATCTCGATTAAAAATTTAACAAAGTGTTAAGATATTTTTTTCTCACTTTTATTTATATGGCACACATGCCTTATAAAATAATTATTTTTATGGTGTATATACTAACCATTAATTATTTTTTGGATTATTTCCCTGAAATTATGGGACATAAATACCTAAATATTTTTATTTCATTCATTGGGATTATGATTAAAACTTTTTGAAGGTGGTGAAATGTTTTAGGTGACAATATTATTGTTTATTGAGATTTTTTATGGTTATGATTCAAAGGACATAATATTATGATCTATCTGTTATAAAACTCGTGAATTTTTTTATACTCTGGTTATATCATGAAAATACTTATTTTACTTTCATTTTCATCACTTTATGTATTCATGATTCCAAAATAATGTTTTAATGTTAAACCCCAAATTTATTTCTCTCTGTGGTTTAAAACAATTTTTCATCCATGTCCATATTTTAGAAAAATATTTAAAAGAATGTTTTACCATTTAAAGAGAATATTAATTAATTTATACCCTTGTTTTTATTTTTACATAATGTTTTAGAATTTATCTTCTTATCATTTTCAAAATCATTTATTGATTTATTTACAAAGAAAATGCAGAAGAAATATTTTTTTCAGCATGTACGTCAAGAAAAAAAATTCATCTTGACCAATCATTTATATTTGGATTCCTTTCAGTGATTTCAAGGTTATTGTAAAAATTTTCATTAAATGTTTTGAAACATTTTTATTTTAAAGAAGATATTTTAAATAAAAATTATATTTTCCACATAACTATTTTCATGATCTTTTATATTATTTTTTTCAGTGATTATAACAAACAGAGGAATAAATTATGTTTTACTAGAGATATGATTTACTGGTACAACCCATATTCATTATTTAGATGATTTATGTTTATTATTATGAAGAAAATATGTTTATGAAACCAGTTTGTTTCTATGATTCCTTCTATGATGACATAAGAAAATGTTTTTGATACCTATTTTTATTCCATAGGTTAAGCTACGATGAAATGTTTATGATACCCATTTCTTTTCATAGGTACTTATATAATAAATTTTTATGATCTTATAGAACCCTTATTTATTATTTTCATTTCTTGATGTTGGTTACATTTTCACAAAGGATGGTTGGGAGCTATATCTCCCACCAATGAATTGGGTAATGATTTAAATCTAATGAGATAATGATGGGAAACAAGTTGATGTTCTTGATCTTCTACGGGGAATAGGCCGATATTATTGATCCACCATTGGAAATAGGTGATGATGGCTAATATTTTATGGAATGGGATACATGAGTTTATTCTTGATATGTTATGATTTTTTGGACTTATTTTTTGATCTTAAATTTTATTTTTTTCTAAAATAAAGATTGTGATAAATTTATATGACATGAACATATGTTTCATGATTCATTTATGTTGATTTATTACTCTTGTGGTTCATGTATTTCAAAATGATTATGTTTTATTCCTTGTCTCAATTTTATGATCCATGATAGATATAGTGTAAACATTTTATATTATATTCATAATATATTATTGTTATTATTTTTTTTACTTTCATATGATCATTTATTAGTATCCCACAAGTTTACACATACAGAGAATCTATGATCACCCTTTTATATGTTTCCTTTCCCCATTATATGAAAATGGTTTTTATGTATGGAATTTTTATAAAGAAAAATAAATAGAGAAACCTTTATGGGAGATGTTGATGATATTTTTTTAAATAATAATTTTCCATATATATTATCCATGAAATAAAACTATGAATTCATCATGCGGGTATTTGTGAAATTTATTGTACATTCATAAAAACACATAATATTTGTGTATGAAAATTTTGGGTTGTTATAGTTTGTATCATAACAAGGACTAGTTAACCGTTAGAAACTAGTATGATGAAAAATTAGTGATATCCAAAAGGATATGTGTAGGTATATGTATAAGAATAATTCCATGGATAATTCAAACTATAGGAAAATTTCTTGGAATTTTGGTGATATATAGTGTGAGTAGTTCCCAAGAAATTGTATACTGGTCTAGATAATACAAGTGGACGTAGCTATGGAATATATATACCTAGGGGAAAAATCATTGAGAATGTAGCATTGGGATATGAATATTAGTTTGTAAATCTAAACCAATTTACACATGAAATGGTTGTTTCTAACCCTCGAGGCAGAAAATTTGTGGGTTTGGGGAAAATACCGAAAATGGTCTCACAGGTGACGAGAATTCATCCATTATAATAGATAATATCTCACCACCACCTTTGTTTTTACCCGAACCACAACATTATCATTTAAAGGGGGGATTTTGTTGACCACATTGATAATGGGATGTTTATCCCTCCTACATTATGAAGGTGGTGCCACAGTCAAATGGTCCCAGCGAGCGATTTCATGGGGTAAACTATTTGTGAAACAAGTCCCCTTTAGATACAAAATCCACAAATGGTCTCCAGCGGGTTTATTTATACATCCAAAAACACACCAACAGCCTTGGTATCCAAGATTCATGGACCTACTCTCCAAAGGCAGGTGATCGTTGGATGACAATTTAGCTAATAACATTTAAGGAATCTATTTTCTAAGAGGATGGGAGGTTGGGATCATCACACCTTTTTTGTGGGAATTATTGCCTATTTTATGACACTCATATCGATTTAAGTCATGTTAATATATTATTGAATGCATGGTTATTTCCCAAAGATTGCATCCAAGGGCTACCCCTAGTTCCCTGGATCATCATAGGAATAAATGGATTTGATGGTATAAGGGGAAATGCTAACTTAAACCATGTAATAAGGTGATCTGGAGTTTTTCATCTTCCATGGAGGATGTAAGATGGATTGATTTTGGTATCAGACCCATATTATAGGCTTTCTATGTATCCTTAGGAGAGGAATCAGAGCCCACTTAGTTCAAGAAACATGGGGATTATGCATGGAAGATTCCCATTTGGGGGGGCATGATCAGGTAAACCCTTTTGGAAGAGCACCCTTTTGAGCTTATGCCCTCAAGAAGGCATCCTACATATCCTGGTTATAAAGAGAATCAGAGTTCTTGTAGTTCATGACGGGATGGTTGTGTGTATGTTATGATCATCACAAATCACTAAGCACACATGTGTCATACTCAGCGTGAGAAAAAAGAGTATCTGAAAGATCAACCAACCCCACACCTTTTATCCCACTGATGGGAGATGGTGGGCCTACGATAGAAGAAGTTGGGGTGACAATGGGAAAGGGAACAGAGCAATGAACCTTTTAATGTGGCATGACATTAGAGGTCATGCAGAACAGCTCTCAAATGGTCAGGGACTTAAATCAATGGGAGTGACCCAAACTACATTCTGGGAAAGCAGAGGAATGTCACCTCTCCTCAAAAAGTAGAAAAATATGATTCCTATGACTGATTATAGTTCCTCATTGAATGTAAAATAACGTGATCACCCTTAATCCCTAGAATAGGGAGTTTCATGTTAGTTTCCCACGGTTGGACTCCAAGTTACCATGGGATTGTAGACATATAAACTTCCCTAGAGTCTGAACTGTTGTGTAGAGAGCCCTTGTGACTCCTCATACCAAGGGTATTTAGACTCAAAGTGGCATGTTGATGCACCTGATAATATGATCATACAGGTCTGGTGGTTTCAGAGGAGACTTCACCATGATGTCAGGGAGTGGTTCATAGAGGGGCTATGGAGGACTGTATGGTAACGGAGGCGAGATATTGGAGCTAGAGGGAAGGACACTAGAAGATTCCACATTCTGTGTATTTTTTCTCCTATGGGATGGGGGGAGCTCCGCATACTATAATGGTATGTGGGTAGAGGGTCCATCCACGTACCAGAGTGGTATGCATGATTGTGCATGGACCACCATGCACCAAAATAGTGCATGGTCCAGGATGTGATCTGTCACTCAAATTTCTATTCTATCCACATACTGCTACAGTAAATGGTGCGGTGATCAATCTTTATATAAATAAACTATGTGGAGAGGCATTTGGACAGAGGGTCCTAAAACCTGTATTTTCCGGGGAGTTCATCCATGAGGAATGTGAGGTTCACGAGGACACCAATTAGGTTTGTGGTTTTCCTATTATTTGTAACATCCATAATTTTATGGTTTGCGGCTAGTTAAAACTATGAAAACAAGGTTTGCAAGTTTGACTTAATCAATGATTCTAAACTAAATCTGGAATCCTCCCTTAATTATTTCCTCTAACCCAGAGGGTGTCCTCCATGATTTCTTCATCTGTCCATTCTCAATTCCTTCTTTTCCACTTTTATAGAGCATTGGCACATGAATATCTATTGTAATGATGAACTATTTTCCAAATCCCTTATGGATATATCTTCATCATCCATAGACTTGGTCAACTGAGGTTGGCATAAACTGTTGATCGAGAGTCATGGTTTGCAGAACCCTACCGATTTACTTCATCAAAGAACTACTGAGTTCACAAGATAGTATACAGGTGGCTGTTACTTTCTTGATTCCACTAACGATGTGGTTCACGACCTCCTAGGTTATCTAGACATTGTTCCGTAGGCCAGCACCTCACCGGTCATTCTGTGTACTATTAGTTCACGGTTCATGTGTTCCGTGAATCTTTCCCAGTGATGGTATGAAGGTCAGATGAAGCACTTTGATAAATTCTATTTCTTCACGTTTCATCGGATGTTTTCAACTCAGTTTTTATCCATTAACTTTAACGGTCTTATATGAATGATTTATTTCTTCTACAGTGTTATTGTGAGATTATTTTCTTCCCTTTTCAATTTTCTCAGAACCCTACAAATTCCCCCCCATTGAATGGGGTCCATTCGAAATGAATATGATACTATTCTGATGTAGAATAATTCTTGAACTGAATTCGGTTTTGGTAGATTATATTGGTCCAATAAAAGAGGACCCAACTATATATATGGGCCCATTTCATTTTTCATTTACATTTTCTCGTGGAAAAAAGGGATATCGACTCTTCCTCATATTTCTCATCATCTCTGTGTTGTCCCTTTTGCGAAATCTATATTCGTGAACAGTTTTGTATCTGCGGTGAACCAGGCTCTTCATGATTTCGTCTTCACACAAATCAGATTTTTTGTTTTGAAAACTTCTTTGTGTAATTTTAAAACTAAAATTTTTACCTCTACATAAAATAATGCTACGTGATTTTCATGTCCCACACACCGAATGTGAACTGACGAACTGAAATTTAAGCCATAAAGATCAAAATTTATTTTTTTAAACATCTACTTTGAATATTAGCAAAGAGAGGCCTTGGTTGGTGGTTTATTTTTTTTCATAAACACTTCTATTTTTTGGCCAAAATTCCACGGGCTAGTGCCTCCTGGGACTTTCTCATATCACAGTTGTACATGGTATAATTTTTCTTTGTACCATAGTAGTATGTGGGGATTTCTTCCATGTATCTTCCAGTACGCAAGAAATGGCTATCACGTACCACTTCCTAGGGAAATATGTGAAGCCCAATAAAGACACTATTTTAAGTCCATTGTCTTTATTTATGTCCTTTATCCATCAATATTTTCATTTAAATGGCTTTTTGTGGGCTTTTGGATCTTTTTGTGCAAGTTGAAATGGATGTTTCACAGGCTTTGATGAAATCAACTAAGATGTGAGAAACCCTGGTTGAGGACACTAAGGGCCAACTTCAATCCTATATTGTTTCTTGTGACATATTCTTAAAATATCTCATTATTCCTGAGCTCCAAGTATAATCATTGTTTTTTCAGTTTCCACATTATGTATTTGGTCTTCCAGATGACATTCCTTTACCATTGGATGACCCTAATACTCCTTTAATAATCCTAGAAGCACTAAAAGGACACGATCAGGCCAATATTTCCACAACTAGAGAAGAAATATATACCCCAATTCAAGATAATGTTTTCATATTAGAAGGCACATTGTGGGCTTAGAGTGATCGTAGATGTCAGAACACATCCTTGAGACAAACAGCCCAAGAGTATCCATCTATTATCAACCATTCCCAAGAAAATCCTAATGGTAGGTGGAGCCCCATATTGGATTTGTGTGTTGTAGGGTGTTTCTTCAACAAATGGGCCTGGGCATTCTGCATAAACCAAACCTATTTAGATTCCCCTGGCCAGTTTGAGGAGGTGAACATATATCAGTCATCCTTGGTCTCTCAGTTCGATGTAGTCTCTCCATGAAAAAACCTTCCCGAGATATTGAGCATCTAGATTTCAAGCACCAACACCTTCCATTTTTCACATGGAGAGGTGGTAATCATCTTAGGGGACATCCTCCAGCTTAGAAATATCCCCATCCATGGAGATTTGTATGAAGAGTTTCTTCCAGCAGCTACTACATTGATGATGTCGACCATTTGTCCCCATTAAAAAGGACCCTACAAGTTATGGAAGAGGGATTACTTTATCACCGCATCCAGGCTCACTCTCTTATCCCATTTTAGGATTGGATAGTGTCATTTCTACAGATGAATGGGTCAAATTCGAGAGCTCTCAATAGTGGAACTCATCCATCCAGTCAGTCTTGATAGATTCTAGGGTCATATTCTGCTACCATTGAAGCAGGATGATATACATCCTAGAGATATGAGCGTCAACCATACATGCCACCTACACATCGATTAAAAAGTTTCAATTCAATGTTTTTGAGTGGATGGATCTTCCCATCCCATAATTTATATTTCATAGTCGGTTCTTGCACCCTGATGATTGCAGTTGTGCTGGCATAGGGTTGACAATTTAATATGTCCATTCATAAACTAGCTCGACCTTTTGAGTTGTTGGGGAATATATAAGAAGTTAAACATATGCATTGTCTTATTATACCATTTCAATTATTTTATGAGGGTACGGAAGAACACATCCCTTTCTATGGATACTGAAATAGTACAAGGGTTCCTCACTCCGACTTTCAACATTCCCTTTTAAACATTACCATTATTCATCCCAAGACATTGAGAATTAGTGATGTAGTTGGGCTGCTTAATAATGCCTTTCTCTTCTCATTTGAATTGAACCCTATCCCTCATGCATCATTAGTGGTGAAAGGGGTGGTTTTTTAAAGGGGTACTCAAACATTATCGCGCTAGGGGGCGGGATGGTCACTGTTCATATAGATCAAGTTGACATTTGTGAGCCAAACCACTTTTAACAATTATCCAAGAAATTTGGGTGCCTTCAAAAAAATGTGCTTCTTCCTTCCGTTCAGTTAAGGAGAGAATCACATCCCATATTCCTTCACCGTCTATGTCTTATGATGATGTGGGAAGGCGCAAATATGGAGGTTATTATTCCCAATATGATAGGATCCACTTTTTCTTCATCAGAATATGCCCAAATGTGGGTGCGTCGTTACCCTAATGGGGTGCTAAGTGGATAGGTTAGTGGGTTCCAATAGCCTCTAACTGTCCTTCACCCCATCATGTCCCCGAAACCCATTCAATTTATCCCTTCTTCTATAGTGGTTGTGACAATTTCATATTCTATTCATGTACCTACAGTGGCCATGATGGATACTCCATATGTTCATTCCCTTGTGGTTAGAAGAAACTCGATCCACCGCCATATTCATCTCGTAGGGGCATCATTAGTTTGACATATCTCAGCAAGGAGTGATTCATAATTCTCATTTCTTATGGATAACACCCAAGATCCTAATGAGGTTGGCCCCAGTAGAGTGTCACTAAACCCCCAAGAAGCTACGAATAGTCCTTTGCATACATCTCCAGTGGTCAAACCATATAAGGGTAAGGAGATCTACCCATCTTGGGTATCCAATCTTAGGGGCCTTCCCACTCCTGTGATGTCACTTCCTGCCTATATACCAATTGCGGTGGGGGAGGATCAAGGCCCTAGTGTCGCGGGGAGGCATCAAGTAGTGCAAAAAAAAGAATGGTGTCAGTTATGTTCCCTAGATATATAAAAACCTATTGATAACTTTACTAAAGATATTGAAAACATCCAGTAGTTATTTAATGATTTGGGTTTTTGTGGATTTGATTATTGGAATCTACATCTTCTCAAATACCTAATTGTCATAGCCTGGGAAGACCATGCTTCTTATGAAGATGAAATTTCCAACTTCAATTCATCCCATCATCAGGTGACTACCTTCTAATATATTTTAGAGGAACTCGATCACCTAACACCTGAAGTGGCGAAGGCTCATGATTTGGAGATCTCCTAAATGGAAGATATGTGAGAATTTGTGGATCACAATTTATTATTTATGGTTCAACTGGCCTCTCTAGGTGAAAATCATGAAGTTATCCAAAAGAAAGGGTGGGACCTTAAACCTGTAATGGAACACGTTTTCCCAATTTTCATTGATCAATCGGACGAGAGAGATTAAATATAGGACACTCTTGATGGCCTGATGCAATAACTTTCCATTTTTTTAGAAAGGGAGATCCAAGCATTGCTGCACCTTTCCAAAATAATGATTAACTGATTTTCTTCTGATACTATTGAGAGAATCCTAACTGGGGATTTTTATCTATTTATTTGTTGAATGTAATAAAAGTAATTATCCTTTATATTATTCTTCTTTTCCCTTTCACGTCAAATCATCTAATCAAAATCAATCATATAAACAAAATTTCAATCAAGTATTAATTTTTAAAATGAGATTCAAAACATGTAAATTGACATAATCAAGTTGGGATAAAAAAATTTCCTAATCTGCGGGACTCTACGAGTGTAGTCCGACTATTACTGAGGTTTCATATAAAATTTCACAAACCATTCTATGTTCTTCATTATCATCCAATTGTTTCCTAATAATTTTTGATACTAGAATAGTGGGTATAACTTGACTTTTTCTTGGTCATCCTTTCGCGTTTTCACACAAACAATCTTTATGTCTCTTTTGATAGATCAACATTTTTTTCTTCATTCTAATCCAGAAAATGTTTATGTTTAACGATCTGATACTTGACATTTATCCATAGCTTCCATTTCCAGGTTTTCAGTCTGGTGAGTATTGTCTCCTTTTCACTATCTGTTTATTGTCTTACCAATCATACATATTACAGATGTTTTTTGTGGAACTTTTGTGACCATACATGATGGGATAAGGACCTTAATTTGGGATTGATCAACCAAGAATGTCATAATAACTTTCATACATGAATGAAGTTTTTTCATGACCCTGAATTTGTGATATTTGGACATATTTGAGGCTTGGAAGCCATTTTAGGTGTACAAAGGTTATATAGGACTCTCTTGATAGAGAATTTTACTTTAATTAATGTTTATATTGTAGGAAACATATTCATATCCATCGAGACATGAGGTTTATTTTCAAAAAAAGGTGTCCACAGGACACAGGCCTTCCATCTCTAATGGCCTGGGAGGATTTACAACACTTTAAATTATTCTGGGGATTGGGGGCCATAGTGGGTAACCTCTCTAAGGGATAATGTTCGAAAGTATTAGGGACATTCGTATAGCCTATGGATGGGTAAACACTCTTACACAATTCTTACATGTGTAAGGGAGATCCTACGAATGGTCAGTTCAATTTGAATTTTTTTTGTATTTAAAAAGGGAAAGATATGTAAGATGTTATCCAGAGGGTTTTTCCACATCTAAGGAGTGATACAGGACATAAATTTCATATGATCATACATAAACTAGAAAGGAATCTCTTGAGGATGAATTTTCCTTTGATTGGATGCCTTATTGTAGGCATCATATGCATACCGCATGGGCATGAAGTGCATATTCAAACAAAGGTGTCTGTAGGGAACTGGCCTTCAATCTTCAATGTCTATGAAGAATTATAGAGATTGAGACCTTTTTGTTCATGGAATTTAACCTCTTAAAATGGGGTGTTCCAAGGAATTAAGGGGGACATTTCTTTGGATGATCGTTTCCAAGAAACCCTAAACAAAGTGGGGGTATTTGTGTTTCATATGAGGATCAACATAATGCATATGGATGGATTACCTCTATTTTACAAAAGCATCAAGAGAGACTAGAGGTGAATCAGGTCTGAATTTTTTGACATGTGGACGATGTGGGTAGGAAATATAAAGTAAACCACGACTCTAAGGGCACTTGAATCAGGAGGGAAGTCACGTGGGATGGGAGACATCATGCATACTGTGTTGGGAGAGAACTCTCCTAGGGACAAATTTTACATTCATTTATGGTCGTCTGTAGGCATGATATGTAGAGCCACTGGGGCATGATGTTCATAGTCAAAAAAGCTGTCTTTATGACATTGGCCTTCCATCTCTGATGTCCAAGAATTATTATGAAGTTTCAGGATTACTCGAATCACGGTGTTTGAGGTATGGTAGGAGGGTACCAAGATATATTAGAATCATTGGGGCTATAATTCACTCATGGGATTAGGTATACCCTACATAGATCTTGACTCATATGCAGGGTGAGGAATTTGTCCCATTTTGGAGTACCATGTAGTTTAACGTTGTACGGCTAGGGCACGAGGTTCCTTATGGGGACAAGAAATGTAAAATGACTTTTGGGGCCATGCATCTTAGACCAAAACTCATGGACTAATTTTCCATGATGTCATGGTGGACCCCCCAATGTGGTCCCCAAGATAACATGAGCTTTTCTCAGTGTTTGAAATAAGGAGTTATGAGGATTTTGTATCACCACATAAAAATATAAAAATCAACACCATAGATCATTTTAGGCCTAAACCAATGAAATGAAGTTTAACATCATCCATAAATGTAGATTATGCCCTTGAAGTTTAGAGTCATTTGATGAGAATGTAATGCTGTAAAATTTAGGGTTATGCAGCTAGGAAATTTTTAGACATGAAATTTACCATCATGCGGTGAGGACGTTATGCTATGAAATTTAGGGTCATCGAGCGAGAAAATATCAGGCCTTTTAGTTTAGCATCGTGCGGCGAGGATGTTATGATGTGTAGTTTAGGGTCATTCAGTGAGGATGTTAAGTCAAAAAGACTATTAATAGCTTTGAGTTAGTCATGGTCAATATATTTTGGCTTTCTATAGACATGATTTATGATATAAGGTTTAATCCATAGTCAAGTGGGGCAACATGGATCAAGAAGAATGACTTGGGGCGTTGATTCCATTGGGTGTACCAATTTAAGAGAGGACCCTTGTGAGGATGAATTTATCTTTGGTTGACGATCATTTTGTAAAATAAATATGTAGATCCACTAGGTTATGATGTTCATAGTCAAGAAAAGGTATCTTCATGACACTGGCCTTCCATCTCCGATGACCATGAATGCTAATGGGGACCCAAACACTACAAAGTATAGAGATTGACAAATGGGAAAGATGTGTATGGGAATGTAAGAAATATCCAGACCATGATCATCCATGTACTACTAGATCCCCCACATAGATTCCCTCATATGTAGGGAGAATCATGATCTTTTGACTCCTTATGAGTGTTGGAAATCAGAAATGGAATTCCCATGATCTCGTTAAATTTGTTGTGCAAGAAATTAGGGGCATTTTCGGGATCACGTAACATTGAGAATTTGGATGCAACTGACTCCTAAGGAATCTCAGAGTTTAATGTCAATTTGTTAGGACCTTCCATGGATTACTCTGCACAAATATGACCTACGCATAAAATAATGGGTATTTTTTTTGTAAATGGTGGCTGGGCCAGGATGTAAAATCTGGGCATCACTACGTATCCTACAAGAGAAGGAAACATGCCATATGTAGTTATAAATTTTCCTTATAATGTTCGGTCCACATGAAGGGAAATGGTAGAGATTTTTTTTGTTTTGGTGGCTTGGCCAGGATTTTAAATACGAGCTTCACTACATATCTTGTAGTTGCAAGAATCAAGCCGTACATTGTTCTTAATGTTCCATGTCCTAATCTGCCTCATACATATAAGTGTGGGGATTTTGGTTTCATTTGCTTCGGGTGTCAGCTCTACCATATTCCAATATAGTTTTTTATATAAGGGAATCCTTTCCATGAATCCTAAGTATAGCATCCCGCCCTTTTATCACATAAATTTTCATTAAATTTTACAAAACCGAGGATCTTTAAGGTTTAGTGTCTTGGAAACCAGGAACTTTAAACATGAAAACATAAAACATTCTTCTAAAACACTTGAAAGGATTCTCCTCATGTTCATCCTAGGTTCATTACTGCATCACATAACCTGGGGACATACATCAAAAGAAAGGGTGAGCAAAAGGCCCAGTAAGGGAAACAAGAGAAACATTTTACATGTGAACTTGAGATACTTCAATAAGGTCATGAAAAGAACTTTAAGGCATGAGAATGAAATCATGAGGCATATCATAATAAAAATAACATTTTCATAACTTGAAGATGTGGCTACATAATTTAACATAGACAATCATGAACATATCACCAAGGTCCATCCCCAAGGTGTCATTTGAAAATTACCAAGTTTATTCACCAAGGTATAGTGAAAATTGTAATCTCTAGTGGTTACATCATTACCCAATGCAATGGGGCGCTATCAGGTCACACCCTTAAATTGTAATCTCTAGTGGTTACATCATTACCCAATGCATTGGAGCGCTATCCGGGCGCACCCTTAAATTTGCCTTTATTATCATGTGAGAAACATATAACATCATCAAAAATTTCATAAATAACCCATAGAGAATAAAATAAATGGGTTTCATTTCATAATCATAACATTTTAAAAACTGCTTTAAAGACATGATCTTTACGTCACTTTAAACCCACGGAAGGAGAGAGCGGGTTTCATGTATGTAAATCCCAGAATTTAAAATAGAACATTTTTGTATATATGTGAATAACCATGTAGAAATAAAAGCTTTGAGTATTCACTTAATAACATGAAGTAATTTTGAGAAAAAGAGAGAGGCATTTTGAGACGAAAATTCTGCAGCACAACGACTACGTTACAGGGTTTTAGAAAACATTGAAAAGAGAGGGGACATGGGTCAAACAATCATAAATGACCCATAAAACAGTAGAGGGATAGAATATAAGGGATTTACGAACATGGTAATGAAATTTGAAAATATACCATATGAAATGAAGAACATGAAAGGAAGACAAAAATAAGATTTCTCTTATGAAAATTCAGAAGCCTAACAGCGTTACATAAACATCAACAAAAAATGAATTGATGATGTCAAATAGGGTCTCTCATCATATGAACATAAAATATCAGTATGATAGATATAGAGATCATACCCCAACATAACAAAAAGGAACTTGCAAGACTTTACATGGAATTGGAACTTTGAAAAGCATAAGGGTGAAAGAATCCCTTAAAAATTCAGCAGCCTAACGGCGTCACTTAAACATCAACAAAAACTGAATTGATGAGATCAAATAGGGTCTATCATCATATGAACAAAAGAGTCCAGTATGATAGATATAGAGATGATACCTTAACATAAAAAAAGGAACTTGAAAGAATTGACATGAAAGTAGAACTTCAAAACGAGAAGGGTGAAGAACCACTTAAAAATTCGGCAGCCTAACGGCGCCACTTAAAACATCAAAATACTGAATTGAAGAGATCAAATGGGATCTTTCATAATATGATCATAAAATATCAGTACGATAAATTTAGAGATCATACCCCAACATAATAAAAAGTAACATTAAATACTTTACATGATAATAGATCTTGAAAAATGAGAAGGGAGATAGAATCTGTTACAAAAATTTCGGCAGCCTAACGGCGCCACTTAAAACGTCATAAAACGAAATAATGAGAGTAAGAGGGGATCTCTCATTATGTGAACATGAAAAGGGAAGTAATAGGAGTATATAAGAACACCCATTAACATAAGAACATGGATCATAAAAGAAATTACATAAAAGAGATTTCTTGAAAAGAAAGAGAGAGATCAGATCCCTTACCTTACAACATAACTCTTAAAACTCAAAGGTTGGGACCTTGAGGGCTTGGGGGAACCATGGGAGGACTCATTGGGAGGTAATGAGACCAGAACATCGTTGGGGGATAGTGGGGAGTCGAATGGATGAGAGGATGTCTTGGTATTTATAGGGAAAGTGAGGGGACAAGGCATTAATGGACAATGGACACCTCATTAGTGGTTTTGGAAAAACCATGGGCTTGCCCATGGTATTTGCCCATGGTATTGGTCACTTAGGACACCTCATACCTTATCATACTATTCATAAGTCGACCATATTGATTACATACTTAATACATAATTTAATGATGTCATTAGACACCCGTAACTTAAAAACTGTATTTTCACTATTCATCGAAAATTCAACTTTCTCAGAATAATCCCAAAATTTCACCTTAAAAAAATATCAACGCTCTGATTACAAATATGAACTTCATTTTATAAAAATAATTTTCTAAATATTTTTAATTTAATTTTTAAATAAAACACTATTCACCGAAAATTCATTTTTTCAGAAAAAACCCCAAAAATTACCTTAGCATAATATCAGTGCTCTAAGTTCAAAAATGAAATCCGTTTTATAAAAATATTTTTATAAATATTTTTAATTACATTTTTAATTAAAAAACACTATTCACCTAAAAAAACTAATACTTGAATAATAATTTATGAAACCGTTATTTAACCATTTTATTGAATCACATAACTTAATCAAGGTGCCTAGATTATATTAATACTTTCTTTAAGTGAGATTACTAATCCATTTGGACACATTACTAATCCTAATCATAAAATCACTATTCATAATTTACTATTCATCAAAAATATGCATACTATGTTTATCCGGTCATTTGAAAATTCATAAACTTCATCATAAGAAGAAATCCCAATTTTTATTTAAAACAAAGGATTACACAAGGAAGTTACGGTCTCCTTACATATCCCCTTATCACACCAGCATAGGACCAAAGTGTAAGGTGTGCTAAGGTGAGAGAATCTGAGGGAGGCTTGGCTAACATCGCACGAGTAGTAATTTCTATTAGTTTGAACTTCTCGCAAAGGTGATTCCGTTCTAGCTTCACACGATGAAGTTCGGCTTGGGTTTGGTCCAGAGCAAAGCCCAGTGGTGTACCTCCTTCCCAAGTTCTGTTAGATGGGCTTCGATCGGTCCAAGACTACTGGGTGAGGCCATCGAATCTTCTTTCTATATTAATTAACCATGATCACTTGTATTTAGAGACAATAATTGAATCATTTAGTTTCTAGTGGTCATTTTGAACAATGGTTATATAACAGTCAAAACCCAATGGTCTCATTTTAATTATAATCATGTTTATCAAATAAAACATTTTTGTTGAGTATAAAAATAAAATAAAATAACACATGAAATTAAAAAACAAGATTTATTCAAAATTTCGGGTCGTTACACTAAGATCATGTGAGTTATACTCAATGTGAGAAACAAGGAGTGACAAATATTTCCCTCATAAATATGGGGAGATAGAGGATATGATAGAGGCATTTTTTAGGGGTTGGATAAATATTAAGGGTCAAGGAATATTTATGTTTTCCACTAATGAATGGGAATAAATCCATATGTAGTTCTTTGGGGACTGTTTAGTTTATCATATTTCGATTTAGAACAATTTATGGTATGTAGTTTAACATATTATAGATAGGATGCTATACTGTGTTGTTTAGAGTCATGTAATAAGGACATTAGCATCCCATATTAATGTTGTGTGAAAATGACTAATACCATATAGTATAACATCTTGTAGTTAGGATGATGACTAATATTTTGGGATCATAGAGTTTGGACTAACGTGTCATTGTTATGAAAAGTACTTTTTCAGAAACCTTTCATTGGTATGAGCTATGATGAGCTTTCTATCTATTGATATCAAGGAATATGCTCTATTGGAATAGACCCCATGTATGACTTATGGTCCCTCCCACATTGTATATACCTTTTGGGTCTTCTTTTTAAGTATCATTGAGGTTCAGAGGACCAACACCATCTCTCCCTCGAGGAAATACCTAAGGTGAACCTTTTTGTTAAAGGCTCGTGCGATCTGATTTTGGTAGAATTCCATATGGTGAAATGTGTGCATCCTTTTCTCATCAAGATAATAAAACTCATCAAACAGTCTCTGGGATTTCTCATCCCTGGACAATTGATCACAAATGGCCACACAGAGTGATGGCACTTGAATTTCCATATGAAAACCCACATCTTCCTCATATACTAGTGAGTATAGGGTTTCTTAGGTGTAAGTATAGGTTATGGTCTAGTAAGTACATATTGAATGAAGAAGTTTTTCTATCCACAATTTAATATGCTTATATACCATATTTCGGTGTTTTTTTGGAAAGGTTCTTACTAAAAGCCTCTATCTTCCTGTTGGCTGCCGCATGGTAGTGGGATGAGAAGTTGGCTTTGATTCCATACTCCTGGTATAAATTTTCCAACTCAAGAAGATCAGTAGTTGGTGTTATTTTCATTTAGTATTGTATGAGGGACACCAAATCTGGTAATGATGTTGGCCTTCACAAATCTAACAATTCATTTTTCCTTGACTTATTTAAGTGGGATGGATTTGGACCATTTGGAAAAGAAGTCAGTCACTATGTAATGAACTTGACTTTTATGTGAATAAAACTGGCATGAATATGGTAGGAGTGGAACTTCATGGTGAATATGGCAAAACATTGTATCATATTGGGCCAATAGTATCTCATCCTTCAAATTTTATGGGAGATCTTAGTTTCCGATTGGTACACTTCACAAGCACTGCTGTGCACTTTTTTCTTGATGGCAATGTTATCTTCTCAATCGATACACCTATGAAGGACTCCATCAGTGCATCATTTGTAGAGAACTTTTTTTTGTTTTATGCCATTGTATAAGACATAGTTGACTTTATGCCTCTGGATCTATTCTTTCCCATCCCTATCTAGTTGGAGTCCACCCCCCTCTGGAGGTAATTTGAAATAGGAGTCATCCATCCAGTGGTGTGACCATTAGGATCCGAAACGAGGATAATCTCATCGATTTCCTCAATATTGTTCGGAATAAATGGCAAGTCCATCAAACATCTGGTAATTCTAATAACGATTTCATCCTAGTCTAGATCAGTCGGGGTTGTGGCTGCATTTTCCAATGTATTGGCTAGTGCCTTTTAAAACCGAGGGACATAGGTCAGTGTTGGTTCTGTTGGGAATTATTCTATTCGTTCTCGAATATGGTTCATCAAAGGTATCAATGTAACTTTCATAATAGAATCGTCACTATTGAGAAACTTTATAACCATCTCTCAATCACCTTGTACCTTCATTTTTTCATGTCATGCATGATGTTCTAGATCTAGGCGTGTAATGAGTGCCGGATATTCTATTTCATTATTTTTGAATCCTTCTAAAATCAAGGAGTAGTGCAACATGAACTTCTTGAGGTATATGATTACAACTCCCATCCCTAATTTTTTGATGTTGGGATCCTCCATACTTTTTCCTATTGGGTTTTAGAAGAACTATCAAAGTAAATTTTCCATGCTTGGGGCCTTCTTGGTTAGTGAACACTTCTTCATCCAAAATATTATCGTCTAACAAGGTTCTTTATTCAAAGTGGTGCTTCACTAAGAAGCCTGAAAATTACTATACTTTGATAGACATTGGGGGTCATATCATATGTCAACTATTTTATAATTCCTTCCCACCATTATAGGCATCTAGTTAGCATGGTACGACTGAGGATATACTTGAGTGGGTTGCAGCGGGAGACTAGATAGAACTCATGGTGCTGTAAGTAATGCCTAAATATTTGAATAATGAATTTTAGGGCTAGTTAGTTCTTTTTGATTCTTGAATACCTAGTATCATCATCAATCATTTTTATGTTGAGGTAATATAGGCTGTTCTGGCTACTGACATCATTATTCTGTATGACTAAGGCACCTTATGACAATTCGAAGGTAGTTACGTAAAAAATAAGTGTTCTCCCCTCAACTGGAGGCATCAACATTGGTGGGCTTAGGATATAACTTTTGTGATTTTCAAATACTTCTTTACAATCATTATCCCACTCATACGCAACCCCTTTCTTTATTAACCTAGTTAATGGTAAACATTTACCAGAAATGTTGGAAATAAAGCACCAAATGTAGGCCAAGTGCGCTTAGAGACCCCTCAAATCAATGTGGTTGTGAGGTGGAGGCATGCCAAGGATATATTTTGACTTCTTAGGGTTGACTTCGATAATACAATGTCGTACGAAAAATACAAGGAATTTCACATAGGTAACAATGAAGGAACACAATAGGGGATTCATCTTTAAACTATGATTTCATAGTTGTTTGAACAAAGTTTCTCTATCTATCAGGTGGTTTGAGTACTTTTTCAATTTAACCACTAGGTCATTGATGCAGCACTTGACCAATTTTCCCCTGAAGGGATTGAAAATGTGAGTCATGGTGTGCTGATATGTAGCGCGGAGATTTCTTAGACCAAAGGGCATCACCTTATATTATAACACTCACTAAAGGACCTGAAAGCAGAAACTACTTCATCTCCTCAGGCCATTCAGATCTACTTGTATCCATAATATTCATCAATGATAGGGAGGGACTCATATTCCGCAGTCACATTGATCAAAAATTTAGTGATCAAGAACAAAAAATAATCATTCTAGCAGTGCCTATTTTGATCCTTGAAGTCAATGCATACTCTAGCCTATCCATTCGTCTTTTTCATAGGGTCTATGTTTGCTATCCAGACAAGATATTAGACTTCCCGGATGAAGATAGATTTTATTACTATTTCAACAACAACCTTTATTTTGGTAGCATGCATCGGATGGGTCTTTATGGCTGCCTTCTTATAGCCATGATGGTCTTTCGGAAGACCCAGGTGATGAGTGGTGACCTCATGATCGAGGCCTGTCATTTCTGTGTAGCTCTAGAAAAACACATCTCTATTTTTCTTTAGGAAGGTGGTATATGCATCTTTCTCATTGAAAGGAGTATCCATACTAATTGGAGTGTGATGCAGGTCGTTTTTGGTGCCTAGTTTTATCTCCCTTAGTTCATCGATTGAGGTCGAGACACCTTCTTTGAATGTGGGAGGGAAATATTTGAGGTCTTCTTCATCTTTTTCATCATGATCCTCTTCATCATATCCTTCCTCTTCTAATGGAGAGAGGATTATCGAGATGAAATCTTGGATTTTGGGTGATAATTAAACTTATACCATAGTTAGTTAGGTGGGAACGGTATGGCTATGGATGGGCCGAGAGAATCTTTATCAGGGATTTTCTTGAAATAGTAGGAGTTAGAGCGCTCTTTAGAATCATTATAATTGGAGAGCATAATGGCGATCATGAAGATGACTAGGTTTGTATCAGGGATTGAAATTATGAAATCAAGTTGGTTGATAGGTATAATATACCCTTTCCCAAGCCGTTGGAGGGGATCATCATGATCCATTTCAAATACATTCCTGGTAGTGATCCAATCAACATCATTGGATAATGACTTCTTCACATTCAGTTCATAGAACCCTACATCGATGTAATATGACTCACATGATTCGAATGGTGATTTATCAGTGTGAAATCTCTGGTCTTATACATTTTCAAAATATTTGATCCATTAATGGTATGATTTTGGAATTATAGCTTGTTGATATTGTTAGGGACTCTCTAACTAGACACTAAAGTCCATGATTTTCTACACTACTAGAAACATGGAATCAAACATGAGGTCTCCAAGTCATGTTTTAAGCTTGATTCATCCCAACAGCATCTACATGAATTTGGCATGTCCCAGCAGAGTCATGGTGAAAGGTGTTAAAAAGTCCTCATCATAGCCCAACAGACAAAGTATTTGCAGTGGGAGGAGGTTGACTCCATATCCATTGTGGATGAAAATTCATCAAAAATCAATGTAAATTTTCTTCATAGACACATATAAGGGTTTTATGTGTCCATGAATGATGTAATCTTCATCCCAGTTTGAGAAGGAGATGATGAAATATAATTCATCAGGGCTGGTCTTTGTTTGATAAACTTCGGTCGCTGCTACATCAGCCTCGAAATCATGGGGACTTAGTTAGGCTTCAAGGAGTGCCTCACTATAGTCTACAGACATACTAAATGCATTGATGAATGAAATAATTGTTGTTAATGAGGCTAGATTATTTATAAAATCATATTTATACTCTAATGGTTAGTAAATCCTGGCTCGAGGATTCTATTTCCTGGACAGTTTTTGGGATTGAGATTTGGAAGTATATTGTCAGACCTCTATGAAAGGAGTTGGTGGTGTTGCGGTACTTCTTGTGTTCATCTGAACATGTCTGGCTATACACCTTGGGAAATTGGATAACTATTTTTTCTCTAGAAAGATACTCTAGAATTACTGGACTCAGATTTCATCAGGTAGTGGCGAAGGAACATTCCTGCTCCTATTTTGTCTACCGGAGGGTACTTCTTCAAGTTTCTACAATATTAATGATTTAATGTAAGGTGTGGCCGATACTTTGAATACTAACACAATCATGCCTTCCATGAAACCATTAGCCTTTCTGGCTTCTTCATCCAGCTCTTCGGTTGGACGTCAGGAATTTGGGATTAGGGTCATAGTCTCAATCAGTAAATAGTTCCCTCATGTGAATGACATTAATGAATCCAACGACTAGTTTTTGATCCAATAATGTTAATGTATGACTGTCCTCTTCTAATGTTACCATTTGGTTAGGTGGTACCCATTGTACTATTCGGCGGGGTAGTTCTCATTGTCCCGTTTGGTGGGGGGGTTCCCATTGTTCCAATTTTGCTAGTATGAAGTCCGAGAGTGTGCAGACTGGCTTCGTCTTTCGTGGTACCTCAACATCTTACTCTTTCTTTCTTCCCATCTGGCCCTCAGAGGGCTGTAGGGATAAGGATGATGGTCATGTCGTATAAGGATTTATTGGGGGCATGGTTGGTTGCTTAAACTATGCATGGAAGATTCCATGAGCACTCTTGACTATTTTATGGTTCATCCAACTATCAAATTTTTACCCCCTTTTGATGGTGACTATTTTCTATTCCTTTCGCTTTCTTGGGTCTAGGGTGGATTCATATGCCACTAGTGCTGGCGGAAAACCCAACTTGACTTGTCCGGAATCGACCAACTCTTTTAAGTGATCTTTGAAGATAAAGTAGTCACTGATCAGGTGTCTCAGTATCTAGTGATAGGGAGGATAATTTAGATGGTTGTTAACACCCACTTCATCTGCTAATTTTGTCTCTAGTAGCTAGATAATGCTCCAATTTATGGAGGTTATGATGTAGTCATGGACATGGTCATCTCAAAATGAGTACATTTTATTTCTCCATTTCTCGAAGTAATTTATTTAATCACCCCTTCACTCATATTGTTGAGGTGGGGGTTTCTCTTGGAATATAGGGGTCATGTATTGTTTGGTGAAGGCCTCACAATTAGAGCTTGTGCTGGGGGGGCTTAAGTGTGAAAGAAGCTGTTTCAGCTTTCCCCGTTCTTTTTCATGGGACTGATGGGACAACTCGAGACTTGATATTGGTCCTCTGCTAAGAGTCTTCTATCCTTTGGGAAATGGAAGTGAAATCTCATAAAACACTTTCATTGTTCACTAGGATGAGTTTTGTTCTCCATTCATCATGGAGGATATCTATTCACATAGAGTTCATTTTATCTTGGAGGAGTGTCTAGTTTAGGTAGTATATTAGGCCTTTCCATTTGGCAAGGAAGTCTGAAACACTTTCATTATCTCATTAATTTCAGTTCACGAGATCAGTAGCCAGTGTATTAGGCGATGTCAAACTAAACTGGAAGAGAAACTATTATCGGAGGTCCTCCCAGCTCGTGATTAAGTTAGCTAGCAGGCTAGTATAGCATACTAAGGCTAAACCATACAGGGTCCACACAAAGCACATGAGTTTCACCTCTTCTTGCTACTCTGGGATGCCCATCATGGGATCATAGGAAGAGGGATAATGCATTAGATTCGGTATTGGGTCTCGTAAGCCATTGCACAATTGGAATATGGGGTTTCTGAAGTTTGGCGGTGGTGAAAAGTTTCTCACCCAATCAGGGTAATGTTTGTGATCCGGTTGTAGCAGAGCGCACAACCCATCCCTGAATTCTAGTTGAGTTATTAGTTGCTTGATGGTATTAAACATCCCTTGATGAATATCCTACCAGACAAGATCTTGGGCATGTGTACTAGATTCCAAAGTTAGACGTGCCAGTGCTGTTGTAATTTTGGGTGGATACCCCGTTGTGGGTATCCATTTTGGGTTCACTTGAATATACTCTAGTTGTTGTCCTAGTAGATGGGAGTCTTAATGTCCTTCTAGGGCCGCATTTATACATGTTGATGGTCCTGGTACTGGGTAGGACGGGCATCTGAGATTGACATTATTTACTGGGATGATTGAATATGACATGGGAACTTATTCTGGGAACACCTATTATATTTGACTTAGGGAACACATTTGGAATGTTTTCTCCCTCAATGCAACTCGGTAATAATTCACATGCACTCTTTCATTTTTTCATCTTGCTTATCGAATCATTCCTTGAGATTGAGGGACACATTCTCAGGGGAATGATGAGGTGGTTCATATACATCATGGGATTTATTCTTCTTCTTTTTTCTATATCGCGATGATGGTGATGAAAATTTACTTAGGGGGAACCCAGATTGGGGACCGCTCTATGGTTCTGAGTATGAACGCCATCAGGAACAATGTGGGATGCCTCTTGGAGGGGACCTTCTTCTCTTGAATCCTCTCCCTTTTTTTCATTTCATGTGAGATCATTGGGTTTCATGTTTACCACATTCATTGATTCATACCGCATTGGGGGTGGTGTACCCAGTGTTGAATGGTAAGAAAGATTTCAGTGTCCTTTGATGGAATTTCTCCTTCCATTTTGAACTATTATTTCGGTTTCATGGAAAAAATTGACCCAAAGGGATCCCTAATTTTTCCTCCTAATGGGCCTTCATATCGAAGGTTTTGAACCATGTGATGGAATGGAATAGGTGAACTCTCATCTCATCATTCTTCCCAGAAGAGAGAAGAAATAAGTCTGATGTGTGGGAACTTGAGGTAAAAATTCCCCCAGCTCTATGGGCTCGGGTTTCTTCCATTCATCTATTAATGCACTAAGGAAGGGATTCATTGGACTTATAGGGGAAATTTGATTTAAAAATACCCACATCCCTATGATCTGGGAATGCTCTCTCATTTCAGTGGTAGTTGCTACTATTTCCACCTTTTTGGTTTCACTCATTCCCGCATGGGTGTGAGCTCTATATGGCCCTAGTACTACATGGTATTTATTATCAATCAAATAAATGATCACTTCTTAGTATTTGGATTCAATTAGGTATGAATCTGGGTGCATTTGATTGATTTCCTGGCTCTAAAGCTTTTCGATGGCTTGATCTCGTCGGACCTGACACTTATGAGACTTACTCTAGGGCGATTTTTATGCAGTATTCCATCATTCCTGAGTATGGATTTAATTTGTTTGTTACATTAGAGTAATTAAATTTCTTGATTTTTTTTCTAATGAGGTCTATTGGATGTGATGTGGGGTGAAGTGAAGAGATTCATAATCTCCCCATTCTGGAATTTGAACTCCAGCTGGGGTGTCACTGATGAGGTAATGCAACTTGTTCAGTGTGTGGATGCAGGCCAGTTCAAGGTTTTTCTTTCTCCTTTCTGACTTTGGCTGCACAGAATACGGGAGGGATTCTTGGCCAATTAGATGGCGATGCTCTCATAATATGTTGACATGGTCTGAAAGCCTAATATTAGGGAAGAACATTTATTTTATTTGGTTAATAGTCATCCACATATCTAGGTGAATTTCATGCATACATTCCTCATACAACTCTTTTGGTATATAAAAGTGAGAAGTGGTATTGGGACAATACATCACCGGTATATTATCCTATGATTTTTGACTTCTCACAAGCATAATATCCAACTATTTTTCTTCTAGGGACTTCTATACTTGATATTCCCCACTTGGATGAATCATAATAATTTTTTTGGATGAAACCAAGTTGGTGGCAGCCTCATTAATATGAGAACATTGAGGGGGTAGCTCAGAAGATAATCATGGATCCAAACCATCCTCTAGCTAAGAAAGGATATAACTCATCATAGAAAGAGTGTCTGATATGTCTGACTCCATCATTCCATGTATCTTTGAATTGGAGGGATTTCTTGCAATTGTCCTAACAAGGGGTGGACCTTCTCTTCAGTATGAATTTTGACTATGGGGAGGACCTTCACAATCGCTGCTGCAATGGTGAGGGCTACCATTGCAACATGATGACCGAAAATGGAGAATTTCCTTACGATTTATACCCTAAGGAGGACCTTTATGGAGAGCTATAGTGAGGGGAGGACCTTCCTACTGCTTGATTTCACATGGGGGGACCTTATTGATGATAACTACAATGGAAAAGACATCTTTAATAGCTTGATATCTGGCTATAGGGAGAGTTTATAAAGTTTACATCTTGGGGAGGGTCGTTAGGATGTGTTGCAATGATGAGAGAACCTTCTCATTTCTTGATGTTACTATGTGGATGCCTTCATAGAAAATTCCATTATGAGTAGGACCGTTGGAGTGGAAATCATAATGGTGAGGAATACCGTCATAATTTGATGTCCGATAGTAGGGAGAGCCATATCTACAGTTTATATCCTAGAGAGGACCATCTTGGAGGATGTCAGCAAGTGGAGGACCATGTTGTTATTTGACCTTCAAGTCAATGTGAGGGATACCACAAAATTAATCAGAAGATAGGATCTCGTGATGGATCATTCATAGCCCACAGAGTAAGCCCCCATGGGTTCTCTAGAGAGGACCATCAAAGCCCCTAGTATCAACATTGTGAAGAGGGATTTCACAACTGCTACTGCCACATTCATAATTTGGTAATAGACTGACCGGTTCTTGAGCCTTTATTGATATACGTTTTTGGGCGTGAAGAACTCTAGCTTCCAGTAGAGAAGGATCGTGTATGTGATCTTTATTTCCTGGATTCCATTGGCACATTTCCTTTTTGGGAAATCTCTTGTGGGTAACTGGGCTTCCTTCTATTGGTAACTACCTTCAAATATGGGTACCTATCTTGTAGGGTCACGTGATGCCACAGAGATATAATAATCGACATCTTGAGTTTTGGTAGGGATATACACCTATCATGGAGCATCCACCATGTTGGATCAGTGTCCCCCAGTTGCAACAAGTATTTTTTCCCAATATGATGGTCCATGTACTGGGGATATTATAGTCGATCCTCATGGACTACAGCAAGGATTCCTAACTACTCTAGAGTGACTAACCCATTTTACGAGTAAGTCATTTTGTTCGAGGAAACTGGTTCATGATCTTAGTTCCTCGTCTTTGTCACCAATTCAATGATATCTTTGCATGTTTAGAAGAAATGGTTTACATATGATATTCCATCATTTCTAGGATGTATAGAGATACATATTTGGCTAGAATGGTTATGAAGGCCCATTACAATGTTGGAGCAAGAGTCTGGCCCTACTCTGGTTATCCATTGTTTTCCATTAGATACTGGTAGTTATCCTATCTCAGGATAGAGGAACGAGTCATCCACCGGTTTTATTCTATATTTGATATCGTATTTGACTAATTGGATTCATATTCATGAGAGAGAATTTTCATCTTCTCACTTCTCATTGTATTTGTATCACTGGATTTGTATACATCTGCAAGAATTTGACACTCCTCATATTTTCTTGCCGCCCTATTTGAATGGAGGTCTTGATATGAATTAGTAAGTATTTAGGCCTACTTATATCTGGTTTTCATCCTATTTTGATGGAGGGATTCTTGTGCATTTGCAGATATCAGCATCTTCCTATAATTTTCCGCTCTTTATCTATGGAGGGACCGATGAGTACTATCATTAATGTGTACATGCTCATATTATGCCACCCTATTTCTGTGGTGGGATTTAGTGGAGGGGGTAGAGTTGTATTGCGGCCCGTTGAATTCCACCATGTTTGTATAGAGGAGTTTATACACATAAATTAGGAAGATAGCATGTTCTTGATTATATATTTTCCTCCCTCAGTAGGCCGCCCTAGGGGCCTGGACTTTTGGACATCACTAGGTGCCCTCGGCATAAGTTCCTCTTCATCATGAGGAGACTTGCTCACCTGGTGTTGGTGGTGATGGTCTCCAGGAGGGGCTCAAGATTATGACCCATGTGAAGATGATATGAAGTCTTCAGCATAACCTCTATCTACCACTTTATGATATGGGAGTTACTTATTGTCACGTTCTGGGGATAGTCTACTGAAGTGGTTTGAGAGGACCATTGGGGCCATTTTGTGTTGGGGAACCGGTCACGACTAATAAGGCGGCTGTAAAGATTTTTTCAGATTGAAGGGATTTTATTGCGGACTCCACTATGGGAAGAGTACCATTTCAGTGTTACTCTTTGATCAGCATGTTGGATACTGTGCATTGGCGATACTGGGTAGACAAGGTGGTCCCAATCTTCATAGGGTCCCTGGCCACCTGTGGGATCGCCAAGGCACATGTCTGCATTGGACATCGGGATTTCATTCGGATCGAAGGTTGCTCTATGTGAACCTACACTATATATAAATATATGTATGTATGTATGTATATATATGAGACATATACAAACAAAAAAACTCCATCAAAGTAGCATCTCTTGAACATATGCATATTTTATAATTCAGATTGGCCCCCCTCTTTAACATTTTTTGTTGTGGGGAGAAGGGTCATGAGTGGGGTAAAACTACCAGCTTGGTTAATGATTCACGTCGGGATCACCATTTTTATTTTCCCCCCAAGGAGGTGTGTTTATGAGTATGGGGAAAATATCAAAAATGGTCTGATAGGTGATGAGCGTTCATTCATTATTATAGAGACTCTCCCACTTCCATCTTTGTTTCGACCCGATCCACATCATAAACCTTTAAGGTAGGAATGGATTGAACGCATGGGGACTTGATAGTATATCCCTTAAACATTATGAAGGATGTGACACATTCAAATGGTCACATCGTGAAGTTTCATGGGGTCATGTATTTTTGAAATCTGTCTTATTAGGATATATTATCATCAGATAGTCTCCAACAGGTTTATTCATGGATCCAGAATCCCCCATAGGCCCTAATATCCATGATTCATGGACATGATTTCTAGTGGAAGGCACTCGTTGGATGAAAATTTGGCCAATGAAACTTAAGGACTCCACTGGTTGAGAATATGGGAGGTCGGGCTCATTGCACCCTTTTGGGTGGAATTATTTCATTTCACGGGGCTCTCTTATTGATTTAATTTGTGTTCATAATTTCATGAATCCTTTGTTCATTCCTCAAGAGTGTATCCACAATATACGCTTGGTTTGTAAGATCATCATAGGGACACAAGGATTTGATTCTGTCGGTGTAAATGATGACTTAATCCATGTAATAATGAACTTTGGAGTTTATCGTACTCTAGGGGGTGGAAGATTAATTGATGTTGGGATCAGACCCATAAGATGTGTTTCCTACATAATATAGGGAGAGGAATCAAAGACCACATAGTTCAGAAAACTTGGGGCTTATGCATGGAAGCTTCCCATTTTGGGGGAACATGGTCGGGTAAACCATTTTGGAAGGGATCCCTTTTGAGATGGGGCCTTCAAGTAGGTTTTGTACGTATCCTAGTTTGAATAGGAATTACAGTTCTCATAATTCATGATGGGTTGGTTTTGTGTATATTTTGATCATCACAAATCCCAAAGCCCATGTGTGTCATACTAGGTGTGAGAAACAAGAGGATGTGAGAGATCCAACCAACCACACACCTCCCCTCACTCTGATGGGGGAGGGTGGGCCAATGATGGATGAATCCAAGGAAGCAGTGGGCGAGGGCGCAGAATGATGAAAATTTTAATGTGGGATGACATTAAAAGTCATGCAGCCTAAATCTCAAAATGTTATGGACTTAACTCAGGGAGTGTTCCCCAAACTGTGTTTTGGGAAAGGAGAGGAATGTATCTTCTCATCAAAAATAGGAACACAAATGATTCCATCGACTGATCATCGTTCCTCAATAAATGGAAAATAATGTGATCACCCTTAATCCCTATAACTGGGAGGTTCATGTCAGTTTCCAAAGGCTAGACTCCGGGTAACCAAGGGAATGTATACTTTCCAACATACTTTAAGTCCAAACCATTGTGGGGAGAGCCTTAGTGTCTCTACCTACCATGAGAATATAGACTCAAAGGGGTGAATTGAGGCGCCTGATTATTATATCATATTGGTCTGGTGGCATTGGTGGAGGCTTCAGCCAAATTTTGGGGGACTGGTTCGTGGAGGGGATATGGAGGACTGGACAGTAATGGAGGGGCAAGATTGGATCTAGAAGTAAGGACACCCAATGACACCTCATTATGTGAATTGTTTTCTCATGTGGGATGAGGTTAGCACCACATACCATAGTGGTATGTGGGTAGATAGGTCATCCATGTAACGGAGTGGTACATGGGTTTGCGCATGGACCACTGCACGCCATAGTGGTGTGTGGTCCTGGATGCAGTCTACCATGCTGCTTCGAGTTCCATCCATTTACTAACGTAGTACGCAGCGTGGGGATTAATCCACATAGTGAAACACTGTGGGGAATTCTGTTTTGAAGGAGGTTCATGGAACCTATATTTCACATGTTTTTCATCTGAGAGAAATCTGTGGTTCTTGATGAAACCAATTAGCTTCACATTTTCCCATTATTTTTATGTTTCTTAGTTTTATGGTTTGCGGCTGGTTATACAGATGGAAAAGTGGATTGCAATTTGGACATCATTGATGATTCTAAATTGAAGCTGGAATCCTCTCTGAACTCTTTCTTCCAACCTATGAGGTCTCATCTATGCTTTCTTCAGGTGTCTTTTCTAAACTTGTTATGTTTTACTTTTATAGAGCGTTGGGACAAGAATATCTATAGGCATGTGACACCATTTGTGGAAGCCCATGAGGAGATATCTTGATCTCTGTAAGTCTTGGTCAGCTGGGGTTTGCAGATGCTATAGTTTGAAAGTCATAGTTTGTAAAAACCTATCTATTTTCTTTATCTGCAAACTGCTAAGTTCAAGAGATTGTATGAGGATGGCCTTTACATGCTTGATTCCGCTAATGATGTGGTTCGTAGGATCGTAGGTTCATTGTTCATCGCTCTGCGGGCCAGTGCCTCATGGGTCCTTCCACGTACTGGTGGTTTAGGGTACATGTGTTTCAAAAACCCTTCCTGATGATGCTACGCGGGTCATATGAAGCTCTTTGATAAATTAAATTTCATCATGTTTCATCTGAATTCTTCAACTGAATTTGATTCCATTAACTTTACTGGTCCTATGTGAATTATTTCTTCCTTCTACAAACTGATTATTGGATTATTTTCTTCCCATTGGAATGTTTTTATGAACCTAAAATGACACATTAGAAAACCCCAATAACATCATATGTATGATTTATGAGATTACCATTACTAAAATACAAAAAATGATAAGGAGTTTTGTACTAAAATTTTGATGATATACTGAGTTTTTATACTACGTTATAATCATTAATTGTAGATTTATACTAAATTTTTATCTATAAAAAATTAATTTTTCTTCATTTGAACACATCCAACATCCAATTAATACACCAAATATTTTTAAAATTCAAATACAATATAGAAATCATTTTCCTTCTTATACATATAGAGATCATTATAACTGTTATGACCATTTTATATTCTTTCTAATGTTAAAAAATATTTCTATGAAATTTTCCCTTTGATAATTGTTATCATACTAGAATTTTGATTTATGTTTGATTTAATCATATAGGTCAGATATGAAATGAGAATATTTTCCATAAATTTTAATTTCAATCAAACCTAGTTTGAATAATTTTCACCATTTTAGACTTTTCTTAAAGCTCTTATTATTGGTTCCAAATATCAATTAAGGCCTTGAATTGGAATATTTTGAGCAAACTAAAGGTATATTTCGGATCAACGGAAAATACCGAGACACCTACGGGAGGTGTGCACAAGATTAAAAATTTAGTACAAGATCTTGCGTGCCCAATGCGTCATCAAAAGGGTTATTCTGCACCATCCTTCTGAAAAATGTCCATGCTAGAAGCACTATTGAAATTCAGCTGGTGGGGAAGAAGAGCTACTACATGCATGATCCACCACACCCAATGAGATTTCAAATTACACATGTGCACAATCCAACTTGTCTGCCATTGATAATGTTTTCATATATAAATAGGATCATACACCCTCATTTTGTGGTAACATTACAAAAAACAAAGCATCTCTATCATTTTTGAAAGACGACCCCTTCAGAGACCGCATACAAGATATGGCCTCAATGTAATTGGTCATGAACAACATGTCTCCTAGGGTTACTCTTTCATGTGGTCCCACTATATCTTAATCCTTGTCCATTTTCTTTTTACTCAAAAGAAACTATGTACAAATTATCCTTCTTTGACGTAATATTTTCCTTTCTAGAGTGCCTCTTTTTCCCCTATACCTTGATTTCTCATGAAGACTTTCATCTTGTGTACAACCCCTCATCTTGAACGTAGGATTCAAATATTGCAAACACCCCATATGATGTTCTCCATGTGTCATCCTTACCCCAAGGAACCATGTCTAACCCCCTCTTGATCACAACACCTCTCTCTTATATTCACTTCCTCCATGCATCCCTCCATGCTTATACGGAGTGATTTCATGGTCCCCCAAGTGGTGATTCATGTTGTTTTTCCTTTTCTAGTTATTATCTGCATTGGAACACTAATAGTTATGGATTCTTTTCATATCCACGATAATGTGTACCCTTCAATAGATCACTCCTCCACCCCATTACAACATGGAATTGTTGGTTCCTTCCCTTCACCAAGGGTTAATGTGCACCATTTTTGTTAGTCCTAGGGGTGAGGAGAAAGTCCTCATGTTCAATCTGTTGGACTTTATACTACCATGAACCCAAGTCTATGACACATGACGCTAAACTATTATCACCACATAAGTGACATGCCTCGAGAAGACCATGAATGGGATGTCCACTAGTACCCTCTCACTCCCCTCTCCCTCTGTGCTTTGTCTCCTTGCGTACCTTGGGAATCCTCTATGTAACCACCAACCCAGCTTGATAGAGTGCTCCAATTGTGGTGGACATATCCTACCAAGATATCTGGACCACTACTCAGGCCTCCCTCTCATAGTAATCCCCAATGTTTCCTTCTTGGGTTGCTAACCATGCTTAAGCCTCGCTCCATTCCCCACAGACACACCTTTCTTGACACGATTGTCTGGTCTTTTTTGACTTTTTTCTCAAAAAGTGCCCGAATCATGTGGGATTGGTGTAAGCGTGGACCTTAAAATACTCTTTGGGCCACCTTAGCTTGTAAGCTCAAATCCCCTCGAGACTAAACTACATGGACTTTGATCCTCTCCCTTTCTAACCAAGGTAAGTAGGAGGCTCCTCTGATGTTCACGCCCATCACACATTGGTCCCGATCACTTCACATCGTTTCACCCTCATCCTGAATGATGTAAAATGTATTCTTTCAATCTACATGGGTTTGATCTGTATCATCAATATAGGGTACGTAAGAAGGCCCCCTGACGTCCAACCCTAAACATTGGTAAACCTTGGTGTCCCTTTGTTGGGACCCAAATTCTGGGTACTCTGTTAGTGGTGTCAGAATAGTTCTCAGGATATCTCATTGCTTATCCCCACACTCAATACATACTCCATCCAAAATTGTGATTGGATTATTGCCACACATTAGCTATATCATGTCTTTGGGTTGTTGTCCATTGTGTGCACTCTGATTCCATACCCCATCCTGAATTACGTAGACATTTATTTCCTTCTATTGGGATACGTAGGAAGCATCATTGAGGATCAATACCATATCCCATCTCCCATTCTAGTCTTCTCCCTTAATACATTGTTTTTTTTCGAGAAGATAATCTCTTAACCCGTTGGATCCATTTCCTTCAAGTCCTCATCCACGCATCCATTATCACAAGCCACCACCTCAGGTGACTCCTAGAACCATACCAGAACAACATGATCTTTGATTCCCTAAAACAGTGATATGTATGAAACCTCCTTGAGGTTGAAGCCCAACCTCATCACCTTTACATCAGTCATATGTTCCATCCCTAGTCCTTCCATCCTACAACACATCATCCATATCCTTCATAATTCCACATAGGCTTCCATATCCTGGTGAAATCATGCCATCCATTTTCTATTTGACCAGGTGTAATCCCCATTCATCTCATTACTCTTTATAGCACCCATGTAGCTAACCACATTTATGACCTAGCATGTCTTTGGGTCGATGTCCATTGTGTACACCCTGATCCCATGACTCACCATCTCGAACTACATGGGTTTTGGTCCCTATCTTCTATAAAATTTATGTAGGAAGCCTCGATGAGGTTGAACCCCATCTAATGCTAAACCATGGTGTCCCCCTTTTTAGGTTCCACCACTTTGATCCACCCTCATTTGTGTTCAGATAACCCTTCACAACATGACATCTTTACTTTTTGGGACACACCACCCTGGGTCTGCACATTTTGGGGCATCCTAACCTATCCATCTAGAAAAATTTCCAGGTGATCCTTCTTTAAGATGTACCCATCTGATCAACTCTCATCAGTGTTCTGATCAGTCTGATTTTTCTCTCATAGAGATTAAAATTTCATCATAACCCATTTTAATCATGTGAAGCCAATGAAAACCATGGATACATTCCTCTGACATATAATTCCCCACATTTATCATGGGATGCCTTGGGATCATGTTCCCTTAAGAAGACCTATGATAAGGGAAAAACCAGGTGTACTAGAGCATCAGAATCAAGACATGCCGGCGATATGCCAATGTGAATACTCCCCTGATTGAAGATTGCCACCCTGACTTTACCCCATGGAATTTACTGATAGAATTAGTGTAATTATCCATCATCCACAATGAAATGGAACTGGGAATAGTTTCTTGAACAATGTATTAATATATAATGGAGACCTGGAATAGGCAAAAAATTTCAAGGGGGAATCCCAAGAATAAAGGCTAACATCCCATCATCCCATTTTGATCAAGGAGAAAAAGTCTCCAAAGAAGAGATGGATGTCACCTGCCATTGGAATGTGGGAATATAGGGTAAATATTTTTGTCCTCGATATATGGATGTCTAGGACCCGAAAAAAGTGTTGGAAATAGAAATGGTGAAATCGACATGAATATATTCTCCTAGATATGGGGATTAGTAGAATTGAAGACATCAGTAGATAAGTGTGTCACCAGATATAGATATCTAGTGCTAGGTCCTGCCAAGAAAGTAGTTGTCTTGTTGTGAAACTCACCACGATTTGGGGTACCAAATCATTGGGAATCCTAGTCTACGACGTTGTAAGGGTGGATATTTCATTCTAGACAAGGAAGATTGGATGACACTGGGGCACTTTTCATTACTTTTCTACTATCTATGTTGATGGATAAAACTTCCTACATTGTATGACCTGAGAAACAACTATTGGAAACTAGTCACCTCCCACCCGCATATGTAGGGGCATGGGAACGGCTAACTCGGTGACCCCACAAGGCTTCATTTCTTATGTGATAACTCCTGTGACCATAGCTACTGGGTTCCTACGCCCCATATCACCATCCAATATTATTTAATCGAGGGGGATGGACACTCTTGTATGTTGATACAAACAAGATGGGTTAATCCTGACCAGAGTCATGGCACACCAAGATTTAGTGGCTTTTGTTCCTCATCATCATTGTTGTCCCCAAGGGATATGTATGGAGCCGCTGCTCCCCACACAAGTCTACAATAGCTTTGCGAGCCTCTCCCATGAGCGTTCATATGACTCACTCCCTTACATTGAACAATTAAGGGTCTTCTTATGTCCCCCATCTATGAATTTAGCTCAGGGAGATGCCAAGGAGGTCTCCCACAAGTCCATTTCAATGCCTCCAGTTGTTCTTACAGGCCGAGGAGTATGTGGTTCACACCACAACACACCCTTATCTAGTTTCTCTAACCTAACATCAACACTAGGTATATGACCATTAGGATGCCTGATAGGATGCTTCATCTTCCACAGCTCCAGTGGCCTAGGCCACCATCGAGGCAAGTCATTTTCCCCTTATAACTATAGAGCAGGGGAACCTCCCTATTACCCAGTAGTGGAACTTCCATTCCTGATAAAGATTGAGGTACCAACCACCCTATGAGTAGGATGGGTGGAATCTCTCGGTCACTAGGGCTAGTAGCATTCATCACAGGTTGACTTGTAATGATGGTGTTCATTAAATAGGTCCTACTTGTACCATCATCAGACGGACTAGAGGTTATCCCTACTCTCGCATCCATCATGGAGGTCCTACCCGTGCAACCATCATCAGTTATATCAGAGGTCCAACTTGTACCATCAATAGACAAAGTGTATGTCATTCCAGCCCTTGCATTCAAATGGAGTCCATCCTCATTCCACCATAATCACCCAATCGAAGGCCCTCCCCATCTTATTGATGTTCGTCATGAAATACCTCCCCATACCCTTGGTCTGAAGTATGAAAATGTTCCCTACCAACTGGCTTATCAATGCGAGTATCCTATTTTCCCTATCACATACAATCATAGAGGTCCTCCCTTTGTTCTCACCATCCCCAGTAGAGGCCCTCCCCACTTCATCAATGGTCGTCATGAAGGTTTATCTTGTATCAAGTATGGTCTGTACGAAGGCCCTCCTCATACCACGTCTACCAAAGTTGATCGACACGAAGGTCCATCTTGCACTATAGACGACCCCCATGGAGGTCCTCCCCTTGTTATTTCAAGCTCTAGTATAGGCCCTACCTTCTCTAGCACTCTCAATGATGGAGGTACTCCACTTGTTCCATTTGATATATTCTTAGGTGCTCCTCTCTACTCGGCTCGTACAGGAGGAGGTCATCCTCATGTTCCATTCGACATCTACATGGGTGCCCCTCGCACAATATCTCATCATAGTGAAGGTATTACAATAACGACTCATACTTTACATAAATTTTCAGTACTTCAAAATTTAATTACACTAATTAAAACATATAACAAAAACATGAAAGGACCGTATAGGTATAGTGTCTTTAGAAACTGGGAAACATAAACAACTGGTTCATAAAGCGTCTAAATTGTCTCCCATTTATTTCATCATATCTATAGTCCCTTATGGCATATCTTACTTAATAACCTTCTTCCTAAACTGGGGAAAGAAAACATAAAAAATGGTGAGCTAAATTGCTCAGTAAGGGTAAACAAAAAAATATCAATCACATCATATTCATAAGAACATAACATTTTCGAAATCTTACCCTGCAAAAGAGATCATAATTTCATGACATGGGATAAATAATGGTAGTGAAATTGAATCAAAATAATCATAACATAAAACATGAAGCTTTTTTCATACACACATAATCATACAGAATCATTTTTTATTTGTCAAGACTCATTTCGAAGACTATCTTGGTGTACAAATTCCATTTCTGAACCAAGTTCATTCCTCGTTTTAGTCTTGTTTCACTAAACTAGTTTAACCTGCCGTTCCAGCCATGTCTATCTCATGAGATATAAAATCATTACCCAATGAATTAGAGGGAGATATAGGTCCCACCCATCTCATAATGATACCATTCTTATGTTTGACACAAAATCATAAACCATACAACATAGAAAAACCCTTGTAATAAAAATGGGAATCTTAAGCATCATGATATCATAAAACAATTCATATAAGATAAAGGAATTTATAGAAATAATTACATCACAAAATAATCAAATCAATTTAATAATAGGGATAGAAACAGAACCCTATATTCTCTCAGATGGAAAATAATTTTGATAAAACACTTGAACTCCATTCTTGAGGAAAATATCCTTTCTACTTCAAAAACACTTTTCCTTTCTTAACATGCCATATAATTCTAAACTAAAAGAATTTTATTAAAAATAAACATGAAAAATTGTAACAGAATCTTCTTGGAAATAATGTTTTAAAAATCCATTCATGCCGTATAAGTTAAAAAAACATTCTTCTCATAATTTTGTCGGAAAAGTCAAAAAGTACCTCGTACGAAAAACGACAAAAGATTCCTTTCATATCATTTACTAAAAACTCACCTAAGGGTAAAATTGGATTTAAAAAATTGTAGGAGGATGGAAATAATATTACATATTGAGTAAAAATGGATGTGGATGATAAAATATTCCCCAGTAAATTCTGAAGTATAAACAATCTCGGATAAAAATTGAGATTGCGAGATTTTCCCTTACCTTTGGTCTGATTTGCTTCGTAAGTGTCCGAACCTCCTGTATAATGATTTAAATAATGTCATTGACTTATTCCAGAATCATAATCATTGTTATGGTATCATATATGGTCATATTCTTAGCTTTTTATTAGTAATATTTAATTATTACTTGTTATTCGGGTGTTTATTGCTTTTTGTTCTTATGCGTGTTTCGTCGAATAAATTCTTATTCTTCATTTTTGGTTATAGATACCTCATTTACAGAATTTTATTAGTGTAATATATATCATATTAATTCATTCAATTCATTTATATAATCATTATTCAATGAAGATCAAGTAGAACGAGACGCATCACATCGTGGAGACGATATTCCGTACGTACGTACGAGTGATGATATCGTCCCCATGATCGTGAAATTGTAATGGAGTGTATGTATACTATTTATGAATTAATATCAATTTAAAATAATAATTTATAGTTATTATTTACACCATTATACCCATCCAAGTAAGGTGGTGGTGGAAAATAGATTACACCATGGCGTGGAGACGGTATTCCATACGTGCGCAGACACGGTGATTTCATTTTCCATAGGATGGATATATGGTGAAATTGGGTTGTTTCATACTTATAATAACATATCAATATATGAGTGATACTGATGTTATTAATTCATAATGAAACAACTAAAGAAGAAGAAGTGGAAGAAGAAATAAAGTTGAAAGAATCGGTAAGGGACATTACCTCATCTTTGAAGCGCATCTTTGAGACCTCCTTTTAGGGGACTAAAATTGGTCTTTGAAGAGGACCAGGACCTCTAGGATGTTTCTAGGAAATTTTAGAGGAGAAATTGGTGGGTTTTTCCCGAGCTTGAAGGCTCAAAGTGGTGTGAGGAAGAGACGGAAGAGATGCCCTTTTATAAGGGAGGAGAGGGGCTCCTTTGGAAAAACTAAAAATATTATTTTATTATAAATCCATATTCGGTTTTAAATAGCTCCAAATTGATTTATTTAGAAGTTAAGGTGGGGATGGGTCGAAATCCTCTAATCCAATAGAATTTAGACAAGTTTAGGTTCCTATTTTAACCTTATCATTTATATTTAACTTTAAGTTAAATAATTTTACTTTTACCGTGTCTTCTTGTGTTCTTACACTATAAAGTTAATAAACATACTATAACAAGCCAAACGAACCCCAAGTTGTTTATTATTAATATATATAACCTTATCTAAGTCATTTGGCCGATCCATAGATTTTTACGAATAAAATAACAATTAATAATATAATATTTGTTTTAAAAACTATTTTATGTCAATTTTGACACTATTTAGTAATTGATTTTTGTGAAAATCATAACAGAATGATTAGTTCATAAAAAGTTAATTAAATCAATAATAACATGTCATATTAACCTATAAAATTAGTGTAAATCATAAAAAGTCTCAAATTACATTTATTTGGGTTTTTATAACATCAATTATGTCAATATTTCATTAATAAGATAATTACAACATCATCATTGTGTCATAAATAAATTAAATTATTTAATGTCTAAAAATAAAAAATAAAATACCATTATTTAAGAAATATTTTTAATTTTCTAATGAATATTTATAGTCTTATGTATAACCCTATATTAAAAATTATTTACTTATTAAACTTTGATTTTAACTATTTTAACCCTTCTTTAAATAAATTAATAATAAACGTCCTAATCTAATCCAAGTGGGCCTAAATGGTCATATTGTATTCCTAAGGTTGTTTTTGGTCGAATTAAACTTACCCAATAGAATTAGGACATGTTTTAGGGTAATAATAATTTCATTTTTACCCTTAATTACCCTATTTACATTTAACCGTGGTAAATAAAAGTAAAAAGTTACTATTCACCAAACATTATTTTCATCTCATTGAACCACATTTTACTTACTGACATCAACTGTGTCTCTCAGATACTTGAAATTCCACTCACAGAAGCGGTAAAATTATGTTTTATGTAAATTTTCAAATTCTCTTAGGAGGTGGGTAAAAGACGGTGAAAAGTTCAATAAAATTTTTATATATCTAAAATTATTATAAAATTACTCAAATTAATTACATTGAACTTATACAGGTATTATGTATCAATTTTGACCTAAAATAAATTTAAATAAAATAAATAATAAAAAGTTAGTTTTTAAATAGTAACCCAGTGTTTTCACTATTTATCAAAAATTGAATGTTTCCAGAAAAATACCAAAATTTCACCCTGGGCTAATTTTGATATTCCGAATCCAAAAATGAAGTCCATTTAGAAAAATAAAATTTACAAAATTTCAAAAAGTGGTTATTACTATTCATAACAGCTAGTTTTAATAATATTTTAATAGCATATCGTTGTTTAGTGAAACTCAGTATTGCATACGACGCAAGCTACCAAGGAAGGTCGTGATTGCATGTAAATAAATCCAAGCTAGTGTTGTGTGTAGTGAAAGATTCCTTTTATGATTTATATAAAATAAAAACAAAATAATTCTTATAAAAGTCTCGGGTGTTACACCTACCCATGTCAAAGATCAACCCTAAACTAAAGAACTGTCCAGGGGAATGATTGTGGGTCATCTCTACCATAGGGAAAACCCTAATAAGACTCAAATCACAAACACACATGATCACTTCTCAAAAATTGAGGCGTAGTGTGATTCAGTGATGGAACCTTTACCCTAATCCTCTATGTTGGGGTCTGGGGGTTGGAAATTGGCATATCAGCCTCATCCTTCTGGGAAGTGAGATCCACCAGATCATTGCATCCCTCTGCGGATACATATAGGAGAAGGAAGATCTATATCTTATACATGGTATTCCTATGCACTCATCCCTATCAGCACCATGACCACTCTCTACCTCAACAAGAGATCTTGGAGAATTGTCTTGGGGACCGGTCTATGAGGAGCACTAGCATGATCTTCTTCTGATAAGAACCATCCCTATACATGTAGTAGTGGAAAACACCGAATCTTATTGGGATGTGGTGATACAGTCCGTGAACTCTACAAGGGACATACCATAGAGCAGTGGTTTGTCAGTACATCCACCATAATATTTGCTAGCCAGTTCACCATTGTATAAGTCTATATCAGTGCCATTACTAGTCCCACAACCACCACTAGTTGAAGAGTGGGGAAACCAAGGGCCGGATCCTGAGTCTGAGAAAATAAGTTTGTAGAACATTCTTGTGGAAGAGCATATTCATAAAATGTTTCAGCCAATTGCAATTGAAAACATTGATGTTCCAAAGTCCCTCTCCCACAAAAAAGTTATGTGCTTCCACTGGTCCTTATGGACGATTCATTTTCATCTTTGTTATCAGTGGTTAGCTTACCCCAAAAGTTGGGACCACTTCAATGGAATCGATCAGCAATGCAGCCATGTTGAGTTGGTTACACTCCTAGATTCATAGCACCCTGCGTCACCTGGTTATCATCAGGATCTCCAGAAACGATGTGTCCAGAGCTTGACTATGCTTTTTAGAGTTATCAAGGAGGCTTACCTACATTTCCAGATCCAGGGTTAGGGGAATTATGCTAACATAAATTTTATTCCAATCCAATGCCAACCTGGTTCAACAGGTGATATCGAGGACATGCCTCTGGGTATCATCATAGTGAACATGGATGTCCCTGAGATATACATAGATGGGGGAATAGACATTGGATTGGGAGAAGAGGAACAACCCGTTGGAGAAACACAACACCCGATAGATCATACATGTGTCTACAACTGCCAATGAATAACAATTCTAGGCCTTCATTCTCCTTTGGAGTCATTTCCTATTGGTCGGGATCCCATCAAGGGTATAGAACATTATGGGATAGTCAAGCCTCTTGAACCTCCTGGATCAGTGCATAAGATGGAGGATGATCCTAAAAAAGATTCACTATGATAGTAGCTTGCTAAATAGAAAAAGATAGTTTACGAGCTCCTCATCGATCACGCCACAGAACGATGAAATGATTACAGTAATGCTTGACCGGGGGAAATAGGGTAATATACAACTTCATCCCAGTGAGTTTCCACATGGTGATCTCGACAACGCTGCCCAACTAGAAAGGATAGAAGTTCGTGTTTATTTAAAAAGAAACAGTACTTGTCACCAAACCCAAAAGAGTTGCGTAATAACCGTTTTTAAGATCTACCTCAAGTTCCACCGACCTCTCCATAGGTCCCACCTGCCACTCCCTATATTATTCTCCTACCTCCTTGGTTAATTCCATCAATCCCTCCACAAGCCGCTAGGACCACTTACCATTTTGATGAACCTACCAATGCATTGGTTGTATGGTACCCTCATCAAATTTGGAATCCTTAACCAGTTGATCTGATGGAAACACACATTTACTATATCAACAGTCGTGAAACACAAAAGGTGGTGATCTCACATGATGTAATTCAATATTCAGCATCGATGGATGATATATCAGTACCCTTAGGTTTTAGAAATCCGACCTTCTCCCCCTTTAATGGGATGGTTGATCTGTTGCAACATCTGTACCACTTTATTTGAAGGTTCGGATCCATGTTTGGAACACCTATGAAAAAGGAATCTACTAAGCTCTAGTGTTTCATATGAACATTATAAGGGATGATGTATGTTTTGTATTTCCAGTTACCCATTTCTTCAAAATCCAGTTGGGAGGATCTTTGTTGGACGTTTCTCTACCATTTCAGTTCCACCACTCACCAGAATAGAATCTCTGACCCTTTCAAAGGCATGTGAAGGTCATATGATTGAGTCACTGACTTTTTCACTAGGTTTAAGGGCCTCACATATTCCATTGATATTCCATTGACTTAGGAGAAGAATCAAATGATGTGTGTGGGGAATGTGAAGACTGAACTGGTCCTTTCTCTCATCACTCAAAACATCCTAGATAGGTTCTGATATTTCTCTTACAAAGCACAATATTTAGAAGAATCCATGATGTAAGCCATGTAGGCATGAATTTTTCCTCTTACAGCTCCTATAAGAAGAACCACTAGATTTGAGTCCATTGAAGTTGCATTGGTAGAGGCTCCCATATAGATTGAATTATTACTGGTAGAGCCACCTCCAGAGCCTTGTTGAGGACCACCGCCTCAAGCCTAGCATCCATCTTAGAATTACCTTCCTCAGAATTGGTAGGTGTCACTACATAATTCACTGCCACTACCTTGGTGAGACAACTAGATTCCACCTCTTCATCAGGCTCTATCCACCCCTCATCAAGGCCATGATCCAAGAGACCCTTTCCCAAATTGAAGGAACCAAACCTACTCATTTAATGAGGATCTAGTTTGATGTTATATCTAATGATCCTTGGACCTGATAATCCCGTGGTTTCTAGAATACAATAGGCCTGAAGAGGCATATCTCATTGATCACACAAATTATTGACCCTATCACCAGTTCCATGGGAACACCCTCAAATAGTTTTTTGTGTTTAAAAACTAGATCCAAGACCATTTCGATAACAATATATTCATATTGTGTTTAGAACCAGCACAGATGGTGTGTGTGTTTGTAAAGCCAGATAGTGACAACTAGGTTGAATCACAACACTTTTCTAACCACGGGTCTCAATATTTATGACTACTGGATAGATCTCAAGGGTATTTCATATTCCCATTGTATTATCCATGTACCTTTAAATCGACTTGATCCATCATATGTTTATATTATAACTTTGTCTACTACCTCTACATCAATATCTCAATCCTCATCCTCTTAGGTAATTAAGCACTGATGACGCAACTGAAAACAAATCCCTCCACTTGTGACAAATTCCTTTCATAATCACGGATAATTCATTCCCCCAAAGATGGGGATTTCCCCTAGAATCCACCCAACAAAGGGGGATTCTTCATGTGAAAACTAGGAATATGTTTCATTCAATACTATAAATCTGGTAAACTCTTTCAAGGTTCTCATTGAAGAAGAATGATGGGAGGACCTTCCAAACATACGTAGACAATGCCAGCGTTAAAAAAGACATTAGTATGTGAATCATCCGAATGAATTGTCTAACGCTTCTAGCCAATCTATGGTCACCACCAAGACTTGTCAGCAGGGCCAGTGTAGAGCTCATCACATGAAACATTCACATCTCATTTCATTAGATTCTCCTCCGTCACCCATTGTACTTCTTGATTAGGCAGATCCATCATGACCTGCTATGATCAGCCACATTCTATTGTGAATGGACCTCATAAATCTGGCTAGAAACTGATAGTCACTCTAAGCAGTTCGACTAGTGAGTAGTAGGACATTTCCAACACCAACCAGAATTTGACAATTCGACGAGCTTCACCATTCAAGCCTCCTACCACTGAGCGATCTTATGCCAGAACAAATGTGCATTTTCCATGGAAGTATGGCATTCCCAAGAACCTATCCAGTATTCTTGTGAGGATTTACATCCATGAGACTCTCCTCTTATCTACATGCATGTTTGAATCTGTCATATAATATTTAAGAAGCTTCCACTAGTTGGAAACAGAGGTAGTGGTGGCACAAGCCATCCATCCTGAGGAAACTGAGAATTCATAATTTTACGGCATGATTTCATTCTGTGGGTAAGATGATGTATCCCCAATATAAGGGCACATACACCCGCTATACATAACTAGTCAGTTGAATGGCATGGATGTTAACCACTATCTTGTCGACCCTGGTTCTGGGATCAATATTATCCCAACTCAGATGCTCCGCAAGCTGGGGATAGCATAAGACATATATTAGACCCTCTAGTATAAGGATTAAATTTTATGATAGGATGGATCAAACATCATTGGGAAATATATGCTTGAAGACCTAGTATGGGGTTCAAGCTTTCAACACACAGTACTTCGTTGTCTCACAGGACACCGCTTACAATGCATTAATGGGTAGACCATGGCTCCACCTTCATGCAGTAGTCCCTTCCTCATGTCAGCAATTCCTTTCATACTACCTTAATGGTTGAGTAAGAATACTCAAAGTTTATGTGTCTCCCTTTGCCTCCTGTGAAACCCACTACCTGGATGTCGACTACTAAAAGAGAAAGGATAAGTTGGTTCAGGCCAATGAGGTTGATCACACTGCCATTGTGGCTGACCAATGGACAAACGTTAATGGTGCCTACATCCTATTGATCAACCGATTAGAGTCCATGACCTAAATCATGGGGAAATTATTTTTGTATCTAAGATGAGGGGGGAAAACGTTCCCATGTCAATGGAACACTAGATGATCCCCATGTATTCATATAAAAATCAGGCTCGGGTTATCCCAGATCCCCCTACCCATATAATTTATTAGGATGTCTACCCCACATCAACATAAATACATCATGATTTCTTTTCTTGATGGGATGGGATATATAGTATCAAGACGATGTGCCACTATTTCATTGATATTATCAAGAGGTTCCCAATGGGTCAATGTTCTAATAGAATTAGATCGAATAATTTCATCACCATGGATTTAGAAGTCCAGAAGTATCCTTGTTTGGATTCCATGGCCACTCAAGCCTGCACCAACGTCCCATCAGGATCATCCAATTCATAAGATTTACCTACTAATAATAATCCTCTCACCATGGATGATGAAGTGTATTTTGAAGATTTCCTCTTGCATCTGAATATGGCTTATCCACTATAATTGAAGAGTTTGTATAGGTGAACCATTGAACAAAGAAATATCTAAATACGACACTGATTAGCTCAGCCACACTAGTAGAAGAGCAGAATCAATATGTGGATTTCTTGAAAAACATCAAGATGTAATTTCCTAGAGGTATGATGAGCTTCCAAGACTAGATCCTCTGTTCACTGTCCAACGCCTTGGCCTCCTGATAAACCATCATGGGTTTAAACTACCTCTTATAAATATGCACCTCTATCATGGTTCCATGGTCGAGGATGAGGATGATAAGATCATCAAATACAACTTCATCATAGAGGTCCAGTACCCCATATAGTTAGACAACATTGTGCCCATCTAGAAGATGAAAAGATAGATCGGAGTCTCCATCGACTTCCGAGACCTCAGCCACCATTGTACGAAGGATTATTTCCCCCTCCCTATGACAGAACTATTGATTGATGCCACTGCTAGGTTCTAGGCTCTCTCCTTCATGGATTTATATTGTAGATGTAATAAAATCCAAATGGCCCCTATAGATGGAGATTCTACTACCTTCATAGCACCACACAATACTTTTGTTACACGTAATTCCTTTCAGTCTGAAAAATGGAGTTTCTACATATTAGTGTTCCATGAACCACGTATTCAAGTTGATACTTTTTGTTGAATGTTTTGTAGATGATCAGGTGGTTAAATCTCCCCAATTTTAGGACTATCTTAGGTTTCTTGAGAAAGTGTTCGGCTTTTTCCATTACCTATAACTAAAGATGAACCCCTTGAAATATTTATTTGGGGTTACCTTAGGAATGTTTCATGGTTTTGTTATTAGATGTAGAGGCTAAAGGATCAATCCAGAGTAGTCCAAGTCCGTCATTTAGATGCCTCCTCTAATAAACCTTTGGGAGATCAGAGGCTTTCTTGGACACATGGCCTATATACTCGGATTCATCACGAATCCGAATTGAAAATTTAATCCATTTTCCGTGATCATGAAGAAAGGTGTGGATTATCCATGGGATGAGGAGTTTCAAAAATGTTTTGAGTAATTCAAGAAGTACCTAGTATTTCCCATGGTTCTAATGCCACTCGCCTTCGGAAATCCAATGTTTCTTTATGTGACAACCCTAGAACAATCCCTCCATGCCCTTCTCACATAGAAGAAAAATGTGGGAACATAGATAAGTTTGTAATATCTCAGCCACATGATCCTAAATATAGAGACAATCTATTCCTCTATTAAGAGGAGCTACCTTATGCAGGTATTCATAGTCAAGAAATTTTGACATTACTTATAGCACCATTAGATATATTTAGTGTCCTGTGTGGATCCACTGAAGTATGTTCTAAACCGCCCCATATTGATAGTCCATCTAGATCGACGATATGTGATCCTTCAATTGTTTGAAATCAGGTTTCCCCCCTAAATGGATATCAAGGGATATGAATTGGAAGGCTTCTTTTCTACCCATTCAGTTTCTGTTGTGCAGTCTCCAGTTCATCATTTCTCAGATAAAGAAATCCTCTTGGTGGTTCAAGACATACCATATTAGAAAATTCACTTTGATGGTTCTTATTTAATCCCTACTAGAAGAAGACTAAATTATCCTAGACATAACAGATTAGGCATGAGTATCATCTTCAACAAGCCTGCACCAGTTGTGTTTCCCTATTCATTCCTTATGTTAGAAAACTGCACCAACAATGAGGCCGAGTATCAAGCCCTTGTCACTAGTCTCTAGTTGGCACTCGAGATTTATGTTCCCCAACTACAGGTGAAAGGGGACTCAAAAATGTTATTCATGCAGAGAAACGATCACTAAATCATTAGGAAGCCATAGCTCATACCCTTGTTATAGCACACTCATCAGATGATGACCTAGTTCCCTTCTCATCCAAAAGGTACTCATGTCCCTCGATCACATAACAATCGAGCTGATGCCTTGGAAAACCTTTCCATATATTGTTCAGAGCCTGAATAGGATGATTTGATGATCCATGTGGTGCAATGAAGATTCATTTCTCTTGTCACTCTAGATGATGATGATATGCAATCTGGTAAGTCATTTCACTATAGATGCTTCCACATCAGAACCCCATGATCCCCCTGCCTCAGCGTAAGGGACTCATGGATGGAAAAATCCCTTTATCAAGTATCTCCATTTCTATAATATCTAGTTAGATAGAGCTGAACATGATCAAATATGTCAGCAGATAGTGCAGTTTACCCTCAAGAGTGGTCCTAATCTTGAGAAAATCCTCTACAAATGTAGGTTCAATGGAGTTAACCTCTTTCACAATAATGGAGTTCCAATTCCCTATGTTATGTAGAGATTTAATGATAGTTCCTATCATGCTCATCCGAAAGAGCCAAAACACTCTCATCTGATTATAATATTTGTATATTTTGGGCCCACTATTATTCATAACTATATCGATTTTCCAAGGGGTTCCCAATGTTCTTGATCCATGCTAATTTTGTGCATCAAACTCCAAATCCTCTCAATACTACAATGTAATATTGTCTCATTGAATTCTTGTGACTCGATGTCTTGGGACCATACCCTCCAGCAACAGCTCACTAGTTCATGTTCATCCTGACCCCTACAGATTTTTTTTCCAGGTGGGAACGGAAATTCCCACTCAAGGAGGTCAATGATCATTCCATTATTGAATTCGTAAGCTCCAATATCATACACGGATTTAGAGTCTCTCTTTCCTTCCTCACTGATAATGGCGTCATCATCCAGGAAGCCGAACTAAATAAAATTCACACAAAGTATAATATCAATTCTTATCATACATCTCGCTATCATGCAAAATAAAATGGATAGATCGTGGAATTCAACAAGACACTCTTTAACATTCTAAGAAAGTTGGTTGGTCAGAACAAGAAATATTTTCCATAAAAAACTCTCCACTACTCTCTGGAAATACAAGAAAATGACTTTTAATTCCACAGAGGTTACCCCATATTCTCTATTATATAGAACAGAGGAAGCCCTGCGCATCGAGATCTAGTTACTATAGCATCGAATAGCCATCAATGATCAATAGATTCCTGAAAAGGTATTAGAAGATCATATGTATGAACTAGAATCTCTCGATGAGGGTAGGATTTGTGCCTTACAAAATATAGAGAGGCATCAAAACAAGATAGCCAGAGATTTCCATAAAAATGTTTTCCACTATTCCTTTTTTACATGGTGACATGGTATTTGCCCTGCGAATGCCAATGATACCCAGTAGGAAGCCAACAAAGCTAGAGCTTAAATGGGAGGGACCTTACGTCATTCAAAAACTTTACACGAATGGTTCCTACTCTTTGGTCACTATAGATGGTGAGTGTATTATGCGTCCCCCAAATTCTATATTCCTCAAGCTGTAAATCACCTAAGTGATTCTCTTGTCATGTATAATGATAAAATGTAAATGTTCTAAGCTCTAAAGCCATAAAATAATATCCCATCCTCCTGTATGATGGTAAATTTTACATAGTAATCATACCTCATGGTCTCAACTCTATTAACTTAAACTAAGATCTACCTCATCCATACCAGAAGACGTTAAATTGATTGGGTACACCATGCTTCATGTGTCCATTCATTTGGGTCTCCATAATCATTCACATCTAAAAGGACCCCAATTGAGGCCTATTATGACACCACCATTGATCAACTACCATTTTCGGACAACATCTTGAAGGATCATGAATGAAAATTGGACGCAAGTCCCGCATTGCGAATATGGTCAGCAGTTGATGCTCAATTGTTTTCTCCCACCTGATCATGTGATATGGACACTGTGTTTCAAAAATGATTAATATTATCCTCTATTGTAATACTCATCCTCATGGTGTCCCAAATATTAGGTACGGTGATTCATCGTTCTCTTCCATTTTGTCCCTAGCAGAAGACATTATACTATGCATCTATGGTCTGAGTTCTATGACCATAAAGTAAGATCTCTGTTGTCTTTACAGAACGATGTTAAACTGGATGTTATTTCAAGAACTATATGTGGCTTGATTCCCATATTTATGGGGTATAGAGTAATTCTCGAACATTACATCTTCAGGCCCAACCCCAGTTTTTAGAAACCTCCTCTTTTGAATGGCCCCTTGGCTTACGTTCTCCCAGGAGTATGTGGTGTGCTCTGGACTTATGCCCTCATTCACATCTGTTATAAAATAATCACACCACACAACTCTTTCAAGAGCTCTCCATTCTTCTATCCTCACCCCATGACATTAAGGGTCACGATCTTGTCCCAATCACATGACATTAAACATGGAATCTATGGTCCATCCTCCTATGACCATAAACTAATATCTCCCCCATCCCTACCACATGACATTAAAATGCACGATATTTCTCAACCTTTATAGAGATAAATTGAAAACAACCTGATCTCTATGAATTTAATCTAATATCCCCTTGTCCTTCATGATAGTAAACTGCATGCAGTAAACATACCTCTTGCTTTGAGCACTATGAACTTAAACTAGGATCTCCCTCATCCTTACCGCAAGATGTTAAACTGCATGCTTTAGGAATCTAGTCCTTTGGGTCTACATAATATTTCACATTTGAAATTAACCCCCCAGTGTCCTGGTCTCATGACACTATAGATCACCTACTGTTTTCGGCCAACGTCCACGAGGATTTCGATTGACAATTTGACGCATGTCCGGCGTTACAATTATGGACAGTGGTCCATGCTCAGGATTTATCTCATATAAAACCATGTGATATCGATACGGTGTTTCAAATATTGTTAGAAGTTATCCTATATCATAATATTTATTCCCATGGTGTCCCAAATATCCGGTAGTATGATCCAACGTTCTCTTCCCTTCAATCTAAAGAACATTACATTAAACTGGGAATCTACGGTCCGAGCTCTATGACCAGAAGCTATGATATCCCTTTTCCATAATGCATGATGTTAAACTGCACAATATTTCAATAACTCCCTATGGATTGATTCTAATCCTCATGGGATACGTAGGAATTCCCAAATCTTTCATCTCTGTGTCCAACCCAGGTTTTAAAAACCTCCTCTTTAGCTTAGCCCTCAGATTGTGTACTCTTGGAAGTATGGGGTGTCATGTGGCCTCAAGTCCTCATTAATGTATGGTTTTAAATAACCAAACCATGTAAATCTCTCAAAATATATCAATTATTCTTTTCTCACTGATGACATTTAACTGCATGGGCATGTCCCACACACATGACATTAAATTGGGAATCTACGGTCTGAGATATATGACTATAAACTATAATCTCCCTCATTCTTACCACATGATTTTAAACATCATATTATTTCATTAAATACATGTGGCTTGATTATTACCCTTGTTGGATACATAGGAATGCTTGGAAATTTTGTCTTTGGGTCTAGACCAGGTCTCTCAATCTTTTCCAAACGTTGTCCTGAGGTTATCTTTTGGGATTTCATGTATTTTCTTGTTTATTTTTCAGGTCCGTTTTCACATCCGGTATGTTTTTTCCTGCCATGTTAATTCCCTTTACAACCTCATTCTTCTGAATGTTTTTATACCATATAACATTAAACTATAATCCCTCACCACACATGAAATTAAAGTGTTGTTTCTTTTCCACACAATGTTTAAGTTCATGGGTGGGTCCTGTCATACGACCTTAAACTATGACACTATAGGTTTGGCCACAAGACAGAAAAACAACACTATATTGGGGTTTCCTCACTTGAGAGGTCATCACATTTGAAATCGGTCATCCACCATGCTATCTATCAAGGCCTAAATATGGCATGATTCATGCGGCGATGCCCGAAATCTCCATCATAGGTTGGTTGCTCCAAAAAAACCCATAGTATAGATCAAATAGGATCCATCAATTGAATCTTCTTTCAGTAAATGGTCCATACTTGTATGATAGTATTTACCTTGATATTGGTATCCTACCATGCCATATTTAATATCTATGTGCATCTTGATTCCTACCGTTGAAGGATATGTTGTGACACCTGGATCATAGCTCTTGGGTCCAGCTTCAGTATTATTACCCCTTTCATCATCACCGCATGACATTAAACTGAAAGGAACTTCAAAACTATGTATTCCTTGATTCCCATATTTATTTGATATGTATAAATTCCCGGACATTTCATCTTTGGGTCTAGCCAGATGTTCATCAACCTTTCGGTCCTTTGGCCTAAGTCTCCTTTTCGAAGCATGTGGTGTGGTGTAGACATACATCCTCATTCACATCAGGATATCTTTCTAAAAACATACTCATTCCCCTTTCGAGAAAGTCCCTTCATCTGCATCCTTCTTGATGTTAAAATGCATATTATATTAGAACTATGTGTGTCTTGATTCCCATCTTTATGGGATATGTAGGAGCTCCTGAACAAGTTTTCTTCTGGTCTAACCCTAGGATCATTGTTCTATTTTCTCCATTTTTTCCATTCCTCCACTTTTCCTCTAGATTCATCCACCGTTAATAGGACCCCTGATCTACGTTGTGCCTTATCAACATGCTCAGATACACTAAGGATTGGGACAAAAAGTGGTGGATTATACATGGAAATGATTTCATTCCATTTCCATGCTTCAAGAGTCCCTTTAAATTGGTTTCATCATCTTTAACATCTTAATGGACCCACGAATGGTATGGATGCTTAGTCTTGTGGCTAACCTACCATTTCAGGCTAATATTTTAGAGGATTTCAAATGACATTTTGAGACTGGTACTGTGTTTTGAATACGTTCAAGGACCAACCCTCGAGTGTGTCTTCCCAGTTTATGTCACATTATATGGATATTGTGCTCCAAATATAGACACTAGTTATCCTCCATCATTATTCCATCCTCATTATTCCCAAAATACTGGACTCTTGATTCAAAACCCTCTCAACTTAATCATCTTCCGGGGGAACATTGACACCCTCAGTGTCATCCCTTTGTGCACCTTTACACATGGTAAGGACGAATAAGTGTCATAGGGTCATCCTTGACATAGAACCATTCCCCCCTTACTGTGAGTCCCATGTGATATAAATATCATTACTTCCCTTGTTTCCAACAAAGAGTATAGATTAGGTGGGCTTAAGGACTTATTCATGGTTTTTTCCTGCTTGGAAGAATCTCACTTCTTTATGGTCTGATCTCAATGACCACTAACTGTGATCCCTTACATCCTTATCGTAAAATGATAAACTACATATTCCTCATCCATTTTGTGTAATGATTAATTACCCATCCATATGAAGTGTTCACCTGAGAATATGTTGCCCCCTTTTGGTATTGTACACCTTCCATACAACCCTAATTAACTATATTTGGATTGATCCCTATTCTTATGGGATATGTAGTGATGCCCAAAATTTCTATTTTTTGTCCATCCACATCACCATAAACCCGCTTTCACTATTTTGGCATGCGTTTCCTAAGAAGTATGTGGCGTGGTGTGGACTTCTATCATCATCCACGATGGGTTTTCAATAGACACACCACACACATGCATTCAAAATCTATCCATCTTAATCATCCTTACCATATTATAATAAACTGCACAAGAATGTTCCATTGTCATGAATTTAAAATGGGAACCCTATGGTCTGATCTCTAGGACCATAAACTAAGATTCTCACCGTCAATGTTCTCACAATATCAAAATACGTAACAATTATGATGTTTCTCACTTGAGAGGATATCAACCCCATTTTTGTATTTTTTGTCTCTCTTTCCATTTTCAAGATCTATGTCTGGCTTGATTCCTACCCTCATAGGATATATAGGGATATCTGGGTATCTCACCTTGGGCCTAGCCACATGTTCATTTACTCTTCTGGTTCTTGTCCCCTAATTATGGTCCAAATTATATTACCCTAAATTTGGAATCTCTTCTCAATGTAACATGACTTTAATCTGTTATCCAAGTTCTAGGTGGTATGACATTAAACTATATGCCACTTCCTAGTCATAAGACGTTAAAATATTTCAAGCATCGTCATCACCGTACGACGCTAAAATACACATCGATCATCCGTATTTACATGAAGTAAAACTACATGGCTTACCTGATCCTTTCTATAATAAGTTATTATCTTGACTCATAATGATGCAAACAAATGATGGGATTTAGTCACGGTGGTGTAGTTTCAAGAGAGTTGGACTCCGTTCGAACATCGCATCACTCAACCCCATGCATTGCGTGCCCTCTATTTTGGATCCTAATTCCCTCTCACTTCTGAAGGAACCCCCTAACATTTAGGATACTCAGCCTTAAGTTCTCCCCAACCATACAAGGGAAACATTTTATAATGAATCATTAGACCTTTAGAGTGAGACCCTGTGTTTTCGAATACGGTCATCGGTTGGCCATTGTTTGCTTGTCCCCATTCTAGGCTAGCGATATAGGTGGTGTTGTTTGAATCCATTCAAGTGTTATCCCCCATCATCATTCCATCATCATTGTGTTCAAAATTATTTGGGTATTGTGATTCACATCTCTCTTTCACCTTTGTTAGAATGGACTCTAATGCACTTTCCATTTTCAAATTCACGAACTAGAGCTTCTTAGGAAATGTAGGTTGAATTTTTTGGGAACCCTATCCTCCAGCTCCAGTCTCTCTATAAACCCAAATATTTTGGTCACTTAGTAAACAATGTATGACCCCAAAATACCCAATGAATAGAATCACTCCCATACACATTGTGGAGGATTCTGTGGCTGTCCCTTGTTTCTCACACCGGTTATAACCCATGCAAGCTTACGAATCTATTTCTATTTACATCAAAATTATGATCGAGATGTAGAAAAGGAAAAAATATATAATAAGTAACAATAATAAAAAATTAATTCCATCCAAGTAGTTCAAGATTAGAAAATAAGCGAGAAAACATGTTTCATATGTTTGGGTAAAACACGACCCTTTTGATCTGCACCTTTAATGCAATGCTCCAATGATTCTGCTTTATAACGTGTGGCCTTCAGGATTTTCTACGACTCCCTTAGCTCCTTTTATTCATTAGTATCCTCATAGTTGAGTTCATTGGACCTAACATTCATTCTCCCCCACTCATCTTGAAATTCAATCATTTGATGTCTTTCCTGTACTTCTTGCTCCAGGGAATCTTCCAGCTAGGAGTTCAACCATTCAATATGATCAGATTGGCTGGGAATAAATGACACTCATCAATTTTATTTATCTTCAAGGTGTCATACTTTCTTAACATCCTCAAAAAGCTTCTAGATATTCTCTGATTCCATCTGACTCCAAGAAATATTAGAGTGTTGGATACTCTCTTGTATAATCTCATCCATATAATCACATATCATTATATGAAGACTGTGATAATCCACCCCTAGGGATAAGAGAAATAGTATCCATGTATGATGTTACCCAATCTGACTCAGTCATTGTTCATTTTACTAACTGAGGAATCATTTGATTCACTTCAATTCTTTATTTCATGTCATATGACTCTCCTCATCTTCTCCAGGATCAGAGTTATCCATTTACTCAAGATCTGAAGGTCTATACTCATAAAAAATAACCTGGACATCAGTGGTAGGGTCCTCTTATTGCATCATTTATTTTTCAGGGACCTCACCAATATCATCCTGGAGCTCAACCCTGGTAGTAGCATCACCCATGAATTCATCTTCTTTCTCACATGGTGTCAGGGCTAGGCCAATTTGAATGATTGGTTCTGTGTGAACTAAAGCAATCACTGGTAGTGCTCTCGTAGATGTTTCAGAATCAATAAATTTTTGAGCCTAAAATCTTTCGATCACTGCATTGGGAATTGATACCTTGGTCCTCCAACCTCCCATAATAAATGATGTTATCCTACAATGGTACAAACTTTTAAGATCCAAGTTCCACATTATCCAGTGCTTGAGTCATGGCAGGAGCTGCCACCATAGGAGATCCCTCAGCGCCTATTAATTCAATGATTAGAGTTGGCTCCTTTTGAATGCCAGGAATATCTTGAGACTCTAAGGTCTCCATTTCAGTCCCTCCTACTAGCTTTTCAATCACCCCTTAAATCATGGATGGTCCTTTGAACTCTTCAATCGTGTTTGGTCCTCCGCCCTGTTCGGTTTCAAGTATAGATTCATAGGGACATCTTTCTACATCCCTTGATAAAATTTCAGCCCCTACAGGGGGAACTTCCTAGATATCATCATTGATGCATTCTTGAACAGGGTAGTTCTTGGTTAGTGGATTCTAATTATGAACAGAGAAATGCTAGTAGAGATAAGATTTGAGACTACCCTCGAGGTGTTCGGCTAGTTCTATGTCAGTTCTTGAAATATCACCACTCTCACATGGGATTCCCTAGTGGGCTATTGTTCCCTGAGGCCTCTCACCTCCTGGTTCCCCACCTCTAGCTTCCTCTTCCTATTCCTCCTCCACTTCCTCTTCCTCCTCTTCTACAAATTATTCTTCTTCCTCGTCGTCTTCATCCCTAGATGTCAGTTTTCTGGGTCATGCTCATGGCCAAGCATCACTTTCACAAGAGGATTTGATTCCTCATACCACCCCCATTGGCATGAATAAATATCCATGGCTACCAGTTATGCATTCCTATGATGATATTCCACCTTATCCTCCACCTGGATGCACCCTAAATCTAGTAAGTCAAGCCCATTACACACCAGTCTCCTCCATATATCTTAAGTGGACATCAATTATTGTAGCTTTCTCCTGGTGGACCATAGAGATATAAAAATGTCATCGATAGTAAACTTTAAAAGATGTATTAATTTCTTCTTAGGGAGTTACATAGCTGGCCCATGAGGCAAACCAAGGGACCACATATCTTCAGAAGTCATAGGCACATTACCTCCATTCAATTATCCTACAAATAAAGTTGTAACCTGCATTGTTACAACTGCCAAGATTATTCATAGTCTCAATTCTAGAGTAATACCTCATATTTTTCCTTATTGGGAAGACTCCACACTGACCACCTTTATTTGTCGAATGCATCATAATAGAATTTTTTTCAGATACACTATTATCCAATGGTCAGTTTACTCCAATTATAGGATGCCATTAAAATCATTATAGGGAAAGGTGATGACTTCACCAAAACATGCAGTCATGAACATGATCCACAATTGGTGATGGATTCAAGGATATGGGTCTTCCCAAACCCCTATATACACATTATTTGTAATTTAGTGCATGCACATGAATTTCCGGGAAAACCTCGTCGGCACGTAGGGTTCTCAAAATAGTTTTCCATAAATTTGGGCTACCAACAAACCAGCCTAGATTTATTGCAATAATTCCATTTTCTCTTATGGGTTTCTCCATTATTCTATCATCTAGCAAGCTAGGGTCCAAAACAAATGAATGTTAAAGTTCACATGGATTTGGATCTTTAGATTGATTCCCTCCTCACTGAGCATCAAGGCCTTCATTTCAGCAATATTTAATAGGGACAGCCAAAGAATGTACCCTCGAAGATGGATATCATTCATGAAGTCATAACCCCCGCAATGAGCTGCAACCCATCCATGATGAATCTTAAATGATATGAAAATTCTACTAGGTGTACTTCCCCTCAAAATGTGAACCATGATGCAATAAATCTTGTCCAATACTGGCACTCCCAGATTGAACTTGTTCATGGATTCCATGAGTCCATCCATCACCAACGTCCCTAGATAGACCCCCACCCTCATGTCTCATATTGGAGTTAGACATACACTCAAAAAAGCTGTAAGTAACCCAACATATCAAAATTTCAAGTCCCATTATTCATTTACGTTGAATCCCCGTGATTGATTCTCACATGCTTTTGGGACCATCTAGTATGATCATGCCTTCCCCCTCTATGATGTCTTTGAGAATTGATTCCCTCGACCTGGCATTTCCACTACCTTGTCCTGTTGAGGAAATAGGTTAAACCATCCCCTATTGGCTATATACATCTGAATGTACATGATATTTAGCTTCTCATTGGCCATCCCTAACAGATTCCATTTTAGAATTGGGGTGTGTATCCTATCCCCCAAAACGTTCCATATTGGAAGGTGGTCTTCATACATGTACCCTTAAAAGGTAATTCCACCAATGAAATGTATTTACAAAAGGTTGATTCCCACATACATATTGTGGAGGTGGAATGTTTTTGTGTCAATGGACCACTGACTCAACAAATCTATCACCAGGTCTTGCTGACAGTAGAAAAGGAACTATGATGTCCACACAGCTTCAAATAGCCTGATACAACACAGATCCACCCCAAACACCTCGCATGTCGGGCATACAAAGTAAACCCCTCCCATTAATTTGTAATCCCCCCCTACATGAAGTCCCATTCCAACCAATATTTGGTCTCATCAGTAATGCTACTTCTAAAGTTGCTCATATAGTGATCAAGAGATACCACAGGAGCCAGGTCTCTCCCTACAATATTCCTTGTCATCAGATTCTAAGTGTAATGAGCCATGTTCATTATTTCCCTAGTGTGGTGACCATTTATTGTGATGTTTTAATATTTATGGCTATCCTCGGGTGTTACCCATGATCGTGGCCTACAAATCTCGAAAACTAGAATCAACACCACTTCTAGAATTCTAAAGTTTTGTATCAATAGACTATCACTTAGAACATAATCCTTTGGAGTTTGCATCAACATGCAAAAAATCAATTGATTATTGGGCATGTACATTATCTTGTGATATATCTGTGGATATTTGATCATTTGGTTCCTCCGTGTTGTAGCATCGGCTTCTCTACCAGTATCGATTTGTTCAGAAGCCATTTTGGTTAGGTATTAAAATTCACAAAGTGTATTGAGCGAAAGAATGGGGATTTGACATGAAAGATAGTCTGTTGTTTGTAAGATAGGTGTTCACCACCAGAAATATGGCCAAGTTGGGTGCAGGAAAGAATTTATAGAAGTGCGAAAGATCCTACACTTTCATGCAAGATTCTGACGAAACCCAAGATCTTTCACGCTGAAATGAGGATGTTTCGTGCCAGAGAAAAAAGTCACCTATTGTATATGAAATTCAAGGTATGGATCCTTTCCCCTACATATTTATATGCATGTAACGAACCTTGCATGCATCTGGAAGTTATTTTTTTTCAAATGGGAATTCATGCACACACCCACTATCAATAATTCTAATCTTTGGCATTTCCCTCAAAATCTGACCTTCAGGTCCCCTTTCATCTTAGATTATAATAGGGGGCATTTTTTGGCACCATTTTTTGGTTAAATCCTTGAATTGGAATTATTTGGGCAAACCAAAAGAATATTCAGTTCAGCAGACAATCCCAACACACTTAATAGAGGTGCGCACAATATTAATCCTCTTCCCGCAACATTAAAAATTGTGTGCATGATATTTCACTCCCAATGAGATGTTAAAAGGATTCCTCTACATCGTCCTTCTAAAAATGGAAATGTCAGAAGTGGTAAATAAATTTGGATGGTGAAAAAGAAGAGATAATGTGCGCAAGATCTTCAGCGCCCAATTCAATATCCAATGCCACTTGCACATAGTCGTCCATTCATACCACTATTTACGTTTTTTTCTTTAAATAGATATATAACCCCTCATTCCAGATTTCTGTTATGGAAGAAAAATTGTTTCTCTCATGTGTGAAATATGAACCCTTCTGCAATCGCATGAAAGGCATGACCTTAAGGTACTAGATCATTCATGGAAGGTCTCACAGGGGTCCTCCATTATGTGGTCCTACTAGGTCATGATCCTCACCCGATTCCTTTTTACTCAAAATAAAATGCCTGAAAAATAACCTTCCTTCATGAAAGATTTTCCATTTTATAGTGCCTATGTTTCCCCTATACATTAATTTTGTCCACAGACTTCAATCTTGTGTGAAATACCTCATCTTGTATGCAAGCCTTCAATCTTTCATGCACCACTTCTTATGTGCACCAGGTGGCATCCTTACCCAAAGGCACCAAGTTCAATCCCCTCTTGTGTGAACGACCCCTATCTTGAGTGTATTTCCATAATGTGATGTCTAAGCCTATACAATGTGATTTCATGGTCCCTTGATTAGTGATTCATGTTGTGTTTCCCTTCCTAGTTCTTATCAACATATTCATGCAATCAACTACTTCTTCTTCGCATATACATGCTAAAGTAGACCCTTCAATAGATAACTCCACGACCCAATTACACCGTGTAATTACTGGTGCCTTCCCTCCACTAAGGGTTAAAGTGTTCCAGTTTTATTAGCATGAGGGATGAGGAGAAAGTATTCATAATTTGAGTTGTAGGAAGATAAATATCCAAGAACCCACAACCACAACATATGACATTAAACTGTGATCATTACATAAGTGAAAAACCTCAAGAGGTCCGTGAAGGGGGTGTGCACTCGCACCCTCTCACTCCCCTATCCCTCTATGATTTTTCTCCATATGTACATTGGAAAGACTCAGTATAAGCCTGACCCAACTTGAAAGGGTGCTCCAAGCACAGTGGCCATATCCTCCTCATACATCTGGACCCCTACTCGGGCCTCCCTCCTAGAGTAATCCCCCCCATGTTTCCTCCTTAGCTCGCTAACCATGTGTAAGCCCTACTCCCTTCCTTGAAGAAACACAATTCACGACGTGATCGTCAGGTCTCTGTTACCTCTTGTTTCTCAAACTGAGCATGACTCAGATTGTTTTAGAGTAATCACTGACCATGAAATCCCCTCTGGGTCACCTTATCATATAATCCTCAGGCCCCTCCTTACCAAACTATATGGAATTTTATCCATTAACTCTCTAGGAATGGTATGTTGGAATCCTCTCTGAGGTTCAATCCAATCACCCATCGGTCCTGATAACATCACATTGGTTCACCCTCATCCCCCATGACATTAAACTATATACTTTTGGACTACATGGATTATGATTCTTATCTTCTCTACAGGGTACATATGAAGACTCATTGAGATCAAAACCTAAACACTGGTAAATTTTGGTTTCCACTTTGTTGGGACCCAAATCATTTGTCTACCCCTAGTGTTGTCATATTGGTTCCTAATCCATCTCAATGATTAATCCATATACTCAATATGTACTCCTCCAACCAAGAGTTCCCCTATTGTGATGGGATGCTAACCACGTGTAAGCCTCATCATTTATTCTGGATGCTTTCGTTTGTGTACACACCAATTCAATGCCCCATCCTAAACCACATGTAAATTGATTCCCTACCATGGGGATATATAGGAGGCCTCTTTTATGTTTAAGGCCATCACCCATGTACCATTCCGGTCTCCCCATTGAGCCTTTGTGTTTCAGGAAGATCATTCCTTAACCCATTTGTTCTATTTCCTTTGGGTCCTCATCCATGCATCCATTATCATGAGTCGCCTCCTCTGGTGAATCATCACCGCATTCTAGAACTACGTGCGCATTGATTCACTTCCTATAGGATACATAAGAAACATCCATGAGGTTCAATCCCAACGTCATCACCTTGTACCGGTCCTCAGTTCCATCCCTACTCATTCAATCCATCGACATTTCATCAATATCTATCCTGATTCCTCACAGGCCACCATATCCTAGTGAAATCATGACATCCATTTTGGCATCCAACCATGTGTAAGCCCCATTCATCTCATTCATCTTTGTAGCACCCAGACTGCTGACCTTGCATTAGCCCCATCATGTCTTTGGGTTGTTGACTATTGTGTACACCCCGATCCCATGACTCACCCTCTCAAAATACATGGGTTTCAATCTATATTTTTTATACAGGCTACATAAGAAGAATCTCTGAGGATTAACCCCAGCCAATGGTAAACCTTGGTGTCCCACAATTTAGGGCCCACCACCCTGATCCACCCTCAGTGGGGTTTGTATCAGCCATTACTATGTGAAATATTCCATTTTTAGGACACACACCCCAAGGTCCACTCTTTTTGAGGTGTCCTAACCTATTCTTACGATAAAATTTCTAGGTTCTACCTCCTCGGGATGCACCCATATGTTCAACTCTAATCAGTATTCTGATTAGTCCAATCCATCTTCTCTAGATGTTAAACTCACTGTATACCTCATGTTGAATATTTTAATCCTAGGAATACCTCAGAGACATGACTCTGGCATATAATTCATTGCATTTGACATGGTACAACTCAGGATTTCGCACCCTCGAGTTGCCATCTAATATGGGAAAATCTAGTGGTACATGTGTTTCAATGTCCAGACACACCATTGATGCCCCGACGTGACTACTCCCCTAACCAAAGGTCTCTTCCCTGACATGACCCCATGGATGTCATGAGAGAAGAAATATAATTAACTAGCATCTGCAATGAAATGAAAATGGGATGAGTTTCATGAAAAGTGTATTAATAATCAATGGAGGCCTGAACTATGCAACGAATTTTAAGGAGAAATACTCAAAAGAAGAATCTAACATCCCATCATCCTGTTTTGATCAAGGAGAAAATATCCCTTAAGAAGTGACAGATGATGCCCACCTTTGGAAATGTGGAATGCAGGGAAACTGTTGCACGTCCTCGACAGACGGATGCGCGAGCCCCGAAAAAAGTATAAAAACATATATATAATAATAATAATACATATTCTATATTTTAATGGAAAAATATTAGTAGATCAATGCATGATTGTTTCAAATTTTTTATAAAAATGAACATTATTCCTTTCACAAAATTTTCATCAAATACATCAATTATTCTCTATATATTAATCACTATGTGAAAATATTATAGTTTAAACTTTTTTAATATATGATAATGAATATATTATTATTTAATCACTAAGGGTTTCATATTGATGAGTTATTTATTCCAATAGACCTCAAATTAATAAATCATTGTTATCCAATATTTTAAAGAATTTTTTTTGTTCGTTTTCCATCTTTTGAGAATTTTAATTAGTTATATAAAAAATTGATTTTAAAATGAATTTTTAATCATTTTAAGAACCTAGATACTCCATGTAATGGACTATTTAATCTTAAGAATGATATATAATGTGACATCATTACCCTAAATGTTTCTAAAAATTCTGACCCGTTTTATTTGGATGTTTGGATCTCATTTGAATATTAAAAATTATATTTAACTATGAAATTGAACTTTTCATTATTTTTTGAATATATTACAATAAATTAAGGTATTTTTTGTTTCTAAAGTGCATATATTTCATGAAAATCATTTCACTAAATTAAACTAACTATATTGGGATTTTTTTTTGATATTTCATTAATACTTTAAAATTATAATAAAAATAAAAGTATAACAACCCTTTCCTTAATTATTGATACATGAAAGAATGATCGAAGTTAGATTGATTTATGCATTATTCCATTTAGTCACAAATATTTTTGAAAAGATTAATATTTTGAAGAATAATGTTGATCATTATCCCTATATATATATTTTACCAATATAGAAAAAAGGCGTTTATAAATGAATTTATATTTTTAGAGAAAACATACGTACAAAAATTGATAAATACATATATGATTCCATATTTATGGTTCCAAATTTTACCATTATTTCAGAAATAAATGAAAATGTCATTGTATAAATTAAATTATAAAATAATATTTATGAAATAAAGGATAGAAATAGAAATATAAATATCTCTAATTGATACCCCTTATTTAGATCTTGGGGGTTTATAGAATTTACGAAGTGTTTTATACTAGTTGTTGATAATAAATAGATTGTGTTTACTAATTAACCATCTTTTTTTATAATAAATAGAATAGTATTTAAATAAATAAATATAAATAATTGAATAAAAAAGTTGGAAGCCTTATTTATTGTACTATTGTACTTATAATATATAATATATGATATTTCAATTTGCTTGGAATTATTGAAATGTCATATCAATTGAAAATCATGTTTATCAGGTAAAATTCTGCACAACGTAACATAATTATATATTGATAAACATTTTAATATGTTTAATATGATACAAAAAATTGTTTATATATATATATATATATATCTTTTTTCCCCAATTAATTAATTATGAGAAAAATTATGAGTTTTTTACAAAAAAATGGAATAGATTTTCCTTCATCTAATGTGAAATCAATTATGAAGCAAATTTTGACATTCAAAATTACAAATAAATATTTTAAATTATATTTATAATGATTTATAGAATAATAAATGAAAAATTTATTAGACTATTATGATCAATAAATGATTTTCTTAAATTTTTACATTCAAAAAATTCATAATGTTTCCTATCACTATAATTTAAAATTTAATCTTCAACTATAAAGACATGAAAATATCATGTAATCAATGAGGGTACAAATGCTTAGTTTTTTGTATCCTAAATGTGGTTATAAAATTGTTTAGTGGTTTATATGAAATTAATATTTTCAACAATAGTTTATAAATGTATAATATATTTTAGGTTATAAATTTTATCAATGTTAGTGTTGATAAAACTCTTCCAAATATTTTATATATAAAAATATGATGAATATTCAAAGATAACATTTTACACCTAGCATTATAACATGTTTTAAACGGAAAATTTTATTATATGTATATGTCAAAATGAAATTTTTATTCTCATATCATAGAAAAGGTTATATTCAAATATAGTGAAGGATGTTTGTTTTTAGATGTAAAAAATATACTATATCATAATTAATTTATTATACCAGATACTTCAGATATGGTAATGATTTTAGTTTTATATAAGCCATGTCACACATTAAAATTTATACTCAAAGTATATTTCTATAAGGACTTGTACAATTATATATAAATAACATATATCTCAGTCGACATGACATTTCTATATTTCATAAAATAATTGAATTTTTATATATTATTTTTTCTAAGTTCATCATTGTTCTGAAAATAATTATTAAAACATTTATTAAAATATATATATATTTACAAAATATTTAAAAAATATATATGTGTGAAATAAAAAAAATATATGATTGGAATAATTTATTCTCTTCAAAGAGATAATTTTAGTTATTAAACCAGATGTGAGAAACTGAGATGGAATTATTCTTGAGACCATAAACATGTCATATAAGAACCAATAAATTACAAATGTAAAAAACTGTGATTTTTTTATTATAAATTAATTAGTATTTAAGTAAAATGTAAAATACATTATATATATATATTTACAGTTGTAATTCTATAGGAAATGTTGGTTTACAAAATTTACCCAATGGATTGATGTGTTTTAATACATCATAGATGGGGTTTTAATTTGTAAAGAGATTGATGAAATAATCTAAACACAATCATACATTAGAGTGTATGATATTGATATATGAGGAAAAAAATGGTGATGAGTTGATTTAAAACAAAACATTATGTTATTGGTAAAATATCTTGAAGGAAAGAGAAAATCCTAAGTTATTACTAATGCTATATTATTGGTATTAATTTTTTGTAGAATTTTATTTTTTCTATTTTATGATGTTTATATTCATTAATATAAAAACTATACTTACGATATACATGTTTAATTCTAGAAAATGACCTATACTAATCACTAAAACACATAGAGAATTGTTTTTTTAGAAATTCAAGGAATACTATTGTATTAGAACTCAAAATGTGCATCCTAAAAACATAATAAGTACGTCGTTGAAAATAAATTATTGAATAAAATTCTCAGTTTATTTATAATAATATATATTTAAATAACAAAAAATAATATATATTTAATTCCCATTTAACTTCATACGACTAAAATAAAATAGGTTTATCCCTATAATAATGTAAATCTTTCGATAAAATATTAATTTTGAATTATAAAAGTTGAAATGAAGAAGAAAGGTAAAAAATAATGAAAAATTTGAAATTATTTGAATAATGAAAAAATTATGAGAAATTTCACACCTTGAAATAGCGGTATCACTATGATATACTAAATTTAATGATACGATAATTAAAATAAATTATATATATATATATTAGTTGAGTTTTTGGATAAATATACACATGAATTTCAAACTAGAAACATTAAAATGGTAGGATAACATTACAATTAAGAACTAAAAATATTACATTAATATATCTACCTTTGGGAGATATTTTTAGAGTTTTTGTTTTTCACTGACATTTTATATGTCTTTCAAATTAATTAGGGAATGCATATATTGGTGGAATGTTTGTGGAAATTGGAATTTCCAACCCTTGACCCAAAATTAGTGCATGATATTCACCTTTTTATAGAAAAAAATTCCAAATAAATAGATTTTTTTGGGTATTTCATAGATGTATAAAATGAGGAAAAATGTTTATTCTTACATCTATTAAAATTTAAACCCGATTTGATTTTATTTTATGTTTTGAAAAAACAGTGGTGGGTTTTCATTCATGGACATGAAATATATCTTGGAATTCGATTTTCAAAATAGCCTACCAGGACCACTATAGAAATATAAAAAATATATGAGACAAACATTTAATGAAATTATCCTTCAGATTTCACCTATCCACATATGAAATTTCAACAAATTGTGACTTGTTTAATTGCAACTAGATTGGTTATAGTGAACATGTATCAAAATTAATTTTCCGAAAAAATTGGACTCAAGGCCCAAAATTATCATCTTACCATATGTATACACTATTTTGTTTGAAGGAAAACATTGTTCATATATATTACGTAACAATATAAATAAATATATAAATGAAATCATTATAGTTAATTGTTTTAAAATTTATTGAAATTTCAGATGATAATAGTTCATTTTAAAAAAGATTTCAAAAATGAAGAAACAATATGTTTTAATCGTAAGATTATTTGACACCACTGTTTATTAAAAATTAATCATAAGATTATTTTAATGTAAATAATGAAAAATAGCCTTTTTTACATGATTATCATGCCCCATAAATTTGTTTTTACTATTTCCTAAAAAATTACTATCGTATTAACATCATAATTATATTCCCCGTTATAAAATCAATATAAAATACAATGTTTACTGTTTATAAATAATATATAAAATATGAAACCAATCAATTTTCTTTAAAACAAGCAGTGTGTAACTGAATATATCCTACCAAAGATTTTTTTTAATTTAGTATGTTCTTACATTCAATTGAAATTAAGAATTAAATTTTTCATGCATCACAAAAAATGGGGGTTAATTTCCACTTATGGGGAAATATATAGAAGAGTTTGAAGGGATTAACATATTAAGCATAAATTTGTATCCAATTTTTTCTTTTGAAATTTTTTTATTTTTTTATTATTCATTTGTTTCTATATAATTTGAGATTGATATCAAACAAATTAATCCTTATAGTTATTCTTTCTCGAGGAATCCTTGGTAGGAAAATCATAGGGCATCATGTGAATCAAACATTCTTAAGAACCATCTCAAGGGAACATAATAAATAAAATATTTATGCTATAATAAATAGATATATAGTAAAAAAACTCTATTCTTGAAAACTATGGAGTTTAAATCCATATGTGATAACATCCACACTTTAAATAAATCCATTTCTATATGAACAAATATTTTTGTCTTTATGTTTATTATTTATTTTATTCAATCATACTCATATTAAGGATATAATGAATAAAATTATTCTACACATGTTTGTACACAAAGAACTAAACCTAACAACCCACAATCCTATGAGAGTGAATCATTATAAATTTATTATACAAATGAATATAAAGACGATAAAAATTTAAATCAAAAAATCATTTTAACCAAAATTTATGATCATGAACCTAAAATTTCCTTAAGATTGAAATCCTGGATTGAAACAATATTTTGAATTCAATTTTAATGTTTATAAAATAAATTATCGTGTTATAAAATAATGAAATATCAATTTCAATTGATGCATAATATTTAGGATAAATATTTGTTTTTTTCTATCCTCAGAATGAATGACAATACCATTAGTGTTAAAAATGATTCGGAATGTGGAAGAACGGGATTATATGGGTTTAATAATGAAATTTCAAATTAATTTATGCAATAATCACCCAAGGTAATTAAAATATGAAGAACAATGAACAACCAATCAATCATTATATTACCATGCCACTCAAAGAATAATCATGAATGATGGAATATGAGGTTTAAACTCTAAAATTTATGTGATTTGATTACGAGACCTTTAAATTCAAAAATCCCATAATCATATAAAAATGATATTATAATGAAATGAAAAAACTCTAAGGGGTTCTGATAGCCCCGTGGGAATCTTTAATTCCTTCAGGGTTACAATATTTTGATATTAAAAAACATGTGTCAAATAAATAAATAAACTATTGGATATTATATTGAATGAAAAGAAGAGGGAAGCCCCACAATGATATGTTTAGAGTAAATAATAATTAAATTACAATGACCTAAAAAATTAAAAAAAACTATACTACTTTTTTGAAACATAGAATGATGATGGTTTCAATGTTTATGAATAGTAGAAATCTAATATTTAATTTAATATCTAGATTAATTATGAATTAAAACATAAAATGTTGAGTTAGAAAACAAGATTTATTAGTACTGATTCTAGGTGAATCCAATTGTTATGGTACACAACCCTAAATAACTGAATTCCTCTTTTCAAAGTGGTTTTGTTAGTTCCCTTCTTCTATTGGTTTAGTGAATCAAAACAATGTTTTAAAATATAAAATAACCCACCCAATTCCCTTGTTGTGTATCATCTTATAGTTAATTTATTAATTTGATCACTCCCCCCCAAATCACCAAATGATCAATCATGAATAAAAAAAGAAGGCAACTGAAAATTTATATATATAGTAAAACAAAAAATGAATTCTATAAAAAAACACATCAATTCATTTAACCCCAAATCATTTTAATTTATTATAATAAATTATATCCCCAAAAAATAGTAATTATGTGGTAGGAAAAAAATCCTAATCATAGTAGAAGAAGCTTCTAATCCCAGCAGCATAAACTCCACTAATCCAAATATCTCTCAATGAATGAATATATACCATAGAATAAGAAACCTCACCCAATTATTTATAGGCTAAAAAATTCTTAAGGTACTATTTTCTAAATTAAATAAGTATTAAAATTGTCCTTAGTTAATTCAAAGTGGGTCCCCTACAATATTCGTTAAAAAACCTTAAATTTTTGAATCATTTAATAAATTTATTGATGATAAGTTCACAATGTTAATTAAGGTTTTCCAACATAAATGATGTAATTTTGTTTCTCCAAAAATCTATTTTATTCTTGAACTCATGTGGTAGATAATTTAAAATTTTTGAATCGGTGTGGATTTATATTTTGTCCCAAAAAACTCATGATTGTAATGGTATATACATCATGATTCACTCGTGTTCCATTTTTAAAAAGGTGTGAATTTTCATTTTACTCTGTGAAAGGGTTAAAATTTTTCGGCGTATTACTTCCTCATCCCACACATAATATGAATGATTTAAATGATGTGGTAGGGATTTTTCCAAGATTCTATAGTTATAATCCAATTTCAATCAAACCACTACATTTTTTTAGATTTAATCTTTTTGTGTCATGTTGTAACATGATGTATCAAAACAAAAATTTATGTATCTTGCTAATATTATTTATTTTTCTCTAACATCCACTAAAAGCGTATTGAAACATATCCTTCCATAAAATTCACAAAATAATACGAACCTATTAAAAATCAATATTTTTATTCTAAATGAAATTTATTTAATATCCAAAAATATATACAAAAAATATAGCTATCAAATCCCCTCACACATAAAAAAATACATGTACTTAAGAATAAAATATCAATATACTATAAAGGACTCCACCGTATCATGATGGAAATTCAATTTCAATAAAATCAATTTATCAAATGTGGAAATAAATTTTTAAACATCACATAGGAATATTTCATCAACTCCTCTTTTTTTAAGAAACAAATAGATTATATTTTTGTACTTTTCCAAAATTTAATTAACCATTCCACTACATTCCTCTATTTAAATTTTCCAATTAATTATCATTATTCATTCCATTTTTCATTTACCTAACATTCAATATTTCCACTCATAATCAAGGATATAATGTAAATAGAGTTTTCCATATACCTTGAATCAAGGTCTTTACTATTGGTTTTCAATTTATCTACTTTATCCACCCTATATATTGAAAATAATAAATAATTTGGAAGGATTTATTGTTAGATTCAAAGTACTCTGAGGCAGTAGGGTTTGTAGGTAAATAATGTGAAAATAATAAACATAAAAAATAAGGTAATACATAAGTTTATTTTCCTGATAATCCAAAGGAATCCCATAATAAATCTCAAAACTAAAATTCATCAGCCTCTTCCCCCCTAATATCTCAATGTAGGCCCATGAAATAGTGAAGAACAATTAATAAAACTCAATCTGGTGTATTTTTTTCCTTTCACATTTTTATTATTATTATTTTTTATCTTGGGATAAAACTCATATCTAAAACCCAAACCCAAATGAAATATTCTTTTCTCTACTTGAAATAGTTATAATAAGTTCACCCATCAAATAATGGTTATTTTTTAATTTCCAAAGATAGAACTCATTTTTTAGGAGGGTGTGAAGTGATTAAGAAGTATGAAAATAAAGATACTTCCACAAAATCCCATTAAGTAACCCCCACCAAATATCTGTTTAAGAATGTGTGCCAACTTCACCATATAACCATCTCACCTACACTATTTTGGTCAATCATGAAAAAAATTTATTTTGGGGTTGGAAAAGATAAAAATATTCTAGTAGTGCATCTCTTTACTAAAAATGTTTTTCAAGGATTCTATAGGCATAAAAAGTATTATTATACATGTAGGACTCATGATAAGGGATAACAAAAAAATATGCCTCAACCATAATAAATGGGACTTTTTATTTGTTCAATCTTCATCATGATACAATGTAATTTATAGATGAAAAACATGCAAGATTTTCTCCCAAGAAGTACACTCAATAAAATAATGGAAAAACTTTGGATCATAAAATGTATCTAGAATGAGAATGAATGGTTGGGAAAATCACTCAGGGAAATAATGATGAAAATAAAATACAGTAGTTAAAATTTCATAAATTATATGTTGGAAAAATCATAGATAATTTCATTTATAATAAATAACCACCTCATCTAAATCTGGATTTGTCAAATTAAAAATTTCCATGTTTATGTATACAAATTTATTATCTAATTTTTATCATTCAAATTTGTTGAAAAAGAAATATAAATACATGGAATGATGATTTTTATATGTAGATTATTTATCCATGATCGTTGATTAATGAAAGATCTAAGGTAGGGTATACAATTTTCAGTTAAAAATGACTAAAAAATAACAAAAAATATTTGGGGAAAATAAATAATTGATAATTATAATCCCCTTTCATTGATATATCTTCTTATACCCTCATCATTTTATCCATTCTTGTGACTTTAGGTTAGACCAGAAATCTTCTAAATCCAATAAAATAATAAGGTCATGTCATTAATTATCAAAAAATTAATAACAATTTAAACCAAATTCCTAACATACAATTTTATCCAGACGATGCAAAAAGCACAAGAAAGCGATAAAAAAATATTTCCTTTAAGTGGCTTCTTATTTTTTAATTTTTATATAGCTACACCATACATATTTTAACTAATTATTGTGTACCATAAAGATGTCAATCTTTTATTAACCCATTCTTGAAATTATTTCACATCTAGGTCACCTCACCTCCTTCATAATGAAATCATTGTAAAATGTAGTGGATGTGACCAAATTATAAAGAGTATAAAATTAATGAGAAATAATTATGTTTCCATCCAGAATAGGTGGAATATTTTATTTTCAAATTCTATCTATTGTTTTTAATATTTTAAAATGATCACTTTATGATCGTCTATCAGATCCTCAATTGTTTCTCTTATTTTGACTTCTTTTTCTTTATATAGTTAATACAGATTGTAGATACTTTTTCGTATTCATCATGAGGAACTCTTATATTATAAATAAATTAGATTAAAATTTTTAAAGTTATCTTATCCTCTTATATTTAATCATTTTCTTCTTCCATATGTTGTAATCCCCATTTTTCATGGAATCTATGAAATAATTTAATACCCAAAGTCAGTTCATCATTCATCATATTTTTTTTGTTATTGTCTTTTAAAATTTTAATTAGCACAGTATATTTATGATATAATATATCCTTTATCTTGTTATCCTTAAAAACTACAACGTCTAGAAATTTTTTAATAAGAATAAAATAAGCATCTAAAGTTATACTAACATTTTCTTTATTGAACATGATTCCTTGCCCGTGATAGGCCTCTTTAAATTTTGGTTATAGTTTTTGGAGTGATTCCTATTTAATTCTAGTTTATGTTATTTTTCAGTATTTTTATTTAATTTTCATCATTTTAGGTTATTATAATTTTTTTATATAATTCGTAAAAAATCAGAACCAATATTTAGTAGTTCGAATGTTTTTCATCCTTTACATGATAACAAAGAAAATACCCAATTGTGTAGAATTAAAAAATAATAAAAAATGAGAATACCATGATATAATCATGAATCAAAAAGAGTGGAGAAAATACCATTCCAAAATTATTAATCAAAATTATTTTTTCTAGCTATCCCTGACAACAATGCTAAAATTTGATAGCCTTGTGGGCATCATTAATTCCCACAAATTTACCGTATTTAATAATTTAAAAACTGAAAACAATAAAATCGCTAAACTATAGGGAATTATAAGAAATGTATTTCCATCATCAAACCCAAAGTGATAGGACTAGTGAAAATATTAATTTATTAATAGTGGTCCAAAATATTTTGTCAAATAAATATAGACTACTTTTAATAAATAATTAATAATGACAGAATTTATTTTTATGAAAATAGAAAATGGAATTAGTAATTAAAAATCTAGGTTAATTATGAATTAAAGAATAAAATTAGAAATTTGAAAACAATATTTTTTGGAACTGATAATAAGAAAATCCAATGTTCATAGTAAACAACCACAAATCACTAATTCCACTTTTCACAATGGTCATGTTATTTCCATTATTTCTATTGTTTTCTGACTCAGAACCATGTTAAAACACAGTGAACAACCCACACAATAGTAATGGTGAGAATTATAACTAATAATATCATTTATTTAATTACTCCCTTTTCCATAACCTAGTGTTCATGAATGAATTAAAATATAATATAAATGATAACTTAGGTATGAAGTAAAAAACTCAAATGAATTGTGTTCCAAATAAAATACCTCAATTCATAAAATCCCCATTCATTGTAATTTCCATTGTAAAATTCTATTGAATCATGAACTCCATGATGGAGAATAAAAATAAAAGTATAATCATAATCATAGTATCTGCGTCTTCTGATCTGAACAAAACATCCCTTCTGTCAAAATCTTCTTGGATAAATGAATATCTATAGTTGCAGACGAAATCATTTATTTATAGGAATATACACCCCTCATTTCATAATTTGGGTAAAAAATCATTATTGAAATCATCCTTAGCTGGGTAAAAGTGGTTCCCCTAGAAGATTATGTAAAAAATATCAATTTTCATCATTGAATTTTCTATTTGATAATAGGTTTAGAATGTGGTTTATGGTTTTACAATGTGAAGGATGTGTCATCCATTCTCTAAAAGATTATTTCTCCTATAAATCCCATGGTGAATTAATTGTAAGGTGTAAATCAGTTTAGTTTCATCTTTTATCCCAAAAAAACCAAGACATGAATGGTGTACACATCATCCATCACATTTGGACCAATCTAATCAAGGAGTAAATACTTATTTTATTACATGAAGGGTAATAATTTTTTTGATGTATTTCTGCATCAACCCAAAAAAATGTTAATACTATAAATTATGTGAATGGGCATCCTCCAGATTGTATGTTCTATTCTATAGTTTCTATACACCCTCTATAATATAAAATGATTCAATATTCTAGTGTCATGCAATGACTATAATCTTTAAAAAACATATTTTTCTTTCTTCACATAGACAAGAAGGATATTCAAATGTATCCTGCTGAAATAATAATAAAACAGTCAGTTTTTGGTCATGAATTAACAATTTATTTCCTGAAAAAATGAATTTTATATCAAAAAAAATATTCTATAATTATAGAAATCTGGTACCATTAACAAAATTATAATAAAAAATAATAGAATGATAAGAAACAATACCAGTATATTTTGGAACACAACACATTTATTCAAGGAACATGTTATAGGAAATTTAACAAGAAATATATCTATACTAAAATAGAAAAATATATATTTCATAATGTAACTATATATATATAATGTATGGATGAGGGAAGTAAGAAAACACATATATCTATGGTTAGAATTGTTCCCTTGTCATTCATCAGTGAGGTTTTTACACTCCAAATCCATACCGAACATGTTGGGATGCCACCTATCATATATGACTCCCTCTCAAGAAATAAATAAATTTATTTTTTATTTAAAATTTAAATTTATATAAAGATTATATTCTTAAAATCATTTTCATTCATTTTTATGAAAAAATTCATAAAAAAACTAAAATAAAATAAAATATCTATGTGTTAAAAAACTTTCCTCCAGAAGAAGACATAAATTAATGTTTATAGCTCGACTTATACCCATATAATTTTATGTGTTTCGTGTTAACAGGTAAACTCGTTCAAATGAAATTTAGTTTTATATTTATGATATGATTCTATGAATTTATTTAACCTATGACCATTAAACTTACTGAACATACCAATACTGGGGTACTGAATATTGAATACCCCATGTGGGTAAACCAAATGAAACAAGTAGGGTAGTAAACATCCTGACATAAACTTACACTACTAAAAGTAGATATTGGTACTATATATGTGTAAACATTTTCATAGTTCAAATCTTCTAAAATTTATATTCGTATATTCATATGCTTTAACTCTTGGTTTTTTATACTTAAATTATCATAAGCCTCTATCCATTGTTACCCTTGTTCTTTCTGGTCATATTTCTTATTATATCAAGATACTTAAATGTTTAAAAAGTAGTTATTCTATTTCTAAAAAATAATGGTTCTTAATTTCATCTACTAAATTTATATCATTTCCATAATATAAAAATTATGGGGGAATTATATAGATTTTATTTAATTATAATAAATAAAATCCCTGAGAATCATTGACCAATTTTTCTATAGGGTTCACATTCTTATTGATGAATTTTATTTATTTACTTGTTTATTTTGTTAGATTGATCAATGGATTGCAGTAGGTCTAATGCAGAAACATTTTGAGAGATCTCATTGTTGGACATGAGTTCTGATAGTTAAATTTTTTTAAAATTTGTTCTATAGTTTGTAATGATAGCACTAAGAAATTTTTATCTGAAAAATATATTTTACTAAATTAAACAATTCGTTGAATGGTGATAATTAGACTTGGTGGGGGTAACAAACCGACTAGGATCGACCTAACCAGTCAACCATGAATAACCAAAAATCTATTGGTAATGGTTTACTATTTGGTAAAATGACATGAACAAACCATGAAATGGGAAGGACACGCCAATATCATCATTGTCAATAGAATAATGTACAATATCTAGATTACACAATAAAATCTAAAAATATACCATACAAATATTATATATCATAATGAAACAAGCTATAAAAGTACTTATACATGATATATCAAGTAAAATAACATAACAAAAAATAAAGTGAAAACCCCAAATAAGGGATATAAATACATCCCAATGGATAAAAAATCCAAAAAATGACTTCTTATAAGCCAACTTGGTGACATCACATCTCCTGTATCATACAACGGATGACGGTAATCAAGAAGACAAACATAGGGACATGGTTGTAACCTGATATTTTATGAAATATACATTTTCATATAAATTTAATCATTTAAATATATTTTCTTACAAAAAATACTGATTTCATCTTGAATTACACAAAACATAATGTTAATCTTTTACTATATGCAATACTTAGGTTAGCTTGTGACAGTGAGTTTTTGTAAAACCACGACATATTATACAGTTATTTAAATACGACAATTATATCCTAGCTGGTAACCATTGAGATATGAATAGTAATAATTTTTTTGAAATATTAATTATAATTGTTTTATATAATAAAAACTTTTTGATAAAGAGGCATTTAATTTTATGGAAAATACATTATATACATTGAAGATATTATTTTTATCAACAAAATGATATTTATTTCTTTTTGTACAACATAATAAAATTCAAAATTTACACATTTAGAAAAAAAATTAAAAAATTAATTCATTTTTTAAATTTTAATTTAAACATTTTCTTATGGTTAAATTTGGGGATTTTTATAAAATGTTTCATTTTTGATGAATAGTGAAAACTATTAAATTTTAATTGAAAAATGACCATTTAGTTTAATTTATTTAGAATGTATAATTTTTTTAATGTTACATTATTTTAGTTATACATAAATTAATCTAATTTATTTATTTTGAAAAATATAATATTCAAATTTTACTTAAAATCATTGAAATCATTTGAAATTTTACCCTTAAAAAACATGCCTTCTTATCATGTATGTGGGATTAATTATAATTTATATTTTTCCATTTATATGATTTTTTTTAGAAAATCTCTTTCATATTTTTAATATTATTAATTTATATTATATAATTAGTCAAACATAATTTTCTACCCAAATGGTCAGTGAAAAAAATTAAATTTAATTATCGTGATTAAGGTTATAATGAATATTTTGCGATACACATGCTTGTGTTAAAATTAACAATACAGAAAAAAATGATTTCTAATTAATAAATTTTATTTCATATCTATAATAATTAGTTATAAATTATAAGTTAAATTAAATTAAAGTTTTAGTCTTAAATTATAGATTACCGATGTGTATAAGAAAAAAATAGCATACCGTGATAAAAAACTGTAAAAGGAGTAAAATTTAGAAAACATGAAGACAAAGAAATAACTGAATAAATAATTGTGTTTATTTTTTTGTGTGGGGGGGGGGGTTTATCTCCCATATAATACATACAATACATTATCAATCAATTTTGGAGTCATATGAGGTAAGAGTGACCTCCCAATAGTGTATATTTTGGGGTATTTATGAGAATATCACACCTCAATTATTAAAGGGAACTCACCACCCTCACCTATTATCAACTCTCAATAAATTTGGATCAAATAAATTTTAGTAAAATCATATAAAAAATTCCCTTATATCATCATGTAAGCCTTATTTTTTATAGTAGTCCGACCTAGTAATTTTTTTTGGTGAAGACCTAAGGAGGATACCCAAAGAAGATGAAAGATTCATCAATGAGATTTTTTATTTCTTCCTCCACATCAATAAATTATTATTTTAATGTTATAATATAATAATATTATTATATTAAATATAATTAAAAATATTGTTTAATTTAATGACCTACAACAATCTCTACATCAATCAAATGGGTTATGAAATGATCATTCGTTTGTACAGCAGACTACCGCCTCGCGATATGATGTAATTTTTTTCACATTACCAATGGTCATATTTGGTATAATGATAAATTTATTGTTTTTATAATATATTTATGATATCATTATCATTCTATAATTATTATATAATTCATACCATCATTCTATCTAATTTTTTGGAATATAATAATGTCGTATGTGTGTCTGGTGGACTACCGCCTCACAAATCGATGTGATTCATTCACACTTCACATGGAAGATAATAAGGATGTATTAAATGAAAATATGTTATATATATGAAATAAATATTAATATTTAATGATAATATATCATTTACATTTTTTTTATTCAATCCATAAATATAATGGAAATAACGTACATGTTTACGTAAAAACTAACGTGTCCATGAACGATGTATTTCATTTTCTATCACTAAATTTTATGGATTAATCAAAATAAAAGTAATATATATATATATATATATCATTGTTTAATTTTGATAAATTATGTTACAATGATCAATGTAGAAGGAACAAAAATAAAAAATCAAAACATATACGACAAACAAAGCAGTTATTACCAGAAATGTTACATTAACATGGAATTGTTAATAAAACTTTAACAAAATGATATAATAAAGTTATATATGTTATGATTTATATAATTATGGATAATTATTATATTCATAATAAACTTATATTTATTATACATGATGTATTAACATAAATAAATGAATTTAGGACTTTAGGTAAGGGATTTTGGTCCAACTTTTTACTTCTGTGGGACACATGCCATATTCACTACCTATTTAAATTATATAGTGTATATAATACCAATTAATTTATATTATGATTAATATAATAAATATAATTTTTAATTATATATCCATTTTAATATCTTTCGTTCATGGGGTTTACGGTTCAAAAGTTACCAAATCAGTGTGGTATTTTTGTCTCAACATTCCTTCTTTGAGACGTAAACTATTTTTTGCACCAATATTATTTATATAGTTGTATATATAGTCACATTGAAAAATAATTCCATGAAGGTATTTATTTTTATTATATTTTATGCTTTGTGTTATTTTTTCAATCATGGGGCTTATTATTCAATGTTACCAAAGTGGTAAATATTTTATGGTACAATCTCATTGATTATTGGGATTGTTTAGAATATGATTCAAATGATAAAATATTATTATAGATCTCTCATAAAACTCATTAATTGTATTAAAATATTTTTTAATGATATTTTGAATAATTAGTTACTTTTTCCAATCTTAGGAACTTAAAATAATTAAGAAACTGTTTTTATGAATTTCATACATTATTTTTCTCTTTGGTTAGAACTCTATTTTCTTCAAAAATCATTTATTATAACAATGATTACAAAATATGTTTTATTACTATCCATTTCTTTTGTAAATAAATTTTTAGCAATGTTTTAATCTTAAAAAAAATTATTTCAATGTAATCATCATGTTACTTTATAAACAATCTATGATTGGATTTTACTAAAAATGTGAAATGAATCATTGATTTACTGTGTTTGTTAGAAATAAAACATACCAACATCATGGACATGATTTTATTTTAAGAATAGTTAATAGGTTTTCTCGGGTATTTTTAATGAAAAATAATTTCAAAATGCTTAATGTTTTTAATTTTATTTTTCAAATCAGATATGATATTTTCCACAAGTAATTTTTCTAATGATCTTTAAAAATAATTTTCCATCTAAGATGATATTCATTGATGTTTCATATGATTTACTAGCTATATAAACCTATGATATCATTCTTATTATTTCATTTAATATTTTAGTATGATAATATGTTTATGAAACCCATTTTTCTTCCATTGTTTATATCATGATAGAATTAATATAAAACACACTTCTCTTTTATGGGTTATACTATGATGAAATTATGAAATAACTGAAACTTGTCTCATTTAATTAGGTTATGATGTGATGAAATGTGTATGAAACCCATATAATTTCATAGGTAATTATATGATGAATATTTTATAATAATTTTTTATAGATATGTTTGATTTTCATTTTGTGATTGGTGAGACTCTTATCTTCTTCTAATGCACTAGGTAAAGAATATATCTCATGTGGTATAATAGGACTGGAACAGAATTCATACCAAAGTCAATAAGGGAAATTATTATCTATGGTAGTCTTGAAATTTAACCTTGACTATTATGATATTTCATGTGGAAATGAATTTCATATCCATAATTTTATTAGTGAACCTGATTACATATAAAAAATGTTATGCATGGACTGATCTTTCCTATCCATAATGTTATATGTGGATCTTTCTATCATGTCCATAATGTTATGGGTAGACCTAGTTGAATGTATATAGGTTTATACAAGGGTATGATTTCATTTAATTAACTAAATGAGTGAACTTTTTTCAATTTATACATGTTATCAATGTTGTAAGCTTATGTGTATTCCCTAAATCTTTGTTTTATAACCATTTTATTCTCTCATAGCTCATTTCCTTTAATTTCATTCTAATTCATATATTATGAACTAATATGTTTTATTTCGTACCTCCAGATTATGATATTTATTTTTTAGGTTATAGTTTTCTAATTTTAATTTAATGTCCTCGAACAATTATACTCATTATTACCAATGTGATCATTATTACCTCACTTTCTTACCCTTACTCTGGATCTGAGCTCACCCTTTTATTGTTTCCTTTCCATAGGTTATAAAGAATGGTTTTTAGTAGGGTATGATTTTGAATAGTACTTAAGGGTAATATATTTATGGGAGATGTTTGAGATAATTCACCAAGTTAGAATATTGTGTACCATGTATCTGAAGATAATAAAATATTACTTTCCTCATTCATGTATTTTTATATTGTGTTGAATATTCATCTAAAAATATATAATATCCTTGTATGAGAATCATGGATCAATTTAGTTGGTATTAAAGAAATTTTTTAGTTCTCCATTGGAAACAATGATAATAAAACATTAGTGAATTCTCTAAGGATAATTTTTAGGGATATGTCTAGGGATATATATATATATAGATAAATATATAGATGATTCTATATATAGGAAAAAGACCTATAATTTTTTTAAAGGATAGAGTGAGTGGTTTCAATGAAATTTAATCCATGTTGGGATACTACAAGTGGATGTGGATCTGAAATAAAGGTTCCTGGGGATAATAACTCCAAAAAAAGTGCATTGGGCAGGACTTGATCATCACCTAATGCATAACAATGGGCCTCACTACACCGATAGGTTTACACTCCATGGGAATATTCTTTAAAAATTAAAAACAATTTATAAACCATCAGGAAGGATTTAAATATATGATGACTATTAATAACCAAGGATACACTTAAGGATTTATATATTAAATAGTAGGTGTCATGATTTAGACACCCTCAAATTGATTCATTTGTATTATGTAGTTCCCTACTATGATTATTATGGCTTGACCTATTCTTTATTATTTTAATCAATGGATGGAACCCAAAACAATGTGTTAATTATTAATGAAACATATAAATAAATGATTGTCCACCAATTCATATGAATTTTTTTGTGATATGAAATGAAAATCATTATTTCTATAATCAAAAAACATTATCAAGCTATGACTCATGATAGACTTACAAATGAGAAAAGGAGGGAACAAATTTATATTTAATCCTTCATTAAGAAACACCTACCTTTATTCAATGGTACCATCGATCCTCTAGTTGTTGAGAAATGGATCAGTACCAATGAAAAGATATTTTCCCTTCTTTAGTGTTCTAACCCAGAAAAAATAATATTTGGTTTTCAACCATTTGGATTTTGAGGTAGGCCAATGGTGGAATCTAACTAAGGATATGAGGTAATAATAATTAAATGAAACCATTAAGTCAGATAAGTTTAAAATTCTATTATTCAATAATTATGTTAGTTGTATTCTTCTTACAAAAAAACATAAATAATTCTTACAGCATATGTAGAAAGATGATGAATCTATCGGTACATATGATGAAAATAATATCATAAATGTGAGGTACTCTTTGGGAATTATAATTCATCCTAAAAGTAAGGTAGACTGATAATTTAGTGTCCTAAAGGAAAATCCATGAAGGGAGTTATCCATAAGGTACATTCGATACTATGATGAAACATTTCGATGTGATGTTGATGTGGGATTGGAAGATGGAAGCCCTCTCGATTCTATTGATAAGAAAAAAATTGGGTTCCATGGAAAATGAAATTATATTTCACATAGAGGGATGAATAATTTTTAAACTCATACTTTCCAAAACTATGGGAAAGAGAAATTATGTGGGAGAATGAAAGAAACAAGGATATTTCTCAAGTGAGGGAAGCATCTGTATCGATGAAAATAATATATAAGTGATGTGAAATGACTACTCAATGAAATTAATGGAGTGATATCTCAATCGAGTGAACCCTCCACACTCAGTGTTTCAATGGAAATGAGTTTGGGCATTGTGTGAATCAATTCCCCAATCCATTGGCTGGTGTGGAAGATAAGACACCACAACATCTAAATAAAAAGGACCAAGGGAAATAATTTCCAATAAAAAAATATGAATTGAATCACAATAATTCAGTCACACCTATCATCCCCAATTTGGTTCGGAATTTCATTTTTTATTTTGTATGAATGGGCATTATGAAAATCATATTGCTTATCCTTTAGTGAAATTTTATATGATTATATCCCTCTATATACATTCTGAGATAATGAAATCACATTGTACATTCTTTTGGTATAAGGATGAACCCAAACTTTTAATGAAAATGATGTTGTATAAGATAAAATCTTATAAATGGGATAAAAGGTGAATTTCCATTTGGAAGTGTATATGAATCTATGTAAGATTATGTTAAAATATATGTCTATCATCATGGGTTTATGAGATTAAGATTGATTATAAATACAATGTCATTGACATCCACATTGAGGTTTTATATTATGGGATTTTATCAAAATTAAAGATATTTTAAGAGACAGTTACTACAATAAATCCCATTCGTTTCATATATGTTTTACCCAAAAATCAGTACTGAGTAATTCTTTTTATGGACATGTGATTAAAGATATTGGTAACCTTTATGGTTTACTTTATCTTATATTTTGACATTATTATGGGATTTAGTCGGTCAACATACAAATTCATCACACTTTTTGTTACCATAGAATATTTCAATATGGATCCTATTTCCAAAATACACATTAAGGAAGTGGTAAGGTTGAATGGGGTACCACATTCAATTGTATCAGACTGGGACACAAATTTTACCATGATGTTTTTGTGATGTATTTATAAATATCAAGATAAAGTGTTGGGTTTTAGTAAAACATATTATCCTCATATAGTTGATTAGTCTATAAAAACAATTCAAACCCTATAAGATATTCCAATATATTGTTCTACGGTTTTTGAAAGTGGTTCGGGTCAACACCTTCCCCATGTTGATTTTTCATTCAACAATATCTATCAATCATGAATTTCGAAGCCTCCTTATGAAGCCCTTTATGGAAAGAAGTGTATAACTCCAAAATAATGGAATAATGTTATTGAAATAATGAAATTTAAACCTAAGTAAGATAACAATATTGTATAGATTGTTAAAATCTAATCAGAAACTTGTAGGGGAATTAAGAAGTTTGAATAAATGTTATGATAATAATCATCAATTCACCCTAGAATTTTATTTTGGTGAGAAGGTCCTTCTATGAATTTTATATAGAATAAATAAGGGTAAACTAATCCCTAGGTATATTGTTCTATTTTTAATACATGGTTGTATCGGTATAGAAATTTATTTTCTGGTACTTCCACCAAACATCTCTCAAGTTCACGATGTTTTTCATGAACCTCTCACAAGAAAGTACATACTTGATATATCACTTGTACGGAACATAGAGGGAATAACACTAGAGAATTCTATTTTGTAGGATGAACAACCTGTAGAGATTCTAGATAAAATAGATAATTTTTTGACAAAACAATACCACTAACGTGGTTAGTTATTTTGGTGAAACAACTATGTTGAAGAAGCTATGTGGGAACTAGACTATGTAGTCAGGCCAAAATATCCTTGTTTCATGTTATCAAAAGTACTAAATTTTCAAGAGAAATTCATTTTAAGGTGTGTAGAATGTAACACCTCATGATTTTTTGAAATATTTTTTTCATATACATTTACTCTTTTTGATATATTGTTTTATAGTAAATAATTTCTTTTTATTTTGTTACATGCAACATCAAGTTAATATTGCGCTACATGAAATATTAGGTTATCTTGTGACACTATATTATAGCAAAACTATGATATATTATATTTTTATTTAAACATGATCATTATAACCTAACCTTTTAACTTATAGATATCAATACTAATAGAGTTTTTTTAAATATTTTATATAATGGTTTTATATAAATAAAACATACTAATAAAAAGGAACTTAATTTTTTAGAAAAGTATTTATAGGCTATGAAAATACTATTTTATAAAAAATATGATTTTTATTTATCGATCTACAACATAAAAAGAATTAATATTTTATTATTTTATAAATTTTATTTAGTAAAATAAACATAATTTTCATAATTTTAAAATCATCTTTGAGTGAATATTTTTAATTTTTTTGAAAAGTTTAATTTTTTTATGAACCAGGAAAAATAATAATTTTTAATTCAAAATTTTATTTTTTTTTATTTACAAAGATAAATTATAGTTTAAATTGTTTTTAGAGTAAAATTATTATAATAATTCATCAATTATTAAAATTTATCTCAATTAAATCAAATGAATATTGAAATTGGACATAGAAACATTGTTAACATTTAAAAAATTTCTTTTTAAAACCCCACTTTATGGCTGCGTCTGTGGTATTTATTTTAAATTATATATTTCCACTTATATGAATGGAATATGGAAAAATGTATTTTATATTTATAATAAGAATAATTTATATTGTAGAATAATTTAATCCTAATTTTTTACAATAATTATTAGTGAAACAGTTTAAATTAAATATTTTCATTATGGTAGACCTGGGGTTTTTTGTTACATGAGCTTCTCTTTAAATTAACTTTCCAAACACATAATATTTTTATTTAATAAATTATATTTAATATTTAAAATTATAAGGTATAAATTATCTCATAAATATAACTTAATGATTTATTTTAATGGATTGACTACCTAGGTAAATAAATAATATACGAGTTAACGTGGTAAAAAAATAAAGGATTAAAATTGAGTAAATTTAAATAATAGGGAATTATATGTAAAAAATGAATTTATTCTATGTGGTGGTGGTTATTATAAACAATATCGACCCTTAACATCATTATTTTTCAATTTATTTAAAATAAGATATAATGGGGACCACCGAAAATTGAATATGTTTTGGTATTTACAATAATGTCACTCCTCCACTATTATAAATTAGAACTCACTCCCAACACTTCTAGACACCTATAAATCTATTTGGATTGACAAGAACCCCCAAAAACCACATCAAAAATTCCCCCATAACATTCTATAAGTCCTATTTTTGTTATAAATCGAACCGAGAATGTATTTTAGTGCAATCCTATGGACGATACCTGAAGAAGTGGTAACATTCATCATCAAGGAGTTTTTTTGTTTATTCCTCAACCTCCATAAATTATTATTATAACAAAACAACAAAGCAACCTCAATAACATCCATATAATTATATATTTTTGTATTAAATAAATTTTATAGAACCATATCCACATCTATATTATGGGTTATGAAGTCATCGTTCATTTATACAGTGGACTACCACCACACAAACCTACATAATTTGTTTTTCCATTACCACATTACACAGTTTGAAATAATTTTTGATTTATTTTCAATATATGTTATTTATGATATTATTATACTTATATAATTAATATGTCTTACAAAACATCATTATTCCTATTTTTTGGGAATATGATAATTTTTGTTGTCTAAACGGAAGACTACAGTCTCAGGAATCGATGTGACTCATTAACATTTTATAGGGAAGGAAATATGGTAGGTTGAAAAAATAAATTTGATATATATGACATAAAAATGTTTTCAAAAAAATAATATATAATTTACCTTTGTTTCTTGCAATAGAGAAAGAAAATGGAAACAATGGTCATGTGTACGTATGGCCTATAGTCTCCATAAACAGGGTATTTCATTTTCTATCTCTAAATTATATGGATTACTATTAATTAAATTATAATGAATATATGTGATATTTATATCATGATTTTAATTATTTAGATAATGGAGCCCTTATAAAAGTAATAAGGATGAATATAAAAAAATCAAAATATACATGATAAAAAAAGTGGTTATTACATGAATTATAATTTAAACATGCTTGAATGGCCCGAGGGCCTAACATTTCAATTAATTTTTTGATAATCACCATTTTAAGGGTTGAGGTAAAACAGTTACATGGCTCGTAGGCTTCATTACATTATATGACCCAAATGTCTTAGTTTAATTCATCTGATAGTATGACTACTTGAAACTACCCCTCCCCATTGTCTACATCATGATCTAATCTCTCCAACCTAACATGGAGTTTCCGCTAGATATCATGTGTAGAGATGCATACGCTTGGTATTGATGGAAATAGTCAAACCCTATCATTCATCCAAATCTGTTAGCTCTACTCTCATGAATGATCATGTTCTGAATCCTCATCTTAATACTTATCCTTATAGTGTCTATCTGGTTACTTCAACATTGCATGTAACATAAAGGCATTGATGTGTCTTGAATGTCTTGAGGTGTCTTGAAGGCTTTAAAGTGTCATGAAGACCTTATTAACCTGAAGCCCTAGATGGCACGAAGGCCTGAAAGATACGAAAAACAAAATAGTGGCCCAATGGACAAGATATATGAATAGTTCAAACTACTTCAGTACCGAATAGTACCACCTATAGTCCCTACTATTGTAACTCAAAAATTATTCGTCTACCAGAATTATATCTTGGGCCTCATGGATGCACTTGGATAGTCCTTACAAAATGGACTAAGGCTCATGTGTAACATTATTTGAACATTGAATTGTTAATAAAAGAGTAATAAAAGGAAATAATTAAATCATATATGATGTGATATATAAAATTATGGCAATTTAATATATTTATAATGAACTTATTTTTATTATATATAAGGTTCTAACATGTATGAAGGTTTTTAACACTTATGTTAAGGTGTTTTCATCTCACTTTTTACTTCTCTGAGACACATTTCCTATTCGCCAATTTTTATTTTATATTTTTTATATATATCCTGTGAATTTATTTTTATAATTATTATACATAAATTTTTTTTTATTTAAATATCCATTTTATGAACTCTCATTTATTGGGTTTATGATTCAAAATTTACCAAATCAATCGGGGATTTTTGTCTCAATTTTTGGTCATTGAGATGTATGTTATGTTATGAAAATATATTATGTTAATAGGTGTATATATAGAACCTTTTAAATTTAATATAATGAATTTATTTTTCTTCATAATATTTTAATTTATATTTGTTTCATTCATTCATGGTTCTTACGATTCAACGTTCCTAAAGGGGTATACATTTTATGTTACAATCTCTGTGTTTATCATGATTTTTTATAATTATGTATCTAATGATAAATATTATAAAATATCATTTAAAGAACTATTTAATTTTATTCTAATATATTTATTAATGATATTTACAAGTAATATTAAAATTTTCAAATATTTTTTTAATAAAATTATTTATAATTTTTCTTTAGAAAATATGAATTTATTTATCCCATCGGTCAAAAATATATTTTCTTCACAAACCATATTTTCATAAATAAGTTTAAAAATGTATTATCACTATATTATTATTTTTAAATTACAAAAATATATATCAATTACATTAAAAAAAATTAATTCAAAGGAAGCTTATGCCATTTTCAAAAATAAATCATGTTTGAATTTTTCCAAATGTGTAAAATGAATCTTTGTTTTGATATGTATGCCATAAATGGAACTTCTCGCTGTCTTGAAAAATATTTTCTTTGAAGATTACATTATAATTTCTAAAGGTTATTTTCAATGAAAAATATTTCCTAAATGTTTTATGTTTTAATTTTTTTTATGTTAATGTATATTTTCCTTAATAAATGTTATAAATGATCTTTCAATATAATTTTCAATATAAGATGATATCTATTGGTGTTAACGATGATTTACAGGGTATACTAACAAAGAATAACATTTTTATTCATTTTCTAATGGTTTATTATATAAATATGTTTATGATACCCATTTCTATCCCATGGGAAACGCCATGATAGAATTCTTATGAAACATGCTTAGTTTTCAAAGGTTATGCTATAATGAAATGATGAAATGATTAAGAAACCTATCTCTTTTCTAGAGGTTATGATATGAAAAAAAATTACGAAACATATTTCATTTCATGGGTTATGATATGATGAATTATTTATGATCTTCTGAAACACATATGTATGATTTTCATTAGGTGAAGGGTGGGGCCAATATTTCCATCCAATGCATCGAGTAATGATTTATTTCTCATGAGATAGATTTGACTATAATGGAAATTGTATTCATTTCAGTATTGTTTTTTTTTTGAATTATTGTCTTAGTAGTGAACCTTTATTACTTTGATGTTATGCATGGACCTATGTTGTATGTTCAAAATTTAATGCATGAACCTAGTTATATGTTCATAATGTAATGTGTGTACCTTTATTTCAGGTTAAAAATGATATGCATAGACCTATCTTAATGTCCATAATGTTATGCATAGATCTAGTTTTAGTTCTATTCGTTTTGTTTGAGGGCCTAATATCATTTCCTGGAATTAATGAGTGATATTTTTGTATATATACATGTTTTTAATGTTATAGAATGATTTTTATTCCACAATTATATGTATTCTGATAATTTATTACACTCATGGATCATGTTAATTGATTTCAATACGATTCATGTCTCTTGAACTACTATATTTTATTACATTCCTCTAGATTATGATCATTTCATGGTAGGGTATGGTTTTAAATAGTTAATCTCATGTTATCATACCCTTATTCCCATGTCATACGTATCTGATCATTGATATCTCACTTTATTACCCTTAATAACCATTTAATCCCACCCTTTATTATGTTTCTTTTTCTTGGTTTATAAAGAAAGGTTTTATGTAGGGTAAATTTGTAAGGAGTACTAAATGTGAAGATTTTTATTGTATATGTTGAACATATTTCCAAATATTATAATATTGTGTACCTAGTCCTCAAATTCCCTAAACTATCAATGTCCTTGGGTGTGTGTTTATGTATTCTATTTAATATTTATATAAAATGATGTAATAAAAATGTATTAGAATATTGGGTTTCTATAATGGCTCCCTTAATTTTACATGTATCCTGAATAACAATGTCTAAATACACCCAAAGGATATGTAGTGTGTGAGGTGAAAATATTATTAGGGTACCAGCATAAATCTATTTAATGTTTTTTCCAATATAAACTAATAAACTAGTTTGAAAACACATTATAAAAACTAGACTACTCTGAATCATTTTACTTATAAACAAGGATATTAACTCACATTGTTTTTATTTCTAATTAAAAAATAGTTTTTCAAAAAACCACATCAAATATGGTTCAAATAGGGAAATGAGGCTAGAGGAATAACATTCTCAATATATGCAACAAGGAAAAATAATGTTGTGTTTAACCTCTACATCATTGACTATATAAATAGTAATGGTCATAACACACATGATATCATATCCACATGGAACTGATAAAAATAAAAATAATGCATTCCAATCATTTTATATTGAGTAATGTTCACTAAAATATTTAACCATAAATTCCATACATGAGTGATACTAAACAAGTATTCTAGTCGGCTAAGAAAAGTGGGAGCTTCGACGGTCTTCCATGGGTCCAACTCCCAGAGATCTCTCTATCTATAGAAAAAATAGTGGAATATCTCACTATCTTCAGAGAAATGTATATCATATTTCCTTATAAAAAATTGAACCTCTCATATTCTTCCTCCCCAAAGGAACTCATAGTCCCCTAGACAACCCCTCTCTCACTCCATAGTTTACCCATGTGATACACTATGCCAAAAAAATTAATAGGGAAGTGACATCGATGGAAACCCATTTCATAGGATAATTTTTCAACCCAAAATTATCATTTTTAATAATAAAACCCTCAAAATTTGAATATATTTTTAAAACCATTTTAGAAATCAATTTTGAACCACTAAAAAATATTTGATCAATTTTAACGAACACCTTGAGTGCATACTGGACAATTCAATTTTAAAACCCATCTTAAAAAACAAAATTTCCAAACCGATCCCTACCACATATCAGACATGTATTAATTAACTTCCATAAATCTATAAATTGTAAATTAAAAAAAAAATTGATTAGGAATTTAAAGTTAATCCAGGGAAAATGACCTCAAATAGAGGCACCTACCACATAATCGGTTCCATCATCCTCACATTCAAGTAAAACCACATTTATTATGTCTTAGATGGAATCCAAAAAGTAATAAAAAAAATTTAGAAACCAAAAACCGCATAAAAATCCTTGTTTTATCCATCTATATTGACTAGGGTTCCACAGTTCCCTGAAAATGGATGAATAAGCATGAGAACAGGGAAAGGAAGTAAAAAATCCAATTAAAGGGATAACCTCATGACAAAAAATATTTTATTTAGGAATAATCCAACAAGGATGATATGTAATAACATTAAACGATATGGATAAGGTATTCAAATACAAGGGATGAGAAATGTGTCCAATATAGTATAAAAATGAAAGCTAAAATTTTCTAAAATATAAAATTTTAAGCAGCCTGGAAAACCAAACAGTTTAGTTTCATAGTTAGCAGAACCATGATCCATCATTGTGGGTGCTACAACCACCATGAACATATGTCGAATAGTTACCCCTTGGTATTTTTTAAGGTTTTAAGAACTATGCTTAAACAAGAAAAGGGTCATTTTCCCAAACCCAACAACCTTCACATGGTTAGCCGTATAGTTAGAAAAATCATGTTCTAATATTTTGTGTGGTTTTTTTCTCCAAAACAAATCCATTTATGACCCTCAGTTCCTCAGATATCTAAATATGAACCAAAATGTAGATAAAACTCACAATTCTAGGAACTTGTAACTCATCTAGTGTCAAGAACTCCCCACCATTCCTCTTTTTATAACAACAAATTCTACATAAATACTCCTAATAAAATCACTGAGGACACTGATCCCTCACCAAAGCATACCAGTCCCATATCCCATTTTTATCTCTACCACACTACCATATCACATGGACTAAAAATATTGACAAACCATGAATCACCTTATTTTAATAATCCGTGATACAAACTAACTTACCCAAAATGGTATCATTAGGCTCAAACTCAAATTCCCCCCACTTTAACACATGGTTAGGTTCTATAAATTCTTTCTTCAATTGAAAATAAAATAAAATAATTCATGGATCAAGGTTAGTCTCAATGGGAAATCCAACATGCATGATGCCTTCCCAACATTCTCTATAATATGAAACATCCTGACGTAAAACAACACCAACTTTCTCTAGTTTCCCAAGTGACTATTTCTTTGTTGAACAGATACTCAAAACACACCTAATCACCAACATGAAACTCCAATGGTAAATGAAAATGTTTAATATATGACTTATGTTTATATTAATTTATCTATAAAATCTTCTAAATCAACTAAAATGTATATGTTTTTTCCTTAATGAGACTCATTCCTACCATGTAATGTTCAACCCCAAAATCCCAACACAATAGGGATTGGTGAGACCACCCATACAATTCCTCAAACATTGTTATCAAGATAGGATATTGGTATCTTTTATTATATGAAAACTAAATCATGATTATGTAAATTTCAAATGAACCTTTGAAATTAAGAACAAACTCTCACAATATATCATCAATTTTCTAGATAGTCTGCTCAAACTAACCATCCATTTGTGGGTGATACATAGTGCTCAACTACAACTAGGTTCCCAATTCCTACTATAGACCCATAAAAAATGAGATTTAAAATAGACATACTTATTGGAAACTGTTATCAAGGGAACTCCATGTATCCAAAAAACCTATCTAAAATACAAGAATCAACGATTTTCTCCCTTCCTTGACTCCATAATGGGAAAATTTTGTCTTCTTGTTGGAACCACGACCATTATATATAGGAAATGTTGGTTAGTTTGTGTTTGTTGTCAATACTCATTGTAATTTCTGAATGTTTTCTAGAAAAGGGATCATACAGTTCAAGTAGAAAACAGTACTTATGGTGATGACGTTTTCAAGTGTTTGCCAATTTGTTGGGGCTGAAAATCAGATAATGAAGATATGTGTTTATGGAAAAGGAAGGTGCATGAAAATCATGGAATTTACAATAAATCAGGATTTTATTTTTCATGAAAAAGTTCTTTCAGGATCAGAATTCCGAAAAATGGAAAAGGCCTGAGCTGTGTGAAAAAACTAGAGTTTGCGCAGAAAACAGGTCATGCCTGTAGATTGAGAGGTTTTGCGCGACACATTGGGTTTTTTACATGGGGGTTAGTGACACCTATAAATAGGAGGTGAACCCCCTAATTCGATACCGAAATAGACTTAGAAATGATCTGAGTTCTGATGTATGTAAAATTTTCTTGAAAAGGTAGTTGTGCCAAAAAGATAGAGTTGCACGAAAAATTTACAGCTTTGCGGAAAATCTAGTGTGGTGGAAAAAAAATTTTTGTGTGGAAAATATTTAATATGTGCACAAAAAGTTACACTTGTGAATAAATAGTATAGTTGCATGAAATATTTTTCACGCAAAAAGGAAATCTTGCGCGTAAAAGTCAAATCTTGAACTTATAGGGTAGATGTTGCATACAATTGTCAGTGTAGACTGAATACATGTTCTGAATTACCAGTTTATTGGTTTAGTGCTTTCATGAGCATAAATTCAGAACTTTTATGTGACCAATGTCTCATGATGAATCGAGGAAATGAATTCAATGTAAATCAATTGAGTAGACTGTCATGTTAATAAACTGATTTTGACTTCTCTAAAGGTAGTGAGCAAGGGTGAGTTGAGGGAAGTGATCTGAAAGATACAATTAGAAACACCTGAACTGTTGTAAAGGTTGTGTTCCTGGCATAGGGTGACTATGACCAAATCTTTAAATCATAAAACAAGTATATATTAGTGAATTTATGTACCACCAACACACTATCGGCATATGCTCCTTGGACGTATCCCTTTGTGGTGAATGTAGTAAAAGTGTCGTGTCATCTCCCTACTTTCATTAGTTTGAATGATTTATCAAGTTCCTACCAATGTGAGAACAAGATCCATAACATTAAAAATAAAAGTTTAACTCCCTGATTCACCCATCCCCTCTCAGGGTTTTTGGGGGTCCTTTACTACTTTTATCCAATAATCAAAAATCACCCATATTGAATCATTAACACAAAAAGTATGTGGTAGTATTATCATTAAATTAATAAGGACATCATCCCACTTTCACAATATAATGGGAATTAGATGTGATAACCTAACTGGTCTTTGATTCCATGCTTTTTTCTTTTAATAGGTCAAACACAAAGAGACAAAATATGCCATTGCACATTTCATCATAGGCCCCCAGTACCAACTTCTCAAGGTATAAAATATCTTTGTATCCTGAGTTTCATAACTCAAATATAATTATGAGCCTACTACATCAACTATGGCCACAAACTCAAAGGAACCACCTGCATCCTCTTGAAGAGGATAGAACCATCAGAGTACATATAAGAATTCTATAACCTCTCCCAACCATTTAAAAAACTTCTAATCTACAATAAATTGTTTTCATAAACATAGTCACTCCTATATAGATGGAAAATAGAGGTTGTTACTAACATATTATAAAATAAAATATATTCTCCGTCTTCTTCACCCTCCATGATTATATTAGAAATAAGACTAATCAGAACCCACTAGTCCACTGATTAATGATCAACTTGTACTAAAAACATCCCTATGAATGCATCTGTGACTATATTCTACTACATGGGAATATAAAAAATATTGAAATAAAAATTCTATGATATTTTTCAAGTTATTTATAAATAAGGTTTAGGTACCTATATGTGAAAATGTACTTTTGTGTATTATGATCTAATTTGACTATAAAACACAACCCAAAGAGGTATTTTCTCCACTTCTTCCTCAAATAATGCAGAAATTCAAATTCAAGTCCACAGGTGGAATAATTCTTTTTATATGGGAATAGAATTTATAATCCATAGGCTACCAGATGTTCATCATGAATCCGAACACATTTCAAACCAACACATGAAGCGTCATAGTATAGTACATAAGATATTCTAGTCCTCGGAAGAATCAACCTTGTCATGGATTTCAAAAAAGTCATTAACTAATCAAAATCACGATGTCACTTCTCAATCATCTAAAAATTCACCCATTTTTCTAGTCAAGGCTACTAAGGGAGAATCTATCCTAGATAACTATCAAATAAAATTTTTATAATACCTGACTAAACCCAGGAATCTATAGAACTCAGAAAAAATCATGGGCTACTCCCAACACATGAATTATCAATCATTATCAAGATCCACATAAACTATAGCCCCAAAAAAATTATGGTCTAAATAGTTTACCATAATAATATGAAACTAGCACTTGGATAGCATGAATAATATATTTTTACCCTTAAAAACACCCAAAAAAACCACTATATGGGTATTATGGTCCTCCATTATCTTGTAATACACCAATATGACATCCAAAAACATAAATAAGAAAGTGTATAAATATTTACGAAAAATATATTACATAAATTATGTAAATACTATATGATTATTATTAAGAGAATATTGTATAAAAAATACTGAAAATGAACATACGAGACTTGAATAGTGGTCTCTAAAACATCCTCTTCTTGTAAACTCAATTATTGGTACCTAGATCTAAATTAAATCATTGAAAAATAATTGTAACCTATAATACAATCAAGAAGAATATCATTTCATGTAATTGGTTATTAATTATTTATATTCTCTTGGTTAATTTGATAATAGTATTTGAAAATTATAGGGACTACAAGAACCTAGTTGAACTAGAATATACTATAGTGACCTATTGGGTGGATAAATTACCTACCCTTGAGAACCTCTATCTAAACATTCCACTCTTCTAAATCATCTAGATCCTTAAACTAATATATAATGGAAATTAGGCTCATACCAGATCATAGATCGACAGAAAAATAAAACTATCATTAATGAGATAAACCTAAGAGATCCTCTATGAACACAACATGTTTGTTATCCATGACCATTAGTAGTTTACCCAGTAATATCAACCCTGAGGCATCATGAATGATCATGAAAAAATGGATCGAAATTAATCCTAATTCTAAATTAATGAGTCCAACCATCTCAAATAATATAGCCCATGCACCTTCAATGATGTGAGTTCCCCCATCAAGAGAAAGAAAATGGACCATAAAATGATAGCAGTCAATCATCGACCTGAAAATGATCAACAAATACTTACCAATAATGATGTTTAAAATTTATAGTTATAGTAAGAGGAAATCCAAAATTACATCCATGTTATTAATTAAAACACAAGCCTCTAGTTCAATTGAACCCTTCTCTTTCTTCATACACAAAAGGGATAGAAAATACTTAACAAGTGACATCAAATTTTTTCGCATACCAAACGAATCAATAATCATAAATGATATAAATTAATGGGACATTCCCATATAAAATAAAATGGATTATATATATTTATAAAAATTATACCCAATAAAATGAATTACAATATTTTTAGTCTATAATATTTGTTATTGTATGAAGATGTCTAGTATCTGGTCTTACCTAAGACTTCTTCATCTAGAGAAAACCCCTTTACATAGTGGGATAAATCCTCCAACCTTTGGAGCATAATTATTCACATAAAAACCGTTGAAATATTTATCATGGACCTCTCCCCATGAAGAAAAATTATATAAATGCTGAATATTCCACAAATGTTCACACCGACTTCATGTCCTTGGAGTCTCTGTGAAATTAGGCTTATTGTTTCCACCATTCCCAGATTGATAGAAAATAACATCCTCGCATCTTGTAGAAATCACATGATCTATTCCTAAATACTACTTCATAATCCTTTCACTACTTTAGTGGGAATCAAATAGCTTCAACTTCTTACATTACAAAGAACGTTGTTTACATCCCATTGAAGGAACACCAGAGAGACTGGTCATTCCAATAAAAGTTTCCTCATCAAAAGAAACCTCTTAAACCACCTCTGAATAAGTCATTTTACTAATGAGAATAATCATGGACCTTATATCTAGATCTAACCAATCTAAAAAGGATGATCCTTTAGGTAATCATTCACAAGGAGATCCCAGGATACATGAAAAAACGCAATAAAATGGGAGGAATAAACAATCACCAAGTGGTCCAATTTCTCCATTATTGAGAACTCATGGTCCTTATATGACCTAAAGTTATCAAGGTGTAATTGTGGTTTAAGATACAACTTTAATGTGAACCATGTGAGATTATCATTCTTTATTGCAAACACCATTGACTCTCACCACTTCATATTTGGTCAATTTGTTGCATAAGTGGTAAATCCCACCTTAGGAGTCATATGGGTCTTAAAGAACTCAAATATACCCTAGATATAATATAGAGAATATTTAGGCACATTGGGTCCCATTTTTACAAATAATAATAATGTATTTTTCAATGTAAACTTCTAAGAATGGTCCACCATCCATTTATTCTCTTGATCACCCACATTACCCAAGCATTAGATCTTACAAATCATTGAATCCACCAAATCTGGATAAAGAGGAGGTATTTCTTATAAGATAGAATCCACATCACCATCCCTATGTATGGATGAGTTTCTTCTAGTTTGAATCATCTTCACAGTACAAAACACAAGTTTCATCAAGCATGATTTCATCTTAAACCACAATAAACTGACTAAAAATAACCCCATCAAGGACCTAAAAAAGTAACACTACCATCAAAAGTAACTCCAAATAGAAAAATGAGGGAAAAAATATAAAATATCATGTATTTCCAATTATTAAGGGTTGATATTAACATTTAGAAAAACATTGTTCCAATTGTGCATGTTTCATCAGAGTTATTAGATAAGGATGTATGAGTTGTATGTGGTTACTACTAATCATGTGACATAACTATGTGCCTTCAAAATACCCACTCATTTCACTATAAAACTAAAAACAACCCCCAAGATCACCTCACAACTCTACATTGACTTTTTAACACATAAAAATCTCATCAAAACCACTCACAACCAGGCTCAAAACAAATACACAGTCTCAGACCACTCATGGAGACAATTATTTTAACATGAAGAAGATCTAGTGAGGTACTCGTCTAATCCTACATAATGAGTCCAGATTGTGCTAGATATACTATAAAAATGAATCTCAAACACACCCACCTCTAATAAAATTTTGTAATGACCCAAACTATGTTGATATGACCCATCAGTTGACTCGACCCACCACCCAGACCAAAGCAGGAATCTGATTTCCACAAACTAGATACAAGCCCCAGAAATTACCAAAAATATGTTGGTAATGGTTTTTCTCCTAGAAAAAAGGAATGAACCCTCTATAAAATATGAATAATACACCATTATCAATATATATAATAGTATAAAGTACAACATCTAGAGTATCTCATAAATACCAACAAGAAAAAATAATAGGGAGTTTACATTGTAATGAAAAATTTACATAACATTATGTATACATCGTACCTCAAATAAAAGAAAAATATAATATGATTGGTAATAAGAATAAATAAGGCTTATACATACATCCCAATGAATAAAAAAATCCTGAAAATGAATCCTCATTCACCATCCTAGTGAGATCATCTCCCCTCTATTAAATAATGGACGACGGTAATCAAGAAGAGTAACTTATGTAAATGGTGCCCTTTCCTTTAAATAATTCAAGGAAAATGAATTCTACAAACACATAAAGGAATATGTAGGGTGTGAGGAATAAAGCCCAATTGGATACTACCATGAATACTTTTAAGATTTTTACCCATCAAAACCAATAAACTGGTTTTAAAAGTCACTTTCACAACTAAATCACATTGAAACATTTCACTTTTAAAGAAGACTTTGTAAAAAAAAATTATAAAGTTGAAATATGATTTACAGAAACACTTCCAAAAAGGATCTAATAGGGAAACAATTCCAATGTCACAACATCCTCAAAAAATCCAACAAGGAACAATAAAAGTGATTATACCCTCAACATCATTTAACTAAATAAATAAAAATGGGAATAACTCACATGATATCATATCAACATGGAACTAATCAAATAGACAATGCATTAAAATAAATATTTCATGAGTAAGTTCCACCATGTGATCTAACTTATATATCTAACATGGTGGAAACTAAAATAAGTATAGTAGTCGACTAACAAATGTGGACGCTTTAATGGTATTACCCAAGACCAAATCCAATATATCTTTATGTTTATCAGAAAACAAGTGGAAGATATCATGGTGTCATTACAAAATAGTAAAACATTACTAAAGAAAAAATGGAATCTCTCATAGACTTCTTCCCTGAAGGCTCTTTTATTCCTCTAGAGTAACCCTCTCTCACACTTGGGTTAATCCATTATCTACTCCATGCCAAAATAATCACAATTAATTAAAATCCATGAAAAAATCATTTCAAAATAAAATATCAAAAAAAAATATCCATTTAAAATACTCATCATTCTAAAAGTTAAAATCATATCTAATTTTTTTATAAATCCATTTAGGATCACAAAAAACATTGATCCATTTTAACAAAACCCTAAAGAGAACACATGCCTCCCATATTTGAAAGTCCTAATTTAAAAACCCAAAATTTATAAATAGATCCATAAAACACATTATTCATGCAATTATTATCATGAATAAATAATGCAAATGGAAATCTGATAAACAAAAACTACATGTGATTATGAATTTAAAGGTAATCCATTGAAAATAACCTCAAATAAGGATATTGACCTCTGAATCCTCTGCAACCTCTTGGCCATCGATTGAAAACACTTGAAATATGTAGGTTAACTCCCCACATAAAAAATTAATAATAAACAAATAACCCCATAATAATAAATCCTAGTTTACCTATCTTCTCCAACTATGATTCCACAATTCCATGAAAAAGGAAAAATAAGCATGGGATGGAATAAATGAAGGTAAAAAATCAAGTAAAGTGAACTACCTAATGTACAATAACCATTGATCTAATAATAATCAACTAAAGAGGATGGGTAAAAATCTTTCATGATATAAAGAGGTATTACACATAAAAAGGAGGATAAATGAGTTAATGGGGGTATAAAGATCCATATGGGAAATTTTGTAAAATAATGAATTGTTTATAAAGTGGGAAAAATTATATGGTTTCAATACATGGTTAGGAAAATTTTATGCCATCGATACCAAAGATACTAGCTCCCCAATAATGAGCTTCAACGTTACCCCATGGGATGGGCATTGTTTAACAATCAATGTTCAAACCATGAGAAGTAAACGGTCCCAAACCCAACACCCCTCATACGGTTAGCAACATAGTATGAAAAATAATGATCCACCCATGTTCCTGGTATGTTACTTCCAAAATCATCCATTTCTAACCCTTATAACCTAGGAAATTTAAAGATAAAGAAAAGTGTAGATAAAAATCAAAATTTTATATAGTAGATACCTAATGGGTGTCAGGGTGAGAATGAATTCAACCCAATTAGATCAATATTAATTAACTTAAAATATATAAATACACATATTATTTTTTATAAAGGATCCTAGAATATAAATTCACTAATAATAAAAAAATTTAGTAGGAAAAACATTTTATGTTGATTTGGTTCTTTTTCGTGATGACTTTGAGTTTTTGGCATCATGGAATGCTTTGATAGAATTTTTAAGAATCCCTTGGGAAGGTATTTTATAAAACCTTTAGAGTAGATTTATTATTTATAAATGTGTCCTATATATTACTTTTCTTATATGAAATTGAGAACACTATATTTCTCATCCTCTATGACTCATGTTCTAATGACCAAGTTAGGAACACATGCAATGTTATAGATCATCAAACACAATTTATTTAAAACCATAAATGAAGTCTTTTATACCATGAGTCTCTATGAATTTCTGAATGGAATACATAAATATATAGATTCTATATTAGAATACCAGGGATAGTCACTCACAGAATTTAGATAGTTAGTAAAAATTAAATTAGGCACTAAAACATGTGATAAATTATCCTTGAGTTTACGTATAGAATGGTCTCTATCTACAATATTCTTCAGAAAGTCACTTAATAAATCATTTCATTATATCTTTTTTTGAAATTTTATTGTAATATTCAGTGATCAATGAATATAGTGGTGGGTGATCCTAAAAAATATATTTTTAATGAATCCATATAACTATTTTTTATATTAGTAACACACCATAGTAGTTTACTCTAGTTAGATCTCTCAAAGAGGACTCTAACAGTCACTGAATTTCTATAGACACTTTCTTACTTATATAAAATAGTAATAGAAAAACATGAATTTGTGGGGGTTTTATAAATACAAAAATATATACTATAAAGATAAATTCTTGATAATACGAACACTATGAATTTAATTAAAACAATTTTTTTAAAAAATAGAAGCCGCTAATCTCTGGAGTTTTCAAAATGTTAATATTTGATATAAAAAATGAATCAATCTTATTAGAAAAACTAAGTGAAATTAAAAATTACAATAATAAAATACGAATTTAATTATAACACAATACAACCTATACTCGAGACATAAATATATATAACATTTTCAAATATATGGATCTATAGACACATCACTATATTCAACAGTTACATAGTTCATTCCCACCCTATATTGAAATATATAAATAATGTAAGTAAAATGTGCGTTAAACATAGAAGAAAATGGAATAAGTTACATCATGGAGACATATCAATGAAATTACTTTATCTTCTAATGGTATTCTTAGAGAAATAAAAAAATTAGGATAAAATGAATTAATCTCTAAAAAATCATTTCCCCCTATATGTAGTAGATATTTATCTCCCCATTACTACAGTGAATAAATCACAACACAACATTGAATAAAAGAAAAAACACAACACTGTAATAACACAATAAAGAAAACACATATATAGAGAGAAATAAATAAATACCCAACTTATTCTATACTCCAAGAAATAGGAATTTGGAATTCCAAATTTGGAAAATGTCTTGATGATGAATTTTATTAATTATATACAACCCAATAAAGATATTAATGGATAATTTATAGGAATATTTTATCCATGTGGTAGTAGTTGAATGTATTCTTTAGCTCAACATTTTCTAAATACTGTTGAATTAATATTTTTATACAAAAAATAACTAACCCTATGTGATTAAATGTCAAGTACAGATCAATAGTACATAGAAATGTTTCTAGGCTTGATTCAATAATAATAAATCCCCTAGAAATATTCATCAATGTTTCCATTATAATCAACTTTTTGATCTGTGATTTCTTTATTCCGAATATGTGTTTTGAGAAAAAGGTTCACTACAGTCATTTAATTTAGCTTATAAATATTTCATAAAATTTAATTTAATTTCAGATATCTCAATTAATATGTGATTTAACATTACATGGATATCCATTTGATCTAATATTGACACTATCTGACTACATTGGTCATATGTGAGTCCTTGTTAATATTATAGGGCCATTGTTTTAATCTTCCATAACATTCCTTCAGCCTGAGTTATAAATATGTATCTATTCCTGATAAAAATAATGGATCTCATATGATTGATTATGGGGATTTAATGTATTTCACAATCATTCGCATCAAGATCAAAATTTTCATGTGGTTCACGATGAGTTTTTTTTTGTGGGTCTAGAAACACTCAAAGGTAGGTAGTCAATGGGAAATGGCTACAATATTTCATAGGGACTCACATTGGTATAGAAGATTAGTTTTCATGCTCATTACTCATTTTTTGAGGGAATTATTTCTCAACCCTTGACTCACATATTGATTTAATACATATTCCTGAATCCTTTTTTAAATCCCATATATAACACGGGTCTCCCTTATATAAGTAATAAAATTTTTCTTGTTTTCAAATTATAATCATCTATATGTATTTAAGGTTATTTATTTATAGATAAATCTTAATATATCTAAGGTTCATCACTGATACTATGATTTTATATGTGCATTGTAAATTCTTGTGTATTTTATTATTATTGTTCTTCTTTTATTCAATACAACGAGTGCTCTATAATTTATCATCATACATAAAGATGAGAGTTGATTTGATTTTAGGATCTGGCCAAAGGGTAATGAATTCCTATGTATCCTTGTGAGATGAATTAGAAGTTATGTTTTTCTCTGTCACTTATCATGACACATCCTACCTTTTAAGTTTATGTGATGAGTAAAAAACTTATAGTTTAATATTATACGGCCAGGATGTCTAGGAGAAAGGAGACTAGTCAAGGGATTGTGTGGGACTTACACGAAAGTATCCCAAGGGACTTGTAAGAGATATAGCCTCACAGTTATGATATGACCCTAATTGTAATATGGCCCATATAATATTAAGGTGAGTTTGATGTGTTGGTTTTTGATCTAAATGAGGCTTCCTATATATCCCATTTGGATAGGAATCAAAACCCATGTAGTTTAAAATGTTGGTGCTTACACTTATTAATGAGGGAAAAGGTTTATTCATCAGGAATGCTTCCATTCAAAGATCTATCTTGTAGGGTATATGGTCCTTTGAGGTGTATATGTATCTTTGATGACTTACACCAACTAAGATGACGTTTTTAGGGTGAGAGAAAGATCTATCATAAGGACTCACTACTGATATTGGTATTGGATCATGTGGATTTCATGATCATCACAGACATCTAATCACACATGGGTAATGTTGGGTAATAGAAGTAATAGGAAGTGGAAGATATGGAGACTCACATGATCTCCTTCATCCAAAGTTGGATAAGTTCTGGGATACATGAGAGTGAGAGGGATTTGATATGTCTATCACCTCACTTGTTTTCATGAACAAGGCTCGTACATACACACCCATATTGTTATTTCAAGTAAGAAATACTAGGGGAGTAATCTTGGATGGATTCCCTATTCCTAATTTTAGAGAATATGGGGAAGATATAATGCATTATCCATCATAAAATGTAATGTCAAGTAGTTCCCCTCACTTACTAAAATGGGTAGGTTCCAAGAACTACATCCAAAGACGGGGTCCTCATTACCATGGGGATGTATACTCAAAAACACTTCGAGGATCCCACCTAATTGGAATGATAAATGAATGATAACAAGAGACATTGGAATGTGTAATCAATAAGATAGAAAGATGTTATCTATACTCTAATTATACATATATAGATTCTTTGGGGAAGTTTTCCCACTCTAAAAAAGGATCCAGGGAAAGAGTTTCTCTACCATTGGGAGCTTGAAGATGGTCTCATTGGATAGCTCATGTGGGTAAGGCATGGGATTATAGAACATGACTCTTGTAGGTAAGACCTTGAAGAGATGAAGAGGTATAAAAAAGGGTAGATCTAAGTTATCCAAAAAGGTCTTTTGTAGGGTATACATGTGCAAGTTGAAGAGATCCTTGGGTGATGTACAACCTGTGAGAAAAAACATGGGTGATTACTTACTCTAGGATCCATGGTTTGCCTCAGGTGTCACTAGATGATTGGTGCTCAAGTATCAAGATTAAGTAGGGGACTTTACCCATTTTCTCTTAGAATAGGGGAGATAGATCACACAGTTATTTTTTGAAACACCAGGGAAACTATAATCCCACTATCCTCCCAAATTTTATCTTCTTCTAAGGATTATGGCACAAATGGAATGTTTGGAGGACTTCGGTGAATAGATAATGAAATAAAATATTATGGATTCTTAATTTCTTATATTAGTGTCAAATGAGGAGTACAAGGGTCCTATTTATATGCATTTCTTAGACCTTGGGTGAAAGGGTTAACTCGCATTGGTGTGTCACATTGGTTATCATATAGGTGTATCATGCTAGTTACCATCATGTTTTGTCAGACTGGTTATCGTGAAGGTGTTTCACTCAATTTATCACATAGGTTTAGCCAATGTGAGTCTCATGGGTGGACCTATCTAGGTCCAATATGATGGCTCTGATGTGCATGTTGGACCAACTCAGTGCCACTGGAGTGATGACTAGACCTGCATGGTCATGATAGATGGGCCTTGCGTGGTATTACCAAGGAAAATGGGTGTGATCCATAATATCATTAATTTCCCTTTTTCATCATATATCTCCCTATGAAACCTATCAATCTATTTGGGAAAAAAAAAGAAGTTCCAATAGAATGTTTCCCTCATTATTAGATTTTATCAAAATAATAGTGTTTAATCCCGAGGTAGAGAAACATTCATTTGAGTGATCCTTAATTTGATGACCTTATTGTGTTATGTACCCTTATTCTTAGGATTGATGAGCATTACAAATTTAATACCTATAAGAGATAAGTTAAATGGTCATCTACATATGTATTACCCCATGGTGGGTTTCATAGGTTAAAAATAGAGTTTTATGGAAAGGTAGATCACTTAGGCATGTGTGTGTCTATAAATATTGTTTATGGCCCTAATAGATCTTATTCTTCTGTTCACATTGCAACTCTCATCGTGATAGTTACCTCATTGTGCTAGTTTTTCTAAAAAAATCCATGGCCTCACAGACTTGGTATTCCATCATCTACATGATACAGACACATGGGCGAGTGACCTACATGATTTCACATAGGTGAGTGACCAACAAGTGGTCCCTTGGGTAGGTGACCAGTTCGAGGTCACTTGGTGGAGTTTCTAAGACAAGGCCTCTCAATTTATAATATATATGAATTTCTAATATTCTCAAATCCAATTATTTATCTCAACTGAAAATATGTGTACATATTTTAAGATTTCCAACTGCTACTCATATTGTTAGTCTCTCATGAATAGGCTAATAATATTATTAAGGTGTTTCTAGACAATATTAGGCTAGATTACTATGACACATGTGACACCAATCTCCCAGATTAAGAAATTAATTTGATGATGTATCATCATGATTACCCTTAGTGTAATTATCATATATTCTATGTACATGGGTTGATTAATGATGTACTTATCCCAAATCTGAGGAATTACCTTCCTATCTCATGGATCCAAGAATACATGGACATTACCACTACCAACAATTAATCCAAGGGTGAGTATACTAATGAGGGAATATTAACCACATCAATCATTATGCATCATAGAATATGGGGAAAATATTTAAAGACTCATACTCCATAGTTCAATCCTCAAATCTACTCATCCATGTTTAATACATACAAGAAATACCTATCAAAAGGATAGAAGGGAGGCTTGGACCTTCACATGGGAGGTTTCTCAGACCAGAGTGGATGTGTGGGTACATGGTACACAATAATTATACTTATTTTTTCAACCAAGATAAAGGTATTTTTCATTTAAAATTACTTATATGTTTCCTTGATATATGTGTACAAGAATTAAGATATTATCCTTGAGTTACTAAGCTAGTAGAGGCTGAAAACAGATACCTTCCACCTAATGCATGGTTAATTCGGTATCAGCTTATAGGATGTCTACAACATATTACGGGTTCCCATTCATGGAGAGATGTACAATGACTTCAACTTTCTAAAATCCACCTAGGTATATGTTGAAAGGAATCCTGTTTTGGATTGTGATCTATTGAGATTATTTGGCAATATTCTTTTAGAAACCACCACCCAAGAGGGGATGTACACTTTGAGTCATGGATGAATTCTTTCTTGGAGATCAAGTGAAGGTACCTACATGAAAATATCCCATGGGATGTCTGCAATGAAAAACAGGTTGTTCATTGAAAATTCGATCCCATATAATAAATAAGCTAGTAATTCCAATGGTGGTAAACATTCAATTTGGACATACATACCAAGACACACCTTGGTGGTTTCTTATAGAGGTGGTCAAACATCTATATGATACTATTTCATGAATAAAATGTGGCATAAGGTGACGGTAATTTTCTTTGTCTTCCAAACTAGTAGAGAGGATGAATATAGGGTTGGAAACTCCCATATCGGAAAAGATCCATTAGTTCTTAGTTCTTATTCACAATAGGAAGGTCCCTTTCAGAATTGTAGGGCACTTCCAAGTACAATGTGGATTGATTGTTTACTATTTTCATCTAATGACATGTTTAGCGGAATCATAGTTTCTAGAGTCTAGTTTTGACCATTTTTCAGGTTCTTTATGATATCCATACCATATCTCTGATGTATAGAATATTCCTGAAGAAATTATATCTACTTAAGGAACTCTAATTCTTTTCATATGGGCATCCACCCATAGGGACGTTCACTAATCATGGGAAAGATGGTGATAAACTAATCTCATATATGATTTTCTTTTAGGACAGTGTTCTAATAGCCTAAATTGATGGATAGGATATTTGATAATCCTACTCACCTTATATTTCTTAATGAAAATTAATTCTTCTATAGTAAAAAATTGTATCCCCTCCTTTGAAGGATCTATTACAAATTCATCCATTGGTGGCTCGAAAACTATAGCTTTCAGTGGATGTGAAGTTAACTCAAGCTGTAATTAAACAACCTCGACCGACCAGATCTTTTGGGATGACCTCTTAGTACACCATTGTCTGGATCACATCATATCGTCAGTGGAAAATGAAAATACTTGTTCTCTGAGTCATATATGTAACCACTACTGGGTAGGTAATGAATCGTAGAAAGGATCAACCACTCTATAGTGTGATAGTGGTTGGGCCTCGAGCCCACCCAAGATTCCCAATGCATAGTTTAGTCCACCAGTCATTATCAAAAGGGTTTATCTAGATAAGGTTGATCATACATGGTCCATCCTTCTAATCTATGTGAAAACCTATTATCTAATTTCATATTCTTAAACCATGATGGAGGGATCATGGAATCTAGTCCAATATAAGAGTGGAATGTGTGATTTAAAGTATAATAGAACTTCTTCTAATTACATGCAACTGGAGGAAGTTCAATTTTGGTATAAGAAACATTCTAATTCTAATGATCTATGGTGAATCTGTATTTCAGCTTCTATAGTGCATATATCTGTGATTTTCAATTCCATCTGAACCTCCTCTTTGATATTTATCCCATTGAAGCAATAATACTCATCTAAGAGACAATTATTCAAATTTATTCCACCAATTGTTGGATCCCTTCAATTATTTTAGTGGATGATATGATAAATCAGGGGTCCACTGAAGGGGTTTATGAATATTCCACTATTTAATAAGATGAATTCATCGATACTTGGTATATAATTTTTTCATTCTATTGTTCCCTCATTTGTTCGATTATTATTTATTTTGATTAAAATGTCATTACGGAGGGAAGGGTGATCCTGATTTGAAATCGGTAGAGGGGGAATTGTTTATGATCCTATCACTCAAATGTGTGTTGACGGTAACCCCTATCAGGACTTATCTCCCTTAGTTGACACCAGTTTCAGTGATAAAACTAATAGGGTAAGCCTCCACCACAATCCAACCAATTTTATAAGGATAGGGTTACATTGATCCAAGGAGGAAAAATTAATTTTCTTCCATATGAAAAACAAATTTCACACAACAACTCTCATCATATTACTATATACCCAATAAGTCAGTAGGAAATTGATACATTACGGGCATGTCTCAAGGTCATATGGGAAGACATCTAGGGTTTAGTGTTGAGTAAACCCATGAAATATCTACATTTAAAGCTCCACCATCTAGAGAGTATGTTTATAATGTTGGGGTATGGTGGATTCAACTTTCACATGGTCAAGATTATCATTAGGGAGAACATTTGTTGATATGATCAAGAGAGTGAGCTATGAAATTCCTTATCAAAACAATAATTCTAACCAACACTAGTAATATCAAGAATTAATTACCTTGGAGGATCTCCACTATGTAAGAAATTGGTGGAGAGAATAAATGTGTTTAAAAGAAAACAACTCAAATATCATGCCTCTAAAAAGAAAAAATACCTCATGAGGAAATAAAATAAAACATCATCACTCATTAAAAGGGTTTCAAGATGAGGGCATGACTTCCATTATGACCACGGTGTTGGAACAATTCTTGTATGAGATGGGTGAGGCTACCAAACTATCTAGGCCTTATTACGAAATCAATGATACTTGATAGACCCTTTAACACCTCTAAGAGTTATTTTCATGGAAATTTATTAAACAAGACAAATAGAACCTTAGTTATGGATTCTTCTAGGACATCTGGTCTATAAATGAAAATATAATTTTTTCAATCATCTATTTCTTAATCAATATTTCCCATTGTAATAATAACATAAAACTAAATATTACTCATTTGTTTAAACATCACTGTGTCAATTTTTCATAATAATAATTATAGGAAGCTGAGGGTGATATAACTTTTTTACTTGGTATAAGGACATGGAGATTATATTTCAACAATTATTTGAGTCTTATAAAATACCCAAAGTTCTTTGGGTATATTCTCTCATCATAAGTGATAGATTAAGAAGAATAAGTAGGTGAGACATGAATTTTTATTAGATTTCCCTTTGTATGATTTAAACCTAAATAGTTTTATACCTTTTTTCATTTTTCTATCTCTTTCTAAACAATATAGAGTTTTCATCTTTTGAGTTGAAACATGAATCCTTCACAGTGTTCTATTTTATATATTTTTAATGTATTGAGTATTATATCTCTTTTTTGTGTTTATTTCTGAGTATTTCGGTTTAGACTAATGAAACTATGGTTTTAGGTTGAACAACTCTAACCATGAGTTATGGGATGATGAAATAAGAAGGGCCTACTAGCTGAGAATACTCTAGCTTTATTCATGTACAATAAGGATGATTTTACGTCATGAAATTTATTTTATGGATTTGAAAAATGATATGAGATAATGATCAAGGAATGACTACAAGCCAAGTTTGAAAAGTGGGTTTCAACCAAATATCATCATGGAATAAGGAGATATAAGAAGATTATATTCATGAAAAAGGTCCCTCTAATTGATTGGCCTATTGGGAAAAACATATAAAAATCAGGACAGGGGAGTATCAATTCATAATCAACCAACAACATCCTCTAGTTAAAAGGCCTTTTGTGGTGATTTATTCTAATCCAAAATTGGAATATGAATGAATGGTAAAAAAACTAGTGTCCTTAGAAATTAGTTAGACTATTACTAAGGTCCAAGGAAATCTTATAGATATCTGGATTTCTCAAGACCATGGGTAGTGGTTTGGAATGGTAATTTTTATGAGAATGAGGGGATACATTTTAATGTCACTGTCTATGTATGATTAAATTAATCTTCCACAACATTGGGTTATATTTAAAGGAGGGGAATCCTATTTTTACTGTAATCATAGAAAATAGGGGTTTTGGGAGAAATCCAAAGTCCCCCCCCCCCAATCAGGGTTGTGTCTAGTAATGGGGGAACATAAATGCTTTGGATACTTTAGTATTTGAGCCTAGAATGGAGAATATATGAATCAATACATATGTTTATGGAATACCTATAAGGTTGTATGATGTTATTTAGGGTGATTCAGTGGCTAACCAACATTAAGATAAAATGATCATTTCTAATGTGGTTTGAAGCGTCATGCAGTCTAATATTATGCGAGAAAGGCATGGACCATGCTGTTTAATGTCTTATGGAAATGAGTTTGTAGGATAAAATTTATTGTCATTTAGATTTGACTAAGATATTAGTGATTTTATCTTTCATGGTTATTTGGAAAATATTTTTCAATCATCTATATGAATGAGGATTGAATTTTGTGTTCTATAATCTGGAAGAATAGGGATCCGAGAAGTGATATACGAATAGTATGAAAGTAATTGTCATATTCCATGTTTTAAAAGTAATTTCCATCATAATTTTGTTGAGTATTATGAATATAGAATTGGTTTCTCATAAGTATGAATCTTCCTCTAGATTTTAGGCCGTTTTTTGGTGACTAATGAATATAAAAATTGGGTTATATAAATTCATAGTCAAACAAAAACATCCTCTAATTGATAGGACTTTTGGTGGGGACTTAATAAAATCTAAACTAGTTTGTATAAATGCATTGAAAAAAAGGTATCCTCAAGAATAATAAATTCTATCACTGATGGGCATAGAAATTTTATAGATATTTGAATTTCCCTAGACATGGAGTTTGGTTTGTGTAAGTAAGGTGTGTGAGTAAGGTATGATCATTTAGTATCAAAATCACCCAAGAATGGGGAAAATATTTCCTATTTAGATCTTACCAATATGAAGGGATGTTCTTTTTTGTATTATATTACTACCCAAGACAATGTTTTTGGGCATCACTACATATCTTATCAAAGATTTAATCAAGACACAAATAGTTTATAATAGATTCCCCACATGGATTAAATTATTGTGTGGAGAAATCCCCCCCCCCCCTCATTTTGAATATGATCTCATGAGTGGGGGTAAGAACATGTATTAGATCCTCCTATGTAGATAAAACTCATACATTGGATATTGGGTCCATTTTTTTATTAAGGGTGAACCAAGAAGTTGTTTTTGGCCATTAATACATATCTCATCAAATCAAGAATAAATCCGCACATAGTTCTTATATTTATTCTACGTAAGAGACTTGAACCTTTAATTTGAACATTAAGTGGTAGGAAAATTTTGTGTTCCTTTTAATGTCTTTCATCGAGGTCCAAAATAACCCAAATGTGAACTAATACCAATTGTTCATTATTAGAAGCCTTGATGAAAAAACTTCTAATCACACATGAGATATGCTCTGTGTGAGAATCAATGAGTGAAAATGGTTTCTTTTACAACATATAGTATATTAAAAATAAGGAAATGGGAATTTGAATTATTTGGATGATAGACTAGGATGTTGGATGTGGTCATCTTTATATATCATAGTGGAATGAGAATCAATTCGTATGTAGGTCTGGGAAACCATTTAGTTTAATTTCATGTTGGAAGGGTGAAGGAGTATTGTAGATTTAGGACATACATATGGGACCACACATCATGGAAAATTTTAGTGACATGAGGATTATAGGGGTAAGGATTTTCTGAAATACTTTAGATGTGATAGAGGAAATTATAGACCATGATATTAGTGTTTCTCAGATCATGAGAAATGATATGGGACAAGAAAGTATGGACTGACCATTGACCATGTTCAGAATTTTTTAACATTATGATGTCTTTGATGTTTATTAGGCTAGAATTGGTTTCCCTAGATAATAAGTGTTCCCCTATTTGACAATATTTTTAGTGTAACCTTATGAAAATAACAACTTGGATTTATCTATGGATAACCAAACAACAACATGTTTTAGTTGACATGCCATTTGGTGGAGACTTACGAAAATACAAAACAGGGTGTATAAATAGATATTCAATACTATGGTGTCCTATGGAATCTGAATCTATGTCACCATTGGATAGATAAATATTATAGTGATCTTAAATTTTATAGTACAAAGATTATTATGTCTATAAGTAATATCTATAGACACAAAAGAAGCATTTGTTATGGCATTTTCCATTGATTGAAAAGTCCCATGAATTAATCATTGTTTACATATATGAGGGGAATTTTATTAAATTCATGGGTAGGACTAGGAACTAAGGTCTAGGTGTAAATATGTATACTATTGAGATGATAATAAATCCAAAAAAGTTTCTATACTGAATGTGTGGTGTGAGGTCATCGCCACAAATTGTGATCCACTCAATCATGAATCAAGATTTTACACCATTTTATATCATGAAACATAGAAGTGAACCATGAAATTTTACATCATGTGGAAAGGATATTGTCATATATATTAATGAATTTTTATTTGGGAATTAATATTTTTAGTTTAGTGTTTTAAATCTTGAACTATGGTGTCATATTATTTATGGTTGTATGACTATGACCATATGTCCTGAATTTTCCAGTCATACGACAAAGATCATATGGGGTTTCTTTGATGGTCGTGCATCCATGGCCATATGTCATTCAATTTATCATCTTTTGGTGAAGATGAAAATATTATACTTTGTCACGTGATGTATTTCTTGAGAAATATTTCATTTATAGGTTCCTTAATAATATATCCATATATTCAAATTATTGAATAAGATATATTGGAGTAGACCTTATATATGGAATAAGCTCCATCCCACATTGACTTGATCATTAGAGGATTATTCCGCAGTATCATTGGGGTCTTGATAATTGGTATTAGATATATTTATTGGAACAATTGGATGAGTTCTTCCTTATTAAAATCATGTTCTATCTTATTTTTATGAACCTCTAAGGGATATAAGGAATGTCATTTTTTTATCATCCAGTAACTCCATTTCATACTATGATTTTTTAGATTGATCATATATGGATAGTTTATCATAGATTGAAATAAAAATTTGGGGATGTTATAATTTAATGAGAATGACTACTTCTTTCTTGTCTACAACAAGTGTATATGAGTCCCTCCATGTGGTGGTGCAAGTTGTAGTCTTGTGGGTCCATAAGGCCTGGAAGATCATATTTGGCTAATAATTTCTCCCTTTAACCCCCATATTATGGATTATGTCTTATACGGTCCTATTTAAGGCATATATCTATCCATTAGTCATGGAATGTTAGTGAGACAAGTAGTTTTATTTGAAATTATACTCTAGATATAGCTTTTACAACTAATTAGAATAGAAATTTATGCCAGTATTCATAAGTATTGTATGAGGGGCACTATATCGGGTAATGATATTGGATTTTGTGTAGATAAAAAATCTTTTGGTCCGGACTACTTTGATGGGTATTTCTTTGTCCCATTTATAGAATAAATCATTAGTAGTATGGATTTATTCAAATTGTATGGTTATTATTAGAGGATACAACCCTATAACAACCATCCTCCAAGAATAAAATGGATAGTAGTATTTGGTTATGTGTAGAAACTCATGGGGTTAATGGATAATGTTGGTGTGAATTTCATACAATCATGCACCACTGAAGGATAATAGTATCCAAGCCTCTAGATTTTATGGTAAATCTTAAACCCATACTAGTGGGCACCATTGGATCCCATATTTACTTCTTTCATGAACTCAAAAATATTTTCCTCATCATTTTACCAAATAACGAATCCATCAAATCCCCATTTATATAGGGTGTTCTGGGGATTTGGACCACCATAAAGAGTTATTTTTTCCAATCATCATCAAGTTTTATCTTATCCAGATTTGTCTTATGAGAGAACTACATTTTAAGGTATTCCATAATGGGTATCATACAAAATTTTATAGGATTTTCTAGTTCAAGGATGGAAATAACAACATTTGTTTCTTCCATGTCAACATTAGAAAAAGGAGACACCATTCAGCAATGAGAAATTATAATGAATTTTTCATCCTGGTCTAGATCTACCAAATTCATAGATACATTCAACAATTCATCTTCTTTAGAATTCAATGATTGTGGGATGTGAGTCAATATTGAATATAAGGGGAATTGTTTCATTATTCATTATAAATAGTTCAGTAGGTGGATTTTCAAATGCATTATGAAATTATAATCCCTATTGATCTTCTTGAATACCAATTCTGAAACACCTTTTACCTTTATGTGGTATATTGGAATTTGTAGTTCAGGTTCTATCCCTTTTATTAGGGAATTATATTATTCCTCATTTTATGAAAAAACTTATGATAACATGAAGGAGTAAAGAAATACTAAATTCTCTGTAGAGATGAGAGAGATTCCCACCCCAGCTTTTTTATGCTTGAGATATTTTATTATCTTCTTTATTGACCATTAAGAAGCACTGTAAAAATAAATATCCGATGTCTGGGGGTCATCTTGAATAATGAAGATGTACTCATCATGGAATTTAGAAGAGAATATTTCATTATCACAGTATTTAGTTTTCGATGTTGTTGCTTCTATAGATGGATATTCAACAAGGAAGTTCATAAATAGCATCCCTTTTACCATTTTCTGAGGTATTAATTGAATCTAAAACTATTTAATGATCATCACCCTCCATTCCAAACATATATTCAATAAATGATGGTTGCATATTTATTTGATTGGGTTGTTGAGATAGACTAACTATACCTCATGGTGATATAGGTAGTGCCTTAACATTTAAACCATGATGATTAATTATAGAAAACTCTTCTTGAATTGGAAATAATGATTATTGATTTTGATCATAGTTAGACTGAGATAATAATGCCTATTATCATTCCAGAAATTATTGTCTTCTATGAGGAAATCTCCTAGTGATTATTCCAGTCTTAATATATTCAAAATTAGTGTATTTCCCTTAATAAGTGTATTTAACACTAGTGGTATAAAGATATATTTATTTATCCTATAAAATTAACCATAACATTCATTAGTCTGATGATATTTAATCCCATTTTCCATCAACATTGTGAGGATAAAAAGAATTCTGAAGATATTTTCTAAAAATTTCCATATGTATTCAATGTTTCCTTGTAACCCCTTAAATTATTTTAGGTTTTAAGGAGGTGAAACATTAATGATATCCTTTATATTCTTCAGATCGACATTGATTCCATGATTGAGTACCATGAATTTTAGGAACATTCTTAAGGTATCTCTGGATGCACATTTCAAGGGGTTTATCTTCAAGATATTATATTATAGTATATTAATGGTGGTCAAAATATCATCCACGTGTTGAGAACATTGTTGATACTTGACTACTGGATCTTTGATGTAGCATTTGATAGACCTTCCTAATAAAAGATTGGATATTTGATGCATGGAACATTAATAGCACCGGTGTTCTTCAAGACAAATGGAATCACCATGTAGTAAAATTAACATCCAGGTGACCTAAAGGTGGTGTATTCTTCATATTTTTGGTCTATTCATGTTCGATTACACCCTAAATAGCTATCTATATAAGAGAGGGCCTATTATCTTTCCATTTCATCAGCAAAAAGTTCCATAATTGGAACTTCGAAGTCAACCTTGCGGTAGTGGTAGTTGAGATCTTTGAAGTCAATGTAGACCCTAATTTTTACCATAATTCATCTTACATGATACTATATTGACTATCAATATTGTATTCTCAACTTAATAAATGAATGATTCCTTGATTATCTAGTCAAATTCAGATTCAATTTTGTCGGGGTGAGTCAGGTACATCCTCTAGGTGTGTATTTATATCCAAGATGGTTTTCTAGAAAACCCAAGTTGTGTGTGGCCACATCAGGATTGAGACATAATATTTCTATGAAATTCTTTGTAATAATGTCATGATTATGATTGATAAAGGAGGTATATAAATCATGTTCTTTAGAATAAATGGTTTCACTATTCAATGTGGTCAATGAGTCCTACTCTATACCTGGATTTATTTTTCTGAGTTTGTCAATGGTGGTAGAGAAGCCTCCCTTAAATGATAAAGATGAATCCTTGAGGTCCACCTCTTCTTACTCTTTCTCTTCTACATCCACTTCCTCTTCCATTTCCTTTTACTCTTCCTCTTCCTCTTCCACTTCCTCTTCCTCTTCATCTTCCTCTTCATCTTTCTATTCATATTATCCCTTATTCTATGCGGGAGTAGGTGATGAAGGAAATTTCCCAGAGTTAGCAGAGGATTCAACAGTTTGCTGTTTTGAAGTTGAAGTATCTTCCTCTAACCCAACTGAATATATTGGTTTTATTTGATTCTATTGAGTAAATGTGAGGGATAATAAAGTAGTATTTTTAATATCTCCTAGTAAAATTAAATACTTTTATGATTCATCTATTGAATCATGGATCTTTTGAAGCTCGTGGGATAGAATAATTGAATTTTTTCCTAGGATTTTACCACATTTTGGTGATTTCATGATCTTTTTAGTGATTTTAGTATCAATTCTCATGATTAATATCATGAATCTTGTTAAATACGAACCCAAATTTTAGCACATGAAGTTTATTCAATTGATGGGAAGCACATATTCTACATTGAAATATTTGAAGGTATTATCCGAGGTCATTTCCATACCATTTGGTGTAGTGACTACGTGATATCATCTTCTATTGGTTTTTCCCTTCACTCTGGTAGAATCCTGCATCAATATATTGTGATTCATATGATTCAAATGGGGATTTATCACAATAAAACATCCCAATTTTTTAATTAATTCAATTTTTGAGGCATTGGTGGTATGAAGAGGGGATTCATGCATACTAATGGATCCATGGAACTCCTAGAAGAACATTAAATATCATAACTTATCATACTACTAGATATTATGAGTATGATATGAGGTCCCATAACTAAGCCCTGATCTTGATTCTACCAAGTGGATTTTACTCTCTTTCATCATAACCCTGTAGTGATAGAGAAGAAGGGGAGAAATGGGAAGAAGGGGAAAAGTTGGCCATCATGTAACCTCATCAACAAATTTTTCCAACTCGAATGAGGTTGAATCCTAAACCATTATAAATTTAATATCATTGAATATCAACATCATTAACCATACCATATGTAAGAAAGGTTCTGATGTATCCCTATATAATAATAACTTTTTATTTCTCTGTGAAAGTGATTACATTGTGAAATTTTGAAGTATCGATCTCTACATGACATATTTTAGTAGAAAAAACTTCATCTAAGAAAATATTATGGTATAAACAAATAATCAATGAGCACTAATTGGGGGTATTTTGATTAACGTAGATAATCTAGAATAAAAAAGTGGCCAACTCTAAGGAAAAAATGAGTTATAATTCTATAATTTTGGGATAATGTTCTATGCTTCCCATATTGAGGATTCTCTCTCAAGGTTGAATTTAGAAATTTCATACCTGACATAGGAAAATCAGACCTTGGAATAGGAGTAGAAGGAACTCTAGTCCTTGGTGGATTAAGTCGAACAATATACCTCCTTCCCAAAGTCAATTAGATAATGGAGCCCCCTCTAATAGATCATACAAGATTATTAAGTCATGGTGAAACCCATAATGTGTGGGGGAACATTCATATTCATACTCGTCTTAATATAGGGAACTCTGAAGAGTTTTGGTAGAATAGACAGTTTTACTAGGGATATGGATAGGATTTTGATTTCTATCACCACTACATCCTCCCATGTATCCTCATGTCCTATAGACTCAACCCAATTTCCCAAATCAGGTGAAGGGAACCCATATTCATATCCATATTCATCATCTGGTCAGGGGTACATTAATTGAATGATATTAATGGAACCAATGATTTACTCTTCATTTGATGAGAGATTTTTCTGGAGAAAAAAAATTCTTATATACCATTAGGTGGGGGTTCCCATGATATTAGTAATGAATTAATGAATTTTGAGAGTCATACCTAACATTTTCATTGGCATGGTTTTATCTTTCTATTTTTTTCCCACCCTTGAGGCCATCTGGTTTTTTAGAAGACTTTCTTTTAGAGGAATGTGGTGTCAATTGAGTCAGTTGTGCTATAGAAAAAGAATTCAGGGTATAGTTGTTTGTTTCAAATATTATCATTGGATATCATGATCCTTTTTTATTGTATTTATATTCATCCAATCACTAATTGTCTATTAATTTTTTTCTGGTTACATACTGGAATTCACTATCTTTATTTGGATTGGCAGAAAAAACGTATGCTACCTTTACATTTGGTTTGCACAGACTAACATTCTTAGAGTCCACTATTTGTTTTAAGATGATACTGAAAACAAATTATTCCTAGATAGTATTCCCCAATGTATGGTGGAAGGCTATATAGTTTGGTAGATCATCAACACCATCCTGATCGATCCTTTTGGGTTTTGGAATCTTGAGAAAAAAATTCTCCAAAGCCACATTGAAGAATCTTTGGACATTCACATCTAGTAAAAATAAAATTTATTAATTATTTCATAAAATTTGTTTCTCATATACTGCATTTTCTAATATCTATGAGGCATTAACTATTGTTAACTCTTGGAAGTTTGTTTTTGTGGTATGGTGTGGGATTTAGAGCTTGATCTAAGTGGGGTTGGCTTAAGTGTGACAACAACATCCACTGATTTCCTTTTTCTCTTCCATTGAGCTAATGCAATTACATGGGACATGGACTTGGTTTAGAAGATATAATATGCCAATATTTTTTCAACTATAGAAATATCACAACACCCACATGTATATTTTTTAGGGATTAGTAGTGTTTCCAACTCATCAAAAAGATTATCTATACAAATGGACAAAAAATATTTTTGGTAAGCTATAGTATTAAGGAGTTTTTTTAACCCCTTCCATAGAGAAATGAAATTTGATACACTCTCATTCTACAATTTTTATAGTTTGAGATGTCAAGGATTATTTTTTCATGTAGTGTTTAGCGGAATTGAATGATAAACGTCCAATATAGATTTTCTCACTTTTTATTGTGTGAGATTGAAAAATAATGTAAAAAATGATGGCTGACCCTTTTATTTTTTTCATAATGAAAAATAGTTTCAATTATACTTTTTTTCAAGGTTCCCCATCATGGAATCATAGTGGGATATAAAATTCATCAAATGTTGCACTGTGTCCCCCGAAATATTGAAAATTGGAAATATAGGGTTCTCAAAATATAGTGGGGGAGTGGTCAGATCCACCAATTAATTGTAAGGATTTTTTATAGCAGTACTCGTGCAAATTTTTCTTCTATGTCTTCTAATCGGGAAACCATTTACTCAATATTTTTGATAATCTCATGAATTATATTTGGATGAACAAGATCCTAAATAGGGGTAACAATGGGTTGGGAAACTTATGCCGGCTCTATTTGTACCCATAGTTGGAAGCCTAGAAGGGTTGGTCCATGAATATGTGTCAAAACTAGATCTGATTATTTACCAAATTAAGGGAACTCCTAATATATTCCTAATTTGGGATCGAAATATATTGTTTATTTGCATTCCATGTTGAGAGGATTTCCAACCTCCACTTTATTTTATCGAAAGAAAAATCTTTTTTCAATTATGCTGGCCAGGAGAACTGGGTGAGGCTCTAGATGTATAATATATCCAGTAGGTATATTACCTTAGAGTAGTTATACATTGAGTTGTATCAAATCCTTCATCGAGTCCTCATTGTATGAAAATATTTATTCAAGTGTGGGATGTTCAACCACATTAGGAGGTGGTTGAGGTATGACCTTACCTTTATAATTTTCATTGGTAGATTCTTATTGAGGATTTATTAGTGAATATGTTGCAGGAATCCAAAATTCATAATAATCCTCTAGTTTTAGGCATGCACACCATTTTCAATAATTTATGTGTAGACTGTATTATGCCTTGAAACCTCCTCATGCCCTTATGTATCAACCTTCTGTTCTATGACCTTTGTAAGGGTGATAATAACAAATTTTTTTATTGTATAACACATTATAGTAATTTCATCAACATCCTTAAATTATTTTTCTGTGCCCTTCTTGAGACCTCATCCAGTCATTAATTGTACCTATGAAGATCATTTGAAGAAGTATGATATGAAAGGAATTGATAGAAATTTTTCCCATGAATGCTACCTGTGTGCAATTCTGGTCATGGGTTATGATGATCTCGGAGGATATATTATACATTGTTCCCTCTAAATTGAAAAAAATACTAAATTTCATTAAGTGGTGAGTTAAGGTAAGAAAATCCTCCATTCTTTGGGGTTGGGGATACTTCCATTCCATTCTCACAACCTTTTTATCTTCTTTTTTTGACCTATATATTGGTGTTAACAAATTTATTTCTTGTGGTTTGGGGTTTCTCTTGGAATGTCGGCGATGCCCCTACCAATGCTTCCCTCATGATTTTATGATGATTTTCTCAAAAATGGGACGAGTGCACTGTATGATTTTCACCTGATTTGTCTACTTCAAAAGATATTCATGATGATAGATAATTTCCTTCCCTTAATAATAGGAGATTTCAATATTTTTGATGCTTGATATTAAAGTGTTTTTATGGATCACTCTCTTATGGACATATGCCTTTGAAATTACTTATAGTCTGGTGATTACAAGGATGTATATATTTTGTGAGTAGATCTCATTTATCAATTCTTGAATGAGGCTATGAAACTTCATGATGTCCAATTTAGATGTATTTTCTGATAGGTATTCTCGGTGATTTTAAAATCCCCATGTTTTCCCCATTCTATGATATGGACACCAAATTTGGTATAAATGATTAGCTTACCCTACCCTTTTAATGCATCTGGACATCTGTTATGAAGAACTCATTGTTGTTTCCACAATATAAAGGGTAATGTACCTAAGTGATCCCTGAATTATATTTGATGGTTCATCCCTTCTATTACCATAACATGGATTTGATATTATTCTTAAGTAAATACTTTCATTTTTTATATGATGAAGAGTGATCCATATTTTTTGGTGGATGTTGGGCATAAAATATTCTGACAACGTCAATGGAATGTTGTATTGGGTAGTGGATAAAGCCACAACATGACTAGTATATTTTCTTTACCCAACTATCTCTTCATGTTAATTATGTCTTATTGGTATATGTTAAATGGTTCCCCAACCAAATCCTCCCAATGTGGATATTTCCCTACTGGTTAATAATAAAAATAAGGATTATTAAGGATTTCTTATATCATATTGGAATGTAAGTGATCCAATAGTGGTTTTTAGAATGACCATTGACTTAGGATGTCTTCTGGTTGAGAAATTGTTTTACTTTTAAATAAAGTGGCATGAGGCATGAATGGACTCATTTTATCATGTTCCTCATGATGGTGTTCTTTCTCATAATTAATTTGTAAAGGGGGGTACATACATTACAAAGTAAAGTGTCACTATAAGGATGACCTTTATATTGAATTCCATCTTCAAGAGAACTACAATCATGTCTTAATGTCTAAATATAAGGAGAATACCTATAGAGTATACCCAGGGGAGGGATATTTGAGTAGAAAATAGAATGGAGAATACCTCCTTGTTGTTGGATCTTTTGGCCATGAGGTGGGTTTTTGTGAAGCTCATTAGAAAATGGGATCTCGTGATTGATCTGATTTTGGAAATATATAGTGAAACTTCATGGAAGGAGTTCTAGGGAGGACCTCCAAAACTATTACAAAACAAAATTGTGGGGAGGAAATTCACAATTGAAACTATTGTTTTCATAACATGGTATTGGAGGAGTACAATCCTAAGACTCCATAGATAAACTTATGAGGGAATTGAGAACTCTATCATTGAGAAGTGTGGGATTGTAGGTCATATAATTATTTTCCAATCACCGTTATTTAAGAATATTTTTGGATTCCCTTTGACGGATGATTGTGTTCAGGTACTATGGATAGATTATTTTATCTATAGAAGACTGTTTTATTATATCTCATTTTTTTCAATTGATTTTTTATAAGTATCTGGAATTTTGGTGGGTATATATTCCTTCCATTTGTTTCACACTAGGATTGACTGATGACCTCTAGTTTGAATGGGGGAGTGTGTCTGATCTACTTGTCCATATATTATGGGATTTGACCCAAGAACCTCATAGAAATGTGTAGGGATATTTGTCTACTCCTAAGGGACCTCTGTATTATTTTTTATAGTCACTCCAATTATTGGGATGGCGTTGTGTGTCTACCCATCAACCACTTCTACTATCATTATTACATCGTATCAGGTTTCTAGGATGTGGGATGGAATTTTCATTTTTTATTTCACCAATTTCAAGACATGAAAGGAAACTTTTGTGGAAATAATAGGGATATATTCTCATTATATATTGGGAGACGGGGTGTGTTCCTACTCATATCCTCTATTTCAAAATGTGTTAATTTGAAAAAAAAAATTATGTCCCGAAATATGGATATGGTTTTACCCCCTATTTATTTCAAGGATATTTTTGATCATTTCTTTAGTTGGTTCTAGACATTATTGGGAAGATTGTTAGATGAGTGGAGGTGTGAGTACCTATATATAGTTTGTTGTTATATTTAGTCATTGGGATTATCTTGATATGGCCAAACTGTTCTGGCAGGATTGGTGGATGTGGGAAGGTTTGTGGGACTAATCAGGGTTTTCCACCCTATTTTATTGATGGGATTCTCTATATGGAATGAAGTTGCAGTTCTACTCTTCATTAAATGATTTATTCCCTCATTGGGTAGTACTATGTAACTGGTTCTTATTGACTTGTGTTGGTGTCTTGAGGGAAGAACCCTATTCATTTTAAGGGTTTGTTTTTGTATGAAATTAGTAGTGACAGCTGCTGGAATGATCCCTCTGGTAAGACCCATTTGTAGTTTAGATAAGAAAATTAGTGGAATCATAATTAGATCCCATTAGATAATGGAGGAGGAAGTGTTTTTAGGGATAGTCTCCCAAAATAGTTTGAGATGGAAACTAGTGTTGTTGACGTCGGGGCTACATGCCGCCATTGAGTTAATGGTTGGTGGGGAATCATGGGCTAATGTGACAATCGATCTACCTATATGGTTGTGATAGTACCATTTATGTGGTAATCTCTAATAATATCATTTTATATCTAACATTAATGAAGTTGGGTTGGCAACTAATTCCACTGTGTAGATGAAGACCCACATTTTTCAATAGTCGAAGCATATGTCTTCTTGAACATGTAAAATACTATTTGGATAAAAGGGAGTTATGGTTGAATGTTCCTAAAATATATATGATAAGTAAAATAATAAAACACTATCAATGAATAATCTTAATAAATGAACAAATTCATAATTTATTATTTTGGATCTATGGGTTTCCCTCATTTATTTTTTGTTAGAGAGAAAGGGGTCACACAAGTGGGTGACTAAGTCATTTTTGCTAAAGATTAACATTGGGTTCACCATTTGTTTGACCACAAAAAACATGGATCATGTATGGATGAATTTGGGGTTGAATGTGTTGAAAAATCATTTACATCATGCTCACAATTATCAGGAGGCTCCCAATAGATTTTTTTTCATGGAGCCAAAAACAACCAACATTTCCATTATTCATGATGTTTTATGAACCTACTCTTCAATGGTATGTGCTCATTAGAGAATGGCTCTAGAAATGCTTAAGGACTCGTACTAGTCAAGAGGATCGGTGTTAGGTCTCATCAAACCTTTTGGTGGTGGGAGTATTATTTAATACTCTACTACTCTCTTACAAGTTTAAGACATATTCATGAATCCATTATTAAATCCCAAATATAACATAGGTCACCCTTATATTAACAATCAATTTTTTTAAATTATTGGGTTTAGAATAGTTTTTATATATCATGGGTTCTTCACTAATATATATATATATATTTTATTTTCTCCATTAATGGTACCTTTTATATGTGTATTCTTGATTTGTTTGTAATTTATTATTACAGTGATGGTTTTAATACACATTGTGGGGAAATATTAAATTTATCATCATCATGGAATACAATATTTGTTTTTATATTCATATCAACACCATGGAGAAAGAATTTATATATATTCTCATGATAGGAATCAAAACCCATGCAGTTCAATTCCACTTAATGCGAAAAAACAAACTTTTTAAGGTTATGTGATGTGGACCATACCATATAGTTTAACATCATGTGTTATGGATGTCTATGTGGAAGTTTAATAGTTAATGATTCGAGTGGGACATACACTAAATAAGACCATGGGAACTATAATTAATGAAGCCTCCTTTGATATCTATGTCCACACTATGAATGTGGCCTAGAGAATATTATGGTACGTTTGATGGTATAGGTTTGGACCTCAAGGAGGATTCCTACGTACCACACTTAGATTGGAATCAATTCCCACATTGTTATAAATGTTTATGATTTAACATATTTAGGAGGCCTAGGGTTTATTCATCAAGAATTTATCCCTTTAATTATTTTTCATGTGGGGGATATTTCCCTTTTAGATGGATACATGGATTTGGAGACTTACACCAAATAAGAGGCCCTTGTCAGTGTGAGAGGAAAATCTATCATAAGGACCCTATACTGATATAGTTAATTTATCTTCTGGATGACATGATCATAAATAACCTATAATCCCACATGATTCATGTTTGGTATGATAAAAAAGAGGAAGTGAGAGATCTAAAAACCACATTATCTCTTTTTTTCCACCGGTGGATGTGGTCATAGCTATGGGAGGGAGAAAGGGCTTCAATGATCATGTATCCTTTAATATTTTAATAAAAGGGGTTGATAATTACACACCAATATGGTTACGACACATAATACATAATATGGTATTAATCCATGGGGGATTAAATATTCTCAATTTAGAGAAGTTGATATGAGGATAAGGAACTAGACCTCATCAAAGGGAGAGGAAAGTGGTTCCCCTCACAATCAGAAATGGGGAGGTTCTTGGAAAATCCTCCAAGGTGGTAATTCTCATTACTAATTGAATGTATGGTATAAAACACTATGAAGATATGAAATATTAGGTAGGCTAAATAAAGGACCTCAATTACCCTTGTAATGTATAATCTATACGACATGATGATGTGACCTATACACTGATTATGCATATCCAGAGGCTTTGGGTAAGGCCGTGTATTGGTACCTCTTATATGAGGGATCCAACGAAAGTGGTTCTCTACCATTGGTGTCATGAAAAATGGGACCAATGGATGTATCTCGGGGGTGATTTATAGGAGCACCGAAGCTTGATCACATAGGTAATACTTGGTTGAGTAGAAGAGGTCTTGCAAAGGTGATACTTGGGATATCATAAGAGGTATCGCACAAGGTATACCCCCCACAAGATGAAGAGATCCTTGGGTGATGGATGAAATGGGAGAAAAAACATGGGTGAGGCATTACTCTAGACTCTAAAGGTCCCCCATGTGTCTCTACAAAAATGGAATTCAATTCTTGGGGACAAGAAGTGTACTTATTATTAGTCCACATAGAATATGGTAGATGAATCACATATATGTTTTGTGTTTGATAAACCATGTAATCTCTAATCCCACTATCCACCTTAATTTTATCCACTTTTGAGGCATAAGTAACTACCTGAGGGATTATAGGACGTGGGTGGAGAACATGGGTGAGTAGATCTTTTAGGATTTATTGAGTCCTCCATTAATTTCTAATGAGGAGCCCAAGGGTAATATTTATAAGCATTTTTAGGACCCTATGTAAAGGGGTTAACTCACGTAAGTGTGTTAATTTGGAAATTGTGTAGGTTTGTCATACTATTTACCACACAGGTGTGTTGTGATATTGATCACTCAAGTGTGTTGTGGTGGTTATCATGTATGTGTCTCATACATGAGTCTCCTATCAACACATTTTTTGGACATATGTTATAAATCATACTCACAAGATGGACATACACAGTACCACTAGTGTGCAAGCTAGACCTGCATGGTGATGCTGGTAGTTCCTTTCATGATATTAACTAGATGTATTCTTATGATCTTTGATATCCTTCACATTCCTTCTTAGTGAGGTATTTCTCTTTGAAAATTCATATTCTCACATGAAAAAAAAGAGTCTCAATATTATCCACTCACTCTTCAGTGTTATAATGATGCAGCTTCCTTATCTGTGGGGAAAGTATATCTTGAGAAACTCAATCATAGTGTTATTCTAATAATAGAATAAATACGATACTATCAATATTATGTTGTTATTAACCTAGTTAGATTATTATTTCCTGATCATTTCTATCTCTATATTAATCCCATGAGAAATACAATTCCTTATAAATATACTTGTGTGTAGAATCAAAAAAATTGAATATAAAATAACTCTTTTTGAAATCCAATTATTAAACAATAATATTCTATAAATATAAAATTTAAAACTACATTAATATTCAAGGTAAATAAAACCATGAATATATTAATTAATATATTAAATATCATATAAATTACAATTAACCAATTGTTTTCTCAAAAATAACTTTCTAATTAAAATTAATCAAAAAAATCATATAATATTATTTAAAAAAATATTTTAAAAAATTATATGATGATAAATTAAACAGTCACGAACACAAACTCATGTATTATCTAACATTATAATGAATTCACATTTTCCACCAAAAAAGATAAGGAGCCCAAGAAATAATAATAATATGTTCTTTCTATAAATAAATTATCTACATATGAAACTAAAATGCATGTTCCAAGCATGATATAATAATGAGATGTCAAATTCTGCCACAATAATCATTAATCATCCTCAAGAAATAAATCTAAAAGAAAAAGAATATTTAAAATTTATCTCAAATGTTGTTGGAATATAATGTTCAGAATTTGGGAGTTAAAAAAATTTCTCCTTATAATCAATTAATGGATAAATATTTAAAGTTCTCTAAAAAATAAAATCTTTAGGTATGAATCCATTTACTATTATAAATTATTGATCAATTTTGAAATACATGAAATTTATTGAACCTTACTCATTCAACAATTAAATATTAATTTAAACTAACTATTTTTATCCATAAAATATGAACACATAAATCAATAAAAAATAATAATTACTTTCTCAAAATATATAAAAAATGTAATCTGTTAACTAAAAATACTCACACACTTCAACCATGTATTTAGGGTAAATTTTCAATTTCATTTAGATATATATTTTAAATGTTTACATAAATCAAGAGAACTAGATTCGGTTGATATTGTAATCTATACTCGTAAATTTTTTTAAAAAAGGTTTTTATGATATTAATAGAAAGGTTTTAAAAATACCAATCAGATGATGAAAATGATATATAAAACCACTCAATGTAAGAAAGAAATCCATTAATTTTTAAATGAATTTCGACTCACATATTCTGGAAACCTATCAATTAAAAAATTTATAATTTGAAATAATTTCATATAAAATTTTATATATACCCATTAAATTGTTTTTAGCACAACAATGACCCTTTAGTTATACTAAATTTCAATAATTTCCACAATTTTAACCCTAATGTTGTGGAATGAGATTAGTAAATGATGTTAAAAAAATATTTTTCTCAATTTTTTTGTTAGAAAAATGTTCAAGGGTCACAAGAATAATAAAACAAAATATGCTCACCACATTTTGAAAAAATATAAAACAATTTCTCAAGAGTTTATGAATGAAAATAGTCATTTTCATAATTATTATGAATATCATAGAGAAAAATCAATCATAATACCCATTCATCGCAATACATACTGGGATTCAATAGACCTTTGGAAACTAAATTTCTCGATTATATAGGATAGAGAAACATGAAAACAAAATATTTTTCCACCCCAACCCACACGCATAAATTAGTTTTTCAATATAAAATAAACAATTAAACATAAATAATGATTTAAATTGAGTTAAACAACCAAAATATTATTTTAAAAATGGATAATTACATGATGCGTACACTAAAATATTGGAATGAACTTCTCATTTATTCTCTGACATATGTAATAAAAAAGTGGAACATTATTAAATTTATAAAAAATAAAATAAATACAAAAATGAATGTTTTATAACCTTTTTTTAGGAACATAAATTTGAATCGTATAATACTTCTTGGATCATCTGTCATCTTATGGTACCAGATTCGCATATTTCAAAGGCTGGATGCCTTTCACTATTTGGGGTCATGTTGTGGGATCCTTGACTAGAATAAGATTAAAATTTATTAACACTTCTTTCCTTGTAATCCTCCTTGGGTGACATTATCTAATTCGACTCTATATTGAAAATTTAATACATGTCCATCAATCTCATTCCTATTTACATATTCAAGTGCACACATGTTAATTCTATCACTATCTTCTACAATATGGTGACTACCTTGAGGTTGTAACTAATGATTGTTTTTGGAATGTTGGTTATCTGTACATATATTCTTCTTTTTTTATTATGAGGGAATATTATTCTCATTAAATATGGAGACTTATGTTCTAAACTGAAGGCATATCGTTGTCACCATAGGGAAACAAACTCTTGTTGCATAAGAATTCCTATAACCATTTGGAATCCTATGATCATAAGATAAGGTGGATCGCATTAATCATATAAGGAATCTGACATTTGAATTTCCATGAATTTTTTGCTCATGACATATGGAATCTTATTCTAATCACCTGTGGAAAATTATAATCTTTTCACCTATGTATATAATTAAGAGATCATGGGATCATTACATTGGATTCATATTCTCATCACATATGTCATCTCATGCTCATCACATGGGGAAGAATATTTGTATTTTCACCTAAGGTAAATGAGATCTTATGCTCATTCTATATACTCCTAAGTCTCCTCACCTAATTTTTACCAGTATCATCACATGGGGATATGTTTTTAATGCATCAAGTGGGGTTACATAGGATTAATGTCTTGTGGGAACACTAATGGTTTAATGAAATGTTAAACCTATTGGGGATTCATTCAATATATTCTCATCATGCATTTGGATAATCATTGGTTTGAAGTATAGTGAGGATGATTCCCATATATTATTTTCATGTATTGGGATAATCACAAGTTTAATGTCATATAGGGAAGCATCCTATATATGTTTTTCTTCTATTAGACATATCATATTCTTAAAGTCCAATAGAGATTATCCTCATATACACTCATCTTGTAATGGTCTAAACACATGTTTATAGTCTTGTGGGGTCACTATAAAAATATGATCATCATGTATTAGCCCAAAATCATGTTTAAAGTTCAAAAACAACTCTTTCCATATAGGCTCATCATGTATTGCGTTAATCATAGGATTAGTGGATACTATGGATAATTCCCATATATACCAGACATGAATTGGGCTAATCATATGCTTAAGTCTTGTAGGGAACCGTTCCATAAATTCATTTCATGAAATATAATGATAACAAGTTTAATTTCTAGTGGTAATCATTGCCATATATACTCATCACATATTGGTCTAGTCATGGGTTTAATGACTAGTTGGGATGCTCATAATCTTAAAGTATAATGGAGAGTTCGATAATGTATGGTGAGAGGTCTGGTATACACTAAATAGATGATCAAAATTTAGTGATATCAACACTCGATAGGGATATTGGATTGTGGAAATGTTCAGATAAAAACATATAAAGGAATATTATACATCATTATAGAAAATATAAATCATAGTTCATTTGTATATTTTATGGTCAGGTGATGGGAGCATACCATGAAATTTTTCATCATTCAGTAAGGATTCTTGTATCATAAAAATGACTGCATCCTGGGATGGTGTTGGAATTACACATTGGCATGAATTGAAGATGAAGGATCATCTCATTCTCTTCACATATAAAATCTCATGATAACCATATAGGAAATCCTATTTTCTCCTTATAGGAAATATTTTAGTTTATTATTTTATTCCAATGATATTATCATGTAGATTAATATCATGAAACTATGATATTGTCGTTCAGTTGAATGTCATGATACTAGTACAATATTATAGAGTTTAACATCATGCGACTAGGATTTTGTGATCTTGTATCATTGGGAAGACCAATGTATCTTCCCTTTATGATTCCATGGTTAGTTATTATACCCATTTTGAGGCTTATAGAACCACTCAGTAATTGGGAGATCATGAGTGGGTTATATAAGTGAACTTCACTACCCAACCTATTTTTGGGAGTTCCAGACAAGGATGTTTCCAAAACCATGATTAGTGAAGTGGTACTAGACACACAGGTACCAATTCGTAGAATAAAATGGGATATGAATTTACCAAACAATTCTTGATGTAAACGTCTTGGGAATTAAGGTCCACAACACTACATTGGCATGTGTATTTGTTATATGAAAGACATGATATATTGGATGAGAGGCCAAAGAGAACTCAAATTTATTTTAACTTTTCATAGATACATGAGGCTTCAAATGAGGATATTTGGAATCAAGATTTTCCAACATCATAGAATCATGAATTCCAATACATACATGAGTCATGGAATATTTCATATGGGTGTTTCATGGATAGAAAAGGTAGTGGTTTCAAAAAATATGGGTGTTTCTTGAAACAAGGAGTTGTGTGATTAATATTATTATTTATAAAACTATATTAATAATTTATGAAAGTTTCATGAAATTATATTAATCCCAATACAATGTAATTAAGCACATATGTAAGGTATTTTGTGTAATTTTCACAATAGTGGGAATCCATGGTGGGATTTGGTTACATGAATTCCTAAAAGAGGGAGTTGTAAAAACTAAGAGAACATAAATTCATGTTCTAGAGATTCATACTTGAAAATGGGGGAAATGTTGAATATTTAGGTAATTTAAATTTCAGAAGAGTTTGCCTTCTAAAAATCTTATGTGATTTCCTAAATATAAACTTCCATGCCTCTGTGATACTTCACGCTACTAAAAGTTGAGTGAACCATCAATATTTGAGCTTTTGGGATAGATTGTTCCATGCATATTACTCCTTCCTAGTGTAGAGTATTTTTTGGTATACTAGTGTACCTTTATTATACACGAATATCTGAAATTTCATGAACTGGAGATAAGTAGCATGAAAGTATTCCCTTTTTGTAAAAAAAATATTTATTTCAGAAATTTCCATCTTTGATCCTTCATGGGAATATTTATCAATTCCACAAAAACCATTTTTACTGTTAACAACCCCATCCCCCCCACTCATAATTGGTTATAAGGATGAAACACATGATTTATTTCTATGGAAACCAATTAAATATGGAAATTTACTTTTGTTCTCATGAAAATAGTGTCAGGTTTTTAAAACTCAGATGTGTGATTCAGGTAATTCAAGCTATCCCATAACAAGAAATTTGTAGTGGGATCCCAGTATGAATCACTAAATTTCAAAAAAATTATAAGACCATAAATTTTATCAAAAATAATTTTTTTTTTGAATCCTTGGTATTCAAACACATGGTGTTCATGAAACTCCCCATTATATAAAACAAGATTAGTGATACTGCATTTACTAATAAATATTAATCAATCCATATGTATGATATTTCATTGTGCCTATCATTGTTTCATAATGTAAGAAAAATATTCAATTTCAAGACTTTAAAATTGTCTAGATTTCACCAATTGGTTAACCAATAAATTGAAGTTTCCTTTAGAAGGATTAATAAGACAGTTGGAAACCTCTATGTCTCCATAAACAATATGGTCCAATATAGGCTCCACACATTTCAGAACCTTTTTTGATAGTTAAATGGGGTATCTATTATGGTAATGATTACCAATGTGTGGAATTGGTGTTTGAAGAAATGTTTCCTTTCAATAAATAGACTTAGATGATCAACGATTCTAGTTTTTGAGTCATAATGAGTTTCATCAGAAGAATGTTGTTGTTTATGATTATATAATGAAAGATCATAACCTTACTATTGTCTACACACGTAGAAGACAATCTAGTCTCCCTAATGGATACATTTCAACAATCACGGTGTCTCCCATTTACTATTTAGAAATCATATGGTTTAGAATCACATAAAACCTCATTGTCTTGACAAATTATTTTTATTTTCATATGAGAGGAAACTTTATTGATGAGTGGTCCATTTTAGTTTCCTACACATGCCTAGAATTTAAGGACAAGATATGAGTAGTGGGTTTATATGAAGCATAGTGAAATTCCAAGTTCCACATTTACCATTACTGGTATATCATGTTGTTATTTCTAATAAAGTAGTTGGTAAACACAAACACCTTTCCTCTTCACAATATAGAGGTGAGGACTAGATGTTAGGATTTTTACTACATTATTAGGATCCCTACTATTAGTTTTTAGTATGTTCGGTTCATTCTAGTAGTCCTAACATATAGATATATGCATAAAATCATGATTCTTATGAGGGTGTTGATACACTACTAAACGTATGTCCTTTAACAATGCTTGTAAAGGGTTTTATATTTTCTTATAAAGTTATGATATTGTGATTAGTGTCAAAAAGATAACATTTGTCACTGAATATTTAGATCTAATTAATGGTGTATTTAGAAGTGCTAAAAATAACTGATAATGGAACCCTTCATCAGTGATTTTTTTAGAGTAGTAAAAAAATTAAGAAAGAAATTCATGTTTTTACGCACCCAACCCCCCCCCCCCCGCATTTCTTGAATCAGTCCACTCCCCACCCTTCCTTAGTGACCACAAATACCACCCACTCTTAAGCACATGAATGCTCCTCCAAATAGCAATGCATCCATGGATATTATCCCATGACCACCCTTATGCCACCAGATTCTCTTTTCCACTCTACCATGTTATTCTGTTTTATTTTTAATGATATTATTATTTATTTGTGTATATATTGATGTGTGTCATATATATAAACTACTATTTATTTTAATTTGTTATATATTTATATTCATTAATGTATATTTGAATATAAATATAAATATATGTGTGTTCGTTAATACACACACATGTTTATATATAAACATATTTACTTTTATAAGTATATTTGTAAATGTTAATGGATTTTTCAGAAGTTAAATAAAATCGATAATTATTTATTTTAAATGAAATTATTAATAATTATTTATTCCCATATGGTTTATATATTAAAAAATGTAATTTTATGTAAATATTTATTTATATAGTTGATTTTTTATTTGAAAATGTATGAAAATATTTATATATTTAATTATTAATAACAAAACATTATGAAAAGTTATAAAACATAAAATCCATAATATTGATATGATTGTAATAATTTGGAATAAATTTAGTCTCTAACAAAAAAATTATAAAACCCCCTTAAATAAGGCTAAAATTTCATCAAATGTCAAAAAATTCAGATTCCACTACTAGAAACATAGACTATACACACATATAAGAACTATAGGTATCAAAAATAAACCCATTGGGATGGGATATGCATATGGTTTTTTGAACCATGGTCGATTGAGTCATTGATATAGAAATATACCCATGTTTTCTATAGAAATTGTGGGTATAGCTTATGATATTTAATCTTACCCATGATTTTGGATAAACTATAGGTATATATCTATACACATCGTTAAGATAACTATAGGTATAGCTTTTCCAATAGGAAAAAATATACCCATGGTTCATTGAACCATGGGTATATCTATTTTTCCCAAATTTGTAGCTACTTCCCTTCCAGCCCGTCCTAAACCTAAAAGTATAATAGAAACCAGAATACAAAATTAATGAAATACATATATTTTATTTGAGCATTCAACCAATTGCTTGTTTTAATTTTCAAACCATTTACAATACTATAAAATACATCAACATACAAACATCCAAAAAATTAAACTCATTAAACTACATCCACATTTGTCTTTATTTCCAAGTCAAACATAGAGGGGATCAAAATCTCCCCTATCACCAACATCTGTATCCTCATTACCAACATCAACATCCTCATCACGAATAGAATCATTTGGATCCCTAACATCATCATCATCATCATCCCCACTACCGCAACCACTACCACCACCACTTCCACCACCATCGAATCAATTTACACTATGGCCTTCATTGAAATCACATGGGCGTCATTTAGAAAGAACACTAATTCCATATATGAATTAACAGTAGCAGCATCTTATGATGGAAATGACTGAATTATAACAGACATAGATTTTTTGGAGTGTTTTGTGATCAGTTTACTTCCTTAACACTTCTATAAATCTATTTTTGGCCTCATCTAGCATTTTCATGGACACTTTGCAGCTCGCTGGTCTGAGAGGGTTGACAGGATCCAGAATCAGATCAACACCTAGTGGGGATGATGTTTTTTCTATGTCGACATTAGACTTTCACCATGTGCTTCTAACCTAATACATGACTCAAATGATCATTGTGACTTATTTGTTATCTTCTATATCATCGAGGGCCTCTTGGGTAGACTATTGAAAATATAAAAAATATATTTAATAATTAATTATGTATAACAATTTAAAATATAAATATAAAACTTACAATATTTTCAAGTGATTGTGCATTTAATACACTTCCTCTCATTTTCTTCCTACTCGAGAAAAATAAATTGGCTCGAGGAACATGACCTTCGATGCCATAATCCTCTTAAAATAAATGAAATTAATTAGTATAATAAAACATTATTGAATAATATGAAAGTGAAAAACATATAATCAATAAAAATTGTAGAGTTTGAAGAAATACATAAAATGTATATCCATATAAGAACTCATTTAATTATAAATTTAACACCAGCGGCATGACATAAATGATACATACAAATTATCATACCAAACATGGATAGGATATTGATTCCTCTTGTATGTTAATTTCATCTAAATTTATTTTGTGTTATTTTATTTGGTTATTCGGTCTCCTGGTTATTTAGATGATATGGTCATTAGGTTCATTTTTAGGTTGGGTTGTTTGGTAAACTAGTAAATCAACCATTTGGCCATTTGGACATTTGTAAATTCATCCAATAGGACCATTTGAAATGTTATTTCACATAGTATCATTAGGTAATTTACGCCAATTAATAAATATAGTCCATTTAGTTCAATAATTCCAATTCAGAAAAATATTCCAATTAGGCCAATGAAGTCAATTTTTCCATTTAGGTTAATTGGTCCAATTAGGCCATTTAGGCCAATTATCCCCTTTACACCATTTATATCATATATTCAAATTATTCCATTTATAATAATTAGCCCATTTATCCATTTAGGCCATTTATTCCATTTAGTCCATTTATGAAAATTAGGACATTTAGTCCATTAAGGAAAATTAGGCAAATTATACCATTTATACGAATTGGGCCAATTAGTTCATTTCGTCCATTTCTGCCAATTTAAGCTAGTTAGGCTGAATATTCCATTTATAAAAAGACTCAAAATATCAGTATATTTTTTTAATTATATGGAATTTTTACGAGAATGTGAAATCTGATGGCACATGATTCCAAGGCCCGAAGTTCTTGAAATTCTCCGTAAAAAATGTGTTAGGCTTAAAATAGCGTGTGTGAGTAGTTTTCATTAAAAAGTTGAATAACACTTAAACAGGTTCCTGGATCCAAAATCTGAGGTAACTATTGCGTTCAAGATGGCATGTTTACCCATGTCGTGACATATGTTTATTCGGCACATGCCTCTAGTGAGAAAACCTTGAAATGGCATAATCGTAAATGAAATTATCAAATAAAATTATTTTATGTTTCAAATGCTTATAACACACGAACGATGAATTGGAATAAAATTTTGAGACCACTGATGAACTCGTGAGTGTATGATTTCATTAGGAAAATACTAACTTTGGTCGGCGTGGGCCACCAGTGGAAGTTAGTTTTTGGTCATAAATAAAATAATTAAGTGACAATTATTTTATTGTAAAATGTTTAACTTCTAAAAGGTAACTCAGATTGAAATTATGAGAATACCATTGAGCTCTTGAGGGTGTGTTCCAATTAGATATAGCCTAACCTCAACAAGTACGAGTTGAGGGTGACTGTTAATAATTTTTGAACTTTTTTTAAAGTTGTGTACAGTAAACGTGCGAACAGTGTTTTCTATATTTTGAACGAGTGCTCAGATTAAAAATTTGAGGGAAGTGTTGAATTTGCAGCACCAGTATTTGTTTAAGGGTGGATTGAAATTGTCAGTAGTAGGTTGGATGAAAAGTTAGTTTTGACGACCTATTAAATAAATAATAAAATAACATAGGAATTGTTATTTTATTTCTTTTATCCTACCACCTGTTGGGCAGCGGTGGCGGGGACCCTAGAGATGGTCAGACTTTTAAATATGGGATATTAATTTCACAGTTACACTTTTGTTGTGTAACCACCCATCCTATAATTAATGTGGAACATTAATTACGTCAATTGATGAAACTCATTAATTCCTTTGGGTCTTACTCACCCTTTCCCCCTCAATTAAAATGGGGCTCGAGTTAGAGTTTTTCACACGGCTTCTTCAAGAGAGGAACCTCTGGTGATGTGATGTGGCACCTTCAACCGATGGAGTTGGAAGCTCAGGAAACAAAAAACTAGGAGTGACAAACACTGGGGGCTTCATCAAAGCAAGTATTCTCCTTCCACAACCACGACGACTCCAATAATTCTTAAGATAAGGGTCGTATTTCCTCCAAATCCTTTTTTTCATTTTCAAAAATAAACCACTTTTTGGGAGAGTGGAAACCTTACAAACACCTCAAACAAGATTCAAACACATCCATCTAGAAATACAAGATCATGATAAGGAACATTCAAAATTGAAAATTCAAATTCAATAAATGAAAACTCAAACTGTGGGGAAAACAAGCCGCGCGATAAACACAAAATGAGAGAATCCACGTCACCTTCACTGCCATCATCATCTCTCCGACATTATTGATTAGTCTCCATCACTAACTTCACATAATCTCATCACCATAAAAATTTCATCAGCAGCTCTTCACCATCGACTACACATCGTGACCACCAGCACCGAACCCCATATTCATCACTGATTGATTGTCGTCGAGGATCCGATGACAGAAACGAACACAAATGAGTCATAACCATCAACATTCTGGAGCTGTATGCTCAAACTCAGACACAAAGGAACAATGAAGACCTCCAACCACATCTGACTCAGAGAGGATGGTGATTTCATAGATCAAGAGCAATGAAATGAGTAGAAAGTGCTAGGACAAAATGCCGGTGAGACCCACTGGAATCCAACATCGTTAGACATCCTATCCCATCACAACCCCATCGTTACTTCATATCAATTTGCTGGAGAGCCCTTCCACCAGATTCTTTCATCGTCGTCACTAAATTTTCATCGTCTCGGCCTTTAACCGAGTTCCAAAACCAGTTAAAAAACCCATATCAGCATCACTCCACCTTCACTGTCCCCATCAACATCAGCGGAGAGCACCACCAAGAACTGTCAACTACACCAGAAGACGAATTCTGAACAGCCAAAACATCACCGAATACTATGAAGAAGAAAAAAATTAAATGGCATGATACCACTGAAAAAAATAAACCTTCAACTAGAAGGAAAACAAAAAATTGAAACTTGTAACCGTGGAAAAACCCTGAATAAGGGTCGGGAATGAGACCGTGAAGAAGGCCGGGGGTGAAACCCGAAAAGGAATCTCAATGACTACAAACCGTATGACCAAAAATCTTGTGTACACATTACTCCACCTCTAACTTGGAGAGTGGTGGTGGAACCCTAGATCAGAGCAGTTTTGGGTGGCCGAGAATGAGATGCCGACTCTTGTAGTGGCTGTGATCCCAACATCCACCGAACCACAATCCCAATGTATCTAGGATAACACTATACCATCCCTGACACAGAGAGGCATGAATGAACTTGAGAACAGAGCAGGTAATGTTGATAGAGGGAATCCAGAACACATGTCTTCACCGGATGAACTAGAATAGCGGTAGGAATAATTGAAAGCAGGGGATAGGAAAATTAGAAGCCGAGAGCCAAGGGTTGGAACCAAGATCCAAGGGGAGAAGAGGAGGACAGAATCTAAAACCCTGGTGAAGTAGAGAAGATGAGTGCAGAGAGTTCTCTCCGCAGAGAGCACCCCCCCTCCAAGGGATGTATTTTAATTCAGCAAATTCCCATGATTCTTCTCCGCATTCTTGAATTTGGGGATGGTCTTTGTAGGGGATTTGAATGAGTATTGTAAATATTTTAATGTGACATGTATAATTACTCCCACCTTTCATAATGATAACATGTAGGGAACATGCCAAATGAAATGGTCCAAACCCTCCACTACATTATTTTCATTGCGGTCTTTGGAGGAGGGTTATTCCCACTTGACGGAACCTTGAATCCGAGAGGCGCACAACAACAACAACATCCCTAGAGGATCATAGGCATGTATGGAAGAAAGAATGGACCATAGAGCTCATTTTGGGGCCCGTGAAATATTTTTCGGTGTGGAACCGGTGTGGCGGCACCGGCGACCAGTGTTAGCGGCAAAGAAAACTGCTGGCACTCACTAGACGTGGAAGAGGACGGTGCCGCTTGGTGTTGCGACAGACCCGAAGGGGCAGCTGACAACTGGCTGGCCGTGTTGGCATGGCGGCACACCATCGCACACTATAGATAAGGAGTCATGGTATTAAAGCCACGTCAGAAGGGGGACACTCGCCCCATGGGCCCCTCGGACAGCATGGCAGCATCCTTTGGACCCCGTGGCACAGCTAATTGAAGAGTTGAACGGCTCTTGTTGAGCCGTTTGGGGTGCTGGAAGCCACCCGGCTGGCGAGCCACACCTGTTCTCTAGGATGCATTGCCAGGAAGGTCACCCAAAGCTGGCGGTCCAGGCCGGGTCAAACCCAAACCGGGTCGGGTCAGCCCAAACCACATTGGGTTAGCCCAGGCCAGATCGGACTGAACCCAGACCCACTAGGGCCCAGTTATGCTTATATGACTATACTATTCAAACTGATCGTCTGTTTGACAAACCATCTATGGATATAGGATCCTTCGAGTGAGACGGCACTTTTGAGATACTCCATTTGAATTTTGTAGAATATTGGATTTTGGACGGTATGGATCATACTCGAATATAATTGGGCCCTTGGCATTAAAATGCCTATAGCTTACAGACCGGGTGTCCGATTGACACACCGTCTATTGCGTTGGAACCATTATGACATGATAGTTCATCGGGTAACTTCCTTGTGAATCTTTGTGGTAGTGGAGGTATGGCCAATAACCGGATGTGAAAAACTAGGGTGTTTCTTGTTGTGAGAGTTCAGACGGAAACTCCTTTGATGACTCATGCCACGGGTATTCCTTACTCCTCTTCTCCAGTAGATACGGGACTCCCCACATCATGAGTGTAGGTTCGTTTACCTCTTATTAGTTTTTCTATCTTAAGAGTCATTACTCCCTTATTGGACTAGGGTGTGGGTCCTCCATACATTACTCACATAGAGTCAGGTACTCTCTAATTGGGTAGGGTGCAGGTCCTCTATGATAGGAGTAGGTACTCCCCTGTCAACCCAGGGTGTGGGTCCTCCTTATTCCATACCACAGTAGAGTCGAAACTCCCCTGTAGTTCTAGGGTGCGGGTCCTCTATCCTGGTGTTGGTTCTCCCCTAATTTACTAGGGTGTGGGTTCCCCACATAAAACAAAATCCCAGAGTTGTACTCCCCTTTGGGTAGGTGGTGGGCCCTCACATATAGAGTCGGTACTCCGCTCTCATTCCAGGGTGTAGGTCCTCTAGCCTAGGGTCAGTACTCCCAAGAAATACTATGGCACTGGTCCCCCACAACAAACAAACTACCAGATTGGTACTCACCTACCGTTTAGGGTGTGGGTTCTCACATATGGAGTAGTACTCCCCCATATCTATGTAGAGATGGGGAGGGGGTCCTTTAGGGGAGTTGAAGATACATTGACTACATGACATTGTGTCTAGGATTGTGCCTCTTCACTAGGTTTCCCTTGGTCTTGGCTCGGGCACAAGACTTTGACTACGAGACCTCTAGTGTCAAGAACTAGAGGCAGTTCTAGTAGAATGTTCCTGATGGAGCATGACCTTTTAGACATTCTATTAGGAATGGTTGAGTATTACCTGATGGAGTACATCTCTCATACTAGTTCTCGAAGGGATGGACAATTCATGGAGTGTGTGCTCTTGATCCTGTAGTTATTCTTTGAGCCTTCTTTGGAAATACTGGAAATGGATTGAAGTCAAGGCCTTATGTTTCATTATAGATGAGACAAGTATATCTTTTTTGAGCTGTGACTTTTTCATTATGCATTGTGATTGAGATCATTATTTTGGTGTTCCTTTTTGGAATTCTATGAGACCTTTGAGGGTCTCAAGGTACCTAATTAGTAATGTTATACTCACCCCTACACGGGCTTCACCCGCACCTTGTTGTGTCTTGGGTATATAACATGAAACCTTGACTGGGTCTCGGAGAGTTAGGACTTGATGGTGGACGGTGGTGACAGTTGATATTGAGAGATAAAGAGACGAGATATACCTACCCATCAGGTAGGATCCCTATGGATGATCTCAGGGGGTATTTTCTGTTTTCAGTGGTAGTTGTTTCTTTTAATCTGGGATTGTATTTCGACCCCTTTACTTTCAGTACACACCTTTACTAATCTAGATTTTCTTCATGGATGCATGTTGTTATCTTCATGGATTGTTTGTTTGTATAGGTTTAAAGGTAATTCCTTACCATTTTAGATTTATGCCTTTCCAGTGCTAGTCGCTAACCCATGGCCTATCAAAGGCGGGATTGGGGTACACACAACACAGGCCCCGGGGACGGGTCATGAAAAATTGGTATCAGAGGTGTTGGTTCTAACGAAGAACTAGGACTTTGATCTATCTAATAGAGAAATACTATTAAGTTTATTGAGTGTGTTATTTAGTTTGGGGATTCCAGTGTTTTTGTGGCAGTCGACGTATCCATACACCCGGACAATAAATTCAGATTTCTGACTCAGTGCACAATAACACTGATTGCATGTTTACTGGAATTTTTTTTACTTTGATCTCTTTTGAGTCAGCTCACCGGGTATAAAATATTGACCATGGTTCATCTTGATTCTTATTCAAGATGATTCCATGTAGATATCCAAAAAGGATTCTAGTGCATGGCCATGAAGATGGTCCATAGAGTGATGATGCTTTGGTATAGGGATCGTGGTGCGAGATTGTACATTCGGGTGGTGTCCCAATGATACCACTACCCATGGGATTGTAGTTACTACTGGTGCTACCAGTAGAGGACACTTCTAGGCTCAGTTCCATACACGAGTTTTAGTTACTGATGCGCCTCAGGAGCCGAGGTGATCCCAACTCACATACGGCTAAGGATTGGCACAAGGTTGTAACTGAGTTTCTATATAGCCAGGGCACCAATATATAAGATTGTGGTCCCAACAGTAAGAATTCAATGTGGGTTAGTAAGGCGATGGTAGGGTTTATATTTCCCCTATCATATTATGAGGTTACTTTTTCCATTAATAGAGCTTGAGAACCTTCCTCATAGAATGGGGTATCTTTCCATAAAAAGCAATGGGGTATGTGTTCCCAAGAGGTTCTACAGCTTCAGCAGGATGACATGTCGGTAGATGAGTATTCATCATAGTGAATAGACCATTCCAGGTGCTCGATAAATATGGTACGACCAGTGCTTTAGGGCTCGGGCCTATGAGATAGAAATATCCCTGTATGAATTCCTACTTATGTTAGCATTCTAAAGAGAACCTTTGTGGTCAAACAAAATATTTGGATGCGCATATTCAACCAGTGAATGTCAGTAGTGGGAAATGATGAAACCAATGTCAATCTTGGAAGCATGGATGTGTAAAAATGTGTCAGGAAGAAGAAGTTATAGGGACAGATTAATCTGTAGGTCAATAGACATGGAAGAGGATCTTGGAGAGCAGTATGAGGTGGTATACATTTTGACATGTTACAACCACCACCACAATGTGGACCCCACCGGGCATAGGCAGGTGGAGGACATGGGAAGGGAGTAGTTGCATGTGGTCAAGGAGTGTGAGCCAAGGGATCCAGGAATGATTTGAGGTACAACCTATCTCTACTACTATATTACAAATTAATATACATAGACACAAATCATTCCTTCTTGTCACGAATCTTGTCAGAGAACTATAATTTCCGGTTAAGGCATTGACTTGACCCGTACATCTGGAGATACGTTTTGGAAGAGAATCGATAATCATACTTATATCAACGATGTGACCTGACCCATGAGGTGAGAGTTTCAATTGGAACCACTTGGTGGAAGCATTAGGGCCTTTCGATGTTACATTGGGCATGGACTGGACATCCACAGTTCATGCTCAAATTTATTTTTTTAGGGAAATGTGTTTTGGTATATCTATAGTGTTGGAATGGGGATTTCCTTGGTCATCAAAAAAGGAATCCTAGGAAGAGTGGGTTAAACTCATGCATAGGAGGGTGTATCCGATCACTCGTGAGTCGGCCAACCATACCCTTGAGGCAGCAAGAGTTTTGAGTTTTCAGTTCCAAATAGTAGTGGAAGAGTGTAGGTCCATCTTTTCAAAAGAACTTTCTAGAATTTCCTCCTCGTATGTAGGGGGACTTCTACATTGGATTGTACCCAGTGACGACACCAATGTATAAAACTTCATATTCAGTGGATCCTACAATGCTATGGGATCTGAGAGTTAGAAGGGGGACATGGTGGCAGATGCATTTAGTAGGAGGTCTAGTTTATAGCTGCTGAATGTGGTGAAAAAAGTAGCTTTCCATGTTACAGAAACCCTTCATGGATAGAGATGTGGTATCTTACCTCTAGTCTATAATAGTCACTCCCCAATACCTTCAGCGAGTTCAGGAGGCGCAACTTGGGGACATACACTGCGAGGCCCAACGTGCTCAGATATCCTCAGGATAAGATTTTGAAGGATTTTCTGATGGTGGGTATCATGTCATCCTTCAGAAAGGATGCACCATGTTACTAGTGATGCTACGAGAGGAGGTGTTGAGGGAGTTCCACACATCCCATTTTGGCGGTACATCTTGGTGTGGCAAAGATGTACCATAAACTCCAACGTTAGTACTAGTGGCCAGGGATGAAGACTTTATAGAGAAGGAAGATGTATTTTTACAACAAAAGATGAAGACCCTTAGAGTTCAATTATGGAGACCATGTTTTCTTATGGGTCTCACCCCGATGAGGATTGTGGAGATTCGACCGGGGCAGCAAGCTATCTCCAAGGTTCATCAAAACTTTCCATATTCTCAGCAGAGTTGGTGAGGTAGAGTACCATCTATATTTTTCCCCATAGATGCACTGGGTGCAGAATGTTTTCCATGTGTCACAGCCGAGTAGATCCGTTCATGATCCACCACAAATTATTGACTAGGTAGAGTTGGAATTTGTTGATAAGGATATTTTAATGGATTTATCGGTAGAGATAAAGGATCAACATGAGAATGTCATTTGTGGATGGTGGATCCCTCTGGTGTGAGTTTGGTGGCATCATAGGAACCTCCAAGAGAGCACATGGGAGTGGAAGGCTCAGATTTGTGCTCAGTACCATCATTTGTTTGATTTTCCTTTGTTATAGATTTTGGGGATGAAAATCACTAAGGTGGGGATAATGTAATGAACCAAAATTTCTGTATAATTGTTATTAATTATGTGGAATTTTTATGAGATAGTGAAATCTGACGGCACATGATTATGAGGCATGGAGTGCCCAGAATGATCCGTCGAAAAAGTGTTAGGCTTAAAATAGCATGTGTGAGTACTTTTCCTAAAAAAGTGAAATAAATCATAAACGGGTGTCTAGATCAGAAATCTAAGGGCACATTTGTGATTAGGATGGCAGTTTTACCCTAGCAGATACTAAAGTTTAGCCAGTTCAGGCATCCAATGTGAAAACCCAAAAATGGCATAACCCGAAATAAAATAATTATATAAAATTATTTTATCTTTCAATTGCTTATACCTCATGAACATTGACTCTGATTAACAATCTAAGACCACATATGAACTCATGAGGGTATGAATTCATTATAAAGATACTAACATAAGCCGGTCTGGGCCACTAGTGGAAGTTTGTTTTTGGTCCTAAATCAAATAATTAAGTGACAATTATTTTATTGTAAATTATTTAACTTCTAAACAAAGATTATAAGGACCTAGGCTTGAAATATTACTTAATCTTGAATTTAATGATTAAATCATATTGAGGATATTTTCAGGTTTAGATTTTTAGAGAATTAGGCCATAACTATTACATCTAAGTTGTTACAAAGTAGACACTTCTACTCAATTTCCAATTTTTTCATAAAATAAAAACTCTTGAAAAAAAGAGTCATTTCCAGTTCCATGTTTTAGACAGCATGGATTTCCTTGATCTCATCCATGAACCTATTCCACTTTATGTCATGTGAAAAACTTCTCAAAAATTTGGGATGATCATAAAAAGATCAGTAAAGAAAACAAAAATAAGTAAACTTTTAGTTTTTTTAAAACAACAAGTAATCCTTGAATACCTAATCATAGGTAGTACTTTTCACCTATATGATGCTTTAAATACTCTTCACTAAATAAAATATCATTTCTTACCCTTTTGTAACCAAAATATCATTATAACAACCCAATAAAGAACACATAACATATAAAGGTAACCTGGAACATAAACATATTTAAATGGAATAACAATACGGTCGACTTCCCCACATGTCACTAAATGGAATAGCCATACGGCCGACTTCCATACCCAATGGATTGGAGGTTATAATGTGACCACCCATATTGTTTTATCACGACACCACCCGTTATTTGGTTTATCACGTAACCACCCGTCAAATGTCCAAGTTCCAGTATAAAATCATAACACATACACCAAATATATAGGAAAGAAAACATTTCCACATTTCAATCACAATATATCACTTAAATATATTTACATAACAAATCCATTATCAAAAAAAATTTCAATACCAAAATACCTAATATAGTATATGGTGTTTATTTTTCCTTTAAAAAAATTATGGCTTGGTAAGGAATCCAAAGATCAAGTAATACTCGCTGTGGCGGAAAAGTTGTTCTCACCGCATACGTTTAAAGAAACATCCCTTTTTGTCTTTTTGTAAAACACTTAGTAGAAAAATATTCCCTTTTAATGAAATGAAAAGTCAAAGGTGTTTATTTAGAGTATTAAATTAATTATTGTATTAATACAAAAATAAGCCTCAAGGAATGGAGATTGAGACGAAGTCCCTTACATTGTGTCTGACATGACTCGATCGTTCTTTAATCTCCTGAAAAATAAACTAAAGATAATTTATACTTTCTTAAGAACATTTTTCAAGTTCATTATCCCTTTTATATCACTTATTACCATGTTATGAACATTATGTAATCATTTAAGTTAATAATGGTGTTTTTTTTCTATTTCGTACTTGATTCAAAAATAAACTTCCGATAATCACAAGTTGTTCATGTGGTAAAATATCAATTATCTATAGAATGATATTTATGATGTAGATATCATATATATATAATATATATCCAGTATAATATGTATTTATAATAGAACATAACATTTGAATGTAAGAAATGAAATGCACCGTTCATGGAGACAGTAAATCATACGTATGCCTGAACTCTACTTTCATTTTTATTTCACATTTAATGTAATAAAAACATTGTGATATAGAGGTAAATTATAATTCCAGTATAATATCATATATAATATTATTAACTCCATCGTTTATATGTCCCACACATGGAATTAACGATTCAAATCACTTTAAGGGGGTGGTAGTCCACACTTCCTAAGGAAAAAATTAACATAATATATATCATATATAAATATAGTGACATCTTAATGACCACCATGAGAGGCGGTAGGAGATAATCAAACAATCATTGTTTCATGAGGCAGTAGTTCACCGTCCACAGAAATAGTATGTTCTTAACCCATTAGAAAGAGGTGTGTGTAAGTGTATCTAGAATAAATATTATAAAAAATCCTAGTATATTTATGATCTTGGTTTTGTTAAAAAAAGATAGAAATTAAAAGAGTTTAGGGGGTTAGAGTAGAAAAATAAAAAAACGAACATTAGAGAAGACTTTACCTTTAAATCGGGTAACTCCCCTTGGTTTGAACTAAAAGGGTTTCTTGAAGAACTTTATGCCAACGGTAAGGCATATATGATGAAGAGAGTGATATTTATAGCTTATTTGAGTAGAGTTTGGATGAGACAAAAGATTTTAGAAGTGTCTAAAATGGGTAGGAAGTGGGGTTTTTTATAAGGGAGAGGAGGGGCTCTTTTGGAATGCTTGGAAATATTATTTTATTATATAATTATTTTTGGTTTATAAAGGTACATAAATAATTACAGTTGAAAATAAGGTGTCCCATGTTTTAAATAAAATCATTCTATAAGAATTCAAAAAGTTTTGGATATTGTTTTAAACTTTATCTTCTTATTTATTTAAATTATTCAATAATGACGTAAACACTGCATCATCATTGTGTTATAAGTAATTTTATTTATTTGATGTCTAAAAATTATAAACCAAATTACCATGATGTTCGAAATATTATTATATTTATAAAGAATATTTATAGTCAAATATATAAATTATATGACCCCATGTAAAAATTGTTTTAGAAAAACAATACATGTTTGTGACATTTTTATTTTTACTTTAAATAAAAAGGTATTAATGTCATTGTCTTGCCCAATTGCCTCCATGGGGTCCCAAAATTGACCCATTGCATGCCTTGGTCGTCCAAGACTCATCCAATAAGGGTATGACATGTGTAACGATAATTTCATATTATTATAACATTATTTTTACTTTAAATTACACTAATTACCTTTAATCGCGGTTAATAAAAGTCATAAGTTACTATTCATAAAAAATTATTTTCATCCCATTGAACCACATTTTACTTTATAATGACAACCATGTATGTCGGATTTTTGAAATTTAATTTACAGAATTGGTAAAATTTTATTTAAATTAAAAAACAGTTTTTTTAACTACCACTTAGTTGTTTCACTATTCATCAAAAATTGAAGTTTTTCAGAAAAATACAAAAAATTCGCCCTAAGCTATATTTGATATTCTGAATTCAAAAAGTATGTATATTTTACAAAATAAGAAAAATATAATTTTTATTAATGAATTTTATAATTATTCCTCGTTGTTAAAAAAATAGCGTGTTTTTTAAGAAACAATATCTGTCAAAAGAATGACACTTGTTTAAGTCAAGTTTCAAAGTGAAATTAATTAAAATGACCATCATTGGATTAAATGGTTAAAATATATTATAATTATACTTTAAACTAACTAAAATTATAATCTATCCATATAAATAAATTAGATTAAAAATGATGTTTTGAATTAAAATACAACATTTTTCACTATTCATGTAAAAAATGAACTTTATCGGAAAAAATACAAAAACATACACAAAGAAATTTTTTATGTCCTGATTCTAAAGAATCATATTATTTTTTCCAATAGAACATATAAGAGGGATCAAAACTATATTTAAAGAGGGTTCTCCATCAAAAGGTGATAAATCGGCCTTTTAGTGAATAATAGAGTATTTATTCTTAAAATTGGATTCATTCGCATTTTAGGCCTCTAAAATTGATTAGATAAATGTAAAAACATTTAACAAACATATATAATCATATTTTAGTTATTTCTCTTCATTCCCGCCAATACATCGTCTAGGCGTTAACTACCATTTAAAATGATATTATTATATTATTAGTGTGCAACGTAAGATTTGGAATAAATTTGTTTTTGCATATCAGGTACGCCATCGAACATAGCAACCCCATTAAAGTAAAAATAATATTTAATTCACAAATATTAATAAATATGAAAATGAATTATTCTTTATTTACCTAGGATGTTACATCCTTCCCCCCTTTTCAAAATTGTGTCCTCGCAATTTTATTCACTTATAAAATAAATGGGGGTATTTATCCCTCATTGCATTTTCAGAATCCCACGTTGCCTCTTAAACCATATGGGTTTTCCAAAAAACATTCACCTAATGAATTACCTTATTCCGCAACACTTTCTCTCTGCATTCAAGAATCTGGACTGGTTGTTCCTCATAAGAGATATTCTCTTCCAACTGAACTACGTTTGAGATCAAAACATGAGATGGATCTGGAATATACTTTTCTCAACATTGAAACATGAAATCATTGTGTATATGGGACAAACATGGAGGTAATTCCACTCTTTATGCAACTGATCCAACTTTCTATAGGATTTCACATGGTCCAATGAACCTTGGACTCATCTTTCCTTTCTTTCCAAAACTCATCACACATTTCCAATAAGAAACTTATAGAAAAACATGATCAACTACCTCAAAAGAAATATCTTTCCTCCGGTTATCCGCATAACTTTTCTGTCAACTCTGAGCTATTCTCTTGTGATTCTAAATCAAATGAACTTTTTCTACCATCTCTTCTACCATTTCTGGTCCCATCATCTTCCTTTCCCCTACTTCATCCCAAAAAACTAGAGTTTGACACTTTTTACTATATAATTCCTCAAACGTAGCCATCTGTATACTGGAATGAAAACTGTTATTATAGGAAAATTCAACCAACGAATTATGTGGCCCCAACATCCTTGGTATTCCATCGTGCAAGCACGTAAGATATCCTCCAAGGTCTGAATTGTTCATTCTGATTTCCCATCTTATTGCAGATGAAAAGTTGTTCTAAGATTTAATTTAGTACCCAATGAATTCTGAAGGCCTTTCCAAAAGCTATAAGTAAACCATGGATCACGATCAGATACAATAGAGAGGGGAACTCCATGTAACTTGACTATCTATTTAACATACAACCTAGAAAGTTAATCTAGAGAGAATGTATCTCGAATAGGAAGGAAATTAGTAGATTTAGTCAATCAATCAAGAATAACCTAGATTGCATTATTACCTCGAGATGTCTTTGGTAATCCCACAATGAAGTCCATGGATATATTTTCCCATTTCCACTCTAGCACTGGAAAAAACTAAAGCATCCCATTCGGTAATTGTCACTCTACTTTAACCTGCTGACTAGTCAAACACTTCACAGTAAAATCAGCAATATCTCTTTTCATTCCATCCCACCAGTAAAACTCCCACAGATCTTTGTACATCTTTGTACTTCCAGGATGAACTGAAAATAGGGAACTATAAGCCTCACATAACAACTCATTCTTCAACTGTGAATCATAAGGCACACATAATCTCTTCCCAAATCTCAAAACACAATCATTATCAATGTTAAATTTAAGAAACCCACTCTTTTAAACCAGCTCTACCCTATTCTGCAACTCACTGTCTTTATTCTATGCTTGCTTAATTATGTCTAATAGAGATGATCTCACTGACACCTGAGACAAAATAGAAGAACTTCCTACACCAAAAACTTCTATCCCAAAGTTCATCAAATCAAAAACCAAATGATCTCATTCCAAACGTAGCATGGTTAATGAAGAATTACTTTTTTGACTCAAAGAATCAGGCAATTTATTTTCTTTTCTAGGGTGGTAATGAATTGTACAATCATAATACTTTATTAATTCTAGCCATCTACTCTATCTCATGTTCAATTATTTCTGAGTGAATATATACTTTAAGATTTTGTGATTGGTATATATTTCACACTTTACTCTATAAAAATGATGGCTCCAAATTTTAAAAGAAAAAAACAACTACAGCCAATTCCAAATCATGTGTAGGTTATTTTAACTCATGAGTTTTCAATTGATGTGAAGAATAAGAAATAACATGATCATGTTTCATAAGGACATAACCAAGTCCTTTCAACGAAGCATTACTGTATATAAAAAACTCACCATTTCTGGAAGGCAGTGCCAAAACTGGATCATTCACCAATATTCTTTTCAATTACTGTAAACAGTCATCACATTCTTTTGTCCAAATGAACTTAACACCGTTTCGAGTTAACTTAATCATTGGACTATATAACTTTGAAAAAATTTCAACAATCCTTCGGTAATAACCTACCAAACCATGAAAACTATGGATCTCAGTTATATTTGTGGGTCTTGGCCATTCTTTAACAACATTTGTTTTAGCAGTATCAACAATTATGCCATTTTTTGAAACAATGTGACCAAGGAAAAAAATTTGTTGTAACCAAAACTCACACCTTCTGAATTTTCCATATATTTTCTTTTCTTTTAACGTTTTCAAGATAACCCATAAATGAATTTCATGTTCATCTTTACTTTTTGAATAAACCAAAATATCATCATTGAACACAACCACAATCTTATCCATGAAATCATGTAAAATTATATTATTAGATCCATGAATTAAGCAGGTGCATTGGTTAACCCAAAAGGCATAACTACAAATTCATAATGGTCATATCTAGTATGAAATGTGGTCTTTAGAACATCTTTTTCTTTTACTTTCAACTGATGGTACCCCGACCTCATGTCAATCTTCAAAAAATGATGAGCTCCCGGGATCATATCAAACAAATCATTGATATAAGGCAAATGATACTTGTTCTTAATAGTGATGTTATCCAATGCTCTATAATCAATGAGAAGCCTCATTGAACCATCTTTCTTATTAACAAAAAAGACAGGAGAACCCCATGGTGATGTTCTAGTTCGAATGAAACCTTTATATAATAACTCCTGCAATTGCTTCTTTAACTCTAAAATTTCAACTTGAGCCATTCGATAAGGGGGTTTTGAAATTGGATTAGAATTTGGAACCATGTCAACTGTAAATTCAACTTCTCGATTATGTATAATACAAGGTAACTCATTTGGAAAAACATCCAGATACTCATTTACCACTTGCACATAATTAATCTTAACAGTTCTTTTGTTTTCCACAATATGTGGAAGGAAAAATTCATTTCCATCATTTACTAGTTTCTTAGATTCCTGATATGTTTTCAAAATTAAGGGTTCATTCTTGTACAAAAACTGAAAATATTTCTGAAAAGAAACCTCTTTAGCTCTACAGTCAATCTTAGCATGATAAAGTGAAAGTCAATCCATGCCCAAAATAACATCAGACTCTACTAGAGGCAGAACAATAAGGATTTCTGGTAGATTCATTCCACACACAAGGATAGGAAGGTTGTTATAATTTCTTTTTGTCTCAACATTTCCCCCTTGTGTTTTTACCATAAGTTCAGGATTCAAATCTTGAGATGGAATTCCCAATTTACTAGAAAACTTCTCATAAATGATAGAATGTATAGACCCTAAATCAAACAACACATTAGTATAATCATAACATACAAATAGAGTACCTAAGAATACTTCAATCGATGGCCCAACATCTGCTGAAGTAGTTTCAAAGGATTTCACCACCCCTTTATGCTTGTAGTTTGGCTAATTTTCCTTAGTGGAGTTCTTTGTTAGACACAAATTTTCATAATGAACCATTTCATTACACTTAAAACATCTTACTACTGGCTTTTCATTTCCTTCTTTACCATCTTACTTATAGTTACGAGCAATATGACCAGACATACCACACTGAAAACACTTTCCAGTCTTGGATAAACATTATCCAAGATGCATTTTACCACACTTCTCAGATGATGGATATTTCATTTTCTTACCTCTAGGCTTCTTTGTTTAATTCATTCCCTTTCCCTGGCAACTGGACCTCTTATTCTATTGTTTTTTCAAAGAACACATGATCATCAGCAAACTCCATTTCCACCTTCTCCGCACATCGAACAAGTTTTTCATAACATTTGAACTCGCAAGAAGAAAAAGACCTTCAATAATTTGGCTTTAACACTGAGTAAAAATGGTTGATTTTACTATAAATATCTCATATGAAATTTGGAGCATACCATGCCAGTCGAGTGAACTTACCTTCATAATCATCCACCGAGTCATCCTCATAACTCAATTCTAGTAATTGTTTTTCCATCCAAAGATGAACAAACTTTGGAAAATATTTCTCAAGAAACATACCTTTGAATTCATCCCAATCAAGATCATCAATCTCCTCACTATCCCTGATATTTTTCACCATCGACCACCATTGATCAGCTTCACCTTCAAAATGGTAAACAACGAGACTAACTTTTTGATATTCTAAACACCTCATGACATAAAAAATTTTATATAGTTCATTAATTCACCCTTCTGCTAGCACATGGTCAGATGATACTCTGAATGATTGGGGATGTTGCCTCATAAAATGCCCCACTACTTACATGTAACACTGTGGTTGGTATGACTGATCTCGTGTGTGGATACCACCACCACTTATAGCCTATGCCAACTGTGCCATCACTGCCACAAACTGTTCAGTTCCGATTCCAGCCATCTCAGGTTGCTAATTTGGAAGGTTTCATTCCTCCTGATGTTGTCCCAAAATATCTTCCCGGTTTCCTCTGTGGAAAACCATTCTATACACAGAAATATCTTAGGTGAAGCAACATGGTAATCTTTAAATGCTATATAATTTCAATCATACAATAAGTTAATTTATGGACATGAATTTAACAATATTATAACTCCTAAATTTATCTAAACCAACATCTAATACCAAATATAAGGGCACAACCTTATAATATTACATAATCATGAATTAAATGAATAATTCACATTGAGGATCTTTTCAGGTTTAGATTTTTAGAGAATTAGGCCATAACTATTACATCTCAGAAGTTACAATGTAGACACTTCTACTCAGTTTTCATTTCTTTTATAAAATAAAAACTCTTGAAAAAAAGAGACATATCCAGTTCCATGTTTTAGATAGCATGACTTTCCTTGATCCCACCCTTGACCCTATTCCACTTTATGTCCTGTGAAAAACATTTCAAAAACTCGGGATGAGCATAAAAAGCTCAGTAAGGAATACATAAAGAAGGAAACTATTTGTTTTTCAAAAAAACAAGTAACCATGATTACTTAATCATAAGTAATACTTTTCACCTATATGAAGTAGTAAATACTCTTCACTGAATAAAATATCATTGCTTACCCTTTTGTAAACAAAATATCACAAAAAAACTCATATAAACAACACATAACATATAAAGGTAACTTGGAACATTAACATATTTAATGGAATAACCATACGGTCGACTTCCCCACATGTCACTAAATGGAATACCCATACTGTCGACGTCCATACCCAATGCATTGGAGGTTATAATGTTACCACCCATCCTGTTTTATCACGGCACCACCCGTCATTTGGTTTATCACGTAACCACCCATAAAATGTCCAAGTACCATTATAAAATCATAACACATACAAAAAATATAATGGAAAGAAAACATTTTCACATTTCAATCACAATATATCACTTAAATATATTGAAATAACAAATCCATTATCAAAACCATTTAAAACACCGAAATACATAATAGAGTATATGGTGTTTATTTTTCCTTTTAGAAACATTATGACTTGTTACGGAAGCCAAATATTGAGTAATACTCGTGGTGGTGGAAAGGTCATTGTCACCACGTACGTTAAAAGAAACATTCCTTTTTTCGTTTAGTAAAAATCTTCGTAGAAAAATATTCCCTTTGAATGAAATGAAAAGTTTAATGTTTTTATATAGCATATAAATGAAAGTCTTGTATAAAAACAAAATATTCCCCAATGAAAGGAGATTGAGATGAAGTCCCTTACCTCGTGTCTGACTTGACACGATCGTTCTTTAATCTCCTGAATAATAAACTAAAGTTAATTTATACTTGCATAAGAACCTCATCAAGTTCATTATCCTTTTTATATAACTTATTACCATGTTATGAAGATTGTGTAATCATTTAAGTTAATAACGGTCGTTTTGTCGATATTTGGTACTTGAGTCAAAAATAAACATCTTATAATTACATGTTTTTCATGTGGTAAAATATACATTATCTCTAGAATGATATTCATGATTTAGATATCTTATATATCATATATATCTACTATAACATGTATTTATAATAGTATATAACATTTGAAGGTAAGAAATGAAATGCACCGTTTATGGAGATGGTAAACCGTACATACACATAAACGATACTTTCATTTATATTTCGCATTTTATGGAATGAAGACATTATGATATAGAGGTAGATTATAATTCCAGTATAATATAATATATAATATTTTTAACTCCATCCTTTATACATCCCACATATGGCATTAACTATTCAAATCACTCTGAGGGGAAGGTAGACCGCATTTCTTAAAATGAAATTATCGCGTTTACCCATTATGGAAACCATAAAGGTATACCATAAATGAGAAAAACAGAAGCATAAGAAAAACATAAACATAATATATATCATATATAAATATAGTGACATCTTAAGGGCCACCATGAGAGGCGGTAGGAGATAATTGAACAATTATCATTTCAGGAGTCAGTAGTTCGCCATCAACAGAAACAATATGTTCTTCACCCATTAGCTAGAGGTGTGTGTAAGTGTAGCTCTAATCCTTATTATAACAACATCCTAGTATATTTAAGATACTGTTATTGTTACAAAATAAAGGACTAAAATTTTTTTAGGGGGTTAGAGAAGAAAAATAAAACAAAATTACATAAGAGAAGACGTTACCTTTAAATCTGGTAAATCCCCTTGGTTTGAACCAAAAGGGATTCTTGAAGTGAATTATGACTATGGTAAGGATTATATGATAAAGAGAGTGATATTGGGAGCTTATTTGAGTAGAGTTTGGACGAGCCAATGGATTTGAGATGTGTCTGAAATGGGTAGGATGTGGGGTCTTTTTACAAGGGAGAGGAGGGGCTCTTTTAGAAGGCTTGAAAGTATTATTTTATTATAAAATTATTTTCGGTTTCTAAAGGCCCAAAAATCATTAAAGTTGAATTTATGGTGTCCCATGTTCGAAATAAAATCATCCTATAAGAATTGGACATGTTTTGGATATTGTTTTAAATTTATATTCTTATTTATATAAAGTATTCAATAATGACTTAAACACTACATCATCATTGTGTCATAAGTAATTTTATTTATTTGATGTCTAATAATTATAAAACAAATTACCATGATGTAGGAAATTTTTTTATATTTCTAAAAAATAATTATAGTCATATATATCAATTATATAACCCCATGTAAAAATTGTTTTAGTAAAATAATACATGTTTGTGACATTGTTATTTTTACTTTATATAAAAAGTAATTTATGTCATTATCTTACCCAAGTGTCCCCATGGTGTCCCAAAATTGACCCAGGGTTGTTCTTGGTCGTCCAAGACTCATCACATAAGGTTAGGAGATGTGTGAAGGTGATTTCATATTATTATAACATTATTTTTACATTAAATTACACTAATTACCTTTAATCGCGGTTAATAAAAGCCAAAAGTTACGATTCACCAAAAATTATTTTCATCCCATTGAACCACATTTTAATTACATATTCCATCCATGTATGTAGGATTTTTGAAATTCAATTCATAGAAGCGGTAAAATTTCATTTAACGGAAAACACAGTTTTTCTAACTACCACATAGTGGTTTCACTATTAATAAAAAATGACGTTTTTCAGAAAAATACCAAAAATTCACCCTAAGCTATATTTGATATTTCGAATTCAAAAAGTATGTCTATTTTAAAAAATTCAAAAATATAAGTTGAATTAATGAATTTTATAATTAATTCCCGTTGTCAAAACAAATAGCGTGTTTTTTAGGAAACAATATCTATCAAAAGATTGACACTTGTTTAAGTCCATTTTCAATGTGAAATTAATTCCAATGACCGTAATTGAAATAAATGATAAAAAAATATTATAACTACACCATAAACAAATTAAAAATACAATCTAACCATATAAATAAATTAGATTAAAAATGAGGTTTTGAATTAAAATACAACATTTTCACTATTCATTTAAAAAATCTACTTTATCAGAAAAATAACAAAAACATACACAAAGTAAATTTTGATGTACCGATTCTAAATAAGAATTTTATTTAGTCCAATAGAACAAATAAGAGTGACCAAAACTATATTTAAAGAGGGTTCTCCATCAAAAGGTGATAAATCGACCTTCTAGTGAATATTAGATTATTTATGCTCAAAATTGGATTCATTCACATTTTAGGCCTCTAACATTTATTGGATAAATGTGAAAACATTTAAAAAATATATAATTTTATTTATGTTATTTCTATTCATTCCTTCCAATAAAATGTCTAGGCATTAACTACAATTTAAAATAAAAAATATTATATTATTAGTGTGCAACATAAGATTTCAAAGAAATCTGTGATGCATATCGGGTATTCCATCAAACATAGCAACCCCGTTAAATTAAAATTAATATTTAATTCAAAAATATTAATAAATATGAAAATGTCTTATTCTCTATTTGTCTAGGATGTTACAGTGACTCAGATTGAAAATCCGAGAGCACAATTGAGCTTGTGAGGGTGTATTCCCTTTAGGAAAGGCCTAGCATAAACTAGCACAGGTCAATGGTCACTATTAATAATTTGAGAACATTTTCTAAAAGTGCATTCAGTAAACGTGCGGGTGGAATTTTCTATATTTTGAACCAGTGCTTGGATTAAAAATTTTAAGGCAGCGTTAAATCCGTAGTGATAGGATTCGTTTAAGGGAGGCTAAACATAGACCATAGTTGGTTAGGAGAAAAAGACAGTTTTTATGACTTTTTAAAGAAATAATAAAATAACATAGGAATTGTTATTTTATTTCTTTTTTTCCCTGCCACCTATTGAGCAGTGGTGGAGGGGACCATAGAGGTGGTTAGTCTTTTTAATATGGGATATAAAATTCCTCGTTACACTTTGTTTGTGTAACCAGCCCTAGTGTAATTAAAGTGTCACAATAATTGCGTCAATTAATGAATCTCATTTATTTCATGGTGCGTTACTAACCCTTTCCCCCTCTATTTAAATGGGGGTTGGGGTAGTTTTTTTTACACAACATCTTCAATAGAGGAACCTCTAGCGATGTGACGCTACATCTTCCACCTATGGAGATGTAAACTTGGGCGCCAATGAACCGTGAGTGATGAAAGTCGGCCGCTTCATCCAAACACATATTCTCTATCCACCATCGTGATGAATACAATGATTCTTGAGATAGGGGTTGTCTTTCAAATCAAGAAATTCCCACAATTATTATCCTTATTCTTGAATTTGAGGGTGGTCATTGCAGGGGATTTGAATAGGGGTTATCAATATTTTAATGTGATGCATAAATTACTCCCACTTTTTATAAATCTAACACAGAGGGAGGGGCCAAATGAACATGGACCAGACCCTCTGCTACTGGATTTTTATTGCATTCTTCGGAGGTGTGTTCTTCCAACTTTATGGAACCCTGAAACCGCGATGCGCTCAACGATGGTCGCATCCCATGAGGACCGTAGGAACATTTGAAAGAATGAACATACCATAGGATCTCACATGGTGGCCCGCGGTGGCACCAGAGTCTAGTGCCAATAGTGAAGGCAGCGGGCGGTACTCTCCAGCCATGGAAGAGGGCGCTGACGCTTTGCACCGCAGCGGACCGGAAGGGGCGGCCGACAATTGGCCGACCGTGTTGTAGTGGCGGCACGTCATCACATGCCGTAGTGAAGGAGCTGAAGCATCGAAGCCACACCAGGAAGTGGACCTGTGCCCCATGACAGGAGGAGGACTCGTGCCTTGTGGGTCCAGTGGAAAATGTGGCAGTGTTCTGAGGACCACGAGGTGGTGCCACATAGCGTCGATGATTGAAGAGTCAAATGGCTCTTCATGAGCTTTTTGAGGAGCTGGCAGCCACCCGACTGGCGATCTGTGCTAGCGCACCATGCCGCATCTCCCGGTGGGTCATGCCCAGCCAGCGGGCCGGGCAGGGTTGGACCCGGAATGGGTCGGTCAACCCAAACATGGTTGGGTCAGCCCAAGCCGGGTCACACCAGACCTGGACCAGTTCGGGCCCTGTTACACTTAAACGATTGTACCTTGTGAACTGAACGTGTGTTTGATGAACTGACTATGGCACTATGATCGTTGGAGTGAGATAGTCCTTTTGAGTTACACCATGTGACTTTCGTAGAAAGTTGGAGTTTGGACGGGTTAGATCGTACTCATATCCAATCAGGCTCTCATCATTAAAATGAATATCGCTTCCAGGCCAGGTGTCTGATTGAAGCGTCATCTATTGTGTTGGAAGCCTTATGAAAAGGTAGATCATCAGGTTACTTCCTTGTGGAACTTCATGGAGGTTATGTTATGGCCAAAAAATAGAGGGGCTAAACCAGTGTATTTCTTGTAGTGAGAATTTGGATGGCTACTCCCTTTATAACTCTAGGCGTAGGTTTTCATTACCACTCTACTCCAATAGAGACAGGACTACCCACATCATGAGTGCAGTTTTGTTTCCCTATAATGGGTTTTTATATCTTTTGTAGAGACCCGAAGCTTGACGTACATGGACATTACATTACTTTTTCGGAATACTTAGTACATAAAAAAAACAGACACACAAGGATTGTAATAGTTTAGTGTCTTTGGAAACTCGGAATATAATCTTCTAATCATGATGAATGATCTTCAACATCTCCCATTAAGATCTTCCCTTTTTTTACCTAAAACCTTTCTTTATATCCTGGGGAAAAGAAAACATAAAAGGGTGAGCTCAAATGCTCAGTAAGGGTAAACAAAAGAAATATCAATCACACCATATTCATAAGAACATAACTTTTTGGAAATCTTAACCTCCAAAAGAGAGCATAATTTCATAACATGGGGTAAGTCATAGTAGTGAATTGAAATCCCAATAATCATAACATAAAACATGAAACTTTGTATAATACACACATAATCATAGAGAATCATTTCTTATTAGTCAAGACTCATTGCCATGACTATCCTAGTGGACAAAGTCCATTTCTGAATCGAGTTCATTCCTCGTTTCAGTCCTGTTTCACAGAATTGGTATAACCTACCGTTCCAGCCATGTCTATCTCATGATATATAAAATCTTTACCCAATGAATTGGAGGGGATATAGGTCCCACCCATCTCATAATGATACCATTCTTATGTATGCCACAAAATCATAAATCATACATCATTGCATAACCCATGTAATAAAAATGGGATTCTTAAACATCATGAAATCATAAAGGAATTCATTAAAATAATTCCATAACAACATAATCAAATCAGTGTAATAATAGGGATAGAAACAGAACCATTTATTATCTTAGATGGAAAATAATTTTGATAAAACACTTGAACTCCATTCTTGAGGAAAATATCCTTTCTACTTCAAAAACATTTTCCTTTCTTAACATGTCATACAATTTTAATCTAAAAGAAGTTGATTAAAAATAAACTTGAAAACTTGTAAAGGAATATTCTTGGAAATAATTTTTTAAAAATCCATTCATGTCGTATAAGTTAAAAAAACATTCTTCTCGTACTTTTGTCGGAAAAGTCAAAAAGTACCTCGTACAAAAAATGACAAAAGATTCCTTTCATATCTTTTACTATAAATTCACCAAAGGGTAAAATTGGATTTGAAAAATTGTAGGTGGATGGAATTAATATTACATATTGAGGAAACATGGATGTGGATGATAAAATACACCCCAGTAAATACCAAAGTATAAACAATCTCGGATAAAAATGAGATTGTGATATTTCCCTTACCTTAGGTCCGATTTGCTTCGTAAGTGTCCAAACCTCATGTATAATGATTTAAATAATGTCATTGACTTATTACAGAATCATTCTCATGGTTATGATATTATATATGGTTGACTTAAAACTTTATATTACTCGTTCTTTTGTAAATTCCATGTTAAAGAGCGTTTTGGGTAAAATCGTTTCATTTGTCATTCGTGTTTTGATTTGTAATTATTCATATGATTACTTAGATCATGATTAATTACATACAGAATGAAAAACATTATTTATATATAATATATATTCAGAATATACATATATATAATAGATCGATAAATCGAAAGAAATACACCGTTCATGGAGACGGTAGGCCGTACGTACGCATGAACGTTGTTTTCGTTTCCTTATTGAGTTGAATGGAATTAAGTAGATGACATACATATATACATAAATCCAGTAGCTTTATAATGTCATATATTTCATTATTATTGCTTATATATACTTTATAATAATTCTTAAATGGTTAACATGGAGAATGAATCTCATCACGTCGTGGAGACGGTAGTCCGTACGTACGCACGAGCGATGATATCATTTCCATAATTATTGAATTGAATTGGAGTGGATGATAAATTATATCAGAATCAGTATGATGTTATAATAACTATGTATAGTTATTCTTTACACCATTATACCCATCCATGTAAGGTGTTGGTGGAAAAACAGATTACACCACGACGTGGAGACGGTATTCCGTACGTACGCACACGCGGTGATTTTGTTTTCCGTAGGATGGATAGAAGGTGAAATGGGGTTGTTTCATATTTATAATAAAAAATAATTATATCAGTGATATTGATGTTATTACTTTATAATGAAACAACTAAAGAAGATGATGTTGAAGAAGAAAGAAGCTTGAATGAATCGGGAGAAGAAATTACCTCTTCTTCGATACAGCTCTTTGAAACCTCCTCTTAGGGCACTAATATTGGTCTTTAAAGTACCCCAGAACCTATAGGATGTTTCTAGAGAAGTGTCGAAGATACTTTTTTAGGGTTTGGCCGAGCATGAAGGCGCAAATTGGTGTGAGGAGGAGAGGGAGGAGGTGCACTTTTATAAGGGAGGAGAGGGGCTCCTTTGGAAAAACTAAAAATATTATTTTATTATAAAGTCAATTTCGGTTTTAAATAGAACCAAATTGATTTATTTTGAAGATAAGGTGGGGATGGGTCGAAATCCTCTCATCCAATATAATTGCTTCAAGTTTAGGTTCCTATTTTAACCTTATCATTTAGATTTAACATTAAGTTAAATAATTTTACTTTTACCGTGTCTTCTTGTGTTCTTATACTATAAGGTAAATAAACTTACTATATCAAGCCAAACGAACCCCAAGTTGTTTATTATTAATATATATAACCTTATCTAAGTAATTTGGCCGAACCTTATATTTTTAGGAATAAAATAACAATTAATAATATAATATTTGTTTTAAAAACAATTTTACGTCAATTTTGACACTATTTAGTAATTGATTTTTGTGAAAATCATAACAGAATTATAATTTCGAAAACAGTTAATTAAATCAATACTAACATGTCATATTAACCTAGAAAATTAGTGTAATTCATAAAACGTATCAAATTATATTTATTTGGGTATTTATAACATCAATTATGTCAATATTTCATTAATAAGATAATTATTGCATCATCGTTGTGTCATAAATAAATTAACTTATTTAAAGTCTAAAAATTAAAAATAAAATATCATTATGTAGGAAATATTTTTAGAGTTCTAATGAATATTTATAGTCGAATATATCTTATGTATAACCCCATATTAAAAATTATTTACTTATTAAACTTTGATTTTAACTATTTTAACCCTTCTTTAAATAAATTAATAATAAATATCCTAATCTAATCCAAGTGGGACTAAATGTTCATATTTTATTCCTAAGGTTGTTTTTGATCGAATTACACTTGTCCAATAGAATTATGACAGGTGTTAGGGTAATAATAATATCATTTTTACCCTTAATTACCCTATTTACTTTTAACCGTGGTAAAAAAAGTAAAAATTTACTATTCACCAAACAATTATTTTCATCTCATTGAACCAAATTTTACTTACTGACATCGACCGTGTCTCTCGGATTTTCAAAATTCCACTCACAGAAGTGGTAAAATTAAGTTTTAGGAAAAATTCAGTTTTTTAACTACCACTTAGTGGTTACACTATTCATCAAAAATGAAAGTTTTTAGAAAAATACCAAAATTTCACCCTAGGATAATTTCGATATTCCGAATCCAAAAATGAAGTCCATTTTGAAAAATAAAATCTATAAAATTTAAAAAGGTGGTTATTACTATTCATAACGGCTAGTTTTAATAATATTTTAATAGTATATCGTTGTTTAGTGAAACTCGGTATTGCGTACGATGCAAGATATTGAGGAAACTCACAATTTTGTGTAAAATAAGACAAGAAAGTGTTGTGTGTAGAAAAAGATTCCTTTGATGATTTATATAACATAAAAGTCTTGGGTGTTACATTCTACCCCCCTTAAAATAAATTTCCCCTCGAAATTTGTTACTTTGTTACAAACAGATGAGGATACCTCTCCCTCATCATATCATCAAGCTCCCATGTAGCTTCTTCTAATTGGTGGTTCCTCCATAAAACATTCACCAATCGAGTGGTCTTGTTTCGTATGACTTTTTCGCTACGATCCAGAATCTCTATCGTTTGTTCTTCATAAGAAAGATCTTTCTCCAGCAGTACAACTTCTGAGCTGAGTACATGTGAAGGATTAGGTATGTACTTTCTGAGGAGAGATAAATGGAACACATCGTGAACTTGAGAGAGATTCGGTGGAAGCGCCAATCGGTAAGCTACCTTCCCGACACGATCTAGTATTTCGAAAGGACCGATATATCTAGGGCTCAACTTCCTCTTCTTTCCAAATCTCATAACCCTCTTCCAGGGAGATATTTGTAAGAACACTTTATCACCCAATTCAAACTCTAGGTCTTTTCTTTGGTTGTCGGAATAACTTTTCTATCGAATCTGAGCTGCTCTTATGTGTTGTTGAATAGATCTGACCTTTTCTGCCATTTCATCAATGAGATCAGGTCCTAATAGATTTCTTTCCCCAACTTCATCCCAGAAAGTTGGAGTCCTGTATTTATTTCCATATAGAGCCCCATAAGGAGCCATCTGAATACTGGAGTGAAAGATATTATTATAAGAAAATTCCACCAATGTAAGGTGTTTATCCCAACCAGCTTTGAAATCCATAGAGCAAGCTCTCAACATATCTTCTAGAGTTTGAATTGTTCTCTCAGACTGACCGTCTGTCTGAGGATGATAAGTAGTGCTGAAACTCAACTCTGTATCCAGAGTATACTGAAGACTTCTCCAGAACTTCTAGATAAATCTCGGATCCTGATCAGATATAATTGAAAGTGGTACTCCATGCAATTTTACCACTTCCTTTACATATATCCTCGCAAGCTGATCCAGAGAGAAAACCTCTCTAACAGCAATGAAGTGTGCAGCCTTTGTATGATGATCAACTATGACCCAGATAGCATTATTGCCTTTGGATGTTTTAGGAAGTCCTGTGACAAAGTCCATAGTGATGTTTTCCCATTTCCATTCGGGTATGGGTAATGGTTGTAACATCCCCTTAGTCTTTTGTCTCTCATCTTTAACTTTCTGACAAACCAAGCATCAAGAGACATATTCAGCAACATCTCTTTTCATGCCATCCCACCAGAAGTACTCTTTCAGATCCCTATACATCTTCGTGCTTACAGGATGAATAGAGAATGAAGAACTATGTGCCTCATCCAGCAGCTCTTTCATTAATTCGGGGATGGGAGGAACCCAAACCCGATTCGTGAACTTTATTATCCCATCACAATCATGGTTGAATTCAGGAACATTTCTCACCTTCTTTTGTAAATAGACATCTTCTTTCTGTGCCTCTTTAATCATCACATGTATAGATGGTTGAACATTCATTTGATAAAGATAAGATTTTTCGCCTTCCATTTTAATTCCAAGATCCATCCTTTGTAAATCCATAAATATTGGATCTTTTTTGATCCTCATCATGGATAAACTGGAATGGTCTTGTCGACTTAATGCATATTCCACCTTGTTTGCTTTCCCAAGGTGGTAATGGATTGAGCAGTCATAATCCTTAAACAGCTCCAACCATCTTCTTTGACACATATTCAGCTCCTTTTGTGTGAAAATATACTTTAAACTTTTATGATCAGTATAAATGTCACACCTTTCTCCATAAAGATAATGCCTCCAAATCTTTAATGCAAAGATTACCGCAGCTAACTCCAAATCATGTTTTGGGTAATTTTGCTCATGGATTTTCAACTGTCGTGAGGCATAAGCTATCAGCATATCATTTTGCATAAGAACACACCCCAAACCCTTCTTGGATGCATCACTGTAGATCAAAAACCTTTCTCCACTACAAGGCAGTGTGAGCACAGGTGCATTGGATAACCTTCTTTTCAACTCCTTGAAATTCTCTTCACATTCCTCCATCCAAACAAACATAACTCCTTTCTGAGTCAACATGGTGAGTGGATTAGATATTCGTGAAAAATCGTTCACAAAACGTCGATAATATCCAGCCAAACCAAGAAAACTTTGGATCTCAATCACTGTTGTTGGTCTTGACCATCTTTCGATAACCTCTATTTTTGCTGGATCCACAGATATCCCCTCTTTTGAGATTATGTGACCCAAAAATGAAACTTTTTGAAGCCAAAATTCACACTTGGTAAATTTGGCATAAAGCTTCTCCTTTCTCAGGGTCTTCAGTATAATTCTCAAGTGATCTTCATGTTCTTCCTTGCTCTTTGAATAGACAATAATATCGTCTAAAAAGACTACCACAAATTGATCAAGATAGTCTCTAAGGACTCTATTCATTAAATCCATGAAGATTGCAGGGGCATTAGTAAGACCAAATGACATCACTATAAATTCATAGTGTCCATACATTGTACAGAAAGTCATCTTTGGTATATCCTCCCATTTGACCCTTAATTGATGATACCCTGAACGAAGATCAATCTAGGAAAAGAATTGAGCTCCGCGTAGTTGGTCAAATAAGTCATCAATGCGTGGGAGAGGATATTTGTTCTTGACAGTGATCTTGTTAAGTTCTCGATAATCAATGCAGAGTCTCATTGATCCATCTTTCTTCTTAACAATTAGAACAGGTGCTCCCCAAGGTGACGCACTAGGGCGTATGAATCCTTTATCAAGATTCTCTTGGAGTTGCTTCTTTAATTCCTGCAACTCAATTGGGGCCATTCTATAAGGTGTCTTTGAAATAGGAAATGCACCCGGTACGAGTTCTATTGAAAACTCAACTTCACTATTTGGTGGAAGACCCATTAATTCCTCTGTAAAGACATCATCAAACTCTCGTACAATGGGCATATTCTTAATCGTGAGTTTCTCACCAAACATTTGAGATAAATAACCTTCATTTAGAGGAATCAGGACCCATAAGGTAGAAGGAATTTCCCCTGGAAGGTTATGTTCATACTTGCATTGATAGAAAATCATAGATTGATCTGGAATATGAAATGTGACCTCCCTACTTTGGAAATTGATATGATCTCCATATAAAGATATACAATCCATGACAAGAATCACATAAACTTCCACTATAGGAAGGATCACATGATTTTTAGGAAGCACTTTCCTACAAACTTCGATCGGAGAAGAATTATAAACTTTTTATGCGACTGTTGTGCCATTAGGTGTTGACACAGCTAACTCAACATCTAATTGTTGAGGTAATACGGTGATACCCTTAGAAAATTCTTTATAAATAAAAGAGTGGGTGGATCCATAATCAAATAAAACATTTTCTACTTTAGAGTGGATGGTAATTTTACCTTTCACCACATCGTTATCGTACTCCACATTGCTGATAGAAATTGCATGTAACTTTCCTTTGTCTTTAGCCTTAAGAGTTTGTTGACGTAGACCATCACCATCAACCCTTGGATTAGGGAATTTATTGAAAAATGTCCCTTCTCCTTGAACTTGAAACATTGAAGTGTAGTAGGATCATTCTGTGTATCCCTTCCTTTTTTTCATCATTAGACATCTTCTTCCCATCATCGCGGAATTCAAATGCCCGATGACCTTCCTTTCCACACTTGAAACATTTACTTTTCCCTTTAAGACAACTCCCTCCATGTTTATATCCACACTTTGAGCATAAGGGAAAGCTCATCTTATTTTCAGTGTTCTCTTTAGATTTTCCTTTGAATTCCATTTTCCTCTTCTTATCAAACCCATATGACTGATGGGTCACTCCAATCTCCATCTCAACTTTGAGATCACATCGAACGATTTCCTCGTATCTATTGAAGTCCCTTAAGGCTAAGGCCCTTCGAAGACTTGGTTTTAAGCCACTAAAGAATCGATCGATCTTACTCTCAGGTTGGATAATAATACCAGAAGCGTACCTTGCAAGTCTTGTAAAATTTACTTCATAGGTACCAACAGATTCATCATCCTTTTGATTCAGTTCAAGAAACTCTTTCTCCATCTTTTTTTGGAGAATACGAGGGAATTACTTTTTGAAAAATAAGTTCTTGAACTCTTCACATTCCATGGACTCAATTTCATCCCTTTTCCTCATATTCTTAATAAGATTCCACCATTGATCTGCATCACCTTCCAAATGATACACTGCTAAGATGACTTTATCATGCTCAGAACATTGAAGAACTGAAAATATCTTTTTAGTAGCACTAATCCATCATTTAGAAACTAATGGATCAGTAGATCAGCTGAATGAAGGTGGAAGCTGTCTCATGAAGGATTCAACAGAATATTGCTCCTTCCTTTGCTCGTTTGGAAGTCCAACATGATTCATATCTTGAGAAAGTTGTGTGATCATGGCTACAAGATTTTTCATTCCAACTCCCATAACGTTTGGTTGCTCAGGGGGACAATCATTACATTTCCCGTTTCATTCTACATTAACACGGTTCCTTCGGGTTCCAACCATTGACTAAAACCAAGAAGAATAGTGTGAGAAACACTAATTATAATAGGAAAACCACATAATCATGAATAAAATTTCACACCTAAAGTCTTATCCAAGGTTATTGATGGCCATTTATAAAACACTAAGATTATGTTCTATGCTTAGACTTATCCTTAGGGTTCTTACTAAGGATTTCACATCCTAGTTCCCAAAGGTTGACTATACCTTTCCTCTGATACCAACTGTAGAGACCCGAAGCTTGACATACATGGAAATTACATTACTTTTGCGGAATACTTAGCATATAACAAAAACAGACACACAAGGATTGTAATAGTTTAGTGTCTTTGGAAACTTGGAATATAATCTTCAAATAATGGTGAAAGATCTTCAACATCTCCCATAAAGATCTTCCCTTTTTTTACCTAAAACATTTCTTTATATCCAGGGGAAAAGAAAACATAAAAGGGTGAGCTCAAATGCTCAGTATGGGTAAACAAAAGAAATATCAATCACATCATATTCATAAGAACATAACATTTTGGAAATCTTAACCTGCAAAAGAGAGAATAATTTCATAACATGGGGTAAATCATAGTAGTGTATTGAAATCCCAATAATCATAACTTAAAACATGAAACTTTGTGGCATACACACATAATCATAGAGAATCATTTCTTATTAGTCAAGAATCATTGTGAAGACTATCCTAGGGGACAAATTCCATTTCTGAACCGAGTTCATTCCTCATTTCAGTCCTGTTTCACTGAACTGATATAACATATCGTTCCAGCCATGTCTATCTCATGAGATATAAAATATTTACCCAATGCATTGGAAGGAGATATAGGTCCCACCCATCTCATAATGATACCATTCTTATGTGTGCCACAAAATCATAAATCATACATCATTTCATAAGCCATGTAATAAAAATGGGATTCTTAAACATCATGAAATCATAAAGGAATTCATAAAAATAATTCAATAACAACATAATCAAATCAGTGTAATTATAGGGATAGAAACAGAACCCTTTATTATCTTAGATGGAAAATAATTTTGATAAAACACTTGAACTCCATTCTTGAGGAAACTATCCTTTCTACTTCAAAAACATTTTCCTTTCTTAACATGTCATACAATTTTAAACTAAAAGAAGTTGATTAAAAATAAACTTGAAAACTTTTAAAGGAAGCTTCTTGGAAAATTTTTTAAAAAAATTCATTCATGCAGTATAAGTTAAAAAAACATTCTTCTCGTACTTTTGTCAGAAAAGTCAAAAAGTACCTCGTACGAAAAACGACAAAAGATTCCTTTCATATCTTTTACTATAAACTCAACAAAGGGTAAAATTGGATTTGAACAATTGTATGTGGATGGAAATAATATTACATATTGAGGAAACATGGATGTGGATGATAAAATACCCCACAGTAAATACCAAAGTATAAACAATCTCGGATAAAAATGAGATTGTGATATTTCCCTTACCTTAGGTTCGATTTGCTTTGTAAGTGTCTGAATCACCTGTATAATGATTTAAATAATTTCATTGACTTATTCCAGAATCATTCTCATGGTTATGATATTATATATGGTTCACTTATTACTTTATATTACTCGTTCTTTTGTAAATTCCATGTTAAAGAGCGTTTTGGGTAAAATCGTTTCATTTGTCGTCCGTGTTTTGACTTGTAATTATTGATATGATTACTTAGATCATGATTAATTACATCCAGAATGCAAACCATTATTTATATATAATATATATTCAGAATATACATATATATAATATATCGATAAATGGAAAGAAATACACTGTTCATGGAGACGGTAGGTCATACGTACGCATGAACGCTGTTTTCGTTTCCTTATTGAGTTGAATGGAATTAAGTAGATTTCATACATATATAAATAAATACAGTAGCTTTATAATGTCATATATTTCATTATTATTTCTTATATATACTTTATAATAATTCTTAAATGGTTAACATGGAGAATGAATCTCATCACGTCGTGGAGACGGTAGTCCGTACGTACGCACGAGCGATTATATCATTTTTATAATTATTGAATTGAATTGGAGTGGATGATAAAATATATCATAATTAGTATGATGTTATAATAACTATGAATATTTATTCTTTAAACCATCATACCTATCCATGTAACGTGTTGGTGGAAAAACAGATTACACCACGACGTGGAGATGGTATTCCGTACGTACGCACGCACGGTGATTTTGTTTTCCGTATGATGGATAGAAGGTGAAATGGGGTTGTTTCATATTTATAATAACAAATCATTATATTACTGATACTGATGTTATTACTTTATAATGAAACAACTAAAGAATAAGAAGTTGAAGAAGATAGAATCTTGAAAGAATCAGGAGAAGAAATTACCTCTTCTTCGATACGCCTCTTTGAAACCTCCCCTTAGGGCACTAATATTGGTCTTTAAAGTAGACCAGAACCTCTAGGATGTTTCTAGGGAAGTGGAGAAGATATTTGGTAGGGGTTGTCAGAGCTTGAAGGCTCAAATTGGTGTGTGGAGGATAGGGAGGAGGTTCCCTTTTATAAGGGAGGAGAGGGGCTCCTTTTGAAAAACTAAAAATATTATTTTATTATAAAGTCAACTTCAGTTTTAAATAGATCCAAATTGATTTATTTCAAAGATAAGGTGGGTATGGGTCGAAATCCTCTCATCCAGTAGAATTTAGTCAAGTTTAGGTTCCTATTTTAACCTTATCATTTAGATTTAACATTAAGTTAACTAATTTTACTTTTACCATGTCTTCTTGTGATCTTATACTATAAGGTTAATAAACTTACTATATCAAGACAAACGAACCCCAAGTTATTTATTATTAATATATATAACCATATCTATGTCATTTGGACGAAGAATATATTTTTAGGAATAAAATAACAATTAATAATATAATATTTGTTTTAAAAACTATTTTATGTCAATTTTGACACTATTTAGTAATTGATTTTTTTGAAAATCATAACAGAATGATATGTTCGATAAAAGTAAATTTAATCAATAATAACATGTCATATTAACCTAGAAAATTAGTGGAATTCATAAAAAGTGTCAAATTATATTTATTTGGGTATTTATAACATCAATTATGTCAATAATTCCTTAATAAGATAATGACTCCATCATCGTTGTGTCATAAATAAATTAACTTATTTAAAGTACAAAAATTAAAAATAAAATATCATTATTTATGAAATCTTTTTAGCTTTCTATTTAATATTTATAGTCTAATTTATCTTATGTATAACCCCATATAAAAAATGATTTACTTATTAAACATTGATTTTAACTATTTTAACCCTTCTTTAAATAAATTAATCATAAATGTCCTAATCTAATCCAAGTGGGACTAAATGGTCATATATTATTCCTAAGGTTGTTTTTGGTCGAATTACACTTTTCCAATAGAATTAGGACATGTGTTAGGGTAATAATAATATCATTTTTACACTTAATTACCCTATTTACTTTTAACCGTGGTAAAATAAAAAATAAAAAGTTACTATTCACCAAAAAATTGTTTTCATCTCATTGAACCACATTTTATTTACTGAAATCAACTGTGTCTCTCGGATTTTTGAAATTCCACTCATAGAAGCGGTAAAATTATGTTTTACGAAAAATTCAGTTTTTTAACTACCACTTAGTGGTTTCACTATTCTTCAAAAATTGAAAGTTTTCAGAAAAATACCAAAATTTCACCCTAGGATAATATTGATATTCCGAATCCAAAAATGAAGTCCATTTTGAAAAATAAAATTTATAAAATATCATAAAGTGGTTATTACTATTCATAATGGCTAGTTTTAATAATATTTTAATAGTATACCGTTGTTTAGTGAAACTCGGTTTTGCGTACGACGCAAGCTATTGAGGAAACTCGCGATTTCATATATACCAAGCCAAGCAAGTGTTGTGTGTAGAAAAAGATTCCTTTGATGATTTATATAAAATAAAAGTCTCGGGTGTTACATATTTGGTGTTGGTACTCCCCTATTGGTCTAGAGCGCGGGTCCCCATACCTAACTCACATAGAGTCAGGTACTCCCTTACCAGGTAGGGTGTGGGTCCTCTATGTTAGGAGTAGGTACTCTCCTGTCAACCCAGTGTGTGTCTCCTCCTTATGTAGTACTCCATCAAAGTCGGTACTCCACTACTGTGCCAGGGTGTCGGTCCTCTAGACTGGGTTTGGTACTCCCCTAACGTACGAGGGCGTGGGTCCCCCACAACAAACAAACTACTCGTGTTGTACTCCCCTACCATGTAGGATGCATGTCCTCACATATATAGGCAGTAATCCCATACCGTTCTAGGGTGCGGGACCTCTATCCTGGGGTCGGTACTCCACTGACATACTAGGGCATGGGTCCTGCATATCAAAAAAACTACTGGATTTGTACTCCTCTGTCGGGTAGGGTGCAGGTCCTCGCATATGGATTAGTACTTCCCCATATCCGAGTATCAACAGGGGCAGGTCTTTTAGGGAGTTGGAAGTCCCTCGACTCTTGGAAACAATGTCGAGGATTGGGCGTCTTCAGTTTGTTTCCCTTGGTCTTTCCTCATGCATAAGACTGTGACTGCGAGACCACTAGTTTCGGGCACTAGAGGCAGTTTGAGCAGAAAGTTCTTGATATAGCATGACCATTCAGGATCTCCATTAAGAATGGTTGATTTTTACCTGATGGAGAACATCTCTTAGACGGGGGCCATTAGGGATGGCCAGTTCATGTAGCATGTGCTCTTGATCCTTGAGTTGTGCTTTGAGACTTCTTTGGAAATCCAAGAAATGGCTTGAGGTCAGGAAATTATGTTTCTTTGGGGATGAGATGAGTATATCTAGTTTGAGTTGTGTATTTTGATTCATGCTTTGGGATTGAGATCATTCTTGTGGTTTTCCTTTTGATAATTCTGAGAGACCTATTGGGGTCTCAGGATTTCTACTGGGTAATGTTATGCTCACCCATGCACGTGCTTTTCCCGCACCTTATTGTGTCTTCTGTAGATGACAGATTTCCTTGACTGGGTCTCAGGGAGCTAGAACATGATGGTGGATAGTGGCGATGGTTGATGTGGAGAGCTATGGAGACGATTTTCACCTACCCTTTAGGTAGGATTCTGGATGGATGATCTCAAGAGCTATTTTCTATTTTCAGTTAAAGTTATAACTTTACGGTTGGCCTTGTATTCTGACCCCTTTACTTTAAGTACACACCTTTACTAATATAGTTTTACTTCGTGGTGCATCTTTTTTTGTACTTGGTTTGTGTGTTTGTATAGGTTTGAATGCAATGTCTTCCCATTTTAGGGTTACACCTTTCTGAGGCTAGTAGCCAAACCCTAGCCTATGGAAGGTGGGCTTGGGGTAGTCACGACACGGGTATCGGGGGAAAGTTCATGACAATTTATGAAATTTATTTGGTCAATTTAATGCAATTAGGACATTGGGTACATTATAGGTCATTTATGCAATTCATTTAGCCAATTTAGTCCAATTAAGTGATTTATCCCAATTTCGACCAATTGGCGGTCATTAAGCCAATTGTCCATGAGGGAATTATGTTAATTAGACAACAAAATATATGTTATGAGGCCTTTAGCCCAATTTTCAAATTTTCCATTAGGCCATTGGGCCAATAACTGAATTGGTTATTAGTCCATTTGTCCATTTGGCTAATTGCCCAATTTGGTCGTTAGGCCAATTGGACAGTAGGTGTTATGCCAATTGTCCTTTAGCGAATTAGACCATTATGTAAATTATCCATTATTCAATTATTCCATTAGGAAAATTTAAAAATTATTCCTATAGTCAATTAATCCAATTGTCCAATTGGCCATTAGGTTGTTAGGACAATTTTTCATTTGGCCCTTAGACCAATTGGCCCATTGGCCATTATGTTATTATTTTGTTAGTCAGTTAGGATGGTTAGCCATTTCTCCATTATCCCATCTCTCCATTAGGAAAATTTCATAATTTTTCATTTACCCATTATGCTAATATTCCATTATTCCATTGGTCCATTAGTACCCTAGGTCAATTGGTGATTAGTCCATTAGGTGAATTTTTCATTAGGCCATTATTCCAATTGGCCAGTTAGACATTACAATAATTTTCATTTTGGATATTATTCGTTATGCCATTAGGCCAATTTATCATTAGGCCATTAGTCCAATTATTTTTTTTTCAATTAGGTCATTGGTCCAATTGGCCTATTTTACTTTAATTCATTAGGCCATTAGGCCAATTTCCCATTAGACCAATTTTCTATTAGGCCATTAGTCCAATTTCCAATTACGAAATTTGATCAATTATCCATTAGTATAATTGTACATTAGGCCATTAGGCTACAAGATGAATTGGTCATTTGGTCATTAGGACAATTGGACATTATACCATTAGGCCAATTGGTCAATTAATTAATTTGGACTATTTTCCATTAGTCCATTAGGCTATTAGGCCATTATCCTAGATGGTCATTAGGCCATTTGTCCAGTGGTTCATTAGTCAATTAATACATTTGGGAAATTTTTCATTAGGATATTAGGCCAATTTTCCATTAGGCCATTAGTCCAAATGGACAATTGGCCATTAGTTTATTAAGACATTAGTCTATTAATCATTTTTTTATGTTGTCCAATTTTTCCATTAGGCCAACATGCCAATTTTCCAGTTCTCTATTATCCCATTGATCTAATTGGTCGTTTATCCATTAGTATGGTTTGAAATGAATCCATTAGGTTGTTAGGCCCATTTAATATTATTTCATTAGACCATTTATCCATTAAGCTGTTAAGAAAACTGTCCATTATGCCATTAATCCAATTCACTCTTAGTCCAATAAGATATTTGTACATTATTCCAATAGTCTAATTAAGACATTATTCCATTTTTTTCATTATTCCCATTAGGTCATTAATATAATTTTACAATAGGAAATTTGATAATTTAACCCTTATTCAATTAAGTAAACTGGCCAATTGGCCATTACAGAAACTGGATAATTAGTCATTAGGCAATTAGACCATCAGGACATTAGTCCATTAGAATATTAGGCCAATTTTTCATTGGGCTAATAAGGCCATTTATAAATTAGGCCAATTGGCCAATTGGTCATTATTTCATTAGGTCGTTTGGTCATTATGTCATTAGGATAATTTTCCATGATTCACTTAGGCCAATTAGTAATTATTCCATTAGGCTAATTGTCTAATAATACCTTTGGCAATTTTCTAATAGGACAATTGGACATTATTCCATTATTCCATTAGGATATTGGGCTACTACCCCAATTAGCTAAATGGGAATTGGATCATTTGTCCATTAGGAAAATTGGATAATTGGTTATTAGGCCATTAATCCAATTTACCATTATTCCATTAGTCCAATATTACAATTTTACAATAAAAATGACATTAGGCCATTAGACCAATTTTACAATTGACCATTAGGCCATTAGTCAGATTGGATATTAGGATATTATAACATTTATCCAATTTCACTTTTGTCTATATGTCCATTAGTCCAATTGTCCACTATGCCATTAGTCTATTTAGACAATTTAACATTACACCATTGGGGTATTTGGTCATTAATCATTTATGCCATTAGGTCAATTTTCTATTAGTCTGTTAGTACATTTGTCCAATTTTTCAATTTTATATTAGGGAATTATGGAAATTTTCCAATTAGACATTAGGTATTTAGTCCAATTTTCCATTAGGACATCTGAAATGGGTATTTCTAATCATAAATTAAATTCATTATTGACAATAAAATATAAATTTTATTATATAAAAGATATATATGAAAAAATTTAAATAGAGATAATATTTCTATTTATATATATATATCCAACACTTCTCATTCTTAGGCACTGTAATGTTCCCCAAAGTATTGATATATATCATTGAATATTTTTTTTAATTTTTTACCAACGCATACTAGAAAAAAATATTCTACAAAATTAATAAGAACTAAATTTTACATGCAAACCATTAAAGATTAGGAATACCTTAAACTCTTCACTCTTCCAATATGAGATCATTTTTTGACATTGTGTTGTTGGAAAATCAAGGAATATTGGTACACCCTCTGAATAAAAAATGACCCCACTCCTCCAAAAAATAAATAAATCATGGTTTTATGATATTTAGAACTCCCCAATATCTATCAAACTTCAACAATTAAAGCTTCACCATAGAGAATGTTAAACTGACATTGCAATGAATATGTTAATTCTTATAAGAAAATAATAATAATATATATATTTAACATATTTTATTACCCATGTCTTTTCCCTTTCTTTTTCCTTAATTTTATTACTGATATAACTCTATAAGACCAGTTTCACCGGAATAATATCTTTGTACTTTGGTAACGTTCCCATGAAACTTATACATTATGAAGAAAGATTACCTATCATATGATTTTCATCAATATAATACACCATAATTTTTGTTTGATGATTCCATGATTCCTACCTATAGGTGCACCCACATCCCCTACTAAAATATCCCACTGAATAATATAAAAGGAAAAAAAGAATAATTAAGTCACGGTAAAACCTAACAAAAATGACGTGATATAATTTGACACTTATAATCAGAAAATATGATGTAGGATACCCAATAGGATCTGATGAATAAATGGTCTATTCTAAACCAGTATCCCCTGAAGGTTGTGTTTGTTATAATTCATGATCTTGGTGTTATATATGCACAGAAGTGGGAGTTGAGGGAACAAAATCATAACATCGTTTATGGATTGTAGGAAATGGAGGTTGCGTAGACATGAAAGGATATGAGTAGTAGGTTTGGGGATGCATCAAATGATATGGGTGTGGTAAAGGTGAGAAAATCCTTAGAGGCAGCGTAGACATGGTATGGGATGAATAGGCTAAATGATATAATGATGGAGGCATGGGCGGGAAAATTTGTGGATGCTTAAGTGGAGGATGGAATGGTGTGGTGGATGGGGTGCATGTGGGTGGTTCTAGGTGAGAATGAGCATGATGAGAGATTTTTCATGGTCTAGGAGAACCCCCACTCAGACCCATGCTTGTTGGATGAGGATCATTCAACTCTAGTTCAACTCAATTTCCCTAAAAATATTTGATAAACAATATTAACATGAAATGATATGTAATTCATTTGAAAAAATTCCAATTATTATACATGCTAATGAAAGTAGAGGAGACAACATATTCTTGTGCATTTATTGATCAGTAATAAATAATCACTTCCTTAAAAAATAATCAGAATTTTTTATACATTTCATGAGAATGAAATTTAAATTATTGAAAAAAATTAAAATTCACGCATTTAACATAGAAGTCAAATAATTCAACAGTAATGTCATAACATGTTTAAGTAACAATAATTTAAAAAAATGATAAACATTTTTAAAACCCCATTTTAAACATATTTTTCAAAATTAAAATAATTATAATTAAATTAAATTAGACGAACCAAAAATAAAATAAACATATAATTACAATATTAATGTAAATTAAATAAATTACATAATTACAAACCATAAAAACCCACTTCATGGTGAACAAAATGAACAGTGAAAAAATATGGGTACTTTTATATATTACAAACAAAAACATCTAGTTCAACAACAAATCTCATAATAAGTAAATTTGATTCATCAAATGAAATATTCTGCACAACACCAATGGGGTGTCAATGGTTTTAATTTCTTCCCCATCCTTAAGACAAATATTTCTTGGAATTACATCATTATTGGAACTGTAATCAGGTCTCATATGATCTTTAACATAAAAAATTGCATGTTCATTGATGAAAAAATGTATGGTTCACTAATATTTAAGAATTGATTCATGTCAATACATATGAATCCATAATCATCAATTAATGTACCAAGTCACATCATTGAATAAAACAATTTACATCTCATCATAGTGACTCGACCATGAGAGTAGTAATTAAATAACCCAATATTCTAAACATATCTATAATAACACATATTTTCATATTGATTATGATAATATGATGCACTATAATAACAATATATTATAGAAATTTACATAACTCCATTATTTAGTGTTCTTATTTTCACTTCTCGGTTAGTTGTTACAAATTTATACTCATCAATTAAGAAATATTTTCACTTAGGAACAAACAAATTGAGACCAAAAGCCAACACTCTAAATTCTTGAGAAACAAAGTGAACAGGTAAAAACAATACATGAAATATATGTTAATAATAAAATTAAATGAATATCTATATTTAATGTAAATTAATGTAGTGGTCATACATTAGATTTCAACCAAGAAAGACAGTCATGGCCATGCAAAGACTCTCTATTTCTCAAAATAAAATTAAATGAACTCAAATTATTAATTATTTATTTTTCCTATAAAAATGATAACTAAAGTTTAGGGAATATTTGAAATGATTTAGTATAAAATAAGATATAAATATTCAAATTACTTACTTAATATAAAAATAAAAAAACCACGATTAAACATGACTGTGCGATGTACCATTTAATTCTCTTTAAGGATCAATTTTGACAATGTATGTGACCCATGAATTCCTCATGTTTTGGGAAGAGATATAAATTATATATCAATTTTCCCATCCCTCTCATATTTATTTCTTATTGGTCATTTATTTCTTTTAAAGACATCAGATAAATACATTGAACAGAAATCCGTACATTATTGATCCAAATAACTTCTCATAATGTAATGTTCTAGATGATTATTATTTTAGTGATAATATTTCATTGTGAATATATTTATTTCAATAGGATACATCCCAAAAAAAAGGTTCCCCCAAAAAGTGACTTGGTTATAAGATGAGTTGTTAAATGTGGAATGTTGGTGAAAAATTATAGAAGAATTTTTTTTGGAGTCACATAAAATTACTATCTCATGTTGCTTAATTTTTATCAAGAAAGATGTTAATAACCCTTTATCTTAAAGGAATAAAAAATGGAATAATAAAATCAATGTCACCCATACATTATTGGATATAAAATGTTTTATTTAGTTTTAATAAATTCATAAAGAAGGATGTGATAATCATTGAGTTTTAAGAATTTTAGTTTAAAATCCAATATATTTACTCATTTAGATATTATCCTTGAATATCAATTAGAATCCTTGATATTCTCATATACTTATAGAAATTGATTTTTCTATAAATGTGTCATCACATAAAATTCACCAATAACGTTAAATTTGTTTTCCCCAATACACATATGATATAATTCTAGTCGAATACCCTAATCAATCAAGTCCAAATGAGATCAAAAATCATCTTTGGTCTTCCCCTTGATATTTGGATAAATTGATAAAAACACCTCACATATATTTCTCCCAATTTTTATTATATCTAAAAAATGATGTAACGAATTGGTAGACCAATATTAGAAATCAGAGAATATACTTCTCTGTCTTCAGTTGTTAGTGAATTCAATGTCAAAAGTATTATTCTTCTTAGATTTTATCTAACCTTTACCTAATAAATAATGAAATCATTCAATTTATTAGAAATATTATTTAACTACATATGTTTAGGTGGTATTAAGGGTCAACAGTATTATAAAACCTCCTTCAATTCTTCCAATATTGATTATCCATTTGAAATAATTGTTGATGATCCATGAAATTGAAACAATAATGGTATTTAAGCCTTACTGATCATGTATTCTTCATACAAAGAGAACATGGTAGTTTTCATTTTTTTCCACCCATAAATCATTACATAAGCAGGTAAATAATTTATATTCCATATAAGGGAAGAACATATCTAAACTATATTTTATGAAGAAGAATCAATTGTGCACACACTCATATCCCAAAGCTCCATCAACTCACTTATTAAAGGTTGAAAGTATATGACTATATCATTTCTATAATATGAAGGTACATATATTAGTATACTTTATAAAATAAATTCTTTTTTCGTACACATCCACAGACAAATATTATAATCAGTAATAGAAACTAGCCACAGATTTTGAGTAGTAAGAATCTAACCAAACATATTAAAACCATCACAAGATAGACCCATCCTTAAGTTACACACCTCAACAATAAAATTAGGATGGTGTGCATCAAATTTCCACCATGCTAACCCATGGATAGTATGAACCTCAAAATAATTATATTTAATTATTTCATCATCATTCCATTTCATATTGGATTATATTTCCAAATATATAAATAGATTATCAACCCTTAGAATCCAGAAAAAGTGCCAAATGACTCTTTGTGGAACATTAGATGGTGTTCCATATGCATTTTTCTTTCATCGATATTTACCACATTATCTATAGTCAATAAGGCCAGTTAAATCCTCCCAAAATGTACTACAATCTTTTGGACAAGAATCAATTTTATTTGTAGAAAATATGAGATGCTTAATTAACAACTATGATTATAATTACTTCAGGGAATATATGTACCACAAGGAAGTAATTCCTTCAGAAAGGAGAAAATCTAATCAATGGGGGTATTATAAATTTCATACATGGGTTTTTCATGATATAACCCTATAAAATATTCCAAATTCATTATTTTATTACATTACAGATATATAGGAGTTATGGAATCATCCATTAATTATTTCACTATCTCTACATCATCATCGTTAGTATTTTCCTCATGTTTATTGATATAATTGACTTCTTGAACTGGAATAATATCTCTCCAATGATGATGCATAGATGGAAACTAATCAAATATAAAATTCTATACACCACATAATTCTTTCCATTCCTGAATAGTATAATATCATCTCATCACCTTATTGTGATACCAAAAATAATACATTATATAAAATACAAATTTATTTATATGGTGGATAACTTCTTCCAAGAATAACCATTGTATCCCAACATAATAATAACATGGAAACTATATATGACCTCCATATGAATCATTGTTAATTGAAAAAATTAAATAACTAAATTCTTTTGGATCTCGGTTAAAATAATATTAGTATGATACACCTGTATTCTGTTCATTCTATTATAAGGGAATCAATTTAATTTACAATAATTAATGTAATCTATAATTAAAAATATTCAACACAACCAATACAAATATGAATTCAAACAAAGATACTAATATTTTTAAAATATGAGAAAATATATATGCAAAATATAATAAAGGATAGAGAAGCCCGAAGTTTTATGATATATGGAATGAAATATAATTTTTTTTGAAATATTTACTCGTCTCTAATTGGAAATGATTCATTTCTTATTAAAATTTAATAATAATCATAATGATATGTCACTAATGGAAGAAATTATATATCCATATTACTTGAATAATGAAAATATCATGTTCAATAAAAATACTCAAATATTATTTTACTGACTTTAATACAAAAAACTCAAAATAAACATTTAAATAATTTATTAAAACACCTAAATATAAATTGAATGAGATATTTAAAAATAGTTAAGGGTAAAAAATATAAATATTAATGAGTAAGAAAAATAATGAAAAAATTCAAAATATTTTTTATTTCAATATACAGTTCTATTAAAAAAAATTATTTAATACAAAAAAATACCTAGAGAAACTCCACAATCATAATTTTAAAAATACTCATAAAAAATTATTTATTTCATATTTTAAATCAAGTGTTGTCACATCATAGGCATATTCCCAAAAATGACGAGTCTGGAGAAGACTACAGACCAATAAAATATATCAATGAGCTCCTAAATCATTGGTAATAATGATTCTACCTATTGTGATGAATAAAAAATTTATATAACGAATTTATTCCAAATGTGTCTTTTCCAAAAACTAATAAAAAAATACCCAAATTAAAACCATTAAAATAAATTCATATAACCACTATAAATCAAATTTAACATAACAAAAAATTTCCCGTTCCTAAGAAGTGCACAATTTTAACTCATATTAAACAACTCCCAAGAATAATTTAGAAAATAATTTCCACAGATTGGTATGATTGTAATGGTACTCCAATCATGGATATAAAATAAAAAATCAATCATTACCAAAAAATATACAACAATGTAATAATAAAATATCATCTAGATTATAATGATTAAACTAAAATCCCAAAAATAAAACATCATACAAAAAGAACATTATTTCAAATAATCTGGAATAATCCATACCTAAATGTATCTTGGTTAGTTTTTCATACATAGATAAAAATGAAAAAAATAATTAGAATAATTTAAGAATTATTCTTAACTCACTATCAATGAAGATCAGATTAATAAAATCAATAAATCATAAGATAATTCTTCAAGAGTAGTGGCATTAATCATTTCCCAAGGGAGGGAAATATAGCTCGACTTAGGAGGGTTATATGTTGCTCAATAAGGGAAGTGGTGAGTGTGGTAGGGGGATAATATGATGGTCTCTATCCCAATGGGTTTTAAAACACTATTGGGATATATGATCCATAAACACAGTTTACATAATTCATGGGTATAGATAGTCTCCATGAAATCTATACCCATGGTTTCTGTAAAAAATAGGTATATCATAGTGGGGATAGATCTGGTTTCCATTAGTGTATTCCACAAATAAAAACTGGGTATTTGAGGTATTTTGGGAATTTAGTAGTCTTGGAAAATGGAACTCGATATTCCTTATTTTATTGTATTGTAGATCTATTCACATTCTTCTATTTGATATGCAGTAGAGCCCAAATGGACATCCAGATCAATAGTTATGGCCATTTCTAGTTAAATTTAGGTTTTCAATTTATCATAGATAGTTCATTAATTCATTTAATTTTTATTTCATCTAATTGTTATTAAATAAATATTACTTGATAGTAATCCGAAAATTATTAATTAATAATATTTATTTAGAATTTTATAATCTATTTTCATAATATATATTATATATTACCGGTAAATGAAATTTTATCTTGAAAAAAAACATATTTCAAAATATGTTATATTTATAACCATTTGAATATAATTATATATTAATATAGAACTCTAATGAAAGGTAATTTTTTTACAAAATCTACCATTTATTATCACTTGTAAAAAACACCGATAAATGGTGGGCCTTTATCCGCGTATTTTTACTCATTCTAATAATGGAACCCTTTAATATTTATTTGTAAATATTTATGATAAAGGGTCTTTGGTTATCGATGATCTTTTATTATCACGGATAAGGGGGACTTATCATGGATTTTTTAATAGTGTAGGTAAAGGGGTCCCTTTATTAGCACTTTTTAAGCATTGATAAAGACCCCTTTTATCAGTGATAAAAAAATAATGATAAAGCAGGGACCTTTATCAATTATTTTTTAAGAACTATTAAAGGGGTCCCTTATTAGTACTTTTAGCTATCACGGATAAAGCTCTGCGCTGGATCCAAACCAGATTTGTTTTAGTGATTGATGTCTTTATTGAGATACTACAACACCACTAATATCTTCACCTACAATTTAAATTTAATATGTGGCACATCATTTTCTGAAAAATTAAAGAGGGTTATATTTTAGTGTGATTGAAGTAGTTCCCGGGTTTCTGATAGAAAAAGAAACTAGGATTCTATTTGATTTTTCTCATGAAAATCCAATAATAGTGGTTGTAATATAGTGTTAATGAATAGCTACCCAAGGTTAGAAACACAATATTTTTAGAATTACTGATCAGTGAATGGATACCAACTCTGGGAGATGATCACATTGAGGTATGAATAGGAACTATGGAAATGATACTAACAACAAAGAACTAGATTAATTTTTCTATTCATATGCTTTTATAGATCTATAACTTGATGGGGAACATCAGTGGAGGGGAATGCCTTGGAATATATGTTCAACCATGAAGTTCATATAAAAATGGTACAATCTACACTTTTGATGGTATGGGTTCCCAAATACTATCACTCCTACCAACTCTACCTTCGATCCTTTCATCAAAACATTACTGGGGTGTGGCCGACACTGACTAAAAACATATTGGTGGGGAATTATATTATGGTTCATGAAATAATTAACTTTCGTCCCTTTCCCATTCAGACTATTTTGATCAGTGATGGTTGATTGGGAACTATTGAATATTGGGATTACCTAAAAACATTTTGGGGTGGTGAAACACCCCAAGATTTTATGAGATAAATTATATTAATTTCTTTGATGTATTTTGTTGTACGCTAAACCAAGATTAGTTTGCGATATATGCATCACTGTATTGGATTCCAATATAGGAAACATTATTATTGTCTTGTGTTGCACACAATTTCAAGTTCTTTTGATTGAATTCAATACATAGTATATATTTTGTTCAAGGTTAAAATAAAGCATGTTTTGATTATGTTATATGCAACACAAATGGAATCTTTCACTACATGAAACACTAAGTTGGATTGTGTTACATGCAAGAGAAACCTTTCTCGATAGCTTGCGTTGTACACGATATTTAGTTTTACTAAACAATGATATATTATTAAAATATTATTATTTATTGGGGTATAAAAATTCAATTAAGAATAGTATTAACCACATTTTTAATTTTATATAACATTATCATTCATCTTATTCATTTTCTAGATCATGATATGAGAACAAAATCAATTTTTCGGATAAAAGAAGTATTTAAAAAAAAGAATTTTTACCGCCTTTTGATGGTGCAACCATTATAAATCTAGGTTTTTACACTTTTGTAAGTTATATTTGAAAATATAAACTTATTATTTGAAAGCGTTACATAAAAATTTACTTTGGATAAATTTTTGATATTATTCTGATAACTTTCATATTTTGATGAAAAGTGAACATACAATAAATATTAATTGAAAAAAACTTTTTTCATCAAAATAATTTATATGGATAAAATATATTACTGAATTATTTTATAGTATAAATATAATTTATTTTTATAGTTTCAGATAATGAATTTCATTTTCATTAATTTTACATTGAATCCATATGTATAAACATTTCAATCTTTTGCATATGTTTTAACCAAAAACCAGTTTTTTTGACAATGGGATTAATGTTAAATTAATTTCTGAAACTTCTATGTATTGAATTTTGAAAAATAAATTCCATATAAAGAATCTATGGTTTTAAATTATTTTAATGAGACAATTTGCTTTTTTGGAATTAATAATAGTAATTTCAGTAATTATTCTTATTACCATAGTTAAAGGTAAATTGGGTAATTAAGGGAAAAAATAATATTTTAAAATTACCCAATCACCTGAAAATATTATATTGGATGAATAAAAGTCGACCTATATCACCTATGGGATGGAATAGATTCATTTCATGGACTGTTTTCTATGAAAATAATGTAATTTTAATTAAAACAAATGAAGGTGACAATATGTCACTCTCTTATATCTTATAAGTCTAATACTTTTAATTAAGCAATAAAATTAATAAAACATTGAAAGTAAATAGTCACTAGAAATATAATTAAATTTTATAAATCATGAGAATATATTTTTAATTTTTAGAGATTAATTAATTATCATTAATGATTATATAATAGTGATTTAGAAAAGTATTTTATAAATAGAAATATCAAATAAATGGTTTCAAAAATATTAAAAGAAATATCATATGATCAAATTAAATTCTACCGTGAATTTTCTAAGTAAATTCAATATATGAAAATTTTATTAAATATTTTTTAATGATTTTTTTTGTGTATTTTATTTAAAGTCTAATAAATTAATACTGTCAAAATTGAAAATATAGAAATCTTATGAACATAATATTTTATTAAATTATTTCAAAATCATAAAAATATTTAAAAATTATAATGCGAAATTTATAGGGTCAAAAATTTCATTATATATCTATTTATGTTCAATTAATACCACATAAGTAAATATTCATTACCATTAAATACTTAGAATGTTATTAACAAAACTAAAAATTAATAGAATAACTAAGTGTCAATTAGAATGATAAGGTTTAAATTGACAAAATAAGTTGTCAAAAATTTACTGGATGATGAGACTAAAACCCTATATCATATTAGATTTGAATTTGGGACACATTGGAGGTTTTTTGGTATGGTTGGACTTTATTATAAATTAATATTTTTTAGAGTTTCCTAAAGTGCCACTGTCCTCTCTTATAAAAGAGAACCTGCCCCTTCTTCTCTTTACTCCATTTTAATCCTTGAAGCTCAGCCAACCCCTACCCATTTATCTTTTCAGCCTCCCTAGTAACATTTTATAGGATTTTGGATTCTCAAAATACCATATATTGCTCCATAAGAGGAAATTTAAAGGTTGGATGTTAAAAAATCTCTAATATCTTATAAAAATTATTTCAAATTTATTTCTTCTTCTATTTTTTATTATTTTGGTGCTTAATTATAAATTAATTACATCAGTATCACTCATATATGGATATTTTATTATAAACATGAAACAAACCTATTTCACCTTCTATCCATCCTATGAAAAATGAAATCATCGCATGTGTGTATGTATGACTTATCGTATCCATGTCATGGTGTAATATGTTTTTCACCACCACCTTACCTAGATGGGTATAATGGTGTAAATAATAAACGAATATTATAAAATGATATTAATTCAAAGATAGTATACAACATACACTTCAATACCATTCAACAGTTAGGGTAATGATATCATCACTCGTACTTATGTATGGCTTACCGTCTCCCCGATGCGATGAGATTCATTGTCCATGTTAACCATTCAAGAATGATTATAATGTATATTTAATATATAATCAGAAAATATATGACATAATATTTCTACTTTATTTATGTGTGTATAAATATATGTCATATACTTACTTACATTGAATTCAATAAGTAATTGATAACATCGTTCATGCGTACGTATGGTCTACCATCTCCATGAACGGTGTGTTCCATTTCATTCATCTATATATTATATATATATATATATAACAAATATATAAGATAAATAGAAATAATTTTTTATATTCTAGAAGTATGTAAATCATGATATAATTAATCATATGATGAATAACAAGTCCAAACCTGTATGATAATTGAAATAATTACTACCCAAAACGTTGCTTTATCATGGAATTAACAAATGAATGTGTAATATAAAGTCATACGTGAATCATATATGATATAATAAATATTATAATGGTTATGTTTCAAGTTCTAATATGTTTAAACCCACTATACAGGAGTTTCATACACATACAAAATAAATCAGACCTAAGGTAAGGGATAATTTTGAAATCTCATTTTACCCAAGATTTCTTATACGTAAGTATATTCTAGGGTAATATTTATCATCAATGTCCATTTTTCTAAAAATGATTCCATAAAACTTTAACTATTATTATATGTGTGTTTTAAGTCATTTTTACCCCTTTTTACTTTTATTCCATGTTATGAAAGGAATCATTATTTTGTTTACCATATGAGGAACTTTTTTGACTTTTTTGACTAAAGTATGAAGAGAATGTTTTTGTTTAACGTATACGATATGAATGAATACTTACAGTCTCTCAATGCCTTATTTCCAAAATTATTCCATTGCAATATTTCATGTTTATCTTCAACTAAATTCATTTCTTTTAGTATTTCATGACATTTTGAGAAAAGAAAACATTTTTGAAGAAGAAAAGTTTTTTTCTTTAAGAACTAAGTGCAAGTGATTTACCGAAATTATTTTCCATATAATAAGACATGCTCAAATAGGGTTGTGTTTTATACCTATTATTAATATTATTTTATTCTGTTAATGATGGAACAATATTTTTATAGATTATTTTTTAATGGAATGATATGTAAGAAGCCTGTTTTATTTCTGGGGTTATGATGTGATAAATGATTTACGTTTTGTGGAACATGTTAGAATGATTTCATTATGAGATGGGTGGGACCTATATCTCCCTCAAATTAATTGGGTAATGAATTATATCTCATGAGATATTTATGGATAGAACAGAAAGTAAATATGGTCTAGTAATACAGGAATGGAATGATAGGTAAATTGGGTTCAACAATACATGGTTAGAACAATAAGTAATCCCGGTTTAGTGATGGACATTATCCACTATGATGGTCTTGGAAAAAATTCCTTGGCTGTTATAGAAATCATAATTTGTACTTATTAGTTTCCCATAGTTACATGTTTTATTCCAATACTATTCTATCATGGTTAATGTTTCTTTATGATCCATGCCTTATGCACTTCCACGATTTATGTCATTGCTCAAGCTTTTTATGTTTAAACATTATGTTCATGTTTTTACAATAAAATAATTATGGTTTGTTTTATGTTCTCCAAGTTTACCATTACTGAGAATTTGAGATCACCCTTTCTATGTTTTTCTTTTTCTCCATGATATAATGAATGGTTTTATGTAGGAAAATAAAAGGGAAAGATCTTTATGGGAGACGTTGAAGATCTTTAAATATGATTAGAAGATTGTGTTCTTTGTTTCCAAGTACACTAAACTAATACGATCATTGGGAATTTTTTTGGGTCATGTATTAATAATTTCAAAAAAGAAATGTAATGTCTATGTACGTTAATCTTGGGTCTCTATAGTTAGTACCAGAGCATATGATTAGTTATACATTGAAAACTAGAATGTGAAAACTTTAGTGAGATCCCTTGAGATATTTCTACGGTATGTCAAGGGATGTCCCTAAGGTTAAGTATAAGTATAGGTTATAGTCCTAGAATTATGATAATGATCATGAATAACCTAGGATTAATCCTAATATGCTAGAGATTGAATGTACTCCCTATTGATATGTTGTTTTCCTAGTATTATTTTTTCCTCTTACACTATTCTTTTTGGGTTTTAGAAAATTTACCAGAAATAAGAGGATTCATGTTAATGGAGAATATGATGGACAATAGAATGATATACTTCATGAGACACCAAATGAAATGGGAGTTGGAATGAGAAACTTCATTATTATTACTAATCAGCAATCAAATAATATTATTAATAATGTCAACCTTGGTGAGTTTCATAAAGAAGCTAATAGGTGAAAGATCGGGTTTCATGGTGATCATAGAGGTAATAAAGTTAAATTTCCCTCATGTAGATAATGTGGGAAGAGGTATCAATGAGAATGTTTCAATGGAACTAGATGATGCTTTGGGTGTGGAAAATAAGGACACAAAGCCAGTAATTTCAAAGAAAAATATATTCATTAACACAATGGAAAATGATAATGGTATTGCATAGACATGAACAATGGTTAAATGTTTTAAATATGGAATGTATGGGCATTATGAAAATCAATTCCCTAAGAAAAAATCACATGAGGATAATCAACATGGTCCTTTGGAAATTATTTATATTGATCATAGTGAATAGACTACAACTGGTATATCAGATGAAATACGTGTTGAGGAATAAAACGATGACTCTCAGTCAATGAATTTAGAAGATAATGGAATGATTGTATGTTTATCCAGAATAATGTATGGTACTATGGTATAATTAACATATAAGTATTGTTACACTATTGATTTTTATAAAGTATTTGTATGTATATGTTGAATGGTTCTGGTAACCATGAATAGTTATTCAGATATTTTTAAAAACCACACTATATACCTATAATGAAGGGACATTGAGATAATGAGATGTCTAATAGTATTAATGACTTCATGACTGATATATGGGAAAATTGATATCATGGTTTGAGTATATTAATTTTTTTGGATTATGGTTTGTGGAAAGAGTTAAATTTTTACAGGATTAATGTTTTCACTAAGGTTCTATGGAAATTCATGTTATTATCATGTTTAAAGAGAATACATGATTTAGATGTTCACATGTTTGGAATTTGACAAGTAAGAACTGACAAAAGAGATATGGGAGATAAATTTTATGTCGATTAAGTTCACCTCCATAAAATGTTTTATATTTTTAGTTTTTTAAAGGATTTTACTGTTATGGATAGTATATGTTATTTTCAATTTTATGTTTGTTAGATTAATGTATTATCTCACTATAGGTGGTCTTATACATTTTTGATTACCTATGATAAACTTTTTATTGATATAGAAGGAACGACCTATCATTCTATTGCATGATCCGCTAACACTTCATGAATGAAAAATCTAAGTTTATTTATTTAACGTAGAGATGAAGTGGAAATTGTTCAAGGAAAAACCAATGATGAGATTATACTGAAATCAAGTATGTATTTCATCTCATGTTCAAAATCATTAAGAAAAGGATCTTGAAAACAAAAATAATGATATCCTGGTACTTTCTTATATGATGAATCAGATGGTCCCCTAAATCGTCGTAGATTTATGGATTTTAGGTATTAAACATTTCCAACCCTTATTATCTATCACTATCAATCAGAACGTGATGGTTTCATTTCACTTACATATCAATGTTTTCACTTCCCACCTATGTTTTCATATGTGGAAACCCAAGGATGAGTTACTTTAGGTATTCATTTTGTTTTGAAAATTCCTTTTTAAAATTATGTTTTAGTATTACTTTTTACGATGTGGGTTTCTAGGAAATATACATTCATGATGTGGACCATTTATCACCCTTACGAATTTCGAGGGTGATATTCATTTAAATGGGGGTATAATGAAACATACCAAGATTTTAGAAGATAGATTTTTTAAATTTATTTTATGTATTGTGTTGTACGCTACAGCAAGAATATCTTTCACTATAAGCAACATCGTAATATCTTTTAGTATATGTGACACTATTCTTGGCTCGTGTTGCACATAATTTCAAGTTCTCTTGATAGAATTAAATAATGAGTATAGATTATATTAAATGTAAAAATGATCCGATTTTGCTTTATGTTATACGCAACACCTAAGGAAGCATTCACTACCTGCAACACTGACTTGGCTTGCGTTACACGCAAGACCAACCTTCCTCGATAGCTTGCATTTTATGTGATACTGAGTTTCCCTAAAGACTGATATATTATTAAAATATATTTATTTATTGGGATATAAACATTACATTATGAATATTATTGACCACATTTTAAATTTCATATAACATTATAATTCGTATTACACATTTTCTAGAACATGATATGAGAATAAAATCAATTTTTCGGATAAAAGATGTTTTTTTTTCAAAAAATGATGTTTTATCATTTTTTGATGGAGAAACCATATTAAATCTAGTTTTGAAACATTTATAAGTTACATTTGATAATCTAAACTTATTCTTTTGAAGCAAGACATAATAATTTACTTTTAATATATTTTTGATATTTTTCTGATAATTCTCATTTTTTGATGAATAGTAAAAATACACTAAATTTTAACTGAAAACAACTTTTCTCATCGATGTAATTTATATGGAAAAAATATATTTTTGTAACACCCCAATATTTCACATTACGTTATCTCTTTAAATAAATTCAATAACATGTGCTACACGCAACACCGAGTTCGAGTGCACCACGACTTACCAAACTTGCCGTTCAAAAAGCGGTTATAAATAGTATTAACTAAATTTTAAATTTTATATACTCAATATAATTATTTTATCCATATAATGTGTTTATTAGATATAATGTAAGAATTTGTTTTTCAGATAAAGAATTCTTTTTCAAAAAATACAATTTTACCGCCTTCGGATGGACAACCTTTTTTAAAACCAATATTTGACACTTTTATATATTAAATATAATGAAATTATATTAATCATTACAATCTAGAGATAAAAATTTATTTTGGATAAATTTTTGGTACCTTTCTGATAACTATCATATTTTGATGAATAGTGAAAATACTTAATTTAAATAAAAAAATAAAATTTTTGATCGAAATAATTTAAATTGATAATTGATAAATTTGAGTGGTTTTAAATTGTCATTAGATTAAATTTTTATCATTTAATATAACTTAGGTCATTGGATGTAATTTAACATTTAAACCGGATATAAACAACTGTCAATATTTCGATAGTTATTATTTCCTACAAACACGTTTTTTGTTTTTACAAAGAGAATTAATTTTAACTTAATTTCTACCACTTCTGTGTTTTTAATTAGGAAAAATTGATTCCATATTTTTAATCATGAGGTCCAAATTGTGTAAATATGTAACTTTTATTTTTAGACATTAAGAATATTTTCTTTAGTAAATATTTTATTTACCAAGGTTATATGGTAAATCTGGTAAATAAGGCTAAAAAATATTATTATAATAATATTAAATTACACTAACATGTGTCATATTCAAATTTGATGATACATGTCTGACCATGGTCATCCTTGGGTCGATTTGTAGACCCCATGGAGCCACTTGAAAGTGGTAATAACACGTTCTATTAATTAATTTAAATTAATGAAAAAAATGACATAAACATATATTTTTTAGTCAAATAATTTTTACAAGGGGATATATAATTTATCATTTCGACTATAAATATTAATTTGAAATATAAAAATATTTCCTACATCATTTTAATTTTTTTATACTTTTTAGACATTATATAAATAATATTATTTATGACACAATAATGATATAGTGTTTACCTTATTAAAGAATGACTTTAATAAATGAGATTATAAAAATTAAAAAAACCTAAAAAACATTTCCAATTCTTATTGGACAATATTATTTGGAACATTAGTCATCTTATCTATGACATTATTGAGTTTCAGACCTTTAGAAACTGAAAATCAATATATAATAAAATAATATTCTTATTGAGTCCCTCCTCCCCCTTATAAAAAGATCTCACCTCTAACCTATTTCTCACACCTCTCAAGCCCCTTGAATTATCCAAACTATTCCAAATTAAGATCCCTACATCCCTATATTCATCTTATAATCCTTACCTTAGGAAGAAGGCACTTTATGGAAGCCTTTTGTTTCAATTCAAAGGGAGTTACCCGATTTAAAGGTATAATCTCCCATTAAGTTCTTTTCTTCTATTTTACTTCTCCAACCCCTTAAACTCTTTTTATTACTTTCTATTATAAAAAAACAAGTATCCTCAATATACTAGGTTTCTTTATTAGAAGTATTTGAACTAAAAATACACACACCACACTCTAATGGGTATAGAACATAATATTTCTGTGGACGACGAACTATTACCTCACGAATAGATTATTGTTAAATATTCTACTACCACCTCTTATGGTTTCCATTTTTGATGGAAATATAATTATATATGATATTTATTTTATTAATTTTATATATAATATTATTTAATTATCTTTTATATAAACCCTTTATTCTTTTCATGTTGTATACAAATGATAATTTCATTTGAGGAAGTGCAGACTACCACCCCCTCAAAGTGATATGACTCATTCATACCATACATGGAATATATAAAGGATGGTGTTAATGAACTTACATAACATATATAAAATATTATATTATAATATAATAATAATTTAACTATATATCATTTGGTTTTATATCCACTTAAAATAAAAAAATGAAATGGAAGTAGCGTTCGTGTGTACGTACAGATTACCGTCTCCATGAACGCGATGAGATTCATTCCCCAACATAACTATTAAAGAAAAATTTTCATTTTATTTTTAAAAATAATATTTAAGAACATAATATAATTCTATGTATGAATCAAATACATCCTATCCATAACAAGCATGGCTTACGTAAAAAAACATACAAAAGAAAACAAATTAGATAGCACTCGAAACAGTGATACTATTAAAATATTCTTAAAAAAGAACTATTAGAAGATCATATATGATATAATATTTATTTATATAGTTCTTGTAAAATTTAATAACAATGATTTAACTATTATACATGAGGATAATGTACCCTCAACCATGGAAAAGTACAAGGTAAGGGCTAATTCCTCAATCTCATTATTATTCAAGATTGTTTATGTGAAAGTTTTTACTGGGACATATTTATTATCCATGTACATATTTCATAAAATAGCTTTCAAAGGGATTATTTTCAAGGGAAACCTTTACTAAAACATCAATTTAAATGTTCTAAATATTTATTATTCTAAACCATTCTCAATAATGTCAATGTTTACAAAATGGTTTTAAGGATTTATTTATATGGACATGAATGTTTTAAAATGTTAATTCCATTCATAATCTTCAAAGTGGTATGTGATACTTTTATTAAAATATATATTTTAAATTAATTACTTTAAAAATTTTGTGAATTTTAAATGATTTTAGGAAAAAGGGTTATTTCTCTCATAGATTTTTACTAATCATTTTCAACTATGTCAACATCCTTTACGAAATATTATTCTTGATTGAGGTTGATTTATTTTAATAAAATCATCCATATTGTATTGAATGAGTTATGATATGTTTTATTGTAGATGTTATATTTTTATACCATCCATTGTTTATGGTCAAAGTATTGACATTTTGTATGCTAGTTTTTATGCTAATGTTTATGTTATGTTTCAAAATTTTCATATGAGGAATGAATTGGACTTAGTAAGTGATGACTGAAGCCTTCTAAAGCTCCTCGATGCATCGACATGTCTCATTAGAGAAACTAGTGTCTTGGAACAAGGTGTTGAAAAAATATTATTTTTAGTCTTGGCACGAGGCCTTGAATATGTGGTTATTATGTCAGACATTATGCATTCCATCATTATGAAATTAGCTATTTATATTACATGTGATTATTTGACTAGTAGAATATCCATGTCAATAAGTAAATGGTATTATTTGATTTATCTTTTCCATATTATGCTAAATTTTATGATTATTTTAGTTTTATACAATTCCTTATGATTTTATGCTTATTTATGAAAGTTTTTGAAATATTGTTGTAATAATTGAGCATCTGAGCTCACCCCTTTATATGTTTTATTTTTCTCAGGATGTGAAGAAATAAAATATAACTGACATATAGGGATAGTCTAATGGATATGAGTGTGCTCAAAGGGAACACAATGTTTTTTATTTATTTCCTGATGTATAGTAAATCTTATATATGTATCATGTAATTATAAGGCTACTAAACTAATAAGTTTTTTGAGACTTGATCACTTGTGATCATGCCAACGTTCTGTAATAATGCACTGACTCTGGGTAATGAGGGTCAGGGTGTTATAGTTAGTATCAGAGGACGTTTAGCAATAACCTTGGAAACTAGATTTAGAAAAACTATGATTAAAGAACATTACACTAAGATAGACTTTGTGGATTAGTATAGAAGAACAACCTAGAATTTTGGTAAGGTAGAGATTTTGTGAATTTTCCAAGAAATACATCCATGTATGTATATGAGCAAATAGATGCTACTCTAGCATAGATGTACCTAGGAGTGAAAACACTAAAAAAGATTTTCAATCTTGACCTGGGGTATCATGGTACATGACAACAGGCCATGTTTCACTCTGGGTTATGACCCTCCCAGTGGATATGCTTATGATAATTTACATTTTCTTTATAAGCCATTATGAAGGATTTAAGAGAAAATACTTCCTCAAAGAAAACATTTTTTTTATAACTTTAAATTATATGGACAATCTTTTCAATTTAAGTTAGGTATTTTAAATGCTTGTAATTATTCATTGAAATTCATAAACTAACCTAGTGTATGCCATTATTTAGAAATTGTGCCCAGTAGATGGAATGAGATCTCCAGTAATATGCATGACCCAATGAGTAAGAAGGAACATATCATACAAGGTGTTAATCCAACATTTAGAAAGGAAGTAGTCTCCTACGTATTATCATCATATGAATAAATAATATCATGTGTTAATAAGATAATTAATGAATTATTTGAGTCCTATGGATTTGAATGGAAGCTAGAGAAGAAAAGGATGGTAGAGAGAAATATGGATAAATAGAATAAGGGAAAAACAGATTTTCCTATATGTGATAACTGTTGAAAGAATCAACTTGGTAAATTCTTGAAGGAAATGGTATTTTTTTATAAGTGTGGAGAAAAAGTATACTAATTATGTGATTATAAGGGTTAGAAAAAGGTCTCAAATATATAATGCTTCATCTGCAAGGAATTGAGACACTATGCGAATCAATGTCCCAATCATCAGAGTATACTACAAATGATTTTGTTGGATAATAATAAAGTTATGATATGACCACAGATGAAGATTAATGACTAGTGTTCTTATGTTGATAATGAATAATTATGTCATTTTAGTGTTGTATCAATCATTTACTGGTTATAATGATTATGGAGTATATAAGGATTGTACGGTAGTACTATTTCATTAAAGATTTGAGATTGTGTGGTACCAAGAAAAGTGAATCAATAACAACTTAATCTTTTTGGAAAATACATGGTTGAAGGAAAAATAAACATTAATATGGTCTTGATAGTATGGTATAGATTTTGGGAATAAGAGACGATTGGTTTGCATAAATTATATTTGATGTTATTGACCATCATAGAACTAATTAATGTTTTTTATTCCATCATTGTGGGTGATTACATCATTTTTGAATTTAAGGAGTATATCCAGTATTATATGATTTACAAAAGGAATAAGGAAGTAAATACCTTTTCAAATATGGTTTTCTGGAAATTCATTTTAGTACCACATTTTAACAAAATACATGATAAAGGTAATCACATGTATATTTTGTGACCTTCCTTATAAATATTGGACTGTGAGTTCGGATAGAATTATTGTGGATAAATATAAAATATGGCATAGATTAAGATTGAAATTGGATACTATTGTTAAGTTTAAATCATTTCATAAGATTTTTTTTTATTATCATAAAAAGGAAAACCCGGAGATCGAGCAACAACTCATCACATCCAAAAAGGCTGCGAGACATGAACCTGAAACTGAAGGGCGACAAGGTTATATCACCTAACACTGGCCTATGTGATGTTCTAGTTTGTATAATTTAGTTTTTTTAAGTATTCTTACAAATTAATTATAAATTCATTATTTGTGGAACCCTATACAATTAGGATAAATATAATATTTTTGAATTCTATTAACTTTTAGAGTGAAAGATGAGTTTGTGGTAGGAATTATTTGAAGGATGAAACTCTACTTGTCAAGTATATTTTTCTCTACTTATTCTATGAATAAATTAATTCTTAAAATTTTGGGACGGGATATTATAACAAAAAATGTGTTATTCTAATACCTTATGTTTTGTTGAATCGAGGATATTTAATATCATTATTTATTGATGGATTTGAGGACCTCTATTTTACACTTGTTTGTGATTGATTACCTCAATCACCCACTATAAATATTTTGTTTTCCCCCTATTATGTGTTTCTAAATTCCACCAAAGTTATCTTAATTGAGATCATAATTTGGTGGTGACCTTTTCAATTCTATTTCTCTCTTATTAAGACTATATTTCATTAACCCAATTTACAATGTGGGTTTTCCAAAAAGTTTTTATTCTATTTTTAACCTTTTATTTTCAAAGAAAAATTTCAAATTGTAAGGACACAATTTGTTGAAGGAGGGGAGAATTTAACACCCAAAGATTTCATAGTATATTATCTCTTAAAAGGAATTAAATAACTTGCGCTACACACATCACCAAGTTCGAGCGCACCACGACTTACCAAACTAGATGTTCAAAAAGTGGTTATGAATAGTATTAACTGAATTAGGAATTTTATACACTACATATAATTTTAGAATAAATATTATAAGTTTCTTAGAAATTATATTCGAACGAATTCATTTTTTTCAAATAAAAGAAGTATTTTTCAAAAAAAATGTAATTTTACCACCTTTTAATGAAGAACCTTTATTAAAACCAGTATTTGACACTTTTATATATTCAATTTAATGATATTAAATTATTAAGTAGAATTGGGACCCAAAAAATTTATTTTGGATAAATGTTTTGTAATTTTTTGATATTATTCATATTTTGATGAATAGTGAAAAATACTAAATTTAAATTAAAAACTACTTTTTTAATCGAAATAATATAGAGTGTTAAATTATACATTTTAGTGGTTTTAAAGTATCATTATATTATATTTTTATCATTTAATATAATTAAGTTCATTGGATGTAATTTCACATTTAAACTAGATATAAACAAGTGTTAATCTTATGATAGTTATTATTTCTTAAAAAATCATTTTTGTTTTGACAACAGGAATTGATTTTAAATTAATTTCTGACACTACTATATGTTTAATATGGAAAAATTGATTCAATATTTATAATTAAGATGTCCAAATTATTTAAATAGGTAACTTTTATTTTTGAAATTTTGAATATTTACTTCAGTAAATATTTTATTTACCATGGTTAAAGGGTAAATCAAGAAAATAAGTGTAAACAAATATAATTATAATAATACTAAATTTCCCTAACATGTGTTCTATTCCTATTGGTTGATAAAATTTTAACAGTAGGAATCCATGTGTCGATTTTGGGACCCCATGGAGACACTTGACCGTGTTAATGACACTTTATATTAATTAATTTAAACTAAAGACAAAAATGACATAAACATATATCTTTTAGTAAAATCGTTTTTACAAGGGGTTATATAGGTTATAATTTTGACTATAAATATTCATTTTAAATCTCAAAATATTTTCAATATCATTTTATTTTTTATACTTTTTAGACCACATGTAAATAATGTTATTTATAACACAATAATGATGAAGTGTTTACCTCATTAATGAATGATTTAAATAAATAACATTATAAAAACTAAAAAATGATCCACAACTTTTTCAATTCTTGTTGGATGATTTTATTGCAAATAATATTAACCTTATATTCAACTTTACTATGTTTTGGTCCTTTAGAAACCGAAATCATTATATAATAAAATAATCATTATAAAGAGGCCATCCTCCCCTTATAAAAATCCCTCACCTCTAACCCATTTCTCAAACCTCTGAAGCCACTTGGATCATCCAAACTCTTCCAAATTAAGCTTTCTAAATCACTATATCCCTCTTATAATCCTTACTTTAGTAATAAGGCACTTCAAAGAATCCTTTTGGTTCAATCCAGAGGGAGTTTCCCGATTTAAAGGTAACGTCTCGTCTTAAGTTCTTATCTTTTATTTTACTTCTCCAACCCCATAAATTCTATATATTCCTTTATTTTATAACAGAAATAGTATTCTCAATATACTAGGTTGTTTTTATGAGAATTATTTGAACTACACTTACACATGCTTCCATCTAATGGGTATATAACATATTGTTTCCGTGGACGACGAACTACTACCTCACGAAACGACGATTGTTCAATCTTCTACTACAACCTATTATGGTGGAAATTATGATGTAATTGTAATTAAATATGATATTTATGATATTTATTTTATCTATAAGCTTATTTTATTCTATTTTATATCATACCTTTATTCTTTTCTTGTTTTATATATACAATAATTTCATTTGAGAAAGTACAGACTACAACCCCCTCAAAGTGATATGACTCGTTCATACCATACATAGAAAATATAAAGTATGGTGTTAATGAAGTTATGTAACATATAAAAAATCTTATATTATATAGGAATAATAATATTCCTATGTATCATATAGTTTTATTTCCATTAAAAAGGAAATGTAAATAGCGTTCGTGCATATGTACAAATTACCATCTCCACGAACGTGATGAGATTCATTCCTCATCATAAACATTCAAGAATAATTTTCATTATATTATTAAAAAAATATTTAATAACATAATATCATTATGAATATGAATATAATACATATTATCCATAAAAAACATGACTTACATAACAAAACATATAATGGAAAATGAATCAGTTAACTCCCAAAACAGTGATACTACAAAACATATTATTGACAAAAATATATTATAAGATCATATATGATATCATATTTATGTATTTTGTTCTTTTATAATTTAATAACAATGATTTAAATATTATAAATTAGTTTAACGTACCCTTGACTCATAAAAAGTACAAGGTAAGGGTTAATTCTTCAATCTCATTATTATTTGAGATTGTTTATGTGTAAATTTTTTCTGCGTTATATTTATTATCCACATCTATGATTCATTAAATAGTTTTCAAATGGATTATTTTTAAAGGACACTTTTACTAAAACATCATTTTAAATCTTTTAAATATTTTTTCTTCTAAACCTTTCTCATTAATGACCATGTTTTAAAAAGGGTTCTAAGGATTTATTTATATGAACATGAATATATTATAATGTTAATTCCATTCAAAAGTTTCAAAGTGGTATGAGACACTATGATTAAAAACTATTTTTAAAATTAATTCCATTATAAATTGTGTGATTTTAAACTATTTCATGAAAAAGGGATATTTCTCTCAAATATTTATACTAATCATTTTCAACTATGTCAACATCCTTTATGGGATATTAATATTTTTCGAGGTTGATTTATTATAATAAAATCCACCATATTATATTGAATGAGTTATGATATGTTTTAATGTGGATGTGCTATTTTTATATCATTCTGGGTTTATAGCGTAATTATTGACATTTAGTATGATTTTTTATTACGAATTTTTATGTTATGTTTCAAACTTTTCATATGAGAAATGCATTGGTTTTAGTAAGTGATGGGTGGAGTCCGCTATAGCTCCTTTATGCATCGGTAGGTCTCATGAGACAAACTTGTGTCTTGGAAAAAGGCCTTGAAAAAAATCTTATTTTTAGTCTTGGCACGAGGCTATGACTATGTGGTTATGATGTCTGACATTAGAAATTCCATCATTATGAAATTAGGTATTGATATTACATGTAATTATTCGACTATTAGAATATCTATGTGAATAAGTAAATAGAATTATTTGATTCATATTTTCAATATTACGTAGATGTTTCTTTTTAAATGGATTTTTTTTAGTTTTATACGTTGCCTTAAATTTTTTTTTCTTATTTATAAAAGTTTCTGCTATATTGTTAGCCTTAATGAGCATCTGAGATCACCCCTTTCTATGTTTTATTTTCCCCCGGTTGTGAAGAAGTATATTATGAATGGACTGCTAAGATAGTCTAAGGGATATGAATGTGGTCAATGGAGACAATTTAGTAGTTTGTTTTCAGTTTATAATGTAATTTAATGTTCATTTATGTAATATACTTTCCAAGACTACTAAACTAATCGGTCCTTCGGGACTTGATTCCTTGTAATAATGCCAATGTATTAAAATAATGTCTTGACTCAGGGTAACTGGGGTAAGGCCGTTACAATTTTTTAAGGGTTTTAAATTATAAATAGAATATATTTTTATAGTTTAAGAGTGTCTAAGTCATTTTTATTATGTTTACATTTAATTAAAATGTAGAAACATTTCAATCTTTTGCAATGTTTTAAACGAAAAACTATTTTTTCGACAATGAGATTAATTTTAAATTAATTACCCCATCACTTTTATTTTTGAGTTTCTTAAAAATGGATTCCATATTTGGAATCAGTATTTTCTAATTATTTTATGGGGAGACTTTGACATTTTGGCATTATGAATAGTAACTTTGGTAATATTTTTATTACAATAGTTAAAGGTAAATTGGGAAGTTAAGGGTAAAAATAATATTAAAAAATTACCCTAACACATGAAAAAATTATATTTGAAGAAAAAAAGTCGACCCATATCACCTAAGGATCAAAATAGATTAATTTCAGGGACTTTTTCATTAAAAGGATTTAATTATTATTAAAACAAAAGAAAGTGACAACATGTCACCCTCTTATATCATATAAGTGTAATAATTTTAATTTTGTGATAAACTTCATAAAACTTCTAAATTAAATAGTAACTAGAAACCTAATTAAATTTTATAAATCATGTTAATTTATTTACAGTTTTTAGAGATTAATTAAGTATCATTAATGATGACACAATAGTGATATAAAAATTATTTCATTAATAGAAATATCAATTAAATGGTTTTAAAAATATTAGAAGAAATATCATATGAACTTATTAAAGTTCTCGAAGAATTTTTTATGTTAAAAAGATATTTTGGGAGTGTATTAAATATTTTGGATTTAACTTATATTTTTTGAAGATTTTATTTAATTTATAATAAATTAATAGTGTTAAAATTGACACTATTGACATTTTATAAACATAAAATTTTATTAAATTACATAAAAATCAGAAAAATAGTTTAAAATTTCAAACATATAAATATAAATACCAAAATGTCAAAAAGTGTCCATTTATAGTCAATTAACCCCACATAAGAAAATATTCATTACAATTAAATATTTATAATGTTATTACCAAAATTAAAAATTAATAGAATAACTAAGTGTCAATTAAAATGATATGGTTTCAATTGAAATAAAAAGTTGTCCAAAAAATATTAGTTTATGAGAATACAACCTTCTCTCATATTATATTCTAATTTGGGACACTTTGGATGTTTTTTGGATAGATTTTGATTATATTATAAGTTAATATTTTTAAGAGTTTCTTAAAGTGACCCTCTCCTCTCTTATAAAAGGGCACCTCCTCCCTCTCATATTTAATCCATTTAAAGCCTTCATGATAATCCAAACCATTCCCATTTCTCTTCTATACATCCCTAGGTACATTATAGATGTTTTGGTCTTCCCAAAAGTTCATCTCTAGTGCCCTAAGAGGAAATTTAATGGACACACCTCAAGGAATAGGTAATCTCTTCTACCGATACTTCAATATTTGTTTCTTCTTATAATTTATCTTATTTAGTTGATTCATTATAAAATAATAACATTAGTATCAATAATATACTAATATGATATTATAAATATTAAACAATCCTATTTTACCTTCTATACATCCTATAAAAAATGATATGACCGAGCGTGCATACGTACGGCTTAACATCTCCACACTGTGGTATAATATGTTTTCCACCACCACCTTACTTGGATGAGTATAATGGTCTAACTAATAAATTATTATTATAATATGATACTAATTCTGATATATTATACACCAACCACTTCAATTCAATTCAAAAATTATTGGAATGATATCATCGCTCATTCGTATGTACGGTTTACCGTCTCCACGATGCGATGAGAATCATTCCACATGTTAACAATTCAAAAATGATTATAAAGTATATATAACAAATAATCCTGAAATATATGACATAATAATTCTTCTAGATTTATGTTTATATATATATATATTATTTATTTAATTCCATCCATTTCAATAAGGAAACGAAAACAGCGTTCATGCATACGTACGACCTACCGTCTCCATGGATAGTGTATTCCATTTCATTCATATATCTATTATATATATATTTATATAAAAACTATATAATATATATATAAATCATGTTTTAAATTCTAGAAGTTAGTAAATCATGATCTAAGTAATCACATGAGTAATAAAAAGTCCAAACATGTACGATAAATGAATCGATTATTACCCAAAACGTTGCTTAAACATGGAATTGACAAATGGATAGGTAATATAAAGTCATAAGTGAATCATATATGATATCTTAAATGTTATTATGGTTCTGTAACAAGTTAATAATATGTTTAAAAATAAAATATAGGTGTTTTGGACACATACAGAATAAATCAGACTGAAGGTAAGGGATAATTTTTCAATCTCATTTTTATCCAAGATTGCTTATACGTAAGTATTTACTTGGGTTATATTTATCATCAATGTACATTTATTATAAAAATGTTTTAATAAAATGTTTAATATTATTCTATGTATTTTTAAATTCATTTTCACCCCTTTTTTACTTTTACTACATGGAATGGAAGGAATCATTCTTTTGTTTACCATACGAGGTAATTTTTTAACTTTTATGGAAAAAGTATAAGGTGAATGTTTTTGTTTAAATTGTAAAACATGAATTAATTTTATGGTTTAACAATGCCTTATTTCGAATAATATTATTCTACACATTTTCATGTTTATTTTCAATAAAAAACTTTTCTTCTAAAATAGTGTGGTATTTTGAGAAAAGAAAACATTTTGAAGAAGAATGTATATTTTCCTCAAAAACTATGTTCATGTGTTTTACCAAAATTAAATTCCATAGAAGATGATACTCATAAATATGGTTTTTTATATACCTATTAACACTATAATTTGATTCCATTAATGATGGGATGATCTTTTTATATATTATGTTATGATGGAATGATAGTTAAGAAACCCATTTTATTTCATGGGTTATGCTATGAGAATTGATTTATGTTTTGTGGCACATGTAAAAATAGTTTCATTTTGAGATGGGTGAGACATATATCTCGCTCTAATATATTGGTTAAATGATTATATCTCATGATATATACATGTTTCAAATAAAAATTAAATCAGGTTAAGTTATATAGGACTGGAATGAAAGGTAAATGTAGTTCAATAATATATGGCGGGAAAGGTAAGTATACTCGGTTTTGATATATACCTTTTCCACTATGATGGCCTTGGCAGAAATGTATTGGACACTAAGTAAATCATAATATGTTCTTATTATTTTTCCACAATTACATGTTTTATGTCAACACTATTCTATCATAGTAAATGATCATTTATGATCCATGCCTTACGTACTGCCAAGATTTATGTCATTGCTCGTGATTTTGATATTTTAACATTATGTTCATTTTTTTACATTAAATTATTTATGTCTTGGATTATGTTCTCTATTTTTACCATTACTGATCATTATAGCTCACTATTTCTATGTTTAATTTTCCCCATCATATAAATAAATATTTTAGGTAGGAAAATAAAAGGGGAATATCTTTATGGGAGATGTTGAAGATCATTCACAATGATTATAATATTATGTTCCATGATTCCAGAGACACTTAACTAATACGGTCTTTGGTTTTTTTTGTCATTTATTAATTATTCCTCAAAATGAATTTAATGTCCATGTATGTCAAACTTTGGCCTCTACAGGTGGAGGGTTTGTTGCATTAGTCCATAAAAATATGTACTGTGAACCATAAACTCTAGAAATATTTACCTCTAGTTCCCCAACATAATCTATTCGACATACCATGTAGATACAAGGGATGACTTCGAGATACATTCTGGTGTCATGAATTAATATTTGGTGATTTTTACCCAAAAGGGATTCATAGAGATGATCATGCTTCCACCAGTTATAATTTCCATTGATTTAATCCAATACTATGAAAATCATAGTGTTAGCCTTTCCTAAAGTGATGATACAATGAAAAATGATTTGGAAAGACCTGTAGGAGTAATCCCATTTAAAGGAAGTAAAAAATAGGGCTACAATGAGGGGTTCTCTTCTAGTAATCAGGATAGTCTCCCAATGGGAAGTGGAAACTGATATGGGATCCCCAATATGTCCTAGTCATCATGTAGATGGGATGTCTATTATTGTGTTCCTAGAGCATAGGGATCCCATGGAACTGTGTGCCAAAGAAATAAGAAATCTCTAGGGATGTTTTATGATGATCTGGTATGGCTTCAAATAAGTGTCTGTGATACTTGATTGAAATATTGGACTGCACAATCTTCTTATAAGGCCCCAGCCTTAAACCCTACTTAATATTTAATTAAATTAATAATTCACATTGAGTATCTTTTCAGGTTTAGAGTTTTAGAGAATTATAACATAACTATTACATCTCAAAAGATTACAAAGTAGACACTTCTAGTAAGATGCCATAAAAAACTCTTAAAAAGAAACATGTCTAGTTCCATGTCTTATATAGCATGACATTCCCTTGATCCCATCCTTGACCTTATTCCAATTTAAGTCTTGTGAAAAACATTTCGAAAAAAACTTGGGGTGAGTATAAAAATCTCAGTAAGGGATACACAAAGAATGAAAACTGTTACTTTTTCAAACATCAAATAAACCATGTATACTCTAACAAAGTAATACCTTCACCATCATGAAGCAGTAAAAACTCTTCACTGAATAAAGTATCATTACTTACCTTTTTTAACCAAAGGATTACCATTAACCCCATATAAAGAACACATAGCATATATAAAGGTAACTTGGGACATAAACATACTTAAGTGGAATAACCATAAAGTCGACTTCCACACATATCACTTAATAGAATAGCCATACGGCCAATTTCCATACATACTTAATGGAATAGCCATACGTCCGAATTCCATACCCAATGCATTGGAGGTTATAACGTAACCACCTGTCCTGGTATTCACGGCACCACCTGTCATATGGTTTATAACGTAACCACCCGTTAAAATGTCCAAGTACCAATATAAAATCATAAAACATAAAACCAATATAAAGGAATGATAACATTTCCACATCACAATATATCATAATATAATCCTTTATCAAAACCATTTTCAATACCAAAATACATAAAAGAGTATATGGTATTTATTTTATTTTAAATACATTATGGCTTGTTGAGGAAGTCAAAGACCAAATAATACTCGCGGCAGCGGAAAAGGTCGTTGTCACCGCATACATTAAAAAACATTCCTTTTTTCATTTAGTAAAATGATTCGTAGAAAAATATTCATTTTGTATAAAATTAAAAGTCAAAGGAGTTTATACACCGTATAAAATAAAGTTGTGTATAAAACGAAATATGCCTCAATGAAAGGAGATTGAGACGAAGTCCCTTACCTTGGGTCCAACTTCACTCGATCGTTCTTTAACGTCCTGAATAATAAACATGAGTTAATTTATACTTAATTAAGAACATTTTTAAATTTCATTATTACTTTTATATCACTTATTTCCATGTTATAAGCATTATGTAACCATTTAAGTTAATAATGTTTATTTTGTCGATATTTGGTTCTTAAGTCGAAAGTGGACTTCTTACAATTACATGTTGTTCGTGTGGTCAAAGGTTCTTTATATCCAGAATGAAATTCCTGATTTGGATATCATATATATCATATATATCCAGCATATACATGTATTTTTTAATATTACAAAATCATTTAGAGGTAAGAAATGAAATGCACCGTTCAAGGAGACGGTAAGCTGTACGTACACATGAACGCTACTTTCATTTCTTTGTCATATTAATGGAATTAAAACTAAATGTGAGGTATGTATATTTTAATTCCAGAATTATATTCATCATTTAGATATATCATTCATTATATATATATCCATTATATACATATACTTTTAATAGTACATTACATTTGGGGATAAGACATGAAATGTACCTTTCATGGAGACGGTAAGCCGTACGTACGCATGAACGCTACTTTCATTTCTATCTCATACTTTATTGGAAATAAATAATAATGATATAGAGGTATATTATAATTCCAGTATAAAATCATATATAATAACTTTAAATCCATCCTTTACACGTCCCACATATGGCATTAACGAATCACATCACTTTGAGGGGGCGGTAGTCCGCACTTCCTTAAATGAAGATATCATGTTTACCCATAATGGAAAACATAAAGGTATGCCCAAAATGAAAAATACAGAAGCTTAAAGAAAACATAAAAATATTATATATCATATATAAATATAGTGACATCTTAATGGCCACCTTTGAAGGTGTTAAAGGAATGTTGAACAATCATCGTTTCGGGAGGCATAAATTCACCATCCACGGAAACAGTATGTTCTTTAACTGTTAGATGAAGGTGTGTGTAAGTGTAGCTCAAATCCTTCTTATAAAAACATCCTAGTATATTGAATATACTGGAGTTTTGACAAAATAAATAAATAAAAAGAGTTTAAGGGGATGGAGAAGAAAAATAATACAAAATGACTCAAGTGAAGACATTACCTCAAAATCGGGTAACTCCCATTGGTTTGAGCCCAAAGGCTTCCTTGGGAAGACTTATTCCCAATGTGAGGCTTCAGGGAATAATAGAAGTAAGTTTAGAGACAAAATGGGTAGGGGTTGGCCGAGCCAAAGGCTTTGGGAGTGTTGGTAAGGTGGTAGAGGTGGGGGCCTTTTATAAGAGGAGAGGAGAGGCACTTTTGGAAAGTAAAGAAATATTACTTTATTTGAAAATGTGTTTCGGTTTTAAAAGGTCCCACATTGATAACATTCGTGGATAAGGTGATAAAAAATCGAAATACACCCATAAAATAAGTTTTGGACATGTGTAGTTTATATATTTTACATTATCTTTCCATTTTATTTAAATCGTCAAATAATGATGTCATCACTGCATCTTTATTATGTCATAAATAATTTAATTTATTTAATGTCTAAAAATTATAAAACAACTAGTATGATTTAGTAAATCTTCTTATCGTTCCAATGACTATTTATAATAAAAATTCTGACTTTTATAACCCCATTTAAAAATTGTTTTAGTAAAACATATCATGTTTGTGCCATTTTTTACATTAACATTAAATAAAAGGTATTTATGTCATTTTCCAACCAAAGTGGCTCCATGGGGTCCCCAAGTTGACCCATGCTTGTCTTGGTCAGCCATGACACATCCAATAAGGGTAGGACATGTTTCTAGGTCATCCCATATTAGTAAAACATTATTTTTACCTTAAACTACACTAATTACCACTAATCGCGATTAAAAACTTAATAAATTACTATTCACCAAAAATTTATTTTAATCTCATTGAACCACATTTTACTTCTTATTGACAACCATGTATGTTGGATTTTTGAAATTAAATACACAAAGGTGGAAAAATTTCATTTAAATGGAAAATCAGTTTTTATAAGTACCACTTAGTGATTTCACTATTCATTAAAAATTGAAGTTTTTCAGAAAAATTCCAAAAAATCATCCTAAGCTATATTTGATATTCCGAATTCAAAAATGAATTCCATTTTACAAAATTCAAAACATATAAGTCAAATTAATTAATTTAATAATTAATTCCCACTGTCATGACAAATAGCGTGTTTTTGTGAAACAATAAGTATCAAAAGATTGACACTAGTTTAAGTCCGATTTCAAAGTGAAATTAATTCCAACGGCCACTGTTGGATTTAATGGTAAAAATATTTTCTAATTTCACTCTAAAATAAATTCAAATAATAATCTAATCATATAAATAAATTAGATTAAAAATAGGTTTTGAATTAAAATACAACATTTACAATATTCATTAAAAAAATGAACTTTATCGGAAAGATACCAAAAATTTACACAAAGTAAATTTTGATGTCCCGATTCTAAAGAAGAGTTATATTTGGTCCAATATAAATTATAATATTGATCAAAACTATATTTAATGACGGTTCTCCGTCAAAAGGTGATAAGTAAACCCTTAGTGAAAATTAGGGTATAAATGCCTAAAATTGAATTCTTTCCGTATTTTAAGCCTTTATCTTTTATTGGGTAAATATAAAAACATTTAAAAACATATATAATCATATTTTAGTTATTTCTATCCATTCCTGCCAGTACAACGGCTACATGTTAACTACCATTTAAAATAATATTATTATGTTACTAGTGTGCAACGTAAGATTTCAATGAAACTCATCGTTGTGTATCGAGTACTCTATCGAATGTAGAAACCCCTTTTAATTAAAATTAATATTTAATTCATAAATATTAATTAATATGAAAATTATTTATTCTTTATTTACCTGGTATGTTACATCCTTCCCCCCTTTTGGTAATTGCGTCCTCGCAATTTTATTCACTTATCAAAATAAGTTGGGGTATTTATCCCTCATAGCATTTTCAGATTCCCACGTTGCCTCTTCAATCACATGGTTTTTCCACAAAACCTTTACCTGATGAATCACCGTATTCCGTAACACCTGCTCCCTGTGGTCAAGAATTTGGACTGGTTGTTCTTCATAAGATAGGTTCTCTTCCAGCTGAACTACCTCTGGACTCAAAACATGATATGGATCTCGCATATACTTCCTCAACATTGAAACATGAAAAAAATTGTGTACCTGAGATAAACTCTAAGGTAAAGCCACTCGGTAAGCAACTGATCCAAATTTATCCAGAATTTCATATGGTCCAATGAACCTTGGACTCAGCTTTCCTTTCTTACCAAATCTCATCACACTTTTCCATGGAGAAACCTTGAGAAAAACATGATCACCTACCTCGAAAGATAGATCCTTCCTCCGGTTATCCGCATAACTCTTCTGCCTGCTCTGAGCTGTTCTCATGTGTTTCTGAATCAACTGAACCTTTTCTGCCATCTATTCTACCAATTCTGGTCCCATCAACTTCCTTTCACCCACTTCATCCCAGAAAGCAGGAGTTCGACACCGCTTCCCATATAATGCCTTAAATGGTGCCATCTGTATACTAGAATGAAAACTGTTATTATATGAAAATTCAACCAAAGAAAGATGTTGGTCCCAACTTCCCTGATAATCCATCGAACAAGCTCGTAGCATATCCTCCAATGTCTGAATTGTTCGTTATGACTGCCCATCTGATTGAGGATGAAAAGCTGTACTAAAATTTAATTCAGTACCCAACGACTTCTGAAGGCCTTTCCAAAAGTTAGAAGTGAACCTGGGATCACTTTCAGATACAATGGAGAGAGGAACTCCATGTAACCTGACTATCTCTTTAAGATACAAACGGTAAAGTTGATCTGGAGAGAAAGTATCTCGTATAGCAAGGAAATGAGCAGATTTGGTCAAGCGATCAACAATAACCCAGATTGCATTATTACCTAGAGATGCCCTCGGTAATCCCACAACAAAGTCCATGGATATGTTTTCCCATTTCCACTCTGGCACTGGTAAAGGCTGAAGCATCCCTTTAGGTAACTGCCGCTCTGCTTTAACCTGCTGACAAGTCAAACACTTCACAGTAAAATCAGCAATATCTCTTTTCATTCCATCCCACCAGTAATACTCCCGCAGATCTCTGAACATCTTAGTACTGCCAGGATGAACTGAAAACGGAGAACTATGAGCCTCACATAACAACTCATTATTCAACTGTGAATCACAAGGCACACATAATCTCTTCCCAAACCTCAAAACACAAACACAAACTTATCCAAGAACTCATGGAAAATTCTATTCATAAGGTCCATGAATACATCAGGTGCATTGGTTAACCCAAAAGGCATAACTACAAATTCATAATGGCCATATCTAGTACGGAACGCAGTCTTCGGAAAGTCTGCTTCTTTTACTTTCAACTGATGGTACCCCGACCTCACGTCAATCTTTGAAAAATACTGAGCTCCCTGGAGCTAATACCACTTCATTCGAGGGCCCAACATCTGCTGAAGTTGTTGCAAAGGATTTCACCACCCCTTTCTACTTGTAGTCTGGCTGCATTCCCCCAGTTGAGTTCTTCATTGGACACTTGTTTGCATAATGACCCATTTCATTAAACTTAAAACATCTTACCGTTGGCTTTTCATTGCCTTCTTGATCATCTTCCTTACAGTTACGAGCAATATGACCAGACTTACCACACCGAAAGCACTTACCAGACTTGGATAAACATTCTCCAGGATGCATTTTACCACACTTCTCACAGGATGGATATTTGGTTTTCTTACCTCCCGGCTTCTTTGATGAATTCTTCCACTTTGTCTGCCAACTAGACCTCTTATTCTGTTGTTTGTCATAGAACACCTTATCATCGGCACACTCCATTTCCACCTTCTCAGCACATCGAACAAGTTTTTCATAACTTTTTAACTCACGAGAAGCTAAAACCCTTCGATACTTTGGCTTTAACCCTGAGTAAAAACAGTTTATTTTACTATCAAGATCTCGAATGAAGTTCAGAGCATACCTTGCTAATCGAGTGAACTTTTCTTCATAAGCATCCACTGAATCATCCTCCTGCCTCAATTCTAAGAACTGTCTTTCCATCCTAAGACGAACCACCTTAGGAAAACATTTCTCAAGAAACATACCTTTGAATTCGTCCTAGTGAAGATCCTCAATCTCATCACTATCCCTGATATTTTTCACCATCGACCACCACTGATCAGCTTCACCTTCAAAACGGTAAACAGCAAGACTAACCTTTTGATGTTCTGAACACCCCATGACATCAAAAATCTTATCCAGTGCTTTAATCCACCCTTCAGCTTGCATAGGGTCAGATGATCCTCTAAATTATGGGGGATGTTGCCTCATGAAGTGTTCCACCACTGACATGTTCCTCTGTGGTTGATCTGGCTGATCTCGTGCATGGATACCACCACCATTTATAGCCTGAGTCAAATGTGCCATCACTGCAACAAACTGTTCAGTTCTGATTCCGACCATCTCAGGTTGCTGATTTGGAAGGTTGTCTTCCTCCTGATGTCGTCCCAACATAGCTTCTTTGTTTCCTCTGCGGAAAACCATTCTGAACACAGAAATATCTTAGGCGAAGCAACATCGTAATCTGTAAATGCTATATCATTTCAATCATATCATAAATTAACTTATAATTTAACAATTTTCTAACTCCTAAAGTTGTCTAAACCGACCTCTGATACCAACTATAAGTCCCCAGCCTTAAACCCTACTTAATATTGAATTAAATGAATAATTCACATTGAGGATCTTTTCAGGTTTAGAGTTTTAGAGAATTAGAACATAACTATTACATCTCAAAAGATTACAAAGTAGACACTTCTACTAAGTTGCCATACAAAAACTCTTAAAAGGAAATATGTCTAGTTCCATGTCTTATATAGCATGACATTCCCTTGATCCCATCCTTGACCTTATTCCACTTTAAGTCCTGTGAAAAACATTTCGAAAAAAACATGGGGTGAGCATAAAAAGCTCATTAAGGGATACACAAAGAATGAAAACTGTTACTTTTTCAAACATCAAGTAAACCATGTATACTCTAACAAAGTAATACCTTCACCATCATGAAGTAGTAAAAACTCTTCACTGAATAAAGTATCATTACTTACCTTTTTGTAACCAAAGGATTACCATAAAACCCATATAAAGAACACATAGCATATATAAAGGTAAATTGGGACATAAACATACCTAAGTGGAATAACCATACGGTCGACTTCCACACATATCACTTAATGGAATAGCCATACGGCCAATTTCCATACATACTTTATGGAATAGCCATACGGCCGACTTCCATACCCAATGCATTGGAGGTGATAATGTAACCACCCGTCCTGGTATTCACGGCACCACCCGTCATATGGTTTATAACGTAACCACCCGTTAAAATTTCCAAGTACCAATATAAAATCATAAAACATAAAACCAATATAAAGGAATGATAACATTTCCACATCAAAATATATCATAATATAATCCTTTATCAAACCCATTTTCAATACCAAAATACATAAAAGAGTATATGGTATTTATTTTATTTTAAAAACATTATGGGTTGTTAAGGAAGCCAAAGACCAAATAATACTCACGGTAGCGGAAAAGGTCGTTGTCACCGCGTACGTTAAAAAAATATTCTTTTTTGTCATTTAGTAAAATTATTCATAGAAAAAGATTCCTTTTGTATAAAAGTAAAAGTAAAAGGAGTTTATACACCGTATAAAATAAAGTTGGGTATAAAACGAAATATGCCTCAATGAAAGGAGATTGAGACGAAGTCCCTTACCTTGGGTCCGACTTGACTCGATTGTTCTTTAACGTCCTGAATAATAAACTTGAGTTAATTTATACTTGATTAAGAACCTTTTTAAAGTTCATTATTCCTTTTATATCACTTATTTCCATGTTATAAACATTATGTAACCATTTAAGTTAATAATGTTTGTTTTGTCGATATTTGGTTCTTAAGTCGAAAGTGGACATCTTACAATTACATGTTGTTCATGTGGTCAAAGTTTCTTTATATCTAGAATGACATTCCTGATTTGGATATCATATATATCATATATATCCAGCATATACATGTATTTATAATATTACATAATCATTTAGAGGTAAGAAATGAAATGCACCGTTCATGGAGACGGTAAGACGTACGTACGCATGAACGCTAATTTCATTTCTTTGTCATATTAATGGAATTAAAACTAAATGAGAGGTATGTATATTTTAATTCCAGAATTATATTCATCATTTATATATATCATTCATTATATATATATCCATTATATACATGTACTTTTAATAGTACATTACATTTGGGGATAAGAAAGGAAATGCACCGTTTATGGGGACGGTAAGCCGTACGTACGCATGAACGCTACTTTCATTTCTATCTCATACTTTATTGGAAAGAAATAATAATGATATAGAGGTATATTATAATTCCATTATAACATCATATATAATAACTTTAAATCCATCCTTTACACGTCCCACATATGGCATTAACGAATCACATCACTTTGAGGGGGCGGTAGTCCGCACTTCCTTAAATGAAGATATCGTGTTTACCCATAATGGAAACCATAAAGGTATTCCCAAAATTAAAAATACAGAAGATTAAAGAAAACATAAACATATTATATATCATATATAAATATAGTGACATCTTAATGGCCACCTTTTAAGTTGTTAAAGGAATGTTGAACAATCATCGTTTCGGGAGGCATAAATTCACCATCCACGGAAACAGTATATTCTTTACCCATTAGATGAAGGTGTGTGTAAGTGTAGCTAGAATACTTCTTATAACAAAATCCTAGTATATTTAAGATACTGGATTTGTTATAAAATAAATAAATAAAAAGAGTTTAGGGGGTTGGAGAAGCAAAATAATACAGAATGACTCAAGTGAAGACATTACCTCAAAATCGGGCAACTCCCTTTGGTTTGAGCCCAAAGGCATACTTGGGAGGACTTCTTCCCAAAGTGAGGCTTCAAAGAGTAATAGAAGGAAGGGGAGAGACAAAATGGGCAGGGTTTGGCTGATCCAAAGGCTTTGGGAGTGTGGGTAAGGTGGTATAGGTGGGGGCCTTTTTAAGAGGAGAGGAGGGGCACTTTTAAAAAGTAAAGAAATATTACTTTATTTGAAAATGTGTTTCGGTTTTAAAAGGTCCCACATTGATATAATTCGTGGATAAGGTGATAGGGGTTCTACATCCACCCATACAATAAGTTTTTGACATGTGTAGTTCATAGATTTTACATTATCTTTCCATTTTATTTAAATCGTCAAATAATGATGTCATCACTGCATCTTTATTATGTCATAAATAATTTAATTTATTTAATGTATAAAAATTATAAAAAAATAGTATGATGTAGTAAATCCTTTTAGATTTCCAATTACTATTTATAATAAAAATTCTGACTTGTATAACCCCATTTAAAAATTGTTTTAGTAAAACATATCATGTTTGTGCCATTTTTTACATTAACATTAAATAAATGGTATTTATGTCATTTCCCAACCAAAGTGGATCCATGGGGTCCCCAAGTTGACCCATGGCTTGTCTTGGTCGGCCATGACACATCAAATAAGGGTAGGACATGTGTCTAGGTCATCTCATATTATTAAAACATTATTTTTACCTTAAACTACACTAATTACCACTAATCGCGATTAAAAACTTATTAAGTTACTATTTACCAAAAAATTATTTTAATATCATTGAACCACATTTTACTTCTTAGTGAAAACCATGTATGTCGGATTTTTTAAATTCAATACACAAAGGTGGCAAAATTTCATTTAAATGGAAAATCAGTTTTTATAAGTACCACTTAGTGATTTCACTATTCATCAAAAATTGAAGTTTTTCAGAAAAATTACAAAAATTCACCCTAAGATATATTTGATATTCCGAATTCAAAAATGAAGTCCATTTTAAAAAATTCAAAACATATAATTCAAATTAATTAATTTAATAATTAATTCCCGCTGTCATGACAAATAGCGTGTTTTTGTGAAACAATAAGTATCAAAAGATTGACACTAGTTTAAGTCCGATTTCAAAGTGAAATTAATTACAACAACCACTATTGGATTTAATGGTAAAAATATTTTCTAATTTAACTCTAAAACCAATTCAAATAATAATCTAATCATATAAATAAATTAGATTAAAAAGAGGTTTTGAATTAAAATACAACATTTACAATATTCATTAAAAAAATGAACTTTATCGGAAAGATACCAAAAATTTACACAAAGTAAATTTTGATGTACCGATTCTAAAGAAGAGTTATATTTGGTCCAATATAATTTATAAGATTGATCAAAACTATATTTAATGGTGGTTCGCCGTCAAAAGGTGATAAGTGAACCCTTAGTGAAAATTAGTGTATAAATGCCTAAAATTGAATTCTTTCCGTATTTTAATCCTTTATCTTTTATTGGGTAAATATAAGAACATTTAAAAACATATATAATCATATTTTAGTTATTTCTATCCATTCCCGCCAGTACAATGGCTACATGTTAACTACCATTTAAAATAATATTATTATATTACTAGTGTGTAACGTAAGATTTCAATGAAACTCATCGTTGTGTATTGAGTACGCTATCGAATGTAGAAACCCATTTTAATTAAAATTAATACTTAATTCGTAAATATTAATTAATATGAAAATTCTTTATTCTTTATTTACCTGGGATTTTACATCCTTCCCCCCTTTTGGGAATTGTGTCCTCGCAATTTTATTCACTTATCAAAATAAGTGGGGGTATTTATCCCTCATAGCATTTTCAGATTCCCGCGTTGCCTCTTCAGTCACATGGTTTTTCCACAAAACCTTTACCTGATGAATCACCTTATTCTGTAACACCTGCTCCCTGTGGTCAAGAATTTGGATTGGTTGTTCTTCATAAGATAGGGTCTCTTCCAGCAGAAGTACCTCTGGACTAAAAAATGAGATGGATCTGGCATATACTTCCTCAACATTGAAACATGAAAAACATTGTGTACCTGAGATAAACTCGGAGGTAAAGCCACTCGGTAAGCAACTGATCCAAATTTCTTTAGAATTTCATATGGTCCAATGAACCTTGGACTCAGCTTTCCTTTCTTACCAAATCTCATCAAACTTTTCCATCGAGAAACCTTGAGAAAAACATGATCACCTACCTCGAAAGATAGATCCTTCCTCCGGTTATCCGCATAACTATTATGCCTGCTCTGAGCTGTTCTCATGTGTTTCTGAATCAACTGAACCTTTTCTGCCATCTCTTCTACCAATTCTGGTCCCATCAACTTCCTTTCACCCACTTCATCCCAGAAAGATGGTGTTCGACACCGCTTCCCATATAACGCCTTAAATGGTTCCATCTGTATACTTGAATGAAAACTGTTATTATATGAAAATTCAAAAAAAGAAAGATGTTGGTCCCAACTTCCCTGATAATTCATCGAACAAGCTCGTAGCATATCCTCCAATGTCTTAATTGTTCGTTCTGACTGCCCATCTGATTGAGGATGAAAAGCTGTACTAAAATTTAATTCAGTACCCAACGACTTCTGAAGGCCTTTCCAAAAGTTATAAGTGAACCTGGGATCACGGTCAGATACAATGGAGTGTGGAACTCCATGTAACCTGACTATCTCTTTAAGATACAAACGGGAAAGTTGATCTAGAGATAAAGTATCTCGTATAGCAAGGAAATGAGCAGATTTGGTCAAGCGATCAACAATAACCCAGATTGCATTATTACCTCGAGATGTCCTCGGTAATCCCACAACAAAGTCCATGGATATGTTTTCCCATTTCCACTCTGGAACTGGTAAAGGCTGAAGCATCCCTTTAGGTAACTTCCGCTCTTCTTTAACCTACTGACAAGTCAAACACTTCACAGTAAAATCAGCAATATCTCTTTTCATTCCATCCCACCAGTAATACTCCCACAGATCTCTGTACATCTTAGTACTGTCAGGATGAACTGAAAACGGAGAACTATGAGCCTCACATAACAACTCATTCTTCAACTATGAATCACAAGGCACACATAATCTCTTCCCAAAACTCAAAACACAAACACAAACTTATCCAAGAACACATAGAAAATTCTATTCATAAGTTCCATTAAAACAGCAGGTGCATTGGTTAACCCAAAAGGCATAACTACAAATTCATAATGGCCATATCTAGTACGGAACCCAGTCTTCGGAACGTCTGCTTCTTTTACTTTCAACTGATGGTACCCCGACCTCAAGTCAATCTTCGAAAAATACTAAGCTCCCTGGAGCTGATACAACTTCATTCGATGGCCCAACATCTACTGAAGTTGTTGCAAAGGATTTCACCACCCCTTTCTTCTTGTAGTCTGGCTGCATTCCCCCAGTTGATTTCTTCGTTGGACACTCATTTGCATAATGTCCCATTTCATTACACTTAAAACATCTTACCGTTGGCTTTTCATTGCCTGCTTGATCATCTTCCTTACAGTTACGAGCAATATGACCAGATTTACCACACCGAAAGCACTTACCAAACTTGGATAAACATTCTCCAGGATGCATTTTACCACACTTCTCACAGGATGGATATTTGGTTTTCTTACCTCCCTGCTTCATTGATGAATTCTTCCCCTTTGCCTGCCAACTAGACCTCTTATTATGTTGTTTGTCATAGAACACCTGATCATCAGCAAACTCCATTTCCACCTTCTCCGCACATCTAACAAGTTTTTCATAACTTTAGAACTCATGAGAAGCTAAAGCCCTTCGATACTTTGGCTTTAGCCCTGATTAAAAACGATTTATTTTACTATCAAGATATCGTATGAAGTTCAGAGCATACCTTGCCAATCGAGTGAACTTTTCTTCATAAGCAGCCACTGAATCATCCTCCTGCCTCAATTCTAGGAACTGTTTTTCCATCCTAAGACGAACCACCTTAGGAAAATATTTCTCAAGAATCCTACCTTTGAATTCTTCCCAGTGACGATCCTCAATCTCATCACTATCCCTGATATTTTTCACCATCGACCACCACTGATCAGCTTCACCTTCAAAACGGTAAACATCAAGACTAACCTTTTGATGTTCTGAACACCCCATGACATCAAAAATCTTCTCCAGTGCTTTAATCCACCCTTCAGCTTGCACAGGGTCAGATGATCATCTGAATAATGCGGGATGTTTCCTCATGAAGTGTTCCACCACTGACATGTTCCTATGTGGTTGATCTGGCTGATCTCGTGCATGGATACCACCACCATTTATAGCCTGAGTCAACTATGCCATCGCGGCAACAAATTGTTCAGTTCTGATTCCGACCATCTCAGGTTGCTGATTTGGAAGGTTGTCTTCCTCCTGATGTCGTCCCAACATAGCTGCTTTGTTTCCTCTGCGGAAAACCATTCTGAACACAGAAATATCTTAGGCGAAGCAACATGGTAATCTGTAAATGCTATATCATTTCAATCATATCATAAATTAACTTATAATTTAACAATTTTCTAACTCCTAAAGTTGTCTAAACCGACCTCTGATACCAACTATAAGGCCCTAGCCTTAAACCCTACATAATATTGAATAAAATGAATAATTCACATTGAGGATCTTTTCAGGTTTAGAGTTTTAGATAATTAGAACATAACTATTACATCTCAAAAGATTACAAATTAGACACTTCTACTAAGTTGCCATAAAAAAATCTTAAAAAGAAACATGTATAGTTCCATGTCTTATATAGAATGACATTCCCTTGATCCCATCCTTGAACTTATTCCACTTTAAGTCCTGTGAAAAACATTTCGAAAAAAACTTGGGGTGAGCATAAAAAGCTCAGTAAGGGATACACAAAGAATGAAAACTGTTACTTTTTCAAACATCAAGTAAACCATGTATACTCTAACAAAGTAATACCTTCGCCATCATGAAGTAGTAAAAACTCTTCACTGAATAAAGTATCATTAATTACCTTTTTGTAACCAAAGGATTACCATAAAACCCATATAAAGAACACATAGCATATATAAAGGTAACTTGGGACATAAACATACTTAAGTGGAATAACCATACAGTCGACTTCCACACATATCACTTAATGGAATATCCATACGACCAATTTCCATACATACTTAATGGAATAGCCATACGGCCGACTTCCATACCCAATGCTTTGGAGGTTATAACGTAACCACCCATCGTGGTATTCATGGCACCACCCGTCATATGGTTTATAACATAACCACCCGTTAAAATGTCCAAGTACCAATATAAAATCATAAAACATAAAACCAATATAAAGGAATGATAACATTTCCACATCACAATATATCATAATAGAATCCTTTATCAAAACCATTTTCAATACCAAAATACATAAAAGAGTATATGGTATTTCTTTTATTTTAAAAACATTACGGCTTGTTGAGGAAGCCAAAGACCATATAATACTCGCGGCAGCGGAAAAGGTCGTTGTCGCCGCGTACGTTAAAAAAACATTCCTTTTTGTCGTTTAGTAAAATGCTTCGTAGAAAAAGATTCCTTTTGTATAAAAGTAAAATTCAAAGGAGTTTATACACCGTATAAAATAAATCTGTGTATAAAACGAAATATGCCTCAATGAAAGGAGATTGAGACGAAGTCCCTTACCTTGGGTCCGACTTGACTCGATCGTTCTTTAACGTCCTGAATAATAAACATGAGTTAATTTCTACTTGATTAAAAACCTTTTTAAAGTTCATTATTCCTTTTATATCACTTATTGTCATGTTATAAACATTATGTAACCATTTATGTTAATAATGTTTGTTTTGTCGATATTTGGTTCTTAAGTCGAAAGTGGACTTCTTACAATTACATGTTGTTCGTGTGGTCAAAGGTTCTTTATATCCAGAATGACATTCCTGATTTGGATATCATATATATCATATATATCCATAATATACATGTATTTATAATATTACATAATCATTTAGAGGTAAGAAATGAAATGCACCATTCATGGAGACGGTAAGCCATATGTACGCATGAACGCTACTTTCATTTCTTTGTCATATTAATGGAATTAAAACTAAATGAGAGGTATGTATATTTTAATTCCAGAATTATATTCATCATTGAGATATATCATTCATTATATATATATCCATTATATACATGTACTTTTAATAGTACATTACATTTGGGGATAAGAAATGAAATGCACCATTCCTGGAGATGGTAAGTCGTACGTACACATCAATGCTACTTTAATTTCTATCTCATAATTTATTGGAAAGAAATAATAATGATATAGAGGTATATTATAATTCCAATATAACATCATATATAATAACTTTAAATCCATCCTTTACACGTCCCACATATGGCATTAACGAATCACATCACTTTGAGGGGGCGGTAGTCCGCACTTCCTTAAATGCAGATATCGTGTTTACCCATAATGGAAACCATAAAGGTATTCCCAAAATGAAAAATACAGAAGCTTAAAGAAAACATAAACATATTATATATCATATATAAATATAGTGACATCTTAATGTCCACCTTTTAAGGTTTTAAAGGAATGTTGAACAATCATCGTTTCGGGAGGCATAAATTCACCATCCACGGAAACAGTATGTTCTTTAACCATTAGATGAAGGTGTGTGTAAGTGTAGCTCAAATACTTATTATAATGACATCCTAGTATATTTAAGATACTTGATTTGTTACAAAAGAAATAAATAAAAAGAGTTTAGGGGGTTGGAGAATCAAAATAATACAAAATGACTCAAGTGAAGACATTACCTCAAAATCGGGTAACTCCCTTTGGTTTGAGCCCAAAGGCTTCCTTGGGAAGACTTATTCCAAAGGTTAGGCTTCAAGGAGTAATATAAGGAAGTAGAGAGACAAAATGGGCAGGGGTTGGCCGAGCCAAAGGCTTTGGGAGTGTGGGTAAGGTGGTAGAGGTGGGGCCTTTTATAAGAGGAGAGGAGGGGCACTTTTGGAAGGTAAAGAAATATTACTTTATTTGAAAATGTGTTTCGGTTTTAAAAGGTCCCACATTGATATAATTTGTGGCTAAGGTGATACGGGTTCTAAATCCACCCATACAATAAGTTTTGGACATGTTTAGTTCATATAGTTTACATTATCTTTCCATTTTATTTAAATCGTCAAATAATGATGTCATCACTGCATCTTTCTTATGTCGTAAATAATTTAATTTATTTAATGTCTAAAAATTATAAAAAAAATACTATGATGTAGGAAATAATTTAATCTTTCCAATGACTATTTATAATCAAAAATATGACTTGTATAACCCCATTTAAAAATTGTTTTAGTAAAATATATCATGTTTGTGCCATTTTTTACATTAACATTAAATAAAAGGTATTTATGTCATTTTCCAACCGAATTGGCTCCATAGGGTCCCCAAGTTGACCCATGGCTTTTCTTGGTCGGCCATGACACATAAAATAAGGGTAGGACATGTTTCTAGGTCATCTCATATTATTAGAACACTATTTTTACCTTAAACTACACTAATTACCACTAGTCGCAATTAAAAACATAATAAGTTACTATTCACCAAAAAATTATATTAATCTCATTGAACCACATTTTACTTCTTAGTGACAACCATGTATGTTGGATTTTTTAAATTCAATACACAAAGGTGGAAAATTTTCATTTAAATGGAAAATCAGTTTTTATAAGTACCACTTAGTGATTTCACTATTCATCAAAAATTGAAGTTTTTCAGAAAAATTCCAAAAATTCATTCTAAGCTATATTTGATATTCCGAATTAAAAAATGAAGTCCATTTCAAAAAATTCAAAACATATAAGTAAAATTAATTAATTTAATAATTAATTCCTGCTGTCATGACAAATAGCGTGTTTTGTGAAAATAATAAGTATCAAAAGATTGACACTAGTTTAAGTTTGATTTCAAAGTGAAATTAATTACAATGACCACTATTGGATTTAATGGTAAAAATATTTTCTAATTTCACTCTAAAATCAATTCAAATAATAATCTAATCATATAAATAAATTATATTAAAAAGAGGTTTTGAATTAAAATACAACATTTACAATATTCATTAAAAAAATGAACTTTATCGGAAAGATACCAAAAATTTACACAAAGTAAATTTTGATGTCCTGATTCTAAAGAAGAGTTATATTTGGTCCAATAGAATTTATAGGATTTATCAAAACTATATTTAATGACGGTTCTCCGTCAAAAGGTGATAAGTGAACCCTTAGTGAAAATTAGGGTATAAATGCCTAAAATTGAATTCTTTCCGTATTTGAAGCCTTTATATTTTATTGGGTAAATATAAAAACATTTAAAAACATATATAATCATATTTTAGTTATTTATATCCATTCCTGCCAGTACAACGGCTACATGTTAACTACCATTTAAAATAATATTATTATATTACTAGTGTGCAACGTAAGATTTCAATGAAACTCATCGTTGCGTATCGAGTACACTATCGAATGTAGAAACCCCTTTTAATTAAAATTAATATTTAGTTCTTAAATATTAATTAATATGAAAATTCTTTATTCTTTATTTACCTGGGATGTTACACTTCTAACTAGTTCTTTGAACAGTGGTATTGTCTTTGGGTGACTCTTATGATAGTATAACTATAGTAGAAGTTGAAAAGTTATAGATAAGTACTTAAACATGTTAGGTTTGTAAAACATAGCAACATGATCGACTAGAAGGATAGTTTTCATTATATTAATGAGATAGAGTTTCTATAGAACTAGCATGGTGAGGAAAACCCTTACATCGATCAAGTGTATAATATGCCCAATGTTTGACCGTGTGAGGAACCAGTGAGAGATTAATCATACTAATAAGTGATGCAAAATTAAGAAATGCCAAGGGAGTCTACTGGTGGGTACTCTTGGTGTAGTTCTATATAATTATATTCTGAAAATGAATGTTGGTAGATCCTATTATAGGATAGCTTGAGCAAGCTCACACCAGGAAAGGTAAATCTTGGACTTATTGGTTCAGCATCATAGATAATCATTTATCAGAAATAATTTATATTCCCTAATGTTTTTATATAATATTCAATTTATAGGGTTATAACCTTGTCAATTGTGTAAGAGAATATCTTCATAACTGATAATAATATACCCCTGAATCTCTTGGAGAACAATGAGAATATGGGTAATGGAAAAAATAGGGGAAAATTTTTATAACTCCATTATACTCTTGGTCATATTTGGGGGGCCAAAACCTAGAATTCCAATGGTTATTCCATCTTCCTATGGGCCATGGCACGTTGGGTGGTTGATAATCCTTATCCCTATGATTATTAGAGTTAAAAATCAGCATTACCTTCTAATTTTATTATGTTTCAAAATACATGTTTGATAATCTATGATGAATTTTTTGTTATTCATTACGTATAGTTTACTTATATAAATATGGAGATCCTCATGGAATATATTGGGGTTAAAACCAACATAATGGGGTCTCTTATGGTGGATCTTTCTTCCAGCACCCTAGCCCTCAACCCCCTTATGAGCATAGTGGATGCCCATGATGAAGTAGTCGGAGAGATGAGGCCTCCAAAGGAAAGAGAAATTGTTGAATACTTTGAAGAAATTAATATTATACTCTCATAACCAATGTATATATTTGATATATCTATTGGTTTCAACTATATCCAATCTACTATGTCAGTACACAGTGAGTTGATCCCTCTAGAACAGGGGTGACCTGGCTAGCCAAAGGGCCCTTAGTCTCTTACAACCACCCTAGTGAATACTAGGTCATGAATACTACACAAAAGCTCTATATTCCAATGCTGTAATACCTTTCTCCTAATCGGGGATAAGTATGGGATCTTGGGAACCAACTACTAAATAGGAATTGACTTTTACACTATAAAATTGTCAAATTTTTTCACATAAGGAAATCAGGGGGTAGTGGGGTAGACAATCATGAATTGGTTGGTGGCTTATCACCTTAGAGTAGAATCCATCCCATTCCAATTAATTAGTTGGTTGGATAGATGTGATCACTTATCTAATGCCTGGGGAACCTAGGGACTAGCGGGGTAGACTATCATGTGTTCCATGTGTAGGTTTGGGACTTCATAGTTGAGTATGTATGATTCTAGTTGAAATAGTTCACTGTAACCTAGAACGATTCGATCATTTCCGGGGTCACATCTATTCAAATATTAATATAAGATTATTCTCAGATTTTGAAGAAAATATAGCAAAAAATATTCATCTTCTCTTCTAAGGAAGAGGCTATTAATCACCTAGGGGTTCAACAAGGCATTGATTAGGTATATTTTTTTCTTGTAACATTCTATATATTGGAATTAATATATGATAATGGTTGGATACAAGTATGGATGGTCGACTTCTAACCCTTGGTGGAGGTGGAACTGATGAATCAATTCAGATAATGAGGAATCAACGAATTAACTAACTAGAGGCGAGCTAAAATTGGGTAGTCTATCACATGTGTAGAACTATATGTGGAATTTTTTATAATAATAATGGATAGAGTCCTATATATGTATGAACCTCATATTTGTTAGTTTCCAATAAAAAAAATATTATTATTTTAATACATGCATTGAATATTCATCTTACTCATATTAATGGAATGATCAAATTATAATATCTAATCCCATTAGAGTTATGACTTATATTGCAAAAAAGAGATAATAAGAAGATAGTGTAATTATAAGAGAGTTCTGTATAAAATTGGATTCATTTAAGATTATAATTTTTCTTCAATCACCATTTGACACCAATGGTGATGAGGAGTCAGATTGGGGCGATTCCTAGGGTTTGGTGTTGTATCAATGTATATAATTCATGATATTTTAAAACTAAGGGTTCTAGAATTCCACTTGAGATTTTGGAATGTGAAAAAAGGTAAAATTCGACTCAATGAAATTGAGCTAATGGGTTGGGAAGGTAGATACAGTGGGGATGACTATTGATGGTATTTGAGATAAGGGTTCCACTATCATACTACTAAAAATGTATCCTATGGGATGTGTGTTTTGGATGGGTGGAGGGCCTCTGTGGAATTATACCATCAAAATAGGTGTTTCAATTTAGAGAGGATTGAAATGGTTGTCCTATGTATAGTACACAAGATAGTAGGTGGAACATTCTCTCATTGATTCCTCATTGAATGGTATATAATTTGGACATGAGAGATGGATGATAATTCAAATAAAGGGGGAAAATTATGTTAATGCCTTGGAAGGATGGACATGTAGTGTTCTAGAACTATAATGGATTCACCACCATGTATTAATTAAATTTATGGGAAAAACAAATATATGGAAGGTGTGAAGTCATGTGAGGCATGAAAAATTTCCAACCAAGTGAGAGTTAACAGAATGTTATTATATTGAGCTCCTCATAAAAGATTAAGCAGTTACTCTATGTTATAGATTATGGTTGTATAACATTAACCAAAATGGGGAGAATGGTTTTAGATCCCATAACATGGAATATGGGTTGTTCCTTTTTCATTCATGTAGCTAGGACCAAATGTAAAATGTGTAAGGTCATGATGCTTGGACCATAGGAAGTGAGATAGTCTTTTTGATTGGAGTAGAACAAACCTGAAATTATTGTGGAGGACCTAGAGGGGTCCAATGCTAACACAAATAATGTCTCCAAAAGGGGGGATTTTATAAGTGGGATTGATATAAGTTGTTCAAGCCTCACAATATTTTCTTTGAAATGAGAATCATGAAACACATAGTTCAATTTTTGTGAGGTAGATTACCAACACTAAAAGTGGTGCATAGTCAAAGGCCAATGTGATATTGGGGTGTCCCCTTGGGTGAGAAAAAATATATCATAGAGTTTTAAGTCACATGATTGGTATTTCATGTAGAGGTTAGCATAATATAGTGAGGATGTTGAACAAGTAGTTTAAATTAATATGATAAGTATGAGAAACATGAAGTTTAACATTAAGAAAAAAATATATATTGGATATGTAGTTTCACATCAATTAGTGAGGATGAGAAATGGACTTCCCAACCATATTGATGATGAAAATCAACCTACAAACTCCAAATATCATGTGAATCATGATCGGTGTTAGAATAAAAAGATTAACGGGGTATTTATTAATCTATATGAGATTGTTGAAAATTGTTGACTAGGTTGGGGTCAAGATGTTACAATAACCACTTGAGGTCCAATAGAAGTTGGGGGACAATTTGGTGAGATTCCATGGGTTTGGTACCCCATACTAATATACAATATGGTATATGAGAGTAACAAAAATGGTTTTATGATTCAATTTGAGAAGAATGGAATGGAATGGGGTAAATCATGACCTAGAGATTTTATATTTCATGGGGGTGATAGTTAGGTCAAGGGTGACTATTAACCTCATATGGGATACAACTTCCCCTACTATATATTAATGTCTGGAGCTAGAAACATTTGGTTTGATCACTAACCAGGTCATAAAAACATGGGACCGATCATTTTTATTAAATGAAATCTATCATGGAGTGTTCCCTAGATAAGAGTAATTCTTATTTAGGGTTGTGTTATAATTTTAGGGCATCCAATTTTGATGTTAAAGTTTAAGGATGAATTCAAGACTCTGTAAAATAAATTGTAAATATAGATTTTAATACATAAGAGGATTCTATGGAATGAATCGGATTTTGTTTCATATGTTAGGAATATTTAGGTGGTATTCTAGGATTTATGGACTCTAAAAACTTGAAGAAATATGGGAGGCTAAATCATGCCTTTAGGAAACTAGATTGGCCTCTTATTCTATAGATTTTATGATAATCAAGATAGAACAAAGGTGAATTGAGTTTTTCAATATTTTTTGAAATAATTCTGAAGTGTAATATAAAAATCAATATTAACACAAATGATCTCCTAAGGTGAAGAGGCATTGTTTATGGTCATGACGTCTTGAATGAAGGGTGATACAATTTTCAACTCATGTTTTATGGATGAATAGTGAGGTGGCATACATGGAAGCATGAAAAGATACAACTAGATAGTAATTTATATCCAATTCCATTAAATAAAAAACCTAGATGGTGTGCACATTTTTTTAGTTCATGATTCTTGGAGTATAGGGGTTGTAGTTTTATGGTCACAGAATAAGGAACAAGTACATGTAATATATTATAATGTTTCAATGATGTGATTTTATGTTGAATAAATTAATATATCTAGAACTGAGAATAGGGGTGAGGTATTTTCTCTAATTTTCTCCTGAACTAATTGATTTATGGAGCACAGTAAAGATCTTTTTTTGTCTTGATAATAATTCCTACAAGATGTGTTCTTGTTTAATTAGTTCTATAATGTCTCCCCTAGCTGTGGAGGGGAATCATATAGAAAGTATGATTAAATATTTTGAGGTCACCAATTTTGGGTACTCAAACTAATGGCCCTTTATTCCTCATTCCTAGGGATGTTTAATGTTGTTACATTCAAAATATAAGATGATATAGTTTAAGGTCATAAATTATTGTCTTAAAGGGATATTGAGGTTTAATTTCACATAGATTTGATCTGGATATGCCACCATTTGAATTTCATGGAGCTTCCACTAATGGTAAAGCAGTCCTTATTATAGGAAGAAAAGGAAAATCCTATAATTAGTTGGAGAAAAAACATGAAAACACAGGTTAAATTCAAGTTAAGAGGCATATATTTTAGGGCTATGATGTTTGTACTAGTGTATTTTTATAATTAATGGTAATATAGATATGTCATTGAGGTGATGGAAAACAAATGGTTGGTCCCATGATGTTTTATTCAGGCATCTAAATGTACACAGTGAAATTGGAATCAAACTACACATAGTTATAATGGGAAAGATGATGTGATTAATGATCAACACCAATAAAGGGGAATCCCCTCATCGGGGGACCATATGAATCACAAATTGAAATGTCATGTGTTCAAAATTAAACATGAAATTTAATGTCTTGTGGTGAAGACCATGAACACTTAGTTTAACATCATATAGTGAATATAAAGTGGGGATTTCTACAGATAAATCCACAAAACATTGACTAAAGAAGTGTGTTGATATTTTTACAGCATGAAAGGTATAAAAACTATAATAGAATAGAGGGTGATGGGGGATCAATTCCACACATACATCCTTAGGATAAATTGAACCTGGTTTATGTTCAGGATCCTCAACCCAAAATGTTTCATAATTTTGAGATCACATGGTCTTGACAAGGTGGAATAATAGTTTAAGTCCATTGAGTAAATACCGATGGTTTGAGAAAACATATTTATCTTCAGAAAAAACCATCATGAATAGAGGGATACATAACCTAGAATATCAATGATATAATAAGCAATATGACAATATGGAAACACACAATGTTTTAAATCATGATTCAAGGACTTCTGTTTACTTATACATTATGGTCCTTGTAGCCTGGACACTCTCTATTTGAGTGAAACATCACTTTAATGCACAAAAGGAGGGTATAAGAAGCTTAACCAAAGTGTGTTTAGGATCAGAGTAAGTTATAGAAGATGAAAGTTTTTTTTGGACTTGAGATATAAGATACCAGTATCATTACATATCCCATGAAATTTAAATCAAGACACATGTATTTCAAGAATGGGTGATATTGTAAGGTATCAAAATTAAAGGCACTTTTGTAAGGATCAGTATCCCAAAAAGAAGGGAAGTGAAAAACTAGTTGGGTTCTCTGGTAGAATAGAGTGTCTAATACTCGATATAGATAAAAAAATGATTCACTACCATGATAATTAGGGGGAGTGCATAATGTTTTTATGGTTGGGACCAGTATGGAGGATCCATGATTTACAACCTATCAAATAAAATGGGAATCAAGACAAAAAAATTTATACTAATAGGTGGGGTGGCATATGACTAGTAATATGATCTAAGTTAAAACCCTCTAGATAAAGGATTTAAGGCATCATATTGTTTTATGTCATATAATAGGGACTAAACTTTGCATTTCATCTTTACACAGAGAAGTTGATGAACACAAAATTTAATGTCTTGTGGTTAGGAAGAGAACATGTAGTAAAATTCAATTCTGAAAGAACATTAGGGTGACTAATTTTTTAGTTCTCAATTCTTTAATTACATGTGGATGATATTTTATATTCTATATAATGGGAAAGTAAAATAATTTCCCAAAAAATCCCAACTCTATTCAAACAATCTTAGATTGATATGAACACTGATTAGGGTTATGTTTCTTAGAAAAACGTGTGAGGAGATCTATACAGTATATAGGTAAGGAAAAACCCAATAGGAATTGAAAATACAACTTAGTAATTTTAAAAAAAACCTTGTATGGTACAAAAGGGGGGTTATGAACTTTTAAGTGATAATATACGGATAATGAGAGTGTCCTACTCCTGAACATGGAATGCCTCAACAATGTTGTGGAAAATCAACCCAACACCCCCAATCCCACATGTTTTACGATTGGTGTAGTAAAGAAAAGTAGGGTTAGATCACCTATAGAACATGAGGGTGCAGAACTAAGATGATTGGTCCATTATCAAAATATTGAATCAACCCTAAAGGAGACCCATCAAAAAGAGGAATACCGGGGGAAACCCAATTGGACCGATATACAATATCATCAATACTGAACGAAATAGGGGGAAACACCAAGAAAATTAGAGTTTTCCAGAAAAAATTTCCTTTATCGGTAGTATATTGAGACTTTATGGATCTAAACCAATAATTCATCAAAACAGTTAAATGTTACATTTTGAACATGTATTCTAAATGAAGGATTCATCACTACATTGTCAATGATAAGGAAAACAAACTAGGGCTGACCGTTGAACTTGTTCAAATCATGGGACCACCCATGTCGCTGAAAAGATTCCTCTGAGTTTTTTAACCAAGATGGGAGGTGGGTCCATTTTGGAATTGATTCATTATATTAGTATTCTCCATTTTTAAATGGGAGGTTTATGGGGATCCAAAATAGTGAATACATGAAGTGTAAAATAAAATTGTATTGTATTTTTGTAAAATTCCAACATTGTGAGTACTATATCATCATAAATTTAATCACATTTAAGAGATGTGTCAATATAGATGAGGTTAAAAAAATATTCTAAAATTTTTTACATCTCATTTTGAGGTGAGATTAAGAAACCAGGTATATGTGCTTAGTGTACAATGAAACATCAACGGTGACAAAATAGAATTTTTGGATGGTCTATAAACAAGGTTTTTATATGTCCCATGATATCCCATCTAGTTAGAATAATGATATATGTAGTTCTTGGAATTCGTGATGTATGAGAACAACACCAAGAAGGGGTTTAACCTCTCAATAGAGTATGATAAATCATCTAATAGTTTAAATACCATATAGGATGACATTCTTAGTACAATTTATGGTCACATAGTTGGGACCATGTTTCATTAAGGTTAACACCACGTGGTGAGGATGAAATTCCATTCAGATTATCATCTCTCAACTAAGATATTGTAAAAATATTTTAACTTCATTACATGAAGACTAGATGTTATGTAGATTAATAACGTTCATCTGGGAAGTTGGATACATTGGTTTACATCCTATGGCGAGGATGATATACTTTTTCATTTAACATTATGTAGCTAGGATATTAGGCTATGTATTTTAAATTTTTACATATTGGACTTATATTATATGTTGTTTTAAGTCTTTCTACTCATAAATAAACACGTTATAATTTTAGGTCTTGTATATTATATTTAAATGAAATTAATTTATATGTATTTTAGAAAGATCTTTGGGAATTAATGTGAAATTCGGAATAATACATCATTAGAAACCTTACATTTGTGGGTGGTGGGATTCACTCCCATCCATGGTGACCAATGAGTAAGTACTATTAGAGTAGTTCTTTTGAAGGGTGAAGGTTCTTTCCCACATGGGTCACATCATCAAATGTTTCTTTTTGGGTATCATTGACGTCCTCCAATACATCACCATGTAACCATCAAGGAAGGACTATAGGTTAATATTCTTATTATATTATTGATCCATTTTAATAAAATATACCTCAAGATCATGGCGGGGTGGATAAATTTCTCATTAAAGACTTCTAATTCTGTTATATTAGCTTGATATCTCATATCCAATGTTAGATGTTTCTATAATGATGTCCAAACAAATGAAATTTGAACATTAATTTATTGTACTTCCTCTATTTCATATAATAAGTAGTATTAAGACAGATAGGTGGATATCTGATTCATCATCTAATATATCAAAAGAAAAATAGAGAGGTTTTCATACCATTTTTCCTTATTCCGATCCACCATAATATTTATATTTTTTTAGAGGACTTTATTGGAGACCTTAAACTATCCATTTTCTTATTTGTGATATAGAAAAGTATGGGGGGATATGATTCTGTATTTCAGATACATCTTCTTCAACATCATGGATTAAATTTTGTTCCATTATCCTCGACATTTTTATTTATGATTCCGAAGCTATGGGTGATATCAAATTTTAGGAACATTATAACAAACATGGTCTTATCCTCTTTTTGGGTATTGGAATCATTCCTCTTTGAAAATTAGTTAGTGGTACTGAGATTGAATTTGTATTATCTAGCAGCGGTTGTGGGGTATGGTCCCACAACATTATTTACCCACACAATTAATGGTCATGAATACATGGTTTCATTGAGAATAATTATATCATTCTTGATATATATATGACATTCAATGAGTTAGGGTTGCCATTGAGGTTGATGTTTTGTAGCCACTGATGATTTTTTTCTCACTCGACTCGGTCAGAATGTACTATTTTTTATTGAAGGTGCTTGATCATAGGATCCATCTAGTAATATTATTATTCTATTATGGAGTAATTTTATTTCCATTCTTAGGAAGATATGGTATTAAGTTAATTCACTAACTAATCATCCCCATTAATATTTATTGTGGTGGTGACCTTTCGATGCACCATGCGGAATACCAAGCCATCCATATTGGGTTTTATGTGGTATATGACTAGGATTTCCAAATCACATACTATATCATCCTGAGATCACATAACATGAGTCACCATTAGATCAAAAGGAAAATGGGGCATAAAATCATAATTTTTTCTAATAAAATGAATGATCCCATGTTTTTTCATAATTTAGTCTGCATTGACTTTCTTAATGTCCATCTTGAAGACCCCCTTCATGTGAAATAATAAAACATCAAAATTGAGGGACATATTTATAATAGTAATGAGGTATTAATATATAGCCTAATGTATAGTAAATTCCATTGATAATATGATCATGTAAATCATTATTACCTTTCAAGGAGTGATGAAAATAACTCCAAGGATAAAACTATTAAGCTAAGGGACACTGAGCCTTCTTCTAGTTGTTCATTGGAAGGTACTACTGAAGTGAATCTTTTTCCATGGTGTCGATTCTTCAATGGAAATAACTTCCCCATCTATGAATTCAACATCCAGAGTAAAATACTTAGAGGAGGGGTGTGTTTCTATGATTTAGGCCAATGGTTTCCCTTTGATATCATTTTGGGGATAAAACTAATATAAAACTACTAAAGGATCACTTCCTATGTTTCTAATCAATTAATAAATATTGGAAGGTTGAGGATATACTACAGTGATTCAATATTGGATATCAATGGTACATCATGATACTGTGGATACTGATGTAGATTTTGGACCACAAATACCATGGAAAGGAAATTCATCTAGATGGAAAAATTTATATCCCCAACATCATGCCTCATGGATTGAGATAATAAAAACTATTCACTTTTCATTAATTTTTCATTTAATATTTGAGTGTGTTGAGGGACTATTCTAGGGAGGTTACATTAATGATCAGAGGATTACCCTAGATAGGTGACCTCAGAACCGGATTATGTAGAAGATGTTATTTGATATCATTGATTGTAGCATGGAATTCCTTATCCCATTAATAGATGATATCATTATTTATAAACATAGGGAAAGGAAAACAATTCCCACCATATTAGTGAAAAATATTTTTATGTAGCTATAAGTCCTTGAAGTTGTCACATTTTTCAAAGGTTCTGTATAAGATTTATGTTTTTGTTGGATATTATTATATATAGTTCAATTTAAATTCCTCTTGAAAGGAAAATGAAATTACAAAATTTATAATATGTAACCCTAAATAGTCATTTCAAGTGGTTTATCTTCAAATGGTAGGTGAAGTTAAAAATAAAAAATTAATAAAAATTAATTAGATGGTATTGTAATTGGATATATTTTTCACCCAATTCATACACATACCTCTACATCATAGTTCTAGGAATAGACTTCAAGATGTATTTCATTACCCAATATTAGGTTTCTCCAGTGTTCTTCAAACTGAAGGGAATCACCTGGTAGAAATAACTCCCCTGAGTTTCCCCAAATGTAGTTGTTTCTTCTTCTTTATAACACATAAAGGTTTGATTATACCTAGAATATTTATACATAAAATAAATGGTTTATATTCTAGAAACCATTCTAGTTAGAAATAATGTGATTGGAATGGGGTTTCATGCTTTAACAAATTATAGTTCATTTCCTATGACGTTGATAAAACCTATGATATATCATTACTTATTATAAAGTGGAATAATTTTGGATATCTAATTAGGGTTATAATCATTTGGAAATATTTTTTATTTAATCAACATATCATCTTGGGCCTCAACCACAACACCACTACAATGATATATTTTCATGGGTGTCTATTTAGATACATGATGGCCAATGGGAAGGTAAACCAATGGACAGTGACTTGGGGGTTGGGTCAGGGAATATTCTTATAGTTACATGGGAATACACCATGATTATTCATTATAAATAAAATTTACATCATTTTTTCATCATGATGCATTAATTCACTAATCAACATCTTCCATAGATTCTACTCAGTGTTGAGGTTAACCTGTGTTAACTCATCGATGGTTGTGGACTCCTTCATCTATGGTAGGGGATTTATTTATAAGTCTTCTTTTTTACTTTTCATTGGTAAAATTGTTATTAATGGGGGATCACTCCTTGAAAATAGGTTATGGATATGTACCATTCCATTCTAATACAATGATAGAATATTTAGAAGTGGGTTACTACACTTATGGATTTGTATTGACCATGAAAATTGATGTTAAGGCTCAAATCTCATGTGAATTTCACCAACATGGTCCTTTCATAGTTTCATCTTTTTACGAATTGTGGAAATAAAATTTGTTAGACATTCTATATGAAGTACATGGTGGATGCATTGTTTGATGGCCAGTGGATGAACCCTTCATTATTCGATAAAGGGTTTCATGGGCTTCATAAGAACCTGTCCATTGTAGGAATAAGAGGTTATCTAGGTGAACTCATTTTTCTTTGGTATGATGAAATAGTTCCTATGTTATAGATTTATCATTTATAGATGATGGTTTTATAGGTTTAATATATCCTTTATATTAACCCATTGATCTAATAACATTCTGTTTTCAATTCCATAATAGAGTTAACATGCCTAGTCCCTTTCACCTTAGGTAGATTCCATTCCCTCCTATAATACACAACATTAATGAATTAGGCTTTGTATTAGACAAATTGGTGGTGTCAACCTGGATCATGACTACTCGATCATTGATGTTTTATTAGACGTATTGGTTTTTTGAAGATGATAATATCATAGATTGGTGGATCTAAGTCCTTCCATATAGTGTTTAACTGTGGTGATAAATTACCTGACCATGAATTGGATATTCCATACCAAATCAAAAAACATTATCTGTAGCTAAATCATAAACCATATATTTTTATCACTCTTGTAATATCCTTATATTTTAAGGTTGGATGGGTCCACAAAAACTTTTATAATCCCCAACTTATCCAGAGTCCGATTCGGGATTATGTTGATCATGGAGCCAGTGTCAACCAAATATGGTTTGAACACCATACCATTTAGCTATCCAAATACATATGGAGGGTTTATGTGACAATGAGTGATGTAACATTAATTTTCCCTAGAAAAATTGATGATTTATTATCAATATTCATATTTATCTTCCTCTTTGAAGAACTATTTAATAGTAGAAATCTTGGTTTCAAATTATAGAGGGCCTATTTGAGGACATCAGAAGTATTCTTTGGATAGACATAGAGCATCTAGAATTTATGGTCAGGATAGATACTAGTGAGGTGCGTGATCATATAATACTTTTGAGATGGGGGTATATTCCTTACCTGGAGGGGTCTCTCAATGATAATAAGTAGGTGGGCCTTAAAGGATAAGGTGGTGGGCTTCATTGATACCTTATATTTAATAATTTCAATTGGATGGATGTAGTTATCTTTATGGTTTTTCGGATTATCCATTTGGTAACAGGGCTATGAAAACTGATTAACTAATTAAATGGGTTGGGTAGTGTTACTCGATAATGTTTACTCAATTGTTTATAAATAATTATCCATGAGTAATTCTTATCTTATGGTCTCAAAAGTGTATTCAAAAGTCCCAGTAATAGAGCCCCAAAAATTATTCTTTATAAAAAGGAATTTTCGTTTTCCTTGACAACATTTATTATAGATTCCATGAGCTTCCATTGAAATACATCACCACTGAGCTCCACACGACGGTCTACCAGCTTTATCGAATTGATGAATGTGAAATATTTATCCTCATTATAATTACCTTGCATAATTAATGAATCCATGGAATACCTTCTCATGGAGGTGGGAGAATAATTCTGTGAGGGTTCATATTGATTTTGGCACTAGTAAAGGTTATTGATTCCCCGTATTCTTCCAAAAGATGATATTTTGATCATTGATTGGTTGGGATAAAAATGGGGAAGATGAAGAATATGGTGTGTTTATATAGGGTTTTGAAATATTAACACATGAATGAATGATCACGAATTCTCAAATATCCAAATTATAGGCCAACAATAATCTATCTTTTATGTTCCTTAGAGAGATACATATTTAAATTCAATACAATCATTGTCATCATTATGGGTGGTTGAGACGTATATGACCCTGGCTAGAGGATCTCCAATCTCCACTATGTAATGGAATAATAGTACATCAAACCAATCCTTAAATATTAACCATTATTTTTTTTACTAAGGATTTTTGGGTTTTGTTAATACTTTGTGTGATTATTTGATTCATCTTTTTACAGATTCTTGACATTTGGAATCATTATCTTGTTCCCCACTAGGGTACTAATGAATATGCTTTGTAATTGTTCATACAAGAATTAATAGTTCATTTTATTAAATTTTGGCAAACATATTATAGGTGATTGACCTTGACAAAAAACCCTAGGAAATATCCTCTTGATGGGGATACACCTGAAATGGCCAATTTTGAGGAGATTTTTTATGGTTAAATTGGTTGAGGAGTTTAGGTATGTGTATCCTAAAATGTTTTTTCTCTATAATTCTTCTGATTTGGAATATGTGGTAATGTGTGAGACTGTTTATTTGTCCACAGCATGGATTACTCATGGTTTTGATACCTTATAATGAATTCCTGAAATATTCATTAGTGCTTCATAGAGATTAGGTTCAATACAAGATTATATTAAACATTTTCTATAGACATAAAAATATCTTCTTTGAGGGATTTTGTACATCCTGATATAAAATCATTCCCTTCCACCATATGATGAATGAGATAAAAAATCATCCTTGATCCTTATATCATTTGGAGAGGTTAGTGACTTCGCACTGTTCAGTGTTGATCTAAACAGGTAGGGAAATTTCTGATGAAGATACACCCTACCAGGGATGGATAATGTTTTTATATGACTATAACAAATGAAAAAAATGTCATTCCTAGGACTATATGAATCTCTAGGTATTTTCCACATATTTCTACTCTTTTATTCCAAAAATAAAATCAAACTAGTAGGAAAAGTGGGAAGGTGTTTCATTGGGTCACCTATAACATTTACGGAGGTGAAATATAGGATACCATTGTTTTCAGCTAGAAGAACATGTCCCATCTATGCCATATATGTCTTCATTTAGGTTACAATGAGGCTCTTTGTGTCTCTAATACTTCATGGACAATGGTTAGATCACTGATCACAACTTCATGGGGGTGTCATCATGCTTCTTCCCCCTAACTGGTAGACTAGATAATAAAGTAATGTGATCGTGGTCTAGTGGTGGGAGGTCATGTTATCTCATCAATTAAAGAACCATGGTGGAATAAAATGTGTAACTATAATGAGAAGAACATTTATATTTTATCCAAGTTGGATGGGTTGAGATACATTTATCAGTCTTGAATGATTATCCAAGGTTGATAAGTTTTTAGGATTCCATTATAGGTATGAAACGTTTTTCTCATACATCTTTCATCTAAGGATTATAACCATTGAGGAGTTCTACACTGAGGTTATTTTATCCCTCAAGAACCTGATGATAATAAATAATCCTAGCATCTAATTGTGTTTCCTGAGGGTTTTCTTGTAGATCATAGTGCATAGAAACACATTTCTTTTTTTAAATACCAATAGATTACTTGGAATGTCTTGGTGGGAATTTCTATCTTCATTTCCTATCTCTACAAATTGGTATAAACAACTATTGGGAATTTTTTCATGACTATATTAGTCATTTATATGGACGATCATCATCCTTGCATTCCTCATCACAAGAATGACATGCCTTATCATTTAATTGATTTACCATGATGACATTAAACATAATGGTGGTTGTTAGTGGAGAACTACAAACATAACCTAACCAAAAACTATAGAAGACATGTATGTCACGACCCGCCCTCGGGGTCCGTGCCGTGACTACCCCAAGCCCGCCTTCCATAGGCCAGGGGCTGGCGACTAGCACCAAGGCGTAAATCCCGGTAAAAAGGGAAGGCATTGCATTTGAAAAGTAAACACACACCACAGAGTAAACAAGCGGAAAGTAAACACTAAACAAAGCAGAGTACTACTGAAAGTGCGGAAAAATAAATGGGCCAGTATACAAACCCAAACTGAAAGTAAAGTACAACTCGAAAGGGAAAAACAGCAACTGAAATGTAAAAGCCGCTACTCCGAGCTTTCCACTGGAAATCCCACCTGAAGGGTGGGTACAGATGGCTCCTCTGCTCCACGGGTCCCGCCGTCCGCTCCGTGCACGTCCCGCCCAGTGGTCCACCTCCGGGTACCGTCCCGCTCTGCAAGCCTCGGCTAAGGTCAACGTTGTCCGTCGTCTGCAACCAACACAACGTAGTGCGGGCAAAGCCCGTGCAGGGGTGAGTATAAGCTACTCAGTAGGGACCCCGAGACCCCTGAAGGTCTCTCAAAATCCACAAAGGAATAACTACGAAGAAAAGTACAATCACGAAGTAACAACCGACACTGCTTAGGTATATGCCCATACATATACCTAAGTCATCAATTCAAATACGCTCCAACCTCCGAGCCCAAGTACAACTCAGTCCACACAGGAAAGCAAAACGTAATCCACACAGGATTGCTCAACACAATCCACACAGGAAAGCAAAAGGATTCAGCTCACACAGGTATACTTCTTCAAGGACGATAAAGATGATCACTGATCCATCTAAGTCGTCGGACCCACGAAGGATCGATAGGTAACTAACCCCCGCAAAGACCCACACAGGATCGGGCCCACACAGGACCTGTAGGCGCTGGCTCACACAGAACCGCTGAGCGCAAGGACCCACACAGGATCGGGCCCACACAGGACCTGTAGCACTGATCCACGTATGATCGCTGAGTGCTGTAGTCGTCGTTGACGAATCCACACAGGATCTCTGTACTGTCGTCGTCGAATCCACACAGGATCTCTGTACTGTCGTCGTCGCAGTCACAGTAGCAGTCGTAGCAGTAGTAGCAGCAGTAACAGTCGCAGCCAGCACTAGGGTTCCCGCACATAGCAAGCTCGTTCGGAGGGTCCGCTCCACGAGCCGAGAGGCTGATACATCAACTGTCACAAAGACCAGAGTTGATGTATCCAAAAGTTCCGTATCGTCAACAGGAACTCAACGCAACAGACGGCGCGTCGATCGGACGCCCGGTCTGAGAGTTATTGGCATTTTCGTCTCCGGGCCCCGGTTGGTTTTTAAGGCAAAACCAACCCGACCGTACTCCACCTACGTCCAAACCTCGGGCGGAGTATGCCAAAAGATTCGTCTCACTAAGAGGGACACAACACAGCTGACGGCACGTCAATCGGACGTCCGTATCTCAAGATATGAGTGTTTCCGCTCCGAAGGCCCGGTTGGTTTCGTGAACGAACCAACCCGGCCGAACTCAAAGTAATCCGAATCCTTGAGTGCGATATACCGAAACGACCGTCTCGATCCAAGGATCGCGTTGCCACTGACGGTTCGTCGATCGGAGGTCCGAGTCTCATGTTATGGGCCAAAAACCGAATCTGGTTCGAAACGGGGGAGTCCGGGTCCGGTCCGACCCGGCCCGACCCCCCCCCCCCCCCCCGGGGCGGCGCGGCGCGGCGGCGCCGCAGGCCGCGGCGGCCTGTCGCCGCGGGGTGGCTGCACGCGGGGGGGCGAAGCCCCCCGCTGATTAGGGTGGCGGCGCGGCCTTTGTGCCGCGCCATTTGCAAGACACGGCCCCCGCACGTGGGGGCCGGCTGGGAACAAACCGGGGGGCCGGCTGCCCCCCTTCCTTCAAGGAACCGCCCCCCTCATTAATAGGGGGGTTTTGTTGAACCGGCCGGGGGATTTATTCCCCCGGTTTTATGTCATCCGGCCGGCCAGCTGGCCGGCCGGTTTTTACCAACGGGACCGGAAATTCCGGTCCCGCCTTCGACTTCCGACGCCGGCGGCCCGGCCGCCGGTCTTCACATCCCGCCGCGGCCCGGATCCGGCCGCGGTCTCCTCGTCCCGCCGCGGCCCGGAACCGGCCGCGGTGTTCGTCGTCCGGCGCGGTGCGACGGCACCGCGCCCCTTTCGCCGTGCCATGATTCTTTTCAACGCGACGTGACGGTGTCGCGTTCTTGAAGATTCTTCCTCGACGTAGCGCGACGGCGCCGCGTAAAATATTTGCACGATCATCCGCGTGGTGCGACGGCACCACGCCACTTGCTTCCTCACGCAAGAATAATCAACATGAACGATGGAGGGGGGTTCGGCCGTGTTCATGCGGTCCGGCCCCCCTCACGTTAAATAAAAAACTCAACTTAAACATTCAAGCCTCAAGTTAGACATGCGAGATCCACGTTCAAGAAATGGAATAAATAAATAATGAATCAACAACCCCTACCTTGGTATAAGGTTTGAAGATTCGTCTACGTTCTGCGGAAGACGGCGTCGCGGAGGTCGGGGGTCGTGGTCGTCGTTCGTCAAATCCGTTGACGAAGAGATATGCCCGAAGAGATACGTCATTGGCGAATCTTCGTATGCCGACGAAGAAGGTCCGAGGAGGAAGCGGCGTTCCCTCTTGTTGACACCGAGGACGAAGAAGAGAGGCGTCGTTCTTCGTCGGAGTTTGAGCGTTCTTCGTTCTTCGTCAGAGCTTGAAGATGAAGAAGAAGCTCTCCAAAAGCTCTCAAGGAGACAAACAAACAACCCATAATAAAATAACACAACATCTTATTTTATTATTACAAAACACATTAGAATTTCAAAAGTTTGAAATTCAAAAAGGTTTAACTCCCATAATTAATTAAGTAACTAAAGTTATTAAATTAGGGGTTAAGCAAGTTGAGAGAATTTGAAAGGATTAGGGGTTCGTGTGGGCCCCACCACACTTAATCCTCCCAAGGGAGGTTAAGTGGGTGTGGGTCCCACTTCCAACCCCCTTTGGTAGGTTTTCAACAAGTTAAAATAAAATTTGTTCTATACAAATTTTATTTAACTCAAACTAAAAACCCCTAAAAATTAACTTTCAACCCGCAACAAACGCAACTCCCGAAAAGGTCTCTTTAAGCGAATATCGGCGCTGCGAGTTCATCGGTGCCCTCGGATTTCAATTCCGAGCACCGGATCAAAAGTTAGGAATTCCCGCTCGTTCGTTCACTGAACGTACCCGAGCCAAACTTCGGAAATTAATTCCGGGCACTCCGGGCCTCGGAATCAGGTGCCGTCTGAAACCGCGCTCTTGTAAAATTCTAAAGAAAACTAAGAAAAAATTTCCCTTGAATTTTACGGGTCTTTACATTACTCCCACCTCAGGGCTTTACGTCCCCGTAAAGATACATCAAAAACTAGGGAAACAAATGAGGGTACTGAGCACGCATCTGAGCCTCCCGCTCCCATGTGCTCTCCTAGAGATTCCCGTGCTGCCATCTGATGCGCACAAGAGGAATCGATCGCCCACGCAGGACCCACTCCTGTCGATCCTCTATCTCCACCGGGACTTCCGTAAAAGTCGCCCCATCGTCAACGTCAAGCTCCCCATGGTCAATGATGTGCGTCGGGTCATGCACGTATCTCCTCAGCTGGGATACGTGGAAGACGTCGTGCACCAGGTGCAACTGAGGTGGTAGAGCCAGGCGATAAGCCACCTTGCCAATCCTGCTGAGAATCTGGAAGGGTCCGATGAAGCGCGGAGATAACTTGCCGCCACGGCCAAATCTCTGAATACCACGTCGAGGTGAGACCCGCAAGAAGACGTGGTCGCCATCCTCGAACTCCAGTGGCCTCCGCCTCCTGTCAGCATATAACTTCTGCCGGCTCTGAGCTGTCCTCATCCGCTCCTGGATGACCTGGACCTTCTCTGTCGTGGCCTAGACCATCTCCGGTCCCACCAGTGCTGACTCCCCAGGGTCTGTCCAGCACAAAGGAGATCTACATGGTCGGCCGTACAACGCCTCGTACGGTGCCATCCCGATGGTGTAGTGGTAGCTGTTGTTGTATGTGAACTCCACCAAGGGTAGGTGGTCCTCCCAGCTACGACCAAAGTCGAGGACACAGGCACAGAGCATGTCCTCGAGTGTCTGAATGGTCCTCTCCGTCTGACCATCCGTCTGAGGGTGAAAAGCTGTGCTAAGACGTAGCTGCGTACCGAACGCCTCCTGTAACCCCTTCCAAAGTCGGGAAGTAAAGCGGGCATCTCGATCGGAAACGATAAATGATGGCACGCCGTGGAGCCGCACAATCTCCTGAACGTAGAGACGTCCCAAGCTCTCCACTGAGCCCTGCTCTCTGATGGGTAAGAAGTGTGCCGACTTGGTGAGTCGGTCAACAATCACCCAGATGGAGTCATGACCTCTGGGAGTGCGTGGAAGTCCAGTCACGAAGTCCATAGATATGTCGTCCCACTTCCACTCCGGAACCTCCAAGGGCTGTACCAAGCCTGCTGGTACCTGATGCTCTGCCTTCACCTGCTGACAGGTGAGGCATCGAGAAACGAACTCTGCTACAGCCCTCTTCATACCCGGCCACCAATGCTGTCGTCTGAGGTCCTGGTACATCTTCGCCACTCCAGGATGTACCGCTAAAGGAGAAGTGTGAAACTCTCTCAGTACTTCCTCTCGCAAAGCGACAGGTACCATGGTACGTCCTCTGAAAAGGATGATGTGCTCTGCTCCAAGGGAGAAACCATCAGGTGCCTATCCCGAGGATATCTGTGTACGCTGTGTCTCACAGTCAGCGTCCCCACGTTGTGCCTCCCTGACTCGCTGCAGTAGTGGATGGGTGACTGTGAGAGACTGAAGAAAGGCTGCTCCATCTCTATCCACGAAGGATATCTGCAAAGAGGCTAACTGCTCCGTCGCCTCCTCAAGTAGCTGAATGCCCGTCCTCCTGCTGAGGGCATCGGCTACTACGTTCCCCTTCCCAGGAGTATAGAATATTTCAAAGTCATAGTCCTGGAGTAACTCGAGCCATCGTCGCTGTCTCAGGTTCAGGTCCTTCTGCGAGAAGATATACCTGAGACTCTGATGATCGGAAAAGACTGTAAAGCGCTCGCCCATCAGATAGTGTCGCCAAGTCTTCAGAGCGAAGACCACTGCTGCTAACTCCAGGTCATGGGTAGCGTAGTTCTGCTCATGCGGCCTCAACTGACGTGATCCATAGGCGATCACGGCCCGCTCCTGCATCAGAACACATCTGAGTCCGGTCCCTGATGCATCGCAGTAGACTACGTACCCTACTCCCTCCTCAGGCAACCTCAAGATAGGTGCGCAGGTCAATCTCTGTCTCAGCTCCTGGAAGCTCTGCTGACATCTGTCTGTCCATACGAAGGGTTTCCCCTTCTTCGTCAAAGCTGTGAGTGATGCCGCAACTCTAGAGAAGTCTGGCACGAATCTCCGATAAAATCCAGCTAGTCCCAAGAAACTCCGAACCTCAGTCACGCTCTTGGGTGGCTCCCAAGCTAACACAGCCTCAATCTTCGCGGGATCCACTGCAACTCCCGCCTCAGAGATAACGTGTCCCAAAAAGTGGACCTCACGTATCCAGAACTGGCACTTCGAGAGCTTACCATAAAGCTGGTGCTCTCGGAGTGTGTCAAGAACAACTTGCAAGTGATAGGCGTGCTCCTCCTCTGTCGTAGAGTAAATCAGAATGTCGTCGATGAAGACCACGACAAACCGATCGAGGTATGGCTGAAAGTTCCTGTTCATGAGAGCCATGAACACTGCTGGAGCATTGGTTACACCAAAAGGCATAACCAAGAACTCATAGTAGCCATACCGACATCTGAAGGCCGTCTTCTGCACATCCTCGTCTCTGACTCTGAGCTGATGATAGCCTGACCTGAGGTCTATCTTCGAGAACCACCGTGCTCCCTTGAGCTGATCAAAGAGGTCATCAATCCTCGGTAGCGGATACTTGTTCCTCACTGTCACCTGGTTCAGGCGACGATAGTCAACAGAAAGTCGCAAGCTCCCGTCCGCCTTCTTGGCGAACAAAATCGGGGAATCCCAGGGTGAAACACTGGGTCGGATGAATCCCTTGCCCTGCAAGTCGTCCAACCGTACCCGTAGCTCTCGAAGCTCGGAGGGGGCCATCCGATATGCTGGAGTGGATATCGGGGTTGTCCCGGGGTACAAGTCAATATAAAAGTCTACCTCTCTGCGAGGAGGTAGCCCTGGAACGTCGTCGGGAAAAACGTCCGCAAACTGATCCACCACTGCAGGAAAACCAGGACTCCGCACGTCAACTGCTCCAAGGATAAGGCTAGCCAACTGATGAGTGATGGGATGTCCTCTCCTCCGCTGAAGTCCATCCTGTGCTGCTAAGGCTCCCTTCTCGCCGGTGAAGGTGAACCTGCTCCCGTCGGTGCGTACACATCGCACCTTGCGCCTAAAACAGTCAATCTGTGCATGGACCGTAGATAGCCAATCCATGCCCAAGATGACGTCGTAAGGCCTCGACGCTGCTACAAGAAGATCCCAGCCGAAGCTCTCGCCTCCTAGAGTAAGCTCACACTGCCGGCACCAGTGCGTAATCGTCGATTCTGTTCCCGTAGCAGTCTCTAGCCGTAAGGATCGAGCCAACGGCTCTGTCGGAATCTCCGAGCTCCGAACAAGGGCAGCGGCTATGAAAGAATGACTCGCTCTTGTGTCTATAAGAACTGCAGCAAGGGTGGAATAGACACAGATAGTACCTCGAATCATCTCGGGTGCGCCGTGGTCATAGGCCTCTGCTGCCTGGAGCTGTGCCTGTCGCTGCCCGCCAGCTCCCTGTGGTCGGGGTGGACCTCCTGGTGGTGGTGGTGGTGGTAGAGCCTCAAAGCGTCGGCCACCACCAGCTGCTCGTCCAGCTCCTCTGCCTCGTCCGCCTCCTCCCTGCGGACCGCCACGGTCGATCCTCTGCCTCTGCCTCGGTGGTCCCTCAACCGTCTGCTGCTCCTCGGCATGGCGGGTCGGGCAGTCACGATCCATGTGGCCCTGCCCGCCGCACGAGTAGCACTGTCTGCCTCTCGGAAGACTGGCTCCGCGCTGTGTGCCCCGCACTGCTGAGCCAGTGCCCTGAGATCGTCTGCCCGAAGGTCTGGTCTGTCTGGACCCCTGAGTCATCCGCCGACTACCTGCTGCAGATGACTCTGCCACGTGCCGCCCTGCGGTGGGTCACTGTGCTGGTGTAGACTCAGCAAGGAAGCTCTCGATCAGAAGGGCCCGCTCCAGTACTCCTGTCTGAGTCGGTATGCTGAGGGAGATCAGCGATGCCCTGATCTCGTGTCTCAAACCCTGCTCGAAGGTCCGGGCCCGGAAGAATGGGTCCCGTACCATGTCGGTCGAGTAGCGCGAGAGATCGGTAAATCTCGCCGAGTACTGAGCGACCGTCATGCTGCCCTGCCGCAGCTGTAGAAGCTCCTGGATACGCACCGCACGAAGGGTGGTTGGGACGAACTCCGAGCGGAAGAGGCTCTCAAAGTCCGTCCAAAGAAGAGATGCCTCATCGTGCACCTGGAGCATCAGGCTCCACCATCGTCCTGCTGCTGCGTGTAGTAGGCTCGCAGCGAGGATCACCATGAGGTCTGCTGGTGTCCTCACTAGCCTAAACACTCGAACCACTGCCTCCAGCCAGTCCTCTGCTGCCTGGGGATCCGTCTCCCCGCGAAACCTGGGCGTTCACTGGCGCTGAAACTCATGCAGTGCGCTGAGGCGACGTGCATCGTCAGCGGCTGCTGCTGGAAGCATCGGGGGATCGGCGGGTAAAGCTACCGCCGGTGCCACTACTGGAAAAGGGCCTTGCACCGAGGCCTCATCGCTCGGTGGGCTGTCGTCTCGCTCGACTCTTGGAACCCTAGCTGGCTGCCGTCATGGGGCCATCCTGAAAAGTAAACAGGTGCGCCACGGTTAGAACAGTATACCTGGTGAGCTGATATAAGTAATCACAAGGAAAACTTTGAAACACACACGCAATCAATGTTTTCGTGCATTAAGTCGGAAATCAGAAGTCAGGGTCCTGGTGTACGGATACGTCGGCCGCCGCACCAACACTGGACTCCCTGGACTGATAACCATACTCAATACGCTAGACATTATTGCTTCACATAGAAAAGATCAGAGTTCGCGGTAGAACCGAACTCCTCTGATACCAATTTGTCACGACCCGCCCTCGGGGTCCGTGCCGTGACTACCCCAACCCCGCCTTCCATAGGCCAGGGGCTGGCGACTAGCACAAAGGCGTAAATCCCGGTAAAAAGGGAAGGCATTGCCTTTGAAAAGTAAACACACACCACAGAGTAAACAAGCGGAAAGTAAACACTAAACAAAGCAGAGTACTACTGAAAGTGCGGAAAAGTAAATGGGCCAGTATACAAACCCAAACTGAAAGTAAAGTACAACTCGAAAGGGAAAAACAACAACTGAAAAGTAAAAGCCGCTACTCCGAGCTGTCCACTGGAAATCCCACCTGAAGGGTGGGTACAGATGGCTCCTCTGCTCCACGGGTCCCGTCGTCCGCTCCGTACACGTCCCGCCCAGTGGTCCACCTCCGGGTACCGTCCCGCTCTGCAAGCCTCGGCTAAGGTCAACGCTGTCCGTCGTCTGCAACCAACACAACGTAGTGCGGGCAAAGCCCGTGCAGGGGTGAGTATAAGCTACTCAGTAGGGACCCCGAGACCCCTGAAGGTCTCTCAAAATCCACAAAGGAATAACTACGAAGAAAAGTACAATCACGAAGTAACAACCGACACTGCTTAGGTATATGCCCATACATATACCTAAGTCATCAATTCAAATACGCTCCAACCTCCGAGCCCAAGTACAACTCAGTCCACACAGGATAGTAAACGTATTCCACACAGGAAAGCAAAACGTAATCCACACAGGATTGCTCAACACAATCCACACAGGAAAGCAAAAGGATTCAGCTCACACAAGTATACTTCTTCAAGGACGATAAAGATGATCACTGATCCATCTAAGTCGTCGGACCCACGAAGGATCGATAGGTAACTAACCCCCGCAAAGATCCACACAGGATCGGGCCCACACAGGACCTGTAGGCGCTGGCTCACACAGAACCGCTGAGCGCAAGGACCCACACAGGATCGGGCCCACACAGGACCTGTAGCACTGATCCACGTAGGATCGCTGAGTGTTGTAGTCGTCGTTGACGAATCCACACAGGATCTCTGTACTGTCGTCGTCGAATCCACACAGGATCTCTGTACTGTCGTCGTCGCAGTCACAGTAGCAGTCGTAGCAGTAGTAGCAGCAGTAACAGTCGCAGCCAGCACTAGGGTTCCCGCACATAGCAAGCTCGTTCGGAGGGTCCGCTCCACGAGCCGAGAGGCTGATACATCAACTGTTACAAAAACCAGAGTTGATGTATCCAAAAGTTATGTATCGTCAACAGGAACTCAACGCAACAGCCGGCGCGTCGATCGGACGCCCGGTCTGAGAGTTATTGGAATTTTCGTCTCCGGGGCCCGGTTGGTTTTTAAGGAAAAACCAACCCGACCGTACTCCACTTGCGTCCAAACCTCGGGAGGAGTATGCCAAAAGATTCGTCTCACTAAGAGGGACACAACACAGCTGATGGCACGTCAATCGGACGTCCGTATCTCAAGATATGAGCGTTTCCGCTCCGAAGGCCCGGTTGGTTTCGTGAACGAACCAACCCGGCCGAACTCAAAGTAATCCGAAACCTTGAGTGCGATATACTAAAACGACCGTCTCGATCCAAGGATCGCGTTGCCGCTGACGGTTCGTCGATCGGAGGTCCGAGGCTCATGTTATGGGCCAAAAACCGAATCTGGTTCGAAACGGGGGAGTCCGGGTCCGGGTCCGGGCCGACCCGGCCCGACCCCCCCCCCCCCCGGGGCGGCGCGGCGGGCCGCGGCGGCCTGTCGCCGCGGGGTGGCTGCACGCGGGGGGGCGAAGCCCCCCTCTGATTAGGGTGGCGGCGCGGCCTTTGTGCCGCGCCATTTGCAAGACACGGCCCCCGCACGTGGGGGCCGGCTGCCCCCCTTCCTTCAAGGAACCGCCCCCCTCATTAAGAGGGGGGTTTTGTTGAACCGGCCGGGGGATTTATTCCCCCGGTTTTATGTCATCCGGCCGGCCAGCTGGCCGGCCGGTTTTTACCAACGGGACCGGAAATTCCGGTCACGCCTTCGACTTCCGACGCCGGCGGCCCGGCCGCCGGTCTTCACATCCCGCCGCGGCCCGGATCCGGCCGTGGTCTCCTCGTCCCGCCGCGGCCCAGAACCGGCCGCGGTGTTCGTCGTCCGGCGCGGTGCGACGGCACCGCGCCCCTTTCGTCGTGCCATGATTCTTTTCAACGCGGCGCGACGGCGTCGCGTTCTTGAAGATTCTTCCTCGACGTAGCGCGACGGCACCGCGTAAAATATTTGCACGATCATCCGCGTGGTGCGACGGCACCACGCCACTTGCTTCCTCACGCAAGAATAATCAACATGAACGATGGAGGGGGGTTCGGCCGTGTTCATGCAGTCCGGCCCCCCTCACGTTAAATAAATAACTCAACTTAAACATTCAAGCCTCAAGTTAGACATGCGAGATCCACGTTCAAGAAATGGAATAAATAAATAATGAATCAACAACCCCTACCTTGGTATAAGGTTCGAAGATTCGTCTACGTTCCGCGGAAGACGGCGTCGCGGAGGTCGGGCATCGCGGTCGTCGTTCGTCAAATCCGTTGACGAAGAGATATGCCCGAAGAGATACGTCGTTGGCGAATCATCGTATGCCGACGATGAAGGTCCGAGGAGGAAGCGGCGTTCCCTCTTGTTGACACCGAGGACGAAGAAGAGAGGCATCGTTCTTCGTCGGAGTTTGAGCGTTCTTCGTTCTTCGTCAGAGCTTGAAGATGAAGAAGAAGCTCTCCAAAAGCTCTCAAGGAGACAAACAAACAACCCATAATAAAATAAGACAACATCTTATTTTATTATTACAAAACACATTAGAATTTCAAAATTTTGAAATTCAAAAAGGTTTAACTCCCATAATTAATTAAGTAACTCAAGTTATTAAATTAGGGGTTAAGCAAGTTGAGAGAATTTGAAAGGATTAGGGGTTCGTGTGGGCCCCACCACACTTAATCCTCCCAAGGGAGGTTAAGTGGGTGTGGGTCCCACTTCCAACCCCCTTTGGTAGGTTTTCAACAAGTTAAAATAAAATTTGTTCTATACAAATTTTATTTAACTCAAACTAAAAACCCCTAAAAATTAACTTTCAACCCGCAACAAACGCAACTCCCGAAAAGGTCTCTTTAAGCGAATATCGGCGCTGCGAGTTCATCGGTGCCCTCGGATTTCAATTCCGAGCATCGGATCAAAAGTTAGGAATTCCCGCTCGTTCTTTCACTGAACGTACCCGAGCCAAACTTCGGAAATTAATTCCGGGCACTCCGGGCCTCGGAATCAGGTGTCGTCTGAAACCGCGCTCTTGTAAAATTCTAAAGAAAATTAAGAAAAAATTTCCCTTGAATTTTACGGGTCTTTACAATGTAGTCCTCAAAGAAGGGGAATAAACTAAATTTCAGACTAATTACCCCAACCTCTAATCTACACATGGTAAGATTCCACCTCAATCATCTGATTCCACACAATCAGAATATCTATAGAAGAAACACTAAAAGATCTAGGGATATCCATTTTAGTCAAGGGATTTGGAACACCTTAAAATATTCTCTCTTCCAATATGGAATCATTTTTTGATATCGTGCTGTTGGAAAATCAAGGAATATATGTACACCTTATAAATAAAAAATTACTCTACTTTTCTAAAAAATATATAACTTATGCTTTTATGATCTCCATTACTCACAAGATCCAACAAACTTGCAACCTTTGTAGCTTCACCATTATGGAAGATCAACAGACATTTCAATGAACAAGTTAAATGATATAAATACAACAATAATATATATATAACAAATTTTTTTACCCATGTATTTTCCCATGGTTTTTTCATAATGTAATTACTGATATATCTCCATGAGATTGGTTTCACTGGAATGAAATTTTTGTACTTGGGTAAAGTTCCCATGAAACTAATACATTATCGAAAGTTTTTACCTATCATGTGATTTTGTTTATTTTAATGAACCATTATATTTGTTTAACGATTCCAAGAATCCTCCATAGAGGTTCACCCACATCCACTACTATATGATCCCACTGAATAATATAATAGAAAAAAATGAATAATTGAGTCATGGTACAACATGAATAATATGATTTGATATAATTTGACAAAGTTATAATAAAAAACCTAATGTAGGATACTCAGCAGGCTTTGACGGATCGATGAGCCATCCTAAATCAGTAGCCTTTGAAGGATGTGTTTGTAAAAATTCATGATTTGGGTGATCTATATGCACTAAAGTGGGAACTGAAGGAACAAAATCGTCATTTCATTGATTGATTGTAGAAATGGAGGTTTCATACACATAGGAGGACATGGGTAGTTGGGTTGGAGATACATCAAATGATATGGATATGGTAAAGGTGGGAACATCCCTAGAGGTAGCAGAGACATGGTATGGGAAGGAGAGGCTAAATGATATGACCATGGAGGTGTGGGCGGGATCATTTTTGGAGGCTCAAGTGGAGGATGGAATGGCGTGGTGGATGTGGTATATGCGGGTGGGTCTGGGTGATGAGAGATCTTTCTTTGTCTAGGAGCACCCCTAATCAGACTTATTCTTGTAAGATGAGGAGGAATCAACTCTAGTTCAAATAAATATGCCTAAAAATATTTTATAAATAATATTAACATGACATTATATGTTAATAATATGAAAAATATATAAATTATTATACTCTCTATAGAGAATAGAGGAGAAAACTCATGCTCGTGCATATATTGATCAGTATCAAATAAGAATTTCCTTAAAACATATTCATTATTTTTCATAATTTTCAAAATAATTAAATATACATTATTTAGAAAATAAATTAAAAATCAATAATTTAACTTATATTTAAAATAATTCACAAGAAATTTTGTAACATGATTTAACAATAATAATGTAAAACAAGGTTATAAAATTTTTTAAAAGCCATTTTAAAACCAGTTTTCTGAATTAAAATAATTTAAATTTAATTTAATTAATCCAAACAATGCTTAATAAATATATAATTCTAATATGAAAGAAAGTTAATGTAATTACAAAAATAAAAACATGACAAACTCACTTCAATGTCAATTGAATGACCTGTCGAAAAATATAGTTACTTCTATATATCACCCACCAATAATTTAGGTTCAACATAAACTCTCACAATGAGAAAATTTGAGTCATAAAATGAAATATTTTGGTCAACACCAATAGTGGTGTCATTGGTGTAAATTTCATCACCAACATTAGGAAAAACATGTCTTGGTATTACATCATTATTGGAACTGTAATCTGGTCTCAGAGGATCTTTGACATAAAAAAACTTCTTTTTCTTTGATTTTAAAATTTATGGTTCATCAGTATCCTGGAATCGAGTCTTATTAATAACTCTAATTGAACAATCATCAAAACATTTACCATGTCACATAATTTAATCAAACCATTTACATTTCATTACAGTGACTTAACCATTAGAGTAGTAATCAAAAGACAAAATCTTCAGAAAAAATTCATAATAATACATATTTTAATATCAAGGATGACTATCTAATACACTAGAATGATAGTCTGTTGTAGCAGTTGACATAACTCCATCATTTTTTGTTCTCATTTTTACCACTCTATTAGTTGTAACAAATTTATACCCATCGATTATGAAATATTTTTACTCAAGAACAATGGAATTGAGATGAAAAGAAAACACACTAAATTCCTAATAATCAGAGTCAAATGGGAATCTAAATACTTAAAATATATATTTTTAATAAATGAAAATTAATATCTATATTTTAAGTTTATTATATTAGTGTTCATACCTTTGATTTCAATAGACAAGGAATCTCATGGCTAGGAAAATCTGATCTTCGTCTCAAGGAAAATGTTGATGAAATCTAAATATTTTTTTTTTCATGTTTCCTATAAAAAATTATAATCAAATTTTAAGGCCTATGTGAAATTACATACTATTAAATAACATATAAATATTCTAATTACATACATTATATAGCCATCGAACAAAGCACGGTTAGACATGATTGTGTGATGTTCCACTATATTGTCTTCAAGGATCAATGTTGACAATGTATGTGACCCAAGAATTACTCATGTTATGAGAAGAGATGGAAATTAAGGAACCATTTACCCATACTTATCATCTTTAGTTCTGAATGGTTGTTAATTTTTTTTTATCATATTAGAGAAATACATTGAAAGAAATCCATACATTATTGATCTAGAGAACCTCTCAGAATGGAATGTTCTAGATGATTCATGGTATGGAGATATTATTTCATTTTGAATATATTTATTTCATTAAGATAGATCCATAAAAAATAAATGGGTCTCTTATGATGTGATTTTGTTGGATGATGAGTTGTTAAATGCAGTATGCATGTGAAAAATGATGGAGGAATTTTTTTTCACACTCACATAAAATTAATATCTCAGGATGCAGAATTTTTATCAAGAACGAATTTGATAACCTTTTATCATACAGAAATATAATAAAAGAGTAATATAATCAATGTCACCCTTACATTATTGGATTGAAAATGTTGGATTTTTATTGTAATCAATTCATAAAGAAGGATCTGATAATCACACAGTTTTAGGGATATTATATTCGAATCCCTTCAATTGACTCAATAGATATGATCCTTGAATATCGATTAGGATCCTTGATATTCTCATATAATTCCTGAAATTTATTTTTCTCTAAAGGTATCATCACATAAAATACACAATGAACATTCAATTGTTTTTCAACAATACACACAGGATACAATTCTGGTTGAATAACCAAATCCATCATGTCCTAATGAGATCAAAAGTCATCTTTGGTCTTCCCATTGATATTTAAATGAATCAAAAGTAAAATCGCACATATTTGTTTCTCAATTTTCATTATATCTAAACAACGATGTTTCAAACTGGTAGACCAATATGGAAACTCAAAAAAGGATACTTCTCTGTTTCCAATTGCAAGTGACTTCAATGTCAAAATTATTCTTCTTCTTAGATTTCATATAACCTTTACCTAATGAATAAAAGATATATTTTAATTAATGAAAAATATTAGTTAATGACATAAAATTATGTGGTTGTTTAGTGTTAATATTATTATCAAACCACTAGCGATTATTCCTATATTGATGAAATATTGGAAAGAATTGATTATGCCCCATGAAATTAAAACTACAAAGATATTTCTGCCTGCTTGATTGTGTAATTTTTTCTAAAAATAGGACATGGTAATTTTCCTTTTTTTCTCCACCGATAAATCATTTCATATTTAGGTAAATCACTTATAGTTCATATAAGGGAAGATAACATATAAAATATATTTTTTTGAAGAAGAATCAAATGTGCACACAATCATGACCCAATGATCATACAACTCGCTTATTGATGGTTTAAAGTATATGGATATAACATTTCCATTATCTGAAGGTACATATATTTGTATAATGAATAAAGTGAAGAAATTTTCCATTCAAATCTATAGAATAAAAATATAATCATGAATAAAAACTAGCCCCATGTTGTGAGTAGTAAGACTCCGACCAAATAGATTAAAACCATCACAAGATAGGCCCATCCTGACATTGCGTACCTCTGTTAAAAAATCTGGATAGTGTGAATAATATTCCCACCATGATAATCTATCTATAGTTTGAACAAAATAATAATTATATTTAATTATCTATTCATTATTCAATCTCATATTAGATAATATTTATGAAGATACAAATAGATTTTGAAGCATGAGAATTAATAAAATGTACCACATAACTTTTTTGTGGCACATGAGATGGTATTCCATATGTATTTTACTTCCATTAATATGTACCAAATTATTTATATTCAATAAGGCCAGTAGTTTTCTACCAAAATAAACATCTATCTTTTAAACAAGCAATAATTTTATTTTTAGAAAATCTGATATGATTAATTAACTTCCTTGACATGTAATTATTTAAAGGAATATATGCACCATAAGTAAGTAATTCCTTCAAAAGGTTTACAATATAATCAATGGAGGTATTATAAATTTCATATACAGTTTCCATGATATAACCCCCTTAAAAATTCCAACTTCATCATTTTTGTACATTCTAGATATACAGGAGTCATGGAATCATCCTTTAAATTTTTCACTCTCTCAACATCATCATATATAGAAATTTACTCATGTTTATTGATATCATTCACTTCTTTCACATGTACACTATCTCTCATGTAATGATGCACAAATGGAAACTGATCAAATATCAAAATCTACATACCACTTCATTCTTTCTATTCATGAATAGTATAATATCATCTCGTCTCTCTCTTGTGATTCCAAACATAATTTTTTTTTAAATATTGATTTATTTATATGGTAGATAACTTCTTCCAAGCCTAACTATAGTCTTCGAAAACGGTTATAACATAAAAGCTATATATGACCCCGATCTTTTATTAGAATCCTCGGATCGGGATAAAAATTCTCCCATAAGGGGCTCTATGCTAGGGTTTCCCCCCACCACTACATTTCTCCCCTACTCCAGATCGGCTGGGGTCCTCTCTTTGGTAATTGGTCCTAGTGTCCTCATGGTGTGTGGTTTCTTTTTGTAGAGGTATTGATCCTTGGGCACTAAAAACTTGGGAAATTTCATTGTTTTCGGGCCTCGATTAATAGCGGCACGGTGAGGGTCCATTTTTCGGGCTCTGACCTCTACGATGAAGGTCATCTCCTCATTCTACATCATTTGTGGGTATATTTATTGGATGTGATGTATGTGTGCGTTGAAGGATGTGATAGGATTTGCATCTTTGGCATGCAGCGGATCTTGTTCCAGAGCTATTTTTAGTGAAGGTTATTTTTTTAAATTTTATTTTTCTGATTTTATCGATTTTGGTTGGAGTTTTGGATGAGCTTCTGGTTCGGATCTCGATTTGTGATTTGGGGTTGGTCTGCTTCGGCATTGTGGCAGCAGTGTGGTTTTTCAATGTCGGCATTGGTTTCCATCATGATATTGAATCTGACAATGGTGTATGAAAGGCTTCATGTTGTTGATTGGTTTTATCTATGAAGATTTTCCAATTTGGTCATTGATCCTTTTGTGTGTTTGTATTTTATATTGAGGGGTTTTGCGTTGTGGATCTGCGATCTCTGGTTATTGGGTAAAGGCAACCAATTCACATACATGGATACTTTAGAAGAGGTTTAGAGAAAGGATTTTTTACTCTCTAGTGCTATTCAGATTTGGATGTTTGAGAGGGTATGACAATTTTCATTACTACTATGCTCGTGCAGTCCTACACGGGACGTTTGCTGAGTAGTGTTGTGATGGTGAAACCTAGTCTTAACATGATTGATGTTGGGGAGGAGTTATATTTGTATTGAATTTGGTTGTTTTTAGTCTTGAGATCTTGGACCATGAGGGCTTGTTTGAATGTTTTAGTTGCTGAAGTCCTGTTGGGTTCCCCCTTACCCTTAAAAGGGGTTTTATGCTAATAAAAAAAATTAATTTTCAGCCAGTCAGTATATATGACCTCCATCTGAATAATTAATAAATCAAAAATTTTAAAAAATGAAAATTTTATTGAACCATAGTTAAAATCTGATAGGTATTATACATCCATATTCTATAAATTCTATTATAGGGGAATCAATTTACGTTACAATAAAAAATGGGAACCATAATGAAAAACTTCAATACAAAAAATTTCAGTATGAAAGTCTACAGAGAAACTAATATTTTTAATATATGAAAAATTATATATCCAAAATGTAATAAAGGAGAGGGAAGCCCAATGTTTTATGATGTATAAAACACAATTATTTTTTAAATTTTTTTTACTCATATCTGATTAATAAGGATTAATTTCTAATTCCAAATGCAATATTAATCTAAAGAGTTTTCAAGAAAGGATGATATTATATAGTCATGTTACTTAGATAATGGAAAGATCATGTTCAAGAGAAATACTTATATATATTATTTTATGGATTTTTATACAAAATATAAAACAAAACATTTAAATAATTTATTATATAATTATAAATAAACATTGAAAGAATAATTTTAAATAGTTAAGGGTCAAGAAAATACATAATAATGAGTAAAAAATGATGAAAAATTTTAAAATATTTTTTATTTCAATATACCGTTCCATTAATAAATTATTTAATACAAAAAAAATACCTAGAAAATATCCTTAATCATAATTTTAAATATAATCATTTAACTATTTATTTCATATTTGGAATCCAGTGTTGTCACATCATAGGCATATTCTAAACAATGACATGTCTTCAAGAGACGACCTATAAATACAACCTATCAATAATATTTTCAAACTTCAGTAACAAAAATTCAACTTCCTATAATGAATAAATAAATTTATATAACCAATTTATTACAAATGTGTAATCTCAAAAAACTAATAATAAAAAATACCCAAACGAAAAACAATGAAAATAAATTCTAATGAACACTAAAAATCAAATTTAACAAATCTAATTGTATTCACTACTTAAGAAGTGATCTATTTTAACCCATATTAAAAAAATACCTTGAATAATTTATAAGACAAAGTCCACCCATAAGTATGAATATACTGGTACTCCCATCAAGGATATAAAATGAAAAATAAAACATCACAAACATATAGTCTATAATGAAATAATAAAGGATGATCCAAATTACAATGAGTAAACCAAAATACCAAAAATAAAACATCACCCACAAATAAACTTATTTAAAAAAATCCGGAAGAATCACAACATCAATGTATCTTGTTTAGTTTTTCAGACATAGTTAAAAATGAAAACAAAAATCATTGGAATATAATAATTAATTGGAACTCACAATCAATGAATATCAGAATTATAAAATCACTAAATCAATGGAGAATGATGTATGAGGAGTGGTTCCATTAGTTTCCCAAGTGAGGGAAACATGGATTGACCTATGAGGGGGAGATGATGCTCAATGAGTGAAGCAGTGAGAGTGTGAGGGAAAAAATGTGGAAATCTATGCCAATGGATTTATAAAAACTATAGGGATTTGTGAACTATACATGTGTTTTACATAAATAATGGGTATAGAATGTTTCTATGAAATCTATACCCATGGTTTCTGTAAACCGTTGGTATAGCTCAGTGGGGATAAATCCTATTTTCAGTACTGTATACCCCAAATAAAAACCTAGTTTTATAGGTCTTGTGGGAATGTAATGGTCTTGAAAAATGTGACTCAATATTCCCTTGGACACTATAGTGTAGATCTCTTTGTATTATTCAATTTGATATGCAGTAGTAACTAAATGGACATCCAGATCAATTGTTATGGTTTTTTTAATATCATGTCATGTTTTCAATTTATCATAAACTCTTAATTAATTCATTTAATTTTATGCCATCAAATTTTTATTAAATAACTATTACTCGATAATAATTATAAAAATTATTAATCAATAATATTTTATAATTTCTAAATAATCTATTTTCACAAAATAAATTTTATATTATGTGTAAATAAAAAATTATTATTACCAAAATAATATTTAATAAATATATTATATTTATAAGTATATAAAAATAATTATATATTAATATATTATTTTTTAAGAAATTTAATTATTTTTATAGAATATACCCATTATTATAATAAGAAAAAACTCACTAACAAATGGTGGGTTCTTATTAGCGCATTTTTACTAGTGCTGATAAAGGCCCCCTTTATCAGTTTATTATAATTAGTTATGATAAAGGGTCCTTATTTCTTAATTATTTGTTATTATCACGTGTATGGAGAATATATCAGTGATTTATTAATATCATATATAATGTACCCCCTTTTTTAATGATTTTTTATTAATGCTAAATAAGGTCCCCTTTAACAGTAATTTCTAAGCATTGATAAAGGCCCCCCTTTAATTTCATTAAAAAAGGATGATTGTGTGGAGACCTTTATATATGATTTTTCTAGAACTGATAATGGGGGGCATTAATTAGTGCTTTTACCTATTACAGATAAAGCCTTGCATTGGATAAAATCATATTTGTAGTAGTGCTAAATGTATTTACTAGGATACTAAAACACCATATATATCTTAACCATCTAATTATGTTTAATATGTGGCTCAAAATTTTCCTAAATATTAAACATGGTTATATTTCATGGTGATTGAAGTATTTCCTAGGTTTCCTATAGAATAAAAAGTTGGGATTTTATTAGATTCTTCTCTAAAAAGGCCAACAATAGTAGTTGGAATATAATGTGAAGGAAAAACTCCACAATGTCAGATAAATAATGTGTTTATAATCATTCATCAATTAATGGATACTAACTAAGAGATAATATCACATGGGTGTATGAATATGCACTTTGGCGATGATACTGACAGCTAAGAACCCGATTTAGTTTTCGATTCCTATTCATTAATTGATCTATGAGTCGATGGGGAATATTAGTAGAGTGGAATTCTAGGGAATATATATCCACCCTTCATGTTCATATAAAAATGGCCCATGCTACCCTTTTTAGGGTATTTGTTCCCAAATACTAACACTCGTACGAACACTACCTTTGGGCCTTTCATCCTTAAATTTGATGGGGTGCAACCGACACTGACCAGAAAAAGTTGTGGTGACGAATTATATTATATTTTAGAAAATATTTAACTTTAATCACTTTCCCATTCTTGCTATTTTGATCAGTTATTGATGATTGGGAACTTTCAAATAATGGAAATACCTAAAAACTCTCTAGGGTGGAGTTTCGGTTGTATAGATCAATGAAATAATGTATTGTGATCCATAAAAATGGAAATATTTACCTCTAGTTCCCCAAAATAATGGGTCAGACATACCAGGTAGAGAATATGGTCCACATTGAGAGGCATTCTGGTTTCATGAATTATAATTGGGGGAGTTTCACCCAATAGGGATCTATAAAGATGATCATTCCTCCACCAGTTTGAATTTCAATTGATTTAATCTAATATTATGAATAGAAACGTGTTATAATTTCATAATGTTATTCTACATTTAAGAATGATTTGGAAAAACCTGAAGGAGTAATTCCACTGAAAAGAAGTTAAAAAAAGGCTATAGTGAGGGGTTTTCTCCTAGTAATTGTGTGTGATTCCTAATTAGAAGAGGTGGATGATAGGGGATCCCTAAGATGTCATGGTCATCATTTTGGTGGGGATGTTTATGTTCATTTTCCTAGAGGAAAGGGGATCCTAAGGATGTGGGTACATGTGAAATATTAAATATCTAGGGATTTTTTAGGTAGATATGGTATGGCTTTAAGGAATTGCATGTGCTACTTGATTGAAATATTGGACTACACAATCCACCTCTAGTTATTTGAAGAGTGGTGTCATTTTGGATGACTCTTAAGATTAAATAACTATGGTAGAAGCTAAAAAGTTATAAATAAATACTTAAATAGGTTAGGTTTGTAAAACATGGAATTAGGATCGACTAGAAGGATCGTTTTGATTATATTATAGAGCTAGAGTCCCTAGAGCACTAGCTTGGTAAAGATAACCCCTAAAACGATCGGGTGTATGATATGCTTCGCGTAATAACCAGTGTGGAAATAATGAGATATGAATATACTCAATAAGTGTTTGATAATGATGAAGTTCCAAAAGATTCTACTGGTTGGAACTCTTGCTGTAGTTCTATAGTATTAGATTATCTATCTGAATAATGTGATATCCAATTGAAGGATAGCTTTAGCGAGATCACACCAAAAAAGGTAAATAATTAGCTTATAGGTAAATAATCATAGCCAAATATTTAGTACTAGTAATTTCAAATCTATAATATTTTTAAGGAATATTCAAGTGTGGGGGATATGGCCTTGTCAATTGAGTAGGATAATATCTCTAAACCTGAGAAGAATGTACCCTCGAATCTCCTTGAGAAAAATGAGAAGAGGGATGATGGAGTAAATATGGGAAATTTTCATAACTCCATTATACACTTGTTTCTAATTGTGGGGCCAAAATCTAGAATCCCAGAGGTTATTCTATATTCTAGTGCACCAGGTCATGCTAGGTGGATGATTATCCTTATCCATCTAATTTTGAGAGTTAAACATTACCCTTCCCTTCTGATTTTATTTTGTTTCAAAATAAATGATTGATATTTTATGATAAGTATTTTGTTTTTAATTACAGATATTTTAATTATATAAATATGGAGAACATCATGGACTACTCTAGGGTTCCTATCAACCTAAAGGGGACTTCTATCATGGATATTTCTTCAAGCACACATGGCCTTGATACCTTATTGAGCATAGTGGATTCCCAGAATGATGTATTCAGAGGGTTGAGGCCTCCAAAGGAAATAGAAATTGTTGAAGCCTTTGAAGAATGTAATCATCCACTCCTTTAACCTTTGTATGATTTGATATATCTATTGGTTTAAATTATATCCAATCCACTATGTCAGTACACAATGATTTTATCCCTCAAGAAGAAGGGTTACTTGGCTTTCCAAAGGCCCCATAGTCTATTACAACCACCCTAGTGACTAATGGGTCATATCTACAACACAGAGAACCTATTTCTAGTGTTGGAATACCTTTCTTTACATCGGTGATAGGTATATGACCATGGTAACCAATTACTTATAAGGAATTGACTTTTACCTATAATATTATCCAATTGCGCCACATGAGAAAATCAGGAGGTATAATATCTTGCATTGGTTGGTGGGTTATACCCTTATAGTGGAATCCCTCCCATTCCATTTAATTAGTTGGTGGGATAGATGTGATGACTTTTCCATTGGTTGGGGAACCTGGGGACTAGCATGGTCGACTATCTTATGTTCCATGTGTTGGTTTGGGACTTCATATTCATGTAGGTGTGATTATATTGGAAATAGTTCACCATAACCTAGAACAAGTAAATCCCGGAATGTGTCACATATCTTAAAATATCCAAATGGAATTATTCTCATCTTTTGGAGAAAAAATACAAAAAACTATTCATCTTCTCTTCCATGAAAGAGACTTTTTATCTCTTAAGGGTTCAACAGTGCATGCATTAGGTATATTTTTTAAGTTATCATTCTATATATTGGAATGAAAGTATGAGAAGGTAGGCTACAAGTGAGTATGGTCGATTTCTAACCCTAGGTAGAGGAGGAACAGATGAAGCTATCTAGATAATGAGGAATCATCGAATTAACTCATTAGACACTGGGAATGATTAGGTAGTCTATCACCTGGGCAGAACTATATGTGGATTTTTTTTATAATAATAATGGATATAATTGTATATATGTATGAACCTGATCTTTATTATTTTCCAGTAAATAAAAAATATTACATTTTTTATTTCATTTCACTGAATTATCATATTAACCATATTAATGGGATGAAAAACTTATAATATCTAATCCCACATGAGTTATTCCTTTTGAACGAAAGAAGAGATAATTAAATGAAAATACAATTATATGAAAATTATATATAATTATTTATTGGGTTTATATTATAATTTTTCATCCATCACCATTTGACACCCATGGTGATGGGGAATCAGATTGGGGAAATTCCAAGTGTTTTTCTCCCTATCAATGTGCATAATGCATGAGGTTGTAACACCAAGGGTTGTATAATTCTACATGATATATAAGAATGTGAAGAAGGTAAATATTGACACTGTGAAACTAAGCTAATGGGTGGGAAGGAATACTAGTTGGGGATGACTATTGATGGTATTTGGGATAAGGGTTCCACTATCATACTACTAAAAGTTTTCCTATGGGAGCTATGTTTTTAATTGGTGGTAGGAATTTGTGGCATTATACCATCACAATAGGTGTGCCTATTTAGTGAGGATAGAAATGGTTCCCCTAGGTCTAATTCCATGTATATTTGGTGTAATGTTGTCATGTTTTTTCCTCACTGAATGGAAGACTATTTGGACTTGAGAGATGGATGTTGAGTCAATAAAAGGGGACAAAAGGTATGATTATTGCTGAGAAGGATTCTCATGAAGTGTTCTAGCACTCTTATGGTTTGAAACCCATTTATTAATCACATATATCAGATAGAAAAAATATATGGAAGGTGAACATTATAGTGAGGTATGAAAAATTCCCAACTAGGTGAGAGTTAAGAGAATGTGATTATATTGATCTCCTCAGAGTGGATTTAGTATAAACAAAGTATATTAGTTTAAGGTAGTATAACATTAACCAATGTGGGTATAATGGTTTTAGATCACATAACATGGAATATGGGTTGTTCCTCTTTTGGTTGTACAGCTAGTAGAAAATGTAAAAATTTACAGTCATGATTCTTGGACCATATAATGTGAGATAGTCATGCTGGTTGGAGTAGAGAAAACCTGACATGACTAGGGATGAAAATTAGGGGTCCAATTCCAAGATAAATAGTGTCTTCAAAAGGTGTGTGGTTATGAGTGGGCCTGATATAAGTGGTTTAAGAATAACGTATTTCTTTTTTGAAATTGGAATCAAGAAACACATAGTTCAGTTAGCATGAGGTAGATGACCATTACTAATGGTGGGCTATAGTAAAAGGGCAATGTGATATAGGGGTGTCCCCGTGGGTGAGGAAAAAAATATCACATAGTTTTATGTCTGGTGATTGGGATCTGATGTAGAGTTTAGCATCATATAGTGAGGACATTGAACAAGCAGTTTAACTTAATTTGATATGGAAGAGAACCATGAAGTTTAAAATCAAGAGAAAAAATATATTTGACTTGTAGTTTCAAATCCAATAGTGGGGATGATAAATTGGTATCCTAATCATGTTGATGGTTAAAACTGACCTAAAAACTCCAAAGATCATGTGAATCATGATAAATTTTAGAGAAAAAGAGAAATGGAATTTTTTTATGCTATATGGGAGTTTTGAATGTTATAGATTGGGTTGGGTCAAGATGTTACAATAACCACTTGTAGACCAAGATAATTTTGGGGGCCATTCAAGTGTGGTTAAATGGACTTGGTTTCCTATGCCTACATACTATATAGTACAAGAGAGTAAAAAATGTTTTAGGAATCTATTTTAAAAGAATGGAATGGAATAAGAGAAATCGTGACATAGATATTTGAGATTTCATATGGGTGATAGATAGGTCACGGATGACTATTAACCTCATTTGAGACACATCTTCCACAACTATATAGTAAAGGATGGATCCAAAAAAATTGGATTGGTCACTTATCATTTCTTAAAAACATGGGACCAATCATTGTTATAAAATTAAATCCTTCATGGTGTGTTCCCAATATAATATGCATTAATATTTAGTGTTGTGTTCTCATTTTAGGGGAGCCCATTCAGATGTGAATGTTTAAGGGGAAATTCAGACATCTAGAAAATAAAGTACGGATTTGGTGTTAAATAAATAAAAGGATACTTCGAAAATAATGGAATACAAATGCTATACATATTGATGGGGTACACAAGGATTTATGGAGTCCAAAACATAGAATAGAAATATGTGAAGCTCAATCATTCCTAAGGGAAAATAGATTGGCCTTTAATGCTGCAAATTTTATGATAATCTTGATGGACCAAAGGTGGAGCCTATTTTTCTATATTTTGTGAAATAATTCAAAAGTGAATTAAAAAAATTAAAACTAACGCAAATTAAATATTAGGGTGGAGTGGTGATGTTTATGGTCATGATGTATTGACTAAAGAGTTTTACAAGTTTCAAGCCCTGTTTCATGGACCAAGGGTGAGGTGGCATACATGGCTTTAGGAATTGATACAACTATCAGTGAATGTAGATCCATTTCCATTATATAAAACACTTATATAGTTTGCAGATAGTTTTAGTTTGTGATTCTTGGAGTATAGGTGTTTTATGTTCAAGGTCATGGAATAAGGACTGAGTAAATGTAGGTTATCATCTTGTTTCAAGGATGAGATGTTATGTTGTTTAAATTCATACACCTTAGACAAAGAAAATGGGTGAGGGATTTGCTCTAAATTTTGTCTAAAATAGTTGTTTTAGGGAGAACAGTTAATATCATTCTTAGTCTTGATAAAAATTCATACAATATTTGTTCCTTTTTCAATTAGTTCTATAATTTTTCCCCATATTTTGGAGGGGAAATTTATAGAAATCAGGATTAAATCTTTCTTGGTCACTCATTGTGGGTAATTAGCCTAACGGGACTTTATTACTCATTCATAGGGATGTTTAATGTTGTACATTCAGAATATAAGAGGATTTTATTTAAGGTCACACATTATTTTCTCTAGGGGATATCGAGGTTTATGTTCACATATATTTCATCCGGATATGATACCATTTGAATTTCATTGATCTTCCACTAAGGGTGATGCAGTCTTTATAAAAGAAATAAAAGTAAAAAACTACCATTGGTTGTAGGAAAAACATGCTAACATGGGCTAACATCAATTTAAGAGGCACATATTTTAAGGCTATGATATTTGAACTAGTGTATTTCTATAATTAAACGTAATATGGATTTTTCCTTTTGGTGATGGAAAACCAATGGTTATTCCCAAGGTATTTGATTCAGGAATCACTCTGTATACTAGGACATGGGAATCAAACTATGCATAGTTATAATGGGGAAGAAGATGCGATTAAATATAAACACCATGATAGGGGGAATCCAATCATGTGAGGGACATATGAATCATGAATTTTAATGTCAAGTTATGGAACCGAAACACGAAATTTAATAACATATGGTGAAGACCATGAACACTTAGTTTAACATCATATAGTGACTATGAAGTGAGGATTTAAATAGTTAAATTAACACAACATTAACTAAAGTGGTGTGTGGATATTTGTATAGAATGAAAGGTGTTAAAACTAGAATTGAATAGAGGGAAATGGGGGATCGATGCCACATTCACATCCTTATATAAAAATGAACACAATTTTTTTTCATGATCATCAGACCAAAATGTTTCTTCATTTTGAGATCACATGTCCTTGACTAGGTGTAATAACAAGTTATAGCCATCTGTATATAATGATTTGTTGAGAAAACCTATTTATCTTCAGAAAAAATCCATCATGAAGAGAGGGACAAGTAACCCAAAATATCAATGATATATTATGTTATTTCACAATAAGGAAACACACAAGGTTTAACATCATGATTCTTGGACTTTGGTTTTCTACTACATTAGGGTCCTTATAGCCTAGACCCTCTCCATTTGAGTGAAACATTACTTTGATGCACAAAAGGATGGGGGATGAAGCTTAACCAAGGAGTTTCAAGGATCATAGTAGGTTTTAGATGATGGAACACTTTTTGTTTGTCTAGATATATAAGATATGGGCATCAATACATATCCCATGAAATTTAAATCAAGCCACATTTCATTCTACAAAAGTTGATGTTATAAGATACCAATGTTACTATAACTATTTTATGGATGGGGATCACATATATAAGGGATGTGAAAAATAGACGGGTTAAATAGAGTTACCAATACTCAATAGGGATATGAAATGTTTCATTACTATGATCTGTGGGGGGGGGTGCATAAAGTGGTCATTGTTGGGACCAGTATAGAGGATCTAGAAATCACTACATATCATGTACAATGGTAATAAATCCCTGAATATTTAAAATAATATGTCGCATGGAATAGGACTAGTAACAAGATCGAATGAAAAATCCTCTTGAGAAATAATTTAAGGCATCATATAGTTTTATGTCATATAATAGGGACTAAACAATACATTTTAACTTTACATGGATAAGATGTTGAACACACAGTTGAAAGTCATGTGGTTATGAAGTGAATAGGTAATCAAATTCAATTTAGTAATGACAAAAGGCTATTGAATTATTTATTTATGATTACATTAATGAAATTTGGATGATACTTTCTATTTTATATAATGGGAAAAGAAAATACATGCAAGAAATAAATCCCAATTATATACAAAAAAAACTCATATAGATATTCACACTGTTTAGGGCCATGATTCTTGGAATAAAGTGTGAGGTGATCCATATATTAACTAGGAACGGAAAAACCCAATGTGAATTGAAAATCCATCATTGTAATTTATAAAACCTTATAAGGTACAAGAGAGAGGGTTATGCATTTTCAAGTGATAATACAAGTACAATGAGTGTTTCCTACAAAGGAACATGGAATGGATTAGTTATTTTGGGGGAAAATCAACCAACACCTCTAATCACATATGTTTTATGATCAGTGTAAGAAAGAATTAGTATATGTAGATCACCTAAGGAACCTGAGAGTGCACAACTTGGATGATTGGTCCATGAACAAAAAAATGAATCAACCATTGAAGGTGACCCGTCAAAAAAAAGGAATAATAGGTGAAACCCCACTAGAATGACCTAACACATCATCATTGATGAATTAAATAGCGGGAAACACCATGTAAATTGATGTTCTAATGAAAGAATATGCTAATTGGGAAGTAAATTAAAACATCATAGATCTAAACCAATATATGGTAGAAAATTTGTGTATGATACTTAATGAAGATATATTCAAAATAAAGTCTCCATAACTGCATTGTAAATGATAAGGAAAACAAAATCGGGTCAACTATTAAACATGTTCAAGGCATTGGACCTCCCATATTACCAAAAATATTACTATGAGTTTTTTAACTATGATATGAGGTGGGAACATTTGGCATTGATTCATCATATTAGGATATCTCATTATTAAATGGGATGTTTATGGGGATCCAAAATATGGAAGACCCAATGTCTGAATGAAAATTGAAGGGGATTTTGGGAAAATCCCAAAACTCTGAATACTATGTCATCATACATTTAATCACATTGAAGAGATTTATTGATGTAGCTGCGGTTGAAAAATATAATATAAAATTATTTTCATATTAGTTTCAAGTGACATTATGAAAAATATAAAGGGGGCTTAGCATACAACAAAACATCATGGTGAAAAAATTGGATTTTTGGATTGTCTATAAACAAGTGTGTCATATGTCCCTAGATATTCCATGTTCTTGTAATGAAGATATACATAGTTCATGGAAGTGGTGCAATATGAGACCGACACCAAGAAGTGCTATATCCTCTATATAGTGGATGATATGTCGGACAAAAATTTATATACCATATAAGATGATATTTTTATTAAATTTTAGGGTCACGTGATTGGGATCATCATTCAATAAGATTAACATCATTTGGAGAGGATGAAATTCCATTCAATTTATTATCACTCAACAAGGTAATTAGAAAAACAGTTTAACTTCATTATGTGAAGATAAGATTTTATGTAATTTAATATCATTCATCTTGTAATTTGGATTCATTGGTTTACACCATATAGTGAGGATAAGATACGATGTCGTTTAACATTGTGTACTTAGGAAATTGGGCTGGGTGATTTAAATTATTACATATTGGAATTATATTATATGTAGATTTATTTATTTCTACTCAGACTTAAACACTATAAAATTTTATTTCTTGTATATTATACTTAAATAAAATTCATTTTTATGTTTTTTATCTAGAACATTGTCAATTAATGTGAAGTCATGAATATTACATCTTGAGAAACCTTACATTTTTCAATGGTGGGATTCACTCCCATCCATAGTGACAAATGAGTAAGTACTATTATAGTTGAAATTTTGAATGGTGAAGGCACTTTCCCACTTGGGTCACAATAGTTAATAAATTTTTTGGGTATCATTGATGAACTCTAATGAAAAACCAAGTCACTACGGATGAAGGACTAGAGGTTAATATTCATTTTAAATGCTTGATCTATTATAATAAAATATAACACAAGTACATGGAGGGTTGGATAAATTTCACATTGAGGGATTCCAAGACTGTTAAATGGACTTGATATCCCTTATCCATGGATATATTTCCCTATAATGATGTATAGAGATATGGAATTTGAACATAATTGTTTAATACTACCTCTATTTGAGATACTAAGTAGTATTTATTAACTTGGTTAGATGTCTCATTCATCGTCTGATATACTCGAAGGGAATTAGAGAGGTTTCTATACCATTTTTCCTTATTCTAATCCACCATAACCATTATATTGTTATATAAGACTTTATTTGAGACCATAATCTATCCATATTCTTATTTGTGATAGAAATAAGTATGGGGTAGTATGCTATATTTTGCATAAAACTTCTTTAATGTCATGGATGATATTTTGTTACATTATCCATGAGAGTTCTATTTATGATTCTAAACCTATAGATGATATTGGATATCATAAAAATGATAACAAAAAAGTTGTTTTCCTCTGTTGTGGAATGGATTCATCCCACATTAAAAAGAAGTTGGTGGTAGTGAGAATGTATTTGTATTATCTAGTTGTGGTTGTGGGGTATGGTCCCACAACATCATGCCCCCACACAATTAAAAGTAAATAAAATATTGTTTCATTGTGAATAATTATATCATGATTCAACTTTATATTACCTTCACCGAGTTAGGGTTGTTATTGAGGTAAAATTTTTCTAGCCACTAATGAATTTTCTCTCGCTCGACTTTGTTAAAATAAACTGTTTTTTATTGAAGTTTCATGATCATAGGATCTATATAATAATATTGTAATTTTATTGTGGAGTAATTTTATGACCATAGATAGGAAGATATGGTGTTATGTTAATTCACCAACGCATCTTCCCCATTAATATAGATAGTGGTGATGAAATTTTGATGCTCCGTAGGGACGACCAAGCCTTCCAGATTGGGTATGGTGAGGTATATGACCAGTATTTCCAAATCAAATACTATATCATTAGGATATTACATAACATGATTTACAATTAGATCAAAAGATAATTGGGGAAGAAAATCATTAATGTTCCCATGAAAGAAATTATCCCATTTTATAATAGTGTAGTCACCATTTACTTTCTTGATGACCAGCTTGAAGACTCCGTTCATGTTAGATAATAAAAATTCAAACTTGAGGTACATATAGATACTAGTAATGATTTATTGATATATAGGCTCTTTGTGGGTACATGCCTCTAATTATATAATCATGTATGACATTATTACCTTTGATAGAGTTTTTAAAATAACTCTAAGGATTACACTATTCAGATAAGGGACATTGAACCTTCTTCTAGTTGGTCATTGGGAGGCACTGCCAAAGTGAATCTTCTGCCATGGTGTTTATTCCCCCATAAAAATAATGTCCTCATCTAGGAATCCAACATCTAGAGGAAACTCCTTAGATGATGGCTATGATTCCAGGATGTTTTCCAATGTTTTCCCTTTGATATCATTTTGGGGGATGAACCTAAAGTAAAACTACTAAAGGATAACTTCCCACTTTTCCAATCATCCAGAAAATATGGGATAGTTGAGGATATATTTTAGAGATTCAATTTTTGATACCAATGGTGCCTCCAGATACTGTAGATAATGATTTATATTTTGGTCCGAAAATACCATGGAAGAGAAATTCTTATTGATGGGAGAATTTCTAGCCCCAACATCAAGACATAAGCGATTGAGATAATAAAAACTATTCATTTTTCTCTTAATCTATTATGGTTTCAAGGGACTATTCTAAGGAGGTCACATTAATGATCATAGGTTTCCCCTATATAGGTGACATCAGAACTAGAGTATGTAGCATATATTATTTGATATCATCAATTGCATCATGGAATTCCTTATCCCAATAATAACTAATTCCTTTCTTCACATATAAAGAAAAAGGAATAAATTTTCCCACCATATTAGTGAGAAAAATTATGTTGCTAGATGGCCCTAGAGTTTTCAAATTTTCCATAGTTTTGGTAGAGGATTAATGTTGTTGATGTGTTGTTTCCTATACAGGTCAATATCAATGCCTCTTTAAAGAACAATGACACTAACAAATTTACGACAAGTAACCCTAAATTCCCATGTCAAATTGTTCATCTTCATATGGTAGGTTGAGATCATACTAAACAATTTATCAATGTCCTTTAGATGGTATAGTAGTTGGAGATATTTTTAACCTATTATATTCACATAGCTCTCCAAAACAGTTCTAGTAAAGGTCTTAAAGATGTAGTTCATTACCGAATGTTAGGTTGCTTCGGTGTTCTTCAAACTAAAATGAATCACCTGGTATAAATAACTTCCATGAGGATCCCTAAATGTATTTTATTCTTCATCTTTATGATCCATATAGTTTTGATTATACCTATAATATATATACATAAATGAAATGGATTATATTATATAAACCATTTTAATTAGAAACATTGTTATTGGAATGGGGTTTAATCCTTTAGAAAATGATTGTTGATTTCTTATGATGTCAATAAATAAAATGATAAAAATATTCTTATTATATTTTGGGATAATTTTGGATTTCCAATTAGGGTAGTAAACCTTATAAAATGTGTTATCTTTGATCAACTTATTATCTAGGGCCTCGACCACAACACCATTGGATCTATATATTTTCATGGGTGCTGTTTGGATCCATGACGACCAATGGGAAGGCAAGCCAGTGGATAGTTACATGGGGTTGAGTCATAGAATATTCTTATAGTTACACTGGAATACCCCATGATTATTCTTCATAAGTAAAATTTAATTCAGTTTCTTCAACATGATGCATGAATTCACTTATCGACATCAGCCTCAGATCTTACTCAGTGTTGAGGTTCACTTAAGTTTGCTCATCGATGGTGGTATACACCTTCCTATATGGTACGGGGTTATATTACAAGTCTTATTTTTCATTTTTCATTGGTAAAATAGATATGAAATTGGGATAACTCGTTGAAAATTGGTGATGGAGATGTACCATCCCATTATAATTAAGTGATAAAATATTTAGATGAGGGTTACTACACTTATGGATTTGTAGTGACCATGATAACGGATGATTAGGCTCCTATCCCATGTGAATTTCACCCACATGGTCCATTCACAATTTCAATTTTTTTAAACATGGGGGACATAAAATGGGTTAAACATTATATATGAAATACATGGTGGATTCATTGGTTGATAGTCATGGGATAAACCCTTCATTATTTGATGATGGGTTTCTTGGGACTCATAGGAACCTATCCTTTGTAGGAGTAAGTGGTGATCTAGGTAAACTAATTTTTCATGGGTATGATGAAATTGTTCCCATGATATAGAGATAACATTTTTAGATAATGAATTGATAGTATAAATTAATCCTTCATATTAACATGTAAATCTACCAAGGTTTTTTTCAAGTCCATAATAAAGTTAACATGATATGGCTCTTTCACCTCTGGTAGCATCTATTCCCTCCTATAATAACCAACATAAATATATTAGTATTAATATGAGCTAAAGGGGGTTTTCACCCTAGATCATTATTAATAAACCTTTTAGGTAGTATTTGATGTATTAGTGATATGAATATGGGAATATCATAGATTAGAGGATCCAAGTCATTCCATGTATGGAAATAAAGGTTGTGTTCAGTGACACGAACATGAATCAGATATTATATAACAAATTATAAAACAATGTCTTCAGCTAAATAACACATAGAATATTTTTTTCACTCTTGTTACATTACTAAATTTTTAGTTTGGATGGGTTCACATCAACTTTTATAAACCCCAACTTATCCCGAGTCTGAGTAAGGATTATATTCATTGTGGATCTGGTGTCCACCAAATATGGTTTCACCAATATACCATTAATCTAGAAAAATACATATGGAGGGTTTATGTGTCCCTAAATGATGTAACCTTCATTTTACCACCAAAAAATTAAATTATTGATTTACAATATTCCAATTTATCCCCCTCCCTATGGAATGATTTAGTAGTGGGAATATTGTTTTCAAATTAGCAAGGGCCTCGATGAGGACTTCACAATTATTTTTTTGATAGTCATAGAGCATCCATAATTTATAGTTAAGATAGATACCATTGAAGTTACTGAACATATAATACTTCTTAGCTGAGGGGGGTTTTATTGATACCTTATATTCTCTAATTTCAGTTGGATGTATGTAGTTATCCAAATGGGGGTTTGGATGGGGCTTTTGGTAATGGGGATATAAAAAATTAACAACTAATTAGATGGGTTGGGTAGTTTTAATAGATGATGTCTCATCAATAGTTTACTATTACTTATCCTTGAGTATCTCACATTATGTGGTCTTAGAAGGGTATTAAATATTAATAGGTATAGATCACTAAATATTTTTCTTTCAAAAATGGAATTTTACTTTTATTTTAGAACATCTATTATAAGTTCCTGGAAGTTTGATCAGAATGCATAACCTCTAAGCTCTACACAACGGTCTACCACCCGATGGAATTGATGGTAGTTATATCATTCTCCTCATTATAATTAACTTACATAATTGATCAATACATGGAATACATTCCCAACTATGTGGGGAATAATTCTAGGAGCATTTATGTTGGGTTTGTTATCAGTGGTCGTTCTGGATTCTCCTTATTCCACTAGAAATATATATTTTGATCCATGATTGTATGGGATACAAATGGGTATGATGAAGAAAATGGGGGGGTTATATATAGTTTGGATAGATTAACAAAATAATGAATGATATTGAATTCTCAAACATCCAGATTTTAGGCCATCCAATCATCTAACTTATATTCTCTTAAGTTAGATACATATTTAGATTCCATATAATCTTCATCAGCATCATGGGTGGTTGAGACGTATATGAACCAGACTAGAGGATCTCCTAACTCTCCTATGAATGGGTATACTAGTTCAAGGAACCATTCATTAAATATTAACCATTTTTTTATTTTTTTTCTTAAGGATTCTATGTTTTGGATTATATTTGGTGTGATTATTTGACGCATCTTTTTATAGCTTCTTGAGTTTTGGAATCTTGATCATTTTCATCCCAAGGGTACTAATGATGAATCATTGGTCTTGTTTATACCTAAAGTAATAATTTTTCTTCTAACATTTTGGGATATGGATTATAGGTTCTTGACCTTGATAGGAACCCTAGGAAATATACTCTTTGATGGTATACACTATAATGGTCATATTCTAAGGAGATTCATATGGCTAGATTGGTTGAGGAGTTCATGTTTGAGTGCCATCTATGGTTTTTTCTCTATAAGTATTATGATTTGAAATAAATGGTAAAGTTTGAGATTGTTTGTTGTTCCACTACATGGATTCCTCATTGACTTTTTACCTCTTAAAAAATTCATGATATATTCCTCAGTACTCCATGTATATTAGGTTCAATACCATATTATATCAGACATTATCCATAGTCATACAAAATAACGTCCTTGGGGGATGTTGTACATCTACAGATTACATCATTCCCTTTCACCAAGTGATGAATGACCTAAAAAATACTAATTGAGCTTTATTACAATTTTATAGGTTAGTGATGTCAAACGTTTTAGATTTGAGCTAAACTAGTAGAGAGATTTATGATGAAGATACACCCTACTGGTGATGGATAATGTCTTTATATAGCTATAACAAATGAAAAAAATGCCTTCCTATGGTCTAGATAAATCACTAGGTCTTGAAAACCTCTTTCTATTCGTGTTTTCCCATCCTTGTTTTAAACTAGTATGAATGTGGGAAGGTGTTTCCTTGGGTCACCTATAACATTGATGGAGGTGAAATATAGGTTACCAATGTTTTCAGCTAGTGGAACATGTCCCACACATGATGGATATGACTTCATTTAGCCTGTAATTAGGCTCTTTATGTCTTTAATACTTCCTGGGGAGTGGTTAGATCGTTGATCACATCATCAAGGGGGTTTCATCATGATTGTTCCCCCTAACTGGTTGATTAGATCATAAACCAATGTGATCATGGTCTAGTGGTGGGAACTCTTGCAGGCCCTTCGAAGAAGAAACTATAGGGAATACTAATTTTTAACTCTGGTGAGAAGAAGATTAATATTCCAACCTAGTTGTATGGGTTGAGATATATATATCAGCCCTAGATGATAACCCAATGAGGATCAGTTTTCAATTTTCCACATTAGATATGAAAAGGTTCTCTCAAACATCTTTTAGGTCAGGATGATACCAATTGAGGAGTTCGACACTAAGATTATATTATCCCTCAAGAACCTGATGACAATAATAATACTAGAATCTAATTTTGTTTCTGGAGGGTTTTCATGAAGTTCATGGGATTTAGAAACTCGTTTCCTTTTTTAGAATGCCAATATAATTCGAGGAATGTTTGGGTGGGAATTTATAGCACCATTTCCTATCACTACTAATTGTTATAAACAACTATCAGGATTTTTTATGATTCTATTAGTATTTTATATGGATGATAATCCACCATGCATACCTCATTACTAGAATGAAATTCCATATCATCTAACAGATTTACCATGATGACATTAACCATAATGGTGGTTATTAGTGGACAACTGACAACATAACCTAAACAACCACTATAGAAGATAAGTTGTTCTTGTGGGAGGGGAATAAAATAAATTTCAGAATAATTCCCCAGACCACTAATTTAATGATGGTGAGATTCCAAATCCCTATTTTGATGCCACACATTCAAAATCTCTATAAAAATCACACAAGAAGCTCTAGTGATATCTATTTGAGTCAAAAGATTGGGTCACTGGGAGAATAATGATATTGAACTGTTAAAAAACTAATTATGGAGGGACAGAAGGAGGTTATTTCATCTTGAGTAGGCTAGATGATGGATTTAATGATTATTGAATGACTCCCATAGATTCTAATAGATGAATGATATGTGATTTTCAATGAGTAGCTTCAGGATAGGGAAGCGAAAGACTATAAGTGTGAAAAATAAAACATGAAACTGGTTAATGTCCAAGACTTACATTAATTATTCATCATATTTTCCATTAATTGGGGGTGGGGGATTTCTTCTCTTAATATTCTAAATATCTTATATGTGATCATTGGGAAGATTGTGGAGGAAGAATTACTGAACTGTTCCGCCATTGGCTCTCATAAAGAATTGATACCACCTAAGATATCCTTCTCATGAATGAGGGGGTTTACTTTATAGGTTTCATAAGATTAATCACCATATCTATGTAGGATGGGGAGTCTATGGATTATTTTTTGGTGAGAATGTTCATTGAGAAATAGATCCCTGATCAAATATCACACCCCATCAGAGGCAACCATTCAAGACTTTGGTTAATCTATTACATTTATTACATAGGTGGAGATAAAATATATTTATGGATCCAATTATGGATGTATTATGTCCCTAAATGGAATCTAGGACATCCTAAACATATAAATATTATTTAAGGATCTCAATAATTTTTTATTTTATCTCTGAGAATGGAAGTCCTCTATTTACAGGAGACTTCAACCTATAACAGTAGTAGATGTGAGAACATCACCATTTAAAAATAAATGACATATTCATATTAAAAATCATTGCTAACCTAGGATTTGGTCACCTATAAATCCTCTTATATTGATTCCAAAATTCTTTATGTATGGAATCCCATGTCTTATAGGGGACCCCACCATGGGATCTCTCATGGAACTATTGGGAGGACCTATATGGAGATGGATGACCCTCTACCATTGGAGGACCTTCATGGGGTTGAGATTCTTTGGAACATGAAGGAACACATATTGGTTGGTGATAGGGCTAAAGTCTTTGAGAGTTGACCCAATATGCCGAATGGGAGTCTAGGTTCTCAATCCATATATAGTTAAAATGTATCCATATATGGTGGTGAGAACTATAGGGGGTGTGTCAATGATGGAATGGTCCACATGGTTTGTACAAGTGTAGTTTCATTGGGAAGGGTATTTTTCATTCCCTGAGAATGGGTATAATATGGTCTGAACTAGGGAAGGAAGAGTAGAGATAAGATTTAATTTTTTGTACTTTATGGGGTCTCCCTATTTTTTCTATTATGTTGGGTGATGGGATCCCACTTCAGTGACACCCAGTTGGAAGCTATATATTACACGAGTTTTAAATCCCCTTCCTCCTCAGTAGGGGGGGATTGAGTATTCAGAGTGTTTTGGGGAAATATTCCTAAAATAGTTGATAGATGAAATGTAGGGGTGTGGGGGTAATTATCCCTACATTCAACCTACTTTTGGTAGAGGTGGTATAGTATAGATTCCTCTAGGTATTTATGATCCATCTCCTAGGTGAGGATGAAACCAATGTCCTCATACTTGTGGAATAGGGAATTGATCACCCTCAATTGGATGAGCTCTAATGGTTAGATAGGCCATGGATTCCATGGATCTATATAAGAGGAGGATGTTGCATCTTGGGTATATGTATGTACGATTTCTAGCTATATGAGGATTTCCATAACCTAGGTGGTGTTGGGAGTCATTATTCTATCCATATACCAGTTAGTGGTGTGTGGAGAACCACATTTATTATGTACATTGATGTTTCCCTTCTAGAAAAGATGGATTCAAATATAAGAACACATCTAAGGAACTTGATGACCAACATGACCTATGTTAATCTTCCTCTCCTATGTTAAGAAGAATGGATTCACATTGGAGTTGTCTGGAAATAGTGATATCTTACGTTATCCATCCTATCACAATTAATGGAAATTAGACTATTGTCGAGTTAACCCTTATTTTTTACAATGCTTCCATTGGGACCCCACTTTTACATTATATGATGCTTCCTAGATGTATGTGGGATATTTTATTTGAATGGGATGAGGGATTTATACTTCTCTGTCTATAGAATAATATGTGGAAATCATTACCTAGTATTATTCTCTCTTACATATATAATATAGGTTGATGAATCTCATTCCCAACACCATATTCAGGTGAATACTAGTTAATTACCTCTGCTACTGGTATAACTAGGTGACAACCCTTTTCTCCGAGCTAATGACTATGTTAGGCATGTTGGGAGTCAATAAATATCTTCCAAATTTTTGATTATAATGGAATCTTGAGATCATGACATAGGGAATATCCGGTTCAAATCCCAATGAATCATTGGATCTTCATGATGAAACATAAAGTCAATGTTTAATAAGTCCTAGACTTATCATCGAGGACATTATATGCTTGCGACACAAATTTGATCAAATTAATCACTTGAGGCCACTAATGCTCTTTGCTCTAGTAAACATATTCATGTTACATAAGGAGTCTCATACTCATCACATGTGAAAAAATCATAGTCTTTTAAGATCTAAAGAGAATAAAGATATCTTATAAATGTCACATATGATTATTATTATCATTACATAAGGAATATCATGCTTGTGAGATGAAAAAAAACATTAGGCTCATCGCTAATGTAGATGGTGAAGACATCTTAAACTCATAAGATAGTCTTCTAAGGATCACAAGCTATTGAAACCTAGGCTCATCTCATATGGTTGGGTTTTTGAAGCATCAGGTGTGGGGGAATGGGTTTAATGTCTAGTTTTCATACATATAGTTGAAATTATAGTGGGGGTGGTTCCAATATAAACTCAACATATATTGGGATATTCAGGGGTTTATAGTCTATTTAGGACACAACCCCTACATTATCACCATGTAGTGGTCCAATCACAATTGTATAGTCTAGTGTATATACTTACAATATACCATCATCATGTATTGGGTAAATCATTGGTTTAAAGTATAGTGAGGGGACTTATAATATATTGCCATCCCATACAGAGCCAATCCTAGTTTTAAATTCTTCTGGGGATTCTTCTAATATAGGTTTATCAAGTATTGGTCCAAGAACATGTTTAATGTTCAGTGGGGAAGCATCCCATATATTCTTGTCACATATTGAGCCTATGACATGTTTAAATTAAAATGGGGATACTTACCATATAAAATAGTCATGTCTTATCCGAATAAAATTTTTAAATTCTATTGGGGAGGATTCATATATTCACTTATAACATATTGGTCTAATCATGTGCTTAAAATAAAGTGGGGAAACGTCCCATATAAATTTGTCATGTATTTTTCAAATCATGGGTTTATGTTCTAGTGGGAACAAATCCCATATAATATTATCAGGTACTTTTTTCAAGAATAGTTTTAACATATAGTGGGGATAATCATGGGTCTGAATTACATTGAGGAATTTGGGAATGTATGATGAGAGGTTTTGTATAATAAAAAAATTACCATAATTTAATGATTCTATATTATAAAGGGTATATGTTATTGTGGTAATATTGTGATTGAACCTTATTTAGGATTCCAAATATATAATAGAGGAACACATGAGTCAATACTCACATCATCTGAGTGAACTTTTTAAGGTTGTGTGACAGGATCATAAAATGTTTGTTAGAATCAAGTGGTAAGGATTCTTATGTCATGAAAGAGATGTAAACAAGGGACAATTTTGGGATCATGCTATAGGCTTCCAAAAAGAAAAAGACCCATAAAATTTTCTTTAGATGTGTAATATCCTAATCATCACACATGGAATTCAATTTTATTTCCATATGGAATCTTTTAGTTTAACATCTTGTGCCATGATAATTATCATTTAGTTTTATATCACACAACCAATACATTACTATACATTTCCACTTCAAGTTAATGTGACATTATAATGAATTTTAACAACATAAAACTATGAAATTGGGGTCACATATCATTGGGTTGACCAAGGTGGTTTCTTATGTAGATTCCATGACTAGGGCTTAAAAACATATGAGGCACATGGGTTTAACTGGGAATAATTAAGGGATATTAAGTGGGTCTTATATTGAGGCTTTACCACAAAACCTATGTCTACGAAATCTATTCAAGGATTTTCCTAGATCATGTTGGTGAAAAGTCCAAGGCATGAGAATACCTTTAATTAAGAAAAAATTGTATGAAAATTTCCCATTAGAAGTTTGGTGTAAATGGATTGGAATTAGTGTCCATTAAACCAGTTTTTCAGTTGGATTTAACATGAGTAAGCCCAAATCCAGCAGATGAGGTGCCAATGAGAACTCAACATTCACATAGTTTAGCCTAGGTAAAAGAGGCATCAAACAAGGTTCCTCGATATCAGGTTCCTAAAACATTTTATTTTCTTTGACTTCGTATATTTGTGTGTATCATGGTCTCCAAATTAAGGGTGTTGTATGAACATACAAGTAATTGGTTTCACACAAGATAGTTGTAGCATGAAACGTAGAGTTTCATGAATCATATGATTCTTGTTTGAATAGTGTTCCTAATTGATGAAAGCTACAATAATTCAAACCAATCATAAGATAATGTTTTTAAGGAAACATCTAATGTATTTCGTACAATTTTCCCACTTCATGGAATTCATAGTGGTCATTGGATGCTTGAATTTTAAAATATGGACTGTGTGAGTTGAGAGCATTGTTGTTCATATTTTAGAGGACTGTCCCAAAAAATTGGTGGTTCTGAAAATTTAATGAGAAATTCAACTATTGAAATATGAAACCTCAAATAGCTATTAAATGATCATTCAAAATTGGAATTATATAGAATTATAGTGTTTCCTCATGTAAATCCATGTTACAACAACTTTTGGCCTTAGTGGTTTTGAGGGGGATTGTCGCATGCATAGAACTCTTGCATTGTATAATGTATTTTTTGATAAACTCAAACAACTCAAAATTAATTGAATTTTAAGAATATGTATGAACAAAAATTAAATTTCACAAATGGATTCCTATTCACAAATAATTAATTTGGACAACCATTTCTCTTTTTAATAATTCTTGGGTATTCTCATCAGTGCCATATGAAATTTTATTCATTGTCAACACTGAATGTTTTTATTCAATTTATATATTAGATATAAAGGGTCATAAATTTTTTTCACACTATATTATTCATTATTTTTAATATATAAAATTTATTAAATACTAATAATAGTAAATATATACTAAATTGAAAATAAATACCAAATAAAAATTATGATAATATTTTCTTAGACCCCCAAGCGTGTTTTATTTATAGTATTTACAACAAGATTGTATTTAATTAATCCCCAATAAAATAAGGATTGGGGTTTCATGGATATATTTCAACTAACACTTTCATATCTTGTGTGATTCATTACACACTAGTTTTGGATCACTATGTGAAAAAAGGACTACATTTCCCCCTCCAAGGTGTTATTTTACTTCATTTTTATTAGAGGTACAAAAAAATTAGATGCAGTTACCCTCTTTTTTTACATTGAGAAGTATTGTACATTATTAGATAAAATTACATTGATATATTTTTTCTCTATAATTTTATTTGGAATTATAGTTTCTTCATTGAAAATAAACATGGCATAAAGTCCTCATGTGAACCATTTCCCAAATCAATAAAGTCCTATTTTTATTCATCTATTTCTCATTTGGTTGTGGATTTAACTCCATCAAATTATAATTTATTGAAAAATAATTATAATTATTAACCTTGCAAACAAGATAGATCTATATTTTAATCAACTATAGTATGATTTAAGAAAAATTAAATCCAAATACTAACATCTACCATAATAAAATATATGTGATGAGTTGTAGATAATCAAAAATTACATACAAGGTCATCATTGTCATTATAATCCCTACCACTCTATCCAATAGTATCATATTTAGTATATGTAATATGAACCTCAAGATCACTACATAGTGGGTAAATGGTCACCTATGAACCACTATGAGAATCTAAAGATTTAATGAATATTATCCCTGTATTATTTTTTTATTCCTGTAAGTATCATCAACACCAAAAGTTTAATATGGTTAAAAAAATAGGTGGACCTCTATTCTTTAATTTTTTTACAATAATTTATTAAGTACCCTACATTAGAGACTCAATAGTTTCTCCTATATTGATTTGTTCCATGAACCCTTGAATCTTAATTTATAAAAACACATGGTTTCTAAAATTTTATTATATGGAATATATCAATACCTTCAAGAATTACCTTAACCAAAATATATTATTATGGAAGCATTAATACTAAAATTGTCATCTTCACATCTGTTCTATTTCTATGATGTTAATATAAAATTAGTATAATATACGTAAATACCAATGCTAATTAGAATTATTAAATATAAAAAACAAATATACTTTCTAAAAAATTGCTTCTATGGAATCATAAATTTTGTTTCCATTCATTTTTATGGGATAAGAGAAAAATAGCAATATAGATTTGACATATATATTAAATTATCATTCAAAATTAAATTAAATTGTTTTTAAAAAATATTTTTTTCTTAAACAAATATTAAGATATATCCTTGATATACAAAATAATTAATGCCAAGATTTTAATAATGATAAGATAAATGGTTCTCCCAATGAGGGTCTAAATATTATATCATTGACCTTTTTTTCACCTATTATGGAATCTAAAATAAAATAAAATTTAAATAAATATATAATAAGAAATAAAAAAAGTCTCATATTTAACTAAATATAATAAATTTATAAATAAAACATATGATTTGAACAATATAAAATTATGACATAATATTGAATGTTTGATCAATCATAAATAAAAGGAATATCTTCCCATACTAAATATAAAATCATGTGATCAATAAAATAATTAATATTAGAAGTATGATGATGTGATAAATTAAATATATGATTATTCCAAATAAATAACCAAATGGATATATAGTTATCCAAATTTAACATATAAACATTTATTTCCTTTAAAAAAAATAGTCATCCCCTTAATCTATTAAGAAAATTCTGATTTTTTACCCAATAGAAACAAAAAATACTTTCACCTAAATATATTCACAATTAAGTATAAGTATCTGTCACTTTCATGACTAAAAATTAAAATATCATTTAATAATAACATTTATATCAAGAACATCAATTGGTATGAATCATAATTCTATGAATAAATTGTGCGTATCTTTATTAAATAGATTATTAAGGTAATTATATTGATAGAATGAAATTTAAAATTATGTTAAGAACACAATTTATAAAACTAAGATCATATAAGAAAAAATATAAGAAAATATTATTTTTCTCTAAATCTATATTTTAAAATACAAAAGTTATTAATTTCATATTAAAAAATATTTCATAGTCAAAATAAATATCTTTAAAAATTATCATTATGAATTCAGTATGTCCCTCTATATGCTCAAACATCCATATATATAAAAATATAGGTTTTGTTTAAAAAATATATTTCATCGGTTAAAAACCTCCATTAATTCTAAATATAAATATTTTATGAAAATAACATCCAAAATCTCTATGAATAAATCAAATACCTACAAATAATTCATATAAAAATAAGACATAAATAAGTTATGAAATATGACATAAAAATAAAAACATTAAGATATATATTTAGTTTAATTTATAATAATATTTTAATAAAAATAGAAGTGAATAATAGAAAAATACTCAAAAAATTGTATATTTAATGTTTCTAGTATTTTTAGTTGATGTTTAACAATTATATAGTGTTATTTTAAGTAATGTAAGTGTTAACCGATTTTTTTCCAACTTCATTAGGTTAAAATTATATTTTATCATAGAATATAATTTCTATGTCCTTGTTTTTTAAAATTCATAATTTTGAAACTATGCAAAAAAATATTTTTATTTTCTATTTCACAACTATTGGATTTCATAACAATAAAATAAATATTTTATAGGATTCATAATAGTGGGAATGAGATTGATAGAATTTTATATAAATGAATAAAAATATGCAATTATGATCTATAATATTTAAGTGTATGCAATAGTTATATATACTTCTTTAATATTGGATAGTGATAGAGAATTAATAATTCAATCTATTAAAATATAATTTATTAATTTTTCAAAAACCCTTTATTTTGAAATTAATTATACCCTTCATAATTGTGAAACTATTCAAATAAAAATAATTTTTTTTACCAGACATAAAATTTATACATTACGAGAACATATATGGGTTATTATAAGTTCAAATACAATGATATGTTGTGATTAAAAATGGTAAAATGAAGTCCATAAAATCATAATGATTGGGACCACTGGTAAATCTACAAAAAATTATATGTCTAATTTTTTTATCTTATAATGAAATATATTTAGATTTTGTTATGGAATAATTAATATTAGAACTGCATTGTACTTTTCCATCCTTATTTTCTACCATTTAGCTGAACTAATAATCTAAAAAGAGATCTAAAATAATATTTTAATGTTTTAAAACTACTATTTTTCTAGATCTATACAATAAACTCTTTCTTATTACCAATGAATGAGAATTAATCCTTGGTTCAACTCTTTTAGATCAGGATAATCTTCAAAATTTTCTAGAAAATTTTAACAGTACTATCCCAATATCTACTCATTATAATAAATGAATAATATCTACATTTCTGATTATAAAAATCTAATTTATGATTTAATGAATAATATTATCAGATATGTAATTTTATTCATGTGATTATTTTATTCAATTGTTTAAGGGTAATATGTATTTTATGTTCCCTTCCATGTAACTTCAAAAAATGATCCTTTTATGATTTATCCATTCTAAACCACTTCTATATTTTTTATGTATATTTTCTTTTTAAGATTATGAAATTATATATATATATACATACATAATAGTATGTTAGTTCATCAAGATCATATAATGAGAATATGTTTTCTTAACTATTATTCCCTTGATTTAAATGTTGGAATATAATTTTTATAATAGTTATATGAAGAATATACAATAAAAAATGGAAACATATACTCCCACAAACTCACTTATTTACATAAGGTTTATAATCATTTTTTTAAATTCAAAATCTTGGATATATTCAATACGAAAAATAATTGATGGATAAGACTATTTCCTCATTCCATAAATGTGTTATTTTAGATTTGAAATTTGATATCATTATGTTGATCATTAAAGCAACTCGCTTCTATCATTTATTAAATATAAAATATGTTCTTATAAATGAATTAAATTTTAAAATATAATATCTATATTACATTATCATATGATTATTATATAGCTAAATTAATCTTAGTAGATATAATCAAATCCATATGTGAAAAATATTCTTCTCTTCAATACTATTGTTTTTTAAGACCATTAGAAACTATGATCTTTTGATAGTTAGACACTATTACAGCCAAGAAGTGTTGATTAAAAAAACACTTTCACAGTATAGTTTTTTATTTTTTGAGTGTTTTTAATAGGTTCAAAATCCAATTAATGTAGAAATACTTCACATTAGAATTTATCAATCTAAAAAATTCATTGATAGAGAATTTAATAAAATCATGCAAGGTTATTGGTTTATCTCTTGTGACCATTAAATAACTACATTTAGAGATGGGAAACTCATATATTTAATCTTATAGATGAAATACATATAGAAAATTAATTACCTATGGAATCTAAGTTATTTCATTTTAAATTAAACATTCTTTTTCAGATTCATCTATTTTCAGGATAACATCACGTTTTTAATCATGAACATATCTAACTACAAGATTTTTTCTTTTAATTCATTATGAAATCAATTATGTTTAAAATGTTTTCAAATATCAAGATACATACTCTATTTTGTATCATATTACAGAAATAAAAACTCATAATCTCTTTAAGATGATAAAAATAACATTTATTTAATTTAGTTTGAATCCTAATTGACTTGATAAATCATATTTGTGAATCGAAACTATTAATAATCATTATTATAATGGAATTTCACTACCAAACTCTCATCACATGGGGTTGATATTGAATATCCCTTTAGGTAATTGATTTAATATTGACGAAGTAGTTTATAGAAAATTACCCTATAAGGAAACATGAAGACGAACATGATTAAACCGAGACCTAAACATGTATAAGATTGATTATCCTTTAATATGCACCATTAATTTTTAACTTATTGGATTGAGTGAGTAATTGTTCTATATTTTAATATCCTATAAGGTCATGAATTATTTAGCATATTTATTCCCCACTTTGGTCAGATAAAAACATTTTATTACATTTTAAAGGTTAAATTTATACATTATTTTTGAACTCTAAACATTAATAATTTTCATACATGGGTTTCCTATAATATATATATCTATAAATACTATTTTTATAAAAAAAATTGAGTTTTATTAAATCATCATCATTTTTTCATTTATATATAAAATTTTATTTATAAATTTAATATACAAAATTTGTCTCATTCATATAATGATTCATAAATACATATATCAAAAAATATTATATTATAGATCCATTAGATTATTTTCTTATTTGTATAGACTATGTGAGAACTTTGGTAATATATGGTATCCAAATAATTGATTAAAACCATATTGTTATTTTCATTATAGATTTTATTTTTAATATCCAATATGAATAAACCATAAAATATTATCATCATCAAAATTAATTTCATTTATATAAATACAAAAAGAATTAATATTAGAAATAAAAATAAAATATTATCAATAAAATATATTAAAATCAAATTTCAACTTATTAATGATACCTAATAAAAATTTCTATAATTAATAATGATCTATGATAAAAATATATATTCACTATCCATATGAGAAATGAAAGAACTATTTTTATATTCCTAAACTATAAATATACATATGCGATAAAATATTTCATCAATACATTATGAATCAATACATTTAATTAAATAATTTAGGTTCTTCAAATATCTAATTCCCTAGATTCAATGTTTGAGAGATTGATCTATAAAATATCAAATTATTTATGCCAATTATTCTTCAACTATTCAACTTATCAAATCAAATTGATTTTATTTTTATTTTTCTATAGTTCATTTGTATCTTATAAAAAATGGTGAATAAAATAATAAACAATATTTTATATACATATTTATAATTTCGATCATAATAATTAGTTTACATTTTTTAGGTAAAATAAAAAGTGTAATTTTGTAAAACAATGATCTAGTAGTTTTCCCATCTATGTAACAAACTGTTATTAAATTGTTTTAAGGAAAATGAACTAAAATTTACCTTACATTTATTAGGAAAATATATCTTCAGCTCATTGATTGTGATGTAAGTTTTTATCATAAAATACATTGGTATAGTGATTGCATAAAAGTTTTTCTCTATATTTCACAGAATGAAAAATCATGTATTAAAGGTGAGAAAACAATTTTATATCATACTAAATGTGATATGTGTTGAAAATAGAATTATATGAAATAGTTTATTTTTGTAATAAAGTTTATATTCATTTCTCTACAACATATATATTTCGTTTGGGGGTATATATTGTGTTTCAATAAATCCCATTTGGTTTTTGGGTAAGACTTAATACTTCTGGGAACGGGTCATATAGGGTAAACTCATTGTGAATATCCAATATCATTAAAATAATTTGAATTAATGAAACCAATAATATCAATTATGGGTATTAATTCAACATTTACTTGATTTTATATCAATCATAAATCATATCAAAAGATATTAATCATTATAATAAGTGATATGGAAACTACAATAATTTCTATTTATACTAGTAATCATGTACCTAAAATTTGTTAAAATTGTAATTATATATCCCATTTACCAATAGTCCTAGATAACCATGAGTATATGATTGTTTAAAATTACTTATAATAATTGTTTGTACAATTTTTTTAAATAGGATCCTACCTATAAAACATTACATGGAACCCTTTCACTTCATGAAATCTATTCCCCCATGGTTAATTTTTTTGTCATATGTTATTCAATTTGGTTTCATTTTATTCTACATAGATTATTCTTTAATTCATCATTATTTGGGTGATTTTTAGGTTAAATAATCATGGGATGTATTTTCTAGTCAACTTTTCTATTACTTTGTCCATGTCTTTCAACATTTTCATTCACTATTTTTATAATAAAAAATCCTAATACTATACTTTTCATTTTTCAATATTATTTTTTAAGTGAATGTTTGAATGTAGTAGTTTCCTAGTTTTAGTTAAATTTTTTTATCAATATACTAAATTGTTTTAGTGGAGATGGTTTAGACCATATTGGTTGAACAAGGAATCCCTCTTTACATTTAGAGGGAAATAATTTTACAAACAAATAACACTAAAATTCATAATTTTATTCATCTAAAATTATACATATACCATTCTGAGATATGTTATAAGAAACCCCCAAACTTGAATAATTATATCTTAATCTGTTAGAGGTATGTCTATTTTTTCAATATCATGAATGTTATGAATTTATGAAAGTAAAATGATTTTCATCATCCCTATATTGGTTGAATTAAAACATTTCTTGAATTCCTTAAAAGTGTTAATGATCCAAAAATGTATTGCCTATGTTTTTACATTATGGATAGATATTTGTTTGATGTCAGATTAGTTATAAGAAAAAATAAATAGATATTTCTTCCTAATGAAATTCAGCCTTATCCCTAAAAAATGTACGGTAATTTCTCCATCCATGATCAAGTATGTTTATGAATGTGTCACTTCCCCAAGGTAGACCTCTAAGGATAGTCATGTATTTTGCATTCCAATTGGAAGGTTGTATGGGTTTTTTGAATATAATATTATTTTAATTAATTTTTTCATTTACCAAACATTTAATTTCAGTTAAACCCATCCATATAATTCTCTTTATCTTTACATTCAATTAATCCATATGTTCTTAAATTTGAGAAATTTAAAAATGAAGTACTTGGTACCTAGATGAACCGCTATCCTTGGAATTTGATCCATGATTTTCCTCTACATATTAAAATGTTTTAAATGATTATTCCTATTTTTAGAATAAACATTTCCTAGATTCAGACTTTAATCAATAAGGGAAACATAAGTCTACTTATCCATCAACCTCTAAAAAGTGAACTAAATAGAATTTCAACAACATGAATGAAACTTAATAAAATAAAATATAAAAAAACATAACTGGTTTAAATAAAATTTAACTAAATTAAGACCAATTAATTAATATTATTTAATACATTAAATAACATAAATAAATTCAATATGAAAGAAATGATCATGATTTGATTCAACCTTAAAGAATCAAAACGACTTGATCAAAGATAAAAATATATGTATATAGTTATGGAATTATTTTATTCACCCAATATATATTAAAATTATTCGTGGAATCCAAGAATTATCTAATTATAGTATTCTATATTTATATTAATATATAATAGTTTTAGTACAAATTGAATATAATTTCAATGTATTTAAATGATAAAATATCATCCAAGTTACAAAAGATGTTGTTTTTTAGATTGTTAATTTAACAATGCTTCAGAGAGAGGTCTTATACAATTGAAATAATTTAATTGTTTTTGGAGGAAATTTTTAATTTGGGAAGAATATATCTACCATATTATAAAAAATATCAAACAAACAATTATTTAAGTTATTATAATGGTGTGAAAATATAGTACCTGATTGATCGTGATTGAAATGAAAGTAGTTGAATGAGAAATTTAATATTTGATATCGTTCTTCTTATTCATCATTATGATAAAGAAATTATTAAAATAAAATAATACCATACTATGATTACATATCAAGTACATAATCAATATTTTGATATTAATAGAGTTAAAAACATGATGTGTGATTTTAGGACTATAATATATCAGGCATGTGGTAAAATGAAAAAGTAAGATTTTTTATTCGACTCTATCATGGGAAGTCCATGAATTAATTTATAATACATCCCTCATTTATATTAAAACAGTTTTGATGGAATTAATTCTTAATGATTCCATATTAACTCCAATAATTATATTCTATGGAAGTTAATTTTCCCTTTTATATTCTCTAATAGTAAAAATCATGATTAACTAATCATTCCATGTTAATTTGGGAGGAAATAATGGGTCTAAATGACTAAAAATAATTTGGTACATCTCAATGGAATCCAATTATAGATGGAAAACCGGTTCATGTTCCATAAAAATTAATTCATCACATTCCATTGATTTTTAGACTCCAAAATATTTTCATGTTGGATGAAATATCACAATATATGTGATGGTATTATACTAAGAGAATTAAGAATAATGATAAGTTGTTTTATTATACAGAATAGAATAACATGGAAGGAATTTGATGCATGATATCCTAATTTTTTTATCAAGGTGTGCAATTTCACATTATGTATATCATTTTAATATTTTAATCTATTTTTTTGGAAGCATACTTATCATGGAACATGTCCATATTTCATTCACATTTATAACCTTCCTCATAGTATGTGTATGGGAAAAAATTAACTTTCTTGAGTATATGCATATATAGACATGTTTATCTTTGAAATGATATATATTTTTACAAAATATCATTTGTTAAAGGAGTGGAAGTTATAGAATAATATGGGGGTGCGCACATAGAATTCAACTTCAAAAGATGTATTTTATGTGCATGGCTCGGATATATGTATGGTAAATGAATTTTCATGTAATGAAATTATTGATGTAAATGGAATACAATAAAAAATATCCAACACTATTTGTATGAATATTACAGGATCAATACAATTTTAATATCATCATAGCTTTATTTTCATTGTACATTATTGAATCTTTCTAAAAGATCTTCTATTTAGGAATAATCATTGATGTTTTGATAATACTATTGTGAATGAGAATCCACCTTAGTGTATGTATGGAAATAATTTTATTATATAATTAAAGGAAGCTAATTTTTTATTCGGTAAAGCTATGGAAACATACAAAAAAGAGGTTGAATTCTTGCAATAAATTCATGTACAATTGGAAGAAGAAATGTATTCTATTTGATTTTCCTTAATGTATGAACAATATGATATATCATTGTTTAAATGTAATATACGTTTATTGAAAAAATATATGAAATATTTCTTTTAATTCTTCTAAATATCAAGGGTAATACTAAAGAAGATATATGGTCTCTTCTTATATTGGTGAATTGTGGTATTAAACTAGAATCACATCTTATGTGTATGAGTTAAAATAACTCGAAAGTACATTTTGATTCTCATAAGATGACACATTTATAAAAACAAAATTATACAATTACTAGAGGCTATTGATGTTCCTTATTAATATTCAAGAAATATATAAAAATAATCCAATAAAATATAATTGAAACTGAAATTTCTAAAATCATATGGATACCAAGTCATTTAGCTGGATTTTATTCCATTATAAATTAATCACTTATTATCTAAACTGTAAAGGTGAAGTTGATTCAAATGTTATATTTCTATAGTGATATATGTGATAAAATGTTGTAAATTTATTTTTTGAAAAAAATGAAATAAGTGGAAGTGTTAATTATATCCGAGTTATAGAAGAATTTTCCATATTATCACACTTGGGTGCTACATCAAATTGTCCATATTCAAAAAAATATATATATTTAGGCCTAGTTTAATTTCATTGGATGTATCCCAGAAAAATAATTATTATCATAATAAAGACTTCTATCTAGAACAAGAATCGTCATCAAGGTTTCATTGTGAAATGTTATTTACATCAAGAATGTATAGGTTTCTGTTCAATGTATGTGGGTGATGGAGTACAATACCTAACCAGAAAATGAGAAATGAAGAAAATAACATTTAGAAAAATCATCCAACTCTTCCATAAATTCATTAAATAGAGAATACTCCTGGATCATATACATTGGATTAATGGATCCTTGAATAGTGGTATTAGGAACACCACAAAATCTTTTTTAAAGGTGATTTGTTCAATTCCCACAAAAATTTAGTTGAACATATATATGTTATTTAATAATAACTTGATTCACATATATCAGAAAATTTTATTATTTATTTATATAGGGTAAATAAATAAAATTCTTTGTTGGATTTATCATTTGTTACCTTTGAGTAGGGAGGGATATTTCAAAGTAAAGTATTTCCTGTTTGGTTGAAATTAAAGGTATGAGAATTATTTTAATAAAATATAAATAGATATTCACATAATGATAAAAAAATTTATATTATAGGTACTGAGTTTTAATATTTATTCTACCTCTAAATAAATATTAGTGCTTCCTTTTAAACACAATTACTTGGTTTTTCATTTTAAATCATTGGTTATCAATGTGTATAAATTTTTTATAACAAATTGAGATCTAAAAAAGAGAACACAACGTGATGATGTTATGTTAACTAAAATGATAGAATGTTTTCCAGTGCAACATGTAGCAGACCTTGATTTGAAAATGTGTCACATATTGGAGTTGTTAAGAAGATAATAACATTGTAATATTACTCCAAAAGGGAAGTTCCTACAATGAAATGAGAGTGATTTGATTTAATGATGTGTCATGGAACATTTATTATTGACTATATATATATAGTGTTATTGAATTTACTCACATCCTATCTTGTGATGAAAAACATGTTCTGGAATCATTGTACAAAAAAGTATTTCATGTGAAAACACATATAAGGCCTCGATTTGATGTCAATAGTGAATTAATCCCCAGATATATTTTTCATGCTAGAGGGAAAAAAATTAAATAGTATCTTCCCCCATTGATGTTGATCAATATGTTGATTATGATGACTCAAATAATATATTTTTCAGATCTGGTTATAAACCTAATGTCATGGAACGTAATATATAATAAGCAACCAAATGTGCTCTTTGTTCATTTAGTTTAGCTCAACTATGGACTTTCAGGTTGGTAGTGTTCAAATTTATTTAATTTAGCTTCAGTTTGGAATGATATATTTGGTTTAGGTTTCTTTTTATTTTATTTGTCTTATTTTTTTTCTTCAATAAAATTTATTCATTAACACTCAAAAGGAAGGGATACTACTACCAACACTATACACCCACCCTATATAATTGAAACATAAAACTAGGACTTCCTGGCCCATAAAAACCCATTAACCACCTAAAATTCAACCATCAAATCTTATGCATCACCACTGGGCACCAACAATGTTTGATGGACCTAGAAAAAAGCACAAAATAACCTCTAAACAGCTGGAAACACATGAAAGCCCATACATATATAAAACATATTCTTTAAATAATGAAATTACGTATTTTATTAAAAATTCCATATTCAACAATATTTAGAATGAGTTAAATCTAAAAAAATAATATGAACACACTTACAGCCTACATAACAACTGTATACAACTTCCAAAATATCACAACTCATCCAACACCTCTATTTTCCCATATTTCATCAGATAAAAAACATTATAACATCAACTGTTACACTTGAATGTATGACCATTCAAATGGTTCCAACACATAAAAAATATAATTAAAAAAATCTAGATTAAAAATTTGGGAATAAAAATTAAATATAAATTAATCTAGCAGAACATTCCTACACTTATGATACCACCAGCAGGCCTGAATACATATGGTCAGGCTTAATAACAATTAAAATATATTCTCTCTCAAAATATCAAACAAGGATTCCTTAAGGCCATAAATAATAAATCTAATTTTGATAAATTTAATCTTGACTAAATTTTCTTAAATTAAATTTAAATAGATTAAAGCATAACAAAACTATATTTAAATAGATTTAATATTAATTAAAATGGGTTTAATAATATTTAAATAGATTTAATTTTACATAGTTCTATATTATATATTTAAATATATTTAATTTTATATAGTTTCATAAAAAATATGTAAAAACATTTAAATTATTTTCTAGATTACATCTAAATAGAGTTTATAGTTAACACATACACCATTTTTATTTTACAAGTAAATTATATTTAGATTACATATAAAATATAAAATATATTTACATGTAAACTAAAAATCAATTTTCATATGAACCATGTTCCACTCAGATAATGAAAGGTGTTTTGGGTTTGGGAGACAAGATTCATGATTCCAATAATTATTATGTTATTCTTCATTACATGCATTTTCACTAAATCTACTATTTTTGTCTCCTTCTTAAGGATAGATTGTAGGGGGTATATGTATGGTTTCTCAATCCATTATTTCTCATTCAAAATATTCATTTCTTGGAAACTACCAATAGATCCCACATTTACAACTAAGTGTAGTCCTACTTTCCAAAAGAAAGTAGTCCATAGGTGCTTCAGACCCAATGATTCCCAGGAACTCATATTGGTCTAGGGGTGGGAGTTTAGGAACATCACACCCTTTTTGGGGAGTTATTTATCATTCAAGGACTCTATAATGGATTTATGATATGATCATGAATATATTCCTAATCCTGATATAAAATGGGTTACCATAACAAAACAATCAGTTGTTGAATCCTTCTATTTTTAAATGTGGTTCTGTTAATGAGATCATCTTTATGTATATTATGTTCTTTATTAGTTTCTCATTATTTATTAGAAATAAGTATCTAATTATATTTTTAATATTTATTTAAATGAACATTGGAATTTACTTCCATCTATGGAGGAAATTGGATATTTTGAGGATGATATTAAACCTTTATGAGGTTTCCCATGTATCCTATTTTTAAGAGGAATAAAAACACAAATAATTTATTTAAATAATAATGTGAAATTTCATGCATAATGGAAATATATGTGGGATAATAGGAACTATTCATGGATATAAATCCTTAGGAATATGTCTTACATATCCATTTTATAATAGTAATCAGATTCATCGTAGTTCAGTTATGCCTTTTCAAAATACCCTAAGGTGGATGACCTTGTATAGGGGCAGTGATATATTGTCACTAAATGGGTCATACTCATAGATTTTTTCTTAGATGGGATGAATTAATTATGTGAATGGTATGACTATTGAAAATACCTAATACAATGTTATCCATGGTCAGTGTGAAAAATAAGGGAAAGAAAATGATCAACCTTGCTGAACATGGATGTGGGACTTATGCATTGTGGGTGACCTTATGGGGTGATTGATTTTAAGCTTAGACATTTGGAATGTTTTCAATTTATCCAATTTATAACTGGAATTGGTTCCTTCATAATACATTTTACTTCAAAATCCATTGATGAAGGAGGATGTAAAAAAAGAAACCCCAAGTAGAGTTCGAATCCTATGGGTTAGAATGTATGAGACATTGAGGGACATACACAAAGGTGGATGCCCATTACAGCTCGAGACATATGAATGAAACCTCTGTGTTCATTTTTTATAAGAATTAATGACCTCATTGTTCAGTCAGTAGTATGCCTTAATATGTCTATCAGACAAGGTTATCATGTCCCCAACTGTGTTCATAAGATGTATTAATTTTCTACTGGAAATGTATGGGAAGTCTTTATAACATGTCTAAGGATGTATGGACATGTAATTATTTCATGATGGAGATGTCCAAGAATAATTTCATGATCATTCAGATAGTTCCAGAGGACGTCGCATGATATATATGGAATCTCTAAAGATGTGATATTACTTGGATGACACACCTGGAGGATGCCGTGTGATTTGGATGATATGTATAGAGGGCATCAGATGACTTGTATGACATGTCCAGAGGTCATTGGATAACATAGTATATATGTATGCAGGAAATCAAATGACTTAGCTGACATGTCTAGAGGACTTATCAATATGTGGTTGACATGTCTATAGGACTTCACAAAACTTTTTTGGCATGTCTAGAGGACATTACAAGACTTGGTTGACATGTCCAAAGGGTGTTTCATGACATAGAAAATTTGTATGGAGGGAATCTCATGACATAGCCAACATATCCAGGGCACTTCATAAGGCATGGGTGACATGTACATACAAAATTTCAAGACTTTGATGGAATGACCATAAGAATTTTCAAGGCATGGTTAGCATGTCTAGAGGGAATCACATGACATAGAAGATAAATTTGGAAGGTGTCACAAGACCTAGGATACATGTCCATAGTACTTCGAATAAACTAGGAGACATATTGAAAGGGATTTTCAATATTTGGGAGACATTTCCTAGGGACTTCTCAAGACATGGGTGAAATATCTTTGTGTTGTCACATGATCTTTATAGGATAGGTTAAGCACATGATTCCTTCATAAGAAAATTATAAAATCCACATTCACTTTAGTCTCCCATATTTTTCATCATGACATATGTTACTCAAGATTCTCTAAGAATTATTCCATTCAGATTTCATGTGACCAAATATACATTTGGAGACTCCTTCATATTTTATAGATAGAATGCAATAATACCTTCAAATGATCTATAGGGTGATCACGTGATGTACATATTCATACTGTGTGATCCCATAGGTTGCTCCACATATTTTACCCGGTGTAAGACTCTTGAGGTCGAATGACATTCCCCTCCAAGAAGTATGCTCTTATGCACTATCATGGGTGTTGTTTACATCATGTGTTTGTTTTCTATACCGAGTAGGGATATTATAGGACTTTATTCCCCAATTATATGCCTTCTTTCATGGAGTCTACATTTAAAATATGATCTAGATTCAATGGAGGGAGTATTGCATCACTCGATTCACATGATCCTATCATGGGTCATCTAAGGAGTCTCATGATATTCAGAAACCCTGAGAACAATCTTTCCTCAAAATATTTTTTATTATTTGTATTTTCAAATAGAATCTATATAACCATGATGACATGTCTAATGTATATTGTATCATTAATCTCGCATGTCTAATTTTTATTGCGAGATCACGATTGTAACACCCCCAGTTTTTATAAACCTTTCATTAAAATGAATTAATTTTAATTAATGTATTCCATTTCACAAATTCAGATATTAATTTCACATATAAAAAACTTTTCTTTATCTACACACAACACTAACTTGGCATGTGTTACATGCAACACTATGTTTCTATGAAACATTATTTTTTTGCTATAGTTATATAAACATGATAATTATAACCTATCCATTAAAAATATTAATATAAATAGTATTAAATAATTTTAAAATATTATTTTTAATCAATTTATATGAATATAGTTATTGATAATGAAAAATATGATTCTTGTTAAAGTATTTATACGATTAAAAATACAATTTTCAAAAAGATACTACTTTTTTGTCATTTTGTGAACAAAAATAAAACAACTTTTAGACCGTCATAGAATTTAAAGTGGATAATATAAACATAATTTATAAATTGAAAATTTAAAAATTATCATAGGATGAAATTTTTGGATTTTTTCGAGAAACATTATTTTTATGTGAATAGTAAAAAATTACTATTTTTCGTTAAAAACAGCCTTTTTGATTAAATAAGGATTACTATTAAATTATATATTAAATTGTATTTTAATGTTAAAATATATCACTTATACATATATTAATCCATTTTCAGTCGTTATAAACATTTTTAAATTGAAATTAGATACAAAAATGTATTGAACTTTTGAATGTTTCAACTTTAAAAGCTCTCAATCTCACCACATCTGTAGGATTAGCGTTAAAATTAATTTTCCAACATATATGATTTAAATTATGAAAAATGGACATAAATGGTTTTAATCAGTATATTGTTTTTATTCTAATATGATCAACATAATTTTTGACCAAAAATATTAGTGAAAGTGATGAATATCAATCCCAGCAATTAAGGTACGATTAGGCATAATTAAAGACTAAACCTCAATCATAAGGACCATAATGACTTGTAACATTGTCCAAAATCCATTGGATTACAATAATTATATTATATCCCCAAATTTTACAAATTTTATGGATTAATGGGATATTATTAAATTTAAGTTCCTTATAATAAAATTAAGCAATGAAAAAGATAAAAAGGGAACTTTCCATACCTTTAAAATTCCTAAAACATTGAGATATTTAAAAAACATCATATTATGAGTTATAAATGTAATTTGGAAAGCTAAATCAGTTATTTTTATAATAATAATTTATAAGTAGTTTTTATATATGATTTATTTACTTAAAAGTTTAATGAAACACCAACGTAGTGATTGTTTAGTTAATAATTAAATAAAAAAATGATATTATAAATGATAAAAGTGAAGTGAACTAATTAAATAATTGTATTTATTTATTTTTTTTCATAAATATATAATTTTAAAAATATTTAAAAATAATTCATTGAACTTTAAATATATGTTTGATATTTTTAAAATTAAAATTAAATAAATAAGGTCAATATTTACATTATTGTTATTTTATAATAAATGATATTATATTAAATGATTTAAAATTAATAAAATTACTATATTGTGCCAATTGATTTTAAGGGGTAAAAAATTTAATATTTTCTACTAATGAACCAATTGAGCTTTTATAATTAATATATTTACCCATTGATTGTAAAAACATTATTACCATGGTTCTAGTTTTAGCAGTGTTTCCCACGTCACATGTGCTTGTTTTTAAAACTAATTTCCAAAACACTTGTTTTTTTATTTTGTGAATTATTTATAATAATTATAATTATGTGTATATAATTTTTTATAATAATTTTCACATTATTTTAATTCTAATGGTTAAATCACCTAGGTTATAAAAATAGATGCTTTAATAAAAAACAAAATTATAAAATTGAGGAGTCATAGAAGTTAAGGAACCAAATTATTAAAATGAACCTATTTTTGGGTGGGGTAAATTTTTATACCATAATATTATATTAGTACATTATTTTTCCATTTTGGATTCATAATTGGTAAAATAGACCTCCAATTATTGAGTACCTTTTGGTATTTAAATTAGTGCCACTCCCCTCCACTATAAAAAAAATCAATCATTCTACCCCTTTATCACGCCTCTCAAAAAACTTATGTTCGGCCATGATATGCTCCAATATGTTCCCAACATCCTTAAATTTCTACTTTAAGCCTCCATTTGGGCATAAATCCTTCTGGGTAATCACTTGGGTGATAATAAAAAGGATTTTCCTAATTAAGAGGTTACACACTCCCTCAAACTCCCTTATTTTATATTCTTTATACACCACCTCATTTCACCTAACTACATGATTTTAGGAAAAACATTATCCTCAATATACAAATATTTATTTAGGTTAAGTAGTATACCTAAATATATAATCACATCCATCTAATGGGTAACAAACATATTGTTTATGTGTATGGGGAACCACCACCTCATTAAACAATGATTCTAAATTTTTCCATTATCGCCTCTCATAGTAGAAAGAATGATAACATTATATTAAAAAAATTATTTAGTATATTTATAATTTATTTATTATTATTTAATCCCTTTTTTCATGTATCATTCTACTTTCCATTTGGTGTAAATAAAAAAATTTCATTTGAGTAAATGCAGACTACTGCCCGCTCAAAGCAATATGATTCATTCACACCTTACGAGGAATCTATTCAGGATGAGTTTAGAGAAATTATATGATATATATAAAATAATAATTATATTTTAATTATATTATATAAATATATACATATATTATATTTACATTCTTTCTTTGAATATGATAATAAAACGGAAGCAGCATACATGCATACGTAGAACCCACAGTGTCCATGAACGTTGTACTCCATTTCATACTTCTATATTATATAGATTATTATAATAAATATATAGTGAATATAAATTATTATTGTATAATTTTTTACATAATATAAATAATTATATAAGTATATAGACTAAATATATAATAAATTAAGACACATGAGAAAAACATAGATAATATTACCTGAAGCATAACCTTTACATTGAATTACTTACAAGAGAGTGATATAAAGTCATAATCAAACCATATATGTTAATAGATATAATAATATGGGTTCTTTATGTATTTAAAATAAATTTATATTTATTATATATGAGTTTTGAATCAGTACTTTGAGATTCAATACACAATGTAAGGGAATTTCATCTCGTTTTTTATTTTCGTGGGATACATGATTTATTCACCTTTGATTCCTTTTTTGTGGTATTTATTCTTCCCCTTGATATATTATATTATTATTATAAATAATATTTTTTGAATTTACACATCGATATTATGATCTTTCTATCATGGTATTTATGTTCTAAAATTTACTAAATCGGTAAAGTATTCTTGTCTCAAGTAGCCTTCTTTGAGTGACGTGTCATGTTATGAACCTATATTTTTTCTTGAGGTATATATACATCCATTTAAATGTTATATCTTCAATATAATTCTTTTATGAAGTATTAAACTTTAGGAAATTTTATTTTATTATATGGGGATTATGGTTCATAGTAAACATGTGGTATGAGTTTATTGAAATAATTTCATCACCTTTCGAGATTGTTTATTTTTATGCTTCCTTTGAAGATATAATATAATCCATATATAAAGAAAATTCCTATATTTTATTCTCATGTGGTTATATATGATTTCTTCATGTATTAGTATCATTTTAATATTTATTGCTACATAATATAGGTATGAAATTTCTTTTAAGAAATCCTAACTTTACTTTATCTTAGATAAGAAATATATGTTCATCGAAAACCATGTTTTTTAAAATGGTTTTCATTGTGTATTCAATAATTGCTTATATGTTTTAAATGTATAAAAAATAAATGTTTCTAAAAGAATTTTCATTCTATCTTTATAAATTTTAAATTTATTTTTAAAGAAATTTTTTTTACAAAGTTTTTAAGATTTAATTATTAGTTATCAATGTGTTTATTAGGAAAATGGTTTTCAAATGGTTTTATGTCTTAAAAATAATTATTACCAAAAATATAAAGGCTATTTTCCTCATGAAATGTTTCTAAAATATATTTCAGAATAATTTTTCATCTAAGATTTCATTCATTATTGTTACTCATACCTTTTAGTGGAAATTTTTAAATGTATCCATTCATATTATTTCTTTGAATGGTATATGTTTTGATGACATGATGTTCATGAAACCCATATCTCTTCCATGGGTTATATTCTTATAAAACCTATTTCTCTTTCATGATTTATATACTTAGGAAACACAATTCCTTTAACGGGTTATGATTTTATAAAATTATTTAGAAGCATATACTTTTCCACATGTTAAGATATGATTACAAGTTTGTGAAACCCATTTCATTTCATGGGTTATGACCTGATTGTTTAGGAAGTTGTGGAACACATATATATGATTTAATTATTATATGGGTGGGAACAATATCTCCCTCTAATTAACTTGGTAACAATTTATATATCATAAGATATACATTTTTGCAGCGGGAAACAAACTAGGTTCAATATTATAGGGATGGAATGAAGATTGAACTCGATTTAGTAATACAAGGCTGGAATGGGTTGTGAAATCGATTCTGTAATGGACTTTCTCTACAAATATAACCTAGGATGTGTTTCCTTGAATTCTATGTAAATCATTATATATTCTCATGTATCTTACAAAATTCACTGAATTATTCATTTTTTATCCATTCGTAGATTACATTCTTTATTTTTTTATGATTCATGCCTTATGAACTACAACGAATTATGACATGATTCATGTATATGATCATTGATATTCATGGTATCAATAAAAAAAGTGTAATTTACCAACAAAAAATTACTAACAGATAATATATATGTTGGTAAAAATGATTAATTCCAACAGATATAAATTTTTTTAGATATTAACTACAGGAACAAACAGTTTTATTTACCAATATATATATATATATATATATATGTTTATATTAGTAATTTAACACCAACAAATCATTTACAAACATTTAAATCTGCTGGATTATCATAATAATACCAACAATTGATTTATTGAAAAATAATGTTATTGTTATTTATTATTATTACCAAAAATTCATTTTATATTATAAGTATCTGTTGTAAAAAATTATTCGATAATATCAAATATTTTACCAAAAAATTGAATATATAGATAGATAAATTACTTATTGAAAACATGCCATTTTGATAATTAAAATATATTATTAATTAAAAATTCCATAATTTAAATAAAATACCCATAAAATTATATGATAATATATATGCAAACATAGTTTTTATATAAATTATATAGAAATAATGAATCAATCATAGAAATAAATAACATAATGACCCCCCCTAATGGCGGCCGACATCCCCGTGACCGCCTTCTCCAACCGTACCTCCCCCTTCCCCAACCCTACCTCCCATTTCCTTTCCAAAGTTCTTCACTGGTATTCCTTGAAAACATCCTCGCGTTGTATGAACCCCTCACAGTTGCCGGTCGGTGTTCCTCAGTTGAATATTCACAAAACCCCCTCCCTATTCCTGGCCAGCGTCCCCCACCAACATCATCGCGTGAACCCCCTATCTGTTCCCGGATGACAACCTCGTGTGAAACCCCTCATTGGACCTTCCATCCAAGGTGTTCCAACCCGTAATCCCCACTCATCCAACGTTGTCCAAATCATTTTAGCCAGGTATCCTCATGCGACCCCCCTGTCCACGGCGCCCCAACTCAACCATATCCATCTTGGAATCCCTGACCATCCCCCATGGTCGTCCCTTACCTCGCACCGCGGCACCCACTGATGTACCCTGGTTTGAAGGTTGTCTACTGCTCATTGATTTGGAGGGTTTCCATAGAAAAAAATCTCCACATGGATTTTAGCACTGGTGTAGCTTTCTGGATTTTAATTACTGTTGGGTTTGATCACTAAGCTTCTTTTTTGTTACAGATGGATCTTCTATAACATTGGTCTCTATCTTAGTTTGTAGATTGCAGTTCTTATTTAGTATTTTCTTGTTTTTTAACAGGCTTTATGATCATTATTTTTTCTAGAATACTAACCATTGTTATATTTTTTGAATTTCTAGGCAAATAATTTTGTTTTTTCTCACTAAGTGTTTTCACCAGTATGCATATAATTATCATCCATTTTGATTGTTACATATCATTTTTTTGTGGTTCCTCCATATTAAATTACTAAATATTATGAAGGCAGTGTGTCAAGGGGATGTACATGGGTTTGATTGATTGAATTTAATTATTTTTCAGGCCTCCCTTACCATCCCTTTTTAATCCATGTTTTATTTCTAGTAACATTCTTTTATGATATAATTGTTTATATTGTTCATTTTTTTACAGTTCTGCCTCTAAATTGGGTCTGTGATTATCTTCCATTGCTGGAATTAGATAAAACATTGTATTCATTTTTAGGTATGTTAATTGTTTATATTTTATCCCCTTAATTGACACCTAAAAGATTTATATTCCTTTCAATACGTATGTTGACTACCAATTTTATTGGTTTTCATATAATAATTTATTTTGGGTGCAAATCCATTGACATTGTGTTGAGATGTTCACAAGTTCATTTTATTAATTCAAAATTACACTGGCACGCGCCTTAAAATTTTGGGTTCAAGGAAGGATAATTTTTTCACCGGTGACATAAATTAACGGTATAAGGTGGGAATACGACCTCCGATGTGAATGCGGATAGAAATTCCAAGTGGATAGACATTCCAAGTTGATAGAAATTCCAATTGTGATGACCTTATATTATGTTTTGTCGCATCATTCAACATTTTTAGTCACTTCTTCTCTCCGCAATGGAAGCACAGTCGGTCGCGTGAAGCCTGAATCCCATCTCTCCCGATATTTCATGGAAAAATAGGGTCTTCTTCCGCTCGTGTATCTGCAATGGCGGGGGTCTCAGGTAACACTGCTTCGAGGGAAGTCGGCAGCAGCCGTAAGGATGGTTGGCCGGCTCAGATCGCCATCAATTATCTCTCTCACCAACTCCAGGCTGCCACAAGGGTGAAGAGTGACAAGAGAGGGTACGAGGGTCTAATAGAGGCAGCAAAATTGACGTCCCAAAGATTCAAACCACTCCAACCGCATCGACTTGTCCTTGGAGTTCTTCATAAGGTCGTCCCACCACTCTTACTATTCTAGTGAGGAGACTGCTACCCACATCCAAATTTTAAAGAGAATGTTCTACTACCATCACCACCATGTTTTTCTCTTGGTTAGTTGGCCTCATCAAGGTGAAGGAATCATAACTAAATGGAAAAATAGAGAAGAATGTGGTTCGTATAATGAAATGCAGGTTTCTAGAGGAATCATTTTTTGTATATATGTGCACCACGCTTTTTAAGATTCCACCAGCAGCAGCAAAGGACCCAACAATGAGACATCTATGCTATAAACTCTATGAAGTGAAGGGAAAGCAAAATATGAGTGGTTCAGGTGGTTCCCACTCAGTAAGGAAAGAGGGTAACTCCCACTTATGGTTGGTTATAAATCTGAGTGGCGCATCAACTTTATATGAATTGGAATCTATGTTACTATCATTTCCTTCTTCAGGGATTGATGGTATGTGCTCTACTGTTTGTTGCCTTGGAATATACGAATGAAATGAAAATATAAAATAATAATATAGGATGATCTTATATAATGTTTTCATTGTTATGTGGAATTAATTAATTCATTTTCATTGACTAGATTCTGTATTCAGATGAGATAATGTCATCTATGTTGTAAAGATCTTTGCAACATTGACTAGGTCTCTTTTTACACTGCATGTCTCACAAATTCATATCGATATTCCAATGATTTATGAGAAAGATAAGCAGTACATTTTCTATTGAGTTGATCCTTTTTTCACTTTTCTATTATAATTATTTTTTAAAAATATAGCCTCTTTTCAAACATTTTCCATGCAAAACAACATGTATTTGTACATACAAATTAGTAGAAGTTTCAGCAGAAGAATGTGATGAAACTATTCAAGACTTATCAATAAGAAAAAATATAATTTAAGTAGTTGATGGAATCCCAAACTAGAGTGGTTTTAATCATTAAATAATCATGGGTAATGATTTTGGGTAATGGCCCTAATTTGAAATTTGTTGATTCAATGAAAAAATGAAACACTTTTCATCTTTTTATTGTTACATATATATTTTAATTATTATTGAATATCTATAATTATAAATTTCATAACATTATATACATGTATCGATCTAAATTTTCGCATTTTTCATTCTTATATATCCCTCCTCCTCCATATCAAATTTATTTTTTATATTTACTCCATTGATCAATTAGTTGTTGCGTTTCCTTTTAAGTTTAGTAATCCCATGTGATATGTGGATTCCCATCTATCAAAAACTGAATATTTAGGTAGAAATTTCTATTGAGTTCATTAATTGAAACCCCTTATGTTTTTCTACCCATTCCTCATGCAGCATTATGAATGTGATGTTTATTTTATGATGAATGAGCATTTAAAAACTATAAAAAAGGGTACACATTTTTAAGATGGCAACACAGTTTATAGTAGGATCATCTAGATTTTTTATTTCACTAATCCTAAACTCTTCATTTTATTATCAATTGTTGAGTTCTTATGAATGGTCCAACTACTTTAAAGATAAAATTATTAAATCCCATTGATAATATTCATTATCAAGGTTAGAAGGTAGTACAAAAAAGGAAATTTCTTTTCATGGGTCTATACCTTTTTATTTAGGATGGGGCAGCCAATATGAACTTCCCGCTACTATGCTTATATTATTTATAATGTTAGTCATGTTAAATGCATCAATATACATCTTTCTAGATGTTGTTAGCTAATGTGGTCTATCCTTTTTGTAGTGGTGGTTTTATAGTTCATAGTTAAAAGCTATCTTAGATGCTTAGAAACGATTTACATGGCATTCGGGGTACCATGGTTTCATCACCATAGTACCAGTATTTGAAAACATTGATTTAGTAATGCCTATATTATTTGACTTTGACGTTAATGAAAAAATTATTTTTCTATCAATATATCTTATAAAACTAACAGCCCGTGAATACTCATACTTTTAAGAACAATATATTGTTCCTCTCAGATAATAGGGTGATAAAGATTAACAATCTTATTATTATTCAATTTAATAATGATTTTATATGAGATGTTAAATAGATTATTATAATGATAAACTCTAAAAAGAAATAGCTGGGTAGTAATGGGAGAAAATAAAAGACATGTTACTTTTGTAGCTATGGATATATGCCCACCACTAAAGAATTTTAGAATTGATTTAATCAAATACTTTTTTATTGTTTCATATTCTTTGACATTAAAAGATCATATAAAACCATCTGGGTTGTGTTCATATTAGAGTTGTAGAATCATTATTTATTCCAATATTACCACTTCATCAGAAATATTAACCATACATGAATTATGATATTCATTAGCTTTCATCCCAATCTTCAAAGGTTCATGGACGATAAACCTTTTTACACTTTACACCGGGTGTTTAAAGAGAACACTTGATGTTTGGGCTATCACCTTAACCCCTCTATATGTGATGAAATTTAAGTGAATCGTTGAAGTCTTTCAAGAGATAAAAATTTTATATACATTTCCCATTAAATTATGGGAAAAAGTTGATTTTTGTGTTTTAATTTTATTTGTTGTGAGATTCCACGTGTTTGGTTTCTTATTTAATTGAAAAGCATGCACTGGATTTACAAAAATATAGTGATGGTGAAGTCACTGTAGAATTTTATCATCAAACCAGAGAACGAATGATTTCTAAAACTGTGGAAGAACATAAACAAAATCCTAAGTTTAAATACAATGAAATTCAATTTAAATGACTCTTATTATCTTATTTATTGATGGCTACATGTGGATTTCTGAGGGATTTGAAGCAGGTCTAAATTAGTTTTAATGGGGAAACAATTCTTAGATCGCAGTACTGTTGAGATGCTAATGTTTCAGCTGTTTGATGTGATTTATTTTCATTTAAACACTTGTTTTTAGATAGAACTCACTAGTATATAAAGTATGATTGTTTTTTTATATTTAAGCTGAATTTTAGATCATGGAACATCAACTAATGCTACTATGTTCTTCATTAGTTTTAAAAGTGAATTTGTTTCAAGATATTTTCTGGGATTTTTGGCATTTGTGAGTAGTGGATGGATCCAAAGATTGTTTTTTATTCTATGTTTTGGTGGTTGTATTGTGCTTACAAACCCTAATTTTGGTCTTTCTGGGTCTTTTTTTTGTTTTCATCAAGTTTGATTTGTATACTTCATATACTAGTTCTATCAATTGGAATGGAATTTCACTACCTTCAATGAAAAGTTACCAGATTTTGTGTATGATGTCATTTGAATATGGTATGATAGTACAATATTTTTGTGACTATTGAGATCTGTGATTTCTATTTCTTCTTGATTCAGTTTTCTGAAAGGATGAAAACATGTTTGATATCTTTCTATACTTGGGACAATTGAGTCATTATGTCCCTAGATCATGAGCTTTCATGATCTGATGGACAATTGTTTGGAACTGCCATCATATTTATGTTGACCTTCATATTATGGATCTATAAATGTAAAAGGATTATTTCTTTGAGGATGAACTGATTCATTTCTCATGCACTTTATGGTGTATGCTTTTACCAACATCAACATTTTAAGAGTTCTGGACTAAATTGCATATTTCTTCTTGATGGAAACCATTTCTTCTGGTATTTCTTCTACTGATATGTTGATCCGGTTTTGCAGTGACAGGTTCGATTGTGGATGGAATTTCAAATAATGGATCTATATATAATATAGGAGGAATTTATTTGGAGATGATCTGGTCTATTTTCTTTCACCGCTTTGTGTATTTTTATAAAAATTTTCAATTTCATGTTTGTGTAACCACTTTACACCTTGTGTATTCATAGTATCTTTTGTTTTATTTAATAATGTTTTGGAGGTATGAGTTGGGTTCATTTCTCATAATTTTTTTTGGTTTCAATTCACATAAATAATTTTTACTGATTTGTAAGTATGATTTTTGGTTGTTTGTGATGTAGATATTGGAGTTGAAAGGTGTGGCGTAGCAGCGACTTGAGGCTTCTCGCTGGTGTTGGAGCTGGCTCGAATCGTTTCTCATTGTTGTTGGACCTAACTTGCTGGTCTTGAGGCACAGATCAGTCACTAGTGCTGGTGTGCTGAAGGTTGTGGTATATCTGGAGCTGGCTCACTAGTCCTACAGAATGGATGGGTCACTGATGTTGGAGCTAGGTCGGCAGGAAATGGATGGTGTGCTGGTACTTTGGGGTGTGGTGTATCCCGGGTGATCCTTGGGGGTGGCATGGGGGGATTCTTTATTTTTTAATTACCATTTTTTATTGTATTTCTTTATTAATATAATTATGTTTTTTCTAAGTTTTAACATTATTTCAATTGTCTTTGGTTTATTAATTAAAATAGCTGAATTATATATGATAAATTAATAAGTATAAAAATTTATAATTTTTATTTAAATGTAATTTATAAATAAGTATTTTATGTTGTTAATATTATTACCAACAGAAAAAGTTTTCAGAAGAATCTGTTGTTAACCACTTTAACCAACATATATATTATCTGTTGGTATTATTATAATTATAACAAAATTGTTTTGTCTGTCGCAAAAACATTTAGCGACAGAGTATCTACCGAAAATTTAATGACAGGGACATATGTGTTGGTAAAACGTTTTATCAATAGAAAATTCACTTTTACCAATAGATATGTCCCTGTTGGAAAAAGTTAAATATTTTGTAGTGTATGATATTCTATTTTCATGATCATGTTCTCTTACCCCTATTCTCATGTATATTCTTTTATGTCTCCCTTGTTTACCCTTAATAAGCTTCTGATCTCTCCACTTTTCATGTTTCATTCCCCATGTTATGAAGATATATTTATTATATGATATTTAAAAAATGGGTCATAGTCTTAGAGAACCTAGTGTAAGATCATGTATCTAACTCATGTACAAGCGTTTACATTTCCATATTTCCCAAGGCACTAAAATAATATAGTATTTAGGAATTCTTTTGTATATTGTTTTAAGTATTCCACAAAAGATTTGAAATTTTAATATATGTAAAGAGTGTGTCTATATAGTTAGTATGAGGGAAAATGTTTAGTTAACCTTTGGAAACTATGATGATAAAATCATTGTCAGATCCCTAGGGGTATTTCTGAGAACATCTTTGGGGATTTTTCTATGGATAATTATTAGGATAAGAAAATTTTTAGGGAACATTCCATAAATTTTTAAAAAAGGATAGAGAGAGTGTTTTCTTATAAATATGTCCATGTCTAGATACTACAAGTGGATGTCTCTCTAGAATAGATATACCTAGAATTAAAAACTCCAAAAATATGTTCCAGGCCTTACTCAGGATAATTTGGTACATGACAATGAGCCTTGCTTTACACCTGGTTTGACACCACCAAGGGACATGCTTTGGAAATTCACTAACTCTTCACAAACCATTATGAATAATTTTAATAAGATATGACTATGGATAATATAGGATAAACCAATGGTTCTATTTTTTATGTAAGGTGTCACAATTTTGACATCCTATAAGTATTTTTTCATGGTTATGTTTTTTTATTCTATGATATGTGATTCTCATCCTGTGATTTTTCGTTTTAATCAACTAGAGGAACTACAAGGATCAGGGATAACCTTGAATGTTTTATATGTGGAAGTTTTAGGAATTAAGAAAATTTATTTCCCAAGTGGAAATCACAAAAATTGAATAAGGAATGTGGTGTGAGTATTTGTTATAATTTTGAATATAAGGTTATTGCAAATGATATGTGAAAGGTATGTGATGTTCTTCACTTATTTTTACATTAATCATAAGAATAGAGATTATATTAAGGACGATGAACCTTAATAAATGATTCATTTATTATGGGAAATATTTATTAAGGAATATGTTGATGAATCTTTAGTAATGGTTTATGAATAATGTTTTGTGTCTGAAGTACTTATGTTTTGTAATTGAAATATTTTGTTATTTGAATCATGAAATATATAAGTATTTTTAGTATAATTTTTTATTAAGGATTGAAATTGATATTTTTAATGGTGATAAAGTAATTTAAAAGTGATATTTTGATTAAGATAAGGTAACCCTTGTTGTGATCAATATGTTGGGAAAATTGTGTATCAATTAGATAAAGAGATGATTGATTTGGATAATGAAAATTTGAAAGAACTGATTACCTCAGACCTGATAAATGATCTATTGAAAAATAAAGATGTGCTATCATGGATTATGTTTAAAACATAATAGATTTATTTAATATATCTAGTAACCTTTGGAATAAATAATCATGCATGTTTCAATAAGGATTTATTGTAATTAAGGTCATTACAATGTTTCAGGAGAATATATGATGAGGATATTCACATATTTGGAATGTAACAACCAAGATATACTTTGTAATATTTGGGGATTAATGTTTAACTGATTTAGTGTTATTATTTCAAATTTTTTGTTTTTTCATCATTTTGAAGTGTTATAAGGTTAACAATTTATGAAATTTTTATGTTGAAATTCAGATGAAGTTTGTGAGATTAAGGTGTTATCTCACCACATGAGGATTTATCCAAAATGGATAACCTACTCTAAAAGTTTATTATTTATGGTAACAGAGGATAGATGGAATGACTTCTCATAGATATGATGATCTGTAAGTGCTTTAGTAATGAAAAATTCACCTTCCTTTTTAGAGAAATTGCTAATGTAGAAATTGTTAAAGTCATGTCCAAAGGGTGATATTTTACGTATGAAAGGGAATTAAATCATGTATGTATAAATTTCCCAAAAAATTATTCATATTTAAGAAAAAGGATATTCAAGTAAAAAATGTTGCCTTTGTACCATCATTTTTTATGAATCAGAAGTTCCCTTAGGACATCACAGATATATGGATTTCTTATTGTTAACATTTTCTTATCCAAGTTCTCTAAGACTCTACTCTAGAACTTTATAGTTAGGTTTCTCTTCCATGTCCTTGATTTCACTAGTTGACTATGTTTTCCCATAAGGAAACCCAATTGTGTCTTACTCTGAGTAATAGTTATGGTTCCAAATTTAATTTTCTAAAGTGCGTTTTAGTGTTCATTTTTACAATGTTGGATTCTATGAAAGGAACTTAAAATTATTAAACCTTTGATAACAAATATGAATTTCTATGGTGAAATTCATTTTAATGGGGTAGAACGTAATACCCTTGTTTTATAGACCTTTTTTCAAAAGAATTAATTTTAACTTATATATTTCATTTCTCTATGTAAAATATTCCTTTCACGTGGAACTTTTTGGGCTTTCACTACACACAACACTGACTTGGTGTGTGTTACATGAAACACTGATTTCCTACGAAATGACATTTAATTTCTATAATTATTAAAACGATATTATTATAACCAATACATTAAATATAGTAAAATGAATAGTAATAACTAATTTTAAAATATTATTTATTATGGTTTCAAATAAATAAATAATTTTTATAATGAAATATCTAATTTTTTGTAATGTCCTTATATTTTTGAAAATGTTATTTTATTAAAGAAACTACTTTTTACATCCTTTTGTAAAAAATAATAAAATTAATTTTACACACTAATTAAAACTAAATTTGATAAATAATATTTATTTTTGAATTGATAATGTAAAAATTATCTTAGGATTAATATTTTTTTATATTTTCGAGAAACAATATTTTTGGGTGAATAGTAAAAATTATAGAAATTTAGTTAAAAATAGTATTTTTGTTTAAACAATGATTAGTCATAAAATATATGTTCAATTATATTTTAGAGTCATAATATATCAATTAGAAATATATTAATCTAATTTAGTTCATTGGAATCAGTTTTATCCAGAAATTACATATAAACACTTATTGAAAGTTTGAGCAATTCTTCTATAAAACCCTAATTTCTTTCTACGTCTGCACCATTAGTGTAAAAATTAATTTACCCACTTCTGTCATTTGATTTTTTCAAAATTTACATACATGGTTTTAATATTTATAAAATTTTTATTGTAATAAGATCAACATTATTTTTGACCAAAAATGTTAGTCAAAGTGGTTAAAATTAATCACAACGATTAAGGTATGATTAAGCAAAATTATTGACCAAACATTAATCATAATGACCAAAATGATCGGAAAACATTTCAAAAATACATTAGATTCCAATAATTCAATGATATCTCCTCATTCTTCGAATATTATGGGATATTTGGATGTTATTAAATGGAAGTTTCTTATATAAAATGTTATGTATGGAAAAATGCAAAAAGAGAACTGTCCTTACCTTTATCATTTATAAAACATTAAGATATGTAAAAAACATCATGATTTTAGTTATAAATATCATTTCTAAAGTAAAATGGGTTATTTTTATCATAATAATTTATCAATAATTTTAAATGATGATTTATTTTCATAAAATTCTTATGAAAGGCCAACTTATTGATTATTTAGTTCACAATTATCTAAAATAAATGATACAATAAATGTTAAAATTGAATATAATTGATTAAATTATTCTATTAAATTATTTTTTAAGATTAATATATAATTTTAAATATATTTAAGCTTAATTTAACCAAATCCCAATATTATTTTGATATTTTTAAAATTAAAATTAAATAAATCATATCAAAATTGATATAATTGTTATTTTACAACAAATGATATTTTATTAAATGATAAAAAATTCATAAAAATACTAAATTATGAAAATTTATTTTTATGTTTTATTAAATATTAAATATGTCCTATAAATGGACCAATTCAAATTTTATAATTGACATATTTACCCATATATTGTAAAAACATTGTTAGCACGGTCCGTGTTTAAGCAGTGTGTTATGTGTCACATGTACTTGTTTTAAAAATTAATTTCCAAAAAAATGTTATTTTTAATTTTTAAATTAGGTATAATTTTTTTAATTTACTATACTTATATTTTATATTAAATCTCATATTATTATAATCTTAATGGTCAAATTGATTTGGTTATAAAATTATATGCTTTATTAATATCCAAAATAATAAAAATGAAGAATCTTAGAAGTTAAGGAACCAAATTGTTAAAATAAACATATTTTTGTGTGGTGTAGATTTTATTCTACAATAATTTCTCATAAATACATTATTTTACCATTTCTTAGGAACATTAGATAAAGGATACCTCACATTATTGAATACATTTTAGTATTTAAAAGAGTGCCACTCCCCATCCACTATAAAAAAGAAATCACTCTAACCCTTCTTTAAAAATCTCCAACCAATTGGGTTAAGATAATATATAATAAAATATCATACCATAAACATTACATCCATATTTGTAGCCTCTATTTTTGTATAAATATTTCCATGGAATCACTTTGGTTAAAACCAAGAGCATTTACCATATTAAGAGGTAACACCCTCCCACAGTCCCCTTTCTTTTATTTTCTTTCTAAACCACCAAAATTATTCTTAATCCATGATTATAGAACAAAAAAAGTATCCTAAATATACTGATATATTGTTATGTTCGGTTTAATACCTACAACTAAACACATATCAATCTAATGGGTAATGAACATACTATTTATGTGTTTGGTGAACTACTGCCTTACTAAACGATGATTGTTCATTTTTCCTTTACCGCCTATCATGCTGTAAATTAAGATAGAAACTATGTTTATATATTTTATATTGTATATTTTATATTTATTTAATCCTTTGTAATCCTTTTTCATCACCTATCTTTATACTGTCCATTTGGTGTAAATACGGTAATTTAATTTGAGTAAAGGTGAACTACTACCCCTCAAAGTGATGTAATTTGCTCACATCATACATGGAGTGTATTAAGGATTAATTTAGAAAAGATATATGATTTATATGAATTAATAATTATATTTTAATTATATTATATGAAAATATACATATATTTCATTTACTTACTTTCTTTGAAAATGTTAATAAAACAGTAGAAGCGTTCATTCTTATGTACGACCTACCGTCTCCAGGAATGTTGTATTCCATTTCTTAAATATATATTATATAGATTATTATAATACACATATACTGAATATAATTTATATTTATATCTAGTTTTACATTATTAAAATTATAATATTAGTATAGGAACAAAAAATGTAAAAAATCAAGACACATGCAAAAAAAACAAAGAGAATTTTACCTGAAGCATAACCATAACATGGAATTATTAACAAGAAGGTTATATAAAGTAAAAATCAAACCATATTTGTTATTATATATAATAATAATGTTTTATGATATATTTATAATACATTTATATTTAATATACTATATGTTTGAATGATTACAATGAGAGTCAAGACACAAGGTAATATAATTTCATCTCACTTTTCATTTCAATGAGATACATGCTTTATTCATCACCCATTAATTTTTTGTGGTGTATATACATCCCCTAGATGTATTACTGGGTTATTATAATTACTGTTTTGGATATTTACATATCCATTTTTTGACATTTTTTAGGGGTTTTATTTTTCAAATGTTACCTAATCGGTAATGAAATTTTGTCTCAATTAGCCTTCTTTGAGACACAAGCCATGTTATGAACCTATATTATTCCATGATGTGTATATACTACCATATAAATGTTATATAATAAATCTAATTATTTAAATTTTATATATATAATTATTTAATTTAATTTTTTTTACATGGGTAGTATGGTTCAAAGTTACCATGTTGTAAGAGTTTATTGTAACAATCGCATCGCCTTCTGAGATTGTTTATGTTTATGTTTCCTTCAAGGAAATATTAAGATAAATATCTCATGAACATTCATGAATTTAAAACTCTTATAGTTATTTATGATTTAATAATTTATTGGATCCTTTTTTATAATTGCTTGTACATAAGATATGTAAGACTGTTTTTTTATAAATTTCTGACTTTACTCTCTCTTCGATCAAAAATATATGTTCTATAAAAACCATTTTTTCTAAAATGGTTTTAAAAGTTTATTAAAGGATTATTTATAAGTTAAATTTTTTTTAAAAATAAATGGTTTTAAAAACATTTTCAAGTTTTTTTATATTTTTTCAAATTATTTTCAACAAAATAGTTCTCAAAACACTTTCAAGTTTTATTTATATGCTTTTAATATATTTTTAATGAAATTGGATCACTATAGTTTTTATGTTTTAAAAAGGCATTTAAAAAGGATATTTTCCTCAAGAAATGTTTGTAAATAATATTTCAATATTTTTTTGCATCTAAGATGACATTGTCTGGTGTTACTCATACCTTTATGGGGGAATTATTCATTGTATCCATTCATATTCTTTCTATTAATGGTGTTTGTTTTGATGTTATGATGTTTATGAAGCCTCTGTCTCTTCAATGGGTTACATGTTTATGAAAACAGTTTCTATCTCACATGTTATATTCTTATAAAACCCACTTCATTTCACAGGTTATGATTTGATGTAATGGTTATGAAACCGTTTGTTTTTTCCATTTTATGAAATGATTACATGTTTGTGACACCCATTTCATTTCATGAGTTATTCTATGATTGTTTATGAATTTGTGGAATATATATTTATTATTTCATTATGATAGGGTTATGACCTCTATCATCTTCAAATTCATTTGGTTTAGATTTCTATCTCATGTGATATACATGGATGAAATGAAAACTGAACTCAGTATAGTATTATAGGGCTGGAACATGGAGTGAAATCGGTTCAGTAATACAGGGCTGGAGCATGGTGTGAACCCAGTTTAGTAATAGACTTTTCACAATAATATGTCTTAGTAATTTACATCTTTACTACTATGGAAATAATTATATATTCTTATGTTTCGTCCAAAATTCCATTTATTATTCATATGTTATGATTTTATGGCTTATGTTCATTATTTCCTTATGATTCATATCATATGAACTAACCAAATTTATGAAAAAATGCATGTATATGGCCTTTGATATGTAGGACATGATCTTCTATTTTTTGGATCATGTTCTTGTACCCTTTTTCTCATGTTTATGCTGACATGCCACCCTTGTTTACCCAAACTAAGCATCTGAGATCAAACCTTATTATGTTTCCTTCCCCATGTGATGAAGTTTTATTTCATGTATTATATGTCTAATAGGGTTCCTATTCATGTAAAAACTAGTATAATATAATGTATCTAACTCATGTACCAGTGTTTACATTTTGAAATTTCCAAAGGCAAAAATTAATACGGTATTTGAGCATATGTTTGAATAATTTTATGTATTCTACAAATGATATGTAATGTTAATGTATGTAAAGAGAGGGTCTCTATTACAAGACTTATTGAAGGGATCTTTCATTATTAGAGAAAACTTTTATAGGGTCATTCATGAGAATAATATGGATTGTTATAGTAATTTTATTAAATCAAGATGGCTCTTTAGGGGCCTCACAAGAAATTAATCTAGCTTATCATGTTTTTCATATGATTAATAGAAATCACATGGGGTGTATAACCACTTAATGTGAAAATAAATGTACCTTACCTTCACAATAGGCTTTCCCATTTTTTAAATTTTTTATTCATTATTTTATAATAAAAATGTCCCTTTCTCATTAGTTTTATATCAGTGTGTCGCATTATCACTAGGAAATCTCCCAATGTCTTCTGAGTGTTGTCACAAATAGTCAACATTCTTATTTATAATGAATTGTGTGATCAATGTCTGATAACACTATAGAATGTTATCATTTTCATGGAAAATCCCACCACATTTATGTGGTGACAAAGGTGAACTGCATGATAAAATGGACATGTTAGAGTTCCTTCCCATGATAATTATGACACACCAATATTCTCCCACATGACACGGTCAAAATTTTACTACGGGACTCTACATATTATTTCAGATCACATAAGCACATCGCATGAAAATCTTCATAATTATATATCACAGGAAGCTTTCAATTTTTTCATCCATTATGTGCCAATATTATTTACTGACTTGTGGATGAATTTATGGCATTTCAAATGGAAAATTAGCATTATATAAGGACCTTTTCTGGAAGCCTACCCATGACCATTAGTGATTTTATAGAATCCTCTACAAGAACAAGATGGGTTTTCAATTGTAATTCTAATTATCATAAGAAGATCATGCATGTCAAATTATCCATTCACATCACCTTCTTAGGGTCCTATGATTGCATTTCCTTCTAGAGGTTATGTAATATTCATAATTCAATAACCTATAATTGTGTCCCTCATTCCTTTATTTCCAGATAAAAGAATAAACAAGCTTTCCGTATTTCTTCAATCCTCTAATTTATGATTCTCATTTGGTGGGAATAAAAAAATTCCTCTCCTCAATAGATTTATTTTTAGGGAAAAGGAATTAGTTCTAAGGATAGTAAATTCTCATCTAAGACCATAGGTATTTCACTGATTAGTGTCTCAATAATGTTTTGTCCTATATGTGACCATTGGTATTCCATGTAGAATCTTATAAATAAGGGTGTAAAGGGGTGTATCATTTCACGGATGACTTCACACTATAGATATCTCAGAATTTATTCCATCAAAATATATCTCTGTAAGATATATTTTAGAAGGCCACTCCATAAGAACTGGTGGAAAGAAATCTCCATGGGATTATTTTTCTAGATCTCATCACATGACATCCTGGTCTCAACACTGTTTTAAAAAACCAAAAAAATTACTATTGGTAATTTTCTCAAAACATAGTCTAGGTCCTCAACCACGTGGTTGGTTTGTGGGTTTTTATAAATATGCTAGCTTGGTCTCATAATCAATTGGTCATCATGTGGTTTCATAGACCATATTAGGGTCACACGATCTGGATTTTTACAATATATCATGTAGTCATGGGATGCTCTGTGGGTCCTGTGATTAATGTGGTACTGGTGGTTCATGTGATCTGTGAGACCATATTAAGTCATCCATTCAAAAATCCGTTCATGGTTTATGATATTCACATGATGATATCAGAGTCATGCACCTATTTCCATATGATTTATTCTCTCATTTGACATGTTCTTTATGTTATTGGTATAGAAGGATTCCAGTTCTCAGTCATATTCTACCATGGCCAGTCAAAGGGCCATGATTGTTGGGAATCAAAATGTTGACCATCAGTGTCATGTGTTCTCTGACAACGAGGATTTCAAGGTTATTCTCCCACATGAATATCACAACAATCCCATATCAAACCAATTTCCTTTTTATGGATTTGTTCTATTGGTTGATGGTTTCAATCCTTCACCAAATTAAAATCTTATATATTATTAGTTTTCATATTCCCATTGAATTTATTCAAATAGTAATATCTATGTATTTTCAATTGGTGGTTTTAATGCACCAACGATTATATAATATATTAGATAACTCCCCTCAAGGCTCAAATAGTTGTTATCATACCCACCATAAAATTTCACAATGTTATTCAAGAATATTTTTCTCCTCTTTGAATAATACAAAAAATAGTTTTAGATCCATGTGTGAATTATGACCTAGCGGTGATTTCTCTAATGAATGGAAATGACCATTCTAGGATAGGCTGAGCTACTAAGAATTCAGCGACTAGCTACAAACCAATTAACTTTACAAGGTATTAAGGATTTCTTAGTTAAACATGTATCATCCACTAGATATTCTAAAAGAGTTGATTCACATTTGGTTTTTAGCACTAATTCCTTCCATATGTCTCATGGTGAAATAGGGATCATCCTTTGGTACATTTAATGGCTTAGATAGATATCTCTTCTTGGGGAGATGTATGCTGAGTTTCTTCCTTACTTGAATTTTTCAAACAACCCCAAACAATCTCTTATCATGTAAAGAGACATTCTGACCATCATGAATGATAAGTTGAGGAAGGATTTGAATTTATGATTTCTTTTTTCCATTAAAGACTATATTAACATATTTATTTTCCATAGTGGTGATTAGACAATGGTTATACAGCATCATTGGTGGCCCTCCTAGTAGGACCATGATATCTTGGGATGTTATTGAGAAATACTTGAGGTTTGGTGGTGCAACTCATGGGGATATCGATTGATACCGAAGGTATCTTGAAGCCTTTGACTAGTGGTGTTTTTATCAATGTTTTTAACATATGTATTTTCCTATAAGGGGATACATTATTATAAATATATGTTGGCACGATGTTGAGGGCTACTCAATTAAAATTGGGGTGGATAATTAATCTAGTCATACCAACTGTCTCTTTACAATACGAATTTTTGGTCCATATCCAATAAGACAACATCCCTTAAATGGATTTTAATCCATTTCAGGATCATAACTAGACGGATTAAAGAGCATTAGTTTTTTTTATGAATACTATACTACAACTGAGATCTAAGAAGATTTATCCCACCTTAAATCTATTGAATATTTACTAGGTTGAGGTGATGTTATTATTCCTCAATTAGTCCTTTAACGTGCTGATATGGCCTAATGTTTTCCACTTCATTCTCTATCCCACACCGACCAGGCTAATTGTTTATAATGATATTGTCTCCCTCGATTAATGTTTATATAAAATATCTCATTATGATGGGATCACTATGGAACATGTTGATGAGATGATTATTTTCAAACCGTATACCCCTTATCAGTTCTCTTTCCAATTTTGTTTCATCTAAATGGTTTCTTCTTTTCCTTCAACTAACGTATGGGGATTATGACATCATGGCCTTATCTGCTAATTTTTTATTATATTGGAACATGAATACACAAAAAATGAGATTATTCTTATACTTATTAGCACCCTTATCTCCCTATATTATGATCAAGATCGGTATTAGATTGAACCCTACTCAAGTGGTATTTTGAATATAGTGTCCCATCGGGTGGACAAACCATGTGATTATCTGAACCCCTTACCTGTAGTAGAAATAAATTTTACTCAAGACATAGAAAATCCATTGAGGAAGAATCATCATCTTCGAGAAGAACATTCCATTGTCTGAATAAAATTTAGTGTGTATTATGGTCCATCATTATTAGTGACAGATGATGCATCATTTGAGACAAGATAACATGAGACCTCTTCTCCAGCCTCTTCATCAGCTCAGCCAAACCTTATTCATTCTTGCATATTTACCCCCAGAAATTTCATTATTCAAGTAATAAAATATTATTTATGATATAATATTCATTCTCAGACCACTGGGACTCCCTTGAAGATGTTCCATGGCTAAGAGGAACACTTTTTCCATATTTTTCATGATTTGGGGATAGGTGGATTTGACCACCTTCTACTATATGATATCATGTTGCAAATCATCCTCACATAAAAATAGTTGTTTAATATTGATAAGTAAATTTAAATTATTGACCATGATGTTTATATGGACCATTAAATATGGAAAGTGTTAGAGTTCCTTGAGTAGAGACGTCACACTATCTCTCAGTTATATACTCGGATGGATCTCTTGACTATATAATAACAGAATATCAAGTACGAACAACTGATTCCACATCCCATATTCTAACATCATCATCATATTTATTGGATACTAGTCATAGTGGATAAAAATATTTATCTTCATTTTCTGATACTCATCATCATAAGGCATCGGCGAATGAGGTGGATCGAACAACACTTCATCATTCCATTCATACCTCATGAAAAACATTGGTTGATTTGGAAGACATATTGATTCATATTTTCTTATGACCTAAAAATGGGCATATACATTCTCCCTTTTTGAATAATTTAGGATAGACTCTATAATGTTGATATTACTCATTATTTTTCACTTTATTAGTGACTAAATTTCTTGAACATCACATATCATTGTTCATATTTCCTTTATTCATGATGTGCATAAAATTTCATTGATTTAGTATAACATGAATCATCAATGATAACCATCTGTTGTATCATAAAAATAAACCCAAATTCTTGGATTAAAATATTTCAATAACAACTGGTTTTTCTTTATAATTTATCATGAATTCCCATTGGAATATGATTCTTCATTGATATACCTACACTATTTTTGTTGTGATCAACTAATTTAAAATAATAATATGGGTATAATATAAATGTATCAATGGGATAATCCTCTAATTTCATTCAACCTCAAGGTTCATAGAGTGCGTAGATTTATTTTTACTAGGGAGAAATGATTATACCTTCAATATTTATAACTTTTAATTTTATATCTCCCAAATTTTTTTCTACGCTTTATATAGGGTAAATAATAGTGGTCTTGGACTCATATTTTGATAAGGTTGTCCTCTTATGGGTTTTCATCCAAATTAGTTTAGTTTCTTTTCCATTATATTAGTGTTTAATATTTCATGGGTACCAAAAAATTCATGCATAGAAAATGAAGACCTCAATTTTACATAGGTTTACCTTCTTGAGTTTTCAAATTGGTGAGCCTTATGTCTCTTTCAATTGTATGTTTTATGTTCTTGAAAACTAGACCATTTTTTTGGAAGTTTAATGTATTCAAACATTGACCTTATATTTCCCGTAATATACCATTTTTGAATTAATGTTCTCCATGCATTTTAATGTCATGAAGGAATGATATTTTCTATTCTGTTTAATGCCACGTGGAAAGGACGTATTTTGTACTGTGTAATGCCATGTGGTAAGGAAATGTTTCATTTACATTAATTTCAAGTGTTAATAACATTCATGTTGAAGCTTAACGTCATGCAGTAAGGACATAAAATGATATAGAGTTTAATGTCTTTCTTCAAAATCATGAATAAAAAGTATAGAATAGGTAAGACGTAGCAGGGATAACCCACAACACCAAAATTTCTATGATCTACAGTAGTGTTATCAAGGACCATAAGGATTAGTGTTACTTTATAATACATAGGAGATACCTCTAGTTTTTAATTCAAATCTAGCATGGTAAAATAGAGGTGTCCCGCACATTTCAAATGGTTGTGATAGAATTTGAATATTTTATTGGTGGATGATAAAATATTAAGGAGGACGAGTCCACTTTGATAGTGGGAATATGGTCCATTCAATTTAGAAGTCTGAGTGTTTGAACCAATGAATATGAAATAGGGTAGACATATCTGATATAACCCCAAAAAATCTATAATTATGACTTCTTCCATGTTGTTATTAGGTCTCAGGAGGATTAGAGTTCCTTTCATGCAATGATGGGATGCCTCTAGTTCTTAGGAAAAAGGAACATATGCCTGAGCCTATAGGGCTTACATATATGATCATGTAAAGGTATCCCCACAATTTTTCAAGGGCCATGAATGATTTATAGATGGTATTGGTGGATGATAAAATATTATGGAAACTGAAACCACCTTGATAGTCAAGACATTGGTCAAGAAATTCTTGTGTCCAAATGTATAAATTAATGAATTTGGAATGGGGATACATATTGGGGATGACCCAAAACACTCTATGGTGTTTTGTTTTACCACAATGTTTCTGAGCTTCACTAGGATTCGAGTTCCTTAATTATGAGGAGTGGATACCCCTAGTTGGTAGGTCATAACCCCTTAAGAATGGTTCCATAGGGAACACATTATTGGTCATGAAATAGTGTCCCCACACTTTCCCAAGGGCCATGAAAGATTTGTGAAGACTAAAACATCTAGAAGATGAAGTGGCTATGAGTAAATGAACTATATATGATGTATTATGTCACCCTAGTGCAGTTTATCTTTAGGATGGAAGGATCGTGACCTATTCCTTATGGTTTCAGGTCATGTGGTCTGGTCCATTAATGTTTTGGGTATGGAATCAAATTTATGCTTCTAGAAAGTGTGTGATTCAATGTAAAGTAATGTGAAGGACGTCAAGTCCAATTGAATAGTCTAGTTATGGGGATTATAAGTCATGTTCTAGGAATATCTGAATTAAATGGAGGTAGAAACTGGTGGATACAAGACCTTCGTTGGTAATCACAACAACATATAATGTTCCAAGTATTTAGGAAAATGACTCCACGAATTAAGGGGGGATTTATTGATATCTCATGGTTTGTAAGGAGGATATTGTACCTATTACCAATTTACTGAAGGGAAGATTCAAGATCATAGATTCCCAAGGTCTATGGGGCTCTAAGACAAGGATACCCACATGAGGAACTAATTTGGTTAGCTCAGACATCAATGTAACTAATGTGGATTATGAAATATATGTAATTCATGAACGGTTAAAGCACCCAGAAAAGTTGTATTACTACCTCTTGAACGTGTTTCACCTTTTAAAGATGTTAAGAAACCATTGATCTAAATTTTTACCATACTAAGGGGTTTACAGAGCATAGATCATCTTTTACTAGGGCTATAATGTGGTCCATTTGAGATTTTTTCCTTGTTTATTTATACACTATATATTTCATAAACTCTAGAGGGGATATGTTTAGTGAGAAGAGATGAAGCTTTTTATAATGCCTCCGTTTATTGGTTTTCAACCAGAATTGATTCGTCTCTATTATTAATAGTTTTAGGGTCTTTTTATTTGGACCATCAAAAGCAAAATTTTATGGTCATAAAGCATTAACCAATGTTCAAGTAGTTTATGGTCATTGTGCACATGGACCTGGTATGAGGGAAATGTAGCACCACAACCTAATTAGTATACCCAAGGGAAAAATTCACAAACATCTGTTCGATTTGGATATTAATATTTTCTAAATAATGTCTCAAGGATCTATGACCATGAGTAATTATATGGTAAAATCATGTTGGGGATGACCTATAACACCCTATGGTGATGAGTTCTATAACTGTGATGTCAGGCTCATATAGATTAAAAATCCCATCCATGTGGGCTATGATGTCTCTAGAAGGTATAGAAAATCCCATATTCATCTGAATCATGGTCAAACAGAATGGTCTCTTTTTCATACCAAGGGTTGTGAATGTTTTTGGAAACCCATGGTGGTCAAGGAATAAAGTGTTATTTATGGGCTTCAAGGCATAAAAGATGATGGAATCACCCCAAAATCGAGCAAACTAGGGTTAGGTTATTATGGTCCTTTAATAAGGAGTGGTGATAGGTGATGACCTGCTCATTTTAACATCACGTACTAATTCCATATCTTTTGATCAACTTAACATATTGTGACATGGGATTTTTCCTTATAGCTTAATGTATTTTGGTAAGAAAATTATCCTTTCAGTTTAACATTATGTGGTTAGGACCTGGGAACTAACATATTAGTGGGTAGAAAAATGTTGGAGCCCTTCTTGTGTAGATTTTCCATGTGAACAAACAATCTGTACATATATATGACTCGAGTGTAGCTAAAAGGAGATTGTATGAATCAGACCTACATAAAAATAGGTACATGATACATTTGTGGAATGGATTCCCTAGATTTCCCTATGCATGTTGTAAGTGTAAAAATCACTTTCTAATCATCTCCATTAATGATATCCCACTGCATAGATATGACTTGTATGTAGAAGATATGATTTAAAGTGATAGTGACCAGTTTATGGGACTTAAATGGGGGATCTAGAAATCACTATGAATCCTATAATGATAGGAATCAGTACACACATAGTTCTAAGATATCACCTTTCATAGGTCTATCATGTGTACATTATTAGTATCTTTTTATCATTGACATTGTGACTAAACCTAGGATTGGAGATCCAGGTATCACTATATAACATGTGACTATAGTAATCAAGATAAACATAGTTCTTTCATGAAATATTCATGCATGGGTCTGACCCATATGCATGGAGGGGGTCATTTTTATGTTGCGTCTAGAAATAATATTGGAGATCCAGGTATCACTATATATCCAATGATGAATGTAATCAAGGACACATAGTTATTGAATGGAAAAATCTCCACATAGATCTGATCCATATGTAGAGGGGGGACGTTTTCTGTTGATTCTTGTGGTTGGGCCCAGTATTAGAGAACTTGGTGTCACATTGTATCGTGTGATGATAAGAATCAAGACACAAGTATTTCTGGAATATGAAACTCTCCACATAGGTCAAACCGATATGTAGAGTGGGGTATTGATCCCATTTATTATTATAGTTGTAACCAGGATTGGAAATATATGAATTACTATATATCTATTGATGTCATTAATCGTGAAATAAATAAATAATCATAAAATTATTTATGTTCGTGTAATCCATAGGCTGAAGGGGAATTGTTCCCATTGATTTTTGTGGTTTGACCAAGGATTTGATATCCAAGTGTCACAATGTATCCTATGAGGATACGAATCAAGCCACACTTAGTTCTTGAATGGGATACTCTTTATGTAGGGTTGACCTATATGGAGTGGGGGTAATTTTTCCTTTTTATTATTACAATTGGATCTAGATTTGATATATGTGTTATTCTATGTATGATGTAATGATAGGAGTCAATACACACATATTTCTTGAATATAAAACTCTCCATACAGTTATGAACCATATATAGTGGGGGAATTTCTCCCATTGGTTATTGTTTCTAGAACCATGATTAGAGACATGGGATTCACTACATGTATGATGATAACTCTAATCAATACAAACAATGTTATTGAATGAAAAAACTCCACACATTTATGACCCATTCATAGTGTGAGGCATTGTTTTTGTTGATTGTTCTATCTGGACCTAGGATTGGATAAATAGACTACATTACTTTTCATGTGATAATAGGAACAAATCCACACCTTGTTCTTGAATACGAAACTCACCACACAAGTCTAACCCATATGTAAGGGAGATCATTGTTCCCATTTATTATTTTAGTTAGACACAAGATTGAAGATTTTTGAATCACTATTTATCCCTTGATAATAGGAATCAAGCTACACATATCTCCTGAACAAAGATGTGGTGGGAGACTAACCCCTAGGATAATGGTATCTCAGGCGAGGTCTATAGTAATGTTTAGTTTTATTTCATGAAAATTAAATCAACTATGAAATTTAATTTCATGTAGTAGGGACATATGGTTTTCCTTTTATAGACCTTCATTTAAGACCATTGTACCCCTTTCATGAACATATATTTTTTAACCATGTAGGGAAGCCTATACCATAATTCCTAAGCCCATGTGAGAAATTATCTGTGTGATGAACCAGGAATTAAAAATATTTAATTCACCAAACAGAGGTTATTAAAATAAAGTACAAGAATATTTTTAACATTTGGTTGATTGGGTAGGATATAGGATCAAGGAATTTATGCATATTTTATTGGAATGACTATCATGTTTTATTTAGTTTTGTAAAAATATGTATTTTAACATTATACAACAATAACAAAGGTTACTCGACATTAAATAGGAAGTCAACAAACCCTATAAATGTTGGCCAAGAAATTGGGAAATAATATTGTGAGAGGAATATCATGTTTTTTTATTCAAGGATTCCTAATATAGTTACTCAATTCATCTTATGCTTATTACATAGTGTAGTACAACATTTTAACAACATGTGCTGAAAACATTATTGCACACTTTGATTCCTATAAACGGGATGAAAATATTTTGGCTATACCTAGGATATGTATCTAGGAATCACTATGTATCCTCTAAAAGAAGGAACAACTATGAATCCTCTAAAATAAGGAATCAAAAAAAGTATAGTTCTTGAATGGAGAAATTCACTATGTAGATCTGACTCACACATAGGGATTGGGGAACTTAATTTCACTTTCACGCAGATCTAGTTCATGTGTAGTGATTCATATATGAAGTAACATTTATCATGTAGTTTCACATCATGTGTTATGTAGGAATAATGACCTTTTGATTTAGGTCATATGAATAAAACCAGTAATGGAGTTTATAATCATGCTAATCAGATGATTTCCTTAAAGTTTTACTTCATATGATGGGGATATAGATATATTTGTCGGTATCTATGAAAAGTATTTCTTGAAAAACTTTTAATTAATTAGGGTTTGACACATCCTCCATTTATTATGCCCAATGAGTAAGTTACATTATAATGGACCTTTTGTAGAATGTAAGGCCCTTCCCATTTAGGTTTCGTATTTGGAGGTTTCTTATAAGGTATCATTAGGGTTCTAAGATCCAATACCAGTTTCCCTTTAAGTAACAAATAGATGAGATCCATTTTATTAAAATATTGGGCTATCTTATTCTAATGGACTTTGAGGTTGTCCATTTTGTGAAAAAAAATTCCCATTGAGTCTTTCCAAATCATCGATAAACTTTTTTGATATCTCATCATATGATTATTGTTCACATATAGCTATTCAATTCGATGGAAACTATACTTCCATTGGAAATACTATAATAGTTTTGTACAAAAATGAATATGGAGTTTCTTGTGTAGTAGTGTGTGTGGTTGTATAGTAGGCCCATAAAGCATGCAGGAGCACGTCCATCCAGGACATAATTTTCTTACCAACCATCTTCTAAAGTATATTTTATAGAGTATTATTGAAGGCTATATCTATCCATTTTTATCTACAAGATAGTTGGATTAATTGTTAAACTCGTTAGTGTACTCCTACTACAATTTATTCAACTCAGTAGAATAGAAGTTGTTTTAGTTTTATTTCAATGTCTTGTGACGGACTTTTAATCTAGTAATGATGTTGAGATTTAAAAAGTTAATGATATTCTTCATCTTTACTACCTCAATTCTTATCTCTTCACCCCATTTGGAAAAGGATGTGGCAGTATTAAGCATGTACTTAAACATATTTTTTGTGCATTGAGAATATATCCCCTCAATATCCATTCTTTATATAGAAAGTTACTAAGAATATTTTTTGTGTGTAGAAATTATAATAGGTTATGGAGGAAATTTCTATTAATCTTGACTGTATGAAATTTATTAGTGAATTCAACATATCCCTATATCATTTTTTTCTTATAGTAACCATGACTCTTGATTTTATGGGAGAGCATGGTATTAGGATGATGAGTTCGGGAATAGCCTATGTATAATTATAAAATGACAATGAAAATATATTCCTCTACTATGAATCTAAGTAGGATCCCATAAAATCCTCCTTTATAGGAGATTTTTCTCATTTGTTCCATCCAAAAGGATATAGTTTTCTTCACTATGTCGAGTCTACTCCCTTCTGGATAAGTTGATAAATAGGATCCTATTTTGGAGATAAAAAAATATTGGATCCATCCATCTAGTGGTGGATATCAGTTATTTAAACTTTAGGGTAGTTATGATATGATTTCATTCCTCTGTATCACATATGATTTCAGATGAGACCATCCTCTAATGCATGATTGAGATGATCACTTCCTCTTGATCATGTTTTTCTAGAACTGTAGAAGTATTAACCAGTGCATCATCATGATCATTATTTATCGAGGTACATGATATAATGTTGTTCAAAAGAGTAATCTTTCATCATTCCTCTAGAATAGCTAATGAGAGGTGCCAATTCTTCCTTTTTCATGGAATATTCATCACTGATCTATTTTATCACAAGCACGAAATCCTTTTTGATGTTCAGGTAGGCTATCTGTTGGTGTAGGGCTAGTTACAATCTAGAAATGAGGTATGGATATTCTACATCATTTTTAGTTAATCCTATATATAGTGAGAAAGAGTAGGTAAAAATTGATCTTTCCATAGAAATAAATACAATCCTCTGTCCAACCTGATTTGTTATTGGGTTTCCAAGCCTCTTTTGTAATAAATCATTATGAGTTACCATCAATATATGTATGCCATGTATGGGAACTATCATGGGAATAGAAAACCTTTTTTTTGTTATTTAGTGTCCACTAGATAACTTTTTTAGGAAGGATGTGTCATAAGGAAATCATTCAAGTCCATCCCATTCATTTCTATATGTATCATGAATCGGATTTCATATTATTTCATAATAAAAAGCACATCAGTACAGACACCTAAGCAACATAGAAAAACCAATGATGTAATTTAGTAGTTCAATACAAGAGACCATGTGAATGTTTTAGTGCAATATTTAATGCCATATATTTTTACTACAAATATGATTGTGGGGAAATTATTTTTGAGATTAGAATACAAGGTCATAGAACCTAGAAACATTCAAATGAGGTGGTAGAAACTATTCTCATTATCTGCATATTTTTTATGTGTGTGGAGAGTAAAAATATATCATTCCATGTTGTCCACATGTAAGATGATTGGATTTAATTCTACCAAAAGAATCAATACTAATGGGTGTAGAATGTACTACATGAGACTCTAAAAGGATTCTTGGCAGACTTCATCCCATCAGTAGGTGAATCCCTTCTTCATAAACATGGTGAGAATATGCATTATATATAGGAATATAATCCTAGTAGTGCGTGGTTTATGGAATATTCCATTTCACTCTATATTAAGAAGGGGAATGAACCTCATTAAAATATGTATTCCCTATTAGAATATGATAAAGGAACTTTGAAACGGGATATGGGATATGATTATTCTTCTGAATTTCCTATAAATGATGTTTTTGAAATCATTGGAGGAAGTTGGGATATGATTTTATATTCCCTAATCTACAAGAGTATATCGAGTAGCATCATTGAAAATAATATAATCGTATACTAGGTAATGTGCTTCTCTTGCCTAGTGACCCCCAATTGGAATGGGTGTGTGTGCCAAATACTATTCCTTTGATGTTTGTCACTATTATTTTCCGATAGGAATGTGAGCCTATACTAAGGCATGTAAACCTCTTTATTGGTTATCCTTTGTTGGGATAGGGATGTGATCTGAGTCATGTACCATTAATGTATGTCCTCAGACATTTTTTAGGAATGTGCATCTTTAACAAGGCATGTACTTATCTCATTTGATGAGCCCTAGTTGGAACAAGAATATGAGCATAGTCATATGCCTCATCCTTTACAGGAATGTGCTAATAATCATCTTGGATGGGAGTAATAATTTGATTTTTCTCTAGAGTATCCACGTGTTCATACTAGTCAATGTGATGTGTTTTTTTAGCAACCATGATAGGAATATGCACCTATCCTTATATCTATACCTGTTTCAGAATATTTTGGTGGATTTATTCCACTATTTCTAGAATGTAGTGACACTTAATCAATGCTTGTGTAGTAATATAGGCCCAAAAATTTTAGTCTGCAATATATACTGGATGTTTTCATTGTTTTCAGAAGGTATATAATCACACATTTATCATCCTTGTTCCACCAGAATATTCTAATGTGCTTTATTCATGAGAAAAGGGATATGTGCCTACCCTATTCTTGTTATAGGAATTTACATATAGTATTTAATTGAGCGAGTAGGGATATGAGCATTCTCACGAGCTACCACCAAAATATGTCAATGGGATACTTCAGTGGAAGAAGAAAAATAAGTCAAATTCCATTTATCAAAATCATTACACACATGGTGAGACATACTCAAGGCTCATTCATGATCATATAAGGAGGAAATTAGTTAGGTGGTGCGATAATATGTCGACTAAGTAGAACTAGTGGGATGAATCTAGTATTAGTTGTTAACAAGATCCCTCCTTAGAGGCTCCTAAATCATTCTGGATCCATAGTCTACCCCTTAATACACTTTCCTCAAGTACGTAACATTATCATTTTCATAATCTAGTGATTATATTTTTAACTGATTTGATTTACAAACCGGTGCCGCTGGTTTCGCTATAGTTTTCCCAGAATTGGGAGGACTCACTAGATTCCACATTTGGATGCCTTTTAGTACAACCTTAATGGTTGGGATTGTACCTTTTCAATGGTATTCTTAAAACCATTGTGGTATCCTCCCAATGCTTATGGTTTTGGGTGGGTGAGGTCATACTTTGACCTGTTGGGGTTGCAATCATAGTTGATTCTCCAGAATAATCGCTAGATGAAGACATAATATTAATTAATGGTGTTATTTGTGAGAGTAGTATCTAGTCAGAAAGGCAACAAGGAACAAGGTCAATAATCACTTCATCATTTTATGTATGATACATGATTAATCATATTTTCACTAGAAATATATTTTTCAATTTGTATTCTCAGTTTATCCATTTTTCTCGCATGGACAAGACACATTGAGAATTGACTTATTTTGTGGGAACCCCAGTTACCTGGTATTTCATATCTATTGTAACATTTCCATTTTCATAGGGGATGCACAATGAAATTTATAAATTCATGTTCAACTCATTAATTTATTTATTTTAGGGATTCATGCTAGCTTCACCATTTTTATTTCACTCGAAAAATGCATGTTGTTCTTGGTTTTTGAGACAAGGTGCCCAACACCTATAATGATTTAGTTTTTCATTCCATACATGCCTTTACAGAGAGAATACCATTATTCTTTCATGTGGAAATATTTTAGGGGTAAAATTATAGTTTCACAATCAGTTATTCTTAATTCACCATGTTCATTTCATTTAAACTTCAAATGACTCTTGTATCCATAACAAGGTATAAACCTACTTTCCAAAGGTAGGTAGTCAGTTGGGGTTTCACACAAAATAAATCTTATGAACTGGCCAAGACGATGGGATTTTGGGCTTATCACACCCTTTTGGGTGAGTTATTTACTATTTCAGTACTCTCTTATAAATTTAATATATTTTCGTGAATCACTTCCTAATCACGATATGGAACCAATTTCACTAAAAATGATCGGGTTTTGAATTCATATATTTTTAAAGGGGTGTTATGTTAATGAAACCATATATATGTATATTAAGTTTTTCATTAGTTTCCCGTTATTTCTTACTAATGGGTAGCTCCTTATATTTTGGTTCCATATATCCAATCACTCTAGAATTTACTGCCATCTAGAGAGGCAATTTGATGTTTCAAGGATGGTATTGAACCATTATGATGCATCATATTTATCATATTTATAGTATGAATCAAAACCCACACATTTCATTTAAACCATGTAGTTTATTTTCATGTGAAATGGATATATATGATTTCACATATGCAATATGTATGGAGATAGACCATTAAGAAGGTGTCCTACGAATTTTGTTTATAATAAGAATCAAAGTCATGATAGTTCAATTTTTCCTTTGGGACATAACCCATGGTGGATGCCCTTGTATGGGGGTAGTCATATCATGCCACAAAATGGGGCTTACACAATGAGGATTCCCTATCCAGGGGTAATTCATGATGTGAATGATATGATCATTTCAAATACCTAATCCCACGTGATCCATGCTCTTTGTGAGAACAAGGGATAGAATGTGATCAGTCTTACTACATATGGATGTGAGACTTATGCATTGGGGAATCACTAATGGGGTGTTTGATTTAAATCTCGGGCCTTAAGAATCCATCCAATGTATCCTTCTTATAGAAGGAACTAGATTCTTTATAGTTCATTTTACTTATCAATCCACTAATGACTGAGGAATAAAAAATTAAGTCATAAGATATTTTGAGTCCTAGGGATTAGAATTTATAAGACATGGGTGGAGTTACACTAAGGCAGATTCCCACTACAACTCGGGCCTTAGGAAGGAATCCTACATATCCCATTATCCAAAAAATCAATGTTCTCGTACCTTTTTTAGTAGTATTCCAAAATAAGTCTACTGGATAGAGTTACCATGTCACGAGGTGTCTTACTAACATTCCCTAATTGTCTTCCTGATATGTTTGGGGTTTCTGTTTGACATGTTTGAGGATATCTATACATGTCCTTGTTTCATAGTGGACATATCCAGTGATATTAAAATGAACAAATTAGATTTTCTGGAGTACATCACATGATCTGGATGGAATTTTGGGAGAAGATTTCTGGACCTAAAGGACACTCCTTGAGGACGTCACATGATCTGGATGATATGTTTGAAGTGTGTCACATTACATGGATGACATGACTGAAGGGAATCACATGACTTAGTTGATTTTTCTTGTAGGGCATCGTATGACATACATGACATGTCTAGTGGAATTTACAAGACATGGTTTGCTTTTCTAGAGGACATCACAACACTTGGTTTACATGTCTAGAGAGAATCCCATAAAATATCTGATATTCTTTGAGGTCTTATCAAGACATATCTAACATAACCAGATGAATTCATAGGATATGGAGAACAAGTCCACAGTACTTTAGAAGACATGGTTAAAATGTATAGAGTGTAACACTCGAGATTTTTATGAGAAATATTTTGTTTTTATGTTATATAAATCATCAAAAGAAACTTTCACTACACACAACACTAGCTTGGCATGTATTATAAGCAACCGTGAACTTCCTCGATAGCTTGCGTCGTACGCAATACCGAGTTTCACTAAACAATGATATGCTATTAAAATATTAATAAAACTAGCCAGTATGAATAATAATACCCACTTTTTGAAATTTTATAAATTTTATATTTCAAAATGGAATTCATTTTTGGATTCGGAATATCGAAATTATCCTAGGATGAAATTTTGGTATTTTTCTGAAAACTTTCAATTTTTGATGAATAGTGAAAACACTAGGTTACTATTTAAAAACCGACTTTTTATTTAAATAATTATTTATTTTATTTAAATTTATTTTAGGTAAAAATTGATACATCAAACATATATAAGTTCAATTTAATTCATTGGAGTCATTTTATAATAATTTTAGTTATATAAAAATTTTATTGAACTTTTCACCGTCTTTTACCCACCTCCTAGGTGAATTTGGAAATTCACAAAAAACATAATTTTACCGCTTCTATGAGTGGAATTTAGAAAATCCAAAAGACATGGTTAATATCAAGGAATAAAATGTAGTTCAATGAGATGAAAATAATTTTCGGGGAGTAGTAACTTTTTACATTTATTTACCACGTTTTAAAGTAAATAGAGTAATTAAGGGTAAAAATGATATTATTATTATCCTAAAACATGTCCTATTTCTATTGGATAAGTGTAATTATACTAAAACCAACCTTAGAAATAAAATATGACAATTTAGGTCGACTTGTATTAGATTAGGACATTTATTTTTAATTTATTTAAAGAAGGGTTAAAATAGATAAAATCAATGTTTAATAACTAAATAATTTTTAATATTGGGTTATTCATAAGATAAATTAGACTATAAATATTAATTATAAATCTAAAAAGATTTAAAACATAATGGTATTTTATTTATTACTTTTAGACATTAAATAAGTTAATTTATTTATGACACAATAATGATGCAGTAATTATCTTATTAATGAAATATTAACATAATTGATGTTATAAATACCCAAATAAATGAAATTTGAGACTTTTTATAAATTCCAATAATTTTCTAGGTTAATATGACATTTTATTATTGATTTAATTAACTTTTTTCTAACTAATCATGATTTTATGATTTTAATAAAAATCAATTAAAATATAGTGTCAAAATTGATATAAAATAGTTTTTAAAACAAATATTATATTATTAGTTGTTATTTTATTCCTAAAAATCTATGGATCGGAAAAATGACTTATATAAGGTTATATATATTAATAATAAACAGCTAGCAGTTCGTTTGTCTTGTTATACTATGTTTATTAACCATATAGTGTAAGAAAACAAAAAGACACGGTAAAAGTTAAATTATTTAACTTAGAGTTAAATCTAAATGATAAGGATAAAATAGTAACCTAAACTTGTCTAAAATCTATTGGATGAGAGTACTGCGACCCATACCCACCTTACCTTCAAAATATATCAATTTGGAGCTATTAAAAACCGAATATGACTTTATGATAAAATAATATTATATGTTTTTCCTAAGGTGCCCCTCCCCTCCCTTATAAAAGGGAACCTCCTCCCTCTCATCCTCACACCACTTTCAGCCTTCATTCTCGGCCAACCCCTGACAATTTCACTTCTAAAATTCTATATAAACATCCTAGAGGTCTTGTTCATCTTCAAAGAACATCTTTAGTGCCCTAAGAGAAGGTTAAGAAGAGGCGCTTCAAAGAAGAGGTAATGTCTGTTGCCGATTCTTTCAACTTTATTTCTTCTTCTACTTCTTCTTCATTAGTTTTTTCATTATGAAGTAATAACATCAGTATCACTCATATACTGATATGTTATTATAATTATGAAACAACCCTATTTCCCCATCTATCCATCCTACGGAAAATGAAATCACCGCGCGTGCGTACGTACGGAATACCGTCTCCACGCTGTGGTGTAATCTGTTTTCCACCACCACCTTACTTGGATGGAAATAATGGTGTAAAGAATAACTATATATGATTATTGTAAAGCGATATTAATTCTGAAATAGTATACATACACTCCAATACAATTCCACGATCATGGGAATAATATCATCATTCGTGCATACGTACGGCCTACCGTCTCCACGATGTGATGTGACTCGTTCTACATTATCCTCATTTCATAATGATTATATAAATGAATTGTATGAATAAATATGATATATATTAAAATAATAACATTCTATAAATGAGTTATCTATGACCTAAAATAAGAATAAGAATTTACTTGACAAAACACGCATAACAACAAAAACCAATAAACAACTGAATAACAAGTAACAATGAAATATTACTAATAAGAAGCTAAGAATATGACCATATATGATATCATAACAATGATTATGATTCTGGAATAAGTCAATAACATTATTTAAATCATTATACATGAGGTTCGGACACGTATGAAGCAAATCAGACCTAAGGTAAGGGAAAATCTCACGATCTCATTCTTATCCAAGATTGTTTATACTTCAGAATTTACTAGAAGAATTTTTATCATCCACATACATTTTTCGTCAATATGTAATATTATTTCAATCCACCTACAATTTGTTAAATCAAAATTTACCCTTTGGTGAGTTTTTAGTAAAAGATATGAAAGGAATCTATTGTCGTTTTTCACACGACGTACTTTTTGACTTTTCCGGCCAAAGTACGAGAAGAATGTATTTTTTTAACTTATATGGCATGAACGGATTTTTAGAAAATTATTTCCATGAATCTTCCTTTACAAGTTTTCAAGTTTATTTTTAATCAACTTTTTTTAGTTTAAAATTGTATGACATGTTAAGAATGGAAAAATGTTTTTGAAGTCGAAAGGATATTTTCCTCAAGAATGATGTTCAAGTGTTTTATCAAAATTATTTTCCATCTAAGATAATATAGGATTATGTTTGTATCCCTATTTTTACATTTATTTGATTATGTTATGAATTAATTATTTTTATGACATCCTTTTATATTATATGGATTATGTTATGATGGCATGATGTTTAAGAATCCCATTTTTATTACATGGGTTATGATATGATGTATAATTTATGATTTTGTGGCACACATAAGAATGGTTTAATTATGAGATGAGTGGTACCTATATCTCCCTCCAATGCATTGGGTAAATATTTATAGCACATTAGATAGACATGGCTGGAACGACAGGTTAATCCAGTTCAGTGAAACAAGACTGAAACGAGGAGAGAACTCGGTTCAGAAATGGACTTTGTCCGCTAAGATAGTCATGGAAATGAGTCTTGACTACTAAGAAATGATTATATATGATTATGTGTGTATGCCACAAAGTTTCAGGTTTTATGTTATGATTATTGGGATTACATTTCACTATTATGACTTATCTCATGTTATGAAATTATGATTTCTTTTGCAGGTTAAGATTTCCAAAATGTTAAGTTTTTATTAATATGAAGTGATTGATATTTCTTTTGTTTACCCTTACTAAGAATTTGAGCTCACCCTTTTGTATGTTTTCTTTCCCCAGGTCAGGAAGAATGTTATTAAGTAGGATATGCCAAAAGAGACTCTTGATATGATGAAATAAATGGGAGACAATGCAGATTCTTTATGAACCAGTTGTTTATGTTTCCCAGTTTATAAAGACACTATACCTATATGGTCCTTTCATGGTTTTGTTATATGTTGTAATAAGTGTGATTCAATTTTTAAGTAATAACAATGTATGTAAAGTATGGGTCATTATATTTGGTATCAGAGGAAAGTTATAGTCAAACATTGGAAACTGAGATGTGAAAGACTTAGTAAGAACCATAAGGATAAGTCTAAGCATAGATCACAATATTAGTGTTTTAAAAATGGCCATGAACAAACTATTATAATACCTTAAGTGTGAAATTTTATTACTGATTATGTGGTTTTCCAATTATAATTAGTGTTTCTCACACTATTTTTCTTGGTTTTAGTCAATGGAAGGAACCCGAAGGAACCATGTTAATGTAGAATGTGATGGGAAATGCATTGATTGTCCCCCCGAGCAACCAAACGTTATGGGAGCTAGAATGAAAAATCTTGTAGCCATGCTCACACAACTTTCTCAAGATTTGAATCATGCAGGACTTCCAAAGGAGCAATGGAAGGAGTAACATTCTGTTGAATCCTTCATAAGGCAGCGTCCACCCTCATTCAGCGGGTCTACTAATCCATTAGTGGTTGACCAATGGTTCAGTACCACTGAAAAGATATTTCCAGTTCATCAATGTTCTGAACATGATAAATTCCACTTAGCAGTTTATCGTTTGGAAGAAGAAGCTGATCAATGGTGGAATCTTATCAAGAATATGAGGCAAAGGGGTGAAATTTAATCCATGGAATGGGACGAGTTCAAGAACTTATTTTTCAATATATACTTCCCTCATAATCTTCGAACAATGATTGAGAAGGAGTTTCTTGAACTAAAGAAAAAGGATGATGAATATGTTGATACATACGAAGAAAATTTTACAATACTTGCAAGGTATGCTTCTGGTATTATTATCCAACCTGATAGTAAGATCGATCGATTCTTTAGTGGCTTAAAAACAGTATTCGAAGGGCGTTATCCATAATGGACTTCAATATCTATGAGGAAATTGTTCTATGTGCTCTCAAAGTTGAGATGGAGATTGGAGTAAGCCAACAGTCATATCCGTTTGATAAGAAGAGGAAAATGGAATTCAAAGGGAAATATAAAGAGCACACTGAAAAGAAGATGAGTTTTCCCTTATGCTCAAAGTGTGGAAAGAAATATGGATGGAGTTGTCTTAAAGGGATAATTAAATGTTTCAAATGTGGAAAGGAAAGTCATCGGGCATTTGAATTCCGCAATTATGGGATGAAGATGTATAGTGATGCGAACAAAGAAAATGATACGCATAGTGCACCTCCTATACTTAAATGTTACAAGTGAAAGGAAATGGGGCATTATTCCAATCAATGCACTAATCCATGGGTTGTTGATGATGATAAACATCAACAAACTCTTAAAGCCAAAGACAAAGGAAAGTCACATGCAATTTCTATCAGCGATGTGGAGTACGATAATGAAGTGGTGAAAGGTACACTTACCATCCACTCTAAAGTAGAAAATGTTTTATTTGATTCTGGATCCACCCACTCTTATATTTCTGAAGAATTTTATAAGGGTATCACTGTATTACCTCAACAATTAGATGTTGACTAAGCTATGACAACCCCTAATGGCACAACAGTCACATAAAAAGTTTACAATTCATCTCCGATTGAAGTTTGTGGGAAAATGCTTCCTGAAAATCTTGTGATCCTTCCTATAGTGGAATTTGATGTGATTCGTGGCATGGATTGGCTTTCTTTATATGGAGCTCATATCAATTTCCAATGAATGGGAGTCAGATTTCATATTCCAGATCAATCTATGATCGTCTATCGATGCAAGGATGAACATAACCTCCCATTGGAAATTTCTTCCATATTATGGGTCTTGATTTCACTAAATGAAGGTTATTTATCTCAAATGGTTGGTGAGAAACTCACAATTAAGAATATGCCCATTGTATGGGAGTTTTATGATGTCTTTCCAGAGGAATTGTCGGGTCCTCCACCAAATCGTGATGTTGAGTTTTCAATAGAAATCATACCAGGTGCTTTTCCTATTTCAAAGATAACTTATAGAATGGCCCCAATTGAGTTTCAAGAATTGAAGAAGTAACTCGTAGAGAATCTTGATAAGGGATTCATACGCCCTAGTGCGTCACCTTGGGGAGCACCTGTTCTGTTTGTTAAGAAGAAATATGGATCAATGAGACTCTGTAATGATTATCAAGAATTTAACAAGATCACTATCAAGAACAAATACCCTCTCCCACGCATTGATGATTTATTTGACCAACTATGAGGATCTCAATACTTTACCAAGATTTATCTTCGTTCAGGGTATCATCAATTAAGGGTAAAAAGGGATGATATACCAAATACGACTTTCCATACAAGGTATGGACACAATGAATTTTTAGTGATGCCATTTGGTCTTACCAATGCCCCTGCTATCTTCATGGATCTGATGAATAGAGTCTTCAGAGACTATCTTGATCAGTTTGTGGTAGTCTTTATAGATGATATTCTTGTCTATTCAAAGAGAAAGGAAGAACATGAAGATCACTTGAGAATTATATTAAAGACCCTGAGAAAGGAGAATATTTATGCCAAATTTACCAAGTGTGAATTTTGGCTTCAAAAAGTTGTATTTTTTTGTCACATAATCTCAAAAGAGGGGATATCTGTGGATCCAGCAAAAACAGAGGTTATCAAAAGATGGTCAAGACCAACAATAGTAACTGAGATCTAAAGTTTTCTTGGTTTGGCTGGATATTATCGACGTTTTGTGAAAGATTTTTCACGATTATCTAATCGACTCACCAGGTTGACTCGGAAAGTAGTTAGGTTTGTTTGGATAGAGGAATGTGAAGAGAATTTCAAGGAGTTGAAAAGAAGGTTATCTAGTGCACCTATTCTCACACTGCCTTGTAGTGGAGAAAGGTTTTTGATCTACAGTGATGCATCCTAGAAGGGGCTAGGGTGTGTTCTCATGCAAAATGATATGGTGATAGCTTATGCCTCACAACAGTTGACAATCCATGAGAAAAATTTTCCAACTCATGATTTGGAGTTAGCTGCGGTGATCTTTGCATTAATGATTTGAAGGCATTATCTTTTTTGGTGAAAGGTGTGATATTTATACTGATCATAAAAGTTTAAAGTATATTTTCACAGAAAAGGAGCTGAATATGCGCCAAAGAAGATGGTTGTAGTTGATTAAGGATTACGACTTCTCAATTCATTACCACCCAAGGAAAGAAAACAAGGTGGCATATGCATTAAGTCGAAAAGACAATGCTATCTTATCCATGATGACGATCACAAAAGATCCAATATTTTTGGATTTACAAAGGATGAATCTTGGAATTATAATGGAAGGGGAAAAATCTTATCTTCCTCAAATGAATGTTCAACCATCTATATATGTGAAGATTAAATAGGCACAGGAAGAAGATGTACAGTTACAAAAGAAGGTGAGAAATGTTCGTAAATTCAACCTTGATTGTGATGGGTTAATAAAGTTCAGGAATCTGGTTTTTGTTCCTCCCATCCATGAATTAAAGAAGGAGCTGCTGGATGGGGCTCATAGTTCTTCATTATCTATTAATACCTGAAGAACGAAGATGTATAGGGACCTGAAAGAGTACTTCTGGTGGGTTGGCATGAAAAGAGATATTGCTGAATATGTCTCTCGATGCTTGGTTTGTCAGGCAGTTAAAGCTGAGAGATAGAAGTCTAAGGGGATGTTACAACCATTACCCATACCTGAATGGAAATGGGAAAACATCACTATAGACTTTGTCACTGGACTTCCTAAAACATCAAAAGAAAATAATGCTATCTGGGACATAGTTGATCGTCTTACAATGTTTGCACACTTCATTGATATTAGAGAGGATTTCTCTCTGGATCGGCTTTCCAGGATATATGTGAAGGAAGTGGTAGGATTGAACGGAGTACCACTTTACATTATAACTAATCGGGATCCGAGGTTTACCTCACAGTTATGGAGAAGTCTTCAGCACACTCTGGATATAGAGTTGAGTTTCAGCACTGCTTATCATCCTCAGACAGACGGTCAGTCTGAGAGAAAAATTCAAACTCTAGAAGATATGTTAAGATCTTTCTCTATGGATTTCAAAGCAGGTTGGGATCAACACCTACCTTTGATGGATTATTCTTATAATAATAGCTTTCAATCCAGTATTCAGATGTATCCTTATGAAGCTCTCTATGGAAAGAAATTCTGAACTCCAACTTGCAGGGATGAAGTTGGGGAAATAAAGCTATTAGGATCTGATATTGTTGATGAGATGGCAGAAAAGGTCTGATCTATTCAACAACACATAAGAGCAACTCATAGTCGAAAAAAAATTTATGTTGATAACTGAAGAAAAGACTTATAGTATGAAGTGGGTGATAAAGTGTTCTTATGAATATCTCCTTGGAAGAGAGTAATGAGATTTGGAAAGAAGGGAAAGTTGCACCCTAGGTATATCGGTCCTTTCGAAAAACTGGATCGTGTTGGGAGGGTAGATTACCGATTGGCGCTTCCACTGAATCTCTCCCAAGTTCACGATGTGTTCCATGTATCTCTCCGGAGAAAGTACATACCTGATCCTTCACATGTACTCAGCTCAGAAGTTGTACCACTGGTGCAAGATCTTTCTTATGAAGAACAGCTGATAGAAATTTTGGATCATAGTGAAAAACTCCTATGGAACAAGACCAATAGCTTGGTAAAATATTTATGGAAGAACCACTAATTAGAAGAAGCTACAAGGGAGCTTAAGGATATGATGAGGGAGAGGTATCCTCATCTGTTTGTTAAAAAGTGATAAATTTCGAGGGCAAATTTCATTTTAAGGGGGTAGAATGTAACACCTGATATTTTTATGAGAAATATTTTGTTTTTATGTGATATACATCATCAAAAGAATATTTCAATACACACAATACTAGCTTGGCTTTCTTTACATGCAATCGTGACCTTCCTCGATAGCTTGCGTCATACGCAATACCGAGTTTCACTAAACAATGATATGCTTTTAAAATATTATTAAAACTAGCCGTATGAATAGTAATACCAACTTTTTGAAATTTTATAAATTTTATCATTCAAAATGTTCTTCATTTTTGGATTCGGAATATCGAAATTATCCTAGGGTGAAATTTTGGTATTTTTCTGAAAACATTCAATTTTTGATGAATAGTGAAAACACTAGGTTACTATTTAAAAACCGACTTTTTATTTAAATAATTATTTATTTTATTAAAAAACTTTTTGGTCAAAATTGATACATAATACTTATATAAGTTCAATGTAATTCATTGGAGTCATTTTATAATAATTTTAGTTATATAAAAAATTTATTGAACTTTTCACCGTCTTTTTCCCACCTCCTAGAAGAATTTGGAAATTCACATAAAACGTAATTTTACTGCTTCTATGAGTGGAATTTCAAAAATCCGAGAGACACGGTTAATATCAAGGACTAAAATGTGGTTCAATGAGATGAAAATAATTTTTGGTGAATAGTAACTTTTTACTTTTATTTACCGCGGTTAAAATTAAATAAGGTAATTAATGGTAAAAATGATATTATTATCACCCTAACACATGTCCTAATTCTATTAAATAAGTTTAATTCAACCAAAAACAACCTTAGGAAAATAATATGACCATTTAGGTTCACATGGATTAGATTAGGACATTTATTATTAATTTATTTAAAGAAGGGATAAAATAGTTAAAATCAAAGTTTAATAAATAAATCATTTTTAATATAAGGTTATACATAAGATAAATTCGACTATAAATATTCATTAGAAATAAAAAAATATTTCCTACATAATGGTATTTTATTTATAATTTTTAGACATTAAATAATTTAATTTATTTATGACACAATGATGATGCATTAATTATCTTATTAATGAAATATTAAAATAATTGATGTTAAAAATACCAAAGTAAATGTAATTTGAGACTTTTTATGAATTAAAATAATTTTATAGGTTAATATGACATTTCATTATTGATTTAATTAATGTTTTTCCAACTAATCATGCTATTATTAGTTTCACAAAAATCAATTACCAAATAGTATCAAAATTGACATAAAATAGTTTTTAAAATAAATATTATATTATTAATTGTTATTTTATTCCTAAAAATCTAAGGATCGGCCAAATAAATTAGATAAGGTTATATATATTAATAATAAACAACTTGGGGTTCGTTTGTTATGTTATTGTAAATTTATTAACCATATAGTGTAAGAAAACAAAAAGGCACGGTAAAACTTAAATTATTTAACTTAGAGTGAAATCTAAATGATAAGGATAAAATATTAACATAAACTTGTCTAAAATATATTGGATGAGAGTATTTCGACCCATCCCCTCCTTATCTTAGAAATAAATCAATTTTGGGCTATTAAAAACCGAATATGACTTTATAATAAAATAATATTTTATGTTTTTCCTAAGGTGCCCCTCCCCTCCCTTATAAAAGGGCACCTCCTCCCTCTCCTCCTCACACCACTTTGGGCCTTCAAGTTCGGCCAACCCCTGCCAATTTCTCTTATCCACTTCCCTATAAACATCCTAGGGGTCCTGGTCTTCTTCAAAGACCATCTTTAGTTCCCTAAGATAAGGTTAAGAAGAGGCGCTTCAAAGAAGAGGTAATGTCCGTTACCAATTCTTTCAACTTTATTTCTTCTTCTACTTCTTCTTATTTAGTTGTTTCATTATGAAGTAATAAAATCAGTATCACGCATATAATTATATGTTATAATAAGTATGAAACAACCCTATTTCACCATCTATCCATCCTACGGGAAATAAAATAACCGCACGTGCGTACGTACGAAATACCGTCTCCACGCCGTGGTGTAATCTGTTTTCCACCACCACCTTACTTGGATGGGTATAATGGTGTAAAAAATAACTATATATGATTATTGTAAATTGATATTAATTATGAAATAGTATACATACACTCCAATACAATTCCATGATCATGGGAACGATATCATCGTTCCTGCGTACGTACGGCCTACCGTCTCCATGATGTGATGTGACTCATTCTACATGATCTTCATTGCATAATGATTATATAAATGAATTGAATGAATAAATATGATATATATTACACTAATACCATTCTGTAAATGAGGTATCTATGACCTAAAAGAAGAATAAGAATTTATTCGACAAAACACGCATAAGAACAAAAAGCAATAAACATCAGAATAACAAGTAACAATGAAATATTACTAATAAAAAGCTAAGAATATGACCATATATGATATCATAACAATGAGTAAGATTCTGTAATAAGTCAATAACATTATTTAAATCATTATATAGGAGTTTCGGACATGTACGAAGCAAATCATCCCTAAGGTAAGGGAAAATCTCACAATCTCATTTATATCCGAGATTGTTTATACTTCAGAATTTTTTGGGGAATATTTATCATCCACATCCATTTTTCCTCAATATGTAATATTACTTCCATCCACCTACAATTTTTTAAATCCAATTTTACCCTTCGGTGAGTTCTTAGTAATAGATATGAAATGAATCTTTTGTTATTTTTTGTACGAGGTACTTATTGACTTTTCCAGCCAAAGTACGTGAAGAATGTCTTTTTTTAACTTATATGACATGAATGGATTTTTAGAACATTATTTCCATGAATCTTCCTTTACAAGTTTTTAAGTTTATTTTTAATCAACTTCTTTTAGTTTAAAATTGTATGACATGTTAAGAAAGGAAAAAAAATTGAAGTAGAAAGGATATTTTCCTCAAGAATGAAGTTCAAGTGTTTTATCAAAATTATTTTCCATCTAAGATAATATAGGGTTCTATTTCTATCCCTATATTTACATTGATTTCATTATTCTATGATGGAATTATTTTCATGATGTCCTTTTATCTTATATGGATTATGTTATTATGACATGATTTTTAAGAATCACATTTTTATTACATGGGTTATGATATGATGTATGATTTATGATTTTGTGGAACACATAAGAATGGTTTCATTATGAGATGGTTGGGACCTATATCTCCCTCCAATGCATTGGGTAAAGATTTATATCTCATGAGATAGACATGGCTGGAACGGTAGGTTAATCTAGTTCAGTGAAACAGGACTGAAACGAGGAGTGAACTCGGTTTAGAAATGGACATTATCCGCTAAGATAGTCTTGTAAATGAGTATTGACTAATAAGAAATGATTTTATATGATTATGTGTGTATGCCTCAAAGTTTCATGTTTTATGTTATGATTAATGGGATTAAATTTCACTACTATGATTTATCCCATGTTATGAAATTATGATTTCTTTTTTAGGTTTAGTTTTCCAAATTGTTATTTTATTATGAATATGATGTGATTGATATTTCTTTTGTTTACCATTACTGAGAATTTGAGATCACCCTTTTGTATGTTTTCTTTCCCTAGGTCTGGAAGAAGGTTATTAAGTAGGATATTCCAAAAGGGGCTCTAGATATGATGAAATAAATGGGAGGAAATGTAGATGATTTATGAACTAGTTGTTTATGTTTCCAAGTTTTTAAAGACACTATACCTATACGGTTCTTTCATGGTTTTGTTATATGTTGTAATAAGTGTGCTTAAATTCAGAAGTAATAATAATGTTTGTAAAGTATGGGTCGTTATATAGAGGACATCGCAAAATGTGGTTGGTATGTCCATAGGGTGTCATATGACATAGAAGATATGTCTGAAGGGTTTTTTATAATAGAGATGACATGTCTACATGGCTTCAGAAGATTTTGGAGGCATGCCAAGAGGACTTCACAAGGCATGGGAGACATCTTTATAAGACTTGGAAAGAATTGGGTGACATTTCTAAGTGTTTTCACATGATCTGGTTACATCATGTGAATCAAAATATGCCTTCACAAGAAAATTAGTGTATCCACATTAACATAAGCCTCCCATATTTTTGTCTTTGTTGAATATGTGTCTCACTATTCACAAAGAATTATCCTATTTATATTTCCCATGATGAAGTCAAAATGTGGAGACCCCTTCGAATCATCTAGGTAGTGTTTTTGAAAGGCATTCATGTGATATATAGGGTTATCATGGGAAGCACATATTATTAACATGTGATCCCTTAGGTTTTTTCCATATTCTACCTTATGAAATTATCTTCTGATCGTATGACTTTCTACTCTGAGAAGTATTCCCATTTTGATATCATATGTGTTTTTATCACCATGTGTGTGTGTGTGTTTTATGCTGAGGGGGAGTATTTTATAGTCATCACCAACCTATTTATTCACCACCATTCAGGGAGAATATATCGAAGATATGAGCTAGATTCGATGGAGGGATTATCGCATCATGAGCTTTTCATGATCCTACCATGAGTCATCCAAGGAATTGCATGATATTAAATGACTATGAAAACACTCTATCATCACAATATTTACTAGAGTTTGGCTACTCAAATAGATTCCACATAATAATATTGACATATCAAATGTCCTTTTAATAATTGACCAGATATGTCAGATAGTCTTCACTGGATCACGATGCCTATGGAAAGGTAATCGCATGATTGTATAAGACTTGTATGGGGCCATTATCTAAGATAAGAGATCATGCCAGTGGCCTTTCATGAAATCAATATGGCTTTTAAGGGGCCTCCTTTGAGATCAACATCTCTTGTCCAAAGGGAGTTTTCATAACTAACGGTGTCGCATGAGGTGTATAACACCATTACATGAAAACCAACACATCTTCCCATCATGAAGGGATTCTTACTTTTTCATTTTTTATTTCGAATTTACAAGGCCATGGAAAATTCCCATTGGGTTTCCATCAGGGAAACACATGATTAGTAGGTGCTCTTGGGGCATAAAGCTAGCATTGTCATTGATAGTCACTCAACTTGTCTGTGATGTTTCATGTGATCATTGAGGGATCTCTTGATGGCATGCAAGCATTAACAGGGAAAATACATCCAAATTTATATGGAACCAAGGGGTTTAACAAGACCAAATGGATGTGTATGAGTTCCTTCACATGACAAATGTGAAATGATAATAGGCTCTCATGTGACATGGTTGGAATGTCATCATGGTACTCTATGGGATCTTGTAAAATTAATAGGCACGTCACCTGAAAATAAACACAAAAATTTATCGTATGAAGCTTCCACCATTTCATTCCTTTGAATATATTTATTCCTTAATGTGTTATTAAGAAATTTCAAGCATCGATTTATTGAAGATCCCCATGATAAGAGGAACTTGTTTGGAAGCCTTCATATGACCATCTGTTCTTTTCTGGGCACCTCTTCAAGAACATAATGGTTTGTTAGAGAGACTTGATGTGATCACAATAATATCATCTTTGATACATGATCCATTCACATGAACTTCCTAGGGTCCTAAAATAATTTATCATAGAGGTTACACAATCTGTGTGATTTAGTATCCTAGAATTCATGAAACTCCCTCCTTTGATTTGTGGAGAAAATAAAACTCATGCTCAAGTTATTTCATCTATTATAGAATTTACAATTATCTTATGGTAGGAATCAAAACATAGTAAAAAATGTTTGTAAGCCAAGATTTTTTATATCATCCTCTATTCCATTTTTCTGTTTCCATTTTTTATTATTTGATTACAGTCTTTCAACTATTTTTATTGTATATCTTACCAATTAAAATGAATTAATTATTGACTACTACCTTTTATAACTTATATGTATTTCCCATTTTTATTTAATATAAAAAAATGTAAATTTTATTCCGATGTGGAATAAAAAAGATATTGAAGAAATTTTTCAAAGGGAATTGCTTAAAATGATCGATAGATGAACGATATGGGATATCCTTCTCTATTTACCTTTGTGAGTATAATAATTCTTCTATTTTTCAATTAAAATACTTAAAATGTCATTTTATTTTTGTTTTTCAAACATTAATTTCAGAAAAATCCTTGATTTCATATATTCCCTCTATTCAGACAACTACTTATAGTGAGAATCTTTTAAATTCGAGTTTGAGCGGCAGAAGAGGTAATTAGAGATCAGTCATGTTTTTTCACATACAAGCCCTTCACTAGATATCCCATCTACAACCATTTGTTTTCTAACAACACCACTTGAGGCACTATGGATATTATGAACTTATATTTCTTCATCATTTTAAATAGTTTCCACATCTCATATACCTATTCTATATCCTATAATGGTTCCTAATACATTTTTTTGTTCCACTTTTATTCTTCCTCTATTTCCCACTCCTATCCATCCATGATTTTTCATTTAGAAATTACGGATTCTACTCGATAACTTTACAGCTAACTAGAGAACACATTTGAGAATTATTATCCTATAAATGTTAATGTCACACTATATCCCCTGAATCCTTTGGATCCTAATGATAATAAATGACCATTCATAGGTTTATGGGTGCATTAAATTATTTATCGAAAAATTTAGATTCTTTGAATGTTTATTAAATCATTTTTTAAAAGGATCTTGTAATAGGAGATGTGGGAATACTCATAAACATGAAGTGTGGAACCATTATATATAAATCGTGGATAATTTAAATGATGGAAAACAATTTATTATTAAAAATTATTAACATTATTTGTATTTTATGGTGGGATTATCCATGTATAGAGACATCACCATTCTTCAAAAAATGTCATGGTAACATATCAATAATCAAATAAAGAATAACACATAAATTTAGGTGTAGGAAAAAAATTATTAAATTTAATGTATAAAATTATTTTATTTATATTAATTGATATGATACAAGTAGGTTTTCATTACTTTTCTGGAATGTCAAGCTATAATGGAATTATGGTTCATAGAATTATGGGAACTGTAGTGATCATATAAGCATGAGCTATATTTTCTGATGGAATTGCAGACTCAACATTAACATAGTGGGTATACCAACTATTAACTCATGTCTATTTACCCAATAACATGAAATGATCACCTATTGAAAAAGTAATGTGGTTAAGTTATTAATAAAATTAAATTTCTTTTGATTGAAAAATAAATGATTATGACTTATTTTAACACATTGTTTTGCTTTATGGAATTTTATTTTTTAAAATTTGTTAAAATTAAATAATAAAGATAAGGGTGATATGAAGTACATGATCACTTAGGAGTAAACATTAATATAGGAGCGTGAGATAATCCATGTATTTTTTATATCAAAATTAGTTTATTTAGTTACCTTAACAGTTAACATGCCTTGACCTGAATAAAAAAATTGAATTGAATAGAAATAAATATAAAATAAAATGACCAAACAAAACTAACATGGATTGACTATACCAAGGAAGAACTAATCCATCCCTATTCAAATTGATATAACCCATCCAAAATAAAAAAAATGACATGATGTGATCCAAATAGATATGGGGTTTCTGTAAGAAAGCATTCAATGGTACATGGTTTGATGACTAAAATATTGATTATATTATCTCATATTATTTTATAACACTACTACTGTATAATTCATGAGATTAGAACTAAAAATTCACTAATTTTATTATCTAGAGTCACCTATCAACAATGAAAACCCAATAATGATAATCTTAGAAATAACCAATATAAAGAAGATGTGGTGTTATAAATATAATCATTAGTTTCCTCATTAAAAATATCATATTTTTATCTGAATTATGTTTTATACCCTTCCCCTTTGAATATTTTGGACCTTATTAGTATATTTATATTAGAGTTTTAGGGTAGATCATTTCATGTACAACCTACCCCAACATTTTTAAACTTCCCTTGTGTGATGTAAAAACACTTGATTTGTACCTAACTTTCACCTTCTTATCCTAAAAAATGGATTTAATATTATATAATCAATATATATATATATATATTATTTTAAATAATTTAAACACAAAATGAATGATATTTTAAATATTTTCCTCCCGAAACATAAACATCCCTTATAATTCTAATTAAATCTGGAAAATTGCATAACCAAAATCACAATTACCATCCTAAGACTACTGAATAACATCCCAATAATCTATTCAAGATAAAATATGCATATTTAATATCTAAATTTCCATATTTCAATCCATATGACCATGAAACTAGTCATCCATAAAAAAAGATCCCTCTCTTTTGCATTTATACACCAAACATCAACTGAAAAGTGATAAAATCTAAAATAACTACCCAAACAAAAAATGGATAAATCTATACAAGGAAACTATATATAATGTTTTAATACGAAATAAACCATTACCAAATCCATCTCACATTTAAGACCCAAAATTAAACTTATCATTCCACCAAACATTAAATTCCACAATTTTATATTCAAATAAAACACAACCTAACAACTCAAACACGAATCAAATAAATAGAACCCAATATAATCAAAACGAAAATAAATCATTGAAAAAAATTTAATTAATTCAAAAAAAATGGAGAACTGTGGAAATTATGGTTTTAACCACATAAAAATTGACACCTCACATAATCAAAAATAATGGAACAAAACTATGTATTAAAATAGAAATATTTTAATACCTGTATATTAAATCGACATATAGATTTTAAAGTTCCAAAATAATTTAAAATTAGAAAAATTATAAATTCATCCGTTTTAGATTGAAATCAAAATATACGAATGATTAAAGAAAAAAATTTGATTAATCCCAATCATGTCCCAAAAAACTATAATGAAACCAATTTTAGGAAAACTCGATGATGTTATTAAATTTAACATGGTTTTATATGGATCACGCATCAAATCACACCCATAAAAAATTATTTGACCAATACATATTACATCAATCGACAACTTTAATAAAAGATTCAAAGGAAATGGGAAAAACTCATATCAATTAAAATGTATGAACCTAAAACAATAAACTCAAAATTAATGAGACTATTTAATAACTACTAACCTTCAAAATATATTAGAATTTCCCATTTTGAGCTAATTCATGTCATAAATGAACATGGAAAATAAAAATTAGAATAAATAATTAAAACAATTTAAAGAAAAATAAAAATAATAAATTTATTCAACAATCTCACTATCCTTCTAAAAATTAATCTGATTAAATTAAATCAGTAACTCGTTTTTAAAGCATCTAACACAAAAATAAAATTCTTTTTATCCTATTACCTAAAATATTAAATTATTTAGAAAAATTTATCATAATTAAATATAATTATCAATACAATATTATTGAATAATGTTCTCTTATATTCAATGTCATTTTTCATGGGTGTATTGAATATTTATTGGTGTGTTCCTCTAGTGAATTTATCTTATGTGTAGAAAGAAGAAATATGGGAGTGTCATTAATTAAAATATAGAAGAAACTACTGTCAGTTTTATTATGATTAATTGAAATTTTATTATCTATTTTCTAACTATATATCTCATTTATATTGTTAAAATCATTCTTTTTAGTCTGTGAATAAGCAATAAGATGAAAAATGTGGACTAAAATATCATTTGAGACCGATATTAGGTGATAGTAACCATGGGAGAGTCTGTTATCAATTGGGGAATAATATCATTCCCACTTGGTATTGGCCCACTTAAGGTTCCACTGATAGCCTTGATAGTACCATGTTTCAAGAGGCCCAAGTAGAGTTAGTAGAGGTCCATATAAATGAATCATAGGCCAAAAAATAACCATACAAGAGTGTTCAATAAGTAAAAGTCCATGAAGTTGTTTTTGAAGGCTATGGATTCTTTACTTCCATAACTTCAACCAAATATCACTGCAGTTTTTGACAGATGCATATCAATGATTGGATCTTTATTTAAGACACCTAATCATAGTGATGATACTCCTAATAGTGGGTGGGGTGATGAATTTTATGGGGGTTATGATGATGAATATATATGATAAAAAGATGCAATTGAGGATTCTCATGATAATGGTGATTAAAATAATGAACATGATGATAATGGTTTTTGTGATGGAGATATTGATCCCCTACAATTCTAACATGATATTTATGACACTTAAAATGTTGTAAATTTTTTATAATTAATTAAACTGATTAAATATATTTGTTATTACATATATTTTAAGTTATAAATTGATTAAATTCAAAATATATAATATATTACATGTTTTGAATATGTATTGTTATTTTGGTTTTGTATTTAGATTTTTTGTAGGGTGTATAGGTTGGGAAACATTACCTGTTGGGGAATCTATAATGTAGAAATATTTTTTTGATCCATTAGTATAGAATTATACTCATATATTTTTTAACACAATTATATAAGGAAATTCCATTGGGGCTATACCAATATTTTATAGGAATAATTGGTACAGACATACCATGATGGACTAATACACCATAGTTCATAGAACCATTGATAGATCTAATACCACATACTTTAAAGGGTATACCAATGGTTCTAAACTCTGGGTATAGAGTTATTTCCATGTATTAGTAATTAATCACTTAATTATTCATGAGTTATTATATTTTTTATAATTAACTATTATATATTATATTGAATGGAAATAATTATTATATTTTTCATGGGTTTAATAATATATAAGATAACATAGGATGATAATATCCCATGTCTAAATAGTATTTTCCATTATTATTTATTTTCTTATTAAATTATTTAACTATTACGTAGAAATTATTTTACATTTGTCACATAATATTGTTTTATGATAATAGTAAATATATTAAAATAATTATGTATTTTGTGTAGTCTATTATTAATTATATATTTATTTAAGGATTTTTGTATACTATATTTTTATCATAGACCATGATATAATAATAGATTTTTCTTTATAACATGAAAATGGAAAATTTATTTATTTAATTTTTTTATAATGTTTTAAAATGTGAGTTAGGGATAAGTTTTCCATATTGCCTCATTTTTAGTGACAAATAAATAGAAATAAATATATTTAATTAGTAAATAATTATAAATAACATGTAATTTTAATCTAGAACCCACAACATTAGGCACACTATTTAGAGTATCATGGAAAAAGTATAGATATAGATATAAAATGTTATTTGGGATTTATAATCAAATAGAAAATCATATTTATTAATGTTTGAATTGAATAAGTCAACAATTAGTACGAATAAAATAATAAAATTAAAAAATAATATATATTTTAATCCAATATTTAATTATAAATTCTGTTTGATATTCCAATTTAATGATTCATATGTATTTCATTGAGTTTTTATGCTAAAATGATTAAATAGATATCTTTTCTCACTACATCCACTATACCAAAATCCATCAAGAGTTATTGGAGTTTTTACACCAAATTTATTGTTCTATATATTCATTCATTTGAGTAAAATCAAAATCTAAAACATTTTAATATTCTTATTGTTGAGACCATTCATCAATCATAGTTTTTGTGGACATGAATTTGTTAAAATTGGATAAAAGTGGATTATTTTTTGTTTGGCCGAACACCAAGAGGATAAATTGGTTATAAATTCATGGATCATTCAATTCACATGATATTCATACACTTGAATTCCCCATACACAATTATTATAATTGAAATTAAAAATTAGACATGACTAAAATGATTTCCCCATGTTAAATACAAAAAGGAATTCATTATATTCTTCCTAGTGTCTTGTAATTTAAAAAATAATAATTTTATTATATATTTTCAATAGGGCATGACACTATATGAATTTCTCATTTACACCCCTTCAATATATATATATATACATATATAAATTTTTGTGTGTGTTTGAGATGAAAAATAATGTTTCTAAAAAATAAAAAATTTAGAAATAAAATAGGGATCTCATAGAAAATAGTTGGAATACAAAAAATAATATAAATAAATTTATATACTTAATTATTTTTAATTGGTATGTACAAAATGATTATTTTATATTTTAATTACTCCTTGAAATTATCATTACATTATGAGAGAAAATAAGCTTCACCAATATGTGTATGTTTTTATTTTAATTATTTCTAAATATTTAATGAGTTAAAATATATAATAATAATTATTAAATTAAATTAGATTATTTTTGTATCACCTTATCATATTTTATATTTTAAAGGAAAATGTTTCGATGATTATTTTATATTATACCTAAATTTCATGAGTGTATCATTGTGAAAGATGATGAGATGGTTAAAGGAATGATCCAATGTAAATACAAACAAACTATGATCCAATATTAATAAAAAATACTATAATTCATGTCAATCCATAATTAATGATTTATTCCTCTAAGGTTGCAAGATAGTTAATCACCACAAGATAGACTATTTAATCGATAAAAGTCTCATAATCATGTCACAACGATGCTATCACTACATAATTTTTATTTATATTTTTTATCCCCTTTATTAGAATAATTTATAATAATGTTTACAAAAATAAAAATTATATGTCATTGGAATTTTTTTATGGAACCAATTCAATTATTGAATGTTAAATATCACATTAAATAATTAATAAGCCTACTTAGATAGTGTTTTATTTATTGTGTATATGAATTAATAGAGCGTCAATAAAATATTAATTCCTAACATGAATTTTAAATTTTTATTAGGAATAATATCACCAGTGAATGGTTATTAGTATACAAATTAAGGGAATCATTCAATTATTTAGAAGTTCAAATGTATATAATGTATTGAATTATATAAATTTTATTATGGAGATGTTTTCAAAGTATGGTAGGACCAATTTGGTTGTTGAAATTTTCAAAATCCAATTATATGATGAGGATTAGGGATCCACTCAATATATAAAGTTGTGATGAATTAATATAGTCATAATGTGGGAAAAATAATAAATGAATTTGAGTTTTATCATGAATAGTGTCTTTTTCATACAAAGGTATTCATTTTTTCTTGCCAATAGAATACCTAAGGAATTTATATTGTAAATATAGGGGATAATTTTATTTGGATTTAATAAAAAACTGTGGATATAAATGATTAATCAATGAATAACTATAGATCAAGATAAAGTAAAAAAAATTTATTATTATATAAAATGATAAAAAATTCTATATATTATTTACCATTACAATCAATTATTGATAAATAAAATTCCTCAAAATTTTAATTTCCAATAATTATATAAGAACTTTTACATATTAAAATGATAAGGATTGAAATATTATGTACATAAGTCTACTCTATGTTTTAAGCTACCTTCGATATTTAGAATACGTTATAATGATTCTTATATAACGAAAATGGATACTGTATATAAATTTTATCACATCATGTTTTAATTTTTTTGCATTGATTTAAAATGTCTATTAGAAATACACTAAAATTAGATTTCTTTTATTTTATGATTCGTATGAATAAAAAAGATATAATTTTTCTGTAATTTATATAAATGGAACGTATATGTGACGTGGATGTATTTTATACATTTTCCCACATCATTTTTTCATCAAATATTTTTTTAGTTATGATAAAATTAGATTTAAGTGTTGAATGTAAAATACTTTAAAAATATCAGTGAAAATGTGATTTCATGGACTAATCTTGGAAAATATTTAATCTTCGGTATTTATGGAAATTATTTTATGTTTTTTAAGCTTTATATATATTTTTTATCATTATTTTAAGATGATATTTTTAATAAAATATTGTTGAATAATTTTTCATTATTTTCTAATTTATTACAATTTAAACTTAACATGTTGAGTAAGGTTATTGATATATTATGTATGGTTTTTAATTTATAAGGTAGAAGATAAATTTTTTACTTATAGAAATTATATTATATATTAAATAAACATATTATTTACGAATAAATTATTTTATATATTGAAAAATTATATTTTAATGTTAATTTTCCAATTTTTTTCTATGAATCCTTCATCTAATGTGTAATATTTTTATGTGTATACATGTGTTTTTTATAAATTAATTATTAAACATAAAATTTTTATCATTCTTAAATTATTTGATGTTATTTGAAGATGATTTCATAGAGATGGTGATATTTAATAATTTGAAATGATATATAATATTTCTCTATGAAATTGGGTGATTTGTAATATCTCCGCTCTGTAAAAAATTTTAGGCTTGATGTATAGCATTTTGCATGATGCTGTGTAATATTTTTCATTTTTGAAATTTGTATACAATCAGTATATAATATAAATTTTAACTATTATTGTGAGGAATAACTGTTTTTATTCTTTCAAATCTTAAAAGAATATCTACATTTTCATAGTATGTAATATATTATAGGATGTTAAAACTAATGAACCAAGGCATGATGGGAATTACTGTTACATAATATATTTCACAAAGATGATGTTGGGAAAGCATCTATGGCATCCCAAATATTATTTTATGGTTATATGTTTATGGCATGTAGGATAACCATATATATATTAATATTCTGAAGACTCAATGCAGTGTTCAACGAACTACCATGTTCACATTGGGTTCTCTAGTTGTCCTAGGTGTAGGGAAAAGATGATAGTCAAAGTAAGTCCAAATGAAGATTTTGGTGTGTTCATATTAGGGTTTGGAGACTGAGTATGGAGAAATTTAAAAGAAAAACATAAAATGTTTATTCAAATATTGGAATACTTAAAGTTACACTCGTAATGGATTATGTTTGATGAAGAAGCTTAGTGTGAATATATAGTGGTCCAACCTAAAGAAATATAGTTTATTTTCATAATTATTTCAATATATATATATATATATTGATTTATAGGACACATATAGAGAATTTTTTTAATAATCTCACTAAAGTTGGAATGAACCTTGAGCTTTTGATAAAGTTGAGGGGAGATTTGAGATTATTGGCGGTATTTTTGATTCAAGGTTCAAATTTATGAAGGGGTTGGGAGATGAAGTTCCCAGTCAGTATGAAAAGATAATTTAATATCTTTTCACACAATTTGTTTGATAATTTTTCTATATTTAATAGTTTATTTATTTTTATTGGTCTCATCTGTGTTTGTATAGTATAAAATTGAGTTCCATTGGTTTATTTCAATGAATGAAAATCTGTAGTGAAGTTTATGGAAATTGAATAGACTGAGTACACTGGTGTGTTGAAACTTTTGGAATAGTTTTCATGAGAGGAAAAAAGTTAAACATGAATATATTTCACATTATTTTCATAATATTAATGTTACCTAACTCAATAATCATGAAAATCCTATAACAAAAATGGTTAGGGTCTTATTAGATTTTCATCTCATTACACATTATTGGTTCAATATTTCCAACAAACAACTCTTAATAAAAAAGAATTATAAACATAATCTAAAAAATAATTTCCAAAATTATTTGGAAACAAAATGAGTTAACTCAAATGATCAATAAGGAAAAGCCTAGAAATGAGTTATAAAGGGGTTAGATCATATGAATGTGATAAACCTGTGCATGATATAAATATGTAATTTAAAATTATCATACAGTAAATAATGTTTTGCATACTAATATCATGACCCCTCCCACAAAAGATATCATTATTGGGTTGGAAATGAAGAAAGGGGGATACTGGCCCTTGAGTCCCCCTCCAGTAGGCCCTGGGGTGGTAACTAGTACAATGGGAATACAATCTCACAAAAATGGGTGGGGGGATTCCCCTTTTTAGGAAAACAAGATCGGGTGATAATATTCTTCATCCCAAAACAAATCCAAGATATATATATATATATATAAGGAAACAAAAAATCATCCCACAAGTGTGTTCACTATAAAACTATTACAAGTGGAATAAAAATCCAAAGTATGTACCAAAAGAAATATAAATAAATAAATAATAAACAGTACCAAATCATGAGTTAGAAATGCAAAAAACAGACCACATAATCCTCCTGGAATCTTTAGAATAGTTATATATATGTCGGGTGAGTATACAAATATACTCAGTAGAAACAAATACTATGTCTCTTTTGCACAAGTTAAAACGAGCATATTATGCCCCTGTGAGAAAATAGTAGAACCAAACAAATCCTAACAGGATATAGAAGCCACCCCTTCCTCACCAAGGCATGCTAACCATGTTTCAAAAGTCATGTAAATTAATATAGTAATAACATCAATGGTTTGGTTACACCTCACCACATCCCACTAGTTTATCCTCTATTTCATAATGGGAAACTCCACCGTTATCCAACATCGTTTAAATGAGCCATGTCACAACCCACCTGTAGTAACCTAGGAACCAAAAACCACATTATATCCCCCCAACAGACACCTTGTACACAAACCACATCTCATTCCATCACCTGATCCCTGTGTAACATCACATCCCACTCACAGAAACCTAGGCCACAAACCACTGATTTTCCCATCACGTAATCCCTGAGTGACAACATATCCCTCCCACACACACCTGTGCCACAAACCACGTCTCATACCATAACCTAGGAAAGAAAAAAACTTCTCATCCTAATGAAACATGAGAAATCACCACCCCCCCTACACACACCTGGGCATCACAAAACACAACCTCCTCATGAAGACACATGGGAATCGCCACTCACATTCACACATCTGGGTCTCAAAAACCACAACCTCATCTTGAAGACACCTATGAATCAATAATTTTCTACACAATCTTGGGACTCACAAACCAATTCATTCCATTGGAATCATTGGATATCACTACTTGGAAGAGGGATCATGGAAGAGTGGGTGGCCATCCATCTGTCCTCCCATAGGGATGTTTGGGAAAGACACCCTCCCCCATGACGATGGGGGTGTTCAGCATATAGTTCTCAACTTGGCTGGGTGCGCAGTGAAATCACTAGGAAAAACATATATATTTATATATATCATACACTCATCCCAACTTATCAGTTTTTAAACAAACAACCAACTTATCAGTTTTTAAACAAACAACCAACTCATAAAACTTCCAACTTTACTACCACATTTAAATGAACAACACCACACTACAAGACAAAAACACAATCCATATTCTCAGTCAATCTAATTTAACCATTACCATTATTCATTCACAATTCATTTATTCATTCCATTAACCAAACCATCACAATCCATTCCAAAATTTATTTATCATTTATTTATCCATCTATTCCATTAATATTTGGGAAACTACCAAGAACATCACATAACAAGAAACACATACAATGCACGAACATAGAGAAACTCTAGGATAATTTCCCATAATAACCAAACAAATTCCCCAACTCTCAACCACATACAGCAACACAACCCAAGAACCACCCAATTGTAGCCATATTGTATAACACTGCTCATCCAATCTGCAATAAATTAGACTCTCAAAATAATATTCCATTACATAGCTAAGTTGATGTATCGTCTACAATTTCATCCACGACACCATCCCAAACAACCCACAACACATTTCTGTGCTTCAAAAGTAAGCCACAACACAAAATGGATCAAGCTCGCCTATAAAAACAAAACCCCTTCACCTCCCATCAGTCTCGAACATGAAAGCACAAATATCTTACAGAACACATAACCTCATATAACAAATAATAACACAATTTTGTATATAAGTATCCATCCCTTATTTAATTCCACTTGTTAATTCAATGGTTTAAACAGAAATTGGGAAATCCTTGGGAACCCGTTTAATAGCCAAGTATGCATGATTTACCAATTCCATATTCAAATGTTCAGTAGGAACCAACCATCATTCCAATTGTTGAGTGCACAAACAAGGACCACCAATTCCCATAATTTTGACTGGGGCATTTAGATTATATAATTCATGACACCAGAATAATATCAATGATTTAAAAACATGTGAATAGTATCCCCTACCACTTTCAATTCATTTTACCGGTTCTTATCATTGATTAGTGTAGAAGAACTAAGATTCATAGGAAACCATGATTAGATACTTCCCACATGAAAAATGTTCAAAGTGAAACGAAGGAAAAATTCACAAGTTCAAATGTGTCAATGTTCTTTTCATTGAGAAAAATAATTTAACAGTCCTTTTATTTCCCCTCCTGTAAGATCTTGATCCACCCGAGGATGTTGTGGCACCACCGCACCAACAACAATATAATATGAACACATTAGGAGATAGGAAGATACTCGTTCATTACATGTAAAGAAGAAAAGGATGAAAAGAGAGGAAGAACTAGATGAAACTTCAATAATGGAAGAATAGCGCACCATAGATTGATGTTGTATAGCTATAGATTTAAGGAGAGAATCTTGGATTTAATCCTTGTCAAAGGAAGCTTCAACAAGATGGAGTGGGATTTCCTGGTCAACTGGGGTTGAGAGGAAATTTTTGCATCTATAAGATTTGATAACTGAAGCAGATGAAAACTATTAAATATGTTTGAGTAATGGGGTCTTACATGATGTGTAATGTCATTTCACTATGTGAAATCCCTCGAGGTCTACTTCCACTAAATAATATTGCATTTAGATTTTATTTTATTTTTAAAGACCTGATATATTACACACTACAAAAATCATCTTTACCCTATGTGAAATATTTTAATGTCATGAAAGCTTAAATACAATCCATGAAGTAGGGTTTCACATTGTATAATACAGCTACCCAGTGTGAAATCTTTGTTTTTATAGCCTTCAGCACCCAAATCTCTCCAAAATCTTTCTAAAAATTCTATGAACACATACAAACACCAAGACTAACAATGTAATAAATTTGGAGGAAAAGGATAATTACTCTAGATACCTATCAAATGATTCTCTCCCTAGAGAATCCAAAACCAAGACCAGAAGAAAGCAGGGCCCAAACAACAACCCCACAAGATACCTCTCAAGGATCCTTCTATGATTGAAACACAACTAAAAATAGAACACATTAACATTTAGTGATAAAAAACCCTATATTTTTTGAATGATGGAGTGGAAACCCCCCATCCAAGAACACCTCCTCTGAAAGCTACTACCGAATGGAAACAAGGCACACCACACAATAAAAACAACCACACATTCCCAATATGAAAATCATGGAATTGAATCCTCCATGTCAAGATAATTTCTTCTCTTGGTGGCACATACTCACCTGCATGGGTTTAACCATATCACAATTAATGAGTCTTTATTAGGAATTAGGTCTTACCATTTTCACATGTCTGGTATTTTTCACACAGTGCACCACACATAAAACTGCCAACGTAAAATAACTCATCTCATAAGACATGTTTCAAAAATTACATTTGAAAAAAAACGAAACACTATAAAACACAAAATAACTCTAGGTACTGGGAATGCATCAATGTTTCTAGATCCCAAGTACTCTACACCATACAACAAATAATCTACATCACACGATCCAATGGAATGGTTCATCTATACATCACCTTCTTCCGAAGATCATGGATCTCTACTGGACGCTCTGCATACATCGTGTCATACTCAATATCCAACTCTCCCCAGTCAAGGACACAGGATTCATCATGAAGATACCAACTATGTTGAGAGACTTGAAAAAAATCATGGATCCTCTCCAACTATGGTGGAAACTCCAACTAGTATGCCACATCACCAATTCATCCCAACACCTCGAAGGGTCCATCAAACCTAAGAGAAAGCTTGCTCCCTCTACCAAACATATTCTTCCCAGGTCAAGAGGAAACATTCAAGAACACATGTTCTCCAACCTCAAACTCCAAGGGTATGAAACTACAGTTGGAATACAAATTTGGTAGTTTTGTTCCTCTTTCATCCTCTCACGAACAAGCTAGACCTCCTCCAATGGCCCGAAGGCCTTCATTTTTTTATTGATTGATAATCCACCTTTCAAGGGATTAGGTGGAATCCTATTACATGGCTGTAGGCCATTTTTTAGGAACCAATGCCTGTAGGCACAAACATACCATACAACCCAGACAAACAACTTGGAACTTGCTCCTCCCCAGCATCTTTATCTTTGAAATCAGCTCTTCACCTCCGCATGGTTGTTCGGCTAGGCATTACCGTGCATGCACAGGCTTGTCCCGATGGCAGGTGGCATACCCTCTCATTCTTGCAATCCATTAGCCCTACTGTGGTGAAAGCTCCTTTGCCCATCCTCCTTGTAGAGTTACGAACAAGCTAGACCATCTCTGTCATTCTCTTCACTATGTCAGGGCAAAGAACAGTTGTCTTCCCAGCCTCTATCCAGCACAGAGGTGAATGACATGTTCTTACATAAAAAATATTCAAATGGATACTTTTTAATGGAAGAATAATATATATGATTTTATGAAAACTATACCAATGATTGGTGTCATACCAAGAATCTTCCAAATCAATGACATGTGCATGCAATATATCCTCCTACACGTGGATAGTCTATTCCAACTTCCTATCTATCTGAGTGTGTAAGGTAGTGATGAGGTGTAATTGGGTACTGAAATAATTTTTCAATACCCTCCAGACATGTAAGGTAAATTGTGTGTCTCGATTTAAGACAATATACCTCAAAACTCCATGCAAATTCACTACATCATCTACATTCCACTTATCCAAACAATCCACTATGCCCAACTCTTTGATCGCTAAGAAGTGAGGTGATTTCATCAATCGATCCACCAATACACAAATATCAACATATCCTCCATGACCCTAGGTAAAACTAGGAAAAAATAAATCAATATGTCATGCCACTTCCACTCAGGGAAATCTAAGGGTTGAAACAAACCACTATGAACACTGTGCTCAGCATTCACCTTCAAGTAAACCAAGCACCTCAAAACAAACTCTGCTACTAAAAACTTCTTTCCAGGGAACTAAAACTACATCCTAAAGCCACTATACATCATAGAGACTTCTAGGTAAATCGATAAAGTTGATTTATGGAACTCACGAAGGAATCACTCACACATCGACATCGGAACAAACATTATTCCTAGAACAACTTTTGGTTTTGACAATTCTCCAACTATCCCTTTGGAGCATCATTATGGTCAATGTGATTATGCATCACTTATTTATCCAAGTCTCCCCACTAATACACTTCATCCCTATTCATCATAGAAGATTGCACCGTCATCTAGAAAAAACATCCCCTACCACCATCTACCCTTGTATCCATGTTCAAGGTTGCCAACTCCTCTATTTCCTTCCAAGTTTCCATAGATTCCCAATAAATATCCTTCTACAACTTCCTTCTCAAAGCATTGGCCATAAAATTCCCCATTCCTGAGGTTTTGGAAATCTCAAAATCATAGTCCTAAAGAAACTACATTGACCTCCACTTCTAAAAATTTAGATCACATTGGGAAAATATATAAATCTAGATATTGTGGTTCGTGAAGACTAAAAATCATTCCCCAATGAGGTAATGCTTCCTCAATTTTTTTATAAATAGAACTGTTGTTAAACTCAGATCATGGGTGGTATAGTTATGCCCATGGGGGAATAACTTCCTAGACCCATAAGAGAACACTTCTCACTACAGCATTAAGATTCCCTCCAACCCCATATGGTATGTATTGTAGAACAACTCAAACATTACTACTTCCTATGGAAATTGGAGCGCTATAGAACTATCTTACATACCATTTAAATAACTGAATGTTGTATGGCACTGCTCACTCCACACAAAATCATGGTCCATTCTAGTCAGAGTAATCAATGGATATGAAACCCAAGACAATTTGGGTACAAACCTCCTATAATAGTCTGTGAGGCCAAGAAAACTATGAACATCTACAACATTCTTTGTTGCTACCAAAGAAATAACTGCTTAAAACATTTATGGGTCAACCGCTACACCCTGTTGAGACACCAAATGCCCAAGGAAATTCACATATCATGTATGAAACATTCACATGGAAATATTTCCATATAGGTGGTGGTGTCAAAGAACCTATAAGATAGTTCAGAGACGATTCACATGCTGATACTCTGACTTCGAGTACACTTGGATATCATCAATGAATATAATGATGAAAAGGTCTAAGAACTCACAAAAAATGGGGTTCAAAATCCACCTGAACATGGTTGGTGCGTTCGTAACCCTGAATGGCATTACTATGAACTCGAAGTGACCATACCTGTATCTGAAAGCATTCTCTAGGGTATCGACCTCTTTTACCCTAGCTGCTGCTATCCATACTACAGATAAATCATAGAAAACTAACATGACACTCTCATACAGTAAAAAATAACATTCATCTATGGAATGTGGTGATGATTCTTTACCATCACCTAATTCAATCACCTGTAGCCTATAAACAACCTCAGACAACCATCCACCTTCTTTGATAACAACACCCGATCACCCCACATCAACACAATGGGCCATATATTTTCTTTTTAATTAGGTTATCAATATAAATCCTCAACTCCTTCAACTAATAATGTTATATTCGGTAAGTAGCCATCGAAATTGGAGAAGCATTGGGCAACAAGTCTATCCTGAACATAACATCACATCATGGGGGTAGAGCCAAAACCTCCTTGGGGAGAACATATAAGAACACCTAAACAACTATGGGAAACTCCTTCATCTCAACATCCACTGATTCCACTGACATCTTAACGAACAAGTAAAGAATATGTTCTACACATCGACTTCCCACCTAAAATATCTACACATCAATGAAAACCACACACTAGCCATCATTATCTAAAAACCTGACTCTCCTCCATAAGAATTCAATAAAATCATGCATTTAATAAGAATACTTGATGTTGAGAATGATATCATATGGTTGTATTTATAGAAAGAATTATCCCCACAGGACTGATACAGTCCCATTATAAGTATACCTCCCCGCAATAGGTGAAATAGTCTAGTCTGACCTCTGACTGGCATACTCAACACATGGTGCATGGGAAGCCACTCTATGCCTAGTCCCCATCCATGTGATAGAATGGGTGAAATGAAGGAATTTGAAGCTCATGCATCAACCAACAAACACAAAATGGTACTTAACAAACTAATCGTACCTCTAATGATCTATGGACCTGGTAAAACTGAAACCTCTGTTATGTGTAACAGACCGCACCCAACTCTTACACCCCTCTACTGAAGACTGCCTCTATGACCACACTTGGTTCGAGGTATTTGAGGAACATACTACAGTCATCCTCTACCTCCTCCATCACCCCTCGGTGGAGTATAATCATGTTGTCACTACTACTGAAATGGTCTAACAAGAAACTGCCATTGAGGTTGGCACTGAACCTATCCCCCTCCACTATACTGAGCTCCAACAGTCATATAAAACTAATTCTAAAGATAAAAATGGACTCTATCAAAAAAACACAACGACCCCAAATTCATGGGAAATTCATAGGAACATCTTGCACTAAAATATTAGAAACGATGTTATTGAAGTTGACTCCCCTTCAGCTGAAAACTCTAAGGACCTGCCACCTAAAACCTACTGCTAAAAACCTTTCCTCTAGAAGAACCATGTTTACACCCCTATCATGATAGACCTCCTCACTGGTGAATCAAATAATCACCTTCTCCTTATTATGGACCTCTAGATATGTATGCAATGTAAAAGGAGTAATAGAATACTAGATAGAATGACAGGGTGACTCCTGTAGATATCTTTTAAGAGACACTTAATATGTAAGGATATTTGGGTAAAAGATAAGAAGATATTGAACTTGATCCCAAGTCCCTACACTAACATACTCCCCTACTGAAGGGAGAGTGAATCATACCTCTTCTTATCATTTATAGATGACTAAATGAACTCTTCCCAAAAATATTTCAAAAGGTCATCCCACAACATGTCCTCCTCCATCCTCTCCCCCAGATAAAGAATCCACCAATGATGCACAACCCCTTGCATCGGGCTAATTTCCACTAGAACCCTATATTCTACCGGGGTCCGAATCAAACTAAAGGTGATCTCGAGATTCTCAAGACGGCCTTCCTTCCCCGTGTTTGAAACAATTCCCTTGTGACTTCCCAAGTATTACTGCTATAAATCACATAACATTCAATACCACTGTTCATCCTTCTCCACTACATCGAACCTCTAAGGGTCATCCAAATCGGCCTGCTGAGCCTCAACTGCCGTAGTCACACACAGACGATGACCGGGGTGCTATAACTAAATGGTAATCAAGAAATTTTTAATCCTGAATAGTATGTAATTTTATTAAATTTTATTTTTTAAGTCATTCTATTTATTTTAACCTCTCCAAAAAAACCCAATACAAAAAGGAAAATAGTTCATTATGATGCATGTAACTATACTAGGTATCTACTATGAAAATAGTGGTGGATTAATTGGTCATTAGGTAGTCTCAGAGTCCTCTCGTCAGATCATCAGGGGCCCTAAAATATAGTGTGCTAGCCGGTGTTCCCTGACCTATGTCATGCACCAATATTTTATGACATTATTTCCCTACCAACACATGCAATTCTCACTATACCTAACTCTAAACTCCATCCTATCTCTCAACCATCATCCCTATGATACAATTTTGTCATGACCCCTCCATCTAATGATACCCCTCTTGGGTTAGCGATGAAGAAAGGGAGATTATGACCCTATAATCTATCCTCCAGTAGGCCCTGGGGTGAGGACTAGCACCAAGGGTATACAATCTCATAATAATGGGAGGCATTGCCCTTTTCAGGAAAATATAATAGAGTGATAAGTTGGTTCATCCCAAACCATCGTTAAGATATATATATATATATATATATATATATATATGAAAACCAAAATCCATCCCCCATGCATGTTCAATATAAAATGATTACAAGTACAATAAAACTCCAAATTAGGTACCAAAATAATGCTTAAAAAGTGACTAGGTAACTGTCCCAAAGCCCGAGCTAGCAATTCCCATAACGATCCATGTAATCTTCCTGGAAACATGAAAATTGTTTTATCTATTTTGGGTGAGTATATAGATATACTCAGTAGGAAGAAAACCTATGTCTCTCAGGAACAAGTTAAAGAGATCATACAAATGCCCCTATGAGAAAACATTAGAACCAAACCGCACCTAATAGGGTATAATAGTCATACCATCCACACCAAAGCATGCTCACCATGTAACACAATTCATGTAAATTAATATAGTAAGAACATTGATGATTTGGGTACCCCGCACCACATTACACTAGTTTAATGTAAAGACCCGGAAAATTCAAAGGAAATTTTTTCTTAATTTTCTTTAGAATTTTACAAGAGCGCGGTTTCAGACGGCACCTGATTCCGAGGCCCGGAGTGCCCGGAATTAATTTCTGAAGTTTGGCTCGGGTACGTTCAGTGAACGAACGAGCGGGAATTCCTAACTTTTGATCCGGTGCTCGGAATTGAAATCCGAGGGCACCGATGAACTCGCAGCGCCGTTATTCGCTTAAAGAGACCTTTTCGGGAGTTGCGTTTGTTGCGGGTTGAAAGTTAATTTTTTTGGGGGTTTTTTTTTAGTTGAGTTAAATAAAATTTGTGTAGAACAATTTTATTTTAACTTGTTAAAACCTATCAAAAGAGGTTGGAAGTGGGACCCACACCCACTTAACCTCCCTTGGGAGGATTAAGTGTGGTGGGGCCCACACGAACCCCTTATCCTTTCAAATTCTCTCAACTTGCTTAACCCCTAATTAAATGTGTTTTGTAATAATAAAATAAGATGTTGTCTTATTTTATTATGGGTTGTTTGTTTGTCTCCTTGAGAGCTTTTGGAGAGCTTCTTCTTCATCTTCAAGCTCTGACGAAGAACGAAGAACGCTCAAACTCCGACGAAGAACGACGCCTCTCTTCTTCGTCCTCGGTGTCAACAAGAGGGAACGCCGCTTCCTCCTCGGACCTTCTTCGTCGGCATACGAAGATTCGCCAACGACGTATCTCATCGGGCATATCTCTTCGTCAACGGATTTGACGAACGACGACCGCGACGCCCGACCTCCGCGACGCCGTCTTCCGCGGAACGTAGACGAATCTTCGAATCTTAAACCCGAGGTAGGGGTTGTTGATTCATTATTTATTTATTCCATTTCTTGAACGTGGATCTCGCATGTCTAACTTGAGGCTTGAATGTTTAAGTTGAGTTATTTATTTAACGTGAGGGGGGCCGGACCGCATGAACACGGCCGAACCCCCCTCCATCGTTCATGTTGATTATTCTTGCGTGAGGAAGCAAGTGGCATGGTGCCGTCGCACCACGCGGATGATCGTGCAAATATTTTACGCGGCGCCGTTGCGCTACGTCGAGGAAGAATCTTCAAGAACGCGACGCCATCGCGCCGCGTTGAAAAGAATCATGGCACGGCGAAAGGGGCGTGGTGCCGTCGCACCGCGCCGGACGACGAACACCGCGGCCGGTTCCGGGCCGCGGCGGGACGAGGAGACCGAGGCCGGATCCGGGCCGCGGCGGGATGTGAAGACCGGCGGCCGGGCCGCCGGCGTCGGAAGTCGAAGGCGGGACCGGAATTTCCGGTCCCGTTGGTAAAAACCGGCCGGCCAGCTGGCCGGCCGGATGACATAAAACCGGGGGAATAAATCCCCCGTCCAGTTCAACAAAACCCCCCTCTTAATGAGGGGGGCGGTTCCTTGAAGGAGGGGGGGCAGCCGGCCCCCCGGTTGCGCTCCAGCAGGCCCCCCACGTGAGGGGGGCGTTTTTTTTTTTGAAAAGAAAACGGCGCGGCTATGCCGTGCCGCCAGTTGAAGAGCGGGGGTTCGATCCCCCGCGTGCGGCCACCTCGCGGCGCCAGGCCGCCGCGGCCCGCCGCGCCGCCACGCCGCCGCGCCGCCCCGGGGGGGGGGGGGGGTCGGGCCGGGTCGGCCCGGACCCGGACCCCCCCGTTTCGAACCAGATTTGGTTTTTGGCCCATAACTTGAGCCTCGGACCTCCGATCTACGAACCGTCAGCGGCAACGCGATCCTTGGATAGAGACGGTCGTTTCGGTATATCGCACTCAAGGTTTCGGTTTACTTTGAGTTCGACGGGGTTGGTTCGTTCACGAAACCAACCGGGCCTTCGGAGCGGAAACGCTCATATCTTGAGCTACAGACGTCCGATTGACGTGCCGTCAGTCGCGTAGTGTTCCTCTTAGTGAGACGGATCTTTTGGAATACTCCGCCCGAGGTTTGGACGCAGGTGGAGTACGGTCGGGTTGGTTTTGCCTTAAAAACCAACCGGGCCCCGGAGACGAAAATGCCAATAACTCTCAGACCGGGCGTCCGATCGACGCGCCGTCTGTTGCGTTGAGTTCCTGTTGACGATACGGAACTTTTGGATACATCAACTTCGGTCTTCGTGACAGTTGATGTATCAGCCTCTCGGCTCGTGGAGCGGACCCTCCGAACGAGCTTGCTGTGTGCGGGAACCCTAGTGCTGGCTGCGACTGTTCTACTGCTACGACTGCTACTGTGACTGCGACGATGACAGTACAGAGATCCTGTGTGGATTCGACGACGACGACTTCAGCACTCAGCGATCCTACGTGGATCAGTGCTACAGGTCCTGTGTGGGCCCGATCCTGTGTGGGTCCTTACGCTCAGCGGTTCTGTGTGAGCCAGCGCCTACAGGTTCTGTGTGAGCCCGATCCTGTGTGGGTCTTCTGCGGGGGTTAGTTACCTATCGATCCTTCGTGGGTCCGACGACTTAGATGGATCAGTGATCATCTTTATCGTCCTTTGAAGAAGTATACCTGTGTGAGCTGAATCTTGTTGCTTTCCTGTGTGGATTGTGTTGTGCAATCCTGTGTGGATTATGTTTTGATTTCCTATGTGGAATACGTATACTTTCCTGCGTGGACTGAGTTGTACTTGGGCTCGGAGGTTGGAGCGTATTTTTGAATTGATGACTTAGGTATATGTATGGGCATATACCTAAGCAGTGTCGGTTGTTACTTCGTGATTGTACTTTTCTTCGTGGATTATCCTTTGTGGATTTTGAGAGACCTTCAGGGGTCTCGGGGTCCCTACTGAGTAGCTTATACTCACCCCTGCACGGGCTTTGCCCGCACTACGTTGTGTTGGTTGCAGACGACAGACAGCGTTGACCTTAGCTGAGGCTTGCAGAGCGGGACGGTACCCGGAGGTGGACCACTGGGCGGGACGTGCACGGAGCGGACGGCGGGACCCGTGGAGCAGAGGAGCTATCTGTACCCACCCTTCAGGTGGATTTCCAGTGGACAGCTCGGAGTAGCGGCTTTTACTTTTCAGTTGCTGTTTTTTCCTTTTCGAGTTGTACTTTACTTTCAGTTTGGGTTTGTATTCTGGCTCATTTACTTTTCCGCACCTTCAGTCGTACTCTGCTTTGTTTAGTGTTTACTTTCCGCTTGTTTACTCTGTGGTGTGTGTTTACTTTTCAAAGGCAATGCCTTCCCAATTTACTGGGATTTACGCCTTGGTGCTAGTCGCCAGCCCCTGGCCTATGGAAGGCGGGCTTGGGGTAGTCACGGCACGGACCCCGAGGGCAGGTCGTGACAAATTGGTATCAGAGGAGTTCGGTTCTACCGCGAACTCTGATCTTTTCTATGTGAAGCAATAATGTTTAGCGTATTGAGTGTGGTTATCAGTCCAGGGAGTCCAGTGTTGGTGCGGCGGCCGACGTATCCGTACACCAGGACCCTGACTTCTGATTTCCGACTTAATGCACGAAAACATTGATTGCGTGTGTGTTTCAAAGTTTTCTTTGTGATTACTTATATCAGCTCACCAGGTATACTGTTCTAACCGTGGCGCACCTGTTTCCTTTTCAGGATGGCCCCACGACGGCAGCCAGCTAGGGTTCCGAGAGTCGAGCGAGACGACAGCCCACCGAGCGACGAGGCCTCGGTGCAGGGCCCTTTTCCAGTAGTGGCACCGGCGGTAGCTTTACCCGCCGATCCCCCGATGCTTCCAACAGCAGCCGCTGACGATGCACGTCGCCACAGCGCACTGCATGAGTTTCAGCGACAGCGACCGCCCAGGTTTCGCGGGGAGACGGATCCCCAGGCAGCAGAGGACTGGCTGGAGGCAGTGGTTCGAGTGTTTAGGCTAGTGAGGACACCAGCAGACCTCATGGTGATCCTCGCTGCGAGCCTACTACACGCAGCAGCAGGACGATGGTGGAGCTTGATGCTCCAGGTGCACGATGAGGCATCTCTTCTTTGGACGGACTTTGAGAGCCTCTTCCGCTTGGAGTTCGTCCCAGCCACCCTTCGTGCGGTGCGTATCCATGAGCTTCTACAGCTGCGGCAGGGCAACATGACGGTCGCTCAGTACTCGGCGAGATTTACCGATCTCTCGCGCTACTCGACCGACATGGTACGGGACCCATTCTTCCGGGCCCGGACCTTCGAGCAGGGTTTGAGACATGAGATCAGGGCATCACTGATCTCCCTCAGCATACCGACTCAGACAGGAGTACTGGAGCGGGCCCTTCTGATCGAGAGCTTCCTTGCTGAGTCTACACCAGCACAGCGACCCACCGCAGGGCGGCACGTGGCAGAGTCATCCGCAGCAGGCAGTCGACGGATGACTCAGGGGTCCAGACAGACCAGACCTTCGGGCAGACAATCTCAGGGCACTGGCTCAGCAGTGCGGGGCACACAGCGTGGAGCCAGTCTTACGAGAGGCAGACAGTGCTACTCGTGCGGCGGGCATGGCCACATGGATCGTGACTGCCCGACCCGCCGTGCCGAGGAGCAGCAGACGGTTGATGGACCACCGAGGCAGAGGCAGAGGGTCGACCATGGTGGTCCGCATGGAGGAGGCGGACGAGGCAGAGGAGCTGGACGAGCAGCCGGTGGTGGGCGACGCTTTGAGGCTCTACCACCACCACCACCAGGAGGTCCACCCCGACCACAGGGAGCTGGCGGGCAGCGACAAGCACAGCTCCAGGCAGCAGAGGCCTACGACCACGGCGCACCCGAGATGATTCGAGGTACTATCTGTGTCTATTCCACCCTTGCTGCAGTTCTTATAGACACAGGAGCGAGTCATTCTTTCATAGCCGCTGCCCTTGTTCGGAGCTCGGAGATTCCGACAGAGCCGTTGGCTCGATCCTTACGGCTAGAGACTCCTACGGGAGCAGACTCGACGATTACGCACTGGTTCCGGCAGTGTGAGCTTACTCTAGGAGGTGAGAGCTTCAGCTGGGATCTTCTTGTAGCAGCGTCGAGGCCTTACGACGTCATCTTGGGCATGGATTGGCTATCTACGGTCCATGCACAGATTGACTGTTTTAGGCGCAAGGTGCGATGTGTACGCACCGACGGGAGCAGGTTCACCTTCACCGGCGAGAAGGGAGCCTTAGCAGCACAGGATGGACTTCCGCGGAGGAGAGGACAGCCCATCACTCATCAGTTGGCTAGCCTTATCCTTGGAGCAGTTGACGTGCGGAGTCCTGGTTTTCCTGCAGTGGTGGATCAGTTTGCGGACGTTTTTCATGACGACGTTCCAGGGCTACCTCCTCGCAGAGAGGTAGACTTTTATATTGACTTGTACCCCGGGACAGCCCCGATATCCACTCCAGCATATCGGATGTCCCCCGCCGAGCTTCGAGAGCTACGGGTATAGTTGGAGGACTTGCAGGGCAAGGGGTTCATCCGACCCAGTGTTTCACCCTGGTCTTCACCGATATTGTTCGCCAAGAAGGCGGACGGGAGCTTGCGACTTTGTATTGACTATCGTCGCCTGAATCAGGTGACAGTGAGGAACAAGTATCCGCTACCGAGGATTGATGACCTCTTTGATCAGCTCAAGGGAGCACGGTGGTTCTTGAAGATAGACCTCAAGTCAGGCTATCATCAGCTCAGAGTCAGAGACGAGGATGTGCAGAAGACGGCCTTCAGATGTCGGTATGGCCACTATGAGTTCTTGGTTATGCCTTTCGGTGTAACCAATGCTCCAGCAGTGTTCATGGCTCTCATGAACAGGATCTTTCAGCCATACCTCGATCGGTTTGTCGTGGTCTTCATCAACGACATTCTGATTTACTCTACGACAGAAGAGGAGCACGCCTATCACTTGCGAGTTGTTCTTGACACACTCCGAGAGCACCAGATTTATGGTAAGCTCTCGAAGTGCCAGTTCTGGATACGTGAGGTCCACTTTTTGGGACACGTTATCTCTGAGGTGGGAGTTGCAGTGGATCCCGCGAAGATTGAGGCTGTGTTAGCATGGGAGCCACCCAGGAGCGTGACTGAGGTTCGGAGTTTCTTGGGACTAGCTGGATACTATCGGAGATTCGTTCCAGACTACTCTAGAGTTGCGGCATCACTCACAGCTTTGACGAAGAAGGGGAAACCCTTCATGTGGTCAGACAGTTGTCAGCAGAGCTTCCAGGAGCTGAGACAGAGTTTGACTAGCGCACCTATCTTGAGGTTGCCTGAGGAGGGAGTAGGGTACGTAGTCTACTGCGATGCATCAGGGACCGGACTCGGATGTGTTCTGATGCAGGAGCGGGCAGTGATCGCCTATGGATCACGACAGTTGAGGCCGCATGAGCAGAACTACGCTACCCATGACCTGGAGTTAGCAGCAGTGGTCTTCGCTCTGAAGACATGGCGACACTATCTGATGGGCGAGCGCTTTACAGTCTTTTCCGATCATCAGAGTCTCAGGTATATCTTCTCGCAGAAGGATCTGAACCTGAGACAGCGACGATGGCTCGAGTTCCTCCAGGTTTATGACTTTGAGATAGTCTATACTCCTGGGAAGGGGAACGTAGTAGCCGATGCCCTCATCAGGAGGACGGGCATTCAGCTACTTGAGGAGGCGACGGAGCAGCTAGCCTCTTTGCAGATATCCTTCGTGGATAGAGATGGAGCAGCCTTTCTTCAGTCTCTCACAGTCACTCCTCCACTACTGCAGCGAGTCAGGGAGGCACAGCATGGGGACGCTGACTGTGAGACACGGCGTGCACATATATCCTCGGGACAGGCACCTGATGGTTTCTCCCTTGGAGCAGAGCATGACATCCTTTTCAGAGGACGTACCATGGTACCAGACACTTTGCGAGAGGAAGTGCTGAGGGAGTTTCACACTTCTCCTTTAGCGGTACATCCTGGAGTGGCGAAGATGTACCAGGACCTCAGACGACAGCACTGGTGGCCGGGCATGAAGAAGGCTGTAGCAGAGTTCGTTTCTCGATGCCTCACCTGTCAGCAGGTGAAGGCAGAGCATCAGGTACCAGCAGGCTTGGTACAGCCCTTGGAGGTTCCGGAGTGGAAGTGGGACGGCATATCTATGGACTTCATGACTGGACTTCCACGCACTTCCAGAGGTCACGACTCCATCTGGGTGATTATTGACCGACCCACCAAGTCGGCACACTTCTTACCCATCAGAGAGCAGGGCTCAGTTGAGAGCTTGGGACGTCTCTACGTTCAGGAGATTGTGCGGCTCCACGGCGTGCCATCATCTATCGTCTCCGATCGAGATGTCCGCTTTACTTCCCGGCTTTGGAAGGGGTTACAGGAGGCGTTCGGGACGCAGCTACGTCTGAGCACAGCCTTCCACCCTCAGACGGATGGTCAGACGGAGAGGATCATTCAGACACTCGAGGACATGCTCCGTGCATGTGTCCTCGACTTTGGTCGTAGCTGGGAGGACCACCTACCCTTGGTGGAGTTTGCGTACAACAACAGCTACCACTCCACCATCGGGATGGCACCGTACGAGGCATTGTACGGCCGACCTTGTAGATCTCCTTTGTGCTGGACAGACCCTGGAGAGTCAGCACTGGTGGGACCGGAGATGGTCCAGGCCACGACAGAGAAGGTCCAGGTCATCCAGGAGCGGATGAGGACAGCTCAGAGCCGGCAGAAGTCATACGCTGACAGGAGGCGGAGGCCACTGGAGTTCGAGGATGGCGACCACGTCTTCTTGCGGGTCTCACCTCGACGTGGTATTCGGAGATTTGGCCGAGGCGGCAAGTTATCTCCGCGCTTCATCGGACCCTTCCAGATTCTCAGTAGGATTGGCGAGGTGGCTTATCGCCTGGCTCTACCACCTCAGTTACACCGGGTGCACGACGTCTTCCACGTATCCCAGCTGAGGAGATACGTGCACGACCCGACACACATCATCGACTTTGGGGAGCTGGACGTGGACGATGGGGCGACTTTTGCGGAGGTCCCAGTGGAGATCGAGGATCGACATGAGCGGGTCCTACGTGGGCGGTCGATTCCTCTTGTGCGCGTCAGATGGCAGCACGGGAACCTCCAGGAGAGCACTTGGGAGCGGGAGGCTCAGATGCGTGCTCAGTACCCTCATTTGTTTCCCTAGTTTTTGATGTATCTTTACGGGGACGTAAAGCCCTGAGGTGGGAGTAATGTAAAGACCCGTAATATTCAAGGGAAATTTTTTCTTAATTTTCTTTAGAATTTTACAAGAGCGCAGTTTCAGACGGCACCTGATTCCGAGGCCCGGAGTGCCCGGAATTAATTTCCGAAGTTTGGCTCGGGTACGTTCAGTGAACGAACGAGCGGGAATTCCTAACTTTTGATCCGGTGCTCGGAATTGAAATCCGAGGGCACCGATGAACTCGCAGCGCCGTTATTCGCTTAAAGAGTCCTTTTCGGGAGTTGCGTTTGTTGCGGGTTGAAAGTTAATTTTTTGGGGGTTTTTTTTTTAGTTGAGTTAAATAAAATTTGTGTAGAACAATTTTATTTTAACTTGTTAAAACCTATCAAAAGAGGTTGGAAGTGGGACCCACACCCACTTAACCTCCCTTGGGAGGATTAAGTGTGGTGGGGCCCACATGAACCCCTTATCCTTTCAAATTCTCTCAACTTGCTTAACCCCTAATTAAATGTGTTTTGTAATAATAAAATAAGATGTTGTCTTATTTTATTATGGGTTGTTTGTTTGTCTCCTTGAGAGCTTTTGGAGAGCTTCTTCTTCATCTTCAAGCTCTGACGAAGAACGAAGAACGATCAAACTCCGACAAAGAACGACGCCTCTCTTCTTCGTCCTCGGTGTCAACAAGAGGGAACGCCGCTTCCTCCTCGGACCTTCTTCGTCGGCATACGAAGATTCGCCAACGACGTATCTCTTCGGGCATATCTCTTCGTCAACGGATTTGACGAACGACGACCGCGACGCCCGACCTCCGCGACGCCGTCTTCTGCGGAACGTAGACGAATCTTCGAATCTTAAACCCGAGGTAGGGGTTGTTGATTCATTATTTATTTATTCCATTTCTTGAACGTGGATCTCGCATGTCTAACTTGAGGCTTGAATGTTTAAGTTGAGTTATTTATTTAACGTGAGGGGGGCCGGACCGCATGAACACGGCCGAACCCCCCTCCATCGTTCATGTTGATTATTCATGCGTAAGGAAGCAAGTGGCGTGGTGCCGTCGCACCACGCGGATGATCGTGCAAATATTTTACGCGGCGCCGTCGCGCTACGTCGAGGAAGAATCTTCAAGAACGCGACGCTGTCGCGCCGCGTTGAAAAGAATCATGGCACGGCGAAAGGGGCGCGGCGGGATGTGAAGACCGGCGGCCGGGCCGCCGGCGTCGGAAGTCGAAGGCGGGACCGGAATTTCCGGTCCCGTTGGTAAAAACCGGCCGGCCAGCTGGCCGGCCGGATGACATAAAACCGGGGGAATAAATCCCCCGGCCGGTTCAACAAAACCCCCCTCTTAATGAGGGGGGCGGTTCCTTGAAGGAGGGGGGGCAGCCGGCCCCCCGGTTGCGCTCCAGCAGGCCCCCCACGTGAGGGGGGCGTTTTTTTTTGAAAAGAAAACGGCGCGGCTATGCCGCGCCGCCAGTTGAAGAGCGGGGGTTCGATCCCCCGCGTGCGGCCACCTCGCGGCGCCAGGCCGCCGCGGCCCGCCGCCCCGCCGCGCCGCCCCGGGGGGGGGGGGTCGGGCCGGGTCGGCCCGGACCCGGACCCCCCCGTTTCGAACCAGATTTGGTTTTTGGCCCATAACATGAGCCTCGGACCTCCGATCGACGAACCGTCAGCGGCAACGCGATCCTTGGATCGAGACGGTCGTTTCGGTATATCGCACTCAAGGTTTCGGTTTACTTTGAGTTCGGCCGGGTTGGTTCGTTCACGAAACCAACCGGGCCTTCGGAGCGGAAACGCTCATATCTTGAGCTACGGACGTCCAATTGACGTGCTGTCAGTCGCGTAGTGTTCCTCTTAGTGAGACGGATCTTTTGGCATACTCCGCCCGAGGTTTGGACGCAGGTGGAGTATGGTCGGGTTGGTTTTGCCTTAAAAACCAACCGGGCCCCGGAGACGAAAATGCCAATAACTCTCAGACCGGGCATCTGATCGACTCGCCGTCTGTTGCGTTGAGTTCCTGTTGACGATACGGAACTTTTGGATACATCAACTTCGGTCTTCGTGACAGTTGATGTATCAGCCTCTCGGCTCGTGGAGCGGACCCTCCGAACGAGCTTGCTGTGTGCGGGAACCCTAGTGCTGGCTGCGACTGTTCTACTGCTATGACTGCTACTGTGACTGCGACGACGACAGTACAGAGATCCTGTGTGGATTCGACGACGACGACTTCAGCACTCAGCGATCCTACGTGGATCAGTGCTACAGGTCCTGTGTGGGCCTGATCCTGTGTGGGTCCTTGCGCTCAGCGGTTCTGTGTGAGCAAGCGCCTACAGGTTCTGTGTGAGCCCGATCCTGTGTGGGTCTTCTGCGGGGGTTAGTTACCTATCGATCCTTCGTGGGTCCGAAGACTTAGATGGATCAGTGATCATCTTTATCGTCCTTTGAAGAAGTATACCTGTGTGAGCTGAATCTTGTTGCTTTCCTGTGTGGATTGTGTTGTGCAATCCGGTGTGGATTATGTTTTGCTTTCCTTTGTGGAATACGTATACTTTCCTGCGTGGACTGAGTTGTACTTGGGCTCGGAGGTTGGAGCGTATTTTTGAATTGATGACTTAGGTATATGTATGGGCATATACCTAAGCAGTGTCGGTTGTTACTTCGTGATTGTACTTTTCTTTGTGGATTATCCTTTGTGGATTTTGAGAGACCTTCAGGGGTCTCGGGGTCCCTACTGAGTAGCTTATACTCACCCCTGCACGGGCTTTGCCCGCACTACGTTGTGTTGGTTGCAGACGACGGACAGCGTTGACCTTAGCTGAGGCTTGCAGAGCGGGACGGTACCCGGAGGTGGACCACTGGGCGGGACGTGCACGGAGCGGACGGCGGGACCCGTGGAGCAGAGGAGCTATCTGTACCCACCCTTCAGGTGGATTTCCAGTGGACAGCTCGGAGTAGCGGCTTTTACTTTTCAGTTGCTATTTTTTCCTTTTCGAGTTGTACTTTACTTTCAGTTTGGGTTTGTATTCTGGCCCATTTACTTTTCCGCACTTTCAGTCGTACTCTGCTTTGTTTAGTGTTTACTTTCCGCTTGTTTACTCTGTGGTGTGTGCTTACTTTTCAAAGGCAATGCCTTCCCAATTTACTGGGATTTACGCCTTGGTGCTAGTCGCCAGCCCCTGGCCTATGGAAGGTGGGCTTGGGGTAGTCACGGCACGGACCCAGAGGGCGGGTCGTGACATTTAACCTCTCATTCATAATTTTAAAATTCATTAAACTCCAACCTATTCTGAAATAACAACATCACAACCCACCCACACACACCTAGAAACAACAAGCCACATCACATATGACCTGCATACACCTAGTCCACATACCACATCTCATCCCATCACCTGAGCCCTGAGTTACATCACATCCCACCTGCAGACACAAGTTCCAAAAACCACATCTTGTGCCACCATCTAAGCCCCGAGTCACATCACACCCACCCATAGACACTGAGACCACAAACCACATCTCATACCATCACCTGGAAAATCACAACCCATATCATCCTGCAGAAACCTAGGAAAAACCCACTTTCACCCTTACACATGGGCCTCACAATCCACAACCTCATCTTGATGATACCTAGGAAGCATCACTTTCCCGCACAAACATCAGCCTCACGAACCACGACCTCATCCTAATGAAACATGGGAAACACCACTCGCCTGCACACACCTAGGCCTCACAATCCACAAACATACCATGAATTCATGCACTATCACTGCCTGGATGAGGGAGTATAGAAGAGCAGGTGTCCAGCCATCTGTCTACCCACCAGGATGTTAGGGAAATACACCCTTTCCTGGGATGATAGAGATTTTAGAATATAGTGCTCATGTAGGGTGGGGTGCACATATAAATCAGAAAGAAAAACCATTATATATACTGATACCAAACACAATAAAAAATCTATTGGTTCTCTAAACAAAAAGAATCATCTCACAACACTACCAAAATTTCTACTACCTATAAATTCACAACACCACACAACAAGACCCAAACCCAATCCATATTCCCAAACAATTTAATTTAACTTTTATTGTTCTTCATTCAAAATTAATTTATTCATTCTTTTAACCAAACCATATCAAGACATTATCCCCTTTTTAATTAATTATTTATCCATTTACTCCATTACTATCCAAGATACTACCAAGAATAACACATAACAAGCAACATGGCCAATGAAAAAACAAGGAGAAAATCTGGGTGAATTTACCATAATAACCAAAACAAGTCCCCTACTCTCAACCACATCTAGCAACACAGCGCAAGAAAATCCCGATTACAACCCCATTATATAACAATTATCATGTATTCAATAATAAATCAATATCTCAACCTATGATTTCATTACATATGAAGGTTGATGTATCATCTACAAGTTCATCCAAAAACCCACCCAAACCAACCCACAACATATACATAAGCTTCACAACCAGACCATCACACAAACTAGAGAAAAAACAGACATAAATGAAAAGCCACATCACCATCCATCTGTCTGGTACACACAACCACAACTATCCCATACCACATATCACACAATATACAAAAACATAACATTATTATGGATTAAATGAGACATCCCTTATTTAATTACACTTGATAATTTAGGGGTTTTCACAGAAATAATGAATTATTGGGGCATATTTTATTATCCAAGTATATGTAATTTAACAATTCCTTATACACATGTTCGACATAACCAGCCATCATGAAACTTGTTTAGTGTAAAAAAAATTAACTCCAACAACCATGATTTTAAGCATTGTGTTTAGACCATATAATTCACTACATCATAATAATGTAAATTCTAGAAAACAATTGTGCATAATATCCACAAACCCATTTCAATTTTTTACTCGGTTATTATCTTTGATTAGTGTGGTGAAACTATGATCTGTAGGAATACAAGAGAATGTACCTCCCACATAATTCACAATCAAAGTGAAAGTAAGAAAAGAATCCATACATCGAAGTTGTCAACATTCTTTTCATGAAAACAGATCATGTAACTGTCCTCTGATTACCCCTCACACAAAATCTAAATCTAACTAAGGATTTAGGGTCACTAGCACACCAATGAAACCCAAATAACAACACATTTGGATAAAGAAATAACATATTACATTACATGGTAAGAATAACAGGAGGAAAAGATTGGCCAAACTAGTAGAAACTTCATGAACAGAGGAAGAATTCACCTTAGATTGATGATTGATCACTATGGATCAAAGGATATAAGAAAGGATTTAATCCTTAGTGGAGGATATGTTGAAATTATGGAGAGGGTTCGTTGGGTCGTGGAGGGTCGAGAGGAAATTTTTTTCAACTATAGGTTTTAATAACCCAAGAGGCTGAAAAAAAAAGTTTAAAATGTTATAGTAGGGGGTATTACATGACATGTAATGTCGTTTCAGGCCATGTAATCTCTCAAGGTTGACATATGATGAAAAAACCATTTCCTTTCAATTTTAATTAATTTTTCAAACCACAAAATATAACACACTTTAAAACTCTTTTTCACACAGGGTAAAATATTCCCACATCGTGAAAGCTCCAAGACATGTCATGATGTAGGGTTTTACAACATATAATACAATTACATGGTGTGAGGTCCCTCTTTTTCCATCCTTTAGAAACTAAATCCCCCAAAACTCATTCAGAACCTCCTCTGAACACTTCCAACCACCAAAACTAACAATATAATGACTAGGAGGACACATGCTATTATATAAAATAATATATCTTACAACCTCCAAATAAATCAAACATATACCCTGGAATAATAATAAAAAACATTTTTCAGTAATAACGGTCCATAAAATATAATATAGGCATGTTTGAAAAAATACTAACACATCATAATCATAATCCTATGAAATTATAACATTATAGACATAGCTATTTGTAATCATTTCCATAACAAAAGTAGTTATCCTTGTTACTGTTTTCAAACCCACACATAATGGTACATTCACTTGAGAAATAAATATATAACAATGAATTAGAGGGCTATATATGATCCCACCCATAATATAATGACATAAAATACATATTCTTTCTCTATGAATTCAATAATCTATTATATCATGAATCGTCTATGAAAAAAATGGGTTTCAAATAGTATCTCATAAAATGAATTCAATTCAAAAAATAAATAACTAAAAATAAATAATTATTAAAATTACATTTAGAGTTATCATGTATTTTAATATACGTGATGTTGAACTTTTTGAGAGTGATAGATTAAAATTGAAGCATGGTCATAAAAATTGTTTTCGGACATCATATCAATCATTATCATAAATTTCAACGTCATAAGTCAGGTAAAAACATGTTCATGAATGTGAAAGGAATAATTTTCATATTATAATATTAAAAGAAACCTCAAAAATGGATTATATAAAGTGGATATCATTTAAGTAAATAGCTACATAGGTTAAGAAATAAATAAACTAACATGGATGAAAAATATTTTTATGATTTTGAAGCAGTTTTAATGAATAATACATATCAAAGAAAGATTTGAAAAATATTCCTTTAATAAAATATGACTATAGATTTTCAAATTATATATGATTGCATATAATTAGTTTTCAAAATAATAAACAAGACATATATGGTTTGTTTAATATGTACATAGAGGATAAATGGATGTTAAAATGGGTGATAATTATGCTTAATAATGTATTATTTTTAAATAGAAGGGAAATCATCAAAGAATGAATCAAAATTAAATTATGATATAATCATACCAATATGAAATTAATTAAAAAATAGGATCATAACTTACAATATGTCTCAAAGAATCAAAATTTAGATAAAGAAAACTTATTATGAATTCACAGTATGTTAGATGGAATCTAAACACATAACTTAAAAAATAATATTTATTAAATTGTTGATTCAAAAAAATCATATATATTTCATTTTTAATCATAATTTCATAGGATATGTCATCCATTTATTTTAATGTTTTTTTCATCTAATCAGCCACTAGTGGTTGTTTAGTAAATTTCTCCAAAGGTGGTTTGGTATGATGATTATGGTAAAATGTGTTGTTAACCTATTCTAGAATATACATAATTATAGATTTATAAATTCATTATCATTCTAATAGAAAAAAATTTATACCTTAAAATATATTATGTAAAATAGATTAAATTTATAAATGATGTCTTAGTATGCTTAATTATAGCAATTAAAGACATAATGATAATTTATTGAAAATATAAATTCTGTAATGTCAAATTAATCATCCTATAATATTAATTATTTCATAAGTGTAGTATTTATTCATTAAATCCATTTTAATAACCAACCATGTATAGTGGCGATGAAAAATGAAATACAACTTCCATTGAGGTGGTGAACTGATAAAAACATAGGCGGTTTTTTGAATGTTTTGATAGGAACAATCAAATTGATTATATTTTAAATATTTTTTTATATAGTATGACATGATCTATAAGATTTATAAAGGAGATTTGATGAGTTTATAGTGTTTATTTTTAATAATAACTTTTAAAACAAAACAATAGAGGGTGTGTTTTGAAAATATCTCTAAGAAACTAAATTAATTAATGATTTTAATAGTTCACAGTAATAGTAGTTTATGAAAACTAAAAGATAATTATGTGATAATTGGGAAATTATTACAATAATTATAAACAAATTTTTTCTTAATTGAATTTAATGTTTCAGTGTGATCCACTGGTTGAGTTTTTACCAAGATCTTTTTTACTTATAATACCTATAAAATAATGCACATAATTTAACACCATGAAATAACAATCATTTAGTATTATTGAAACCTATATTCATGATTTATGTTTTTTTGAAGAATGATAAAATCCTCAATTTATTTGGGAATAAAGGAATTCTTATGTTTTCTAATTAGAATAAAAAAAGTCACACACATAAAATTACACACCAATCACTTATTAAATAAAAAGTGTTTCCATTAAATTAAATAATTTAATTTAAGATTCGTAAAAAATTACATGAAAAAAATATAAAAAAAACAATCTATAATTATTTTATGTAACTCCCTATTCAAGTACATATCTATATCGCAATGATCACCCACTGTTTAGACAATTATCGAGAAGAGGAGAAAGTTCATGTGGAACACTGACATCATCCTTTACCTCCAGATGATGATAATGAACTTTGGAACCTATATAGGGGTGATAAAAACCTTTATAAACTTCATATATGAAGATAATTTCCGCCTATTCTAACAGAAAAATAAGGTTCCAAAGATTCCAAATTATAGGTAATGTGGATGGTGGTTTTGGGATCTGTGAATTTTAAAAACCAATTTCCTCATGGATTTGGGATTTAGGATAGATTTATCTCACAATGGAGAAAAACTATAATTTATTTATTGACCTATTAAAAATATCCATCCCAAATATGGCATCAATTAGAATCCTATAATTCAATATGAGATTGAATTACATAAGTAATCTTGAGACAGCGAATAGTAGAGATTCCATCCTATGATGGAGCATATTGGGACTCACATTTATTGAATTTGTTTATTGGTCTTTTATTTACTTGGATCCTATACTTTTTTACAATAAAACAAAATTTTTATACCCAATTAAATTCATAATGTATCCCTGCATTATATTTTATTCCACATGTGTACTTGGGATTTTAATATTTTTGCTCATTTTTTTTAAATATCATTGTTGGTGCTCCAAATCACCTACACTAATAGTTTAGTCATTAAAAAAATGTAAATTTACCTTTATAAATGTGATAAAAATTAAATAATTGAATCTATTTTCCATTTAATTTTGTTATTATATTTTTATTTTACAATACGAAAACAGTTTAACATAGTGGTATAAGGGGGGAATGGATTGTGAATCACTGGCTGATCGTGTTTTTTTGTGGGATTTAAGGGTGAAAGGTACATGATGGTTATTAAATAAACATAATAACATTTTATTATAATTATAATACCGATTTAATTATATTATGGTGGGTATAATAAAATTATATGAGGTAAAATAAGAGAAAAAGTGTAATATAATTTATAAATTCATTAGGATATCTTTCTATACTCCTTAAGAAAACATGTTTGTGAATTGGACTAATCCTTTTAAGGGTGACCATTATATGAGATCACAACCTCTATGATATTGGGAGGAGGTTTTTATGGTTTTTTATTAGTTTTTATATCCAATTGTATTTAGTTGAGAGGATAAGTGGGGTGGTGGAAGGGTCCTTTTATAAGTGAAATGGGTGATATTTTGGTAATAAGTTTTACTTCATATAAAAGGGGAATCCAGTTAAAAAAATTAAGTGGATAAAATGTATAAAATAATGGGTGTGGGATATGTTTTCGTCCAGAAATCCCCCAGTCGCATATTTATAGATAGGGTTTTGTGATATTTTGTGTTATTATTACTTAGTTTTAATCCGTTTTACCTTTTTCTAACTTTACCAAGGCAATTCATTTATTTTATGTTGATGGAATATTTTTTTCATAAAAATTTACTTTACCTACTTACCCAAATTCTATGTCATGATTCAAAGAATGAAATCAAATTTTTCGAATTTATTTTGTTAATAAGATAAAATGATGTATAAAATAAAAAAATATTTTATTTAGAAACATACATTTTTATTAAAAAAAGTAACCTATTAAAAAATTGAGTTATCTTAATCATATTTATATAAATTACTGTTTTAAATGTGTTTTAATCTATTTTTTTAAATTAATTTTTTTTTAAGAATTGTCCTTTAAAAGTTGTTAATTTATTTTATTAAAATAAAAATAATATCTGGGAATATAAAATACCTAAAAGTGGGTCTTTTAAAATTTAATGATTTCATTCCAAATTTATTATTTATTTAAAAATAATTAATTTACTTTTATCAATATGTTTTTATTAGAAACATTCATTATTATTTAATTAAATTCATTCTAAATTTTAAAAAAATGATTAATTTTTCTAAATACATGTAATATTTATTACATTAATAGTTACATTATTATATCATCACATATTCAACTTACAAAACCCATAAATAACTCCACATAATATCTAAGTGTATGATAAGTAGTGGTGGCCAATATGAATTTTGATTCAACTAGAAGGGATCTCACAGTGATTTCAATGAGCATAAAATTATCCCACATATGATTTCACTCTAGCCACACTTGTTGTATTTCAACTTGGGCTTAGTCTATGGAAAACTTTGGGGATTATAACACATTTACAATCTCAAAAAAATATGAATCATAAGGAAAAAATTATGAAACACGATTCCCTTGAATCTTCTTTCTACATAGATTTCTTACAATAGATACTTATTTTTATACCTGCTAATTCAATAACTATATTATTATGGTTATATATAATAATAGAAATGTTATCTTAATAAAATGTATCATGGTTCATTTTAGTTTAGTTTATTGTTCAATGAAATACTTTCAAAAAAATATTAATAAAATTGAAAATTATTAGTAACATAATGTAATGTTATATTTTACCATTTCAAAATAATTACATCCTCAATGATTCATTACATAATTGGAAATAAGTGAGTGTAATTTTATATCATAACATCTTCTGGTTCCTATTCAACATTACCAAGATATGATATCACCATAGAGATTTGGCTAGATATGTTTTCTTGTTTTTAAATATATTATCTTTTCAATCCAATATATTTACTAGTTGTTCCTCATAAGAGAGATTAATTTCAAATTTCATATCATTATTACAAGTGATGGATTTGGTTTGTACTCCTTCAAAAAACAAATACAGAATAAATAATGTTCTTAAAAAGGTTTAGTCGTAGATATATTTGATACTTTTCAATACCCACATGATTATGGATCGTAAAATAACCAATATAAATAAGTATAGAAACCCCATTCTTCCCAAACCTCATAACCATATTACAATGAGGTATTCAAACTTACACTGTTCACCATCTTCAATCTCTAAAGCACATTAAAAATAATCAGCATAAATGTTATATATAATTTGTGCTTTTTTATATATCACTAAATTGTTTGAACCTTCTTCGTCTTTTGATAAACAAGATAAGGTCCTAATAGCTTTCTTTATCCAAGTCCACCACAAAATGGAATAGTTTTATATATCTTTATATAAAAATCCTCATATGGTTCTATTAAAATTTTAGACTGCTAATTTTTATTATATGTGTGCTTGACCAAAGGAATATGTTGATCCCAAATTTCATTGAAATCCCTTGATTTAGATATTAGTTTAACATCCAATATCTAAATGGGTAATTTTCATTGAATCTTAGTTTGAGGATGATCAGCTGTGATAATGCTCATCTATATGACCACTGTTTATTGAATACTCTTCTTGAATTTTGATGTGAACCAAATTTCTCAATAATATAAAATTGAAAGTGGTAATCCATATAGCCCTACTACATCCTTTATGTATAACTCATAAGTTTGATCAATTGAGAAATCCTCTTAAATGGTAATGAATTTTGTGGACTTTATAAGTCAATACACAACTACCTATATATAATTATATCTTTGAGAAGTTTTAGGAAGATCAATGATGATATCCATGGTGAGGTTTTCTCATTTGAAAACGTGTATAGGTAATTATTGCATCATCCACTTATATTTATGATTCTCAAACATTACATTCTAGTGTCCCAATCCTTGATATAAATAGTTTTCAAAATCCACTTTCATGGTGTCGCACCATAATTGTTAAATAATATCTCAATACTTATTTGTGCTTGTAAGATGTATAGGGAATGTTGATCTATGTGAATCATCCAACAAATCCTTCTAAAATTATAGTATCAAAGGGACACATATTTTTTTCTTGAATCGTACAACTTATCCATTGTAACTATAAAACTCTAGAATACTTCATACCATATTATATTGCACCATATCATATTTCCAGGCCTACTTGATCTTCACATGGATGGATGGTCGATAAATCATTCTTGAATGTTTGGATTTCATCTCTTCCCTTATGATTTCCACATTAATTATTGGAATACTGTGTAAGATTGGTCGCATTTAAATCCTCATCGTGTATAGTTTAACCTGAACCTTTGTACTTATAGAATCCACCATGATGTTTTTATTCCATAGATAGTAATGTATCAAGTACTCATAGTCATTTATTAACTCTAAACATGTCCTTTGGAACATGTTCAACTAATTCTATGTGAAAATATAATTTAAACTATTATGATGGTTATATATATAACTCTTTTCTCCATAGGGACAAAGCCTCTAAATCATTAATGGAAAAATAAATCATTCTTTCTCCAGATCACATGGAATGTAATTTTTTTCATGGGATATAAATTACCGTGATTAATTGGAAATTAACTTGTTTTATTTTCCTAGGACACATCCCAATACCTTATTTTATTCTTAACTATATTGGATGAATCCTTCTCCATTATAGGTTAGGGTAATTACATTTATAGTGAAAAACCTATTCTTAGTCTTTTTAAATATTTCTTGACTCGTTACCATCAAAATAAACATTACTCCATTACATGTTAAATTATTAGATTTAATCATCTTTATAAATTTCTTACAAATCATGAATAGTATACTACTAAAACAAGAAAATTATAGATATCTATTACAGTGGTTAGTATAGGACATTATTTGATAACATATTTCTTAAATGTATCAATATTTATGACCTCTCTAGTGATTACATGACCAATAAGGATTGTTTTTATAGCCTAAATTCACACATATTAAACTTGGAATACATGTTCTCCTTTTATAATGTTATTATCATAGTCTTCAAATGATCATCAGGTCACTCTTTTGTCTTAGAATATAGTAGAGTGTCATCAATAAATACTACAATGAATTTTTTATATCAATCAATAAATAATATATTCATCATATCCATAAATATTTTAGGGGAATATATTTGAAAAAACGGAATAATTGTGAACTCATAATTTCCATATCCTTTGTGGAATGATTTCTAGGATATATATTTTATATTAACCCATAACTGATTATATTAATATTAATTATCCACCTTCAAGAAGTATTGATCCCCTACAAGTTATTAAAATATATCATCAATGTGAGGTAAATGATACTTGTTATTGATCGAGATTTTTTAAAGATTACAGAAAATTATGTAAGGTCACATTGATCAATCGTTTTAAATGAAAAAGAGAACTAGTGTACCCTATAGTGAAGCAACTATGACTACAAATCATTATCCATAATCTCCCCATAATGGTTCTTTAATTATTTCTATTAAATAGGGTTTATTCTATGAAGAATATTTTGTATTAGAAAAAAACTAGAAGAGTGTCATTGAAAACTAAACCTCACATTCTATGGTAAAACCAATATGTTATTCAATAAATACATAAATGTACTCTCATACAATAGACATATTTTCAATTTTAATTTAATATCCATTTTAACCAATAGTCCCTCATTATTTGGTATCAAGACCCATATTGTATAATTTTCTTCTAAAGGTAGTTCATAATCGTTCATTAATTTATATTTGATAATGCGATGATTTGGGATATGAAATGAGATTTCCATATCCCAAATATTTATATTACATTTATGTAGGGAGATCCAATCAAATCCTATTATAGAATAAACTTATACAAAGGGAAGAAAATTTATACATGAGGGATTTATTTTCTCAAAAATATTGATCGGAGAAGAATTATATACCTTGGAAAAAATTAAGTCACCACCAAGTGTTTTCATAAATAATTTAATATCAAAATTCATAGGTGGTGAATTAGCATTATTATAAAACTCATATTTTATGAGGCAATAATATGAAATAGAATCAAATAAGTTATACCTAGATCTAGAATAGACAATAATCATATATTTATCAACTTTATTATAACGATACTCTTCATTCGTATGGATTTCAATGGAACTTTATTTTTTACCTTGTTTTAAGGGGGTTTCTATTGCCTATTCTTTCATTATTCCATAGTTTAGAGTATTCATTTTCATAATGACCAAACTCCATGTATTTGAATCATTTAGATTTTCATAGTGATTTTTTTTTTACCTTATTTTCCTATATTTTATTCAATTGAATTATTATACCTTTTTAATAATCATAGGCTTTATGGATAGCCTTTACTCTCTTAAAACACTTTCTGTTCCCTTTATCAAAAAATCCAAGATTAGTCCTTCAAGATTTGTTTTATAGACATTTCGTATATCTTCCCTCCATATGATTTTTACTTTGAGTTTCCATGAAAGTATAGTTACCATGTCTTGTCCCTAAATCCATGGTAATGATGATATTACATGGTTTCTATTTTCATCATAAGTTGACATCGAACAATTTCTTATCCCCTCGCCGCTGCTTTCATCTCCCGGGGGTGGTTCTGCTGGTTTCTTCCCCTCGATTCTTCAGATCGGCTCGCTCGTGGTGTGGTGTCTCTTCCTGTGGCGGCACTGTGCGTCTTCGAGGGCTCTATCATCTCGAAAAATCTCACCATTGCTATCGTTTTCCAGGCCCTACCCACAGATCTGGACAGGGCCTACATGGCGGTGTGGTGAGGGTCCAATTTTGAGATTTCAGCTACTACGTTGAAGGTGACGCTTTGCGTCTGAGTCAAATGGGGGTGAGGCAGGCGGATCTGGTCATCCTGTGAGGTTTTGAAGGTGGCTACGAGATTTGCGGTTCATCTTGTGGCGGGTTTTCTTCGGGCGTCCTTCTTCTTCCCTCATAGGTTCGGCTCCAGCGGTCTTCGCGGTAAGGGGTTTCGTTTGTTGGTTTGTTGTTCAAAAATTCATAAGGGTTGTTGCGGCATCGGTATCATTGGAGGTTCTCTACGCCATGAATCGGTTGTGCCTCTAGCATCCGCGGCTGGGTGGGGATTGGTTGGAGGTGGGGTTCCGATGATTCTGGCGATCGATGAAGGTTTCATGCATGCACATGGCTTTGATTCGGGTTGAGCAGCGGCGTTTTGGATATCTGCATCTGTGATTATTGAGAAATTGGGTTGAATGGCGGCTTTCGGTTTTGTTTTTGCAGTGTGTTGGTTTTTTTAGCGAGTTGGTGGAACGGTTTCTGGTGGGGGCCGTGGAGACGAGATCTATCGAGGGCAGAGTCTGTGCATTCCTCAGCTCTTTCTCCAAGACTCCGCCACTCTGTCTAAATCGGATCCGAGTGGTGGTCTCCATGGTGCTTCAGGATGTGAGGGTGATCGTTTGTTGGCATCTTGTGGTGGCTTCGTCTTTAATGGCTCCCATATATGTTCTACATTCGGTTCGAAGGTTTCTTAGGAGTTTTACCATGGCGCATAATGAAAATGGATGGACTTGCGCATGCTTGGATCTTTTCAGATTTATTTTGGGTTGGTTTTTGAGACTCAGGTTATGAAGATTCAGCCAAACGTGACCTCAAGAAACAAGCCTTAACGGAGGATTCAGAGCGGCCAGTTCACCTAGGCAGGCTTCACGGAATTGGATGTTTGAGAGGGTATGCCTCTAGCCATCAGATCAGGCCTGTGATTTGATGCAGGACACTTGCTTCTCATATAGTCATGTAATGGTGGAGTGCTTTATCATGATATTAATGCTGGGGAGAGGCAGATCCAAGTTGTCTGTCAGAGTTTTATTTTCTTGATCTTTGGGTTGTGTAACATTTTATGTCCATCAAATCTGTTTGGGTTCCCCTTCTTCAATTAAAAGGGGTTTTATTATATAATAAAAATATGAGGCCTTCGGGCCATTGGAAGGAAGTTACAATGGATTAACCATTCTTTATTTCATCTCTAATAATTGTATCTCCATTTTTGAGTTAAGTGTTCTTCGAAAATATTTAGTGAAGAATCTTTTCTTGAACTCATATCATTCTATTGACTAAAACATTTCTTTTTTAGGAATAATTTTAATAAGGGTAAACCATTTTTTAGTATATCCCTTTAAATGATAAGCAACTTAAATAATATTTTCATGGTCTGATCACTATAGAATATAAAATAGCTTCTCTATTTCCTTGATTTATTATTAAGAAATTAGTGTATTAGTGGACCCACAAAAGGATAGTAGATTTTCTCTCATAAAATACCCAATAGCAATTTTCTTCTTAGTGTATTTATAATCTCGACATGGTTAAAATTGTTGTTTATTTTTTGAGATAGTTGGATGATAATATCAATGTAATTTTGTACTCCATCTCCCATCCCATTTGGTAGTTTACTAGGATAATCACTGCATTTTCCAGCACAACCATTGTAAACTCAATTCCTCATATTTCTATTCACACATTATAATATATGAATGATGTGAATGAGAATTATTAAATCAATAAACATAAATAATGTAAAACAATTAATATTGAAGGAATAAAGCATTAATGGAATATATACGCAAACTTATGCATTTTCCTATTTTTAATCTTGATTATTCATGTTCTATTTCCTGTTATGCTCTCTATTAATACCATTAAAATTTATTCAAATCACTTACAATGGTTCTAAAAAAGAATTTTAATATTGTAGTAAATATCCCCTAGATTTTTTAAACTAATATTATAGTTAGAGTCACTTATTTTTCATTGAATAAAGATTTTGTTAATAACCGACAAATCATTTTCGGGGATTATTACCCATAGGTGTATCTGTGCTTCAAGATACATCCAATTTTATTATCCTAAAAGGGATTTCATTTCTAGAAAACTAGAGACAGTTTAATCTACCAAAATTTTATTATGAGTTCTTATATTTAGACTTATCCCCATGGTTTTAACTAATGGTTTATAGTCCAATTCCCCAAATGATAACAACTCCCCACTTTGATATAAACTAGGTAGAACCAAGTTAAATCTACATATATTTAACAATATTTTATTATTATAGAAATTAAATATAAATATAGTCACAAAGATCACAGAACTCAAAGGATTAGTTTCTTTATAAATTAACAACATTTTACACATTATTTCTTCAATATATTCCAAAAACATCTCTATATAAACCATCCTTATATATATATTATTTTATATAACTTCCTAGGGAGGTAGAAAATAAAAGCACTGAGATTTTTTCTTAGTAAAGAAAATATTATCAATAAATCATAAAATGATGAAATCATAATAATGTGAAAAAACATTATAAAAGTATATGTAACTTCTTTAAAAGGATAATGGAAATATAATATTTCTTCATAATATAAAAAATAAGAACAAATAGCCGAAAATAAATTCAAACATATTGTATGGTACAAGAATACATAAATTTAAGTCAATAATCATGAGCCATGGAATATAACATATGCATGTGTCATGGTATAAAAATATGGAATTAGAATAAGCATAAAAATTATAGCATTATGAGAATATCTGACCAAAATCATATCCATGGGTAATTATTTTAACATAGCTTACTACATTAATATCCACATATAAATTTATGAGTATAGGTAACTACAATCATACCCATGTATAAGATTACTATATAATGAGATATAAAAACATTATCAATACATTTGAGGGTTATATATAACCCCATCAATAACATAATTACATTTCATAATTATTTGTACATCATGAAGATAATTATTCATCATATCATAAAAAACATGTGGAATGAAAATGGGTTTCAGATGTTGTCACATAAAACAACATCATGAGTATATCTATTGATATATAAAGTCAATGACTAAAAAGAGTTACATAATAAAATAATTTATAGAGTGGTCATTTACTTTACTTAATGAAAGATATATCTTTTGTGATAGAGAGTGAAATGATGTGAGTTTATAAAAAATATTTCATAGAAATCATTTTGATAATTATCATAAAATTTAACGATTTAAGTCACATTAAAAAATTCCAAAAAATGAAAATATAATAAATTTTAAAACACCAAATTAAAAGAAACTACCAATAATGTAACATTAAAAATAATTTATGCTTAATAAAATAAATTTTATGTGATAGATAAAAAATTATTAAAATTATTGGAAATGAATTTACATGACTATTAAAGTGATTAAATGAAAAAATCACACCTATGAAAGTGTTGAAAAAATAAATTTAATAAAAAATAAGAGGATATAAAAATACTAAAGAATATTATATATAATGTTATTTTAAAATATCCAAAGAAACAAATATGGTAAGAATAATATGGACATGGGGGACAAAGAGTCGATATAAGGGATGAAAATTATTCTTAATAAGTTCATATTTTTTTAAAGAAGGTAATTCATCAAGATAGAACATTAAAATACAAAATGAAAGGATACCAACCAGAAAGAAAAATACCATATAAAATGATGAAATTTATTAATATAATACTCATATAAGTGAATTTTATAGTGATAAATATTGTGACCTAAAAAAATGATATTGAGTCGACAATAACCTTAACAACATATATAATATATAACCAAATACCACATAGAATGAAATGATGAAAATGTTTTTTAAAACATGTGAATTAAAATAATATTATGATAAAAATAGATCAATTGGGAAGTAATTACACCATTTTAAATAAAAATAATAATTCTATAACAAAAAATATGTCTTAAAGAATAGAAATTTATAAAAAGATCCCTTACCTAAGATTCCTACTTATTTAGGAATGCTCAAAAACCATAAAAATAAAATAATGATTATTAAAATTTTTATTTGGAAACTTTTTCATTTATATTTAATTTTTTAATTCATATTTATCATCATATTTCATTCTTTTATTGTATTTACATTTCTCTCATTGGCCACTTGGGGTTGTTTTGTCAATTTCTCTAAAAATACCTCAGAACGGTGATCATGGTCTAATAAGTTGTTAATTACTTCCAAAATATATCTATAATTATCTATTTATATATTTTTTTTATCATTATAGTATAACAAAAGTTATATTATTAAATAGATTTCCTAAACTAGATTCAAATTATAATAGATTCCTATGTATGCTCGTTTTGAGCTATTAAAATCATTGTGATCATTTTTCTTAATAAAATTATTATAATATCATTTTTAAATTTCCAAAATATTAATAATTTCAAAAACATAGTATTTATTAAAAAAATTAATTTTTATAACAATCCATATAAGGAGGTGATGAAAAATGAAATATGTCTTCCATGGAAGTAGTGAACTAACTATAACCCGAGAAAAATTTTCATTATAGAATAGAAGAGTAGAAGGTAAATGATGGTAATTACATGAAAATAATAAAATTTCCATGTTTTTATGTCACTCATTTCATTATATTCAGAAATATTTAATATAATTGTAGGACGTAAAATTAATAAATCTAAACCAATAGAAATGAGAAAGTGTTTAAGAGTTCTAACCTTACTCCATTGTAAAAATCGTTTATTCATTGGATTATGAAATTAAAGGATGGAATTTTTTTTGAAACTAAAATATCTATAATGTGTGAAATATGGTTGGGGTGTGTTTTATTTGGGTATGTTTTTTGGATAGGAGTATTTAGGGGTGAGGCGAATTGGATTGTTGAATGGGTCCTTTTATAAATAAGAGTAGTGGAATTTTAGAAATCTGTATTAGTGTATATAAAAATGGAAGTTATTTAAAAAATAATGTGTGTAGAAAGTGGAAAATAATATAGGTGAGATATGTTTTAGTCAAGATATACCACATACACACATTTAAAGATTGGTTTTTATGATATTGTATTAATCAGTTAGTTTTAACCTTTTATATTATTCTACATTTACTATGGTATTTCATTATTTTACCTTAGTAACTTGTTTTTTTCTTTAAAATGAAATTAATCTAATTATAAAATAATTTAATTATTATTCCAATAATGTAATCCATTTTCTAAAAATGATTTCATAAGTAAGAGAAATTGATCTTTTAAATAAAAACAAAATTTATTAAAGAAAACAAATTTATAAAAAATAAAAATAAAAAATAGAAAGTTATCTTAATCTTATTTCATATAAATTACTAATTAAAATTATTGTCATTATATATTTTTTCATTGAAATATTTTATTTAAATAATCCTATAAAAGTGATCAATTTATATTTCAACAAAAAAATAATATATAAACAAATACTACCGTTAAAAAATATTTTTTTTGACATTTAATGATTTCATTCCTAAATGAAAATTTATTTACAAGGAATAAATTTAATTTTATCAATATATTTTCATTAAATACAACATTCATAATTTAATGAAATTCATTTTAAATTTTCAAAAATGGTTAATAGTTTTAAATGAAATAAAATAAATTTATACTACTAGATATATGTTTATATCATCCTTAATTTTACATAAAACCCCCTAAAAACTATCTCATAAGACATGTGGGTAACATAAGAAATGGGGATAATCAGTGCTGTTAATTTATATTCCATGGATATCACATTGTTTTCAAGGAGCTTCAACCTCATTCACTTGAATTTTTTTCTTGCTATACCTATTGATGTTTAGATTGGGCTTGGTTTTGGGAAAACACTCATGATGGTACCTCCTTCCCAATCTCAGAAAAATTATCCTCATAAGTATTAATTCGACTATATTATTACATTACATATCCATTCTATAGATATTTCATAATTTGAATACATTTATTTATACATGCTAATTTATGGGAAATATTATAATTGTAACATTTGATAATTATAATTTTATCAAAATAAAATGTTTCATGGTTCATTTTAGTTTGGTGTTAGATTTGAAATAAGTTATTCATAAAAAATTATTTAAAGGGAAAATACATATTAAAATAATGGGTTGTTATATTTATAGAGATGATAATGGAGATTAAATAATGAATCTTTTGACAATTAATATAGGTAATTATTAATTTTATTAAGTTAAGGGAATTTGATGATAGATTGAAACTAGAAGGGGATGAAGGTATCAACACAAAATCAGAAATATGTTTTTTAAATATAGAGAAACAAAATGGTATATTGCTTAAATTTTGTGTGTAATTATATCATGAAATATATCTTTAGGTGGTGATGATCAGTAGGTGAAATTAGTTGAGGAGGTGTTTACAAAGTTGATACTGGTATAAATAATAGAGGCACATCCAAAAAAAATTAGGTAATCAATGAATAGAAAAAGGGAATAAACATAGAAATATAGAATGATTTTCTTATACCATAGGGGAGGTGATTATGAAGAATCAATATAGAGTTCATTTCTCTTGAAATATAATATTTACTTATTCTCTCTTTTTCTTTTGTTCTTTGCCTTATTTGTGGATGGTTTGCTTTTTTTTATATGTTTTTTAGTATAATTAGCTAAAAGTATAAGGGATAATGAATTTAAAGGGTTTGAGATATTTTTTATGATTTTTTCATCATGATAAATGTGAATCTATGATGCTTCTATTTTCATGGTCATGCTAAAATAATTTCTTTAATTTATCAATAATAAAAGAACCAATTGTTGAAGATTAATGATAAGAATTGTGTTTAGTGAATTACTTGTTCATCAATAAGTGGTAGATTGAATGGTCTAGTTGTGTAATAACAAAATGAGTGGTAGTTTTAATGATTTTAACCCTTTTATAAATTTTCATCCAATAATGAAAATTTCATCTCTGCTATTTGAATTATTGATAAGAACTGAATAGTGAAAAAATTAATTTAATTGTGTTCACTATAGTAATTAAATTTGAAATAGTTTATGAAACATCTTATCCATGGGTGAATAGACCTTACAATTGATTATTTTTTTAAGATCATTATTAAATATAAAACAATTGAGTTATATGTTTTATCCTTGAACTGGAGAGGTATAACTAACTTCTTTTCAACAAAAATTTTTTATAGTCACATAGAATGGTTCTTATGAGATAATTATTTTTTCAATACAAATCGATAAATAATATATTTTCATCATTTTCTGAATTCTTGGTCCTTATTGGTATTTTTCTCAGATTTTAATATTTTTTATTCTCATATTATCTTTCTCCTCACTACTTAACCAACTAACACATTATTTTTTTCTATTTAAAATACTTGTTTATTAGTTTTTTTAATACAAAAAATGGGATCCCATCATTAAGGGATTGGCACTTCTTTATAATATAAAAGTTATATGTACTTTTTTAAAATAATTTTGTTATAACGATGAATCTATAAAAATTTTAGAACCATTTTTATGGAATTCATGATGTGTTAATTTATTAAAAACATTAAAAAACTTATAATAAATTAAAAAAATAAAATATACAAGTGAAAAAATTGTTTTTGATTTTGCATGAATTCACCAATGATTACTATAGTTTTCTCTTCTTTGTTATGAATGATTTATGTTTTGGTGTGATAATAATTTCATATTTATTTCAATTCAATTTCATACACACTTAAAAACACCAAATAATGAATTAATCCCTTTAATTCCAAAAATAAGTATACAATAATGTTCTTTAAAAAAGATAATGAAAACTATAATTGAGAACATAAAGGAGAAAAATCCAGAATATACAAATTTAGATTGTGTTACACAAAATACAATCAATAAAATTATTGATAGGCCAAAATATAGAGTGTATAAATTTCTAATTAGTTTATCAAAACCAACTATCATTTGGATTTCTCCAAGAGGTATAAACAAAGAACTGGATTAATCTTACTTTTCACTACTACCAATATTTACCTGATTTTCTAATGAAGGAACCTTTCCTTCAATTATATTTTTTAATATCCTATTTTTGTATCTTAATCATCAATTATTGGGTGTGGATGAGCTCCTAATGTAACACCCTGAGCTTCCACGATACGCTTCTCTTTCAATAATGCAATAGCTTGCATTGTACGCAAGTTCGAGTTCTAACACACCGCGACTAATTGAAGTAGCCGTTATGAATAGTAATACCCACCTTTAAAAATTATAGAAATTTTATATTTCAAAATGGACTTCATTTTTTTATTCGTAATATCAAAATTATCCTAAGTTGAACTTTTTGTAATTTTATGAGAACTTCCATTTTTTATGAATAGTGAAAAATACTTAAATCAAATTTTTGAATCAAAATAATTTATATTGATAAATTATAATATTGAGTGGTTTTAAAGTATAATTAGAATATATTTTTACCATTTTATCCAATGGTGGTCATTAGAATTAATTCCACTTTGAAATTGGACATAAATATTTGTCAATCTTTTGATATATATTGTTTCTTAAAAACACGCTATTTGTTGTGACAGTGGGAATTAATTATAAAATTCATTAATGAAACTTATATTTTTGTAATTTTTTAAAATAGACATCATTTTTGAATTCGGAATATCAATTATAGCTTAGGGTGAAATTTTGGCATTGTTCTGAAAAAATTCAATTTCTGATGAATACTGAAACCACTAAGTGGTAGTTAAAAAACTGATTTTTCATTTAAATGAAACATTACCACTTCTGTGATTTGATTTTCAAAAATCCGACATACATGGTTTTCATTAGGAAGTAAAATGTGGTTGAATGGGATTAAAATAATTTTTTGGTGAATAGTAACTTTTAAGTTTAATTAATCGGGATTAAAGGTAATTAGTGAAATTTAAGGTAAAAATTATATTATAAAAATATGAAAATACATTTACACTTGTCCTACCCCTATTGGATGAGTCATGGACGACCAAGAAAATCCAGAGATCAACTTGGGGACCCCATGGAGCCACTTTGGTAGGAAAATGACATTAAAACGTTTTATTTAATGTTAAAATAAAAATGTCACAAACATGAGTTGTTTTACAAAAACAATTTTTAAATGGGGTTATATAAGTCATATTTTTGACTATAAATATTCATTTGAAATCTAAAATGATTTACTACATCTTGATAATTGTTTTATAATTTTTAGACATTAAATAAATTAAATTATTTACGACGCCATGATGATGCAACGATTACCTCATTTATTAACGATTTAAATAAAATAAAAAGATAATGTAAAATATAAGACTTAAACTTGTCAAAAACCTATTGGATGAGTATATTTCAAACTCTTATCACCTTATCCTAGAAATATATAAGTTTGGGTCCTTTAAAATCCGAAACTCATTATATAATAGAGTAACATTTCACGACTTTCCAAGAGTGCCCCTCCTCTCCTCTTATAAAAGGCTCCCACCACCACCTCCTTATTCACACCTTCAAAGCCTTTTGGCTCATCCAAACTCTGCCAAAATACTCTCTCAACTTCCCTATCTTACTCTTAGAAGCCTCACTTTGGGCGGAATTCTTCCCAAGTAATCCTTTGGCTCAAATAAAAAAAGAGTTACCAGATTTTAAGGTAATGTCTCCTCTTATGTTATTTTGTATTATTTTGCTTCTCCAACCCCTTAAAATCCTTTTATTCCTTTCTTTTGTAACAAAACCATTATATTCAATATAATAGGATGTTTTTATATGAATTATTCGATCTACACTTACACTCACCTACATCTAATGGTTAAAGAACATACGGTTTCTCTGAATGACGAATTTCAGCCTCACGAAACGATGATTGTTCAACACTCATATAACACCTTAAAAGGTAGACATTAAGATCTAACTATATTTATATATGATATATAATATGTTTATGTTTTACTTAAGCTTCTGTATTTTTTATTTATGGCATAACTTTATGGTTTTCATTATGGGTAAATGCAATATTTTCATTTTAGGAAGTGCGGACTACCACCCCCTCAAAGTGACATGAATCGTTAATGCCATATGTGGGATGTATAAAGGATGGAGTAAATGTTATTATACATTATATTATACCTTTATATAATTATAACTTCATTCCATTAAATACAAAATAGAAATGAAGTAGCGTTCTTGCGTACGTACGACTTACCGTCTCCATGAACGGTGCATTTCATTTCTTGCCTCTAAATGTTATGTAATCTTATAAATGAATGTATATACTTGATATATATGATTTATATGATATCTACATAATGTATATAATTATGGATATAATGGATATTTTACCACATGAACAAAGTGTAATTATAAAAAGTTTATTTTTGACTCAAGTACCCAAGATCGACAAAACGAACGTTATTAACTTAAATAATTACATAATGTTCATAACAAGGTAATAAGTGATATAAAAGGAATAATGAACTTGAAAAATGTTATTAATTAGGTAGATATTAACTCTAGTTTATTATTCAGGAGGTTAAAGAGCGGTCGATTCAAGTCGGACACGAGGTAAGGGAACTTATTAACCTAATTTCTATTCTTTGGGTTAATCTCCTAATTTCAAATTATTTCATGATATTATTATGTCCTATCTTGTATTTTTTACTTCCTCTATGTGTACTTATAGTTAATACACATAATAGATCTATTTTATTTACAAAATGATCTTTGTAAGGGGCTTCGTCTCAATCTCCTTTCATTGAGGCATATTTTGTTTTATAAACAACTTTCTTTTATACGGTGTATAAACCCCTTTGACTTTTACTTTTATTCAAAAGGTTTTCTTTTATAATTATGTGATTTTTAAATGATTTCAAAAAAGAGTTATTTCTCTAAAATATATGAAAATCCAGTGCAAATGTATACGTATTTAATGCAAGCTTAAAAATGTTTTCAGAAAACCCAACTCTCGAGTGCGGTAGAGAGGAAGGGATTGGGCGTGGTCCCATCATGGTCTGTAATTAGTCGAGCAGTCTCAGAATTAGTTATTTTGTTTTAAGAAGCTTGCATAATGTTATCAAAAAAACACTGGAGTATATTTTAGCAATTTTAAACATAAGTATCTTCTAAAAAATTTCATCGGTAGGTCTCATGAGACAAACTAGTGTCTTGACACAAGGCCTTGATAAAATCTTATTTGTAGTCTTGAAACGAGGCCTTGGATACATGGCTATGATAGTCTGGAATTATGAATTCCATCATTATGAAAGTGGTTATTGTTATTACATGTGATTATTCTACTAGTAGAATATCCATATGAGTAAGTAAATGACATTATTGAATTTTATTTTTCCCATATTATGCTGAAGTTCAAGTTTAAAAAGGCTGTTGTTTTAGTTATAAATTACCTTAAATATTAATGTTTATTTATGAAAGCTTCTGCAATATTGTTATCCTTACTGAGAATATGAGCTCACCCCTTTCAATGTTTTAATATTTTCCAGGATGTGAAGAAGTATTTTATGAATGACCTGTAGGGATAGTCAGAGGAGGATATGAGTGTGGACTATGGAGGATTTGTTAGTGTAGTTTTCACATTATGATGTAATGTAACATTAATAAATGTATCTAGTGTTTCCAAGGCTACTAAACTAATCAGCCTTTTGAGACGTGATCATTTGTGATCATGCCAATGTTACGCAATAATGCACCGACTCTAGGTAAATGGGGTCGGGGCGTTATACCGAATGATTAAATTTATATTTTTCTATAAAATTAATGTAAGAACATGGATATTTCAGTATAATCATAGCACATTCAACACTTGGGATCAATTATATAAGGATTTTTATGATAGTTTTTTCTTATGTAGTTTATAGGATATCTGAGAAGTAAAATCACAAGATTTTATAAGGAGGAGGATTCATCATTCCATGGGTAATGGGATAAGATTTTGAAAACTCTTTTTCAATATACAAAAATTCAACTTCCTACCCATATTTTGATGGAATTCATATATGAAGGTATTTTATCATCACCTCATGAGTCAGATGACCAATAAGATGGTGGAAATAACACAGATAAAACCACTGAAGAGTTAATAAAATTACATTACACTATATATAAACTCATAACATAAATCATATTCATGAAATGATATCAATAAGGTTTTTAAAACTTTAGTTCTAGTTAGGAGATGAGATTCCATCTTCATAAAATATAGAAACATGTTCAGATTCTAAATCCCAGTGTATATATAAGTAATATTTTTTTAAAATGAATATTATTTTCTTGAATTAGTGGATGGGTAAAAATTTTATTATAGATTTTGAATGAAACTATGATAGTAAGAAAATCCTAAAAAGGTTTTTAGACATTGTTTTAGCCAATAGAGGTTTATTGGGTACTCAAGTGGGACTCAACGGATTTGAGTTAAGTTTCATAATCTTTTGGAGAAATTCTTCTAGGTTTCATAGATTGGACTACATGGTTTATAAAAATATTATGTATGTGTTGTTATGTTTGAGGATTTTTAAGTTCAAATTCTATAGCACATAGTTATTAGGAAAGGTTAAAGAATGATTTCGATTAAATCATATGGATATTGAGAGAAATTATGTATATTAATCTAGACGTGGCGGGTTTTGTGCATAGTTGCTGACAGGCCATTAGAAATGTTGCAGAGGTGTTTTCATGGTTGGTGTATGGTTTTCAAAACCATTTGAACCAACAATATGAGGTGTGTCTCCATGGGTAGTGAGGGTTTTGTGGATGGTGCACGGTTTAGCTAGCTGTGTAGACAAACTATAAAAATAATTAAATATTTAAAATTTTGGCTTTCCCTCCACATTTCATAATTGGGAATCTCTCACATATTCTTACCTCTTTTGTGTGAAACCAAGGGTCCTCTTACCCTTCCGTCATAATTCAAGACCAATAAATGATGGTTTATAAGGTATATTTAATTTCCAATTTAACGTATTTCTCAAACTATAGTGTCCACCATTAATCCATTGTGCCTATTATTTTAATTTACATCCCCTATATATAGGTTTCCATTGGTGATTACATTAGGGCATGGTGTAGCCACGCAATTTCAAGGGGCTTTTATTCTTCCTAGTATGCAGGAATCAAGAGATGTTGTCTTCGTTTGGTTTCTTGGTGACACAACAAGGTATTTCACTATTTAGAATCTTATTATATATTTCATCAATTTTTTTAATTTAATTGTTTAATAAATTATACAGGAATGATAATTTCTCTAATATGAGTTCAAAGAAATTCTATGAGTTGTTGGTGTGTGTTTGGCTACATTTTCAATGTGATTAGGCCACTAGTGAACATTTTTGTGTTTATCTTCTTTTTATAAATTAATTTTCATAATTATTTTAAATGATATGATTAAAATTTTGATATTTCTTAGCTTGGATTAGGGCCTTGGAATGTGGTTTGATCATGAAAAATATTGTTTGGAACTTGCGTGAGCGTTGGAGGATAATGTTGGACCTTAGACTTAAATGGAATGTTTGAAATAAAACGCAGGTAGTCTCAATAATTTTCCTTATGGTATTTATTATTTTAATTTTAATTTTTGGTTTATTGTCTCACCACTACGTTGATTTATGTGTTTAATGTAAATGAACCAAGTAAATAAAATATTAATTAATTTCAAAAATTAATTAATTATTTTAATTGATTATATAGAAATTCATCAACTTAGACGAACAAAGTTTTATGGCTTGATGGACCATGGAAGAGTTTTGTTTTCATTGCAGGTCAATGGACATGGCCCTTAACTTGGAACTTTCTCAGTCTAGGTGGATATTCTATAGGCCATTGATGATGAGTTAGGTGAGTAGACTGACCTATTTTTACTTTGAAATCCTAGATGGGTTGTGGGTTATCTTTTTGAAAATAACTTATATGGAAGATCACATGTATATGGAAAGGATGAACTGCCTTTTAGATGATGTGGAGGGATTTAATGTTTCATAGAAAACAAGTGTTATCCCAAGACCTGGTTCAAGATCAAGGACGTTTTTGTGGTTTCCTCTATAGTGTTAGGACCTAGGGTACCCAAGTGGGTTACCGAGTAACAGATCAACCCTGAGTGGGTTCATATGGCCTAGGAAGAGACAGTAAGAGGTGTCACATTAGAAATTGTATCAAACATGTAAGCCTTTATGGGATGTGATGATAATAATGGTTTTCGAATTCATCCAAACCCTAAAATTTAAATATAATTCAAGTGTTATCTATTATAAAATAACTGATACCCCAAAATAATTCTTGAGATTCATCATTTGGTACTGATGTGATACAATGGTATGGTATGGATACCCAGAGGTTATTCATTGGATCCATCCTTGGGCCTTATGTGATTTTGACGTGATAAGACATGGATAATTATTTTTTCATTGATTTCTGACATTTACCCCACAATCTAACTAATGATCCATGTGAAGAATGACTAAGACATCCAAATTTGACTATTGGTCTATATGGAAATCCATAGATTCCGTAGGTCCCTAAGATACCTATATTGTCTGGGATCCAGGCTCATATCACTGGAGGATTTTTTTTTAATAATGATTATTATTAGATTCCTAATCCAAAACTATGATATAGCCTATCGATCCTGATCATTTACTCATTCATGAATAGGATTCATTTGATACTAACATTTTACATAGTAAATTGTAATGTGATTTTTATTTACTAATTTCATGGTATTCTAGGAATCATCTTTAAGACTTTATTTAAACCTAGAGTTTGGAGATATTCCCATGATGCATGAGATATTCCCATTGGTCCATTTTTTATGAGTTGCTGGATATTGAGCCTATATATGAGGGATTTTTGGGTTACACTGGAATCTAATATTTATATTTTTTCATGATATCACGACATGATTAAAGATACATTGATATGGGTAAAGCAGATATGGATGATCGAGGTCAGGGAACTGAGGATTGATAATTGTACAGTTGGTTCATGGGTTTTAACAGTCCATGTAACATTCTAAGATAAATTATATCATTGGGAAAAATCCATTGTTATTTGTTAATTTTATTTGTTCTTCAATAGTATATTTATTTGTATTCATATTATCACATGGAAATGTAACTACATATATCGATTGATGTGATACTGCATTGATGGTTCCCTACTATGTTTTCTACTCACACCCTACTCGAGCCACCATTGCACATGATTACTTGAGTAGTACTCACATGGTCAATACCTAAACAAGTTTGGGGATATGTCCTAGGATTGAATGATTGATTAGAAAGATTTGATGATGTATGGAGATTAGGGGAAGGGTATGACTTTTTTAGTCATGGAGCTAGTGTCTTTTATTTCATTTCAGTTTTGAAATTGTGATCAACCTAGTGGGAGGTCATCCATTTTATGTATGGTATATCTCTTCATTCCTTTATTGAACTTCATTTACTATCTATCTTATTTATAACTACTCATTTCACATGTATTTTTTAGGATGGGTGCTATTTATCTATCTATTATTATACTTTAAACTCTAATATAGGGGGTGTGTCCTCCCCATGGCGCCTCCTTAAACTGTCATTGTTAGTCGTTATCCTCTAGAATTTGGGGAGGCCCGTATAAGGTCTTGTATGGAACCTATCTAAGGAACCAGTAATGCTTCCTAAAAACATGGATGTTACAAACTAGTATTATTTCTTGGATTTATCACATTCTTATATGTTTGGTTTGGTAGACTAGAGAAGTAGGGATGTGTTAGAGATTGGGATGGAACCGAGACTGGTGAATCATGGAATAATTTTCTAGTGTATATCCCAGTTACCTTGGGTATGAGATTGATGTTATCATTTTGTGTTGTTATGGTTATTTTGATTGTCACATGTAATGGAAAACATGATATTTTAGAATTATAATTTATGTTTTATGTATTTCTGGATATTTTACCATTGAAAAGATGCCATTTAATAGTTTTTTACTCTTGGATTATAGATTCAAGAGTTATCTCGGCCATGATATCAAGCCTGTACGGTTCTCATAGTATTGGTCTTTGAGTGTGATTTTTTTTACTGAAGAAAAAATATTAATAGTTTAATGTATAAACAACTCCTCACAAAAAATTTCCTTATATATTTAATTGATGAAATTCTACTCACTGGGACAAATAGTATATCTATATATTTCTGATGTTAGCTCTTATGTATTCTATGGTGAGATCAATGATGAATACAATGGTAGTGTGGTCATTATAATGAGGGATTAGTGGAGTCCGTGAATTTTAAGAACATAAATTTATTTCCTTATATATGAAACCCTTATGGATGAATTTTTTATAGGTTTGGTTTTTTAGTGTTCCATTAAAAACCTATACGGTGTTTTCACATATATGGTGGAATGTTATTCGACATAACGGAGTCATTTTTTGCCTTTCGCTTTAAATGGGTGGCATAATATTATTCCATTTTACTAGTGTGACCTGAGGTGAGATGTGATTTTTGATGGAGAATCCTTCTGTATGGAATCTCGGTGAGAGTCAATGCCCCAATGGGATGATGACTTGTCATAAAATTCCTGAACATTCTATATATAAGATCCAAGATATGGGTGCATGGGCATGTTGATTTCACGTATTGAGAAGGAAACAACATGAGATTTCAGTTAAGTTATGACCTTGTGATACTCGACTAATTGGTAATGGATGGAGACCTAGTGTCCTTTAGTTTTTGGTTGGACTGTAGTGAGTTTATTTTTAGTACTAGTTGAGGGAAACATATATATGGGGTAAGCTTGGACCTGTGGTCCCTCTAGAGGTGGTGAGAATGGTTGTATGATCACTTCAAAACCAATGCATGGGGATCCCATCTAGTATGTGATATATGAACAAGGATGCCTTTACTTCATGTTCAAATATCTTTTTTGCTGCCGCTTTGGAATATAAGGCACTAAGAGTGTCTCAGTGTCTAGGATAACCATAATGATCTGGATTGTTTTGGGGATTTACCATATTTACCTTAGTTGTTTCTTTGAATGTAGCGAGAGTGTGGATATTTGATGGTGTCATAAAATAATTTTGGTCGGTGGTTGATCAAGAGATGAAATCCATCATAGGAAATGTGATTGATTTTGGAGAGTAGTTTTATGTGATCTCTTGTTTAGGATGGTTGAAAATTAATGGATAATGAAAAACTCATTTTGGGGTTGTAAGACTCATGGGTGTGTGTGTTTGGTGTTGGATAGATTTTTATGGGAGTGTGTACTAGCTTAGTAGGATAAGATGAGAATGGTTTTCACTATTTTCACATGGTTTTTATTATAATTATGAATCTGAAATGGTTATCTGTGAGTCGTGGGATGATAGGGTTAACATCACTCCTACTATCTTGGTGACCTAGAGCTTCAAATGAAATAAATGAATTGCCTCTATAATGTGGTATGTTTTATTAAAGGATTGGGTGTGAAAGGGAACAAATTTTCTAGGAGTTGATCCTATTTAGTCTTTGGTAGGTTGATGTGAGTGTGGATTAATAGAAGAGAAACATGTGTTTGGAAATATAACTTAATGATTTTATTATCATGGAATATTATAAATAATGTTTCATAGTTGGGAGTGTAACAATGTTCATGAAAATAAAAACCTCAGGTATGATATGTCATCATAGTATGGGACTAGCCTTTGGATGGTCGTTCATAAATTTTGATTCTAGGGAGTAAATGGACCTCGGTAGACCTAGTTTCTTGAGTAATTCTAAGTACAAATTCATATAGAGTATCGATTGGATTCTGATCATGGCCATTGGTCTCGAGTTGGTTTTGAGGTGACTCAAACATGATCCAGTTGGTGGTTCATTAGTGCTCATGGTATAACACAATGGTGAAAATGGATGTGATGATTCAAATTTGGAACATCACCAGATATTGGTTATGGGATTCAGTGATAATTCATGGCTGATCACAGGACGACAAGGCCCAGAAGTACTCTTGATCAAGTAGTTGTTAATTAATTATTAGTTGGTGTCGAGGATTCTTGAAAAGTGTCAGCTAGAGGAGGTATAACTGATGTTTTCACATTTGATCAGATGTAGTGAATTGGTAACTACCTCAAGTTTATCATGAGGATACCTAAAATATATTGGTATAAGAAATTTTGATAGTAGGTCTCATTATGACTCAACATTGTCCTTTTTGAGATATGATATTTGGTAGGGAGTACAATAACAAATATGTTTAGTTGGATTATTATTTTATTGTGTATTGAAATAGAAGGGTAACTTGGAGAACCATATCTAATTTTTAAAAAATGGATTCCAGTGTGGTCTTGTGGTCTAGTGGCATTAGTGACATGGTTTGGTATTTTTTAATTAGAAGCGAGTTTCATGATTCGTGTATAAATGTGATTTTTTGATGGAGAATGGATGAAAAAAATAGTTCAAGAAATGTATTTTTATGGCTAAAAATACTTATTAGGTATGAGAAGTGTTATGCGGGGATATTTTAGGACCTCATTTCCATACGAGTTGAAAATTCAAAAAGGAATTTGAATTTTTGAATTATTGGATTTTTCAAATTTTTATATGATATTAGGAATGGAATTATGAGAGTTATAACATCGTAAAATGATGTCTTATATGTGTTTTTAGCCTCATGAGGTACCTCAAATACTCAAGAAAGACTTATGGTATTATTTTAAGTTTCATAGTTTTTGGAGAACTCTATCTAAGGTGTATGGCATGGACCACATAATATAAAAAAAAATTATACCCATACTAAGTATGAGTTTTAGTACAAATTATATATCTCAAAATTCATTTTCATAGATATACCATGATTTGAAGGAAATAATTGGGGTCATAATGGAAACTGTGCATCTTAGTCTAAACATTAGGGTCTTGGTTAATTGTTTCAAGAAAATATTGTGCTATGTTGTTGAGGTGTTTGCACTATCAACACATAGTTTGGAAAACCATGTGGACTAACTATGTGAGGTGTGTTATATTTGTAAGTGAGGGATGCATAGTCATTCATTGTTTGGAACATTGTGTATATAAACCATGTGAATCATTAAAGATTAAAAAATTTTGATTTTACATCATTATTTTTTTGAGGGAAGCCCCTTTTTCTTCCACCCTCTCTCACACATAGCCAAGGCGCCTCTCCCCATTTTTACATCTTCAATTACTTTAAAGGGTGTATTCTAAAGAGTTTTTAATTTACAATTTATGGTATTTCTTATATTATTTTGGCATGTGTTAATCCCATATTAATTATATTATTAATTTCATCCTCTCTAGCAAGGTTTTGGGTGACGATTCCACTAGGTCATTTGAAAATCAACTGATTTTGAAGGGTATTTCATTCTACCTATAATGAGGGAATATTGAGATGTAATTTTCACATATTTTCTCAGTGATTCAATAAGGTATGTCAATATTTTTTATTTTCATAATTTTTCCAAAAGTTTAATTTAAATAATTTTTGAATCAATGTTGCATGTTACGTATTTTTCTAGTATGAAGGTTGGGGCATTCCATGATCCATTATAATGTATTTAGTTGTGTTTTAGATGTGATAGGTCCATCACTGAGATTTTCTTTGATTATTATCTTTTTGAAATTAATTTATATATTAATTTTAAATTTTATAATAGATGTTTAGTGTTTCTTGGATTGAGGTAGGGTCATGGAATATAGTGTGAGCTTGGAAAATCTTGGATAGACTTTGGGAGGGCCTTGGGAACTACTATTTCCCAATATAAATAAATAGAAAATCTATAAATAAAATTTAGACTGTATGTGTATATTATCGTGTGGTATTTATTCATTTTATTTAGGATTTTGGCATGTAGTCTCATTACTGAGGTGGTCGATGTCTGAAATTTTAATGAATGGAATAATTAATTTTTTAATTAATTGGTTTCAAATAATTAACTATATAAATTAATTAAATTGAAATTCCTCAACTAGGATGTATATGAAAACACAAAGTTTTTATATAAATTATTTCATTATTTATTACAAAAAGATACAAAAAATACAATCTCCAAAGATTGAGAAGCCTTTTGAATTTGGTTAATTAAATACATATCACAATTACACGAAATAGGGATATAATGACATTATTTAAAACTCCAAAACATGCCCCCAAATTCCATTTATCTTCTTATATTTCATCAGATAACCTATGGATGTAGATAATAAATGAGAGATCTATAAATGTCATTAAGGGAATGATCAATGATTAATATGAAGTACAGAAGGACATATAAGTTAATCGGTGTATCATGGTGACATAATGGGTGATAATCATATTCATGGATGTCAAATCATGGCATAATATGGTAATGTAAAGGAATCATAATAATGTGGAAACAACATAAAACCTAACATCATAAGAATAAATCAAGGCTAACCATTGAGAAATAATATTATATTATACTGATAATAACACATAGTGAACCTTAAATGGTATCTAGTTACATTAAAACAATTCTAAATGCATTATAGAACTACATAATTTAGGTCCCACTCATCACATTCATATTGTGTTCAGCCGTTTTTATGCCACAAAGATCATAAAACATCAGAACATCTTTTACCACATTTAATCCCTTGATTAATGAGAGTGGTTTTCATGCATGTAAGAATCCATGAAATGAATGATATATAAATCTAGGTTAATACCGGTGAGTTTAAATTGGGATGGATATTCAGGATACATATGTTTGGTCTAGAAAATCATTGTATGATTTTGGAAGCATAATGAGTGAATATAATGGTTCATGGAAGGGTTTAATGAGATCGATAGGTGGTCTATCATTACATGGTAATCATATGTATAGTAATATAATGTGTAAAAACATATTAAAATCTAAAAAATTTGAAATGAAATAGAATATTATAATGAAAGTACATAAATAAAAAAGGAAGAGGAAGGAATCTATTACCTTGCGAGGGTGATTCCAAAAATTAGGAGGGGATTCCAAAGATATTTTGAACATCTAGGGGGAATTTAGATAGGTAAAATTATATTATATTCATGTGCAATGGATTTTTAGTGAATATGAATGGTACATTGGATTGGTATTTATAGAAAAAGAGAATTTAATTCATTAATAATTTCTAAATGTATGTTTTGGACACTTATTAATAAAATAATCAAAACCAAAACCCTTACCATTGTTTCTACCAAAGAGGAGTGGTTTTTAATATTTTATTTGGATGAGAACTAAACCCTTTAAATAATACTATTCATGATGTGTAAGTGTGTCATTTTAATAAAGAATTGATTTTAAACCCCTAAAATATAATATAGGTTTTGTATGATTCATTACATGTTTAAAAAGTTAATCAAATAACTTCAAAAAAAAAATTAAATATGAAATCTACTTTTTGGTCATGGATACCTTTTATTGTATTCATTACATAACTTTTGGGATATTATGATGCCACAAAATATATAGTATATTTAAACCATATTTAATTATTAACAAAAAATATATTTTCTCAAAAAATTAAAAAATCACAATTGGATAATTTAAACATTTTAATTTTAAAATAATATTCATTTTAGTAAAATTATTTTATAAATATGATAATTTTCACTTCTAAATGAAAACTTTTATTTATTGTAAATTCTATTTTTTATGACACATAAAACATTCTAGACCTTATAAAAATGTAATTAGACGTCATTAAATTTTATTAACATTTATATGTAAATAAATATTATTTAATAGTAATGTTTCTGGAAAATATAATTTATTTAAAAATTGTTGATTTTATCCAAAATAGTGATTTAATTGAAACAATATATTTCTTAAAAATACATCTTTGGTTTCATTATATGAAAATATTTTTTTAAAGTCATTATATAATCATATATATAATGTAATAATGAAAAGGGTGAAAATATTCATTGTTTTATTAAAAAAGGAAAATTTAATAATTCATACTACTATGTTCTAATTTCATAATCCCTTATTTCACTAGAATACATCCTATGGATAAGGTGTTTGATGGTGGTAGTTTCTTGTGGTGGCTCAGTGAACATATTTTTGTAGGTGGTCTTGATAATCTTAAAGTCCCCACATTAATGGTTTCTCTATTGTTTTACTTATTGAATCTCGTCTTGGGATTGGACAAGGGAAACTATCAATGATGTCATCTCCCTTGGAAGTTCTAATAAATGGGATTCAAATGGTATAATACTACTACTCAAGGACATTACTTATATCTTATATGTCTATTAGATTTTATCATAACCCTTAATATATAATAATATTAATGTTCATTGTAGAAAGACTATATAATCAATTAATACAATTCTTAACAAACTTTCAACCCTTTCAAAAAATTATGGATATATTTTATAATGGTCAAAAATAACAAAAGAAATATATCTCTTGTGTTTTAAATAACAACATTACTTAATAAAAAATTTATTCATTCATAATGAAATTTCATTTAATAATATTGGCTTGTTACATTCTCCCTCCTCCAAAAATGATTCCATATAAATTTTATTTTGTAGACATAAACAAATGTGGGTGCTTCTATTTCATCACCTCTTCTGGTTCCCATGTTTCCTCCTCAATATTGTTGTTCCACCATAATACATTGACCAGGTGAGTTGTTTTGTTTCATAGAACATTGTCTCCATGATCTGTAGTCTCGACTGGGTACTACTCATGTGAAAGATTATTCCCCAATGGTACCATATCTGGATGAAATACTTGTGAGGGCTCTGAAATAAACATCCTTAAGAGGTATACATGGAACAGATCATTTACTTGAGAGAGGTTTTGTGGGAGTGATACTCGATAGACCCTAGGTCTAATGATATAAATGATCTCAAAGGTTTTAATGTATCTAGTACTATGCATTCCAATTTTTTCAAACATCATGAAATTCTTCTAGGGTGATATATATAGTAACACACTATCTCCAGCTTAAAACACTAGGTATTTTTTATGATTATTTGGATTGATTTTCTAACCAATTTATGAAGAATTCATATGATGTTGAATGGTTTGAATCTTCTTTCTCATGTCTTGGATAAAATCATGTCCCATAAATATCCACTCTCTAACTTTATACCAGCATGTTGTAGTATAACACATATTCCCATTAAGATCCTCATAAGGTTCTATTTTAATGCTAGAAGAGAAATTTTGGTTATTTTAGAACTCCATTATGGGAAGGTATTAATCCCAAAATACGTGAAAATCCATTGAACGAGATATCATCATATCTTGTAGTGTTTAAATGGCTGTCTCAAATTAATCACTATTCTAAGGGTGATAAGAATTACTAAAACTCATCTCTATATTCACCAAATAATGAAAGATTCTCTCAAACATGAAGTTAATACTAGGATTGTGATCAAATACAATGGAGAGTGGCACTCCATATAGTACTACAAATTATCTTATATATATATATTAGTGATTCAGTAAAAAGATAAATCTCCATTGAGAGTAATGAAATGAATTGACATTATATGGTTATAAACTACCACCCAAATGGAGATATTAAATATATATTTCAAAGGGAGTACTATGATTTCATCTATGGTTATTATTTACTATTTAAATACTAGTATGGTAAATGATTTCATCATACCCATATCCTTGTGTTATTTCACTTTTAATTGTTTTCATACCAAGCATCGTGATACAAATTCTTCAATATCACTCTTCATTTTATCCCACCAAAAGTTTGGATCGGAATCTCTGTATATATTAGTGATTCATGGATGAATATTAATGGATGATCAATATGTCTCATAAAAAAGATCCCTCTTTAGTTAGAGTTTTTATGGAACATATATCTGGTATCCAATCCATATTAATCCAACATTATCAAATATGATATTTGGAATATATTATACCATTCTATATATCTTCTTATCTTTTTTTTGGCCATCCTTGAACTTTTCATGAATGTATTTTTGAGTTGTTATTTGATAATTTTATGATGAAATTAATTTTATGATTCCCATTTTCATCTATTGAAAGTCCAAGAATATTTGATACTGTTAAAACATCATCATGGATATGGTTACATGATCATTCTTATGTAGATAATATTCCACATTGATCACTATACAAGGATGGTAAAATATATAATAGTCATGATCTGTGATTAGTTCTATCCACCTTTATTGGTTTATGCTGAGAACATTTTTTTGAATATATACATTAGGATATTATAATCCATATATATTTCACACTTCTCCCAATTTTGGTAATTTTTACAAATAATCAATGTAAAGATCTCTATGGCCAATTCTAGATCATGTGTTTGAAATTTTTTCTCATATATCTTTAATTGGATAGAGACATATGTTATAACTTTACCATTATCCACGATTACACAGCCCAATAATTTTTTGGATGCATCACTATAGATCACAAATCCTTCCCCAATGGTTAGTAATGTGGGTATAGGTTTGGATATTATCCACATTTCTAACTCTTTAAAGATCTCCTCACATTGATTGGTCTAAAAAATATTCACTCAATCACTATATAACATGGATAGTGGGTTTGAAAAGTGCGATATTTTTCTTTCAAATCGATTATAATACCTATCTAATAATAGAAAAATATAGATCTTCAATATTGATGTTTTTTAGGCCATCATAAAATTTTGACCTTCTATGAAGGGTCCATATATATCACATTTTTGGTAATAACATTCACCATGAATGTCACATTCTCCATCCAAAATTGGCATTGATTGTACTTCACGTATAACGTTTCCTTTCACAAGGTCTTTATTAAAGCATAAAATAATCCTTATGTACCTACATGATTTTGTAGTAACAAAATTCATCTATAAATACATCTATAATGTTTCTGGGATAATCACTTAAAAGTCAATTCATTAATTTCATGAAGATTTTTGGAGAAGTAGTAAATCCAAATGGTATCACTATGATCATAAAGTGTATGTATCTTGTACCAAAAGAAGTCTTGGGGATATAATCCATTCTTCACCTTTACTTGAAAATATCTCAGAGAATAATCACATTTAGAGAAGTATTGTGGTCATTTAAAAGTTATCAACTCATGGAAGAGGGGGTGTTTTCTTTATCATGAATGGTTTGATCTCACAATAAAAAATGAATAGGCACATTGACCTATCCTTTATCATGATAAAAATGATTAGTGCACCCCATGGTGACGGATAGGGTCATACAAACCCTACATATAGATTATATTATAGTTGAATCTTCATATCTCCAATTTAAATAGTGGACATTATATATATAGTCTAGGATATTGGAAAATCGTTGGATATTAGTCTGATTAATATCTCAACCTCTCAGCTAGGAGGATAACAAGTAAATTATTTGGGGATCACATTAGCATAATACCTTATAATGGGAATTTCATCAAGTATTACCTTTTTTATAACCTCAATCATTTACATTTGATACACTTTACCATATGGTAGTGATATCAATTATTGATATGATTATTCCAAAGGATATCCATCCTTCTCCTTATTTTCTTATAGAATCATAGTCTGATTCATGATACGCATGAAGATTTCCTTCTACCCAAAAATTATATTGTCTCTATAAAAGGAAATACAATTCATACCCAAAATAAAATCAACCTCTTCTAAAAATGTATTACAATATTCACTTTGAAATTTAGCTCATGAATACTGATAAGGGTGAGGTTATATAATTGGGATGTAATAATAAGAATATATATTGTTTTAACTAACAACTTGACTTTTATGTATTAGTGAACTAGTTCTCATATACTTTCTGTTTTACTTTAGTCCTTAGAGGTTGTTTTCATCTGGTATCTTTGAAACCCCATAGCTTAGTGAATTGGTTCTCATAGTATCCTTTTTCATTGAAATTGAAACACTGGACAATATTTTTAGGGGTTAGTAGGTCATTCCATTATACCACCACATTGTTAGGTTTCTCCCATTATTATTCTTTATCTTAGTTCTCTACCCTTACACACCTAAATAATTTCATTTTGTCCTTCAGGAAATTTTTAAGATACTTATTACCACACTTTTGAAGAATGGGATGTCAGACTTTATTTACAGCATTAGATTTTTTCATTTATCCTTCAAAATTAATCCTCATTTTTTGATTTCTATCTCCATAACCAAGATACTATTGAGATTCATCGATACCTATTTTGAATTCGATGGAGAATTGGAAAATTTCTTTATAGCTTTAAAATTATAAAATTTACAAGGATTTTCCTTGGATTTTCTTTATCCCACTAAATAAGTGATAAAATTTACTTTTGGCGTCAATTATAAAGGAAAATTTGTATCATGAAATACCAATGAAGTTTTCCTCCTATGAGCTGGTCATTTCATCCACCATTTTATTAAGGCTAAGAAACTCCATATCCATTTTAATTCAGAGTGTTCAAGAAGAATATTTATTAAAAAAACATTTTCATAAAATCTTTTTAGTTTATCTCTTTGATATATTCCTTAAAACTCAAATTCTTGATCAAATTTAACCATTGGATATATTCTCTCACCATGTAATAAACATTTATCATGGCCTTCTATTTCATAGAGTATTTTTAGTGTAGAGAATATATTTTCAATGGAGTCGATCCGTTGTTCGATGATTAAGGGATTTTGAGATCCATTGAATGTCAGAATTCTTTGTCCCATAAAGGTACCAATTGTAACTTTCACTTTCATAGGTGGATATGGGCGTTCCTAATGATTTATGTTTCTATTAAAAACATGAGTTAATCTATTTATTATTATCATGATGTTCTTAACTCCTACTCTCATCAGGTTGGGAATATCATTTGGTCATTCATCTTATTTCCCATCACATTGGTTGTGGACACAATTCCACTTATTTTTAGCCATTAAATAAAATAAAGGTAAAATTGGGTGTGATGATAGTAAAACTATTAGGCATATAAAAAGGAATCTATGAACATTTAAGAGATAATTATTAAATAACATATAAACGTTAACTTATGAATTTCTAAGTTTAAATTTATAATATCCACAATATATTTCCTAACATTAAGTTTGATATGATTTTTTCCCTTCATAATGGATTATTATGATCTTGTGAATTTACATAAGAATATCTAAAGGGAGTATTAAACCAGTTGTATAGCGAGGAACATTTATCATGTATGAGGTAATGATTTTACAAATTCATAATTACCCATTTAGAAGGTTATTACCCCTAATTATAACTTTTTCAGAGTGACATCCACTAGTTTTATCCAAAATGGGATATCATTAATTGCAAACCACTCACACTCTAATTTACCAAAATTTATGGATGTTTTCTTATGTTTAGTCGGATCCCTATTATTTTTACAATGGGTGTCTTATCCTAATCGACAAAAATAACTAGGCCTTTCTCTAATACCAACTATAACAACCCAAAATTTTTATACACATTATTACATTATTTATTATATAATGATACACTTAATGCATTCCCAAAAGATCTAGAGTCCTAATGTAGTTTTTTTAATTATATATATATCACAATAACCTAAAACAAGAATAAGAGGTCTTTATTTTAATCTCTATAACATTATCTTAATTTTTTTGATCTTCTAATACTATATGGGATAACCAGGAGAAATACATATGAATGGGGTGAGATATAAAGCCCATTAATGGAATCATAAAAGGATTACATAAAGTAATGTATTATATATAAGGCAAGGGGCATAAAATTGTGACCTAAAAGGAGATACTAAAAAAATTATTATCGAAGTGTGATATAAGATGACAAAATTAGGGAATTATATGAAAGTTGAAATTAAATAAAACCTATCATCATCAGAATAAGTCAAGGACAACCTACAATGAATAAAAACATAGTGTTATTAGTATAACCACTTGCGCACCATTCATGGTATATCATGAGACAAAAAAGATGACCCAATGTATTGGAGGGATATATATGTTAGGTCTCACATATCTCATCCATATCATGTATATACTTTTTTGTTCCACATAGATCATGAAACAAAGGAAACATATTTATCACTTTTAATCACATTATTAAGTGGTCTGGGATTCATACATAGAATTCCCCAATCAATTAATTATTTGTACATCAACGTGAACAACCTTATCTAGATATGGATATGGGTATTAATAGTAAAAAACGTTGTCATAGAAATTCATAAGATAATTTCAACAGCATAACGGCTGTACATAAAGGTACCTAGAGAGGTATAATGAGTGTTTAAGGTGTTATAAAATTTCTTGGTAATTATAAGTAAAGTAAATGGATGTGTAAAAAACATTACAACATGAACAATTAAAAATAAAAAGACTTAGTATAATAAATGTACATTAATAAAGAGGAAGAAGAGAGAATCCCTTAACTTGAGAGGGTGCTTATAAAATCTTAAGAATATCATCTTAAGTGATTGGGAACTATATGATAGGGATTTAGAGAGTAATTTTTAGAAGAAATTAGTGATAAATAGGTTTTGAGTGAAGAGTAATGGTAGTGTGTGTTTGTCTGTGTTTATAGTAGAAGAGTGGGGAATTCTTATTAATTTCTAAACAAACGTTTTCGACTATAAGTGATAAAATAATCAAAACCACAAACATTACCATGGGACTGGCCTATGGTTTCAACAAAAGATGATTATTTTTCAATATTTTATTAGTATTGAAAAATAAATAATTAAAATAATACAATTCATGATTGGTAATTGAGTCATGTTCAAAAGGAACTCTTTTTAAAACCCCAAAATATAATATTAGTTTTGGAGGATTCATTATAAGATGGTAAAATAAATAAAATTAAATAAAACAAGTTATTTTAAAGTTGAAATCTATTTTGGGTAATGGATTTATTTTATAGTATTTATTGCACCACTTTTGGAATATTATGATGTCATTATACATAAAATATACTTATGTAATATTTAATTTTTAAAAAATAAATATTTTATCCTTGGAAAAAACGAAAAAATAACCATTAGATAATTTCAAAACTTTGATTTTAAAATTCATATTTATTTTACAAAAATAATTTTCTAAATTCCATAATTTACATTTTTAAATAAAAATTCTTATTTATTAGAAAATACATGTTTTATGAAACAACTAATTTATAACCCTTATAAAAATTACATTGGAATTCCTTAAATTATTTTTTCCTTTATAATTAAATAAATATCATTTAAATAAATTATTTCATGAAAATATCACTTATTTAGAAAATAATGAATTTATCAAAATGAGTGTTTTATTTGAAACTATATATTTTCTAGAAATAATAATTTCAATTTCTTCATATCAGACCATTGTTTTTATTAGCCGCAATATATAATCATGTGTATAATGAAATAATGAAATTGGATATATATAATAATTCTTTTTAAAAAAAGGTAAATAGGAAAATTCATACTAATAGAGTTCTATATTCATAACCCCTTATTAAAACAACATATTCCCTATGGGTAAGGTGCGCTATGGTGGTACTTTCTTAGGGTGCCCCAGTGAACCCAATTTGGGTAGTGATCTTGATAATATTGAACTTATTTGATAAATAGTTTCTCTCAGTTTCAATTGTTGTATCCTATATTGGGATTGGTTAAAGGAAAATACCAGTTATTCCAACTCCCTAAGATACTCCAACAAATAGGCTTCATAGGGTACGATCCTTCTGGTTGAGGTTGTTGCTTCTTCCTTCTATTTCAATTAGATTTTACTTTAACCCTTAAGATATAAAAATTATAACAGTCATTGTAGAACAATTATATTATCATTGCTTATAGTGTTTAATAGTCTTTTAATCCCATCATGAAATTATGTATATATTTTATAATAATATAAAAAACTAATGAAATATATTTCAAGTGTTTTATATAACTATGTTACATAATAATGTATTTATCTATTCAAAAATTAATTTCATTTATAAATTTATTATTGGTTATAATGAAAAAAGTTCCTTAACTTGAGTTTTGTTTAGCCTTGGGGTATAGACCATAGGATATTTATGATGGGTTAGGTGAGAGAACAAAACCAGTAATACATTCATAGAAAATATGGGTCATGGGACATATGTTTGATTATTTCCTATATGGTGAACCCCATGTTTCTGATAGTGTCGTACTGCCTTGATGATGATGTTACATGATGTAGTATTCCCCATACATTGATCTTCAACCCAATATATCGATCATTATTGATGATCCATGTGGGTGTTCCAGTGTTGTTTTATGACCTTGATGACTCCAGTGGATGCCTTAGTAACTCTCTGACCCAATATGGGAGTGTATTCCCTAGGTATATAGGGTAGCAAGTGTCACATTAGAACTCACATTGAACATTTAATCCTGATGGTGATATGATGATATGAATGGGTTCATTGTTTGACCAACCCCTAAATTTTTAATAAACATAATCTGTTATTTTGGATGCATTGATTGATGCTAATACATAATTTTTGATATTCAACCTACGGGCCTGATGTAATGTGATGGTATTGTATGGATTCCTAGATGTCTATCATGGGATATGACCTCGGTTCGTATGTGACACTAATTTGTTATGTCTTGGATAGTGATGTTTTTGTGGATTAAGGGTTTATATTCTAGGATCTAGCAGTTGACCCATTTGAATAATGCTCAAGACATTGGTATTAGACCTCAGTTATACATGAGATGCCCTAGAAACCACAGGTCCCTAGGATACATAGCTTTACTTGGATCAAGATGCATATAATTGGGATATTTTTTTATTGTGATTACTATGATATGCCTTAGCCAGACCTAGTATTCAGCTGATCAAGCCTGGTGATTTACATATTCTAGATTGGGATTCCAAGGATACCTAATATCATTCCATATTTCATGGTGACATGGTGAATTATTTTTATTTAGTAATTTCTTAGGATGCCCTAAATCTTCCATGATCCATTATTTAGATCTATAATTTAGATAGATTCACAGGATTCCTAATATCTTGTTGTTGGGTAATTGATTATAAATTTTTTATCATTGAGCCTACATATGAGGTATTCTTGGGTTACATTAGGATTCGATATTTATATGGTTGGAATGATATCCCGATTTGATCAAGACACCTTGTCACTATTAAAATAATTCATAGATGATTGAGGTCAAGGGTCTATGTATCCAAAATGGTATGGTTAGTTCATGGTTTGGAATAGTCCATGTGGCATACATAGATAAATTTCAGCATCCGGACAAATGATTTATTTTTTGTTTATTTTATTTTTGGTTAAATATTTATTAAATTAATATTGAACATGTCGCATATACCTGTCACTTCATATATTAGTTGGTACATGACTACATTGATAGTTCCCTACAATGTTTTGTACCCACACCCTACTCAGTCCACCATTACACATGGGTACCCAAGTATCTCTCACATAGTTATTTCAAGAATAGGTTTGGTGCTAACTCTTGAGATTGATTGAGTTGATGGCATGAATGATCTTAGGAGATCAGGATATGGTGATGTGTGGTGTAGGAATGGATCCAGCTTTTAAATTTCGTTTCTGGGATTGTATATGAGACCTCCAAGATGGAGTTCAATTGTTGTATGTATGGCATGGTTATATGGTCCTTCATTACATTTCATTTATTATTAGTCATGTATATGTTTACGAATTCCACATCCAATTTTTCAGAATGGGTGATAATTAATTATTTTTTATTATTCTACAAACAATGATATAGGTGGTAAAGCCTCCCAATGGTACCACCTTATACACTCACTACTAATTGGTAACCTCTCGCATTCAAGGTGGAATGCTAGAGGTCATACATAAAATATGGCTGGGGCACAATTTGTGTGGCATCCATTCTAGGTGTAACATCTAGATATTTTAAGATATATTTCCTTTTAAATAAATCTAATTTCTTCAATAGCTTATGATACATCCAAACTAGAATCTAAATAAACAATAATAAAATATATTTATATAATATAGTCGTAAAATAGGAAAAGTGAATGGGAATAAAAAAAATTTGAATATTTTTTATAAAGGTTTTATAGAAATATAATATATTAGTATATAGGCACTCAAATTTTAGTATAGTCTTTATATGCTTCAAAAACAAAATTTTACTCAAAAAATAGTTTTTATTTAATTTTTTGATAAAGATATATAATTAATTTTTTCTCTTCTAGAAAACTAATATGAGAAATTGAATTTTTTTTAAATTGGCATGTAAAATATATCTAAGAGGGAAATTTTGAAAATTTTCTAAAAAGATTTATTTTTCAAATGAAATGTGAAAATATTGATATTTATTGAACTTTTTTTAATGAATTTACGAAGTTATATATTATTTTAAAAAGGTTTTATAAGTAAAATTTACTTATTTATACTATTAATTATCTAATTTATGGAATTTTACTTAAATTTATATTGTTATAAAAATGTTTTATAATTAGGAAAGAATTTTTCTAGAAAACTACATTTCGTCATGTTTTGCGGGCCTAATTTAAAATTATATTCTTTAATTTCATAAAATAAAATTCATATGTGTAATAATAATAATTAATATTTTTAATAAGTTAAATTTAATTTTTGGCCATAATATATACTAAAAATAGTTAAAATTTCTAATCATGGTTAACATGAAAACAGTTTTACTGAGGGTTAAAACAAGAGATAATGGTAGGTTTTCTAGTTAAAATTTTCTAAAACCTAATATATATATATATACCTTATAATATACAAAAATATAATTTCACTCTATTTTAAATTTTTTTATCAAGTCTAAAATTATTATATTTTAACTTCTAAGAGATTCTAACTCTGTCCCCCCCCCACTTATAAAAAGTAACCATTCTATTCTATTATTTACATGGAATTGATCGATCTAGATCAACAAAACACTACACAATTCTATTTTAAATGTCCCTATACACTAATTAGTGGAGTTGGTATTATTAAATTTTTTAAATCCTATTCTATGCATCTATGGACTTCTAGTGTAGAGCATATGTAGGAATCAAGTCCTCTTCTGAGAAACAAAGTATCACAAGTTCGATGATCTAGTTTCAGGTTAGATCTAGTTTGTGTGTTTCTTGGAGTTGGTATTACAAAGATATTCTCAAATATAATCATTGATATCCCAGTGAATTCTTCACGTGTTCTTCAGATGTATTGAGTTTCATGTGTCGGTTGATTTCTAAAGAATTCTCGGGCTTCTTCGTTATCATGAACTCTTCTTTCTAGGCCACACTTCTCTTTTTATTCATGGAGTGCATGTATTAGAGCCAATATGATGCATGTATTCTGCACCTTATACCTCGTACTGCAAGGTGACATGTCTACAACAAATTATTAATTATGTCAGTGCATTTAAAAGACTCAAATATGACCGTTAGAAGTTAAATTGAAAAATGAAAAAATTTATTGAATAACAGTGTAAATTTCTGTCTGGAAATAGTGTCTCCATGAAACATTGTCTCTATGAAATAGTGCCTTCGTGAAACTATTTCTCCATGAAATTATGTCTCAATGAAATGGTGTCTCCTTCTTTGAATTTTGAGTGGTGAGATAGTTATGATGGAATATTTGTATAGATATCAGAAACTGGTAACATAGATGTGGTGTCTGGTCACGATGTTTGGGTCACTGTGTCTGGTCATGGTGTCTGGTCATGGGGTCTCGGTCACGGTGTCTGGGTCACGGTGTCTGATCATAGTGTCTGGTCACAGATTTTGGGTTACAGTGTGTGGGTCATGGTGTCTGGCCATAGTGCAGAGTCACGGTGTCTAGGTTACGGTGTCTGGGTCTAGGTGTCTGGCTCACGGTGTCTGGTTCATGGTGTCTAGTTCATAGTGTCTGGTCCCGGTGTCTTGGTTACGGTGTCTGCATCATGGTGTCTGGTCACGGTGTCTAGTTCGTTTTCCAGAAACACTCAACCAGTGGAGGACTCACAATTTTTAGACTTACCCAAATATCTATATACATTCTTAAACATTGATATTCATAGAATGGATTATACTTAATCATTTATCAAGGAAATCCATTATAACAAAAATTAGAAGTAGTTTACAATAATCGAACATATAACATAATATATTGGATAGGTTTATTTAAAGAATAAATAACCAACCATCTTTACACATTGTATGAGACATATTAAATTGGATTTTTGTTCATTAAAACATGATTAACACATGAGGAGTCCAATAATATCCCCCTCTTTTATGATCACAAATCATGTGAGTAAGATATCAATTCATAGTGAATGTGTCTTTCCCTGAGTGTGTAGTTATGGTGCAAGTCAATTTAGAGTGCATGTCTCTCCCCCTTTGAGTATTATCAAAAAGAGTACAAAATTAAATAATAGAGGAGAAAATAAAGGATAATATTGTATTATATGGATAAAAAGTTTCACTACAAACAGGAAGCAATAAAAATACAACAACATCTCTATCAAAAGATGATATTATCTTTTATTCATCACTAGTTGTCTTATATTTTCCATCAGAAGTTGAATCACTAGAATCCATAGAATAAGATGTAGAAGTGGAAGAAGGAAGTGAACCAACTGATAGAGAATTTAAAGGGAGTCCTTCAAAAATAGAGGGGGTCAAGGTAGGTGTGGTGGAAGACCGAGGATAGTTTTAGTCAAGGATAACAAGTCTAATCTGACTTAGAGCCTAAGAGATAGGCATAGAAGTTGAGGCAAGGGTAATGGATGAGAAACTAGGCAAACTAGGTCTCAGAGGTGCAGCTGTAGGAGCCATAATAGTAGTGCTCTACTCATGAAGATAAGGCCTCAAAATCTTGATGAAGCCAGCAATAGTCTTAACACCATACTGTATCACTTTCTCAAAGCATCCATGTTCTCCATGAACATGTCATATATATTTATAGATATCCACAAAATGTGGAGATAAAAAACTAAATTACACCATTCATGGAGACAATAGACTATACATACAGATGAACATTGTTTTCCCTTTTTAATGGATGGAATAAAATAAAGGTAAATAACATTAAATAATTATTATTTTATCATATATTTCATATATATATTCCTTAAATATATATATTTTAATAGAGATGTAATGAATAAATGAAAAAATAATCACATCACATCATGGAGGAGGTAGTAAACATGTACACACTAACGACATTTTCATTTTCAAATGGATTGGAAGGTGTTGTACTCCTTATATATTAATAATTTTTTAATAATCGTAAATTATATTTCATTTGTATCAAATCTTGTGTATTTATTGTTGGTTTCTTTATGTTTTAAATAAACCCATCCAATATCTTATGTGCTATGTATGATTACTATAAACTAATTCTAATATGTGTTATAATGGATTTCCTTAATAAATGATTAAGTCTAATCCATTATATGAATATCACTATTTATGTTTGTATACATATATTTGGCTATGTGTCATGGATTATATTCAGTGATTCCTTTATGAATCATATCTTATGATCTAGAAATATTTATTACATGGATCAAGAATATGATCAATGTTATGTTGGGCATGGTTTTAAAATGATAAGCTATTGTTCTCATACACATTTCATAATTTTTTGCTTAAGTGGTCGTTGAGACCTCCCTTATTTAACATTACTGATTATCTGGGCACACCATTTCTTTTTTTCTCCAGGTTATGAGGAAATTTTTTTAGTATGACTTGTATAATAACTGTTCTTATTCTGATGAAATTATTCGTAGATAAAGTAGATATCATATGAAAACAATTACATATCATTGTCTCTAATGTCACTAAACCTATATAATTATGGAATTGAACATATTTTTATTCATTAAAATATTCATATAATGTGATGTAATATTTATTTATGAAAATTATTGGGAATTATAGGTTCTACCTGAGAAAATGTTAGTTTCCTTTCAAAACTTGGATGAGAACAAATTACTGAGAACCCATAGGATAATCATATGAATATGAGAAAGTATGAAGTTATGGTAAATAAAGTAGTTTGATCTTCCTAGGAAAAACATCCATTTCGAGATTCTACAAGCGGACATGGTTTTGGAATAGATGATTATAAGGTAAATAACCCAATAAATAGTTGGTTAAGTATATATTAGTCAGTATTATGGCGTATGGTGAGTGTACCCTTACTGTGCACCAGGTTTGACACTACTAGGGGATATGCTAGGGTCAATTCACATGTTATTTATAAAACATTATGAAGGATGTGAATAAATAGTTATCATGAATAACCTTGGTGAATACAAAGGATTTGTATATTTAAAGAATGTGTAAGGGTTTAGACATTCTATAAAATATTTCTCTGGATTATGTGGTTTTCCACTATGATATTGTTTCTTATAGTATGATTTTTTGGTTTCAGTCAATAGAGGGAACCAGAAGGAACCATTTTAATATTGAATACATTGGAAAATGTGGTGATTATGGGAAACCAAATGGGATAACGGTAGTAGTGAAGGATATTGGGATTATTCAATGTCATTTGTTAAGATATTTGATTATCAACCTGAAACATAACCAACTCTTAGACTCGCCAATGAAAATAATAATAAAGTGCATTGAGTGATTAGGTGATGGAGACCATAGAGGAAACAAGGATCAATTACCTTCATGTAATAAATATAGAAACAAACACCAATAAGAATATCTGAAAGGACTTAAAAATCATTTGGTGAATAGAAGGAAATAGGGAAAGTAATTGGTGAGGAAAAATGAATATTGTGATAGAAGAAAACAAATTTCATCCTAGGGAACCATTTCTATTTTTTTCTTCAATGGGGGGTACCGAGGTAGTATCTGAGTCAAATCCCCCTTCTAATGAAAACATCCTAGATCAACAAAGGGGTTATATCAGACAGTCCTAATGTACATGTCATATATGTGTTAGATATTTTACCTAAAGAATAAGAAGATGGATTGAAAAAGGCCACACAAGTGAATTCACAATAATTATATAAATGGATGATTATAAATCATTATATTGGGTGTATGTTATCTTCAGGGAAGGGATGAGTTATCAATCATGACCCCAATTACATTAGCATCATTGAATATGTTTACTTCTATTTATCTTCCTCTAAAGACCCAATATAATCCATGTATATATTTCTATGGGAAAGATGATTCACTAAGTAATCAAATAGAAATCTCAACTCTTAAAGACTTTATGTCCCCATCACTAGAGAATGGGCACTGTCCCATCAAATTAGAAAATGGGTTTCATAACACCAAATGAGTGAATGGGAAACGATCCAAAAATTATGATACTTTTCTAATGAATTAAACTTTTCTCCTCATTCAATTTTATTAAAGTAGAAGATAAGTTAGTTGGGAAAGATGAGTCTTATAAAATGGGAGTCAGTTTTTTTTAACATTGTATTATTTTATTTTTAATAATCCTCACATGGATCTGATGATTTCACTATTGAAAAATATGACTACATGATTATATAATTATTTTTGGATAAACAGGTCTTCACATAATATACCCCTACCACTAGTGATTTTTTTGTTTTCAACCAATAATCCTCTAATGAAGGCCTATTCAACCCAATTAATGCCTCATATTGATATTTTTGTAGATAGTATACCTAATTATAGTGTATGAACTTGTCACAAGGCTCTATAGTTGGTAATATATCCTTATATACACATCTTTCCACTTGTAATGTAAATGATTCTATCACTTCTTCTACCTATAAACCCCAAGAAGAATATAAGACCATATTTAATGAAGAAAATATCACTCAGTTTGTAGTAAGAGAATTAAAATCTTTGAAAAATAATTACATGTCTTCTCTATGAAACTTCTATCCATGGTGAAATTCTATAGTCCTACTAAATAAGTACTTATTATTATAATGTAACAATGCTAATTTGGATAGGTGAACATTCATATTATTTACCCCATTATCATGTGAATTCTAGAAACTAGCTAACCATAATATTTACTAGACCATCCCCAATATTGTTAGAGTTCTCCAATATAGTGTCGGTACCATAAATATTCAAATCATGAAAACCTTCAGCATTTACCCCTAGATTAACAAATACTAAGTAACCAATGCCCGGATAGAAAATTGATTATATTCCCATACTAATCAGCTACATGTAGAACAATGGTGATGTAATATTTTCATCAATATCTCAATGAAAGAGAATGAAATGAATATTCCATATAAAAAGAATGTCCCTTGGTATTTTAAATATTCCATCAATAATAGGTCAATTTAGTACCCAAAGATCAAGAGTTGTGATGAGTAATAATTTAAATAACATGTCTAAAACTACCCTTATCAACAATTTTTAAGGTATACAATAAAAAAAATACCTCAACATTAAGGGTTAGATTTAGATGTAGGTTGATAAGGGGATAATGGAATTAGTGACAACCAATTCCCTAAATCATCTATATGATATCCCTCAATAGAATAGAAAAAATGTGAATCATAATAAGGGTCTCCTATCTCTTTGTGATATATAAAAATGTTCTACTCATTTGGGCCTCAGAATGTGGTAGCACACTTTATTTTTTTCATTAAAGCATGAGGACCCAGGAGGTAGTGATGTGATATCATCATTGTTATTATCCATATAACATACTTTTTGGATATATGATTGAAGGATTATTTTTTCTTAAATATTTGATTCATATGTAGATAGATGAATTACTAATTATGTAAGAGAATATTATGATCCTTTTTATATGAAATCAAGTTTTCTAACTCCAAATTATGAGAGTTATTCCAACTATATCGTGTCAAAAGTTTCCAAGACCTCAATAAAAGTCCTAAAATTTCTCAGAGTAGTCCACCCGATGAGACCCCACTTTATTATGTATACGTTAGATCTATATATTAATCCCCAACATATGGTTACTTATCCCAAAAACTTCTATGTCAATATTCCCTCTATTTTAACCATGATACATCACTCAACTTCTAATGAGGTTTGGTTTATCCTCCTATTCACTCAAGGTTTATTCTATTTTCCCAAATAGAAAATTTTTCACATGATGGGGTAGGTTTATAGTATTATAAACCATTTTGACATACCCTCTTCCACCTATCCTACCTTCTTGATTTTTTAGGATCATCATAAAATATTCCTTATATTGATATTCTCCCCATGAAAATTAAAAAAAAATGAGGATATCATCTTAGTTCCCATATATTTGTAATTGGTTGTAAGGTTATTGGTTAATCCAAATTGACCTCACTAGGAATAAATGGTGAACCACACATTTTCCTTGGAACTACTATGTTTCCCTAAGGAGATTTTTTTGTTCCCTAAAAAACCCCCATAATATATATGTACTATTTCTTGATTCAGCGAGTCTAGTTATACCATTAATAATGGACTAATGGCTCCATCTATTCTTGATAGCGTGTGTCAAAATTGGGCCCTCGGTGATAGTATAGACACCCCACCTTAACACAGTCTTTCGGTCATGACCCACCAGGTAAGACAATTTGCCCCGCAGACATGTGGTCCCCACCCTAGGGCCCACCCATGTGCTTTAACGGGTAATCTGACAAATTCCAGTCACTATAGGACAACACATGTCATTTACAATATGCTTTGTCCTTACTCACACACACCCGGGGTATCATCCCAGAAGGTCACCCATAATGATCACTAATCCATGCCAAGCATGATTAATTATGGGGTTTTAATCAGGTAGGATCTTGAAAGGAAGGTTCACCTTGTTTACATGAGTCTTATCATTTAGCCATTTAACCCTTCATCATTCGGGGGAGTTATAATCACCCCCTTCAGAGAAAAACGCCCTTATTGCGGACCCTACATCTCAATCCAGGTAGTGAACCACACAAAAGGCTGGGTACCTCCTCTGATACCAAATGTGAAAACTGGGCCCCTGATGATAGCACAGATACCCTGCCATAACACGAACGTCGGGTCCCGACCCACCAGGTACCACCAGTTGCCCCGCAGATGCATAGTACCCACCCTGGGGCCCACCCACATTCCGGAATGGGTCATCTCACAAATGAAATTCCCTACAGGCCAACACATGACCTTTCTAGTGTTCTTTGTCCTCACTCACACACACTCTCGGTAACATCCTAGAAGGTCACCCATCTAGATCACTACTCCAGGACAAACACACATAACTATGGAGTTTTAATCAGGTAGGCTCCTAAAATGGAAGGTTCACCTTGTTGAAATGAGACATATCATTTATCCATTTATCCCTTTATCATTTGGGAGTGTTACAGTGTGATAATGGTTTCTCTATAATGATTGGTTGACCTACCCCCACTAGTCATCAATCCATGATCACTTATTTTAAAATTTGAATATATTATTAAATTTATCCACATCTACCATCTTAAAATAGATTACCATTATATTTATTTTTTCCCTCGTGAATTATATAAACTATTGATGGTGATCTACTCACTTAAAAATCAACAACAAGACAATTTGTAGAAATCTTTGTGAATTTAAACTACATGAATCAATAGTTTGTTTTAGTTGATTGAAATGTTGTAAAGGTACATAATTGGGGTGAATATACATTTCAAATATTATTTTACTCAACATAAATATATGAATACTCTATATAAAATATTTAATTTTTTGTAGTAATAATTCATTGTACATGAATGTTTCCTCTAAAATATAATGTAATAAAAGTAAAATACATTTATAAAAAAATTATAGTAGTTGGGATCTCCTGGATTCAAAATTTACCCTCCAATATTCTCTATTTGGTGATAATAGTTGAACTAAGTAAGAAACACTTCAATTTTGAAAGGATTGATGACTATTTAAAATAGTTGACTAATTCCCACATGGAGGAACAAACTAAAATAAAAAAATAATGTAACTTTTTTAGTAAGCTAGAAACAAAAAATACACTTTTTTGTATTATTATCAAACCAGAATGTAACTTTTTTAATGTATAGGTGTAAATGTAAAATAATAAGATAATTAAAAAATATAAAATAAATTAATAATGAAAACAGAAAAACTTGATTACAATAGTAGAGAAGAGAATATTTTTGAATGGAATTTTAGCACAAAATTTCATGATCACTCTAGTAAAATAATTATAATTATGTTCCATGAAAGTGATCACACAAAAAAATAGTACCAGATACAAGTTGGAATGATGATGAAAAAAGAGTTATATATTCATCCTTGATTATTGAATCAATACTTTTTTTATATTCATCAACTCGATTTTTTAATTTGAAAGCATCCAATGGTATGATTCATTAATTTATGTGATATTCGTTATGTCGCAGTATTCCATCCTTGAAAATAGTATTTGATTACATTGAGGGAATACCCCCTAATCTCACTACAAAAAAATGCATGAAAAACTTGAAAAATATGCAAAAGAAAATATAACAGATAATAAAGTAAAATATATTTTAGTAATTATTAGTATATAAATTAGAAAAGTAAAAAAGTGGGTGTGTGTCAATTACCTAAAGTGTGTAAGAGTTTTTTTTCATGAAGTTTTTATGAGTTTTGTGTAGGAAATTTGAATGAGTGATTTATTACATTGTTTATGTTTCATTAAGACTTGTGTAACTATCATTTTAGCATTAGTGTATGACTCATGTAAACGTTCATTACTATAAATTAGTTATACGTATGTTTAATTCCAAACATTTTGGAAATATTGAAAACTCAACACATAAAACCTTCATTGGAGAATTAATAGGATAAAACTAGAATAATTATAAAATAATAATATTTTCAATAATAAAATTTAGTAAATTTAAATGTTTTCTAAATATTCAAAACAACTAATTTAATATTCAAAATAATAAAACAGAATAATTAACCACTCCCAAAAACAAAACACTAAAAATCTACCAATTTTTTAAAATTTTAGATTTAATAATAGTTAAATTAAAATTTAATAACTTTCTCCCCATTTTTATAATTATTCAATAATTATAATGTTAAAAAATAATTAAAACTAATCTCCTTAAAATACTTCTTCTCCAAAAAATATGCCTCCCTTAAATATATGAAACATATATTTAAACTGTTATCCTCAAATGAACTGTTTTTAAAATATTTCCTATTCAATATAGACAAAACGAAATTGATAATGCATGAAAAGCTCCCCCTAAATCAAAATGAGAGTAATACATATAATAAGAATAAAACTATTTAAAAATAAAATGAATGATGTAAAATAAAATAACACTAGTTAACTTGGAATATGTATAAAATAAATTAAAAACTATTATCACTCCCCTAAATAAATGCATAAGACATTTAAACTGAAATAGATAGATAACAGTTATAATAAATTATAAATTAAATATATAACTATCTTTATAAATTTAATTCTATTACAAATATATTCATGAAAACATATTCTTTAAAATTATAAAATTATCATTGTTAAAAAAATATGAACATTTAAAATTTCATCAATGTAACACTGATGTTCCATCATTCCAAGATTAAAATTTAATTTTTCAAGTTTCATAACATCATTATGATTGGTAAAAATATATAATAATTTATTTACATTGTAAGAAAATAAAATAAAATTTCTTTTTCGTTTACATGATATTTTTTAAAATTAAATCTAAAATAAATATAATTTCTTCTATAGTGATGTGAAGTATTTTTCAAGATTGAAAAATCACTATAATTATGACTAAAAATAAAAATTTTATCAAAATAGTCATCACAGTTTCGCAATGATTGTTTCTTATAAATAAATTGACCACAACATCTAACAGTAGTAGTGTACTCTTCACAAGTTGCGGATAAAGAAACTGATAATTTTTTTATACTCCATGAAATATAATTCATCCAAAAAAATAACAAAAAAATTATTTACTTTTCAAATGAAGCATATATTATCTAAAATACGAATAAGAATAAGAAAAAAAGAATAAAAAAATTCTAATTTGAGTAAAACAAACAACATTTAATAGTTTCTTTTATTCAACCAATTATACTTTTAATATCCTTTTTTGAATATCTTTTGGTCGAGACTAAAATATAGTACATAAAAAACACAAAATAATATATCTTGACAAGATGTAGTCAAATAAAAAACTACCCATCATTCCTTGATATAGTTTATTATAAAAAAATATAGTTTCATCTAATACTTTTATCAAATTCTTAATCATATTTTGATTTATTTAAGAAGATACCATATTCTATTTTCTAAACATAATGACCTAAATAGAATTTCAATTCATGCATAAAAGACATATCAAATTAAAAGGATATCACCTTAGAAAACTCTTTATTCTTAAAATCAGGTGTATATCCATTCAGAATATCAACAATATATATTTTTATAATCAAATTATCATAATAAATATTTCAAATAGACAAAGTAGTCTCAATCATTCATTTAATAAAAACATTTTTTTATGAAAAAAAGAAATATTTTCATTAAAATCTCAATGAGATTTAATAACACCATATAAATAATTAGATAACATAAACACATGATTTAGAATTATCTAATTCTGAAATCACGGGGAATGATTAACATACACTTCCTTATAAATTAAACCATTTTACAAATATATAATTAAAATCATTTTTAAATGATATAATACCATTAAAACATGGAAAATCAAATAAAATTATCATATATTATATTCAATATACACAATAAAATTAATATTTATAATCAATTAATTATTCCAATGAATATCATTGGGAAACTATTCTAGCTTTATTTTTAACAATATTACTGGATTCATTTGAATTATTCTTAAAAATCTATTTAGCTCAAATTACATATTTATATTAGGAAAAAACTAGCTAATTACAAATATTATTTATTTTCGACTTTTATTTTGTATCTTGGGTATAAATTACCTAAATAGAGTACTTTAATTAATCATTATCATCATTAGGAAGAAAATTAAAAACAAATTTATAATAAAAAAAATTAAAACTGACATTCATATTTTAATACCAAGTTAAAAATTTCTAATAAATTTTTCATGTGAGTTATAGTTTAATGTTTTTAAATATTTATAACAAGATATACTAAAATATCTTATCCCCCTAAACTAGTAGATTATCTTTATTAGGTGCATTTTCACTAAAGATAAATTATCTAAAATCATTATCAATATTTTCTTAATCTATGTTCTCATTTACATCATTAAATTAATCAAACAAAACAAAAATATATTCTTCACCAAGTAAAGTTATTTTATTAAAAAAAAAAATTTCCCTTGCTAAAATTATAAATTATTATAATTATACCTTCATAAAATTTAAATTAATTCATTTATAAAATATATTTTATATTTAAGATAAAAATTATATATCCAAAATCCCTGAAATGTCTAACTTTAGGTAACTCCTTTAAACAATTCTTAAGTGGTTTTATTCAATATTATTATATTTAAAACCCTATTTAAAACATGAAAGGATGTATTAGAAACTTCCAAAAAATAATTAGGAAAATTAAATTCATCAAGGATTATCCTAGTTGCTTCTGGAATTTATCCATTACTTTATTATACTTCATCTTTCTATTTCGGTGTCCTCAAAGTAATAAAATAAAGATAAAAATTCCTCAAAAAATATTTCAAATTGTAAATTTAAAAATTCACAACCCATGTCACTAGTAATAGAGATTATAAAATAACCATTATTATTATATATTACCCTATATAAATTAATAAACATAGATAAAGTTTCATGTTTACAATCCATAATGTATACCTAAGTGAATTTACTAAATTCATCAACAATAAAAAATTTCTCCTATTAAACTCTAAGGTAGTATAATACCAAATAAATAATTATTCAACAATTAAATATGATTATAAGTTTTAATATCACTATTAGATTAAGAACATTATTTATCTTTCTTATCATTAAAAAAAGATTCACATATAAAGTAGTTACTTACTTTTAAGCATAGAAACCTATCTGCAGTACCTGCTATCTATATACAATGAATAATTGAAACTTAAATGTTAAGATATAATAAATCATACAAGTAAAAAAAATTGGTGTCCATTCCATATTGGGAATAATCATATTAGATATAGAACATTAAGGCTCACAAATAGATTTCAAAAATAAATTTTGAGGATGTTTAGAACAAAAATTCATAGATATAAATTTCTAGTGTGATAAAATTATTGATTAAATCTTGAGGAACATTCATTAAAAAAATCCCATAAATTCTACATGTAAAGCATGTTATAATTAAAATATTTAATAAAAAATCTCTTGGTTATTCTTGGACAATGACTATTATATCCAAAAGTAGAACTATCTTTATTAGGATTAAACATTAACATAAATTTATCATAACCTTATTTATCTTAGAAAAAATTATAAAAAATATTAATTTAAACTTAGAATATCTACTTTTAATTTCTAATTTTTTATTTTAATTTCTTTTAAATAATCACAATAATTTATATTTGAGATTAAAGCACTATTTTATGTATTTTTATATTCCTAATTTAACTTCTTATGTTCACTCTAATATTTTATTTAAATCATCCATGGCTATTTTAAATCTCAATTTTTGATCTTATTTATTATTTGAAATAAAATATTTACATTGAACATTCTAATATTTTTGTATAAATATTTTATAATTAGACTTTATTTTCTATTCTTCATTCTTGTAAATAAATATTTTCAACTTCAATTTCCCATTTATGTTTCTAATTATATTAGAATACTTTTATATTATTTCTTTTTAAATTGTTACATATATTTTAAATTCTCAAATTTTTTTACTATATTTTCATTTTTCTTCATATAGTTGTGTAATATTAAAATTTCTAGAATTAAAATAACAATTAAAACCTGAATCAGAATTAGATTCTTTTTTATTTTTAATAATAATTTATAAGAAGAATTAAAATGTATTCATAATTGAGTAAGATTTGATTCGCGTACCTTTAAATAAGTATCCATTAAATCTGAGTTTCTAGTATCGTGTTTTCTTTATGAATCACTGATTGAACTAGATTCATCAATATAAGTCTAACCTCCAACCAATGCTCCATTATGCTTTTCCCCTATTCCTTTATAATTATATAACTGCATTATTTTAGGATAATATGACTTGATGTGTCCTTTGGTTATGTAGTCATATAAATTTATGTCTAAAATGTTATTATAATAATAAAAATTACATTTATTTTATTTTTTTTGTCTCTATAAACACCCTTTTGATGACTTTATTTTTTCAAAGGTTGTAAAAAATTTCATAAATGGGTTAGCTCTTTTTCACTTCACTGTAACACAAATTAAACACATATAAAATAATAATTTATTTTATATTAAAAAAAATCTTTATAAAACATCTTCATCCTTAATAATCATTAACTCCAATTCACAGTGTATTTGAAATCAAATGTGTTCGTATAAATTTATTCTTTAAAGTTATTACACTCCTTGATTTCCACCTTCTTTTCGTGCCACATTTCTGATAGTGACCACATCACCCTTTCAACTAAAACTATATTGTCCAGTGCTTCACTAAAATCACCGCTTTGTTAGTTGTTCTTATGAATTGGTGGATCATTTTTTCCTAGAGTAATTTTCTAACATAATGAAATCTTGATCCTCAACATGTATCATCCCCAACATGGTTTTTTCAATATCTTCTGGAGCATAGTTAGTGACTTATAGAATCCCCCAAAATATCCTAAGTTGTCTTATTGGCATAAATATTGCTAAAAATTCGTATACTTAGAGATAAATACAGAATTATAATTAAATTACAATTCTAATCATATTTCACCACATTTCAACCACTAAGATTATCTGGATCATCTTTAGGTTACTTATAAGGATTTACAGTTATTATCCTATGATCAATACTCAAATTCTATAAGTATTCTCTATTGTAGATTTTTATACCCCATAGTTTTCTCATCAATGTATGGGGGGTTTTGAGTTATCCACCCATCATTGAATTTCAAATTTGACATCTTATAGAATTTTTTTCTATATAATTTTATGTATATTTGATGGTTAAAACATATAAGCATAGAAACACAACTATTTTATTTATTTTGCTCTAATACCAACTATTGGACAATATTGAGGTGTCGGTAAGTTCTATATGGGGGTAGATATATATTTAAAATATGTTTAACTCAATTTAAACATATTAAAATATCAATGTATATTATTTTATGATGTTATTGGAATAGGAAAATGTAAGTGAAAATGTGTTCTAAAAAAATATACCATGAATAAAATAGATTATCATGATTTTTATTTTAGTACAAATCCACAACATCCAATATCACCTTTACCCTCTTCTCTACACAATGAAAAGAATCCAACTCACTAACAAACACATAACCTTTCAAATGAGTGATATCATTTTACAAAACATGTCTTTTCAAACCTATATGAACAACCTGAAAAACAAACCAAATGTGACTTTGGTTAAGGAATCAAAAAACTAAACATTTAACTTTTCAAGTAGTATATCTGAACCCTGATGTTCATTACCAAAGTAAAATAATAAATTGAAAACCCCATCAAAAACAGAAAATATAAAATATTAAAATAATGAAAATAAAAAAAAATGACTAGAATAGTAGAGTAATGAATTTTTCTAAATGTCTTTATAGCATGATGTTTCATAAACACTCTAGAAAAAAGGGTTCTTGGTTAATTTACTTAGATGTGATATCAATAAATATACATATTATATATATTTAAAAATTATGAAGAATATTGTACTATAATTTATACATTGATCATTGATTATATCTTTTACATCATTTCTTTTTTTAATATGGATAATCTCTAATAGTAATGTCTATTAATTTCCATGATCTTCAAAACATTGAAATATTCATTTCCAAAAAATAGTAATTTATTAAATTGAATAAATTTTTTTCAATCTTACATCATTAAGCTGTATGAGAAAATAAAAAACAAATTAAAAATTTATATAAGAGATAATATAAATTTAAATATTTAAAAAATATTGAATTTAAAAAATTATCAAAGTAGAAAAAATATATATGATTCATTTACATGATGTTTGTATGATTTGTTTTAGGATTTTATGCATGAGTATTTACATGAATTGTTTATTTCACATTATATATGCTATGAAACTGTCATTTTACACTTAGAATATGTTCTATTCATGCTTTCTAAAGATTCATCTAGTTATTCGTATTTTCAATTCAATAATTTTCAAAAATATTCAAAAATTATACCATTAAATTGTTTTTATAGAATTAATAATGTAGATCCCCATTCCATATTTTCCACACAGAGTGGAGGGTTAAATAAGTGGTTTCTTTTTATAAATTAATTTGCATTCAATTAAACCTATTAAACTTGTCGAGGTTGTTGATCCACTCAATATTATCTCCCAATATAACCTAATGTGCACTTATATGATGGAGAGATTATAAAATATTTTTTATAAGGTTTTTTAAAACTATACTAATTGATGCAACCAGATATTACCCTTGGTTAAATATTCTTCCTAATCAAAGAAGTGAGTATACTACTCCCAACACCAACTGAGAGAATTGACTTTCTTGTAGATCCAACTAAAAGAATTTTTCTTTGGATCCAACTGAGAGGATACTTTGACTTTCAATTACAACTGACATACTTCTTGCTTCTGTTCCAACCGGGAGAATTCTTCTACTCCTAGAACCAATCAAGAGATTTCACCTACTCTAAAAACCAACCCAAAGACTTTACAATTATTTAAAACATGATCCATTATAGGATGGTCGTTAATATTTCTCCATGAACATGTAGGATCTACCTTACTCAAGTATAATCCAGGTACCATTAATAGCCATCAAATGTGTCTGTTGGTCTTTCTCAAATATTTGATCACCTATATTTAATCAAGATCCATAGTGAAACAAATGATCATGATAAAATTATTTCTTCTATGGTTGAATAACTTCCTAAACATAGATGTGTACAAGTTCTATAATCAATCTTATGTATTATTTTATATAAGATGATACATTAAAAACGTAATGTAATCCCACCTGAAATTATAAATGAAAATTAAACTAAACCCTAGCACATGAAATATTATCTTTATTTGTTATTTTATTCCTTCTTAATCATTTATTATCTTTTCCCAATATTAAATTATACTTCACATGTTCATGAATGAATACATGAATTTTACTTCTTCTGTTTTGAGATTCATGTATTAATAAATTCATACATTCACTAATCAGTTTTTTCATCACAAAACTATGTTTTTAGCCTTATCAAATAACACATTCTGGATAACTATATGAATCGTTTTTTATCATCAAATTGATTCCTTTTTATAATATCTCAATAGTATGGGTTATTTCATTTCTCCTTCATGAAATGTAGTAAGGTTATAACACTAGATCATGGAATCTCAGTGTGTTCATTCCTACCATCGATGTTACATATAAGAATATCATGCTATCTGAATGGATTTTTGGAACTAGTCCTTTGTGAACCACTTTAATTTTTTAACATAATTATAAGGCCGACAATATTCTATTATGCTTTATGTAAGAGTATTGCTAGAGGGATTCTCTCTTCACAAACAAAAGGACTTCCAGGTGCTCCATTTCCATTGAAAAATGACAAACCCTATCTAAATCATAGAAATTTTTTTATCTTGTAAGACTGGTATTTATTTACCTTGAGCACTACCACTCATCAGAGTTTCATTCCCCATCAGATCTTTAAAAAAATGTGCTATGTCACAAAAAATTAAATTTCTTGAATCGTTTGGTATTTATCAGATAAACTAACACTAAAAAACTTGGCCTCTCTTCTTATACAAGATCTATTTGTAGGGAAGCACTCATATTCATGCATTAAAGATCATGTGCTTTTCCAAATTTTAACCCATGGACACAAAACAAATATAAATGTCCTATTGCAACATCATTTTCATTAGTCAATGTAAACTTCTTACAGTTATCTATATGAATGAAAGATGGATATTTCAAGAATGGAGGATTGAAGCCTCATTGTCTCAAAATATTATCCTCCGAACATCTATAGAGAACTAAAATCTAATTGAAAGTCATCTAGGAATTTACTCTGATGAACATATTCATTCAGGTGACTCTAGAGGAAATACATGACCTTCTAAGGAAATCATATATCCCACATCTATTAGATCGGAAGATTGATAGAATGTATATAATATTTTAAAGTAAGTCAATATTGAATTGCTTTTCCTCTATCCTACGTTGAACATTCTAATAGTTGATAAGATCTTAATATGTAAATTTATTCTAATGTCCACTCAATCCGATAATGGTGGACCAATAGAAAAAACAAACCATACACACCTTACAGGTTGTTCCATAACTGCACTAGCCCATCAGAACCCATGGACCATGAATTCTTACTAGAGTGCACTCATGCGATCTTATAAGATGTCCCATTCTCTATTGACATATGGGCAGACTTTTCTATCTCTTAGGAATGGTTGATTCCTCCACCCACAACATCATGATCAAGCTATCTAGGTTGACTAATTTGTTTTGGCTGATTTTTTATATACTCTATCAAAAACACATATCCAATATTACATGAAATGTTTCATGTCAAAACTCATGCTTATTTACCATCTCTTCTTTTCCTCAAAAATTATTAATTTAAAATGTAAATAAATTTTACATGTCCTTCATTTAATTATTCACGAAAATAATTAAATATTTCATAGAATTTTCATATTTCTACATTTTTTAAATTATGTGTCACCATTGACACTAGACATTGAACATAATGTCATTTCAACAATTATCATAATTAACAGGGATAATTTCTCAATGATGAAATCCAATTACATAATGTAAATCCATGAAAATTATCCAAGCATCCCCACTTAATCCACCAATAATGCACCAAACATATATTGACACATCATTGACAAAAAATGAATCATTATTCCCAATAATCACCCTCTATGTGTTTTAATGTCAATATATATTAAAATATTTGAATGTAAATATGTGTGCTCAAACACTTCTCCCCATTAATGAAAAAAAAATTAAAAGGATAACTATGAGGTTATCCACATTTATTATTAAAAAGATTATATTACCTTTAAAATATTATTCATAGACTCTATTGAGAGAGGGATGATATCACATGGATATATTGGAAAGGAACCTACATTTCATCAACTCTAAGAGGAAGTGGAATAATATTTTGATTAAAAAAATAATGATAAAACCAAAGTTGTATAAGTTGTCTAAAAACTACCATGCATGTGAAATAATGCACAAAAATTATCAATTCTCATTTAAGGTGATGTTAGTAATCTGATTTATCAATAAAATGTGGAATCCATAACAGACTTCAAGAAAACATCAGAAATTTTACGTGGAAAATATATAAATCCCAATTAATTTAATCTTTTAATCAACAAAGAACCCTAAATTAATTGATATGATTTACATAATTACTAATGAAGGATTAAATTTTGATTCTGGTAGCTCAACATCCAATTTTATAAATCTGTTCAGAAGTTACATATTCACTATATAGTGAATTTTTAATATCATCATTTCATCAATGATCCCCCTCAATAGATGAGTCCATATGGTTAAATTCCCTTGCATATTAGTAAAAAATAATATATATTAAGGGGAATAAGGAGGTAATTTCTTATCTATGAGGATTAACATTCACACTGAGAAATTCCTCTCATCTTGGATCATTCTATTCTTAAAATCTTAGTCAAAATCTCATAATTTTTTTTGTGTAATAACTATTGCAACCTCAGTTAGTACAAGAACCATCAATCCATTATCTTTAAAAAGTTTTTCATCTTCCGATAATTTCATATCCAATTTTATTTTATTTGTACAAACAAATATGCATTATTTCCAGACATTCTCTATCTTCTCAGAATCATTTCATGACATGCCAATATTTTTCTATTGAATCCTCTCCCATTTCAAAAAATAAGAAATATATCCTAAAAATATTTTCATGCATTTCTCAGATGTGTGACCCTTTTGATTACATCTTCCAAAAAAACATTATAATCATTTATATCTATTTTATCGTCGTAACTTTGATGAAAATTGATTGCAACATTATTTCTCTAAGAAATTGTTATCATATATTCACCTCAATTTCCCCCCACCCAATATTCATGCTTATTTCTTGTAAATGACATGTTATACTAGAAATAGTTGGATTTGTGTCCATACTTTTCATAGAACATACAAAAACATTTGAACTTGAATCATCCACCTCGATATGCATTTCGTCTAGATATGTGTTATTGGTTGACATCATTAAACTAAGAATTACTTTTTCTAAGGATGTATATATATTATTGACATATTTATTTTCCCCATTTATGAAGGATATTATCTCTTGTTATTATTATTAATGACAGTTAGTTTAAAAATATTCTTATTTTATTCACAACCCATGGCTGATTTCTCACCTTTCATTTTATGTGGATTTCTCTTGTTTGGTGCTGGTATTCCCTTTTAATCAGCATTCATCCCCTTAAATGAAGCATTCTATTATCCTAATGAATTTTCATGTTATTCCAAAATTACAATGACTTGTACCTGAATTTCTAGAAACACCAAAAATAGCTTATAACCCTTATTATCTTATTTTATGGGGGTATTGTATTTAGATTTCACAGATTGTAAACATTTCTACATTTGAGTGGAACCATCACTCATTGGTACACCTCATGGGTAATATATCTTCATGTTAATTTTCCAATCCACTATTTATGTGGTGGGTTGGACATAATATTTATCTAGATATACTTTATCAAGGTTTTGATTAAAACCTATATCGGGACTTCAAACAACATTATTATGTAAGATAGTTTTTGGGTTGTGGGATACATTCTTCTTATAGGATGAATCCATTTGATTAGAGAATGGTCTCACAATACTTTGGGTTTCATGATTCTTAATGAAATATTAAGTGGAAACATATATTGATCCAATAATTTGGATGTTTCATCTTCTGTTGACTTTTGATTCTTCAATATCACCACTATCTATTAACACTTCATGTTGAGAGATTTATTCTCATCCTCAAAATATTTCATCTTCTATTCCCATTACTCCTTTAACTTATTTATTTTTTCTTCATGAATGTTTCCTGATTCATGAAAATAGTTTTCATGATTGTTTAATCTATTCGATTTATCCTCTAGTTTAGTATATTTAACAATAATAGAAACATCATTCAAATTTTCAAGATCTTGTAATGCTTCCACAAACACTATCTTAGAGAAAAAAATTTAATTTAATAACTTTTTAAGTATTCTTTAGTATCAATAAAGTATTTCTCAAATTTCTATACCACGTTTTTAAGAGTGATTAATTTTATTAACTTTTTATTCAGTGCATCCTATAGTGCATTAACTTCTTATTCATGAAGTGATTTATCAAATAAAAGTCCCTGAAAACCTCTAACAATACAATTTATAACTTATTTGTTATCATTATACATATGTTATTTGAATTAAAAAATAATATCACTATGTGATCCATCATTACCATTTCTTTAGTATAATTCATCAGAAAAATCATAATAATGACAATTAATGCAAGATATATCACATTGATTACATGGTGTCTCTACCTTTGAAGTGAGAATATTATTTAACTTTATTTCATATATTTTAATTCAATTATTCTGTGTCATAGCCGAAATATACCGATTTGTGTCTATAATAGTAAAATAACTTTTATCAATCGGATGTAGGTCACTCATTTCTTGAAATTTTTACTGCATAAAAACTCACTTAGATCATTAGAGTGCACCAACAATTTCATACAACTTGTAGAGCCCCATTCCAGATTGACCACTTAGGCGAGAGGGGGGAATGAGTGGTTTCTTTTAAAATTTTAATTTTTATTCATCTAAAACCCTTAAAATATTTATGGTTATAAATCCAGTAAATATTATCTCCTAATCACACCACATGTAGAGTTGTATGATGGAGATCAAAACATCAGATATATACATGGTTTGGTAAAATCAAACTCCTTGATATAACTTATTATTCCACCCTATTAATGATTATTTACTATTAATAAATTGATTACTCTACACCCAACAACAACTAAGAGACTTCACTTTCTTTTACATAAAACTAAAATACTACTACAACATCTCCAACATTGATACTAATATTTCTTCTAACTCCATCCAAAATACTCCATTCTCTGGATCTATCCACTAGAATCCTTTTTTCTCTAGGAATCAACTAGAAGACTTCACCTTCTCCTGAAACCAACCAAAATACATTACCTTTTATGGAGGATTGATCCACTTTAGAATAATATTTTATATTTATACATGATATTGAAATATTTTACTTTCTATTGTACAAATAAAGATCATTCAACAGCCACTGAATGAGCCTATTGGTATTTCTCAAATATCTGATCACTTGTATTTGATCAGTTTACACAATGAAACAAATTCCCAAGATGAGATTAATTTTTTGTTGATAATGACTAAGCCTCAATTAGATTTATAAATTTTTTTTAAACAATATTCTATATTATTTTATATAATATAAAACATTCAAAGCTCAATGAAATACCTTCTAAAATTATAATGTCAAATTTCACTAAACCCTAACACATGAAATATTATCTTAAATTATTATTTTCAGTGTTTTTAAAATTTATTCCCTTTTAGCCTTAATAAAATTAATATTCATGTGTGAAATCATGATTCAATACACCTTCCTTATTATATTTCTATTTTATTCATGTTCTTCATGTATGAATTAATTCATACAATTACTATTCACTTTCTTCTTCGCGTAAGAGTGAATTCATCCTTATCAAATAGAAACTTATCACTAACTGTATGGATGTTTCTTGGGTCACATAAGTGATTATTCACACAAATAAAGGACTCAATAGTGGGGGCTATCTCTATTATCCTTAATAAAATGTAGCAAGGTTATAACACCGGCTCAAGGTATCTCAGTACATTCACACAATTCTGGGTGGTTACACGTAAGGATGTCATGTTTTTAGAATGGTTTCATGGAACTAGTGCTTTTTAGAGTATTATGATTGTATAAACATTATTCAAATTCTCATAGGATCCTATTCTCCTTCACATAATAGTATCAATGGGGGATTATCTATTCATGAACTAGAATTCTTCATGGTGATGAATTTTTTCATAATATGAGAGCCTCTCTCAAAATAGCAATAACCTTTCCCAGTATATATTCTCGGTATTTATAAGCTTCAAGTACCTCTTATCTTCTAGTTTATATGCCACATCATAACTTCCAAAAAATGTGCCATGTCAATTACGTTTAAATTCAACAGAATACTAGATATTTATCAAAAAAACATACTAAAAATATGTGGAATCTTTTTTGAAGAGATATATCTTTATGGTGAAGCACTCAGATGAATGTTATCCTCATTTTAAACCTCAAACACATCGTGTATCTAAATGTACTATTTTAAATTAATTTTCATGTAAAATTCTTTGAGTTATCTACATGAATTAAATATAGAGATTTTATGCATAAAGGTTCGAAGCCTAACTAACTCAAAACATCTACCATATAGTAAATATGGAGACCTAAAATGTGATTTATGGTGGTTTGGACATCTATTCTAAGGGATTGATGCCTTCTAGTGTCACTGAAGGTAAATGTCTACCTACCTAGGATATCGTATAGTCTGCATCTATTAGATTAAACAAGAAATTGAATGTCTGTAACATTTTAAAGTGGGTGAATTCAGTATCACTTTTCCTCTGTCCCACATCAACAATTCTTTATGTTGAGTCATGATTAATATATAAATTCATTCCAACTATTTCTTGATCTTGATGATGAGGAATGGTTCCCAAAATACACTACACATGCCACAAATTCCATTTGACATTTGAGCTAGCCAACCAGCACCCCTAACCCATGTGTCCTCATCCGAGTATACTTCTATGGGCATACAAAGTGGGAAATTATTTTCTACTACACTGGTTGAACTGGTCGTCTCTAATTCATGGTTAAATATTCCTCCCTTAAGAGTGTTGTTGATCTATCTTGGTTGGATAATGTGGTTCACCCAATTTTTTATATACTCTAACAAAAATACATAGACAATATTATATGAAATTTGCCAATACAAAACTAGATATTATTCTTCATGCTCTCCTCCTCCTAAAATATTATTCATTTACAATTTAAATATATTTACATGTACATATTTTAATTCATCATGAAATTAATAAAACATTTCATGGCTTTCACTTCTTTCTTTATTATTATAAACAATGTTCCATCATTGAAATAACTCATTGAAATTAATATCACTTCACTAATCATCACAATTTACAAGGATAATTCAACAACCATGAAGTGTAATGAAATCAAGTGAAGCTATAAAAAGTCTCTAAAAATATCCAATTTTTACACCAAAATGTCAATAAACACCTATTGAAAAATATTTGAAAAACACACATCATTGGTCCCAAAAAAATCCCATTAGGTACTTGATTCGGGTTATGTGACACAAAAATGCACTATAAAATGGTTTGATATTTATCACATTAAACAACATGAACCCATATATAGATTCATTTATAATCCCATTAGAATCTACATTCACAACATGTTTTCCTTTCCCTTTCTTTATTGATTGTCTCACCCTTTGGAAAAATTTATCTGACATTAAATATAAACTACTTTTCGTCTAAGAAAATTGACCATAAACTATATTCATTATTCCAATTGTGTTAGTGATATTGGGCACTCCATTCTTGTCATTTTTACCTCACCCTTTTTTTTTTGTATATTACCTCATCATTTTTCAAATATTTCTATCCTTAAACACCAGATTCATAGGTCTAACTTGTGATACCACAAACTACTCATGGAAGGAGATAGAGTACTCATCATGTTAAAAACCAGTGATTTAATCCAAGGAAAATGTTGAGTATGTTCCCTCTAGAAATTCACCCTATATAAAATAATTTAAATTTAATCATTTCAAATTTAAGTAAAGGGAAATATATATTAGTTAGAAACCCTGAAATTGGTTACCTAATAAAAAATTGGGTTCCAACCATCTATTCCACCCCATCAATAAATTATGAAAAAGTAATGTTGAAAATAAAAAGTTATAAATATCATAGGGAAACCATTCATCCCAAAAAAAATTATCAATGGTCTATTGGTCCATTGACCTAGGTAAATGTAAAAAAACCCTTTTATTCCTTAGGTGTCTTGATTCAGATGATCCATTTGTTGGTATATAGTATGTATCCCATGGCCTCAAATTGAACGACTCAATAGACTATCCTTTATGACCTAAATATAATAAATCTCATGCATTTGATATGTCATAATTCCATTATATTGGATCCATATCAATATATGGTTTCAAAATGTATTGGTTTACCTATACATGTTGAACCATTCCTAACATCCTTACACTGGGATGAAAATATAAATTTCTCTCTTATTTGTAAGTTTGATCTATAAGGATGTCCCTATTAAAAATGGCATGTGTCTGGATTTCTATTTCCATAGGATAAGTAGTGATATCTAGATTTATTATCTTAGATATACCTATAATGTCTACTTTCATTATATTCCCCTACCATCTATGTATTTGGATCCTCCATTTCTGGATTGGTTTTAATCTATTAGCATGTGTGAGGATCCTAAAAACCCTAAGTAGATTATTCATCCTGGCAAAACAAGATTCCTTGAGTAGGTTATTCCTCTGGGAGACATCAAAATTGTTAAGTCGATTATTCCCCTTGGTGACCTAAATGATTTATTTGATACTATCCTTTTATGAAAAATCTTACCACTAGTAAAATAACGCTAAAAGATAACAATATGTTCATTAAATGAAATACAGCTCATAATATTAACATAGAATAAAATTATCTTTATTACAAATTAATCTTGTACTATATATGGTATTTTTTTGGAAGTAATAAAATTAGTTGCACTCACTTTTCTTTGGAAGTGATAAGATTATTTTCATATATATAAAATATGTAAAATTTAAAGATAAAATTATCATCATTCGTGATAAAGATAAATATTTGAACCATAGGTTTTCATAGCTGGAAATGGAGTGTATTTTTGTGTTTTGTATCTATCCAAAATGGGTTGAACTTGGATTTTCAAGGAATTTGTTGTTACAGTTTATGAGGCTTGAGTGTTGAAAGTGGCATCATTTCCTAGTGACTTCCAAATTGTTTATCTCAAAATCCGGAAGAAGGAGAATAAATTTTTGAAATGTTTATTTCTAGGAATAACTCATCAGATATATGAAGAAGGAATGGGTTCCCAAAATATTAGAATTTTGAGAAGATGTGGATCATCATGAAGGAATATGGTTTCATGAAGGTTCAAGGGCTTATGAAAGAGGATTCATGAAAATTGTTGAGTCATAAAGATAATATGGTAATCTACATGACTATGGGAAGATTCGTAAATAGAAAAATTTCCCTGATTATTATTGAAGAAAAGGGGATTCATGAACATGAATGATTGATGTTTGTGAAAAGATTTTTTTGATCTTGATATCATCATGAAGAGACATTCTCTACAAATAGTATGTCGCACACATCCTTTGGAGCATAGAGAGAATTTTCTAAAAGGTTGATCGCTCTGAATTTGTGAAGGCTGGGGGATTTATAAATTAGGAACTCTTTATGAGAATAAGCATCATAAAAAGTCTAGTTTGAACATAACTGATGCTAGAGATTAAGAAAAGGTATTTTCATTAAGACATTGGTTTTGTTAAGAATTAGAATTCCACGAAGGCTTGGAGCTTTGTAAATCCTAGAAACATCAAGAAACTGTGCGGGTTCACAAATGCTGATATATCATTGAAATAATAAGGGGTTTCATAAAGTCTTGGAGTTTTGAAAATAGTAGTTTTGGAATTTTTATTACAGTGAGCATTGATTCCAAGTGCATCATTTCTTGAACTAGAGTCTTTTAGTGTTTCATTCTAATTAGGTAAAAAGAATTAGGTTCCCAATCTAATGAGGAGATGTTCAGGTCCATAAACTGAGTAAGACTTAACCAATGGTATTTAGTTGGGGGATTTGACGGAAGTATTCTAAGGGAGGTAGTGTGATACAACTAAAATTAATATAATGTTAGGGTGCCTAGAATAGAGTGACTATTTCATTTCTTTTAAAATCCATAATAACTAGTGAAGATTATTGATTTTAGGTACTGCTAACACGTTTTCACATTATTCTCTTTAGACTAGCCCATAGTGGTAAACCAAGTAAAATTGTTGTGTTGTGTCTCTATATATGGATGTTTTATAACTACACAATTCCTTAATATAGGTTTTACAAGATCCTACCAATGTGGGAACATGATCATTCGATTTAAACTATATTTTTGAAATTTGATTCTCCCCCCCACCTTTAGTGTCTTCTATGGTCCTACAAGGGGTATCAGTGAAAAAAATGCTATAAGTGATAAATATATCCTCCGTTGTGTTCATGATGAATTTAGTGAATGTTATGGGTGTTCCCCTATATGATGGAAGAAACATGTAGATTTTCCATAATAGAAAGATATATAATTTTTTGTCCCATGGAATGGATATTCTCTTGTCTTCGGATAATGGGATTCAGGTCAGTGATACAGAAACGTCAATGGATCAAAATTGGGTGATCTAAATTAAATTGAAGCAAAAATTTTGACAAATCATAAAGGCAGGAGAAGTCTTAATAGATAAATCATTGAACCAAAAAAAAAGAGATCCGAAAATAATCCTTAAGTATCCAAATAGGATCACTAGTCTTACGCATTTACAAAATAGGGGTATTTTTTAAGGAATGGAATATAGAAGATATTTACCCTTATTAAATGCCAATTTTCTAGAATTATGGGCCATATCATGTCTTACTATGAATATTAGAGGAGAAATTTGTTTGGGGGAGCCCTTAAGAAGTTAAAAAATGATCATGAGACCATATCCTTAATCATATAGAAGAAATAGTTTCTTTGGATATTCTTTTCACGGATCTAACTATGGCCATAAATTAATTCATTATAGTGAGAAGAAAGGTGGGAAATATAACAATAGAACTCCAAGATAACTAAATATCATTAAACCAAGAATAATTACTCTTTAAATTTTTTTATTTGTCTTGACCCATCCACCGGGGATTTTACCGTGACTACTCCAAGCCTTCCTCTCATAGGCCAGGGGATGACGACTAGCATCGAGTAGGCATATCCCACAAGGTGGAGGCATTTTCCATAGAACCTGTACGCATGCACCTGTCTCCAAGAAATAGTTGAAACAGAAAACACTAAGTAAATATGGATGAAATCCACTAAGAAAAACCACTTAGAGTAATAGTAAAAACATAAATGTAAATGGTATACAATACAATCCCACCTGAAATATAATAGTATAATCTCCTAGATCTCATCAATAGAAATTCCTACATGAAGTATAGGTATAGTAAGCTGTCTGAATGTTGTTGAAGCATACCACATCTATCGAGTCACACTAAATCACCCCTATCTATTGCCTAATAAGAAATCCATCAAATCTTATTATAATCTATACATGACATGACACATGTGGTTGAATCCTGTGCGGGGTTCAGTATAACAATACTCAGTAGGGACACCGAAACCACAAAGGTAACACCATTGTGTTAATACATGAATTGAACCACAAAGGAAACCCAAGAAGATAACCATAATGGAAACACATGATTTACACCACAAAGGAAACACATGAATTATACCACAAAGTAAATCACTAATAAATACACCCAGTAGAATAAAATAGAGGCGCACAAAGTGTATCCTCTAAGAGGTACATTCAAGATAGACACTGGATTCGGGTCACAAAAAGTATAGGTCTGTGGTACAAAAACATGATTGTAATAAGAATCCATATTAACCTCAAAAAGTAACACATAGAGTGTAGGGAACGCGTGGAGTGTTGGTAACACACAGAGTGTTGGTAACACACGGAGTGTACATAACACAACGAGTGTTGGTAACACACGAAGTGTCATCAAAGACTAGGGGACCAAAACTCTAGTGGGATAGGGGTCTAGAAAATCATTCTTAATAGGAAACAAAGTCTATATAACACACATATTCTAGGTAAGACACTCATTATATGTAAGACATGAAATCTAGGTAATCACAAGGCTTCTAGATCGCAGTTTACCACAGGATTCGGTCCACATCACGCTTATTATGGGAGTACCTACTCCTCGAGACAATAGGCCATATACCAAATTCCATGGAAAAACACATAGAGTATCAAAAAAGTACCTCCTAGTCTCAAGTGTTTCAACGCTGAAAACTTCTTGTCAAATGGACACATGGTTTGAGAGTAATGGTATTTTTAGTGAAAAGGGGTCGGTTTGTTATGGGTCTGATCTTACCCGACGTGCCAGGTCAACCTGGCCCACCTGCCCATCCCTTCTCACTAGAGCGGGCCAGTTTGATCCACTAGGATGCATTGGTTGTCACATCCAACTAGTGTGGCATGCTCTTTTCTAGCCTCTCCTCTCCCATGTGGTTTGTGGGACCACATGCCAAATAGACGACAGTGAACCCTGCCACATCGTTGATCCACGCCACTGCAGCCTGCATTGGCCGCAACCCTCGTCAATAACTACACCCACACTGGTGTTGGCCTATTCCACCGCCTACTATCGAGCCAGTGGCCTCCATCACCTCTACTGCCCATGACCTCCTGTCACAGGTCACCCAACATGTAACGCCCCGACCCCAGTTTCCCAGAGTCAGTGCATTATTACATATCATTGGCACGATCACAAGATAGATCAAATCTCAAAAGACCGATTAGTTTAGTAGCCTTTTAAACACTAGATATATTCATAAAGTTTTACATTACATCATAAAAATGAAAACTACAACAACATAGTCTCCATAGTCTACAATCTTATCCCCTCATACTATCCATACAGGTCATTCATAATTTACTTCTTCACATCCTGGGAAAAATAAAACATAGAAAAGGGGTGAGCTCAAATGCCCAGTAAGGATAACAATATAGCGGAAACTTTCATAAATAAGAATAAACATTTAAGGGAATGTATAACTAAAAAAAGCCTTTTAAACATTAACTTCAACATAGTATGGCAAATATAAAATAAAATAATTCCATTTACTTATTCCCATAGATATTCTACTAATCGAATAATCACATGCAATATCAATAACCACTTTCATAATGATGGAATGCATAATTCCAGACTATCATAACCACATAGCCAAGGCCTCATGCCAAGAGTACAAATAATATTTTTCCAAGGCCTTGTGCAAAGACACTAGTTTGTCTCATGAGACCTACCGATGCATCTAGGAGCTATAGCGGGCTCCACCCGTCACATATTAAGTCCAATGCATTCCCATATGAAAAGGTTTAAACATAACATAAACATTCGTATTGAAACTAGCATACGAAATGTAAATACTTCATCCATAAACCATGAATGGTATAAAAACATCAAATCCACAATAAAACATATCACAAAACCTTCAATACAATAATGAAGTTTTGTATCATAATAAATCAACTTCAAATAAGCGTAAAATCCATCAAAGGATGTTGACATTGATGAAATCAAAACTCTTTTTAGAGAAATATCTCACTCTATTTTGAAATCATTTAAGAGTCACATATTTATAAAATAAAACATTTTCTTTGAAAATATTCTTATAATATTGTAAGGGAAGCTTTGACGATTTTATAATGGCGGAAAATAGCCGCACCCGCCGTATAAGTTAAAAAACATTCTTACCTTAATTCTGTCAAAAAGGTTAAAAAGCACCTTGTTTGGAAAACAACGTAAAGATTCCTCTATAAACATCTTATAAAAAGTCAAACAAGGGTATAAATGACTTTAACCCATATTCTAGTAAATAGTAAAAATGTATTGAAATACATTTTTAAGAAACATGGATGTGGACGATAAAGAAGTCCCAGTAGATTATTACGCATAAACAACCTCAGATAATGAAGAGATTGTGAAATAAACCCTTACCTTGTACTTGTCCTTGGTTGATGGTAGGTTAACCTCCTGTATAATGGTGAAATAATTGTTATTACATTATAAAAGAATCATATATATTAATATGATATCATATATGATCTTTTAACATTGCTTTGTTAATAATATTTTAGAATTATCGTTGTTTCGGGTGTTAACTTACTCGTTTTTTTATATGTTTTATTACATAAGCCATGTTTTTCATAGATAGGTTGTATCTCATTCATATCCAGAATGATATCAAGTCCTTAGATAGTATTATTAATCATCAAATGAGAATTATACTTGAATGGATACGCTGGAGAATGAATCTCATGGCGTTCGTGGAGACGGTAGTCCGTACGTACGCACGAGCGACAATATCATTATTTTGATATTAAAATAATATATAATTGGATGGTATATCATATATACATAATAATTATCATGTTATATTTATTATTTACATGAATTACACATCATTATTATACCCATCCAAATAATAATTTATTAAATAACAATTATACCACGACGTGGAGACGGTAAGTCGTACGTACGCATGTATGGTGACATGTTATTCAAAGGATGGATAAAATATTGAATATGGTTGTACCATATTTATTATAACATCACAGTATATATAAGATATTGGATTTATTATTTTAGAATGGTAATAACAAAGAATGAAGATGTGGAAGAAGAAAGGAACTTGAAAAGGGGTGGTGAAATCATTACCTCTTCTCCGGGTTCTTCCTTTTGAGTTGATCAAAAGGGATCCTTAGGTTGGCTTTATGATCAAAATACAGACTCTAGATTGTATTGAGGGAAGTTGAGAGAGTATTTGGGTAGGGGTTGGCCGAACCAAAAGGCTTTGAATGTGTGAATTAATGAGAAGGGGGAGTGCCCTTTTATAAGAGGGGTGACAGGAACCTTTGGAAAAGCTAGAAATATTATTTTATAATAAATTAATATTCTGTTCCTAATGGCTCCAACGTGGATTATTTAAATTCTAAGGTGGGTATAGGTTGAAAACCACTCAACCAATAGGATTTAGACAGGTTTGGGTTACTATATTAACCTTATCATTAAGTATTAACTCTTAGTTAATTAGTTTCACTTTTACAATGCCTCTGTAGTTTTATATTATATGGTTAATAAACTTACTATATACATAGAAGAGACCCCCCAAGTGGTCCATTAATGATACAAATATCATGATATAAGTATCTTGGCCGAACCTTAGATTTTTAGGAATTTAATATCAATTTATAATATAATATTTGTTTTAAAAATGCTTTTATGTCAATTTTGACACTATTCAATAGTTGATTTTTGTAAAAATCATAACAGAATAATTACTTCAAACAAAGTTAATTAAATCATTTATAACATGTCATATTAACCTATAAAATTAGTTTAATTCATAACAAGTCTCAAGCTATATTTATTTGGGTACTTATAATATCAATTATTTTAATTTTTCACTATTATGGTAATTACTGCATCATCATTGTGTCATAAATAAATTAAATTATATAATGTCTAAAAATTATAAATAAAATATCTTTATGTAGGAAATATTTTTATCTTTCTAATAAATATTTATAGTCGAAAAACAAAATATATATAACCCTATGTAAAAATTGTGTTTCTAAAAGATATATGCTTATGTTATTTTTTGTATTTATTTTAACTTAATTAAAATAATGTGTCCCTATCACCTACAAGTGGATCTATGGGGTCCCAAAATCGACCCAAAGATTACCATGGTCGGACATGTATCCACCAATAAGTTTAGGACATGTTTTAGGGTAATTTAGTATTATTATATCATTATTTTTTAACCCTTATTTATAGGATTTACCCTTTAACCAGGGTAAATAAAATATTTACCGAAATAATTATTCAAAATGTCTAAAAATAAAAGTTACCTATTTACAAATATTAGACATCCTGATTCCAAATATGGAATCCAATTTTCCAAATTCAAAACACAGAAGTGGCAGAAATTAATTTAAAATTAATCCCGTTGTCAAAACAAAAAGCATGTTTTTAAGATATAATAACTATCAAAAGATTGATATATGTTTATGTCCGGTTTAATTGTGAAATTATGTCCAATGACCAAAATTGTATTAATTGGTAAAAATATATTCTAAATATACTTTAAAAACACTAAAATTCATAATTTATCACTATTTATTATTTTGATTAAAAAAGTTGTTTTAAATTAAAATTTAGTAATTTTCACTATTCATCAAAATATTCATGTTATCCGAAAAATACCAAAATTTCACCTTAGGCCAAATTCGATACTCCGAATCCAAAAATGAAGTCCATTTTGAGAGATAAAATTTCTAAAATTTTAAAAAGTAGGTATTACTATTCATAACGGCTAGTTTGATCGGTTGTGGTGTGTGTTAGAACCTGATGTTGCGTACAACACATGCTATTGCATTATTAAAAGGGAAACGTACCGTAGAAGCTTGGGGTGTTACATTCTCCACTCATTCAAATAATTTTGTCCTCTAAATTTCTAGAATACTATCGCAAGAAAAGACTCTGGTGGTTCTTCATCATAAGTTCCTCGGGTTCCCACGTTGCATCTTCCATCTTATGGTTTCTCCACAAGACTTTTACCAGACGAGTCGTCTAGTTTCTCAGTACTTGTTCTCTCGTATCAAGAATATTGATGGGCTCTTTGAAATAAGATAGATCGGGTTCCAGTTCTAATTTCTCATAGGTGATTACATGCGTTGGGTCAGGTATGTATTTCTTCAATAGTGATTCGTGGAACACATCGTGAACTTTGGAGAGGCTTGGTGGCATTGCCAATTGGTAAGCTACAGCCCCAATTCGTTCTAAAATTTTGAAATGTCCAATGTACCTGGGTCTCAATTTACCGATCTTACCAAAACGTATGAATCCCTTCCATGGAGATACCTTCGGGAAAACATGATCACTGACTTAAAATTTCAAATCCTTCCTTCGATTATCTGTATAGCTCTTCTGCCTACTTTGAGCTGCTTTGATGTGGTTTTGGATTACCTTCACCTTTTCCATCGTTTCCAACACCAGTTCTGGGCCTACAAGTTTTCTTTCACCAATGTCTTCCCAACAGGTTGGTGTGTGACATCTCTTTCCATATAACGCTTCATATGGTGCCATCTGAATACTCGAATAGAAACTATTGTTATAGGAAAATTCTACCAGAGGTAAATATTGATCCCACATACCCTGAAAGTCAAGTGAGCAGGATCTCAAAATGTCTTTCAAGGTTTGAATAGTTCCTTCCGATTGTCCATCTCTTTGAGGGTGGTAGGAAGTTCTCAAATGAAGTTCAGTATCCAAGGATTTCTGAAGACTTTTCCAGAATCTTGAACTAAAACGGGGATCACGATCAGAAACAATCGATAGGGGTACTCCATGAAGTCTCACAACTTCATTAATATATAGTCTTGCTAGTCGTTCAAGTGGTAATTCTTCCCTTATAGAAAGAAAATGTGCTGACTTGGTAAGACAATCAATAATGACCCATATTTCATCGTTCCTTCTAGGAGTCTTTGGTAGCCCCATGACAAAGTCCATCGTAATATTATCCCATTTCCACTCCGGTATGGGAAGAGGTTGCATGACTCCTACAGGCTGTTTCCTTACAACTTTCACTTGTTGAAAAACCATACATCATGACACAAAATCGGTAATCTCCCTCTTCATGTTGTCCCACCAAAAATGTTCCTTCAAATCTCTATATATTTTGGTGCTCCCAGGGTGTATAAAGAAATTGGAACTATGAGCATCATCCAGTAATTACCTTTTTAGATCAGGTATATCGGGAACACAAAGTCTCCTTCTGAATTTCAAAATTCCTTCTTCATACACAAAGTCTCTCAATCTCCCATCATTCACAGCTTTAATATTCTTTTGAAATTCTTCATCATCGGTCTAATAACTCTTAATACTTTCTAGTAAAGATGGTTTGGAAACCATTTGAAAAAGCACTGATGTTTCACCTTCCATGGTTATTCCCATGTCCATCTTCACTAGATCCATGAAAATTGGATCCCTTTCAATTCTCATATTGTTCAAAACTCCAAGATCTTTTCTGCTCAAAGCATATGCCACCTTGTTTGCCTTCCCCGGGTGGTAGTGTATCGTGCAATCATAATTCTTGAGTAATTCAACCCATCTCCTTTTCCTCATGTTGAGTTCTTTTTGTGAGAAAATATACTTCAAACTCTTGTGATCAGTATAAATCTCACATTTTTCACCATAGAGGTAGTGCCTCTATATCTTCAAAGAAAAGATCAAAGCTGCTAACTCGAGATCATGAGTAGGATAGTTTTGTTCATGAATTTTCAACTATCGTGATGCATAGGCAATAACCCTATCATTTTGTATAAGAACACAACCAAGTCCTTTTTTCGATGCGTCACTATAAATATCGAACCCATCACTCCCCGATGGTAGAGTCAATATAAGAGCATTGAATAATCTTATCTTCAGTTCTTCGAAACATTATTCACACTCTTTAGTCCAAACAAATTTAACCCCTTTACGTATGAGCTTAGTTAATGGGTTTTCCAATCAGGAAAAATTCTAGACGAAACATCGATAATAACCTCCCAAACCAATAAAACCGCGTACCTCAGTTATACTCATAGGTGCTGGCCATTCTTGGATTGCCTTGGTCTTATAAGTATCAACAGAGATTCCGTCTTTAGAGAAAATATGGCCAAGAAAAGAAATCTCCTGAAGCCAGAATTCACACTTGCTAAACTTCCCATATAATTCATGTCTTCTAAGAGTCTTCAGGATAATGCACAAGTGATTTTCATGATCGTCGTATCCATTTTAGTATACGAAGATATCATCAATAAATACCACTACAAATTCATCGAGATATTCCTTGAAAACTCTATTCATCAGATCCATGAATACAGAGGGTGCATTAGTCAATCCAAAAGGCATTACTGTAAACTTGTAATGCCCGTACCTTGTTCGAAATGCTGTCTTCGGAATGCATTCCTTCTTCACACACAACTGATGGTATCCAGATCGAAGGTCAATCTTTGAAAAGTATTGAGATCCATGTAGTTGGTCAAATAAATCATCAATGCGAGGTAGGGTATACTTGTTCTTTATTGTTATAGCATTGATCTCTCTGTAGTCGATACATAACCTCATGGATCCATCTTTCTTTTTAACAAAAAGAACAGGGGCTCCCCATGGAGAAACACTAGGGTGAATAAATCCCTTATTACTAAATTCCTCTAGTTGTTTATTTTTTTCAACTAATTCTACAGTGGCCATTCTATAAGGGGTCTTTGATATAGGCATTGATCCAGGAATTAAATCAATGGAAAAATCAACTTCTGGTTCTAGAGGATGTCCAGGTAAATCTTCCGGAAACACATCTACATATTCTATCACAATAGGTATATCCTCAATTTTAACATTACTTTCCTCACCCACAATCATTTCATTCTCTTCCTCCCCAATAATTGAATTTAGTTGAGCTACTGGGGGTGGATCTAGATAAGAATTAGGTGGTGACTATTCTTCTATAAAGATAAGGTGTTCCTTATCATCATCATAAAAAATCGTAACCTCATTCTTCTTACAATAAATCTTCGCATCATGGTCCGAAATCCAATCCATGCCGAGGATTATATCAAACTCAATCATAGGTATGATGATGAGATCAGAGGATAAAGAACATTTATGTGATCTAATGGGGACTGATTCACAAAACTTTGTTGCAATGATACTTCCCTTAGGAAATTTAACTGAAAAATCCCTTGTTAAATCAAATTGGAAATATCTAATTTTCTTAGAAAACTGGGAAGATATGAAACAATGTGATGATACAGAATCAAATAATACATTTGCTAAACTTGAGGAAACCATTAAATTACCTGCCAACATATGTTTCAGATCTTCTACCTCAGCAGTAGTGATAACATAAGCTTGGCCTTAATCCCTTGGCCTTTTCTGAGGGAAGTTCCCCTGACGCTTAGGACATTCATTTTCTTAATGTCCCATCTCTATGCAATTGTAGCATTGGACATTGGTAGCTTCCTTCATCCCTTTGCAATCACGAGCTTGGTGGCCTTTTTCACCACACTTGTAACCGACTCTCGTTCCCTTCAAGCAAGTATCGGGGTGTTTCTTCCCCCATTTACCACAGGATGGATATTCAACCTTTCCCTTCTTCCCCTTATTTCCATTCCCAGATTGATCAATAGATCTCTTCTTCTCTTGCTTTTCTTTAAAGTCATAAGTCCTAGAGAATTCCTTTTTTGTCTTGATAGCACATGAGACAATGTCTTCATACGAAGAGAAGGATTATGAGACTAACGCTCGATGGAGAAATGGTTTTAACCCATCAAAGAAACGATCAAGCTTACTTCTTGGGTTACGTATATAATCTCTAGCATACCTTGCTGACCTTATAAAGTTAGCCTCATAATTTGCGACATTCTCATCCTCCTTTTGTCTCAGACTCAGAAATTGTCTTTCCATATCTGCTTGATGGTCACGAGGAAAGTATTTTTCTAAAAATAGATCTTTGAACTCCCTCCATTCCATATTTGATACTTCATCATCTTCCTTCATGTTTTGAATCAATGACCACCATTGATCAGCATCTCCAGTGAGGCGGTAAACTGCCATGATCACTTTTTCCCTTTCACTACTCCCCAAAGACGGAAATATTTTCTCTAGGGAATTTATCCATTGCTTAGCTACTAAGGGATTTGTACTCCCATTGAACGTTGTTGGTTTTTACCTCATGAATCGATCTAACATTGATCCTCCACACTGCGGATCAGGGTGCTCCATATGGGTAAGGTTATTATTCATAACCTGGGTGAGTTGTCCCAGTATGGTGATTAGCTGATCGACACTAGTTGCATCACCAGCTCCACTATTATTATCTTGATCCGGAGGGAAATACCTATATGGAGTGCGTGCATTGATACGGTTTTCATTACTTCCATTAGGCACCATTTCTAAACAATGCATAAACTAGATCAGTTTATGAATCAAAATACATAATTTCATACTTATAAAAAACTTAACATAAATTGATCTATTTATGGATATAATCCATAATCATAAAAAAAATTTCTTTGAGGAAGTATATACTCATAAACCCTTGATAATGATTTGTAAAGAAAATGAGAGTTATCCTATGCATATCCCCCGGGAGTTTCATAACCAAGAGTGCAGTAAGGCACATTGTCGTGCACCAGTTCCTGTTCGAGTCTAGCTCAAAGCGGTGTTTTCGGGTTTTACCCCTTGGTACATCTGTACCAGATCCGCCTCTACCTGCTTGTATTCAGATAGGGATTTATTTCTCAAAAAACTCAAAAAATCTCTACAATACCAAAATTTTAGGAAGTTCTTCTATACTAATCCTCAAAGTTCATCTTAGGTCTACATGCTCTAATCAGAGTTTATCTAAATATAGCTTCCAAGGTTTGTACTAAACTTCCTATGATACCAACTGTAACACCTCGACCCCAGTTACCCAGAGTCGGTGCATTATTACATAACATTGGCATGATCACAGGAAAGATCAAATCTTGAAAGACCGATTAGTTTAGTAGCCTTTTAAACATTAGATATATTCATAATGTTTTATATTACATCATAAAAATGAAAACTAAAACAACATAGTCTCCATAGTCTACACTCTTATCCCCTCATACTATCACTGCAAGTCATTCATAATTTACTTCTTCACATCATGAGAAAAATAAAACATAGAAAAGGGGTGAGCTCAAATGCCCAGTAAGGATACCAATATAGCAGAAACTTTCATAAATAAGAATAAAAATTTAAGGCAATGTATAACTAAAAGAAAATCCTTTTAAACTTGAACTTCAACATAGTATGGAAAAAAATAAAATGAAATAATGCCATTTACTTATTCCCATGGATATTCTACTAATCGAATAATCACATGCAATATCAATAACCACTTTCATAATGATGGAATGCATAATGCCAGACTATCATAACCACATATCCCAGGCCTCATGCGAAGACTACAAATAATATTTTTCCAAGGCCTTGTGCCAAGAAACTAGTTTGTCTCATGAGACCTACCGATGCATCAAGGAGCTATAGCGGGCTCCACCCGTCACATATTAAGTCCAAATCATTCCCATATGAAAAGGTTTAAACATAACATAAACATTCATATTAAAAGTAGCATACGAAATGTAAATACATTATCCATAAACCATGAAAGGTATAAAAATAACACATCCATAGTCAAACATATCACAAAACCTTCAATACAATATATATGTTTTGTATCATAATAAATCAACTTCAAATAAGAATAAAATCCATAAAAGGATGTTGACATAGATAAAATCAAAACTCTTTTTAGAGAAATATCTCTTTCTATTTTGAAATAATTTAAGAGTCATATATTTATAAAATAAAACATTTTCTTCGAAAATATTCTTATAACCTTGTAAGGTAAGCTTCGATAATTTTATAACGGCAGAAAATAGTCACACCCGCCGTATAAGTTAAAAAAATATTCTTACCTTAATTCTGTCAAAAAGGTTAAAAAACACCTTGTTTGGAAAACGATAGAAAGATTCCTTTATAAACCTTTTATAAAAATTCAAACAAGGGTATAAATGACTTTAACCCATATTCTAGTAAATAGTTAAAATGTTTTGAAATACAATTTTAAGAAACATGGATGTGGATGATAAAGAATTCCCAGTATATTACTACGTATAAACAACCTCAGATAATGAAGAGATTGCGAAATAAACCCTTACCTTGTACTTTTCCGTGGTTGGGGGTAGGTTAACCTCCTGTATAATGGTGAAATAATTTTTATTAAATTATAAAATAATCATATATATTAATATGATATCATATATGATCTTTTAACATTGCTTTGTTAATAATATTTTAGAATTATCATTGTTTCGGGTGTTAACTTACCCATTTTCTTTTATATGTTTTGTTACATAAGCCATTTTTTTCATGGATAGGTTGTATCTTAATCATATCTATAATGATATAAAGTCCTTAGATACTAGTATTAATAATAAAATGATAATTATACTTGAATGGATACGATGGAGAATGAATCTCGTCGCGTTCGTGGAGACGGTAGTCTGTACGTACACACGAGCGAAAATATCATTATTTTGATATTAAAATAATATATAATTGGATGGTATATTATATATAAAGAATAATTATCATGTTATATTTATTATTTACATAAATTACACATCATTATTATACCCATCCAAAAAATAATTTATTGAATAACAATTACACCACAACGTGGAAACGGTAAGCCGTACATACGCACGTATGGTGACATGTTATTCAAAGGATGGATAGAATACTGAATATGGTTGTACCATATTTATAATAACATCACAGTATATATAAGATATTGGATTTATTATTTTATAATGGTAATAACAAAGAAAGAAGAAGTGGAAGAAGAAAGGAACTTGAAAAGGGGTGGTGAAATCATTACCTCTTCTTCGGGTTCTTCCATTTGATTTGATCAAAAGGGATCCTTAGGTTGGCTTTCTGATCAAACTAAGGCCTCTAGGTTGTATTTAAGAAAGTTTATAGAGTATTTGGGCTAGGTTTGGCTGATCAAAAATGCTTTTAATGTGTGAATTAGTGAGAAGGGGGAGTGCCCTTTTATAAGAGGGGTGAGGGGAACCTTTGGAAAAGCTAGAAATATTATTTTATAATAAATTCATATTTAGTTCCTAATGGATCCAAAGAGGATTATTTAAATTTTTAGGTGGGATAGGTAGAAAAACACTCAACCAATAGGATTTAGACAGGTTTGGGTTACTATATTAACATTGTCTTTAAGAATTAACTCTTTGTTAATTAGTTTCACTTTTACAATGTCTCTTTGTATTTTTATATTATATCATTAATAAACATACTATATACATCCAAGAGACCCCCTTGTTCCCCATTAATGATACACCTATCATGATATAAGTCTCTTGGCTGAACCTTATAATTTTAAGAATTTAATATCAATTAATAATATAATGTTTGTTTTAAAAACACTTTTATGTCAATTTTGACACTATTCAATAGTTGATTTTTTTAAAACTCATAACAGAATGACTATTTCGAAAAATGTTAATTAAATCATTCCTAACATTTCATATTAACCGATAAAATTAGTGTAATTCATAAAAAGTCTCAAATTATTTTTATTTGGGTATTCATAATATCAACTATGATAATTTTTCACTATTATGGTAATTACTGAATCATCATTGTGTCATAACTAAATTAAATTATTTAATCTCTAAAAATTATAAATAAAATATAATTATGTAGGAAATAGTTTTAGCTTTCTAATGAATATTTATATCTGAAAATACAACATATATGACCATATGTAAAAATTGTTTTTCTAAAAGATATAAGCTTATGTCATTTTTGTATTTATTTTAACTTAATTAAAATAATGTGTCCCTATCACCTACAAGTGGATCCATGGGGTCCCAAAATCGGCCCAAAGATGCCCATGGTCGGAAATTTATCCACCAATAAGTTTAGAACACGTTTTAGGATAAATTAGTATTATTATAATATTATTTGTTAACCCTTATTTACCGGATTTACCCTTTAACTAGGGTAAATAAAAAATTTACCGAAGTAATTATTCAAAATGTATAAAAATAAAAGTTACCTATTTACAAAATTTTAACATCCTGATTCCAAATATGAAATCAATTTTTCCAAATTCAAATCATAGAAGTGGCAGAAATTAATTTAAAATTGATTCCCGCTGTCAAAACAAAAAGCGTGTTTTTAAGATATAATAACTATCAAAAGATTGATACTTGTTTATGTCCGGTTTAATTGTGAAATTATGTCCAATGACCAACATTGTATTAAATGGTAAAAATATATTCTAAATATACTTTAGAATCACTCAAATTCATAATTTATCACTATTAATTATTTTGATTAAAAAAGTTTTTTTTAATTAAAATTTAGAAATTTTCACTATTCATCAACATATTAAAGTTATCCGAAAAGTACCAAAATTTCACCTTAGGCTAAATTCGATACTCCGAATCCAAAAAAGAAGTCCATTTTGAGAGATAAAATTTCTAAAATTTTAAAAAGTATGTATTACTATTCATAACGGCTAGTTTGATCAGTTGTGGTGTGTGTTAGAACTCGATGTTGCGTACAACACATGCTATTGCATTATTCAAAGGGAAACATAGAGTATAAGCTTGGGGTGTTACACAACAGCTACATTCCCATTGGACCACAGGTCACCACCACCACTGGCTCCCATGTCAGCTATTATCTGCCATGACCAACTGCTCCGCCAAGCAAGAGCCACTTCCACCACTGTTCATCATCATCGGAAGCCTCATCACATGTTATACCTACTATCACAGCTCCGCGGGGTCACTATAGTGTCAGAATTAGTGGCATCAAGATAATTTTCCCATAGATCAAGGTAGAAAAAATCAATCCTCGCATACCATCACAATGAATGAAGGGAAAGTGACCATAGATGGGGAAAATAGAAATATAAGAACACCTAAAAAACAAATCCAAACATTTTTTGTGTCTTCATGAATTTTTTCTTTTTAGAAGGATCAGAAATAATGAATAAAAAATAAAAAATTATAAATTCTTACATTAATACCGCATTTTAACCCTCCTATATAAAAGATTGAACTACAGACCAACCTATCTATGGGTTGGACCATGTTCATCATTAGAAGCATGAAGGGGGAAAGGAATCACAGAGAATAATAAACCCCCTATGTGAAGTATGGATTGATCGGTGAAGAAAGTTATCCATTGTTGTAGATCTACCCATGAATGATCTCAATCCATCACCTTTTTGTCATTCTTCACTCGACAACGAGAGTATTTGGAAACACCTTTTCTTTTTATAGAGCCTTTAGGGAATTATCCATGATCGTGTCAGATCTCATATCCCTGCCAAGCTATTAATTGAGGAAAAACATTTTAGCATCATTTTTTCACTGAGTTATAGCGTCTCCATGTTGTTTTCTTTATGAAAGGAAAGAGTTTCATTGTCATTGGGTCACATAATTGTTGTGTCATCACGAAACGTTAAAGGAAAAATATAATAAACATTTTGAGTTTATTTTTATTCTTCTTTAAAACATCTGGAAAATATTTTCCATAGTCAAACCATCTCGTCCGAAGATAGGTCTGTCCTAATCAAAAACCACTACTCTGAACAAAATTTTTCCCTTGAATTTAAAATACAGGCACTCTTTTAAAAGATACTAAAACCGATAATACATGATATTTTTAATAAACATAAATATATATCAACCATTTATTTTGTGCACCTCAGGCCTTGGAATCATGTGTCGTCTTAGTTCCTAGTGTCGAAATAATCCCATATAATTTTCAAAAAAAAATACATGGAAAATTTCAGACATTACATTCTCCCATCCTTATGGATTTATGTCCTCGAAAGACAAAACAAGGGATAAAAAAACAAATGGGTATATTGAGCATGTTTGTGAGCCTCTCGCTCCCATGTTCTTTCCTAGAGATTATCATGATACCCCCAAATGTGTACTAGAGGAATCTATCTCCCACGGAGTGTCCTCCCCTATCGATCCTTGATCTTCATCGGGTACTCTGCAAAAGTCACCCCATCATCAACATCTAGCTTTCCCCAGTCGATAATGTGTGACGGGTCATGTACGTATCACCTCAGCTAGGAAACATGGATCATGTCATGCAACCACTCAAACTGTGTAGGTTGATTCAAGAATTATGCCACCTCTCCCACCCTATGGATTATTGGAAAAGGTCTGACGAACCTTGGAGAAAAATTTCCAACCCAGCCAAATATATGTATCCCACGTCAAGGAGAGATCTGAAGGAACACATGGTATCCCACCTCTAGATCCATATATCTCATTCAACTATCATCATAGGAATTATAAGGGAAATGTAAAATCTTCATACACTCATGGATTAGCTTTACCTTCTCTGTAGCGACATATACTAACTCTGGGCCCATGGGTGCTCACTCTCTAGGATCAGTCCAGCAAAGTTGAAACCTATAGGTTCTCCCCTACAAGGCCACGAATGGTTTCTTAATAATTATTGATTGGTAGCTATTTTTATACGTGAAATCCACTAGGGGTAGGTGATCCTCCCAACTGAGGCCAAAATCAAGGATACAAGCATGTACCATGTCTTCTAGGACATGAATGGTCTGCTCTATTTGGCCATCTATGTATGGGTGGAAATCTATTCTCAATAACATCTGATTCCCAAATGCCTCATGTAATCCCTTCCACAACCGAGACATAAATCATGAATCTTGATTTGAGACTATTGTTTATGGTTCTCCATGTAGTCGATCAATCTCTTTAACATAGAGGCATCCCAGGATCTCTACTGAACCCGGTTCTTGAATTGCTAAGAAGTAGGCTGAGTTTTTGAGTCATTAAATGATCCCCGAGATGGTATCGTCCCCCAAGACATATCTGGTAAACCCTTCATGAAGTCCTTCAATATTACATCCCACATCCATTTTGGAATCTAAAGGGGTTGAGTCAAACCTGCTAGAACTATGTGCTCGACCTTCACTTGCGGACAAGTGAGGCATCTAGAGCCAAAATCTTCCACTTCCTTCTTCTTACCTGGACACCAAAACTAAGGTCATATGATCTGTTACATCTTTTTCACACCTATATGTACCTCAAAATGGGATGTATGTAACTCCCTCAACACCTCCTCACATAATTTGTTTGGTGAAATTGTGCATCCTTTGAAAAGAAGAGCGTGCTCCTCACCTTTTTATTATTCATTAGGGGCATGACTTGTGGACATCTGAGCATGTTTAGTCTCATAGATAACATCTCTATGTTGAGCCTCTTGAATGAAATATAATTTTGGAGGGGTAACAACCATCTAATAGAGATAATATGCTTCATCTTCATCCACTGTGGATATCTGAATCAAGAAAAACTACTATGAGGCCACGTTCAGTAGCTATGAAGTCGATCTCTGGCTGAGAGCATCTTCCACCATGTTCACCTGCCCATGAGTATAGACTATCTCAAAGTCATAGTAATATAGTAACTCTATACAATGCCTCTATCTTAGGTTCATATCCTTATGATAAAAGATATACCTGAGACATTTGTGGTTTGAGTATACGATAACCTCTCTAACATAAGGTAGTGTCTTCACATCTTCAAATTGATGACTACCACTACCAACTCCAGATTATGGTACACATAGTTCTTGTAATGTGGTATCAACCTCCGTGAACCATTTTCAATCACAACATTACCATGCATTAGGATGTAACCAAGGCTGGTCCATGATGTGTCACCGAACACCATGTACTTGACACCCTCCTCATGAAATCTCAAGATAGGAGTGCTCTTCAAACACTATCTCAGCTTGTAAAAGCACTTTTGGAAGATGATCTCTCCTATGAGGAGAAGCCAGTAGAAATTCTGGACCATAGAGACAAGGTTATATGCAACAAGACAACCAACCTTGTCAAATTGTTGTGGAGGAACCATATGTTTGAAGAATCTACTTGGGAACCAGAGGTGGCAATATAGGAGAAGTACCCTCACCTGTTTGTGTAATGTGAAATTTTAGGGGAGAAATTTCATAAGGGGGGAATAATGTAACGTGCCAAAGTTTATCGATAGAAATTCCCTTCTTATAAAGATGTCATAAAATCACATGAAAACCCAACATAATGAACTACTAATTTTTAAGTGACCTATATACATAATATTTCCACTTCTGTGTTTGGAATTTTGAAAATCCGACTTACACAGTTGTTTTCAAGATGATATTTTGGTCCAATAAGAAAAACATATTTTTTTGGTGAATAGTAACATATCATTGGGAATAGAAACCTTCCCTTATGAATATTATTACGATCCTTATGAATAGTGAATTTTTCAAAATAATAGTAACCTTACCCATGAATAATTAAATAAAATTAAGGTATCTTATAAGTGATGATTTGAACATAGTAAAAGTATTGGTATTTTTGTAAGTCATAAATATATAATTATAACTAATTAATTAATTTAAAAAATGAATTTTCTTAAAATGTGTTCATAAATTAAAAAATCTATGTCTTTTAGATTTAATATAATTTTATATGACCTTAAGTAATTTTTGTAATCATTATAATGACAGTTTTTATTTTATAATCTCTATTTTCAAGTAAATTATGATTTCAATTAAATAATAAATTAATCATATTTAGAAAATTATTTTTAAAAAATGGACTTCCTTTTTGGATTCTACACATCAAAAAATAGTTGGGGTAAAATTTTGGGAATTTTCTAAAATACATGAATTTTTTTATGAATAGTGAAATACCATAATTTACAAAATAAGCTAAATAAGTTAGTTACAGAGTCATGTATGATGTTAAGCTGATATAAGACCAATAGGTTCAGTATTACATTATAAAATTACTATTATTGGTCATGGAAGACTCATTATTCCTTTTCTTAGGGAGAAATAATAAATTAATGAATTTTATATTAAGAAACCCCCTCTCCCCTCCACTATAAATACAACCATTCACTCCCTCATTCCCTCACACCTCTTAATCTAGAAAGCCTTGACTAAAACATTCTCAATCATATTCCATAGCCCCTCCCCCACGTCCAAAAGCTTCTGGTCTCATCAAAAGACCAAGCTGAGGCCCCTTAAGGAGGATCTCAACAGGAGGATTTAGGAGGACATTAAAGCAAAGGAAACGTTCATATACAAGGTACGGGGAAATTCTGGAACCCAAATTTTATCCTTTTGGTTCTCCCAAATTCAATCCTTTTTGATATGGTTACTCCATAAAAATAATTTTTTCATCATTGTCTTTCCTTTTCAGGGATATACATGTTTTTCACTAGTGTTTATGTCAAACAAAATGTTTTCCAAAAGAACTCTTTTTCTCAGAACACACCTTTTACTTCTCATTCAAGGTTGACAGTTCTTGTAAGGTGTATGTTATTCCCTCTTTATTTGGGGATCCCAATGTTTATGAATGTGTTCTTATGAGATGAAACACATTAATTTTAATGGGTTAGTTATGTTCATTTTCTAAATATTTTCATTGTGTCATTCATGATAAATGATAATATTATGATGTGACGTGTGCGCCTGGAATTATATAGCACAAAATGAATGTTTCAATGTGACGGGTGCGCCCAAAATTATACAGTGCTCCAATTCATTGGGTAAAGTGATGAATATCATGAGTAAATGTGAAATTATGTGAACAATGTGCTATATTGGTTCACAAGTATGTATTATTGTTAACCACTAAGATAAGATGTTTCATTTTTATGCATTTCCACATTTCAAGTGTTATATTTATGATTCCTCTTATGATATGGATCCTTTCCCTATGTTATGATTATGCTCACCCCATGATATATGGTTATTATCTACCCCATTATTGGGATTCTATATCACCCCTTTTGATGTATATAATTTGGTGACTATACGTACTAAGGAGAGGTCAAGTGCCAGAAAGAAGCTAGAGAAGAAGAAATTGAATTAATTTTATGCTCGATGTTGTAATTGTTATGTATGGTCCTAGTTTTCCCAAGACACTAAACTATTGGATCCTCTATGAGTAATACTATTATGTTATTTATTTTTAAAATGATGTAATAGTAATGTATTAAAATGATGGGTCACTATAATCTTAGGAAACTATCCCTTTACAGATGCATCATCGCTCTGTGGGCCATCCTCTTGGTCACGCCCCAGAATACTATCTTGCTTTTTATGTGGAAGAATACTGAAATAGAACAAGATGTAACATAGTCAATAGAGTATACCTGATGATCTGAATCTAACTCAATAAGGACATGAGAACACACTCAATTCCTATATGATGCATGAACCAATAATTTCCCATGCAATTAAAGATTTAATGTAATAATATGGAAAACATAATTCAAGGTCTTAGTGTATGGATACGTCTTCTACCACACCGACACTGGGTTCACTAGCCTAAAATCCAAACTCAAAATAATTTACACTGTTGCCCCAAAATAAGAGTAAAACCAACCTCCCTCTGATACCACTCTGTCATGACCTGTCCCCTAGGGCCCGTGCAATGACTACACTAAACCTGCCTCCCAAAGGATATGTGCTGGAGACTAGTGCCAAGTAGGGATATCCCACAAGTGGGAGGAATTTTTTCCTACTACCTGCATGCACTCACTCATCTCCAAGAAAATATGAAATGGGAAACACTGTGTAAAAATGGATGAAAACCAGTGAGAAACACACTTAGAGTAACATTACAAACTGAATAGTAAACAGGCTAGAATACAAGCCCAACTGGAATAAAAAAGAACAGGATCTTGGATCTCATCTAGAGAAAACCTTTCCTAAAGGGTAGGTATAGTAATCTATCTTAATTTCATTGATGTGTACCACATCCATCAGGTCACCCTAAAAAACCTCTTGTCTCCGGCCCACCAAGGACTCTGCAAAATTGCTAATCATCAACAAAATACACGACATGTGTGGGTGAAGCCCGTGTAGGGGTGAGTAAAAATACTCCCAGTAGGGACCAAAAAACTGAAAAGGTAACAACACTAAGAAGATAAATGAAGTACACCACAAAAAACACATGAATTACACCACAAATTAAACACACGAATTACACCACCAATGAAATGCACGATGTATACCACAAGGTAATGAACAAAAAAAATATACACAGCAGACACCTAAAGAGGCCCACAAGGTATACTCAAGAGAGTGACTAGAGTAGGATCACGTAATGTATAGGTCTATGGTACATAAATAGTACTGTCATAAGAATAAAAAATATCCTCAAGAAGTAACACACAAATTTTAGGTAACACAAAGATTGTCTGTAACACACGGGGTGTAGGTAACACATGGAGTGTAGATAACACACCGAGTCTTGGTAACACATGGTATGTCATCAAATACTAGGGGACCCACACCCTAGTGGGAGAAGGGAGTACCGAATCAGTCTTGGTAATACACAATGTATATATAAGTCACATAGTCTAGGTAAGACACAAAGTCTAGGTAAGAAGTGCAGTCTAATTAATCACATTTCATCTAGGTCGTAGCTAGCCGCATGATTTCATCCTTAGCACACCTATTCCAGGAGTATCTACACCTCGACCCAGTAGGCAATATAAACAATTCCATAGAAACTCACTTATAGTATCTTAAAATGATAGCCTCATTGTAAGGGTCTCAACACCATAAATGGATTGTCAAATGGACACACAGTTCGAGATTTATGGTATTTTTAATGAAAAGGGATCAGTTGGGCCCATTATAGACCAGCTAGGCCTGGCCCGCTAGAGCAGGCTGGTTTGCCCCACCGGGACATGGTGAGTTTCACATCCCGTTAGCGTGTCTGACTTGGTGACAACAACTCCTCTCGCATGAATTCTACGGGATAGCATGCCCACTGGATGATGTGGCACTGTGTCATGGCCCCTGTCACTGGTCACGGCTACACCACCACAGGCCCCTACCCCCACCGGTCAGTGGCATCCGTTGCAGACACTACATGCGGCCCCCTCCCGTGCATCACCATGTCATCGTGGTCCTATTGGACAGCGGTTCGCCGCAACCATCGGCTTCCATATCAATGGTTGTCTACCTGGATTGGCTGCTCTGTTGGGCTGGTGCTTCTTCCATCATTGTTCTACATCACTAGCGGCCTCTTCTCACATTGTTCTTGACTTTTCACCTCCTCAGGGTCGTTGTGGTGACAAAATCCTCAGCCTCGAGATTGTTGTGTCGGGGATCAACAGTGCAACAATCAAGTTTCCCATACCATCATGAAGAACAAAGGGAAATAGAATAATGAGGGGGGAAGAGAAACATGATAACACATGAAGAGTGGATCCAATCCATTGTTTGTGTCATCTTTAATTCATTCTTGTTAGGATGATCACGAAGAAAAAATTAAAAATCACAAATATCTAATTCCCCCATTAATCCTGTATTTTTAACCATACCACATAAATGTTCAAATAATGGATCAACTTGTTCTTGGGTTGGTCCATGTTCTCCATTGGAAACAAGAATAGGGAAAGGAATCATGAATAAAAATATTCCCCCTACCTTGATTGTGGATTGATCGGGGAAGAACATGCTCTGTTGTCAGAGATCCTCCCACGAATGATCTTGATCCATTGTCTCGTCATCGGTCATCCCTCGCCAACAAGAGGATTTTCCAACAGATTTTATTTTTCTGGATCCTGCAAGGAAATCTCTAGGATCATGTCTGATCTTGTATCCCTTCCATGTTATTAATTGATGAAATTCATTTCAGCACTGCTGTTTCGCTGAGTTGTAACATCACCATGTTGTTTCTTTCATGAAATGAAATAGTTTCCTTATCGTTGTGTCACATCATTAATACATTGTAAAGAAAAATTAAAAGAAAATAAAATATCATTTTTAAGTTTATATTTATTCATCTTTAAAATGACCAAAAAATCAATTTTTCAGTTGACCCGCATTGGTCGAAGTTATTCCATGCCTATGTAAATCTCGTTGTTCTGAACACAACAGTGCCCTCAGATTTCAAATCCAAGAACTCATTTAAAATATAATAAAACCATACATACACTCTTTTATTAATAAACATAAAATTAGTTCAAATATTTGTTCCGCAAACCTTGAGCCTCAAGAATCATGTGTCTTCTCAGTGTCTAGTCTCGATATAATCCCATATAATTTTCAAAACAATTACGTGTAAAATCTAGGACATTATTATATTTTACACTGGAAGTAAAAGAGTATGAGTATGATGAAACCATTCATAATAAAAATAGATTGTTAATGATATCTTTTTCCTCTACTCAATAAATTATATCTTAGAAGGAAAATAAGAGGATCATGAAAGCTAACCTTGAAGAAATTTATCTCAAATATATAAATAAAAGTACCACATGGGTTCTTGATAGTAGATGATCATAACACATGAATGGAAATAAATATTTTTTGATAAAATTTAAGAATGTAGTTGATGTATCAGTGATATTCCAAAATAAAGGTTCCTTAAAGATCAAAGGAAGTAGAAATACATGACTTTAAAATGAAGAGATAATAAAAACAAATGTTATTTAAAGGGAATGTTTGTGCCACAATCTCTTGAGTGTGATCCAAATATATTAATTAGAACTGGTAGTGAAATTTAATTAGAATAGTTCACTGTAAATGGGAAGTCATGTAAATATATCATTAAATGATGCATAAAAAAATTCATACAAGGATGACAATAAAGAAAAAACTGGTTTTCTAACAATTGAATAAGAAAACAACCTGTGACACTGAATGTTGGGTCATATTATTGAAAATATCATGGAATACCATTCCAAGATAAATATTTTTGTGTAAATTTTAAATTTTAATAATGAAAAGGAAAATAGATGTGATGCTTGCATGTGAGGAAATATGGATTTATTTTCATGTTGGTCAAAGGAAAAAGGGAATCGAATCTAATTAATATAATACACATAGAAATGCGTGGTCTAATAAATGTGTGTGGACCATATGAGTAAATTAACTTCATTATTCTTATTAATAATTATAGTAGAATGGATCATGTGATGTTTTTGTAGAAGACACAGAAAGTGATTGATTGCATGAAGAGTAATCACCAAAGATTTGAGAGTGAAATTGGTCGTACAATCAATATTTTTTTTGCTAATCAAATATATTAAAAATCCATTAAATTTGAAAATTACCTTGAAAAACATGGGATAATTCATAAGGTTTCTTCAATGATAACCCCTCAAAAAATGGGGTTGTTGAACGTATAAATTTACAAGTGAATAATATGGATAAAACAATAATGATTACCAGATTTGTTTCTCATCATTACTGGAAATAGGATGTTCATGTAGCGTTGTTCCCTCAAAATACATAAGTAATTTCAATAGCAGATAACAGGAAACCATATGAGATATGGCATGTATATAATCCCTCTCTAATGTATTTTCATTTTTTATGGAAATGTTTTTCCTAAAATAATGAATTCAATCAAGGTAATTATGGTGATAAAATAGATGATGGAATGTTATTTCAATATTCAATAAAGTGTAAATACCAAAAATGTTTCAATAATAATTTTATAAAGATTCAAGAATAAGTTATGTTAATATCATTAAGGATAAAACCATGAATATCTATAAAATCTCATATTTTGAAAACATTGAAGATGAGGAAGAATGTAGAAAATTGGAGAATTCAAATACTAAATAGTTGAAGGCTTTAAAACATTCAGAGATCTCAAAATGATGATAATTTAGAAGAAGAATCAGAATAGAAATACATTGTTGATAAAAAATTATCAGAACCTCATCAGATAAATTGTAGAAAATAAGTTGATCCATACAACATCATTAGGGATTGAATTGCACCTACACAGATAATGTAAATTAGTAATTAAGCACATTATTTCTTCATACCATTTGTACAACTAACCTCATTTGACGAAGTGGTAAAAAAAGAATCATGGGTTAAGGGCATGAATGGAGAACTATATCATACTGACAATAAATAATCAAGGTATTTTGTAAAAAGAAAATAAAATCATAATGTGATTCAAAAAAGTGGACCTTCATAAAAAAAATAAATGAACATGGAGATGTGATTAGAAATAAGAAACAATTGGTGTTTAAATGATTTTCACAAATTTATGGAATTAATGTGGAAGAATCTTTTCCTCTAGTAGCTCGAGTGAAGTCAATTAGGCTCCTCTTTACACGGACAATTCAATGAGGGTACAAATTTAATCAGATGGATGTTAAAAATTAATTCTTAAATGGTGTTCTTAAAGAAGAAGTATATATTTAACAACTATTTGGATTTATGATTGAAAATGATGAATCAGGTGTATGAAGATTAAATAATGATCTCTATAGTCTAAATAAGGAACTTCATGCATGGTACCCCTAATTGGATGCTTATTTGAAGAAGATAGAATTTATAATAGGATGTTTTGACGATAATATTCATGTGATGAATTATCATGAATATTTGTTTATAGTGCTTTTGTATGTGGATTATATTATTTTTAGTGGAAGCATGTATGGATCAATGAAATAAATTTCTAATCATGTGAAATCAAAATTGGAACCCATCATTGGTGAAATCAAATACATTTTGAGAATTTAGGTGACTCAAAAGAAGGATTACACCAAAATTTCTAAGGCTAAATATGCGTAATAGACTTTAAATAAATTCAACATGCATGAAACCAAAATAATGTTGAATCTAATTTCAGTTGAAAAAAAACATTGAAATCATGAGGATGGGAAATGTGTAGATCCCACCTTTTTATAAGAGGATAATAGGAATCCTTTTAAATTTGACTAAAACAATTCCAGATATCACCTTTGCAACATTTTTATAGGATCTTCCCCAATTAAATTTGAAGGAAGAGAATTTTTTAATAGTTAAAAGAATCATGATGCATATTAAAGTACTCTTAAAATTTTATTATACCTTGAAATATGATGAGATAATGAATTATCCACATTTGTTATGCTGATTGGGCTTAATATTTGGTTGATAAGAATAATGAAAGCGGTGGTGCATTATTTATTAGAAACAAATGTATGGGATGTTTAAGAAATAAAAAAGAATTAAATTATCTTAATAATGCTAAATTTGGGTATATCAATGCAAAGAATTTATTCACTCAACTATTTTGGATGAAGAAGAAACTTGCTGATATTAGAGAAGAGGTGAACCAATCAATGGTTATACATTGTCACAACAAATGTGTGATCAATCTTACAAAAAATATAGTTCAATACTATCTTACCAAATATATTGAGATATGATATCACTTCATCAAAATATAATCTTGATCAATGTGTGATTTAAATGTGGGATGTGGGAACTAATGATCAAGTTGCTACATTTTTTTGAAGTTATTGGAAACACAAATGTTTGAGAAAAAAAGTGTGATCCTTAGTGTTAAGCCACCTCCCATTTCATGTAGAGGTTCAGGTTGGCCCCTATCCCTTTATTTATTAATTGTATTAATATTTTTGTTAATGTTAGGTATTTATATGGGGGATATATGATATAGGGGAGTTTTTTAACACTAATAAGTTAAATAAAGTTTCTTTGGGTTTACTTCCAAAGGGGGAGATAAGTGAACTTCAACGAACTGTAGGTAGGATGGATTGGTCAGTATTCTATCATGGCATGAAATTATATTGTTATAATAATTTTTTACACACGAAGATTCAATCATGTATACATTTTGTGATGGGTGAGTTATTTAATACTTATTAGGATTCTGATCAATGCTAGTTATTTATTGAAATTTTTTATAGACTTCTAAAAATTCAAAGGGAGGTATTGCTGGAACAAAGGATTTTTACAGATATAAATGGATTGTATTTTTTTGTTTGTTTTCAATCAACACTATTTTGATCAAGTTGGTTTCAGGGAAAGTGATCTTAGAGTGTATAAGGATAGAGTGTTGAAAGTGGAGTCATTTACCAGTGTTTCCGAAAATTTTGGAGCTCAATATTTAGGGGAAGGAGTAAGATTTTTGAAAGGTGTTTTTTCCAAACTAACAATTCATATATATGGTAAAGATATTGGTTTCATTAAGATTACAGTTTCATGATGATATGGATATTCATGATGGAATCTAGTGTCTCCAATTTTTGAACATTCATAAAAGAGGCTTCGCAAAAATTGATGGGTCGTGATTAGAAGATAGTAACCTACATGACTGTGATAAGAGTAGTGAATAGAATATTACACTAACACTTAAAAAAGATATGTATCATTGATAACATTATTTATAGTGGTTTATAAAAATTTATGGGCTGGTCTTGAAATATTTTTTAAGAGAACATTTCTATAAATAGGTGTCCAGACACATCATTTGGAAAATGTAGATAATTTTTGAAATGGGTGGATAAACCTGAATTTGAGGAGGATAGAAGATTTAAAAATGAGGAACACTTTGTTAGAATAATCATCAAGAAATACATGGTTATGAATTAATTGATGCAAAGGATGTCCAAAAAATTGATTTTTTCAAAGACTGGTGTTTCATGATGAATTAGAGTTTCATAATGGTTGGGAGATTTGAGAAGTTAGGGATCCTCATTAAATTGGGTGGGTTTGAAAACATTGATATATCATTGAAACATGTAGTGGGTTTTGGATGGCTTGGATTTTATCAAAAAAGTAGCGTTTGACATCTTGTTTTAGTGAATAGTTCTTCTAAGTACATTTATTCAAGACTATGATGAAATTAGAGCCTTGTTCAAATTGGGGACAAATCCATAAATACCTAATCTACTGAGGACAACTTAAAATCAATAAATTGAGAAATACATTTACCAAAGAAGTGATCTAGTGGGTTTCAGTGTATGTGTTTTGATAGAGAAACTTTTTTTCCCATAGAATTATTATAAATGTAGTATTTCTAGTGTAAAGTGAATGTGTATGTTCCTCTTCACTCTATAATAACTAGTTAATATTATAAAATAGGGTATGACCAATACACAGTAATATTATTCTTCTTGGACTATCCCTTAGCGGTAAACCATGTTACACTTATTTTTGTGTCTTTGCAAATGGATGTCTTATAACTATATGATTCCATAAGATAGGTTTTACAAGTTCCTAGAAATGTGAGAATAAGATCCAACTCTTTAAAAGGAAAATTTGACACACTCATTCACCCCTCCCATCTCAAGGTGTTTTAGGGTCCTACAAAAAAATATATTTATTCTTCTTGATTTCCCAAACACTAAGTGATATAGAATATCAAAAAAAATCAGAGTCTAGTGGTGGGGTGGTGGGAACCACCCACAAGAATTAGGTAATGTATTATATCCATTTGTAAAAATAGATGTTGATTAATTAAAAACAATTTTAAAGATATTCTATATAATTTTATACGATGAAAATTAATTTCAATAAGATATACTTAAAAATATGGCATACTTAATTTCATATGCTTTGATTTTATGACTCATGAATCTGAAAAAGACATACATATCAAAATTTATAGCAATTTTAATTTGAAATTTATTTTTTCAAAAGTTAAAAGGGCTGATGGAAAGAACATTCGTAGCCCCTTTAGGGCCATGTTCATCCTTAAAAGATTGTCATTTTTTGGTGATTCCATCGAATCCCTTTATAGTCATATAGTCCCTTCATATCGAGGAGCTCACTTCATGGACATGTTCATCCTTTAAAATCATATACTACCATCTTAGATGAGTTTCATTTTCATTATGAATATGGGACTTCTTCATAATCAAGATCTTACATCACAGTCAAGATCTTCCTTCACAATTGTGTATTTCCTTTATAGACATAATTCATTCATGGTTTGGTTATGGGACACCTTCATGATTTTTATATCCCTTTTATGGTTGTGATATTCCTTCACAATCTACTAGTTCCTACATGGATGGATTTCATTTGTTGTAGGGTAGTGCTAATACATCATGGATACATGGTTTAGTCCAATATAAGTGATTTTAATGAAACCACACAGCTTAGAGATAAGTTTTCATAATAAATTACTATAAATACTAGCACACATTTTTTAGAAATAGTGGATGGAATCGTGGAATACCCTTTTATAGAAACAACATTGAAAATTCCTTTGCACAAAGGAATCACCCAGGGTAGTTATTTGGTAAAATAAAAATAGTCCCATTAAAGAAGAAAATTTTCAACGAACACCATGAAACTCATATTGATGAATCTTATTTTCATAGGACCATTAAAAACATTACTACCCAGATCTACCCATGTGAACATAGTTTAAAGAAAACCCCTTCATGAGGTACATCCAAGAGCTTCTATAATGAGGCATATTTTGTAAGCCTCCTTCATTATAGATCATCCCTGAGAAACCTTTATAGGATTCCATCCATGATCTTCCATAATGAGTCTCCTCCATGTTCTCCCATCATGAGGATGTATCTACATGACTAATTTGTGAGATCTCACCTGGTACGTTCATTTATGAGGCCCCTTAGTAAGATCTATTTGAAAAAACACATTTGTAATAATCCATTATATTTTATCATTAACCTAATCCCTACAAAAGATATGAATACTTTGACATAGTATATTTCTCCTATGTGAAATGGTAGCCTCCTAGGGTTCACCCCAACCTCCTCCAAATGGTCTTTATCTTGATGGAATTGACCAAAGGATTTCTAATAGGAAAATCAACCCAATTATTGGTAGCTCAGATTCATTTACATATTTTTATAGTCCGATGTCATTGACCAATTTCTGGATCATCCCAATTACCTTCACATCTTCATTTCTTCAAGGCCAAATCCTTAATATTTCCACAACCAAATGGGCATCCTACTGGTTATAACCCCTTACTATATTTTCATTTTTCATCTCATTCTTGTGCTCCCACCAATGAAAAAACCATATTTGGGCCTCTTACTATGTGTAATCCTAAATCATACCATCTCTTATTTTGGTTACCAAAATACTTGAAAAAATAGAATGGTTATCTCATGCATAACCCCCATATAATTTCCTTGATATGAGATACTCCTATTGTCTTCCTTAATTTTTTTACTCGAGATACTCTTCTCAGTTTTATTATAAAAATAGAGTTGAGAGACTCATTTGGAAACCTATGTAACGAATCTAGATTTTTAGGTTTAGTGATTAGAGAATTTTTATATATAAAATTATATTTTTTTCCTAGATTCGGCTTGGTATTTGGGTTTCACAGGACCCTATAATTAACACTTAAAAATATTAACATATATTAAATCAGGCGTGAATATACTTCGAGTTAATGGAATTAATTTTGATTAGGACCTCAGATGAGATATATAAAGCCATGGTTTGTTTTGTAATGTGGGGTTTAGACTAGTAATGATATAATGTTTGTTGGAATTGGGTTTTTGATGGAGGGAATCCAATGGTTGTAAAATATTTAAAATAAATTTTTTATTTTATTTTATTGACCAAAAAACCCAATCATATCTATATACATGATGTTGTGGAAAATATATATAATTATCTATATAACCCAAATCTATTGGATAGGAGGAGGATGTTTTAGTAATTGACATTGTTGAATTGGGATCACAGATTAACAATGAATAGATTGAGGTGAATCATGTGACGGGTGGTGAATGTTTTGTGATCATCATATTCATCATTATAAAAAATGTTATTCACCAAAGATTGATCCATACTCGATATAATATTCATTATTTTTTCATTTTCCTACAATGTTTTATTATTTAATATGTATTAGGATTTATATACATAATTTATTAGGGATCCAATGAATCACAAATATTAGATATAAATAATGTTGTGATCATAATTTATTGTTTTATTCATTTTTTCATATTTTACCCTTAATTCCCACACGTTATGATTATTGGACAGAATCACACCATCCAGTTATGATTTTTACTCAATTATTGTTCATTTCCACAGACTCTTAATAATACTATTTTTCATTAGACCACTATGTTTGGGTTTAATATTTCTTGGTCAGATTTAAGAAAAATCAAACCTCCTAATTCGTGGGAGATTCATTTATGATGTACAAAATGAGGTTTTAAAGATTGATAATGATACAATGTGGGTTATAGGTGTTGGTGAATTAAATCAAAGTTTGTTTCATGGTTATTCATCAATGTGGGAATGGAGTAGTGGGATATACAAACAAAATATTAGGTGGCCAAAATTTGTCCACAAAAGAAAAATAAGTCATGGTTAAACCCAAATCTGAAATCCATGGCATGATTTTTAGTTGAAATTTCTATGGTGGAAGAACAAGTGTGATTTTTGAAGGATTGATTAATTTTTTAAAAATCCCGACATAATCAGAATGTAGACAAGGAACACATGTCATGTAGTCCCCTGGATTGGGTGGTAAGGGTTTGGTGGAGTTTAATATCAGTCATTTTGTATAACACATACACACCATGTGACCTACTACTGGTGAATCAACATGTAAAACACGGTTATAGGGACAAGTAAATGGATAGGTATAAGAGAATGGCCATGTACTGGGACATGCATAGCATATTGTAACATGTCCAGTGTACATGGTCACATTTGAAGTACATGAGAACAGGATAAAGTACATGGGCTTGCACCAAGAGTATATAGGAATGCCTCAATCATCCAAGACATGTTGTATACCTCATGTATATATAATTTATTCCCCTATGGAGAACAAATCCTTGTGTAATAGAGGACACTTATAGGTTACTAGGTGAGGTGACACACCATGTGACCCTATATACATGTCGAGTACTTTCCTCAGGGACATCCACTATGTGTATATCCTTCCATGGGACTCATATTTTGTCTAATGAATATCCTATCTTAATTTGATTTCTACATAGAACATCATGGTGTCCTTTATTTAGGAATCAAAGATACAACATGAGGTGTTAAGAGCATGATTATTCCTTCAATAATTCTTGTACAATGACAGTGTCTGGTTTATCAAATTCACTCTAGGGATGGAAACCCCTAGTCCCACTAAGGAATGAGTCTTCTATACTATTTATATAGGTAGAGTTTGAACCCCCCATTTTAGATAGGCTATGGGTCCTTTATCTTCACAGTGGACCCCCTCCCCACCTTCATTATCTGAAGGGGGGTGGGTCCTCTACTAAAAACTGTGCCCCCTCGATTTTAGAGGGAATTGGTGAGGTGTGGGGCCTCCATATAGATTAATGTGTGATTTTCATCACCCTGGTCATTGATGATGGACCCTTGGGATTAATATGTTAGCACGTCATTCATAGTTAGGTTATTAAGATGCATATCCCCTTTATCCCTCTCTTTGGTTTCTTTATGAGAATATATATTGGGTTTTGTTTTCCTCTTTATTATGGTATGTGTTGACTATTGTATACTTGTACTACTCCCTTTTTTGTATTCATGGAATCATATATTATATGTATATATATATACTCACTCATTCAGGGAATTTTCCATAGGTGTTGTGTCTTATATAGAAGACATACATGTTGGCAGTGATATCAATGGACCATTTCCTATTGGAGTTGATCATGTTTGGTGGTTGGAATTGGATATTATGGTTTAGGATCTCTTCATTATCAATATTTCTAGTTATTTTTAATTTGTAAACTCATTTTGAGTTAGGCGTGTATTTTTTCCCTTATAAATTTTTAATTGCATTGTAGTACAATGATTCTTTCCTAGATGTTGTCACATTCATGGTATATACTCCAAATATTTCATTTTATTCCATTATCTATGCCTTACTACATGGATCTTATTATCCTCATGTGCATATATATTAAGGATAATTCCTCCCTTTTAATTATTTCATAATCAATGTTAGTTGCATACCCAATAAGAACCTACATCTTTATTTAGGTAAAACATATTTTAATTTATATTAGTTCATAGTTTAATTGCGTAATTATGGATTAATGTGAATATAGTCTAAGGTTATGTGTGTATCGGGGGTGTATGAAGCTTGTTCGGATCTAGGAACCAATATTTTTGGGGTGAAATAGGTATGGCGCATGGTTTGTTGAAACCACATGGGGCAGCCCACACGATTACTTCTAACTATGCAAGGAAGGGAAATGGGAAGCTATAGGCCACATGGTTTGATAAATCATGAAATTTATAGTGGACTTTTTCATGGTTTGCGCGTGGTTAGTCAAAATATGTCCATTAACTATGTGAGTTTCCCCATCCTACAGTAGTGGTAACACAGTTGGAACATGTTTTAGATAGCTATATGGCCAAAACATGTGACCTAAAGATTTTACTAAATTTACCATTCCCTCTGCCCATCTTAATCTTAACTTAAACAATATTTTATCATTTATCTCCCATTAGATAGTATTAACGGGTGAGCTCTCTTCTGAATCCTAATCTAGGATTTTCTACCAAATCTCTATTTAACATCGAAATTGAGAATCGTTCGTATCATTAGATCCACATCAGTATGAAATCCCATTTTATTTAGTATTTATTCATACTTCTTGGTATAGGGTGCACTATTTAAGGGAAAGCTAGTATTCCCTAATTCCAGGTTCATTGTCCATTCTTCATTTTTCTCCCGATCTAAGTTGATGAAGGAGCTGATACTAGACAATCACACTTATAAGAACCTATGTAAGGTGTTCTGATGATTTTACATTGAATTAAATGTGTTTATACATATGTAATTTCTCTATGCACCCAATTATCAGAGTTACACCCTTGAAATTCAATTTAATCCTTGATTTGAATTAAAATACATGACCTATGTAATTAATAAAAATCATTATTAAAGGAATATAGGTTAAGAACCTTGAATTATAACCACTACTTTGGTTTGTAGGTTAATGAATTAGACCAGAAAGAGATGAATATTAATTGAACTACCCAAAATGTAGGTTTTTACCCCTTTATAAGGGATGCTAAATGACGATTTATACTTATGATTAATTTTGAATTGAATGGATTAAAGAAAGGAAATAGAATGAAAATATCCCTATGATTTTCCATGTAATGTATTATTGAAGAATGAATTTCCCTTTATAATTAAATTCCCATGTGACAAAATTAAGAGGCTATGCCTTATAAGTTTATCCCATACCTTGAGTCGCCTTCTGAGGTGTGTTTGAATTAAATTGAATATAGTGAAGATCTTTTCGTTAATTAAATGATATTGAAATTGAAATCGTGTTTGATATATTCCATGCATGACACATGGGTTCTTATAAGAATTCCATAGATGGAATCATTTTTCTTCTACCTTTCTTATTCTCGAGTGACACTTGGACTCCCAAGAGGACTTCAAAGAATGAATCATGGGGGTTAACTATTACATGCCCGAGTGATACTTAGATTCCTTATGGATTTACAAGGACAGACTCAAAGGTAATTTGATCATATATTCCTTGGGTAATACTTGGTGTCCGTTAGTGGAACACCAATGATGGAATCAAATGGAAATGTTGTTATACCACTCCTAGAGTGAAAACATGATTCTGATGAAAAATTATATTGATGGGAATGTAGGATTCTTGGTTTATGATACACCTAGATAGATACATGGACTCAAAATTAAGAATTTAAAAAACAATACTAGGTTCTTAATTTAATAATTAAAAAAGTGAATGATATGAAACTTATTCCAAACCAAATTAGAAGCTTGGATTCTGTCTTTTTCTTACTCCTTACAGATGGCCTGGTAGGGCAACCCTAATCACATATTTTCATGGGGGACACTGGCCTACATTACAGGTATCGAGACATATTTATTATGTTATATTTATTAATTAAATGAGATTGATTATAAAATGAGATTCTACTTACTTTTATTCACAGATATTCTAGCTAGGCTGAAGGAGGTACCAGAGGACGAGTTTTTATGGGAACCCAATCCTTTATGGTTTGTTTACTTTATGTACTTCATTTACATATTATATTACTACATGCACATATTTATTATTATATATTCATAGAGTATATCTAACTATACTTTGGGTGGTTTTCTATTGGGATTGTATCTCACACCCTATTCAGACCTCTAATCGGTACCCAGATAGACAATAGATTGCAATAATGGATAAGGGAAAGCGCCCTACTACATGTTCCTGATCGCTTCTCAGAAGAAGAAGAGCATGGGACCGATATGAGGCTAATGATTCTGGCTATATAGTTTTTGGACTTTTTTATATTATGTTATGTGTATTGTACATCTTCCATGTATATCTGTTTTGGATTTTTTGTAGAGAATTGACTTGAATTATCATCTTTTGTATATGAGATTCCTCTCTGGTATTGTTTATTCATATCTATTCATATTGATCATATATTGTCTAGATGATTCACTTTTATTTTATGTATATATTATTGTATATCTATTGTGATACACTCTATTAATGAGGTTATTGTCTCCCCAAAGACACACTATACGCCCTCGCTACTAGTCGATGACCTCTAGTGTTTGGGTAGATGTGGTTGAGGCCATGTGGCCAAATAGGCTCGAGGAACCTTCAGTGGAATCTGGGCCTGAGATGTTCGGAAGTGGTATCAAAGGGTTTTTCAGGTTTTATTTACTATTTGAAGATAATATAATGGGATAAGATGGAAAATGAATTTGGTAATGAGTTGTGCATGGGCATATCTAACCCGTATACAAGAAAATGCCAAATTACATTGAATAAAATTTTCATTTTTTTATTTTTACAATTACATTTGATTTAATTCCACTAATGGGTGACACACAAGAATTTCAATATTATTATTCATATTATTTTAGGTTCTATTCAATTACAACATGATGAGATGAGAGTATGTTATCTCTTGCATCATTTTAGCAGCCTGTTAGAATTCCCATGTCATGTATTATACAATTCCATGTAGGATGCATTTCTCGATTACATGATATTTTGATATGGTCCATGATTGATATACCTGCTATGTGATAGATATTGTGTATAGGGGATTGAGAAAACACAGGTAGGACGTAGGGGGCCTATCATAACCTAAAAAGTTTTCTCCTGATTAGGTTATAACATAAATCCTAAGTATTTAATTATGGAATGTGGAGTCATGGACCATGAATCATATGGACTAGGATGTGTTATGGAGTGAATTGGGTGGATTCTATATTTCAATTCATAGGTTATGGTCCCTTATGGATAAGAATTAGGTGAACCATTTAGTTAAACCATTTAAAATGAATTATGATATAATTGAAATGAAATGGGAAGAAAATTGAAACTGAAATTGTTTATAGTAGAGAACTTAACCCATAACCAATATGAGTAGTGAAAAGTATACAATATCTCCTGCTTTTACATCATCTATAAATATCATAGAACTGACTGAAGGAGATAATTGAGGGGTGTATTTAATATATATGATGTCTTATACCTATCTTATTTCAGTATCTGATCTTTTAGTTGTGAACATTAATAATGTTCTTTTCGGAGGCATGTGTTTGGAATTATAGGGACATTATACTACGACGAACTCCAATACCATTTTTGGAGGGTGGTAATGATCATTATATAGAGGTGGTGGGACATGGTATACTATTAGATCCTCCTGTAGTACCCACTACAGCACTAGTTATTGTACCACTCATATGTGTTGAGGAACAGTTCTGTAAAGGACTTATGTGATTCATGTTGACTAGTTAGGGAGCACCGTGACCTTCCTTGACTATGGAATAGTTCACACAAGAGTTATTGTAGTAGTATTCACCCATGTTTTCAAATGATATAGGACCATGGGATTTAGAGTCGTGGCTAGATCCCATGCCATCTATTATTGAGCATTAAGAGATGCCTCTTGAGAGGACGGTAAAGCTCGCTCTGTGGATGTTATGTGATTCGTCCAACAAATGGTGGGATGTCATTACTCAATAAGATCATCATTGGGATATATATTAGTGGGATTATCGTAAGGATTTATATAATTAATTATATCCAGATATGTTGAGTGATGATAGATCCTATGAGTTCATATACTTAGAGAAGGGTAAATTATCAGTCATAGATTATTCTGCCCGTTTTATAGATCTCCAGAACATTGAACATATTCTGATGGGTTAAAAGTTATCTAAATATATGAAATTTGAATATGGTCTAAGTTATGATAACTGGTTGTAGGTGAATTTCTTTCAGAAGACTACCAATTCTGGAATAGTGAATGAGGTGCTTATCATAGTGCGTAACCTAATAGAGGCTGGGGTCGAGAGACTGAGTGGTTCGATATCCAGATCTAGTACTAAATCAACTTTTGGTATGAAGAATCATCTAGAACATCCATGGGAAGATATTAGTAGTAAGAGTACATACTCAGGTAGCCATGTGAGGTTCCACCAGGGCGGTAGACCAGGATATACAAGGCCTTAGTGTACGAGGGACCCAGTCGAGTGCCAATCTTAGGAAATGATGTGACAGCTACAAAACTTTGGCAGAACATTTCCTATGGTAGCCAATGGGACGATTTCACAACAGACTCATCATACAAGATAATTTCTAGTATATTCTCATCAGATAGGGGGAGGGAGTACTATCGGCCGATCGGGCCAAGGCAGTAGTCATGTTCATGGTAGTTAGTGTAACAAACCAATTTTTTTTCAATGGAAACACTTTTCTTAAAATTATTCCATATATTATAAATAACATAAAATCACATATAGAACACGATAAAAAATTTAAAAAAGAAGAAGCATTGAAATAATAGGTATTTCTATAAGTTAAGGAACCTATACGTGGGGAATAGTAACATGGCCTTTGGAATAGTAATATGATCCTTAAGAATAGTGAATTGGACAATTGAATATTAAACTCATATATGAATGTATAAAAAATTAAGAAGTTATGAATAAAAATATGGTTTATTTATATCATAGTATAAGAAGATAAATATTTTGAAAAAGATAAACTAGGTGTGGGTATTTTTATAAAAAGATAAATTTTTATTTACAAGTTTATAATTAATATAATGATTTAACAGAAAATTTATTTTTCTATAATTTATTATTAAATTTATATTTTGTTTTTTAATTTTTATAATATAAATTTACAAGACCCAAATTGTCTTGTAAAAGTTTTATAGAATCAGTTTCAATTTTAAAATTGTTATTTTTGAGTAAATGATGATTTTAATTACAAATTAAATTTCTCTTATTTGGAAAAATAGTTTTATAAATTTGAGTTTATTTTTTAATTCTACAGGATAAAAAATGTTTAGGGTCATTTTTTTATTTTTCTTAAATAGTTGAATTTTTTGGTGAATAACGAAATATGGTAATTAACTGTATTTAACAAATACAAGAATTATTAAGTCATATATGATGTATGGGTGATTTAAGACCATAATATTGAAATATCCTTTATTATTTTAATATATTTATATATAATTGTCATAAAATTAATATTTCTGATCCAAAATAATAAAATAATGATTTAAATAATAAAAAAACAACCCTCTCCTCCACTATAAATACCACCCTCACCACCTATTTTCATCACAAATTTCAAGCTTTGATCCCTGTCCAAATTCTAGCCAATATTCTTCTAAAGACTCTCCCCTATATCTTGGTTCCCTTGGCCACAAAATAATACTAAACCCTTTTCCCAATGTTGGATCTCAAGGAAGATAAATTCAACAGAAAAAATCCTCTTTCGTGTTCTTTTAATTTCATTTCAAATTTATTTTTCTTTTATTATTCTCTCCCCACCTACAATTATCTAAGTGAAATGATAACTCCATTAACTTTTACATACTAAAATTTTTGTGTGTTAATGTACCACCCCATTATCATTTGTTTTTCCCTTTCCCTTTTTTTCTAAAAACGAAAACATCATATGTGATGTGTTGATTTATTGCATTCAAGGAGGATGAGTTTTCAAATTTCATTACAGCCTACAAGGAAATTCATAAAACCATTTTTATGTTTAAAAATATTTTAATATATGTATTACTGAATATTTAATGTTATTTAAACATTATATAATTATATTATAATAATTAACTAAACAAAACTAGTTTGTGATGATCGCAAAACCACCAAAATAATCTAAATGACAATCACTAATATTTTATCTAATGATTCATCCTCACCCCAAATAACCAAAGGATATATATAAATATTTAATCTTATATATGTTCATTAATAACATATAACTTAACTTATGTACAACCATTCTAATTTTACATGATTTTTCATACATGTATACAAGTAAACTGATCATGAAAACCAAGAAAATCATAGCTCCCAAATGATGAAACTGATTCTCATAACCCATCAAAAAGTACATAAATGAACATAATAAAATTATAATAAATAAAATAAATGTATAAATGTTTCTTAATTAATTATTTCTTTGATTTAATTTTATTATCTATGAAATTATGTTAAAATTCATAATTCTTTCATACTTGATGTAAGGTATTCTACCCAAAGCGCTATGTTTTTCCTTCGAATTACTCATTCTATCTATTTACTAAAATATAATGTTTATTTTTTTTAATTATTCTAAATTAAGTGTATATGTTCCAAACTCATGTATCTTGATAATATCATCCTTCTTTAATTGATAGATACATGTTTTAAAAAGGTTCCCTTCTCAATTCTTCCTGAAAATCAGGACCGATTAAAGGGAACATCCTATTTTCAAACCAATTTTAAGTTCAATTAATAATCTATTTTATAACACCATTATTTTTACAAAAAAAATAATTTAATCATAAAAAAAATATCCTGGTTCATTTATGGTTTTATGGAGACAAATAGTCATTTTCCTTTTTAAACACTCATTATTTTTTTCTTTAAACCGTACTAAAATGTTACATTTCTCTGTCTCTTAAAAACTCTTCTTAAATGTATACACTTCATATTAACATATATTATAATTATCTATGACTGTTTTCTCATATTAATGTTCATCTATTATTTAAATCCATTCATTCATGGATTATATTATGATATTACACTTTTTATGCCTTATGACTAGATTAAGATACCCAATTCATTCCATGGGTAACTCATTTAATTTATTATTAATGTATAACAAATATGAATGAAAATGTCATTATGGGTGTGCCCAGATAACACTCAAATTCATTGAGTGATTTTTAGTCTCACAATATGTCATGTTGGGATAGGTATTGAACCTAATTCCTTTATGGGACTCTGTCTGCCATGTGAAATAGTCTTAGAAGTTATCCATTACTCTTGATTATGTCATGTTGTGTGTTCTTTCATTATTTTTATGATTCCATGATTACATGTCCTCCTTCTCTAAATTTTATGATTACATATGTTTATTAAGGTTATGTGTATTTTTATGTAATCATGTCAGGCCTTCTAACCTTTGTGATTTTCATTATTCCTATGTTTATACCCTTACTTGAATTTTTTAGCACAACCATTTGTTAATGTATTCCCCAGGTTATCCTTTGCAGATATAGGAGATCAATGGAAGTTAGTAGATATTTATGGATAATTAAAATAAATATGTTTTATTCTATTTCCATTTTTTCGGTTTTATTTACCTAATCATACAAATACACTAGACTTTATGATCCTTTTCATGTAATTACCATTTTAATTATGATAAAAATCATATAATAATATGTGTAAAAGTCTAGGGTCACTATTGTTGGTATCATAGAAATGTCTAGTTATTTTTTAGATTAGGACTAGAAAAAATTACTGAGAACCCTAGGGATAATTCTATAACTATGGATAACCTAGTTTGAAGCATAGCGTATCACAAGATAGGATATACTTTACATTTACATGTTTATCCCTTTATGTTTAAGGATTCATTTTATAATGATTGATATAAATGTACTCCATCAACTTAACTGTACTATCTTTTTTAAATTAATGGATGGGAATATAATAATATCTTCCAACAATAACTGTGGTAGGAAAACTGAAAATTTCCCTAATGATGTGCCAAATATGATGGGAACGGGTGCTCATGATATAACGACAGTACTTTCTCAACTAGATTAAATTATAAATAATAATTTGAAACATGTGGATCACTCATGTTAAGATAAGAAAGATAACGTTTCATTAAAATACATTATATTGAATAGGGATATGTTTTTTAGTGGATCTTTGGATCCCCTCCTTGCCAAAAAATGGATTAACTCCATTGAGAATATATTTTCTATCCTCTTATGCTCAGAATAAGATAAATTTAGGTTGCCATTATATCATTTTTATGGGGAATCTGATTAGTGGTGGAAACTGATAAAGAACATAAATTTAAATGAGGAAATTTATTCTATGGAATGAGAAGATATATTTTCCAATAAATATTTCCCACAAAAACATCATCTTAAGATGGAAAGGGAGTTCATCGGACTGGAGAAAAAGTAAGTGGAGTCTATTGTGGAATATGAACGAAACATTACAAAGATTTTCATATATGCTTTCATCATTGTCATGAACATCAAAATTAGGGTGATCACTTCTTTAGTGTACTAAATTATAGTATATGAAAAGAATTGGTGATCCAAGACTTTAATAATTATGATGAAATTTTCTATTGTTTCCTTAATGTTTAAATAGAGATATGATACTCTTAGTGTATTCCTGGGCCCAGAGGAAAAAATGGAAAATGGATTTTAATATGGGAGGATCAACAGATAAATACCATGATGAAAATAAGACCCAATATCCCATGTGTCAAAAGTGTGGGAAGAAGAATCCTAGAAACTGGTTAAAGGGAACCATGTGATACCTCAAATATGAAAGAGAGTGGCATATGGATAATAGCTACCAATGGGATATAAAGAATACAACTAATTAAGTATAATAAAGGAAGGTTTTGATCGACAATGATCTTATAGTTTAGTGTTTCAACTTCAAGGAACATGGGAATTATCCAATCCATTTCTCTAAGCCCATGGTTTTTGGAGAAAATAGAAAACAATAACCTCCAAGGAACAAGGAAGGGTATATTCTATCATTACATCTAATGTGGAACATGAAAATGATGTGGTGAAAGGTACACTGGTTATTAATTCAAGTATATAAAGCATACTATTTGAAGCTGTTTCTACATATTCTTTCATGTCTTAAAATTTTACTAGAACTATGCAAACACCCCCTAAAAAGATGGAGGTTATGTTATCTATTAGAACAAGAAATAAAGAGATAATTTTATCCAAAGTATATAACTCCTCCCAAATTATTGTTTTTCAACTAAAACTCCTAGAAAATATTGTATTACTTCCTTTGGTGGAGTTTGGTGCTATATTGGTCATGGATTGGATATCTTTATACAAATATAACATTAACTATCGGTAAAGGGAGGTCACTCTTGATATCCTTAGGCATCCGCCAATTAGGTACAAGTGTAAAAAGGAAGGTGAATCTTATTTAGAATCATCAAATTAATTGTGGATATTATTGACTTATAATTAAATGTATATGTCTCAAATTATTGATACAAAAAATATTATCCTACTCAAAGACATTCCCATTGTGAGGGGAAACACAAATGTGTTCCCCAAATAGTTGTCTGGTCTTCCTCCTAATTGAGAGGTCGAGTTATCAATTGAACTTATTCTTGGATCTCTACCTATATCACATACACATTATATAATGGCCAATATTGAGCTATAATAATTAAATAAGTAGTTACAGGAGATTTTGGATAAGGGTTTTATACACCCAATTGCTTCACCACAGGGTGTGCCAATCCTCTTTATCAATAATATGGATGGATCAATATGTATATGCATTTATTATCATGAGATAGAAAATAATGATAAATAAAAATACTCCCCTTCCATTGATAGATTAATTGTTCAATCAAATACATGGGCCAAGTATTTATCTATGGTGGGCCCTCAGTCAGGATATCACCAGTTAAAGGTGAGGAAGGATGATACACCCAACACTACCTTTCGAACAAGTTATCTACACTATGAATTAATATTTATTCCCTTAATACTCACTAATAATCCATCAATTTTAATGGATTCAATTAATAGAGTCTTTAGAGATTACCTAGACAAATTTTTGGTAGTCTTTATTAATGATATTATGATATACTCCAAGATAAAGGAGGAACTTGAGGAGTATTTGAATACTATTCTAAATACATTAAGAAGGGAGAACCTCTATGAAAAGTATTGTATATTTGATTTCTGTATGGAGGAACTATCATTAATGTGGTAGTTAATCACTAAAAAATAGATATTTATGGACCCTTTTAAGAAAAATGTAATCGAAGAGTGGATCATGCCAACATATGTAACAGAGATCCGTAGTTTCCTTGGTTTATCTGGTTATTATTCCCAACTATTGGATAAATTTTCATGATTTTAAAACCCACATATAAAGATTAATAGGATGGGAAAATAGTTTTTCTATACCAATTAATGTGAATACTTCGTTAAAGATTTTTAAAATATCCTTAAAACTGCACTAGTGCTCACACTACGAATAAGTGCGGAACACTTTATGGTGTACAATGACTCTTCAAATAATATATTAGGATTTTAATTGATGAAAAATTATAAATTGATATCCCTCACGCCAAGGTAGTTGAAAATTCATAAAAACAAACTATCCCACACATGATATGCAGTTGGTATTTCTGATCATTGCATTGAAAATATAGCATCATTATCTATATGGGGAGAAGTGTGAGATATATACTGATCACAAGAGCCTAAAATATATATTCAAATAGAAGAATATTAATAGGATATTGTGAATATGGTTATATCTAATCAAGGATTAAAACTTCTCAATTCATTACCATCCTGAAAAATAAAATAAGATGATAGATGCTCCGAGTGGAAAGGATCATGAAACATTATAAACGATTATAATTGAGAAGGATCCAATAATCTTATATTTTTTAATTAGAAAATGGGAATTATTAAGGAAGTAACATCATCAATCCTTTCTCAAATTATTATTTAACCATCCCTCATAGATAAAAATGGATGATCAAATAAATGATGTGGAAATTCAAAAGAATTTGGAAGCAATGAGAATGGAGAAAACATCAGAGTTAAAATTTTATGAGGAAGGATTTGTTCAATTTTGTCCATTACTATGTGCACCATAGAATATAGAGATAAAGAAATAGCTTCATAGCGACACACATAGCTCAAACATTTCTATTTACCTAGGGACCACAAACATGTATTCGTATCTCCAAGAAAACTATTGCTGGGACATTATGAAAAAGGATATCATTGAATATACATCAAAGTTCCTGGTATGTCAGTAAGTGAAGGATAAAAGGAAAAGGCCAAAATGTATCATGCAACCATTTTCCATACCAACATGAAAATTGGAAAACATAACCACGGTCTTTGTCATCGGACTTTTGAAAACATCCAGAGGAGACATTGCTATATGTGTTATTGTAGGTAATCTTACAAAAAAACTCACTTTATCACAATTTGTGAGGACTTCTCACTGGATATAAATCAAAATAGTGAAAAGGATGCATGGAGTACCATAGTCAATTATATCCTATTAGGATACATGATTTACTTCTAAATTTTGGAAAAGTCACCCACATGCCCTGAACACAGATTGGAACATCAGTATGACCTATCATCCTCAAACTAATCGCCATTATGATTAAATTATCCATTCACTAGAATAATTGTTGAAATCCTATTTTATAGACATAAAAGTTGGATGTGGCCGATATTTTATTCTCAATAAATTGTCTTAGAACAATAGTGTCCACTCAAGCATCCAAATGGCTCCATATGAATCCCTTTATTGGAAAAGATACTGAACACTGACATGCTAGGATGATGTTGGTGAATGAAAGTTGATAGGGCCTAAAAGGGTTGAATAAATGGTGGAAAAGGTGAATACCATTCAATATCACATCAAAGAACCACAAAGTCAATAGATGATCTATACATATAATAATCAATGGGACCTAGAGTTTAAGGTTGGATACATGGTATTTCATGACATATCTCCATTTTAGATGGTCATGATATATGGAAGTAAAATAAATATAAGTCCTGTGTTCATCGGTCCCTTTTTTATTGTTGATCATGTTGGATATGTTTCATATAAACTTGCACATCCACCAACCATGTATCAAGTACACGATGTATTCCATGTATCGATCTTGAGGAAGTAAATATGAGATACATCACATGTACTGAATCCATAGGTGGTACAGTTGTAAAATGATCTCTCTTATGATGAGATGCCGGTGATGATCATGGACCATAGAGATAAAGTTAAAGAAAACAAGACTACTCACCTGGTCAAAGTACTATAAAAGAATTAAAAGTCTGAATAGGCAACATGAGAACTGGAGGAATTGATGAAAGAGAAGTACCCTCACTTGTTTTCACCATAGTATGAAAAATGAGATTTCAAGGACTAAATTTCATTAAGGGAGAAGAAGATAATAGTGTCAAATTTTATTAATGGAAACTCCCGTATTAAAATTATTTCATATATTATAAATTTCATAAAATTACATAGATAATTGAATACAAACATTACAAATGATTAATTAGTTAAATAAGAGGTATTTCTAGAAGTTATGAAACTTATAACAATGAAATAGTAACTTGAATTTCGGAATAGTAATGTGACCATTAAGAATAGTAAATCTGCCAATAGAATAGTAACATCGCATATAAATGTATAAATAAAATTTAAACAACTTATAAATAAAAATATGTAATATTTATGTCGTAATATAAGTAAATAAATGTTTTGAAAATGATAAATTAAGTGTTGGAATTTTTATAAAAAAGAATTATTTATTTATAATTTTTTTTATTAATATAATGATTTCAATAAAATTTTATTTCGATAAAATTTATTCTTAAACAAATATTTAGTTGTCTTATGTTTATAATATAGTTTTATGAGACCTTAATTAATTTTTAAAAGTGTTATAAAAATCATTATAATTTTAAAATTAGTATTTCTTATTAAATAATTATTTTAATAAAATAATAATAATTTCTCATATTTAGAAAATTAATTCATTAAAATTAATCCCATTTTTGAACTCTACATGTTGAAAAATGTGTAAGGTGAATTTTTTGGAATTTTCTAAAAGTTTTACGTTTTTATGAATAGTGAAATACAGTAATTTACGGTATTCAATAAATAGATGAATTATTGAGTCGTATATGATATATGGATGATATAATCCCAAAATATAGAACTATAGATCATTATTTTAATATATTTAGAGATAATTATCAATCAATTCATAGTCTTGATACAAAATAATAAAAAAATGAATCAAATAATCCGAAAACACCCCTCTCTACGACTATAAATACCACCTCTCACCACATATTTTCCTCACACCTTCTAAAATTCTATAATTGTCCAAATTATGCCCAATAATCCTTCCAATCCTATGCCACATGTCTCTATTCCCTCAGTTTCAACAAAATACCAAACCCTTTACAATAAATTGGTTCTCAATGAGTAGAAATTCATGAGGTAAAATCCTCTTTCATTTTCTTTTAATTTCATTTCAAACTTATTTTTATCTTCTTTTTATCTATTCACCTAAAATTATCCAACTAATTTGATAACTCTAGTATATTTTATATACATTATTTTTCTATGGAAAACCCCAGCATCATTTCTTTTCCCCTTTCATTTTCTTATAAAACTAAAAAAATCATCTATGATGTGTTGATTTATCATATTCAAGGATGATGAGTTCTCAATTTATATTACCTATTTTAAGGATATTAATAAAATATTTTTATGGTTAAAATTATTATATTATATGTATTATTTTATGTTATATTTATTAAACCATTATATATTCATAATACTAATTAATAAAACAAAATTAGTTTGTGATGATCAAAACCCACCAAAATATTCTAAACAATTATCACTAATGTTTTAGCTAATGATTCATCCCAAAAAAAATATAAAAATGAATTATTTAAAAATTTAATCTTATGTATGATCATTAATAACATACAAATTCAGTTCTGGAAATCCACTCTCATTTTATATGATTTTCTGTAAAGGTGTACATGTAAACCGATCATGAAAACCAAGGAAACTAATGCTCCTGAAAGATGAAATTGACTAAAATAAACCATAAAAAGGCCATAGATGAACATAATAAAATTAAATAAAATAAAATAAATGTATAAAATTTCATAAATTAATTAATCAATTTATTTAATTTGATTATCTAGGACATTATTTTTAAGTGATGAACATTTTCAGAAATAAGGTAAGGGATTCTACCAGAAACTCCATTTTTCCTTCCGGTTACTCTTTCTCTCTCTATACCCCACTGTAATGTTTCATTATTTTGTTACATTATATTTTTTTATATGTTCCAAACTTATCTATCTAGATCATATCATCCTTATTTTAGGGTGAAATGCATGTTATAAAAAGATTCACTTCTCAATTCTTTCAGAAAAGCAAGCCCGATTAAGGGGAACTTTCCGTTTTCTTATGATTTTTTATGTGCACTTCATTATTTTTTTAATACACCATTATTTTAATAAAATCACTCCTTTCACAATTAATAAATACATGGGTTCATTTCTGGTTTTGTAATAACAAATATTCATTTTCGATTTTTAACTCTCTTTAATATTTTTTTAACCGCACTAAAATGTTTCCTTTCTAATGTTTCTCAAACACTCTTCTTATGTGTATTCAATTCAGTTTTATATTAATTATAATGATCTATGCCTATTTTCCATTATTAATTTCCTTTTATTATTTAAATCCATTCTTTCATAGACACCATTATGATATTCTCTTTTTTATTCCTTATTACATGATTATGATACCCAATTCAATACAAGGGTAACCCTTACGCATGATTCTTCATGTGGAAGAAATATGAATGAACATGTTATTATGGGTGTGACCAAATAGTTATCTAATTAATTGAGTAATTTTTAGTCCCATGAGATGTCATTTTGGGATAGGGACTGAACCTAATACCTTTATGGTACTTTGTCTACCATGTGCAATGGTCTTGGAAGTTAGTATTTACTCTTGCTTATGTCATGTTGTGTGTTGTTACCACATTCTTATGATTCCCAAATGAAATGTCCTACTAATCTACAATATATTATTTGTTATGTTTATTAATTTTATATGTCTTTTTATGTCACCATTTTGTGACTTCGGACCCCTTTGACTTGCTTTATTCTAATGTTTACACCCTTACTGAGATTTTTCTAACTCATCCATTTGTTAATGTATTCCCCATGTTATAATTTTCAGATACAGGAGCTCAATAGATGTTATAAGATCTTTATAGATGATTAAAATAAATATGTTTTATTATATTTCCATGTTTTCAATTTTATGTACTTAATAACACACATACACTATACTTTAGATTCTTAATCTTGTAATTTTAGGATTTATTATAATGAAAATAATATAATAATATGTGTAAAAGGATAGGGTCACTATTTTTTGTATCAGAGAGATGTATTTTTATTTTATATATTAGGACTAGAAATATTTAATTAGCACCCTAAGGATAATTCTATCACAATGAATAACCTTGGTTGAAACTTAGTATATCACATGATATAATATACTTTAAATTTACATGTTTAGCCCTTTATATTGAAGGTTTTATTTTATTATTATTAATAGATAATTATTCAATCCCCCTAATTATACTTTATTTTTATCAGTTAATGGAAGGGAATATAATAATCAATTCCAACAATAAATGTGGTAGTCAATGTGAATAATTCCTTAATGATATGACAAATATGATGGGAAGGGGTGCTCAAAACATCATGACAGTACATTCACAACTAGATCATGTAATAAATAATAGCATAAACATGTGGAACACCCTACTTCTCCTATTAATGAGAATGTTTTGGTAAAATAATTCATATGGAAAAGGAATCCCTTGTTTAGTTGATCTTTGGATCCCCACCTCACAAAACAATGGATTAACACTATTTAGAATATATTCTTTGTCTTCTAGTGCTCAAAAGAAGATAAATTTATGTTGGTGGTATATCATTTTGAAGGGAAATATGATTAGTGGTGGAAACTGATAAAGAACACAAATTCCAAGGAGTAAATATATCCCATATAATGAGTTTATTTCAAGAAAATATTTTCCAATAAATATTTTCCCCGAACAATACATCTTAAGATGGAAATGGAGTTCCTCAAACTGGAGATAAAGAAAACAATTCTATAAGGGTATATGAAGGGAACATCAGAAAGATTTCAAGATACACCATCAGTTTTTTCATGATCACTAGAATCAAGGTTATCACTTCTTTAGTAGTCTAAATTGAAGTCTATTAAATGAATTGGGGTTTTGAGACTTTAATAACCATGATGAGATTGACCATTGTGCCCTTAATGTTAAATAGACATCATTGGGCTTCAGGGAGATGATTGGGAAGAACCCTTTTTGAAGGGGGTATTAACCTGAGGGTTGTTTTCTCAATAATGTAGGGGCTTCCTGAAAATCTTGCGTGGGAAGCTTTGGAAGGTCAGTCTCATTGGAGCAGGACAATGTAAGACATATATGGTCAGAATTTGTGTGATTAGAGATCCAGTTATTCCATGATTTGGAATTTGATTCATCCTCTGATGGAGATTTTTCATCATCATTCTCGGTGGTTAATTGGAATAGGGAATATAAATTTATGGAAGCATGATTGGGGGGTTGGTAGGCTGTATATCCCAGGCTTCCCTACTATGGGCATGTCCTTCAGTGAGGCTAGTGGTTATCCTGGTTTTATTCATGCTTTTCTAGATGAGAGTTAGCTAGCTGTTTTCAGTAATATTTTCACTAGTGATGATTCTGATAAACTTATTTTTACAGGTGCATCTTTGGGAACCTTTTCTATTAAGTATTTCATGCATGTGACAAGGTTTATGACAACTGATGATCCCTATGGAGTGACTCTACGGTGAAAGGAGATTCCCTCTAAATTTAACTTTCTTTTGTGGCATGTAAGGAACAAAGAATTACCTAATGATGAAAATTTGCAACATATGGGTGTTAATATGGTGTCCAGGTGTTGGTGTTGCAGGTCACCAAATACATAATCAGTGGGTCATCTGTTTTATGGGAGTGAATGGGATAGAGGAATATGGATTTTTTGTGCAATTGTTTTTGGATGGGATGAGACTCGAGAGGTGAAAGATGAATTATTTAATTCCTGTATCAGGGACATGGATACTCATGGAGATAAGAGGCAGGCCAGGATGGTTTTTCTTGTGGCTGGTTTTTGGATTATATGTAAGGTTCAGAATGCGGTGCGCCATAACCAAGATAGAGCTTGTCAGGTCAGTATTTTATTCACAATGAAAAACACTATTTTGGATTTTCTTCGTATATGCCCGGAGTGAAAAGAATCACTGTCAGTGAGTCGTCTTTTTCTGCATCTTGCACACGAGCATTCGAATGGTATTCCATAGCTGGGAAGGTAGGTTCATTGGCAGGCACCAATGCAGGGATTCAAGCATAATACGGACGGGTCTCTTCTTTTGGGGGTGATGTGAGGGGGTGGGGTCGTGTGGGATCAGGTGGGATTGGTGGTTTCTGGTTTTACATCTACATATGGAGGAGGTGATGCTCTATAAGTGGAGGCTTTGGAAATGGCATCAGGTTTGGGGATCTTCATTCAGAGAAATATCAAGCTGAGGATAGTGTACACTGACTCTTTGTTCTTATGTAATGCTTTGACATATAAGGCAAATATCCCTTGTAACATTGCTTATATTATCAGGAGATGCAGAGCACTCATGGGCAGTAATATAAAGGTTGCTCATACATGAAGTGAGGGGATTATGGTTGCATATTTTCTGGCTTCTATGACATCATCAAACCAAGATATGTTTTACTTATTTTCCTTAGGGTCTTTTCCAAATGAGGGGAAGAAATTTGTAGTTAACTATGCTCTTGGTTTTCATTATTTTTAACCTCCATGAGGTTGTATTTCATGGGGTTTTGTGTACGGTGATATTATGAAATCAATAAAAATGTTACTTTTCAGTCACGGGCATTTGACAAATACTTCCTATGGAATATGAAGAATATCACTAATGAAGAAGAAGAAATAATGTTTTATATAAAAAATGAGCTAGTAGTGTAGTGTTTCATCTTCAAGGAACATGGGAATTGTGCAATACATTTCTCAAAGCCATGGGTTGTTGGAGAAAATAAAAAACAAAAACCTCCAAAGAAGAAAGAAAGGGTTTACGATATCACTACATCTAATTTGGAACCCAAAAATGATGTGGTTATAGGTATATTGGTTATTCATTCATGACAAGAGTACAAAATATTTGATTCTATTTCCACACATTCATTCATATCATGAAAGTTCAGTAAAACTATTTAAACACCCCCTCAAAATATGGAGGTTAACTGATCTGTTAGAAAAACTGGGGAAATTATATTACCCAATGTATATAAACCCTCCCCAATTATTTTTAAGGTACTAAACCTCTTAGAAAATCTTGTCTTAATTCCTTCTATGGAGTTCGGTGATGTATTGGTCATGAATTGGATATATTTATACAAATCAAACATTAAATGTCGGTAAATGGAGGTTACTCTTGATATCCTGAGGCATGCTCGGATTCTATACAAGCGTATTGAGGAAGGTGAATGTTATTTAGAATCATCATCTCAATTGTGGATATTATTTCCTTATGAGAAAACAAATTTGTCTCAAATTATCTAGAAAAATAAGATAATCCTACTCAAATACATCTATATTGTGAGGGAATACACTAATGAGTTACCCCGAAGAGTTTTCTGGTCTTCCTCCAGATTAATAGGTTGACTTCTCAATTGAACATATTCTTGGATCTCTAACTATATCAAATACACATTATATAATTTCCTCCATTGAGATTCAAGAACTAAATAAGCAATTACAGAAGAATTTGGATAAAGTTTTTATACACCCATGTGCTTCACCATGGGGTGTGCCAGTCCTCTTTGTCAATAATATGGATGGATCAATGTTTCTATGCATTGATTATCATGAGATCAAAAAAATCCTGATTAAGAAAAAGTATCCCCTTCCATAGATTGATTAATTTTTTAATAAAATAAATGGGGGTATGTATTTATCTTTAGTGGTCCCGCATTTGGGATATCACCAGTTAAAGTTGAAGAAGGATGATATTCCCAAGACTACCTTTCGAACAAGTTATAGAGATTACGAGTTCATACTAATGCCCTTAGGACTCACTAATTCTCCATCAATTTTAATGGATTTAATTAATAGAGTCATTAAATTTTACCTCAACATATTTTTGGTAATCTTTATTAATGATATAATGATATACTCCAAGATCAAGAAGGAACATGACGATCATTTGAATAATGTTCTGAATACTTTGCGAACGCAAAAACACTCTGATTTGTATGTTATATTTGGGTTTTGGATGGATTAATTATCATTTTTGGGGCATGTAATCCCAACAAAAAATATATCTATGAACCCATTTTAGATAAAGGTGATTGAAGAGTGGCTCAAGCCAACCTCTGTAATAGAGATCCATATTTTTTGTAGTTTAGATGTGTATTTCTGGAGATTTGTGAATAACTTTTCATGATTTTCAATCCCACTTACCAAGATGAATATGAAGGGAAAAATATTTTTCTGGATCACTAAATGTGAATACTTTAATGGTTTTAAAAAGAGGCTTATCACTTCACTTGTGATATAACTACCAATAAGTGGGGAACACTTTGTGGTGTAAAATGACTCTTCAAAAAGGTATTAGGCAGTGTATTGATGAAAAATGGTATATCGATATCCCTTTCCTCTGGGTAGTTGATAATTCATGAGCAAAACTATCCCATGCATGATCTGCAGTTGGTAGTTGTGAACATTCTATTGAAAATATACTTTCATTATCTATTTGAGTAGAATTGTATGATATACACTGATCACAAGAGCCTAAAACATATATTCACACTGAAGGATATTTATATGATCATGTGAAGATGGTTATATCTCATCAAGGATAACAAATTATCAATCTATTATCATCAAGGTAATGAAAATAAGGTGGTGGATGCTCTAAGTAGAAATGATCCTACAACAATATCAATGATAAGAATTGGGAAGGATCCAATATTCTTATATTTTAAAAGCATAAACATTTGAATCATTATGGAAGTAACATCATCACTCCTTTCTCAAATGATTGCTCAACCATTCCTCATATAGAAAAAAAGGATGCTCAAAGAAATGATGTGGAAATTCAAAAGAAGGTGGATTCCATGAGAAAGGGGAAAACCAAAGAGTTAAAATTTATTGATGAAGGATTTGTATGATTTGGGTCCTGACTATATGCACTAAAAAAATTAGAGATAAAGAAATATCATTTTAGTGACGCACATAGCTCAAACATCTCTATTTACCTAGGGAGCACAATAATGCATTGGTATCTCCAAGAGAACTATTTTAGGGACATTATAAAAATAGAGATCATTGAATATACATCTAATTACATGGTATTTCAGTAAGTTAAGGATGAAAGGAAAAAAAGTTATAGGGATCATGAAACCCTTACCCATACCCACAATGAAATGGGAAAACATCACCCTTTATCATCATATTTCCAAAGGCATCCCGAGGAAACAATGCTATATGGGTAGTTGTGGATCATATTACAAAGTGAACAAACATTATCACAATTTGAGAGGACTTCTCATTGGATCTACTAACATGGATATATATCAATGAAGTTATAATGCTTGATGAAGTACCACTATCAATTTTATCCTATTAGGACCCATGATTTATGTCCATGTTCTGGAAAAGTCTCCAATATGCTCTGAACATGGATTTGAACATCAGTATGTCCTATCATCCTCAAACTGATGGACAATCTGGGTAAACTATCCATAAACAAGAAAAAATGTTGAGAGCGTGATCTAGAGAGTTAAAAGGTTGACATGGAAGACATTTAATTCTATCTTAATTCTCCTACTATAATATTTTCCACTCAAACATCGAAATGGATCCATATTAATCAATTTATTGGAAATGATACAGAACACTAGCATGTCAGGATGATATTGGTGAATGTAAGATAATAGGGAAAAAATGGTTGAAGAAATGGTGGAAAAGATGAAAACCATTCAATATCACATCAAAGCGCCACAAAGTCAATAGAAGAGATATCAATACAATCATTGGTGTGACCTGGAGTTTAAGGGTGGATCCATGATATTTCAGTACATATCTATGTGTAATAGGGTCATGATATTTGGAAATAAATAAAAACTAATTCCCAGGTACATCGACCCCTTTGTGATTCTTGATCGTGTTTGATTTGTTTCATATACATCAGCACTTCCACCATCCATGTATCATGTAACTGATGTATTCTATGTATCCCTCTTGAGATAGTAAATACCAGATTCATCACATATACTGAATCTATAGGTGGTATAGTTGGAAAATTATCTCTCTTATGTGGAGAAGTCGATGATGATATTGAACCATAGAGATAAAGTTCTATTCAAAATGAATACTCCCATGGTCGAAGTACTATAGAGTAACCTTAAGTATGAAGAGAAAACATGAGAATAGTAGGAATCAGTGAAACAGAAGTACCCTCACTTGTTTTCACGATAGTATGTAAAATGAAATTTCTAGGACCAAATGTCATAAGGGGTGAAGAATGTAAAAATAAAAAATTTTATTAATGGAATCTCCCTTATTACAATTATTACATATAGTATAAATTACATAAGATTATATAGAGAAAACAATACAAAAATTATAAATGTACAATTAATTAAATAAGAAGTATTTGAAGAAGTTGAGGAACTTATTCCAATGAAATAGAAACTTTACATTTGAATAGTAATGTGACCCATAAGAATAGTAAATCAACCAATAGAAATGTAACATCACATCTTATTTTACAAATGAAATATAAAGAACATATAAATAAAAATATGTAATATTTATATCATAATATATGTAAACAAATGTTTTTAAAATGAAAAATTAAGTGTTGGTGTTTTTTAAAACATATTTATTTATTTATTATTTTATAATTAATATAATTAATTAAATAAAATTTTATTTGAATAAAATAGATTCTTAAACTAATATTTTATTATCTTATGTTTATAATAAAATTTATTGTGTCCTTATTTTATTTTTCAAAAGTGTTATAAAAATATTTATAATTTTAAAATTGGTATTTTTTAAGTAAATGATGATTTTAATGAAATATTAAATTTCTCATATTTAGAAAATTATTTCAATAAAATGTATCTCATTTTTAAACTCTCCATGGGAAAAAATGGTTAGGGTGGTTTTTTTGGGATTTTTCTAAAATAGTTGAATTTTTAGTGAATAGTGAAATACGGTAATTTACACTATTTAACAAATAGATGAATTATTGAGTGATAGATGATTTATTAATGATTTAATACCATAATCTAGTATTATCCATCATTATTTAACTATATTTAGAGATAATTATTAAACTATTAATAGTCTTTAGCAAAAATATAAACAAATTAATTAAATATTCAAAAATTTCCCCTCTTCTCCACTATAAATACCACCTCTCACCACATATTTTCTTCACACCTTCCAATATTTCATCCGTGTCCAAATTATGACCAATAAACATCCCAATCCTAGACTCCTTGTCCATTAACCATTGGTCTAAAAAATACCAAACCCTTTTCCTTAAAGAGGTTCTCAATGAGTAGAAATTCAAGAGGTACAATCCTCTTTCATTTTCTTTTAATTTAATTTAAAATTTATTTTGTTTTCTTATAATATCATCACCTAAAATTATCCAAATGACATGATAACAGTACTATATTTTATATACTTTAATTTCTTTTTTAATGTAAAAAACCCATCATTATATCCTTTTCCATTTCCTTTTGTTCTAAAATTGAAAACATCATCTCTAATGTGTAAATTTTTCGCATTCAAGGATGAAGAGTTCTCAATTAAAATTAACTCATTTAAGTCTAGTTATAAACCCATTTTTATAGTCAAAACTGAATATATTATATTATTATAGCCTAATAAATTTTTTTGAACCATTATATATACATAACTAGTACCCCGCCCGTGCATACGCACGGTACTATAATTCAAATCTAAGATTCAGTAGTGTTTTTATTGTTTGAGTAAATAATGAAAATTACTTAAAATATGATAAACTTACAGAGGTGGAGGTAGTGGTAGTGTCAAAGGCTAATGTAGAGGAGGTGGAGGTCTATGAGGATGATACACATGGGGAGGTGGGTTATTAGTATAACATTCAATTGTTAAAGAGTTTACTAACAACTCCACAAACATCTATTTTTTTACAGAAAAAATCTCAAGATTGAAATAAGATTTCATAAAATAAAGGAAAGAATCTGAAAAAAGAATGTAAATAAAGTAATCTATCTCAATTTCAAAAAAAACACCTTACGAACTACTTATTATTAATAAACATTCTATGGACTAAACCACAACTCATCTAAACTATATCACTAACACAAGAAATTACTATAGTAAAGTCTTCATTCCACCAACAGTCTTGAACATGTTTCCTTTTAGTAAATGCATTTTTCAAATCCAATGTAATGAATATATCAACGATCAGCTATTTAGTTTTTTCCCTCACCAAAACAATCAAAAGAATTAATAAAAATGTAATAGAAAGCATTAAATGAGAACAGAAAGGCAGCATCAGTGTGATGGTCGCTGCTATACACTCCAGCTTGGTATTTGAATCACTGGCACTTTGTATGAGACTTTATGACCAACTACAGGTTCAAGACCTTCAGTGTCATATCTGAAACTCCTATCCCATAAAATAAATATTGATATTAAAATTTAGTGTGTAAACATAAAATAATATCATAAATAGCATGTACTTGTAGACAACCCATAAACATTTGAATTCCTCGATACCATTGATACCATGGTGTTGAGTAACTACAACTATATATAAACATGGACCTGTAGAGTGGTCTCTAAAAGTATGAATCACATCCTATGTTCCTTCATGGCATTAAAAGTCCCTAAACAATAAATACATGATTTTAGTAATTTCAAAATACATTGGATTCATATTGTATATCAAACTATAATGCTAGGATATTTTATATTTTTCAATGAAAATAAAACCTGTATAATATTTATGCACATTAAGTATATATGGATGATTGGGAGAACCATCCTTCTCATGGCATGAGTAAAAACTATCTAAAATAGATTCATGACTTGGGCATATCCCTCCTAGGTGAAAATAAGTCAATAATAGTACTGAAATTGACTACGTTAATATACACTTTAAATAAATAACTCGTTATGCTCTACCATAATCAGTCACTTGAAACTACATGAACATATTTTTGTCACCATACAAAACATGAATTAATGTCACTTCCATTAAATCAAATCACATTCATTACATACAAAAAATAGTAATTATGGTATGAAAGGAGTGGTATTTTCAAAACCTGTTTACAGACCAGATTATACAAAAAAGGAGTGTAATGTAATGTATACATTTGTATACAAAAGTGTAATGTATACAATAATGTATTCAATTGATGTTTATGGAAAATTATATATTTATAACATTTTTATATAGTAGTGTATCATAGATTTGAACATTTTATGACACATAAAAACATGCATGTATTTCCAAACAACGTGCAATATTGAAGTGTACGTATACATAAGTGTAATCTCGCCACTTTTTCTATAAAATGTTTTTGTTTCATTCTACATAAAAGTATGAATTTTCCTTGGAAGCAACATTCATGTCGATTTTGATATATCCTAGATAGGGAGGTTGCAAATAATAAAAGATGTAGCCATTATAATTCATGAACTGGCCTCGAATACCAGATCTATCTTAACTAGTGAGATCCTAGATAGAGATCCCAAGCATGTCGGTCTTCAAAATGTACCCATATATAGAGCAGCAAAAACGTTATTCATGGAACATGATGATTGGAGTCATCCAAAATTCATAAGAGAAGGTTGTATTTAAGGAAAATATTATTCTGATATTTACCTGCCTTGAAGCAAGAACATGTGTACCTTCCTGAGATCTCGTAGGAATGACTGCTCAAGGATCATTCTGAATCTTCACCTTTGGTCGCACCAGAAGTCACATGACCTGAAAAATAAACTGGAGGGGATGAAATTCCCATCATCATATCCTCACCCAATCATTAATGGGATGCAGAAGATCCCATGAATTTATGTCATCCTCAAGCTCATCCATGAATTTTGTTCCATCAGTGTGGGGATCGTAGATCGAAAAATTTGAATATCCCATCAGGGTGAGACATATCCCATCTATATTAAGGCATTTCCACACCATTTTAGTGGCGGTGAGCTACTCGTGAAGTCTCTAGGGATCCTTGGGTTTGGGTAAGATTGAATTATTATTAACAGAAGGTTTTATTTTGTTCATTCACCATGTCTTCATAAAAGTACCTATAAAGATTAAAAATATTTTTTGAAATGAAGTTGAATAATCTAACTAAATGATGGAAAATGATAACAAACACACCATACAACTAATTTGAAACAAAAAAAAATTATTTTAACTTCCACTTTACATATATTATGAATTCATTGTCTTTTCTAACAATGGAGTGTGTTTGTTAACGTATGGATTTGTTTATTTTCATGCACCATGTTTGCACAGAATTACCAATACAGAATAAAAAAAATAACTGAAATGGTTTTGGAAAATCTCTCTATATGCTTGAAAATGATAAAGAAACACCCATATAGGTAATCTACAACAAAAAACACTATATTTTAACTCCTAGTTTACCTATATTTTTAATTGATTGGATTTTCTATCTTTAGGGAGATTCTGTTAACATAAGGTTCTATTTGGTTTAATGTGATGTTTTCGTAGATTTAACTATAAATAATAATAAAAATTAAGTGAAATAATTTAGGAAAATATAAATATATATTGAAAACTGATAAAAAACAAACCAATACATGTAATCTGGAACATAGAACACTGTATTTTAATAGTGAGTTTACCTATATTTATCATTAATTGGCTTTGATAATATGGGGGTGTGTTTGTTAACATAAGTTTTTGTTTGGTTCAATGTACCATGTTTTCACAGAAGTACATCTACATAATAAATCAAATTAAGTGTAATGGTGTTGGAAAATCTTCCTATATGATGTATAATGATAACAAACACAAGCATATAGGTAAACTGATCATTCCAGATATGTGCGTTGGTAAGATTAATTTCGTGAAGGTTAGATTTGACATCCAATCCATGCAACATTATAAAATAATAAAAACTAATCCAATGTCAGTGATGCAACTAATTTCTAATGACCCACAACTGCAAATTGTGTCTCCAATTTCCTTTCCATGATGGGTATTTTTTCAAATTGAAGTCTAACTCCACCATGTGACATGGTATGTTGGACCAAGACTATCCCAACACTGGAAATTTTTACTGATGATTTATCACCCAATCTCATTATACAACAGTTGTAACGATCATATCATATTTGTGCATTCAAAATTTGCATAAAAAAATAACCTATAAATGAATTAACACACTATACAAATTATAACTAATAGTTGTATAAGTTTCTAAGAAATTATCACAATAGTAGTAAACATCAATTTTATATGAAACAGAATAAAAATTTATTTGTACCATTCAGAAATAATATATATGAAGTAACAGACAATTCAAAGAAGAATTAATATTAATGAACATTGAAACCAGAACAATGTACATGTAATTTTGAACATATTGGATATATTCTTGAAACCAAGAAAATATTACAAAATTTTTTCACACAAGAATTTAATTTTCAAATAAAGGGTGTTTGAGGTAACAAAAACTGTTTTTCTTTAAATGATATTCACATTATACCTTCCACGATGGTTTATTCCTCAAAATATAGTGTTACTTCACCTTTTCCCCTTATTTGCAGGATCAAAACCTGGCATTAAATTCATTATATTGAATATATTGAATGCATAAATTAGTGGTATAGAATATTACAACAAAAGTTGATTAAATATACAGACCGTTAAAATAGTATAAAATAAAATGGATAATCACATTGCACCTTTTTACCGAATCTTTATATTCAAGATCGTCCAACACAGCCAACAATATTTATACATAAAGGAAGTGATACATGTAGTCCTTATTCTTTAAGGATATCATTTCAAGATCGGAACATCGATTTATACATTGGAAACCTATATCGAGAGGTGATTAAGTCAAAAAATCTACATGGAACAAAACATCCAAGCACTTCACAGACATGTTTATAAAATAGTATAGATTGGTAAGTGGGGATGGAAACATATCCAATAGAGTAGGATCCCCTAAAATACATTCCTCGACAACAGATTTTTCTAGGAGAAGTTTCATATTTTCAAGTACATTATAGTTGGAAACCCCACAAGGCCCTAAAGATCCACCCTTTCTAAAAGAGAATCCAATTTCTTAACATAATTACAATTATGAAAAACCTAAAGACAAAATTCACAACAACAACATGAAAATATTAAAATAATCAAATGTAGTTTGTTACCAAATGTATGGGACAATTCAATATTATTTTAAATAATATTTTTCTGCGTCATTCGAAAAAATGTAATGTTGTTCTACACAATATAATAAAACATGTCTTCCCACTATTCCCAGAATTAATTTTTGTAGTAGTAAGCATAAATTATATATGAACAGGAATTAAAATTTATTCTCAATCGATTAAATAGTAAAAATAATGTAACAAAAATTTCAAATAAGAAAATAAAATGAAATCAAGGAAAAATTGAATTTGAAATAGCCATTGTAACATAGTATATTTTGTTTTGAAAACATGAAAACAGAAAAGAATGTTCTCACATATGGGTAAATTTGAAATGTGGTTTTAAAATCTGATAGTAAGTAAAGTTTTTTACAACACTTATGTTCCCTTTGGATTCAAACTATCTGCATCATACATTGTTAATTATTTGATCTCAATAGTTTTTTTATTTGTTCTTGCATTGGACCAACACAGATGATATTGTTTGAGAGTAATATGGTTTCTTGCAGCACTTAAGTAATGTTTAAAAAATAGTAAATGGAAAATGATTTCACTTTACATTCTATTCTTAAAAAGAGTATTGAGGAATAATAAAAAAAGGTATACATGGAGTTGAAAAGAACCTGTGGCCAAGAAGGCCTATTGCAGATCAGTGCATGTTTCATCTCTCTCAATAGAGAATGTTATAAAAAAATGTTGGGCGAAAAAATGTAGTAGTTCCCTAATTACTGAGTCAGGAAAGAAGATGGATTGAAAATGGATTGTAAAACAGAGTGGGAAATTAGTATGAACTGAGTCAAATTAAAAGATGAAAAGTTCAAAAAAATGACAAAGTATATATGTAGACTAAATTACTGTATGCGTGATGTGTTTGGTAATGGGTTGATTCTATGCAATAGGGAAATCCCAACCTGTATTTGTGTGCTGCGAAGAAACAGAAATTTGTAGTTTCAAATAATATAGGAGGTCCAAACAAAAATTATAGCATTACATCACCTTTTTCCCTTGTTTGCAGGATCAAAAACTGGCATTAAAATTCATTATATAGAAAATATTGAATGCATAAATTAGTGGTATAGAATATTACAATAAAAGTAGAACAATATAGATAGGTAAGTGATACATGTAGACCTTATTCTTTAAGGACATCATTTCAAGATTGGAACATCTATGTATACATTGAAATCATGTATCGAGAGGAGATAAAGTCAAAAAATCAACATGGAACAAAACATCCAAGAACATCACAGACATGTTTATAGAACAATATAGATAGGTAAGTGGGGATGGAAACTTATCCAGGAGAGTAGGCTCCCCTAAAATACATTTCTTGACAATATATTTTTCTAGGAGAAGTTTCATAGTTTCCAGTACATTATAGTTGGAAACCCCACAATTCCCTAAAGATCCACCCTTTCATAAAGAGAAGCCAATTTCTTAACATAATGAAAATTATGAAACACCTAAAGACAAAATGCACTGCATCAAAATGAAAATATTAAAATAAACAAATGTCATTTGTTACCCAAAGTATGGGACAATTCAATATTATTTCAAATAGTATTTTTCTGCATCATTTGAAAAAAATTTAATGTTGTTCTGCTCAATATAATGAAACATGTCTTCCCACTGTTCTCTGAATTAATTTCTTAAGTATTAAGCATAAAATATTATTTCAAATACTTTTTTTCTGCATCATTTTTGGAAGCAATGCTGCTTGAAGCAACTGAAAAGGAAATGAGTAAAATAACATAACATAAAACAAACATAATTAACAAAATTTAAATCAAGTTTATTCACTAAAATAAAGGCATACTAAAACATTAAAAATCACAAGAGGTAAAACCCTCCAATTGAAAATGAAGGCATGGATAAAACCTGTGTCATTGAAATTTTTTAATCTCATTGAAAATAGGTTATACCACTTACATGGAATTTCATGTTAGGAATGAGGGTAATTTTTAAATTGAATTTATGTATTACAAAAAGGCAACATAGTTTAACACGTTAATACATTTTCTAACATCAAGAATAGTTTTTCTCTTGATAGAGAGTTGATTCAATTCCCAAAATAGGAGCTACATAAAAATACTACCAGTAACGGGGGGTCTCAAACCAAATTAGGAATTAAGCATCATTAGTTAAAAACTACTCGCTGATATTGTTGGAGTCACACCCATTGTAGTAACCAAGTATTTCCATCAAACGAGACACTGCATAAATAAAGCATGAAGAGACACATACAATAATCCATCAAAATAACGCTGTTATAAAAACTTCGGTGAAAACAGTGATGTAATTAATTTCTATAAGTTATTTCAAACTACAAGGAAACACATGTTTTAAGTAAATAACCAAACCATGGCTTGTGCTACATTGACTTGGTTTCTAGGAGTAAAAATAAATACAATGGAAGAAACTGTATATATTGAAGAAAAAATATTAATCAATGGAAATACAAAAATAAAGAGTACCATCCAAACTCACATATGAGCATGTATGATAATCCATTCTTGCTTAATGAAATTGTATTCGGCATAAGGAAACAACATGAATGATATTACATAGGTTTATACCTGTGATTAGTCTCAGGAATCTGTTTTTCGGGTTAGAGAATGTGGAAAAAATGCAGGTTTTGGGGATCTAGAAACAGTAGCCGATGCCCGATGTACCTTAGTCGAAGTCAAAGCTTGAGAGGACAGTCGAGATATGGAGGAGCTGATGACTTTCGTTCACTGGGATCTAGATTAGTCGGAGAAGTGGAGGATTGAAATTGATGGAATACAGTATAGCTGAAACCGAAGATGTAAAGGTAAGTTGATACCTGGAGTCGCTGAAACCCTAGTCGTCGAGGAGAGCGTATGCGGGAGGGTCGGGGTAGGGGTTCAATTAAATTAGAGGTAGGTTTTTGTGAATATTATTGTGCTATCATTCTCTACGATCTGGATTAGTCAGAGAAGAGGAGGATCAAAATCGATGGGTTACAGTATAGCTAAAACAGAAGAGGTAGAAAAAAGGCGATGCCTGGAATCGCTGAAACCCTAGACGCCAAGGAGAGCGTATGCGGGAGGGTCGGGGTAGGGCATCGAGGAAAAAGGAGGTAGGGTTTTGGGAATATTACCACAGTGGAGGCGTGTCTTAACTGCATGGTGACAAGTTGGCAGGAAAATGCCATGTTTAGAAGATATATAGATACTAATTAATGAAACAAAACTAGTATGTGATGATCGAAAAACCACCAAACTAATCTAAACAATTATCACAAATGTCTTAAAAAATGATTTATTCCCTCCCCAAGTAACAAAATTACATATTTAAATTTTTTGAACTTATGTGTTTTCATTAATAACATATAAATTTAGTTCTGGACAATCATTCTAATTTTATATGATTTCTCACACATGTGTACAATTAAACTGATCAAGAAAACCAAGGAAATTAACTCACCTGAATGATGAAATCGAATAAAATAATCCATCAAGAAGGCCATAAATGAACATAATAAAATTACACTAAAACAATTACATGTATAAAATTTTATAAATTAATTAATTAATGTATTGAATTTGATTATCCAGGACATTATGTTTTTGTGCAAAACATTTTCAGACATAATGTAAGGGATTCTACCCGAACCTCCATTTTTACATCTGGTTATTATTTCTCTATCATTACCCCAATTTAATGTTTCTTTATTTTTTAAATCTTCTAAATTCGGCTTATATGTTCCCAAATCATCTATCTAGATAATATCATCCTTATTTTGTGGTGAAATTCATGTTTTAAAAATATTCACTTTTCAATTCTTTCTGAAAAGAAAGCCTGATTAAAGGGAACTTCCCGTTATCTTATCCATTTTATGTCCACTTAATTATTTTTTTAATCTACCATTATTTTTATAAAATTTATAATTTCATAATGAAAAACAATATTGGTTCATTTTTAGTTTTATGAAAAAATGCAATTTCCCCTTTAAACTCTCTTTAATAATTTCTTTAAACCACACAAAATATTACATTTATAATGTGTCTCAAACACTATTCTTATGTGTATTCACTTAATTTTTAAATTAATTATCATAATATATGCCTAATTTCCATTATTAATTCTCATTCCTTATTTAAATCCATTCTTTCATGGACACCATTATTATATTCACTTTTATTACGCCTTATAACATTATTATAATACACAATTCATTACATGGGTAACCCTTATGCTTGATTATTCATGTAGAAAAAATATTAATGAAAATTTTATTATGGATAAACCTAGATAGCACATTAATGAATTGGTTAATCTTTAATCTCATGAAATTTAATGCTCATATAGGGATCGAAATTGATTTATTAATGAGACTTTTTCCTCCATGTGTAATGGTATGGGTAGTTATCCTTGACTCGTGCTTATGTCATGTTTTGTGTTGTTGCCAAATTCTTATAATACCATGATTACATGTCCCCATTCTCTACATGTTATGATTCCTTATGTTTTACCATGTTTCATTCATTTTTATATCATCTATTTATTCCTTCTATCCCATGTTATTTTCTTTAATCATATGTTTATAAACTTACTAAACTTTTTATATCATCCCTTTTTTCATGTATTCCCTAGGATGTCATTTTTAGATATAGGAGCTCAATGGATGTTCTGAGATCTTTATGGATGTTTAAAATAATGATTTTTTATTTTGTTTCCATGTTTTCAGTTTTATGTACCTAATCATCCAAAGGAAAAATAATTTACAGTCCTAGGCTTGTAATTTGATAGTTCATTATGCTTAAAATAATTTAATAATATGTATAAAAGTCTAGGGTTGTTATAGCCAGACCCTGGATTTGAAGCATCAGCACAGTGGATCTCTTTATGGTAGCCAAGCTGTATTAAAAAGCTGTAGATCAAGCTAGATATATGTAGTAAAACCAACACCTAAGGAGTAGGATCCTGGACCTTTTACTGTGAAAGGTGCTATTATATTAGCCTCTATGTTAGCATCAAATCTTTTTGATATAGTCATATCTCATCACATTTTATCTATACCCATTGTGGAGAGCCTTAATCTCATCATTTATTTTTCTAATGACTTTTATGATGCCTGATATTGCATTGGGAATTTGAATGTAGGGTTTACATCAGTGTAGGGAGTGCGCCCTAATATTGGATGGTGTCACTTCATATGGGACCTCTTTTTACTCGAGATGATAGGTTTTTAACCCATTATCAATATGGAATTATTGGTTCCCTTTCAATATTTTATTGATTTATATCCTCGAAGGGTGACCTTCAATTCACCAGAGGGCCGAGATTTTATTCAATAGGGTGAATGGAATGTACAGATTAGTCGAGATGGACCCGACCACCCTAGGATGAGCGGGATAATAGCCCTTGTTGTATGTTTATATTTGGATGATCAGGGAACACATCAAGAATATTTCTATCAAGTGGTTGATGGATTCAAGGATATTTTCTTAGATGACTTATTAGTATTACCAATATTGTGAGAGGTGAAGTTCTCTATCAAGATAGTTCTAGGAGATGCACCAATTTCAATTCCTCCTTTTGGGATGTATACTACTAAGATGTTGGAGCTCAAGAGGTTCAAGAAGATTTAGATGCAAAGGAGTTTAAATGACCTAGTACTTATATATGGGGTTTATCATTCCTTTTTTGAAAAAAGGTAGACATAACTATTAGGAAATGTATGTATTATTGGATATTGAACCAATTGATGGTTAACAACTAGTATCCACTATCATGGATAGATAATCTATTCAACCAGCTCTAAGGAGATATGGTTTTCTCAAAAATTGATTTGAGATCAGGTTATCATCAAGTGTGTGTCAGACTATCATACATACCTCATATATCTTTTTGTAGAAGATATAGTCTATATGAGAATTTTTTTTGTAGTTAAGTCTCATGAATGCTTCAGTAATCTTCATGGAACTGATATAATAATATTTATATCCTTATCTAGATTCAGTTGTGGTAATTTTCATGGATTATATCTTGATGTATTCACAAACGTTAAATGACCATTACAAACATATTGATATAATATTTAATACACTAAGATAGAATCAATTATATGATAATAACACAAAGTTTCACTTTTGGATAGATTAGATTCACTTATTGGGAAATATTATCTCACGTACAAGAGTATCTGTTGACCAAGATAAGGTGACAGAAAAAATTTCCTAGGATAATCCCAATAACACCTTTGAGGTATGAAGTTTCATTAGGATAGTTGGTTACTATATACATTTCATACAGAAATTCTCAATCCTAAAAGCACCGCATATGGAATTTTCTAATAAGGGTGTGAAGTTTGTATATCAGATGCATCCGATTAATTTTTTAATGAGATGGAAGGAATATTGACTTTAGTGATGATACTAATTTTTCTAGAGTAATGTAGTTGTTACACTTTTTAGTGAAATTCATCAGGTACCAAGATAGGATTAGTTATTATATATGGATTTGGAGTTGTGACATGTAGGGATCGAAAATTATGGCCACACAATAGAAATTACCCAACACACAATCTCATGTTAGTAGTAGTTGTTCATGATTTGCACTGTTGGAGACATTACGTATATGGATAGTGTTTTTTGGTCTATAAGGACTGCAAAATCCTCAAGTACATATTTATACAGTGTGATATTAATTTGTGGTAGTAAAGGTGGTCTGAAAACCTACAGTCATATGATGTAGATATTTTCTACATTACTATTAATGTAAATGTAGTGGCCAATGCAATGAGTAGGAGGACTTATATATAGGAAGTTCAACAGGCCAGTAACAGGTGAAAGCTTATATGTTTCTTCACTGAGATTAACTTGGAGGTGTCTGACTGTTATGGGTATATATTCCTATCCACCTTATATATTACCTCTATAATACTATATAGAGTGTGGATGAGACAACTATCATATTCCAAGGGCCTGGCACTATGATTGTGTGTGTGTGGGGGGGGACCCTCCTCCAAGTTGGCCCATATGTGAGGATGAAATTTTTCATGTACATGTTTGTGTGTGGATTTTAGCAGACATTCATGATGAGAGCATTTTATTCTTTAATTATTCATTTCGGTAAGTGCATCCTGGATTCACAAAGATGTACTGGGATTTACATCGCCAATATGGGTGGTCGGGTTTGAAATGGTTTGTGGTTGGTTTTTTCATGAGGTGATCCACCTGTCAGTAGGTGATGGTAGAACACCATAAACCATCCCGAATTTTACTGAAGCTACACCTTATCGAGTGGAAATGGGATGACATCATGATAGAATTTGTGATAGGTTTACTATGGTTTCCTTGAGGAAATGTTTTTGTTAATGTTTTTGTTAATAGGATCAAAAAGGTTACTCATTTCCAACCTATATAAGTGATTTTCCATAGATGATCTTAGGAGTTTTTATATTTGTGAGATAATACAACTTTACAGGGTCCCTCATTCTTTCATTTTAGATAGGGAAGCTTTGTTTACTTCATGATTACAGAAATAGATTTAGAGGGAATATGGAACATAGGTAATTCTCAGCACAACATACCACCCTCAGACCTATAGTTTGTCATAGAACACAACACAGGTTCTTGAAGACATGATTCGGGAATGCCCCTTTGTTTTTGCGTTCTCTTAGGAGAGGCATATACCACTAGTTGAATTCTCCTGCAATAATAGATTTCATGATACTATACAGATGTGTCCTTATGATGATTTATATGGTAGGTCATGCTGATTATGCATGTGTTGGTTAGAGTTAAGAGAATCATTTATGCATGGACCCCATCTTGTTCAAAAGACCATAATTTAGGTTCAATTGATTTTGAAGAAGGTTGCTACTACGCAGTTTCAACAAAAATTGTATGTTGATCACCATAAACAGAATCTAGATTTTGATTATGGGGATTGAGTCTTTTATGTGTATCAGCAAGACTAAGACATAGTATGATCATGAGACAAGGTAATATTTCCCCATCATATGTCGAGATGTTTAAGATTCTATATATATTCAGGTTGGTATCCAATCAGTTGAAGTTATCTCAGATGTATGAGGCCATGCATGGAATCTTATACATATCTATGTTTTTTCACCATCAATCGGACCAATATTATGCCTTTCATCTTGAGGGGTTGAGTTACATGTAGCATTTTATATTAAGAGGCATCCTATAATTACTATGGATCATATCATGGTGATTCTCCAATGATAATAAATTACTTTTTGATGGGTGTTATGGAAACATGACTAGGTAAAAGGTGATACTTGGGAGTGAGAGGCGGATGTTTGAGAATAATGTCCAGATTTGTTCTTAGATGATGCTTCACTACCCTTGAGAGGGAAATTTGTGGATGAATTTATTTAAGGGGGATGTTTGTAAGAACCCATTATTTTTTTGACCTTTGAAATATTTTAGTTTCCTGCATTTCTCGATTTAAAAGATTAATTATGGCTTAATGTGAATACCCTCTGAGGTTATGGGTGTATCAGTGGGGTCTGGGGACTGTTCAAGGCTCGAAACCTAGCTTTGGGGTGAGACAATATTACCACATGGTTTTTAGAAACCATGAGGGGTAGGTTGCACTATTACTTCTAACCATGTAATGATTTTTAGTGGTAAGCTATAGATTTCATGGATTTATAAACCATGTCGTTTGGGGACCATGATCATATGACAAACCATAGTCTTTTCATAGAGGATTTCTTTATGGTTTATGCATAGTTATTCAAACCGTGCACATTAAGTGTGTGAGTTTCCCCTTCCTACGAAAATGGTCACATGGTTGGAACACATCTTGGGGAAACTATACAACCTATGTATTTTGGTGAATTTATCATTTCCCCTTTTAATTCTATCTTAATCCCTATTTTCTCATTTCTCTCCTAGTAGATAGAATCTATAAGAGAGCACTCTTATTAATCCTATTCTAAAATTTTCCACTGAATATCCATCTGAGCTAAGAATAAAAAATGTTTCATCTCATTGGACCCACATCAGTAAGAACTCGATTTAATTTTATTCACTATTCATTATTCTTAGTATCGGATGTGCTATTTAGGTGAAATATAATATTTCCTAATTCTAGGATCTTCATCCATTCTTCAATATTATCCTAATATGATTTTAATGAAGAGATGATATAGGATGAGAACTCCACTAAAAACCTAGGGTAGGTAGTCATATTTTTTTCTTTCAAATTCAAAGTGTTTATATATATATCATTATGTTGCACGACCAATTATTGTAATGATTCCCTTGTTATATATTATAATCAATTATTAGTGTTGATGGGAATGACATATGTAATTAAACAAACCCATTGATGAATGAATAGATTTTATGAAATGGGAATTGGAACCACCCCATGGACATGTTGTTAAATGTATTGGACCACCATGTGTGGAATATGAATTCGAATACCCTTAATGTATGTCATTTACACCTTTCCAATGGATGTTAAATGATGATTTGTAATTGTGATTAATTTTAAATTGAATGGATTAAATAAGGGGAAGGGAATGATTATGTCCCTATGTTTTTCCATGTATTTTCTAGTTTAATAATGATTTTCCATTTATAATGAAATTCCAACATGATATACTTAAGAGTTTAATCCTTATAAGTTTATCCCATACCATCATCCACCTTCTGAGGTTATTTTGAATTGAATTGAATATGGTGATGAACATTTATTTAATTAAATGATATTGAAATTGAATGCATGTTTGATATACGCCTTTGGTGACACATGGTTTCTTATAAAAAAAACACGGATGGAATCATTTAGATTATACCTTGTTTATGATTGAGTGATAATTAGACTCACTAGTGGACTTCCAAGGATGGACTTGTGGGGGATAAATATTACATGCCTGAGTGATACTTGGATTCCTTATGTATTTCCACGAATGGTCTTAGAGGGAAGTTGATTATATACATCATGGGTGAAACTAGGTCCCCCTTAGTGGACCTCCAAGGATGGAATCGAATTGAGATGATGTTATACCACACCCAGTGCAATACTAGTATTCCCACGAAAAAAAATACTAGGATTCTCTTGTTGGTTTGTTTGTTCATGATACACATGGAGTGATACCTAGACTCTCAATGTTGAATTCCAAGTACAGACTCCGGTTCTTAATTAAATAAATAATGATATGTTTTATATGATATGTCTTCTATGAAAAATCACAATCTTAGATTTATTATTTCTCTAAAACCTTATAGATGTCATGGTAGGTCATCCTTGATCATATATTTTCATAGGGGATTCTAGGCTACGTTCTAGGTCTCATGACATATTTATTATATGAGATCGATTAAATAAATAAACATGATTATAAAATAAAATAGGGATATCTATTATTCATAGATACTCTGAATAGTTTAAAGTAGGTAAGAAATAATGGGTGTAAATGGGAACCTGTACCGTTTTAGTTTTCTTAAATTTCAATACTTCCTTTAAGTATTATATTACTTCCTACATATTGATATCTGTATAAATTCACCAACTGGATGAAACTATATCTTTGGGTGGTTTCACACTAGGATTGTATCTAACACCCTGTTCAGGCTGCCAATGGATACCTAGATAGACTATATGATTAAAGGAATAGATAATGTAAATAAACCTATTATAGGTTCTTTATTTTCACATAAGAGTAGCGGATCATGGGACTGAGCTGAGTCTAGTGATGATAGCTTGATTGTTTTGGGTCTTTTTTTATTTTTTTATGTGTAATGTACATCTTCCATGTATACCTATTTTTTATGTTTTGTAGACACATGACATTTATCATAATATTTTGTATATGATATTCCGCTATGGAATTGTTTATTTATATATATTCATTTTGATAATCTATTGAATTATTGATTTACTTCTTCTTCTAATAATCTTTTATTGAATATCCATTGTGCTTCGCACTGATAATGAAGGGATAGTCTCCCAATAGATGCACTCTAGGATCTCATTTCTAGTTGGAAGCCTCCTACATTTGCAGAGGTACACTTGGTTCCATGTGGCCAACCGAGATCATGGTACCTTCAGTGGCATCCTGGTCCAAGAGATTACATGCCCCTAGACTATTGGAGTAGGTATTTGGGTGGTCAGAATCATCTTTACACCACCTAAGAAAACCCTTTTGGGTCATGTAATAGAAGAGTGGTATTAGATTTGGTAATTTATCTAGGGTGGTTTTTGAATTTTTATAATGGTTTGAGGATTGGTTTGGGAGACTAGGTCAATGATGTAAATCATCTTTTGGTTAGATCTCGTTCTAGAGAAATGAGTTTTTGTGTGAAGGTCATGGAATAAATACACTAGGACTCTGATAACCTTGTTTTTGACTCAGTATATCGATATATTTTTTGAGGGAAAAATTGTATATGGATATTATAAGATATAGTATTTATAATATCATATCCCTCATGAGTCAAATACCCATATTTATATTCTCATCTAATCATGGTACATCTTATTTACATTCACGATGCCCCAGTGAAGACACCCAACTAAGATACTGACACCAGATCGGGATAAGGATTAGTTGAGTGAAGAGGCCTAAGTTCAAGGACTCTCTCATGAGGTGTTTCCTCTAGGGGTGTGGACTAGTGACAAAACCTGTTGATTAGTCAATAGTTATAAAATTTAAGGATGACGATACATGATTTATTAGAACGCAATGTCGGTTCTAGTGACAATGACCTTTGAGGTAGAATGGTGAGAAAACCCCTCATAAAGCATAGTATTGGATTGAGGTGTTGATTAAGGTCATCCGGATAATTTAGACCTCATATGATCAGATGGTTGTGCTTGCAACCAATATTTTCCATGGAGAAAAAGTGCATTTTTTTATTATAATAATGTATACACACGATGAGATGACTTTCACATGGTCAAACTTCTAGCAGTTGTTCCATAAAAAATTATTTCCCTTTAATTTTACACTCTATAAGAATCCAAGAGATTTTTTAGATTTATTATAGTAATGAATCAGTTACTAAGTAGTTTTGTGGTTCGTTGGCCTCATGATTTACTCCCTTGATAAAGTGAAAATGGATACTTCCGGTTATGGAAGTTTAAGAAGGCCCTTTATAGAGACATTCATGATAAAATGGTATCATTATACATTCCGACTTATACCAATGTGATTGATAAATCCTTGTTTATAGAGAGATTCATGTTAGAGGAATGTTGGGAAGAAGGATCCCATAGTGGAAATTGTGGGTATAATTCATCTATAGAAGCTGGTAGGAATTATACATTAGGATCATGGAAAAGGAGACCTCTCCATGCTTGAACTTGGACAGGTAGATCTGAAAAGATGGGTACATGTAGAGGATCCAATTTCCCATGATAGGGGTGATGCTATGCTTTTGATGGGATAAGTCACATGGATAAAAATTCATCGATCTTATGTGATGAGGATGGTTTAAATATTGTAGATATAATCCATAGTAGAGGGTGATTCATGGTCCGGGATAGCCCAAGGGAGGTCATGGTGTCCCCCTGGGGTAAGGTACTGATAGAAGTGCAAGTGGATATTTTAAGGGAGGATATGTTGGTGGAGGACGACACTACGAACTACTCTCACTACCACCACCTCGGGTCCCACTCCTGTATCATAGGGCTAGTGGTTGACGGTGTAGGAAACTATAGGCTACAGAGGGATATGACCAAGATTCTTATAAGATGATTCAATGTATAATAGGTGTCTTTTATACTCTTTCTATTGTATATATTTACATAGGCACATGTCATTCCTTAATCTCAATATACGTAATCCGAGAGAGAGCTTCCAATTGAGTTTTTGGCTTAGAAAATATTAATAGAGGTTCTTGTATGGTGTAATTCTTCTAAATATCACATCTCTCACTAGTGTGAGTTGTCTCTCAGTAAACAGAATTTCTCAGGGGACATCTTATTTATTAAGATGAAACTTTATCATGTAATATTAGGTATGGACTACTTTTCCATGGTTCATGCACAGATAGAATGTCAACATATGAGATTTATATTCCTTCATACCGATGGGATAAGATTATCCTTCATGGGTGAATGTGATATTATGGCTAGGAGAATAGGTCCTGATAGATATAAGCTATGACATAACACAAATCACTGAGTGAGTTTATTTATTGGCGTAGTTGTGTATTTAAGAATATGGCTTCTAGTAGTAGTAGGGGATTTTATATACATATTTCCCAAATATTTCATATGACTATATCTAAGGTGAGGGATTTACTTCTCCATCCTCTTTCACCATGTGACCTCGCTGATATATTTTGTGGCATATCATATAGGCCCTAATAAGATCCATGATCAGAGAGTGTAGTTGGAAGAGCTTTGATGGAAATGTTTTATCATACCCAATGTGTCCCTCGGAGTAGCACCAATTGTTTTGAAAAAAAAGTCATATTTGAGTTTGTGTATTTTAAATGGATTATAATCACCTAAATTAGGTAAGGATTCAAAAAAAGTACCCATAATTGTGGATATATGACCCATTAGGATATATGAAAGGTGTTATTTCGTACTCAAATGTCGATCTTTTATTGGGTAACCATATTTTTTGGGTTATCAAGAATGATATTCTAAAGAAGAATAAGAAATTATATTGTGTCTATTTACACTATGTGTTACTAGTGATTCTTTTCAGAGTTACCAGTTTTCCCATTGTGTTTATGAGCCATATAAATATAATATTTCAGTCATAATTGGATTTCTTCTTAGTTTTCTTCATTGATAACATTCTTTTATACTCTCTTATAGAGGAGGAGCATGTAAATTATTTGAGGTTGGTTATATACTTACTCCGAGAGAACCACTTTTATGGTAATATATCGAAGTGTAGATTTTAGATCCACACGGTTCAATTTATGGGTAATAACATCTTATATAATTGTTTATCTATAGATCCATCAAAGAATGATCTAGTGATTTCTGGGAACCACCCAAAAAATGTAGAATGTTTGGAGTTTCCTCAGTCTAGAAGCTACTATATGAGATTTATTGAAGGATTCCTTAATATCACATCCCCTTTAGTTACCTTGAAATATAAATTCTTGTTGTTTTCCCATACTAATGAGGGTTGTAGAGCCTTCAGGGAGCTAAAGTGGAGGTTATAGAGTTATCATATGTTTAGACTTATAGATGAGGGAATTTAGTACATGGTGTTTTTCAATGAATTTAGAGATGGGACCGTTTTCTCATTTGTTGGTTAAACCCAATTAAACAAAATAACATATCGATATATGATTTGATATTTTAAAATAATTCTAAAAATTGATTATGTATTGGTTAAAATAATATGTAATATTACATTAACCTTTAAAATAAATTTACTCAATAAAATATTATATAAACATTAATTAAGGTTAACTATCAAAGAAATGGTTTTATTTACAGTTTAAAATAGATCCATTTTTAAAGCATATAAATGGAACAAAAAAGCACAGTAGAAAAGAATACAATAGGTTTAGTCTAATGTTTAGATGTATTCCTGCCTTCTTTGAAATGAAAATCTGAAATTATGATTATATAACACAAATTATGATCCACAACCTAGATCAGGTGAAAACATTAAAACAACTGCCCAGGACACACCAGACCTCTTCCATAATACCTGTGGGAGTAAAAAAACAAACATGTCACAACTGGAACTCTACCAAAACATGTGTGAAAATAGGTAAAGATGGTGTTGATAAAATATCTAGTATCTTATAGTTTGATTAAAGAATATAGTGAGTCTGTTTAGAAATATAGAGTACAAACACTGTTTATAATGTAAATGTAATAAAATAATAGAGAAATTAAATGTGCAGGTAGATATTTTTTTCTTATTCTGATATTCTCTTCATCTCATGACTCCTTGAATGTGTTCTGAAATAAATCTTGATTTGTCTTTCTAAAATTTGATATATAATAGAGTGTCATAAACTCTTTGTTCTGTAAGCATTACTCATTCACTAATTTGTGAAGGAAACAAGTAGTGTATAATATTACATCCAATGGAGTTCTTCGGGATCTTAAATATGTCCTCATCCTGTAAGAATGGTAGAGAGTAAGAGGTTTCCAACCTCTGATACCAATTGTAGGATCGAAATATAATATGAGATGCTCAATATACAAGAGGGGGGGTGAATTGTATACTTTAAACATTCCTTTGGAACCTTTAAAGTTAGCTATGAATAACTAAAGTTTCCATAAGAAAAGGAAAGGGCAAAGTTTAACAAAGTTAAACTAAGTAAATTCACAACACCTCTAACACCGAACTAAACTTGGAAAAGAGATTCCAAAAGAAGGTTCCGGAAATATGGTTCCGGAATTTGAAACTTAACAAAAGTTACAATATGAGATTCTACCTTAAAGCGTATAGAATCTAAATGAATCAGAGTAAGTAAGGAAGTATAAGAAAGTTATACTTTCCTTAAGATACAAATTGCAGCGGAATAAAAAACAAGTAGTAAAACTACTAGTAACAAGATAATAGTCTTTTAACCCAAAGAGAAGGGTATCCAACAACCTTGGATAAAGGTCCCTTGATTTATACTTTCAAGCAAGTCTGTCTTACCCACACCAGGGTAAGCCCTCGATACGAAGATCGGAGTCTCTGTCTTGCTATCCCCGCAAGCCCTCAACTTCAAGGTAGTTGGCAACCTCTGTCCTCCTCAGCAAGGAAGCCCTCGAACTTTAAGGTAGTCGGCACCTTTTTCTTCCTATCCCCGGAAGCCCTCGAATGTAATCACCAACATTCGGAGTCGCACGAAGCTTTGAGAGTTAATAAGAGCCTATCTCTCTAGAATTCACATCAACAGCATGTAGGCACAAAACTCAGTCATTTTTCCAACAGCTACGAGCTCTTTCAAATGAGCTCCTATTTATAGGTAAGGTCGGATCCTTCTTCAACGGTCATATTTTCCTTAAAGATCGGAGGGACCTATACACATGTCACTTAGACAACGGTTAGTTTATAACAAAACAGACGACATCATTTTATAACAAAACAAGTGTAACAGAATGTACGACATCGTTTTAAACTCTAACATAAAGGTTCGGAATGAAAACTTCGGAGTGAAGGATCGGAGTGAATAAATTCAGAGTGTATAAAACAATGATAATCAGATTCTGTTTAATAGATGAATTCAGAATGAGAATTCGAAATAGGAATTCGTCATCAGAAATCGTAATGAGAATTCATCATCAGAATTCGTAATTAGAATTCGTCATCAGAATTCGTAATGAGAATTCGTCATCAGAATTCGTAATGAGAATTCGTCATCAGAATTCGTAATGAGAATTCGTCATCAGAATTCGTAATGAGAATTCTTGATCAGAATTCGTAATAAGAATTCGTCATCAGAATTCGTAATAAGAATTCGTCATCAGAATTCGTAATGAGAATTCTTTATCAGAATTCGTAATGAGATTTCGGAATGAGATTTCTTAATTAGAATTCGTAATGGGAATTCTTCATTGGAATTCGTAATGGGAATTCTTCATTGGAATTCGTAATGAGAATTCGGAATGGGATTTCTTCATTAGAATTCGTAATGAGAATTCTTCTTCAGAATTCGTATCCTGAATCTGGAATAGAACTTAGTCAGAGTTCATATTTGGAATTCAGAATGAAACTTCCTTATAGTTCTTGTCCAGAATCCGAATCCTAAAACAGATTGCTTTATATCAAAGTTTCAATCATTCCGAGAAAATGAATCCGAAACTTATACTTAAGAAAAATATGGATGAAAATATGATAAGGATAATTTTTCTTATAAAAGCGATTTTCCTTAAGAAATCATTTTTCCTTATAAAAGCAATTTTCCTTATAAAAGCCATTTTCCTTATAAAAGAAATTTTCCTTATAAAAGCAATTTTCCTTAAGATAAGATGTTTGTGATTTTCAAAACAAGAAGGAATGGAAAAGTCATAAGGAAAACCTTATTGACTCAACAATCTCCCCCTTTTTGGAAAGCACAAACATCCTTACGAAAAACAAAAATTCTAAGAAGAAAGAAACATATTAATGCTTATCTCCCTTGTTTTAAGGATATAGATGAATACGACTAACTCCCCCTTAGGCTTTGAAACTCTAAATATCGTATTCATATTTCCGGAGTGATATTTCATAAGAAGGTCTTCATTAAGAAAAACTCCCCCTTAAACAAACTCTTATTAGAGTTCTTTTTCCTTGGGTATTTTTCCTTTCTCCCCCTTTGATAAACTCTTATTAGAGTTCCTCTTTTTCTTAAGGATCTTTTCCTTCTCCCCCTTTGTGATTTTCAAAAAGAATTGGAGGGAATGGAAAAAAAACTTAACAAAGTACCTGAGATATTAGTAATAATAACAAACGAAACAACAAGCACAATTCTCATTAGATTTGAAATGTTAGCAACAAAAGAATTACAACAAAGAGATCGGATTGGTTTATTTCGGATCTTTTTCCTTAGACATGAGGCCCTTTAGAATAGTCTTGATCTTCTTTTGGTCTTTATGATCTTCTTCGGATTGCTTCTCTAAGACGATTATTCTTGCGGACTGAGCTTCAATTTTTTCTTCCTGAGCCTTCAGTTTTTCTTCCTGAGCTTGGATTTTTACTTCCTGAGCCTTCATCCTTACTTAAAAATCGATCTGATGATCCCTTTCAAATTTCCAATTTTGAGAAATAGAATTCAACTTCCCATTCAGATCTCTCACTTCCTGAATCCGAAAGTTCTTTTCCTCTGTCAACTTCTCTTCAAAAGATGCAGTCAGCTCATTAATCTTCTTGTCTTCGGTCTCAAAGGCATCCTTAACATTATCTTGAAATTCATCGAAAAGCCTCATCTCTTCCACAGTCTTCTTAGACCAGCTTGTCATCCTCTTGCAAGATCTTTTATGGGCTTCATAACCAATAAAAAAGTTTTTGAACTGGGCTTCAATCTCAACACACTTATCCATAACCATGGATACGGAGTCTGTTTTCAGATTCAACGCATGTTGGAGCATCTGGCATTGTGAATCAATACTTGAGATGGTCGGAATGGTTCCCACCAACTTTTTCAAAGACTGAACAACAAAGTCATGCCCCAACGAAGATGAATCCGAATCTGAAATCTTTCTCGGAGAGTTTTCTTCCTCAATAAGCTCCAACTTTCTCTTAGAAGAACTACCAGCATCCTTTCTCATCCTCTTTTCTGAACTCGGAGTATCAGCAAGAATTTGTTTCCCCTTATTTTGTTTCGGAATTGAAACCTGTTCCGGAGTTCTCTTCTCACTGTCAGAAACTTGTACAATATTATCTTCCTCATCAGCAAATTCTATATTTTCTTTCTGAGAAGCATCAAGTAAAAGATGTTCTTCTTCTCTCAGATAAGAAACTTCTTTTTCACCATTCTCTTCTTCCATCGCAGGAGTAACAAGTTTCGAGGATTCAGCTTCAGAAGGTCGGAGCGATAAGTGTTCCGAAGGAGTTCCCTTGTACTCATCTACTTGTTTTAACACATCTCCTGTCTCACCACTTCCTTCAGCAGCCTCTTCAACTTGTTCCACTTGCTCTACTTCCTTAGTATTAGTAGCAACAACTTGTTCCGGAGCAACGAGATTTCTTCCTGGAGTCTCAGGTAGAGATTCCAGGGAGAAAGATCTCGGAACTGGAATTGTTGCTGAAACCATTTCATTGAACTTCAACAACGCTTGGACTGCCTCAGCTTCTGACATTTTCTTCTTAAGTTTCTTTTCCTTAGCTTGTTTCTCAAGCTCATCAGTAGTTTTTTCCTTCAAATCTTTATCCTATGCAGGGTCCAGTCCGAACTGCGGATCCCCTTCTTTCCTCTTCTCTTTATCAGTTCTCCACTTTGTAACAACCTCATCAGGATAGGCTTTCTTCTTCTTAGTCTTTGGAGGTGCGGAATGGAATTCCTTAGACTTAAGATTTTCTGCTTGTTCTTCCACTTCTTTCATCTTTCTCTTTCTTACTGGCTTAGATGATTCCGGATCAGCAACTTTCGGAGCCACTTCTTCTTGAGGAGGTATATCAATAAACATTCCAGACTTCTTTTCAAAAGCTACATTCATTCTTTTAAGTGTGCCATCGCTGAGAAACATGATCTGGCAAACTCTCAGCTTAGATCTGCAAGCTTCCTTGAAAGATTCTAGGCACCGAACTATGAGTTTTGATAATATTGCTGGGTACATTACGATCTGAGCTCTCAGATTCCCCTTCTTCAAATTTTCAATATTAAGAAGAATATGCTTCATCAAGTTAAACTTTCTTAGATTTATCAGGAAATCTAAGATATATATCTCACTCTTCTTCAAGCTATCCTTATCACCTTTTCTCGGTACGATAAGTCCTTGCACCCATAATTCCAGAATTCGGAAGTTTGTTGCTAGAGTTGCAATTTTCGGAGCCTTATCATCAGCCAGTCCGAGAGTATCTGAGGCTTTCTCTTTGTTGAAGCTTCCCTTGGAATCCGGCAATACGTGAGAAATAAACTCAGCTTCACCTTCATAAGATAACCCTACCAAGCTTGCAGCCTTGGTGTAAGAAAGCTTATATGTCTTGCCATACGATTTGAAAGAAAACTTCTCTCTATCATCTTCCTTAAAGAAAGAAACTGATTCATAAAATTTGACAAGTAAACCAGAAAATACTTCATCTTGATTCCCGGTTTTAGATACCGCAACATCCTCCCAGCCATTCAACTTGATGTTCTTTGAGATAAGGGAATCATAATTGTTAAAGAAAGTCGGATGAACTAACCTTTCTCTGTAAACTAACCACTAAGATATAGGCTTGGTTGAAGACATTTCTTGAGATGCTAACTCTGCAGACATTCGAATTAGAAGTTCTCTGGGAAGTTCGGAACGGAGAAGACTGAAAATCGGAATGGCCTTAAATACGAGGGGCAGAGCTTCAGCACGCGAAAGCTTGAAACCGATGTGGGACAAGAATTTAGGTCCCCTTTATATAGGCAACGAGATGACGGTTCAACTTCCTCGGTTGATCTAACGGTTTAGAATGATCTGAGATCAAATCTGACGGTTGAGAGCTTGAATCCGATCTTTTTGAGGTTTTTATTAAAGTAAAGAATTAAGAAATCTAAAAGCCTAAAACAAAATATAAGAAACTTCCAGCAAGTAAAATATGATTACGAAAACTTCAGTAAGGAAATCATACCATTCGGATTAGCTTAGGAAAGTTATTCGTAATGGGTAATATACAGATGACTACGAAAAACTCAATACGAAAAACTATCTTAAGAAGAAAATCAGTACGAAGAATTTAGTACGAAAAATATATTTCGAAGAATTTGGTATGAAAATTCCTTTATGAAACTTCCAGTACGAAACTGTCATTCCAGAAATTTTCAACATGAATACTTCCATTCCAGAAGTGTTCTGTTAAAAAATGTCCAATCTAGAAAATTGTAGTTCCGGAAGTTCCATTCCGGAAATTTTCGTTCCAAAAAGTTTGAAAACAAATTTTGAAAAACTTTGTTATCCAAACAATCAAATGTACTCCCCCTATAAAAAGGAGTTTATTACTGTAAGGAGAATTTTTCAACAGAAAGTTATCTAAGGAAGATTACCTTACGGTTATCATTCCTAACTTCTGTTTAATATCTTCAAATCTATCAGAAGGCAAAGATTTTGTGAAAATATCAGCAAGTTGATCTTGCGTTCCGATAAACTGAAGAATAATATCTCCTTTATGTGTGTGATCCCTAAGAAAGTGATGCCTAATATCTATGTGTTTTGCACGGGAGTGATGTGCAGGGTTCTTACTAAGAGCAATGGCACTTGTGTTATCACACAAAATTTGATTTTTAGTAAAACTCAGGCCATAGTCTGTGAGTGTGTGTTGCATCCACAACACTTGTGCACAACAACTTCCAGCTGCTACATATTCAGCTTCAGCAGTGGAAAGTGATACAGAATGTTGCTTCTTGCAGGACCAAGAAAATAATGAATCTCCTAAGAAATGACAAGTTCCGGATGTACTTTTTCTATCCATTCTACATCCACCTAAGTCAGCATCAGAAAAGATTTTTAGAACAAAATCATTTCTAGAAGTATAAAATAATCCTAGATCCATGGTTCCCTTAAGGTAGCGAAAAATTATTTTTACTGCCTTTAAGTGAGATTCCTTAGGATTGGATTGATATCTTGCACATAAGCATACTGAAAACATTAAGTCTGGTCGACTAGCTGTTAAGTAAAGTAGACTTCCTATCATACCTCTAAAAGATGTTTGATCTACTGGTTTCCCAGCTTCATCAAGATCTAAAGAGTTTGAGGTACCAATGGGAGTACTTATACTCTTAGTGTTGTCATAACCATACATTTTAATAAGATCTTTAATATACTTATGTTGAGATATGTAGGTTCCTTCTGGTTTTTGTGAAATTTGAAAACCAAGGAAAAATGTTAACTCACCCATCATACTCATTTCAAACTCAGATTTCATTAGACTTGCAAAAGAGTCAGTCAAAGATTGCTGAGTTGAACCAAATATAATGTCATCAACATAAATTTGAACAATCAAAACATTTTTCTTATCTTTCTTTATAAAAAGGGTTGGATCTGCATTTCCCTTAACATAGTTATTTTGAAGCAAAAATCCAGTGAGTCTATCATACCATGCTCGTGGGGCTTGTTTAAGGCCATACCAAGCTTTGGTAAGTCTAAAAACATGATCTGGATGTTTTGTATCTTCAAATCCAGGAGGTTGTTCAACAAAAACTTCCTCTTGAACATAACCATTAAGAAAAGCACATTTCACATCCATTTGGAAAAGTTTGAAATTAAAGAATGCTGCAAAGGCAAGTAGAATTCAGATAGATTCAAGTCTAGCTACTGGAGCATAGGTTTCTTCATAGTCTATTCCTTCTTGCTGATTATAGCCTTTAGCAACAAGTCCTGCTTTATTTCTAAAAATGACTCCATTTTCATCACATTTATTTCTGAAAACCCATTTTACTCCAATAACAGAAGTTTCCTTAGGTCTTTCAACCAAGGTCCAGACTTTATTCCTTTCGAATTCATTTAGTTCATCTTGCATTGCTTTGATCCAATCATCATCACCTAAAGCTTCATCTGTGCTTTTAGGTTCTAATTGGGAAAGAAATGCTAGATGTTCTACTTAATTTCTTAAGTAACTTCTAGTCCTTACAGGTTGATTTACAACACCAACGATACTATCACTGGGATGATTCTTAAGAAACACCTGATTTGAGTTTTGTAAAACCTGTTCATCAACATAGGGTAGAAAGTCTTCTGGGGTAAATGTTTCAGAAGTATCTTCTAGAACAATTTCCTTATCAGAAGTTTCTTCTATCAAAGGTTGACAATAAGTTTTTGAAAACACATCCGAAGATGTAAGTTGAGATGGTTTAAAAACAAAAGGATCTGATTCATCAAATTTTACATGTACTGTTTCTTCAACAGTACAAGTATTTTTATTAAAAACTCTATAAGCCTTAGAGGTTGTGGAATAACCTAAGAAAATTCCTTCATCAGACTTTGGTACGAATTTATGTAAGTTATCTTTAGTATTCAAAATGAATACTTTGCAACCAAAAACCTTGAAGTAGGAAAGTATAGGCTTTCTACCATTCCATAACTCATAAGGAGTTTTATTAAGAAAAGGTCTAATCAAAACTCGATTTATAGTATAACAAGCAGTACTTACAGCTTCAGCCCAGAAATGTCTAGCAATAGAATATTAACTCAACATGGTTCTAGTTATCTCTTGAAAAATTCTATTTCTTCTTTCAACTACACCATTCTGTTGAGGAGTTCTAGGTGCTGAAAAATTGTGAGTAATACCTTTCTTACTACAAAAAGTTTCAAAATCAGAATTTTGAAATTCTCTCCATGATCACTATGAATAGTTTTCAATGGAAGGTTTTTCTCATTTTTAACTTGAGCTCTAAAACTTTTGAAATAAGAAAAATCTTCAGATTTCTTTGCTAGAAAATAGACCCAAGTAAATCTAGTGTAATCATCAACTAGAACAAACACATAATAATTGCCTCTAATACTACCAGTTTGTGTTGGACCAAAAAGATCCATGTGCACTAACTGTAATGCATCGGTTGTTGAGATTTCACTGATTGACTTAAAACTAGATTTATGTTTCTTGCCATATTGACAAGGATCAAAAACTTTAGAAGAATCAAATCTAAGCTCTGGTAGATCCTTAACAAGTTTCTTCATAGAGAGTTTACATATGTTTCTTATATTATAGTGTCCTAATCTTCTATGCCATAACCAAGAATGATCTTCCATTGCACTTAGGCAAGGTAAATCTTGGCTCCTGAGGTCTTCTATGTTTAAGGTGTAAACATTCTCTTGCCTATTGGCTGAGAGAATAAATTATTCCTTGGAATTGTGTACTAAAAACTTATCATTCCTAAAATTCACAAGGTAACCTTCATCACGTAACTGACTTATGCTAATGAGGTTGTGCTTAAGACCTTTAACAAAAAGAACATTTGAAATCAAAGTTTTACCTAAAAGAACAATATTACCAATACCAACAATCTCTCCCTTAGCATTGTCTCCGAAAGTTACCTTTCCTCCTTTCGTTTTGATAATCTTTTCAAAAAGCTTTTGTTACCAGTCATGTGCTGGGAACATCCACTATCCATGTACCATATATTGTTGCTGGAACTTTCTTTATTTTCCTGAAATTAAGAACAAAGTTAGATTTTCGGAATCCAAACTTGCTTGGATCTGAGATTTCCAGACAATAAAATTTTAGGTATCCACATCTTTTTGGAAAAGTAAGCTTTGTGAAATCCTAGAGATTGGGTTTTGTTTAAGGAACAAATTTTTTCCCAGTGACCACCACATTGACACTTGGTGCAAAATGGGGCACTTTGAGGAACAAAATAATTGTTACTGAAAATAGGTTTTGCATGGGTATAACCAAATCCGGATTTATTTCTTAAAGGTCGTATTTGGGAATACATCTTGTCAAAATTTTCTTTACCATGGGTAAAGTTTGATAAACACTTCTTTAAGGAAAAAATTTCGGACTTGAGTTTTACAACCAAGTTTTTATCCTCAAAATCATTAGTTTTTGAACTAGAGTTAGGCTCGAATACATTTTTATTAGAAATTACTTTTTTAAATTCTTTAGAAAGTTTATTCTTCTCATAACTTACTTCCTCAATATTTTTTGAAATATTTTCAAAATCAGCATTTTTCTTATCAAGATCTTTAGAATGATCTGATATCTCTTTAGTAAGAATAGAATTCCAAGAGTTTTCCTTATCAAGTTTCTTGTTGAGTTTGGAATTCTCAATCTCAAGAAGTTCAGCAAACCTAGAGACTTCTTCATAAGTAGGTAAAGTATTTTCCTCATCAGAAGATGATTCTTCATCAGAAGAGTTATAATACTTACTATTATTAGAATTTAAAGAAACATTGGTCAATGATTCATCATTTCGTACCTTAGCCATAAGACAATGATTATCAATAGGTAATCTTGATATAAGACCAAGATTCTTCTGTCCAGAAGATTCATAATCAGAAGATTCATCTGAAGAGTCACCACCACTGGCACTCCAGGTGTCATTAGCTTTCAGAACTTTCTTAGCTTTAGCTTTATAATACTTTTTTCTGTTCCTGTCTGAATGACTTTCTTTCCTTTCTTTCTATTTGAGCATGGGGAAATCTGGTCTAATATGTCCAGCTCTTTTACATTCATAACAAGTTACTTCTCCATCTTTCTTATCTTTCTTGTCCTTCGTCTTATACTTGGATTGAAAGTTTCTCTGTCCAGCTATCTTGTTCATCCTTCGAGCAAGATTGGCTAATTCATTTTCTGAGACTTCACTCTCACTAGATTCGGATTGAAAAATAGCTTTCTTAGACTTGGATCTGGTTACTCTCTCAGGAGTCTTAGCTTTCATCTGATTTGAATTTGTAGTAAAAGCAACAGTACCATTTCCATTCTTCTTCTTGATGTTGTCAGCATCTCTCTTCATTCTAGTTTCATGTTGTAGAAGAGTTCCAAATAATTCATCAAGAGTAATTTGAGTGACCTTCCTGTTCTCATCTATAGCTGTTCTCTTGGATTCCCACTCATTGGGCATAATGTCAATTATCTTGTCCACAAGAGCTTCATCATCTAAACCTTTCTCTCCCATAGACTGCAGACTATTGAAAATAGTCATAAATCTTTGTTGAACATTACAGATAGGTTCTCCATAAGGAAAATTGAAGCCATGATATTCAGCTCTAAGCATAGCTCTTCTAGTCTCAATCACCTTAGAAGTCCCAAAGTGTGTAACCTCTAACTTCTTCCATATACAGTTAGCTGCTTCACAAGAAGAAATTTGGCTATATATATTTCTGGTCATTGAACATAGTAAAGTATTGCGTACCTTAGAGTTGATTTGATATTCTTGCTTTTCCTGGTTAGTAAAGGTTCTGACTTCCTTGTCAGGAATTTTATAATCACCAGTAAGCATAACAAAGTTGTCTACTCCAGTATTGATAACAAATGTCTTCATACGATCTCTCTAGTATTCATAATAAATACCATCAAATATAGGTGGTCTTTTAGGATTTAGATTGTCAATAGATCCAACATTAATTCCTGCCATACTAGAAATAACTTTGTACACAAACTTGTTAGTAGCTTAGAATCGTAATCGCAAAGTTCGGAATGAGAAAAGTTCGGAATGGATAAATCCGGAAAGACAATGTTCGGAATGGAAAAGTGAGCAAGAAAAACTTGTATGTGAGTAAAAGTATTTCAGTAACCAGCTCTGATACCAAATGTAAGAATGGTATAGAGTCAGAGGTTTCCAACCTCTGATACCAATTGTAGGATCGAAATATAATATAAGATGCTCAATATACAAGAGGGGGGGGGGGGTGAATTGTATACTTTAAAAATTCCTTTGGAACCTTTAAAGTTAGCTATGAATAACTAAAGTTTCCTTAAGAAAAGGAAGGGGAAAAGTTTAACAAAGTTAAACTAAGTAAATTCACAACACCTCTAACACCGAACTAAACTTGGAAAAGAGATTCCAAAAGAAGGTTCCGGAAATATGGTTCCAGAATTTGAAACTTAACAAAAGTTACAATATGAGATTCTACCTTAAAGCGTATAGAATCTAAATGAATCAGAGTAAGTAAGGAAGTATAAGAAAGTTATACTTTCCTTAAGATACAAATTGCAACGGAATAAAAAACAAGTAGTAAAACTACTAGTAACAAGATAATAGTCTTTTAACCCAAAGAGAAGGGTATCCAACAACCTTGGATAAAGGTCCCTTGATTTATACTTTCAAGCAAGTTTGTCTTACCCACACCAGGGTAAGCCCTCGATACGAAGATCGGAGTCTCTGTCTTGCTATCCCCGCAAGCCCTCAACTTCAAGGTAGTTGGCAACCTTTGTCCTCCTCAGCAAGGAAGCCCTCGAACTTTAAGGTAGTCAGCACCTCTGTCTTCCTATCCCCGGAAGCCCTCGAATGTAATCACCAACATTCGGAGTCGCACGAAGCTTTGAGAGTTTATAAGAGACTCTCTCTCTAAAATTCACTTCAACAGCATGTAGGCACAAAACTCAGTCGTTTTTCCAACAGCTACGAGCTCTTTCAAATGAGCTCTTATTTATAGGTAAGGTCGGCTCCTTCTTCAACGGTCATATTTTCCTTAAATATCGGAGGGACCTGTACACGTGTCACTTAGACAACGGTTAGTTTATAACAAAACAGACGACATCGTTTTATAACAAAACAAGTGTAACAGAATGTACGACATCGTTTTAAACTCTAACATAAAGGTTCGGAATGAAAACTTCGGGGTGAAGGTTCGGAGTGAATAAATTCCGAGTGTATAAAACAATGATAATCAGATTCTGTTTAATAGATGAATTCGGAAAGTGAATTCGGAATAGGAATTCGTCATCAGAAATCGTAATGAGAATTCGTCATCAGAATTCGTAATGAGAATTCGTCATCAGAATTTGTAATGAGAATTTGTCATCAGAATTCGTAATGAGAATTCGTCATCAGAATTCGTAATGAGAATTCGTCATCAGAATTCGTAATGAGAATTCTTTATCAGAATTCGTAATGAGAATTCGTCATCAGAATTCGTAATGAGAATTCATCCTCAGAATTCGTAATGAGAATTCTTTATCAGAATTCGGAATGATATTTCTTCATTAGAATTCGTAATGGGAATTCTTCATTGGAATTCGTAATGGGAATTCTTCATTGGAATTCGTAATGAGAATTCGGAATGGGATTTCTTCATTAGAATTCGTAATGAGAATTCTTCTTCCGAATTCGTATCCTGAATCTGGAATAGAACTTAGTCAGAGTTCATATCCGGAATTCGGAATGAAACTTCCTTATAGTTCTTGTCCAGAATCCGAATCCTAAAACAGAATGCTTTATATCAAAGTTTCAATGATTCCGAGAAAATGAATCCGAAACATATACTTAAGAAAAAAATGGATGAAAATATGATAAGGATAATTTTTCTTATAAAAGAGATTTTCCTTAAGAAATCATTTTTCCTTATAAAAGTAATTTTCCTTATAAAGCCCATTTTCCTTATAAAAGCAATTTTCCTTATAAAATCAATTTTCCTTAAGATAAGATGTTTGTGATTTTCAAAATAAGAAGGAATGGAAAAGTCATAAGGAAAACCTTATTGACTCAACACATCCCACTTTTCATGTGCATGAAAACATCTCAGTGTGCACATGTATTTTATTTTCTCTATTCAACACCACTCTCTAGATGATGGAGTCTACGTTGATATTTAATAGAAACAAAAGATCTAATAATCACTCAGATCCTCTTCTCCTCGTATTGCCTATCTGACATGAACATTAATTCATCTCAACCTAAATATTAATCAAAGGATATAAAAATAAGTATCAGAATTAAATTCAATAATATAACCATTAAAAATATTAAATTTAAAATAAATGAAAAATAGCAGCGGTGAGTCTTTAGAATAGTGATACAGTGTCTGCTGGTTTCTTGATCTAGTGGTGATTGAGTCTGGAGGTGAGTTTGACTATCAATGACTTAACTTGACAGAATGTTAATCAACACTTTACTAAAATTCCATTCTAGTTGAAGGTCACTTCAATGGTTACTCAGGTCTAATGGTAGGTCGTCTCGACACATATCCGATTTTTCATTCTGGTGGGGACTTCACTATGATAGTAGGTGTGTTAAACACTTTGTCAAATTTTTGGTCCAATAGTGAGTTGTAGTTTGGTGTTGATTCATTCCATACATTACCAAATTTACATTATCATGGTGACTCATATCCAATAGTGAGTGTTTCCAACACTTGGTCATTTTTTCACATTGATGGCGAGTTTTCCTAAATGTCGAGACATTAAATAGAAATGAGTCATAATTAGTCAAATTTTACCAATCTATCTTATATTGTTAAAATTTAGCATTAAGTATAAAAATCATTAAAATCATAATTAGAATTGTTTTGTGGTCATTAAAATAAGGGTGCCAACTTCCTTAAAAGGGGGGAAAAAATCTTCCCCTTTTGGATGATCATAAATCATGTAATTTTGTTAACCATGACATAAAAGTTAACTATAGTATTAAATGATGAAATAAAATAAATTGTAACAAATTAATGATGATATCAAAGAAAAAATTATGTTTTCAAAGATAAATAGTGTATTATCAACGAAACAAAAAGTATCATAGGATATCAAAGGAGGGATATCAAAAGAAAATTTCACAAGGAATATCAGTATGGATCAAAGTAATAGATATAAATTCCACAGAAATTTTCTCCTCCATAACATAAATAAATTTCATATTATATTTCTACACTTTTGGGATTATAAAAATGATCACAATAAACTATGAAAAGTTGAAAAAATAGTACATGAATAGGATAAATTTCAATAAGAAACTAAGTGAAGTTCCCCAAAAATATGTAATATCCATAATTGTTTTGCAAAAAATATATGTATCGAAGACTAAAAGTCTAAGATCAATTATTATTCTTAGGCTTGGTAGAATGAATTTAAGGTGATTTCCCCATCCCTTTTTCTGAAGTATAATGTTCAGTAGTTGATCCTGAAGGAGCTAAATGTATACTTATAGGGACATAAGTGAGAGAAGGAGGATCTCTACAGATAATTGGTCTAATACATTGAAAATATTCTCTGAGTCATAGAGAAAAAGGATGGAAGTGGGTTGACAAGAGTGGAAGAGGATATATAGTTACACCAGGCCTAAGGAACTCTGGAGTAGTAGTTAGAGAGGTTTTATGAGCTATAATTGGTATACAATCCTAAGAAAATACAGTAGTCCCAAACACATGCAGAAATGGTTCCATAAAATTGAAAAATTCCATAATTATTTTCTGAACTATTTCTTTAGAACTAAAGAATTATTTCTTCACTTCCCTAAATAGATTTAACAAAGGAGTCATAAATTTTAACTAATATACTTGCACATTAAAGTATTGGGTCACTGGTTGTGTTCTTAGATTCTCTTCTAGGAACATAAAATGATCATTCATCTCATACATGGTATTTATAGTTGAAAGATAATACTTAATATCTTTGCTGATTTAATCACAATCATAATTCTTTTTTTTCAGATACTCTTTAAATAACATGATTACATGATCACAGTTAAGTCTATTTTTTCTTAAAGTCTCTTGAGGTTGGAAAATATCATTAATTGAAGAACTAATCAAAGTTGCACAAAGATATTATTTAAAAACTATATTGATTAGATCAACATAAACAGTAATTGGTGGATCACTAGATTATGAATCCACTGTAGTATGATTTTTCATCTTCTCAGGAAAAGCATCCATACTTGCTTCAGAGTATTCTTTCATCCCTTATAACACAGATTTCATAAAATATAACTCGTTATCTAAACATCAGTTATCCACTTCTACTTTGCTGATATGGAGAGTCATTTTGAGTTGAATATGTTGAAACACAACTCTTAAAAAATTCCTTGCATCCTTATCACATAGCTTAGTAAACAAATAAGGTTGATTCTTCAACTTCACATCAAACTCAGATAAAATAATTTCACTGAATGTATCTATGCAACCCTTGGGGATGACATCCACTGATATTGTTGGAGCAGAAGGGGTGATTAAAGGTGTAATATGTAAAGACCTATTAAACATGCCATAAAAGAACTCTAAGTATCCTATAGAAATAACTTGGGTTATGAGTGATACCTCAGTATCTCTTGTCTCTATATTATTAGAACTCTCTTCATCAAAGGATGAGTAGTCCAGACCTAGTCTATCATACATAGAGAAATTTTCCACTCTTCCAGAACTTGATCCATCAACATAGAAAAATAATTTTCATAGGCCTCATCAATTGTACTGATTGAATGTACCACACTCATATGTTCATCATATGTATGAACAACTACCGTCTAGTCAATGGTAGTCGGATCAACTTCCATATTCTAAGCAAGTAATTTTTCAAAAACAATAGAAACCTTCATCTTCACATCCAATAACTATTCAGCAACAACATTATCTGAAAATGTTTTATCATTAGTGACAGGAAGACTAATATCACAAAAAAATTTAGGATCATATGGATTACTTTATAGACTTGGTGATTTCTCCTCCTCAACTGATGATTATTTTTTGTTCTCTTATTGATATAACCATATCTTTAAATAATCATGGATTTTACTCAGATTTATAACAACATGAATGTGGAGAAGGAATAGGTGCTTGAGGCATGTAAGCATCCTCATCTCTAATCTTATCATTTGGCCCATAATTATCACTTCCATTACTATTTTCATTTCCATTATCATTATCATATTCATTAAAATTTTGATTATACTCGTCTTCTCTTTCTTCTGCTTTTTATTTTTCTTCACATTCTTCATAATGGTCTTGTTCAACATCACCATCATTCTCATCAAAATATTAAGAATAAATCTTGAAGTGTTATTCACCAGATATTTTATTTTCTTCCTTTTCACTACCTTATTTTAGAAGTTTTTCTCTAACAAAGAGTCTCCTAAGTGTACTAAAAGAACCATATATAATAGAATAAGAGCTATGAGGTATATTAGGGTCACTTCCTTTATCCACTAATAATTACTTTTCCTCTTTTTCTATATAGGAATTATCCTATTTTTTCTCATCGCTCTCAGAATATTCAACAACTTTATCGGATTCCAAGACATGGTCCTCAAGATATTTTGGTCTTGAAGGATTTTATATTGGATTGATTTCATCATACAACATTTCACTATTTTCTAACTATTTCTTTTTTCCATTGATTCCATCTTATTTTCATCCTTCTATAAGTGATTATTGTGATGAAAAAACCACAACAGTCTGCAAAATATTCGTCATCTTTAGTAACTAAAACTTTTTCTTATAGCATAGACGAGATAAACTTTGGGTGGATTAGGGAATTTCATCTTCAAGTGGGATTAGTTATTTCCAAAATGTGAAGCCTAATATATCTACAAAATTTTATTTTCTATCCTATTTTCATCAGACACGAGATGTAAATATCTTGATATCTCAAAGTAGCAAAGTATCCTTTTCATGGTCATAACATGTTCTGTATACACTTGAAAAATAATCTTCATTCACCATAGAGTTCAAAAGCTATAGGTCTTCTAAAAATTCAATCTCTTGTTAACTTAGCTAAAACATATTCATAAACAAAGATATAAATATCTTTCAAACTAGTTTATTGATAGTCATTTTCCCATTCATAATGAGTAACTTTTAAACATTCATCCCACTGACTTGAATAAAATAAATCCATATGGACATTAATTATATTTCTAATATAATATTAATTTTCTTGAAAAAATATCTCTACAATCATTTAAAAATCATTAACCAAACTAGGATAAAATGTTATGTTATAACTATTCAACCATTCCACCCATCCTTGGTCTTATAAATTTGTGAGCACTAACGACTTTCAAGAATATATCCACACCACCTGAAATAATTTTTCTCAAAAGACTATATAATTAGAAAGATTGAGGTTTTCTAGTTCAAATGAAAATGAGTGGATCAATTCACCTATCTATCTTATAGGAGGAGTTGACTCATCCAGCGAAGAATCAAAATCACACTTTACAAAAACCGTGACGAATGGATCGAATAGATTAGAAAAAAAGAAAAGAATTTAGACATTTTGGAGAAAGGGGAAGCAACAGGTTTTGAGAGAAGGTTGCAAGAGATGTTTTCATTCCAATTAGATCTCTTTAAATTTTTATATCATTTAGGGATCATTAAATTTTAAAATTAAAAATAAAATAAAATGGAATTGAATAAGAAAATTAAATAATTCATAAATTAAATAAAAATGGATATTGAAATTTATAGAACAAAAATTAAACAATGGTATGAGGTTTCTAATTGTCAGAAAATCCAATGGTGTGAAGTTACAATGGTGATACATTTCATAACGGTGAGAAATCACAGTGGTGAGAAATACCAATGGTGAGAAATCACAATCTACATCAAAAAAACTATGTAAATTGATTAACCACTTGGATATAATAGTCCTAAATTGGTAGTATACTTGGGGTATTTAAACATTTTTTTACAGGAACCATGTGTGATGCTTTTTGGTTTACTTGAAATGAAACAAAAATACACACACTAAATATAATATCAGGTCATATGGTAGTTTGTTATAGAAGACTTACAATCTTACCTCTGTAAATGGTTTGATCCAATAGTTTCCCAGCTTCCTCAAGATCTAAACTATAATTGGTACTCATAAGAGTATCACTACTCTTAGGTAAATATGGAATAAAACATTTTAAAATATCATTACTATATTTACATTAATTTAAAATAATTCCTTCGTTATTTTGAAAAAACTAAAAAATAAGAAAGAATTTTAGTTTACCCATTACACTCAATTCCAATTCATTTTGAATAACTTTTTAAAACTCAGTACATAAATAATTTTTTGATGATTCAAAAATAATATAATCTATATAAATTTGTATAACTAAAACATATTTTCAAATTATTTTTATAAAAATGGTAGGTTCGTCTATACCTTTTCTAAAAAGGAGAAAATAATTGGTCTTATCATACCCACCTCTAGAATATTATTTTAACCATAAAAATCTTTTGTTAATTTGAAAACACAATTTGGAAGATGGGGATGTTGAAATCCAAGGGTTTTCAACTAAAATATCCTCAGCTATATAAACATTTAAGAAGGAACTCTTGACGTCCATTTGATAGAGTATGAAATACAGATGCACTGCATAGAAACTCAGTGTTTTAATGGATTCAACTCTAGATATTAGTGAAAAGTTATCTTTATATTATATTATTTCTTCTTGAATATACCCATGTACAACAAGTCTATCTTTATTTCTTACTATCATGCCCAATTCATCAACCCTTTTCCGTAACACCTAGTTATTGCCTATAGTTATGTTGTCTTTGGTTCTGTGAATAATTTCCCATACATTATTTATTTCACATTGATTAACTTCTTCTTGCATAAAAATTACCTATATTTTTTCGTTAATTGTATAATGGATGTTCATTGGTTCAAGGTGTGATAATAATACTTGTTTTTCAACCTGATTGCATAGAGAATCTTTAGACGGTGTACATATATCTAGGTCTCCAACAATACAATATTATGTATGGTACATAAGGTTCTTAAAAACTCTATAAAAAGTAGGGCACGTAACTTTGGGGTCCTCCACAAGTTCGAATTTAGGTTCTAAACATTAATCCTAATAGGATGACTTTTATGCTATAATTCCAGTAGAATCAGAAGGTTAGGAATTTATGTTCTAAGAAGATAAATAATCCTTAGTATTTTCTAAACGGGTCTTAGTCTCATGTGGTTATGTCTCATTAAATATTATTTTAACATATTTTTCCACAGTATTGAATCTTTTGTTAAAAACCCTATAAGATTTTCTAGAAGTGGAATAACCTAAGGAATTTGCTTCTTCACTTTTGGATCTAAATTTTCCAGATTATACTTTCTGTTAAGAATAAATACTTTTGAACCATAAACTCTAAAGTAATTAACCTTAGGCTTTGTAATATTTAAATGTTTATAATGGGTTTTCTGTAAGATAGGTCTAATTAAAACTCTATTGATTATATAGAAGAATGTATTCACAACCTCTACACCAAAGTAGATAGGTAAGTACTATTCATTAAGCATAGTATGGGCCATCTCTTGAAGTATTATATTTATTCTTTCTATAACTGTACTTTGGTGAGGGGTCCTAAGATAAGAGAAGTTATGAATATATTTATTTTGTGATAAAAATGATTCAAAGTCCTGATTTTCAAAATCACATCCCTTGTCACTTTATAGGGTCTTAATTCTAAGTACCCTTATGTTTTATGCATATCTAGCATGATTTGTAAAATAATATAAATATTTACTTTTTCAGGTTAAATTAATACACATGTATAACTTGAAAATTCATCTACATGTTCATAAACATAGGGATTCCCATTTAAATTATAAATTATATATTGTCCAAATAAATACATGTGAACCAACTCAAGAGGTAGATAAGTTGAAACTTATTTCCTTGACTTAAAATAAACTTGTGGTGCTTCTCTATTTGATAGGGATTACGGAATTTATCATTTGGGAACACCTAACTTGAAATATCTTAATTTGGATTTTATAAAATCACACTTAAAATGGTAAAGTGTGAAACCGAACATTCTAAGAGTGGGAATCCTAGAAAACTGGCTAGACAGAGGATCCACCCTAGCACCTGAACCCACCAAAAATGAACACTCCCATGAATCACCAGATGTGATTCCCTAAGACACCACTTATGACAGCACGCGTCATCGAATCCCATCATCGTTCTTCAAAACACAATGCATACTCAGCAAATGCCGCACTGAAAACCGAGCCAGAGAAGAGAATGTTAGAGCAGGGACTCTGATAGAATCCAACAAATGGGAGCCCAGAAGCATGCTTGATGCACCAGAAGAAAATTGTACGCCAATGAGACACCAAAAAATACCATAAATACCACTACGAGCCCTTGACACATAAACACTAGGGACACCAAAATGCATAACAATCACACCAAGCCATAAGATAATGTGCACTAAAAGAAACTCGGACGAGTGACACCAACATGCCATAAGGGCATCACAAAAGATCTACCAACATTGAGGCCACCAACACATTCCAAAATGCCATGGGATCTATCATACCTGAAAAAATTGGGGCATGCATGACAAAGAACAATGAAGTGGTAGAGAAAAAAAAGGAGAATCAGAACCATCCAAACATATAAAAAGGAAACGAAATACAAAAAAACAAACTAGAATAAAATTGGGGAGTGAACTCAAAAGGAAGAGAACCATAAATACTGAGAGAACCTGATTCCACCATTTGTATCCATGATCTAGCTCTAAATTTTATGATGATGTCCCTACCACATACTATATCCACTGACACCCAACTGGGCACACTGAAATAAGAACCAAAAAAATGGATCAGGGCCAAAACATGTTTTGTTAGATCCTTGACTAAATCCTTCCTAGTAATATTTATATATTAGTGAGTATTAGAGTGACCTTGTCACCTATGTCGAAGGAAAGATTATTTATTAAAGGAACATAGGAAGGAAACCTTTGTAGAAATCAACGAATCAATATTAACAATTTAAAAATTCATATTCCATTAATAAATAAATAATAAATCATATTTAGAATTAAATACCTGACATAAATTTTCCTCAAACATAACATGAAAACCATCATCAAATAACTATGAGATTCTACGTTAGTTATACTTCAGATCAACAATAAAAATTACTTTGTAAATTTAAATATAATTGATGTTACTAATTTGGCCAAGTCCAATGATCTACTCCTTAGCATTATCATGAATGGTGACATGGACACCATCAACCATTATGAGGTTATTTAAGTGAGAGTAATCTCATGTAATATTCCTAGAAAATTCTTTTTCTATGTACCATAAAAATCTATATGATCTTTTCAAGTATATTTCCATCAAAAAAATTTATACCAATAATGAAATAGGTACACATATTTTATTGGGTCAAGATATGATTGAATTTAGTGCTTTAAGAAAAAACATTTTCTTAATGGGTTTCCTGTAAGAATATTTTGTTCTTTTAAAATAATAACATTTTTAGTTCTTCGGGAATAGTTACTAGTCGTATAGTATTCAGATGTAGATTTTTTTACAAATGTTATCTTAATTATTCTTCTCTATTTAGGCTGGTATCCTAGACCTGTAATATACTTTAGAGAAATCTATTTACCTAGAATCTATGTAAGTGATTCTCTTCGATTAGTAAAATTTTCTATATCCTTATTCATAATTTGCATTTTGAAATTTTTGTTTTGTATTATTCTTTAAAAAATGAGCATTTTTCCCTTCTCTATATTGAGATCAGTTTTAATAATGGGAGATAGAAGATTATGTTCCTTCAAAACATTATATTTATCTTTAAGTTCATCAAATGTTTCCTTATTAATTTTACATTATTTAAACATTTATTGTTAAGACATATCCTATTCATTATGTTCAATTTTATAGTTATCAGAATTAAGATCAGATAATGTATTAGATACAACAGGTACATCAGATACTTTGGTTATGAAGCACTTGTTGTCTTGGTCAGACTTCTCTTTAAGAGTAGATTTTGAGTCTCTGTAGCCATCCTAAGAGGCACCCCATGTTGCTTTCATGGATTTATTGATTTTTTGTCCTTGTCCTTATAATTTTTTATTTAAATTTCTCACATTCTACCTTAACATGTCCTTTTAACTTTCATTGATAAAAGGTCATCTCATTTTTATTTTCATCATTTTTCCAATCTTTCCACCAATTTCATTTGATATAATACTTTCCTTCGTAATAAGGTTTTTTGAGAAATTTATTCTTCTTGTAGAATTTCATAAATCTTTTGCCTAGATGGGCCATCTCCTCATCACTTTATGATAGTAAATCATCATCACTGGAACTCTAAACTTGTAATTTTTTTATATTTCTTTCTCTTTTCTAAATGTATTAGACTGGAAAGCTACTAGCTTTCTTTTTGATTCATTATCCTCTTCACTATTATATTTATGTTCTTCCATGTGCATTAATAATTTACCAATTAATTCCTTAACTAAATTTTTTCTAATATCAAAGGGTTCCCTAAATGAAACTGATGTCCCTCTCTATCTCTCTATAAGGCATATAAGTAGTATCATAATCTGATCCTTGTCAGATACTAGATTTTTTAGGGAACTCATAATGTTCACTATTTCTTTGAACTTTAGATACATGTGAGAAATTAATTCATCAACCATCATATTAAAATAATCATATTTAATAGTATAGGTGTTCGATATCATATTTTTATTTTTAGTGGTTCCATCGTGTGAAATAGATAAGGTATCAAAATTTTAATAGGTTGTTTTAATAGCATATATTCTATTGAATTATTCATCTCATAAGGAATATTAATGTGCATTCATTACTTTATAATTATTGTTATAATAAATCTTAAAATCATCATCCTAATCATTTATAATATTCTTTGGTAACTTATAACAATCCTCAATAGTAGACCAAATTCCAAAACCCATACTCTCTCTATGCATTTTCATTTCTATTTTAACTAACCATGATTATTTCCTTTTGAAAAAATGAAGTTACTTTAGTCGAAGAATATTCTTTTCTATTATCCGTTTAAATAAATAAATTTATTATTAACATAAATTTATGATCTTGAAGGAAACTCAAAATAAATTTTGAAAATCTTTGAAATCCTTTTATAACAAATATTGGACAAAGTGAGTACCTTAAGAAGGGGTGAATTAAGTACCCAATAAATTTTTTGTTAAAAATTTGATTAAATAAAATCCCCCAATTAATTGAAAATATACCAATTAACCAAAAAAATTGATCAGTCTAATACATGGCCTTTTAAAATAATTTTTTAATGATTAATTAGGTCACAGATAAACTAATATATTATATTAAATTAACCATTGAAATCAATTTACTCAATCAAATTCTTATATAAACAGTAATTAAGTTTAAATATCATTGTAATGGTTTTTTACATTTTAAAAATGGTAAAGTTTTAAAGTTTATAAAAAACACACAACAAAAATGAATATAATAGGTTCATCCTCAAGTTGATACCTAGTCCTCTCTACATAAAAATCACCTACTACTCTGTAGATTATATAACAAAATCTATGACCCACAACTGGGATTGAGTGTAAAATACAAAAAAAATGTTTGGTCCACAGATAACCTCTCGTAATGTAATTTTGGAAGTAAAACAACAAACTAGCCACAACCAGACCTCTACCACAACATGTGGGAAAACAGGTAAAGATTTTGTTGAGAATATTTCATTTATCTTTCATTTTGAGTGCAAGAGATAGTGTGTGTGTTTAAAAATACAGGGTAGACACACATATCATAATGTAAATGAAATATAAAAACAAAGGAAGTAAAGGTTTAAGAAGATATTTTTTGCTCTATCAGATAAGTTATGCCACTCATGACTCTATGAATGTGGTCTAAAATTAAGCTTTAGTCATCTATCTAATTTTTTATAAAACATATTATCACAAGATCAATGTTCTGTAAGATCCACTCTTTCACCCATGCGTGAAGCTAAGTAGTAGCATGTATGATCTCATCCAATGGAGTTCTTCGGGTTCTTCAATACATTTCCATCCCACATAACATGTTAATTAAAATCTCTCAATATATGTGTGTATTTTATTATCTCTATTCAGAACAACTCTCTTCACTAGTGAGTTTGTTTCAACTTTTAACAACATAAACTATAGGGAGAATCATTTGCATCCTCTTATCCTCATACTTTATTTTGGACATGAACTTTAATAAAAATTTGTATAAAATTTATAGAATAATTATTAAAATAACCTTTGGAATTAAATTCATCAATAAAATCATTATAAATAATAAATTCATCATAAATGTAAAATATTAGTGATGAGTCTTTATATTGGTGGGATAGTCTCTAGTAGTGTCATGTTCTAGAAATGACATGATCTGGTAGGGATTGAGTCTCGCTGTGAGTCGGACTAGTGGTTACTCAACATGACATAAGTTAAATCAACACTTTACCAAAATTCCATTGTAGTGTAAGGTCTCTTCAATGACAACTCGGGTCTGATGGTATATCTTCTGGAAACTTTTCCGATTTTTTATTCTAGCAGTGGCTTCACTCTAATGGTGGGTGTGTTCCACACTTTTTCAATTTTTTGTTCCAATGGTGATTCTTCCCTTGTAGGTGAGTCATTATATACTTTACCAAATTTACATTATGGTGGTGACTCATAGCTAATGGTGAGTGTTTCCAAAAAAAATAATTTTTCCACATTGATGGTGAGTTACCCTCAATGGTGGGACATTGTCTAGCGGTGACTCATACTATGTTAAATTTTACAAACCAATATTATATTGTTAAATGATAATAGAAAATATAAAACTCATTGATATCATAATAAGCATGATTTTTTGATCATTAAAACAAGGGTTCCAACAACATCAACATGGTTTCAAACACCATTAACAATAAGGAAGGAGGTTATCACTTATAATACCTTATTATTCCCAATAAAGGAGAGCCTTCAGGTCACCCTTATGTTAGAATAAGATTGGTGAGGCATCTCTTGTTGGGATTGAGATATTGTAGGAAATGACAGAGATGTGTTAGGTGATCCACAAGTAATGACTATATCTTATATTTGAAATAAATCATACAATGATCGACATCATAAGACTTTTTAGTTCAATTTGGGAGACCATGTATTCCTAAGATTCCTCCCATTATGAGGATTGTGGAGGTTTGGCTTGGGAGGAAATAAATCTCTATGGTTCATCTAGTCATTCCAAATCCTTCATAACGTGGGAGATTTTGTTTACAGCTTGTCCTTTCCCACATAGTTAGGTTATGAGCATGATGTCTTCCATGATTCATTGCTGAGGAGATACATGCATGAGTTAAAAAATGTTATTGACTTTGGGTTTCTAGCAATTAATGATGGTACTACCTTCATGGAGTACCTAGTGGTGATCATGGACTGATAAGAGAGGACAATGTGAGGATGGACCAGCCTATTAGTTTTTGTTCCTTAGTTGCATGGTATTGTGCAAGAGAGATCTTGGGAGTGTGAGAGCCAAATGTAGGCTCATTACCACCACCATTTAATATATCTTATGCTTGCCAAGGAAAAAATACTGAAATGAGGGGAAATGAAAATAATCCATTTTTCTTAATTTATAACTTTGAATATTTTGATATATATCTCTAAATTTATTCACAAAGTTGGTACGATGTTTGGGAGTCACCGGACCTTGAAATAAATATAGGAAAACATTAATATATATTAAAACATGCTCACATATATTTTTAGAATGAATGGGTTTCCTTTTGTTTCAAATCTCTGATGAGAAATATGAAACCATGGTTGATTCTATAATTTAGGTTTTAGCCTATGAGTGATATAATGTTTATTGGAGTATAGTTTTTAGTCATGGGATTCTGTTGGCAGTAAGTTAAGTAAAATAAATAAGTAAAATTATTTATTTTCTTTAATTGACCTGAAATCTCAATCATCTCTATAAATACACTATTATAGAATAAATCTAGGTTTAGACACATAACCCTATGAGATTATAGTTGTGGAAGAAGTGGTCTTCATTGTTATTGGTGGATCGGTATCGAGGATTGATGATGAACCATTTGAGGTGAATCATGTGACGAACTATAAATGAAGTGGGATTGTTATCTTTATCACTAACAAACACATTTTTCACCAATGATAAATCCACAATTTAGGTAGGACTCTTTATTTCATGGTTTTCCACCCTTGTTTGATTACTGAGAATTGATTATGATTTATTTTCTTTATTTATCAGTGATCTTGTAAATCGCAAAAACCAGATATAAATATTTTTGACATCCAGATTTATTGTTTTATTCATTTTTTTTTCACCCCTTAATTCCCATACTTTAAGATCATTGGCACGAACCACATCATCCAATGATGTTTATCATTTCATTTCTATTAATTTCCCTCCAATTTTATTCATGTTCTTCACCATTGACCTATGGGGTATTTCTTTAACTTTATTTAGTTGGATTCAAGCATGATTGAACCCCTAGATTCATGGGGGATGTGTGCATGATGTACATATCAATTTTTTATGGCTAAATAATGACACAGTGTATGTTTTAGATATTTGTGACATGGGTTAGAGGAAAATTACTGACTTTTCATCCATTGGAGAGGTGTGGTGTTAGGGGATATACCACACAAGGTTTGGGTGGAAGGAATCTGGCCACCAGTGATGGATCAGGAATGGTCAAACCTAAATTAGACTTCCCAAATATGATTAATGGAAGAATCAAAAATGTCAGACGTGTGGATTATATACTTGAAGAATTCTTTACATTCTTGAAAATCCCTACACACACGATGTACAGTCTAGGAACACATGTTATGAATTCCCTTGAATGTGATTTTTAAGGTTTTGGGATTAGTTAAATATCACATGTCGTGTGTAACCTATAAATTCTATGTGAATTCATGTTGGAGGATTGTTGTGTACCCTATGGTTACACTAGTATTGACATATCTTGGTACACTTATAATGCCAGATTTCATATAAATGACCATGTACTCAGACACAACTAGAGTAAATGGACACGGTTGGTGTACTTAGGAATTATCAAAGTACATGAGCATGGGACAAAGTAAAGGGGCTTGGGCTGGGAGTACACAGTCATGCCCCAGGAAGCCAAGACAATTTGTACACAACATGTACACACCATGTATTTACACATGACTAGAAAATATGTGTGTAATAGAGGAAATGACTTGGTTTCTAGTTATGTTCAAAAGATATGTGACCCTATATACATGTTGTGTTCTTTCCTTGGAAACCTCTACCTTTTGTATCACCTTTTTTGGACTCGAATTTGGGCCAATGAGTAGCCTATCCAGAATAGTTTATTGTATAGATCATTATGTTGACCAAAATTCTAGAATCTAAAACATTGTTTAAGGTTAAATGAGTTTTAATCTTTCTTCAGTGATCCTTGGTTGATAGATGTGATCATTGTAGTTTATTAGAGAGATGTGGTGTTTAGTAGCTCCCTTGTAACACTAGGGAATGAGTGCCTCATTATCTTTAAATTGATATAGTTTGAAACCAACTATACTGCATTGGTTGAGGTTCCTCTATATATGGAATATAACCCACATCCCCTATCTTCATGCTCTGATGAGGATTGGATCCACTACTGAAGAATTTTCCCCCTTGGTTGTGGAGAGTAGTTGCAAGGTGTGGGACCTCAACATAGATTCTTGTGTGGTTGTGTGTGGTATTGGGAATTAGAGATCAATCATTAGGTGTTGCAGGATGAATCTTAATTCTTATCTCATATTTGATGTTGGAGATATATGTTCTATCTCTCTTGGATTTCTTTCATAGAAAATCTATTGGGTTCCATTTCCCTATTTATGGTGTTTTAAATTGACTATTGTATCATTTTGTTTCTTCCTTTCTAGTTTTTGTGGAATATTACTAGGTATGTATATACTCACCCCTATATGGGATAATCCTACACATGTTGTGACTTATGAATATGATATAAATATTGGTGGTGATATCATTGGACAATGCTTCAGGGGATCATAGATGTACCTAGCAATGTAGACCATTTCCGATGGTCATTTGAAGAGATTGGGAGCTAGGCTCTCTTCAATACCCCTCTATTGAATTATTTTTAGGTTTGGGATTACATTTTTGTTTGGTCACATATTTTTACCTTATTCATTTTCTAATATGATATTGTACATTGAAAATTTCATAGAGGTTGTTAAAAGCTTGGTTTATACTCTAGATGGTCCAGCTTATTTCTTTATCGATACACTGTTTCATGGAGATTGTTGTGTTTGTTTGTATAGGTACTTATGTTAAGTCCTCACATTTCATTATTTCCTACTCAATGTTAGTCTCCAGCAAATAGCCTATTGAAGGCACACATGGGGTTGTCATTCTCGGCTTACCGCTAACCAAGTAGGCCTTGGTGGGTCATGGAGGGAAATCCTCAATCATCTTGTGTCCAAATAATCCTCTTGGGTTCATCATAACTCCTTTAGTAAATATACTACTTTGTATTCTCAATATACCATTATGAGGATCATCTAATATTGTAAAATCAAAAGGGTAGCACAATGAAAATTTCCCACATAATTCCTTATTATTTCCCTTTTTCTACACAAATTTCATTATTGTATGATGCTAAACTACATCGTATGGTCTGGAAAAATGACCTTAATCTCGGAAACACAAACTATGTGGTCTTTTATTCAATTTAAGCAGCATAAAAAGGAAACCTATTTTAGGATGAACCCATACACCCATATATATATATATATATTTATTTATTTATTTATGGGATTCCTACTATTTTTAAGTCGCAACCACACCTTATCCCCTTTATTTACCTATGAATATGATAATCTATATATAGTTATTCATTCATCAGTCCTAAAAAATCTTCTCTAGGTATCTTTCACCAACTATTCATTTTCCAAGATGTTATACTCCTTGGAAACTGTCATGGAACCACAACATTAAAAGGATATTAACATGGTCATGTTTTCCCAACCATAAAAGGTACTATTACAGTACTTTTCACATGGCCGTAAACAGTAAAATGTCTCCTATTATGAGGCACCAAACTACATGGGATCTGACACCCTACATAGAAATATGCTGGTAGAAACTTTCATGGGCCTAATCCCAATATCACAATTTCTCTAACCATCATTCACAGGATCTGAATTCCACCTTGTATGATGATAAAATCCACAGTTCCCTCCATTATGGATCAAAATTATCAAGTAACCAAATACATGGATCAAAAAAGATGATTTATAATTCCTATGTACAGTATCCCTTAAAATGAAAATTTTCATTCAATCAATTTATTAAGGGTAATAGGTAGTGTTACTAATAGAACTAGGAAATATTCATCAATACATATTAAATATATAATAGATACACAATGTAGGAAATAATTTCCCACAAAAATGGGGGATAAGCCAAAAAACATATCCTCCCAGCCAATGCACAACCCAAGTGTCACTTCTAATATCCTAGTGACTATCTACATTTGGAAAGAAATTTCATTTCGAATCTATAAAACCATTATAACATTCAATCATAAAAAATATTATCTCAACAAATAAGATATTTTTTTATTAATCTATTCATATAGTTATTCATTGAATTCTATTTTTGTTTGGAGTCATTGATTGAATAAAGAATAATAATATATTTTATTCATTGGTAAATAATTTCTATAGATAAATTTTTGGGGAATAAAGTTGCATGATAGAGAGAATTGTGACACCCATGGTGTTAATTTTTGATCTATCACGTATATTGATTTTTTGGTGCATTTCTATATAGATTAGAGTAATGATTGTATTTTTAGTATGTAATATGATAAATGCATAATTTTTTTAATGGTTTAAAAAAATTATAGAAATTTTGCAAAACATAAATTTATTTTACATTGAAATGTTCATAGTTAATAAATAAATTACTAACCCCTACAGTTGAACTATTAATTTCATTAAAATCTAAACAATCTATAATTCAGATTTAAGATATTCATTTTATATTTTTTTACACATTTGATTGGGAATCCTGATGAGTGTCAAAATACCTTGTTTTGAAATATTTCCACTTTCATAACCCCTTACCATGATACCCCTCCTTGGTTGATAATGAATAGAAGGAGTGACCCCTAAATCCACAAAACAATAGGCCACATGATGGAAACTAGAACCGAATGTATAAAAACAATGGGAGGAATTACCCTCATAATATAAGGTAAGGAAAAGAGAAAAAATAGAATCCACCAATAAACATCACATAATATAAAATAAACCCAAATATTTTAATATTAAAATATCATAATAAATGGTATGAAATACATATAAGTCTCCAAAATAAGTACCAAAGGAATTATATATAGTAGCTCCAATAGAAACTACTCCATTCCCCATAATAGTTTGTTCTATCTCAGTTACAAAAACCCTTTTGATCAACATATATAAAGGGGTGAGAACAAAACGTATACTCAGCAGGATTATCCTTATGACATATCATGAACATGTGTGAAAAGACAACTAATACTCTATTGAGTAATGAGTGGAACCAATAAGAACCTATTTGGTCAACTACCCATTCCCAGTATATCCAATTCTCACTCACCAAGTATCAAAACCAAAATAAATAAAATAACGCTAATAAATATAATTAAGGAACCCAACAACCATTTCCCCTATAATTACCTACTCTCACCACCCATTGTAAAACATCATATGTTCTCATCCCTTTATCAAAAACAATATCTCAATGAGCAAGCCCAGATCTCAACCCATTCCACATACTACATGATCACATCAGGAAAGTCCCACTCTCAACCTATACCGATGTTCCCACCGTAATGGTATCATGAACATAAAGACATATATCTAATTCCATCATCCTACCAAGAATAAACCCCACTAAAATATACCAACATTATGCTTCTCAACTAACTTTTCTATATATTACTACCAAAGGGAGGTCATGGAAGATGGGGATGTTAGGCACCCATTCACTCATCAAAAAATTAACTTGGAAAAAAGCCTACAATAATAACATTTTGTTTTAGTATAAAATACCCAACTCATATGGGGTACAAATAGAAATTAAAAAAATACATGAATAGATTGTCAGAGAATATACATATCCTAAGGGTAAATAAAAGCCCTATCATAGCTCAATCCACACTCCATCATCACCACAACCAATCAATACCTAAATATGATCATAAAAGAAAACCAACCTTAAGATATGAAACAATTATATATATCTCATCCATATCTACATATGTAAATATTTATGGATAAAATTTTATATTTATCCATTACCAATAAATATTTAGTTCATTATAAAATTTATTTTTCATATTTAATTACAACCCATTATTATCACACACACATATTTTTTCTCATTCCATTTAAAAAATTATTATATTTAATTAATAAACATCCATTTATTTATTCCAATTGTATACATTTTTTAGATTTATTAATTCTATCTAATCTATACTATTGATCATCATTAAAAAAACCCCACATCACATAACCAGCAACTCATCATTATCAAACATCTCCTAAAATAATCCACTCACTATTATCAAGCACCTCAAATTCACCACCCAACATCAAGACATCCAAAACATCCACACATACCATGTTGATCCAGAAGTCCAAGGTAGCCACTTTCTTTTTCAACAATCCATATTATCACTAGAAAAATATTCTCTAACATTAAAATTTTACTACTCAGCCCACCCATCACAGAAATATTCCCATCCACATATGCAACACATATTACAACCACACTCATGTATTAACAAAAAAATTTATCCTTATAGGAATAAAAAGATATGGGTCAGTAAAACATCATTTTAATTCCATGGAAATAAACTCACCCTTTTTATTTATCAACTATTATTATAATAAAATTATGAGACGTTATACTAGAAGTTAAGAATAATGATAAGTAAAGATTTTATACAAATAAATTCATATAAGTAAAGTGGATCATATCAATAGGAAAAAAATTCAAAGTTTTTTTATTTATGGTTATTGGTTTACATATAATACTGTAGTTCACATTAAAATTATTTACCATAACATAAAATAATCAATGACAACTATAAAAAAAAGTAACTAAAAATTGGTAAAATATAAATTAAACACTTCTCTTTCAATTTATCCATTCCCTTTAATATAATATGGATTATATTTTTCTATTCTAGATAAATAATAATAGAATAAGTACAATAAATACTGAAATAGTATATATATATAATACAAATGTACTTCACCCCTTTTTAATTTCATCCTTATAGTACATTTATTTATTTATCTTAATTAATACTAATTATCTAATGAAAATAGAAGCATGATACTATGATGATTTACAAAACATATTAAAGAGTCGGTCTTGAATCCTATACCTCACAATATTTTTTATGAAATGGTATACAAAATAGAGTGAGATTGAGAGAAAACTCAAGGCCTAGAGATTCATAGGGGAGAAAATGATCCAACTATAGTGACTCGCTAGACTTTGAGGGCAGTTCTTGTATTTATAAGACTCGAGGAATAATAAATAATATCAAATGAGGGAGGAATTTTAGATTTAATATAATAAATAAAAATAATCTCAGATTTTCCCATGAAACCCAATCAAATATTTCCATTTTAATTTGTATTATTTTTTTGGGTTTTATTCCCCTCACATGACCCATTTGAATCTACTAAATTTAATTAAGCCGATGATTATATTCAATATAATCATTTTTGGTATAAAATCCATTATTTTGCTATTATTATTTCCTTTTATCATGTTTCAAATATATTATAGGAATACAATTATAATTTCATAGAGAAATTCAGTTACCAAAATGGAGTAGGGTTTCTCTGTATAAAGGTAAGAATCAAGTACATTTATAAATATAAAATGATATTTACATATTAACAAAAATTCCATTATGAGATCTAGATAAAGCTAGATTTACCTTTACATAAAACTCAAAAGACCCTTATGTGAAGAACGCCAAGTGAAGATCGTCATTAAAATACCCATACCTTGCTGAGAACTAACCTGATGTGAGATTATGATAGACATAACCCGATCCTCGATTACATTTACAAAATATTAGGATATTCCTTTATGAAAATAATACTACCCTCGCACGAGAATATGAAATACCACTGTACAATTATGTGAACTCAAGATACCCTCACACAAGATGACTACTATAATACGAGATATGATTTACCATTTTTTAGCCAAGATGAATCTAGGAGACATTTTTATATCACTGGAATGAAATTTATTAATTTTGGATTAAAATTTTCTTACCCACACATGATATTAGTTAGCCCACTAAACGATGGATTGAACTCAACTTACCCTTACACAGTAGGGATCTACATAAGGGTAGATGATTTTACCACTAAACAGGGATAGGGTATTTCATATGTGTAAAATAAAATTTCAAAATAAATTAATTTAAATTAAGTAATATAATATATAATTAATAATATACCCTGCACACAATAAAATAATATGAAAAATAAAAATAAGGGTTTGGGTCTTAAATATAACATTTAATACCTCTCATAGTATTCTTGATCTCGAGAAATAAAATCAAACCCAAAATAAACATAACCAAAAAACCTAACCTATAAAACTTGAGGACATTCCTCTCCAATAGAAATGAACCAATAATAACACATAATGAATAACTAAAGACCAATTATTTAAGGATTTCACACAGATCCAAATAATTTTTTTAAAATATATCATTATTGGATTAAACATCTTATACTAACCCAGGAAACCAGTTTCAACCCTATGGCTCAACTAATATTTGTACCCAACCAAAAAATAAAATTTCCCAAATAAAATAAAAAAAATTACAATGAAGGACACACAAATAAACATATAAAACCAAACCAAAAATTCATATAAATAAATAACATTTTTATTATTCTTATCTCATGAATTATGATTGTATAACGAGAATACCACTAACCAATGTCAAATTTACAAATAAATTTGTTCCTTACCACCATTAAATTATTATAATTTTATGTAAATTGATTTAATAAAAAAAATACATCAAAATCTAAAATAATTATCCATGCTCGAAAAGAAAAATATGATGCCATATGTGAAAGTCATCAATTTTTTGATGGTTTAAAACTAAGCAAGATTTTTTTCTTTTATGAATTGTAATAATTTAGAAAAAAAAATTCCTAAAAATAAATACATGACATGAATATAAAACATCATGGGTGGAGGGTTATAGAAGGAATGATAAATTGTACAAGAATAAATATAAAAAAAATCATGGCTACAAAACAATTCATTTTAGTCTAACAACATTGAATATATTTAGGGACATTTTTTATATGAAAGATTTCAAAATGACACAATATATAAATTTTGAGAATATATTAATATGATAGAATTATTTCAATATGTTTCAAATTCCAATGATAATAATGTAATTCAATTTAATAAGAAAAATGTTTTGGAAAGCATGTTATCAGCCACTGAATTGTGAAATTATAACCACATCTCATGGGAGGGGCTCCTACCATGTTTTATGTCCACAAGTTTTATAATTTATATAATTAATATACGACTCAAACCACATTATTTTCAACATACCTCTCTACTTGTTAATTTATTATCATGATTTTAATTTATCACTTAATTTTTATTTGTTCCCCTATAATGATTTATACTTCATCAAAATAAATCATGCAACAAATTTAATTTAAAACATTTAGAACATATCATGCTTATCATGGAATGAACAATATGTCTCATAAGATAGCATGATTATATAAGAAAATTATAATATTCATTAATAATGTTCAATAAATTGATTATTAACATAAATCATCATTCATTAATTTCTTTTTAAATAAAATATGCATTATGAATATAATGTAATTTTTATTTAATTTATACAAGATGAAAAAAGAACTAGCGTCTCTTTGATTGCTATTTAATTAAATGAATCATAATTAAAAAATTAATTTAATTTTAACCAATTTATCTTATCACATGGAATAATATTTCACATAATGGAATATAAAAATTTAATCTATGTTGTTTAAATATATCATTCTAGAATCAATATTTAAATATCAAATGAATATTTAATGATGAAAAATTATTCAAAATGTTTTTCATGGAAATTATGATTTTTTAGACTTTTCTCATTAATAATTACACATTAATATAATATCCATAACTATCTTAAATAATACTTTTGATTCCTTGTATGTTCTTACATATTTGATAATAAATAGTTCCAAATTTAAAAACAAACATGGAATTTTATTAAATAAAACATAGAATATCAGCATAAGCTAACTTGTAATTAACCTTGTTATTAACTAGTATGAATCAATTAAAAATGATTGTATTCTAATTTTAAAGACCAGAGTATATTAGTTCACTTTATAATATGAAAGCACCCTAGACATACTCACAAATCAGATTGTCAACTCAATAAGGGGAACGATTCATGAAGCTTAAAATTGGAACAAAAATGATCCTTATCAAATTTTAATCACTTAAAAAAATTATAAATACGTTAAAAAAATATCTGTTTTAGAATAAAAATATTCTTCTATTGAACCCATGCACTAACATTATAATCCTCTAAAATCACCTTTATGGGTAAATTTTAGAAACTCACTATTTTTTTGTATCATGAGGATGAAAAAAAATTAATAAAATACTCTAAACTAGTTATAGGATCACTATTAAAATCAATATAATCAATTCTAGAAGGAAACCAATTAGTTATTAAGAAACAAGAACATCATGATATCACATAAGACATGTATTAATTGCTAAATATTTTATTCAACATAACTTATTATGAAATATATGGTATTAATAGCTCAGCAACCAAAACATAAAAGTATTAATCAATATTTTACCATAATTTCCCATTAAACTAAAATGGACTAATCATGCACTTTTTTAGGTTAATATAAATGTGACTAGATTAAAAACTTGATAATCAAAATCAACATGTAACATGTTTTATAAAACAAGATATAGAAAATATTTACTTTATCATGTTTAATGATCCTCAAAGATTGTTAACAAAACTAATATTACCAAGGTCAAACCCTTATAAACAATAATTTTTAAAAAATTCCTATTTTCCATTTATAAAACATAATTTCCATAAATTTTTAGAGATAAGAATTAAAATAATGGAATATTCCTTCATTACTATAATACATAAAATCACATACACATCATTAATAGAGTCACATGTACACATCATATCTCACAAGAAGTTAACTCACAATATAGAATGAATCCACTTTGGTAACACCTACAGATAGTAGAATTCATAAAACTGAGTACTCCAATAATATCTTTCACAACCTAAAAACCTCAACATAGGTTAACAAAGACAAATATATCCCTATTCTTGATAACATGGACCAAATTTAGATTCATTTAATTTGATTTTTTTAATTTCAGCAAAATCACAATAATTAAAACTCATGCACAAACAATCATGATACATATACCTTTCCTACGTATGTACCTTTCCTAGGTATGTACCTTTCAAGGTGTATTATTTTTCTTAATATGACTATAAATATTAATTTACTTTTATTGTTTCAATAAGGGCCTAAAATCAGATGTCCTAACCATTGTTACTTCTTACGATTGGTAATAGGTTCAATTAAAATATTTTCCCTATGAACCCATGCAGTCCTCATAGTTCCTAAATCTAATATCTTTCCTATTTCTCATCCCTGATTTCACACCACTCGATCATGACCCCCCACACACTTTTACCCCTCCTAGGATAATAGTTAAGATAAAAGTGTCCCTCAATTCCTACCTATAATAGGTCATGTGATGGAAACCTGCAGTGAGGGTATAAAACAAACAATGGGAGGAATTACACTCATAATATAAGTTATTGATAAGAGATAATCTAGAATCCACCAATAAATATAAAATAATATAAAATAATATAGAATATCATTATAATAAAATCCCACAATATATCATATAAAATATATATAGGTCTCCAAAACAATCATGGAAGGACTCATAAGAAGCATCTCCATCATAAAATCCCAACTCCATGCTAGTGAGTTCTAACCCATACACTAAAACCCTACCAATCACTTCATATATTTTTATAGGGATGAAAAAAATATTTATACTCAGTAGGATTCTATATAGAACCTCTCTTATAAATGTGATAAAAGAATAATAATTATCCATTGAGTAAATAGTAGAACAAACATGCACTTATTAGGTTAACTTCCCATTCCTTGCCTTACTAATGTTCTTTAACCCAGTATCACTTCCAAATATAATAAAATAGCATCGAAGAGTATAATCCGGGTTCCTAACAAGAACTTCACATCTATTTTTGCAATCTCACACACCAATGTCAAACGTCCTATAATCTTATCTCCTTCTCAACATCAACATCTCAAAAGGAAAATCCACTCTTAACCCGTACCACATACCATGTATTCAGATCAGAAAATCCTAGCTCTCAACCTATACTAATTATACCTCCATAATGACACCATAATTCCAAATCCATAGGGTATCATGAACATGAATGACATCAGCCTTTTACCCTCACCTTATTATGCATAACCCCCTCTAAACCATTCCACTACTCGGTATCACCCCCAACTGTTCTATATAATATTTTCTAATGGTGAGCTAAGATGTGGTGGAAGTCATCCATCCATTCCATCACCAAAATAGATGTTCGAGAAAATACCTAGAACCAAAATATTTGGTGTTAATGTAAACTTATTGACTTAGGTGGGATCTATATAGAAATCCCAGGAAAATCAATTAATATTTATTCACTCACCATAAATAGTCTAAGGGTGCGCAATAACATCTGTATCTATTCCCAACCCATCACTGCAATATCACCAATTCTCATCAACATCCTAAACTACCCCTAAAACACAAAATATCCCTAATTCATGATACAATAGTCATATAAACTAGATAAGAATTCATATTTATACATTGTTTAATCCAATTTCATACTAGTCATTTGCTAACCAAAATTATGCTTGCTATTCCATTTATTTCAAAAATTTAATGAGATACCATTCTCATCCATCGCCAATATTTATTCCAGTTAAAATTAAATAAAAAATAGATTTAATTAATAACTTTTCATTAATTTATTCAAAACTCGCTACAATTTTAATATTTATTAATTATGTCCCACCTATTCAAACAATAATTACTAAAAAAATCATTGTATCTTGCAAAAAAACCACATGATTCTATGTCTTCCAACACTACATGCCACTCACTATTACCATTACCTTTATATTAACCACCCCACAACACATTTTCTATAACTAAACTGCATAAAATTCCAATATTAGAATCCAAGAAAGCCCCTTCAATTCTTAACAAACAACATAAGCATTCCCAGAATATTCCAAACAATTAACCACACACCATTAATCTAACCCATCACACAAATATTCTCATCCACATGAAACCACATATTGTAACCACACTCATAGAGAAACAAATAAAAACTATCCTTCAATTCGTGCTAATATATGGTCTCGGGAAAACATAGTTTCAGTTCTAGGGAATTTATTCAACACATTTTATTTAACAACATTAATTATAATTATATTATTCAAGGTGATTCTATAATTTAATCACAACAACATGTTATATTTACATAAAAATATATTCATAGTAATTAAGGGTCTCATATCAATATTGAAACATATAATTGTTTTTAAATTTAAGTTTAGGTAAGGTTAACACCTAAAAATAAGGTTCACACCACAATTTTTTTCCATGGTTTCTCTGTCACTTTTAATATCATATTCTTCTTTAGTTATTCATTATTTTCCTTACCCAATAATATCCTATAACAAAATCCCATGAAATAGAAAAAATTGAAATCTCGCTTACAAAACACTTCACTTCCAATATTTCCATCCCTTTTAATTTTATTTGTATCCTATGGGGTTATTCGAAATAAATTTAAAAAAATTAATTGCATGAAATAATGTGATGATATATATATATATATATATAGAAAATACACATGAAACATACTACATTCTCACTTTCATATTTCTTGTATATTTAGATATTTATGTTAATTTAAACTAATTATCTAATGAAAAAAGAAGAAGAATAATCCCATGATTTAAATAATATAATAGAGAGATGGATTCTTGAGTCCTCAACAACATAAAATACATCATGGAATATTGTAAAAAATATAGAGAGAGAGATAGATATGTATATAATTTAAAATAAATTCATGGTGGAAGTTTGATTCGAACTATAAGGACTCAATGTACTCGAATGATGAATCTTGGATCGCTTTGACTCAAGGAAAAATCAAGAGACCCAAATAAGGGAGGTGTTTTCGATTTAAAATAATAAATAACAATTATCTTCAATTTTCCAATGAAACTTAGTCAAATCTTTCTATTTAAATTTATATTAATTATTTGATTGTTTTATTTCCATTACATAAACCATTTAATATTCTAAATATAATCTATTCAATTATTATATTCAATTTCATCTATTCTTCTTTTAAATCCTAGATTTATAATTATTAATGGATTTTATTTGGTTATAGGTTGATTCTGAAAAAAAAAATCTTCTGGAAAAATATACACTTTCACAATGGAGGGGTTCCTTGTATAAAGGTAATCCTGAATTAAATATAAATAGTTTAGTTAGCATTTATGTAGAAAAAAAAGACTGTTACTCAAGCTATGTGAGTTTGGGTTTACCTTTACATGACATTTAGAAGACCCCTATATGAACACCCTCATGTAAAGATCCTCCTGAAAAGGCCCTGAAAATTACTAAGATCTACCCTGATGTGATATAAAAATTGAATTTATTCATGATCAAATAAAAATTATTTGAGATTATGATCTACCTTCACATGATGTGGGTACTTCTCCCACAGGATTTAGAAATGTCATAGTACCCATTAATGAAATATAGATACCCTCTCATAGGCTATATTACCTTGAAATGATATATATAATTCACATGAGCCATACTAAATCAAGGTGACATTTCTGTTATGAATTAAATACCATTAAATAGGTTTTATTAAACTCACCAGATATGTCAATGATATTTTCTTAACCTTTGCACAGTCGAATAAAGCCAAATTTTACACATACAACAAGGATGAACAAAAGGGTAGTTCAATTTACCTCCATGTAAGGATAAGTTCCTTTTTAATGGAAAAAAATAATAGTAATTTAATCTCAAATAAATATAATTATAAAGAATAAATAATAGACCTCACACACCTTCAAGGAATAAGAAAAAGGAAAGGAAGGGTTCTAGAAAATCTGGACCATTATATCCATTAATCTCTATTGATAAAAATCTATCAAGTGGGGTGATTCATTATTTTATATTCATTGAAAACAATTTCTCCTCTCCCATTATTCCTTCCATTACTATTTTACTTTTTCACCATTATAATAGTTTCTAGGGTACCATGTTTTATGATTTTCAGTTAGGCATTTTTCTATTTTATGATTCCAAATCATCATCTAAGAGATTATATTTCTTATTTATGGTTGATTCAGACCTTCACAAAATAATTTTGACCATTCTAGTATATGGATTAATTTATTATCCTTTAGTAATAATACTATGAATTCTTATTTAATTTAAACCCATGTTTGAGTGGATACAAAGATTTTATTAGGTATATCTCATAATTTATTGAAAATGATATTTGTTTTCTCTCTTAAATTTTACTCGGTTTAAATGGAAATTCGTATGCATAAATTTCACAAACATATTTTCATGAAATTACTAAACACTATGTGTTTGTCAAAATTAACGAAAATAGTTTCTGAGAAATTAATTAAGGATTAATTAATTAGAATGTTTCTTTTGAATTTCAATAAATGAAATTAATATTTTTCTTAAGTTTTCAATGTAATATGCCTTGATTGGTCACTTTTATAGATGATATCCCTTATTAAGTTATACATTAATTGAACTCATTTTCTATTGAATAAAACAATTTAGTATAAATTCAAAAAAATGCATGATAACATTCATCTTATTTTCATATGTCTATATCTTCTTGAACATGTATTGACACATTATTTGATTATTTCATAAAATATACGGGAAGCCATTTTTATTATTCTAATTAAAGTGAAATCATCACGGGTAATGAAATTTTTATGGATATGGTTTATTTATCATTAGAATCTATTGAAATATAATTGAGGTTTGTGTTAAAGTGGATTATTCTATTAATGATTATTAGAGGATACAATGATATTTATTTATTAGTTATTATTTATATGTAGTTATATATTAAATTATATTACTCACCTGTGATAATATTTCAAGTGAACACATTTTTAAATATGAGTAAAATTTGTGTATAATTGTCCCTATAGTCATACTAAGTCTCCTCCCAATGGCCCATAGTTAATATTATGCTCTATATAAGGGGTTTTTCTACTAAATCATGCTAGGGGTAAAGCCAAGTATCTCGGTAACTAGATCTCATCAAGAATTCCAATTATATGGATTAAATTATAGAAATCTTGGATTATCCAATGATGACTGATTATGATTATTGTTATGGATAGTACACAGATGATCATTATTAGTATTTACCTTTACTATTATATATTCCTAATAATATTTTTTATGGAAAAATAAAAAATGGTACTTGTATTTAATGGCTCTATCAATCCAATAATATATGTACTATTGATCTTTATATAGTAGTTTTGTCAAGGTATAGGTGGAAGGTGGTTTTTATCATAGGGTTATCCAATTCCTTTAATTTGACTATTCACGATAAATATGATTGGACCAAAATGTGGGAGACCCCTTTGTGGACTCTTTTAATTTCTATAAATATAAAACTGACGATAATTTCTCTATAAAAATGTGTAAGGTGATAGTTGTATCAATTAGAAACCATGTGAATAGGATGGAGAAGTATTTCATTAGGAAGTAGTGATTGAGTCTGGTGATGATGATGTCGACTCAAATATGACCATTATTCTTCCTAACTTGGATGAATTATCTCACCATTTGAGTTTATAAAACTCCCTGATGAAGTTGAATTTGATAGGTTGATTAATTTTGTCCATATCCTTGGATCCTGGGGAGGAATTCATCCTCCCTGTTGATTTATTAAATTTGTGTCCTATAGAAATTCCTAAATATTGGAATAAAAATTAGGGTACAACCTTATAATATAATTGTTATTCCACATAAATATATCATTTTACTTCATTTATAATTTGTTGTACAACCCTCTCACAATTAGATGAATTATAATTATGATCGATATTGGTTTGTGGTCTTCCAAGTTATCGAGTTTCATTGGAATAAGCTCATCAATAGTGGTGGACTCTATCATCAAAGTTAAATGGGGGTTCATAAAAATATGTATCTTTATTGGAACTATAGGGACTTGAAGGAGTAGAAAAATACTTAGGTATAAGTAACATGGATATGGTATGAACTTACCCTAAATGGTACGGATAATAAATAAATGTCTATTATTTATTCTAGTTATGTGGAGACTATGTTTATAAAATCCTCAAAACCTATTCAACGTAGTCTTCAATGATGTTTTCTTCTAGGGATGTTGAAAAATCACATATTATCCAACCACTAGTTAGTCAATAATATTGTATTATATTATTGGGTGAGGTTATTATTGATGGTAATATGGGTAACTACTCAACATGTGGTGGGGGAGGGCTTTATGAGATTTAGACACACCGATCCCCCATACTAATATTAAATAATTCAAGAGTACTCCTTTTTCTCAAACATGGTGAAGTGGTGTCTATGTTCATTTTTTGTATCTTCTTGGTAATGGATTGGAAGTATATAAATAATCTCCATTTAATCCCAATGATCTTCCAAGGTTGATTTCATGTCATTGGGATCACTAAATCACACAGCTCCTTCAGCATGGGACTGCATCCAATCAATCTTGTAATGTTATACATCAAGTAAGTGGGTTTCATATGTTTTTAAGGGGGGTAAATCACTATAGATAACCATTATTCAATATTTCATGGGGTACTTGAGGAACTGATCATACAATTAATTGGAAACTACATGTAGGTGTATCCAAGGCCTTCCCAATACATTATTAAGGAAACATCTTGTGAGACAACCATGAATTTTTTATTTCAAACCATATCACCAAACTAGTTCAACATATAGATATTTCCAAGTATCATATAAATTATCTTTCAATATCCTTTAATTATAATTCTTGGAAGAGAAAAATTTAATTCTATAATCCCATATTATATTTAATTATAGTTAGTATGATATTGTTCTTGGAGATAGTTCTCCCCAAGCATTTGGAAACATAAATTCCATTGATATTTCCTATAAGTTAAGGGGAATATGTTTCCCTATATTATTTAATGTTAAAATACCATTTATAATGATATTATTTCACATATTTCTTCATTCTCACCTTCCATTACATAGTAGACTTCAGGAGTGACCACATAAGTCTCAAACTCTAAATATTTTTTCAAGGCCTCGATGAGGTCCTCATGATGAATATTTGATAGATGGGATACATCATTCATTGAGAGTACAGAGGGTAATATAGAAAAGTTTTTGATCATATCATACATATAGGTTATGTAAATATTCTTGACACTAATATTTTGGTCCACAATAATAAATGTGGTGGGATTAACTAGATGATTTTAAGGGTCTTAGTCGACACCTATGGATAAACATGACAAAGAAAGGTGACTAGTCAACTAAATCAATAGTAAAATTACACAAGAGGATTCTACTATGGGTGGATGTGCTTTATGATCATTAATAAACACTTATATTATCATCTTGTTGTGTAGATTCAATTTTTATGGGTGTCACCAGGGGTATTATGCTTGGTGGAGGGACTTTTCCCTATGGTCGAGAGCATAAAAAAATGCTAGAGTAGGATTCAACATATGTGTCCTTAAATCATGGAATTAGTCTGATGGTCTACTAATATAAAGGAATTAAAATTTCCATTCCCTCACACCTCCTCAAATTATACTTCCAGTGTCAAATGGTTTGTGTTCCTTCTATATAATTCTAGTGGAATTAATTACATGGGGGTTTATAATGACTTTGGATGTGGTTGTGTATCCTGATCATCCTTCCAATTTTGTCAGTGAAACCTTTTAGATTTATAGGGCTCTAAAAAGGATGGTGTCACCGGAGTGGATTGGATTACTGGGGTGGTTATTGGATGATTTAGTTCCATGTCGATGATCCTATGGGTATAAGAGATCATCTTTTAGGTTGTCCAATCATTGAAATTTTGTGATCATTGGTTCAGTACATGTTGTCAGTCCCTGATATCCTGAACATTATTAGTTTTGAAGGAAATTTTCATGTAATAAACCTTAGGATCAATAAATTAAACTATGTCATGATCTACCATTCTTTAATTTTATTCTTTAATGAAAAATGTCCTGGATGGTGTGTCTTAGTTAAGGAAAAAGTTGGGATGATTATTTGACTCTACATCTTGTGATTTTTTTAACAATAGAAGTTTGACGAGATTCTTATTTTTAAAATACATTAAGAAGACTATAACCAATTAATATATTAATGCATATCAATTACTCTTTTGTTCTACAAATTTAAAAGCTATATGTCTCTGATCAGGGTCTGATAAACATTTTTAGCATTAATCTACACCAAATAAGGATTAATCTATGGGCTTATCTAGAGTCGAGTTGATTAAGGGGCCTAATACTACAACTAAAAAACTAATCCTATGTAATATGAATATTGATTTAGTATGTCAGGTTCTTACATCTAGTGATAAAGTTGACCAAAATTTCATTCTCGCACTATTATAACATAAAGAGGTTGCTGAAACTCATGATTCACGAGGCAGAATTAAACAAGTAGAGGAATTGTTGAAGAAAATAATCCCAACTGGTGATATATCCTCATTTCAAATTACTATACAACATGAATGAATTTTATTTTATTTTATAAATGAAATAACAAATCTTGGTCCCCTCTTGCTGCTCTGGGGTTCCAATAATCATGCCACAATGAGTGGAAAAGTGTGGTCCATGCTATTCAAGTTCTATCATGACATTGACAGAATCTATGATCAGAATTTTTATGTTCAATGGTAGTGAAACATGATCCACCCATTCCATATATAACTTCCTTTTTGGTTTTACTAAATATCATGGATTTTCCATGCCCTCTAAATAAGAAACAAGTGCACATATCATCTCACCTTGGGGGGTTTCCTCATGTATCTACCCCCTATTTATCTATCTCACTTATGAAAGGTAAAATTTGTGATCCAGTGGTGGGAACTCATGTTGATACATGATATAGGTAGCTATGGGGAATAATTGAATGTGTCATGGGTGGGTAGAACCTTCTACTTTATTATTTGATGATCAGTTGAGGACAATTTGTTTTTTAGGCTCTCTGGGGAGTGAGATGGGGTCATCTTAAGAATCTACCTAGTTGGGATGAAATCCTCAAAATATCTTATAACTAAATTTATTATGACCCTCAAGCTTATAGAGAAAAGAATCAATAGAAGCATTCAAAATGGCTTCCACTATAGCTTCTAGTGTACCAAAATTATCATCAATAGATTTTCCTCCATAAATGATCTTGTATGAGATTGGGAGTAGTATTTCAAGTGATATCCCAAAAACCATTAAAATTTTATAGTGATGCGTGTAGAAAAGTTCGGGAGGACTCACCTATATCAAATAATTATTCCATTGAAAATCATCATTTCCTACCTCCTCACATGTGTAACATATCGGATTATCATGGGATCTCATGATGGATACATTAACTATAGTTGTGGTTAGAAAATAGAATTACTAAGAACACTAATAGGGGCCAATTTTGACTCAGTTTTTTGTTTTTGGGACGAGTGAACTATATTAAAAAATACAACCCCAACCTATGATATAAAAATGGGGATACACCTATTCAATAATTCAGCACTATATTTTATGGATTTTAGTATCCACTCATCAAATGTACTTATTGTAGCCCACATAATCAGGATGTTGATCCACTATAATTACTATAAGTTCGTCCTTTTTGAACTATTGGTTGAGGAACTATAGGTGCTCTGGGATATAAATTTAGGTTAGATGGTGGATTTTTATGTGTTTGGATGAATCCAATAGGTTATAATATAGATATGTTGTGAGGATTCTAATAAGAAACATCTAGATTGATATATTTAGGGTTACAGATGGACAAAACATGACTAATAGTTTCTTAATGTCTAGAGCTTCACAACAGTTCTCATCTTCCTCCAAAATATGTTGAAAATTATTATATTTACATTGATCACACTATACCCATATGATAGATTAGGAGGTATCCAAAAGTGGGTGTGGCATGAATCACATTTATTTTATATTTTCATATGGGATTACTACAATTTTAGACCACTTTACAGAAGTAGGGAAGTGACTTTGTTGATCAAAATTTGACATCAATGGCTCTTTAATGTAAGGTGGGGATTTAATGTCTTCATATTGAGTGAGTTCTATAAGTTTTTCTGGTTTAGTAGGATGTATGTCCTTATCAAATAATGCTAGGATTTATTATAATAACTTTACTAAATATATTTTAGAGTTATTGAATAATGTATGTTCATATCCCTAGAGATGAAATTATAAATAACAATTAGATGTAGGAAAGAAAATATTATCTACACTAGCACTTGTGAGTGGATTTAGAGACCATGCACAACTTTTCCTCTCGAATGGATATCCATATAGTCCATACTCCCACCCCTGGGGTTGTGGAGGTAAAGGAATGAACATTTATTCTGAATCCTCTATAGTCATGAATTCTATATGATTAGGGGAGAACTAGTTTTGGTTCTCCCCATTCTACCTTCAATAAAGATGTTTGAGTTCCTCAGCCATGAGAAAGTCTCTATAAATAGAAAAATCCCTATTTAGATTTTTTATAGTATCATAGGTAGGGACTTTTTGGTTTATGGAATCGTACTAGGGACCTTTGTTATAGCTATTTGTTCCCTCTCTCTAGGGATAGCCATTCAATAATTGGACTTAAACCACATGAGGAGGAACTCCATGATGGTTACTAGTGGCATAAGAGGACAAGATAGTCTACCTAATGTATCTAGTTAGAGGATAGTATCTTGACAAATATTTATGGAAGGTTTATCACTACCTAGTGGTTTATATGGTAGGATATGAGACAATAGTTACACGAGTACCCTCCCATGGATCATGAGTGGAAGACTTCCCTCGATATGGAATTCATATAGGTAGATCTAGGGTATACTGAATATAATTTATATTAACCTATTCAAACATTAGATAGATATTCTAGTGATGAAATTGACATCAATTTTTTGGGTCCCAATTTAGTTACTCATTATAGACACTAATTTCTACACAACATGGATGTCCCCTACCTCATCAACATGGGGGGGAGTGCTATTTCTTCACACTGAGAAGAGACACTTGTAGAAGTTGGTAGTTTTAATTGGGTGGGGGATATCCCCTCTTGGATCTTGTATTTTTGGGGTGATAACATAGTTATAGGGATTATATTTCCTCCTAAGCCATCTTTTAAGTCATGATGATACATTCTTGATCATAGTAATGGAGAAGTTCATCGTTGACCCTCTATTGTTTTATTCATATGGGGAAGGTGGTGATGATTCCTAGTAGATATGAGATATGTAGTTTTACTCACTTGAGGATAGGTGTGTCGGATTACTACATGAGATCTCCCAAGGGTTATAGTAACATGAAAACCACTTCTCCTTCCCCCATTCCCATTGGTGTTGGTTGGGGAAACTAGAATTACATAATAAATGAATGACATTCTAAAATAACATCGAGAGCCAACCCAAAATCCATAGTTGATTATGGGAATTTCTATGGCACCCTTCCTTAGTCATACACTAATTGGTATTGGATAAATAATTAATTTCATATTTATTATCCAATTCATTGAATCCTAACATATGTGATTCTTGATTGTGGGGATGTCAAACATTACACACTTTTTAACTACTATAGGTGGAGGAATTCATGTCAACTTCCACAACTAGTTTATAAATTTTTTCAATTGGGAACACAATGTCATATTGCGTTGTCGATTATTTCTAAATGGGTACCAAGTTCCCAAATTACAATGGTAGGTGTACTGTCACCACTATGGGTGATTATTACGACATTTTTTTTATAATAATATTATGATATGTTGACACTTTACTTCAAGTAGTTTTTTTCAATCTTATACTCCATAATATATTTACTATGTTCACATGAATCTGTTTCCTGATTACTTATCCATGTGGATACAAGTTAATTACATCACCTATGTCCCTAAAAGGGTGACCACCTTTCAGTCAGAGGGTATTAATCATTCAAGCTTGTTGAGAATATAAATTTATCTTTATTAGATAATACTATGAGAGAATATGTTTCTAGTCGCATATGTTTTTTAGGATTATCACATAATGTAACATATAATCTTCACCCAAATAGTCACATTCTGATCATATGATCCATATTTTTCTTATCTCATAATTAGTCTTAAGATAGTCGCATAAAGAAACATGGGCTTGTCCCCTATAGAACCCCATGATAATCACATGAGGGATCTTATACTTTTCAAATAAAGCATCATAGTATCATCACCTTAGCCAACCTAGGCTACTTTTATAGAGAATATAATTCTCATAATATTATATTCCTTATGCTCTTCATATATGGAAGGATCAATTTCATATGAATCATTGGAGGGAGTCATCCTATTCTCATAACATAGGGAGTCTTTTTCTCTTTAGAAATTAAGGAATGGATCCACTCATGCTCATCATAGAATAATTTTCATAATTATATGTCTTGTGGGAATGATCCACTTATGATCATCATGTAATGAAAAGCATTGTTTAGAGTTCAGTGGGGATGTTACAATTAATCTTGTCTTGTAAGTGAAGGAATAGTTTATTATCTAGTGGTAACATTTTAAAGGTTTGGTGCACTCTAGGAAGATGATCAAGAATTGATGATACTTATTCTCTAGGGGGAGATAGAATAATTTTGATGATAGGATTCACCCTAAAGGTTTCCTACAACATTTCCTACTAGAATATGGATTAAATACATGTTGTTTAATTTGGATAGTTTATGGTTTTGTGACAGGATGCATCCATACAGTATAACATCATGTGATATTAATTTTAATTTAATGAAGAGTAAAATTGAAAGGGATTGAGTTGGACTTATGCATTTTTGTAATTTTAATGCAGCTTGGAAGTAGTAAGGATATGATAAAGACTTATATATGGGTGCTTCATAGTTCATTATAAAGGGAAATGGTTATGGTAATAGCCTGAACGTATTCTAAAGAGTAATAAGTAAGGATGTTTCTCAACCCATTCTTAGTGTAAAGGGAATGGGTACAAAAATATACAAATCTAGTTTTGCATACAGTGGTTTTTTTATTATCCCAGGTCAAAAGGATGGGGGTCCCTTGAGTCATATATTATCAAGGATGTGGTTATCATGAAAAAAGAATAAAATAGAGGGACAATAATTCTATTTCACACAACATAGTATTTTTGTGAAACTTTGTCTTTCATGAGACCTAGGGACTTAATGGAATGAATTTTCAGCATAGAAGAATATTGAATGAGAACAAATCGAGTGCAAGCTAATATTTTGAATGATATGTGTGATCTATTTAAAATTTTATTCTTATCTACATGAATATATGGTGGTAGTTAAATTTTAAATGTTAATGAATATTTGAGTGGTGTGAGCTGAGAGGTTCAAATTCCATGAAATTTTAAATCTATAGTGTGTATTTTAAAATGGTGAGTTCATTGGTATTTATATCCATTTAGTTTTCCAAAATGGGAGTCTCACAAATGTTTTTCGTTATTATATAGGTGTTCATATATAGAAAAAATCAAGATATATTTCATGGGTGTCGGTTATGCACATAAAATATAGGGGATGTATGACTACTATAATTCTTGGTTCATGAAAAGAATGTTTAATAAAACTCTTTCCTTTGTTCCAAAAAAATATTCTTCTTCTTAATATTCCACCAATATCTCTCTCAGATGAAATTTTTTGTCTCAAAAATTACCTTATACATGCCTCCACCTATAACATAGGTTTCCAAATAGTCTAGAGGTTTTATCTGTATTTTTTAAGACTATAACCTTAACAAAAAAACTATAAATAACATTGAAGAAGAAACCATCATTGTATATAATCATAATATGGAAATTATAGTTATGGTCCTATTGGGTTTTAGTGTTATAAATATTTTCTAGATAAGTATTGGAGTTTTATAAGTTATGTTCATGAAAGTATACCTTTGAAAACAAGATAAAAACAACACTGCCTCCATCATGGATGCTTAGTTTCTGGCCTATAGAAGCAACTACACTGAATAATCATAATAGAAGTATTCTAGAATAAGTATCTAAGTGAAAGTTGCATAAAAGGTAGTTTTTTAAATGAAACAATAGTAGTTGTGACATTGTATCAGAATTAAGAAGAATTAATATAAAAAAACAGGAACTTATATGTTTTAAGGTTATAGGGAATGGAGTGACCTAGTTGAAATGGATATTATAGATGTTTTACTCAAGTTATAGAGGAGGTGATATATGTGTGATGTTTATGGAATATTTTATGTTTTTATATTAAAATTAGGTAGGTTTTTTCCTAGAGGTTTTAAGGAAAATAGATTATGTATGTTTTTTTAAATTATATATAAGACTAAATTTCACATTAAATATAAGTTAGAGGTATAGGTGGAATCACCTAGAATAAATTAAAGGTATATAAGTCCAATTTTGGTCCCCCAGAAATGTCCAAATAAATTTGAACCAATTGAACATCTGGACATGAAATTATAAGATAGACTATGGACATGTGTAATGATTGTGTCAGTATTAATGTTGAACAATAATTTTATAGTGGCCCTGGTAATGGATGTGGGTGTTTGTAGTATATAATTTTGCTAAACTAGAAAGGGAAAAAAATTTAAGATTGAGTTATCAAATATGTTCAATGGTTTTTTTATTGATCCTCAACCTTTCATATGTGGGTCACCATATTGGGGCATATTGGTAAGAAATTATCATAGATATTGTTGTAAGGAATGATACCATTGTTACTATTAAGGTTATGTAACTTTGATCCCTTATAAATGATACATTTATTCAGTGAAGGAAAAGATAAAGTGAGTTCCCCTTATGGATTTAGGATTAACTCCCAAACTATGTAAAAAAAATTATTGTGCATGTATTCATTTTTTATCTGTGTTCATATTAGTGATTATTTTATTATCGTTAGATGGAATATATATTCTAAAAAATGGAATTTGAACCATAGTGTAGCAGATCCATGTGGTGGTTGGGGTGTGAAGAGTTCCTAATTTTGGATGTTGAGTCTCTGGATGTTTCATTGTTTTTGGAATACCTTGGTGGGATTATTTTATTTTGGATTTTTATAGTATCACTTTTAGTATCAAGTGGTTGGTATAACATGTTGACATATTATGGAATAATAATTTGTTTTTAGATGGGTGTGTGGGTTAATATCATAAAGAAGTAGTATCAAAACATGGTTTTAGAGCATCTTGTGAGTATTTTTTAAGTATCTGATATAGATCACGGTTGGAAGATAGTTGGGTTCATCTAGTTGTGTGATTTAGTATGTTTCCAAAAGGTTATAAATATATTGGTGGTATGGGGGTCTCTCAGTTTTCAAAAATTATTGAATGACTTTTGGGTATAGTGAAAATTTTCATTATTGAGGTAAAATTTAGAACATGTTTTGATGAATGATGAATTACATCAACATAAAGTCTTGGTGCCTCTAGAGTTTTCAAATTCATTAGGAGCTCAATGTTTCTAAATGATAGTATTACAAAAGGGTAATTTATGGGTTTCTGTTTTGATAACTAAAGGTTAGGACATTGGAGGATTCTAGTTTTAATACTCTTAGAGAGTTCATAATTCACAATAATAATGATTCAATTAGAATCAAGGTGTTAGGATAAGGTATTTTTAGGAAAAAATCTTGGGTATTGTCCTTGTAGGTGTATAAAGGGGAGTTAGTGCATGAATCTGAAGGGTTTTTGGTCTTAAATTAAATGTAAATCACTATAATATGGAAATAGGGGTCTGAATATCCCTTTGATGACATTCAAATAGTTCTTAATTTTTTCATCTAGTATTACAAATGGAAATGGTTATTTTAGTAGTAATTATAGTACCACAAGGTGTGTTATAGAATTATATCATCTGGTTGTTATAAAAATCATATCTCTATAAAGGGTGTGGATATTTTTATACAAAATGATTTTCGATCCATATAATTTGTAAATGTAATTAGTTGGGTTATCCTGAAATAATATTTTATAAGGGAAATGTTTTATGTTTCTAGAATGTTATAGTAGGACTCATGACTAATGGAAAAGTGGTTGTTACATCTATATACTGAATGGTAGAAAGTATTTTTCTATTGGACCATGTCATTTGGAGAACTAGATAAATTATATTTATAAGGCATGAGTTTCACTTAGATGGGTCTCATAGTTATCCCAAACTGTGGGTGATGGAACTTTGTTTCCAAATAAATTCTTTTGGAATGATTATTTCTTGTTGTAGAAGAAGACATCCAAATAATGGATGTTATGTTATTGGTATTTCATTTTAATTGATTTAAGAGGTTTTTATTTCTTATTCTATAAGTTGATACAATAATTGATTAAAATATGGATAGTTCTAGTTGTTATGATATGATTTAGTGTATATTGTTACTTCATTAATTAAGTGGCAAGGTAGTGTAGCTATTTTGTAACAACACAAAATTTCATTAATGAAAATTCATCTTGATCTAATTAAATGTATTACTATATAATATAGTTATATAAAATATTAACTTCATTGGTTTTATGATTTTTGATTTCAAAGTACCATTATGAATTGTTATCATTTCTAATATAGCTTTTGAGCAGTGATCACATGATTAGTATAAATTTTGTGCTTTTACAAATCCAATTTACTCAGAAAAAGGAAGTAATGGACTCATCTAGTATAATTTCTCCATATGAAGAGAATTTTTCATAGCTTGAATATGAGGAGGCGTCATTGGGCTTTGATCTTGACCAATCCCAATTCGAGCTTCAACAAGTTAATCTCAAATCAACCGATTACAGGAGAAGTGGAAGTTGATAAAGACTACCACCTGAGCGATTTTATCCAAGCCACCCCAAGAGTCTGTCACCATCGAAAACCTTAACCTTAGGTCTTATGTGGGTGTTTTAAGGGGTTATGTAACAAGACCCTAGAACTATTACTTTTTACATTATTTTTTTATAAAGAATATTCATTCATTTTATTATTGTTACTTTCTAAAAAGTTTTTAAAGCACAAATAACATTTCTTTTAGTTAAAATTAAATTATGAAATATATTTTGATGAATTAATGTATTTTTTAATTAAATAATATTTTAATAAAATATTATTAAAAATTTAATATTTATTAAATATAAATGATCGTATAATTTTTATGAATAATATTGTAATTTTTATTAAGGCTTGAAAGCTGTTTTTGTCAAAACCCATGGAGTTTTTATAAATGTGAGTTTTGATTTTAGAAGTAAAAATTCACATATTTATAAAATTATTTGGAAAAAATGAATATTATCTATGGAATCAAGACTTTGAAATTATCCAACGGTTAATTTTTTATAATTTTTTGAGACAATCAAATTTTTGGGTAAAAGTAAAATATCACTTACTTATATAATGTGTTTTATGACATCATAATGACCCAATAGTGACGTAATAAAATAATATAAATGGTATTTTCGGCCAATATATGTTTTACTCTTAAAATAATGTGATTATTGATTTTTTTTATTAATTTTATGGTGATTAAGTGGACCCTCTAGGACTTATAAAACATTTTAACTTTTAAAATGATTTCATTGAGAGTGTGACTCACCTCCACATAATCAAGAATAATATTTTTTAAAGTTCGGCCATTGTATTTATGAAAAATAAATTCCACTCCAATATGATAAAATTCATGGGCAAATACCATGGGATGGTTTGGGGTTTTGATTAGTTTAGTGTGTGGTGTCCAAAACCTAAATAATAATGAATTTCTTATAATTTCCTATATAAATCCACACAAGATCCCACTTTATCTTAACTAATAGCCTTTGGAGCTCAAACAACCCCTGAATGACTCTCTCTAGAATCCTTCGAAGGTTCCCCAAGCTTCTAAGAATCCTCTCTCGAGACATTGGGATAACACTTCCAAGTAAGGGATTTCTTCCTCTCTCATTTTTTGTCCAAGTATCATTATGATGATATACCCTTGTATTTACAATTACAAATGTCAGTGTGTGATTTTTAACCTCCCCTATACATACCTCAATATTTTTTAATGATTATATACCAATTTCCTCTCTCATTAGTGCCTCCCATGTACACTTGTTACCATGCCAAAATTCCTTAAAAGATTCATTCCTTTATCATTTTATCCACATTTCATAATATTATTATGACCATTTATTTTCAATTATAAATGTTGGGGTATGATTCAGATCCTCCCCTATAAATTCATATTTATTTTTGAATTATGAGATACCTATTTCTCTCACATTTATTTCTTCCATGAATACCTGTTATGATTCAGATCCTCCCCTAACAACTGTTGCGAAGATCAATATGACGATTGTTCTAATGAGATTCCCAATTCGATTAGAGTGGGAATCATGAACTTTGTCATGATACTCTCTTAGTTAACACATGTTTTGAAAATAAACATCCGTCAAGAGGAACATCCAACCCCCCCCCCCCACAAGATATATCAAGTCACAATCAAGATCATAATGATACATTGGACTCCTACTTTTAATGGATCATCTGATCCCTCAATCACCGAACAATGGATCAAATCCATTGAAAATATCTTCTCCATCCTTCAATGTTCCTAACAAGAGATGATTCTTCTAGATGATTATCATATAGAGGATGAATCTAAAAAATGGTGTACATTGATTAAAAATATGATGCCTGGGTAGGATATCAAGTCATTGGAATGGAAGGACTTCTAAAAAATGGGTTTTTGATAAATATTTTTGTTGCTCCCTCCGACGTAATATAGAAAGGGATTTACTTTCCCATAAGAAAAAAATAAAACGAATCCATTGGAGTGTATGAGGAAAACATCATAAATCTTGCACGATTTGCCTCTGGATTTTTCATTCCCCCCGAATTCAAGGTTGACCTCTTCTTTGGTGGGATAAAACATAACATATGGAAAGCCCTAGCGATCCGTGACTTCGAGAGATATATGGAAATTGTTTGATATTCCCTCATAGTCGAAATAGAGATTGGTGAATCTCAGGGGTATCATGGGGATATGAAGTGTATGGTGGGATTTAATGTTGGTGGTCCAAGGGATAAATCCAATTATTCTAAGAAAATCCATCACCCCAATTGGCAATGGTGTGGAAAGAAGCGCTCCAGAAATTGACTTAAGGGGACGAGGAAATGCTTTAGATGCAGAAGAGAAGGGAACCTGGCCATTAACTACCGAAAAGAAAAACATTCAGTTGCGACAGAGGAGAAGAACGATTTGTTCGATCCTCAATTCATTTTTCAATAATTAAACTACAAATAACCATGGTACTTTTCAAACTAGTGCCCTACTCCATGGGTTTTTTGAGGCTACCCACAATCTCCAAGGTAGTAGAGGAGATCTTTTTCCATTAATACTGTTGAAGTGAACCCCGAAAATGAAGTGGTGACACGTACACTAGTTATACAATCAAGAATAGTGAATGTATTTTTGATTCTGGTTCTACATATTTTTTTATATCTCGAATTTGAGTAGAACAATCCCAACGCCACCACAAATCATGGAAGTAAAGATGTCGGTAAGAATAAAAAATTGGGAAATCATTGCATCCCATTAATAAAATTCCTCCCCTATCATAAATTGTGGATTGAAAATCCCAGAAAACCACTTCATATTCCCTTTGGCGTAATTTGATGAAATTATTGGCATGGATTGGCTTTCCTTATATAAAGCCAACATAAATTAACATGAGAGGGAAATCACTCTCCATATGGAGAATCGACCCCCGATTATGTACAAGTCCAAGGAGGAGGATTAATCTTCCTTAGCACCATCATCTCAAGTGTGGATATTACTTCCCTATGAGCATGAATACCTTTTTCAGATGATTTTTTCTATAGAATAAACCATCCTTGAAGATATTCTTGTTGTGAGGGAATTTGCTGAAGTGTTTCCCGATTAATTTCCAAGTATTCATCCTAGTAGAGATGTTTAACTCTCAATTGATCTTATACCTGGGGAATTTAAAATATCCAAGAATCTATATAGAATGGCTATTTTGGATCTTTAAGAGCTAAATAAATAACCACAAGAGAATCTAGATAAAGGGTTTATACACCCAAGTGCTTCACCATGTGGTGCAAAAGTCCTCTTCATTAAGAAAAAACACTGGTCAACGTGGCATTGCATTGATTATCACGATCTCAACAAAATCACGATAAAGAATAAGTATTATCATCCCTGAATTTATGACTTGTTTGATCAGCTATGTGGAGCATAATAATTATCTAAGGTGGTTTTGCGGTTGGGATATTACCAAGTAATTGTGAAGAAGAATGATATCTCCAAGACTGCTTTTCGTACAAGGTACGGGCACTATGAATTAATAGTAATGCCTTTAGGACTCACTAATATTCCAGTAATCATAATGTAATTGGTGAATAGAGTCTTCATAGATTAACTAGGAAAATTTTTGGTAGTCTTTATAGAAGATATTCTAAAATAATCCAAAATGAAGGAGGATCATTATGAGCATTTAGGTATTGTACTAGAGACCTTGTGAAAGGATAATCTCTATGAAAAGTATAGAAAGTGTGAGTTTTGGTTGAAGGAGGTATCATTATCAAGTCATTTAGTCACAAGAAAAGGGATATCTATGGACCTCTCGAAGACAGTTGTAATAGAGGGATGGTTGTGGCCAACATCAGTGATGGATATTCGTTGCTTCATGGGGTTAGCTGGATATTATTGTTAATTTGTGAAAAATTTCTCATGAGTTTGAAACCCTTTTTCCAAACTAACTCGGAAGGGATTCAAGTTTTCTTGGAGTGATGAATGCAAAGAATGCTTCAAGGAGTTGAAAAGGAGGATTATCACTACCCCCATTTTCACATTACCCAAAAGTGGAAAACGTTTTGTGGTATTTAGTGATGCTTAGAAGAAAGGTCTAGGTTGTGTGTTGAGGAAAAATGAAAATGGAATGGCCTATGCTTCATGGAAATTGAATGTTCCTGAGAAAAACTATCCGGCACATTATCGGGAGTTGGCTGTAGTAATCTTCACTTTGAAAATTTGGCAGCATTACCTCTTTAGGGAGAAGTGTGAAATATTTACGGATCAGAAAAGACTCAAGTATATATTTACACAGAAAGAGTTGAATATGCGCCAATAAACATGGTTATATCTGATCAAATACTATGAAAAATCAATCAATTACCACCTTGGGAAACTAAAAAAGGGGGCAGATGCTCTAATTATAAAAGGCCTAGTGATTCTCTCATAGATGAGAATTGAAAAGGATCAAATCTTCTTAGATTTTATGAGGATGGACATGGGAATCATAAAGAATAAAAAATCATGAATAATTTCCCAAATGATTGCTCAAGTGTCTTTTCTGGAAAGGATGATCAAAATGATGATGTTGGAATTTAGAATAATGTGGAAACTATCAAAAAAGGGAAATCCTTGGAGTTCAATGTTAATGAAGAAGGAATTCTGATATTTGGATGAAGACTATGTGTTCCATCAAGTCTAGAATTAAACAAAGAACTTCTGGATGATGCACATAGTTCAAATTTCTCCATTCACCCAAAAAACACAAAGATGTATCGAGATCTATGAGAGAATTATCGGTGGGATAACATGAAGAAAGAGATCACTGTGTATACATCAAAGTACCTGGTATGTCAGCATGTGAAGGTTGAGAGGCAGAAGTCTAAGGGGATGATGAAACCATTACCAATACTAGCATGGAAATGGGAGAACATTACCATGGACTTTGTCACAAGACTTCTGAAGACATCCAAATGAAACAATTTTATCTGGTTGTAGTGGATCATCTTACAAATACTATACACTTCAATAAAATTAGAGAGGATTTTTTATTTGATCTACTAGAATGGATATACATAAAAGATGTGGTAAAAGTACATGGAGTACCACTATCTATTATATCTGATCAAGATCCAAGATTCACCTCTATGTTCTGGAAGAGTCTCTAACATGCTTTGAATACTGAGCTGAAATTCAGTACGGCTTATCATCCTCAAATAGGTTTCCAATCTGAGCGTATTATCCAAACACTTGAGGACATGTCGAGAGCATGCTCAATAAGCATCAAAGGATTATGTGATAAACATATTACTCTGGTTGAGTTATATTACAATAATATTTTCCACTAAAGCATCCAAATGGATCCTTATGAAGCCCTATATAGGAAGAGGTGCAGAACACTGATGTTTTGGTATGAATTTGGAGAGTGAAAACTCCATGGTCCAGAAATGGTCGATGAAATGGTGGAGAAGGTTAAGACCATTCATCAGAACAATAATTATTCTCAGATTTGACAAAAGATCTATGATGATAATCATCGATGAGACCTAGAGTTTGATGTCAGAGACTTGTTATTCCTATGCATATCACTGTGGAAGAGAGTTATGAGTTTTGGGAAGAAGGGAAAGCTTAGTACAAGGTATATTGAGGCTTTTGTGATCTTTGATCGCATTGGAGTAGTGACCTACTGAGCAGAACTCCCACCAAACCTATCTTAAGTAAATGATGTATTCCATGTATCAATCTTGATTAAGTACAGGTCTGACCCATCGCATGTACTCAATCCAGAGGTTGTACCATTTGAAAATTAACTCTCTAATAGAGAGAAGTTAGTGAAGATCTTAGATCTTCGGGATAATATTCTACAAAATAAAACAACTACCCTCGTCAAGGTGTTGTAGAAAAACCAAAAGTTTGAAGAACCAACGTGGGAATCAGAGGAAGTGATGAAGTAGAGTTCTCATCATATGTATTATAGTAGGAATTGGAAATTTCAAGGGAAAAATTTCTTAAGGGGGGGGGGAGATTGTAACATCCCAAACATTAATTAATGAAAATTCCTCTTGATCTAATTAAATGTTTTATTATGTAAAATGGTTATATAAAATATGTACTTCTTTGGTTTTATGATTTTGGATTTGAAAATACCATTAAATATTTTTACCATTGCTAATATATTCGTTTAACAGTAATCACATGATTAGTATAAATATAGGGCTTTAACAAATCCAATTTTCTCATAAAAAGGAAGAGATGACATCATCTAGTAGAAATGCTCCATACGAAGCCCATTTTTTCAAAGATTGGAAAAGAGGTGGCATCATTGGGCTTCTCTCTTGACCAAGACCAAACTGATCTTCAACACGTTAAGCTCAAACAAAACCGACTACAGGAGAACTGGAAGTTGATAGAGATTACCACTCGAGCAATGTTATCCAAGCCACTCCAAGAGTTTGTCACCATCACACACCTTATCCTCAAGTCTTATGTGGGTGCTTTAAGTAGTTTTGAAACAAGACCCTATCACTATGACTATGTATATTATTTTTTTTATAATGAATATACATTCATTTTATTATTATTACTTTGTAAGTTGTTTTGAAAGCACACATATTATTATTTTTAGTTAATATTAAATTAAGAAATCTATTTTGAAGAATTAATGGATTTTTGAATTAAATAATATTTTAATAAAATATTATTTCTACATTACATTTTATTAAATATAAATGATCGAATAATTTCTATGAATACAATTCTAATTTTTATTTAGGCTAGAAATCTGGTTTGTCAAAACCTTTGAAATTTCGATAAATGTCGGTTTTTATTTTAAAAGAAAAAATTCTGATACTCAGAAAATTATTTAGATCAAATGAATATTATTTTTGGAATCAAGAAAACAAAAGTATCAAATGTTTAATTTTTCATAATTTTATGAGACTCAAATTCTTGGGTAAAAATTAAATACCTCTTAATTATATAATGTGTTTCATGACATCATAATGACCCAATAGTTTTGTAATAAATTACTATAAATTCTATTTTCAGACAATATATGTTTTACCTTTAAAATAATGTGATTTTATATTTGTTTCATTAAATGTATGGTGTGTTAGGGGACCCTCCAATACTTATTAAACATTTTAACATTTAAAATTATTTCCATGATAGTGTGACTCACCTCCACATAAGCAGGCCTAATATTTTTAGATTTTCGGCCACTGGCCTTATAAAATATTTTTTTCACTTTCCTTTGAAAAAAACCACGGGCAAAAACCATGGGATGGTTTGGGGTTTGGATTAGTTTAATGTGGGGTGTCCAAAATCTAAATAATAAATAATTCCCTCTCCATTCGTATATAAACCCAACCAAGATCCCACTTCCTATTCACTTAAGGAATTTTTACCTCGACAAAACCCTACCCTCCCCTCTCTAGAATCCTTCTAAAGTTCCCCAAGCTCCCACGAATCCTCTCTCAATCCTATCCCATGCATTTGGGATCACACTTCCATGTAAGAGATTTTTTCTTCTCTCATTTTTTGTCCATATATATTTATGTTGTTATACCCTTGTATTTTAAATAAAAAATGTTAGTGTATGCTTTTTTACCTCTCATATACTTCCCTTGTTATTTTTTAATGATGAGACACCCCTTTCCTCTCTCATTAATTCCCCCCATGTACACCTATTACCATGTTAAAATTTCATAAGGGATTCTTTCCTTTCTCATTTAATCCATGTTTCTTAATATTCTTATGCTATTTTATTTTCAATTATAAATGTTGTGGTTTGATTTAAAACTTCCCCTATGCTAAACTATTTTTTTAAATGATTCTATACCCCTTTCTCTCCCATCAATGCCTTCCATGTATACCTGTTACAATGCCGAACTTATGTAAGGGATATCTTCCTTTCTCATTTTTGTCTAAATTTAGTTATGTTATTATACTATTTTATTTTTAATTAGAAATATTGGGGTATAATTTATCACCTCCCACATAATGACATATTTATGTTTGAATGATGAGATAACCCTTTCACTCTCATTAATTCCTCCCATGTACACATGTTACTGTGCCTAAATTCTATAACAAATTACCCTCTTCTCATTTACATTCAAGAAATTCTTTTGTGTTATTAATCTAAATTCCATTAAATATGTTGGGGGAATGTATCTATATGACCCCCTTACTTTCTATTTCATTTAAATATAATTATACACTCCTTTATCTCTCATCAATAAATTTTATAAATTCTTATGTCATACTGTTATGCTGTCGAAATTGTACTGCTATATTCCAAGACAAGTCATTGTATAGTGAATACCATGCCCATTTCTCTATCAAGGGTATTCACCACTATGCACATTTACTTATTGATTTTATTTTTTCACGTATAAATTCCACATTCCTTTATCTTGGAATAAATTATCATGTTTAATGAATCCATGTTATATGATCCATGTGGAACACTTATGTATAAAATGAAATGATTAAGAAGGGTGTGCCCTAATAGCACTACAATGCAATGGTTAAAGATTAGTATCATGATACAACAAGTGAAATGAGGGTTTGCTCATGATAATTTTTTTTCAATGAGGGTTTACTCATGCTCCATGTGCAATGAGCCTTGGATCATGGTAATATCATTTTAAATGTTGATGCAACATTTCTATGTTATGATAATCATGCTATATCATTCCTTTATGTTCATATTTATCTTATTCTCCATTGATATGCCTATTTCCTAACATGGTCGGTATTCTTCATGTTATGACTTGTTTACTTTATTACTGGGCTTTATAGATCACCCTCTTCACATGTATGTCCTCAGGATATCCCATGTAATTCTAAGTACGAAGGAATGATGTGGTCATGTAAAATAATTTTTCAATAAGATGTTATGTTTCATGTTTTATGTTGTTATGTAATGTTCCTAATCCTAAAAGATGCTAGACCTCTTGAACTTCTATGTTGAATCAATTGAGGTTTTTATATAATAAATTTTGTTTAGGTTTGTAATAAGGATCAAGGTTTTTAATATTTTTCCATTAGGGACATGTTTGAGATTTTTTATAATATTCTTCATGAAAGAATACAGGTGAATTGAGGAGTAAAAAATATGTTGTAGTGGATGATAATTCTCAAAATAATGAGTGATTTCAGAAGATATATTAATTTTATTTTTCAATAATTTAAGGAGATTAAACTATGAAAATCAGAATGTTTGGAAAGAAGATGATTACTTTTTTGTTGTGGGATCTACCAGAAACACTCCATGTCAAGAATCCAGAAATGTTTTTGACCTACCATCTAATGAGTGAATAGAAATAATCCATTATTTTATCTATGATCTAAATGGGACAATATCATATCCATTTGGTGTGTCTTTTAAAAAAATTTGTTAAGGAAGCATTTAGTGTCTTATAACACTGAGGTAACATTATTTATAATATCATTGGAGTATTGGATACTCCGTTTTGATGGAGGGGGTACTTATATCATCAAAACCTAGATGGAATATAGTGGGATAAAAGGATCATTCATGACATGATTCCACTATACATTATTATCGGTGACATTTTTCTATTCCATTGATACCAAAATATTTAGATCATAAGTGTTTCATATAGAGGTAAATTATAGTGGTATAACAGGAGTTAGATGTACTAAATTTATCTTATATTATATAATCTCTATTATTATAACATCAGATGTGTATTATTATAGAAGGAATGAGGCTATGGAATAGTACTATGAAAAAAAATATTCAGGGTAAATAAACAAATTTAGAAGGATCATACGCTTGATTTTTTGAGGTATTTCTCGGGAGGAATTCAAGTGGTTTGAAACATTATAGAATAATATATCATGGTTAAATAAAATTATGTGAAATTTTCGCATAAGGCATTGGATGATTATAATCATCGTGGTGAATTGTGGATATAGTGAAAATGTTAAATAAGATTAGGTAGTTGGACTTTGCTGAAATATCATAGAATAGTCATTGAGTGGGAGATTGTTTGGATTAACCTATGAAAAAAATTCATGTTTGATATTTTTGGATTTTACTATGAGAATTATTTTCTATTTAAGTGATAAAGTTTCTAGAAGTATGTTCCTGGAATATCTCTAATTCAAACTAGATGAATAAAAGATCTTATTCAACATGGATGTATAGTTTTATAAATATGAAAGTATCTACATGTAAGAATATCAGTGGTAGTAGTTCCATATAATTAGATAAGTGGAATAAGGTCAATCAATGTAGTTAAGTAAAAGTGACAAGATCAGTGGTGACCATGAGTGGGAATTTGGAAGGGGGAATGTCTATAATCTTGCAATTGGAGGTAGCGATATTCTAAAGGAAAAAGTGACGCAGATACAAGTTTATTTTTAGGTAGAATGGTTCTATTCTATAGGAGGATATCAATGAGTAGAATTTATGGAATACACAAGGGTTTCCTATTGAAATTTCATAAGTTTCTTCCAAGAAGATCCAAAGAGAATGAATTATATAATTATTTTTAGAATCATATATAACAATGACTTGAAAATTCATTTGATGTTAGTGGTAAATAAAGAAGAACCAATGGTAAATAAAAGGTGTTTTTGTCCAATGGTGGGTCCCTCATTAATGATTAATGTTTTGGGAACCATATAACTAAATAGACATGAATTCAATGGATAGAATATAGAGATTCGTTCATGGGTGTGTCCATGTTATGTTGGAATGAAATATTATAAAAAGTATTAGAGCCAAATAAAGGTGTTTATAGTATGGAAGGATGGTAAACCAAAGTATAATAAGTGGAAGAAGTAATTTATTAAATTATTTGAGGGTATTTGTTTCGATCCTCATCCTACTATTTGTGGTTTATCATAATGGGAAACATACATAAGATTTTTTTTGAAGGATTTTGTTGGTACAACCTCTTTCATTATTCTGCGTATGGTTCTAAAACAATGATTCATTATAAAATAGATATATGTACCTTTAATTTAAATATATAGTAAGTTATACCATGGATCTAAGACTATAGTATAAACCATGGAAATTTTTTTTATTTCTTTTAGTTTGTTGTGTGTTTTTTTGATTCTTTTTTATTTGTGTCCAGATGAAAGATATTGTTGAATGAAAATAATAGGAACAAAAAATATAGGATATTGTATCAGTTTGGTGAATGGTGTGTGAATATTGGTAGTTTTGAATACTGATTTTTTATAGGCATTGTGGAATTCAAAACATCCAGGTAGCCTTGTTCTGTATTTGATGATTTAAAGATCACTTTTAATAGAAAGAGGTGGGTGCATCCAATTTTAATGTCCCAAAACTATCATTTTGTTCTAGATAGTGGAATGGATTACTATCCCCAAAAAATCAAACCATAATAAAAAAATGATTCTATAAAAAAAATAAAAATTCAGTATAATTTCATATAATACATACAACCAGACTATGATTTCTATAATAGGCCATCCATTAGAATGATAAAATATATTTATATAAATAAATGGATATGACTAAAAAAATTTGGGATAAAGGCCTTATATATAAACATATCCCTATCTCCTCATGTAGAAAAACTATACCCTCAACTAGAAATCCCCTATCCTAAATTTTATCTTTTATCATAATGTCTGCATGCCCAAAATAGTGTATATCTTGGGCGGGAGAAATACTCGAAGAAGAACACTTGTAATGGAACACCTAAATTATCCAATAAATATATTGCTTCTTGTATAATAGTATATATTAACTAAAAATAATAAATAAAAATTTTATAGGATATAATATAGAATATAGTTATACCAATAGGAAATTATTCCTACACTAGGTATCAAATAAATGGAAAGTGTTATCCAAATATTTGATCACATCAATGAGGATGAACAGGTTATCACATTTATAAATAATAAAATTAGAGAATGGGTAATCACCATCAATATCGGGTATGAGTGTATGAGTAATCACCACTTAGAACATAACAATATATGAATGTGTAATCAAGATAATATCCATTAGGGTGAGTGGATTATCATAAAAACATAATATTAATGGCATAAGAATTATCAATATTCCATCACCGTTGGGGTGATTTTGTTATCCCCATAATGTAGACATAATGTTGAACATATATCCACCACACATAATCACTAAAATTAAATAAATTATCACTATAAAAATAAAATAAAAAATCATGTGTAAAGACCCAGAATTTCCATGTAATTGTTTTTAATATATGGGAATTTTAAAAGTCTGTGAAACATTACGGCGTGTGAATCCACCGCCTGGAGTGTCCGGAATAGATTTCTAAACTTTTTTTTTCGGGTACGTTCAGTAAACATGTGAGGGGTTTTTTCTAACTTTTATATCAGTTCTCGGAATTGAAATTGGAGGGCATTGTTGAACTCGTAGCGCCAGTATTCTCTTAAGAAGACGATCACCTCAACAGTAGTTGGTTGAGGGTGAATGTTATTTTTTTGGGTTTTTTGTGAAAAGAATAAAATAAAATTAAGTGTGTAACATTTTTTTTTTAAACTCCCATGTGGATGTTTCACAGGTGGGGACCACCTGAATTAACCTCCCATGAGAGGTTATGGTGGTGGGGACCACCCGAGCCTAACCTCTGAAGAGAGGTTATGGTGGTGGGGACCACCCAAGTCTTAAACCTCTTGAACTCCCCTATTAATGATGGAGAAATCTCTCAAATCACTCTTTAATGTGGAGGAGACTCTTGAGAATCCTCCAAATTATTTGTGCCAATGCCATACATTAATTTTTCGAACATGTGTGTGTGTGTTTTCCAATATAATTTCTTCTTATGTTAAATTATATCGGCACCTCTTTCTTTTGGTGGGCAAAGGAGAAGGAGAGAACTCCTTGGAGAATCCTGGAGAATCCCATCCTCCAATGAAGAATCCTATCACCGATGGAGAACGCCTTCGACTATGAAGAACCATTGAATGAGCCCCGTATCGGAGGTGTGTGGAAGGCGCGACCAACGCTGATATCTTCGACTTTCTCCAACGTGGAACGTCTTCATCTGTGATGAATCTATGTCCGTACTTCGTTCTCGCTCCAACTGCAATGAACAATCCAAGGTAGCGGTGTATATTAAATTCTTGTTTTCCCTTGTTTAATTTTCCTCATTCTTGGAAATCATGGGGAAAGTGGATCAACCAAAATGATTTGAACCACGATTCATAATAAATTGAAGAGTTTTTCATTCTTGACTCCTAATTTTTTTTGTTGAGCCGCTTGCTACCGCTCTAACGCGGAGGGTGCGGGCCCAACAAACATGGCCCGACCCCTCCTCCATTCTTCCTTATTGTGTTCATCACGATTAAAGAAAGTGGTTTACACCACGGTGACGAACAAAGTGAAAAGCCGGCTAAACTAGCCATCGGCGAAGGCACGAGGCTCTTCCATCCATGGTCGAGCCGCCGCAAGAGCCTCCACCGCTGTCCGCAGTCGATCGAGCTGCCTCCCTATGACGTCGCCACCAAAGCCACTGCCACCGCCCATGGCCTCATCGCTATCCTTGAACCCACCACCGCTAAGGCCGTCATCGCCACCGCCCTTGGCCTCACTGCCCAAGCCAATATCGCCATCCACAGCCGAGCTGCCGGCCACGCGCCGCTGTCATCTGCAGCCAAGCTGCCACCCATGGCTTCACCTCCCAAGTCACCACTGCCTTCTGTGGCCCCGCCAGAATTCCCACATCCTTTCCAAGCCACCCCTCAACCGATCCAACCTCTCAGCACACCATGGCCAAGCCTCCCCCACAACACCCCCAACCCGAGCCACCCTCACGGCCACCCTCGGTCGAGCCGCCCTCGCGGCACCCCCGGCGGCACTTCGCAGCCCCTCGCGGCCTGCGGGCCCACCCAACATGGGTCGGGCTGGGAAAAACCCAGCGGGTTGGGCCAGGTTGACCCCGAAATGGTCGGCTCAGGCTGAGTCAGGCTGGGTCGGACCGACCGTGTCAGACTTGACCCGGACCCACTACGACACATTTACGCTCTTTTGGACATAACTTTGGCACCAGACGTCCCTTTGAGGAATAATCTACGGCACTATAAACCTCAATGTGAGATGGTCACCTTGAGTATACCCCACTAAAGTTTTGGATTATGATGGGGTACAATCAAGTTTGATCTAGCACGAATCCAACCAGGCCCCCGGGACTAAAAGGCTAATAACTCACAGATCGGGCATCTGATTGACGCACTGTCTATTGTATTGAGAACCCAATGATGTGTAGACCCTTTGAGATACCTCTTCATGGTAAATCTTGGTAGTTAGGGATTTGACCAGTGGCATGAGGAACAGACTCTCTCAAAGACGAGCCAGCCTAGTGCAGAAACCCAGTAGCTGGCTATGACGAGAAGAGTGCTCCTAGTGATCTTGTCCGGGTCAACTCCTAGTGATCATGTGAAATTACAATAGTTGCATTATTTTGTGGGTCAACTACGAGAGATACTATGTGGGTCATCTACTAGCGATCTTGTGTGGGTCAGCTCATAGAGATCATATGTGGGTCAGCTCCTAGCGATCAAGAGTGGGTCATCTCCTAGCGATCCTGTGTGGGTCAGCCCCTAGCCATGTTGTGTGGGTCAGCTCCTAGCGATCCTGTGTGGGTTAGATCTTATCAATCATGTGTGGGTCATCTCCTAGAGATATTGTGTGGGTTAGCTCCTAATGGTCATGTGTGGGCAAGCTCCTAGAGATCATGTGGGGGTCAGCTCCTAGCGATCTTGTGCGGGTCAGCTCCTAGCGATCCTGTGCGGGTCAGCTCCTAGAGATTCTATGCAGGTTAGCAGTAGATCCTCTTAACAGAATAAGATGATTCAGTATTTATAATTAATCATCTCTACTAATGTACCTAGAGATATAGCTGGTGCGATCTGAGTCAGTACCTATGTGTTTTCCTCATGATTGAGATGGATTACTTGAAAACTCAGGTATATGTATGGGAATATACCTAAGTAGGGTTATCTATTGATTTCATACTTTTTGTTTTATCCTTGGTGGATTTTCTGAGACCTTTAGGGTCTCAGAGTCCCTAATGAGTATCGTTATACTCAACCCTACATGGGCTATGCCCGCACCTTGTTGTGTTAGATGTAGAAGATAGACAACACTGACTGAGGACAAGGGTACCAGGACTGGACGTTTCTCGAAGGTGGACCATACGGTGTGTCGGTTCACAATAAGAGATGGGTGGACTGGAGCACTGAGGAGGCAATCTGTACCTACCATTCAGGTAGGAATCGAGGTGGATGATATAGGAGCTTCTTTTCACCTATTAGGCGTCTTGTGCTTTTTAGTTGTACTTGTATCTTTACACTTGGTCTTGTATTTTGGCCCCTTTTACTTTTATCACTCTTTTTGTTATAGAGTTTTATTGTGTTCCTATCTTTCTGTGTGCTTGGTTATGTGAGTTTACAAGTTATAAAGGCAATGCCTTCCAAGTTCTAGGTAATACACCTTTCAGTCCTAGTCGCTATCCCTTAGCCTATGGAAGGCCGGCTTGGGGTAGTCATGGCACGAGCCCCATGGGACGGGTCATGACATCTTGTTGAATGGTTAGTCACTACATGAATTGGAATTGGGGGTGATCAAGTAGTCACCACACAAATAAAAACCAATGATGAATGGGTTATAACCATAATCATAATCAATACATAGTGAATAATTTATCACCACCAGGAAAAAAATAATAATATTTGAACTGACAATAACCATAAATAGAATATAATAAGGTTAAATGAATTATCAACCTTAAAATAGTCATAAAATAAGGTTATTAGAAAAAAATTAATATCATAATCATAATTAGGTCTGAAAAAAAAAATCACAATTATCAAAATCATATTAAGGGTTGAACAGATAATCCCTAATATCATAATCATTTTCAAGACACATCATGAAACTTAGTAATTGGGTTATCACCCTAGGAATAGGTTCAACTAACTCTATTTAATCTTTATACATCCCATTACCATGAGGTTTTACAACTAGGACCCATGTGTTAATCTCAATATTACATTCATTGGGATTAGGATTCCTAACATACACCAAAATAAATTGGATATATTAAAGTGGAAAATAATCTTAACAAATTCTTTTATTAATGAAAACTCAACAGTACCCTAACTTATATAATTTTCCCCCATAATCATGGAATAACTATGGACACCACACAAGGATTTAAAATTGATAGAATGTTAAATTTTTAATCAAAATCTGCATGATCAAAGGGGGTGAAAGAAGTGAAGACTGATGGCGTAATTCTATACATTGTTTTTGAAAATATTTGGTAAACACGTAGTGCATGTATATAAAATGATACTCTCATTAGAGAATCTCATTGGTTTCTATAGAATCAGCTGTAATAATCCCATCCCATGATGTATTCCCAGCATCTATGCCTTGTTTAGTGATCAGCCTTAATTTTTAAATGATATATGTTAGATCCAATGGCGAGCTAGCATTTTCATAGGGGATCCCAACCAAGAATATTGATTCCCATTAAACCTCTAAAAAATTAAAATTATAATTACTACATAGATTTATATGACTTTCCATGTCCATTTCAAAAGCTCTAATAGGGTACCTTGGACCATAAAATGGGTTGAAACCAAATATCATTGAACCTTTGTTATTATATACCATCCTACCCCCTCTCATTGAATCTAGAACACGCATTCCATAAACATTCAACTTCATCCCTAAACTTGTTGGTTTCTAATTAACCCACCTCCCATATCTACTCCTACCCCCTCCCTTTGAAATTAATTGATATCCTTGGAAGAATACTTCTTTGCAACGGTGAAGACACCCCGCCATTGACGATCCATCTAAGATCTTCCACTAGTGACTTCACGCTCACAAGAAAAAATAAATTAGTGTAACTTGTACATTCTTTTCATTGTTCCTAACTTTAAAAAACACCCAAAACACTACCGAAAAAGTAAAGATGTATATAATAACCTATAATCCATGTTGGAAATCACCCTAGAACCCCATTGTGAAAAAATATAAAACAGATTCCCCATTTCTAAATATTACGATGCATTGCCCAATGTCTCTCTATATGACAAGCACCCACTCTCCTTCCAAGAAGAGGATCAAACCATTACTAATCTTGGTGATTCACAACATTGTAAATGTGAATCCATTAAAACAAAGTTTTTCTTTATATTAGCATTTATGGGTAATTCTTGATTACTCAACCACCAAACAAAAAAAATCATCTTCATTGGGATATCCTCTTAGTAGAATTTCATTACCCACACATCTATTTCATTTATTACATGAAATTTCATTCAAAATTATTGGCCACTGAAGTATCCAAAAGATGAATACCAAAAACAATTATCTATAAGGCTTATCAACCAACCTTATATTCCTATAAATGATATTATATTTCTGATCAAGTGTCATATTAACCAAACCTGGAAACATGATTTCTTCTATGAATGATATAAACATGACTGGGAACCCTAGTAAAAAGAGATTTTTTCCAACCCAATTATCCTTCTCGTACATGACATCTCCATTCCCCACAACCCACTTAAATTTCTCCTCTAACATCTCCATATAATAATGCACCTTAAAAGGTTTTGTGTTCTCTATATTTGATCAACCCAATCTCTGTAGTATCCACCATACATACTCCTCATAAGTATCACCCATAATGAGTTCCCTTCAATAATATCCCACATGAGCTTAACCTATATACCCATCATGATTTTCCACACCCTCTTACAATTTTTTCCACCTTCATCAATTAGATTTTCCATGTTTTCCAAGATACCCAATAGAAAATACAATGCTGGTTTTCATACTAATTGATTTGTTTTCATAAGTTTGTGAGGTTTAATTATTGTCCCATTAATAAATTTGATGATTGACTAAACATTAATTATTATTGAAGAGAGAACATTATTTACCAATGTTTTTCATTCTCTAAATGAATGTGTTAAACCTGGTTTTATTATATTGGGTGTTTTCATGTCTCACATCAGAATATTCTGCCTTGTATTCCATTTTAATCATCTATAAAATAAAGTCCCTACCACACATTGAGGTGGGGGGAATTCATAATTTACATGTTATCGAAGGGAAAATCATGATTTTTTCCCCGATACCCATCCTCCTGGAGAATCATTCCTTGGGAATTTTCCCTTCCTTGCAGAATCCTGGTATCATTCAGCCCGACCTCCTTCCAGGCAGAACCTCTCGGGGTCACTTGACCCCACCTCCCTTGGCCCAAATGGAACCTCCTGGTCCTGATGTGAGATCCACTTCCCTATAGCCTCTTGGTCCTTCCTAGCTCCACCTCCCATCAGATCCCTATGGCCTCCAAGTGTAACATCCCAGATCTGGATGCCACTAAATGGTGACTCGTACCTGGTTGGCCACATGGCCTCAAGCGCATTTCCCAAAATTACAGAGGATTCTGACAAGCAACAAGGTCCTGTAGTTTGACAGTGGGGAAACAATGACCTTATTGGTAGAGTGTAACACATCAGAATAAATAGTAAGAAATAATGGAAGCAATAAACAGCATGAAACTAAAGTAAACAATAGAATACTAAAAGATAAAGTTAACCAGAAGGCATATAATATCAAAATGATGCACCATGTCACATGTTCTATGAAAACTGTGAAACAGGATACACTAAAATCAAGTAAAATAAAATATATAAATTACTATAAAACAAAAATAAACTCAACAACATCACAATCCATGGCTTGGTCCCATGCTCTCCTAGTCCTAAACAATAATCAAGTACCTATATGGGGAGCCTTTCCCCTGTTGACACCTATAACAGTATACTCTATTTGGGCCAAAAATCATGACCCAAATAGGGTGTGAGAAATGAACCCTTATAGGAAACCACCAAAGGTCTGTTCCAATATATTATTGAGTATATCCAATAGTTATATATAGTAATTACATGTAGTAAACTAGTAGGTGCTCAGAAGTAAACAATATAACAGTACTGGTATTCATTTATAGGGTTTACTATGTTCATTAGTAGTTCATTTATGTGAATTATTTAGGTCATGGAATTTGGAATAATCATGACATTCCCTGTAGTAAAGTAAGAACAACAGAAGTCTCTTAAGTCCTTATAACAATTAAGTAAAGTCTGAATCCCAACTTGTGTTTTGGCTTGGAAGATGTGTCACAATTCATTTCATTACATCATTTAATTATAACCTGAGTCTGTACCAGATATTTTTTGAATGGAATTCAAGTATCACTACAGGTGTAATTCTACCGACATTCTATGAGTCCGTTCTCATCGGTCCTACTAGGTAGCCTCGAGTATCACCCTCGATGTTTGAATAAGTTCAAGCAATTCCTCCCTATGTGGTCTGACTAGGGAGCCCCAAGGTATCACTCTATGTGTAAAATAAGATTATGTCAACTAATTCAATCCCTAGTGGTCCTAATTGGGATCCCAATTGTTACTAAAGACTTATAAATCAAAATCCATTTGAGTACATCCATGGCGTTCTAAGATGAACCCATGTATCACCCAAGGTGCAAGGTACAATATTCATGTGATTCCACTCACATATTTATAAGATGAACCCATGTATCATCCAATAATATTTACTGTTTACCCATTAAAATTTAATAAAACATTCCAACCTACTTAACAAGAAAAAACACTACTTAGAAGAGGGGAAAACATAATCCCAAATACATAATCAAACACTTAAAATTTTTACACAATTGCAATTCCAGATATTAATCATGTTCATTTTAAATAACCAGCAAAGGGAAAATGAAGTCATGTATATGGAGATCCTAGGTTGAAACCACTAGACAATAGTCATCCAATGGAAATGAAACCATGGGGCGATCCTTAATCACGCAAAAAAGTTAAACATGCTTTAATTCATTGAATTAAATATCTAGACAATGTTAGGAAATAGTAAGGATCAAATTTAATTCAAGGTGACACCCTAAACATGGGATAGCAGAACAACGACACATATAAACATCTCGAAAATTAACGAGAGGCATGATACCTCCTACCTCAATGTCGTACAATCAATAGAATCTGACAATGACCCTTGAATCGACCTAGAATAGTGTAGATCTACAAAAAGGAAAAATCCATTCAAACCTAAATAACTTCTTCTTGATAGAAATTAAGAATAATGGATCTTGAAAAAGAAACACCATAATGATTCGGTTAAAACGAGACTAGATGAGAAAGGATTAGAGATCAGATGAAGCTTCAAGAGAAAAAACGAGCTCCATCCTCCTTGTTCTTCAAACCGACGAGTCTCCTGTCCAAATGAGGAGAAAACGATGCTAATGCACATTTTATGCCAAAAACTGTATTAAAAAACTTTTATATCCATATACATGGCGTGTATATCAATTTACTATTCATAGTTTCAATGACTTACTTTTAACGTCCTACACCGACCTACCGACATGACCACATGGCGTGTATCAAGAAGTATATGGCATGTACTAGATTTTTCTTCTCTCCCATCCAAGCATGATCACATTCCATGTATCCTTATCCTACATGACCATAATACATAGCGTGTATATAGGATTACATGACATGTAACACTAAAAAAACCATTTCTCAGTTTCCCCTTATTTTCTCAAAAATAACTAAAGGAAAAAAAGCATAGAAGAGTATTGTACCTCAAATTATGAACTGGGTTCTTACAAACTCCCCACTAAAGAAATTAGTCCCCAAATTTCCCTTCCAACGGTGGTGATGGAATATCTGAGAATAACTCTGGCCACTGATCATGTACGTCGGCCACCCTCTATCAAGTCTCCTCATGGACTCGGTTGTACTGCCATAACACCCGTATGAGAGGAACTGACTGACCTCAAAAAACCATCATGTTCATATCATCTATATGAGTCTAATGATCCTCAAAGTATGCATCAACATGAAGCTCAACATCCTTAGTCTGAAAAACATGAGATGGGTTTAAATGATATCGGTGTAGCTGAGATACATGGAAAATGGTGTGCATGGATCGGTACCTCTGAGGTAACTGTAACTCATAGGCAACTAACCCACCTCATTCTAAGTTATCAAATAGTCTATCATATCTCGGTGAAAGATTACCCAGTACCTTAATACTCTTGGGCCCCAATCTTAGTAAAATATGTAGGAAAACTCGATCCCCAACCTCGAACACCAAAGGTCATCTATTTCTATTAGAATAAGTCTTCAAATGAGACTACACAATATCCATATATTGCTAAATCAAGTGAACCTGTTCATTAGTATCTTGGGAAAGACGAAGTCCAAGCATAGCTTCCTCTCCTACCTGTATCCAACATAAGGGTGATCGGCATGGCCTCATGTACAAAGACTCATATGGAACCATCGTAATAGTACCCTAAAATATATTATTATAGGAGAACTCATCTAGGGTTATATGCATATCCCAAGATCCCCCAATGTCTAGGACACATGCATGAAACATTTATTCTTGAGCATATATCGTACGCTATCACTGGCCATCGGTCTGAGGGTGAAATGATGTGCTCAGAAGAACCTATATACCCAACTCCCTCTGAAAAATATTCTAGGCATGAGATGTTAAGTGGGAATACCTATCTGAAATGATATAAATAGGGACCCCTTTATGTTGTACCACCGCTCAGATATACAACTTTCTAAGCTCATCAAAACTAAAGGTCTCCTTAATCGGCAAGAAGGGAGCGACCTTCATAAGCCTATCAACTACAACCCACACAGCATTGTTGCCTCTAGGCAACCTCGGTAAACCCATCATGAAATCTATATCCAAATCATCCCATTTCCACTCAGGAATGGGTAACTGCTATAAAATTCCAACCGTCTACTGATGTTCTTCCTTCACCTATTGATATGTAGAACACCTCATAACAAAACCAGCTACTTCTCGATTCATACCCCGACACCAGTAATGGCGACACAAGACATGGTATATCTTGGTGACTACGGGATGCACTGCCCAAGCTGAAGCATGAAACTCCCGCATTAGCTCCTCACATATATCCCCTAGAACCCAAACATGTCCATGGATACACATAACATCATCCTTTCCTATCGTCTATCCAAGAGAAGGGTCGTCTCCTGCCACACTCTCTTGTAGAACTAGGCCTTCAGAGTCTGATAGTTTCCTCATACTCACTCTGTCTAGTAGGGTAGAGGTAACAACCAAAGATGAAAGTTATGTCTTTTCATGAATATCATACATCTCTAAATACAAATTAATGAAAAAATCCATAAGCTTTCACTCACCACTGGCCTCCTGCACTTCATGTATCTATGTCCCCCGACTCAGTTCTCTAGCCACTACATTTCCTTTTTCCAGGTGTATAGGCAAGCTCAAAATCAAACAACTAAAAGTATTCCACCCACCATCGTTGTCTTATATTCAAATCATACTGAGTAAAGATGTATTTTAGACTTTTGTGGTACGTGTACACCTCAAAATTATCTACCAATAAATAATTTCTTGAACAACGAAAATCATGAAAAACTACAGCCAACTCGAGATCATGAATTGCGTAATTCCTCTCTTATGGCCTTAACTACCGAGACCCGTATGCAAAAAATTGATCCCCCTGAATAGGCACTACTCCTAGCCTGATACCTGATGCATCATAGTACACAGTGTAACTCGTTCCTGGCTCTGGAAATATCTTTATCAACGCTGAAGTCAAACTTCCCTTCAACTCCTGAAATGTTGCGTCACAAGAATCTAACCACTCAAACATCACGCCTTTCTCATTCAATCCCATCATCGACACTTCTATGCATGAGAAGTCATGTAAAAAATTCTTATAGTAACCACCTATCCCCAAGAAACCCTACACCTCAAAAATGTTCATGGGATTCTCCCAGGTAATTTTTTCTCTTACCTTCTCTAGGTCCACAAATATTCCAATATCGTAGATTACATAACCCAGGAAGGGAATATAATTCATCCAGAAGTGGAATTTTGTGGGCTCAGCATATAACTGGTCCTCTCTCAATGTTTTCCAAACAATATCAACGTGTTGGGAATGGTTGTTTCGATTGTGAGAATTCAAAGAGATATCATCCACGAAAATAACCACAAAAGAATATAGGTATGGATGGAACACTCAGTTCATCATTGCCATAAAAACATTTAGTTAATTCGCGAGACCATACGGCATAACCATGTACTCATATAGTCTATACCTACTATGAAAGGTCGTACGGGGTATGTTTGTACGTCGAACACATACTTGATAACATCCTGACCTTAATTCAATCTTCAAGAACACTCGAGCTCCTCGAAGATGATCAAATATGTCATTTTTCTATGACAAGAGATATTAGTCTTTAATCATAAACTAGTTAAGATTTCGATATTCCACGCATAGTCAGAGGGTATCGTCCGCCTTCTTCTCAAAAAGGACCAGTGAACCACAAGGAGAAGTATTGGGTCAGATAAAACCCTTAGCTTCCAGATCTTACAACTACCCCTTAAGATCTTACAACTCCATCATATCCATCCTATATGGGGGAATGGATATTGGTGCATCTCCTGACACTAGATCAATAGTAAACTCCACCTCTCTGAATAGAGGTAAGACTGAGAAGTCGTCTAGGAAAACATCCCTAAAATTATCGACCACTGGAGGAAAGTCTACCAAACATATTCTTGGTCATCCAAATATAATCATACAATCTGGGATGTCATCCCACCTAGCCCACGATTCTAGGGTCCAACTCTGCTCACCTAGAAATCTCATTCACCCTTATGTAGAAACTCTCAGCCCTTTGATGATGTGAGAACCACTCGGTAGAAATATAAATCAACAAAGGCTCAAAAAGTACCCAACCAGTCCATTCTAAGAATGAAATCAAAGATCTTCATCTCTAAGACATAGAGGTTCCATAGAATGTGACACCAACCAATCACAAGGGTCACTCCTTGGACTAACGCACACCTGTCGTTCTAATCTCTAATGAAGTGTCTAGTGTCGTAACATAAGTAGCAAAATAAGAACAGATCTTAAGGCTTTCCACAATGGAGATAGATATAAAACTATGTGTAGCACCAGAATCAAAAAGAGTAGAATATACAAGAGAAGGGAGTAGGATATTACCTATGACAGTAGAAGGTCTGAGATCCTTCTCCTTCTGGGTCTATTGCACTGCATAAGTCTAACCTACATTGCGTCCATGAGACACTTCTTAGATACCTTGAGCTGACCCTCCCTGTTATCCCTGAGATCTTGGGGTCTGGATACCATGGCCATGACCACCGCCTTGGCCGGAACACCCTAACGTATTCCAGTTTCTAGAATTGTGAAGTCTATAAAGAACCTCTATCACTAGGCACTGATGTAAACATCCTATATAAGCATTGTAGATTGCCCATATTTTTGCAAGCTCAAAAATCAATTGGTTCCTTTGGGAATTGGGGAATCATATGCCCCAACCTACCACACTAGTAGCACCTCACCTGGATATTGGAAGAATGGTCTTGACATCTCATATCCCCGAAATAAAGATATTTATGATGCTTCTTTATTTTGGTTGAGGTAGTACTAGATCTTGATGCCAAACCGCCCTGGCTCACAACATTAGATTCCCACAAATTCGGCTTGGTAATCAGTGCCTAATTTATAATAGTAGAGACTGAATGCAACCTGAAGAAATTCACCTAGGATCAGATGTAAAACTTGTGACCATCCTCGAAATGTCTAGATTTCTATATGTCATCATCCATCAGAATAGGTGTGAATCGCTGAAGCTTAGTAAACCAGGTAGAATAATCCATAACGGATAGTGTGCCCTACTCCAGGTGCATGAACACTCAGCCTCAGTTGGCCCTCAACATCTAGAGAAAATAATAATCAAAGAAGGATGCCTAAAAGTCATCCCATTTCATATACCACTGACTCCCTGCTTGAGTGATAACATCCCACCTTCTCTTGGCAGAATCACGCATCATATAGTTAGTGAGATTGACCCTCCTTTCGAGAGTCATCTCTAGATGCTCGATGATAGTCAGCAATGATTCCATCCATGATTATATAGCCTTTGGTCTACTATCCCTGGAAAAAGTAGATAGATTCTACTAGTAGAATATACATGTCAGTTTTGCCATAAATTTTGTAGCCTACGGTGCTCCCTGGAAGGTATTCATGAACCTCACAGAACCTTCTCAGAACTGTGTGTCTGTACCCCATTCGGGAAAATGGCTGGTGCCACAGCTAGCACAACTGGAGTATCCATCAGTATCCCATGGCCCACCATTTCTGGAGTATGCTGATCACTTCTCTCCAGGAATACGGCTTGGGGTTATCGCATGGTAATGACACTACAAGGTCCACCACACACGCCTCAGTACCGCCTAAATGAAAAAGGAAAATATTACTCATAAGGGAAAGAACGTAACTGGTAAAGAAAATCATTCATGTTTTCCAAAATAGGGATACGTAGTGTGCTCTCCTAGGTATTTACATGGGAATGTATTTCTTCCCAACATTGTCGTGTAACACACCTCACACATGGTGTGTTACTCATGATTTATGGTGTGCACTTGAATTTTCCTCCCTTCTACACTGCTATAACTACACAGTTCTGTCGGTGTAAGACTACATGATCATGTTAACTATTGACATGGCATGTACTACTATGTTTTCCCACACCCTTTTCATTAGTCACATTGTTGGATACACGATCAACTTCCGCACAGTGTTTACTCCCATTACACAGCATGTCCTGGTCAAATCTCAACAACACGTGTTCCCTTCTCACATGACAGGTTATAGGGTCAAGGGCTACACAGCGTATACACATGGTACAAAGCGTGTTCTTCTTAAAACACAGAACACATTATTCCCCGAACAAGAAGAACACACAGACTGTTAGGCTAGAATACATGCCGCTTATACTATGTTTTTTTATAGAAACTCTAGATTGCTCAGATAACCCATTTTCTATAAAAAACACCAACCAGCGGGATGCCAAATTTCTATCCATGGGGGCCCATACTCCCCAATAATCAATGTTTAGCACCCAATCGAAACATATCATATTACAATTTTAGATAAAAATTTTAATCATGATCCACAAAAAAAATTCCAAGAGGGCCCATACACCTCAAGAACCCAATTTTTCATTCATTAAATCCAAACCAATGCACATACCAAGACACCTATCGCAACAACGGGCTTAGATATCACATAATCTATCATAATAACATTTGATAACATATGCATCCCAGATGGAATGGAATAATGAATGGAATGTGAATCTAAAAAGTGTCTATATAATGCATGATATGGAACATCATCATCTCATTTGGTTGAACTAAAATAGAACCCACAATTGAATAAATATTAATAATAGAAATAAAGTGTGTCACCCAACTGTGAAATTGAATCAACTGTAGTAGCTCAAAATCCAAATATCACAAGTCAATTTGAGGCAAATTGGGTTTTCATTATACGCAGGGTAGCTAATCTCGGGCACAACTAATTTCAAAATACATTTTTCTTATTATACCTATATATAGACTCTAAATAATAAGAGAAAGTAGAAAAGAAAATATCCTCTAATACTACTTTGTACCATCCTGGATCCGGATTCCACTAAACGGTGGCCCGTACTCGATTGGTCATGTAGCCTCAAGCGCATTTCCCCAAACACCATAGACTTTTGACTAGCATTGAGGGAATAGGCTATGATATTGGGGAAACTATGCCATCATTGGTAGAGTGTAACATATTAGAATAAATAGTAACAAATAACCAAAGAAGTAAAAAAAATTCAACTGAAGTAAACAAAAGAATACTGAAAGATCAAGTTAACTAGAAGGAATGTAATATAAAAATGATGAAGCATGTCACATGTTATAAAAAAATAAAAATATGATACATAGAAATCAAGTACAATAAAATACCCAACATATGGGAAAAAAATGAAACTTATCAGCATCACAAGACTTGGATTGGTCCCATGCTCTTCTTCTCCTAAGCCTTAATCAAGTACCTGTATAGGGTACCTTACCCCTATAGACACCTGCATCAGTATCGTCTATTTGGGCCCAAAATCATGACCCAAACAGGGTGTGAGAAATTAATCCTATTAGGAAACCTCCAACAGTATATTCCAATCTGTCAATGAGTATATGTAACAGTTATGTATTGTAATGACATGCAGTAAACTAGTTGGCACTCGAAAGTAAAAAATCTTACAAGTACTATTATTCATTTATAGAGTTTACTATTTTCATTACTAGTTAATTTAATTGAAGTATTTAGGTCTCGTAATTTGTCCTAATCTAGAAATTCCCTATAGAAAAGTAAGAACAATAGATGTCTCAGAAGACCTTCTAACAAGTTAGTAAAGTCTTAATCACATCCTGTGTTTTGGGTTGGTAGATGTATCATAATTCAATCCACTAAATCATTTATGAATAAAATGAGTCTATTTTGGAGATTCCCTAGTTGAAATTCAAGTATCACTATAGGTGTAATTATACCGACATCCTACAAGTCTATTCTGGGTGGTCCAACTAGGGATCCCTGAGTATCACTCTTGATGTTGGTATAAGTTCAACAAATTCCGTCATCAATGGTCCTACTAGGGAACCCCAAGGTATCACTCTATGTGTAAAATAAGATTATATAAATTTAGTATGTCCCTGGAAGCCCTACTAGGAATTCCAAGTGTCACTAATGACATATAAATCAAAATACTTTCGAGTCTGTCCATGAAGTTCTAATCTAAACCTGTGTATCCCCCAAGGTGCAAGGTACAATATTCATGAGATTACTTTTATGGAATTCTAATCTGAACCAATGTATCACCCAATTTTATTTACCATTTAATAATTAAAATTCAATAAAACCATTTTAATAAGTAAACACATGGCATAGAAAATGAGAAGACACAATCCCAAAACCAAAATCAAACACTTACAATTTTTACACAATTGCAATTCCAAATAATAATAAAGTTCATTTTAAACAACCCAAAAAGGGAAAACAATGGCATTTCCATGGACATTATAGGCCAAAACGACTATAAAATATTCATTCAAGGGAAACTCACCTACATGGTGGCCCTTAATCAAGAAATAATGCTAAACATTCATTAATTCATTGAATTAATTTCCAGGACAATGTTATGTAATAATAAGGATCAAATTCCATTCATGGAGACGCCCTATACTAGGGAACATGACACAAAAACACATATAAACAACTCAAAAATTAATGAGATGCACGAGACAACCTACCTCGATGTCGTACAATAAATATACTCTGACTCTTTCCCTTGAATCGACCTTGAACGATGTAGATCTATAAAAATGGGAAAACCATTCAACCCTAAATAACTTCCTTGTGAATAGTAATTAGGAAGAACAGATCATGAAGAAGAAATAACTTAATAATTCCGTTCAAACGAGACTGAAGAAGAAAGGATCGGTGTTCAGATTAAGTTTTAGGAGAAAAATTAAGCATCAACCACCTTGTTCTTCAACCCGGGAAGTCTCTTGTCCAAATGAGGAGAAATCGAGGCTACTGCTTGTTTTATGCTGAAATACATTGGTACACGGTGTGTATATCCATATACATGGCATGTATCTCATTTTACTATTCATAGTTTCGCTGACTTACATTACACATCCCACACTGACCTGCCGACATGACTACATGGCATGTATCTGGAAGTACACAGCGTGTAGTGGGTTTTTCTTCTCTCCCATGCCATCATTCTCACACGCCATGTATCCTAATCCTACAAGGACTTACTAAATAGTGTGTATATAGAATAACATGGGGTGTAACTCAAAAACAACCATTTTCCAAGTTTCACCTTGTTTTTCCTAAAATAAATCATGTAAAAATGGATAGAAGAATATTGTACCTCAATATAAGAATTGGGTTCTTACACCCTACTCCGCCTACCGTTGTGCCACCCATCACGACCTCTAGGATTTTCCCGGCTCTGCCTCCCATTGCGCCTCACATCACGGCCTCCCGATTCGGTTGGGCCCCACATATCACAGTCCCGACATCATATCTTGGTGACACAAGGCTTTTCTCCTCGAAGGAGACCCTCCCACCTGTGGCCCTCCAGTGGTGTCCCTCACCATGGCACACTCCCAACCTCCCAGCTCATGACCTCCTTGACCTACCCTCCCCAGTATCATACAACCCCTTCTTCCCTATCATCGCGACGCCCATACCACCTCTCCAGGTGCTTCCCATTCTCATCGCCCACTCTCATCCCCCCAACGTGTGATGAAACTCCTGTACGATCTCATGGCCCCCGCTCTCCATGTGGAAACCCAGTGTTGATCATCGCCTCTGTCCCACCAAACCCCTACCTAGTGGTTGGTCGACCCTCCTACCCTCCAATGCTCTGTGTCCTCTCCCAACCTTTACTCTCTCAGTGACTCCCAGTTCCACTCCCCTCATCAAATCTTGGACCTGGCCTTACAATGGAAGACTCTATTCTACAACCGCTTATTACAACCTCCACCCGCCTAGTCAATGAGTAGAACAATTCCACCAATTTCTATGCCTAGTGGAAGAATATTCAAATGTCACTATAATGCATGCACGTTGATTCCCACCTCGAGGATCCTCCGCCCCTACCTTCTGATCTAAAATACCACCCATGGAATCTTTCCGATAGTATAATCTTTTCCTTGTTGGTCAATTCCATGGACCACTCTATCAAAGATGTCAACTGGACAGCCAACATGGTTAAGTAACTCTAGGATTCCTTAAATATATTTTATTCTGAGAATAATAATTTGGCTCATATCTCCAATCAATTACAGCACCTGTCCCTCATCATCGAGTAAGCCCGTCCATTTCTGATGTACTTTCTAGAATTGAAGGCACTACGAGATGAATTGATTGAGTTATGGCACATTCCATAGACATAGAAGGAAGCATTGGTCAAACAAGACCAATTATGCCTCTTCATACTCCTCCATAGCCTCAACCTGGAGTATGTGATGACTGCTATGGAGATGCTTTCCATCCCATCTTCACTAGAGATTCAATATGTGTATCATCCCTTTCGGAAGGATCATCAGGAACTTGTCCCACCCACCCCTATCAATGATCACACTTCCCTCATGGGTCATGGTAGTGGATGTTCCTCAGACACTCATGGACTTGGTCATGGGGAGAGTCATCCTAATCCTCTATATCAGCATTGTGGCAAGCTCGGCCACCTGATCGACAGTTATTGGGCCCTTCAAGGTTGCCAATCTACGCAACTAAATTAGGGTCAGACTGTAGTCCATGATTCTTCCCCATAAACTATATCTCTTAATTCAACTCTGTAACTCTCCATGTATGAGCTCCAGATGATTCGTGAACATCAAGCCACCTCCCTACCATGTTCTTATTCGACATATATTTCCCACTCTAGAGGTTTCCCTGCTTTTTTCTGTCATCACTCCCATACCTAGTTTCTTGACTCAAGTGCATCTGATCATCTAACTAGTGGTGGAGGTATGTTATCCATATATTTTCCATATATTGGTTCCTCAACCATCACTATCGTGGATGGTTCCACTATACCCATTGCGAGCTTTGGTGCCTTCTCCCATGGCTTCATCTACCCACCTGCCATCTATGGAACATGTACCAAATAGTCCTTTTAACATTCTATCCATTAGTAAGTTGAAAAAATATTTTAACTATAGTGTTATCTTTACATAATCTCTTATTTTGTTTTAGGAGTGGAGGAATAACCATGAACTTAGTAGAGGCCCTCTTTGGCATGGGGTGTGCATGTTAAATGGATCCACATCAGTCACATTCAAATCTGTCTCTACTCATTCCTTGGACCTTCTGTAACATCGCATGAATTTATGAGAAATATTGTTTTTTATTTCATTGATATCTTGAGTTTTACCCTACACCATGATTAAGTTTCACTATATGAAACATCATATTATCTTACAGTATATACAACAATATACTTTTCTTGTTTTGCACACAATTTCAAGTTCTTTTATTAAAATTGATTTCATGCAACAATGAGTATAGATTTTCTTCAATGTATAAATGAACTAAGTTTTTATTATGTTATAAAAAACACCAAAATAATCATTCACTACGCACAACACTTACTTCGCTTTCATTACACGCAGGAGTGACCTTCCTCGATAGCTTGCGTTTTACGTGATACCAAGTTTCACTAAACAATGATATATTATTAAAATAATATTCTTTAATTGGATATAAACTAGGTGTTATGAATATTATTAACCACATATTGAATTTTATAACATTATCATTCATCTTACACATTTTATTGAACATGGTATGAGAATAAAATGATTTTTTAGATAAAAGAAGTAATTTTCAAAAAATGATGTTTTACCGCCTTTTGATGGGGCACCCATTTTAAATCTAGTTTTTGAGACTTTTATAAGTTATATTTGACAAGATAAACTACTTATTTTATGTGGTGAATAAAAAATTACTTTGGTTAAAGTTTTATATTTTTCTGATAACTTTCATATTTTGATGAATAGTGAAAATATGCTAAATTTTAATTGAAAATAAATTTTTTCATAGAAATAATTTTTATGGTTAAAATATATTATTGAATGATTTTAATGTTTAAATAGAATATATTTTTGTAATTTATGACAATTTAATAATTTTACATTGAATTCATATGTAAAAACATTTCAATCTTATGTAATTTTTTAAACAAAAACCCATTTTTTCGAAAATGGTATGAATTTTAAATTAATTACTGCAACTTAGGTATTCTGAATTTAGAAAAATTGATTCAATATTTAGAATAATAAGGTTCAAATTGTATAAATATGCCCATTTTTTAACATTGTGAATAGTAACTTTAGTAATTATTTTATTTACCATGGTTAAAAGGTAAATATATTAAATAAGGGTAACAAATAATATTATAATAATATTAAATTACACTAAAATAAGTCCAAATCCTTTTGGATGAGATATTTCCGACCATGGATATCCATGGGGAGATTTTTCAAGCCCATGAATTCACATGGATGTGAAAATGAAAATTTATAAGAATTAACTAAAAGTAAAGATAATTATAACTTAAATATATATCTTTTACTAAATCAATTTTAATAGAGGGTTATATAACTGATATCTATGTATATATACAGTCATCAAGAATATAAAAATATTTCCTATATCATCATATTTTATTTATAATTTTTAGATATTATATAAATAATTTTATTTATGACACAAATATTATGTAGTGATTACCTCATTAATGAAAGATTCAAATAAATGAATTTATAAATATTAAAACAAAATTGGTTATTTTGATATCATCCACATATTTTATGGATGAAATTGACATATTATATTTTATTTAATTCTTTATCTTTGATGTAATAAAGTGTTTATGGATTTTTAAAAAATCAAGTATTAATAGTGTTCAAATTTGACACAATTCATAACAAAAAACATAAAATAGTTTATTCAATGATATTAAATTCCTAAAAATCTAATATTATTCAAAATGGTTAATATATCTCCAAATATTTCATAATTAACTTATTTTTGGTCGTTTCACATGATTTGGTAGTTTCATTAACCCAGATTGCCTAAATTACTTGATATCACAATAAGATTAAAAAGGGTAGAATAAGGGTAAAACCAAAACGATAAGGCTAAAAAAATATTCCATACTTTAAAAAAAATTATTGGATGAGGGTTATTAAAAACAAAATCATCTTATATTATAAATAAATAATTTATGGACCATTTTAAATCCAAATAATATTTATAATAAATTAATAATTTGGAACACTCCTAAAGTTCACCTCTATTCTCTTATAAAAGGGCACCACCTCCCTCTCCTATTCACTCTATTTTGAGAAATAAATTTCGAAAAAAACCTGACCATTTATCTTATAAACTTCCCTAGTTACATTCTAGAGGTTCTGGTCTTCTCAAAAACCCAACTCTATTGCTGTTAGAGGAAATTTAAATGAGGCACATCGAAGAAGAGGTAATCTATTCTACTGATTCTTTCATATTTATTTATTCTTATACTTGATCATATTTAGTTGTTTCATTATAAATTAATAACATCATAATCACTCATATATTGATATGTTATTATAAATATGAAACAAACCTATTTCACTTTCTATCCATCCTATGAAATATGAAATCACTATGCGTGTGTACATACAGATTACCGTCTCCACACCATGGTGTAATCTATTTTTCACCACCACCATACTTGGATGGGTATAATAGTGTAAATAATAAATATATATGATTATTAAAACATGATACTAATTTCGTGATATTATACACCAACCACTTCAATACTGTTCAACAACTATGGGAATGTTATCATCACTCGTTCATACGTACGGCTTATCGTCTGTGCGACACAATGAGAATCAATCTCCACGTTAACCATAAAAGAATGATTATAAAGTTTATAGAATAAATAATCATGAAATTTAGGACATCAAAATGAAACTATATATATATATATATCATTCAATTCAATAATGAAACGAAAACAATATTCATGCGTACGTACAACCTACTGTCTCCATGAACGGTGTATTCCATTTCTTTTATCTATCTTTTATATATATTTATATACTGAATATATATAATATATAAATCATGTTCAACATTATACAAATAATAAAATCATGATATATTTAATAATATCAATAATAAAAATTTAAAACATGTATGATAAATAAAATAATTATTACCCAAAATATTGCTTGAACATGGAATTGACAAATGAATGGGTAATCTAAAGTCGTAAGTGAATCATATATTATATCATAAATATTATTATGATTTTGTTAAAATTTAATAATATGTTTAAATCTACTATATATATTTTTCGGACACCTAATGAAAAAATCGAACCTAAGGTAAGGGATAACTTTTCCAATCTCGTTTTATTTGAGATTGTTTATTCGTAAGTATATACTAGGTATATAATTATCATCCATGTCCATGATTTCTAAAAATATTCTCATAAAACTTGTACAATTATTCTATGTATGATTAATGTCTTTTTTAATCTTTTTTAATTTTACTACATGGTTTTGAAATCATTTTTCTTTTGTTTACCATACGAGGTGCTTTTTGACTATTCCATCAAAAGTACAAGGAAAATATTTTTTATAACTTATATAGCATGAACCGGTTTTTACAGCTTCATAACACCTTATATCCATGAATATTCGTTTAAATTTTTACAACTGTATTTTCAACTCAACTATTTTATTTTAAAATTTCATGACATTTTGTAAAGAGAAAATATTTTTGAAGAAGAAAGGATATTTTCTTCATGAATTACGTTCAAGTGTTTTATCAAAATTATTCTCCATCTAAGATAACATAGGGTTGTGTCTCTATCCCTATTATTACATTTATTTTATTTTTATTATGATGGAATTATTTTTATGATGTCCTTTTATCTTATATATTGTGTTATGATGAAATGATGTTTAAGAATCCCATTTTATTTCATGGTTTATGCTATGATGAATGATTAAAGTTTTTGAGGAACATATCAGAATGACTTAATTATGAGATGGGTGGGACATATATATCCCTCCAATTCATTGGGTAAAGAATTATATCTCATGATATAGAGATTATTGTAATGTAAATTAAATATGGTTCAGTAATACATGGTTGGAATGGCAAGTAAACCTGTTTCAGTAAGGGACTTTTTCCACTATGATGGTCTTGGAAACAATGCCTTGGAAACATTGAACTCATATTATGTGCTTATTAGTTTTCCACAATTTCATGTTTTATGATATTGATATTATTTCATGGTTATTGTTCCTTGATGATCTATTCCATATGTACTACCAAGATTTATTTCATGACTCAAGATTTTCATGTTAAATTTTATGTTCATGTCTTTAAATTCAAATATTTATGGTTTGTTTTATGTTCTCGATGTTTACCATTACTGATAATTTTTGCTCACCCTTTTTATGTTTTCTTTTCCGCGGGATATAAAGAAAGGTTTTAGGTAAGAAAACAAAACAGAAAGATCTTTGTGGAAGATGTTGAAGATCTTTCATCATGATTAGAAGATTATGATCAGAGTTTCCAAAGACAGTAAACTAATACGGTCCTTGGGTGTCCTTTTTAATCATGTATTAAGTATTCTGAAAAGTAAATGTAATTTCCATGTACATCTAGCTAGGATCTCTACAGTTGTTATCCGAGAAAAGGTTTAGTCAAACTTTGGAAACTATGATACAAAAACATCTGTGAGATTCCTTGATATATTTATATGGTATGTCTAGGGATGTCCCTGAGGTTAATTATGATTATAGGTTACAGTTCTAGAATCATGGTAATGATTGTGGATTAAACCTAAGATGTTAGAAATTTAAAGTACTCCACCTTGATTATGTTGGTTTCCTAGTATGATTTTTGCCTCTCGCACTATTTTTCCTGGGTTTTAGACAATCGTTGGAACCTGATGGAACTGTGTTAATGATCAACACATCGGGTAATGCAATGATTGTTCTTCTGAACAACCAAATGTTATGGTATATGGAATGCAAGATTTTGTTGCTATACTTACACAATCTATGAATCATTCTGGACTCCAAAGTGAGCAGAGAAGGGAACAACATTTTATTGAATCCTTTATTAGGCAACATCCACCTTCTTTTAGTGGGTCTTCTGATCCACCTTTTGCTAAAAAAATGGCTCAGTACCATCGAAAAGATATTATCCATCCTTTACTATTTGGAACATGAAAATGTCATTTTTGTTGTCTATCATTTAGAAAGTAAAGTAGACCAGGGGTAGAATCTATTTAAGAATACAAGGAAAGAATATAGAATTGAATCCAAGGATTGGAATGAGTTCAAGAACTTATTTCTCAATATGTTCTACACTCTAATTCATCAAAAAAATAAAGGGTTTTTCTTAAGCCTAATAAAAAATATGTTGAATCTATTGGTACATACATGGATAATTTTACAAAACTTACAAGGTATGCTTCTGGATTTATCATCCTACCTGAATGTAAATTTGATCGATTATTTAGTGGATTAAAACCAAGTCTTTTAAGGGAATTAGAAATAAGAGAATTTTGTATCTATGAAGAGATTGTACATTGTGTTATAAATGAAGAATTGGAAGTTTTTGTTACATATCCATCTCATGGTTTTGATAAGAAACGAAAGATGGAGTTCAAGGGAAAATCTCAAAACAATGGTGAAAAGAAGATAAATGTATCCTTATACTCAATGTGTGGAAAGAAGAATGGATTATATTTCCTTAAAAGGACTATAAAATGATTCATGTGTGGAAATGAATCTAATCGAGATGTTGAGTGCGAAGTAATGGGAAATTTGTTTAATGATTTGAATAGAGAAAATACTACATAGAACACACCACCAACACTTCAATTCTATAAGTGAAAGGAAATGGGGGATTATGCACACCAACTCCCAAATCCAATGGACAATGATGATCGAAATCAACAACCTATTAATGAAAAATAAAAAATTAACTCACATGTGATCACTATTGGTGAGGTTGAGTATGAAAACGAAGTAGTGAAATGATTAAGTGTTTATGTAATGGGATTTCAAAATAGTGTTGTGGAATCTCATTTATAGTATTATGGAATATTGGAATATCTATGTATTAGTCTATTATGGTTTTCCATAGTTATATGGTACCTATAAGCATGAAAAGTTACTGAAATATTTTTGGGAAGAAGATGATATGCGCATAATGAAAGGATAAGAAGAAGATAATAGGTTTGATAATATTAATGATCTCATGACTGATGAAAGGACAAAGTGATATCATTGTTTGAGTATATAGAATTTTTGGAAAATTTGTTGTGTAGAAAAGTCAATTTTAATATAGTGCATCTTGTCACTAAGGTTCTATGGTAATTTATTTTATTATCATATTTCAAGAGAATACATGATTAAGGTATTTAGGTGTTTGGATTGTGAAAACCATGAACTGCCAAATGCGATATGGGAAAAAAATGATAAGTCGATTTAGCTCACCTCCTTCTAAATTTTTATATTTTATGTTTTTGTAATCTTTTCCATTTATGGGTAGTATAATTTATTTTCTAGTTGAGGTTTGTTAGATTAATGTATTATGTCATTATAGGTGGACTTATGCGTATTTAATAATATGTTCTATCCTTTTTGATGGTCTAGATGGAATGAACTGTCATTCTATCATATGATCTTCTAACACTTGAATAATGACAAATTAAACCTCATTTCTTTAAATAAGAGATGATGTGGAAATTGTTTAGGGAATGACCAAGGGTGATATAACACTGAAATCATGTAAGTATTTCTTCTTATGAAAAAAGTGTTCAACTTTAGGGAAATAATCTTGAAGAACATAAATTTTATCCTATTACCCTCTTATCCGATGAATCAGATGGTCCCTTAAATCATCATATACTTATGGATTTTTGGAAGTAAACTTTCTCCAAATTGTATTCTCTATCACGATCCATCATATTTTGATGATTAGATTTCTCTTCCATATCCTTGTTTTCACTTCTCACCTATGTTATCCTATGTGGAAACCCAACGATGAGTTAATTTGGGTAAAAATTACATTTATATCATTCCTTTTTAAAATTCTATCTTAGTATCCCTTTTTATGATGTGGGTTCCCATGAAAGAAACATTCAAGTAGAAAACCATTTATAACCCCAAGGAATTTTGAGGGAGAAATTAATTTTAAGGGGGTAGAATTTGACCCTCAGTTATTTTATGAGATAGGTTATTTTTAATTTCATTGATGTCTTTTGTTGTATTCTACACCAAGAATAGCTTTCACTATAGTCAACACTATATTATCTTACTATATACGCAACAATATACTTGGCTTCTATTGCACACAATTTCATGTTCTTTTGATAGAATTTATTTCACACAACACTGAGTATAGATTTTTTTTCAATGTATAAATGAACTAAGTTTTGTATTATGTTATACAAAACACCAAAGGAATCATGCACTATTCACAAAACTGACTTGGATTGTGTTACACACAAGAGTTACCTACCTCGGTAGCTTGCATTGTAGGTGATACCGAGTTTCAATAAACAATGATATATTATTAAATTATTAATATTTAATTGGATATAAACAATGAATTTTGAATAATATTAACCACATTTTGAATTTTATAACATTATCATTCATTTTACACATTTTAAAGAACATTTTAGGATAACGAAATTATTTTTTTGGATAATAGAAGTATTTTTCAAAAACTGTAGTTTTACCACCTTTTGATGGTGTACCCATTTGAAATCTAGTTTTTTCACAATTTTATAAGTTATATTTTCCAAGATAAACTTCTTAATTAGAATCTGCACATAAAAAATTACATTTGATAAATTTTTGATATTTTTACGACAACTTCCAGATTTTGACAAACAGTGAAAATTTGGAAGATTTTAATTGAAAACAATCATTTTCATTGAAATAATTTATATGGTTAAAATATATTACTTAATGGTTTTAAAGAATAAATAGAATATATTTTTATATTTCAAGACAATTTAAGTCATTTTCATTAATTATAATTTGAATTCATATGTAAAAACATTTCAATCTTTTGTAATGTTTTTAACAAAAACTACTTTTTCAACAATGGAATTAACGTTAAATTAATTACTAAAACTTCTGTGTTTTGAATTTGAAAAAATGTATTCCAAATTTTGAATCAGAAGATTCAAATTGTGTAAATTGGTGTTTTTTATTTTTGAATGTTATGAATAGTAAATTCTGTAATTATTTTATTTACCATGGTTAGAGGGTAAATCTAATAAATAAGGGAAAAAATAATATAATAAAAATATTAAATTTCCATAACACATGTCCTAATACTATTATATGAGACATTTTCAAACATTCGCATCCTTGGGGAGATTTTGGTACCCCATGGATTCACTTGGACGTGAAAATGACAATTTATAGGAAGTAATTTAAAGTAAAAATAATTAAAACCTAAAAAAATATCTTTTACTAAATTGATTTTAATAATGGGCCATATAACTCATATCTAATGATATATGTATTCATTATAAATATGAAAATATTTAATATATTATGGTATTTTATTTATAATTTTTAGGTATTATATAAATTGTCAAATTTATGACACGAATATAATGTTGTGATTACCTCATTAATGAAAGATTCAAAAAATTGAATTTATAAATATTAAAAAATTAATAATTTGGTTATTTTTATGACATCTAAGAATTTTATGGAATAAATTGACATATTATCATTGATTTAATGCCATATCTTAGAAGTAATAAAGTGTTTATGAATTTTTAAAAAGTCGAGTATGAATACTGTTCAAAATTGACACAATTCATAACTTAAGACCTAAAATAGTTTATTAATTGATTTTAAATTCCTAAAAATATAAGATTCAAAAAAATGGTTAATTTAAGTTTAAATATGTCATTAATAACTTTTTTTGCGTCGTTTCTCATTGTATGGTAACTACATTAACCCATAATGTGTAAATAACATGATATCACGGTAAGAGTAAAAAGGGTAAAATAAGAGTAAAACAAAAAAGATATGGAAAAAAATCATAAAAACTTTTTAAAAAATTATTTTTTGATGGGTATTCAAAACAAAATAATTTTCTCTTATAAATAAATAATTTATGGACCATTCTAAATCTAAATATAATTTATAATAAATTAATATTCTAGAATATTCCTAAAGTTCCCCTCTCTGCTCTTATAAAAGGGCACCTCCTCCCTCTCCACTTCACTCCATTTGATCCTTAAAGCCCAGCCAAATATGCTCATTTATCATCTAAACTTCCCTAGTAACATTATAAAGACTATGTTCTTCTCAAAAGTCCAACTCTAGTGCCCTAAGAGGAAATTTAAAGGAGGCACGTCAAGGAAGAGGTAATATCTACTACCGATTCTTTCAAAATTATTTATTAATATACTTAATCTTCATTAGTTGTTTCATTGTAAATTAATAAAATAAGAATCACTCGTATAATTATATGTTATTATATATATGAAACAACCCTATTTCACCTTTTATCCATCCTATGAAAAATGAAATCACTACGATTGCGTACGTACGGATTACTGTCTCCACGTCGTGGTGTAATCTATTTTTCACCCCCACCTTACTAGGATGAGTATAATGGTGGAAATAATAATTATATATGATTATTATAAATTTATACTAATTTTTTGATATTATACTACAAGCACTTCAATACCATTCAACAATTATGGGAACGATATCGCCGCTTGTGCGTACGTACGGCTTACCATCTCTATGACGGGATTAGATTCATTCTCCACGTTAACCATTAAAGAGTGATTATAAAGCTCATATAATAAATAATCATGAAATATATGAAATAATAATTCTACAATATTTATGTTTATATATATATATTTCATTCAATTTAGTAATGAAACAAAAATAACGTTCATGCATATGTATGGCCTACCTTCTCCATGAACGGTTTATTCCATTTCTTTTATCTATATTTTATATATATTTATATAATGAATATATATAATATATAAATAATTTTCAATAGTATGGAATTAATTAACTCATGATATAAGTAATAATATTTATAATAACTATTCAAAACATGTAAGATAAATAAAACAATTATTACCCAAAATGTTGCTTTATCATAGAATTGACAAATGAATGGGTGATATAAAGTCGTAAGTGAATCATATATGATATAATAAATATTATTATGGTTATGTTACAAGTTAATAATATTTTAAACCCAATATATAGGAGTTTCAGACACATACCAAAGAAATCGGACCTAAGGTAAGAGATAACTTTTCCAATCTCGTTTTATCTGAGATTGTTTATTCGTAAGTATCTACTGAGTGAGGTTATATTTATCATCAATGTCCATGTTTTCTAAAAATACTCTCATAAAATGTTGACAATTATTCTATGTATGTTTAAAGTCATTTTTACCCATTTTGACTTTTACTACATGGTTTGGAAATAATCTTTTTTTGTTTACCATACAAGGTATTTTTGACTTTTCTATCAAAGGCACGAGGAGAGTGTTTTTTATAACTTATACAGCATTAATGGGTTTTTACATCTTAATAATGCCTTATTTCCATGAATATTAATCTACACTTTTACAAGTGTATTTTCAACTCAATTCTTTTCTTTAAAATTTCATGACATTTTGAAAAAATAAAACATTTTTTAAGAATAAATTATATTTTCCTCATTAATTAAGTTTATGTGTTTTGTTAAGATTATCCTTCATCTAAGATGACATGGGATTTTGTATCTACCCCCATTTTTACTTTTATTTGAACTTTTTAGGATGGAATTATTTTTATGATGTCCATTTAACTTATATGGATTATGTTATGATGAAATGATGGTTAAGAATCACATTTTATTTCATGGGTTATGTTGTGAATAATGATTTATGTTTTTGTGGAACATGTAAGAATGATTTAATTAAGAGAGGTGTGGGACCTATATATACCTCTAATTCATTGGGTAGATATTTATATATCATTATATAGACATGACTAGAAGGACAAGTAAATATGTTTCAGTAAAAAATCGCTAGAACGGACAGTAAACCCGATTCAGTAAGGGAGTTTGTCCACTATGGTGGTCTTGGCAACAATGCTTTGGATACTAAGGAAATCATATTATGTTCTTATTAGTTTTCCAAAATTACATGTTTTATTACATTGAAATTATTTCATGGTTAATGTACATTGATGATCTATGCGTTATGTATTTCCAAGATTTATTTTATGACTCAAGATATTGATGTTTATATTTCATGTTGAAGTTTTTACATTCAAATCTTTATGGTTTGTTTTATGTTCTCCATGATTACCCTTACTGAGGATTTTTGGTCACCCTTTTTATGTTTTCTTTTCCCCAGTATATAAATAATGGGTTTAGGTAGGAAAACAAAATGGGAAGATCTTTAGGGGAGATGTTGATGATCATTCACCATGATTAGAAGATTGTGATCCGAGTTTCCAAAGACACTAAACTAATACAGTCTTTGGGCATCTGTTTGGGTCATGTATTAGTTATTCTACATAAGAAATGAAATTTCCATGTACATCTAGCTAGGGTATCTATAGTTGGTATCTAATCAAAGGTTTAGTCAACCTTTGGAAACTAGCATGCGAAAACTTTTGTGAGATCCCAAGAGATATTTTTAAGGTATATCTAGGGATGTCCCTTAGGTTAAGTATGATTATAGGTTAAAGTCCTAGAATTATGGTAACGATCATGGGTTAAACCTAAGATGTTAGAGATTGAAGGTACTCCCCCTTGATTATGTTTTTTTCCTATTACGTTTTTTTCCTCTCACACTATTTGTGGGGTTTTAGATTATGGTTGGAACCCAAAATAACTGTGTTAATGATCAATGCATTGGGAAATGAAGTGATTTTCCTCATAAACAACAAAATGTTATGGGATATGGAATGAAAGATCTTATTTTTATACATACACAAGAAATGAATCATTATGGACTCCCAAGTGATAAGAGAAGGGAATAACATTTTATTTATTCCTTCATGAGGCAACTTCCACCTTCTTCCAGTGGGTCTTCTGATCCACTTGTTGTTGAAACATGGATCAGTACAATTAAAAATATATTTTACATACTTCACTGTTTAGAACATGAAATGTTCATTTTGGATTTCTATCTTTTAGAAGGTGAAGCAGACCAGTGGTAGACTCTAATTAAGAATACAAGGCAGCAAGATGAAGTGGAATTCATGGAATGGGACAAGTTCAAGACTTATTTCTCAATAAGTACTTCCCTCATATTCATCAAAAAAAATGGAAAAGGATTTCCTTGAGCTTAATCAAAAGTATGATGAATATATTGGTATTTATGAGGTAAATTTTACAAGACTTGCAAGGTATGCTTCTGGCTTTATCATCCAACCTGAAAGTAAAGTTGATCGATTGTTTAGTGGCTTAAAACCCATTCTTCAAAGGTAATTAGCTATAACAGACTTTAGTAGCTATGAAGAGATTGTGCATTGTGCTATCAAGGAAGAGCTGGAAGTTTGTGTTACATATCCGTCTAATGGTTTTGACAAGAAAATAAATATGGAGTTCGATGGAAAATCTCAAAACAATGCTGAAAAGAAGATAAATGATTCCTTATGCTCAAATTATGGAAAGAAGCATGGAAGATATTGTCTAAAATGTACTAGAAAATTTTTAAAGTGTGGAAAATAAGGTCATCGAGCTGTTGAGTGCTAAAGTAATGGGAAAAAGGTTTCTAATGATGTGAATGAAGAAAATACTATAGAGAACATAGCACCAACATTTTAATTCTATAAGAGAAATGAAATGGGGAATAGCGATAACCAATGCCCTAATCCAAGGGTTAATGATGATCGACATCAATAACCTCTTCAAGAAAAAGAAAAATGGAAGTCACATGCGATCACTACTGGTGATGTTGAGTAGGACAATTAAGTAGTTGAATGATTAAGTGTTTATGTAATGGGATTTTAAAATAGTGTTCTGGAATCTCATTTATAGTATTATATAATATTGGAATATCTATGTATTGGTGTATTATGTCTTTCCATAATTATATGGCCTTGGTAACCATGAAAAGTTATTGAAATATTTTTGGAAAGTAGATGATATTCACATAATGAAGGGATAAAGAGAAAATAATATTTTTAATAGTATTACTGAGCTCATGACGGATAAAAGGAAAAAGTGATATCATGGTGTGAGTATATAGATTTTTTGGTATATTTGGTGTGAGTAAAGAGTTAATTTTGATAGAATGTATGTTGTCACTAACGTTTTGTGGTAATTTATTTTATTATCATATTTCAAGATAATACAAGATTAAGGTATTTAGATGATTGGAATGTGAAAAACAAGAACTACAAAATGAGATATGGGAGACAAATGTTATGTAAATTTAGTTCACCTACTTTTAAAGTTTTATATTTTCGGTTTTTGTAATGTTATCCATTTATGGGTAGTATAATTTATTTTCTGGTTGATTTTTGTTATATTAGTGTATCATCTCACTATAGTTACACTTAGGCATATTTAATAATCTGTTCTAGCCTTTTTTTCAAACTGATGGAATGACCTATCATTCTATCATATGATCTTCTTGGCTTGTGTTGTACACAATTTCATGTTCTTCTGATAGAATTTATTTCACGCAGCACTGAGTATAGATTTTGTTCAATGTATAAATTAACTATGTTTTTAATATGTTATAAACAACACCAAAGTAATCTTGAACTACACACAACACTTACTTAGATTGCAATACAGGCAAGAGTGACCTTTCTTGATAGCTTGTGTTGTACGTGATTCTGAGTTTCACTAAACAATGATATATTATTAAAATATTATTATTTAATGGGATATAAACTTTTCATTATGAATAGTATTAAACACATTTTTAATTTTATAACATTATCATTGATCTTACATATTTTATAGAACATGCTATGAGAACAAAACTATTTTTTCGGATAAAAGAATTATTTTTCAAAAAATGCACTTTTACCACCCTTTCATGGAGCACCCATTTTAAATCTAGTATTTGACACCTTTATAAGTTACATATTACAAGATAAACCAATTTTTTAGAAGAAGGACATAAAATTTTACTTTGGATAAATTTTTTATATTTTTCTAATAACTTTCATATTTTGATGAATAGTGAAAATATGCTATATTTTATATGAAAACAACTTTTTTCTTCAAAATAATTTATATGAATAATATATATTATTGAATGGGTTTAAATTTTTTAAAAAATATATTTTTTTATATTTTAAGACAATGTATGTTATTTTCATTAATTTTATATTGAATTCCTATGTAAAAAAAGTTTAGTTTTTGCAATGTTTTAAAAAAACCTATTTTTTCGACAATGAGATTAATTTTAAATTAATTACTAAATATTAAGTATTTTGAACATGGAAAATATATTCCATATTTAGAATCATATTTTTCAAATTGTGTAACTATTTACCTTTTATTTTTTAGCATTATGAACAGTAACATCAGTGATTATTTTATTTACCACAGTTAAAGGGTAAATTAAGTAAATAAGGGTAAAAAATAATATTATAATAATATTAAATTACCAAAAAACATTTATTAATCTTATTTGATGAGATATTTACTACCCTAGGAATCCTTGTGGCGATTTGGGGACCCCATCGATTCACTTGGATGTGAAAATGACAATTTATAGAAATTAATTTAAAGTAAAGATAATTATATCCTAAATATAAATCTTTTACTAAATCAATTTTAATATAGGGTTATATAACTGATCATTGTGTATATAAATAGTCATTAGAAATATAAAATTTTTTCCTACATCATGGTATTTTATTTATAATTTTTTATAGTATATATAAATGTTTATTTATGACATAAATACTTTGTAGTGATTACCTCCTTAATGAAATATTCAAATAAATGAGTTTAAAAATATTAAAAAAATTATTATTTAGTTATTTTGATTTCAACCACAATTGTATGGATGAAATTGACATATTTTATTTTATTTTATACCTTATCATTTAAGGAATAATGTTTTTATGAATGTTTTAAAAGTCAAGTATGAATAGTGTCCAAAATTGACACAATTCATAACTTAAAACATAAATTAGTTTATTAAATAATGTTAAATTCCTAAAAATATAATATTCATCCAAATGGTTAATATAAGTCCAAATATGTCATGAATAACATTTATTGGGTCTTTTCACATGATATGGTAATTACATTAACCCAGAATGTTTAAATAACATTATATCACGGTAAGATTAAAAAGGGTAAAATAATGGTAAAACCAAAAAGATATGGATAAAAAAATATTCCAACCTTTTTAAAAAATTATTGAATTATGGTTATTTGAACGAAAATCATTGTATCATTTAATTAAATAATTTTTCAACAATTTTTAATTGAAATTGAATTTATAATAAATTAATATTTTGGAACATTTCTAATGTGCCCCTCTCCTATCTTATAAAAGGGAACCTCCTACCTGTCCTTTTAACTCCATTTTAAGCCTTCATTATCATCCAAAAGTTGACCATTTATCTTCTAAACTTCCATAGTTACATTCTACAGGTTTGTTTCTTCTTAAAAGACCAACTCTTGAGCCCTAAGAAGAAATTTAAAGAAGGCATGTCGAGGAAGAGATAATCTCTTCTACCGATTCGTTCAAATTTATTTCTTCTTCTAAATACTATACTTTAGTTGTTTCTTTATAAATTAATAACATAATCATAACTTGTATATGTATATGTTATTATAAATATGAAAAAAAACCTATTTCACCTTATATATATCCTATGAAAAAGGAAATCACCGCGCGTGCATACGTACGGATTACTGTCACCACGTCATGGTGTAATATGTTTTTCACCACCACCTTACCTGGATGGGTATAATAGTGGAAATAATAACTATATATGATTATTATAACATTATACTAATTATGCGACATTATACAGCAACCAATTCAATATAATTCAACAACTATGGGAACAATATAGTCGCCTATGTGTACGTACGGCTTACCATCTCCACGATGCGATAAGATTAATTCTCCACATTAACCATTAAATAATGATTATAAACTTTATATAATAAATAATCATGAAATATATGACAAAAAATTATACTTTATTTATGTATATATTTATATTTCATTCAATTCAATAATGAAACAAAAATAGTGTTCATGTGTACATTTGACATACCGTCTCTAGGAATGGTGTATTCCATTTCTTTTATCTATAAATTATATATATTTATATACAAAATATATATAATATATAAATCATTTTTGACATCATGGATGTTAGTAAATCTTGATATATGTAATAATATCATGAATAAAAAATCAAAACACGTACTATATATAAAATGATTATTACCGAAAACGTTGGTTTAACATGGAATTGACAAATGAATGGATAATATAAAGTTGTAAGTGAATCATATATGATATCATAAATATTATTATCTTTATATTACATGTGATAAATATTTTTAAACCCACTCTACATGAGTTTTGGACATATATAGAAGAAATCAAACCTAAGGTAAGGTATAACTTTTCCAATCTCATTTTATCTGAGATTGTTTCTTTGTAAGTATCTACTAGGGATATATTTATCATACATGTCCATGTTATCTAAAATTATTCTCATAAAATGTGTTAAATTTTTATATGTATTATAAAATTAATTTTTATCCATTTTAACATTTACTACATGTTTTGTAAGGAATATCTCTTTTGTTTACCATACGAGGTACTTTTCGAATTTTCATCAGAAGTATAAGGAGAATGTTTTTTTAACTTATATAGAATGAATGGGTTTTTACATATTAATAATGCTTTATTTCCATGAAGCTTCCTCTACATTATTACAAGTGTATTTTCAACTCAATTCTTTTCTTTTAAAATTTCACAACATTTTCAGAAAAGAAAACATTTTTGAAGAAGAATGGATATTTTCCCCAGGAATTAAGTTCAAGTGTTTTATCAGAATTATTCTCTATCTAAGATGGCATAGGGTTATGTATCTATCATTATTATTACATTTATTTTATTGTTTTTATTATGTAATTATTTCTATGATGTCCATTTATATTATATAGATTGTGTTATGATGAAATTATGTTTAAGAATTCCATTTTATTTCATGGTTTATTCTATGATGATTGAATTATATTTTTGTGGCACATGTAAGAATGATTTAATTATTAGATGGGTGGGAACTATATCTTACTCCAATATGTTGGGTAATGATTTATATCTCATGAGATAGACATGACTGGAATGACATGTAAATCTGGTTCAGTAATACATGGTTGGAAGAGAAAGCAAACCTGGTTCCGTAAGGGACCTTGTCCACTATGATGGTCTTGGCAACAATGCCATAGCTACTATGGAAATAAAATTATGTGCTTATTAGTTTTTTACAATTACATGTTTTATGAAACTTCTATTATTTCATGGTTAATGTTCCTTGATAATTTGTGCCTTACATACTGCCAAGATTTTTTTTCATGACTCAAGATTTTGATGTTTAAATTTTATGTTCATGTTTTTACATTCAAATGTTTATGGTTTTTTTATGTTCTCTGTGTTTACCCATACTAAGAATTTGTGCTCCCCTTTTTTATGTTTTCATTTCCCCAGGATATAAAGAAAGGTTTTTGGTAGGAAAACAAAATGGTAAGATCTTTGTGGGATATGTTGAAGATCTTTCACCATGATTAGAATATTGTGAGCTTAGTTTCCAACGACCCTAGACTAATATGGTCTTTGGGCATCTGTTTGTATCATGTATTAAGTATTCCCAAAAAGAAATGTAATGTCCATGTACATCAAGATAGGGTCTCTACACCTTCATTATCATTTGGGACATCCAACCACCTTTTCCATTCACCTTCTTTTTTCAGATATTATCCAACATGTTTCCTTTCATAGTGAGTCATGTAAAATTTTAAAACATCATTGCATATCATATTTTTATAGAGTGGATACATGGGCTACCAAATCCTTTGATTTGGTTCATTTATATGTATGGGGTCCATGTTACACCTCTAGTCATTAAGGCTATATATATTATATATCTTTCATTGATGATTTTTCACATATGACTTGGTTGTACCTTCTTTGAGATCGATCTGAGCAATTTTCCACTATTTAGTCATTTTTTCATGAGATTCATACCAAGTTTTCCTTCTCATATAAATTTTTCTGATCCAAAAATGGTTGAGTGTACTTGTCCAATCCCTTTCAGCAGTTTCTCTAGGTGAATGACATCATTCATCAGACCTCCAGTCCTGATACCTCGTAGCAGAATGGAGTGTCTAAGCAGAAACATCATAATATTCTATAGAATTATCATGCCCTCCTTTTCAACCACTAGGTGACCCTTCTATTTCATGGGGATATGTAGCAGTGAGGATGAAATCAACCTCAAATAGAAGAGGCATATGGAGGTTGAATATGGGAACTTGAGCAATATCTAGAATATGTTAGTGTTTCTGCTTTGCCACTCCATTCTACTAAGGGGTATCAGGACAGTGGGTCTGATGAATGATGTCGTTCGCCTTGAGAAAATACCGAAAGGGAGTGGATATGTACTCTCAACCATTTTTAGAGCTGATATATTTTACAAATATGGAAAACATGGTATGAATATCAGGGTAAAATGTTTGAAAAATGGAAAATACTTTTGTTCTCCTCTCTCCCTCCTAACAGAATTCCACTTCATGTGTTTGTATATTTCTTTTATGTTTCTTACACTCATTCCAACCACTGGAATCTCTCTATTAAATCCCTCCATTGAATTTTTTTCAAATATTAGTGCACTCATATTAGATATTGATGCTTCTATCTAAACTTGTGGTGATATAGAAACTCTGTAGAAGTATCGTTTTTTTGTGAGCTCTCCATTCTATCTTCCCTCTCCACATCCAGACACTACCATCACCGATTACCTTACTCTAATTATTCATCATCCTCTATTGTATACCCCAATTATCACCACTTTTTAATTGTCTACTCCTATCACCCATTGAATTTTCCCCCATCCAGGTTGAGGACACCATCATCCTTGCTTCGTCTAATGCTCCTGCCCCAGCACCAGACAACTTGCTTATTTCCCTTTAAAAAGATACTCATTCATGCCAGAATACTTCTATTTATACATATCCATATAATGTATTTTTATCTCTAGAGATGATATCCATTCCCCACATGGTTGGAGACTCCAAATCTCACCCGGGGTGTCTACATGTGATGCGGGATGAACTGCAAGATATGGATGACAACAGTATATGGGATCTGGTACCCCTTCAATATGGAAAGAAAACAGTAAGTTGCAAATGGATTTATACAATCTATCTCAATGTTGATGGCACTCTCCATCACCTCAAATACTGAATTTTGGTGAAGGGATTTGCTCATACATATGGCATCAGCTATTTTGAGAACTTCCCTCTAGTTGTTAAGATGGCCTCAATCCTCTTATCCATCTCTCTGGCTTCTCATCATCATTGGACTCTTCAGAAACTGGATGTCAAGAATGCCTTTCTCCATGGATTTCTTGAAGAAGTGTTCTATCTTCAACACCCCCTATATTTCATTCCTCCGGTACAAAATCCCATGTTTTCAATGTTCATAAATCTCTATGTGGTTTTAGGTGGTCTCCTCGTTCTTAGTTTGGCCGCTTCAGCACCAGCACCACCACCTTTGTACTCTCTCTCCATATGAAGGACCACACTGTCTTCTATTTTACGGCATCCAATGACTACATCTTGCTGGTGGAATATGTTGACGATATCATTATCACTGGGAGCGACTCCACTGGAATCGCCCAACACAAGGGGCATCTTCACCACCACTTCCACACCAAAGATCGTTGTCCTCTCAAATACTTATTTGGCATCAAGGTCTCTTGTTCTATGGAAACCATATTTCACCGACGAAGGAAATATGCCATAGATATCTTTCAGGATGCAGGGTTGAGTCTGGAAACTGATTTGGAAACTTCTCTTGATCCTGGGGAATGTTCTCTCTATGATGACACAAAACCATTTTCCCACCCAAAGAGTTATCATTGCCTAGTGGAAAAACCCAATTACCTCACCATGAAATGACCTGAAATTTCCCGTGCTGTTGGAAAGGTGAGCCAGTTCATGGAGAATTCTACCAAATCTATGTGAGATGTTGTCCTCTGCATTTTCAAATACATCAAGAAAGACCCTCTCCATGGTATTCAGAACTCCCATCATTCTCAACTCAATGATGAGGCCTTATGTGATGCTGAACTCATTAGTTTCCTTGCTTCCCAAAAGTCTACATCCAGGTATGTTGTTTTCATAGAAGGAAACCTCATCTCATAGCATAGTAAGAAGCAGACTGTTGTCTCCTGAACTAGTACAGAAGCTGAATATTGTGCCATGGACACAGACACTACTTAGATCCTATGTCTTAGAAATATCCTTCATGAGATTGGATTTACACTGTACTCCTCTACTCATATCTAGTGTGAATATTGCGTGGCCATAATGATTGATTAAAATCCCATCTTCCATGAACGGATGAATAATATCGAGGTGGATTGTCACTTTCTTCTCCATCATCTTGAGCGTAACCATATCCGTTTCAGCCACATTCTAATGGAGGATCAGCTGGTTGATGTCTTCAGAAAAGGCCTCCTAGGATCTCATCTAGACTCTCTCTGTACCATGTTGGGTATCAATAGCATCAGCATTCCAGCTTGAGGGGAGTGTGTGTGGTCTTGTTTGCTGACATCTTTCTTCTGTTGGACTCTTGGTCAAAGATGGGGATGTCCATCTTGAGGGGTAGTGTTAAACCCTAATTTATTATATTGGGTATTTCTGAGTCCCACATCGAAATACTCCACCATTTATTCCATTTTACTCATCTATAAAAAATTCCCCCACCTCAAATTGAGGTAAGAGGAATTTTCCATTTACATAAGGAAATCGATTCTTCAAGTTCCATATGCGCCTGTTGATCCAGTTGATGATGCCTCTAAATAATACCTTCTTAATCATCCCATCCAAATTGGATGCACCAAGATAATCAATCATAAAATGATGTCTCTGTGTGCCTGTCTTTCCTTAGATTATCTTACTATGCCTGTTTAAGTAATTTTTTGAAATGAATAAAATGTCATTCCACTAACTGATCTATTTTTTTCTATAGTTACTATGATTTTATAAGATCTTTTTGAACCCCCAGGTAGACTTTTTAATGACTTTAATGAATATTATAATATCCTAAAATAACATAAGATAATAAAAAATGGAATCCCTAGAATTGTTTCTAAATGGAAGGATCGTCCCTTCCTCCAGTCCATGATTAATATTCCTTATAAGGGCCTCCTCCACAAGAATAAAGAAACTCGGAAACACCAGATCCCCCTAACATAATCCATTCCTACTTTTGATGAAACTAAGTCCTCTCCCCATTATAAAAATAGTGAGCCACAAGGATGTATGACACGAGAATAATAGGTCACAAACCCATTACTTGAACTAAAACTCTCTGATGACAATAATTCTCCATTATAACCATTCAAACACCTTGTACATGTCCAAATTGATCATTAAATTAGATCCAAGAGACTTCTTAGTAATTTCCTCAATAGTCTTTGTCATAATCCACACTGCTCCTTGGATTCTCCACCCCTAAATAAAACCATTTTTCCACTCAACTAAGTCTTTTGTTCATGAGATGGATAAGGATTTTATTTGTAAAGTTGCACAGACATATTTTTCTATATCTATTTAGAATAGAGGGATCTTGCAACATTATAATGAAAACCATTTTGCGTGCACACAAACCCCTATTGAGTTCCCCTCCTATAAAATAATCATGCATCGCTTCCCTAGCTTGAACATTGATAATATATTATTCAACCATATAAAATGAACCCATGAATCCGTCATGATTTGGTGCTCTCTCCAAGATCATGTTATCCATTATTTCATTAATCTATTATGATTTTGAAATTTTTACCAATATATCATTGTCTCTATCCCCCACCATCCTCAGAATGCAGCTCAAAAAATTTCCTTCCCCACTCACCCCTCACAACCACAAAACGGGGCAAGGGAAGTGCCTCGTTTTATCAGCGATAAATAAAAAGCACTGTTAAAGGGGGGGGGGTCTTTATCAGTAATAGCTAAAAGCGCTGATAAATGCATCCTTTATCAGCACTATTTTTTAGTACTGATAAATTTTTTTAATAATATTTTATATAAAATTATTATATTTATATTCAAAAGTAATGTTTATTTTTATACATTAAATAAAAAATTCATGTTTATAATTAATATATTTATTTTAATATTTCAAATATATATATAATGTTTTTAAAAAATTATTTCTTAGATTATAATTAAATATATATGTGTTTCTAATGAATTTTCTCAATAAATATATTGATCATGCATGCGTATATGTTATTTATCATCATGAATGTTTAGTTATACATTACACTATTCTTATTATTCATGTAGTCCATTGATGGATTGTTTTTTATTATGTATATTTTATTATGTGTATACGATTAATTCATACATTTTCCATATATATACTATAATATGTTATCAATAATAATAAAACTGAATTAAATATATTCGAAGAATAAATATATTTACTATTTTTATAATTATCAAATTTTAATTATATATAAATAAATATTAAATATATATTTTTTTAATTATAATTATAATTATATATTTTTATATAATTAGAAAATTACAATAAATATATACATATATTATAATTATAATTATATATAATTATATACAAATAATTATAAATATATTTATTTATAATTATATTTATAACTATAAGTATATATATATATATGTAAATAATTATAGAACTATAATAAATATATTTATTATACTACTTATAAAGTCAAAAATATAAAATTAAAAATATATATATATATATACAAATATATATAATTATAATTCCTAAAAAAATTAATATATATTTAACCGGTTAAAAATTATAATAAATATAATAATTATATATATTTATATAGAAATATCGATAAATAAATACAAATAGTTATAAATATAATTCTAAATAAATTTATATATATTTAAATAATTAAAAACTAATAATAAATATATTAATTATATATATTTATAAAATTAAAAATATATTTGTTGTAACTTTTTAATTATATATATATATTTATTTATAATTACCACTAAAAATAATTTATTTATTATAATTTTAAATTACAAATAAATATTTATTTATTTATTAGTTATAAATATTAATAAATATTTATTTATGTAAATAATTATTAATTCATAAAAAATGAATATATTATTTTAATATATAATGGTATATATAATTCTAGACATATATTTCTAAATAAATTTACAAATATATTGAAATATTGAAAAATAAATACAAATATTTAAATTAATAGTTATAAATAAATAGGGATATATTTAAATAATTTGAAAAATATAATAAATATAATAAATTTATATTAATCAATTTATAAATATTAGAAATTTTGATTTTTAATAATTTTATAATTATTTAAATATATATATATATATTCATTTAAAATTATAATTATAAATATATATATATTCATATAAATAATTATAAAATTAGAGAAAACAATATTCTTATACATCTACAATCATATAAAGATATATAATTAGATATATCAGCACTTTTTTAGCACTGATAAAGACCTATATTTATCATCACAATATTTTTAGTGTTGATTAAGAAATCCTTTATTAGTTCTTTTTTAGAACTAATAAAGACATGTTCTCTCAGCACATTCCATTTTAGCACAGATAAAATATACCTTTATAAGAACTTTTTATCTAGCGCATGTAAAAGGGTTACCATGTTTTATGAAGAACCCATAACATTCTCCTCCTCCCTCACACCTCTCAAGCTCTCCCGGAAGCCGGTCATCACCGCTGTCGCCATCTCCTCCTCCTCCTCTCCCACTGACTCCTCTACTATGAACACACCTTCCCCACATGCCTCTACATCAGCGTGTGCCTCCCCTTCATCGTACCCCTGTCCTCCATCGCACAACACCCCCCCCCCCTGCCGCGTGGCTCCCCTCAATGGTGTGCCTCTCCTCCTATTCCCAACTCCTCCACCTCATTGACTCCCTATATCGTGATCCCAGATTCCTCGTGCAACACACCTCTTCCATTCGCTTCTCCTTCATTGATGGAATCCTCCGTCGTGTACCACACATCTTTTGGAGGGCTCCTTTGTTGTGTGCCTCTCCTCCACCGTGAAGGCACCTCCATCCCATGCTGAACCAGACCTCCATGATGAGTTTTTTTTCAAATCTGTTTCACATGTTATTGTATTTTTATATTAATGGTGTCGTTGTGAATTGTACGGGCTAAACACCCCACTTACAATCGTGGTCATTTTTGGTCTTTGTCTGAACACTAAATAAATTACATGTTAGTTATCCTTATTTCCGTTGTTACTACACTCTGATCAAATTCTTTTTTGCAATGGAATTACTATATTTTGTCAATTATACATATTTTAATATTAGGAGTGTTATATTTTGTAATTTTGATAGAAAGTATGTGATTGTTTAGTTTTTCTTCATTAAAACATTAAAAAATATGAGTTTTCAGAATTTCCTAATAAAACATATTAATTTTGTTTGAATCTTGGTTTTTTTAATAAAATCAATGGAATGGGTCACCCAAATATGAAATGGTTTTATAGAAATTTAAATAAATTAGTTGCACTGAAATTATAAATTTCTATATTTGTTTCATCCATACATAAAAAGTTGATATTCGTTATATTTTGTAATGGATTGTAAAATTTTTGAATTTTATACACTTGTAGATATGAAATTAGTTTTGGAAAGTGGGATTTTTAGAGAATTTGGATGCTTTTGTGGAGGCCTTATGCATACTAGTGCATTGTTTATTTTAAAATATTAAATGTTTGATAGATATAATATTTGAATTAATTGAAATGTATTTATATTTTTATTAATATGTCACTGATTGTGACCTTATCTTCTTGATAGAGTGGTGAGAGTTATTCATGTTTGGTTCACATGTGTAGTGAACCATTTTGGATCTCAAATGTTTTACAAAGTAATGTTGGGTGTGATTAAATTAAATTATGAAATTATGTTTTTGGGCATAATAATTTTTTTTTTCATTTTCAATGTGTCTATAGCAAGGAATTCGATGTTAATATTCTATAGTTGTTGTTTGTGTTTTTGATGGGATAATAGTGTGGTTAGAAATTCTTATGTATTTTACAAAAGATCCATATTCATAAGATTCTATTAAATGTTTTGGTATTAGATTTTAAAATTGTGGGATTATATGTGGTGATTCTATTATTAATGGATATAAGTGCATTTTTATGTTTTTAGTGTTGATACTCGATATGATGTGAATAGTGGACATATGGACCCTAAGATTAATTTGAGGAATGAACAAGGTTTTTTTAGGATCTTCTGGTAAAGGGACACTATTTCTTATTTGGAAAATGGTTGGATGGTCAACTGGTTGGGGGTTTGATCACTTTTGATTACTTTTGAGTTATTTTTTTATAATTTTTTATTTGATAGGCCCTCCTCGTACTATGTCATATTTTTTTATATAAATGTCTATATTGGGGAAACAATTTTTGAGTTTTTTTACACATATTTATATTATAAATATATCACATAGTTTCATTTTGTGTCAATCATTAGATGAAATTGAAACAATATGTAGTCCAATTGTGTCAACTTTCCTTGATGAATACATGTAAGATAGGAAATAAATCTTAGATTAAACATTACATGTTTTTTATATTATATATAATGTAAATCTAATTGAGTTATATTATTGTTCTATAAAGAAAAAAATAGCATTCCACTTAAACCTGAATAAATTATATGTCAACAAAACCAATATAACCTTCAATTAAGATGAAGATTATGTGGTTATGCAATGGATGAGTTGACTAATTGGGAATGAGTAAGATGAAATTAAAATCATGATTGTTACAAAATAACTTAAGGCATAATTTATATTAAGAAAATCGGATTTCCTAAAGATTCAATGGTGTAAATAATTTATATATAAAACAAATTTTTTTAAAAGGTTCTTTTTAAGATTCATACTCAGGTGGTTTTTAGTATTCATTAAAATTAATTATTTAAACATAAATATGATTCATAAAACAACACTCCCTCTTTAGAATTATTATTTCATAAATATAAAATCATAAATTTTAGATAAATTGGAATGTGTGGGGATTAATTTTAATTTATTGTGCTTATAGGGGTCTTTTATCACAAAAAAATAATTATATAAAAATAAACCGTTACGGTTAGGCATGTGGATGCATTGCCCATGAGAAGTGGAGTGTTGGGAGCACTCTCTATCTACTAGTTCGATTCATGCTTATAGATTTTCTTAGGTGTATTTAAAAAGGAAGTAACCAATAATACTTTATGTGATAGACATATACATTGTTCTTGGGGTGTACAAAAATTTGATTTGGTGTGAGATAATGATCACTGGGATAATGTTGTGTTTGTAGTAAACTGGATCATGATTGTTTCATGGTTGTGAGTGTGGTCGCTGACTATGGAACGTATCTATTTAGACTCTGGTGTGGTAGTGAAGCATAATTGATGTAACTGGACAATGGAATCATGGATAAGTGATATCCAATGGTGGGGAGCACAATGTCAAATGATTATGTAAACTATAATTATTACACAAACCACTAGAATAATGTAATGGAATCATACAACACTGATTGATTTGGGTTGAATTGTGGTGTTTTATATATATCATTTAAAAATTGCCTCTCTTGAGATCTATGTCATTATAAAAATGTCTAAGTGGATATTTTAAAATGATTCAAGTGTTTTGAAATTTTTCTTATAGGGTTCTCGTTCGTTTTAAATGATTAATATTGTTGGGTCATGAAGTTTCCTTGAATATTTTTAAAAAAAGGAATTGTGGTTTTGTGAAACTGTGTTTGGAACTGATTGATTTATTTAAAAAAGTGGAATTTTATTTTAACAAGGAATGTGTGTAAATGGTTCATTTTTTAATGGGATTTCATGTGATATATTAAAATAGGTTTTAAAGGACATTTAAACTACTGTGTTACCGTAATCTTTAAAGTTTTTATTTTTATATAATTGGGAAAACTATTACATTATATCAATATTTTGTTTATTTACATTGTTAAATACTAATATCAATGAATGAAATAGGATATATATGAATAGATAATGGATGGATTCCAATCATTGGAAAAAATAGTATGGATATGAAGTGAAGGAGTTCATAATGTTTTCAAAAGATCAGGCATATGACCCTTCTCAAATCCTACACTTGATTTTTCATGGAATAGATCAATGTTATAAATGTTGGAATAAACACGGGGAAAAAGTTAATGTAGCTAGGGACTAGGATAAAAGTTTGTTTTATGGATCATTAGATATGATTAAAAGTTTGGAAAATGAAGAATATTGTATCGAGGACATGATTATAGATGTGAATGATAATGAAAATTGTATAGTTGAAATGAAAAGGATAGTTTAAGATGAACTATGTGATTGCCCAAAATTGATTGAGTAGTTAAAGAGTTGTGAATATATGCCTTAATATGGGGGTTGCAATAAATATATTACACTGTCAGTTGTAGTGAAGATGTATAATTTGAAAGTAGGCAATAGATGGAGCGACTCTAGTTTTACAAAAAAAATTCTCTCTTGAATGACATGATCCTAGAAGATAATGAGCTCTGGATCCGAACATACGACACCAAAAAAATGATACACTCGATGGGAGTGATATCTGAAAGAATACACTCTTACCGATATGATTTTATACTATTTATCAAGGGAAAAATCACTTATAGAATGCCCAAAGTGTGGTTCTTCTCATTACATGAAAGATGAATCTGGTCGTATGAATGTTGTATGGTACTTTCCAATCATTCTATGGTTTAGGATCCTATATAGAAATGAAGAGACAACAGGGAAATTGATGTGGAACACAGAAAAAAATAAATATGGAAACAACATCACCAAAAATACTCTCAATAATTGAAGAGAATCGATCATGAGTATCCTGATTTTGGAAAATAGTTGGAAAAATTTTTTATTGCATTATCTATAGAAATAGTGAATCTGTTTCATTTTCAAAGCATCACTCACAGTACATTGCCGATTATATTAGAAAATTGTAATTTTAAATCATGGTTATACATGAAATGAAAACACATCATGGTATCTATGGTTATATTAAGACTAAAACAACTATGTAATGATATTGATGTTTATTTGGATCCATTAATCAAGGATTTGAAATTATTGCGAGATTCAGGTATTATGTTGTATGATACTTATAGAAATGAATATTTCACATTCAAAGAATTGTTTTATGGGATAATAAATGAATTTCCTACTTATATAAATTATTTAGGATATAGAGTTAAAGGAACTCATGGGTTTTCCGTCTATGAACAAGGTACACATTCAATTAGGTTGAAACATTCATCGAAAACCATACTACTATGACATCGCAGATATCTACCCCAACAAAATAAGTACCAATCTTGGACAACATCATTCGATGGAACATCAGAAAAATGTACAAAACCATCTCCACTGACATGTAATCAAATATTTTAGAAATTAAAATATGGGGACACTATGTTTGGTAAACTATTTGAAAAAAAACTTATGAAAATAAATTAGAAGAAGAGATGAGTTTTTTTTTTGAATTACCATACTGGATTTATTTGTACGTCAGACACTTTCTTGATGTTATCTAAGTTAACAAAACATGTATGTGATAATTTCATCAGCATGTTACTAAATTCACCTGAAAAAATATATATGGAATTATGTTTAGGTTGGACATGATTTATATGGGAATATGACAAGATTTGGCACCAGTGAAGGGTGAAAATTGCACTTTTCATCTTCCAGTTGCTTACACTCTTTCTAGGCAAGAGAGATATCAGTTTTACAACTTCTTGAATTATTTAAAGGTTCTAGAGTTGAATTCATCGAATATTATGAACATCATGTCCATGACGGATTTAGATTTAAAGTGTTTGAAATCACATAACATCTACATTTTGATGTAAGATCTAATTCCTCTATCTTTACGTTTCATTTTTTCCAAGAATTACATCTTACATTAATAAAACTCTATTTCTTATTCAAAGCTATATGAAGAAAAGTTATAGACACAATGAAATTTCTTTGTATTGAAAGAGAAATTGTCATCATATTATTTTAATTGAAAATGTTCTTCCCAATGACATTCTTTGATATGATGGTTCATTTGATGGTTCACTTGATGGGAGAGATTCTACTATGTGGTCTTATACATTATAGATGGATGCACCCCATTGAATGGTATATGATGATTTTTAAAGGGTATTTCAAAAATTTATGTTGGAAAGAGGTTTTTATTGTAGAGTGATATATTGTTGAGGATTCCATAGAATTCTGTACCAAATACCAGTCAGGTGTGGAAAGCATTGGACTATTGAAATCTCATCACACTAGGTGGCTTGCAGGTGAAGGAATTTCTGGAAGAGAGGTTGTCAAAATCAATATTATAGACTAGGATCATCCCTTCTATTACATTTTTTTTAACAGTTTAAAGGTTGGCCCATGTGTCGAACCCATAAAAAAATATTAGGCGTTTGAATCCATCAATACTTAAAAAATGAATATCAAATACACATAATAGAAATTTTATAGGATGGTTTTCGGACAATATATTTAAGGATTCAGATGAAAATCAAGACTCAATTTTATAACGAATTTGATGGCTAGCCTAAGGAAGAAGTGTGTATTTTTTATCTTATAATGCTTATATAATTAATGGTTATACATTCTATATTAATGACCATGATGAAGTAAGTACCATAAAGAATATTGGAGTTACACTTGTGGCTGAACAGATGCATGTTTCCTATGATATGTACATAAATCCAATTTATGTGAATATGTCATACTTGGGAATCATCCAACAAATATGGGAGTTGGATTATATGAAGTTTTTAGTGCCTATTTTTCAATAAAAGTGGGTTGATAATAGGAGTTTTGTTAAAATAGATTATTTGGGATTTTTAAATGTTGATTTTAGTAAGGAAGGGTACAAAGAAAAACCATTTATAATGGAATTACATGAGTAAAATTATTTTATGTTACATATCCCTCAAACCAAAACTAGTCAATTGTTCTATTATCGACCAAAACCACAGAAGGGTCAGATGAAAATTCAATGGAGGATGACCCTTTGATTATGATGTGATAATAATTTCGCAGTGGTCTCAATATAGATGACATTTTGTATATTAGGGGAGACCACAATGAAGGGATTTGGATAGTCTATAGAGGGTCCAAATCCCTTCAGCCTTTAAAAAGAGAGAGTTCAATAATCATGATATTTATTTTTTGTAATATACATCATGTTACCTTATGTTATTATATGTTCGCAGTTACTTTTTTTGTAATCAATATTAAATGTTCAACCACTTATATAGATAATGACTTTTACATGTGATGATGCTTCCAATCTAGAGGCACAACAGGTCTCTCAACCTGCTACTTCTTGCAGTGTAGAGGCACAATATCTCCCTCAACCCACCGCTACTAATAGTGTAGAGGAACAAGAGGTCTCTCAACCTGTTGTTTCTTCCAATGTAGTGGACCAACCAGTTTCTCAACCTGCTGCTGCTACTCCCAATGCAAAGGTACAACCACCATCTACACATGCCAATGCTAGTGGTCCGGAGGAATATATTGATGATGTCGAAACTAAGGAAATGGTTGGTAACAAAACACCAGTGGTGTAGAAAAAAACCATCATATTTTGACAGTTCTAGAAAAAATACTTAAGTAAAAATCTAATGGCATTAAATAAGAGGTCGAATGGAATAAGAAATTCCAACATATTAACACCAACAAGTCCATGTTTAGTAGTTACATTGGAATCATTACTTTGTAATGCATGCCGGTTGATGTATTGTCATGGAACCATGTTGTCACTGGGATTAAGACACTGATTTGGGTAGATATTATGGTAACATTATGATTTCATTTCATTAATTTAATAGAAAATAAAATATTGAGACATTGACATACACTTTATCATCCCTTGTAGAGTGCATTTATAGTAGATGACTTGCACAAGGAATACAAATTAAGGGGTTCTTGGAGGATTCAAAGAGTTTTTAGCAAAATTGTAATGAGAGATTATCTTAAAGATGTTGATGGAAAAATAATCCCACACCCACCTCCTATTTATACAATCCTAATAACCCAAGGACTGTTAGATGTGTTTATTAGTCATCATGTGGAGTAGTCTTTTCAGGTACATTATGTTTGGTAATATGTTGTTTGATGATACATGTATTCATCACATTGATTAATAGTTTTTTACTTATGAAACAGAAACTAGGTGCCGAGAATAAGGAATGAGAAGAAAAACTAGTGTACCCCTACCGTAAAGTAAGGATGGGGTACGCTTTACTGGAAAAAATTGGTATGTATTTTAAATCTACATTAATACTTTTATGTTAAATGAACCAACAACATAACTATGTTACTCTTCTTATATGTAGATTGATGAATCCAAATCCAAATTCACTTCCTTCCCATGCAATGTTTTATGGAAGTAGGCATGTGTAAATATATATATGATACTAATATATGAAAACACACAAAAATTGTGGGAAACTTGTGTAAGTATGACATAATATATATTTGTTTTTATTTAAATAAATATTACATAATAATGATTAATTATTTTCCTATATTTTCTATGTAACATAGTAAGAGGAATCTGGAACATCCGAACCAGATGTATACATACTTTTGGGGTCTAAAAAGAAGCCAGAAAAGTATGGTCGCGTCAGAGGTGCGGGTTTTGGGGTGACACCTAGAACATTTTTTCATAAAAAAACAAGAGGAGGATCAAAGTGACGAAATGAAAATGATGAAAGAAATAGTATCTATACCTGAAGAAAAAAAATTAAATTTCAGAGAGGGGTCTTAAAAAAATTTATTGTGGTGGAAAAGAAAAGAAACAACTTAAGAAAAACCATCATGTGAAGATCCTGCACCACCACCACCATCTTTCTGGTGAGCCATTCCCCTCAAAAAAATGTCTTAGCTGAGGTAATCATTGTTTAAACAATTGTTTCTTCGAATTTTGAATCAGATAGTAACTGATACCTTTCTTGTACTGAATTCTATATGGTGAAAGTGACTATCATTTATATCTATAAACACCCTCACATAGCCTTGTAGCGTGGGTTATAGTGTTCAATATCAAGAACGACATGCTATATAGAATACCAATTCCAACACATCATGTCGAAGTGGTGATTAATTTAAACCATGAGATGAGTGCCAAGCTACCTATTCCAATTTATGATAGATATATTCATATGGTCTAACAAGATCGTAGAACATTCATCGCATGGCCATCAAAACTTGTAAAAATCAGGTCGATAAGGAGGTATTTATTTCTAATTTATTTTTCAAGATAAAACATTAACATTTGATGAAATAAGGTCTGAACCGATGAATTTTATTATAGATGGACATAGGGAAGGAGGCGAAATTTAATAACAACTCTAAACCATCTTAATGATCAACTGACCAATCAAAATGATCTACGGAATGCACATTTAACTAGCCCATTCTATATCCACATTTATTATCATTGAAGATTCCTGTGAATACGAAGTTGAAAGATGGTGGTACTTACACAATTGTTTTTCAAGAATATATATACAGCGAGGATGATCCAGATTTACTTAGTGTTGACAATGTAAGTGAAATCCTAGAGTATGATGGGCAAGGTTACTCAGTTGTAAATGTATACATGAGGTATGTTTTAAGGATTTTATTTTCTAAAAGCTGATATACTATAATAATTATGACTAAATACGTTTTATATTTTCACATTCATATATATGAGAAGCAATTGACGGGATTTACCCATGAACAAAAATTTGTACTCTTTAGGCCTCACGTCACCTCTACAGAACAAAAAATAGAATCATCAAATAAAGAGAGTGAAATAGTGTCAGGCCTACTCAAATCATTTAACATCAAGATTATGGATGAAACACTCTTCTTAATACCAATGATACATGGGTAAAACTATACAATTTAATCATATAAAATATATTTTAATTTATTTCATTTCTTATTCTTGTTTATGATCTTAGGAAGTGTTGGATGCTCATTACGGTAAATTTGGATACTCCAAAGATATGTTTTGTAGATTCAATGAATTGATATCCAACAAACTGACCACACATGATGGTGTTTTTCAATTTGTAATACACTACATCAAACATTTCATAACTAAAAAACTAGTGATATAATTTATATGAAATTTTAATGATGATTTATTTAAGATTGGGCGGTGTGTGAATATCATCTACATCATGGAATGAGGCTAGGAGAAATTGACAAGAAACATCACAAGTACTAAGACTGAATAAAAATCATGGTATATATAATAACATTTCACTATCCAAATATATATAAAAAAGTACATATTTTACTCAAATTTTCTATAGTGTCTAAAACAAGAAATAAAAAAATACTATGGTTATTGTGTTTGTAAATTTATGAAAGAGATCATATTTAATGAAGAAACCAACTTCCCTAAAGAGGTATTGTCTAAAATAATTACTATTTCATTTAAAAATATTTATTAATATTTTTTGTAATAATATATTTTTAGCACTTCCATGATTTTAATAAATTATCACATTCAAAATATTATATATATTCATTTATAAATGAATGGGAAATATACCTGATGCAAGAATTTACACAAATAGAATGAAGATGTGACTGGTATGACTCGAAATGTATATTTTTATTTAAAATTGATAGTTTTTTTAGAAAAAAAACAAATGACATACTAAAAACTGAGAAAATGCATTAGGATTGATTTGATACTTTAGGAAAATGATCCTAAAGTCATTTTTGAAATGTAATAATTAATCGAACCTAAATCCAACACATGGTGTAAATGTTATGACTTTAAGTGTGTGTTTTTATATTAAAATAGAAATAATTATAGCAAAAAGTACAAGTGTCATATTGAAGACTATAAAAATGCATTATTATTGTTTCGATACTTTAAGAAAATGATCCATCAATCATTTTTGGTGTGTAGGAATTAACCATACCTCAATCCAACGAATGGTATGACGTATATGACAAAATGTGTCCGTTATCATTTTAAACATAACATTTTAGGTCCAAACCTATCACTCACTAAAAACCAAGGAAACTAGCATGGATTGTCTTCATTATTTAGGAAAATGATTCATATGTTGTTTGTGACGTGTATGAAGTAGGTTCATGTCAAACTGATGCACGATGCGACCGGTATGACTCCAAATGGGTGTTTCCAGTTTGAAATTAGATTTTAGTAAAAAAGAAACAGTTGACAGACTAAATTCCGTGAAAACATGTTCAGATTGTTTTGATACATTAGGTAAAATATCAATAAGTCATTTCATACCTTTAGTAATCAACCAGACCTCAATATAATGCACAGTGCGACTAGTATGACTCAAAGTGTCTCTTTTTATTTAAAATTGATATTAATTTTAATAAAAAAACACAACTATCATACTGAACACCAAGTAAATGCATTAATATTGTATTGATAATTTAGTAAAATTATCTATGAGTCATTTTTAACATGTAGGAATTATCCCACCTCAATAAAACGTACTATGTGACCGGTATAAATCCATATTTGTCTATTTATTTAAAATTGACAAAATTTAAGTATAAAATAACAAGTGACATAATAAAAAATGATCAAACACATCTATATTTTTTGATACTTTAGGACAATGATATATGAGTCATTTGTGATGGTTGAAAATTAATTGAACCCTAATCCAATGAACGGTGTGACCAGTATGAATAATTGTTTCTGTTATTGGTCTAAAATAAATAATTTAGCTCAAAACATATCACTCACTAAAAATAATGAAAATGCATTAGGATTTATTTATACTTTAGTAAAATGATCCATAAGTAATTTTTGTTGTGTATGAAGTAGTCTCACATCAAACCAATTCACTATGTGACTGGTATGACTTAAAACCCATATTTCCAGTTTGAAATGATATTTTAGTAAAACAACACAACTAACATACTCAAAAATGAGAAAACACATTTGGATTGTTTTGATACTTTATAAAAACAATCCATGTATCATTTGAGACATGTAGGAATCAACCGCATCTTAATCTGATGAACGATGTGATCGGTATAAATAAAAATTTGTATTTATTTAAAATTGACATTAATTTAAGTAAAAAGAACATGTGACATACTGAAAATCGAGAAAATTCATTTTCATTGTTTTGATACTTTAAGACAATGACCCATGAGTCATTTATGATGTGTATGAATAAACAAAACCTCAATCTTAGGCATGGTGTGACCAGTGTGACCAAAAGTGTCCGTTATCAATTTCAAATTGACATTTTAGCTCAATACATTTCACTCACTGAAAACCAAGAAAACACCCTCTGTTTGTCTCTATAATTTAGGAGAGTGATTTGTAAGTCCTTTATGACGTGTATGGTGTAGTCTCACCTCAAACAGACTCACGGTGCGACTAGTATGACTCAAAATATGTGTTTTGGTTATGAAATGATATTTTAGTAAGAAAAATCAATTGATATACTTAAAACCAACCAAATGAATTTAGATTGTTTTGATACTTTAGAAAATAATCCATGAGTCACTTGTGATGTGTAGGAATCAACCACACCTCAATCCGACAAATGATGTGAATGATATAAATCCAAGTGTTTCATATAAATTTGATATTAATTTAAGTTAAAGAATAATGGAAATACTCAAAATCCAAAAAAAATCATTTGAATTGTTTTGATATTTTAGAAAAAACTATCCATATCTCATTTGGGACGTGGAGAAATAAACCTGACCTCAATATGATACACAATGTGACTTTTATACTCCAAATGTGCATTTGTTTTATTAAAAATTGACATTTTATTAATGTATTATTTCATATTAATGTTTAATTTATTTCATTATAGTATTACTAACAAAATATTTGGTTTCTTATATTGGTGGAACCTTTTTATTCAGTTGGGTTGATTTTTTCAACAATTAATACCATGAGTAGGCATTTTTGATAGGTGGTCACGAATGTCAAAGGATGAAACATTAACATTTTGAACAGTTTATTCATAATTCTAAATGTAATTATATAAAAAAATTTGTGAACTATATATAGCATTGTTTGTTAAAACATTGTATGCGCTGCTTGGTTCTTGTGTGCACTGTGCGGGTGCTATTTGGTGCATGTGGTGTGTGTGTGTGTTATGAAAGTTTTGGTGGGTGTGATGTTATATAAATAGCACATCAGAGGCTGTGAGACCTTTATTATCACTATTTCAAGTGATAATAAAGAGGGGGATTTTATTAGTTCTTTTTTAGCATGGATAAAGGACCCCCTTTTTAGTGCTTTTTTATGATGATAAATAAGACCTCTCTTTATCTTCACTGAAATTAATAGCACTTTTCTAGCGATGTTAAAAGTGGTTTCTAGCACTTTTAAAAGAACTATTTGCAGTAGTGTCTCTCTGCCTTCCTCATCTAAAGTTATCTATTCCTACCAGTTGACCATCCAATTGTTCCAAATCCATGTTTTGTAACACCTCTACATCCATTGTATAAGAAATACTCTCAAGTTTAATGTTTATCCTCTTTGTTTCACTCTTATCCTTTACACGTTCCTAAAAATAAGTCATGTTCTAATACCCCTCTCTGAACCATGTTTTCCATTCACTTTCCTTGTACGCCCTTTTGATCTCGAGTATATTTTATTCTAGTATGTTTTATTTATCATCCACGATGATAAATGTTTCATCATCCTAATTCTCTTTTAGCCTCTCCTCCAGCTTCCCTATATCCCATTTGATCCCCTCTATATTTTCTTCATTATTTGTTCTGTTAAGATTTCACTCCTTCATATCCCTCCTAAGCCACTTTAAGCGTTGAGTTAACCCCACCATACAAGAAGATATTTTCCATCAATCTTCCCTATTATTTTGCACCACTAGTGGTGCGTGATCTGATAATTATTGTGTTGTATGGTTATAGAAATGTGCAGGAAAGAATCAATTCCTTACAAGTTGGAGAGGCACCAATCAAGTCTACGTCTTAGTCTACTGTTTCCCTTCTAGTAATTGCACCATATGAACCATAAACCTGAGAATCTCATGTCCAGAAGAGCATTGGATGCAACAGATTTTCTAAATTCTTCCATATCCTTGCTGTAAAATTACACTTTTCCTATTTTCTTCGAGACCTATCCAACAACGTTGATGTCACCACTAAAAAACCAGGACATGATTTCTAGCTGAAAACTCGATAGCTACTTCCATTTTTTCATTCTATCCCATATATCTTATTTTGTATAAATAAAATAAAATAAAAAATCATGCCCCCCTTGCATTGAATTTTCTAAAAATATGCATCATTGTTGAATCCACACATTCCACTGAAACAATGAAATTTTATAAAATCCAAACGTGTACATTGCATGGGATTACATGCACTAATTATGAAAAAACCCAATCTCCTAGAAAAAGAATAAATGTTATCAATATTTTCCTTTGGTTATTGAATGGACAAAATGGATAAAAGTAAATGTATCTAGTGGATGGGATAAAAGTGTATTTTATGGATCATCTTATATGATTACAAGTGTGGAAAATTAAAAAGACCATATAGAGGACAAGATTTCATATTGGAATGATAATGAAGATCAACATATGAAATGACAAGGAAAGTCGAATATGAACTTTGTGATATCCCAAAACTATTTGAGAAGTTAAATAGTTGTGTGAAGATGCCATTATATGGTGGTTGTAATAAATATATAGTATTGTCAGTCATACAGAAGCTGTATAATTTGAAAGCAGGCAATAGACGGAGTGAGGCCAGTTTTACAGAATTATTTTCTCTCTTGAATGACATGATCCTAAAAGATAATGAGATCTCATGCTGAACATAAGACACCAATCAAATGCTAAACTTGATGGGGATGCCTAGATGAACAGCCATGCGAAGGTGGAGAGATGATTTCACGATGAAGATGTTGGGGAGGAGCAGTTCCAAGTAGTTAGTTTGGGTTGTATGTAATGTTTGAAGCCTACAGGCAAATGAATTCCTCTAAGGCATACAAGACATGTAATACTTACACCTATAGTCCTTGTAAGGGTTCCGCCTCACCCCTTGAAAGGTGGATTATCAAAATCAATAAAAAAAAATGAAGGCCTTTGGGCCATTGGATGGATGATGGGTATGATCTGTGAAAGAATACACAACTATCCAAATGACTTTATACCATTTTTAAAGGTCCAAAAATCACATAGAAAATTTACAAAGTATGGTGATTTTCATTAAAAGAAAGATGAATCCGGTCCTATGAAAGATGTATACTACATTACAATCATTCCAAGGATTAGGTGATTTTATGGAAGTGAGGAGACTATAGGGAAATTTACATGGCACACAGATAGAAGAAATAAATATGGGATACTACATCACCCAACAGACTCTCAACAATGGAAGAGAATCGATCATGAGTATCCTGATTTTGGAAACGATCTGAGAAACCTTCTTCTTGCATCATCTTTAGAAGGAGTGAATCTTTTTAGTTTAGAAAGCAGCACTCACAGTACAAGGCCAGTTATGTTGGTAAATTATAACTTTCAATCGTGGTTATGCACGAAACGAATACACATCATTCTATCTATGCATATATCAGGCCCAAAACAACCAGTTAAGGATATTGATGTATATTTTGATCTATTTATGGTGGATTTGATTTTTTGAGATTCAGGTGTAATGTTGTATGATACTTACAGAAATGAGTATTTCACATTCAGAGCTATATTGTACGGGATGATAAATGACTTTCCATCTTGTAGAAATTTTTCAGGATATAGAATTAAAGTAACTCATGGGTTTACCTTATATGAACAAGGTACACAATCAATTAGGTTGAAACATTCATCGAAAACCATGTTTCTAGGACATCCAAAATTTCTACCCCGATAACATAAGAACCGATCATGGATGACATTATTCGATGGAAGTTCATATGAACGTACAAAATTGTCTCCACTAACTTTTGATTAACTATTTGAGAAAGTAAAATAGGTGGACACTACTTTTAGAAAACCATTTCAAAAACCATTAAAAATAACAATAGGAAGAGTAGATTGGTCTGTTTTTCAATTACCATACTGGAATTGACTAGGGGTCGTACACTTTCTTAATTTTTTGTATGTTGAAAAACATGTATGTGATAGTGTCATCGACACGTTGCTTAATGCACCTGGAAAAACAAATTGTGTAATTAAGTTTAGTTTGGACATGGTTGACATGGGAATATAAGAAAAGTTAGCTCCAGTTAAGTGTGAAAAATAAATTTTTCATCCTCCAGCTACTTACACTCTTTCCAAGAATGAGAGATATTAGTTTTACAATTTCTTGAAAGATGTTAAGTTTCCAAAGGGGTATTCATCGAATATCAAGAACATCGTGTCAAAGACCAGTTTAAAGTTAAGGGGTTTGAAATCACATGACTACCAAGTTTCGATGTAAGATCTAATTCTTATAAAATTCTGTTGAATTTTTCCCAAGAATGCACAACATACAATAATAAAACTCTGTTTCTTATTCAAAGCTATATGCAGCAAAGTTATAGATCCAACGAAATTACTGAGTTTGGAAAGGAAAATTATCGTCATATTATGGGAATCAAAAATGTTCTTCCTACCAACATTCATTAATTGGATTGTTCATTTTATGGTTCACTTGGTGAGAGAGATTCAAATATGTGGATCTGTACACTATAGATGAATGTACCCCATTGAATGATATATGAATATTTTGAATGGATATGTCAAAAATCAAAGTCATCCAGAGGGTTTTATTGTGGAGTGATATATTTGTGAGGAAGTAGTTGAATTCTATACCAAATAACTGTCTTGTGTGGAAAGCATTGTCCTATTGAAACCACATCACACTGGGCGACTTGAGGGTGAAGGGATTTTTAGAATAAATGTAACACCCCCAAATTATAAAGGGTTAAATGACTAAATGATATAACTCATGTTAACAGGGTGCACCTTCCTTTTCGAGAGCCTACCTGATTAGAATTCCACAGTTGAGTGTGCTTGGTCTGGAGTGGTGATCATGATGGGTTACCTTTTGGGAAGTTTCCCAGGGTGTGTGTGGGTGAGGACAAAGCCACTACCACAAAAATAGTTTTCCGCAGTGCCCCCCCCCCCCTTTATCAGTACTTTTTTTAGCGCTGATAAAGGGGGTCCCTTTTTCAGCGCTTGTTTAGTAGCGCTGATAAAGGGGGGGACCTTTATCAGCGCTGATAAAGGGTTGAATTCTAAAAAAATTAACATATTAATATATAAATATAGTTATATTGATATATAAATATAATATATAATTTTTAAATATATTTTTGATAAGTATAAATGTACATTTACACTTAATATACATAATACATTAGATATTTAGTGAAAATGGCTTCTTAAAAAATTAGAAAAGTATTTTTAATTAACAATTTGCTAATTATTATGGAGTAATAGTCATTTAATAACAATTTGAAGACTAAATAAATGAAAAAAATTAAAAAAAGATCCAAAATATGTTGAAAATGCAACTCAAACTTCAAACGACCATAACTTTTGATCCGGGTGTCCGCTTGAGATCTACCACATATCAAATCGAAGCCTGTGATGAGCTCTACGTCATTGGGACCAAGGGGACCCCGTTTAGGGGATTTCTAAGGCCAAAAGAGGCCCAAAAGGACTCCAAAACTGAGTTTTTAGTCGGGGTACCCTGATTTTTTAACATTTTGTGGATTTTCAGCCTCGTTTAAGGGGGTATTATTGGATTTTTTGGTGGGGTCTGAATTTATTCCACGGTATTGCATTCATATTGATATTATGTCTTTGAAATTTCATCATTTTTTATAATGCACTTCTATTTATAATCAAATATATAACAATATATTCATATTTTTTATTTATTCACACCTAAAAATTTAATTATAAATATAAATAATAAAATATATTTACATATAAAATATATTAGCTTTATCTAAATAACAACTAACATCCATTTTATTTAAATTACAAATATATGAATACTTATATACCTATATATTAATCTAACTATATATATATTAATCTAACTATATATATATATATATATTAATCTAACTATATATATATTAATCTAATAACTATATATATATTAATATAAATACATATATATATATTAGTATTACTATAAATATATATATTAATATCACTATAAATATATATATATTAATATCACTATATATATATTAATATAACTATATATATATATTAATATAACTATATATATATATTTTAATATAACTATATATATGTTAATATAACTATATATATGTTAATATAACTATATATATGTTAATATAACTATATATATGTTAATATAACTATATATATATATATTAATATAAATATATATTACTATATGAATAAATATAACCAAATATATATATATATATATATTAATATAACTATATATATATATATTATAATATAACTATATATATATATTATAATATAACTATATATATATATTATAATATAACTATATCTATATTAATATAAATATATATTACTATACGAATAAATATAACTATATATATATATACATAGATATATATTAATATAACTATATATATATTAATATAACTATATATATATATATATTAATATAACTATATATATATATATATTAATATAACTATATATATATATATATTAATATAACTATATATATATATTGATATAGCTATATATATATTATAATATAACTATATATATATTATAATATAACTATATATATATATTAATATAAATATATATTACTATACAAATAAATATAACTAAATATATATATATATATAGATATCCTGAATTGGAAGACAAATCAAAATAGAGTAGTGGTAAAGGCTTAGGCGTGTAGGGGGGAGGTCTCGAGTTCAAATCCTGGTGGAGGCAGGGGCGCGCGCGAATGGGGGAATATAGCAGCAAGCGCTGTTAAAGGGTGAAGGGGGTGGGTGGGGTGATGTATAGGGGTAGAAAAGTGTTGTAAAAGGGGGGGGGGTCAAGTGCTATAAAAGCCCCCCCCGATTGGCAGTATCTTTTAAAATTATTTAATTTGTATTTATTTTTTTCTAAATTTTTTTAAATTTTTTTAAATTTTTTAAATTTTTGTTTACCTTTTATCAGCACTGATAAAGGAAGCGCTAATATAGGGGTATTTTATCAGTGCAAAAACAAAGAGCTGATAAAGGACCCTTTTATCAGCGCTTTGTTTTAACGCTGATAGAAAACCCCTTTTATCTGCACTTTTCGGAGCACTGATAAAGGGGACCCCCCACCCTATATCATCTCCGGCTTTATCAGCACTTTTTTTAGCACTGATAAAAGCCATTTTTAGCATTGATAAAATCCGTATTTGTAGTAGTGAGCACACTAGAAAGAACATGTGTTGGCTTGTGGGGACTGTCATTAGTCAGACGACCCGTTCGAGCATGTGGGTGTGCCCCAGAGTGGAGACCACATGTCTGTAGGGAAACTGGTGGCACCTGGTGGGCCAGGACCCGAAGACCATGTTAAGGCGGGGTGTCGGTTCTATCATTGAGACCCATTTTTCACATTTAGTATCAAAGGATGAACCCAGCCTTAAGAGTGGTGCACTGCCTGAGTTGAGATGTAGGGCCCATAACAAGGACATTGGGCTCTAAAGGGGGGGTGATTGTAACACCCCCAAATGATAAGGGGTTAAATGACTGAATGATATGACTCATGTCAACAAAGTGTACCTTTCTTTTCGGGAGCATACCTGATTAGAACTCCACAGTTAAGCATGCTTGGCTAGGAGTAGTTATCAGGATGGGTGACCTTCTGGTAAGTTTCCTAGGGTGTGTGCATGTGAGGACAAAAAACACTAGAAAGAACATGTTTGTCCTATGGGGTCTATCATTAGTCAGATGACCTGTTCGGACACGTGGGTGGGCCCCAGGGTGGGGAACCATGTGTCTGCAGGGCTACTCGTGGCACTTCACGGTCCAGGACCTGACGACCATGTTAAGTTAGAGTGTATGGGCTTTTTCCTCACTCTCACACACCCTGGAAACCTACACATAAGGTCACCAATCCTGATCACTACTCCAGGCCAAGCACACTTAATTGTGGAGTTCTAATCAAGCAGGCTCTCGAAAATGAAGGTGCACCTTGTTGACATGAGTCATATCATTTAGCCATTTAACCCTTTATCATTTGGGGGTGTTACAATCCCCCACCCCTAGAGCACAAAGTCATCGTTGTGGGCCCTACATCTCTACCCAGGCAGTGCATGAACCAACCTTGGTACCCTCATATCCCGAAAACGGAGCCGACCCTGACATTTCCCGAAGGGCATTCCAGATCCCCACGCGTCAGTGACTAGCACCTGGCATCATATAACTTATATGTGGGAACAATTTTGCCACAAAAATGAAGAAGAAAAAGAAAACAAGACTGTATGCATGACAAAATAAACGTCATTGGGAGTGAAGTACCAGAATACAATAAGGCATAAAAATCCAAAATTACTACAACCCATGTACTAAAATGGGAAAAAACAACCCCAAGGTCCCTATGGACACAACTCACAAGAGCAAAACTCAACATCTGGATCCACATCCAAAAGACCCATTCCCTTTGCTCAAACCTGGAAGAAGAGTGTACAAACACCCGAAGGCAAAATTAGGGTGTAAGCCTATGCCCAATAGGATACCACCAAAGATTCCATAATAGATTCCATATATAGATTATCTAATGAAAAAATTTCATTTTTCAAACACACGTGATTGGAAATTCAAAAACATATTTAAAAAAACAAGCTATACATTTTCTAAATGTTGGAAAAATACTTTTAGCAAAGGCATTACAAATGATGGAATATTTATAAAATAATGTCTTAAATAAAAAATTTACATAAAATAGTTTATGTAAAATGATAAGGCAAGTAAGCTGTTCAAACATTGGCATACATTTATATCTCAAATATAAATAAACAAACAATCAACATGGTCCTCTTCCAAAAGGTACAATAGTATTAACTAGCTATAGGATTCCACACTCTCTATGTGAACTCAGAAAAATGTGTATACACACGTCCCAATGACACTGGCCAAAGGAGACTCGTCACCAACCCGTCAGGGATGTGACCCACCACAAGAATGTTTTAGAATGTTGTCATAGCGTAAATTGTATCCAAATAACTCACTAACTACCCAAGGCTTGCATCTGCTCTTACATAATTGGTGAACTATTTTAAGACTTATTAAAAATACGATCAATCCCATTATTCCATTTCATAGTGCCAATTTCATTCTATTTAAAACCAAAACATGTTTTATTCAAAACATGCCTTCTTCACAAGATAAAACCAATAAGTTTCTACCAAATCATTTTAAGACATTTTACAAGTTTAAAACACATTAAAAACCAATTCCATCATCACACAATTTATTTACACAATTAAACTCAACAATTTAATTGAAATAATTTCAATCAAATCCATAATTTAAATTAAACAATTTAACTTATAAAATTTTCCTAAACACACCCAATTCAATGGAATTGGGGGGTTTTCCAAATTTTCCTGCCAAAATCATTTCAAAAATCTCGATTCACTGGAATCAAGTGTTTATCAGTTTAATTGAAAGCATATTTGAGAAATTGAACTTAAATAAAAAAATTGAAATAAATCAAGCAATACAAGGATAATCAATTTGGATGATCAGAACAAAACCACCCTCCACAAGGTCAATGATGTCAGCATCGATGATAACCCACCATGAATGGTTCAATACCCCACCTCGTGACCATATTATCATAATCATCGACATACCAAAGTTCGACATTCGTCAAGGGTTCTTAGAACCAAAACCAGTAATTTTATCTCAAAAGAAAATAAAAAATCACATGTGAGTATAGTTTCTCTCTCCTGAATAATTTTCTAATTCTGGAAAAACATTACATCTGATAATATTATTTTATCCCTCGTGGATAATTTCAAATTATTGATTAAAAAATTACATGCGATGATAGCTTCTCTCTCCTCAATAATTCTTAAATTATCATTTCGATTATCACATGTGACAATAGTTTCAATTTCCTTAATAAAATTCAAAATTATCATTGCATGTCAATGAATATGTTCACAATATTTTCCATAGAATAATTCTAAACCACATTCTATATTATAATATATTTAAAATAAAATAATAACACATGTGGTAGTCCTTTATAAATATTCAAATATAATTTAAAAAATTATCCTTCGATAAATTATTGTAATAATTATCAAAAAGAAAAATCGTGATTATCTCATGATTATTCATTAAAATTAACATTTGATAACTATTTATAATTATCACTTCAAAAAAAGTGGGAATTATAATTTGATTATTATTTATAATTATTATTCGATAATTAGACATAATTATCTTTTGATAATTTGGTTATAAATTACCCACGATAATTAATGTAATTATCCTTTGATAAAACTTTACAATCATCCATGAAAATTTCCAGAATATATTGCTTTGTAAAACCCCACAATTATATTTAATAATACCCCACAATTATATTTAATAATACCCCACAATTATCTTTCAAGGATAATAATTTTATTATTATTTTTCTTCCATGATTTTTAGAATATAAGGAGCAACATAAATAAAAATAAAACTCACCATCATTCTATCATACGGAGCATGAAAATGGAGGGATAAGGTAGATTGAGGAACCACATCAACATCATCAGGTTCACCAATCATGAACAATAGAGTATTAGGGTCATTGAGACACAGAAAAATCGACCAACAATGTAACGCCCCGACCCCAGTTACCCAGAGTCGGTGCATTATTACATACCATTGGCATGATCACAAGAAAGATCAAATCTCGAAAGACCGATTGGTTTAGTAGCCTTGTAAACACTAGATATATTCATAAGTTTTACATTACATCATAAAATGAAAAACTACTACAACAACATAATGTTTCCACAGTCCACACTATAATACCCTCATAATATCCCTGCAGGTCATTCATAACTTACATCTTCACATCCTGGGAAAAATAAAACATAGAAAAGGGGTGAGCTCAAATGCCCAGTAAGGATAACAATATAGCGGAACATTCAAAAATAAGCATAAAAATTTAAGGCAATGAATTACTAAAACAAAAGCCTTTTAAACTTGAACTTAAACATAGTATGGCAAAAGTAAAATGAAATAATTCCATTTACTTGTTCACATGGATATTCTACTAATCGAATAATCACATGCAATATCAATAACCACTTTCATAATGTTGGAATGCATAATGCCAGACTATCATAACCACATAGCCAAGGCCTCGTGCCAAGACTACAAATAAGATTTTGCCAAGGCCTTGTGCCAAGACACTAGTTTGTCTCATGAGACCTACCGATGCATCGACGAGCTATAGCGGGCTCCCCCAGTCACATATTAAGTCCAATGCATTCCCATATGAAAAGGTTTAAACATAACATAAACATTCGTATTAAAACTAGCATACGAAATGTCAATAATTTCACCATAAACTATGAATGGTATAAAAATAGCACATCCACAGTCAAACATATCATAAAACCTTCAATACAATATAGAAGTTTTGTATCATACTAAATCAACTTCAAATAAGCGTAAAATCCGTCAAAGGATGTTGACATAGATGAAATCAAAACACTTTTTAGAGAAATATCTCTTTCTATTTTTGAAATCATTTAAGATCCATATAAAATAGAACATTTTCTTGAAAATATTCTTATAAGCTTATAAGGGATGCTTTGACGATTTTATAACGGCGGAAAATAACTGCACCCGCCGTATAAGTTAAAAAAACATTCTTATCTTAATTCTGTCGAAAAGGTTAAAAAGCACCTTGTTTGGAAAACGACGGAAAGATTCCCTTATAAACCTCTTATAAAAAGTCAAACAAGGGTATAAATGACTTTAACCCATATTCTTTTAAATATTAAAAATGTTTTGAAATACATTTTGAAGAAACATGGACGTGGATGATAACGAGGTCCCAGTAGATAATTATGTATAAACAACCTCGGATAATGAAGAGATTGCGAAATAAACCCTTACCAATTTGGTAACTTATGAAACATAAAACCCATGAAAGAGGTATCATAAAATGAATATGTAAATACACATAAATTAGAGTGTATTACACAAAGAATATAATTATGGGCAGTACATACACCACACAAAAGGTGATGGTGGCAATATGGCATGAATCTCACGGAAATAAGGAGTGAGATGAAAACCCCTTACCACGTTAATCAACTGAGTCGTATGGCCAAAAGATTATAACCACCAAATTATTTACAGAATAACATGAATATAAAGATAATCATGATAATATATATCAAATGGCAGTACACAATACACCACTTTCAATAATTTAGTGGCGAACAATGGAAATCTCACAGAATTGAATGTGAGATAAGAAAATACCTTACCTTGTAATTTTCCTTTGTTGGGGTAGGTTAACCTCCTGTATAATGGTGAAATAATTGTTATTGAATTATACAAGAATCATATACATTAATATGATATCATATATGATCTTTTAACATTGCTTTATTAATAATATCTTAGTATTATCGTCGTTTCGGGTGAAAATCAATTCGTTCTTCTTAAATGTTTGGTTACGTAAGACATGTTTGTAATGGATAGATTATATCTTATTCATAATCATAATGATATTAACATTATTTTTAACCCTAAAATGAGAATAATACTTGAATGGATACGATGGAGAATGAATCTCATCGCGTTCGTGGAGACGGTAGTCCGTACGTACGCACGAACGCTACTTCCATTTAATTTTTATTTTAAAAGAATCGAATCCAAATGATACATAGGTATATTACTATTCCAGTATAATATAATATTTTTTATATGTTACTTAAGTTCATTAACACCATCCTTTATACGTTCTATGTGTGGTATGAACGAGTCATATCATTTTAAGGGGGCGGTAGTCCGCACTTCCTCAAATGAAATTATCGTATGTATATACAACATGAAATGAATAATGATATGAAATAAAATGGAATTACATAAGCTTATATATAAAATATATATCATTAATATCATATTTAATTACAGTTCCATCATAATGGCCACCATGAGAGGCGGTAAGATGTATTTGAACAATCATCGTTTCGTGAGGCGTTAGTTTGCCATCCACAGAAACATTATGTTCATCATCCATTAGAAGGAGTTGTGTGTATGTGTATTTTGAATCCTTCTTATAAAAACATCCTAGTATATTTTGGATACTGGTTTTGTTACAAAAGAAAGAAAATAAAAAGATTTTGGGGGTTGGAGAAGCAAAATAAATGAAAATAATTTAAGAGAAAATCGTTACCTTTAATTTAGGTAACTCACTTTGGTTGGAACCAAAGGACTTCTTGAAATGCTTTCTGCCTAAGGGGAAGCTTCAAGGAGGAGAAGAGGGATGTGGGGAGCTTATTTGGGTAGGGTTTGGACGAGACAAGTGGCTTGAGAGGTGTGAGGAATGAGTAGAAGTGGTCTCCTTTTATAAGGGAGAGGAGGGGCTCTTTAGGAAAGAGTGAAAGTATTACTTTATAATATAATTATATTCGGTTTATAATGGTCCAAAAATCATTGAGGTCGAAGATAAGATGACTCATTTTCTAAATAACATCAACCAATAAGAATTGGACAGGTTTTAGATAATATTTTAATCATTATAATCTTATTTATTTAAATGATTTGTTAATGAGGTAAACATTGCATCATTATTGTGTCATTAATAATTTAACTTATATGATGTCTAAAAATTATAAATAAAATATAATTATGTCGGAATTCTTTTTAGATTTCTAATTAATATTTATAATCGAAAATCCAACATTTATAACCCTATGTAAAAATTGTTCTTCTAAAAGATGTAAGCTTATGCCATTTTTATTTTTATTTTAGCTTTTTTAATATATTGTGTCCCTACCACATAAAAGTGGCTCTAAGGGGTACCCAAATAGACCCAAGGATGCCCATGGTCGGGTAGGTGTCCACCAATAAGGTTAGGACACGTTTTAGGGTAATTTTGTATTATTATAATATTATTTTTTAACCCTTATTTACCGGATTTACCCTTTAACCATGGTAAATAAAATATTTACCGCAGTAATTATTCAAAATGTGTAAAAATAAAAGTTACCTATTTACATAATTTGGACATCCTGATTCCAAATATGTAATCCATTTTTCCAAATTCAAAATACATAAGTGGCAGAAATTAATTTAAAATTAATTCCCGTTGTTAAAATAAAAAGCGTGTTTTTAAGAGATAATAACTATCAAAAGATTGACACTTGTTTATGTCTGATTTAATTGTGAAATTATGTCCAATGACAGACATTAAATTAAATGGTAAAAATATATTCTAAATATACTTTAAAACCACTCAAATTCATAATTTATCAATATTAATTATTTTGATTAAAAAAGTTGTTTTTAATTAAAATTTAGTAATTTTCACTATTCATCAAAATATAAAAGTTATCCGAAAAGTACCAAAATTTCACCCTAGGCTAATTTCAATATTCCGAATCCAAAAATGAAGTCCATTTTGAAATATAAAATATATATGATTTCAAAAAGTAGGTATTACTATTCACAACGGCTAGTTTAATTAGTTGTGGTGTGTGTTAGAACTCGAGGTTGCGTACAACACACGCTATCGCATTATTCGAAGGGAAACGTACCGTGGAAGCTTGGGGTGTTACATTCTCCCCTCCTTCATATAATTGCATCCTCGCAATTTCTAGGGTATTACTGCATAAAAAGACTCGGGTGGTTCTTCCTCATAAGTTCCTCGGGTTCCCACGTTGCCTCTTCCATCTTATGATTTCTCCACAAAACTTTTACCAGATGCGTCGTCCGGTTTCTCAGTACTTGTTCTCTTGTATCAAGAATCCTGACAGGCTCTTCACAATAAGACAGATCGGGTTCCAGTTCTAATTCCTCATAGGTGAGTACATGCGTTGGGTCAGGCATGTATTTTTTCAACAGAGATACGTGGAACACATCGTGAACTTTGGAGAGACTTGGCGGCATTGCCAATCGGTAAGCTACAACCCCAATTCGTTCTAGAATTTCGAAAGGTCCGATGTACCTGGGACTCAATTTACCTTTCTTAACAAAACGTATGACTCCCTTCCACGGAGATACCTTCAGAAAAACATGATCACCGACTTGAAATTCCAAATCCTTCCTTCGATTATCGGCATAGCTCTTCTGCCTACTTTGAGCAGCTTTGATGTTATTTTGGATTACCTTCACCTTTTCCACCGTTTCCTCCACCAGTTCCGGGCCTACAAGTTTTCTTTCACCAACGTCATCCCAACAGGTTGGTGTACGACATCTCTTTACGTATAACGCTTCATATGGTGCCATCTGAATACTCTAATGGAAGCTATTGTTATAAGAAAATTCTACCAGGGGTAAATATTGATCCCACATACCTTGAAAGTCAAGTGACCAAGATCTCAACATGTCTTCTAGGGTTTGAATAGTTCGTTCTGATTGTCCATCTGTCTGAGGGTGGTAAGCAGTGCTCAAATGAAGTTCAGTATCCAGAGATTTCTGAAGACTTTTCCAGAATCTTGAAGTAAAACGGGGATCACGATCAGAAACAATCGATAGGGGTACTCCATGAAGTCTCACAACTTCATTAATGTATAGTCTTGCTAGACATTCCAGGTGTAGATCTTCTCTTATAGCAAGAAAATGTGCTAACTTGGTAAGACGATCAACAATAACCCATATTGCATCGTTCCTTCAAGGAGTCTTTGGTAGCCCCATGACAAAGTCCATCGTAATATTGTCCCATTTCCACTCCGGTATGGGAAGAGGTTGCATGACTCCTCCAGGCTGTTGCCTTCCAGCTTTCACTTGTTGACAAACCATACATCTTGACACAAAATCAGCAATCTCCCTCTTCATGTTGTCCCACCAAAAATCTTCCTTCAAATCTCTATACATTTTGGTGCTCCCAGGGTGTATAGAGAAATTGGAACTATAAGCATCATTCAGCAATTCCCTTTTTAGATCAGGTAAATCGGGAACACAAAGTCTCTTCCCAAATATCAAAATTCCATCTTCATACACAAAGTCTCTCAATCTGCCATCATTCACAGCTTTAATCTTCTTCTGAAATTCTTCATCATCGGTCTGAGAACTCTTAATCCTTTCTAGTAAAGATGGTTTGGCAACCATTTGAAAAAGCATTGATGTTTCACCTTCCCTGGTTATTCCCATGTCCATCTTCACTAGATTCATGAAAATTGGATCCCTTTCAATTCTCATATTGTTCAAAACTCCATGGTCTTTTCTACTAAAATCATCTTCCACCTTGTTTGCTTTCCCCGGGTGGTAGTGTATCGTGCAATCATAATCCTTGAGTAATTCAATCCATCTCATTTGCCTCATGTTGAGTTCTTTTTGTGAGAAAATATACTTCAAACTCTTGTGATCAGTATAAATCTCACTTTTTTCACCATAGAGGTAGTGCCTCCATATCTTCAAAGCAAAGATCACAACTGCTAACTCAAGATCATGAGTAGGATAGTTTTGTTCATGAATTTTCAACTGTCGTGATGCATAGGCAATAACTCTATCATTTTGCATAAGGACACAACCAAGTCCTTTCTTCGATGCATCACTATAAATAACGAACCCATCATTCCCCGATGGTAGAGTCAATATAGGAGCATTGACTAATCTTCTCTTCAGTTCTTCGAAACATTCTTCACACTCTTTTTTCCAAACAAATTTAACCCCTTTACGTGTGAGCTTCATTAATGGGTTAGCCAATTGGGCAAAATTCTGGACGAAACGTCGATAATAACCTGCCAAACCAATAAAACTGCGTACCTCAGTTATACTCGTATGTGATGGCCATTCTTGGATTGCCTTGGTCTTAGAAGGATCAATAGAGATTCCATATTTAGAGACAATATGGCTAAGAAAAGAAATCTCCCGAAGCCAGAATTCACACTTGCTAAACTTCCTATATAATTCATGCCTCCTCAGAGTCTTCAAGATAATGCGCAAGTGATTTTCATGATCTTCGTAGGTTTTGGAGTATACCAAGATATCATCAATAAATACCACCACAAATTCATCGAGATACTCCTTGAAAACTCTATTCATCGGATCCATGAATACAGAGGGTGCATTAGTCAATCCAAAAGGCATTACAGTAAAATCGTAATGCCCGTACCTGGTTCGAAATGCTGTCTTCGGAATGTCTTCCTTCTTCACACACAACTGATGGTATCCAGATCGAAGGTCAATCTTTGAAAAGTATTGAGCTCCATGCAGTTGGTCAAATAAATCATCAATACGAGGTAGAGGATACTTGTTCTTTATCGTTATAGCATTGATCTCCCTGTAGTCAATACATAACCTCATAGATCCATCTTTCTTTTTAACAAAACGAACAGGGGCTCCCCATGGAGAAACACTAGGGCGAATAAATCCCTTGTTACTCAATTCCTCTAGTTGTTTCTTTAGTTCAACTAATTCTACAGTGTCCATTCTATAATGGGTCTTCGATATAGGCCTTGATCCAGGAATCAAATCAATGGAAAACTCAACTTCTCGTTCTGGAGGATGTCCAGGTAAATCTTCCGGAAATACATCTACAAACTCTTTCACAACAGGTACATCCTCTATTTGAACATTCCTTTCCTCACCGATAGTTATTTAATTCTCTTCCTCCCCAATAATTGAATTAATTTGAGCTATTGGGGGTGGATCTAAATAAGAATTAGGTGGTGACGATTCTGCTCTAAAAATAAGGTGTTCCTTATCATTATCATCAAGAATCGTAACCTCTTTCTTATTACAATAAATCTTCGCATCATAGTCCGAAAGCCAGTCCATACTGAGGATTATATCAAACTCAATCATAGGTATGACGATGAGATCAGCAGATAAAGAAAAATTATGTGCTCTAATGGGGAATGATTCACAAAACTTTGTTGCAATGATACTTCCCTTAGGAGTTTTAACTGACAACTCCCTTATTAAATCAAATTGGAAATATCTAATTTTCTTAGAAAACTGGGAAGATATGAAACAATGCGATGATCCAGAATCAAATAATGCATTTGCTAAACTTGAGGAAACCATTAAATTACCTGCCACCACGTCTTTCGGAGCTTCTACCTCAGCAGTAGTGATAGCATAAGCCTGGCCATGATCCCTTGGCCTTTTCTGAGGTAAGTTCTCCAGACGCTTAGGACATTCATTTGCATAATGACCCATCTCCCTGCAATTGTAGCACTGAACGTTGGTAGCTTCCTTCTTCCCCTTGCAATCACGAGCTTGGTGGCCTTTTTCACCACACTTGTAACAGACTCCCATTCCCTTAAAGCAAGTACCAGGATGTTTCGTCCCGCATTTACCACAAGATGGATATTCAACCTTTCCCTTCTTCCCCTTATTTCAATTCCCAGATTGATCAGTAGGTCTCTTCTTCTCTTTCTTTTCTTTATAGTCATAAGACTTAGAGAATTCCTTTTCGGTCTTGATAGCACATGAGACAATGTCTTCGTACGATGAAAATGATTGTGAGACTACTGCTCGATGGAGAAATGGTTTTAACCCATCAAAGAAATGATCAATCTTACTTCTTGGGTTGCGTATATAATCACCAGCGTACCTTGCTAACCTTGTAAAGTTAGCCTCATACTTTGTGACATTCTCATCCTCCTTCTGTCTCAGACTTAGAAATTGACTTTCCATATCTGCTCGATGGTCGCGAGGGAAGTATTTTTCTAAAAACAGATCTTTGAACTCCCTCCATTCCATATTTGATACTTCATCATCTTCCTTCATGTTTTGAATCAATGACCACCATTGATCAGCATCTCTAGTGAGGCGGTAAACTGCCATGATAACTTTTTCCCTTTCACTGCTCCCCAAAGCCTGAAATATTTTCTCTAGGGAATTTATCCATTGCTCAGCTACTAAGGGATTTGTACTCCCATTGAACGTTGGTGGTTGTTGCCTCATGAATCGATCTAACATTGATCCTCCACGCTACGGATCAGGGTGCTCCATACGGGTAAGGTTATTATTCATAACCTGAGTAAGTTGTCCTAGTATGGTGATTAGCTGATCGGCACCAGTTGCATCACCAGCCCCACTATAATTATCTTGAGCATGAGGGAAATCCCTACATGGAGTGCATGCATTGATACGGTTTCCATTTCTTCCACTAGGTGCCATTTCTAAACAATGGCATAAACTAGATCAGTTTATGAATCAAAATACATAATCCCATACTTATAAAACACTTATCATAAATTGAACTATTTATGGATATAATCCATAATCATAAAAATGTTTTCTTTGAGGAAGTATATACTCATAAACCCTTCATAATGATTTGTAAAGAAAATGAGAGTTATCCTAAGCATATCCCCCGGGAGTGTCGTAACCAAGAGTGCAGCAAGGCCCATTGTCGTGCACCAGTTCTCGTTCGAGTCTAGCTCAAAGCGGTGTTTTCGGGTTTTACCCCTAGGTACATCTGTGCCAGAGCCGCCTCTACCTGCTCGTATCTAGACAGGGATGTATTGCTCAGAAAACTCACAAAATCTCTACAATACCAAAATTCTAGGAAGTTCTTCTATACTAATCCTCAAAGTTCATCCTAGGTCTACGTGCTCTAATCAGAGTTTATCGAAATATAGCTTCCAAGGTTTGTACTAAACTTCCTCTGATACCAACTGTAACGCCCCGACCCCAGTTACCCAGAGTCGGTGCATTATTACATAACATTAGCATGATCACAAGAAAGATCAAATCTCGAAATACCGATTGGTTTAGTAGCCTTGGAAACACTAGATATATTCATAAGTTTTACATTACATCATAAAATGAAAAACTACTTCAACAACATAATGATTCCACAGTCCACACTATAATCCCCTCATAATATCCCTGCAGGTCATCCATAACTTACATCTTCACATCCTGGGAAAAATAAAACATAGAAAAGGGGTGAGCTCAAATGCCCAGTAAGGATAACAATATAGCGGAACATTCAAAAATAAGCATAAACATTTAAGGCAATGAATTACTAAAACAAAAGCCTTTTAAACTTGAACTTCAACATAGTATGGAAAAAGTAAAATTAAATAATGCCATTTACTTGTTCACATGGATATTCTACTAATCGAATAATCACATGCAATATCAATAACCACTTTCATAATATTGGAATGCATAATGCCAGACTATCATAACCACATAGCCAAGGCCTCGTGCCAAGACTACAAATCATATTTTTCCAAGGCCTTGTGCCAAGACACTAGTTTGTCTCATGAGACCTACCGATGCATCGAGGAGCTATAGCGGGCTCCACCCGTCACATATTAAGTCCAATGCATTCCCATATGAAAAGGTTTAAACATAACATAAACATTCGTATTAAAACTAGCATACGAAATGTCAATAATTTCACCATAAACTATGAATGGTATAAAAATAGCACATCCACAGTCAAACATATCATAAAACCTTCAATAAAATATAGAAGTTTTGTATCATAATAAATCAACTTCAAATAAGCGTAAAATCCGTCAAAGGATGTTGACATAGATGAAATCAAAACACTTTTTAGAGAAACATCTCTTTCTATTTTTGAAATCATTTAAGATCCATATAAAATAAAAAAATTTCTTGAAAATATTCTTATAAGCTTCTAAGGGATGCTTTGACGATTTTATAACGGCGGAAAATAACCGCACCCGCCGTATAAGTTAAAAAACATTCTTATCTTAATTCTGTCGAAAAGGTTAAAAAGCACCCTGTTTGGAAAACGACGGAAAGATTCCCTTATAAACCTCTTATAAAAAGTCAAACAAGGGTATAAATGAATTTAACCCATATTCTTTTAAATATTAAAAATGTTTTGAAATACATTTTGAAGAAACATGGACGTGGATGATAACGAGGTCCCAGTAGATAATTATGTATAAACAACCTCGGATAATGAAGAGATTGTGAAATAAACCCTTACCAATTTGGTAACTTATGAATCATACAACCCATGAAAGAGGTATCATACAATGAATATGTAAATAAACATAAATTAGAGTGTATTACACAAAGAATATAATTATGGGTAGTACATACACCACACAAAAGGTGATGGTGGCAATATGGCATGAATCTCACGGAAATAAGGAGTGAGATGAAAACCCCTTACCACGTTAATCAACTGAGTCGTATGGCCAAAAGTTTATAACCACCAAATGATTTACAGAATAACATGAATATAAAGAGAATCATGATAATATATATCAAATGGCAGTACACAATACACCACTTTCAATAATTTAGTGGCGAACAATGGAAATCTCATGGAATTGAATGTGAGATAAGAAAATCCCTTACCTTGTACTTTTCCTTTGTTGGGGTAGGTTAACCTCCTGTATAATGGTGAAATAATTGTTATTGAATTATACAAGAATCATATACATTAATATGATATCATATATGATCTTTTAACATTGCTTTATTAATAATATCTTAGTATTATCGTCGTTTCGGGTGATAATCGATTCGTTCTTCTTAAATGTTTGGTTACGTAAGACATGTTTGTAATGGATAGATTATATCTTATTCATAATCAGAATGATATTAACATTATTTTTAACACTAAAATGATAATAATACTTGAATGGATACGATGGATAATGAATCTCATCGCGTTCGTGGAGACGGTAGTCCGTACGTACGCACGAACGCTACTTCCATTTAATTTTTATTTTAAAAGAATCGAATCCAAATGATACATAGGTATATTACTATTCCAGTATAATATAATATTTTATATATGTTACTGAAGTTCATTAACACCATCCTTTATACATTCCATGTGTGGTATGAACGAGTCATATCATTTTAAGGGGGCGGTAGTCCGCACTTCCTCAAATGAAATTATCGTATGTATATACAACATGAAATGAATAATGATATGAAATAAAATGGAATTACAGAAGCTTATATATAAAATATATATCATTAATATCATATTTAATTACAGTGCCATCATAATGGCCACCATGAGGGGCGGTAAGATGTATTTGAACAATCATCGTTTCGTGAGGCGTTAGTTTGCCATCCACAGAAACATTATGTTCATCATCCTTTAGATGGAGTTGTGTGTATGTGTAGTTTGAATCCTTCTTATAACAACATCCTAGTATATTTTGGATACTTGTGTTGTTACAAAAGAAAGGAAATAAAAAGAGTTTGGGGGTTGGAGAAGCAAAATAAATGAAAATAATTTAAGAGAAAATCGTTACCTTTAATTTAGGTAACTCACTTTGGTTGGAACCAAAGGACTTCTTGAAATGCTTTCTGCCTAAGGGGAAGCTTCAAGGAGGAGGAGAGGGATGTTGGGAGATTATTTGGGCAGGGTTTGGACGAGCCAAGTGGCTTGAGAGGTGTGAGGAATGAGTAGAAGTGGTCTCCTTTTATAAGGGAGAGGAGGGGCTCTTCAGGAAAGAGTGAAAGAATTACTTTATAATATAATTATATTCGGTTTATAATGGTCCAAAAATCATTGAGGTCGAATATAAGATGACCCATTTTCTAAATAACATCAACCAATAAGAATTGGACAGGTTTTAGATAATATTTTAATCATTATAATCTTATTTATTTAAATGATTTATTAATGAGGTAAACATTGCATCATTATTGTGTCATTAATAATTTAACTTATTTGATGTCTACAAATTATAAATAAAATATCATTATGTAGGAAATCCTTTTAGCTTTCTAATTAATATTTATAATCGAAAATCCAACATGTATAACCCTATGTAAAAATTGTTCTTCTAAAAGATGTAAGCTTATGCCATTTTTATTTTTATTTTAACTTTTTTAATATATTGTGTCCCTACCACATACAAGTGGCTCTAAGGGGTCCCCAAATAGACCCAAGGATTCCCATGGTCGGGTATGTGTCCACCAATAAGGTTAGGACATGTTTTAGGGTAATTTTGTATTATTATAATATTATTTTTTAACCCTTATTTACCGGATTTACCCTTTAACCATGGTAAATAAAATATTTACCGCAGTAATTATTCAAAATGTGTAAAAATAAAAGTTACCTATTTACATAATTTGGACATCCTGATTCCAAATATGTAATCCATTTTTCCAAATTCAAAACACAGAAGTGGAAGAAATTAATTTAAAATTAATTCCCGTTGTTAAAATAAAAAGCGTGTTTTTAAGAGATAATAACTATCAAAAGATTGACACTTGTTTATGTCTGATTTAATTGTGAAATTATGTCCAATGACAAACATTAAATTAAATGGTAAAACTATATTCTAAATATACTTTAAAAACACTCAAATTCATAATTTATCAATATTAATTATTTTTATTAAAAAAGTTGTTTTTAATTAAAATTTAGTAATTTTCACTATTCATCAAAATATAAAAGTTATCCGAAAAGTACCAAAATTTCACCCTAGGCTAATTTCAATATTCCAAATCCAAAAATGAAGTCCATTTTGAAATATAAAATATATATGATTTCAAAAAGTAGGTATTACTATTCACAACGGCTAGTTTAATTAGTTGTGGTGTGTGTTAGAACTCGAGGTTGCGTACAACACACGCTATCACATTATTCGAAGGGAAACGTACCGTGGAAGCTTGGGGTGTTACAAACAATCAATGAAAATAGATTCGGCTAATTAATAAACCCCAAAAAAGGATGAAAAAAACCACCATTTTAAACACCCATTTTAATCTTCTATTTTAACTAAATATTGATAAAGGAGGGTTTTAATTCATCCAATTAGGCTGTTGGTTTTTGAAACGGTTTAAAACGGATAAAAATTGAAGGTTTTGAAAACTTTTGGCATTTAGAATGGAGTTGCAGCGTGTTCCATCTTGGATATAGGGATGATTGAATAGTGATTCATTTTTTTTATAATTAGTAATATAAATTATTTAATATAAATATTAAATGACACTGAAAATCCATTGAAAATTAAATTTATACTTCATCGAGGGTAAACACTTCGTTCTGGACCCAACCGTGGTCTCAGATTTCTCATAGGACGCACCGTTTTAGAGATATTAATGATTTATTAATTAAAATTCGGAATAATTAATTAAAATAAAAAGTGTTATTTTTGTGAGCGATACTTCTCAACGTCCGATGCTTACAAATGTTATACCCCATCAAGGGTAAACCCCCCATTATGGACACATCGGTGGTCTCATATTTCTCAAACTATGAGCGGTTTTATATATATAAATGATTTATTAATGAAAACATGGAATAATTAATTAATTAATATAAAAAGTGTTATATTTATGAGTGAGGCATCCAAACACCGATGCGAACAAATGTTATACCTTATCTAGGGTAAATACCTCATTCCGGACATATTGGTGGTCTCAAATTTCCCATACAACACACCGTTTGGGAGATATTTAATTTTTAATAAATAATATATTAAATATTACTTAAAAACATTATCTCACAATCGATACATCCAAAATTCTGGCACCTTCGAATGTTATACCCCTCCTAGGGTAAAAACCATATTTCTGGCATAACTATGGTCTCAAATTTCTCATATGATGGAATATTTTGGAGTTATTCAAATATTTTGAATAAAAAGTTCCCACTTAATATTTTCAATTTAATAAGTTTATTTCATCTTCTTCGAGCTTTTACAGTGCATGAAAACATGCACCAACAAATTGTTTAACTCATAAAATATTTAATTGAAAATTACAGAGTGTTAATTGGGAATTTTACCATTTCATGATGTGTTTAACAAAAATTCAAATTTTCACCATTAAATAATTTTTTCTATTAAATGTAATAATAATTTAACACAAGATGGTTTTAGAATACCTGAAACAGTAACGGGATGTTACAACCACCCGACCATATGAACTTTCTATGCCCAGAAATCCTATGAAGAACCACATCAAAAGACAAGGCCAATGTTCTGTCGTAAGAGCCTCCCTCTCTCACATTTCATGAGAATTAGAACTATGATTCCATATCATACGGACACGAGTTATCATCCTTCCATGAAGTACGATGGTCTCATAATCAAGAACCATGATTTGTCGTTCAATCACATATAAAACAGGTTCTACTTCAAGATCACACTAACTAAAAACATGAGATGGGTTAGATAAATGTTTTCGAAGATGAGATACATGAAACACATTATGTATCAACATTAGTTACGGTGATAATGCTAAATGGTAAACAATTTTCTCTAAATAATCAACAACCTAAAAAGATCCCACAAAACAAGGAGCAAGCTTCCCTTGCCTCTCAATCCGTTGATGACCCAACTGGGGTGAAGCCTTCATGAATACATGGTCACCAAAACTACTACTTTAAGTCAGAGAACATCTTAGTGCTTTCTGGGTGAACAACCCATTGGAAATTATAGAAATTACCCATTATAGCCTTCCATGACACTAACGATGCAACATAATGGTTCTGATAACACAAAACACTCTCTTTAGAGAATAACCACTGGGCATCAGTCTCCCCACCGTAAATAGAGTCTCTAATTCTTACGAAATTCTTCCATAGCCTTCTATCTCTTAAGAATCATCTTGAGAAGATAAGATATAAGGGAATCATTAGCTTTCATGGTGGAGAGAACCGTCTCCACCCAAGGTGACAAACTTGGGTGAATAAAGGTTTTCTCAAGAAGATTGTCCAACTAGAACATTAATTCTTTCATTTCAGTTGGAGCCATTTGGTAAGAGGGAAAATAAACTGGTTGACTACCGGGCATCAAGTCAATGGAAAACTCAACCTATCTTGCTGGTGGTAAAATAGAAAAAAATCGTAAGGAAATACTAAAATTACCATCCCTAACTCTAGAAGGTTTGACCCTGCTCATCCTTGGATCCATTCTCCTTGAAAGACAACAGACACACTACTTTGTGTGTTACGATAGACCCATCGAAGATAAAAATCAATCTGGGATTTGTTGGAAATGAACCAATCCATCTTGAATATGATTCCAAGAGATTTTATATTGAGTACCAGAAAAATCCATACATGTTTGAAAACTGATAGAGAGAGGACACAAGAAAGAATAAGGAGACCCTAATTTCTCATCACGGAAAGGGGTGTAGTAATATCCATTGCACAAGATAAAATATCCATATAAATATTAAGAAGATTAAGGAGACGAGTTGAAATAAACAATTAAGATGCACTAGTATCAAAAAGTGTAGACACTGATGATGAATTTATAGTAATGATACCTATTATGGTGTTTGGTATTGTATTAGCTTCATCTGGAAAATATTTCACTGTGTGAAGATGATTCATTCTGGATGCCTATGGCTGGAACTCTTTTTGTATTTGAATCATTTGTTTACTCCGTAGCTTTTGAAGGTTATAATGATCTCCTCTAGTGTCTCCATCAACTCAAACATACGTTCAATCATGACCAACCATTCCTCAGCATGACCAGTATCAGTGGAGCCTTTGAAAAATTGTGGTTTCTGATGAAAAAAACTCTTGAAATCAATTTTAAATAGAATTCCACCCCATGTTCCACAACTGGAACCTGAACTGAGACTAGTGGTGGTGCCTACCCCAAAGCATGGATAGTACACATGATCTCTTCAACTAGGATCATGTTCATAGGAGGATTTGCTTACTGAGGTTCTGCTGTATCCCCTTCCTAGATCTAATTCACACGTATTCTCGGAGACCTGATGTTACCAAACATCAGCAGACAATAAGGAAGAAATTAGATAATTATCGTACATAGTAATGAGGGAAACATGATCCCAACTAGTATAATATACAAGATTTGGATTTCACTCTATCCAAATCAAAATAGGGAAATGACTAGAACTAATCCACAAAACATCTTTCCCTAACCACCCCTGGTGACTTTAGGTTCATTGCGGTGAGAGTTGGCCAGAAACTCATTCGCAACTACCTCCAAAGTCCCGACAGGAATACTCAAATGCATAATGTCATCAAGGAAAGATGTTTAACCTCTCTCTGATACCATTTATTCAAGAACCATCCCAGGTACCCCGGTAACCCGATAACCGAGCAGACCCTTACACAGCCCGAAGGGAATTCCCGATCCCCATGGGTCAGCGACTAGAACCTGGCATCATACAACATATATGTGAGAACGATTTTGCTAAAAAAATGTAGAAGAAAAAGAAAACAAGACAGTATGCATAAAAAAAGAAACTTCATTGGGAGTGAAGTACCAGAATACAATAAGGTATAAAATTCCCAAATTACTACAACCCATGTACTAAAATTAAAAAAAGAAACCACAAGGTCCCTAAGTACACAACTCACCAAGAACAAAACTCAACAACTGGATCACCCTCCAAGAGATCCATTCCTTTTGATCAAACCTTGAAGAAGGGTTTACAAACACCTGAAAGAAAAAGTAGGGTGTTAGCCTAAGCCTAGTAAGATACCACTAAAGATTCCATATATAGATTATCCAAAGAAAAACTTTTAATTTTCAAATAAATGGGTTTGGAAATTCATAAATATATTTAAACAAAACCTGATATACATTTTCAAAATGATGGAAAAATACTTTAAGTAAAGGCTTTACAAATTATGGAATATTTATAAAACAATGTCTTAAATAAAACATTTACATAAAATTGTTTAAGTAAAATGAGAAGGCATGTAAGAAGTGAAAAAATTGGCATACATTTATATCTCAAATATAAATAAACAACAAGAAACATGGTCATCTGCCAAAAGGTACGATAGTATTAACCAGCTATAGGATTCCTCACTCTATATGTGAACTCAGCAAAATGTGTATACACACATCCCAATGACACTGGCCGAAGGAGACTCGTCACCAACCTGTTGGGGATGTGACCCGCCACATGTATATTTTAGAACGTTGTCGTAGTGTATTGTGTATCCAAATAAATCTTTAACTACCTAAGGATTTCATGTGCTCTTACATACTTGGTGAAAATTTTTAGGACTACTTAAAAATACGATCAATCCAATTCTTCCATTTCATAGTGACAATTTCATTCTATTTAAAAATAATACAGGTTTTATTCAAAACATTCCTCTTTTACAAGATAAAACCAATATACCTCAATCAAATCATATTAAACCTTTTTCACAAGTTTGAAACCCATTCAAACCCAATTCCATCATCACACAATTTTTTACACAATTAAATTAAACAATTTAACTGAAATCATTTCCATCAAATCCACAATTTATATCAGCAAATTTTTCTAAACACACACAATTCAATGGAATTGGGGGTTTTCCAAATTTTCATTCCAAAACCATTTCAAATATCTCGATTCACTAGAATCAATTTTTTTATCAACTTAATTGAAACCATATTTGAGAAATTGAATTTAAATCAAAAGTTGAAAAAAAATCAAGCAATACAAGGAAAATCAATTTGGATGATCTGAACGGAACCACCTACCACAAGGTCATTGATGTCAGCACCAATGATAAACCACCCTGAATGGTTAAATTCCCCCCCCCCTCATGACCATATTATCATAAGCGTCGACATACCAAATTTTGACATTCATCAAGGGTTTCTAGAACCAATACCAGTTATTTTATCTCAAAACAAAATAAAATATCACGTGGGAGGACAGTTTATCACTCCTAAATAATTTTCCAATTGTGGAAAAACATTACATGTGATAATATTATTTTATCCCTCATGGATAATTTGAAATTATCAATTAAAAAATTACATGCGATGATAGCTTATCTCTCCTCAATAATTCTTAAATTATCATTCTGATTAACACATGCGATGATAGTTCCAATCTCCTTGATAAAATTCCAAATTATCGTTATATGTCAATGAATATGTTCATAATATTTTCCTTAGAATAATTATAAACCACATTTGATATTATAATATCTTTAAAATAAAACGATAACACATGTTGTAGTCATTTATAGTTATACATATATAATTTATAAAATTATCCTTCGACAAATTCTTTTAATAATTATCATAAGGAAAAATCGTGATTATATCATGATTATTCATTGTAATTATCATTTGATAATTATTTATAATTATAATTTCAACAAAAAGAGGGAATTATCATTTGATGATTATTTATAATTATTATTCAACAATTAGTCATAAATATCTTTTCATAATTTTTTTATAAATTACCCTCGATAATTAATGTAATTATCCTTTGATAAAACATTACAATTATCCATGAAAATTTCCAGAATATATTTCTTTATGAAACCCCAAAATTATATTTAATAATACCCCACAATTAACATTAATAACACCCACAATTATCTTTCAGTAATAATACTTTTATTATTATTTTTCTTCTATGGTTTTTAGAATATAAGGAGAAACATAAATAAAAATAAAACTCATCGTCTTTCTCTCATGCAGAGCTTGTAAATAGAGCGATAAGGTCGATTGAGGAACCACATCAACACCACCGGGTTCACCAATTGTGCACAACAGAGTCTTGGGGTCATCGAGACATAGAGAAATCGATCAACAACAAAAAAAAATAGATTCAACTACTTAATAAACCCAAAAAAATGGATGAAAAAACCCACCATTTTAAACACCCATTTTAATCTTCCATTTCAAATTAATATTGATAAAGGAGGGTTTTAATTCATCCAATTATACTGTTGGTTTTTGAAACTATTTAAAATGGATGAAAAATGAAGGTTTTGAAAACATTCGGCATTTAGAATGGTGTTTCAGCGTGTTCTATCATGGATTTAGTGATGATTGAATAGTGATTCATTTTTTTATAATTAATAATATCAATTATTTAATATAAAACTTAAATGACACCAAACATCTATTGAAAATTAAATTTATACCTAATATAGAGTAAAAACATCGTTCTGGAGCAAACCATGGTCTCAGATTTCTCATAGGATTCACCGTTTGAGAGATATTAATGATTTATTAATTAAAAATCAGAATAATTAATTAATTAAAATAAAAAGTGTTATTTTTTCGAGTGAGGTATCTGAACGTCTGACACATACAAATTTTATACCCTATCTAGGGTAAATCCCTCATTCTGGACACATCAATGGTCTCTGATTTCTCAACTGATGAGCAGTTTGAGAGATACTAATTATTAATTATGGAAAACTCGAAATAATTAATTAATTATTAAAAAAAGTGTTATTTTGGCAAGCGATGCATCGAAACAACCCTGGAGAACAAATGTTATACCTGACCTAGGGTAAACCCCTTATTCCGGACCCATCGGTGGTCTCAGATTTCCCATACAATGCACCATTTGGGATATATTTAATTTTTAATAAATAGTATATTAAATATTATTTAAAAACTTTATCTCACAAGAGAGACATCCAAAAGTCTGGTGCCTTCGATTGTTATACCACTCCTCAGGTAAACACCATATTTCTGACATAATTGGGGTCTCAAATGTAAGAAATCGAACCTCATTTTTATGTATGTTTTTCCATTTTCTAGAGTTTTTAAGGAGAGAGGAGTTTCAGGAAATTTTTGAAGTACACGCCATGCTGTGTACTTCGTTGCTGCATGAGGTCATGTGCTGGCCATGTAAGGGACACACACACGGTCGCATGGGGTGACGTGGAGGCCGCCTAAAGTGGAGTATGGAAACAGTATGTACACACCGTGTACTCCAAAAGTGCACGCCGTGTATTTTTTTTCATTAAACGCACAAGGGTCACGTCTGACGGACAAAACGCCCTTTTTAGCTTTGGTTCATCCGATAGAGAGGTTACGACCATGGATCTTCATCGAGCCACTGAGCCTCCATTCTTCCTATGATTCTAACACCGTCGGGTGCATTGGAATTGCATCAGTGAGTTCTTCCATCTCTTAGATATTCGTTTTCCAATTCCTTCTCTTTTCCATGTTATTTTGGTACAAACATTTTAAGCGTTGTCGCAGATCTATGATGTTCTAAGGAGATTCAAGCCTTGTGGTTCACGTATATCTATCTCCTAGCATCAAGGTAGGTGGATTGTGCCTTTTTGTAGGAAACCTTTGAGTATTTGTGAAAATTCAATTAATACCCTCGAACGGGGTATTGCGTGTTTCCTGTTTTGCCTTTGTTGTTTTCCTGCTATGCTTATATGTCTGATTATAGGTTATTGTTTGTGAATAGGGTAATTTACTATTCTTTGGATGTTTTTCCCAAGCATTGTTTTCCAGTTTTTGAATGTTTGTTCTCAATTTTCATGTTAGACTATTTCCAGTTCCATGCCTAGTTTTAGGATGCTGTGATTGTTGTTCTTTCATGCTGAGATGCTGTAGAATTCTAGCCAAGTAGTTCTATAGCTTACTTAGGCCATTACGTGACACAATACTTTCTGACTTTACAAAGGGCTGTGAGAACCTAGTGTAGTAGACCATAGGCAGAATGGACGTTAGGGCTTCTCCAGAGTGTTTTTATAGTATGATGCAAGACTACAGGGGGAATTGACATTGAGTGCTTCCTCAGAGTGTCTGTAGTTCCTTGATATGGGCCACAGGGGGAATGAAAAATTGGGTGCTTCCCCAGAGTGCCTTTAGTACGATACGAGACTATAGGGGGAATTGCTGGTGAGTGCTTATCTAGAGAGTCTATTCTTTATCTAAACTAGGGGGTGAGAGTATGTGTGCCTCCCAGAGGTTTTCTAGTAATTGTAGGTTGAACCATAGGGGTTATCCTATGAGAACTACCTAGATGGTTACTTTTTTGTTCTACATGCTTGAGTGACTTCTTGTTGTAAATTATATGCTATAACTGTGGATTGTTTATTGTTAAGTACTTTCTTGTTTACTGTTTTCTATACTTTTACCTGTCATATATTCACTGACTATTTGGAAAAGGTATTCGGGTGGTTGCCTACTGGTAATTTGTCTAACACTCTGTTGGGGTCATGATTTTGGGCCCAAACAAATTATATTGTTGCAGGTATTGATAAGGGAAAGTGCCCTTCTAATTCAGGTTTATGATTGCATTGGAGCTGGAGAGCATGTGACCAAGATGAGGCATGAAATGCTAAGGAGATGTTTATCTATTTTCCTTTTGTTCTTGGATTTAGTACTGTATTCAGCATTGTGACTTGTTTGGCTGTTTTTCTAGACATTTATGCATCATGCATCATATATATATATTTTTCTCCAGATCTTTATCTATCAGTTTTCCGTTGTTTAATACTATTTAGTATTTAATACTTCTATTGTTGTATGTATTTATGTACTTTTGTTGTGTACTCTTCCAAGGAGGGAATAGTTTCCCCACTATCACACGCAAGGCCCTTGCTGCTAGTTGGAAGCCTCTAGCATTTGGGGAAATGTGCTTGAGGCCCCGTGACCTACCGGGTATGGGGTGTCTCTGGGTGGTTTCTAGAACCGGGACGTTACAAAGTGCTATCAGAGGGTGTCTTTTCTCTTGACATAAAATTTGGAGCCTATAGCCAGTGATAGGATGAAATTGGTACTTGGTAATGAGATGTGTCTGGTAGTAGCTAACCTATGTACAGCGAAAATCCATACTACCTCGTTTATTGTAATTTTATTGGGTTTCAAATTTTAAAGTTGATTTGATTTCAACGTTGGGTGATTCACATGTTTTGTGATGTTACCATTGTTGTTATGGCAGTTCTATTTTAGTCACAACCTGGTGAGATGAGGGTATTCCATCTCATGCAGCATATAATCACTTGTTAGAAATCACATGTCATGTATTCTTTCCATGCCATCTAGGATGCATTAGTCATTGCATGTTGTTGTGATAGACGTTGTGTATATTATGCATTCTATTTTGATGTATGCTTGATAGAATCCCTACTATTTGAAAGTGAATTTGTTTGTATAGTGCTTTTCTTAGATGGATGACAAACTTTGGTTTTTGAGGTGTTATGGGCCCTCATGGATCAGAATTTGGTGGATCATTGCCTAGTTTCCTTGTTATAACATGTGTAGGATTCCGAAAATTAATTTGTGGGGTGTTTGGGCCCTCAAGGGTCATAATTTGGCACCTTAATGCCTGTTTTCTCTGTTTTCTGGGCTCTAGTGCAGTTCTGAGGCTGCTGTCCGGAAAAACCCAGAATACACGTCGTGTTGTCTATAGACGTGTCTAACTGTGCGAATAGGGATACAGGATTGTGAAAAATCTTTTAGGAACACTCCGTGTACTGGTCTAGCATGCTGCATAGTATGAAATTGTTACCCTGGTCGTGTCACGAACAACACGGGTTGTGTTGTCTTTTCACATACACGTCAGGTCTGAATTTTACACGCGGTGTAGTCGGATCTAGGTACCCAGTCGTGTCACAAATAACATGGGTCAGTGTTATCCTTTCTCGTACACGCTGTGTCTATATGGAACTCACCGTGTAGTGTCGATCCATGTGTCTGACCATGTCACTAACAACATGGGCCAGATAAGGCATTTCTAGTACATGTCGTGTCCTTCTTGAACACGCCATGTAGTTTAGCCTTCAAAGAGCCATGTGGCTTAACCGTGTAGAAGGACTCAGGCAGGGATGAAGATTCAAGTACATGTTGTGTGTTTGGATAACACGCCATGTGTTTGGGGTGTTACACGACCTATTGAAACAGAAGTACATGCCCATGTGAATGACTTAAGGGAACACGCCGGGTAGGGAAAGTACATGTCGTGTAGTCACGTTTTGCAAAACTAGAATTATTTTCTTCTACTGTTCCTCTCTTGTCCTTTAAGTTTTCAGTTCTTTGATAATCTTGAATCTAATGCGTGCATTTGAACTTGTATAATCATGCCACGTAGACATCCTCTGGTTGTCCTCCAGTCACAGGGTAGTGACCAGATGCCAGATCTTGCTGATCCGGGACTTCCCGAAGATCCTCCTGTTGTTCCAGCCTTAGCACCAGCAGTGATACAAATTATAGGCACCGACGCGCAGTTTAGGGAAGGATTTTTTAGGATTATGAAGACCTTCCTGGAAGATCCGCCTCCTGCCTCGACTATGGTAGACATGATGCGGGTTTTTTAGTAGTATCATCCTCCCACCGTCTCAGGGGAAGGAGAACCTCAGGCTGAAGAGTCTTGGATAGAATCCATGATGATGTTCTTCAAGCATCTGGAGACACCTCCAGAGAGGTGTCTCATTCTCGCTACCTATATGCTACAAGACTCCACCAAGATGTGGTGGGATATGATCTCACAGGCAGGCCATCAGTAGTTTATGGCATGGGAAGAGTTTCAGCGCGTCTTTTATGACTAATTCAATCTAGAGACCCTGAGGGCTGACCGATCCCGGGAGTTCATGAGCCTGGAGTAGGGTACTCTTTCTGTCATGGAGTAATCCTCTCATTTCACCAAGCATCAGCGCTTCACACCCCACTAGGGTGGAGATGTATTGTTCTTAGCAAGGAGGTTTGAAGATGGTCTTAGATGGGAGATTCACTCACTGGTGAATATCTTTAGGTTGACTTACATCGCTTAAATAGTCAACAAGGAACTGATTGCAGAGTGAAATATGAGAGATTCTGGAGCTGAGAGGCAGGGAGGTTCTACTTCCAGAGTTAGTGCTTCACCAGATGACAGAAAGAAGCGATGTAGGGAGTCTATGCGTGGTGATCTAAGACAGCGAGACACATCTTTAGGTAGCCGGGTGGTATGATACCAGTGTGGAAGAGCTGGGCATACGATGCTGTAATGCTAGAGGGACCCAGTAGAGTTCTGATCTTGTGGTAAGATGGGCAACCTTCATCGGTTCTGTCAGATTTTCTCAACAGCAGCTAGTGATAGAGGTTGATCCATGACTCCTCATTCTGGAGTAGTGCCACCAGTTTTTCACCAGTATGGGAACTGGAGTTCATCCGACCGGTCGGGCCGAGGTGGAGGTCAAAGTCGTGGTGTCTAGTCACCGGTCTTTCAATGACATTAGGGTAGATCAGCTCAAAGCAGTTAGGCAGGGTCACAGGGTGTTGGTACAGGTCAGGCTTTTGTAGTGGAGCAGACCCAGCAGAAGTAGGATCCCTGACCTTCCACCGTTCAAGGTAAGATCTTAGTAGCCTCAGTTTTATCTTCGACTCATTTCGATAAAGTGGCTTCCCATAGATTTATCTCTATTTCTGTTGTGGAGAGCCTTGGGCTCTACATCTTTTCCTTTACTGATACTTTGACTCTAGACACCATGTTGGGGACTCGGATGGATAGTGCACATTAGTTCAAGGAGTTCCCTCTAGAGGTGGTTGGGTATCACGTTCTTTGGGATATCTATGTCCTACAGATGAAAGGCTATGATGTCATTCTCATAATGGACATAATCATTCCCTTCCAGGCAGTCGTCAATTTCTATCGCTGCAGGGTGAGTTTCATGTCACTAGAGGGTGGATCTTTTCTTCATAGTGGCGAGTGGGAAGTCCAGGTGAGCAATGCAGGACCCGAGCATCATGGGCTAAGAGTATGTACATTCCATATTTCCAGTTTATATATGGATGACTCGGGAACTTCACAGTTAGACTTTCCTATAGTGGTTGATCGTTTCAGGGATGTCTTTCCAGCAGAATTTTTAGGTTTACTTCTAAAGCAGGAGGTAGAATTTTCTTTTGAGCTCATGCCAGGGGTGACACTTGTGTCCATCCCACCTTATAGTATGACTAAACCTGAGTTACAAGAGCTATAGAAGCAGTTGGAGGAGTTGCATGCAAAGGGTTTCATCCAACCCAGTACTTATCCTTGGGTTTTACATGTCCTGTTTGCGAAGAAGGAAGACGACACCCTCATGATTTGTGTGGACTATCGGAATTTGACCTATTTGACGGTCAAGAACCAATATCCCTTACCAAGGATTGATGAACTCTTTAATCAGCTTCGAGGATCCTGGGTGTTCTCAAAGATTTACTTCAGGTCTATTTATCATCAGTTTCACGTTAGACCATTAGATATATCTCTTTCATCTTTTTAGAGTAGTTATGGTCTATACGAGTATATGGTAATGCCATTCGGACTAACGAACAAACCGGCAGTTTTCATGGAACTGATGAACCGAGTTTTCCATCCAAACTTATACTCTTTCATGGTGGTCTTTGTGAATGATATCTTGGTGTACTCTCACACTCAACATGACCACGCTACCCATCTTGATATCATTTTGAGTACACTTAGAGAGCATCAGTTATATGCTATGCTCTCGAAATGCCACTTTTGGATAGATCAGATTCACTTTATGGGCCATGTTATCTCAGAGACAGAAGTATCAGTGGACCCAAAGAAAGTGAGAGCAGTAATTTCCTGCGAGCAGCCAAAGAATGTCTTTGAAGTGAGATGTTTTTTGGGGCTGGCTGGAGACTAAAAACGCTTCATACAAGACTTTTCACACTAAGCAGCACCACTAACGGGTCTTCCCAAGAAGGGTGTGAAGTTCTTATGGTCATATTCTTGTGAGTTAGCCTTTCAGGAGCTGAAAGGGAGATTGACTTTAGCACCGATACTAGTCTTTCCAGAGCTGAGAAAGAGCTACTCTGTCTACTGTGATGCCTTAGGTATCGTTTTGGGAGATGTGCTTATGTAGGGAGATGGGGTCGTTGTGTACAAGTCTCGGCAGTTGAGGCCACATGAGAGGAACTACCCGATGCATGATCTCGAGCTGGCGGTAGTTGTTCATGACTTACACTGTTGGAGATATTATCTTCTAGGAGATCACTTTGTGGTTTTCACTGACCATAAGAGTCTCAAGTAAATCTTCACTCAGCGTGATCTAAATTTGAGACAACACATGGGTTGAGTACCTACAGTCCTTTGACATTGAGCTTGCCTATATACTGGGAAATGGAAACATAGTGGATGATGCGTTGAGTAGGAGGACTCAGATGTAGGCAGTTCAAGAGGCCAACATTGAGTGGAAGCTTATGGATCTGTTCTCTAAGATGCATCGAGAGGTGCACGTAAGACAGGGGAAAACGTTTCTTAATTTTGTAGCTGTTACCTCTAAGATTATTGATCGAGTACGAATGAGGAAGCTATTAGATTCTGAATGCATAGTCCTAATGGCATGTGTGTCAAGAGAGGACCCTATTCTTGGATGGACAGTAGGCGAGGATGAGATCTTTCATTTCTAGGGACGTGTATGTGTGCCAGTAGACATACGCGAGGAGCTGATGCGGGATTTTCATTCCTCAGTTTGGTCAGTTCATCCTAGCGTCTCCAAGATGTATCGTGATCTACATAACCAGTATTGGTTTCCAGTTATGAAGAAGGATGTTGTTGGTTTCGTCTTGAGATGTTTTACTTGTCAGCAAGTGAAAGCGGAGCATCAGCGACCAACATGTCTTTTACAGTAGTTACCCATTCCTAAGTTTAAATGCAATGATGTCATGATGCACTTCGTGAATGGTATGACAAGGTCACCTCGAGGTAATAATGTTGTATGGGTTGTCGTTGACAGGCTTACGAAGTTTGATCACTTCTTACCGATCAAGGAGACCTTCAGTGTTGATGAGCTGGGATGGCTTTATGTCTATGAGATTGTACGCCTGCATGGGTTTCCATGCTCCATTGTTTCAAACAAGGATGTGCATTTTACTTCTCAGGTATGGCAGGGGATTCAGAAGGCTTTGAGTACATAGGTACTCATGAGTATAGAAAATCATCATCAGACATATGGCCAGTCCGAGCGTACGATTCAGGTGCTTGAGGATATACTACAACCATGCATTCTGGATTTTAGAGGTTCCTGGGAGAAGCATATACCTCTTATGGAGTTTGCCTACAATAATAGATTTCAAATAACTATTTAGATGGCACCATATGAGGCTTTGTACAGTATTCCATGCCGATCATCCATATATTGGATGGAGACAGGAGAGGCATCTTTGTTGGGACCTCGTCTTGTTCAGGAGACCTCAAGGCAGATAGAGTTGATTCAGAAGAGGATGGGTACGGCACAGTCTCGACATAAGTCTTATAACGATCAGTGGAGATGACCTCTGGAGTTCGAGGTCGGGGATCATGTTTTCCTACATGTCGCACCAAGGTTAGGACACAAGAGGATTACGAGATAAGGTAAGCTTTCACCAAGGTCCGTCAGGCCGTTTGAGGTTTTTGAGAAAGTTGGTCCGGTTGCCTATCAGTTGCAATTACCTCAGATGTATCGGGATATGAACGATGTCTTCCACATTTCTAAGATCTGGCATTACTATTCAAACCCATCTCATGTCTTTAAACCTGAAGAGGTTGAGCTCGAGGCGGATGCATTATTTGAGGAGCATCCTATTAAGATTATCGATTGCAATACGAAGGTTCTTTGAGGCTGTTTTGTCCCTCTGGTATGGGTGCTATGGCAGCATGGGCGAGTACAGGACAAGACTTGGGAGAGGGAGGCCGATGTACGATCACAGTGGCCGGAGCTGTTCGGGGTTTCTTCTTCTACGCCTCACTAGGGAAATTCGGGAAAACATTTCATTAAGGGGGGGAGTTTATAAGAACCCGGACCATCTTTTCAGGTATGTTTTTCCTTTTTATGGAGTTTTTGAGGAAAGAGGAGTTTCTGGAATTTTTTAAAGTAGAATACATGTACTTTATGAGTACATGTCGGGTACTTCGTTGCTACATGAGGCCATGTGTTAGCCTTGTAAGTGCCACACACATAGTCATGTGGGGTGACGTAGAGGCCGCCTAAATCAGTGTACGAAAACAGTACGTACATGCCATGTATTCCAAAAGTACACCCCGTGTATTTTGTTTTTTTTCATTAAACGCGATGGGGTCGTGTCTGACAGACAGAATTCCCTTCTTTTAGCTTTGGTTCATCTGAGAGTGAGGGTACGACTGCAGATCTTCGACGAGCCACCAAGCCTCCATTCTTCCTCTGATTCTAACATTTTCGGGTGCGTTGGAATCACATCGGTGAGTTCTTCCTTCTCCTAGAGATTTGTTTTCCAATTCTTCTCTTTTCCTAGTTATCGTGGGCTGAATATTTTAAATTTTTTCATAGATCTATGGTGTTCTAAGGAGATTCATGCCTCGTGGTTCAAGTATATCGATCTCTTAGCATCAAGGATGGTGGTTTGTGCCTTTCTATAGGAATTCTTTGAGTATTTGTGAAAATTCTACCAATACCCGTGAACAGGGTATTGTGTGTTTCCTGTTTTTCCCTTGTTGTTTGCCTGATTTGATTATATGTCTGAGTATAGGTTATTGATTGTGAATAGGGTAATTTACTAAGCTTTGGATGTTTGGACCATGCATCTTTTTTCTTGTTTATGACTGTTTGGTCTAGTTTTTCCAATTAGGATATTGCCATTTCCATTCCTAGTTGTAGGATGGTGTGACTATTGTTCTTCGATGCTGAGATGATGTAGAATGCTTGCCAAGTTGTTCTTTAGGTTACATTGACTGTTACGTGACGCGATACTTTCTGACTTTACACAAGGCTGTGAGAACCTAGTGTAGTAGACCATAGGGAGAATGGATGTAAGGGCTTCTCTATAGTGTCTTTATAATACGATGCGAGACCACAAGGGGAATTGATGTTGAGTGCTTACTCAGAGTGTATGTAGTTCCTCAATGCAGGCCACAGGGGGAATGAGATGTTGAGTACTTCCCCAGAGCGCCATTAGTACGATATGAGACTATAGGGGGAATTGATGGTGAGTGCTTCCCCAGAGAGTCTATTCTATAGCTGAACCAGAGGGGTGAGACTGTGTGCGCCTCCAAGAGGGTTGCTAGTACTTTTAGGTTGAACCATAGGGGTAATGTTTTGAGAACTACCTTGAGGGTTACCTAGTTGTTCTACTTGAATGAGTAGCTGATTACTTGTTGTAAATTCTATGCTATAACTGTGGATTGTTTGCTAGTAACTAATTTCCTTATTACTACTTTCTGTACTTTTACCTACCATATATTCACTGAATGTTAGGCATAGATCTTCAGGTGGTTTCCTACCGGGACATTGTCTCAAACCTAGTTTGGTTCATGCTTTTGGGTGCAAACAGACTATATTGTTGCAGGTATATATAAGGGAAAGTGACCTTCTACTTCATGTTGTTGATTTCATTAGAGCTGGAGAGAATGGAACCAAGCTGAGGCTTGCAATTGTGAAGAGTTGTTTATCTATTTTCCGTTTGTTCTTGGATTTAGTACTGTATTCAGCATTGTGACTTGTTTGGCTATTTTACTAGATATTTATGCATCATGCATCATTTATATATTTTTCTCCAGTTGTTTATCTGTCAGTTTTCCACTGTTTACTGATGTTTGGTATTACTTCTTCCACTTTTGTATGTATTTGTGTACTTCCACTCTGTACTCTTCCAATGAGGTCATAGTTTCGCCACTATCACACCCAAGGCCCTCACTGCTAGTTATCAGCCTCTGGCATTTAGGAAAATGCGCTTGGGGCCATGTGACCTACCTTGTATGGGCGCCTCTGGGTGGCTTCCGAAACCGGGATGTTACATCAAATTTCTCATATGATGGACCATTTTGGAGTTATTCTAATATTTTGAATAAAAATTTCCCACTTAATATATTATATTTAATAATTTTATTCGTGTCCTCTTCGAGCTTTTTTGGGCCTCAAAAATATGCACCAACACATTATTTAACTCATAAAATATTTAATTGAAAATTATGGAGTGTTAATTGGGCGCTTTACCATTTTAGGACGTGTTTAACGGAAACACAAAATTTCACTGATAAATCATACTTTCCATTTAATGTAATAATAATTTAACACCAGATGGTTTTGGAATACCTGAAACAGTAATAGGATGTTACCAGAATGGTTTTCAAAATCAATATTATAGACCGGGAGCAACCCCACCATTATGTTTTTCATTAACAATTTGGAGGATGACCCATATTTAAAAACCAAAAAGAAATTATTAGGAATTATAATCCAACAATGGATGAAAAATAGATACCAAATACACATAATCGACAGTTTATAGGATGGTTTTTGGACAATATATTTAAGCAGTCAAATGAAAATCCTAACTCAATTTCAGAACGATTTCGATGGCTAGTTGGAGGACCAAGTGTGTATTTATTATCTTATAATGTTATTGTAATTAATGGTTATACATTATATTCTAATGAAAATGATGAAGACAGTACCATGAATAATAGTGTAGTTACACTTATGGATAATGCGTTGAAAGTTTCTGGTGCTAAGGCCAAAAATCTAATTTATGGGAATATTTCATACTTTGGCATCATCAAAAAAATATTGGAGTTAGATTATATTTAATTAAAAGTGCCTATTTTTCAATTAACGTTGGTTGATAATAAGAGTGGTGTTAAAATATGTGAGTTGGGATTCATTAATGTTGATTTTTGTAAAGTAGGGTACAAAGAAAAACCATTTATAATGGTATCATAGGTGGTACAATTATTTTATGTTCCATATCCCCCAAACTGAAACTGTTCAATTGTTCTGTTGTTAAAAAAAACCACTAAAGGGTTAGATTAAAATTAAATGGAGTATGACCGTTTTATTATGATGTCACAATATTTTTACAGTGGTTCCAATGTTGAAAACCTTTTTTATGTCAGAGTAGAACACAATAAAGGGATCTGGATAGTCGATAGAGGGGTCAAATCCCTTCAGCCTTTAAAAAAGAGAGTTCAATAATCAGGTTATATCTTTTTGTAATATACATCGTGTTACCTTATGTTATTATATTTTCATTGCTACTTCTATTTAATCTATATTAAATGTTAAACCACTTCAATAGATAATGATTTCTGCACGTGATGATGCTTCCAATCATGAGGAACACAAGGTCTCTCAACCTATTGCTGCTCACAGTGAAGAGGAAGAAGAGGTCTCTCATCCTACTACAGTTTGTAGTGCAGAGGACTTACAGGTCTCTTAATCGGTTGTTTCTCATAGTGCAGAGGACCAACTGGTTTCTCAAACTATTTTTTTACTCCCAGTGTAGAGGTACAACCACCATCTGCACATGTTGATACTGGCGGTCTAGTGGAACATATTGATGATGTTGGAACCGAGGAAATGATAGGTAACAAAACACTGGCAGTGTAGAAAAATATAAGTGTTGCAGTTTGATGGTTCTAGAAAAAAACATTATGGAAAAAGTGAAAGGAATCAAATAAGAGGTCAAATGGAAAGAGTGGCTCCAACATATTAACCCTAACAAGTCCATGTTCAGTAGTTACATTGGAATCATTACTTGGAAATGTGTGGAAATTGATGTATTTTCGTGGCACCATGTTGTCTCCTGGAATAAGACACTAATATGGGGTGATATTATGGTAACATTATGATATCATTTCTTTAATTTAATAGAAAATAAAATAATAAAATAATTACTTATTCTTTATCACCCCTTTAAAGTTCATTTATAGAAGAGGACTTGCAGAAGGACTATGTATTAAGGGTTGCTGGAAGGATTCACAGAGGTTTTTGCACAATTTTAATGAGAGATTATCTTAAAGATTCTAAAGTAAAAATAAAATCACACCCACATCCTCTTTATACACACTTTATAACCCAAGGATTGTGGGATTCATTTACTAGTCATCTGGAAGAGTAGTATTTTCACATACATTTTTTTGGTAATATATTGTTTGATGATACATGTATTCATCACATTAATTGATAGTTTTTTTATGAAATAGAAACTGAGTGCTGAAAATAAGGAACGAGCTACAAAACCATTGTACCCCTACCATAAATCTAGGATAGGGTACGCTTTACATGAAAAAAATTAGTATGTATTTTAAATCTATAGTAATACTTTTATGTGAAATAAAACAACACCAAGACTATGTTCATCTATTTATATGTATATTGATGAATGCAAATCCAAATCCACATCCATCACATGCCATGTGCTATGGAAGGAGGCACATGTAAATAAATATAGGATACTAATAGATGCAAACAGACAAATATTATGGGAAACATCTGTAAGTATGACATAATTAATATTTGTTTTTCTTTAAATCAATATTACATAAAAATGATTAATTATTTTTCTATATTTTCTATCTGACATAGTTATAGGAGTTAAGAACGTATAAAATAGGTGAAAACGTACTTTAGGTGTCATTAAAGATGCCATAAAAGTATGGTCGTGTTAGAGGTGTGGGTTTTGGGGTGACACCCATAACATTTTTTTTGAAAAAAATAAGAGGAGGATCATTGTGGAGAAATGAAAATGATGATAAAAGAGTATATATCCTTGAAGAAAAAATTAAACGGTAGGGAGATACCATAAAATATTTTATGGTGGTATTAAAGAGAAAAAAAACTCAAGAAAAACCAACACATGAAGATCCCACCACACCCCCACCACCTTTCTGGCGATCAATTCCTCTAAAAAACCTGCCTTAGTTGAGGTAATCAATGTTATATTAATTATTTATATGAATTTTGAATCATATATACACGTATACCTTTCCTATATAGATATTCTACAGGGTGAAAATAACTATGATTTATATCTATCAACACCCACTAATCACCTTGTAGTGAGGGTTAAATTGTTCAATATATAGAACGCCATGCTACACAACAGACCAATTCCAAAACAGCATGTCAAAGTGTTGATTATTGTAGACAATGATATGATCACCAAGATACCTATTTCAATTGATTATGGATATATTTGTAAGGTCGAACATGCTCTTGGAACATTTATCACAGGGCCATCACAACTTGTAAAAAAACATGTCAACAAGGAGGTATTGAGATTCAATTTATTTTTCAAGATACACCTTTATAATTTAATAAAAAAAGTTCTAAAATGATGAAATTTATCACATATGGACTTATGTAAGGGGGTAAAAAGAAATAAAGACTCAAAACCATCTTAAGGATCAACCGACCAATCAAAAAGATCTATCGAAACCACAATAAATTATCCCATTATATATCCGTATTTATTATGATAGCATGCTTATGTGAATATGATGTTGAATGCTGGTGGTACTCACACAATTTTTTTTGATGAAAATATGTATAGTGGGGAAGATCCGGATTACATTAGTATTGAAAATGTAAGGGAAATCCTAGAGTATGTTGGGCTTGGTGACTTAGTTGTAAATGTATACATGAGGTATGTTTTAAGGATTTCATTTTCTAAAAGATGAAATACTATGATAACTATGACTAAATATATTTCATATTTTTCATAGGAATATATATGGGAATAAATTGAATGGATTTATCTATGAACAAAATTTTTGAATTGTTAGTCCTCATGTCACCTCTACAAAAAAAATAGAATCAAATAAAGAGGGTAAAATAGGGGCAGGCATGTTCATATCATTTAACAAAAAAATTACGGATGACAAAATATTCTTAATACCAATGATACAGTAAAAAAACTATACAATTTAATCATATCAAATTTATTTTAATTTATTTCATTACTAATTCTTTTTTGTGTTCTTAGGTAGCATTAGATGTTCATTGCGGTAAATTTAGATACTCCAAAGATTTATTTCCCGGATTCAATTCTTGGATATCAAAAAAAAGGACTGCAAATGATAGTTGTTTTCAATTTGTAAGAAACTACATCCAACATTTTATAACTAAACCACTAGTTATATAATTTATATTATCATTTAATGACGATTCTGTTATAAAAGGGTGATGCATGAATATCATCTACATCATGGAATGAGGCTTGCGGAAGTGACAAGAAAAATCCAAAGTATTATTACTGGATAAAAATTAGGGTATATATAATAATATTTCACTATCCAAAATCATATAAAAAGTTACTAATTTTTCTGAAAGTTTCTACAGTGTCCGAAACAAACAAACAAACAAAAAAGTATATCATTATTATGTTGGTAAATTTATAAAATAGATCATATTCCATGAACATACCATCATCCCTGAAGAAGTATTTTCAAACATAATTCCTATTTCATTAAATATATTTATTAATCCTTTTTGTATTTATATTTATTAAGTACTACCATTATTGTCAAAAAGTATCATATTCACTAAATAATATAGATTCATTTATAAATGAATGGGAAACATACCTTGTAATGACCCAAACTATTAATAATGGAAATTACTCTTAATCTAATTAAAGGTATTATTATGTAGAATAGTTATATAACATATGAACTTATTTGGTTTTCTGTGATTGTATTTTAAAATACCGTTAATATTTTTGACCGTTGCAAATATAGTTTTCGAATAGTGATCACCAGATTAGTATAAATATAGGTCTTTAAAAAATACAATTTACTAAGACAAAGGAAGTTATGGCCTCATCCGGAAGACCTTCCACATAATAATCCCATTTTTTCGGAGCATGGAAGTAAGGTGGTGTGATTGGTCTTTGCTCATGACCAATCCCAATATGAGCTTCAACACGTTAAGCTCGAGTAGAACTGCATACGAGAGAAGTGGAAGTGGATAGAGATTACAACCTGAGCGATGTTATCTGAGAAACCCCAAAAATCTATCACCATCAGACACATTACCCTTTGGTCTTATGCATGTGTTATAAGGGGTTATGTAACAAGATCTTAGCACTATGATTATGTGCATTTTTTATATAATAAATAATATACATTCATTTTAATATTGTTATTTTGTAAATAGTTTTTAAAGTAGAAATAGTATTTTTAGTTAATATAAACTAAGAAATATATATTGAAAAATTAATGGATTTTTGAATTAAATAATATTTTAACCAAAAATTGTAATTATAATATTACTTTTTTTTATGTATAAATGATCGTATAATTTTTATGAATACAATTGTAATTTTTATTAAGGTTTGAAAGGAGTTTTTGTCAAAACCCATGATTTTTTTATAAATGTTGGTTTTTATGTTAAAAGTAAAAATTAAAATATATATATAATTATTTGGATAAAATTATTAATTCTTTGGGAATCAATACGTCGAAATTATCCAATGGTGATTTTTTCATAATTTTTTGAGACAATCAAATTTTTAGGTAAAAATTAAATATCATTTAAATATATAATGTGTTTTATGGAATCATAATGACACAATAGTGATGTAATAAAATACTATAAACATTATTTTTTCCAATGTATTTTCTACCATTAAAATAATGTGATTTTAGGTTTTGTTTTATTTATTTTACGAAACATTATTGGACCATCCAAGACTTATAAAACATTTTAGCTGTTAAAATTGATTTCTTTGAGGGAGTGACTCACCTATACATAAGAAAGCCTATTATTTTAAGAATTTATGACATTGGACATATAAAATATTGTTCTTCACTCTCCTACGAAAAAAACCATGGGCAATAACCATGGTCTGGTCTGTGGTTTTGATTAGTTTAATGTGCGGTGTCCCAAACCTAAATAATAACGAATTCCCTCTACTTTTCTATATAAACCCACCCATGCTCCAAAGTACTCTTCAATAAGAGGCTTTTTTATTTCATCCAAAATCTTCCCTTCTCTCTCTAAAATCCTCCCATGGTGCCTTAATCTCCCAATAATCCCCTCTCATGCCTCTCCCAAGCCATTGGGATCACACTTCCAAGTAATGGATTCTAACTATCCATATTTATGTCCATGTTTACTTATATTATTATGCCCTTTTATTTTCAATAAAAATGTTTGGATATGATTTATAACCTCCCCAATACTTTCCTCCTTATGTTTGAATGATGAGATACCTCTTTCCTTCTCATTAATTCCTCCCAAGTACACTAATTACCATTCCGAATTTCTATAAGGGATTCCTTCCTTTCTCATTTTATCCATGATTCTTCATATTTTTATTTTCTTTTGTATTCAATTATAAATGTTGCGGTATGATTTCTCACCTTCCCCATAATTTAATTCATATGTTTTAATGATGGGATACCCCTTTATCGCTCATTTATTCATTGCATGTACACTCGTTACCATGCTGAAATTCCATAAGGAATTTCTCTCTCCTCATTTACATTCAAGAAATTATTTTTTATTATGAATACAAATTCTATTAATTATTTTGGTACATGTATATATATGACCCCATTACTATTCATTTTATTTAAATATGATGAGACACCCCTTTCTCTCTCATTAACCATTTTTATGAATTCTTATGTCACACCGTTAAATTGCTGAAATTGCACCACATTTTTCCAAGCCAAAGTCATTTTATAGTGAATACCATATCCATTTTTCTATCAAGTGTATTCAACTTTATGCACATTTACATACTTAATATAGAGTTTCATGTATTAATTCATCATTAATTTATTTTTTAGTAAATGAATATGTTTAACGAATCCCCGTTTTATGATCCATGTGGCACACGTGCATGAAATGAAATGTTTAAGAAGGGTGTGCTCTGATAGTGCTCCAATGCATTGGGTAAAGATTATTATCATGATACGTCAAGTGTAATGAGGGTTTACTCATTATAATTCATGTTAAATGAGGGTTTACTCATGCTCTATGTGCAATGAGCATTGTCTCATACTAATTCAATGATAAGTGTTGTTGCCACATTTCCATGTTATGATAATCATGATATATTATGCCTCTATGTTAATGATTGTTTTATGCTCTATTGATATTACTATATCCTAACATGTATTGTATTCTTCATTTTATGCTTTGTTTACTCCCTTAATGGGCTGTATAGATCACCCTTTTCTGGCGCATGTCCGTAGGTTATCCCATACAATTCTAAGTATGAGGGAATGTAGTGGTCATGTAAAGGAAATTTTCAATAAGATGTTGCATTATATGTTTTAAGTTATTATGTATTTTTCCTAATCCCAAAATACACTATACCTCTAGATCATCCATTTTTTATCAAGTGAAGAGTTTATGTAATAAATCATGTTTAAGTGTGTAATAAAAAGTACAGTTGTTATAGTTGGTATCAGAGGATAGGTTTAGTTATTTTTGTGATTTGGATTCAAAAACCCTAGTGAAGCCTTAGAGAGAACACTAAGTATAATTAAAACATCCCTAAATTTTGGTGAGTATTGAGTAAGTGGTTTATCAAGAAAATACTTCCATTTTCAGATACGAGAAGGTAGATGCGGCTCTTGAACAGATGTACCTAATAGTGAAAACTCTGACAAGGAGTTTTTTTCTTGACTCGGGGTATCCTGGTAGACGACTATGGGTCTTGTTGCACTCTTGGTTACGAAAATCCCGGGGGATATGCTTTGGTAAATTCACAAGCTTAGTAAGAACAATTTTTAAGGGAATAAAAATTTTCCCCTAAGAATAAATGTTGGGATGTAGATCATGTATAACATAGATTAAAGCCTATAGATTCATAATTTAAAGAAATAAAAGTTATTTATAAGTTATCTGTTTTTGTCTTCGGATGTCCTTTTATGTGTTACCCCTAACTTTACTTTTATTCCATCCAATGGCCTTTAATATGAGGAATATGGCTAACAACCGATACAAAGGGAAATGAGATGAATTTCCCAGTGATATTTCCCATCAAATGGAAGCTCAAGTAGGATATATCTTGATTATGCCAACCCAACTATCAAAAAACACGATTAAAAATTGGTACTTTTTTGAATGCCCAAGTTAATTAAGGAAGAGGAAGATAAAATCTCATGAAATTCCATGTGATAAAGGTGATAAGGGAATGAAGACCCAATATCATTCTTGAAAAAAATGTGGAAAGAGGCACTATGGAAAATGACACAAAGGGACTAGGAGATGTTTTAAATGTGGAAAAGATGTTCACAAAGTATCCAATTGCAATGGAATAATTGATAATTTTGTGGATGTAAACAAAGATTCATCTAAGGAACTTACATGGTTCTATGTCATAAATTTGGAGAAGTTGAGCATTATCCAAGACGATGCTCTATTTCAAGTGCTGAGAAGCATGATGAGAATCAACAATTTCCTTGATCAAGGGACCATGGGAAGTCTAATGCTAAGATGGATAATGATGAGTGAATTGCATGTAACCACTACTTCAATGTAGTGATTTTCATAATTTATTTCAATTCATGTCCTATTATTATATCTTTTCTGTTTTCTATGAACATTGTGTCCCCACAATAACTGATATTAAATAATTATGGAAATCTTCTATAGGTTTTGTATCACATGTTGATGTTTGTGGGAATGTTATTGAAAATTTTATATGTCTCCCTTTTATATAAATTGAGGGGAAAAGGACAAAGTCATTTCCTATTCCTCAAAGAAGTCCCACGAATGATTTGGAGTCGGCTGGAGTAATCTTCACTTGGAAAATTTGGCGGCATTATCTCTTTAGAGAGAATTGGGAAATATAAACAAACCACAAAATCCTCAAGTATATATTCACATTCAAATAGTTGAACATGATCCAACAAAGATGGTTAGAGGTAATCAAATACTATGAAGCTCAATCCATTACCACCCTTTGAAAGAGAACAAGGTGGTAGATGCTCTAAGTAAAAATGATCCAATGATTCTATCATTGATTATAATTTAAAAGGATACAATATTCTTATATTTGATGAAGATGGACATAGGAATCATAAATAAGGGAACATAATCAATCCTTTCACAAATGATACCTCAAATAACTCTTTTGAAAATGTTAATGGATGCTCAAAACGATGATGTAGGAATTCAAAAGATGTTTGAAAATGTCAAAAATGGGAAATCCTCACAGTTCATGGTTAACAAGGATGGAATTATGAGATTTTGTTCACGATTATGGGTAACATCTAATCCAGAGATAAGGAAGGATCTTCTGAATGACACACATATATCAACCTTCTTTATTCACTTGGGGAGCACATAGATGTATCGAGATCTCCGAGAACACTTTTATTAGGACAATATGAAATGGGAGATTGATGAATATACATTAAAGTGTATAGTATGTCAGCAAGTGAAGGCTGAGAGGAAAATGTCTAAGGGGATTATGCGACCACTACCCATACCAACATTAAAGTGGGAAAAATTACCATGGAATTTGTCGCAGGAATTCCAAGAACTTTTAGAGGAAACAATGCCATAAGGGTCGTCGTGGATCATATTACAAAGATAGATCACTTTATCATGATTTCATAGGACTTCTCAGTTGATCAACTTTCCCAGATTTACATCAATGAAGTGGTAAGGATTCATGGACTACCACTATCTATTGTATGTGATCGTGATCCTAGATTCACCTCAAAGTTCAGGAAAAGTCTCCAACATGCTCTATGCACTGAACTGAACATCAGTACAAGATATCATCCTCAAACTGATGGCCAATCTAATTGAACTATTCAAACACTATGAGATATGTTATGATCATGTTCTATGAACATCAATTGTGTATGGTACAAACATCTTCCCCTGGTTGAATTCTCCTACAATAAAAGTTTCCACTCATGAATCTAAATGGTACCATATTAAGACCCTTATGGGAAAAGGAGAAGAACACCGTTGTGTTGGGATGAATTCAGTGAGCGTAAGATGATAGGACCTAAAATGGTCGACGAAATGGTGGAGAAAGTGAAAAACATTGAGAATCAAATCAAGGTAGACCAGTGTTGACATAAGAGTTATGTAGATAACAGTCGATGAGACCTTGAGTTAAAATTTGGAGACATGGTATTTATATGCATATCTCCATGGAAGAAGGTCATGATGTTTAGGAAAAAAGGGAAGTTAAGTCCTATATACATTGGCCCCCTCCAGATTCTTGATTGTGTCATGGTTTTGGCCTATCGACTAGCACTTACACCCACCATAGGAAAATTACATGATGTATTTCATGTATCCCTCTTAAGGAATTACATACCATACCCTTCACATGTACTCTATTCCAAGGTAGTACATTTATAAGACGATCTTTCTTACATGGAGAAACCGGTGAAGATCTTAGATCATAAAGAAAAAGTTCTACAAAATAATATAATGGCCCTTATGAAGGTGTTGTAGTGAAACCATGAGTTTGAAGAAGTGACATAGGAATCAGACGAAGTGATGATGCAGAGTTACCCACATCTACTTTAGTATGGGAAAAGGAAATTTCGTGGATGAAATTTCTTAAGGGGGGAAGATTGTAATGACCCAAAATTTTAGGAATGGAAATTCCTCTTGATCTAATTAATTGTATTATTATGTGAAATGGTTATATAGCCTCTGAACTTATTTGGTTTTATGTTTTTGGATTTTAAAATACCTTTATTATTTGTGACAATTGTTAATTTCTTAGTTGAACAGTGATCCCATGATTTGTATAAATATAGGGATTTAACAAATCTAATTTACTCAGACAAAGGAAGTGATGGACTCATTTAGTTGACTTCCCTTTATGAATCCCATTTGTCGGAGCTCAGAAATGAGGTGGGATCATTTGGATTCTCTCTTGACCAAACCCAAGCCGAGCTTCAACATGTTAATTTTGAGAAGAACTGCATATGGGATAAGTGGAAGTTGATAGAAATTACCTCTCGAGCGATGTTATCTGAGCCAGTCGAAGAATATATCACCATCGCCCACCTTACCCTTCGGTATTATGTGTGTGTTATAAGAGGTTATGTAACAATACATTAACACTATGATTTTGTGGATTATTTTTTTAATTAATAAAAAATAAACATTCATTTTATTATTTTTACTTTGTAAATAGTTTTTAAAACACAAATAGTATTTTTAGTCAATATTCAACTAAGAAATATATTTTGATAAATTAATGTATTTTTGAATTAAATAATATTATAATAAAATATTATTAATATTATATTACTTTTTTTATGTTTAAATGATCGTATAATTTTTATGAATACAATTGTAATTTTTATTGAGGTTTGAAAGCTGTTTTTTTCAAAACCCATGATTTTTTTATAAATGTTGGTTTTTATTTTAAAAGTAAAAAAAATTAAAATTTAGAAAAAATTATTTGGATAAAATTAATAATATTTTTGGAATCCGAATTTCGATGTTATCTCACGGTGAATTTTTCATAATTTTCTAAGACAGTCAAATTTTTGGGTAAAAATTAAATATCGTTTAAATATATAATGTGTTTTATGATATCATAATGATCCAATAGTGATGTAATATAATACTATAAACATTATTTTCCATCAATATTTGTTTTACCATTAAAATAATTTTATTTTAGGTTTTATTGATTTATTTCATAACTCCTTAGTGTTCCCTCCAAGACTTATAAAACATTTTAGCTTCTTAAATTGATTTCTTTGAAGGTGTGACTCACCTCCACATAAGCAACCCAGTTATTTTAAGAAGGTAAGCCATTGGATTTATAAAATATTTTTTTCACTCCCCTTTGCAAGAAACCATGGTATAAAACCTTGGGGTGGTTTCTATTTTTGATTAGTTTAATGTGTTGTGTCCCAAACCAAAATAATAATGAATTTCCTCTCCTTTCCTATATAAACTCACCCACTCTCACACTTCCTATTAACTAAAAGACTTTGGAGATAATCCATAATCTGACCTCCTCTCTCTATAATCCTAATAAGGTGCCCCCAATCTCCCATGAATCATCTCTTAAGCCTCTCCCAAGCCTTTGGGACCAGACTTCCATGTAAGGGATTCTAACTTTACTTATTTATGTCCATGTTTCCTTATTTTCTTATGCCCTTTTATTTTGAATTAAAAATATTGGGGTATGATTTAAAACATCCCCTATACTTACCTAATTATTATTTAATTATAAGATAGCCCATTTCTCTCTCATTAATGCCTCAAAAGTACACTTGTTACCATGCCAAATTTCTGTAAGGGATTCCTCCCTTTCTCATTTTATCCTAGTTTCTTATTATAGTTATGTCCATTTATATTAAATTATAAATGTTGGTGTATGATTTATAACCTCCCCCACACTCCCCTTATTATTTTTGAATTATGGTATAACCCTTTCTCTCTCATTTATTCCTTCCATTTACAACCGTTACCATGCTGAAATTCCGTAAGGAACTTCTCTCTCCTCATTTACATTCAAGCTATTATTTTGAATTATGAATCCAAATTCCATTACATATGTTGGGAAATATATCTATATGAACCCCATACAATATATTTCATTGAAATATTATGATACACACCTTTCTCTCTCATCAACCATTTTTATTAATTCTTATGTCACACCGTTATGTTGCCAAAATTGCACTGCGTTATTCCAAGACAAACTCATTGTCTAGTGAATACCATGTCCATTTCTCTATCAAGGGAATTCACCTTTATGCACATTTACTTGTTGATTATAGTGTTTCATGTGCTAATTCCACATTTTTTTATCATGGAATAAATGATGATGGTTAATGAATCGATGTTTTATGATCCATGTGTCACACTAATGAATGAAAAGAAATGTTTAAGAAGGGTGTGATCTGATAGAGCTCCAATGCATTGGGTAAATATTAGTATCATGATACGTCAAGTAAAATTATGGTTTAATCATGCTAATTCAAGTTAAATGAGGGTTTACTCATACTAATTCAAGTGAAATGAGGGTTTACTCAGGCTCCTTGTACAATGATACTTGGATCATGCTAATTCAATGTTAAGTGTTGTTTCCACATTTCCATGTTATGATAATCATGTTACATCATGCCTCTATGTTCATGCTTATTTTATGATCCATTGATATTCCTATTGCTTAACATGTATTTTATTCTTCATGTTATGCCTTGTTTACTTCCTTACTGGGCTTTATAGATCACCCTTTTCTTATACATGTCCTCAGGTTATCCCATGAAATGCTAAGTACGACGGAATATAGTGGTCATGTAGAAGAAGTTTTCAATAAGAAGTTGTGTTTTATGTTTTAAGTTATTATGTAATGTTCCTAATCATCAAATACACTATACCTATCGATATTTCATGTTGTATCAAGTGAAGAGTTTATGTAATAAAAATATATAACTGTGTAATAAAAAAGAAAGTTTGTTATATACCTGATGCATGAATGTAAAAAAATAGCATGAGGATGTGATCGGTATGACTCGAAATGTCTATTTTTATTTAAAATTGATAGTATTTTTAGAAAAAATAACAACTGACATACTTAAAACTGAGAAAAATAATTAAGGATTGATTTGATACATTAAGATAATGATCCATAAGTCATTTTTTGATGTATAGGAATCATCCACACCAAAATCCGACACACGATGTGAATGTTAAAACTTTAAGTGTGTGTATTTATATTAAAATAACAATAAAATTTTCAAAAAGAAGAAGTGTCATATTGAAAACTGAGAAAACAAATTATTTATGTTTTGATACTATAGTAAAATGGTCCATCAATCATTTGTGGTGTGTAGGAATCAACCATACATCAATCCAACGAACGATGTGACCGATATGACTAAATGTGTCCGTTATTATTTTAAACATGAAATTTTTGTTCAAAATGTGTCAATCACTAAAAACCAAGAAAACTTTCTTCGATTTTATTGATAATTTTAGAAAAATATTTGTATGTTCATTATGACGTGTATGTTGTAGGCTCATGTGAAACCAATGCACGATGCAACCAGTATGACCCAAAATGCGTGTTTCCTATTTAAAATGATATTTTAGTAAAAAACACAACTAAAGTACTAGAAATTGAGAAAATGTATTCAAATTATTCTGATACTTTACGAAAATGATATATAATTCATTTTGGAATTGTAGTAATAAAATTCACCTCAATTTGATGCACTGTGTGGCTAGTATGACTCAAAGTGTCTCGTTTTATTTAAAATTGACATTAACTTTAGTAAAAAAATGCTGCTAGCATATTGAAAACCGACCAAACGCATTTGGATTGTTTTGATATTTTATTAGAGAGATAAATGATTCATTTTTATCATGTAGGAATTATTCCCACCACAATAAAACAGACTATGTGACCGATATAAATACAAATGTGTCTTTTTATTTAAAATTGACTTTAATTTATGTAAAAAAGAGCAAGTGAAATACTAAAAACTGAGCAAACACATTTATATTTTTTTGATAGTTTTTTAAAATGGTCCATGAGTCATTTGTGACATGTAGGAATCAATTTCACCTCAATCTGACACACAATGTGATCGGTATGACTAAAAGTTTCTATTATCAGTTTAAAATTTATATTTTAGCTCAAAACATGTCACTCAATGAAAAGCAAGAAAACACATTAGGATTGATTTGATACTTTAGGACAAAGATCCATAAGTCATTTGTGATGTGTATGAAGTAGTATCACATACAACCAATTTATGATGTGACCGACATGACTCACAAAGATTATTTATGGTTTGAAATGATATTTAAGTAAAAATACATAACTGGCATACTGAAAACTGAGAAAACACATTTGGATGGTTTTGATACTTTAGAACAATTATAGATGAGTCATTTATGACATACAGAAATAAACTGCTTCTCAATCCGATGAACAATGTGATCAGTGTAAATCCAAATGTGTTCTTATTTAAAGTTGGAATTAATTTAAGTAAAAAAGAACTAGTGAAATACTTAAAACTAAGAAAACACATTCTCATTGTTTTTTATTTTAAGACAATGATCTATGAGTAATTTGTGAGGTGTAGAAAACAACCACACCTCAATCTGATGCATGGTGAGTCCAGTATGACTAAAAGTGTCTATTATTAGTTAAAAATTGACATTTTAGATCAAAACCTTTCACTCATTGAATTCCAAGAAAATGCAAGCCGATTGTCTCCATAATTTAGGAGAGATATTCCAATGACCTTTTTGATGTGGTAGAAGTATTCTTGCCTAAACCCGAAACATGATGCAACCCGTATGACATAAAATGAATGTTTTTTGTTTCAAATGATATTTTATTAAGAAAACACAATTGACATACTGAAAAACGAGCAGACACATTCAGATTGTTTTGATACCTTAGAACGGTGTTCCACGGGTCATTTGTGATGTGTATAAATATTACAGACCTCAATCTGACAAATGATGTGACCAGTATAAATCCAAATGTGTCATTTAAATTTAATATTAATTTATGTAAAAGAATAATGGACTTACAAAAACCAAGTAAACTCGTTTCAATGGTTTTGGAATTTTATAAAAACGATCCATAACACATTTGGGATGTTTAGCAATCAACTCCACCTCAATATGACACATAATGTGACTTGTATACTTCAAATGTGTATTTTTCATTAAAAATTGTCATTTTATTAATGTATTCATTCATATTAATGTTTAATTTATTTCTTTATAGTATTACGAACATAATATTTGTTTTCTTATATAGGTGGAACCTTTTTCTTGAGTGGAGATGATTTGTTCAGCAACTAATACCTTGAACAAACATTTTTTAGAGGGGGTCACAAATTTCAAAAAATGAAACATTAATGTCTTCAACTGTTTGTTGGATAATTGTAAATGTAATTATATAAAACATTGTGTGAAATATATATAGCATTGTTTGTAAAACCTTTTTGTGTGCTGCTTTGTTCTTGTGTGTGTTGTGTGGCTGTTGTTCTGTGCAGGTGGTGTGTGTGCGTTGTGAAGGTGCTGGTGGGTGTGTTGTTATATAAAAAGCACATCACATGCAGCTAGACCTTTATTAGCACTATTCGAGTTCTGATAAAGAGGGGGATTTTATCATCACTTTTATTAGTGCGGATAAAGGACTCCGTTTATCAGTTCATTTTTAACGCTGATAAAAAGGAACTCTCTTTATCTTCACTGAGATTAATAGGGATTTCCCTAGTGCTGTTAAAAGCAGTTTATGGCTCTTTTAACATCACTATTTGTAGAAGTTCTTCTCAGCCTTCCACCTCTAAAGTTATCTAATCCTACAAGAAGACTGTCAAATTGTTCCTAAGCCATGTTCCCTACCACCTCTACTTCCATCATATATGAACTTCTCTCCAGATTAATTTTTATCCTCTTTGTTACACTCTTATCCTTTACACATGCCTAAAAACAAGTCTTGTTCCTATCCCCCTCCTAGAACCAATTTTTCCTTTCACTTTCCCTATACACCCTTTCGATCTCGAGTATATTCTATCTAATATTTTTTGATTATCCTCCAAGATGATAAGTTTTTCATCATCCCAATTCTCTTAGTTCATATCCTCTTGCTTCTAGATATCCCCTTAGATCCCCTTCAAATAGTCTTCATTATTTGTTCTATTAAGATTTCACTCATTCATATCCTCCCTGAGCTGCTTTAAGTGGTGATTTATCCCAACCCAAGATGTAACCAATTTTGATTTCTCCCATAATCTTCTTACTATTTTCTGAAATCCATCAAACCAAGCCAAATTATTAGAATAAAAGAAGATATTATACTTTCCATCATCCCACTTAAGTGGAACCACTAGTGGTGCATGATCCGATGAAGATTTTTTTGGATGGTTATAGAAATCTGTAGGAAATAATCAATGCCTTACAAGTTGGAGAGGCACCAATCAAGTATACTTCTTATTCACTAGTTTCACTTATAGTTAATACACCATGTGAACCTGATTCCTGATACCCTCATGTCCAGAAGGGCATTGGATGCCACAAAAATTCTAAATTCCTTGGTAGCCTTATGGGAAAATTCCACTTCACCTCTTTTCTTCGAGACCTCTCTAATAGAATTGAATTCACCACCAAAAAAGACAAAAACATCATTCCCTATAGCATCGAGCTTCCCTTGAGAAATCCTTAAAAAAATCCTCCTTATAGAACAAATATATGCATAAGGTCGATATACACAGAACCAACACCGCTGTCATCTTCTCTATAGCCCAAGATCCCATGAAGGACATGAAGAAATGAAGGGAGGATTTTTATTGACCAAACCTCGCCACCATGGAAAATCTATGACAATCTAATGCATCTCTGAGTTCCTCTACCAAAAGATCAACCACCAAACACCCTTCCACCCAATATTCACACTGAGGAGCAATCAAAATGGTTAGATGCATGGTAAACAGGACCTTAGAGATTATCCAAATAGAGAAACTAGAGCTTCTATGAAATACTAAAACTCCAAAGAAACTTACCCAACTAAAGTGCCTCATAAAAAAGAAGAAATGACCTAGTATCAATCGAAATTTATGGGATGGTAGGTAAACATGGCCTTAGAGAAGAGCCTAACGGACTAGCCGGCGCATCGTTGAAGGACTAAAACCCCCCGATGCGCCCTCCCCTCATAAGGTATATTGTTTAGTGTACTGATCTATGGATAGAAATAATATATACATCACTTAATAAATACATAAACTACTTATGTTTCACATCCAAGACAATCTCACATTCCCACCTACAACTGCATATCATACAACACATAAAACTCAAAAAAAATATTATGTAACAATCTAGGGACTACCTAACTCAAAGTCATAGATTCACATTAATTTAATATTATCATGTGATTCAAAATCAACTCGAATAAATATATAATGATACAAAAAAACTCATTTTATTATTTTATAATGTAGAGGAATGATGTAGTTATGGAAAACTAGAATAGTGGGAATATAATCATTATCCTTTCCAATAAGTGACCAAAGAAAAGGATGAGACTTGAAACAACTATAAATCATTGGACTGGTAGAAAAATTCATTAATGAATGAGGGGGACGTTATTTTGTTGGTGAGACACCAATATACATATTTTAGAATCAAGGACCCAATAGAATAATATTTATTCCCCTACAATGTTTTATTTGGGAGGGGTTTGACCCATATCTTTTATCAAGGCTTCCTGAAATCCTGTATTCCCACATGGGGATTCTAGTTGGATATCCTATCATTTGGAAGATTTTCCCTCCAAGATGAGTCCCTTTTTTTTAATCTCAAGCCTCTACCTCTCACGTATTCTTCTAAATTAATCAAAAATAAACATTAATTGATGAAAACAGAATAAAATAATTTACATTGTGTTTGTGGTTTACTATAAACTCACTACAATATAGGGGCCAAAACATGATGATGTGTACATCACCACTATGCTCACATATCTTCCTTCTCTAATAAAGGGACCAAACCCATCATTCTCAAGATGTATGTCTAAAAATTTCTAGTAAAATGATCTATAAATTATGCTCACATATCTTTATCTTACTCTGAAGACACCTATAATGATATATCTATGATTCTATAATATATTTATCATTGGTATTATCTTTCAATGAATGAAAATGTCATTTTACATATTAGTTATTACTTGGATTTTATACCACCCTATGTCTTAACATCATGGAATGGATCATTTGTGAAGGGTCCCGATAAAAATTTTAATGGTTATATATATATAATACACTGTGCATAAAAAATGTATCTATAAACTGCATCACATCATTTTTCTACAATACCAAACCTCTCTAAAACCCAAATTTCCTCCAATAATTTGGCTGATAGCATCATGTTCCTTTTAATTAGATCAAGTTCTAGTCTAGGTAACACCCATAAAAAATACCTAGTCTCCTACCATGAACATTATAAGTTGCCAATATTGGTCTATGTTTGACCACTACTTGTTATGGGTAGTCACTAGCCACCTATTTAAAATTTAATATTCTGTAAGGTTATCCTTTATTTAAATAAGATATAAAATAGAAAACACTTATCTCTTTATCCAGTATAGAGGAGATCAACACATTCTTTCATACAGAACCTTAAAAGGTTACATCTAAATAATCATATAGTAGTTATTATTATACCTGTACTCTACCGATATAAGATTTGAAACCTGTGAAACAAAAACACTAAGTACATCTGGTCAAAGAATTTCTTACAACCCCCTAATTGTATACTCGGACTGCTCATCAGCATGAGGATGGTACGTAGTAATTATCTTTACTTGAGTACTAAATACATGTGGTATCACTTATATGAAATGTGATGTGAATCATCTAAGGATATCTGATACAAATATCATATATAATAAAAATAATTATACCATATCTTATATATATATGGTTGAAATATCATCAATATAATCTCTTTATATAATCAGCATGCTTAAAAGTTTATAAAGAGACCCCCTAAAAATCAATGAGGATGGAAGTTATGATGACCTAAGGCATCATCCTTTACAAACATCATGATGTCTAATGTAAGGGATCCAAGGCTATAGAAAATAATAACTGGTTCTTCTTAATATCCATTGGAATATAGATGATGGGATTAAATGTATCCTTCTCTCTATGTGTGAGTTACAACCTTATATAGATTAATGATTCTTTTATAGGCATTGATCACATAGTTAATTGACCAGTGAAGGATAAACATACAGTGACCCAGGCTTTCCATACATGGATATGATATCTTTTTTGGTTAATATTCATTACATTACACAAGAACATTTTTTAGAACCATAATAAGTTATTACCTTTTGGATACATGGAACAAAATCTCCCAATCTTGTGAAATATCTTCAATAATCCCCAAAAAGAACTTCCAATTTAGTACACCTCATAGACTACCCTAAATAATATCTTTATTCATAACCTGGGGAAAGGAAACAAAAGAAATGGTGATCTTGGATACTCGGTAAGGTTAAACACAAGATATATCAATATATGATCATATGAAAGCATAAGATAAGAATAAGGGTACATGATAATTAATATAACCTATGAATTTCTTTCCCAACCAATCAGAGATCATAAACAAGAGTCATGACATAAAGATTGATAGTTCATAAGACATGAATCTAAAGAGAATAAAATAACATGAGCCAAGAGAGCATAACATTAGAATAATACATATATTTGTGTAATACACATAATAATAGTAAATATTAATTCAATTCTACACAACAAGACATTCATAACATGTTAGTCTAGAGATAACCACCGATGTACCTACTTCAGGCTTGGGATGACCTCCAATATACCCTCTTTTGGGCTTGGGCTAACCACCCATGTACCCTCCATTTTAGGATTGGGCTAACCACCCATGTATGCTCTATTTCAAGCTTAGGATAACCACTCATGTACCCTATTTTGTAGGATTAGTCTAACAACCCATGAACCCACCTTTTCTGGATTGGGTTAACCACCCATGTACCCTCCATTTTGGGCTTGGGATAACCACCAGTGAAACCTCCTTTTTGGACTTGGGCTAACCATCAATGTACCATATGATCTCAACAAATAATTTATCATTACCCAATGAATTGGAAGGAGATATAGTCTCACCCATCACATAGTGAAAACCATATTTATGTGTGACACAAGATCATAAACATTCATCATATCACAGATAATGAAATAAAATGGGTATCATAAACATTTCATAATATCAAAACCTATGGAAAATTGATAGGTATGATAACCATTTCATCATTTAATAACCGAGTAAAAAAACTGGTTTTAAATGCATTTCCTTATATTATAACCCGTGGAAGAGAAAATGGTTTCATAAACATCATTTCATCAAAATATAAATCATTAAAATAATGAATATAAATTGTATCCTTGTATAATTTCCCCAATAAATGATAGTTAACAACAAAGGATGTCATCTTAGATTGAAAATGAATTTTAAAGGATAATTTAAAAAGTTTATTGAAGAAAATATCCTTTCTTCCTTGAAAATCACATTTTTAAACAAAAATTATTTTGAAAACATTTTTATTCGAAAATAACATTGAAAACATATAATTTAATATTTTAATCATTTATTGTTTATGAATTCATAAATTCCTTTCATGTCGTACATGTTAAAAAAATTATTTCTTTCACATTTTTAGTAAAATACAAAGGGAATTTTTGGAAAATGGCATTAATATTCATTTAAAAATATTTTTTAAAAAAAGTAAAAAATAGTTATAATCTATTTTATAATCAATTTGGAAAAGAAAACAATTTTACAACATTTTTAGAAAACATGGTTTTGGAAGAAAATTTTTTTTGACCAAAAAGATGGTTTTTTCTTAAAACATTATTTTTTATTGAGTATATGAAGAGAGGAAAATTATGGTAAAACTTATATAATCATGGAATATCCATAGGATAATAAAATTAATGAGTTTATTGAGATATGGATCATTATATTTTAATATTATAAGCATACCCATAAACAATCCTCATAAACGATGAGATTGTTACAAAAAATGTTTTCCACATTGATAATGTTGAATCATAATGCCTATAAAGAATTAACATAAAATGAAAATTAAAATATCATGAGGATGAATAAAATAATTATATAAAATTACAATGTGGCCTTATATACACATCATGAAATAATATAGGTATATAATATAATGTATGTCTCAAAGAAGGAAAATTGAGACAAAAATCCCTGATCGAATTAGAAACTTTTGAACTATAAAATCCATGAAAGAGAGATACTAAAATTGATATTTAAATTAAAACATTTTAAATTATAATAATCAGAAATTAAATTCATTGTTATAATATACACCAATGAAAAGAAACATGTGGTGAACATGACATTTGTCTCACAGAAAAATAAAGGTGAGACAAAAATCTATTTCCTTAAGTCTTAAATTTAGTCATACATATTCAATCCTCATGTATAATAAATATAAGTTTATTATAAATCTATTATGTAAATATATTTATACATATCATAACATATATAATTTTATTTTAACGTTTTATTACCCATTTATTAGCAATTCCATGTTAATGTTATGTTTCAGGAAATAATTTCTTTATTTTTTGTGTATGTTTTGACTTGTTATTTTTTATCCTATTACTTAAATCATGTTATTTTGCATGACATAGTATGTGATAATGTCCTAAGAATAACTGTCACACTAAAAGGTCATAGCGGATCTCTACTATGATGAGAACCCGGAAGTGTAATGACTCTATTATTTAATATATATTCTATGTCAGGATGATATCATTTAAAGTTACACAAATTATACATGTTATCAGGGGTGTGGACTCATGAATCTTTGAGGAACTTTCTCATGGTGTGCGCCCTTGGTAATATCTATGTGGATAATATGAGAACAAGACCCGCCGGTGGGAAATCCACATTTCTAAGTGTCATTAGATGTTCCTATCTGCAGACATGTGTATTGGTACTTATACATTAATATTATTATTAATGGCTATTATGACTCACTCACTTAGATATATTGATGAAACCCATGATGGGAGATGTTCTCGGCGAGGTAGGATATCTTGGGTGCGTCACAAGTAATACTGTATTAATGAATAATGTGAGAAATAATTTTTTCACTTCTATGGAAGTAAATATATCAGGGATTTGGATGGAAATGATATAGCCAAACATAATCCATGTCCATGGTGTTCACTAGGAATGTTCGGCTCTAGGAAGTCAAAGAATGAGAAATCTAGAACATGGGTTGATGGAACTTTCATGCGTCCCACTTGATTGGAGATATCAGGACAAAGGGATTATATTACATAGTAAGCGTTCAAATGAGGTGACATGTCATTGCAACATCAACTTCTTTCTATTGGGTGCCATGACCCATTGCTAGATAGTAATCTTGGACTTTATTCAAGACCTCCTAATTCGAATGAAAAAGAGGCCTAGTGGGTCACACACTAAGTGTAGTTAGTATCTCAGTTAAAAAACATATTAATTAACAAGTTGAATAAATATTATTCCTGATTGTGGTTTAATAATTATTCATGTATGCCTGATCACACTTATTTCATCTCTAGTTATTCGAGATAATATATTTCAGACATAATATTTTTTTATTGGCGAATAATGTAGATATATATATTTAATAAATAAATAGTCATTATTCTAGAGCTAGTAAATATTGAGGAATATTGGCAGAACAAGTTATGGTTTTGGGGAGAAATAATATTAAATATCATTAGGTAAAATAATATTTAAGTATAACATGAAAGTTAAAAAACATTTATGGATATAATAGCATTGTTATTATTATTTGACATGGGGTTCTCACATGGAATAATAAATTATGTAAGTGAACATGTGGTAATTATTTATTATTACCTGGTGAATTAAATTCATTAAGAACATGTCGTGAAAATAATAGCGTTTCTATCATTATTTGACATGGGATTTTCACATGGAATAATAAATAATGTAACGAAAAATGTGCTAATTATTTATTATTACCCAGTAAATTAAATTCCCCATTATATTATTATTCTCAATATAATCCAAGAGATCATTCCACTAGGTAACCAATAGTTGTGTACAAAACATCCTTGGATAAAATATCTCAAGCCTAAAGAACTCTTCCCTCTCCACGAATGCTCTTAATAATGAGAGAGATCCTCCTCCACAAGATCAAGGAGAACTCTTTGGAAGTGATTCTAAAGGTGATCAAAGGAGGACATCCTAAGCGCAAGGATCTTCCATGCTAACACCCAGAAACTCCTTCGGTGATGTATGGAGATATGTGGAACACATGTGGATCACTTCTATCCTTGGATTCTACATCAAAAATAATTCTCACCTCAGACCCATGGTCAAACACATCAACAAAGAAATAATCAACTTGAGATAATTCTAAAAATTAATTAAATTAATTATAAACAAAATATGTCGATCCTCTCTTATTGATTCCTAGTTATCTCCTTTTTATTTTATATTTGATTCAATTATGTGGATACAAGTGTTTATCTTCATATTTATCCCAGATTAATCATCAATTATGGAAATTTTCAAAGTTTGGTATACGCCCATCCCATGCTTCCACTGTGCCTGGAACCTACAGATCATGGTTTCATCATATCTTGAATTTAAACCATGATATAAATGTCATATATATTTAGTATATATGTATTGTTAGTAATCTATAAAAGTTAGGGATATAAAATGAAATATACTATTCATGGAGACGGTTGGTTGTATGTACGCATGATCATTGTTTCTATTTTATTATCATATTGAATAAAAGAAAAGTAAATGATATATATTGTCTTAAAAAATAATTTTATGTAATATATATCTATTATTTTTATTAAACCCATCCATAATATATTCCATATAAAGTGTGATTGAATCAAATTGAGCATGGCTATACCATCGGTACTAGCATGTGCTTGCACAGTAAGCCTAGACAGACGGTCATGAAAAGGTGGAGAGCTACTATCAGGATGCAGATGATGGGGAGAGGCAGTTCTTTGTAGATAGTCTAGTTTAATTACCAAAGACCTTTGGGTCATGTTATCTCCTAAGCCTATGGTCCATTTAATCTATGAGCCTACGGGCCTTGTAAGGGTTCCCCCCTCATCCCTTGAAATGGGGGTTATCAAAAATCAATAAAAATGAAGGCCTTCAGGCCATTCAGGCCTCAGGTGAATGAATCGCATTGCTTCGTGAGGATGTAGTCTATTGTACATAAGAGATATGTTATCATATTCCCACAAAATTGATTGTATGAAGTTATGTGTGATATAATAATTCAAAATAATAATAACATCATAAATACCATATATAAATAATAAATCCATCATTATTTCTATCCTTGGAAGGGTTATGATGGAAAAATTAATGACATCGGTTTGCTAGGCGGTAGTCTTCTATACACACCAACGATGATTTCATAACCCAATTTATGGAAGTCGATATGGTTGTTGGCCATTCACTTGAAATAACAAATTATTATTATACATAAGATACATAAGTTATTATATAATCATGATATAATAAAAATTGAAGGGTGGAGGAAGAAGTGAAACCAAAAAATCTCATTGATGATATAAGTATAGAAAATATTAATTCAAGGATACACAAATAAGACATTAATAACATGTTAGGCGTGGGATAAACACCCATGTACCTACATTTGGCTTGGGATGACCTCCCATATACCCTCTTTTGGGCTTGGGCAAAATAGCCATGTACCCTCCATTTCAAGATTGGGTTAACCACATGTTTACCCTCTATTTAAATCATGGGATAACCATCAATGTTCCCTATTTTTTAGGATTGGTCTAACAACCCATGTACCCTAATTTTTGGGATTGGTCTAACCACCCATGTACTATCCATTTTGGGAATGGGTTAACCACCAGTGTAACCTCTTTTCTGGCATTGGGCTAACCACCAATATACCCTCTGAGCTCAATGGAACATTTATCATTACCTAATGAATTGGAACGATATATAGTCCCACCCATCACATAATAAAAACCATATTTATGTGTGACATAAAACTATAAACATTCCTTATATTATAAATAATGAAATAAAATGGGTATTATAAACATTTCATCATATCACAACCTGTGGAAAAGTGGAATGTATTATAATAATTTTATTATTGATTAACCTGGTAAAAAAGTTGGTTTCATAAGTATTTCTTCATGGTATAACATGTGGAAGAGAAAATTGTTTCACAAACATCATTTAATAAAATCATAAAACATTAAAAGAAAGAATAAAAATTGTATCCTTTTATCATTTCCCCAATAAGGTAACGATAAAAACAATGAATGTAATCTTAGATGGAAAATGGATTTTAAAGGATCGTTTAAAAATTTTCTTGAGGAAAATATCCTTTCTTCTTTGAAAATCACTTTTTAAAACATAAAACATTTTTAAACCCTTTTTATTTGAAATTAAAATTGAAAAATTATAAATTAATATTTGAATCAATGATTATTTAGGATGTTGTAAATTCCTTTTATGTTGTACATGTTAAAATAATGATTCCTTCCACATTTTTTTTGGTAAAATCTAAATGTGAATTTTTGGAAAATGGTCAGAATGAATTTTAAAAGAAATAAAAAAACTTTTTTTGCAACATTTTAAGAAAGCATGTTTTTGGAAGAAAAAATGATTTTGACCTAAAAGATGATTTTTCTAAATACAATAATTTTTAACTATTGAGTACATGGTGAGTGGAAAATGAAGGTAAAATAGTTATTCTCATGGAATATTCAGAGTAGATTAAAATTAATGAGTATCTAGATAGATGGATTATTATATTTTAATATTATAAGCACAATCATAAACAATCCTGATAATAGATGAGATTATAATAAAAAATGTTTTACACATTGGTAACATTGAATAATAACCCCTATTCAATAATAACATACTTAAACTTAAAATATCATGATTATTAAAAAAATAATTATATTAAATTCGAATGGGTCTTTATATACACCTCATTAAATAATATAGGTGTACAATATAACGTATATCTCAATGAAAGAAAATTGAGAAAAAAATTCCCTATCGAATTAGTAAATTTTGAACTGTAAACTCCATGAAAGAGAGATAATAAAATTTATTTGTAAAAAAAATAATTTGAAGTAGAATAATAATAAATTAAATTTATTGGTAGTATATTCACCAATTAAAGAAACATGTGGTGAATATGACATCAGTCTTATAGAAAAATAAAGGTGTGTGAAAAATACCCTACCTTAAGTCTTGAATTTCATCATAATCATTAAAAAATCCTGTATAATAAAAATAAGTTTATTATAAATATATTAAATAAATATATTCATATATACCATACCATATATAATTTTATTATAATTTTTTAATACCCATTTATTACTAATTCCATGTTAAAGTCACGTTTTGGGAAATAATTTCTTTGTTTTTTGTGTATGTTTTGACTCGTTATTTTTTGTCCTATTAATTCAATCAGGGATTAATATTATATATAATTTAAACCATTATATAAATGTAATATATGTTTAGTATATATGTTTTTGGAGTAATCCATAAAATTTTGTGACATAAAATGAAATACATCATTCATTGAGACGATTGATTGTATATATGAATGGACATTGTTTATATTTTATTATCAGATTGAAAAAAAGAAGATTAAATTATAAATTTTTTAATTAAAAAATAATTTTTATTTAATATATATCACATATTTTTATTACACCCATCTATAATGCATTCCATATAAACTGGGAATGAATCACATTGCTTCGCGAGGAGGTAGTCTATCGTACATAAGAGATATGTCATCATATTCCCACAAAATGGATAATACGAAGGTACGTGTGATATAATAATTCCAAAATAATATTAAAATTATAAATATAATATATAAATAATAAATCCATCATTATGTCCAGCCTTGAAGATGTTGTAATGGAAAAATGAATAAAAATAGTTTTCTAGTCGGTAGTCTATCGTACACACCATCAATGATTTCATAACCCATTTGATGGAAGTGGATATGATTTTTGGTCATTCAATTGAAATAAAAAATCTCAATATATAGAATATAATTATGTTATTATATAATCCTTATATAATAATAGTCTAAGGGGTGGAGGAATAAATAAAACAAAAACACTTGTTGATGAATGTTACCTCTTCTTTAGGTTTCCTCCTTAAGTTTCCACTAAAATCTTTTCTAGGATGGATTTCAGCCCAAAATAAAGCTCATATGATTATGTTAGAGAGGTTGGGAGGTGTTTTCTAAAGTTTTATGTCGATCCAAATGGCTTTATATGTGTGAATAAGTGAGTATAGTGAGTGCCTTTTTATAATAGCGGAGGAGTGACATTTTTGTAAATACACAAATGCATTCACTATTAGAATGTCAATTTCACCTCAGGTGGATACAAAATTGGTTAATAATGTAGGGTATGTATGACTTGTTTAATTCAAGCCTCTAAAAAAATACATTTTTTATCCTTCTATTCTTCAGTCTTTATGTTAACTCAATTTTACCCTTATAGTTTTTACCAAGCTAATCTGTATCTTTTTATTCAACTAGTTAATTAATCATTTAAGACTAAAATTAAAATAGGATTATTATATAATTTAAACATACCAATTCTAGATATTAAATCTAATTTTTTGAATAAAAATCCTATGTTTGTGGAAAATTAATTTTGACACAAATGCATGTAATGCACAAATCACTGTTTTACCCTTAATCACAGAAATTAACGTTACATATTTTCACAAATCTTTATGGAAAAAAATTTAGTTTTAAATTATTAGATAATATAAATTATTCTAATTTAAAATATGGAAAACATTTTCTTAAATCTATTCAAGTAATGGGTAGAATTAAATTTTAAAAAAACCCCATAGATATGATGAGAATACGAGTTTTAATGACAAAAAGGTCAAAGGTTTGAAATATTTTTATATACAATTTCAATGTTGAATTGCTTATAATGGACTATATTAGATTAATATATGTATAATTGAACTAATTTCACTTCAAAAATAATTAAAATATAATTTAACTTTATGAATAATGTATCTTAAAAGGCGGTTTTCAATTAAAATATTGTATATTTCACTATTCATCAAAAAATTAAACATTTTAGAAAAAAATTTAAAAATTCACACTAAGATAATTTCGAAATTTTGAATTGAAAATAGAATTTTAATTTTTTAAATTCATTTTCTAACAGTGTCAAAAATTATTTTTATTATTAAAATCATTTTTTCAAAAATACCATTTTCGAAATATATAAAGACTTTACCAAAAACTAAGTTTCTTTTTTACCAATATGTTTCCATTATATAAAAACCATATAATTAATATTTAAATAGTATTAATTACTATTCATATCTATGAGTTTAATTAGTAGGTAATCAAGTTACTATTTAAATAGTTATTTTATTAAAATATCACGATTTTGTTAAAACTCATTGTCGCATAAGATAAACCAGTGTTGCATGTGGCACATGTTTAGCTTGGTGTTACAAATAACGCAAGGTTATCTTGGTGATTCTTGTAACTCAAACCATAAAATAAATTTAATTTAATAAAAAAATAAATAAATTTGAAAAAACTTCAGGAGTTACATTATACCCCCTTAAAATAAATTTCTACCCCAAAATTTGTCACTCTTATAAAAGTAAATGAGGATACTTCATCCTCATCATATCCTCAAGCTACAACATAGATTCCAAAAACTGGTGGTTCCACCCAAAAAATTTACTAGGTGAGAAGTATTATTTCATTTAAATTTATCTATATGATCCAAAACCTCCAAATGTTATTCTTTATAAGAAAGATCATGCTCCATTCGTACAACCTCTGAGTTCTGAACATGTGATGAATTAGGTATGTAATTAATCAAGATATATACAAGGAAAACATCATGGACCTAATATAGGTTTGGTGGAATCATAAAGAGATAATATACTAACCCAATATGAGTAATTATTTTATTGGGAGTGATATACCTATGTCTTAGTTTTCCCTTATTTCTTCAATAGAGAAATTTGTAGAAGTACTTTCTCACCAATATAAAATTCTAGATCACATCGATGATTATAACTATAACATGTTTTTCAACTATGTGTGGTCATTACATATTGTTAACTAAATAGATCCTTATCTTCCATCTCATCAGAAGTTTAGGTCCCAATTTCATTATTTCTACAACTTCATTCTACTACATTGTAGTTATACACTTCCTTTCATAAAAGGCTTCATAAGGAGTCATCTGAATGATCCAGTGAAAGATATCATTGAATAAAAACTCAACTTGATGAAGGTGTGGATCATAAAAACCCTTTAAATACGAAATAAAATAACTTTTAGTAAACTTTCATCATATATACACAATGTTTAATGGAATTCCTCTTCAAATAATATTGTCACTATAAAAAAGAAAAACATTTTATTTCCATAAATGTCTCTTAAATTTTCATTAAACTTGATAAAATCCCATCATATAAAACCTCAAAAGGGGTCGCAATGACATTAAAATTATGATCAACCCTAAAATCATAAACTCATAATTGTATCCATAAATCTTATTATATTCTCTTCTGGAGACATATATGGTTCCAAAATATAAATCACCCTTTATTCCTTAAATAAGAACTTATCTTTTACAACAACAAGAATCAATTGGAATCCTGAGTTCAACATTGTGTCAATAAAATATCAAATGTGATTTTATAATTCAAGAATTAATACTCATAGAGATAATAATATAAAATTTCACTAGAGGATAAAAAATAGAATTTTCATAGGGCTCATTCATAAAAAACTGAACATGAAATTCTCAACAACAGAGGGGAGGATTATTGTGACCTAATTATCATCATTCACATCATCCATCATGATTATATAAGATTTATATTTTTACTTTTTCTTTGTATGTTGTTATAATTGATCACCATTATTAACCCATAGATTTTCTAACTGATTATAACAATTCCCAAGAACATTTCAATTGAAACACTAAAGTCATGGAGGTGTATCCTATGGGGCCATTTCATTACTAGCATCATTGGCTAAATTTTTCAAATCATGTCGACATTCAACTACTTGATGACCATTTTTGACACACATCAAACATTTACTAGTCCCATTAAGACAATTCCCACCATTTTTCTTACCACGCATTGAGAATAAAGTAAAGATTATCTTCTTCACTCCATGGTTCTTAGATTTTTCTTAAAATTACATTTTTCTCTTCTAATCAAAACCATGAGATTGTTATGTAACTGTAACCTCTCTCTCCACCCTAATATCACATAGAACAATCTAGTAATAGAACCTAATGTTCCTTGTGGCTAAAACACTTCATATATTCCATTTTAAGACACTAAATAATCAATCAATATTACTTTTAGGAGGAATTATAACACCCAAATATTACCTCACAAGTCTCGTAAAAGTTTCTTCTCAGGAACCAACAGATTCAGTATCCTCATACATAGGCTCTAGTAATTCATTCTCTATATTTTTATGAAGAATACAATGAAATTAATTATTGGAAATAATATTTTACACTCATACCACTCCATGGATTTGATTTATTCTCATTAACTTTTATTGTAAATAACATTCCACCATTGATCTGCCTTACCTTCCAGATGGTTGATTGATCGAGTAACATTTTCATGATCTAAACACTAGAGAACAAAAAAAATTATTTTAGTAGAATTTATCCTTTTATCAAAAACCAACAGATCAGTGGAACCACTGAAATAAGGTGGGTATTGCATCATGAAGGAATCAAAATAATATTGTTCCCTTCTTTCCTAATTTGGATGTTCACCATGAAGCATAGTTTGATAATGTTGTGTGATCATATCAAAAAACGTTTTTTATTTCTTAACTCTTAACATTTTAATTTATAGGACTACAATCATTTTATTTTCCAATAAATTCCTCATTGAAACGATTCCCTCGGGTTCCATCCATTGACATAGACAAAATACATAGTGTTATAAACACTAATAATAGTGGGAAACCATATAATTCGGAAAATCATGTATTGGATTTCTAAATCATAACAAATTATTTTTATTCTATTGAACCTTATGTTTATACTAGGTTACTCATTTTCATAATCTATTTAAATTATTCACGTTGGTTTTTAAAGAGTTTTTGAATTTGTAATTTATATCTCTCGAGAGTTTCAAACTAGTTCTGTTGAAAGGCATATTGTCGTGCACCATATTCCAATCGATTCTAGATCAATACAGTGTTTCTGGGTTTGATAAACCTAAATAAATATATTATAGATCTACAACCACTTAGAGTATCCAAACAGGGATGCAATTTCTTGAAAACCAGTTTCTCTATCCATTTCTAAAATTCCATGAGATTTCATTAAAATTTAACCCATCCTTATACTTTTCCTTAGACATGTGATTAAGGATATCACTATGTTTTTTATCATCCTATTTTCCAAAGGATAAATAAACATATCCTCTAATACTAACTATAGAAACTAAATCTTCCCATATATGGATATTACGTATTTTTAGATTAATATTCATTGCATTACAAAAACACACGCTTAACAACCATAATATCTTAATTCTTTTAGAAACTGGTAACATTATATTCTAATCTGGTGAATTATCATCAAATTTTTCCTCAAAGATCTTCCTATTTAGTACAATTTTTATACATACCCTAAGTAGAATATCTTTTCATAACATAGGGAAAGTAAATATAATAAAGTGGGATCTTTTATTATCAATAAGGGTAAACACAAGAGATATCAATATATGATCATATAAAAGAATAAGATAATCATAAGGGTATATGATAATGAAAATAACTTACAATGTTTATAACCAACCTATAATAAATAATAAACATGAGTCATGGCATAAATATTGGTAGTTTATAACACATGAATTATACTAGAATCAATGTACATGATCCATTAAAGAATAACATTATAATAAGTCATAAATTTGTGGCATACACATAAGAATATAAATTATTATGTCAATGATACCCACAAAAACATTCATAACATGTTAGGTTTAGGGTAACCACCTATGTACTTACTTTGGACTAGGTATAACCTCTCATATACCCTCTTTCAGTCTTGGGATAACCAACTACGTACCCTCCATTTTGGGATTGGGCTAACTAATGGTGTACCCTCCAATTCATTCTTAGGCTAAAAATAGTGTACCCTACTTTTCAGTCTTGGTTGAACCACCCATGTACCCTATTTTTAGGATTGGGATAACCACCCATATACCAACCATTTCAATATTTGTATAACTATCCATGTACCCTATTTTGGGGCTTGGGATAACCACCTGGGTACCCTCATATATCAGTAGAAAATTTATCATTACCCAATGTATTAGATGGAAATATGGTCCCACCCATCACATAATGAAAAAACATATTTATGTATTCAATAACATTATAAAAATTCATCATATCATAACCAAAGAAATGAAATGGTTATTATATATATATATATATATTATCATATCATAACCTATGGAAAATAGATAGGTTTCATAATTATTTCATCATAGAATAAACCATGAAATGAAGTAGTTTTATTAATCATTTACTCATTGTATGAATCGTTGAATAGAAATGAGTTTCATAAACATCATTATATAAAAACATAAACCATTTATAGAAATAATATGAATGATATCATTTGATCATATCCCCTATTAGGCATAGGTAACACCAATAGATTTCATCTTATATAGAAAATAATTTTTAAAGGATCATTTAGAATATTTCATAAAAAAATTATCTATTCCACTTTAATAAATCCTTTTTAAAAAATAAAAAAATTTGAAATGAATTTTCATTCAAAATAACCTTAATAATATATAATGTTCTCATGTATGTAATGGTTGTTCATGAAGTTAGAAAATAATGTTCATGTTGTGTACATTAAAATGAAGTTTCCTTTCACATTTTAGGTAAAATAAAAATGAGAATTTTTTTAAAATTATATGAATAAGTATTTTAAAATATTTTTTTAAAAAAGTCAAATATGGGTAATAAAATATTTGAAAAACAATTTTTAGAATAAAAAATATTGAAAAAACTTTTAGAAAACATGGGTTTGGAAGAAAAATAGTTTTTGATTGAAAATATGATTTTTCATAAAACCCTTATATTTGAACCCTTGAGTACATAAATAGGGGAAAATAAAGGTAAACCATGTATTCTCATGAAATAAATAGAGGAGAATAAAATTAATTATTTTCTTGAGAGATGGATCATAATATTTTACCATCAGAATGATAATCATAAAAAATCCCAATAAATGATGAGATTATAACATAAAATATTCACCACTTTGGTAACTTTGAATCATAATCCTCATGAAGTAATAACATAAAATAAAACATAAAAGATCATGATGATGAATAATTTCATGTTATTATATATCAAATGGGTTATATATACACCTCATGAATGAATATAGCTGCATAACATAACTTGCGTCTCAAAGAAACAAAATTGAGAAAATAATCCATTATTGATTTGATAACTATTAAACTGTAAACCCCATGAATTATATATCCTCAAATTTATATTTAAATACTAATATTTTTAATTAAACTCATTATAAAATACATTCATGCATCTCAAAGAAAAATAAAGGTGAGATTGAAATCTCTTACCTTATGTCTTTTTTCATAATCATTAAAACTTCCTGTATAATAAATATAATTTTATTATACATATATTAAATAACCATATTTATATATATCATACCATATATTATTTTATTATGAACTTTTATTTCATGTTTAGTTACAATATTAGGCTAAAGTCACTTTTCATCCAATAATTGCTTTGTTTTTTCTGTTTTTTTGACTCATTAATTTTGGTCCCCTTACGTCGATACTAGTTTCATCATATAAAATATTTAAAACATAATATAAATATCATATATATTCATTATATATATTTAGATTAATCCAAAAAAATTAGTGGTAGGAAATTAAATACACTGTTCATGGAGACGGTAGGTCGTATATATGTATAAATGTTGTTCACATATTCTTATCGGATTGAAAGAAAGAAAAATAAATGATATATATATTGTAATTATATAAAAAAATCATATATATCACATATTTTAATTAAACTCATCCTTAATACATTCTATGAAAAGCATTAATGAATCACATTGCCTCACAAGATGGTAGTTCATTGTACACACGAGTGACATTATTGTATTCCCATAAAATGGATAGTGTAAATTTATGTGTTATATAATAATTATATAATCACAATTAAATCATAAATTTCATATATAAATAATAAATAAAACTTTATTACCATTTTTGGTAGGTGGTAATGGAAAAAATGAATGATATTGGTTCGTGAGGTGGTAGTTCACCGTACACACGAATGATGATTTCATAAGCCATATCATAGAAGTGGTGATGGTTCTAGGTAGTTAAAATAACATTAAAATATATCATTATATATAATATACTGAGTTTATTATATAATCATGATAGTATAAAAATTTATGGGTTTGGAGGAAGAAATTAAACAAAAAAGTTTGTTCATGAATGTTGCCTCTTCTCCGGGTATACTCCTTGTGTTTTCAGAAAAAGCCTTACTAGGATTGTTTATTTCCAAACAATAAGGCTTCTAGGATGATTATATAAAATTTGGGAAGTTATTTAGATAGTTTTTTTTATCAAAATAGATTTAGGGATGTTGACAATTGAGGGTACTAAGTTCCTTTTTATAATTGAGGAGGAGTGGAATTTTTGTAAATACCAAAAGCATTCGCTTTTGGGAGAAAAATCATACCTCATGTGTCTCTAGTATTGATTAATAATGGTGGGTATTAATGAATATTTCTATACATAACTCTATCACAAAAAATAAACACAGTTATTTATCAATTAATTCCTTAGTCTTTAAGATTTCTAAATTTTATCCTTATAGTTTTTACCAAGGAAACTTGTATATTTTTGTTTTCCTATGTATCTTAACAATTAAAAATAATTTTAAAATATATTTATAATATAATATAAACATATATATTCTTAATATGAAACCCACTTTATTAAATAAAAAATAATATGTGTGTAGAAAATTAATTTTGCCACAAACACATGTAATGAGCAAAAATCGGTTTTAACGTTAATCAAGGTTCTTAATTTTAAATGTTTACACTAATAAGGGTAATAAAAAATAAATTTGAAATTATTAGATAATATAAATTATTATTATTCTAAAGATTGAATCCTTTTCTTAAATACCATTCAAAAAAGTGGTAGAATGAAATTTATAAAATAATCTCGCAAATGCAATGAGAATGTGTGTTTCTAAGGAAAAAACGTTCTAAAGTTTGAAATATTATTATATCCAATTTCATTTTAAAATTGACTCTAATGACCTAAATTGGATTAATATATGTATTATTTAACTTATTAAACTTTTAAACCATTATAAAATATAATTTTTTTATAACTAAATTGAACTAAAAGTGGGTTTTCAATTAAAATTCTGTATTTTTTAATATTCATCAAAAAATAAAACTTTTTAAAAAAATCCCAAAATATCACTCTAATATAATCATAAAATTATTAATTCAAAAAATAAGTTTTTTATATATTCATTTTCCAAAATTTTCTAGAATTAATTTTATTATAAAAATCAATTTTTTTGGAAAATATCATTTTTGAAACACATAAAAACATTACAAAAAATTAAGTTCTTTTTTATAAATATGTTTCCTTTATGTAAAAACATTAAAATTAATATTTAAAAATTATTTACTACTAATAATATCTAAAATTTTAACGTCTAGGTTATAATGTTTATTTTTATATAACTATATTAATAAAATATATATGTTTAGTTAAAACTCAATGTCCTAGAGGATAATGGTTATTTTTATACCCATTTTATTTTTAAATATATTTCACTAGATAATAATTATATAATTTGGGATTACTCCCACTTACTAATTATTTAATTAGTTTACTAATTTCTCATTGATTTAATATTTTATTTTCTTACCCCATCTGTTTATCTTTTACGGCCTACAATACTACTAAAATATATAAATAACAATACATGGTTTTAATTTGGCTGACAAATTGGTTTTATTTGGGACTTTCTTCCACATTGACTTTTATATTTTTATTTGAGAACCTTGGTGTTTTACATTAACTTTCATATATTATTTTTATATATAATAGAAATTGTCATTATTATCATTATTTATAAGTGATCAATATATTAATTTTGGCCAGTTTAGACAACATGTGATGGTATGATAATAGTGAGAAATATGAAAAGGATATTAGTGATGAAATTACTTTATGGAGGTGTGTGTATTATTTTCAATTTTAATGCTGGGTAGAGGTTTGAGGATTTATGAGGGTTGTGTGAAAATATTTATAATAGATGGGGATTGAGGTCTACTTTTATATAGAATATTTTTTAAAGGAATTTTTGGTGAAAGTTTTATTAGGTTATATAAATTTCATATCTTTTCAGAATAAGATTATTTTATTCTTATATATAAGGTATTATATTTATTTTATGGTATGGTTTTATAAATAATAGTGTTTTATTTATAAAAATAATTAAACCACTTCATTTAAAAAAAATATTTTATTAGAACACTTGTTCTACTAGTGAGGGGTTTTCTATTATTTTTTAAATGCTTATTCGAGTAATATTATGTTTTTGATATTATCCATTTTATTTGAGTTTCAATGGATTTAATGAACGATTTTCAAGGAAAATTAATTTAAGAGGAAATATTGTTTTTATGGGGAATATTAATAATTAAAACACATGTGTGTTTGATTTTTTTATAGTTAAGGGGTTGTTTTTTATTTTTCAATTTTTATTTGATTTTTTATATTTGTTGATGAATTAATTGATGTTTTCAAATTTGGTTTTAGGTCCTATATGTATCTACTAAGTTCAGGATTATATAGTATATAGTTATTCCTACTATTTGGAATTATGGGATATCTAGGATACATGGTGGTAGTGTATCAAGTACTAGTTGAGCTACTAAGAAGGCATAATATACATGAGAATCAAACAGGTACAATGTGGTCTATAATTTATAATTTTATCTCTTTAATTTTTTTATTTAAAAAATGGGGGCATATTGTATTTTCCTCACCAAATTTTTGTCCCTCATTATAATTTACACTATGTTTCACTCCCCTGAACCAACCATGTTCTCCTATCATGGGTTATTTTTATTATTCCTCTCCTCCTACTCTTATTTCAATGATTAATTTGTATCTAAAGTTCTTTCTTATTCCTAATACAAGTTAAAACATTCCCCCTTTTATCTCCTTCCATCATTCTTTCTTCACTCCTAATATTTCTTATGGAAATTAGGGATTCAAAGATGAATTACAAAATATCATGCTAGAATTCATCTAATAAACCAAACATTCTTCTCGTCTTGGATAAATATATATTAGTTTTAGAATGGAAATAAATAGTGGTATGTTGGATGTTATTAGGGCTTTAGTTTTCCATATTATTATGATAAATTTAATAGTTGAATGTATTTAATTTTTTTGAATTTTTTTTTTCATGTATTATAATGAATATGTAATTGATTTACTATTGTAAGGTAAATTGGTTTGGAAATTCATATATTATTTATACGAGTAATGTTTCATTGTAAATACCTCCAATGTTTTTAGTAGGTGGTCTCAACCCTAGGAGTTATTTTTAGGCTATGCCTATAACCTTTTAACCTCATGTTTTTTCACTAATACTCATAAAAAATATATTAAATTTTAGAAATATAAAAATATATATAATGATATTTTTTAAGACTACAACTATTTTTTATGAATCTATATATGTTAATATTTAGGTATATTCACTACCTCTTATACTCATGGGGATTAATTTATACCTAGTAGCTTATGATTGAGTCCTTACATGTAATTTTATTTATATTGAATTTTTAAATGAAATGAGAATCAGGTGGTATTTCTAGATTTATGTCATATAGTATCATTAAGATAAAGTGTCATGCACCCAATTTTGATGCATACATAGGCTAAAATGGAATTCTTAGGTGTGTATTTTATATCAAACTACCCTAAGAACTATGTGTATGAAAAAACTTTTCAATTAGACTAAACATTATGGGTATTTTATAATATAGATAAAGTTTAAATTCATTAATATTATTTATATTTTAAAAAGAAAATTTTTTATTAACACTAAATATGGAATGAATTCTAATTCATCCAACAACACATAACCCTTGGTTTATAGACTCCTATTGTGGTAAGGAAATGTATAGTTTTCTAATTTTAGATGATATAGTTTGATATATTTATTGTATTGGATTAAGTAATAACATAAATATATGGTATTTTATAGTTAAAATGGTTTTTTTAAATGGTTAAATGTTAGGTATATCTTTTTTAAATACCTTATCACATGAGTGGTACCTTTTTCAAAACACATCCATGGATAACTTCAATTCCACTAAAATCATTTTAGATAAAACATGATTATTAAAAATACCCAACTTCTTCTTTTAAAAAATATATTAATATTATAAAACATGATATGTTATAATGTAATTCAATTATGGTATGATAGGTTCCAAATTCCATTTATACTTATTAGCATTCAGTGTGACTCATAAGTGTCTTTCATACCTCGGGGGTTTCCATTGGAAATAATGACTTAGATTAAGAAAACTAATGGTGTTACATTACTCAAAATCGCTAGAGATTAATGAGGGTCCACACACAAAATATAGGTGTAATAAGTGTTGATTATTGAATCATGTATAAATTATTTTTATCTATTTTATTCTGAAAACTCATTTCTAAACAAAACTACTATTATTTCATTACTACCAAAAGGTTTTTTGTTGGATTTTTTGAAGGTAATTTTTGGATTTAGTGAATGTAATTTATGGTTTTAATTAAATGTCATCAATCCTAATTATTCTTGGATAAAAATATAGTTGGTTATCATATCTATAAATTTAACATTATGGAGAATGTATAGAAATAATGTACATTAACATGTAGTTGGATGATTAGAATGATTGATCGAGTGAGTAATGATTAAAGTTACTACAATGGATTTAGGAATGTAGTTGTAATAGTACATATACCCTTATATTTTACTATATATCCAGGATATCAATTTTAGAAGATCATGAATTACAGTGGAAATCATGATATAGACATTGATGATAAACATGGAATTGATGGATGATATCCAATCATTTTATATAAGTAGAGTAAGTTGAGCCATTCATGAGGTAAATTGGGGAATAATGGAGGTGTTTTAGTGAAGGAATATCAATTAACACTGAAATAGTTTATATCATACAAATATTAATTCAATATTATAGTAAAATTAAAGAGCTAAAGGATTAATTGTGCCATGGATCTTTTTTTTCTCACCACAATAAATGTTAATAATGATAAATCATGGTTCTTTATTCATAAATCTAGAATTTTGTATGGTTGTTTTGATGAATATAAATATAAATCTATAATGGTCTCATAAAAGAGTCAATCCTGGGATTCTTTAAGTGTTAACTTCTTTAAAACATATCGTGTCAATGAATATACTCAAAGTATGTAAGTTTAACTACTTTAGTATCATGACATATTGAAATATATTTCCCCCTAGAAAGAAATGTTGCACCATGGTGAAGACCATATGAGAATAATGTTGACCCTATCCATTTACACATATTATTATATACTTTTAAGCATAATTAACAATCAACTTACAAGCCAAGGATTATGGATACTAGTGTCTTTTTATAATTAAACACTTGAAACTAAAAACCTAAAAATAGAATAACAAATGCTTATTTTAATCATCCATAAAGATATTCTATTTTCCATTGATATACTAAATTTATAAGGTATAACCTGTGGAATACATGAACAGAGGGATGAGCTAAAAATCCTAGTAACAGTATAGACATAGAAATAAAGAAAAGAACATTGGTTATAAGGCATAACATGATGACATAAAAATTGATGGAAATAAAATAAATAAAATGAATCATAAAATGAAGATCATGGGTATATGTAAAAATGGAATCATAAGAATGTGGAAACAATATACAACATGAAAAAATAATTAGTCGAGGCTAACTACCAAGACCATTGCTCATGGTAGACAATGTCCCATAAAGGAATCGGGTTCACTCCCTTCCCCAACATGATGTCTCATAAAAGTAAACATAACCCAATGAATTGGATATCTATCTTGGTGAACCCATCATAAAATGTTCATACATATGTGTGTCATATGAAGAATCATGCCTAAGGGTTACCCATGGAAAGAGTTAGGTATCAAAATCATGTCACAAGGCATAAAAAAGGGAATACCATAATGGTGTCCATGAGAGAATTGATTTAAATAATAAATGGAAATTTATAAGGAAAAATAGGCATATATAATGATAATTAATGTCATACTGAAGTTAATACATATAAAAAGGGCGTTTAAGAGACATTATGAGTGAAATATTTTAGTGCGGTTTAATGAAAATATTAATTAATGTTTAAAGAAGAAAATGGATATTTGTTGTCATAAAACCTAAAATTAACCAATATTTTTTTTATCCTGAAATTATTTATTTTGTAAAAATAATGGTTCCTTAATATATATTATCTAGTGTGCTCAAAAATGGGTAAGAAAATGAGAATTTCCCTTTACTCGGGCATTCTTTCTAGGAAGAATAAGAAGGGATCCTTTTTGAAACATTTATTTCCCCATAAGAAAAGGTTGATATGATATATATATATATATATGAGTTTCTAAAATATACTCAAAATTTATAATAATTAAACAAAAATAAAGAAGAATTACATTCGGGTAAAGAGAGAGAAAGAGTAACTTGATGGAAAAAAAATGGAGGTTCGTGTAGAATCCCTTACCTTATGTCTAAAAGCATTATTCACTTGAACTTAATGTCTAGTATAATCAAATTAAATCCATTATATAATTAATTAAAATAATTTTTTAGATGTATTTGATTTATTTCAGTTTTATTATGTTCATTTATAGCCTTTTTTATGGTTGATGGGATTTAGTTTTATCATTAGGGAGTGTTGCTTTCCTTGGTTTTTCATAACCGGTTTAATTATATACGTGTATGGAAAATCATGTAAAATGAGAATGGTTTTCCAAAATTGAAGTAATATTTTATAAATTAACAACAAAAATATTAAATGGTTATATATTTCATTTGTTTATTTGGTGTGAGGATAAATCAATAGAAAATACACTAGTGATAATCGTTTAGATTATTTTGGTTGTTTTTCGATTATCACAAATTAGTTCTGTATTATTAATTAATATTATGCATATATAATAGTTCTAAAAAATTAAATAGGATTAAATAAATATTTTATAATCTTTTTTAACCATAATTGTTTTATGATCAACCTTTAAGGAGGTAAATAAAATTGAAATCTCTTCAGTATTGAATGTGATAAATTAAACCATCATAGAAGATATTTTATTTTTTAGAACAAAAGGGGAGGAGAATATATTATTTAATAAATTATTACATTAACATTATAAAATTATAGTATATATAATATAATATATTTTTCCTGTCACTTTGATAAGGGTAGGTGAGGGGATAATAAGAAAATAAAAAAAATTGAAAATAAATTTAAAGCAAATGAAAGTGGACTTTACCTCTCGAATTTCTCATCCTTGAGAACCTTCTTAGGGAAAAGGTTTTGGTACTTTATTATGACCAAGACATCCTAGAAATTTGGGATATGATTGGTAAGAGGTTTGGGTATAATTTTTAAAAGTATCAAATCTTGAATGTTGTGAAGAAAAATGGTGGTGTGGGTTGGATTATATAGTGGAGGAGATGGATGTTTTTTTAATATTTCATTCATTAGTATATTATTTTGGAACAAGACATTGAATAGTTTGAGAATTATCTCTAAATATATTAAAATAATGAATTATATCTAGATATTATGGTCTTAAATCATCCATAAATCATCTATTAATCAATAATTAATGAATGTGTTAAATACTGTAAATTATCATATTTCAATATTCACAAAAATTCAACTATTTTATAAAAATCACAAAAATTAATCTTAATTATTTTTTGACATGTATAATTCAAAAATGGACGCAATTTTATGGAAATAAATTTCTAAATAGGAGAAGTGTAATTTTTAATTAAAATCATTATTTACTCAAAAATAATGAATTTAAAAATTATAACTAATTTTATATCGCTTTGAAAAAATAAATAAGGTATCATAGAATTATATTATAAACATAAGAAAACAAAACATTAATTTAATAATATATTTGATAAAAATGCTTTTTTTAAATCATTATATTAAATATAAAATTTTAAATAAATATTTATGTTTTAATTAAATATCGACACTTAATTTATAATTTTCAAAGAATTTATTTACATATAAATGGTAAAAATATAACATAGTTTTATTCATAATATGATTAAATATTATTTATAAATTCTTAGGTTAGGTTACTATTATATTGGATGATTTACTATTTTTAAGGGTCATATTACTAATCCAATGTTCATGTTACTATCTAATTGGTATATATTCCTTAACTTATAGAAATTCCTCTTATTTCATTCATTATTCATTTAAAATGTTTTTATTGTGTTCTCTATGTGATTTTATGTGATTTATACAGTATGGAATAATTGTAATAAGATTGTTTTTGTTGATAATATTTTTTGTTTTTACATTATTCCCCCTTATAAAATTTTACCGTTGAAATTTTGTTTTACATTCTATGTTGAAAGCAAGTTAGGGTAGTTCTCCTTTATTCAATCATCTGGTTCCCATGTTTCCTCTTCATACATATGGTTTCACCATAATACTTTGACCTGGTGAGTTGTCTTGTTGCGTATAACTTTATATCTATGGTCCAATATCTTCATCAGCTACTCCTTGTAAGAGACATAATTTTCTAACAATACCACCTTTGGATTCAGTACATGTGATGAATCTCGTATGTATTTAGTCAATAGTGATACATGGAATACATCATGTATATTATACATGGATGGTGTAAGTTATAGTAGATAGACCACAACTCCAACATGATCAAGAATATCAAAGTGTTCGATGTACATAGGACATATCTTTCCATTATTTCAAAATCTCATGAACTTCATCCATAGATATATACATACAAATACCATGTATCCAACCTTAAACTATAGGTCCAATTGATTATTGACTACATGTATATTGTATCATATTTTGGATTCTTTGATGTGATGATTAATGGTTTTCACCTTTTCTACCATTTCATTGACAATTTCGTGTCCTATCAGCTTATGTTCACTGAATTGTGTTATGCATCTTTTCCAATAAAGGGCTTCATATGGATCCATTTGGATGATTGAATAGAAAAAAAATTATAAGAGAATTTTGATAGAGGTAGATGTTGGTCCCATCATTCTTTGAAGTCCATAGAACATGTTCTCAACATGTCTTCTAATGAATGGATAGTTCATTCAGATTGGCCATCATTTTTAGAATAATATGTTGTATTGAAGCTCAAACGACTGTTCAGAGCATCATGGAGACTTTTCAAGATCATCGAGTTGAATCTTGGATCCTCATATGATATAATTTATTGTGGTAATCTTCTCATCCCTACCACCTCTTTGAAGTATATTTTTTCTATTCAATCTAGTGAGAATTCCTCTCAAATTCCAATAAGGTGAGATATATTATAAAGATGATCAACAACAACCCATGTAGGATTATTTCCTATGGACGTCTTCGTATGTCTGATGAAAAACTCCATGGCGATGTTTTCCCATTTCTATATTGGTATGGGTAACAGTTTCACCATCCCTTTATAATTTTACCTTTAAGCCTTCACTTGCTGACATACCAGGTATTTTGATGAATATTCAAGGATCTCCTTTTTCATATTGTCCCACAAATATTTATCTTAGAGATCCTAATACATCATTGTGCTCACAGGGTTAATAGAGAAGATTGATTTGTGTGAATAAATCAAAAGATCTTTCTTTGTATCTATATTGTATAGTACACATAGTCATGACCCAGATCTTACCACTACTTTCTCTTCAATTTTGAACTCAAAGGTTTTCCCATTTCTCATGGCCTTCACCTTCCTCTAAATTTTCACATCATTTCATTAAACATCCTTTATTTTCACCATGAGGGATGGTTGGGTAATAATTTGATAATGTATTGATGATATTCCTTCCTTAATGATTCCCATGTCTATCCTTTGAATGTATAAGAATGTTGTACCCTTCTAAATTATCATCATTGATAGTATTGTCATATCATTTCTACATAGAGCATCCACCACTTTATTTTATTTACTAGGATGGTAGTGGATTCTACGACTGGAATCCTTGATAAGATCTAACCATCTTCACCAGTTCTTATTATACTCATTCTATGAGAATATATATTTGAGTCTCTTGTAATAAATATATATCTCACACTTATCCCCATAGAGATAATGCTGCTGGATTTTCAATGAGAAGATCATAGCCTCCAACTCTAGATCATGCGTGGGATGGTTTTGCTCATGAATTTTCAACTTCCTTGAGGAGTAGTCTATCACTTATCATTTTTCATTAGTACACAACTTTATCCATGCTTCAAATCATCATTTTACACCAAAAAGAGATCCCTTATTATTGGTAGTGTGATCACTGGAAAAATCATAAGCCTCCTTTTCAACTTTTTAAAGTCATATTCACATTCACAAGTCCAAAAAAACTTATGCCTTTTATGAGTAATCATGGTTTGTGAGTTTAAAAATGATGAATCTTTCTTAAAAAATAAGAAATAATACCCATCTAAATCAAGGAAACTATATATATCTATTGCATATGTTTTCCTGGGCCACTCTTGGATTTCTTTCTTCTTAGACGGGTCTGTAGATATCCCTTTTCTGGTGATTACATGCCCCAAGAATTATACTTCATCGATCTAGAACATACTTTTACTATACTTTTTATAGAGTTTATTCCTAGGTAATGTCTTTAGCGTATTATTTAAATGCTCCCCATGTTCCTCCTCGCTCTTGGTGTATATCAGAATATCATAAAGAAATAATACCAAAAATACCATGATGTAATCTATAATGACTATATTCATTAAATAAATTAATTTTTTTTGGAGAATTTGTGAGTTTTAAGGGCATCACTATGAACTCATAGTGTCCATACCACGTTCAAAATGTAGTCTTGGGAATATCTTCCTTCCTCACATTTAACTAGTGATATCCAGACCTAAGGCCCACCTTAGAGAAATACTTGGCCCCACATAGTTGATCAAAAAAGTCAGATATCCTTAGAAGATGATACTTTTTTTTATCATTATTTTATTCACATAACAATAATCAACACATAGGCACATTGATTCACCATTCATCTTGAAGAATAGAACTAGCGCACCCCATGGTGAAGCACTTGGGCATATAAAACCCTTATCCAGATTCTTATATAAATGCTTCTTTAGTTATTAAAGCTCAATGATATCATTTATTGAAGGTGTATTTGATATAGTTAGAGATCTAGGAATAAGTACAACTGATAACTCAACCTATCGATTAGAAGGATGACTAGTCAACTCTTTTTTGGAATACATCAGTGTATTCCCTCACATTGGGAATGTCTTCAATCATGATTCTCTCCTTTGTCTCAATCATTTGAGATAGATATAATTTCTCATAAAGAAATAATATCATTAATTGTGATAATGATTCTAAATAAGATTCATCTTTCTCCTTACACTTTTATAGAATTGGAGGATTCCTTGGGATGTGATGATTAATATCCCTTTCTCAATAGTTGATGATATATTTGTATAAAGATAGTCAATACATTCCCAATATAGAATCAAACTCCCCCAAAGGAAGTAGAAAAAGTTTTTTTGGGAGGTTTAGTCTACAAACATTAACTGAGGAGGAATTATATACTTTGTTTTCGATAATTTTCCCATTATAAGTTCTCACATATAACTCAACCTCCATATTTTGAGATTGTGTTTGAATAATTTTACTAATGTTTCAAGATAAAAAAAATGTGTAGAAATAGTATAAAATATTATATTCATTATTCTTGAATGAATAACCAACATACCTATCACCACATCATTTTTGGGTTCTGCATACATAGTAGTGATAGAATATTCACTTATTTACTACATTGGAGTTTGATGTTGTTGATTTATTCCAAAAACCTTTTTCTTAGAGTAATGGATTTCATAATTACCATGTTCCTTGTAGTGGAGACTCTACACTATAGGCTGAGTGTTTACCTGATCCTTCCTTTTCTATTCTATATTAGTGGGATTATTCATATCACTACTACAGTTATTAGCCACATGCCCCTCTCTTCCACATTTGAAACATATCTTGGTTCCCTTTAAGTGGTTTTCAGTATAACGACCCATACATTACATACATTGTTATTACTTCAGAATTAAAGCACACTTATTACAACATATAACAAAACCATGAATGGACCGTATAGGTATAGTGTCTTTAGAAACTGGAAAACATAAACAACTGGTTCATAAATCATCTACACTGTCTCCCTTTAATTTTATCATATCTAGAGTCCCTTTTGGAATATCTTACTTATTATCCTTCTTCCTGACCTGGGGAAAATAAAACATACAAAAGGGTGAGCTCAAATGCTCAGTAAGGGTAAACAAAATAAATATCAATCACATCATTTTCATAAGAACATATCATTTTGGAAATCCTAACCTACAAAAGAGGTCATAAATTCATAACATGGGTTAAATCATAGTAGTGAAATGTAATCCCAATAATCATAACCTAAAACATGAAATTTTGTGGCATACACACATAATCATAGAGAATCATTTCTCAGTATTCAAGAATCATTTTCATGACTATCTTAGCGGACAAATTCCATTTCTAAACCGAGATCACTCCTTGTTTCAGTCCTGTTTCACTGAACTGGTTTAACCTTCCATTATATCCATGTCTATCTCATGAGATAAAAATTATTACCCAATTCATTAGAGGGAGATATAGGTCCCACCCATCTCAAAAAGAAACTATTCTTATGTGTTCCACAAAATCATAAATCATACATCATATCATAACCCATGTAATAAAAATGGGATTCTTAAACATCATGCCATCATAACATAATACATATAAAATAAAATGACATCATAAAAATAATTCCATCATAACATAATAAAATCAATGTAAGAATAGGGATTGAAACAGAACCCTATATTATCTTAGATGGAAAATAATTTTGATAAAACACTCGAACTTCAATCTTGAGGAAAATATCCTTTCTACTTCAAAATCATTTTTCCTTTCTTAACATGTAATACAATTTTAAACTAAAAGAAGTTGATTAAAAATAAACATGAAAACTTGTAAAGTAAGATTCATGGAAATAATGTTCTAAAAATCCATTCATGTCGAATAAGTTAAAAAAAGACATTCCTCTCGTACTTTGGCCGGAAAAGTCAAAAAGTACCTCGTACAAAAAACGACAAAAGATTCCTTTCATATCATTTACTAAAAACTCACCAAAGTGTAAAATTGGATTTAAAAAATTGTAGTTGGATGGAAATAATATTACATATTGAGGAAACATGGATGGGGATGATAAATATTCCCCAGAAAATTATGAAGTATAAACAATCTTGGATAAAAATGAGATTGTGAGATTTTCCCTTACCTTAGGTCCGATTTGCTCCGTATGTGTCCGAACCTCTTGTATAATGATTTAAATAATGTTATTGACTTATTACAGAATCGTACTCATTGTTATGATATCATATTTGGTCATATTCTTAGATTCTTATTAGTAATATTTCATTGTTACTTGTTATTCGGGTGTTTATTGCTTTTTGTTCTTATTTGTGTTTTGTCAAATAAATTCTTATTATTTTTTTAGGTTATAGATAATTCATTTAAAGAATTTTATTAGTGTAATATATATCATATTTATTCATTAAAGTCATTTATATAACCATTAATCATTGAAGATCATGTAAAATGAGTTGCATCACATCGTGGAGACGGTAGGTCGTATGTACGCACGAGCGATGATATCATTCCCATGATCGTGGAATTGTATTGAAATGTATGTATAATATTTCATAATTTATATCACTTTTCAATAATTATATATTGTAATTATTTACACCATTATATACATCCAAGTATGGTGGTGGTGGAAAACAGATTACACCACGACGTGGAGACGGTATTCCGTACGTACGCACGCACGATGATTTCATGTTCCATAGGATGGATAGATGGTGAAATAGGGTTGTTTCATACTTATAATAACATATAAGTATATTAGTGATACTGATTTTATTACATCATAATGAAACAACTAAATAAGAAGAAGTCGAAGACTAAATAAAGTTGAAAGAATCGGTAACGGACATTACCTCTTCTTTGAAGCGCCTCTTCTTAACCTTCTCTTAGGGAACTAAATATGGTATTTGAAGAAGACCAGGACCTCTAGGATGTTTCTAGGGAAGTTGTGAAGAGAAATTGGTAGGTTTTGACCGAGCTTGAAGGCTCAAAGTGGTGTGAGGAGGAGAGGGAGGAGGTGCCCTTTTATAAGGGAGGAGAGGGGCACCTTTGGAAAAACTAAAAATATTATTTTATTATAAAGTCATATTCGGTTTTTAATAGCTCAAAATTGATTTATTTCGAAGATAATTTGGGGATGGGTCGAAATCATCTCATACAATATATTTTATACAAGTTTAGGTTACTATTTTATCCTTATCATTTAGATTTAACTGTAAGTTAAATAATTTAACTTTTACGGTGTCTTTTTGTTTTCTTACACTATATGGTTAATAAACATACTATAACAAGCCCAAATATCCCAAAGTAGTTTATTATCAATATATATAACCTTATATAAGTCATTTGGCTGAACATAATATTTGTAGGAATAAAATAACAACTAATAATATAATATTTGTTTTAAAACATATTTTATGTCATGTTTGACACTATTTGGTAATTGATTTTTCTGAAAATCATAATAGAATGATTAGTTCTAAGAAATTTAATTAAATCAATACTAACATATTATATTAACCTATAAAATAATTGGAATTTATACAAAGTCTAAAATTACATTTATTTGAGTATTTCTAACATCAATTATGTTAATATTTCATTAATAAGATAATTACTACATCATCATTGTGTCATAAATAAATTACATTATTTAATTTATAAAAATTATAAATAAAATAAAATTATGTAGAAAATATTTTTATCTTTCTAATGAATATTTATAGTCTAATTTATCTTATGTATAACCCTATATTAAAAAGGATTGATTTGTTAGACTTTAATTTTAACTATTTTAACCCTTCTTTAAATAAATTAATAATAAATGTCTGAATCTAATCCATGTGGACCTAAATGGTCATATTTTATTCCTAAGGTTGTTTTTGGTCGAATTATACTTATCCAATAGAATCAGTACGTGTGTTAGGTTAATAATAATATCATTTTTACCCTTAATTACCCTATTTACTTTTAACCGTTGTAAATAAAAGTAAAAATTTACTATTCAACAAAAATTATTTTCATCTCGTTGAACCACATTTTAGTCCTTGATATTAAACATGTTTCTCGGATTTTCTAAATTCCACTCACAGAAGCGGTAAAATTATGTTTTATGTGAATTTGCAAATTCTCCTAGGAGGTGGGTAAAAGACGGTGAAAAGTTCAATAAAATTTTTATATAACTAAAATTATTATAAAATGACTCTAATGAATTACATTGAACTTATATAGGTATTATATATCAATTTTGAACTAAAATAAATTTAAATAAAATAAATAATTATTTAAATAAAAAGTCGGTTTTTAAATAGTAACTTAGTGTTTTCACTATTCATCAAAAATTGAGAGTTTTCAGAAAAATACCAAAATTTCACCCTAAGCTAATTTCGATATTCCAAATCCAAAAATGAAGTTCATTTTGAAAGATAAATTTATAAAATTTCAAAAAGTGGGTATTACTATTCATAACGGCTAGTTTTAATAATATTTTAATAGCATATCGTTGTTTAGTGAAACCCGGTATTGAGTACAACACAAGCTATCAAGGAAGGTTGTGATTGCGTGTAAAGCAAGCCAAGATAGTGTAGGGTGTAGTGAAAGATTCATTTAATGATGCATATAACATAAAAACAAAACATTTCTCATAAAAATCTCGGGTGTTACATTCTACCCCCCTTAAAATAAATTTTGCCCTCGAAATTCATCACTTTGTAACAAACAGATGAGGATACCTCTCCCTCATTATATCCTCAAGCTCCCATAAAGCTTTTTCTAATTGGTGGTTCCTCCATAAAACTTTCACCAAGAGAGTGGTCTTGTTCCGTAGGACTTTTTCGCTACGATCCAGAATCTCTATTGGCTGTTCTTCATTAGAAAGATCTTGCTCCAGTGGTACAACTTCTGAGCTGAGTACATGTGAAGGATTGGGGATGTACTTTCTCAGGAGATATACATGGAACACATCATGAACTTGAGGGAGATTCGGTGGAAGTTCCAATTGGTATGCTACCTTCTCAACATGATCCAATATTTTGAAAGGAGTTATATACCTAGGGCTCAGCTTTCCATTCCTTCCAAATCTCATTACTCTCTTCCAAGAAGATATTTGTAAGAACACTTTATCATCCACTTCAAACTCTAGGTATTTTCTTCGGTTATTGGCATAAATTTTTTGTCGACTCTGAGCTGCTCTAATGTGTTGTTGAGTAGATCTGACCTTTTCTGCCATCTCATTAACAAGATCAGGTCCTAATAGCTTTCTTTCCCTAACTTCATCCCAACAAGTTGGAGTTTGACATTTCTTTCCATAGAGAGATTCCTAAGGAGCCATCTGAATATTGGAGTGAAAGCTATTATTGTAAGAAAATTCCACCAATGGTAGGTGTTGATCCCAACCAACTTTAAAATCCATAGATCAAGCTCTTAACATATATTCTCGAGTTTTAATTGTTCTCTCAGACTGACCGTCTGTCTGAGGATGATAAACAGTGCTGAAACTCAACTCTGTATCCAGAGTGTGCTGAAGACTTTGCCAGAACATTAAGGTAAACCTCGGATCCGGATTAGATATAACAGAAAGTGGTACTCCATGGAATCTAACCACTTTCTTTACATATATCCTGGCAAGATGATCCCGAGAGAAATCCTCTCTAATAGCAATTAAGTGTGCAGACTTTGTAAGACCATCAACTATGACCCAGATAGCATTATTGCCCTTGGATGTTTTAGGAAGTCCAGTGACAAAGTCCTTAGTGATGTTTTCCCATTTCCATTCAGGTATGGGTAATGGTTGTAACATCCCCTTAGACTTTTGTCTCTCAGCTTTAACTTGCTGACAAACCAAGTATCGAGATACATATTCACCAACATCTCTTTTCATGCCATCCCACCAGAAGTACTCTTTCAGGTCCTTATACATCTTCGTGCTTCCAGGATGAATGGAGAATGAAGAACTATGAGCCTCATCCAGCAGTTCCTTATTTAATTCTAGTATGGGAGGAACATAAACCCGATTCCTGAACTTTATTATCCCATCACAATCAAGGTTGAATTTAGGAACATTTCTCACCTTATTTTGTAACTCTACATCTTCTTTCTGTGCCTCTTTAATCTTCACATATATATATGGTTAAACATTCATTTGAGAAAGATATGATTTTTCCCTTCCATTATAATTCCAAGATCCATCCTTTGTAAATCCATAAATATTGAATCTTTTGTGATCCTCATCATGGATAAGCTAGCATGGTCTTGTCGACTTAATGCATCTTCCACCTTGTTTGATTTCCCAGGGTGGTAATGAATTGAGCAGTCGTAATCCTTATTCAAATCCAACCAACTTCTTTGACGCATATTTATCTCTTTTTGTGTGAAAATATACTTTAAATTTTTATGATCAGTATAAATATCACACCTATCACCATAAAGATAATGCATCGAAATCTTTAATGCAAAGATTACCGCAGCTAACTCCAAATCATGAGTGGGATAATTTTTCTCATGGATTTTCAACTGTCGTGAGGCATAAGCTATCACCATATAATTTTTCATGAGAACACACCCTAGCCCCTTCTTGAAAGCATCACTGTAGATCACAAACCTTTCTCCACTACAGGAAAGTTTGAGCACAGGTGCACTGGATAACCTTCTTTTTAACTCCTTGAAATTCTCTTAACATTCCTCTGTCCAAACAAACTTAACTCCTTTCTGAGTCAACCTGGTGAGTGGATTAGATAATCGTGAAAAATAATTCACAAAACGTCAATAATATCAATCCAAACCAAGAAAACTTCGGATCTCAGTTACTGTTGTTGGTCTCGACCATCTTTCGATAACCTCTGTTTTTGCTGGATCCACAGATATCCCCTCTTTTGAGATTATGTTACCCCAAAATGCAACCTTTTGAAACCAAAATTCACACTTGGTAAATTTTGAATAAAGATTCTCCTTTCTCAGGGTCTTTAATAAAATTATCAAGTGATCTTCATGTTCTTCCTTGCTCTTTGAATAGACAATAATATCGTCTATAAAGACAACCACAAACTAATCAAGATAGTCTGTAAAGACTCTACTCATCAGATCCATGAAGATAGTAGGGGCATTATTAAGACCAAATGGCATCACTATAAATTCATAGTGTCTATAGCATGTATGGAAAGCCGTCTTTGGTATATCCTCCCTTTTGAACCATAATTTATGATAACCTGAATGAAGATAAATCATGGAAAAGTATTGAGGTCTGCTTAGTTGGTCATATAAGTCATCAATGCGTGGGAGAGGATATTTTTTCTTGATAGTGATCTTGTTAAGTTCTCGATAATCAATGCAGAATCTCATTGATTCATCTTTCTTCTTAACAAACAGATCTTGTGCTCCCCATGGTGACACACTAGGGCGTATGAATCCCATATCAAGATTCTCTTGGAGTTGCTTCTTAAATTCATACAAATCAATTGGGGCCATTCTATAAGGTGTCTTTTAAATAGGCAAAGCACCCGATATGAGTTCTATTGAAAACTCAACTTCACGATTTGGTGGAAGAACCGGAAATTCCTCCAGAAATACATCATCAAACTCTCGTACAATGGGAATATTCTTAATCGTGAGTTTCTCACCAACCATTTGAGATAAATAACCTTCATTTAGTGAAATCAAGACCCATAATATGGAAGAAATTTCCACTGGAAGGTTATTTTCTTCCTTGCATCGATAGAAGATCATAGATTGATCTGGAATATGAAATGTGACTTCCCTTCATTGGAAATTGATATGAGCTCCATATAAAGAATGCCAATCCATGCCAATAATCACATAAAATTCCACTGTAGGAAGGATCACATGATTTGTAGGAATCACTTTCCCACAAACTTCAATCGGAGAAGAATTCTAAACTTTTGATGCGAATGTTGTGCCATTAGGGGTTGTCACAACTAACTCAACATCTAATTGTTGAGGTAATATGGCAATATACTTATAAAATTATTCATAAATAAATAAGTGGGTGGATCCAGAATCAAATAAAACATTTTCTACTTTAGAGTGGATGGTAAGTGTACCTTTCACCAATTCGTTATCGTACTCCACATCGCTGATAGAAATTTCATGTGACTTTCCTTTTTCTTTGGCCTTAAGAGTTTGTTGACGTCTATCATCATCAAAAAACCTTGGATTAGCGCATTGATTGGCATAATTCCCCATTTCATTGCACTTGTAACATTAAAGTGTAGGAGGTTCACTCTATGTAGGCTTTTCTTTGTTCTCATCACTAGACATCGTCTTCCCATCATTGCAGCATTCAAATGCCCTATGACCTTACTTTCCACATTTGGAACATTTACTTGTCCCTTTAAGACAACTCCCTCCATGTTTCTTTACACACTTTGAGAAAAAGGGAAAACTCATCTTCTTTTCAGTGTGCTCTTTAGATTTCCCTTTCAATTCCATTTTCCTCTTCTTATCAAACGCATATGACTGTTGGGTTACTCCAATCTCCATCTCACCTTTGAGAGAACGTCGAACGATTTCCTCGTAGCTATTGAAGTCCCTTATGGCTAACACCCTTCGAAGACTTGGTTTTAAGCCACTAAACAATCGATCAATCTTACTCTCAGGATGGATAATAATACCAGAATCATACCTTGAAAGTCTTGTAAAATTTGCTTCATAGGTACCAACAGATTCATCATCCTTTTTCTTTAGTTCGAGAAACTCCTTCTCCATATTTGTTCGAAGACTACGAAGGAAGTACTTATTGAAAAATAAGTTCTTGAACTCGTCCCATTCCATGGATTCAATTTCATCCATTTGCCTCATATTCTTGAGAAGATTCCACCATTGATCAGCTTCACCTTCCAAATGATAAACTGTTAAGATGACTTTATAATGTTCAGAACATTGATGAACGGAAAATATCTTTTCAGTGGTACTGATCCATTGTTCAGACACTAATGGATCAACAGACCCATTGAATGAGGGTGGACGTTGCCTCATGAAGGATTCAACAAAATTTTTCTCCTTCCTATTCTTGTTTGAAAGTCCTGCATGATTCATAGGTTGAGAAAGTTTTGTGAGCATGGCTACAAGATTTTTCATTCCAGCTCCCATAACGTTTGGTTGCTCAGTGGGATAATCATTTCATTTCCCGTCGCATTCCGCATTAACATGGTTCCTTCAGGTTCCAGCCATTGAATAAAACCTAGAAGAATAGTGTGAGAAACACTAATTATAATAGAAAACCCACATAATCAAGAATAAAATTGCACACTTTAGGTCTTATCATATGTTGTTCATGGCCATTTTTAAAACACTAAGATTGTGTTCTATGCTTAGAATTATCCTTAGGGTTCTTACAAAGGATTTCACATCCTACTTTCTAAAAGTTGACTATACCTTTCCTCTGATACCAACTATAACGACCCATACATTACATACATTGTTATTACTTCAGAATTGAAGTACACTTATTAAAACATATAACAAAACCATGAAAGGAACGTATAGTTATAGTGTCTTTAGAAACTGGGAAACATAAACAACTGGTTCATAAATCATCTACACTGTCTCACTTTTATTTTATCATATCTAGAGTCCCTTTTGGTATATCTTACTTAATATCCTTCTTCCTGCCCTAGGGAAAAGAAAACATACAAAAGCGTGAGGTAAAATTCTTAGTAAGGGTAAAAAAAAGAAATATCGATCACATCATATTCCTAAGAACATATCATTTTGGAAATCTTACCCTGTAAAAGATATCATAATTTCATAACATGGGATAAATCATAATAGAGAAATGTAATCCCAATAATCATAATTTAAAAAATGAAACTTTCTGGAATACACACATAATCATAGATAATCATTTCTTAGTAGTCAAAACTAATTTCCATTACTATCTTAGCAGACAAAGTCCATTTCTGAACCGAGTTCACTCCTCGTTTCAGTCCTGTTTCACTGAACTGGTTTAACCTGCTGTTCCAGCCATGTATATTTCATGAGATATAAATCTTTACCCAATGAATTTAAGGGAGATATAGGTCCCACCCGTATCATAATGAAACCATTCTTATGTGTTCCACAAAATCATAAATCATACATTATATCATAACCCATGTAATAAAAATGGGGTTCTTAAACATCATCCCATCATAACATAATCAATATAAGATAAAAGGAAATCATAAAAATAATTCCATCATAACATAATAAAATCAATCTAAAAATAGGGATAGAAAAATAACCCTATATTATCTTAGATAGAAAATAATTTTGATAAAACACTTGAACTTTATTCTTGAGACAAATATCCCTTATACTTCAAAAACATTTTTCCTTTCATAACATGTCATAGAATTTTAAACTAAAAGAATTTGATTAAAAATAAACTTGAAAACTTTTAAAGGAATATTCATGGAAATAATGTTCTAAAAATACATTCATGTCGTATAAGTTAAAAAATGACATTCTTCTCGTACTTTGGTCAGAAAATTCAAAAAGTACCTCGTACGAAAAACGACAAAAGATTCCTTTCATATCTTTTACTAAAACCTCACCGAAGGGTAAAATTGGATTTAAAAAATTTTAGGTGGATGGAAATAAAATTACATATTTACGAAATATGGATGTGGATGATAAATATTCCCCAGTAAATTTTGAAGTATAAACAATCTCGGATAAAAATGGGATTGTGAGATTTTCCCTTACCTTAGATCTGATTTGCTTCATACATGTCTAAACCTCCTGTATAATGATTTAAATAATGTTATTGACTTATTCCATAATCTTACACATAGTTATGATATCATATATGGTCATATTCTTAGATTCTTATTAGTAATATTTCATTGTTACTTGTTATTCGGGTGTTTATTGCTTTTTGTTCTTATGCATGTTTTGTCGAATAAATTCTTATTATTCTTTTAGGTTATATATACCTCATTTCCAGAATGTTATTAGGGTAATATATATCATATTTATTCATTCAATTCATCTATATAATCGTTAATCATTGAATATCATGTAAAACGAGTCGCATCACATCATGGAGACGGTAGGTCGTACGTACGCACGAGCGACGATATCGTTCCCATGATCGTGGTATTTTATTGAAGTGTATGTATACTATTTAATAATTAATATCACATTAAAATAATCATATATTGTTATTATTTACACCATTATACCCATCCAAGAATGGTGGTGGTGGAAAACAGATTACACCACGGCGTGGAGACGGTATTCCGTACACACGCACGCACGGTGATTTCGTTTTCCGTAGGATGGATAGATGGTGAAATAGGGTTGTTTCATACTTATAATAACATATCAGTTTATGATTGATATAGATGTTATTACTTAATAAGGAAACAACTAAAGAAGAATAAGTCGAACAAAGAAATAATGTTGAAAGAATCGGTAAAGACATTACCTCTTCTTTGAAGCGCCCCTTCTTAACCTTCTCTTAGGGAACTAAAGATAGTCATTGAAGAAGACACAGACCACTAGGATGTTTATAGGGAATTGTAGAAGATAAATTTTCATGGTTTGGCCAAGATTTAAGGCTCAATGTGGTGTGATGAGGAGAGGGAGGAGGTGCCCTTTTATAAGGGAGGAGAGGGGCACCTTTGGAAAAACTAAAAATATTATTTTATTATAAAGTCATATTTGATTTTTAATAGCACCAAATTGATTTATTTCGAATCTAAGATGGGGATGGGTCAAAAGCTTCTCATCCAATATATTTACACAAGTTTAGGTTACTATTTTATCCTTATAATTTATATTTAACTCTATGTTAAATAATTTAACTCTTACTGTGTCTTTTTGTTTTCTTACAATATATGGTTCATAAACTTACGATAAAAAGAAAAACGAACCCCAAGTTGTTTATTATTAATATATATAAACTTATCTAAGTAATTTGGCCTATCCTTATATTTTTAGGAGTAAAATAACAACTAATAATATAATATTTGTTTTAAAACCTATTTTTTGTCAATTTTGACACTATTTGGTAATCAATTTTTTTGAAAATAATAACAGCATTATTAGTTCTCAAAAAGTTAATTAAATAAATACTAACATGTAATATTAACCTAGAAAATTATTTTAATTCATAAAATGTATCAAATTACATTTATTTTGGTATTTATAACATCAATTATGTTAATATTTCATTAAAAATATAATTACTGCATCATCATTGCGTCATAAATAAATTAAATTACTTACGGTCTAAAAATTGTAATTAAAATACAATTATGTAGGAAATCATTTTATCTTTCTAATTAATATTTATAGTCGAATTTATCTTATGTATAACCCTATATTAAAAATTATTTAGTTATTAAACATTGATTTTAACTATTTTAACCCTTCTTTAAATAAATTAATAATAAATGTCCTAATCTAATCCAAGTGGACCTAAATGGTCATATTTTATTCCTAAGGTTGTTTTTGGTCGAATTAAACTTATAAAATAGAATTATGACATGTGTTAGGGTAATAATAATATCATTTTTACCCTTAATTACACTATTTACTTTTAACCGTGGTAAATTAAAGTTAGAAGTTACTATTCACCAAAAATTATTTTCATCACATTAAACCAAATTTTAGTCCTTGATATTAACCGTGTCTCTCGGATTTTCAAAATTCCACTCATAGAAGCGGTAAAATTATGTTTTATGTAAATTTGCAAATTCTCCTTGGAGGTGGGTAAAAGACGGTGAAAAGTTCAATCAAATTTTTATATAACTAAAATTATTATAAAATGACTCAAATGAATTACATTGAACTTATATAGGTATTATGTATCAATTTTGGCCTAATATAAATTTAAATAAAATAAATAATTATTTAAATAAAAAGTCAGTTTTTAAATTGTAACCCAATGTTTTTACTATTCATAAAAAATTGGATGTTTTCAGAAAAATACCAAAATTTCACCCCAGGCTAATTTCGATATTCCGAATCCAAAAAGGATTTCCATTTTGAAATATAAAATTTATAAAATTTCAAAAAGTGGGTATTACTATTCATAGCAGCTAGTTTTAATAATATTTTAATAGCATATCGTTGTTTCATTAAACTCGGTATTGCATACAATGCAAGCTATCAAGGAAGGTCGTGATTGCGTGTAAAGCAAGACAATATAGTTTTGTGTGTAGTGAAAGATTCATTCAATGATATATATAACTTAAAAACAAAAAATTTCTAATAAAATTCTCGGGTGTTACATTCAGGATGCCTCTTCCCACACATTTTACACATGGGATGTTGGGTCTTCTTTCCTTCATGAGATTTATCTATTAATCCTCCCATATTAAACTCCATTTTCCTCTTTTTACTTTATCCCAATATACTACTTAGAGTCATTGATCTCCATTTCAATATTAAGGGCACAATAGAAAATGTCCTTTTATTTTTTAAAGTCTAAAATCTATAACACTTTTCATAGGATTATATTTAGTCCAATAAATAATTGATATGCTTTGATTTTGGTGTTCATGAAAAAACTAGAGTCATATCTTGATAGCCTTTTGATGTTGGATTCATATTCCTCGATAGACTCATCTTCCTTTTCCTTCAGTTTGAGGAACACCATTTCCATATTAAGGCAAAGTGTTTGGGGAAATTTTTATTGAAAAATATTTTTTTATAAATATTTCAATTCCATGGAATTGATTTCCTCCTTGTAATTTCTGTTCTTTATGATTTTACACCATTGATCATTCTCTCCATCTAAAATATATACCACCAACAAAACCTTATCTTCTACTAAGAACTGGATGATAGAAAATATCTTCTCAATGTAGTTAATCCATTATTCTGTGAGAAGGGGATCTGACGATCCACTAAAAAATGGGAGGCCTTTTTTGTATAAATTATTTGGGTGCAACTTTCCCTTTCTGAAGAGAAGGATGGAATTCCACATGATTCAAGTTATTATTAATAACATGATCTAGTTGATCAAGTATCGTCATGAATTTTTTAGCACCAATTCCCATTATATTTTTCATATCATTTGAGAAATAATCACATTTCCTATCACATGGTATAAGGCCCCGGCCTTAAACCTTACTTAATATTGAATTAAATGAAAAATTCACATTGAAGATATTTTTAGGTTTAGAGTTTTAGAGAATTAGGACATGACTATTACATCTCAAAAGATTACAAAGTATACACTTCTACTAAGTTTCCATAAAATAAAAACTCTTAAAAAGAAACATGTCTAGTTCCATGTTTTATATAGCATGACTTTCCCTTGATCCCATCCTTGCCCTATTCCACATTAAGTCCTGTGAAAAACATTTCAAAAAAACTTGGGGTGAGCATAAAAATCTCAGTAAGGGATACACAATGAATGCAAACTATTAGTTTATGAAAACAACAAGTAAACCATGTATACTTTATCAAAATAATACTTTTCACCTTTATGAAGTAGTAAAAACTCTTCACTGAATAAAAGATCATTACTTACCCTTTTGTAACCAAAATATTACCATAAAACCCATATAAAGATCACATAACATATAATGGTAGCTTGGGACATAAACATACTTAAGTGGAATAACCATACGGTCGACTTCCACACATATCACTTAATGGAATAGCCATACGACCAAATTCCATACATACTTAATGGAATAGCCATACGGCCGAATTCCATACCCAATGCATTGGAGGTTATAATGTAACCACCCATCCTGGTATTCAAGGCACCACCCGTCATATGGTTTATCACGTAACCACCCGTCAAATGTCCAAGTACCATTATAAAATCATAAGACATAAAATAAATATAATGGAATGAAAACATTTCCACATTCTGATCAAAATATATCACATAAATATATTGACATAACAAATCCAGTATAAAAACTATTTTCAATACCAATAATACATAAAAGAGTATATGATATTTATTTCATTTAAAAAAAATTACGGCTTGTTGAGAAAGCCAAAGACCAAATAATACTCGCGGCGGCAAAAAAGGTCGTCATCACCGCGTACATTAAAAAAACATTCCTTTTTGTCTTTTAGTAAAACGCTTCGTAGAAAAAGATTCCTTTTGTATAAAAGTAAAAGTCAAAGTTTTTTATACACCATATAATAGAAATTTGTGTATAAAACGAAATATGCCTCAATGAAAGGAGATTGAGACGAAGTCCCTTACCTCGGGTCCGACTTGACTCGATCGTTCCTTAACGTCCTGAATAATAAACTTGAGTTAATTTATACTTTCTTAAGAACCTTTTTCAAGTTAATTATTCCTTTTATATCACTTATTACCAGGTTATTAACACTATGTAATTATTTAAGTTAATAGTGGTCGTTTGGTTGATCCTTGGTACTTGAGTCAAAAATAAACTCTTTATAATTACAAGTTGTTCATGTGGTAAAATATCCATTATAACAGGAATTATATTCATGATATAGATATCATATATATCATATATATCCAGTTTATACATGAATTTATAATATTAAATAATCATTTAGAGGTAAGAAATTAAATGCACCGTTCATGGAGACGGTAAGCCGTACGTACGCATGAACGCTACTTTCATTTCTATGTCATATTAATGGAATTAAAACTAAATGAGTGGTATGTATATTTTAATTCCAGAATTATGTTCATCACTTATATGTAACATACATCATATATATCCATTATATATATGTACTTATAATTGTACATTACATTTGGGGATAAGAAATGAAATGCACCGTTCATGGAGACGGTAAGCCGTACGTACGCATGAACGCTACTTTCATTCCTATCTCATACTTTAATGGAAAGAAAATAATAATGATATAAAGGTATATTATAATTCCAGTATAAAATCATATGTAATAACTTTAAATCCATCCTTTATACATCTCACATATGGCATTAACGAATCAAACCACTTTGAGGGTGTGGTAGTCCACACTTCCTAAAATGAAATTATCGTGTTTACCCACAATGGAAACCATAAAGGTATGCCATAAATGAAAAATACAGAAGCCTAAGTAGAAAATAAACATATTATATATCATATATAAATATAGTGACATCCTAATGGCCACCTTTGAAAGTGTTATATGAGTGTTGAACAATCATCATTTCATGAGGCAGAAATTCGCTATCCACAGAAACAGTATGTTCTTTAACCATTAGATGTAGGTTTGTGTAAGTTTAGCTCAAATAATTATTATAAACACATCATAGTATATTTAAGATACTGGATTTGATACAAAAGAAAAGAATAAAAATAGTTTAGGGTGTTGGAGAAGCAAAATAAAACAAAAGGACACAAGTGAAGACATTACCTTAAAATCGGGTAACTCTCTTAGATTTGATCTCAAAATCTTCCTTGGGAATACTTCTTCACAAAGTGAGACTTCTAGGAGTATGAGAGGGATTTGGAGAGACATAAAGAGGAGATATTGGTCGAACCAAAGGCTTGAGAGGTGTGGGTAAGGTGGTAGAGGTGGGGGCCTTTTATAAGAGAAGAGGAGGGGCACTCTTGAAAAGTAAAGAAAGTTACATTATTTTAGAATGATTTTCAGATTTTAATGGTCCCACATTGATGTTTTTCGAGGATAAGGTGGTAAGGGTTCGAAATACAACCATCCAATATGTTTTAGACATGTGTAGGTATTATATTTTACATTATCATTCCATTTTATTTAAATCGTTAAATAATTAGGTAATCGCTGCATCATCATGGTGTCATAAATAATTTAATTTATTTAATGTCCAAAAATTATAAAAAAACTACTATGATGTAGGAAATAGTTTTATCTTTCTAATAAATATTTATAGTAAAAAATATGACTTGTATAACCCCATGTAAAAATTGATTTAGTAAAACAACCCATGTTTGTGACATTTTTACTATAACATTAAATAAAAAGGTATTAATGTCATTTTACTACCAAAGTGGCTCCATGGTGTCCCCATGTTCACCCATGGATTTTCTTGGTCGTCCATGACACATCCAATGAGGTTAGGACATGTGTCATGATCATTTCACATTATTAAAACATTATTTTTACCTTAAACTACACTAATTACCTCTAATCGCGATTAAAAACTTAATAAGTTACTATTCACCAAAAAATTATTTTAATCCCATTGAACCAAGTTTTACATCTTAATGACAACCATGTATGTCGGATTTTTGAAATTCAAAACACATAAGTGGTAAAATTTCATTTAAACGAAAAATCAGTTTTTATAAGTACCACTTAGTGGTTTCACTATCATCAAAATTGAAGTTTTTCAGAAAAATACCAAAAATTCACCCTAAGATATATTTGATATTATGAATTCAAAAATGAAGTCTATTTTACAAAATTCAAAACATATAAGTTGCATTAATTAATTTAATAATTAATTCCTACTGTCAGAGCAAATAGCGTGTTTTCATGAAACAATAAGTATTAAAAGATTGACACTAGTTTAAGTCCGATTTCGAAGTGAAATTAATTCCAACAACCACTATTGGTTTAAATGGTAAAAATATATTCTAATTTCACTTTAAAACCAATTCAAACGATAATCTAATCATATAAGTAACTTATATTAAAAAGAGGTTTTGAATTAAAATACAACATTTTCACTATTCATTAAAAAAATGAACTTTATTGGAAAGATACCAAAAATTTACACAAATTATATTTTGATGTTCTGATTCTAAAAAAGAGTTTTATTTGGTCCAATAGAATGTATAAAAGTGACCAAAACTATATTTAATGACGGTTCGCCATCAAAAGGCGATAAGTGAATCTTTAGTGAAAATTAGGGTATAAAAGTCTAAAATTGTATTCTTTTCATATTTTAAGCCTTTATGTTTTATTGGATAAATGTAAAAACATTTAAAAACATATATAATCATATTTTAGTTATTTCTATCCATTCCCGCCAATACAACGGCTATGTGTTAACTAGCATTTAAAATAATATTATTTTATTACTAGTGTGCAACGTAAGATTTCAATGAAACTCTTTGTTGCGTATCAGGTACGCTATCGAACATAGAAACCCCTTTAAAGTAAAATTAATATTTAATTTGTAAATATTAATAAATATGAAAATTCTTTATTCTCTATTTACATGGGATGTTACATCCTTCCCCCCTTTTGGGGATTGCGTCCTCGCAATTTTATTCACTTATCATAATAAGTGGGGGTATTTATCCCTCATAGCATTTTCAGATTCCCACATTGCCTCTTCAACCATATGGTTTTTCCACAAAACCTTTACCTGGTGGATTACCTTATTTCTCAACACTTTCTCTCTTCGGTCAATAATCTGGACTGGTTATTCTTCATAAGAGAGATTCTCTTCCAACTGAACTACCTCTGGGCTCAAAACATGAGATGAATCTGGAATATACTTCCTCAACATCGAAACATGAAAAACATTGTGTACCTGAGATAAACTTGGAGGTAAAGCCACTCGGTAAGCAACTGATCCAACATTCTCCAGAATTTCATATGGTCCAATGAACCTTGGACTCAGCTTTCCTTTCTTACCAAATCTCATCACACTTTTCCATGGAGAACCCTTGAAAAAACATGATCACCAACCTCGAAAGATAGATCCTTCCTCCGGTTATCCGCATAACTCTTCTGCCTGCTCTGAGCTGTTCTTATGTGTTTCTGAATCAACTGATCTTTTTCTGCCATCTCTTCTACCAATTCTGGTCCCATCAGCTTCCTTTCACCCACTTTATCCCAAAATTATGGAGTTTGACACTGCATCCCATATAATTCCTCAAATGGTGCAATCTGTATACTCGAATGAAAACTGTTATTATATGAAAATTCAACCAAAGAAAGGTGTTGGTCCCAACTTCCCTGAAAATACATAGATCAAGAACATAGAATATCCTCCAATGTATGAATTGTTCGTTCTGACTACCCATCTGATTGAGGATGAGTAGCTGTACTAAAATTTAGTTCAGTATGCAATGACTTCTAAAGGCCTTTCCAAAAGTTAGAAGGAAACCTGGGATCACGATCGGACACAATGGAGAGAGGAACTCCATGTAACCTGACTATCTCTTTAAGATACAAAAGGGAAAGTTGATCTAGGGAAAAAGTATCTCGTATAGTAAGGAAATGAGCAGATTTAGTCAAGCGATCAACAATAACCCAGATTGCATTATTACCTCGAGATGTCCTCGGTAATCCCACAACAATGTTCATGGATATGTTTTACCATTTCTACTAAGGCACCGGTAACGGCTGAAGCATCCCTTTCGGTAACTGCCACTCTACCTTAACCAGGTGACAAGTCAAACACTTCATAGTAAAATCAGCAATATCCCTTTTCATTCCATCCCACCAATAATACTCCCGTAGATCTCTGTACATCTTAGTACTGCCAGGATGAACTGAAAACAGGGAACTATGAGCCTCACATAACAGCTCATTCTTCAACTGTGAATCACAAGGCACACATAATCTCTTCCCAAACCTCAAAACAAAATTATTATCAATGTTGAATTCAAGAAACTTACCCTTCTAAACCAACTCTACCTTTTACTACAACTCACTGTCTTCCCTCTGTGCTTGCTTAATTCTGTCTGATAGGGATGATCTCCCTGATACCTGAAACAAAAAAGAAGAACTTCCTAAACCAACAACTTCTATGCCAAATTTCATCATATCAAAAACCAAAGGATCTCATTCCAAACTTAGCATGGTTAATAAAGCATTACTTTTTCGACTCAATGAATCATCCACTTTATTTTCTTTTCCCAGATGGTAATGAATTGTACAATCATAATACTTGATTAATTCCATCCATCTCCTCTATCTCATGTTCAATTATTTCTGAGTGAATATATACTTTAAACTTTTGTGATCAGTATATATTTCACACTTTACTCCATACAAATGATGTCTCCAAATTTTTAAAGCAAAAACAACAGCAGCTAATTCCAAATCATTTGTAGGGTAATTTACCTCATGAGTTTTCAACTGACATGAAGCATATGCAATTACCTGATCATTCTGCATAAGGACACAGCCAAGTCCCTTCATCGAAGCATCACTGTATATAATAAACTCACCATTCCTGGAAGGAAGTGCCAAAACTGGAGCATTCACCAATCTTCTTTTCAACTCCTAAAAACAATCATCACATTCTTTTGTCCAGATGAGCTTAACACCCTTCCGAGTTAGCTTAGTAGTTGGACTAGATAACCGTGAAAATTTTTCAACAAACCTTTGGTAGTAACCTTCAAAACCAAGAAAAATACGGATCTCGGTTACATTTGTGGGTCTTGGTCATTCTTAAACAACTTTTGATTTAGCAGGATCAACAGTTATGCCATCTTTTGAAATAATGTGACCCAGGAAAGAGATTTCATATAGCCAAAACTCACACTTTCTAAATTTTCCATACAGTTTCTTTTCCTTTAAGGTTTGAAAGATATCCCTTAAATGACTTTCATTCTCTTCTTTACTTTTAGAAAACACCAAAATATAATCAATCTCGTCACTATCCCTAATATTTTTCACCATCGACCACCACTGATCAGCTTCACCTTCAAAACGTTAAATATAAAGACTAACCTTTTGATGTTCTGAACACCCCATGACATCAAAAATTTTCTCCAGTTCATTCATCCACCCTTCAGCTAGCACATGGTCAGATGATCCTCTGAATAATGGGGGATGTTTCCTTATGAAATGGTCCACCACTGACATGTTCCACTATGGTTGATGTGACTGATCTCGTGCATTGATACCACCACCATTTATAGCCTGAGTCAACTGTGTCATCACTGCAACAAACTATTCATTTCCAATTCCGACCATCTCAGGATACTGATTTGAAAGGTCATTTCCCTCGGTATACCTTCCCAGAAAAGCTACTCTGTTTCCTCTATGAAAAACCATTCTTAACACATAAATATCTTAGGAGAAGCAATATGGTAATCTTTAAATTCTATATCATTTCAATCATACCATAAATTAACTTATAATTTAACAATTTTCTAACTCTTAAAGTTCTCTAAACCGACATCTGATACCAACTATAAGGCCCCAGCCTTAAACCTTACTTAATATTGAATTAAATGAATAATTCACATTGAGGGTCTTTTCAGGTGTAGAATTTTAGAGAATTAGGAAATAACTATTACATATGAAAATATTACAAAGTAGACACTTCTACTAAGTTTCCATAAATTAAAAAACTCTTAAAATTAAACATGTCTAGTTCTATGTTTTATATAGCATGACTTTCCCTTGATCCCACCCTTGACCCTATTCCCCATTAAGTCCTATGAAAAAAATTTCAAAAAAACTTGGGGTGAGCATAAAAATCTCAGTAAGAGATACACAATGAATGAAAACTATTATTTTATCAAAATAATAAGTAAACCATGTATACATTATCAAATACTTTTCAACTTTATGAAGTAGTAAAAACTCTTCACTGAATAAAAGGTCATTACTTACCCTTTTGTAACCAAAAGATTACCATAAAACCCATATAAAGATCACATAACATATAAAGGTAACTTGGGACATAAACATACTTAAGTGGAATAACCATACGGTCGACTTCCACACATATCACTTAATTGAATAGCCATACGGCCAACTTCCATACATACTTAATGGAATAGCCATACGGCCGACTTCCATACCAAATGCATTGGAGGTTATAACGTAACCACCCGTCCTGGTATTCATGGCACCACCCGTCATATGGTTTATCACGTAACCACCTGTCAAATGTCCAAGTACCATTATAAAATCATAAGACATAAAATAAACATAATGCAAAGAAAACATTTCCACATTCCGATCACAATATATCACATAAATATATTAACATAAAAAAACCATTATAAAAACTATTTTCATTACAAAAAATACATAAAAGAGTATATGGTATTTATTTCATTTTAAAAAAACATTACGTCTTGTTGAGAAATCCAAAGACCAAATAATACTCGGGGCGGCAGAAAATGTCGTTGTCACTGCGTACATTAAAAAAAAATTCCTTTTTGTCATTTAGTAAAACTCTTCATATAAAAAGATTCCTTTTGTATAAAAGTAAAAGTCAAAGGTGTTTATACAATGTATAAAAGAAAGTTTTGTATAAAACGAAATATGCCTCAATGAAAGGAGATTGAGATGTAGTCCCTTACCTCGGGTCCGACTTGACTCGATCGTTCTTTAACATCCTAAATAATAAACTTGAGTTAATTTCTACTTTCTTAAGTACCTTTATCAAGTTAATTATTCCTTTTATATCACTTATTACTAGGTTATGAACACTATGTAATTATTTAAGTTAATAGTGGTCGTTTGGTTGATCCTTGGTACTTGAGTCAAAAATAAACTCTTTATAATTACAAGTTGTTCATGTGGTAAAATATCCATTATATCAAGAATAATTTTCATAATGTAGATATAATATATATCATATATATCCAGTTTATACATGAATTTATAATATTACATAATCATTTAGAGGTAAGAAATTAAATGCACTGTTCATGGAGACGGTAAGCCGTACGTACTCATGAACGCTACTTTCATTTCTATGTCATATTAATGGAATTAAAACTAAATGAGAGGTATGTATATTTTAATTCCAGAATTATATTCATCACTTATATGTAACATACATCATATATATCCATTATATAAATGTACTTATAAGTGTACATTACATTTGGGGATAAGAAATGAAATGCACCGTTCATGGAGATGGTAAGCCGTACGTACGCATGAACGCTACTTTCATTCCTCTATCATACTTTAATGGAAAGAAAATAATAATGATATAAAGGTATATTATAATTACAGTATGAAATCATATATAATAACTTTAAATCCATCCTTTATACATCCCACATATGGCATTAACGAATCAAATCACTTTGACGGGGCGGTAGTCCTCACTTCCTAAAATGAAATTATCGTGTTTACCCACAATGGAAACCATAAAGGTATGCCATAAATGAAAAATACAGAAGAATAAGTAAAAAATAAACATATTATATATCATATATAAATATAGTGACATCCTAATGGCCACCTTTGAAGGTGTTATATGAGTGTTGAACAACCATCGTTTCATGAGGCAGAAATTCGCCATCCACAGAAACAGTATGTTCTTTAACCATTAGATGTAGGTGTGTGTAAGTATAGCTCGAATCATTCTTATAAAAACATCATATTATATTTAAGATACTGGATTTGTTACAAAAGAATAGAATAAAAAGATTTTAGGGTGTTGGAGAAGAAAAATAAAACAAAAGGACACAAGTGAAGACAATGCCTTAAAATCGGGTAACTCTCTTAGATTTGAGCTCAAAGGCTTCCTTGGGAAGACTTCTGCCCAAAGTGAGGCTTCTAGGAGTAAGATAGGGAAGTGGAGAGACAAAAAGGGAAGAGATTGGCCTAACCAAAGGCTTGAGAGGTGTGGGTAAGGTGGTAGAGGTGGGGGCCTTTTATAAGAGAAGAGGAGGGGCACTCTTGGAAAGTAAGAAAATGTTACATTATTTTAGAATGATTTTCGGATTTTAATGGTCCCCCATTGATTTTTTGAAAGGATAAGGTGATAAGGGTTAGAAATCCACCCATCCAATAGGTTTTAGACATGTTTAGGTCTAATATTGTACATTATCTTTCCATTTTATTTAAATCGTTAAATAATGAGGTAATCGATACATCATCATGGTGTCATAAATAATTTAATTTATTTAATGTCAAAAAATTATAAAAAAATACTATGATGTATGAAATATTTTTATCTTTCAAATGAATATTTATAGTCAAAAATCTGACTTGTATAACACCATGTAAAATTTCTTTTAGTAAAACAACCCATGTTTGTGACATTTTTACTATAACATTAAATAAAAAGCTATTAATGTCATTTTCCTACCAAAGTGGCTCCATGGGGTCCCCAAGTTGACCCATGGATTGTCTTGGTCGGCCATGACACATCCCATGAGGGTATGACATGTTTCAAGCTCATTTTATATTATTAAAACATTATTTTTACCTTAAACTACACTAATTACCTCTAATCGTGATTAAAAACTTAGTAAGTTACTATTCACCAAAAAATTATTTTAATCCCATTGAACCACATTTTACTTCTTAATGACAACCATGTATGTCGGATTTTTGAAATTCAAAACACAGAAGTGGTAAATTTTCATTTAAACGAAAAATCCGTTTTTATAAGTACCACTTAGTGGTTTCACTATTCATCAAAAATTGAAGTTTTTCAGAAAAATACCAAAAATTCACCCTAAGCTATATTTGATATTCCGAATTCAAAAATGATGTCCGTTTTAAAAAATGAAAAACATATAAGTTGAAATAATTAATTTAATAATTAATTTCCACTGTATGAGCAAATAGCGTGTTTTCATGAAACAATAAGTATCAAAAGATTGACACAAGTTTAAGTTCGATTTCAAAGTGAAATTAATTCCAACGACCACTATTGGATTGAATGGTAAAACTATATTCTAATTTCACTTTAAAACCAATTAAAATGATAATCTAATCATATAAATAAATTATATTAAAAAGTGGTTTTGAATTAAAATACAACATTTTCACTATTCATTAAAAATGAACTTTATTGGAAGGATACCAAAAATTTACAAAAAGTAAATTTTGATGTCCCGATTCTAAAAAAGAGTTTTATTTGGTTCAATAGAATGTATAAAAGTGACCAAAACTATATTTAAGGACGGTTCGCCATCAAAAGGTGATAAGTGAACCTTTAGTGAAAATTAGGGTATAAAAGCCTAAAATTGAATTCTTTTCATATTTTAAGCCTTTATCTTTTATTGGATAAATGTAAAAACATTTAAAAACATATATAATCATATTTTAGTTATTTCTATCCATTCCTGCCAATACAACGGCTTTGTGTTAACTACCATTTAAAATAATATTATTTTATTACTAGTGTGCAACGTAATATTTTAATGAAACTCTTTGTTGCGTATCGGGTACGCTATCGAACATAGCAACCCATTTAAAGTAAAATTAATATTTAATTCGTAAATATTAATAAATATGAAAATTCTTTATTCTCTATTTACCTGGGATGTTACATCCTTCCCCCCTTTTGGGGATTGCTCCCTCACAATTTTATTCACTTATCAAAATAAGTGGGGGTATTTATCCCTCATAGCATTTTCAGATTCCCACGTTTCCTCTTTAACCATATGGTTTTTACACAAAACCTTTACCTGGTGGATTACGTTATTTTGCAACACTTGCTCTCTTCGGTCGAGAATCTGGACTGGTTGTTCTTCATAAGAGAGATTCTCTTCCAACTGAACTACCACTGGGCTCAAAACATCAGATGAATATGGCATATACTTCCTCAACATCGAAACATGAAAAAAATTGTGTACCTGGGATAAACATGGAGGTAAAGCCATTCGGTAAGCAACTGATGCAACTTTCTCCAGAATTTCTTATGGTCCAATGAACCTTGGACTCAGCTTTCCTTTCCTACCAAATCTCATCACAATTTTCCATGGAGAAATCTTGAGAAAAACATGATCACCTACATCAAAATATAGATCCTTCCCCCGGTTATCCGCATAACTCTTCTACCTGCTCTGAGCTGTTCTCATGTGTTTCTGAATCAACTGAACTTTTTCTACCATCTCTTCTACCAATTCTGGTCCCATCAGCTTCCTTTCACCCACTTCATCCCAAAATGCTGGGGTTTGACACCGCTTCCCATATAATGCCTCAAATGGTGCCATCTGTATACTCTAATGAAAACTGTTATTATATGAAAATTCAACCAAAGAAGGTTGTTGGTCCCAACTTCCCTGATAATCCATAGAGCAAGAATGTAACATATCCTCCAATGTCTGAATTGTTTGTTTTGACTGCCCATCTGATTGAGGATGAAATGTTGTACTAAAATTTCATTCAGTACCCAACGACTTTTGAAGGCCTTTCCAAAAGTTAGAAGTAAACCTGGGATCACGATCGGACACAATGGAGATAGGAACTCCATGTAACCTGACTATCTCGTTAAGATACAAATGGGAAAGTTGATCTAGGTAAAAATTATCTCGTATGGCAAGGAAATGAGCAGATTTAGTCAAGCGATCAACAATAACCTAGATTGCATAATATGTCAAGATGTACTCGGTAATCCCAAAACAAAGTCCATGGATATGTTTTCCCATTTCCACTCTGGCACTAGTAAAGGCTGAAGCATCCCTTTCGGTAACTGCCGCTCTGCCTTAACCTGCTGATAAGTCAAACACTTCACAGTAAAACCAGCAATATCCCTTTTCATTCCATCCCATCAGTAATACTCCCGTAGATCTCTGTACATCTTAGTACTGCCAGGATGAACTGAAAATGGGGAACTATGAGCCTCACATAACAGCTCATTCTTCAACTATTAATCACAAGGCACACATAATCTCTTCCCAAACCTTAAAACACAATCATTATCAATGTTGAATTCAGGCATCATACCCTTCTGAACTAGCTCTACCTTTTTCTGCAACTTACTGTCTTCCCTCTGTGCTTGCTTAATTCTGTCTGATAGGGATGATCTCACTGATACCTTAAACAAAATAGAAGAACTTCCTACACCAACAACTTCTATGCCAAAGTTCATCAAATCAAAAACCAATGGATCTCGATCCAAACGTATCATGTTTAATGAAGCATTACTTTTTCGACTCAAAGCATCAACCACTTTATTTGTTTTTCCCGAATGGTAATGAATTGTACAATTATAATCCTTGATTAATTCCATCCAACTCCTCTGTCTCATGTTCAATTCTTTCTGAGTGAATATATACTTTAAACTTTTTTGATCAGTATATATTTCACACTGTACTCCATAAAAATGATGCCTCCAACTTTTTAAAGCAAAAACAACAATAGCTAATTCCAAATCATGTGTAGGGTAATTTACCTCATGTGTTTTCAACTGACATGAAGCATATGAAATTACCTGATCATTATACATAAGAAACAACCAAGTGCCTTCAACGAAGCATCATTGTATATAACAAACTCACCATTCCTGGAAGGAAGTGACAAAACTGGAGCATTCACCAATCTTCTTTTCAACTCCTGAAAACAATCATCACATTCTTTTGTCCATATGAACTTAACACCCTTCCGATTTAGCTTAGTCATTGGACTAGATAACCGTGAAAAAGTTTCAACAAACCTTCGGTAGTAACCTTCCAAAACAAGAAAACTAAGGATCTCGGTTACATTTGTGGGTCTTGGCCATTCTTCAACAACTTTTGTTTTAGCAGGATCAACAGTTATGCCATCTTTTGAAACAATGTGACCCAGGAAAGAAATTTGTTGTATCCAAAACTCACACTTGTTAAATTTTCCATACAGTTTCTTTTCTTTTATGGTTTGCAAGATAACCATTAAATGACTTTCATTCTCTTCTTTACTTTTAGAAAACACCAAAATATCATCAATCACATCACTATCCCTGATATTTTTCACCATTGACCACCACTGATCAGCATCACCTTCAAAATGGTAAACAGAAAGACTAGCCTTTTGATGTTCTGAACACCCCATGACATCAAAAAATTTCTCCATTGCTTTAATCCACCCTTCAGCAAGCTCATGGTGACATGATCCTCTGAATGATGGGGGATGTTACATCATGAAATGTTAAACCACTGACAAGTTCCTCTATGGTTGATCAGACTGATCTCGTGCATGGATACCACCACCATTTATTGCCTGAGTCAACTATGCCATCACTACAACAAAATCTTCAGTTCCAATTCTGACCATCTTAGGATAGTGGTTTGAAAGGTCATTTCCCACTGTATACCTTCCCAGAAAAGATATTTTGTTTCCTCTATGAAAAACCATTCTTAACATAGAAATATCTTAGGAGAAGAAACATGGTAATCTTTAAATTCTATATCATTTCAATCATACCATAAATTAACTTATAATTTAACAATTTTCTAACTCCTAAAGTTGTCTAAACCAACCTATGATACCAAAGATAAGGCCTCGGCCTTAAACCTTACTTAATATTGAATTAAATGAATAATTCACATTGAGGATCTTTTCAGGATTAGATTTTTAGAGAATTAGGACATAACTATTACATCTCAAAATATTACAAAGTAGACACTTCTACAAAGTTTACATAAAATAAAAACTCTTAAAAAGAAACATGTCTAGTTCCATGTTTTATATAGCATGAATTTCCCTTGATCCCATCCTTGACCCTATTCCACATTAAGTCCTGTGAAAAACATTTCAAAAAACATGGGGTGAACATAAAAATCTCAGTAAGGGATACACAAAGAATGAAAACTATTATTTTATCAAAACAACAAGTAAACCATGTATACTTTATCAATGTAATACTTTTCACCTTTATGAAGTAGTAAAAACTCTTCACTGAATAAAATATCATTACTTACCATTTTGTAACCAAAAGATTACCATAAAACCCATATAAAGATCAAATAACATATAAAGGTAACTTGGGACATAAATATACTTAAGTGGAATAACCATACGGTCGACTTCCACACATATCACTTAATAGAATAGCCATACGGCCAACTTCCATACATACTTAATGGAATAGCCATACGACCGACTTCCATACCCAATGCATTGGAGGTTATAACGTAACCACCCACCCTGGTATTCACGGCACCACCCGTCATATGGTTTATCACGTAACTACCCATCAAATTTCCAAGTATCATTATAAAATCACAAGACATAAAATAAACATAAAGGAAAGAAAACATTTCCACATTCCGATCACAATATATCACATAAATATATTGACAAAACAAATCCATTATAAAAACTATTTTCAATACCAAAAATACATAAAAGAGTATATGGTATTTATTTCATTTAAAAAAACGTTATGGCTTTTTGAGAAAGCCAAAGACCAAATAATACTCGCGGCGGCGGAAAAGTTCGGTGTCACCGCGTACGTTAAAAAAACATTCCTTTTTGTCATTTAGTAAAAATATTCGTAGAAAAAGATTCCTTTTGTGTAAAAGTTAAAGTCAAAAGGGTTTATACACTGTATAAAATAATGTTGTGTATAAAACGAAATATGCCTCAATGAAAGTAGATTGAGACAAAGTCTCTTACCTCGGGTCCGACTTGACTCGATAGTTTTTTAACGTCATGAATAATAAACTTGAGTTAATTTCAACTTTCTTAAGAACCTTTTTCCAGTTCATTATTCCGTTTATATCCCTTATTAACAGGTTATTAACACTATATAATTATTTAAGTTAATAGTGGTTGTTTGGTTGATCCTTGGTACTTGAGTCAAAAATAAACTCTTTATAATTACAAGTTGTTCATGTGGTAAAATATCCATTATATCAAGAATTATATTCATGATGTATATATCATATATATCATATATATGTAGTTTATATATGAATTTATAATATTAAATTATCATTTAGAGGTAAGAAATGAAATTCACCGTTCATGGAGACGGTAAGCCATACGTACGCATGAACGCTACTTTCATTTGTATGTCATATTAATGGAATTAAAACTAAATGAGAGGTATGTATATTTTAATTTAAAAATTATATTCATCACTTATATGTAACATACATCATATATATCCATTATATATATGTACTTATAATTGTACATTACATTTGGGGATAAGAAATGAAATGCACCGTTCATGGAGACGGTAAGCCGTACGTACGCATGAACGCTAATTTCATTCCTATCTCATACTTTAATGGAAAGAAAATAATAATGATATAAAGGTATATTATAATTCCAGTATAACATCATATATAATAACTTTAAATCCATCCTTTATACGTCCCACATATGGCATTAACGAATCAAATCACTTTGAGGGGGCGGTAGTCCGCACTTCCTAAAATGAAATTATCGTGTTTACCCACAATGGAAACCATAAAGGTATGCCATAAATGAGAAATACAGAAGCTTAAGTAAAACATAAAAATATTATATATCATATATAAATATATTGATATCCTAATGGCCACCATTGAAGGTGTTATAAGAGTGTTGAACAATCATCGTTTCATGAGGCAGAAATTCGCCATCCACAGAAACAGTATGTTCTTTAACCATTAGATGTAGGTGTGTGTAAGTGTAGATCGAATCATTCTTATAACAAAATCATATTATATTTAAGATACTGGATTTTTTACAAAAGAAAAGAATAAAAAGAGTTTAGGGTGTTGGAGAAGCAAAATAAAACAAAAGGACACAAGTGAAGACAATACCCTAAAATCGGGTAACTCTCTTAGATTTGAGCTCAAAGGCTTCCATGGGATGAGTTCTGCCCAAAGTGAGGCATCTAGGAATAAGAGAGGGATGTGGAGAGACAAAAAGAGTAGATCTTGGCCTAACCAAAGGCTTGAGAGGTGTGGGTAAGGTGGTAGAGGTGGGGGCCTTTTATAAGAGAAGAGGAGGGGCACTCTTGGAAAGTAAGGGAATGTTACTTTATTTTAGAATGATTTTGGATTTTAATGGTCCCACATTTATGTGTTTCTAGGATAAGGTGATAAGGGTTCGCAATCCACCCATACAATAGGTTTTATACATGTGTAGGTCTTATGGTTTACATTATCTTTCCATTTTATTTAAATCGTTACGTAATGAGATAAGCGCTGCATCATCATGGTGTCATAAATAATTTAATTTATTTGATGTAAAAAAATTATAAAAAAACTACTATGATGTAGGAAATCTTTTTATCTTTCCAAAGAATACTTATAGTCAAAACTCTGACTTGTATAACCCCATGTAAAAATTGATTTAGTAAAACAACCCATGTTTGTGATATTTTTACTATAACATTAAATAAAAAGGTATTAATGTCATTTTCCTACCAAAGTGGCTCCATGGGGTCCCCAAGTTGACCCATGGATTTTCTTGGTCGGAAATGACACATCCAATGAGGGTAGGACATGTTTCAAGCTCATTTGATATTATTAAAACATTATTTTTACCTTAAACTACACTAATTATCTCCAATCGCGATTAAAAACTTAATAAGTTACTATTCACCAAAAAATTATTTTAATCCCATTGAACCACATTTTACTTCTTAGTGAAAAACCATGTATGTAGGATTTTTTAAATTCAAAACACAGATGTGGTAAAATTTCATTTAAACGAAAAATCTGTTTTTATAAGTACCACTTAGTGGTTTCACTATTCATCAAAAATTGAAGGTTTTTCAGAAAAATACCAAAAATTCACCCTAAGCTATATTTGATATTCCGAATTCAAAAATGAAGTCTATTTTAAAAAATTCAAAACATATAAGTTTCATTAATTAATTTAATAATTAATTCCCACTGTCAGAGCAAATAGCGTGTTTTCATGAAATAATAAGTATCAAAAGATTGACACTAGTTTAAGCCTGCTTTCAAAGTGAAATTAATTACAACAACCACTATTGGTTTAAATGGTAAAAATATATTCTAATTTCACTTTAAAACCAATTTATACGATAATATAATCATATAAATAAATTATATTAAAAAGAGGTTTTGAATTAAAATACAACATTTTCACTATTCATTAAAAAATGAACTTTAATGGAAAGATACCAAAAATTTACACAAAGTAAATTTTGATGTCCCGATTCAAAAAAAGAGTTTTATTTGGTCCAATAGAATGTATAAAAGTGACCAAAACTATATTTAATGACAGTTCTCTATCAAAAGGAGATAAGTGAACCTTTAGTGGAAATTAGGGTATAAAAGCCTAAAATTAAATTCTTTTCGTATTTTAAGCCTTTATGTTTGATTGGATAAATGTAAAAACATTTAAAACATATATAATCATATTTTAGTTATTTCTATCCATTCCCGCCAATACAACGGCTATGTGTTAACTACCATTTAAAATAATATTATTTTATTAATAGTGTGCAACGTAAGATTTCAATTAAACACTTTGTTGCATATCGGGTACGCTATCGAACTTAGAAACCCCTTTAAAGTAAAATTAATATTTAATTCGTAAATATTAATAAATATGAAAATTCTTTATTCTTTATTTACAAGGGATGTTACATCCTTCTCCCCTTTTGGGGATTGCGTCCTCACAATTTTATTCACTTATCAAAATAAGTGGGGGTATTTATCCCTCATAGCATTTTAAGATTCCCACGTTGCCTCTTAAACCATATGGTTTTTCCAAAAAACCTTTACCTGGTGGATTACCTTATTTCGCAACACTTGCTTTCTTCAGTCAAGAATCTGGACTGGTTGTTCTTCATAAGAGAGATTCTCTTCCAACTGAACTACCTCTGGGCTCAAAACGTGAGATGAATCTGGAATATACTTCCTCAACATCGAAACATGAAAAACATTGTGTACCTGAGATATACTCGGAGGTAAATCCACTCGGTAAGCAACTGATCCAACTTTATCCAGAATTTCATATGGTCCAATGAACCTTGGACTCACCTTTCCTTTCTTACCAAATCTCATCACACTTTTCCATGGAGAAACCTTGTGAAAAACATGATCACCTACCTCGAAAGATAGATCCTTCCTCCGGTTATCTGCATAACTCTTTTGCCTGCTCTGAGCTGTTCTCATGTGTTTCTAAATCAACTGAACTTTTTCTGCCATCTCTTCTACCAATTCTGGTCCCATCAGCTTCCTTTCACCCACTTCATCCAAAAATGCTGGAGTTTGACATTACTTCCCATATAATGCCTCAAATGGTTCCATCTGTATACTCGAATGAAAACTTTTATTATATGAAAATTAAACCAAAGAAAGATGTTGGTCCCAACATCCCTGATAATCCATAGAGCAAGAACGTAGCATATCCTCCAATGTCTGAATTGTTTGTTCTGACTGCCCATCTGATTATGGATGAAAAGCTGTAATAAAATTTAATTTAGTACCCAACGACTTTTGAAGGACTTTCCAAAAGTTAGAAGTAAACCTGGGATCACGATAGACACAATGAAGAGAGGAACTCCATGTAACCTGACTATCTCTTTAAGATACAAATGGGAAAGTTGATGTAGGGAAAAATTATCTCGTATAGTAAGGAAATGAGTAGATTTAGTCAAGCGATCAACAATAACCCAGATTGCATTATTACCTCAAGATGTCTTCGGTAATCCCACAACAAAGTCCATGGATATGTTTTCCTATTTCCACTCTGGCACTGGTAAAGGCTGAAGCATCCCTTTCGGTAACTGTCGCTCTGCCTTAACCTGCTGACAAGTCAAACACTTCATAGTAAAATCAGCAATATCCCTTTTCATTCCATCCCACCAGTAATACTCCCGCAGATCTCTGTAAATCTTAGTACTTCCAAGATGAACTGAAAATGGGGAACTATTATCCTCACATAACAGATCATTCTTCAACTGTGAATCACAAGGCACACATAATCTCTTCCCAAACCTCAAAACACAATCATTATCAATGTTTAATTCAGACAACTTACCCTTCTGAACCAGCTCTATCTTTTTCTGCAACTCACTGTCTTCCCTCTGTGCTTGCTGAATTCTGTCTGATAGGGATGATCTCACTGATACCTGAAACAAAACAGAAGAACTTCCTGCACCAACAACTTCTATGCCAAGTTTCATCAAATCAAAAACCAAAGTATCTCGTTCCAAATGTAGCATGGTTAATGAAGCATTATTTTTTCGACTCAAAGCATCAGCCACTTTATTTGCTTTTCTCGGATGGTAATGAATTGTACAATCATAATCCTTGATTAATTCCATCCATCTCATCTATCTCATGTTCAATTCTTTCTGAGTGAATATATACTTTAAACTTTTTTGATCAGTATATATTTCACACTTTACTCCATACAAATGATGCCTCCAAATTTTTGAAGCAAAAACAACAACAGCTAATCCCAAATCATGTGTAGGGTAATTTACCTCATGAGTTTTCAACTGACGTGAAGAATATGCAATTACCTTATCATTCTTCATAAGGACACATCCAAGTCCCTTCAACGAAGCATCACTGTATATAACAAACTCACCATTCCTGGAAGGAAGTGAAAAAACTGGAGCATTCACCAATCTTCTTTTCAACTCTTGAAAACAATCATCACATTCTTTTGTCCATATGAAATTTACACCCTTCCGAGTTAGCTTAGTCATTTGACTAGATAACCGTGAAAAATTTTCAACAAACCTTTGGTAGTAACCTGCCAAACCAAGAAAACTACAGATCTCGGTTACATTTTTGGGTCTTGGCCATTCTTCAACAACTTTTATTTTATCAGGATCAACATTTATTCCATCTTTTGAAATAATGTGACCCAGGAAAGAAATTTGTTGTAGAAAAAACACACACTTGCTAAATTTTTCATACAGTTTCTTTTCTTTTAAGGTTTTCAAGATAACCATTAAATGACTTTCATTCTCTTCTTTAATATTAGAAAACACCAAAATATCATCAATCTCATCACTATCCATGATATTTTTCATCATCGACCACCACTGATCAGCTTCACCTTCAAAACGGTAAATAGAAAGACTAATCTTTTGATGTTCTGAACACCCCATGACATCAAAAAAATTCTCCAGTGCTCTAATCCACCCTTTAGCTTGCACATGGTCAGATAATCCTCTGAATGATGGGGGATGTTGCCTCATGAAATGTTCCACCACTGATATGTTCCTCTATGGTTGATCTGACTGATCTCGTGCATGGATACCACCACCATTTATAGCTTGAGTCAAATGTGCCATCACTGCAACAAACTATTCAGTTCCAATTCCGACCATCTCAAGATCCTGATTTGACAGGTCATTTCCCTCTGTATACCTTCCCAGAAAAAATATTCTGTTTCCTCTATGAAAAACCATTCTTAACACAGAAATATCTTAGGAGAAGCAACATGGAAATCTTTAAATGCTATATCATTTCAATCATACCATAAATTAACTTATAGTTTAACAATTTTCTATCTCCTAAAGTTGTCTAAACCGACCTCTGATACCAACTATAAGGCCTCGACCTTAAACCTTACTTAATATTGAATTAAATGAATAATTTACATTGAGGATATTTCCAGGTTTAGAGTTTTATAGAATTAGGACATAACTATTACATCTCAAAATATTACAAAGTAGACACTTCTACTAAGTTTCCATAAAATAAAAACTCTTAAAAAGAAACATGTCTAGTTCCATGTTTTATATAGCATGACTTTCCCTTGATCCCATCCTTGACCCTATTCCAAATTATGTCCTGTGAAAAACATTTCAAAAAAACTTGGGGTGAGCATAAAAATCTCAGTAAGGGATACACAAAGAATGAAAACTATTAGTTTATCAAAACAACAATTAAACCATGTATACTTTATCAAAGTAATATTTTTCACCTTTATGAAGTAGTAAAAACTCTTCACTGAATAAAAGATCATTACTTACCCTTTTCAAACCAAAATATTACCATAAAACCCATTTAAAGGTAACTTGGGACATAAACATACTTAAGTGGAATAGCCATACGGTCGACTTCCACACATATCACTTAATGTAATAGCCATACGACCAACTTCCATACATACTTAATGGAATATCCATACGGCCGACTTCCATACCGAATGCATTGGAGGTTATAATGTAACCACTTGTCCTGGTATTCACGGCACCACCCATCATATGGTTTATCACGTAACCATCCGTCAAATTTCCAAGTACCATTATAAAATCAGAAGACATAAAATAAACATAATGGAAAGAAAACATTTACACATTCCGATCACAATATATCACATAAATATATTAACATAACAAATACATTATAAAAACTATTTTCAATACCAAAAATACATAAAAGAGTATATGGTATTTCTTTCATTTAAAAAAAATTACGGCTTGTTGAGAAATCCAAATACCAAATAATACTCGCGGTGGCGGAAAAGGTCGTTGTCACCGCGTACGATAAAAAAAACATTCCTTTTTGTCATTTAGTAAAACCCTTCATAGAAAAAGATTCATTTTGTATAAAATTAAAATTCAAAGGGGTTTATACACCTTATAAAATAATGTTGTGTATAAAACGAAATATGCCTCAATGAAAGGAGATTGAGACGAAGTCCCTTACCTTAGGTCCGACTTTACTCGATCGTTCTTTAACGTCCTGAATAATAAACCTGAGTTAATTTCAACTTTCTTAAGAACCTTTTTCAAGTTAATTATTAATTTTATATCACTTATTACCAGGTTATGAACACTGTGTAATTATTTAAGTTAATATTGGTCGTTTGGTTGATCCTTGGTACTTGAGTCAAAAAAAAATCTTTATAATTACAAGTTGTTCATGTGGTAAAATATCCATTATATCAAGAATTTTATTCATGATGTAGATATCATATATATCATATATATCCAGTTTATACATGAATTTATAATATTACATAATCATTTAGAGGTAATAAATGAAATGCACCGTTCATGGAGACGGTAAACCGTACGTACGCATGAACGCTACTTTCATTTCTATGTCATATTAATGGAATTAAAACTAAATGAGAGGTATGTATATTTTAATTCCATAATTATATTCATCACTTATATGTAACATACATCATATATAACGATTATATATATGCACTTATAATTGTACAATATATTTGGGGATAAGAAATAAAATGCACCGTTCATGGAGACGGTAAGCCGTATGTACGCTTGAACGCTACTTTCATTCCTATCTCATAATTTAATGGAAAGAAAATAATAATGATATAAAGGTATATTGTAATTCCAGTATAACATCATATATAATAACTTTAAATCCATCCTTTATACGTCCCACATATGGCATTAACGAATCAAATCACTTTGAGGGGGCGGTAGTCCGCACTTCCTAAAATGAAATTATCGTGTTTACCCACAATGGAAACCATAAAGGTATGCCATAAATGAGAAATACAGAAGCTTAAGTAAAACATAAAAATATTATATATCATATATAAATATATTGATATCCTAATGGCCACCATTGAAGGTGTTATAAGAGTGTTGAACAATCATCGTTTCATGAGGCAGAAATTCGCCATCCACAGAAACAGTATGTTCTTTAACCATTAGATGTAGGTGTGTGTAAGTGTAGATAGAATCATTCTTATAACAAAATCATATTATATTTAAGATACTGGATTTTTTACAAAAGAAAAGAATAAAAAGAGTTTAGGGTGTTGGAGAAGCAAAATAAAACAAAAGGACACAAGTGAAGACAATACCCTAAAATCGGGTAACTCTCTTAGATTTGAGCTCAAAGGCTTCCATGGGATGAGTTCTGCCCAAAGTGAGGCATCTAGGAATAAGAGAGGGATGTGGAGAGACAAAAAGAGTAGATCTTGGCCTAACCAAAGGCTTGAGAGGTGTGGGTAAGGTGGTAGAGGTGGGGGCCTTTTATAAGAGAAGAGGAGGGGCACTCTTGGAAAGTAAGGAAGTGTTACATTATTTTAGAATTATTTTCAGATTTTAATAGTCCCACATTGATGTGTTTCGAGGATAAGGTGATAAGGGTTCGAAATCCACCCATCCAATAGGTCTTATAAATGTGTAGGTCTTATATTTTACATTATATTTCCATTTTATTTAAATCGTTAAATAATGAGGTAATCGCTGCATCATCATGGTGTCATAAATAATTTAATTTATTTAAAGTACAAAAATTATAAAACAAGTACTATGATGTAGGAAATATTTTTATCTTTCCAATTAATATTTATAGTCAAAAATATGACTTGTATAACCCCATGTAAAAATTGTTTTAGTAAAACAACCCATGTTTGTGACATTTTTACTATAACATTAAATAAAAAGGTATTAATGTCATTTTCATACCAAAGTGGCTCCATGGGTCCCCAAGTTGACCCATGGATTGTCTTGGTCTTCCATGACACATCCAATGATGGTAGGACATGTGTCAAGCTCATTTCATATTATTAAAATATTATTTTTACCTTAAACTACACTAATTACCTTTAATCGCGATTAAAAACTTAATAAGTTACTATTCACCAAAAAATTATTTTAATCCCATTGAACCACATTTTACTTCTTAATGAAAACCATGTATGTCGAATTTTTGAAATTCAAAACACAGAAGTGGTATAATTTCATTTAAACGAAAAATCAGTTTTTATAAGTACCACTTAGTGGTTTCACTATTCATCAAAAATTGGAAGTTTTTCTGAAAAATTCCAAAAATTCACCCTAAGGTATATTTGATATTCCAAATTCAAAAATGAAGTATATTTTAAAAAATTCAAAACATATAAGTTTCATTAATTAATTTAATAATTAATTCCCGCTGTCAGAGAAAATAGCGTGTTTTCATGAAACAATAAGTATCAAAAGATTGACACTAGTTTAAGTCCGATTTCAAAGTGAAATTAATTCCAACGACCCCTATTGGATTAAATGGTAAAAATATATTATAATTGCACTTTAAAAACAATTAAAAAGATAATATAATCATATAAATAAATTATATTAAAAATAGGTTTAGAATTAAAATACAACATTTTCACTATTCATTAAAAAAATGAACTTTATTGGAAAGATACCAAAAATTTACACAAAGTAAATTTTGATGTACCGATTCTAAAAAAGAGTTTTATTTGGTCCAATAGAATGTATAAAAGTGACTAAAACTATATTTAATTATGGTTCTCCATCAAAAGTCGATAAGTGAACCTTTAATGAAAATTACGGTATAAAAGCCTAAAATTGAATTCTTTTCGTATTTTAAGCCTGTATCTTTTATTGGATAAATTTAAAAACATATATAATCATATTTTAGTTATTTCTATCCATTCCCTCCAATAAAAAGGCTATGTGTTAACTACCATTTAAAATAATATTATTTTATTACTAGTGTGCAACGTAAGATTTCAATGAAACTCTTTGTTGCGTATCAGGTACGCTATCGAACCTAGCAACCCCTTTAATGTAAAATTAATATTTAATTCGTAAATATTAATAAATATGAAAATTATTTATTCTTTATTTACCTGGGATGTTACACGTGGATTTTTTAGAAATTTTTATCAATTTCTATCCATTAGGATAGAAAAATAAAGTACAATTAAGGGGCTTGAATACTTATCTGATATGTATATGAAAAGGTAACATTGAACATAAAGGGATACACTTGAAAAGGGAAATTATGTTCTATTTTGTGATACCTTGAGTTTCAATCTAGGTTATCCATGGTGATATATTTTATCCCTAGGGTTCTTAAAAAAAATTCGAGTCCTAATATCCCAAAATAACTAAATCTTTCTCTGGTACCAACTATAAAAACCCTATCCTTTTACACCTATTATTACATTATTTTAATCATAATTAACCATCAAATTACAAGCCAATGGTTTTAAATTCTAGTGTCTTTGGATAATTAGTTACATAAAAATAAAGAACATGGAAATATATAAAAAACATATTTATTTTCATCATGCATAAAGAACTTCTAACATCAATTGATATAAAACATTCAAAAAAGATAAACTGGGGAATACATGAATAAAGGGATTATCTAAAAAGAATATTAAGGGTATAAATATAGTAATATAGAAAGGAACATGGGTTAGAAGGAATAAAATAATTATATAAAAAGTCATGAAACAATAATAAACATAAGTTATCATAACATGTGGATCATGGGGAAATTTAATCATAGAATCATAAGAATTTGGAAACAACACACAACCTGACATAAGTATGAGTTAAGGCTTACATCCAAGACCATAGAACATGGAGGACAAAGTCCCATAAAGGAATCTGGTTCACTCCATATCCTAACATGATGTATCATGAGAATAAACATTAACTAATTCATTGGATCAATATATGGGTGCACCCATCATAACATGTCCATCCATATGTGCGCCACATGAAAAATCAAGCATTAGGGTTACCCATAGAATGAATTCGGTATCCTAATAATGTCATAAGGCATAACAAAAGAGAATATCATAATGGTGTCTATGAAAGAATATATTAAAATAATAAATGGACATTAATAAGGTAAAATAGGCATATATCATGATAAATGATGTCAAAATGAAGTTACCACATGAAAAAATAGTTTTTAAGAGATATTAGAAATTAAGCCTTTTAGTGCGGTTTAGGGAAAGTATTAAAATGTGTTTAAAGAGGAAAAGTCATATATGTTTTCATAAAACAAAAAATGAACCAAGATAGTTATTCCTGAATAAATTAATAATTTTATAAAAATAATGGTGGATTAAAAACTATTATGTAGTGCACATAAAAATGGGTAAGAAAATAGGAATTTCCCTTTAACTAGGCTTGCTTTTTAGGAAGAATTGACAAGGGAACCCTTTAAAATCATGTATTTCCCAATCAAAGAATGATGATATTATTTAATTTATCACTTTGTTATTTGGGCACAAGACTATGAAGAGTTTCATAATTTTATGTAAATATATTAAAATAATGTAGGATAGTTCAATATTATGGGATTACATCATCCATACATCATCTATGACTCAAACATTCTGTTATTTGTTAAATATTGTAAATTACTGTATTTCACTTTTCTTCAAAAATTCAACTATTTTTTAAAAGCCCCAAAAAATCACCCTAATTTTTTTTCTAAATTTATCATTCAAAAAATGGACTCCATTTTTTGAAAATAATTTTCTATATATGAGAAATTTTATTTTTAATTAAAATCATCATTTACTCAAAAAAATCTATTATTAAATTTATAACTTATTTATTACACTTTGAAAAATTAATTAAGGTCTCCTAAAATTATATTATAAAAATAATATAGAAAAAACTAATTTAAGAATACATTTGATGAATTTATTTTTTTAATATAATTATTTTAATTATAAAATTGTCAATATGTATTTATGTTTTACAAAAATAACAACACTAAATTTATCATTTTCAAAAAAAATATTTACTTATACTATGATGTAAGCATATCATATTTTTATTTATAATATTCATAAATTTATTTATACATTCATAGTTTAGGTTACTATTCTATTGTTTGATTTACTATTCTTAAGAGTCACATTACTATTCAAATTTTCATGGTATTATCCATCGGTATAGGTTTCTTAACTTCAAGAAATACATCTCATTTCTCTCATTATTCATTTATAATTCTTATATAGTTCTATCTATTTAATTCTATGTGATTTATAAAATAATGAATAATTTTAAAATTGTAGTTTAGATTGATAAAATTTTGAATTGTTACAAGAAATTAGCGCAATTATGGACTTTCAAGGTGGATGGGATCATACAAAAACATAGTGGAATAGGAAATGATGATTCTATGATTTTAGAATATTTATGTGGATCTCATTTTGATCATTTTTAATTATATTTACTTGGATTTTATGAATTTATAGTTGACTTAAGTGTCACCATGTAAGGGAGGATGTCATATTTCAATCTGTCTGATGTTAAAGGTTATCACACTATAATGAGGAGAACTATTCCATTTTTTTATATTTTCTATAATGAACTAATGATTGAATTCATAGTTAAAATAAAAGAATATTTGGTTTTATATTTGGATATTGAATCAACCCATTTGGATGTATTTTACCATAGATAATCATGTGAAACAAATGGTATAATACTAGATGTTAAGAGGAACCATATTTGATCCCAATCATTGATTGGAGGGTTAAAGGCTTGGAAGACAATAGAGGAACTAGACCATATAGTTTTGAAAGATATAGAATGTTATTGACTTCTCTATATTTAATATGATAATAAGTGAGGTAAACTAAATATATATTTCAGTGATACCATCTGATTAATTTAATTAAAAAGGCTCTAAGAGGATGGATTTCCATTACTACTTATTTATAATTGAGGAGTTCAAGATTGATCATAACAATGATAATTTTAGTACACAATTAAATTAATATGGAAGTAGGTAATGCTAAAACTATTTTTTATAAAAATATAAATATTTTGGCGTCACATCAGGAGTTTATTCTCATCTATTTTTAGAGTAAAAAAATCGAATATTTATATGGAGATGATCTCATTTGAGATTTTTTGTTTTGTTAGCATATTGAAGTTGATCATAATAGATAATATATTCTAGAATCAAAGAAAAAATGGTAATCAATGCCTTATAATGATATAGATGATATCATTTTACCTAAAAAAATTATGTTACACTTATTTCAATAACATATAATTATCCATGGAGTAGTTCATAAATTGAACGATTAAAGAGTTACCCTATAGTGAGGAGTGTGAAAGACCAAAACATTATAAAGGAAGTTTTACTTGGAATTGAGTGATTATAACCCAAACTTATACCCACTAAAAGTGAGTAAAATTAATTTTGGCCCATAGAGACACCTTTCATGTGTGCTCCTTGGATTTCTTCCATTTTTATTGAACCAATTAAAATACTTGTGTTCATTTTACATTACATATTGGTATATATGTTGGATTTTTTATGTATAATTTCATTAAGAGTTAGTGTCAATGTGAATTTTTTACTTCAAATAATGTATTAATATATGATAAAAGGTTGAAAATAATCTAAAAAAATAATTTCATTCATAAATACTCTAATTCACCCCTCCCTTGGTGAATATTTTTAACTTGGCCCCCACAATGGTTTATTAGATCCCTAATGTTTTTATTTTATGTTCAATTTTAAAAAAATTGATTTTACGTACATATACACTATAAAAAATATTTATTATGGGTAATAACTTTTATGGATTGAAAAATGATATGTATTTCTTTCAATAGCTTCTTGGTGACATGATCATGGATTTTTAACAACGAGATACTGATTTTAAAATGAATAATGAATCTGTTTAGGATGTGATGACCTAGAAAATTTTGAACAAAGAAATATAAAATGAGGTGTTCTAGGAAACAATTAATTATTCTAGTGATTTTGATATTTATATTAATTTTTAATAAATCTATAAAAATAAAAGGAATAAAAAATAATTGTGGATCCTACCTCTATAAAATATTATAAATCTGGTGGATACGACTTTTCAGTTTACAATGATAGTGAAAATTTCCTGATGTCAAAATTAAATAATAAATGAATAAAAAAGAAAAAAACATGAGAAAATAGAAACTCCAATAGAGGTGATTAATTATAATTTTATATCAGTATCTAAAAATAAAATTGATTTCGAAGATTCTTGCAAATATAGAAACTCAGATCCCTCCATAGAGAATGATGTTGAGAGATATTTTTTGGAATAAGTGGAAATGAAATCTAGTTCTTAATTGATATAATGTTCTTTTAAAAACCACAATGATATCTTGGACTTGTATAATAACCTTTATTAACTTGAAATAATTTATAAGGTGGAGTATGTATTCATAAATGATTAGTTTTTAGAGAATCAGTGCTCAATAGTGGAAAGAATGTTTTTGTAACATCAAAACAAATAAAATTGTACATATTTTATGAAAATTTTAATATATGTCTTATAAGTTCTATCCAAAATCATATAGAAGTGTATTATTTCCATTTTACATATTTTTGGATTTATAATAAAAAATGCTCATTGTATTACCTCTAATTTTAGAAAAAAAATGGTTGATTCCTCTATTACTTGTATAATAAATGAGTAATATAGAAATGGTTAATTTTTAATTGATCTTCTAATTTGTTAGGATTCTTGTGAACTAGTTTTTTTGAAAACCCCAGATTAATTGGAATTGATAAATAAATCATATACTGAAGGAATTAAATAAAATTATTCTATGTCTTGAACATTATGAATATTTGTTAGTCTACCATACGAGTTATAGGTTATACCCAGGAAAGGTAAATTCTAGATATGTATTGTACATTACGAAGGGATTTATAAACCTAAATACTACCATCCTGAACCTTATAAATTTTTTTTCCAAACCTTATAACTAATTATGTCAAACTTACATGATTTATGTATGGACATTATTCACTAACTGTCTAAACCATATGTGTATGTCTCAACCTTATGAGGATTTTTTCACAACCTTACCAGATAGAAATTATGATATTTTTGGAATATGTTTCAAAAATATAAAATTTATAAAACCATATAATTATCTTAAACCCAATGAAAATTTTGAACTTATAGAATATTTTATTTTTCAAACTATACTCTATTTTATTTTTTGTTTTTATTTCGATTCACTGTAAATTCAAGTTTCTTATTTTAAATAATTTATTAAATATTTAGATTATATGAAAATTAAATTTTAAGTGTTTTCTTAAATACTAGATTAAGATCATAAGGGAAAAATATTCATAAAAAATTAAATTGTATACTTTAGAGATTAATTATAAAATATAAATTTCTATGGTATTTGTATTAAGCTATTAAGTGTGATTATTTTGAAACTATACACTAAATATAATCCTGATTATTAAACCATTTTAAAGGAATAATTTATCAAAATTAATTATTCATTATTTTAATGTGTTTTTCAATAATTGTTTTTATATATTGTCAATTTTTGTTCCAGAACTTATGTAATTTATTGTAAAGATAAATTTAAAACTGGTGTTTGGGAAATGAAAATTGTAATAACTAATATTTTTTATATCGTTGTGAATATAGATATCAAAATTTAATATTTTTTTCCCATGAAGAACCCATATAAATTGATACTAACAAAACTAGTACATCATAGGGGAAATGTCAAGATGAAAATTTAGTGATATACACGTGAACATTCTTCTCCTACTCTGAGATAATTTTTTCCCAAACTCAACCATTAATGAAAAAATTTATAAGGTGATCAAAGATGATTCTTACTTGATATTTATAGATTCTCTATTTTAAATTTTTTTGGTAGTGTTGTATTATTCCTATATTTTTTAAAGATTTATATTTTTTTCATTATTTTCTATGTGTTAAAAGTTTTTTAATATTCTGAATTCAAAATTAGGACATTAGTGTTGGGTTATACTACACATCGTTAGGCACATTATGGGTCATGCTTATTGGTAAAAAAAGGGAATGTCTTGGGTTGTGCATCTTCCTAAAAAATTGGTAGTCTTGGGTCATGCCTCCAAGATGATATAGTGGAACTATATGGATTATGCCTCTTGGTAGAAAAAAAGTAGGCTGAATTAGGTTTGACTCAAGGTGTACAAAAGTAAGTTTTAAAAGGATTTTATTTACCTTAAGAAGTCAGGTCAAATTTTATTAGGTTATATACTATCTCATCAACAATATGAATAATAGATATAAAATTAACATTATCCAAACTACTATAAAAAACATTTTTCATATTTTTTTCTTACTATGAAATTATGTTAACTTTTGAAATTTGATAAAATTTAAAAAATAGTTCAATTCACCCCCATCTGAACCATTAATCTATCTCCCCCACTAGAAAAATAATTGGCATCAAATGTTAGAAATTATATATATTGTTATTTATTTTATATATATATATATATTGAAAATAATATCATATACATAAATATATAAGAAAAATATCTATTTGATATGGAAGGATTAAGTTCAAATAATGATCGGGTTCAATAGATACCTTCATTTTCTAAGTTATTGATTATAGTTGATGGAAATATTGGATAGAATCGTATATTAAACAACTATGTATTGGACCTTGTAAAACTCTAGTAAAACCTTAAAAACAGGATTAGGATGATCCTGATACTCTTATTGATTATAATGCATCGAAATATATACTTAATATTTAATCAAGAACATACTTTACTATTCTATAAATAAAAAAATATGGAGTTATGTTTCCTCATGTAAAACTTCTCATGATATGTATATAATATTGTAAACAACCCATTATGGTTATGATAAATTTATTAGAAATAAGTATGGTATGTTATGTTTATAATATCATGATTTTATGATGGGTGAAAATGATACTATAAATAAAAACATCATTAATTCCAAGAATTGTAAAGGTCATGGATGATTTTGGATAAACTCTACATATTATTTTCATAATTGAAATATTTTTAAGATCTCTACCTCAAAAATGGAATGCTAATAAAGTTGTTATTTATGGGAGTAATAATTTGAAATACTATACACATGATGAGCATATTGGTTATTTATTACAATATGAGTTAGAAAATTAAAAAAAATGATTGAAAAATCTATAAAATTAAAAAGAAAATTATTTAAAATAAAAAAGTTAAGAAATTAATTAACAATATTATTTTGAGCTATAGTAATGATAATAATGTGAAGTTTCAAAAGTTTTAAAAGGAATTTAAAACAAAGAGAAAGGCTTCTCAAGAAGGTAGAAAAGATATTATCATATAGATAATCACTATGAAAGTAGAAAATGTAAGGTTATATATAATTATGTTATAGACGTAAATATATATGAATAGTGGAAGAAAGGATGCATCAAACCGGATTTTCTAAATATAAAATGAAATAATGAGAGGTTGAGAAAGAAGGAGAAAATATACTTGGAAGATGGTTATAGTTGCATTGAATAATCTAATTCCAGTATTGAATCTAGTACTAAAAAAGAGTTTGAAATTTTTTTCCTCATGGTTTCAATATATCATGTAAGTAAATTTGATTCAAATTCCTATGATTTTGATTCTAAAATTCTCACTATTGAAGACTTATATTAAAATATTGAAAAAAGATAAAACAAAATACTTAAAAAAAATTAAATGAAAAAATAAAATAATGAAAACAATCAAAATAATGTTGAAGAATATAATATTATTTTCTCAATAGAATAAGAAACTCCCTGAATAAAATGAAAAATATAATGAATTTTACTATAAGAACAAATAATATGAAAAAAGGAAATTAAAATTTTATTTTTAATAAATTTATAAACTTAAAAATTATGTTTAATGTTTAAAGTGGGATGTATTGGAAATCCACCCACAGGATCGGTGAAATCGTTGAGAGGGGGTGAATAATTTATTAAGATTAAATTAATGTTCAATATTTTAAAAAACATGCATTTTAATTTATAATAAAATGGATTATTTATTGTATTAACCCACATGAACTCATAGAAAAGGCACAATAGATTTAATATGGCTCACTACTCAATAAGAGTTGAAAATCCTTATAATGATCTGGAAACACATAAAATCACACAGTCCACAAGAAAAAATATTTTACATTATAGAAATGTTGGGATAACAATAAACTTGTGATACATCATATTCTTATGGTGGTGTATTTGAATACCATATAGTAATAATGATTACATGTGTTTTCAACAATAAGGAATCCTTTCATAGTTGTAGACTTCAAGGGTTCTTTTACTATGTTTATTCCTTATTAAAGACATATAATCACCCATGTATTCTCTCTTTTTATATAATATTTTGAACCATAAAAATAAATATCAGCTTCTTCTTATTCATCCTTCCTCTCTTCATTCTTCTTCCGATCTCTCTCTCTGAAACAACATATGTCTAGTGATTTCGATATCGTTTAACTTTTCAAAATCTTGAAACCTTCTTATTTTTTATAGGTTATATATTCACTAAATATTAGTGAATATTATTTCCTGGAATTATTAATGAAAACCACCTTTATCACTGACCTCTTCATAATTTTGGTCAATGGTTCCAGAAATCCTCTAATTCATTCTTACATATTTGAATTTCTAATATTTAATTTTAAATTACCACCGTTATTTCAAATGATCCCCTATTCTTTAATGTTTCAAAAAAATATTGGTAATTACATCAATATAGTCCATATGATAAAAAACTATTCACAGTCATGGATCCTTCTTTTTCATCATAAACTTCTCACAAAATCTTCTTCTTCCTTTATCACATTTTGGAATCCTATTTTTCAAAATCATGATATTTACTAACATGATATCTAAGCATATTTAGAATTATCATATTTAAATTAATCGTAGAAATTTAATTTTGGAATTTTAATTTTTCTATCAAATTAAACTCACTTATGGACCCCATAAAAATACATTTTATTATGATATGAGTGTGGCTGAAATGTATTATAATGCCTCCATAGCTAAAAATTCATAGAATGAATGTTTATCTAAAATTTAATATGATTACCACCTAAATGAATTCTCTAATTCATATAAGTTATTCCTTTTGATATCTACATACTTTATATGCATAAATTAATTTAGTTACATATGGTATATCTCGTATAGTACAAACTCAAATATCTTATATGTAATAGAAATGTTTTATAGTGTATGATAATTTACTTAAACAATTTTTAATCATGATATCCAAATGTCTTATACCCAAATCAAATATTATACACGCATAAAACACTTCATATATTGGTATAAATATCATAGAGCCAAAATATATTACGTTGTAAGATATTTCACTTATCAAATTTTTTTAGATCAACATTAAATTTTAGAAATATTATTTAAATCACATAAACACTTAAAATATATTCAAATTATATCTAATCTTTTCCAGACATCTATAAATTCATCTCCTCATATATAATTATTAATTTTATTAGAGTTTTAATAACATTTTTTTAAAATAAAATACAGATCATTAACCACAGACACTACAGCCATTGAAACTTTCATAAAAACAAATTCTCTAGATAATAAACTTATTATGGAGTCACTTTTCATGCACAAACCACATCACCTTTATCTATGGGCTTCAACAAACTCTTTCATTATCATCCCCTTCAGAAATTTTTCTTAATATAATACTTTGTCTCAACACCCATACACTTTTGTTAAAGGTAAATAAATCAATGAAAAAAATGATATCTCTAAAAAAATTAATAAAAAAGGCTTCGGTGTGACAGTAAATTAAATTAAATGTATAAGGATATTTAATAGAAATTTATAAATTAATTGTTTAAACTATTATATATTTTGAATAAAAGGTCACTATATAGGTGAATGGTCATTATATTTGAAACAATCCCATGATAATACTAAATCCTTCATTTAAAAATATTTATCATCATGATTTTATATCGATAAATGGTTGAGATCAATTTGGTTTCACCGAAAAACATTTACTGTCCTGATTGATCCAAAATTTTCCCAGGTAAAAAAATATATAGAATCTATTTTTGTATGTAATATGTTTTTAATTTCTCAAAAAAGAGACTTGTTAAATGGATATTAGGTTATCTATAGACATAAAAATATCTGATTTAAATTTATTATTATTTAATATACTTGAATAATATAAGTTTAATTCTGGTGACAATTATAAAATAATGGATAAATTATTTGGTGATGTAGGTATATTTAAATATATAATTATATGAAATTATTATATATTGAAGGTATAAAACATAATATAATCATTATATCATAATTATGGGATGATTTTTTGTATTTTATGATTGAAATTAACAAATTCCTTTTTTATAGTGAAAAATATATTTAGAATATAATTGAACTTTTGATCAATTTATTGATATTTTTATTATAACATTGGCTTTATGAAACTTTGAGAAAATAAAATTTGAATTGTTTATGATGGAAATCTGATTTAATTCTTTTATAGTAAAAGATTATTAAATAGTATCTTCTAATGGCTAGTATCATTTCATACATAGTTTAGGGTTCATCATTAAAATTAATATTATTTCCCATCAGAATCCCACTTCTTGTTAACTATAATACTTTAACATTTATCATCTTTTAACATGATTATAAATTTTTTTAGTAATAATTCTTGATATCCATATCTCTTATTGTTTATTGACTTGAAATTCAATCTATTTTTGGAATTAGATAGTGAGAATAATTAACTGTTATATTTTATAGTTTATGGGAATATTCATAAACATTCAGTCACTATTAAATTTGTTGCATAACATTATATGATTCCTTATAAATCTTAGCATTTTTTTCATGGATAATTTCAACTTTTAAATTATTACACATAATTTATTATTGGAAGTTATTTTTCAAAATATTCTTAAATAATTTTTTTCATTCAAGTGAAAAAATGTTTTATTAATAGGGTGATTTACTATTTACATTTTACATTATTTTAAATTGATAATATATTTAATAAACATGATTTAATGGGGATCTATCTTGTTTAAATATGCTTAAATAATGTTTAAATATATTAAATATTTAATTTCTAAGGGGTCATCTTAGAACAAAAAAAAATTAAATCTTATTTTAGATATGTTAAATATAAAATAAGAAGAGTAAATGTAGTGTATTTTTATATTTTTTGTTAATTAAAATAGAATATAATTTTTATAATTATTTTAATTGTAGTAAATACCCAAATTTGATAAATGTTTTATTTAGATCCCTACTTCTTTGTTTATTATTATTTTGAAATTATAAAATCCTTATTCTATTCTCTCTAACATTAGTAAAGTATAAATTACCCCAGAAGTTATTTTGGTATGTTTTTTTTGAAAACCGTGTATGAGAATAATTTGAGGTGGCTGAGGTGATGTCATATGTCATGAAGAATGGTTTTATGTGTTTTAAGATAAAATTATGTGAATTTAATAAGTTCTATGAGGGTTTTAAGTGTTCAAGAATTCTTTTATTAGATAATGAAGTTTTAGAAAAGTAAAATATATTATGGGCCTCAAATATGATATTTAGGTCACAAAATTTAAATTTTGGTTACCTTTGAAAGATATTATATCTATACATAAGACATTTCATCTACCTAGCTAGACATTATAAAAAAAATAAAATTAATGTTTCCTACACATAATAAAACTCGTCTATGTAGAGATGATTTGGCTAGAATGTGAGAGAATTCATCTATACGAAGTTTATTTGGATAGTTTTTTAAATAAATCATCCATATGGATATGATTTGTCTAGTGTGTAATATAATTCATCTATACTTAGATAATCTTCCAAGAACATAAGAAAATCCATCTATACAGAAGTGATTTGGTTAACCCTTAAGATATTTCATGTATATATATGTGATTTGGACATTCCCTATGAAATATTTACTATATAAAATTTTGATCTATGTAATTTAACACTTCATTGAACCACTATATATTCCTTGGACTGATGGTCACCACTGTACCTCAGGTGTGCATCCAGATATGCCGAATGTTACCAACTAGTAGCGTGGGTTTAAGTTGGTACTGTGGGGAGACTATAACCCTATAACAAAGTGCATATAAATAAAATAAATAATAAGATAAAATATATCAAAAAAATTAATATGAAAGTAGATAAATATAAAAATTCCAAAATAAATAAATAAAATTACATAGAGGCCTGAACATCCATTTTGTATATACAACATATGGACATCCACTAGGATAGTCCCGTATACATACCAATAATAAAATAAAATAAAACCTTGTATTCATGACCACCCCAATCCTCATCTCATCCTAATCTCCAACCACATCAGAGTCCTCCTTCTTGAATGTGCTCTCCTAGGACTTAGACCAAAACTTGTGCCTATAATAACTATATGATAGTTGATAGGTACCTACATGAAATGGAGGCCCATGTAGGGTGTGATTACAAAACTCAATAGAGAACCACCAATGAAGTGTCGTACCGATGAATATATGAATTGATATCAATAGGTATAATTCTTGGAATAAATAAATAACTCCTAAAGAATAAATAAAATAACCTGCAATATCGGCTTCACCCAATGTTGGAATGTCTCTAAGAACTATAAAAAATCATTCCAACCATAGTATCATAGAAATCCCATTTAGAATATACTAGATCAGTATCATATACCACCTCGAAGGGTGTTTTACAAGAATATCATGGACCTCCCCTTATGGAATTACTCTCATTAAGTTCATAAGACCAAAGGTATCACATACCTACCTTGTGAGAGTTTTCTCATCTAGGAATAATCTTAAACTATCATACACCTCCCCTATGAAAGTTTTCTCATCCGTTCATAATTCTAAAGTATCACATACCTTCCCTATGTGTGTTTTATCATCTGAGAACAATCCCCATAACTATAAATGACATATAAATTGATCCAATAAAGATCCATCCTATTATACCAGGTCAATTATAGCTCCCAATCCATGGTAAACCCACTAATAATACCATAAGACACCCTACAATGACAGTTTTCCTTTCACTTACCAAAACACCCCATGGCATATACCATATCATAATTCAATACCACCCATATGGGAATCAAAAATTTAAAACCCTCCAAGATCACTCTTATGAGAATATACCAAACAGGGCCAAGATACACTAGGCATCCTAGTGACTCAAGGTCTAATTCGGGTGTCCCAGGAAAACATTCAGGGATTAATAGCTAAATCCCCGGAATAATGTATACGCAAAGATAAAAGTAACATAACTTCTCATCAAGCCCATATGATGGGTCCCAAAAAACATATCTTCCCATCCCTAGATCTATCAAGAATAAACAAGTTATGTGTACAATAGAAGGTTGGGATTGGTAAAATTCCCAAACCCCTCACCTATATCCACATCCCCTAAGGATCACATAATTAGTACATGATATAATATTAAAACAATACAATCTCTACTCATATACACAAACAACCACTCAATTTTATCTCTGTGACTGGGGCCCCCACCGGTGTCCCCTAGGTCACAACATAGTAGAGCCACCCTCATATGGGTCCTTACTCTTAGTTCATGTCTCAATTCAATAGTCAATGCTAGAGGAATACTACATCCCTTGGGACCATTATCAACACAACATGGCCTCACTTACTATGTGGGTTATCTCACATTATCAATAGTCAGGAGATGGAACACAACTCATATTGGTTCTCATAGTCTCACAAAGTCAGTCCCCTCACCCAATCTTTCATCATAGGTTATAATATTTTCACCTAGGCTTTGAATTTTTCATGTAATGGCCTCAACAATCAACGGTTGAAGAAAACATTCCAGTACTAAGGTCTATAAGACATTTCCACCTTATTCATCCTAGTCGTGGCAATTCAATTTAGTTAATTATAATAATTATTTAATTAAAAAATAAATTAATATATTTATATTATCCAATTAATTTAATTTAACACTTTGATCACCTCACTGGAAATACCACATTCTATAAGCCTAAATCAAAGGCATAAACACCACAACTGCAAGTACACATACCATCTTCCTCAAACCCAAAGTCTCTAATTTTTCCAAGGGTGGACATTAATAATTAAGGCCTATTTAATCCCATCTAAAATAAAATTGATCCCGTCATAATTTCCCATAATCTACATTATTGTTCTCCTATAGAACAAAATCCGATGGTACCCCAAGGGTACCCCTCATGTCCCTTTACCTATTTCAAATGTAAACCATAATAGAAAACACCAAATCATTTATAAATTTAACTTAATTTTAATAAAACTATCAAAATACATAACAACAATTTATATTGATGAATCATCTAATGAATGGGTGTATATAGAATCTAGAGAGGCCCTCATTTTAATAAAAATAAAATCCCCAAGAGAACCAGATGATTCTACCATGCTCTGATGGAATCACTAACAAAATCTAAACCCTAGATATTAATGTTTGGGAAGGAGGAAGAAGAATAGGAAAGGGAGTCATTAGAGGAAGGAGAGTATCATAAAACACCAAATAGAAAATAAAAAATCACCTAAAATTTAAATGGGGAAAAAGACATATCTACTGAGAGTTGTATGTGTGTGAGGTAAAATTAGAAGGGATATGAAGTCTTAAAATATTGGATGGGATAATATGTCTTTTCCAACTCATTAATGGGAGCGTGGTTTATTCACATGGTTGGACAAACCATGCAACCAGCACTATCTCAAGACTCTCTATCCAACATGGTTGTAGTTCATTGTTTTAAACATCATTCTCCAACTATGTGACATGAATGTGCACATCTTTAGGAACTCATACGATTTATAGGGTCCTTCTACAACATTTCTCAAACTATGTGCCTTTAAAATATAGGGTTCATGGTTGGGGTTCATAGTTAGCACTTAATGTGCACCTTATCCTACCTCCCCAAAATTTATGAAACTCAAGAACCCAAGGCACCACCTATATCTCAAACCACATAAAAAACATCACACTAGGATTTTATAACACTCCAAATTCTATTATGAAGGCCAATTAAAAATTTGACACGTCTACTAAACCAAAATTGAAAATACCAATAGAATTTAAACTTATCATATGGATGCATGATCTTATAATCTCCCAACCATAAAATTACTCATCCCAAATAATTATATTTAAGTATCCAAACATTGATCATAACCTAATTGGGTCTCTAAATCTCCAGTACCCATTCACACTTCAATTTGAAATTCCAAAAACACTTCTATAATGTAACCTCAAAGCTATATCATTTAAGCCACCAAATCATGATCCAATACTCGCATCCATTTATGAAACTCTATTATTGTGCTCCATGGAATACGTCCACCATTATACATGACCATATCATTGTCTAATTATCTATTCATCCTGTTGTGCTTCCCTCTATAGTCCTTGATTAATAACTTCCAAATTACAATTATTTACAACCTCTTACTTTCGAATTTACCATTGGAAATTCCATAATTTCATTCCCACAATTTGTATGTCATAGTTATTTACTCACCAGCCTCGGTTAGATACTAAAATACCACTTCGTTTTCTCAATTATAATCTAAATTAGTCAAACTCCATTTAAAAAAGGAAAAAATCTTATAGTGTAGGATTTTCCTTAAAAATCCTTAACCAGTACTAAAAATTTCCCACTGTGTCTAAAATAATACACTTGATACATTTTCTAACCAACCACATATAATTAAATGAGAGAACATAGATCGACATACCACTGGTCAACTTTCCCTAAAAAAGATCAACTCCTGCTACTAATGTGCTTTAACTAATGGTATTGTGATTCGCTTAACCTAAAGGCATCCTATAACCATCCAAGAACCCACTCTGAGGCCCATACCTAACACTTTTTGTGGTTCCTCATTTGATCCCTCACCCAACTAAACTCATCATTATTCATTTTCATACCATGAGCACTAATGCACCCTGATCCAACACATCTATGCCATCATAAACATCTTGATCACCATGGCCCACATCCTATATATTCTTAAAAACAACCCTCACCAAGGGGATCTATTAATTCAATAAAACCTTGAGAAACCATTTCTAAAATGTCTCATCAAAACACTTTGTCCCTTGGCTCAAACATGGCCACCCACCGATTAACATTTTTATGTTAGTACCATGAAAACAGTTGTGTACAATTCCCATACCATCATCCAAAGTGAGTGCACAATCATGTAACACTTGACCTATCACATGACTCATGAATATAGGAGTCTCATGTCACCAAAACTAAGATAAGGTGACTTAAAACTAATCATTCTCCTCAAGTACATTTGTTTCATCCAAGTAGGAAAAGTCTTGGAACTCATATCAATAGAATCACTACACTTGTGCCAAGGTCCATCACATGACTGCCTAACACAGGGGTTTAATTATCATCCAAAAGCATAGCCACCACTTAACACCATTCCAAATAATAATGTATTTTCACATTCTCGCACCATTATCAGTATAATTTTTAAGAGACTATCACTCGATATTCCTTCCCCAAGTAATCTATGTAACTGTTACACCTATATAAAATATTCATTCTCACCTTTATGCATCGATTGAAAATATTGAATCACTAATTCATGCTTCCTGTCCTAGAGGAACCAAAGAAACATGATCGAAACACTCTTATTGTTTCCCTCAATCATAATAGTCACCAACTCACTAATGTAAAATTTTCATCTTAAGGATCAAAAGAATCTACCTCCTTGCTCAGCAAACCATGTCTTGTTGGGTTCACAACTCATAGGATGGTACTCATTACACTCATATCAAATTCACATAGCATCTCGCATGCTATACCATCTTCCCATAAGGGCACAAACATTCACCAAGAATCTCATCATTAGAATTCCCTTGGATAATCACATCCTACTTGTTATGTTCACACAGACACACAAAACAGCATCATCCAAGACGATATGTATTTAGAAGATCATAATGAACGGATTAGTTAAACAGAATATCATTCAAAGCTATATGGGAAAAATCATATAGTATTTTACAGGTACGTTATGTAATAGATACTATGCTAAAATAAACCCCCAACGGTTTATCTCCATGTGGTTGAGGCCCTTTACTAACCACATAGTATCTTCACTCGTCCACTGCTAAAGGGTCCATACCACCATCTTCATCAATGGATATGTAATACTTGATACTGTAATAAGAAATATATATAATTAAAATAAATTGTGTACAATTCCACCAAGTACCTATATAGTAAAACACCATTTGATTAGTTGTTGACACTTTAAAAAATTGACCCTCATTCAAAAGTTAAATAAAATCACTAGATGTTCTATATCATGTACCTCATTAATTCCTAAAATGATTCATGATATCTCTCTTACCTCTATGGTCCAAGATTCAAACCCTAGTAATTGGTATGTAGTCAATAGGCCATGAAATGAAAACCAATTGCTCAAAAACCATAATTATCAAACATTATGTGCATCACATGAGGTGAAAATCATAACAACCATAATAGTTCAAGATAAGAACATCAATCACATGCCACAGAGTGATTGAAATCAATTGAGAAATTTGTTCGCAATACTCCAGAATATGTTCCATCATTTTCTTTAATACATCCTTGTGTTTATGGTCTTCCAAATCCTGAAATTGTAAGGTAATAGAAAAATTACTATGATACCACTTTCTAATGTACCACAAACTTGAACCACTAATCGGTGCCAAGACTAGTGGTCACCACTATTCCTTAGGTGTACCTCCCCATATTCCAGAGGCTACTAACTAACAATTAGGGTCTAAGTTATTACCATGGGTAAAATAAAACCCCTATATCAGAGTTTACAAAAACATAATAAAAATCCAGATATCAAACATCACTAATAAAATGAATATTGAGGTATATAAATACAAATAGATGAAATAAACAAATAAAATTACACAAATTTCTCAATAGTTATGTCATACATACAACATTTGGAAACCCATTAGGTTAATCCCAAATACATATAGAAAACATGTCAGCTCCTTGACCACCCCAAGATTCATATCATCCCAATATTCAAAAAAATCTGAGTCATCCCACTCAACCAAAATATCTTGAGCCTCAGCACCAAATCTGTGCCTATAATAACCATGTGATAGCTGCTCTGGTACCCGTGTGCAGTTGCATCCCAAGTAGTGTGTGGGTACAAAACTCAGTATGGAACCACTAACGCTTCATTGTAACAACTGGAATATGGAGTGATATTTTCACATAACAAACTCAAAATAAATAAATAACTACATAATAATAAAAAGTAACAGACAATACCTACTTCACCATGATACCTAAATGTCTCTAAGAATGTTGTGAACTCTTTCGAGCCATAGTATCACATACTTTCATTAGGATGTATACTAGATCTGTATCACAAACCACCGTAAATGGTGTTTTCTAGAGTAGCATGTACCTCCACATATATGATTTTCTCATTAGTGGAACAATCCCAAAGGTATTAAATACATCCCCTATAGATGTCTCATCATTTTGGAAGAATCCGTATGTATCATGTACCTCCCTGTGGAAGTTTTCACATCTATAAATAAGCTACAAGTATCACGTGCATCCCTTATAGAATTTTTCTCATCTAGACATAATCCATATAAGTATTATAGGCCTGGGTAATTATCCTAGAAAACTCTGTTGTAGTATACCAAATAATCCTTGGATATAAATCCATGAAAATCCTACTAATAGTATCCAGTACCAATAAGGTTCGTCATTATTTGTCACCTTGTGCGTCTAAGTCGAGGAATTTTAAATTAATCAATTAAAATAATTTATTAATTAAAATATTCAAATAATATATTTAAATAATGCCATTCTTTTAATTTAACACATCAATCGCCTTAGTTGGGAGACCACATAAACCATTATAAATTAATGTAATAAATAACATAAGGGAATGCATACAACCCACCTATCTCAAACCGAAAGTATCCATTTATTCTAAGGTCCAATTGCATCTTCCAAGGCCCATCTAATAATATCCATGATCATTTGATCCTATCTCAATTTCCCAAGATATACATCACCATGTCCCACTAGAACTACCTTCAAAGGCACCCCAAGATTCCGTCTAACATTCCCATCCCAATGTTAAGTAAAACGTTGAACAAAAAATGATAAATCTTTTGAAAATTTAAATTATTTTTTGTGAAAAAACTCTAATAAAAAACAACATTGAGACATTCGTTGAGGATTCATAAAATGTTTGGTTATAGATGGAATCATCGGATTCCCTCATCCTAGGAAGAACTAAATCCACAATGGAAGTGGGTGATTCCACCATCCTCTACTAGAATCTCCAAAAAAATATAAAAAATAAGACTTAGAGATTTGGGATGGATAAGAAGTGGAAATGGATCCATTGTAGGAAGAATAATCCCCCAAAATGATGAATAAATGTGTTGAAACCTCCATATATCTAATTTAGTTGAAAGGGGGAAGAGGTGGGAGATAATGGGTGTTATATATTCACCAAGTACAAGAATATAGGAGATTAAGACTTTAAATATTATAGGGGAAAACAAGTATTTTCTTAATTTCTAATGGGAACATGGTTCTGCTTCATGGTTGGCCAAACAATTTTCCATCAGTGATTCCATCACTACCATATGACTCTATAACTATCATGGTTATAATGCATGATTCTTCACACCATGGATTGATAATTTTACTTGAATTTGAACCTTTTTAGGAACTCATATGGTTTCTAGGGTACTGATGCATGGTTTCAAAAACTAAGAACTTATAGAATTTAGGTTGCGTGGTTGGGGTTCATGGTTAGCACTAACTCTGCGCCCTATCCTACCTTTCAAAAACATCTAAAACTTTTTCTAAATCCCTTTAGGCTCACCCAAGCACTAGAGGCACCTCTTGGGCCATAAAACATGTTTAAAAATATCACTTTAATATGTTCCAACTCTCATAATTCTATTCTAAATCCTAGTTCAAAATTTGGCCAATAAACCAAACCAAATATTCAAACTATTTTTGAATTTAAACTACCATTAAAGACACAAGATCTTATAAAATGTGTAGAAATATTGAGATAAATGTATTGAATTTGAGCCACATAATAGAATTAAACTACACATATGAAATTTAATCCACGGAAGAATATAGATCAATGTGTAATATATTTCTTCTTAATATATTTCTATGTAATATATTTTTGTATCATATGATATTTTCTTTTGTGAAAACATTTATTTCAAAATTCCTATTGTATAAATAATTCAAAACCCATCGATGTAAAATTCATTCATTGAGGAATAAAATATAATTCTTAAAATTTGTTTTAAGAAACATGAAGAATCTAGGATCTCCACATCATGACAAAGAAGATAGTTAACTGATTCAACCAAATGAGGTATATATTAATGAAGATGAAATGAAATTAATATATTTTCAATAATTATATAGATATTTTTAATGTGATGATTATTTTCTAATATTCTTGGTGATAATCAATGGAAAATATTATAGTTATTATTGATAAATTTGTTTCAAATTATGAGATATCTTGGAAGTTAGTTTTGAAAAAAAGTTGATCCGTATGACATCCATTATGTCATGAGTCTTATTTTGTTTAGTATTTGTGGATACAAAAGCATAAAATTATTTCATTAAATATTGGTAGTGTTTGAATGATTTATAGTCGATGGAAGATTCAATTTTTAGAATATTATGTACATAATTGTACTTTGGTAACTCAATTTAAATACACTATCCATTTGGAAAACATTTTCATAAAGTTTCATATAAAATAACGGTATCCTATATTAATATTTTTGTAATCATGTCTTTGGATTATAGTATAAGAAGCACTCATTGTTCTTCCATTTGAGTATACTAATTATGATGGGAGAAATATAATTATCTTAAATTATGTACTTTTAGAAAAATTAAATCTAAGGAATATTATGAGAGAAGAAAAAATAAAAAATGATTTATTATGGAAAAATGCAAGACACAAGTGATTTAGTTGGGAAGAATTTTACAAATAATAAGAGAGACTAGGGCCTGGTGTTCACAACCTATTATCTATATCCGTTTGAGCACAAGAATCTAGGGAATTAGATATGTGTTTGAGAATAAGGAATCAATTCAAAATATGATTATGTATTTAGTGTGCCAGATATTCATGAATATCTTAGAGGGTAGTAGAGAAAGATATTCACCTTATTTTCCTATCACAATAATACATTTGAAGTGATGTTTCTCATTCTATTTTAATTATTAGTGTGTATGTTGTATGAATCTTCCATTTATTATGTGACTTTTTAAAATCTCAGTGCATTGTTATGAGAATGTTGTAATCTTGTTATAAATTTTTCTTAAATTGAATAATCCATATTTTGGGAGATTACTTAGGACCTAAAAGGAGTAGTATTACAAAGAATTATACAATCAATTTAAAAAATACTTTTGTTTATTGATATTTCATTTTTTATATATACGAGTGAGGCTAAAAATTTATTTTTGAGTGGATCAAACTCTAATAGATTTTAGATGATCATTCAAAGAGAAAATAAATTTTAGAAACTAGTTGAAAATAATTCATCAACCATTTTTAGTGGAACAAGTTCAATCTTGGGAACATTAACTAGTAACAGAGTATAGGTCACCTCTATTAAATCCATTTTTCTTCTTATGATGGAAAATATAAGTTCTGTTAATAGTAGAAGTGTGAATATATTTGATAAAAAAAATTATCATTTGTTTTAATAATAGGATTTTTTTCAAATATTTTATCTCATTAATTACAGGATAGATATATTGTAATCATTATATTTACACCCATGTAAGGTAATTCTAAAATGGACATTACATATGAAATAAATATTGAGGTTTATGAAAAGGTACAAACATTTATTATGATGTATTTATCAAAAATGTTTTATATAAAAGTTATGGGACATAAGTCATCAAAATAAATATGGGACAAAATGGAAAGTATCTATAAAGTAAATATTAATTTTATGGAATATAAATTTCATATTTGGATAAGTTATTTTAAGGACATAAATATAGTTCTGAAAGAAAAATTATGATTAATATACTCAAGTAAATGAAATATTTTTAATAATATAGGTGTTAGTGCAGAGCTGGGTGGCACTATAGTTTTCATGAAACTTATGTAAAATTTTAAAAATATATTTTATACAAAAGTTTAATCTCTTAAATACTAATAATTTCTCTCAATAAATAAATTATATAAAATTCTCATAGACTATAAGATGATAATAATCCTATACATCAAGTAAAATATCAAATATGAAATGGAATTTGAGTCCATGAGGAAGATGAAAATAAAAGATGATAATGAGATTTTAAATCTATGTTAATATGAGTATAAATAAGAGGATAAAGATTATTTGATAATTAATCCTCTTATTTATAATAATTTCATTAATGAAAAGAGAAATAATAAGGGAACAAATCTACTTAGAATGTATATAAAAAATACAAAGAAAAAGGGAGAAGTTTTTTATATAAAAATTAAGGGAAAACTCAAATAATTAAGTTAGTAAAATCATAAATGAACATTCCAAACGTGGTGAAAGAAAGAAGATATTTTTCAGAAGGAAGAGAATAAATGTGTTGATAAAAGAAGAAGATGATGATCATTTATATAGCATTGAAAATTAATTTGATTCTAGTTTAAATTTTTTCTAATTTCATAGATCATGTGGAAAAGATTTTGACACCTCATATAATGATGAATATGATTTAGAGACAAATAATATGGAAAATGTGTTGAAATATGATTTTGAATATTATCTTTAGTAGAATACCATACTCAATAACAAAAATAAAAAAAATAAAAAATAAAAAAAGGTTATGGAAGAGAAAAATTATATTGAAAATAATGGAAAAACACTTTTGATGAAATAAAAAAATTAGGTTAGGAGCAGAAGAACATGAGAGGATAATAAAGGAACATGAAGACATATTTTCATCAAAAGAGGAAGATTGATCTAAGACACGGTCTAAGTGTATTTTTTCTCATAATAATCATAATAAAATTGAAAAGGGATTCAAAATATGTATTAATTGTAAGGGTGAATCCTCTAAATTGGATAAGAGAACTATCATAAAAATCATGTTAAATTCATACCCAATAAATCTGATTATGGTTAATCATTCCCTAACAATGTATGATTAAAATCAAAATATTTTCAATTATATACCATGAAAAATAATTATAATCATATATTAATATAATTAATGTAAATAAGGATAATAAGAAGATATTTATCTCCCAAAGAAATATAATTTGGACCCAAGAAGTGCATCAAAAACAAAATGTTTGAAATTAAATGTAGGATCGATTTCTTTGATCCAAGAAGATTTGAATTTCAATTATATTTATATATTTTTTGTCACAAGTCCTATACATGGTAGAATAATAATTCACTACCTTTAAATAGTCATGTATTCAAGGAGTGTTATTCATAATAGAAGAAATTATATTCCAATATAAGGTGTGTTGTGAAGTAAAATATTTACCATTTTCTAACTCTGAAATGAAAAGTGTGTATTGATTAATTTTTTAGAATGTGTGAGAATAAGGTTTATAATATAGTTAATTGTATACAAAAACTTTATGGATAGTATACCTATATTGAAAATGGAAAGGGTTTTTCTAAATCCCAAGGAAGAAAAAGTATATCTTGCTAAAGTTTCATTTAAAGATAATAGAAGAAATAAGTAATGGGTTCTTAATAGTTAGTGGTCTTACCAAATGACAGTTGATCTAATTTTTCTGAAATATATTTAGTAGTAAGAATATAAATTAGTTACATTTTGTGATGACTATTCTCTAAAATAAAAGAATGTGGGATCAACTAAAAATGAAGCTCAAATCTAAAATTGAATGATTTTTTTATACTGATGTGTTGAAGAACAATATTTTATGTGTGTTTTCATCTCGTTGATTATGGGAATGAGGTTATTTTAAGGAATAATATAACATTAAAATCATAAAGTATATAAGGATCATATCTCACTGAAAATGAAGAAAATGGTAATCTGTTTTTAATAATAAATTCTACAAATTCCATTTTTATGGGTGAAAATATGAGAGTATATTATATACTAAAAGACATGATAATTTGGTCAAAAATATCATGAGTGAAATCCAATATTATTAGGTTTCTTTATATATTCACAATCTGAAAAGATAATGTGATGATGTTTGCGGAACATTACAAAAGGGAAATATTTCTCAAAAAACCTCACAAGAACTTAGAATTCCTTTTTACCAGACCACTAGAATGTATTCACACTAATTTTTATGGTCATATGAGGAACGACTCTAAAATATGGGATTTATAATTTTTCACATTAATTGATTAATTCACTCAAATTTCCACTGTGATGTTCATTAATAAAAAATTAGATGCTATTGAGATGTTCACATTTTTTTGAAGATAAGTTGAAATGGGTTGTACTCAACATCAAGAAATTAAGATCTAAAAATGGAAAGAAATATATATGTCATGAATTTGAACGTTATCTTGCTAAAATTGGATAAACCAACAATTTATCACTACATATACTCTCTAACTATATGGTATTTCATAGAGGGATAATAAAATCACAGTTGAGATTTAAAAGTCAATGAAAGTTGAAAAAATATATAAAAATATTTTTTAGAGTGGATATTTATGTTCTATTCCACACATTCAGAAAAAAATTATTTTAAGAATTTAGAAAAATTATTTTTATATTTGGTATGATAATAATTCAAATATTAGGTACATTAAAGTATTTGGTATCCAATTATTTTAATAATTAAAAACAATATCTATAAATGTTTGATGATAATGAAGATGAATGGATTTTTATGGGATATTTATCTAGTGTAATGTGGAACAAGTTTTGAAAAAAAATGATTAATAAAAGATTGGGAATGTTTTTAAGTTAAAATAATATAAAATTACGATATATCATAGATTTTTAGGCTAAAAATGAGTTAAAATAATCTAGAGACATGTAGAATTTAGAAATACATATTATAATACAAGATGAATTTGAGAGGAATTTGGGTTAAATTGACTCTAGTGATACTAATAATGATAAGTCTTTGGTAATTCAAGACATGAGACAACAAAGGATGGAACATAATTAGAATACAAAGAACATAATAAGAAACCTATAGGCACATGTCCAAACTATAAGAAAATTGGAAACAGAAAACTCAACCAGTCTAATATCATAGGATAAACTAAGAATAGAGGAAAAATGTATTGATTATGAATAATGGTTTCAAAAAAAGGAATGATGAGTTAAATTAAATTGATAAGAACTCTTCTTATGAGTTAGTTCCCAGTCCCAAATACAAAAATATGATTGTAACAAAATGGGTGTTTAAAAAAAGGAATTTGAATGTGAGATGATAAAAAACAAAGCTAGATTGGTCTAAAAATGGAAATATCAATTAGAAGACATAAATTTTGAAGATACATTTTCCCTAATAACATGGTTTGATGTCACAAGAATTTTATTTTTAGTATCTTCACTCAGTCACATTTTTTTATAATATTATGTGAAATAATTATTCTAGAATGGTTAACTTAAAGAAGAAATTTTTATTTAGAAACTTGTGGTATTCATCCTACAAATTGTTTACAATGTGGTGTGTAAAATAAGAAAGTATCTTTTTGGATTCAATATAGCTACAAGATCTTTGTATTCTAAACACGATATATTTTGAAGACATGTGAATTTTTTAATGTGGGAATTTGATTGAAATTTTTATGTTAAGGATCTATCCATAGATATACTAATTATCATAATTAATATTGAGGATATAATTGTTTCTGGCAACAATATATTTCTTTGTGAATTTTTTGTTAAAAATATGTAAAATAAGTTTGAGTTATTTTTATTGTGATAATTGACATACTTATGGGATTAAAGGTCTTGTAGAAATATGATTATATCTTTTCATGCCAGAAAAAATATACTATAGTGTTATTGAAAAAATTGTAATGGAATATCAAGAGAAGTTTTAACATTGGTTTTGGTTAGAAAAAAATTGTGCAAATATGATAATAGATGTAAGGATGATTAGAAAGAGTTTAATGTATTCATTATAATCTTTTTTTATTTGACTACTTTAATACCTGATATAGCCTTTGTATTGAAACCTTATGCTAGAATTTATAGTGGTCCAAGGGAGTCACAAGTGCTTACATCAAAGAAATTTCTAAGATACATTATGGGAGTGGTGAATTGTGGACTTTCATATAGATGTAGTGAATATTTTAACATTGTTATGTTCAATGATGTGGACTAGGGAGGTGATTGTATATATCAAAGAAAGAATTCATTTATAATATTCTTCATTGGTGAGGGATTTTGGTGCGGGTATATTAAGAAACATATTCTAGTAACACTTATCACTGCTTATCATGTCCTGCCCCAATGGGTTCCATGACACGACTTCCCAAGCATTCCAATAATAGGTTAGGGGTTGGAGACTAAAACTGAGTAGGCATATTAGTAACATGGTAGGCCTTATCCTAAAGTACCTGTACTCATGAATGAATCTCCAATATCATACAAATATGAAATGTAAAACAACTGATAAACTATGCATGCATATATCTAAATCCCACAACTAGAGTATCACAACAAGTAATAGAAAGTAAACATGTCAAAATGACATCTCACCACAACGATTATGAAAATAGATCTAACCTAAAATTAAATATGGAAATTGTGGTCAACATAACCATTGGAACACACCTTGGTTTGTCCAGATCACTAACAACCACATGTTGATGGTCCCTCTAGGACTCTAGCAAAAGGCCGATCAACTGAAAAAATACATGACATGTGTAGTAAAAGCCCATGCATGGGTTATTAAAATAATAACTAGTAGGAAACCTCTAAAATAAAAAACATACAAAAGGTACAACCGTCAACCCTAAACAAGTATATGTATGCACCACATATAACATGATTATTTAAATATACCCAATGAAGAAACAAAGTCTCAAAGTAAAGTCATAATTTCAATTTCAGCCTAGGATTATTTCTCTAAGGTTCTACATAGAAATTTTCTAGGATAACACACTCCATGATCCAGATAGAATGAACAGTGTATGTCCAAGATGTACAACTCATCATCTCCTACCATAAGAATTATACGTTGGAAGTATTAAGGGAATGATAAAAATATGGGAATCGCACAAAAGTCCATGAGGTATAACAACAACTCGATTAGGAATAACCCACTATGTAGAGGATTGGAACCCACGTATTGTTGGTCATGGTGATATGATGAACTCCACATATGGAAATATAGTGACAGATGAACTCTGGGCTCACTAATAGATTTTAACAACTCTATCCAAGAAGTCCCACTGAAGGGATTTTTATTCTAAAGGTAATATGTGATTCCAAACTAACCCTCAATGAGATAATTTAAATAATTCATCATAACCAATATTTTCCAAGATAAAGAGGATGAGATATCCAAGAAAACATTGAAGAAGTACAAGACATGTACCAGTAGTATATGGTGTGTCCCTTCTGCACTGGGTCCTTCCTATGTATTAGGTCCCATTCCCATCTCCATGTAACAGCACACAGTGTGTTCCAACAAGTGTACTTATGACTATTTCCATGTACATGGATCTTCCCATATACACCTAGCCTAGTTGTGTCCTTGTTGGAGTACTTAGTGTGTTCATGAATATGTACTCTTGGTCGTGTCTGTGTACCCTCTGAGGTACATATCTAGATTCTAGGTCAAGTCACATGCCATGTGTTGGGGTCCCATGTCTTATGAAATTTTACTTCACCATGGAAACCATAGCACCACACCAGGGGTCCCACACTACGTGTAGATCAACAATACATGTTGTATACTGCAAAATTTTCTAGAATTATATATCTATAATGAAAACATTCATATGCTCTTCTAGCCACCAAATTGGCCACACACCTCTTTGGAAAATGTGAATCTAAGGTCGGTCAACACTTTCTATCATAGATCATCAAATTTCGGTCATTGAATCTTCTCATAAAACATCCACACATGTTTTTCATCATTACATGTCAAAGAACATGAAATCAAGTATCCCCAAATCCATATGATCTAATTCCACTTCCATCCTCACGTGATTCTCACATTATAAAAAACTTGGATTTTTTATATTAAACCGTTTTTTCAAGAAATGGGTGTGAAACTGTTGATTTCTCCCTATTTTTCAAACGGTGGGCCAAGAGATTTTCCTGTGATGATCAATGAAATGGGAGAGTAATACACAATCCCAAACATTAGGAATAAACCTTGGAAAATGTTCATGTTGGTCTTGATTCATTTCCATTGTAATGAAAAAATGAATATAAAATACAATAATCACAAAGATAATCCCTAATTCTCAGATAAATCTACTCATACCCATTATTTGTAGGATCCGTAAAATCAATCTATTAGTAGATTGATTTTTTTCATCATAAGAATAAATAAATGGGTTTAAATAAATAAAAATATTATACCTTAGTTTGGATCCATCATTGGTGGAGAACGATCACACACCATTTTAGTTGGTGAGATCCACACTTTTTTCTACACACTGATTGATGATCCATGATCTAGTGGTTGTTCACTAGAGAATGATCCCCCAATTATCTCTTCAATGGATCCTCTAAATCCTGAGTTATATGGATAATCCTGGTATTTTTCCATAAAATTTTACTTAATGGAAAATATAATTTGTCGCATCATTGAACAAAATAAATAAATAAATTTAATTTATTTTTATTTAATTTATTCGTTTTATGCCTTTGATGACTTTTCCACAAATTCCCCACAAAAACAAAGTTCATGTCTCACATATGGTGAAACCCACATTCAAAACTCAATAGTGCCCTCAAATTTCTAATATGAGACCCCATTTGGGATTTATCCTAAAATTTCTAGAAAAACAAATGTGCATAACATTTAATATATTTAAAAGATTTACTCCATGTGCACCAGGCCTCTAAATCACACATCATCTTAGCGCTTAGTCTCAAAAATAATCCATGCAATATACAATAAATAATACACAAAAATCAATTTTTTACAATTCTATCCATATTGGGGCTTTATATCCCAAAATACAATAAAAGGATTACACAAATATGTATGGGTACTGATCACATATATGGGTCACCCACTCTCAGGTTCCCTCCTAAATTTTCACATGTTTCCATCATACATGCACTAGGGGAATTGAACACACCAAAAGGATCATCTCTTATCCATACTAGATCTCCACTAGGTACTCAGTAAAGGAAGTTACATCTTTGATGTTCAACTCACCCCAGTCAATAAGGTTAAATAGATTGTGCACATACTTCCTATGATACAACATGTGTAAAACATTGTCTGCCCAATCTAATTATAGAAGTAGAGGTAATAGTTACTTACACTTTCCAACCCTCCATAGTATTTGGGAAGAAGATGATGAATCTCATCGATATCTTGTCTCCCTAGATAAATATCAATAATCCATGATGAGGTGAAACCATTATGAACACATGGTCTCCCTCCTAAAAATCGAGAGTGTTATGTCATTTTCCATAATTGTAATTCTCATGGCTAGGTATATTCTTCTTCCACTCCTATGTGATCTGTGCTTTTTGTAGTGGTTTGTACCATCTCTGGGCCCATAAGTGATGACTCTCCTAATCAGTCCAGCATAGTGGTGATCTACAGGGTCACCCATACAAGGACTCAAATGGTTCCATAATGATAGATGACCGGTATATGTTATTGTATGAAAACTCCACCGATGGTAGGTGATCCTCCCAAATATGGCGAAAGTCCAACATGCAAGCTCACAACATATCATTTAGAACCTATGTGGTCTGCTAGGTCTCGCCATTAGTCTGGGGGTGAAATCCTATGCTCAAACACAGCTAAGTCCCAAAATCCTCTAGTAGTACCTTCTATAACTCAGATGGAATGTAAACATCATATTCATAAATTATATTCAAGGTAACTCCATGTAGTCGGAATATCTCTTTCACATAGATTCATCTAAAAATATCTTCTAGACTATGTTCTCAGATAACTAGGAAGTGATCCGACTTAGTGATTTGGTCTAAAATCTACCAGAAGAAATTATTTCCCCTATATTTATGTGGTAACTCCATCACATATTCCATGGATATCCCCTGTCACATCTACCATGTCACATCAAGGGGTTGAGATAAACCCCTTGAAACATTCTGCTCATCATTCACTTTCTAGAAAGTAAGACATCATGAGACAAACTCTACAACTCCCTTATTCGTCCTAGTCCACCAAAACAAATGTCGAAGGACCTATTATATCATTTCCACATATGAATGTACCTCTAAGGGAGACATATGGAACTTTTTCAGAACCTCATCCCTCAACATCACTGGTACCATCATACGTCTTATGAAAATAATGACATGCATACCACCTTCAAAAAAAAATATCATTAGCATGTCTTGTTGATATCATAGTATGTAGGGTCTCATAGTCATTATTGAAACGTTTTTTTTTTGCCTAAATCACTGCAAGAGAGTAGGGTTAACATGAATTGAATGAAGGTAAGATACTCCATCTCCTTCCACAAATAATAACTACAATTAATCCATCAGCTCTGATTCCTTGCTCTTCAACTTCAAAAAATATCTCTTTTTGAGAGAATCTGCTACCATATTCCCCTTCCCAAGAGTATAAACAACATCGAAGTCAAAAACTTGTAAGAACTATATCCACTGTCTCTATCTAAAGTTAATATCCTTCTAAGAGAAGATAAGATTGAGGCGGTTTTGGTCATAATATATGATAAAACACTCAACCATAAGGTAGTTTCACCACATATTTAGTGAAAAATCATTTTCTAATAACATAATATGATGGATGGTGTATATCTCCCCATGTGGTATCAACTAACGTGAAACATTAGTAATCAACTCTTTTATATACATAAAAATATAACCAATCCTAGTAATTGATGCATTGTATAACACTACGTACTCAACACCATCCTCTAGAAATCTCAAGATGGGTGCACTTGTCAATATTTACCTCAAATCCTTGAAAGCCTATTGTAACCTATTTGTCCACACGAAAGGATACCCCTTTTGGGTAAAATTTATCATGGGATATGATATCCTAGATAAATTGGGCATGAATCTCCAATTGCATCTTACCAACCCAAGGAAGCTCCTCAACTCCATCACGCTCTTGGGTGGATACCAAGATAACACTTCCTTGACCTTCGCTGAGTCCACCACCACACCATCAGCAGAGAAAACACATCCCAGAAAGTAGAACTCTTGAATCTAGAACTATCACTTTGACAGATTCTTATAAAACTAGTTCGAGTACATCCAGGATCATCCTCAAGTGTCTCATGTGATCCTCCTTGGACACTAAGTACACTATAAAATTTTTGATAAAGAATACCACAAACTAGTGTAAGGAATACTAAAGGACCTAGTTCATGATTTCCATGAACACTACAACATAATTCATCATACCAAAGGGAATCACTATGTAATCACAGTGACCGTAGAGATATATAAATAATGTCTTTGGTAAACCCTCATCTTGTACTCATAACTAGTGATAGGCATATCTGAGGTCAATCTTCAAGAACCATTGTGACCCTCTCTACTGATCAAATAGTTCATAAATACTCAGTAGTGGATACTTATTCATTATATTCACCTATTTTAGGTGATGGTAATCCACACACAACCTCAAACTCTTATCTGCCTTCTCATTGAACCAAATTTGGGGATACCCATGGTGAAACACTGAATCTAACAATGCCCTTACTCTACAATTCCACCAACTAAAACATCATCTTGTGAAGCTCTATGGGAGTTATCTAGTATTCTGAAGTAGGAATCAGGGTCATACTGAGGTGTAGAACAATGTATAAGTCTATCTCTTTATGGAGAGGTACACCTATAACATCCTTGGGAAAGATGTCCTTATACTTTCCCACCTAAATAGGGAACTAAAAACTCATAAAATCTACTACACCAAGGGTCATGCTATCCAATTGATGAGTAATCGTCTACACCATCCAATAAATGAGTTCATCCAACACTACCTAGTTTTACTTTTCACCCAAAAATGAGAACCTAGTTCCATTACTATGGACACACCGCATCCTCCACTTGAAACATTCTATTCGGGCATGAACTTCAGATAAACAGCCTATACCTAAGATGATTTCATAAGGCCTCATTTTTGCGACAAAGAAATCCTAATAGAAACTATCACATCAAATATTTATGTTACGCTATTAGAAAAAGTTTGTGATCAATAAATCATCTCTTGTAGGATTCCCCAACTGTAAGGCTCGAGCCAAGGGGTCAACCGGAATCTCGAAATATTGAACCACAAAAGTGGAAGTAATATAATGACTAGAACCTATTTTTTTAGAACTAAAACTAAGGTAGAAAAAATATAGAATATTACTCATACCGTCCCCTAAGACTTTGGGTCATATGCCTCCACTGCTTGAAGCTACCCCTGCCCATATATTCAATCTCTTTAAGATTGGTTGGACATCCTGGTGGTGGTGGTGATAACAAGTAGATGAATCTACCACCTACATCTTCTATCATATATCCTCTTCCATTAATAATGCTCTGTAGACTTTTATTCTCATGCCAAGAACTCAAACTCAGCAGTGCATCCATTGTCTCTATATCAGTCGTATGATGGGTCAGAAAATCACTCACGACATGTATCATACTATTACATTAGAAGAACTGCCTCTCTCTAATAAGACTAGACCCATCCTAAGATCCATGAACCGTAAATAATCTATCATTGGACCTCCCCCTAAAATTTATCCCATGTCTAGGTCCCTGATACTAAATTTGGATCCTAGCTTCCAAATTATTCACTCTTTAGTTCCCACTATTAGCAACCACTGTTTGCATCTGCTAAGCTAAGAAACTCTCAACCACGAAAGGTTTCTCTAGAACCCTAACATAGTTAAGAATTATTATATGTATAATGTTGTCTCAAATATCTCTATAAAATCCTCACTCAAAGGTCTAGTCCCAAAATAACCCATCATGAACCATATTCCTCATGTACTTGGAGAGGTTGGTGATACTTGATGAATACTAAGCCCCTATATTACTACCCTGCTCGATCTACAAAACCTCCTAGATGTGTATATCCCCATACTTGTGTTTGTGTAATAGTATACGGAATGGTCCTACCCATGTACGTCATCCATTTTCTAAGTACATTTCCCTACCCGTCTAAACTTGGTCTGGCCATGTTTGTGTTGGAGTACACAGTTTGTCCATGTCTGTGTACTCCTAGTCGTGTATGTGTACCCTCCGAGGTACACTTAATGCTTATAGGTCGAGTCACTCCTTTTGTGATGGGTTCAAACACTGTCTAAAATTTAAATTCACTTTGGAAACCCTAGTTCCACACCAGGGGTCCCACATGGCATGTAGATTAGAAATACACTTCATGTAATGGAGAATTTTCCCTAATTCCATATCGGGATCTTGCTCCTTTGTATGCCCCTCTAGCTATCAAATCAGCCACACACCTCACCATAAAACAAGAAACCATTGTTTGGTAAAAACTTTCTATCACTGATCACTATGTTCTAGCGTATGAATCTGCTAAAAAAATGCCCACACACTTCATTTGTCATTGTATACTGAATAACACCAAATCTGGTATCCCCAAACCTATCTGATCTACTAATACATCCATAATTTTATGATTCTCACATCGTGATGAGCCTAGATCTATCAAATCAAACCATTTATCTAAGAAATAGGTTTACAAAATTTGATTTTTCATTATTTTTCAAACCATGAGACACGATATTTAAATACGATGAAAAAATAAATGGGGGAGGAATGTACAATAAAAAACATAAGGAATGATACTTAGCCAATTTATTCTAGACATGCTTAATTATCATTAGAATTATTAGTGAAGAATAAATACAATAATCACAATGATAGTCCCTAATTCTTGGATAAATCTACACGTACCTGTGATACACATGATCCATTAGTCAATATTTTATTCTATTGATTCATGTTGATAATAGGAATAAATTTGAAAATAATTACTACCTTGGCATGGATCATTCACTAGAAAATAATCATCACATGTCGCTATAATTTTAGAGATCCATACGTTCTACTGCACACTAATAGATGATCTACGATCTGGTGATTTTTTGTCTAAGAGAGATCCTTCAAGGCTCTCCCCAACAGCTCCTCTAATTATCTAGGGTTATGAAGATAACCCTGAGATTTTTACATAATAGCATACTTAAAGAATAATCAAGGTAGTTGCATCAACAAACCAAATAAATTATTTTTTTTTAATTTATTTTATCCATTTTACACCTACAATGTCTTTTCGACAAATGTCCCAAGATGACAAATTTTACGTTGCGCTAAATGTAAAACATAATTTATAAACTCAACTATTCCCTCATACTTCTAATCCAGTCCCTAGTTTGGGTGTTATTCCAATTTTTTATGAAAACGACATGTGCATGATATTTAATATTTTTAATATATTTGATATAATTATTCAACGCACACTGGACCTCAAAATCACATGCCATATCAATGACTAGTCTCAAAAATATTCCATAAAATATCCAAAAATAATACATGTAAAATTTGAGTTTCTACACTACTAAGCCTAAGTATGTGGTTAAAACTCATGCATGTGAATAGGTTTTATTGATAGAAGTTAAATTGGTGGATTTTGAGGTTGATACTGATATACACTTGATAATAATGTGAAAAAATTAGAGTATAATAAATATATCAATGATTCCTATAAAATATTTAAGATAAAAATACATAGACATATAATATAATTTCATAAATTATAGAGTAGAAAATTAAGATATCAATATAGAATATATTTAGACCTGGATTATAATTAGAGATATCATTGAAAAATATATGTCAAGGGACATTTTTGAAGATATTTGATAAAAACATAATGTTCATCCCTTTAACATCAAATAACAGATATGGAACACCCCCCCCCCCCCCCACACACACACACTAGGATAAGGACTGTGTTAAAAATGGTGGATAAAGAGAGAAAAATCTAGACCTAAGGGTAAGAAATTTCATGTTGTAAGTGGAATGTTCACTACTAGGTCACCAGAAGATGAGGATATTACTATATGGGGAAGACATATTTATGTTATAAAGGTAGTGAGTAAAGGATTTGAGAATTTAGGGGGAGTTAATCTACGTCACTTGGTCAAAACAATTGTCATCAAGGATTGTAATTATCTACAAAACTACCATACCTCGTAGTCTGGTGAATGATAATTATCATATGATAAAGGCTATGATTTTAGGATTCTTAAAAGAATCAGTATGTTTTTAAACTACTTTGAGTTTGTTTTATAATAGTTGTTTGATATTTTTAACGAATCCAAATATCGGATATTGAAGTACCAAGAAATATTTTATTGTTTTGAATTTATTTTCATTCTTGATTGAAAATTGTTGAAGGTGGGTGACATTTGTTAGAATATGTGAAAAACGTTTTGAGGTGTTTTAATATTATATGTAGTGAATTTAATATATTATATGATTTTTGTTTTTTTATGGGATTTTTGTTTAAGATCTTGAATTTTTTGTTAAGTAAAATTTCTTAAAGTCCTCACATATGATATTTTTGTCACCATTTGTGGACTTTTTGTAACCATCATAAGATATTTGATCTACACGTAAGACAATTATTTTATATAGTTAGACATTAAAAAATTGAAAACTCATTTTTCCTATATGTATGTGAATTCATCAATATAAAGTTTATTTTTTCCAGGTGTAAGACAAATAATCTATATGGGGATTATCTTTCCATCAGATAATCTAATTTATCTATGTAGAGATTATTTGGCTAGTGAACAAGAGAATTAATTTATGCATTAATAATTTATCAGATGCATAATATAATTAATTTATATAGAAGTAATTTTAAAAACCCATAATACATTTCATCTAAATTTAATTGATTTATTCAAACTTTAAGATATTTCAACTATGCAAAATTTTTATCCACTTATGAAAACTGAGATATTCATATGAAATTTGAGCTATATATAAAAATTGAGCTACGCATATGAAATTTTATTTGTGTAAGAAGATTGCGATATGTGTAATATATTTATTTGTAATATATTTCATTATATGATATTTTATTCTTGTAAGATATTTTCCATTATGAAAAATCATGTATGAAAAGTTTGGTTTATAAATAATTAAAAAACAATCAATGTAAAATATAATCATCAAGGAAAAAACATTACATTAAAATTGTGATTCAAGAAACATGAAGAATATATGATCCCTGTATCATAAAGAAAAAAAATAATTATATGATTCAACTAAATGAGGGAGATATTAATAATTCTGAAATTCATGTATTCTATTTTCAAAAATAATTAGTATATTTTTAATGTAACAATTTTATACCGGTATTTTTTGGGATAGTCACAGGTAAATATTATATTGATTTAATAAGTGTTTGTTTGAAAGTTTGAGTTACTTTTGAAGAGTTTTTTGATGATAAGGTGAGAAATAAGATATAATTTATGTTTTGAGTTATAGATTTTTTAGAATTTTGGGATATTGGAGATCAAAATGATTAATATAAACCTTGGCGGGGTTTGAATGAGTATCATAGTTTCAAAGTTACTTTTTTGTGAATTTAAAGTAAAGAATGGTACTTTGGTAACTCAATGTGGAGACACAATCCATGTGGGACATATTTTGATAATGCTGAGTAGAAAATTGATTTTTCCCAAAGTATTATTTCTATAATAACTCCGTCAGTTAGAAGGGAAATAAACCATCATTGTTTTTCCATTTCAAGATTTAGATTACAATTTGAGAAAATTAATAGACATAAATGATGTATTCTTTGGAAAATAAAATTTCAGGAATATTGTTAGTGATATAAAAATAAAATAAGTGTTTCCATTAAAAAATGGAATACACATGAGACTATTCTAAGAAGAAGTGTGTAGAGAAGAAGAGAGCATGGAGGCTGATTTTTAGAACCTATCATTTGCATTTGTTTTATCTATATCATCTAGTGAATGTGATATAAGTTTAATAATTGAGAGTAAATACAACATTTTATTAAAAAATTATTGAAAAATATATTATTGAATATTTTTTGGTTCATAAAGGACGATATTCATCTTCAGTTATTGTGGAAACTAGACCTTCAAAATGAACATTATCATTTCAAATTCGTTATATAGGTATAAGTAGTGTCAAGCTTCCTTTTCTAGTGTGACTCGTTATTGGAATATTGAGATGTCTTTATAATGTAGTAATATTTTAATCAATGTTGATTATAGTGAATAATTCCTGGATATAAATTCTAACCATCCATGATAAGGAGTATGTTTCCTAAGAGGGTAAAGAACCATGTAAAAATACAAGTGTTCATTGATCTTTAATTTTCTTCATATATGATCAAGGTTGAGAATTAATTATTGAGTAGATAAAACTCCAATAGGTTTTGGAGGTTTTTTTAAAGGGAAATGAAAATGTAAAGGATATTATACACTGATTCATCCCTCATTCTTAGTGGCGAAACTCGATCCTAGGAACATCAAAGGGTAATGGATGAAGAATGCACTTCTTATTGAAGAAATGAAAAAAATTTACTTGGTTAATTCTATTTATTTTTCGTCATGTACTTCATGACTCTTGTACTCTATTTATAGAGAAATATCTACATCATTATATGTTAATAAGTGAATCATAAGATAAATTATTTGATGGAATTCTCACTAAATATTATACCCTAAAAATGTGAATTTGGGATTTGTATTGTACCTTATGACTACATATATGAACCATATGATTGCATATCTAATCATTACGACTATATAACTAAAGTATTTTAATATTTCTCTAAACCTTATACACTTTTTATAAAAATTATGCTTTGAATTCCTGAACCTTATGAGTTTTTCTCAATATTACATGTTTTTTATCTCAACCTTTCAGGATAAACTTATATGATTTTTGGGAAATTATTGAACCTTATGAAAATTATTTAACATTATGAGGATATTATATCCTATGAAAATATCAATCCATAAAAGTATATTGTTTTCAAAAAAAATAAAAAAATGTTATGTTTTACTTATATTTTTCTTTTTCATCCATTGCATAATCATATGGATTATTTTTCATAATTTATTAATTATTTTGATTCTATGAAAATTACATTAGAAGTGTTTCATGATTGATTAAAAAAGGATCACATGGGTAGATGTGTACATAACTCTACATGATATATACTTATATCATTAAATTGAAAATTTAAATTTTCATGGTACTTGTAAAAATTTGTTAAGTTTAATTCACTTGGAACTATACAATATATTTAAGTATAATGATAAATAAATATTGAAAAGAACCATTTACAAAAAAGTAATTATTTGATATTTTAATGATTGTGTCTATATAGTTGTTTTTTATAGATTATTAATGATGCTTCCAACTCAGATGTAGTTCATTAGGAAGTGAAAATTATTGTTTATATTTTTCTAATTAAAATTGAAATGGGTAATATTTAGGATGTTTCGTTACAATAGATATCATCATTTGAGATCCGTTATAAATGAAGAAACTCTATAAATAGAGTATGATTGAACTAATATAATAGATCTAAAATATCCTAAAAAATGTCATGTGCTTTACACATGAAAATTCTACTCCTACTATGTGATCCTTTTTTGCTAAACTTAATAAATAAATTCTATACTAACAAGGAGATCAAAGTTGATTCTTCCTCAATAATAATAGATTCATTTCTATATATGGTTGGTATAGTTTATATTTTTCCTATATTTTCTGTAGTCGTTTATTCATAAAATATTTTCTATGTGAATTAAATTTTTATACTTTTTTATTTATAAATATTATATTAGTGTTGAGTCATACTGGCCATCAAATAGTACCTTGAATTGCATCAGATCAGTTTGCTCTACTGAAACGAGGGGGGTGAATCTATGCCAAACAATTTTTAAAACTTATTTACAATTAAAATTTAACCTATAAAGCCTGGTAAATTTTGATTCAATCAAATTTTAATTACAAATCTCACTCATGTATGAAATAAATAAAATAACAAATAACATGAGGATTTTTTAAGTTTCACCCCCTTCTCGGGAAACCTACTCCGAGTCATGGTTGTTTACTCCTCGCAATAATGAATTCTATACAATAAGTACCACAAATATAAGCTTATAGTGTTTTCCTAAAATCACACTTAGCTAGTATAATTTATACTAGACTATGAAGTTTTGTACATCCTTTATATAGAACATGTAAACATAATGAGAAATGACATCATGATATATCAATTGCTTCAGTATCTAAATATGTAGATCCCCTAGATGACTCTTCATAACTATTCAAGAACATCTTATCACTTTATATATATCCTAATGTAGAGATACTTCTCAATTTCAGACTCATATTAACTCACTAAATACTCAATATACAATTGATGTAGTAAATTATATATAAACTATGGATTTAGGTTCACTATTCATCTGACACTATTTTCTTAACTTTATCGATATATAGGAGTTCAACATTCTCTTTCTTTGAAATCTCCTAATATTATGGAATCTCATAATTCATGAATTAATTTTAATTCTATTATTTCAATTTCAATCTCATAATTATTTATTATTCTCTCAATAGAATAATAAGACACAATCCTCTAATTTCTATATTCGGGTACAGTTGAAAAAATCAACTGGAATCTCTAAAATATTCTCAACATTTAATAAAATATAATCTATAAAAAATATTTACCTTAAACCCTTTACATTATCGATAGATCAATATAATATCATTCTATAATCTTCATCAGCCTTGATAATATTTAAAATAATTAAAAAATAGTGAATTTTAAAATTTTAATAATACCCATTTATTTTTCATTATTGAAAAAATCTCAATTTCTAACTTCTTAAAACTTCTATTACAAAAAATAAAATTTTGAAAATAACTCAACAGCTCAAATACTCATCCAATAAAAACATAACGATAATCACTATAATTGTATATGTAAATGATTATTCTAACTCTATGATTCCAAAGAATCTTCACATTACCATTCTAAATTTATTATCTTGATATTCTTCACACACAAATTAATCTCGGATCCACAAATAAACATTTCAGATAAATCAGCTAAAAAATAAAATAATTTTGATCACTAATCACTATTTTTGAAATCACATTTGAAATAACATGAATAAAATTTCAAATGTGATATTTTACTCTTTGAATAATATCTTGAGAATCATCATATTTTAATTAATTAGAATATACAAACTCTTTAGACTTATATTTTTACATGGCATATGGTTCAATGTGATTCTATCAGGTGATTGTAAAAAATTAATCAATAATATTTTCAAACCACTTATGATGAATATCAAATGTGAGGTGGTGGATGGTCCTCATGAAAAAACCACTAATTGACTATAAGGTACTGGAACAACCGCATAAACAAACCATTGATCGATAGTGAGGTAGTGGATCAACTATATGAACAAAACATTGATTGACTATGAGATAATGGATTGATCACATGTACAAACCAATAATTGACTGGAGTTAGTGGATCAACTATATATAAAAATCCATTACGGTGAATTTAGATCATATAGATTGACCACATGAGCAATATACTAGTCATAAACATACAGGAAACCACATGGATTGACCACATGGATTTACTTCATATACAAGAAATTATGCTAACATCAGGACCACTTTATAGAATCTCTTCATAAATATTTTAGACTATTGAACCAATCTCAAAAACATTTCAAAAAGATTATCAATATCTCATGAACCTCAAAAACATGATTGTTAAAAAATACATACTAATCAACATTTTTTATCAACAAGTCCAAAGGAACATTAATCACCCCCTTCTTGATTTATTTAAAAAATCACTCAACTCTTCAATATAATCGTGGATCTATTTGAGAACTGATCAAAAAATGGGACTCAACATATTAAAACCTACCTATTATGAGAATTCATTGACCAAAAAACTAGATAGACTTACGTTTTTATGAGAATTAATTGCCTCAGTGATAATAATTTGTGTTCTAATGACTTAAATGAACTCTCCCTTAATGCATACATCCATATATCACAATCATAATACACTATCAAATCCTCTATTAATCATTATCCACATCATTCGATGAAAACTAGTGATCACTCCTTTTATAAATAATTAAATCCCCTATTGATAGGAATTTTCATCATTATTTCACACCATATATTAATGCAATCCAATTTCCTATGGGGGTAAAATCCACACACCTTCATGTGAGAAGAGAGTCATGAACATGTAGTTTCATCCAACTCAAAATACCTCTATCTTATTATAGATTTTATGAAGATATTTGCATGTTTCATGTAATTAGAAATATATTTCATCTTTATATATCCATTTTACACTTTTTAATTAATGGATGATATCATAAGCCTTTGTATTTGGATATTTAATACGACACTAGGTTTGGTGATAAATTAATTTCACTCTTTTTTAAAAAATAATTAATGGTATTTTAATATAAACCTTTATGTTTTCTGACAATAAAATAATCCATTAAACTGGTTTTCATTCATGAGTTTCTTTCACATACTCTCCCTTAGTTGTGCTAGGTGTTACCAAATTTTAATTATAATATACGAGATCAAACCACCTTTTATAAGGAAGAAGGTTTCTCCTAAAGTAGATCCTTTATCGGTATAGTCACCTACCCAAGCAGCATTAATGATCCTAATCAATTTCAAATATGAATTTCATATTTCCAATACCATGTATGTCGCCATTCCCTTTGTATATATCAACACTTCATTACAAAAAAAAATTACTAGTTTGGGACACATTAAAAATGATCACATAATTTCACTACATAGGTTATGTTTGGTCATGAGGTTATCATATACAATAATATTTCAACTATTCTTTTAAACTCTTTTAAGTCAAACTTGCTTTCATTTTCAGCCTTATTCAACTTTATTCCAACTAAAATAGGACTTGAAACTTCTCTGGATTCCTTTATACCAAACATTCTAGAAACTCTATATAATTCTAATATTATGAAAAAAATATATAATCTAAATTATTCTCAATATATAATACCTATCTTAATTCTCAAAGTGAAGACATTTGAAACTATTCTTTCATTTTCTCCAAAAACTACTCATAACAAATCATATTGTCACTAGAAAATATTATATCATCAACATATATTATTTTAATTATTGAACCAATGGATATACCTTTAATAAAAAAATTTATATCTATATTCCCATTATTTAAGATTATTTTTCTTTAAAAAGATACCATATTTTAAATAATTGGCTATAGGATCCTGGTTAAATCCATATAAGTCATTTTTTAGCCAACAAACATTTTACCTTCAATATCAAGTATAAATCCATCTGTTATTCTATAAACACTTTTCTAAAAGCTTTACCATTAAAAAAGGATAATTTCACATCTATCTTATAGACATTATGAGGTTTAGGTTCATCCAATTCTAAAAACATTCAAATAGTTAACATTCTAGTGGTGAACTTTACCTGATGATTTTAAATTATTGTAGTAGTTGAAGTTAATTTTAAAGTGGATGATATAGACCAATGGTGATAAAGATAAAATTTTAATGGTTAAGAGATCCTTATTGTTTTGGATGTTAAAACGTTATGTCAATAGAGGATACTGAGATTTTTATTTCCAAAGCGAGAGTTTAAGCCATAAAAATCTATAATGTTTTGATTCTTATAGAAATTAATATATATTTAATGTACATATTAAGTGGAATATTAGTATCTAAAAATTTTTAGAATCAACTAATATAAATATATGGTATAGTTTTAGGTGGAGTATGAATTGAACATTCTTGAAAATTCGTTGAAATGAATGATATAATAAAGGGGGAGAAATTCTAATGAAGCTACCCTCAGAGTTTTTATTGAAGAATGGATAAAATGAAAATAGAAATTTCAATAATAAGACACTATCTATATTTATACTAAAGGTGGAGTGATAAAATACATTATAAATCCCTATATTTTATTAAAGTGGTTCTAATTAAATGGATATGTATGATATAGTGTATAATTTTTATTAAAATCCAATGATGGAATATATTTCATCCCAATATTTTTGTGATGGATTCAATTACAATAAGTGTTTTATTTATTGATAGTAAATTATGTAATCCATTAGAATAAATGGTGTGTAAATATTCTTAGACAATAAGTGATATTTCTACGATATCATTGAACAAACTCATTGGGGTATTCATATCTATAACATTCATGACATTAGAGTTTTATGTTGAAAATGATTGATATGGGGGGATTTATATTAGTATAGTGGCTATAGTAAAGTATTTGAGAATTTAAAGAAGACATTATATTTATATATATATCAAGGATATAGATTTTGATATATAAATCATTTAATTGATAACCAAGATGTAGAGAGGTATATTAAACCTCAGATTGATGAAAGGTGTTCTAGAATAATATTGAAGAGAAATGTGTATAATATTTCACGAAATAATTTATACAATAATGGATTTATTTTGGATTGGGGAAGAGGAATTATTTCTTAATAGTGTATATCAGGATGTGATATATGTTATATAATGTTAAAATTAAAGATTTGGAGGATTCAATGTTCTATGAAGTTGGGTGTCGTTCCATAATATATTTTTTAAAAAACAAATAAAAAATGTGTAAGAGTAAATATATAGTATAGGATATATGGTTATTCCATGAATATAAATAACATATCACAAAAGTATCACCTAAGGGTAAATATAATGTTACGTAAGAATATTCATTATGAAAAACTATCATGTTTAAGAATAAACCTAGAACACAACGGAGTGAATGCTTGAGTATCATGTAAAAATGATGTATATTTCACCTTAGAGAAGATGGTCGTACCACAGTGACGACCCCATGGGAAATTAGTGTTTTCCTAAAATGTGAGGGTAGATTTTGTAACACCAAAAAATAGTAGACACTGCTAAAAGTGGTTATATATATAAGGATAGTTTAGATTATTATGGTTTCATCATCCTGGAATTTTACATTATATTTACCCTAATTTTTTGGTTGAATCATATATTATGCTATAATAGAGGTTGTTATGTAAAATTCATGATGAAGTTGAATGGGTTTACGATAAATAGACGATTATAATTCCCTTATTATGAATTTTTAAGAATATAACCAAGATTTAGTTTTCATTTTAAAAGGTAAAAAATTTAGTTCAATAATCTGGTTGTTTTGTCGAACCAATTGGAAGTATTTGACCATAGTTATTAATATAACACATAGTGAATAATTCCAAAATACTATAGGAATGAGATTCAATATTAACCATTGATTAGAGTTTTGGATACATGGAAGAGTTTATAAAATGTTTACTTAATGGTTATTGATGATGTAGAACTATATTTCCATATCAGGTTTTAATTGATGAAAAAGAGAGGAAAGACATGGTGGCAGTTCAATGATAACATATAGTTCATTGAATTAAGATATATCAATTTGGATGGGGATACATTTCTATATTTAGTTGATTGAAGAATTAACAATGAATAAAAACAAATATAATAGCATTAGGGGATTATCTTTCTCCAGAAAGAGGTATTAATGCTATTTAATTCATTAATAAGATAATGAATTTGAATTGAATTTATGTACTCATGCTTATATATTATTTTTAGGATAATTAATATATTGTTTACAATGAGTATATCACATCCAACTTTGATGTTTTGGATGCACAATGATGTGGAGAATAATATAACATATATTTTAGAATGAAATATACATAGTGGATTAGTACCATATAGGGATATGAAAGAGAAATTCATGTATCTAAACTATTTAAGTTTCCATGTTGATAAAATAATGAAGACTCCAAAATTTTAATTCATGAATAAGAATAAGATAGATTGCTCCATTGGTAAGTAGTGATAGTGTAACATCCTAGACCCAAACAGCCACCTGGAAAATGCTAAACAGGTCAAGTGTTACTACCAGAGGTCCACCTCCCCAAATGCCAAGGCTTCCGACTAGCAGCGAGGGTCTAAAGAGGTATAGTGGGGAGGATATAACCTCTCGGAGAATAATAAAGGTGTTGGACTGAGGATAATGTAAAATAATAGACTCTCTAGACTCTAACTAGAACCGCATACTAGAAGCACAAAAATATCAAATAAACAGGAGTAGTGGACTGTGAATGCAACAACATGCTGAAACCACTTGTAACAATGAATAGAATATACAAGTCATGCATCCATTGAAATTAAATATATAAAGGGCCACTAACAGATAACCAACAGTAGCTACAATAAACAAGGTAAGCATGCTGACACAGGAAATAAATAAAAACAAAGTAAACTCTAGCTAGGAATGACCTCAAAGTCAATACCATCTCCATGAGATAGCTAAAATAGTCTAGCACCTAAATCAGATCTCTTTCTTGAACATAAGTACATAATGTCTACGTGTATCCCGAAGGGCCCATGTAGGGCGTGAGAAAAATCTCAGAAGGATACCACCCAATGGTGCATACCTAATATAAGTGTTTAAGAAGAAATTCATTTATATAGAAATCAGTAAATAGTATGATGCACAAATAAACATAAACTCCACCGGTACTCAGCAAACACCATGGAGTTTCACCCACTTTGGCCAATTCCAAAATCTCTATCATGCAACCCGGCACCATGTGGCCCGTAACACCTCAGGTATCAAGTACTGACATCCCGAAGGCACGCCCAAACCAAAGTAACTCAGTGGAATAGTGATTCATGTCCTAAAATAAGTAACTGGAGGAACAAAGATATCTTCCCTCAAATAAAGTGTTCTATCCCATGACCTAAATCACAAAGAAACTTAGCCCCCAAACTGATAGCCTCATTTCTCTCTCTCGAATGCTCATTTCCTTCCACATGGCTTCCTACGACAAGCACCCTCAAACCAAAAGTACCTAATTCCTCCAGAGAAATTTAAACAGGTGAGTAATGTTGTTAGTACCACTTTATCTCTATGGTCCAAGATTTCTATAGGTTGTTCTTCCTAGAGAGGATAATTCTACAGTGGTATAACCTCTGAGTTTAATAAATATAAAGGATCATGTATGTACTTATTCATTATATATACATGGAACACATCATGAACTCAAGATAGGGTTGGTGGGAATGTACATAAATAATATACCATCTGTACTCGATCAAGAATCTTGAAGGGGAAATATAATTAGGGATTATCTTTCCTTTCTTCTTTAATATCATAACCCTATTCTATGGGGAAATTCACATAAACACCTTCCCACTAACATTAAACTCCAAATATCATTAATTATTTTCAACATATTTTTTTCAAATCTAAGATAACTTGATGTGTTGGTTAATAGTTCTAACATTATCTACAATTTCCTTAGCTAGATCAGGTCCTGATAAATTTATTTATCTAAATTAATGTTATTATATTGGAGTTCTTCACATCCCACCATGGAGAACCTCATAAGGGTCCATCTGAATGATTTATTGAAATTTGTTTTTGTAAAAAAATTACTATATGAAGGTTTTGATCCCAAAAACCCCTTAATTCCAGAGAGAATGATCTCAACATATCCTTCAATGTTTGAATGGCTATATCATAATAATCATATATCTGAGGATAATTAGTTTTTTTGAAACTCAACATTGTACCCAGAGTATGTTGAATACATCTCTCAAACTTTGAGGTGAAACTCAAATCCCAATATGATACAATATAATAAGGTACAGCATTCATCCTTACCACTCCATTAATGTATATTATGAAAATATGATAAAGAGAAAAATATTCTCTAATAGTAAGGAATTTTGATGAATTTTTAAGATGACCAACTACAAAACAAATAGCATTAAGTCATTTAGTTGTTCTGGGGAGTTCCACAACAAAATATAGGGTGATGTTTTCCCATTTCCATTATCTTTTGGGTAATGGATATAACATCCCCTTAGACTTCTGTCTCTCACCATTACCTTACTGACATACAAAGAACCAATATACATACATGGAAATATCTCTCTTCATTTCATCCCACTTGAAATAAACTATCTGGTCTCTATAGATATTTTTACTCCCATGATGAATAGAGAATGATGAACTATAAGCCTCATCCAATAGCTCTTTTAAATATACAATTTAAAGAAAACATAAAAAAATCCTAAACTTTATCATTCCATCATAATCAATTTTGAACGCAAGAAAATTTCTTATCTTCTTTTATAGCTCTAAATCTTCCTTGTGTTCCTCTTTAATATTCACATGGATAGATTATTGAACACTCAATTGAGTAAGATAATATTTCTCCCCTTCTATAAATATTTAAATATACATACTTTGTAAATATATAAATGTTGGATATTTTGTTAACCTAATCATAGATTAACTAGTATGATCCTTTTGACTCTGAGTATCTGTCACCTTATTTTCATTCTTAGGGTGGAAATGTATTGAGTAGTCGTAATCATTAATCAGCTCTAATTATCTTCTTTGGTTCATATTAAACTCATTCTATATGAATATATACATTAAAATTTTATGATCAGTATATATATCACACCTTTCACTATAGAAATAATTTATCAATATATTTAATGAAAAAATTACCCAAGATAACTCCAAATCATGTGTTGGGTTCGGTGGGACTCAATAAGGATGCACAGTCGAGCTCTATGAAGTTAGATTTCCAAGATAGGGTGGAGAGGGAGATTGCGGTGGCTTTCAAATCTCCACCCTGGTTGGTGTTGGATGCGTTTCAGGAGGAGGTGATCCCATCATCTCCACCGGCCTCATTGGGGAACAGGTTATCGTTGTTGGAAGATTGTGACAGTCCCTTGAAAAAGAGGGTTCTAGTGCCAAGGAAGGGGTGTTTTTCAAAGGGCTCTTCTAGACCAGTGACATGCTCGATGGCCCGGGAGGATTTTGGTAGGGTGTTATTCATTCTGAGAATAGATTGCAATGCTTGAAGGGCTGGATGTCTCATTCATTAATGTCAGCTCTGATCATATGGAAAGCGCATGGCTTGGGGGTACAGGCAAAAAGTTCATTCTTGGATGTTGAGGCAAGGATATGTAGATCATCTTTGGTGGTCATTCTGGAACTGAAGTAGGACCATGGAAAGATCATGGATTTTTCTAGGAAGCTGGGGTTCAGTTTCAATCTTCCTAGTCATCCGGTGAACAAGAATATATGGGTTTTTTGGAAGAATCCTCTTCAGGTGGAGATGGTACAGGTGGAAGAGAAGTGTATACTGACGAAGCTCGGGTTCAGTGCTATCGAAGTCTTGTTCTCCTTCATCTATTCCAGCAACGATGTCATGGAATGAAGGAATCTATGGGAGTGTCTCGAAAATTTCTACGTAGCTAGTTTTCCATGGTTTGTTGGAGGGGATTTTAATGCGATTGTGAATGTTTCATAGAAGAAAGGTGGCACAATGTCTTGAAATAATAGTATACTGGATTTTAATGAGTTCATTTCGAGGAAAGGACATTTGAATTTGGGTTTTAGTGGGAACATATTTACCTAGTTTAATAATAGTAGAGGTGGTAATCACATCTGGAGTAGACTGGATAGATGACTTACTAACATTCAAGGTCTTTAGGACTTCTCAAGGACCTCAATTACGCACTTTCCCCGAGCTCTCTCCGATCATACACCGCTGTTGGTGGAGCTGAATCATGGGAGTTCAAATAGTAAGTATTTCTTCTATTCGCTCAATTGGAACTCTATGGATGGGTTCATGAAGATAATGAGGAAGTATTGGGTGCAGGAGATGGATGGTAGATCATGTGTTGGTTTAACCAGGAGACTCAAATAGCTCAAGGGAGACATTATCAAGTTGGTCGCGAATAAAATAGAAGGGGTTGGGTCTGTGGAGGGATTTTAAGAGGAAATTGGCAGGTTGGAAGAGAGGCTTCAACATAGTTGGGACGACTCCTCCTTCATCCTATTAGGTGAAAAACTCTCGTTTCTATCTCAATGTTCGTTAGAGGTGGAGAGGGACTTCAGATAAAGCTCCAGGGTCAGGTGGCTGAAGGAAGGTGACAGAAATAGTGGTTTTCCCCACGCTTTCATGAAGGAGCATCAAAACTTGAAGATCAATTTTAAACATGGGTACGGGTCATTATACTCTGATATAGAGGTCCCTGGTAAGATGTCTTTTGAAAATTTTCAATCTTTGCTTACAAGGGATTGTCCAGGTAATTCTGGGGAGGCGAACTTAGAACTTGAGCAGGGGGTCTTCATGGGTTGTATTTTCAGAATGGTTGATAATGAGGATAATGAATCTTTTAGTTTTGTACCATCTGACAATGAGGTGTGTGAGGTTGTTCACATCATGTAAAGGGAGAGCGCTCCTAACCTGGATGGCTTTCCAGCTTCGTCCTATGTGTCAGTGTAAGATTTTTTGGGGGATGGGGTCATTGATGCGATATAGGACTTCTTTCGGGGGGGTGTCATTGACAGAAGTTCATGTTCCTCCAGGGTGGTTCTGTTACCCAATGTTAAATACCCTTCCACCATTAATCACTATAGGCCAATTTGTCTAGGCAGCACATCATATAAGATTTTATCAAGTGTTTTGTCTAGGAGACTCAGCAATTTTGTTTCGAGAGTCATCTGACAGGATCAACACGAATTCGTCCAAGGTAGGGGTATCTAGGGGGTGGTTGGAGTCGTATAAGAAATGTTGATGAATTTAAATAAGAAATTGGTTGGGTCCAATTTGATAATCCAAGTGGACATGGATAAGTCCTATGATAAACTGGAATGAAGCTTCATCATTAGGGTTATGAGGAAGCTTGGTTTTTAGGAATGGGTGTGTGATCTCTGCTACCATTGTTACTCCTCACCGTGGATCACTATTTCTATTTTGGGGAGGATCACTGGTTTTTTAAAGAATGTGTGGGGGGTGCGCCAGGGGGATCCTTTGTCAATGATGATGTTTATTATTTCTTAGGAATCTATCTCACAATATCTTCACAGAAGCTTGAGGGATTGGGGGTGCTACCTTATCATTCCAAAAGCTCGGATAGATCTTACTCACATATTATGTTTGTGAACAATATACTCATTTTTGTGAATGGTAAGAGATCATCCCCGGTTAATTTTATGCATTTAATGAGGTTATATGGTGAGATCAGTGGTCAACAGATCAATTCTAGGAAGAGCAACATCTTTGTTGCCAATAGATGTTCTAGAAGGAGGAGCAGGTTAATACAAGACATCCTTAGAATGCAGTGGAAACCGATGCTAATGGTTTATCTCGGGGAACCCATTTCTACTGGTCGGGAGATGAAATGATTCTTTGAGGACATCATAAACATAATTCTTTGAAGGATTATGAACTGGAAAAACAAGTTCCTCTCATTTGGAGGCCAAGTGGCATTGATTAATAGTGTGGTTTCTTCTATCCCAATGCATGTTATGTCTGTTATCCCTCCTCCGAATGGGATAATTTATTCTATGGAATAGTTGATGCAAATGTTTTTATGGGATGCCAATTCATCGGGTAGGGCCCATTGGGCTGCATGGAGCCGGGTGACCAAACCAGTAGAGGAGGTAGGGGTCAGTATCAGGGGCATTGTTGTCGCCATGTAGACCATGCAAGCCCGGTTGGAATGGGACTTTATGGATGGGAAATTAATGTGGGCCAGAATTCTTGGTTTGAAATATGGAAGAAATTGGGAGGAGTGGAATAGTAGAAAGCTTTCTAGACTAGGGAAGATAATGGTTTATCATTTGGAAATTCTTCATGAGACTTCTCAATGGCTTGTGGTATGAGGTGAGATTAATTTATGGAGTGAAAACTAGACGGGGCGGAAGTTATTTTTTCCATTGTGTCCTAGACCAGACATGTCGTTTAGGGAGGCCAGCCACTACCCAATGCTGATGGAACTTATTATGAGCCCGGATCAGATGGAACTTTTCAAATAAGTTGTGTTTTATGAGGACGAGGACAGATGTTGTTTCACAAAGTCAAACTCAGGGTATTTTAATGGGTCCTATTATCATGGCCTAAAAGGTTAGGAAGGGGAGTGGGATGAATGGGGATAAATTTATGGTGCAAGGAGGTCCCCATAAAAAAAGTTCTTTCTCGTGTAGAGGGCTCATCACCAAGCAATTCCCATAGAGGATAACATATAGAAGAAAGGAATACAGCTAGCATCTTGATGCTACTATTGCTCTAACCCCCAGGCGAAGATAGTGGTACATCTTTTTATTAGGAGTGAATGGGATTCCTATTTATGGTCGAGTATTGATGTAGGGGGATCTATGATGGAGAGTGCTCATCCATTCAGGGGTTTCTTGTGAATTGGTTTAGGGGAGTGGAGAAGCAGGGCATGCAATATAAGAGTAGAGCATCATGGTTACTGTTGTCTTTTGGACTCTCTGGGAGGGCCAGAACAAGGCCAGGATAGTGGTGCGTCTGACGGTCTTGTTTCTCCAGGTGCATATGAAGTTGTTGCTGCATGAACTGGGCTCGCTGGTGAAGGGGATTCAGCGCTGTATTCTGTTCGATAATATCACGAATAGCCAAGTTTCTTGTCTGACTCCCCAAGGCTATTGGGTACTATGGAACCCACCATTTAATGGCTTTAAACTCAATGTTGACGGCACTTTGATGGGGGGAATATGCATGGTGGAGGTCTGGTCCGGGAAAAGAATGGTTTAGTTCTAATTACCTTTAGTAGCTTCCATGGTCCGGGGAGTTCGTTGAGTGCCGAAGTAAGAGCCCTACACACGAGTTTAATGTTATGCAAAAGTGTATCTGTGGGGTTATTGGAGGTGGAATATTACTCTAAGGTGTTGATTAGGGACTTACAGGGGAAGGTTAAGCCTCCAGGGAGCATGGCGTACCTTATACGCAGCTGCGCCTCGGATATCGCTAGAGGATGTTCAATTAGGTATATCCATAGAGAGGGGAACTTCATGGCGAACGCTTTGTTTGGAGGGGGTCATCCTGAGGAACCCATGTTGGTCTTTTCTCATTTGGGGTCACTTCCACAAGAATGCATTAGTTTTGTTCTTGGGGACGTGCTTGGGCTTCATCACTTTCAGCCTCCTTGAGTTCTTGTATTAGGGGAAGGGTTTTCCACCATCATTTGTTCAATAAAATAAAAAATCAATTATCATCAAAAAACAAAAAAAACAAAAAAACATCATATTTCTTTCCTTGATGAATTAATATATATTACAAACCCTTCTCCACTATAGTGTAATATAATAATAGGTGCAGTGAATTAATTTCTCTTCAATTCTTTGAAATTTATCACACATTAATCTTTTCAAAGGAACTTTTCCCACTTCTAATTTGACATAGTGAGTAGATTAGACACTCATGACAAATTTTTTAAAATATCTGCCAAAAATAAGAAAAATATGGATCTAAGTTATTATGTTAGTTATGTTACAATGTTCAATATCTTCTATCTTTTATAGATCCATAGATATACCCTCACATGAGATTATATGACCCCAAAATGAAACTTTTTCTAGCCAAAATTCACACTTCATACTTTTTATTATTCCATAGGGTCTTCAGTATAATCCTCAAGTGATATTAATAAACTTACTTGAACATTGAATATATAATAATATCTTATATAAATACATCCACAAAATTATAAAGGTAATATCTAAATACAAGATTTATTAAATTCAATAAGATAAAGGGGGAATTAGTAAGACCAAATAGAATTACTATATATTCATAGTGTTCATACCTTGTATAGAATTTTTTTCATGGGTATATCTTCCTTTGTGCCCTTAAATTAATGATATGTAGAATGAGGATCAATCTTGGAAAAGAATTGATCTCCACACAATTGATTATACAAGTCATCAATACGAGGTAGAGGATACCAATTCTTGATTTTGATCTGGTTAAGTTCCAAATAATAAATACAAGGTCACATTGATCCATATTTATTGTTAAAAAAAGAATAATTTCACCCCAAGGTGATTAATGCTGGATAAATCCATTTTGAAGATTCTCACAGAGTTTCTAATTTAATTCCTTCTACTCAATTGGGAACATTCTATATAGAGTCTTTGAAATTGGTGTAGCACTATGTGTGAGTTCTATTGAGAAATCAACTTAACTATTCGGTGGAAAATTAGGAACATATTCCAGATATATACTAAGAAACTCCTAAACTGCAGTAATAGCATCAATGTTGAGTTTCTCCATAACCATCTAAGATAAACACCCCTTTTTAATAAGAATAAAGACTCATACTATGGAAGTGATTTCCATCAAAGGTTCATATTTATCATCTTGTTGATAAATGATCATAGTTTTGTTTGGAATATTAAATATGAATTCCCTTCCTAAGAATTTTATGTGGTATTTATGTAAATAATGAAAATACATGCCAAAGATAATGTCAAATTCAACTAGAGGGAGAATAACAAGATTTGAAGGAACCACATTCCCACAAACATCAACTGAAAAAAAAACATAAACATGATATGAGATCATCCTACCATTAGGGATTTTCACTAATAATTCAATATCTAGTTTTGGGGATGGAATTTTATACCCTTATAAAATTCCTCAAATATAAAAGAGTGGGTGGATCCATAGTTAAATAAGGAATTATCAATTCTAGAGTGGATGATAAGTGTACCTTTCCCCATGTTGTTATTGTACCCCTCATCATGAATAGTGATCTCATGAAATATTCCTTTTCCTATAGGATTAAGAGGTTGATGACATCAATCACCATCGTTAACTTTCATATTTGATCACTAGTTAGCATAATACCCATAATCATTTCATTTGAAACACTGGATTTTTGGTGGTGCATTATATGAAGGTTTCTATCAATACATATCATTATCTATCTTCTTCTCATAACTTTGGAATTTTATTTCCCAATGACCTTACATTTCACACATAAAACATTTACCAGCACCCATATGTAAATTTCCCCATGTTTCTCTCCACGCTTCAAGTATAAAGGAAAGTTCATCTTATTCTCTCCGTGTTTTTTATAATTTCCGCTGAATTTTATCTCTCTTTTCTTATCAAAACCATGAGATTAATGTGTATCTCCAATCTCAATTTTCATATTGATATCACATAAAATTATTTCATCATAGAATCTTAATTCCCTTATAAAAAATACCTTAAGAGACTTGGTTTTAAGCCGCTAAATAATTCACCAACCTTACTTTTTGTTTGGATGATAATACAAGAATCATGCCTTGTAAGTCCTTTAAAATATTCCTTACTAGGTACCAATAGATTCATCATATTTCTTCTTTAGCTCAAGGATTTCCTTCCCCATTTTTATAAGAAGAATAAAATTAATGTACTCATTGGAAAATATACACTAAAACTCATCCATCTCCATGGAGTCAATTATTTCCTATTGTAACATATTCCTTAAAAGATTAAAAAATTGATCTTCATCACTTTTTAAATGATAGATATACAAAATGAATTGTTAATTATTTAAACAATATAGAATAGAAAATATCTTTTCAATAATACTAATCTATTACTCAGAAACCAGTGGATCAGTGAACCCACTAAAATAAGGTAGACATTGTCTTATGAAGAACTTAAAAAAATGTTGCTCTCTCATTTTCTCATTTAAATTATCATCTTGATTCATATCTTGAGAACATTTTGTTAGCATAGAAATAAGAATTTTCCTTCCACATCCTATAAAATATGGTTTATCATGAGGAAAATATTTTTTTCATTACATTCATCGTTAAAATATTTAATTCAGGTTCTATCCATTTATTAAAACCCAAAAATAATGTATGGCAAACAATAATCATAATAAAAAACAATATAATTAGTAAAAATCATTTATATGATGTCTAAATCGTGAAACTTTATTTTAAATATATAATAGCTTATGTTTTACCTAGTTCATTAATTATTATTATCTATTCAAACCTGTCATCATGGTTCATAAAGAAAATGTTAATTTAATGAATCATATCCCCAGGGAGTGTCAAACATGGTGCATAGTAACGTAACACTCACTATTACCCATAATAAAGGCTAAAATATTCTCAATCAACTCTGTTTAGGGTTATCATGCTTAATTTAATCTATTCCAAAACCATTTCCAATTGTATTATCTATATAGGTACGTTTTTCTAAGAAAACATCACTATTTTACTTACCATCACATAGGACATTCTCCATTACATAGGATTATCCTAAAGGTTCCTACTAATGTTTTCTCATCCTAGTATCTAAAGGTAACTAAACCTTTCTCTTATACCAAATACAGAAACACATACTTTTCATACATAGATATCACATATTAATATATAAATATTCATTACCTAACATAATAATCCATGCCATAATCATATTGATCTAGTGCATTTGGAAACATGGATACATAGAAAATTGGTTTATAAGTAAACCACATATTATCCCACAAATTTCATCATAACTATCACACTTCTCATATATAGAAAAATTAATAAATTTATTTATAATCTAGTAAAAGGAAACATAATAAAGAGTAATATAAAATGATCAGTAAGGGTAAAAAAGAGAGATATCAATGAGAACGTAAATATAATAGGATCATAAGGGTTTGAGAACATTATCATAAAATTGAATACCATACCATACATATCATATATCAAAATCTTGAGTCCTAGAATAAATATTAATAGTTCATAAGACATGAATCACAAAGTTGTTAGAGAACCTAATCTATGAGATAATAATTTTTCATAAGACATTGACTAGTGGTATACATATAAGAATATAAAATCACTTATTTATTAGTCAAGGACCATTTTTAATACTAGAATAGTGGATTTATTTCACTACCCAAACCAATGTAGTATTCAAGGCCACTCTCAAGACTATCATAGTGGAATATTTCCCTTACTAAACTAGGGTTACACCTCATTCCAGTCCGATTTATCACATAGGATATCCATATTTACCAAATGAATTGTAGGGCTATAAGATTTCAGACCCACCCACCACATTTTTAAAATAATATGTATTTGTTCCACAAGATCATAAGATAATAATCATATCATAACCCATTAAAAATAAATATCTTTGTAACACCCCGAAGTTTTATGAAAAATATTATTTTAATTTCATTAATGTCTTGTGTTGTATTCTACACCAAGATTACCTTGCGCTATACGCAACACCGTATTAGCTTGCAGTATACGCAACACTATTCTTGGATCGTGTTACATAAAATTTTGATAATAGTTATTCTACGCAACATTGAGTATATATATATATATATTAAATGTATAAATGAAATATGGTTGGATTCTGTTATACGAAACAACGAAGGATTATTTCACAACACGCAACCCTGACTTGGCTTGCATTACACGCAATCGCGACCTTCTTCGATAGCGTGTGTTGTACGCAATACCGGGTTTTAATAAACAATGATATATTATTATAATATTGTCATGAACTAGCCGTTATGAATAGTATTAACGAAATTTTGAATTTTATAACATTAATATTCATCTTACACATTTTCTAGAACATGGTATAAGAACAAAATAAATATTTCGGGTAAAATAAGTATTTTTCAAAAAATGCAGTTTTGCCGCCTTTTGATGGCGCACCCACTTTAAATCTAGTTTTTGACATGTTTATATGTTCAATTTGACAAAATAATATTCTTCTTTTGAATCAGGATGTAAAAATTTACATTGGATAATGTTTTGATATTTTTCCGATAACTTTCATATTTTAATGAATAGTAAAAACACGCTATATTTTAATTAAAAACAACTTTTTTCATCATAATATCTTATGTGGTTAAATTATAATATTGAATGGTTTTAAAGTATAAATAGAATATATTTTTACCATTTAATATAATGTAAGTCATTAGCATTGATTTTACCTTGAATTTGTAGGTTAAATGAATTCCATCTTTTGCAATGTTTTAAAGAAAAACCCGTTTTTATTCGACAACGGGATTAATTTTAATTTAATTTATGCAACTTCTATGTATTGAATTTTAAAAAATGGATTCCATATTTGGAATCAGTGGGTCCAAATTATGTTAATAGACTACTTTTTATTTTTGGGAATTATGAATAGTAACTATGGTAAATTTTATTTACCATAGTTAAAGGTAAATCAGGTAATTAAGGGTAAATATAATATTATAAAATTACCCTAAAACATGCCAAAATTCTATTTTATGGCTAAAAGTAAACCCATATCAACTAAGGGTCGGATTAGATTCATTTTATGGACTTTTGACCATGAAAATAATTTAATTATTATTAAAACCAAAGAAAGTGACAACATGTCACTCTATTAAATCTTATAAGTATAATAATTTTAACTTAGTGATAAACATAATAAAACTGCGAACATGAATAGTCTCCAGAAAGCTAACAAAATTATATACATCATGAGAATTTATTTATAATTTTTTGGGATTAAATAATTTAATTTATTAATGACACAATGATGATGCAGTAATTATCTTATTAATGAAATATTGACATAATTGATGTTATAAAAACCAAAATAAATGTAATTGGGACTTTTTTATGAATCCCACTAATTTTATAGGTTACTATGATATATTAGTGTTGATATAATCAACTTGGTTCGAACATATAATTCTGTTATGACTTTCACAAAAATCATATATCAAATAGTGTTAAAATTGACACAAAATAGTTTTTAAATCAAATATTATATTATTAATTGTTATTTTATTCCTAAAAATCTAAGGTTCGGCCAAATGACTTAGATAAGGATATATATGTTAATAATAAAAAATTTGGGGTTCTTTTGGCATGTTATAGTAAGTGTATTAACCATATAGTGTAAGAAAACAAAAGACACGGTAAAAGTTAAATTATTTAACTTAGGGTTAAATATAATTAATAAGGTTAAAATAATAACCTAAACTTTTCTAAATCTTACTGGTTGATAGGATTTCGACCCATCCCCACTTTAGCTTCGAAATAATACCCTTTGGAACTATTATAAACCGATTTTGACTTTAATATAAAATAATATTTTGAGATATTCCTAAGGTGCCCCTCTCCTCCCTTATAAAAGGACACCTCCTCCCCCTCCTCCTCACACCAATTTGAGCACTCAAGCTCGGCCAACCCCTGCCATTCTCTCCTCTCCACTTCCCTAGAATAATCCTAGAGGTCCTGGTCTTCTTCAAAGACCAATATTAGTTCCCTAAGTGGAGGATTCAAAGAGGCGTTCCAAAGAAGAGGAGGTTCGGACACATACGAAGCAAATCGGACCTAAGGTAAGGGAAATATCACAATCTCATTTTTATCCGAGATTGTTTATTCATAAGTATTTACTGGGGTTTATTTTATCATCCACATCCATGTTTCATCAATATGTAATATAATTTCCATCCACCTACAATTGTTTAAATCCATTTTTACCCTTCGGTGAGTTTTTATTAAAGGATATGAAAGGAATATTTTGTCGTTTTTCGTATGAGGTACTTTTTGACTTTTCCGACAAAAGTACGAGAAGAATGTTTTTTTAACTTATACGGAATGAATGGATTTCTAAAAAATTATTTCCAAGAAGCTTCCTTTACAAGTTTTCAAGTTTATTTTTAATCAACTTCTTTTAGTTTTAAATTGTAAGACATGTTAAGAAAGGAAAATGTTTTTGAAGTAGAAAGGATATTTTCCTCAAGAATGGATTTCAAGTGTTTTATCAAAATTATTTTCCATCTAAGATAATAAAGGGTTCTGTTTCTATCCCTATTATTACATGGATTTGATTATGTTGTTATGGAAATATTTTTATGAATTCCTTTATCTTATATGAATTGTTTTATGATATCATGTTGTTTAAGAATACCATTTTTATTACATGGGTTACGCTATGGTGTATGGTTTATGATTATGTGGCACACATAAGAAAGGATTAATTATAAGATGGGTGGGACCTATATCTCCCTCCAATGCATTGGGTAATGATTTTATATCTCATGAGATAGACATGGCTGGAATGGTAGGTTATACCGGTTTAGTGAAACAGGACTGAAACGAGGGTTACTCGATTCAGAAAGGGACTTTGTCCACTAAGATAGTCTTGGAAATGAGTCATGAATAACAAGAAATGATTCTCTATGATTATGTGTGTATTCCACAAAGTTTCATGTTTTATGTTATTCTTAATGGGATTTCATTTCACTAATATGATTTATCCCATGTTATGAAATTATGCTCTCTTTTGCAGGTTAAGATTTCCAAAAGTTATGTTCTTATGAATATGATGTGATTGATTTTTCTTTTGTTTACCCTTACAGAGCATTTGAGCTCAGCCTTTTATGTTTTCTTTTCCCCAGGATATAAAGAAAGGTCTTAGGTTAAAAAAAGGAAGATCTTTATGGGAGATGTTGAAGATCTTTCACCACGATTAGAAGATTTTATTCTGAGTTTCCAAAGACACTAAACTATTACAATCCTTGTGTGTGTGTTTTTGTTATGTACTAAGTATTCCACAAAAGTAATGTAATGTTCAGGTACTTTAAGCTTCGGGTCTCTACAGTTGGTATCAGAGGAAAGGTTTAGTCAACCTTTGGAAACTAGGATGCGAAAACGTTAGTGAGATCCCTAGAGATATTTCTACCGTATGTCTAGGGATGTCCCTAAGGTTAAGTATACGTATAGGTTATAGTACTAGAACTACGCTAACGATCATAGAATTAAACCTAAGATGTTAGATATTGAAGGTACTCCCCCTTTATTATGTTGTTTTCCCTAGCATGATTTTTTCCTCTCACACTATTCTTTTTGGGTTTTAGACGATGGCTGGAACCCGAAGGAACCGTGTTGATCAATGAAATGGACAATGCAATGATTGCCCTCCTGAACAAACAAATGTTATTGGAGATGGAGTGAAAAATCTTATTGCTATACTTACACAAGCTATGAATCATTCTGGACTTCCAAATGAGCAGAGAAGGGAAAAATATTCTATTGAGTCCTTCATGAGGAAACGTCCACCTTCTTTCAGTGGGACTTCCGATCCACTTGTTGCTGAACAATGGATCAGTACCACTGAAAAGATATTTTCAGTTCTTCAATGTTCTGAACATGATAAAGTCATCTTAGCAGTATATCGTTTGGAAGGTGAAGCTGATCAATGGTGGAATGTTATCAATAATACAAGGCCAAGAGATGAAATTGAGTCCATGGAATGGGACGAGTTCAAGAACTTGTTTTTCAGTAAGTACTTACCTCATATTCTTCGAACAATGAGGGAAAAGGAGTTTCTTGAGCTGAAGCAAAAGGATGATGAATCTGTTGGTATATACGAAGCGAATTTTACAAGACTTGCAAGGTATGCATATGGCATTATCATCCAACCTGAAAGTAAAGTTGATCGATTTTTCAGTGGCTTAAAACCAAGTCTTCGAAGGGCATTAGCTATAAGAGACTTCAGTAGCTATGAAGAAATTGTGCGTTGTGCTATCAAGGTGGAAATGGAAGTTGGTGTTACATATCCATCTCATGTTTTTGACAAGAAACGAAAGATGGAGTTCAAGGAGAAATCTCAGAATAATGGTGAAAAGAAGATGAATTTTTCCTTATGCACAAAGTGTGGAAAGAAGCATGGTGGAGATTGTCTTAAAGGGACTAGAAAATGTTTTAAGTGTGGAAAAGAAGGTCATCGAGAAGCTGAGTGTCGAAGTAATGGAAAAAGGGTTTCTAATGATGTGAATAAAGAAAACACTACAGAGAATGCACCACCAACACTTCAATGCTTCAAGTGCAAGGAAATGGGGCATTATGCTAATAAATGCCCTAATCTAAGGGTTAGTGATGATCAACATGAGCAACAACTGAAGGCAAAGGACAAAGGGAAGTCACATGCGATCACTATTGGCGATGTTGAATATGACAATGATGTGGTGGAATGATTAAGTGTTTATGTAATGGGATTCCAAAATAATGTTGTATCATGTAGTATTGGAATATTTATGTATTGGTCTAATGTGGTATTCAAAGTGATTGATATATTTTTTGGAAATAAGATGATATGCGCATAATGAAGGAAAACGAGAAAATGAAATGTTTAATAGTATTCATGAGCTCATGATTGATATAAGGACTAAGTGATATCATGGTTTGAGTATATAGAATTTTGAGGATTTTGGTATGTGAAAAGTGTTAACTTTTAACTGCATTCAAGTTTTCACTATGGTTCAATGGGTATTCAAGATAATACATTATTAAGGACTTTGAATGTTTGGAATGTGACCAAAAAAACATATCTTATGATATATGGGGATCAATGATGGTATTAAATCTCTGGTAATCGTTTTCACTATGTTATGAGAGTGGACTGCAGTATTATGGATAAGCCTAAATATTGAAATGGATTATGTTGGAAATAAGTGAGTATTGTTTAAGGATAGAAGTTTTTTTCGATATTATTGATGGGATGTTATAGTAATGTAGTTTTAGAAAAAGGACAACCTGCAGGACGGGCGACAGCTCATCGCTTCGGACAAGGCTGTGGGAATTGAACCCACAACCGAAGTGCGACTGGCCTTTATCGCCTACCACTGGCCTACAGGAAGTCCCTGTTTAGTAGAAGCTAGTTTTATTATATTAAGCAGTATGATATATGAAGTATAAGTCCATTTTAGGAACCATATATGATTAATCTCACTAAATAATGACTTATGTATATTTAATAACTTTTGCTAACCTTTTGTTTGAGAAAAATGGAATGACCTGTCATACTAACACTTCACGAATAACAAATTCAACTTCATTTATTTAAGAGATGAAGTGGAAATTGTTCAAGGCACGAACAACAGTGAGATTGTACCAAAATAATGTAAATATTTATTCTAATTCAAATTATTCAACTTTAGGGAAACGATCTTGAAAACCAAAAATGTTGTCCTAGTGAACTTATATCTGGTTAATCAGATGGTACCTTAGATTGTCCCAAATTTATGGATTTATGATTGCTAGCTTTTCCATAGCCATGTTCTCTACCACTCTCCATCAGAACATGATGGTTAGATTTCTATTCCATATCCATATTTTCACCTATGTGGATACCCAGTGATTAGTTAACTTGGGTAACAATTACGTTTTATACTTTAGTTTTTAAAGATAAGTTTTGGTATTCCTTTTTACGATGTGGGTTTCTGTCAAAGAAACTTTCAAATAGTAAACCATTTATAACCCCGACGAATTTCGAGGTCGAAATTCATTTTAAGGGGGGTAGAATGTAACACCCCGAGATTTTATGAAAAATATTATTTTAATTTCATTAATGTCTTGTGTTGTATTCTACACCAAGATTACCTTGCGCTATACGCAACACCGTATTAGCTTGCAGTATACGCAACACTATTCTTGGATCGTGTTACATACAATTTTGATAATAGTTATTCTACGCAACATTGAGTATATATATATATATATATTAAATGTATAAATGAAATATGGTTGGATTCTTTTATACGAAACAACGAAGGATTATTTCACAACACGCAACCCTGACTTGGCTTGCATTACACGCAATCGCGACCTTCCTCGATAGCGTGTGTTGTACGCAATACCGGGTTTTAATAAACAATGATATATTATTATAATATTGTCATGAACTAGCCGTTATGAATAGTATTAACTAAATTTTGAATTTTATAACATTATTATTCATCTTACACATTTTCTAGAACATTGTATAAGAACAAAATAAATTTTTCGGGTAAAATAAGTATTTTTCAAAAAATGCAGTTTTGCCGCCTTTTGATGGCGCACCCACTTTAAATCTAGTTTTTGACATGTTTATATGTTAACTTTGACAAAATAAAATTCTTCTTTTGAATCTGGATGTAAAATTTTACATTGGATAAAGTTTTGATATTTTTCCGATAACTTTCATATTTTAATGAATAGTAAAAACACGCTATATTTTAATTAAAAACAACTTTTTTCATCATAATATCTTATGTGGTTAAATTATAATATTTAATGGTTTTAAAGTATAAATAGAATATATTTTTTCCATTTAATATAATTTATGTCATTAGCATTGATTTTACCTTGAATTCGTAGGTTAAATGAATTCCATCTTTTGCAATGTTTTAAAGAAAACCCCGTTTTTATTCGACAACCGGATTAATTTTAATTTAATTTCTGCAACTTCTGTGTATTGAATTTTAAAAAATGGATTCCATATTTGGAATCAGTGGGTCCAAATTATGTTAATAGGCTACTTTTTATTTTTGGGAATTATGAATAGTAACTATGGTAAATTTTATTTACCATAGTTAAAGGTAAATCAGGTAATTAAGGGTAAATATAATATTATAAAATTACCCTAACACATTCCAAAATTCTATTTTATGGCTAAAAGTAAACCCATATCAACTAAGGGTCGGATTAGATTCATTTTATGGACTTTTGACCATGAAAATAATTTAATTATTATTAAAACCAAAGAGAGTGACAACATGTCACTCTCTTAAATCTTATAAGTATAATAATTTTAACTTAGTGATAAACATAATAAAACTTCGAACATGAATAGTCTCCAGAAATCTAAAAACATTATCTACATCATGATAATTTATTTATAATTTTTTGGGATTAAATAATTTAATTTATTAATGACACAATGATGATGCAGTAATTATCTTATTAATGAAATATTGACATAATTGATGTTATAAAAACCAAAATAAATGTAATTTGAGACTTTTTTATGAATCCCACTAATTTTATAGGTTACTATGATATATTAGTGTTGATTTAATCAACTTCGTTCGAACATATAATTCTGTTATGTCTTTCATAAAAATCATATATCAAATAGTGTCAAAATTGACACAAAATAGTGTTTAAATAAAATATTATATTATTAATTGTTATTTTATTCCTAAAAATCTAAGGTTCGGCCAAATGACTTAGATAAGGATATATATGTTAATAATAAACAATTTGGGGTTCTTTTGGCATGTTATAGTAAGTGTATTAACCATATAGTGTAAGAAAACAAAAGACACGGTAAAAGTTAAATTATTTAACTTAGGGTTAAATCTAATTGATAAGGTTAAAATAATAACCTAAACTTGTCTAAATCTTATTGGTTGATAGGATTTCAACCCATCCCCACTTTAGCTTCGAAATAAGACCCTTTGGAACTATTATAAACCGATTTTGACTTTAATATAAAATAATATTTTGAGATATTCCTAAGGTGCCCCTCTCCTCCCTTATAAAAGGACACCTCCTCCCCCTCCTCCTCACACCAATTTGAGCACTCAAGCTCGGCCAACCCCTGCCATTTTCTCCTCTCCACTTCCCTAGAATAATCTTAGAGGTCCTGGTCTTCTTCAAAGACCAATCTTAGTTCCCTATGTGGAGGATTCAAAGAGGCGTTCCAAAGAAGAGGAGGTTCGGACACATACGAAGCAAATCGGACCTAAGGTAAGGGAAATATCACAATCTCATTTTTATCCGAGATTGTTTATTCGTAAGTATTTACTGGGGTGTATTTTATCATCCACATCCATGTTTCATCAATATGTAATATTATTTCCATCCACCTACAATTGTTTAAATCCATTTTTACCCTTCGGTGAGTTTTTATTAAAGGATATGAAAGGAATATTTTGTTGTTTTTCGTACGAGGTACTTTTTGACTTTTCCGAAAAAAAGTACGAGAAGAATGTTTTTTTAACTTATACGGAATGAATGGATTTCTAAAAAATTATTTCCAAGAATCTTCCTTTACAAGTTTTCAAGTTTATTTTTAATCAACTTCTTTTAGTTTTAAATTGTAAGACATGTTAAGAAAGGAAAATGTTTTTGAAGTAGAAAGGATATTTTCCTCAAGAATGGATTTCAAGTGCTTTATCAAAATTATTTTCCATCTAAGATAATAAAGGGTCATGTTTCTATCCCTATTATTTCATGGATTTGATTATGTTGTTATGGAAATATTTTTATGAATTTCTTTATCTTATATGAATTGTTTTATGATATCATGTTGTTTAAGAATCCCATTTTTATTACATGGGTTACGCTATGATGTATGGTTTATGATTATGTGGCACACATAAGAAAGGATTCATTAAAAGATGGGTGGGACCTATATCTCCCTCCAATGCATTGGGTAAAGATTTTATATCTCATGAGATAGACATGGCTGGAATGGTAGGTTATACCGGTTCAGTGAAACAGAACTGAAACGAGGGTTACTCGATTCAGAAAGGGACTTTGTCCACTAAGATAGTCTTGGCAATGAGTCATGACTAAGAAGAAATGATTCTCTATGATTATGTGTGTATGCCACAAAGTTTCATGTTTTATGTTATGCTTAATGGGATTTCATTTCACTAATATGATTTATCCCATGTTATGAAATTATGCTCTCTTTTGCAGGTTATGATTTCCAAAAGTTATGTTCTTATGAATATGATGTGATTGATTTTTCTTTTGTTTGCCCTTACTGAGCATTTGAGCTCACCCTTTTATGTTTTCTTTTCCCCAGGATATAAAGAAAGGTCTTAGGTTAAAAAAAGGAAGATAGTTATGGGAGATGTTGAAGATCTTTCACCACGATTAGAATATTTTATTCCGAGTTTCCAAAGAAACTAAACTATTATGATCCTTGTGTGTGTGTTTTTGTTATGTACTAAGTATTCCGCAAAAGTAATGTAATGTTCATGTACGTTAAGCTTCAGGTCTCTACAATCTTTCATAAACATATAATCATGCAATAACTTGTGAAAACGAAATGGTCTTCATAAACATCTTATCAACGCAATCATAAACCATCTAGATAAAGAATAAGGACAGTATCAGTTGGTCATATCCCTCATAAATATTAATTATCATAAAAGGACATCATTTTAGTTTCCTTGGGAAATCATAAAGTAATTTTCAATTTATTTAGTGTTAACTATGGTGGGAAATTTTGTTCATACTATATAAGTTAAACGAAAACACTCTATCCAAAACAGTGTAAAAATTCAAAAAGTTCCACATTTGGAAAACAAAAAAATATTCCATTTAAAACATTCTTATAAAATTAAATTATGTGTAAAAATGAATTTAAATAGTCATAATATAATATTAAAACATTATTTAAAACATTTTAGTGAAAACATGGACATGGAATAAAAAGGATTTTCAACCAAATAGAGATAAAGTCGATTATCCTTAAAAAAGTTATTTTAGTCTCATGAGTATTTAAATAGAGGAAAATGAAATAGAAACATGTATTTTATATAAATAAATAAAGTTTAATAAAGTTATTGAGTTTATTATGAGTTATATCATTGTATTTCTTCATTGGAAAACTTAATCACAAATGATCTCGATGAACAATGAGATTATAACATTAAACCCTTACCTCAAGTATGAATTACTTATTACATGTTTAGACCTCCTATATAATAAAATATATTTATTATAAATCTACTAAATACCCATAATAATTTATATAATACTATTAATGAAATACTTATATCCTTTTATCATCCATTTATTAATAATTATTTATTAAAATCACTATTCTGTGTGATAACAACTTTTTTTCATATATATTTTGGTTCTGTAGTTTTGGTCCTTATACTTTGATCAAGTTTCCAGAATATAAATAATTCTAATAATCATATTAATATCATATATATTCATTATATAAATATTTATATTCTTCTATAAATTTTATATATAGATAAATTAATTACACCGTTCATGGAGATGGTAGGTCATACGTATGAATGAACGCTGTTTTCATTTTTTGAAGTGTGAAAAAAATAGAAAGGTAAATAATAATTCACCCTTATAGAATAATTATTATATAATATATATAATATATATTATTTAAATCGATAATTATTACCATACCTGTAAAAATTAAAAAAAAATATGAATCACATCTCTTCATAGAGGTGGTAGTCATCAAGTACGCATGAGCAACATTATCGTTTTCCAACAGATTGGAAAATAAGAAGGTAGATATTATATTATAATTTTAGAAGTAAAATAATTTCATAAATATCATATATATATACAGAACACATCATTATATCTAGCTATGAGAGGTGGTGATGGAAAATAAATTATAACGGTTCACAATACAGTAGTCCACCATACACACAATTGATAGTTTCGTTTCCCACTAGATTCAAGAAGAGGTGGTTATAGTTTGCACCATTAACATAATAACATATAAATATTTTTTATATAATGGTGTTATTATTTTATAAAGGTTGAAGAATATTTTAATTTGTTATAAGATGAAATAAAATGAAAACGCATGGTTATGAACAATATCTCTTATTCAGACAACCTCTTTAAGTTTATACCAAAATCCTTCCTATGGTGGTTTTATGGTAAAAAAAAATGACTCAAGTTCACAATTATTTATGTAATTAAAAAAAAATTAATAGTATTTCAGGACCCAAAAGTCTATTTAAGTTTGAATAGAATAGGATAAAATGTCCTTTTATAATTGGGGGAGCGGACCCACATGGAATTTTTGAATAGAAAAATATATATTAATGTATTATTCTCAAAAAATGGAAAATAAATTGACCATTAAAGAATATTATATGATATAAAGTTTAAATATATCTATATAATATAATTTAGAATTTTTTGGGTTATTTAAACCCTTATCTCCTTAGTTTAACCATCTAGAAAACCTGTTTTAAACTTAATCATGGGAACATGTTGTTACTATTTTTACAATTAATTTTTGCCAATAAATAATTTGTCCTAATAGAAAATATTAATTAGTTTGATTATAAATATTTATTCCATTTTATCAAATTAAATTCACATAATTGCAATAATTTAATTTAAAATTAAACTTGTAAACATGATTAAAAATCTATTTTACAATGAAAACATTTCATAAGTATAAAAGTTTTTTAATTAAATTTAATTATAAATTTGATTATAATGATATAAAATAGACTAATAAGAATATAATTTAGGTAATTTTAAATTTAAAACCATTTTAAAAAAAATTAACTTTTTAAATGCTTTAAATTAAAAGATAATTTTTTATAAAAATTAGTCTTTTTCATTATTCATTGAAAAATTAATCTTTTCATAAAATTATAAAAAATTAAATCTAATATAATTTTGAAATTTTCATTTTAAAAATAATTTTATTTTTTTAATATATTTTATAAAAGTGTAAAGAATAATTACATTATTTTCTCACAAAAATAATTCAAAACAATTTTAAGTAATAAATATAATTTCTAAATATATATAGAAATTACTAGAAAATATATTTTATTTAGCTAAAGATTTTATAAATATTTTTAAAAAAAGATTATTAATATTTTTACCACCAATTTAATGAATAGGTTATAAAGGTATCCTATATTATGGTTCATTTAAAATCGGGGTTGCGTGTATTAAAGAGATTAAAATTATTTAGAAAGAAATATAACATAAAATCTTAGGGTGATACAGGTAAGAAATTAATTATTATAATTATTATATATTTTACTATTTAGTTTTTAATAAGTAGTTTTCCCTATTTTAAAACCTAGTTTTTATACAAGTTATTTACTTTTCATAATATTAGAGATATATTGGCTCTAAAATTATCTATATATGTTTTTTTATAGATAAATAGAATGTTAATTTTTCAATTGGGTATTAAATAAATAATTTTAGAGGGGAGATTTTATTTCCAATATATTGTTAATAAAATTCCAATGTTCCTCATTGCAGGGAGATATGTTATGAGAAATTAGATTTTTCATAAACTATAGATGATAAGGAGGAAATTATAATAGAGTACATACACATCATACCATATTTCATTGATGTTTTTCCTAATGAATTTCATGACCGTACCGTAGTGGAGAGGTAAAATTCCATATCAATATCTTTCATGATGAAAAAACCCTATATAAACCACAAAATCATATAGATTAAAATAATTAATGGATATGAAAAATTAAATACATTAGTTGTTGCGTAGGGAATTTATTTGACTGATTATTTCACCTTGAAGAGTATATGTTTCACATTATAAGGATTATGGGTCCATAAGGTTTTGAATTGACTATAGAGTGATCAAAAATATTATTATAATGAAAATGAACTTTTTACAATTTATTGATTAATTATTTGACCAACATTGAGAATATGGATATTTTATTAAAAAAATATCTTCATTCATGGTAACATACGAAAAGTGAAAAAAATTGGACATACAAAAGAAAAACATTTTATCGCCCATTTTCTAACACTCCTTTATTAAAATCACTGTTATGGGTGATATCTTCTTCGTTCTTCATGTTTGTTCTGCTTCAGTAGTTTTGGTCCTTATATTTTGATCATGGTTAAATCATATTAAAAATGATAATAATGATATAAATTTCATATGTATTAATTATATACATATTTATAGTCATTTATAAAATTTATATATATGTATATAAATTAATTACACTGTTCATGGTGATGGTAGGTAGTACGTACGCATAATTGTTATTTTTATTTTTTTGAAAGATGAAATGGAAAAAAGGTAAATATTAATTCATATTTACATGATATTTATTATATTATATATATCATATATATTCATAAAATTAATCCTCATTATCATCCAAGTAAAATATATATGAATAATGAATTGCATTGCTTTGTGGAGACTATATCCCACACGTACGTAAGAGCGACGTTAACATTTCCCAAAGGATTGGACGGTAAAAAGGTAGGAATGATAATATAATTAAAAAAGTATAATTTTTTCATAAATATAATATATCAATATTAAACCCATCATAATAACCATCCCTAAAATCTGGTGATTAAAAATGAATTGTATCGCTACATGGAGACGGTAGGCCATATGTACACAAGTGCGATACTTTTGCTTCTCATTTTATAATAAAGAGGGTGTATAATGGTGTATTAAAAATAATAATAACATTTAAAAATATTTATCATACTGAATAAATTATTTTATGATAAAAAAAATATTAATATTGTTTAATAAGAGTAGAAAATAAAGTGATTTGTTAAGATGATTACCACATCTTGAAAAATCACTCTTTTAGATATACTCTAAAGGCTTCTAGGTTGGTGTTTTGGGAATACCAACACCTATATAATGTGTATATATAATTTTAAAATAGAATTTAGATTTTTTAAAAGCTATAATACTCAAGGTGGTGTAAATATGTGAATTGAGAGGTTCTCTATTATAACTGGGGTGAGGGGGACTTTTTGAATTTCTCAAAAGATTACATATTAATAAATTCATTCTCATTAAAAATTCCACAAAATGTATAGGGATAAGAAGATATGGTATTGTAGGGTTTAAATATAATAAACCAATAGAATTTAGACCAGTTTTGTATCATTTTAAACGTTATCATTTTGATTAACCCTTAGTTAACCAATTTTAATATTAACTATGACAATAAAGTTATCAATATTAAAGTTTGTAATTTTTACATATAAGGTCGATATTGGCCCATAAATGGACATGTTATAAACTTTAAGACCATATAATATCCATATTTTATAATTTCAATATTTTTATTATTTTAAAATAATTAAATAAAATATTATTTCGATAAAATATCATTAATGTCAATTTTGACACCATTCATTTAATTTGAATTTAAATAAATCAATAAAATGGGATATTTCAAATATAATCATTTAAAAATTTCATAAAATTTAATATAGATATATATAAATTCATTGGACTCATTAATTATTTAAAATTGTATTATTTTTTTTATTTTTAAATCACATATTTTATATTTCAATTAATTAGATAAATGTTGTGTCGGCGTTGTGTAGGAATTTAAGTTTTTTTTAATACATAAAAATGATAAATAAATTAAGATCATTAAAATTAGTATATTATTATCAAAATATCCATTTATATTACTTGAATATATATTTTAATACATATCAATGTCCTAACAACTTATTTAATATGTTATTTTGACTTTTCTGGCCTTGCACAAGCATTGCACAAGCATTTGGATAAACCTATTTATATATAGCTAAATAATTATTTTATATGCATAAAAATTATTTATATTACTTAATATGTAATAAAAAATCAATAAAAGAATTATTCAATCTCAAATATTATGTTTACGGTACCAAATTTGACTTTTCTAGCGATGTGCAAGTACTGTGTTGGCACTGAAAATGATTTCCATATTTATCATGGAATAAATTATGATTTATAGTTTTTTGAATTAATTTTGAATGATATTTTTTTCTTATACTTTATTCATTCTATAATTTTCATAATTTTTAATATTATTATAAAGTCTTGGCAATATCATAAAAGATATTGTATTTCATAAAAACTATATTTTTTTACAATTCATCAAAAAATGTAACTTCTTCATAAAAATTTTAAAAAATCATCCAAAGATAAAATTTATTTTATGAGATCAAAAAATAAATTTCATTTCATAAAATTTAATTCCTATAAGTTATAGAAATTAATTTTAATATAAACATCTAAAACTCAACAAAAATCATGATTTAAGAAAAAATCATTTTTTGGTATAAAAATGTTTTTCTCCCAAATTCAACAATAAAATTTATTCCAATGATTTTAATTGCATTATTAATAATATAATACAACCTATTTTAATTTTCAACCTTTTTCTAAATGATGTGGTACTTTTTAAATGTTTTAAAAAAATATAAATTTTTTCAATAAAATTCAGTATTTTTTCACTATTCACTGAAAAATAAATCTTTTCAGAAAAATCCAAAACATTCAACCTAAAATAATTTAAATATGATGGTTTCATAAGTGATATTATTTTTATTAAATAAAATATTTAAATTTTCAATAAATTAATTATAATATTTTCTCACAAAAATCTATAAAATCATTTTTGAAGAAGACGTGTTTTTTAAGCATAAAACAACTTTACTAAAAATTGGGTGATTATTTAATAAGAATTTATCAATACATTTATATTGAGTATGATATTTATATGTGTTACATAAATTAGTTAATTATATATATATACTCCAAATTAATGGATAACTTATAACTACCACATTAAATAATAATATTTTAATATTGTGTTTTGGTTCGTTAAAACTCATTGTTGCGTGTAACACAAGATATCGAAGAAATAAAATTATTTAAAGTGAAATATATTTTAAAATATTGGGATGTTATAGGTATAGTCTCCCCAACATACTATTACATACCCTTGGTACAATTCATTGGCCTTTGACATACGAGGAGGCACACTTGACGCCATGTGGCCAATCGGGTCAGTTTACTTATGAGTGAATCGTGTCCAAGACATAAAAATGATTATGTATTATTATTTTTTGGTTATATAAATTAATTATAGATTTATATTGATTATTAACTCTTATTATCTCATGTATTTCATGATCAAGGTCTATGAACCTTTTGTGACATGTTATTCCTCTAATATTACAATTAAGTATGATATTATATTAAAATTAAATTTATTTGTAAAATTATTTATCCTCTCATAATATGATAAATTAATGGATATATTCAATAATAAATTTTTCGATTTTTGAAAAAATTATAATTTAAATGGTGAATTATAGGTAACAATTTAAAATAATAATTATTTTTATTTTCTAAGTGATTTAGTCTAAAAACAATCCTAATAGGTATATATATGTATAATTTATGTTTTTATAGTATTTAAACTAATCTGAGTTGTTTTGAGTATGTTTGAGTGATTTTTTTTCATTTGAGCATTTATGTATTTTTTTAAATAAATATATTTATTTTTCTTTTTTAAATTGTGAATCATATATAAATTATTGTTTTTAAAATTTATTAGAGATTTATTTTATTAATTTGTGTTTTTCATAGTTAATTTTATAATTAAATAATTGAATTCCTAGAATTTATATATATTTCACGGTGTTCCATAACTATTTTTATAAATTTTACTGATATTGTGTAATTTTAAATGATTATTGATTTAAAATTCCAAATTAATTTTGTTTTTATTATTTATTTATTTTTTTATTTATAAATTTTTGATGTTGAAATATTTTTTGGGTGAATATCAAGTAATTTATATAATTTATTATAATCTAAATGTGTTAAATTATTATTATTATTATCTCTAATAAATACCATAGTAGAGTAAACTACAAGATTCGTGGTGTGGTTTTGAGTCAAAATTCTACTAGATCATGCTTCTTTTTCAGATGATCACTATGATAGATAGCTTTTTTCCAATACTTGCTTTAAACCTAATATTTATCATTTTTTATCTATAATTGGGGGAGAGTATATCTAATACCCCTAATTTTGGGGTGTAATGGTTTTAGTGGATTAAAACATTCAACCATGACTTTGTATCTTGACTTGAGCATTGTTAAAGCATACACCAAATTATTTGTAATTTATATATTGGTTTATTGTGAGTTGGTGTGACTATAGCTATTGTGATTATGTTTTTTTTATGTGCACTATAACATCACAAATTCCACATGCATGTGCCTCATGAGCATTTTGATGATGATTTTGATCACCCTTTACATATTCAAGTGGTATTTGACCCTTATGAATGTATAATGTTTCAATTGGGTATTCGTGTAGATAGTTAGATAGTTGAGAATCATGATATTTAGGTGGTCTTTGACACATCTAACATGATAATTAAACATATTATTTATTGCATTTTTTGTGAGGGTTTCTCTATGAAATTATTATTCCAGTTTATGTAACATAGTTTAATCATTGTTCAATTTATTAATGTTTTGTGTTATTTACACAATCAAGTGGGATGTTAAATTGATGGTTTATGTTTTTTATTTGAATAGATATTTTAAATGTAGGATTAATGTTATAATTATTTTTTAGTCCAGTGATTTTATTTGGGTTTTTGTTTCCATATGTAAAGAAGAGTATTAAATGTATATTCCTTTTAGATCTATAAGAAATCTAAACTACAATATCCTTGATTTTTCAAAGAGGTATGTATAATGAATTTACTATACAAAATATTTTTATTCTATTACTGCACTAAAGTGGCTAAGGAGTGGTTTGGGAGAGTCCATGGTTCTTTTAGAGCCTGGATCCCCAAATTTTTGAGAGAGGTACTGAGCCACATGGTTAGAACATGTGTTAATCATGGTACTCAATCATGCAGGTGATGTAGTAAACTACAGAGGTGTGCATAGTTAGTTATAACCATGCACCATCGGTTTCCCAGTCGTGCAAGGCTTTCTAGTGTGTTGTAAGTGGCTACACAATTTTTCCAAACCATACACCCAGGGATTCACCCTTTGTGACACTTAACCAATATAGGTTCATGTTTAAGAATATAATCTGTAAGACCATGCACCCCTTTAAAAATGGGTAAAATGGCCATTTTTTCATTTCTTCTATAAAAATTCAAAACCCCTCTTGTTCCTCCTCCTCCAGTAGTTAGCCGCATGGGAGCTTCCCCCTCCCCTATTACTTAGGTTTTGGGCCTCCTCTCTATATGATCTCAAATTTCATCATCATCAATTATGTTGGATGTGTATCGGTAAGAGCTCCGCTCCGTCTCTTTATTTTATTGGTTAATATTTCCACCTTCGATGATATTTTGGTTCAAGCTAATATGTCATATTTTTAGTGAATTTGACTATTTTTCTGATTTCACTTATTATACTTCAAATTTGAAGACGATAGTATTTGACAGATTGTCTAACAACCTATGGTAGGTTGTCTAGTACTTTTCTCTAAATCCAAGTCATTTTTTAACATGTCTTCTTCTTCCCCACACCAGGAATTTTGATTATTTCATTAAAATTAATATTTTCCTTATTATAAATTGTTATATATTTTATAAATTCCCAATGTACCCTTGTTTATGGTTGAAGGTCCCTCGCATTGACAAGTTCCAACCCTTAGGGTGTGGTCAAGAAATTCCCCTTGAATTATTAAATGTTCATATGGAAAAACTACCTTCTAAGTGGTCTGGGCTTGATCCTTAAATGAAATGACTACTTTAAATTAGATATACCACTTCATTTGATTACCATATGCATAAGGGTTGTTCCCCTTAGTTAAATGGTAGGTTAAATGAATTATAATTCATCCTTGGATGGTATTAAAGAATGATCAACCCTATTTTAAAATTTTGATATATCAGCATGGTTTCCCATATATTTATGATACTCAGGAAAGGAGACTCGTATATATATAATCCTCTAGCATGTTGTCTTATATATGTGTGATCTAAGGACATGGATTACCTTGTAAATGTGAAATATAGGCATGTCATCCCATGTAAATGTACAGGCATGGATTCCCATGTAAATGTGATCTATGGGCATGATGTCATATGTAAATGTGATATAAGGGAATGGAGTCCCAACTGAAATGTGATGTATGAGAATGAAGTCCCAACTTAGATATAATAATTAGGCATAGTTTCCCATATTGTGATACATAGGATGGAATAGACATTTAATTCCTGAAACCTGGTTATGGAATCCTCTGTCATACTATGTGGCTGATACTACTATCCATGGATGCTTGAGTTACACCTCGAGTTCTTTCTAGTAGTAGTATTTATAAATAGGGAAATAAACATAACTACACATATAGACCACATATATATATAAAATTATATATATATATATATATATATATATATATTCACACATATCTATATATATATATATACATATATTCACTTATTCATAGATATCTCGTCTTAGGCTAAAGAAGGTAGTGTTATCCTAGTGTCCTTTGGGAACTAGAGCTGACCCATTTATAATTTATATTTTTATACATGCATAATTTCAATTTTATAAGCACCAGCTGGATTTTACTAAACACTATTGGTGGTGGCCCACTGATTGTATCTCACACCCTATTTTGGCCACCCATTGGTACCCGAATTGATATTATGGATGCAACAAGGAAAAAATGGAAGTGTCCGGTTGTCGATGCTTTATTTTCTACTTAGGATGGACTACAGGAGAAAAGGACCAGGTTTATTCACACGATGCTAGTGGTGATAGTTTTTATTATTTTTTCATTTTTTTTATAGCATGATGTATATTATTGAACCCATGTTACATTTTTTATATCATGTGACATGAGCATCATTTTTTATATTACATCGCTTTAACATCACCAGTTTATTATATCTTGATGAATTATTATTCTAATGATGTTTATATATTACTATTTTCACTACATATAATTATTTTATACTGTTGGGTTTCACTCTGTTCAGGAGAGTATTGTATCCCCATCATACCATTATAGACCCTCACTTCTAATCAGTAGCCTTTGGCATATGGGGAAGCTATCTTGAGTCCATGTGGCCATCTGGGTTTTGTAACTTAGGAGTTAACTAGACCTGGGAATCTATAAAGTGGTATTTGATCATTTTCCTTTTTTTTCTTACTATTTGTGTATTACACCGGAGACAAGTAATGTTTTGAAATTTGTAAATGATCTTGTGCCTAACAGTAGCGAAACAATGAATAGGGTGAGTCCAAATTACCTGGGTTGGGATAATGTTGTTTTGGATAGTGCCTATTAAAATTGTGCTAATTTCACTATTGGGTGATGTGCATGACTTGTGAGGTTATTATTATTATTATTATGGATTCTTCTTTACCTTGGCCCAATTAGGCAAGGAGGTATCATCTGATCCATTATTATAGGACCTTGAAGATTCACTTTTCATTGATTATGCCATTCCATATAGGTGTATATTGTTTCTTTCATTACATACATTTCCTATGGTTGTTATATGTTCCATGATTGTTACATTTGAAAATGTACTAAGGTTTCTTTTAGGGATAAAATAATTTGATTAATTAAAATGTTTTCACTAATGTAAATGTTCTTTTCCCATATATCCTGATGGTGGCAATTTATGTAACCAATTCTCCATGTTTGATATATAAACAATTGGTACTAAGGATAAAACATTAGATGGTTTGATTACATGAATTCCAATTTGACTTTATGAAGCATATACTTTTATAAATAAGGAATCATAAATTATTTAATCAAATCATTTTAAATGACCTATTGCATTATGATACCAGATATAATATTTAGGTCACATTTACATGATGTTCCAGTTGAAACTTATAAATCTTATGCCTTTTTATCTTCGTTATGGTGACACATTTAATTTGAATTTGATATCTATATATTTTTGAATGAGTATGAGCATAAAAAGATTTTAATATCTTAAATGAAATGGTTTCCATTAAATGGGTATTACAATTGAAAATTAAGGGTGTTTTCCTCATTACCATTCAATTGAAAAACCATATACCGGGACATCTTCTATAAGATGTTTGACCTTGACCCTAGCCTGACCTTTGTAGTGGGATTTTGGAAGTGTATCTTGTAATACTTATGATGTTTCTTATCACCTAAAACTAGATCAAGGAGTAGGTAAAGAGGTGTGACTCATTTATAGGAAGTCTATGTACCTATCCTATTATGATATATTTGATCCGATAAATTTTTGAAACCTATATGAGACATGTTTTATGAAATTCTGGATATATGTCACCATGACATCCTTAAGTCATGCACCCAGAAGGTGGTGATGATCATGATCTGGAGGTGGTGGGACTTGATCCACTAGAATTACCTCCAATAATTCCCCTTAAGTAACCTCCCATTATTCCTAATCTGGTCACCAATTCTTTGTTCAAAGAGATCTTACTATGGTTTATATATTATATTCAAGGAGCTCTATGACCTATACCTATAATGGTAGAGTTTACATGATAATTTCAGTAGTATAATCTGATTAAATTATAAAATGAAGGTGTCCCCCAGGTTTTTGTCTCATATACAGAGGAAATTATATCAATATTAAAGTATCTGGATATGCCACTAGAGTGGAGGGCCAATATTATGACCAATATGCTTCGAGATTATACCAAACATTGGTGGGGTGTGATTACCCAGGCTGTTTCTCATCAAGGTATGATCAGGGTGGAATTCCAGATGGCCTTAAATGATTATTTATTTCCAAAAATTATAAGAGAATGATATTCTATGTAATTAAAGCATATACAGAAGGTTGATATGTCTTTGATGTAATACTTTTCTTGTTTTACCAAACATCAGTTCTTTTCACCAAAACATGATGGCGACTAGATGAAAACAACGAGATGTTTTAAGAATGGGATTTTATATGCTTTTTGAACTCATGTAAATGTTTTTTGACTTACCACCATTTCTATGATAGTAAATTATTCCCACAACTAACCTTTTATTTAATTCCCTATAGCACTACCTACTTACCCCAAACCAACACACACGATCAGTAACCTGACTGTGAGAACCCCTACTGCACCTCCACTCACGATCAGTCTACTAACCGCGAGCCACCTCCCCTACATACCGAAATAATCATTGATGGTCATAGAGTGATTGTGGCATCTAGTAATCCTGGAAATGCACTTTTCCACAAATCAAATCATGCTCACCTCTTCCAAAACCATACCATAGATCTCACAGCCACTTGAAAATCCAAAATCATCCACCACCCAAACAAGATATACTTACCATAAAATCAAGTAACCCAAATCTCAAGATACTAACAATGAAATATGAACCACTCTATCACCCTGTGAAGAAAAACATGAACCAAAATAGAATCCCAAATCCAAACTCACTACAGTTCGTTGGGCCAGATCTAGAGAATACATGTGAAAATGAAGCATCACTAACCACCATGAACAACTTCAATCCTCATCATCTGATTCGAGCATAGGACCAGACTAGAAAACCTTTATAAATTATGTTTCCGAAGACCAGGAGTAGAATATTTTCCCCTTCAAAGCTACTACAGTGCCCACACATTACATGGTACAATAGAAATATCATTGGTTTCCCTAGCCCATGAGTTTGTTGGGCTTAAGCTAGGGTAGGATCGAGCATTTACACATCTGATCTCATCTCCACCACCTGATCCACTCTACATGAAGGGGTAGGATGAGGATGGAATAACACATTGTTGACACCATTAAAGCTCAATTTTTTCTGATTTTAACATATTCAAACTCTTTCAATTGGGATCGAAGCCATGTATCACCAAGAAGGAATCCAAATCATAGCACCACTAGTGAAGAAGTCCAATCGACACCATTCCTATTGATGTCTAGATGAATAAATAATCTCATTCCTAGAGAATCCACCATATCTGATCTCTCGATGAGAAGAAATGTCTGATCCACAAGCTCAGGCCTTCCATGGTTCCACTGAGAAATTGAAACCCCACCTTTCCCCTGATTAGAACTGAAAACCAAAATAGAAAAAGAAAAAAATAAAAAAATAAAAAAAATAAAACAAAAAATAATATATATATATATATATATTAATAATAATAACTATATACAAACATTATATAATACGTATATATTTATATCTATTAATATATAAATAAAATAATATATATATATATATTTCTATCTAAATATAAAATATATGAATAAATATAAATATATATATTAATTATTATTATTATACTTTAATATATATATATATATTACTATGTTTTTCTTTAAAGTGACGTCTAAATATTGGAGCCGAGCATTAGAGCCCAGTATTTTTCTAGGCCCAGCCCTAATTCCTAGATCAAAGTCCATGTGAGGCAGCATCCAAGTTCAACTACCATTGTGAAGCACTAGAAAAAATTTTAATGTGTGTGTGGAACTGAGAGGCTCATGAAATAATTCATCTCAACCATTAGAGCTGGACATGTGACATCCGTACAAAGCTTAACATTAAGGAAGAAGCTACTGCTAGACCTTCTCTATATAAATATCTCCAGCCCTCTCCCAATGTAAATATTCAGCCTCTACCAACTATATTCAGCCTCTTCAAACTGTATTCAGTCTCTTTCGACTACATCTGGCCTCTATCAACTAGATCTAGCCTTTTCCAATTATGTTTTCATTTTTCTGTAATTTCTTTCTTTTTAATTTAGTTTTAATTATTTTATTATTTTAATCATGTTGTATTTTTCTTTTTCCCATCCATTTTTTTCTCACCCCAATTATGTCCTAGTTACTTTGATCTCTAATATCATTGACATCTAACCCATCATGGGTGCTCCAAAGGGTAATCACAGTGACGATCATAAATTTTTGTGTTTAATTCTCAAACTATATCCTCAATAATTCTATTATGATAGTGGAAGTGAGATGTGGAAAAGGTGATTACCACTCTGCAATACATTAACACCATCACACACCTCCAACAGTAACACTTAAAAGTATTCCTCCATTTTATATTACACTTCATACTAGAGGAATTGGGTGGTTTGATTTGAAGTATGGTATGAAATTGCTACCAGTTTTGTGAGTGAGTTCATTCACTTGATTGAGGAATGATGCTTACCTATACACCAAGTATAACAAATTGAATGACTAGTTTTCATGAGTATCACTTAATCATATTAGTTATTTCACACCAAAGAAAACTGTAGAGGGTGAATATATGAATGACATTGAACCAAGTCATTGAATTAGATGATTTAAAAAAAAGTAAATGATGACTGATCTCACTATAATTTATCCTTAGGTCCATTTTTATTTATTGAATTCATTATTTATTCATTTCCCTTTTCCCTATCCTATTTCCATTTTCAAAAAACCAAATAAATAACTTTAGGTTCTTTCAAAATTAATAAAACAAAATAAAAATACATAAGTGTTAGGATAATGATACCCCCAACCATTTACCATTAATAGAAAACCATGGTCATCCACTAGGATGAATTAGGAGTATAAATTCTATTTGAACACAACCCATGACAATCGCACAATCACATATAGTCTTTCTAGATCATCAGCTAAGAATGTTTCTGAGATGGGAAGGAAGTGGGAAACCATTGTCTATTGATCCAATACTACCAAAACCATTTTTTTACAATGAGGTGACCTTAGTAAACAAGTCAAAAAATACATCATGACGTCATCCCATTTCTATTTTTGGACTAGTAACGTCTATAACAATTTAGTGGGCTTCTAGTGTTCCATCTTCACCTGCTGGTAGGTGGACCACCTAGTGATAAAACCTGCAATCCAGTATTTCAACCTAGACTACCAACACTAATGGCACATATCAAGATACATCTTAGAGAAACCTAGGTGCACAACCCATTGGGAATTGTGATATTCTTACATTAGTTCCTCTAATATGTCTGTAGGAACCCATAAACATCCATATATATACAATATGTTTTCTCTGTCAATAAACCAATTTAAGGTTAGGTCCCCACCAGAAATACTTTCCCAAAAGAGAAAAACTTCATGATCTGAAAAATGCCTTCTCTTCACTATATCCATAAGTTAATATGCGATTTATAAGGCTTCAATAAAACTTCTCTCAAGACTCTCTTGAAACTCTATATGCATCTCATAAAATATGATCATCATTTTCCATTCATCATTGGATTCATGAATGGCTTGTGCCTATGTTTTTCGACCCATCACATCTGCTACTGCATTTCCCTTTCCATGCCTATAGGTATGCTCAAAGTCAATATACTGAAGTTATTAAACCATATTCACTATTTTAGATTCAAATAATGCTGCATAAAGTTATATATGAGGCTCTTGTGGTTCAAAAAACCACAAATATCTCTCCCTTAAAATAATGTCTCCATCGATGTATGGGATGAATGATTACTGTAATCTCAAGATCATGTGCCAGGTAATTATTCTCATGAGGTCTCAACCTGAAAGACTCATACATAACGACTCAATCTTCTTACATCATTATATTACCTAGATTGATGCCCGATGAATCATAAAACATTGTGTAACCTCTTCCAGGTTCTAGAATAATTATTATTATTACTGAAGTCAACCTTCCTTCCAATTCCTGAAATGCCCTTTCACATGCTATGGGCTCTATGAATTTTACACCCTTCTTAGTCAAGCCCATAAGAGGCCCTTATAGGTGTGAAAAATCTTGGATGAAACATCTATAATACCTTGATAGCCCCAATAAACTTTATATATGAAATATGTTCTTGGGATGCTCCCAAGAAACTCTATATTTCATATTCACTTGGTCTACTGAGACACATGTCTCTAAGATTATATGAATTAGGAAGTGAAGATTCTCAATTAAAAAGTGGAATTTAGTGAGTTATCATTGATATAGTGCTCTTTGAATTTATCAGCATGATCTCAATATTTTTTCCATGGTCGTGTCGAGAGATTGAATACACCAAGATATCATCCACAAAGACTATAATGAATTAATCTAGATATGAGTGGAAAAATTGATTCATCAGATCCATGTAAATAGTTAGTCAGTTATTTAGGATAAAAAACATTACCATATATTCATAAATACCATAATTACTCTACACATATTTGTGATTCATGTATTAAGGTCCAACATGCTCCTCGTGATAGGCCAAAGTCAAATCAATCTTTGAGAAAACTCATTCTCTTTAGAGATGTTCAAATATGTTGTCTATTATAGTCAGTGGATACTGGTTATTTATAATAAACTTGTTTGACCATAAAAAATTTATAAAAATCTATAGGGTTACATCTTCCTTTTTAGATAAAAAGTGATGTCAATCCACAAGGATAAGTGTTAGGGAATATGAAACTCTTATCCCATACACCCTCTAACCGCCTCTTGAGTTCTTGAAGCTCTGTAGGTGCCATCCTGTAAGGATGAATGGACACTGGTGTGTCTTTATTCACTAGATATATTATACATTATAACTCCCTAACTATAATTATCCCCTAAAATTCTTCAACAATCCACTATAGGAGGAAAAATAGCAAGTTATGTCCCTTAATCATCCAAGAAGAGAATAGTGATCTCGGCTGTAACTATACCCAAACCCTGATGCTCAGGTCCATACCACATCATTTGGATATAATATTCCTCATGATTAATATGTTTACTTCCCTTTATTTATATGAATGGCACCCTCTAGTGATAAAAAAATATTAGATTGATAGGGAATCATGAATCCATCCTATGAATTACATCAAAACTGGTCATGTTAAGGACGAAAATATCCAACACAAATGGATAAACACCCACCTATAGGGGAAATTCCATACATTATTGAACACTCTATGATCAAATAGTCAATGGGTTATTGAGTTTCATCGTACAATATAAATACTCTACGTCGATACCCATACTCTCCAGAATTACCACATAGACAAAAGAGTGTAATGCACCTTTGTCAAACAAGGAAGACATTAGAGTAAAGGCTACTAGGATAGTACCTAGTGTAACACCCCAGGTAAATAAAGAATATGACATTTTCATATTTTTCCATATTTGTGAATAAAATATTAATATGACTTTAAAGGGGATGCTATGCTCGATGACGTACCCAACACGCAACAACGAGTTTCTTGGGAATCTTACGTTGCACTCTAATAAAATAATTTTAAATGGTAGTCAACATGTTGCCATTGTATTGGCGGGAATGGATAGAAATAACTAAGATATGATTATATATGTTTTTATATGTTTTTACATTTATCCAATAAAGGATAGAGGCTTAAAATACGGAAAGAATTCAATTTTAGGCGTATATGCCCTAGTTTTCACTAAAGGTTCACTTATCACCTTTTGATGTTGAACCATAATTAAATATAGTTTTGTTCACTCTTAAACATTATTTTGGACCAAATAAAACTCTTACTAAGAATCGGGACATCAAATTTTACTTTGTGTAATTTTTTTGGTATCTTTCCGATAAGGTTCATTTTTTTTAATGAATAGTGTAAAATGTTGTATTTTAGTTCAAAACCACTTTTTAATCTAATTTATTTATACGATTAGATAATATTTTAAATTGTTTTTCAAGTGAAATTTGAAAATATTTTTACCATTAAATCCAATAGTGGTCTTTGGAATTAATTTCACTTTGAAATCAGACTTAAACTAGTGTCAATCTTTTGATACTTATTGTTTTATGAAAACACGCTATTTGCGCTGACAGCGGGAATTAATTATTAAATTAATTAATGTGACTAATATGTTTTGAATTTTGTAAAATGGACTTCATTTTTGAATTCGGAATATCAATTATAGCTTAGGGTGAATTTTTGGGATTTTTCTGAAAAACTTCAATTTTTGATGAATAGTGAAACCACTAAGTGGTAATCAAGCAAACTGATTTTTCAGTTAAATGAAATTTTACCACTAATGTGTATTGAATTTTGAAAATCCAACATATATGGTTGTCATTAAGAAGTAAAATGTGGTTCAATGAGATTATAATAATTTTTTTGGTGAATAGTAACTCATTAAGTTCTTAATCGCGATTAGTGGTAATTAGGGTAGTTTAAGGTATAAATAATGCTTTAATAATATAAAATGACCTAGAAACATGTCCCAACCTTATTGGTTGTGTCATGGACGACCGAGACAAGCCATGGGTCAACTTGGGGACCCCATGGATCCACTTTGGTTGGGAAATGACATAAATAACATTTTATTTAATGTAAAAGAAAAATTGACACAAACATGATATGTTTTACTAAAACAATTTTTTAAGTGGGGTTACACAAGTCCAAATTTTGATTATAAATAGTCATTGGAAAGCTAAAAAGATTTCCTACATCATAGTATTTCTTTTATAATTTTTAGACATTATATAAATTAAATTATTTATGACATAATAATGATTTAACGATGACATCATTATTTGACGATTTAAATAAAATGGAAAGATAATGTAAAATCTATGAACTACACATGGCCAAAACTTATTGGATGAGTGGATTTCGAAGCCTTATCACCTTATCCACGACCTATATCAATTTGGGACCTTTTAAAACCGAAATACATTTTCAAATAAAGTAATATTTCTTACTTTCCAAAAGTGCCCCTCCTCTCCTCTTATAAAAGGCCCCCACCTCTACCTCTTTTCACACACTCATCAAGCCTTTGTCTCGGCCAACCCCTGCCCATTTACTCTCTCCACATCCCTCTCCTCATCCTAGAGGATTCCCTTTGGGCAGAATCCTTTCAAAGGAAGCCTTTAGGCTCAAATCAAAAGGAGTTACACTTTTAAAGGTAATTCTTTCTCTCATGTTCATTTGTTTTATTTTGCTTCTCCAACCCCCTAAACTCTTTTTATTTATTTCTTTTGTAACAACAACAGTATCTTCAATATACTAGGATGTTGTTATAAGATTTATTCTAGCTACACTCTCACACAACTACATCAAATGGTTAAAGAACATACGGTTTCCGTGGATGGCGAAATTCTGCCTCCCGAAACGATGATTGTTCAATACTCATTTAACACCTTCAAAGGTGGCCATTATGATGTCACTATTTTTATATATGATATATAATATGTTTATGTTTTACTTATGCTTCTGTATTTTTCATTTGTGTCTTACCTTTATGGCTTCCATTATGGGTATACGCGATATCTTCATTTTAGGAAGTGCGGACTACCGCCCCCTCAAAGTGATTTGATTCGTTAAAAACCATATGTGGGATGTATAAAGTATGGAACTATGATATTATATATGATATTATACTGTAATTATAATATACCTTTATATCATTATGATTCCATTCTATAAACAATGAAATAGAAATGGAAGTAGCGTTCATGCGTACGTACGGCTTACCGTCTCCATGAACGGTGCATTTCATTTCTTACCTCTAAATGATTATGTAATGTTATAAATGCATGCATGTACTGGATATATATGAAATATATGATATCTACATCATGAATACAATTCTGTTTATAATAAACATTTGGCCACACGAACAACATGTAATTGTAAGAAGTCCACTTTCGACTTAAGAACCAAATATCGGCAAAACAAATATTATTAACTTAAATGATTACATAATGTTTGTGACATGGTAACAAGTGGTATAAAAGTAATAATGAACTTGAAAAAGGGTTCTTAAGGAATTAGAAATTAACTCAAGTTTATTATTCAGGAGATTAAAGAACGATCGAGTCAAGTCGGACCCGAGGTAAGGGATCCTACAACTCTCTTTCTTTTTAAGTACACTCTTTTATGTAATTTCTTTTAAGCTCATCTTTATTATGAATGGGATGTTATTTTATATTACTCCTACTGTAATTTTTATTTTCATGTGATTAGAGACCCTATTCACTCTCATCAATCCATATTCGGGAGTTTTATGTGTTGCCGTTAGGCTGCCGAGTTTTCGTAAGGGATTTTTCATCTCACTTTTATTCCCGTGAGATTTATGCTACATTTGCCACAAATTACATTGAGTGGTGTATGTACTGCCCATTATTCTACTCTTTGTGTAATATAATTTCGTTTATGAGTATTTACATCAATGATATATTGCCCTTCTTTCATGGGGTGTATGTTTTGAAAGATACCCAAGTCGGTAAGGGGACCTTTCACCCTCCTCATTTTTTAAAAGACTTCTTTTGTTGGGTCTTTTAATTTACATATTGTTATGTTGGGATATGTTCTCATATATCCTTATTGATGTAAATTTTATGTCCAAGTGATGAGATACACTTTTTATCTCTCATCAACTCATTTTGATGTGATGCCGTTAGACTGTCAAGGGAACTTTTTAACCCAATTTCGATTTCTTTGGGTTCAACATGTAGTCATTGAATATGTCATCCATTGAATATGTGTGAATGACCTTTTATTGTTTTACACTTAATATCCACTTATATTGGGTGTATATATATTTTTCACACATATTTTTGTGATTTATTTGTCCTTAATTTAAGGATACCTTCTTTATAAGGGATTTCATCACATTTGACATTTCTATTGAGGGTTCATTGTTTTTATGCACCAATTCACTCTTATATGGTGTATATACTGTCCTTTGAAGTATTATATCATGAATCCTTTTATTCTCATGATATAATAAAGTTCTGACTAAATGTTATTCCTCGATTATTGTATTCAAGTGTCTCTAATTTTGGTAAAACCCCTTTAACAAAAATATCGTTTTAAATGTTTTAATTATTTGTTCTTATTAATATCCATGTTTTAAAAATGGTTTTAAGGATTTATTTATATGGATATTAATGGTTTAAAATGTTAAAAGCTTCAAGGTGGTATGGGACACTTTGATTCAAAAATCTTTTTATTAAATGTTTTAAATGGTTTCGGAAATGGTTTCTTTTTGAATGGATTCATTATTTCAATATCCTAAAATGTTATATTGTGATTGAAATGTGGAAATGTTATGTTTCCTTTATTCATGTTTTATGTGATACGATTATGTTATGGTTCTTGGGCATTGTTATGAAAACGGGTGGTTCCGTGATAAACTAAGGGCGGGTGAGCCCGTTATAGCTCTCCAATGCATTGGGTAACGCGAAGGAGTGAAACGTTAAGGTTTCTCCGAAGAGATTTTAGAGAATATACTGTGATGGGTATTCCAAACGTAACCGAGAGGGTTACTCCCTATGTAAGAATGTTATGAATGCCTCAAGTTACCTTTATGTCTTATGATTTCTATGATTTATTCATGATTTGATGAGGTAGGTTAAAGTGCTTATGTTTATGGGTAAATTATGATTTCATTCTTATGTATATATGAACTCATGTTTCCTTTCCATATTTTTATATCCCTTACTGAGCTTTTTATGCTCATCCCAAGTTTTTGAAATGTTTTTCAGGTCAAGGGAAAGGTACATGATAAGATGATAGAGTCAAGGATGTGTTAAGAGAGAATCCATGTTTTATTTTCAATATGTTTCCGTTGATGGGAATAATGAATACGGTCTTTTATGTAACCACTTTGTTTAAATGTGGAATGTAATGCAAGTTTCATGATCTAATTCTCTAAAACTCTAAACCTGAAAAGATCCTCAATGTGTAATCTTGTAATAACTCAAGATTAAGTAAGGTTTAAGGCTGGGGCCTTATAGTTGGTATCAAAGTCCGGTTTAGATAACTTTAGAGGTTAGGGTATTCTCTAAGCACAAGTGACATTGCCATAATGGTTAGGATTTCAAAAAGAGTCCTAGTTTTAGATAAAGTGAATGAGTAAGTATATCTTAGTGTTTAACTTCCTCGTTAGTACAAGATGGTTTTGTTGATATACTCACACTGACCTTTTTGGTTTTAGTAAATGGCTGGATCTAGCAGGTACCAATGTGACAATGGGTTTGAAGGAAACTGTGGTGGTTCTCTGATTAAGAGACTGGATGAGATGGGGGATTCAATGAGGAATCTCATGGTTGTTCTAAACCAACTATCAAGGAGTCATGATCAACCACTTCAACCTTGGTGAGTTCTCTAATGCATCATGTACGAGATGGCCAACTCGATGTGGAAATTCAGGTAATAATTATTAAGGTAACCATTAGGGTTTATATGATCCTGACTTTTGAGGTAATTATGGGTTATTATATGTTATGATGGAAATGAAAGGCATGAGATAAACTTGAGGTTAAAATATGTTATGATCATCTTTGATGATTTTATCTCATTTAGGGGATTGTTTTAAGAATTATATAGTTAACACGCAGACCGTGTGACATCCCGTCGCGTCGGATAAAGCTGCGGGAATCGATCCCACAACCAAAGTGCGACTGGTATTTATCGCCTACCACTGGACTACGTGAAGTCCCTGGTTAGTTTGACTGATTCTTTTTGGTTATATGATTTTATGAATTAAGAGTAAGTTGATTTTGGGTTATTTATGAAAATGATTAACCTATCATGGAGGATATGTGATTAGGTTAATTACCTTTCAATACGAGACTTTAGGAGCAACTGATGTTGTTTGGAGATAAATGTTATGATTTAACTTGGAAGAATATGTGCCTAAATCCTTCAAATGTTTGGGTTTCAATATTAGTTTGGTTTACTTTGAAGAATTTAATGGACAAATTGTTTATCGGATGGTCCTCGTTGAACTTTGGGTTTTGTTGGACAAATTTTGGAGATTAAGAATAGATTTTCTTTTTATAAGGGGTTATCCTTTTCTGGATTATCTGATCTTGTACTAACCTTTTTGGTTTTGGTTTTTGGTTAAAGCCTAAATACACGGGATGTATATAGTTCTCTTTTGGGGATTAGGTGATTCTCTAGAAGTTGATTATAGTACTCTTAATGCAAACAAGTCTCCCTAAATACTCGTCTTTTGGAAAAAATATAAGTTTGACTAAGGAATCTAGTAAAAGTTGAAAGTCAACATGATAAGTGATTATGCTTCCTTATGAATAAATTCCTCAATAAAAAGTAACTTAAAACAAAAATGTTGTCTATTAACTTTTCCTACTGAGGAATCGAACACCGTTTAACCCATCACAAGTTTGTGATTTTCTTATTGTTAACTTTCTCCTAAACATGTTTTCTATCACTCTCCATCGGAACATGACCCTATGTTTTCTCCTCCATGTCCATATTTTCATACTTAGAATCCTAGTATGGGTTAACTCGGGTGACCTTTGTACTTATCTTTCTTTATTTTAAAGTGTTTGTTTTACCGACTTTTGTTCCGATGTGGGACTTTCAAGGATGTTTCCAAGAGCAATTTTAAAATTGCGAGGACGCAATTCCCAAAAGGGGGGAAGGATGTAACACCCCAGGTAAATAAAGAATATGACATTTTCATATTTGTCCATATTTGTGAATAAAATATTAATATGACTTTAAAGGGGATGCTATGCTCGATGGCGTACCCAACACGCAACAACGAGTTTCTTGGGAATCTTACGTTGCACTCTAATAAAATAATTTTAAATGGTAGTTAACATGTAGCCATTGTATTGGCGGGAATGGATAGAAATAACTAAGATATGATTATATATGTTTTTATATGTTTTTACATTTATCCAATAAAGGATAGAGGCTTAAAATACGGAAAGAATTCAATTTTAGGCGTATATGCCCTAGTTTTCACTAAAGGTTCACTTATCACCTTTTGATGTTGAACCATAATTAAATATAGTTTTGTTCACTCTTAAACATTATTTTGGACCAAATAAAACTCTTTCTAAGAATCGGGACATCAAATTTTACTTTGTGTAATTTTTTTGGTATCTTTCCGATAAGGTTCTTTTTTTTAATGAATAGTGTAAAATGTTGTATTTTAGTTCAAAACCACTTTTTAATCTAATTTATTTATATGATTAGATAATATTTTAAATTGTTTTTAAAGTGAAATTTGAAAATATTTTTACCATTAAATCCAATAGTGGTCGTTGGAATTAATTTCACTTTGAAATCAGACTTAAACTAGTGTCAATCTTTTGATACTTATTGTTTTATGAAAACACGCTATTTGCGCTGACAGCGGGAATTAATTATTAAATTAATTAATGTGACTAATATGTTTTGAATTTTGTAAAATGGACTTCATTTTTGAATTCGGAATATCAATTATAGCTTAGGGTGAATTTTTGGGATTTTTCTGAAAAACTTCAATTTTTGATGAATAGTGAAACCACTAAGTGGTAATCAAGCAAACTGATTTTTCAGTTAAATGAAATTTTACCACTAATGTGTATTGAATTTTGAAAATCCGACATACATGGTTGTCATTAGGAAGTAAATTGTGGTTCAATGAGATTATAATAATTTTTTTTGGTGAATAGTAACTCATTAAGTTCTTAATCGCGATTAGTGGTAATTAGGGTAGTTTAAGGTATAAATAATGCTTTAATAATATAAAATGACCTAGACACATGTCCCAACCATATTGGTTGTGTCATGGCCGACCAAGACAAGCCATGGGTCAACATGGGGACCCCATGGATCCACTTTGGTTGGGAAATGACATAAATAACATTTTATTTAATGTAAAAGAAAAATTGACACAAACATGATATGTTTTACTAAAACAATTTTTTAAGTGGGGTTACACAAGTCCAAATTTTGATTATAAATAGTCATTGGAAAGCTAAAAAGATTTCCTACATAATAGTATTTCTTTTATAATTTTTAGACATTATATAAATTAAATTATTTATGACATAATAATGATTTGACGATGACATCATTATTTGACGATTTAAATAAAATGGAAAGATAATGTAAAATCTATGAAGTACACATGGCCAAAACTTATTGGATGAGTGGATTTCGAAGCCTTATCACCTTATCCACGACCTATATCAATGTGGGACCTTTTAAAACCGAAATACATTTTCAAATAAAGTAATATTTCTTACTTTCCAAAAGTGCCCCTCCTCTCCTCTTATAAAAGGCCCCCACCTATACCTCTTTTCACACACTCATCAAGCCTTTGGCTCGGCCAAACCCTGCCCATTTACTCTCTCCACATCCCTCTCCTCATCCTAGAGGATTACCTTTGGGCAGAATCCTTTCAAAGGAAGCCTTTAGGCTCAAATCAAAAGGAGTTACACTTTTAAAGGTAATTCTTTCTCTCATGTTCATTTGTTTTATTTTGCTTCTCCAACCCCCTAAACTCTTTTTATTTATTTCTTTTGTAACAACACCAGTATCTTAAATATACTAGGATGTTGTTATAAGATTTATTCTAGCTACACTCTCACACAACTACATCAAATGGTTAAAGAACATACGGTTTCCGTGGATGGCGAAATTCTGCCTCCCGAAACGATGATTGTTCAATACTCATTTAACACCTTCAAAGGTGGCCATTATGATGTCACTATTTTTATATATGATATATAATATGTTTATGTTTTACTTATGCTTCTGTATTTTTCATTTGTGTCTTACCTTTATGGCTTCCATTATGGGTATACGCGATATCTTCATTTTAGGAAGTGCGGACTACCGCCCCCTCAAAGTGATTTGATTCGTTAAAAACCATATGTGGGATGTATAAAGTATGGAACTATGATATTATATATGATATTATACTGTAATTATAATATACCTTTATATCATTATGATTCCATTCTATAAACAATGAAATAGAAATGGAAGTAGCGTTCATGCGTACGTACGGCTTACCGTCTCCATGAACGGTGCATTTCATTTCTTACCTCTAAATGATTATGTAATGTTATAAATGCATGAATGTACTGGATATATATGAAATATATGATATCTACATCATGAATACAATTCTGTTTATAATAAACATTTGGCCACACGAACAACATGTAATTGTAAGAAGTCCACTTTCGACTTAAGAACCAAATATCGGCAAAACAAATATTATTAACTTAAATGATTACATAATGTTTGTGACATGGTAACAAGTGGTATAAAAGTAATAATGAACTTGAAAAAGGGTTCTTAAGGAATTAGAAATTAACTCAAGTTTATTATTCAGGAGATTAAAGAACGATCGAGTCAAGTCGGACCCGAGGTAAGGGATCCTACAACTCTCTTTCTTTTTAAGTACACTCTTTTATGTAATTTCTTTTAAGCTCATCTTTATTATGAATGGGATGTTATTTTATATTACTCCTACTGTAATTTTTATGTTCATGTGATGAGAGACCCTATTCACTCTCATCAATCCATATTCGGGAGTTTTATGTGTTGCCGTTAGGCTGCCGAGTTTTCGTAAGGGATTTTTCATCTCACTTTTATTCCCTTGAGATTTATGCTACATTTGCCACAAATTACATTGAGTGGTGTATGTACTGCCCATTATTCTACTATTTGTGTAATATAATTTCGTTTATGAGTATTTACATCAATGATATATTGCCCTTCTTTCATGGGGTGTATGTTTTGAAAGATACCCAAGTCGGTAAGGGGACCTTTCACCCTCCTCATTTTTTAAAAGACTTCTTTTGTTGGGTCTTTTAATTTACATATTGTTATGTTGGGATATGTTCTCATATATCCTTATTGATGTAAATTTTATGTCCAAGTGATGAGATACACTTTTTATCTCTCATCAACTCATTTTGATGTGATGCCGTTAGACTGTCAAGGGAACTTTTTAACCCAATTTCGATTTCTTTGGGTTCAACATGTAGTCATTGAATATGTCATCCATTGAATATGTGTGAATGACCTTTTATTGTTTTACACTTAATATCCACTTATATTGGGTGTATATATATTTTTCACACATATTTTTGTGATTTATTTGTCCTTAATTTAAGGATACCTTCTTTATAAGGGATTTCATCACATTTGACATTTCTATTGAGGGTTCATTGTTTTTATGCACCAATTCACTCTTATATGGTGTATATACTGTCCTTTGAAGTATTATATCATGAATCCTTTTATTCTCATGATATTATAAAGTTCTGACTAAATGTTATTCCTCGATTATTTTATTCAAGTGTCTCTAATTTTGGTAAAACCCCTTTAACAAAAATATCGTTTTAAATGTTTTAATTATTTGTTCTTATTAATATCCATGTTTTAAAAATGGTTTTAAGGATTTATTTATATGGATATTAATGGTTTAAAATGTTAAAAGCTTCAAGGTGGTATGGGACACTTTGATTCAAAAATCTTTTTATTAAATGTTTTAAATGGTTTCGGAAATGGTTTCTTTTTGAATGGATTCATTATTTCAATATCCTAAAATGTTATATTGTGATTGAAATGTGGAAATGTTATGTTTCCTTTATTCATGTTTTATGTGATACGATTATGTTATGGTTCTTGGGCATTGTTATGAAAACGGGTGGTTCCGTGATAAACTAAGGGCGGGTGAGCCCGTTATAGCTCTCCAATGCATTGGGTAACGCGAAGGAGTGAAACGTTAAGGTTTCTCCGAAGAGATTTTAGGGAATATACTGTGATGGGTATTCCAAACGTAACCGAGAGGGTTACTCCCTATGTAAGAATGTTATGAATGCCTCAAGTTACCTTTATGTCTTATGATTTCTATGATTTATTCATGATTTGATGAGGTAGGTTAAAGTGCTTATGTTTATGGGTAAATTATGATTTCATTCTTATGTATATATGAACTCATGTTTCCTTTCCATATTTTTATATCCCTTACTGAGCTTTTTATGCTCATCCCAAGTTTTTGAAATGTTTTTCAGGTCAAGGGAAAGGTACATGATAAGATGATAGAGTCAAGGATGTGTTAAGAGAGAATCCATGTTTTATTTTCAATATGTTTCCGTTGATGGGAATAATGAATACGGTCTTTTATGTAACCACTTTGTTTAAATGTGGAATGTAATGCAAGTTTCATGATCTAATTCTCTAAAACTCTAAACCTGAAAAGATCCTCAATGTGTAATCTTGTAATAACTCAAGATTAAGTAAGGTTTAAGGCTGGGGCCTTATACCTAGAATAGTTTAAGTTACAAAAATATACTCCTACAACATCGTTTTCATCACATTTAAATGGCCCATACCATGCCTCTGAGATACAACATGACTGACATGAGCAGACTCACTCTACTGATGCTATGAATCCTAATTCTGGTTCCCTTTGCCTCAATTACCTCTGTAGCCTATGTGGCCAATTGTATTATATCTCCTTTCCTAGAAAGGTGATACCAGCCCCACTATAGAATGGGGAGATAGTGTATATCCCCTCTCAGTAGTAACTAATGGAAGGGTCCTATTAAAACACTAAATATGGCCCATCCTACTACAGCCTCTACACTCAACTGGGTCTCTCATGTACTAGGGATTCGTGTGTACTGGTTTCCTTCACTAATTCCATATAATGAAACCATTAGTATGAGTTTTCCAACTACCGAAACCCCTATTATTAGCATCAAATTGAAACTTCCTTACATTATAAAAACATACACCATGTCTGGGTGATGAATCATCATGTATCACACCTTCATCTTCCCTCAAATTCTGCTCAATAATTAGGCCCTAGTTGACTATCTCAGAAATAATATTCATCTGGAAAACATTAACTTGTGAATGGATGTCTTAAACTACCCCATCATTAAATTTCATATCATTCATGATCTCATCACCAGCTAGAGTCAGTGAGAATCAAGGAGACTCGATAAAATGGGCAGAATATTTCATCACATACATGGATCCCAACATCAAGTTCATGAACTATCTATATCAGTAATCCTTCAATGTTTGTGGGGAAAATTAATCGTAAGACACAATATGGAAGTCCCAATAGATCATATGTCAATGTTAGTCTTCCTGGTAATGAAATCCCACCATCGCTTGGAAAAACTACATAGTATATAAACTACAAGATTTTCCCTCCTCTTCAGAGGTGTCCTAGATGCTCAAATATATAAATCTTGGACTCCAACCATGTATCAAAAGCATGAGGGACAACATAACTTGAAAACATAACTTGGTACAACTGCTGGAATTCTTGAGTCAACATTTTCATAGTAGGGGAAGGTCTCGCAACTCCTTGCATAGACTACCTCATACATAAAAATACCTTTCAAAAAAGGGAATCTATAAACAAATAAAAAATATCAGGTGGTTATATAGGTGAAAATATTAGAGGTAACACTGGTGGATCAAGTCCCACCACATAAAGGGAAGGGTTATCATCACCCTCCTAGTTTATGAATCACATTCATCATGGTGGTGTGATTCTACGATTCCAAACACATGCCTCAAAAGAGATTTTAATAGCAGAAGGATCATAGATTCATTATAGTTTTGGTACATAGCCTTCCTATGGAAAAGGTCACACCTCTCTGCCTACTCTAGAATCTAGATCTAGGTGATAAATAAATTATCATAAAAACAAGAGAGCCACTTCCAACTACCCACTACTAAGGTTTGGTTTGGGCCAAGCTCTCTGTTTCACCATAAAGGTCCTAATATATGGACTATCAATTTCAAGATATAGAAGATAAAACCATTAATTCTCAATTTAAATCCATATTTAATGGATAAAATATTTAAATTAAATATTTAAAAAATATTTCATTTGATAATATACCAGTTATTGGAGATACCAATCCCAATTTACACAGGTATATGCTTTATAAATTGTAATTTGTGGTTTATATAAATAAAACAAAACCTTTACATTCAATAGATGAATGTAATAGGTAATTTAAGATGATTTGGGAAAATGAATCATAATTCCCAATATATAGAGGTAGATGCACTATTTATATTACAAACGAAATTCATTTATTTCAAATCAAGTAAATTCTGTCTATGTAACCTCATTTACATTACTCATACATGTAATAATTGTTTAGTTATGGTTCTATAAACAACCTATATGCGAAAAAATTTAGTATTATGAAATAAATTCCATAACCTATCATCTAATATTGTTTTCATGTAAAAATGTTAGTTTTATAACCAATATATCATTCAATGAACATACAAAAAGTGTCATGCAGTCAAGAAATACAACCTATATGGCATGGATAATGCGTGAAATATTAGTCCTATAAGGTTCATAAAATGATGCATGATCAATTCTTCAGTACCGTATTGGTTTGAGGATAAAATGTAATTCAAAATCCTAATAATAATAACATCACATAACACGTGTGTCACCCAATGGTGGAATTAAGGCAACTATAATATGAATAATCTAGAACATCAAATCTCATCCTATGAAATTTGGATTTTCTCCCATGTGTGGGTTAGAAACACCTAGGAACAGGCTCATTTCCAAATTACAACATGTCTTAGTCACATTTCTACCATCCCCATGATAGTATTTCAACAAAAATTATCCTCTAAAACAACTTTTTAATGTCCTAAACCTGGTTCACCTATGAGTAACTAAACATGGTTGTCCATATAGCCTCAAGTTAATCTTCCCATAAACTAGAGGTTGCTGACTAGCAGCAGGGGTATAAGGTGGTGTGGTGGGGAGACTATACCCTCATATCAGAGTATAATAGTTGAAATAAAAAGATATATGAAATATCAGAATCATAAACAATAACTAGTAGAGAAAAAGAAATAGAAATAATAATCAACAATAGAATTATAATATCCATTAAATTGTAATAATAATAATTAAGACTTAGGCTGATTCTTATACAAAATGATTTCACGGAATGCAGATGTACAAAATGCGGAATACAGGGGATACAAAGTACAGGCATATACAATATGCTATAAAAAAGTACTTAATACCCAAATACATCTCCACTAGAATTGTGAGTATATGATCGGTCTTCCACTCTCAAGCTCCATGCTATAAGAAAAACATATCAAGCATCCATGATAAGGAACTTTCCCTTATCTTCACTTGTAATCATGAATTCCACTCTGGTATAACGGGTAGCCTGGGAAAGGTGTGAGATAATTTAGTAGGACACCACCAATAATATCTAGAATAATCCAATTAGTTTATACAACATAGTAGTGTGTAGGTATAATATATAATAAATAATGTTGAAAACGAAATACTAGTCAGCTTATGTTCCTTAAGACACCCGAAAAACTCTACATGCATCCACATAAGCTGGAATAAATCTGATCTCAATTTACCATAAAACCAATTATATGTAACTATACATAATATACATATATTTATATATAAAATATATGTGAGGAAATATGAAGACATATATATAGATACTATGTTCTAGTTGGACCTAGGGAATAACTCAGTCATGCCAGCATAGTTAAACGAGTTATAGGCTCCAACAAGGGTACTAGCCCTAAATCTCATGAGAATGTGAGGTTTCATTATCATCACTCAAGATGGTGGGGTGATTCATCATGACCAATGCCTGATATAGTGGGGTGAGTCACCATTACCAACACCTAAAGGAAGGAAACATGGAACGCCATGCCCATCATCCAAGTGAATGGTTTGAGATTCCATACCCAGCACCCAATGTAAGGGAACATTAAACTCCATGGTCAACAAGTCACTTAACCATTTTTCACTGAACAATACCCATGGTATAATCAAAATAATCATAATTCATTAATATATATAAAACATTTACCAGAGATAGATTGGGAAAATCAATGTAAAAGTCAAGAAAAAACACTTAGGAGGTAGTTGGTTAATAAATATTAAATTAATGAGGGAATTTAATTCAACGCACCCAATGGGGTGGAAACAATGAGTTATAAATCATCTAAATAATTTAACAATGCTTTATGGGTGTATCATAATATGGTTAAATTAATCTAAAAAGTAAAATACAGTTTAAGGAAATGTGTGGGAAGTTTCGTCACACGACACAAAGTCATATGCCATAAAAATAACTAAACTTTTTGGGAAAACTTATAGACCACCAACCTTATTCCTGTAGAAGATTCTTTTTCTATTATCATCCCTTGGTTTATCCTGGATAAAGTGAAAATGGAAGAATATTCTAATGACCTAAAAATGGGGCATATGATCCCACACCAAAACAGCATCCTCATGATGAATATAAAGGATTAAAAAAATTAAAGGAGAGGAGAGATTACTAGTGGCTATTAATTTAGTGTTTGTATGGAGAAATGAATTCAAATCCTATCTTAATGGGAGTTGAGAGCTTCCAAAAATAGATGGTTAGGGGGAGGTTCTATCTACTAGAGGAAAAGTAAGAGGGGTGAGGCCTTTTAAATAAATAAGTGAAAAAAGTAAAATCAACCAAAAATTAAGGAGCCACACTATTTGGATAAATTTTTGGATAAACCATGTGACAACTATATGCCAGTTATTGTCCAAGGAAAGTGTCCCGCACAATTAGGGGAAAACTGTTTGTCCATCCATGCTCTACTCTTGCCACAAGTAGAAATTTCGGCAATAGCCATGTTTCAAAACCATGGTTTTAGGGGTCAAAACCATGGCTATAAGTTGTACCCATGGTTTTAGTTTCCATGCAACATATTGGTGTGGCTATAGAAACAAACTATATCCATTTTTTAAGAGGCTATAGCCACATGTTAAACCGTGGCTATAGGGTCTATTCCCATAATTTTGGAAACCATGGCAATAGCTCACATGGTTTTCCATCGTGGCTATAACTCTATATCCATAATTTAAAATATGACTATAGGGTCTACTTCAATGGTGTAATGTCATGTATATATACTATGTAAACCATGGCTATAGATTTAAAATAAATAGTGTCTATCTAGATTCAATCTCCTTACCTCAGCTATATGAACCTTTCACCTTACCACTACACCACAAACGCCTTTGTGTGTGTGTGTGAATATATATATATATATATATATATATATATTAATAACCATGGATATAGCATGTAAACCATGGCTATAGACCTTTCTTCCATTTATTTGTGGGTTAACTTGTTTCATATACAGGGGCTAGAGACCAATAGCCACAGTTTTGAAGAACCATGGTTATAGAATATAAAAAAACCTTATAGTCATGGTTCAGGAAGACTGTGGTTATAACCTTTGAAAAATAGACCTATATCCGTGGTTTTATGAGGTTATAGAACAATTTAATCTGTGGAGATAGGGTTTATTGCCACAGTTTTGGAAACCGTGGAAATAGCTCACAGAGTTGTCCACCATGGCTATATGTCTATATACACGGTTTAAACTATGGATATATCCCATGTAAACCATGACTATATCCTTGGTATAAATTCATAAAGCCACAGTTTTGGAAACCCATGTCTATAGGTCCATGTCTATTTCCCACTTTTCTAGTATTGTGCATACCCCTTTACCTAGGGAAAACACCTCACAGAGGATGCAACACATAGTTAGACAAAACATGTGTAGCCCATGCACTCCCCTCTAAGGAGCCCTATATCACACCCAATGAATTTTATAACAACATGGAATAGGCTACATAGTTTCTTCTAACCATGATTCTAATATTATTTCTCTAAAATTCCAATCTCTAGGCTCCAAATAAGCCTTGAACACTCTTGAACCATTCCTGAAACTATATGGTACAACTAAAATGATAAAATAAAGGATTCAAACTAAAATTAAAAGAATTCACACATCAAATAAAACTGATTTATTACATATACCATGCCTAAGTATTTTAAAATATCATAAACATTCATCATAATATAACCCATGAAAATAAATGGGTTCATAAACATTCAATTACAGTATATCCTCGGGAAAAGAAACAGGTTTCATAATCATTTCATTATTTCATCATAGAATAACACATGTACAAGCAATGAGTTTCATAAAAAAAAATTCTATATAAATATAAACCATGTAGATAAATAAAAAGAATGGTATAATTGGATCATATCCCTATTAAATCATAAGTAACTTAAAAGGATGTCATCTTATATTAGAAATTTTTTTGAAAGATCAGTTAGAACACTTATTAAGGAAAATAACTTTCCCAATTGGAAATCACTTCCTTATAAACTAAAAACATAAAAAATATTAAATAAAACATTATATTTGAGAATAAAATTGAAAAATATTAAAGTAATCATTAAATATTTTTCTGTTCATGATGGTAGAAAATATTGTTCATATTGTATACAATAAATGAATAATCCTTTCATATTATTAGAAAATCCAAATGGGCCTTCGTTGTAAAATAAACAAATGTTCCTTTTAAAACATTTTGTCAAAAATTAAATCATGTGTAAAAATTTCTTTAACTGGTCATTTTATATTAGTAAAACATTTCTTTAAATCATTTTTAGGAAAACATGGATATAGAAAAAAAGGGTTTTTGACCGAAGAGAGAAATAAATTCGATTTTTCTTAAAAACATTATTTTTGACCCATGAGTACATAAATGTATAGAATTTAAGGGAAAATGTGTATTTTAATGAAATAAATATATCTGAATAAAATTAATGAGTTTTTTCAAATATAGATCATAATATTTCATCATTGAATTCATAATCATAAACAATCCTGATAAATAATGAGATTGTAACATAAAACCTTTACCACTTTGGTAATGTTTAAATTGTATGATCCATGAAATAAATAACCTTAGAGAGATATCTCAATACCCATAATTTTCCTAATAATAATCATAAAATAAATTCATAAGAATAATATAAACCACACAAAAGAAACAAGTGGTGAATATGGCATGTGTCCCCCAGAAATAAAAGTGAGATAAAAATCCCCTTACCTTAGGTCTGACTTCCTTCATACACATTAGATCCTCCTATATAATAAATATATATTTATTATAAATTTATTATATAACTATAATTATACATATAATACCTTATATTATTTACTTATAACCTTTTATCACTTGTTTTTTGACACTCCTTTATTAAAATCATTGTTTCGGGGATGTCTTCTTTGTTCTTCATATATGTTTTGGTTTGGTAGTTTTGGTCCATTTATTTGGATCATGGTTCCATAATCTTCATAATTTAAACAATGATATAAATATAATATTTATTAATTATATAAATATTTATATTAATCTATAAAATTTATAGATAGATTATAAATTACACTGTTTATGGAGATGGTAGGTAGTACGTACGCATAAATGTTATTTTCATTTTTTTGAAAGAGGGAATGAACAGAAGGAAAATATTAATTTATATTTAAATTATAATTATTATATGATATATATCATATATATTTATAAAATTAATCCTCATTATCTTCTATGGAAAATATAAATGAATAATTTATTGCATTGCTTCGTGGAGGTTGTAGCTCACACGTACACATGAGGGACGTTAACATTTCCCAAAGGATTGGATGGTAAAAACGTGTACATGATATTATTATTAAAAAATTATTATTGTTTCTTAAATTTTATATACAAATATTAAAACCATCATCATACCTTTTTGTCAAATATGGTGATTAAAAATGAATTGTATCGCTACCTGGAGACGATGGGCCATATGTATACATGAGCGATACTTTTTTTCTCATTTAATGGGAAAGAGGGTGTATAATTGTGTTTTAATAATAATAATAAAATTAAAGAATATTTAGGATATTAAATTTATTATTTTATGATAAATACTAAAGATTTATATTATTTAATATGATTTGAAAATAATGTGATTGGTTATGGTGATTACCTCTTCTTTGAAAATCACTCCTTTAGATATACTCTAAAGGGCTCTAGGGTTGCTGTTTTGGGAATAAAAAAACCTATATAATGTGTATATAGACTTTTAGAAAAGGATTTATCATGTTTTTGGGTGAGATATAAGACTCAAAGTCGTGTAAATAAGTGAAGTGGGGGATTTTGTTTTATAGTTGAGGTGAGGGTCACTTTTTTAATTTCTCAAAATATTGTATATTAATAAATTCATTCTCAATAAAAATTCCTCAAAATTTCTAGGGATTGGAATATAAAGAACTATGGTGTTTAAATAACATCAACCAATATAATTTATACCATTTTTTTGTCATTTTAAACATTATCATTTTGATTAACCCTTAGTCAACTAATTTTAATTTTTACTATAGTAATAACATTATCAATATTAAAGGTTGTAATTTTTACTTATAAGGCAGATATTGGCCCATAAATGAACATGTAAAAAACTTCTAGACCATATAATATCCATTTTTTATTATTTAAATATTTTTGTTATTTTAAAATAATTAAATAAACTATTATTTTGAAAAAATATAATTAATGTCAATTTTGAAACTTCTCATTTAATTTTACTTTAAATACAAAAATAAAAGGGGTATTTCAAATATAATCCTTTAAAAATTACATAAAATTGAATATATATATATATATATATAATTCATAGGATTAATTAATTACATAAAATTATATTTGTTTTTGTATTTTTAAATCAATTATTTTATGTTTCTGTTAATTAAGTAAATGTTGGGTCAGCGTTGTATAGGAATTTAAGTCATTTATTTAATACCTAAAGATGATAAATAAAATAATATCATTAAAATTATTTTATTATTCTAAAAATATCCATTTAAATTACTTTAATATAATTTTTAACACATATCTATTTCATGACAAATTATTTAATATGTTATTTTGACTTTTTCATCCTTGCACAAGCATTCCACAAGAATTAAGATAAACCAATATTTATATAGATTAAAAATTAATTTATAAGAATAAAAATAATTTAAATTATTAATATTTAATAAAAACCAATAAAGGACTTATCCCATCTTAAATACTATGTTTACGGTACCAAATTTGACTTTTTCAGTATTGTGCAAGCACTATGTTGGCACTGAAAACGATTTCCATATTTATCAAGAATAAATTACGATTTCTTTGTTTTTCAATTAATTTTGTATTATTTTTTTAGTATTTTATAATATTTTATTCATTCCATAATTTCCATAATGTTTAATTTTATGTTCAAGTATTGGTGATATCATCAACAGTATTGTATTTCATAAAAACTGTATTTTTTACTGTTCACAAAAAAAATATAACTTCTTCATAAAAATGTAAAAAAATCATCCAAAGATAAATTTTAATTGATGATATCAAAAAATAAATTTCATTTCATGAAATTTAATTCCTATAAGTTAAAAAAGTTAATATTAATACAAACATGTAAAACTCAATGAAAATCGTGATTTAAGAAAAATGCTATTTTAAGTATAAAAAATGTTGTAATACAAAATTCAACCCTAAAATTTATTCCAATTAATTTATTTGTATTATTAATAACATAATTTTACTAATTTTACTTTTAAAAAAAAAATTAAAACGAATTGGTACTTTTTACATTTTTTAAAATATATATTTTTTTCAATAAAATTAAATATTTTTTCACTTTTCACTAAAAAATAAATAATTTCAGAAAAAAAAATCCCAAAAATTCAATCTAAACTAATTTTGATATTCTTATTTCATAAGTGATATTATTTTTATTAAATAAAATTTCCAAAATTTCAATAAATTAATTATAATATTTTCTCACCAAAATAAATAAAATCATTTTAAAAGAAGATATATTTTTAAGCATAAAATAGCTTTACTAAAAATTGGGATATTATTTACTAAGAATTTATTAATATATTTATATTGAGTATGAAATTTATAATTATTTCATAAATTATTTAATTATATTAATAACCACTAATTTAACTTCTAGGTTATAACCACCACATTAAATATTAATATTATAATATGGTGTTGCGGTTCATTTAAACTCATTGTGGTGTGTAAAACAATATATCGAAAAAATAAAATTATTTAAATAGATATATTATTGATAATATTGTGGTATTATAGTTATATTCTCCCCACAATACCGTTACATACCCTCACTGCTATTCATCTGCCTCTAACATATGGGGAGGCACACTTGAGGCTATGTAGCCAATCGGGCCAGGTTAATTATGAGTGAACCGTGTCCGATAAATCACAATTATTATGTATTATTTTTGTCAGATATAGGAACTATTTATAGATTTATTTTTATTATTAACTCTTAGTATACCATGTATGTCTTGATCATGGTCTAGATAGCTTCTGTGATATGTTATTCCTTATTGACCATCCAAGAATTCCCATGTATTTTCTCACCATTTTTTCAAGTAAAGAGAAATAATACTATGTATGATATATGATTATTAAAAATTAATAATAATTATATGTTGTAAATAAATTAAGCACCATGTTCCCTAAGTGTTTTTAGTATAAAGGTGTTACTTATCTATGTTTAAGGATTTATATAGACTATTAAACATTTTATGTTCTATAAGTGATTTTAATTTATCTTGGTTATTCGAATAAGGGGATTTACGTTTTTAGGGTTAGTTATAAATTAAAAACATAATGTGGGATAATTATGAATTTAGTTTGGTTTATTAGTGGAAAATAAAAAATAAAAAAATAGTTTGGGTTATGAATTGGTCGACAACAAAAGGAAAATCTATAATTTTAAAAATATAATAAAATATATTTTTTTATATTTTCGGAATTAGGGTTGAGGCAGTAAGAGCTCCCCTTATATGATTGTAATGTTTAGCCTCATTATTTTCATGTTATATCACTATTAAGTATGATATTACTTTTAAATTAAATTTATATAAACAACTATTTATCCTCTCATAATATGACAAAATCTTGGATACATTCAGAAATAAATTTTAAAATTGAAAAAAATTATAATTTCACAGATGAATTATATGTTAAAATTTAAAATAAAAATTATTTTTATTTTATAATTGATTTATTCTAAAATAAAATCCTAATAGGTTTATATATGTATACTTTATGTTTTTGATAATACTTACACTAATTCGAGTTGTTTTGAGTATGTTTGGGTGATTTTTTTAATTGACCATTTAGGTAATTTTTTCTTATTTTGAAATAAATATATTTCTTTGAAATTTTTAAATTGTGAATAATATTAAATTGTTGTTTTTAAAATTTATATGGGATTTATCTGATTAATTTATATTTTTATAGTTAATTTGATAATTAAATAATTTAATTCCTAGAATTGTAATATATTTCATGGTGTTTTATAATTATTTTTATAAATTTTATTAATATTGTGAGATTGTAATTGATTATTGTTTTAAATTTACCACTTAATTATGTTTTATTATTTATTTATTTATTATAATTTACATATTTTTTATGTTAAAATATTTTCTGGTTGAATATCAAGTGGTCTATATACTTTTTTATAACATAAATCTGTTAAATTATTATAATTAATATCTAAAATAAATGTCATAGCAGAGTCAACTATAATATTTATGGTGTGTTTTTTAGTCAAAATTGTACTAGATCATACTTAATTTTCACATGACCACTATGATAGATGGGGTTATTCCAATACTCAATTTAAACCTGATATCTATCATTTGTTAACTATAATTAGGGGAGAGTATATCTAATACCCCTAATTTTAGGGTGCAATGGATTTAGTGGATGAAAAAAATTGAACATGATTTGTTATATTGACTAGATCGTTGTCAAAGAATACACCATGTTATTGGTAATTTATATATTGATTTCTTCTGATTTGGAGTGATTGAATTTATTGTGATTATGTTTTGTTTATGTGAAAAATAATGTCACAACTTCCATATGCATGTGTCTCATGAGCACTCTGATGATGATTTTGGTCAACCTTTATATATTCAAGTGGTCTTTGACCATTATGAATGTATAATATTTCAATTGGGTACTAGTATAGAGAGTTAAATAGTTGCGCATCGGGATATTTAAGTGGATTTTTGAAAGATCTAGCATGATAATTACACATATTATTTATTTCATTTTTGTTAGGGCTTGGATATCATATCATTACTCTAATTTATATAACTAAATTTAATAATTTCTCTATTTATTCATGTTTTCTGATATTTCCACAATCATGTAGGATGTTTCTTTGACGATTGAATTATTTAAAGTGAATAAATATTTTATATGAAGGATTAATGTTATTTTAATTATATTTTTTATTTTTTATTGTGGTTATTTTATTTGGGTTTTTGTTTCCATGTGGAAATAAGAGTATGAAATGTACATTACTCTTTGATATATAAGGAATCTAAAATTCAATATCCCTACTTTTTCAAAGAGGTATGTATACATAATTTACTGTAAAAATTGTTTTATTCTAGTAATGTTCTTAAGTGGATAAGGAGTGGTTCGAGAGTTTCCAGGGTTCGTTTGAAGCCTGAAGCTCCAACTTTTGGAGAGACAGAGTGATCTACTTGGTTAGTACATGTGTTAATTGTGGTACTCAATCATGAAGGTCCTATAGTAAACTGCAGAGGTGTGCATAATTAGTTATAACCATGAACCTCAGGCTACCCGGTCTTGCAGGACTTTCCAATGGGTTGGAAGTGTCTGTAGGGTTTGTCCAAACAATATGCCCCGGGCCACACCCATAGTGAAACTTAACATGTATATGACCATGGTTATTAACACATTTTGGAAAACCCTCCACCACTTTAAAAACTGATTAAAATGACCATTTTTGCCTTTCCTCCTTAAAAACTCAAAACCCCTCTTCTTCCTCCTTCTCTGATAATTGGAAGGATGGGAGCTTCCTCCTCCCTTATAAGTTAGGATTTGATATTCCCCTCCATATGAGATATAATTTCATCATCTTCAATTGGTTTGGATGTGCATCGGTAATATCTTCACTCATCCTTCATTTATCAGTTAATCATTCCACCTTCGACACTATTTTGGTGCATACTAATATGTCCTATATTTAGTGAATTTGTCTATTTTTATTATTTCTCTAATTATACATTAAATCTAATGCTGATAGAAGATGAGGGATTGTCTACCAACCTGTGGTAGGTGGTCTATTACTTTTCCCTAAATCTGAGTCATTTTATAACATGCGATATTGTTCCACAGACTAGGATTTCCGAGTATTTCTTGAAAATTAATATTTTCTTTATTATAAATTTTTATCCATTTTATAAAGGCCCCATATACCCTTGTTTACGGTCTTAAGCCCCTAACATTGACAATTTCCATCCCATACAGTGTGCTCATGAAATTCCCCTTGAATTATTAATTGTCCATATGGACAAACAACCTTCTGAGTGGTCATGGCTTGATGCCTAAATGAAATGACTACCATGAATTAGATATAAAACATAATGTGATTCCCATATGAATAAGGGTTGTGCCCCTTAGTTAAATGGAAGGTTAAATGAATTTTAATTCATCCTTGGCTTTTATAAAAGCATGATCAATGGTTATTTTATAAATTTCATTAATGAGAATGGTTTCCTATATATTTATGATACTCAGAAAATGAGTCCCATGTATTTTTAATCCTTGGGAATGGTGTCCTATATAGGTGTGATATATGGACATGGAGTCCCATGTAAATATGAAATAGAGGAATGTCACCCCAAGTAAATATAGAAGCATGGATTCCCATGTAAATGTGTTATATAGGCATGGGGTCATGTGTAGATGTGATATACATTATTGGAATCCCAAATGAAATGGATGTATGGGAATGACTTCTGAAATTAGATATAATAACTCAGCACAGTTTCCCATATTGTGATATATGGGCATGGATACCCATTTCATTCATGACACTCGGTCTTAGAATCCCCTAACATACTATGAGAATAATACTATTATCCATGGATGATTGATATATAAGGAATCTAAACTTAAATATCCCTACTTTTTCAAAGAGGTATGTATAAATAATTTACTGTAAAAATTGTTTTATTCCAGTAATGTTCTTAAGTGGATAAGGAGTGGTTCGAGAGATTACAGGGTTCGTTTGAAGCCTGAAGCTCCAAATTTTGGAGAGACAGATTGATCCGCTTGGTTAGTGCATGTGTTAATTGTGGTACTCAATCATGAAGGTCCTATAGTAAACTGCAGAGGTGTGCATAGTTAGTTATAACCATGATCCTCGGGCTACCCAGTCTTGCAGGACTTTCCAATGGGTTGGAAGTGTCAGTAGGGTTTTTCCAAACTATATGCCCCAGGACACACCCATAGTTAAACTTAACATGTATAGGACCATGGTTATTAACACGGTTTGGAAAACCCTCCACCACGTTAAAAACTGATTAAAATGACCATTTTTTCCTTTCCTCCTTAAAAACTCAAAACCCCTCTTCTTCCTCCTTCTCCAATAATTGGAAGGATGGGAGCTTCCTCCTCCCTTATAAGTTAGGATTTGATATTCCTCTCCATATGAGCTATAATTTCATCATCTTCAATTGGTTTGGATGTGTATCAGTAATATCTTCACTCCTCCTTCATTTATCAGTTAATCATTCCACCTTCGACACTATTTTGGTGCATACTAATTTGTCCTATATTTTGTGAATTTGTCTATTTTTCTGATTTCTCTAATTATACATTTAATCTAAAGCTGATAGAAGATGAGTGATTGTCAACCAACCTATGGTTGGTGGTCTATTACTTTTCCCTAAATCCGAGTCATTTTATAACATGCGATATTGTTCCGCACACTAGGATTTCCGAGTATTTCCTGAAAATTAATATTTTCTTTATTATAAATTTTTATCCATTTTATAAAGGCCCCATATACCCTTGTTTATGGCCGTAAGTCCCTAACATTGACAATTTCCACCTCATACGGTGTGCTCATGAAATTCCCCTTGAATTATTAAATGTTCATATGGAAAAAAAACCATCTGAGTGGTCATGGATTGATGCCTAAATGAAATGACTACCTTGAATTAGATATAAAACATAATGTGATTCCTATATGAATAAGGGTTGTGCGCCTGAGTTAAATGGAAGGTTAAATGAATTTTAATTCATCCTTGTCTTGTATTAAAGCATGATTAATGGTTATTTTATAAATTTTATTTATGACCACGGTTTCCTATATATTAATGATACTCAGAAAATGAGTCCCATGTGTTTTTAATCCTCGGGAATGGTGTCCTATATTGGTGTGATATATGAACATGGAGTCCCATGTAAATATGAAATAGAGGAATCTCACCCCAAGTAAATATAGAAGCATGGATTCCCATGTAAATATGTTATACGGGCATGGGGTCATGTGTAAATGTGATATACATGATTGGAATCCCAAATGAAATGGATGTATGGGAATGACTTCTGAAATTAGATATAATAACTCAGCACAGTTTCCCATATTGTGATATATGGGCATGGATACCCATTTAATTCATGACACTCAGTCTTAGAATCCCCTAACATACTATGAGACTAATACTATTGTCCATGGATGATTGAGTTACACTTTGATTCCTTTCATGTAGTAGTATCTATAAATATTTCTATAAACATCACTACACTTATATAGAATATATATATACATATCTACACACACACAAATATATATATATATATACATATAGTTTCTTGTTCAGAGATCTTCTGGCTTAGGCCAAAGACGGTTGTGTTTTCCCGGTGTCCTTTAGGAACCAATGGTAACCTATTTATAATTTATATTTATTCTTACATTTTTATGCATGCACAATTTTCATTTTATATGAACCAACTAGATTTTACTAGACACTTTCATTGGTGTCCTACTGAGTATATCCTACACCCTGTTTGTGCCACTAATTGGTCCCGAATAGTTCTTATAGATGCAATAGGGGAAAAATGGAAGTGTTCGATTGTGAATTATTGATTGTCTACTTATGATGGAGTACAAGAGAAAAGTAACACGATTATTCTCATGATGATATTAGAGATGGGTTTTATCCTTTTTGTATTTTTATATAGCATTATGTATATGCTTTTACCGATGTTCCCTTTTTTATATCATGTGACCTGAGCATCATTTTGTATATTACATTTCTTCTGCATCACTAGTTTTTTATATCTTGATGATTTATTATTCTGATAATGGTTATTTATTACTATTTACACTACATATAATTATTTTATACTATTGTGTTGCACTTTTTTATGGGAGTATAGTCTCCCCATCGTACCATCATAGACCCTCGCTTCTAATTGGATGCCTTTGGCATACGGGGAGGCTCTCTTGAGACCATGTGGCCAACTGGGTTTTGAAACTTATGTGTGAACCAGATATGGGATTCTATAAAGTGGTATCAAATCATTCTTCTTTTTTCACACTATTTGGGTATTAGACAGGAGATGAATAATTTTTTAAAATTTGGTAATGATCATGTGCCAAATAGTAGACACCCCAAGTATAGGGAGAGTCCAAATTACCGGGGTTGGGATAATGTTGTTTTGGGTTGTGCCTATTAAAATTGTACTAATTTCAGTGTTGGGTGATTCACATAACTTGTGAGGTTATTATTGTTTTTATTTGTTTGTATTAACCTTTACCTTGGACCAATGAGGTAAGGAGGTATCATCTGATGCATTGTTATAGGAACTTGAGGATTCATATGTCTTGCATTATTCCATGCCATATTAGTGTATATTGTTTCTTTCATTACATGCATTTCCTATGGTTGTTGTAGGTTCCTTGACTATTTCATTTTAAAATGCACCAATGATTAATTTAGGGATAAAATAATTAGATTGATTAAAGTGTTTGTATTAGACTAAATGTTTTTCCCATATAAATGGATTATGGCACAAAAATTAACCAATTTTTCCATGTCCGATCCATAGAAACTGGTTCAAAGGGTTGAAACATTTTATGGTTTAGATTACATGAATTAAAATTTTAATTTATGAAACATTTAATTTAATAAATTGGGAATCGTAATTAATTAAAGAAAATCATTTTATATGACCAATTACATCATGATACTAGATGTAAGGTTTAGGTCATAGTTACTTGATGTTCTAGTCGAACTTATAAATCTTATGCCTTTATAGCCTGTATATGACGATGTATTTAATTTGAATGTGATATATATATATATATATATATATATATATATATATATATATATATATATATCTGTGTGTGTGTGTGTGTGGATGAGTACAAACATAAAAAGAATTTAAACTCTTAAATGAAATGGTTACAGTAAAATGGGGATGCTAATTGCAAAGTAAAGGGTGTTTTCCTCTATACCTTGCAATTGAAACTCCATATACTGGGACATATGCTATATGATGTGAGACCTTGACCCTATAAGTAGTATTTAGAAAGTGTAACTTGTACTCCCTATGATGTCTCTTATCACCTAAACCTACCTCTATGAGTAGGTAAAGTGGTGTGACTCGTTTATAGGAAGGGTATATACCAATACTATTATGATATATTTGATCCTATCTATTTTTGAAACCTTTCTCAGACATGTTTTTGAAAATTTTAGAGTTATTTCACCATGAATTCCTCAAGTCATGCACCAGGAAGGTGGTGATGATCACACTCTGGAGGTGGTCAGACTTGATCAATTAGAATTACCTCAGGTATTTCCTCTTAATTCACCTCTCATTATTCTTAATTTCGGCATCAATTTTTATTTTGGAGAAGTCTTCCTACAGTTTATATATTCTATTCAAGGAGCTATTCCCCCTATCTCTCCTATGGTAGAGTTAACATGATCATTTTAGAAGTATAATCTGCTTACCATCACGAATGAAGGTGTCCCCCATGCTTTTATCTAATGTAAAGTGGACATGCTGTCAATATTCAAGTATCAAGAGACACCTATAGTGAGGAGGGTAAATATTGTGACCAATATGCTTCGTGATTCTGCCAAACATTTGTGGGGCATGATTACCTCGGCTGGTCACCATCAGGGTATGATTTGGGTGGAATTCTAGATGGTCTTTTATGATTATTTAATTCCAAAAAATCTAATAGTAAACTGTGCAATATAATTTATGCATATACATAAGGATTATATGCCTATGATTTATCATTTGGATCATTTTACCAAACTTCAATTATTTTCTCTAACACTTGATGGTGATAAGTTGATGATAATGAGATGTTTTGAGGATGGGATTGTATACACTCTCTGGACTTATGTAAATCTTTTTCGATTGACCACAATTTTTGAGATAGTGATTTATTTCCTCATCATCAAGTTGAACTTGATGGGAACTAGTGGTGTCGTCCAAGGAGGTTCTATACTGAGACTGGGAGGTATTTATTTCAGTGGAAGGAATCTTCATTTTGAATCTACACATGAGGGAAGCAACGGTCAAATGAAACCTACATATAGTTACATAGTGTTCCACTAGTGTAAAAATATAGGGGATAATAAGCCACAATGTCCTATAGATATCATTGAATGTTGATGCTATGGGTGGTTGGTGCATATTCAGAGCTTCTCTAGGACTTTTCTATCTACTCCTAGGATGAGAGGATCTGTATCAGTTACACCTTCGATATCAGGATCAGTAGAAACTTTTCAAGTGGGTATCTATAGTACTAATACATTATTAGGATGAGTAGGTGGTTGTGGTCAAGGTATATTTGCTCTAAAATTTCTGTACCAACAGAATAGTCCTTTCCAAGGTAGCCAGGTTATATCTCAAGATCGCAGATCTAGCCATATCTGTGTATTATATCTTAATCTATAGGAGAGTAGTGTTGGGGCTTATACATTTATAGATACTATTCTAGTAGCCTCTACATTATTTTCTTCTTTTTTAATATATTCTCTTCATGTTATTTTATAATAACAATAATTATGGTATGATTGGGCCTAGATATAGAGTACTTTTGTGGAGTGATGACTCTCAAGACACCATTGGGGATCAGATCAGAGAGTGTTCACTGGTGTCACGAATCCCCCCTTGAGATAGGTGGTGGTACTTTTTTTAACCTATTTATCCTCAAGATGACAAGTTTTGATGTCATACTCATAATGGGCTATTTTGAATCTTATCATTCCCATGTTGATTGTTATCTATATTGGGTATCCTCTACAAAACCTGAGGGTGGTAGCTATATTTAATAAGGGAAAGTGGGATGTTTAGGTGAGTTGACATGGTCCCAAGCATCATGGGAAGGGAAGAGTTATAGACTAAAAATCTAATCTCTTTATGAACAATTATAGAATGTGGCATATGAAATTCCCTTCTATTTTAAATCATTTAAGGGATGTTTTACATGATGAAATTTATATATTACCTTTTATAAGAGATGTGAAGTTCAAAATTGATCTAGTTCCAAGAGAGACACCATTTTTCATTACTCTTTACAGGATGTCACCCAATGAGCTCTTAAAACTCAAGAAGTTGTTAGAGTATTTATAAGCTTAGGGTTTTATAAGACCTAGTACTTATACATGAGGTTCACCGGTCCTTGTCTCCAATAAAGTGGAGGGTAACCTTAGATTATGTGTGGATTTCTAGAAATTTAATTATCTTATGATAAATAATTGGTATCCCTTACCTCATACAGATTAAATATTTGACCATCTCCAAGGATCAAGGGTTTTCTCCAAGAATTATGTTAGTTCGGTCTACCAATTGGTTCATGTTAGGCAATCAGACATACCATACACAGTATCCCAGACCATATGTGGCTTGTATGAGTATCTAGTTATGTTTTTTGGTCTTACAAATTCACCAATTGTTTTAATGGATCTAATGAATTAGGTTTTACACTATTGTAGATTTAGATATATGCTAAGATCTCAAAATTCAACTATTGGGTAAAAAAGGTTCACTTACTAGGTTACATCATCTCATAGGCATGAATATCTATTGGCCCGAAGAAGTTGATATTAGTTGTTTCTTGAGAACATCCTAAGAAAATTTTGACATACGAAGTTTCTTAGGGATGGTTGACTGTTAAAAGTATTTCATTCATGACTTATCATTCCTAGAAGATCCTCTCATGGTATTGCCTATAAATTGTACGAAGTTATTATGGTATGAATTATGTGATAGTGAATTTCATGAGTTGAAAGTATGATTGGATTCAGTGTCGATCTTGATTCAAAAATAGTTCGGTATAATCTATATAGTTAATTTTCATGTGTCAGGAATCGAGGTAGGAGAAGTTTTGTTATAGGGTGATCAAGTTTTAGTTCATGGATCCCCTTATCTAATATTTCATGATTGTAATTACCATGTGAAAGACCTATAATAGTCATCTATGGTTCATGATTTTCAATTTTGGAGGAATTATGTAATGGGAGAGTGGTTTTTCATTTACAGTGACCAAAAAAGTCTCAAATATATTTTTACATACCATGAATTGAATCTAGGGTGGTGTGGGTACGTATAATACCTTCAATAATTTAACATTAATCTCACTTATACACCCAAAAAGGTAAATTAAGTAGATAAATATCAGAACTATAATACGTAGATTTAGGTTTTACAAGAGGCTAACAGTGAGTGGCAGTTGATGGCCCTGTGTTCTGAGATACACATGGAGATTCCAGAATATCATGGTCTGCCTGTTTTAACATCTTTAGTAGTGAAATCATACCTTGTAGAATGGTTAAGAATGATACATATTTCAGAAACCAAGGGCTTATTCCTATAGAAGAGAGTCTCAGGTGAGAAACCACCACTTGGTTGGGTTATCAATGAGGATGAGATACCTCACTTTCACAGACATTTCTGGGTACCTGAACACACATATGAATAATTGACGTGGGAATCTCATGCCACTATTTTGGAGGTGAAACGTGGGTTTTCCAAGATTTAATGATACATATTTCATCATTATTGGTGGCCATGTATGCAGAGACAAATTTCAGTTTTTATAAAATGGTGTACTGCCTATCAGTAGGTGAAGGCAGAGAATCAGTGGCCTAGTAGATTTTTTTGAAGAGGATGGTGCCTTGGATAGAAATCCAAGGAGCATTTATTATAAAATAAAGAGGTTATAAGAGTCTAAAAGATAGAAATATATTACAATCTTTATTATGAATGGGGAATAAATCGGTAGGGAGATCATCAAGCCAGGTAATATCTTTATTAACTCCCTTGTTTGGAAGGCCATCTGAAACCATGTTTCCTTCCCGATATATATGGGTGATGATGTAGTTAATGTCAAGATGAGAGCGAGTATAGTCCATAAAACGTGTGGTGATAGGCCACACAAGATGTGTCACACCATTCCAAATCACTTGCAAAATGGTGGTTGAGTCATTCTCAATCCAAAGGTTGTTACAACCATATTTCTTAGTAAATGAAATGGAATTTATCATACTCATAATTTCAGCTTCTAGAGAGAAGTAATCCCACAGCTACCATAAAATCATATGAGGATCGGACCAAGATGGTTCCTGAAGATGGCACCACAACCTGCGGGGCCTGGATTTCCTTTAGAGGCACCATCTACATTAACTTTAACCCAACCATGGAATCAAGAAATCTGAAAACATAAAAATTACAGTGGGGTTGGCATAAGTTTCCCTCAATTTGAAGAAGTCACATAATTCCAAAGTTGTTCACAGTGTTGTCTCAATGGACCTTTTGGATCATAGTAGCTTCACATATGGAAATAAGGATACGCATCAGACTTGTATTATGGCTAAATGGGAAATTTTTGTGAATAAGAGAATTTCTATAATACCAGATCATGTGATGAAGCTCATCAAAAAAATCAAGAAAAAGGTTATTAAGTTTTTGAGATCTATCCATATCCACACATCACTTTATTTGAGGTTTGACAGAGTCATGAGTCAAGAATCTATAGTCAAAAATGTTAAAAATATTGTTCTAAAGAGAAGAAGCAGTGGCACAAGAAAGAAAGAGATGATTAATATATTCTCTATATTTATTACAAAATATAAATTTATAATAAAGATGAATACCATGCGATTGAAGATGACCATCTGTGGGGATCTGGTTTTGATCAAGGAACCAAATAAGAGTGAATCATGAAGGTTTTATCCAATGTTTTTGAAAAATAAATATCCAACCAAAATCACTTTCAGAGTTGTAAAAAAATGTTATTTTTTTGAATTACGCATACCATTATGTGTAGGATCCTAGATTAATAATTCATTGGTATTATAGAAATGATATTCCCCAATGAAATTCATAATAGTGTTAGGGTGATGATCATTTTTGGAATTTAGCATATCTCTGATAGAAATGTTTGAATTCTTAGGGATTTGGCGAGGTGAGACCATGTAAATTAAGGGAGTTCCATTCCAGTTGCCAAACCAAATTTTCATGGAAGATTATCTAGAGATCATCCAACTGGGGTTGTTCATAATGGATGAAAATTATTGTTTTTTGGATGGACAGATAGAGGAGTTAAGAGAATTCGAATTTCCCTTCTTAAGTTTTTCAATAAATCTACAATTACAAAAATAAATAGAGCCATATTTATTATAGAGAAGATTATAAGTTAGTCTAGTTTGAAGATCCACATTAAAGTACCTATGGTATTTATTCCAATGTCACCTTTATCAATAGGTTTTCAACAAGTCATCCAGGGGACAGTCACAAATTTTCTTTCTATAGTGCTACCTATCCAAACAAAATATTTTCTTGAGATATTTATTTTTTAAGTTAGAACAGCTGGCCATTTTTAGACCATCATAAAATAAGACATTTTAATAAAAATAGTTGATTTGACCAGGGATATTTTTTCTACCATATAGAGGGATTTTCCTTTCCATTAATATAGATGGTTAATAAATTGATCAAGGATTTTAGATAAATGAAAATATTTGGGTCTTCCCCAAAATACGGGGACACCTAGGTAAGTAAAAGGAATAGATCCCTCTTTTATACCTAGGTCACTTATAATATTGAATTTTTATTAGTGTATAGGTTTTTTTCAAAGAATATAGAATATTTGTTCTAACTAATGGATTTTCCAGAAACCTCCTCATAGTGAGCGAGGGATTTCTTGAGGTTTTTAATGTTTCTTTTATAACCTTAGAGAAAAAGATGATATCATCAGTGTATAGTAGGTGGGTGGGAGAATTCACATTCCTTGAGAAATTAATGGGCTTCAATTTGTCTTGATCTACAAGATGAGTGAGAAAATTAGCAAGATAATCTTCTAAAATAGAGAAAATGATGGAAGAAATGGGGTCACCTTGTCTAACACCTTTTGTTCATTTTAAATAGCCTCTGGGGGATCTTTTAACTAGGTGGAAGTGGAGTCAAAATTGAACAAATTTCTGATATAAGTGGTGAAGGTATCATAGTAACCAAAATATTAAAGCACCTTGAAAATAAAGATCCATTCCATGGTATCAAAATATTTTTTTAATTTCAATTTTTATGGAAATATTACATCCTATATTAGATTTGATTAATGCGTTGATTCACTATTATGTAAGACAAATGTACTTTTTAATGGATCTATCCTTAATAAGCACAAATTGATTCCAGGAGAGTATTTTGTTTGGGATATAATAAAACCAATTAGAAATGATTTTGGTGATGATTTAATAAAGGATGTTAATGAGTGCAATGGGCCTAAACAAGTGAATCTGAAAAGCATTGTCTAGTTTTGGGATTAAAGAAATAAATTGGGAATTTAGGCCATAAGGGATAACACCATTGGAGATGAAATATTTAACAAGATTTCAAACATAAAATTTTATAACATCCCAATAATTTTGAATGAAACCATTATTAAATCCATGAGGACCAAGAGAACTGTCAAGATTTAAAATAAAGTCAATGTCCTTAATTTCATGATCGAGAGGAATAATAAGAAGAAAAGTGTTATCTTCATTATTGGCCACCATCGGTATGACATTAGGTAATAGGTCCTTATTATTTTAAATCCTTTTTAAGATAGATTTGAAGTAAGAGACAATATTATTTGTAATATCATATTCATTGTCTAAAAGGTTGTCTCTGTCTTTTGAAATGGTTTTCGGTCTGCATTCTTCTCTGGCTCATTAATGGGAGTTATAGAACATAGTGTTTCTATCATTGTTAGATAACAATTTTACTTTAAATTCAAGCTTCTTCATGTTATCTTTAAAAGAGAGAAACAATTTGAGCTTTCCCAAAATATTGATTTCATGATTCTGATAATTGTTAAAATCAGATCTAGTATTACTATTTTGAATTTGATTTTGCTCGTCCTCAAGAAGAAGGATGTCGTTGTTAATTTGTTTGGCATGTGAGATGCACCGACCTATGAGCATCTATTTAAGAGATTTTAATTTGATAGAAAAGCCAATGGTAATATTACAGTGTGTCATGGAAATCCAAATATTTTTGATGATGTCAGTGCATTCAGTATTATAAAACAAAGCATTATTAATCCTAAATTGAAGTGCATGTTTCAAAGTTTTGGTGGAGACATTGACCAATATTGTAACACCCTGAGATTTTATGATAAATATTCTTTTTAATTTTTTTGATGTATTTTTTTGTATGCTATACTAAGATTAGATTACGCTATACGAAACACTGTATTAGCTTGTAGTATAATCAAACACTATTCTTGGCTTGTGGTGCATGCAAGAGCAACCATCCTAAATAACGTTTGGTGTACGCAATACTGAGTTTCACTAAACAACGATATATTATTATAATATTATTATGAACTAGCCTGTATGAATAGTATTAACTTCATTTTGAATTTAATAACATTATCATTAATCTTACACATTTTCTATAACATGGTATGAGAACAAAATCAATTTTTCAGATAAAATATGCATTTTTCAAAAAATGCATCATTGCCGCCTTTTGATGGCTCACCTATTTTAAACCTAATTTTTGAAGAATTTATAAGTCCAATTTGACAAAATAAACTTCTTATTTTGAATCAGGATAGAAAAATTTATGTTTAATAAATTTTTCATATATTTCTAATAACTTTCTTATTTTGATGAATAATAAAAATACGCTAAATTTTATTTAAAAACAACTTTTTTTATCGATATAATTTATATGGTTAAATTATAATATTGAATGGTTTCGAAGTATAAATAGAAAAAAAATATACCATTTAATATAATGTATGTAATTATCATTAATTTTACATTGAATTCATAGTTAAAAACATTTCAATCTTTTGCACTATTTTAAACAAAAACCCGTGTTTTTCTCGACAGGAGGAATAATTTTTAATAAATTACTGCATCTTATGTGTTTTGAATTTTGAAAGATGGATTCCATATTTGGAAGCATTAGGTCCAAATTATGTTAATAGGGTACTTTTATTTTTAGGTATTATGAATAGTAACTATGGTAAATTATATTTACGATAGTTAAAGGTAAATCGGGTAACTAAGGGTAAAAATAATATTATAAAATTTCCCAAACACTTCTCTTAATATAATTGGATGATTATATTATGCCCTGAAACATAATTGGGTCGAGATGGTTTCTTTTTGAACCCACTTGTATGTGATTAAGACATTTATTATATTTTATTTAACGAAAAGTTAAATATGTCTCACTCAAACTTTAATAATAAAATTATTATTAATATAAGGTTATACTGAATTTAAATTAGATTATAAATACTCATTTAAAATCTAATTTTTTTTCTTTATCATGGTAATTTATTTGTAATTTTTAATAATTATATAATTACCTTAATAGCTTATACAGTATTGATGTAGAAATTATTTAGTGAAAAAGAAATAATATTTTTTTTATTAAAATAATAATACCCATAAAAAGGCCCAAAAACATGACCAAAACTTGTTGGTCGAGTATATCTACACCATACTCATCCATATGTCTTCTTTTGGACTATTTGAAGCCTTATAAAACAGATTATGACATTTATATTATTTTATTTTAAATGATGTCAAAGTTCTCACCTTCATAATTTAATAAACATAAAATTTTAAAAGTTGGGATTTTTAGAAGTTAAATTCGACACAAAGTATTCTTATGAAATCTATTCTATTTATATTTATCTTAGTATTTTATTTTTAATTTTTTTGCCAGAAATAAGTATGTTAAAAAATCATACAAAAATTATGTAGTAATTATTTTATTTAGAGAAATTTCAAATAAATGGTTTAAAAAATATTAAAATAAATATTATATGAACTAATTAATGTTCTCTACGAATTTTCAAGATGAATAATACATGTTAGGTATCTATTAAATATTTTATTTCAAATATATATTCTATTTTTATTTTATTTATATTCACATAAATGAATAGTTTCAAAATTTACACTATTGATATTTTATAAAAATAACATATTATTAATTTGTTTAAAAATCACAAAAAATATTTAAAAATTATAAATTTAAATCTATAAAGTCATAAATTTCATAACGTATCGAATTATGAAAAATTCACAACCCATGTGTAAGTATTTAGAACAATTTAAAATTTAGAATATTATTACCCCAAATAAAATTAAATAGATTAAATAAGGATAAATCAAATTTATAAGGTTTAAAATAATTTTCCAAAATTTATAAATTTTATTGGTTGATGAGATTAAAAACCTATCTCATCTAATCATCTAATGTGACTCATTTTGGTGGTTTTTAGGTGGGGTTAGAGTTTATTATAAATTTATATTTTGGAGGTTTCCAAAAGTGCCCCTCTCCTCTCTTATAAAAGGGAACCTCCTCCCTCTTCTCTTCACACCATTTTAAGCCTTCAATATCAGAAAACACCTACCAATTACTCTTATCAAATTATATATTTATATTATAAAGGTTCTGGATTTCTCAAAAGGCCAAATCTAGTGCCCTAAGAGGAATTTTAAAAGAGGCAAGTCGAGGAAGAGGTAATCTCTTCTACCGATTCATTCAAGTTTCATTATTCTTCTACATCGTCTTCTTTAGTTGTGTCATCATAAAGTAATAAAATTAGTATCACTAATATAAATATATGTTATTATAAATATGAAACAACCCTATTTCACCGTATATCCATCCTACGAAAAACGAAATCATCACGCGTGCGTACGTACGACCTATCGTCTCAACACTGTGGTGTAATCTGTTTTTCATAACCAACCAACTTGAATGGGTATAATAATGGAATAAATGACTATATGTTATTATAATAACATAAAACTAATTCTGATATATTATATCATCCACTCAAATTCTATTCAATAATTATGGGAATGATATCATCGCTCGTGCGTACGTACAAATTACCGTCTCCACGACGCGATGAGATTCATTCTCCATGTTAACCACTCCAGAGTGATTATAAAGTATATATAATAAATAATCATGAAATATATGACATATTAATTATACTAGATTTATGTATATGTTATTTACTTACTTTCATTAAATTTAATAAGAAAACAAAAATAGCGTTCACACGTACGTATGGCATACTGTCTGCATGAATGATGTATTTCATTCCATTTATTGATATATGTTATATATATATATTGAATATATATTATATATAAATAATGTTTTAAATATAGTAAGTAATAATGATCTACGTAATCATATGAATAATTACAATTCAAAACACATACGATAAATGAAACGATTTTACCTAAAACGCTGCTTTAACATGGAATTGACAAATGAACAGGTAATATAAAGTTGTAAGTGAATCATATATGATATCATAAATATTATTATGGTTCTATTAAAAGTTAATAATATTTTTAAAACCACTATATAGGAGTCTCGGACAAATTTGGAAGAAATTGGACATAAGGTAAGGTATAAATATTCTAATCTCGTTCTGATCTGAGATTGTTTATTCGTAAATATTTACTGGGGTTATGTTTATCATCCATGTCCATGTTTTCTCAAATAAAATTCATAAAATTTTTATTATTCATCCATTTATGTTTAAATTTATTTTTACCTCTTTTTTACTTTTTCCACAAGGTATGGAATGAATATTTCTTTTCTTTACCTTACGGGGTACTTTTTGACTTTTACGGAAAAAGTATGAGGAGAATGTTTTTTTAACTTATACAGAGTGAATGTATTTTTATGGTTTCATAATTAATTCTTTCCATGAATCTTCCTCTACAATATTTCATGGTTATTTTCAACAAAATTATTTTCTTTTAAAATTTAGTGAAATTTTCACAATAGAAAATGATTTTGAAAAAGAAAGGATATTTTCCTCAAGAATTCATTTCAAGTGTTTTATCAAAACTATTTTCTAGATAAGATAACATTATTTAATATTGTTATGTTTCAAGTATTATGTCCCTATTATTTACATTTTTTTATTTTTTTATGATGAAATCATTTTCATTTATTTTATAGGGATTATGTCATGATGGGATGACGTTTATAAAACCCATTTTATTCATTGGGTTATAATGAATGATTTATATTTATTTTGTGGCATACTAAATAATGATTTAATTATGTGATGGGTGAGACCTATATCTCCCTCAAATTAATTCAGTAAAGATTTATATCTCATGATATAGAAATTTCGATAACAGAAAGTAAATCCAGTTTAGTATTTCAGGGCTGGAACGACAAGTAAACCCGGTTCACTAATGGACTTTGTCCACTATGATGGTCTTGGAAGCAATGCCTTGGCTACTATGGAAATCATATCATGTGATTAATGGTTCTCCATAGTTACATGTTTTATTCCCATGCTATTTTATCATGATTAATGTTCCTTTATGATTTATGCCTTATGTACTGCCAAGATTTAATTCATTACTCATGATTTTGATGTTTTATGTTCTTTTTTTTACGTTCAAATGTTTATGGGTTGTTTTATGTTCTCCATGTTTTCCCTTAAAAGGAATTTGAGCTCACCCTTTTTATGTTTTCTTTTCCACAGGATATAAAGAAATTTTTTAGGTAAGAAAACAGAAGGGGAAGATATTTATGAGAGATATTGAAGATCTTTCACCATGATTAGAGGATTATGTTTTGAGTTTCCAAAGACACTAAACTATTACGGTCCATGGGTTTATTTTTTTATTATGTATTAATTATTCCACAAAATTAAGGTAATTTACATGTACATCAAGCTTGGGTCTCTAAAGTTGGTATCAGAAAAAGGTTTAGTAAACCTTTGGAAACTAGGATGCGAAAACTTTAGTGAGATCCCTAGAGATATTTCTATGGTATGTCTAGGGATTTCGATAAGGTAAAGTATAAAGTGTAGGTTACAATCCTAGAATTATGACAATGATCATGAATAACCTAGGATTAAACCTAAGATGTTAGATATTGAACGTACTCCCCCTTTATTATGTTGTTTTCCAAGCATGATTTTTTCCTCTCACGCTATTCTTTTTGGGTTTTAGATAATGGTTAGAACCCAAAGGAACCATGTAAATGATCAATGCAATGGGAAATGAAATGATTTTCCTCCTGAAAAACCAAATGTTATGGGAAATGGAGTGTAAAATCTTATTGATATACCTACACAAGATATGAATCATTCTAGACTTCCAAATGAGCAGAGAAGGGAACAAAATTCTCTTGAGCCCTTCATGAGGCAGGGTCTGCCTTCTTTCAGTGGGTCTTCTGATCCACTTGTTTCTGAACAATCGATCTGTACCATTGAAAAGATATTTTCCATACTTCACTATTCAGAAAATGAAAAATTCATTATTGTTGTTTATAGTTTTGAAGTTGAAGTAGACCAGTGGAGGACTCTAATTAAGAATACAAGGCCCGAAGATGAAATTGAATTCATGGAATGGGATGAGTTCAAGAACTTATTTTTCAATAAGTACTTTCCTCGTACTGTTCAAACGAAGATGGAAAAGTAGTTCCTTGATCCTAAGAAAAAGAATGATGAATCTGCTGGTATATACGAGTCAAATTTTACAAGGATTGCAAGGTATGCATCTGGCTCTATCATCCAACCTGAAAGTAAATCTGATAGATTCTTCAGTGGCTTAAAACCAGGTCTTCTAAGGGAATTAAATATAAGGGACTTCATTAGATATGAAGAAATTGTGCATTGTGAAATCAAGCTAGAACTAGAAGTTAGTGTTACATATTCATCTCATAGTTTTGACAAGAAACGAAAGATGGAGTTCAAGGAAAAATCTCAAAACAATGGTGAAAATAAGACGAATGTTTCTTTATGCTCAATGTTTGGAAAGAAGCATGGTGGAAATTTTCTTAAAGGGACTAGAAAATGTTTTAAGTGTGGAAAAGAAGTTCATCGAGCTGTTGAGTGTCAAAGTAATGGGAAAATGGTAGCCAATGATGTGAATATAGAAAAGACTACAGAGAATGCACCACCAACACTTCACTGATACAAGTGCAAGGAAATGGGTCATTATGCTAACCAATGTCCAAATCCAAGGGTTAATGATGATCTACATCAACAAAATCATAAGGCAAAGGAAAAAAGGGAAGTCACATTCTATAACTACTAGCAGTGTTCAATATGAAAATGAAGTGGTGGAATGATTAAGTGTTTATGTAACAGGATTCCAAAATTGTTTTTTGGAATCTCATTTATAGTATCATTGAATATTAGAATATCTATGTATTGGTTTATTGTGGTTTTCAAAAATTGTATGGTACCGGTAACCATGAAAAGTGGTTGAAATTTTTTTGGAATGCAGAAGATATGTGCATAATGAAGGGATGAGGAGAAAATAATATGTTTGATAGTATTAATGAGCTCATGACTGATATAAGGACAAAGTCATATCATGGTTTGAGTATATAGAAATTTTAGGTCTTTGGTATGTGGAAAGAGTTAACTTTTGACAGTGTTCATGTTTTCACTAAGGTTCTATGGTAATTCATGTTTCAAGATAATACATGATTAAGGTATTCACATGTTTGGAATATGACCAACAAGATATATCTTATGATATAGGGGGATAAATGATTGTAATCACATGCTTGGTAGATGACCCCTCTAGTAATATTTTTTATTATACTATGAGATTGGACATAAGTATTTTGGATAAGCCTAAAGATTGATATGGATTAATTTAGACATCAGATGGTATTTTTTAAGGCTAGAAATTTTTGATATTTTTTCTGAAATGCTATAATAGTATAGTTTTACAAAAATGGACAACTCATAGAACGGGCAACAATCTGTCACGTCGGATAAAGATGTAGGAATCAAAACCACAAACGAAGTGCAACATGCCTTTATTGCCTACCACTGGCCTACAATAAGTCCCTGGTTAGTATAAATTCGTTTTTTTTATTAAGATGTACGATAGATGAATTAGATGTCCTTTTTTGGAACCATATACAATTAACCTTTCCATAGATGAACTTATGTATATTTAATATCTTGTGCTAACCTTTTTTCATGGTAAAGATAGATGGAATGACCTATCATTGTATCGCATGATCTGCTACCACTTCATGAATGAAAAATTAAACTTCATTTTATTAAATAAGATATGAAGTGGAAATTGTTCATGGAATGACCAATGATGATATTAAACTGAAATCCAGTAATTATTTCTCCTTATGAAAAAATTCATCAAATTTAGGGAAATGATCTTGAAAACAAAAAATGTGGTCCTAGTACCCTCATATCCGAAGAATCATATGGTACCTAAGATCATCACAAATTGATGGCTTTTTGATTGTTGGATTTTTCATATCCATGTTCTCTACCATTCTTCATCAGAACATGACAGTTATATTTCTCTTCCATATCCATATTTTCACCTATATTCTCCTATGTGAAAAACCAATGGTGAGTTACTTTGGGTTACCATTATGTTTCTAACATTCCTTTTGCTAATTTATTTTTAGTTTTCATTTTTACGATGTGGTTTTCTGTGAAATAAACTTTCAGTTAGTAAACGATTAATAACCCCGACGAATTTCGAGGGTGAAATTCATTTAGAGGGGGGTAGAATATAACCCCTCGAGATTTTATGAGAAATATTCTTTTAAATTTCTTTGATGTCTTGTGTTTTATGATACACCATGATTAGCTTGTGCTATACGCAATGCTGAATTAGCTTGTAGTATACGCAACCACTATTCTTGGCTTGTGTTGCACGCAAGAGGGCCCATCCTAAATAGCGTGTGTTGTATGCAATACCAAGTTTCACTAAACAATGATATATTATTATAATATTATTATGAACTATCTGTAATGAATAGTATTAACCACATTTTTAATTTATGCCATTATCATTAATTTTACATTGAATTCATTGGTAAAAACATTTCAATCTTTTGCATTGTATTAAACAAAAACCCTTGTTTTTCGACAATAGGATTAATTTTAAATTAATTAATGCATCTTATGTGTTTTGAATTTGGAAAAATGGATTCCATATTTGGAGTTAGTAGGTCTAAATTATGTAAATAGGCTACTTTTATTTTTGGGCATTATGAATAGTAACTATGGTAAATTATATTTACCCTAGTTAAAGGTAAATCGGGAAATTAAGGGTAAAAATAATATTATAAAATTTTCATAAAACTTGTCTTAATATAATTGGATGATTATATTTCACCCTAAAACTTAATTGGGTCGAAATGGTTTCTTTTGGAACCCACTTGTATGTGATTAAGACATTTATTTCATTTTAGTTAAAGAAAAGTTAAATATGTCTCACTCAAACTTTAATAATCAAATTATTTTTAATATAAGGTTATACTGAATATAAATTATATTATAAATAATCATTTTAAATATAAAATGTTTTCATTTATCATTTTAATTTATTTGTAATTTCTAAGAAATATATAATTACCTTAATAGCTGATACAGTAATGATGGAGAAATTATTTAATGAAAAAGAAATAATATTGTTTTTATTAAAATAATAATACCCATAAAAGGCCCAAACACTTGACCAAAACATATTGGTCGTGTATATCTACACCATAAGCATATATGTGTCTACATTTGGGACCATTTGGGGCCTTATAAAAAAAATTATTATTTTTATATTATTTTATTTTAATTGATGTCAAAGTTGTCACCTTCATAATTTAATAAACATAACATTTTAAAAGTTGGGTCTTTTAGAAGATAAATTAGACTAAAAGTATTCTTATGAAATATATTAGATTTATATTAATCATAGTATTTTATTTTTTATTTTTATTCCACAAATAAGTATGTTAAATGATTATACAAAAATGATGTGGTAATTATTTTATTAAGAGAAATATCAAATAAATCGTTTTAAAAATATTAAAATAAACAATATATGAATTGATTAATGTGATCCAAGAATTTTATAGATGAATAATACATGTTATTAATCTATTAAATATATATTTTTTCAAATATATCTTATTTGTGGATTTTATTTAAATCCAAATAAATGAATAGTGTCAAAATTAAAACTATTGATATTTTATAAAAATAACATATTATTAAATTGTTTAAAAATAATAAAAATATTTAAAAATTATAATTATAAATTTATATAGTCATATATTCTATAAATTATACAATTATGGACAATTAAAAACACATAAGTAAGTATTTATAACAATTTAAAATTTAGAATATTATTACCACAAATAAAGTTAAATAGTATAAATAAGGATAAATAAAATTGATAAGGTTTAAGATAATTTTCCATCATGTCTAAATTTTATTGGATGATGATAATACAACCCTATCTCATATAATATTTTAATTTGAGTCATTTTGGATGTTTTTAGGTGGGGTTTGAGTTTATTATAAATTAATATTTTGGAAGTTTGCAAAAGTGCCCCTCTCCTCTCTTATAAAAGGGAACCTCCTCCCTCTTCTCTTCACTCCATTTTAAACATTTAAGATCAGCCAGCCCCTACCAATTCCTCTTATAAACCAGTATAGTTATATTATATAGGTTTTTATCTTCTCAAAAGGCCAACTCTAGTGCCCTAAAAGGAAGTTTAAAAGAGGTGTGTCCACGAAGAAGTAATCTCTTCTATCGTTTCTTTCAAGTTTCTTTCTTCTTCTAATTCCTCTTATTTATTTGTTTCATCATAAATTAATAACATAATTATCACTAATATACTGATATGTTATTATAAATATGAAACAACCCTATTTTACCTTATATTCATCCTACAAAAAACAAAATCACCACGCGTGGGTACGTACGGCCTACCGTCTCCACCCCGTGATGTAATCTGTTTTTCATAACCAACCTACTTGGATGGGTATAATACTGAAAGAAATAACTATATATGATTATTATAACATCATAATGATTCTGAACTATTATATCATCCACTACAATTCCATTCAATAATTATGGGAATGATATCATTACTCGGGCGTACGTATGGATTACCGTCTCCATGACGCGATGAGATTCATTCTCCATGTTAACCATTCCAGAATGATTATAAAGTATTTATAATAAATAATCATGAAATATATGACATTGTAATGATTATGGATTTATGTATATGTTATTTACTTATTTTCATTCAATTTAATAAGGAAACTAAAAGAGTGTTCATGTGTATGTACGGCCTACCGTCTCCATGAACTATGTATTTCATTCCATTTATCGATCTATTATATATATATTCTTAATATATATTATATATAAATCATTTTTTACATTCTGGAAGTAAGTAATCATTATCTATGTAATGATATTAATAATTACAGGTCAAAACACGTACGATAAGTGAAACGATTTTACCCAAAATGCTGATTTAACAAGGAATTGACAAACGAATGGGTAATATAAAGTCGTAAGTGAATTATATATGATATAATAAATATTATTGTCATTGTATTATAAGTTAATAATATTTTTAAACCCACTATACAGGTGTCTCGGACACATATGGAAAAAATTGGAATAAGGTAAGGGATAATTATTCCAATCCCATTCTTATCTGAGATTATTTATTTGTAAGTATTTACTGGGGTTATGTTTATAATCCATGTCCATGTTTCCTTAAAATGTTTTCATAAAATGTTTACTATTCTTCCATGTATGTTTAAAGTCATTTTTACCCCTTTTTTACTTTTACCACAAGGTATGAAAGGAATCTTTATTTTGTTTACCATACGAGGTACTTTTTGACTTTTTCGGCGAAAGTACGAGGAGAATGTTTTTCATAACTTATACGGCGTGAATGGATTTTTAAGATTTCATAATTCCTTCTTTCCATGAATCTTCCTCTACAATATTTCATGGTTATTTTCCAAAAAAAAAATTCTTTTAAAATTGAATGAAATTTTGAGAATAGAAAATGATTTTGAAAAAGAAAGGATATTTTTCTCAATAATTCATTTCAAGTGTTTTATCAAAAATATTTTCCATCTACGATGAAATTATTTAATATGGTTATGTTTCACGTATAATTTCCCTATTATTTACCTGTTTTTATTTTTTATGATGAAATGATATCCATTTATTTTATATCGATTATGTAATGATGGAATGATTTTTATGTATTCGTTGGGTTATGATGAATGATTAATGTTTATTTTGTGGCACACTTAAGAATGATTACATTATGATATGGGTGGGACCTATATCTCCCTACAATTCATTGGGTAAATATTTATATCTCATGAGATAGACAAGGCTTGTATTGAAAGTAAATCTGGTTCAATATTACAGGGTTGCAATGACAAGTAAACATGATTCAGTAATGGACATTATCTACTATCATGGTCTTAATAGAAATGCGTTGGCTAATATGGAAATCATATCATGTGATTAATGGTTGGCCAAAATTACATGTTTTATTCCCATGCTATTTTATCATGATTAATGTTTCTTTATGATCTATTCCTTATGTACGACCAAGATTTATGTCATTAATCATGATTTTGATGTTTTATGTTCATATTTTTACGTTCAAATGTTTATGGGTTTTTTTATGTCCTCCATGATTTCCCTTGCTGATAATTTTAGCTCTACCTATTTATGTTTTCTTTTCCCCAGGATATAAATAAATGTTTTAGGTAAGAAAAAAAGGGGAAGATCTTTATGGGAGATGTTGAAGATCTTTCACCATGATTAGAAGATTATGTTCTGAGTTTCCAAAGACACTAAACTATTACAGTCCTTGGGTTGACTTCATTTGTTATGTATTAAGTATTCCAAAAAAATTAATGTAATTTCCATGTACGTCAATCTTGGGTATCTACAAATATAGGGTGATGTCCAGAGTGTAGCTTGTGAAGGGTTGTGCTGGAGATGGCGTCCCATTTTTCTAAAGTAAGAACATTATTGAAGCCTCTATCCAGTTTGGAGGTGACCACCCTATTATAATTTTTTCGATAATAAGTTTATTTATCACCGATAAGATTTATTTCAATAAGTTCATTATCTTCAATAGTGGTTTTAAATTATCTCATAGAGATCTGAGCATGAGAGGGGCCAAAGTGGAAATGGGACAAAATTGCCATGGATTTCATAATGATATTGCATATATCCCCTTGAGGTAGTTATGTGGAATGGGTGATCATTAATAGGTTGACCAATTTCACACAATTTATTCCTATTAAGGAGAAATTTTCAATATATGATATTGGGAGGATTTATATTTGAGAGACCGTATGCCTTCATGGAATTCCCTTATCTATTATTTTAGATTTAGATGCCCGGTTTAAATTGAAGTTATACAATTGATTGATGAAGGAATTGAGATCATAGGTCCTTTTGGGTATAGGATACCACCCTCAAACTGTCATCCATTTAGAGCATACGATTCGGGTGTTATAGGAAATGATCTAAGCATGAATCCTTGATATAAGAGGTTATTGGGAAAAAAATCTACCACCCATCAAGCTTTATTACAATAACAGCTTTCTGGATACTATTTATATGGATCCCTATAGGGTCCTATATAGTAGGACATGCCGATCACCCCTATATAGGTTAGAGGTGGGTGAGGCAATGCTACCAGGACCTCGTCTCATTTAGGAAACTTTCGAACAAGTGCAGCTTATTCAGAAATGTATCTTTATTTCTCAATCAAAGAATTATCCTTGTACTTATAATCATTTACAACCTATAGAGTTCAAGGAGGGGTATTAGGTACATCAGGTAGTTTCTCTTAGATTGGAACATAGATAAATTTAGAGACATAATAAGTTTTCATCTCATTATGTTAAAGGTTTTGAGGACTTGTAGTGAGTCAGGCCAATAGCCAATCAGTTAGCCTTTAACTCAAATGTATGAGGCCACAAATTATGTCTTACATGTATCTCATCTTCACCAGTACATTCTATTCCCATCTTAATAATTTTATCCTAAGGTGATTGAGTTGGAGGAAGATGCATACTTTGATGAGAAACATATATGTGTCGTTGATTAGAGATTGAAGTGTATCCGAGGTATGTCAGGCCATATAGTATGGGTGTTATGGAAGCATTTTTATGTATTGGATAACACATGGGAGTGAGAGACTGATGTTTGTGCTTAGTGGATAGAACTTTTATAAGATGATGTTCTGCCACCCTTGGAAGAAAAACTCATGGCTGAATTTTTTAAGGAGGGTAGGTGGTAACATCTTAGTTTTTTTAGGATGTATGGATACTTGATTTACATAAAAATCCTCTCATTTTATTCTAGTAATTATTTAAAGGTGATAAGGAGCAGTTTAGCAGGGTTTGGGTCTCATTTGGATCCCAGATGTTAAAATTGTGCAGAAACGGACTGAGTCACGCAATTAGAATGTGGCTGGTGCTGACCATGTGACTTAACTATGTGTGTACTTCTATAAACTACATAGGTGAGTGTGAATATATAAAATTTTCCCTTCTTATTTTTTAAAACTATTTAGGGATTTCCAATGGGTGGTAAGGGGTCACAAGTTTTGTAAAAACTATGCACCCAAGGTCACACCCTTAGAGACACTTAACCAGTACTTGTGTATGGTTAGGCGTACAGTTCAGAACACCATGTGGCTCAACCATGTGCCTCTTTAAAACTAGATAAAAGGGACCTTTTCACTTTATCCATAAAAATTAAAAACCACTCTTCTTCCCCTTTCTTATCTAGTAGTTAACCATGTGAGAGCCACCTCCTCTCCTCTTCCTTAGGCTTTGAGCCTCCATCTCCATCTGAGATCTGATTTCAACATCATTAGTTGTGTTGGATGCATATCGGTAAGAGATTCACTCCCCCTAATTACTTTCTCAATTAATCTCACCATCATTGAAATTATTTTGTTTCAAGCTAATATTCCCCATTTTGAGAGAATTTATCTATCTTTCTGATTTAACTTGTTCTACTTTGAATTTAAATTTGAAAATGGATGAGGGATTTTATACCATCCAATGTTAGGTGGTATAATATTTTTTCTCTAAAGATGAGTCATTTTATAACATGTGTGGTCATTCCTCACACCAAAATTTCCACGAATTTCCTTAAAATTAATATATTACATATTATAAATTGTTATTAATATTATAAATACCCCATATTCGATTTTTTATAGTCATAGGTCCCTCACCTTGACATGTTCCACCCCTTAGGGTGTGCTCATGTAATTCACCTCAATTTATTAAATGTTTATATGGAAAAACCACCTTCTAAGTGGACTTGGATTAATGCCTAAAAGAAACAACTAAATTGAATTAGATGAGAGTGATTGGTATGACCACTTCACATTATTCCTATATGAATAATGGTTGTTCCCTTAATTTCAGGTTAAATTAATTTTAATCCATCCTTGGATTTTATTAAATTGTAACCATCCATTATTTTAGAAATGTTATTTATGGGAATGACGTCCCATATATATGTGGTAATCAGGAAAGGCAACCCAAATATTTTGTATCCTCATTCATGGAATCTCATATACTTGTGATATACGAGCATAGAATCCCATGTAAATGTGAAATAACAGTATGGTTTTCTTTGTAAATATATGGGCTTTGAGTCTCAGGTAAATGTGATATATGAGCCTGTCATCCCATATAAATGAGATATACAGGAATTCCATCCCAAATGAAATGTGATGTATGGGTATGGAGTCCAAAATTATATATGATAATTGGGAATGGTGTCCCATATTGTGATCCATAGGAATAACGACCTATTTGATTCATCGAACCTGAGCATGGTGTCCCTTGACATTCTTCGAGACTAATAATATTATCCATGGATGCATAATTTATGCCTCAGGTCTTGGATAATTGTAGTATCTATATATATGGATATAAATTTCACTATGCATATAGACTATATATATCAATATATACATATATATAAATACATATAGTCACTTTTTTAGAGATCTCCCAGCTTAGGCTGAAGTACGTAATGTCGTCCTGATTTTCTTTAAGAACCAAACCTTACCCATTTATAGTTTATATTTTTTTCTTACATTGTTACACATGCACATTTGTTAGTTAATATACACCATATGGATTTTACTAGAATTAGTTGGGTATAGTCTATTGATTATATCACACACACTATTCAGGCCACCAGTTGGGGCTTGAACAAATCTTCTGGATGCAGGTAAGGACAAAGGGAATAGTTTGGTTTTAGATGATTGATTGTCTGTATAAAATAGAGTACAAGAGTAGAGGACTAGTATTTTTATTGTTATTCTATTGGATATAGTTTTTTTTTCATTTTTTATCTTTATATAGCATAGTGTATATGAATGAACCCATGTTCCCTTTTTGAATATCACATGACATGAGAATCATTTTGTATATAATATCTCTTCTTCTTCACCTGTTTATTATATTTGGATGGTTTATTATAACAATGCTAGTAATATATTATTATTTCTACTAATTTCTATTATTTAATACCATTATGCTACACTCTAATCAAGAGGGTATAGTCTCCCCACTATATCATCATAGACACTCACTTTAATTTGGTATCCTCTGGCATATGATGAGGCGTGCTTGAGGCCATGTGGCGAACTGTGTTCAATTACTTATGAGTGGACTGGATTTGGGACACTATACACACACCATTGTTTATATTTGGTTAATCGAGTTTAGATCATGGGTGTTGGTTGGGATAATGTCTTTTATAAGTGTATATTATCCACAAACACAAATTATTTAAAATATATATCCTAAAGATGCAATAAAATTATAAACAATACTAACATTCCATTACATTCATAATCAATGTTCTTGATAAAAAATATAATTATTTATTTAAACATATATTTTTATAATTTTTTATTTTAAAATATAATTATGCATAATGAAAAAATTATTATTTTTAATTTATTTCATATGAATAAAGTTATAGACTAATTACCCATCACTCAAAGGATGAAAACTCACTAACACATCAATCCCCACTATCAATCATCCCCAAAATCTAATTTTCATTGATATGATATGATAGGTAAAAAGTTACGTATTAAATGTAAATTTAAGGTTCTTGGTTTCATTTACATAACCATTTACAAACACATTAAATAATTTTTTTCTAAAATACATGCAAGTAAGGCTGTGATTAAGGTTAATTTGTTTCTTCAATGTTTAAAATTAGTTCATCTAATGTATATTTTAAAAAATTATGGTCAAAAATGTTCTTATGATAATTTCAATGGTATGACAAGAGTATTTAAATTATTTCATGTTTTATAAATAAAAATCTTGTCTAATTTTTTTATAATATCCACATATAGCCTACATTAAGTTATTCTCATTTTTAAAATTTTCAATAAAAGAAAGATTATCCTATATGAATATGTCTCAACTACCAAGGAATTCATGTATAAATAAAAAAAATCCATCAATACCTACCCAAACATAGTTTAACTTTTTTCGAAATGTTTTTCAAGTTAATAGAGACAAATTTATAATGATCCTAAAAATTATTTGAGGAGTGCTCATAAAATAAAATAATGAGGAAATATTTCAAAGTTTAATTCACCTATATTTCATTGATCCTATGGTAACTTATCATTAGAACCTCTTTTATTCTTTAATTAATTTTTTGTATTTATATTGAATGTTTTTGGGATTTTGAGTGTTTATAATAATAAAAATATGAATCTTTCAACTAAAATATTACAATATGTTTGATGTTATTTAAACATTTTTATTGAAAATTGGTATTTAAATGATTTCAACAATCTGATCTGTGGATTGTGCAGTGAATTAGGGTGTAAAAAATGTTATTTTTGAGTACCCTATTCATGAATATTCTTCTATTATTAGAAGAAACATTGAAAATTTCAATAAAACCAACCAAGAGTAAAAACTAAAAACTTAAAGTGTTAAAGAAAGAATAGGAATATTTTTACATGGTTCACAATCTAAAACCATACACACTTCTAGTCTCTAATATACGTGAATCATTAACATACTCTTGTTATTACATATTTAGGGTAAATTCTTTATAAATTCTAAAGAATGTTATCTCTTCTCATATCTATAAACACTATATAAAGACATGGTTTATAAATTTATTGGTACCCATTACATACAATTATATGATCAATGTAAATTAAAGGACCAAACTAGTGAACTTTGGTATCATTAGCATTGAACATAAATAATGTGTGGGTCTATCATCATTATATTTCTAGTTCTTCAGGAACATGAATTGGTGAAAATAATCTTTAAGATTATATAGGTGATTCTTTATTTATAAAACAAACATTGAGTCCCTAAATTTCTCCTCTATCAGTTATTATTTCTTAATTACCTTCCATATTACTTATAATAATTATTCAATTATCAAAAATTAACACCAACGGTTCGGATATGTTATTTCCTTTTAGATCTAATGATATTCCTCTTGGTTTGATAACCATTAATGGCCAGTAAAAATTAAAAATAAGTTTAAAAGGATTCACCATTAAATTATCCAATGTTTTTAAAAAAAATTAGGATAATAATATACAATTAAATATATTATATACAAAACTAGGATGTGATTTCTTCGCTATGATATAATTTATTTAGTTAATAATTTAATTCAAAATTCATTTTTCATAAATATGATGATATCTAATTATTATCATTCACTTCATTATATTAAAATATATAATATATACACCATGACCATTTTTTCTATTTTATGACATGTTTCTTTAATATTGAACCTTAATACATTTTATTTATGAAAATTATTATTAAAACTATCATAAATTTCCTCTTCAAGTAAATTAATTTTGAAAAACCCACATCACCAGTATATTACGTTTATTCGTGGACATAAAATACGAGGATTTTGAAAAATTTTATCAACATAATGTAGTATTTCCATTAATAACATGGAATATAGAAAAATATTACAATGCTACAAAAAAAATACATTATAATAATACATTATTTTTTATGTATTAAAAATTTCCATTAATTTTTTTTCCTTTCAATATCATCATGACATAACTTTTTAATCTTCTCCCATTTCACTCAAACTCTAGATTATCTTCTAATAAATACCTATGAAAAAATATAGTGAGCTTATATATTTTCACATTCTATTCAATGTTATGGCAGTTCCAAAATAATATTCCAAAATATTCTTATATCTTGAAAATATCAACCTAATTTTCCTTTGTTGAAAACATGACCATGAAATAATTTTTGGTAATATAAAATCACATTATACATTAATCACTATTATCCTTTTTTGGATTCGATAAAATCACCAAGTTTATGAATTTAAATCTTAACCAACACTAAAACATCATAACAAGTAACACCGTGATTTTATTTTATAAATTACACATACCTAAAATTGCAATATCAAAATAAAAATATCTAAAAACAAAAATGTAAGCTTAATAATATTCATTTAAGCTAAATGTTGTCATAATTCTTCCCCTTTTAATCTATTAGAAATTTCAAATTCATAATAAACCTAAATATTGAAAATCATCTCCTTTTTCAAATATCTTGAGGGTTTTGAATTTTTATCTCTAAACATACATGGTTAATGAGATTTCTATGATAAAAGGGTGAGTATAAATCATTTTTCCTTCAAAATATCATCTCAACATCCCCTATATTTAAGTTATATTTCTTTTACCAATTCCTCAAAAAATCATATATCATTACTTTTAAATGATCATCAGTGTGTTCCATAAGGACTAACATCCCCATAATATGTCATTCTAAAATTTTCCTTTATATAAATTTCTTCCACATTGATGTTAAACATAAATGGTATATTCATCCAATATAATTCAAAACACATGAGAATATAATTAAAATAATAAAATTATATAATAATAGTATATTTTATAAAAAATATTTATCATTTAGAGGTGTTTGAACTTTTATATTCAATTGATTTTTTTAAATTTCAGTTTAACTAGTGGGTTTTTGAAAATATCTTATAATTGTTTATTCATTAAAATATAATTTAAGTTTATACCATAATTATTTACACTTTATTTAAAAATTATAATTAATTTTTATATGATTAGTGTAATAATTCTATACCAAACTCTTTCTAATTTCATTCACACTTTTTTTCATATAAAATAACCTTTAGAATTATCACTTTTTTAATGATCTCCTCTAACTATTTATTTGGTCAAATTAGTTTCATACATTCCATTATTGTAATAATATAACATCTCTTAAACATACCACTAGAAGTAATCTCTTTATTTAATATCAAATGTCTTGAAAATTTATCACATATATAATGTAAACCTTTAATATGTTATTTTTAAAAACTTCTCTAAAACCGTATACATCCCTAAATATAAATAATTCCTATATTTGTCATGTTATATAATATAATAAAAAATAAAAAATTCATTTGGAATTCAAAATTATTATCTTAACTTCAATGAGATGTTTTTTATTTAAGTCTCTATGAAAATGTAAAAAACTAATTCAAATAATATCAATTTTTTGGTCACGTAATGAATATATAAAACCATTCATTAAAAAAACTTTCGATCAAAAAAAATTACAATTCATTCGTTATATGAATTATTCCAAAAATAATGTAAGTAATAAAATTATAATCATTACAAAACAAATTAATTTTACAAGTAGATAATTTATTTGACATGAGAGATAACATTATACTCATTTTTTATTAACATTAATTAAATTATTGACTCATCATGTTTCAAAACAATTCTGATGTCTAGATCCTACTTTTTAAAAACATTATGTCACCAATAGAGATTATTATCATGAATTGGTTTTTTTGTGTTATTTATAAATATTTCATGATCATAACTATCTCATTTGAGTTCAATTTTATTTTATAATACATAAAATATCATATATAATGCATGAAGTTATTCATTCAATCTATAAAAATAAATCAATAATCTGTACACCTTCTATACTTCGTTATCAAGTTGAAATACATTTCTGGTCAATATAAACCTCTTCTATGATCACTATGTTAAAGAATACTAATTTGAAATATATTTAATGACATTAAAATATTATTTGGATTTCCACATATAGATACAATATGGTTTCATAATGTCTTTTAACCATTGAAAATTTTGCTTCATCATTATTTCCATTAATTTTACCACAACCCATGAAAATAACTGAAACCTTAAATATCACAAATTATGAATGTTTATAAAAACACATATTAGCTACCTATTTTATTAAATATTCTTGTTTTCATATGGCATCTTTATAATCTTCTATTATTTTTTCAATTTCATATATCTCCTCACTAATTGACTTAGTCCATTATTTGAATTATAATCCTTATTCAGATGTTTGTTGATCCAATTATGATAGTAATATTTCTTTATAAATATTACCAATTCATATAGGTTGGTATGGGACCTTTTCTATCACCAATATTATTTGATTCATCCAATTTTACTATTTTTTTATTTTTTAAAAAAATCTATTGATCACATCGACTCCTTATAAATCCTCCAGTTCAACTTATTATTAATATTTATATTCATTTTTATGAGGTGAATCAATTTTTTAATAATATTCTTAAACATAATTGTGAACTTCTTCTGGTATTTAATCATATGAATTCATTTCATAATTTTATTTAATCACATTCACATCACTAGTTTAAATAATCATATTATGGTGTTTATTAATACACTTTTATAAATTGTTGTTAGTATAATAACGAATAAATATTCCCTCATTTATTATTCCCATAAACATTCAATGATAATATTTTTTAGTTTTGATAAAATATATAATTATAAACAGTAAAAGATATTATATTGTATTATTTATTCCTCTATTAATATTTTATAATTTAACTATATCTCAATGATTGAATGGATCCATATTTTTAATATAAAACATACTGGAATTGATTACCTTTAAAAATGATTTTCTATAGAACTTTAAATGAGAAATTTATTTACTATATTTATCATTATTTGATTCCTTCTTTCAAAAAGTCCAATTTATTATGGATTTATCATTTCGGATAACACATCCTCAAAAATCAATTTTGATTTTATTTTCTTTAAGACACTTTATGTTTTAGTGGTAACCACACATTTCATAATTCAGATAAAATATCATTCCATACTTTAAATACAAAAACATCATTAGACATAAATCACAATGAAAAGATTTGAAAAATTGTAGAAAAAACAAACCCTCATCGTCACCTCGTTTTCATTATCTCTAAGAAAAAACTATTTGGCTATTGAGAACAACTTTTAAATTTTTATTTTATAATTTTCAAAATTCAAACTACCACCATAATTACTACCTTGGTCAATGAAACACATCTATCTATGCACCCTGAGCACCATACACTTCTCCCTCACCATCATTGGTGTGAACTTTTCATTGGCACCTTCGTCTCACGACCATTATCCACATTTACCATTAATAATGTTACATATCTTGATTAATGAAATTTCTAGAAAATTGTTACACAACTGACTCACTACTAAGAAAAAATAAATAATTAGGTCCACAAATATCACCTCCATGTTTATAGACACATTACTGAATATTATTTTCCTTCCAATGGATTTTATATTCATGCATCACCATTGAAAAAATATCTAATTCCATTCAAATTATTCTTTATATTTTTCAATAATCTCTCACTGAAAGTCATATATACTTAACATCCTCTATTAAAGATCCCTATTTTATTATTTTTTCATGATTTCAATGTTATATCAACTATTTCCCCCTTTTATTTTTTATTCCTTTATTTATGTTAGGTATATTTATTTATTATGAAAGTTTTTTTATCTTAATTAAATGTTTACTATATGATCAACTCTATCCTCTTATTTCACTTTGAGTATTGACAATATTTTATTCAAGGGATTCAATCCATGTACATTTATTGATCATTCTATGAAATAAGAAAAATAATTTTTATACCCTTCATATACATGTAATTATACTATACTATACCATAATTAGAGTGATAAAAATATCTATTAAAGACACTTTCCCCTTTTTAGTGGGGTACGCTACATTCCATAATTTTTTTATTGAGGTATTGTTACCTAAAAAACTATAACTTATTAATAGAATATCATTGTGAGTATAATATATCCAAAGATTGGTATTTCATCATTGGGATTATTTTTTAGACAACCTTTTCACTTATGCTATATAGTTATAATTTTTTTAAGATACTCACTACTATGTTGTTTGTGAGTTTTCTTCCATATATTCCTTTTATTTCACCTTATGTATTAGTAAATTCATGTTTTTTAAAGTTATCTTAGATGAATAACGATTATATAAAAGTCCATTGTTTGCAACAAAAATGGAAATTTCTTGTTTAAACATTCCATATGTTTCTTAAAGGCTTCTATGGAATTTTTTATTTTCCAATCCACCATTTTATCATCCAAATATCATCATTCTTTATTATTTTCTAGATTTAAATATGTATTCAAAAAAATTCATTATTGTAACCACTTCTTCATTAATATATTCAACCATGTAACATATTTATTATTTAAAATCATCAATATTTTTAGTTAACAAATCTTTTTTATAAATAATTTTATTGAAACCAATTATATCTTAAGAAAAAAATTATCTCTGACTAATAATCCATGTTCAGTGATTTTATATTAAATATCATCAATATATTTAGTATATTATATAAATAAATTTTTCACTTTACCAATTTTATTTCAACATATATGAAATTATTTTAGTTTACCTTTAAGATATACATTTAAATATTGATTTTCTTTTTGTTTATGTCAAAATAAACTATAATGTTTTGATTTATTAACAAATGAGACTAAAAAAATCTATGTTATACTTGAATGTAGCATCATTTCCACAATTATATTCTACTTCATCATAAATGCTATTTCACATAGTGTGTTATTTGGAACATCTAATTTGGTTGTTTATTAATTCTAGTTTTTTTATTTCATTAAAAGAAATATTTTATTTCTTAATTTTAAGGTATAAATTTCATATTATTATTTTTTTTATTATTATTATCCATTTTCATTTAGATACATTCAAGAAGTGTCGTTAAATATTAAACCTTTAAAATATGAAGGTGAAAATTTTCATTGTGGAATACCCTTTCAATGATTCATCTTGTTTGTAATAAATCATTGAAATTCATCATTGAAATTCTTTTTATCTTATTCATTCATGTTTATATTATCTGATTTTCCAAATTTAACTCATTGAATGAATGGATAATGGTTCCATTCTCCATTACTCTCCTCTAATATCCAGCTAATCTATATTTAAAATGGGAAGGTGAAATTTAAATTAGATAGTATTCTTTAATTATCATGAAGTTTCATTGTATAAATATTAAATTATTCTTAAGGAAATATTTAAAATTTTAATATTTCTATTATTTTGAAATTTTATCTAATTTAATAAACTAAAAAAATTATTTTATTGAACTTTTTTATAAAAATGGTTTTATTTTAGTGAATTTTATGATATTTAAATTTAATAGATCACACTTTCTTCTAAGACTCCATTACATTTTTGACACATTATTTTATTATTTTTTGTTTTTTCATATTGATTTATTATTTATAAAAATCATATCTGTAAAATAATATTTATTGGTGAGGGATCTAGATTAATAAATTTGACCTTTAGAATCAATATTCAATGATTTCTTATCCATTTCTATAATTTCCATCTTATTAGTGGCACCTACTTGAATATCATGTATATTTTTTTAAAACAATCTGGTTAGAGATATTTTATATATGGTTTTATTCAATTAATTTAGATAGGAAAATTCATTCCATTGAATATTTATACACCATATGGTTATGAGAAATTATCAATGTTAATAAAAAAAATAATATCGAGATCTATTTAATTAATATATCACCTTGTTTTAACCTTTTAGTTATACTAAAAATTGGGGGGGGTATATGATCCCTAATACGATCCCAACACCTTGAATGATGGTGGTGAATCGGGCTATGAAAATTCTTCCATTGAATACCAACATCATATATTTTGTTCTTATATTAACATAAAGAAAAAATAAAAAATAATGAAATTATGGAACACAATACATTATTTAATTAACACAGACAAATTCTTTTCACTTGGTTCACTATAAAATGTAAATAAGTAAATCCAAAGAGCATAAAAATCACCATTCACTAGTACTCCTAAGTCACCACAACAAAATCAAAATTATATAATTATGATCAATTACTTATCTAGTGCTAATGTCACTAAATACTCTTATATATCTACATGCTACATTAATAAAATGTTCATAGAGTGATTAAAACACATTAATTACAAAAATATTATCAAAGATAATAAAAAACCTATACCAATTATGGTGTGTCTCTTTATATACAAATCTATGTCAAAAATGTGATCATATTCATCATATTTAAAGAAATATACTAACCTATTTTAATGAAATATAGTCTTCAATATTCTATCTATAATTTAATATTTAAAATAGAACTTTTTAGTTTCCCTATTTTTCATATATTCATTTTCTTCAATCATTACAATTAATATTTAATATTCTCTTTAATTATCATAACCTAACACCAATGGTTATCTTCTATTATTTTTTTCTAGATCATATGATATTCCAATATGTTATAAAACATGTAATAGGTAATAAAAAAACATGCGTATCAATTGAAAAATAACCACCAATCAAATAGTCAGTATTAACTCAAAAATAATAGGAAGTTATTCACTATTTAACTTTATCATGTAAAAACCTTTTTGTGCTTTCCTTCATTATGATGTGGTTTATTGGATCAAAAAATCCCTAAATAAATTTTTTCATTATAAAAACCTAACTAATAAATATTGGTCAATTACATCATATCAATATCATTAAGATATATTCACTATAACTATTTTTCCAATTATCATGATGGGGATATTTATTCTAGAACCTTTATTCATTTACATTATGTAAAATTTCATTAAAACATCCAACACCTTCATTTAAATGCTATTTAATCCTCAAAAATTCAATATAACCATAACGATATGTTTCTACATCAACATGGGATACAATACTTTCATAATGGAACCTCTTCAAAAAACCATCAATATATTATGGTCTTTCCTTTGATAATAAGGAAAACTATGTAAACTTACAAAGCCTCTAAATAATAAATTTATAATGTGTTGTTCGTTTTCATGATTCATTACTTCCCCATTCATATTTTACCATTCAAATATTACCATGACATTACTTATTAATCATCTCTTACATTACTTATATATATTTTCTTTTGAAAAATACTTTTGGAAATGATGTGGTGATCTTATGTTATACTATTTTCAAATCAATGTACTTCCAACTCCAAAATGACTCTCCAAAATTTTCTTCATCCTTAAACATGATCACCCAAATTTTTTTATCCCATCAAATGATATGGAATGGTTTCTGGTAAAATAACATGATATTATATATTCATCTAAATTAAATAATTTTCAAATTCAAAACATCATTAATAATTTTTTATAAAATCATATCAAAATTAAGATTATCATAATGAGTAAAACTATCATTTTTTCATATATTATTAATAAAAACCTTACTACAATCATTATAACAATCTATAAAAGTCTTCAATTATGCATTTTATTTTTCATATAAGAACAATTGTATTAAAATAATGTTGAATATTAGAATAATAGATTAATAAATAAAATGATTTTAACATCATGGATATTATGAAAGAGATATTTATTTTTTATAAATATTTTTCTAAATGATATACAATGACTCTCATAAATAATTTGAATTTATGAAAAATATTATAATACAAAATGAAAAAATAAAAAATAAAAAAATTAAATTAAATAATTTACTATCCCTTATCACTCTCAAAATTATAAATATATTCATTTTTTAAAGTGTTTTAAGAGTGTTCATGAATAATTGTTTCCTGAAATTCATAGAAATTCCATGAAATTGCAACATGAAACTCTATGATAGGTCCATAATTTTAGATATCATGGAGATAATACTCCAATGGTAGTATATAATGGCTATTTAAAGATGATAGAGCTACTAATTGTGAATAAAATATGAAGGCTTGATATTTTAATAAAATATTTTTAAGTATGATTATGGAAGTGTTAATAAATAATTTTACTTTTTATAGAAAACTATAAACACATTTTCATTGTTTCTTTATTTCCTTTGTTTTTATATTATTCTGTTAATATGTAAAGTCTCCAAAAAAATAACACAATAATAATTATTAATTGATATATAGATTGAGCGAGTCTTATATAACACATGAGGTTTCCTCATCTCATCAATAAGGGTGTCTTACGAAACCTATTATATTGTAAAATCATGTTTATCGGTTAGAGAGGAATAAATATATGACTGGTTGTACATTCAATCAAGTTTTGGACACTATAAAATCCTCTTTATTCACTATCAAATTATTTTCATCCAATATTTTAAATAGTAATTGTTATGAATTATTTGATTCTAATGGAATTTAATTTTTTTTAAATAGACGTTTTTCTCATTAATGATGACACCTATAAATATCATTTGGTAATAAAGAGTATTCAAAATATAGGCCATGTTGGCCTCTTTTTTCATTACTATTTGAGGCTGGAAGGGTTGTGGTTAGAGTTATATATTGAGTTCCATGGTTGTTGTACTGACTATAGAATAAAAAATAAAATATAATACCAACTAAACATCACATAATTCCTATATTCTTTTTGTATATACCTATTTTCCAATTTTAAAAAATGAACTATTTTATTAAAAATAAAAAAATTAAAAATATATGATTTATTATGTATCTTATTAACTTGAACCTCTCAATAAGTTTAATTTTATTTTTTAGAAAATTGATAAGGTGAGCCCTCATAATGATGTCATTCCTCTCATGATTTAATTAAATGAAATTATATCATGAATTTTTTTTTGAAGAATTTATTGTGTATTTATCAATATAAAATATATAATTATCACATCAAGTTGGTTAACCACTATATATCACCCATATTTAGAAATTAAATAGGGTTTTAACACATGATTAATCAACTTTTAGATACACCCATGTTCAAAACTAGGAAAGGGGTGTATTTCAAAGTTACTATGTCAATTACTATAGTAGTAGTAGTAGTAGTAGTAGTAGTAGTAGTTACTATAGAAGTTATTGTATCAATGAAACTATTCACCCAATTTGGGCCTACATGCCCCAAAATTGGGCCTTTGGTCCACCATTGACCTTTGGGCCACAGGGCCTCTGGGTCATCATAGAGTAACAGGTGATGCAAATTGACTAGATGATCGGTGTAGCATATCAGGTAGGCGATGTATCTTGGCTTCAAGCAGCATTGTCAGGAGGGATGCTCAAAATAGTGATAAGTTCTTTGGCATCGATCAACTAACCCTCTAACTGACTTTCAAAAATATGTTCTCTTCCTTTATATTTCAAAGGGAAGGACAACGTGATGGTTCTTAGTAGAGTGTTTGGCGCATCTTGTGAATAGTGATGACTAGACAGATGAAGTAATATATCTTGGTAGGAATCATGGCATAGAGATATGCAAGAATTTCTGGCTGGGTAGCTCAAAAGAGAGATGGGTATGCTGACACCTAATATAATTCCCTCTACCTAAACATGGAATAAATAGGGTTACTCTTCCATTTCATTATGATGGGCCAACTCAATACAACCACTCATTTTAATGGGGAGTCATAATGATAAGACTAGGACCATGATGTGAAGTTTAGATACTTTTAATGGACCTTAGAGTCACAAGGAATACATATTGTAATGATATTTTGAGCCTCTAGGACTTCAGGTCATCTAAGGGAAACCTATATACTCTAATAAAAATTTGGATTTATTTCCTTATTAAAAGAGTCCATTTACCAATAACTATTTAAAAAAATTAATGACCTTTTGAATTAGGTACATATGGTTTTTACCCAATTATTGATATAGATTACAAGTAATTATTGGTTCACTTTCCATTATCCACTATTTTACAAAACCTATAACATTTTAAAGTTAAGTAAATTAGTGTTTAAATTGGGTTACTACACATATCCATGTAAATAAAATCAAAATTTAAGACCCAAAATCTATAAATTTAATATCCCACATTACTCATTATATCCTGAATTAGATTAAATTGTGGTAGTATACTAGGATTTTGAGGAATTCTAGAGTAGTCTACACATAGATTTCCTTCTTTACCTATAATAGGCAAAAATGTTGTAGTTTCATTAAAATATCTCATATTGGATTATCTAATGTAAATAGAGAAAATATTCATTATTTTAATAAATTACTATATTAAATTTTCCTAGAACAATTTTATTCAAAAATGCTTGAGGAATAAAATCAATGTATTATATGTATGGTAGAATTCTCAAGTGCTAAAATTGGTTTAAAATCATTAGGAATCAGGTTAGGGTTATGTTTGGAATGAGTGTATTGGTATTATTCATATAATGATCCTAGATTTATATTAGTATCTTATCATGGGGTTTTTTAGGTTTTTTGGTAGGTTCTTTAGATATTGTAACAGATATTTTGATTCATAGAGCTATTTTTGGTAGATAATTTTTAAGTTGTGTATATAATAAAAATTGAAAGTAAATACTATGGTATCAAGGATCTTTTGAGTGGTATGACTAGAAATGGTTTGGTTTGTGATGTGTTTAAATGAATAAGGGGTTTAGAAAAGGTATATTCATGGATTTAGCTACAGTTACCTAACCATGATGGAAACATAAGTGTCTCTGCCCCAATATAAATGGAGGGGAAAGAATCTGGTGAGAGTTTTCATTCATGGTACATTCTTATTCCCATTAAAATAAGTTTAATCCCTAACCATTTCACCGTTAATTAAATTATAACCTTTGGATATATATTGGGAGGATGTATTCCAAGTGGTGGAGGTATTTTCATCTGATATTGTTTCTATAGTGGTATCAATCAAATTGAACTTATTACAATATTTAACTAATGTTGTCATTAAACTATTTATAATAATCGACATGTGAATCACGAATGTAGTTTGAATAATAAGAATAATGTGGGGGCTCTAGATCCTTATTTTTGTTTTGTTATATAACTCAATATGGATGAAATTTTTTGTTTTTAGTTTGGTATATCTTATGTTTATTAGTCATTATGATAATTTATGATGCATTGGAAATTAGATATCAATTAAAATTAGGATTTAACATTGATGACATTATAAATATATCTCCCTAGTTACCCACTCCTTTTTCATTAAGTTATATTTTATATGTGATTTGGTATTGTGGTTATGAAATTTTTATTGTATTTCATTGAATGATGACTAGGAATCACCCTATCCAGTCCATCTTTTTTGTTGAATTATATCTATTCCTTGATATCCTCTATTTTTATAATTTTTTACTGAATATGGAAATGATTTTAGAAAAGTGTATTTTGTATGCATATAGTATCGTCAACTATAATCAATATGAACTATGATTCCATGTCCTTAGTTGATGATATATCAGTAGATTGTAGGTTTCGGTCATTATTAATTCTCAAGATATGATAAATAGAGTTATTACTCAAGAGGATCTCACAGATTTGGTTGTGGATTTAGTTATTGTGGGATCTAATTCTAAATCATTCTAATTAACTGATTATAATCAAATGTGACTCCCTGAACCAGCACTCTCAGGTCTGGTGGTAAAAATACTTCATTTACAAATTTTATTTGATACTATATGAGATTACTCAAGGTAAAATTGCATACATTTCATATTATTTTTATAATTACATCTCAAAAATAATCCCATAACCCTAGAACCGAATGTTTTAGTTCCTTGATATATTAGAAATATAAAAATATATTTTCACATAATTATGAACATTTCTCTATAATATCACCATACTTGACCTACATCAAGACATCACATATGTTATACTATTATTCATAACCTAATAAATGGAAACATAAGAAAGGGGTGGGATAAAATTATCAATGAGGAAAAAATATATTAACATGTCATCAAGGGTTAGATCGTAAGCATGAGAAAGCATGAATATGGGAAAAATATCTAATTAAAATGAACATTTACCAATAATAGTTGTCCATATAATAGAAGGACATGTAATGTCATGACCCTAACACTATTATCCTAGATATGGTGGTTACATTGTTACACTAGTACTAAATAAGAGTGATAGCATTATAAATGACAAAATAGTTTAATAGTTTTGGAAAACTAGATACATACTTAAATATGACATTAAATTTGAAAACATAAAATAAAAGATAATATTTTCTTTGGAACATCATTATTACCTATAAAATATCCTTTAATATCATTCATAATGCACTTCTTGACATTATAGGGAATGAAAACAAAATAAAGGGGTGAGCTCATATGCTCATTTAGGGTATCCATGCAGCGGGTGCTAACATGGAATAAATAAGTCCTACAAATCATTCTATTTTTCTTTTTATGAATAAACCACTTTAAGTATAAGTGGGAACCACACAATAAAAGATACCAAATTTGAAACACCACAAAAATTAATGCATACAAGCTTCAAAATACATCACAAAACATAAAAAATCAAATTAAAATTTCGAATTCAAAAAAGAGGACACAACATTTAAAAAACATACACATCAACACCTCGAGCTATGATCCACGTCAAACCATGATCCCTGAATCGAAACACTAGTTTTAAATAAACCCATATTCATCATCAATATTTCAAGAAATCAGAATCCATTTGTTTAGATCAACATCGTCCTTGGAAGAACTGAAAACCTTTGAAATGGTTAGGGGACATCTACCTTGAACCAGCAAACAGAGCATCTGAAAACCAGCAACAAATGAAATCAACATAACATATCACTACGACCTCTTGAAATGTTGTATACCATTCAAAGTAAGATCCTATGAAACCATGGAAACCACCACATAAATTTTAATGGGAGGATAGTGGAGTAATCCTTAAGAAAGAGTAGAGTAATAATGGATGTTGTTGAGTAGGATAAACAACATCGAAAATATATATTCTCATTAATGATGACAAAAAATGAACAAATCCATTAAATCTAGAGTCTAGAAATCAAACAATACTAAAAAACACCATGATTGAAATATCTCTATAGAAAAAAATGGCCCAACCTTTAAACCAGAATGTACCAACCAAAATATAACACTACTAAGAATCAGCTAAAAGAAACAGAGGTTCATATAAGAAGATTCATACAACAATAGGGCTTCCTAGAATGTCTGTGACTACTTGAATCAAACATTCCAGACCTCCTAAATAACCAACACACCAGACCGACCAAGATTGGTTTCTTGAGCATAAAGATAGGGAAGAGTTGAGCTAGTGAAAGACAAATCATCCAACTTTTTCAAAGCCAGAACAACCATCTCTAGCCAAATATCCAACATTTTTTTCTTATGAAAGCTAAAAATCCATCCAGGGCCTATGTAATTCCAATACCTACCCTCAAATTAATAATTCATATTCATTGATTTTTTGAATAAACAATATAACTTAATCAACATGCCTTAAAGTCAATGACCTTATGTATTTGAAGAACTAACATATGGAATGTCCATACTTTCCCCAGTCAAAATGATAATACACCATCAAGATAAATATGTTAGATGGTATCATTATATTATATCCTCATAAAATCATAAAATTAAATAAATTATATTGACATATATGAAAATACTTTGAAAATATCACTATTAATTTTATTGAGTAAAATAGACTTTTCATTTTGAAATCACTTATTTAAATTAAAGAAGATTCCCAAATATTAAGGAAAATATTTACTTTGAAAGTAGTATTGGAAAATTTTAATGAAATATTAAAATAATTTGTTGTTAGTAATGTTAAGAAATTATCATCATGTTGTGTATGCTAATGTAATGATTCATCTCACATTTTCAATAAAAACTCAAAAGTACCTAATTCAAAAAATCACAAGAAGATTACTTTTAAAATAATTTTTAAAAATTAAATAATGGGTAGAAATGTCTCTAATAAATAGTTTTATAATATTAAAAACATTATTTAAAACAATTTAATGAAAATATGGGCATAGAATAAAATAATTCTTGACTTAGTAGAAAAATAAAGTCGATTTTCCTTAAAAATATTATTTTGATATCCTTAGTAGTTAATGATAGTAAAATGAAATTAAAAATTATTATTTATAGAAATAAATTTAGGATAAAAAAATATGTTTGGATTAATATGTATATATAAAATAATCCTCTAATGAGATACTTAAACATAAACACTCTTGAATAATGATGAGATAAGAAAATAAACCCTTACCTCAGATCCAACTTATTTCGTATATGTTCAAACCTCCTATATAACAAGTATTTATTTGTTACAAATATATATATAACCATAATAATATATATCATACCATATATGATTTACTTATAACCTTTTATCACTATTTTATTAACAATTCTTTATTAAAATCACTATTTTTGGTGATAAATGCTTTGTTTTTCATGTATGTTTTGGTTCAGTGGTTTTGGTCCTTTTAAATTGGTCATTATTAAATAATCTATAAATATAAATCATGATATAAAAATCATAAATCTTAATTATATAAATATTTATAATCATTTTTAAATTGTTGAGATAGATGAATGAATTACATCGTTCATGGAAATGGTAGGTCATACGTACGAATGAAGGTTGTTTTCACTTTTCAATGGATGGAGAAAAAGAATGGTAAATAATAATTCACCTTTATAAAAAATTATTACATCATATATATTATTTAAATCTAACTTTATCATCATACATGTAAATAATAAATCAAAAATTAATCACATCGCTTTGTGGAGGTGGTTTCCCACACATACGCATAAGCGATGTTATCATTTTTCAACATGTGGGAATATAAGAAGGTAGTTAAGATATGAATTGTATCATTATGTGGTGGCGGTAGTCCACACGTACACATGAGCGATACTTTTGCTTCTCATTTAATGGAAACTGTGATGAATAATGGTGGTTTCATAATGTGTATAGGGATATTGGGTATGAATTTTGGTAGTTTTTTCAATATAAATGGCATAAAATGTGTGAATAAATGACGGGAGTAGGTGCCCTTTTATAATTGTGGTGAGTGGAACACTTGTAATTTTTCAAAGTTTTAAAATTTTATTAAGTCACTATCTTGGAAAAATGGATCCAAATTGAATTGAATTTTAATTTGATAAGTATAATTTCGAATTAAAGATGAAAAATTGGGTTTAAGAAACTCTTTAGTTCATTTTAACAATTATCTTGTTTATTAATCATGAGTAAAATTGTTTAAACCCTAACCGTGATAAACAATTTTTATTGTTTTTTGTATTCATGATTACCAAAAAGGAAAATGGAATCATTAAAAAAATTGTAAATGATGATTAAAAATATGGAATACATTTTATCAAATTCATTTCACATAATTTCTAGAATTTTATTTAAAATTAAACCTGAAAAATGCAACGAAAATAAGTCTTCTATAAAAAATATTTTCTTAAGCATAAAAAGTTTTATACAAAACTAAAATATAAAATTACTTTTAAATACCCTTATTGTATTATTAATAATATAAATGAAATAATTTTACTTTTAAAATAATTTTAAAATTAAAACTAACCTTGTGAATGTTTTAAAAAAAGATAGGTTTCACTAAAAATTCGTATTTTTTACTTTTCATTGAAAACAAAATTTCCGAAATTATCAAAAAGTCAATCAAAGATAATATTAAAAATATGATTTAAAGATGAATTTAATTTAGTCAAATATATTTTATAAAAATATCAGAAATTAGTTATATTACTTTCTCACAAATACAAATCAAACCCATTGTTTGAGGAAAATGTATTTTTAAAGCATATAATGACTTAAAAAGATTGTGTAATTATTTATCAATACATTTTCATTATATAAAACATTTTTACATTTTTTTTTTCAAAAAATTCCTTCGTATACATCTAATTTAATGATTGTGATATAATGGTATATTATTTTATAGTTTATTTCAGCTCAGGGTTTCGTGTATTACAAGCTATCAAAGAAATAAAATTTCTTTTAATAGAAATATATCTTAAAATATTATGGGGTAACATTATAACCTCATTAAAATAAATTTATAATTATAAATTATATCACTGTGATATAAAAAACTGATTATAATTATGCCTCGTCAAATCATTAGATTCTCAAGTAGCTTCATCAAATTTATGGTTTCTCGGCAAAACTTTGTCCAAGTGAATATTATTTTTTCATAACACCTTATATATATATCCCAAAATATCAAATTTTTGTTCCTATTAAGAGATATATTTCACTAGTGGTATGACCAATGAGTTTATCACATTTTATGTGTCATGCATATACTTTCTTAGGATATATATATGGCACACATCATGAACTTGAGAGATATTTGGTGGAAGTTTCATGTGATACGATACCATCATAATATGACTAATAATTTAAAAGGGGAAAATATATTTGGGGATTATATTTCCCTTATTTTAGAATCTAATTACCTTTTTCCATATATAAATTCACAAAAATAATTTCTCACTAACTTCAAACTGTTGATCTAGAAAATTATTTTTAGAACAAATTTTTTGTCAACTCTATGTATCCCTTATGTGTTATTAAAGGTATATTAATTCATATATAATTTCCTCAATTAAATCATCTCCCAATTGATTTCCTTCTCCAAATTCATTCCAGAAAATTGGATTTCTATACTTCTTTCTATAGAGGCCTTCATAAGGATCCATCTGAATACTTCATTGAAACCAATTATTATAAGAAAATTATATCAAAGGAATTTTTTGATCTCAGACACATTTTCAATCAATATATGATGTTGTAAACATTTATTATAGAGTTTTAATGGTCCTATCAGAATGAACATCTATCTAAGGATGATAATATGTGATGAAAATCAACTTTTTATCAAGAGCTTATTAAAATCTTCACTAGAATGTCAATGTAAACCTCTGATCCCAATTAGATACAAATTATAGTGGCACTATACGAAATCTTACCACTTAATTAATGTGTAATAGAGTATGTTGATCAATATATAAATATTCTATAATGGAAATGTAATGCACTAATTTTATAAGGTGATTGACTAAAACCCATATAACATTGTTCCAGCTAGATGTTTTGGGGATTCCCAAGATGAAATCGATGATAATGTTTTACAATTTAAATTATGGTAAGGGTAATTCTTGTAATGTAAACATAGAATTATTTACTTAAACCTTAACTTGATAATATACTAGGCATCGGGATTCATACTTACTAATATTACTTTTTATATTACGTCACCAGAAATATGATTTCATATCTCTATACATCTTCGTACATCCATGATGAATAGAGAATAAAGAACTAAGAGATTCATACAATAAATAATTATTGAAGTATGGTATTCATGGTACAAATATTCAGTTCCTTCAAATTATCATTCCATCATGATCATGGTTGAATTTAAGAACATTTATCACCTTCTTCTGTAATTCCACATTTTATTTATATACTTTCTTAATCCTCTCATGGATGGATATTTGAATATTTATCTGAGAAATATGATATATGACCCCATTCCTCCTTATTCCAAGATCCATATTCTACAAATCCATAAATATTATATCTCTATAAATCCTCATCATGGGAAAACTAGCATGGTCTTATTGAACCAGAGCATCATCAACCTTTTACACCTACATAGGTTGATAATGTATTGATCAATCATAATCTCTAATGAACTCCTACCATATTATCTAGCACATATTCAGCTATTTATATGTAAATACATACTTAAAACATTTATGATAAATACCAATATATATCACACATTTCACCATATAGATAATACCTCCATATCTTTAATATAAAAATAACTATTACTGACTCCAAATCATGAGTTGGTTTAATTTTCTAATTAATTTTTAATTAGAAAAATTAATATACTGTCACCATGTAATTATTCATGAAGAAGCATCAAATTCCATTATTTTATGTATAAATATTGATCATAAACCATTCTACACTATATGGTAGTGTAGGTACAGGCACACTAACAAACATTCTATTCAGTTATTCGAAATTATCTTCACATTCATCTATCCATATAAATATAATCCCCTTCTACTTCAACTTGGTGAGTGGATTAGATAGTCCTGATAAATATCTCAAAAAGAATTATTATTATCTATAAAACCTAACAAAAAAATATATTTTGTTTACCATGTTTGGTCTAGGACATTTCACAATGACTTCCATCTTTGAAAGCTCCATTAATATACCTATACTTGAGATTATATGACCCAAGAATGAAACTTTCTAAATCCAAAATTAACACTTTGACAATTAATCCTAAAACTTATCCTTCCTATAGGACTTCATCAAAATTCTCAAATTTTCTTCATTCTCTTCCTCACACTATGAATATATAATAATATCATCTATAAAGAATACTGAAAACTGATTATGGAAATCTCAAAATACTCAATTCATTAAATCCAAGAAGATGTCAGGATCATTGGTAAGTCCTAAGAGAATTTATATAAATTCATAACGATCATACCTCATACATATGGCTATCTTGGCTATATAATACTTCTTGATCCTTACCTAATGATATCTAGATTAAAGATCAATCATATAAAAATATATATCTCCTCATAATTGATCAAACAAATCATCATTACGAGGTATAAGATACTTTTTCTTGATAGTGTTCTTGTTAAGTTCTCGATAATAAATGAAAGGACACATTAACCCATATTTATTCTTAGAAAAAAGAATATGTATACCCCATAGTGAATAATTTTTTTGAATGAATCCCTTATCTATATTGTCCTAGAGTTTCTTCTTCAATTTCTCCAACTCGGTTAGGGTCATTCAATATGGATTCTTTGAAATAGGTAGAGCACCAAGTATGAGTTATATTGAAAAATCAACTTCATAGTTTATGGGAATACTAAGAAATTACTCTAGAAATACATCATCATATTCCTAAATAATGGGAACAATTTTTATATTGAGTTTATCCCTAGAAATTTGAGATGAATATCACTCATAAATATGTATAAAACACCATATAATGGAAATAATTTCAATTGAATTTTTTGGTTCATACTCACATTGATAGAAAATAAATTGATTTGATATATCCAATCTAACTTACCTTATATGATAATTAATGTGGGATCTATACTAATAGATCCAGTACATACCCAAAATTACATCAAATTTAACTAGAGGAAGAAAAAAAATATTTATAGGAATAATATTCCCAAAAACATCTTTCAGATAGGATACATATAATTTGAATGTAGTCATCCTACCATTAAGAGTTTTCACTTAAAACTCTATATATAATCATTGAGGTCAGGATGCAATACCCATAGAAAATCCATCAGATATAAAATAGCGGGTAGATTCGAAATCAAATAAAACAATTGAAATATTAGAGTGGATGATTAGTGCGCCTTTCACTAAATTTGTAGTAACATATACTTCGGATGTAGTAAGTTCATAATACAGTAATTCTCCCCTTGTATTATTTTGTAATAAGGTCTCTTAATGTTTGGGATATTAGTTGTAATAGTTATTCCAAATCCTTATAATTAAATAACAATACTTTGATAGACTCTTCCTTACCCTTATATTCATGATCATGATGGATTTTTTCCATAATGGAAGAAAAAATCATTTAATTTTAATCATGTACCAAGTTGTATCATTCCCCAAGAATCACATGTTCTAAAATTATCCCTTATCTTATTTCCCTTGTTCATTTCTTACTATATCATTCTATTCTTCTCTGACCTTCCATTGAATCCATAAGACTTAGAGAATGTTTTCCCTATATTGATAACACATGATAATATATCTTCATATGATGATAATGTCTAGTAGACTAGTTACATTCAAAGTATTGGTGTAATACCATTAAATAAATGTTCAACATTTGTCATTGGATTACATATTTAATCCAAAACATGCCTTTCTAACCTTGTAAAGTTATCTTAATACATAGAAACATTTTCCTATTCCTTTTTTCTTAGAATCAAGAATTGTTTCTACATATCTTCTCATTGTTCATGAGGAAAATATTTTTCCAAAAAATATACCTTAACATCATTACACTCTATGCTCGTTATTTCCTCATAATACTTTATGTTTTTAATCAATAGACATTATTTATCTACATCCCCTATTTGACGATAAACATATATAAAAACCTTATCCATTTCATTACATACCACATTATGAAAAATAAATTATAAGGAACTTATCCTTTTCTCATCTACAAATGGAATTTTGGTTCCATTTAATGATGGATTTTTTCAGCACATGAAACAATATAACATCATTACAACACATTAAGGATCATCGGGCTTATCCATAAGGGCAAGGTTATTGGTCAAAACCTGAGTCGGATTCCTTAATATAGATATAATTTGTTTAGTTATAACTCCATATATGGATTAATTATATTTCCCATAAGGGAAATACCTATATAGATTATTTTCATTGATGTGGTTTCAATTCGTTCAGTTGGGTTCTATTTCTAAACAATGGAATACACTAGATTAAATCATAACTTTATTAATCATAATGTATAATTTTTAAAATGGTGAAACACTTAACATAAATTAATAAATTATACATAGCCAATCTTGGAATCTTAAAATTGGTTTCTTTGAAAATATTATCATATAATAAAAAAAAATCATATCATTCATAATGGTTTGTAAAGAAATTGTTAATTAACCCAAGCATATCCCCTTAGAGTGTCAAACAGAGTGCATAGTAAGGGCACACTCACTGTGCACCAAAATAAATATTGAGATATACTCAAAAAAATATTTTTAGGGATATTTCCCCTAGATAAATCTATGTCAAAACCATATCCACTTATATTATCCATAAAGATATTTATTTGTAAGAAACATTTATACTCACTACCTAAACAAAACATTATGATGTTAGAATATACTTTGACTTATCCTCAAAGTAATTGATAGGGTTATGTTCCCTAATCTATGTTTTTGAAATCTAGTTCCCCAGTTTTCAACTAAACTTTTTCTAATAAAAACTATAAATACCCCAACCTGAGTATTCTATAGTTGTTGGTTGCTTTATTACATTAGTAATAGTTACAAGAGATCACATCATAAAGGACTGAAGAGTTTATTTGTATTGGAAAACTATATACATGCATAAATTTGAAATTACAATTGAAAAAATAAAATAAAATAGATTATTTTCTAAGAAAACATAATTATTAACTCTATAAAATCCTTAAATATCTATCATAATACACTTCATATCATCATACAGAATGAAATATAATAAATGGGTGATCTTATATGCTCGATAAAGGTATGAATAATGTGGAAAAAACATGTAATAAATAAGGTATGGATAATATGGTGGGAATAAATAATGATTAAAAAATCCATATAAACAATCACATGAGCTTGAAAATTATCCATCGATATTATAACCGTTAAAATAATCACATGAATATCAATAAATTAATTCATAATGAAGGGATTCATAATATCAGACATCTTAAACTTACCATTGAGGCGTTATACCAATACATCTACATAAATGGGTAATGCCTCATCCAAATACCCAACCTATTTTGTCTCATGTGAAATATTGGTTCATCTATGGTCTATGTAATTTTGGGGCCCATCTATCACTTAATAATTCTAATATATTCATCATATGAATAAATAATACAACTTAATCAATATGCCTTAAAAATTAATAATTGTCTATGTGAGAAGAACTAGCTTACAAAATGTCAATATTTCCTCTATCAAAATAATCATAAAAATTTAGAGAAATATGGTGGATGGTATAATTATATTATATCCTCAACAAATAATAATATTCAACAAATTATTTTTACATAGAAAAATATACTTTTAAATTTTCAATGGATAATTTCTTGAGAAAAATACTCTTTTCACTTGGAATAAATTTTTTAATATCTAAAAACATCATTAAAAATAAAAATAATAATTTTAATGTAATCTTAGAAAATTGTTAATTAATCTTAAAATCATTAGTTTTTCATGATGGTGGGAAATTCTACTCTTGTAGTGTATGTTAAAACAAATATTCCTTTCACATTTGTAGTAAAAATTCAATAGTAATTCATTCAAAAAATAAAAAGAAGATTAATTTTTAACGATTTTTTAAAAATTAAAACATGGGTAAAAATATCTTTATTGGGTCAGTTTAATATTAAAAAAATTATTTCAAATATTTTAAAAAAAATATAGACATGAAATAAAAATATTCCTGACCGAGTGTAAAAATCATATTTGTTTTCCTTAAAAACATTATTTAGGTATCATGAGTACTTAAAGATAGTAAAATGATATGAACAATTTCAATTTATATAAATAATCATAGGTGAACTAAATATATTGGGTTTAATATATAAATATACAATAATTCACCCAGCGGAGACTTACACATAAACAATCTCAAATAATTAAGAGATTGTGAAATAAACTCTTACATCAGGTTTAAATTTCTTCATATGTGTTAAAACCTCATGTATATAAATATAGATTTATTATAAATCTATTAAAAACTATAATAATATATATCATACCATATATTATTTAATTATTATCTTTTATCACCTATTTATTAATAATTCTTTTTTAAAATCACTGTTCTGGGTGATAACTTTTATGTTTTTCTGGTGTGTTTTTGTTCAGTAGTTTTTGTCCTTTTACTTTTATCATGGTTCAATAATATCTATAATTTTAATAATTAGATAAATAACATATATATTAGTTATATATATTTTTATAAATCTATAAAATTTAGAGATAAAAAATTAATTAAACCAGTTATGGTGATGGTGGGTCGTACATACACATGAATATTGTTATCAATTTTTTATGGATAGAATAAAAAGAAAGTTAAATGAGAATTCACCTCAAAAATTAATTATTATATCTTATATATCATATATTTTCATTAAATTTATCCTAATTACCATCAATGTAAAGATAAAATGAAAAATAGATCACATCACTTTGTAGAGGTGGAAGTCCACATCTAAGCATGAGCAACATTATCATTTTCCAAAGTATGTGAATGTAAGAATCTAGGTATGATATTATAATAATACAAAAATTATTATGTCATAAATATTATATATAATAATTAAACACATCATAATAACAATCCATGAAATATATTTATGAAAAATTAATTGTATTTCTAAGTGGAGGCGGTAGTCCACATATATGAACAATTGATACTTTAACTTACCATTTTATAGAAAAGAAGGTGCATAATGGTGTTTTCATAATCATAATAAAATTTAGATATAATTTTTAACATCATTTTATTTTTTTAGGTACTCCTCAACCCCTATTTTGATCATTCTTTGGTTAGGGATTTTTTATGGGTGCATCAGATAAATTTTAAAAAATTTGTAAGGCTCTTAGGTTGTGCACGGTAGGCGCACAGTTTTCCCAAACCATGTGACCTATTAGTAAAAAAAATTTAAAATATAGGTAGTGAGGTTTTTTATGGTTGGAACACGGTCTAAAAAATTTTGTGTCCCTATGTTTCTAGCCATGTCTGTAGGATTTAATTATTCCAAAAAAAATTTAAAATTCCCCAAATCCTATTTTGGACCCCCACTCAACCCTAGCTCAGAATATCTACCTTTACAAGGTTGAGAGGGCACTCAAGTAACCATTTTTTCTCCTCAAAACTCCTTCCAAAATATATTTAATCAAGGATAATTTCATTCGATATCTCCCTTGTAAGAGTTATTCTCCTGTTCTTTACCTCCTGCTCTCTTCCTCTCTTCTGCATAGGATTTCATAGATCTCTATTCTATTTGAGGATATAATTTATGTTTTTTTAGATATTTAATCTAGGTTTGTTTCTAAAATATATATGTTATATGTTATTTATTGTAGTTTCATGTTGTAGTCATTGGAAGATGCGATATCTTTTTTTGATAGGTGGTTCCATTTAAGATTGGCCAATTAATTCAACCCTAAATTTCTTAATTTAAATTAAATTTATTTAAATTGGATTATAAAAACCCAATTAAAATTGAATTGGGATTTGAATTTTCATTGGCATGATATTTTGGGAAAATCTCCTAATTCCAATGAATGTGGGGTGTGATTAGAGAATTTTATAGAAATTTTGAAATTAAATTGTGGAATTAAATTTTGAAATTTATTTGTGAGATTTATTTCGAAAATTTATTTGCAAAAAATGGATTAAATTATTTTAATAAAAACGTTGGTTGGTTTTATCTTGAAAATGTCATGAATGTATTAAAAAATTGGTTTGGGTTTTAAATGGAAATTGGAAGATATAAATGGTTTAAATGTATTTTGAACAGTTTTGAGATAAATTTCCCATTATTGATTTTTGTTTGAGCACAAGAAAGCCTAGGTAGTTAGTAAGTTATTTGGGACAAAGATTTTATAAAGACCCCGACCCTAGTAGCCCATAGATGGTGCCTTAATTAAATTATAATAAGATACAATAAATCACATCCTAAATGACCAAATAGTCTATTATTCATGGTAAAATAGAAACATATTTGAAATTGAAATTACATTTTAAACATAAAATAAAAAAAAATATTTTGTTTGATAACATCATTATTATCCTAGATTAACCCTATATGTCTTTCATAATAAACTTATTTTCAATTAGGGGAAAATAAAACATAAAAAAGGGGTGAGATCAAATGCTCAGTAAGGTTAAAGTATAGTAGAATATAACTTGAATCAATGAGTATAATCAACATAGCAAGGTAAATAATGGAACACACATTCCATGTAATAAATAAACCAAGAATGAAAATACATCCATAGATTTTGTCAATGTAAAATTTCTTTGGATAGTGATAACTAAAATAAAGTAAATTTATAATTTCAGGCATTTTAACTATCACGATATATCCTCTAGATAGTTACTGTCTATATCAATCCTCTTTCCAATTTAAGTCTGTGGGTAGAATCCATTCATATTATTCTTATAAACGAACAAAAAGGGATTGTATCCAACTAATTTTATCTCATTAGACTATCAATGAATCGTGTTTCTTTCATTAACTAGTCCCCAACCCTTGTCTTACATGTCCAAGTAGTTCTTTATATATTTAATAATTAATTTAAAATGATATTTTTAAATCAACGTGTCTCATACCACTTTGAAATATTTGAATCATAAGCCCCATAAAAGTAAATATATATCAAATTAAAAATTTAGCACTATTAATATAAGGATATTTATGATATTATATATCAAATGGGATGTACACCACACAAAATAAATAAGTGGTGAATAAGGTATATCTCACATAAATAAAATTGAGACAAGAAAAACCCTTACCTTGTGCTTTCCATTAGTTGAATATTATTTCACCTCCTATATAATGATTTAAATAATGTTATTAATTTATAAAATAACCATATCAATATTTACAATATCATATATTATCCTCTTATTCTATCTTATCACCCTTTTATTAATAATATTTTGTTATTACCCTTTTTTTGGGTGTTAACTGCTTCATTTTCTGATGCACATTTTGTCATATAAGTCCTGGTTCTTGTGCATATAATATAGTTCCATAATCTCCATAATTATATTAAGTTCATATATATCACATTTATTCATAATATGTATTCTTAGAATCATATTTTTTAAGGTTAATATGGAAAATGAATCGCATCACATCATGGAGACTGTAGGTCGTACATACGCATGAGCGACAATATCATTCCACTAATGGTGAAAGAGTAAAGAAGTGTATGGTATATTAGTTTTTTATAAATAAATATAATTTATTATTTATTATATATATATCCATTATTTACATAATTATACATATCCATATAAATTGGTGATGAAAAAACAAATTACACCACGGCGTGGAGAATGTAAGTCGTACGTATGCACGTGCGATGCTTTAATTTTTCATAGGATGGATAAAAGTTGAAATATGGTTATAGCATAATAATTATAATACATTAGAATATATATTTTACTGTATTTATTAATTCATCCTGAAAAAAACATACTAAGAGGAATTTTAAGAATAAATAATCTTGAAAGAGTTGATAAAGATGATTATCTCGTCTTCGAGAGATGTCCTTTCATATCTAGTTAATTGATCTAGGGTAGGTATTTAGGAAGGACAAAAACCACTATAACATAAATAATGATATTTAGAAGAGAAAATGGACAGGTGTTTTAGAGATATATAGCTTCAATTTTTGTGAGGATGTGAGGTAAGATGTTCCTTTTTATAATTGCAGTGAGGGGCACTTTCAAAAATCCAAAAGATATTAAAATATAATAATGATATTCTAGAGCCAAAGACCTTAAAATGAACTATAAATAAATATGGGAAGATATTTTAGACCATATATTATCCCATTTGTGATTAGTTAACATTATTTGTGATTTTTTAATAATTTGATAAAATATTAATTCATAAAAATATCGTTGTTGTCAAATTTGATACTATTCATTTAATTTGACTTCAAATACTTCACGAAAAAATGGGAATAAGAATATAATTCTATAAAACATCTCTAATATATACTATATGTATATAAAATTCATTATAAACCTTAAATCTTCCCAAATATATCAAAAGTATCACCTTTCAAATTAATTATTTTATTTTTCTATTTATAAAATAAATATTGTACTGCAATTGTAGATGAATTTAAGGTAATTATATAATTTATAGAAAATAAATATAAATTTAAATAGTTAAAATATTTTCATTAAAATCAAAAATGATATATAGGTTTGTTCTTATGTTTATTTTCTCCCTATGCGGACACATAAAAGATATTAAATAGAAAAGAGTGACATTTTGTAATTATATTTAATTTAAATAATATATAATTTATTTTCATGGAAAAGTGTCAAATAAACTTTATACAATAATTTTTAGACATTTTTTTCACATTTTTACCCTTATATTTTGGTTTTAACCCTTATTTAATCCCTTTAACTCTTACTATGACAACATGGATTTTTAATCTTTGAGGGTCAATACTATTATTATAAAATGAAAAGTTAACCATAAATAAATTTTAGATGACATTTTCAACCTTATATCAATATTTTGGAAGGATTTTAAATTTTTATAATTTTATATCATTTAATATAATATTATTTATTTTAAAATATCATTAATTTCTAATGTTTCATTATTTAATACCTTGACTTTTAAAAATATCAATAAAACAATATATCTTAAAAAATATTTTAATACATCCCTAACATTCCACGTTCATCTAAAAAAAATTTATGACATTTATTATGTAAAATTATATTTATTTGTATATTTTTAACATCATTTATTTGATATTTCCACTAATTAAACAATTATTATATCATCATTATGAAAGCCTTTAAGATAATAATTTATTTAGTAAAAATTAAAAATAAATTAAAATGATTAAAATAAATATTTTATATTTCTAAATACTATTTATATTCCAATATATCCTCTAGGTAACAACATATAAAAATATTTAACTTGTTAAAATCAAAAGTATGACATATTTTACATTCCTTTAAAATAAAATACTATATATGTATTAAAGTCAACCAAATGGATCCAAGAGCTCATAAAATTGGATAAATGATTATTTTGGTCAAAAAACTCATATAAAAAATTTAATACAAGTTTTAGGGTAATTTTGTAATCTTTATAACATTATTTTTACCCTTAATTACCTGATTTTTCCTTAACCGTCGTAATTAAAATTTCTGAAGTTACTATCCATATTGTCCAAAAAAAGGTGAATTATTTAATAAATTTCGACCTTATTATTCCATATATGGAATCAATTTTTCTAAATTCAAAACACATTTGTAAAAAAAATTATGGTGAAATTAATCTCATAGACGAGGTGTGAAAGCAGGTTTTTAAAGTGAAAATGTTCAAAAGTTTGAAAAAAATTTATATCTAACTTTTTATTAACATAAAATTTAATTAAAACCAATTTAAAATATAATTTAAAATTATAAATTATTTATATTAAAAATAAGTTTTTCAATTAAAATGCAGTATTATTTTTACTATTCATCAATAAATAATACATATCAAAAATATAAAAAAAAATCTACCAATGTAAATTTTGATCTCATTTTTTCAAAAATGATGTTTATTTTGTCAAATATAATTTATAAAGTGTAAAAATTAATTTTTGAAACAAGTTCACCATTAAAAGGAAGAAATACTACCTTTAGAGAAATATAGCTTTTATATATATAATTGGATTTATTTTTCTATCATGTCCAGAAAATACATAAGTTGGATTTCACAAATTAGATTGAAAATATAATATATAAATTTCATAATATGGGTAATACAATTCATTTCTTCAAATTTAATAGCTAGTATAATAATATTTTACTATTCAATTAAGCTTAGTGTTGCATGCAACGTATGATTTCAAAATGATTTACTTTAAAAGGAGAAATACCATAAAATCTTTGGGCATTACATTCTCCCCTCTAAAAAATTTCATCCCAAAAATTTAAATTTTCACTTCAAAATTAAAATGTGGGTGATTGAAAATTCCTTTGTAGGAAATCCACAATAGAAATAAGATTAATAAAACATCCTCTAAATAATAGGGAAAGGGAAATGTGAATGTTAAAACAAAATTAAGCTTTTGAATATAAGAACATTAGTGAAATGTGAAAACATATATATGGAATATAAATATAAATATCGGGTTCTGATAGAGAGTGATAGAGAACATGGTAATTAGAAATATAACCATTACAGAACTGTAAATTTTTTATCAATTAAAAGGCTATTGATTTATAAGAAAGAAAAGTAAATAGATAACGTCTTTTATCTAAAATCCTTTTTTAGAGAATAGATATTCCTTTACTATCTTGATAGGAACATAATAAATTAAACTTAATTTATTTCTTTCCATGTCGTAGGAATAATATCATCCTTTGGTTGTGCTTTGACCTATTATCACTTCATCTTTTATGAGAAGAAATTTGTGTTCATGTTGTTTTTTTATTTATAAATCTCTTTAATGAATCATAATTTACACAATAATTTCTTTCTTCCTCTAAATGTTTACTAATACCAAAAAATTTATCACATATTATCCAATAAAATAAATCACACTTTTTCTCAAACTATAATATCCAATTTTCAACTTAATCCATTCCATAAGTAGTAAATTTTAAGACTCAACCAAAATATTTATATCTAAATTCAAACACCAAAAATTTATAAGGTCACCAATGTTTCAAAATCAACTTAACATTATATTTTCCCCAAACAACATAATGTAGATATTATTTTTCACATATCAAATATATGAATTCCTTTACCACCTTAATAAACATAATGAAATCATTCATGATTCCAAATACTTGAAGAATAAGTACTACAGTACAATCCTTATATATCTCATTATTATTATAACCAAAACACCTTTGATGAAATAATTATTGAATCCAAAAAACAAAAACATTAATCATTCTACTTAATTATTTAACCATTATCTATGCTTAATCATCTTATTATTTAATACCACCTTCATTTAAATTTTCGTTTTTAGTCTCTTTAGCGTCATTAGTATAACCATTAATTGTATAACCTTTATAAGTCTAACCATTGACTAAAACACAAAGTGCAATGTGAGAAACACTAATCATAGTTATATATTCATGAAAAATAATTTATGGAATATCTAAATCATGAGATCTTATTCTCAGTCTATGAGTCCATAGGTTTAATCGAGGTTATATGTGGTCATTACCAAATCTATAGTATGTTATCCTATTTATATACTTATATTCAAAATTCAGTCATAGTGTTGTGTTCTATAATCTATGTTTTCCTAAATCTAGTTCCCAAGGATTTTACTAAACTTCCTATATTACCAACTATAAGGAGCCTGACCTCAGTAGCTTGGAGCTAATTCCTTAATTTATTACATTATCATAAGATACAATAAATCGCATCCCAAAGGACTGAATATTTTAGTAGTCTTGGTAAACTAGATACATATTTGAAATTGATATTACATTTTAAACCTAAAAAAGAAAGAAAATTTTCATTGAGAACATAATTTTTACCCTAGATTAACCCTATATATCAGTCATAATAAACTTTTTGGAAACTTGGGGAAAATAAAACATAAGATAGTGGTGATCTCAAATGCTCAGTATGGGTAAATTAAAGTGGAAGCTAACTTGAATCAATGAGCATAATCAACATAGAAAGGTATATAACTGAACACGCATTCCATGTAATCAATAAACTAAGAATAAAAATGCATCCATATATTTTTTCATTATAAAAATACTCTAGATTGTAAAATCTAAAATAAAAGAAACTCATAATTTTTGGTGTCTAATCTATAAATATATATCGTCTAGATAGTTGCTTTCAAGATCAATACTCTTTCCAGTTTAAGTCTATTGGTAGAAACCCGCCTGATTCTGATTATAAACAAACGTGAAGGGTTTGTCACCAGTTAATTTCATCTCAAGAGACTATAGATTAATAAAAGGGATTTCACTAAAAATTCCCCACCATGTGTCTTGCATGTTGAAATCGTTCCTCATATATCAAATAATATATTAAAAAATATATTTTTAAATCAATGTGTCCCATAACAATTTGAAATATTTTAATCATAAGACCCATAAAAGTAAATATTTATCAAAAAAAACATTTAACACCATGAACATAAATAGATTCATGATATCATATATCAAATGGAAATTACACCACACAAAATAAATAAGTAGTGAATAAAAAATATCTCACATAAATAAAAGTGATATAAGAAAAACCCTTACCTTATACTTTACTTTAGTTGAAAATGATTTAACCACCTGTATAATGGTTTAAATCCTATTATTAATTTATATCAGAACCATATCCATATTTATGATATCATATATGATTCTCTTAAAATATATTTTCACCTATTTCATAATAATATTTCATTATTACCCTTGTTTCGGGTGTTAAATACTTCATTTTCCTATGCATTTTTTTCATTTATGTCATGGTTCTTTTACATAGGATGTAGTTCCATAATATCTTGAATGATATTAAGGACATATATAGATTATTTATTGATTATATATTCTTATAATCATTCTTTAATTATTAACATATAAAATGAATCACATCGTGTCATGGAGACGGTAGGTCATACGTACACACGAGTGACGATATCAATCACCTAATGGTGAAAGGGTAAGGAGTTGTGTGGTATATTAATTTTTTCAGAAAAAATATCATTTCATATTTATTATATATATATATATTATTTCCATCATTATACCCATCCAAGTAAATTGGTAATGAAAAACAAATTACACCATCGTGTGGAGATGGTAGGTCATACGTACACAAGCGCGTTGCTTTCATTTTTAGTAGGATGAATAAAAATTGTAATATGGTTGGCCCATAATCATAATAATATATCATTATTCATATGAAACTAGTGTTTTTAGTTTATCATGTAAACAACATATGAATACTAATTGGTGGAAATGCTTATAAATAGGCCTATACTGCCTTCAAAAGAGCAGGGAGACTTAACAAAAATCTTAAGGCTCTGGAATCATAAAGGTGGTTCAGGAAGGGTTGTTCTCAAAGGGTTGTTTGAGAAGGTGATATACTAAGAACTTCATGAAGGTTGAAAATTCCAACTGTATTTTCTGAGCATCGTGAACATATGGAAATTTTTAAATCCTATGCATGATTCGTGAAAGTAAGGAGCTTCATGAAGGTTGTTTGAGATTTTAGAAATAAGTGAGCTTTGCTAAAGGTAGGAGATTTGCATAGTTAGTGTGAGATTCATGAATATGAGCTTCATGAAGGTAGTGAAAATCGCAAATGTGTTTTATAAGGCATTGCCCAGTTCATTTGTGGTAAAGTAGCATTTATCTATTAGATGATAGTGGAACTTCGACAGAGGATCTATATACTAAGGATGTATTAATTAGAGACAATGAAAGGTCCTAAATGTCAGTAAAATATGGTTGAATCCCTTCAATTATTACTGAGTGAAGCAATAAGAAGAAGGTGATCCTTTTCACTGATAGTGGGCCAGATAAAGAGATATAGGGAGTGACCCTTGTGAATGCAGTGATCAGACCCAAAATCTTGTAAATGTAATGGTCCTAGGTATATATTTGATCTATCCCGAACATCATTATTGATAGCGATCAATAGTGAATTTGGTACAATCGACACATTTCTGTTGTATGCTCTTTAGATGTTTCTAATTGAGGTTGAACCAAGTAAAAATCATTGTGTTTGGTGCATGATTTAATTTATGTTCATACATTGCTATGAGAGAAAGAGAGAAGTTTATTTTATTTAATGAAGAAATAATATTTGGATGGGAAGTAGTTTTACTATTTCATACCCTAATTATCCCCCCTAGGGTATTTGACCGAGTAGACCTAACAGAGTTTTTTTAAGAGTTCTTGGAAACTCGTGATGAAATCAAGGTGAAATGGTCCACCTTGAATCTAGAGGGACCTAGAAGTAGATGGTGGGAAATAATGGGGAAGGAGAAAAAACAAGTGGGATTAGAGTGGAAGGAATTTAATTCCCTTTTCACTAATCAGTTCTATCTAGATTCGATGGTTTTGTCCAAGGCTATAGAGTTTTCCAAACTCAAGCAGGCTGATAGGACCCTAACAGAATTTACAAACCATTTTGTTGAGCTTGTACAGTTTGCACTTGAGATAGTATCAAATGATAGAATATATACATAACAATATGATTTGGGACTTCGATATGATATTTTTTAGGATTTGTCATTGAATATCCCTTTTTATAATGATGTTTTGGATAGATCATTGATGCTTGAGATGGGCCTAGCTTTTAAGTTAGGGTTGATTGGAGTTACCTTTTCTCCCAGTGGAAATTATGTGAGTTCCTTTTAAGGAAAGAGAATGTGTGATGACTCTCATGGTGGTTCTCTATAGTAGGGTTCTTTTATACCTCCAACAGTCCTTAACATAGGCCCTTTTATTTTCCAACAATGTGGTAAGTTGGGTCATTTGAAATGGATTTTCACTAAGGCACCCAGGGTATGTGGTTCCTATGGATGCTCAGGTCACTTGTAGAAGTTTTTTCATATCTATTGTTCTCCCCATAGTGGAATGGGATCTTCTATGCCTAAAATTACTATGGTGGAATCATATGCTTTAAATACTATGGGGTTCCAGCCATATATATCCATAATGAAACTTCTTCACACAGTGGAAGAGCCTCTAGAGGAAGTAGATATGGGTCAGGCATCTGTGAGAGGTACCATCACTATATCTTAATCATTAGTAACTAATTTTTTTTGGAACCGATTAATCTCGTTCATTTATTTCAACCCATGTTGGGAACATACTAAATCTTCCTAGAGATATTTTATCTTATGTGATGAATATTACTACACCCCTCATAATGAAGAGAGTGTGGGGTATTTATTGTCTTGCTTGTTTCATCTCTTTATTAGACATCAATATTGGTTTTTATTTATTGTTTCATAACATAAAACCACTAGATAACATATTTGGGATGAATTTTCTAACTTCTAATAAATACTGAATCTACTGATATTTACGGCGGGTCACCTTTGCTGCACCAAATGGGGGTTTTTCGTACCTTTCATGTAGAATCAGACCCAAGGTAGAGTATATTTGGGCCTTCTTATCCATAGTTCGATAAAGTAATATTAGTGTTATATATTGATCCTAAGAAAGAATCATTGATTCAAAATCACCCCCCGATTTATCATTGAGTTTACCTATATTTTTCATTTATACATCTCTAGTTTATCACCGATAATGTTGGTAGAGTTTTCTATTGATTTAGTGTCTACTACTGAATCAATATATGTTCCTTATTACTACTTCGTGATATCAGAAATGAAAGAGTTGAAGACTCGGTTGGATGTTCTATTAGATAAAGGCTTTATATACCTAAGTGTGTGAACTTGAGATGTTCTAATTCTCTTTTCTAAGCAATTTGATTGGCCATTTCTCTTTTTTGTTTTTTACTAAAAATAAAATCATGTTATGATAAAGAAAATATATCCATTAGCATGGATTGCTGACTTGTTTGACTGTTTTAAAGGGGTTAATTGGTTCTTAATGATTGATCTTTGATCTAGTTATCACCAGTTCAGAATAAAAGAATATGACATTCACAAAACTGCCTTTTAGAATAGTTGTGTCCATTATGAGTACCTTGTCATGTCATTTTGTCTAACCAATGCTTCTGTAGTACTTATGGATTTAATGAACATGGTTTTCCATGAGTATCTTTATATGTTCATGGTTTTCTTTGTGGATGAAATCCTTGTTTACTCTATGTATGATTAGGATGATGTGCGTCATCTAAGAGCGGTTCGTAAATTGTTGAGAAATCGCTCAATTTATGCCAAGATTTGGAAATGTGATTTTTGGATTTGAGAAGTGAAGTTCATGGGAAACATTGTGTCATAACATGGTATCTCAGTCGATCCTGAGAAGTTGAAAGCTGTTATGCCATGGAAACAACCATGAAATATATTCTAGATTCGGAGCTTCTTGGGTTTATCTGAATATTATCATTGGTTTGTAAAGTATTTATCAATGTTCGATTCTCTGATGACTATTATAACTCAAAAAGGAGTAAAGTTTTCTTGGGATGAGAAATGTTAGAGTTATTTTATTGAAATGAAATGTATTTTCAAAACTGCATTGGTGTTGACTTTCTTAGAGGTCGGGCAGGGCTACGTGGTCTTCTATGAGAAATTAGGTTCATATTTGGGCTATGTTCTTATGTAGGCTGATCACATCGTTTCATATGGATCTCAGTGACTTAAGCCACATATGAATAATTATCTGACCCATTACCTGGAACTTGCATTTGTGATGCATGCACTTAAGATTTGGTGGCATTACCTTTCTGGATAAAGGTTTACCATGTATTCTGACCACAAGAGACTAATTTATATATTCTCTAAAAAATATTTAAATCTCTTCCATAATAATTAGGATGAATACCTTTAGTGTTTTTACTTTGACATCGCTTATACCCAAGGGAAAGGGAATGTTGTCACTAATGCTTTGAGCATGAAAATTATAACCCATGCCATGATAGAATCATCGGGATTGTAAATTGAAGGATTTTTTTCATAGTTTCATGTAGGAGTTTGAGAATCTGGGGAAGATGTTTCCTTGACTGTGGTTTAGTTGACATATTCTCCTCTAAATATGATTCTTCAGGAACAATATCTTGATGGTAAATTCTAAAGCATTATGAACTCTCTTTTTGTTGTGGAGACCATTGTTCTATGTTCATTCTCCATGGATGGTATTCTATATTTCTAGAACTCATATGTAATACCTTTTCCTATGAGATAAGTTGTTATGATAGATTTTCATAATTCTCCATGTATAGTGCACCCAAGAACCATGAAGATGTTCTATGACATGCAATGATGATTATGGTGGCTGGCTATTAGAAGTGGAATTATTAATTTTTTCTATAATTTTGGGTATCTGTAAACCTAACCACAAATTACATATAGATATTATCCCACTTCTATGTCAGGACTAGAAGTGTTTGAAGAAAACATAATGGTCTTTGGTAATTTCATTTTATTTGGATTTTCAAGAAGTATAAAAACATAAATAGTCATAAAAATGATTTGAAATTCAATAAAATAGTCATAAAAAAGTCCTAAAACAAATTCATGTATTCCTAAGATTGACATTTTTAAATTCCACATTGATACAAAAGGATATAAATGACACATTTAGTTATATTTTCACACTGAAATTTATGTTTTCTTATCATGAATACCTTTAATATAAGGATGGAAATTCCCCTTTAATTTATAATTTATAGCTTGAATGAATTCCCCCTACCCCCTTCAGGTTGTGCTAACATTACTCCTCCAAATATACAGAAATTTCTATTGAAATCAGAAAATAATATCTTTCTTGATTGTAATTTAAATCCTCAATTATATGTCAATATAATCCTTCTATAATTGAAAACATGCTTCGATGGATGTATCATTCCTAAAGATCTAAATTTGAGAATGTCTCAATTCAAAAAAACTATGTGCACTAAGTAACCTAACCCAAAATTTACTAAATAACATAACCCAAGATAAATAATATATCCTAACAAAAATTAACTAAATAAACTAACCCAAATATAAATAAATAACCTAAACCAAAAATGAACTGATTAACCTAACCTAAAATGAAAAATTAATCAAATGAACTAATCCAAAAATAAACAAATGACCGAATGACCAAATGAACCAAATGATGAAACCCAAGAAAGACATAACCCAAAAATAAACCAAATGAACAAACCCAAAATAAACAAAATAACCTAATAAAAAAAATATAACCTAAAAATGAACAAAATAACCTATCATAAAAAGTCCTAACCCAAAATAAACAAAATGACATAACCCAAAATAAACCAAATAACCTAAACCAAAGTAAAACAATTGTTCTAACCATAAAATGAACAAATAACCAAATGAACTAACCAATAATTACATAATAATCAAATAAACCAAATAACATGAAATAAAATAAAAAATTGACCTAAATCAGGTATGACAGAACATAATGGTGAACCAATTGAATGAACCCAAATTTATCCAATTGACATAACCCAAGATGAAGAAAATACCCTAACAAAAAATGAACAAAATAAACTAACCAAAAGAAAAATAAATAACCTAACCCAAAATGAACTAATTAACCTAAACACAAAACTGAAACATTGATCAAATGATATAATCCAAAAAACTAATGAACAAATGACCAAAATGTACCAAATTACATAACCCAAAAAATGAAAAACCCAAAAATAAACCAAATTAACTGACCAAAAATAATCCAAATAACCTAACATAAAAAGAGATAACCAATAAATGAACAAAATAACCTAACATAAAAAGGCCTAGCCTAAAATGAAAAAAAAAATTCATAACCCAAAATATACCAAATAACTAAAACCCAATTAAACCAATTTTTCCAACCAAAAAATTAAAAAATGACCAAATGAACTATCCAAAAAATTACATAACCCTGAATTGAACCAAATAACGTAACACAAAATAAACTAAATAACCTAAATCAAATATGAAATAACCCAAATATGAACCAAATTACTGAACCCAAAATGACCTAAACCAAAGTGAACAAAATAAAATTTGTGAGAATAAACAAAATTATATAACTCAAAAATGACTTAACCTAAAAATAAAGAAAATGGCGTAACCCAAATCAACAAAAATGACCTACCTTAAAATGAACCAAATGATCTAGACAAATTTCTAAATGGCCAAATATTATGAAAGATATAACCTAAAAAAATAAAATATGGAATAAATCATTAATGAAATAAACACCCTCACTAAAAATGAATCAAATAAAAAAACAATAAATATGAGAAATACTCTAACTGATTGAAAAAATGACCAAATTATAAAACAACCTAATAAAAAATGAACCAAATAACCAAATGAACAAATTAAAAAAAACATGTGAGAAAATAACCAAATAACATAACACAAATTGAATTTGACCTAAATGAACATGCAATAGGAATTTATATCATACCCATGTTTAACTTGATAATTTGAATGTGATGATTATGTTATTCCACTATTATTAAATTTATAATTAAATTTATATTTATATGATTCTTTATTTTATGGATTCAACATCTAAATTTTAATTTATTCTAGGTTTATCAATAATATGTTTTCAATAATATACTATTATAGTAATCAATTTCATTTTCGTCAAGAAACATTGGGCATAAAAGTTTTTGTGCTTTGAACAAAATTATTTTTCTATAGTAAAAGTAAAAGGGATGGAATTGATGTAAATGAATAGACATAAGAAAATATTGTGAGCCTTTTTATTCATATTTTATATTTTTATACAAAATTTATAATTATATATCTTGTTTATATTTTCAGCAGTGTTCCCTAGAGTCACTCTCTGATAAAGAAGTTGATATATTTAGACCAAATGATTATTTGAGATGGGTATTAGGTGAAGATAACCAAGGGAGAGTGTGAGGTCAACTTAGGAAAATCACCATCCCCACTAGGTACTGGCCCTCATCGAGAGCCTCCCAATATTTTCACACCACCGAGCTAACAAATGACTATTTAGAAGAAAATGAGGCAAAAAAGCTATACAATAGTGTTGAAGAGGTAAACTGATCACCAAATAGTTCCAAAAATCTATGTCAGTTATATGCCCATCACCTCCATCAGAGGATTCTAATGTTTTTTTATTCATGTATAAAAATAGATAAATCTATATATAATGTACTAATTGTTGTCAATTAATGTCCTAGTGGTGGTCGAGGTGATGATACTGGTGGTGGTGGTGGTGGTGCTCAAGGTGATGATATTAAGGATGATTATGATGGAAATGCTAGTGATGATGGAGATATTGATCCCCTACATTTTTGAGTTGATAGTAAAGTGGCATGTGTGGAAGATTTTTAATGACTAAAACTGATTGATGATATCAATTATATTAGTATGTTATATCAATTCAAATGGTTTGAAAAATATTGATAACCCAGTGGTCAAATGTAATGTCCCGTCTCAGGTACCATACATTGGTGCCCCGAGCTGGTCGGTCACATGACCTCAAGCGTGCCTCCTCGTATGCTAGAGGATTCTAACTTGTAGTGAAGGTGTATTATTAGTCATGGGAAGACTATACCCTCTATATAAAAGTAGAAAATATTAGAAATAAATAGGAATAACCAAATGATATAACTATAACTAGAACAATACCAAAATCACATGTTGACAAAAATATAAAACACATATCCAAAACTAAAATGTTTATAAGTCATGCCAGTATGTTTCTAGTGTCAGTATGCAAAACAAAAAATAAATAAAGGCACTAACAAATCAGAAGAGGGTCCCAAATCCAAATTTGGTTCCCTCATCCATGCTTCATCCCGACTCAGCCCTCTAACCTATTTTCCTTTCACTTAACCTATCCTTCAACCATGAAATCTATTTGGGTACCGATCAGGAAGCCCAAGTAGGGTGTCAGTACAACTAATTAGGCCACCAGTAATGGCGTCTAAAACAATATCCAGTAAAAACAGTGTATACAGTTGTATAAAGAAAAAATAAAATAAATATATTAAATATTTTACATTTATTAAATTAATCTTTATTTAACCACATAACCCATGAGTTCCCGTGAACAATCAAAATCTATCTCCAAGGTATATCATATATCTAAATTCCATTATTACCATTATTCATCTAAATTCATATTGAAATTCCATTGTTACCATTAATTATCTTAATTCACATCTGAATGCCATTCTTAATATTCATAATCATAATTCATATCTAAATTCCAATATTACCATTCATTTTCACAATTAATATATGAATTACATTATTATTATTCATCACAAAATTCATATCTAAATGTCATTTTTTCAATTCCTCATCGTAATTCATATCTGAATGCCATTGTTACCATTCATCATCATAATTCACATCTTAATGCCATTGTTATTATTCATCATCATAATTTATATCTAAATTCCCTTATTACCCTTCATCATCATAATTCACATGTGAATTTAATTGTTACCATTCATTATCAAAATTCTCACTATGGACTTTTTATGCAGAAGACCATATCCCACACACAATTATCACATATATCACAATATCACAATAATGCATATATCAAAATATCAAATATTTCACAACAACAAATTAATTAATTCACTAATTAATTAATACAATGTAATAGTTTCATATTCACGACATTTCATGAATTAATTAAATAATTAATTAATAACATCAATCCCATTAATTGATTAAAAAATTAATTAATCACATTAATTCCATTAATTAAAACAAAAAAATGCAATCACCTTAATTCCATTAATTAATACAATATTTAATTAACCACATCAATTTAATTAATTAATTCAATATTTAATTAACCGCCTTAATTCCATTAATTAATCCAAATAGTAACTAATCACATCAATTCTATTAAATTATTCAACAATTAATTAGTTACCCCACTTGCATTAATTAATTCAAAAATTAATTAATACAATTTTGTAATCCCAGTATCCTTGTAATTAATTCAGTAATTAATTATTTCTATTTAATCAATTCAATATCCCAATTTCACGATCCCTTGATTAATTAATTTACCAAATTAATTAATTCTATGTAAAAAACAAAATTTATAAACATCTAATATAAATTATACAATTATATACATATAATTGAAATCAATAATTTTTTATTTGAATAATAAACAACCTACCTCAAAATGGCGATGAACGCTCGCCAATAGTTTACTCTAATTTGAGCAGAAAACCCTAATCACATCGATGATCGAGATCTTGATTCAAATCTTATACCCAAGATCAAATTAAACAAGATCCATTAAACCTAGATCTAAGTATAAATCTAATGAGGTAAAACATCCCTTCAAATAAATAAATAATAATGGAAATAAATGGGAAGTAAATTAGGATACGATTCACTTACCATGAGAGGTGACAATATTAAATCAGGGCTTCGAAACACGAAGAATGGAGGTCAGGAGCCCTAGGAATTCATCCAAAAGTGTAAGATCCAGACATTTCATAGAGATATCTCAAGATTTATTTCAGGTATTTTATTTATTTTTTTATTATATTTCTTATGGGTCTTACCATGGGTGTGTTTATGTGTGAACTGGAGAACTGTGGAGGAAAAAGGGATTATGTATTTCCATGAGAGATTATGCATGGTTAGCGCATGGTTGTCCCAAACCATGTGCCCAGCCCAGAAAACTGTGAAAAAACTATATAGTGGGGATTCTCATGGTTGGTACACATTTTTTCAATCCATGTTCTATATTATGAGAAATTATTCCCCCCCCCCCATAAGAGGTGCATAGTTTGGAAAATTATGTGCCACTTCCCAAGAAATCATGTCTGGCTTTTTAATTTACTTGAAATATTGTTTTATAAATACCTAAACTCTCATATTAATCCAAAATCAACCCAAACTCAGATATAACCTATTCGTCTAGTTTTTTGAGGATCCTAGACGAATTATTAGGGCTCCCGTTCTCCGTTCTTCATAATTCGAAGCCCATATTGAAGATATGCACCTCTCTCGATATGTAAATCATATCCCGGTTGCTTTTCTATCTTTTCCATAATATTATTCCTTTCTTTGAAGTGGTGTTTTCCCCTATTGTATTTTGACTTATGTCTAGGCTTAATTGATCTCGTTTTTTGGATCCTGGATCTTTTTGATTGAATCAATATCTCAATATTCAGTGTGATTATGATTTTTCACTCACATTGAGGATATCTGGTGGTGAGTGTTCATCACCGTTTTTGAGGTAGGTGGTCTATTAATCAAATATAAAAGCCTTTATTTCAATTAAGTGTATATAATTATAAAATTTATATTGTATTTCAAATACATGTATGTAATTATAGAATTAATATTGTATTTTTATAGGTGGGAGGTCTATTATTCAAATAGAAATGTCTTGATTTCAATTACTTGTATATAATTTTAGAATTCATATTGTAATTTTATCAATTGAGTTTCTTAAATTGAATTAAGAATTTTAGTAAATTAATTAATTAATGGATCTTGAAATTGGTATATTTAATTTATTGAAAATTAATAATTAATTGTTGAATTAATTATAGGGATATTGGGACTATGAAATTAGGCTGAAACATTTTTTTTCCATTTTCAGAAGCCGGTTTTGGGGTTCCCGGTACCCGTACAGACGGACCCAACAAGCAGATTTCAAATTTCAAATACAAACCCAACTTTCCATCAAAATTCACGTTCCACACCTCGACCGCCATCATTTCCTCGATCTGCACGCCTGACACCACGAGCTGCGAGCCTGCACTGACTGACACGCCATGATCGTATCAACTCCAGATCGCCGGCGAGCTTCACCGGCGTCCGTCGTCGTCTTCACCACCATCGCCATCGAGAACCCTTCATCTTCACCATCACCGCCATCGAGAACCCATCGTCGCAGACACAAACCAAGAAACCACGAGAACATCCCCCACACCACAGACAATCACAGAACCAGAAAATCAAACGCAACGGATGCGCATCACGAACCAAATCAACAAGGAAACAAGAAACTGCAGTGATTCACAAACATCGTAGAACCAACATGAAAGCACCAAAAATCCAAAGCCGTCAAATAAGACCCTCAAACCACTCACCACAGTGGGCCAAAGACGACCATCAAAATCTGAGACACTCACCATAGGGCCAACGAGCTGCCGAGAACAAACCTGGAGCGCTCCGTAGAGTATGCCGGCGAAAACTCAGTCTTACACCCATAGCTCTGAATCAGCAACCACAGAAGCCCATAGCGAGAATCTACAGCAGGAGAGGAATCCACGGAACCACCGCAGGGTGCACATAGGGATTCATGGAAAAAAACCACCACTAGAGGGAAAAACCCTAGCGCATCCTTCACATGAATCATTCAGCCAAAGACCATAGAGAGGGACCCTTCAAACCAATAAGAACAACACAGAAAAGCAGGAAGTGAAGACCTCCCCTCCCTGGATCAGAGCAGCTCCATCTTCAAACTTCAAAGGGACACTGACGCTTGAGATCAGCTGCGAAGCGCCATCACCCAGCCGCCGAGGCGAACCCGAGGAAGAAGACTCAGGAAACGGTGGCCGGAGAGGGAAGGAGCGCGGGGACGGGGAAAAACCCTACTCACTTTGGGAGGGGGAAGAAATGCCGCTCAGAGGCCCCCTCCTCAAGACTATGAAATTAGATTAACTAATTGTGGAATTAATTAATGGAATTTAGGTGATTAATTAATTAATTAATTAATGGAATTGATTAGAATAATTAAATTTTGGATTAATTAATGAAATTGATGTCATTAATTAATTGTTGAATTAATTAATGGAATTAATGTAATTAATTAATTATTGGATTAATTATTGGAATCAAGGTGACTAATTAATGGTTGAATTAATTAATGGAATTTATGTGACTAATTAATTATTGAATCAATTAATGGGATATATGTGATTAATTAATTTTTGAACTAATTAATGTATTGATGTGAATATAAAATTATTAAAAAGGATTAATTAATGGGTGGATTAATTAAAGGGTAGTTATGGAACATGTGATATTGTGATATATATGATAATGTGATATTGTGAAATATGTGATATTTTGATATTGTGATATATGTGATAATTGTGTGTGGGACATGGTATACTACATCAAAATCACATAGTGTGAATTGTGATAATGAATGGTAATAATCGAATAAAAATATGAATTGTGATGATGAATGGTAACAATGGAATTCAGATATGAATTTTGATGATGAATGGTAACAATGGAATTAAGATATATATTGTGATGATGAGTGGTAACAATATCATCCAAATATGAATTGTGATGATAAATGGTCACAATGGCATTCGTATAAGAGTTGTGACGATGAATGGTAACAATGGAATTCAAATTTGAATTGTGATTATGAATAGTAATAATGGAATTCAGATATGAATTGTGATTAATAATGGTAATAATAGAATTCATATATGAATTGTGATGGTGAATAGTAACAATGACATTCATATGTGAATTGAGATGCTGAATGGTAACAATGGAATTCAAATATGAATTTAGATGATGAATGGCAACAATTGAATTCAGATACATGATATCCCTTGAGGATAAATTTAAGGTGTCCATGGGAACCATGGGTTTATGTGGTTAAACAATGAGTAATTTAATAAATGTGAAATGTTTACTTTTTTAATTTTGTTTATTCTTCATACAACTTCATACACATTTTTTATTGGATATTATTTTAAACACCATTGATGGTGGCCTAATGAGTTGTACTCACACTCTAAATAGACTTAGATGGATGAGTGGGGATGGAGCATGAATGAGGGAACCAGACTTATATTTGATACCTACTTTGTGGTTTTTAGTGTATTTATTTGTTTTTGGTTTTTCATACTGACATTGAACACATATTGGCATGACATATCTACTTTTTCGTTTTGGATATGTGTTTATGGTTTCGGTCATCATCTAATTATGGTATTATTCTTGTTATGGATATATAATCTAGTTATTCTTATTTATTTCCAAAAAGTTTCTTCTTTGATATAGATGGTATAGTCTCCCCATGATCGATAATAGACAATCACTTCAATTTGGAAGCCACAAGTATACGAGGAGGCATGACTGGGGTCATGTGACCGACCAACTTAGGGCACTGGTGTGTGGAACCTAGGTTGGGATGTTAAAAAGTGGTATCATACGAGTTTTCTTTTCTTTTTATTTTTTTACTATCTGGGAAAAGGTATATTGGGGAATAGGATGAGTCCAAACTTAATTAAGAGCTCTGGAATTGGGAGTTTCAAATGCATGTGTGAGGTTAAAATCCAATTATCTAGAGTGGTATTGATATTATTGATGTGGGTTGTTAAATTCGATTCTATTTCACCTAGATTGATGGACATGTTTTGTGATGTGATTTATGTTTCTATGTTTTTATGATATTTGAATCATGGACCATAATGGAATGATGGTGAAGTATGCATGATTCATTCTAGGCACTTAGGATTATTTTTGTGACATGCATCATTTTAGGCATGCATGATAAAATAGGTTTTGGGTAAGTTGTTAAACATGAAATGTTTTTCTTTTCATGTGTGACCTAATTGGAAAAATGTTCCTAAAGTGAAATTGAAATTGAATAATGATGCAAGATCTGAATAAATGGGTTTCTAATTAGAAACTTGAATAATGAGATGAGTTTACCCTTTGTTAACCATGACCTTGACATAGGATGGTTAAGGGTAGTGATAGTGCCTTGGTGTTGACCGTATGGCAGAAATAGGGGGAAGGACTTGTTATTGCTTTCTGTGAATCCATATTGTTAAATTTTTTAGTGTTGTGTTATGTATCATGATATGTGTGTTAGGAATTTTAGAAATAAGCCAGCATGACTACACTTGTTGATAGGAAAATTGGACGACATGGCTTGGCATGATCCTCTAACTGTTGAACCTGAGGAACTAGTAGTCCCAGGTGAGGAAGTTAGAGAAATGATCTGAGAGAAATTTTCACGGTTTATTCAATTCATGGAAAGATACTTAGGGTAGGTTTCGAAAAGCATGTCTGAGCTGATGAGGGAGTTTCATTTACAGCACCCTCCAACATTGATCGAAGAGGGTGGAAATGAGGAAGAAGAGTTATAGATTGAGTCTATCCATACTATACTTGAACATTTAGAGACTTCTACTAAAAAGAGATTAAAGTTAGTTTCTTACAAGTTGCATGGCTTAGCAAAGCATCGGTGGGATGTTCAGGCCCAGACAGGGAAGGCAAATGGGATGTCTTGGAATGAATTATTAAAGATGTTATGAGATTACTTAGATCCAGAGATGTTAAAATCGTTGAATGAATATGAGTTCAAGTGGTTGATTAGGTGAGTATGTCTATGATATACTATTCTAGTCTGTTTATAAACATGCAGTGTTTTTCACTAGTTCTAGAAGGAGATGATACAGCTATGAAAAGGCATTCCCAGGATGGGATTAAATTTGAGATTAAGTCTCAAGGTAACCTCTTTTGGTTAAAAAGTTTTTTTAGGTGGTGGATAAAGTTCTCATAGCTGGGGGGAACCTAAAAGAGGATTCCAGTGCACCATAGATGGTTACTACTAGATGATCAAGATGGAATTATTATGAGATAAAGAAGTTTCTGTATGAGAATGTTAGCCAGGGTGATAACCGGAAGAGTATATAAGGGGAAGGGTCAGTTACACAGAACGTTACTCATGTGATCTGCCACCAGTGTGGTAGGTAAGTCCATTATCATAGACATTGTCCCCGACACCAGTATAGTGTTTATTTTACAGAAGGATGGGACATCTATATAAGTTATGTTGGAACCCTCAACATATGGGTAATGATGGAGGAGATAGAAAAAACTAGAGTATGGGAAGGAATATTATACATTGTATTAGTCTATCAGTTGGAGTTCTATAGGTTATGGTGGTAGAGGCGGTGGATGAGGTGCTTTTGAGAAAGATTGCATGTATCAGCAGAGTGTTGTAGCTCAGGGGACCCATACTACATCACAAGGAAGAGGGGAAGGACAATTTCATGCAGTTTAGCCTACTCTTATGGATAGTGAGGTTGGACCATCAATAGTGAGAGGTAATATTCTTATAGCTTATATTCTATCTAGTTCCTTGTTTGATATTGGTGCCTCTCATTATTTTATTTCTTCACATCTTGTGAATGGTTTGAGCCCAGCGTTGGAGTTCGTTAGTGGTGTGATGATGATAGATACATCATTGGTAGTGCAGTCTAGAGACATCAGTTTATGAAAGGAGTGTTCTCTCGAGGTTATGGAGTATCATTTTCTATGAGATCATTACATTATAGATATGTTAGAATTTGACCTCATTTTGGTTGTAGTCTAGTTAGGATCATACTGTGACCAGATAGATTTTTACGGTAGGAGAGTGACTTTTACATCTCCTAAGGCTAACAATTACAGTCATCATGGGGAATGATATATTTAGGAGGCTCATGCGGGGACAGTTCACCAGCAATCGGCGGAGCTTCTGCCCAAGTTTCTACTCTATTGCTGGATGAAGGAGGGGTAAAGAATGATGTCTTTCAATTCGCAGTGGATAGGTTTTAGGATGTGTTTCTTAAGGAATTATTAGGTCTTTCACCTGAGAGTAAGATCATGCTTGGGGATGAGCTTATTTCTATTCCACTATATAGAATTAAACCAGAAGAGACTCAACATCTTATGATTGAGTTGGAAGCATTTGAGGATATTGGATTTATCCATCCAAGTACATAACCTTGGGGTTATATAGTTTTTTTTTAAATAAGGATGAAGGGACTCTGTGCTTTTGTATCAATTATTGGAGGTTGATCCATATTAAAAAAAAGATTTGGTATCCTCTTCTGTGTATCAATGACAACTTTAACTGGTTTATGGGAGATTGAATCTTCTCCAAGATTGATTTGAGATTAGGGTATCATCAGTTAATAGTTAGACCTTATGATATAATTAGGACTACCTTAATAAGTAGGTATGGACTATATGAGTTCATTATAATTTAATTTGGGTGGAAGAATACACTAGAATATTTTATGGTCTTGATGAACTGAATCTTATATCCATACCGGGATCAGTTTGTGGTAGTGTTTTTGAATGAAATATTGGTGTACTATAAGATTCATGATGATCATTTACAATAAATTAACATCATTTTGAGTACACTGAGAGAGCATTTGATATACACCAAGATATCTAAGTGTTAGTTTTGGATTGATCAGGTACACTTCTTGGGTCACATCATCTTGAAGGAAGGTGTGTCTATGGACCCAGAAAAGGCATAGGCAGTGGTTTTATGGGAGAATCCAAAGAAGTTTTTCAATATTCATAGGTTTTTGGGGTTAGTAGTATATTATAGTGGATTAATCCAAGACTTTCCAAATTATTAGCACAACTTTAAGGCTTCACCAAGAAAGGGGTAAAGTTTGAATGGTCAAAATCATGTGAGAATGTATTCCAAGAGTTGAATAATTTCTTGGCATCGGCACCAATATTGATCCTACCTGAGCCAAGTGAGGAGTATACAATCTATTTTAATGCTTCTGTATTAGGACATGGATAGGTTTTCCTATAGGTAGATCAATTTGTTGCATATGGATCTTAGCAGTTGAGGCCACATGAACGGAACTACCCTACACATGACCTTGAGTTGGGATAAGTTGCTAATGATTTGAAATGTTGGAAAAACTATATTTTGGGTGAAAATTTTACTATGTATGCAGATCACAACAGCTTCAAGTGTATCTTTTCATGGTGATATTTGAATCTCTTGCAGCGGGGATGGGTTGAGTATTTGTAGTCATTTGATTTAGAGCTAGCATATACATCCGGGAAGGGAAACAGTGTGGAAGATGATTTAAGAAGGAAAACTAAAACATAGGTGATTCTGGAGCCTATTGCTGAGCGGAAGATGCAGACTTTTCTGGATAAAATTCATATTGTGGTTTAGGAGAGACAAGAATATATGACCCTCATATAAGTTTTAGTATATTCTACACTTTTTATCCGGATTAGGGATATAAAGTATGGGGATCTGAAATGTTTTTCCTTGAGTGAGATCCTTGAAGGTTTGGAGTCACATTCCTATTGTATAATAGATGAGGAGGAGATCATTTATCATCGGAACGATATTGTTGTTCCTATAGGAATGTAGGTATAGCTGAAGAAGGAATTTATTGCCTCAAAGTGGGCAGTGCATTGAGGTGTGACCAAGATATACCCTAACCTATGACAACAATTTTGGTGGCCAGTATGAAGAAAGATATAACAGGTTTCATGACATGATGCTATACTTGTAAATAGGTGAAGGTTGAGCATCAATGACTTGGAGGTTTACTACAATATTTCCCCTTTCCAAAATGAAAGTGGGATGATGTTTTCATGGACTTTGTGGTGGGTCTCCCAAGGATGCCTCAAAAGAATGATGTAGTTTGGATGATTGTGGAAAGTTTCAAAATGTTATCACCATTATTACTAATATGGGAGACATTATTAGTGGAATGGTTGGGGGACTTGTATTTCTGAGAGATAGTGTGTTTGTACAGGGTTCCATAGACTATAGTTTTAGACCGGGACTCATGATTTAATTTTCACTTAGAGAAATACCTATAGAAAGTTCTTGGTACACAGGTTTTACTATGTAGGGATAACCATCCATAGATAGATGGATAGTGAAAACATTCTATACAGGTGCTAGAGGATATGCTTCAAGATTGTGTCCTTAAATTTGGTGGATATTGGGAGAAGTGCCTAGTTTTTAAGGGGATCACATATAACAACAGTTATTAGACAAATATACCGATAGACCATAAGATTATCTTTATGGAATACCATGAAGATTACCTCTATGTTGGATAGAGGCAGGTGAGTCAGAGTTGTTGGGACTGAGTCTCATGCAGGAAATGTTGGTGTAGGTTAAGATAATTTGGAAACATATGGATATGGATCAGATTATAAATAATTTGTATCTTGGAAGACTTTGATGACCCCTAGAGTTTAGATAGGTTGATCATCTATTCTTTTGTGTTTATCCAAGATTGGGTAACCACAAGATACAGAGGCAGGGAATGTTAGCCCCCAATATTTTTGGACCACTTGAGATTGTGGAGAGAATCGGGCATGTGGCATACTGATTGGCTCTTCCACAGAGGTATAGTTCTATTCATGATGTCTTCCATGTGTCAAAACTTTAGATTTACACCCAGAACCTTCTCATGTGATCAATGTTGATTATGTTGACATTGATATAGATGCATCCTTTGAGGAGCATCTGATACATGTGGTGGATCGTAGTGAGAAAGTGGTGTGGGGAAAAACTATATCGATAGATCATGTATTGTGGAAACATTTTAATGTGAAATAGGATACATGGGAAATTGAATCAAATATGTAGGATTAGTGCACTGATCTTTTTGAATCAAAATCTTATAAATAGTTAGGAGTAAATATTGAGGATGAGTTTATATAAGGTGGAGAGATTGTAAGATCCTGAGCATTTATGTAGATATCCTCATCTTGATTTCATGTATTATATTTTCTTTTTGAGTATATTTCATTTGGTTCTTACCTTGGGTGTGTTTGTGTGAGAATTTGAGAATTTTGGAGGAATGGTGGACTGTGCAGGATTAGTACATAGTTTTTCCAAACCATGCACCAAACCCAGCAAACTATACAAACCCAGATAGTGGGGATTTGCATGCTTGGAACATGATTTGTAAAATTTTGTTCTTTCTTAGGAGAAACCATGCCCCCCCAAATAGGTACATGGTTAAGTCTCACATTTTGCAAAAGTGTGTTCCCATTACTAGGAAACTGTGAATGACTTTTTAAACCATCCAAATCCCTTTTTTGTCATTTTCATATGCCACTTTTTGGGTAAGTGGGAAACTCACAAAAAACTGGATACAATTCAAATCACTCGCATAAAGCATTACATAAAGAACCTATCCCAAAATCCAGATTTAAATTTCAAAATTCAAATTCATACAGGAAACGCGGGCAGCGAGCATCCTGAGAAACCCCATCAAGAACTGCCATCATCACCTTGTCGTCCATCATCAAAGCACCATCACCCTCGTCATGTCATCACATCACCAGAGTCATCATCCACACCAGCCTCTTCACCGACGACCACTACCTGCTCACCATCATCACGATCTCACATAGCCTTCCTCGTCATGCCATCATCATCGTTGTTCAATACCACACCAGAAAGTCAAATCCCCCTAACAGAAATATGTCTTCGTCCCCCATCACCAGACCACATACTAGCAACAGAACACCTACAAACACGACCACTGAAAACCATCTTCGATTCACCAAACCCGGACAAAAAAACTCATAATTTAAAACCGATGAAAATGGCCATCAACACGCCGAAAAAAAACATCCAATGTAACCCCACTCCATCGCTTACACTGAAAACCACCACCGGAAACCGTCACCTGAACATGAAATAAGAAAGTGGGACCAAACACAAAAAAGGGGAAGTGATTGAAACCCTATGAAGAAGTACCACTCTAGAGCACTAGGAAATCTTTCGTTCGCCAAGACGCATGCCCAAAACGTCGGCGAATCACTAGCTCCCAAACCGACCTGGAGAGAAGCTTAGGAACACAATATCAGAGCGCAGATAGGTGAATGAGAAGAAAACCGGGATGCTAACAGAAATTAGGGAAGGCAACCGAGGGTGAATGAAAATTGTCGTCGAGAGAAAAAAGAAAGTGGGACAAAACCGATAATGGAGAGGGACTGAAACCCTAAGAATAAGGACCAACCCCAGTGGTGCTTTGAACTCTGTCGTCCACCAAAACTGCTCGCCCAAAACCTTAGCATATATGTGCTTTAAATCCGACCTGGAGAGAAGTTGAGGAAGGTAAGATCCGAGCAAAGAGAGGCCGACGAGGATAATACTGGAGCGCTAGCACATTGGGGGAAGAGGAGGGCGAGAGAGAAACAAAATATCAAGTGAGAACGCCGCCCAAAGAGAGAGAGCCACCGCAGGGAGAAGTTGAAACCCTGTGAGAGGGAGACCAGGCCGAGAGAATGAGAGCACCCAAGCTAGTGAGTGAGAACGCCGCCCAAAGGGAGAGAGCTGCCACCGGGAGAAGTCGAAACCCTTGGAGAGGGAGACCAGGCGGAGAGAACGGGAGCACCTAGTCGAGTGAGGCACCATAGGTTGGGATTGACTTTTTAATTAATCGAAAAAATTGTTTTTAAAAATACATGAACCCCATATTAACACAAAATTGTCCCCAAATTAGACATAACTTATTCGCCTCATTTTTAGTGGCTCTTAAATGGATTCCAAGGGATCACGACTTCTATTCATAATTATTTGAATCCCAGATTGAAGATCTGCACCTCTCTCGGTAAGTGAATCATATCCTGATTGGTTTCCCATACCTTTCCCATTCTTCACCCTTTCTTTGAAGGGTTTTATTATATTTAGATTGAGATCAAGGTTTAATAGATCTTGTTTCATTTGATCTTGGATCTAGTATTTGAATCAATATCATAATCTTCATCATGATTAGGGTTTTTTTCTCCAATTAGGGATATCCGTTGGTGAGAATTTGACATCGTTTTTAGGTAGGTGGTTTATTATTCAAATCCCAAAGACTTGATTTCAATTAAGTGTATGTAATTTTTGAATTTTTATTCGATGTTTAGAAATTGAGTTTCATACATTGAATTAATTCCAAACAATCCATTTTTTATATTATTTAAATAGACACTTTTTAGGTAAGTGGGAACAATACATAGAGCACAAGTCCACACATATCCCACATCCACTAAAACAAATACACACTACATTCACTACTGGAAATCGGATCTTTCCCAACACTTATATATACCCTTTCCCAACGGTTCTCCCAAACCGTTGGGAAAGGGGGGTCTTTCCCAACGGTTTGGGAGAACCGTTGGGAAAGGGTCCTCAAAACCCACCTTTCCCAACGGTTCTCTCAAACCGTTGGGAAAGGGGGGGTCTTTCCCAACGGTTTGGGAGAACCGTTGGGAAAGGGTCCTCAAAACCCACCTTTCCCAACGGTTCTCTCAAACCGTTGGGAAAGGGGGGGTCTTTCCCAACGGTTTGGGAGAACCGTTGGGAAAGGTGGGTTTTGAGGACCCTTTCCCAACGGTTCTCCCAAACCGTTGGGAAAGACCCCCCCTTTCCCAACGGTTTGAGAGAACCGTTGGGAAAACTCACCCCAAAACCAACATTCACCCTCCCTGCAAATTTCCACCTATCCCAACACATTTGAGAACCGTTGGGATAGGTCTATCCCAACGGTTTTGAGAACCGTTGGGATAGATTCTTTCATTTCTTCCAGGTCTGCTACCCGAGAACATTATATAAATCTAAATTTTAAATAATTATGATAATACATATATATATTTATGAAATTATGTTTACAAAAGTGATGTTAGCTTAGTGGTTAAGTCGTTCGATTATAAACAAGGGGTCGTGGGATCAAATCCCAGCGCATGTATTTTTTTTGAAATACATTTACCAACGGTTTTATATCCGTTGGAATAGATTTTCATATTACTTATACCAACGGTTTTGTAAACCGTTGGGATAGGTCTATACCAACGGTTTTGGGAAAACCGTTGGTATAGACCTATCCCAACGGCTTACTTCGCAACGGTTCTCCAAACCGTTGGTATAGGCTATACCAACGGTTTGGAGGCCTATACCAACGGTTCCAAACCGTTGGTATAGGTTAGTATTCTACTAGTGATTCAAATTTGAAAAATTTGACATTCAAATTTCAAAAGGTAAAATTCAAAAATTCTGCAAAATCCACCTCGATCCAGGAGTTAACCCACATCGATTGATGAACCATCATCCATCATGGCCTCAAACTAGGATCTGGTCACGTTGCGGCCATCCGCCATCAATGACATCATAATGGTTTTTCTCATAGCTAGAGAAGAAACTCACCACCATCGACGTCATCCAGACCGCTGATGTCATCACCATACCAATAGCGCACCCGTCATCGGAAATCACCTGATAGCTTTGTAACCACTGTAAAACCAAAATCATGCATATGCGAACTAGAAACATCCAAGACACTAGTACATAGGGATATTGGGACTGTGAAATTAGGCTATTTATTTATCGAATTAATTTGTAATGCCCCAGATCTGGGTGCCTTCCAAAGGTGCCTCGTACCCGGTTTGTCACATAGCCTCAATCACATTTCCCCGAATGCCAGAGGCTTCCAACTAGAAGTAAGGGCCTTGGTTGTGATAGTGGGGAAACTATTCCCTCATAGGTAGAGTAACATAACAGAAACAAATTGTTAACATTAGAGGAAACAATAATACCGTAAAATAGAAGTAAACAGTGAAAGACTGATATAAAATAAACAATTGGAGAACATATATAAATGATGCATATTACATATGTCTAGGAAAAATGCAAATAAAATAACAATGATGAAAATTCAATACAAAACATTGTACAAAAGAAAAAAAGTAAACTCCAGTACAATCGTAAGCCTATGATTGATCCCATTCTCTCTAACTCCAACAACAATCAAGTACCTGATTAAGAAGGGTGCTTTCCCTTATCTATACGGGAAACCATATAATCTGTTTGGGTCAAAAAACATGACCCAAACCGGTTGTGAGACGAATCCCAAAAGGCAACTACAAAAATATATGTTCATAATAGTCAGTGAATATATATATATATATAAGTCAATATACATAAATGAAGCAATAAACTATGAAGTAATCAAAAGTGAACAATCCTACAATTTTTAATTACATTTATTTACATTTGATAATTTTTCAATCCATTTAATAATGAAATCTTCGGATCTAGCCAAAGCTCTGTATCCCATGTGTAAAATCAAAACAGATGTCTCATAAGACATTCAAAACAAACTAGTGAGACCGAGTCCAAGCTTGTTCTTTGGAATGACAAACTCATCAAAATCAATCAAACATTCAAACATACTACCCTTTTGAAAATTTCTCATAGTATAACCCCTCTGGATGAACATATCATCAAATCAATAAATAATGACCCTCTGGGAGAGCTCGCATAATCTAACCCCTTTGGTTCAACATAGAACTAATAAATCACAACGACCACCTAGGTAGCTCTCATGGTTAATACCCCTTGGTCTACATAGAAACAAATTATAATAAACCCCCTGGAAGCTCTCACAGTTAATTCCCTATGGTCCAACATTCATTTAATAACGACCCTGAAGGTATCTCTCGTGGACTAAACCCTCTGGTCTATGACCACCTGGAAGATCTCACAGTCAATACCTCTGGGTCAAATTAACAAAAATTATACATAAAAGACCACATATCAGGAATCTCTCACAGTCAATTCCCCTTGGTCAAACTTTTACAATGCGAAACACATGCGTCTTATATAAACAGTAACTCCAACCTAACAACACGAGGCATGGAAAACAAAGCAAGCCTAACATGAATTTCCAGAACAAACGTCCATAATCAATCAAACATGGGAAAACAAATCCATAATCAATGTATAAAACCTTATGCATAATCAGATAACCATTTATCAATAAAACACACCATAACAGGTCTTAAACGGGCTAAAATTCCAAAACATGCAATACCCTGAACATGGGTATTCCGAACATTTAGCTTATACAATTCAAAGACAAGAAATGAAAGGCACAATCCACCTACCTTGATGTTTTATGATGAAAACTATTGAACATCGGCCCTTGAATCGGCCTAGAACAACATAGATCTACAAAAAGGTTAAAAGTGGTCAACCCCCGATAAATCATAAGAGAGGAGAAATCTGGAAGAGAGTCTCTAGGGGAAGAGATAACTCACTTGTTGGAATCAAACACACCCAACGACATCACAATCATAGCTCAAACAGAGGAACAGGAAGAGCTTGAGGTTTCTCATCCGTTCATCTCTCTCCTATACAAAACACAGGGAGAAGAAGAGAATTCTATATATGAGACACAACCACACTCCGATTAAACAAATAAAAAGAAAAGTACATAGTGTGTTCATTTAATGTACAAGTTGTGTACTAGACTTAAACGGATCCCTCTTTAGGTGGTCTTCAAGGTCAATTAAATAGACCTATACTCGTCCTTTATATGGCCACTACATGACTACATGAGGCAACTGAGTACACGGCGTGTACTCAATAGTACACGTAATGTACTTAGAAAATTTCCAAATTCATTCTTTTTCCCCAAAAACAACCCGAAATAAAGATCCACTTATGAAATGGAGATCCCGGTTCTTAAAACATTCCCCCCTTAAAGAAATTTTTCCTCAAATTACCCTTCCAAGGGTGGTGAAGAAGAAACATCAAACAACTCTAGCCATTATGATCGTATGTCGACCTCTCTCTCCCAAGTCTCGTCATGTACATGCTTTTGGTGCCATAGAACCCATACCATAGGAACATCCTAACCATGGAGAACCTTCATGATGTGATCCACAATCCAAATAGGGTGCTCATCAAAGGATACATCCACCTCTAAATCAACCTCCAAAGGTTAAAAAATGTGAGACGAGTCTTAAAAGTAATGTCGTAGCTGAGAAACATGAAAGACGTCGTGCATAGCCCGATACCTCTAAGGTAACTGCAACCGGTAGGAAACTGGACGGACTCACTCTGAAACCTAAAAAGGTATGATGTATATTGGTGAAATATTATTATATATCCTAATTATTCTATGTCCCAACATAGGTGTGACACGTAAGAAAACCCGATCTCCAACCTCGAACTCTATAGGTTGTCTCTGTCGATCATCGTAAGATTTCTACCAAGACTGTGCAGTAGCCATCCTCTTCCAAATCAACTCCACCTACTCATTGGTCTCCTAGACAAGACGATGTCCCATCATAGATTTCTCTCCTACCATTATCCAACATAGGGGTGATAGGAATTTCCTACCATACAAAGTCTCATAAGGTGTCATCTGAATCATTTTCTGGACACTGTTATTCTTGGAAAACTCCACCAGGGGTATGTGTCTCTCCCAAGAACCCCTGAAATCTAGGATGCATGCTTGAATAATGTCCTCCAAAACTTAAATAGTGCACTTAGAATATCCATCAGTCCGGGGATGGTAAGATGTACTCAGAAGTACCTATGTACCCAATGCTCTTTGTAGTCCCTTCCAGACACAAGAAGTAAACTGAGAATCCCTGTCTGAAATAATAGAGTGTAGAACCCAATGAAAATTTACAATATATCATATTTAAAACCGTCTTAACTCATCAAAAATGATGGTTTATTTGATCAAAAAGAAATGTGAAACCTTCATGTGTCTTTCAACAACAACCCAAACCGCAACATTACCTCGAGGTGAATTCAGTAAACCCATCACTAAATCCATCATGACATCATTCCACTTCCAATCGGGAATGGGTAATGGCGGAAAAATCCTTACCAGTTGTTGATTCTCTGCCTTCACATACTGATAGGTGGAACATATCATATCAAAACTACCTATATCCCTCTTCATACCTTCCCACAATACTGATGGTGGAAATCTTGATACATCTTGGTGACACCAGGATGAACATTCCAAACTGAGGAATAAAAATCTCATAAAAATCCTCACGTATGTATGCTGACACCCATAATCATCCATGAAGAAGAAAGGTATCATCATCACCTACATTTCACCTAGGATTAGGGTCATCTCTTGACACACTCTCTTGTAGGACTAGGCCTTTCAAATCATATAGATTCCTTATTCACACTTAGTCAATTAGAGTAGAGGTAACAGCTACAGAATAAAGAAAGTTCTTCCCCTATCTGTCGTTCACCTCCAAATGCATCTCAGAAAATAGAGCAATAAGATTCCACTCACTACTGTCTTTCTGAAATGCCTATATCAGAGTCGACCTGTACAACACATCAGCCACTGTGTTTCCTTTCCCAGGCATGTAGGAAAGGTCAAAGTCAAAATACTGAAGGTACTCAATCAACCTTCGTTGTCTTAAATTCAGGTCATATTGAGAAAATATATACTTGAGACTTTTTTGGTCATATTATACCACAAAATTATCTCCCAAAAGATAATGTCTCCAATAGAATAAATAATTCACAGTTATATTTTACTCAAGATTGTAAATCAGGTAGTTCCTCTCATGTGTCCTCAACTGTCAAGACCCGTACGCAACGACTCTTTACCCCTACATAAGCATTGCTCCTAACCTGATACCTAACGCATTATAGTACACGATGTAACTCTTTCCCAGGTCTGGAAAAATCAGTATTGCTGCTAAAGTCAATATCTATTTCAGCTCCATAAAGGCTGAATAGTAAGAATCTTCCCACAAGTACTTTACACCCTTCTTAGTTAGGCCTGTCAGTGGTGATGCTAAGCATGAAAAGTACTATATAAAGAGTTTTTAGTAACAAGGAATCCACAGAAAACTTCATTCCTCATAGAAATTCTTAGGATGCCCCTATGAAGCTACTTCTCTTACATTCTCTAGGTCTACTAATACTCCTGTCTCTGAGATAACATGGCCCAAGAAGTGAATCAGATCTATCCAAAAGTAGAATTTTGAGATCATAGAATATAAATGATGCTCTCTCAGTGTACTCCAAATGATATCCAGATAGGTAGCATGGCCGTGTTGAGTGTGATATTACACCAATATATCATCCATGAAAACAACCACAAAAGAGTCCAAGTAAGGATTGAACACTCCGTTCATTAGTGCCATTAAAACTGATGGCATGTTCCTAAGACCGAATGGCATAACCAAATACTCGTATAGGCCATACATGCTCTAAAAGTCTGTAAGAGGTATATCTAATTTTCTAACATGAAAATTATGATAAAAGGATCTCAATTCAATCTTTGAGAATACCTGGGATCCTCAAAGATGATCAAATAGATCATCAATCCTCGATAAGGGATATCGGTTATTGACCGTCAACTGGTTCATCTTCTCATAATCCACAAAAAGTCTGAGGGTTTCATATACCTTTTTCACAAATAGGAAAGTTGAACACCAGGGAGAAGTATTGGGTTAGTTTAAAACCATTTCTGATAACTTCTTGGATTGCTTCTTAAGCTCATGTAACTCTGGTGTCGCCAACCTATAAGGAGGAATGTACACTGATGCCACTCGTGGCACAATCTCAATAGATAAATCTACATATCGCTCTAGAGGTAAACCTAAAAATTAATCTAGAAATACATCTCTTAAATGATCCACTACAAGAGGAAAGTCCATCTATGAAGTCCCCTAGTTATCTAGATATAAACTAGAAATATGGGCAGTGATTCCTCACAACCCATGATTCTTGGGTCCATCTCTACTCACTTAGACATCCCATCCACCCTTGTGTAGAAAATACCCTCCCTCTAGTGATTTGAAACATACCATACAATGATAGAAGTCAACAAAGTCCTAAAAAGATACCGACCAGTCTATTCTGAGAATGACATCATAACCTTTCATCTCGAAGACATAGAGGTCCCATGAGAAGTGACACACACCAACCTCAAGAGGGCACTCCTTTAACTTATGTACACTAGCCGTCATAATCCCCAACGGAGTTTCTAGAATCATAACATTCTCATATGTAAATATATAGAGCCCCGGGTTCTCCAAATTAGAAATAGATATTAAACTATGGGAATCCTCTGTATCAAAAAGAGTAGAATCTAAAACTGAGGCAACTATAATCGTACCTCTAACCGTAGAGGGTCTAAGATCCTGATCTTACTTGGTCTACTCCACTGCGAATATTTGAGCTGTACTGAGGCCCTGTGACCCTGTCTGACTGCCATAAGTTGATCCACCATATTTTCCTTGAAATCCTTCTAAATGGATACCACTGTCACAACCTCCTCCTCGGCCTGAACAGACAAATAAACTCTAGTTCCCTAACTGATGAGAAACTGGTGGTCCTTCTCCTGAACGTGGAGTCATAATAGAACCCTTAGCACTCAATGCTAGAGGTAACACCTGAGAAAAATATGTTGAAGATGACCCATCTTTCCATAAGATTGACACTCAATTGGGTACCTTCGGCATTGAGGTCTCGTATACCCTCTCTTCCTACACAGATAGCATACCACCTAGATACCTGAAGAAACATCACGTGAAGGCTCCCTCCAGCGCTTCCTCTTCTCTGTAAAAGGAGTACCGACCTTGAATGATGAGCTTCCCTAGCTCATATCTCCCAAACCCATCATATTTCACTCAGTAATCAGTTCCTGGTTTACTATAGCCATCACCGAAGTCAGCCTGAAGACATTCACCTATGATCAGATGGATTACCAAAGATCATCCTCAAACCGCCTATCCAATGATAACTCATCACCTCCAAAAACAGGTGTGAAGGGTTAAAGCTCTGTAAAATGGGATGAGTAATCCATCATTGAAAGAGATCCCTTCTCCAAATTCATGAACTCATGGGCTCTATCGGCCTTCAACTTCTCAGGATAGAAGTAATCATACAAGGTCCTATAAAACTATTCCCAATTCATATCCTGATGATGTCCCGTATGTGAGATAAAATCCCACCATCTCAAGAGGGAATCATGTAGAATGTATATATAAAGACTCACCCTCCTCTCAAGAGGTGTCTTTAGATGATTAGAGATAGATAACATGGCCTCTAAACCTGACTCTACAGCCTACGTTCCACCTTCCTCATAAAAAGAGGGAGGATGCTGCTACTAGAACACTTGCATCAGCTCTACCATAGACGGGGTAGGATGTGGTGCTCCCTATAAATTATGTAATATCCTCAAAAATACTTCATAGAACTTTTATTCAGCACCAGCATCCAGTATAATAGCTAGTGCCAATACAGGCATGATGGGAGGATCTATTGGTAGTCCTTGATCTACCATTTCTGGGGTCTGATCATCGCCATGTATCTAGCGTACAACCAGAGGATGTCTCTATGTCATGAATCTACAATTTCAAACACACACCTTAGTATAATATTATCAAGGACAATAGATTAAAATTTCATGAAGTTAATAGGAGAAGAACATTCAAGTTTTACAAAACAAGGTTACACAATGTGTATAACAGCTACACAACATGTTCCTTTAAGCTTTTAACATGGTGTGTACCTCTTCCAAACCTATTCGTGTAACACCCATACACAAGGAGGGTTCATCCTGAGACATGCATTATATTTGAATTTTCTCTCCTGCCCAAGTACTTCTACACGACTAAACCACATGGGGTCTACCGGTGCACCGCTACACAGTGTCTTCACCCTAGACATGGCGTGTACTACTTAAGTTCTAACCACTCATGTCGTTAATCACATGGTCTTCTACACAGTTGACTCTCCCTGGCATTCATGAATGGGACAAAACATGTACAAACTATGTTTCATCCACCCGTTTCATTGGTCACACGGCTGGATACACAGTTCTTACAACACGACATGTACGTCTAGTACACGATGTGTTCCACAAAAGATTTCCCAACCCCATATCTCTACTCACACTGTAAGTCACATAGTCAAAGACTACCTGGAGTGTACATAGAGTACAAAAAATTTACATAAGAAAAGTTGTTTCTTCTAGAATAGAAGAAAACAGGGTATGTGTTCATAACACCACACGCCGTGTTGTTTGGGTTTATGGACAGTAAGCCTTTGAAACTCCTCTCGAACCCCTAAAAATTATAATTTTGTTTAAGGAATGATAAATTCAGACCTGTGAGATCCCATACTCATGTGAATCAAAGTTTTGGCATCCTTATTCATATTGTAACTTGATGAAATTCAATTAAAGTTCAACATAATCCACAAAATTCTGATCCAAGAGGGACCATAACACTTCTGAGACCAATGTTTGGCATCCATCCAAATGAAACATTACACATACCGATACCCTAACAAAATAACAGGTATTCTATCATGGAATCTATCACAACAGCATCTATATCTTGCATAACATCTATCACAACAACATTCAATCAGTAAGGCACCCTAAATGGTATAACAAGAATGCATGACATGTGATCTCTAGAAAGTTCCTATATGATGTATGAGATGGTGTACCCTTATCTCATTGGGTTTCAACAAAAATAGAACCACAATGATATCAACAAAAACAACACAAAATAAGTGCATCATCCAATGGTGAAATCAAATCAACAGTAACAATTGAAAAACCATAAAAACTGCAATATCTGAGGTAATATGGCCTTTCCATGTACATGGGTTAGCCACTCCCGAGCACAACTTATTACTAACTACCCATTTATTCATATCCCTATCTATAGGCTCCAAATAGTAAGAAAAAGAAGAAAAGAACCTCCGCTAATACCACATTGTAACGTCTCAGATATGGGTGTCTCCCAATGGTGCCATGTACCCAACTGGTCACATGGCCTCAAGTGTGTTTCCCCGAACACCAAAACATTTCGACTAGCTTAGAGGGCCTTGGGTGTGATAGTAGGGAAACTATTCCCTCATAATAAGAGTTAGACAGTGGAAAAAAATAGTAAACAGTATCAGAAATAGCAATACCGTAAAAAATAAATAAATAGTGGAAGACTGATAGTAAATAAACAAATGGGGCACATATATATATGATTCATGTAACATATGTCTAGAAAATAATCCAAACAAGTAACAATGCTGGAAATACAATACTAAACAAGTTAAAAAAGGAAACAGGTAAACTCCAGCAGCATCACAAGCCTCAGCATGGTCCCATTCTCTCCGGCTCCAACAACAATCAAGTACCTCCGGAAGAAGGGTGCTTTACCTTATCTATACCCACAACCATATAATATTTTTGGGTCAAAAAACATGACCCAAATAGGGTATGAGACAAATCCCAGTAGGAAACCACCAAAAGATATGTGCCTAACCATCAGTGAATATATATAGCAGGTAATATATAGAAATAAAGAAATAAAATAGGAATCAATCAAAATTAAAAAATCCTACAGTTTTATATTACATTAATTTATATTCATTAATTATTCAATCTGTTGAATAATGAAATCTCAATATCTAGCCCAAGATCTGTATCCCTTGTGTGAAATCAAAACAGATGTCTTGGAATACCATCTAAACAAACTAGTGAGACTTAGTCCAAGATTTTTCCTTGTCTTGGAAAACTCATCACAATCATTAAAATATTAAATAAACAACCCCCTAGGAAAGATCTCACAATATAACCTCTATGGTTTAACATATCATAAAATCAATAAATAATGACCCTCTGGGAAAGCTCACAAAGTCTAACCGCTTTGGTTCAACATATCACTAATAAATCACAACGACCACCTGGTTATCTCTCACGATCAATACCCCTTGGTCTGAAAAGCAACAAATTATAATGACCCCGAGCAGATATCATAGTCAATTACCTATTGTCCAACATTCATTTAATAATGACCCTCCACGAAGCTCTCATGGCCTAACCCCTCTGGTACATGAACACCCGGAAGGTCTCGCAGTCAATACCTTTAGGTCAACATAACAAAAAATATATATATAAGACCCTATCTTAGGAATCTCTCAAAGTAGATTCCCCTTGGATATACTTTCACAATGTGAAACACATGCATCTCATGTAAACAGTAACTGCATCCTAGCAACACAAGTCATGGAAAAAAACATTCCTAATAGGCATTACTAGACCGAACAGCCATAATCAATCAAACATGGGAAAATGAAACCATAATCAATCTATAAAACTTTATGAATAATCAAATAACCCTTTCTCAATCAAAAACACCATAATAGGTCTTAAACAGGGTTAAATTCCAAAACACGCATTACCCTAAACATGGTTATTCGGCACTTTTAGAATATACAATCAAAAGACAAACAATGAAAGGCACAAACCACACACCTTGATATTGTACGATGAATACACTTGAACATTGTTCCTTGAATCAGCCTAGAATGATGTAGATCTATGAAAAGGGTAAAAACGATCAACCCTTGATAACTCATGAGAGAGGAGATTTCATGAAGAAATGATATAGGGGAAGAGAGAACTCACTGGTGGGAATCCAACACACCCAGGGGCATCTGAATCAGAGCTCGGACAGAGGAACAGGAGGAGTAGAAAGTTTCTTGGTCATTTGCCACTCTCCTATACGAAACACAGGGAGAAGAAGAGTGTTCTAGATATAAAACATGATCCCACTCCAATTAATCAGATAAAAAATAAATGTACACTACATGTTCATTTAATGTACATGTTGTGTACTAGCCTTAACCAGCTCTCACTTTAGGCGGTCTTCCAAGTCACCGACATGACCATGTACTTGGCCATTACAAAACCAGTGCACGACTACATGCGGCAACCGAGTACACTATATGTACTTAGAAAATTTTCTAAATTCTTACTTTTTCCCTAGAAACACCCCAAAATAAATATCCATACCAGAAATAGAGATCTGGGTACTTACATAATTAATGGAAGTAAGGTAATTAATTAATTGTTGAATTAATTAATGTAATTTTATGTGATTAATTAATTGTTCGATTAATTAATGTAATTGAGATGATTAATTAATTTTTGAATTAATTAATTGAATTTACATGATTAATTAATTTATGGATGAATTAATGGAATTGGGTTGATTAATTAATGGTTCAAATAATTAATGGAATTGATGTGATTAATTAATTATTGATTCAATTAATTGGATAGATGTAATTAATTAATTTTTTAATTAATTAATGGAATAAATTTTTTATGAAATTGTCAAATTGGATTAATTAATTGGTGAATTAATTAATCAGTTGTTGGGGAAAATTTGATATTATGATATATGTGATATTGAGATATTGTGATATATGTGATATTCATGTGTAGGACGTGATCTACTACATCAAAAGAACACAGTGTGAATTGTGATAACGAATGGTATGAATGGAATTCAGATGTGAATTGTGATGATGAATAGTTACAATGGAATTTAGATATGAATTGTTATGATGAATTATAACAATATCATTCATATGTGAATTGTGATGATGAATGGTAGAAATGGATTTCAAATATAAATTGTGATGATGAATGGTAACAATGGAATTCATATGTGAATTGTGATGATGAATGGTAACAATGGAATTCAGATATTAATTATGATGATGAATGGTAACAATGGAATTCAGATATAAATTGTAATAATGAATGGTATCAATGGAATTCAGATGTGAAATGAGATAATGAATGGTAACAATGGCATTCAAATATGAATTGAGAGAATGAATGGTTACAATAGAATTCAGATATATGATATCCCTTGGGGATAGACTTCAGTTATCCATGGCAACCAAGGGGTTATGGATTTGAATAAAATGTAATTGAATAAGTGTAAACTATTTACTTTGTTGCTTTTATTTATTATTTAATAAAAATGCATACACTGTTTTGACTGGATATTGCTTTCGCTGCCATTCACGGTGGCCTAATGAGTTACACTCACACCCTAATCGGGTTGCCTCATTAGTACCTGAATAGACTTCAGGGTAGTATGATGGGTTAAGGGAAAATTCCATGTGTTAGATGGTTGAGTTGGGTTGGATCATAGATGAGATAACTACACTTAGATTTGGGACCAGCTAGGGATTTGTTAGTGTCTTTATTTATTTTGGGTTTTTCATAATAACATTGGACACATATTGACAAGATATATCTACTTTTTAGTTTTGGATATGTATTCCATATTTTTTCATCATGTGATTTTGGTATTATTCTGGTTATGGTTATCTCATTTGGTTATTATTTTTTATTTCTAATGTAGTGAAAATTTGATATAGTGGGTATAGTCTCCCCAAGATCGATAATATACCCTCGCTGTTAGTTGGTTGGCTCAAGTGTATGGGGAGGCGTGCCTGAGGTCATGTGACTGACCGGATCAGCTCATTTTTTGTGGCACCAAGTTTAGGATGTCGTAGGCAGCCTCCAAAAATGAGAGAAATGGGTTATGTCTGAGTTGGGGTTGAATTTGTATTAACTTGGGGATTTGGGTATTTTTAAAATAATTTTTCGAGTTAATTAAAAAATACATGCATGGTTTCCTTGGTAGGGGTGCATGGTATTACAAACCATGTTCTTTAACCGTACACCTCTTCTAGTGGGGGTGCACGGTATCCCCTAAGAGGGTAGATGGTTTAACAAACTGTATGCCAACCCTGTGAATCTCCACTAATTGGGATTATACATTTTGCTGGGTCAAACACATGGTTTGGGAAAACCTTTCACCAACTGTGCACAATCCCTCTTTCAAAAAAAAATTCTCAAATAATCACCCAAACACACCCAATGTAATACCCACATGAAATATACTCAAAACAAGTCAAAAATAGTACTTGAAATCAATCTCTATAAATCATCATAAAAGGTCAGGATCTAACATTAAATTTTAAATATATTATAAGGGTACTGCATTGAATGTGTACCATGGTTTGTAATTTATTTTCAATTTCTATAAGAGGTTTTGGATGGTTGTGTTGTTGTCTATTCGGTATAGGACTCTATACCCATGATTCACAAAACAATGGGTATATATCAAATATTTACAGGCCTCTACACCCACTATTTTAGGAATCATTAGTATAGATATATACCCATTGTTTGATGTAAACTGTGGGTATTCAAAATTGAAAGTAATCTATACTAACAGTTTCAATGAAAACCATTGGTATAGACCTATACTGACATATATAATCTCCACAGTTCTTAGAACAATTAGTATAGGCTATATCAATGGTTATTGTTCTTATACCAATGGTTCTAAACCATTTTTATTGCTTTGTTTTCTAGAAGTGTGCTTTGAATATCTATTTAATTTATTTTTATTTAATGTTTTTTAAATTCTGTAAATAAAAATCTTTTTACTGTTCTCTGTGAGTTATTCATAAAAAAATAAAAATAAAGAAAATTTAAAAAAATGAAATACAAAATTGATCTATTTGTAAATATATTTTTCTATTTATTTATTTTACTTATTTAAAAAACACACACTAAAAAAAGAAAGATTTTATAAAATCCCAAATAAAATAAGAATATGTACATACACACTATAAGATTTTCATTCCTTTAAAAATTATTTTGTTATGTAAATATATGTAATGTATATACTTCTGTATAGTTTTTGTTTTTATTTTTAACTCATTTTGTTAACATAATTGATGCCCTGCCTTATTTAAAATTATATTCCTAGATTTGGTGTAATTCAAGAGTTATAAAACTATAAGACTTTAAGTGATTGATGAGTGAATTTTTCAATAGTTTTAAAGAAATATGATTGTATAATTAATATATGGAGTGTGAGTGATAAGATTTTGGAAGAATCAATATTATAACATTAAGTCACTAGAATTTCTAACTTAATCTACATTACATGACCTCTGTTGGATGAAAAACCTTATGGATCCAACTTAAATTAAAATGATACATGTCCTTTGAACCTAGAATAAAAATGGGAAATTGGGAATCCATAATGGATATTTGATAAAAGGTCATTGGGTGTGTTTTTTAATTAAACAAATTCATCTCAAATAAGTGATATGAAGAGTTCTTTACACAAAATTGTGGATGGGGAAAAATAAATTCAAAATGTCCTTGTCAAAAATGAGTCCATTTTGGGGAGGTGAATATTTAACCCATAAAAATAATGGAAATTGACTTATACCACATTCATTTAAGTAATATAAATAAATATGAAAATAAAACTGTGGTTTAAAAAACTTATAAAAAGGGATAAATAGAAGTTATTTTTGTTAAAAAGTTTATTCCACTTAAATCTAATTTGATCCACTCCTAAACAGAAACATTTATTAAATTGAAATAAGGATTTACTTGATTCACATATGAGGCATGATGAGTTGACCAATGGATTAGACCATGTGATTTATCTTCTCTGGATATTAAATTTATATTTAGTAAGGATGAAATTTATTTATTTTTATTTTCAAATAAAATTGAACTCAAGGATAAATTTCTTGGGAGTGTAATAATCTATGTGTGGGGTAGTAATGTGAGCCAAAAATTCATATATTTATATATATTATTCTTTATTAATACCCCAGATTTTAGATAAAAATATGGGTAAAACAATGGTTTTTATGAATTTTAATGATCTAGAAAAAAATGTTAAAATGGATTAATTAATGATATTTATTGATATATTCTTTTCTTAGAATTAATTTGTTAAATCTTGAAAAGACACTAAATTAGTTTTTAAACTTTAAAATGAATAGATCGAATTCAAATTTGGAATTAAATTTTAAATAGATTAAATGTTTTAATTCTGTCAATCAATTTTAATCCACAATTGAAAATTTTTTAATATGAAAAAAATGTTTGAAACAGATTTGAATTATAAATAATTTAAACTTTTAAAAACAATTATTTTAATACTGATTTTAATTTAATTATCATTTTAAAATGATTTTGAAAAAAACACTACACTGAATAATTATTTATTTTTCAAGTCAAAAAAAGTGTAAAGGCTCGCATGATCAGCAGACTAACAATGCACAACTAACCTTATGTTGAATACCCACTACCACTACCTGCCCGCCCCAACCCAACACTCATAGTTAGTCACCTGACTGTGATCACCCTTGCTGCAACTCCACTCATGATCAGTATACTGATCATGAGCCACCTCCCTTGCCTATAGAAAGAAGCCACCATGGTCATAGAGTGACTGTGGCATCTAGTAACCATGGAAATGCACTTTTCCATAAATCAAATCACAGTCACATCATCCAACACCCTACCATAAATCTCACAACCACATGAAAATCCCAAACCTTCCACCACCCAAACAATATATCCTTACCAAATAATCAAAGAACCCCCAATCCAAAGATACTAACAACCAAATTTGAACCACTCCATCTACCTATGAACAAAAAAACAACCAAAATAGAATCCCAAATCCAAACTCCCCGGAGCTTGTTTGGCCAGATCAGGAAAAGACCTGTCAATCTGAAGCCTCACCAAACACCATGAACTACCTGAATACTGGTCATCTAATTTTAGTATTGGATTGGCCCAAAACATCCTTAGAAAATTTTTCCCAAGAACATGAGAAAATATGTTTCCCCTTATAAGATTCTATAGTGCATGTACAGTACATGTACAATATAAATATCATTGTTTTCTCTAGCCTAGGGTCTTTCTAGGCTTACCCTAGGGTCATCTCAAGCATTGCCACATCTAACCTCAAATCCACCACCTGATCCACACGACTAGAAGGGGGGATAAGTCTAGAAGAACATGTTGTTAACACCATTAAAGCTCAAAGTTTGCGGATCTAAGGCAGTGCTAACTATTTTTGTTGGGACCAAAGCCTTGGATCACTGAGAAGGAAACCAAATCACCACACCAATAATGAAGAATATCAATCGATTCCATTCCTGTTGAATGGTAGATGAATAACCAATCTTGTCCCTGGAGAATCCACCCACTCTAAGCTATCAATGAGAATAATTATCTGAACCCCAAACTTGGTCCTTCTGTGGTTCCACTAAGAAATTCAGACCCCACCTTTCCTTTTATTAAAACAAAAAAAATAGACAAATAAAACATACAAAACAATTAAAAACAATAAAACAAAAAATAATATATATATATTAAAAATAAGTATATAAAAATATTATATAATAAGTATATATTTATATCTATTGAAATATAAATAACATAATAAATATATATATATATATCTAAATATAAAATATATGAATAAATATATATCTATTAATAATAATAATACTACTATAATATATTTATTTATTTATTTATGTATTACTATTTTTTTCTTTATAGAGACGTCTAAATACTCAAACCGAGCATTGGAGCCCCGTATTTTTCCAGGCCCAATCCCTATTCCCATATTAAAGTCCACGTCAAGAAACATCCATGTTCAACTACCATCATAAAGCACTTGAAAAAAATTGATTTTGTGTGTGGAATTGAGATTCTCGTGGAATAATTGATCTCAACCATCAGAGCTGGAGTGTGAAATCCTTCCAAATCTCTCCAATTCATTGACTTTTTGAAAGAAGATACTTCCAAACCTTCTCTATATAAATATATCTAGCCCTCTCCCAATGTAAATATTCATCCTCTTCCAAAAGTATGCAACCTCTTCCAGCTGTATTCGGTCTCTTTCAACTATATTCAGCCTATGTCGACTAGATCCGGCCTTGGCCAATTTGGTTTTTTTTGCTATAATTTATTTCTTTTTAATTTAATGTTCATTCTATTATTCTTTAAATCTAGTTTTACTGTTCTTTTCCACCTCCATTTTTTTGTTTCTCACCCCTATTATGTCTTAGTTACTTTGATCTCCAATATCATGGAGATATAACTCATCGCGGTTGGTCAAAAGTGTAATCATAGTGACGATCATGAATTTGTGTGTTTAATTCTCAAACTATATCCTCTATAATTATAGTAAGATAGTGGAAGTTGTATGTGGAGGAGGTGATTGACACTCTTCAATACATTAACACCATCACACACCTCCAACTTTAACACTTAAAGTAGCCCTCCAGTTCAGATCACACTTCATACCAGTGGAGTTGTGTGGTTTGATTTTAAGTATGCTGTGAAATTGCTTCTAGTTGTGTGAGTGAGTTCATTCACTTGATTGAGGAATGATGCTTACCTATAAACTAAGTAGAACACATGTATTATCTAATCTACATGAGGATCACTTAATCATATTAGTTATTTCACACCAAATAAAACTGTAGAGGGTGAATATGTGAATGATATTGAACCTACTCATTGAATTTGATGACAACCATGGTCAGCCACTAGGATGCATGGTCAGCCACTAGGATGCATTATGAGTAGAAAATTCTATTTTCACACAACCCACAATAATCACATGATAACATATAGTCTTAATATCTCATCAACTGAGAAAGTGTCCCAGATGGGAAGGAAGTGGGAAACTTTTGTTTGTTGATCTGTGGCTATCCTAACCACGTTTCTACCTTGATGAGACCTCGGTAAAGCATTCACAAAATCCATCACGACATCATCCCATTTATATTCTAGGACCAATAATGTTTGAAACAAGATAGTGGGATGTTATTGTTCCACCTTCACCTGCTGATAGGTGGAACACCTTGTGATAAAACCTAAAATATGACATTTAATCCCAGACCACAAATACTAATGACATATATCACGATACGTGTTAGAGATACCTTGGTGCACAACCCAATGGGAAGTGTGATATTCTCACATCAGTTCCTCTCATATTTCTATAGGAACTTGTACAAATCCATATATATGAAATATCTTCTCTCTATTAATAAACCAATTTAGAGTTAGGTCCTCACTTGAAATAATTTCCCATAGGTCCAAACCTTTAGGATCTAAGAAATTCTTTATCTTCACCCAATCCAGAAGTGAATATGTGATTGATAAGGTTTCAAGAAAAGGTCTCTTGTGACTCTCTTGAAACTCCATGTACATCTCAGAAATGATAGCCATCAATTTCCATTCATCATTGGCTTCATGAACGGCTTGTTCCTAATTTTTGTAAATCAGGACATCTGCTACTACATTTCCCTTTCTAGGCCTATAGGAAAGGTTAATGTCAAAAAACTAAAGGTATACAACCAATATTCACTATTAGAGATTTAAATAATGCTACTTAAGGACATATATGAGGATCTTGTGGTCCATAAACACTAAAAAGAAGCTTTCCCATCAAATAATGTCTCTATCAATGCAATGCATGAATGACAACTGAAATCTTGAGACCATGTTTCAGGTAATTATGCTCATGATGTCTCAACTAGAATGACGCGTATGTAATGTCTCAATCTTCATAAATCATTATTTTACACAAATCAATGCCTGATGAATCATAGAACATTGTATATTCTCTTCTAGGATCTAAAATAATCAGTATTATTATTGAAGTCAACCTTCCTTCCAATTTCCAAAAGGCCATTTCATAAGATATGGGCCCTATGAATATTACACCATTCTTATTCAAGCCCATAATAAGAACTTCTATGTGTGAAAAAATCTTGGATGAAGCATTTTTAATACCTGTATAGCCTTAATAAACTCTATATATCAAATATGTTCTTGGGATTCTCCCATGAAACAATAGCTTTCACCTTCACTGGGTCTACTGATACTCGTGTCTCTGAGATTATATGAATTTGGAAGTGGAAATTGTCAATTCAAAAGTTTCATTTAGTGAGTTATCATTGATCTAGTGCTCTATAAATTTATTACTTGTGATCTCAAGATTTTTTCCATTGTCATGTAGAGAGAGAAAATATGCCAAGATATCATCCCTAAAGACTATAATGAATGAATCCAAATATGAGTGGAAAACATGATTCATCAGATCCATGAAAATATTTGGTGAGTTTGATAGGATGAAAACCATTAATAGATATTCATAAATACCATACCTACTCTGTAAATCTATGTGAGGCATGATTGAAGGTCTAACATGCACCTGGTGACAGCCCAAACTCAAATCGATATTTGAGAAAACTAAATCTCCTTAGATCAGTTCAAATATATTTTCTATTATGACAGAGGATACTGGTTCTTTATCTCAAGCTGGTTCAACCATCAACAATCCATGAAAATCATGAGGGTTCCTTCTTCCTTTTTGGAAGAAAAAAAAGTGATGTCGAATCACATGTAGAAGTGTTGGGGAATATAAAACCCTTATCCCATAAAACTTCTAACCGCTTCTCGAGTTCCTGAAGCTCTATAGGTTCCATAGTGTAAGGATGAATGGACACTGGTGTCTCTCTAGTCACTATATCTACTATGAATTATACCTCCCTCACTAGAATTATCCCAGAAAATAATTCAATGATCCACCATAGGAAGGAAAACAACATTCCATATCCCTTAATCATCCAAGAAGAGACTAGTGATCTCAGTTGTAACTCTACCCATTCCCTAATGCTCAGTTCCATTTGAAGTAATGTGTACATCCCATTCCCCATGAAGAATATGTTGACTGCCTTTTATTGATATGAATTTCACCCTCTAGTGAAAAAAACAATGTGGGCTTGATAGTGAATCACAAATCCATCCCAATAATTACATCAAAACCAGTCATGTAAAGGACAAACATATCCCACACAAACGGATAGACACCCACCTCTAAGAAACATTCAATACATTAGTGAACACTCTCTCATCGAATACCCAATAGGGTATTTGGTGTCATAATACCATAGAAATGCTCTATCTTGATATCCATACTATCCAAAATTTCCACATAGATAAAATAGTGTGATTTAACTATGTCAAACAAAGTAGAAACTAAAATAGAGGCTACTAGGATTGTACTTAGAATATTATAAGGTATTGAAATATCCTCCAACAACACCGTTTTCACTAAATGTAACCCGACTAGACCATGGACCTGAAATACAACATGACTGACCTGAGTAGGCCCTCTCTATTGATGCTATGAATCATGATTATGGTCCCCTCTGCCTCAACTACCTCCTTAGCCTATGCGGTCAGTTGTATTCCATCTTCCATCATTGAAAGGTGATACTATACCCACTCCAAAATGTGGAGATATTATAGATCCACTATCACTAGTCAATGGTGGAATGGTCCTGTTGAAACACTAAATATGGCCCATCATGTTGCAGCCTCTACACTCAACTATGTCTCACATGCACTGGGGATTCTTGTGTCTCGGTTTCCTTCACTGATGACATATAATGAAACCATTAATATGAGTATTATGACTACCAAACCCCCTATTATTATCCTCAAAGTGAAGATTCCTTCTGTTAGAAGAACTTACACCATTTCTGCGTGATGAATCATCATGTATCACACCTTTATCTTCCCACAAATTCTGCTCAATAATGAGGTTCTAGTAGAATATCTCAGAAATAATATTCAACTAGAAAAAATTAGCTTGTGGACGGATGGTGTATACTATCCCAAAATCTAATATCATATCATTCATGAGCTCATCACTAACTAGAGTCAGTGTGAATCACTGCATCTTGGTAAAATGGGAAGAATATTCCATCACATATATGGATCTCTATTTCAAGTTCATGAACTATCTATCTCAGTCATCCTTCAATGTTTTTGGTTAAAATTAATTATAAAACACAATATGGAAGTCCCTTCAGATCATATCTCGAGGTCGAACTTCCTATGTATTGAAATCCCACCGTCGCTTTGCAGAACCACATAATATATAAACAACAAGCATTGCCCTTCTCTATGGAGGTTTCACTAGATGTTTGAATATTGAAATCATAGACTCCAACCATGTATTAGTAGTGTGAGGGACAAGATCTCTGAAAAACATAATTGGTTAAAATTGTTGGAATTTCTGGGTCAACGCTACGATAGTAGGGGAAGGTCTCGCAACTCCTTTCATAGACTGCATCATACATAGAAATCCCTATAAAAAATGGGCATTAGTTCCCAAATTAGAAATATCATATGGTTCTATACGTAGAACTATGAGAAGTAATTTTGTTGGATCAAGGCCCACCACCAATAGAGCATGGTAGTCATCACCCTCCTAGAATATGACTCAAGTTCATCATTGTGGTGTGATTTTATGATTCCAAACACATGCCTCAGAAGAGAATTTAATAGTAGAAAGATCAGATATTCATAATAGGTTAGGTACATAGTCTTCCTATGGAAAATTACACACCTATCTTCCTAATATATAATCTAGTTTAAGATGATAAATTAATCATCATAAAAACATGATAAGAACTACCAACTACCTACTACTAAGGTCGGGTCTGGTTCAAGCTCTCTGTTTCACCATAAAGGTCCCAATATATGGACTATAAATTGAAATATATATAGGGAAAAACCATTAATTTTAAATTAAAATCCATATTTAATGGAGAAAATATTTAAATTAAATATTTAAAAAATATTGTATTTAGATAATAGACCAGTTATTTGAAATACCATTCCCAATTTTCACAATTACATGCTTTATAAATTGCAATTAGTGGTTTATATAACTATAACCAAACCTTTACATTCAATAAAGGAATATAATAGGTAATTTAAGATGATTTGGAAAAATTAATCATCATTCCCAATATATAGAGGTAGATGCGCTATTTATATTACAAATGAAATTCATTTATTTGAAATCAATTAACATTTCAGTCTATGTAACCTCTGTTACATAACTCAAACATGTAATAATTGGTTAGTTAAGGTTCCATCAAAAACCTATATGGGAAAAACATTTATTTTTATTCAGACTCTTTCATAATCCATCATCTAATATTTTTTTCTTATAAAAATGTTAGTTTTATAACAAATATATCACTCAAAGAACATACAACAAGTGTCATGTAGTCAGAAAATGCAACCTACATGGCATGGATAATTCATAAAATAGTATCCCTATAAGGTGCCTAAAATGATGCATGGTCAATTATTTTTTATTGTATATGGCCAAGTATAAAATTTAATTCCACATCATAATAATAGTAACATCACATAACATGTGTGTCACCCAATGGTGGAATTAAATCAAATATAATAAAAATAATCTAGAACATCAGGTCTCATCCTAGGCAATTTGGATTTTCTCCCATATGTGGGTTAGCTACTTCTAATCATATACTCATTACCAAATTCCCACATGTATTAGTATCCTTTCTACCATCCCCATGATATTAATTCAAGGAAGTGTATCCTCTAATACCACATTGTAATGTCCCAGTCCTGGTTCACCTCTGAGTAACTGAACATGGTTGTCTACATGGCCTCAAGTGTGTCTTCCCTTACATTAGAGCCTACTGACTAGTAGCAAAGTTCAAAGGTGGTGTGGTGGGGAGACTATACTCTCATATCAGAGTATCATAGTTTAAATAAATAGAGATAATAAATAGAAAATTCATAAAAAATAACTAACACAACAATAGGAATAGGAATAATAATCAATAGTAGAAGTATAATATCCATGAAACTATATTAATAATTAAGACTTAGGCTGAGTCATGTACAAAATGATGTCATGGATTGATGAAGTACAAAATGGGGAATAAATGAAATACAAAGTTCAGGCATATAAAAAATGCTATACAAAAATGTGGAAGACCCAAATAACTCTCCACTATCATTGTTAGTATACACTCGGTCCTCTTCTCTCATGCTCCATGCTATAAGAAAAATAGATCAAACATCCATGACAATGCACTTTCTATGATTATCACTTCTAATCATGAAGTCTGCTCTGCTATAATGGTAATTCTAGGAAATGTGTGAGATAACGTAGTAAGACACTACCAATAGTTTCTAAAATAACATAGTAAGTGTATAAAAACATAGTAGTGTGTGGGTATAATATATAATAAAAAATTTTGATAACTAAATACTAGTAATCTTAGTTTCCTTTAGGACACCCAAAATACTCTACATACTTTGATGTAAGCTGGAATAATTCTGATCTCAATTTACCATAAAACCATTTAAAATTAACTATACAATATATATATATATACACAATATATGTGAGGAAATATGTAGGCATAAACATAGATACTAAGTTATATTTGGACCTAGGGCATAACTCAGGAATACAAGCATAGTAAACTGACTTATAGGCTCTAGAAATGGTATTAGCCCTGAATCCCATGGGAATGTGAGCCTCCATTCCCATTACTCAAGATGGTGGGGTGATTAATCATTCCCAACGCCTCATATAGTGGGGTGATTCACTATTACCAACACCCGATGCAAGGAAACATGGAACGACATACCCATCATCCAAGTAAATGATTTGAGATTCCATACCCAACACCCAATGTAAGGGAAGGTGAAACAACATACTCAACAAGTCTCTTAACCATTTTTCACTAACCAATAACCATGGTCTAATCAAAATAATCATAATTCATTTCCATATATGAATCATTTACTTGAGAGAGATGAGGAAATTCAATGTGAAACACAAGAAAACCCACTTAAGAGGTAGTTGGTTAATAAATATTAAATTAATGAGGGAATTTAATTCAACACACCCAAAGGGGTGGAAATATTGTGGTAGACATAATCTAAATAATTTAACAATGATGTAATAGTGTATTATAATATGGTTCAATTAATTTAAAAATGAAAACAATATTTAAGGCAATGTGTGGGAAGGTTCATCACACAACACAAAGTCATATTCCATAAAACATCTAAACTTTTAAGAAAAATTACTAAACCACCAACCTTATTCCTATGGAAGATTTCTTGTCTAGTATCAGCCCTTGTTTTATTCTGGATAATGAGAAAATTGAAGAATATGCGAATGACCTAAAAATAGGGCATATGTTCTCACACCAAAAGAGAATCATTAAGAGGAATATAAATGATTAAAAAAATTAAAGGTGTAGAGAGCTTATAGATGGCTGTTAAATTGGATTTTGGATGGAGAAAGGAATTAAAATACTAGCTTATAAGTAGTTGATAGCTTCCAAAAATAGGGGGAGGGGGAGGTTCTATCTGCTAGAGGAAAAGAATGACGGGTGAGGCCTTTTAAATAAATAAGTGAAAAAAGTAAAATCAACCAAAAATTAAAGAGGCACATGGTTTGGATGCACAGTTGGAAAAACCATGTGCCAACTATATGCTAGTTATAGTCCAAGGAAAGTTTCTTGCACAATTAATGGAGAACCGTTTGTCTAGCCATGGTCTACTCATGCCAAAAGTATAAATTTCGGCTATATACATGGTTCAAAACCATGACTATAGGGGTAAAAACCATGGATATAATCTATATCCATGGTTTTAAAATCCATGGCTATAATCTATAGCCATAGTTATACAAGAAATGAAACATATTGGTGTGGCTATAGCAAAAATCTATAGCCACGATTTTTAGAGGCTATAGCCACAATTTAAATTGTGGTTATAGGATCTATTACCATAGTTTTGGAAACTATGTAAGTATCTCACATGGTTTTCCACCATGTATATAGGTCTATGTCCACATTTTAAATTGTAGCTATAGAGTCTACTGCCACTGTGGAAAACTATGGCAATATCCTAGGTAAATTGTGGCTATAGATTTAAAATAAATAGCACCCATCCAGATTCAATCTCCTAACCTCCACTATATTAACCTATAACCTTACAACTACACCATGGATTCCTTTGTCCACATATATATACATATATATATATATATATTATTAAGAACTGTTTCTATAGAATGTAAACCATGGATATAGACCTTCCAGCCATTTTTTGGAGGGTTAATTTTTTTCCTGCACTAGGGTGGGAGACCTATAGCTATGGTTTTGATTAACCATGGATATAGAAAATAAAAAAACTCTATCCATGGGTTAGGAAACTCATGGCTATATCCCTTGAAAAGTATACCTAGAGCCACAGTTTTAAGAGGCTATAGCCATAGTTGATATTGTAGATACATGGTATATTGGCACGGGTTTAGAAATCGTGGCAATAACTCACATAGTTGTCCACTATGGCTATAAGTCAATATACATGGTTTAAACTATGGATATAATGTCTATTTTTATAGTGGGAAGACATGGATATAGCCCATGTAAATTTTGTCTATAGCCTTGGTATAAATACATATAGCCACGGTTTTGGAAAACCCTGGCTAAAGGTTTGTGGCTATAGCCTTTTTTTTCAATAGTTTTTACCCCCTACTGCCTAGGGTAAACACCTCACATAGGCTGCAACACATAGTTAGACAGTCCATGCCCATCCCTTGAACTCCCCTTTAAGGATCCATGTCGTACGCCTCATGATTTATCTAACCACATAAATTAGGCTACATAGTTTTTACCAACCATGAGTCTGAGATAATTCCTCTAAAATTCATATATCTAGGCTCCAAAAAATCCCTAAACACTCAAGAACCCTTCCTTAAACCATAAAGTACAACTAAATTGATAAAATAAAGGATTCAAACTGAAATTAAAAGGTTTCATGCCTCAAATAAAACTTATTTATTAAAAAAACCATACCTTAGTATTTGAAAATATCATAAAACATTCATCATGTCATAACATATTAAAATAAATGGGTTTATAAACATTCCATCATATTATAATCTCTATAAAAGAAATGGGTTTCATAGAAATTTCATCATTTCATCATAACATAACACATGTAAAAGGAATGGGATTCATAAACATATTTTTAACATAAATATAAACTATATTCAGAAATAAAAAAGGACTGTATCATTGGATAATATCCCTACTAAATCTTAAGTACCATAAAATTATTTCATCTTATATGGGAAGTTATTTTGAAAGATCACTTAGAACACTTCTTGAAGCAATTTAACCTTCCCAATTGGTAATCACTTACTAAAAAACTAAATACACACAATTTTTTTTTTAAAATATTTTATTTGAAAATAAACATGAATAATTTTAAATAAATATTTAAATAATAGAGCAATCATGATGGTAGAAAATATTTTTCATGTTGTAAACATTAAATGAATATTACATTCATATTGTCAGAAATATCCAAATGGGCCTTCATTGGAAAAAGAAAAATTGTTCATTTTAAACCATTTTTTCAAAAATTAGAAAATGGGTAAAAGTTTCTTTAAATTATCACTGTTGAATATTAAAAACATTCTTTAAAATATTTTTAGGGAAACATGGATATATAAGAAAAAGTTTTTTTTACTGAAGAGAGAAATAAATTCAGTTTCTGTTAAAAACATTATTTTGGGACCATGAGTACATAAAGAGAGTAAAATTAAGTGAAACATTTATTTTAATGAAATAACTATAGATGAATAAAAATAATTAGTTTCTTGATATATATATATATATATCATAATATTTCATCATCAAAATCATAATCATAAACAATCTTGATAAACAATGAGATTGTAACATAAAACCTTTACCACTTTGGTAATGTTTAAATTTTAAGATCTATCAAATAAATAACCTTGGATAGAAATGTAAATACCCATAATTTTAATAGTAATAATCATAAAATAAATTAATAGGAATAATATAAACCACAAAAAATAAATAAGAGGTGAATATGGCATGTGTCCCAAAGAAATAGTAGTGAGAAAAAAATCTCATTACCTTAGGTCTGACTTCCTTCGTACACATTAGAAACAACTGTATAATAAATATATATTTAATATAAATATATTAAAGAACCATAATAATACATATCATTCCATATATTATTTACTTATAACTTTTTATCACCTGTATTGTAACACTCCTTTATTAAAATCATTATTCTGGGTGATATCTGTTTTGTTCTTTATGTATGTTTTGGTTCGGTGGTTTTGGTACTTGTATTTTGATCATGGTTCTATCATATTAAAATTTTTAATAATGATATAAATATAATATATTTTATTTATTTACATATTTATAGTCATCTATAAAATTTATAGATAGAAAATGAATTACACAGTTCATGGAGACGTTTGGTAGTACATACGCAAAAATGTTATTTTCATTTTTTTAAGAGGTAATGAAATAAAGTTAAATATTAATTAATATTTAAATTAACTTTATTATATCATATTTATCATATATATTTATAAAATAAATACTCATTATCATCCATGTAAAATATAAATGAATAATGAATTGCATTGCTTTCTGGAGGTTGTAGCCCACACGTACGCATGAGCGACGTTAACATTTCCCAATGAATTGGATGGTAAAAAGGTATGCATGTTATTATCTTTAAAAAAGTATAATAGTTTCATAAATATAATATATAAATATTTAAATCATCATAATACTCATCCATAAAATATGGTGATTAAAAAATGAAGTGTATCGCTACATGGAGATGGTAGTCCAAATGTACACACGAGTGACACTTTTGCTTCTCATTTAATGGTAAAGACGGTGTATAATGGTGTTTTCATAATAATAATGAAATTTAAGAATATTTTGGATACAAAATTTATTATTTTGTGATAAATACTAATGATTTTTATTATTTAAAAATATTATAAAAGAAAGTGATTGGTTAAGGAAATTATCCCTTCTTTGAAAATCACTCCTTTAGATCTACTCTAAATGTATCTAGGGTTGGAGTTTTGGGAATACCAACACCTATATAATATTTATATAGAATTTTATTAGATATATTTTCATTTTTTGTGAGATTTAGGACTTAAAGTGGTGTAAATAAGTGAGGTGGGAGGTTCCCTTTTATAATTGATGTGAGGGTCACTTTTTGAATTTCTCAAAATATTACATATTAATAAATTCATTCTCAATAAGATTTCCTCAAAATTTATAGGGATTTGAAGATATGGTATTTTATTGTTTAAATTCCATAAAATAAGAATTTAGACCAGTTTTTGTGTCATATTAAACTTTATCATTTTGATTAACCCTTAGTTAACCAATTTTAATTTTAACTATGGTATTAACTTTATCAATATTAAATGTTTTAATTTTTACTTATAAGGTGGACATTGTCCCATAAATGGGCATGTTATATAATATTAGACCATATAATACCCATATTTTCTTATTTCAATATTTTTATTATATTAAAATATTTAAATAGAATATTATTTTGATAAAATATTATTAATGTCAATTTTGACACTATTCATTTATTTTGACTTTAAATACATCAATAAAAAAGTTATTTCAAATATAATCATTTAGAAATTCCATAAAATTATATATATATATATATATATAATTCATGTTATGCATTGATTATTTAAAATTATATTAGTTTTTGTAGTTTTTAATCAATTATTTTTATTTTTCAATTAATTAAATAAATGTTTTGTCGGCATTGTGTAGGAATTTAAGTTATTTATTTAATACCTACAAATTATAGGTAAATTATGATCATTAAAATTAGTATATTATTCTAAAAATATCTGTTTATATTACTTGAATATATATTTTAACACGTATCTATGTCCGGACAACTTATTTAATATGTTATTTGGACTTTTCTATCCTTCCACAAGCATCACACAAGAATTTGCATAAACAAAATTTTATATAGATAAAAAATTAATTTATAAGCATAAAAATAATTTTTAATAATTAATATGTAATAAAAAATCAATAAAATACTTCTTCCATCACAAATATTATGTTTATGGTACCAAAGTTGACTTTTCTAGCGTTGTTCAAACATTGTGTTGGCACTGAAAATGATTTCCATATTTATCATGAATAAATTATGTTTTATATGTTTTTGAATTAATTGTGTATAATATTTGTATTATTTTATCATATTTTACTCGTTCCATAATTTCCATAATTTTTAATATTATGTTCAGGTCTTGGCGATATCATAAAAGATATTATATTTCATAAAAACTGTATTTTTTTACTATTCACCAAAAAATGTAACTTCTTTATAAAAATGTAAAAAAATAATACAAAGATAAATTTTAATTCATGAGATCAGAAAATAAATTTAATTCTTATAATTTATATAAATTAATTTTAATATAAAGAGGTAAAACTCAACAGAAATCAAGACTTAAGAACAATGTCGTTTTAAGTATAAAAATGTTGTTATACCAAAGTCAACCCTTTAATTTATTCCAATGAACTTAATTGTATTATTAATGTTATAATAAAACTAATTTTACTTTTAAACAACTTTTAAAATGATGTGTTACTTTTTAAATGTTTTAAAAATTACATATATTTTAAATAAAATTCAGTATTTTTTCATTGTTCACTGAAAAATAAATCTTTTCAGAAATTTCCCTAAAATTAATCCTAAGATAATTTTGAGATGCTGATTTCATAATTAATATTATTTCTATTAAATAAAATTTCTAAAATTTTGATAAATTAATTGTAATATTTTCTCACAAAAAAAATAAAATCATTTTTGATGAAGAAATATTTTTAAGCATAAAATTACTTTACTAAAAATTGGGTGATTATTTACTAATAGTTTATCAATATATTTATATTGAGTATGAAATTTATATTTATTTCATAAATTGGTTAATTATATTTATAACATCTACTTTAATGGCTAGGTTATAACTACCATATTAAATAATAATATTTTAATATTGTGGTGTGGTTCATTTAAAATCATTATTGTGTGCAACACAAGATATTGAAGAAAAAAATAATTTAAAGAGAAACAATTTCAAAACTATTATGGTATTATAGGTATACTCTCCACAAAATACCATTATATACCCTCCTTACTATTCTTCGGCCTCTGATGTACGAGGAGGCACACTTCAGGCCTTGTGGCCAACCAGGCCAGGTTATTTATGAGTGAACCGGATCCGAGAAATCACAATTATTTTATATTATTTTTGTTATTTATATGTAGTATTTATATATTTATATTTATTATTAACTCTTGTTCTCTCATGTATTTCATTATCGTGGTCTCTGTAGCTTTTGTGATATTTTATTCCTTATTGATCATCCAAGCATACCCCTTTATTTTCTCCCCATTTTATCACGTAGAGATAAATAATATTATGTATGATATACGAATGTTAGAAAGTAATAATAATGATATATTGTAAAAAAAATTAAACAACATTTTCCTTAAGGGTTTTTAATATAAATTTTTTACTTATCTATGTTTATGGTTTTATATGGACTATTAAACATTGTATATTCTGTATGTGATTTTAATTTCTCTTTGTGATTGGTAGAAGGGGATTTACATTTTTATGGTTATTTATAAATGAAAAAAAATGTGGGATAATTTTGAATTAAGTTAGGTTTATTAATGGAAAATTTAAAATACAAAAATGGTTTGGGTGATGAATCAGCCGAAAACAAAAGAAAAATCTATAATTTTAAAAATATAATAAAATAATTTTTTTATATATTTCGGGAATTAGGGTTGAGGTTTTAAGAGATCCCACTAGGGGATTGTAATGTTTTACCCCATTATTGTCCACATATATCACTATTATGTATGATATTATTTTAAAATTAAATTTATATGTACAATTATTTATATACTCGTAATATGACCAAATTTTGGATTTATTCAGTAAGAAATTTTTAAATATTAAAAAAAATTATAATTTCAATGATTAATTATAGGTAACAATTTAAAATAATTATTATTTTTATTTTCTAAGTTATTGAGTCTAAAATACAATCCTAATTGGTATATATATGTATAATTTATGTTTTTTATGATACTTACACTACTTTTAGTTGTTTTGAGAATGTTTGGGTGATTTTTTTCAATTAAGAATCGATTAGTCAATAAAATACATATTTTAATTACTTTTTAATGGTATTAAATGTTCATTTTTTATCTTATGGGCCTGAGTTAGTGGATTTCAATTTTGAACATCCATTCTTATCATTTGTGCACTTCATGCCTAATGTACACCAATTTAGGCCCAATAATTCATCTAATTTTAAGGATTGTAATTATACATATTTTAATTTGATATTTTAGGAACTCTATCTACACTTAAATATGAACATTTTTTATTCAGGGATCAATGGAGGATTCATAAAGGATGATGGAGATATCTAGCGATAAAAGGAAAGAATTTTGGAGATGGAATCTTGGACACTAGCCCACTGATGAGAATGTGGGACCCACAATACAAACCCAATATAAGGACCTGGCCTTAAACATTACATAGTATTGAATTAAATGAATAATTCACACTGAGGATCTTTTCTGGTTTAGAGTTTTAGAGAATTAGGACATAACTATTACATCTCAAAATATTACAAGGTATACATTTCTACACAGTTTCCTTTTTTTAGAAAAACAAAAACTCTTGAAAAAAAGTAATGTCTAGTTCCATGTTTTAGATAGCATGACTTTTCTTTGATCCCATCCTTGACCCTATTCATCTTTAGGTCCTTTGAAAACATTTCAAAACTTGGGATGAGCATAAAAGGCTCAGTATGGGTTATAAAACAATGAATGAAATCATTTGTTCATAAATACATACAAAACATGAACTCTTTTACTTACCTCATGAAATCATAAGATTTATGAAAGACACATAGAAATCATAAATCATAAAGGTAACTTTCAGCATCCATACCATACTTATATTGTAGATATCACAGCTACATAGGGAGTTACTTTAGAATACCCATCATAGTATATTCCCTAAATCTCTTAGGAGAAATATTCACCTTTACCTCCATCATGTTACCCAATGCATTGGAGAGCTATCTCGGGCTCACCCGCCCTAGGTTTATCACGGAACCACCCGTATACATAAATAACACCCAAGAACAATAACATGATCATAACACATAACATAAGCATAAATGAAAGATAACATTTCCACATTGAAATAATAAAATATCATTTCAAGATATTAAAATAATAAATCCATTATCAAAATCATTTTCAATACCAAAATACGTAAAAAGAGTATATGGTATTTATTTTTCCTTTTAAAAACATTCTGGCTTGTTAAGGAAGCCAAAGATCAAATAATACTCACAGCGGCAGAAAGGTCATTGTCACCGCTTACGTTAAAAAAACATTCCTTTTTGTCGTTTAGTAAAACTCTTCTTATAAAAAGATTCCCTTTGAATAATATGAAAATTCAAAGGGGTTTATACACCGTATAAAATAAAGTCATATATAAAACTAAAAATTCCTCAATGAAAAGAGATTGAGATGAAGTCCCGTACCTCGTGTCCGACTTGACTCGTTCGTTCTTTAATCTCCTAAATAATAAAATAAAGTTAATTTCTACTTTCTTAAGAACCTTTTTGACATTTATTAATCCTTTCATATCACTTATTACCTTGTTATAAGCATTATGTAATCATTAACGTTCGTTTTGTTGATATTTGGCACTTGAGTCAAAAATGGACTTCTTATAATTACATGTTGTAAATGTAGTCAAATATACATTATCTCCAAAATGATAATAATGATTTAGATATCATATTTATCATATATATCCAGTATATACATGTATTTATAATAGTAAATAACATTTGGAGGTAAGAAATGAAATGCACCGTTCATGGAGATGGTAAGTCATACATACGCATGAACGCTACTTTAATTTCAATTTCTTATTTTTAATGGAATTAAAACATAATTATACAAAGTTATATTATAATTCCAGTATAATATAATATATAATATCATTAACTCTATCCTTTATATATCCCACATAAGGCATTAATGAGTCACATCACTTTGATGGGGCGGTAGTCCGCACTTCCTCAAATGAGATTATTGTATTTACCAACTATGGAAACCATAACGGTTTGACATAATTGGGAAGTACATAAGCATAAAAAAAATCAAAAACATAATATATATATAATATATATATAATATATAAATACAGTGCCATCATAACGGCCACCATGAGAGGCGGTAAGATGTAATTGAACAATCATCGTTTCGTGAGGCGTTAGTTTTTCATCCACAGAAACATTATGTTCTTCATCCATTAAATGGAGGTTTGTGTAAGTTTAGTTCTAATCCTTCTCGTAACAACATCCTAGTATATTGAGGATATTGGTTTTGTTACCAAAGAATGGAAATAAAAAGATTTTAGAGGTTGGAGAAGTAAAATAAAAGAAAACAATTTAAGATAAACTGTTACCTTTAATTTGGGTAACTCTCTTTGGTTTGAACCAAAGTACTTCATGAAATGCCTTATTCCTAAGTTAAGGCTTCTAGGAGGAGGATAGGGATGTAGGGAGCTTAATTAGGCAGAGTTTGGACAAGGAAAATGGCTTGAGAGGTGTGAGGAATTGGATAAAAATGGTCTCTTTTTATAAGGGAGAGGAGGGGCTCTTTAGGAAAGTGTGAAAAAATTATTTTATTACATAATTCTATTTGGTTTCTAATGGTCCAAAAATAATTATGGTCTAAGATAAGATGACTCATATTCGAAATAAAATCATCCAATCAGAATTGGTCATGTTTTGGATAATATTTTAATCATTTAATAATGAGGTAATACTGTATCATTATTGTGTCATGAATAATTTAATTTATTTGATGTCTAAAAATTATAAAAAAACTACTATCATGTAGGAAATATTTTCATCTTTCCAATTAATATGTATAGTCTAGAATAGAACTTATATAACACCATTTAAAAATTAATTACTAAATGATTTTTGGTAATGTCAATTTTTTCTTTACATTAAATTAATTAATCTAAATTGTCATTTTCACTCCCCAGTGGATCAAAGGGGTCCCAAAATCGACCCAAAGATTCCCATTATTGGTCATGACTCAACCAATAAGGTTTGGACAAGTGTTAAGGTAATTTGGAATTATTATAATATTCTTTTAACCTTGAATTACCCTATTTACCTTTAACCGTGGTAAATAAAATTCAAAGATTACTATTCACTAAAAATTATTTTCATCTTATTAAACCACATTTTACTTCTTGATAACAACCATATATGTCATATTTTCGAAATTCAATTCAAAGGAGTGGTAAAATTTCATTTAAATGAAAAAGTCGGTTTTTAACTACCACTAAGTGGTTTCACTATTCATCAAAAATTGATGTTTTTCAGAAAAATATCAAAAATTCAGCCTAAGATATATTTGTTATTCCAAATTCAAAATTGATGTCTATTTTTCCAAATTCAAAACATAGAAGTGACAATAATTAATTTAATAATTAATTCTCGTTGTTAAAACAAATAGCGTGTTTTTAAGAAAAAATAACTATCAAAAGATTGATACTTGTTTATGTCCAATTTCAAAGTGAAATTAATTATAATGAACAACATTGGATTAAATGGTAAAAATATATTTCAATTTCACTTTAAGACCAATTAAAAAGATAATCTAACCATAAAATAAATTAGATTAAAAGGCGCTTTTGAATTAAAATACAATATTTTTCACTATTAATTAAAAATGATCTTTATCAGAAAAACACCAAAAAAATACCCAAAGTAAAATATGATGTCCCCATTCTAAAGAATGATTCTATTTGGTCAATTTTAATGTATTAAAGTGACCAAAACTATATTTAAAGAGGGTTCTCCATTAAAAGGCGATAAATTGGCCTTTTAATGTGAATTATGCTAAAAGATTGATTTATTCACATTTTAAGCCTCTAACTTTTATTGGATAAATGTAAATACACTTAACAAATATGAATAATCATATTGTATCTAGTTTCATTAATTCCTGCCAATACAACCGCTAGGAGTTAACTTCCATTTAAAATAATAATATTATATTATTAGTGTGCAATGTAAGATTCCAAAGAAACACATTGTTGCGTATTGGGTATGCTATCGAGCATAACAACCCCTTTAAAGTAAAATTAATATTTAATTCACAAATATTAATAAATATAAAATTTTTCTTATTCTTCATTTACATGGGATGTTACATCCTTCCCCACTTTTGGGAATTGCGTCCTCGCAATTTTTATTTACTTATCAAAATAAGTGTGGGTATTTATCCGTCATAGCATTTTCAGATTCCCACGTTGCCTCTTCAACCATATGGTTTTTTCACAAAACCTTTACCTAGTGAATTACCTTATTCCGCAACACTTTCTCTCTACGGTCAAGGATCTGGACTGGTTGTTCTTCATAAGAGAGATTCTCTTCCAACTGAACTACCTCTGGGCTCAAAACCTGAGATGGATCTAACATATACTTTCTCAACATCGAAACATGAAAAACATTGTGTACATGGGATAAACTTGGAGGTAAAGACACTCTATACTCAACTAATCCAACTTTCTCCAGAATTTCATAAGGTCCAATGAACCTCGGACTCCACTTTCCCTTCTTACCAAAACACATCACACTTTTCCATGGAGAAACTTTGAGAAAGACATGATCACATACCTCAAAGGAAAGATCCTTCCTCCGGTTATCTGCATAACTTTTCTGTCTGCTCTGAGCTGTTATCATGTGCTTCTGAATCAACTGAACTTTCTCTTCCACCTATTCTACCAATTCTGGTCCCATCCACTTCCTTTCACCTACTTCATCCCAAAAATCTGGAGTTCGACAACGCTTTCCATATAATGCCTCAAATGGATACATTTGTATACTAGAATGAAAACTGTTATTATAAGAAAATTCAACCAAAGAAAGATGTTGGTCCCAACTTCCCAGATAATCCATCGAGCAAGCACGTAACATATCCTCCAATGTATGAATTGTTCGTTCTGACTGCCCATCTGATTGAGGATGAAAAGCTGTACTAAAATCTAACTCAGTACCCAATGACTTCTGAAGGCCATTCCAAAAGTTAGAAGTGAACCTGGGATCATGATCAGATACAATGGAGAGGGGAACTCCATGAAACCTGACTATCTCTTTAACATAAAACCGAGCAAGTTGATTTAGAGACAAAGTATCTCTAATAGGAAGGAAATGAGAAGATTTATTCAATCAGTCAACTATAACCTAGATTGCATTATTACCTCGAGATGTCTTTGGTAATTCCACAACAAAGTCCATGGATATATTTTCCCATTTCCACTCTGGAACTGGTAGTGGCTGAAGCATTCCTTTCGGCAACTTCCACTCAGATTTAACCTACTGACAAGTCAAACACTTCAAAGTAAAATCAGCAATATCTCTTTTCATTCCATCCCACCAGTAATACTCCCAAAGATCTATGTACATATTAGTACTACCAGGATGAACTGAAAATAGAGAACTATGAGATTTACACAACAACTCATTCTTCAACTGTGAATCACAAGGTATGCATAATATCTTCCCAAATTTCAAAACACAATCATTATCAACGCTAAATTTAGGCAACTTACCCTTCTGAACCAACTCTGCCTTTTTCTGAAACTCACAATCTTCCTTTTGTGCTTTGTTTATTCTGTCTAATAGAGATGATCTCACTGACACCTAAAACAAAACAGAATAATTTCCTGCACCAAAAACTTCTATGCCATAATTTATCAAATCAAAAACCAAATGATCTTGTTCCAAACGTATCATGGTTAATGAAGCGTTACTTTATCGACTCAAAGCATCATCCACTTTATTTGATTTTCTCAGATGGTAAAGGATCGTACAATCATAATCCTTGATTAATTCCAACCATCTCCTATGTCTCATGTTCAATTCTTTCTGAGTGAATATATACTTCAAACTTTTGTGATCAGTATATATTTCACACTTCACTCCATACAAATGATGCCTCCAAATTTTTAAAGTAAAAAAAACAGCAGCTAATTCCAAATCATGTGTAGTGTAATTTAACTCATGTGGTTTCAACTGACGTAAAGCATAAGCAATTACCTAATGATTTTTCATTAGGACACAACCCAGTCCCTTCAACGAAGCATCACTATAGATAAAAAAACTCACCATTTCTGAAAGGCAGTGCTAAAACTCGAGCATTTACTAATCTTCTTTTCAATTCTTGAAAACAATCGTCACATTATTTTGTCCAGATGAACATAACACCTTTTAGAGTTAACTAAGTCATTGGACTAGATAACCTTTCAAAATTTTCAACAAACCTTCAGTAATAACCTTCCAAACCAAGAAAACTACGAATCTCGGTTATATTTGTGGGTCCTGGCCATTCATCAACAACTTTCATTTTAGCAGGATTAAGTGTTATGCCATTTTTTGAAACAATGTGACCAAGGAAAGAAATTTGTTGTAACCAAAACTCAAACCTTATGAATTTCCCATAAATATTCTTTTCTTTTAAGGTTTTCAAGACAACCTTTTAATGACTTTCATGTTCCTGCTTACTTTTGGAATAAAGAAAAATATCATCAATGAACATAACCACAAAATTATCCAAGAACTCAGGGAAAATTCTATTCATAAGATCCATGAATACAGCAGGTGCATTGGTTATCCCAAAAGGCATAACTACAAATTCATAATGGCCATATCTAGTACAAAATGTGGTCTTCAGAACGTCTTCTTCCTTTAATTTCAACTGAAGGTACCCCGAACTCAAGTCAATCTTCGAAAAATACTGAGCTCCCTAGAGCAGATCAAACAAATCATCGATATGAGGTAAAGGATACTTATTCTTAACATTGATGTTATTCAATGCTCTATAATCAATTCAAAGTCTCATTGAACCATATTTCTTTTTAACAAACAAGACAGGAGCACCCCATGGTGATGTGCCAGGTTGAATGAAACCTTTATCTAATAACTCCTGAAATTGCTTCGTTAACTCTAAAAGTTCAATTTGCGCCATTAGATAAGGGGGTTTTGAAATTGGCTTAGCATCAGGAACTATGTCAACAGAAAATTCAACTTCCAGATCAGGTATAATACTAGGAAACTCATCAAGAAAAACATCAAGGTACTCATTTACAACTGGAAAATCATTAATATGAACAGTTCCTTTGTTTTCATCAATATGTGCAAGGTAACAATCATTTCCATATTTTACCAGTTTTTCGACATCCTGATATATTATCAAAAGCAAGTGTTCATTCTTGTACACAAACTAAAAATCATTTTGACAAGAAACCTCTTTAGCTCTGCAGTCAATCTTAGCATGATAAACAGAAAGCCAATCCAAGCCAAAAATAACATCAAACTCTACTAGAGGCAAAACAATAAGGTTTACAAGTACAATATTTCCGCACACAAGGACAAGAATGTTATTATGTTTTCTTTTTTGTCTCAACATTTCCTCCAGGTGTTTTTACCATAAGTTCAGTATTCATATCATTAGATGGAATTCCCAATTTACTATAAAGTTTCTCAGAAATGAAAGAATGTGTAGACCCTAAATCAAACAACACATTTTCATAATCAGAATAAACAAACAGTGTACCTGATACAACTTCATTTGATAGACCAACATCTGCTGAAGTAGTTGAAAAGGATTTCACCACCCCTTTCTGCTTGTAGTATGGATGATTTCCTTTGGTTCAGTTCATTATTGGACACTCATTCGCATAATGACCCATTTCATTGCACTTAAAACATTTTACTGACTGTAAATCAGATTTCAACCTACCATTACCCTGATCTTTTTCAGTGCAATTACGAGCTTTATGTCCCATTTTTCCACATCGTTATCACTTAATAGAATTAAAAAGACATTCTGCATCATGATTTTTAACACAATTCCCACAAACTGTAAACTTAAGATTCTTACCATCAGAATTTTTTGAAGAGATCTTCCCTTTTGCCTGCCACCTCGACCTCTTATTTTTTTTGTTTGTCAAAGAATACCTGATCATCAGAAAACTCCATTTACACCTTTTTCGCACAACGAACAAGTTCGTCATAACTTTTGAACTCACGGGAAGCTAAAGCCCTTTGATAATTTGTCTTTATTACTGAGTAAAAACGGTTGATTTTACTATCAAGATCTCGTATGAAATTTGGATCATACCTTGCTAGTCGAGTGAATTTTTCTTCATAAGTAGCCACTGATTCATCCTCCTACCTCAATTCCAGGAATTGTTTTTCCATCCTAAGACGAACCACCATATGAAAATATTTCTCAAGAAACATACCTTTGAATTCATCTCAATTGAGAGAATCAATCTCCTCACTATCCTTGATATTTTTCACCATCGACCACCACTGATCAGCTTCACCTTCAAAATGGTAAACTGCAAGACTAACCTTTTGATGTTCTAAACAACCCATTACATCAAAAATCTTCTCCAGTGATTTAATCCATCCTTCAGCTAGCACAAGGTCCGATGATCCTCTGAATGAGGGGGGATATTGCCTCATGAAATGATCCACTACTGACATGTTCCTTTGTGGTTGATCTGGCTGATCTCGTACATCGATACCACCACCGTTTATCGCCTAAGTCAACTGTACCATCACTGCAAAATACTATTTAGTTCTGATTCCTACCATCTCAGGTTGCTAATTTGGAAGGTTGTCTTCCTCCTGATGTCATCCCAACATAGCTGCCATGTTTCCTCTGTGGAAAACCATTCTGAACACAAAAATATCTTAGGTGAAGCAACATGGTAATCTGGAAATGCTATATGATGTCAATATTAACATAAAATACTTTATGGATATTACTTTAACAATACCCTAACTCCTAAAGTTATCTAAACCGACCTTTGATACCAACTATAAGGAATCATCCTTAAACATTACATAATATTGAATTAAATGAATAATTCACACTGAGGATCTTTTCAGGTTTATAGTTTTAGATAATTAAGACATAACTATTACATCTCAAAATATTACAAGGTAGACATTTCTACACAATTTCCATTTTTTTAAATAAAAACTCTTGAAAAAAAGTCATGTCTTGTCCCATGTTTTAGAGTGCATGACTTTTCCTTGATCCCATCCTTGACCCTATTCATCTTTAGGTCCTGTGAAATCATTTCATAACATGGGATGAGCATAAAAGGCTCAGTAAGGGTTATAAAACAATGAATGAAAGCATTTGTTCATAAATACATACAAAACATGAACTCTTTTACTTACCTCATGAAATCATAATATTTATTAAAGTCATATAGAAATCATAAATCATAATGGTAACTTGCGGAATCCATACCATACTTACATTGTAGCTATCACAGCTACATAGGGACTTACTTTGGAATACCCATCATAGTATATTACCTAAATCTATTGGGAGAAACATTCACGTTTACCTCTGTCATGTTATCCAATGCATTGAAGAGCTATCTCGAGCTCACCCTCCCTAGGTTTATCAAGGAACCACCCGTATACGTAAATAATGCCCAAGAACCATAACATGATCAAAACACATAACATAAGCATAAAGGAAAGATAACATTTCCACATTGCAATAATAAAATATCATTTCAATATATTGAAATAATAAATCTATTCTCAAAATCATTTTCGATACCAATATATGTAAAAATAGTATATTGTATTTATTTTTCCTTTTAAAAACATTCTGGCTTGTTAAGGAAGCCAAATATTAAATAATACTCGCGACAGCGGAAAGGTTTTTGTCACCGCTTACATTAAAAAAACATTCCTTTTTGTCATTTAGTAAAACTCTTCATATAAAAATATTCCCTTTGAATAAAATTAAAATTCAAAGGGGTTTATACACCGTATAAAATAAAGTTGTGTATAAAACTAAAAATGCCTCAATGAAAGGATATTGAAACGAAGTCCCTTACCTCATGACCTACTTGACTCGTTTGTTCTTTAATCTCCAGAATAATAAAATAAAGTCAATTTTTAATATCTTAAGAACCTATTTCAAGTTTATTAATCCATTTATATCACTTATTACCATTTTATAAGCATTATGTAATCATTAACGTTCATTTTGTTGATATTTGGAACTTGAGTCAAAAATGGACTTCTTATAATTACATGTTGTAAATGTAGTCAAATATCCATTATCTCCAGAATGATAATAATGATTTAGATATCATATATATCATATATATCCAGTATATACTTGTATTTATAATAGTACATAACATTTGGATGTAAGAAATGAAATGCACCGTTCATGGAGACAGTAAGTCGTACGTACGCATGAACGCTACTTTCATTTCTATTTCTTATTTTAATGGAATTAAAACATAATGATACAAAGGTATATTCTAATTCCAGTATAATAACATATATAATATCATTAAATCTATCCTTTATACATCCCACATAAGGCATTAACGAGTCACATCACTTTGAGGGGGCGGTAGTCCGCACTTCCTCAAATGAGATTATCATATTTACCCACTATGGAAACCATAACGGTTTGATATAATTGGGAAGTACAGAAGAATAAATAAATAATAAACATAATATATATCATATATAAATACATTTCCATCATAATGGACACCATGAGAGGCGGTAAGATGTAATTGAACAATCATCATTTCGTGAGGTGTTAGTTTTCCATCCACAGAAACATTATGTTCTTCATCCATTAGATGGAGGTGTGTATAAGTGTAGTTATAATCCTTATCATAACAAGATCCTAGTATATTGAGGATACTTGTGTTGTTACAAGATAAAGGAAATAAAAAGAGTTTATAGGTTGGAGAAGTAAAATAAAATAAAACAATTTAAGAGAAATCGTTACCTTTAATTTGGGTAACTCTCTTTGGTTTGAACCAAAGGACTTCTTGAAATGCCTTATTCCTAAGTTAAGGCTTCTAAGAGGAGTAGAGGGATCTAGAGAGATTAATTGGGTAGAGTTTGGATGAGGAAAATGGCTTGAGAGGTGTGAGGAATTGGATAGAAATGGTCTCCTTTTATAAGGGAGAGGAGGGGCTCTTTAGGAAAGTGTGAAAACATTATTTTATTATATAATGTTATTCGGTTTCTAATGGTCTAAAAATCATTATGGTCCAAGATGAGATGACTCATATTCTAAATAAAATCATCCAATCAGAATTGGACATGTTTTGGATAATATTTTAATCATTTAATAATGAGGTATATACTGCACCATTATTGTGTCATAAATAATTTAATTTATTCGATGTCTAAAAATTATAAAAAATAATACTATCATGTAGGAAATCTTTTAATATTTCCATTGAATATTTATAGTCTAGAATAGAACTTATATAACACCATATAAAAATTAATTACTAAAAGATTTTTGTTAATGTCAATTTTGTCTTTACATTAAATTAATTACTCTAAATTATCATTTTCCCTCCTTAGTGGATCAAAGGGGTCCCAAAATCGACCCAAATATTCCCATGGTAGGCCATGACTCAACCAATAAGGTTTGGAAAAGTGTTAAGGTAATTTGGAATTACTATAATATTCGTTTAACCTTGAATTACCCTATTTACCTTTAACCGCGGTAAATAAAAGTCAAAAGTTACTATTCGCCAAAAATTATTTTCATCTTATTGAACCACATTTTACTTCTTGATAACAACCATGTATGTCGGATTTTTGAAATTAAATTCACAAGAGTGGTAAAATTTCATTTAAATGAAAAAGTCTGTTTTTTAAGTACCACTAAGTGGTTTCACTATTCATCAAAAATTGAAGTTTTTCAGAAAAAATATCAAAAATTCAGCCAAAGCTATATTTGATATTCTGAATTAAAAATTGATGTCTATTTTTCCAAATTTAAAACATAGATGTAGCATTAATTAATTTAAAAATTAATTCCCGTTGTTAAAACAAATAGTGAGTTTTTAAGAAACAATAACTATCAAAATATTGATACTTGTTTATGTCCAATTTCAAAGCGAAATTAATTATAATGTCCAACATTGGATTAAATTGTAAAAATATAATTCAATTTCACTTTAAGACCAATTAAAAAGATAATATAACCATATAAATAAATTATATTAAAAGGCACTTTTGAATTAAAATACAATATTTTTCACTATTCATTAAAAAATGAACTTTATCAGAAAAACACCAAAAAAAATACCCAAAGTAAAATTTGATGTCCCCATTCTAAAAAAGGATTTTATTTTTTCAATTAGAATGTATTAAAGTGACCAAAACAATATTTAAAGAGGGTTCTCCATTAAAAGGCAATAAATCGGCCTTTTAATGTAAATTATGCTAAAAATTAGATTCATTCACATTTTAAGCCTCTAACTTTTATTGGATAAATGTAAATACATTTATAAAATATTTATAATCATATTCTAGTTAGTTTCATTCATTCCTGCCAATAAAAAGGCTAGGAGGTAACTTCCATTTAAAATAATAATATTATATTATTAGTGTGCAATGTAAGATTCCAAAGAAACCTATTGTTGCGTATCGGGTACGCTATCAAACATAGAAATCCCTTTAAAGTAAAATTAATATTTAATTCTCAAATATTAATTAATATAAAATATGTCTTATTCTTCATTTACATGGGATGTTACATCCTTCCCCCCTTTTGAGAATTCCTTCCTCACAATTTTTATTTACTTATCAAAATAATTGGGGTATTTATCCCTCATAGCATTTTCAGATTCCCACATTGTCTCTTCAACCAAATGGTTTTTCAACAAAACCTTTACCTGGTGAATTACCTTATTCCGCAACACTTGCTCTCTATGGTCAAGAATCTGGACTGGTTGTTCTTCATAAGAGAGATTCTCTTCCAACTTAACTACCTCTGGGCTCAAAACATGAGATGGATCTGGCATATACTTTCTCAACATCAAAACATGAAAAACATTGTGTACCTGGGATAAACATGGTTGTAAAGCCACTATATACGCAACTAATCCAACTTTCTCTAAAATTTTATAAGGCCCAATGAACCTCGGACTGAACTTTCCCTTCTTACCAAAAAGCATCACACTTTTCCATGGAGAAACTTTGAGAAAGACATGATCACATACCTCAAAGGAAAGATCCTTCCTCCGGTTATCTGCATAACTTTTCTGTCTTCTTTGAGCTGTTCTTATGTGCTTCTAAATCAACTGAACTTTCTTGGCCTTCTCTTCTACCAATTCTGGTCCCATCAGCTTCCTTTCACCTACTTCATCCCAAAAAGCTGGAGTTTGACAACGCTTTCCATATAATGCCTCAAATTGAGCCATCTGTATACTCGAATGAAAACTGTTATTATAAGAAAATTCAACCAAAGAAAGATGTTGGTCACAACTTCCCTGATAATCCATTGAGAAAGCATGTAACATATCCTCCAATGTCTGAATAGTTCGTTCTGACTGCCCATCTGATTGAGGATGAAAAGCTGTACTAAAATTTAATTCAGTACCCAATGAATTCTGAAGGCCTTTCCAAAAGTTAGAAGTGAACCTAGGATCACGATCAGATACAATGGAGAGGGGAACTCCATGCAACCTGACTATCTATTTAACATACAACTGAACAAGTTGATCTAGAGACAAAGTATCTCTAATAGGAAGGAAATGACCAGATTTAGTCAATCGGTCAACTATAACCCAAATTGCATTATAACCTTGAGATATCTTTGATAATCCCACAACAAATTCCATGGATATATTTTCCAGTTTCCACTCTTCCACTGGTAGAGGCTGAAGAATTCCTCTCAGAAACTGTCTCTCTACTTTAACCTGCTAACAAGTCAAACACTTCAAAGTAAAATCTGCAATATCTCTTTTCATTCCATCCAACCAGTAATACTCTCGAAGATCTCTGTACATCTTAGTACTACCAGGATGAACTAAAAATAGAGAACTATGAGCTTCACATAACAACTCATTCATCAATTGTGAATCACAAGGTACACATAATCTCTTCCCAAATCTCAAAACACAATCATTATCAATGTTAAATTCAGGCAACTTACCTTTCTGAACCAACTCTACCTTTTTCTGCAACTCATTGTATTCCTTCTGCGATTTCTTTATTATGTCCGATAGAGATGATCTCACTGATACCTGAAACAAAACAGAATAATTTTTTGCACCAACAACTTCTATGCCATAATTTATCAAATCAAAAACCAAATGATCTTGTTCCAAACGTAGCATAGTTAATGAAGCATAAATTTTTCGACTCAAAGCATCATCCACTTTTTTTCTTTTCCCAGATAACAAAGCATCATACAATAATAATCCTTGATTAATTCCAACCATCTCCTCTGTCTAATGTTCAATTATTTCTGAGTTAATATATACTTCAAACTTTTTTGATCAGTATATATTTCACACTTCACTCCATACAAATGATGCCTCTGAATTTTTAAAGCAAAAAACAACATCAGCTAATTCCAAATCATGTGTAGGGTAATTTAACTCATATGGTTTCAACTACCGTGAAGCATTAGAAATTACCTGATCATTCTGCATTAGGACACAACCCAGTCCCTTCAACGAAGCATCACTATAGATAAAAAACTCACCATTTCTGAAAGGTAGTTCTAAAACTGGAGCATTCACCAATCTTATTTTCAATTCTTGAAAACAATCATCACATTCTTTTGTCCAGATGAACTTAACACCTTTTCGAGTTAACATAGTCATTGGACTAGATAACCTTGAAAAATTTTCAAAAAACCATCGGTAATAACCTGCCAAACCCAGAAAACTAAAAATCTCGATTATATTTGTGTGTCTTGGCCATTCTTCAACAACTTTCATTTTAGAAGGATCAAAAGTTATGCCATTTTTAGAAAAAATGTGACCAAGGAAATAAATTTGATGTAACCAAAACTCAAACTTTCTGAATTTTCCAAAAAGTATCTTTTCTTTTTAAGGTTTTTAAGACAAACCTTAAATGAATTTCATGTTCCTCCTTACATTTTGAATAAAAGAAAATATCATCAATGAACACAACCACAAACTTATCCAAGAACTCATGGAAAATTCTATTCATAAGATCCATGATTACAGCAGGTTCATTGTTTAGCCCAAAAGGCATAACTACAAATTCATAATGGCCATATCTAGTACGAAACACAGTCTCTGGAACGTCTTCTTACATTACTTTCAACTGATGGTACCCCGACCTCAAGTCAATCTCCGAAAAATACTGAGCTCCCTGGAGCTGATCAAACAAATCATCGATATGAGGCAAAGGATACTTATTCTTAATAGTGATGTTATTCAATTCTCTATAATCAAGGCAAATTCTCATTGAACCATATTTTTTTTAACAAACAAGACAAGAGTACCCCATGGTCATGTGCTAGGCTGAATGAAACCTTTATCTAATAACTCATGCAATTGCTTATTTAACTCTAAAAGTTCAATTTGAGCCATTCGATAAGGGGGTTTTGAAATTGGATTAGCATCAGGAACTAAGTCAATAGTAAATTCAACTTCCCGATCAGGTATAATACCAGGCAACACATCAGGAAAAACATCAAGGCACTCATTTACCACTGGCATGTCATTAATCTGAACAGTTCCTCTATTTTCAACAATATGTTCAAGGTAACATTAATTTCTATCTTTTTCCAGTTTTTCGACTTCCTGATATGTTATCAAAAGCAAGGGTTCATTCTTGTACATAAACTGAAAATCATTCTGAAAAGAAACCTCTTTAGTTCTACCGTCAATCTTAGCCTGATAAACAGAAAGCTAATTCATGCCCAAAATAACATCAAACTCTACTAGAGGAAAAACAATAAGGTTTGCAGGTAGATTATTTCCACACAAAAGGGCAGGAATGTTATTATGTTTTCTTTTTGTCTCAACATTTCCTCCAGGTGTTTTTACCATAGGTTCAGTATTCATATCATGAGAAGGAATTCCCAATTTACTAGAAAACTTCTTAGAAATGAAATAATGTGTAGACCCTGAATCAAACAACACATTGACATAATATGAACAAACAAACAGTGTACCTGATACAACTTCATTTGATAGCCCAACATTTGCTGAACTAGTTACAAATGATTTCGCCACCACTTTCTGCTTGTATTCTGGATGCTTTCCTTTGGTTGAGTTCTTTTTTGGACACTCATTCGCATAATGAACCATTTCATTTCACTTAAAACATTTTACTGGCTGTAAATCAAATTTCATCCTACCATTACCCTGATCATTTTCAATGAAATTACAAGCCTTATGTCCCATTTTACCACATCGATAGCACTTACCAGAATTCAAAAGACATTCCCCAGCATGCTTTTTACCACAATTCTCACAAACTGTAAACTTAAATTTCTTACCATCAGTCTTTTTTGAATAGTTCTTCCCCTTTGCCTGCCACCTCGACGTCTTATTTTGTTGTTTGTCAAAGAATACATTATCATCGGAAAACTCCATTTCCACCTTCTCCGCACAACGAACAATTTCTTAATAACTTTTGAACTCACGAGAAGCTAAATCCCTTCGATACTTTGGCTTTAATCTTGAGTAAAAATGGTTGTTGTTACTATTAATATCTCGTATGAAATTTGGAGCATACCTTGCTAGTCGAGTGAATTTTTCTTCATAAGAATCCTCTGAGTCATCCTCCTGCCTCAATTCCAAGAATTGTTTTTCCATCCTAAGACGAACCACCTTAGGAAAATATTTCTCAAGAAACATACCTTTGAATACATCCTAATCGAGAGCATTAATCTCTTCATTATCCCTGATATTTCACCACCGACCACCACTGATCAGCTTCACCTTCAAAACGGTAAACTGCAAGACTAACCTTTTGATGTTCTAAACAACCCATGGCATCAAAAATCTTCTCCAGTTCTTTAATCCATCTTTCAGCTAGCATAGGGTCAGATGATCCTCTGAATGATGGGGGATGTTGCCTCATGAAATGCTCCACTATGGACATGTTCCTCTGTGGTTGATCTGGCTGACCTTGTACATGGATACCACCACCGTTTATCGCCTGAGTCAAGTGTGCCATCACTGCAACAAACTATTCAGTTCTGATTCCGACCATCTCAAGTTGCTTATATGGAAGGTTGTCTTCCTCCTGATGTCGTCCCAACATAGCTGCCCTGTTTTCTCTACGGAAAATATTTCTGAACACAAAAATATCTTAGGCGAAGAAACATGGTAATCTGGAAATGCTATATGATGTCAATATTAACATAAATTACTTTATGGATATTACTTTAACAATACACTAACTCCTAAATTTATCTAAACTGACCATTGATACCAACTATAAGGACCCGTCCTTAAACATTACATAATATTGAATTAAATTAAAAATTCACACTGAGTATCTTTTTAGGTTTTGAGTTTTAGAGAGTTAGGACATAACTATTACATCTCCAAATATTACAAGGTTGAAATTTCTACATAGTTTCCATTTTTTTTTAAATATAAATACTCTTGAAAAAAAAGTCAGGTCTAGTTCCATGTTTTAGACAGCATGACTTTTCCTTGATCTCATCCTTGACCCTATTCATCTTTAGGTCCTCTGAAAACATTTCAAAATGTGGGATGAGCATAAAAGGCTCAGTAAGGGTTATAAAATAATTAATGAAAGCATTTGTTCATAAATACATAAATAAACGTGAACTCTTTTACTTACCTCATGAAATAATAAGATTTATGAAAGACACATTGAAATCATAAATCATAAAGTTAACTTGCGGCATCCATACCATACTTACATTGTAGCTATCACAGCTACATAGAGAGTTACTTTGGAATACCCATCACAGTATATTCCCTAAATCTCTTAGGAGAAACATTCACATTTACCTCCATCACGTTACCCAATGCATTTGAGAGCTATCTCAGGCTCACCCGCCCTAGGTTTATCATGGAACCACCCATATACGTAAATAATTCCCAAGAACCATAACATGATCATAACACATAACAGAAGCATAAAGGAAAGATAAAATTTCCACATTGCAATAATAAAATATCTTTTCAAGATATTGAAATAATAAATCCATTCTCAAAATCATTTTCAATACCAAAATACATAAAAAGAGTATATGGTATTTATTTTTCCTTTTAAAAACATTCTGACTTGTTAAGGAAGCCAAAGATCAAATAATACTCACGGCGGAAAAAAGTCGTTATCACCGCTTACGTTAAAAAACCATTCCTTTTTTTTGGTTTAGTAAAACTCTTCGTATAAAAATATTCCCTTTTAATAAAATGAAAATTCAAAGGGTTTTATACACCTTATAAAATAAAGTAGTGTATAAACCTAAAAATTCCTCAATGAAAGGAGATTGAGACGAAGTCCCTTACCTCATGCCCGACTTGACCTGTTCATTATTTAATATCCTAAATAATAAAATAAAGTTAATTTCTACTTTCTTAAGAACCTTTTTCAAGTTTATTAATCCTTTTATATCACTTATTACCATGTTATAAGCATTATGTAATCATTAGAATTCGTTTTGTTGATATTTGGCACTTGAGTCAAAAATGGGCATCTTATAATTACATGTCGTAAATGTAGTCAAATATCCATTATATATAGAATGATAATAATGATTTAGATTTCATATATATCATATATATCCAGTATATAAATGTACTTATAATATTACATAACATTTGGAGGTAAGAAATGAAATGCACCGTTCATGGAGACAGTAAGACGTACGTACGCATGAACGCTACTTTCATTTCTGTTTCTTATTTTAATGGAATTCAAACATAATGATACAAAGGTATATTATAATTACAGTATAATATCATATATAATATCATTAAATCTATCCTTTATACATCCCATATAAGGCATTAACGAGTCACATCACTTTGAGGGGAAGGTAGTCCGCACTTCCTCAAATGAGATTATCGTATTTACCCACAATGGAAACCATAAAGTTTTGATATAATTGGGAAGTAAAGAAGCATAAAGAAATCATAAACATAATATATATCATATATAAATATAGTTCCATCATAATGGCCACCATGAGAGGCGGTAAGATGTAATTGAACAATCATCATTTCGTGAGGCGTTAGTTTTCCATCCACAGAAACATTATGTTCTTCATCCATTAGATGGAATTGTGTTTAAGTGTAGTTATAATACTTCTCATAACAACATAATAGTATATTGAGGATACTGGTGTTGTTACAAAATAAAGGAAATAAAAAGATCTTAGAGGTTGGAGAAGTAAGATAATAGAAAACAATTTAAGAGAAACTGTCACCTTTAATTTGGGTAACAGTCTTTGGTTTGAACCAAAGTACCAGGAAATTCTGAACCAGGTGTAAGCCTGGTCCCGCAAATTTATTAAAGGAAAAGTACAAGTAAAGTCAGTAGAAAATACAAACACTACATTACATCAAAACCATATGCATCCTTCTCCCCATCTTCAGATAACTCACCACCAGGATCAGCTGACTCCCATTCAGAAGATTCATATTTGCGCATCATCTCAAGGTACATATTTTTCTTCCGAAGCATTTCCTCAGATAACTTCTCCTTGTCCGGCTGTTTCCCACTGAATCCTTTGTCCCTCTTCGGGGACCCTCCCCTTCGCTTGCCACTGTACCCATTTGCAATGACATTTTCTTGTGACCCTACAATCTTGTGTACAGAACTTTTCGCCATTGGTTTGGGTAGATCCGTATAGTCTCTCCTTGGCTTCCTCCTGCTTTGAGTTTTTTCTTTCAGTTCCTTGCTTGGGGTCTCATGAATTCCATTCTTCACAGCATCTTTGTATGATATCTTGATTGTGTCATCCGTGCAGGGACTTTTACCTTTACCACTCAAACTGTCCAGGCCAGCATTGCCTTCTTTCTCTAAAATTTCCTCTACCACTTCCATCTCTTTTGCCTCATTTAATCCAGCATCAGCCAACACTGCAAATTTATTTGTAGAACAACTAAACAGTTCATGAGAATTAACCTGCACCAGGACATCAATTGTATTCTTCTGTTCAGACACCAAATCCACAGGCTTAGAGCTGTCCAGAATCACAGCGCATCCCCTACCCATATACTGTAAGTCAGACTCACCATCCTTCATCTCCCCTTTATCAGGTTGTTCCATTACTTCTTTCCCCTTTCTACTAGCCATATTCATGAAGCTCTCCTTTTCCGGCATTGAATCTTCCATACCTATGTTATTTTCATTTGGCAATTCTCCTGAATGGGTCTCCTGCCCCACACACATTTCTGAAGAAACCTCAACAAGGACCTGGTTATTTATCAAATCACCTACCACTGGGGCCAATCTAATTTCAGAAACCCCTGGATTCAGACCTGTTTGATGCTGAACCATATCATCCACTGCCGGGACCAATCCAGTTTCAGATGCCCCTGGATTCAGAGCTGCATGATTCTGAACCATAGAATCATTGCCAGTATTATTAGGCACACCCGAGTGGGATGCTGGACTCTTCCTTCGGCATTTAACTATTTCATGACCCTGCTTGCAACAGTTGGAACAAAACGGAATCCAAGTTTCATACAAAATTTTTTGAGCGTACCTATATTCTCCTTCCACGATGATCCATACAACCTCTGGCGGAACTATTGAGAGATCCATTTCAACACAGAGTCTCACAGTGGCAGGATTTGACAAAGAAGCAGTTCTTTGATCACAGCAAATAAAACGTCCAATGGAATTACCTATTGAGCGTAGAAGTCCTGGATTTTGAAAAGGGATGGGAAGACCCGGCAACGTCAACCAGATTGCTGAGTTTGGAGAATCATGATTCAAATGATTTTCAAAGGTCCATCGAAGGAGATGGAAACTAAAATCCATCTTACATCGGGACCAAGCCTTTCCCAAATCCTCATCATCCGCAAACAGGATGAGGATTTGTCGCGGTCCAAGAATTCCAACACGCACAAAATTCTTGAGCCCCCATTTTTCATTCACAAACTTATCGAAATCCTCTAACAAAGGACGCCTTATCACAAACCTTGCAATTAGGGCATTATAAAGCAGCGCCGAAGCCTCATTGAATTCCTGTAACATGACTAGAACAACGGGTTGACCGGAGATGCATCCGGGGACCTTCGGGGAGACATTGATAGTCGGAAAGAGGAAACCTGTGTCTAGCGAGGGTTGGAAAGCACCATCACCGCACTTCCCAGAATCAAGCGCAAGAGATGACAATCCCCCTCCCCCCGCCGAGGGAGGAGGGGTCGCGGCAGCCGCCATCGCCAAACCCTAGCTCAGGGTTCGCCATCGGTGGGAGACGCGAGCGAGCGCCATCTTCTGTATTTTGAACCAAAGTACTTATTAAAATTCCTTCTGTCTAAGTTAAGGATTCTAGGAGTAGGAGAGGGATGTAGGTATCTTAATTGGGAAGATTTTGGACGAGTAAAATGGCTTGAGAGGTGTGATTAATTAGATATAAATGGCCTCCTTTTATAAGGGAGAGGAGAGGCTCTTTAGGAAAGTGTGAAAACATTATTTTATTATATAATGATATTCTATTTCTAATGGTCCAAAAATCATTATGGTCGAAGATAATATGACTCATATTCGAAATAAAAGCATCCAATCATAATTCGACATGTTTTGGATAATATTTTAATCATTATAATCTTATTTATTTTAATCAATTAATAATGAGGTAAATACTGCATCATTATTGTGTCATAAATAATTTAATTTATTCGATGTCTAGAAATTATAAAAAAATACATTCATGTAGAAAATCTTCTCATATTTCCAAGGAATATTTATAGTCAAGAATAGTACTTATATATCACCATATAAAAATTAATTACTAAAAGATTTTTGTTAATGTCAATTTTGTCTTTACATTAAATTAATTAATCTAAATTGTCATTTTCACTCCCAAGTGGATCAAAGGGGTCCCAAAATCGAGTCAAAGATGCCCATGGTCGTCCATGACACAACCAATAAGGTTTGGACAAGTTTTAAGGTAATTTAGAATTATTATAATATTCTTTTAACCTTGAATTACCCTATTTACCTTTAACCGGGGTAAATAAAAGTCAAAAGTTAATATTCACCAAAAATTATTTTTATCTTATTGAACCACGTTTTACATCTTTATAACAACCATGTATGTTTTATTTTTGACATTCAATTCACAGGAGTGGTATAATTTCATTTAAATGAAAAAGTCAGTTTTTTTAACTACCACTAAGTGGTCACACTATTCATCAAAAATTGAAGTTTTTCAGAAAAATATCAAAAATTCATCCTAAGCTATATTTGATATTCCGAATTCAGAATTGATGTCTATTTTTCCAAATTCAAAACATATAAGTGGTAGTAATCAATTTAAAAATCAATTCCCGTTGTTAAAACAAATAGCGTGTTTTCAGGAAACAATAACTATCAAAAGATTGGTACTTGTTTATGTCCAATTTCAAAGTGAAATTAATTCTAATGACCAACATTGGCTTAAATGGTAAAAATATATTTCAATTTCACTTTAAGACCAATTATGAAGACAATCTAACCATATAATTAAATTAAATTATAAGGCACTTTTGAATTAAAATACAATATTTTCACTATTCATTAAAAATGAACTTTATTAGAAAAACACCAAAAAAATACCCAAAGTAAAATGTGATGTCCCCATTCTAAAGAAGGATTTTATTTGTTCAATTAGAATGTATTAAAGTTACCAAAACTATATTTAAATATGGTTCGCCATTAAAAGGCGATAAATCGGCTTTTTAATGTAAATTATGCTAAAAATTAGATTCATTCACATTTTAAGCCTATAAATTTTATTGGATAAATGTAAATACATTTAACAAATATTTATAATCATATTGTAGTTAGTTTCATTAATTTCCGCCAATACAACATCTAGGAGTTAACTTCCATTTAAAATAATAATATTATATTATTAGTGTGCAATGTAAGATTCCAAAGAAACCTGTTTTTGCGTATCGGGTACGCTATCGAACATAGCAACCCCTGTAAAGTAAAATTAATATTTAATTCACAAATATTAATAAATATAAAATTTGTCTTATTCTTCATTTACATGGGATACTAAACCCAATGAATCCCAAATTTCATGGGATGGTACATGACATATATAGGAACAAATAATTATTTTGGAGCCAGTGATAATTTGGCCTCCGTGATGACAATTAAGGCATCCCAAATAGAATATCAAAATTTGGGCCAGAATCTATGGCTGAGAATATTTTCCTACTAAATCACACATAACACTCGATTCATAACTCCAAATGGGCCCAGAGTTTATAGGAAGTTAGAAGACATCGGTAGATCCATTTTCTTATTCTATGTCCCTCTCTAATTCGGTCATCTAGAAGGTCATCTCGACGCGTATGTTCGGTGATTGCAAGATGGATGTCACCTCGGGTCAAGAGTGGAAAAGTACAAGTTCCACAAGCTTTCTACCACCCTAGGCCTACCATAATCAAGTGGTATTCTTTGTACTATTAGAGGCTCAACCCAAGGCTCCCAAAATTCCTATTTAAGGTAGTATTGGTGGAGTAGTTTATCATCGTTTGATCTTTCTTTCATTGTAATGTTATGCTACAGTTTTGTTGTCTCAAGTTTCTCTTCCACATGTAAGTTGCTTTAATTCATACTTGTTTGTTAATAAAAGTTCTTCTTATATTATTATTATATTATTCTCCATCTCACATTGATATCGTTTCCTCAATGTGTGAGTTTATTCACACCAACTCTTGTGAAATTATTCACACAAAGTTGGAGTCATCATTTTCGTTTTATTGTTTTCTTTACTTCTTCAATTCCTCCCTCATGAGTCTACTACCCGCTTGCATTGAAACCATAGCATTAATGGAGGGCTAACACACTTATGGGTTGATCCAAGGGAGTAAAAAGTGGCCGGATTTATTTTATTTATCACCCCATTAATGTCTAATCACTTCTTTAATTGAGATTTTTATTTGATGATTTTTAAACTTCATTGTCCTTGTTGAATTGAAGGCTACACACTTCATGTGGTAATAAGAACCTTTACCCTGAAGTGCTAAAATCTTTGATTCCGAAGGTGTATATGTGATTAGTATTAAAGGGTTTAGGTATTAAACCTGTAATTGATGATGTTGATTGATCTTCTTAAATGGACCCATCTCAAATATAAGAAATTTAAATCCTTAAAAAGGGAATTCATCCAATCCACCCCAAGTGATAACATAGGATCAACACATTATCTTAATTTGAATTAACTTAAATATATTATTGATAACTTAAACCCATATAAAATAAACCCAAGTTGGCCACTTCATAGCCAAAAACAATCCACAGAATGTACGTGTCTGTAGGTTACTTCTTAGGTCTCTAAGGATTTGATAACCAGAGCTAAACTACAAAGATCATTCTACCTTAATCTCTTGGGTAACTTTGAGCGTGAATCAAATTTTGGAACCGTTTTCAGGGACCTAAGTAAGTTATCTTAGATTCTAACATCATTTTCTCACCCCAATTTTCTATTCTCATCCCCTATTTCACTAAAATGGAAATCCATTTTGAACAAACCTAACCATGGGAAACCTCTCCCTAAATTGATCACCCCACACCAAGTGTGATGTACAATGATCATCCTAGTTTCTACTGGTGGGATAACCCACAAAATATTGAGACAAAATGTTTTTAACACTTATTCACGACAAAACATTCCAACCTATTATGAGTTCCAATCCAAACAAGGCCAATCTGAACATCCTCATATGGAATTCCAACAACATAGTTATCCTCCTAGAATAGAACATATATCCCAACCCCTTATCCATATTTATCCACATCTATTACTTGAAAAAAAAATTAAAAAAAAGGAGAAAATTAATTTTGAGGTTTCATCTTTGATATTATAACTAAAAAGCATTAAAACATAAGAGGAACACATGCCTACACAAACAACCCCTTTCATAACCTTATGTGAAGTGTCAAGTTTCCCACACACTACTCATGAATTTTCTGAAGATACAACCTCTATATTTGGGATAGATGAATAGGATAAAGGAATTTTTTATGGGTGTTTAAATCAAGAGGAAACTGATTTTTTATATTCGCAAGAGTGAAATTTGACATCATGTATTGAGTCTCATGAATATAACTCCATTGATGATTTTTCAAAAACACAAATCACTAAACCATTAAGAGAAATCACAAACATTGAGTCCATACCCATTCCTAAAACTGATCTTTCCAATTTGGTGGTTGAATCTTTTATTCAAAAGGAACCAATTTTGTTGAGAAATTTGAAAAATGAAACTGAGTTGGATTCAAAATATCAACTTGTGTCTAAATGTCTTATCCAACCCGAGCTAAAAATTATTATCCTTCCCTCCCCCGCTAAAGACACAATTCATAAGTTATAATTGACTTTTCAATTGAAATTCATACTTCTCTTAAAACCAAAAAAGTTGGAATGATCATTGATGTTTTAGGAAAGACTACAGAGGAATCTGGATCAACAATTTCTGATATTCTTTTGATTTTACCACTCATTTTAGAACATAGGTTTGTGTATGACAAAAATTCTAAAAATATAATTAATCTCAACCTAGTAGAATTGGTGAAACATGTGGTACATAAAATGTTGAAAGTTGGTATTGGGTAATTTAGGGGTGTTCAAGTCGAGTTAGGGACGTTAAACAACGCGATGCATGGGAGGCAACCCATGGTTTTCAAGTTTCAAATAATTTTCTTGTTTTAATCAACATTATATTTTAAATAGGATTAATTAATCCTTTTTATATTTGAAATTAAAAAAAATATTGTTGACTTGTTCTTCTATTATGAGTATGGATGGGGATGAAAGGGGAGCACCATATTCATCTGTTTCACGTGGTGTGATCCTTGAATAATTCCATACCCCAAAAATTAAAAAGAAGATAATGTATCATCGGTTTATTTTAATATGTTTATTGGATAAAATAAATAAAAATATAACAATGAGAATAAGGAAAGGTCGTAGGTCGTGGGTCAAACCATGTCACAACCAGCGAAGCCGTGGGGAATCGAACCCGGGATCGAAGGGAGACATGGGCACGCGCTTACCACTGACATACGACTTATTATGCATCATTATTCAATAATTTATATATATATAAACTTATATTTTATTTTTTTTATTATATGAATAAATAAATATATATATATATAGTTTTGTTTTGTTTGTTGTTTGTTTTCCTTTTTCCACTAGGGAACTCTTCGAGTGACATGAAGATCAAAGGAGTAAATTGAAACAGCAAGGACTTAAACTTCAACCACCAAGTGACTTTGTTCCATGTTTATTATTTCAAATTCTTTTTAGAACTCATCTCCTATATCTACACCCCCTTCAAAATTGTATTTTCTTTAAACACTGGGGACAATGTTATTTCATGTTGGGGGGAGATAAAATTACAAAAATACTTTTGTGTAAAAAAATGAATGATTTAAAAAAAAAGTGTGCCTTAATGGAAAGAAATTTTTTTTAACCTTGAACATGGTAATACACATTGAATGCTTTGAAACTAAATATCAAATAATTTAGCATTCCCTGATTTTGATTTTAATCCATGTATAATTTCGTGATTATAGACTTTTGAAAGTGTGGTTGTCTAATGTGAAATTTCATCGTTCATATTTTCCTCCAAAGAAAAAAAAGAACACATCGCACGCCCTTTGGACAGTGGGGTATTAGTTTGAGTTCATGGGGTCCCCCAAATAAATAGCATAGGTTTGGTGATCATTTTAGTTTTAAAATGAGTATTCAATAAAAAAATAAAAAAACAATAACTTTGCACGTAGAGCAATAAAATGGCCTAATGCGTGGCTTTCGGCCGTTAGGGATCGTGACTACATAGTTTTCTGGCCCAGAGTTTGTAATTATATCTCTATTTTTGGTAATTTGAATTTGTTTTTTATTGAGTTAACTTGAGATGATGCCCGAGTATGTGGTCTTCACTTGGTTCCCTAAGGTCTTTGAGCCTGGGAGTCATCAACAAAGTCTCGCTACAGGGGTTTACTCTTTTAAGTGGAATTTCAATTACCATGGAAAAATTGAAAAAACAAAATAAAATAAAATAAAATAAATTTTGAATACTCATCTTAATATTGAAATTTGATTCTACCTAGCACGTCCAACATTTCCCTCTTGTATAAAGATGAACCCCCATGTCTAATGTGATTCACAACACATCATCACTCTTAATTGATATTTGGTGAAATATGGGGATGAATTTGAACAATGTCATTAGCATGGTATTGGGATCTACTTATGAATCTATCATGTATTAAAATATTTTGATGTGTTTCATGGTTGTTTGGTATAAGGGTTTTTGGTGTTCATCGTGTATTAAAATGTTTTTGGAAAAGGGAATTTGAATTTCATATTGTTGAGATACATTTTTCTCAGGAATAGAAAATATCAAGTTGGCTGGTGTGATTAGCCAATAAAAATACATATTTTAATTAAAATTTAATGGTATTAAATTTTCATTTTTTATCTTATAGTCTTGAGTTAGTGGATTTTAATTTTGAACATCCATTCTTATCATTTGTACACTTTATGCCTAATGTACACCAATTTAGGCCCATTGATTCAACTGATTTTAAGGATTTTAATTTTCCATATTTTAATTTGATATTTTGGGAACTATATTTAAACATGAATATTAACATTTTTTATATAGGGATCAATGGATTATTGATAATTGATGATAGAGATATTTGTTGATGAAAGGAAAGAATTCCGGAGAAGGCATATTGGACACCAGCCCACTGATAAGAATGTGGGACCCAAAATACAAATCCAATGAAGACCAAATTTCTTGGGATGCTAAAATTCATATGAAGGAAAAAATAATTATTCAAGAGCTAGTGCTAATTCGGCTTCCATGATGATAATTAAGGTGGCCCCAATAAAATTTCAAAATCTGGGCCAGAATCTGTGGCCCAGAATAGTTTCCTACTAAATCAGACATAAATATAGATTAATAACTCCAAATGGGCCCAACTTTTATAGGCAGTTATGAAACATCATGAGCTCCATTTTATTCTTCTAGGTTCCACTCTAGTTCGGTTATCTAGAAGGTCATTTTGACACGTCTATTCGATGGTTGCAAGCTGGATGCCACCTCGTGTCGAGAGTGGAAAAGTCCAAGTTCCACAAGCTTTCAACCACCCTAGGCCTACCATAGTCAAGTGGGATTCTTTGTACTATTGGAGGCTCGACCCAAGTCTACCAAAATTATTATTTAAGTCATTGGTGGTGGAATAGTTTATCATCTTTTGAGATTTCTTTCATTGTAACGTTATGCTGCTATTTAGTTGTCTCAAGATTGTCTTCCACATGTATGTTTCTTTAATTCATCCTTGTTTCTTAATAAAAATTCTCCACATATTATTATTATGTTCTTATCAATCTCAATTTTGAACCGTTACCTCAAAGTGTGAATTTATTCACACCAACCCTTTTGAAATTATTCACACAACGGTGGAGTGATCATTTTTTTTTATTATTTTTTTACTTCTTCAATTCCTCCCCCCTGAGTCTACTTCCCGCATCCATTTAAATAATAGCATAAATGGAGGGCTAACCCACTTATGGTTTGATCCAAGGGAGTATCAACGGTCTGTATTGGATGTTATTTATCACCCCCATTAATTTCTAATCACTTCTTTAATTGAGATTTTTATTTGATGATTTTTAAACTCCATTGTCGATGTTGAATTTAAGGCCACACACTTCAAGTGCTAATACGAACCATTACCTTGAGGTGCTCAAAATTTTGATCCTTAAAGTGTATAGGTGATTAGTATTAAAGTTTTTATGTATTAAACCAGTAAGTGATGATGTTTTTTGATCTTCTTAAATGGACCCATCTCAAATATAATAAATTGAAATCATTAAAAATAGAATTCATCCAATCCACCCCAAGTGATAACCTAGGATCAACTCATTATCTTAATTTGAATTAACATAAATATATCAGTGATACCTTAAACCCATCTAAAATCAACCAAACTTGGCCACTTCATATCAAAAAAATCCAAATAATGTACGTGTCTGTAGGTTACTTCTTAGGTCTCTGAGGATTCGACAACCCAAACTAAACTACAAGGACCGTTCTACATTAATCTCTTGGGTAAATTTGAGCGTGAATCAAGCATTTTTTTTGAATTTTTCCTTTTTTGAAATAAATACATTTCGTTTTATTTTTTAAATTTTGAATCATATAAAAATTATTTTTAAAAAAATATATATGAGATATATTTTATTAATTTATGTTTTTATAGATAATTTGATAATTAAATAATTGAATTCATATAATTATAATATATTTCATGGTGTTTCATTTTTTTTATAATTTTTTTTTATATTGTGTGATTTTAAATGATTATTGATTTAAAATGTAAACTTAATTATGTTTTTATGCTTTATTTATTTTTTATTATTTATAATTTTTTTTGTTAAAATATTTTCTGGGTGAATATCAAGTGGTTTATATAAATTTTTATAATATAAATATGTTAAATTATTATTATTAATATATCTAATAAATATCATAGAAGAGTCAACTACAAGATTTATGGTGTGGTTGTGAGTCAAAATTGTACTCGATCATGCTTCATTTTCACATGACCACTGTGATAGATGGGTTTTTTCAAATACTCACTTTAAAACTGATATCTATCATTTTTTATCTATAATTATGGGAAAGTATATCTAATACCCCTAACTATACGGTTTAATGGTTTTAGTGTATTAAAAAACTTAACGATGATTTTTTATCTTGACTTGAGAATTATCAAAGCACACACCAAATTATCAGCAATTTATATATTGATTTCTTGTGAGTTAGTGTGACTATATTTATTGTGATTATGTTTTGTTTATGTGCACTATAATATCTCAAAATCCACATCCATGTGTCTCATGCGCATTCTAATGATGATTTTGATCACCCTTTATATATTCAAGTGGTCGTTGACCCTTTTGGATATATAATATTTCAATTGGGTACTAGTGTAGAGAGTTTGATATATGAGAATCAGGATATTTAGTTGGTTTCTTGACATATCTATAAAGATAATTACACATTTTATTTATTTCATTTTCTTAGGGTTTGGCTATGAAATTTTTACTCTAGTTTATGTAACACAGTTTAATCATTGTTTAATTTATTCATGTTTTTTGATATTTCCACAATCATGTAGGATGTTACTTTGATGATTTAATTTTTTTATGTGAATAAATATTTTATATGAAGGATTAATGTTATTATTATTTTTTATTCTGGAGCTTTTACTTGGTTTTTTGTTTCCATGTGGAAATAAGAGTATAAAATGTATATTCCTTTTAGATCTATATGAAATTGAAACTGCAATATCCCTACTTCTTCAAAGAGGTATGTATACTTAATTTACTGTAAAAAATCATTTTATGCTTGTAATGTTCTTATGTGGTTAAGGAGTGATTCGGGAGTGTCTGAGGTTCGTTTGGAGCCTAAAGCTCCAAATTTTGGTGAGTCATACTGAGCCACATGGTCAGCACATGTGTTAATCGTGGTACTAAATCATATAGGTGCAACAATAAACTGGAGGGGTGTGCAAAGTTAGTTATAACCATGCACCTCAGGCTGCCCAGTCATGCAAGGATTTCCAATGGGTTGGAAGTGGCATCATGGTTTGTCCAAACCGTATGCCCAAGGATGCACCGATAGTGACACTTAACTAGTATAGGTGCATGGTTAGGAACACAGTTTTAAAAACCATCCACCCCCTTAAAAACTAGGTAAAATGACTATTTTCCCTTTCTTCCTTAAAAAATCATAACTCATCTTCTTACTCCCTCTCTAGTTGTCGACTGCATGGGAGATTCCTCCTCCCCTATTATTTAGTCTTTGAGCCTCTTCTCCATATGAGCTCCAATTTCATCATTATCAATTGTGTTGGATATGTATCAGTAATATCTTCACTCCTACTTCCTTTACTGGTTAATATTTCCACCTTTGGTGTTATTTTGGTGCACGATAATATGTCCTATCTTTAGTGAATTCGTCAATTTTTCTAATTTTGCCTATTCTACTTCAATTCCGAAGCTTATAGCAGATGAGGGATTATCAACAAACCTATGGTAGGTGGTCTAGTACTTTTCCCTAAAACCAAGTCATTTTAAAACATGTGTTTTTGTTCCACACACCGGACTTTCTGAGTATTTCCTTAAAATTATTATATTCCTTATTATAAATTTTTATCCATTATACAAATGCCTCATATACCCTTTTTATGGTCTAAGGTCCCTCACATTGAAAAGTTTCACCCCTTAGGGTGTGCTCATGAAATTGACCTTGAATTATTAAATGTTCATATGAAAAAACAGCCCTATAAGTTGTCTTGGCTTGATACCTAAATGAAATGACTACCTTGAATTAGATATACCACTTCGTCCGATTCCCATATGAATAAGTATTGTTCCCCTTAGCTAAATGGAGGGTTAAATGAATTGTCATTCATCCTTGGATTATATTAAAGTATGATCAACCCTTATTTTAGAAATTTGATTTATGAGCATGGTTTCCTATATATTTATGATTCTCAGGAAAGGAGGTCCATATATTTGTAATCCTCGGGCATGGTGTCCCATATATGTGTGATATACATACATAGAGTCCCATGTAAATGTGAAATACATGCATGCCATCCCATGTAAATATACAAGCATGGATTCCCATGTAAATGTGATATACGGGCATAACGTCATGTGTAAATGTTATATACACAAATGGAGTCCCAAATGAAATGTGATATATGGAAATAACGTCCCAAATTACATATAATAACTCAGGATAGTTTCCCATATTATGATACATGGGCATGGATAACCATTTAATTCATGACACTCGGTCATGGAATCCCCTAACAAACTATGAGACTAATACTACTATCCATGGATGCTTGAGTTACACCTCGAATCCTTTATAGTAGTAGTATTTTTAAATATGGATATAAACTTCAGTACACTTATAGGCCACATATATATATACATATCTTTACATATATACACACACACACATATAGTCACTTGTTTAGTGATCTCTCGGCTCAGTCCGAAGTAGGTACTGTTATCCTAATGTCCTTTAGGAACCAGTGATGACCCGTTTATAATTTATATTTCATCTTAAATTTTTATAAATTAACAATTTCCATTTTATATGAATTAAAAATATTTTACTATAAATTATAGGTGGTGGCCTGCTGAGAATATCTCACACCCTGTTTGGGCCACTGATTGGTACCCGAATAGCTCTTATGGATGCATTAAGGGATAAATAGAAGTGTCTAGTTGGGATTCTTGATTGTCTACTTAGGATGGAGTACAGGAGAAAAGGACCAAGATTATTCTCATGATGGTAGTGGAGATAGTTTTTATCCTTATTTTATATTTATATAGCATTATGTATATTCTTGTACCCATGTTCCCTTTTTTATATCATGTGATATGAGCAACAATTTGTATATTACATCGATTCTACTTCATGAGTTTATTATATCTAGATGATTTATTATTCCTCTGATGGTTATTTATTACTATTTAAAATAAATAGAATTATTTTATACAATTGTGTTTCACTCAAGACATGAGAGTATAGTCTCCTTATCATACCATCATAGACCCTCGCTTTTAATGGAAAGCCTTTGGCATACAAAGAGGATCTCTTGAGACCATGTGGCCAACTGGATTTGGTAACTTATGAGTGAACCAGATCTGGGATTCTATAAATTAGAATCATATCTTTCTCCTTTTTTCATACTATTTGGGTATTATATAGGATACTAGAAATGTTTTGAAATTTGATAATGATATTGTTCCTATGAGTAGCTAACCCAAGTATAGGGTGATTCCAAATTACCTGATTCGGGATAATGTTGTTTTGGTTTGTGCCTATTAAAATTGTACTAATTTAATTATTGGATAATGCACATAACTTATGAGGTTTTTATTGTTATTATTGTGATTTATTATCCTTTAACTTACCCCAATAAGGCAAGGAGGTATCATATGATTCATCATTGTAAGAAATTGAGGATTCATATGTCATACATTATTCCATGCCATATAGGGGTATATTTTTTCTTTCATTACCTTCTTTTTCTATGTTTGTTGTAGGTTCCTTGACAATTTCATTTCAAAAAATACTAATGCTTCTTTCAGGGATAAAATAATTGGATAAATTAAAGTGGTTTCATCAACCTAAATGTTTTCCCCTATAGATTGATGGTGGAACTTTAATTAACCAATTCTTCCATGTTTTATCCATGGAAAACTGGTTCCAAGGGATGAAACATTAGATGGTTTTGATTACAAGAATTATAATTTGAGTTTATTAAACATTTAGTTTTATAAATTGGGAATCGTAATTCATTTTATCAAATCATTTTATATGACTTATTGCATCATGATGCCAGATGTAAGGTTTAGGTCATTGTTACATGATGTTCTAACTGAAACTTATTAATTGTATTCCTTAAGATCTTGGATATGGCGACACATTTATTTTGAATGTGATATCAATATATATGCGGATGAGTATGAACATAAAAATAATTTAAAATCATAAATGAAATGGTTATCATAAAATGGGGATGATAATTGAAAATTAAAGGGTGTTTTCTTATATACCATTCAATTGAAACTCTATATACCTGGACATATACTATATCATGTGAGACCATGACCCTATCTCAACCCTATTAGTGGGATTTAGGAAGTGTATCTTGTAATCCTTTTGATGTTTCTTTTCACATAAACCTAGCTCTAAGAGTAGGTAAAGTGGTGTGACTCATTTATTGGAAGGTTATGCACCTATCCTATTATGATATATTTGATCCTATCTAGTTTTGAAACCAATATGAGATATGTTTTTGGAAATTGTAAAGTTATTTCACCTTAACTTCTTCAAGTCATGCACTAGGAAGGTGGCGACGATCATGCTCTGGAGGTGGTGGGACCTGAGCCACCAGAATTACCTCCAGTAGTGCCACTTAAGTTACCTCCCATTTTTCCTAATATGGGCATCAATGCTTAGTTTAGAGATATATAACTATGATTTGTACAGTCTATTCAAATAGATTTGTGTCATATCCCTCCTATGTTAGAGTTGACATGATAATTTTAGTAGTATAATCTACTTACCTTCTCGAATAAAGGTGGACCTCAGGCTGCTGTCTAGTGGAAAGAGGATATGCTATCAATATTAGAGTATCTGGAGACAACTCTAGAGAGGAGAATCAATATTGTGAAAAATATGCTTCATGATTCTTCCAAGCATTGGTGGGGCGTGATTATCCAGGCTGGTCATCATAAGGTTATGATTTGAGTGGAATTCCAAATGACCTTCTATGATTATTTATTTCCACAAATTCTAAGAGTGGACTATGCTATTTAATTTATGCATATACATAAGGGTGCTATATCTATAATGTAATATTTGTCTCATTTCACCAAACTTTAATTATTTTCACCAACACTTGTTGGTGATAAGTTGATGACAGTGAGATGTTTTGATAATGGTATTTTATATGCTATTTGAACTCATGTAAATGTTTTTTGATTGACAACCATTTCTTATAAAGTGAATTATTCCCTCGTCATTGAGTGGAACCAGATGGTAACTAACGGTGTGGTCTATGGTGGTTATGTATTGATATAGGGAGTTAGTTATTTCAGTGGACGGAAGATTCACTTTGAATGTGTATGCAGGGTCAGCAGTGGTCAAATGACACCTACTTATAATTACATAGAGTGAAACTAGTGTGGAAATCTAGGGGATAAGAATCCCCAATGTCTTAGAGATACAATTGAATGCTGAAGCTATGGAAGTTTGGGGTATATTCAGAGTTTCTGTAGGACTCTTCTATCTATTCCTAATGAGAGAGGATCTATATTAGTTCTATATTTGGGATCAAGATCTGTAGAAACTTTCCAAGTGGGTATATGAGGTAATAATATTTGATTAGGATGAGTAGGTGTTTGTGGTCGAGGTAGCTAGGATTTATTATTTCAATACCAATTTACCAGTCCTTCCCAAGGTATCCAGGTTATATATCATTGTCTCAGATCTTTCCATATCTATGTAATGTAGATTAATCAAGGGGAGTGTAGTGTTGGGACTTATACATTTATAGGTATTATTCTAGTAGTCACTACTTTATTATCTTCCTTATTTAGTATAGGCACATCACACTCTTTTATATCTATGATAATTATGGAAATTTTGGGCCTAGATAAAGAGTAATTTTGTTGAGTGATGACTAAAGATACACCATTGGGGATCCGATCAGAGAGTGTGCACCGGTTCTAGGAATCCCCCTTGAGATTGGTGGTTGTAATTTTGTATGGAACCTCTTTATCCTCAAGATGACATGTTTTGATGCCATACTCAGAATGGGCTAGTTGGAATCATATTGTTACCATGTTGATTACAATCTCCATATGGTGTTCTTTAAATCACCTAAGGGAGGTACCTATATTTAAAATGGAAAGTGGGATGTTTAGACGAGTTGAGATGAACATGAGCATCATGGTAAGGGAAGAGTGATAGCCTAGATATCTAATCTCTTTAAGAAAAAATATAGAATTTTGTGTATGGAATTACCTACTATTGTAAATAATTTTAGGGATGTTTTACCTGATGAATATTTGAGATTACCTCATATAAGAAATGTGGATTTCACAATTGATCTAGTTCCAAGAGAGTCAATTTTTCACTCCTCCTTGCAGTATGTCACCCAATGAGCTCCAAAAACTCAAGAATTAGTTGGATTATTTAGAAGATAATGGTTTTATAAAACCCAATACTTATCCATGTGGTTCACCGGTCCTTATCGTTAATAGAGTGGATGGTACCCTTAGATTATGCATGGATTACTAGAAATTGAATTATCTTACGATAAAGAATTGGTATCCCTTACCTCGTATAGATGAAATATTCTACCATCTACAAGGAACAAGGTTTTTCACTAAGATTGATTTGAGTTCGGGCTACCATTAGGTTCATGTTAGGCTATTAGACATACCATATACAACATTCTAGAGCAGATGTGGCTTGTATGAGTATCTGGTTATGTTGTTCGGTCTTACAAATGCACCAACAACTTTCATGGATCTAATGAATCAGGTTTCTTACTCTTATGGAACCATATATAATAAAAGATCACCAAATTCCACTTTTGGTTCAATAAGTTTCACTTAATAGGTCACATAATGTCATAGACATCAGTATCTTTTGTCTCAAAGAAGGCGATATTTTTTGTTTCTTGGGATCATCCAAAGAACTTTTTACATATTAAGTTTCTTAGGGATGGTTAACTATTATAAATGTTTCACTCATTACTTCTCATTCCTAGAAGTTCCTCTCATGGGATTGACTAAGAAGGTTGTGAATTTATTATGTTATGAATCATACAAGAGATAATTTCATGAGTTGAAGGATGATTGACTTTAGTTTCAATTTGATTCAGACAAAGTTGGGTAGAATCTATACAGTTTATTTTGATGTGTGAGGAATTTGTCAAGGATCAGTTCTGATGTAAAGAGATCAAGTTATAGTTCATGGATCCCATTATCTTATATTTCATGAGTTTAATTACCATGTGGAGGACCTTGATTAGTCATTTATGGTTCATGCTTACGTTTTTTGAGGAATTATGTATTGGGATAGTGGTTTGTCATTTACAGTATCCAAAAAAGTCTCAAATATATTAATACATAACATGAATTGAATCTCAGGTAGTGTGGGTTGCTATAATACCTTTAGTAATTTTACATTAATCTCACTTATACACCCAAAATTTTAAATTATGTAGCTAACTCTCTGAACTATAAGTCATAGATATAGGTCATAAAAGAGGCTAATAGTGAGTGGCAGTTGATTGCCATTTTTATGAGATACACCTGGAGGTTCAAGAATATCATAGTATGCCTCTTTTAGCTTATTTAGTAGTGAAATAATCCCATATGGAATGGTTAAATATGATACATATTTCAAATCCCTAGGTATTATTCCTATGGGTGAGAGTCTCAGGTGAGTACCCACCACCAAGTTGGGTTATCGATGTGGATGAGATCCCACACTTTCATAGATGTGTTTGGGTACCTGAAGAAAAATAGGAAGAATTGATGTGGGAATAACATTCCATTATTTGTGATGTGTACAATGGTATTACTAAGATTTACTGAGATGTATGTCATCAGTATTGGAGTCCAGGTATGAAGAGATAGATTTCAGTTTTTATCACATGGTGTTCCACCTATCAGAAGGTGATGGTGGAGAATCAGTGGCCTACTATAATTATATATCCTCTATCTATTTTAATGTAGAAATGAGACAAAATCTCCATGGATTTCACAATGGTCTTTTAGATATCCCTTTGAGGCAGTGACACAGTATGGGTGGGTGATTGTTGATATGTTGACCAAAGTCATACAATTTATGCCTATTAAGGAAAAAATTTTAGTAGACGATATTGGGAGGCTTCATATTTGAAAGATCATATGAATTCATGGTGTTATCTAGTCTATCATATTAGATTTAGATTCATGGTTTAAATTGAAGTTATAGAAGTTTTTGAATAAGGAATCAGGATCATTGGTCCTTTTTAGTATTGGATACCACCCTCAAACTATTGGTAATTCAGATTGTATGATACAGGTGTTAGAGGACATGATCCGAGAATGTGTCCTTGATATAGGATGTTCTTGGGAAACAATATATCACTCATCAAGTTTTATTAAAATAAAATCTTTCATTAAACTATTTTAATGTATCCCTATAGGGTCATATATAGTAGGTTATGTCGATCACCCCTATACTGCTTAGAGGTAGGTGAGGCAGTGCTACTGGGACCTCACCTCATTCAAGAGACATTATAACATGTACATCTTATTCAGAAATGTATATCTATTTCTCATTCAAAGAATAATACTTATACCTATCATCATATGTGGCCTATAGAGTTCAAGGTGGGGCATCAGGTCCTTCTACGAGTTTCACATAGATTTGGACATATGTAAATTTCGATACATAGCATGTTTTCATATCGTTATGTAAATTCTTTCGATATCTTTTAGAGTTTCAAGCTAGTATCCTATCAGTTAGCCTTTACCTCAAAGGTATCAGGCCACACATGATGTTTTCCATATATCTCATCTTCACAATTAAATTTCATACCCATATCATTCATTTTATCCTAAGGTTATTTAGTTAAAGGAATTTGCATCTTTTGATAAGAAGCCTATATGTGTCATTGATTAGAGGATGAAGTATCTCTGAGGTAGGTCAGTCCATATGGTATGGGTGTTATAGAATCATGTCTATATACAGGATGAAACCTATGAGTGAGAGACTAAGATTAGTGCTCAGTGGATGGAAATTTTATAATATGATGTTCTACCATCCTTGGAAATGAAACTCGGGGACAATATTTTTATGGTGGCAAGGTTGTAACATCCTTATTTTCTTAAGATGTATGGATACATGAATTACTATAAAAATTCTCTTATTTTATTCTAGAAATTTGTTTAAGGGGCTAAGGAGAAGTTTGGGAGGGTCTGAGTCTCATTCGGATCCGAGAGCATAAAATTTTGGGGAGATGGATTGAGTCACATAGTTAGCACATGATGGGTTATAACCATGTGACTAAACTATGTGGGTAATTCAGTAAACTAAATAGGTGGGCATGGTTATTTATAATTGTCCCTCTCAGGTTGTATGGTCATTTTGGGATTTCAAAAGGGTGGGAAGGGGCACACGGTTTGTAAAAATTGTGCACTCTAGGTCACACCCTCACTGACACTTAACCAATATTAGTGAATGTTTAGGAGCACGGTTCAGAAAACCACGTGGATAAACCATGTTATCCATTAAAAATTGTGTAAAATGACCTTTTTCACATTTTCCTTAAAAATTAAAAACCACTCTTCTTCCTCTTTCTTCTCCATAAGTCAGCCATGTGGGAGCATTCTCCGCTCATATTCCTTAGTCTTTGAGCCTTCATCTCCATTTGAAATCTGATTTCAACGTCATTATTTCATTAGGTTGCTTATTGTTAAGATATTCACTCCTAATTCCTTTCCCTTTTAATCTCACAAACTTTGAAATTATTTTGGTTTGAGTTAATATGCCCTATTTTGAGAGAATTTATCTATATTTCAAATTTATCTCATTATACTTTGAATCTAAATTCAACAACGGATGAGGGCATGTCTACCAACCTAAGTTAGGTGGTATAGTACTTTTTCCTTTAAAATGAGTCATTTTATAACATGCGTGGTTGTTCCTCACACCAGACATTCCCCGAATCTCCTTAAAATTAATATGTTCCTTATTATAAATTGTCAGAAATGTCAAAAATTCCCTATATTCCCTTGTTTATGGTTTGAGGTCCCTCACCTCGATAAGTGCAACCCCTTAGGGTGTTCTAATGTAATTTCCATCAAATTATTAAATGTTTATTTGGCCAAGACTCCTTCTAACTGGTCTTGTATTAAGGTCTAAATAAAACAACTACCTTTAATTAGATGAGAGTGATTGGTATGACCACTTCACATGATTCCCATATGAATAAGGGTTGTTTCCTTAATGTTAGGTCAAATTAATTTTAATTCATCCTTGTATTGTATTAAATCATAACTATCCCTTATTTTAGAAATGATATTTATGGGAATAGTGTCCCATATATATATGGTAATTGGGAAAGGAAACCCAAATAATTATGATCCTCATGCATGGCATCCCATATATGTGTGATATATGGGCAAGGAGTCCCATGTAAATGTGAAATATGATCATGGTGTCCAATGTAAATATATAGCCATTGAGTCTCATGTAAATGTGATATACGGGCATGGGATCCCATACAAATGTAATATACAGGCATAGAATCCCAAATGAAATTTGATGTACGAGTATGGAGTCCAAAATTAGATATGATAATTGGAAATGGTGTCCCATATTGTGATCCATGGGCATCGTGACCCATTTGATTTATGAAACCCAAGAATGGTGTCACTTGACATACTGTGAGCCTAATAATACTATCCATGGATGCCTAATTTATTCCTTGATCCCTAGATAATATTGCTATCTATATATATAGCTATAAATTTCACTATTCAAATAGACTATATATATATATATATCTACCTATACATATATATAAATACATACAGTCACTTTTTTAGAGATATTCCATCTTAGGATGAAGTAGGTAATGTCATCCTGATTTCTATTTAGAACCAAAGCTGACCCATTTACAGTTTATATTTTTTCTTACGTTGTAATACATGAAAACTAATCATTTTATATGCAGCATATGAATTTTACTAGAATTATTTGGTAGTAGACTACTGATTATATCTCACACACTGTTTGGGCCACCAGTTTGTGCTTGAACAAATCTTATGGATATAGGGAGGGACAAAAGGAATCATTTGGTTATGGATGACTGATTGTCTGCCTAGGACGGAGTATGGGACTTGAGGGCCGGTCTTGTTCTTGTTATTCTAGTGTGTATAGTTTTTTTAAAAAAATATTTTTATATAGCATGGTTTATACAAATGAACCCTTGTTACCTTTATGTATATCATAGTAAATGAACATCATTTGTATATAACATATCTTCTACTTTTCCTATTTATTATATTTGGATGGTTTATTATTACACTGCTAGTTATTTATTATTCTCTATACTACTTACCATTACTTAATACCATTATGATACACACTAATCAAGAGGGTATAGTCTCTCCACCATACCATCATATACCCTCACTTTAATTCGCTAACCTCTAACATTCGTGGAGGTTTACTTGGGGCCATGTGTCCAACTGGGTTCAGTTACTTATGAGCGGATTATAATTGGGATTCTATATACACACCATGGTTTGGAGTTGGATAATCAATTTTATATCATGGTTGTTGGTTGGGATCATGTCCTTTATAAGTGTAGATTATCCCCAAACAAAAAATCTTCCAAATATCAATCCTAAATATGTCAATAAAATTATACACAATACTGACATTCCATTAAATTCATAATTAATATTCTTGATAAAAAAATATAATTATTTAATTAAACATATATTTTTATAACTTTTTATTTTAAAATATAATCATGCATAATGAAAAAATTATTATATTTAATTAATTTCAAATAAATAATGTTATAGTGTAATTACCCATCACATAAAGGCTGAAAACTCACTAATACATCAATCCCCCCTATCAATCACCTCCAGAATATATTTTTCGTTATTATGATATTATAAGAAAAACATTACTTATTAAATTTCAATCTAATATTCCTGGCTTCATTTTCAGAACCATTTATATACACTTTAATTATTATTTTTTAAAAATACGTGCAATTAAGGCTATGATTAAACTTAATTTATTTCTCCTATCCTTGAAATTAGTTCATGTAATGTCTATTATAAAAAATGATGGTTAAAAATGTTTTTATGATAATTTCAATTGTATTTCTAGAATATTTCAATTATTTCAAGTTTTATAAATAAAAAACTTGTATAAATTTTTTATAATATCCACTTATAGTCTACATTATTTTATTCTAATTTTTAAAATTTTTAATAAAAGAATGAGAATCCTATATGACCATGTCTCCAAGACCAAGGAATTCATTTCTAACTCAAATAAATACATAAATCCCTACCCAAAAACATAGTGTAACTATTTTCCAAATGTTTTTCAAGTTGATATATATAAATGTATAATGATCCTAAAATTTATTAATGTAATGATCATAAATTAATTCAATGAGAAAATATTTCCAAGTTTATTTAACCTATATATCATTAATTTTATGGAAACTTATCATTAGAATCTCTTTTATTATTTACATTCTTTTTGGAATTTATAATAAATATTTTGGGGATTTTGATTGTTTATAATAAAAAAAATATTATCCTTTCAACTAAAACAATACAAAATGTTTGAGGGTTTTGAAACATTTTTTTATAGAAAAATGGTATTTAAATGATTTCAAAACTCTAATCTGTGGATTATGCAGTGAATTAGTGTGTAAAAAATATTCTTTTTGAATACCCCATTCATGAATATTTTTATTTTATTATAATAAACCTTAAAATTTACAATAAAAACCATCCATGAGTAAAAAACTGAATGTATTGAAAAAAGAATATAAATATTTTTTCATGGTTCATAATACCAAAATCATACACACTTATAATCTCTAATATACCTGAATCATTATCATACTCTTTTTATTACATGTTTAGAATCAATTCATTATAAATTCCAATGTATTTTCTCTCTTCTCATATCTATAAACACTACATCAATAAATGTTTTGTTATGTTATTGGTACACATTACATAAAATCAAATGATCATTGTAAATAAAAGGACCAAACCATTGAACTTTGGTCTCTTTATCTTCATAAATATATAATATTTGTGTCTATAATCATTATATTTCTAGTTCGTCAAGAACATGAATTTATTAAAATAATCTTTAAGATTCTATATGTGATTATTTATTTATAACACAAAAATTCAGTCCCTAAATTTCTGCTTTATATGTTATTTTTTCTTAATTATCTTCCATATTAGTTATAATCGTTGCTTCAGTTATCAAAATTGACACCAATGGATTTGATATTTTATTTAATTTGTTATTAATTGATATTCCTCTAGGTTAGATAACCATTAATGGATATAAAAAATAAAATATGTATAAAATGATCCACCATTAAATTATCCAATGTTTTTTTAAAATAATTAGAATAATAATATTCAATTAAATCTATTATATACAAAACTAGGTGATGTTTTCCTCACTATGATATGATTTATTCTGTTAATAAATTACTTCAAAATTCCTTTTTCATAAATATGATGATATCTAATTATTATTATACACTTATTTGTTTTAAAATATTTTATATATATATACCATGACAATTTTTACAATTTCTATGAAATGTTTCTTTAATATTTATCCTTAATACATTTGATTTATGAAACTTATTATTAAAAATAAAATCAATTTCATCTTAATGTAAATTAATTTTGAAAACCCCACATCACCAATATATTACATTTATTCAAGGCCATATAATACAAGGATTTTGAAAATTTCCATCAACATAATGTAGTATTTTATTTGATATCATGGAATATAAATAAAATATACAATGATATAAAAATTTACATTATAAAAATATATTATTTTTTTTGTATTAAAAATTTTTATTAATGTTTTTTCTTTTCAATATTAACATGACGTAACTTTTCAATCTTCTCCCATTTCACTCAAAATCTAGATTATCTTCTAAAAAATCGTTGAGAAAAAATATATTTTTCTTATATATTATAATATTCTCTTCAATGTTATGGTAGTTCTAAAATAATATTCCAAAATATTCTTTTACCTTTAAAATATCAACCTAATTTTCCTCTATTAAACACATGACCATGACATGGTTTTTGGTAATATGGAATAACTTTATACATTCATCACTATTAAACTTTTTTAAATTTGATAAAATCACCATGATTATGATTTACATCCTAACCAACACTAAAACACCATAACAAGTAACACCATGATTTTATTTTATAAATTACACAAAACTAAAATACCACTATCATAATATAAATATCTAAAAACAATCATGTAATATTAAAAATTTTCATTTAAGCTCAATGGTGTCAACATTATTCCCCATTTAGTCTATTAGAAATTTCAAATTCATAATAAAACTAAATATTCAAAATCATCTCATTTTTCAAATATCTAGAGGATTTTGAATTTTTTATCTCTAAACTTACATGGTTAATGGTATTTTTAGGATAAAATTGTGAGTAAAAATCATGTTTCCATCAAAATATAATCTCAACATCCCTTATAATTAAGTAATATTCCTTTTCCTAGTTCCTCAAAGATCACATATTATTACTTTTTAATGATCATCGGTGTATTACACATGGACTAACATCCCCACAATATATATTTCTAAAATTTTCTTTTCTATAAATTTCTTCCCCATTGATATTAAACATAAATGGTATCTACATCCAATATAATTCAACAGACATGAGAATATATTTAAAATAATAAAATAATATGTGGAGAGAAAATTTTATAAAAATTATTTATCATAGAGAGGTGTGTGAACTCTTATATTCAATTAATTTTTCCAAATCTCAGTATTACTAGTGGGTTTTGGAAGATATCATATAATTTTTTATTCATTATAAGATAATTTAAGTTTAAAAATAATTTTCTACCATTTATTTACAAATTGATAATTAATTTTAGTATGATAAGTATAATAATTCTATAACCAACACTTCTTAAAGTCATTTACACTATGTTTTCATATAAAATAACCATTAAAATTATCACTTTTTCAATGAGCTCCTCTAACCATTTCTTTGGTCAAATTAATTTCATACATTCCATCATTATAATAATATAAAATCTGTCAATATTACCACTAGAAGCACTCTCTTAATTTAATATCAAATGTCTTGAAAATTTATCACACATATAATGTAATCATTCAATTTGTTATTTTTAACAACATCTATAAAACTATCCACTTCACTAAATAGAAATAATTATTCTATTTTTCATGTTATATACTCTAATAAAAAATCTACAATTCCATTGACATTCATCATTATTATCATAACTTCAATTATATGTTTTATCTTTATGTTTCTCTAAAAATGTAAAAAATTGATTCAAATAATTTTTTTTGTCAAGTAATGAATATATAAAAAAATTATTCAAAAACAATTTGGATAAACTAAAATTAATTTTTTTTGTATTAATTATTCCAAAAATAATGTATGTAAAAAAAATATGATCATTACATCTCAAAGTAATTTAACAAGTAGATAATGTATTTTACATGAGAGATAACATTATACTAATTTTTTATTAACGTTCATTAAATTAGGACCTCATTATGTTTCAAAAATATTATGATGTCTAGATCCTAATTTTTAAAATTTTTATGTAACTAATAGAGATTAGTATAATGAAAAGGTTTTTATTTGTGTTCTTTTTAAATATATAATGATTATAACCAGCTCATTTAAATTCCATTTTATTTTATAAAAGATAAAATACCATATATAATGCATGAGGTTCTTCATTAAATCTATAAAAATAAACAAATAAGAATAATACCTTCTATACTTTTTTATCAAGTTGAAATACATTTGTGTTCAATGTAAACATCCTCTTTGATCACTATGTTAAATAATAATAATTTCAAAAATATCTAATGACTTTCAAATATTATTTGGATTTCCACATATAGATACAATATGGTTTTATAAAGTCTTTTAACCAGTGAAAAATTATCATCACCATTATTTATATTAATTTTAGTACAAACCTTGAAAATAACTCTGTCCTTAATTATCACCAATTATTAATGTTTATAAAAAAATTATTGACTACCTATTTTATTCAATATTATTGTTTTCATATGGTATCTTTATAATCTCCTAGGATTTTTGTTCAATTTGATTTATCTCATCATTAATTGAAATAATCCATTATTTTAATTTTAAACCTTCTTCATATGTTCATTAATCTAATTAAGATAGTAATATTTTCCAATAAATATTAATAATTCTTAGAGGTTTGTATGGGGCCTTTTCTATTACTAATATTACGTGATTCATCCAATTTACTATTTTTTATTTTTTTAAAATTCTATTGATCACATCGTCTCCTTATTAACCCTACAAGTCAAATATTGATTAATACTTATATTCATTTGTTTGAGGTGAATCAATTTTGGAATAATATTCTAAAACATCATTGTGAACTTCTTCTGGGTTTTAATCATCTAAATTCATTTCATAATTTTCTTTAATCTCCTTTGCATCACTATTTTAAATAATTATATTAGTTTTTTTATCAATACACTTTTATAAATTGTTATTTGTAGAATAACTAATAAATATTCCCTCATTTATTGTGCCCCAAAACATTCCATGATAATATTTTTTTTGGTAAAATATATAATTACAAACACTCAACGATATTATATTGTAATATTTATTTTTCTACACAAATTTTATCATGTAGATTTATCTCCATGATTTATTGGATCCCTATTATTTATATAAGAATAACTGGAATTGATTAATTTTAAAAATTAATATCTATGGAACTTAAAATTAGTAATTTATTTACTATACTGTTCATTATTTGATTTTTTATTTCAAAAAAACCCAATTTATTATGGATTTTTTATATCTGATAACTCGTACTCAAAATCTCTTTTTTAATTTTCTACAATCCACTCAATGTTTTAGTGGTAACCACACATTTCATAATTAAAATACACTATAATTAAACACATTAATTACAAAAACTTATGCAGACATAAAACAAAGTGAGAAGATTCAAAAAATAGTAGAAAAAAACCAACCCTCACTGTCACCTTGTCAGCATTATCCCTAATAAAAAACTATCCAACCATTGAGAAAAACTTTTAAAATTTGATTTTCAAAATTTCAAAATTCAAAAAACCACCATCATTTCTTCCTAATTTAATGAAACACATCTCTCTATGCACTGTGACCACCATACACTTCACCCTCACCATCATGAGTGAGAAATTTTCATTGGAACCTTCATATCACCACCATCATCCACATTTACCATTAATAATGTAACCTATCTTGATTAATGAAATTTCAAGGAAATTGTTACACAACTGACTCACTGTTAAGAAAATGTGAAGAATTATGTCTACAAAGATCACCTCTAGATGTGTAGATACTTTAATAAATATTATTTTCCTTCCAATAAATTTTATATTCAGGAATAACCATTGAAAAAATGTCTACTTCTATTCAAATAATTCTTTATATTTTTTATTAATCTCTCACTAAAAGTCATATACAATTAGCATACTCTATTAAAGATCCCCATGTAATTATTGTTTCATGATTTCAATATTATATCAACTATGTCCACCTTTTATTTTTTATTCTTATGTTTATGTGATGGATATTTATTTATTATGAATGTTTTTTATCTTAATTCAATGTTTTCTATATGATCAAAATTATCCTCTTCTTTCACATTGAGTATTGATAATATTTTATTCAATAGATTCCATCCATTGACCATTATTCATAATTCCATAGAATAAGAAAAATAATTTTTATACCCTTCATATACAAGTAATTATACTATACTTTATAATAATTAGAGTGACAAAAAAATATCCATTAAATATTATTTCTCTTTTATAGTGGGATACACTACTTTCTATAATTTTTTCTAGAGGTATTATTACATACAAAATAATTCCTATATTCTTAATAGAATATCATTATGATAACCATATATCTATAGAATTGGTATTTCATCATTGAGAATATTTTTTACACAACTATTTCACTTATTCTATATAGCTATAAAAATTTTAAGATACTCTATATTATGTTGTTTATGTGTTTTCTTCCATATATTGTTTTTATTTCACCTTAATTATTAATAAATTAATTTTTTATGATTATATTAGATGAATAACCATTATTTAAAATTCCATGATTTCCTACCAAAAAATGGACATTTATTATTTAAACATTCCATAAGTTTCTTAAGGGCTTAGATTTTTTTCCCAATCCACCATTTTATCATCCAAATATCATATGGTTTTCTTGTATTCTAGATTTAAATTTATGTTAAAAAAATTTCTTTATTGTATCCACTTATTAATTAATATATTCAATCATGTTACCTCTTTATTCTATAAAATATTTAATATTTTCAGTAAAAAAATCTTTTTTATCAATCATTTTATTGAACAAAATGATATCTTAAAATTTTTCTTAGTAAAAAGATTTATCTTTGACCAATAATCCATGTTAAATGATTTTATATTCAATACCATCAACATATTTAGTATATTATTTCAATAAATTATTCACTTTACTAGTTTTACTTCAACATAGATGAAATTTTTTATGTTTACCTTCAAGATTTACATTTAAATAAACATTTTCTTCTGGATGATGTCAAAAGAAACTATAATGTTATGATTTATTAACCAATGAAACTAATAAATCATATATTTTATACTTGAATGTAGCATTATTTCCACAATTATATTCTTCTTCATCATAAACATTTTTTCCACGTAGCATTTTCTTTGGAACATTGAATTTGATTATTTATTAATTATAGATTTTTTATTTCATTATAAGAAATATTTTATTACTTAATTTTAAGGTATCAAGGTCGTATTATTATTATTGCTATTATTATTATTATCCATGCCCATTTAGACACATTCAAGAAGTGTGGTTAAATTTTAAATATTTAAATTAGGGGGGTGATAATTTTCCTTGAGGCATACCCTTTCTAGGATTCATCTTGTTTGTAATAAATCATAGAAATTCCTCATTGAAATTTTTATTATCTACTTCATTCATGCTAATATTTTCTATTTTTTAAAATTTTCTCATTTTATTAATGGATAATGGTTCCATTCTCCATTACTCTCCTCCCATATCCAGCTAAATTATATTTCAAATGGTCTGGTGAAAGATAAATTAGATATTATTCATTAATTTTCATTAAATTTCACTGTATAAAGATTTAAGTATTCTCAAGGAAATATTTAAAATTGCAATATTTCTACATTATTTAAATTTTATCTAATTTAATAAACTAAAAAATTGATTTTATTTAATTATTTATAAAATTGTATTTATTTTAGTGTATTTAATGATATTTAAATTTATTAAATCATACTTTTTTCTAAGCCTCCATTACCTTTTTATCACGTTATTTTATTCTATATGGTTTTCTCATATTGAATTATTAGTTATAAAAATCATATCCATATTATAATACTTATTTTTAAGGGATCCAGATTAAGAAATTTGACCTTTAGAATCAATATTCAATAATTTCTTATCAATTTCTATAATTTTCATCTTGTTAGTGTTACATACATTAATATCATGTATATTTGTTAAAAAAATCTAGTTAGATATATTTTATATATGGTTTCATTCAGTTAATTTAGATTTGAAAATTCATCCCATTCAATATTTATATACCATTTGGGTATGATAAATTCTTAATGTTAATAAAAAATCATATAGAGATATATTTAATTAATACACCACCTTGTTTTAACCCTTTATTTATAATAACAATTGGCAGCTCTAGGATCCCAAGTATGATCCCAAAACCTTAAAAGGTGACGGTGAATTGGGATATGAAAATTCTTCCACTGAACACCCACTTCTTATATGTCATTATAATATCAAAATAAATAAAATATAAAATATAAAACAACTATATAACACAATATATAATTTAAGGAAAAAAAAATATTTTCACATGGTTCACCATAAAATGTCATTAATTAAATCCAAAGAGTATACAAATAACCATTCACTAGAATTCCTAAATCACCAAATCAATATCATAATAATATTATTGTGATCAATTAATTATATAGTTTTAATATCACTATATATTCTTATCTATCTACAAACTACATTAATAAAATATTCATAGAGTTATTAAAACACATTACTTACAAAAATATTATCAACAAGAATAAAAAACCTAAACCAATGATGGTGAATCTCTTCATATACAAATCTATGTCAAAAATGTGATCATCTTCATCATATTTAAAGAACTATACTAACCTATTTTAATGAAATATAATCTTCAATAATCTCTCTAGAATTCACTATTTAATGTAGCTATATTTAGAATCTCTATTTGTCATATTTTCATTTTTTATTTCATTCATTCCAATTAATATTAAATATTCACTTTAATTATCAAAACCTAACACCAATGGTTATATTCTATTCTTTCTTTATAGATCCTATGATCTTCTTATATGTTCCCTACCATATAATAGGTAGTAAAAAACATTCATATCAATTGAAAAATATCCACCAATGAAATTGTCAATATTAACTCAAAAATACCAATATGTGATTCACTATTTAACTTTATTATGTAAAAATATATTGGTGTTTTCCATCATTAAGATGCGGTTTATTCTATCATGAAAACCTATAAATAATGTTTTCCATTATAAAAACCTAACTAATAAATATTGTCTAATTCAATCATTTCAATATCTTTCATATATATTCACTATAAGTATCTCTTCTATTATTATGATGAAGATCTTTATTATAGAACCTTTATTATTTTACTTTATGTAAAATTTCATTAAAACATCCACCACCTTCATTTAAATGCTATTTAATTCTCAAAATTTCAATAAAACCATAATGATATGTTTCTCCATCAACAAGGGATACAATAATTTTATAATGGAACCTCTTCAAAAATCCATAAATACATTATGGTATTTCCTTTGATAATAAGGAAAACTAAGTGAACATACAAAGCCTCTAAATACCTTTATAAATTAATGTTTTTTCATGATTTATCACCTCCCCATTCATGTTTTACCATTTAAATATTACAATGACAGTACTTATTAATCATATCTTATTTTACTTTTGTATATGATATTCTAAAAAATACTTTTGGAAATGATGTGGTGATCTTATGTTATAATATTTTCTAATAAATGTACTACCAACTCCTAAATGACTCTCCAAAATATTCTTTATCCTTAAAAATGATCAGCCAAATGTTTTTCTATCCAATTAAATACTATGGTATGGTTTTTTGTAAAATGGCATCATATTATATATTCATCTAAATTAAATAATTTTAAAATTCAAAACATTACTAATAGTTTTATTTAAAATCATATGAAAATTATAATTATCATAACGAGTAACACTGTCATTTTCTTCTTATATTATTAATAAAAACCTTACATCCATCATTATAAAAAAATATCAAAGTGTTCAATTATGCATTGTATTTTCCATTTAAGCATAATGGTGTTAAAATTATTTTGAACAGGAGAATCATATATTAATAAATAAAATTATTTTAACATCATGGATATTATGAAAAGTATATTTATTTTTTATAAATATTTTTCTAAATGATACACAATGAATCTCGTAAATGATATGAATTTATGAAAAATATTATAATACAAAATGAAAATATAAAAAACCAAAATAAAAGTAGAATAAATAATTTAATATCACTTATCACCCTCAAAATTATAAATATATTCCTTTTTCGAAGTTTTTTAAGAGTGTTCATGAATATTGTTTTTCCTGAAATTCATTGAAATTCCATGAAATTTCCAGATGAAACTCTATGATAGGTAAATGATTTTATAGAACATATAGATAATACTCAAATGGTAGAATATAATGGGTATTTAATGATGATAGAGCCACTAATTGTGAATAAAATATTAAGGCATTATCTTCTAATATAATATATTTTAGCATGATTGTGGCAGTGTCAACAAATACTTCTATTTTATATAGAAAACTATAAACACATTTTCATTGTTTCTTTATTTCATTTTTTATATTATTCTATAAATATGTAAAGACACCAAAAAATTACACAATAATAAAATTCTTACATCATATATAGATTTAGGGAGTCTTATATCACCCATGAGGATTCCCCATCTCATCGATAATGGTGTCTTACAAAACCTATTATATTGGAAAATAAGGTTTATCAGTTAGATAGAAAGAGATATAGATTGGTTGTACATTCAATAAAGGTTTTGATACTACCAAATCATTTGTATTCACTATCAAATTATTTTCATCCAATTATGTAAATAGTAATTATTATGAATAATTTGACTCTAATGGCATTGAATTTTTTTCAAATAGATGTTTTTCTCATTAATGATGACACTTATAAATTTATTTTGGTAAGAAATAATCTTCAAAATATAGGCCATGTTGGCCTACTATTTCTTCACTATTTTAGGGGGTATTGGGTTGTGTTTAGAGTAATATATTGAATTACATGGATGTTGTATTGACTATAGAATAAAAAATTATAGTATAATCCCAACCAAACATTACCTAATCTTAATCCTCTTTTTGAATATACATATTTTATAATGTTAAAAAATGAATTTTTTTATAAAACATAATGAATTTAGCATTATGGGATTTATTATGTATTTTAGTTACATAAACCTCTCAATAAGTTCAATTTTATTTTTTAGAAAAGTGATAAGGTGAGCTGTTATAATGATACCATTATTCACATGATTTTATTAAACAAAACTATATTATAAATTTTTTTGAAAATTTTACCGAGTTTTTTTATTTATAGAATATATAATTATCACATAAAGTTTGTTAACCACTATATATCTCTCATATTTAGATACTCAGTTGGTGTCGAACACATGATTAATGAACATTTGGATACACCCATGTTCAAAACTAAGCAAGGGGGATTTATAAATACTATAACAATTACTATAGTATTAATAATAGTTGTGGTAGTAGTATTAGTTACAATATAATTTACTATAGAAACAAAACTATTCACCCAATTTGGGCCTACATGCTACAAAATTTGGCCTTCGGGCCACCATCAGCCTTCAGGTCATAGGGCCTCTGGGTCACCATAGAGTATTAGGTGATGCAAGTTGACTAGATGATCAGTGAAGCACATCCAGTAAGCAGTGTAGCTTTGCTTCATGCATCATTGTTAGGTGGTATCCTCAAATAGTGATAAGGTCCTTAGCGTAGATCAACTATCCCTCTAACATATAAGAAAAAAATATTTCATCATCCATGAAATTGGAAAGGTAAGTACAACGTGATGGTTTTTTTTAGAGTGGGTGATGTGTCATCTGAGTATTGATGACTAGAAAGACGAAGTAATATATCTCGGTAGGCATCATGACATAGATATGTACAAGCATTTCTATGTGTGTATCTCAAAAGAGAAATGGGTATACTGACACCTAATATAAATTCCTCTACCTAAACATGGAATAAACATGGGTGCTCTTCCATGTCTTTATGATGGGGTAGTTCAATGCAACAACTGATGGTAAGGGGGAGTCACAATGAGGAGACTAGGATTGTGATGTGAATTTTGGCTAATTTTATTAGACCTTAGGGTCACAAGGGATAAATATTGTAATAATATTTTGAGCCACTAGGAATTTAGGACATGTAAAGGATACCTCTAAACCCTAATAAAAATATAGATGTATTTCCTTAATAAAAGGGTTCATTTTCCCTAAGCTGGTCAAAAAAATTAATAACCTTTTGGATTGGGTACATAAGTTTTTAACTAAATTAAAGATATATATTACAAGTAATTATGGGTTAATTTTCCATTATCCACAATTTTACATGACCTATAACATTGTAAAGTTGAGTAAATTAGTATTTAAAGTGGGTCACTAGAAAAATCATTGTAAATAAAATCATAATTTAAGACCCAAAATATAAAAACATAATATCCCACATTTTTCATTATAGCCTTAATTAGATTACATTATGAAGGTATACTAGGGTTTTTAGAAATTTCATAGTATACCACACATATCATTCCTTATTTACCAATAATAGGTGGAAAATCTGCAGTTCTATTGAAATATCTCATATTGGATTATCTAATTTAATTAGAGAAAACCTTCTTGGTTTTAATAAATTACTACACTAAATTTTCCTTGAAAACATTTTATCCAAAAACACTTGAGGAAGAAACTCAATATATTATATGAATGGTAGAATACTTAAGGACTAAAATTGGTTTAAAATCATTTGGAATCAGGATAGGGTTAGGTTTGGAATGGGTGTATTGGTATTATTCAGATAATGATCCTATATTTTTATTAGTCTCTTGAGGGGTTGGTAGGTTTTGTGGTAGGTTATTTATATATTGTAACAGAGAGTTCGATTTATAGAGTTATTTTTGGTAGATAATTTTTATGGTGTGTATATAATAAAAATTGAATGTAAATAGTATGGTATTAAGGATCTATTGAGTGGTATGAGTTGAAATGGTTTGTTTTTTTGGTAGGTTTAAATGATTAAGGGGTTTAGAAAAGGTATATTCATGGATTTAGTTATGGTTACTTGAACATGATGGAAACACAAGTGGATCCACCCAAATATAAATGAAGTTTAAATAATCTAGTGAGAGTTTTCCTTCATGGGAAATTATTCTTACCCTTCATATAAAATAAATCCCTAACCATTTTACCCTTAATTCAATTGTAACCTTTGTATAAATGTTGGGAGGATGGATTCCTAGGGGTGGAGATATTTTTATATGATATCGTTTCTATAGTGGTATCAATAAAATTGAACTCATTACCAGATTTAACCAATGTTTTCATTAAACTAAATGATAATAATCAACATGTGAATCTTTAATGGAGTTTTAAGAAAAAGAATGTTATGGGGGCTCTTGATCCTCATTTATTTTTTGTTAAATATCTCAATAAGGATGATATTTTTTATTTTTATTCTAGTATCTCTTTTGTTTATTAGTCATTATGATAATTTTTTATGCAATAGAAATTAGGTATCAATTAAAAGAAGGATGTAACATTGATGACATTATAAATATCTCTCCTTATTTACCCACTCATTTTTCATGAAGTTATATTTTTTATAAGTGATTTGGTAATGTTATTAGGAAATTGTTATTGTATGTCAGTGAATGATGATTAGGAATCACCATGTTCAGTCCAAATTTTGTGTTGAATTATATTTATTCCAATATATCCTCAATTTTTATAGTTTTTGAATGATTATGGAAATGTTTTTAGAAAAACATTTTATGTACGTGTATATAATTGAAAACTATAATAAATACGAACTATGGTTCCATGTCCTTGATCGATGATATTGGAGTAGAGTGTAGGTTTGGGTTGTTAATACTTCTCAAGAAATAATGAATAGAGTTGTACCTCAAGAAGATCTCACTGATTTGGTTGTGGATTCAATTATGGTGGGATCTAATTCTAAATCAATCTAATCAACTGATGATAATCAAATTTGATTCCTCATACCAGCAATCTCAGGTTTGGTGCTAAAAATAATTCATTTAAAAATTTTATTTTATACTATATGAGATTACTCAAGATAAAATTTCATACATTTCATATTATTTTCATAATTACATCTCACAAACAATCTCATAACCCTAGAACCTAAATTTTTAGTGCCTTCAGAGATTAGAAAAATAAAAATATATTTTCACATAATTATGAACATTTATCTATAATCTCACCATACTTGACCTCCTTCAAGATATCACATATGTTACACTATTAATTCATAACCTAGGGAATGGAAACATGATAAAGGGTGGGATAAAATTATCAGTGAAGAAAAATCATATTATCATTTCATCAAGGGTTAGATCATAATAATTAGAAAGAATAATCATGGGATAAATATCTAATTAAAATGAACATTGACCAATAAGAGTTTTCCATATAATAGAAGGAGATGTAATGTTAATACAATGAAACTAGTATCCCATAGATGGTGGTTACATTATTACATTGGTACTAAATATAAGTGATCTAAACCTAAAGGACCAAATAGTTTAATAGTCTTATAAAACTAAATGCATACTTAAATAAGACATTAGATTTGAAAACATCAAATAAAATATAGTATTTTCTTTTATAACATCATTATTCCATATAGAATATTCTTTAATATAAATTATTATACACTTCCTGACATCATAGGGAAATGAAAAAAAGAAAGGTTGAGCTCATATGATTATTTATGGTATGAATACAGTGGGTGCTAACATGGAATAAATAAGGCCTCCTAATCCCTTTTTTCATTTTCTGAATAAACCACATTAATTTTGAGTGCGAACCTCACAATACATAATAATAAATTTAAAACACCAAAAACAATTAATGAATATAAGCTTAACAATCCACCCTAAAACATAAAAATTCAACTTCAAATTTTAAATTCAAAAAATACAACACAACATTAAAAAACACACACATCAACACCTTGGGCTGTGATCCGCCTCGATCCATTTGCCTTGGATCGCATCCCTAATTTGAAATCAACCCATCATCATCAGCAGCATCTCAAGAAATCATAATACATTGGAATATATCATCATCGTCCTTGTAATGAATTTAAAACCTTATTAATCTATAGGGGGACATCTCCCCCAAACAAACAAATAGAGAATCTGAAAACCAGTAACAAATGAAAACAATATCACGTAGCACTACAACCTTCTGAAATTTTATCGAACATTAAAAAATTTCACCCAAGAAACCTTGGAAACCACCACATAAATTTTAATAGGAGTAGAGTAGATTAATCCTTGATCAAGATAATAGTAGGAACGGACACCGTCAAGTAGGAACACCGACATCGAAAATATCTATTATCATCAAGGATGAAAAATAATGAACAAATCCATAAAATCTCAAATATAAAAATCAAATGAACTTAAAAACACCACCATTATTGAAATATCTCTAGAGAATAGAAATTTCCATCCTTCGAACCAGAATAAACCAACCAAAATAAAATGCTACCAAGAAGTAGCTAAAAGAAACAGAGGTTTGGAGAAGAATATTCCTATGACGATAAAGCTTCCCAAAATGTTGGTGACTGCTTGAAATAAAAATTCTAAACCTCATAAGTAACTAACTCGCCATACCAACATATATGGGGTGTTGGATCTTGAAGATGGGGAAGAGTTGAGTAGGTGAAAGACAAATCATCCTACTTTGTAAATGTCGGAACCTCCATCTCTAGCCAAATACCCAACATGTTTTGTCTCATGAAATCTACCAATGTATATAAGGCTTATGTAATTCCAATCCCCACTAGTCACTTAATAATTACTATACATTAATTATATGAATAAACAATACAAATTAATCTACATTCCTTAAAATCAATAACTTTATGTATTTGAAGAACAAGCATACGGAATGTCCTTACTTTCCATAGTCAAGCTAATAATAAACCATATAGATAAATATATTGGATGGTATAAATATAATATATCCTCATAAAATCATAATATTCAAAAAAATATTGACATAGATGAAAATAATTTAAAAATATCAATATTGAATTTCTTGTGGAAAATAGCCTTTTCACTTTAAAATCACTTATTTAAATTATAAAAAATTCATGAATATTAAGGAAAATATTTTATTTGAAATTAATATTGGAAAATTTTAAATAAATATACAAATCATTGGGTGGTAATAATTTTAGAAAATTATTATCATGTCATGTATCTTAAAACAATGATTCATTTCGCATTTTCGATAAAAAATTAAAAGTACCTTATTCAGAAAATGACAATAAGATTAATTTTAAAATTCTTTTTAAAAAGTAAATAATGGGTAAAAATTTATTCAATAAATAATTTTATAATAGTAAAAGTATTATTTAAAACATTTTAAGGAAAATATGGTCATGGGATAAAATGATTCCCAACCGTGTAGAAAAACAAAGTTGATTTTCCTTAAAAACATTATTTTGATATCTTGAGTACTTAATGATAGAAAAATGCATGAAAAAGTATAATATATAGAAATAAATGGAAGAAAATTAAATATATTTGTCTTAATATATAGATATAAAATAATCCTCCAAGAGAAGACTTAAACATAAGAATTCCTGAATAATGATGAGATTGGGAAATAAACCCTTATATCTGGTCTCACTTCCTTCGTAATTGTTTGAACCTACTGTATAATAAATATTTATTGAATATAAATATTTTATATAACCATAATAATATTTATCATACCATATGTGATTTACTTATAACCTTTTATCACCAGTTTATTAACAATTCTTTATTAAAATCAATATTTCGGGTGATAATTGATTTGTTTTTCATGTATGTTTTTGTTCAGTGGTTTTGTTCCTTTTAAATTGATCATGATTAAATAATATAAAAAAATTTAATGACGATATAAATATCATAAATATTCATTATATAAATTTTTATAATCATTCATAAAATGTTGAAATAGATGAATGGATTACATCGTTCTTGGAAACGGTGGGTCATATGTGTGCATGAACGTTGTTTTCAATTTTCAGTAGATAGAGAAAAATAAAGGTAAATAATAATTCAAAATTATATAATAATTAATATATAATATATATTTATTAAATATAACTTTATCATCTTGTGTGTAATTAATAAATGAAAAATTAATCGCATTACTTCGTCAAGGTGGTAGTCCACACATACGCACGAGCGATGCTATCATTTTTTAATGGGAGGGAATATAAGAGGTTAGAAAAGATATTATAATATCATAATAATAATTATTTAATAAATATCATATATAAACATTAAAACCATTATAATAACTATCCTTGAAAAATGGTGATGGAAAATGAATTGTATCGCTATGTGGAGGCGGTAGTCCACACGTACGCATTAGTGATACTTTCGCTTCCCATTTAATGGAAAAGCTAGTGGATAATAGTGGTTTAATAATCATAATAAATTTTTTTTTATATTTAGTATATTTAATTTATTATTTTATGGTAAATACCATATATTTATAATAGGTAAAAGAAGAAGTAAAAAAATGAAAGTGACTGGTTAAGGTGATTTCCTATTCTTTGGAATCACTCATTTAGATATACTCTTAAATACCATAGTGCTGGTATTTTGGGAAGATAATAACCTATATAATGTGTTAAGGAATGTTGGGGAGGGATTTTGGTAGGGTTTTTAGGATAAATGGCTTAAAATTTCTGAATAAATGATGGGAGTAGGTGCACTTTTATAATTGTGGTGAGTGAAACACTTGTAATTTTTCTATGTTTAAAAATTTTATTAAGTCACTATCTTGGAAAATTTTATCCACATTGAATCATATTTGAATTTGATATGTATAATTTCTAATTAAATCCAAAAAATTGGGTTTAAGTAAGTTTTTAGGTCATTTTAACACTTATCTTTTTTATTAACCCACCAGTAAGCCTATTTAAACCCTAACCACGGTAACTAATTTTTATTTTTTTTAGTATTCATTATGACCAAAAATAAAAATGGAATAATTTAAAAAAATTAAAAGATGTTTCCAAATGGGTAATAAATTTTATCAAAATTCAATTACCATAATTTCGAGAATTTAATTTAAAAGTAATCCTGTAAAACGCAACGAAAATAGGTCTTCTATAAAAGTATTTTCTTAAGTATAAAACGTTTTTATAACAAACTAAAAACTAAGATCAATTCTAATGACCCTAATTGGATTATTAATAATATAAATGAACAAAATTTACTTTTGAAACCATTTTAAAATAAAAATTATCCTTGTGAATATTTTAAACAAAGAGACAGTTTTCACTAAAAATCAGTACTGTTCACTTTTCATTGGAAATATATTTTCAAAAATTCTCAAAAATTCACTCTAAGATTATATTGAGAATATGATTTTAAAATTAATTTAATTTGGTCAAATATATTTTCTAAAATTATCATAAATTAATTATATTACCTTCTAAAAAAAGAAATCAAACCCATTATTTGAGGAAAAATGTATTTTTAAAGCATATAATGAATTAAAAAGATTAAGTACTTATTTATCAATATATTTTCATTATAAAAAAATTACTTTTTTTATTATAATTATTTATAACTCCAATTTAATGACTAAGATATAAAGGTATATTATAATATGGTTTATTTAGGATTAGGGTTTCATGTATCACAAGCTATCGAACAAATTAAATTTATTTTAGTATAAATATATCATAAAATATTAGGGTGTTACATTATACCCTGTTTAAAATGAATTTCTCCCTAAAACTTGCACCACTATGATAAAAAACTGATGATACTTTTGCCTCATCGAATCCTCAGGTTCCCAGGTAGCTTTCTCAAATTTATGGTTTCTCCACAAAACTTTGATCAAGTGAATATTATTTTTTCATAACACCTTATCTCTATATCCTAAAATCTCCACTGGTTTTCCTTTTATGAGATATATTTCTCTAGTGCTATGACCTATCAGTTTTGTACATTTTAAGTATCATGCATATTCTTTCTTGAAGTAGATATATGGAACACATCATGAATTTGAGAGATATTTGGTGGAAGTGCCAAGTGATATGATACCATCCTAACATGAATAGGAATCTAAAAGGGTCCAATATACCTAGTATCACTTATTTTAGACTCTAATTACCTTATTACATTGATAAATTCATTAAAAAGACCTTCTCACTAACTTCAAACTGAAGATCTATTCAATTATTTTAAGCACAACTATTTTTTCGACTCTATGTTTCCCTTATGTGTTATTCAATGGATATAACTTTATCTATCATTTACACAGTTTGATCAGCTCCCAATAGGTTTCCTTCTCCAAATTCATTCCATCATATTGTAGTTCTACACTTCTTTCTATAGAGGTTTTCAATGGGATCCATTTGAATAATTGAGTGAAATCTATTATTGTATAAACTTCCACCAAAGGAAGGTGTTGATCTCAAAAAAAATCAATAGATAAAGCTATCAAAATTTATTATAGAGTTTTAATGGTCCTATAAAACTGACCAACTATCTAACGATGATAATAATTTATTGAAATCAACTTTCTATCTAGATATTACTGAAAACATCACTATAACATCAAGGTAAACATCATATCCTAATCAGATACAAATTAGAGTGTCACTCTATGAAATGTTACCTCTTACATAATGTATAACTTAGTAATTTAATCAAGATATAAACATTCTATAATGGAAATTTAATTCACTAATTTCTTAAAGTGATTGACTACAACCCATATAACATTATTCCATTTAGATGTTTTGGGGAGTCCCATGATGAAATCCATGATAATGGTTTACAATTTCCATTATGGTATGACTAATTCTTGAAATATACCCATATAATTTTATCTTTAATCCATAACTTTCTGATATACTATGAATCAAGATACATACTCACTAATATCCATTTTTATATTATGCCACCGAAAATACCCTTCCAGATATCTATACATCTTCTTAATTCCATGATTAATATAGAATAATGAACTATGAGCTTCATCCAATAATCTCTTTTTAAAGTATGGTATTGATGGGACAAATACTCAGTTCTTAAAATTATCATTCCATCATGATCATGGTTGAATTAGAGAACATTTATCACCTTCTTTTCTAATTTGACATCTTACATCTATGCCTTCTTAATCCTCTCATGGATGGATATTTGAACATTTATCTGAGAAATATGATATATGTCCCCATTCATCCTTAATTCAAGATTAATATTGTTCAAATCCATAAATATTGGATCTCTATAAATCCCCATCAGGGGAAAACTAGCATGGTCTTTCTAACCTAGAGCATTATCAACATTGTTCATCTTCCTAGTTTGATAATATATTGATTAATCATAATCATTGATCTACTCTAACCATATTCTCTAGAATATATTCAACTCATTATATGTTAATATATAATTAAAACTTTTATGATCAATATATATATCAAACATTTCACTATACAGATAATACCTCCATATCATCAATATAAAAAATATAGTTACTGACTCCAAATCATGATTAAAGTAAATTTCCTCATAAATTTTTAATTAGAGAAAGAAATATATTATCACCATATAATTATTCATGAGAAAGCAACTCACAACATTATTTGATTCATAACTATATATCATAAACCCTTGTCCGTTATATGGTAGTGTAAGTACAGGCACACTAACCAACCTTATCTTCAGTTATTTGAAATTCTCTTCACATTCATTTATCCCTAAGAACATAACCCCTCTTCTAATACTACTTGGTGAGTGTATTATCTGATCATGAGAAATATCTCATAAAGAATCAGTATTATCCAAAAAAACCCAACATAAATATAGATTTCATTTACCATGTTCAGTCTAGCACATTTCTCAATGACTTTCATATTTGAAAGATCCACTAATATACCTGCACATGAGATTGTATGACCCAAGAATTAAACTTTCTAAATCCAAAATTCACAAATTGTAAATTTATCAAAAAACTTATCCTTACTCAAGGTATTCATCACAATTCTAAAATTTTATTCATTCTATTCATCAAACATGGAATTTATAATAATATCATCTATAAAAAATACCAAAAAATGATTAAGGAAATCTCAAAATACTTTATTCATTAAATCTATTAAGATATCAGGATCATTGGTAAGTCCTAAGGTAATTACTATAAATTGATAATGACTATACCTCATACAGAAGGCTATCTTGGGTATAACCATCTTCTTGATCCTTAGATGATAATATCCAGATCGAAGATCAATATTATATAAATATAGAGATCCTCATAATTTATCAAATAGATCATCAATGCAAGGTAGAGGATACCTTTTCTTAATAGTGATCTGGTTAAGTTCTTAATAACAAATGAAAAGACACATTAACCCATATTTCTTCATAAAAAAAGATTTGGTGCACCCTAGAGTGAATAATTTTTCTGAATGAATCCCTTATATACATTATCCTGGAGTTTCCTATTCAATTCCTGCAACTCAGTTAGGGCCATTCTATATGGATTATTTGAAATAGGTGCAGAACCTGGTATGAGTTATATTGAAAACTCAACATCATGGTTTATGGGAAGACTAGGAAATTCCTCAAGAAATAAATCATCATATTCCTAAATAATAGGAACATTTTTTATATTGAGTTTCTTCCAAGACATTTGAGATGAATATCCCTCATGAATAAGTATAAAAACCCATATAATGGATGTAATTTCCTTTGGGTGTTCAGGTTCATCCATACACTGATAGACGATCTATTTATTTGGAATATCGAATGTAACTTAAACTCCTTAATAAATGATATGGGATATAAACTAAGAGATCCATTCCATAACCAAAATTTTATCAAATTAAACTAGAGGAAGGACACAATATTCATAGGAAGAATATTACCACAAACATCTATCAGATATGAGATATAGAATTGCTAAGTAGTCATCCTACCATTAAGAATTTTCACTACTAACATAATATATAATCATTGAGGTGGTGACGTGATACCCATATAAAATTCATTATATATAAACGTATGGGTAGATTAATAATCAAACAAATCATTTGAAATATTATAGTGGATGATTAGTATAACTTTCATCAAATTTCTAGAAACTTCCACTTAAGATGTAGTAAGTTCATAATATCATACTTCTCCCCTTGGATTATTCTGTAATAAGTTCCATGGTTGAATAGTTCCCCCGTCTATTTATAGTTAAATAATCATACTTTGACATATTCTCTATTACCCTTATATTCATGAGCATAATGTATTTTTTCCTTCACTGGAAGAAAGAACGTTTTCCTTTTAAGAATCTACCAAGGTGTTTCCTTCTACAAGTATCACATGTTGGAAAATTCTACATTATCTTATTCCCCTTGTTCATTTTATACTCTATCATCCTCTTCTTATATAACCTTTTTTTGAATCAATAATACTTAGAGAATTATTTCTATATATTGATAACACATGATAATATATCCTCATATGATGAGAATATCAACGAGACTAGTTACCTTCAAATAATTGGTGTAATACCATCAACAAACCGGTAAAACTTTCTCATTGGATTATGTATATAATCCAAAACATTCCTTTATAACCTTGTAAAGTTATCTTCATACTTAATAACATTTTCCTATTACTTTTTTCCTAAAATCAAGAATTTTCTCTCCATATCAGCTCATTCTTCAAGAGGAAAATATTTTTCCAAGAAAATTACCTTAACAACCTTACACTCTATGATCGTTATTTCTTCACCATCCTTAGTGTTTTTAATAAATAGCCACAATTTATCTTCATCTCATGTTTGATGATAAACTTATATAAAAACCTTACCCATTTCATTACTTTCCAAATTAATAAAAATAAATTTTAAGGAACTTATCAATTCCTTATATTCAAATGGATTTTTGGTTCCATTGAATGATTGGGTTTTTTTCACATTAAACAATTTAACATTATTACATCACATTGGGGATTAGTAGGTTGATCCATATGGGAAAGGTTATTGGGAATAACATAAGTTGGATTCTCTAATATAGATATAATTTTCTCTGTTTTAACTCCATATATGGCTTCATTATATTTCCACTGAGGTAAATACCAATATAGATTATGTGCATTGATATGGTTTCATTCCTTCTAATATGTTCCATTTAGAAACAGTGGAATACACTCTATTAAATCGTGACATTATTAATCATAATTTATAATTTTGAAAATTTTGAAACACTTAACATAAATTAAAAATTTGTACATAGAAAATCTAGGAATCATAAAATTGGCCTCTTTGGAAATATTATCTAGTCATTAAAAAATTCATATCATTCATAAAGGGTGGTGAATAAATTGTGAATTAACCCAAGAATATCCTCTCAGAGTGTCAAACAAGGTGTGTAGTAAGGGAACACTCACCATGCACCAGAATTATGATCGAGATATGATCAAAAAATTATTTTTAGGGTTATTTTCCCTAGATACATTTAAGTAAAAACCATGTCCACTTATAGTATCCAGAAAGATATTTATTTGTATGAAAACTCTATAATAACTACCTTAACCAAACTTTAGGATGTTATTATATACTTAGACTTATCCCCAAATTCATTCGTAGGGTTATGTTCCCTAATATATGTTTTTGAAATCTATTTCTCAGTGTTTTTACTAAAATTTCTCTAATAAAAACTATAAATACCTCAACCCTAGTATCCTAGATTTGGTTTTTACTTTATTACATTAGTAATAGATACAAGTGATCTCATCCCAAAGTACTGAATAATTTATTAGTCTTGGAAAACTAGATCCATGCTTAAATTTGACATTTCATTTGAATACATAAAATAAAACATAGTATTTTCTAAGAAAATGTCATTATTACATCTAGAATATCCCTAAATATCTATCATAATAAACTTTCTATCATCTTGGGGAAATATATATAAGAAATAATAGATCTTATATGCTCGGTAAGGGTATGCATAATGTAGAAACAAACATGCAATAAATAAGGCATTAATAATATGGCGGGAATAAACAATGATCAAATAATTCCATATAAATAAGCTTGGGAGATTGAAAATTATCCATGGATAGTATAAATATAAAAATAATAACATGGATAGAAATAAATTATTTAATAATGATAGGATTCATAATTTTAGACATCTTAAACTTACCATTGAGGCCTTATACCAATATGTCTCCAAAAATGGGTAAGGCCTTAGCCAAATACGCAACCCATTTTGTCTCATGTTAAATATTGGTGCATCGATGAACTATGTAACTTTGGGGCCCATCCCTCACTTGATAGTTCTTATATATTCATCATATTAATAAACAATACAACTTACTCAACATGCCTTAAAAATAAATAATTTTCTTTGTTGGAAGAACTAGCATACGAAATGTCAATATTTCCCCTATCAAACTAATCATAAAAAATTTATATAAATATGGTGGATTGTATCATTAGATTATATCATTAGTAAATAATAATATTCATCAAAGTATTTTTATATAGATAAAAATACTTTAAAATTTTCATTGGATAATTTCTTGAAAAAATACCCTTTTCACGTTGAAATCACTTTTTTAATATATAAAAACATCATTGATATTAAGAAAAACAATTATTTTAAATTAATTTTATAAAATTTTACATTAATATTTAAATTATTAGGTTTTCATGATGGTGGTAAATTCTACTCATGTAGTGTATATTAAAATAAATATTCCTTCCACATTTTTAGTAAAAATTAAGAAGTACTTCATTCAGAAAATGAAAAGAAGATTAGTTGCAAACCATTTTGTAAAAATTAAAACATGGGTAAAAATGTCTTCAAAAAATAATTTTATAATATTAAAAACATTATTTAAAATATTTTAAGTAAAATATAGACACATAAGAAAAATATTCCCGACTAAGTATAAAAATAAAGTTTGTTCTCCATAAAAACATTATTTAGGTATCTTGAGTACTTAAAAATAGTAAAATTAAATGAAAATTTTTAATTTACATAAATAATAATTGGAGAATGAAATATATTGGGTTTAATATATAAATAAACAATAATTCCCCTAGTGGAAACATACAAATAAACAATCCCAAATAATTATGAGATTGTGAAATAAACTCTTACCTCAAGTTCAACTTCCTTCATATGTGTTAAAACCACATGTATATAAATATTTATTTATTATATATATATTAAAAAAATATAATCATACATATCATACAATATATTATTTAATTATTATCTTTTACCACCTATTTATTAACAATTCTTTATTAAAATCATTATTATGGGTGATAGATTCTTTATTTTTCTAGTGTGTTTTGGTCCTTTTAATTTTATCACGGTTCCATCGTCTCTATAATTTTAATAATTATATAAATGTCATATATATTCATAATAAATATTTTGATACATCCATAAAATTTAGAGATAAAAAAATTAATTACACCAATCATGGTGATGGTAGGTCGTACATCTGCATGAATATCGTTATCACTTTTCGATGGATAGAATAAAAGAAAGTTAAATGAAAATTCTCCTATAAAATTAATTATTATATATTATATATCATATATATTAATTAAATTTATCCTAATTACCATCAATGTATACTAAAAATGAAAAATTCCTTGCATCGCTTTGTAGAGGTGATAGTCCACCTTTAAACATGATTGACGTTATCATTTTCCAAAGGATGGTAAGGTAAGAAGTTAGGTATGATATTATAATTACATAAAAATTATTATTTCAAAAATATTATATATAATCATTAAACACATCACAATAACCATCCATGAAATATTGTTATGGAAAATGAATTGTATCTTTAAGTGGAGGCGGTAGTCCACACGTATGCACAAGTGATACTTTCACTTCCCATTTGATATCAAAGAAGGTGGATAATAGTGGTTTCAGAATCATAATAAAATTTAGATATATTTTTTAATATAGTTTTATTTTTTTAGGTACTCTTAAACCCCTATTTTGATCTTTCTTTGGTTGGGGATCATTTATGGGTTCTTCTAGAAAAATTTTAAAAAATTTGGAAGGTTGTTAGCTTTTTTGTGGTTGGTGAATAGTTTTCCCAAACCATGTGGCCTACTACTGAAAACCATGAAAACCCAGGCAGTAATGGTTGGCATTGTTGGTGCACGGATTGAAAAATCATGCATCCCTACCCAAAAATCCATGTGATAATGATTTAATTATTCCAAAAATTGTTTTTAAAATTCCCCAAATCCTATTTTGGACCCCTGCTCAACCCTAACTCTGGATATCTCATTTTCCAAGGTCGAGAGGGCTCCCAAGGACCCATTTTGGCTCTACAAAACCCCTTCCAAAACATATTGAATCAAGGATAATTTCATTAGATATCACCTTGGTCAGAGTTATTCTCTCGTTATTTATTTCCCGCTCTCTTCCTCTCTCTTACAAAAGATATGATAGATCTCTATTATATTGGAGGATCTAATTTATGTTTTTTTGTATCTTGAATATATTTTTTATTATAACATCTTTATTTTCTACATTCTTTATTGTATTTTCTTATTACGGTAATTGGGTGATGTGATCTCTTTGTTTCAATAGGTGGTTCCATTTAAGATTGGATAATTAATTTAACCCTAAATTTATTGATTTAAATTAAATTTCTTTAAACTGGATTACGAAAAACCCTATAAATATTTAATTGGGATTTGAATTTTCAATGGTATGAGATTTGGGGGAAAACCCCACATTTCAAACGAATTGGGGTTTCATTGTGGAATTTGATTGAAATTGTGAAATTAAATTGTGGTATTAAATTTTAAAATTGATTTTGGATATTGATTTCAAATCTGTGTTTGAGAAAAATGGATTAAATTGTTTTGATAAAAACCTTGGTGAGTTTTATCTTGAAAAATTCATGAATTTATTAAAATATTATTTTGGTTTTTAAATGGAAATTGGTAGATTTAAAGTGGTTAATTCTATTTTAAATAATTTTGAGCTAAATTTCACATTATTGATTTTTTTAAGCATGAAAAATATTAGGTAGTTAGTAAGTAATTTGGGACAACACTTTTGTAAGGACTCTAACCCCAACAGCCTAGAGTCGATGCCTTACTTTATTATATTAGCATAAGATACAAGAAATCACATCCTAAATGACCAAATATTTTAGTATTCTTTGTAATATCAAAACATATTTGAAATTAAAATGACATTTTAAACATAAAATATAAAAATTATTTTGTTTGAGAACACAATTATTCTCCTAACTTAACCCTAAATATCCTTCATAATAAACATCTTGGAAAATAGGGTAAATAAAACATTAGAAAGGGGTGCTTTCAAATGTTTAGTAAGGTTAAAGTACAGTAGAGTATAACTTGCATAAATGAGTATACTCAACATAGCAAGGTAAATAATGGAACACAAATTCCATGTAATAAATAAATCAAGAATAAAAATTCGTCCATCGATTTTGTCAATGTGAAAATAATATGGATATTAATAACTAAAATAAAGTAAATGCATAATGTCTGACATCTGAACTATCATGATATATCCTCAAGATAGTTACTGTCATGATCAATCCTCTTCCTAGTTTACGTATGTCTGTAGAAACCCTTCAGATTATTTTTATAAACAAATAAAAAGGGGGTTTGCACCAAATGATTTCATCTCAAGGAAATATCGATGCATCAAATATATTTCACTAATTAGTCCACAACCCATATATTACATATCCAAATCATTCCTTATATATCAAATAATCAATTTAAAAAGATATTTTTAAATCAAAGTGACTCATACCAATTTGAAATAATTGAATCATAATCCTCATAAAAGTAAATATTTATCAAATGAAACATTTAAAACCATGAAGATAAAGTGATTTATGATATTATATATCAAATGATAAGTAAACCACACAAAAATAAAGTGTTGAATATGGAATATCTCACATAAATAAAAGTGAGACAAGAAAAACCCTTAACTTTTGATTTCCTTTAGTTGAACATGCTTTATAATTTTATATAATTGTTTAAAGAATGTTATTAATTTATACCAAAACCATATCCAAATTTATGATATCATATATTATCCTCTTATTCTATCCTATCACTATTTGTTTGATAATATTTCGTTATTACCCTTGTTTTGGGTGTTAACTACTTCATTTTCCTATACAAGTTTTGTCGTATAAGCATTAGTTATTGTGAATAGGATATAATTCCATAATATCCATAATGATATTAAGGTCATATATATCATATTTATTCATAATATATATTCATATAATCATTATTTAATGGTGGACATTGAAAATGAATCACATCGCATCGTAGAGATGGTAGGTCGTACCTACGAACGAGCAACAATATAATTCCCTTAATGGTAAAAGAGTAAGGAAGTGTATGGTATATTAATTTTTTAAAAATAAATATCATATAATATTATTATATATATACATTATTTCCATCATTATACCTATCCATGTAAATTGGTGATGAAAAACAAATTGCACCAAGGCATGGAGAATGTAAGTCGTACTTACGCACGTGTGGTGCTTTCATTTTTTAGTAGGATGGATAAAAGGTGAAATATGTTTATACCATAGAAATAATAATATATTAGCATATATATGATTATTTATTTATTAATTTACAATGTAAAAAACATATTAAGCGGAATTTGAAGAAGAAACAAACTTGAAACAGTCAATAAAAAGGATTACCACTTCTTCAGAAGAATTCATTTAATATTTTCTTAAGTGATATAGGGTAGGTATTTTGGAAGGACCAAAACCTCTATACCATAAATTAGGATCTTTAAAAGAGAAAATGGAAGTTTTTTAGAGATATATGGCTTAAATTGGTGTGAGGAAGTGATGGAGAATGTTCTCTTTAAAATTGCAGTGAGGGGCGCTTTCCGGAATCCACAAAATATTAAAATATAATAACGATATTCTAGAGACAGAGACCTTAAAATTGAATATAAATGAAAAGGGGGAGACATTTTAGACCATATATTATCACATTTGTGGTTAGTTAACATTTTTGTGATTTTTAAATAATTTAAGAAAATATTATTTGAAAAAATATCATTATTGTCAAATTTGATACTATTCATTTAATTTGACATCAAATACACCAAGAAAAACTGTGAAATCAAATATAATTCTTTAAAACATCACTAATATATACTATAGATATATATAATTCATTATAAACAATAAATATTACCAAATATATCAAAAGTACCTCTTTTACAATTAATTATTTTATTTTTCTCTTAATAAAATAATTATTGTATTAGAATTTGAGAAAAGTTTAAGGTAATTATATAATTTATAGAAAATAAATATAAATTTATATAATTAAAATATTTTAATTAAGATTAAAAAATTTATATAGGTTCATTCATTTGTTGATTTTTTCCCTATGTGGACCCTTAAAAGATATTAAATAGAAAAGAGTGACATTTTGTAATTATATTTAATTTAAATAATATATAAGTTATTTTTATAGAAATATGTCAAATAAACTTTATAAAATAATTTTTATACTAGTTTTTTCCACATTTTTACTCTTATCTTTTGGTTTTAACCCTTATTTAATCTCTTTAACTCTTTCTGTGACAACATGGATATTTACTCTTTGAGGGTCAATATTGTTACAATAAAATGAAAAATGAACCATGGATAATATTTTCAACATTATATAAATAACTTGGGATAATTTTAATTTGTATAATTTTATACCATTTAATAAAATATTATTCATTTTAATGTACCATTAGTGTCTATTTTGACACTATTTATTACCTTGACTTTTAAAAATATCAATCAAATGAGATATCTTAAAACCCACTCTTTTAATACATCCCTAACATTCCAAGTTCATCTATAAAATTTAGGTATGACATTTATAATGTCAAATAATATTTAGTTTAATATTTTTAATATCATTTATTTGATATTTTCATTAATTAAACAATTATTATATCATCATTGTGAAATCCTTTAAGTCAATAATTTATTTCCTAAAAATTAAAAATAAATTACCATGATTAATAAAAAAAATTATATTTCTAAATACTATTTATATTCAAATATATCCCCTAGTTAACCATATATTAAAATATTTAACTTTTTAAAAACAAAAGTATGACATATTTGACATATCTTTAAAATAAAATACGATAAATGTATTAAAGTCATCAAATTGATCCAAGAGCTCATAAAATTGGAAAAATGATGTTTTTGGTCCAAAATAACTCATCTAATAAATTTAATTCCAGTGTTAGGGTAATTTTATAATATTTTTAAATGTATTTTTACCCTTAATTAACTAATTTTTCCTAAACTGTGGTACATAAAATTACTAAAGTTACTACCCATATTGGCCAAAAAAAGAAGGGAATTATTTACTAAATTTGGGAATTATGAATCCAAATATGGAATCCAATTTTCAAATTTCAAAACACAAATGCGGAAAAAAATAAGTTGAAATTAATCTCATAGACGATGCATGAAAGAAAATTTTTAAGGTGGAAATGTTCACAAGTTTGAAATATTTTTTTATCCCCGTTTTTTTATATAAAATTTAATTAAAACCAATTTATAATATAATTTAACATTATAAATTATTTACATGAAAATTTATTTTTCAATTAAAATGCAATATTGTTTTACTATTCAACAAAAATGAAACATATTCGAAAAAAACAAAAAATCATCCAAAGTAAATTTTGATATCCTTATTTCAAAAATAAAGTTTATTGTATCGAATATAATTTATAAAACTGTGAAATTTAATTTTTTTTAAAAAAGTTCACCATTAAAAGGCAGCAAAATTTCTTTTATAGAAATATAGATTTTATGCATAAAAGTGGATTTATTTTTGTATCATGTCTAGAAAATGCATAAGTTGAATTTAAAAAATTAGATTAAACATATAATATATAAGTTTCATAATATATCTAATATTATTAATTCCTTAGAATTTAGTAGCTTGGTTATAATAATATTTCATTGTTTGTTTAAGCCCGGTGTTGTGTGCAACATAAGCTTTCGAAAAGATTAAATTTAAAAGTTATAAACCATAAAATCTCTGGGTGTTATATTCTCCCATCCTTCAATAAATTTCATCCTTTCAATATGAAATTTCACTTCAAAAATAAAAGTTTGATACATGAATATTCCCTTGTAGAAAACCCACATGAGAAATAGCATTAATAAAACATCCTCTTCATAAGAAGAAAAGTGAAATGTGAAGGTTAACACAAAATTAAGCACTCAAATAGGATAAAATTAGTGAAATGTGAAAAAATGGATATGAAATATAAATCTTCATATCAAGTTATAATAGATAGTTATAGATAATATGGTCATTAGAAATTTAACCATCACAAAACTATAAATTTTTTATCGGTTAAAAGACCATTGATTTATAAGAAAGAAAATTAAATGGATAACATTTTTTCTCTAAAATATTTTTCCTATAGTTGAGGGATTCCTTTAATATCTAGATAATCACTTGAGAAAAATAAACTTACTTGATTAATTTCCATGTCGTAAGCATAATAGCTTCCTTTGGTTGTTCTTAGATCTATTTTCACTTCATCTTTTATTCCAATAAATGGATGTTTAATATGAATGTTTTTAATTCATGAATCTCTTTAATGAATCATAAGTTCCACAAGAATTTCCTTCTTCCTCTAAATTTTTACTAAAAAAATACTATTATATAGTATCTAATAAAATAAATCACACTTTAACCTCAAAATATATTATCCTATTTTCAACTTAATCCATTCCATAATTAGTTAATTTTAAGACTCAACCAGAATATTTCTATCTAAATTCAAAGACCAAAAATTTATAATGAAGGTCACTAAATTTAAAAAATCAACATAACCATATATTTTTCCCAAACAACAAAAAGTAGATCTTAATTTCACATATAAAATATATGAATACCTTTCTCATCTTAAAAACCTTAATGAAAACATTCATACTTCAAAATTCTTATATAAGACGTACTACATTACAATCCGTGTATATCTCATGACTCTTATAACCAAAACTCCATTGATGAAATAATTATTGAATCCAAATACACAAAAAAATTAATTATTATACATCATTATTTAACCATTATCTGTGATTCATCATCTTATTCCTTAATTCCTACTTTCTTTAATTAGTCATTTATAGTCTCATTATCATAATTACTATAACCATTACTTATATAGCCTTGTGAAGTCTAACCATTGACCAAAACACAAATCACAATTTGAGCAACACTAATCATAGTGATATAGTCGTGACAAATAATTTCTATAATATCTAAATCATGGGATCTTCTTCTCAAACTATGATTCCATAGGTTTAACCTAGGTTATAGATGATCATTACCAAATCTATAGGATGGTGTCATATACTTATACTTATCTTTAAAATTCATTCATAAGGTTATGTTCCCTAAACTATGTTTTACTAAATTTAGTTCCCAAGGTTTCTACTAAACTTCCTATAATACCAACTATAGGGAACCTGGCCACAATAACCCAAATCCAATGCCTTAATTTATTAAATTGTCATAATATACAATAAATTTCATCCCAAATGACTGAATAGTTTAGTAGTATTTGTAAACTAGATACATATTTTAAATTCAAATTAAAATTTTAACATAAAATAAAAATAATATTTTCTTTTAGAACATAATAATTATCCTAGATTAAACCTAAATATTAGTCATAATAAACTTCTTTTAAACCTAGGGAAAATAAAACATAATAAAGGGATGATCTCAAATGCTCATTTTGGGTAAAGTACAACAGAAGCTAACTTAAATCAATGAGAATAATCAACAAGAAACATAAATAACTAAACACACATATTAGGTAATCAATAAAATGAGAATGAGAATGCATCCATATATTTTGTCTTTTTGAAAATAATCTAGATAGTAATTTCTAAAATTAAAGAAACTCATAATGTTTTCTGTCTAAACTATCAATATATATCCTATAGATAGTTACTTTGAAGATCAATACTCTTTCCAGTTTATGTCTGTGGGTAGAAACCTGCCTGATTATGATTAGAAACAAACATGAGGGGTTCTTCGCCAATTAATTTCATCTCAATGGACTATCTATTCATCAATGGGATTTCACTATCTAGTACCCTATACATGTCTTGAATTCCAAAATCATTACTCATATATCGAATAATTTATTTAAAAAGTTATTTGTAAATCAAAGTGTCCCATACCACTTTGAAATATTTGAATCATAAGCCCCATAAAATTAAATATTTATAAAATTAAAAATTTAACAACATGAATATAAATAGATTCATGATATTATATATCAAATGGGAAGTACACCACACTAAATAAAAAAGTGGTGAATAAGGTATAACTCACATTAATAAAAGTGAGATTAGAAAAACCTTTACCTTGTACTTTTATTTAGTTTAAAATGATTAAACCTCCTATATAATGGTTTAAATAATGTTATTAATTTTTACCATAACTATATACATATTTATGATATCTTATATTATTATCTTATACAATTTAATCACATTTTTCTTAATAATATTTCATCATTTCCCTTGTTTCGGGTGTTAACTACTTTATTTTCCTATGCATGTTTTTTCTTATAAGTCATGGTTCTTGTACATAGAATATAGTTACATAATCTCCTGAATTATATTAAGGTCATAGATATAATATTTATTCATTATATATTTCTTATAATCATTCTTTAATGGTGAAAATGGAAAATGAATCATATCACATTGTGGAGATAGTGGGTCGTATGTACGCACGAGCGGCGATATCATTCCCTTGATGGTTAAAGGGTAATGATATGTATGGTATATTATTATTTTCAGAATCAATATCATTTAATATTTAATATTTATATAAAAATATATATTTATTATTTCCATCATTATACACATCCAAGTAAATTGGTGATGAAAAACACATTACACCACGGCATAGAGACGATAAGTCATACGTTCGCAAGCACGATGCTTTAATTTTTCATAGGATGAATAAAAGGTGGAATATGGTTGTCTGATAATCATAATAACATATCAGTATATATATGATACTGGAGTTATTACTTTATCATGGAAACAACATATGAATAGTAATTGGAAGAAGAAATAAACTTGAAAGAGTCGATAAAGACGATTACTTCTTCTCTGGTGGAAATCCTTTAATATATTCTTAAGTGATCTAAAATAAATATTTTGGAAGGAAAATAACATATATAACTAAAATTAGGATTTTTATAGGATAAAATTTATGTATATGGTCAATATATATGGCTCAAATTGGTGTGAGGAAGTGAGGGAGGAGGTTCCCATTTATAATTGAGGTGAGGGGATCTTTTAGAAACCCACAAAATATTAAAATATAAAAAGGATATTTTAGAAATAAATACCTTAAAATTGCCTATAAATTATTATGGTATGACATTTTAGATTATATATTATACCCTTTGTTATTATTTAACATTTTTGTATTTTTAAATAATTTACTAAAAAATTAATTCAATAAAATATCATTATTTTCAAATTTGATACTATTAATTTAATATGACATAAAATACATAAATAAAAATTGTTAATTGAAATGTAATTTTTTAAAAATATTTAATTTATCCTATAGATATATAAAATTAATTGTACATATTTTACCATCACAAATATATCAAAAGTAACACTTATAAAATCAATTATTTTATTTTTTTATTAATAAAATAAATATCGTATTGGCATTGTTGAAGAATTTAATGTAATTATATAGTTTATTAAAAATTAATATAATGAAAATAGTTTCCTTAATATAAAAATAGATATATAAGTTCATTCATATCTCGATTTTTTCTCAATTTGGACACATAAAATATATTAAATATGAAGAGTGTGAGATTTTGTAACTATCATTGATTTAAATAATATATAAGTTTTTTTCTTGTAATTATTTCCATTAAATAACTAAAATTATCTATTCAGGTGATAAGGGTCAAATCCACTTCATCCAATAATTTTTAGACAATTTTAGGTCACATTATTACCCTGATATTTTGTTTTTAACCCTTAGATAATCTCTTTAACTCTTATCGTGACTACATGGATTTTTACTCTTTAATGTTCAATATTGCTACTATAAAATGAAAAAATAACCATAGATGAATCATGTGTGATATTTTAAACCTTAAATAAATCATTTTGTAGAATTTTAAATTTTTTTAAATTTTATATCATTTAATAAACTATTATTTATTTTAAAATATCATTAATGTCTATTTTTACTTTTAAAAATATCAATAAAATAATATATCTTTCATCAAAATATTTTAATACATCCCTAAAATGTCAAGGTAAAATATAAAAAACATGTATAAAAAATATTATTTCAAATTATATTTATTTTATTATTTTTAATTACATTTATGTGATATTTCAATTAATTAAACGATTACTACATCATCATTGTGCGAGTCTTTGTGTAAATTATTTATTTCCTAAAAATTAAAAATATATTACCATGATTAAAATAAAAAATTTACCTTTATAAATATTATTTATAGTTCAATATATTCCCTAGGTAACCACATATTAAAATATTTAACTTTTTAAAAACAAAAGTATGACATCTTTGATTTTTCTTTAAAAAAAATACTATAAATGACTTAAAATCAGCTAAGTGTCTCCAAGAGCTCATAAAATTCGGAAAAGGATGGTTTCAGTCAAAAATAACTTTTCAAATAAATTTAGGACATGTGTTAGGTTAATTTTAAAATATTTATAATATAATTTTTACTATTAATTACACGATTTTTCCTTAACAATGGTAATTAAAATTACTAAAGTTATTATTCATATTGCTCAAAAATAGAAGGGATATATTAACTAAATTTGGAAATTATGATTCCAAATATGGGATCCATATTTCAAAATTTAAAATACATATGTAGACAAAATTAATTTAAAATTAATATCGTAGATGAGGCATTAAAACGGGGTTTTAAAGTGAAAATGTTCAAATGTTTGAAATGTTTTTATATACAAATTAAAAATAAAAAAGATTACAATGATCTTAATTTAATTAATATATATATATATATATATATATATTATTCATATAATTTTTCATTAAAACCAATTTAAAATATAATTTAACAATATAAATTATTTAGATGAAAAGTCATTTTTCAATTAAAAGGCAGTATATTTTTACTATTCATCAAAAAATAAAACATATCATTAAAATACCAAAATTTCAACCAAATTAAATTTTTATATCCCAATTTCAAAAATTGTGTTTATTTTTTCAAATATAACTTATAAAAGTGTCAAAATTTATTTTTAAAATAAGTGAGCCATCAAAAGGCGGCAAAACTACCTATTGAAAAATATAGATTTTATGCGTAAAAGTGGATTAATTTTAATATCATATCTACAAAACACATAAGTTTAATGTGAAAAATTAAATTAAACAAATACTATAGAAATTTCATAATCTGATTAACACTATTCATTCTCTCCAATTTAACTGCTAGTTTATAATAATATTTCATCATTCGTTTAAGTTGGGTATTTTTTGCAACATAATATTTTAAAAATATTAACTTTAAAAAGAGACATAGAATAAAATATTGGGGTTTAAAAATTCTATTGACACTTTAAAAATCTAAAAAACATATTTCAGAAAGTCAAATCCCTGATGGGATGGTGATGATTCTTCTTTAACTAGTGTATGAGAGATGTGTGTATACATATTTTTGTGATCCTCTATTTGAGTGTGTGAGGATCCCATAACCTAGAACTATCGTACCAATTTTAAAATATCCATGATACTCATTTTTTATTATTTTGATATATTCCATTGTTTTTAGACTATTTTACACATGCCTTGTGAATTTAAATAAACTTTTTTATATAAAAAAATATTAATCCATTGTTTGAAATATTTCTATCAATTGAAATGTAAAGCATCATTTGTTTTAAATATTATTTTTTACTACCATGCGTGTTAATTTAAAATTGAATGATTTATTTGCCTAAGTAATGTGTCATATTATTATTAAATCCTTGGTGAAACCCTACTTGGATTTTATCTCACACACTACCTGTGCCTTCAGGTGTTAGGTGATTATCTATTATCGGGTTCAAGAAAGGGGAAGTGTCACTTAATTTAGGTTCTTATTATTGATCCTTGGGACTTGGAGGGTTGTGTCTTGTTTGGAATTGGGTTGTTATATTTCATATTTTTGATACTTTGGGTTTACATACCTTTTTTGCCACGAACCGAATCTGGTCGCCATCGAAACCGACACCAAATCCAGCCCGTGACAAGGCCCTAAGGGTGTTACTGATCCCCAAGGGCTGGAACAATTGACTGGGTATCATAAAATGAAAATTGGGAATGATTTACATGAGTTTATAAACATAAAACAACAAAACAATCCAATAAAACGAATCTGGATTTTTCAAACCAAACAATCTTTTACAAAAACTCAGAACTGAATTACATATTTTAAAACAACCCAACATGACTATAAAAAAGCTACAATGCCAAAAGGACATATCCCAAGAAACCTCATGGAAAGGGGCACCGCCCTCAAGCCATCTCCACAAGACTTCACCACTAAGGACCTCCTAGAAACCTGAACCACTGGAACTAAAAAATTGTACCCAACCTACGAAAAAAAATAACCAAGTCTAATTACACCCAAGGGTGTAAGTAGGGTGTTATAAAATTCCCATTAGTGTACCGCCACTAAGATATTCCATGCGATAAACATTCAAAGATGAAAAGCATGCAAGTTTTCATAAACATGTTTTTTCTAGTTAAAATTTCTAAAAGATGCAACTTAAAAAAATCAGTTTTCAAGTGGGATAATTTGAATAATCAACAATATTAAAATAAATTCCAATGATACTAAATTTTACATCCAAATATACTGTATTCTGATGGTTAGTATAAAGGATCTAATGAGCACATGTAATAAGAAATAACCCTTCGGCACTAGCTCATTGTGGGTCCCAAGTACCTCGTATCTGGGTGAGAGTAACCATCACAAATATCTATTCTAATGCACAAGCCACTAGTAGGGAACATACCCATAACCTATTTTTCCCCAACAATAATCATCATAGTTTAGTTAGAGTTGTAAGCGTCAATATTACTAAGTGAAACTGAGGCCAAACCCCATAGATTCACTAGCATACTAGTGCATATCCACCTACCTAGATACCCGGGTTTTCCCTTTGTGCTCAAACAAGTTCAAAAAGTCAAGAAATTTACTTTTCACATGAAAATATCATTTCCATATCACAAATTCACCAGATATCCCACATGTATACCACACAAGTCACAAAATACCACTTTTCATTCAAATTGATTTTGAAATCCAACTCACACCAAAATAGCCCACAACACTTTTCACGTTTCTTTAACACTTCCAAAAATCCTTTAAACAATTTTTAATAAACCATTCCAATACATTATAACTCACATAAAACCCCACTCAAATATCGTATAATACCTCTTTCATAAACAAAATTCATTTTTCACAACACAATCACAGAACAACCCACAACCATTTCTTGCAGCTCTCTTTCCATTTTCTAAAACATCTCAACACTTTATACAACATTATAAAAAATATATTTGACATAATAAATAACCACATTAACTTTAAAAACCCATATTAGGTGAAAACACCCCCCAAAAAGTACATATACCCCCTTTTACCCACTTTGTTTAACCAAAAAAAAACATTCACAATTTTCATAAAACAAACTCAAGGGGTGTAACTATGTCTTGCACACAAAACCCATTTCAAAACCCCCATTTAAGACCAAAACCATACCAATTCCTATCAAAAACAGAATTTTCAGCGCTAAATACATTTATAAAACCACATTCATCTGTTATAAAATAACCTTAAATATTACCACAAAAGATACAAATGGAAACACACATTTTCATAAAATGCTCTCAAGAAGTATAACAATGTTTTACACATTAAACCTATTAAAAAACCTTATTTTTAGGACCACATGACACTAATAAATTATCAAACCTGAAGTTTCATGCCAAAAATGATTTAGTAAACCAATTATATAAGTTATAAAATACACAGAAATAATACCCAATGATTTACACATGAAAACACCCAATTTCAAGTTAAAAAACAACTATAAAATTTAACACTTCAACAAATCAATCATAAAAAGTTTTTGCACCACACCCAACATATGAGGAATATAAAAAATGATTAAATACAGCAATCTAACTCATCAATAACTGTTTACACATGGAACCACCTACCTTTTGAGTAAAAATCCTTTAATCTTGGGGTCAAACCTCAACCGCACCTCCGCCATACCACAAGGAAGTGAAAGAGCGATGTCGCACACGCTCTCAAAAGAACTTCAAAAGTGAGTTACGTTGGATAAAACTCCAAGCACAACACTCTATGAAGCTAATGTTTAGTTTACTTGGTGTAGCATAGGGGGCTAACCAAGGTCGTCTCTCAAAGGAGGAAGTGAATTAAAACATCTTATTAGAGGTATTCTAAAAATAAAATAAAAGAGAATAAAAACACTACTTGAAAGGATGGGGGTGGTTGTTTATAGTTTATGAATCTAGAAGAAGTTTTCTGGAAGAAGATTGTATAATTTTTTTTTGTTTTTAGTTTTGAAATGAATTTCAATTTAAATGACACAACAAGAAGATGTTTTTTTAGAAATCTATTTAAAAAGCGTAATCGATCTAACTCTACCTCTTCATTTTATTATTAATCATTATCATTTAAATTAACATTCACTTAATTATGATCCCTTAATTCGTTAAATCCCGAACCCTACGAGAATTAACTTTACCACAAAGATGATGTGAATTTAAACCTAGGCTAACTTTGGAACGTGCAATCGCAGCACCCTGCTTTGATTGATGTTCTAAGATTAGCTTATGATCAGTGGTAAATTAAGGCACATATCCATTCTGGAAATGAGGATGAATTGTGTTTAGGGATTATATTTGAACTCTACAAATTTATCCCGTGTGGTCTTGTATTACCGATTAAGATCGCGCTCTCACAATTTACACAAAATCCCGACCTCGCGTGTTTTTGTGTTAATTGTTCAATTGCTTGATTAGTTTCTTACAATTTAAAAACATAATTCATGGATCACATTAAGTGAATTACAGTAGGCTCAATGATTCAAAATAATTAAATGAAGAGGGTAGAAGATAGATCGATCACTAAAAATTACTCTTCCATGGGTGGCGTAATCATCGTAGAAGCGTTTTGCATGTGCAAAGGTTTATAATGGGTATAACCCAATATCGCTTCTACTCAAGAATTCCAGCCCCAAGAGGAAGATTAAGAGAAGAATAAATTTAAATAAAACAGAGGAAAAGAGAAGAAATAAAAGAAGAATAAAGAAGTTTATTACACAAACAAAACAATTACAACATGAAGGAGAGAAGGAGGCTTCGATGAGAGGATCCTTGCTTCAAGAGATACCTCTCTTACAATGGTTGGAGAATTTGGTTGAAACCAATTCTCCTCTGCCTCCAATCTCCCAATGCACGAACCAGCCTCTCCAAATGAGAAAATCACTAATTTATAGAGTGGAGGGGAGGCTAGGTTTAAAGTGGTTTCAAGTGTGAATGCAAAATCTCGGCCAAATATTTTAATGAAACTTGCACCGCCCATTTGACCACCAAAACGCGTGAATTGGCCGGCCTTCCAGAAGGATGATTTGTGCCACATCATGTCCCCGAGCTTTCATCAAAATTTGGGCTCAATCCAAGCCCGTATGTAGAATATATGGCCCAAATACAGAACCTTCTCCATTCTAGCGAGCCCAGCCCAACTTTGACTTCATGACCCAATTTCAACAACCAAATGAACTCTTTAGCTTTAGTGTCCTGAATAACAGTTGTAGATAATTAAGTTAGGAACACTGTTACAAAATTTCAAATTCAAATAATAAACATAAAAATATTTAGCTTCGAAATACTACAGTGCACTATTAAGGGTAAAACTGGAATTTTCACCAAATTTTCAAATGAATGATCAAATCCCAAATATTTTATAAATAAACATATTTAACACAATGTGAGGAAATTATATCATTTATTATCAATAAAATATTCAATAAAATAGTGTTTTATCAACTCCCCCACACTTACCCTTTTGCACACCTGGGCAAAACCTCATATCAAGTAAACATCAATATCAAATCAAAACCAATTTTAAAACACATATCTTTAAGATCAATCAATTTCACACCAAGAATCAAAAGATATCATGCCACATAAAAAACCTCATTTCAAGTTCTCCATTTATATCATTCAATATATTTCCACTTCATTTATCCACCCATGCACAAAACACTTACCTCGCTTGAATTTTCTCTCATCACTCAAATATCAATTTTTTTGCAATGTCTTTCTCATCCAAACTCATACAAGGGTCACCATAGGCTTGATAGATTCCTACATCGCTACCCGATGTGAGTCAAGGACATATGTTTATCATGAGGACTTTTCAGGGTTGTTCTGTGGCTTTCGGTTGGTAGGATTAAGATGTGAAAAACTCTGAGGCTGAATGAGGAGGGCTTGACTCTTTTAAAGCAAAATTGCATTAATCTAATTTTCACTTAAATATGGTCTTCTCTTCAATCCCCATAGTATCAATTCAGCTCCATCATCATGAAAAGTCATGAAAGGTTTACACCATTCATCATTTCAGCATAAAAAATGTCAATCTTCTAAAACATGATTTTCTTGAAAGCTCCAGATGGGCACAGCTTTCCACCTCAATTAGAAGCTCCAGAAAAGGCACAGCTTCACTTGTCATGAAAGCTCCAGAAAAGGCACAGCTTTCAATATAATGACTTTCTTTAGCAGCAAACACATCTCTTCAGAATTTAATTTTCCACCCAAAGTATCACATAATGTGGTGGTACAACACAAGACAGCTTCCCCCACACTTAAGCTCAACTAGATTATGCAATTTCACTTCAAGAGTTGGTTGGATAGGGAAAATTGGCTTGTAATGTGGCTTAACCTAACAGGCTGTGCATGGATTCTAAGGGCTACAAGGATTAAATATTCAAGGTAGGCCATTATAAAAAAGGATTCTTTGAAAAGGGGGCTTTAATACCAAACAAATGCCTCAATCATTTAAACATATGTACCTCAAACCCTCAAGTTTTGACAGGAATAGATCAAATTCTGGTTAAATCAAGTATGGTTTGGTTCTCTCAAGAAGTGAGGTGAATGTAAGGAATATGAAAATAATGGTTCAGAAGCCTCACAGGAAAGTGATTTCAAATTTAAAGACAGTGAGATGTGGCATGGGATTCAAAATTCGGTGTACTTTCCATGAAATTACTAAATATTTGAACTTGAAACAAAGTCATTTCAGCATTCATGTAAGCTTAGTTTCAAGGGGTAAATTGTTTCACTTATTGATATGGATTTAAAAATGGTGATGAGAATCATTTCAGCTCAAAAGTTTCAAAAACACACAGAAAATTGTAAAATAAACACACAAATTTTGAAAGACACACAAGTTTTTTTTTTTTTTGGTTTTTGTTTTTTTTTTAACAGGAAAACAATTGAAATTACTAAACTAAAAGGTTCCCTCCCCCACACTTAAAATATTGCATTGTCCTCAATGTGAACCCGTGAGATGATATATGCACATGGAATGCAGAATTTTTCAAATAGGACACATAATATAAAAGTGAAAGGGTTAGGAACAGCCTGATGTGATCAAGTGATGATGGGGTCATGCAGTGTGATAAAATCCACTGCATCAGTAGGATGTCCCTCAATGTATCTCTTCAAACGTTGCCCATTGACTGTAAAGCTCCTTCCAGTGTCCTCTTGTGTGATATCCACTGCACCATAAGGAAAAACATTAGACACAATATAAGGACCTAACCATCTGGAACGCAACTTACCAGGCATCAACTTCAGTCGTGAACTATAGAGAAGGACTTTCTCTCCAATATGAAACTCCCTTTGTTGGATCATTTTGTCATGAGCTGCTTTTGATCTTTCCTTGTAGAGCCTTGAGTTCTCATATGATGACAGGCGAATCTCCTCAAGCTCTTGAATTTGCAACTTCCTTTGAATTCCAGCTTGGGCCAAATCCATGTTACATTTCTTTATAGCCCAATATGCCCGATGCTCGACTTCCACGGGGAGATGACACGCTTTCCCAAAAACAATCCGAAATGGGGACATACCAATGGGGGTCTTGTATGCTGTCCTATAAGCCCACAATGCATCATCCAAGCGCTTGCTCCAATCCTTCCTATTTGGCTGCACGGTTTTCTCCAAGATTTGTTTCAACTCACGATTTGAAACCTCAGCCTGGCCATTTGTTTGGGGGTGGTATGGTGTTGATGTTTTGTGTGTCACCCCATACTTTCGAAGGAGGGAAGCAAAATTCCTATTGCAAAAGTGTGTCCCTTGGTCACTGATGATGGCCTTTGGTACTCCAAACCTGCAAAAAATTTGTGCTTTGACAAAGTCCACAACAACATGAGAATCATCAGTCCTGGTGGCCTTGGCCTCCACCCATTTACTCACATAATCAACAGCAACCAAAATATACAAAAATCCAAATGAACTAGGAAAAGGACCCATAAAGTCGATGCCCCATACATCAAAAATCTCACAAAATAGTATGGGTTGTTGGGGAATCTCATGTCTCCTAGAAATGTTCCCAGTGTGTTGGCAACGAGAGCATGACTTACAAAACACATGGGCATCATGGAATAATCTAGGCCAATATAATCCAGAGTCCAAAACTTTCCTAGCTGTCCGTTGGGGTCCAAAGTGTCCACCACATGAAAGTGTATGACAGAAATGCAAAACAGACTCAAACTCATGATCGGGAACACACCTCCTAATGACTTGGTCACTACACATGCGCCAGAGGTATGGATCATCCCACACATAATACCTAGACTCACTTTTTAATTTTTGGACTTGATGCTTCTTCAAATTTACTGGGATTTCAGAGCCAACAATGTAATTAACTAAATCAGCATACCATGGATGCTTACCTGAGATGGTATAGAGATGCTCATCGGGGAAAGTGTCCCGAAGTGGTACCTGGTCCAAGGTGTCACCCTCTAGTGTGTGAGTAAGCCTACTCATGTGGTCTGCCACCAAATTCTCTGACCCCTTCTTGTCCTTTATCTCAAGGTCAAACTCTTGAAGAAGTAGCATCCAACGGATAAGTCGTGGCTTTGCATCTGGCTTCTTTAGGAGGTACCTCAAAGCTGCATGGTCAGAAAAAACAACTACTTTAGAGCCCAATAAATATGAACGAAATTTATCTAAAGCAAATATAACAGCAAGAAACTCCTTTTCTGTTGTGGTGTAGTTTGATTGGGCTGAATCTAGTGTCCTCGATGCATAGGCGATCACATGTGAACGTCCCTCCACCCTCTGAGATAAGACAGCTCCAACCGCGAAGTTGGAGGCGTCACACATAAGCTCAAAAGGAATCTCCCACCGTGGGGGATGTATGATCGGTGGAGTGGTCAGACACTTCTTTAGCTCATCAAATGATACCCTGCATGAATCATCAAAATTGAAGTCAATATCTTTTTGAAGTAATCGAGATAAGGGTAGAGCGATCTTACTAAAATCTCTGATGAAGCGTCGATAAAATCCAGCATGCCCAAGGAATGATCGAACATCACGCACACATGAAGGGTAGGGTAAGGATGAAATGATGTCTACCTTAGATCTATCAACCTCTATCCCATGTTTTGACACTACATGCCCTAAGACAATGCCATGCTCTACCATGAAATGACACTTTTCAAAGTTCAGGACTAGATTCTTCTCAATACAACGATTCAACACATTTTCCAAACTACTTAGACATTCATCAAATGAAGATCCATACACTGTAAAATCATCCATAAATACCTCCATGCAGGTCTCAATAAAATCAGAAAAAATACTCACCATGCATCTCTGGAAGGTACCTGGGGCATTGCAAAGTCCAAATGGCATCCTCCGATAGGAAAATGTCCCAAAGGGACAGGTGAATGTAGTCTTCTCCTGATCCTCCGGAGCTATAGGAACCTGAAAATATCCAGAAAATCTATCCAAGAAACAATAGTGTGTCTTCCCAGCTAGTCTCTCAAGCATCTGATCAATAAATGGGAGGGGGAAATGATCTTTGCGAGTGGTCTGATTTAGTTTCCTATAATCAATACACACACGCCAACTGTTTTGCACCCTCATTGGAACTAAATCATCTTTCTCATTTTTAACAACAGTAAAACCAGTTTTCTTAGGCACAACCTGAATTGGACTTACCCACTGAGAATCTGAAATGGGATAGATTATACCTGCCTCGAGCAATTTTTCAACCTCTTTTTTAGCAACCTCCAGAAGGGTTGGATTGAGTCTCCTTTGTGGTTGCCTCACCGGTTTAGCTTCATCTTCCAAAAGAATCCTATGCATGCAAATGGAGGGGCTAATACCTGATATGTCAGCCAAGGTCCACCCGATTGCCCTGATGTTCTCCCTCAAAATATTCAAAAGTTTTTCTTCATGTTCAAAAGAGAGATTGTTAGCAATGATAACAGGTAATTTTTCACCACTTAACAAGTATGAGTATTTGAGATTTGGTGGCAATGGCTTTAGTTCCAGTGATGGTGGCTGCTGAATGGATGGAAGCATGAGTGGTGTAGACATCTGTGCACAATCATACATATCATCTGAATGACAGAACAATGCATCAAATCCATCAGAAAAATTAGCAGCCATATCATAATCAGAGTATACATGCTCAAAATTCGAATATGATTGGACAAATGAACCAATCCCAAGATCAGAAAGATCATGAATTAAAGGGGATGAAGTAGAATGAGACATCAAGTTGGACCTAATACTCATTATTTCATTAAGAAGTGAATAGTCCCCAAGAGATTGGGAATCAAAAATAGAGGGACTATCACATGGAGACTCAGAATGAGAGAGAAAGAATGCTGAGTGTTCCTCTGGTGGGTACTTCATAGAATCCAGGATTTTAAACCTCACGATTTCATCCCCGAATTCCATGGAAAGAGTACCCTCATGAACATTGATAATGGTCTTAGCAGTTTTGAGGAAGGGTCTACCAAGAATGATAGGGGCATGAGAACTTACCTGGTCATCTTCCATGTTTAGTACATAGAAATCAGCAGGGAAGATCATGTCCTTTACCTTTACCAACACATCTTCAAGGACACCAGCCGGATATGCTGTAGCTCTATTCGCTAGCTGCACCACTACCCTTGTAGGCTTGAGCTCACCAATCTGCAATGAAGAGAAAACAGAGTGAGGCATCACATTTATTGAAGCTCCTAAATCACAAAGAGCATCAGATAAGTGAAACTCCCCTATGGTGCATGTGATGGTGAATGTCCCAGGATCCTTGCACTTTGTTGGCATTGCTAGAGTTGGTGTAATGAGTGCTGAGACATTCCTTCCAAGGTTGATCCTCTCATTTCCCTTGAGCCCTCTTCGATTGGTACAAAGTTCTTTTAAGAATTTGGCATACCTTGGGATTTGCTTAATGGCTTCGAGTAGAGGAATGTTGATCTCCACACGCTTGAATGTGTCCAAAACCTCCTTTTGCATTGCTTCTTCAGCCATCTTCTTGGTTTGAACAACCCTGTTTGGAAAAGGAAGTGGTTTAGGAGGAACATCATCAATCTTTTTCTTACCTTTATCTTTCTCCTTGGATTGTTCATCAGTTGGTATGGAATGTGGCTTCTCTGAAGTTGAGGTGAATCCCGGTGGAATGGTAGGTACAGCTGTATCGTTCATTTGCTTCCCACTTCTCAATGTTATGGCACTAACATTCCCCTTTGGATTTGGAGTGGGTTGGGAAGGTAGATTTCCAGAATTCTTACTTACAAGTTCATGGAGGGCGGTGGCAATCTGGCTCATTTGAGTCTTCAACTCCCTCAGCTCCGAACCTTGACTTTTCAGCTCATTCTGTTGACTAAGAACAATTTTTTTCAAAAGATCATCAGTGTTAGAGTCTACCTTGGGTTGGAGATTCCCTTGTTGCTGACTTGTTGATGTTTGAGCTTCAAATCTCCTTTGGGGTTGTTGGAAACCCTGTTGGTAAGGTGGAGGCTGCTGGAAGTTTTGTTGAAAGGGGGGCCTTTGTTGTTGTCCAGAGCCATACCTCATGTCCAGATGATCTTTCCACCCTTGGTTGAATGTTGGATCGAACTTCTTCTGGGGATATGGTTGTTGCTGCTGCTGCTGATATGGTCTCCCAGGGAACACTGCTGCACAATCTTCTGTTTCTTGGAGTTGTGGGCAACAGTCAGTTGGGTGGCTTGTCTCAGTGCAAATACCACAAGGCCTTGAAGGAGGAGGTAAAGATGTCTTTTGTGCCAAAGCAATCTGCCTTACCATAGTTGTCAATTCTTCTAACTTGGTATCAATCAAATGACTCTCAAGAGAAGAAGGACTTACCTGATGTACTCCCCTGACATGTAGTGTACCTCTATCGCCAAATTGTTGGGAGTTTTGGGCCATCTTGTCAATCAATGCACGTGCGGCTATTGGTGTCTTGTCCACCAATGCCCCTCCAGCTGCGGCATCCACCATGCTTCTCTCCATAGCTGTGAGTCCTTCATAGAAGTACTGAATGAGGAGTTGCTCACTGATTTGGTGATGTGGACAGCTTGCACACAACTTCTTGAATCGCTCCCAATACTCATACATGGACTCCCCTTGTGCTTGCTTGATCCCCGAGATCTCCTTACGAATGGAAGTGGTCCTCGATGCTGGAAAAAATCTCTGCAAGAAAAGACGTTTCAAATCGTTCCAACAAGTTACATCTTCAGGTTGTAAATAATACATCCAATCTTTTGCAGCTCCATCAAGTGAGAATGGGAATGCTCTTAGTTTGATTTGATCTTCAGAGACATTTTTAGGTTTTAGGGTTGAGCAAACCACATTAAATTCTTTCAAATGTTTATTCGGATCCTCACCAGAGAGGCCATGAAACTTTGGAAGTAAGTGAATTAACCCTGATTTTAGTTCAAAGTCCGATTCGAGATTTGGGTATGCAATACAATTTGGTTGATAGTTGATATCAGGTGCAGCCAATTCTCGAATGGTTCTATTAAGTTCATTTCCATTATTATCAGCCATTGGTTCCTCTTTTATGTTTGAATTTGAATTGCTTCCAATTTCAATGTTCTGATATTGGAGTAATTCTCCAACTGGTTGAATGTTGAAACTTCCCGTAGACTGAGAATGTCTGATTCGTGCCCTAAGGCTACGTTCAATCTCAGGATCAAGATCTAAGAGATCTTCGGGATTAGTTCGTGTCATAGATCAAATAAAAATGAAAAGAAAGAAGGTGGACCATAGTAAAATAAAAATGAGAAGTTTGAGTTGATGGTCCACAAAGAAGTAGGAGAAAATAAAAGAAGAGGATGAAAAATCAGATTGGGTAAAGAAGGAAGAATGAAGAGAGGAAAATAATAAAATGTAAAATAAAATAAATACCTCTAGTTGGTTGAAATAATTACTTGCCTCCCCAGCAACGACGCCAATTTGAAAGAGCGTTGTCGCGCGCGCTCTCAAAAGAACTTCAAAAGTGAGTTACGTTGGATAAAACTCCAAGCACAACACTCTATGAAGCTAATGTTTAGTTTACTTGGTGTAGCATAGGGGGCTAACCAAGGTCGTCTCTCAAAGGAGGAAGTGAATTAAAACATCTTATTAGAGGTATTATAAAAATAAAATAAAAGAGAATAAAAACACTACTTGAAAGGATGGGGGTGGTTGTTTATAGTTTATGAATCTAGAAGAAGTTTGCTGGAAGAAGATTGTATAATTTTTTTTTGTTTTTAGTTTTGAAATGAATTTCAATTTAAATGACACAACAAGAAGATGTTTTTTTAGAAATCTATTTAAAAAGCGTAATCGATATAACTCTACCTCTTCATTTTATTATTAATCATTATCATTTAAATTAACATTCACTTAATTATGATCCCTTAATTCGTTAAATCCCGAACCCTACGAGAATTAACTTTACCACAAAGATGATGTGAATTTAAACCTAGGCTAACTTTGGAACGTGCAATCGCAGCACCCTGCTTTGATTGATGTTCTAAGATTAGCTTATGATCAGTGGTAAATTAAGGCACATATCCATTCTGGAAATGAGGATGAATTGTGTTTAGGGATTATATTTGAACTCTACAAATTTATCCCGTGTGGTCTTGTATTACCGATTAAGATCGCGCTCTCACAATTTACACAAAATCCCGACCTCGCGTGTTTTTGTGTTAATTGTTCAATTGCTTGCTTAGTTTCTTACAATTTAAAAACATAATTCATGGATCATATTAAGTGAATTACAGTAGGCTCAATGATTCAAAATAATTAAATGAAGAGGGTAGAAGATAGATCGATCACTAAAAATTACTCTTCCATGGGTGGCGTAATCATCGTAGAAGCGTTTTGCATGTGCAAAGGTTTATAATGGGTATAACCCAATATCGCTTCTACTCAAGAATTCCAGCCCCAAGAGGAAGATTAAGAGAAGAATAAATTTAAATAAAACAGAGGAAAAGAGAAGAAATAAAAGAAGAATAAAGAAGTTTATTACACAAACAAAACAATTACAACATGAAGGAGAGAAGGAGGCTTCGATGAGAGGATCCTTGCTTCAAGAGCTACCTCTCTTACAATGGTTGGAGAATTTGGTTGAAACCAATTCTCCTCTGTCTCCAATCTCCCAATGCACGAACCAGCCTCTCCAAATGAGAAAATCACTAATTTATAGAGTGGAGGGGAGGCTAGGTTTAAAGTGGTTTCAAGTGTGAATGCAAAATCTCGGCCAAATATTTTAATGAAACTTGAACCGCCCATTTGACCACCAAAACGCGTGAATTGGCCGGCCTTCCAGAAGGATGATTTGTGCCACATCATGTCCTCGAGCTTTCATCAAAATTTGGGCTCAATCCAAGCCCGTATGTAGAATATATGGCCCAAATACAGAACCTTCTCCATTCTAGCGAGCCCAGCCCAACTTTGACTTCATGACCCAATTTCAACAACCAAATGAACTCTTTAGCTTTAGTGTCCTGAATAAAAGTTGTAGATAATTAAGTTAGGAACACTGTTACAAAATTTCAAATTCAAATAATAAACATAAAAATATTTAGCTTCGAAATACTACAGTGCACTATTAAGGGTAAAAATGGAATTTTCACCAAATTTTCAAATGAATGATCAAATCCCAAATATTTTATAAATAAACATATTTAACACAATGTGAGGAAATTATATCATTTATTATCAATAAAATATTCAATAAAATAGTGTTTTATCAGGAAGCGAAAACGAACCCTAAACCATAATATTTCACCAAAAATACCCCAAATAAAACCCTAGTCATGAACCCTAACTTTTGGACACTCTATAAATTTATGAAAGAGACAAAAAACCTAAGGAGAAAGAAGCAATTGAAGAGAGAAACACATACCCAAAACAATCTTGAAAAAAACGACCCAAAATCCACCAGAATATGAATTTTAAAATAGATAAAATTTAATGGAGTTTCAAAAAAGGATGAGGATATCATATAGGAAATGTAATTGGGGAAAGATTAAAAATAGAAGGAGTTATGAAAGGATAAATTTACCTCTTCAAATCTGTGAAATTTGTGAAATCCAGAGAAGTTTCTCCTAATTTAGCGATTATATTGAGCTCTAAATTGGGGGAGGAGAAAAATGGGGTGCGCCTTAGGTAAGTGGGATTGGGTGCGAGTTGGAATAACTGAAACAACTTAAAAATTGAATGAGTTATTAAATAATTAAAAATTATTTTTAATTTAGGAAATGGGATTTCGGGCAGGCCCAATCCCTTAAATAAAAACTAAATCCCACCATGATTATAGATTACCAAATAGTCCAAATTAATTTTTTGGTGTTCATAGGTCAGGGTATGGAAATTTGGAATTGTAATGGATGAAAACATTTTAAAAAGGAAGGAGTTATAATGGAATAAAAATTTATTTTTAAATTTGGAATTGGGCTCATGGTTTGGACCAATTCATGAAAACTCTCCCATTCCTCCATAAAATCATGGGAAACCCCAAAAATAAGCATGAATGGAAATTAAATGAAATTTACCTTTACAATATGTCATTTATGTGACATGTTTGACTTCTGGTACTGTTCTCTTTGTAGAGTTTTCTTTTGAGCATACTGACTTGTAACTGTTTCTTCCATTATTTATATGGGAAAAGAATTCCCACCATTATATTGTATGATGCTAGGTGATAGTCTCCAACCCATGGGGATTGGTAATACCCTTCAGGCCATGTCAGATCTATCTCAGGTATCAGTGTACCAGGTTATTTGAATTGTTTTTTGATAAAGTGGTATCAGAGGTGCAAGTTAAGAAACTTTCTTTAATATCAATATACAGTTGTGTAATATTATTTGGGACTTGGGAGATAGTTTTTATTGAGTGCCTAGATAGATAACACCATAATGAGACTTAAGTCACCATGTGTGGCTTGGGAAATATTTCTTGAATATTACATATAGTCTTTTACCTACTTTTTATTTGGATATATTGAAATCAAAATCCTATCTATCTATCTGATATAATTAATTTTCACTATTTCTCTTCTTGATTGTCAATCTAATTATAATTTATGATGTCTTAAATATTTTCTTTTGATGTTTCCTAGCATCATTCCTATGAGAATACATGTGAATTAGATCTAGGAGGAAACTTCTGATGAACTATAGTCAGAAAATCCTTCAATGGACGTGAATCTAGTTGAAGTTATTGTGCATGTTGTCCAAGCTCTGGGATAAGCACTTGAACCCATTACTGTTTAGGCTCCAGGTGTGGAACCAGAGAGGGTTGTTTTGCGGAATAATGCTTAGTAATTACTTCACTAGAATCCTCCAGTGTTTCAAGGCTAAAACTATCCTCGAAAGGCTGAGGAATAGTTGAGGAGAATTGAGATTTTATTTCAGTTCTTGGAAACAGGTGATGAAATCAAGGTGAAATGTGACACCTTCAAGCTGTAGAGACCTAGAAGGATATGGTGGGATGCAATGGTTATAGTGAAGAAACATTATGTATTATAGTGGAATGAATTTAAAGATATTTTCACTGACTAGTTCTATCCAGCGACAGTGGTTTTCGCCAAGGATATAGAGTTTTTCAAACCCGAGTAGGCTAACAGGAACATGATAGAATATGAAAACTGTTTTACTGATCTTGTGTAGTTTTCACCTGAGAACGTATTGAATGATAAGATAAAGACTGGAAATTTTTTATGGGGATTCGATATGATATTCTTTATTAGGTTTTCTTACTGAATCTACCTTCTTATGTTGATGTGATAGATAGAGCATTGATGGTTGAGATGGACCTGGTCAGTAAATCAGGGTTAAAGGGTGTTCCCTTTTCTCCCAATGGATGTTCTATGATATCCTTTAAATTAAATATAAACTTGATGATTCTCACAGTGGTACTTGAAAGTAGGTTTCTTCTAGACCTCCTATAGTGCCTGGAAAAGGGCCTATGATTTTCCACCAGTGTGGTAATCCAAGACATTCAAAACGGGTTTTCACTAAGGCACCCTAGGTAAGTGGTTCTTGTGGATTCTTAGGTCACTTTTATAGGATTTGTAATATATATTATACTCCTTATAGTGTAATGAGATCATATGAACCAATAATTACTACAATGAAATTAGATTCTTCAATTACTGAGGGGTTCCATCCATAGACATCTGAAATGAAGATTCTTCACGTAGTGGAAGAGTCTCCAAATGAAGCATATACGGGTCCAGTAACTGTGAGAGTTACCATAACTATAGCTTCGTCATCAATGACTATTTTATTTAATACTAGTTCATCTCATTCATTTATATCAACTCATGTTTTAAATCTACTAAATCTTCCTATGAATATTTTATCTTATGTGATGGATATTACTACACCCCTCAGAATGAAGAGAGAGCAGGGTCTTCGTTGTCCTAATTGTGTCTTCTCTTTATCAAATATCAGGATTTTTTGGGATTTTTTGGTTCTCCATATGAAACCTCTTAAGGTCATGTTCAGGATGGATTCTATAATTTCAAATAAAGCCTGAATTTATTGTTATCTATGGTGGGAATCCTTTATAGCACCTAATGGGGTTTGTTTTACCATTCATGGAGAATAGGACCCAAGGTTGAGCAGATCTTGACCTTCTTGTCCAGAGTTGGGAAAATTAATATTAGTTTTAACTTTTTATCAGGATAGAGAAAATTTGACGGATGATATCCCTCTATTTATCATTACGTTTCCCAACATTTTTCCTTCAGAATTATCTGGTTTTCCACTGGAAATGGAGGTATATTTTTCTACTGATTTAGTGATTGGTACTCATATGGTATCTATTCCTTCTTAGCACACCAGTTGAAATGAAAGATTTGAAGAATTAATTGTATAATATGTTAGAGAAAATATTTATATGCTTGAGTGTGTCACCTTAGGCAGTGCCATTTCTCTTTGATAAGAAAGAGGATGGGTCACTTCACCTTTATGTTTATTATGAAAAAATCAATTGAGTTACAATAAAGAAAAAGTATTTGATTCAACATATTGATGATATTTTTGAAAATTTGAAATAATAGAAGTTTTTCATGAATATTGATATTCGATCTGGTTATCACTAATTGAGAATAAAATAATCTAACATTTATAAAACCAACTTTCATTGTAGGTATGAACATTATGAGTACCTTGTCATGCCATTTGATCAAACCAATGCTCATGAATTATTTATGGAATTAATGAACAAGATTTTCCATTATTATCTTGATATGTTTTATGTTGTATTTATAGATGAAATCCTTTTTATAATCTATGTTTGAGGAGGATTATGTGCATCACTTAAGAGTAGTTTTGGAATTTTCGAGAAATCACCAACTTTATTCCAAGCTTTTGAAATGTAATTTCTGGATTTGGAAAGTGAAGTTATTAGGAAACGTTGTGTTATAACATGGTTTCTCATTCAATCATGAGAATTTTAAAGCTATTATGACATGGGAACAACCACAATATGTTTTTGAGATTTGGATCTTCTTATGTTTTGTAGGATATTATCACCAATTTTTAAAGGATTTCTCAAAGTTGGCTTCTCTGATGAATTCTCTAACTCGAAAGGGGTAATGATTTCTTGGGAGGATAAATTTCCATGTTCTTTTATTGAGTTGAAATTTATTTTTAAAAATTTGTCATAGTTAACTCTTCTAGAAGCTAGGAAGGGATATTTTGTCTTTTGTGACACATCAGGTTCAGGTTTGGGTTGTGTTCTTATGATGGGTGATCACATCATTTCCTATGGATCTCGGCAGCATAGGCCACATGAGAATAATTATCCAACCAGTAACCTTGAACTCGTAGCTATGATGCATGTACTTAATATTTAGTAGAATTTTCTTTTTAGAGAATGGTTTTCCATGTATTCTGACCATAATATCTTGATTTATATCTTCTTTCAAAAATATTTGAATCTTTTCTAGAGGCATTGGGTGGAATACCTATAATATTTTGACTTTGACATTGCCTATACCCTAGGGAAAGGGAATGTCTTCATTGATACTTTGAGAAGGAAACTTCTGAACTATGTATTGGAAGAATTATTAGAATAGTGGAACTTGGTGGATCTTTTTCAAAGTTTTATATAGGAATCTAGGAATCCAGGGCTGAGGTTTCCATGGCCATTATTCAGTTGAAATCTTCTCTTATTGAGATTATTCTTTAGGAACCACATATTGATGATGAATCCTACAACATTATGAACTATCTTTATAGTGGGTAGATCATTATTGAGTGTCCATTCCCTATATAGATTATTATTTGTTTCTAAAATCAGTATATATCAACTTTTCCTATGAGAAAAAATTGTTTTGGGGATTTTTATAATTCTCAAAGGGAAGTTCACCCAGAATCCATGAAGATGTTCTATGACATGCAACAATGATTCTGGTAGCCAAGTATGAAATGGGGCATTTCTAATTTTGACTCTCATTGTTATACGTGCCAATAGGTTAATGCTAAGAACCATAGACCTGCATGTTTTCTTAAGAAACATCCATTCTTGACTTGGAAGTGGGATGAGATCTCTGTGGAATTTTTGGTTGGGTTCACACATACATAAAATGAGAAGAATGTGATATGGGTTTTCATTTATAGCCTGACTAAACTAGCTCACTTTATACCCATTCATGATATAAACAAAGTTTAGGAGTTGATAAATCCCTACATGAAAGAGGTTGTTTGTTTTCATGGAGTTCCATCTGCTATAGTCTTTACTATAGATCCCTGGTTTACTTTTTTACTTCGGAGATACCTTTAGAAGGCATTGGAATTTTAGGTTCATTTGAGTATGGCATACCATCCATAGTTGGATGGCCAGACATAAAGAGCTATACATATTCATGAGGATATGATTCATTCATAAATTCTTGAATTTGGTGGGGCTTGGGATGACCATTTGGGACTAGTAGAGTTTTCTTATAACAATAGTTACTAGTCCACAATTAGGATTGATCATTTTCATGCCTTTTATGGGTGGCCTTATAAATCTCTATTGTGTTGGTAAGATATTAGTGAAATTTCCTTAGTTAGACTGATCATGGTTCATTAGATTATTTCAAATATTCACTTGATTCATCATATAATGTTGAAGGTACAGATTTGGTATAAGTATTATGATGATATTCTCCATAGACCATTGGAATTTTATGTTGGTGATTAGGTGTTCTTGAAATTTTCACCTCATCTAGGTTATCGGTGGCTTGAGAGGCAAGGGAAACTTTTTCCTATTTTCTATGGGACATTTCGAGGTTATTGATAAGGTGGGTAAAGTGACTTATCATTTATAACTTCCTCCACAGCTGATGTTGATACATAACACATTCCATTTATCATAGCTCTGAAAGTATATTTCTACTCTCTCTAATTTTCTGAGATAGAGGGATCATGATGTTGAGTATGATTTATCCATAACAGTGTGTCCAATTAGGATAGTTGATTCAAAAACCAATGTAATTTGTGGGAGGAGGATACCATGGGTTTGAGTGCTATAGCAGCACGGTTCATATAGTCATGAGATGTGGGGAGGGAGACCCTGATGAGAGAGTAGTGACCAGATCTTTTTGACATCGAATCCTCTTAACAGAATTTTTGGGGACAGAAAGTTTCTATGGTGGGGAGGTTGTAACATATTATTACTATTTTCAAGTACTCCTAAACCCATATTTTTATCATTCATTATTTTGGGATCATTTAGGGGTGCTTCGGGAGATATTTTAAATATTTTGGAAGGCTCTTGGGTTATGCACAGTTGGTGCACAATTTTCCCAAACCACGTGCCCATCTTGTGCAAATCGTACAAACCCTAATGTTGATGATTTTCATAATTTTACATGGTTTTAAAAACTATTTTCCCACTTAGTATAAATTATTCACCCCTTTATAGGGTCATACTATTAGGGTGCATGGTTTGACAAACCGTGCGACCCAACCCAGCTAACCATGTGCGTGGAATTTAATTATTCTAAAAATTGTTTTAAAATTATATAAACCCTATTTTAGAAACCCACTAGACCCTAACTTGGGATATATCATATTACAAGGTTGATAGGGATCTCGAGAACCATTTTGTCTCTTGAAAACCCCTTTTGAAGTAGATTTAAGCAATTTGAATGTCATTTGATCTCTCGCCAGTAAGATTTCTTCTTCCGTTATTTATCTCCCACACTCTTCCTCCCTTCCCCTTAGGGTTTGATAGATAATTTTATTTTTAGAGGATCTAATCTACATTGTTTTATATCTTAGATCTAGGTTTTATTCTCGGATCTCCATTGTCGATGTTCTTCAGTTTCCCATTGTGGGAATTGTGAGATGTGATCTCTTTGTTTCAGTAGGTGGTTTAATTTAAGATTATCCAATTGATTTAAACCTAAATTTATTGATTTAAATTAATTTTATTTCAGTCAGATTATGAAAAACTCAATTCACATCAAATTGATTTAAATGTTAGTTAGCATGAGATATGGGGAAAACACCCAATTCCAATAAATTAGGGGGAGATTTTGAAATTTAATGGAAATTGTGAAATTGAATTGTAAAATTAAATTTTGAAATTGATTTCAAATCCATATTTAAGAAAAATGTATTAATTTTTTTTGATGAAAACCTTGGTTGGTTGTTTTCTAAAAAAAGTCATGAATTGATTAAAAACCCATTTTGGTTTTTATATAGAAATTAGAAGATTTAAATGGGTTAATTATATTTTGAAAATTTCTTGAGATAAATTTCCCATTATTGATTGTTGTATGAGAACTTGAAATCCTATTTAGTTAGTGAGTTATTTGGGACAACACTCTATTAACACTTTACAACTCTAAAAAACAAAGTGCAACAGGTCACATCCCTGATGGGATGGTGATGAGTCCTCATTGACCATTTTCTGAGGGATATGTGTACACATATTTCTATGATAACCTATTTGAGGGTGTGTGGATCCCATAACCTATAACTATCATACCTCTTGGAAGATGACCATGTTTCACATTTGTGATTATTTTTATATATTCCATTATTTATAAAAATATTACACATGCCTTGTGAATTTATATAAATTGTTTTATATAAAAAAATATTAATTCATTGTTTAAAATATTTCTATAAATTGAAATGTAAACCATGATTTGTTATAAATATTATTTTGTACTTCCATGCCTATTTATTTAAAATTTAAATATTTATTTGGTTAATTAATGTGACATCTTATTATGGAATCATTGGTGAGACCCTACTATGCTTTTATCTCACTACCTACCTATGCCTTTGAGTGTTTATAGATTATCTTCTACTAGGTTCAAGCAAGGGGAAAACGACACTTGGAGGTGGTTGTTATTGTTGATCCTTGAGACATACAGAGTTGTGTCTTGTTGGGACTTGATTTGTTATATTTCAGATTTATGGTACTTTATGGTTGTAATTTGGGCTTATATTCCTATTTGACTTCTGTAAATGTTCTCTCTATGGAGTTTTCTTTTCAGCATAGTGACTTGTAATTGTTTCTTTTGTTTTTTATGTGGAAACAAGTGTTCCACCTTTATCTTGTATAATGACAGGTATTATTCTCCAACCTATAGGGACTGAAAATAACCTTTGGTCCATGCCAAAGCTGGCTTGGGTATTAGGGTACCAGGGTATTTTGGATGGTTCATGACAAAGTGGTATCAGAGGTGAAGGTTAACATCTCACTTTGATGTCAGTATAAAGTTGTGTAATCTTATTAAGACTTAGGAGGTAGTTATGGTTGATTGTTTTTCCGTATCTCATAGCAATGATCCTTAACTCACCAGTGGTGGTTTGGGAAAGATGTCTTAAGGATTATTCCTAGACTTTTCACTAGATTTATTTGGATATATTAAAATATAAATCTTTTTTATCTATCTAATGTGATTAATTTTTCCCATTTCACTTGTTGAGTGTCAATATAAGTAGCCTTTTTTATGTCTTCAATGTTGTTTAATGATGTTTTTTAGCATCATTCCTCTAATAAGATGTGTGAATCAGATCTAGGAGGAAGCTGTTGATGAACCACAATGAGAAAATCCTCCCGTGTACCTGAATCTGGTTGAATTCTTTGTGTTGTGATGTCCAAGATCTTGCAAAAACACCTACACCCATTCTCATTCAGGCTTTAACTATGGAACCTCAGAGGGATATTTTACTGAATAATTCTATGTAGTTACTTTTCCATCAATCCTCCAGTGTTTTAAGGCTCAAATGATCCTCAAAGGGCTAAGGATTGGTTGAGGAACATTGAGCTTGTTGGGAAAAAATCCCTCAAGGTAACATTTTAGTATTTTTAGGTTGATTGTGTTTGTTGGAAAAGAGGGTTTCTAAGGTAAGTTGTGGAGTCCGAATATATTGTCGACATGGTATGTTAAAAAATATCCAAGATGATGGAATGGATTTACTAGAAGTAGTATGGAAAATTGAATTCACAGGGTGACGTTTTTTCCCAGTGTTTGCCAATTTTTTTGGGGTTTAATATTTGGAGTTTGGCTAGCATCTCAAAATATGTATTTCCATGAAGATATCATCAAAATATGGAAAATGTATGAATTTTTCAAATATGGGATTTCTGAGTTTAGTTTTGTAAAGTATCAAAGAAAGCTGATAGTGATCTCTGTGATTACTACAATCATTGAGAAAGATGGATTTCCATGAAGTCCTAGTAAAAAATATGGAAAAGGCATGAATTTCAAGAATATTGATTTTTCAAAAATGATGGTTCATTAAGGCATTAATTTTTGTGATAGAGAGCTCCATGATTATGAATTGAATTAAAAACGTTTAATTTTCTTAAAGCCCATATGAAATTATGGTAAAGGCATGAGTTTCATGAAGAATGGAGTTCACAAGGGATGGTTTGTGAAGGTGCGAAGTTTTTGACAGAAATTCCATGATTATGAAAGTTAGATTTTATTAAAGGCCATATGAAAATACAGTAGAGGCATAAATTATTTGAAGAGTTTTGTTTGCAATAGATGGTTCTCAAAGTGACGAAGATTTTGACAAAAGGCTCCATGGTTACAACAAGCATCAAGAATAGAAAATTCTCATGGAGCTTCGTGAAATAGAGAGCACCATGAATGAAATTAGGGTTCTTCATGAAATGGTTATGATGTGGCATGGAAGGTTCTGGAATCAGTGGAAATTCCTATAAATAAGTCTATACTCTCTTCAAAATAGTAGCGAGACTCAACAGAAATCTTAAGGCTCTGGAATCGTGAAGGTGGTTCACGAAGGGTGGTTCTCAAAGGTGATATGAAAAGAAGTTTATGAAGGTTGAAAATACCAATCGAATGTTTTGAGCATCATAAAAATAAAAAAAAATCTTGAAGGATAAGTAAGCTTCATGAAAGGAAGGAGCTTCATGAAGGGTTTTCCAGAATTATGAAATAAGTGAGCTTCGTAAAAGGTAGGATCTTTGAGAAGGCAGTGTGAGCTTCATGAAAGTGGAGCTTTACAAAAGTAGTGAGCATCACAAAAGTGGTTCAGAAGGAATTTCCAAGTTAATATGTGGTAAAGTGGTATTAATCTATTGGATAAAAGTGGAACTTTGATAGAGCATTCATATACAACTGAGGATGTAATCATTAGAGATAATGAAAGGACATACAATTCCGTAAACATTGGGTGAATCCCTTCTTAGATAAGTGAGCGAATGAAGAGGAAAAATGTTATCCTTTCCACTGGTGGTGATCCGGAGAAAGAGACACAGGGAGTGATCCTTAGTAATGCAGTGAGTAGACCCTAAACCTTATAAAGGCATTGAGCATATGTATAGAAGTGATCTATCCCAAAGATCATTATTTATAGTGATCCTTAGTAAATTTGGTAAAATTGGCACATCGTCGTTGTATACTACTTGGATGTATCCCACTATGTGTGAAACAAGTAAAAATCATTATTTCATGTGCATGATATAATTTCTATTCATACATTTATATGAGATAAAGAGAGAAGTTTGTTTTATTTAATGATAAAATAAGATCTAAAGGGGAATTAGTTTTAATCTGTTGTATCGTGATTAACCCCCCCCCCCCCCTCAGGGTATTTAGCCTAGTAGTCCTAACATATATTTTGTATTAATTCTTGGATATTCCTGATGAAATCAAGGTGAAATGTGTCACCTTCAAGCTAGAGGGACATAATAGTAGATGGTGGGAAATAATGGTGGTGAAAAGGAAATATGAGGGGTTAGAGTGGAAGGACTTTAATTCACTTTTCATAAATCAGTTCTATCCAGATTCAATGGTTTTGTCCAACACTTTAGATTTTTTCAAACTCGAGTAGGATGATAGGACCCTAATAGACTATACATACCATTTTGCTGAGATTGTGAAATTTTCACTTGAGATAGTATTGAATGAGAAAATTAATACTTGACAATTCTAGGTGGGACTTATATATCATATTTTTTATTAGGTTTTCTTGCTAAATATCACTTATTATGCTGATGTTTTGGATAGAGAATTGATGGTTGAAATGGACCTAGCTAGTATGTTAGGGTTGATGGGAGTTAACTTTTCTCCCAGTAGTAATTTTTTGACTTCCTTTAAATGAAAGAGAAAGTGTAATGACTCTCATAGTGGCTCTCGATAGTAGGGTTCTCCTAGACCTCCAGTAGTACCTAGAATCAGCCATTTGATTTTATAATAGTGTGGAAAGCTAGGGAATTTGAAATGGGTTTTCACTAAGGCACTTGGGTTATGTGGTTCCTATGGATGCTCAGGTCACTTTCAAAAGTTTTCCATATCTATTCTGATCCTCATAGTGTCATGGGATCTTCTACACCTAAAATTACTATGGTGAAATCATATGATTCAAATACTAAGTGTTTTCATCCATATATATCCCGAAAAACGCTTCTTCACATAGTGGAAGATTCTCTGGAGGAAGTAGATATGGGTCCATCATCTGTGAGAGGTACCATCACTATAGCTTTATCATTAGTAACTAATTTATTTGATACTGGTGAATCTCATTCATTTATGTCAACCCATTTTTTTAACCTACAAATTCTTCCTATAGAGATTTTAACATATATGATGGATATTACTACACTCCTAAGAATGAAGAGAAGGTAGGTTCTTCGTTATCCTTCTTGTGTCTTATCTTTATTAGATATCAATATTTTTTGTGATTTTTTGGTTCTTAACATGAAACCTCTTGATGAAATAATTGGTATGGATTGTCTAATTTCTAATAAATCGTTAATTGACTATTATTTACAATGGGTCTCCTTTACTACACCTGATGGGGTTTTTTTGTACCTTTGAGGTAGAATGGGACCCAAGGTAGAGTAGAGTCATGCCTTCTTATCCAGAGTTTGATAAAGTAATATTAGTTTTCTCTTTTGATCCTGAGTGAGAATCCTTGGGTGAAAATATCCACCCATTTTTCATCGAGTTTCCTGATTTTTTTCATTTATACTTCTTTGGTTTACCACCAATAAGGGAGGTAGAGTTTTCTATTGATTTAGTTTCTAGTATGCAACTAATATATATTACTTATTACGGATTAGCACTAATAGAAATTAAAGATTTGAAGACTCAGTTGGATGATATATTAAATAAAGGCTTTATAAACTCGAGTGTGTGACCCTGGGCAGTGCCAGTTCTCTTTGCTAAGAAATTTGATTGGTCATTTCGCCTTTTTGTTGATTACCAAAAATAAAATCAAGTTATGATAAAGAAATATTATCCATTACCAAGGATTTATTATCAATTTTACTGGTTTAAAAGGGATAACTGGTTCTAAAAAATTGATCATTAATCTAGTTATCACCAACTAAGAATAAAACAATTTTACATTTAGAAATCTTCTTTTCGGAGTAGTTATGTCTATTATGAGTACCTTGTCAGGTCATTTGACCTAACCAATGTTGTTGCAGTCTTTATGAAGTTAATGAACAGGACATTCCCTGAGTATATTTATATGTTTGTGGTTGTCTTCATAGATGACATACTTGTTTACAATATGTCTGAGGAGGATCATGTGTGTCATCTGATAGCAGTTATTGAATTGTTAAAAAAATCACCAAATTTATGCCAAGATTTCCAAATGTGATTTCTGGATTTGAGAAGTGATGTTCTTGGGACACATGGTGATAGAACATTGTATATCTATTGATCCTAAGAATTTGAAAGCTGTTATGAAATATAAATAACCATGAAATGTATTCTAGATTTAGATATTCTTGGGATTAGATGAATATTATCATGAGTTTGTAAATTTTTTCTCAATGTTGGCTTCTCTGATGGTTGCTATAACTTGGAAGTGAGTAATGTTTTCTTTGGATGAGAAATGTCAGATTTTTTATGTTGAACTAAAATATCTTTTGAAAACTACATCAGTGTTGACTTTTCTAGAGGCCAGGTAGGGCTATATGGTTTTCTATGACACATCAAGTTCATATTTAGTCTATGTTCTTATGTAGGTTAATTACATCATTTCATATGGATCTTGGTGACTTAATACACATTGTAATAATTATCCAACCCATTACCTAGAACTCACAGTTGTGATGCATGCACTTAATATTTGGTGTCATTAACTTTTTTGGATAAAGGTTTATCATGTATTCTGACTACATGATATTGATTTATATATTCTCTAAAAAAATATTTGAATCTCTGCCAGAGGCATTGGGTTGAATAACTGTAGTTTTTTTACTTTGACATCGCTTATACCCTAAGGAAATGGAATGTTGTCACTAATGGTTTGAGCATGGAAATTTTGACCTAGGACATGAAAGAATCATCGGAAGTGGTAATTGAAGGATTTTTTTTCATAGTTTCATGTAGGAGTTCTAGAATCTAGGTACGAGGTTTCCTTGGCCAATTTTCAGTTGACCTATGCTCTTCTCAAGATGATTTTTCTTAAAAAACATCTTGATGGTGAATTCTAAAGCATTAAGAACTCTCTTTTTGTGGGGAGACCATTGATGAGTGGTTATTCTCCATGGATGGTATTCTATGTTTCTAGAATTGGTATGTAATACCTTTTCCTATGAGAAAAGTAGTTATGGGGGATTTCCATAATTCTTAGTATACAGTGCACCCAAGAACCAAAAAGATGTTCTATGACATGAAATGACGGTTTTGGTGGCCAGGTATGAGATGGGTCATTGTTAATTTTGTCTCTTGTTCTGTGTATGTGGCAACCTAACTACAAAGTCCATAGAGATATCATCCCACTTTCAAGATAGTACTAGATGTGGTTGAAGAAAACCTAAAGGTCTCTGGTCATTTCATTTTACTATTATTTTCAAGAAGTATAAAAACATAAAAGAATATTGGAAATTCCACATTAATACAAAAGTATATAAATTCCACATTTAGTTATATTTTAATTCTTAAATTTAAGTTTTCTCCTCATGAATCCTTTTAATATAAGGATAGAAATTACCCTTAAATCTATAATTTATAGCTTGAATTAATTTCTCATGTTCCATTCATTTTTTGATAACATTACTCCTCCAAACAAGTTGAAAATTCTATTGAAATCCAGAAATACTATCTTGCTTTATTTTAATTTAAATCCTCAATTATAATTCAATATAATCCTTCTATAATTTAAAACATTATTCAATAAATATATCATTCCTAATGGGCTACATTTCAGAATTTCTCAGTTCAAAAAAACTTTATACACCAAGTAACATAACCTAAGATTCAATAATTAACATAACCCAAGATAAAGAAGATAGACTAACAAAAAATGAACTAAATCAACTAACCCAAATAAAAATAAATAACCTAACCCAAAAATGAACTATTTAAAATAACCAAAAATGAAAACTTGATTAAATGACCTAATCCAAAAGAAACTAAGGACCAAATGACCAAAATGAACAAAATGATGAAACCCAAAAAAGATGTAACCCAAAAATTAACCAAATTTCCTAACCAAAAATAAACTAAATAACCTAACATAAAAAAAGATAATCTAAAAACTAATAAAATAAACTAGCCTAAAAATTCCTAACCCAAAATGAACAAAATGACATAACCCAAAATAAACTAAATAACCTAAACCCAGGTAAACCAATTATTCTAAACAAGAAATGAACAAATAACTAAATTAACTAACCAAAAATTACATAACGCTAAAATGAACCAAATAACATAACCAAAAATAAATATAATGACCTAACTTGGGTAAGAGAGAACCCAAATATGAACCAAATGACCAAACCTAAAATTATCCAACTGATATAACCTCAGATGAATAGAATACCCTAACCAAAAATAAACTAAATAAACTAACCAAAACAAAAATAAATCACATAACCAAAAATAAACTAATTAACCTAACAAAAAATGAAAAAAAATGATCAAATGACCTAATCCAAAACAAATTAATGACCAAATGACCAAAATAAACCAAATTACATAACCCAAAAAATGAAAAACCCAAAAAACCAAATTAACTAACCCAAAATAAACCAAATAACATAACATAAAAATAGATAACTAATAAATGAAAAACAATAACCTAACTTAAAAATACCTAACCCAAAATGAATAAAATGACATAACCCAAAACATACCAAATAACCTAAACACAAGAAAACCAATTATTCCTACCAAAAAATAAAAAAAATGACCAAATGAACTAACAATAGTTAAATAAACCTAAATTGAACAAAATAACATAACCAAAAATAAACTAAATGACCCAACTCAAATATGAAATAACCCAAAGATGAACCAAATGACTGAACCCAAAATTGCTTAAACCAAAGTGAGTAAAATAAAATTTCCATGAATAAACCAAATAATATAACTCAAAAATTACTTAAACTAAAAATAAAGAAAATGGCTTAACCCAAATAAACTAAAATGACATGCCTTAAAATGAACCAAATGATCTATCCAAATTGCCAAATGGCCAAATATTTCAAAATATATAACCTAAAAATATACCAAATTAAATAAATCATTAATGAAATAAACACCCTCACTATAAATGAATCAAATGAAAAAACCAAAAAATATGAGAAATACTCTAACTGATTGACCAAATGACCAAATTATAAAACAACCTAATAAAAAATGAACCAAATGACAAAATGAAAAAAATAACAAAGAAACCAAGTGACCAAATAATACAACACAAATAGAATTTTCCTAAATAAACATATAATAGGAATTTATATCATACCCATGTTCAACATACTAATTAGAATGTGATGATTATGTTATGACACTAGTAATAAATTTATAATTAAATGTATATTTAGTTTATTCTTTATTTTATGGACTCAACAACTAAAATTTTAATTTTTTCTAGGTTTATCAATTTTATATTTTCAATAATATACTATTATAGTAATAAATGTCATTTTCAGCATGAAACATTGGGAATCAAAGTTTGTGTGCATTAAGACAAATTATTTTTCTTGAGTAAGAGGAAAAGGGATGGAAGTGATGTAAATGCATAGACATAGGAAAATAGTTTGAGTATTTTTATTGATATTTCATATTTTTATACATAATTTATAATTAAATATCATGTTTATATTTTCAAGAGTATTCCCTGGAGGACCTCGATGATAAAGAAGATGAAATCTTTGGTCCAAATGATAATTTGAGGTAGGTATTAGGTGAAGATAACCAAGGTAGATTTTTTTGGTCAACTTGGTAAAATCATCACCCTTACCAGGTACTAGTCCTTACCGATCCCCTCCCAAAATTCTCACACCACAGAGCTAAAAAATTCTCATAAAGAAGAAATCGAGTAAAAAAAATAGTTATAGAGGATTATTGAAGAGGTAAACTGATCACCAAATAGTTCCTAAAATCTATGTCAATTATATGTCCATCGCCTCCATTAGAGGCTCCAGATTTTTTTTATTAATGTATGAAAATAATGAAATCAATATATGATGTACCGATTGATGTTAATGAAGGTCCTAGTGTTCGTAGAGGAGATGATACTAGTGGTTGTGGTGGTGGTGGTGGTGATGATGATGATGATGATGATACAGATGGTGGTGGTGGTGTTGGTGGTCAAGGTGACGATGTTGGTTATGATTATGATAGCACTGGTGGTGATTATGAAGATATTTATCCACTCTATTTTTGAGTTGACAGCAAAGAGGCATGTGTGGAAAAGGTTTAAAGAGTAAAACTGATTGATGATCTAAATTGTATATGTATTTTATATCATTGTAAATAGTTTGAAAAACATTGACAACCTGATGGTCAAATGTAACATCCTGACTCGGGTACCACACATCGGTGCCACAAGATATTCAGTCACAAGACCTCAGGTGTTCCTCCATGTATGTTATAGTCCTCTAACTAGTAGTGATGGTGTATTATCAATCATGGAGAGAATATACCCTCTATGTCAAAGTATAACAATATCATAAATAAATAATAATAACCAAATCATATAACCATAACTATAATAATACTAGAATCAAATGATGATCAAAACAGGAAATACATATCCAAAAATAAAAAGTAGATATGTCATGCCAATATGTGTCTAGTGTCAATATAAAAAATGCAAAATAAATAAAGACTCTAACAACTCCCAAGAGGGTCCTAAATCCAAGTTCAGTTACCTCATCCATGCTCTTTCCCAACTCATCCCTCTAACATAGGGTCTTTTCACTTAAATTGTCCTTCAACCGTGAAGTCTATTTAGGTACCAATCAGGAATCCTCAGTAGGGTGTGAGTACAACTCAGTAGGCCACCAAAAACAGCATTTAAAACAATATTAAGTAAAAAGAGTGTATGTAGTTGTATAAAGAAGAAATAAAAGAAATAAATTAAATAGATTGCATTTATTCAATTACTCTTTATTTTACCACATAATCCCTAGGTTCTTGTGAACACCTGAACTCTATCCCAAAGGGATACTATATGTCTAAATTCCATTGTTACCATTCATCATCTCAATTCATTTCAAAATTCCATTGTTATCGTTCATCGTCTCAATTCAAATTTGAATTCCATTCTTACTATTCATCATCATAATTCATATCTAAATTCCATTATTACCATTCCTCATCATAATTAATATTTGAATTCCATTATTATCACTCATAACAAAATTCATATTTAAAATCCATTTTTTCCATTCATCATCACAATTCATATCTGAATTCCATTGTTACCATTCATCGTCATAATTTACATCTTAATGCCATTGTTATAATTCATCATCACAATTGATATCTTAATTCCATTATTACCATTCATCATCACAATTCACAAATGAATTCCATCATTACCATTCATTATCATAATTCACACTATGGAATTTTGAAGCATTAGACGATATCCCACACCTGATTATCACATATATCACAATATCACATATATCTAAATATCACATGCTCCACAACAACAAATTAATTAATTCACCAATTAATTAATCCATTGTAAAAATTTCATATTCATGACATTTCATTAATTAATTCAATAATTAATTAATCACATCAATCACATTAATTTATTAAACAATTAATTAATCACATCAATTCCATTAATTAGTTAAAAATATTAATTAATCACCTCAATTTAATAATTAATCCAACAATTAATTAATCCCATCAATTCCATTAATTAATTCAACAATTAATTAATCACCCTAGTTTCATTAATTAATACAAATATTAACTAATCACATCAATTCCATTAATTAATTCAATAATTAATTAATCACCTCAATTCCATTAATTAATTCAAAAATTAATTAATATAATTTCACAATCACTATATCCCCATATATAATTCAGTAATTAATTATTCATATTCAATCAATTCAATATCCCAATTTCATGATACCTTAATTAATTAATTTATCAAATTAATTAATTCGGTATAAAAAACTCAATTGCTAAACATATAATAGAAATTATAAAATTACATACACATAATTGAAATCAATAATTTGGTATTTGAATAATAGACAACCTACCTCAAAACAGTGATGAATGCTCACCAATAGATATCCCCAATTTGAGCAGAAAACCATATTCACACAAAAGATAGAGATCTTGATTCAAATACTATATACAAGATCAAATGAAACAAGATCTATTAAAATTATATCTTAGTATAAATCTAATCAGGTAAAACATCCCTTCAAAGAAATTGATAAGAATGGAAATAAATGGGAAACCAATCTTTTTATGATTCACTTACTGGGAGAGGTGCAAATATTAAATTCGGGCTTTGAAAGACGAAGAATGGAGGTCAGGAGCCCTAGGAATTCATCAGAAAGTGTAAGATACCGACATTTTATTGAGATGTCTCAAGATTTATTTCAGTTATTATTTCTCCCTTTTTTGAGTATATTTAATTTGGGTCTTACCATGGGTGTGTTTTTGTGAGAATTTGAGAATTTTGGAGGAAGCGGGATTATACATTTGTGTGAGAGATTATGCATGGTTGGCGCATAGTTTCCCCAAACTATGTTCCCATCCCAGCAAACTATGTGAAACCATATAGTTGGTATTTTAATGGTTGTTACAAATTTGTCAAACCATGATCCATCTTATGAGAAACTATGCCCCCCAGAAGAGGAGCAGAGTTTGGAAAACTATGAACCCCTACCCAAGAAATCTTGTATAGATTTTTAATTAACCTGAAAAATTATTTAAAAAATATGTGAACTCTCATATTAACCTAAAATCAACCCAAACTCGGATATAACCTATTCTTATAATTTTTTGAGGCTCCCGGACAAATTCCTAGGGCTCCCAACCTTCTCTCTTCACAGTTCAAAGCCCATATTAAATATTTTAACCTCTTTTGATATGTGAATTGTATCCCAGTTGGTTTTCTATTTATTTTCCATTATTCTACCTTCATTTAAAGTTGTGTTTTCCCCTATTGGATTTAGACATATATATAGGTTTAATTGACCTTGTTTTATTTGATCTTGGATATAGTTTTTGAATCAATATCTCAATCTTCAGCGTGATTAGGGTTTTCCGCTCAAATTGGGGATATCTGTAGGCAAGCGTTCATCACCATTTTTTATTTAGGTGGCCTATTATTCAAATAGAAAAGTCTTTAATTCAATTATGTGTATGTAATTGTAGAATTTATATTGTATTTAAATTACATGTATGTGTTTATAGAATTTATATTGGATTTTTTTGGGTAGGTGGTATATTATTCAAATAGAAAAGTCTTGATTTCAATTACGTGTATGTAATTGTAGAATTTATATTGGATTTTTAGAAATAGAGTTTATTAAATTGAATTAATTAATTTAGTAAATTAATTAATTAAGGGATCATGAAAATGGGTTGTTTAATTGATTGAATATTAATAATTAATTATTGAATTAATTATTGGTATATTGGGATTGTGAAATTATATTAACTAATTTTTTAATTAATTAATGGAATTTAAGTGATTAATTGATTGTTTAATTAATTAATGGAATTGATTTGATTAATTAATTGTTCGATTAATTAATTAAATTGATTTCATTAATTAATTATCAAAATAATAAATGGAATTGATGTGATTAATTAATTGTTTGATTAATTAATAGAATCAAGTTGATTAATTAAAGGTTAAATTAATTAATAGAATTGATGTAACTAATTAATGGGATATATTTGATTAATTAATTATTGAATTAATTAATGTAATGATGTGAATATAAAATTGTAACATTTGATTAATTAATGGGTGAATTAATTAATGGGTTGTTATGAAACATGTGATATTGTGATATATGTGATAATGTGATATTGTGATATTGTGATATATGTGATAATCGTGTGTGGGACATGGTCTGCTGCATCAAAATCCCATAGTGTGAATTGTGATAATGAATGGTAACAATGGGATTCAAATATAAATTTTGATGATGAATGGTAACAATGGAATTTAGATATTAATTTTAATGATCAATGGTAATAATGACATTCAGATATGGATTTTTATGATGAATGGTAACAATATCATCTAGATATAAATTGTGATGATGAATGCTCACAATAGAATTTAGATAATAATTGTGAGGATGAATGGTAAAAATGTGATTCAGATATGAATTGTGATGATGAATGGTAACAATGGAATTTAGATATGTATTGTGATGATGAATGGTAATAATGGAATTCAGATATGAATTGTGATGATGAATAGTAACAATGACATTCAGATGGGAATTGAGATGAGGAGTGGTAACAATGGAATTCAAATATGAATTGAGATGACGAATAGTGACAGTGGAATTTATCTCTATGGTACTCATTGAGGATAAATTTTAGGATTCCATAGGAACCAGGGGTTATGTTGTTAAATAAAGAGTAATTGAATAAATGTAAATTGTTTACTTTATTAATTTTATTTATTCTTCATACAACCGAATACACTTTTTTTATTGGATATTTTTTAAAAATCTATTGGTGGTGGACTAATGATTTATACTCATACCCTACTCAAGATACATGATCAAAACCCAAATAGAATATATGGTTATAGGACAGGTTAAGGGGAAAGGCCCTAGTTAGATGGATGAGTCAGGTTAGAGCATGGATGAGGGAACGAGACTTAGATTCGAGACCCTCTTTGGTGTTTTCAGTGTATTTATTTATATTTGGTTTTTCATACTGACACCAGACACGTATTGGGAAGACATATGTACTTTTTAGTTTTGGATATTTGTTTCTTGTTTTGGTCACCCTGTGATTCTGGTATTATTCTAGTTATAGTTATATAATTTTGTTATTCTTATTTATTTACACTATTTTTCAAATTTGATATAGATGGTATAGTCTCTCCATGATCGATAATAGACACTCAATTTTAGTTGGTATCTACTAGAGTATAGGGAGGCATGCCTGAGGTCATGTGATCGACCAACTCTCGGCACTAGTGTGTGGCACCTGGGTCAAGAAGTTACAAAGTGGTATCATAGGAGTTTTCTTTTTTTTTACTATTTGGGAAAGGTATAAAGGATAATAGAATGAGTAAAGCCTTAACTAAGATCTCTATCATGGGAGTTTCAAATGCATGTATGAGGTTAAAAACCAAGTATCCATAGTGGGATTGATATTATTGATTTGTGTTGTTAAAGGTGATGTTATTTCACCTCGAGTGATACACTTGTTGTGTGATGTGATTAATGTTTCTATGTTTTTATGAGATTTTACACATGGAATAGAATGTCATGATATTGAAGTATAAATGATTCATTCTAGGCACTTGGGAATATTTTTGTGACATGCATCATTAGAGGCACGCATGGGAAAATAGGTTTTGGGTAAGTTGTTAAACTTGAAATGATTTTCTTTGCATGTGTGACATAAATGGAAAAAGGTGCATAAAGTGAAAATGAAATTTAATAATGATGAAAGATATGAATAAATGGGTTTATAATGAGAAACTTGAATAATGAGATTATTTTACCCTTTTCTAACCATGACATATACATAGGATGGTTAAGGGTAGTGATAGTGCCTCGGTGTTGACCGTGTGGTAGAAAAAGGGGGAATGACTTGTTATGGAGTTGTCTGAATCTCTATTGTTAAATTTTTTAATGTTGTATTATGTGTCCTGATATTTTTGTTTGTAATTGTAGAGATATTCCTCCGTGAAGACACTTGTTAAGAGGAAAATAGTAAGACATGTCTACAAATTCTCCTCTAGTAGTAGAACCTGAGGCACTGGTAGTTCCATGTGAGGAAGTCAGAGGAAAGATCTAAGATTACTTTGCTTGATTTATGAAATTCATGGAAAGATAATTAGGGTAGGTTTTGAAAAGCATATCTAAGCTGAAGAGGGAGTTTCAATTATAGAACCCTCCAAAATTGATTGAAAAGTGTGTACATGAGGAAGAAAAGTTTTGTTTTGATTCCATCCATACTATACTTGAGAATTTACAGACTCTTAATGAGAAGAGTTTCAATTTTGTTGCTTACATGTTATGAGGATCAGCGAAGCATCAGTGGGATGTTTATGCCCGGATATGGTAGGCAGAGAGGATGTCTTGGAAGGAATTTTTGGAGAAGTTCCAAGAGTACTTCTATCTAGAGATGATAAAACAGGTGAAGGAAGTTGATTTCAAGTGGTTGAATTAGGGGAGCATGTTTATGATAGACTATGTTATCCTCTTTACAGACTTGAAGTTCTTTTCTCTAGTGCTGCCAGGAGATGAGATAGCTACAAAAATTCATTTCCAGGATGGGATTAAATGTGATATTAAGTCTCTAGTTAACCTCTTTTGGTTAATTTTTTTTAGGTGGTGGATCAATCTCTCATAACTGAGGGGAACCTAAAGGAGGCTTCTAGTGCGGGACAGATGGTTAATACTAGATGATCAAGAGGGACTTCTTCCAAGAGCAGGAAGTGTCTCTATGAAAATGTTATCCATGGTGATAGAAATAAGAGTAAATAGAGGGAAGGGTGCGTTACATAGAACCATGCTCATGTGATCTGTCATCAATGTGGTAGGTCAGTCCACTATCATAGACATTGTCCCCAACCCCCATTATAGTGATGATCTTGTGAAAGGATAGGACATATACAGAAGATATGTAGGAACCCACAATAGATGAGTAATGATGGAAGATATAGACATAAATAGAGTGTGGGAAGGTGATATTATACATCATATTAGTCTAGCAGCTTGAGTTCTACTAGTTATGGTGGTAGAGGCGGTGGATGAGGTGCTTCTAGGAAAGAGAGCTTATATCAAAAGAGTGGTGTAGCTCAGGGGACTCATATTGCATCACAGGGAAGAGTGGTAGGACAGTTTCATTCAGTTTAGCCTACACTTGTGGACAGTGATGTTGGACCATCAACAGTGAGAGTTACTATTCATATAGATTCTATGATATACAGTTCCTTATTTGATATAGGGGAATCTTATTATTTTATTTTTGCACATCTTGTGAATGGTTTGAGCCTGGAGGTGGAATTCGTCAATGGGGTGATGACGATGGATACATCATTAAGAGTGTGGTCTAGAGACATCAGTTTATGAAAGGAGTGTTCTATTAAGGTTATGTGGTATCATTTTCGGTGGGATCTTTACATTCTAGACATGTCAGACACTGAACTGATTTTGTTTATGGTCTAGTTAGTATGTTATTGTTCCAATATATATTTTTACCAGAGGATAGTGACTTTTATATCTCATAAGGGTGAAAATTACATTCATCATGGGGAATGAGATATCCTGGAGGGATGTGCATGGCCAGTTCACCAACAACAGGGGGAGATTACTGCCCAAGTTTCTATTCTGTTGTTGGATGAAGGAGGGTGAAGCATGATGTATTTCAACTTGTAGTGAATAGGTTTCAGGATGTGTTTCTTAAAAAATTATTAGTTCTTCCACCTAAGAGAGATGTGTATTTTATGATTGAGATCATGCATGGCGTTGAGCCTATTTCTATTTCACTGTAAAGAATTGAACCAACAGAGCTTCAAGATCTAATGATTTGGTTGGAAGAGTTTTAGGATAAGGGATTTATCCATCCAAGTACACCACCTTGGGGTTATATAGATTTTTTTTAAATAAGGTTGTAGGGACTTTGCACTTGTGTGTCGATTACTAGAGGTTGATCCATATAGAACAAAGGAATTGGTATTCTCTTCTATGTATCAATGACATCTTGAACTGGTTTAGGGGAGATTACAACTTCTACAAGATTTATTTGAGATTAGTTTATCATAATTTGAGAGTTTAAACTTATGATATACCAAGGTATACTTTCAGAAGAAGGTATGGCCTTTATGAGTTCATCATAATTTCATTTGGATTTATGAATACACTAGAAATTTTTATGGCCTTGATGAACTGAATATTATATCCATGCCTACATCAATTTTTGGTTGTGTTTTTGAATGAAATCTTGGTGTACTCTAAGACTCATGAGGATCATTCCAAAAATCTTGACATCATCTTGAGTACACTAAGAGAGAATTTAATATACACCAATCTATCTAAGTGTCCATTTTGGATTGATCTGGAATACTTCATGGGTTACATCATCTCAGAGGAAGGTGTGTTTGGGGACCCAGAAAAGGTGTAGGATGTGGCTTCTTGGGAGAATCCCAAGAATGCTTTTGATATTTATAGATTTATGGGATTATTAGGATATTATCGATGATTCATCCAAGACTTTTCCTGATTAGAAGTGTCACTTTCATGCTTCACCAAGTAATGGGTAAAGTTTTAATGGTTGAAATCATGTGAGAATATATTATAAGAGTTGAATAAGTTCTTGAAATCGGCACTAATCTTGATCATACCCGAGCTAGGTAAGGAGTATACAATTTTTTTTTATTATTCTAGAATAAGACTTGGAGAGGTATTGATGCAGGGGGTTCAAGTTGTGGCATATGGGTCTCAGTAGTTGAGGCCAGATGAATGGAACTACCTTATGCACAACCTCAAGCCGGCATCAGTTGTTTATGATTTGAAGTATTGGAAAAACTATATTTTTGGGATAAAATTTTACTGTGCATACAGATCACAAGACCTTTAAGTATATATTTTCGCAATGATATTTTAATCTTTGGTAGTGGGGATGGGTTGAGTATATCTGGTCATTTGATTTTGAGCTGGCATATACGCCATGGAAGGGAAATAGTGTGGCTATGATTTAAGCATGAAAACTCAGACTTAGGTGGTTCTAGAGCCTAGTGCTGAGTAGAAAATGATGAATTTTTTGAATGAGATGCATATTTTTGTTTTAGGAGAGTCAGGAATATATGACTCTCATATCAGTTTCAATGTATTCTACACTTTTTTTCCAGATTAGGGATAAGAATTATGAGGATCCAAAATGTTTCTCCTGGTGTGAGATCCTTAAAGTTTGGGAGTCACCTTCCGATTATATAATAGAAGAGGATGAGATCATCTATGTTAAGAACAATATTTTCGTTTCTATGGATATGTAGGAATAGATTATAGATTAATTTTATGCCTTAAAGTGGTCAGTGCATTCAGGTGTGACCAAGAGTTACCAAAACCTATGATGATAGTTTTGGTATCTGATATGAAGAAAGATATAGCATCTTTCATGACATGATGCTAGACCTATCAATAGGTGAAGGCTGAGCATCAATGACCTCAGGTTGGTGACCCCCAATTCCAACCTCTATTAGGCCTCAGGTTGGTGACCAACACTGATGGTATAGTGAACACACAAATGGGAGTCATTACCCTCTATAAGAACACATTAAAAAGAGATAGATAATACAAACACCTACCAAATCCATCCCAGACTGCAATATATAAGAAATTCCACATACACATATGTTATTTCATTCAATAAATACTACAACTTATAGGAAAAACTACAAGTACCAAAACAAAATAAAAAAACAGTGACCACGAAGCACAAAAAGCTCATGCAACCCCAAGCTAGTAGTAACCAGCTTGATCTCCAACCTACTCTAAGTGACCTAAAAATAGTTTATATATATACGTATGGTGATTATAATAGTATACTTAGTAGGATCATCCTCAGAACCTCTCATGAAATGTTAAATAAAACATGATAATGCACAGTGAACAACAAGTGAAACTAACTCGTCACCTAAATAGGTATACTATGTTTCCAGCCTCACCATGGATTCTCTCACCAAGTATTTCTTACAAGAGTATATAATATAATAAATAATATCAAGGGTACCAAATTACCACTTCCTCACTAGTTTTCAGCTTTTCCCCAATGTCACACGTCCTAAGCATCTCTCTCCAAAAAGGATTGCTCGCAGACACCTAGGTGTAGCACTACAGCATGTACCTCATGCAACACAACCACTATGTCCATGTAACCAAAGTAATCAGGTAGTTTTTGGGAGCCACCACATCTTTAATAACAAGTATCATATGTCAGTAATTATACCTCAAGCCATTACATCCCATATACCGAGTAATGATCCTCAAGTCATCACAACCTATACACGTTACACCTATAGTAGTCCATAGGAAACCATATCCAGAATTTGTGTATGTGAATAACCATAAGCTATTACATCCCTCTACACACATATATGGGGGGAAAACTGTTGTTCCTACCAACAAAAGTAACTTCCAAGAGAAGAGAGTGGAGCCAAAGGGGGTAGTCATCCATCTATCCTCCCATTGGAATGTTGGGGAAAACACCCCCTAGGGCTCAGAATCCATAGGGTGTCAGTTATCCTAACTGATAGGGTGGAGTATCAAATAGAAACAAAAAAAGTATAGAATATAATATATCTCACAACCACACTATGGTAAAAACCTAGTATTATACTCAACTGCATATAATGTCTCTCAGACTCCCGGATGCCATTACTAACACTAGATATATTATAAGAATATAACCATTTAAAGAGATATATTAAGTTACTTATCCCTTTTTATTAGTTTCAATTTATGTTATTTAATTCTAAAACCATTAATTAACCATTATTAATTCCGCATTACATTTAATTAGCATCACACCAAAGTTCCATGCCCTCAAGGTGTAAACAAACCAAGTCCATAGCTTATCAGAAATATTACCTCAGCATTACATCCTAGTAAGCTCCAACCCTATGGGTTAACATCATTTATTCAATCATTTATTAACATAATTATTACATTCCCATATTCCCAAGAATTCTAGAAAAACATTATAAGCTACCAAACACAAGGGTCTCAACACGGTGAGTAGGTAAACTACATGTGGAGTCTTTTCTACCTATATCAAGAGTGTAGACCCATCCATCCTTGAGAAGATAAACATAGAAGAACATGTCATACCCCACGTTTCTTCTCCTCTTTTGGAAGGAGGCTAAGAAAGACCGACTACCTTAAGCTATGGGGAAAGTAAATAAGATAAAAAATCAACAAGATTCAACAAGAATCCAATATTCACACCCAACCTATTTCATCATATCTGGTTTCCTCCCAAAACCCACATGCATAAACTGATGCACCTCACCACTCTAGGTGTCAACTACTCCCACAACAAATTAGACTCCCTACCCCCACATCTCACAATATCCATCTAGGATCATAACACATCACAAGAAGTAGTAAATAACAATGAAACCGGTCTCTTTGACCTAAAAAAGGAATTCTTCCATCACACACAATGATCTATCATGGCTCCAAAGCAGAAGGAACTCGGCCTTACAAGAAAGTGGGTTACTTTTTTGACAAAGAAAGTGGGTTACTTAGATACCTACAAGGCATTAAAATTTATAGATCAACTGGCTCTTCAATCCATCTTAAATTATCTGATTCATTATTAGTGGGTTTCAACTATGAGAAACCTAAACAGTAACCTATCATAAATATCAAAAATTAATTAAACATGCTTACTACATCAATTTGATTATTATCAATTTGCAACAGCAACAACTAGATTCATTTACATGCCTCTTTATCTTTGGAAAAATAATTTAAAATTAATCCTCATTTACATTAATTAATAATTTATGTTAATAAAAAAATGTTAAACAAATAAGGCATATATATCACACTATCTAGCCAAACATGAGGTAATAACATACGATTGATGACAATTTATTTATCTGGTTTAAATATTTACTATGTCAATTCCATTGTGATCCAATGATCTAAAACATGATAAATATATAGTTTCATGTAAAATAATAGAGAATCCATGAATCCCCTACCTCAAAAGGTTCTCAAAATTCTTTATGAACAAACCAACACAATAGATCAGGATCACCTCTCCCCATGACAATTACATCCATTGAGGATGCCGCAGTACGACCACACCAACCAACACCAAATAAAAATCCATTAGAAACCTAGAGATCACATTCTATAACATGGAAAGTAGAAATGGGATAAGAAATATCAAAGAAAATAAAATAACATAAGTTGACCATACCATCTATCGATGACAGATCGACACTTACTGCTTGCACCAAAACAAGGGGTGTGCATGCAGCAGGAAGAAACTTCAAGGGAAAATAATCCAAGGATTACGGTTCAATCACACCAATCATATGGGAATAAAGTCTTGGGGTGCCTCACACCGAGAAAAGGAGAATAAAGAACAAGTCGTAATATATCTCTTCCTTTTGAAAATCCAAATGGAGTAGCGGTTTAGATACAGTTTTAGATTTTCCATTAAAGAAGGATCTCATTAATACTACGTGGTTTGACTAAGTAAAGGCACTCAGACCCTTAGGAAAATTAAGATAGGATTTATAGGCTTTGAATCATCCTTAAATCCCTTAAAAAATATTCAATTACATTTTTAATCAAAGAAAAAATAAAATGGGAGAAACTGTAAGAAGCTTAAAATACTATTCACAAATGTCACACTGACAATGACAGTTCAAAATGACATGCCAACACTGAAAATTCAAAATAACACGTCGAAACTGATAGTTAAAAATGACACGGTGACATTGACAGTTCAAAATAACACACTGACACTGACAATTCAAAATTACATGTTGGCACTGACAGTTCAAAATGATATGCTGACACCAACAATTAAAAACAACATGATGACACAGACAGTTAAAAATGATATACCAACACCAAATGTTCAAAATGACAGGCCGACACCAACAGTTCAAATAACACATCGACATCGATAGTTCGAAATGACATGCTGACACCGACAGTTCAAAATGACATGCCATCTTCGACAGATCAAATTGACATGCTGACACCAATAGTTCAAAATGACTCCCTGATAGTACTATTCAAAAAACATGAAATTTGGAAATATTTTGGGGATAAGTCACCTTAAATCCCATAACACCTCAAACACTATATTTCAGAAAAATAATGGACAGGAAAGGATCAGGGCATTATAGGTTTGTGGAATTTTATGTTTGAGTGATAGTCTGTTTTCACAGGGTTCCACAAACTACAGTTTTAAATAATGACTCATGATTTACTTTTCACTTCTATAAATTTCTGTAGAAGGTTCTTAGTACACAATTTTTACTATGTATGGCTCTCCACCCATTGAAATATGGGTATTTGGAACATATTATACATGCGCTTGAGTATATGCTTCAAGATTGTGTCCTGGACATTGGTGGATCTTGGGAGAAGCACCTAGTTTTAGTGGAGTTCACATATAATAACAGTTTTTAGAAAACAATATAGATGGCACCATATTATGCACTTTATGGTAGTCCATTCAGATCACCTCTATGCTGGATGGAGGTAGGCGAGTTAGAGTTTTTGGGACTAAGTCTCATGTAGGAGATGTCAGAGCAGGTTTAACTAATTCGAAAACATATAGCTATGGATCATAGTAGAAAAAAGTAATATCTTGATATATTTCAATGGCTCCTAGAGTTTAGAGATGTTGATCATGTATTCAATTGAGTTTATCCTTGATTGGGTCACCCAAGATACTGAGGAAGGGAAAGTTGGCCCCTATGATTGTTAGACCATTTTAGGTTGTGGAGAGAATCAGGGTAGTGGCATACTTATTTGATCTTCCATAGATTTATAGTGTTATACTTGATGTTTTATGTGTGTCACAACTTCATAGTTATCATCAATACCCTTCTCATGTGATCAATGTGGATGACGTTGAACTTGTGATAGATGTGTCCTTTGAGGAAAATATGATACGCGTGTTGGATCGTAGTGAGAAAGTGTTGTGGGGAACGACAATGCTGATAGATCATGTTTTGTGGAAACATTAGAATGTGAAAAATGAGACATGGGAAAGATAATAAGATATGTAGGCTTAGTGGAATGATCTTTTTTACTCAAAATCATCGATATAGTTGGGAGTAAATATTGACGATGAGTTGTTATAAGGTGGAGAGATTGTAAGATACCAACCTTTTTTGGAGATTTCCAGAGCTTGATTTTAGGTATTATTTTTCATTTTTTATTATATTTAATTTTTGTCATACCTTGGGTGTGTTTGGGTGAGAATTTGATAATTTTGGAGGAAAGATAGACTGTGCACAATTAGAACATGGTTTACCCAAACTCTGCACCCACCCCAGCAAACAGTAAAAACCCAGACAGTGGGGATTCGCATGGTTGGCACATGATTTGTAAAATTATGTTCCCTTTAAGGGGAAACCATGCACCCCCCCCATAAATGGTACATTGGTAAGTAGCACAATTTGAAAAATCTTGCACTCATGCCCAGGAAACCGTGAATGAAATTTTAATTAACCTGAAAATTTATTTTAAAAATACCTAAACCCTATATTAACCCAAAATTTACCCCAAATTATACATAACCTATTTCCCTCAATTTTAGAGGCCCCAAAATGAATTAAAATGGCACCCGACCACCATTCTTCATGATTCAAAGCCTAGATTGATGATCTGCAACTCTCCCGGTAAGTGAATTGTATCTTGATTGGTTTCACATCCCTTTATCATTCTTCTACCTTTATTTGAAGGTATGGTTTTTCATGATGTATTTAGACCTAGATCAAGGTTTAATAGATCTTGTTTCATTTTATCTTGGATCAAGGATTTGAATCAAGATCTTGATCTTCGATGTGATTAGGGATTTCCGCTCAAATTGGGGATATCCGTTCGCGATCGTTCATCATCATTTTTTAGGTAGGTGATTTATTATTCAATTTATAAAGACTTTATTTCAATTACGTGTATGTAGTTGTATAATTGTTATTCTATGTTTAGAAATTGATTTTCTTACATTTAAATAATTCAACACAATCCATTTTTTGTATTATTTAAAAAGTCGCTTTTGGGGCAAGTGGGAACCATACATAGAGAACTAGTCCATGAATATCCCCCATCCACTTAAACCACTACACACCACATTCTAATTTAAAAAATTACAAATTTAAATTTTAAAAGTAAAAATTCAAAAATATCACCAATCCACCTCGATCTATGAGTTATCCCACATCGACCCACAAAACATCATCCATCACGGTCTCAAACGAGGATATGGTCACGTCGTTGCCATCCTCCATCAGTGACATCATAATTGTAGTTCTCACCACTAGAGAAGAAACTCACCACCATTGATGCCTTCCAGACTACCATCATCATCATCATCCGAACATCGTACTAGTCACCAAAAATCACCAAATACCTTCGTAACCACCATAAAACCAACACCATGTCAATGTAAACCAGAAACATCCAAGACACCAGTACATGGGAATATTGGGATTGTGAAATTAGATTAATTAATTATTAATTAAATAATGTAAGCGAGGTGATTAATTTATTATTTAATTAATTAATGTAATTTGATTTGATTAATTAATTGTTGGATTAATTAATGTAATTGAGGTGATTAAATAATTGTTGAATTAATTAATGGAATTGATGTTATTAATTAATTTATGGATTAATTAATGTAATTGAGGTGATTAATTAATAGTTGAATTAATTAATGGAATTGATGTGATTAATTAATTTTTGATTCAATTAATGGGATATATGTGATTAATTAATTATTGAATTAATTTATGGAATGAAGTGAATATAAAATTGTCAAATTGGGTTAATTAATTGGTGATTTAAGTAATCAGTTGTTATGGAACATGTGATATTATGATATATGTGATATTGAGATGTTGTGATATAAGTGATAATCATGTGTGGGACATGATCTACTACATCAAAAACCCATAGTGTTAATTGTGAAAATGAATGGTAACAATGGAATTCTGATGTGAATTTTTATGATGAACAGTAGAAGTGGAATTTATATATGAATTTTGATGATGAATGGTAAAAATGGCATTCAGATGTGAATTGTGATGATGAATTGTAACGACCCAAAGTTTCATTAATGGAAATCCCTCTTGATAAAATTAAATGTCTCTTTATGTTTATATAAAATGTCAACTTTTTTGGTTTTATGTTAAGAATTTTGACCATTGCTAATATAGCTGTTGATTAATGATCATATGATTAGAATAAATATAGGGCTTTAACAAATCCAATTTACTTAGACAAAGGAAGCGATGGCCTCATCCAGTAGAATTTCCCCATACGAAGCCCATTTTTCGGAGCTCAGAAAAGAGGTGGCATCCTTGGGCTTCGCTCTTGACCAAGCCCAAGCTGAGCTTCATCATGTCAAGCTCGAACATGACTGTCTACAGGAAAAGTGGAAGTTGATAGAAATTACCACTTGAGCGATGTTATCCGAGCCACCCCAAGAGTCGGCCACCATCGCACACCTTAACATTAAGTCTTATGAGGCTGTTTTGAGGGGTTATGTAAAGAATAAATAGTTCTATGTTCATGTACATTATTTTTTGTATATAATAATGAATATACTTTCTTGTCATTATTGATACATTGTAAATAGTTTTTAAAGTACAAAGAGTGTTTTTAGTTATTATTTAATAAATAATTGTATTTTTTTAAATTAAGGGATTTTTGAATTAAATAATATTTTAAAAAAATATTATTATTATTATTAAATTAATTTTTATTAAATATAAATGATCTTATAATTTTATGAATGCAATTATAATTTTTATTAAGGTTTGAAAGCCATTTCTATCAAAACCCGTGAATTTTCTACAAATGTCGGTTTTTATTTTAAAAGTGAAAATTAACATATTTAGATAATTATTTAGATAAAATAAATGTTATTTCTGGAATCAGTACATCGAAATTATCCAACGGATTATTTTTCATAATTTTCTGAGACGGTCAAATTTTTAGGTAAAAATTAAATATCGTTTAAATATATAATGTGTTTTATGACATCATAATGACCCAATAGTGATGTAATAAAATACTATAAGCTTTATTTTCGGCCAATATATGTTTTACCATTAAAATAATGTGATTTTGGGTTTGTTTGACCTACTTTTCAAAGCATTAATGGACCCCTCAAGACTTATTAAATATCTTGTCTTTTAAAATTATTTTCTATGGGAGTGTGACTCACCTCCACATAAGCAACCCTATTATTTTAAGAAGTTAGGACTTTGGACTTATAAAATATTTTTTTCCTATTCCCTTTTCCAAAAACAATGTGAAAAAAACATTGGATGGTTTGTGTTTTGGATTAATTTAATGTAAGGGGACCAAAACCTAAATAATAAAGAATTCCCTCACCTTTTCTATATAAACCCACCCAAGCTCCCACTTCCTCCTCACTCAAAGCCATTTTAGTTCGTCCAACCTCTGCCCTACTCACTCTAGAATCCTCCCAATGTGTCCCAAACTCCCATGAAGCCTCTCTCAAGCCGCTCTCAAGCCTTTGGAAGCACACTTCCAAGTAAGGGTTTTTCTTCCTTTCTCATTTTTTTCAATTTTCTTTAAGTTGTATTGCCCTTTTAATTTCAATTATGAATGTTTGGGTATGCTTTAAAACCTCTCCCATACTTCCCTATGATTGTTTTTATGATGGGAGACCCATTTCTCTCTCATTAAATTCCTCCCATGTATACCCGTTACTATGCTGAAATTCCGAAAGGAACTTCTCTCTCTTCTTTTACATTCAAGCAATAATTTTGTATCATGAATCTAAATTCCATTTAAATTGTTGGGACATGTACCTATATGACCTACTTACTATCCATTACATGTAAATATGACGAGGAACCCCTTTCTCTCTCATCAACCGTTTTTATGAATTCTTATGTCACGCTGTTATGCTGCCGAAGTCGCACCGATTTTCTAAGCCAATGCCATTGTGTAGTGGATACCATGACCATTTCTCCTTCAAGGGTATTCAACTTTATGCACATTTACGTATTGATTACAAAGTTTCATGTATTAATTACACAATCCTTTATCGTGGAATAAATGATTATGTTTTATGAATCCATGTTTTATGATCCATGTGGCACACTTATGCATGAAATTTAATGTTTAAGAAGGGTGTGCCCTTATAGCACTCCAATGCATTGGGAAAAGTATAGTATCATGATATGTCATGTTCAATGAGTGTTGGATCATGATAATTCAAGTGAAACGAGGGTTTACTTGTTCTTTATGTGCAATGAGGATTTACTCATGCTCCATGTGCAATGAGCCTTGGCTCATGCTAATTACATGTTAAGTGTTGTTGCCACATTTCCATGTTATGATTATCATGCTTTATCATGCCTTTATGTTCATGTTTATTTTAATCTCTATTGATATGCCTATTGTCTAACATGTATTTTACTCCTCATGTTATTCCATTTGTACTCCCTTACTGGGCTTTATAGCTCACCCTTTTCTTATGCATGTCCTCAGGTTATCCCATGAAATACTAAGTATGAGGGAATGTAGTTGTCATGTAAAGGATGTTTTCAATAAAGATGTTGTATTTCATGTTTTAGGTTTTTATGTAATAATCCTATTCCCCAAAGACACTAAACCTCTCGATCTTCTTTGTTGTATCAAGTGATGTTTTATGTAATAAATCAAGTTTAAGTTTGTATTAAAAAGCAGGGTTGTCATAGTTGGTATCAGAGGATAGGTTTAGTTATTTTTGGGATTAGGAAACCCTAGTAAAGCCTTATATACAAGACTAAGTATAATAAAAACATCCCTAAGTTTTGTTAAGTACTGAGTAAGTGGTTTATCAAACAAATACATCTCTGTCTGGATACAAGCAGGTAGAGGCGGCTCTGGCACAGATGTATCCTATGGGTAAAACCCGAAAACACCACTTTGAGCTAGACTCAAACGGGAACTGGTGCATGACAATGATCCTTGCTGCACTCTTGGTTATGACACTCACGGGGGATATGTTTTGATAAATTCATAATCTTAGTATGAACCCTTACTAAGTGAATTAGAAAAAAATTCCCCTAAGAATATATGTCAGAAAGTAGTTCATGAAAAGCCTATATTGAAGCCTATAGACTCATGAGTAAGGAAATAAAAGTTCATTTATAAGTCATCAACTTTTGTCTTTGGATTACCCTTTATGTGTTACCCCTAACTTTCCTTTTATTCCAGCCAATGGCTGGTAATAGGAGGACTCGGGCTAACAACCGTTGTGAAGATCAGTGTAATGACTGTACTAATGAGATTCCCAATCCAATGGGAGCGGGAATCGTGAACTTTGTCACGCTTATCTCTCATCTAACTCAAGTTTTTAATAGAAACACGAGTCAAGAGGAACATTCAACCCCCCCCCCCCCTAAGAAATAACAAGTCGTTATCGAGAGCTTCATGAGACAAAGGCCTCCTACTTTTAGTGGATCATCTGATCCCACGATCGCTGAAAAATGGATCAACTCCATTGAAAAAATATTCTCTATCATCCAATGTTCTAAATAAGATAAGGTTCTCCTGGAGGCTTATCATATGGAGGGAGAAGCTGATCAATGGTGGACGTTGATCAAAAATACGAAGCCTGAGGAGGAGATCGAGGCATTGGAATGGAAGGATTTCTAGAAGAAGTTTTTTGATAAATATTTTCTACGCACCCGCCGGCTTAAGATGGAAAGGGACTTCCTTTCCCTCAAGAAAAAAGATAATGATTCTATTGGGGCGTAAGAGGCATACTTCACAAGTCTTGCATGATATACTTCCGGATTTGTCATTACCCCCGAATAGAAGGTTGACTACTTCTTTGGTGGGTGAAGCCTAGCTTGCGGAAAGCATTAGCGATCCGTGACTTTGACAGCTATGAGGAAATTGTCTGATTTCCCTCAAGGTCGAAATGGAGATCATAGAATCACAGGGATATCATGGGGACAAGAAGCGTAAGGTGGAATTCAATTCTGGTGGTCCGATGGATAAATCCAATGGTGATAAGAAGATCCAGCACCCCACTTTCCAAAAGTGCAGAAAGAAGCACCCTAGAAATTTCCTTAAGGGAACGAGAAAATGCTTTAGGTGTGGAAGAGAAGGGCACCTAGCTATTAACGGTCATCAAGAAAGACCTGCGGCTGCGACAGAGGAGAGGAATGCTCTGTTCGAACCTCAATGCGTTGTTCAATGCTACAAATGCAAAGAACCGGGTCATTTTACAAATCAGTGCCCTAATCCAAGGATTTTCGGAGACAACTAACAACCTCCAAGGCAGCAAGGAAAATCTTTTTCCATCACTTCTATCGTAGTGAACCCCGACAACGAAGTGGTGAAAGGTATGCTAGTTATTCATTCCAGAATAGCGAACGTACTTTTTGATTCAGGTTCTACGCATTCTTTTATATCTCTAAAGTTTAGTAGAACAATCCTAGCACCACCACAAATCATGGAAATAAAGATGTCGGTGAGTATGGAAAATGGGGCAATCCTTGCATCCCATGAATATGAGTCCTCCCCTGTTATAGTTTGTGGATTGAATTTCCCAGCGAACCTTGTCATACTCCCTCTGGTGGAATTTAATGCAATTCTTGGGATGGATTGGCTTTCCTAATATAGAGCCAACATAAATTTTTAGGAGAGGGAAATCACACACCATCTGGAGAATCGACCCCCGATTCTTTACAAGTGTAAGGAGGAAGATGAATCTCCTTTAGATCCATCATATCAAGAATGGATATTACTACCTTATGAGCACACGTATCTGGCTTAGATGATTGAGTCCATGGAAGAAACCATCCTTGAAGAAATTCCTATTGAGAGGGAATTTGCTGAAGTGTTTCCCAAGGAACTGCCTTGTCTTCCTCCTAGAAGAGATGTTGAATTCTCAATTGAACTTATACTCGGGGCTTTACCAATATCCAAGACTCCATATAAAATGGCTGTTATAGAGCTTGAAGAGCTGAAAAAATAACTATAGGAGAATCTGGATAATGGGTTTATACGCCCAAGTGCTTCACCATGGGGTGCACCAGTCCTTTTCGTCAAGAATAAGGATGGGTAAATGTAGCTTTGCATCGATTATCATGAACTTAACAAAATCACAATAAAGAACATGTATCATCTCCCAAGAATCTATGACTTGTTTGATCAGCTGTGTGGAGCACAATACTTCTCCGAGGTGGACTTGTGGTCGGGATATTATCAAGTAAGGGTGAAGAAGGAAGATGTCCCCAAAACTGCTTTTTGTAAAAGATACGGGCACTATGAATTCATAGTAATGACTTTCAGACTCACCAATTCTCCAACAATATTCATGGACTTGATGAATAGAGTCTTTAGAGAATACCTTGAAAAATTTGTGGTAGTCTTTATAGATGATATTCTAATATACTCCAAAACCAAGGAGGATCATGAGGAGCATTTATAAACTGTAATAGAGACTTTGTGAAAGGAGAATCTCTATGAAAATTACAAAAAGTGTGAGTTTTGGTTGAATGATGTCTCATTCTTGGGCCATAATATCACAAGCAATGGGATATCTACGGACCCCTCCAAAATAGATGCAATTGAGGGATGACCGAGGCCAACATCGGTAACGGATATCCATAGCTTCATGGGGTAAGCTGGATATTATCGACGATTTGTGAGAAATTTATCATGATTGTCCAACCCTATTACCAAGCTAACTCGAAAGGGGGTAAAGTTTTCTTGGAGTGATGAATGCGAAGAAAGATTCAAGGAGTTGAAAAGGAGGCTTATCACTGCGCCCATTCTCACTTTACCCACAAGTGGGGAACTTTTTGTCGTTTTCAGTGATGCTTCAAAGAAGGGATTAAGCTGTGTGATGATGCAGAATGATAAAGTTATATCCTATGTCTCAAGGTAGTTGAAAATCCATGAGCGAAACTATCCAACGCATGATCTGGAGTTGGCGGCGGTGATCTTTGCCTTCAAAATCTGGCAGTATTATCTCTATGGAGAGAAATGTGAGATATATACTGACCACAAGAGTCTTAAATATATATTCACACAGAAAGAGATTAATATGTGCCAGAGAAGATGGATAGATCTCATCAAGGATTATGACTGCTCAATACATTACCACCCTGGGAAAGTGAACAAGGTGGCAGATTCCCTAAGTAGAAGGGATCCAACGATTCTATCAATGATGAGAATTGAGAAGGATCCAATCTTCTTAGACTTGGTGAAGATGGGCATGGGAATCATAGAGAAGGGAAAATCATCAATCCTTTCACAAATTATTGCTCAACCATCTCTTTTGGAAAGGTTAAAGGATGCTCAATAGGATAATGTGGGAATTTAGGAAAAAGTGGAAGCTATCAAAAAGGGAAAATCCTCAGAGTTTAATGTTAATGAAGAAGGAATTGTGCGGTTTGGGAAAAGACTATGTGTTCCATCAAGTCTGGAGCTAAAGAATGAACTTTTGGATGATGCACATAGTTCAAATTTCTCCATTCACCCAGGAAACACAACGATGTATCGAGATCTCTGATAAAACTTTTTGTGGGATAATATGAAGAAGAAGATCGCTGAATATACATCAAAGTGCCTGGTGTGTCAGCAAATGAAGGCAGAGAGGTAGAAGTATAAATGGATGATGCAACCATTGCCCATAACAGAATAGAAATGGGATAACATCACCATGGAATTTGTCACCGGACTTCCGACAACATCCAAAGGCAACAATGCAATCTGGGTTTTTGTGGATCGTCTTACAAAGACTACACACTTCATTGCTATTCGGGAGGATTTCTCTTTGGATCAACTGGCACAGATATATATTAGGGAAGTGGTAAGTTTGCATGGATTACCACTATCTTTTGTGTCTGACCGAGATCCAAGATTCACCTCTATGTTTTGGAAGAGTCTTCAACATGCTCTAAATACTGAACTGAACTTCAGTACGATCTATCATCCTCAAACGGATGGCCAATCCAAGCGGACTATCCAAACACATGAGGAAATATTGAGAGCATGCTAAATGGACTTTAAATGAGGATGGGATCAACATCTTCCTCTGGTTGAGTTCTCTTATAATAACAGTTTCCACTCAAGCATCCAAATGGCACCATATGAATCCTTGTATGGGAAAAGGTGCAGAACACCGGCATGTTGGGATGAGGTCGGTGAACGTAATCTGATTGGGCCAGAAATGTTCAAGGAAATGGTGGAGAAGGTAAAAACCATTCAGCAGCATATCAAGGTAGCTCAAAGATGACAGAAGAGTTATGAAAATAATCGTCGATGAGACCTTGAGTTTAAAGTTGGAGACATGGTGTATCTACGCATATCTACGTGGAAGAAGGTCATGAGTTTTGGAAGGAAAGGGAAGTTAAGTCCAAGGTACATCGGCCCCTTCGAGATTCTTGATCGTGTCGGGGCTGTGGCCTGTCGACTAGCACTTCCACCTAGCATGACCAAAGTGCATGATGTCTTTCATGTATCCCTCTTAAGGAAGTACATACTGGACCCTTCACATGTACTCTCTTATGAGGTGGTACAATTGGAAGATGATCTTTATTATGAGGAGCAACCAGTGAATATCTTAGATCGTAGAGAAAAAGTTCTATGAAATATGACAATGCCCCTCGTCAAGGTGTTGTGGAGAAACCACAAGTTTGAAGAAGCGACTTGGGAATTGGAGGAAATGATGAAGATGAGTTACACACATCTGCTTTAGTGTGGGAAAAGGAAAATTTCAAGGGTGAAATTTCTTAAGGGGGAATATTGTAACGACCCAAAGTTTCATTAATGGAAATCCCACTTAATATAATTAAATGTCTCTTTATGTTTATATAAAATTTCAGCTTCTTTGGTTTTATGTTAAGAATTTTGATCGTTGCTAATATAGTTGTTGAACAGTGATCACGTGATTAGTATAAATATAGGGCTTTAAAAATCCAATTTAGTTGACAAAGGAAGCGATGGCCTCATCCAGTAGAATTTCCCCATACGAAGACCATTTTTCAGAGCTCGGAAAAGAGGTGGCGTCCTTGGGCTTTGATCTTAACCAAGCCCAAGCTGAGCTTCATCATGCCAAGCTCAAACGGGACCGTCTATGGGAAAAGTGTAAGTTCATAGAAATTACCACTCGAGCGATGTTATCCGAGCCACCCCAACAGTCTGTCACCATCGCACACCTTGCCCTTAGGTCTGATGCGGCTATTTTAAGGGGTTATGTAACAAATAAATAGTATTATGTTCATGTACATTATTTTTTGTATATAATAATGAATATATTTTCTTGTCATTATTGATACATTTCAAATAGTTTTTTAAGTACAAATAGTGTTTTTAGTTATTATTTAACTAAGAATTCTATTTTTTTTAATTAAGGGATTTTTCAATTAAATAATATTTTAATATAATATTATTATTATTATTAAATTAATTTTTATTAAATATAAATGATTTTATAATTTTATGAATGCAATTATAATTTTTATTAAGGTTTGAAATCCATTTCTGTCAAAACCCATGAATTTTCTATAAATGTCAGTTTTTATTTTAAAAGTGAAAATTAAAATATTTAGAAAATTATTTAGATAAAATAAATGTTATTTCTGGAATCAGGACAATGAAATTATCCGACAGTGAATTTTTCATAACTTTCTAAGACATTCAAATTTTTGGGTAAAATTTAAATACCGTTTAAATATATAATCTGTTTTATGACATCATAATGACCCAATAGTGATGTAATAAAATACATTAAGCTTTATGTTTGGAAAATATATGTTTTAACATTAAAATAATGTGATTTTGGGTTTGTTTGACCTACTTTTTAAAGCATTAATGGACCCCTCAAGACTTATTAAACATCTTGTCTTTTTAAATTATTTTCCATGGGAGTGTGACTCACCTCCACATAAGAAACCCTATTATTTTAAGAAGTTCGGACTTTGGACTTATAAAATAATTTATTCCTCCTCCCTTTTCCAAAAACCATGGGCAAAAACCATGGTATGGTTTGTGGTTTGGATTAAATTAATGTAAGGGGACCCAAACCTAAATAATAAATAATTCCCTCACCTTTCCTATATAAACCCACCCAATATCCCACTTCCTCTTCACTCAAAGCCTTTGTAGTTCGTCCACCCTCTGCCCTAATCTCTCTAGAATCCTCCCATGGTGCCCCAATCTCCCAAGAAGCCTCTCTCAAGCCTCTCTCAAGCCATTGGAAGCACACTTCCAAGTTAGGGTTTTTCTTCCTTTCTCATTTTTGTCAATTTTCTTTAAGTTGTATTGCCCTTTTAATTTAAATTATTAATGTTGGGGTATGGTTTCGAACCTCCCCCATACTTCCATCCTATTGTTTTAATGATGGTAGACCCCTTTATCTCTCATTCAATGCCTCCCATGTACACCCGTTACTATGCCGAAATTCCGAAAGGAACTTCTCTCTCTTCTTTTACATTCAAGCAATAATTTTGTATCATGAATCTTAATCCCATTACAATTGTTGGGACATGTATCTATATTACCTCCTTACTTTCCATTACATGTAAATATGATGAGGAACCCCTTTCTCTCTCATCAACCATTTTTATGAATTCTTATGTCACGCCATTACGCTGCCGAAATCGCACCGATTTTCTAAGCCAATGCCATTGTGTAGTAAATACCATGCCCATTTCTCCATCAAGGGTATTCACCTTTATGCACATTTACTTATTTATTAAAAGGTTTCATTATGAATTCCACATTCCTTTATCGTGGAATAAATTATTATGTTTTATTAATCCATTTTTTATGATCCATGTGGCACACTTATTGTAACAGCCCAAGATTTTATAAAAAATATTCTTTTTAATTTTATTAATGTCTTGTGTTGTACGCTACACCAAAAGGAGCTTGCACAACACGCATCCTTGACTTGCCTTGCATTACACGCAATCGCGACCTTCCTCGATAGCGTGTGTAGTACGCAATAACGAGTTTCACTAAACAGCGATATGCTATTAAAATGTTATTAAAACTAGCCGTTATGAATAGTAATAACCACTTTTTAAAATTCTATAAATCTTATTTTTCAAAATGAACTTCATTTTTGGATTCGGAGTATCGAATTTAGCCTAAGGTGAAATTTTGGTACATTTCGGATAACTTTCATATTCTGATGAAAAGTGAAAATTACTAAATTAAAATTAAAAAACAACTTTTTTAATCGAAATAATTAATAGTGATAAATTATTAATTGGAGTAGTTTTAAAGTATATTTAGAATATATTTTTACAATTTAATACAATGTTGTTCATTGGATGTAATTGCACATTTAAACCAGACATAAACAAGTGTCAATCTTTTGATAGATATTGTTTCTTAAAAACACGCTATTTGTTTTAACAGCGGGATTTAATTATAAAATTAATTAATGCAACTTCTATGTTATGAATTTGGTAAAATAGAATTCATTTTTTAATTCGGAATATGAAATATAGCTTAGGATGAAATTTTGGCATTTTTCTGAAAACCTTCATTTTTTGATGAATAGTGAAACTACTAAGTGATAGTTAAAAAACTGAATTTTTCATAAAACTTAATTTTACCGCTTCTGTGAATGGAATTTCAAAAATCCGAGAGACACGGTTGATGTCAGTAAGTAAAATGTCGTTCAATGAGATGAAAATAATTTTTGGTGAATAGTAACTTTTTACTTTTATTTACCACGGTTAAAAGTAAATAGGGTAATTAAGGGTAAGAATGATATTAATATTACCCTAACACATGTCCTAATTCTATTGGACAAGTGTATCTCTACCAAAAACAACCTTAAGTGTAAAATATTATCATTTAGGCCCACTTGGATTAGATTAGGACATTTATTATTATTTAATTCAAAGAAGAGTTAAAAGAGTTAAAATCAAAGTTTATTCACTAAAACATTTTTAATATGGGGTTATACATAAGATAAATTCGACTATAAATATTCATTAGAAAGATAAAACGATTTCCCACATAATGATACTTTATTTATAATTTTTAGACTTTATATAAATTAATTAATTTATGACACAACGATGATGCAGTAATTACCCTTTTAAGGAAATATTAACATAATTGATGTTATAAATACTCATATGAATGTAATTTGAGACTTTTTATGAATTCCACTAATTTTCTAGGTTACTATGATATATTAGTGTTGATTGAATCAACTTGGTTCGAACATATAATTCTGTTATGACTTTCACAAAAATCATATATCAAATAGTGTCAAAATTGACACAAAATAGTTTTTAAATCAAATATTATATTATTAATTGTAATTTTATTCCTAAAAATCTAAGGTTCGGCCAAATGACTTAGATAAGGATATGTATATTAATAATAAACAATTTGGGGTTCGTTTGGCATGTTATAGTAAGTGTATTAACCATATAGTGAAAGAAAACAAAAAGACACGGTAAAAGTTAAATTATTTAACTTAGAGTTAAATCTAATTGATAAGGTTAAAATAAGAACCTAAACTTGTCTAAATCCTATTGGTTGATAGGATTTCGACCCATCCCCACTTTAGCTTCGAAATAAGACCCTTTGGAACCATTATAAACCGATTTTTACTTTAATATAAAATAATATTTTGAGATATTCCTAAGGTGCCCCTCTCCTCCCTTATAAAAGGGCACCTCCCCCCCTCCTCCTCACACCAATTTGAGCACTCAAGTTGGGCCAACCCCTGCCAAAATCTCTTCTCCACTTCCCTAGAAACATCCTAGAAGTTCTGGTCTTCCTCAAAGACCAATTTTAGTTCCCTAAGAGGAGGTCTCCAAAAGGCGCTTCAAAGAAGAGGAGGTTCGGACACTTACAAAGCAAGTCGGACATAAGGTAAGGGAAATATCACAATCTCATTTTTATCCGAGATTGTTTATTCATAAGTATTTACTGGGGTGTATTTTATCATCCACATCCATGTTTCATCAATATGTAATATTATTTCCATCCACCTACAATTGTTTAAATCCATTTTTACCCTTCGGTGAGTTTTTAGTAATATGTATGAAATGAATCTTTTGTCGTTTTTCGTACGAGGTACTTTTTGACTTTTCCGACAAAAGTACGAAGAATGTTTTTTTTAAACTTATACGGCATGAATGGATTTTTAAAACATTATTTCCAAGAAGATTCCTTTACAAGTTTTCAAGTTTATTTTTAATCAACTTATTTTATTTAAAAGTTGTATGACATGTTATGAAAGTAAAAAATGTTTTTGAAGAAGAAAGGATATTTTCCTCAAGAATGGAGTTCAAGTGTTTTATCAAAATTATTTTCCATCTAAGATAATAAAGGGTTCTGTTTTATCCATATTATTACATTGATTTGATCATGTTGTGATGGAATTATTTTTATGAATTCCTTTATCTTATATGAATTGATTTAAGATGTCATGATGTTTCAAGAATCCCATTTTTATTACATGGGTTATGCAATGATGTATGATTTATGATTATGTGGCACACATAATAAAGGATTCATTATAAGATGGGTGGGACCTATATCTCCCTCCAATGCATTGGGTAAAGATTTTATATCTCATGAGATAGATAGGGCTAGAACGGCAGGTTATACCGGTTCAGTGAAACAGGACTGAAACGAGGGTTACTCGATTCAGAAAGGGACTTTGTCCACTAAGATAGTATTGGCAATTAGTCTTGACTAACAAGAAATGATTCTCTATGATTATGTGTGTATGCCACAAAGTTTCATGTTTTAAGTTATGATTATTGGGATTACTTTTTCACTGCCATGATTTATCCCATGATTATGAAATTATGCTCTCTTTTGCAGGTTATGATTTCCAAAATGCTATGTTCTTATGAATATGATGTGATTGATATTTATTTTGTTTACCCTTACTGAGCATTTGAGCTCACCCTTTTATGTTTTCTTTTCCCCAGGATATAAAGAAAGGTTTTAGGTAAAAAAAAGGAGGAAGATCTTTATGGGAGATTTTGAAGATCTTTCACCACGATTAGAAGATTATAGTCGGAGTTTCCAAAGACGCTAAACTATTACGGTCCTTGTGTGTGTGTTTTTGTAATGTACTAAGTATTCCGCAAAAGTAATGTAATGTCAATGTACGTCAGCCTTCGGGTCTCTACAGTTGGTATCAGAGGAAAGGTTTAGTCAACCTTTGGAAACTAGGATGCGAAAATGTTAGTGAGATCCCTAGAGATATTTCTAAGGTATGACTAGGGATGTCCCTAAGGATAAGTATACGTATAGGATATAGTCCTAGAACTATGGTAACGATCTTAGAATTTAACCTAAGATGTTAGATATTGAGGATACTCCCCCTTTATTATGTTGTTTTCTCTAGAATGATTTTTTCCTCTCATAATATTCTTTTTGTGTTTTAGTTAATGAAGGGAACTCGAAGGAATTCGGTTAACATTTAATCCAATGGACAAATTGGTGACTATGAGCAACAAAATTGTGTAATTCCTAGAGAGAAAGATATTGTGATTATGCCAAATCAGTCATCGCGATATATGATTAACAAGGTGAAATTTAGTGGTATGCCTAATTCATCAAAGAAGAGGAAGATAAACTATTATTCATGTTCTCATGTTGAGGAGCATAAAGAAAGGAAGATTGAGATTTCTAAAGAAGGGAAGAAGAACCTTGAGGAATACCTCAAATGGAGGGACCGATGTTATCTGTGTGGAGAAAAGGGTCATAGAGTGACAGACTGTTATGGAGTTCAATGTCTTATTTGTGGAGAACATGGGCATTACCCAACTCAATGCCCGGACCTAAAAAGGTACTTCTAAATCAAGGAAGGACTTATTCCAGGACAATCATTGAAGTGGATGGACTGAAGTGTTTATGTATTGGTATTCAATAATAATGTTGTTGAGGTACTTTTATGGTGTATTGAAATATTTATGTATTGGTCTATTGTGGTTTTCAATAATTCTAAGGTACCGGTAACCATGAAAAGTGATTCAAATATTTTGGAAAGTTGATGATATGCGCATAATGAAGGGATAAGGAGGAAATGAAATGTTTGACAGTATTCATGCGCTCATGATTGATATAAGGACTAAGTGATATCATGGTTTGAGTATATAGAATTTTTAGGATTTTGGTATGTGGAAAGTGTTAACTTTTAACTGCATTCAAGTTTTCACTAAGGTTCAATGGGTATTCAAGAGAGTACAAGATTAAGGCCTTTGAATGTTTGGAATGTGTCCAACAAGATATATCTTATGATATATGGGGATCAACGATGGTATTAAATCTCTGGTAATCGTTTTCACTATGTTATGAGAATGGACTGCAGTATTATGGATAGGACTAAAGATTGGAATGGATTATGTTGGACATAAGTTAGTATTGTTTAAGGATAGAAGTTTTTTCGATATTATTTATGGGATGTTATAGTAATATAGTTTTAGAAAAAGGACAACCTACAGGACGGGCGACAACCCATCGCTTCGGACAAGGCTGTGGGAATCGAACCCACAACCGAAGTGCGACTGGCCTTTATCGCCTACCACTGGCCTACAGGAAGTCCCTGTTTAGTAGAAACTAGTTTTATTATATTAAGCAGTATGATATATGAAGTATAAGTCCATTTTAGGAACTATATATGATTAATCTCACTATAGATCGACTTATGTATATAATTTTTCTAACCTTTTGTTTGAGACAGATGGAATGACCCGTCATTCTATCACATGATCTGCTAACACTTCACGAATAACAAATTCAAATTCATTTAAGAGATGATGTGGAAATTGTTCTAGGCACGAACAATAGTGAGATTGTACCAAAATAAAGAAAGTATTTATTCCAATTCAAATTTTCAACTTTAGGGAAATGATCTTGAAAACCAAAAAAATGTTGTCCTAGTGATCTTATACCTGATGAATTGGATGGTACCTTAGATCGTCACAAATTTATGGATTTGTGATTATTGTCTTTTCCATAGCCATGTTCTCTACCACTCTCCAACAGAACATGATGGTTAGATTTCTCTTCCATATCCATATTTTCACCTATGTGGAAACCCAATGATTAGTTTATTTGGGTAACCGTTACGTTTCATACTTTTGTTTTTAAAGATTGGTTTTGATATTCCTTTTTACGATGTGGGTTTCTATTAAAGAAACTTTCAAATAGTAACCATTTATAACCCCGACGAATTTCGAGGGCGAAATTCCTTTTAAGGGGGTAGAATGTAACAGTCCAAGATTTTATAAAAAATATTCTTTTTAATTTTATTAATGTCTTGTGTTGTACGCTACACCAAAAGGAGCTTTCACAACACGCATCCTTGACTTGCCTTGCATTACACGCAATCGCGACCTTCCTCGATAGCGTGTGTAGTACGCAATAACGAGTTTCACTAAACAACGATATGCTATTAAAATGTTATTAAAACTAGCCGTTATGAATAGTAATAACCACTTTTTAAAATTCTGTAAATCTTATTTTTCAAAATGAACTTCATTTTTGGATTCGGAGTATCGAATTTAGCCTAAGGTGAAATTTTGGTACATTTCGGATAACTTTCCTATTCTGATGAAAAGTGAAAATTACTAAATTAAAATTAAAAAACAACTTTTTTAATCGAAATAATTAATAGTGATAAATTATTAATTGGAGTAATTTTAAAGTATATTTAGAATATATTTTTACAATTTTATACAATGTTGGTCATTGGATGTAATTGCACATTTAAACCAGACATAAACAAGTGTCAATCTTTTGATAGATATTGTTTCTTAAAAACACGCTATTTGTTTTAACAGCGGGATTTAATTATAAAATTAATTAATGCAACTTCTATGTTATGAATTTGGTAAAATAGACTTCATTTTTTAATTTGGAATATGAAATATAGCTTAGGATGAAATTTTGGCATTTTTCTGAAAACCTTCATTTTTTGATGAATAGTGAAACTACTAAGTGATAGTTAAAAAACTGAATTTTTCATAAAACTTAATTTTACCGCTTCTGTGAATGGAATTTCAAAAATCCGAGAGACACGGTTGATGTCAGTAAGTAAAATGTGGTTCAATGAGATGAAAATAATTTTTGGTGAATAGTAACTTTTTACTTTTATTTACCACGGTTAAAAGTAAATAGGGTAATTAAGGGTAAGAATGATATTAATATTACCCTAACACATGTCCTAATTCTATTGGACAAGTGTATCTCTACCAAAAACAACCTTAAGTGTAAAATATTATCATTTAGGCCCACTTGGATTAGATTAGGACATCTATTATTATTTAATTCAAAGAAGAGTTAAAAGTGTTAAAATCAAAGTTTATTCACTAAAACATTTTTAATATGGGGTTATACATAAGATAAATTCGACTATAAATATTCATTAGAAAGATAAAACTATTTCCTACATAATTATATTTTATTTATAATTTTTAGACTTTATATAAATTAATTTATTTATGACACAACGATGATGCAGTAATTACCCTTTTAAGGAAATATTAACATAATTGATGTTATAAATACTCAGATGAATGTAATTTGAGACTTTTTATGAATTACACTAATTTTCTAGGTTACTATGATATATTAGTGTTGATTGAATCAACTTGGTTCGAACATATAATTCTGTTATGACTTTCACAAAAATCATATATCAAATAGTGTCAAAATTGACACAAAATAGTTTTTAAATCAAATATTATATTATTAATTGTTATTTTATTCCTAAAAATCTAAGGTTCGGCCAAATGACTTAGATAAGGATATTTATATTAATAATAAACAATTTGGGGTTCGTTTGGCATGTTATAGTAAGTGTATTAACCATATAGTGAAAGAAAACAAAAAGACACGGTAAAAGTTAAATTATTTAACTTAGAGTTAAATCTAATTGATAAGGTTAAAATAAGAACCTAAACTTGTCTAAATCCTATTGGTTGATAGGATTTCGACCCATCCCCACTTTAGCTTCGAAATAAGACCCTTTGGAACCATTATAAACCGATTTTTACTTTAATATAAAATAATATTTTGAGATATTCCTAAGGTGCCCCTCTCCTCCCTTATAAAAGGGCACCTCCTCCCCCTCCTCCTCACACCAATTTGAGCACTCAAGCTCGGCCAACCCCTGCCAAAATCTCTTCTCCACTTCCCGAGAAACATCCTAGAGGTTCTTGTCTTCCTCAAAGACCAATTTTAGTTCCCTAAGAGGAGGTCTCCAAAAGGCGCTTCAAAGAAGAGGAGGTTCGGGCACTTACAAAGCAAGTCGGACATAAGGTAAGGGAAATATCACAATCTCATTTTTATCCGAGATTGTTTATTCATTAGTATTTACTGGGGTGTATTTTATCATCCACATCCATGTTTCATCAATATGTAATATTATTTCCATCCACCTACAATTGTTTAAATCCATTTTACCCTTCGGTGAGTTTTTAGTAATATGTATGAAACGAATCTTTTGTCGTTTTTCGTACGAGGTACTTTTTGACTTTTCCGAAAAAAGTACGAAGAATGTTTTTTTTAAACTTATACGGCATGAATGGATTTTTAAAACATTATTTCCAAGAAGCTTCATTTACAAGTTTTCAAGTTTATTTTTAATCAACTTATTTTATTTAAAAGTTGTATGACATGTTATGAAAGTAAAAAATGTTTTTGAAGAAGAAAGGATATTTTCCTCAAGAATGCAGTTCTAGTGTTTTATCAAAATTATTTTCCATCTAAGATAATAAAGGGTTCTGTTTTATCCCTATTATTACATTGATTTGATCATGTTTTGATGGAATTATTTTTATGAATTCCTTTATCTTATATGAATTGATTTAAGATGTCATGATGTTTCAAGAATCCCATTTTTATTACTTGGGTTATGCAATGATGTATGATTTATGATTATGTGGCACACATAATAAAGGATTCATTATAAGATGGGTGGGACCTATATCTCCCTCCAATGCATTGGGTAAAGATTTTATATCTCATGAGATAGATAGGGCTGGAACGGTAGGTTATACCGGTTCAGTGAAACAGGACTGAAACGAGGGTTACTCGATTCAGAAAGGGACTTTGTCCACTAAGATAGTCTTGGAAATTAGTCTTGACTAACAAGAAATGATTATCTATGATTATGTGTGTATGCCACAAAGTTTCATGTTTTAAGTTATGATTATTGGGATTACTTTTTCACTGCCATGATTTATCCCATGATTATGAAATTATGCTCTCTTTTGCAGGTTATGATTTCCAAAATGCTATGTTCTTATGAATATGATGTGATTGATATTTATTTTGTTTACCCTTACTGAGCATTTGAGCTCACCCTTTTATGTTTTCTTTTCCCCAGGATATAAAGAAAAGTTTTAGGTAAAAAAAAGGAGGAAGATCTTTATGGGAGATTTTGAAGATCTTTCACCACGATTAGAAGATTATAGTACGAGTTTCCAAAGACACTAAACTATTACGGTCCTTGTGTGTGTGTTTTTGTAATGTACTAAGTATTCCGCAAAAGTAATGTAATGTCAATGTACGTCAGCCTTCAGGTCTCTACACTTATGCATGAAATGAAATGTTTAAGAAGGGTGTGCCCTTATAGCGCTCCAATGCATTGGGTAAAGTATTGTATCATGATATGTCATGTGCAATGAGTGTTGGATCATGCTAATTAAAGTGAAATTAGGGTTTACTCGTGCTTTATGTGAATGAGGATTTACTCATGCTCCATGTGCAATGAGCCTTGGCTCATGATAATTCCATGTTAAGTATTGTTTCCACATTTCCATGTTATGATTATCATGATTTATCATGCCTTTATGTTCATGTTTCTTTTATGATATATTGATATTCCTATTTTCTAACATGTATTGTAATCCTCATGTTATTCCATGTGTACTCCCTTACTGGGCTTTATAGCTCACCCTTTTCTTTTGCATGTCCTCAGGTTATCCCATGCAATGCTAAGTATGAGGGAATGTAGTGGTCATGTAAAGTAAGTTTTCAATAAAGATGTTTTATTTAATGTTTTAAGTTTTTATTTAATGATCCTAATCCCCAAAGACACTAAACCTCTCAATATTCTTTGTTGTATCAAGTGATGTTTTATGTAATAAATCATGTTTATGTTTGTATTAAAAAGCAGGGTTGTCATATGAATGGTAGCAATGGAATTTAGATATGAATTGTGATGATTAATGGTAAGACTGTAATTCATATATTAATTGTGATGATGAATGGTTACAATGGAATTCAGATATTAATTTTTATGGTGAATGGTAAAAATGAAATTCATATATGAATTTTGATGATTAATGGTAACAATGAAATTCAGATGAGAATTGAGATGATGAATGGTAACAATGACATTAAGATATGAATTGAGATAATGAATGGTAATAATGGAATACAATTATATTATATCCCTTGGGGATAGAGTTTTGGTGTCCATGGGAACCTGGGGGTTATGTGTTTAAATAAAGAGTAATTGAATAAATGAAAATTGTTTACTTCATTTCTTTTATTTATTCTTTAAACAACTGCATACATTGTTTTGATTGGATATTGATTTAGCTGTCATTGATGGTGACCTAATGGGTTATACTCACACCCTACTCAGGTTGCCTCCTTAGTACCCATATAAACTTCATCGTTGTAGGATTGGTTAAGGGAGAAGGCCATGTGTTAGATGGCTAAGTTGAGATAGAGCATAGATGAGGGAATCAGACTTTAATTTGTGACCCACTTGTGAGTTTTCAGTGTCCTTATTTATGTTGGGTTTTTATACTAACAGTGGACACATATTAAAATGGTAAGTCTATTTTTTAGTTTTTGGATATGTATTCCCTATTTATTCATCATGTAGTTCAGGTATTTTCCTACTTATGGTTATGTTATTTGGTTATTATTTTTTATTTCCACTTTTGGGCTACTTTTATTTAGTGGGTATAGTCTCCCCATGATCGATAATAGACCTGTGTTGTTAGTCATAGCCTCGAACGTATGGGGAGGTGTGCCTGAGGTCATGTGGCCAACCAAATCAGGGCACCAGTGTGTGTCACCTAGTTTAGGATGTTACATGGAGCATCCAAAAATCATAGGAATAGGTTATGTCTGAGTTGGGTTCAAATTTGTGTTAACTTGGGGGGTTCAGGTATTTTTGAAACAATTTTTTTAGTTAATTAAAAATCCATGAATGGTGTCCTAGGTAGGGGTATATAGTTTTCGAAACCTTGTGCCTTAACCATACACCTATTCTAGTGGGGGTGCACAGTTTCCCCTAATAGGGTAAATAGTTTGAAAAACCCTGTTCCAACCATGTGAATCCTCACTATCAAGGTTCATACGGTATGTTGGGTCAGGCACACAGTTTGGGAAAGCCATGCACCAATTGTGTATAGTCCCCCTTTCTTAATAAACTCTCAAATTCTCACCCAAAGGCACTGAATTTAATACCCACATGAAATATAATAAAAAAAGGCAAAACAATACCTGATATAAAGCTCAAGAAATCTCTATAAAAGGTCTGTATCTTACATTAAATGTTAAATATAAAATATGGTCACTACATTAAATGTGTTCCTTCGTTTGTAATTTATTTTCAAGTTCTATGAGAGGTGTTGGATAGTGTTGCTAATTTCCATTAAGGATAGGACTCTATACCCACGATTCACAAGACTATGGGTATACATCAAATATGGGAAGGCCTTTGTACCCACTGTTTTAGGAATCATTGGTATAGATATATACCCATGGTTTGATGTAAACCATGGGTATTTAAAATTGGAAATAATCTATACTAACATTTTCAATGAAATTCATTAGTATATACCTATATTGACGGCTCTAATATCCACGGTTCATAGAACCATTAGTATAAACTATACCAACAGTTCTTGGGCCTATACTAATGATTCTAAACCGTTTTTATAGCTTTTTTTCATAAGTGTTCTTAAAATAGTTATTTATATTATTTTAATTTATTTTTTAAATTATGTAAATAAAAATATGATTAGTCTTTTTTGTGAGTTTTTCATTAAAAAAATAAAGAAAATATTCAAAAATGAAATAAAAAAAATTGTTCTAATTGTAAATATTATTTTTTCTATTTATTTATTTTATTTATTTAAAAAAAACACTAAAAAACAAAAAAAAAATCCAAAAAAATAATAATATGCGCATACACACTATAGGATTTTGATTCCATTAAAAACAGTTGTGTTATGTAAATATAGGTAATTTATATACTTCTGTATAGTTTATTTTTGGATTTTTCACTCATTTCTTGAAAATAAACGATTCCCAACCTAGTTTAAAATTATCATTCTAGATTTGGTGTAATTCATGAGTTCTGGAACTATAAGACTTTAATTGATTGATGAGTGAATTTTTCACTATTTTTAAATAAATTTGATCTTATAATTAAGAGATGGAGTGTGAGTGAAAATATTTTGGAAGAATCAATTTTATAGCATTATGTTATTGGAATTTTGAACTAAATCTAAGTTACTTGGCCTCTATGAGAATAAAACCCTTATGGATCCAACTTAAATAAAAATGAGATAACTCTTTTGAACCTGAATGAAAATGAAAATTAGGGAATCCACAATAGATCTTTGAGACAAGGGAACTGGGTGTGTTTTTGTAATTAAATAAACTCATCTCAAATAAGTGATATACATAGTGATTTACAAAAAATTATGGATGTGAAAAAATAAATTCGAAAGGTACTTATAAAAAATGAGTCTATTTTATTGAGGTGAATATTGAACCCATAAAAATAAGGGAAATTGAATTATACCACATTCATTTAATTTATATCAATAAATAAGAAAATAAAACTATAGTTTAATAAACTTAAGAAAAGTGATAAATAGAATTTCTTTTTATTAAAAAACTTATTCCACTTAAATATAATTTGATCCACTCCTGACCAGAAACTTTGATTAAATCGAAATAAGGAGTTACTTTATTCATATATGACGCATGATAAGATAAATAGTGGATGAGCCCATGTGATTTATCTTCTCTGGCTATTAAATTTAGATTTAGGAAGGATGAAATTTATTTATTTTTCTTTTCAAATAAATTTGAACTCAATGATAAATTTCCCAGGAGTGTAATAACCTAAGTGTGGGGGAGTGATGTGAGCCTAAAATTCCCATATTTCTATCTAATATTATTTGAAAATACCCCAAATTTTAGATTACATTCTAGGTAAAAAAATGTTTTTTATGAATTTTAATAATCTATAATTAAGTGTTAAGATGGATTAATTAATGATATTTATTGATATATTATTTTCTTGGAATTTATTTGGTAAATACATACATGATTCAAAATTATTTTTTACATTTAAAATGAATATATTGAATTCAAATTTGGAATTAATTTTTAAATAGATTAAAATTTTTAATTCAATCAATCAATTTTAATCTGTGATTGAGAATTTTTTTAATATTAAAAAAAATTGAAACATATTTGAATTATAATTAATTTAAAATTTTCAAATTAATTATTTAAATACTGATTTCAATTAAATTACCATTTTAAATTGATTTTGAACAAAACACTACACTGAATAGTTCTTTATTTTATAGGTCAAAAAAGTGTTAAGGCTTACACAGTCAGAAGAATAACCATGTGAAGCTAACCTTATGTTAAATACCCACTACCACTACCTACCTATTCTAGAACAATGCTCACTATCAGTCACCTGACTGTGAGAGCCCCTAAAACAACTCCACTCATGATCAGTCTACTGATCGTGAGCCACCTCACCTACCTACCAAAAGAAGCTACCATGGTCACAGTGTGACCGTGGAATCTAGTAACCATGGAAATTCACTTTTCCACAAATCAAATCATGGTCACCTCTTCCAGCACCCTACCACAAATATCATAGCCACTTAAAAATCCCAAACCTTCCACCCCCCAAACCAGATATCTTTACCAGAAAATCAATGAACCCCAATATAAAGCTACTAACAACAAAATATGAACCACTCCATTTCCCTATGAATAAAAACTTAATCCAAAATTTAATCCCATGTACAAACTCAATAGATTTCAATGTTCCAGATCTGAAGAATACATGTGAAGTCGAAGCCTCACCAACCACTGTGAACAACCTAAAGCATCATCATAAAATTCCAGCATTTCCACATTTGAGCTCATCTCCACCACTTGGTCCACTCTTCTCTAAGGGGGAGGACAAGGCTGGAAGAACACATTGTTGATACCATTAAAGCTCACAGTTTTCAGATATGATCTCATGCCAACTCTTTCAGTTGGGACCGAATCCATGGATCACTAATAAGGAAGCCAAATCACCGCACCACTAGTGAAGAAGACTAATTGTCACCATTTCTGTTGAATTGTAAATTAAGATACAATATCATTCATGGAGAATCCACCCTCTCTGAACTCCCGATGATAAGACATAGTTGACCCCCCGAGTCAGGTCTTCTGTAGTTCCATGGAGAAAGCCAAACCCCCTTTTCCCCTAATTAAAACTAAAAACCAAAATAAAAAAAGAAGACATAAAAATAAATTAAAAAAATAAAACAAAAATTAATATATATATATATAAATTAGTAATAATAAATATATAAAAATATTATATAATAATTATATATTTATATATATTAATATATAAATAACATAATATATATATATATATGTCTATCTAAATATAAAATATATGAATAAATATATATTTATTTATAATAATTAGTATATTTTAATATATATATATATATATACTTACTTATTACTATATTTTTCCTTGCAGTGACGTCTAAAGACTCAGGTCGAGCATTAGAGCCCAGTATTTGTCCAGACCCAGTCCCAATTCATAAATAAAAGTCTACGTCAAGCAACATCCGAGTTCAACTACCATCATGAAGCACTATAAAAAATTGAATGTGTGCTTGGAATTGATATGCTCCAGAAATAAATGATCTTAACCATCGGATTTGGACATGTGACATCGATTCAAATCTCGCCTAGGTAATAACTTTAAAGAATAAGCTACTGCCACACCTTCTCTATATAAATATCTCAAAATTTCTTCCAATGTTAATATTCAGCCTCTACCGACTATATTCAACCTCTGTCGACTAGATCTATCCTACACAAATTAGGTTTTTATTTTTCAATAATTTATTTATTTTGAATTTAATTCTCATTATATTCTTCATTTAATCGAGTTGTAATTATCTTTTCCCCCTTTATTTCTTTTTTTTCTCACCCCTATGTTGTCCTGGTGACTTTTATATCCAATATCATAGAGATCTAACCCATTGAAGATGGTACATAGGGGAATCAAAGAAATGATCATAAATTAATGTGTTTAATTTTCAAACTATCTCCTCTCTAATTATAGTACAATAGTTGAAGTGGAATGTGGAGGAGGTGATTGAAACTCTATAATACATTAACACCATAACACTCCTCCAATTTTAACACTTAAAAGTATCCCTCCATTTTGGGTCATACTTCATAACAGTGGAGTTGTGTGGTTATATTGGAATAGTGGTATACAATTAATTCTAGTTGTGTGAGTGAGTTCATTTACTTGATTGAGGAATGATGTTTACCCATACACCTAGGAGAAGACATGTAATTATTGGTCTTCTTGAGGATCACTTAATCATATTAGTTATTTCACACCGAAGAAAACTATAGGTGTTGAATATGTGAATGATATTGAACTTACTCATTGAATTAGATGATTTAGAACAAAAGTAAATGATGATTTGTCTCACTAAAATTCATTCTTATTCCCATTTTCATTTCTTGTATTCATTATATTTTCATTTACATTTTTCTTTCCTTTTTCCATTTAAAAAACCAAATAAATAACTCTCAATTTTTTCAAAATTAATAAAACAATACAAAAATACATAAGTTCTTGGATAGTGAGACTCCCAAACCATAAACCTTGAGAGATAAACATGGTCATCAACTTGGATGCATTAAAAGTAGAAATTCCATTTGGACATGACCCAAGATAATCACGCAATCACATATAGTATTCTTATATCATTAACTAAGAAATTATCCCCGATAGTAAGGAAGTGGGATATCTTTGTCTATTAATCCCTGACTACCCAAACTGCATTGCTACCTCAAGGATACCTTGGTAAACTAGTCACAAAATCCATCATGATTTCATCTCATTTCTATTTAGGGACTGGTAACATCTGTAACAAGCCAGTGGGCTGCTATTATTCCACGTTCACCAGCTAATAGGTGGAACACCTAGTGATAAAACCCACAATGAGACGTTTCATTCCAGACCACCAATACTGACAGTGCATATCATGATATATATTGGAGATTCCTGGGTACATTGTCCACTAAGAAGTGTGAGATTGTCACATCAGCTCCTCTCAAATGTTTTTAGAAACCCAAACATGTCCATATATACGCAGGATCGTATCTCTATCAATAAACCAATTCATAGGTATACCTTCCCTTAGGACAAAACCTTTAAGATCTAAAAAATACATTCTCTTCACCCTATATAGAATTAAAAAGGTGACTTCTATGGTTGTAAGAAATGTAGTCTCACTACTCTCTTGAAATTATAGATGCATATTAGAAAATAGTGCCATTGATTTCCATTCATCATTGGCTTCATGAACATCTTGTGCCTAATTTTTATGACTCTGCACATCTATTACCACATTTCCTTTTCCAGACCTATAAGCAAGCTCAAAGTTAAAAGAGTGAAGTTATTTGACCCATCTTCACTATTTGAGATTCAAATATTGCTTTATAAATACATATTTGAGTCTCTTGTGGTCCATAAACACCACAATGATCTCTACCATAAAATAATTTCTCCATTGATGCAAGGCATCAATGACTACTACAATCTTGAGATCATGTGTCAAATAATTATGCTCATGAGGTCTCAACTGGAGAGACTTGTATGCAATGAATCAATCTTCCTGCATCATTATTTTACCCAGCCCGATGCCTGATGCATCATAGAACATTGTATAACCTCTTATAGGCTCTCTAATAATCAGTTTTACTTCTAAAGTCAACCTTCCTTTCAATTCATGATATGACCTTTCACAAGATAAAAACCCTATGAATGTTGCACCCTTATTATTCAAGCTTGTAAGAGGCAAAGGTAGGTGTGAAAAATCCTGGATGAATATCTCCAATACCTATATATCTCAAATAAAATCCGTATATTAAATATTTTCTTGGTATGGTCCCAAAACAAAACTATAGGTTTCACCTTCACTTTCTACTAATACTCATGTCTCTAAGATTATATTACCTAGAAAGTGGACATTATCAATCCAAAAGTGACATTTATTAAGATTATCATTGATCTGGTGCTCTCTAAATGTATTCAAAATGATCTCAATATGTTTTCCATGGTCTTGTTGAGAGAGATAATACACCAAGATATCATCCAAAATTACTATAATGAATAAATATAGATACGAGTGGAAAACTTGATTCATCATATCCATGAAAAATCTGGTGTTTTTGTTAGGATAAACAACAATACTAGATATTCATAAAGACCATACCTACTCTATAAAAATTTTCAATGTATTTATGAATGTATAACATGCACCTGGTGATAGAATAAACTCAAATCAATCTTTGAGAAAACTCAATCTCCTCAGAGCTGGTCGAAGATGTTCTTTATTATAGTTAGTGGACACTGGTTATTTATCATAATCTTGTTAAACCATCAGAAATCTATAAAAATCATGATGGTACCATCTAAGTTTTTTTGGAAAAAGTAATAGTGAACCCTAAGTATAAGTGTTGGCGAATATGAAACCCTTATCCTCTAAAACCTCTAACTGCCTCTTGAGTTCTCGAAGCTCTATAGGTTCCATTTTATAAGGATGGATGGAAAGTAGTGTAACTCTAAGAAAAAGATCAGTCATTAATTATAACTCCCCCATTAGAGGTATCCCAGAAAAGTCTTCAAAAATCCACCACATGAGGGAAAGAAACAGGTCATATTCCCTGATCATCTCAGAAGAGACTAGTGATCTGGGTTGTAACTCTACCCAGCTCCTGATGCTCAGGTCCATCTCAAGTCATTTGGATATCCCATTATCCTTGATGAATATGTTTACCACCCTCTAGTGATATTAATGTCATCCTCTTGAGATTAAAATCAATTTGGTATTGATAGGTAATCAGCCAATCCATCCTAATAATTACATAAAACCTGGTCAAGTCAAGGAAGAAAATATCCGACACAAATAGATAACGACCCACCTCTAAGGAACATTCCATACATTAGTAAACACTCTCTGATCGGATACAAAATGGGGTATCGAGCGTCATAGTACCACATAAATACTCTATCTCGAGACCAATACTCTCTAGAATTATTGTGGAGATAAAAGAGTGTGGTGCACCTATGCTAATCAAAGTAGACATAAGAGTAGAGGATTCTATGATAGTACCTAGAACAATAGAATGTATGAAACTCTACTCCTCTAGCACATTTTTGACTTCTTGTAGTTATCCCATACCATGAACGTGAGATACCACATAGCTCACCTAAGTAGGCCCTCTCTACTAATGCTATGAATCCTAAGTCTGGTTCCCTCTGCCTCAACTTCCTCTTTGGCCTGTTCGACCAGTGGTATTTCATATTCTTATCTGGAAAGATATTTCCATCCCCACAGCAGAATGTGGAGATAGTGTAGATCCCCACTCATTAGGAAGTGGTGGAAGGGTCTTGTTGAAACATTGAAAATGTCCCATCCCATTATAGCCTCTACACTCAACTGGGTCTCGCATACACTAGGGATTCATGTGTCCCAATTTCCTTCTCTGATGAAATATTAAAAAAAACCATCAATATAAGCTATCTAGATACCACTTACCCTATGAGTAGCCTAAAATTTACACTTCCTTCCACTAGAATAACTTACACCATGTCTAGGTGATGAATCATCTCTGATCACACTTTCATATTCCCTCAAATTATTCTCAATAATGAGGTCCTAGTTCACTATCTTAGAAATAGTAGTCAACTAGAAAACATTAACATGCGAATGGATGGGGTATACCATCCAAACCTCAAATCACCTCTCAGTCATGAGCTCATCACCAGCTAGAGTCGATGTGAATAGTTGTAGCTTGGTAAAATGGTTAGAATATTCAATCACAGACGTGGATCATGGCTTCAAGTTCATGAACAATCTAGACCGTTCATCCCTCAATGTTTATGGGGAGAATTAATCATAAAACACCATCTATAAGTCCCTCCAGATCATATATTGATGTCGGTATGCCTAGTTAATGACATCCCACCATCACTTGGAAGAACTTTATAGTATATAAACTGCAATCTTGAAACTCCTCTCCATAGGTGTCTCTAAATACTCAAATATAGAAATCATGGACTCCAACCATTTATCAATAGCCTGAGGTCCAACATCACTTGAAAACATAAGTGGTTACAGCTTCTATAATTCCTATGTCAACACTACCATAGTAGGGGAAGGTCTTGAAACTCCTTGAATAGACTGCCTCATACATAGAAACCCTTATCAAAACTAGGAATTAGTTCCAAAATCAATAATATCAGGTGGTTCTATAGGTAGAACTATGAGATGTAACACAAGTGTCTCAAGGCCCACCACCTTTGGGGCATGGTCATCATCACCCTTCTAGCGTGTGACTCAAGTCCATCATGGTGGAGTGATTCTAAAATACCAAACACATGCCTCAGAAGAGAGTTAAATAATAGAAGGATCACAGATACATACTATGTTAATAACATAGTCTTTCTATGGAAAAGTTCACACATCTCTTCCTACTCCAGAATCTAGGTCTATGTGATTAAGGAATGATTATAAAAACATGAGAGGCACTGCCAACTACCCACTACTAAGGTCGAGTCCGGTCTAAGCTATCTGTTTCACCATAAAGGTACCGATATATAGTCTATAAATTGTAATATATAGAGGAAAAAACCATTAATTTGAAATTTAAATCCCTATTTAATAAAGAAAATATTTAAATTAAAGATTAAAAAGTTCTTATATGTACATAATAGAACTTTTATTTGAAATATTCAATAAAATAATTTAACAAGTAATTTTATTTGATTTGTAAAAATGAATCATCATTCCAAATACATAGAGGTATATTCACTATTTATATTACAAATTAATTTCATTTATTTCAAATGAAATAAAATTTCAATCTATGTAACCTCAGTTACATAACTCAAACATATAATAATTGGTTAGTTAAGGTTCCTTCATCAACCTATATGGGAAAAAAATTAGTTTTATGAAGACACTTTAATAACCAATAATATATTTTTTTCTTGTAAAATGTTAGTTTCATAACAAATATATCACTCAAAGAACATACAATGAGTGTCATGTAGTTGGCAAATGCAACCTACGTGGCCTGGATAATGAATGAAATATTAGTCTTATAAGGTTCTTAAAATGATGCAGGATCAATTTTTCCTTACTATATAGGTGCAAGGATAAATTGTTATTTGGCATCATAATAATAATAACGTCACATAACATATGTATCGCCCAATGGTGGAATTAAATAAACTATAACAAGAATAATCCCTAACATCAAGTCTCATCCCACATAATTTGTATTTTCTCCTATATGTAGGTTAGCTACTCCCAGGTGCATGATCATTACCAAATTCCCACATGTCTTAGTCTCCTTTATATCATCCCTATAATAGTAAGTCAAGGAAAAGTATCCTCTAATTCAACTTTGTAACGTCTGAGACCCAGTTCACCTTTGAGTAACAGAACTTGTTTGGCCACATGGTCTCAAGAATGCCTTCTTGTATGAAAGAGGCTACTGACTACTATCAAGTGTCTAAGGTGGTGTGGTGGGGAGACTATAATCTCATATCAAAGTATCATAGTTAAAATAAAGAGAGATAACAAATAGCATAATAATAAACAATAAATAATATCACAATAGAAATAGGAACAATAATCAATAGCATAAGTATAATATCCAAGAAACTATAATAATAATTGGTCCTTAGGCTAACCTATATAAAAAATGACGTCATGGAAGGATGATCTACAAAATGAGGAATATAAGGTATACAAAGTATTGACATATAAAACATTCTATAAAAAATTCCATAAGACCCAAAGACATATCCACTAGCATCATGAGCATATGCTCGGTCCTCTACTCTCATGCTCCATACTATAACAAAAACATATCAAGTATCCAAAGGGTACTTTCCCTTATCTTTACTTGTAATCATGATGTGATCTTTGGAATAATGGATGACCCAGGAAAGGTGTGCGATAACTCAATAGTCCACCACCAAAAGTTTCATGAATAATCTAGTTAGTGTATACAACATAGTAGTGTGCAAGTATAATATATAATAAACAATGTTGAAAACTAAATACTACTCAGCTTAGGTTCTTTTAGGGAACCTGGAAAACTCTACCTACTTCAATATAAGTTGGAATAAGTCTAATATTAGTTTACTATAAAACCATTTATAAGTAACTATACATAAAATGTATATATGTATATACACAATATATGTGAGTAAATATGTAGGCATATACATAGATACTAAGTTCTAGTTGGATATAGGTCATAACTCAGGAATCCAAGCATATCAAAATGAGTTATAGTCTTTAGAAAGGGTACAAGCCCTAAATCTCAGGAGAATGTGAGGCATCATTCTCATCACTCAATATGGTGGCGTGATTAATCATGCAAAATGCCCGAGATAGTGGGGTGAGTATTAACAATACCCAGTGAAAGGAAACATGGAACGCCATGCCCATCATCCAACTAAATGGTTTGAGAGGCCATACCAAAGACCCAGTGTAAGGGGAAGTGAAATGTTGTTCTCAACAAGTCCCTTAACCATTTTTCACTGACCAATATCTATGGTTTAATTATAAAAATAATAATTAATTGCTATTTATGAATCATTTACATGAGAAAGATGAGGAAATTCAATCTGGAAGTCAAGCCAAACCACTTAAGAGGTAGTTGGTGAATATATATTAAATTACTGAGGGAATTTAATTGAATACACCCAAAGGGGTGAAACAATTAGGTAGACATCATATAAATAACTTAACAATGGTGTAGGGTTGTATCATAATTTGTTTCAATTGATCTAAAAATGAAAACACAATTTATTGAAATGTGTGAGAAGGTTAATCACCTGGTAAAAAGCCATTTTCCATAAAAACATATAAACTTTTAGGGAAAATTACTAGACCACCAACCTTATTATTATAGAAGAATCCATGTCTAGTATCGACCCTTGGTTTATCCTAGATTAGGAGAAAAAGGAATAATAGATGAAAGAACTAAAAATAGGGAATATGATCTCATGAAAAAACAGAATCATCAAGAGGAAGATAAATGATTAAAGAAACTAAAGGAGTTGATAGCATACCAGTGGCTATCCAATGAAATAGATAGAAGTTGAATTAGGGTTTGGATGGAGAAATGACTTTATAGAATATCTTAAAGGAAGGTAAGAGATTCCAAAAAAGAGAGGGGAGGGGTACGTTTTGTATGATAGATGAAAAGAAATATGTGTGAGGCCTTTTAAATAAATAAGTGAAAAAAAGTAAAATTGACCATTAACTAAAGAGGCGCATGGTTTGGAAACATGGTTGGCCAAACTATGTGCCAACTGTACACCAGATACTGTACAAGGAAAGTGGCCCACATAATTGGGGGAGAACTGTTTTTTCATCCATGCTCTACTCATGCACCCTCATATGCCCAGGGAAAGCACCTCATACAGGCTGCATCACACAGTTAGACAAACTATGCATAGCCCATGTACTCCCCTTTAATGAGACCTGCAACAGACCACATTATTTATCCGGCCATGTGGACTAGGATACACAGATTCTACTAACCATGAGTCCTAGATAATTCCTCCAAAATTCAGATCTCTAGGCTTCAAAAAATCCTTTAGCACTCCCAAACCCTTCCTTAAACCATACGGTACAACTAAAATGATAAAAGAAAAGATTAAAATTGAAATTAAAAGGTTTCATACCAAAAATAAAACTGATTTCTTGAAAAACCATCCCTATGTATTTCAGAAGATCATAAAACATTCATCATATCATAACCCATGAAAATAAATGGGTTTTATAAACATTTAATTATAGCATAACCTATAGAAAAGAAACGGGTTTCATAAACATTTCATAATTTCATCATAGAATAACACATGGAAAAGGAATGAGTTTCATAAACATATTTTCAACATAATATGTACACCATATAGAGAAATAAAATGGTTGGAATCATTGGATCATATCCCTACTAAATCTTACATAACATCAAAGTGTTTGATCTTAGATGGGAAATGATTTTGAAGGATCACTTGGAGAACTTATTATGGAAAATAACCTTCCCAATTGGAAATCACATCCTTAGTAACTAAAAACATAAAAATATTAAAAAACCATTTTATTTGAAAATAAACATTAAGAATTTTAAATGAATCTTTAAATCATTAATTGTTCACGGTGGTAGAAAATATTATTCATGTTTTACATGTCATGACCAGTCCCAGTGTGGCCCATGTCGTGACTACCCCAAGCTTACCTCCAATAGGCCAGAGGCTAGAGACTAGCGCCAAGTAAGACTATATAATAAATCGGAGGAATTTCCTTTAAACCCATATGCATGCACACAAATACAATTCCACAAATGCTGAAAAGTAAACACTGAGTAAACCGTGAATGCCACTAAGACAACAACTGAGAGTAATAGTACGAAACTGAACGTAAAGTTCTCAGTAAACGATCCAAAAAAAAGGAAATCTATAAACAAATGAGTAAACCAATCACTGATATCTCATTAGTAGAAAACCCTACACGAAGGGTAGGTTAAGGGATGCTACCTGTAGCCATAAAAGTATGCCTCTTCTGTCGAATCTCGCTAAGAACCACCTAGTTCTGGACCACCAAGGTCTCTATAAAAGTTTTAGTCATCTAAAAAAGACACAACAAGTGTGGGAAAGTCCCTTGTAGGGGTGAGTAAAAAATTAATCAATAAGGACCCTGAACAAAAAAGTTAAGACCACAAAGGAAATTACACACAAAGTATTGTCATCTCACATAGGTATAAATCTAAAGTATGAAAAGAAAGAATATTAGACTTATCATAGAACACCCAGTACTGTCGAGTCACTTAGACCTGCTAAATAATTTAGACCCACTGAGTCACTTAAACTCGTTGAGTCACATAAACCTGTTGAGTCACTTAGACCTGTGGTCATAGTATTCTCATCACAGCTAGCCATAGGATCCTCTCTCATAGTATACTTATTCCAAGAGAACCTACTCCTCAAGAAAAATTCATATGTTGAATTACATGAATATGAACATAGATTATCTCAAAAGTATCTCCTTTCCACGAGGGTTCCAACTCCGCAGATGTATCATCAATTGGACGTACTGTTTGAGAGTTATGGGAATTTTAGTGAAAAGGGACTGGTTAGGTATGGGTCCTACTGACCTGACACACTGGGTCCGACCCGACCCGGACCGGCTAGGCCTGGCCCGCTACGCCTGCCCTACCCGGTGCACCATCTTTTCCTGGTGATGGCCCTCTTGTCATACCTGGACTACTAGAGTGGTCTAGTTTCTCTACCTGGGAGGCGGTGGGCACCGCATCCATGCCTAAAAAAGGTGGTCGGTTGTCGTGTGACCCACCTGCGGTTGATGTCACAGGTCCTCTTACATGGTCCCACTGGACTGAATTTCCAAAATATTTGATGTGGCATGTCTGCCGCATCTTCCACATCCTGCCTCTATCTCGGCCCACCATTGGTCGGCTACCAGTGTCCCCTGCTCGCCACCCATAACGGTTGTCGTGGGTTCCTCTACTGTCGGTCACCTACCTGGGTCCCCTGCTCATCGCTACAGTGGTTGTCGTGGGTTCCACCACCGTCGACCTTCGAGCTGAAGACCCTCATTTCCACTACAGCCCGCCTAGCTGCAGCCTTCTGCCAATAATGGATACTATGCTTATGGTCATCATCTTGGAACCACCATCTCCCATTGCCTCCTGTTACAGGCTGGTCTATCGTTACAGTCCTTCCTATACCACATATTTTCATTTTCGTCATCCGTCGATCTGACGGTCTAGATTGTTGCACCGCGAGAAATGAGAAGAACACAAGAATGCCAAAAACGGATGGATCTGGGGCTTGTTCATGTCAGCCGTGATCCATCCATGTTAGAATTGAAATCAGGGGGAGATTAATAACTCTAATGATGGATCTCATCAAAACATGGATGACCATGATTCAAATCCTCGCAATCAAAACCATCTCGTGTATGCGATCGACCCGAAGGTTAAACTATTCATGGGTTGATCCACATTAGTCACTAAAATCAAAGAATAGGGAAAGAAATAAATAACTTAGAAAAATCCCCTACCTCAAGTGTTGGATTGATTGCTGGTGAAGAACGAATCCTCACTATCATTGTTTGTCGATCCTCAATCTTGAATCTTTCATTATAGGTGAAATCCTTTAAAGAGGAGGGTGTGTTCATTTTCTTTGGTGATCCATCATTCATTACTGCTTGTCATTCACCAATGAAATTCCAATAGTTATTTAGAGCAAACTCCAGGCTCCTCCCCTGATCCCATATCCATAATAATCCATTAAATCGAGAAAATGATTTTCAGAATTTCTATTACACTGAGTCATGGCATCATTATGTTGTTTCATTTATGAAATGAAATAGCTAACTCATCATTGCGTTGTAGCGAGACATTATGAATAAAAAAATTTCTTAAGTTTATTTTATTTTTCTCTTTAAAAAGTCCAAAAATTAAGTTTTACCCTCAATCCATGCCAATTGAGGTTAGGTCCTACCTATGGAAAAGTCATCATTCTAGACGCAAAAGTGCCCTCATATTTTTAATCCAAGAACTAGTTTAGAAGTTATCAAAATTAATCATGTATTCTATAAAAAATGTTCAAACAATTATTCTGGGCACCCCAAGCCTAGAAATCACATGTCGCCTCAACGCCTAGTTTCAAATTAATCCATATAATTTAAAAAATTACATGGAAATTTCTATGATATTACATTCTCCCAACCTTAGGGATTTATGACCCCAAAATCCAAAATAAGGTAAAAAAAAATAAATGGGTATATTGAGCATGAATCTGAGCCTCCCGCTCCCAAGTTCTTTATAGAGATTCTCGTATTACCCCTAAATGCACACAAGAGGAATAGATTGTCCAAGAAGGAACCGATCCTATCAATCCTCTATCTCCACTGAGAACTCTATAAACGTCACCCCAACATCATTGTCTATCTCCCCTAAATCGATGACGAGTGATGGATCATGCACATACCTCCTTAGTTGTGACATGTGAAAGAAAACTTGCACCTGATGAAATTGTGGGGAAGATATAGGTGGTATGCCACCTCGACAACTCTACTCAGAATATGTAAAGGTTTGATGAATCTCAAAGTCAAATTATCATCCTGGACAAATCTCTGCAACCCCCATCGAGGTGAGACCCAAAGAAACAAATGGTCTCCATCCTCGAACACCAAGGGCATCTTTCTCCTATCAACATACAATTTATACCTTCTCTGTATAGTTTTTATATGTTCCCGGATAACCTACACCTTCTCGATGGTAGCTTGTACCAACTCTAAACCCATGAGTACTAACTCCCATGGGTCCTTCCAGCATAGTGGTGACCTACATGCTCACCCATACAGTGCCTCGAATGGTTCCATACCAATGGTGGAGTGGTAGCTGGTGTTGTACGCAAACTCCACTAGTGGTAGGTGGTCTTCGCAACTACGACCAAACTCCAGGATGCAAGCACGATGCATGTCCTCTAAAACATGGATATTCTTCTCCATCTGTCCATCTGTCTGGGGATGAAATGTCATTCTAAAGTGCAACTAAGTCCCAAATGGATCATAAAATCCCCTCTATATCTGAGATGTGAATCAAGCATCACGTTCTGAAATGGTGGTCGAAAGCACCATGTGAATCTGAACTATCTCCTAAAAATAGAGGCATCCCAATCCCTCTACCAAAATATGCTCTTGGATGGGTAGGAAGTGGACCGACTTGGTGATTTTGTCTATGATCACCAAGATGGAATCGTTCCCCCAGGATGTGCATGGTAAACATGTCATGAAGTCCATAGATATACCATCCCACTTCAAATTTGTTACCTTGAGTGACTGATCAAAACATAAGAGAACCTGATGCTCTTCCTTCACTTGATGACAAGTGAGGCACTGAGAAATGAACTTTGTCGCTGCCTTCTTCATCCCCGACCACCAGAACATATTCTTGAGATCCTATTACATATGTGACACTCCTAGATGTACTTCCAAAGGGGATTTATGGAACTCCCTCAGAACCTCCTCTTGCAACATCAATGGTAAAATAATGCACCCTATAAAAAGGATGATGTGCTCCCCACCTATCGAATATCCATCAGAGGCTTGCCTAGTGGATAGCAGAGCACATTGGGTCTCGCAGTTGAGATATCCAAACTATGCTTATCTAACTCACTGTAAGAGTAGAGGAGTGACAATGATCGACTGAAGGTAAGATTCTCCATCACCATCCATGAATGATATCTGTATCACGGCTAACTGCTCTGACGCATCACTTAGAAACTACAACCTGGATCTCCTACTTAGTGTGTTTTCCACCATATTTCCCTTCCCAGAAGTATAGACTATCTAAAAGTCATAATCCTGGAGTAACTCCAAAAATTGATGCTCCCTCAAGTTCAGGTCCTTCTAGGAGAAGATATACCTAAGACTTTTGGGGTCGGAGTAGATGGTAAACCACTCACCCATAAAGTAGCACTTCTAAATCTTCAAAGAAAATGCCACTACTGCTTGCTCACGATTATGTGTCACATAGTTCTGCTCATACTACCTAAAATACCTTCAACTGTAAGCAATTACCGCTTTCCACTTCATCAAGACACAACCCATTCTGGTCCCTGATGAATCCCAAAATACTACATACACAACTCCCTTCTCTGGTAGTCTCAAGATGGGGGCACTCGTCTGTCTCTTTTTCTACTCCTAGAAACTCTGCTGGCACTTCTCCATCCACACAAAGGGTGGTCCCATCCATGTTAAAGATGATAAGAGTGCTGATACACTGTAAAATTTGAGAACAAAACTCTTATATTATCTATCCAAACCCAAGAATCTTTTCACCTCGGTCATGTTCCTAGGTGGCTCCCAAGAAAGAACTGCATCTATCCTCACTGGATCCACTACAACTATTGCCTATGAAATGATTTTTCCTAGAAAGTGGACTTACCAAATCCATAACTGACACTTCGAGAGCATCCCATATATCTGGTTCTCTTAGAGTGTATCCAGTACCATCCTTAGGTGTGTCGCGTGCTCCTCCTCAGACACCGAGTACACCAGGGTGTCATTAATGAAGACAATGATGAACTGGTCAAGATAATCCTAGAATATCATGTTCATGACTCCCATGAAAACTGTTGGGGAATTGGTCATGCTGAATGGAATCAACAAGAACACATAATGTCCATACCGTCATCTAATGGTTTTCTTTGGTATATCCTCATTCCATACAAAAAACTGATGATTTCAAGACCTGACATTTATCTTCACAAACCACCTCTCTCCCTTCAGCTAGTTGAAGAGATCATTGATTCTCCGTAGTGGATATTTTTTCTTCATGGTCACCTGATTTAGGCATTGGTAGTCTACATATAGTCTTAAGCTCCCATATTCCTTCTTGGTAAAAAAAATTGGGGTCACCCAAGGTAAAAAATTGGGCCTCATGAAGCCCTTCCTTTGTAGGTCATCTAGATGTACCATCAACTCACGAAGCTTCGCAAGAGCCATCCGATATTCTAGTGTGGATATCGGTGCCGTATTGGGGTACATATCAATGTAGAAGTCAATATACTTGAAAGGAGGTAATCCCAGAACATCCTTAGGGAAGATTTCCTCATACTCATCCACCATTGTAGGAAATTGAGGACTCCTCTTGTCCACCAGACCAACGGTAAGACTAGCCAACTTGTGAGTCATCAGATGCACCCTCCTCCGAGAAAGTCCATCCTACACAGCATGCATTCCTTTTTTTCTATAAAGGAAAACATGGTCACATCTCTATGGACACACTACACTCTATACCTAAAATAATTAATATGAGCATGAACTTTGGATAACTAGTCCATACCCAGAATATCATCATAAGGCCTTGATGTTGCTACTAGGAGATCCCAACCGATGATATGACCTCCAAGAGTAAGCTTGAATTATTGGCACCAGTATGCGATCATCGATTCCCCCCTCATAGGAGTCTTTAAGCATAAGGATCGAGCCAACAGATCCACCAGAATCTTTGATGTAACACCCTAAGCTTCCATGGTACACTTATCTTTAATTAATGCAATATCTTGCAATGTATGCATCTACGAGTTCAAGCACACCATGATCAATCAAACAAGTCGTTTAAAAATAAGTTATGAATAGTAATACCCATTTTTTGAAATTTTATAAATTTAATTTCTCAAAATGGACTTCATTTTTTGATTCTGAATATCAAAATTAGATTTGGGTGAATTTTTGGTATTTTTCTGAAAACATTCAATATTTGATCAATAGTGGAAAACATTGTGTTATTATTTAAAACCGAATTTTATTTAAATAATTAATTTATATTTATATTTATTTTAAATTCAAAATATATAAATAATACCTATATTATTCCAATGTAATTCATTTGAGTTACTTTATAAAAATATTATATATATATATATATATATAATTTTATTGAACATTTTTAATGTCTTTTACCCACCTTCTAGGATCATTTAAAAATTGTCATAACATAATTTTACCGCTTCTATGAATTGAACATCAAAAATTCAATAGACACGGTTGTAATCCATAAATAAAATGTGGTTCAATAGGATAAAAGTATTTTTTGGTGATAGTAACTTTTGAATTTTATTTACCATGGTTTAAAGTAAATAGGGTAATTAAAGGTAAAAATAATATTATAGTAATATAAAATTACCCCAACACATGTCCTGATTCTATTGGATAAGTTTGTTTGATCAAAATAAACCTTAGGACAAAAATAAGATCATTTTTTATCCATTTGGGTTAGATTAGGATATTTATTATATTTTATTTAAAGAAGTGTTAAAAGTGTTGAATTCAAATTTTAATTACTAAACCATTTTTAATATAGGGTTATTTATTATATAAATTTGACTATAAATATACATTATAAAGATAAATAGACTTCCTAAATAATAGTATTTTTTTATTTTTTATAAATTAAATAATTAAATTTATTTATGACACAATGATGATGCAGTAATTACCTTATTAGTGAAATATTAAAAAATTGATATTATAAATATTAAAATAAATGTAAATTGAAAATTTTGATGTATTAAACTAATTTTATAGGTTAATATGACATGTTAGGGTTGATTCAATGTATTTTTTTCTGAGTAATCAAGTTGTGATGACTTTCAAAAAAATACTAAATAGTGTCAAAATTGACATAAATAAGTTTTTAAAAAAAATACTATTTTATTAAATGATATAATAGACCTAAAAATCTAATATTCAGTAAAATGACATAGATAATGGTAGATATGTTATTAATGAACCACTTGAGGTCCTCTTGGCATTTTTTAGTAAATATATTAACCATGTAGTATAAAAATACAAGAAGACATCGTAAAGTATGAACTATTTAACTATGGGTTAAGTCTAAAAGATAAGGATAATATGGTGACCTAAACATGTCTAAAACCTATTGTTTGGGAGTATTTCTACCCATTCCCACCTTATCCTTGAAATAAATCCATTTTGATCTTTTAGAAACCGAAATTAATTTTATAATAAATTAATATTTCAGGATTTTCCTAATGTTCCCCTCACCTCTCTTATAAAAGGGTACTTCCCATTCTCTTAAATTCACACCTCCAAAGCCATTTGGCTCATCCAAAACCTTCTCAAATATCCTACCAACTACCCTAAATTTAACTTAAAGGCATTAATTTGATCATAAATCCAACCTAAGGATCCCTTTTGTTCAAATCCAAAGGAAGCACTTGAAGAAGAGGTAATTATTTCACCACCCCATTCAGAATCATTTTCTTCTTCCACTTCCTATTTATTTGTTGTTTCCATACAAAAATAATAAATTCAATACCTTATACAAACATTGATGTTATTATAAATATAATATAGCCATACATTTTATTCTATCCATCCTATGAATGACAAAGTCTCCATACATTCATACATGCGGCTTACCGTCTCCATGTCATAGTGTAGTTTATTATACAACAATTCATTATTTGGATAGGTTTAATAATGAGTATAATTGATGTAAATAATAAATATAATATTTTAATTATTATTTATATATAATATATCATATAATTAAATACAATTTCACTATCAATAGAATGATATTGTCGCCCGTGTGTACGTATGGCTTACTGTCTCCATGACGCGATGATATTTCGTTCCCCATCGCAACCATTAAATAATAATTTTCATTTGATGATTAAAATTAGTGTTTAAGAGCTTAATATAATTATAGATATGAATCATATATATCCTATTCATAGAAAACATTACTTAAGTAACAAAACCTATAAAGGAAAATGAATCAGTTAACACCTGAAGCAATGATACTACTGAAATATTATTAACAAATAAATATTAGAGGATCATATATGATATCATATTTAAGTATGTGGTTCTTTTATAATTTAATAAAAATGATTTAACCATTATACAGTAGTTTAACATACCCTTGACTAATGAAAATTACAAGGTGGGTGTTAATTTTACAATCTCTTTATTATCCAAGGTTGTTTATACTTAAGTATCTACTCAGACTTATTTATAATTCACATCTGTGATTCTTAAAAATTTGTTTCAAATTTTTTTTACTATTTCCTATACTATGGGTTAAAGTCATTTATACCATTGTTTTACTTTTTATAAAAAAAATTGGAAGTAATATTTCTGTCATTTTCCAAATAAGGTACTTTATGTCCTTTTTGAAAAATTAAGGAAAGAATGTTTTTTAACTTATAATGCAGGTCTGGCTATTTTCTTCTGTTACAACACCTTTGAAACTTCCCTTACAATATTATAATAATATTTTAAAAATAAATGTTTTTTTATAATTATGATACTTTTAAATGATTTAAAAGTAGAAAGATATATTTCTCTCAAATATTTTTTGGATTGATTTCATCTATGTCAACATCTATTGTTGGATTTTATGTGTAATTGAATTTGAATTGTTATGATACAATATTCCATATTGTATTGATAGTTTTATGATATTTTTTACTATACATGTGCTATTTTTATCTCATACGTGGTTTATGGTTAAATTATTAACATTTTGTATGCTAGTTTAATACGAATGTTTATATTATGTTTTACCCTTTTCATATGAGCAACGCATTGGACATAGTAAGTGATGGGCGGGGCCCGCTATTGCCCCTGAATGCATCAGTATGTCTCATGAGACAAACTAGTTTCTTGGCATAACTCCTTGACAAAAAAATTATTTTTAGTCTTGGCATGATCCTTGACTATGTGGTTATGATGTTCGACATTATGCATTCCATGATTATGAGATTAGCCCTTGATATTACATGTGATTATTAGACTAGTAGAATATCCATGTGAATAAGTAAATGGAATTATTTGATTTATATTTTCCATATTATGCTGAAGATTAAGTTTAAAAGTCTTGTGTTTTCATCTTATACATTTTCTTAAATTTTTATGCATATTTAAGATAGTTTCCACTATATTGTTATCCTTACTGAGCATTTGATCTCACCCCTTTCTTATGTTTTATTTTCCTAGGATGTGATGAAGTATATTATGGCTGACCTGCAGGGATATTATAAGGGATATGATTGTGTTCAAAGGAGACACAATGTTTATGTTTCATTTCATAATGTAATTTAAAACTTATGTATGTATCTAGTAATTCCAAGGATACTAAATTGGTCGGTATTTTAGGAATTGATCTATTTTGATCATGCCAATTTCATGTAATAATGTACCAACTCTAGGTAACTAAGTTTGAGGTGTTACAGTTGGTATCAGAGGAATTTTAGTACAAACCTTAGAAACTAGATTTAGAAAAACTCTGATTAGAGAACATTACCCAAATATAGACTTTGAGCATTAGTATAGAAGAGTATCCAAATATTTTGGTAATGTATATATTGTGTGGGTTTTCCAAGAAATACATCCATTTCTGGAGACTACAAGTAGACATGGTTTTGGCATAGACATACCTAGGAGTGAAAACTCTGACAAGGAGTTTGTGGCTTGACCTGAGGTATCTTGGTACACCACAATAGGCCTTACTTCTCACCTAGTTTGACACTCCTAGGGGATATGCTTAGGATAATTCACATTTTCTTTAGAAACCATTATGATGGATTTATGAGTAAATACTTTCCCAAAGAAATCATTTTTATGATTATGGATTATATGCATAAATTGTTCAATTTATGTTAAGTATTTTACAAGTTTGGAATTATACATTGTGATTAATGAACTAATCTAGTGTATACCATTTTCTAGAAATAGTTCCTATTGGATGTTATGAGAACCGTATCAACTCATGTAATCCTTGTAGGGATTTCCCTCCTATTCAAGATAATTATAGTGGATCTGGTGAAGTAAATAGTACTGAACAACTTATAACCATACTGGGACAACTCATCCAGGTTATGAATAATAACCTTACTCGTATGGAGCACCCCGATCTAGAACATGGAGGATATATGTTATACTACTTGATGAGGCAACAACCACCAACAGTAAATGGGACTACAAATCCATTTGTATCTGAGCAATGGATAAGTTTCTTAGAGAAAATATTTACTTCTTTAGGGAGTAGCGAAAGGGAAAAAGATTTCATGGAAGTTTATCGCCTCTTAGGAGATGGAGATCAATGGTATTATTTAATTCAAAACACAAAGAAGGATAAATAAGTATCAAATATGAAATGGAGGGATTTAAAATATTTTCTTAGAAATATAATTTCATCATGAACATCGTGTGGATATGGAAAGGAAATTTCTGAGTCTAAGTCATAAGGAGGATGAGAATTTCACAAAGTATGAGGATAACTTTAAAAGGTTAGAAAGGCATGTTTCATATTATATATGTAACACAAGAAGTAAGATTTATTGATTCTTTGATTGGTTAAAACTATTTCTCTGACGAGCATTAGTCTCACAATCCTTTTCATCATACGAAGATATAGTCTCATGTGTAATCAAGATATAAAAGTAATTATCTATGTCTTAGGAATTTAAAGTGAATCAATATAACAATATATCTATTGAACACTCTGGAAAAAGAAATAAGGATAAGAAGGGAAAATTTGAATTTCTAACCTACAGAAATTGTGGGAATAAACGTCTTGGTACATGCCTTAAGGGTATGGGAGTTTGTTATAAGTATGGAGAAAAAGGACACCAAGATCATGATTGCATGGGGAATAAATAGGATGAAAATGTTCAATGCTAAAATTTTAAAAATATGAGTAATTATTCAAATGAATTACTTAAGCATCAAGGAAACTTACCTCATACAAGGTCAAGTGAGTAAGGCCATGCTTATGTGATCACTACTGCTGAGGTTGAAGTTCCAAGTGAAGTGGTGGTAGGTACATTAACCACTTCCTCAAAATTATCCAATGATTTATTTGATTCTGGATCATTTCATTCTTTCATATCTTCCCAGTTTTCAAAGAAAATTAGATATTTTCAATTTGACATAATAAGGGAGTTGTCAGTAAAAACTCTTAATGTATGTATCATAGCAACAAATTTTTGTCAATCAGTTACCATTTTGGTATATAAACATGCCTTATCTACTGATATTATTATCATATCCATGATTGAATTTGATATAATCTAAGGTATGTATTGGATTTCAGACCATGATGTATAAATTTATTATAAGAAGAAGGAGTTTACAATTTTTGATGATGATAAATAATACCTCATCTTTAAAGCAGAAACATCACCATCTGATTCACATCTATTTCCATCCCCTGTAGCACTACTAAATTCAATTATTGGGGAGGAAGGGAGTGAAATAACTATAGGTGAGGAAAGGAATTTTCAAATAGATAATGTACCTATTATGAAATAATATATTGATGTATTTCCAAAGGATTTACCTAGACATCCTCTATAATGGGAAATTGAGTTTTTCATTGACTTAAATCCTGGTTCAAGGCCCATATCAAAGACCCTATATAGAATGGACACTATGGAATTAGTGGAACTAAAGAAAAAACTAGAGGAATTGAGTAATAAATGATTTATTTCACCTAGTGTTTCTCCATGTGGAGCCCATGTTCTTTTTGTTAAGAAGAAAGATGGATCTATCAAGTTGTGCATTGAATACAGGGAGATCAATATTGTAACAATAAAGAAGTAGTATACCCTACCTCTCATTGATGATTTATTTGATCAACTTCATGGATCTCAATATTTTTCAAAAATCGACCTTCGATCTAGATACCATCAGTTGTGTGTGATCAAACCAGGTATGGGAATTATGAGTTTATAGTAATGTCTTTTAGATTGACTAATGCACCCTCTGCATTCATGGATCTAATGAATAGATTTTTCAAGGAATACCTTGATGACTTCTTAGTGGTATTTATTGATGGTATCTTGGTATACTCCAGAAGCTATGAAAATCATGAAAAATCACTTGAACACTATTCTGAAAACTCTTAGAATAGATGAATTATATGGGAAGTTCAGAAAGTATGAATTTTGGCTTTAGGGAATTTCTTTTCTTTTCCATATTGTCTCTGAGGATGGAATATCTATTTATCCTTAAAATATGAGGTCAATCCAAGAATGTCCAGTGCCAATGAGTATAACTGAGGCACGCAGTTTTATTGGTTTAGTAGGTTATTATCGGTATTTCATCCATAATTTTTCTTGATTGGCTAACCCATTAACCAAGATCACACGTAAAGGGGTTAAATTTTCTTGTAAAAAATAGTTTGAAGAATTTTTTGAATAATTGAATATAATATTAGTCAATGCTTATATCATGCCTCTACCATCGGGGAATGTTGGGTTTGTTATTTATAGTGATGCTTTAAAGAAATTGATTGGTTGCGTCCTTATGCAGAATGAGAGAGTTATTTTCTATGCATCATAGCAGTTAAAAATTAATGAACAAAACTATCCTACTCCTGATATTGATTTAGCACCTTTAATATTTTCTCTGAAGGTATAAAGACACTATCTTTATGGTAAAAAATGTGGGATATATACTGATCACAAAAGTTTGATGTATATTTTATCACAGAAAGAACTCAACATGAGGAAAAGGTGATTCCTTGAACTACTCAAGGATTATGATTTCACAATACACTACCACCTGGGAAAGGAAAATAAGGTGGATGATTATTTGAGCAGAAATGATCATGGGGTTATGAACAAGATGATAGTTGAAATGGATCCTTGTTTATGTATCTAGTAAAGATGGATATAGAAATAATCATGGAAGGTGAAACATAAATATTTTTTAAATAGTTTCCAAACTATCTTTACTATAAAGGATAAAAAGTTCTCAGACTTGTGATAAAGAGTTTCAAAAGAAAATTAAAGCTATGAATGATGGTAGATTGGTTGAATTCATATATGAAAATGGAATTTCTAAATTTGGGAATAGGATTTTTGTTCTCAATATACCTGATCTAAAAAAGGAACTTTTGGATGATGCTCATAGCTCCAATTTCTCTATACACCCTAGTAGCACTAAGATGTATAGATATTTGAAGGAACATTTTTTTGTGGGACAACATGAAGAAGGATATTGTTGATTATGTGTTAAGATTTATGGTTTGTTAATATGTGAAGGCAAGAAGACAACATTTTAGAGGAGTCATGCAAACTCTTCCCATACCTGAGTGGAAATGGGATGATATTACGATGGACTTTGTCATGGGTCTACTAAAGGCTCCAAGAAGGAGTGATGCAATATGGGTCATTATCAATCATCTTAAAAAGTCATCACATTTTCATGCTATAAGAGAAGATTTACCACTTGAAAATTTAGCAAGAATTTAAATTAATGAAGTTGTAAGACTTCATGGTGTACCCCTATCAATTTTTTTCTGATCATGATCCCCATTTTATATCAAGATTTTGGAAAAGTATTCTAAAATCCTTGAATACTGAACTTTTTTTGACCACTACCTACCACCCTCAAACAGATGGATAATCAAAATGAACTATTCAAACCTTAAAAGACATGTTTAGATCTTGCACACTTGACTTTCAAGATATGTACAATCAGTATTTACCTCTGGTAGAATTTTCCTATAACAATAGCTTCAATTCAAGTATTCATATGGCGCCATATGAATCGTTATATGGAAATAGATGTCGCAGTGCAATTTATTGGGATGATGTTGGTGAAAGAGAACTCGTAGGCCTAGAACTTGTCGATGAAACAATGGAAAAGGTGATGATTATCCAAACCCACATCAAAGCAGCTCAATGTAGGAAAAATAGCTATGTCAATATCTAAAGGAAGGGATTTTAATTTCATGTAGGTGATCATATTATCTTGGAGGTATCTTCATAGAAGGGTGTTATACAATTTGGTAAGAAGGGTAAATTAAGTCCCAGATACATCGAACCTTTCAAAATTCTAGAACAAATTGGAGTTGTAGCTTATCGTTTGGCAATGCTGCCAAGTCTCTCCAAAGATCATGATGTGTTCCACGTATCATTATTGAGAAAACACATGCCTGACCCAATGCATGTACTCACCTATGAAGAAATAAAACTAGAACCATATCTATCTAATTGTGAAAATCCTATCAGAAGTGTTGAGAAACTAGAAGAATCGTCTGGTAAAAGTTCTTTGGAGAAACCATAAAATGGAAGAGGCAACGTGGGAACCTAAGGAACTTATGATGAAGAACCACCTGAATCTTTTTATGCAGTAATATTCTAAAAATTTCGAGGATGAAATTATTTGGAGGGAAGAATGTAACACCCCAAACTTCCATAGTATGCTTCTCATTAATTAATGCAATAGCTTGTGATGTACGCATCTCGGAGATCTAGCACACTGCAACCAATCAAACTAGCCATTTAAAAAGCTGTTATAAATAGTAATACCCACTTTTTGAAATTTTATAAATTTTATTTTTCAAAATGGACTTCATTTTTAGATTTATAATATCAAAAATAATATAGGGTTAATTTTTGGTATTTTTCTGAAAACTTTAAATTTTTTATGAATAGTGAAAAACATTGCATTATTGTTTAAAAATGACTTTTTATTTAAATAATTATTTTTTATTTAAATTTATTTTTAAAATAAAAATAGATACATAATACATATATTAATCCAGTGTAATTAAATTGAGTTATTTTTAAAAAATATTAGATATATAAAATTTTATTGAACTTTTTAACGTCTTTTACCCACCTTCTAGGCACATTTACAAATTTCCCTAAAACATAATTTTATCGCTTTAGTGAATTGAAAATCAAAAATCTGATACACACGGTTGTCATCAGTAAGTAATATGTAGTTCAATAGGATGAAAATAATTTTTGGTGAATAGTAACTTTTGAATTTTATTTACCACGATTAAAAGTAAATAGGGTAATTAAAGGTAAAAATAAAATTATAATAATATAAGATTACCCAAAAACATGTCTTAATTCTATTTGATAATTTTTTTACCAAAATAATCCATTTAACAAAAATAATATCCTTTTTTATTCATTTGGGTTAGATTAAGACATTTGTTATATTTTATTTAAGGAAGAGTTAAAATTGTTAAATTCAAATTTTAATAACTAAATTTTTTTTAATATAGGTTTATACATAATATAAATTCGATTATAAATATTATTTAGAAATATTAAAAGATTTCCAAAATAATATTATTTTATTTATATTTTTTAGAAATTAAATAATTAAATTTATTTATGACACAATGATGATACCGTAATTACCTTATTAATGAATGATAAAAATAATTGATATTAGAAATATTAAAATAAAATGTAAATTGAAACTTTTTAATACATACATTAATTTTATATCTTAATATGATATATTAGGGTTGATTAAATGTATTTTTTTCTAAGTAATCAAGTTTTTATGACTTTCACAAAAACCAAATACTAAATAGTGTCAAAATTGACATAAATAAGTTTTTAAACCAAATAATATTTTATTAAATGATATAATAGTACTAAAAATATAAGATTCAGCCAAATTACATAGATAATGTGAACCAATTGAGGTTCTCTTGTCATTTTTTAGTAACTATATTAACCATGTAGTATAAAAATACAAGAAGACATCGTAAAAGTTAAACTATTTAACTAAGGGTTAAGTCTAAAAGATAAGGTTAATATGGTGACCTAAACATGTATAAAACCTATTGATTGAAAGAATTTTGATCCATCACTTCCTTATACTTGAAATAAATCTATTTTGAGCTATGAGAAACCTAAAATAATTTTATAATGAATTAATATTTCAAGCTTTTCTTAAAGTGCCCCTCACCTCTCTTATAAATGGGTACTTCCCCTTATCTTAAATTCACACATGCAAAGCCATTTGGCTCGGCCAACCCCTGATCAAATATCCTCCCAACTACCCTAATTTCAACCTATATTCCTTACTTTGATCATAAATCCAACCTAAGGAGTCCTTTTGTTCAAATCAAAAAGAAGCACCTGATGAAGAGGTAATTATTTCACCACCTCTTGCAAAGTTCTTTTCTTCTTCCACTTCCTCTTTCTTTTTTGTTTCAATAAAAATATAATAAATATTGTTCCTTATACATAATAAGATATTATTATAAATTTTTTACCACCATAATCTTTATTTTTTCAATCCTATGAATGACAAATTCACTATACATGCGTACGTATGGATTACCGTCTCCACGTCATGGTGTAGTTTGTTATTCAACACTTCATTATTTGGATGGGTATAATAATGAGTATAATTTATGTAAATAATAAATATAAAATTTTAATGATTCTTTATATATAATATAACATCAAATTTCATAATATTTTACCATCAATAGAATGATATTTTCACTTGTGCGTATGTACAGCTTACCGCCTACATGACGCGATGTGATTTCATTCCCCATCATAACCATTCAAGAATAATTTTCATTTGATGATTAAAAATAATGTCTAATAACATAATATCATTATTTATATGAATCAAATACATCCTATTCATAACAAACATGACTTATGTAACAAAACATATGAAGGAAAATGAATCGGTTAATCCCCAAAACAATGATACTACTGAAATATTATTAAAAAATCAATATTAAAGGATCATATATGATATCATATTTATGTATGTGGTTCTTGTATAATTTAATAACAATTTTTTAACTCTTATATAGGATTTTAATGTACCCTCGACTAAGAGAATGTACTAGATAAAGGTTAATTTTACAATCTCTTTATTATCAGTGGTTGTTTATACATAAGTATCTACTTGGAATTTTTTATCATCCACATCCGTGTTTCTTTAAAATGTATTTCAAAACTTTTTTACTATTTGATAGACTATGGGTTAAAGTCATTTATACCCTTTTTTACTTTTTATAAAAAAATTTAAAGGAATCTTTCTATCTTTTTCCAAATAAGGTACATTATGACCTTTTCGAAAAAATTAAGGAAAGAATGCTTTTTAACTTATACAGAGGGTGAGGCTGTTTTCCCCCGTTATAATACCTTTAAAGATTCACTTAAAATATTATAAGAATATTTTCAAAATAAATATTTTTATAATTATGCAACTTTTAAATGATTTCAAAGTAGAAAGAAATATTTCTCTGAAATAATTTTTGCATGGATTTCATCTATGTCAACATCAATTGTTGGATTTTATGTTTAATTGAAGTTGAATTATTATGATACAATATTCCATATTTTATTGATAGTTTTATTATATGTTTGACTGTGGATGTTCCATTTTTATGTCATTCACATTTTAAAGTTAAAATATTTACATTTCGTATGCTAATTTAATACGAATGTTTATGTTGTGATTCACCCTTTTTATATGAGTAATTCATTGGATATAGTAAGTGATAGGTGAGGCCTGCTATATCCGCTCGATACATCAGTAGGTCTCATGAGACAAACTAGTATATGGGCACAAGGCCTTGAAAAAAAATTATTTTCAATCTTGGCATTAGGCCTTGACTATTTGGTTATGATGTCCATCATTATTCATTCCATCATTATAACATTATCTATTGATATTACATGTGATTATTCTATTATTAGAATATCCATGTGAATAAGTAAATGGAATTATTTGATTTATCTTCTCCATATTATACTGAAGTTTAAGTTTAAAAGTATTTGGTTTTATTATTATACGTTGCCTTAAATGTTTATGCCTATTTATGATAGTTTCCACTATATTGTTATCCTTACTGAGCATTTGATCTCACCCATTTCTTATGTTTTATTTTCCCAGGATGTGATGAAGTATATTATGACTGACCTGCAGGGATAGGCTAAGGGACATGAGTGTGTTGAAAGGAGACACAATGTTGATTTTTCATTTCATAATGTAATGTAAAACTTATATATGTATCTAGTACTTCCAAGGATACTAAACTGATCGTTCTTTCAGGACTTGATCTCTTGTGATCATGCCAATGTTATGTAATAATGTACCGACTCTAGGTAACTAGGGTCAGGGAATTACATCTCAGGTTCAAAAAAGATCCATGGTAAAAAAAGAGTGGCTGGAACCTATGTTTATAAGTTCTACATCTAAGGTGGATAAGACAAAGATCATACCTCTAATCATCTATAGATCATCGGGATCATTGGCCTCTATTGCCTTAAATTGGGACCTACCCTGCCAACAGCTCCCTGATCTTGTCGCGGACCACCTGTGGGTGGTGTTGGAAGTACCTATAACCTCTTCCCACCACCTACCACTCTGCCTACTACCCCGCCACATCTTCCACCCTATGGAACACCCTGATCGACCCTCTACCTCTACCTCGGTGGTACCTAGACCGTTAATTGGTCATCTGTAGGGTGAGTTTGGAAATCATGATCCATGTATCCCTAACCTCCACATGAGTAGCACAACCTCCTCTTCTGCTAATTCCCATTTCCCTAGTAGCCTTGCACTCCCAACCCTATGTCTTGGGTTGTCCCCTGGAAGGCTTGACCCACTTGGGTCCCTATATTTACTACCTGATACCCACTACTGAAGACTCCCCCACTTCGTGTCTACTAGTATCTCCTGCTACTGGTGGCTACTCTTCCAGGAGGCTCTCCATAAGTATATCTCACTCTAACACCCCATCCTAAGTAGGGATTCTAAGAGATGCCATGGACACCCTGATCTCCCAGCGTAGTCCCTACACAAAATCCCAAGCCCTGAAGAATGGGTCTCGCACCATGTATGTGGACTATAGATAAATCTCGGTGAATCTCGATGATTACTCCGCTACTGTCATGCTAACCTACTGTAGGTGCAATAGATCATGTATACACACGGTGTGTAACATCGTCGGAAACAATACCTCCCTGAAGAGGAACTCAAAGTATGTCTAAGTGAGGGTCACCTCATCATGTGTTTGGATCATAAATCTCCACCATATCCCCATCGATCCCTAAATAAGGCTCGCACCTAAGACTTCCATCTGGTCGAGAGGTTCCCTCACTAGGCAGAAGACTCGAATCACCACCTTAATCCAATCCTTAGCCACCGAGGGGTTAGTGCCTCCCTTGAACCTAGGAGGTCTCTACCTATGGAACTCATGTAATTAAATGAGCCTACGTTCATCCACTATCAGTAGCACTGGTAGAAACTATTTATCGATGAGTATTGGTAACACTGGTGCACCGCCCGGTGGGGCTATCTCTGGTACTATTCCATGCACCGATGCTTCTTCGCTAGGTGTACCATTCTCATAGTCATGCAATGGAATCCTAGCTGGCTATCTATGTGTAGACATCCTAAAATAGATCATGATGAACCATGGTCAATAGAATATACCTGGTGAGCTGACTCAATAAGGACAAGAGAACACACTCAAAATCCTATATGATGCATGTACCATTTAATTCCCTACAACCAGTGTTTCCATGTATCGAGTCAGAAAGAAGGTGTCCAGAGTCCTATTGTATGGATACATCGTCCGTCGCACCAACACTAGAGTCCATATCCTAAAATCCTAACTCGAAACACTTAACATTATTCCCAAACCCAATCTCACAGAATTCGAGACCCAATGTGAAACTAAACTGCTTTGATACCACCCTGTCATGACTCGTCCCAGTGGGTCCCATACTGTGACTACCCCAAGCCAACCTTTGATAGGTCGGGGGAAAAAATAGCATTGAGTAGGCCTATCTCAAAAATGGGAAGAATAGTATTTAAACCAGTATTCATGCACATAGCTACAATTCCACCAATACTGAAAAATAAACACTGAGTAAACCATGCATACAAATAAAATAACCACTGAGAGTAACAGTATGAAACTAAAAGTAGAGGGGTCAGTATAAAATCCCAAAAAAATGAAATCTATAAAAAATGAGTACACTAATATCTAATAGCTCATCAATAGAAAACCCTGCCCTAAGGGTAGGTGATGGGTTGTTGCCTATAGCCGTAAAAGTATGCCTTGTCTATCGTACCTCACTGAGCACCACCAGGTCTTATACCAGCAAAGTCTCTGTCAAAGCGTTGGTCATCTATAAAATACACAAAATATTAGGGAAATTACCATGCATGGGTGATTAAAATAGTACTTAGTAAGGATCCCAAACTATAAAGGTAAGACCACACAGGAAATTACGCATAAAGTATTGTCAGCTCACACAGGTATAAACCTAAAGTATGAAAAACAAGACTATCAGACATATCACAAAACACCTAGTATTTATGAGTCACTTAGACCTATTTATTCAATTATATCCATTGATTCACTTATATTTTTTGAGTCACTTAGACCCGTTGAGTTACTTAGACTAGTAGTCAAAGTCTTCTCGTCGCATCCAGCTATAGGATTCTCGCTTGTAGCATGTTTGTTCTCATAAAACCGACTCCTAAATCAAAATAAGTATGTATACTTCTAGTAATACCCAATTATAGTATCTCATAAGGACTGCCTAATCATTATGGTCCTAACTCTGCAAACAGTTCATCTATCGGATGTACAGTTTGAGAGTTATGGGAATTTTAGTGAAAAGGGTCAATGGGGTTTCGGTCTGGTCTGACCCGGTTAGACCGACTCGACCAGACTCGTCAGGTCTGACCTAACCCGCCAGGTCGACCTGGACTAGTGTCAGACCACCTTCCCAGCCTGGCCAGCAAGATCAGGCCAGTTTCTCCACCCAGGACAAGGTGGGCACCGCGTCCCCACCTGAAAAATGTGGTCGACCGCCGCAGGCCCTCCGCCACGGGTCCTCTGTCGCGGTCCTGCTGGATTGCAGTATTTGGCTGCAGGATGTTTCCCACCTATCATGTCTGCTTCATCCCACCACGGAATTCTTTCTAGTGGCCCCTATTCTCCACCCATGGCGGTTGTCTCAGGTTCCTTTGCCACTGGCCATCGAACCGAAGGACCTACTCATGGCCTTCTGTCACCATTGGCTCCCATACCGGTGGTCATCTGCCTGTCATCACCATATCCCATGGCCTCCTATCATGGGTTGATCTTCTATTTTGTTCCCATATGAACTTCTTATTTCCTTCATCACGGGCTGTCGAGCCAGCGACCTGGATCATTGTACCAGGAGAAATGGGAAGAACACAGGAACGACCAAAACGAATGGATATGGGCCTTGTTCTTGTCGGCCCCGATCCATCCACATTATAATTGAAATCAGGGGGTTAATAACTCTAAGAATGGATTTCATAAAAACATGGATGACCCCAATTCAAATCCCCATACTCAAAATCATTCGACATACATGATCGATCCGCAGGTCAACCTATTCATGGGTTGATTTGTGTTTGTCACCCAATTCAAAGAATGGGGAAAGAAAGAAATCACTTAGAAATAAACCCCTACTTCAAGGATTGGATAGATCACTAGTGAATAATAGAGTCGTACATCCATCAACCATCAATCCTCAACCTAGAATCCATTGTTGTTGGTGAAATCCTTTAAAGATAAAGGGAGTTCATTGTCTTTGGTGATCTATTGTTCATCATTATTTGTCAATTGCTAATAAAATTCCTTCAAATATTCATATCAAAATACCAAATCCTCTCATAATATTGTATCCCTAATAATACATTAAATAGAGGAAACACATTTCATCTTTTTTGTTACATTGAGTCATAGCGTCATTACATTGTTTCATTTATGAAATGTAATAGCTAACTCTTCGTTGTGTTGCAGCGAGACATTTTGAATAAAATAAAATTTCTTAAGTTTATTTTATTTTTTCTTTAAAATGCCCAAAAATAAACTTTTACCCTCAACCACCACCAACCGAGGTTAGATACTTCCTAAGGAAAATTTTTCATTCTAGATGCAATGGTGCCCTCATATTTTTAATTTGTGAACCAGTTTAGAAGTTACCAAAACTGTGTACATGTGCTATAAAAAAAGTTCAAACAATTATTCAGGGCACCCCGGGCCTTAGGATCATGTTTCATATCAGCACATCGTTTCGAATTAATATATATAATTTTTTAAAAAAATTACATGGAAATTTTTAATACGTTAAATCGCACATTAAATTAAGATTCCTTTCACATTATCTTTAAAACCCAAATGGACCTTCTCTGGAAAATAAAAAAAATCACCTTTTAAACCATTTTGTAAAAAATTAAAACATTGGTAAAAATTTCTTTAAATGGTCATTATAGAATATTAAAAAATTTATTTAAAACATTTTTAAGAAAAAATAGATATGGAAGAAAAAGGGTTTTGAACGAAGAGAGAAATAAATCCGGTTTTCATTATTAACATTATTTTGGACCCATGACTACATAAAGAGTGTAAAATTAAGGGAAAACATGTATTTTAATTAAATAACTATATTTGAAATAAATTCATGAGTTTTTTTTATCTATATATCATAATATTTCTTCCTCAAAATCATAATCATAAACAAATTTGATAAATAATGAGATTGTAACATAAAACATTTACCACTTTGTTAATCTTTGAATTGTAAGCTCGTTGAAATAAATATCCTTGTATGAATATGTAAATAACCATAATTTTTATAATAATAATCATAAAATACATTAATATACATAATATACACCACACAAAAGAAACAAGTTTTTGATATGGCATGTGTCCTGCAAAAATAAAAGTGAGAGGAAAATCCCCTTACATTAGGTCTGACTTCCTTCGTACACATTAGAACCTCTAATATAATAAATATATATTTATTATATATATATATATATTATAGAACCATAATAATATATATAATACCATATATTATTTACTTATAACCCTTTATCACCCATTTTTTAACACTCTTTTGTTAAAATCTCTATTTTAGGTGATATCTCATTCGTTTTTTATGTATGTTTTGGTTCGGTTGTTTTGGTCCTTATATTTTGATCATGGTTCCATAATTTTTATTATTATAATAATGATATAAATATAATATTTATTTATTATATACATATTTATAGTCATCTATAAACTTTATAGATAGAAAAATGAATTATATTGTTCATGGATGTGGTAGGTAGTACGTACACATAAATGTTATTTTAATTTTTTTGAAAGATATAACGAAAAAAAGGAAAATATTAATTCATATTTTCATGATAATTATTATATAATATATCTCATAAATATTCATAAAATTCATCCTCATTACCATCCATGTAAAATATAAATGAAGAATGAATTTCATTACTTCGTGGAGGTGGTAGATCGTACGTATGCATTAGCGATGTTAACATTTCTCAAAAGAGTGGATGGTAAAATGGTAGTCATGATATTATAGTTATAAAATTATAATTGTGTAATATATATCACATATAAATTTTAAACCCATAATAATACTCATCAATAAAATATGGTGATTAAAAATAAATTGTATCGCTACTTGGAGACGGTAAGTGATACATACACACGAGCAATACTTTTTCTTCTCATTTGGTGAGAAAGAGGGTGTATAACGGTGTTTTCATAATCATAAAAAAATTTAATAATATTTAGGAAACTAAAGATATTATTTTATGTTAAATACTAAATATTTATAGGATTTAATAAGAGTATAAAATAAAGTGATTGGTTAAGGTGATTACCTCTTCTTTGAAAATAACCCCTTTAGATCTCCTCTAAAGGGCTCTAGGTTTTGTGTTTTTGGAATTATAGAACCACTATAATGTGGATATATAATTTTATAATATAATTTTCTGAATTTTGGTGAGATATAAGACTCAAAGTGGTGTAAATAAGAAATTTATGAGGTTCCCTTTTATAATTGTGTTGAGGGGCAATTTTCATATTTATCAAAAACTTACATATTAATAAATTAATTTTCAATAACAATTCCTCAAAATGTATAGGGATTAGAAGATATATTATTATAGGGTTTAAAAACCATCAACCAATATAATTTAGTAATGTTTTTTTCTCATTTTCAACCATATCATTTTGATTAACCCTTAGTTAACCAATTTTAATTTTAACTATGATAGCAACTTTATCAATATTAAAGGTTTTAATTTTTACTTATAAGGTGGATATTGGACCATAAATGGACATGTTATATAATTTTAAACCATATAATATCTATATAATTTTATTTAAATATTTTTTATTATTTTAAAATAATTAAATAAAATATTATTTTGATAAAATATCATTAATATCAATTTTGACACTATTCATTTAATTTGGCATTAAATACATCAATAAAATGGGGAATTTCAAATATAATACTTTAAAATATCCATAAAATGTCATATACATATATATATATAATTCATTGGATTAATTAATTATTTAAAATTATATTATTTTTAGTATTTTTGAATCATTTATTTTATTTTTCTATTAATTAAATAAATGTTGTGTCGATGTTTTGTAGGAATTTAAGTTATTTATTTAATACCTAAGAATTATGAATAAATTACCTTCATTAAAATTTTTATATTATTCTAAAAATATCCATTTATAATACTTGAATATATATTTTAACATAGATCTATGTCATGACAACTTATTTAATATGCTATTCTAACTTTTTCGATCATGCACAAGCATTGCACAAGCATTTGGATAATCCACTTTTTATATAGAACAAATGTTAATTTATAATACTTAAAATATAACAAAAAATTAAATAAAGAACTTATTCTATCTCAAATATTATCTTCATGATACCAAATTTTTCTTTTCCAGCGTTGTGCAAGCACTACGTTGGCACTGAAAATGATTTTCAAATTTATCGTGGAATAAAGTCGGATTTATATGTTTTGAACTAATTATGTTTTATACGTGTATTATCATATTATACTTGATTAATTCCATAATTTCTTTAATTTTTAATATTATTTTCAGGTCTTGGAAATACCATAAACGTTGTTGTATTTCATAAAAACTGTATTTTTTTATTATTCACCAAAAAATGTAACTTCTTCATAAAAATGTAAACAAATAGCCTAATATAAATTTGAATTGATGAAATAAAAAATAAATTTCATTTAATAAAATTTAATTCCTATAAGTGATTGAATTTAATTTTAATATAAACATTTAAAACTCAACGAAAATCAAGATTTAAGAAAAATGAATTTTTAAGTATAAAAATGTTTTTATACCAAATTCAACCATAAAATTGATTCCAATGAACTTAATTGTATTATTAATAATATAATAGAACTAATTTTACTTTTAAACCTTTATTAAAACAATGTGGTACTTTATAAATTTTTTGAATAAATAATATATTTTTCAAAAAAATTAAATAATTTTTCACTATTTACTAAAAAATAAATCTTTTCAAAAAAATCCCAAAACTTTACCCTAAGATAATTTTTATATAATGATTTCATAAGTTATATTATTTTTATTAAATAAAATTTATAAAATTTCAATAAAATAATTATAACTCTCAAAAATCAATAAAATCATTTTTGAAGAAGACATATTTTTTAAACATAAAATAACTTTACTAACACTTAGGTGATTATTTACTAAAATTTTGTCAATAAATTTATATTGAGTATGAAATTTATATATATTTCATAAATTATTTACTTATATTTATAACCTCCAATTTAATGTCTACATTATAATTATCACATTAAATAATAATATTTTAATATTGTGTCACGATTCATTTAAACTCGGTGTTGTGTGTAACACAAGATATCAAAGAAATAAAATTATTTAAATAGAAATATTTTCTAAAATCATGAGGTTTTATAGGTATAGTATCCCCACCATACCATTATAGACCGTCGCTGGTATTCGTCAGCCTCTGACATTCGAGGAGGCACACTTGAGGCTGTATAGCCAACCGGCTCAGGTTACTTATGAGTGAACCGGGTCTGAGACATCGGAATTATTTTTTATTATTTTTTGTTTTTATATGAATTATTTATAAATTTATATTGATTATTACCTCTTAGTATCTCATCTATGTTATGATCATGGTCTATGTAGCTTCTATGATATGTTATTCCTTATTTATCATTTAAGCATACCCCTGTATTTTCTCCTCATTTTATCATGTAGAGATAAATAATATTATGTATTATATATGAATATTAAAAAGTAATAATAATAATATATTTCAAAAAAATTAATCACCATGTAACTTATGTGTTTTTAATATAAATGTTTAACCTATCAATGTTTATGGTTTTATATGGACTATTAAACATTGTATGTTCTATATGTTATTTTTATTGCTCTTGTTGATTTGAAGAAGTGGATTTAAATTTTTTATGGTTAGTTAAAAATGATAAAATGTTTGGGGATAATTAGGAATTGAGTTAGTTTTATTATTGGAAAATTGAAAATATAAAAAAGGGTCAGGTGGTGAATTGGTTGAAAAAAGTCAAATATATAATTTTAAAAATACAATATAATAAAATTTATTATATATTTCGGGAATTAGGGTTGATTCTGTAAGAACTACCCTTTAAGGATTGTAATTTTTTGCCTCATTTTTGTCCTATTATATCACTATTACGTATGATATTATTTGAAAATCAAATTTATATGTACAATTATTTATCCTCTCATAATATGATAAAATTTTGGATGCATTCAGTAATCATTTTTTAAATTTTAAGAAAATTTATAATTTCAATGATGAATTATAGGTAACAATTTCAAATAATAATTATTTTTAATTTCTAAGTGATTTAATCTAAAATACAATCTTAATAGGTATATATAGGTATAATTTATATTTTTTTATGTTACATACACTACTTGAGTTATTTTGAGTATGTTTAGGTGATTTTTTTCAATTGAGGATTCATGAATTTTTTTCCATTATTGAAATAAATATTTTTATTTTTATTTTTTAAATTTTGAATCATATATAAGTTATTATTTTTAAAATTTATATGATAATTATTTTAATAATTTATATTTTTCATAATAAATTTGATAATTAATTAATTGAATTCCTAGGATTGTAATATATTTCCTAGTGTTTCATAATTATTTTTATGAATTTTATTAATATTGTGTAATTTTAAATGATTATTGATTCAAAATTTCAACTTAATTAAGTTTTTATTATTTTTTTTTTATTATTTACAATTTTTTTATGTTAAAATATTTTCCGGGTAAATATTGAGTAGTTTATATAATTTTTTATAATCTAAATATGTTAAATTATTATTATTATAATTATCTCTAATAAATATCAGAGCAGAGTCAACTACAAGATCTATGTTGTGGATGTGAGTCAAAATAATACTAGATCATACTTCATTTTCACATTACCACTATAATAGATAGGTTTTTTGCAATACTAACTTTAAACCTGATATTTGTCATTTGTTATCTATAATTGGGGGGAGAGTATATCTAATACCCCTAATTTTTGGGTGCAATGGTTTTAGTGGATGAAAAAATTCAACCATGATTTTTTATCTGGACTCGAGCATTGTCAAAGAATACACCACATTATTGGTAATTTATATATTTATTTCTTGTGAGTTGGTTTGATTGTATTCATTGTGATTATGTTTTGTTTATGTGCACTATAATATCACAACTTCCACATGCATTTGTCTCATGATCATTATAATGATGATTTTGATCACCCTTTACATATTCAAAAGGTACTTGACCCTTATGAATGTATAATATTTCAATTGTGTATTAGTGTAGAGAGTTAGATAGTTGAGAATCAAGATCTTTAGGTAGTTTTTTGATAGATCTATCATCATAATTACACATATTATTTATTACATTTTTTTAGGGTTTGGCTACGAAATTGTTACTCTAGTTTATGTAACACAATTTAATCATTGTTCAATTTATCCATGTTTTATGATATTTCCACAATCATGTAGGATGTTTCTTTGATGATTTAATTTTTTTATGTGAATAAATATTTTATATGAATGATTAATGTTATTGTTATTATTTTTATTATTTTTTAGTCTGGTGGTTTTATTTGGGTTTTTCTTTCCGTGTGGAAAGAAGGGTATGAAATGTGCATTCCTTTTAAATCTATAAGAAATTTAAACTGTAATATCCCTTCTTTTTTGAGGAGGTATGCATGCTTAATTTACTATAAAAAACCCGCTTGTTTTATACTTGTAATGTTCTTAAGTGGCTAAAGAGTGGTTCAAGAGTGTTCGGGGTTTTTTTGGAGCATGGACCACCAAATTTTGGAGAGACAGACTGAGCCACATGGTTATCACACATGTTAATCATGTTACTCAATCATGCGAGTGATGTAGTAAACTGTAGAGGTGCACACAGTTAGTTATAACCATGCACCTCAAGTTGCCCAGTCGTGTAGGGCTTTCCATTGGTTTAGAAGTGGCTGTATGCTTTTTCTAAACCATGCACCCAGGGCCGCACCCTTAGTGACACTTAAACAATATAGTTATAGGGTTAGGAACATGGTTTGGAAAACCATGTGGCCAAATCATGATCCCCTAAAAAAACTAGGTAAAATGACCATTTTACCCTTTCATCCTTAAAAACTGAAAACCCCACTTCTTCCTCTTTCTTCTCTAATAGTCGTCCACATGGGCTCTTCCTCCACCCCTATTACTTAGGATTTGAGCCTCCTATTCATCTGAGAACTAATTTCATTATCGTCAATTGTGTTGGATGTGTATCAGTAAGAGCTTCACTCCTCCTCTTACGTTTATCGGTTAATCTTTCCACCTTAGATGCTATTTTGGTGCAAGATAATATGTCCTGTTTTTAGTGAATTTGACTATTTTTTCAATTTCTCCTAATATTCTTTGAATTTGAAGCCGATAGAAAATGATGGATTTTCTACCAACCTATGGTAGGGGGTCTAGTACTTTTCACTAAATACAACTCATTTTATATTATGAGTTGTTGTGCCGCACATCGGGCTTTTTGAGTATTTCCTTAAAATTAATATTTTCCATATTATAAATTGTTATCCATTTTATAAATTCCCCATATAACCTTGTTTATGGTAAGATATCCATCACATTGACAAGTTTCACCCATTAGGGTGTGCTCATGAAATTCCCCTTGAATTATTAAATGTTCATATGGACAAGCCACCTTATAAGTGGTCTTGGCTTGATGCCTAAATGAAATGACAACCTTGAATTAGATAAACCACTTTTTGTGATTCCCATATGAATAAGGGTTGTTCCCCTTAGTTAGATGGAAGGTTAAATGAATTGTAATTTAGCCTTGGCTTGTGTTAAATCATGATCAACCCTTATTTTATAAATTTCATTTATGAGCACAGTTTCCCATATATTTATGATACTCAAGAAAGTTGGCCCGTATATTTTTAATCCTTTGGCATGGTGTCCCATATACATGTGATATAAAAACATGGGTTCCCATATAAATGTGAAATACAGGCATGTCATTCCATTTAAATATACAAGAATGGCTTCCCATGTAAATGTGATATATGGGCATAGTGCCATGTGTAAATGTGATATACGGGCATGGAGTCCCAAATTAAATGTGATGTATGGGCATGACGTCCCAAATTAGACATAATAACTAGGCATAGTTTCCCATATTGTGATACATCAGCATGGATACCCATTTAATTCATGACACCCAATCATGGAATCCCCTTACATACTATTAGACTAATACTACTATCCATGGATGCTTGAGTTACAACTAGAGTCCTTTTTAGTATTAGTATCTATAAATATGTCTAAAAACATTACTACACATATAGACCATATATAAATATATAGATGTTTATTAAGAGATCTCCCAACTTAGGCTGAAGTAGGTAGTGTTAGCCTAGTGTCCTTTAGGAACCAGATCTAACCCATTTATAATTAATATTTCTTCTTAAATTTTTATACATGAATAATGTCCATTTTATATGCACCAAATGGGTTTTACTAGAAATTATTGGTGGTGTCCTGTTGAGTATATCTCACACCCTATTTGGGCCACGTATTGGTACCCAAATAGTTCTTATGGATGAAATGAGATATAAATGGAAGTGTTTGGTTGTGGATTCTTGATTTCTTACCTAGGATGGAGTGTAGGAGAAAATTACCCAGCTTATTCTCACGATGCTAGTGGGGATAGTTTTTATCATTTTTTATTTTTGGATAGTAGGATATATATGTTTTTACCCCTGTTCCCTTTTTATATATCACATGACATGAGCATTATTTTTTATATTACATCGCATTTACTTCACCAGTTTATTATATCGGGCTGATTTATTATTCTGCTGATGGTTATTTATGATTTTTTACACTATATATAATTATTGAATATTGTTCTGCTACACTCTAATCATGATTTTATAGTCTCCCCATCATACCATTGTAGACCCTCGCTTCTAATCAGAATCTTTTTTTATAAGGAGAGGCTCTCTTAAGGATGTGTGGCCAACTTGGTTTGGTAACATATGAGTGAACCAAATCTGGGATGCTATAAAGTGGTATCATATCCTTTTCCTTGTTTATTACTATTTGGGTATCAGATATGAGACTAGTAATTTTTCAAAATTTGGTAATGATCCTATATATAGGAGTTTCTAACCCATGTATAGGGTGAATACAAATTACTTGGGTTGGGAAAATGTTGTTTTGGTTTGTTCCTATTATAATTGTACTAATTTCACCATTGGGTGACACTCATGACTTGTGAGGTTATTATTGTTATTATTATTATGGATTCTTCTTTACCTTGGTCCAATGAGTAAATGAGGTATCATATGATGAATCATTATAGAAACTTGAGGATTCACATTTCATACATTATTCCATGCCATATAGGTGTATATTGTTTCTTTCATTTCCTTCATTTATTGTGGTTGTTGTAGGTTCATTGACTATTGCATTTGAAAATTTACTAAATTGTTTTCAGGGATAAATTAATTAGATTAATTAAAGTGTTCACATCAACTTAAATGTTTTTTCATATATAGATTGATGATGGCACCTTAATTAACTATTTTTCCATATTTGATCTATAGACCACTGGTTTCAAGGGAAGAAACATTAGATGGTTTTGATGACATGAATTCCAATTTGAATTTATGAATCATCTACTATTATAAATTCAGAATCATATTTTATTTAATCAAATCATTATATATGACATATTACATCATGATACTAGATGTAAGGTTTAGTTTATAGTTACATGACGTTCCAATTGAATCTTATAAATCTTATGTCTTTATAGCTTGGGTATGGTGACACATTTAATTGGAGTGTGAAACACACACACACACACACACACACACACATATATATATATATTTTTGTGTCTGTGTGGATGAATATGAACATAAAAAGAATTTAAAATCTTAAATGAAATGGTTACCATAAAATGGGTATTCTAATTGCAATGCAAAGGGTTTTTTCCTATATACCTTGCAATTGGTACTCCATATATTGATACCTCTTTTATATGATGTGAGACCTTGAACCTAGCTTGAACTTAGTAGTGGAATTTAGTAAGTATATCTTATAATCCTTATGATGTTTATTATCACCTAAACATGGATATATGAGTAGGTAAAGAGGTTTGACTCATTTAATGGAAGGATATGTACCCATACTATTATGATATATTTGATACTATCTATTTTTAAAACCTATCTGATACATGTTTTTGGGAATTTTAGAGTTATTCCACCATGACGTCCTCAAGTAATGCACAAGGAAGGTGGCAAAGATCATGCTATGGAGGTGGTGGGACTTGAGACACATGAATTACCTCCAGTGGTGCCACTTAAGTCACCTCCCATTATTCCTAATCTAGGCATGAATGCTTAGTTCCAAGATATCTTCCTATGATTTATACAGTCTATTCAAGGAGCTCTATAACCTATCTCTACTATGGCAGGGTTGGCATGATAATTTTAGCAGTATCATCTGCCTACCTTCTCAAATGAAGATGGCCCTTTGGCTGTTGTCTAATAGAAAGAGGCCATACTGTAAATATTCTAGTATCTAGAGATGCCTCCAAAGAGGAGTTTCAATCTTGTGACCTATATACTTCATCATTCTACCAAGAATTTTTGGAGTGTGATTACCCAGGTTGGTCATTATCAGGGTATGATCTGGGTGGAATTATTGATGGCCTTCTATTATTATTTATTTACCCAAGATCTAAGAGCATACTATTCTATGTAATTTATTCATCTACAGAAATTTGTTATGTCTATGATGTAATATTTTTCAAATTTCACTAAACATTAATGCTTTTCACCAACACTTGTTGGTGATAAGTTGATGATAGCGATACATTTTTAGAATTTGATTGTATACACTCTCTGAACACATGTAAATGTTTTTAAATTGACCACCATTTTTAAGATAGTGAATTATTCCCTCATCATTGAGTGAAACATGAGGGGAAATAATGGTGTGGTCTAAGGTGGTTTTATACTGAGACAGGGAGGTAGTTCTTTCAGTGGAAGGAAGCTTCAATTTGAATCTGCATTTGGGGGTAGCAGTGGTCAAATGAAACGTACTGATAGTTGCATAGTGTACCACTAGTGTGGAAAGCCAAGGAATAATAAGACTCAATGTCCTATAGATCTCATTGAATGCAGATGATATGGAAGGTTGGGGTATATTTAGAGCTTTTATAGGACTCTTCTATCTATTCCTAGTGGGAGAGGATCTATATCAGTTCCACCTTTGAGATTATGATCAGTAGCACCTTTCCAAGTGGGTACATAGAGTACTACTACTTGATTAGGATGAGGAGGTTTTCATTATCAAGGTATCTAGGCTCTATAATTTTAGTACTAATAGAATAGTCCTTCCCAAGGTAGCCTGGTTATATCTCAGGGTCGCAGATCTAGCCATATCTATGCAGAGAAGCTTAATCTAGAGGAGCGGAGTGTTGGGACTTATACATTTATAGGGACTATTATAGTAGCCTCTACTTTAATATATTCTTTATTTAATACAGGAAATTCACACTCTTTCATATCTATGGTAATTATGGAAAGTTTGGGTTTAGAGATAGAGTAGTTTTGTGGAGTGGTGACTCTCGATACACCATTGGGGATCCAATAAAAGTGTGTGTTCCATTTTCGGGAATCCCCCCTTGGGATAGGTGGTTTTCCTTTTCTATAGAACCTATTTGTCCTCAAGATGATATGTTTTGAAGTCATACTCGGGATGGGATAGTTGGAATCTTATCATTCCCATGTTTATTGTTATCTCCATAGGGTGTCCTTCACATCACCTTAGGGAGGTACCTATATTTAAAAGAGAAAGCGGGATTTTTAGGCACGTTAAGATGGACCTGAGCATAATGGGAAGGTAAGAGTGATAGACTAGATAGATAATATCTTTATGAACAATTATGGAATGTGGCATATGGAATTCCCTACTGTTGTAAATCATTTTAGAGATATTTTACCTGATGAATTTTCAGGATTACCTCCTATAAGAGATGTGGAGTTCACAATTGAACTAGTTCCAAGAGAGACACCATTTTCATTACTCCTTACAATATTACACCAACTGAGCTCCAAGAACTCAAGAAGTAGCTGAAGTATTTATAATCTAAGTGTTTTATAAAACTCAGTACTTCTCCATGAGGTTTATCGGCCTTTTTCTCTAATAAAGCAGATGATACCCTTAGATTGTGCATTGATTAATAGAAATTAAATTATCTTATGATAAAGAAACAGTATCCCTTACCTTGTATAGATGACATATTCGACCAACTCCAAGGAGAGAGGGTTTTATCTAATATTTATTTGAGTTTAGCCTTCCATCAGGTTCATATTAGGCCTTCACACATACCACATACAACATTACAAAAAATATGTGGCTTGTATGAGTATCTGGTTATGTTTTTTAGTCTTAAAAATGAACCATTAGATTTCATGGATCTAATGAATCTGGTTTTCCACCCATATTTGGATTTATTTTTGGTAGTCTTCATGGTTGATATCTTGGCTTATTCTCATACTCAACATGACCACTCTAAACATCTTGATATCATGTTGAGTACATCGAGACAGAACCAGTTATATGCTAAGATCACAAAATTTCACTTTTGGGTCAATAAGGGTCACTTTCTAGGTCACATAATCTCATCGGAATGAGTATCTATTGTCTTGAAGAAGGTGATATTTTTGGTTTCCTGGGAGCATCCTAAGAACATTTTGACATGTGAAGTTTCTTAGGGACGGCTGATTATTATAAGTATTTCATTCATGACTTCTCATGAATAGAAGTTTCTCTCTTGGGATTTACTAAGAAGGGTGTTGAGTAATTATGGTATAAATAATTCAAGAGAGACTTCCATGAGTGGAAAGGATGGTTGACTTCAGTGTCAATCTTGATTTGGACAGAGTTGGGAAGATGCTATATTGTTTATTTTGATGTGTTAGGAATTAGGCAATGAGAAGTTCTGATGTAGGAAGATCAAGTTATAGTTCATGGGTCTCATTATATAATATTGTTTTAGAGGAATTACCATGTGAAAGACCTTGAGTAGTCATATATGGTTCATTATTTACATTTTTTTGAGGCATTATCTATTAGGAGAGTGTTTTTTCATTTACCAGGACCAAAAAAGTCTCAAATAAATTTCTAAATATCATGAATTGAATCTCGAGCTGTGTGGGTGGGTATAATACCTTTAATAATTTGAAATTAAAATTTCCTATACACCAAAAATGGAAATTAATTAGCTAAATCCCTAAACCAAAAGACTTTTATATAGACTATATAAGAGGCTGACGGTGAGTGGCAGTTGATGGCCCTATTTTCTGAGATATGCCTGGAGGTTCAGGAATATCATGGTTGTCCTATTTTAGAAAATTTGGTTGTGACATCATTCCTTATGTAATGGTTAAATATGATACATATTTTAGATCCCAAGGTTTTTTTCCTAAGGGACATAGTCATAGGTGGGTACCCACCACCTAGTTGGGTTATCGACGAGGACGAGATCTTGCACTTTCATAGACGTGTTTGGGTACCTGAAGACAGATAGAATGAATTTGTGTGGGAATATCATGCCACTATTTTGGAAGTGAACCATGGGATTACCAAGATTTGTCGATATATATGTCATCAGTATTGTTGGCCAAGTGTGAAGAGATAGATTGTATTTTTTATCACATGGTGTTCCACCTATCAGTAAGTGAAAGCGAATAATCAATGGCCTACTAGAATTCTAGAGCCTATTTCTATTCCAAAGTGGAAATGGGACAACATAACCATGGACTTCATAATGATATTTCAGATATCCCCTTGATGTAGTGATGTGGTATAGGTTATCATCAGTAGGTTGACCAAGGTCACGCACTTTATTCCTATTAAGGAGAACTTTTTAGTAGATGATATTTAGAGGATCTATATTCGATAGATTATATTCCTTCATGATTTTACATAATCTATCATATTAGATTTCTATTATTGGTTTACATTGATGTTTTAGAAGGGTTTGAAGAAGGAATTGGGATCATAGGTCCTTGTGATTATAGGATACCACCCTCAAATTGTTGGTCATTCAAAGTGTATGATACTAGTGTTAGAGGACATGCTTTGAGCATGCGTCCTTGATATAGGAGGTTCATAGAAAAAAACTTCTACCACTCATAAAGGTTTCCTATAATTACATCTTTCAGGAAACTATTTATGTGGATTCATATGGGGTCCTATATAGTACTTCATGCCGATCAATCATATACTAGTTAGAGGCAGGTGCGGTAGTGCTACTGGGACCTCGCCTCATTCAAGAGACTTAAGAACATGTGAAACTTAACAAAAAAATGTATTTATCTTTCTCATTCTAAGCGTAATCCTTATACCCATCATCAACTCTGGCCTATAGAGTTAAAGGTGGGGCCTCAAGTCTTTCTGTGAGTTTCTCCTAGAATGCGACATAGAGAGATTTAGAGACATATCAAGTTATCACCTCGTTGTGTAAAACCTTTCAAGATCTTGTAGAGAGTAAGGTTAGTATCCTATAAGTTATCCATTACCTCAAAGGTACCGGTCCACACATGATTTATTCCATGAATCTCAGTTTCAATATTACATTTCATACCCATATCATTCTTTTTATCCTAAGGTGATTGAGCTGGAAGAAGATGAATCCTTTGATGAGAAACCTATATGTTTCATTGAGCAGAGAATGAAGTATCTCTGAGGTAGTTCAATACATATGGTATGGGTGTTATGGAATCATTTATATCTATAGGATAAAACTTGGGAGTGAGAGGATGACGTTTTTTCTTAGTGGACAGAACTTTTCTAAGATTATGTTCTGCCACCCTTGGAAGGGAAACTCAGGGACGAGTTATTTTAGGGAGGGGAGGTTGTAACATCCTGGATTTTTGTAAGATGTATGTATAATTGATTTACTATAAAAAAAGCCACACTTTTTTTCTATTAATTTGTTTAAGGGGATAAGGAGTAGTTTGGTAGGGTTTGGGTCTCAATAGGATCCCATATCTTAAACTTTTGGAGAGATAGGCTGAGACACATAGTTAGCACATAGTTGGTGCTAACCATGTGAATCAACTATGTGAGTACTATAGTAAACTAAATAGGTGAGTACTATTAGTTATAGTTGTGCCCCTCGGGTTGTACGTCCATGCATGGATTTCCAATGGGCAGGAAGGGGTCACATGGTTTGTAAAAACTATACGCCCAAGGTCACACCCTTAGTGACACTTGACCAGTATCGATGCATGGTTAGGAACATATTTTGGAAAACCATGTCGTTAAACCATGTTCCCCTTTAAAAACTAGATAAAATTACATTTTTCAGTTTTTAATTAAAAATTCAAAACCACTCTTCATCTTCTTTCTTCTCCAGTCGCTGACCATGTGGGAGCTTCCTCCTCCCCCCTTCCTTGGGATTTGATCCTCCATCCCCATATGAGATCTGATTTCAATGTCATTAGTTTCATTGGATGCATATCGGTAAAATATTCACCCCTCGTCCTTCATTTGTCATTAAATCTTACCATATTTGAAATTAATTTGTTTTAAGCTAATATGCCATATTTTGTGATAATTTATCTTTCTTTCTGATTTATCGAATTCTATTTTGAATCTAAAGTCAATAATGGATGAGGTCTTGTCTACCAACCAAAGATAGGAAGTATAATACATTATCCCTAAAGTTGAGTCATTTTGTAACATGTGTGGTCGTTCCTCACACCAGAATTTCTACAAATTTTCTTAAAATTAATATTTTCATTATTATAAATTGTTAGAAATGTTGTAAATTCCCAATATTCCCTTAATTATGGTTGGAGGTCCCACACCTCGACAAGTTACACCCCTTAAGGTACGCTCATGTAATTTCTATCAAATTATAAAAAATTTATATGATGAAACCACCTTCTAAGTGGACTTCAATTAATTTCAAAATGAAACAACTACATTGAATTAGATGAGAGTGAGTGGTATGACCACTTCACATGAATCCCATATGAATAAGAGTTTTTCCCTTAATGTTAGGTTAACTGAATTTTAATTCATCCTTCGATTTTATTAAATAATAACCATCCCTTATTTTAGAAATGTTATTTATAGGAAAGGTGACCCATATATATGTGGTGCTCCGGAAAGGAAACCCAAATATTTGTGATCCTCATGCATGGAATCCCATATATGTGTGATATACGAGCATGGAATCCCATATAAATGTGAAATATGATCATATAATCCCATGTGAATATAAGGGATTGGAGTCTCATGTAAAGGTGATATATGGGAATGGCATCCCATATAAATTTTATATATGGGTATGGCGTCCCAAATGAAATGTGATGTATGATTATGGAGTCCCAAATTAGATATGATAGCTAGGAATGGTTTCCCATATTGTGATACATGGGCATTGTGACCTATTTGATTCATGAAACTCGATCATGGTGTCCCTTGACATACAATGTGACTAATACTACTATCCATGGATGCCTAATTTATGCCTCAGGTCCTGGATAGTAGTATGTATATATATATATGGATATAAATTTCACTATGAATATAGAAATTATATGTATATATAAATACATACAGTCACTTGTTCAGAGATCTCCCAGCTTAGGCTAAAGTGGGTAATGTTAACCTGGTTTCCTTTAAGAACCAAAGTAGACCCATTTACAGATTATATTTTTTCCCACATTGTTATACATGCACACTACTAAGTTTATATACACAAGATGGATTTTACTATAATTCACTGGTAGTAGACTATTGATTATATCTCACACCCTTTTCGGGCTACTGGTTGGTGCTTTAAAAAATCTTATAGATACAAGCAGGGACAAAGGGAATCAATTGGTTTTGGATGATTGATTGTCTGCATAGGATAGAGTACAAGAGCAGAGGACTGATCTTGTTGTTGTTAGTGGAGATAGTTTTTGGAATTTTTTATTTTTATATAGCATGGTGTATATGAATGAACCCTTTTTATCTTTTTGTACATCACATGACATGAGAATCATTTTTTATATAACATCTATTTTACTTCATCTATTTATTATATTTTGATGGTTTATTATTCCACTACTATTTATTTATTACTATTTATACTACTCACCATTAATTAATACCATTATGTTACTCCCAAATTAAGATGGTATAGTCTCCCCACCATACCATTATAGACCCTCACTAAAATTTAGTAGCCTTTGACATACAAGGAGGAATTATTATAGCCATGTGGCCAACCGAGTTTAGTTACTTATAAGTGGACCAGATTTGGGATGCTATATACACACTGTGTTTTAGAGTTTGGTAATTGAGTTTAGATCATGGGTGTTGGTTGGGATCATGTCCTTTATAAGTGTAGATTATCCAGAAACAAAAATTATTTTAAATATAAATCCTAAATATTTCAATAAGATTATACACAATATTAACATTCCATTAAATTCATAATTAATGTTGTTGAAAAAAAAATTTATTTATTTAAATATATATTTTTTAATTTTATTATTTTAAAATATAATTAAGTATAAGGAAAAAATTATTTTTTTTATCTAATTTCATATGAATAATGTTATAAATTAATTACCTATCACTAAAAGGATGAAAAATCACTAACACATCAATCCCCACTATCAATCACCTCAAGAATCCACTTTTTATTTCTATGATATGATATGGAAAACATTACATATTAAATGTCAATCTAATGTTCTTGGTTTCATTTTCAGAACCATTTACATACACTTTAATTAATTGTTTTTCTAAAATACATGCAATTAAGGCTATCGAAAAGCTTAATTTGATTCCTCTATGTTTGAAATTAGTTTATGGAATGTCTATTATAAACATTTATGGTCAAAAATGTTATTATGATAATTTCAATTGTATGGCTAGAATATTTCAATTATTTCATGGTTTATAAATATAAAACTTGTCTAATTTTTTTACCATATCCTATTATAGCCTACATCATGTTATTATAATTTTTTTAATTTTCAATAAAAGGATGAGCATACTATATAATTATTTTTCCAAGACCAAGGAATTCATGTACAACTAAAAAAACCCATCAATCCATACCCAAAGCATATTTTAACTATTTTCCAAATGTTTTCAAGTTGATAGAGATAAATTTATAATGATCATAAAATTTATTAAATGAATGATCATAAATTAATATAATGAGGAAATATTTCCATGTTTATTTCAACTGTATTTCATTGATCCTATTGAAAATTATCATTAGAATATATTTTATTATTTACTTTTTTTTTTGTATTTATATTAAATATTTTTGGGAATTTAAGTGCTTATAATAATATAAATATGAATCCTTCAACTAAAAAATTACAAAATTGTTGATGGTTTTTAAAAATTGTTCTAGAAAATGGTATTTAAATGATGTCAATACTCTAATATATGGATTGGAAAGTGAATTAGGGTGTAAAAAATATTATTTTTGAATACCCAATTCATGAATCCACTTCCTGTATTAGAAGATGCATTGAAAGTTTCAATAAAACACATCTAAGAGTAAAAACTAAAAGCTGAAGAATATTGAAAAAAGAATATGAATATTTTTACATGGTTCAAAATCTGAAAATCAAACACACTGATAATATCTAATATACCAAAATCATTATTATACTCTTTTTAGTACATGTTTAGGATCAATTTCTTATCAATTTAATGGGATTTTCTCAATTATCATATCTATAAACACTACATCAAGACATGGTTTATAAATTTATTAGTACATATTCTATACAATGATATGATCATTGTAAATAAAAATACCAAACCAGTGAACTTCAGTCTCTTTATCTTCGTAAATAAATAATGTGTGTGTGTGTCATCATTATATTTCTAGTTCTTCAGGAACATGAATTGATAAAAAGAATCTTTAAGATTATATAGGTAATTATTTATTTATAACACAAGCATTGAGTCCCTAAATTTCTCCTCTATCAGTTATTTTTTCTTAATTACCTTCCACAATATTTATAATAATTACTTTAATTATAAAAAAATAACACAAATGGTTCAGATTTGTTATTTTCTTTTAGATCCAATTATATTACTCTACGTTCGATGGCCATTAATGGATAGTAAAAATTTCCAAATAATTTTAAAAGGCTTCACCATTAAATTATATAATGTTTTTTTTAAACAATTAGGATAATAATATTAAATTAATTCCATTATATACAAAACTAGGATGTGTTTTCTTCACCATGGTATGATTTATTTAGTTAATATATTACTTCAAAATTCATTTTTCATAAATATGATAATATCTAATTATTATCATTCACTTACTTATTTTAAAATATTTTAGATATATATACCATGACCATTTTTACTATTTCTATTACATGTTTATTTAATATTAATCCTTAATACATTTTATTTAGGAAAATATTATTAATATTAGCATCGATTTCATCTTCAAGTAAATTAATTTTGAAAAACCCATATCACCAATATGTTACATCTATTCATGGACATAGAATAGAAGGCTTCCGAAAATTTCCATCAACATGATGTGGTATTTCCATTGATAGCATGGAATATAGAGAATACTTCCAATGCTACAAAACAATACATTATAAAAATATATTTTTTATATACTAAAAATTTTCCATTAGTGTTTTTTGATTTCAATATCAAAATGACATAACTTTAAAATCATACCCCATTTCACTCAAAATCTATATTATCATTTAAAAAATCCATTTGAAAAAAATATAATGAACTTATATATTTTCATATTCTAGTCAAGTTTATGGTGGTTCCAAAATAATATTCCAAAATATTATTATACCTTCAAAATATCAACCTAATTTTCCTCTATTGAACACATGACCATGGAATGGTTTTTGGTACTATGAAATATCTTTATACATTCATCACTATTAACCTTTTTTCAATTTGATAAAATCACCAAGCTTATGATTTGAAATCCCAACCAACTCTAAAACATAAAAACAAGTAACACCATGATTCTATTTTATAAATTACACATAAATAAAATACCACCATCATAATATAAATATCTAAAAACAATCATGTAATCTTAAAAATATTAATTTAATCTCAATAGTTTCAGAATTATCCCCATTTTAGTCTATTATAAATTTCAAATTCATAATAAACCTAAATATTGAAAATCATCTCCTTTTTCAAATATCTAGAGGAATTTTAATTTTTTATCTCTATACTTACATGGTTAATGATATTTTTAGGATAAAAGTGTTAGTACAAATCATTTTTTCCTTCAAAATATAATCTCAACATCCCCTATATTTAAGCTATATTCCTTTTCCTACATCCTCAAATATCACACCTCATTTCTTTTTAATGATCATCAGTTTATTCCACAAGGACTAACATCCCCAAAATATATCTTTCTAAAAATTTTCCTTTCTATAAATTTCTTCTCCATTGATATTAAACATAAATTGTATCATCATTAAATATAATTCAACACACATGAGAATATATTTAAAATATTAAAATTATATGAGTAAAGTAGATTTTATAAAAAATATTTAGCAGAGAGAGGTGTTTGAACTTTTATATTCAATTGATTTTTTCAAATTCCAGTTTAACTAGTGGGTTTTGTAAAATATCATATAATTTTTTATTTATTATAATTTAATTTATGTTTAAAACATAATTATCTACCATTTATTTAAAAAGTGATAATTAATTTTAGTATGATTAGTGTAATAATTCTATACCAAAAACTTTCTAATTCTATTAACACTATGTTTTAATATAAATTAACCTTGAGAATTGTCACTTTTTCAATGAGATCCTCTAACCATTTCTTTGGTCAAACTTGTTTCATACATTCTATCATTGTAATAACATAATATCTATCAATCATAACACTAAAATCAATCTCTTTCTTTAATATCAAATGTCTTGAAAATTTATCACATATATAATGTAAACCTTCAATAGGTGATTTTTAATAATATCTCAAAAACTATCCAAATCACTAAATGGACGTAATTATTCTATATTCCAGGTTATATAGTATAATAAAAAAATCAATAATTACAATTAAATTAATCATTATTATCTTAAATTAAATAAGATTTTATTTCTTCAAGATTCTCTAAAAATGTAAAAAACTTATTCAAATAATATCTATTTTTTGGTTAAGTAATGAATATATAAAATCATTCTTCAAAAAAACTTTGGATCAACTGAAATTACAGTTTCTTCTTTGAATATATTATTCCAAAAATAATGTAAGTAAAATAACTTATAATAATTATATCCAAAATTCATTTAACAAGTAGATAACATAATTTACATGAGATATAGAATTATGCTCATTTTTTATTAACATTAATTAAATTCCACATTCATCTTGTTTCAAAAATATTTTGATGTCTATATCCTACTTTTTTAAAAAATTATTTCACCAATAGAGATTAATATCATGAATTGGTTTTTGTTTGTCTTATTTATAAATATATCATGATCATAACTAGCTCATTTGAATTAAATTTTATTTTATAATACATAAAATCTTATATATAATGCATGAGGTTTTTCATTCAATCTATAAAAATAAATCAATAAGCAGCATACCTTTTATACTTTGTTATAAAGTTGAAATACAATTTTTTCAATTTAAACCTCATCTCTGATCACAATGTTAAAGAATAATAATTTCAAATATATCTGTTTTCATTCAAATCTTATTTTTATTTCCATATAAAGATATAATATGGTTTCATAATGTCTTTTAACCAGTAAAAATTTCACTTCATCATTATTTAAAGTAATTTTAGTACAACCCTTAAAAATAACTTGAGCCTTAATTATCACCAATAATTAATTTTTATAAAAAAATTCTCAACTACCTATTTTATTGAATATTATTGTTTTCATATGGCATCTTCATAATCTCCAAGGATTTTTTTTCAATTTGATCTATCTTCTCATTAATTGACACAGTCAATTATTTGAATTTTAAATATTCTTTGGATGTTTAGTGATCCAATTAAGATAGTAGTATTTTCCTTTAAATATTACTCATTTATCGAGGTTTGTATGGGTCCTTTTCTATCACCAATATTATTTTATTCATCCAAATTTTTTATTTTTTTATTTTTAAAAAATTCTATTGATCACATAGACTCCTTATGAATCCTCTAATACAACTTACGATTAATAATTATATTCATTTGTATGGGGTGAATCAATTTTTGACTAATATTCTTAAACATCATTATGAACTTATTCTGGTATTTAATCATCTGAATTAATTTCATAATTTTCTTTAATCACCTTCACAACACTAGTTTAAATAATCATGTTATGGTTTTTATTAAAAAAATTTATAAATTGTTATTATTAGAGTAACCAAAAAATATTCCTTCATCTATTGTGCCCCTAAACATTCCATGATAATATTTTTTTAGTTTTGACAAATTATATAATTAAAAACACTCAAAGATATTATATATTAATATGTATTCCTCTATAAAAAAAATTATCATGTAACTTTGTCTCCATGATTGATTGGATCCCTTTTTCTAATTAAAAAACCAATTGAATTGATTAATTTTACAAATGACTTTATATGGAACTTTAAATGAGAAATATATTTACTATATTATTCCTTATTTTATTCCTTCTTTCAAAAACTGTAATTTATTATGGATTTATCATTTCTGATAACTCATACTCAAAATCTATTTTTTAATTTTCTAAAATAGAATTTATGGTTTAGTGGTAGATACACATTTCATATTTCAAATACAACATCATTACACACTTTAAATACAAAAACTTTAGCATACATAAATCACAATTACCATATTTAGAATATAGTAGAAAACACCAACCCTCACCATCACCACATCAACATTATCCCCAAGAAAGAACTATTTGTCCATTGATAAAAACATTTAAAATTTTATTTTAAAAACTTAAAAATTCAAAAAACTACCAACATTACTGCCTCATTCAATGAAATACATCTTTCCATCCACCGTGACCACTATACACAACACCCTCACCATCGTCACTGAGAAATTTTCAACAGCACCTTCCTATCAGTACCTTCAACTACATTTACCATTAATAATGTAATCTCTTTTAATTAAGGAAATTTCATGAAAATTGTTATAAAATTGAATCATTATTAAGAAACTGTGAACAATTTTGTCCATAAATATCACCTCTAGGTTCATAGATACTTTAATAAATATCATTTTCCTTCAAATAAATTTTTTATCCATGCATTACTGTTGAAAAAATGTCTAATTCCATTCAAATTATTCTTTATATTTTATAGTAATATCTCAATGAAATTCATATACAGTGAACATCCTCTATTAAATATCTACATGTTATTATTAGATCATAATGTCAATGTTATAGCAACTATATTCACCTTTTAATTTTTAATCTTTTGTTTATGTGATGGATAATTATTTATAATAATTTTTTTATCTTAATTCAATGTTTACTATATGATCAACACCATCTTATTATTTCACCTTGAGTATTGATAATATTTTATTCAACATATTCCATACATGGACCTTTATTCATCATTCCATGGAATAAGAAAAATAATTTTTAAAGACTTTATATATAAGTAATTATATCATACTTTAACATAATTAGAGTGATAAAAAATAACCGAAAGGTGTAGGACAGGCCTAATGCCCAGACCTGTCAAAATTTATTAAATAAAAGATGCAGTAAATAATACAAAGTAGAAAACCAAATTAAAATTCCACACCAGCCAAACCGTACCGCCTCTACAGCGGACCAGAATTCCAAAAAATTCAAAATTCAAAAGGCATCACGCACCATCATGAGTCAAGTCGTCACGTCACGCGGCACCTCGAGTCTCACTCCTCGAGTCTCGCACCAAACGCGACAGCTGTCCAGACCGCATCAAGCGCCGCTGAACTCCATCGGCGTCCCACGCGCCACCATTCACCGGAGAATGCGCCAAATCCGGTTACGCCAAAAACACCATCACCGCAACTCCACAGCACTGGAATCATCAAAACATACGCCAGAACCATCGCCAAGTCGAAGAAAAAAACTCGATTCACCATAGAAAACAGATTCACCCAAGCCGTAATCATCCTCGGGTCACCACAAAACAAATCACCGAGAGACCGATCCCCAACCAACATCAACTCCACAACCAAAGCAGGAAGTCAGCAAGAGAAACAATCCAGACCATCACCGTCTCCGTCGGTAATACCAGGCAAACACGTACTCAGCATCACAAATAGAAAACTCAAATCCAAAATCAAAAAGATGGGGAAGTCGAAGAAAGAAAACCATCACCCGAACGCTGGAAAGAAGCCCCTCTGCAAATCAGATCCCGTCGCCGCCGTCCAAGACGCCCACGTAAGACACGATGTAGCTTCCAACGCACACAATAGAACCAAGGCGACAACTCGTATGCCGTAGGAGCAAAAGCTCGGCCGCGGACCGTCACCGCACTGCCGAAGTCAGGCCAGCAGCGGAAGAAAAGATCACGACGGCCGAGTCAACGAACATCACTGTGATAGGAGATCCACCACCACGAGCTCACCGAGTGCGAGGAGGAACCCCGCCCAAACGAGAGGCGAAGGAAGTGGCGGCGATGAGGGGGAACCCTAGTTCGCAGAGCCCCTTACGGGCGCATCCCCTCGAGTGATAAAAAATATCAATTAAAGAATCTTTCACTTTTTGTAGTCGGATATGATACTTTCTACAATTTTTTTCTTAGGGTTTTTTTCCTATAAAATAATTTATAACTTCCTAATAATATATCATTGTGATAAACAAATATCCATAGAATTGGTATTTAATCATTGGTAATATTTTTTAGATAACATTTTCACTTATGATATATATCAGTAAAAATTTTAAGATAATCCTTACTATATTGTTTGTGAGTTTTTTCCATATATTCCTTTAATATAACCTTAAGTATTAATAAATTAAACTTTTTTAGAGTAATCTTAGATGAATAACTATTATGTAAAAGTCTATGATTTCCTAAAAAATAGATATTTCTTATTTAAACATTCCACGAGTTTACTAAAGGATTCCTTGGAATGTTTTGTTTTCCAATCCACAATTTTATCAACCAAATATCATCTTTATTTCTTTGATTCTAGATTTAAATTTATTTTAAGAAATTTTCTTTATTTTTTCCACTACTTCATTAATATATCCAATCATGTTACCAATTTATTCTATAAAATCATTAATATTTTCAGTCAACAAATATTTTTTGTTAATCATTTTATTGAAACCAAAGATATCTTCAAAATTATCTGACAACAAAGATTTATCTTTGAAAAACAATACATGTTTAATGACTTTATATTCAATATCATTAACATATTTAGTATATTATTTAAATAAATTATTCACTTTACCAGTTTTATTTTAACATAGATGAAATTATTTATGTTTACCTTAAAGATATATATTTAAATCTACATTTTAATGTTTTTTATATTGAAAGATACTATAATATTATGATTTGTTAACCAAAGAAACTAATAAAACTTCTATTTTATACTTAAATGTAGCATCATTTCCATAATTAGAATATTCTTCATCATAAATGTTTTTTCACTTAGAGTGTTATTTGGAACATCGTATTTGGTTGTTTATTAATTATATATATTTTTTTCATAATAAGAAATACTTTATTATTTAATTTTTAGGTATCAATATAATATTATTATTATTCTTCTTATTAATATTATCCATGTCCATTTAGACACATTGAAGAAGTGTGGTTAAATTTTAAACATTTTAAATAGGATGGTGATAATTTTCCTTGTGGCATACCCTTTCTATGATTCATCTTGTTTGTAATAAGTCATAGAAATTCATCATTGAAATTATTATTTTCATCTTCATTAATAATTATATTATTTATTTTTTAAAATTTATCTCATTGAATGAATGGATAATAGTTCCATTCTCCATTACTCTCCTCTTATATCCAACAAATCTATATTGCAAATGGTCTGGTGAAAGTTAAATTATATTGTATTCTTTAATTATCATGAAATTTCATTGTATAAATATTAAATTATTCTTAGGTAAATATTTACAATTTTAAAATTTATACCTTTTTTAAATGTTATCTAATTTAAAAAATTAAAAATTGATTTTATTGAATAATTTGTAAAAATGTATTTATTTTACTGAATTTTATGATATTGAAATTTATTATATCATACTTTATTATGATCCTCCATTACATTTTTATCACATTATTTTATTCTGTTTTGTTTTCTCATATTGATTTATTAGTTATAAAAACCTTATCCATAACATAATCCTTGTTGGTGAGGGCTCCAAATTAAGAAATTTGAGCTATAGAATCAGTATTCAGTAATTTCTTATCCATTTATATCATTTTCATCTTGTTAGTGACACCTACTTGAATCTCATGTATATTTTTAAAAAAATCCAGTTATAGAGATTTTATATTTATTTTAATTCATTTAGTTTATATTTTAAAATTCATCCCATTGAATATTTATACACCATTTGGGTACAATAAATTCACTATGTTAATACAAAATTATATAGAGATCTATTTAATTAATATATCACTTTGTTTTAACCTTTTATTTATAATAAAAATTGGTGGATCTAGGATCCCTAATATAATATCAACACCTTGAAAGGTGAGAGGAGATTAGGGATATGAAAACTATTCTACTGAACACCAACATCATATATGTAATTATTATATTAAAATAAATAAAGCATAAAAAATAAAAATAAACTATGTATGGAACACAATACAAAATGTAAACAACACAAAAAAAATGTTTTCACTTGGTTCACCATTAAGTACATCCAAAGAGCATACGAGTCACCATTCATTAATATTATTGAATCACCAACACAATATCATAATTATATAATTATGATAAATTCATTATCTAGTGATAAGTTTACTACATCTTCTTATCTATCTAAAAACTACATTAAGAAAATTTTTATAGAGGTATTAACACACATTACTTACAAAAATAATATCAATGATAATAAAAAACCTAAACCAATGAGGGTGTGACTCTTTATATCTAAATCTATGTCAACAATGTGATCATATTCATCATATTTAAAGAACTATACTATCCTATTTTTTTGAAATATAATCTTCAATATTCCCTCAAGAATTCACTATTTAACATAGCTATATTTAGTTTCTCTATTTTTCATATATTCATTTTTTATTTCATACATTCCGATTAATATTTAATATTTTATTTAATTGTCAAAACCTAACACCAATTGTTGTATTTTCTTATTTATTTCTAGATCCGGTGATCTCCATGTATGTTCCCTACCATATAATAGGTAGTAAAAACATGCATATCAATTGAAAGAGATCCACCAATAAAATATTCAATATTAAAAAAAATACCATGAATTGATTTACTATTTAACTTTATTATGTAGAAACCTTTTTGCGCTTTCCTTCATTATGATGTGGTTTTTTCTATTAAAAAACACAATAAATAATGTTTTCTATTATAAAAATTTAACTAATGAATATTGGTGAATTCCATTATTTCAATATCTTTTAGATATATTCCCCATAACTATATTTTCTATTATCATGATTAGTATCTTTATTCTAGAACATTTATTCTAGAACCTTTTTTCTTTTACATTATGTAAAATTTCATTAAAACATCCACCACCTAAATTTACATGCTATTTAATTCTAAAAAGTTCAATATAACCATAATGATATGATTCTCCATCAATATGGGATAAAATACTTTTATAATGGAACCACTTCAAAAATCCATCAATATATTGTGGTATTTCTACAAAGCATCTAAATAATATGTTTATAAAGTGATGTTTTTTCACGATTGATCACTTACCCATTCATGTTTTACCATTTAAATATTACCATGACAATACTTATCAACTAGATCTTATTTTAATTATTTATATGATCTTATGAAAAATACTTTTGGAAATTATGTGGTGATCTTATGTTATACTGTTTTCTAATCAATGTAATACCAACTCCAACATGACTCTCCAAAATTTTCTTTACCCTTAAAAATGTTCCACCTAATTTTTTTATTTCCCAAAAAACAATACGGAATGGTTTTTGGTAAAATGACATGATATTATATAATCATCTAAATTAAAAAAAATTCAAATTCAAAACATCATTAATAATTTTATTTAAAATCATATCAAAATTTATATTATCATAATGAGTAACACTATCATTTTTTCCCTATATTATTAATAAAAACCATACTCCCATAATTATAAAAATTTATCAAAGTGTTCAATTATAAATTTTATTTTTAATATAAGCATAATTGTGTTACAATAATGTTGAACAGGATAATAATATATTAATAAATAGAATTATTTTACCATCATGGATAATATAAAATAGATGTTTATTTTTATAAATATTTTTCTAAATGATATACAATTAATCTCATAAATGATGAGAAATAATGAAAAATATTATAATAAAAAATTAAAAAAAAACCAAAATAAAAATATAATTAATAATTTATTATCCCATATCAACCTAAAAATTATAAATATATTTATTTTTCAAAGTGTTTTAAGAGTTTTTATGAATATTTTTTTCATGAAATTCATAGAAATTACATGAAATTTCTACATGAAACTCTATGATAGGTCCATAATTTTAGATATTGTGGGGATAATACTCCAATGGTATAATTGAATATCTTTTTGAAGATGATATAACTACTAATTGTGAATAAAATATGAAGGATTTATCTTATAATATAATATATTTTAGTATTATTATTGTAATGTTAATAAATACATCTATTTTCTATATAAAACTATAAACACATTTACATTATTTCTTTATTTCCTTTGTTTTTTCAATTGTTATTTAAATATTTAATGTATCCAAAAAAATTACAATAATAAAAGTCTTACTTCATATATATATTGAGGGAGTCTTATATAACACATGAGGTTTCCCCATCTCATTGAAAAGGGTGAATTACGAAACCTATTATATTGGAAAATCATGTTTATTAGTTAGATATAAATAAATATAAATTGAAGGTACATTCAATAAATTTTTTCACACTTTTAAATCCTCTTTATTCACTACCAATTATTTTCATCCAATTTGATAAATAGTAATTATTATGGATAATTTGATTCTAAGGGCATTAATTTTTTTTCAAATTGATGTTTTTATCATTAATGATGACACCTATAAATATAATTTAGTAAGAAAGTGTCTTCAAAATATAGGCTATGTTGGCCTCTTTTTTATAAATATTTAATAGGGGTATAGGGTTGTTCTTAGAGTAATATATTGAGTTCCATGGTGGTTTTATTTACTATTGAATAAAAATCATAGTATAATTCAAACCAAACATCATATAATTCCTATACTCTTTTTGGATATGCCTATTTTCCAATTTTAAAAAATGAACTATTTTAAATAACATAAAATTTTTATAATTATGGTATTTCTTGTGTATTTTTGTGACACAAAACTCTCAATAAGTTCAATTTTATTTTTTAGAAAAGCGATAAGGTGGACTATCGTAGTGATATCATTATCCTCATGATTTAATTAAAAAAACTATATTATGAATTTTTTTGAAAAATTCATATTTTGTTTTTTTATATAATATATAATTATCACATCTAGTTGGTTAACCACTATATATATATATCCTATATTTAGAAATTCAATTGGTGTTGAACACATGATTAATGATATTTTGTATAGACTCAGGTTCAAAACTAGGAAATGGGTGTATTTTTAAGGAACTATAGCAATTACTATATTGTTATTATTATTATTATTATTATTATTATTATTATTATTTACTATAGTTGTTACTATAGCAGAAAAACTATTCACCAAATTTGGGCCTACATGCCACAAAATTGGGCCTTTGGGCCACCATAGGCCTTCAGGCCACAGGGCCTTTGGGTCACTATAGGGTAGTAGGTGATGCAGATTGACTAGCTGATTGGTGTAGCACATTAGTTGGGTAGTGTATCTTGGCTTCAAGAAACATTGTTGGATGGGATGCTCAAAATAACGATAAGGACATTGGCGACGATCAACTAGCCCTCTAACCGATTGGTAAAATGGGGTTCTCTTCCATGAAATTGCAAAGGGAAGCACAAAGTTATGGTTCTTGGTAGAGTGGGTGAAGTGTCTTGTGAATGGTGATGACTAGACAGATGAAGTAATACATCTTGTAAGCATCATGGCATAGAGACGTGCAAGCATTTATGAGTGCGCAGCTCAAAAGTATGTTGGGTGTGTTAATGCCTAATATATGTTTGTCTACCTAGACATGTAATAAATAGGGGTTCTCTTCCATGTATTTATGATGGGGTAGTCCAATATAATATTTGATGGTAAGGGGGAGTCATAATGAGAAGACTAGGATCGTGATGTGAAGTTTGGATATTCTACTTGGACCTTCGGGTCACAAGGACTGCATATTATAATGATATTTTGAGCCACTCGGACTTCAGATCATGTAAGGGATACCTCTAAGCCTTAATAAAAATATGTATTTTTTCTTTAATAAAAATTTTGCATTTACCACTAGTTGTTTAAAAAAATTAATGACCTTTTGGATTGGGTACATAAGGTTTTTACTTAATTAAAGATATATATTGCAGGTAATTATTGGTTCCTTTTCAATTGTCCACTATTTTAAATAACCTATAACATTGTAAATTTGAGTAAATAAGTATTTAAAGTGGGTCACTATACAAATCCATGTAAACAAAATCATAATTTAAAACACAAAATCTAAAAATTTAATATCCAATATTATTCATTATAGCTTGAATTAGATTACATTGTGAAAGTATACTAGGGTTATGAGGAATTATAGAGTAGACCACACATAGAATACCTTATTTACCTATAATAGGTGGAAAAGGTGTAGTTACATTAAAATATCTCATATTATATTATCTAATCTAATTAAAGAAAATATTCTTGGTTTGAATAAATTACTATACCCAATTTTTCTAGAAATATTTTTTCCAAAAATATTTTGAGGAATAAACTCAATGTATTATATGCATGATAACATACTTAAGGGATAAAATTGGTTTAAATAATTAAGAATAAAGTTAGGGTAAGGTTTTTAATGGGTGTATTGGTATTATTGAGATTGAGCCTAGATTTATATTAGTCTCTTATCAGGGGGTTTGGTAGGTTTTTTGGGAGGTTCTTTACATATTGTAAAAAAGAGTTTAATTTAGAGAGTTATTTTTTGTAGATATTTTTTAAGTTGTGTATGTAATAAAAATTGAATGTAAATTATATGTTATTAAGGATATATTGAGTGTTATTAGATGAAATATTTTGGTTTGTGATTGGTTTAAATGAATAAGTGGTTTCTAAAAGGTATAGGCATGGATTTAGTTATGGTTACTTGACCATGATGGAAACACAAGTGGCTCCACCCCAATATAAATGGGGGGTAAATAATCTAGTGAGTGTTTTAATTCATGGTACATTCTTCTTAACCTTCACATAATATGAATCCATAAACATTTTACCATTAATTTAATTATAACCTTTGGATATATGTTGGGAGGATGGATTTCTAGAGGTGGAGATATTTTCATCTAATGTGGTTTTGGTAGTGGAATCACTCAAATTGACCTTATTACAAAATTTAACCAATTTTGGTATTAAACTAATGATAATAATAAACATGTGAATCTAGAATGGGTTATTAAGAACAACAATATTATTGGGGCTCTTGATCCTAATTTATTTTTTGTTAGATATCTCAATATGAATGAAATTTTTTGTTTTTAATCAGGTATCTCCTATGTTTATTAGCAATTATGATACTTTTTCATGCATTGGAAATTAGATATCAATTAAAAGAAGGATGTACCATTGATGACATTGTAAATATCTCTCCCTAGTCACCCACATAATTTTCCTTAAGTCAAATTTTATAAGTGATTTGGTAATGTTATTAGGAACTTTTTATTGTATGGTTAGTGAATGATGACCGGGAAGCACCATGTTCAGTCCAAATTTTGTGTTGAATTAGATCTATTCCAAGATATCCTCGATTTTTATAGTTTTTTATTAAAGATGAAAATGTTTTTAGAAAAAAATATTATATTCACATATAAAAACAATAACTCTAATCAATAATAAATATGATTCCATGTCCTTGATCAATGATATAAGAGTAGAGTGTAGGTTTGGGTAGTTCTTCCTTCTCAAGTGATGCTTAATAGAGTTCCACCTCAGGAGGATCTCACTGATTTGGTTATGGATTTAGTTATGGTAGGATATAATTCTAAATCAATCTAATCAAATGATGATAATCAAATTTGACTCCCTAGACCAGCACTCTCAGGTTTGGTGCTAAAAACACTTTATTTACCAATTTTCTTCAATACTAAATGAGATTACTCATGATAAACTTACATTCATTTCATATTCTTTTCATAATTACATCTCAAAAATAATACCACAACCCTATATTATAATGTTTTAGTACCTTTAGAGATTAAAAATATAAAAATATATTTTCACATAATTATAAAAATTTCTCTATAATCTCACTATACATAACCTCCTTCAAGATATCACATATGTTATATTTTTATTCATAACCATGGGAAATGAAACATAAGAAAGGTGTGGCATAAAATTATCTGTGAGGAAAAAGTATATTAACATGTCATCAAGGATTAGATCATAAGTATAAGAAATCATGATCATGGGATAAATATCTAATTAAAACAAACATCTACCAATAATAGTTTCCCATATAATAGAAGGAAATGTAATGTCAAGACCCTGACACTAGTATCCCAAATATTGTGGTAACTTTATTGAACTAGTACTAAATAAAAGTGATTGTATTATAAAGGACTGAATAGTTTAGTGGTCTTGGAAAACTAGATACATACTTAAATATGACATTACATTTGAAAACATAAAATACAACATAGTATTTTCATTTATAACATCATTATTCCCTCTATAATTTCTTTTTATATCAATCATAATACACTTCCTAACATCATAGGGAAAATAAATAAAAGAAATGGGTGAGTTCATATGCTAATTTAGGGTATGCATACACCATAAGCTAACATGGAATAAATAAGGCCTCTAAATCCTTTTTTTCATTTTCAGAATAAACCACTTTAATTTTGAGTGTGAACCTCACAATGATAGATACTAAATTTAAATCACCACAAACATTAATCCATACAAAGCTTCAAAATCCACCCCAAAACATAAAAATTCAACTCCAAATTTCAAATTCAAAAAATAGGACACAACATTCAAAAAACACACACATCAACACCTCGAGTTGTGATCCACCACGATCCATGCTCCCTGAATTTCAACACTAATTCACAATCAACCCATAATCATCATCAAAATCTCAAAAAATCAAAATCCATTATAGTATATCATAATTGTCATTGGAAAGAACTAAAAATATTCTAAATGTGCAGGGGAATCTCCCCCAAACCAACAAATATAAAATCTAAAAACTAATAACAAATGAAATCAACATCACCTAGAACTATGACCTACTAGAATGTCATAAACCATTAAAAATAACCTCCCAAGACACTGTGTAAACCACCATGCAAATCTTACTAGGAGGAGAGTGGACACATCTTGGAGTAAGAGAAGAGTATGAACAGACTTTGTTGAGCAGAAACACCAATACGAAAAATATCTATTGCCATTAAGGATTAAAAATCATAAAAAAATACATAACATCTTGAGTAAAAAAATAAAAAGTGATAGAACATCACCACTATTATTGAGATATATCTAGATAATATAAATGCCTAACCTTCGAACCAAAATGAACTAACCAAAATAAAATTCCACCAAGAATCAGCTAAATGAAATTGAGGTTTAGAGAAGAAGATTCTTATACCAGCAGGGCTTCCCAGAATGTTGGTGACTTCTTGAACCACACATTATAAACCTCATAAATAAACAACACACTATACTAACCTAGAAGGTGTGATTGATCTTGAAGATAGGGAATAGTTGAGCAGGCAAAATACAAACCATCCAACTTCATCAATGTTGGAAATGCCATCTCCAGCCAAATACCCAACATGCTTTGTCTCATGAAAGTTATCAATGCATCTAGGTACTATTTAATTATGATACCCACCCTTGAATTAATAATTCCTATTCATTCATTATAATAAAAAAATACATCTTAATCAATATTCCTTAAAATTAATAACTTTATGTATTTGAAGAACTATAAAATAGAATGTTTATACTTTCCCCATACAAACTAATCATAAACCATCTAGATAAATATGATGGATAGTATTAGTATATTATATCCTCATTAAATTATAATATTCAAAAATGTATATTGACATAGATGAAAATACTTTAAAAATATCACTATTAAATTTCTTGTGGAAAATACCGTTTTCACTTTGAAATCGCTTATTTAAATTCTAAAAATTTCATGAATATTAAGGAAAATATTTTCATTGAAAATAATCTTAGAAAATTTTAAATAAATCTTCAAACCATTTTGTTTTCATAATTTTAGGAAATTATGGTCATGTCATGTATGTTAAAACAATAATTCGTTTCACATTTTCAATTAAAATTTGAAAGTACCTTATTCAGAAAATGAAAATAAGATTCCTTTTAAAATAATTTTTGAAAAGTAAATAATGGGTAAAAATATCTTCAATAAATAATTTTAGAATATTAAAAACACTATTTAAAACATTTTAAGGAAAATATGGGCACGGAAGAAAATAATTCCTGAACGAGTATAAAAAAAGTCGATTTTCCTTAAAAACGTTATTTTGATATCTTGAGTACTTAATGATAGTAAAATGAAAGAAAAACTTATAATTTTTAGAAATAACTATATTATAATAAAATATATTCTGTTTAATATATAGATATCAAATAATACTCCAAGCAGAGACTTAAACATAAACAATCTTGAATAATGATGAGATTGAGAAATAAACCCTTACCTCAGGTCTGAATTTCTTCATATGTGTTCGACCCTCCTATATAATAAATATTTATTTATTATAAATATTTTATATAACCATAATCATATATATCATACCATATAAGATATACCTATAATCTTTTATCACAATTTTATTAACAATTCTTTATTAAAAACACTATTCTTAGTGATAACTGCTTTGTTTTTCATGTATGTTTTGGTTTAGTGGTTTTACATTGATCATTATTACATGATATATAAAACTTTAATCATGATATAAATATCATAAATATTAATTATATAAATATTCATAATCATTCATAAAATGTTGAGATAGATGAATGAGTTACATCATTCATGGAAATAATAGGCCATACATATGCAAAAACATTGTTCACTTTTCAACAGATGGATAAAAAGAAATGTAAATAATAATTCACCTTTATATAATCATTATTATATCATATATATTTATTAAATATAACTTTATCATCATATGTATTAATAATAAATGTAAAATAAATCACATCGCTTCGTAGAGGTGGTAGTCCACACATACGCACGGGCGATGTTTTCATTTTTCAACGGATGGGAATATAATAAGGTAGGTATGATATTATAATTTTATAAGAATAATTATATAATAAATATAATATATAAAAATTAAACACATAATTATAACCATCCTTTGAAAATGGTGATGGAAAATGAATTGTATCGCTATGTGGAGGCGGTAGTCCACACATATGCACAAGCGATACTTTCGCTTCCCGTTTAATAGAAACTTTGGTGGAAAACGGTGGATTAATAATCATAATAACATTTAATTATATTTAGGATATTTAAATTATTATTTTATGATAAATAAAATATATTTATAGAAGGTAAAATAAGAAGTAAAAAATGGAAGTGGTTGATTAAGGCAATTACATATTCTTTAGAAGAACTCATTTAGTTATCATCTTAAAGACCCTAGGGTTGGAATTTTGGGAATAAAGGGAACTACATATTTTATATATTTATTTTTGGGAGGTATTTTTGTAGGTTTTTTTCAAGATAAATGGATTAATGTTTGTTAATAAATGAAGAAATTATTTTCCCTTTTATAATTTTGGTGAAGGGAATAATTGTAATTTTTCAAAGTTATAAAATTTCATTTAAGTCACTATCTTGGAAAAATATCTCCAAATTTAATAATATTGTAATTTAATAAGTATAATTTAGAATTAAAGCCAAAAAATAGGGTTTAATTGAATTTTTTGGTCATTTTAACACTTATCTTTTTTATTAACCCACCAGTAAACTGATTTAAACCCTAACAGTGATAACCAATTTTTATGGTTTTTAGTATTCATTATGACCAAAAAAGAAAGTGGATTCATTAAAAAAAATTTAAATGATGATTTAAAATATTTAATACATTTTACTGATTTCAATTTACATAATTTATATAATTTAATTTAAAATTAAACCTTCAAAACCCACCAAAAATAAGTTTTCTATAAAAAATGTTTTCTTAAGTATAAAAAGTTTTTATAATAAAAATACAATATAAAATTAATTATAATGAACCAAATTTAATTATTAATAATATAAATGAACTAATTTTACTTATAAAACATTTTTAAAATAAAAAATAACCTTGTGAATATTTTAAACAAAGAGACAATTTTCACTAAAAATCAGTATTTTTCACTATTTATCAAAAAATAAATCTTTCCAATAAATCTCAAGAAGTCACTCTAAGAAAATATTTAAAATATTATTTAAAAATTAATTTAATTTGGAAAAATATATTTTCTAGAATTATCATAAATTAATTATATTAATTTCTCACAAAAATAAATCAAACCCATTTTTTGATGAAAAATGTATTTTTAAATCATATAACGACTTAAAAAGATTAAGTACTTATTTATAAATTTATTATCATTATATAAAACAAATTTAATTTTTTTAAAATTATTACTATTTATACCTCCAATTTAATGACTATGATATAATATTATTTTATATTACAATTTATTTTGGCTTAAGGTTTCAAGTATCACAAGCTATTGAAGAAATTAATTTTTTTTAAGAGAAGTATATCATAAAATCTTGGGGTGTTACATTATACCCTCTTTAAAATGAATTTCTCCATAAAAATTACATCAATATGATACAAAAAACTAAAAATAATTATGCCTCATCAGATCCTCAGGTTCTGAGGTAGCTTCCCCAAATTTATGGTTTCTCCAGAAAACTTTGACTAGGTGAATATTCTTTTTTTATAACACCTTATCTATATGTCCCAAATTCTCCACTCATTGTTTCTATTAATAGATATATTTCTCTAGCAGTATAACCTATGAGTTTAGTACATTTTAAGTATCATGCATGTACTTACTTAGGATAAATATACAGAACACATCATGAACTTGAGAGATATTTGGTGGAAGCACGAAGTGATAAGCTACCATCCTGATATGATAAAGAATATGAAAGGGTCCAATATACTTAGGGATTAGATTTCCCTTATTTTATAATCACATTACCTTATTCAATAAATAAATCCAAAAAACTTACCTTCTCACTAACTTCAAACTCTAGATCTCATTAATGATTTTCAGCAAAACGTTTTTTGCCAACTCTATGTCGACATTATGTGTTATTGAATGGATATAAACTTCTCTATAATTTCCTCATTTAGATCATCTCCAAATAGATTTCCTTCTCCAACTTCATTCAATCATGTGGAGTTCTACACTTCTTTCTATATAGGGATTCAAAAGGATCCATATGAATACTTGAGTGAAAGTTATTATTGTAAGAAAATTACACCAAAGGAAGGTGTTGATCTCAACCACCTTTGAAATAAATAGATAAAATTATCAACATTTCTTATAGAGATTTAATGGTCCTATCATACTGACCATATATCTAAGGATGATAATAAGTGATGAAAATAAATATCATATTCAGATCTTACTGAAGACTTTACTAGAACATCAAGGTAAACCATATATCCCCATAAGATACAAATTAGAGTGGAACTCTATGAAATCTTACCACTTCCTTAATATATAAACAAATAATTTGATCAAGATATAAATATTTTACAATGAAAATTTAATGCACTAATTTCTTAAGGTGATTGAATACAACCCATATAACATTGTTACCTTTAGATGTTTTGGGGAGTCTGATGATGAAATCCATGATAATGTTAATTTTCATTATGGTATGGTTAATTCTTGTAATATAACCATATAATTATATCTTTAAGCCTTAAATTTATGATGTACTGGGAATTTAGATACATACTCACTACTATCACTTTCATATTACACCACCAAAAATACTCTTTTGAATCCCTATACAACTTCATACTTCCATGATGAATAGAGAATAATGAAATATGAGCTTAATCTAATAAATCATTATTAAATTATGGAATTTATGGTACACATACTCGGTTACTGAAAATTATCATTCCATCATGATCATGGTCGAATTCAATAACATTTATCATCTTCTTCTGTAATTTCACATCTTACTTTTATGCCTTCTTAATCCTCTCATGGATGGATATTTGAACATTCATCTAAGAAATATGATATATGTACCCATTCCACATAATTTAAGTATCCATATTCTATAAATCCATAAATATTAGATCTCTATAATTCCTCATCATGGAAAAATTGGCATGGTCTTTCTGACTCAGAGCATCTGTAGCCTTGTTTATCCTCCTGGGGTGTTAATGTATACATCAATCATACTATTTTATTAACTCCAACCATATTCTCTAGTGTATATTTAACTCTTTCTATGTAAATATATACTTAAAAAATTTATGATCAATATATATATCACACATTTCACCATACAAATAAAACCTATATATCATCAATGTAAAAATTACAGTTGTTGACTCCAACTCATGAGTCGAGTAATTTTTCTCATTAATTTTTAAGTAGCGAGAGGCATATACTATCATCATGTAATTATTCATAAGGAAGAATATCATTCCCTTATTTTATCTATAACTATAGATCGTAAACCCTTCTCCAATATATATTTCTGTAAGTATAGGCACACTAACCAACCTTCTCTTCAATTATTTGAAATTCTCTTCACATTCATCTATCCACAAGAACATATCCCCCTTCTAATTCAACTTGTTAAGTGGATTAGACAGTCATGACAAATATATCATAAAGAATCGATAATATCCAAAAAAACCCCAAAAAACTATAGATTTCATTTAAGATATTTGTCCTATGACATTTCTCAATGACTTCCATATTTTAAAGATCCACCAATATACCTGCACTTAAGATTATATGACCCAGGAATGAAGCTTTCTAAATATAAAATTCACACATGGTAAATTTATCATAAAAATTCTCCTTCCTTAGGGTCTTTATCACAATTCTCAAATGTTCCTCATTCTCTTCCACAAACTTTGAATATATAAGAATATCATCTATAAAGGATACTGAAAATTGATCAGGGAAATATAAAAATACTCAATTCATTAAATCCATGAAGATATCATGATCATTGGTAAGTCCTAATGGAATTATTATAAATTCATAATGACCATACCTCATACGGAAGGCTATCTTGGGTATATCCTCCTTATTAATCCTTATTTGATGATATCGAGATCGAATATCAATCTTATAAAAATATATATCTCCTCAAAATTGATCAAACAGATCATCAATGTGAGGTAGAGGATACTTGTTCTTAATATTGATCATGTTAAGTTCTCGATTATAAATTAAAATATGCATTAACCTGTCTTTATTTTTAAAAAAAATAATAGGTGAAACCCCATAATGAATCATTTGGCTGAATGAATCCATTATCTATATTCTCTTGTAGTTTCTTCCTTAATTCCTGCAACTCAATTATCAACATTATATATGGATTATTTTAAATAGGTGTAGCACTAGGTATGAGTTATATTGACAACTCAACTTCACATTTTATTGGAAGACTCGAAAATTCATTAGGAAATAGATCATCATAATCATGAATAATATGCACATTTTTTATATTGAGTTTCTCCCTAGAAATTTTAGATGAATATACCTCATGAATAGTAATATAATATAAGTAATTTACATTGGGTTTTCAGGTTAATCATCACACTGAAAGGTGATAAAAGGTTGATTTAGGATATCTAATGTAACTTAACTTCCTCAATAATTGATATGGGATATATACTAAGACAACCAATCCAAACCCAAAATTACATCATATTCAACTAGAGGAAGAATAACAAGATTCATAGGAAGAATATTCCCACAATCATCTATCATATATAAGATATAGAATTGGTATGTATTCATCCTACCATTTGGAGTTTTCACTGCCAACTCAATATATAATCATTGAGGTTGTGATTTTATACCCATAGAAAATTCACCAGATATAAAAGAGTGGATAGATTCATAATCAAATAAAACATTTGAAATATCATAGTGGATTATTATTGTACCTTTAAAAAAATCTCTAGGAACTTACACTTCAGATGTAGTAAGTTCATAATGTTGTACTTCTCCCTTTGGATTATTTTGTAATAAGATCCCATAACGTTTGAGGTATTGGTTGAAATTTTTCCCCATCTCCTTATATTTAAATAATTGTACTTTGATGGATTCTCACTTACCCTTATATTCATGATCATGATGTATTTTTTTTACACTTGAATAAAACCCCTTTTCCATTTAATCATGTACCAAGGTGTTTCCTTCCACAAGTATCACATGTTGGAAAATTCCCATTTATCTTATCCCCCTTGTTCATTTCTTACTCTATCATCCTCTTCTTCTCTTACCTTCCTTTAAATCCATAAGACTTAGAGAATTATTTATCTATATGGATACCACATGATAATATATCCTCATATCATAAGAATATATGGGAGACTGGTGACCTTCAAAAAATTAGAGTAATACCATCAAAGAATGGTCAACCTTTCTCATTAGATTATGTTTGTAATTCAAAACATGACTTTCTAACCTTGTAAAGTTAGCTTCAAACATAGAAACATTTTCCTATTCTTTTTGTTATGGAATCAAAAATGTTCTCTCCATATCTTCTCATTGTTCATGAGGAAAATATTTTTCCACGAAAATTACCTAAACATCCTTACACTCTAAGATTGATATTTCCTCCGCATCCTTGGTGTTTTGAATCAATGGACATCATTAATCTACATCCCATTTTTTATGATAAACTTATATGAAAACCTTATCCCTTTAATTACTTCCCAAATTAAAAAAAAATAAATTCTAAGGAACTTATCCATTTTTGATCTACAAATGGATTTTTTGTTCCATTGAATGACATAGGTTTTTATCACTTGAAACAATATAACATTATTGCACAACATTTTGGATTAGCAAGATGATCCATAAGATCATGGTTATTGATCATAACCTGATTCGGCCACCTAATATAGATATAATTTGTTTATTTATAACTCCATATATGGATTAATTATATTTCCCATGAGAAAAATACCTATATAGATTATGTGCATTGATATGGTTTCAATTCCTTCTAATAGGTTCCATTTCTAGAAAATATAATACAATAGATTAAATCATAACATTATTAATCATAATGTATAATTTTGAAAATGTTGAAATACTTTACATAAATTAAAAATTTATACGTAGATGATATTAGAATCATAAAATTGGTTTCATTAGAAATATTCTCAAATCATAAAACAAATATTCATAATGGGTTGTAAAGAAAATTTGAATTATCTCAAGAATATCCTCTTGGAGTGTAAAACACGGTACGTAGTAAGGACACACTCACCGTGCACCGGAATGATGATCGAGATATACTCAAACAAATATTTTCAGGGTTATTTCCCATAGATACATCTCTTTCAAAACCATATCCACTTATAGTATCTAGAAAGAGATTTATTTTTAGGAAAACTATATAATCACTAACTTAACAAAACATCATGATGTCCTTACATATTTAGAGTTATCATCAAAGTCATTAGTAGCGTTATGTTCCATAATCTATGTTTTTGAAATATAGTTCCCAACGTTTCCACTAAAATTTATTTAATACAAACAATAAAGACCCCAAACCTAGTATCATATAGTCTGTGGTATCTTTATTACATTAGTACTAGATACAAGAGATCACATCCCAAAATACTGAATAGTTTAGTAGTCTTGGAAAACTAGATACATGCTTAAATTTGAAATTACATTTGAAAACATATAATAAAACATAGTATTTTCGAATAAAACATCATTATTACCTCTATAATATCCTTAAATATATATCATAATACACTTCCTATCATCTTGGGGAAAGGAAATATAAGAAAGGGGTGATCTCAAATTCTCGGAAATGATATTCATAGTGTATAAATAAACATGGAATAAATAAATCATGGATAATATGGAAGGAATAAATAATTGGAAAATAATTCCATATAAATAATCACATGAACTTGAAAATTATCCACGGATAAAAATATATGATTTCATAATAATGGGATTCATAATGTTAGACATCTTAAAATTACTATTGTGGCCTTATACTGATACATCTACATAAATGGAAAAGGCATCAGCCAAATACCCAACCTATTTTGTCTCATGTGAAATACTGATGCATTGATGAGCTATGTAATTTTGGTCCCCACCCATCACTTAACAATTCTAATATATTCATAATATGAATAAACATTAAAATATAATCAACATTCCTTAAAAATCAACAATTTTTTTGTGGGAAGAACTGGCATACGAAATGTCAATATTTCCCCAGTAAAACTGATCATAAACAATTTAGAGAAATATGGTGGATGGTATCATTATATTATATCCTTAGTAAATAATAATATTCAATAAAGTATTTTTAAATTAAAAACAATACTATAAAAGTTTCACTAGATAATTTCTTGAGAAAAATATTATTTTCACTTTGAAATCACTTTTTTAATATCTAAAAACTTATTGAATATTAGGAAAAAATTATTTGAAAGTAATTTTGGAAATTTTTAAATTAAGCTTCAAATAATTAGGTTTTTATGATGGTGTAATGTTCGTCTCATGTCATGTATGTTAAAACAAATATTCTTTTCGCATTTTTTATAAAATGTCAAAAGTAATTTGTTTGGATAACAAAACAATATTCCCTTCAAAACATCTCGTAAAAATAAAAACATGGGTAAAATTTTCTTTAAAAATTATTTTATAATATTAAAAACATTATTTAAAATATTTAAAGGAAAATATGGACACATAAGAAAAAGATTCCTGACTAAGTATAAAAATAAAGTTTGTTTTCCTTAAAAACATTATTTAGGTATCATGAGTAATTAAAGAGATAAAATTGAAAGTAAAACTTTTAATATATATAAATAATCATTCTAGAATTAAATATTTTAGGTTTAATATATAAATATAAAATAATTCCCCTAGTTTATACTTACAAATAAACAATCCTGAATAATCATAAGATTGTGAAATAAACTCTTACCTCAGGTTCAACTTCCTTAATATGTGTTAAAACCTCATGTATAATAAATATATACTTATTATACATATATTAAAAAACTATAATCATATATATAATACCATATATGATTTACTTATTACCTTTTATCACTTATTTATTAACAATTCTTTATTAAAATCGTTGTTCAGGGTGATAAATTCTTTGTTTTTCTGTTGTGTTTTGGTTTTGTAGTTTTAGTAATTTTACTTTTATCATGGTTCCATAATATCTATAATTTTAATAATTATATATATATCATATTTATTAATTATAAATATGTAGATACATCAATAAAATTTAGATATAGAAAAATTAACTGCACCGTTCATGGTGATGGTAGGTCGTACATACGCGTGAACTTTGTTTTCACTTTTCAACGAATATAATAAAATAAAGTTAAATTAAAATTCACATATAAAATTAATTATTATATATTATATATCATATATATTCATTAAATTTATCCTTATTAACATCAATGTAAAACAGAAATGAAAAACGGATCGCATCGCTTTGTAGAGGTGATGGTCCATATTTAAGCACGAGCGATGTTATCGTTTTCTAAAGGATGGGAAGGTAAGAAGGTAGATATGATATTAAAATTACATAAAAATTATCATGTCATAAATATCATATATAATCATCAAACACATCCTAATAACTACCCATAAAATATGGTTATTGAAAATGAATTTCATCGCGACGTGGAAGTGGTAGTCCACATATATGCACTAGTGATACTTACACTTCCTATTTGACATAAAATAGGGTGGATAATGGTGGTTTCATAATCATAATAATATTTACATATATATTGTAACATCATTTTATTTTATTTAGGTAATCCTCATCCCCTCTTTTGATATTTCTTTGGTTGGGGATCGTTTATGGATACATCAGGAGAAATTTTGAAAATTTTGGAAGGCTCTTGGGTTGTGCACGGTTGGAGCACATTTTTCCCAAACCGTATGCCCTACTAGTGAAAACCAGACAAACCTAGGAAGTGAGGGTTTTCATGGTTGGTGTACTATCTGAAAAATCATGCGTCCCGACCCAGCTAACAATGTGTGTAGCAATTAATAATTCTAAAAATTGTTTTTAAAATTTCATATACCCTATTTTGGACCCCCCACTCAACCCAAACTCAAAATATCTCATTTTACAAGGTTTATAGGGCTATAAATGACCTATTTTGGATCTTAAACACCCATTAAAATTTATATTTAATCAAGGATAATGTCATTCTATATATCCCTAGTAATATTTCTTCTCCCATTCTTTACCTCCCGCTCTCTTCCTCTCTTCTGCATAGGATTTGATAGATCTCTATGTTGTTGGTGGATCTAATCTACATTGTTTTAGATCTTGAATATAGGTTTGATTACCAAATCTCCATTTTTAATATTCTTCATTGGATTTTATTTTTACAGTTGTTGTGAGATGTGATCTCTTTATTATGGTAGGTGGTTCCATTTAAGATTAGCCAATTAATTTAACCCTGAATTTATTGATTTCAATTAAATTTATTTCAATTGGATTATGAAAACCTAAATTCACATTGAATTGGGATTTGAATTTTGTTTGGCATGATATTTGGGGAAAACCCCCAATTCTAATGAATTGGGGTGTGATTTTAGAATTTTATGGAAATTATGAAATTAAATTATAGAATTAAATTTTAAAATTGATTTTTAAGATTGACTTCAAATCTATGTTTGAGGGAAATGGATTAAATTGTTTTGGTAACAACATTTGTTGGTTTTATCTTGAAAATTTCATGAATTTTTAAAAAAATGTTTTGGTTTTTAAATGGAAATTGACATATATAAATGGGTTGATTGTATTTTTGAACAGCTTTGAGACAAAGAACCCATTATTGATTGTTGTTTGAGAACAAGAAAGGCTAGATGGTTAGTAATTTATTTGGGAAAACACTGTTTTAAGGACCCTGACCCCAGTAGCCTGGAGTCGGTGCCTTACTTTATTACATTGGCATAAGATACAAGAAATCACATTCCAAATGACCAAATAGTTTAGTATTCTTGGTAAAGTAGATACATATTTGAAATTAAAATTACATTTTAAACATAAAATAAAAAACATTATTTTCTTTGAGAATACAATTATTATCTTAGATTAACCCTATATATCATTCATAAAAAACTTATTTGAAACTAGGATAAATAAAACATAAGAAAGGGGTGAGATCAAATGGTCAGTAAGAGTAAAGCACAGTGGAATCTAACTTGAATCAATAAGAATAATAAACATATCAAGGTAAATAACTGAACACGTATTCCATGTAATAAATAAACTAATAATGAAAATTCATCTATAATTTTTTCATTATGAAAATACTCTGGACAGTAATAACTAAAATAAAGGAAATTCATAATGTTAGACATCTGAACTATCATGATATATCCTCTAGATGGTCGCTATCAAGATCAATCCTCTTTAAAGTTTAAGTTTGTGGGTAGAAACACTTAAAATTCTTCTTAGAAAAAAATTCAAGGGGTTTGTCACCAACTGATTTCATCTCAATATACTATCGATGCATTGAGGTTCTTTTAATAACCAGTCCCCAACATTTGTCTTGCATGTCCCAATAATTCCCTATATATTAAATAATTAATTTAAAAGTATGTTTTTAAATCAAAGTGTCACATTCCACTTTGAAATATTTGAATCATAAGCCCCGTAAAAGTATATATTTATAAACTGAAACATTTAACACCATTAAGATAAATATATTTATGATATGATATATCAAAGGGGAATTAAACCACACAAAATAAATAAGTGGTGAATAAGGAATATCTCACATAAATAAAAGTGAGATAAGAAAAACTCTTACCTTGTGCTTTTCATTAGTTAAATGTTATTTAACATCCTATATAATTGTTTAAAAAATGTTATTAATTTATACTAGAACCATATCCATATTTATGATATCATATATTATCCTCTTATTCCATCTCATCACTCTTTTATTAATAATATTTTGTTATTACCCTTGTTTTCGGTATTAACTGCTTCATTTTCTTATGCATGTTATGTCATGTAAGTCCTGGTTCTTGTGCATAGTTTATAGCACCACAATCTAAATAATGAAATTAAGGTCATATATATCATATTTATTCATAATATATATTCTTATAATCATTCTTTAAAGTTTAACATGTAAAATTAATCGCATCGCATCATGGAGACGGTAGGTCGTACCTACGCACAAGCGATAGTATCATTTCCTTAATGGTGAAAGGGTAAGGAAGTGTATGGTATATTAATTTTTATAAATAAATATAATTTCATATTTATTATATATATCCATTATTTCCATCATTATACTTATCCACATAAATTGGTGATGAAAAATAAATTACACCATGGTGTGGAGAATATAAGTTGTACGCACGCACGCGCGGTGCTTTCTATTTTCATAGGATGAATAAAAGATGAAATATGGTTGTAACATATTAATAATAATATATTTTCAAATATATGGTACTTTACTTATTAATTTATCATGTAAACAACATATGAAGGGGAATTTTAAGAATAAACAAACTTGACAGAGTTGATAAAGACGATTACCTCTTCTTCGGCATATGTCCTTTAATTTCTTCTTAAGTGATATAGGGTAGGTCTTTTGGAAGAAAAAAAACCTAAATCACTTAAATAAGTATCTTTATAAGAGAAAATGGAAATTTTTGGTAGATAAATATGGCTTAAATTGGTGTGAGGAAGTGAGGGAGGATGTTCCCTTTTATAATTGTGATAAGGGGCACTTTTAGAAATCCACAAAATATTAAAATATAATAAGGATATTCTAGATCCAAAGACCTTGAGATATAATATAAATTAATAAAGGAAGACATTTTCAACCACATATTATCCCCTTTGTGATTTGTTAACATTTTTGTAATTTTTAAATAACTTATTAAAATATTGATTAAAAAACATATCATTATTGTCAAATTTGATACCATTAATTTAATTTGACTTCAAATACGTCATGAAAAAAGTGGGAATTCAAATATAATTATTTCAAACATCTCTAATATATACTATATATCTATAAAATTCATTATAAACATTAAATAATCCCAAATATATCAAAAATATAACTTTTAAAATTAATTATTTTAGTTTTTTTTAAAAAATAAATATTGTATTAGCATTGCTGAAGAATTCAAGGCAATTATATAATTTATATAAAATAAATATAATTTTATATAATTAAAATAGATTCATTAAGATCAAAAAATATACATAGGTTCATTCATATGTTGATTTTTTCCCTATGTGGATGCATAAAAGATATTAAATAGAAAAGAGTTAGATTTTGTAACTATCTTTAATTTAAATATTATATAAGTTGTTTTTTGGGAAAATTGTAAAATATACTTTATAAAATAATTTTTATACAAGTTTTTGTCACACTTTTACCCTTATCTTTTGGTGTTAACCCTTATTTAATCCCTTTAACTCTTACTGTGATAACATGGATTTTTACTCATTAAGGGTCAATATTATTACTATAAAATGAAAAAAGAACCATAAATGAACCATGGATGATGTTTTCAACCTTTTATAAATAATTTGGAAGAATTTTAATTTTTTATAATTTTATATCATATAATAAAATATTATTTATTTTAAAATATCATTAATGTCTATTTTCACACTATTCATTACCTTGAATTTTAAAAATATCAATCAAACAAGATATCTTAAAAAATATTATTTTAATACATCCCTAACATGCCAATTTCATCTATAAATTTTTTTTATGACATTGATTGTGTCAAATTATATTTAGTTTAATATTTTTAATATCATTTATTTGATATTTCCATTAATTAAACAATTATTATATCATCATTGTGAAAGCCTTTAAGTTAATAATTTAATTCATAAAAATTAAAAATAAATTAAAATGGATAATTTAAAAAAATTATCTTTCTAAAAACTATTTATATTCAAATATATCCCGTGGGTAACCACATAATAAAATATATAACTTGTTAAAAACAATAAATAAAATATTTGACTTTTCTAAAAAATAAAATACTATAAATGCCTAGAAGTCATCCAAGTGGACTAAAGAGCACATAAAATTGGATAAATTATGATTTTGGTATAAAATAACTCATAAAATAAATTTAATACAAGTTTTAGGGTAATTTTATAATATTATAATATTATTTTTACCCTTAATTACCCAATTTTTCATTAACTATGGTAATTAAAATTACTAAAGTTACTATTCATATTATCCAAAAAATAGAATTATTTACTAAATTTAGACCTTATGATTCCAAATATTGAATCCATTTTTCAAAATTCAAAACAAATATGTGGAAAATATTAATTTGAAATTAATCTCGTAGACGAGGCGTGAAAGATGGGTTTTAAAGTGAAAAAGTTCAAAAGTTGGAAATGTTTTTATATCCAAATTCTTATTGATATAAAATTTCATTTAAAACAATTTAACATTATAAATTATTTATATGAAAAGTTTGTTTTCAATTAAAATGCATTATTTTTTTCTATTCATTATAAAATGAAACATGTCAGAAAAATACCTAAAATTCAACCCAAGTAAATTTTTATATATTTCTTTCAAAAAATGATATTTATTTTGTCAAATATAATTTATAAAAGTGTCAAAATTTATTTTTAAAAAAATTTCACCATTAAAAGGTAGAAAACTTCCTTTAAAAAAATATAACTTCTATGTATAAAAGTTGATTTATTTTCATATCATGTCCAGAAAACACATAAATTGAATTGAAAAATTAAATTGAACATATAATATAAAAATTTCATAATTTGGTTAATACTATTCATTCCTACAATTTTAACATCTAGGATATAATAATATTTCATTGTTCGTTTAAGATTAGTGTTGCGTGCAACTTATGCTTTCAAAATGATTAACTTTAAAAAGAGACATACCATAAAATCTATGGGTGTTACATTCTCCCATCCTTTAATAAATTTCATCCTCTAAAATTAAAATTTTAATTCATAAAACAATGGTTGATACTTGAAAATTATTTTGTGGGAAACCCACATCAGAAATAGGATTGATAAAACATCCTCTTGATAAGAGGGAAAGGGAAATGTGAAGGTTAACAAAAAATTAATCTTCTTGAATAGGATAACATTAGAGAAATGTGAAAACATGGATGTAGAATATAAATATCAATATCAATTTCTGATAAATAGTGATAGATAACATGGTAATTAGAAATTTAACCAACACAAAACTATAAATTTTTTATCAGTTAAAATCCCATTGATTTATAAGAAATAAAAGTAAATAGATAATGTTTTTTCTCTAAAATACTTTTATTAGAGTTGAGGGATTTCTCTACTATCTAGATAATCACTTGTGAAAATAAACTTACTTGATTACCTTCCATGTAGTAAGAATAATATCATCCTTTGGTTATGATTAAATATGTTTTCACTTCATCTTTTATATCAAGAAATGGATGTTCAAGATGAATTTTTTAAATTCTTAACGCTCTTTAATAAATCAAAAGTTCCACAGGAATTTCCTTGTTCCTCTAAATGTTCACTAAAACCAAAATATTTAGCATATAGTATCCAATAAAATTAATCACACGTTAAACTCAAATTATAATATCCAATGTTCAACTTAATCCATTCCATATGTAGTTAATTATAAGAGTCAACCAAAATATGTACATATAAATTCAAAGACAAAAAATTTATAAGTAAGGTCACCATATTTCCAAAATCAACTTAACATTATATTTTCCCCAAACAACATAATTTAGCTCTTATTTTCACATATCGAATATATGAATACCTTGATCACCTTAAAACCTTAATGAAAACATTCATGCTTCCAAATCCTTAATGAAGCAGTACTTAAGTACAATCCTTATATATCTCGTGATTCTTATAACCATAGCACCATTGATGAAATAATTCTTTAATCCAAATACACAAAAACATTAATCATTTTACTTCATTCTTTAACCATTATCTATGATTCATCATCTTATTCCTTAATACCTCCTTTCATTAATTTTTCTTTTGTAGTATCTTCATCATCAGTAGTATAACCATTCCTTTTATAGACTTGATAATTCTAACCATTGACCAAAACAAAAACTACAATGTGAGCAACATTAATCATAGTGATATAGTCATGAAAATTAATTTACAAAATATCTAAATCATGACATCTTCTTATAAATCTATGTGTCCATAGGTTTAACCTAGTTTATCCATGGTCATTACCAAATCTATAGTATGTTATCCTATACTTATACTTATCTTCAAAAGTTAATCATATGTTTATGTTCCCCAATCTATTTTTTTGTAAATCTAGTTCTCAAGGTTTCTATTAAACTTCATCTAATACCAACTATAAGGAACCTGACCCTAGTAGCCCGGAGCCAGTGCCTTACTTTATTACATTTTCATAAGACACAATAAATCACATCCCAAAATACTAAATATTTTAGTATTCTTGGTAATCTATATAAATATTTGAAATTCAAATTACATTTTAAACATAAAATACAAAAAGTATTTTTTAGACTATAATTATTATCCTAGATTAACCCTACTTATTATTCATAATAAACATCTTGAAAACTTGGGGAAAATAAAACATAATAAATGGGTGAGCTCAAATTCTCATTATGGGTAAATTACAATAGAAGATAACTTGAATCAACGAGCATAATAAACATATAAAGGTAAATAACTACATGCATGTCATATAATCAATAAAATGAGAATAAAAATGCATCCATATATTTTTTCATTTTTAAAATAATCAGGATATTAATAGCTAAAATGAAGGAAACTTGTAATGTTGCATTTCTAAACAATCAATATATATCCTCTAGATAGTTACTTTCAAGATCAATACTCTTTCCAGTTTAGGTTTGTGGGTAGAAACTCACCCGATTCTGATTAGAAATAAACGTGAAGGGTTTGTCACCAATTAATTTCATCTCAAGATACTATCGATGAATTTATGGGAATTCATTAATTGGTACCCAACCTGTGTCTTTGATGTCCAAATTATTCATTATATATCGAATAATTGATTTAAATAATATTTTTAAATCAAAGTGTCACATACCACATTGAAATATTTGAATCATAAACCCCATAAAATTAAATAATTATCAAATGAAACATTTAACACCATTAATTTAAATAGATTAATGATATTATATATCAAATGGTAATTTCACCACAAAAAAATAAATAAGTGGTGAATAATTCATATCTCACATAAATAAAAATGAGATAAGAAAAACCCTTACTTTGAGCTTTTCTTTAGTTGAATGTGATTTAACCTCCTATATAATGGTTTAAATCATGTTATTAATGCATACTAGAAACATTTCCATATTTATGATATCATATATAATCCTCTTGTACAATCTTATCAGATGTTTCTTAATAATATTTCATTATTACCCTTGTTTCGGGTGTTAACTACTTCGTTTTCCTATGCATGTTTTTTCATGTAAGTATTGGTTCTTGTACATAGGATATAGTTCCATAATCTCCAAAATGATATTAATTTCATATATATTATATTTATTCATTATATATTTCTTATAATCATTTTTTAATGGTGGATATTTAAAATTAATTGCATCATGTTGTGGAGACGGTAGGTCGTACGTACGCACAAGCGACGATATCATTCCCTTAATGGTGAAAGGGTAAGGAACTGTATGGTATATTAATTTTTAAAAAATAAATATCATATAATATTTATTATATATAGATCTATTATTTCCATAATTATAACTATCCATGTAAATTGGTGATGAAAAACAAATTATAACATGGTGTGGAGATGGTAAGTTGTACGTACGCACGTGCGATGCTTTCATTTTTCTTAGGATGAATCAAATGTAGAATATTGTTGTCACATAATCATAATAACATATCAGTATATGAATTATAATTTATTTATTAATTTATCATGTAAAAAATATATTGATATGAATTGGAAGAAGAAACAAACTTGAAAGAGTCGATAAAGATGATTACCTCTTCTCTGGTGGACTTCCTTTAATATATTCTTAAGTGATCTAGGGTAGGTATTTTGAGAGGAAAAGGACATAAAGAACTTAAATAAGGACTTCTATAAGATAAAAGGGCAAGGTATGGTCGATCTATATGGCCCAATTGGTGTGAGGAAGTGAGGGAGGAGGTTCCCTTTTATAATTGAGGTGATAGGCACTTTCAGAAATCCACAAAATATTAAAATATAGTAAGTCTATTATAGATACAAAGACCTTAAAATGGACTATAAATTAATAGGGTAAGACATTATATATCATATATTATCCCCTTTGTGATTATTTAACATTTTCTATTTTTTTTAAATAATTTAATAAAATATTAATTCAATAAAATATCATTATTTTCAAATTTGATACAATTCATTTAATTTTACTTCAAATACATCAAGTCAAAGTGGGAATTAAAACATTATTCTTTAAAAAATCTCTAATATATCCTATAGATATATAAAATTCATTAGACATACTAAATCATCCCAAATATTTCAAAAGTAACACTTTTAAAATTAATTATTTTATTTTTCTGTTAATAAAATAAATATCATATTAGCATTGCAGAAGCATTTAAGGTAATTATATAATTTATAAAAATTTAATATAAATTTATATAGTGAAAATAGTTTCATTAATATAAAAATATACAAATATTTCCGTTTATATCTTGATTTTTTCCCTATGTGGACGCATAAAATATATTAAATATAAAGAGAGTGCGATTTTGTAACTATCTTTTATTTAAATAATATGCAAGTTATTTTAATGGAAAAATGTCCAGTAAATAACTAAAATTTTAAATTAAGATTATAAGGTTATAATATTTTTCATCTAATAATTTTTAGACATTTTTATGTCACATTCTTACCCTTATCATTTGGTTTTAACCCTTATTTAATCCCTTTAATTCTTATCGTGACAACATTGGTTTTTACTCTTTAAGGGTCAATATTGTTACTATAAAATGAAAAAGAACCATAAATGAATCATGGATGATATTTTGAAGCTTAAATAAACAATTCTGTGTAATTATAATTTTTTATAAATTTCATATCATTTAATAAAATATTATTTATTTTCAAATATCATTATTCTTTTTTTGACTTAAAAATATCAATAAAACAAGATATATTTGAACCAACTCTTTTAATACATCCCTCACATATCGAGGTAAAATATAAAATTCATGGATGAAATTTATTATTTTAAATTATATTTATTTTAATATTTTTAATATCATTTATTTGATATTTTCATTAATTAAACAATTAATACATCATCATTGTGAAAGCCTTTGAGTTAATTATTTACTTCCAAAAAATTAAAAATAAATTACCATGAGTAAAATAAACATATAAGATTTATAAATACTATTTATGTTCCTATATATCTCCTAGGTAACCAAATATTAAACTATTTAACTTGTTAAAAAAAGTATGACATCTTTTACTTTTCTTTAAAATAAAATACTATAAATGACTTAAAATCATCTAAGTGGCTCCAAAAACTCATAAAATTGGGCCGATGATGATTTTGTTCGAAATTAACTTGTCAAATAAATTTAGGATATTTGTTAAGGTAATTTTATAATATTTATAATATTATTTTTACCCTTAATTAGCCAGTTTTTCCTTAACTATGGTAATTAAAATTACTAAAGTTATTATTCATATTGGCCAAAAATAAAAGGGACCTATTTACTAAATTTGGAACATATGATTCAAAATATGGGATCCATTTTTCAAAATTCAAAACACTTATTTGGATATAATTAATTTAAAATTATTCTCGTAGATAAGGCATGAAAGTGAGTTTTTTAAGTGAAAATATTCAAAAGTTTGAAATGTTTTTTTATTTAAATAAAATATAAAAAATAATAAAATGAATTTAATTGAATTAATATATATATATATATATATATTATTGATCTAAATTTTTATTAAAACCAGTCTAAAATATATTTTATCATTATAAATTATTTAGATTAAAATTCGGTTTTCAATTAAAATATGGTATTTTTTACTATTCATCAAAAAATGAAACATATTAGAAAAATACCAAAATTTCAACCAAAGTAAATTTTTATATCCCAGTTTCAAAAAAAAATTATTTTTTCAAATATAATTTATAAAACTATCAAAATTTAATTTTAAAACAGGTGCACCATCAATATATGGAAAAATGACCTTTAGAAAAATACAGCTTTTATACATAAAAGTGGATCTATTTTTATATAATTTCTAAAAAACACATAAGTTTAATGTGTAAAAATTGATTGATCATTTAATATATATATATATATACAAATATATATATATTTCATAATGTGATTAATATTATTGATTCCCTTCAATTTAATAGCTAGTTTATAATAATATTTCATCATTTTTTTAAGTTGGGTGTTACGTGCAACTTAAGTTTTCGAAAAGATTAACTTTAAAAAGATATATACCATAAAATATTAGGGTGTTACAACTCTCTTGAAAAATTACAAATATAAAAAAATGTATTTCAGTAAGTCAAATCCTCAATGGGATGGTTATGTGTCCTCTTAAACCAGTGTATGAGGGATGTGTGTACACATATTGTCATGATCACCTATTTGAGTGTATGAGGATCCCATAACCTGGAACTATCATACCTCTTGGAAGATATACATGTTTCTCATTTGTGATTACTTTGATATATTCCACTGTTCTTAGCTTATTTTGCACATTCCTTAAGAATTTATATAATAAAATTTATATAAAAAAATTATTAATCCATTGTTTGAAATATTTCCATCAATTGAAATGTAAAGCATGATTTGTTTTAAATATTATTTTTTACTTCCATTCATGTTATTTTAAAATTTAAATATTTATTTGTTTAATTAGTTTTTTATATTATTATATACTCCTCAGTGATATCCTACTAGGATTTTGTCTCACACACTAACTGTGCCTTCTGGTGTTTGAAGATTATCTTCTGTCAGGTTCAAGAAAGGGGGAAGTGCCACTTAGAAGTGGTTCTTATGGTTTATCCTTGGGTCTTAGAGGGTTCTGTCTTGTTGGGACTTGGGTTATTATCTTTCACAGTTTTAGTACTTTGGGGTTGTACTTTGGGTTTACTTGCCTGTTTGACTTATGGTACTGTTCTCCCAGTGGAGTTTTTTTAGCATACTGAATTGTAACTATTTCTTCCATTGTTTGTGTGAAAAAACCATTCCCACCTTTATCTTATATGATTCTAGGTTTTATTTTCCAACTTATGGGGATCAGTAATTCCCATAGGGCTATGTCATATCCATTTTGGGTATTAGGGTACCATGTTATTTGGATCGGTTCATGACAAAGTGGTATCAGAGGTTCTGGTTAAGAAACTATCCTTGATGTTAATATGAAGTAGTGTAATCTTGTTGGATCTTGGAAGGTAGTTGTGATTGTGTTCCTAGATAAATATCATTATAATTAGCCTTAATTCACTAGGGGTGGTTTGAGAAATATGTCTTGAGGATTAGTTCTAGTCTTTTCCGTATTTTTGATTTAGATAGATTGAAATCTAAATCTTGTATATCAACCTGATGGGATTACTTTTCACTATTTCTCTTATTGAGTGTCGATCTAAGTATCCTTGCTGATGTATTAAATATTTTATGATGATTTTGTGTAGCATCATTCCTCTAAGAATACATTTTAATCAATTCTAAGAGGAAGATTCTAATGAACCGCAGTGATAAAATCCTCTCATGGACCCAGATTTAGTTGAAGTTGTTGTGTGTGTTGTCCAAGATCTGGGATAAGCACCTGAACCCATTACCATTTAATATCTAGTTGTGGAACCTCAAAGGGATGCTTTATGGAATCATTCTTAGTATTTTCTTCACAATAATCCTCTAGTGTTTCAAGGGTCAAATGATTCTCAAAAGGATGAGGATTGATTTAGGATCATTGATATTTTGTTTGAGTTCTTGGAAACAACAGATGAAATCAAGGTAAAATGTGCCAATTTTAAGCTAGATGGACCTTGTAGGATATAGTGGGACATGATGGTGATTGTAAATAATCATGATGTATTAGAGTGGAATGAATTTAAATCTATTTTCACTGACTGGTAATATCCAGAGTCGATGGTTTTGTCCAAGGATATAGAGTTTTTCAAACTCGAGCAGGCTGACAAGACCATGATAGAATATGCAAACCATTTTTCTGATCTTTTATAATTTTCACCTGAGATAGTGTTGAATAAGAAGATTAAAACTTGAAATTTTGATATGGGGATTTGATCTAATATTTTTTATTAGTTTTTCTTATTGAATCTCCCTTCTTATGCTAATGTGTTGGATAGGGCATTGATGGTTGAGATGGACCTGGCCAGTAATTCGGGGTTAAAGGGGGTTCTGTTTTCTCCCAATGGTAGATTTTTGGGTTCCTTTAAATGAAAGATGAAACTTGATGAATATTGTGGTGTTTATTGATAGTAGGGTTCATCTATACCTCCTATAGTTCTTGGAAAAGGCCCTCTGATTTTCCACTATTGTGGAAAGGTGGGACATTCGAAATGGGTTTGCACTAAGGCACCCAAGGTAAGTGGTTCTTTTGGATTATTAGGGATCTTTCAGAAGTTATGTAATATATATTATTCTATTCGTAGTGGAATGAGGTCATATGGGACTAAAAGTGCTGCAATGAAATCATATGCATCATGTAATAAGGGTTTCCAACCACAAGCATCTGAAACAAAGATTCTTCACATAGTGGAAGAGTCTCCAGAGGAAGCATATATGGGTCCAGAAACTGTGAGAGGTTCCATCACTATAACATCATCTTTATTGAATATTTTATTTTATAATGGTACATCTCATTCATTTATATCAACTCATGTTTTGAATCTATGAAATATTCCTACAAATCCTTTATCTTATGTGATCGATATTAATAAACCTCTGAGAATGAAGTGATATTAGGGTGTTCATTGTTTTACTTGTGTCTTCTCTTTATTAGATATCAAGATTTATTTGGATTTTCTAGTTCTCAACATGAAACCTCTCGACATCAAATTTAGTATGGATTCGTTAATTGTTAATATATCTTGAATTGGTTTCTATCTATGACCGGACTCCTTTACAGCACCTGATGGGGTTTGTCATACCTTTCAGGGAGAATGGGATCCAAGGTTGATCATATCTAGACCTTATTATCTAGTTTTGGGGAAATTATTATCAGTTTTCAATTTTTATTGGGAGGTAGAATCGTTAAGTGATGATCTCCCTCCAATTTTCATTGAGTTTCCCAGCGTTTTTCCTTCAGACTTCTCTTGTTTTCCAATGGTAATGGAGGTATAGTTTTCTATTCATTTAGTGTTTGGTCCTCAACTAGTATCTACTCCTTACAAAACTAGTTGAAATGAAATATTTGAAGACTCGGTTGTATGATCTTATAGAGAAAGGATTTATATGTTGAGTGTGTCACCTTGGGAGACTCTGGTTCTCTTTGATAAGAAAGTTTGTGGGTCACTTCACCTTTATATTGATTATAGAAATCGCAATTGAGTTACGATAAAGAAAAATTATGTGTTGCCACATATTGATGACCTTTTTGAAAAGTTGAAAAGAGAGAAGTGGTTCTCAAAGATAGATCTTCGATCTGGTTATCACTGCTTGAGAATAAACTAATCTAACATTCATAAAACCAACTTTTAGAGAAGTTATAGCCATTATGAGTACCTTGTCATGCCATTCGGTCTAACCAATGATCTGATAATATTTATGGATTTAGTGAATAGTATTTTCCATGATTATATTGATATGTTTGTGTTTGTATTTGTAGATGATATCCTTATTTACTCTAAGTTTGGGGAGGATCATATACATCATTTGAGAGCATTTTTGGAATTATTGAAAAATCTTCAACTTTATTCTGAGATTTTTAAATGTAATTTCTGGATTTGGGAAGTCAATTTCATGGGAAATGTGGTGTCAGAACATGGTATCTCATTTGATCCTGAGAAGTTGAAAGTTGTTATGACATGGGAACAACCACGAAATTTTTTTGAGATTCAGAGATTCTTGGGTTTAGTAGGATATTAGAACCAGTTTTTAAAGGATTTCTCAAATTTTTATTCTTTGATGAATACTCTAACTTGAAAGGGGGTAAACTTATCTTGGTATGAGAAATGTTAATGTTCTTTTTTTGAGCTAAAATGTATTTTTACAACTGTGTCAGAGTTAACTCTTCTAGATTCTAGGAAGCGCTATGTGGTCTTCTGTGACACATCGGGTTCAGGTTTGGGTTGTGTTCTTATGCAGGGGGTCATATTGTTGCCTATGGATCTTGGCATCTTAGGCCACATGATAAGAATTATCCAACCAATGACCTTGAACTCGTAGCTACGGTGCGTGTACTTGAGATTTAGCAGCATCACGTTTTTGGAGACAGGTTTACCATTTATTCTGACCATAAGAGATTGATTTATATATTATCTCAAAAATAATTGAATCTATTCCAAAGGAATTGGGTGGAATACCTACAATATTTTTACTTTGACATTGTCTATACCTTTGGGAAAGGGAATATCATCGTTGATGCTTTGAGTAGGAAACCTTTGACCCAGGTCGTGAAAGAATCATCAGAAGAGTGGAACTTGATGGATCTTTTTTCAACATTCTATAAAGGAGTCTAGGAATATCTAGTTGAGGTTTCCTTGGCTAGTTTTCAGTTGAACTCTTCTCTTATTTAGATGATTATTCAAGAAAAATAGCTTGATGATGAATCCTACAGCATTAGGAACTCTCTTTATGGTGGGGAGATAATTTTTGGGTGTTCATTACCTATAAAGAGTATTCTTTATTTCTAAAATCAATACATAGTACCTTTTCCTATGAGAAAATACATTATGGGATATTTCCATAATTCCCAATGGGAACTTCACCTAGGAAATATTAATATGTTCTTTGAAATGTAGAAATGATTCTAGTGGAGAAGTATGAGATGGGGCATTGCAGATTTTGACTCTCATTGTTATACATGCAAACTAGTCAAGACTGATCACCATAGACCTTTAGGTTGTTTTCAGCCACATTCAGTCCTGACTTGTAAGTGGGGTGATATCTCTATAGAATTTTTGGGTTGGGCTTCCACATACCCATAAATATATGTTTAGTTGGTTGAAGATTAGTGAAATTTCCTTTGTTAGACCGATATTGGTTCAAGATATGATAGCAAATATTCACTTGATTCATCATATAATGTTGATATAACAGATCTAGTTTAATTATTATTGTAATATTCACAGCAGACCATTGGAATTTTCAGTTCATGGTCTGGTGTTCTTGAAAGTTTCACCTCATTTAGTTCATTGGTGGATTGGGAGGAAAGGGGGACTTTTTCCTCATTTTTGTTGGACATTTTGAGTTTATTGAGAATATGAGGAAAGTTCCATATCATTTAAAACATCCACCGTAGATGATGTTGATACATAATTTGTTACACCAATCATAGTTCTGAAAGTATCTTTTTTATCTATCTCATGTTTTGAGCTAGAGGAATCATGATATCTAGCCAAATTTATCCATGACTGAGCATCCATTAAAGATAGTTAATTATAAAACCAAGGTACTTTTTGGGAGGAGTATACCTTCATTTCAAGTGTTATGGAAGCATGGTTTGGATACTCCTGATATGTGGGAGAGCGAGGCACTGGTGAGAGAGTAATGGCCTTATCTTTTTGACATCAAAACTTCCTAATAGAATTTATAGGGGTAGAAAGTTTCTATGGAGGAGAGGTTGTAACATCATTTAACTATTTTAGGGCACTTCTCAACCCTTATTTTGATCATTCTTTTTTGGGATCATTTAGGGGCGCTTAGAGAGAAATTTTGAATATTTTAGAAGGTTCTTGGGTTATGAACAGTTGGCACACGGTTTTCCCAAAATGTGTGCCCTACAAGTGAAAACCACAAAAACCCATAGAGTGGGGGTTTTCATGGTTGGAACATGGTTTTAAAAACTATTTCCCCACTTATTAGAAATGATGCACCCCTTTAGAGTGGTGCACAGTTAGGGTGAATGGTTTGACAAACCGTGCGACCCTACTCATCTAAACATGCGCGCGAGATTTAATTATTTTGAAAATTGTTTTAAAATTATTTTAACTCTATTTTGGACCCAAACTCAGCCCTAAATGGGATGTATCATTATACAAGGTTTAGGTGGCTCTTAAGGACTCATTTGGCTCCTCCAAACCCCTTTTTAAGTGGATTGAAGCAAGTTGATATTCATTCGATCTCTCCCTAGTAAGAGTTCTTATCTCGTTCTTTATCTCCCACTATATTCCTATCTTATTCAGAAGTTTTGATAGATATTTTTGTTTTTAGATGATATAAACTACATTTATTTAGATATTGAATCTAGTTTTGATTCTCATATCTCTATTATCGATGTTCGTCAATGGATTTTCCTGTTGTGAGTGTTCTGAGACATGATCTCGTTGTTTCAGTAGGTGGTTCCATTTAATATTGACCAATTAATTTAAACCTAAATTTATTGATTTAAATTAAATTTATTTCAATCGGATTATAAAAAAAAACCCAATTCATATAGAATTGGGATTTGAATTTTCTTTGGCATGATATTTGGGGAAAATTCCCAATTCCAATGAATTAGGGTGTGATTTTGGAATTTGATGGAAATTATGAAATTAAATTGCGTATTTAAATTTTTAAATTTATTTGTGAAATTGACTTCAAATCTATATTTGATAAAATTGGATTAAATTGTTTTGATTAGAACTGTGGTTATTTGTTTCCTAAAAAGTCATAAATTGATTAAAAACTCATTTTGGTTTTTATATGTAAATTGGCAGATTTAAATGGGTTAATTTTATTTTGAACATTTTTTAGATAAATTTACCATTATTTATTGTGGTTTTAGAACATGAAATCCTAGGTAGTTAGTTAGTTATTTGGTACAAAAGTCTATTTATGCTTTACAACTCTAAAAAACATAGTGCAGCAGGTCACATCCCCAATATGATGGTGATGAGTTCTCCTTGACCAGTTTCTAAGGGACATGTGTAAACATATTTCTATGATCACATATTCAAGTGTGTGAGGATCCCATAACCTAGAACTATCATACCTCTTGGAAGATGAACATGTTGCATGTTTGTAATTATTTTGATATATTCCATTGTTTTTAAATTGTTTTACACATTCCTTGTGAATTTATATAACCTATTTTATATAAAAAGTATTATTAATCCATTTTTTAAAATACATACATCAATTGAAATGTAAATCAAGATTGTTTTTAAATATTATCTTTTACCGCCATGACTATTTATTTAAAATTGAAATCTTTATTTGGTTAATTAATGTGAAATATTATTATGGAATCCTTGGTGAGACCCTAGTGGTCTTTTATCTCACGCCCTACCTGTGCCTTTGGGTGTTTGAATATTATCTTCTTCTAGGTTCAAGCAAGGAGAAAGTGCCACTTTGAGGTTGTTCTTTTTATTGATCCTTGAGACTTTGAGAGTTGTTTATTTTTTAGACTTGGATTGTTATCTTTCAGATTTATGGTAATTTTTTGTTGTAATTTGGGTTTATATGGATGTTTGACTTCATGAACTGTTCTTCTTGTGGAGTTTTCTTTTGAGCATACGGACTTTTAACTATATATTCCATTGATTATATGAAAAAATTATTCCACCTTTATCTTGTATGATTCCAAGTGTTATTCACCAACTCATGGGGATCAGAAATGCCCTTCGGGCCATGTCAGAGCTGGATTTGGTGTCAGGGTACCCAGGTATTTGGGTTGGTTCATGCCAAAGTGGTATAAGAGGTGCAGGTTAAGCATATTGCATTGATTTCAGTATACATTTTTGTAATATTGTTGAGACATAGGAGGTAGTTTCATTTGACTTCCTAGACGTATCTCACCACAATAAATCTTAACTCACCAGGCGTGGTCTGGGAAAGTCATCTTGAGGATTAGTTATAGTATTTTCTGTAGTTTTATTTGGATAGATTAAAATACAAATCTTTTTTATCTATATGATGGGATTAATTTTCTATGTTTCTCTTATTGAGTGTTGATTTAAGTATCCTTTTTTATTTATTCAATATTGTTTGATGATGTTTTTTAGCATTATTCCTCATAGAAGATGTGTGAATCAGATCCAGGAGGAAGCAGATGATGAACTATAGTGAGAAAATCCTCTAATGTCCCCAAATATGGTTGAATTTTTTGTGTTGTAATGTCCAAGCTATAGGACACGAACTTGTACCCATTCTCGTTCAGTCTCTAGTTGTGTAACCTTAGAGGGATTTTTTATTGAATCATGCTATGGAGTTCCTTTTCCAGAAGCCTCCAGCATTATAAGGCTCAAATGATCCTCAAAAGGATAAGTATTGGTTGAGGAACATTGATATTCAGTATGAGTTCTTAGAAACGCATGATGAAATCAAGGTGAAATGTGCCACCTTAAAGATAGAGGGACCTAGCAGTAGATGGTGGGAAATAATGGTGGCAGAGAATAAACATTAGGGATTAGATTGTAAGGAAATTAATTATATTTTCACTGACCATTTCTATACAAATTCTATGGATTTTTCCAAATCTATATTTTTTTTCAAACTCAAGCAAGCTGATAGGAGCCTGACAGAATATACAAACTATTTTTCTAAGATTGTGCAGTTTACACCTGAGATAGTATTGAAAGAGAAAATTAATACTTAATAGTTTGATGTGGTACTTCAATCTGATGTTTTTTAGGTTTTCTCACTAAAGATCCCTTTTTATTTTGATGTTTTTTATAGAGCATTGATTGTTGAGATGGACCTAGCTGGTAAGTTAGGGTTTAGAGGAGTTCCCTTTTCTCCTAGTAGAAATTCAGTGAGTTCCTTTAAAAGAAAGAGAAAGTGTGATGACTCTTATGGTGGTTCTCAATAGTAGGGTTTTTTTATACCTCCTGCAATCCATGGAATAAGCCCTTTAATTTTCTAATAGTTTGGAAAGATAGGGCATTCAAAATGGGTTTTCATTGAGGTACCCAGGGTATACGGTTCTTGTGGACACTCAGGTCACTTGTAGAAGCTTTTTTATATCTATTCTACCCACCGTAGTGTCATGAGATCTTATACACCTAAAATTACTATGTTTAAATTAGATGCTTCAAAGACTAAGGAGTTCTAGTCATAGATATCCAGAATGAAGATTCTTCACATAGTTCAAGAGTCTCTAGAGGAAGAAGATATGATTCCAATATATATGAGAGGTACCATCACTATAGCTTCATCATTAGTAAATAATTTATTTGATACAGGCGCATCTCATTCATTTATATAAACCCATGTTCTGAACCTACTAAATATTTCTATGGAGCTTTTATCTTATGTGATGGGTATTACTACACCCCTTAAAATGAAGAGAGGGTGGGGTCTTCATTGTCCTCCCTGTGTCTTTTCGTTATTAGATGTCAATATTTCTTATTAGTTTTTTTTTTTGAAATGAAACCTCTTGATGGAATAGTTTGGAAGGATTTTCTAATTTCTAATAAATCCTAAATTTAATGCAATTTACGGCGGGTCTCCATTACATAAACATATGGTATTTGTTATACCTTTCAAAAATAATGAGACCTAATGTAGAGTATTTTCAAGACTTCTTATCCATATGTTTATAAAGTAATATTAGTGTTCTCTTTTCATCCTGTGTTATAATCCTTAAGTGATGATCCCCCTCCATTTTTTATTGATTTTCCTGATGTTTTTCATTTATAATTCTCTAGTTTACCACTGATAAAGGAGGTAGATTTTTCTATTGATTTAGTTTATGGTACTCAACTATTATCTATTCCTTATTACTTCTTGGAACCAGCTAAAATGAAAGAGATAAAGACACAGTTGGATGATTTGATAGAGAAATTATTTATATACCCAAGTGTGTGGCCTTGGGTGGCACCAGTTATCATTTCTAAGAAATTTGATTGGTTATTTCTCATTTTTGTTGATTATCAAAAATAGAATCAAGTTATGATAAAGAAAAAATATCCATTTACATGGATTGATGACCTATTTGACCAGTTTAAAGGGGAGAAGTGGTTCTAAAAGATTGATCTTTGATCTAGTTATCATTAGTTGAGAATAAAAGTATATGAAATTTAGAAAAAATCCTTTCAAAGTAGGTATGTCCATTATGATTACCTTGTCAGTTCATTTGGTCTAACCAATTCTTTTATAGTCTTTATGGATTTAATGAACAGGATTTTCCATGAGTATCTCGATATGTTTTTGGTTTTCTTTTTGGATGAAATAATTTTTTACTCTAAGTCTAAGGAGGATCATGTGCATCATTTGAGATCGGTTCTTGAATTGTTGATAATTCACTGAATTTTTTCCAATATTTCAAAATGTAATTTCTAGATTATTGAAGTGATGTTTTTGGAACACATGGTGTCAGAACATGGTATCTCAGTCGATCCTGAGAAGTTTAAATTTTTTATGACATGGAAAAACCATTAAATGTATTTTAGATTCATATATTCTTGGGTTTAGCTGGATATTATCACCATTTTTAAAAGTATTTATCAAAGTTTTATTCTCCAATGACTACTCTAACTTGTAAGTGAGTAATGTTTTCCTGGGATGAGAAATGTCATATCTCTTTTTTTGAACTAAAACTTCCTTCGACAACTGCATCAGTGTTGACTTTTATAGAGGTCGGGTAGGGCTATGTGGTCTTCTATGAGACATCAGTTTTGGGTTTGGTCTATGTTCTTATTCATGGTGATCACATCATTGCTTATGAATCTCAGTGACTTAATCCACATGAGAATAATTTTATGACCCATTACCTGGAACTCAAAGTTGTGATTCATGAACTTAAGATTTGGCAGCATTAATTTTTTATATAAATGTGTAGCATGTATTATGACCACAAAATATTGAGTTATATATTCTCTAAAAAATATTTTTATCTCTTCTAGAGGCATGGGGTGTAATACCTTCAATCTTTTGACTTTGACATCGCATATACCCTAGGGAAAGGGAATTTTGTCAATGACACTTTAAGCATGAAAATTATAACCTGGTCCCCGAAATAATCATCGGGATTGGAAATTGAAGGTTTTTTTTCATAGTTTCTTGTAGGGGTTTGAGAATCTACGGATGAGGTTTCCTTGGCCAGTGTTTAGTTGACCTCTTCTCTTCTTGAGATTATTCTTCGAGAACAACATATTTATGGTTAATTCTAAAGAATTAGGAACTCTATTTCTGGTGGGAAGACCATTGAAGAGTGGTCATTCTCCATAGATGTTATTCTATGTCTTTATAACTGGTATGTAATAACTTCTCCTATGAGAAAAGTTGTTTTGGGGGATTTCCATAATTCTTAGTGGACAGTGAAACCAAGAACCATAATGATGTTCTATGACATGAAATGATGATTTTTGTGTCCAGCTATGAAATGGGGAATTATTAATTTTGTCTCTTATTTTTATATGTGTCAAAAGTTCAAGGCTAAGCACCAAAGACCTTTAGGTTTTCTTTAGCCACTTCTAGTTCTAACATGGAGGTGGGATGAGATCTCTATAGACTTTTTGGTTGGGTTTCCACGTAGCTAGAGAAAGAAAAATGTGATATGGGTTGTGATTTATAGGCTGAATAAATTAGCTCACTTTATACCCATTTGTGATACAACCAAAGTTGAGAAGTTGGTAAATCTATATATAAAAGATATTGTTCATTTTCATGGAGTTCCATATACTATAGTCTCTGATAGAGATCCCCAATTTACTTATTTCCTTTAGAGAGGCCTTCAAGATGCATTAATATCTCAGGTTTGTTTGTGTAAAGTGTACCATCTGTTGTCGGATGGACAGACAAAAAGATATATATATATTCTTGAGGATATTTTTCATGTTTGTGTTCTTGACTTTAGTGGGGCTAAGGATGAAAATTTGGGACTAGTTGATTTTTTTATAACAATAGTTACCAGTATATGATTAGGATGGATCCTTTTGAGGCCTTATATGTTCATCCTTGTAAATATTAATTGTGTTGGTTGAATATCGGTGAAAGTTATTTGGTTTGATCGAGATTTTATCAAGAGATATCATAAAAGATTCATTTTATTCATTAGATAATGTTGACGGAACATAGCTGGTATAACTCTTATGTTGATCATCATAGTAGACCATTGGAATTTTTATTTGGTGATCATTTGTTCTTAAAATTTCCACCTCTTTTAGGTCAAATATTGTTGGAGAGGAAAGGGAAACTTGCTCCTCATTTTGTGAAACCTTTTGAGGTAGTTGATTAAGTAGGGAAAGTGGATTATCTTTCAGCACTTTCACTACAGTTGACATTGATACACAATTGTTTCCATGTATTGTAGATCTGAAAGTGTCTTTCTGGTTCATCTCATGTTCTGAGTTGGAGGGATCTTGATGTCAAGCCTAATTTATCCATCACTGAATATCTAGTCAGGATATTTGATTCTGAAACCAAGGTACTTTTGGGGAGGATGATACCTTTGGTTTGAGTGCTATGGAAGGATAGATCTAATACTCATGAGACGTGGGAGATAGAGGAATTAATGAGAGAGTAGTAGCCTTATCTTTTGATAGGGAAGCTTCTTAACAGGATTTCTAGGGACATAATGTTTCTATGTTGGGGAGTTTGTAATATCCTATTACTATTTTTAGGTATTCCTCAACCCCTATTTTGATCATTCATTGGTTGGGGATCATTTAGGTGTGCTTCAAGATAAATTTTTAAAATTTTGAAAGGCTCTTGGGTTGGGTACGGTTTATCCAAACCATGCACCCTTCTAGTGAAATCCATAAAAACCTATGAAGTGATGTTCTGCACTATTGGCTCACAATTGGAAAATAATCACCCACCTAGTATAAATTGTACACCCCTTTATTGGGGTTCATGGTTAGGGTGCACGGTTTAACAAACTGTATGGCCTTGCCTATCTAACTATGCGTGCGGGGTTTAATTCTTCTGTAAATTGTTTTAAAATTTACCAAACCCTATTTTAGACCGCCACCTCACCTAACTGGGGATATATAGTTTTAAAAGGTTGAGAGGGCTCTCAAGGACCCATTTTTCTCCTTTAAACCCCTTATAAAGTGGATCAAAGCAAGGAGAACATCATTCGATCTCTCCCCAATAAGAGTTATTATAATATTATTTATCTCCTGCTATCTTAATATATCTACCTTAGGGTTTAATAGATCTCTATATTGTTAGAGGATCTAATCTCTATTGTTTTATATCTTCAATCTATGTTTTATTCTCGGATCTCCATTACCAACATTCTTCATTGGAGTTTCCCATTTTAGGTTTTATGAGATGTGATCTCTTTGTTTCGGTAGGTGGTTCCTTTAAATATTGTCCCATTGATTTAACTATAAATTTATTGATTTCATTTAAATTTATTTCAATTGGATTACTAAAAAACAATTCACATCGAATTGGGATTTGAATTTTCTTTGGTGTGATATTTAGGGAAAACTCCATATTCCAATAAATTGGGGTGTGATTGTGAAATTAAATTGGGGAATTAAATTTTGAAATTGATTTCAATTTTTTTTTAGAAAAATGGATTAATTTTTTATAAGAACCATCATTGGTTTTATACTAAAAAATAAATGAATTGATTAAAAACATTTTTTAGTTTTTAAATGGAAATTGGAAGATTGAAATAGTTGATTTTATTTTGAATAGTTTTGAGATAAATTGCCCATTATTGATTATTTTTTGATCTCATGAAATCCAAGGTATTAAGTGAGTTATTTGGGATAACACTATATTGACACTTTACAACTCTAATAGAATATAGTGTAGCAAGTCACATCCACAATGGTATGGTGATGAGTCCTATTTGACCAGTGTCTGAGGGATGTGTGTACACATATTTCTATGATCACCTATTTGAGTGTGTGAGGATCCCATATCCTGTAATGATCATACCTATTAGAAGATAACTATATTTATTTTTTGTTATTATTTTGATATATTCCAATATTTTTAAACTATCTTACACATTCCTTGTGAATTTATATAAATTATTTATATAAAAACTGTTTATTCAGCCATTGTTTGAAATATGTCCATCAATTGAAATGTAAATAATGAATTGCTTCAAATATAATTGTTTACTTCCATGCATGTTTATTTAAAATTTAAAGTTTTATTTTGTTAATTAAGGTGGAATCTTATTATGGAATACTTGGTGAGAACCTACTGGTATTTTATCCCACACCCAACCTGTGCCTTCGGGTGTTTTTAGATTATCTTCTGTCAGGTTTAAGCGAGTGGAATGTGCCACTTGGAGGTGAATTTTATTATTGAACAATAATAATTGGATAGGTTTTTATTGTTGGGACTTGGTTTTTTAGCTTTCAGATTTTTGGTACTTTATGTTTTTACTATGGGTTTATATACCTGTTTGAATTCTATTATTGTTCTCCCTATAGAGTATTCTTTTTATCATATTGACTTTCAATGGTTTATTCCACTGTTTATGTGGAAAACCCATTCCTGCCTTTATCTTGTATGATGCTAGGTGCTATTCACCCACCTGTGGGGATCAGGAATTCATTTTGGGCCACTTCATAATAGTCTCTAGTATTAGGGTACCAGGGTATTTAGGCCTATTCATGAAAAAAATGTTATCTGAGGTGTAGGTTAAGAATCCTTCCTTGATGTTAATTTGAATTTGTGTAATATTTTTAGGACTTAGAAGGTAGTTACGATTGATTTCCCAACCATCTCTCACCACAATGAGACTTAAGTCACCATGGGTGGTTTGGTAAATACTTCTTGAGGATTATTTCTAGTATTTTCTTTTATTTTTATTTGGATAGATTGAAATCCAAATCTTGTTTATCTATCTTAAGGGATTAATTTTCCTTGTTGATCTTGTTGAGTGTCAATATGAGTATCCTTTCTTATGTCTTCAATGTTGTATGTTGATTTTGTGTAGCATCATTCCTCTGAGAAAATGTTTGAATCAGATCCAGGAAGAAGTTTTTGATGAACCATAGTGATTAAATCCTCATGTGGGCCTAAATTTGGTTGAAGTTGTTGTACGTTCTATCCATGCTCTGGGATGAGCACCTATACCCATTCCCATTAAGGATCCATAAATTGAACCTCAGAGGCATGTTTTACGAAATCATGCTCAAAAGTTCCTTCTCCAAAATCCTCCAATGTTTCAAGTCTCAAACGATCCTCAAAAGGATGGGGATTTGTTGAGGAGAATTGATATTTTTTTGAGCTCTTGGAAATGCTTAATGAAATCAAGGTAAAATGATCCACCTTCAAGATAAAGTTACTTAGTAGGAGACAGTGGGATATGATGGTCACAGTAAAGAAACATCTTATATTGGAAGGAATTTGAAGATCATTTCACTAACCAGTTCTATCTAGAGTCGATGGTGTTGTCCAAGGCTATAGAGTTTTTCAAACTTGAGCAGGAAGAAAATACCGTGACAGAATATATAAACCATTTTATTAAGCTTGTGTAGTTTTTACCTAAGATAGTATCAAATTAAAATATGAATACTTGGAAGTTCAATACGGGACATCGATATGATATTTTTTCTTAGGTTTGCTTATTGAAGATCCCTTATTATGTTGATGTGATGGAAAGAGTGTTGATGGTTGATATGGATCTGGCAGGTAATCCAGGGTTGAAAATAGTTCCTTTTTCTCCCAAATGAAGTGTCATGAGTTACTTTAAGGTAAATAGAAATCATGATAACTCTTATTGTGTTTATCAACTAAATGGTTCTTCTAAACCTCCTATAGTTCCTGGAAGATACCCTTTGATTTGCTACGAGTGTGGAAAATCCAGGGTATTCAAAATGGGTTTTCACTGAGGTACCCAAGGTATGTGGTTCTTCTGGATACTCAGGTCACTTTCAAAAGTTCAATCAAATCTATTCTTCTCCTTGTAGTATCACATGATCATCTGCTCATAAAAGCACTGGGGTGAAATTATATTTTTCTAGGACTAAGGAGTTTCAACCATAGGCATCTGGAGTGAAGCTTCTTGAAGTGGTGGAAGAGTCTCACAAAGGAATCAGATATGGGTCCAATGACTATGAGAGGTACCATCACTATATATTTCTCATTAGTGACTGCTTTATTTGATACTGGTCCATATCATTCATTTATATCAACCTGTGTTGTGATTATACTAAATATTCCTACATAGATTTTATCTTATGTGATGGATATTACCACACCCCTCGAAAAAAAGAGAGAGTTGAGTCTTCATTGTCCTATTTGTGTGTTCTCTTTATCATATATTGAGCTTGTTTGGGATTTTCTAGTTCTCAAAATGAAACCTCTTGATGTCATATTTAGGATGGATTAGATAATTGATAAAAAAAAGTCCTAATTTGACTTCTATCTATAGTGGGTCTCCTTTACTACACCTGATGGGTTTTTCCATACCTTTCATGGAGAATGTGACCCATGGTCGAGTGGAGAAAGTCCTTATCCAGAGCTGGGTAAAGTAATATCATTGTTCACTTTTATTATGATGTGAAAATATTTGAGTGATGATCTCCCTCTAGTTTTCAATAAGTTTCCTAATGTTTTTCCTTCAGAATTCTCTGGTTTTCCACCGGTAAGGGTGGTATAGTTTTCTATTGATTTAGTTCCTAGAACTAAACTAGTATCTATTCCTTATTACCACATGGAACCAGATGAAATGAAAGATTTGAAGACTCAATTGGATGATCTATTAGAGAAAGGATTTATAATCCCGAGTGTGTCACCTTTGGCAAGGCTAGTTTTATTTGCTAAGAAAGATTATGAGTAACTTCACCTTGGTGTTGATTACTAAAAACTCAATCGAGTTATAACAAAGAATAAGTATTTTTTGTCATTAATTGATAACCTATTTGACTTTTTTAAAAGAGAAAATTGGTTTTCAAATATTGATATTTTATCTGGTTATCAACAGTTGATAATAAAAGAGTCTATGGTTCAGAAAACCACCTTTTGGAGCAGGTATTTCCATTATGAGTACCTTTTCATGCCATTTTTTCTAACCAATTCTATTAAATAATTTATAGACATAATGAAAATGATTTTCTATGAGTATCTTGATACGTTCATGGTTTTCTTTTTGGATTACATCCTTGTTCACTCTAAGCCCAAGGATAATCATATGTGTCACCTGAGAGTGCTTCTTGAATTGTTTATAAATCACAGATTTTATGAAAAGCTTATGAAATGTAATTTATAGATTTTGGAAGTGAAGTTCTTAGGAAATGTGGTGTTATAACATGGTATCTCAGTAAATCTTGAGAAGCTGAAAGTCATTATGACATGGTAACAACCACAAAATGTTTTTAAGATTTAGAGATTCATGGGTTTAGCTGGATATTATCATCGGTTTGTAAAGGATTTCTCAAATTTGGATTCTTAAATGACTTCTCTAACTTGTAAGGGAGTAATTTTTTCTTGGTTTGAGAAATTTTGGAGTTATTTCATTATGTTGAAACAAATTTTGACAAATTCATCGGTGTTGAATCTTCTAGATATTGGGAAGGGTTATGTGGTCCTATGTGACTCATTAGGTTCAGGTTTGGGATTTGTTCTTATACAGGTTGATCATGTCATTTCCTATGGCTCTCTAAATCTTAGGCCACATTGAGAAGAATTATCTGATTGATGACCATGACCTCACAATTTTGATGCATGAATTTAATAGTTGGTGGTATTATCTTTTTATATAAAGGTTTACTATGTATTATGACTACAAGAGTTTCATTTATATATTCTCTCAAAACTATTTGAATCTCCACCATAGGTATTGGGTGGAATACCTATAATCTTTTGACATTGACATCGCCTATACCCTATGTAAATGGAGTGACTTTACTAATGATTTGAGAAGAAAACTTATAACCTAGGACATGAAAGAATCATCAAAAGAGTGGAACCTGATGGATCTTTTTGCATAGTTTCTTATAGGAGTCTGGGTATATAGGGTTGAGGTCTCCTTGGATAGAGTTTAGTTTACCTCCTATATTATTGAGATGATTCATCAGGAACAACATCTTGATGATGAATTTCATATCATTAGAAACTCTATTTATGGTGTGGATACCATTACTGAGTGGCCATTCTCAAAGCAGGGTGTTCTATGTTTCTAGAACTGGTACATAGTACTTTGACCTTTGAGAAAATATATTATGGGGTATTTCTATAATTCCTAGTGGGTTGTGCACGCAAGAACCATGAATATTTTCTATGACATGCAATGATGATTCTGGTGACAAGGTTTGAGACAGGGCATTGTTGATTTTGTCTCTCATTGTTATATGTGCCAACAGGTTAAGGCCGACCACCATAGACCTTCAAGTTTGCTTCTTCCACTTCCATTCCTAACTTAGAAGTGGATTGATATCTCTATGGACTTTGTGGTTGGGTTTATGCATGCTCGGAAAAGAAGAATGTGATATGGTTTTTGATCAATAGGCTGACCAAATCAGATCAATTTATACCCATTTCTGATACAACCAAATTTGAAGAGTTGGGAAATCTCTATATGAAATAGATTGTTCATTTTCACAAAGTTACATATACTTTAGTCTCTAATAAATATCATTGTTTTAGTTATTATCTTTGGAGAGTCTTTTAGGAGGCACTAGGATCTCAAGTTTGTTTGAGTAAGACATACCATTCATAATCAGATGGACAGATAGAAAGAGATATACATATTCTTGAGGATACGTTTTTTGAATGTTCTCTTGACCTTAGTGTGTCTTGGGATGACCATTTGGTACATGTTGAGTTTGTTATAAAAATAGTTACAAATCCTTGATTGGGATGGATCCTTTTGATCCCTTATATGGTTGGCCATGTAAATCTCTGTTATGTTGGTCGGAGATTGGTGAATGTTTTGTGGTTGGACCAAGCTTGGTTCAAGGGAAGACAATAAAGATTTAGTTGATTCATTATATAATTTTGATTACACATAGTCGATATAAGTCTTATGTTGATCATCTCTATAGACTATTGGAATTTTCAGTTGGTGATTCGGTGTTCTTGAAAGTTTCACCCTATTTAGGTCATCGGCAGCTTAGGAGACATTGGAAACTTGTACCTCATTTTTTTAGACCATTTTAGGTTTTTTAGAAGGTGGTTAAAGTGGATTATTGTTTAGTACTTCCTCTACATCTGACATTAATACATAATGTGTTCTATGTTTCACAACTCTGAAAGTATCTTTTTGATCCATCTCATGTTATGAAAGTGAGGGATCTTTATTTTTAACCTAGTTTATATGTCACTAAGCATCCAGTCAAGATAGTTGATTCTGAAACCAAAGTACTTTGTGGTAGAATGATACCTTTGGTTCGAGTTCTATGGAATTGTATTTCTGATACTCATGAGACATAGGAGAGATAGGCACTGGTGAAAGAGTATTGGCCTTATATTTTTCACATAGAAGCTTCTTAACAAGATTTATGGGGACATAAAGTTTCTATAGTGGGGATTTTGTAACATAATATTACTATTTTTAGTTAATCCTCAATCCCTCTTTTGATCATACTTTGGTTGGGGATCATTTAGGGGTCCTTTGAGTGAAATTTTGAAAATTTTGGAGGGATCTTGGGCTATGCATGGTTGGCACACTATTTTTCAAAAATGTGCACCATGTTAGTGAAAAACCATGAAAACCCAGGCAATGATGGTTTTCACAATTGGAACATGTTTTGAAACAACATGTACCCAACTAGTATAAACCCCTCACCCCTTTAGAGGGCCACACAGTTTGAAAACCTGTGTGTCCCTTCCCAGCTGACTGTACATATGGGATTTAATTATTCTGATTTTTTTAAATTCCTTGAACCCTATTTTAGACCCCCCCCCTCTCAACACTAACTCAAGATATCTCATTTTACAAGATTTATAGGGATCTCAAGGACCCATTTTATCTCCTCCAAACCCCGTCTGAAGTGGATCTAAGAAATGATAACATCGTTCGATCTCTCCCTAGTGAGAGTTCTTCTCCTGTTTTTTATCTCTCACTCTCCTTATCTGTAATCCTTACGGTTTGATAGATCTACATGTTGTTGGAGTATCTAATCTATATTTATTTAGATCTTGAATCTAGGTTTGATTCTCGAATCTCTGTTGTTGACATTCTTCGATGGAGTTTCTCATTACAGGCGTTGTGAGAAATGATCTCTTTATTTCATTAGGTGGTTCCATTTAAGATTGGACAATTGATTTAACCCTAAATTTCTAGATATAAATTAAATTTATTTCAATTAGATTATGAAAAAACCAATTCACATCATATTGGTATTTCAATTTTACATGGAATGAGATTTTAGGGAAACCCCCAATTCCAATGAATTGGGGTTTGATTGTGGAATTTGATGGAAATTGTGAAATTAAATTGTGGAATTAAATTTTCAAATTGATTTTCAAAATTGATTTCAAATATGTATTTGAGAAAAATGGATTATATTTTTTTGATAAGAGCCTTAGTTGGTTTTATCCTGAAAAAATGCATTAATTGATTAAAAACATATTTTGGTTTTAATTGGAAATTGTAAGATTAAAATGGTTTAATTGTATTATGAACAGTTTTGAGATAAATTTTCAATTATTTATTGTTATTAGATAACATAAAATCCTAGGAAGTTAGTGATTTATTTATTAAAACACTCTATTGAAGCTTTACAACACTAAAAAACATAGTGCAGTAGATTGCATCCCCAATGGGATGGTAATGAGTCCACTTTGACCAGTGTATGAGGGACGTGTGTACATCATCATCATTAAATTTTTATTATTTAGGATAGAAGAACCACAAAACATGACTAAATACATGGCCAAAAAAACAAAGTCCTAGGGATTATTGAATTAATGGAGCCATTGATGGTCCCCTATCATTAGGTTAACCCCCTATGGACCCAGTTGAAGAGTGTCTGAGGAGCATATGATGTTGGAACCCTGTTCGGACACCACCATGGAGGCTATATTTTTAGAAACCTTATTTCCCTAATGTCATTTGTGGACCACCTGTATTTCATTATTGTTGATGACGGATTTACATCTTCTAATGATATATGTGATCAACCATGGAGTGTAGGTTTTACCGTGCAAGGAATCATGGATGATATTGGAGTCGGTTTCCACCTGATTGATATATATCTCCTTATGGAAAAATAAACTCATCCCCATATACATCACTTTGGTCTCAAACTGGATAAATTTCCCTCTCCCATATAAAATATTAAAGGAAATCTGGACACTTCCCCTATAGTCCCAAACCACTCCTCCGCCTCACATTATTCTCGCAACACAAGACCCATCAAAATTCAGTTTGAATCCCATGGCTGGTGACTCCCATCGTGCCCAGTGTCCCCTTATCCCTATAATAAAACATTTAAGCAAGGACACATTCACCTACAGATCCCTCAAGGAAGTGTGATTTCACCAGTTGTTGAACCCATGGACCATGTTAATAAGAACTGATATTGTTCTTGCAATAATGGACCTTCTTGAGGAAATAACCCCTTACAAGCTAGCCTTGTTCTGGGCCTTCCATAAACACTAACACCTTGTAATGTGGATCATTGATCTAGCCCTTCTTTATGGCCCTGTAATATTTGATCCATGGAATCATCTGTCTAGAAAAGAGGCCCCTGAACTATTTGTGGAAAAAAGACCAGTGAAACTGCCAGATCACTTCCAAACATCCATGGCCCATTCCCCCTTGAAAAAGAGGTGATTCGCATTTTCCTACCTATGTTCCTTGTAGAAATAAAATATAGGGGCTAGATTGTCACCCATATTTCTCACATTATCATTTATGGGGACCACATGATTCCTAACCCTCCATGTAAGAAATTTGAACATTGATGGGGTTTTCTCAAACCAGAAAACATTGTTCAAAGGATCATGTTGCTCTTGAGGAGGTGATATCTGGTGGAAATCCTTTGAAGAGAAGGTCCTTGTGGAGTAATTAGTGAATACACAAAATTCAGGTTCTAAATTTAACGCAATAATATCAAACATCCCTTTTTGTTCAACATTCAGCATAGTGTTGGTAAAACTGGGATATAAGCCGGACTCCCTAATGAGATATTTGGAGCAAGATATCCTGAGAAGCCTATGGTCGATCCCACCTAGTTGTGGTTCTATAAAAAAATTTCCCCCTTCCCTAGTATTTATTGGTATTGTTGGAATATGGTTGGAATGATGTTGTAAATCATAGACCTGAAAGGACAAGCCTTCCCACCTTCAATTATATTCCCTCCACCTTGAAGGTACACTATTTTCCCCCATAGTGCGTGCTCTTCCACAAACTCCCAAGCAAGCATTGCATCAATTCAATGAAGAGTATCTTCCAGACTCTGCACGTTGATATTGCCTTTCTATATGGGCCTCACCGACCTTCCCCATGAGGTCCAATGATGTTTCCACTCATCTTGGGAATCCTAGATAAAGTTGGCCAGAATTTTTTCAATGGATGTGATAACCCCCTTGTGCACCTTGGCTACTAATAGAGCACGGACTGGGATCTTCAAAATCACGTTGTTAATAAAGAGTTATCCAACCTTTAAAAGATAGATAGTGGTGCTTCCATTTGAGCACTCGACTGGTGATCTTATTCACAATGTAATCATAGTTACAAACTAAGACCCGGCCGGGGGAGATGGAAGAGACAAGGTATCTAAATATAAAAAATCCCCACTACATTCCTAGTTCATTACATGGGGATATGGCCTATTGGATACCACATTTATCTAAAATATAGGGACTCCTATTGGTTTTTTTTATCACATGTCCACTCCCGTAGCAATACTCTTACCATATTTTATTCATCCTACCCACTGATCTTATTTTAGAATTTATAAATATAAAGTAATAATTTACAAACATCAATTGAGAAATGGGAGGCCGACCTCTTCATATGTAAAATGTCCGAAGATGCCCCACGGTCATATTTCTATTAATAAGTCGGCTTATAGTGTCCTAATTACCATATTTTTAAATTCTAATTATAATTATGGAATCGATTTTATCAAATTAAATTCAAAAAATTTGAAAATTTTAATTTAAAATTGGACCCACAAAATTTGATGAAAAGCATTTTTCCATAAAAAATGTTTTCTTAAGTATAAAAAGTTTTTCTATAAGAATCCAAAATAAAATTAATTATAATGAACCTAATTAGATAATTTATAATATAAATAATCTAATTTTACCTTTAAAAATTTTTTAAACAAAATTTAACCTTTTAAATTTTTTATATGAAAAGGTGGTTTTAAATAAAAATTATATGTTTTACTATTCAACAAAAAATAAATCTTCTCATAAAATTCTCAAAAAATTAATCTAAGATAATCTTGAAAATAGGATTTTAAAAAAGAAGTTCATTCTTTGAGATAAATTTTCTAAAATTGATAGAAATTATTTATATTACTTTCTCATAAAAACAAAAAAAACCTTTTGAAGAAAAATCTATCTTTAAAGCTTATAATGAATTAAAAATTGAGTATTTATTTTCCAATATATTTTCACTATATAAAACATTTATAATTTTTTAAAAAAATTATTATTATTCATACAGAAAATTTAATAGCTAGTATATAATGGTATATTGTATTGGGGTGTATTTAGACTCAGGTTTTCATGTATTGCAAGAAATAAAAGAAATTGTGTTTATTTAAAGAGAAATATATCATAAAATCTCATTGTGTTGCATGTAATTCAAATCATAAAATATATACCATGGTATAATAGGGAAAAACAATGTTAAAATAATCACATTACATAACATGTATCATATGTATATAACATAGAAATTTAGAATAACCAGGAACTATGGAATAAACTGATGGATAATAAATCATCACTTTGTGTTAAAAAATAATCATACTCACTCTTTTATTATGAGAAACTACATTCATCGCACCCATTATGTTGTGAAAAACCTGCTCTTATTTACGATTAATTGTCTTATGTGATATAAAAATTTGAATAATTCATTTTAGGGAAATATACTACCCCACCTACCACATAATAGTCATCCATATATGTGTTCCCCATAGAATAAATCAATCATTATGTTATAAAGAACATGTGAAAAGTAAATGGTTTTCATAACATTTTCAAATGGTATCACATGAAATGAAATCCAAAATTATATTAGTTGAAGTCAAAACATTGATCACCTAAAATAATTATTTTATAAAGGAATTTAGTGATTTATTAATAAAATATACCTCTATCAGAGATAGATCTTATAGATATTGATTGGAAAATTGGAATTTAAATCATAAAAGATATTTCATAAAAAAAAATCAACCTTATCATAAAAAAGATGAAGTTACGAGTCACTTTCAAAATTCATTTCTAAGAAGGTGATGATAAGGAATTTTGAAAAAATATTTATAAATAAATCCCAATAACATAACCTTGAAAATAAATAAAGGCTAAGTCCACAAATGTGGGCTGGAAAGTAAAATATATGAATCCAGAAAATATTTCAAAATATATTTATTGAAACAAATATCATTAAAAGAGTAATAAAGATTTATTTTGAAAATAGATGAATAGAAATATGAATATCATAGGATATAATACATATTTCAATTTAAAAATAATAAAATATAACATCAGAAAAAATAAATAATATGGATATATAGGGAAACATCCATTAGAAAGGATGAGAATTACTCTTAACAGTGACACATTTCAATGAAGAAAGAAATTCATCAAAGAATAAGAATTTAATGTAAAAATTTATATTACCTAGAAAATAAGGAATAGATAATGTAAAATATGATCATAGGATATAATAAACCAATATTATAATAATGGAGTTCAAGATGAAAAATTACAACTCAATGAAATAGAATTGATTTTATAAAATATCTTACGGTTTTGTAACTTTTGAATCCAAACCCTTTGAAAGAAAAAACATGAAATATAACTTTAATTTCCATAAATAAAAGTATATTTATGGGATTATATGTCAAAGGGTAATTATATATACAATATATATTAAAATTTATAAATAATACAAAATTTTTCACAAAAAAGGAAATTTGAGATGAAAAATCATTACCTTGGATTTTTTCTTGGTCGAACACGCTCTAAACACCAATATAATAAATATAAAAATTTTAATTACTTATTTAAAATCATTATTCATATATATTTCAATTTATAAACTTCATTTATAATTTTTAACTATACATATATTAGTTAGTTATGATTTATTTTCATCGTCAGGTGTTAATAATTTCATTCATATCATACAAGTTTTATAATGGTTATGAATGTTCCTGTATATTAAAAAAAGGTTCATAATTCCTAGATTATTAAATATAAAATAATATTCTTTTCATAATTTTTTTTGAAGTTCAATTTTATATTCTTATAGTTTTATGCAAGGTTCTTAAAGATGAAACTTGTAACGGGCTTATTTCGATAATTTTTAACGAACAAAAGGTGGTATATAAAAATAACTAGATGTTAATTTTTACCATTTTGGGAAAAAATATTTACTTATTAATATCTAATATTACCAATAATTAGGTTTCCATCATAATCCATGGTGGAAATTTTTAGCATTGTTCATGTATCTGGTTAAACCAACCCTAATAAGAACATGTTATGATCTATAGGTTAGTATGGTTATGAAAGTGGTTATTTTATTATAATATAATTATAAAAAAAGTATAATGGTGTTATTTAGATGTTATTAAAGTGATTAATTATATTTTAGGATAGTTGGAAGAAAAATATAAATGATAATTAATGATAATATTCTATTACTAATAAAAATAATTGGTTTTTCCTCTTGCTATACTTGGTTTAAGAATCTCAATTTATTATAAATATTATCAATAAAATGACTAATTTATAATTATAGAATATTAATCATTTAATTGATATTATTTTTAATCATTAAATAAATTCATATAACCATCAATGTAATGTGGTGATGAAAAAATTAAATACATCATTCAAGGAGGTAGTATTCCACACATAACATAGGCGATGATTTATTTTTTTGAATGGATGAGAATAAGATAGAAAATGGATATTAAAATAATATAATAAAATTTGAGTATTATAATGGTAATTATTTAATTATGTTAGTATTTGTAAACTGGTTTTGGATGAGGTATAAGATGAATGAATGAAATAGAAATGACAAAGGAGTGATTAAGAGTTCTTACATTACATCGTGGGACACTCCTTAAAGCTTCTTGAATTGGTCTTTTGGTAATACCAGGACATATAGAACATTATAAAGATATTTGGGAAGTTCATTTGGTATAATTTAGTCACAATAAAATTATTTTGGTGTGAGAGGAAGTCGGTTGGTGAAGGGATCCTTTTATAGGTGAGAGGGGTGGCACATTTGTAAATACTCATAACGTTATATTAAAGGCATGTCACATTCAAAGTAAAGTGTATTTAAAGGGGAAAATAATAAATTGAGGTTGATTCATGGTAAATTCACCACTCATTATCATATATAATGGATAATTTTTGAGATATACTAGTCATTTTCCCCTCAATTTAACTTTTTATCATAATTTACTTATACAGTGGTAACCCATTTTTTTACCTTAGTAACTTATTTTTATAAATAAAAATTGAAATTTACCTTATTAAATAATTTTAATATGATTATTCCAAATATTAAAACCACTTTATAATATTAAATTTAAAAAATTGATAAAATTAATTTCAAAACAATAAATGCATAATGTGTAAAAACTATTTTTGTAAAAAAAATAACTAAAGTTCCAAAATTTAAAACAAAGGTTTCTAAATTAAAATTAATATTTTTAAATTTATAATTTTACTTATTAAAAAAATTCAATAAAATTATTTCATAAATTTTAAGTCACAATTATATCATGATGATGTAGTAAAAGGTACAGTATTTGTAAAACAAGCAACATTTTCACTATTCATACAAAAATCAAATTTTTAAAAGAATTATAAACATTAACCCCAATATAATTTTTGATATTTGTTATCAAAAAATAAATTTAATTTTATAATATTAAATTTTAAAAAGTGATAAAATTTAATTTTAATATATGAACACAAAATGCATAAAAACAATTTTTAGAAAAAATGATTTTTTAAGCATAAAATGAATTTATTCTTTTTACATACCCAGTAATAACTATTGAGTGAATGTTAATTTATATTATTTCTTATATTATAAATAAATATCATTTAAAATCATCCTTTTGTAGTGATTAAATTTATAATGATACAAATATTCAACACATAAAAAATTAGTTCTTTGAAACATTTGAATTTCTAATAATCTTTACCAAATACCATTCAAATTAATTATTTATATCCTAAAAATTAAATTTTATTAATTCATTGATATTAAAATTTTATTTTAATTTTATAAATAAATCATATAATACTATAATAATAATAATATGTAACATATAAAAATATTTTTTTAAATAAATATTTTAGTTAAATATTATAGTTTTATATCATTCTTTATCATTTATGAATTATAATATTTTAAATTTTTTAATAATAATACATAAAACTAGTATACCTATTGGATAGATTTAAATCCAATTAATATATTTTCAATGACCATATTTACCACAACCATATTTCCAATGACTTTATTTCTTTTTATATTGACTATTTTGCCACTATTACTCCCTATAAATTCATTTAATTTTTACCTCTTAAATAAAAAATCTCATTTCCTTTCATTATATATTTCACAACATTATTTATACTTTGATGATGTTTTTTATAATTGTAGTTTTTTATTTTATTAATGGTTATTCTCACGGTCCAAGATAATCCAGGGGATTTTCTTATTTTAATGATATTATTATTTTCTATTTATTTCCCACTATTAATTTATAAACTTTTAATGGACGTAATCAACCATGAAATGTAATAATTAATTGTAGGTAATAAATGGTTTCATGTACCATTGTCATAATTTTCACAACCCCCTCCCCACAAAGGAACCCCTCTTATGTTGGCGGTGAGAGAAAGGAGATAATGATACCTAAAGCTCACCTCCAATAGGAAATAGGTTGGCGACTAGAACTGAGGTTATATCATGCACACCTCTTAGAATAATGAAGAATGAGTTATAAGTAAAGAAAAAAATATATATATTTATTATAAAAGACTAAAATATTTAAAAATCATTAATTTAGTGCTATGCAACTAAATAACTATAAAATAATTTATAAGAACTAAAAGAAAATCATTGGTAGTCACCTCAAAACCTAAATAGCTCCTAAAAAAGACCATGAGATTGTAGTATCTAGTAAAACCAGTTAATAAAGATGTAGGGTGGACATAAAAAGTATACTTAGTAGGATCCTCCCAAGATCCTCTCATGAAAAAAGATAAAGAAAACATTCTAAAGCACTATGAATAAACTAGTGAAACTAACATGTCACCTAAGAAGGTATGTTAATTTCCCAGCCTCACCAAGACTCTCTCACTAAGAAATGCATACAAGATATAATATAATATACAACATATATATATGTAAAGGTACCCCACTACCACTTCCCCACTAGTTTGATGCTCTACCCTAAGGTTACACATCTTTATCCATCTCTCTCTAAATAAATAATCATGCATGAAAACACCTAGGAAAATATAATATATCATACACCATGTGCATCACATCACCTCTTAATATCATCATCAATATACCATATCTAGGTAGTAACCAGGTAGTTCCCCAGATCCACCATATCACATACGTCATGTATTATACCTCAATCCATCACAACCCATAAAAAAATACCTATAATAATCATTGGGATACTATATTCAGAAATACATGTGTGTAAAAATAATCACAATCCATTACAGGCCTCTACAAACATATATGGTAAAGTAACCACCAGCATACCAGAACATAATATTACTAGGAGAAGACATTAGGGGAAAAGGGTTAGTCATCTATTCATTCCTTTCCAACATGAATGTCAGTTAAAACACCCACTAAAGTCCACTGGTGTTGGTCGATTTACCAACATGGGTGGAGTAGCACTTAATATCACATAATGTAGAAATATAGATATATCTCATAACAACACAATGTGAAATAGCTTAGACTTAGAATCCACTATATTTATCATCTCTTGGACACCCAACTTCAACTGCTAAGGATTAAATATCCTATAAGAACATAAATCTTTTAGAATATTTCATTTAATTATTTCCATTAAACATTGAATAATTACATTAATTATCATTTGAAAACCATACCCTCTAGGTGTAAAACAACCTATTCCAAGATTACTTAATATTTATCATCATCATCATTTCATTAATCCTCAAACCCCGGGGGTTAAAACATTCATTATCATTCCATAATTTATGGTACTCTTGGACTCATCAAAACATACCATAAAAGATACATAAACCAAGAACAACTAGTTGTTTCAAGTAGTTGGGATAGTAATTAAGTAAAAAATAACTCATTCAACAATAATTTAAAGAAGATTCCTTATATAGAAAGAATCCCAAATTTTAGTATAAGAAATAATGTGAATGTCCAGCTTTAACACCTTCCATCAATCTTGATTCTAACCTCGAAACTACCATGCATATCAACATCCATACCACTATCACAGGAGCTAACTACTGCCACAAACCCAAATATCCCCTCCCATTCTCATCAAACCATCATCCATCCTAGGCTCACATCGTGTCATGTAGAAAGGATCCTCATCCATAAAAAACACATGATGTAGAAATAAAATAACAGATAGTTAATAGGGAAACCAAGTCCTAGAACCAAGGCATCCATCCTTCATAAGAAAATAGGCTCACTATACCCCAAAAAATTATCTTTATCAAACATAAAATTGTTTATAGTCTTGAATTAACTAGTTCATTTTTCACCGGTTACAACCACTTGCAAACTAAGGCATCATCTATAAATATATATGAAATTATTTACACATTATTCAACTACAACTTCCATTTTTATGAATTATAAGAATAATGGTAACACTTATACATGCCTCTTTATTATTTATACAACAAGAATTGCCAACCTTAAATTATTTATACAATTTCCAAACATAAAAAACATTCTAATCCATATCATATCCAATAGAAATCACATTATCTATAAAATCAACAAGAAATCCATTAACATGGAATAAACACATATGATCACTTTAACCCCAAACTAATTCTTTATTTATTCTAGTTTAATATTTATTAGGGTTAATGTTACCATTTCCCAAATAAATAACTCATGATAACTTTATGATTTCATATAAAAATGAGTAGATGCAACGAATCTCATTCCAAGATTTAAAATTAAACTGTTCTTTGACCAATAATGGATGATTTATGATCAACCATAACTAAAACTAAAGAAATAGTCACCAAAACTTATCACCAAAAATCTAGAAATAAACTATTCTTAGACAACACACACAAAAATCCTCCCATTATAGCAATCTTCCAAGAACATAATAGGTTAAGAAAATAGAAATATAAGAGAGGGGAGTTTGTACCTTGATCCAAAAAACATGTCCCAATGATCCAAGGGGTTTATAAACCTCATAGGAGATGAAAAAAGGGTACCAATTGGGTCTGGAGTTGACCCAAGATTAAATGAGAAGAAAGGGAACTGAGAGGATAGTGGTTGAGCCCTCTATTTATAAAGTAGAGCGTACTGGGATTCACCATGGAATGGTGACCACCAACTACATCGCGGTTCCCTCAATCAAATAGAGATCTGATTGTCCCATGCTCAGATCCACAAAACATGGACATTTAAAAATGCATTAAACTTGTTTTGATTATCACCATGTCCTAAACCATGACGCGTTCCAAGCCATGGTTTCTCCTTCAACATCTTACACGGCTAGCTGCTATGGCCTAAATCCAAGAATCTAGTCATATCTCTTCACCATTCCCAAGGCCATGAGTTAGTGAACTCCTATTCCTAGTTCTATATAGGTGATCCCCTGAGACTCCATGCCTATCCCCACACCCACCCTAGGAATTTTCACATTTCCCATTTTACACAAGGAAACGACCAAACTAAAATTCATTTCAAAATATATTGAAAATCCATTTCTTTTGTCGTACCATGATGAAGCACCACATGCACAACCATCAAGCACCCATCACCCAAAATAGCTAGTAGCATTCCCTCTTCTAGGGAATGGTGACCCCTTAAAAATAAAAAACATTCTCCCTATCCTTTGAAACACTTCTAAACTCTTCTTTTGAACCACCAATAATTAAGAAGATACAAAGGGAAGGATTTAAAAAATCCAAGCCCTTACATCAGATTCCACTCCAACAATTATCACCCTTGATAATTGAAAACCAAACCTAGAGAGAATGGAATGGAAAACGGGTTATCTGAACAACAAACTTGTGAGATACCTCTTAAGAATATCACTATCATGGGATCAAAACCACTTAAATTAGAGGAAAAAAGGTGAAAAACTATATAGCACAAATAAGAACAACTATCTCCAAAACACTCTCTCATGGGTGATAACTCTCAAACAGAAGCAATGCCACAAAAAAAGGAATCAAGGAAGAGAGAACCATCTCATAATCTTAATAAAGTACAATGGTATCAAAAAATAATTAAAAATGAATAACTAAGTATCAAATAGATTGGGATAATGATTTCATATTTGTGACTCATGTTACCAGGTGCTCTCCTCCATGAAACCATACCACTAAATTTCATGATCTAAGGGAATAATATACTTGTGCAATATATTCCCCTGGTAGTCATAGATCTCTTTAGGATTCTCATTAAAGGTTTAATCATTGTCAATTTTGATATTTCCCTAATCGATGATGTGAGATTCATCATGAAGATATTGGTGAAGTTGTGACACATGGAATACATCATGAATCTATCTCATCTATGAGGTAAGTGTTATCCAATGCACGATGGGTACAATATGATCCAACACCTCAAAATTCCCAATAAACCTGGGTGAAATCTTACTCCCACAACCAAACCTTCGATGAGTGTGATGAGGATTCACCTTCAAGAACACATGATATTCAATATCAAACTCCATAGGTCTCCTCATATGGTCAGAATAGGAATTATGATTATCTTTCACTATCTTTATCCTCCCATGAATCACCTAAACAATCTATGTTGTTCTTTTCACTAGTTTGATCCTAAGAATTTCTGACTCTCTAGCCTCTATACAGCATGACATAGAATAGAGATTTCGGTCATACAGAGCTTCAAATGATGTCATACCAATAGTGGAGTGAAAAATATTATTGTAAGAAAACATGACCAAGGTTAGGCACCTCACCTACAAACATCCAAAATCTAGGACACAAGATGCAATATATCCTTAAGATTATGAATGGTCCGCTATGGTTTACAATTCATCTAAGGATAAAAAGTAGTTCTAAAGAAAAAAATAAGAACCAAAATCATGTTAAATACCTCTACATACCCTCGAGATGAAATGAGGATCATAATCGGATATGATAATCCTTGGGACTCCATGGATCCTCACCAACTCCTCCAAATACTACCTCAAAAAAACCTCTACTAAGATAAACTCCTTAATCACTAGGAAGTGAGATGATTTTATCAAAGGATACATAATTTCCCAAATAGAATCACACCCTCCATAAGCTCAAGTTCAACTTATAACTAAGTCTATAGAAATTTACTCCCACTTCCACTAAGGAATATATAATGGTTGGAGAAACCCACTATGAATAAGGATTCTAGACTTCACTATTTGTCAGAGTAAATATCAGAATACAAACTATGCAACTGAATGCTTCAACCCAAGCCACTAAAATTGGCCTCTCATAGCACAGTAAATCTTTGTCACATCAGAATGAACCACTAAGGGTGAGTTATGGAACTCAAGGAGAACCACCTCACACATCACCAAAGGAATGAATAGACTCTCCTAAAACAACACTCAATGTTTATCATCCTCAAACAATCCATCAAGGAAATCATTATAAAAAACTGGATCCCACCAAACATCGACCTTAGAATCCCCCATCTAAGAATCCTCCACCTACTATAGTAAAGAGGACTACACCATCATCTGAAAAAGGAATCCTCTTCCACCAACCTACCCCATATCAAGATACATCATGAAGAGCTCTTCCATAACTATCCAATAATATCCATACTAATACACCACATCAAGACATAATTTTTTACTTAGTAAATATACAATAACTTTAAACTTTCCTAGTGTATATGAAATCTATAAGTCATGGTCCTATAATAATTTCATCCACCATCACCATTTCTAGTTCATGTTATACAAGGAGAATACAAACTTTGAGTTCTTATGATTGGTAAAAACCCAAAAAATTCATCTAAAAGTTAGGGATTCCCTAACTTAAAAGAAAACACTTAAACTACCAACTCAAGATCATGGGTGGGATAGTTAAGTTCATGGGTTCATAAATGTTAAGACTCATAAGAAAAAACCAATCTTTACTGCATCAGAACACCGTCCAATCTAAGAGGTGAAGTGTCACAATAGACCTCAAGTTGAAATCACACTTCTAGAAAATAAAGAACTATTGAACTAGAAAACTTCTCCCATGATTCAGTTGACTCCTCATGATCCATGAGGAATAAGAACCACCTCTTCCTAGTTTCCCCATGAATCATTGTCACTGCCAATGAAACCTAGTGATCCTTTTGAGCATGGATCAAACTAAAGGATATATCCACTTCTTCCAACTATCCCTATTTTATTGAATCTAAAACAATTACCTCATACTTTTATATAATATATATTTTTAAATCTTAAAGTTTCATCCTCTAAGTTTAGTCATCATTGAACTCAACCCTATGGTGATCTGCTGGTACGTCTTGCTGAACATATTCAACATAAACCTGGAGAGGATATTGACCTGGAGCCACACCTACAAAAGAAAAAATATTTAGGGACTATTGAACTTGGAATGCATAATATTTAAGATTAATTAATTAATTAATGTTCAACCTAATCCCAAGGTTTAATAATTTCAATCACAAGAACAAACAAGAATGGTATGTGATCTTTTTATATGTCTCTACTGAAAAACTTGTATCACTTCTTTTAGTGGGTTTAGTAAACATATAGTTCCTCACATTGGATCATAGGGGGACCTCAATAACCTTGTACTAGATAGTCTCCCCTATTAAGATCACTTACTATGCTTCACTAACACCATTTTCATACCAACACATGTAGTCCTCACTAGTGCCTACCCCCAAACTCCATCCTATATTTCGATGTGAACTTTGATACCAATCTGTCACAACTCCCACCCCCAAAGGTACCCATACTAAGTTGAAAATGAATTAAGGGAGATAATGACACCTAATTCCCACTTCCAATAGGACACGGGTTGGTAAATAGCACTAATGGTATATCATACAAACATATGGGAGGCATTACCTTCTAATAAGAATGAGGAATGAGAGATAAGACAAGAACACAAAACAAATCATATTTATAAAAAATAAAATATTCCAAAAATATACATGTGATTTCATACAATTAGACAATTGTAAAAGAATCTAAAATTAAAAAAAATCCTCAGCAGTAACCTTGAAGCCCAAACATCTTCTAAAAAAACAAGAGCAAGTAGTATCTAGCCTAAACACCAACCCGCTCCTGCGAACCTGAAAAATAGTTTATATAGATGTAGGTTTATTATAATAGGTATAATTAGTAGGATCCCCCTAGATATTCTCATGAAAAAAAATCAATAAATCATGCTAAATATTAGTGAATAAACTATTTAAAGTAATTCATCACCTAAAAAGTTATGCTAAGTTACAAGACTCACAAAGTATATATCACCAAGTATCATATAAAAGAGATAGTATAATATCCAACATATATAAAAGTTAAGGTATTGTACTACCACTTCTCCACTGATTTTCTATGTTTCCCCAAAATCTCACATCCTTATGAATCTCTATCGAAATAAATTATCATTCCAGAAAACACTTGGGAAATTGTATCATATCGTGCACCCCATAAATAAAATTGTCTCATCATCTCATCATCAATATCCCATCTCCAAATAGTAACCAGGTAGTTCCTAGGATCCAAAACAGCCTACGTGTCATGTGTTATACCTCAATCCATCACAAACCATACACAACATACCTATAATAATCCTTAGGATACTATATACAAAAATACATGTGTGTGAAAATAATCACAATCCATTATATACCTCTACACAAATATATGGGAATGTAACCACTGTAAATATCATCACATAAATCTATTATAAGAATAGAGAGGGGAAAGAGGTGGTGGTCAGCCATCTGTTCCACACCAACCAAGATTTTGGAGAAAACACCCTCCAAAGTCCACTGGTGTCAGTCACTCTACCGATATGGGTTGGGTGGCATATGAAATCACATAAAATAAGAATATAAATATATATCACAACCACTCTATGGGAAATAAATCATCACTAGACCCCACTTCATCTATCATCTACCAAACACTCAGTTTCCACTACTAAGGAATAGATATCCAATAAGCATACAACCATTTTAATAGGTTTAATTTAATTGTTTCCATTAAAAAATTAATATTTTCATTAATTTTCATTTTAAATCCATTCCCTACAAGTATAATCCAATAAATTATGTTATTTCTTAAGATCTACCATCATCAGTATTCCATTAATCTTCCAACCCCATGGATAAAACATTCATTATCATTCTATAATTCCAATTACTCTTGGAATTATCCTAATCCAACATAAAAGTTACACAAAACAAGAACAACTACCTACATTAAGTAGTAGAGAAAGGAATATAGTAACAAGAAACTTGATCATCCACCCTTTAAGGCAAATTCATTATCAAGAAAGTATCTTAGCTTCCATCATTACAAATAATAGGAAATCCAAACTTTAACCCATTCCATCAATCCAAGTCCTATCCCTAACACCACCATGCATATCACTATCCATCCTACCAGTATAAGTACCAAATTTTTTCACAAACCTAGGAATACCTATACATTCTTGAGAAACCATCAGCCATGCTAGGCTCACATCATGTTTTATAGTAAGGATCCTTATCCATATTAAACATACAAGGCAATAATTAAATAACAAACAATTAAATGGTTAACTAGGCCCTAAAATCAAGACATTCATCCTTTATATGAAAAAAAATCGATCATCCCTAAACAATTATATTTATCAAAAAACTAATTATTTTCTATATTGAATTAACTAATTCATTTATCATAGGGTGCAACCATAGGAAACCTGATGCATCTTGTATAAATAGCTATGTAATTATTTACATATTCTTTAAACATAACTTCCAATTTCATCAATTATAATAAGAATGGTAAAAATTATACATTCCTCCTTATTATTTAGCTAACAAAAATTAAAAGGTTTACATTATTTATTCAATTTGAAATCATAAAAAACAAGTTAATCTATATAATAACCAAGATATAACACACTATCTGGAAAATAAAGATGAAAACCTTTAACACGGTATAAACACGTGTGATCACTTTAACCCAAAACCAATTATTTATTCATTCTTATTTAATATTCATTAGGGTTAATTATAAAGTTTCAAAAGAGATAAATAAGGATAAATTTATGATTTCACATAAAAACAAGAATAAAAAACAAATTCTCTAACTTAATTTAAAAGTTCAATGTTTTTTGAGAAATAACTAATGATCAAGTATCAACCAACACTAAAAATGAAGGAAAATTCGTCAAAATTTATCAATAGTAAGCCAAAAAAAACCACACTCATACAACACCCAAAATATAGGCTCTCATTGTTTTGATCTTACTAAAAATAATCGGTTGATAAAACAAAAATGTAGGATAAGGGAGTTTGTATAATGATCTAAAAAACTTGATCCAATTGTCCAAGGGGGTTAAAAACCTCAACGTATATGATAAAAAGGGAACCAAGGGAGTCTAGATTAATTCCAATATTATAGGGTAATAAAGGGAACTTAGAGGATAGAGGTTAATTCCTCTATTTATATAGGGGGTCTCACTAGACACCACCATAGTGTGGTGACTTCCTACTATTTTGTGGTTTCCTTGGTGAAAGGGACATATGATTCTCCCACACCCATATCCCCAAAAAATTGGGTTTCAAAAATTCATTAATCCTATTTTGATTATCAACACAGCCTAGAAAATGGTGTGTTCCATTCCATGGTGAACCTTTAACATACTACATGGATAGTTGTTATATCCTAGCACCAAAAACCTATACTTTTCTCCTCACCACACCCAAGGTCATGGAATGTTGACCTCATATTTCCCATTTTAGACAAGAAATACCCTAAGATACCATTACTAGTGCCACACCCACCCAAGTTATTTTCACACTACCCATTTTATATAGGGTGAACTCTAAACCTAAACACATTTGAAAAAATTTCAACAATATGATCCCTTAGTATTAGTGTGCCTCATCACCACACATCCAACCACTGTTCACCCAACACCAAAAATAGCTAGCACCACATCCTCCTCTAGGGTATAGTGACCCCTTAAAAGGCCAAAAAACTCTCCCTACCCTCTAAAACACTTCTAAACTCCTCCTCAGCACCGTCAATCCTTGGAAAAACACAAAGGGAAGGATTTAAAAAATCCATACCGTTATAGCAATGTTCCATTATAAATGAATTTTTTTTGTAATTTTGATTTATATCTTGTATGAATCATTAATTTTAATTCTTTTTTAAGGAATGGGAAAAAATTATGAAATAAAGGCATATAGTATAAGAATAAAATGTTTTCTAAAACCTGGGGTGTTACACTATATGTCCAATATGGGTTCCACTATTTCCCTCATTGTTGATGGGATAAATAAGACATCTATGGTGTATAGAGTAGAAAGTGTTGACGCTCCTTCTCATTAAGGGGTGGTACTATAATAATCAATTTCTATTGTTGGACTCAGTGATCCATATTCTATTAGATTTAATTCTCATGAAAGTCCTTCAATAATCAAGAATAAGATTCCTAAGGTTGTTATCAACCAAGATGAGAAGATTTTTTTGGTTTTTTTCCTACATGAAAGGAGGAAATGTCCAAATAAAAGGTGATGAAAGTGGTTAGAACCAATATTTATAAACTTCCTAGATTACTCTAAATTTTTCCAAAAAAATATGAATTGACTAAAAAAATATAAAAATATTAGTGAAGATATAATGAAACTAAAAATTTTAAATGGATATATTCTCACATGCCTTGAAAATAATTATAATGAATTTTCTCAAGACTGGAATCAAATATATACTTACAATCTTCCAAGATCAAATTATACTATTAAGAAAGATAATTTTTCCAAGTGAGTGGAAGGAAGGGGATGTTTTTTATAATATATTTAGAGGGATTCTCCCTAGATATAGGAAAAATTTTGTGGAATAAAAAAAGATTATCTTATTTATTCAACCCCCTTGTCACTCATTTATCCTAAATTAATGATTCGTGGATATTATTGATAGATACCATGTCGTACACCTTAACTAATTAAGTTTAAAATGTTAATGTTTCATACCCACCATATTTTTTCACAATGATGACTGATGCATTAGATTTATTTTTCAAGTACTTATTATGAGAATGTATTAAAGAGATATATGTTTAGGTGAATTTATCTATGAAGGAAAAACTTTTAATGGATTTACAATGATAGCCACTTTTCCTCAATAATGTAATTTTTAAATTGGTTAATGTATAATATAAAATTATACATTAAAGAATTAATCATGATCATTTTTATCCTAAAGAATACATAACTTTCATGGATTAAATGATCTCTTATATTGGGAACAACAAATAACATGATCTACAAAGTAAAATTAGGATGTTATCATTAAAATTAGAGATATTTCTTCCAAGATTAATGACTGGTGATGCTTGTTGAGTACCAAAGGTTTGTATCATGTCTCTAAAAAGTATAAAAATTTATTTTGATAATGATTATTTTATTTATTTTCATTAAGTTATAATTTAAATGATATGTAATGTCTATAAGAACTTAATGTATAATAGGTATTTTGAAAGTTAATACTTTGGAAGATTAGAATTGAACTTGAACTAAAATTATAACAATCAGTTTATAATTTAACACTCCATAATACATGTATAGTGTACACCTACTACCTGAAGGTACCACTAAAGTAGATTGAGAGTTTTAATAATTAATCTGGAATATACAAGAGAATTTGTTTCCAAAATTAATGAAATTAATTAAATATTTAAGATGAATATAATGTTATTATCGTACGAATATGGATCTTTTGGGAAGAAAACATATCTAATTATTTTAGTGATATGATCTTAATGAGAATCAATGACAAGTGATTATGAAAGATGAGATCATTATCTACAACATATTCTTTATGATTTTGATAAGGTGGATAGTAATTGAAGTGAAAACCAAATCCTATTCTATAAATAATAAAGGTTGCTAGATAAATTTATTAATTAAACTGGACAATGGTTGATAAGATTGAGCATTAAGCAACAATTGGTGTGGTATTAAAGTTTCATAGTAATAGTAAAATAGAGTTTGTATGTTAAAAATATTATTTTAAAATTATGATAAATAGTATTATGATAAATTCATAAATTCATAATGTCATTTGACATGTTTTTGAATGATTTTTAGTGGATGAGATCAATTAGATATTAGTTGATATTTATAGGGATTTGATCTATAAATTGTGGAGTTATATATTATAAATAAAATAGAAAACTACAATGTAATTAAGAGTCATCTATATTTTTAATGGGATATGTAATAATCACTTCATGATTCTAAAGTTTATGTAAGAGTAAGCTTGATTAATCAAGCTGATGAATAAATATTGTACAGATCATGCATATTATAAATTGGAATAATACCGAGTCACACTAGGTTATGTTAAAAAAAAATTCTCAATACATAATGTTTATCATTATTATCAAAGGTATTTTTAATAGTACTCATAGGGAAGTGATATTTGAAAATGTACCAGTTTCAAGCTATGATATATAAGAGTGAATTTAAATTTTCATCACATATAGAAGAGTTAACATGAAGATACACAAGGGTGATGTGATATTTTTTAAGGATATGTAAAACATTTAAAGTTAATATATATGGGGAAAATATCTTACTGGGATAATATAATGGTTAGATGGAATGGTTCCAAGGATATATATATAAGAGTAAAAAAACCCCATGTAATGGTTTCCAATTCCAAATTATTGTTTTGGGACTTCACTAAATACATTGTGAGAATTTTGAGACTAATATTTTGCACATTAAAATGGATGAATTAAAGGTAAGTATTAGTAAAACAATTTATATGATTCTATGATGGTGTTCATGAATGAATATCATGATTATTTGGATTTCTATGATTATATCCAAGAAAAATGGAGATATGAATTAAGGAATATGGTTGTTCCATGATGAGGGTTTCCATGACACAATGGATTCTATAAATATTCATGCTAACATATAGTTATGATAAATAATATTTTATTTAAGTAATAAGGAAATAAATATAATTTTTTTAGGAAATTAAAGTTTAATTTTGATAGAATCGTGGAAGATAATTATGTGTTTGAAAATATGATGATTTGAAACTAATCAATGGTGATTAAATTTGAATATTTAACTTTTTTATTTTAACCAATGATTCATAATAAGGTCATGTTGCGACATTTTTCAAGGATTATTAAATTTTATATTATGGGAATAAATATTCATGTGATAATAATATATAAATAAAAAATAGAAACAATGATGAAGTGAGAGGAGCCAATACTGATTATTTTGAATGTTATTATGTATCAAAGTTATATAGAATTAATAAATCCAATTTACTTATTCTATAGAATAATATTTCTGAATAATAAATAATGTTAGAAAATGAAGTTGAATAAGAAATAGAGTAAAGAAAAAAATGGGAAACTAGTTATCACACATTGTTATTGTTCATCATATGTGTTAAGGCATATAGACCTTTATACTGATCATCTGAAGACTCACTATTAAAGAGGAATAATACAGTGTATTATTACATATTCTAATGAATATGTTGATCATACTAAATGTTAAATGAGGAGGAAGATGTGCATACTGATATTGTTAATCATCCACTTGTTTTTTAAATCCTTAGATTAAGAAATAAGCTCCAACCTAGTATGGCGGGACATCATGGTTATAAAATAGGATCTTTTTCCTTAAGTGGTTCAAGGAACGTCATAAAAGGATAGAGGGATACATTATAATATTATAAAAACATGCAGCGAGACATGCTACTAAAGAGAGATAGAATTGGGGCAAGGATTACACCTTCATATGTGTAAAGGATGATTCCTTCCCAATCTTTGTAAATTTTTAGTCATGTATGATACATTGCCACATATTTTAATCACTAAAATTGATTAGTTATAAAAAAAATTATACATGACATGAACACATCAAGGAGTATAAACCAACATTAATATTGAAACATATAAAAATATTGTATGTTGTTCTCTATTTACTTTTTGACTCACTTTGGGTGTGAATGTGTTAGTTAATATAAGATATAAATTAATTCAAACAAGCAAAGGTAAGTGAATATTAAAAAGGATCAGACATAAAGGAAATTAATCTAGTAAAAAATTCTACACTAGTTCAACACACCCCACTAAATTTGACTCCACAGTCTATCAGGAAATTCAGTTATTTTTAGAACAAAAGGTTTCACCTTTGATCGAAACTAATATTTTTTCTCCCAATTTTTTTATTTTCATTGCACTAAGTACATATTTCGGGAGTAATTTATTGAGATTATTAACTTGGATAATATATATATTAACCCTATTAAAATAGAGGATTCTTCCAAAACATTGAAAATTTGAAATGAGGATAAAAAACTAAGAAAGTAAACTTCTCTTAAATGGGTGAAATAGGAGTAAAAACTAGTTTAAGGTTACTATAAGGGTAAAGATATGGTCATTTATATTAAAAAATATCCTCTTGAAGAAAACAATTCATGATGAGAAGATTATGAGAAAATTTAATCACTATGTGGTTTTTACTCTTAAGATAAAGAATATTATAACAATATTATTATTAATGTTCCCACATACATAATTGTATTTATCAAGGGTATATAAGAATAAAATGGATTTATAAATTTGTATATAGATTCTTTAGGAAAGATTTTAATTGAAAGGTTGTAAAATTGTACCACTCTCACAATATTTATTGAAACTATAGAACAACCAGTATGAATTTGTAACAAAAAACTCACCTTGGATGAAGTGGAAGTAAAAAAATTAGGTTATAAAAATATTTAGATTAATAAAATCTTGAATAAAGGTTTTATTAATTGCATGTAGTTATTATTGTGAGAAGTGCTCAGTTATAAATAAAGGCTAGAAGGATAGAGGATCTCTATAATTCCCTATAATAAAATTATATGTTTTGTGAAAATAATTTACAAAATATGAGAAAGGAATGTGAAGAGAAAAAACACTCTAAATTTAAAGTTTCTATAGTTTGAAGTAAATTTTTGAAATAAATAAGTTACTCAAGATGAATCTTTACATAAATATCATAGAATATTTGATACCATGAAATTTTTTAAAATGTTTCTTAATTTAAAAAAACTTATTCTAGTCATAAAACGATTACGAAATTATCTATGAATAAATTTAATCCCATATCATTGAAAAATATAACTCTTATTAAATAATAGTTTTTGTGCACCAATAATTTTTCCATGAAAACTAAAGGTTACAAAAGAAATTCTGGATGTATTTTGGTTGAGAAAATGGTGATAAAATCACCACTTCATCAAAGGTGTATGTGAAAAAGATAAATAATTTTAGTTCCCTAAGAATAAATTGAAAGGAATGTATATTTACACATAAATATCAGTCAGATAAAGTTATCCAAAATTTCTCATAAATAAAGAAAATAGTATTAATTGGCTACCGTTGGTGTTGTGAGATGTTTAGACACAAGGCCATTGACTGTTTTTATAACATTACAATTGTAAAAAGACAAAGAATACCTATATTAATTTGGGTAAAATATTATTTCAAGAGAATCCTATTATATTCAACCGATTTTTATAGAATAAGGTAGATATATTTACTTATAATATATTTTAATATCATTATAACTTCTATGGAAGTTGTAATTAATGTTTTTATTGTGATGATTAGTTATCGTTTACACTAAATAAGCATGATATATTTATGAATAATTGTATAAGGGGAAAATTATTATGAAAAAGTGAAATATAGTATAATTTTAAATCTTATTTTAGTATAATAAAAGGATACTACTAAACAAAACACAACCAATAAAAATATAAAGTACTACGCTACACTAATATAGAGACACATCTATTATGGAAATAAAGGACACATTATGAATATCTATAATAAATCCATGAACATTAATGTTAAAAATATATATATGGAATAAAAAATTATATCAATCCAATAAATAAAGAAAATGACTTATTTAGTTAAAGATACCCACTAAGAATAAGTTTAAATTCATAAGAAGTTTATTAAAGTGGGTATCTTAAGTACGCTTGAGAAACTGTGTGAAAGGTGTCAAAATTTTGTATAAACTCCTTAAAAATTCATGAAATGGATACAAATATATGAGGATTTGATTATAAATATTGTATAATTACCACTTAATATATGTGAAAAAATTGAACATGTAGAAAAGTATATATTTTCCTTGCTAGATAATGAGAAAAATGAATTTTCACACAAGGTGGAAGCTTAAGGCAACAATAATCCCATGTTACCCATAAAATTTCATGTTTATAAAATTTAAAATTAAGTAAAGATAAAGATTCCTCATAATACTAGAGTTGAATTAAATGGTGTTTCAGGGTTGAGAAGTAACTCTCAACTTTTTCTCGCTCACTAAGAGGAAAAAAAGTAACCCATGTATTCCTATATTTTTTGTTTATTTTATTTATATAGTGAATTTAAGGTGATGTAGTTTATATATAAAACATAAATAGAATGTAAAATATGTGAACACTTTTCACCTAAATGTGATATCCATATTCAGGTATATTATTTCAATTCATGTCAGCCAGACCATTTTATTTTTTATAGGCCTTTATGAAGAAGATAGATGGAGATTACCTATTTAGTTTTAGTTGAGTTTAACATCTACTAGATGTTTATATCTTATAAAAATATGAAATTTTGGTAATTAATAGATCTAGTGATTATAGAAATTTAAAATGTGGATGTGAAAGAGCCTAAATTCCTAACATCCTGAATGACCTAGTAATAGATATTGGTATTTTAGACACATATATTATTGATGTTGAAATTCAAAAAACCAAAAAAATCATTAATGAGATATGTTTATTACATTCCCCTATCCTTCTATGAAAAAAAATTAGTTCTAAAAGTAAAAAAATATATGTTGATTAATTGATAATAAGAGAAAAATAACTTTAAATTGAAGAAACATGATTTGGATTGAAATATTTTAATCTATTTGTTATGTATTCTATATTTATGATTTTTTATCACATGATAAATTATTTATAGATAGATTTAATTTTTATGTTAATCTCTCCTATTTTCTACACTAAGCATGACTTATGTATACTTAGAGATGATTGATTTGTAGTCATTAATTTTAGAAAATCTATTTCATTCTTATCACAAGTCAATATTTTTTAGTTTTATAATTCCATACATTTACTATATAGTACCCATAATGGTTCACCACATAACCTCATATGCACCTCTCCATATGCTAGAGGCTTCCGACTAACAGTAGGGGTCTAGGGTAGTACAGTGGGGAGACTATACCCATGTATAAGAGTAGTAATATTAGTAAAAATTAACCAGAAATTATCTGAATATAATTATAAGAGTATAAATAATAAATTAATAGAATCATGATATACTAAATGGAATGTGTAAGAAATAATTCTTACAGACTCATAGTCAGGCCAACATACAATGAGTAATCACCCACTGGGATAAATACAAATAAAGAAATAAAATAAAAGATATGAGTCTCTACTAACATCCTCTAACATCATAAAATTTGGTCTCCAAATCCCCTTCAAGATATCCTACTCAATAATGTTATCCTAGGACTCCACCCAACCTAGGAATTTGATTAGTGAATTCTGCTCAGGTACCTATGTTTCCTGGATTCTCGAGTTGGGTGTGATTATAACACACTGGGAAACCACTAATGTGGTCCCATACACATACTATAATGTAGTGTGCATACATGTGACATAAATATATGAATAATAAAAATATTTTGTAAGTGTAAATAAATAACTACCATCAATCCTTGAGTTCTAACAAGACACTCGGAGTCCACTACAAATGCTTCAGCTAGTGTTGAAGTATCTATGATCACATCTTAGAACCATTCTAACCAATATTGGTACAAATGATCATATATTAGTAAGTGAAAGTGTTGTATCCTTTGAAGTGACCAAAGGTATTATAATAGTATCAGTAACCACCACTAAATCCACATTAGTTGATCCTGATCATTCCTCGGGTAGGAGGCATGCAGATGATTCCAAGGGGTGAACCTAGGAAAACCATTAGCAGTGATGATAATAAACTTTATTATAGGGTTTGACCCTAAGAAATCCATATAAATGAGGCACATGCACCAAATCTTGGTGATTTCTTGGGAATCCATAGTAATCTGGCTCTATGACCAAATCCCAGGATGTAACATTGGAATTATAAGAATCATGTACATCCACAAAATCTTAGGAATAATCTTTGGCATCATATAGAGGAGAATAACTTTTGTCTAATGATGTATCACACATTAGTTCTTTCATTAAAAGTTCCAACACCAGTGCATCTCATATAACATCACGCTTAATGACAAAATCCCAGGTCATCCCCTAGGAATTTTATAGTCATCAAGAATAATGCGGATTTCTAAGAGGTAATCCAAGGAAATACCAATACAATAGGAAACCATTTTTACCTAAGTAATATCCTAGGTAATCCCATATATTAATGGGATCAATGGATAGACATTGAGAAGTAACCCAATTATCCCATAATGTTTAGCTCAATACTGATTTAGGTTCTAAGGTGACTCCCACCCATAATCATCACTACTCATTCCTATAAACACCCTCTCAGGGGTCTAAATATGATTAGGGAACTTTCTGGGGTCCCCTAGGTAAAATTAGAAAATATAGAAACCTGACATGGGTTCCTCAATATTAAAATAATAATTGGATTAAATACAAATCACTAAAAGTGCATGACATCCCTTATCATAGTTATAATCATTGTATGGCCTCACTGGACACACTAGATAGGACACACTGGCATCACTCTAGAGGGATAGAATAAATCCCATCATAATTTCCAAGGTCATGATAGGTCGCTCTTATGGTCCCAAACAATATATAAATCCTACCAATATAATAACCTCATAGTTAATTATATCTCAAGAGATATGATCACTCACCCCATTCTCATATCATTTATCCTAAAGTATTTAAGTCATCTTAAGGATCTCATATGGCCTACTCGGTCCAATCACTTCAATTCATTACTCATACGTACTAAAGGGAACTAAGGGTTTTTATATAGGTCTAATTAACTCAATAAATTTAGTTAAATATCTCCCCTTGGGGTCCTTATATCATAATGAATTCATTTATAGTCAAAGCCTCAGCCATTAGTGGCATAGGCATCAATCTAGTGCACACGGGTCCGTCATGGACCTTAGCACTTTGATCAATCCATAGACTTTAATATTTTTATGAAAAAAAAATTATTTAAAGAATAAGGTCTATCATTAGTGATTAGAACACATATCACATGTCACATACATAAAATTCATAATACCATTGGGTTATATACAATGGAACACCTTTATTACTTATGAATCTATTCCCTTCAGAAGCATGCTTGACCATCCCCACTATGACCCACCTATGCTAGCTCAATACTAAGCACCTATATCAAGTGAAAATTTCCATTAATTAATTATAAATAATTTATAACTAATTATTCAACTAATTTATAACATTTTACAATTAATTTAAACTTTAATTTTAGTATTCATAAAGTTCATAACCTCATTAGGCTTTATCTTCTCACTAAAACCATGAGAAATGGGGTGCAATCTACTCCTGACACTCACCACAACCTAAGACACAAGAATACCCCATCAACTGTAATGGTTTAAATAGAATATTTAATTTAATACAATAATAATACCTTTTAAAGTATATATGGAGATATTTCTTGAAAAAATGGCATGTGACCAAATGTGTTCATCATCTTGGGATATCCTCTAGCCATGCCATATGAATGACCCTTCATTACAGGATGATTACACCACACTATAGTGGAATTGTCAAAGAAAACCATAAAAAAAATTTCTAAATTATATATAAACTAATTATTAATAACAAATGAATAATAATAGTAGATAACTCACCTTAATTGTTAAATAATTACACATAAATATCCCATATTTTTAATGGGATCAAAGGAGGGGAGAGGGGGAAACCTAGTCACTCATAAGAAAGAAGGAGGGGTGAGGTGTTTAAATACTTGGAGGGGGAATGTTTATTCTATTATTATTATTATTATTATTATTTGAAAATAGAGTCACATCCTAACTTGAATAGTGGAATGCATTACATCATGGTGTAACTTTAGGTAGGGTCCTAGGGACCCCCAATACCCTGGCCACTATGACAAAGCCCCCTACTCATCGTTTTTTTACCCCATGACAGGCTCACCAAAATGGGAATATTTTCCAACTTGTTTTGGATAGGTAGTATCCTTAGGAAATACACAAACTAAGGGAAACAAACCCTGCACAATGCCTAAACCACAAGGCTCCAGGTGATCCAAAACACATAACACTATATAAAAGGGAATCCCTCAACTTTATATACACACCATGGCCATGGAAATGGGTGTTTCACTCTGCCCATTTTTCACACATGCCTATCCTAAGCACTATGATTAGAAAATTCATCAATACCTCCATCTTGACAGTTTTACAATTCACCAAAGTGTCCACCACAACATGATCCTCCCTATGGTGGTGCACCTATAGGTAAATTCAGCTATAGGTTCACCTAGTTTTACTCTTCCATCCACCCGAGAATCTGAAACACCTCCCATGACTCATTCCACATCTAAAAAACATTTCTTCAAGATGTTCAAAATCCCAAAATCTTGATTCAAATTATAATTCTCAAAATTAAACTCTCACGAAAAACAAAAAAATCTATTTATATATAGATTTTATAATTTATAAAGGGAATAGCGTTTTATAAATTTTAATTAAAATAAATATAATGGGGGAATATGGATTTTTATTCCATGATTGGAGCATGATATGAGTTTTACTTTTCCTTACTCAAAAAATGTCAAAATAATGAGATAAAATATCCTTTGTATTTATTTTTTATTTTTTTTAAAGGTCATCCAGAAGCAAAGCTTCTGACCAATTATTATTCAAAATGACATAAGAGTGGAGAAAGGGGTCAAACAAATAGCATTGCCCTCAATATCCTTTGTATTTATTATAAACATGAGGGAGATAAACTAAGAACATCTTGATGAAAAAAAGGAGAATAATATTTTCTTTATAATTGAAATGGGTATTGAAAAAAAATCCAAAGTGAGAGATCAAAGTACCCAAATTGATTTTTTATGATGTTTTTGGAATTTATTTTTAATGAGAAGTAAATTCAATGAGAATTTTATTCAATATGAACAAAAATTATAATATATGTTTTAGAAGATAACACTCTAGAATATGATAAATGAAGTTGTACTTAATGTATAACATGTGATTTGTAGGGAATCGTACTAGAATACAAGTACATACTGGATCTACTTACAAAAGGTAACATGTAAGAAGATTGTGAGTCCAAATAATTAATCTAAAAGATTGAAAAGAAAGTATTTTTAGAACTACTAGTGTGAAGTGATGATTATTGATAATGTTAATGTTAATACTATGTGAATCTATATATTTATCATTACAATAATATATAATGATTATAGTGTTAATACCTAAATTATAATCGATGATAAGTAATGATAGAATATTAAATCACTATATAAGACATGTTCCTAATGAAGTTTAAAATATTGATAAGAACTGAAGTGAGTACTCATCCCATTTTTATCAAACATGGAGGATACTGAATAAATTAATTAAAAAACTTTGATAATGATTGGAGAAGTCTAATATTGATGTAGTAAATGATTTGGAAATTAAGTTTCTTGAAAATAATCAACTAGAGACCGTGTGATACAAAGATAATTTGGGAACTTTTTTAAGATTTATGAGAATATCTAATGAATCCAAAGTCTTTTGGGTGTTTTGAAATGATTTTAAGTTGTTGGTATAAATTAGATATTATTTGAGAATCCCAGTGATAAGATTTAGAAGTTATATAGTTGTAGATTTTAGAGAAATTTGCAATATGTAAGGGCCATATAGATTTTATAAGGGATGCATATGATTCACTCAAATATTCTAGAGCATATGTAATGATGAACATTATTTTCAAGCTGATAAATAAAGGTTTTAATGATCTTTAAGACTATAAATTCAAAAAATTACCAATTAATACTATGACATTTCAATGTAAATTTATTGATATGTTATGGTTATCATAGATTTCAAAGTGATGAATAAGTATTATCATATTGTAGATACATTTTACAACGTACTAGAGATAGCCTAAGATATATTAGAGTGTCCCCAAATTTCAAATGTATAAGGAAGAGCTATGTAGAAGATATGTAAGGTTTAATTAATGTTTTTTAAGGATATGTAAAATCATCCATGCTGATATTTATGGATAAATAAGTATTCCCAAGACAAACATAAGGGTTAAAATGATTGTTTTAAAGGACACATAAGATTAATAAACCATCACATAAAGGATTATAGTTTAAATTTATATTTATGAGACTTCACTGAATAATTTGAGAGAAATTTGAGCCTTATATTTCATGAATTTATATGGTAGAATTGAAATATAATTTGGTGAAATAATTCCAATGATTCTACAATGATATTAAAGTTTGATTTGCATGATTCTTTGAATATCTAGGATTATAGCCATGAATAATGGAGATTATAATTGAGTATTACGGATGTGTCATGATGAGGGTATAAAAATCAAAAGAGTTTCTATATATATTAATATAGACATGTATTAATGATAAAGAGGATTATTTAGAAATAATAAGGGAAATATATACATAGATTTGGGTAAAATTAAAGATTTATTTTTAGAAGATCATTGATTGATAATTTTGAGGTTTCAGTTATAGTGATTTGAAACTAATAAATAATAAACAAAGATGAATATTTTCATTATTATTATTTTAAAAGTGATAAATAAAAGGAACATGTTGTAGTATTTTTCAAGGATTTCCATAACAGAAATTATGTGATGAAATATTCATGTGATAATATTGAATGTATAAAAACTAAGTGGTGAGACTAAATAATACCTATAGTTATAGTTGATCAACTACTTCAAGAAAATCAGAACATGATATTAATCATATAATTGGTTTACATTGAAGAGTAGGAATAGAACATATTCTTATATGTTCCCATGCATACATTGATCACTATGAATGTGAGAAGTACAATCCAACTTATATTCTACTATTTTAATTATACATTCCCTATCAAAGACCTCACGTTAAGGAAGAAGATCCACTATATTGGTGTTGTGGTATCCTAGTTCAGAAAGATGATATTGTTCATTAAAATGTTGAAAGATCCCCCATTGAGTTTTAGAAGGATATAATATAATCATACAAAAACCAATAATGAGATAGAATATAATTAGGATATATCATTGGAATAAAGATGATGACTTCCCAAGGGGAAAGAATGATATATCACTGCCCCTTATATGTATTAAGTGAAGGATGATACCTTCTCACCATTTGTAATAATTATAATTGATTGGTGAAAAAACCTATTCATCATACTGGACTCTAAAACAACATGGATTACATACCCACATTGGGATTGAACCTTATAAAAATATCTTGTGTTGTACTCTATTTACATTCTACCTATAATTTGGTGTGTGTATTAGTGAAAATATGAAATACATTCTTCTTAATAGGTGTTATGGATTGAATACTAAACTTGGGTAATATTTATATGAAAATAATTCATTAAAAATTGTATACATTGATTCACCCATCTTAGTGTGATTATAAGATCCACTACGCACTTCATTATCAATGATTTTGGTTTTTTTTAGTTCACTAAGTTTTTTTATGGTCAGTAGCTTTTAGGGATCCCACTAAACCACATAATATATATTTATTATGAATAATAAATTATATTAGGGATATTTTTGTGTTCATGAATTAAAATATGGAATCTAAGGGTCACTAAAAATCAATGATGTCACCTGGTTGGTGGACATATCAACGAATATTGTGGTTTGAAGAGGAATCCACTGCTCAAAGATCTATGAAATCCATGGTTTGATAATTTTTTTAATGTACATATATTATGGAATGGATATAGTAAAACTAGTTTGTATTTTAATTTAGGTTTTTGTTACTATAAAATGAGTAATGTAAAATTTAGTGGGTAGGTAATTTTAAATAATTGTTTTTGGCTAACAATGGAATCTAAAATAGTTTTTTTGGATATAATTGGAGATATCAAGTTTTTAACGACTTGTTTCGCTAAATTTCATAGAATTTATGTTTTATAAATTTTGGGTACCTATTTTCAAGGCACAATATTTTATTTTTGGTTTACATTATGAAACCAATTAGGTAGAATGAAATATGAGTGGCTCTAGGATGTTTGGGGACTATGTATATAAAAAGTGGATGTGTGGTCCCATTGGTTTCTGTATTTTTCTCAATATATATTGGGTAGGGATGAAATAGGTTGTTTTATTTTCAAATGGTGTGGTTATTTGTTTAATTTTTTTAGTTAAATTTAAAATATGGTTGTTAAATTGGATAACATAGTTCATTAAGTTGTTTTGAAAGAAATTTATTTTAAATATGTCTTAATTTTCTAAAAATGATTTATTCTAAGTAATATATGGTATAAAAATTATTACTGAAAATTATTAAATTTATTGAAATATAAAAATATGTTATTTCAAAAATGGTGTTATAGAAGGATGGGTTTTGGGTCTTGACCTATTTGAAATAGAAAGTGTGAAATAATTAGGTTGAAGAGTATTTTTACATGGTTTATCAAATTTTTGGGAAATGATAAGGGGTTAATATGGTTGGGTTGAGTATGATAAATAAAGGTGGTTAGTCCATACCAATATTATAAGATCATTTTTAGTTGAAAATAAAATAGTGGCAGTTTTAGTCCATGACTGAGGTATAATAGTTAGTATGGAAAAGGATTAGCTAGGGTTTTTCAGGGGTGTGGTGAGAATGATTACAAATTTATGAGAATTTATTCACCACAATGTTTTAAAATTTTAAATGAAATTATTTTGATGAATTAAAATAAAAAAACTTTTAGTTGATGTATACATTTTTCTTGGAAGAATAATTCTAATAAATTAAAGATGTTTTTTTATGGAAGCAGACAATTGTTTGGTTAAAATGTTCATGGTTTTTAGGATTTTTCACTAGTTTTAAAAAATGGGTGGGAGGGAAATTAGTTGGGATAAAGTGGTAATTAGGATGGATAGAATTGGAATAGTGTGGATATAAAAATAATTATATTTTTATTGATTCAACACCATTATTTTAGACATCTCATGTGGAAATCCCACTTTTATTGTTTGTTGAACCTCATCATCATCCAACATTTTTATACTTTATTCCTCATTCTAATAAGGTTCAAATCTTATGTAATGGTTTTAATGTGTAACCAAATAAAATATCATAATAAATGTTAATAACCAAATAAAAAAATTATAAATTATAAATTATCTTCTTGAAAAGATAAAAAACATTGTGAGTTTTCTCAAAACATACATGGGTTGACTCAAAATAAATAATTTGTATTGTAAATCTATAACCACATGATATTATTCAATATATGATTTTAGAGAGTATAATTCTCAAATTATATAATTTATAGTAGAATCTTTATAATTATCAATTAACCATAAATGTTTATTTTTTGTCTCTTTGGTTCGACATTGCTCTATATTGAAATGCTATTCTGAAAATAAATGGTCTTTACCATTGGTAAATAAGGATTACACAGAAAACATATTGTTGTGATTTTAATGAAACTATATTATATAGATATTAAAATCACCATTGGAGGATATTCTAGTTATTACACTATTTTTTTATCCTATTTAATTTTATCATTTTCATATGCATACCTTTATATTTATTTAATCTAATCCAACTATAAAAATATATTATTTGAAAAGTCCTTCACATAAAGGTTCAAAGATTTAATAAACTAATAATATTTTTGTTCAATATCTATTTTTTAAAGACCCAAAAATTCCATATAAATTTTTTTATAATTATTTGAGAATATTTTGAGGTTATAAAATCTGAAGGCATGTGATTTTGAGGCCCGGAGTACCCGGAATGATCTGTCGAAATTTTTGTTAAGTTTAAAATAGAGTGCATGAGTGTTTTTCCTGAAAAAGTGTAATAACTTTGAAACGGGTGCCCATATTTGAAACCTGATGGCATTGTTGTGTTCAGGATAGTAGTTTTACTCTAGGTGTGACTTAAGTTTAGTCGGTGCAGGCCTCCATTGAGAAAACCTGAAAATGGCATAACCATAAATAAAATAATTAAATAAAGTTATTTTATTTTTCAAATGCTTATATCTCACGATCAGTGACTCAGATTAAAAATATGATACCACCATTGGACTCATGAGGGTATACTTTATTTAGACAGATACTAACATTGGCCGACGCGGGCTAAATATGGAAGTTATTTTTCAGCCGTAAATAAAATAATTAAGTAACAATTATTTTATTCTTAAAATCCATAACTTCTAAATGGTAACTCGGATTGAAAATATTAGCGTACCATTTTTTTTTTGTTGGGACATGTTTCCCTTAGTAAGAGCATAACCTTGACTGGAACAGGTCGAGGGTGATGGTTAATAATTTTCTGAACTTTTTTTTGGGTACGTTCAGTAAACGTGTGGGCGGAATTTTCTATCTTTTGAATCGTTTGTTCGGATCAAAAATCTGAGAGAACCATTGAATCCACAATGCTGGGATTTTCTTAATGGTGGATTCACTACGACCATAGTAGTTCTGGAGAAAAAGTTTGATTTTGGACCCTTTTAAAAGAATAATAAAATAACTTTTTTATTTTATTTATTTGTTTCTTTTCCTCCAATGGACAACCATCAGCAGCGGGACCAATTTTGTTTAAAGACATTAAATGGTTTGACTCCTCAAATATTTTTTAACAGAACTATTGGAATTAGTAAGGTTCATATTAAATGAACCCCCATTAATTCCAAGGGTATTACTCACCCTCCTCCTCTCCTATTTATATGGATCTTGGGGAGAGGTATTGGCACAGCTTCACCAAGCAATGAAGTTCTGATAATGTGTCGCGATGCCAATAACTTGGAGGACAGATTCATTTCTAGCAGGAGATGATGAGAGACACTGAATCATGAACTGAAGGACGACGTTTGAGCAGCAACGTTGGCGGCTTGTTGCGAGGAAGATGAACACCGACTCTTCCTCAATCGCGGGTGTTCTCCAACTATCTTGAGCTAGGGATTTATTTTGTTATAATTTCAAGTGATTATTGAATCCTATTTCCTCCCTCATTATTTCATGCTAACGCAGAGGGCGATGGACAAATGAAAATGGCATGGACCCTTCACTACCTTGGTTACCCTTGCATTCTTCATGGAAGACTGCCGGTGCGGCGGCACCGGCCGGCCACGATGGAGGCGGCGCATTGTCACGTGCCATAGAAGGAAACCATGACACTATTCCATGGTAGTTAGTAGAGCACCCAACATCGGCTGGTTTTGGAGGTGGTGTGGCCCGCCATCACTCACCACTAGTGTGGAAGATCGCGGCTGAAGCCGAGGTGGGTGAAGACGGTGGCCGGCTAAAGTCGGGCACAGAAGGTAGAGGCGGAGCGGCACACCGTCACACGCCGCTAGAGGAGGTCACAGCTCGAAGCTGTGGTGGGGGAGGTACCCACCTCCTGCGGGTCCCGTGGTGACTGGGAAGCACCCCATGGCACCGCCGCTGCACAAGTCGAATGGTCGCTCATCTGTTCGAGAAAACCGAGGGGACTCCCCCCCCCTGTGTCTACTATGGCAGGCCCTGCTCCTGCAGGACCGTCTCTAGCGGGCCCCACTCTAATGGATTGAGCTGCACGAGCCAAGTAGGTCATGCCTCCATGGGACGGTTCGGGCCGGGTGAGCCCAGTGGGTCACGCCCCCATGTGTGTTGGGCCGGGCCGCGACCGGACTCGGGCCCTTCAAGGCAAATTTCACCTAAAGGCCCATAACTTGAAATCTAGGCATTTGTTTGACAAACCGTCTATGGTGATAGGACCCTTGGAGTGAGAAGGTCCTTTTGGTATACTCCACTTGAGTTTTGGAGAAAGTTGGAGTGTGGCTAGGTTGGATCAAACCTGAATCTAACCGGTCCCTTGGAACTAAAATGCTTATAAGTCACAGACCGGTCATCTGATTGACGCGCAGTCTATCGCGTTGGAACCCTTACGACATAGAGGTACTTTGGGATTATTATTCATGGAACATCGTGGGGGTTATGTTATGACTGATGGATTGAGGAGAGGTTCTCCCAGAATCAAGCGTACTATGAGCGGGAATCCAGTGGCTGGTAGTGAGGTAGAGGTTGGAGACAGATCATACGAAGGTTAGTACCGAGTGATTTTGTGTGGTTCAGCACTGATCCTGTGTGGGACACATCATGTGTGGGTCAGTGCTTAGTGATCCTGTATGGGTAATAGCATACTGATCTTGTATGGGTCAGATCATGTGTGGGCCAACGCTCAGTGATCATGTGTGGGTTAGCACATAACAATCCTGTGTGGGTCAGATCCTATGTGGCTCATTACGGGGGTTAGTTCCTATCGACTCCAGGTGGGTTAGATACTATGTGTGTCATTACGAGGGTTAATACCTATCGATCTTGTGTGGTTCAGACTCCATATGGTCAGCATCAGTGCTTCTTGATATAATAAGATGATCTAGCTTCGTGACTAATCATTTATACTTCTATACTTCACTAATACCTAGTGTGAGATGAGTCTTGGAACTTTGTGGTGTTACCTTTGTGGTACCTTCACCTTCATGGTGTTATATTCATGTGATACCTATGTGGTACTTTTACCTTTGTGGTGTTATCTTCGTAGTGATACATGTGTGGTACTTTTACCTTTGTGGTGTTATATTCATGGTGTTACCTGTGTGGTACTTTTACCTTCATCGTGTTATCTTCATAGTGATACCTATGTGGTACTTTTACCATCGTGGTGATACTTGTGTGGTACTTTTACCTTCATGGTGTTATCTTCATGGTGTTGCTTGTGTGCTACTTTTACCTTCATGGTGTTATCTTCGTGGTAATACATGTGTGGTACTTTTACCTTTGTGGTGTTACCTTTGTGTTATTCTTCCCTCATGTATGAGATGAGTGTATACTGATAACTTAGGTATATGTATGGAAGTATACCTAAGTAGAGTTATTGACTGCTTCATGCATTGTGATTAAGGTCTTTCTTTGTGGTTTTCCATTTGTGGAACTCTGGGAGACCTTTGGGGGTCTTGGGGTCCCTATTGAGTATTTTTATACTCACACCTGCATGGGATTTGCCTAAACCTTGTTGTGTCTTTTCTAGATGACGGATAGCATTGATCAAGGCTGAGGGATCCAGGACTAGATGGTGCTCAGAGGTGGACCATTTGATGTGACGTGACGCAGGACTACTGATCATGAGTTGTTCCTACCCTTCAGGTAAGATCCTCGGTGGACATTCCAGGAGTTGTTTTTCCTCTTCCATTTGTACTTTTACTTTCCAGTTGGGCTTGTTTTCTGGTCCCTTTTTATTTCATCACACTTTTTACTATAATAGTTTACTTTGTGGTTGCTTCTTGTTTTGTTCTTGGATTGTGTGTTTTTATAGGTTTAAAGGCAATGCCTTCCCGTTAAGGGATACTCCTTTATGGTGCTAGTCGTCAGCCCCAGACCTATGGAAGGCGGGCTTGGGGTAGTCACAGCACGGGCCTCGGGGGATGGGTTGTGACAAAGTGTTATCATAGGAGTCAGTTCTACCAAAGAAATAGGACTCTGGTCTTTTTAATGGATCAATAGTGTTCAGTGTTTTGAGTGCGGTTTTTAGTTTGGGGAATCCAGTATTGATGTGGTGGCCGACGTATCCATACACCAGGACCCTAAATTCTGATTTATGACTCAGTGCACGAAAACACTAATTTCCTGTGTTTTGGAAATTTTTTACTTTGATCTCTTTTGATTCAGCTCACCAAGTATAACCTTCTGACTGTGGTTCATCTTGTTTCTCCTTCAAGATTCCTCCACAGAGACAGCTAGCCTGGATCCCTGAGAGAGTACACGAAAATGGCCCACCGAGCAATGAGGCTCTGGTGCAGGGCCCTCTTACTATGTTCTCACCTTCAGGTGGTGTACCAGTAGCACCACCACCCGTTGGGAAGAAGTTACCACTAGCCTCACTAGTGGATGGTGAATGCTGATTGAGTAAATTACATGATTTCTAACAGCAGAGGCCTATGAAGTTTCGAGGATAGACAGATTCCCAGGTAGAAGAGGACTAGATATAGGTTGTAGAAAGCGTTTTCTGCCTAGTTGAGACACCAGTAGAGCAGATGGTGATCCTAGATACTAGTATTTTCCAGTTCTTGACCATGAGGATGGTCTACAGAGTGAAGAATCTTTGGTATAAGGACTGTTTCTTGAGATGGTACCTTCAGGTAGTGTTCCAGCTATATCACTGCCCATTGGTCAGTAGTTACAACTGGCAGTACCGTTAGAGGAAACATGTAGTCTTAGTGCCTTACATGTGTTTTAGCATCAGATACCCCTCAGGTTCTGAGGTGAGCTCGACTCATAGGAGGCTAAGGAATGTCTTGAGGAGGTGGTTGAGTTTCCATCTAGCCAGGGCACCATTCGATCAGATGGAGGTCCTAGTAGAGAGCCTTCTACGTGGCTCAGCAGGACGATGATAGGGTTTATATTACCCTGATCTTGCAAAGAGGTGAATTTTCTGTGGACATGCTTGAGAACCTTCCTCAGAGAAGGGGGTCTCTTTCCATAAAAATATAATGGGAGAGTGTTCCCTAGAGCTTCTACAGCTTCAGCAAGATGACATGTTGGTAGTTGAGTATTTATCGAGGTTTACCGACAATCCTAGGTAATCAATGAATATAGTACAGTCAGTGATTTCGGGCTCGGACCTCCGAGTGAGGTGTGTTTAGGGTCATCTATTCCAGCACTATTCCTCTCTGCATTTCTACTTATGTTAGGGTGCTAAAGAGATCCATTGTGGTTGAATGTTTTTTGGCGGACTAGATACTACCAGTGAATGTTAGTAGTGGGAAAGTGTGAAATTGATGCCAGTCTCAAAGACTTGGGTGTGTAAAATGTTTTGGTAAGAGGAAGTTACAGGGAAAGATGAATCTATAGGGAAGAAGATGTAGAAGTGGAGCTAGGAGAGAAACATAAGAAGTTATACATTTTGGCATGTTACAACCACCCCCCCCCCAATGTGGTCCTCACCAGGCTCAGGGAGTTGGAGGACAGGGGAATACAGTAGCTACAAGCGATAAAGGACTGTGACCCAAGGGATCTAGGAATGATTTTAGGTATGTTCTATGTCTACTACTAGCTGACGTGTTAATAGACATAGGTACCTATCATTCCTTCTTTCCACGAATCTTTTTCAAGACCTAGAGTTTCTGGTTAAACCGATGACTTGACCCATATGTCTGGAGATAAATTTATGAGAATACTTGATAATTACACTTACACTGATGGTGTGATATAACCCTTTAGGTGAGAGTTTCATTTGGAACCTCATGGTGGCAATGTCGAGGCCTTACGATGTTAGTTTGGGTATGGACTATACATCCATAGTTCATACTCATATTGAATGTTTTAGGCAAAAAGGATGTAGTATATCTACAGCATTGGAATGGGGTTTCCCTTGGTCGGAAAAAAAAATAAACCTAGTCATCATAGGATAAACTCATATATATGAGGGTTCTTTCGATCACTCTTGAGTCAGCCAACCTTACCCTCGTGGTAGTAGGAGTTTTTAGTTTTTTAGTTCCCAACAGTAGTGGCGGAGTTTGGGGACATCTTTTCAAAAGATGATTTCAGGATTACCTCCCCAAAGGGAGAGGGACTTCTGTTTGGGTTGGGTACTACCGGGGATTTGTACAAAACTTCTCCAGGGTAGCAGCACCCTTTTTATCTTTAACAAAGAAGGGGGATCCTTTCCTGTGGATGAAGAACTACCAACAGAGTTTTCAAGAGATGAGACAGAGACTGATGAGTGCCCCCATCTTGAGGCCACTAGAAGAGGGAATTGGGTATGTAGTCTACTGCAATGCATCAGGGACTATTATAGTTTGTTTCTTGATGTAGGATAGGGAAGTGATATCCTACAGATCACAGAATTTGAGACAACACGAGCATAACTATGCGACCCATGAACTGGAGTTAGCAGCAATGGTCTTTGCACTGAAGATGTAGTGGTACTACTTGATGAGTGAACGATTTACTGTTTAATATGATCATAAGAGTATTAGGTATATCTTTCCCCAGAAGTATCTGAACCTAATACAATAATGATTGATAGAGTTACTCTAGTACTATGACTTTGAGATAGCCTATACACCTAGGAAGGGGAACGTGGTAGCAGACACACTCAGCAGGAGGTCTGGTCTACAACTGCTGAGTGAGGCATCTGAGAAGCTAGTCGTGCTGCAGATATCCTTCATGGATAAAGATGGAGAAGCTTACTTCTATTATATGACTGTCACTCCCCAATTCTTCAGTGAGTTTAGGAGGCACCGCTTGGGGATGTTGATTGTGAGGCCCGACATGCTCAGATATCCTCAAGAAAATCTTTGAAGGATTTTATGAAGGTGGGGAGCATGTCATTCTCTTCAGAGGATGCACCATAGTACCAGTGACTCTATGGGAAGAGGTGTTGATGGATTTCCATACATCGCCTTTAATGATACATCCTAGATTGGTGAAGATGTACCAGGACCTCCAGTGTTAGTACTGGTGGCCGGGGATGAAATAAATAGTGGCAGATTTCGTACCATGATGCCTCACTTGTTAGAAAGTGAATACTAAACAGATCTAGTAGGAGTCTTATGATGACAGGAGATGGAGACCCTTGGGGTCCGAGGAGGGAGACCATGTCTTCTTACGGGTCTCACACTGATGACGATTGTGGAGGTTTGGTTGGGGCGGAAAGCTATCTCTAATGTTCATCGAACATTCTTAGATCCTCAGTAAAGTGGGCAAGGTGGTGTACCATCTATCTCTTCCCCCCCACAGATGCACCGGGTGTATAATTTTTTCTATATGTTGTATCTGATGAGATGCGTGCATGGTCAATCACACGTTATGTACTAGAGAAATTTGTTCATTGAAAATGGGATGGATTTTATGGAGTTCCCAGAGTAGATAGAGGATCAGTAGGACCGATTCCATTATAAATGGTCGATCCTTCTTGTGCAAGTTTGGTGGCAGTACGAGAACCTCTAGGAGATCAAATGGGAGCGGGAGGCTCAAATTCATGCTCAATAGCCTCATTCATTTGATTTTCCTTTGTTTTGGATTTTGAGGATGAAAGGCCCTAAGGTGGGGAGAATGTAAAGACCCAGAAATTACATAAATTTTTTTTAAAATTATTTGGGAATATTTCGAGGTCACGAAATTAGACGGCACTCGATTCTGAGGCCAAGTGTGCATGGAATGATCTGTTGAAATTTTTGTTAATTTTAAAATAGCACGCATGAGTGGTTTTTCTAAAAAAGTGGAATAACTCATAAATGGGTGCCCAGATCATAAATTCAAGGGAATCGTTGCATTCAGAATAGAGGTTTTACCCTAGGCGTGACTTAAGTTTAGTCAACCCAAGCCTCCAGTGATAAAACTTGAAAATGTCATAACTATAGATAAAATAATTAAATAATTTTTTTTTTCAAATGCTTATAACTCATGAATTGTGACTTGGATTAAAAATTAGAGTCCACTAATGGGCTCATGGGGGTATGATTTCTTTAGGTAGATACTAACATTCTTCGGTGTGGGCCAACAATGAAAGTTAATTTTTGGCTGTAAATAAAATAATTAAGTAACAATTATTTTATTGTTAAAATCCATAACTTCTAAAGGGTAACTAGGATTGAAAATACGACAGTACTGTTATGTTCGTTGGGATGTGTTTCCCTTAGGTAGATCCTAACCTCGACCGGCGTGGGTCAAGGGTGACTGTTAATAATTTTCTGAACTTATTTTTGGGTACGTTTAAAAAACGCGTGGGTGGTATTTTTCATCTTTTTACTCGTTGCTCAGATCGAAAATCCGAGAGCACCGTTGAATCCACAATTCAGGGATTATCTTAAGAGAGAATTCACTTCAACTACAGTAGGTCTGGAGAAAATTTTATATTTTGGACCTTTTTAAAACAATAATAAAATAACTTTGTTATTTTATTTCTTTCTTTCTTTTCCTCCAATGGACAAGCGGCAGTGGCGAGACCAATGACGCATCAATCCATTAAATAGATTGACTCCCCAAATCCTTTATAACAGCGCCATTGGAATTAGGAAGGTTATTATTAAATGAACCCCCATTAATTCCATAAGCGTTACTCACCACCCCCTCTCCTATTTATATGAATCTTGGGGAGAGGTGTTGGCATGGCTTCACCAAGTGACGAAGTTCTGATAAAGTTTCGTGATGCCAATCACTGGGAGGACGAAGTCAGTTCCAGCGTGCGGTGATGATTAACACCAAATCATGAACCAAAGGACCATGTTTGAGCAGCAATGTTGGCGGCTTTTTGTGGGGACAAAGAACACTGACTCTTCCTTAATCGTGAACGTTCTCCAACGATCTTGAGGTAGGGATTTATTTTGTTATAATTTCAAGTTTTTTTTGAATCTTATTTACTCCCTCATGTTTTCAAGTTAACGTGGAGGGAACGGGCCAAATGAAGATGTCCCGGACCCACCGCTGCCCTGTTTACCCTTGCGTTCTCCATGGAAGACCGTTGGCGCGGCGGCACCGGCCAGCCATGATGGAGACAGCATGTCGCCACGTGATGTAGGAGGAGGTTGCAGCAATATTCCACGGTGGATAGTGGAGAGGCTGGCACCGGCTGGCCACAGAGGTGGTGCAACGTGTCATCACCCGCTGCTGGTGGGGAAGGTCGCGGTCGAAGCCATGATGGGTGAAGACGGCGGCCGGCTCGAGCAGGCCGCAGAAGGTGCAGGCGGAGCGGCACGCCGTCATGCATCGCTGGAGGAGGTTGTAGCTCAATGTCATGGTAGTGGAAGGACCTACCCTCCTTCAGGTCCCATGGCGACCGGGCGGCGCCCTATGGCGCCACCGCTTCACAAGTCGAATGGCTGCTCGGCCATTCGGGAAAACTGAGGGGACTCCCCCCCCCCCCCCCCGTGTCGGATAGGGTGGGCCCTGCACTAATGGGAGTCACATGCCCAGTGGGTCGGGCTACATGTGCCAAACGAAACACGCCTCCGCAGGCCAGGCCATTCAATCCCATCGAGTCGCGCCTTCATGGGTCGGGCCACGCGAGCCCAACAGGCCTGGCCACGCCCCCCGCGGGTCGGGCCAGACCCCAGCCCAGTAGGCTAATCCCACCGCAACCCAGCCCCATCAGGTCAGACCTGGACCAGGTCACCCCAGACAGGGTCGGCCCAGACCGGTTCGGGCTGGGTCGACCAACTAGGTCGGACCAGACTCAGGCCCTTCCAGGCCAGTTTCACCTAATGGCCCATAACTTGAAATCTGAGCATCCGTTTGACGAACCGTCTATGGTGTTGGGATCCTTTAATCTAGACGGTACTTTTGGTATACTCTACTTGAATTTTGGAGAAATTTGTAGTGCAGATGGGTTGGATCAAACCTAAATCCAACCGGACCCTCGATACTAAAATGATTATAAGTCACAGAACAGGCGTCTGTTTGACGTGTCGTCTGTCGTGTTGGAACCCCTATAACATGGAAGTACTTTTAGATACTTCTTTGTGGAATTTCGTGGTGTTTGAGGTATGACCGATGGCTTGAGGGTCAGTTCCCCCAGAATCAAGCATATTATGAGTGGGAATCCAGTGGCTGGAAGTGAGGAGGAGGTTGGAGACAGATCATACGGTGGTTAGTACCGAGCGATTCTATGTGGGTCAGCACCAATCCTATGGGGTCAGATCATGTGTGGTTCAATGCCCAGTGATCCTCTGTGGGTCAGCGCATACTGATCCTATGTGGTTCTGATCCAGTGTGGGTCATTCAGGAGGTTAGTACCTATCGATTTTAGGCGGGTTGGATCATATGTGGGTCATTGCGGGGGTTAGTACCTATCGATCCTATGTGGGTCAGACTCTGTATGGTCATAAATAGTGCCTCTTGACAGAATAAGATGATCTAGCTTCACGACTAATCTTTTTTACTTCTATACTTCACTAATACCTGGTGTGAGATGAGTCTTTGAACTTCATGGTGTTACCTTTATGGTACATTCACCTTCGTGCTTTTATCTTCATTGTGATACCTTTGTGGTACTTTTACCTTCGTGGTGTTATCTTCGTGGTGATACTTGTGTAGTACTTTTACCTTCGTGGTGTTATCTTCGTGGTGTTACCTGTTTGGTACTTTTACCTTCGTGGTGTTATCTTTGTGGTGATACCTATGTGATACTTTTACCATTGTGGTGTTATCTTCATGGTGATACATGTGTGGTACTTTTACCTTCGTGGTGTTATCTTTGTGGTGTTACCTATGTGGTACTTTTACCTTCGTGGTGTTATCTCCGTAGTGATACATGTGTGGTACTTTTACCTTCGTGGTGTTACATTCGTGGTGTTACCTTTGTGGTATTTTTCCCTCATGTATGATATGATTATATCTTAATAACTTAGGTATATGTGTGGGCATATACCTAAGTAGGGTTGTTGACTACTTTATGCTTTGTGATTGAGGTCTTACTTTGTGATTCTTCCTTTGTGGAACTCTGGGAGACCTCTGGGGGTCTCGGGGTCCCTATTGAGTATTGTTATACTCACCCCTACATGGGCTTCACCTGCAACTTATTGTGTCTTGTGAAGACGATGGACATCGTTGATAGAGGCTGAGGGATCTAGGACTGGACAGTTCTCATAGGTGAACCATTTGACATGATGTGACGCAGGACTACTGATCGTAAGTTGTACCTACCCTTCAGGTAGGATCCTCAATGGACATTCCAAGAGCTATTTTTCCTTTTCTATTTGTACTTGTACTTTCCAGTTGGGCTTATATTATGTCCCTTTTTCTTTCAACACACTTTTTACTACAACAGTTTACTTCATGGTTGCTTCTTGTTGTGTTATTGGATTGTGTGTTTGTACAGGTTTAAAGGAAATGCCTTCCTGTTAAGGGATGCACGTTTCTAGTGCTAGTCGCCAGCCCCTGGCCAATGGAAGGCAGGCTTGGGGTAGTCACGGCATGAGCCCTGAGGGACGGGTCGTGACATACTGGTATGTTGCGTGGTTTCTCATGCATAAACTAAAATGGTGATGTGAATAGTGGAGTTTTGAATGTTTTTTATATTCCCAAAGTGAATTGTAAAGATTCCCTGATTAATCATTCCTGATTGAGTTCATTATATTCTCTATTTATTTTCCTAAACACATTATCAATGAATTATTATTTTATATTAGTTTATGGGTGGTAAGGTTTCATCATCTTATAATTGAATCTATACTTCTAAATAGTCCCCATAAGAATCTGTATTGAAATTAATTCAATGGTATCTAATATGCTACCATGGTTCTAAAATTTTTGAAAATGTATTTTTCTAAAGATATTTAATATCTATATTTTTTGTATTGTGTGTTTTTTCCTAGACTTTATCCCATTTGGATAAGTAATCCACACAACCAACTGTATATACATTATTTAAGGAGTTCAAAAAGTATCCAATTATATATATTTTCTACACTTCTCATACCTCAAATTTAAAATTATAATTTTTTAGGCATATCATTATAATTACCAATTTTTACTATCTCTTGCAAGTAATCCAATGAAATGATAAAATATGTTTCATATATGTATAGATTTGGCCAATATTACCCACTTTGGAGTATCTTAGGAACTATTATATTTGATCTAGGATGTCATCCTATAATTGGTGAATCGGAAAAATATATAATTCTTATCACCTCTAATTTGGTAATGTGTAGAAAAATAATAAAATCTCCACATATCATGAATAATAGTGTATCATCCAAAAAGTTATTCCTTTTCTTAATTTTGAACCACTTCCTTTGTTATGAATAGAAATGTGCTTATAGTTTCCATGTGGACAAGTAGTTGAAAAAATTATAACTCGATGAACAAGAATGTATATCCACATGAAAAAGCTTCATTTTTGGAAAATTAACATCAATTTCAAGCACTATGTCATCTTTTTTATAGAGTAATTGTGACTTTCAAAATTTACTGACATAATAAAATTAATCACTTCATTAACTTGTATTTTATGTCAAAGACGTGGAAAAATAAAATCCACCAATTAAACCATGGATTTTCTTGATTCGTGTTTATCATGTACTGATTTAAAACATAATCCATATATACCATCACCATAAAAATTACATGATAATATATAAAGCTATTATAAATAAATAACACTATTAATAACTCTTTATTCATTGTGATGTATTTATGTTGTGTATCGATAATAGATAGACTAGCATAACCACAAAAATTGGGTTTATCCAGTGCTAGGGCTTTAACAGCACTATCTAAAAACACTATTAAAGACCCCTTTTGTCAGTGCTAAAAAAGCATTGTTAAATGGGGTCTTTAACGACACTTCTTTTGGCATTGTTAAAGGGGGAACTTTATCAGTGCTTTTTTACAAGCATTGATTAATGAGGTCTTTTACCAGTGCTTATAAGAAATCACTGATAAAGGGTGGGGGTTTATCAACGCTTTTTTATAAGTACTGATAAAGAACCCCTTTATCAACACTTTTTTACGAGCACTGATAAAAGTATAATTCAAAAAAAATATTTCATTAAATATAATATATTAATATATAAATATATTTATATTGATATAAATATAATATATATTTTTGGAAATATTTTTTATATAAGGTAAATAGGCTTTTACACTTAATATATAAGATATTTAATGAAAATGGATTATAAAATAACTTAAAAATTTAATGAATAATTTTCTTATTATTAACGAGTAATAGTCATTTAATATCAATTTGAAGATAAAAAAACAAAAAATATTAAAAGATCTGAAAGAAGTTTAAAATCTAACTCGAACTTCAAACATCCATATCTTTTGATTCAGGTGTCCATTTGGGCTCTACCAAGCATGTGACGAGCTCTATACCCTAGTAACTTAAGGTAAACACTCTGTTACATTTTTCGAGTCCAATAAAGACCCTAAAGTCCTCTAAAACTGAGTTTTTAGTCAGGGTACCCCATTTTTTATCTTTTGACTGATTTTAAGCCTCATTTATGGTGGTCTTTTTTCCCTTTTGCAGTGGGAACTTGATTTATTCCTATGGATTACATTTATATTGATATTATGGATTTTATATTTTATTTTATTTCATAATTTAATTTAATTTATAATAAAATATATAACAATATATACATATTTTTTATATATTCACACATAAAAAATAATTTTATAAATAAATATTTAAACATATTTACATATAAAACATGTTTATTAATATATAAACATATATATAAATATATGGATAAAAAATGTGATGAAATATATATAAATATATAGATATATATTAAAATCTAAAACAAAATTTTATAGCGGGGTGCTAAAGTTGCTGGTGTATAACGTGGAGGTCTAGGGTTAGAAAATCACTAGAGGCAGGGGTGCATGCGAGAGGCTAGGATTATATAAAGCACTAATAAAGGGGTGTGGGAAGCATTGATAAAGGGGTGGGTGTGTAGAAGTGTTGATAAAGGGGGGTGGGTGGGTCGTGGAAAAAAAATTATATACCCTTTATCAGTGGGGCATTTATCAGTGCTAAAAAAGAACTACTCCAGTCCCCCTTTAACGGTGTAAAAAAAATCGATGATAAAGGGGCCCTTTAACAGTTCTAAAAAAGTGCTGCTAAAGGAACCTTTTCACAGTGCTTTTTAGCACTTTTGAAAGGGGCCTTTAGCAGCACTTTTTTAACGCTGATAAAAGTTTCAGGATTTTAACAGCATTTCGATTATCAGTGTTTTTTAGCACTGATAAAGGCCTTTTCTAGTGCTGTTAAAGGTCGATTTTGTAGTAGTGCAGACTAGTATATAGGATTGATTTTTTTTTAATATTTGTTTAGAAAATACCCCATAGTATAGTCACTTGATTAAAAATTCAACTCAAAAAATGATTCTAAATTTATAGAAATCATAATCAAACTAATGAAAACATAATTATTTTATTTAGGAAAAAAATTACATTAGGTTTTTTTAATAAAAATGGTTTTTCCTTTGATATCAATTGATCATGTGGTTGTGGAATTTTATAGACATAAATTACTAATTATTTTATAAAAATATGTGTGTCCATGAAAGATCATAGTAGAATACATTGATTTGGTATACTTTAACTCTTTATTGAACTTCAACATTGTTAGATCAACTCCAATTCATTAGTTAAATATCAGGTAGCTAAGTAAAAAACCATTTTTTGATAATTAAAGGAACACTACTGGAAAACTAACCTTTACCAATGGTTTGGAACCGTTGGTATAGGCCTCCAAACCGTTGGTATAGGCTATACCAACGGTTTGGAGAACCATAGCCAAGTAAGCCGTTGGGATAGGTCTATACCAACGGTTTTCCAAAAACCGTTGGTATAGGTAATATGAAATCTATACCAACGGTAATGGAACCGTTGGTATATAAATTCCAAAAATAAAACATCCGCTGGGATTTGATCCCAGGACCCCTTTTTTATCATTGAACAACTCAACCACTAACCTAACATGACTTTTGTGATCATAATTACATAAATATATATATATGTATTCTCATAAATATTTTAAATTTTGATTTATATAATGTTCTCAGTACGAAGGTCCGATAAAAAATGAAAGTACCTATACCAATAGTTGTTAAAACCGTTGGTATAGGTCTTTGGTTGTGATTTTCATTTTGTGGAGAATGTTGAACTTTGGCCCACTTTTCCCAATGGTTTGTCCAAACCGTTGGGAAAGGTGGACCTATCCCAACGGTTTGGCCAAACCGTTGGGAAAAGTGGCATATTTGGGGACCTTTCCCAACGGTTTGGCCAAACCGTTGGGAAAGGGGACCTATACCAATGGTTTTTTCAAACCGTTGGTATAGAATCGTTGGGAAATATCTAATTTCCAGTAGTGGAATCATCTACTAGTTTATGACTCACAATATTCTTCTAGCTATTAAAATAAAAATGAAATATATTCTTTCCTATATTAAAAATCAAAATATCTAGAATACATTGATGGTATTATATAGATTTGTTTCTAGTTAAAATTTTAATTTTGTTCTCTTAATCATTTATAATCCTAATATCTTGAACACACACAAGGGATCCAAGTTGACACTTTCCATTAAGTCATGCTATACCTTCTTATAGATAAATGAAATAGTGGTATAAGTATTGGAAAAAAATACAGATTTCATATCATGGGGAATATCTATCATTTATCTACAATGGAGGAAAACTAAATCAATGATATTATTGCTAACCACTATAATTTTTGTTGATCAATATAAGACCCTTATTTTTAAAAAAAATATTATTTTTGAACATTTTTATTATTAAATTAAAATTTTATTATAAGATACTTTATATTTCTATAAAAAAATTAATGTTCTATTCTAAATTACCTTGTTTTTTTTACAAATTGGTGAATAGGTATGTGAGGATACACATATAGATTTATATCATGATAATACTAAAATATTACTTCACGATTTCCTTATTTATTCATTCTCTCTTAATTATATTTCTTAAAATCCATATTCCTTTTCATATCCTTATTATGATAAACAAAATCATTGTTAAATACTTTATTTTTTTACAAAATACACTAACTCCTTTCTACTATATAAATTCAATACCACATTCAATACCTATGGATTCTACTAAGTGTTACTCAAATGTGTATAAATTAATGTTTTAGATTGTAATGTAATAATTTATAAATAATTATTCATGATGTTTCTAATTAAATATTTTTTATTTCTTAATATGATGTTCAAATATTTCATTTTTAGTCTTTTCTGAATATACCTGCTTAATAAATCCTCCAATGAGGGAATTCCTCTCAATGGTTATTGATCGCATTACTAAAATAGTGAATAATTATAATTAAATCATATAAGTAATTGTAACTATTGAAATTTTCATTGATTTAAATATCTATATTGATAACAGGGTTAGCTATAATTTTTATTAAAATTATATCTAACACCATTTCAATTAAAAATGAGTTTTATTTATTTAAATTCTATATTTACTTTGATGTATTTTAGAATATATTTAGAGGTTAGTTAAATCTAAAACAATTATATTGGAAAGGATTATTATATTTGTATCTAACTAGGAATTCATAAAATGGGTATGTTCAACCACACATATAAAACATTATTTTCTATTATATAAGTTTCCATGCTAATTTTTGTGCAATATGGAACATTTCCAACCACCTAATATATTTTTTCACTTGGTTTTTAATTTTATTATTTTTTACCAAATAAATTTTTCTTTTATAGGTACATAATTAAATTTTTCATAGAATTAATTTTTTAGAAAGTACATTAATAATATCTTGATAAGATTGAGGTGTAATTAAATATAGGACTCTAGTAACTAACACATTAATAATTACCCTATCATAAGGATTTAATCCATAGTAAAATGTATGATGTTAAAGTCACCAACTTATAGAAAGTGTAAAAATTAATTAATAATTATTATATGTAATACCATTCTTAAAATGATTCTTATCTATACTAATATGATTTATTTTTAATATTATTCTATATATTTATAGTCTTAAATGTCATAAAATACATATCTTGAGATTTATTAGCTTCCATGTCATGTGTATCTATGGAACCCAGTGGGATGCATTTAAAATAATATTTTTTTATATGTATGAGAGGTGATGATAATGTTATTAACTATGTAGCATGATTTAGTACCCCATTATACCTAAATAGATCAAGTATCTATATAAAATTAGACAAGTTTGTTTGTGGTCTTTATATTAGAAACCAATAAATTTTCATGAGATTTAAATCATTATTAACAAGATTAAATTGAATTTAATTTTTTTTTCTTTCACAATAAGTGTTAGAATTGTTGATGATTCCGTTATAATATAATGAAAGTTATAAACCATGATAGGAATCATTGAGTTCTTTTGTAACACCCCACCCGCATCCAGAGATCACTCACCAGTGTACTGGATGTGGTCATCATGTGACCTCAGGCACACCTCCACATATTCTAGAGGATTCCATCCAACAACGAGGGTGTAAGGTGTTATATTGGGAGGCTATAACAACATATAATAGTATAATGACCTAGTACATAACCAAATAATGGAAATAAAAAATAATTATAGTATGTAGATACAATAAATCATATCCATGTAATAACAAAATGTAAATATTGTTATACCGACATAATTATCAACAGATCATCCACCAAGTTTATGAAATACAAAAAATAAAATAAAATACAAGGAGTCTCTACTACCATCCATATGACCCGTCTCATCCCAATATATACTCTTTGTTGAGTTGATTCCACCTGATCACCATTTATTAGTCCTCTTCCATGCCTGGATCTATTAATATGTGACCTTGGGTACCAAAGTGTTATAGTCTCTTGAGTAGGGTGCGAGTAAAACTTGGTAGGCCACATAAAACTATATCCCTCACATATGAAGTAAATATAGTTCATGAACATGTGACAGTCATTGGAAAATAAATTCAATGTGAATTCACAATAAATATAACCACCATCAATCCTTGAGTTCTAAAGTTTCATCTAGGATCAACAATACCTACTTCGACCAGTGGTATATGTCTCTAAGAATTTCACATAACCACATAGGGTGAAACATATCCTTCCCTAGAACCTATTTAGAACATCAACCAAGGGTAACATATCCTACCCCAGAACTAGTACTATAATATCATATGTTGAGGGGAATCATCTTCTTGAGAATCATGAATCACATACACCCAGGGGGTCGCATCCCCTACCCAGAACCATCACATGTCACCCAACCATGGTGGTTGCATCCCCTACCTAAAAAATTGCATCATACACCCATAGGGTCACATCCCCTATATATAATAATTACATGAAAATAATTACCCAAGGGGATTTATCCCACCTTGGTATCTGATAACACATATACCTGAGGGTTGTTTCTCACCAAAAACCTCATATAGCATCCCCTGGTGGGTCGCATACCCTATAGAAAACCACCATTTCATCATCCACCCTAGGGTCACATCCCATCTTCTGAACAGTTACTGTCCCATTATTACCTGATGGTTTATAACCCAACTCAATGCCTAAAACACTTACACCTAGAACCTTAGCTTACCTATAACCATGTAAAGCATTCAGCAAGGTATCCCACCCTAGAACCTAAAATATATCATATGTGTATTTGACACATATTTCCTAGGGAATATCCTCTCCTAGGAACAACTTATAGTATACATACTAGTTTACCACACAATGAACTCATCAACAGCATCATCTTGATTACATGGTAATTCTCTAGTTTATTCCATACCCATCCCAGTCTCTAGTCACTTATAAAAACCTATATCCAACGCCCCATGGTGTTCTCTCAAACAATTGGACCTTTCCTGGCCCTATCCTCAAGATTTTGGTCCAATCCTCATCAAAATCATGTATCACTACTTGGTCCCACTCACTAAAGAAAATCCCAACTATCCTCACCCCCCCAAGAAAGGTATAAATTAAATTAAATAATTGAACTAGTATTTCAGGGTCCATTTTGGCCTTGCATACTTCCATTATATTCATAAGTTTTAACAAACATTTTATTTCATTTTATGTTTAATCACCCACACATAGTAAGACCACATATCACATGATACATAAATACAAAGTATATAATTTATAGAAATTTTCATAGACAACATACCTCATTCAAATTTATTCCATTAAATAAATCGTGATAAACCTTACTTAATCTTGTCCATGAATCATCCAAGCTCATATCTTCACTCAATATATTATCTCAATCTAAAAATTAAAAATGGTTAATTTTAATAATATATAATTAATTATTAAATTTTATTCAAAAATGAATAATAAACTAGAAACTCCCTGAGCAACTTTCGGGTACTGTAGCAGTGATGTAGCAGTAGTAAGGCTCCTTATTTCCATCCAAGAGACCCAGGTTCAAAATTGGGTGGAGGCGAATTTCTAGGGGTACTATAGTAGTATTGTAGTAGTCACTGTAGTAGTATTGTAGCAGTTAATGTTCAGTACTGTAGTAGTCCGAACTATTCACCTGATTTGGGCCTTCGGGCCACCGATTTGGGCCTATGGGTCTCAAGGGGTTTCGAGTCATCAAAGGCCATCAGTCCACAGAGACCATACAGTAGCCCAATTCACACAGAACATTCCCCATAAGATGATTACAGCAACAATAGTAGCAACCACCAGAAGCATAGCTAAACGGATTGGAAGAATGAGAGGGTATGGCAGCTACCCTTGGGACCAGGCACCTTGCAGATTTTTACGGGGCAATGATATCTGATCAACAATGCAAGGTGGGGAGCTAGGTGATGAATGGCGTAAAAAATGTGGAGGGTTAGTTCAAGTGGATTGGGCCTATGGGTCATGTATTTGGCATGGTATACCTCTGGGCCTTCGGGTCGTGTATTGCGGGTCAATCGGGCCTTGTTCCTTGGGCCTATGGGTCATGTACGGGTTCCCCTTCAACCCTTAAAAAAGGTAATTATCAATAATAAAAATACAAAAGAAGGCCTTTGGGCCATTCGGGCCTGAGAAACTTCCACTCAGATAAACCTCAAGTGAATTGGTGCATCCCACTCCAAACACACACTAAAACCTAATCCACACACAAGAACTAATGTAATCTCTTGAATCAATTTCTAATTTAATTAAATTTATTTAAAAACCATAAATAAATAAGGGTAGTTACATACTTCAACTAAAATTGAATTTAATATTGTGTGTTCATCCTTCAAAGATTCCCTCTTTCAAAGAAAAAATAAATCCTTATCATCTCAACCATATTCCACCATACAATGGTAGAATTAGAATTAAAAATATACCCCCAAATCATCCTAAACTAGAGGTAATGAAAGGGAATTAAAAAAGGAAATGATTGGAAGACTCACTATGTATTAAGAGGAACATCAATTGAATAAGGAAGAAGATGATGAACCTAAAGGGAATTTATTATACTTCATGACTTTTGACTCAAAATTTAAAGAGAAGGTCAATGTTCAGAGATCAACTGATGATGAATCACTATCTAACAGTGAAAAATAAATGGATCACCTTGACATACATTTCAAAAAAAAATACAAAAAGAATAATTTCTTCAATAAATCTAATTATAAAGGTAAGTATGATAATAGATGAAATTAGATAAAAGAATGGGAAAAGACAAGATTCATCAAATGAAATAACCTGATACGAATGTAAAGAAAATGATATATCAAAGGTGACTATCCTAGGTTGAAATATAAGAAAAGGTATGAGTATAAATTAAAAATATATAAGAAAATATATAAAATCCACATGGATTTACTCATAGTAAAGTTCAAGAAATTTTTATTCTAGTAGAGAAGACAAAAATGATAGATCCAATATGTGTTTCATGACAAATACATCTAAGGTATAAAATATTCTTCCTAAATCTGCCAAATGTGTTTCTAATTTTTTTGAAAATGAATGAAATGAATAAAATATGACCAGCGATGATTTATTTGAATAATGTAATATTCTATAATATGAATTTAAGGAATTAAATGATAAATATAAAAGTCTGAATAAGCAGCATTCTATGTCTTCTCACTTTAAAACTAATTTTTAGGTAGAGAAAGATAAAAATGCTCAATTTTTAAAAGAAAATAATGAGATGAAATTTTCTAATGAGAAATTAAAGTAATGTATATAGATATTTAAAAATGGTAGTGAAACTACAAATATAATTATTAGAAATAAAACCACACATAAATACACTACATGAATTGGATATTAACTTAGGTATAGGAGAATTATTAAAAAAAAATTGTACAAAGTTCTAGTTCTACCAAATCTATAAATACCACTTACTCATATGGATATAATAATGTTTTTATTCCTAAAATTTAAAGTTATTCTTATATTAAACTGGTAAATTAGTTATGTATTTATAAATCTCTCATTACTAACATCTCTGTACCCAAGAAAATATGGGTACCAAATTTATTTTTGGTGTAAATCAATTTTTTAGGAAACCTGCTTGAAAAGTTCTAGTAAGAACTTATGATATATGGATATTGGATATTATATATATATTATTAGGGACAACTCAACCTTCAATAACCTAATAAATTTTATGGAGTACATGTAAATTTGGGTGATAATTCCAAAGGAAAAATAATTAGACTCAGTCAAATCGATAACTCTTATAGAGTTTTAATTCCTAATTAATTATTTATAGATGAATTAAAATATAATATTATTATCATTTTAAACTTTTTTTATCATGGTTAACATGTTAAGTTCGAAAAAAATGCTTGTAAAGTATTTTATTCCTAACATTCTTTAGTTTTTACTTCCATGTGAAATGATAATGTTTATGATTTTGATCTAAATTCCTTATTTTCTAAAAATGTTTCATGTCTAAGTTAATTTAATAAAGAATATTTAATTTGGAATAGGTGACTAAGACATTTCAATATACACTCACTTAGAAATCTAACTAGGAAAGGATTAGTCAAGGATCTAGATAAACTATAATTATGAACAAACAAAGTCTGTAATCACTATCAAAATGGAAAGCATCACAAAATCTTTTTCAAACCAAAGAAAAAAGATTCAACTTATCAACCTTTAGATTTGGCTCACATGGAATAGTTTGAACCTTATATATTTTCTAGTTTATGGGAAAACATTATTCCTATGTTATATTGGATGATTATTCAAGATATACATGGGTGTTTTTCCTTTCTCATAAAAGTAAATCTCTTTCCTATTTTTCTAAATATGTTAAATCTATAGAAAATATAATTAGACATATAATTAAGGCCTTATGGATTGATCATGTTAATGATTTTTTAAATCAAGAGTTTGAATAATTATAATCAAAACATGTGAATAGACACAACTTTTCTACTCCTAGGACCCCATATAAGAATGGTATAGAAGAAATAAGAAATATAACCCTTTAATAGATTTCTCAAAACCATTATCAATTAATATGATTTACCTATTTATTTTTTGTCATAAGCTATGAATATATATTGATATATAATTAATAGGGTTCTTATTATACTGGTTTTAAATAAGACCCCGTATGAATTATATAATGGGAGAAAACCAAAAGTTAATTACTTTAGAGTTTTTATTTGTAAAGTATTTATACTGAATAAAAAAGAAAATTTAGACAAGTTTGAATCCAAAAGTGATGATGGAATTTTCCTTGGATATTCTACAACCACTAAATCATATATGGTATTCAATAAAAGAACCAAGATTTTGTAATAATATATAAATGTCAAATTTGATGAGACAAATCCACATAAACCTAAATCCTCTTTAGAAAATATGTAGAATGATATTTCAATCTAGAAATTAACATTAAACCTATTGAAAATTTTTCTATACCTCCTACAGAAAAAATATCCTAATTCTAAGGAAAAACTTAAACCTAAACCTGTAGATGAAAATCAAGTTTCAAACACTTATATTCTTAGGTCTGTTAGGACTTATAGACATCATCCCTTATATGTTGTTTTTGGTGACCAATATAAAAGAACTCGAACAATATCTTCTCTTAAAAACCAAGATGAACATAAATATTTCTTGTCTCATCTTTAACTTAAGTACATAAATGAAGAAATTAATGATGAACTATGGCTAATTGTAATGTAAGAAGATTTAAATCAGTTTTGAAGAAATGGAGTCTGGTAACTAGTTGAAAGACCCAATTATTACCTAATTATTGGTACTAAATAGGTTTTTAGAAACAAGTTTGATAAGTCAAAATAATAATTAGAAATAAATAAATACTATTTTCACAATGATATAGTCAAGAAAAAGGTATTGACTATGAGGAAACCTTTTCTCCAGTAGCTAGAGTTGAAGATATAAAAAAATTCTTGTCTATGCAACACATTTTAATTTAAAATTATATCAAATGGATGTAAATATTTCAGTATTATATGGTAATATAGTTGAGTCTATTTTTGTTGAATAACCCCCTTGATTTCAAAACCCTCACAACAAGCCCCTAGAGATTAGTATGATAGTCTCGACTCATTTTTTAATTCAAAAGGTTTTGCGAAAGGAATATTTTATCCCACTTTATTTATTAAAATATTTTCAAAAGATATTTTATTTGTACAAATCTATGTTGAGGATATTATTATTGGATCTGTAAGAAATTATTTGTGTACTGATTTTTCAAAAATTATGCAAAGTGAATTTAAAATTATTTTGATGAGTGGACATAAATTATTTATTTCTTTTCATATTTTTCTAAATAAATATGGAAATATTTTAAATAAAATAATGTACACTAAATATATTCTAAAACATTTTGGTATGGATGGTAATAAAGGAAGTGATAATCCCATGATTACAAGCTATAAATTGGATCTTGATAAAACTGGGAAACCATTTGATCAAACTACTTGTAGATGTATGATTAGAAACTTATTATACTTAACTGCTAGCCATCCTGATATAATTTTTATTGAGTGTCTATGTGTGTTCCCATTTTTATGAAAACCAAAAAGAGTCACATTTACTCAGTGTCAAAATAATTTTCAAATACCACAAAATTACAACCAATTGAGGATTTTTTTATTCTATAGGATAGTAATTTGACTTACTAAGTTATTCATATATAGATTTTGGTGGTTGTAATTTGGATAGAAAATGAACCTCTAGAACATGTAACTTTTTAGAAAAAATATCTATTTTCATGGTCTAGTAATAAATGAAATTATATTTCATTATCCACTACTGTAGCTCAGTACATAGCAACTGGTAGTTATTGTGAATAGATTTTGTGGATAAAACACACTTTACTAGAATATAGATATAAATTTTGAAATATACCTATAAATTATGATAATAAAAGTTCTATAAACATCTCTAAGAATACTATATATCAATCTATGAGAAAAATATTTATATAATACATCAGCTTTTGAGAAACCATTTTGAAAAGGGTGATATAATTCTTGAGTTTGTTGGTACTAAACAAAATATTGCTAACATATTCACAAAGCCTTTAAATTTTGAGATAATGAGATGCACCATACATGAACTAGGAATGATAAATTTTGGGTAGTCCTTATTCTTATATTTAATTTATTTTTTCTAGTGAACAATCACAAGATTGTTAATCATACTATTGTGGTTGATCTACCATTATTCATATTACCATGGATGATCTACCATGAGTCATGCTACCATAATGATTAACTGTGATTCATGCTACCACAATGATTGACCATGAGTCATGCTAACGTAATTATTAATCGTGAATCATGATACTATGATGATTGACTATTACATATTATCATTGTTATGCTATCATGAAGTGTTATTATCACATAGTATCATTACATGGTATTGTGACATGGTACCATAAGTTTATACTATCTAGATGCTAACGTGGTGTGTCTTCATTGTTTGCTACTATGAGAATATACCATAGAACCTGATGTTAGGTTCCTATTATTCCTAGTATTATTGTTATTATTATCTGTAATTAAAATATTATCATTTTTTATTATCTATATTCTTTTAATTTAATTTCTTCTTTATGAATCCCTAAATGATAAAATTTACCAAAAATATGAGTCAAAAGAGCCTTCACTCGTGCGCCTCCTTTGATCCCTTTCTCTTCTCTCTCAATCTGTGACCTTATATTCTCTACCTTAGTTCCTCAAACCAGTGTGGAAATGGTGTGAGTGGAGTATCTTAGTTAATCTCTTGATGTGTTTCATCCCTCAAAGAAATAAAGATAAGAATCAAGTTATCCTGTATAACAAAAGAATCCCTAGCTCGCATCTCATGTTATTTTCACCGAGAAGGAAATTGATGTCCCATGGTAGAAATCAATAAAGAAACTCATTTGGAATTTGATCTAGGACCAAGGATGGGTTGAATGGTTTCTGATAAATGATTGACTATTCTACCCTAGGTTGGTGCATAACTTCTATTGACTTGCAAAGTATCATTTTGGAGAAAAGAAAGATGTTATCAAAATAGTGATAGATGGAAAAGAACTTGTCTTTTGTTTGGATTAGTTGGCTAGATGTTTGAATGTTCCTAAAAAGGGTATATAAGACGAATATCATGGTTTTTTTCCTATTAATAATGACAATATTGTGATTGAGGATTCATTTCTTGAGTTGATTAGAAATTAAACTATTTTAAGGACCACTACAATGGATCTTTATGGAGAATGTTGTTTTTTGTTTAAGTTTATTAATCATATTCCATGTCTGAGGAAGGTGGGTTTTAGAAAAATGGGTTTTAATGGAATATTCTTCTTGTTTCTTATGAAAATAGAAGACAAGATCAATTTATATAGATATATTATGATTCATATTATGTATTTTTTTCAAGCCCTCTATTGGTAAGAGTGAGTAAATCAAGAGGGGGTTTAATTAAGTGCCTAATAAAATTTCTATTAAAAACAAGTTAAGAAAAAATCCTCTAATTTAAATAAAACTCCCAGTAAATCAAACTAGTAATTTAATATAAGTTTGGTCTTTTAAAATATTTCTCAAAGCATGATCAGGGCTCTGTTAAAAAATTATATTTGAAATTACATTAAATTTTGAAATTGATTTACTTAATAAAATTATTTATATATAAACTAGTTAATATTAACTATCAAAGTAAATTTTGTTTATAATTTAAAAACAATTGTAGTTTAATATTGTAAATAAAGGAAACAAAACACAAATGTATAATGGAATAAACAAGGGGTTCAGTCTCAAGAAAAGACCTAATCCCCTCTACTTGGAAATCACCTCCTACTAAGTAGACTATTATAACAAATAATCTAATCCACAACCTGGATTGGGTATACAAACAATAGCACAATATATCAAGGCTCAAATCCTCTTCCATGGTTATAAATTGGAAGAAATATAACACAGGCCACATAGGGACCTCTTCCAAAGTTTATGTGGGTAAATAGATAAAGGAGGTTTGAGAGAATATCGGTTATTATCCAATTTAAGCATAGGAGTCAATGTGTGTATATATACAGATAAGTACATCACACTACTTAAAAGAAAAAAAATAAAGAGAGAAAATAAATAGAGATGAAGAAATGTTGTGCTACTCAGTTTTTAATGCTTCAGATGATCAAGGGTCCTCATATTTGACTTGTTGAGGGGCTCAAACAAGTTCACCAAAAGTTTTAGGAAAACATAGTGTCATGTAGAATGGTTTCGTAGGCATAGATGTAGTGGTTCCAGCGATGAGGTGGACGGTCTCTGATGGGAGGTTCTCGATGGCACAGTCGATGATAATGGGTGGTTGGGTGCGTCAAGGTCTGAGGCCCGAGACGATGGCGTGTTGATTCCAACAGCTCACGTGGCCCGAGGATTTGGCGTGCCTCTTTTTGTTTGAATTTTGAATTTCGTTTATCCCGAAATGCTTTTGACTTTGTTTAATTCTGTCTAGTGGTTTTGTGGTGTTTCAATCGGTTATTTGAAATTGTGCGGTTCCCACTTGGCCATAAAGTGGTTTTGAAAAAAATACAAAAACAAAGATTTGGAGGGGGTTTTCAATAAATCCATGAAATGGTTTAGAAATAATCCTTAAATAAATCCACATAACACTATGTAAATTAACAATATAAACTAGTCATTATAAGCATTTAACTTGAATGTGGCAGAATAGCAATGGTAGCAAGGCTAATGGTAGCACCACTGTGGTAGTGGAAGAGAACTGGAGGTTGCACATTTATGATGGTAGCACACATCTGGAGGTATAACACTTCTTACTATGGCATGACTAGTGGTAGAATGAGTCCAGAAGTGTCACACCTAATAGTAATAGGATTTTGGTGGTGGCATGTCTGACGGTGGAACTCTAGCGGTGGTATAAACTGGTGGTGGTAGATCTAAACTAATGGTGGAACATTTGTACTAATGGTATCACTTTTAAATATATATCCAATTTTCTTCAAGTTATGATATAAAATATAATATACTATCATAAAAAAATTAATCTCATTAGAAACATAAGAATCATGATTTTTGAGCATTAAAATATAGTGGTGCCAAAAATATTCCCCCTTTTGATGATAAACAATTTGGGCATTTAATAAACCATGTGAAAAAAATAGGCATAAATAGATGAATTCTAAGAGTAATATTATTATTAACATTTGAAATTAAAAATATGAGATAAAAAGATTAAATGTTGAAATACAACTGAAATCTTAAAATATAAATACAAAAGAACTTAAATTTTTAAAACTTAAACTTAAAATTAGAAACATAAACTTAAAACTTGAAAGTTAAATTCCATCCAAATAATTTATATCCCTTTTGGGATTATAAAAAATATAATACAATAAATAATAAAGATATAAATATTAACATAGAGGTTAAATAAAATTCAAAAGTCATAGAATTATATCTCAGAAAGGAAAACAAGGAAAATAAAGAATCCCTATCAAGGACTATGACTATGAATCACTCTCATATTGGGAGGTAGAATCAATAGGTATTTTGTCTTTTATAGAGGTAAGAGGCACTGATGTAGAGGTTGAGTGTGTGGAGGTAATCTGAGATAGCTCTCGGATGATCACTGGTCTAATATTTCCAACTACTTCAACTAGAAACATATTGAACGGCTAATACTAATGAGGTAGAGGAATAGAGGATGGTGCAGAAGTGAAGTATGACATGGGAATGGCCTCATGTATAACCACTTATATACTAGATTCATATAATAAAGTCTCCATGAGGTTCATAAAATCCATAATTTTATTTCCACCTCTCTCCATAGCACTAATTAAGTATTTATTCTCTTCCATGAATAACTTGACCATAGGGGTCATAACCTTGAGCTGGTATACATGTTCCTTGAAGGCCTTAGTAACAGGTCACATTCGTAATTTTTCAGCTAAAAACTTAAAGTGAGAATTCAACTCATTCTTTGTATATATTCTAGAAAGTTATTATTTGATAGCCTTGGTGATTGTTTCCCTATCACTTCAGGATTCATTCAAATGATCTCTTACTAGTTTATATATCTTCTCACCATGTTGTTGAATTTGGTGAATATCTTCCGGATGTGATGTATGTATATCACCCATAACAGATTTCATCTCTTCTCTAACTATAGATCTGATCAATTTAGAATCAATAGAGGAAGAAGGAGGTGGAGCACTGAATGTAGAAGCAATAGATGGTAATCTCTCCAACATCTCTAACTGTGTAGCATGGATAGCAGCAAAGGAGGTCATCATCTCCTCTATAACAGATCTCATAAATTCCATTTCACTTACCATTCTTCTATTTCAAATTTTAACTTCCTGAATCTTGAAAAACATTTTAAGATTAATATGGAAAACAACCAACTCAAAAGTATGTATGGAATCAACTTCACTAAGCTAAGTAACAAGAGATACATGGGATTTCAAGATACCACTAAATTATGAGATTAACCTCTCTATAAAAACATCCAAATCAACTCTATAAATAAACTCTAAAGGCACAGAGGCAGTAGGAGTCAAAGGAAAATCATCTCTCTCAGTACTAGGAAAAATTGTCTCAACATGATCTGGTCTATCAGTTGGAACATCATAAGTAAATACATGAAGCTCACCAGCAATATCAATCTACTCAACTAAAAAACCCTTAGGATCTGATCCAATAATCTATATAGCAGGCCCGCCATTCTCTGGTGTACTGTTTTGAAAATCATCACTTCCTTTATCTCCGTCTTAGTCTAGATAGGAAATCACAAGCAATTTTGAACTAGGGGATGGCTCCCCCTTGGATGATGCCTCATCCTCTGCTAAGGTAGAACTATCCTATGCATCTCTTTGATCTCCGACATCTCATATGAATTCCATGAACTCTGAGTAGTCTTTTCAAAGTTTTAAATACCTTGGGAACTTCTCCCACTCATCATGTTTAGTCACTTTAACTCTAGTATAATTCACAATAGAAGGATATACAGGATCAACTTGTTGAATGAAATAGCCTAGGGATTCCTCCCCCTTGGCAGATATCCTAGGCTCACCTCTGAGAGAGGTAAAATAAAAAACTAGCTAAACTGAAATTGCTCTCTCCAAAAACACAGATCTAGTTGAACCAAAAACAATTGGGTATTGATGGTGTAACTAATTCCTATCAATGTCATCATTAGTTTCATCATGGTCATGTCCATTCTCACCATTAACATCATCATCATCAACATTTCTATTCTCAGAACAATATGATACTTCAAAAACTTCTTTAGAGGTCTATGAAGAACTCTAAATCTATTCTTCTCCAAATACGTTGGTCTCTTCATCCTCTCTTTTACTTAAGAGACTCTCCCTATTAGAGAGAGAATTTGGTTGACTTGGGGCTCCAAAAGATATGGCTAGGATCTTAGAAATATCAGGATCACTGACTTCTTTAACATAAGTACCCACTTTCTCTTCTTCAACCATAGAAACATCAACATCATCTTCCTCATCTAAATAAACCAAAATATCATTTGGATCTAAGACAAGGTTAATAATATTCTTTGGTCTGGTAGGATTGTCTATAGGATTAAAATCCTCATATATTTTATCATTATCTTCAACCCACATTTTCATCCAGAGATTCTAATTCAATTTCATCCTTTTTTAAGTAACTTTAATCAATCATTAACCACCACATTTCACTTCATCTTTCTCCTCATCATCAACAAATCTTTTTTCTTATATCATATCTGAAATCATCTTAGTGTAAATCAATGAATTCGACCTGGAATAAAACTTTCGCATCACTATCATTTACACCATATGTTATCTAAAAATATTAATTATATCCCCTAATTTTATAAGGAATAATAAATAAACATCATTATATCTCATTGTAATGAAATCTCTTTTTTTGGGACACATCATATGTTGAATAATCTTGAATAGAAATATGTATTCTCCATCTGATTCAGTAGCAACAGGAATTCTCATAATACCATCTCCAGTCATCTCCAGCAGTGCATTTTAATATACAAAAAACTCACTATCACTGGGTATTGAACCCTGATTTTCATTAGAGATTCCTTGGTTTGGTGCATTGATACACTTATCCCAATCTCTTTAATAAAATCTAATCTCTTGACCATTAATCATACTTCGAATGAAATCTTTATTTTCTCCAAAACTGAACTCTATATATTGATAGAACCGATGAATCAACCTAGGATAAAAAGTTTTATCATTTCTTGAGAACCAATATATCCATCCCTCATACTAGATTACTTGTATTGCCAATTATTTACATGAAATCATACATTCCCAATCTACTTATTTTTTTCCAACAACCATGCGGTTCCCAAGATGGGGGTATCTCAGCTCAACAATAACACGGATTGATTATCCTATAGGTTTCTTCACAAGCCTTGATCCTTTACGAGATGACTATGAGGGATTCTTGACTCTCACCATTTCAAAAAAAAGATAAATTAAATACATGATAAGGTTCAAGTTTAAAAGATAAAGTGAAGGCAAAATGGTTTGAAGGGGTAGGCGTGAGTGAGAGAGTGAATTGAATTTTTATTTTATGTAATATTTATAATTTAGATATTTGAATTCAGAAATATATAATAAAATATAAAAAATTAAACTAAATAAAATTTTAGACACTAAAAATTATTAATGATAGCAAAACAGAGGTTCAATTGGTATCGAAATTGAAACAGAGACTGGTAGCACCCCAATGATGGATCCTTCCAATGGTGGATCATTCCAATGGTGGATCGTTCCAATGGTGAATCATTCTGATAGTGGATCATTCCAATTGTGGATCGTTATAATGGTGGATCATTCCAATGGTTCCTTTTTTCAATGGTGGATCACCAATAGTGGCTTATCCAACTATGGATTGTCCAACAGTGGATTTTCCAATGGTGTCTTGTCCAATGGTGTCTTTTCCAATGGTGGATCACTCCAAATAAAATACTAACTAAAATTTATCATTAATAATTCATGTTTTATATAGTTTAATCTCTCATAATTCAGGGTCTTTATAAATATATCAGCCAGTTGATATTCAATTCCTATGAATTTAAGGGTTATATCACCTTTTTGAAAATGATCCCTCATAAACTGATGTCTTTCATCAATATGATTTTTCCTAGAATGAGACATGGGATTATTAGAATTATTTATTTAAATTATGTTGTCACAATTTATAAGTACATTTCTGAATTTATATCCATAATCTAGAAATATGTGTTTCATCCACCAAATTTGTGCGCAGAAACTCCCTATAGCTATGTATTCAACTTTAGCAGTAGATAGTGTAACCGAATTTTACTTTTTAATACACCAAGATACTACTGACTTTCCCAAAATATGACATGTTCCAAAGGTCTTTTTCTATATAAATTACAACCACCAAAATCTACACCTAAATAACTCACTAAGTCAAAGTATTTTCCTATAGGATAGAACAGTCCAAAATTGGTTATATATTTGAGGTATTTCAAATTTATTTTAATATCAATTAAATGAGACTCTTTGGTATTTTCTTGAAAATAGTCACACATGCACATAATAAAAATAATATCTATCTAGATATAATTTAAATATAGAAAGCTTCCAATAATAACTCTAAAACAGTTTTGATCTACTGACTTTCCAGCTTCATCAAAATCCATATTACAAGTGGTACTCATGGGAGTTTCACTACTTTTAGTTTTATCTAGAAAAAAAAGTTTTATAAGGTATTTAGTGCACTTACTTTGATTTAAAATAATGCCATCTCTATTTTAAAAAAATTTAAAACAAAGAAATAATTTAAGTTTACCCATTAAACTCATTCAAAATTCATTTTGCATCATCTTTGAAAAATTTGTACCCAAAGAATTTTTAGAAGATCTAAAAAAATATCATCGACATAAATCTGAACAACTAAAACATATTTTGAAATTCTTTAAATAAAAAATGAAGGATCATATATGCCTTTTGAAAAACCTTTAGAAATTAGAAAAGAGTTTATTATATCATACCAAGATCTAGGAGCCTGATTTAAACCATATAAATCATTAATTAATTTGAAAATAGTATTTGGAAAATGAGGATTTGGAAATCTAGGTGGTTGTTTAATAAAAACATTCTCACCTATATAACCATTTTAGAATGCACTTTTGACATCCATTTGATATAGTTTGAAATCCAATTGTGCTGCATAGACAATAAGTATTTTAATGGATTTAACACTTGCCATTGGTGCAAATTTTTCATCATACTCAATAACCACTTTCTGATTATATCCTTGTGAAACCAACCTAGCATTATTTCTGAATATAGTTTCTGACTCATCAACTTTATTTCTAAACACCACTTAGTTCTAATAGTCAGATTTTCCATAGGTCTATCTAAAAGTTCCCAAACTATATTTATTTCAAATTTATTAAGTTATTCTTGAATTAACACCACCTATAATTCTTCATTAATTGCATCATTGATGTTCTTGGGTTTAAGTTGTGACAAAAATGTTTGATGCTCAACCTGATTTATAAGGGAAGATCATATTTGTGTACCTATGTCTAAGTCTTTAACTACATCTTCTGAAATATGGTATCTATGAGTCCTAATATCTCCATGAAAATGACTAAAATATCATGGTTATATATAGGTTCATGTTTAGGTTCATGATTTTCATTAGAAATGGATGATTTTTCTACTTGTTTCACATAATTTTATGAAGGTTTGGCATTGATATTCAGATTTAAAAAATCATCCTCAAGGTTTTGCAAAGGGGTATTAGGATCATGTGGATCTGTTTCATCAAATTTGGCATGAATAAATTCTACCGCAATATTTTCTTTTACTAAACACCCTATATGATTTACTAGAAGTTGAATAACTAAGGAAATTCCTTCATCACTCTTCGAAGAAAATTTTTTAAGGTTATCCTTGGTATTAAGAATAAATAATTTGAAACCAAAAAATATGAAGTAGTTAAACTTTGGATTTCTACTATTCCATAATTCATAAGGATTTTTATTTATGAAAGGTATAATTAAAACTCTATTGATTATATAACAATTTATATTTATAGATTCTTCCCAAAAATAAATAGGTAAGTCATACTCATTAAGCATAGTCTAGGAAATTTCCTAAAGGGTTCTATTTATCCTTTATATAACACCATTCTACTATGGGGTCCTAGGAGTATAAAATTTATGATTGTATCCATTTTTTGAGAAACATGAGATTCTTGATTCTCAAACTCACGACCATGATCACTTCTTAAGGTCTTAATCCTAAGTCCACTTATATTTTCTACATATTTATAATAAATTGTAAAATAAGAATAGGCTTTGCTTTTGTGAGATAGAAAGAATACTCAAGTATACCTAGAGAATTCATCTACATGAACATAAACGTAGTGCTTCCCATTTAGGTAAGAAAATGTAACATCCCTTTACTTTTTAACAGGTACATTTTTAAGCTTTTCATGGTTTTCCTTTTTCATTGTCTAGGTAGGGCCAAGAAAGAAATGGGAGGATACCTATAAGGTTGAAATCAGAGATTTTTTGGAATTTCTGGCATAAACCTACTGATTCTACAGCCTTCTATAGAATTACATGTTGTTTAATAGGGTTAAATGGCATGTAACTTATAAATTAAATTAAATCCATTTTTAATCAAAAGGTGACGGATTTCTCGACGATTATGGGAGTTGAAAATGACATAGATTTTAATTGGTTCACACATCATGTAAATTCCTGATAATTGTTTTTAAATAGGTATAATGGATTATTTTCTCAATTTTATCCCCTTTGGGTTTCTTTCTCTCAACCTAGATTTATCCCCAAGTGATTTTGGGAGCCCTACAACCCCTTCGGATCTTTTCATTCAGCGATTGTTACTCGTTTCGGTCATTGTGTGACATACTGGGTAAGAATTCTCTTTGTTTCTTAATCTCTTATCCCTTGGAGTTTGAAATATCATCTAGGGATAGATGGATCTAAACTCTTTGTTATCAAATCTTGTTTCTAGGGTGAGTTCCTAGATCTTCTACACCTTCATTCTTATTGGTGGATCCCGTTGCGGGTGTGTACGACTCGAGTTTTGAGGTAGGTGGTTCTGTATCTAGACTATGTTTGATAAGCCATATTGTTTTGTTTTTATAAATTGATTTATAAATAAATTGTTATTAAATAGGCTTGATTGTTTTTGTGTGTTGAAAAAATATTTTAAAGAAAAGTAGTTTTTCCTTGGTTTTTAATAAATGGAATGAAAATGGGTATTTTTAAAGAATTGAATGATTTGTGAAAATGAGCACATGGGTTGTTGCCTTAGGTACTAGGTGGAAGTTTTATCTTGAGTCCATTTTCCATTATGGGGGTTCACTTTTGGGATGTTCCTCTTTTCCGAGAGTGTAAAATATTGAATCTAGTTATGTATATGATGTTAGTGTTTTGCACTTTGGGGTGTATCCAAAGTCTTGGAGTGTATGTAATTTTCTTCAAGTATCGTAGTGCATTGTTTATAGATTTTTGGGTATGATTATTCTACTACATAACATGTTGTATTCTTTGGTATTGTGATACTTGTGCTTCTATTGTTGTTTTGACTTGCTTGGATTTGTACTATTTTAGCCTTGATATGCATGTTGATTATTGTGAAAGATAATATGGAAAAATGTACTTTGAAATTGATATACCTGATTTTGTTTTTGAACTGTGGAAAAAGGGAAATGTTTACCGTGTTTTCTATAAATCTATTTTACTACTTGTCATGCAATGTTTTATTTTAAATGAGTTTAAAGGAATTGTTATACAGAGACATGTTTTGCAAATCCTAGGTGGGATCCTATTGAGCCTGTTAACTCACACCTTGCACACCCCTTTGGTGGTGCATAGACCTTTGTATGTATTTCGATTTAGGGAAAGGCAAGGCGCTATGGTGAGGTGGTGGGTTCTCATGTCAACTGAGTTGGGTAGCTGGTGGTGAGATAGTGGGAGGTTTTCTACACTATCACATGGAGTAGTTGCTTGTTTTCTTTATCCTTTGTAGTTGGACTTGTCTCTTTGAGTTTGTAGCTACTTTAGAGGTTGTTTTGTTTTTTTGTCTTCTTCAAGTCATGAAACCTGTATATATCAGTCGTCTACTATTTTTTCTGCTTTGAGTATGTATATATATTTATAGGCTCTTCATTCAGGTTGGGTGAAATTGTTCCCTTGGTGTGTTGTTCGATGTCCGGGTGCTTGTCGCCAGCCCATGTGGATTGGGAATGCCCTTCAGGTATGTAACGGATCAGGTCGGGTTCCAGGTTTGAGAGTATCCCAGGTTGGTTCATTACAAATTGGTATTAGAGGAAGGTTTTCCCCTAATATTCCTTGTCTAGGGACATTCATTATACTGGAGATAGGATTTTTAGGACTTGAGAGGTATGTTGTGATAAGTTTCTGACCAGTTATTATCGTGAAGAGACTCAAGTTTCCATGGGATGTTGGGATATGTGTCTCTACTGTTTGGTTTTCTTTTAAATATCAGTTTCTGATTATGGGTTTTCTGGTTTGAACTATGATTTACTTTGTTGTTTGATCATTCCTTTTATTTCAGTGTGGAGTAGTATGCCTCTGAGATATATTTAATGAGTTCCTTAGGAGGGTGAAACTAATGATCCTCAAGGTAATCCTATAATAGATCATAATCTCATTAAGTCTATTGTACGAGTAGTTTGTGTTGTTGATCAGAACACACCACAAGTTCATAATACAATTTTTGATGTATAGCTAAGAGCTATAGGAGAGAGAGATCAATCATGGTAATTCTTGCATGAGAATCCATCATAATTTAAATGAAAGAATTAACCTCAATAGGTGTAGGAATATATATATATGATCAATCAAATATTTGAATTTCTGGCTACACATGAAAATATCAAGGTGAAGTGTGCAGTTTTCAGGATGAAGGGTTCTGATAAGTGGTGGTGGAAGACTTGGATTGGAAGGTTTTTAAGACCCTATTCTTCCAATAGTTTTTCCAAGGTCATTGATGCTGGGAAAATCATTGGAGTTCCTCTCTTTGTAGAAGGGAGAGCATTCGGTGTTGGCATAAACCAACTGGTTTGCTGATCTTGTTCATTTTTTCTAGGTGTTGTAATGAATGACCAGTTGAAGGCCAAAAAGTACCTATAGGGTTTGTGATCGGATATCAGATCACATATATTTATGTTAAATATTTCTACCTATGCGGAGATGGTAGATAGAGCTACGATGGAAGAGATGAATATGGAAGGAAATGTTTTCTTTTACACCTATTCTATTCCATCAAGTGGAAGCATCAGTGGAGCATGTGGGAGGAAAATGAAGTGGAAAGATCATCATAGGAGTAGTGGAAGCGGGTATCAGTAATGAGCCTCCTCTACACCATCTATTATAGTCAGTAGTATACCTATGAATTGCTATCAGTGTGGCAACATCAGACACACTAGATATTTTTTTCTTATTCCCATGAAGACGTATAAGAGTTGTGGATGTGTTGGTCTTTTACAAAAAAAAATTCAGGATATTTCTATGCCTCGTTATGGTCAGGGTTCATCAGCTCCAAAGGCTACTGCGGAGCAGTCATATGCTTCAAATACTATATGGCTCTAGCCATAGGCCATAGGAGTAAATCACTTTCATGTAGTAGATGAGTGTCCAGTGGAAGTTGATGCAGGTCTAGTAATAGTGAGAGGTACTATCTTTATTGCATCTTCCATAGCATTTTCTTTATTTTATATTGGTTCCTCCCACTCATTTATATTTTTTTTTCAATATGCTTAAAATTCTAATGGAACGTATTTAATTTATTATAGATTTATAAACACCCCTTGGTAATAGGAAAGAACAGGGGTTTTGGTGTCCTTTTTGTTTGTTAACAATGGCTGATACAGATTTGGTCTGGGATTTTCTCTTTCTTGATTTGGATATGTTTGAAGTCATCATTAGTATGGATTGGATAGTCGCTCGTTGAGTTTAGGTTTATTGTTATCATCGGTGTGTTTCATTTCAAGCAACCGATGAGAGCTCTAATGTGTTTCAGGGGGAGTGGGACTTGAGGTCTGGTCATTCAGGGCCTTCTCTCATAGATCTCAAGAGTTTTTTGTTTGCTGTTGTGATTAATCCCTATGAATTTTCTTCTATTATTGATCTTCTCATTGTTGTTCAAGAATTTTATTTATGTTTTCCCAAATGACTTCTCTAGTTTTCCTCTAAAGAGAGAGGTAGAGTTTACAATTGACTTGGTGTCAGGGACGCATCCGATATCGATACGTTCTTATCGTATGGCACCAACAGAGCTGAAAGAACTTAAGATTCAGTTGTATGACCTATTGGAAAAAGGTTTTTTCCACCCTAGTGTTTTTTCTTGGACATCCCCTATGCTCTTTTCCGAGAAGGAAAATGGTTCACTTCAATTATGTGTGGACTATCAAAAGTTTAACCAAGAGATAGTTAAGAATAAGTATCCTTTGCCTCGTGTGGATGATTTGTTTGATCAATTAAATGGTAAAAGTGGTTTTCAAAGATTTATCTTTAATCAGGTTATCATCAGCTCAGATTTCAGAAGTCTGATATACCGAAGACAGCTTTTGGGAGAAGTTATGGCCATTATGAATATCTTGTGATGCCTTTTGGTTTGAATAATTCTCCTATAGTTTTTTTGGATTTGATGAATTAGATATTCCATCAATATCTTGATAATGTTGTGGTATTTTTCATGGATAATATTCTGGTTTATTTGAAATCTGGGTGTGATCATGAGAACCATCTGAGTTTGGTTCTAGAAATTCTGAGAAGTCACTATTTATATGGAAAGCTTTCAAAATGTTGTTTCTGGATTCAAGAAGTGAATTTCTTAGGTCACGTGATTTCTAAACATGGCTTATTACTTGATCTTGAAAAGTTGAAGGTTGTCTTTTCATGGAAATAACCACAGAATGTCTTTGAGATTCAGAGTTTCCTTGGTCTTGTTGGATATTACCAATGGTTTATTAAATATTTCTCTAAATGGGTGTCACCTTTGACTATTATTACCAGGAAAGAAGAAAAATTCACCTATGATGTTAATTTTTAGTATTCTTTTAATGAACTAAAAAAATTCTAACATCAGCTACTATCCTGATCTTACTTGATCCCAGTAAGGGGTATGAGGTATTTTGTGATGCTTATGGTGTTGGTTTGGGTTATATGCTTATGTGGGATGATCATGTGGTGTCTTTTGTCTCTCTTCAACTCTAACCGCATGAGAAGAATTACCCCACTCATGAATTATATATTTTCATGGTTATGTATGTGCTTAAGTGTTTGTGGAACTATATTTTTGGGGATAGGTTCACAGTCTTCTCTGATCATAAGATTATGATCTATATATTTTCTCTGAAATAATTGAATCTCAGATAGAGACAATGGGTAAAATACCTTCATACATTTGACATCGATATCTTTTACACCCTAGGGAAGGGGAATGTGGATGCTTTGAGTAGGAAACTTCTAAACCAAGAAGTAAAAGAATCATTAGAAGAGTGTAACTTGATGGATATTTTTTAACAGTTACACATTGGAGTCCAGGAATCATGCGAAGATATCTCTTTGACCAGTGTTCAGTTGAACTCCACTCTTGTTGATTTGATTCTTTAGTAACAATAGCTTGACGATGAGTTTCATGACATTAGATAATCTCTTAAAGGTGGGGAGACCATTGTTGAGTGGTAATTCTCAAAAGAGGATTTTATTTTATTTTGGAATCATTTTGTGGAACCATAGTCGGTAAGGAGATATTTTATGTGTGATTTCCATATTTCCTAGTGGGAAGTGCACCTAGGAACCACGAAGATGTTCTATGAAATGTGACAGAAATTTTGGTGGCCTAGTATGAGATGATACATTGTTAAATTTGTCTCTCATTTCTATACATGCCAACAAATGAAAATTGGGCATCAGAAACCTTCATGTTTGCTTCATCCACTTTCAATGCCAACTTGGAAGTGGGATGAGATCTCTATGTAATTTTTTGTTGGTTTTCTGTATACCCATAAAAAGAATAATGTGATATGGGTTGTGATCGATATACTAATGAAATCGGATCACTTTATAACCATTCAGGATACAACCAAAGTTGAAGAGTTGGGAAATATCTATGTGAAAGATATTGTTCGATTGCACAAAGTTTCATCTACTATAGTTTCTAAAAGAGATCCCAGTTCACTTATTTATTTTGGAAAGTCCTTAATAAAGAATTGGGATCTTAGGTTTGTTTGAGTATGGTATATCATCGACAGTCAGATGGACAGATATAAATAGCTATATAGATTCTTGAGGATATGTTTTGTGCTTGTGTTCTTGAATTTGGTGGGGCTTGGGATGATCACTTAGGGATGGTTGTGTTCTCATATAACAAAATTTACCAGTCTGTGATTAGAATGGATCCTTTTGAGTCCTTGTATGGTCAACCATGTAAATCCCCATTATGTTGGATAGATATTGGTGAAAGTACCTTGATTGGACCGAGCTAGGTTCAAGAGATGATAGTAAATATTCAGTTGATTCATCAGAGTATGTTGACAGCATAGATCAGGTATAAATCTAATTTTGATCATCATCATAGGTCGTTTTAGTTATTAGTTGGTGACCAAGTGTTCTTGAAAGTTTCACCATGTTTGGGTCATCGATGGCTTAGAATTCAAGGGAATTTTTCTCCTCATTTCATGGGAATTTTTGAGGTTGTGGAGCAATTTGAGAAGGTTGGTTACCATTTGGAACTTCTGCTGCAGTTGAAGTCAGTACATAACATGTTTTAGGTATCTCAACTTTGAATGTATCTATCTGATCTATCTCACATTCTGAGCTAGAGTGATATCAATGTTGAGCCTGACTTATCTGTGACTAAGCAGCCTGTCGAGATTATTGGTTTTGAAACCAAAGTGAATAATGGGAGGATGATACCTTTGGTTTTAGGGTTATAGAAGCACAATTTTAATTCTCTTAAGATGTGGGAGAATGAGAAACTAATGAAAGAGAAGTGGCCTCATCTTTTTAGCATAGATTCTTCTTCATAGGCTTTCTGAGGATAGAAATTTTTGTATAGTGGGGAGGTTGTAACATCCCGTTACTCATCTAATGGGTACATTTTTAAACTTTTCATGGTTTTCCTTTTTCATTGTCTATGCAGGGATAAGAAGGAAATGAGAGGATACCAATAATGGTGAAGTTAGATATTTGTTAGAATTTTTGGCATGAAACCTACTGATTTTGCAGCATGTTGGATAATTACATTCCATGTAATAGGGTTACACGATGTGTAAATCATTAATGAAATTAAATATTTTTTTTAATCAAAAGGATATGGATTTCTTGGCAATTATGGTAGTTGATAATTACAAGACGTTTAATTGGGTTACACGTCATGTAAAATCCTGATAATTGTTTTTAAACAGGCATCACAGTTGATTTTATCAATTTTATCCCCTTTAGGTTCCTTGATCTTGACCTAGAGCCATCCCTAGGTGATTTTGGGAGCCCTCCAACCCCTCCAGGTCTTTTTGTTCGGTGATTTATCCTCATTTTGGTTGGTTTGTGACATACCGGGTAAGCGTTCTCTCTGTTTCTTACTCTCTTCTCCCTTATAGTTTGATATATCATCTAGGGATGGATGGATATAAACTCCATTTTGTCAAATCTTATTTCTAGGGTGAGTAATTAGATCTTTTACACCTTTTTTCTTGTTTTTGGATCCCATTTCAAGTGTGTGAAACCCGAGTTTTGAGGTAGGTGGTTTCGTATCTAGCTTATGTTTGATAAATTGTATTATTCCATTTTTATAAATTGATTTATAAATAAATTGTTATGAAATTGGCATGATTGTTTGTGGGTTTGGAAAAAGGATTTTGAATAAAATTGGGTTTTCCTTTGTTTTTTATAAATGGAAAGAAAATGGGTATTTTAAAAGCATTTAATGATTTTTGAAAATGATCACATGGGTTACCTTGGATACTAGGTGGAATGTTTGGCTTAAGGCCATAATCCATTATGGGGATTCACTTTCGGGGTGTTCCTCTTGTCCTAGAGTGTAGATTATTGGATCTATGTATGTATATGATGTTGGGGTTTCACACTTTGGGGTGTCTCCCTAATCCTGAAGTGTATACAATTGTCTTCGGGTACCGCAGTGCATTGTTCATAGATTTTTGGGTATTGGTATGTTATCTAGCCTATTGCATTCCTTGGTTTTTTGATACCTATAATGATACTTTTGTTTTGTATTTCTTCTCTTTGTACTTTTTTAGCCTTGATATGCATGTTGATGCTCGTGAAAGATAATATAAAAAATTTCATTGAAATTGATATACCTGCTTATGTTTTAAAACTACGGAAAAGGGGAAATGTTTACCATGTTTTCTATAAAAATTCTTTACTACTTATCATGACATGTTTTATTTTAAATGAGTATACGAGAATTTTTATATTGATACTTTTTATAGATCACCTAGGTGGGATCCTATTAATCATATTATCTCACACCCTGTGCACCCATTTGGAGGTGTGTAGACCTTTGTATATCTTTCGATTCAGGGAAAGGAAAGGCACTACTATGAGGTAGTGGGTTCTCATGTCAGCTAAGTTGGGTGGATAGTGGTGATATGGTGTGAGGTTTCCCACATTATCACATGGAGTAGTTTCTTTTTTTCATTGTCTGTTGCATTTGGACTTGTCGCTTTGAGTTTGTAGCCACTTTAGAGGTTGTTTTGTTTCTACTGTCTTCTTATAGTTATGGAACCTATATATATCATTTTTCTATTTTTTCTTTCTGATTTGATTATGTATATACATTTCCATGTTCTTCATTTAGGTTGTTAAAACCATTCCCTTGGTGTGTTGTTTGATGCACGAATACTTGTTGCTAGCCTGTGGGGATCGAAAATGCCCTATGGGTATGTAAAGGATCAGGTTGGGTAGTAGGTTTGAGGGTAACCTGGGTTGGTTCATTACAGAAACTCTATAATTTGCAAACAAGTCCATGTGAACCAACTATAGGGATTTAGAAGTTTACAATTATTTTATTTTAAAGATATCTTTTGTTGTGTCCTTTTTTGACATGAGTTACAGACTTTATTATTTGTGAATTCTATTTTAGGTAGATCTTTGACTAACCCTTTCCTAGTTAGATTTCTAAGTGAGTGGATATTACAATGAACTATTCTCCTATGGAAAATCCAATATTCTTGATGAAATTCACTTAGAAAATAAATATTTTTAGAAAATAATGATTCTAAATTAATAGCATTAACATTTTCATTTCTTAAAACAGTAAAAACTAAATCATTTTTGGGATAAAAAACATTAAACGTATTATTTTCAAATTTCACTTAAAACCCATCATCACATAGCTATGATATACAAAACATATTGTACTTTAAACCATCTACAAATAATAATTTAGAAATTAAAATATTATTAGAATTACCGATATGGCCACACTAATAATTTTCCCATTGGCATTATCACCAAAAGTGACATGTCCACTATCCACCTTTATCAAATTCTTGAAACTTGAATAATATCCATTCATATTTCTAGAATATACACTTTCTAGGTACCTTAAATTCCTATTGGATCTCTTCAATTATGCTTCCTACAAAACAATTTTTACACCAAAAATGAATTTGGTACCCAAATCTTCTTGTATCCAGAAATGTTAGTTATCAAAGCTTTAGGAAACAGTATTTTCTTAACAGGTTTCCTATAAGAATATTTTAAACTTTTAGAAATAAAAACTTTTTTAGGTCTAGATGAATAAAAACTAGTAGCATAACTATAACTAGGAATGAATGTATTTTTAATAATCCTCCTTTTTCCTGGTTGATACCCTATACCAGTAGTATACTTAGGTGTTTTCTATTTTCCAAGCATCTGGGTAAGATTATTTCTCTTATTGGTGAATCTTTCTAGATCTTTCTTTAGTTTCTAATTGAAAAATTTTAATTCATTGTTATCCATTAACAATTGATCATTTTTCTATCCTTAAATAGTATGGTCAGACTTAAAACTAGTAGTCAAAGCATGTTATTTCTTCAAAATCATATTTTAGCTCATTAGATGTATCTTCCAGCATGTTACTGTACTCAATAATATCTTTGTTAGATATGTTCTCATCATTGTTTTTATCTCCAGAATGATTATAAATATGTATAAGAGAATAAAAAAATAGCAGATACCTTGAATGTGTTTGTCATAAAACACATGTTAGCTCTATCATGCTTATCCTCTTGAGTTGAGTCTGAATCAATAAAGCAATATTTAGAAGAACTCTTGTTTTATTTCATTTCTTTCTTTTATGTCTTATACTTATCATCATATTTCTTCTTTAATTTCACCTTAGCACAGTCATCTTTGACATGACTTTTCCTCTTACACTCATAACATATTATTTCATTTGAAACATCATCTCTCTTCCAATATTTCTGTAGTTTCATCTATTATCATATTTTCCTTTTTAACTTGGTTTCTTAAAGAACTTATTATTCTTCTAAATTTATTTGAATCTTCTAGCCAAGTGGGTCATCTCATTATCATTGTGAGTAGGTGATTCTTCATCACTTGAACTGTCATCTTGGATTTTCTCTTTTTTTTAGAAGTAGATTTGAAGGCTATATAATTTCTATTTGGTTTATCCTCCTCTTCTCTATTGACTTTGAGTTCTTCCTCGTACATCATCATCTTTCCTATCAACTCATTAATAGGTAACATACTTACATCACATGATTCTCTTATTGATACTAAGGTTCCTCTCAATCTATCTAGTAGACACCTGAATGGGCGCATCACTTGGTCATTTTCATAAATAGGTTTACCCAATGAGTGCATTTTATTCATGATCTCATTGAACCTAAGATACATGTTAGAAATTGGATCATAAAGTTTCATTTTAAAATATAATATTTAATAGTATAATAATTTAAGTTTATTTCTTTGAAATTAGATGTTCCTTCATGAGAAATAGCTAAATTTTTTCAAATTTCAAATGAAGTTGTGCAGGAGCATATTCTATTAAATTCCTCATCACCCAAAGCATAATACAGAAAATTCATGGATTTAAAGATATTATAATATTTTTTTTAGTATCATTACTCCAAGTACCTCTATCAATTTGTGTTAATTCATATTTGTCTTTAATTACTCTCCAGATATCAAAACTCATACTCTCTAAATGAATTTTCATTTTAATCTTCCACTGGGCATAGTTAGTGTCATTAAAATAAGGAGGTTTGTTGGTAGCGTATCTCTCTTATCTATTATTATCTATAATGAACTAAATTTAGAAATAACAGAAGTTTAAGATCTTTAAAAGACAATTAAATCACAGTTAAAATGATATTTGAAAACCCTATGATGGAAAATGTTAGTCAGAGTGAGTAACTCAATAGGAGGGTGAATTGAGTACCCAATGAAATTTATATTAAAAATAAGTTAATAAAAAATCGATAGTTTAAATAAAAACTCCAAGTTAATTAAAATAGTAGTTTAATATAATTTTGATCTTTCAAATGATTTCTCAATGTTTGATCAGGGCTCAGTTAAAATAATATTTGAAATTACTTTAACTTTTCAAATTGATTTACTTAATCAAATAATTTATATATATGTTGGTTAAGATTAACTATCAATGTAAGTTTTGTTTACAATTTAAAAACAAATATAGTTTAATCTTTGAAACAAATGAAAAAAAAACACAATCACACAACGGAATAAACAAGGGGTTCAGTATCAAGTTGAGACCTAATGCCCTCCACTTGGAAATCACTCAATGCAAGTAGATTATTATAACAAATAATCTGGTCTACAACCTAGATCGGTTATAAAAACAACAGCAAAATCTATCTAGGATCAATGCCTCTTCCATAGTTATATGTGGGAATATATAAAAAATAGGTCATGCATGGGACCTCTTCCACGATTTCCATGGGTAAAAATATAAAGGAAGTTTGAGAGAATATTGGGTATTCTCCAGTTTAAGTGTAGGAGTTAGTGTGTGCAGATATAAAGAGGAATACAATACATTGCTCAAAAGAAAATAAAAAAAAGATATAAAATAAATAGAGATCAAAAAATATAGTGTTGCTCGGTTTGTAATGTTTTAGATGATTGAGGGTCCTCATATTTGACTTGGTGAGGAGCTCGAATAAGTACTCTAAAAGTTTCAGGAAAAAAGAGTGTCGTGGGGTATGGTTTTTCTATCTACAGGTGCTCTGAAAATATTCTCCACAGAAAGGCTCTTGATCTTCGATATATTCCAAACTTTCACACGCATATTTCAGTAGCATGTGAGTGCTTTCTTCCATCCATCTATCTCTTGGATGAGGGAGTTCTTAGAAATATATATCATTGTAAGTTGAAATATCCATTGAAGAATAATCATAAAGATTTCATGGATCCTTGTACTGAACCTCTGACTTGGTCTTCAATGCATCTGTGCAATGGTTGAGAAATAATCATTAAATAAATCCACATGAAACTATGTGCATTGACTCCATAAACTAGTCGTTGGAATTATTTAACTCGATTGAAGTAAAACAACAATGGTAGAAAGGCTAACAGTAACGATGTCCAATGGTAGCACAATTTAATGGTAGAAAATCCAACGATAACACACCCGGAAGTAGTATATTCCTAGTGGTAGCAGAAAGCTGGAAATAGCATAATTGAACTAATGGTATCACCACTCTGGTGGTGGCAGAGAGCTGGTGGTAGAACATTTCTAGCGGTAGCACACTTATAGTGGTAGCACACTTCTGAAGGTGGCACACCTGGTGGTAGCAGGACTCTGGTGGTGGCATTCTTGATGGTAGTAGGAGTCTAGCAATGGCACACCTGATGGTGGAACTCTAGCGGTGGCATAATCTAGCATTGGAATATCTGAACTAGCGGTGGCACATTTGTACTAACGATATCACTTTTCAATACTTATCCAATTTTCTTCAAATTATTTTATACAAAATAATATACTATCATAAAACATTAAGCTCATTAGAAACATAAGAATCATGATTTATGAGCATTAAAATAAAAACATTCCAACACCCTCCTCGAGATCAAACTCTCTATCCTATCCAAAACTAATCTCTTCTATGTTGGAAGCTAAAGGCTTTGTTCTTGAAGGAGAGGAAAAGTTGGTTAAATGCAATGGTTTCTGAAAAAGTCAAGTGACTTGTAAAAGGATGAAAGTGAACCAGAACCCATGGTTGAAAAGGTGTGTGGTGGTTAATGATAAATATTATAAAAAGTTCATTCTAGTAAAAAATGCTTCTAGGAAAAGAGACATATTTAACCCCAGCTTAGAGCTAGATGAGGTTGTAAAGTATTCTTCAGATGAAGAAGTTGGTGTTGAGGTTGAAGTGGCAGAAGCTACAAATAAGGAAGAGGGATGTGTACCTATTTCAATAGAAGAGGGGAGTGACCCTGATGTTGCAAAGAGTCCAGATATATCGTATAGATATCCAATCCCTCCTCTTTACCTTCCTATCATAGAAGTATTTCTAGACAAAGATGATGAAGAGATTGAAGTATTTAATGGTGATCAGTTTGAGGGATCTTCTTGAGAGACTCTTGAGGATGTGATTGTGCTTTTTGATGATACATAGTATGATTCTAAAGGTGGAGATGAGTATGAGTAATCTAACACTAAACTTACTATTACTGGGTCAAGAAAGTATTCTAGCAAAGAGTGGTAGGGCATATCTCTATCTACTTTAGCCGGTCAGGAATCTAGTGATAGAGATAATCCAGCTACTTCATAAGGTTAGGCTTTTGGAAGCCATGTTGATCGAGTTACATCAGATAGAGATAATGATGGAGCATCATATAAGAGGGAGAAATACCAAGGATATGCTAATCTTAGATTCAATGTGCCTCTGAGCGGAGTCTTCCATCTCTCTCGCAGCGGCTGGGGTTTCCCTTCATCTTCCTCCCCCCTTCCCCCTCCGGCCTGGATCGGCTTGGCTTCTTCTGTCCTCGGTTCGGCGTAGGCATGATCTGCCTTCGGAGTGGCGCGTCTTGGATTCGAGGTTCGTTTCTCTGGCTCCCGTTCCCAGTGTCGATTTTTTGGCGGTGTTACGGCGTGCGGCTTAGCGTCACCCCTCGACGAAGTCTGTAACAATGTATCGGCATGCTCCGGCGTTCTGTTCGGCACCCCTTCCGTTGGCGACGTCTCGGCGTGATTCTGATGGCTCGGTTCATCCGGCGCCGAGGGTGGTTCCGTCTCGGTGCTTCCGGCACAATCTGGCGACGCCGTGAGTGGTTCTGGTGGGTTTCCAGTGGGACGCGGCGTCGATCTGAAGTTCTTCAGAGGGAAGCATCGTGTCTCTGCTGCTATGAGTTTTTGCAGGGTTTATGCTTTGTTGATTTGGATTTCTTCATTTGACTGTGAGACGCATTTTTTGGGTTCCTGCATTGATGTTTCTCTGCCTCTTCACGCTGATTTTCTTGTCACCATGACTGGCCTGCTTCGGAACCCGATAAGGGTTCTTTCGTGGTCGAATGAAGCTGATTCATATCTAGAGAGGCTCTTCTGGTTCAACATGACCCGGATTCTCTTATTGGTGGCGTAGGTGACGATGGCTTTAATTTGAGTCCCTTGGAATGTCTTTCGTGCCTCTACCGTGGTGGTGGCGGGGTGTCATGTGGAGTGCGACAAGATTCGATGATGATAGTCATTGATGGTGGTGTCATGATCTCGTGATTACTGCATGTTGGGGTACCTAGACAGTTTACTTAGAATTTCTCCAGATGATGATAGAGCTGGTCGGTTTCTCCATGCATAGCTATTCGGATTTGGAATATTGAGAGGTTATGGTGCTGTCATCGGTACCCAGCCCGTGCATTTTTTCACGGGACAGTTAGCTGATCGGCCATGCTCTGGTGGAGGTGTGCCTTATCAACATTGATGCTAGGAAGGGGTACCCAGACAGTCTTGTGCTGGGTTTCAACCCTCATGTTTTTAGTTTTTTTGAATGTCCCTATGTCCTTGAAGTCTTGGTTTTTCCCCTTTACCCTTAAAAGAGGGTTTATCCAAAATCAATAAAAATTTAAGCCTTTGGTCCATTCAGTCAGTCTAATCTTAGGTTGTAATATTCTGAATTAGATGATGATTATGTTGATGATGATGATGATTATGGAAGTCCAACATAGCATGGTGGGCCTGCAATTTCATTTTCTCCAATATAACCTAAGGAATCCCTAGTAGAGAGGATTGATCAAGAAGAGTATTTGTAATTTTTTCCTTCTAGTGGTCCTAATGAGGAAATCGGACCTTAGGATGTTACCTTGCTTAGATAGGAGAGGACTCCTCCTTTATCTCCTCCTTCCAGTTTTTTGAAAAAAGATTATCTGGATGTCTTTAAGAAAATTTTGCGGAAAGATCTTAATCGGTTGCTTCGGTCCTCCTCAATTCAAGAAACTAAGCTCAATGAAGTTGAAACAAGGATGATAGTCTCTTTGTACATTCCTCATATCCAACCTAAAAATGTTCTTGAAAATGGTAAATCTGGAAATGGAGAATAAATGGTTGGTAAAACATATGGATGTTATTCAAAGAACTATAGAGGACATGAGTGCTAGTTCTATAAGGAGAGATGTATCTCTTTTGGAGAGGCTGGAGTCTTTCTCTACTCTCAGAGAATCATCTTACAGAGTTCCTCCTCCTAGTCCTGCTTCATTGGATGTTGATTTGATCTAATCCATAGTGAGAGAAGAGCTGCATATTGTGAAGGGTGATCTCTCTACTTCTCATCAGGATGATCTTCTCCAGACTAAATCTCATAATGATCACATTTATAAGTCGGTTAGATAATGTATAAATGAGGCTGTAAGTGATGGGGAAACAATCACTAAATCTATTAAGTATGATCTTTTAAGGATTTATACCAAGCATGATCTTAATTCTAACTTTAAGTTCTTGGCTTAGAATTTTAGAATGCCTCCTGTGACTAGGGACTTCAAGGAGCAAGGGACTCGGTTAAAGACCTTGTCACCCCTTCCTAAGTTGTTCCTGGAAGAGAAGATTTACTTTCTCAGGGCTATGGAGCATGGTGTTCATGTGATCACTCAATTTGTGGAGTTGATGGAACCATTTTTGTATACCATCAGGACTACTGTCATTACACCCCTTTCCATATCTATGACTGTACCCCTTTCGGTACCCTTATCATCTCCCTTGTAGACTACCTCTATTATGGTTAGACCTTTTAGACTTACCCTTATTGACGTCGTGAGGTATTTTAGTCTAGTTTTGTATTCTATAGGGTTTCGGCTACCTATACCTCCTCCTCCTCCCCCTCTTGTTGCTGGAAAAGGAAAGGATCCAGTGGATCCTGCCTCTAGTAGGATTTCAGATGCTTCATCAAACTCTAATTAAGCTTTGATATGGATTTTGTTTTTTCTTGTATTCCCTCTATTGATGTAATATTTGACATTACTATATAATGAAAACCCTCTTTTTCTTCATATTTATGAATTTTATTTAATTTCCTATTTTTTTATTTTCTCAAAAGGGGTCAATTGCAAGGAATATTACATGATTATGAATAATTATGCATCACATATTGACTTTGATTATCTAAGGAGATTATATTCATTATATTCATCTATTATTTCTCTCTTAAAATATTTTTTCATGATTATGAATGTTATGATTTGTGATCATCAAAAAGGGGGATATTATTGGATTAGTCCAATCCCCTCCTTATTTTATTGATCGCAAATCATGTTTTTATGTTTCTAATGAATTTATTATTTATGATAGTAAACTATTTTCTAGATAAATTATAAAAATTGTCTATGTCTTGATCTATCATTACCATCTACTATTATTTATAATGATTTTTCGTTGGTTGAATAAATATACTTCTTCAAGCTACTTTCAATTCAACAAGCTATCGCTAGTTCAACTCTACGAATTTTAGGATCTACCATCGGTTGTGCTACCGTCTAGTGGAGTTACTGCCACTGTCAGATATATCTACCAATATTAGCTTCAACCATTGATCGATGATACCACTAATTCATTGGTGATACTATAAGATAATGCTACCATTTTGTAGAGCTACCGCCAAGTTAAAGCTACCGCTTTCATTAGGTTAATCTACCACTAGTGAAGCTAACACTAGAAGATCCACCACTAAAGAACTACCGTATCTATCCAAAATTAATTTAAAAATTAATTATACAATAGCTATTTTATGAATTTATTTCTAGATAAAAGTATATAGATTTAAGAAATATTATTTTTAAACAACTCCATGGTTTTCTTAAAGAAAAAGTCATACCTATCTCTCTGTATGAGGATTTTGGTCTTTCATTATTCTTTTTTTCAATAGATAATTGGAGTTGGGCACTATAAATTCAGAAGAAGCTCTCCCATATGTGTGTGTCCCATGCATGGATACAGAATTACAAACTCTTATATGGGGGAACACAAAAAAGAATCATTGGAAACACATATGTGGAAGAACCCTGGACAATTGTAAAATGAAAAAAAGGCCTTTCGATACTTCTACGAGACTCTGCTTTTCTGCATTTACTGTGAAACTTTTTCAAGATCCTTTAAAAATGCATATTCATGGACTCCCAAACAATTGAAGCTATTCAAATTGAGTATAACTACATTTCCTTATTTCTCTTCTCTTTATATTTATGTTTTATCATTAGTTGTGTTTTTGTATTACTATGTTTATTTATAAAACACGGTCTCCTTTACTAAAATGGAGATTGATTGACACTCTCTTACAAATCCTTTCTTTTTTATTCCCACGTACAACTGTGGAAGAGGTCATGTGTGACCTAGAACCTGTTTATCCCATGAATAATTGTGGAAGAGGCTTTGTGCTTGGACAGCCTTATGTGTTGTCATTTGTAAAACCCAATCCAGGTTGTGAATTAGTTTGTTTTATAATAAACTACTTAACAATGGGTGATTTACATGTGGAGTGGATTAAGTCTCATCTTGATACTTAACCGCTTGTTTAAATTTTGATCTAACATATTTGATGTGTTTTACTTTTTTTTCTTTGTTTTAAATCAAACAAGTTTCTATTTTCTAAAATATTAAACAAAAATTTACTCTGATAGTTAACTTTGAGTAAATTAGTTTCAAAAGTTAAATTATTTTCAAAAATATTTTAACTAAGTCATGATCGAGATTTTGATAAGCTTTTCCAAAGATCAACTTATATAATTCTACTATTTTTGTTAACTAGAAATTTTTATCAAATTGGGGAATATAAGTTTTAAATTCTTTTTAATGGCTTTTTATTGGAAACTCAATTCACCCCCCTCTAGATTTTTCCACTAGGACCAACATCTCCCATTCTAAGGCCTGTCACAAAATCACCTTTCACTTGGGTATCACCTCAAAAATAGAAGTCTCTACCCATGCCCTATCCACCCTAGATACAATCATCTAGGATCACACCCCACTATCTCATAGGGAATTGTGTGTGAAATTAGTATATCCATGCCCCTAACTAGTCCTACCATAAAAATCTAGCCTTGATACCAAAATCACTCCAAGTGCTTCACATCATGATTTCTGAATCATCTCTATACCTATACCACATATCTGATAGAATCTCTCATGTATCAATCTCAACAAAAAAAAATCTACCCATGCTTCTCTTCTCAAAGTAAAATAATAATTATGGGCTAACCCCTCTCTCTGGTTACCCTCATTTATCAAAACTCATCCCAAAAATAGCAGTAAAATTTCCTTTTACTCAGTCATAGTGATCGAATGACCCATATCCTAAGACATGTCCCCAAGGCACTAGGATCTCCCAATTAACCCATAAACCATATCACACATAGGTCAGAGCTCACCAGGAAACACCCCTACTCTACTCTCAATATGACAAGGTAAATCGCATGCCATAATCCAATGTCCACTCCCCAGACAGACCTCCTCACTGGGTATCTACTTATCGGGCTACCCTTCCTCAAAGATAAGGTCACATCTATGTATATGTAATGACATCATCCTATGACGATTTGTATTGGGTAAATCCATGATTATATAGTTAGGTTAAATAAACTGCCACCAATAAGCTATATTAGAAAACATCATATAGGTTTTTGTTGACATGTTAAGATACCAAATTGGCATCATTATCACCCATGATGGGCCCATCATCAATGAATCCATTTAATGTATTATCCCACTAGGGGTCGCTATATATCCCCACCCAAAAAGATTGTATAGCCACTATTATAGAAAATCCCACATGGGATCCATATGACCTGTTATTAGAAAAAATATATATTATGGTTCAACATGGTAGGATTTCACCAATATGTTATATACGAAAACATCATTTAAGTTATTTTTGACACTTTAAATATCTCAAACCTTTTCACCAGTGAATATAATCAAATACAAGCATTATTATGTCATGTGGACCCTATGTACAAAAAATTATGCACGTACATGGTCCTATTTCCACTACAGGAAAAGATCCAAAACCATAATAACAATATAGAACACGAACATCATAATTGAATAAATATCTCAACTGTAATAGAAAACACCAAAAACAAAAAATAATATCCCCAGTAACCTAGACATCCCACAAGCAAAGGTTTTTGTGATACCCAATTCTGAGGTCCATCACAATCTCTAATATATCCCTATATCATGTCTACTATGTCCAAAATCATATGACAAAATATGAGATTCTCATATACTCCTTTGTAATGTCCCCTGACTAGAAACCACTCACTAGTATCCTAGCCAGGGTGGTCACATGACCTCATACACACCTTCTCATATAATAGAGGCTACTGACTAGCAATAAGGGTCTAAGGTGAAGTGGGGAGACTATACCATCATATCAGAGTATAATATCAATGTAAATAACCAAAAAATATCCACAAAAATTAATCCAAATGTGAAAAGGCAATAAAACATGCCTATGCTATAAAAAATTGTAAATTATATCAAACAAACATACATCCCAACTAATCACCCACTTGGTCAATCACATATACAAAATAAACAACTAAAAATAAAATACAAGGAGGCTCTATTATCATATTTAAGACTCACTTCATCCTAATCTCTAATCCTGGTTGAGGTACTTCATCCCAATCATCCAACACTAGGCCTCAACACTACCTAAACCTATGAACATGAGGTCATCTTGGGTGCAAAAGTGGTAGGTCCTCCCAAGTAGAGTATGAGTAAAACTTGGTAGGTCATCATCAATGGTGTCCATAAGATAACCAGTAAATATACTGCATACACATGTGATATGTTATGTAAAATAAATATAGTATGGAGCGGTAATAAAAAACTACTATAGATCCTTAGGTTCTATAGTAACTCCTATGATCAACCATACCTGATTTGGCCAATGTCAGATGTCTATGAGATGGTCACATAACTATATATGGGGGCCATGTCCTGCTTTGGAGCCCCATTAAAATTTCACCATAGGGGTCCACATCCTACCCCAGAACCTATACAATAATATCATTCACCCAAGGGAATCATCCTCCCTAGAACATCATATAACATACACTCGGGAGTCCTGTAATGAATCATAATTATATCAACGAAATTTACCTTCTTATAATTATTTCAAATAGTATAAATCACATAAAATCACTTAGAGAATGCAATAAAAACTTTATAAATTATGAATGAATGAAATAAGAAGTGTTTATAGAAATTAAGAAATCTAAACCGATGGAATAGTAGCATGACATTTGGAATAGAAATGTGACCATTAAGAATAGTAACCCAACCAATTGAATGGTAACAACACTTATGAAAGTATAAATAAAATTTAGGCATATTATAAATAAAAATATGATATATTTATATCATATAATAAATAAATAAATTTTTTAAAAATGGTAAATTAAGTATGGATATTTTTGTGAAACATAACTATTTATTTATAATTTTATAATTAATGTAATGACTTAAAAAAATTTATTTTCATAAAATAGATTCATAAATTAATATTTTAATTCCTTAAGATTATAATAAAATTTTGTGAGACCTTAATTAATTTTTCAAAATATTATAAAATCAGTTATAATTTTAAAATTGGTATTTTTTTAATAAATGATAATTTTAATTAAAATTTAAATTTCTCATATTTGGAAAATTATTTTTATAAAATGGATTCCATTTTTTAATTCTAAACATCAAAAAATGGTTAAGGTGAATTTTCAGGATTTTTCTAAAATAGTAGAATTTTTTGTGAATAGTGAAATACGGTAATTTACTATATAAGCTAAATACATGAATTATTGAGTCATGGTTGAAATATGGATGATTTAAGAACCATTGGTTTGAACTCAAATGTACCAGATACTTTATTTAGTCACAAGACTCAATACTATTCATAGTCTTGAGCCAAAATAAAAAACAAATGAATAAAATAATCAAAAAACACCCCTCTCCACTACTATAAATATCTGCCATCACCGCCTCTTCTCCTCACACCTCAAAAGACTTTAAACTTTTTCAAATTCTTCCCAATACTATTCCCAAGTCTCTCCCCCACATCCATGAGCCTTTGATCTCAATAAAATACCAAACTCAAGTGCCTCAAGGAGGTTCCCAAGGAGAAGAATTCAAGAGGTTAAATCCTCTTCTGTTCTCTTTTAATTTATTTTATTTTTCTCTCCCCACCTTCCCTTATCAAAGTGACATGATAACTCCATTATATTTTATATACTAAAATTGTATTTTGTTAATGGAACACCCCATCATCATTTATCCTCCCCTCCCCTTTTATTGTAAAAATGAAAACATCGTTTGTGATGTGTTAATTTATCGCATTCAATGATGACAAGTTTTCAATTTCCATTACCGCCTTCATGTCTGGTCATAAAACCATTTTTATTGTTAAAAATATTATAATATGTGTATTTCAGATTATTTAATGTTTTGGAACAAGTATATATACATAATATTAATTCATAAAATAAAAATAGTTCGTGATGATAAAAAAACACCAAAATAATCTCAACAGTTATCATTAACGTTTTATCTAATGAATCATCCTCAAATAAGAAAACAAAATGATATATAAGACCATTTAATATTCTATAAGTTCATTAATAACTTATATTTTCATTTCTGGACAACTATTCTCATTTTACATGATCTTCCATACATGAACACAAGTTAACCGATCATGAAAATCAAGGAAATAAACGCTCTCGAAGGATGAAATTGAATCTCATAACCCACAAAAGGCCATAAATGAACATAATAAAATTATAATAAATAAAATACATGTATAAAAGGTTCTATATTAAGTAATTAATGGATTTAATTTGATTTTTCAGGACATTAAGATCAAGTGCAGAAGACTTTCACAAATAAGGTATGTGATTCTTTCTGAACCTCCTTTTTTCCTTTGGGTTACGTTTTCTCTATATTTACCCCAATTTAATTCTTATTTATTTTTATATAATTCTTGTAAAATATGTGTATATGTTCAAAAATCATGTATCCAGATCATATCATTCTTCTTTGATGGGATAATACATGTTTCTCTTCTCAATTCTTCCCCAATAAGCAAACCCGATTAAAGGGAACTTCCCAGTTTCTCACCTGTTTTCAAGTACACTCCATAATCTATTTTAAACCCCCTTTATTCTTAAAAAATAAATCATTTTATCATGAAAATAATTCTTTGTTTATTTTTGGTTTTATATAAAATATTATGCATTTTTTTCTTTAAATTCTCTTTAGTATTTTCCTTAAACCTCACTAAAATGTTTTATTTCTAATGTTTCTTGAACAATCTTTTTACAAGATTTCACATTAGTTTGACATCACTTATCATAATTTATGCCTATTTTCCCTTATTAATTCCAATGTATTATTTAAATCTATTCTTTCATGGACACCATTATGATATTCCCTTTTGTTAAGCCTTATGACATGATTATTATACCCAATTATTTCCATGGGTAACCCTTATGCTTGATTATTCATGTGGAATACATATTCATGAACATTTTATCATGGGTGTGACCAGATAGTACTTCATTGCATCGGGTAATGTTTAGTCTCATGATACATCATGTGCAATGGTCTTTGTGGTTATCCTTGACTCATGCTAATCATGTGCAATGGTCTTGGTTTTGTCCTTTACTTGTGCTCCTCCATGTGAAATGGTCTTGGTGGTTAGCCTTGACTCATGATTATGTCATATTGTATGATATTTCCACGTTTCTATGATTCTATGATTACGTGATTCCATGTTCTATATGTTATGTTTCTATATATTTATTCATGTTTCATGCCTTTTTATGTCATCACATTATGCCTTATAACCTGTGTGCTATGTTTTATTCTTATATTTATTCCCTTATTGGGATTTTAGCTCATCCATTTGTTCATGTATTCCCCAGGTTACCCTATGTAGATGTTAGAGATCAATGGGAGTTAGGAGCTCATTATGGAGTTTAAATAAATGTTGTTTTCATTTTGGTTTCATGTTTTCTGTTTTATGTACCTAATCCTCCAAGGACACTAGACTTTACAATCCTTGGTTTGTATTTAATGGTTAATTATGATTAAAATAATGTAATAATATATGTAAAAGGCTTGGGTCATTATAAGTCACATCCCATATCTGAAACATCACATCATACACCTAGGGGGATGCATCCCTTATCTGGAAAAGTTTTCAAGACATTATTACCTAGGGGATGCATCCCACCTCGGTATCTGATAACACATACATCTAGGGTCTATATCTTACCCAGAATCTTATATAACATCCACACATGAGTTGTTCATCCCAAACCCAGAAATATCAAGGCACCTACTGCCTATGGGGTTGCATCTCCTACCCAGAATCGTTACTAGGCCATCATTAGCTAAGGGGATATATCCCACCTCAACACCTAAAAACATGTACACCAGAGGACCTCAGCTCTTATGATGATATGTAAAGCATGATCTTGGGTTATCCCAGCCTAGAACCACAAATATATCATATATATATTATACCACCCCGTAATGATAAGGGGTTAAATGACTAAATGATATGACTCTTGTCAACAAGGTGTGCCTTTATTTTTGGGACCCTACATGATTAGAACTTCATAGTTAAGAATGCTTGGATTGGAGTAGTGATCAGGATGGGTGACCTTCTGGGAAGTTTCTCAGGGTGTGTGCGAGTGAGGAAAAAGCACACTAGAAAGAACATGTGTTGGTCTATGGGGACAATCATTATTCTGATTACCTATTCAAGCACAAGGGTGGGCCCTAGGGAGGGGATCATGTGTTTGTGGGGAAACTAGTGGTACCTGGAAGGCCAGGACCTGATGACCATGTTAAGGAGGGGTGTATGTGCTATCATTGAGGTAGTGACCAGGATGGGTGGCCTTCTGATAAGTTTCTCATGGTGTGTACGAGTGAGGACAAAGCACACTAGAAATAACATGTGTTGGCCTATGGGGGAAATCATTAGTCTGATGAACCATTTAGGCACGTGGGTGGGCCCTAGGGAGGGGACCACATGTTTGCGGGGAAACTGGTGGTACCTGGTAGGCCAGGACCCGATGACCACGTTAAGGTGGGGTGTATGTGCTATCATCGGGGCCCAGTTGTTACATTGGTATCAGAGGAGTAACTCAGCCTTAAGTTTGGTGGCAATGCCTGGGTTGAGATATAAGAGGGGTGTTTGTGCTATCATCGAGGTAGTGATCAGGATGGTTGGTCTTTTGAGAAGTTTCTCATGGTGTGTGCGAGTGAGGACAAAGCACACTAGAAAGAACGTGTGTTGGCATATGGGGACAATCATTAGTCCGATGACCCATTTAGGCACATGGGTGGGCCCTATGGAGGGGACCACATGTTTGTGGGGAAACTAGTGGTACCTAGTAAGCCAGGACCCGATGACCATGTTAAGGTGGGGTGTATGTACTATCATCGGGGCCCAATTGTTACATTGGTATCAGAGGAAGAACTCAGCCTTAAGTGTGGTGGCACTACCCAGGTTGAGATATAGGGTCCACAATGAGGACGTTTTGCTCTAAAGGGGGTGAATATACCACACCAGAATGATAAAGTGTTAAATGACAAAATTATGTGACTCATGTCAAAAAGGTGCACCTTTCTTTTTAAGAGCCTACCTGATTGGAACTTCACAGTTAAGTGTTCTTGGCCTGAAGTAGTGATCAATATGGGTGACATTCTAGAAAGTTTCTCAGGGTGTGTGCGAGTGAGGAAAATGCACACTGGAAAGAACGTGTGTTGGCCTATGGGGACAATCATTAGTCTGATGACCCGTTCAGGCATGTGGGTGGGCCCTAGCTAGGGGACCACATGTTTGTGGGGAAACTTGTGGTACCAGGTAGGTAAGGACCCAATGACCATGTTAAGGTGGGGTGTATATGCTATCATCGAGGCCAAGTTTTTACCTTGGTATCAGAGGAGGAACTCAGCCTTAAGTGTGGTGGCATTGCCCGAGTTGAGATATAGGGTCCACAATGAGCACGTTTTGCAGTAAAGGGGGGCGAATGTAACACCCCAAAATGATAAAGGGTTAAATGAATAAATGGTGTGACTCATGTCAACAAGGTGAACCTTTATTTTTAAGAGCCTTCCTGATTAGAACTTCACAGTTAAGTGTGCTTGGCCTGGAGTAGTGATCAATATGGGTGACATTCTAGAATTTTTCTCAGGGTGTGTGCAAGTGAGGAAAAAGCACGCTAGAAAGAACATGTGTGGGCGTTTCCTGGGATGAGATATAGGGTCCACAACGAGGGCATTTTTCTCTAAGGGGGTGAATGTAACACCCCAGAATGATAAAGGGTTAAATAACTAAATGACTAAATGATACGACTCATGTCAACAAGGTGAATCTTTCTTTGTAGGAGCCTACCTTATTAGAAATCCACAATTAAGAATGTTTGTCCTGGATTAGTGATCAGGATGGGTGAAATTCTTGAAATTTTCTCAAAGTGTATGCATGTAAGGATAAATAACACTGGAAAAAACATGTATTGGCACTGCCTAGGTTGAGATATAGGGTCCACAATGAGGACATTTTGCTATAAAGGGGGTGGAAATAACACCCTATAATGATAGAGGGTTAAATTACTAAATGATATGACTCATGTCAACAAAGTACACCTTTATTTTTGAGATCCTACCTGATTAGAACTTCACAGTTAATTGTGTTTGTCCTGGAGTAGTGATAAAAATGGGTGACCTTCTAGGAAGTTTCTCAGGATGTGTGCGAGTGACGACAAAGCACACTAGAAAGAACATGTGTTGGCACTGCCTGGGTTGAGATATAGGGTCCACATGAGGACTTTTTTCTATAAAGGGGGTGAATGTAACACCCTAGAATGATAGAGGGTTAAATGACTAAATAATATGAGTCATGTCAAAAAGGTACGCCTTTCTTTTCAAGAGTCTTCCCGATTAGAACTTCACAGTTAAGCGTGATTGTACTCTAGTAGTGATTAGGATTGTGACATTCTGGGAAGTTTCTCAGGGTGTGTGCGAGTGAGGACAATTCACACTAAAAAAAATATTTGTTGACTTGTGGGGACAGTCATTAGTATTATGACCCGTTCAGGTGTGTGGGTGGGCCTGGGAGGGGACCACGTGTTTACGGGGAAATTAATGGTACCTGGCAGGCCATGACCTAATGACCATGTTAAGGCAGGGTGTTTGTGCTATCAACGGGGCCCGGTTGGATATGGCTTGGTCTTATTGAGTATATATTGGGATGGGTCTGAAGGACCCTAATGGATACTAATGTCAACAAGGTGCACTTTTCTTTTCAAGAGCCTACCTGATTAGAACTTCACAATTAAGCACGTTTGTCCTAGAGTAGTGATCAGGATGTGTGACATTCTGAAAATTTTCTCAGGGTGTGTGCGAGTGAGGAAAAAACACACTGGAGAGAACATGTGTTGGCGATGTCTGAGTTGAGATATAGGGTCCATAACGAGGCTGTTGTGCTCTAAATAGGAGGTGAATGTAACACCCCATAATGATAAGGGGTTAAATGAATAAATTATATGACTCATGTCAGCAAGGTGAACCTTTATTTTCAGGAGCCTGCCTAATTAGAACTCCACATTTAATCATGCTTGTCCTAGAGTAGTGATCGGGATGGGTGACATTCTGGAATGTTTCTCTGGGTGAATGCGAGTGAGGACAAAGTACATTGGAAAGAACATGTGTTGGCGATGTCTGGGTTGACATATAGTGTCCACGACGAGGACGTTGGGCTCTAAAATAGGGTGAATGTAACACCCCAGAATGATAGAGGGTTAAATGACTAAATGATATGACTCATGTTAATAAGGTACACCTTTCTTTTCGAGATCTAACATGATTAGAACTCCATAGTTTAACGTGCTTGGCCTAAAGTAGTGATCAGGATGGGTGACATTTTGGAAAGTTTCTCAGGGTGTGTGTGAGTGAGGAAAAATCCCACTAGAAGGAACATGTGTAGACTTATGGAAACAATCATTAGTCTTATGAACCATTCAGGCATGTGGGTGGGCCCCGGGAGGGGACCACATGTTTGTAGGCCAACTGGTGGTACCTGGCAAGTCAGGACCTGATGACCATGTTAAGGCAGGGTGTTTGTGCTGCCACCAAGCCCCATTTATTACATATATACATGTACACCATATACATGGGGCATATCCTCTCACCAAAACCTTTTATATAATATATATAGGTTTTCTCTACACAGAACCCATTAACATCCTCATTTCCCATGCATGGGTATATACTAGGGTCCTTCATACCCATCCCAATATCTATTCAATAAGACCAAGCCATATCCAACACCCCTTATCTCGATATGTAGGCCCTCTTTTGACCGTTGATTTAATATTTCACTCCAAACCTCATCAAAATCCAACATCACTGCTCAACCTCACTCACTAGGGATTGTCATGAGTTGTCCCTCCCAAAGCCTCTCGACATCCTCATTCCAAGTCGTTTATAAAATACCAATAACCCACACTTAGGCATCATCTTACATCTCCCTTAAGAGATCTCTCAAGAATATCATCTAGAATAAATTCTCCTCATAACACCTAATATAGTCTTGATGGAATTATTCCACTAATGAAACTTTCCAAGGATCCAACCCACTATTATGGAGATGTTCCACACCATATATATGATGTATAACCATCCAACCATCACCACTATGCCTAAACCTCTTACTGCTTCCCAACTAGTCTTCGGAAATAGACTTAGGCTGGGATCATATTTTCTCAAGCCCAAGTACCCATCCCGGTCTTATATGACCTCAACTAGCATCTTCACCCCCGCGGTGACATAGTCACTAGGCGAATCCATTTTTCACAATATCACTAGAGCACCAGCTTCGAACCTTAGAGACTCAAGTCACACTATCTCCCAATCCTATATTTATTTATTTCATTTAATTTACACCCCTTTAGGGGTCCACGTGTCTTATGTCACACATTTGTGATCAAGCACTTGACCATAGGCAACTGAGGAATCAACTAGTGTTCAGGAGTTCATCATGGCCCATGACACTTAGATTCGATCCACTGGCATTAACAACCATTTAATTTAATTTTAAGGTCTATTACCTGTAGTTTGTGAGATCGTATATCACATGCAACATAAATAAAAATAATATACTTTATGGAGATGATCAATTACCACCTACATCATTTGTAGTTATTACCTTCAAGAAAGATCAGTTGACCTCGCCAAAGCTCATCCATGCCTCATCTCATCTCATCACTTGAGCTTCTATCAAAAGTTTCACGTCACAAATAGTTAATTATAACAATTTATAATTATTTATTAAATTTAATTCAAAATGGAATAATTGCTTAAAAACTCACCGAACAACATTCATTCTCTAAAACCACAAGCGATGGGGTGCAGTTCATTCTTAACATGCACCTAGACCTAGCCCATGAAAAATCACCAATTTACTATCCTAATTCAATGGCTAATTTATTCCTATTTTTTAAAAAAACCTAAAAAATAACTTTAGTGACATAATCCAACTTAATTTCAAAGAAAAACGTGTGTTCATATTCCTGGACATCCATTAGACAAGCCATGAAAAAGCCTCATCATCTAGAACTGGTTCCACTAATATTTGGTGGAATTGGCATCAAAACCATACCCCATATCATCCCAAATTATAGGAAACAGAAGGGAAGGAAAAAAAAAGGAAAAGTGGGGATAGACTCGCCTGGAATTGCTGCGAAGAAATGGTACAAAATCACCCTACTCCAAGGAGTAATCAAAGAGTGGAAAATTAGGGTGTGAGGTTGACAAAATAGCTATCCTTATGCATCTTCATGATTGTAAATCAAAGGGGTGAGGGTGACCCTAAAAAGATGGGTCTTCCTAGTTTTAAAAAACTATAAATTAGTTCAATCATGGAATGACACCTCTAGGTTGCGGTGCAACCACCACCAAGCTAAGGGTTGACACCTCTTCTTGATCCTATCATGGCATGACCCATGTGGGTTGTGGTGCGACTACCCCTAGGCAGAGGGCTCGACCTCTGACTAAACTCCATCACAACATTACCCCTCTCAATCATGACACGGTTCCCTTTCCATGATAATCTCAATCCATTTAGTGTGGCATCCCATCTCTCACATTGTGGCGTCACATGATCCCATCCATGACATCCATCATAGTAGGTCAACGTGGCGCTGACCTCCAACAACTAAAAAGAAAAACTAGGGAGTTCACCCTGACCCTACTCCAATGCTCGCTCAACCACTACACACCTCATGGGCCTTAATCCATATCTAAAACTTCTTTGGATGTTTTAACCCTAAGAATCTCACCCTTGAGTCCCAATTCTCAAAACATCTCCAACTCCAAGACCAAAATTCAAATTCCTTCTCAAATTCAAAACTTATAAAAAGATGGGTTATTACAACTTATAACAAGGAATATTGTGTTCTTTGAGAGGGTAATTCCCTATTGTATTTTGACATTTGTGAAGATCATTATCATCCTCCATTATTTCTCTTTATTTCCTAAATAAATATATTTTTATCACTGGAGTATTTTAAGCATCAAACATATTGATCAAGTTTGAAAGGTTATTCTTTTCCACAAATAAACCTGAAATTATAAAAAAGAAAAATCTAAATAGATGAGAAAAGTAATGATCTAATCATTTTTTTATTTATCTTTTCTAATTTTACCATTTTTTCCTTGAAAATGATACCATAAATCCAACTTTTGAATGTGGTTTTGTAACATCCATACTCATTTCTAAATTTAGAAAAATATATTAAAATTTTATCACATTGAACCACAAGAGGGTTAAATATAAAAATTAAAAAGTTTTCCCCAAGTATTGGGGAATATTATAATAAATTTATGACTTATTGTATGATTAATCATAATTGAAATGAAATTGAGATTTTATAAACCAAGAGATCTCAAAAAAGTACTAAAACGTTTTTTGAGAATAGAGTAGAGAATATTAAAATATGGGGTTTTATAAGATTATATAAATATATTTCAATTAATAAACCCATTTAATTAAAGTATCAAAATTATTTATATGGTTGGAATTCATATGATCATTTTCTTGGGGTGTATGTTGTGGTAGCGACCCATTCAGGCAGCAACACGCGTCACAGCCCATACGACAGGCATCAAGGTAGGTGGGCCTGTGTGATCGTATAAGTACTGGTAGGGATTCAATTGTATAAAATTTACATCATTATTACAATTCATGGAGAAAAATGAAGAAAATGAAAAAATGAAAAAAACAAAAAAATTAAGAAAAAATTTAATACGATTGAAACAAAATAAATGTCGGTTTTGGGATCCCTATGTTGACTGACTAATATTTTAGAAAAACTCTTTAGAAACTATAAAGATCCTTCTCGTCCCCATGAAAGTAAAAAAATTAAATAAATATATATCAGGAAACAATATTTTGGTTGTATAACCATGATGAAGTGATTATTTTACTCCTTTTACAATATGAATTTTTTTTTACCCCCAGTGGAAACACATTAATTAAGAGATCCAATAAAATAAAATTTGAAAAGGGGTTTTAATTTTCTTCTATTCATTTTAAATGTGTATCTTAAATGACATATTGTATCATGTTTTCGAACATTTCTATCTTATTATCATATTCAATATTTTCCTCACCAAAAAAATAATATTTTATAACAATGATCATGATCTCTGCCTCAGACTTAGCCTAGTTATTAAGGGCCCTATGGAGTGTTGGCAAGGTCTCGGATTCCAGTATTCTTGGCTTCCTGAACTTGAATGTTACTTTGTAACTTCATAGATCCCCTTCCTCTACCATTTATAATGATCATGATCTATGTATCATGTAAATTGCTTAATCCTCAAGAATTTTGAAGAAAACACAATTCTTTACAACTGTTTATATATTTTTAATGTAATGGTTCTCAATTATAGAAAATTTATTAAAATAAATAAATTAACTTGACATGGTCACTAATTAATTATTACATTTATGAAAATAAACAATTTAAGAGATATATTTATCATGACTTCTTATAGTAATGATAAACAAATATAAATCAATATCAGGATGGTAAGATAAAATTTTCATGATTTGTAGTCGATACCTTTAATGGTTAGGGGATGGTAACTAGAATCAAGAGGGCATCCACTCAAGATGGAAGATATTCACCTATGAAACCTATAGAAAAACACTTGATGCATGATTACAAATAATATTTATTTGATATATGAAACATGAAATAGAAAATAAATTCATGAATTTAATGTCATCCAAAACCAACCATTTAAGCATTAGGTCCCAAAAATAAAATATAAAATTTTTCTACAATGAGAAAAACCAATTTAATCCCCTAAAAATATTTCTACCTAAGAAGAACAAAAAAAATCCTTTTATGATACTAATAAATCAACTTAATGGACCATACCTTCATACACAATGTCATCTTTGATTTTTTGCAAAATGAAAATCATCTGTTCATTCATGAATATGTATCCGCATAAGTTCCTATGTAGGGGAGTTCATAACAATATCATGTAGCACATCTGATATTCTTAACAACTCTAAATTGAAACTCAAGTATGCACAAAACATAATAAATTAAATCATAATACATAGTCTTGATCTCACGACACAATAGCAATTGGGGGTTCACTAAAGGTCCACTAACAAGTTAAAAGTCCATAGAACTTTAAGAATATTTAGGATCACCAAAAATATCTCTATATAATTAATATAGATCATTTAGTTACATATTCCAAGGAAAGGGCTCCACAATCACACCATTATCAATTAGATCTCATATCAAAAAAATACTAGTGATCATGAACCACTGTCCAGATCATCTAGCATTTGAATTCCACTGACTCTATTGTAGGGAACGAGACATCATCGAATAAAGGAATCAGTCAAAGTAATACCTCTACAGACACCATTCATTGGAGGATCAAGAAATATTAATAAGAGTAACAGAATGTGGAATATAAAAAACCATGACAATTAAGTCTCTACTATTAGCCATTAGAATAAGATCCTTGTGAGAAGTTCTCACATCGAAAAACTCTATGTGATGGTCATTAGAACTTCTACTAATTAAATAACTTCAAACCAACAACGAAATCATAATTCAACCATCTTAGGTTTATCACCTCCTTTAAGAGGAATAGTACATAAATTTCATGTCCATATTTTAATAGTCTAGTCAATGGGATGACTCATCAACCACATTTCCCATTAGTTGCACATGTCACAAAGTTTATAAGGAGAGAATGAGAGGCAATTCAATCTATTTCAAAACCATGACGTGTAATACTTCGCAACTATAAAGATAATCATTGGAGTGATACCATGTTTGGATATCATATTTACATTTCCCTAGGATTAAATTATCTCTATAATTAATTCATGGATCATGGAACACACATAGAGATATTCATTATTTTCCATCATTTTCATGTCAGGTGTCAAATGATACAAAAGTGGGTCTCATTGTGTCTCTCTCATAAAAACAAGGAAAATTTTGTTTAAAAGACTCCACCTAGTTCCCAAATAAACTCACATATCCCATGGGACCACATTAGTTTTTTAGTAAGGGGTGGACCCATATGGAATCCCCACACACCTCGATTTGTGGTTTTGTAATGGGGTGCAATAACCCACCTTTTCACGAAGGTATGACTCATTTGTTTTCAGTTCAAATCTCTTATTTAATCTTATTAGACATGCACTACAGCCTACGGAAGGTCCTAGGAGTATATGGGGCTTGTTCGAAGCTCGAAGTTCCAAAACAATGGGAAAACAGGGTAAGTCACACGGTTACTACACGATTAGCACTAACCATGCAGGGTAACCGTGTAGGGAACCTTTTGAAGCAGCAAGGGTCGCACGGTTTTTATGAAAACTTGTGGGTTTTCAGACTTTCTTGATAGAGGCTTTTTGCATGGTTTATGCATGGTTTGGAAAATCGTGTGCTTTAATCGTGAGGGATTCCTCCTTAGATAGTAAGGGGAGAAGGGTTTGTGCAGGGTTTGACTAAACTATGAGGCCAAACCTTGTGCCCCTATTTTTTAGGGTGAAATGTCTAAAATGCCCTTAATGAACCTAAAAACTAAATCCTATCTTCCTATTTTTTCATTTTTAGCAAAGGAGCACCCCTTTTCATCTCCTGAAGGCTCTTCTTCCTCTCAAAGGTTTTGAGATATCTTCCTGACCCAAACTCCAAATCAAATGTCATCAGTCACAGTGGATCTGCATCGGTAAGAACTCAAATATTCTTACTTTCTTTCATAGTTGTTCTTCCTATCATTTGTGTTATTTAAGTGTAGGCTCATTTACCCGATTTTCATAACATTCACCCATTCTTCATCGTTCTTCCAATATACTTCAAATATGAGGTCAATATTGAGCGAGGAGTCATCTATGGCCTTAAGGTAGGTGGTTTAGTTTTTTTCCTTAAAAAAGTGTTGTTTTCATAGTCGTGTCGTTGTGCCGCACGCCGTTTATTGTAGAGCATTTCCTATGAATGAGTTATTTTATTCTAATTAAATGTTTCAAACATTTTTATTCTCATGAGGATCATTATTTAGTAGTTAGAGGATGTTTACCTCGATCATAGCCACCCCTTGGGTGTTCCGGCTTGAAATGTCCCTTTGGGATTAATTAATTAAATGACTGGAACACCTCATAAGTGTTCGACATGGGTTGTAATTGAAATAGCCCACTTCTTTGCAAATTCTCATTTAACCAAGCCACCCCCTATGTGGTTGGATTGACTTATAAATTGAATTACATGTTTTGATTAATTAAAAGGCTTGCATTAAATGGAATAGGTTTCTTCATGATGGTTTTCCTTAAACAAATTAAATGGACTAATTGATTAAATGTTAATGGGTGGCAAGGCCACACCAATTGATTCATGTTTGTTTATATGGATTATATAAATTGTAATGCCCTTAGTTATATTTGGGCTTGATGAATATAATGCATGATAGCTAATAACTCATGGCTCTTATTAATATAATAATTACACCATTGATATTGACTATAGAATGATGGTTAAAGGACTTGTTGGGCATGACGTTTCACTCCCCCTTACATCGGGTGTTGAGCATGACGTCTCACACCATTAACACTATTTGGATGGTGGACATGACGCACCATGGTCCTTTATTTGGGTGTTAACATGATGATTCACCCATCATCTCCAGTGATGAGCATGACGTCATGCATTCATCATGGGGTGTAGGGCTTGTACCTTTTATTGAGCTTATAGGATTGTTTAGACAGGTTATGGATGATTGAGTTGCGCCCTAGTCCAGCCAACACCTAGTATTCCATGTATATAGCTACCTATGTCTGCATGTACTTAGCGCATATAGGTTGATGCAGTATACAAATATACTATACTATATATATTGTTATTATATATATAGTTACTGATCTGAATATCAATCTATCATGAGCCGAAGTAGGTAGTCAGGTGTCCTATAGAAACTTGAGAAGGCTGGTGATTATTTATTCAGCATTGTTTATTATTCCTTATGTGCACACTGTTTGGATTACTTCTAGGCACTATTGGTGGTGACCAACTGGGATAGCATCTCACCCTACTCAGGGAACCATTGGTACCTGAGAACATTGCTTGACTGTAGGTATGGATAATGGAAAACACCCTACTACAGATATTTGATATGCTTTACTTATCGTTTGGAGCATGGGAGCATGGGAGCATTGGACTGGGCATATGCTCAAGATGCTAATGGGGCAGTCTTTTGTCTTTTATTGTATTTTTTTTATATCATGTTGTATATGTTTGTCCCATGTTTCCCCTTTTTATTATTATAATGTCACGACATCCTATATCTGACTCAACCTTTCTATATTTTGTTATTATTATTCAGTTTCTCAGTTATTTATTCTTCTGAAGTTATTTATTAGATCTGTTTTTTCTGTTTCCGCTACGGTGGGTTACAAGTACAGTCATTATAGTGTATGTTTATATTACACTTCCGCTATTGTCTGTTATTTATCATATCCGTTGTATCACTCTGATAGGAGGGTACAGTTTATTGGATTGGTGTAGCCTGATCCGGTTGGGCCGAATACTTGTGGCTCGTACTACGCATAAGCCCAAAACATTCGTGGGTAAAGCTGTAGAAACTCTGAACACTATAGAAGAGTTGATCGACCAACACCGACAAAACAATATTGCGACACAAACATTCATCCATCATTCATTGTAGCTCTTTGGACTTCCATTCGGAAGCACTATAGCACTTTTGACTTGTGTCGCCGCCTTTCACTATAGCGATACAGACATTCTGACGGTTGGGGGAATAGTGCTTTGTCCTCTACATTAGCCCATTTTAGGCTAGGGTTTCTTAGTGTGTGTTTGAGAAACTCCTATGAAATTGTGCTCCCAAATTATAGTGATTTTCTATCTCTCAATGGACGTAGGGATTATTACCGAACCACGTAAATCCTTGTGTTCTTGTTCTATTTTTTTCATTTTACTCTTCTCCGAATCGCTTTTTTTGTTGTTGTGACTCCCAGCATTTTTGCATCATAATATCCCCACTATACAACCTTTACACCCTTATTGCTAGTCCGCAGCCTCTGGCGTACAAGGAGGTGCGTTTGAGGCCATGTGACCCACCGGCTTCGGACACGGGTTAAGTGGACACCGAGTTGGGACATTGCAAAGTGGTATCAGAAAAATTATTATTTTTACTTTGTTTTATTCTTTGGATTTTCGACAGGAGACTAGGAGTTAATGGGATTTGACAATGAGTCTGTGCATGGGTGTAGCTAACCTATGTATAGGAGAAACTCAAATTACCCGGGATGGGTTATTGTTATTACTGCTTGTGTTTGTTATAGTTGATAAAACTTCACTATTGGGTGACACACATGTCTTGTGATGTTATTACTATTGGTATAATTGAAATGATATTACTTTTGTCTTGACTCGATAAAATGAATGCATTGCATTACATGCATCATTATAGGCACAATAGGACAGATATGCAATGCATTTTTCCATGCCCTATTTATTTTCAGCGTTCATTAGTCTATTGCATATTATTAGTGCCTTGATTATTATATGGAAATTTGCTGACATTCCTTGCAAAATTAGAAGGAAAACACGACTGAAACATTGTTTGTATTAACCTAACAGTATTTTCCTGCATAAGGTTAAAGTAGACACCTTAAGCAGTCAGTTGTGGCATGTTCAGCCATAGAGCCTTTGTCACATGGGTTGGAACGTGTTATGGTATGGGTTACATGTATTCCATATTTTGGTTCATGAGGAATATGTGCTTTTATGAATCGAAAATGGTAATTCATCTAATTCAGCCATTTAAAGAGATTTAAATACATAAATGAGTAAAAATTTAAAATGAATATCACTTTTAGAATGAAAGGGTCATCTTATACATGTGAAACAAAGACCTAGATCTGAACCAGGACTTGGTAGTGTGTATTTGGTGTGTCTTTTACGTTGTTATGGCTTGTAATGGGTTTTCTACCACCTAGACCAACTTTTTAGAGCAGTCCGATTGGTGTGATCATTTTTATAGAAAGGCATGTACCTATCCTAGTTATCTATCTACAATATTTTTAATTACTAAGTTCTCTTCTGAGGTGTGTGTTTGGAATTGTAGCATCATGCCTCCATGAAGTCCTCTAGATGTACACCTTGAAGGTGGTGAAGACCATGCACTTGAGGTGGTGGGCCTTGAGCCACCAGTGATCCCTCCTACAGTTCCACCAGTGGCACCTCTTACTATTCCTGATATGGGCAACGATGCCCAGTTCTGAGAGGGATTTCTACGAATGTTGTAGTCTATGCAAGGTGTTTCTTGATCTACCTCGAGTATGGCAGAGTTAGACTCGGGAGTTCCAGTAGTAGCATCCTCCCAACTTTTCAAAGGATGACAGACCTCATGCTGCTGAGTCTTGTCTCGAAGCTATTCTTTCTATATTTGAGCATCTGGATACGCCTTCAGAGAAGAGAGTCAATATTGCAGCTTATATGCTCCACAATTCTTCCAAGAGATGGTGGGATGTTATTACCTAGGCAGATCAGCATCATGATATGGTTTGGACATATTTCTAGACTATCTTATATGATTATTTCTTTCCACGGGCTTTAATAGATAATAGGGATAGAGAGTTCATGAACCTGCAGTAGGGAGGTGTGTTTGTCATTGAACTCTACTCGTTTTACTGAGCTGTAGTGTTTCGCTCATACTCTAGTGGGTGATGATCTTATGACCATCCAGAGATTCAAGGATGGTCTGGTATACACCATTTAGTCATAGGTAAATATCTTTCAGTTGATGACCATATCTGAGATAGTCAACTGAAGCCTTATTACATAGAAGAATTTAATAGAAGTTGGTGGTACGAGTCAGGGTGGTTTAGCACCTAGATCTATTAGTGCTTCTTTTAGAGGGAGAAAGTGATGTTTTGAGGCTACTCGTGAAGGTAGCAGCAATCAGGCTCCTCGCACTGACAGTTTATTAATATATCACCAGTTTGGGAAGCCCTGACATACGAAACTCCAGTGTTTATGGGATCCATTAGAATGTAGAGGCTGTGATAGGATGTGGCATATCTACCACTTCTACAGGACTTTTCCATCCACGCCTAGCGAGTGGAGATCTACACCTACTACACATTCATGAGCGGGACCTTTAGTATCTCGTGAGGCAGGAAACTAGAATACCACCGGTCATTCAAGCAGAGGCGGTGGTTGAGGCAGAGGTAGTCAGACTTATTATTCTCAGCGCCAACAGAGTTGGCTTGCTCAGGGCAGCCGGGAAGTGACTTAGGGTCGTGGTACAATCCAATTACATGCAATTTAGTCTATGCTAAAGGAGAAGAGCGTTGGACCTTCTATAGTTCGAGGTACTATTCTAATATCCTCCACTTTGATTTCTGTTTTATTTGACACAGGAATGTATCACTATTTTATATCTTAGCCAATTACAAAGAGTCTAGGCCTCGAGATTGAACACTTTTGTGGTGTGATGATGCTCGATACCACGTTAGGTATCCAATCAGAGAGCATACGCTGGTGTAATTCTTATCCCCTTGAGATAGACAGATACCTCTTCATGTGGAATATTTTCATACTCGACATGACGAGCCGATGTAATTATCAGGATGGACTTTCTAGTTCCCTATCAATTCTGTATTGACTGCTATCATCAGAGGGTTCTTGCGTCTCAAGCTAGACCCAAGTAGTTGAGGCTGGGTAGTGTGACATCTCAGATCGTCGGTCTTCTTAAATGGTTAGGAGCATCACCAGTGACCATTTCAAGATGGAACCTATGGAGCTCTTGAAATTCAAGAAGTAGTTAGAATATCTAAAGGATAAAGGATTTATATTCCCTAGAACTTCTCCTTAGGGTTCACTGGTCCTTTTTTCAAAATTTTTGGCAGTACCCTCAGGCTTTGCATGGATTACCGTCGGTTGAACCAACTCACAGTAAAAACCAGTATCCACTGCCTCGAATAGATGACCACTTTGATCAGATTTGAGGAGCGAGGATGTTTTCAAATATTGATTTGAGGTTAGACCATCATCATGTGCATTTCATTCCTTCAGACATACCCTGCACAGCTTTCAGGAGCGGGTATGGTCTTTATGAGTACCTGGTCATGTTATTTGGTTTCACGAATGCACCTATGATATTTATGGATATAATGAATCGGGTTTTTTCACCGGTATATCGATTTATTTGTGGTGGTCTTTGTGGAAGATATCTTAGTTTATTCACACTCACGAAACGACCATGTCAACCATCTTGAGATCATGGTGAATACACTATGTAAGCAGCATCTTTATTCAAAGATTATAAAATGTCACTTTTGGATCAACAAAGTTCACTTTTTTGGGTCATGTCATCTTGGAGTTAGGAGTTTCAGCAGACCTAGAGAAAGTGAGAGTTGTAGTTTCCAGGGAGCACCCTAAAAACGCCTTTGACATTTAGAGTTTATTGGGGTGATATGGATATTACAGACGCTTAATCTAGGATTTCTCACGCCTTGCAGCGCCGTTTATAGGCTAGACTAAAAATGATATGAAATTCATATGGTTAGAATCTTGTGAAGCATCCTTTCCGGAGTTGGAGGATAGATTGACTTCAGTGTTGATATTGATTCTACCGGAGCTAGGTAGGAGTTATACTATATAATGTGACACATCAGGTATTGGGTTGGGAGTTGTCCTGATGCAGAATAAGTGAGTCGTTGCATACGGTTCTCATTAGTTGAGTTATCACAAGCAGAATTACCCGACGCACAACCTCAAGCTATCTGTTTTAGTTTATGTTTTATGTGGTTGGATACACTACTTACCTAGAGAGAATTTTAGGGTATTCACTGATCACAAAAGCCTCAAGTACATCTTCACTCGATGGGATTCGAACCTCAGGCAACATAGATGGGTTGAGTACCTACAATCCATTGCTTTTGAGTTTGCTTATATGCCTGGAAAAGAAAATGATTTAGAAGATGCTCTGAGCTAGAAGAACTCAGACACAGGTGGTTTAGGAGCCTAGTGGTGAGTGTCAACATACAACTTTGTTTTCAGAAATGCATGTTGATGTTTAGGGGGATGATGGGTGGGATATCCCCCCAACTTTAGTAGTGACCTCTACCCTTCTTGAATGGGTGAGGTTGAGACAACTATCTGATCATGAAGGATTATTCCAAAGGGAAAGTATCTCAAATGGCGATACATATTTTAAATAGACCATGAATAAGGATGATACTTTATGCTTTCATGCAAGCATATGGGTTCTGGTAAACATCATAGAGGAGTTAATGTGGAAATTTCGTGCCTCAGCATAGGCAGTTCATCCCGATGTCACCAAGATGTATCGATATTTACAATGCCAATATTGGTGACCCGGTATGAAATGCGAGATTGTCAACTTTATTACTCAGTGTTCCACCTTCCAACAAGTGGAGGTGGAACATCAACAACTTGTGGGACTTTTATAGTCATTGTTCATTCCCGAGTGGAAATGAGATGATATTTCTGTGGATTTCATGACTTGTTTACCCAGATCACCTCGTGGAAACCATACAGTGTGGGTTCTCATTGACCGTTTGACAAAGGTCACACAATTCTTACCTACACGAGATACCTTCTCGGTAGATGAGCCAGGGAGGTTATATGTCAGGGAGGTCGTACGTCTTCATAGAGCTCCTTGTTATATCATTTCTAACAAAGACGCTCGCTTTACATTACGATTCTGGTAGGGGTTGCAGAAGGACTTTAGTACACAAGTTTGAGCACAACCTATCACCCTCAGACCGATGGATAGACGGTGTTTACAATTCAGGTGCTATAGGACATGCTCCGTGCATGTGTCCGTGATTTCAGGGGTTCTTGGGAGAAACACATACCCCTCATTGAGTTCTCTTATATTAACAGATTTAAAGCTACCATTAAGATGGATCCTTATAAAGCCTTATATGGTAGGCCTTTTCATTCATCTCAATGCTGGATAGAGGAAAGCAAGACAACTTTTCTTGGATTGTGTCTCATCTAGGAGATTTTGGAGCAAGTCTAGTTGATCAAAAAGCACATGATAACAGCTCAGTCCAAACATCATGCACATGCCAACCGACCCCAACAACCTCTTGATTTTGTGGTCAGAGATCGGTTTTTCTCGCGATACTTTCCCAGGTTGTTCCATTGATGTATTAGAATGAAGGGTAAGCCCTAACCTAGGTTTTTTGGATTGTTAGACGTTGTGAAACAAATCGAACGAGAAACTTACCAGATAGATACCGATCATTGCATAATGTATTTCATGTATTTCAGCTTTGCCGATATTATCCAGACCTGTCACATGCCTTTCGGCCTGATAAGGTTGAGCTTGATATGGATGATTCCTTTGAGGAGTATCCAGTGCATATTATTGATCAGAGTGTGAAGAAACTCTAAGGAAGGTCGGTTCCTTTGGTACGGGTGTTGTCATGACCCGTCCCCCGGGGGCCATGCCATGACTACCCCAAACCCACCTTCTATAGGCTAGGGTTTGACGACTAGTATCGGAAATACATATCCCTAAAAATGGGAAGGCTTTGACTCAAAACCTGTACAGACACATACAAGTAATATTGGGCACAAGTAAAACAAAATAGAAGAAGAAAATTACAACCAAAACTAAAAACCACCACTGCGTGTAAAAGTAAGCACTGAAAGTAAAAGGTTCAGTATATAGGCTAACCAAAAATAAGGTATAGAAAAAAGGGAAAATAGATCCTGAGATCATCCCCCATGAATATTTCCTGAAGGTTAGGTACAACTTTTCTTTCTGGATCTCCACGCCAACCGGTCACCTCCGTCCACTGTCTAGTCATGGCTCCCAAGTCTTGGTCAAAATTGCCTGTCTTTTTAACTATACACAACAAGGTGTGGGTGAATCCCATGCAGGGGTGAGTATATCAATACCTAATAGGAACCCCTAAACCCCCAAATGTCTCTCAGAATTCCACAAAGGAAAAACCACAAATCATGATCACAATCACAAAGTACAAATTAAAAGAGTCAACTCAAACTAGGTATAACATAAAGAACAGGAATAATGATGGTTAGTCGTAAAGTTAAAACATCTTATTCTATTGAGAAGTTCCAGTGTTGAACCATGAAGAAGTCGCTCTACCACTAATCCACACAGGTTCATAAGTCATTGATCCACACCGGGTCGTAAGTCATCGATCCACACAGGGTCGTAAGTCACTGATCTGCGATGGGACACTCTAAGGTTGGTCCTCGTCTGGTCACAATACTGCTGATCCACATAGGGTCATGAGTCATCGATCCACACAGGGTGGATAGTTTTTGATCCAAGATGTGCCACTTTAAAGCTGGTCCTCGTCAGTTCACACTACTTTTGATGCACATAGGGTCGTTCTAATAACGATCCACAAAGGGTCGTATGTTACTTGACAGTCAGCCACAAGATTCCCACATTTAGTGCGCTTGAGTTTCCAAAAAACCACTCCTCAAGATATAGGTTGTACCTCAACCATCACGAAGTTCCATGAAGAAGTAACCCCGATTAACCATCATGTCATAAGGGTTCCAATGCAACAGACGACGCGTCAATCAGAAGCCCGGTCTGTAAACTATAGGCACTATAGTGTCGAGGGGATGGTACGATTCGAATCCAATCCAACCCGATCATAATCAAATATTCTCCAAAACCCAAGTGGAGTATATAAGAAGGACTGACTCGTTCTAAGGGTTCTATAACCGTAGACGGTTCATCAAACAGACGTCCAGTTTAGAAGATATATCCCTTTAATCGAAACTGAACCATAAGTGGGTCCGGGTCCGGTCTGACTCGGTCGGACCGACCCGACCCAGTTCAAAGGGGATGGGGTGTAGGCTCAGTCATGGGCTCGTTCATGGGCTCATCCACGGGTTTAGTCATGGGGTTGGCCGTGGGCTCGGTCAAGGGCTCGGTCGTGGGCTCGGCTCGCTGGCCACGGGCTAGGCACGCTGGGTTGCAGGACCAGGCTGCTGAACCAACCCAGCCCGCTAGTTGGGCATGGCCCGCTAGCTGGGCATAGGGGTCCTCTCCCCTCCTGAATAGACAAGTAGTCCGTTCGGGTCTTCAATCAGCAGTGCCAGTTGGCGCTGCCCCACCTGGTCGTACGTGTGGATAGGTCATCGGCAAGACCCACAGGCACGGGTCCGCCCTTCGCCCACCGTTGTGGCTCAGGGCCACGACCCCTCCTCCACGGCGCAATTTCATGGTGTGTCTCCCAGCTTTAACATGGATGACAATGGTTGGCCTCCCCCTTCATCCATTGCGGTGCCTTCGGGCGCCGCCACCTCCTCGCAGTCGGCGCCACCGCGCCGGCGGAGCTTCTGCGGGCCACTGGTGAAGCTCTGGTGGTCCAATTTTCTTCCCAATTACACCTACGGGCCTTCCAGGACATCAACATCACTGTTTGGCCCCCCAGTTTCTTCTTGTCATTGTATTGGTCAATTTCCCACATAGAACGCAATCGAAGAAAGTTCAGTGGAGGGTCTGGGCATTGTTCGATTCAGCCCGCGCCCTCCACGTTAGCGTCATTACATGGAAAGAATTTAACAACATCAAGGGTAGATGAATAATAAAATTCTTAAACAAAACACCTACCTTGAACTCATTGGAAGACAATTCAGATGAGGCATATGAACTCGCATTCGAAGGTATTCGTTGTCGCCCGTCATTTTCCGGGTCGAATCCTCCAACGGTCATCGAAGATCCGTTCTACGTTGGTGGAAGACGTCGTCGACACTTCATCAGTGGTTCCTCTCGTGAGTGAACAAAACTCATACCCAAGATTTATTTAAATAGAAGAGAGGGAACCACCCACATTGCATTTCATTAATGCGGTTCATTAATGAACCACAATTAATGTTCCATTAAAATCAACAAACGTCATGGTTACACAACCCAAGGGTCATGTCATTAAATGATTTCTATTTAATCCTGACATTACACCATGGTCCCTCCACCATCGCTCAACGGTTACGAGGAAAGAATAAAATAACTTTGAAGTTATTTTATTATTTTTTTTCTAAAGTCCAAAAATTAACTTTTTTTGACCCTAGTCAGTCAAAGATAAGATTCTCTTAAGCGAATCCCAGCACTGTGAATTCAATGGTGCCCTCAAAATTTTAATCTGAGCTCCAGTTCAAAAGATATAAATTTGCGCCTGTGCTTTTACTGAACGTACCTTAAAAAAAGTTCAAAAATTATTAACAATCACCCTCGTCCCGCGCTGGTCGAGGTTAGGCTCTGCCTAAGGAGAACACACCCTCATGAGCTCAACTATACTCTCAGATTTCCAATCTGAGTTACCGTTTTTGAGTTATAAGGATTTGACAATAATATAATTTTTAATTATTTTATTTACAGTCAAAAAATAACTTCCATTGTTGACCCACACCAGCCAACGTTAGGATCTGCCAAAGGAAAGGATACCCTCACGATTTTAGCAGTGGTCTCATATTTTTAATCCGAGTCACCGTTCACGAGTTATAAGCATTTTAAAAATAAAATAATTTTATTTAGTTATTTTATTTATGGTTATAACATTTTTGGGTTTTCTCACTGGAGTCCAGCACCAACTAAACTTAAGTTGCACCTAGGGTAAACCTATCATCCTAAATGCAACAGTGCCCTCAGATTCCTGATCTAGGTAACTGTTTAAGAGTTATTCCACTTTTTTAGTAAAATTTTCATGCACGCTATTTGAAGTTTAACATTTTTTTATGGATCATTCTACACACTCCAGGCCTCAGAATCACATGTCGTCAATTCTCAAAGTCTCTTAATAATTCCATATAATTTTAAAAATAAATATACGGAACTTTCTGGGCCTTTACATTCTCCGCACCTTTGGACTTTATGTCCCCGAAATCCAAAACAAATGCAAATAAAACAAGTGGGGTACTGAGCATGAATCTAAGCCTCTCACTCCCATATGCTCTCCTGGAGGTTCCCATGTTTCCACTGAACTCACACCATAGGAATCGATCATCCACGGAGGACCCGCTCCTGTCGATCCTCAATCTATATTGGGAACTCTGCAAAAGTTTCCCCATCATCAATGTCCAGCTCGCCCCAGTCGATGACGTGCGATGGGTCATGCACATATCTTCTCAAATGTGACACATGAAAAACATTATGCACCCAGTGCATCTGTGGGAGAATATTTAGGTGGTACACCACCTCGCCAACTCTGCTAAAAATCTGGAAAGATCCGATGAACCTCGGAGATATCTTGTCACCTCGACCAAATCTCCACAATACTCATTGGGGTGAGACCCGTAGGAAGACATGGTCTCCCTCCTAGAACCCTATGGGTCTAACTATCCTATCAGCATAAGAATTTATCCTACTCTGAGAAGTCTTTATCCTCTCCTGGATGATCTGTAAATTTTCAGTGGTAGCATGTACCAACTCTGGACCCAAAAGTGCTGACTCCCGTGGGTCTGTCCAGCATAGAGGTGATCTGCACGGTCGTCCGTACAAGGCCTCAAATGGCGGTATGCCAATGGTGGAGTGATAGATCTTGCTGTATGAAAAATCCACCAAGGGAAAGTGATCCTCCCAACTGCAGAAAAAATCATGGACGCAAGCACGAAGATTGTCCTCAAGCATCCGTATGGTCTGCTCTGTCTGACCATCTATCTGAGGGTGAAAGGTGGTGTTCAAGCATAAATATGTCTCAAATGCCTCCTGTAATATCTTCCACAATCGGGATGTAAAACTAGCATCATGATCTGAGAAGATCATTGATGGGACCCCATGAAGTCATACTATCTTCTATACGTAGAGGCGCCCCAATCCCTCTACCGATCCCTGCTCTTAGATGGTTAGGAAGTGATATGACTTGCTGAGTTGGTCAGTGATTACCAAGATGGAATCTTGGATCCTTAACCTACGTGGTAGCTCTGTCACTACGTACATGGAGATGTAATCCCACTTCTAATCCGGCACCTCAAGTGGCTGAGTCAAGCCTGCTGAAACCTGGTGCTTGGCCTTCACTTTCTAACAAGTGAGGCATCATAAAACGAACTCTGTCATTATTTTCTTTGTCACTGGCCACCCGTACTAACACCAGAGGTCCTGGTACATATTCGCCACACTAGGATGTACCACCAAAGGGGATGTGTGGAACTCCCTCAACACCTCCTCCCGTAGTGTCACTCGTACCATGGTGCATCCTATGAAGAGAATTACGTGCTCCCCACCTTCATAAAATCATTCAAGTGTCTGTACTGAGAATATCTGAGAACATCAGGTCTCGCAGTCAATGTCCCCAAATTGTGCCTCCCGGACTTACTGAAGAAGTAGGGGAGTGACTATCAAAGATTAAAGGTAAGTTGTCTCATTAATATCCATGAAGGATAACTGCAACGTGGCTAATTGCTATGTCACCTCACTCAACAAGTGTAGACCTGACCTCCTGGTGAGTGCGTCTGCTACTACATTTTCACTTCCCATGAGTGTAGACCATCTCAAAGTCATAGTCCTGGAGGAACTCTAGTCATCATTGTTATCTCAGGTTCAGGTCCTTCTGTAAGAAGATATACCTGAGACTCTTGTGATCAGAGTAGACAGTAAACCGTTCTCCCAACTATACTCTCAGCTCCGTGGGAGCCATCCAATATGCAGTTGTAGATATTGGTGTCGTCCTTGGGTACAAGGAAATGTAGAAGTACCTCTCCCTATGGGGAGGTAATATTAGAAACATATTTTGAAAGGATATTCCTGAACTTCATCACTACTGTTGGAAACTGAAAACTCAAAACACCTACTGCTACAAGTGTAAGGTTGGCCGACTCAAGAGTGATCGGCTGCACCCTCCTATGCATGATTTTATCTCGTGTTTTCTGGGTTTACTTTTTCTCACACCAAATAAAACCTCATTCCAATGATGTAGATATACCACAACCTTTTTACCTAAAACAGTCTATCTAATCATGATCTGTGGATGACCAGTCCATACCCAAACTAACATCGTAAGGCCTCGACGTTGCTACCAAAAGGTTCCAACTGAAACTCTCGCCTCAAGGGTCAGATAACCCTGTCAATATAAGTGTTATTATCGAGTGTCCTCCCATAGTTATCTCTAGATATAAGGGTCAAGTCAACGGTTTAACCAAAAACTCTAGGTCTTGAACAAGATTCGTGATAAGGAATGATTAGTACATAAGTTTATTAATAAGGTAGCTAGTAGTAGACACAAACTGTACCTCAAATCATTCCAGGAGCCCTTGGGTCACACTCCTTGACTGCATGTAGCTACTCCCTTCCCCTATCCTCCAGCTCCCTAGGCCTAGTGGGAACCACATTGGGGTGGTGGTTGTAACATGTCGAAATGTATACCACCTCCTGCTGCTCTCCATTCTCCTATTCCATATCTGCTGCCCTACAGATTCATATTTCCCTATCACTTCCTCTTCTCAAAACATTTTACACATCCAATTATCTGAAACTAACATCGATTTTCTACTTTCCCACTATTGAAATTCACTGGCTATATCTGCTCTGCCAAATAATTTTCAACCCCAAATGTCCTCTCTAGCATCGTAACATAAGTAGGAATCCACATAGGAATAGTACTAGCTCAAATGTCCCTAAACACATCTCTCTTAGAGGTATGATCTCTGAGGAACTGGTTGTATCATATTCATCGAGTACCTGGAATGGTCAGTACACCTCGACGAATACTCAGTCACCGACATGTCGTCTTGTCGAAACTGTAGAAGCTCTTGGGAACATACACCCCTTAACTTTTTATGGAAAGATACCTCCAACTCTAAGAAAGGTTCTCAAGCTCAGTCAATAGAAAAAGACACCTCATCATAAGAAATTGGTAATCTAAACCCTGTTATCACCCTGTTGAGCCACATAGAATGCTCACTTCCAGGACCACCATCTAATCTAATGGTGCCCTGGATAGATGTAAACTTGATCACCACCTCAATCTAGTCCTTAGTCACCTAGGAGTCAGGCTCACCTTGGAACCTGAGGGGTATCTTTCATTGAAACTTGTGTAAATCACTAAGCCTATATGTGTCCTCTATCGGTAGCATCAGTAGTAACTAATGAAAAACAGGTAATGGTATCACTGGGACACCGCCCAAAGGTACCATCTCGAGAAATAGTCCTTGTACTAAAGTCTCATCAAACTATGGACCATCCTCATGGTCATACATTGGAATCTTGTCTGGCTATCTGCATGGAAGAATCTTGATAGAGAATCAAGATGAACCACAGTCAATAAGTTATACCCAGTGAGCTGACTCAAAATAGATCAAGAGAAAAATATTTTCAGAACACATGCAACTAGTGTTATCGTGTACCGAGTCGGAAAATAGAATTCAGGGTCCTAGTGTATGGATATGTCGGTCGTCGCACCGACACTAGACTCCATAGTCTAAAATCTGAACTCAAGACACTTAACAATATCACCCCCGTTAAAAAATACAGACTCTTAGTTATTCTGATATAACTGATCGACTTTGATACCACTTTTTCATGACCCATCCCTTAAGGCCTGTGTTATGACTACCCCAAGACCACCTTCCATAGGATATGGCTTAGAGACTAGCACCGGAAAGGAATATTCCTAAAAATGGGAAGTCATTGCCTCCAAACTTGTACGCACACAGACAGGGCACACTGCACAAAAGTAAAACACAACGGAAGAAGAAAGGTATAACCACAACTAAAAACCACCAATGAGTGTAAAAGTGAGTACTGAAAGTAAAGGGGCCAGTATACAATCCAAACTAGAAAAAATGTACAGAAAAAAGGGAAAACAACTCCTGAGATCATCCACTAAGGATCCTGCCTGAAGGGTAGGTACAGCTCGTGTCTGTGGCTCCCCACGCCAATTGGTCACCTCCGTACACCGTCTAGTCCTGGATCCCAAGTCTCGGTCAAAGCCGTCTGCCGTCTGCACCAGACACAACAAGGTACGGGCGAACCCCATACAGGGGTGAGTATAACAATACCCAGTAGGAACACCTAAACCATTGAAGTTCTCTTAGAATTTCACAAAGGGAAAACCACAAATAATGATCTCAATCACAAAGTAAAAATTAAAAGACTCAACTCAAATAAGGTATAACTTAATGAAAATGAATAATGATAGTTAATCTTAAAGCTAATTCATCTTATTCCATTGATAATTTCTACTACTGAACCACAAATAAGTCACTCTCTTACCGATCCACATAGGGTCTTAAGTCACTAATCCACATAGGGTTATAAGTCGTTGATCCACACAGGGTTGTAAGTCGTTGATCCACAATGGTTTTCTCTAATTCTGGTCCTCGTCGGGTCGTACTACTACTGATCCACACAGGGTCGTAAGTCGTCGATCCACATAGGTTTGTAAGACTTCGATCCACATAGGGTTGTAAATTTTCGATCCACACGGGGTTGTAAGTTGTCGATCCACATAGGGACATAATTCGATGATCCACACAGGGTCATAAGTCGATGATACACACAGGGTCGTAAGTCGTCGATCTACACTGGGTCGTAAGTCGTTGATCCACAATGGGCTGCTCTAAGGCTGCTCCTCATCGGGTTTCATTACTTCTGATCCACATAGGTTCGTTCTGATGCCAATCCACAAAGGGTCGTATGTTACTTAACAGTCATCCACAAGATTCCTGCGCTTAGTGCACCTGAGTTTCCGAGAAACCGATCCTCAAGATATCAGTTGTACCTCAACCGCAATGAATTCCCACAATGAAGTAACCCAATGAACCTCCATTTCATAAGGGTTCCAACGCAATAGGCGGTGCGTCAATCGGATGTCTGGTCTATAATTTATAGGCACTATAGTGTCGGGGGGCTGGTTGGATTCGAGTTTGATCCAACTTGGTCATACTCCGACTTTATCCAAAACTTAATTGAAGTATCTTAAAAGTGCCGCCTGGTCCTAAGGGTTTTGGCGCTATAGACGATTCGTCAAACGGACGTCCGGTTTAGGAGATATAGCCCTTTAATCAAAACTGGGACGTAAGTGGGTGTGGGTCTAGTCTGACTTGGTCAGACCAACCTGGCCCGACCCAAAGGGGATGAGTTGTGGGATCGGCTCACTGACCACGGGCTCAGCCTGCTGGGCCACGGGACCAGCCCTCTGGTTGGGCGTGAGGGTCCTATCGCCTCCCGAACGGACAAGTTGTCTGTTCAACTCTTCAATCAGCGGCGCTGGTTGGCACCGCTCCACCTGGCCGGTCTGCGTGGACCGATCATCGGCCGGACGCACGGGTGCGGTTCCGCCCTTCGCCCACCAACGTAGCTTAGATCCATGACACCTCCTCCACGACGTGCTATCGTGGCACGCCGTCCGTCTTCAATGCGTCCGGCGATGGTCGGTCGCCCCCTTCATCCGCTACGGTGCCTTAGGGCACCGCCACCTCTTCACGGCTGGCGAGAGCCGGGCGCCGGCACTTCCACACCGGCAGAGCTTCCGTGGGCCACTGGTGAAGCTTTAGTGGTCAGATTTTCTTCCCAACTGCGCCTACATGCCTTCTGGGACATCACCATCACTGTGTGGCCCCCATTTCATCTTGTCACCATATCGGTCAGTCGACCACATATAACGCAATCAAAGCAAGTTCAGCGGAGGGTCCAAGCCTTGTTCAGTTTGGCCCACACCCTCCATATTAGCGTTATTACATGGGAAGAATTTAACATCATCAAGGGTAAATGAATCATAAAATTCTTAAACAAAACCCCTACCTCGAACTTGTTGGAAGATGTTGAAGATGAGGGAGATGAACTCGCGTTCGAAGGTGCTCGTCGTCGCCCATCGTTGTCCAGTTCGAATCCTCAAACGGTCGTCGAAGCTCTGTTCTACATTGGTGGAAGACGTCGCTGGAACTTTTTTAGAGGTTTATCTCAGGAGTGACCAAAACCCAAGCCCAAGCTTTGTTTTGATAGAAGAGAGGGAAACACCCACATTGCATTTCGTTAATGTGGTTCATTAATGAACCACAATTAAAGTTCCATTAAAATCAATGAACGTCGTGGTTACGTAAACCAATGTGCATGTCATTAAATGACTTCAATTCAAACCTGACATTACATCGCGGTACCGCCACCGTCTCTCAATGGTTACAAGGAGAGAATAAAATAACTTTGGAGTTATTTTATTATTATTTTTGTAAAATCCAAAATTTAACTTTTTTTTACCCTTGTCAGTCAAAGTTAAGCTTCGCCTAAGCGAATCCTGGCACTGTGAATTCAATGGTGCCCTCATATTTTTAATTCAAGCTCCAGTTCAAAAGATAGAAATTCACGCCCACACGTTTACTGAACGTACCTTAAAAAAGTTTAAAAATAATTAACAGTCACCCTCAACCCATGCTGGTCAAGGTTAGGCTTCGCCTAAAGGGAACACGCCCTCATGAGCTCAATAGTACTCTCAGATTTCCAATCCGAGTTGTCGTTTAAGTGTTATAAGGATTAGACAATAAAATAATTGTTACTTAATTATTATTTTTACACCCAAAAACTAACTTCCACTGTTGGCCCGTGTCGGCCAATGTTAGGATCTACCTTAAAAAAGCATACCCCCACAAGTTTAGCAGTGGTCTCAGATTTTTAATCTGAGTCACCATTCATGACTCATAAGCATTTGAAAAATAAAATAAAATAAAATAATTATTTTATTTACGGTTATGTCATTTTCAGGTTTTCTAACTGGAGGCATTCACCGATTAAACTTAAGTCACGCCTAGGGTAAATCCGCCATCCTGAACACAATGGTGCGCTCAGATGACTGATTTGGGGACCCATTTAATAGTTAATCCACTTTTTCAGGAAAATTGCTCATGCACGCTATTTAAAGTTTAACATTTTTTTATGGATCATTACGGGCACTCTAGGCCCCGGAATCACATGCCATTAATTTTCGCAGTCTCGTAATAATTCCATATAATTAAAAAAAATACATAAATTTATGGGTCTTTATAGGTGTTATGGCATTACGGCCAAGTACATGATGAAACCTAGGAGTGAGAGGCCAATATACGAGCTCAATGGACGGAGCTATTCTCTGATGATACCTCTTTACTCTCAGAAGGACAACTCAGGGATGAGTTTCTTTATGGAGGGGAAGTTGTAATGACCCATCTTTTCATGAAGGTATGACTCATTTGTTATCAGTTCGAATCCCTTGATTAATCTTGTTAGGTGTTCACTACGGACTAAGAAAGGTCCCAGGAGCATCTGGGTCTTGTTCGAAGCCTGGAGTTTCAGAAAATGGGCAGACAGGGTAGGTCGCATGGTTACTGCATGATTAGTACCAACCGTGTAGTGTAATTATGTGAGGCACCTTTTGAATTAGTAGGGGCCGCACTGTTTTTCTGTAATCATATGATCCAAGTCATGTGACTGTGTGAGTTTTCAAATTTTCTTAACAAAGGATTTTTTCACAATTTGTGCACGGTTAGGGAAACCATGTGACTTAACCATACGAGGTTCCTCCTTATACGTTGAGGAGAGCATGGTTTTCGCACAGTTTGGCCAAACTGTGTGCCCTTTTTTTTTTAGGGTGAAATGTTTAAAATTCCCTTAATGAACCTATAATCTAAATCCTCTCTTCCTCATTTTCATTTCTTGCGGAGGAGCACCCCTTTTTCTCTCCTGAAGGCTCTTCTTCCTCCTCTCATAGGTTTTGAGATATCTTCCCGATCCAAACTCCAAATCAAATTTCATTGGTCATGTTGGATTCGAATCCGTAAGTACTTGAGTCCTCTTGCTTCCATTCATGGTTGATCTTCCTATCATTTATGCTATTTAGGTGCAAGCTCTTTTGTCCTATTTTCAGGACGTTCGTCTATTCATCGTTGTTCTTCCAATCTAATTTAAAATCTAATATTGATATTGAGCAAGGAGTTTTCTCTGTCTTTAAGGTAGGTGGTATACTTGTTTTCCTTAAAAAAGAGAGTTGTTTTCATAGTTATGTCATTGTGCCACACGCTGACCATTGTCGAGTGTTACCTGTAAATGAGTTCTTTTATTTTAATTAAATGTTCTGCATGTTATACTCCTGATGATTGTTGTTTCATAGTTAGAGGATGTTGTCATTCTTCTTCTTCTTCTTCTTCTTCTTCCAACTGTAATTCTTTTCATCAAAAAACTGTAAAGTAATCATCAATATAGTGCAAAGGATTATCTCTTATACCTTAACTGCTTGTTCCCTCTCTTTAGAACTTATTTACCTAACACATTCAAATGCTTCTATGACTATAGGGCTCCATCCATAGGGCTCGGGAGTGAAGCACAAGCATGAATTACACAAGTTACCGGCAGAGGTTGATGTGGGTCTAGCGACAGTGAGAGGTACTATCTTCAATGCATGCTCAGTAGCGATTGCTTTAATTGGTACTGGTGTTTGCCACTCATTTATATCTGACCATTTTGTTGATATGATTAGCCTTCGAATGGAACTCATGTCCTTTGTTATGAAGTTAGTGACACCATTGAGGAAGAAGAAATATAAAGGGTTTCGATGTCCTTGTGCACTATCGATAGATGATGCGAAGTTAGTCTGTGATTTCATCATTCTCGATCTGGATCTATTTGACGTCATTATTAAGATGGATCGTCATGTTTCTCATCTTGTTTAGGTTGATTTTTATCATTGGTGTTTCTCATTTCTTGCGGTATATGGGAGTTCACAGGTGTTTCACGGAGAGTGGGATCTGAGGTCTGGTTGTGCAGGACCTTCCCGCCCAGATCTTAAGAGTTTATTATATGTAGTTCCAGTTGTGTCTGATGATGTTTCTTCTATTGTTGATCTTCCTATCATTGTTCTGGGTCTTCCTGACGTATTACCATATGATTTATCCGGTCTTCCTCTAGAGTGGGAGGTAGAGTTTATGATTGACCTGTTGTTAGAGATGCAACCGATATCGATACCTTCTTATCATATAACACCAAAAAAGCTTAAATACCTCAAGATTCAGTTAGACGATATGGTGGAAAAGGGTTTTTTTCGCCCTAGTGTTTCAAAATGGGAAACCCCAATGATCTTGGCCAAGAAGGCAGGCGATTCACTCCGATTGTGAATGAACTATTAGAAGTTGAACTGGATAACAGTTAAGAATAAGTATCTTTTTTTTCATGTGAATGATTTGATTGATCAGTTAAAGGGGACAAAGTGGTTTCGAATATTGATCTTCGATCAGGTTATCATCATCTCAGAGTTTGGGAGTGTGATATATCGAAGGTGTCTTTCAGAAACAACTATGGTCATTACGAATATCTTGTGATGTCGTTTGATCTGACTAACGCTCTTGTAGTTTTCATGGTTTTGATAAATTTAATATTCATTCAGTATCTCGACACTTTTTTGGTAGTGTTCGTAGATGATGTTTTGATTTATTTCAGATCCAAGCTCAAGAACGAGCACCATCTGAGTTTGGTTTTAGAAATCATGACTCACTGTTTATATGGAAAGCTTTCGAAATGAAACTTTTGGATTCAAGATGTAAAATTCTTAGGTCACATGATTTATGAACATGGCTTATCAGTTTATCCTGAGAAGGTAAAGACTGTTCTTTCAGGAGAAGAACTACAGAATGGATTTGAAATTCAGATCATCCATGATCTCACTAGATACTATCGATGATTCATCAATGATTTCTTGAAGTTGGAATCACATTTGACTGCTCTTACCAGGAAATGGGTAAAATTCATATGAGATGCAAAGTGTCAGTTTTATTTCGATGAGCTGAAATGACTTCTGAAATCATCTCATATTGTGATTTTATCTGAGCCCGATAAAGGATATGTGGTTTTTTGTGATGCTTATGGCACTGTTTTGGGTTGTGTGGTCATGTAGGATGATCATGTAGGGATTTTTTCTCTATTGAATCGGATGCTCAATAGGATGTTTTAGGTATGGTTATAATCAGTGTTCACCAATACTGGGTTGTAGTTTTTGGAATTTATTTGAGCTCGTCATTCTGTATTGGTGGGTAGACCACTTCTGATAGGTGTAACAACTGGATCCTAGTGATAGCACATACACCCCACCTTTACATTGTCGTCGGGTCCAGGCCCACCAGGTACGACCAATTGCACCGCAAACACGTGGTCCACACCCTAGGGCCCACCCACTTGCCCGAATGGGTCATCTGACTAATGATTATCCCCAAAATCTAACACATGTCCTCTCTAGTGTGCTTTTTCCTCCCTCACACACACCATGGGAAACTTCCTAGAAGGTCACCCATCCTAATCACTACTCCAGGCCAAACATGCTTAACTGTGGAGTTCTAACCTAGTAGGATCCCGAAAAAAAGGTGAATCTCATTTAACCCTTTATCATTTGGGGGTGTTACAATCACCCCCTTTAGATCACAATTTCCTTGTTGTGGGCCCTACATCTCAACCCATGTAGTGCGCTGCACTTAAGGCTGGGTACCACCTCTGATACCAAATGTAAAAACTGGGTCCTGGTGACAGTACAGACACCCCACCTTAACATGGTCGTCGGGTCCTGGCCCGTCAGGTACCACCAGCTACCCCACAGACACGTGGTCCCCACCCAAGGGTCCACCCACATGCTCGAACGGATCATCCGACTAATGATTGTCCCCACAGTCCAACACATGTCATTTCAAGTGTGTTTTTTCCTCACTAACACACACCTTGCGTACCACCAATTGCCCCGCAGACATGTGGTCTCCACCCAAAAGTCCACCCACATGCTCGAATGGGTCATATGACTAATGATTGTCCCCACATTCCAACACATGTCCTTTCCAGTGTGTTTTGTCCTCACTCCCACACACCCTGGGAAACTTCCCAGAAGGTTACCCATCCTAATCACTACTCCAAGCCAAGCATGCTTAACTGTGGATTTCTAACTAGGTAGGCTCTTGAAAAGGAAGGTGCACCTTGTTGACATGAGTCATATCATTTAGTCATTTAACCCTTTATCATTAGGAGGTGTTACAATAGGTCTCTCTATTCATATATTATTCTCAGTTTTGGGGATCAGTTTGTCATCCCACCATCAGTGAGTAGCTCATTTTTTTTTGATTTCCATAGTTCTTCATGAGTCGTTCATCTGAGCACTACGAAGATGTATTATGAAAAGAAACAATGATTATGATGGGTGAGTATGAAACATAACATTGCTGATTATGTGTTCCACTATTATACCTGCCAACAGATTAAGGTAGAGCATTTAAAACCTTCTGGTTTGCTCCAGCATCTTCTAGTGTTTCGTTTGAAATGGGACAAGGTATACATGGATTTTGTTATTGGATTACCACAGACTCCAAAAGAGAGGAATGTTATCTGGTTGTTGATTGATCGGTTGACAAAGTCGGCTAATTTTATTCTGATCAAAGACACCGCAAAAGCTGATCTGGGGAAGCTGAATGTGCAGGAAATTGTGAGGTTACAAGGGGTTACTTCTGTCATTGTTTCAGACAAGGATCCTAGGTTTACTATGAGATTATGGAGGAGTATCTAGGAGGCTATTGGGACTCAAGGTCATATTGAGTACAACTTATCATCCGTAGACATATGGTCAGATGAAGCATGATATTCAGATCCTAGAGGATATGCTCCGTGCCTATGTCTTGGATTTCATTGGATTGTGGGATAGTCATTTGGGGCTGGTTGAGTAATATTATAATAGTTATCAGTCTTTGATCAGAATTGATACTTTTGAGGATTTGTATGTGTAGGTTCCGGGAGCAGCGGAAGCTCATTGGTGGGTGTACCCAACTAGGATTTTTCCATTAACAATGATCAATCCGAGATCTATCACGACAATAAAATGCTGGATCTTCAAAATAGAATAAATAAAGAAATAAAAAGGGTAGTCCCATAACCATATAGAGGATCATCATATATTGGTTATAATTAATTTAATTAAAATACCAGAATTACCTTGATGGATTTCTCTCTTCGTTGATGTTTCCGGTCACGATCCGATGTGATTCATCATTGCATCATAGAAGCCAATTGTAGGCTTTCTCTAGTGGTGATCCACACATTTTCCACGTATCTATGTACGCCGTTGAAGGGATCTCCGAATTCTAGCATGGAATAGCCTTCTCTTGCGATGTCCACCTTCGATTGCCTTGAGAGCCGCTTCCAAAGCGCTCTTCTTAATCTGGTAGAGAAGGATCTCTCTTGTAACATGAGAGTGTTCTTGGAAGAAGAAGAATTTCTCTCTTGGCTTGAGAGATTTTTATAAATCCATTATGAAAAACCCAAAAAATGGCTAGGTCTCATGAGAATAATATAATTTGGATTTTAATTACTTAGAATAATAAAACAAATTAGTTACCTGAAAGAATTTATTAATTTCATTTAATTCTTAGTAAACCCCATGTCTAATAATAGTAGTTGATTATTATTATTACTTAACATGCGCCCATAAAATTACACCTAATATTATTTAATTAAATAAATAATATTATTTCTCACAAAATCCCCAAAAAAACTACACTACGTTTATATATTAATATACACATCGTGTACTTTTGTTTTTCCATTTTCTTTATTTCCTCCACCACATTTATTAGACCTTGAATAATGATTATTTATTTCTCAAATAAATATCACTACATTACTCGCTAATAAATATATTATTTTCTCCACACTACATTCTCTCGAATAACTAGAGTCAGAATAAATGCAATCAGACATCCTTGAATAATTATTAAACCACAATCAGGAATAATCTTTATTCAACTTATTAAATGAACATTTAACTGAGATACTTGGACACACTTATTATTTGACCCTCTAGGCCTCTTTCACAATGGAATTAGGAAGAGCCTACCTAAATTCCAAGGTTAGAATTTAGAAACATGCCAAGGAACCTATAGAGAAATAAGTTAATGTCGCAATTACATTTCACCTCCTATGAACGCTTACCATGTAATGTAATCCCTTAGTCTCGATATCTCGAATCAAGCGAGTTGCATGCTAGTGTCATCAATCCATGTGCTCGATTATTCTTTCTTTGACTTCCTGAAATTGAACTTTTCTATTCCCCACCATGGCCATAGATTTATTTATGCTATATCAATTCCATCAAAGGGCCTGAGATATCAAATCCCATTATGGAGCAGAAGGGAAAAATCCTTTCTCACATTATCTATTAATGTAGTATTACTCGTGACGCACCCAACATATCCTACCTCACTGCGAACAGTGTGTCATCACAGTTTTTGTCAATACATCTAAGTGCGCGAGTTGTAATACCCATTAATAATAATCTTAAAGTCTAAGGACCAATACACACATCTGCAGATAGGAACATCCAATGACACAATGAAATGTGGATTTTCTACTGGCAGGTCTCGTCCTCATAATATCCTCTTGGATATTACCAAGGGCTCACACCATGAGAAGGTGCCTCAAAGTTTTATGATTCCTCACCCCTAATGGCCTGTATTATTTGTATCCCTCAAATAATATCATCTGGCCATAGAACATATATTCAAGAATAGTGTTATTGCACTTCCGAGTTCTCATCATAGCAGGTATCCACTATGACCCTTTAGTACAATAGTTATCCTTAAGACATTATCGCATAAATGGTCACACATAAGAACAATCAAGATGTGATAAGGTATTTATTAATGAATAAAGTACAAAGTAGTTGGTTCTAGGACACCAACTCCAATAGTATGGTCATTCGTACAGGTCACTTCTTTGTTGGGAAGAGGTGGGTGAAGCTTCTTTGGTGGGACTGAGTTTGGTTTAGAAGATGTCTGCGAGGATTCAAGATACACATCGGCGTCTGTTTACAACATAGAGTCGGCATATGTTTTATGCGGATCAATGGTGAAATCATTTGGAATTTTCCATTAAGTGATCGGGTTTTCTTGAAAGTTTCTCCTTGGTTGGATCACCGTCAGTTTGGAAAGCAAGGAAAATTGGTTCTGAGATATGTTGGATTGTTTAAGGTCATTGAGAGGCTTGGGAAGGTTACTTATTGGTTGGCATTGTTGGCTCAGTTGACAGACATTCATGCTTATCGGTTGGAATTCCTATCATGTTTTAAGTTGGGAAAAGATTGAGTTAGAGCCAAACATTTCTACTATTGAGTAGCCAGTTGAAATCGTTGACTCAAGTGAAAGTCTTGCGTGGGAGGTCTATTTTGTTGGTCAAAGTATTATAGTAGCACAGATAGGATTCTTATGAGACATGGGAGTTTGAGTCGTTGATGAGAGAGCAGTGGTCTCACCTATTTAATGGACTTCATTCTTCCACATGACTTCCTGGGGATGGAAAGTCTTATTGTGGGGAGTTTGTAACATCTCGTTACCTTCTTTCAGGTATTTTCCTACTATTTGCTTGTTTTCCTCTTTAATTGGGTGTAACTTGGGACTCCCAATGATGGGGAAAATTTGTTGAAAAAAATGAACTAATGTTTGGGGATGTGTGTTTGTTTGGATTAACGAAGTCCGGGTGTAAATATGTTAATGGCTTTGCGGGGTTCTTCCCATGTTCAAAGAACGCCCGAGTTGGTTTGCGGTTTTTGTGTAAAAATATGGATTTCTGTTGTGTGTTGGGAGATTACACGGTGTTTAAAGGGTTTACATGACGTGTACTTGGTCTCCGGACACAAGTCATGAACCATGTACACGGCGTGAAAGTATTACACGCCGGGTAATTATTTCGCGATGTGTAATGTTAAAAGATGAGATTTTAATAAAAAATTGATGAGTTTTTTGACGTATTTGAGCCTCGTGAATTTCACGATGTGTAAAGGAGTTACATGTTGTTTAATTGTCAGAAGGTCATCTTTTAGGGTGTTGCATCGACTGATTTTTCATTCATTCTTCTTCAACCTTCCTTGTTCTTGACCTAGAGCCCTTCTCAGGTGATTTTGGGAGCCTCTGTTCGATCCAGATTGATTAGTTAGACGATTGATCACCAATTTAGTTGGGTTGCATCAATGAGTAATCATTTCTTCTACATCTTTTCCTTTGATCTCGGTAGATTTGTTGCGTTGCGCTATTGGATTTGCTGATCCGTGGTGATATTTCATCTTGTTTACTTATAGATTTGTTGTACGATCTTGTTTTGGGGGGTCAATCCTTGTTGGTTGTGGTGCGGCGGGTGTGCGTTCTCGTGGTAAATGTTGCTTCCTCTTCTCTGTTAACCCTTGTGTTGAATTGAATCAATTCTGAGTTGTGTTGATTGATTCTAGGGCCTCTGTTGTCATTGTTGAATCCTTTCTTGTTGTGGGTTCTGTTGCGGGCTTGTGCAACCTAAGTTTTGAGGTAGGTGGTTCCGTCACTAGCCTGTGTTGGTGAACTGTATTACTCCTATTTTTGATAAATTGTTTTATTAAATTAAATGGAATGATATGATATGATTTATTATGTTTGTGTGGAATTGGGTTTTTATAAAATATGGTTTCCCCAAGTTTTGATAAATGGAAAAGGGTTTTCAAATCATTGTGAAATGGTTTTGTGAAATGGTTTTCAAAGCATGGTTTGATAAATTGATTTGGAAAATAGGGCACATGGGAAACTTTGGATACTTAGGTGGAAGGTATAGTAATAGGTCTCGTCCACTATCGAGGGGTTTTCTCATGGGGATTTCCTCTTCTCCCTAGGCCTATTGGCCAATGGACTTGTTAGAATTTTTGGTGGGTTCACTTTATGAGGTGTTCCTCTACACTCTAGAGTCGATGCATATGTCTAGTTGTTTGATGTGTACGTGATTTTCAAGAGGGAAACTTTGAAGAATGCACAATTTTAAATAAAACTCACATGCTACTGAATTTTCGAGCAAAACACATTGTATGACGATGGTAAATATGATATAGCCAATGAGCACTAGTCATGGGAACACCCCTAGGCACTAGCTAGTTGTGGGGCCCTAGGTACATCGTATCTCGGTGTATAAGTCACCATAACCAATATCCTTCTCGTGCACGAGCCACTAGGAGGGGAAACCCTAATGGCCTAGTGGTCCCCAACATCATCAAAATTTAGTTAGTGTTGTCATCGTCAAACTTGCTAAGTGAAACAGGGATGATACCACTATCGAACCACTAGCATGCTAGTCCTAATCCTCCCACCTAGATGCCAGGGTTTCCCTCTTTGTGCTCAATCAAGTTCCACGTGTTATAAATTACCAATTTCACATGAAAGTACCATTTGCACATAAAAATACCATTTCTGAATCATAAACACCCAAATAGTACACAAACATGTCCTACACCCTCAATGTAATTTAGTAAACACATTAAAGATTTTATAAAAACAATTTCAAGAGGTAAGACAATGGTTTGCACACAAAATCCATTCAAAAATCATTTCTTAAGGCCAAATGCCCAACAATACCACACCCAACCAGATTTGGCAACCCTAACAACATTTAATAAACCAATTCCATGAGTCATAAAACAACCCCAAAAGACACAACATGGAATACAGATGAAAAAAACTCATTTTCATACAAAAATGGTTCTTTAAAATAAACCACTTCATCAATGATACCAAAAATGGTTTTTGCACCAAACACAATGGAAGAACAACATGAAGAACAGGTCAATCAAGCAAGATAAATTCATTGAAGAATGTCTACACATGGAATCACATACCTTAGATGTAAAAAACTCCAAATCTTTGTGTGAAATTTCAACCACACCACCGCCGCACCACTAGGGGATAAAAATGAACCCTAATTCACAATTTTGGACCAAGAAACACAAAATTAAACCCTAGGTACGAAACCCTAGTTGCTGGACATTTTGAACTTCAAGGAGGGAAGAAATCCTAAGGAAATGGATGGAAAAAAGGAGGAATAAATTACTTAAAGAATCTTGAAGTTCCATCACCAAAAAACCCTTCAAAAATGAGTTCCAAGAGACGTTGAGGGAGCTAGGGAGCCTTCCATAGCTGTAATGATCAAATGGGGAAAGAAAGGGGCGAGCTAGGTTTAATCCCAGAAGGGAAAACTTAGAATAACAAAAAAAAATATGACCTGGACACTTGTGCACGATTTGTCGGCATGGTTTACTAAACCGTGCGGCCTGTTCTGGCCACCCAAAAATGGTCCATTTTCTTCAAAATTCAAGGGGGGTCAAGGGGGATCCTAGGGAGAAAAGATAGGCCAAGAATAGAAGAAGAAAAATACCTGAAAATAGGGACATGGATGTGATAGTGATCCCTAAGAAATTGTTAAGGGAAGAAGATAAATATTCTCATCCATTGTTTGAGCGGAGACATTTAAGAGGCATAGAGAACTGTGTGAATTCCATGGTAAAATGTTTTGAAAATATCACACACCTCAGAACAATTACAAATGAGATAAAGTCATATCAAGTGAGAGAATTCATCAATAAAGGATATATAATAACGATACCCTGACTGACTTAGAACCATGCAAGGACCCCATGCATCGAAATGGACTAAGTCAAAAGGTTTAGACGCACATGCCACCAAACAAGGCAGATAAGACACGTGATGATGTTTAACAAACTTGCAGAACTCACAATGGAAAGAAAGGTGCAGACTAAATTGGGGGAAACGCTGATGTAAGACATAAGTCGAGAACCATTGCAAAAATGTAGATCTAGAGTGTGATCAGAGGTGAACAAGCAAGCAAGGGATAATTGACTATCGAACATGTACACCCCATCGCAAAGATGACCTCTACCAAGCTCCCGAGACATCAACCACTCTTGAAAAACAACAACAGATGTAATAATATCAACACAGTTCAAGTCTTTAGTGAGCTTAATGATAAAGTGAAGATTAAAAGGGCTACGAAGAACATGAACCACTGAAGTCAAGTGAATACCAAGAGTCAAACAGCAAGGGACAAATCCCGCAATAGGGATTGTGGATCCATCAATGGTGCCAGTATACGGATGATTAGTAAGCATACTAGAATTAATATTGAGATGGTTGGAATCACCATAATAAAGTATCCAAGCAGTCGGGCGATGAGAGATGAGTAGTAAGACCACCGGTCTGAGCAACATAAGCCGAAGAGAAGGCAGGTAGCGAGGCAATTTGATGAGAGTATATAAGCGCGATCTCACACAATGATAGTTTCTGGGTAAGATGGATAGCGGATGGTGGTGAGGAAGCTTCCATATCAGGAAGGAGATCAAGAAAAAGCAACAATATAACACCAAACCAACAGGAAGGGCTGATCAAGGAATCCAGCATGAATAGTCGGAAACCGGAAAGTTGGCCTCAACGAGAAAAGCAGGGCCTTAGTAGCTGTAGGAGGAGGAAAACTGTGAATGCATTCTAAGGACACCATGATTCCAGAGAGAGGCCCCGTATGGGAGCAGTGGCACTGGGAGGTTGAGGTGCACCTAGAGGAGCGTCGTAGAAGGGGCGCAGAGAGAGCAGGGGTTGCTCAAGTTCTTGGGGCGAGGAGCCTAGGCGTGCACGCGGAGAAGTGCACAGCAGTAGGCACATCAGGGGAGGTGCCCAAATTGTCTTGATCATGCCTGGAGGAGATTCGCACCTAGTGTAGCTATTTGCATGCAATATAAAGAGAAATATGTCATCTGGAAAGACATATGTAAAGGAGATCACCGTCAGGCTTGGCGCAGTCACACTCGCTAGGGGAACCACATGGGCGATAAGGCGCGCCTAGAAGGCACAATGGGGTCGCGCGCAGGATGGAAGGTGGCTGGGGCTGGGGCGCAACAGAGAGGCGCATTGAGAAAATGGAGGAGGCAAGCGGCCAGTTCAGAGGCAGGAGGGAGGTGGCAGATGGCACACGCGGCGGAAAAAGATGTGTTGCTCAGAAGGTGGTGATAGCGACAATGGAAGGGGAGGCTATAATGATTTATGGGAGACGAGCCATGTAGCGTCGGGCCACAGCGGGGGAGGGTCTAAAAAAATCAGGGTGAAAGGTTTACCCAGATACCACATGTAGAACTGTACTTCTTCCCTCAATCAGAGGTGAGGCCCTTTATTTATAGATAGTGGAAAAGTGATACAAAATAGAGGAAACCAATGTGAGACTCTAAAATACACATAACCATGTCCAACATAAGTAACCACATATATATTTGGCTTTGTTAAGGATATTCATAAATACAAATCACAACTAGAAATGGAAGTTCAAAAAAATGGAGTATGCAATAGGAAAGAAATTCAAATGTTGTAATGCTCTCGAAGACCTTGTTGAAGCCAAAGAAGAATATGTGACACACTGCAATGAAAATATTTCCTTGATTAGAAAAGATTGGAAAGGCATGTTTGTGAGAATTTATTAACAGAAAATGTTTTTGAAGAATTAATTCATGCATTGATGAAATGACATAAAACCTCTATGAATGTATAAGTTTCCTAGGTGGTGGCCAAAGAAAAAAAGAATTAAAGATATTGATTACTCTTTACAAGAATCATATAAGATGCATGAAGATAGTATTCAAAATCTAAAAAGAGAATGGGAAGATAGGATGATATGAGAATTATTCTCTCAAAATGAAGTGTCTCGAGCTTGGGATAAAATATAAAAATATAGAAACTACTCAAACTGTAACATCCCAGACTGTTGAGAAAAAGGTTGCTAGAACACAAGCTTCATAAGAGTATCTTGTCCCAAAATAGGCTCATAACAGTGGAAAAAAGATCCTGAGATCATCTGAAGAAACATCCACTTCCATCTCTTTGAAATAGGTATCATCCAAGTCAAAATCAGTTGATCGTGCTAAATCGGTTTTTTAGATATAATAGGTTTTAAACAAAATTCTATAAAAAATGGATGATAAAAAGTGATGAAAATCCAACCACCATGTAAAATGTGGATAAAATAATTTATAGAAGATCTAGTTCCCCAAAGAAATCCCAAAAAGTTGAATAGAAGGCCCAAAAACAGCAAGGTTCCAGTTCTGAAAATTTTGGACAGCATGCACTCCAATGGAGAAAACTAAGGTTTGTTGGTTGTTGCTAGTATTTCTGCAGGTTTGGGCATAGGGAATTGGATTATTGGTATAATGGGTCAGCATATGGAGGTCATGAAAGGCCCATGTCAATGTTGAGAAGATCTAAAATATGGAGAAAACCCACTGTGCATATACAGAATTCATAAGAGAATACGATCTTGCCTACCAAAAATAGGTTTGAATACAAAAGAGAATTCAATGATTACTAAAACATGTGTGGTTATAATGATGAAGAATTCCGGTATGTACTAGTCAGGAACAAATCTGATGCTGATGTGAAGAAGAGTCCACAAAAGCAGAAGCTATAGGTAAGGAAAGACAAGCATTTCCTCATGTGCAAGTAAATGAAAGAAAATGATAAGCAAGATACATCCAAGAATACTGTTAAAGAGGGGATATTTTTCAACCTGGAAAAGATTATTCAACTATGGAAATAGAGGCTATACCATGTATCATTGTAAGCAATCCATGGAAATCAAAATTAAAGGTAGGATGCCTAAATCAAAGGAGGAGTCAAAGAATAAAATGAGAAGATTGGCTTAATTGAAGACATCCCGGAACATGTGGTGAAGGTGTTTTCCAAGAAGGGTAACTCCAAGAATAAAAATAAGCCATGTGGAGACTCCAAGAAAGATGTTAATGCACCTAATGAATGCTTAATAATCAGACCAGTAGATTTAGAGAATGAAAAAAAAGGATGGAAGAAGCTCAAGTAAAAGATGGTGCTAAAGAAAAAAAGGAGATCTCACATGAAGATCTATAATTTCAAGAGAGGTTGTCAACAAACCAATAGAAACCATTAATTTCTCCTTTAAAATCATTTTCAAAACCCCACATTTGAATTTCAAAAGCTAATGAAAAATCATTTTGGTCCTTACTTTCCAACTTTGAAATCTTTGGTACCCATTAAAACCACTTTAAAATTCCACAACTCCTTTCCTAAAACATCATACACCCATTTAAAATCATTTTAAAACTGCACAAGTTCCTTTTGAAAATGCCTCATGGGTATTGAAACACAACACCCATTTTTTTTTGTTTTAAAGAAAATTCTTGTCGATAATTTCAAAAGACACTTTTACTATTTAAAACTGAATTCCATTTTAAAAATCCTCTAAAATCAAACCAAATCATATTAACATATCACCCAAAACAATTTTAAAATCCAAAGTAACCCAATAATGAAAACTACTCAGGGGGCTGGTCAAAGGGTTTTTTTGCTCATATAACATTTATCAGATCAATCGGAAGCGATTAAAACCCTTTTGTCGAGAATCTCCATGCAATTGTTGGAAATCACAACCCAAAACCTGCGGTTATTCCAAGAGGCCCGCTGCTCTTCCCCATGGAGCATTTTCACATGCAGACTATTCCCCATGCGGCTCATTACTTTCCTATGCATCCGTTCCAAATTCATATGCATGTATTTATTATTGGCTTGTTTTTTGTTTCCCCTTTAATTGCTATGCGCTGTCAATTTTTGTGTTTAGTCTTAACCTATAAATTAGACAATTGTAGTTCGTGGAAATATATTTGAAAAAAATCTTGAAAGATCTTGTCGTATTTGTTGTCTCTTTTATTCCTTTTATTCCTCTATTTTTTCCCGGCTTGTATAGCCAACAAATTGGTATCAGAGCTGGTTCAAAGCATCCTCCAATTTCTGAAGATGGCCACCGCGATCCAGCCGCAAGTTCCGACGTTGTCTAAAGACAACTATGAGAGGTGGTGCATTCAAATGAAGGCATTGTTTGGGTCGCAAGAATTATGGGAGATGGTCACCGACGGGTATGTAGTACCCACTGTGGAGGAAGAAGCCGTCTTCAAGAATGAATAAAATACAACCGTCAAAAATCAAAGGAAGAAAGACAACAAGGCGTTGTTCCTTCTCTATCAAGGGTTGGATGAATCAACGTTTGAAAAAATTGCTGAAGCAACATCGATCAGGCAAGCTTGGGATACACTTGCCACCATTTTCAAAGGAGTTGATCATGTGAACCGGGTCCGTCTTCAAACATTACGAGCAGAGTTCGAAGCGGCGCGAATGAAGGAAGGTGAGAGTATCTCGGATTATTTCTCACACCTAATTCACTTTGTTAACAATTTGAAAAGAAATGGTGAAAAAATGGAGGATATTTGAGTTATTTAGAAAGCACATCAATCACTCACAACCAAGTTCGAGCATGTGGTTGTGGAAATCGAAGAATCAAAAGATTTGGAAAAATTATCTATTGAAGATTTGATGGGGTCGTTGCAAGTACATGAGCACCGAATGCAGAAGAATACAGGTTCAACAATAGAGCATGCCTTAGAGTCCAAGATGACTCTGCAAGAACCCAAGAATGGCCAAGCACAATGAGGCAGTTATCGTGCAAGAGGTAGAGGACGTGGATACCATCCAATCTATCAACAAAAGCAACAAAACTTCAGTAGCTTCCGTGGAAGAGGAAATGGTGGAGGCCGATTCACGCATGGTCGTGGAAACACAAGGAATGTTCAATGCCACAACTGTAAGAAATTTGGCCATTACGCCTCTGATTTCTGGTCCAAGGTGGATCATGATGAACGATCCAACTATGCTGAAGCGTCACGCCATGAAGAAAAAGGTATGACACTCCTCCTCGCACTTGAAAAGGCATATGAACACCCCGATGTATGGCATCTTGACACGGGTGCGAGCAACCACATGAGTGGTAACAAAGATCTTTTTGAAGAACTCACTAAAGAATTTCATGGTGATGTGACCTTCGGCGACTCATCGAAGGTTCCCGTTCTTGGCAAAGGTAAGATCAAAATATATCTGAAGAATGGTGAGTCTAATTACATTTCCAATGTGTATTACGTACCAAGCATGAAAAATAATATCATAAGTCTTAGCCAACTCCTTGTGAAGGGGTATGTTATACACTTGGAGAATTCTCCATTGTCAATAAGAGATGCTCATAAGAGACTGATTGCTCAAGTTCAAATGGTGAAGAATCGCATGTTTCCTCTGAATATCAACACGAAGGCTGAGTAATGTTTTTTTGGGCTCATGAAGAACGACTCATGGAGATGGCATCTGCGCTTTGGGAATCTTCATTTTAATGGCCTCAAACTTTTATCCTCATCCAGAATGGTGTGTGTCTTGCCGACGATTGAAGCTCCAAATCATGTGTGTGAGGGGTGCACACTCAGAAAGCAACAAAGGAACTCCTTCCCATGTGGAGTGTCTAGAAGAGAAAATGAACCACTTCAGTTGGTTCACACTGACATCTTCGGACCACTTGAAACACCCTCACTTGGAGGTAATAGGTATTTCATTACCCTTATTGATTATTTCAGTATAAGACTGTGGGTTTATTTCATAAAGGAGAAATCTTCCACCTTTTCTATCTTTTAAAATTTTCAAAGCTCGTGTTTAAGTTGAGAGTGGTCACAAAATCAAAATACTGAGATCTGACAGAGGTGGAGAATACACCTCAAATGCATTTCAAGACTTTTGTAGGGAGCATGGCATCAAGAAGGAATACACTACTTCTTACACCCCACAACAGAATGGAATTACAGAAAGGAAGAACCGCACCATCCTCGACATGACGAGGACCATGCTGAAGGAGAAAGGGCTGCCAAAGAGTTTTTGGGCAGAGGCAGTGGCGTGTACAGCCTACCTGCTCAATCCGTGTCCAACAAAGAGTGTCAAGAAATTTGACACCACAAGAGGCATGGAGTGGCTACAAACTGAGCGTGTCACACCTAAGAATATCTGGGTGTGTCGCCTATGCTCAAGTTTCAGAAGCAAGAAGAAGGAAGTTGGATGATCATGGAGAGAAGTGTATCTTCATCGGCTACAGTGAAGCATCTAAAGCCTACAAGCTCTACAACCCACTAACAAACAAAGTAGTGGTGAGTAGAGATGCGGTCTTTAGTGAGGAAGAATCATGGAAATGGGATGATGAAAAATCAAATGAAGATATTCTAGTCGAAACTGAAGATTCTGAAGAAAGGCATGATCATCAAGAGCAGACGCCTGCAACACCTTCCTTGAGCACATCACCTTCAGTACACAGAAGTCCAGGAGTAAATAACAACACTCCTGAAAGCACTCCACCATGTCAAAGTTCAGCTAGCTCGTCCTCACCCATGGCGCCTTTAAAGATGAAAATCTTGAGCGATATCTATGAGTAGACTGAAGAGGTAAATCTTTTTTGCCTCTATGCAGATCATGAGCCTCTGAAATTTCAAGAATCTTTAAGGGAATAATGTTGGAGATTCGCGATGGAAGAAGAAATTCATGCCATAGAGAAAAATGGCACATGGGAGCTGACCACACTTCCTAAAAACCAGAAGAGTATCGGCGTCAAATGGGTGTATAAGATCAAGAAGAAGTCTGACTATGAGGTTGATCGCTACAAGGCAAGGCTCATAGAAAAGGGGTATAAACAGAAGTACGGGGTGAACTATGAAGAAGTATTCGCTCCTGTTGCTCGACTTGACATGGTACGGATGATTATCTCACTTTCTGTCCATCACAGTTGGATGATCTACCAACTGGATGTGAAGTATGCGTTCCTGAATGGAATCTTAGAAGAAGAGGTCTATGTGGACCAGCCTGAAGGCTTTGTTATGCAAGGGGAGGAAGATAAAGTGTATCGTTTGAAGAAAGATCTTTATGGGTTGAAGTAGGCTCCGCGCACATGGAATGCACGCATCGACAGCTATCTTCGAGATAATGGCTTTACCCAATGACCATATGAGCATGCATTTTACATCAAGAAGAATGATTGTGGCGATATACTTATTGCATGCTTGTATTTTGATTATTTGTTGTTCACAGGGAATTGTCGACCGATGTTCGATGATTTCAAAGAGGCCATGTTCAAGGAATTCGAGATGACCGATGGGGGTATCATGTCCTTCTTTCTGGGAATAGAAGTAAAGAAACAACATGAAGGAATCTATATTTCTCAAAAGAGGTATGCTAAGGAGTAGCTTGAAAAATTCAACATGGCCAATTGCAATGCTGTAAACACACCTGTAGCAACGAGCTTGAAACTGACAAAAGATGGATAAGGAAGAAGCGTTGACTCGACTCTATTCAAGAGTCTGATTGGAAGCCTCAGGTACCTCACAATCACAAGGCCAGATATTGTCTATAGTGTTGGACTTCTAAGAAGGTATATGGAGGAACCTAAAGAGTCACACTGGCTAGCAGCAAAACGAATCCACAGGTATGTCAAAGGATCATTGGATTTTGGTCTCTTTTATCCATAAAACGAAGAATCAGAGTTGTATGGATACTCAGACAGTGATTGGGGAGGTGACCAAGATGAAAGGAAGAGTACTACTTGGTATGTATTTTTTCTTGGATCTACTGCTTTCACCTAGAATTCAAGGAAGTAGAGTGTGGTTGATTTATCCACATGTGAAGATGAATACGTAGCAGCATCATCTACTATTTGTGAGGGAATATGGTTGAGAAATTTGTTGAAGGAAATAAAGCATCCACAGGACGGATCCACGGTGATATATGTGGATAACAAGTCATCTATTGAACTAGCCAAAATCCAGTGCAACATGGGAGAAGCAAACACATTGATACTCATTTTCATTTTCTCAGGGATCATGTGAAATAGAAAATGATGAAATTGGAATATTTCCATACTACGGAACAGGTGGCAGATATTTTCACAAAGGCACTACCAACAGATGCATCCAAATGACTTAGAATGATGCTCGGAATGAAGTCGGTTTTGGTTTGAAGGGGAGTGTTGGAAATCACAACCCATAACCTGCGGTTTTTCCAAGAGGACCGCTGCTCTTCCCCATGGAGCATTTTCACATGCAGCCTATTCCCCATGCGGATCATTACTTTCCTATGCATCCGTTCCAAATTCATATGCATGTATTTATTATTGCCTTGTTTTTTGTTTTCCCTTTAATTGCTATGCGGTGCCAATTTTTGTGTTTAGTCTTAACCTATAAATTAGACAATTGTAGTTCGTGGAAATATATGTGAAAAAAAGCTTGAAAGCTCTTGTCGTATTTGTTGTCTCTTTTATTCCTTTTTTTCCCTCTATTTTTTCCCGGCTTGTATAGCCAACAGCAATATGATATGAAATATGCGATAAAATCATGAAATGTAGAACCCTGTAAATCTGGCATACCATTCGCCGAAAAGACCCAACAACCTTTGATCTTTGTCTTTATATGTGTTTGATAAAGATCACATGGTGGAAAACATAAGCATCCCACCTCCGCGGTGTATCCATGAGCTGAGCTGAATCATCATCGTGTGGATAGGATTCACCATTTACCAAAGGAGGAAGGTGAAGAGAGCATTGGGATCCAAGAGTTGTTGGCTGAATATCTACACACAAAGCCATAATATGGGAACAGACTTTATAAAGTCCTCAATGACTTTCCTCAACAGTGAAAACATTTATAATGCATAAATATATGTCATGTTGGTTAATGCATTATATACATTTACACCTTTCACGCTTCATCTAAATATGAAACGATTTCATTTAATGACAACTTAAGTGGAAAACATAAAATGATTACAATTTATCATTTTGGTGCAATCACATATTGCATAAAATAATAATATTCTAGATACATAGGAACAACTATTTTGTATTGAGAATAGTATGTGCATAAATTACAGGCAGGAGAAAGAATGTAGGGGAGACACCTCAAGATAGCAGTGTTGCTCCTCGCCCAAGCCGCAATGGTCGATTCCCAAACATGTAATGAAAGTATCTACTTAGAAGCAGTTTAACAATTAAACTAAAGTATACACCATTCATCATATAAAAAATTTATAACTATGAATAAAACACGGAATAACCTTTTAAATAAATGAACAATTCAAATATTTAAATATGAGATAAACATTTATAAACAGTTAATAAATAAAAGGTAACTATAAAAATTTATAATTTCAACTTTAACATTATGGAAAGTCCATGATTATGAATATAAATATTTTATATTCATTCAAATATGAACACTTTCATGTTTATCATTATATGTCATTTCCAATTTAAATATATGATATTATATAAATTATAAACTAGTTATAATTCAATTTCTAAAATGTAAACATTTTACATGATCTAAATATCATATGCCTAATAATTATTTAAACCTTGATAATACCAATCATAAAAACACTTTTGATGTGTCTTAAATAATATCCAAATAAGGCCCCTTTTTATTTTGAAATTTTCAAATTAATTAATTTTGAAAAACTCATAATTTAAATATAAACTTTTTATATTTTGGACTTATTTCACAATTTATAACCCTCTAAAAATTATTAATTAGGATGTATAAATAAACAATTTTTTTATATATCATAAGTCATGCCATATAATTTTCTTAAAAGTTATTTAAATTTTTAAACTCAGTTTTATTATAATGGGTATTTCCGAGTCTCACATCAGAATACTCCACCATGTAATCTTTTTTACTCATTTATAAAAGAATGTCCCCACATCACATTGAGGTAAAAAAGAATTCGCCAACTACATGGTATAAAAGGAAAAATCTGGATAATTTTTTCGATTCCCTCCTTCCTCTCACAGAATCCCTCTTGCGGGCGCTTCTGGCCCCTCCATCCCGGCGGATTCCCGACTCTGTTCGGCCCCACCCTCCCTAAAGCTTCCCGGTGTCGTCCGGCCCCACCCCACCTTCGGCCTCCCAACTACGACCAGCCCGACTCCTTCCCATCTCCCTTCAGGCGGAGTCCTCATGGTTGACATGATCTCTTGTCCCTCTGGAAGCCCATTACTCTACACGCGATGGACCAGGCGGCCATTCGTCCTTCCCGACGGAACCCACCCTCCTAAGGCCCTAACTCCTACTCATGATGGCACTCATCGTTTGTCTGCCTGTTCCGCGCACAACGACCCTCTTGTGATGATCTCCCAACTTCCACCCTCCGCGTGGCTTCCCGACGTTGATCGCCGCCTCCCTCCCACAACACTCCTAACATGAATGATCAGCACAACACTCCAGGTAGAACCCCTCCCGCGGTGCTCTACCGGCCCCGCCTCCCACCATGATTTTCTAGCCCCGCCATCCAGCCGCTCTCCAGCTTCACCCAACCCCGCCCTCCAGTGGCTCTCCGGCTTCACCCGACCCCGCCTTCGATGGGGCCTCCCATCACCCGCCCTCCAGCAGCTCTCCGGCTTCACCCGACCCCACTTTCGACGCGGCCTCCCAGCACTCACCCCCCTTGCGACAGCCCAACCCCGCCTCTCTCGGTGAATCCCGATCCCACTCTCCTCGACAAGTCCTGGCCCCAACCATCCAATGGACTAATCTTCTGTTTTTCCTCCTCTAATCACCACCTCCACCCGCCAAGTTGATGGCCGGCTTGAATCAACCAATTTCTCGATCTGGTGGAAGACAACGTTCATGTCACTCACAAGCATGGACCTTGACTCCCACCACGAGGCTCCTCCGCCACCACCTTCCGATCTCAAATACCGCACATGGAAGTTTTCTAATAGAAAGATTTTTGCCATTCTGGTCAATTCCATGGACCACTTCATCAAGGACGTCACCCAGACTGCCAATACGGTTAAGGAACTCTGGGGTTCCTTAAGCCTCATGTATTCCAAGACAAATAATTTGGTTTAGATCCCCAATGTTCTTCAGTGCATGTCACTTATCTCCCAGCAGGCCCATACATTTCTGACATACTTCATGAAATAGAAAGCTCTTTGAGATAAATTTTTTGATATATGGCCTATTCCCCAGACACCAGAGGCTACCTTGGCCCAGAGGGACCAATTGTGCCTCTTTAGCCTTCTCTATGGCCTCAATCCTGAATATGCGATGACAACCACACAGATGCTCACCAGCCCCTCTTTTTTAATGATTCCACAGGTATATCATCGCTTTGGAAAGGATCATTGGGAACTTGCCCCTCCCACCCCCAGCATCGATCACACTGCCCTCTTCGATCATGGCAGTGGACACTCCTCATGCACTCATGGACGTGGTCGTGGGGAGGGTCGTCCTCATCCCCTCTATCAGCACTGTGGCAAGCTAGGCCACCTGATCGACCGTTGTTGTATTTTTCATGGTCATCCATCTCAACAACCTCTGCAAGGTCAGACTGTAGTCAACGATGCTTCCCCGTCAGCCGCTGCTCTTCCACCCTCTTCGGACCTCTCCATGGCTGAGCTCCAGCTGATTCACGATCATCAAACCACCTCTCTACCAGGTTCTTCTTCTACTTCTTTTTCCCAATCTGGTGGTTCTACTGTTTTTTTTCAACTGTCTCTCCCCTTCTTGGATGCTTGACTCAAGTGCATCAAATCATCTCACAGGTGAAGCAGGTATGTTATCCACCTATCGTCCATATGTTAGTTCTTCAACCATCACTGTCATTGATGGATCCATTATCCCCATTGCGGGATTTGGTGCATGCTCCCTAAATTCATCTATTCACCTGTCATCTATGGCACACACGACTCACAGTCCTTTCAACCTTCTCTCCATAAGTAAGCTTACAAAGGATTTAAACTGTGGTTTCATATTTACATCATTTGTTGTTGTGTTTCAGGAGCGGACGACAAACCGGGAACTTGATAGAGGCCAGCTTTGGGATGGGGTGTACATGTTCAATGGACAGAAATATGTCATCTTCACGTCTATCTCTACTCGTGCATTGGACCTTCATTACCGGTTGGGACATTCACCCACCTCCACCCTTCATCAACTTTTTCCTGATATTAGTCAGCATGTTTCCTTTCATTGCGAGTTATGTAAATTTGTGAAACATTTCCGCACTTCATATCTCCCTTGATTGGTTAGATGAGCCTCCAAACCCATTGATTTGGTTCATTTAGATGTATGGGGTCCCTGTGCCATCTCAGTTCACTTAGAGTATAAATATTATATATCCTTCATTGATGATTTTTCGCGTATGAATTGACTGTACCTTCTTCGAGATCAGTCTATGGTGTTTTCTACTTTTCAGACTTTTTACCATGAGATTCACACCTAGTTCTTCATCTCTGTTAAATGTATTCGATCGGAAAATGGGTGAGAGTATTTATCTACTCCCTTTCAGTAGTTTCTCCAGGTGAATAACATCATTCATCAGACCCCATGTCCTGATACACCTCAACAGAATGGAGTGGTCGAGCGAAAACATCGACATATTCTGGAGACTTCTCATGCCCTCCTATTCTACTTGTAGGTGCCTCTTCTATTTTGAGGGGATGTTATCCTTACTACTACATACCTTCTCAATCTCCTTCTTTCTTTTATCCTTTAGGGGGAGACTCCTCTTCAGACTCTGTTCTCCTCTCTCCCTCCCTACTAACTACCACTTTGTGTGTTTGGATGTCTCTATTATGTCCCTGACACTCATTTCAACCTCTCCAAGTTCCTCCCAAATCCCTATATTGCATATTCCTTGGATATTCATGCACTCAGTATGGATACAGATTCTTCTCTCCAAACCTACGATGATATATCATCTATGTTGATGCATCGTTTATTGAGAGCTCTCTGTTTTCTCTTCCCTCTTCACATTTAGACACTACCATCGATTATTGTCATCCTCTCATCATTCACCCTCTTCTGGTGTCTCCCCCTACTGATCGCCAGTTTGGTATGGTCCACTCTTGTCTCCCATCAACTGTTCCCCCCATCCAGGCCGAGGAAACCATCGTCCCAGCATCATCTGATGCTCCTGCCCCGACACCAGACAACTTGCTCATTGCACTCCAGAAAGGTACTTGTCCTTGCCAGAATACTTTTCTCTGTACATCTTCATACAGAGGTTTGTCAGATTTGGAGACGATATCTATTCCCTGCACGGTTGGTGATGTCAAATCTCACCCGGGGTGGCTACAAGCATTTCGGGATGAATTGATGGCTTTGGATGACAACCATACTTGGGATTTGGTCCCCCTTCTGGCAGGAAAACAGGCGGTCGGCAACAAATGTATTTATACGGTCTATCTCAATGCTGATAACACTCTTCATCGCTTCAAAGCCCGACTTGTGGTGAAGGGATTTGTTCAGAGATATTGTATCGACTATGTTGATACCTTCTCTCTGGTTACCAAGATTACATCATTCCAATTATCCATCACTTTGGTCGCTCATCAGCATTGGCCCCTTCATCAAATGGATGTCAAAAATGTTTTTCTCCATGGATTTCTTAAAGAAGAGATATATCTATAGCATCCCCCAGGATTTTGTGCCTCAGGAGACAACTCTCATATCTGTCAACTTCGTCTCTCTCTATATGGTCTTAAGCAGTCTCCTTGTGCTTGGTTTGACCGATTCAACACCGATGTCACCACATTTGGGCTCTCTCGCAGTATGAAGGACCACACCATCTTCTACTGCATGACATCCAACAGTTTCATCCTACTGGTGGTGTATATTGATGATATCATCATCACCAAGAGTGACTCCACCAGAATTATCCAACTTAAGGGGAATCTTTTCCAGCACTTCTATACCAAAGATCTTAGTCCTCTCACATACTTCCTTGGCATCGAGTTATCCCATCATTATATAGGCACCATATTTTTTTCCAACGGAAATATTTCATGGATATCTTTTAGGATGTGGGTTAGAGTCAGGAAACTACTTTGGAAACTCCTCTTGAGCCTGGGGAACACTCTCTATGACAACACGATACTCATCTCTCACTCAGAGATACACCGTATTCTTGTGGGAAAACTCAATTACATAACCATGAAATGTTTGGACATTGCCTGCGTTGTTGGAAAAGTGAGCCAATTCATCGAGCATCCGACCAAATCTCAGTGGGATTTTGTCCTCTGCATTACCAAATACATCAAGAATGATCTTGGTTGTTGTCTTCAGTACTCACATCATGCTCATCTAAATGTTGAGGCTTTCTGTGATGCTGACTATGTTGGTTTTCTTTCTATCTGAAAGTCTACTTCTGGGTTTGTCGTTTTCTTGGCAGGTAACATCATCTCTTGGCGCAACAAGAATCAGACTTTCTTCTCTAAATCTAGTGCGAAGTCTAAATATAGTTTCATGGCCCCAATCACTACTGAGATACTTTAGCTTCGTCATCTCCTCCATGAGCTTAGATTCCCACCGAAGACGTCTGCTCATATCCTGTGTGACAATCAGGAAGTCATGAAGATCTCTTCTAATCTGGTCTTCCATGAATTAATGAAGTATATCTTAGTGTACTAACACTTTCTTCGTCACCAACTCTAGAAAAAACATATCAGTTTCGGCCACATTCCAATGGCAGAATAGCTTGCCGATATCTTCACCAAAGACCTCCCAGAATCTCATTTAGAATCTCTCAGTACCAAGTTGGGTATCCATAGCATCAGTGACCCAACTTGGGGGAGAGTGTATGGTCTTGTTCGTTATCTTCTTTCTTTTGTTGGACTCTTGGTCCAAGCTTGGCATGTACAGCTTGAGGGGGAGTGTTAAACCTAGTTTTATTATAATGGGTATTTCTGAGACCCACATCTGAATACTCCACCATGTAATCCTTTTTACTCATCTATAACATAATTTCTTCACCACACATTGAGGTAAAGAGAATTCTCTAACTACATAAATATTAACAATTTATATTTGGGAATAAAATGTTTCATAAACATTTGATTAATTATGAATGATTTATAATTAATTAATTTATAAACCTTTTATAAATTAAAAGATCTCAAAATACCTTTTATAATGATTTGTAAATATTTTATAAATCATTAAAATCATTTAATAAGTTCAAAACAATTTTTAACAAAATTTTCATTTACCCTTATGTAGGAACTAATTTCTATGTAAAGGTAAGCACACTTACCCTTACGCAGACACTATACATAAGGGTAACCCAATTATGGAGTTGTTATGTAAGTAAGTTGGTTCTTACATTTATGTAACCGGTGTTGTGTAAGAGTACACCGAGTTTTACCTTTACGTAACTGGTGTTTCATAAGGGTACATTGAGTTTTATCTTTACATGACCTTTTTGGCATCACTGTGTAAGGGTACTATTTTGGTTACCTTTATGCACCCACAACTCGCATAAGGGAAAGTGATTGGTTACTTTTATGCGAGCCTTTAAAACCCACCATTACCTTTACATAACAAACATTGTGTAAGGGTACACCATGTCTTGCTTTTACATAGCTTTAGAAAAAACCTGATTACCCTTGCATACTCCGTTTACGCAAATCATTTGAGTGAGGGAAACTATGTGGACTACCTTTACTTGAACCCTTCACATAAAGGTAAGTCACAGGTTTCATTACTTGCGTATGGGTAATGTCATGTGACTCTTACGTAGATCAATCTACATAAGGTTAAGGCGCGATGACCCTTACGCAAACCACTCTACATAAGGGTAAAGCCTTGGTTACTGATAGATACCATGTATGCCACCCGGAGAGAGGTTGGTTAGGGAGAATATTATGGGGAATATTATATGGAATATTTTGTGGGACCCAAGGGAATATTATTAGGTGGTTGGGGAGAGAGGTTATAAATAAAGGTAGATGGCGAGTGAAAGGGGATCCTGAAGAAAATGAATTTAGTGGGCTATTTTGTGTATATCTTCCATTAGGCTTGGGTGGGGTCACTCCCAATCTTACTCCTCCTCCCCTTGAACATGTAAATATATTTCTTCTCTTTTATATTACAAGTAGTCGGTGTTTGGTTCTTATCAATTGGTATGGCCTACCGGATGCATATCAGTCGGAGGAAGGAAGCGCATTGCTTCTAGATATCTCCACTTCTCTCGAGCGACCACATGGACTACCATTGTATTCATCATGTCTGGAACAACACTACACTTAAAGGGATTGCAGCTACACTCCTTCACGCAAGCGGCGTCGCCCTGTTGAACAACAACTACCATCCTGGCGTGATATTGTGCGTCCGTAGAAACGTGCTCCAGCTGGCTTCTGTTCAATGACGGCTCTTTCACCCTGCCATCTTCCTTTGTTCGGAAGTGACGCCCTCTCCTCCAGCATCGTCACAAACTATTTTTCTTATCCAGTTTCACTGCGCTTCTTCTACTCCCTCAGACATGCGACCTATTGCAGCTCATCATCCACCACTAACAATCTTGGGGATGTAGGAGAAGCGTCTTAGCACAACGTGCGACTCACTTTCCTGGCAACGATCGACCTTCCACTCACACAAGAGGAGAATGAGTGCTCTAATGAATGAATCAAGTTTCGATGATTGTCTCAATAGAGATAAGTAGCACCTAGACCACATCAACACGACAGTGTAAAATTTGAAATCTTCTATAGATAAGATCACAGAGTCCCTCAAGGAGCGCTAGTAGTACAAGGAACAACCCGCCTACGAGCAGAAGAAATTTTGTCAATTCCTCGTTGGAGCTATGCTATGCCCTGAAACACAGTCATACTCAGAAGTTGACCAACACTCTTTACTCAACGCAGAATCTGGTGACAAGACTGTTGACCCTAAAAACACCAAGGGGGCACAAAAGGAGCCCGTAACTACTGCTACTTACACTACCAACTTCCTGGGAGGAGCTTTTCCAGAGTCATATGATGGAAGAGGAAGCAAGGTGATATAGTCATTGCAGATGGTGATTCCTTCTACTGAGATGACCCTGTCCAAACAGCTTCAGCAAACTTTGGCACATTTCAAGGTGGGTGAGGAATTGGAGGTGTTGTGTTTTCAGACTAGAGCGTCGGTGGATTTCACTAATATTATGCAAGGCAAGAAGTCATCTGGTTTTGGAGAATGTGATGTCGCACAACTTGGATAGGAGAAACAAATGGATTAATATATACTAGTATGCGGCGAGGATCATGAAGGCAGGCCACACAACTATTTCTAGTGGGATTTGGGCACTCAGAGGGGGACCCCACAACATAGTGGGCACCAACACACATGGTCGATCCACTACGTGAGAAGGACCATATGGGATATTTCCTAGAGAGTAGGTGAAGTACATTTGCTTTTCCAACATGAGGTACATGTCCATGGAGTAGGGAGAACTATTTGGCATATTTTATAGAATTTCTATGCAGCGATGGGACATCAAACCACTCTCAAGAAACTCGCTGCAATTTTTTTCTATGGAGCAGGGAGGACCATTTCACTTGGCTTGGATTGGCATAATTATCTGACTAGAACCCCGTACCCTTAGTTCTCGACAACACAGATGATATGGGAGATCATCTGGAATTCTGAAGAGATCCACCACCTTGAGGACAAGATGGTTTTTTGGGACGGTGGAAGAGATAAATAACATGTATTCCACCTAGAATGAGGTTGGATAATGTGTAATATTCTATGGAATATTATATGGAATATGTTGTGGGCCCTAAGGGAATATTATGAGGAATATTATTAGTTGGTTAGGGAGGGAGGTCAGAAATAAAGGTAGATGGTGAATGAGAACATATCCTAAAGAAAACGAGTTTAGTGGGATGCTTTGTGCAGATCAGCCATTAGGCTTGGGCGAGGTCACTCCTGGTCTTATTCCTCCTCCCCTTCTACATGTAATTATCTTGCTTCTCTTTTATATTAAAAGTATTCAGTGTTTAGTTCTTATCAGTTACCCTTACGCATCTTAATTGCGTAAGGGAGAGGGATTTATTACCTTTATGTAGCCCAGCTACGTAAGGGTAAACCCTTTACATGAAATCATATTTCCAAAAACATAGATCTGCTCAGTTTTTTGATTCTCTTCTTCATTTCATCGCAAGATTCATAAAACATAAACATGGACTCCTTTGATGCCATATAAAAGTTTTATCAGAGTCTTATGAAATTTATCAAATCAAGCAGAAGTGATTAAAACACTTTTGTCGAGGATCTCAATAAAAGATGATATGAAATATGTGATAAAATAATGAAATGACGAACACTGTAAATCTGACGTACCATTAACCAAAGAGCCGCAACAACCTTCAAACTTCATCTTCATATGCATTTGATAAATATTACATGGTGGAAAACATAAGCATCTCACATTCACATTGTATCCATGGGTCGATCTAAATCATCCAACATATGGATAGGATTCACCATTTCTCCACAGTATACTAATACCTTGTAAACAAAAGAGGTGTAGAGAGCATCGTGATCTAGGAGTCGTTGGTCAAACATCCACACACACAACCATCATATGGAAGCAGGATTTATAAAGCCCTTAGGGACTCTCCTTGATAGTGCAAGCATTTATAACATATAAGTAATCCCATGTATGGTAAAGGCATCTTATACATTTACTCCCTGTACATTTTATATAAATATTAAGTGATTTCATTTAATGATATCTTACATGGGAAAAATTAAATGATAACACTGTCATTTTGATGCAATCTCATATTGCATAAAATAATATACCCTTATGTGCATGAAAATCACAATTTTCATGCAATAAGAAATATTCAATATATATATATATATATGGATTTAGGACATATCTTCATTACTAGTGGTCATGCATGGTTGGACCACACAGTTTGATGGACGAAGAGTTTCGTGGACCCATCCTCACGGACTCTGCATGGTTTGTCAGCCCATGTGAGCTAACAGTGTCTTTTGTTCCACTCCATTTCACCCTAAATTTTAAAAACACCTCAAATAAACTCATTAAACATCTAAAGAAATCATAACGACACCAATTCAAGATTGAAATTCATCAAAAGAATCAAAACAAGGATCAAATTCAAAACTCAAATCTAGATATCCCCTAATAACTCAGGTTTTTCCATGAGCGGTGGTGATCCAAAACCAACCCATGACCTACCTCCCAAACTTTGACAATCATATCTCTTATCTACCAGAAATCCCAAATAAGAAGGGTGCTCTATGAACCTAGGTCCACTTAATAACCAAGTGTTATGATACCATTTTTTCACGAACCAACCCAAGTCGTCCCTCTGTTGGATGCCCAAGCCTTCCCAAGACAGGACTCGAACGACATTTTCCTTCCCCACGGGCTGGAACAAGTGTCTAAGCATCTAGGAATCACCGCTTGGGAATGATTTCGCATGAATAAAACAAAAACATAAGCAAGTAGTAGAGAACCAAAACAAAATCCAGCATAACCCATCCGTAAGTCGAATGTACATACCAAAAACAAATAAACAAAAAATAAAACAAAAGAAATTTAAATATTATAAACAAAACAAACAAATTGAAAAGAAAAAAAGAAATCATTCTGCTCACCATCCTATGACCCGAGGTTACTCTCCATCCAAACTGAAACATCAATCACATTAAGAGCGACCACGAACTGAACCTAAAACTGAAATGATATATAATCATGACCATAAAAATGCCCAGTAGTCCACCACCCACTTTTCCAAATGATTACCCTTAAATTAAAGATCCATTATCATGCGAGTTTTAAAATACATTAATTTAAAATAAGTTTTTGACTATTTTAGAAAAACACTTTGAAATCTCATTATACCATTAATTTCTAAAACAGTTGAGATTTTATTTAAAGTAAAAAAAAGAAAGAGAACCATTGGTCATAAATAGAACGAGAAAGACATGGTAGTAAATATAAAAAAATAGGATTTTTATAATTTTAAATATGAAGAAGGATACTCCATAAAAGAACATTTCAGTAAGGCACCCAAAAAAGAGGAGTAATAAAAGCAAGCACTATATATGTGCATCCATAAGGAACTAAGGTTAGGGCCTATCATCCCAGGATCCTCATACTCTCATAGAATTAACCATACATAATTGTTCTCATGCACGAGCAGTTGGAGAGGACGAAACCAAAGTTCTAACAACAACCAATCCAAATCATCATCATTTAGATTTTTTAGTGTTGTAGCGTAATCCTACTAGGTAGGGCGTGACAATGTCGAGCGTACTTGTCCTAGTCATCTCACCTAAGTACTCAGGGTTCCCATGTGTCATTCCTATAACCATAGTACATTAGGGAGGTTTAATATAAAAACCAAATCTCAATCATACAACAATGAAAAGCAAACATACGTCATCACCTCATGTCCCTCCACTGCCAATGCAAAGCATGTTTCTTAGGATTATACCAACATGAAAATCATACAAAATCCAATTCCAATAGATAACATAATAGTCCGAGCATCCATTACAGTGCATCTCATTTTTTAAAAGACCTTATAAGGCGCCAACTGGCTTGTACAATTTATTTTAAAATCCAAAAGACTTGTTTGAAACGGAGTTTGTAAACTAATTTTAATTCTTAAGGTTTCTTCTTGTTATTCCCATATATAATTACAAACATATATATTTCTCTAATTTCACATATTCACATGTCACCATGTAAATTTTTACACACACATATATGTTTACTCATCTATATGCACATAACCGTTGGATACCTAAAATGCATTTTCATAACCCCACATTTATTTCATTTGAAACCATTCCTGGAATACTTTTAGAAATACAAGGCCATATATATATATATATACATACTTTCATCCGAATGCACATATATAAATATATATATATATATATACATATACATACTTTGTTAATATATTCATTCAAATGAAAGTATGTACATGTGTATATATATAATATATGAACATGGATAATAATTAAAAATAAGTAATACAAAGGAGTTTTAAAATAAATTACAATCGAACTAAATTGAAATAATGCATATGAGTTCAATGAAATCCATTTAATAATTCATATAAAAATTATAAACAATTCAGGACATATTAAAATACCAAATTTCACTTCAAAAGGGAGATTCCACAGAAATACCAATTTGAAACATAATTTCATCCTTATAAATTTTATAATCATCTCTAATAAAATTGTTAGATATCAAAAATATTAATTTAAAAACCATGCAGTAAAATTTGAGATGAGAAAGAAGATGGTCCTAGGCATTGATAATAAGCTGAAAGGGGCTATAAATAGACATTGTATACACTAGAAATTGAAGCCGACATGAAATCAGAACCCGACCCCCCTGGGTTTGGCCAAACGTGAGCCACAATGAGGGAAATAGAAATACAAGAGAGAAAGGAGGAATTAAGAGGAGTTCTAACCTTGAATATGTGTCCCTAAATCTTGAAAGAACCAAGAGGATTCGCAAAGGGATGGAGCAGATCAGAGGAGGGTTGAGTGAAGGAGAGTGAGGGGTTGTGCGCCAGTAGGTTGGGTGGTGTGGGGCGGGGGCGGGGATGGGGGCGAGTTTGGTGTGCGTTAGGCAGAGTGGGAAGTAGGGAGTAGAGTTACACTATGTTTGGTGAGATTTTAGTAAAATAAAAGAAATGATTTGATATTTTATAAAAGAAAAGAAAAGAAAATAAATGATTGTGATTTCTCTGCTTGCATTTGGATCAATAACTTAGTAAAAGAAAATAAATGATTTGGATTTTTCTCTATCTTGTTTGGTGAATCTTTTTAAAGGAAAAGAAAAGAAATTATTTTTTGATACATATAGATAATTGTGATAAAATCGTAATTTTAAAATATTAACAACCCTCCACCATCATTTCATTCCAAATAATCCCAATTTTGGGGTGATTTAAAAACAATAGCAGAAGAAAAATCTATTTCTCTCCATTTCTCCTCTTATCATTCCTCTCCCCTTAAAATTATCTTGCTAAAAATGAGAAACCAATTTCTACTCTCAATATCATTTATTTTCTCTCTATATCATCCCTTCCGAACTAGCCCTTAGGGGTCGTGCACCATTGGGTTGGGGGTGTGGAGTGGGGGTAGGTTGAGTGTACATCCGGTGGTGGGGTCGTGTGCCATTGCTTTTTTATCATCTCTAGTACCCTCATTTTTCAAGATGTTTCAATTATATTCAGGGATCTTAACATGTGTTTTTTTACAGGTGGCACCATCCTCTTTCTTTGAGACGATGGAAGGCATTTTTGTCTCATGAAAAATGAGGCGCCTGCGAAATGATCAGAGCGTGGTAGGGATTTGGTGAGTGCACATTTTTGTTCGGAGAGGTCGAGCATGCTATGAAGGAGTGAAGGCATGGTACGCTGAATTGTGGTATTTTTAGTGGTTTGTGTCATTGTCGGTTTCATCGTAGTGGGTATCAAATTTTCGTTCGTTGGGTTTCATCGGTCGAGGTATGAGGGATCAGTGGATTTAGGAGCTGGTTGAATCATCAGAGTCGCAGCACTGTTTGAAGTTTTTTTTGGTTCTCCTTATAATTGATAGTGATGAAGGTATTGCAGATTTTATTTGAAGTATTTTTACAGTTTTTTGGGTAAATTTGGAATAAGTTTCTATCCATGATTGTATACTGAATGATGTGAAGGTATTAGAGATTATATTTGATGTTCTTTTTCTTAGTTTTGTTGTAAAATTTTCTAACATTTTTTTTGAAGTTGTAGTGGTTATTTTACTGAAAGTAATATATAGTTTTGTTGCATTCCACAACTTCCAATGTTTTTTGCGGTGGAAGTTCTATTTATTTTTGTAGTGGAAGTTACGACCCTGGAAAGTCCAGTGGAACTTTCACTTGATGTCCACTGGATGTTTCATTGGAAGTTCCACTAGAAGTTCCAGTAGAAGTTCCACTCAAGGTCCACTATAACTTCCACTAGAAAATAAATTAAATTTGAAATTTCTTATACAATTTTAAATTTTAAATTAAATCTTTTATATTATTATTATTATGTTTAAAAATTTCAATTTTTATTTTTTTTAATTATATTTACCAATAATATATCCCTTAGTTTTAGAAATATATATTTTTGTTGTAGTGTGGAATTTTTAGTGGAACTTATAGTGGATGTTGCATTGGAAGTTCCACCAGAAGTTCCACTGGAACATTCACTTGAACTTCCACTGAAACTTCCACTGGAAAATATATATAATATATCTTATAAATTTTTTAATTTATAATTTCAGAAAAATAATATTATATTATATATATATATATATATAATTAAATATTATTTAGTTACATTTCTATTCATATAGTTTATACATTTTGAAATGGATTAAATCCTATTATAAAATTAATTTACTTTGTTTGAACTGAAGATTTTTGTTGCAGGTTGTTGCAATGTTGTTGATGGTGTCACTTAATAAAGCACAATGTTTTTATGTCATGTATGAGGGAGTAAATGTGTTCAGTGTACACTGATAATACTCTATTAAAAGGAGAAAGGATAAATCAATGGTCACAACAAGCCTTTATGCATGTAGTAAAGAAGGTCATAGGAATATTGACAAACATGATAGCATGGTGAAATCTCCTCAGGCTGAGACACGTGCAGGTTGCCTTGCTATAATGGGGGTTAGTTTATTGTCTTCTAGCCAATATTTATGTACTATATTTTTGAAGAGAATAATCTTCCCTTGCACAAGCTTGAATTATTTTATATGATGAGGTCCCAGAGATAAATAATAGAATCACAAGAAGCTGAGTTATATGTGAATGTTTCTGCAGGTATTAATCCAAATGGTTCTTTCTCATTTGTGACAGCTATTGTAGGGGGGGAGAGATGTTATTGGGTACACATGTATTGATCAGTTGAATTTTTTAAGGTCTAAATGGGAAAAATATTTTCTTCATAGTGATGCAAGTTTCATGTTAGAGTACCTGAAAAGACAAAGTCAGTACAATCCCTCATTTTTTTATACTATGTAGTTTGACATGAATGGGACAATTAGTAATATTTTCTTGGATAATCCAAAAATGAGAACAAATTATGAGTTGTTTTGATATGTTATTGTTTTTAACACTACTTTCAACACTAATAAAGAGTACAAGTTATTAAGTGTTTTTGTGGGGTTTAATCATCATCGAGAGATTGTTGTTTTGGGTGTATTTTTGTTATATGATGAAACTGTGACATTGTTTTCTTGGTTGTTTCCAAAAAAATTATAGGTGAATCACATGAAAAGACATCAAACTATTTTTACTGATCAGGATGCGATAATAGGAAAATCCATTTCTGACGTTTTAGTGGGAACTCGACATTGCCTTTGTTTGTGCCATTTGATAAAAAATGACTTTAATCATTTATGTAATTGGATGAAAGATGACTCTAGTTTTCTAACTAGATTTAAAAAGTGTATTTTCAAATACCATGATGCAAATCATTTTTCATAGGAGTGGACTTCCCTTAGAGTAGAATATAGGGATGGGAAATCTTAGTGGTTAGATGATGTATTTGTATTGTGAGAAAAGTGGGCACATTACTTTTTGGAAGATGATTTAATATTGGGTATTCATAGAATCCAGTTAAGTGAAAGTTTAAATGGATTGCTTAAGGATTATGTTCATCCGAAGATTAGTGTTTTTGATTTCTTTAAGTAGTTTGAATGATTGTTGTAAAAAAATCGGTATTGTGAAACAAAGGCAGAATTTGAGATGCGGGAGAAGTTAACTCATAATCTTTACCCTTACCATTCATTTATGTGCCGAGTTTCTACTAAATATAAACCAAAGTTATTTGATTTATTTTAACATGAATATCAATTGATTGATGCTTGTTTTTGGATATCATGTTTTGAAATTGGAGTTCAATTCAGTTATGTTATTGGAATGGTTTGTTGTGAAGATCAAATCTATGTATCATATGAAGATTAAAATGAAGCTTTTGAATGTTCTTGTTGAAATTTTGAGTCTTTTGGGTATCTTTTTTGTCGTGTTTTAAAAAAATTTGATCAGCTTTATTTGAGAGCAGTACCTGAAAAATATATTTTGAGGAGATTGACCGGATTGGATAAAAATATTGGGATGTTTGAAGGATCTTCTATTGAGGTACTTGCTGATAAAAAATCAGTTATATAAAAGTGTTACAAAGATTTAACATGAATGAGAATGAAGTTAATTACAATAGTTTGTGAGATAGATACGGGTTATGACATTTCCTTCTCGTATTTTAGTAATTTTGTAAAAATATTATCTATCATAAATACATCAGTGGATAATGAAAATGGTCATTTTAGTTCAGACACAATTTTAAGAAAGACTTCTTTTAAAAAGAAAACAAATACGAAAGGGGGAGATAGATTGAATATCTTTTTAGACAATGGTTGCTATAAGGGGAAATGGTTGAATAAAAAAATTAAGTCTACTACAATGATGACAATATGATTTCATTTTATGATACATTTCATTTATAAGAGTAGTTTTTATTGTTAATATGCTATATGATATCATTATTCTTTACACGTATGGAGTCACGAAGCAAGAAAGATCAGATTTTTGTGTTGGATCTAGAAAAAAAATTTCACATGAAATTTTTTATGAGCATTATTTTATATAACCTTTGTAATTGTGTTGTTTTTCTGTTGCAGGAAGACTTTTCCACCAACTTGGAAATTCAGTTTGGGAGGTATATTACTGTCATATCATTAGAATAGGCCGAGCAGTGTATACAAAATTGGATGGTAGTTGTTTTTTAAATTGTAATGATTGAATTGAAGAATGTATCAGTTGTATTATTTAATACTCCATTTTCGGTTGTAATGGAGTGGGATTTGGATTCAGATACTTCACGAAATTGTAAAAGTGTTGTATGCATTTTTTATTGTATGCAAGTGTAATGATGGGATAAATCCAGCTTCTAGAATTCTGTATGCACTTTTTCTTTGAGGATGTGGTAGTATTTGATAGTCCACTTTTTGTTGTAATGGATTGGGATTGAGATACGTCAATAAATTGTAAATCTTCTATATGCATTTGTTCTGTATGCAACTGTAAAGATGGGATACATCTAGGTTCGAGAATTCTATATGAATTTGTCCTTTAAAGGATGAGATAAATCTAGATTTTTCAATTTTGATGAAGAAATCTAGAAGACTGACTAAGAGTTATTGGATCTTCAGGCCAAGTATTTCCATATGGAGACTCTCCATATTCTGATGAAATCTAGATGTTGGCCAAACTTAACAATCTTATAAACACTAAAGATAATATCCTTAAAGCGATAGAAGTGAAGATTATGTTTTCTATCCTAAAAATGTAAACATAACTATTAATCCACATACCAATTGCAATTATCATAACCAACTATAACAACAAAATCAAATAAATCCCCCATAAGGATATAATATTCCCACTACATTTTCCAAAACCAAATAAGACCACATTGCAATTGCCAATTTCTATTACCAAAACCAAGTTTAACCCATAGCATTTTCGAATACTAAATATAAACAATTGAAATTACCAAATCGAAATAGAAACCATTAGAATTACTAACACCAAATATAAACCATTGCAATTACCAACACCAATTGCAATTACCAATACCAAATATAAACCATTGAAATTACCAGCACAAAATATAAACCATTGAAATTGCCAATATCAATTTCAATTACCAACACCAATTATAAACCATTGCAACTAAAGAACATCAATTATAACAGCAAAACCAAATAATGAAATATTGATATGAATAAAAACAAACAACCATTAAAGTGGGTGGTATATCTATTTAAAAACCTATCAAAAATCAAATGTATTTTCTAATAAAAACCATTAAAGTGGACTCTATAAATTTTTAAAAACCTCCAAACCATTACAAATCTAATCTGATGTCAGATCCATTGATTCATTCAAACATGAATATCAATTAATTGGTGCTTGTTTTTTGATATCATGTATTGAAATTGGAGTTCAATTCATTTATTTTATTGGAATGGTTGGCTGTGAAGATCAATTCTGTGTATCATATGAAGCTTCCAATGATGTTTTTGAATGTTCTTGTTGAAAGTTTGAGTCGGTTGGGTATCTTTGTTGTCAATTTTTAAAATTTTATGAGCGGCTTGATGTGATAGAAATTCCTGAAAAATATATTTTGGGGAGATGGACCCGATTGGCTAGAAATATTGTGATGTTCAAAGGATCTTCTGTTGAAGTAATTTTTGATAGGAAATTAGTTATAGCAAACGTTACAAAGATTTAGCATGAATGGGAATAAAGTTAATTACCATGGATTGTGAGACAGATGTGGGTTATGAAATTGAGTTTTCTAATTTCAGTAATTTTGAAAAATAGTTGAGTATTATGAATACATAATCAGATAGAGTTAATGGTCATGATAGTTCAGATAGAATTTTAAGAAATAATTCTTTTAAAAAGAAACCAAATAAGAAAGTGGAAGATAAGATGAAAAGATTTTTAGATAATGGAAAAAAAGTATACTTCTATGATGATGGTATGATTTCATTTTATGATGTATTTAATTTATAAGAGTAGTTTTCTATTGTTAATGTTGTATTCGATATCATTTATGTTTGTATATAGGGAATCATAGAGTAAGTCAAATCAGAATTTGGGGTTACAGCTACAAAAAATAGTTTTAAATTTATTTTTTGTATCAACATTCATTTCTTTAACTATTGTAATTTTTATGTTCTTATGTTTCAGGAATACTTATCAACCAATTTGGAGCTTTGGATTTAGAGGTAGACTGGCATAACATTTGAAGAGGCTGAGCAGTTTTAGAGAACATTTGATGGAAACTGTTTTTTCAAATTTTAATGAATCAATTAAAGAATTTATAGGCTGCAATATTTCATAGTCGATGATGTTATAATGGATTGGGATTGGGATACCATTTAAATAAATTGAAAATGTGTTTTATGTATTTTTTTGTATGAAACTGTGAAAGTGACAGTAGCGAAGATCATGTTTTGTTTCCTGAAAATGTGAACATAATTATTCATCCACTTAACAATTGCAATTATCATCACTAACTATAATAGAAAAACCAAATAAATTTTCTTAGAATAAAATATTTCCCCTCCAAAGGAAATAATATTCCCACTGTAGATCATGTTTGATGTCTTGGAAATGTGAATGTAACTATTCATCTACTTACCAAATCCAAATAAATACCATTGCAATTAATAACAACAAATATAAACCATTGCAATTCCCAACACCAATTGCAATTACCAGAAGAAAATATAAACCAATGGCCAACACTGAATATAAACCATTGAAATTTCCAACAACAAATATAAACCATTGAAATTAATAACACTAATTTTAAACCACTACAATTACCAATAGAAATTATAACAACAAAACCACAATTACCAACACCAAATATAAACCATTTAAATAACCAACATCAAATATAAACCATAGCAATTTCCAGCACCATTTTTAAACCACTGTAATTACCAAAAATAATTATAACAACAAAACCACAATTACTAACACCAAATATAATCAATTGAAATAACCAACCCCAAATATAAAACATTATAATTGCCAACACCACTTTAAAATATCTGAAATTACCAACAACAATTATAACAACAAAACCACAATTACCATCACCAAATATAAACCATTGAAATTACAAACAACAAATATAAACCATTTCAGTTGTCAATACCACTTTTAAACCAATTAAATTACCAACATCAATTATAACAACCAAATCAAATAAAGAAATATTCATATGAATAAACAAATCACCATTACAGTGGGTAGTATATCTATTCAAAAACCTAACAACAGTAAAATGTAGTTTTTAGTAACATCCATTAAAGTGGCCTGTATAAATGTTTAAAACATTATAAACCATTTCAAATCTAATCTGATTTCAGATCCTTTGAACCTGATTATTTAACTTGTTATCTCCATTCTGGAAACATTGTTTCCATAAGACAACTCCTACTTCTATATGAGGTTTCACTCCAACTGTATGCAGGGTTTTTAAGGAAACAATGCACTATATATAGGTTCATGTCATCAACTTCATCTTGTGATAGCTTCTTATTATACCCTTGATCCGTTTTTAGCTTCTCAATGAGATAACAAACAATTATCCCGTGGTATAATGTTGCATCCCCATACTGAGGATTGTCTTCCACTATGAATGGCATCATAGGATCAATCTTCTATAAGTATTTGGGGTTCCATTTTTTGATGATTTCTTCAATAAATGTTTTATGTAAGTATTTTATAAATTGTATTCAGTGAGTTGGTTTATATTAAAATGCATTTGATATCTAAGGGGATAGAATTTAACATTTTTGAAGCATCTTGCTGGTAACAATCAATTGTAGCAGCACCCATCTGAGTCTTCATGGATTTATAGTATCTAAAATGTTTTTTTCAATATAAAATACAAGAAAATTCCAATGTAGATTGTCTGTGATGATGGGGATGAAGACTTTACCATTCAACATCACTGCTTATTTTATGGGTTTCTCTAACAAATCCTCTTTCAAATTGTTTTTTTTTCAAAATATAACGATATATAAAAATTAATAAAATTAGAAAAAATATTAATTAATATATTAAATACATTAGGAACATAGAGAATATTACACTCACCATGCCAACACTTGTAACCATAGTTGATTTATCATAACCAATTATCGTTGTTTTCCCTATTTCACACTTTTTTATAAGCTAAACATAGACATATATAACCTAATATAAATAAAAAAAGAATAGAGGATGTGAGACTAATTAAATATTAGTGTATAGTAATCTTGGTTAAGTTAAATACTCACCTTGCTACTTGACATACTTTTAGTGAAAAGTTGGAAAATGGCATCTAATGCAACTGAATACAAGTTGTTCTTATATTCCCATACATATTGAATATATTATAATGATAGTAACCTATAAGAAAACATATAAAGTTCAGGGGAATTGAATTGAAACCCTTTAAATGAATGGTGGATATACTGGCCCGGTTCCATCTGGGGAATTTTTTTTAACTACTCATAGTCTTTTTTCTATAGGTTTCTACTCTACCTGACATATTTAGGTATTCCTAGCATCCTTGTAACAACTTTTTTTGTTCTATTTTCGTTGAAACACTACCAACCTCTATGGGTTTTTTCCAATGAATTGGTTATTCTACTATTTTTTTGTCCTCCTGTTGTTCTTCTTCTTGTGTATCAGGTTTGATACTGAAAATCAGAATCCAATTTCATCTGTTTTCTAGCTCTAGACTTAACATTTATAACCATTGATCTCGTTTGGTGACTTTTTGTTTCTATCTGTCCAGTTTTGATGCTTTTATGTACAAGTGTGGTTTTTTCAACACCTTCTTGTAGTTGATCTATAGGCTCCTCAATCCAAGTTTCCTTGGCTCCTTAATTCTGGTTTTCCTTATGTTGTTCTGCATTAGGAAGAGATGTGGGTTTTTCAGGATGATCCTGCAGCATCCCAGCTTCAATTATACCCTATGTACAGGTTTCCTCCTTAACAGAATGAATCTTTTTGGTGCTACCATCTCTTCTTCTTCCCTTTATATTGGCATTCTCACTTATTAACAACTTGATTATTTTAATTTTCTCTTCCTATTTTCTAACAATTTCTTCCATTTTAGGTAGTTTTATAAGGCTGAATTTTATTTTTAAATAACTATTATTCTACCGTCCTCTAGTTCCCCCTTTTCTTACTAGACAACAACAGCTTCCTTAATCGTTGGTGGCTCCTCAATTTCTACAGCTTCCTTAATCATTAGTGTCTCCTCCTCAATTTCTACTTCTTTTTATATATGTAATATTTTTGTTTTTTGGCATATTTGTGGTTTATAAAACAATTAAATTGATACTACAATTGGTACAATTAGCTCTCTAGCTAGAACTTGATGAATCTTCAATTTCATTAATGCAACATCAAAATCTGAGAGACTCCACTTTGTGAATGGTGGATTGGATACTTATTCATTCCCTTTCACTATTCCACTTTCCTCATAGTACCAATACTATAATAACAAATATCATATGAAGAGTATATTAAAAATTGAACTAAAACTAAATATTAATCCTTACCTATAATGTTATAATTTCTCCCATAATCCTTGCACGGTGCGTGTGAAATTCATTATTTGGTTTCATCAACTGTTTGTAGATTGCACGATACCACCTTAGTGTTCTCATGTCTCTTACAGTATCCACATAATTGATAAAACCCCAGCTCAGGTTAGAACCTGTAGTAGGGAAAAAAATAGTCGCACATGTGTATAAATATAGTAGTGGTGCTGTGTCAATATGATCAGGTTCTTTATCTCTCTTTGTTGCTTCCAAAAGAGCTGATTTTATTGCCTTATGTGTCAACAACATCACACCAATTTGAAATCTCCTTACATACAATGATGCATTGGTTGGTTTAAATGAGTAGGAGTCCTCTATTTCTATTTGACCTTATGTTATTTCAAAGATCCTTTGGATATCAACTTCATAGAAACGTCTTTACCATCCACCGAATCAAGAATCAATTATTGATGGATTGTAGTTATCCAATACATACAAAACAGAACTGTCTGATTTTTTACAATCTAATGATGACATAGTATTAGATATGAATGCTTTAAAAATATTCCAAAAAGGATTATTATTCAAATCATTTCTATGAGATTCTTTTAGTTGATCTTTTATTTCTTGTAAAAGTTTTTGTAAAGAGGTCAAATTAGACCTAAAATGCACTCCTAAAAATTGAAAGTAAGACCTTTACTTGGAATCAAAAAACATACAGTAGGATTACAAAGAATTAAATAATTCCACATTGAATCCTACAAGAATTTCACTACACTGTAAAAATTAAGTAATTATTGGGGTTATCCACAAAATTACAGCATAGAAGGTAGAATAAGTCTATGTTCTAGTGGGACTTCCAGTGGAAGTTCCACTGAAAGTTCCGCACTATAAAAAATGAATATTTATAAAAATAATATTATTGTTAAGTATAATTCAAAGAAATATTGATTTAAATTGTTACACATAATTATTATAAAATTTATTTAATTTACCATTTGAAATTTAATAAACAATTTTAAATTGAATTAATTTTCCACTACCCATTGGAAGTTCTAGTGGAACTTCCAGTAGAAGTTCTACTGGAAGTTCCAGTTGCAGTTCCACTAGAACATCCACACTACAAAAAAAAATTATATTACTAAATCTAATATTATTGTTAAATATAATTAAAAGAAATACTCATTACAATTGTTACACATAATTATTATACAAATGATTTAATTTAACATTTGAAAAAGTATAAGCACTTTTATATTGAATTAATTTTCCAAAACCCAATGGAAGTTCTAGTGGAACTTCTAGTGAAAGTTTTGGTGTAAGTTCCAGTGGAAGTTCTAGTGGAAGTACTAGCAGAAGTTCTAATGGAAGTGTTAGTGGAAGTGTCAGTGGTAGTTCCAGTGAAAGTTCTAGTGGAACTTCCATACTATAACAAAAATGTATATTTCTAAAACTAATATTATAGTTAAATATAATTAAAATAAATACCCATTGCAATATTTACACATAATTATTATAAAAATGTTTTATTTTAGCATTTGAAAAAGTATATGCACTTTTATATTGAATTAATTTTCCAAAACCTAATGGAACTTCCAATGAGAGTTCAAATGGAAGTTACAGTGGGAGATCCACTGGAATTTACAATGGAAGTTCTAATTTAGAATTTGAAAAAGTATAATTACTTTTATATTGAATTAATTTTCCAAAACCCAATGGAAGTTCCAATGGTAGTTCCATTGGATGTTTTACTGGAACTTCCACTGGAACTTCCACACTACAACAAAAATGTATATTTCTAAAACTAATATTATTGTTAAATATAATTAAAATAAATAATCATTGTAATTGTTACACATAATTATTATAAAAATTATTTAATTTAGCATTTTAAAAAGTATATATACTTTTATATTGAATTAAGTTTCTAAAACCCAATGGAAATTCTAGTGGGGGTTCCATTGGAACTGCCACTTGAATTTCTACACCACAACAAAAATGTATATTTCTAAAACTAATATAATTGTTAAATATAATTAAAATAAATACTCATTGCATTTTTTACACATAATTATTATAAAAATTATTTAATTCAGCATTTTAAAAAGTATAAGAACTTTTATATTGAATTATTTTTCCAAAACCCAATGGAAGTTCCGGTGGTAGTTCCACTTGGAGTTCGAGTGAATGTTCCTATGGAACTTCCACTAAAACTCACAATGGAAATTTCACACTAAAAATGATTTAATTTAGCATTTATAATTTTATAAACAATTTTAAATTGAATTAATATTCCTCCCAGTGGAAGTTTCAATGGAATTTACATTGAAACTTTTGGTGGAAGTTCCACTAAAACTTCTGGTGGAAGTTCCACTGAAACTTCTGGTGAAAGATCCACTGAAATTTCTAGTAGAAGTTCTACTAGAACTTCAATAATATAGGTTTTGAAGATTTAATTAGATTGGAAGTTATAGTGTAAGTTCCACTAGAACTTCCACTGGGAAATAACACTTTGATTGAACAACAATGTGGAAGCCAATGGAGGTTCCAATGGACGTGCCATGAAGTTCAACTGGAACATCCAGTGGAAGTTCTAGTGGAACATCCATTCTAGTTGAATTTTTAATTGTATTTCCAATGTATCTTCCAAGAACCTCCATTGGAAATTGTAGGTGTTGGTGCATGTTCTAGTAGAACCTGTAGTGGAAGTTCCAGTGGAACCTGTAGTGAAACCTCTAGGGGAAGTTCCATTGGAACCTCTAGTGAGAAACAATACACTAATTCCATAAAACCTACAACCATTACAAAATGAGGAAATTTCAATGGAATCTTCAGCAAAACTCCCAATGTTACTTTCATGATTACAGTTGAAAAATACTATCTTTTTCCTCTGTTAACACCATTTGTAGTGACTTCAAAATGTGGAAATGAGAGATTTTTTTATTTGAAATTAAAAGAAAAAAAAAATTTACAAAAAACTTCTCATAAGAAAAAAGTTCTAAATAAGGAATCGTAACAACAGAAATGAAATAAAAATTTTCAAGTACATATTTCGGAAATAATAACTAAGCTACACCACCTTTGACATCCATTGTTGTTGTGTTGTACAAAAACGACTATCCCAAACTGAGACGAAACCCCACCAGAGTCAGGCAGTTCTCAGAGAAAAAAACTCACACCTTTGAGTTGGATGAAACTTGTGGACAATGCAATAATAACTTCAGTGGAGTCATTACCTCCCTCATACTCATTGGATTCCCTATAGTTGTTCCTGGAGTAGCTCGATTCATTGTTGTTGTCGCAGTGGCTGATTTCAGGGTTTCGTCACAGTCACCGTAGCTGAGCTAAAGTTGATCCATCTCACAAAACATGAGGTCAAAATCGTATATAAAATTAAATTGAAGGATTGTCATGAACAGATGATCTAGCAGATAGAAATACAATAGGACACGTGTTCTCATCCCATGGGTGTACTGGATATTCCAGTTAAAATGTTAACTAGAAATGATACTCGTTCGTGTCATTGGGGGGGGGGGCACTCAGTGGAGTGGGAAAGGGGAGAGAGGGACACGTGGGGTGGGGTGGGGTGGGGGTGGGGGATATTAAGGAAAATTTCTTTTAAGTTTTTATTTGTTTTTCATTTTAATTAATTTTTTATGATTTGGAATACTGGCACAGTTTGGCTAAAACATTGTGTCGGCCATGCGACTGATATTGGTCACCTGGGACTCTCACATGGTTTATAAAATCATATGTCAACCGTATAAAACCCCTCTATTAAAATGCAGGTCCACCTGTATGGTTGTTGCATGGTTTGACCAACCGTGCGACCAAAATGTGCAACATATTGAAAATATTAAATTTTAAAAAAAATTCCAAATTAAAACACTCAAAACCTTGAAATGATGATATAAATGAATAATTGATTAATATAATTATTAAACGGGGTATTAGTGTGACAATTATTCCTACCATAACATTTTTTGTTCCCAAAAGCCATCAAATCAAAAAGGAAGATGAACTGACAAAGGAACTAAAATTGGAAAGTGAAAGAAAAGACACCCAAACAACTAAATATATCTGCAATGAAAATTGAGAAACTCACCACGTCCTTGGATTCACAAGTCACACCCAATGTCCTTGATTAGAGAAGACAAGGGAAAGTGGTCTGCAATGGATCTCCACACCATTTATATTGTTCCCCAATCTGATGTTCTCTCATGTGACCCAATCAGGTTGGTTGCAGGACCTCAAGCACGCCTCCTCATACGTCAAATAATACCGACTAGAAGCAGAGGTGTGGTGAAATAGTGGACAAACTATACCCCCTAGTATATAGTTACAATCCAATGGGAACAAACAATATAAATAAATATCATCATACTAATGGACATGGAAGAAACAGTACAACATACAACTAAAAAGTGAAATTAGGAATTAAGAAACCAAATAATAGTGAATCATGTAATGAGAGGTTGAAATGTATCTAAATACCAATCTAAAAACAAAAAAAATAAAGAATTAGCTAACACAAAATAAACTCAATGAAACCCGTCTCGAATCCCATGTTGGTCCTACCTCCAAACATCAACTCATCCAACAAGCATCAATCAACAACAAGGTCCATTTCCCTTTTCCAAAATTGCATCCATGTAATCTACTCGGGTACCAAATGACAACCTGAATAGTGTATGAGTAAAACTCAGTAGGTTGACATCGTCATGCCTAAACAAAACCAGTTTGATACTAAGTGCATGCAATAAAGTGATTAATAGGTGTATTAACTGATTAATTAATATAAAACATAAATCAACTTGCTTCAACACCATGTTAGAATGTCTCTGAGCATGCAACATAACCATTCCAACCATAACCATAAACCATGACATAAATCACACAACCGGACAAATCTCTTTGTGTAAGCATTTTAGCCTCTAGGAAAAGCCCTATATATAAGAATTTCAACATCAATTGGTCAAATCCCACTCTAAAAAAATTTCGGTATGGATCATTGGGCCAAGCCCGCTCTATAAGCATTTTATCCTTCGATAAAATCCCTATATATAAGTATTTCAGCATGTATCACTAGGCCAAGCCTTCTATATAAGCATTTCAGCATGTATCACTCGGTCAAGCATGCTATATAACCATTTCAGCCTATGAGAAAAGCCTTATATATATTCATTTCAGCATGTGTCACATCACAAGTTATAATAGCAATGATGTAACAATATCATATCATAAATCCTAATGGTTAATTATTTAAATAACCATTTGTCTTTCAATTACACTTTTATTTATATATCAAATTATAAATAGTAAGATCAATAGCCCATAAGCTATTACTGAAGTGATTTTATATCAAGCAATCATATGAAATATTATTTCATGATAAACACATTTTAAACCACTATCCAATTCATTATTTATCTAAGACCCACTCACCCTATGGGTAGCTACAAGATAGGTCACAACACCAATTGAATCCAAAGGGATCCAATGAATATTCCAATCCATGTTTTATCTTTAGTCATCATTCAATTAATTAATGTGCATGTTGTGTCAGTGCAATGGCATTATTGGAAATACTTAACAATTAAACATACCATGTGGTTAGGTTTTAGACCCCCTACCTTTATTCGGGGATCAACACAATTATTCCAATAGGAATCACCAATATGAACAGAGGTGAATAAGATCACAAAAAGGAACCTATATCATATCAGATCAAGCTTAACACCCTAAAAAACTATTATAAAAAGAACTCCACTGCCACAATGAGGAATGATAAAAGATAATGGGAAACCTGAGTGAAACAATTCACCAGAGATTGATTTCTTGAATGGAACATCCATAATGGAAGAAGGAACTCCGAAATTGCCTATAAATCACTTAAGTCTTGAGAGAGGGTAGGGATGCACTGAGTGAATGAAAATTATAAACATTACCCATCTTAAAACAGTTGGTTGTGATAAATACACAGTGTATAATCCTATCTCATGTCGTGTATTTTCTATTTAAGAGTTACTCTGAAATTCATGTTGCCTCAGGTGATTTTAACCCTACCCAAACATTACACATCATGTAATGTGGATTCAGAGTATGTAACCAGTTCACTCCATGAATGAGTTCATGACCTATAACCCTTTCACGACATCTTCCTAACAATAGTTACACGACATGTAATATATTTACACAGCATGTAAATGTGCTACAGAAAACTTTAATACAAAAAATCCACAAAAGATCCTGAACCACATCTGAATCCTTCTAAACTCACAGAAAACCCTTGTAAGTATGTTTAATATATTTTCACCTGAACTCCATTAATTCATATAAACATAAATCCCTAAACTTTAGATCAATTCCCCCAACAAATATCTTCTTCTCCAAAAACTACTCAGCCACCAAGGTTTAAAGAAAATGAAAGACCCCACCAACAAAGATTCAATGAAAAACTCAAAGAGGGATATACCTAAAAAAATAGGATCTTTCAACCTCTCCACCATATAACAGCTAATTTCCAAGCTTCTCCAAGCATCACTGTGGGATCTCAGTGAATAAGTTTGGATATTATACTCACATATCAGAATCCCCCTCCCATGTCTCCTCTTGAACACACCCATGCTACCATTGTACTCGATCTAGAGTAATAGTCCTATCCTAAAGGTAGATCTCACTATATTCTACAATCCCTATAATATTCTCCTCAAAGGACACATCTATACAAAGCTTGATGTCCTTGACATTCATCACATGATAATGCTTAGGATAATATCTCTAAATTTTTCATACATTAAACACATCATGAATGGAACTATAGTGTTATGGAAGGGATAATAGGTACGCCACTAGACTAACCCTTTCCACCATCTCAAATAGTTTGACAAACCTAGGCGCCTACTTTACCTATTTCTTGACACGGTGTTGCACCAACCTAGGTGAAACCCAAAGGAATACTCAATAACCAACCAAAAACTCTAGTTGTCATCTGTGATGGTTAGTCTAAGATTTATGTCGGCTTTATGTGGTCACCAATCACCTCCTGATCAATTGAACCTACTCATACGTCTCCATCACAAGACTAGGTCCAATAATCATTGACTCACCTACCTACAACCAACAAAGAGATGAATTCCACGACCTTCCATACAAAGCCTTGAAAGGTTCCATTTGAATCGATTTCTAGAATCTATTATTATAAGAAAACTCCATGAGCTCTATATGATTCTCCCATGAACCACTAAAATCCAAAACATAGGATCATAATATATCCACCAGAACTAAAATCCTTCGTTTATATTGGTCGTCAGTCTGAGGATGATAGGATGTTCTCAAAAAGAACTTGCGATCCCAGATACTTCTAAAGGCCTTGCTAGAACTGAGATGTGAAACAAATATCTCTATCAAAAATGATACTTCTTGGAACACTATGCAACCAAACTATCTCACGCATATAGAGACTACCCAGATCGTCCATAGTGAAGGTCTCTCTGATAGGTAAGAAGTGGGTTACCTTTTCCAGTCGATCCACAATCACCCACACTTCATCATTCTAATGGGGTTTCCTGGGTAATCCTATCACAAAATACATAATGATATCATCCCATTTCCACTCAGGAATGGGTAGAGGCTGTAATAACCTAAAATTCCTCTAATGCTCATCCTTCACCTGTTGAAATTTGAAACATCTCTCTACAAATCCCTCCACTTCCTTCTTCATTCCTAACCACCAATACTATCTATAGATATTATGATACATATTTTTCTAACTAGGATACACTGCCCATCTTGAAGCATGAAACTCTCTCATCAACTCCTCGTGTAAGCCCAAAGGAAACTATACCCAATGACATAAAAGAAGAAAATTGTCACTACCAAGAGACCATCTGAATGGTGTCTCCCACCATATATGTCGCCTCTCAGAAACAATTCATCTGGATCAGATCACTTATCTATCTTGATCTGGTCAAGAAGGACTGGTATTTAAGATTTCAAAATTAATGTTACTCATCCCTAGGACTCCTGAACATCTAAATACATGTATGTAAAGAGTGTCATCATCTTCAAATCATAATGAGACTCACTCACTTCCTCTATCTATATATTTTAGATCAAGTTATTGTCAATGATGTTTCCAATACCTGATGTATAAGACTACTCAAAGTTTAAATACTTTAGATACTTGACCCACATCCTCTACCGAAGGTTCAGTTCCTGCTGAGAAAAGATGTTCCTAAGGCTCTTGTGGTCCATGTATACCACAAACCTCTCACCCAAAAGACAGTTTCTCTAGTATCTTAGGGAATTTACCACCACAAATAACTCCAAATCATGAGTAGGATAATTCCTCTCATGCGGTATGAGCTATCTAGAGGCATAAGAAACCACTTGAACCTCCAGCATCAAAACTAATCTGAGTCCAACTCCAAATGTGTCACAGTACACGGTATTTTTTTTACCAAGCATAGGTAAAGTGAGGATAGGTGTTGAGGTTTTCCTTCCTCTCAGCTTCTGAAAATCTCTCTCACAAGCATCCAACCAAAAAAACTTCACCCCCATCTTGTTCAGCCGAGGCATCAGTGTTTCATGATGGGAGAAGTCCTGGATAAAGTGATAATAATAACCTAATAGGCTAATAAAAATATAAATATCAAAAAAATTATTATGATGTTTCCAAGATACCATAAATCCAACATTATATGGGTCCATTAAAAATTATATCTGTGAGATTACATGGCCCAAGAAGTGAACTTTATCAATATAGAAACTGAATTTGGTTAGCTTGTCATAAATATGATGCTCTATCAATGTGATCAGGATGATGTCAAGATGTTGGATATTATTGTATACTAAATGGGTGTACACTAAGACTTCATTGACAAAAACTACCACAAACTAATACAGAAAAGGATGAAATATCCTATTTATTAAGGCCATGAATACCTCTAGTTCATTCATCAAACTAAAAAACATCACTATGAACTCATGTAATCCATATCTACTCCGAAATGTAACCCAAGGTCTATATGATGGTCTCACCCTCAACTGGTGGTGTACTAATCTCAAAACGATCTCAGAGAATATCTTATCATCTCTCAAATGATCAAATAGAGCGTCGATATATAGAAGGGGATACCGGTTCTTGACCATCTTCTGGTTTAATCTATGATAATTCACACATAAGAACAAAACCTCATCGGCATTCTTAGTAAAAAGAACTTGAGAAACCCATGGAGATGCACTAGTCTATATGAAACCTTTATCTTCTAAATCATCCAACAATAATTTTAAATTCTAAATCTCTACTGGTTCCATTCTATAGGTAGAAAAGAAACTGGCTCTACTCCCAACACTAACTTGATCATGAACTAAATCTCTCACTCGGGTGGTAAGTCATATAATTTGTTATGAAATAGATCTTGAAAATAGTCTACCACTAGTGGAAAATAATCTTGATACATTCCATCATCATTTGTAATAATCCCCTTTATCTAAACCATGATATAATACACTTTTCACTAAATTGGTCCGGCATGACCAGCATGAAGATCTCAATCTTCTTGGTGAAAATAGCCATCTTCATCTGGAGAGAGGAAGGTAACTCTCCTCTGGTAATAGTCAATATGTGTTTGATATAGAACTATTCAATCCATACCAATAATAAAATCGAAACCTATCATTTCTATCACAAACACCTTCCAAAATAAACGATAACCACTAATTTCTAGACAACATACCTTGAAATGTTTGATATTCTCTGACCTCACTCCCAATGGTGTATCACTGGTCAAAACACCATAAACAAATTACACCACTAAGCCCAAATATTTTTCAAAATGAGAAGATAAGAAAGAATTCAATACTACTATATCAAATAAAATAAAACCACAGGTAGATGATATAAGACTCGTACCTCTGATGGTAGAAGGTCTTGTATCCGTAACAACTGAAGTAGTTTTCATGGAATGAAATTTATAATCCCCTCTACCCTGGTCTCTAGTATGAATCCACTGAGCTATTTCCTCTATCTAGTATTGTTGTTTCTGCACTGGGGTATCACTTCCCTTGCCTCAACCTGAATGTCCAGTGGAACTCCAACTACTTGTCTACTAAGGGGTAGCTGAGTCCTTCCCAGACATCGACACCTATCATATTCCCCTACCATTGTTCTACTATGAGAAGTTCCTAGAAAACGTCTATAGGTGACATAACCAACCATAAGCATGGCACTCCAAATCAAGGTACAGACACTAAGGCCACCTATGGACCAAATTGTCACACATATAGCACTATAATAGAATATAGTCCAAAGATGGTGGCCCACTAACCTGACTATTATACCCACTATTTCCTTGGAGATAACTTTCATAGAAGTGCTTCTTTCCACCAGAAGAAGAGATCCCAATTCACCCTACTGAAATAGCTTGGCCAAAAACATGGGGACTCTTTCAGATCTCCCTCTATGATGAGTTCTTGATTCATCACATCAAAAAACTATTCAAGTGAAAGACATTAATCTATGACCTAATCTCATAGCGAGGCCCATCCTAAAAATGTTTCACCCTAGAGATCTCTTCAGAAGAAAAAGATGGCACAAAATGATACAATTCGGTGAACTGTCTAGAATAGTCCATCACTTACATGTCCTCCTGTGTCAGATGCATGAACTTGTGAGTCTTCTCATCCCTCAATATATCTGGATAGAAGTGGATCTGGAAATTCACCTCAAATTCCTTCTAAGATAACTCCTCCTACTACCTAGATTGTTTTAGAATATCCTACCAACACCTGGAAGGTCCACAAATCATATATGTAGCAAGATTCACCCTCCTATCTGTGGGTGTCTCTAGGTGCTTGAAGATCATATGTATTGAATAAATCTAGAACTTGACTCCTTGGGTTCCTCCATCCCCAATTAACGTAGGTGAATCCAACAGCTGAAAAAACCTTCTCCACCTTAGATATTGAATTTATGGTGTGGATAATTTTTTTGATGGATCACATGACCCTCAAGAAGTTGTCGCAAAGTTGAACATCCATCTGATGCATTGGAGATACAAGAAGCTCCAGCTCATCTGTGTTAGGAGCATGCTGATTGCCACTCTCTTAATAGTAAACTCAAATATTACAAAGTGACATTTTCTATGAAAGAAAAATACACTCCTTGGAACACTGGATAAAAATAAGTTCAACCTCAACAGGTGAAAGCAAAAGAGAACCATCGACTCATGGTCTCTCTAAACATGGATTACAAGTGTTGTAGCATGACATAAAAAATATTTTTCATTCCATTTATCAGATACAACAATTATCTCATATCACAGTTCATCAAGGAAAATATACCACATGCAATTAATATGTTCTTATCATGAACAATGCATGTAAATATATATCCCTATGTGCCTATCATGATTCATGCATACATATCTCAATCCATATTGGGCCTTGAGTATACATCTCAAGAAAAAATTGCATTACACAACATTTCAATCACTCAAGGTGAAAAACATCAACTATAATAGGTGAACATCATGAAAAACAATCCCATCCCTAGGCACTAGTATTTTCCTCCATAAACGGGTTAACTACTCCCATGCACAAGATCATTACAAAGTCCAGACATATCCCAGTATCATTTATAACTTTTCCAAATAGTAAATCAAAAGAAAAGAAAAATAACCTTCCTATGATACCATTTTATAAAGTTCCCTGATCTGACACTCTCTCATGTGGCCCAATCAGGTTTGTTACAGGACCTCAAGTGTGCCTCCCCATATTCCAAAGGTTGCTGACTAGCAGTGAGGGTGTGATGATATAGTGGGGATATTATACCCCCTAGTATAAAGTTAAAATCCAGTGGAAACAAACAATATAAATAAATATCATCTGAGTAATGGACAGGAAGAAACAATACAAAATACAACTGGGAAGTAAAAAGATAAATCAATAAACCAAATGATATTAAACCATGTAATAGGATGAAATTTATCTAAATGTAAATCTGAAAACAAAGAAAATAAACTCAAAGACCTTGTTCCCAAACCCCATATCGTTCCCATATCCAAAGTCCAACCCCTCCAACAAGGAATAATTAGCAACAAGGTCCCTTTTCCTTGTCCAAACATGTATCCATGTAATCTTCTTGGGTACCAAATTGTGCCCTGAATAGGGCATGAGTAAAAAAAAGTAGGTTGACACCATCATGTCTAAACAAAACTAGTATGATAAAAGTGCATGTAATGAAGCAATAAATAGGTGTATTAATTAATCAATTATTACAAAACATATATCAACCTACTTTGGAACCATGCCATAATATATTTGAGAATGAAGCATAACCATGTAAACCATAACCATAAACCATGGCATAAATCACACAAAAAGGAAAATCCATCTGTATAAGAATTTCGACCTTCGAGAAAAGCCTTATATATAATCATTTCAGCATCAATTGGGCCACGCCCACTATATAATCATTTAAAACTCAGGTAAAATCCCTATATATATATGAATTTCAACATGTATCAATAGGCTAAGACTACTATATAAGAATTTCAATATGCATCATTGGTTTAAGCCCTCTATATAAGCATTTCATCCTCCGGGAAAAGCCCTTTATATAAGCATTTTAACATTTTTCACATCACAAGTTATAATATAAAGGATGTCACAATATCATATCATTATCCTCAATGGTTAATTATGAAAATTACCATTTGTATTTCAATCACACTTTCATTTATGTATCAAATTATCAACAGTCAGATAAATATTCCATAAGTTATTACTGAAGTGATTCTATATTAATCAATCACCTGAAATCTCATTACATGATAAACATACTTTAAACCATTATCCAATTCATTATTCAGGGTCCTCTCACCCAACAGGTATCGACAAGAGAGATCACAACATCAATTGACTCCAAAGGGATCCAATAAATATTTCAATCTATGTTTTATCATCATTCATCATTAAATTAATTACTATGCATGTTGTGTGGTGTAATCATTATATTGCACATACTTAACAACTAAACAATCTATAGGCTTAGGTTTTAGACCCCATACCTTTATCCGGAAACCAATAAAACACTTACAACAAGAATCAACAACAAGAACAGAGGCGAGGAAGATCACAAGAAGGAACCTATATCTTACATGATCAAGATCAACACTCTAAAAAACCGCAATCAAAAGAACTCCACCGCCATAATGAGGAACGAAAAAATAGAAAGGGAAACTTGAGTAAAAAAACTCATGGGAAATTGATTACTTGAACAGGACATAGAGAATGGATAAAGGTGATATAAAATCACCTGAAAATTTACTAGGTCTTGAGAGAGGTGAGAGTTCCACCGAGTGAATGAAAATTATAAGTGATACCCATATTAAAACCACTAGTCATAATAAATACATAAAATCTAATCTTTTTTCACATCGTGTATTTTCTATTCAAGAGTTATGATAAAATTCATGTGGGCTCAGGTGATTTTAAAACTACCTGAACATTACACATCATGTAATGTGGATTAATGGCATTTAACTAGTCTACACCATGAACGAATTCACAAATTGTAACCCTTTCATAAAATATTCCTGGAAATAGTTACACAACATGATATTTTCCTACAGGTATATTTAATCCAAAAAAATCACAGAAGAGCCCGAACCACCTCCATAGCCTTCTTAACTCAAGAAAAACCCTCATAAGCTCATTTAACATGGTTACACCCATAATCCATTAATTCAAAAAGAAAACATACATCCACAAACTTTAGGTCATTTCCCCCCCAAAAATCTCTCTAATATCTGAACAAGACTCAACACCAAGGTTTAAAGTAAAAGTAAACCCCCACCAACAGAGGCTCAATGAAAAACTTAACTAGGGACATACCTAAAAAAAGATGGGATCTTACACCATTTAAGTATTCCACTGGAATAGTGGATTGACAAGGCAAGGAAACTCCATGAGGATCACTAAAAACATGCTTCCAACTAAAAAGGGATTAGAAGGAATTTGTGATCTAAAGCTCATCCAAAAACCCACCAAGACGATCACTAATTCTCTAAAGTATCAGCCCTAGGATTAAAATTAGCAACAATAAAGGAGTAAAAAAGAGAAAGAATGAAGAAAATAAAGGAGGATTGATAGAAATAGAACACCCCAAAATTTTTATCAAACCACTCCTAAGGAATAAAATGACCTAAAGAACACTATAATGATTTCCTGAATTAAGGACCACCAACACACTCATCACTACACTTTTATCTAGGAATGAAAGAGAAGGGAGGAATAAATCAAGATCATACCTATTCAAATGACATGGGATCCATCTTAGGGTCAAGGATAAAAGAAGGGAAACCTAGTAACTCAAATATAATACACCAACCATGGTGATCTCAATAACAGTAAAACTGGAACTAGCCTAAGCATAAACTCAAATGATGTGGAGTCTATACTGGTCACCTAAAACACAAAATAAAGGATTCCCATGTATAGTAAATAAATATAAGACCTCATCACAACCCTATTCATATATGATACCTAGTAATCACATCCCCATTGAAAAATACAAAACATAACCCAAAAGTATCACAACCCATATGAATAATTAAAAAGGGACCTAATGAAACAAACCCAAGAAAGTACATGCACCAAATGGGTGTGGGGGTGGGGTTAGGGGTTGGGGTGGAATCATGTGTGATGTATCAGGTGGGTTGGGGGGGGGGGGGAATGGGTTAGGAGAGTGAGGGGTCATGCGCCATTAGGTTAGGGGGGCTTTCAAGAAACAAATCGGGGGGGGGGGGGGGGGCAGACCGGTGGGGGTGTAGGGTGGTGCGTGTCTGGTGAAGTGGGAAGGGGAAGGAGAGTGGGGTAAATGGGGGGATCACTTTAGTATTTAATTTGTTTTTAATTTTAATTTAATTTTTTTAAAACCTTGGAATAGAAGAACGGTTTGGCTACATAATTGGCTAAAACATGTGCTAGTCATGCAACCAACACTGGTCATCTCAGACACCAACATGATTAGGTCTCATGGTTTAGAAAACCATATGCCTACCATTAAAAAACTCTATATTAAAATGTATGTCCACCCGCATGGTTGTCTCATGGTTTGACTAAATGTGCGACCAAACCATGAAATACACTGAAAATATTAATTTTTTAAAAAAATTCCAAATTAAAATAATTGAACCCCTAAAATGAAAATAAAAATAAATAATTGATTAAAATAATTATTAAATGAGGGTTGGGGTATGAAAATTATACCTACCACAACCTTTTCTACCCTTAAAAATCCATCAAAATCGTGAAGGAAGACAAACCATTAAAGGGACTAAAATTTTAAAGAGAAAGAGAAGACACCCCCTACAACTAACTCCATCTCCAATGAAAACCTTAAAACTCACCACATCCTCAAATTCACAAGTCACACCCAATGTCTTTGATCAAAGAAGATAAGGGAAAGAGATCCACAATTGATCTCCATGCCATTTAAGTATTCCACTAGAATGGTGGATTGATAAGGTAAGCACACTCCACGAGGGTCACTACAAAACATGGCCTTATATTTCCATCTGAAAAGGACTTAGGTGGAACTTTCAATCCAAATCTCATAAAAACCCCACCAAGATGATCACTAATTTTCCACAGTATTATCCTCAGGATCAAAATTAGAAATACCAAAGTAGTATGAAGTAGAAGTAAATAATAAAAGAAAGGATGAGGTAAAGAAAGAGAAAATCCCAAAAGTTCCATCAAACCACTCCTAAGGAATAGCATGACCTAAAGAAAAATATGATGATTTCCTGAATTAAGGACCACCAACACACTCATCACCACACTTATAACTAGAAACAAAAGGGAAGGGAGGCATAATTAAAGAGAATTCATATTTAAACAAAATGGTATTCAACTCAGGGTCAACGATAAAAGAAGGGTAACCTATAATCTTATATCCAAATCACCAACCATGGTGATCTCAACAATAGTCAAACTAACAGCAGCCCGAGCATAAACTCAACTAGTGTGGAGTCTATCCTGGTTACATGAAATTTACACTACGGGCTTCCCGTGTCTAGTCAATCAAAAGAATAAATCAACACAACCCTCATCATTTATGATTCCCAGGAAGCACATCCCCATAAAAAATACAAAACATAACCCAAAAGTATCATAAGCCACATGAACAATAAAAAATAGACCCAATGAAACAAACCTAAGAAAATACTACCTTAAGAACTCAAATGATCAGGAATCCATAATAAGAAATCTCTAGGGATTGACAACACTCAAGAATTTTCTAGGAGGTATATTCAAACAACACAAAACACAAATCCCAAAATAATTCCAGACTCTTCATGATAAAATAGAAGGTAAAAAATTACAAACCTCATCTTTAAAACCAAAACTTTTTATAATAACCATTTTTATTTCTTAAAAATTAACTTTTAACAACCTTTAAAAAGTCAATACATAATTTAAAACACCCCAACCAAAAATAATTTACATTTTTAAAACAAATAAGAAATGAAAATCACAATCACATCCCAAAAAAATCAAAAACCTAGAGAAACCATTAATTTCTCATTTAAAATTATTTTCAAAATCCCATATTTGAATTCAAAATCCAAATGAAAAACCATTTTGGTCCTTAATTTTAAACTTTAAAATCTTTGATACACATTAAAACCACTTTAAAATACCACACTTCCTTTCCTAAAACGTCAAACACCCATTTAAAATCATTTTAAAACTTTATAAGTCCTTTTTGAAATGAGTACTTAAATTTACTAAGAAAAACCATGGAATCATATAGTTGTGGGAAATATGATGCATTGGGTGTGTCATGAATGATATGTTAATAATGAATAAGTTGAGGATGAATTTTTCCCTTCCATATTTAGGGAATTATAAATCTAGACCCTTGATTAAAATGAAACCATCGAATAAAATTTCATGGCCATGATATTTGAATGAGTTTATTTCAGGAAGTCAAAGAAAGACATATAAAACATATGAGGTGATGACACAAATATTCAACCTACTTTAAGAGACATAAATACTATAGAAGCCATGTTTTAAATTATGTTCATGTTTAATGCTTTTACTTTTATGCTTGGATTTTTGGGGTTATTATCTAGAAGTGTTCGGTGGTGTTAGAAGAGAATAACCTGGAGGATGGTTGTGGTAATTTTCTATAAGAAACATTCACATAATAAATTATGGATTTATGATGTGAAATGTTCAAGGTAGATTTTGTGAGATATACCATAGTGTGAATGGTTTTTATCAGATATATTAAGGACATGAAACCCATTATTGTTATGAAATTGGTTTTTCCAAAAAAATAAACCGAGGCATCATGAATTTCAGTGTACATAACCTCTTGGGGATTCAGGATGTAAATTCATAATTTACATCATGAATTTTTTAAGTATAGAAAGTTATTTTTTACTTGTGCACCTAGAAATCCTCACACAGTTTCTATTCCCCCTACTCAACGTCTACGGAACCCTTGGGAGATTCTCAATAATCCTTAACGTTCGGACTCTAATTCCAATGAATATTCAGGTGTGTGATTATGGAAATAAAATGTTAGGGTCTCATTATTACTTATCCTCTTGGATCTACTTGGGTTGTTTTTAATGGAACCATAGATAGGTATTGATACCCATATCTATAGGATTTGGATGAGTTCTTATGAGATCTTCTAGGGTTTTGTTAGAGGAATGGAAGAAAGAGATGATTTCAGTAGTTTCATCTTAAATCCATTGTGTCAATCAAATGAATTATTTGAAGGTGGATTCTCTCCCACTCTACCACTCTAGAACTTGAAAGGTTAGTTTATTAAAAAGTATTTCTACGATTTTCAATGACATCTCTATGTTATTTTGCGAAGGAAATTGTTGTGGTTTTCTCTTTGGAAAATTAGATTGATTTTGGAAAACCCTAATTGAATATGATTTTAAAGTGATGATTTTAAATTTATGGGATGGTTTGGACACATGAAAAATGTTCAATGAAATGACATCAATGAAGATTTATTTTTTGAAAGAAAATTTTTCATGGGAATTGGCATAATTGTGTTTGTGTGTGTTCAAAGTGGATGAGCATGGATGAAAGTTCCAGCATTAAGGTTGGACAAGTTATGGTCATAGAATTCCACAATCAATGGTAAAACCAATGTTGTGTGTATGGATGGGTGTGTGTGTGTGTGAAAATGGGAAATATTATTCCAAGTATGAATACATTATAATGATATTGTTTATGGTTTTCTCATATGGGTTTCACTTATGGATTTATATATACTATTTAAATGTTTTACAGTTGTTTTATATGAAATATAGTAACTTGTTATGTTCTAGTTGTGTGTGTTGGGAAGTATCTAGGGAATTCCTACTGAGTTTATCCTCACCCCTCCTTAGGAACTTTGGTGCATTTATATATATCTTACACTGAGATACAAGGAAGAGAAAGATATCATATTTCTCTAGTGATTCATCTTGATATTGTGGGAATGGTAGGTGGATTTGGAGCTAGGAGTTAGTCAAGGAGCACTCGATAAAATTTCTCATAGTGTTTTAGTTTTTTATCATTAGGATTGTTCTCCCTTGTTTCCATTGTTCTATGATATTATTACTCTCTTGGTTTATTTTTTGGGTTTTATTACTTTTATTCATGCATTATGTAGTAGTTTTTATGTTATATTTTATTTTTTTAGTTTATTTTATCTCTTAATAGAAAATCATCCCCCAATTTTTTCCTAATCCCTTGGAATTTATTGTCAACCTTTAGTGTATTAGGAATTTCACCTAAGGGTAGTGACACTCCGTATCTTCTTAAGCCAATGAGTTGGGGAGGGATGTTACAAATGGTATCAATCTTGGTCAATATTTATTCCTATGGGATGGTAGCAAGGAGATAAGAATGTTATAACTTGAAATGTATAACTTAAGAAGATAAAACTAACCTTTTATGATAAACTTCAAGTTACTAGGGTGTCTGGGTACAAAAATGTTCAAAAAAAAACTTATAGTTGTGTTTTCATCTCATCATCATAGGTTTAGACGATGAGTGTTGAATATCATGCATTGTAGTGAGATTTCCCACTAGGACTACATTGTTCATCCGTTGTTCAATGATATTCAAAAATGGTTAAAATGGTTTATTATTTAAATGAATGGTTATTTCTTGTTACTAATGGTGGTTTGGAATTTTTATATTCCTTTAGTTGTTAGAGAGAGTGAACTAAATGATGTTTTGTTTTGGTTATAGAAAATAGAACTGGGTAGTGACACATTCCTATCTTGGGATGTGACAAAAAAAATATTACCTAAGTTAAAACTCAGTAAAGTGGTCAACCTAGGTTATCTCCAGAGAGGAATTCACAAAAATTATATTTGTCACTTAAATTTAAGAAAGAAGAAAATGTTTTTTTTGAAATTGTTCGAGTTGAAAAATAAAGAAAGAAATAAAAAGAAAGGTAGAACACTAATGGATGAAGAGAGTGAAGGGGTCAGGGTAGGATCACCTTTTTCAATGTCATAATAGTCACAAATATTATCTTCCCTCTCTTCCTTTTGAATGACAAATGAAATACTCCTTGATCGAGTTATCAATCACCCTTGGTTAGAGAAACAAATGGAACTCACTCCTATGTGCATAGAAGTTCATAAACAATCCGTAAATAACAAAGGCATGTCATGTTCATGAATTTTTTCTCCTTAGAACTCTATAACAAGTTCCCTAGTTCCACACACGTGCCAATGATCATTGGACACTCACCACCTAACACAATCTGCTCGATCGAGAAAAATTACACTAGGCGAAGGGAGATTAAAAGTCTTCAAACCAAAGCTATTAACGATGAATACACCAAAATCAAAACACAATCACATTAAGAGAATTGTGAAACATTGATAATAGAAATAATTCAAAAGAAAAATATGGTTTTACATTTAATCACAAAACTCCAACATTACAAAAGTGAAACTCCCCATTCCGGGATCATTCAAAGGTTTTACCCCTCCATGTGAAGGGTAATAGAGTTGAAAGGGGAAGAAGAGAGCATGATTAAATAAATAAAATAGAAAATAGAAAATAAAAATATCTTCAATAACTCAATCCACCAGTATATCCCCTCTTGCACCTTCTTCAATCACTTTTAATGGAAGTGAACACTCTTATTTATAGTGTTGTGGAGTAGAAATTTTGAATCCAAAATTACTCCACCAAAGGTTTGAGCCTGGTTATCATAATAAATGGACGAATCTCGGGAAGGTTTATTCATAAATTTTGTTCCACTCTGTCTTGTCAATTCCTTATAAAAATATCACTGAATTTGGAAAGTTTAAAAAAAGTTATCCTCGAATTACTAATTACAACTTTTTCTTCCTGATGTGACTCTTCAACTTCATCTTTTTGTTAGAATACAATGGGTACATTAATGACTGAATTACTTCATGAAATTCAATTTTAAAGTGATTCTCAGAGTCTTATTTCTATTACAGTTTAATCACATCATTTAGAAACATGTAGACCGAGATATGACTCATTAATTAAGGTGGGTTCCATTCTATCGACCAACAAACTTTTTCCACTTAATGATTTTTTCTGTGCCATTGTGTGTCGAATTGGACTTTAGTCCAGAATACAAAGTTGAATCCCCTGAGAGAAGAAAGACTAAAAAAGGAATCACACAATTTTTATCACAAATGTAAAATATATGCCCGAAATACAGAAGCTCCACAAAACAGTTAAATTTCTAGAATTAACCAATTTCCAAAATTAAGTCCATAATTCACCAAAACACTAAAATGATACAAATAAACTCAAATTGATTAATTGGAAGGGGTTAAATCATTAAAAAAAATGAAAAATAATGAAAATATTATCTCTATTAGGTATACATCATAGAAATCAGTAGGAAGACACTGTATAGAATGTGGTTAAACCCGAACCACAAGCAAACCAACAACTTATTTAGTACATCGTACAATATTTTCAAGATTTTGACAAAGTAAATTGAAATTATGAACCAAGGAAAGTGAATAATCTGGTATAGTTTTATAAACAGAATCCATCTATTTTTTGAGGGGATTCTAAACCTAAAAAATTGTAACTATGGATCAACTAAATGAAAAAAATGTTTAATTTTCTTAGTACACTAGATAATATAAAGGTGAATTTGTAAATTTACATGTTGGGTGATATTACATGATAGTGGTGGGATTTAGCTTTCAAAGATAAATCTGACCAAGGATTTCTATAGGTAGAGTTTGAAGAATTTTTCAACAAACAATTCTATCCTCATGCATTCAGGATAATAAGAACAACTAACTTTTTCAGCCTGAAGTAGGAGAATATATCGATGATAGAAAATGTAGTTAAGTTTATGAACTTAGTATGGTTTTCTTTGAAAGTTACTGTTAGTGCATCCTTTAAGGAACACATCTTTGAGTTGGTATTGTGAATGAAGATTCACTATAAGATATTTATTCTTTGTATTATGGAATGTATAAAAATGGTTAACAGAGTGATGGTAGATAAAATTGATATTCTTAGAAATTTTGATGGTGGGATTATGTTTATCACCACATGGAAAGGTGGGAACTTAAACACCGAGAATAAGAGGAAGTGGAACACCTACTTCCAGGGTGGTGGAGCAACTCAAAATCAAACTATTGGATAAGTTAACTTCCCTATAAGACCCAATATAAATCCTGGTTGTTTCTAATGTGGTTCCACTACCCATAAGAAGCGAGATTATATGACACCACCTTGATCTTGTCACAAATGTAATCATACGGGACACCTTTAACTTTTTTTAAAAATGCTCCAAATTCGGGTGTGGGAGATGCATCCCATGTTTTTTAGACATCCTATATTTGATGGGGTGATCTCATCAGATTAATTCTTGTCCTCAAAACTAATAAAACCAAGGAAATTTTAGGAACACCATGACTCCTCGGGTTATGTAATCTCCGTAAGGAAGTAAAGACCATAGTGGAGCAAGTAAGAAGCTTTATAGTGCCTATCAGATGATCATGGATATTCAATTTAGTCCCTTGATGGTTCGAGGTACAATTATTTTGAATTTTACCCATATGCAATATTTTTTTGATACATGTTCACCCCACTCTTTTATTTCCACTTGTGTTATTGATCATATGGGATTACATGTTGAGATGAATCCTTCTATTTTGAAATTGAAAATACCTATAGGACAATGAGAGTGTCGATCCTTTAAGTGTGAAACATGTTCTATAATAATCGATGACGCTGAGTTTTGATGGGATTTCTATGTTCTTGACATGTATACTGATGACCTGATTTTGGGAATGGATTGGTTTACATCGTTCAAGACCCAAATCAACTGTTATACTAGGAAAGTCAGTTTCACATCTCCCAATGGCATTAAATATCTCTTTAAATGAGGTTGGGACATGAAATAAAGTAGTAAATGACCTTTGGTATCAATTTTTGGGACTATGTATCATCAATTGGTAGTAATTAATTTGATATATAATGATGAAATGGGATATAGATATTTTTCATCCATCGTTGAACAATTTCCTAGTATTTTCCTTAATAATTTATATGGGTTTCTACTCGAAAGAGAAGTAGAATTTATTATTGATCTTCTACGAAGGACCAATCCTATTTCACTTTCATTTTATAGGATGGAAACAATGGAATTAGGGTCTTTGAATGTCTAGTTGGAATATTTAGAAAGAAAAGGTTTCATTTGACCAAGCACATCCCCATAGGCAGCACCAATTTTTTTTAATACGATGAATGAAACTCTTAGACTTTGTGTGGATCATCATAAGCTAAACCAAGTAATGAAAAATAATCAATATCCTCTAACATGAAATAAAAATATATTTGATCAATTTAGGGGAGAAACATAGTTCTCTGAGATTGATTTAGGATCAGGTTATCACCAACTCCGAGTTCGTAAGGTGGATATTCCAAAAACAACTTTCTAAAGTCATTATGGTCACTATGAATATATGGTTATACCCTTTGTTTTAATGAATGAACCAATTATATTTATGGAATTGATGAATCAAATATTTTAGTGGTACCTTGATTCCTTTGTAATGGTGTTCATTGATGATATCCTGGTGTACTATAGGACCAAAGCTGAGTATTATCAACACTTGACTATAGTGTTGAGTACCATGTAGGAACATAACCTTTATGATAAGATTAAAAAGTATGATTTATAAATAGAAGAGGTACATTTTCTTGGTCATATAATTTCTGAAACGAGAGTTTCCATAGATCCTAAAATGGTAGAAGCTATTATCTCTTAGAAACCACTAAAGAATATCTTTCAGATACATATATTCCTTGGCTTAATAGGATATTATTGAAGCTTCTTTCATGATTTTCACAAGTTTTCTCACCAATGAAAGCTTTGATAAGAAAAGGTATTGTTTTCCAATGGAATGAGGAGTTCCTTAAATCTTTTCAAGATTTTATGGTTTGAATTACATAAACACCTATCATTATGCTATCAAAGTTAGGATAGGGATATGTGGTTTACTATGATTCATCAAGATATAGGTTGGGTTGTGTTCTCATGTAGGGAGATCATGTGGTTTCTTATGGTTCACAATAGTTAAGTGTACATGAAAAAAAACTACCCAACACATGAGTTGGAATTGGCAGATGTAGTTCATGCTTTAAAGACTTGGTGTCATTATCTTTTTGGTGAAAAATTTATGGTCTTCTCAGATCATAAGATCTTGAAACACATTTCCTCATAAAGGGATTTGAATCTAAGGTAATGCAGAGAGATAAAATATCTATAGATATTTGACTTTGACTTGGTATATACACTAGGTAAAGGGAATTCAATGCTAGGTGCATCGATTAGATATTATTATAATCAATTGGCTAATGGGGATTTAGGTCAATGGTAGTTAATTCCAGTTATATCTAATATACATATAGACTATGCTGAGTAAGGTGATGTAGTAGTTTTCTTTCTAATTTCTCTGGTTCCTAATCTGATTGAGTGGGTTAGACATGCTCAAACATTTTATCATGAATTTCTAGATATGAGGTCAAAACTCAATGGTAGGGAGACCATTGAGTTATGGAAGCTCGATGAGAGTATAGTATTACATTTTATAGATCAGATCATGGTACCTTTGGATTATTAAGAACAAATTTTTTCCACCTACCATCATTCGATATGTGCCATTCATCCTAGAATCTAGAAGATGTATAAATGATCGAGATCAAAATTTTGGTGGGATTTTATGAAGAGGAGAGTGATGGAGTTTGTTTCGATATGACCTGTCTATCAATAGGTTAAGGTAGGGAACCGATGAATGACTAGTTTGTTGCATTATTTACTGATTCCCATGTGGAAATGGGAGAAGATAGCTATGAATTTTGTCACAAGCCTACCAAGAATAGTTATGATAAAATATTCTATATGGGTGACTATGGATCAGATCATGAAGTCGGCTCACTTTATCCTCATTCATGAATCCAATACAGTGGAATAGTTATACAAAATCTATATTCAATAAATTATAAATATTCATGGAATTCTTGTTTCAATTGTGTATGATCGAGACCCCAGGTTTACATATCGATTTTGGAAATCTTGTAAAAAGTTCTTAGAAAGTGATTAATAATGAGAATAAATTATCACCCTCAAATGGATTGACAATCTGAATGGATGGTCCAAATGTTGGAAGACATACTAGGAGATTGTGTGATGGATTTTGGAGTCACATGGGAGGAGAATATACTATTGGGGGAGTTCTCATACCATAATAGTTATCAAGTCTCAAGGTATATGGCTCCTTGAGAAGCATTTTACAGTTTCCCTTATCATTATCCACTTTGTTGGGTGAAATCATGTGAGACTTCACCTATCAAACCTGGCCTTATGTAAGAGACAATGAATAATATTCAAATGACCATAAAGAGGATAGTAATGACTCATAGTCATCAAAATTTGTATGTGGATAGTCATCAATGATCGTTATCATTTCAGGTGGCTAGTCATGTTTTCTTTATAATACACTACTAAAAAACTAGGTTTATACAGTTCTAGGGCTTTAACAACACTGGCTAAAAGCATTGTTAAAAACTTCCTTTGTGGGCGCTAAAAAAAGCGTTGTTAAAGGGGATCTTTAACAATGCTTTTTTAGAACTGTTAAAGGGGGTCTTTAACAGTTCTAAAAAAACTTTGTTAAAGGGGGCCCTTTATCAGCACTTGTAAAAAACTACTGATAAAGGTCTCCCCTTTATCAATACCATTAAAGAATCCCTAATAAAGTGGGTCCCTTTATCAGTGCTAGTAAAAAAGTGCTGATAAAGGGGGGCCTTTATAAGCATGCTTTTAATAGCACTGATATATGTTATATTTAAAAAAATTCATTAAAAATATTATATTAATATATAAATATATTTATATTGATATAAATATATTTATGTTGACATAAATATATTATATATTTTTTAAATATGTTTTAGATAAGCCTAAATAGACATTTACACTTAATATATATGATATTTAGTGAAAATGACTCATAAAATAATTCAAAAAATATTTTTATTTAATAATTTTCTAATTATTAGCTTGTAATAGTCATTTCATAAAATCTTGAAGATAAAAAAATAAAATAAATAATAAAATATCTAAAATAAGTTGAAAACGTAACTCAAACTTCAGACGACCAAAACTTTAAATCCGGGTGTCCGTTTGGGCTCTACCATATCAAATCAAAGTATGCGATGAGCTCTATGATGTATTGAAAATGTGGGGCCCTATTAACTATTTTTTAAAGGTCGAAATAGGCCCATGAGGCCTCCAAAATTGATTTTTTAGTCAGGGTACCTTAATTTTTTAACATTTGATGGACTTTAAGCCTCTTTTTAGGTGGTATTATTGTCTTTTCTCAATGGTGAATGAATTTATTTCTAGGTATTACATTCATATTGATATTATGGTTTTGAATTTTTATCATTTTTTATAATGTAATATTATTTATAACCAAATATATAATAATATAAACATATTTTTTATATATTCACACATACACATACACACGCACACAAACATATTTTATATATGTATTTAAATATATATATATATATATATATATATAAAGATATATATAAAGATATATATAAATATATGGATTAGAAAATGTAATAGAAAATACATAAATATATAGATATATCATAAAATGGAAGACAAAACAACATAGGGGAGTGGAAATGGTGTTTGGATATGAGTATGAGGTCTCGAGTTCAAAACTGGCTAGAGGCAGGGGCACATGTTGGGGGTGGAATTATCTAAATCATTGATAAAGGGGGTGGGAAGTGATGATAAAAGGTGGGGCGAGAAGTGGTTTGAATAAAAAAACTATCCCCCATTATCATCGAGGTCTTTAACAATGCCAAAAAAGCATTGTTAAAGGCCCCCTTTCTCAGCCCTAAAAAAATGTTGTTAAATGCCCCCTTTATTAGCACTAAAAAAGTGTTGATAAAGGCCCCCTTTATCATCTCTTTTTCAAGAACTTTTAAATATAACCCTTTAACATCTCTCGCATTATCATCACTTCTAAAGTGCTAATAAATCCCTTTTATTGGTGCTATTAAAGGACATATTTGTATTAGTGATATATCTAATACTAGGTCATCATAATTTTGGTAAGTAAGGAAAGTTTTCTCCCCAATACATTAGACCCTTTAAGATACCTGAATGAGTTAATGATGTGGCTTCTCTATTAGATTTACCACCAAGTTTTAGTTTAGTTCATATTGGGTTTCACGTATCTCAATTGAATAAGTACTAGCCTGATCTTGACCATGTGATTCGATGGGACCGTGTTGATCTTTAATCAAATGCCACATTGTTTCATGTTACAATATGGATTGTGGATAGGCACGAAAATCACATTAATGGGAACATAATTAGTTTGGTATGGGATTTAAGGAAGCATGGTTAGATTCAAGAAGAGACATGGTAGTGTGAAAAAGGAAATGCAAGAGCAATAGTCTGAGCACTTCTAGAACAACATCAATTTACCACTTTCTAAGGTTGTAAAGACCAATAGTGGAGAGAATGTAACACCCCTAGTGTGAGGTAAGCTATTATTTAATGGTTTTACTTTTATCCTTATAGCCATGGGATAATTAGCTGGGAGTGTTTTGTTGTGTAATAAGAGGATAAAATGGAGGTTGGGTGTTGTAATTTTTTGCACGAAAAAATCACAACATAAATTGTGGATTTAGGATGTGAATTGTACAGGGATGATATCATGAAATATTACATAGCATCGTTGGTTTTTAATAAGTCTATCTATAATGATAAAACCATTTAAATCGTGAAATTTGTTTTTCTAAAAAAATAATCAAAGGCATCATGAATTTTGGCATATGTGACCCCTTGGGGATTCAGGATGTAGATTCATAATTTACATTACAAATCTATTAGGTTTATCATGTTATTTTTCCCTCATGTGCTTAGAAATTCTCACATTTTTTCTCTTCCTCCCACTTGACTTCCAAGGAACCCTTAAGAGATTCTCAGCAATCCTTGATGTTTGGACTTTAATTTCGATGGGTCTTTGAGCATGCGATTGTATAAATCAAAGGTTGTGGTATCATTCTTTCTTCTCGTGTTGGATCTCCTTGGGTTGGTTTGAACGAAACCATATATCAGTGTTTATACCTAGATCTATGGGATTTAGATGAGTTCTTAAGTGATATTCTTGGGTTTTTTAGAGGAATAAAAGTAATAGGTGAGATAGATGGTTTCGTCTTCAATCCTTTGTGAAAATAAAAAGAATTCGAGGTAGGAGGATTCTCTCCTACTCTACTATTCTATATATTGAAGGCTTAGTTTATTAAAAAGTTTTTTCCTAGATTTTCAATGGTATCGCTATGTAATTTTGTGGAGAAAATTATTTTGGTTTCACTTTGGAAAATTAGATGGCTTTTGGAAAACACTAATTGCATATTTATTCAATATTTTATTAATCATAAATATCAAATAAATATTTATTCACAAGATAATGAATATAATATAAATTAATTTATCAAACAAATAATATTTATTTTAATATTTAGTTGTGTTTTATTAAATATAAAAAAGGTTGAGAAGACCGAATATTGGGTCTGGTGATAAATATTTATTTATTAGAATATAAAATAATATTTACCATTGCACGGGTTAGCACACACTATGAATAAAAATAATAGTAATATTATTTTACATCTCATGGTAATGTTTATATTGTCAAGGTCCTATGTAAAATTAAGAAATATTTTAACCCAATCCCTAGGCTTATAAATAGTTGGTCAAATCCATTATAGATACAATCTATTTTAGATATAAATTAGTTGTAAATAAAAATGGTTTTTAATATAAATCTTCTGTGAATATAAACCATTATATATAAAAACCACTGTATATTCAATTTATTGTAGATATAAATTGGTTTTAAATATAAACCATTGTAGATACAAGTCATTATAGAGGAAATATGTTATAGATACAAACCATTATTGATACAAACTAATATGGATACAATACATTGAAGATATAAACTATTAGACATACAATTCATTATACAAACCATCTCTCCTCCCTATATAATTATTTCCCAATGAAGAAGTTCTATAGGGTTTTCTCTCAATCTTGTGTGAATATATACCTCCTTACAACTTATCTCAAGTTATAGAGATCATGATATGATCCTTCTAGAATCAAGGGGTCATTGTAATTATTAAGGGAGTAATACAAGATGATCGTTTCCACTATATTAGCACCCATAGCACCATTTTCAATGTTCTAGGATCAAGGGAACATGTGTGGATTGGTACTAGAGATATTCTACACTTGGATACTCATACTATAATTACAAAGAAACCAAACAATGTTTGAGTTATCAACATATTCTTTGAATAAATAATATAAAGACCAAGGTAATTTCCTTCTTATAAATTAATTATAAATTTAACATGAAAATATTCCCACTTGGTTATAACATTATATGTAAAGGGTATATTTGGTTTTATTCATTGGTCATGATTCTTTTCCATGTAAATGTTGGATAATCCATTGATTCTGATAAGGGATGAGTCTATCCCTACCAAAATAGGTTATTCCACTATTCCTCGCACCATCAAGTGGTATCAGAGCAACCACATTCTATTTTCTAATTATTTATTAATTTTTGATTGTTTTACACATTTAAAGTTAGTTTCCATTTTTAGATTATTCGTTAATTAAATTGAAATTTTGATATATATCTTTATTATTATTCATTCCCACTTATATGACTAATAACATGGTACTTTATGTCCATAAAAAAATACACACCCACTCTCTTGGATTGTATTACAGATAAACAACCGAAAGGCACAAACAACATGCAGCCAACCCATACATGTCCTGTGTTTTATCTATTTACATGAAAATTTAAATTAATTAATTATTCCACTAAACCTAATCAATAAATGTTCATGTATAATTTATTGAAATTACACTCCATGTGATAGGATTTACATTATGTTAAATGTTTATTTAATTTCTGTGTAATATTTGGAACTACACTTCATGTATGATTTCCATATGATGAGTACTCTGCATGAATTAAAATAAGAACACATAGTGTCATTCACATGTGTCAAAATGTTATTAATTGATAGTACATGATGTGTAATTATGTCTCATTCCATGTACAATAAATTCCATGTGAGTTATCTATCATTACAAACACCATATTGGGTAGTTTAGAAAGGTATGCACCCTATTTCCTCTATGTACACATAATGTACTTTAATAATTTTGAAATTATTTAAAATTACAATGGATGGGAATCTCTAAGAATGTTTTAATGGATAAGTTACTTAATAAAATAATTAATTTATTAATTCACACGTAGTTTTTCTTGATAAATAATGAATGGAAATGAATACTAACAAATTATTTTAAATGCATAGTTATTGTATGGATATGAATGATAATGAGATTTGATTGACTAGGTATGTGATGGTTTCATTAAATTTAATACTATTTCATGTTTTTAATATTTATTACTAAATTAAAATGAATCCATGTGAATTATATCTCACTACTTTAATATGTAGGGTTTGTGTGTCTATGTTTAATTTTATGTACCCCCCAGAACTAATCCTTTGGTTCACCCCACTCGAGTGTGAGTCAAAAACACATGTAAATGATCTTTCCAAGTGTGTGGAGGTGGTTCAAGATGGAGTTGGGGAAAAACCATCCAAGCCGGTACACTGGCCAACAGAGGAATGCTTCAGCTCGAGAAAAAACTGGTTAAATGGAATATTTTACCCTAAGATCATAAATTGATTGATCATCTGCTCTCTAAATCAATCATCAGTATGATCATGAATAGTTCACTATTTATTTGGATGATTATTTATTTTTTTGATACTTGAATATAACCCGTACATAAATATGATGACATGAAAATGAATTATGTGTAAATAATTATCATGAATAAACATGGTCTTTATCAGGAAATATCTAGAAAAGAGTATTTTGAGATCTCCAAAGCACTCTTTATGTGAAATCTTGGTGAAGATGTGCCAGCTGGACCTCACATATTCGAAATGATTAGCTATATTTAGTGACAAGAAATTCTAGGGATTATATTACCTAATGAATTGTAAAATAATCACAATATTTTCTCATTACCTAAGAGATTATATTATTTTGTTTTTAATTATAATATGAAAAATATTGAGAATTATCTCCCATAACTCCTCACTTGTAACACCTCAAGATAGTATGAGATAGATTCTTTTTAATTTCTTTGATGTCTTGTGTTGTACGCTATACTAAGATTAGCTTGTGATATATGCAACACCATATTAGATTTCAGTATAAAAAACACAATTCTTGGATTGTGTTATACATAATTTCATGTTCTTTTGATAGAATTAATTTCACACAATACCGAGTATAAGTGATAACTAAATAATATAAACTAGTCATTATAATGGTGGGTATGAATAGTATAAACTTTCTTCTAAAAAAATTATTTAAATGAAAATATGTGAGTTGATAAAATAATAAGATCACTCTTTATGGATTTTATTCAATATAATTTTTTAAAATCATCTTATATGTTTTCTAAATATGATATAATAACAAATTCAATTTTTTGGATAAAAGAAGTATTTTTCATAAAAATACAATTTTAGCGCCTTTTGATGGTGAACCCATTTTAAATCTAGTTTTTGATAATTTTATAAGTTTTATTTGACATAATAACATTTTCCTTTAGAATTGGGACATAAAATTTTACCTTGGATTAAATTTTGGTATTTTTCTGATGAAATTCATATTTTAATGAATAGTGAAAAATACTGCATTTTAATTCAAAACTACCTTTTCATCAAATTTATTTATATAGTTAGATTATATTTTTAATTGGTTTTAATGTGTAATTGGATTATGTTTTTATAATTTAATATAATTTTGGTAATTAGAAGTAATTTCACATTTAAATTGGACATAAACACATGTCAATCTTTTGATAGTTTTTACTTCTTAAAAACCTGCTTTCTGGTTTGGACAACGGGAATTAATTTTAAATTAATTAATTAAACATATATTTTTGGAATTTTGAAAAATGGATTTCATATTTTGAATTAGTGGGTTCAAATTATGTTAATAGGTTACTTTTATTTTTTTGGATATTATGAATAGTAACTATGCTAATTTTTATTTACCATTGTTAAATGTAAACCAGGTAATTTAGGGTAACAAACAATATGATAAAGATAATATAATTACAATAAAACCTACAAAAATAATATTATATTAATTAAACTAGATAAATATCACCTAGGGGTCGTAATTGATTCATTTAATGTACTTTTTCCCTTGAAAGTAATGTAATTATAATTAAAACCAAAGAAAGTGACAACATGTCGCTCTCTTATCTCTTATAAGTATAATAATTTTAATGTAGTTATAAACTTGATAAAAATTCAAAAATAAATAGTCTCCAGAAATATAATGAAATTATATACATAATTTAAATTTATTTAGAATTTTTATATATGAAATAATTATCATTAATGATGACACAATATTGATGTAGAAATTATTTGTTTAATAGAAATATCAAATAAATGGGTTTAAAAATATTAAAAGAAATATAATATGAACTAATTAATGTGATACATGAATTTTCTAGGTTACTATGACATTTTAGGAGTGTATTAAATTTTTTTTTTGAATTTATCTTCTGTTTGGATTTTATTTAAATCCAAATAAATGAATAGTGTCAAAATTGACACTATTTATATTTTATAAACATAACATATTATTAAATTATTTAAAAATCACAAAAATATTTAAAAATTAAAAATTAAAAATTATAATTTCTAAAATTTCATAAATTATCTAATTATGTATAATTGAGAATATATAAGTAAATATTTATAACCATTTAATATTTAGAATATTATTACCACAATCAAAATTAAATAGATTAAATAAGGATAAATCAAAATGATAAGGATTAAAATAAAATCAAAACATGCCTAAATTTTATTGGTTGAGAGTATTTCTACTCATCCTCATCTTATATTATAAATAATCCACTTTAGAGGCATTTTAATTTAAAAATTAATTTATATTAATTTAATAGTTTTGGTATTTCCAAAGGTGCCCCTCCCCTCTCTTATAAAAGGGCACATATCCTTCTCTTTTAATCACACCTGTAAATCCCTTTTTCCCAGCCAATACATTCCCATATACTCTTTCAAATTCCCTGAATTCATCATATAGGACACAATTTGGGCAGAAAGTCATCCTAAAGAGACCGTTTGTGCAAATCAAAAGGTGATACTCGAAAAAGAGGTAATTGTTTTATCACCTCTTTCAAAAAAAATCTTCTTCTACTTCCAATTATTATGTTTTTTCCATACTAAAGTAATAAATAAAGTATATTATACATTATTATATTTTATTATAATTATTTGAAAACCTTATACCTCCTTTTATCCATCCTATTAGTAACAATATCACCATGCGTGTGTATGTATGACTTACCGTCTCCATGTCGCGGTGCAATTTATTATTCAAAAATAATTAATTTGGATGGGTATAATTATAATTATAATGGATTTAAATAATTCATATAACATGATAATGATTCTGTATAATTAATATACCATCCAATTCTATATCTTTTAACCATTAAGTGAATGATATCATCGCTAATGCGCATGTACGACCTATCATCTCCATGATGCGATGCGATTCATTATACATGATCTTCATTAAAACATGATTGTATACATGAATAGAATGAATAGATATGATATATATTATACTAATATCATTTTTTAAATGATATAACTATAACCAAATAAGTGGAACATGAACTTATACGACAAAACATGCCTAAGAACATAAATTAGTTAAAATTCGAATGACAAGTGACAATGAAATGATACTATCAAATGGATGATAATATGATCATATAAGATATCATAAAAATTAATATGATTCTATAATAAGTAAATAAAATTATTTTAATCATTACACAAGAGGTTCAGATACATACGAATCATATCAGACCTAAAGTAAGAGATAATTTCACAATCTCATTATTATTTGAGATTATTTACACGTAAGTATTTACTGGGGTATATTTATCATCCACATACATGTTTCCTAAATATGTAATAATATTTTTATTCTTATAAAATTTTTTAAATTCAATTTTACCAATTGGTAGTTTTTTATTAAATGGTATGAAAGGAATCTTTTGGCGTTTTTTGATATGAGGTACTTTTTGACTTTTCTAGAAAAAGTATGAGGAGAATGTTTTTTTAACTTTTATGGCATGAATGGATTTTTACATCTTCATAACTCCTTATTTCCATGAATATTCCTTTACAATATTTTAATTTTATTTTCAACTAAATTCTTTTCTTTTAAAATTTCACAGTGTTTTGAGAAAAGAAAACGTTTTTGAAGAAGAAAGGGTATTTTCCTCAAGAATTAAGTTCAAGTGTTTTATCAAAATTATTTTCCATCTAATATGATGATATTTAAATAGTTTTATGTTTATACCCCTATTATTACAATGATTTTATTGTGTTAATGATGGAATGATATTTTATATGGATTATGTTATGATGGAATGATGTTTAAGAAAACCCATTTTATTTCGTGGGTTATGCTATGATGAATGATTGATGTTTTTGTGAAACATGTAAGAATGATTTCATTATGATATGGGTGGGATCTATATCTCCCTCCAATTAATTGGGTAAATATTTATATCTCATGAGATATACATGACTATAACGACAAGTAAATCTGGTTCAGTAGTACATGGTTGGAACGACAAGTGAACTCAGTTCAGTAATGGACATTGTATACTATGATGGTCTTGGAAGCAATGCCTTATATACTATGGAAATCATATTATGTGCTTATTCTATTTCCAAAATTCCATGTTTTATTCCAATGCTATTTTCTCATGGTTCATGATTCCATTATGATTTATGCCGTATTAACTACAAATATTTATTTCATGAATCAAGATTTTGGCATATGTTAAATGTGGTATGTTTTTTTTTCAAAAGTCATGTTCATGTTTTTACATTCTTATGTTTATGTTTTGTAATATATTTTCCATGATTACCCTTACTGAGCATTTGAGCTCAACCCTTTTCATGTTTTTTGTCCTCTAGGATTTGAATAAGGTAATAAGGTAAGACGTGTCAAAAAGGGTTCTAGTTATGAAGGATAAAGCATGAGATGATGTAGATGTTTTATGAACCAACTGTTTATGTTTTCCAATTTCCAAAGACACTAAACTAATACAGTTTTTGAGAATCTATTTGTGTCATGTATTAAGTATTCTGCAAAAGTGATGTAATGTCCATGTACATCAAGCTTGGGTCTTTTCATTACTTCTTTTCACGAGGTATATAAGGTCAAAAAGGTTGAAATTTTTTTTATTATTATGGTGAGAAAGAGAAATGGAAATGTGAATGGTTAAAATTTTAATTATAAGTATAAGGCATACATAATTTCTAACTATGAGAATAATTTTCAAGGGGAAAGGAAGAGAAAAATATGTTTTCTACTTTCTATGTGGCAATAAGTTCCACTGGAAGAAAAACAACACCCAACCAATGAAGTAAGGGGAATATTTAGGTTCATTCATTATCGAGTGAAATATATCTATCTATACAAAATGGGAGTTAGATATAAGTTGTGGTGCTCACATCTGTATTCAAATTCAAGAACCATATAGATTAAAAAGAGTTTCCTGATGTGCGGTAGATCTATGAGAAACCATCAAATATAGACTTGCTATTGTGTCTATTGGATATTACCACGTCACATTTCTCATTGAAATGATCTTGTTTCTAATGAATTGTTATTATATGCCTCTAGTTTCCAAATAAGTTATTTTTGTGTCCAGTCTTGATATAGATGGTTTTATTTTCAAATTTGGGAATAAATGTAATTTATTTTACAACCATAGCATATTTTATGCTAAGGATCATATATCTAATGGTCTTTATGTGTTGGATTATAAAATCCAAGTAATTGAAATTGAAAAAAAAATTAATTTCCATGACTTATATAACACTGAACTGTGGAATCACTTCTTAGATCATGTAAATGAAAATCATTTGACCATATTTCACCTAGATGAATATTAATATTCATTTTAAATAAATACACTCCTTGTATTTAATTATTTTTTACAAGGTAAAATGACCAAAATAACATTTTTAGGGAAGGGGAAAGTTCCAGAGAGCATCTTTGATCACCTCATACAGATGTGTATGAACCATTTCCAGTTTAAGTAAGAGGTGCATACCCAAAATTCATAAATTTTACTAATTAATTTAATATATATGGATATTTATAAATATTGTGGTATAAGTCATATTTTTTTTAATAAATTTAAATATTTCAGTAATGAATTTGAGAATCAACTTGTTACTAAAATAAATTATATTTGATTGGGTAGAGCTGGAAAATATATAAACCAAGATTTTATCAACAATATTTAGGAGTTTAGGATTTTATTCTAACTAAATCCTCCATATTCACAAAAAATGGAATGGTGTATGTGAAAGGATAAATTAAACCTTTTTGGATATGGTGAGTTCGATGATGTCTCCTACAAGTCTTTTATTATCCTTTTAGATATATAAATTGTAAATTTTAGCATACACCCAAAACCATGTTCCAAAAAAGTAGCAAAAGACATTCCATGTGAAATTTGGGGTGGATGGAAATTTGTGTTGTTTAACATAAATTCATGGGGATGAAAAAAATTTGTTAAGTCATCTTCAGGTAATAACTATGCCCCCAAGGCACAATGTGTATCTTTATAGAATACCACAAGGAAACAAGGGGATATTACCTACACATACCCTCGAATTAAAATATTTTAGTAGCTATACACTCCATATTCCTCGAGAGGGAGCTCATCTATAAATAATAATAGTGGGTGAAAGATAGACATAAATGAAGTCTTGGCTTACATTATATAAGAGTTAATATAGGAATATATTCCATAAATCCCTATAGAAAAGGATGTCCTAGAGACATAAGTAATGTGTAGGAGTACAAGAGAATTAAGATAACCCGAACAATGTGGTTTTCTAGTTACAGATGATGGTTACTCATCATTAGTTGATAATAATGATCTACAAACCTAAAAAGAAGTAGTAAGTGGCATAAAAGATGCCAGATGGAAACAAAGAAAGAATTCAGAAATGGATTCAATGTAGAAAAACTCTATTTTGATTTTGGTATATCCCTTAGTGTATTTAAATCCCATTAGTTACAAAAGGGTATTCAAGAATTAACTAGAAATGGATGGAAAATTTAGTATATCTAAGGCATGATAGGTTGAAAAAGGGTATAAATAGTGTTAAGGTATTGATAACGATGAAACAATTTCACCGATATCTATGCTAAAGTCTATTAGAATTATACTTTCCATTGTATCATACCATGACTATGAAATTTGTAAAATTAATGTCAAAATAGATTTCCGTAATTGAATCCTTTAAGAAGTTGTCTATATGATGCAACCTAAAGGGTTTATGACTCCAAAGGATGAAAATAAAGTATTAAAGTTATAGAGATACCTTTATAGATTAAAGAAAACATCCAGGTCATAAAAAATTTGATTTTATAAATCCATAAAAAAATTATTTCGTAAAGAATTAATGTGATCCTTGTGTCTATAAGTAATTAAGTGGGAGTGTGTTCATTTTATTTATAGTATATGGTGATGATGTATTACTTATTGGAAACAAGACACCAATCTTACAGTTTATTAAGACATGGTTGAACCATTATTTCTCAATGAAGGAATTAGGTGAAGTAACCTACATTGCATGAATACAGATCTAATGTGATAAATCTAAGTGGCTGCATGGACAATGTTAATTTGCGCACATTGAAAAAATTCTGAAGAGATTATGTGTAAAATAAACCACAAATGGATGGTTTCCAATATCACATGACATTCTTCTTTCCAAGAAAGTGTGTTCTCTAACACATGAAGAGAGATAAAGAATGAAAATTATATCATATTCATCTAAAATATGGTCATTTATGTATTCCATGTTATGTACTAGTATTTATGATTCCTATGCTCTTAGAATGGTTGTAAGATATTAAAAATATCTAGGTATCCACCATTGGATGGCAGTCAAAACTGTCCTAAATTATTTCTGATATACTTAGTATATATTCCTAGTGTATGGAGAAGATGAGGACCTAGTCATCAAGGTATGAACATATGGTAGATTTTTGATATATCAAGATAATATATAATTATTGTTAGGTTACACCATCTATAAAGACTTGACATTAATTAATCCAAAAATTAAAACATTAGAAAATAATTCACTGTATTTCATTTTGATAATCTTTTCAAGTTTAGAGTTTTAAAAAATTAGTTCATAACTCTTGATTAATAAACCCATAAATTACAAGTTGAAAACTTCCTTTTAGTATCCATTTTTTTCTACAATACATGACTTTTAAAATAAAACAAGTTTTCTTTCGTGAAAAAACATTTTGATTTTTAACTTGACTTCTTCTTTGTTTCTACTCATCCTTAAACCCGGTGAATTTTCTTTAAAAACATGAGATGAGTATAAAAATATCAATAAAGTATATAAATAGAAGAAAAAAGAAACGTATTATTCTATTTTAAAATCAATATATTGTAAAATAGATTTTTCTATTAGCATATTAAACTTTGAAATCAAATAATAATTTACTAAAACATGAAATCAGCTTTACTTCCCAAAGTTTTTTACAAGAGACTTTATAAGAAAACATATAAGAAAAATCATAATCATGAGGGTTTATTAGAAAACATGAGAAACCATTAAAAAATTTCTTAAAAATATACCTTTTTACCCTAAAAGGGCATAATAATTCCTTTAAAATAAAATATCATTAGCGTACCTTTTGAAATCAAATGATTTCCATGAAAACTCATTAGTAAGAATAGAAAAATCATGTAAACTCCTTAGGAAATCATCTTCATATAACCACTACAATAACCCTTACAAGTTTAATAACCAATATGGTTAAATTATAATATAATTCTCCAGAGACCATAATCATTACCTAATGTATTGGAGAGCTACATCCGTCTTACCCATTATCATGAGATATATCGAGCTCACCTATCATTATAAAAAATTTAGAAGGACCATAACATGTAAAAAACACATAAAATCTTTCATTTATATCATAAAACTCATAAAAATATACTTTTGAACCCATAATATTTTTTTTGTATATCAATATACCCCTTTCCATCAAAACCCAATTTTCAAAACTGAAATTCCTAGAACAAATGGAAGGAGGGTTTTTATTTGAATAAAACATGGATGATTATAAAGGAATAAAAATATTAAATACATTTTTGGTGGTAGAAAAATATTTTGATGTCATATATATTAAAATAAAATATTCCTCTATCCTTTTTGTAAAGAAAGTCAAAACATTCTGTATAAAATATGTTAAAAGATTGCTTTGGAAAACCTTTGAAATAAATTCAAAAGAGACATAAAATGTCCTTTATAATTCATCTATGTCCATATAAATATATCAATAAAATAATTTTAAGAATATGGACATCGAATATAAATGTTTAGAAAATAAATCCTTAAAAAATTTAAAATGAGGTTTTAAAGTAAAGTGTCTCTTACCTTGAGCTCAACTCGTCATGTACATTCATTAACATCCTCTTCTTCAGAAAACCTCCTTTGATTTACGCTTTAATCCCACTAAGGTTGGTATTATTATCGAAGTAATATGTATATAATGTGGTTAGGGATGTTAGAAAGTGGTTTGGGTAGGTCTTGGCTGAACCAAATGGATGTTGAAGTGTGTATAAGAGAGGAGATGGGGTGCCATTTATAAACGAGGGGAGGTGCATTCTTGGAATTTCTTAAAGTATTAAATTAATAAAAATTAATTTTAATAGAAAAATGAATTCAAATTGATATAATTATAATATAGGATAAGTATGAGTTGAAATAATCTCATAAAATAACATTTGGACAAGTTTAGGTGATATTTTCACCCATATCTCTTTGTTTTGACCCCTCATTAACCCTTTTGACAAATACCATAATATCAATGTTTTTTTTACTATTTAGAGGTCAAGAAAGTTACTATAAATGTAAAAGTAACCCATAAATATACTATGGTTGATATTTTAAATCATATATAATTTAATTGGATGAAGATATAATTTTTATGAATTTTAAATTATTTAATAAAATATTATTTATTATAAAATATCATTTATGTCAAATTTAAAAATACATGAAATATTATAATATAATACATGTTTAACTCATGTATAATTGTTCAAAAATCACATGTATTAGAAGATAAAGTGGATATGGTTGTAATATAATTACCCAATCAATTTTAGATAGGTTTAGATATCATTTTAAACCTTATATTTTGGTTTAACCCTTTGGTTAACAAATTTTAACCCTAACCATGGTAATGAATTTTTTAATATTAAATGATTATAATTTTACTTATAATGTGAAAATTGGATCATAAATTTATAACTTACGACATTTTATACCATTTATAATCCGAATTTTTCTCTTTAAATATTTTAATGATTGTTAAATAATTTAATAAAATATTATTTAACATAAAATATCATTAATGTCGTTTTTGACTCTATTCAAAAAAATTGACTTTGAAAACAACAATACAAAAATAAATTTAGAATATAATACATTTAAGAATAAATAATGAATTATTATTAACTTTAGAATTTGTGTTACATCATAAGTCATCAAAAAAATATTATTTTTTATTTTTTAAAAATCGTTTACTTTGATTTTTCTACTGCTTGCATAAGCACTATATTCGCATTGTGTAAAAACTTATGGTAATTATTTCATCAATAAAAATTTAATAAAATTAACATGATAAAAAAATACTTTAACTTTCAAAATATCCATTTATAACAGAACATAATTTGTTTTTATCCATTTAAAAAATATTAAAATTATTAAAAGGAAGAGGGTGATATTTTTTACTTTATTCTTTACTTAGAATATTATAAAGGTAAATATCAAAGATGAATGGAAAAAAGGTTATATTTTAGAATTTTGGATTATTATTGATGAAATAGACTCATCCAATGAAATTAAGGCAAGTGTTTGAATGAAATTTAATCCTTATCACATTAGTTTTAACCATAATTAACCCATTTTACCTTTATAGTGACAATAAAAATTTACTATGGTTTCTATTTTTCATGAACCCATCTCTCTAAAGATATCCCCTTGGACCAAAAATAAAGGAAGAGAGATAATTACCCACTAGTCCCACCTCCAGTATCCCTTGGGTTGATGATTAACATTGAGGGTATAGAAATCTCATAAATGAGAGGCATTACCCTCTATAATAATATGATCATGTGACAAGATAAATCAAATGCAAGCAACTCCATGACATAATATATAAAAGAAAACCAAAACCATCCCATAATTCATGCATGAATATAAAGTATCCAAATAAATACCCAAAGGAAAATATAAGGTAACAACGCAACAACAGTCCAAAGGTCTGAGCTAGTAATGTCCAACACAATCCACATACTACTCCTGAAAATTGAAAAATAGTTTGTATATGCATAGAGTGAGAATAAAATTATACTTAGTAGTGGTATACCAGAGTCTCTCATGCACATGTGAAAAGAGTATACTAGTGAACCCATGATAAAATGGAAGAACCAGCAACACCAAACAGGTCAACTATCTAATCTCATTCTCGCAAAGGCACACTCACCAAATAACTCATCCAAGTATAATAACATAATAAGAAGTAAATTGATAAAAAGGGTACCTCACACACTACTACAAAACATGCCTTTAACAGTGCGGACTTTATCAGTGCATTTTTTTAGCATTGATAAAGACAACCTTTATCAGCGCATTTTTTTAGCTCTGATAAAGAGTGTCCTTTATCAGCACTTTATGTTAAGCACTGATAAAGGAAACCCTTTATCATCACTTTATTTTTAACACCCATAAAGGAATACTTTATCCAGGATTTTTAATGCTGATAATATTAAAAATAAAATGAAATAATTAAATAGATAAAAAGTAAAAAATATTTTATTAGAATAATATTATAATTTTTATTAATTAAATAATTATGGATAAAAATGAATAAATTGACTATACTATATATAAATTATAAATAGTATATATTGAATATATAGATATATATATGAATGTATATAAATATTAGTAATATAATACAAAATATTATTTATTCTTTACATTAAATTGTAATATACTTAGTGAATAATGGTTTATAATTAAAATTTAATATGAATTAAAAATACTGACTAATTTCATTGAGTAATGGATATAATTGAATGTCGTTTGATTTTTCAATTTAACTTAGATCAAATGTATGTATTATATTGATTTCTCATATACAAAATTAATTCATTTTTATATACATATGCACACATATGAATATTTTTTTGGTAATGTAATCAATTTATATTATTTATTATATATATATATATATATTTAGTATGTTTTAATATTTTAAATATATATTCATCTTTATTTTAATATATATCTATTTTTTAATTATTTATATTAATCAAATTTATCCAAATTTTCAATATTGTAATAATTTTTAATTAATCAATTTTACTCATTTGTAATATGCATTCACTTAAGATTAAATATTCATTAATAATGTTAAAAATACATTTGTAAAAAATATTTATAAATAAATATATTTATAAATGTATATTTACTATTTTTATAAATTTATAATTGTTAATAAATAAATAATATTGGTTTAAAAAGTATTTATATAATTATAAATAAATAATTAGAAAATTATAATAAATTTATTTAAATAATGAATATATTTTCTATATATATAATTATATAAATATATATAATAATATAAATATTATTTTTTAAAAAATTATTTACATAATTATAAATAAATAATTATATATTCAAATAATTATAAAAAAATCATTTTATAAAAAGTATTATTTTAAGTATTATAATTATATATAATAATTATCCTTTTTTTAAATTATTATTTAATAAAACGTATTATAAGTATTTATGAGCATTTTTTTAGTGCTGATAAATCGCAATCTTTATTAGCGCTAAAAATTGTGCTGATAAAGATTTATTTTATCATCACTTATTAACTTAGCACTGATAAAATGTATCTTTATCAGTGTTTTTTTGGAAGTTCTAATAAAAGTGTCTCGGTCTATTTTAAGAAACCTAACCATCACGAACCGATTTGCGATATCTGAAGCTGTCTATGGAAGCGACCAATTGTCGACACTCCTCATTGTCAAATCCAAGATCAAATCTAGGCATGAATCAAGGCTCCAACTATTCCAAGGCTCGAATCTAAGGCTCAAGTGATTCAAGGGTGGAACAAAACCAAAGCTCAAAAGAAATCTAGTTTTTTTGATATCTTTAATCTCCCTTGGTTATCCACTGAACCTTATCATCCCAAATTTGTGTATCCCAACAAGTTCAGTTGCACTATCCAATAATAAAACAACTCAAAATTCATTATTTTTTCTTTTGAATTAGTTCTAATCTTCTTGAAGAAGCCTCTACTATTTAGATTAAAACAAAGTAGAAAATATTAACACTTACAATAAATATTTGTGTCTAGTTTGATCCCTATATAATTTTCTTCTTTGTTTCTATTTTTAAACATTAATGAAAAACAAAAATGCATATAATTGGACCTAATAATAGCTTCCTCGGCAAGCCGTATGCTGAATGAAGGAATAAAATATAATCCATTATTTTTTATCAGTAGGCTATACATTGGAGTCTTTATCAATGGTTTTAATTGTCCATCATCATTCTTTTAAGCACTACATGTGCTACTTTCATCTTATTGGTACACTGCACACAAATATCAGTGAGTGAGAGTGAGTTTTTCTGCCTAGAAGAAGAAGAAGAAGAAATATTCTTCAATCAAGTAAGGGAGATTGTCTATTTTATTTTTATGTTCATATAATAATAGTAATGTAATTTATTTTTATCCTAAGGATTTATTTTTAAGATGATATGTTTTTTAGAATTACAATATTTGAAATAGATTAATTGTTTATTTATTTTAACATGATTTATTTTTTCGTACAAAATTTATTTTCATATGTCAAATATTTATTCTAATAATTTTTCTTTCTAAAATTTATATTTCATTCGAATTATAATAGTTATATTTGATTAGTTATTTATTCATATTATGTTATTGAAAGTGACTATTTTTACATTATGTAAATACTAATATTTTTTATCTAGGAGTTACCCTTGAACACTATCCATTCATTATTTTGAGCCACTTTTCCATAGTCAATGATTTTATTACTGAACACCCAGTTGGTTCTGATAACATTTCTATCTTACATCCTTAAAAAGAAATTCCCATGTCACATTGTTCTCATTCAGATCAAGCTTCTCAAGCATAGATTTTATCCATTTATAATCCTTGTCTGCCACTACAAATGATTTAGGCTCTACTTGGAAAAAAATGAGGTTATTAGTAGAGTCTTACTCCATTGATTTTTCACCAAAAATTTCTGATCACCAATGGAATTTTATTCATTGAATTCATCCTTTCTTGTATTTATTATAGTTGATAAAAAATATAGTCATATTTGAAATGATAACCCACTCATTAATACTTCTTAAAAATCACTTCATTTTTTTCCTCACACTTCTAATAAACACTATATATGTTTTAATTTAATCCATATAAAATAATCTTATTCTTTAACATTTCCTTTTGGTTCCACCCTTAGTAACCTGTGATTACTATCCATGTAATTCTCATAAATGGGATGCATTACCCCTTTTAGAGAACACAATGGAGTATAACTATCATCCTCATCATTTTCATCTCCGGAACAATTATTATTTCAATTTGTTAGTTGGGACTCATCCCCCATCTCTTTTATATTGATTTTACTACTCTGAGTAGTAGTCCTCATATGTATGACTATTGAATTGTGTATTTCAAGCAACATTGGTGTATGTCCATAAGAGATGAAGTATGAGTGCCAAAAAACAAAATGAAATGATAACTGTTTAGAAGATGAGATGATGAGGATGAAAATTGTCTATAACTTTCACCTTTGGATGAATTCAGTGGATAACACCTACCATAGTGGGGTAATTATTTTCTTAAATTCAATTATTTATTTTATTTAAATAATACTAAAATTATTTAAAATAATCAAATTATGTGTTTCCCTTATTAGAATTATCTATATCTTTCACCTTTTATGATGAATATCTTATGTGTATTTATTTATTTATTATAAAAAATGAATATTTTATGAACCCAATAGGATATATTACTTTCTCTCAGATGATTCAAAACATCAATCTAATGTATATTACTTTATCCTCATCATCCTCACTCATTGATTGATTTTTTGGTGAGATCTATTTTCATTTTTTATCATCATTCTTGATTTACCATCGATATATCCCTTTGGTCAACAATGCTTGCATATTAAAATAATTATCTATATAATTAATGTATTGTTTTATATTTATGTTTAATTTATTTCTTTTTCGTATTACTCATATAATAATTTTTTTCTTGTACAAGTGGATTCTTTTGTTCAAGTTAGGGTGGTTTGTTCAAAGTTTCTCATGATCATGAGGGATTGGGCTTCGAGCCTGCAACTGAGAAAATGAAAATAAGGAAATGTTTCAAGAATGCATACAACCATCAGGAAAAGGTGAATTCCTACTACTTATAAGATTAATTTTTCATCATTTTATCTACTAGTTGTAAGTTAGTTTCCTTATCATTTTTATACAATACTTATTTAGTTATTTTCATATATATTTTGGGAATTCATATTTTTTTCAACTATCTGCAACAAACCACAAAAGAGATAAAATTATTGTTTATGCCAATGTAATGACATTTTCAATTTTCATTGTCTTTATTTGTCAGACTGCCAACATTGCATATTGATCTAATATTTTTATCTAAGAAAACATTATTATTGTTGAAATCCAGAAGAGTATAGGAAGATCATGTGCTCATTGTGGTGACTTCTTATGATATAATGGGCACATGAGCTTCCTCTTCTCTTCTGACATTCAACAACGAGAAAGGTTTTTCAGTTAAGAACATCAAGTCAATATGCTGTTTTGGAGGTTTAACATAGAAAGATGATGGAAACGTGGTAATATTGACAGTTAGGATTTTTTTGAGACTTTGGGATGTGTATAAATCAACCACACATCAATCCAACAAATAGTGTGACTGGTATGACTCCAAGTGCTTCTTTTAATTTTAAATTGACATTAATTTTAGTAAAAAGAACAACTGAAATACTCAAAAATGAAAAAAATATTCCAATTATTTTTATAATTTAGGTCAATGATAAAAAATTCATTTAGGATGTGTAGGAATCAACCATGCCTTAATTCTATTCATGGTGTAGCCATTATGACACAATGTGTTCGTTATTAGTTTAAAATCGGCAGTTTTGTTCAAAAAATTCACTCACTGAACAAAAAATAAAACACTCTTATTTTCTTGATAATTTTGTAAATTGATTCATAATTCATTTTTGATGTGTTGTAATTAGTCTCATGTCAAATTGATACATGATGTGATTGGTATGGGTCAAAGTGCATGTTTCTAGTTTAAAATGACATTTTAGTAAAAAAACAAGTGAAATACTCAAAAATAAGAAAACACATTTATATTCTTTTGATACATTAGTAAAATAATCGAAAAGTCATTTATGATGTGTAGGAATCATCCACTCCTCAATCCGATACACAGTGTGACCGGTATGACTCAAAGTGTGTCTTTTTATTTAAAATTGACATCAATTTTAGTAAAAAGGAAAATTGACCTACCCAAGACCAAGAAAATTCATTTTTCTTGATTTAATAATTTAGGAAAATTATCTATAAGTCATTTTTGATCTATATGAATTAGAATCACCTCAAGCTGATACATGATGTGCCCAGTATGGCTTAATGTGTCGGTTATCAGTTTAAAATTGACAGTTTAGTTCAACAAATTTCACTCACTGAAAACCAATCAAACATACTCATATTTTTTTGATAATTTAAAAAATTGATTCATAATTCATTTTTGACATTTAGGAATTGTTCTCACATCAAAACGATACACGATATGATCGATATGAGTCAAAGTGTATGTTTCTAGTTTAAAATGAAATTTTAGTAAAAAAAAAGTGATGTAATCAAATCCATGTAAAACAATTTGTATTATTTTGATATTTTATTAAAATTATCCATAAGAAATCTGGTATGTGTAGGAATTATCCGCACCTCAATCTGACCCATGGTGTGACTGGTACGACTCTAAGTGTGTCTTTTTATTTAAAATTGACATCAATTTTAGTAAAAAGGACAACTGACCTACTCAAATATAAGAAAACACATTCATATTATTTTAATACTTTAGTAAAATGGTCCATAATTTATTTTTGATATGTAGTAATTAGCCTCACCTCAATCCGATGTACAGTGTGATCAGTATGACTCTAAGTGCATCTTTTTATTTAAAACTGACATCAATATTAGTAAAAAGGACAACCAACCTACTCAAAACTGAGAAAAAACATTAGTATTGTTTATATACTTTAGAAAAAATATCCATATTTCATTTTTTACATCTATTAATCAGCCTCATCTCAATCTGACACATGGTGTGACCGGTATGACTCAAAGTGTGTCTTTTTATTTAAAATTGACGCCAATTTTAGTAAGAAGGACAATTGACCTACTCAAAACTGAGAAAAATAATTTGTATTGTTTCAATAATTTATTTAAACTATCCATAAGTCATTTTTTATGTGTAGTAATTAGCCTCACCTCAACATGATACACGATGTTCCCGGTATGATTCAATGTGTCCGTTATCAGTTTAAAATCAATAGTTTAGTTCAAAAATGTCACTCACTTAAAATAGATAAAAAATGATTTGAATTTATTAATAATTTAGGAAATTGATAATAATTCATTTATGATGTTTAGAAATTGGTCTTGCATCAAACTTATACACAATGTGATCGGTATGATCCAAAGTGTGTGTTTCTAGTTTAAAATGACATTTTAATAAAGAAGACAAGTGACATACTCAAAATTGAGTAAATGAATTCAAATTATTTTGATACCTTATTAAAATTATCTATAATCCTTTGGGACATGTAGAAATTATCCTAACCTCAATACGATTCATGGTGTGATCATTATGACTCCAAGTGTGTCTTTTTATTTAAAATTGACATCAATTTTAGTAAAAAGGACAATTGACCTACTCAAAACCGAGAAAAAATTCAGATTGTTTTGTTACTTTAGAAAAATGATCCATAAGTCATTTATTTAATTTTTGAATCATACTCACCTCAATCCAATACATGATATGTCTATTATGACTCAATGTGTTAGTTATCAGTTTAAAATCAACATTTTAGTTCAAAAAGTGTCACTCGCTAAAAACTGATCAAACACGCTTGTATTGTCTTTATAATTTATTAAAATGATTCATAAGTCATTTTTGATGTGTATGAATCAGTATCACTTCAAACTGACACATGATGTGACCGTTATGAGTCAAAGTACATGTTTCCAATTTAAAATGACATTATAGTAAAAAAGAAAAGCGACATACTCAAAACCAAGAAAACAAATTTGAATTATTCTGATACTTTATAGAAATGATCTATAAGTCATTTGAGATGTTTAAGAATCAGTTTTACCTCAATACGTTGCATGGTGTGACCAGTATAACTCCAAGTGCGTCTTTTTAATATATAAGTGTCATTTTAGTTTAAAATGCACATCACATCGCCAAAATCGAGAAAACAAGCCTAAATTGTTTTCTCATCATTTTATCTACTATTACTTAATTAATTTCATTATCATTTTTATCTTATAATTATTTATTTGATTTTCACAAAGATAATTCTTGAATATGAACAAGAAATGGTGTGACATGAAATAATTAACCGCAACTCAATCTGATACACAAAGTTCCTTGTATGACTCAAAGTTTAGTTTAAAATTAACACTTTATGTTAATTTAATTCTTTATATTATTACTAACATAAAAATTGTTTTCTTATACATGTGATTTTTTGATCGAGTAGGGGTTAGGATCAAAAGACAAAGGAAAAATATTGTTTTTGAATGTGTGTAATAATTTTTACTTATGTAATTATATAAACCAATGTTTGAAATATCTATAATATAGTGTTTTTTCTTGTATTTGTGTTGTAAAATTTAATTGATTTAAATTTTTTACTTGTACTTGATTTTTCGGATTTCACGGTGTTTTTGGTGTTGCGGTATACTGTTATAGCGCACTGCATTGGTGCAACAGTGTGTTATTATAGCACACTGTAGTATGCCCCTTTATCATCTCTTATAGAAGCATTGATAAAATGGTCCTTTATCAGTGCTTAAAAATGTGCTGATAAATGTGTCAATTATAAGCGCTTAAAAAACACTAATAAAGATTTCATTTATCAGCTCTTTTAAAAGTTATTATAACAGATCTCTTTACCATTGCTCTGTTAGCATTGATAAAAGACTAGGGATTTTAATATCGTTCTAGTAGTCAGTACTTCTCTAGCATTGATAAAGGCCATTTTTAGTGATATTAAAGGCCTATTTTTGTAGTAATGACTTCACTTTCCCCACTAATTTTCCACCCTCACACCCCAACTTCGTATGTCTTTGTTCTCTCATATCTTCCATATATCACATCATGCCAAGCACCCCACATGAAACTGGCCATCACATCATATCTCACCCAAAGATACCTGAGACATCACATCACAACCATCATATCATATCTTTCTTGAAGACACTTGGGACATCAGATCACATCACATCTCAACAGTACACTTTTGACTTATGGATATCACAACCTGTACATGTCAACATTGCCTGGAAGAGAGAGCAAGAAAGTGTGGGTACCCAATCATCTGTCCTCACCACTTGGATGTTGGAAAAAACACCCCAAAAAATATCTGGTTGTTGGTGTTGGAGTTTGTGTCTTGGAACCAATTGATTGTAATTTAATTACATGAATATTTAATGTATTTAAATATTAAACATATTATTATATATTTTTCATTTTTCTACATGACTATAATGTAATAATGTCCTAGAGTATTTGTCACATTAATAAGGTCATAGTAGTTCCCCGCTATGATGAGAACCTTGAAGTGCTATGAAAATATTCTTAAATGTAGTTTTTCAATTGGATGACATACTATGATGGGATAAAAAGTATACAGACCACCAAGTGTGAGTACTCATAACCAGATGATACTTCTTCTCATGAAGTTATCACTTGGTAATCTCCCTGACGGGAGATTATGAGAATAGACCCACCGGTAAGAATTCTGCATGTTTTGGTATCATCGAATATTCCTATCTGTGAGTATGTGTAATGATCCTTAGAATTTAATATTATCACTAATACATATTGTGACTCACACAGATAGAATTTCTGATGAAAACTGTAAGGCCATATTTTGGTAGCAAGTAGGGTGCATTGGGTGCATCAAGAATTACATGTTATTAATGGATAATTCAAAAAAGGATTTTTCCCTTGCATTTATGGAAGTTGATATCTCGACCCTTTGATTAAAATAAAACTGTCTCCCTAAATTCCATGGCCATGGTGTAACAATGAGTTTATTTCAGGTAGTCAAAGAATGACATATCAAGCATATAGGTTGATGACACTTTCATGAAACCTTCTTGATGAGATATTGTGACAAAGGGATTATATTATATAGTGATCATTCGTATGTGGATGTTGTCATTATGAATTTAAGTTCTTTATCTTAGGATCTTCGACTCTTTGATAGAAAGTAATCTTGGACTTTAGTCAAGCCCACCTAATGCAAACGAGAAAGAATCTTAGAGGGTCACACACTAAGTGTTTCTGGTGGTCTAGATTAAATTATATTTTAATTTGATTAATGTAAAAAATATTATTCTCAAGATTGAGGAATAATTTTTTTCAAGTTAAAATGATTTCATAAATTAAATAAATATCTATTCACCAGATTGTGAATAAAATATATTTATTTATTTTATTGAACATTTAATAAATATTTATTTACTATTTTGTAAATAAGAATATTTATTTAAGAGAATAAAATATTTTTTTCAGATGTTCAATGAATGGAAGAGGATGTCCAATAGACCAAGACCATGTCCATTGATAAATTAATTATTTACAAGTTGGTAAATAATTTTTATCCAATTGGATCAAGAAATAATAAAAATACTATTATCATTATGTGGCACGATATTTCATTTATGGTTTTGTTTTGTAAAAGTTGGCTCACCAAAAATAATGGCGTTGTTATTTTTATTATGTGTCATGGGTTGTTTCTAATAGTTATAATTGCATTTAATTGTTGTTTTTCAATTAAATATTGTAACTAAAACCCCCTGTCGATTAATAAGCAGGTACTTCTATTATGTCGAACCCTGGTGAATTGAGAATTGTTGATCTAAACATTTTCTCTCTTGACTCTTCTCATCCCTCCCTCTCAAGAATGAGAAAATTTCTTCAGGATTGGAGAACGAGCGATCAAGAACGATTGATGCAATACATTCGCTTCACCATGCTAGAACCTGGAGAACGAGTGGTGTTGTTCGGAGACTGTTGGAGCATGTGTGGATCACCGGAAGAGAGATTCTACCTTGTATCCTTATGAGCGCAATGAAGACAATCTGGAAGGGTCATTCTGGATGATAAACGATCATCAATGAAGAAAGTACCAAAGACCCAGGTATTTAATTTCTTCAAAAATTAATAAATTAATTATAAACATGATGTGAAAGATCCTCTTTCTTGGATTCAGTGTTATTTTTCTATTTGTCTAATTATTTGATTCTAATCCATGGATATTGGCATTTGTTGTTATATTGATCCTAGATTGGTCATCGATTATGGAAAAAGAAAATTTGGGCCCACCAACCACCATGCTTCTGCTGCGTCTGGATCCTACAAGTGGTATAAGAGTGGGTTCATAATCATTTATAATTATTTAAATAATATGTTGATGATTTAATCTTTAATAATTTAGTTTGTCAATTCATGTTTATTCATTCTTGTAATCTAAATTTAGAGATATGTTCTTCGTCTTTTTGTTTCTCACATATCTAAAAGAAACAAATATTTTTTTAATTAAAATTAAATCAAGGATCTGATTAGTAGGTGCTGATGATTATTTCTAGGTAACACGAAAATACACACCATGTATTTAGAGTTACATGCCATGTAATCTGCCATACACATCGTGTAATCTGGATTACACACCATTTAGTCGTGTTCATTGCATGGGGAGTAATTCAAAAATTACTTAACTTGTGGGAATTAATGACACGTGGTATAGTTAATTCTTACACCCCATGTTAGCCAAGAAAAACCGGCACATGATTAGCCAGATTACACATTGTGTGGCCCACTAGACATGGCGTGTAGTCCCTTTGGGTCAAGGGCCAAACCGTGTATCTCATACATGGATAAGCTAAATAGTAACCATGTAACCTAGAGACAACACAGAGTGTGTCCCACTGGACATGTAGTGTACTCTATAATTTCCTTAGTACACCTCACAAGCCAAGTCTCTTGGCATGTACTTCAGATAAGATGGTGAAGGCAGTACATGCCATATAGTCAGAACTACACACTGTGTACTTTACCAAATCACACAAGAATTAAAACTTTAATATTTGTGTAATGTTCATAATTACATATCATGTATATTCAAATGAGTGTTCAATGTGTTACCTCCAATGTTATGGATGAGAATGTCAGGGAAATTTAGAAAAGGATTAAGATATAAGGATTTATTAATTAAAGATAATAATTAATTTATTCAAGCACGATTTATCTTAATAACAAAGATTAAATAATTGAATTCTAGTTTTATTAAATGTGCAATTCATTGCATGTATGTGGACGATCATGAGATAGATGAGGCCTTTATATGTGATTGGTTTCCTTTTAATTTATTTTAAATTAAATTGTTGGTATGCATGCCATCTCTCCTCATTAATATGTAGGTCCTACATACCCATGGTTTCTTTTATGTAAACCCCCTTTTTACCCCTCACCTGTGTGTGAGTTGAAAAGCATATATAATGTTGATGAATCCATTTATGGATTAAAGCCAACATCTAGGTCATGGAACATTAATTTTGATGAATCCATAATGGAATTTGGTTTTATAAAGAACAAATGTGAGCCTTGTGTCTACAAATAGTTTAGTGGGAGTGTAGTCATTTATCCTAATAGTATATGTTGATGACATATTACTTATTGGAAAAACATAACAGTATTACAGCCTGTTAAGTCATGGTTGAATAAATTCTTTTCCATAATGGACATGGATGCGGAAACATATATTCTTGGGATCAAGAAACATCATGATAGATCCAAGAGATTGTTGGGCCTAAGTCAAAGTATATATATTGACAAGATAATAAAGAGATTTAGTATGGAACAATCCAAGAGGGGATTGTTGCCAGTGTCACATTGTAACATCCCAAGTTTTTCTAAAAATAAATTGAAAATGCTTGAAGTTTTGTTTAAGGGATATATTTATAAGTATCCTTTAAACATAATTATATTTCTTCTATGTTTTGAATTTCAAGAAACTGGCATCTACAATTGTGTTCAGTATATTATTTAGAGTTTGATGAAACAAACTTGTTTTTTGGTGAATAGTAACATACCCTTATGAATAGTAATATGAATAGTAATATAACCTCATGAATAGTAAATAATAATATTATTTTATTTTCCCAATGCAATAGGATAATGGGATCTTAATTAATTTTCCAATGTCACATAAAACTAATTGCACTTTAATATTGTTATTTTTCGAATTACCTGTGATATTTTTTAAAAATTAAATTAATAATATTTAGAAATTATATTTGAAAAATGGAGTTCGTTTTTGAATTATACACATCGAAAAATGGTTGGGGTAAATTTTTGGTATTTTTCTAAAACTCTTGAATTTTCGGTGAATAGTGAAATACGATAAAATACTATTTAATCAATTTATCAGTAAAAATGCACTATTTATGACATCATAAGTGATGCATGGCCCCATGCTTTTAACTCACATTATATTATCACTATTTAGGGCCACTTTATTTGAGATTATTCATAGTGTTGATAAAAATATTATAATAATGATTAAAATAATCTAAAATACCTCCCCTCCTCCACTATAAATACCTCCCTCACTCCCCTCTTCCTCCCACACCTATCAAGCCTTGGAAATTGTCTAATTTCTGCAAAATTCCCTCCCAAATCTTCTTATCTACGTTCAAGAGCTTCTGGTCTCACCAAAAGACCAAAATGAAAGCCCTTAAGAAGGATCTCAAGGAGAAGAGATCAAGAGGTAAACAACCTCTTTTATTTTCTTTCTTTTCATTCATTTTTTGTTATTCTCTTCCATTACCAGTGTCTTTTGTTGGTAAATTTCATTAAACATTCCCCCTTACTGTCCAAATTTTTTATGAATGATGAGATATTCCATTCCACTCATCAATATTTTTTTTATGAAATTTTAAGAGACACCGTTAGGCTGCTGAATTTTCGTGAGACATTTCTCATGATTTTCTTTTATTTCATGATTCGTTTTTATTCTTTCCTCACTCCCTCTTATACAAGAGGCATGAAATATCCAGAATCATGTATATTCATTATTTTTTCATGTTTATGGAAAATTCCTCATCAGTATTCTTCTCCTCTTCCACTTATTTAAATAATAAAAAAACATTGTCCATTTGTGTCGAATTATCGACATCGTGGATGATGTATTTTCCATTTCCATTAATTCTTTCAAGTATGGTCATGAAACCATTTATATGGTTTAACCAGGATATTATATATGTTTTATGACTCATATAAGGTTCTGGAATTCTTTTTAACTCATGTTTAAAATTTAAAAGACAAAAAGAGGTAGTTATTATCAAAGAACCACTTAAATGATCTAAACGAACATCATTAATGTTTTATCTAATGAATCATCCTCATATAAAGAATCAAAGTGATAAATGGTATAAATTATGGTGATGGAAATATGTAAATACTAATCCATCCCAATTCTGGAGTATCACTTCCAATCAACAAGAACGTTTCATCATGAACCGATCGTGGAAATCACAAAAGAACTCACCCAAAATAATGCAAGGAACAAAATACTAACAATTAAGGTGTGAAATAAGTTTATTAAATGACCATATAAGATGTTATAAACATAAAAATGTTTCTGTAAAATACTAATAACACTATTTTCACCATTATACAGGAGGTTTTAACAAGTTTGAAGTAAGACAAGCTTAAGGTAAGGGAATTCTTAACCCGATTTCCATTATTTGGGTTAACCATCTAATTTAATATTTATGGGATATTTAAATTGTTTGTGTGATGGATTCTATTTATATTATTTTTCATTATGTGTATTTATAGAGTATATACATATTCCATCCACTCTATTCAGTCTCACTTCAAGTATATGATGTTTATAAGGGACTTTTCTTCTAAAACCCTCTTTTAAAATTCTGTTTTACAAGATTCAAAAGAAATGTTTTTATGATATTATTTATGTTGTATGATTATGTTTTGGTTATTGGGCATTGTTTATTATGAAGGGTGGGACCTATATTTCCCTCCAATTCATTGGGTATGAGTAATTTGGAGGTCGGCCGTATGGTTACTCCATATGTAACTCCGATGGTTACAAAAAGTATGGGAGCCATGATGGTTACAAATTTTAAGGTAGCCAAGATGGTTACAAGATTATGTAAGTAATGCCCCAAGATACCTCTATGATTATATTTATGTTTGTGTGTATCTTGTGTAAATCTCATGTTACATGAAGTATGTATTTATTGGTGGAATGCATGTCTTTTCAAAATGTTTTCATACGTTATGAGTATTCATGGACTAATGTGATTTTCCTTCTTTTTCATACCTTACTGAGCTTTTGTGATCATCCCATGTTTTTAAATGATTTTTCACAGGTTAATGGATGAGTAATACAAGGAAGGAAGACATGTTAAATGTTAACGAATTGTCAAGGAGTCTTGTTTTAATTTTTAATGTTTTATATCTGAGAAAAATAGAAACTGATTTTATGGTATCCACTATGTAACAATGTGTAATGTTATGAATGTTTTTTCTTAATTCTATAAAGCTCTAAACTTGAAAATATCATCAATGTAAAAAGGAAGTGTTTTCTTGAATAAATTCAAGATTATGTATGTAATAAGTGTGGGTCGTTATAGTTGGTATCGGAGTATGGTTTAGATAACTTTAGGGGTTAGGGTGATGCTAATAGAATACCATAAATGATTTTCACTCTATGTTTAATTTGTTATAGAATTTAAAGATTACCATGTTGCTTCATCTAAGAAATGTTTGTTTATAATGTTTGTCTGCAGAAGGAACATGGATGCTGAAGAGGAGAGGCACCGACAGAATGACATCTTTCCTGATCTACAGCCCGGAATTGTAGGGATTGGAACTGAGCAGTTTGTGACAGTAATGGCTCAACTAACACAGGCAATAAATGGTGGTGGAATCCATGCAAGAGAACAAATAGAGGTACCCCAATGGAACATGACAGTGGTGGAACATTTTATGAGACAACATCCTCATGCATTCAATGGATCTTCTGACACAGTGGCAGTAGAAGGATGGATTAAATCCCTTGAAACAATATTTGATGTTATGGGATGTTAGGACAATCAAAAGGTATGTCTTTCCATTTATTTTTTTGAAGGGGAAGATGATCTATGGTGGTCAATGGTAAGGAATATCATGGGTAGAGAGGATTTTGATGCCTTAGTGTGGGATTAATTTAAAAGTCTTTTTCTTGAAAAATATTTTCCTAAGGTGGTGCGACTTAGAATGGAGAAGAAATTCCTTGAATTGAAACAAAAAGAGGAAGACTCAGTGGCTATGTATGAGGCGAACTTCACCCGAATGGTGAGGTATGCTCCAAATCTTATTCTGGATCTCGATAGAAAAATCAACCGCTTTTACTCAAGATTGAATCCAAGGTATCGAAGGGCGTTGGCCTCCCGTGAATTCAAAAGTTATGAGAAACTTGTCTGATGTGCTGAGAGGGTAGAGATGGAGTTTGCTGACGATCACATGCATTTTGGAAACAAAGAGAAGAAGAGGTCCAGTTGGCAAGCAATGTATAAGAATCAACCAAAGAAATCTTATGGTAAGAAAATATAGTTTCCAGTTTGTGAAAAGTGTGGCAAGAAGCTCCCTGGGGAATGTCTTATCAAAACTGGGAAGTGTTTTAAATGTGGTAAGTTTGGACATATGGCCCGATATTGCAATGAAAATGATCCAAAGACTAATCCTGATAAGCAAACTATAAAGTGTTTTAAATGTGGTGAGATGGGTTACTTTGAAAATGCCTGTCCAAAGAGAGATTCAAATGATTCAAAGAAGACAGACTACAGGAAGAAAGGTGTAGTGAGATCCTTTGCGACTATGTCAGCAGGTGTTGGGACATCCAATGAAGTTTTATCAGGTACTTTGTTTGTTCACTCAGATTTTTCTAAAGTTTTGTTTTATACGGGGTCTACACATTCCTTCATCTCTGAGAAAGTTTCTAGTAAATTGGAAATATCACCCCAACAAATGAGACCAGAACTTGTTGTTAAAACACCAGGGGGAAATGTTATAGAAAAAAGGAATTATAATAATATTTCTATTGTGGTATATGGAAAGACTTTACCTGCAAACCTTTTTGTTTTACCCGTAGTCGAGTTTGATGTTATTCTGGGGATGGACTGGATTTCTGATTATCATGCTAAGATTGACTGTAGAGGTAAAGAAGTTGTTTTTCAGAAAGAGTTTCAGTTTGTATACAAGAATGAACCCATATAATTGATAACATATCAGGAATCTGAGAAACTACTGAATGATGGAAATGAAAGTTATCTTACTCATATTGTTGAAAACAAGGGAACTATTCAAATTAATGATGTGCCAGTGGTAAATGAATACCTTGATGTTTTTCCTGAGGAGTTGCCCAGTGTCATACCTGAACGAGAAGTCGAATTCAGAATTGACTTAGTTCCTAATTCTAATCCAATTTCAAAACCCCCATATCTTATGGCTCCAATAGAACTTCTTTAATTGAAAAATCAGTTGCAAGATTTGCTTTTCAAAGGCTTCATTCGTCCCAGCACTTCACCATGGGGAGCCCCTGTTTTGTTTGTTAAAAAGAAATATGGTTCCATGAGAATTTTCATTGATTATAGAGATTTGAATAACACCACTGTTAAAAACAAGTATCCTTTGCCTCATATTGATGACTTGTTTGATCAGATCCAGGGAGCTCAGTACATTTCCAAGATTGACTTCAGATTCGGATACCATCAACTGAAGGTGAAGGAGGATGACATCCTGAAAGCAGCCTTTCGTACTAGATATGGGCATTATGAATTTGTTGATATGCCATTTGGGTTAACTAATGCACCTGCTGTATTCATGAATCTTATGAATATAGTATTTCATGAGTTCTTGGATAAGTTTGTGGTTGTATATATTGATGACATTCTCGTTTTTTCTAAAAATAAAAAGGAGCATGAAAAACATCTAAGGGTTGTTTTACAAACATTAAAAGAAAAGAAAATATTTGGGAAATTCAGAAAGTGTGATTTTTTGTTGCAATAGATTTATTTTCTTGGGCACATTATAAATAAGGATGGAATAACAGTTGATCCTGCCAAAACAAAAGTAGTTGATGAATGGCTAAGACCCACAAATGTTACAAAGATTCATAGTTTTCTGGGCTTATCAAGTTATTACCAAAGGTTTGTTAAGAGCTTTGCACGGTTATCTAGCCCGATAACTAAGTTAACACGGAAAGGGGTTAAATTTTTTTGGACAGAGGAATGTGATTTTTGTTTTCAGGAACTAAAGAAGAGATTGGTGAATGCTCCAGTTTTGTCCTTACCTTCCCGGAATGGTGAGTTTTTCATCTACAGTGATGCTTCTTTGAAGGGACTTGGTTGTGTTTTGATGCAGAATGATCATGTAATTTCCTATGCTTCGAGACAACTTAAACCTCATGAGCTAAATTATCCCACACATGATTTGGAATTGGAAGCTGTGGTTTTTTCTTTGAAAATTTGGAGGCATCATCTATACGGAACCAAATGCAAAATATATACTGACCATAAAAGTATAAAGTATATATTCACTCAAAAGGAATTAAACATGAGGAAAGGAAGATGGCTAGAACTGATAAAGGATTATGACTTAACGATCAATTACCATCCTAGAAAAGCAAACAAAGTAGCGGATGTCTTAATTCGGAAACATCATGCATCATTAACCATGATACGTTTGGAACATGATCCCTTGATTAATGATTTTATGAATTTTGGATTGGAAGTTGTTGGTGAAGGGAATACCTCTCTTTTGTTTCAGGTTTCAGTGTAGTCTTCGTTGTCAGACAGAATTATGAAAGCGCAGAGGGAAGACCATGAGCTACAGAAAAAGGTAGAATTGGTTAAAATGGGTAAGTTGACATAATTTAATCTTGATAAAGATTGTGTTTTAAGATTTGGAAAAAGGTTGTGTGTGCCTTGTGATTCCCAGTTGAAGAAAGAATTGTTGTGTGAAGCTCATAGTTCTCCATTTTTTGTTCATCCTGGAAGTACTAAAATGTACAGAGACCTTCGAGAGTATTATTGGTGGAATGGGATGAAAGGAGATATTGCTAATTTTACAATGAAATGTTTGACATGTCAGCAGGTTAATGTAGAGCGGCAGTTACTGAAGGGGAAGCATCAGCCTTTTCCAGTGCCAGAGTGGAAATGGGAGAATATATCCATGGATTTTGTGGTGGGACTACCAAAGACTTCTCAAGGTAACAATGTGATTTGGGTTATTGTTGACCGGCTAACAAAGTCTGTTCATTTTCATTCTATTCGAGACACAATGACTTTTGATCAGCTTTATCGATTGTACCTCAAGGATATTTTCAGGTTACATGGTGTTTCGCTTTCCATTGTGTCTGACCGAGACCCCAGGTTCACTTATAAATTTTGGAAGGGACTTCAGAAGTCATTGGGCACATAGTTGAATTTCAGTACACCTTTTCATCCTCAATCAGATGGTCAGTTAGAACGAACGATTCAAACTTTGGAGGATATTCTTCGAGCTTGTTCAATGGACTATCAGGCAAGTTGGGATCCACACCTTTATTTATTTGAGTTTTCTTATAATAACAGTTTCTATTCCAGTATTCAGATGACACCTTTTGAGGCCTTGTATGGAAAGAGGTGTCAGACTCCTGCGTTTTGGGATGAAATCAGTGAAAGAAATTTGATGGGGCCAGAATTAGTAGAAAAAGTGGCTGAGAAAGTGAGGATGATCCAGAAACACATGAGGATATCTCAGAGCAGTCAAAAAAGTTATGTAGATAACAGAAGGAAAGACTTCTCATTCGAGGTAGGTGACCATGTTTTCCTTAAAATCTCTCCTTGGAAAAGTGTGATGCGTTTCGGTAAGAAAGGGTAACTAAGTCCACGGTTCATTGGTCCTTTTGAAATCTTGGATAAAGTTGGAACAGTTGCATACCGCGTAGCTTTGCCTCCGAGCTTGTTTCAGGTACACAATGTTTTTCATGTTTTGATGTTGAGAAAGTATGTTCCAGATTCATCACATGTCTTGAGCCCGGAAGCAGTTCAGCTGGCAGAGAACCTTTCTTATAAAGAAAAACTGGTTCAGATTCTTGATTAAAGAGAACAGGTATTGTGGAATAAGGTAATCCACCAGGTAAAGGTTTTGTAGAGAAACCACATGGTTGAAGAAGCAACATGGGAGTCTGAAAATGCTATGACGGAAAACTACCCTTAGTTGTTTAATAAGTAAATAAAATTGTGAGGACGCAATTTCAAGAAGGTGGGGATAATGTAACATCCCAAGGTTTTCTAAAAATAAATTGAAAATGCTTGAAATTTTGTTTAAGGGATATATTTATAAGTATCCTTTAAACATAATTTTATTTCTCTTATGTTTTGAATTTCAAGAAACTGTCATCTACAATTGTGTTCAGTATGTTATTTAGAGTCTGATGAAACAAACTTGTTTTTTTGGTGAATAGTAAAATACCCTTATGAAAAGTAATATGAATAGTAATATGACCTCATTAATAGTAAATAATAATAATATTTTATTTTCCCAAGGCAATAGGATAATGGGATCTTAATTAATTTTCCAATGTCACGTAAAACTAATTGCACTTCAATATTGTTATTTTTCGAATTAACTGTGACCTTATTTAAAAATTAAATTAATAATATTTAGAAAATTATTTTTGAAAAATGGTGTTCATTTTTTAATTCTACACGTCGTAAAATGGTTGGGGTAAATTTTTGGTATTTTTCTGAAACTCTTGAATTTTCGGTGAATAGTGAAATACGATAAAATACCATATAATCAATTTATCAGTACAAATGCACTATTTATGACATCATAAGTGATGCAAGTCCACTTTATTCGAACTCACATGATATTATCACTATTTAGGGCCACTTTATTTGAGATTATTCATAGTCTTGATAAAAATATTATAATAATGATTAAAATAATCTAAAATACCTCCCCTCCTCCACAATAAATACCACCCTCACTCCCCTCTTCCTCCCACACCTATCAAGGCTTGAGCATTGTCTAATTTCTGCCAAATTCCATCCCCAATCTTCTTCCCCACGTCCTAGAGCTGCTGGTCTCACCAAAAGACCAAAATCAAAGCCCTTAAGAAGGATCTCAAGGAGAAGAGATCAAGAGGTAAACAACCTCTTTTATTTTCTTTCTTTTCTTTCATTTTTTGTTATTCTCTTCCATTCCATTTGTCTTTTGTTAGTATATTTCATTAAAAATTCCCCCTCACTGTCCAAATTTTGTATGAATGATGAGATATTCCATTCCTCTCATCAATCTTGTTTTTATGAAGTTTTAAGAGACGCCGTTAGGCTGTTGAATTTTCGTGAGAAATTTCTCATGATTTTCTTTTATTTCATGATTCGTTTTTCCTCTTTACTCACTCCCTCTTATCCAAGAGGCATGAAATCTCCAGAATCATGGATTTTCATTATGTTTTCATGTTTATGGAAAATTCCTCATCATTATTCATCTCCTCTTACACTTATTTAAAGAATCAAAAAACATTGTCCTTTTGTGTCGAATTACCGACATCGTGGACGATGTATTTTCAATTTCAATTAATTATTTCAAGTCTGGTCCTGAAACCATTTATATGGTTGAACCAGGTTATAATATATGTTTTATGACTCATATAAGGTTCTGTAATTCTTTTGTACTCATGTTTTAAATTTAAAATACAAAAAGAGGTTGTTATTATCAAAGAACCACTTAAATGATCTAAACGAACATCAATAATGTTTTATCTAATGAATCATCCTCATGTAAAGAATCAAAGTGATAAATGGTATAATTTATGGTACTAGAAATATCTAAATACTAATCCATTCCAATTCTGGAGTTTCACTTCCAATCAACAAGAACGATTCATCATGAACCGATTGTGGAAATCACAAAAGAACTCACCCAAAATAATGCAAGGAACACAATACTAACAATTAAGGGGTGAAATGAGGTTATGAAATGACCATATAAGATGTTATAAACATGAACATGTTTCTTTAAAATAATAATAACACTATTTTAACCATTATACAGGAGGTTTTAACACGTTTTAAGTAAGACAAGCTTAAGGTAAGGGAATTCTTAACCCGATTTCCATTCTTTGGATTAACCTTCAAATTTAATATTTATGGGCTATTTAAATTGTTTGTGTGATGGGTTCTATTTATATTATGTTTAATTATGTGTATTTACAGGGTATATACATATTCCATCCACTCTATTAAGTCTCTCTTCAAGTATATGATGTTAATAAGAGACTTCTCTTCTAAAATCCTCTTTTAAAATTCTGTTTTTCAAGATTCAAAAGAAATGTTTTTATGCTATTATTTATGTTGTATGATTATGTTTTGGTTATTGTAAATTGTTTATGATGAAGGGTGGGACCTATATTTCCCTCCAATGCATTGTTTATGAGTAAGTTGGATGTCGGCCGTATGGTAACTCCACGTGTAACTGCGATGGTTACACAAAGTATGGTAGCCGTGAGGGTTACAAATTTTAAGGTAGCCAAGATGGTTACAAGATTATGTATGTAATGCCCCAAGATACCTCTATGATTATATTTATGTTTGTGTGGATCTTGTGTAAATCTCATGCTACACGAATTAAGTATTTATGGGTGGAAAGAATGTCTTTTGAAAATGTTTTCATATGTTATGAGTATTCATGGACTAATGTGATTTTTCCTTCTTTTTCATACCTTACTGAGCTTTTGTGCTCATCCCAAGTTTTTAAATGATTTTTCACAGGTTAATGGATGAGTAATACGAGGAAGGAAGACATGTTAAATGTTGAATAATTGTCAAGGAGTCTTGTTTTAAGTTTAAATGTTTTATATTCTGAGAAAAATGGAAATTGATTTTATGGTATCCACTATGTAACAATGTGTAATGTTATGAATGTTTCGTCTTAATTCTCCAAAGCTCTAAACTTGAAAAGATCCTAAATGTAAAAGGAAGTTTTTTCTTGAATAAATTAAAGATTATGTATGTAATAAGTGCGGGTCATTATACACATGGAATTCATTTTTCCAAGAAAATTTGTCCTCAGATGCATGAGGAAAGAAATAGAATGGAAAGGATTCTATATGCATCATTGATTGAGTTATTCATGTATGTTATTCTATGTACTAGACTAGATGTCACCTATACATTGAGTGAAGTAGGAAGATATCAAGATGATCCACGTGACCGCCATTGGATGGTAGTCAAGACTACCCTTAAGTATATAAGGAATACTAAGGATATGTTCTTGGTTTATGGAGGATATCAGGAACTATTCATAATAGTATATGAAGATGATAGTTTCTAGACTTATCAAGATGACATAAAGTCGCAAACGGGATACATCTTTACTTTGAATGGAGGTTCTGTGTGCTGGAAGAGCTCAAAGCAAGGTGTGTTCACAGATTCTACATCATAGTCTGAATATATCACATCTTATGAGGTAGCTAAAGAATCATTTTGGATGTAGAGCTTCATCCAAGAGATGGATGGGGTACATAGCAGTAATGATCCCATCACACTTTATTGTGATAATAATACAATGGTGGCTCTTGAAAAAAAACCAAGGTCACATCAGTGGATGAAGCACATACTACAGAACTATAATCTATTGAGGGATTTTTATCATAGAGGTGAAGTTGTAGTAAGCAGTATTTCCATGGAAGATAATGTGGTAGACCCCCTGACTAAAGCAATAACTCAGTAGAAACATGATCATCATGTGAGGTCTTGCGGACTGAAAGTCGTATACAATTGGCTCTAGTCCAAGTGGGAGTTTGTTGCAGTTGGTGTCCTAGAACCAACTATTTTTTTACTTTGATTACATGAATATTTAATTTATATAAATATTAAACATATTATTACATATTGTTCATTGTTCTTCCTGACTATAATGTAATAAATTCCTAGATTATTTGTCACATTAATAAGTCCATATCAGTTCCCTGCTATGATGAGAACCTTGAAGTAATGGGAAAATATTCTTAAATATAGTTTTACGATTAGATGACATACTATGATGCGAAACATATAATATAGACCATTAGGTGTGAGTAATTGTAAGTAGATGAGACTTCTTTGCATGAAGTTCGCACTTGGTAGTCTCCAAAATGAGAGATTATGAGAATAGACCCGGGAGTAGGAATTCCACATGTTTTTTTCATCAAGTATTCTTATCTATGTGTGTGTGTAATGGTCCATAGGATTTAATATTATAATTAATACATGTCATGACTCATGCACTTATATTTGTTGAAAAATACCATCACATCATATGCTGGCGAAAAGTAGGGTACACTGGGTGCATCATGAATGACATGTTATTAATGGATAAGTCAAGGAAGGATTCATCACTTCCATTTATGGAAGTTGATATCTCGTCCATCTGATTGAAATAGAATTGTATCCCTAAATTACATGGCCATGGTGTAACAATGATTTTATTTTAGGTAGTCGAAGAATGACGTATCAAGCATATAGGTTGATGACACTATCATGAAACCTGTTTTATGAGATATTATGATAAATGGATTATATTACATAGTGACCATTCGTATGTGGATGTCATAATTGTGACTTTAAGTTATTTCTCTTGGGATCCTTGACCCATTTTTAGATAGTAATCTTAGAATTTAGGGAAGCCTGCCTAATTACAACGAGAAAGAATCCTAGAGGGTCACACACTAAGTGTTTCTTGTGGTCTCGATTTAATTAATTTTGAATTTAATTAATGAAAAAAATATTATTCTCAAGATTGAGGAATAATTTTATTCAAGTTAAAATGATTGCATAAATTAAATAAATATTTATTCATCAAATTGTGAATAAAATTTATTTATGTATTTTATTGAAGATTTAATAAATATTTATTTACTAGTTTATAAATAAAAATATTTATTTAAGAGAATAAAATATTTTATTCGGATTTCCAATAAATGGAATAGGAGCTTAAAGGGACGAAGACTATGTTCATTGATAATTTAATTATTTAAAAGCTGCTAAATAATGTTTATCTAGTTAGAACAAGAAATAATAAAAATACTATTATCATTATGTGGCATGAGATTTCATTTATGGTTTTTTTTGCGAAAGTCGGCATACCAAAAATAATGGTGTTGTTATTGTTATTATTTTTCATGGGTTTTCTCTAATAGTTATAATTTAATTTAATTATTGTTTCACAAATGAATATTGTAACTGAAACCCCATGTTTATTAATAGTCAAGTACGTCTATTTTGCGAAACCTAGGTAAATTGAGAATTATTGAGCAAAACAGTTTCTATCTCGGATCCTATGATATCTCCCTCTCAAGAACAATAGAAGTTCTTCAATACCAAATAAAAAGTGATCAAAAACAGTTGAAAGACATTCAATTCACCACACTATCACTTGGAGAACAATTGGCGTTGTTTAGAAACCGTTGGAGCATGTGTGTTTCACCGCTAGAGGGATTCTACCTTGGATCCTCATGAGCGAAATAAAGACAATCTGGAAGGGTCATTATAGACAATCAATGATCATCAATGAAGAAATTACCAAAGACCCAAGTATTTAATTTCTTTATAAATTAATAAATTAATTATAAACATGATTTTCAAGATCCTATTTCTCAGATCTGGTGCTATTCTTCTATTTTTCTAATTCTTTGATTCTAATCCATGGATACTGAAATTCATCATCGTATTGATCCCGGATTAGTCATTGATTATGAAAAAAGAAAATTTTGGCCTATTATCCACCACGCTTCCACTATGTCCGGATCCTACAGTTTGCATGAAGTGATTGACATGGGTGGGGTGCATATAGAAATCACAATGAACATACAAGATATATATAATATCCAAACACAATCCTATCCTATGGTTTCACAAAAAAAGATCCAACCAACTCAAAAAGCACCCCTATGGTATCACAACCATTCTTCACTTTCATTGACACCATTAAATGAAAAACACCACACAACAAGCCACAAGAAACAAGCAACATTCTACCCTTTATTTTTAATTTAATCCATTTTTATATTTCCCATTACCAACCAATTTCATTCATTACCCCGTTCATTTTTCAACCCATAATTTCATATATAAGAATAAACCATTTAAACCACACAACCCATTTTATTCCTTCATTCATAAACCTTTCAACCCATGCTATTTCCATTCATTATTGACCAATTAAATTTGATACTACCTGGGTAACTAGTACAAAACAACACCACAAAAATAAATAAATAACCCATCATCCCCATGTTAACCAGACCACACTACCACCATCACATACACAACCACCTCCTTGTTATAACCACTACATCACCACCAATTTACATCACAACTTCCCTATAGCACAACCATACAACTCATTACACATGGACCCATAGTACAACCACACATCACAACCACTACACACCACATTCACTTCTCATCACATTACTGCCCCACAACATAACCATGCATAATCACTCCACAAAACTACCACACATAATCACCCCACAACACAACCACACATCACAATACTTTTTACATCACATTCACATAACATTTTATCAGATTTATCAAGGTATTTCCTTACATTCCATTTCTTTATTCAAGGGAATTCTAACATAAGCCAATAACCTCTTGAGGCAACCACTTTATAAATTAGATATAAGTGGTTAAAAAAAATTCAATTCTTGTTGATATAAATAACACACCACAAGGTTTTCATAAATAACAAAATTTTAAGCAAAAAAATGGCTCCCAACACCCATGATTTTCAGTGGTACAATCACAATATCAAAATAATAACAAAATCTGTAAAATCATGTGATTTCCATCCCCCTTCCCTTTTCAAATTTAATTAAACCGGTTAATTATCTTAATTAATCTAGATGAAAACCATCTTCACAAAGGTAAATAAAATCATAACCCATCATTCATGATACACTAGGTGAGAAATAAATTATCCCCTACCTTAAATAGATTTTTTAGACCTGTTGTGCATGGTTGAAACAAGAGGAAGACCACCACCAAACACAATAGAAAATAACAACACCCTGACCAACCTAGAACACAACAAACACACCATTAACTTATAAAAAAACATCAAAAAATAGGTTCCCTTGACAAACAAAAATCTCCTGGATGAGAATTGGGGAGGAAAATAGAGGAATACAAGGAGGGAACTCACCTAAACTCCATTGATCAATCCTACAAGGATAAGGTAGAAATCCAATGAAAGGGGGATAAAATAGCTCCTTGGGATGCACTTGGATCACCCAAGGAATGATAGAAAAATTGGAAAAAAAGGTTAGGTTTGTATAGGTGTTCTGTAAAATACAAGACCATGACATAACCACCCTTCACCACACCGTAGAGGAGGAGGACTAAAATATAGTGGGGAGAACCACACCATAGCCCATCCGATCAAAGGATTCTCTGAGATCTACAACTATATCCATGTTTTAAACCCTATAAATGGGGAAGAAGACCATGGCATAGCTAAAGGTACTATTCTATAGAGACTATTCTCTAAGAAAGGACTACGTTGTGACCCAAGCTCCATGGTGCGACTATGAAAAAATTAACATAACCACTAAAATATAACCCTTGGGCTGCCATGCTGCAACCACTTGGGTAAGCAACCCATATCCACACCACGACCACTCTCCATGTTATAGCTATGCTGAAATTGGTAGGAACACCAAAAATCCACTCGGGCCTCCCCTACGTTACAACATGGAGACCATAATGTAAAATCCAGGACTACGACACAACCCAAGGATACACACCATATCCTTGTCTAAAATGGAAGTGAAAATCCCTTTTTATTATAAAAACATCCAAATACCTTGGAACATTCTCCAAGTTCCTCCAACACCCAAAAAACACAAAGGAAAAGGCTTAAAAGGTTCGATCCCTTACATTAGATACCTCTCAGACCATTCTCTCCCTTGAGAATAAAAAAAACTAAGAAAGAAAAAAAGGAAAGGTGGTCTGAACAACTATCCCAAAAGATACCTCTACATGATCTCATTATAACTGAAACCCCTCCACCAACCAAACACACAAAACTAAGCTAGAAATGTCCCCAAACATCTCACACAATCACACTACCAAACCAATTTACCATTCACCCCACTAGGTACAAACCACATCCCTTACACGTAACCATCCACACAAACATATCAACCTCCACAAAAACCAAACCAAAAACCATAACTATCACATAGTGCTTCCCCCAAGCACAAAAATCAAGGAGTTCCATCTCCCATATTAAGATATTATCGACTTTGGGTGGAAATGAATCACCAGTATATTTCTAATCATGTTATGGTATAACACGTATCAATTAAGAATCGGGTTCTCCCCTATTTGTATTCTTGAAGTTTTAAAAATAAACATCACATCAACAAAAAAGAATCACATCACATAAAACAACAAGATCCAAACACTACATCATCAAGAAAAACAAAATAAGTAAAAACAAGTCAAATCTCAAAAAAACACAGGGTAATGGGCACATATCTGCAAATCTCACTCCCAAGTACTCTCATCTAGGACATCATGCCTCCAAAACACACAAACCAAAGGAATAATACATCCCCACAAAACCCTATCCATATGATCATGGATCTCCAATGGATTCTCCACAAATTTCATTTCATCCTCGATATCCAACTCAGCACATTGAATAAGATAGGATTCATCATAAATATTCCAACAAAGTTGAGATATGTGAAATACATAGTGAATTCAGTCCAGCCATGGAAGGAGTTCCAATTGATAATCCACCTAACAAATATGCCCCAAAACCTCAAAAGTCCCAATAAACTGGGGTGAGAGCATACTCCTCCTAACAAACCTATGATTCCCACATTGAGGGGAGACTCTCAAGAACATGTGGTATCCAAACACAAACTCTAAGGGCCTCCTCCTATAATTGACATAAGCCTTATGTCAGTCATGTACTAATTTTATCCTCTCATGAATAACTTGAACATTCTCTACTATTCTCTACACCACATCGAGGCGAATAACTGATGACTCCCCAACCTAAACCCAATATAACAAAGAACAAAACAATCATTCATAAAAATCCTTAAACAATTCCATCCCAATGGATGAGTGATAGGTGTTATTATAATCAAACTCAACCAAGGTCAATTGTTGTTCTCAAGATCCATCGAAGTATAAGACACATGACCACAATATGTCCTCCAGTGTTTAGATAATTTTCTGTATCTTCCTATTCGTCTGGGGGTGGAAAGCAGTGATGAGGAATAACTGAGTTCCAAAAGTTATTTGTAATACCATATAGAATCATGAGGTAAAATGTGTATCTCAATCTTAGATAATTGATCTCAGGACACCATGAAATAACACTGCCTCATCCACATATCTATTAGCCAAATTATCCATGGAAGCCACCTCCTTAATCAATAAGAAGTGAGCTGATTTTGTGAAATGATCCATGATTGTCTAGATAGAATCACAAACTCCCTATGATTATGGTAACCATATGATTAAGTATGTTGATACATTTTCCAATTTCCACTTAGTAACATCTAATGGATACAAAAAACTACCAGTAACATAATGCTCAACCTTTACATACTAGAAAACCAGACAACGAGCTACAAACTCTACCACCACCCATTTCATCCCATCCCACAAAAACCACATCCTCAAGCCACAATACATCTTGTATACTCCCAGTTTTGTTGTCGAAGGTGATATGTAAAACTCATCAAGGAATCCCTCACACATTGCAACAAGAACAAACAACCTCCCTATAAACAACATCTAGTCTTGACCATCCTCGGACCATCCCTTTGAAACATCATCATGGAAAGTTGGTTAGGAGCATATAGTGGAAGCCCTAAAAAATAGAAATTTAAAATTTTTCATTAGATATTAATGTGAATACAACATTTCCAATGAATCACTACCCAACTATAACCCAAGGATCTTCACGTGAATAAATTAAGCACAAAATTAAACTAAAGAAATACCACTTTTGATCCAAAGTCGTGCTAGACATCTGATCATTACCGGTGATTATTTCATTAATGATATGAATTAAAATACTTATAGATCATCCACAAATGCTTCAAAATATTATGGCAACATTGATCGTTAGAATCCACGTGCTAGCACGGACTTACAACAATGCCTTCAACATCCTGACGATCACCATTGCTCCATTCCATTGACCCTTGAAGGTTTTATTCGATTGATTACTTATAAAAAGATATTCTATATCTAGTAAGTGGGAGGGAGGAGAGATAATTTCTAGATCTCATGTGATTAATAGTGCATTTCATGGGAGCCTCTCCTCCTATTTATAGTGGGTTTCTAAAATACTCAAAAAAGTTTTCCAACCCCTAGATATATATTACCCACCATAAATGACATATTATGACTACTTTACTGAGTGATAAATATAATTTATATATCTATCACTTACTTATAATATATTAAATATATTGTATGAAAAAGACGAGTTATTTACTATACTTGAAATTCTCACAAATATTAAAATAACCTTTAAAATTAAAATAATATTCATTCATATAATATTTTCTTTTATTTTCTTTAACACTTATTAATATATTTAATAAATAAATTCAATATAAATTATTATAAACTCAAATAATATGAATTTATTTATCCCTTGGAAATCTTGTATTCTCAAACATATCCCAAACCCCATGGTGGGGTCTGTCATGTTCTAAACATCTATTCATCAGAATATGATAGGCTATTGAATAAGCTATTGTGTGTGGCCCTATAGGCCCTTATCTTGATAGAATTGAATAATATTAATAGAATATGAGTGGAGTATAAATACCCATCAAGGCCCTAAAAGATATAATGAGTATTCATAGAAATTATAACCTTCCTAAGAACATACGCTGTGTACTATAATCTCATTGTCTCATGATATCTCATAAAATAAGATGCACACTTTGTGTCATCATACTTTCTTTCCTTATTATTTGTTGACCTTACTATATAGAATTTCCTTCTTATACCATGCCCATGGATTTAGTGAAGTCACTAGCATCCTAATCAATTGGTCCCAATATATCTCTACCTATCAGAAGATAGAAATTATATCTTGATTATTCAATCAATGTCACACCACCAATGACACACCCAACACAATCTACCTCACCACAACTTCATTGAAATGGTTTTTTTTTCTTGCATAAATGTATGTGATCAAATGGTATACACTGATAATAATCTCAACTTAGGAGACCATTACACATGTTCACAGATAAAAAGTACCAATGACACCTGAAAAATGTGGTGTTCCTATTGGCGGGTCAGTCCTCATGATCTTATCTACTCAAGATCACCAAGTGAAAACTTTATGAGAAGAAGTCTCAATGCTTATGAGAACCCAACACCTGATAGTAAAACATCGTCTGTGTCAAGTCAGAATGATGTATCTAGTACATAGGACATTTTTTTAAGATTAGTATCATAGTATTGTGAAGTTCTCATTATAGTCGAGGGACTATTATAACCTTTTGATATGACAACTAATCTATGAACATTAACAATTAAACAATTAATGTAAAAATATCAACACTATAATGGTAATATAAAATCACGTATAACTCATTGTATACATTGTATGGTAATCAAAATATACTATTTATTTGGGTCTAGGGAACCCACTATTACAATACTCACACTTGACTAGATCCAACTTGCTGACGAACCTTGTTATCTCTCACATGATAAGATCATGTTTCTGCTAATTTATGGATTTACTCATGGGCCTACCACATTTCCACAATGTGGCAATTCTACTATCTGCAATGTCACCTCCTTATGTAAAACTCTTCAAGAGATATAAACCCTGAGTAAATGTACTTTTTTCCACTTTTTAATCTTGAAATCTTGGATAAAACTAGTAGTATAATTGTCATAATTTATATTATGATAAGAATTTAAGTAATGGGAACTATTTCAAGAACTGGAACAAACCACTTCACAATTTAAAATACTTCTTTATCTGCATTATAAGTCACAATGTACTTGGAATTTGTAGATATGGATACCACTGGATTGAATGAGTTTTTTTCTCATTAACTTATCCAAAATGTGATATTATATCATGTTGATCTATATGAAGACTAGATTATATCCCATTATAACTAGTAACCCTTTCTCTCCACATACAAGGAATATATCCCTTATATTTCGTTAAGTACAATAAGATAGTTCTAACTATTTCTTATATAGTTATCCTAGATTATACTAATATTGTACTACCATAGACTATATCCAGGTAATATCATTTCATGTACATACCATGAAATATGTGATTGATCTATCATAGAAGCATGTGAAATTCATCTTACCACATTGACCTCCTCTTATGTATCATACATGTATTATTAGAGAGATTTATACCATGTGAAATTGGTAATAATTCTCTCTTAAATTGTTTAAACTTGTATTTTTTCAATACATTATTTGTATATGTACTATTTACTAGGTCTAAGAAATTGATAGATCAACCTTAGTATATATTATTCCCTAGAACTTAGGTTGATACTTTAAGTCAATCTTTGGAGAGATACTTTCACTCTTGTCTTAACTAAATGTAAGACTAATGATTTTTTTCAATATATTATCCAATATATTTTTCTTAGAAAACAATATCATTCCCACTAACCTCTTGTAGACACATGGTATCAATTAATTACAAATGAATATTCTATTATCTAATTACGCAATTTATTCTTAAACCGGATTTCAGTAAATTTCACCCCTTATTGGCATTTTATGGTGTCACTAACCCTTTCTAGTTACTTCGTATAGACGCCTTCCAAGATTGGCGGTCTTTACATCAAATTCCCAATTTTAATGATCTTAGAAATTAGATATTACAAATAAAATTCTAATGGATTTAGTCTTAATGACTTGGTATTACCAATCGAGCCTCATTGTTACCACGCTTTTACCATCCATGTATAGTATTCTTGAATACCCACCATAGTATTTCTTTGATACATGGAATCCATTATTAAATTTTCACTTATCTTGTCAATCTTAATTGATTTCCATATATTGATTACTTATAGGATTTATTATTCTCAATGAATAATGTATCATTGACCATGGTTAATGAAAAAACAATACCATTGTTTTAACCTTCCTATGTAGTATGTGTATCTAGAACATTCTCTTTCAACATGCTCTTATGGAACTTGTTCCTATTCTAACAACTTGTTCATTTCTATCTTTTACTAAACCCAGGTAGACCTTTCTCAAACTATATATAATAGATATATGCTCCCTTTTATAGAAATTTAGTCTATAACTTTACTATCAATTTTTTATATTAGGAGTTTAAGTAATATCCTTAGAAAAACTTAGGATAACAACTTTAGATTCACATTTTGTTTCTCTTGATGCATGTTTGTTTATATCCTAAAAAAATCTTTGCATCCAAACACATGTTCTTATAACATAACGAATTTATATCATATTAGTACTCTTATGATATCCATTTTTCTTGATAGTTGGCATGTGTTTATGGGATAACACCATTATTTGTGAAGTATGACTCAAAATATAATAAATTGTTTTACAATGTATATAAGTCTCAACATTGATCCTCTTTTACTTACATCATGATCTAATGTGTATAAGAAAAAGTGAATTTAGGAATTACTCCATGCTACATTTTCTTGAACAATTTTTTCATGTAAGAATCATCATTTATCCTCTTTATTGGAATCAATGTTTTGATGTGGATAAGGTAATGTGCATTTAGTAATTACTCCATGCTACATTATAGTGATTGATGAATTCTTGGTCAAGATATTCTTTGGCATACAAGCCTGAATCAACTCATATATTCTGACCATGCATATACCATACTTCACTTTCACATTCCTTAATAAAACATAAAGGAATATTTTGAATTATATTTACCACTAGATTTACCATTGAATAGTGCATGCTCTCTAGCTGAACTAATTCCAAAATATTTGTGACTTACCTTTATTTATAAAGTTTTCTTTTTTCCAAAACTAAGTACATAAGTGTGTTGATAATACCTAAGATTTTAACTCAAAAGAGACTAAAACCATACTAGTTTTATCCTTCACAACTACTTAGTTTTTCTTGATAATGTAGTATCTTTCAACAATTGGGTATATAAGTCTTACATTTTATAATTATTAGATATGATTCGAATATTAATGAAACATTAGTTGAGTATAAGACACCACAAACAACATTCGTTCTAAAACATTAATAATTACTATTTATGTTTATTAAACACTTGAGATACTTTTTTAGTGATACTTAACAAATATTCAACTAGATTAAAAAAATGGCAATAGGAAGTTGTGTACTTCTCACCGTTGACATAGGAACCACCCTTTATCAGCCACTTGGATAACACAACTTACCTCTTACAATGTTTTTTTCTTACATGATTACTATATTTGAATACTCATATGTGATAAGCATGTTGTATTTAATACCCAAGTATTAAAATAGAAACATTACATAAAATGATGAATATACCTGAATAATAAGTGACCACTTTCTTCTTGGATTCAATTCATTTCATTTTAAACTTTCATAGATTATTTCAAGAAATGTGAAGCGGATAACCTCTTATATGATAGACAACATATTCTCTTTGAAATATGTTATGAAGGTTACATTGACGTCACACATTCCATTGACATTTGTCGCTTTGTCTTTCAACATTTTCACAATAATAACTAAAGATTATTCTTTCTTTATGTTCTCATCAACTTGGTGAACCTTACCCAAATGTAACGAAGTGATCTCCCCATGATGTTTGTTTATTAATCTTAAACAAAATTTAGTGTATATGTGAAAATGATATAATAATGGGTTATATTGAAAGACCACGAACCATAATTAAATGTTCACATATACAGTGTAATCACTAGCCCATTCATATCTTGATTTGCTTTCTCCTCACAATATTCTCGGAGACGAGACAACATGTGTAATCATCCTTGTTCAAATGTGGTATCCTCAACTCACATCATATGTAGATGATAACAATATGATATAAACATCAAATGTGTCTTATATGAGTATTCTTGAAGCATCTTTACTCTCTCTTTCCCTGAGGAGGCTTAGCAGGCATTGGGGACACCAAAACATTTAATTTTTAATATTTTAGTACTTTTCACGAGCTCCTATACTTCTCTTGGAAATTCATGTCGTTTAGGAAATTAATTTTATCCAAAATGAATCACAATTTAATTTTGGTATTACATGATATTTTCTACAAAAAAACTATCATATTAATACTTTTATCTTTATTATCGATTATACATTACTGATTAATTTAATCATCAAATATCTCCCACTATTTTATAAAACACTAATATCCCTCACTACTAGACTTGGAATACTCAATTGATTGAGTATTCTAGTGGAAAGGATCCTTCAAAACACTCCTCATAGTCTACAAGCTATTACTACACCACTACTCGGATAGTTTCATGGTAGGTGTTATGCTATCTAACCATATTAACTCGCAACTCCTTGATCTGTTGAGTGAAGTCTCAACTTTTAAAATCATAAATATGATTTAATCAATGCTTGCCTCTAAAGATGAAACAAGTTATATTTGGTAACTTATTTTCTTCTAATTTTAGTTAATTCAACCCAAAACTCTCATAAGAACTCCTTGGTAGTAGGAGGCACCCTCAACTTTGATAGATGAGCACCCCGTACACCCAATTCAGTTCAAATTTAAATGATGGAAGACGTTTTTGACTTGATATTTATGTGAGGGTTTTTAATTATTTTTGTATGAATGAAATTCTTTTCAATATGATATGAACATTCTATGTGATCACACTCATAACTGACTATCCAATAAATAGAAAAACATTCATCACGTCACATGTTCATTTTACATGTGCATGTTTTCTTATTATTTTATGTGATTATATGTAAAACTACACATACATAAATTAATAAACCATTCATAAATAATATCAAACAACATGATCATGAGACGATTCTAATGGTTGATCCATTGCGTGAAAATGGATCAACCTAGACCCTAGTGGTAACTCCTTGAGTCGGTATGCATGCGACTCAAGTTGCATCACTCACCCATCCAATGCGTCAGACTCATATTTGATGTGTCACCAAATCTCAGCATGAAATATATCATTTCCCATCCTCATCATTATACCATAATACTTGCATGCAGATGAGGGGGTATTAGGAATGAGGAATAAAGATATAACTTTTATCTAGGTGCATAGGACCTTATACATATAATGACGTATAAGATGATTCACAGAACATCATTTATTAAATAATTATTACAATCATGCATTTCAATAATTAAATAAATAAATAAGAATACACCAGATATGCATTGATTGGACTATAACTCATGATCGGTCGATACACATTAAAATCATGCATATAAGGTAAATGCATAAATAAAATTAAACTTGCAATAAATTCTTTTCAAGGGAAATTTTAATGAATTAAAAAAATTTACTCTTATTTTAATTCAAAAAATTTAAGTCATTAGATCCCATTAATTAATTTAATTATATTTCAAAATTTAACTTATTTTGAAATATTACTAATTAAATTAATTAATTTATATATATATATAAACTTTTAAATATTAACTGGGTCCCCATGAAAACCCAATTTGGGTAAGACAGAACCCGCCCATGCCCATAATCGGTCAGGCATGACTCGCCCCGACCCATACTGATTGGGCCAACCCAATTTGGTCCTCGGATATGCCCATTTGTAGTAGGAGGCATGTTGTAAGATTCAGTCAGAAGGGGTAACTAATTAGGGTGGAGGGTCGAGCAGCATGGTGGTCATGAGTGGAAATGGTGTGTGGGAGCTCTGGTAGACAAGAGTCGTGCAATGCTCGGTCAAAGGACATGAGGGGCTATCTGGTTGGGATTTGGCATCGTAAGGGAGGTCAATAGGTGGTCGACGACGACACTTTTAGGGGATCCCGAAAAATGGTCATTCAGTGCATGGGTGGCTGACGTAAGTGGAGTTCACCACTGAGAGGGAAATGGCGGTGTGGGGTTACTGCAATGAGGCCAATCTGGTAGAACCTACTGGCTGAAGAGGCACCTGATGATGGGTGGTGGCTAGCTAAAAAGGGGTAGGTGGCTCAGTCTGGTGGGGTTCCTGGCTTCATACAGAAGGTGGAGGGAGGCTATAGATCCCCCCCCCCCAAAGTATTTTTTTGCACTATCGAGAGGAAAATTCCCCCTTTTTTGATCCATAAAGGGATAACCAACCCCTTATTAAAAAATAACTATTTAGTTTATTTATTATATGGAATTCTCTACTAGAAAGCCTACCCTTTTTTAAAACACATTTGTAGGAAAACTCCACCTGTGAACTGTATCCCCGTTGTTTAAAATTTTTATACCTTTTTAATTAAATAATTAATCAAACCTTATAATTTTAGGGTAAAAAATAAATAAAATAATATGAATATCCACAAAAGTTTGAAAAAACCTTAAGTCAGGAATTGTTGTTTTGGTTACCATAATTTTGGCTAGAGATTTGGAAAGGCCAAAAACTGCCATGATGACTGCCTTCAGGTAAAAATAACATATATATAATTATATATTTTTCAAATTATACATGACAATTTAATTTAAATCTATATAAAAAACATCAAATGATTATAACTTGGTAATCTGATATTAGATTGAAACATTGTCTGCGGTGTTGGGACCATAACAATGACTTCTTCATAATTTAATGAAAATCAATTTTTTCCTTAGCTTAAAATTTTCACGCATCAATATGATACCAATGGTTGGTTTCAGAAACGTAGTAGAATCTCTAAAAAATGTGAATTTAATTTTTTTTACCAATGATCGATGTAACTACATCATCAATGGAGGATCACTACCTATTTACAACCTGATGATCTTTGCATGAATAATTTATGCACAAAATTTAACTAAAGAAATACCTCTTTTGATCCAAAGTCTTTATTGTCATCTTCTCATCACCAATGATTGTTTCTTGAAGGATATGAAGTTTAATCCCCCTATATCGTTCAGACACACTTCAAAAGCCCACAGGGGTATCCATCGTTAGAATCTGGGTGTTAGTGTGAAGTTGTGATGATGTCTTCGACATCCTGATGATCACTAATGCTCCATTCCATTGATCTATGAAGGTGTTCTTCGATCAATTCCTTAGAATGAGATATTATCTCTCTAGGAAGAAAGATATAGGAGATACAATTTTTAGATCTCATGGAATCAATAGAATTTTGTATGGAAACCTCTCCTCATATTTATAGTGGGGTTCTAAAATACACAAAAAAGGTTCCCGACCCCCTAGATATTTATTAACCACCATAAATGACATCTTATGACTGCTTCTGTAATGTACCGTGTTTTGAACCAGACAAAAAAGTGAAGGAAATTAAATTTTTTCTATTATCTAGGCAACTGGTTTTAAAATTGAGTGTCAGGACTTTTTATTTCTGATAGTTGACACTACGATGTTTCTTTTAAAGAAATTGAATTAAATTAATTAGATTAAAATTAAAATTTAAATAAATCAAATGTGGGGTAAAATCCTTCTTTAACACTTTGAAATATTCTATGAAATACTTTCAGAGTTAAACACTGAGTTAACGTAGGATTTTGAGACCCGTAGATCATCAACATTGATAGAATAAAAATATTAAATATATATTATTCATAGGCATGTGTGTTTTCTCACAAAAAAATGAAATAACACCCAAAAAGTTCATCATATGAGAAATATGAGATCACTGCTAGGTCTGGAATGCCTGGTTTACCCTAGATAGGGTATAACATTGATGTGTGTTGGGTGTTTGACAATCTTGCACGTGATAATACCCTCTTTATTTTTAATTAATTTATTATTAGATTTTCTATAAAATAAATAATTATTTTCTCACAAATGGTGTGTTTTATGAGAAATCTTAGATCCCTATTAGGTTCGGGACATGGGGTTTACCCTAGGCAGGGTATAACTTTTGTGAGCGTCAGACGTTTTGTCAGATCGAGTCCGAAGATAATTTATTTGGTTTATAAATATTTTTGTTGGCCCTTATAAATAATAATAATAATTTTATTATTAATATTATTATTTGTGTTGAAAAAAAGAATGAAAATATACTTCCTATTTAAATAAATTGTGTTGCGGTGTAAATAATAAGTGGACAATGTAATAATTGTGATATTATTAATTGTTCTAATTAAATACAAATGTGCAGTCAATATTAATTTAATAACTGTTATCCCCTTTTTAATGGTTGTTGTTTTTAAATTGTTAATGGTGTCATTAAAGGGTTGTATTAAATAATAATAATTTTAATAATTGTTATTATTATTAGATTGCTACAAAAACATCGGTGTGTATATATATACATAATGTATATATATATATGGATTAAATATATATGTATATATATACATATGCGGGTTTATATATATGTATATACAAATAAGTATATATATATATATATAACATGTATACATATATGGGTGGATAATTATTATTGGTTTATATAAAAAATTATTAATTTTCCCACATAAATGACATTGCGTGTTTAATTTATTAGCTTCACAGTTTTAATGAAAGTTTTGATTTATCTATTCACAGTGATAATTAGGATATAGATTTAGTAATAATAATAAAATATTAGTGTTATTATTATTATTATTTTGGGAAAATAATATTGGTGTGGATATATATATAGAATATATATATTTATGCGTGTGTGCATAGGTGTAAATAAATAAATAAATAAATAAATTTCTACATTACCTTATAGCCTGTTGCGGGTCCCGAGTGGTTATTAAATTATCTAAATAATTTCACGAGATTTATATAAAATAATACATCGTTCCCCAGTGTAAGGTTAGGGTAACAGTAATTAAAAAGGATTAAAAATAAGAAAAAGGAATTCAATGAAATAAAAAAAAGATGAAAAATGAATGAAAATAATCCTTATTTTTTTCTTTCTCTTTTTTTCCCTTCTCTCCCTCTCCTCTCCTATGCGTCATTACCCCTCCTCTCCAAGTGGTGAACCACCCCCATCACCGCTTCAGAATCCTGGAATTGGGGTCTTTCTTAAATCCTCTGATTTCTCCCATTTTAGGTCAAATAAATGGTTTCCTTGGGGCATGGGATATACTACAACAATGAGGTAGGGTGTCTACCCTCTTTCCTATCGTTTTTTTCATCTTTTACATCACACGTTTGTGCTTCTCATCGGTACCTACCGGTGATACACAATTTTACTCAACCTAATTACATTAAACAGTTTTTCTTGACTATTGTGGCCTTGTTTGAGGTGAAACAACTTTTTTAGATTGTTGCAACATCATTGGATACCCCTTTGAGTATGCTAATGTAATTGGTCTAAATTCTGTTACCCCCGAATAATTAATTTATTAAATTTATGTGTTTGCGTGACCCTCTTTGGTTGAGTTTTAAATCAAATAAATTATTTAGGACAAATGTGAACCATGAAATTTGGGGTTTCATTGGTTTGTTTATGCCAAATGATTTCCTTGTTAGAATTATTACCGCACTATTCTATTATAATAGAAAAAAATTCATTTTTATTATGCTTTCATTGATAAAGTGTTTTTCCTTGATAAATCATGGACTATGATATTATATTAATTGTTTAAATTATTTTCTACAAGATTAATGTCATGTTTTGAAATAAACCTCCTTTTAATAGAGATACACTGCTTTTAACCCAAAATGTGATGAGTTGGTTTCTTTAGGCATGTTTGGGTGTTGATATATTGATTGTGCTAATTATATTTAGCTACGACTATTGGGTTTGGATAATCAAGAAATGCGTGGCTTTTAGAAGCTTAAATTGATTTTTTGTAATTATAAATGCGTACTCTGTGGTATTTGCTTCTTTGAAATATAATTGAATTTAGTTTGAGGAGAGAGAACATGGGTTCCATATTAAGGACCCACATATGGACTCTCTGTTCCTGATTAGTTACCACACTACATGTCGGGGAGGCGATATCTTAGGCTTTTCCAGACGAGGGTTTCCCTGGGTTTTCTATATTCTCATGAGTGATACTGGTTCCCTAAGGGACAAATGAGGATAAAACAATTGGAAAAGTGACTACGACAAGCCTTAGGTGATACTCAACCTCTAATGTGTGATACCTAGGACAAACTCATGATAAAAAAATTCCACAAGCGATACATGGTGTTTCAGAAAATTTCCATGGACGAGCTCTGTAGTATTGGATAAATTGAAGGATGTACCATAACGATACCTTTAGGATGGTATCAGACTCCAACTATAAACTTTAACATAATAATAATGTTAATGTGTGGAATTTTTTTATTTATCACACTTTGAGTTCTGTGAATTATGTTCCCTTAATTCATTTTATACTTTTCATATTAAAATTTTCATTTAATTTTTTTTCCTTCCATTTAATTGTTCACACCCCTGTTTTGTATGCTTTTTTGTTATATAATGGTTATGTATTAACGGGGTGCTGCTTTTTTTGAGGGATATATTCCTTGGCCATTTGACATGTGGGCTATCCTCAATAGTTCCTTGGTTTTTTTGCACCGTTGATCTTGTATTCCTCTGTTTACATCCTGGACTTACATCTGTACCCAACGGTTTAGGGTTCCGCTAGGTTGTTTGAACCGCTGTACTCATAGCAGCGTTTCTTTGGCTGTGACATTGCACCGTTCGGGTGTGGCAGGGGGTTTCATCACCTCTGTTAGTGGATCATTCATTGGATAGAATAAAACAGATCTGAAAAATCTCTCTCGCCGTTGGACTTTGCCTCCCCCGCTCTCAGTTCCTTTGATTCTGAGTCTTCATCCTCAAAGGAGGATTTAATCGGGTGTCCTTCCACCCCCCTCTACATACTCTTAATAGTTTTGGGAAAGATGGGAAAGCAATGAATGAACAAACAATAGAAAAAGAGAAAGTGCAGTATAAAATGAATCTTTCCCCCCATATAAAAAGGATGCGCAACGACCTGAAATTAAATGTGCCGAAAATAAAGTTGACACCAGAAATTTTTACGTGGAAAACCCAAAAGGGAAAAACCACGGGACCTAGTCCAGAAAGAGGGATCCACTAAAATCAATAGGTAAACGGTAGATACTCTTAAAAATTGAAGGGATCTCAAAAGTAATACTCAAGAATAAAAGTTTGGATCAAACATGGAGAGCAGTAAAGATGATCGTCGAAGAAAGGCGGTCACCAAATGGGATTTGCTCTCAGTTTTGTTGCTGCCGGTGATGTTGAAATGCCTTGCCTCTGCCTCCTTATATAGGAAAAAGAATCAACATCAAATAATATCGCTGCGTCAAAAGAGTGTCACCTCATGAATTAATTCACGCGGTCTTGGCCTGCATTAAAACACCACATTAAAAGAAGAAACTGCATGGGCACCATTTGAGGAGGCGTTACCCGGTGCGCCAACCAAGAAGGCGCCCAACAAACTCCCCCTCTGACTCAAGTGGGGATCACCACCAACCCTGCAATCTATCGTCATGTCTTGAATTTTCCTCTAGGTAAACTCTTGGTCAACATGTCTGACCTGTTGTCATCAGTGCGGATCTTCTCGAGCTCTAACTGTCTCGAATCAAGGATGTCGCAAATCCAATGATATCGAACATAGATATGTTTCTACCTTCCATGAAAAGTATAATTCTTTCCAAACAAATAGCACTTTGACTATCACAAAATAAAACATACCTATTCTGATTTAAATTGAGCTCTTGGATAAACGTTTTCATCCACAAAAATTCCTTGTACGCCTCAGTATCTGCAATAAACTCTAACTCTGTGGTAGATAAAGCAACACATCTCTGCAATCTAGACTGCCAAGATACATCTCCCCCTGAAAAAGTGATAAAATATCCTGAAGTAGACTTCCTCGAATCGATATCTCCTTCCATATGTGAATATGTAAATCCACAAGCATAGGTTCCCCTTTGCCAAAACACAATCTCCGATCAGAAGTACCACGAAGATAACGAAAAATATACTTCACTTCTCTCCAATGCTCTCTACCTGGATTTGATAGAAAACGACTGACCACACCAACTGCATGAGTTATATCAGGGATAGTATATATCATTTCATACATCAAACAACCAACGACAGATGAATAAGGTTGGTGATGCATCTCCTCTATCTCTTCATCAGTAGAAGGTGATTGACTAGTACTGAGCTTAAAATGTAAAGCAAGAGGAGTACTAACCACTTTCACTCTATCCATAGAGAATCTCTAAAGAACCTTCTCAATGTATCTATCATGATATAACCACAACTTCTTGGCCATACTATCACGGGAGATCGTCATGCCATGAATCTGTCGTGTTGGGCCCAAGTTTTTCATCGCAAAAGACTAAAAAACATCCTTATTCAATCTGTCAATTCTAGAAGTATCATGGACAACAATGAGCATATCATCAACATAAATCAATAGTATAATAAAATCATTATCATCAAATCTCTGAACAAAAACACAATGATCAGAAGATGTCTTCCAGAAACCTTGATGAGAAATGACAAATTCAAACTTCTTATACCACTGCCTTGGAGCTTTCTTCAAACCGTACAAACTCTTCTTCAACTTGTAGACATGATTTTATTTACCTGTTTCAACAAAACCCTCTGGTTGCTCCATATAAATCTCCTCCTCTAAATCTCCATGGAAGAAAGTTGTCGTCACATCCATTTTCTCAATCTGCAGATCTAAACTGACATCCAAACCAAGAAAAACCTGAATGGAATACATTTTGACAATAGGTGAGAAAATCTCATCAAAATCAATAACTTTCTTCTGACGGAAGCCCTTGACAACTAACATTTCCTTGTATCGTGGAACAACTAGATTATTCATTTTTAATCTGATAAATCCACCAATTTTGCAAAGCACTATTCCCTATCGATAACTTCACCAGCTCAAAAGTGTGGTTTCCATGCAATGATGTCATCTCATCATCCGTTGTCGCAACCCATATGTCCTTCTGTTCACTCTCCACTGCCTCATCAAAATATTCTGGTTCTCCCCCTTTAGCGAGAAGCTCATACTCATTAGGTGATTATCGAGTAGAAATGGTGCGATGCCGAGATGACCTCCGGAGTGGAACTGCGGGTTCATTAATAACCCCTGGAACCAGATCATCAGAAACAAAAGGTGTATCGGAAAATTCAACTCCAACCTATTCACCTTAAGAATCATTTTTTACATCAACATTATCATCAGAATCAACAATATGAGGAAAATGTGAATCAGAACCTGGATCAAGACTGACAAAACCATCAGAAGTTGGAGAAGCATCTTTTCCTCCCTTATCAATGTCTGCAATAGTCTGATCCTCCTTAAACACTGCATCGCGGCTTCTAAAAAGTTTCTTTAAAATAGGATCATAGAACCTGTACCCAAACTCATCGTGTCCATAACCAATAAAAATACACTGGAGTGTCATACCATCCAGCTTGGATCTCTCATCTCTAGGCACATGAACAAATTCCTTGCAACCAAAAACACGCAAGTGATCGTACCTGATCTCTTTTCCATACCAAAACTTGTCGAAAGTGTCTGTCTGCAAAGAAACCACAGGTGATAAATTGATAATATAAGAAGCAGTAAGTAAAGCCTCACCCCAAAAATGTCTAGGAAATTTTGCTTCTGAAATCAAACAACGAACTCTTTCCAGCAAAGTCTTGCTCATCCTCTCAGCTACACCATTCAGTTGCGGTGTCTTGGGTGGAGTCTTCTGATGCCGAATACCATCCTACCTGTAATACTGATCAAATGGACCACAATACTCTCCCACATTTTTACTGCGAATACATTTCAATTTCATGCCCGATTATCTCTCAGCAAAAACATGAAATTTCTTAAAAACACTGAGCACCTAACTTTTGGCTTTCAAGACATAAACCCAGAGCTTTTTTGAGTAGTCATCAATAAATGTAACATAATAAAGACCGCCACTAAAGGTCTTCGATTTCAAAGGACCACAAACATCAGAATGTACTAACTCAATTACCTGTGACTTTCTATGTAGAGGATGACAGTTGAAACTCACTCTACTCTGTTTCCCAGCCCTGAAATGATCACATGTTTCCAATTTGACACTCTTCAAATCCGGAAAAAGATTTCTCTTAGCCAAACAACCAAGACCTTTCTCACTGATGTGACTGAGCCTCTTATTCCACAACTTGGATGAAACACTGCACTCAAAAACGCAAGCAGTATCACAAGAAATAGAAGCTATAGTCTAGTACAAACCTGATTGCTTCTTCCGTCGAGCCACAATCAAATAACCCTTGGAAATGTTCCATTGGAAATCACCAAAAGTGCTGATAAACCCTTCATCATCAAGAATGCTGATAGAGATAAGATTCAAGCAAATATCAGGTACATGTCAGACATTCTTCAAAATCAGCTTACTTCTTGTACTGGTCTTTAAAAAAACAGTCCTCATCCCTACAACATCAGCATGACCATAATTTCCCATTTTCAAAATCACAAAATTACCTGGGTTGTAATATGTAAAGAACTCCTTCTTCGATGTCACATGAAAACATGCACCACTATCAACAACCCAACAAGAATCATCAGAAGCAATGCTAATGGAGTCATAAACAATAACAAGATCACCCCCTGTAGCGGCAGCAACATGATCATCTCCATCACCATTTTTCTTCTGTGGATTTTCCTTCAATCTTTTCTCTCTTTTCAGCTAACAACAAAACTACTTAACATGCCCCTTCTTACCATAATGATGAAATTCAAAATCTTTCTTCTTCGATCTCGTTTTTCTTCTGCCTCTGCTCTTATCTCGACTGTTCTACCCCCGGTCCTGGCTTCTCCCCCTATTATCTGTGACCAAAAGCTTGGAAGAAGATTTCTCCTAAGTGCGTCTCCTGACCTATTCATTTAAAATAACAAACATGACAAAACTAAATGTCACAAAACCATTAGTAGCAGCACCGATTAGTGTAACGCGTAAATTTTCCCATGAATCGGGTAAAGTGTTAAGTAGGAAAATAGAAAAAACCTCATCTTCAAAATTGATACCCATGCCAGAAAACTGATCAAAACATCCTTGATATTCACTTAAATAATCAGAAATAGACTTACCTTCTTCGTACCTCAAGTTCACCATTTTCTTGAGAAGAAACAGTTTATTGTTTCCCATCTTCGAAGTGTAGGTCGTCTCAAGCTTCTCCCACAAAGTTCTGGAATGAGAGATGTTGACAATGTGGTTCATCACGTTGTCTTCAACCCATTGGAGAATGAATCCGCAAACCATCTCATGATCTAATTCCCATTCTTCATCTGACATCCTCTCTGGCTTCTGGGTAATAAACACTAGAAGATGAATTCACTTGAAAAAAAGAAGATCATTCATTTTAAGTCGCCACATATGGTAGTTGGTACCATTCAACAAAATCATCCGACTGTAATTGGCCTCCATAATAAATATGAAAAAAGAAACAAACCATCTGATACCCGATGTTGGGAAAGACGGGAAAGCGACGAACACGAAAACAATAGAAAAAGAAAACACGCAGTGGAAAATAAATCTCCCCCCCCCCAAATAAAACGGATCCGCAATGCCCCAAAATTAAATGTGCAGAAAATAAAGTTGACACTAGAAATTTTTACATGGAAATCCTGAAAGGGAAAAACCATGGGACATATTCCAGAAAGAGGGATACACTAAAATCAAGAGGTACATGGTAGAGACTCCCAAAAATGGAAGGTATCTCAAAAGTAATACTCAAGAATAAAAGTGTGGATCAAATATGGAGAGCAGTAAAGATGATCATCGAATAAAGGTGATCACCATATGGGATTTTCTCTCGGTGTTGTTGCTGCTGGTGATGTTGAAATGCCTTGCCTCTGCCTCTTTATATAGGAAAAAGAATCAGCATCAAATAATGTCGCTGCGTCAAAAGAGTGTCACTGTGTGAATTAATTCACACAGTCTTGGCCCACATTAAAACACCACATTAAAAGAAGAAATTGAATGGGCACCATTTGAGGAGTTGTTACCTAGTGCACCAACCAGGAAGGTTCCCAACAGGTAGGAGGATCACGGTGGAGTATCACATCGGCTTTTCTTCCCTACGAAGAAGTGCAGGTACTCAATTATTGAAGGCTACAACCCTGATCCCGAGTGGTTCTTCCATGAAGAGTTCTAATCCGAGCATCACTATTGAAATTCTTGAAAACATGAAGAGATCTTGGATGGATAGATTTAATCTAGCACTATAAGTGATTTCATCCCAAATCTCATAATGCATGTTTTCAGGTTCTTTTAACGTCTATTTCTGCTGGTTCTATCGCTTTTCTTGTATCCTATAACTATTTCATATCCTTTGAACATTTAATAAAAGTGTGTGTGGTGTGGGTGGTGTTATTTCCATGCAGTAGGTCCCCAAAGGGGCTGAAGCACGTTAAATCCCTTGGTCTGTTTACTATTTTTCAATTCTTGCAATATCAAAACACAACTCTAGGTCGGTTATTTTATATTGTGGTTGTGCATTTATTATTCCACTACCCCTTCCAACCACAACAGGTGGTATTAGAGCCTCCCAAGATGTTGTTCTATTTTGTTTTCGATATTTTCTTGATTTGATTTCGATTATGTTAGTTTTATGCAATCCGCCTTGCTATAATTTGTTTACATCTTTTGTTCAACTATTGAATTTCATGCCACTGAATGGTTCTATTAAACTATTGCTGAACTTGTTTCATTACTTAACCAAACCTGTTTAGTTGTTATATTGCTCCTTGTTATATTTTTCTTATAGTCTGTTATACAACTTGGCTCCCAACATCCTGTTGACAGCCCCTTTTTCACCCTGTTTATAGCATTATTAAAATATGTCTAGTTTTATTCTGTTTACAAATTATTGCACCTTGTTTACAGTTTATTAATTTGGGTTTGTTCTGCCTTCTTTTTCTGCATTTAATTCTTTGTTTAATTCGGCCTTCATAGTTGATTGTTGTTGTTTTTCATCTGAAATCATTATATTCACTGAACATTTTTTTGCATTTCGTATCTCACGGAACATGTTTACCCAGTGAGATTGGTCATTTTTTGGGGGCGTATGCTTAATGTTTTCCCCAATCACTCGGAATCCACTCCTCTGGATAAACATCTCTACAATGCGATACGAAATCGAGAAGTTTGATGGAGACAATGGCTTCAATTTATGGCGAATTAAAATGAGGGCACTCCTTATTCAATAAGGTCCTGTTGATGCCCTGTATGGGGCCACAAAATCCATTGTTACTATTAATGAAACTGATCAAACAATTACAGAATACCGAACAGTTCCCTCTGATTTTCTTGTTAAGACCCATAGTTCCCTCTTTCTTTGCCTATTTAATAAGGTTCTTAGGGAAGTATATTATGAGTCTATCACTGCAAGAATAAGGATTAAACTCAAAAAACTATACATGAATGCCTTTCTAGTTGGAAGAATTTATAAGAAGCACTGAATGTTAACCTTTAGGATGAAGCGTGGTACTTCTATAAATGTCTATATATATGAATTAAATTAATTCATGTTAGATTTAGCCAATATAAATGTGTCTGTAGATGATGAGGATTGGGCGATGATCCTCTTGATCTCTCTTGACCATAACTATAAAAACCTTGACGAGATTATGATGTATGGAAGGGATTCACTGACCCTATAAGAGGTTAAGTTGGCTCTTCTTTCGAAATATTTGCACACTAAAAATGGGTTAGGATCAGAGGGAGAGGGGCTCAGTGTTTTGGGTAGAACAAATGATAGGGGGCAAGGGAATAATAGAGATATGGGTAAAAAGAAAGGTGTAGGTCTGTTTAGAGTACTAAAGTGTTATCAGTGTGGGAAACCAGGGAAATTTAAGAGGGATTGTCCGAAAATAAATGATTCAATGGATAATGGGGCTTAATCCAATGTTGATTATGTTTTCTATGAAATATTTCGTTCTATAGTGTGTCTAGTGTGCTACAGGGGGCATAGTTGAGGGTTCAACTCTGGAGTTTGTTTCCTTCTTTGTGTCCTACGAGGGTTGATCTTCTCGAGGTTAACTAGGTATGAGGATAGTGAGGATTTGGGCAGTGGTTAGGGAGGAAGGGTCATGGGTGATTGTCTGGATGATCACCAGACTTCATGACAATACTGTTGGTATCTCTTTGACGACATCAGATGAGGGCACCTAGCAATTAGGTGCTTGATGTCATCGGGTTAGATTTTAGGGGGGTTTCCTTAGGTTGGTAGCGGGCTTCCATTGCTTTCTAGGTTTGTTTCCTCTTGGTTTTGAGTTGGCTCTAGGACTGTGTCTGTATTGGTTATAAAATAATTTAGGTTAGGAGGTGTCATCCCATGTTTCATGGTTCTAGCCTATGGCTTCTCCTTAAGTGGAGGGTCTCTTGGTTATTCATTTAGACTTAGGAGAATGAGATGGTAGTTAGCACATGTTTGTTTCTCAGGTTTGTGTCCTAGTTTTGGGGTGGTGTATCTAGGTGTGACCCATTACGAGTGGTTATTGGACCTAGGCAATGTTAAGAGTGGAAGTGTCATGTGAATAGGTTCAGTGATGATCATGCTTCATGATGGTTCTGTCGAGATCTCTTTCACAACATTGGAAGGGTACCTTTGAATTAGGTGCCTGATGTTATCGGGATAGATTTAATGGGATTCCTTAGGTTAGTAGTGGTATTCCTTTGGAACACCAGTGTTCTCATGGGTTTATATTTTTTCCTTAGGACTTTGGTACTGCAAGATATTTGTAGTGGTACTCGATTGTTGAGTAACTTCTTCTGTTGGTAGGGTCTTAGATAGTGTCTTCTTCTTGGGTGGAGTGTCTTCTAGGTCTGTCTTAGATTCATGTGGAGTGAGTGTTTTTCTTGATCTTGAGTCTTGTTCTTTTTGTGTGTGTTTTATTTCGTTTACATGATCTATTTTCTTTACTACTATTGTATGCATTTAAGACGTTTCACTTTGAGTTTATGTTCTTACCTTGTATTGTTGTTATGCTTTGAGGATGGGTACTACTCAGTTTTTTGGTGTTCTGCAGGCACTGGAGCTGTCCTGGGAACCTCTGGATTGGCATGTGATCAATAGATACTTGGGGTATGTGGAATGAAAAACTCAGGAATGTGAAGGTAAGTTTAGTTTTATGCAGTTATTATTAGAGGTTTTTATTCTAAACATGTTTATGTAGTAGTTTAGAGGTAATTGATGAGGGAAAATTTGTATGACATTGATACACATGTTGGACATAAGTAGTGAGTAGTTTTACTTTCACTGTTTATTATCGTTTTAGTTTTTCTTAGGTTGTTTAGCATGATTTCCCGATTCAATTGATATGTTAGATGCCAGAACATTGCCAATTTTTAATTGAAGATGGTGTAAATTTGTGAATTAAGTTCCCTAAATTCATTTTATGGTTTACATATTAAAATTTTCATTTAATTTTTTCCCACTATTTAATTGTTCACACCCCTATTTTATATGTTTTTTGTTATGTACTAGTTATGTTTTAATGGGGAACTGCTTGTTTTGAGGGCTATATTCCTTGGCCATTTGACACACTAGCCATCCTCAATGGTTCCTTGTTTTTTTTCACTATTGATCTATGCCTCCATTTACATCCTGGCCTTACATCTATTCCAGGGGTTTAGGGTTCTGCTAGGTTGTTTGAACCACTGTACTCGTGGAAACATTTCCATGGCTGTGTCATTGTGTCGTTCGGGTTTGGTAGGGGGTTTAATCACCTCTACTAGTGGATCATTCGCTGGATAAAAAAAGAGATCTGAAAAATCTCTCTCATCACCAGACATTGCCTCCCCCACTCTTTGTTCCATCGCTTATAGGACTTCATCCTCAAAGAAGGATTTAATCGGGTGTCCTTCTGACCCCCCTCTGCATACTCCTGGTAGGAGGATCACAGTGGAGTATCGCGTTGGCTTCCCTTCCCTGCAAAGAAGTGTGGACACTCGATTCATGAAGGTTGCAATCTTGATCCCAAGCAGTTCTTCCACGGTGAGTTCCAATCCGAGTAGTACCATTGACATTCCCGGACGACTTTATTTAATCCACCAGTGTAAGTTCTTTCATCTTGAATCTCATAGTGCGTATTATTTGGTTCATATAATGTCTATTGCTGCTGGTTCTGTCTCTTTTATTGTATCCTATAACCAGTTCACATCCTTTGAACATTTAACAAAATGTGTGTGTGGTGTGGGTGGTGTTCTTGTCGTGCAGTAGTTTCCCAAATGGGCCTAAGCATGTTAAATTCCGTGTTCTGTTTACTATTACGCATTTTTTTGCAATTTATTTTGGTTCTTACAATATCAACATATAACTCCAGGTCAATTTTTTTATATTGTGGTTGTGTGTTTATCATTTCACTGCCCCTTTCAACCACAACAAGTTCCTTGTGAATTGTGAGACATCTCTCATGACTTGAAGCACACTTTGTTTGACATATAAAATAGACCCCAAGATATAACACAAGCTTGAATGGGTTCGTCGATTATGATATAATTGATTGGATGTACCATAGTGATACCTTCAAGGCGGGCTCAGACTCCAGCTCTAAATTTTTTAGTTTTAATATAAATGCATGAGATGTTTTTATTGATTCTACATAAAGATTCCTTATTATTTTTTAAACTTATCTTATTAATTTAGGGTGCATGGTGCTGACATATGTTTTAGACCTTAATCCAAAACACAAGCTTGGGGTATTCCCTTTTCTTTAGTCCATAATGTTATTTAGACCTTGCTATATATATATATATTCTGTTTACTAGGTATCTCATTCAGACTTTCAACTTAGGCCAAAGCAGGTGGTATGGGACGAATGTTCGCTTTGAAACCCAGATCAAATTACAATTATTTTCATTTATTTAAATTACTTGTATTTTTATATATGACACAACTATTTGTCTACAGCATGAAATGGAAAGGTCTGGACACCATGAGTGCCGACCTACTGAGATTATATCTCATACACTGCTCAGGCACCATTTGGTACTCAAGGACTGAGCTGTTGATCGAGATGCTCATGGAGATTGCCCATCGGGATTTTCCCTCTTATCTTTATTATTTTACTATATTGTAAAGAATGTTATATTGTTTACTGCTTTCTGTCATGTATCATTACCATTTCATGAATTCATCTGTTGTATAAACTGGTGTTGGTCACTTTTATAAAAATTGTTAAGTTTTTCTTCTTCTGACCAAAGCCCTTATTGTTAGTCGGCAGCCTATAGCGTTTGAGGATATGCACTTGAGGTAATGTGACCCACCGATCTGGCCACTACCTTAGAGGTGAGCCAAACTCAGCTTCACCTGCCGATGCACCATCATTAACTGATCACAAAGCCATTATCACTTAAATAATTCCATGATCATTCAAGATTAACCATCAAAGTCTACCCATGACCAACGAAATTTCTCAAAGGTTTCATAAACTGCCAACCACACATGAACATTGTGCTACCGAGCAGGCACCGACATGATTTGTTCACAAGCTTCATGACATTTAAGAAATCTCTACCATTCTCTAATGGTCCTCTCTGGTTATGTATCTTCTACCCAAAAGGACACATATTTAACAGAACCAACATAACACTCGCCACCTTTGGAGTGTTATAATCATAAAAAATAAGAGACAAATTAGTCATCCAAAAGCGTGCTAGGTTAATCTTGAGTGATCCTTAGATTCCTGTGTAGGAATTCCTTGGGTGAACTCTTACTCTTATCATGCTAATATGAGGTTATCCTAGACTTGTTGTCAGGATCGACGATGCTTAAATCAAAGAATATCACCGGAAGTTAGGAACGGATTTCAGTGGACGTGTTCATAGTGAATGTGGTATGTACTTCGGTGGAAATGTTCATGGTGAATCTGAGATACCTTAGAAGAAGTCATCACAGTTCTGTTTTTAAAACGTCGGCCGTCTAAGCGAAGAATCTTCTTGAATAGTCGACTAGAGTGGTTTGACTATTTTCCTCTCTTGTTCAATGCAGTGATTAGTGAAGGACCATATCTGGAACATCCTCATATGAGAAGAGTGTAGTTTGTGTTGGCCAGGGCTTTTCATGAAAAGCTGGCTCAACATGGGCTTTGAGGTTGATGGGGAATCAACCGTTTTATCCATTTTTGGAATCACACAATAAGCATCACAAAAATTCTTAAGGGTGTGTCTAGTTGGAAATTCCAATGGTGGAAGATGCCATGGCTTAGATTTTTACACTTTCTAAGGTTAAAGCCTAAGGTGGGAAGTACCTTTGGCATGATGTTTAACGAGACGACGACGTGGTCATGTCTCCAGCTAAACGGCCCCAGGTAAGTTCCATTTCGATGTTTCAATTGGAAAATGAGCATTGGATCAAATATTAATTACTTATGTATCGCTTGCCTAATTGATGCTTGAACATGTGTTGGGTTTTTGAATATGAAACACGACCTTTTTTGTGATACTTCATGACCCTTGTAGGTCGGGTGAGGGTTACGTTGTTTCCAAAGTCTTCTCGAGAATGAGAAGTTCTATAGTGGGAAAGTTGTAATGTCAGATGTTTTGAATGAGTTGAAAAAGTGAGGGAAATTAAATTTTTTCCATTAGCTGGGTAGACCTGTTTTAAAACCGAGTGTTGAAACTTTTTATTTCCGATAGTTGTCACCGTGATGTGTCTTTTAAAGAAATTGAATTAAATCGATTAGATTAAAATTAAAATGTAAATAAATTAAATGAAGGGTAAAATATTTCTTTATCACTTTGAAATATTCTATGAAATATTTTCAGAGTTAGATGCTGAGTCGGCATGGGATTCTGAGACCCGTAGACCATAAACATTGATAGAATAAAAATATTAAACATATTTTATTCAAAGGTGTGTGCATTTTTTTCCAAAAAAAAATGAAATAACTCAGAAACGAAGCGTCATATGAGAAATCTGAGAGCACTGTTAGGCCTGGAACACCGACTTTACCCTATATAGTGTATAACTTTGATGCGCGTCGGGTGTACCTCCTATGTGATAATACCCTCTTTATTTTTAATTAATTTATTATTTTGTTTTTTAGAAAAAAATAATTATTTTCTCACAAATGGTGAGTCATATGAGAAATCTGAGAGCATTGTTAGGTCCGAGATGTGGGGTTTACCCTAGGCAGGGTATAACTTTTGGGAGCGTCAGACGTTTTGTCAGATCTCACCCAAAGACAATTTATTTGGTTTATAAATATTTTTCTTGGCCGTTATAAATAATAATAATAATTTTATTATTAATATTATTATTTGCGTTGAAAAACAAAGAATGAAAATATACTTTAACTTTAAATAAATTGTGTTGCGGTGTAAATAATAAGTGGACAATGTAATAATTGTGATATTATTAATTGTTCAAATTAAATAAAAATGTGCAATCAATATTAACATAATAACCGTTATCACCTTTTTAATGGTTGTTTTAAATTGTTAATGGTGTCATTGATGGGTTGTATTAAATAATAATAATAATAATTATTGTTATTATTATTAGATTGAAACAAAAACATTGGTGTATATATAATGTATATATATATGTGGATTAAATATATATATATATATATATGGGTGGATAATTATTATTGGGTTAGATAAAACATTATTAATTGTCCCACATAAATTCTATTGCGTGGTTAATTTATTAACTTCACAGTTTTCATGAAAGTTTTGATTCAACTATTCATGGCGATAATTATGACATAGATTTAATAATAATAATAAAATATTGGTGTTATTATTATTATTATTTGGGGAAAATAATATTGGTGTTTATATATATGGAATATATATATACATATATATTTATGCATGTTTGTGCGTAGGTGTAAATACATAAATAAGTAAATAAATTTTTGCTTTACCTGACACCCTGTTGTGGGGCCCGAGTAGCTATTAAATTATCTAAATAGTTGTATGTGATTTATGTAAAATAATACATTGCGCCCTAGCTCAATGTTCGGGTAAGAGTAATTAAAAAAGGATTAAAAGAAATGAAAAGAAATTTAAAGAAATAAAAAAGATGAAAAATGAATGAGAATAAACCTTATTTCCTTTTCTTTCTCTTTTTTCCCTTTCTCTTCTCTCCCTTTCCTCTCCCGTGCGCCGTGCCCCCCTCCTCTCCAAGTGGTGTGTCACCCCCTGTTGTCGCTTCGGAAGCCTGCTGCACCTCTGATTCTTCTCTATTTTCAACACTGTCAGAAGCACTGTGAAGCTCTCGATAAGGCTAATCTTCCACACCAAGAATCTTTGAGTTTCATCCACTCTCTATCGCACAATCTTCCTCTGAAGGTTTTTTACCTAAAATTAAGGACTTTCTTAAATCCTACGATTTCTCCTGTTTTAGGTCAAATTAAAGGTTTCTGCGGAGTGTGGGATATACTACGACTATGAGGTAGGGTGTCTACACTCTTTCTTATCGTTTTGTTGCATTTTTTACATCACATTTTTGAGCCGCTCGTCAGTGCCTACCAGTGATACTCAATTTTACTCAACACAATTAAATTAAACTTCTTTGGTTGACAATTGTGACCTTGTTTGAGGTGAACCAACTTGTTTAAATTGTTGCAACATCGTTGGATACCCCTTTGGGTGTGTTGATTTAATCGGTCTAAATTTTGTTAGCCCTGAATAATTACTTTTATTAAAATCATGTGTTTGTGCGACCCTATTTGGTTGAGTTTTAAATCGAATAAATTATTTAGGTCAAATATGAACTATAAAATTTGGGGTTTTATTGGTTTGTTTATGCCTAATGATTTCCTTGTTAGAATTATCACCATTCTATGATATTATAATAGAAAAAATGCATTTTTATTTTTCTTTCGCTGATAGTGTTTTTCCTTGATAAACCATGGACTATGATATTAAATTAATTGGTTAATTTATTTGGTACAAGATTAATGTCATGTTTTGAAATAAAACTCCTTTAACGGAGGCACACTACTTTCAACCCAAAATGTGATGAGTTGTTTTCTTTAGGCATGTTTGAGTGTTGATATATTGATTATGCTATTTATATTTGGGTGTGACTGTTGGGATTGAATAATTAAGAAGTGTGTGGATTTTAATAGCTTAAATTGATATTTTTCAATTATAAAGCTGTACTCTGTGATATTTTCTTCTTTGAAATGTAATTAAATTCAGGGAGATAAGAGAGAATGTGGGTTACGTACTAAGGATCCACACATGGACTCTCCATTCCTGATTGGTTACCACACTACGCGCCGGAGAGGCGATGTATTAGGCTTTTCCAAATGAGTGTTTCCCTAGGTTTTCTATGTACTCACGAGTGATACCGGTTCCTTAAGGGATAATCGAGGATGGACCTTTTGGAAAAGTTGCTTCACCAAGCCTCGGGTGATACTCGACCCCTTATGTGCGATACCCGAGACAGACTCATGATTAATCCATGTCTCGAGCAATACGTAGTTTTTTGGAAGATTTCCATGGACGTACTTAGTGGTATTGGATAAAATGAAGGATGTACCATAGAGATACCTTCAGGATGGGCTTAGACTCCAACTCTAAAACTTAATATAAAAATAATGTTAATGCGTGTAAGGTTTTTATTGATGCTGATTTGAGTTCCTTGTGAATTATGATACCTCTCTCATGCCTTGAAGCACACTTTTTTTGACACATAAAATAAACCCCAGGCTATAACACAAGCTTGGACGGGCTCGTGCCTTAGGATATAATTGATTGGATGTACCGTAACGATACCTTGGGGATGGGCTCAGACTCCACCTTTAAAATTTTCAGTTTTCATATAAATGCGTAAGATGTTTTTATTGATATTTCATAGAGTTTCCTTTGGTTTTGTGATACTTCTCTTGTTCCTTTAGTGAACCTAGTGTTGACATATGTATTAGAACCTATGAAAAAGAACAAGCTTGGGGGCATTCCCTTTTCTTTGGTCTATCACATTGGTTAGATATAGATATATATATTCTGCTTACCAGATATCTCATTTAGACTTTCGTCTTAGGATGAAAGTGGTATGGGATGATTGTCCGCTTTGGAACCCAGACAAAGTTGTAGTTATTTTAATTTATTTAAATTTCTTGAATTTTTATATATGGCACACTGCTATTTGTCTACAACACTAAATGGAACGGTCTTGACACCATAGGTGTTGGTCTACTGAGATTATATCTCACACCCTTCTCGGGCGTCGTTTGGTACCCAAGTAGGGCTTTGCTGTCTTTTCTTCATTATTGTACTGTATTGTAAATCATGTTGTATTGTTTACTACTTTCCATCATATATCATTAACATGTCATTCATTCATATGGTGTATACACTGGTGTTGTCCACTTTTAAAATAAATGTTAATTTTTGTCTTCCGCTGCTTTGTTAATTATTTATTACTATTTTTGCTGCTGTCTATTATTGTTATGCTTCCACTATCTATTTTATATTGTTAATCTCTATACATACTCTAATCTATGAGGGCATAGTCTCCACACAGACTTAACCAAGACCCTCACTGCTAGTCGGAAGCCTCTGGCATTTTGGGAGATGCACTTGATGTCATGTGACCAACCGATCATGCAATCACCTTAGAGGTGAGCCGATCCAAGCTGTTACAGCTTTACAGAGTCATTAATATCATTTATATATCTAGAACTTACTTTTAATATATTAAATATATTAAATGATAAATATGAGTCATAAAATCGACTTGAAATTCTCACAAATATTAAACAAACCTTTTATATTTTCTATAACACTTGTAAATACATTTTATAACTAAATTCAATATCAATCATTCTGAACTTGAATAATATGAATTTATTTATCCCTTGAATATCATGTATTATCAAACATATCCCAGACCTTGTGGTGGGTCTCACCATGTTCCAAATTCCTATTCATCAGAATAGAGAAGACTTTTGAATACACTATCATGTGTGACACTCTAGGATCTTATCTTGATAGTAGTTGATAGTATTCACAAACCTGGAGTGGGGTCGAATAAGCCATTAAGGACCCTAGAGAGATAAGGATTAGTCATAACAATGAGAACCTTCTTATGAACACACATCATGTAATATAATCTCTTTTTTTCACGATATCTCATAAATCCGGAAATATAATTTGTGTCTAGGGAACCCACTATTACAATATGGACAACATGATCGAACGTCACCTTTGCTTTCGAGTCTCCAGACCAAGACTCCTAAACTTGCCATGCCCAAGAAGACTGCACTGTCATCTGAAATAAACAACTACCACCACCAACCACCCCCACATCCAGGTGTAGGGATGAAAACTCTTCCATCACCCTATAACCATCCCTAGACTCATGGATAACATCATTCTTCAACTTTATTCTCAATGAGTTGGCCACGACATTCCCTTTTCTTGAGGTGTCGGAGATCTCAAAGTCACAGTCCTAAAGAAACTCCACCTACCTCTGTTGCTACAAATATAGATCATGATCGGAAATGATATAACTCAAACTATTGTGGTATGTGAATACCACAAAGTGCCTCCCAATGAGGTAATGCTGACAGAGCTTCAGTGAAAACACAACCACTGCTAGTTCCAGATCATGGGTGGCATAGTTACACTCATGGGTGTGTAACTGTCTAAATACATAAGAGATCACTGCTTTTTTCTGCATCGGGACACACCCTAAGAATAGAATGGAAGCATCACAAAACATCTCAAACATCACCCCTTCCTTTGGAAATTGAAGTACTAGAGATCAATCTCCCCTTTAGGTAGTTAAACACAACCTCAAACTTATCATTCCTGATAAAAGCCTGGTCTGTCTTGGTCAAAGCTATTAATGAGGCCAGAATCTATGAGAAATAAAACATGAACCTTCGGTAAAAGCTTACAAGATTAAGAAAGCTACGATCCACTGTCACATTCTTGGTTTTTCCCAAGAAACAACTTCTTCTATCTTTGATGGGTCTATAGTCACACCTTGTTGAGACACTACTTGCCTAAGGAAATACACCTATTATGTCCAAAACATATGCTTAGACAATTTCCCATAGAGTTTGTGGTGTTGCAGAACCTGTAAGATAACACTAATATGATCAACCTACTCATCCTCTAACTTTGAGAAGATCAATATTTCATCAATGAAAACGACTATAAAATAGTCCAGGAATTCATGGAACCTAAAATAGTAATTGGGCATCACACTCTTTCACCTTAAACTAGTGATACCTAAACCAAAAATTGATCTTATAAAATCAACTAACCCCTCTCAAATGATAAAAAATATCATTTATCCTCAAAAGAGGGTAATAATTCTTTATCATCACCTGATTCAACCTCAAGTGGTTTGTACACTACCTCAAACGACCATATTCCTCCTTGTTGAATAACATTGGATCACCCCACAATGACACACTAGTCCAGATAGAACCTTTTTGAATAAAATCATATACATGGATCCTCAATTCCTGAAACTTAGAGGGTTCCATCTGATAAGGTGTTATCAAAATTAGAAAATCACCGAGCTATAAATCTATCCCGAACTCAACATCATGTCGAGGGGATAACATCAAAACCTATAATGGAAAAAATCTAGAAACTCCCTAGAAACCCCAGGAGACTCCTCCATTTTAGTGTATACTAATTTCATGGATAAATAATCCATTAAGGATTGAAATGGATCCACACATCTACCACGAACCTAACAACTCCTCTCACCAACAAAAACCACACCCTAGACATTCAAATTTGAGAAAACAACTCTCTTATGGAAGAAATCGATAACAGTGCGCCTAGAATACAACTAGTCAATGATGATAATGAAATCATAAGACTGTATCTATACAAGAAAATATATACCCATGGGTGATGTGGCCCCATAATCAATCCGTACCCTTGACACACATCAAACAAGCTGATCTGATCTTCGATCAGCTTAGTCAACACCAGGGGAACATGGAGCCTATCTATGCTTATACATAGATCACATACTAGAGAAGGTTCAACAAAGGAGTGCGACACTCCCAAATCAAAAAAATAACAAACAAGGGTACATGATAAACTTATCATACCTCGAACGATCTATGACCCCTATAGTGCCATCGTTTCCACTACATTAAACTGACCACACCCAACTCCTCTACCTCTCTGCTAACAACCACATCCATGGACACACTTAGGCTAAGGTCCCTAAACATGAGGGACATCCTGAGTTCAACCTCTGCCTGATCTATCTCTCCTCGTTAGAGTATAATCCTACTACCCATGACACTAAAATAGTATCATTGGAAGCTGTTGTTGAGGATGATTCTAAACCTGTGCACCTCCACCATACAGAGCTCGAAGAACCATAAGGAACTAATTGTGATGATGGAAATGAACCCCATATAAAAAAACATTTGCCTAAATCCACATGGAAAAGAATGAAAACCACTATCCCTAAAAGGTTGGAAGGGAAGATACTAAGGCCGACTCCTTGCTGGTTGAAACCTCAAAGGCCCTGATGCTTGATACCTACCACCGATAACTTTTCTCCTCAAGTAACCCTACTGGATCCCCTATCATGGTAAACCTCCATGTGAGTGCATTAACTCGATCACCTCCACCTTCTTTTGAATCTCTAAATACATTGGAAATGTAAAAGGAGTAACTACATAATGGATAGAAGGATAAAGTGCCTCCTAGAGACGTCATGCTTGAGACTCCTAATCTAGAAAAAGGTTTGGAAAAAATGTAATTGATCCTAGAACTTGGTACCAAGATCCCATACATACATAATCCCTTACTGAAGATATAGAAACTTCTGTCTCCTCAATGCCTTCATGGTCGACGAAAGTAAATCTACCCGGAACTCTTTTTGAAAGTTGACCCATGAAACATCTACCTAATTCTTCTCACCAAGATACAACATGAACCACTGGAATGTGGCTCCCCACATTTTACTAACATCCAAAGGGACCCAATAATCTACTAAGTCCCAGATCCAACTGAAGGAGAACTCGAGCTCCTCCAACCATCTCTCTATCTCTAGATCGGAAACACTTTCCTTATATTTTTCTAAAGCCTGATGCTAAAAAGTGCACAAAACCCTCTACTAACGATCATCCACTCCAACCAGATCAAACCTCAGAAGATCAACCAGATCAGCCTAATGAACCTCCACTTCTTGAACCACACATGCATGATGACCATGATCTATAGCTGAATGAGAAACAAGGATTTTTTTAATCCCAATAGTATAGAATTTTATTAAGATTTATTTAATTTATTCTAACTTAATAGAACCAAAACCACAAAATTCAAATAATAAAATAAGGAAATCATGATACATTCACTTCTCATGGGTATTTACCCTGTAATTAGTTCCACCTCACTTGGTTGTACGGTAGGCCCAGATTCCTTACGTATAATCATGGCCCCCTAAAATTCTATGTCCTTGTCAATCTTCTCTGACCTATGTCACACACCAATATCAGCTGAGATCATTTCCTTAACAACCCATGAAATACTCATAGTGCCTAGCTCCAAACTCCATCCTATCTCTTAACCATCAGCTCTAATAACATTATATCATGACACCCTCCCTCTAAAGGTACCCCTAGGATAGAAATGAAGGAAGATATATAATGACCCCCGAGTCCCACCTTTAGTAGGACTTGGGTTGACAACTAACACTGAGGGTATGCAAATATCCCAAATGGTAGACATTACCCTATATAATAATATGACCAGGAGATAGGATAAATTAACCTCAATCAAATCCATGACATAATATAAAAAGGAAAACTGAAACTATTCCACAATGCATGTATAAATAAAATAGGCACAAACAAAAGTCTCTAAATAAATACCCAAAGGAAAAGATAAGGCAACTACACAATAATAACCAAAAGGACTGATCTATAAATTCCCAACACAATCCACATTTTCCTCCTAAAAACATGAAAATAATTTGCATATATATAGGGTGAGTATACAAGTAAATTCCGTAGGGAAATACAAAAGTCTCTCGTGCACATGTTAAAAGAGCATACTAATTCACCCATGAGAAAACAACAGAACCAATAAAACCTAATAGGAAAACTATCTAATACCATTCTCACCAAGGAATTCCCAAAAAATAATGAATCCAATTATAATAACATAATAAGAAGCATATTGATAAAAGGGTACCCTGCACCACTTTCCTTATTGATTTTCCACTCTCACACTCTAATGTTGTATGTCTTGGCACTCCCATATCTTCCGTATATCACATCATGCCAAGTAACCTACATGGAACTGGCCATCACATCACATCTCACCCAAAGACACATAGTCCATCACATCACATCCATAACCAAAATAGTAGGGCATCATGAAGATGAAGTACATTTACCTAATTCTCTCCTACCATGAATGACCCTCACCATAATTCATCTCATCAGATCTCATATCATCATATATCACGTGAAGACACCTAATCCATCACATCACATCTCACCCAAAGACACCTGAGCCATCACATCACATCACACATGAATAATACAATTTTGAATTCTATCCATCACAACCCATGCAATTCAATGTCACCTGGAAGAGGCAGCATGAAAGAGTGGGTAACCAGTCATCCATCCTCACTAGAAGGATATTGGGAAAGCACCCTAAAAAATATCTGGTAACTGGCATGAAGTGCTCAACATGGGTGGGCTGTATATAGAAATCACAATGATCATAATATATATATATATATAATATCCACACACAATCCCAACCTATGGTTTCACAACAAAGGATCCAACCAACTCATAATAACACCCCTAGGGTCTCAAAACCTTTCTCTACTTCTGTTTCGACCACTAAATGTAAAACACCACACAAAAATCCAGAAGCCACAAGCCACATTCCACACTTTCTATTAAATTTAATCCATTTTATAGGTTTCCCATTACTAACTAATTTCATTCACTAACCCATTCAATTTCCATCCCATTATTTCATATAAAGTATCTATAATTTAAATCAAAACCCCATTTATTTCATTCATTCATAAACCTTTCAACCCATGCCATTTCCATTCATTATTAACCAATTAATTATGATACTATATGGGTAACTAGAACAACACAACACAACATAGAAAAACAAACAACTCATCATCACCAGCAAATTAGCCCAAACTGCCACATCCACCTCCTTGTCACAACCGCCACATCACCACCTCTTTCCATCATAACCGCCCCATACCACATCCACACAACTCATCACATCTACCCCCATAGCATAAAAACAAATCACAACCACCACATACCACATTCATTTCTCATCACACCATCACCCCACAACATAACCACACATCATCGTCCCATAAAAAAACTAAACGTCATCACCCCAAAATACAAACACACATTACAACACTTTTCACATCACATTATCAAAAAAATTTATTAGATTTATCAAGGAATTTCATCACAATACATTCCTTTATTCAAGGGCATTCTCACACAACCCAATAAAATCCTAGGGAAACCACTTTATTAACCAAATATAAGTGGTTAAAAAAATTCCATTCTTGGTGATATAACACAACAAACCATAAGGTCTTCATAAATAAAAAAATTTCAAGAGAAAAAAATGGATCCTAATAGCCACGTTTTTTAGTGGTTCAATCACAATATCTAAATAATAACAAAAGCTGTAAAAGCATGAAGTTTTCATTCCCCTTACCCTTTCAATTTCAATTAAACCAGTTAATTATCTTCATATAAACCATATTACCAAAGGTAAAAAAGCATAACCCATCCTTCATGATAGACTAGGTGAGAAATTAAGGATCCCCTTCCTTAAATGGATCATTTCGATCCGCCGTGCAAGGTTGAAACAAGCGAAAAGACACCACCAAACACCAATACAAATAATAAAACCCTTACCAGCATAGAAAAAAAACAAATACATCATTCCCTTATCAAAACAACATACAAAAAATAGGATATCATGATAAAAAAATATCTTGGATAAGAATTTGGGATGAAAATAGAGAAAGACATGGATAAAACTCATCTAAATATCTATGGATCGATCCTACAAGGTTGAGGTTGAAATCCAAGGAAATGGGGTTGAAAGATCTCTGTGGGATGTACTTGGGTTTCCCAAGAAATAAGAGAAAAGTCAGAAAAAATTTGGGTTCATGTGTCTTTAATAATATTTAGGTTGTATGTAAAATACAAGACCACGAAACAACCACACTTCACCACACCGTTGAGGGAGAGGACTACGGCATAGTGCTAAGAACCTTGCCATAGCCCAAACAGTCAAAGGATCCTCTGATATCCATGACTATATCTATACCACAAGTCCTATAAAAGTGGAAGAAGACCATAACACAACCAAAGGTACTACGCCATAGAGCCCATTCTCCAATAGAGGCTTACGTCACAGACAATTATCTATGGTGAAGCTATGAAAAAATTGTAAGAACTGCTAAAAATAGACCCCTAGGACACTATGCCACAACCATCACCCTTACACTGTAAAATCTTGGATATGAAACCCATCTCCATGCCACACCTATACTGAAATTGATAGTATCTCCAAAACTCTACTCAAGAATCCCTTATATAGAAACATGGAAAGCACACTATAGATGTCAGGCCTATGATGTAGATCAAGGATCCATTCAATATCCTAGAAAAAAATGGAAGTGATACCCCCTTTTTATCCTGAAAAGATACAAAACACTTGTGAACCTCTTCCAGGTGCCTCCAACACATAAAACACACAAAGGAAAGGGCTTCCAAGGTCTGAACACTTACACTATTCATATTAAGTTGACCTTATTTATTAATATTAATTATGATAAATAAAATATTGAATTCATTTTATAAAATTCAATTCATAGAAGTGGAATTATTTAATTTAAAATCAAACCCATAAAATGTGATGAAAAGTGATTTTCTGGAAAATGCCCTTTTAAGTATAAAAATGTTTTTATACAAAATCAAAGTATAATATTGATTCTAATAACATTTATTGGATTGTGTTTAATAAGAAAACTAATAAAATTTTAAAACTAATGAAAAATAAAAATTTTCTTTGTAAGTACTTGAAAAGAAAATACAATTTTCAATAAAAATCAGTATTTTCACTATTCATTGAAAAATAAAACTTTTCAGAAAATTATTAAAAATTTATCCTAAGATAATTTTGAAATGATGAATTTAGAAATGAAGTTAATTTTTTTTAAAAACATTTTATAAAAATTTCAAAAATAAATTATATATCTGCTCATAGAAAACAATAAAAAACATTTTTGAAGAAATATATTTTTAAAATATAAATGGATTTATTAAAAAATTGAGTGATTATTTCATAAGAATTAATAAAGAAATTTTTATTTAGTAAAACCTTTATATATATTTCATAATGTGATTAATCCTATTTATACTCTCCAATTTAACAGATAGGTTATAACTATAGATTTTAAATATTAATATTTCATGGTTCATTTAAGCTCGATGTTTTCTATTTTATATGCTATTGAACATACTATTCTTATAAAATCTCAATATATTACATCATAACTATATAAGAAGGTGATTTTGGTAGGAAGAGCTCTAAGAACTCTATAATTACTCATTATAGAGTAGAGAGAGTATATAGCAGCCTTTGATGTAGCTAAATAGGTTGTCTGGATATACAACTTCATCTAAGAGTTAGAGATAGTTTTATTAGTAAATCACCTATCATACTGTACTATGTTAATATTATAGAACTGTCTCTTAAAATGATTCAAGGTAAAATTTGTAAATGAAGAACATACCCCGGAAGTATCATTTCTTGAGGGATTTTTCTAAGAGGGGAGATGTCATAGTGGGAAGAGTATCCATAGAAGAAAATGCGATAGACCCACTAACTGATGTCATATCTCCACAGAAGCATGACTATAATGTGAGTGATAGTGGATTAAAGGTCTTAGGAATTTATATCTAGTGAAATCCAGAGTGCACGATAAGCGTTCATATATGGTTTTCATTATTGCAATATTAACTTCTTCCTCTCAGGTTCCTTTATGTGTTATTATATGCTAGTATTAGACTTAAAGTTAGCTTTCGTAATGCTATTGTGGAAGAAGCCTATAGGGCCACACACTTAGTTTTTTCATTGATCTTATTTAAATAATATTTATATTTAAATTTTTGAATAAGTATTATTTTCCAAACTGACAAAAAAATATTTATTCAGTATTTTTTTGATGGAAAATATTAAACAAATATTCAATCACCAAACAATGAATATAATATTTATTTATTTATAAAACAAATAATATTTATTTAAATATTAATTTTTTAAATAAATATTCAGTAGAATGTGTAGATTGAGTATTGGTGTGTATGATAAATATTTATTTACCATACTATAAAATGATATTTATTACTGTGCAGGCTATCGCAGACCATGAAAAAAAAACAATAATATTATTTTACATGGAATGGGGGCACCTTATGTGTTTAATATATTGTTAAGGGTTTATATTCAATTATTCATTATTTTAACCTTATCCTCAAGCTTATAAATATATGGTTATATCCATTTTAGGTACAATCTATTGTATAAATAAATTGGTTGTAGATATAAATGGTTATTGATATAAATCAGTTCTAGAGATAAACCACTATAGATACAAACCATTATAGATACAATCAGTTGAAGATATAAATCGGCTGTAGATATAATCCATTGTAGATAAAATCCATTATAGAGACAATCCATTATAGATATAGACCATTATAGATACAAACCATGATAAATAAAATTCTTTATAGATACAAACTACTGGAGATACAATATTTTGTACAAAATATATTTCCTTAGAGAATTATCTCCCAATAAATAACTTATCTAGAGTTTTCATTTAGTCTTGCGTGAATCTCCACATCCTTCCCCCTCTCTTGTTGGAGAGATTAAGAGGTGATCCTTCAGGAATAAATGGATACTGGTAGTAATAAAGTCAGTGACACAAGACGATTGGTACTGCTATGCTATCATCTAGAGTACCATCAATGATATTCCAAGATCAAGAGAACACATGTGGATCACCACTGAATAGATTCTACAATTGTATCCTCAAAGTGAGATGATAAAGAAACCAAATGAATTTTGGATGATCAACCACTATGTCAATGATATAATCTTAAAACCGAGATAATTTTTTTTATAAAATAATTATAAATTTAACCTGAAAATATCCACACTTGGTTCTAGTGTTTTTTTGTTAAGGGTTTCATTTATTAGCCATATTTATTTTCTTGCATATGTCGGATAATCCATTGAATTAGATAAAGTATGAGTTTGGCCTGACCTAAATAAGTGATTATTCTATGTCTAGAACCTTCAAATGCTATCAGAGTGGCCACATTCATATTTTTAATTATTTATAAATTATTGATCGTTTTATACATTTTATTTTATATTTCAATTAAATTTTATTCATTATTTAAATCTGAATGTTGATACATATTCTTATTCTTTTTCATCATTCTCACTCATATGACCAAGAATATATTTGTTAACGTCCATGAAAAAATATACACCAGGTCCCTATGCATATATCACAGATAGAAAGTGGAAATACATACACGATGTGTTCCGGCCCATACATTTCATGTATTGTCCATATTTTTATGGAAATAAAAATTAATTAAAAATTTGAATGTGATCTCTCTAATACTAATTAAAAGTTTTGTACGCAACAAAATCTCTTATTTCAGTATGAACGAACTTAGCCCTTATTAGATTCAACAGATTAATATTTCATCAAACATTTTTTATATAGATTTAATTTATATGTAAAATTGATTTTGGAATCTCAAGCATAACATGATATTTAAAATAAATAGGATTTCAAAAAACACATACCTGAAAATTACTATTCTATTTCCAAATGATGTATTTCCATTTTAGTAAGTTAGATTAGGTCTTTATACGACTATAAGAATCCTTTAGATAAAAAACCCCATGTTATTTCCAAAAAATTAAATACTTGGGCCACCTTGGTTGTCTGGTTAATAGAGATTGAATAAGGGAAGGGATAAGTAAAGAGGAAGAGGAGAGGAAGATAAAGGAATCCCTAACCTTTAATCCAGGAGAAGAATCATCAAAAATCAACCAAGAATCTAAAATGGGAGGGGAAGGGGAGAGTGGATGATTCCCCCAGGAATTTCTATGATAATCCCCCCAATCCCACAATTAAAAACAATAAGGAAATTATAAATTAAGGGAATTATAAATTTTCTTTAAAAAATTTGGGTTGTCACTAACTAACCCGAGACACCCGCATTTTGGGTACCCGAGATGACCTGGGACATCGATCGAAGGGTGTTCCAGATCCCCAAGGGTTAGAAAAAAGTTATAAGGCATAAAAAAATACTGTATTGGGAAAAATTTCACCAAATAAAACAATAATGATAAAGGGACTTCCACCCAGAAACCAAACAAGGCATAATAATGGTAAACATAACATATGAAAATAAATATCTACCAATATAACATCTATAACACATTCCAACAAGCTAAAAGATAACTAATATAAAACATAATGATTCTAAAGGAAAGTATGTTGCAAAGGATGATATATCAATTGAAACAAACACCATAAAGAAAACTAGAATACAAACTATCCATATCCATGTGTAAGTAAAGAATATTTAATTACCACTACCCACTAACCCAAATAATAACATGATATCTCTAGTTACATCCCAGCATAATAGCTACACCTATAATATAATAGGTGGTAGAAAATATGGCCAAAAGGTATCCTCCCCACACCATATGAATAACCTTTAAAATAAAAACAAACTCATACTAGTTTGATAATATAGTAGTAATGTAAGTGTACCTATATTTTACAATGACCTACATAATGTTTCTCAAGAGATACAAATGGATATGGGTAAATAAATTATCACATAATAATATAATCATATCAATTAAATAAATAGTTTCAACCTCACCTCTGAACACCCTTAAAAAAATCCCTCTCTACGTGAAAACTCTTTACATATATTATAAAATTTTCAATATTAAAAAACATTCCATAATACAAATAAGGCATGATTCAAGGGTTATAATCATTAAACCCCGTTTCCATAAAATGAAATCCTGGCATTTGTACACCCTTTAAGAAAGAAAGTCCTTTTAAAAAATTTGAAAACAAATCATATAAAAACTATCAAGCAACTCAAGTGGTTCAATAATGCATAATTAATTCTAAAGAGTGCCCTAAAAAACCCTTTATTTTGAAAAAAAAAATCCAAAAAATATATTTTTGAATGATAACATTGTTTTTAAATTATAAAATTCATTTTAAAGATACATTAATATATTTTGACCTTTACTAGGTGTTTATGGAACTTAAAAATAGAATTGAACCTTGATTTTAAAGAGAAAACCTCATTCATTTTAGATGATACCCATGTAAGAATTACCTACTTTAATAAAACTATTAGATATACTTATCATGGTTCATAAAACATTCAAATCATGTTTTAGAAAAGTTAAACAATCATATAATTAAATTTAAATATCCATTCATGGAGAACCTACAACAAAATCATTGTAATAACTAAACATGGTGCTGAACCACCTATAGAGTTTAACAAGATGCTGAGGGAACCAATAAAACCCCTAAAATAATAGGAAACCAAATCAAAACTCAAGAAACACTGAACCCTAGGTCACTATGAGATTTTAGGGAAAGAGGAAGAGAGAAAAAGGTATAAAGGGAAGATGGGTGGAGGTTTTGAAATGTTCACCTCAAAGAATCAGAACCAAGAGAGGAATAAACCCATGGGAGGAGGATTTGGAAGGAGGGATATTGTGAGGTAAGGCATGTCTGGAATGATGAGGGTTGAATGGGGAGGAGGACCCCTAAAGTGGTTAATTCAAAGAAGGTAAAATGGGTAAATTCTGATTTTAAAAATCTGGGTATATTTCATTTTTTACATGGTTTACCAAATCATGAAAGGAAAATGCATCCCTCACTTGACACCTAACCTCTTTACGTAGTTTGGTTACACAATTGGTCAAATCCTGCTCCAACTATGAAAATCATCATTGTTACAAAATTTTAGATTTTTCATTGTTGGTGCATGGTTTGTACAAACTCTAAACATACCATGAAACATGATATGAACCCCTAATTTTTCCAAACATCAAATTAAATCAACCACAAACTAAAGAAAAAAGATAAAGGTCAATAAATAAATAAATAAAAGGAATAATAAGGCCGAGGTGTGAAAATTATCCCCACCATAATAAATTCTTCCTACATAAAGTATTGTTAGAAAGGTTTATTCATGAAAGAAGGAGGTCTGACTTTCTCATTAAGGACTTGATTCATGAAACCAAGGAACACAAAGTTAGACCAGGACAAAAACCAATAATAAGATATCCCATCATCAATTCATAAATGGAGCACACAAAAATCAACCAATTTATCTTATCTTAGATAACCATTAATGATTCTAGATAAAATAATCAAGAAACATGGAACTATCAAAGAGGCACATAAAACAAGGAAAATACTGATTCCATAAAACACATTCTCAAGAACCAAGGAAAATCACAACTCAAAAAATGGAAATTATGGAAGAACTAAGGAAAACCGATCACCGATCTTGAAGAAACATCTCGAGTACAATCGATGGTCAATGAGTAACACTATTTCTTTAGGTCGAAGTGGCTGGGTAAGAATCATAGAAGTGTTCCTCAACTAATATAATTGTTTCCTTGAATGAAGGAGAAGTGCAAAAAAGGCCAAAGACGATTATAAATCCATATAAGGTTCACTTATGGAGGTCTCCAAACAATATTAAGAATTTAACCAGTGCACTAAAATTCTAAAATACCCACTTACTCGGGGAAACCAGCAAGACCATGATCATCAGAGAGGAAGAAAACATAGAAAAAGCAGAATGGCTCACAAGGTACACGACTAAAATTATGAAATACTACAGTAGAATTCCATCTCTAATAGATTTTAAACATTATATTAAAAACTTGAGCTCAAAATAATTACTATCTCAAATAAGGACATACAAGATATAATGGGTAAGAAAATACAAGATACCATTAGAGATACCTTAAACAAAACATGACTGAAAAAAAATCAACAATGCTAACTTTGGGGTGAGGGTAGAAATGGAAGAAACCTAAGACATTACTTTCAGAACACTAGGTCCCAAAAAACCAATTTTTATAGACATGCAATCATATCAGACACAACCTCATATGGGGGTAACATTTATCCCAATTACCCAAAATCCTACCTAGGAATTCCCCTTCAAAACCCCTAAATAGAAAGACTTTACAAGGAGGCTAGTATTACATTTAGTCAAATAAAACAACTAATAATATAGTTATGAATAGTTCAATGGAAAACCCAAAGAGTCATAGAAAAAATCCCACCTAAGAAATATCATCTAATGTAGGATCAACAGGAAAAATGTCAAGTAGATAACCATCACCATTCCAAAATGAAGCTAAACCAAGATGGATAAATGAATCAGCCTATGGATTAACTCAAAGAAAAGGATTCACCCTTTTCATTAGAACCCTTCTTAGAGGTGAGATCAAAATAAAAAAAGACATAAATCTTAACAAACCATACTCTACAATTCAAATCAAACATTCCCATACTAAAGTAAGGATCATATCCAAAAATACAACTCACCTAGTTTGAAAACACCTTTATAAAAAATATTTCCTTTAAAAATCACAAAAATTTCACTATCGAATAATCCACTAAAATATCAAAAAGTATTAAAAAATTAAAAAATATGGAAATCTTTACCAATATTTAGAATATAATAATGCCCTGAAATTTTATTAAGATATCACTTTAGTTAAACTTTTAAAAAATTTACAAATAAATTTTTTGATAACAATAAAAAACATTACAAATACCTTTAAAATACTCGAAGAAAGCGCTTTCTATGTTTTATAGATTCAGAACCACCCTTGAAAGGCATTAACATTTTAAAATTTTCTGTGAAGATCTAATGATATTTATTATAAAACATCAAAACAATATTACTAAAACATTTAAACAAATCCCATATGATATCTTTAAAACATTTGGAACCCAATGTGATTTTTCTTCGACACCAAATCTCATTTTTTATAAAATAATTGATAAAAATCCCATGATTTATATGCCCTCTTCTTTTAAAAATTACCACCAAATCTTAATCAAGATTCATAGATCAATTCAAGCTCAACAGCCTTAATAACACATAAAACCATCAATCAAAAGAAATAATAAATCCATAAAAAATCCTAGAGGAAAAAAATCTAGAAAATCATGAAAATTCCCCACTGCATATGGTTTAGTCGCATGGTCTAGTGAACCGTGAGGTAAATCTATAAGTCCCACTGAAAGTGATACATACAAGTTTGCATGGTCTACACATGTTTTTCAAAACCATTCATAGTATACTCTCTAACTTTGGATCTCTTCCAAATTTCCCCTAAATACTAGAAATTTATAAAAAAAAACTCATAAATTATCAATATAATGCATAAAGACTCAAATTAAGACTCAATATCTAAAAAATGAGAACTAATATCAGATTCATGATTTATAGATCCTGAACGATGAAAAATGTCTTACACCAAGTCTGCATGGTCTGCACATATTTTCCAAATCCATTCATAGTAAACTCTGGATCTCAACCCAATTTCCCCTAAATACAGGAAATTATTAAAAATAACTCATAAATTATCAATATAATTCATAAAGACTCAAATTAAGATTCAATATCTAAAAAATGAGAACCAATATCAGATTCATTATTTAAAGATCCTGAACAACGATATAAACTCAAGAGTCTAATGAAAAAGGTGTTAGACCAACACTCATTATCACTAATATGTCGAGTCTCGAAGATCCTAACTCTTATCTATCATAACCTGCCAAATAAAATGGGCTATATAGTATCATTTTTTCATAAAAAACCTAGGTTACCCCTGATTTAAACATTCTAGATTACCTATGACATGGCCCTATGGGAATTCATGATGCCAATAAGCTAGTAACTAGTTTCAAGTCACCAATCAATACTTTATTTGGAATAATTTTTCCTAATAAAATAGTAATGAGACATGACACTTGCTTGCCGAATTATTTTGAAATAATGAAGAGCTTCTTCAGGTTCAATTGCTGGGGAGGAACAGTTTAGTGATGTTATCCTGGTTTTACTCTTTCTTCCTTCACGTGTAATTGTCTTATGTCCATGATGTCATTGGGTTTCCACCCCTTAATCCCTTAAAAGGGGGCATTATCATATAATAAATTTTTTTAAGGCTTTCGGCCCATTGGAAGGAAGGGATTCATAAATAAAATAATAAGTTTTAAGATAAAAATGTAACCAAACAAGGAATAAGAAGGTTAAAAATAACACATGATAATAAATCATGACGAATAAAACATCTCAAACACATCCTAACAAGTTGTAAACCCACATAATATGAAATAAAAGGATTATAAGGAAATGAAATATAGAATGTATGACATATAAAATGAAACAAACATGAAGAATAAAACTATAACCACAATTTCTCTTTTCTATTTTTAAGAGAAAACACTTCTCTTACCACCACTAACCAATCTGAAAAAGAATATGAGATCATCCATTTCATCATAGTGGACCTACTAAACCTATAATATAATAGGCATGAGAAAATTCTCCCAATAGGTATCCCCCACACCGCATGAATAAAATTTAAAAGAAAATCCAATTAATTTTAGCTTAAAATACATGTATAATGAAGCTTTACATTTTTAGATAATAATTTATTGGGTCACACACTTTGAAACCACCATTTTTAAAATGAGAAATAAACACTTTTAATATAACCAATAAAACATTTTTGGAAGACATAATTTTATCATTATAAAATAAATTTAAAAATTCCTTTGAATAGGTTCTCATGAAGGATAAGTAAAAGAGAACACTATTTTTTTTACATAAAGGAAACCAAATTGAACCATTGATATGGTATTTAAAAATAATAATCATAAATGTGGCATAAATAATAAATATAGGTACAATACACTCAAGAGAATTATGGGGACCTAGGATCCCTCATAAAAATCATGGATAAAAATGATATAACATCTATAAATATGGACCGATGCCAGATACCCAACAAATTACCCTAACACTTGGTATTAACCTAATTGTCCTAACCTAGGGGAAATTCCCCTAAGTATAGTAGAGTCTAAAATTAGGGACACTATCCAAAACATGATAATACACGAGTGTATTACATGTCCCTAGATTTTTCACCTAGATAACTGAAGTATGAACAATTTTCTCTTATCAATTGTTCAAAGTTCCGGTGCTCTGCTAATGTGTATAGCAACACTCGGGTCGAATCCCCAGTGATGGTATAAATTTTAGAGCTGATTGTTTCTGAATTGTCTTTTTAATGGGGGGGGGGGGGGTTGTTTGTAGAGCTTAATTAAATTGAATTATGGATGATTTTTTTGATTTAATAACTTTATAAATATTGGGGTGAGTTCATTATCGGAGATTAAATCTTATGACATCCTTAATATTTTCTTTATATTGTACTAAATTAACACTCACTTCACAAGATGATTTTGATCAGAATTCCCAAGTGTTTAGGCTTTAATCCATGAATTAACTTAACTAGGGTTATAATATCAATAAAAACTTGTTTATGGTAGTGTATTTGTGGTTACAATTATCCATGGAATCCACAAATTAAAAAAAACATGTCATTAATCCATGAAATTTTAAGTTTAACATACACAATGTTAACCATAAGAATATTCAACGAGAAAAAGATATAAATAACATAACATACCCATATTATGAATCACCCCAATATATTATTTAATGAACCATTGATATAGTTATTAATATGGTTTAATATATTTATGGTGATGAGTTAAAAATATAATAAAAATAATGTGACAAGATAATAGTAGTGCGCTGAACACACGCAAAAACAATGACAAGAGTTAAAAACACACTTTCGATTGAATGAGAAAGCGAAAGAAGGAAATTGTTTTCAACTTTATTAAAAAAAATTAAGAAAATTAATATTAAAAAATAGAGTGTAGATTATTATAATAAAAGATTAATATTAACCATTCATTAAAATTCAAATGAAATTGAAAACAACTTACGCGATTACAATTGAAAAGAACGAAAAAGAAGATGAAAATAAAGAGAGAAGGAATGGTTTATCAAGTGAAAATATGAGTTTGTAAGATCCTAATAATACTTTTTTAGGGCCTTGTTCAAGAAAATATATCCTCCTATGCTCTGAAATTACAACTCCTTTCAAGGAGAGGAGGGGGTTTATTTATAGCCCAAGGTGGTGGACTATTGGTATTCCAAAACTGTCCCTCAACTTGTCTTTAAAATTTAACCATTTATACAAAAAGATATCAAGATATATTATTCTTAAAAGTTTTAGATAAATATGTGGAAAGTTATCCCTACAAATGTTTCAGCCATTGGTTTTTTGGAGCCAAAGTTATAGCTATTTTGGAAAACCATGTGCTGCTGTTCATTTTTGTGTCGATGTTTTCATTGGTCTAAATGTGAATAAATTTTAGTCTAGGAAGATGAACTCAAATATGAACCATTTATTCTAAAATTTTGGGAGGCAGTATCTTGGATTTCACACCAAAATATCTCAGCCCAAATTGCTGATTGGATTTATAGAAAAGTCATGAATAATGGGTTGTTTTTAATTCCCGGACAGAATTGTGTGGTGGACTTAAAAGCATCAATTGGGATCCTTATTTGTAGAGTCGGGCCTTGAAATTTTTATCCAAGATGCATCTGTATATTCCAGAACATATTTGGAAGTTTAATAAATTTTTTGATTCTATATTGATCCCATAAATTATATCTTCATGGTTGGTACAATTTTTATCATAGATCTAGTGGGCCTTCTTATGTGGTCCATATGACCAATTAGATGACCGAATTGGCCCAAGATCCAGTGGAATTATTGGTAGTAAATTTAATTAGCAACCGTAAAAAACAATATTCACAAAATTTGGATAAGTAGTATGAGATTTATAATTAAAATTGTAAACTAAATTGAGTTTAAATTAATTAAAATAATGATAAAAAATTATATTTAGCATTAAAACATGGGTATGTCACAACAATTATTCACTTTTACTTGAAAATAACTAAAGTTAGTTGAAAAAATGTTGTTAATAAATTAATAATATAAACTCCCCCACACTTAGGCTTGTCCATGTCCTCATGTACAAAAAATACATAGAAAAATCATTTTCACTCACCAACAAATATTAAAATTTTGTTTTCATCAACCAGGGTAGGTCTAGACTAACTCAATAATTAATAAATAATTAAAAAAATATTACAACAATAATGTTTCCAAAACAATTAATTTTTCATGCTCAAAATTAGAAATTGAAAATGTAGGCACTTAGAACTGACTTCTCCCAAGATGATAAAAATAAATTTATGGAGGTTCACTCATTCACCAACCAAAATTGAAAAAATTAGAGTTTGAAAGAGCACTCAGATTCTATTTCCTATTTTAAAGTACACAATAAATCAAGTGGTATTTTAAAGGTGTTTTTAGTGGTTATGGGATGGTATGAATATAATGTCCAAAATATTGGAAAAGTGGAGTAAAACACCAACATGGAAAAAGAAATGCATAATTTTTTTTTGAAATGAAACATGGAAGGAAATGAAAACACATATTTATAAGGGAATGAATTTGAGAAGGAAGAAAATATATGGAGAAAATTGGAAGGGAATGAAATATGTATGAAAACAAAAAACTTCTCCCAATTACATAAGAAAATATGATGCAACTATTCTTGTTTAGTTCTTTTTTTCGAAAGTTTAACTTGAAAAAAATCTCACACTCATCTCCCAACTATTATTTTATCTCCTCATGACACTAATTTTAATAGTTATAACAAGATCAAAGGTTTAGGAAGAGTGATTTTTTACCCTCCCAAGACACAATCCATTATTTTTTTCATTTTGTTTTTGTTTGTTTTTGCTTTTTTTTCAATTTTTTGAACACTTTTCAATATAATTTGTATAGGATGTCATAAATATATATAAATTTCCAAACCTCACTAAATTATAACCTCTCACCCACACTTAAATGTATGATTTTCCTCAAGCATATGATAAAAAATTGAAAATCAAGGAAATGGTACCCAAAATGAATTCCATCCCCCCCCCCCACATTTAAATTTCAATAAATTATGCAATGTAAATCCATTTTGATGTTGGGTAGGACAAGATTTTGGGATTGTAATGTGGATATCAAAAAAAAAATTTTAAAGGATCGAAGGGGATTTCAAAAGGAGGATCAATGTAAGGGTAATGAGAGACTATTTGGCTATTATGATTATTATGTGGTTCAAAAAATGCCTCTATCATATTAATGTAATCCAAAGTATAAAATTAATCTAAAATTTACACAAACTCAAGACTCACAATTAGGGGTGAAGAACACATAATATGAAAATATGGCCATATGTGACCTTGTCATGAAATCTAATGTTGTAAGTCACGGTTGGGGAAGATTCATTTTCCAAATAAAAAATTTACTATTCAAAATTTATTGTTCTTGACACAAAATTATTTATCCAAATTGATAATGAAAATACAAAATATTTGAGATGAAAAAAATTCATTAGACTCCCTAAAAAGGATGATTTTTTTTTAAAATTAATGGTGGGTAATTATGACGTCTTTATTTTTATTTTTTTAGTTTTTTTTAATTTTATTTAGTTTTTTCATTAATATACACTCCCAAAAAAAAGAGAAAGAGGGAAAAAGTGTTTTACTAAGAAAATTATTCAAAAATTAGAATGAGAGAGGAATAAGAGAGAGAGAGATATATATAGATAGAGATATGGAGAGAGTTAAAGGGAAAGATCTTACCCCTAGTTTAGATTTGGTGGGTCACCGTCTCTATCTAGTAGTGGGTTTACTGCATTAATTGGGGATCTGATAGATATTAATGTGGTTCCTGATATGTGTGACCTCTCATGGTTATGATTTAACCGACATCCATTAACCATGAATTTCCATTTGTAAGAGGGGTTTTGGACTTGAACTACACCAAATGGGTAAACATTTTTAATAATAAAGGACCTTCCCACGTTGAATTAATCTTAGTTGGGTGAAGATGAAATCACGAATTGAAGAGAATTTGCTTTTCACCTTCAAATAATGCCTTTTCACAAGATGTGTTTTTCATGGATTTCCTTATCCTTTTCTTTTTATATATTGGAATTCTTGTATGAATCTAGTCAAAGTTCCTCTAATTCATTTAACTAAAACATTATCTCTTCTCCATTTTTTTCACAATCAAAATTACAAGATTTCACAACCTAAAATGACTTATATTGGATTTCAACCAGTAAATGACACGCTTTATCGAAAACTAAATTAAAAAGGATACATCCCAATGGGTGTTTTATAGGTAGTTCAATAAGTTAAAGTGCTTCACCATGTCTTTTAGGCGAGTCTTTTTCTTATGGGATTTACAATTCTCTCAAGAACCCTTTTTTACTTCTCTATTAGAAATTTCAGCCACGCCATTTGTTTGGGGGTGATATGTAGTTAATGTTTTATGTACAACCCCATTCTTTTTCAAAATATATTCCATGGTATGATTATAGAAATGGGTTCCTAAGTCAATTATCAAGGCACAAAATGTTCCAAATCGATGGAAGATGTTGGTTTTTAGGAACTCAATAACAGTATGTGAATCATCTTTTGTAGTGGGTTTGACCTCAAACCACCTAGAAATATAATATACTATAAGAATAATGTATGATAATACATTAGAAGGGGGTAATGGTCCCATGAAATCAATAACCCACACATCGAATATCTCACAAAATATTAAAGTATTTTGTGGAATTTAATTTCTTTTAGAAATTGTACTGAACTTTTGGAAAGCGTGACATGATTGACAGAAGTCATGCGAGTCCTTAAAGATTGAAGGCTAGAAGAATCCAGAATCAAGGACCTTTTAGGAGGACCTTTGTGGTCCAAAGTGGATACCTCTGATCATTGAGTTGTAGAATTCTATGGAGGAATATTCATCTTCATCAAAAATATTTTTAATTACTATGTCAGCCCCAATTTTCCAAAGTTTATTATCTTTCCCAAAATAGTATTTTGAATCAATTTTCAACTTATCTTTTTTTTTTTTGAAAATTTTCAGGAAAACACCAGAAACAAAGTAATTTATAAGTTTAGAATACCATGGTAACTATGAAGTGAGTGAAGAGAGGTGTTTAGTTGGAAATTCAAGATCAATTATTTTAAAATGAGAAGAAGTAGAAATTTTACATAGGTGATCGACCACAAGCTTTTCTTTTCTAGGTATATCTTTCAAACTCTTGGAGCATTAGGATCCATATTATTTTCCTAGATTTGGAATCAATTTTATTAATCAATAACATTAAATATGAATGGTTAGTAAAAATTATGATTTTAACACCTAAGGATAGGACTGAAATTTATCCAATGAAAAAACCACATCTAAAAGTTTTTTCCATTGACATAATAGTGATATTGAGTTTTATTCAATGTTTTGGAGGAATAATATATGACATGAGGATTTTTTTCTCTTTTTTACCAAGAACAACCCCAATGACCCTATAATAAGCATCACAAATAAATTTAAAGGGTAAATACCAATATGGGGGTTAGATTATCAGGGAAGATGTAAGAAAAAATTTGAGTTTAATGAAGGAAATATTTCAAGCCTCATCAAAATGGAATGTGACATCATTTTGGAGTAGCCGAGTGAGTGGAAGGAAAATCCTACTAAATTTATGGATGAATAACCAATAGAAATCAACATGACCAAGGAATGAATGAATGTGTCAAACTGATGTGGGTTTAGAAAGTGATTGGATCACCTAAAATTTGGAAGGATCGAATTGAAAGTGAAATTATATGCCCTAGAACAATCCCATTAGTAACCATGAAGTGAATTTTTTCAAAATTCATCACAAGGTAACATTTGAAGCACTTTTTTAGGACTAAAGGGAGTGAATGAAATCAGGAGTCAAATGAATCACCATAAATGGTAAATTTATGTATGAATACCTCCATGAAATGATCAATGAATTCAGAAAATATACTCATAATACACCTGTAGAATGTTGTAGGAGTATTAAAAATACCAAAAGGAATTCTCCTTTATCCATATGTTCCAAAGGGGAGAGTGAATGTAGTCTTTTATTGGTCTTGAGGTGAAATTGGGATTTGGAAGTCTCCAGTGTATCCATCAAGAAAGAAATAGTTTGACTTTTAAGCTAATTCTTATAGAATTTGATCATGGAAAGAAAGAGGGTAGTGATATTTTTGTGTTTCAGAATTCAATTTTTGATAATCGATTCACACATGCCATTTGTTTTTTACTTGAGTTGTGACCACCTCTTCGTGTTCATTTATAACAATAGTTATGCCACCATTTTTAGTTACCACTTGAATTGGACTAACCCATTCACTATCAGAAATTGGGTAGATAATACCATATTGAAGAATATTAGTGATATCTTCTCTAACTACCTCATGTATGAGGGGATTAATTCTTCTTTGTGGTTGTGTGATTGGTTTTGATGATTCTTTAAGATAGATGTGATGCATGAAAAGATTAGGGTTGATTCCTGGTATGTCATCTAGGGTCCAAACTAATGAATTCTTGTTTTCTTCTAACACCTGAACAAGTTTGGACTTCTCAATTTTAATAAGTTTAGTAAAGATAATGATGGGATACGAGTGATCATGGAAAATGAATGCATATTTCAGGTGCATATAAAGAGGCTTCAGATCGGCTCCATCCTTCATTTGTGGGATAAACAACTTAGGAACATAGGAATGGATTTCAGTTTGTTTTGATTATTTTTACTTAATAATTTACAAGCTGGAGAAGTAGAGATAATATTTGAGATGGGATTCTAGAGAGATTTCAAGATCCTTTAGATTGATAGAGTATATGAATGAAAGTTCTATATTAACTTCCCTATTTATGACTTGGTTGATCATGGTGAAAATTTCAAAAACTCATATCTCATTAGGACATGATGAAAATAATGGAATTGGGGTGAATCCACTATCAGAAGCGTCCTTAGAAGAATGGATGGAGAATATATAGTGATCCTTATATGGATATCGCATGGCTTTAAAGATATTGAACTTGACTTGTTGGTCAAAAAATCCCATGGAAAGGATTCCAGTATAGACATCAATCTTAGTTCAATCTTTCAGGAGGAATGGTCTTCCTAGAAATAGGGGACATCAAAAAGTGGTTGTCTTACCTTCCATGTCAAGGACATATAACATAGCTAGGAAGATAAGATCATTAACTCAGACAGGGAAATACTCAATTATTCCCTCAGGACTGGCTATGCTTTGATTGGCCAACTGGATGATAACACTTGTTGGGTGAAATGGAACAAGACCAAGGTTGGAGAAGATGGATTTGGGTATGACATTTATTGAGGATCCTAGGTCTATGAGTGCATCATAAAAGTTGGAACTCCCTATTTTTAATTGAATAATAAATGTCCCTTGATCTTTTCACTTCACGGGTATGGACTACTGGGTTAAAACATTCTCGATGGTCCTAAGTTATATTTTATGGGTGCCCAATTTCTTAAGAAACGTTTCACACTTAGGTATTTGTTTGATGGAATCGAATAGGGGAATGTTGACCTCAAAACATCTAAACTTTTCAATCATTTCAGGATAGTGTTCAAAGGACTTCCTTAGCTTAGAGACAACTTGAGGAAAAGGAATTGGGTTCCTTAAAGGAATGGAAAGAGTTGAGGGAGTGGCTTTAGGTTCTTTTTCTAGATTTTTTTCTTTTCATTGTCAAGGTCAATATTCAAAGGTTCATTTGAGGATACATCACGAGGCATATAAATTTGTTTTACCGATTTAAGTGTAATTATATTTACATTACCCATGGGTTTGGGAAACCGTTGAGTTGGGAGTTAGCAAGAATTATTTTGTTGTTGCTAAATAAGGTGGGATGAAAGTTTACCAATTTGGTTTTAAATGTTTTTAAGGCTAGAACGAGTAAAGGAGGCAAGATATTATACAAAACATTCCCATGGTTTCTTAGAAGAAGAGTCTTGTCCAGCATTAGGATTACTTTGATTTTGGTTCTTGGGAAATCGATCGTATTGGGTTGGGAATCGTGAAGTCTCACTAGGATAATGGAATCCAGGAGGATCAGGAGGATGATTTCTCCTTTTAGGTTGAGGTAAAAAAGGATAGGTTTGTTGGAATTTACCACCACCTTTACCATATTGGAATTGGTTTGGATTTTGTGGAGGGAACTGAGGGGTACAAGAGACAGGATTACCATACCTCAATCTAAGTTTATAAGTAGAAGATAAGGGATTAGAGTAGGGTTGGTTGAACTTTCTAATGAATTGAATTGATTATTGAGGGATGGTGTTCCATTGAACATATGTTTGGTTGAGATCCATTGGTCTAGAAGAATCAGATGGATCATCTTGAAGCTTTGGACATGTGTTGGTTGGATGAGTTAGTGAGCTATAGATTCCACAATTTTTGATGGGTATAGGGAACAAAGATTGTGGAGAAGATGAGGTTGGGGATTTGGAAGCCACCTCCAGTTGTCTCACAAGGCCTATAAGTTCAGTCATCCACTAATTCATCTTATTCTCTATGAATTGATTCTCTTTGACTTTTTTGACTTGAGCATGTTCTCTAGTATGGAATTGTTGCATGTTTGCATCCATGTTACTTATGAGATCCCATACAACTGTAATAGTTTTTTCATTAAGAGCACCGCCACTTGAAACATCAATGAGTGTTCAATACATAGAAAATAACCCCTAATTTAATAATAGGATCAAGATTTAGTCAGTGATATGGTGGTGTGGGAAAGTTTCCACAAGATTTTTAAACCTCTCTCAGTACTCATGGAGTGATTCATTGGGGAATTGATGGATACCACTTATTTCCTTTCGGGTAGAAGCAGTTTGATAAGGAGGAAAGAATTTATCTAATAATAAATACTTTATATCATTCCATGTGGTTATAGAACATGGAGGGAGGTAGTATATCCATGAATTTTAAGAGTTATCTAGGGAGAAAGGGAAAGATCGGAGTTTTATTTGTTATTCAGAAACCCCTTAAGGCTTCATGATAGAGCACACCACTTGGAACTCATTGAGGTGAATATGAGGATCCTCACTGGCTAGCACATAGAAATGAGGTAAAACATGAATCAAACCTGATTTGAGTTTTAAATAAACCTCAATATTTAGATATTTAATACCAAGGGGTTGGTAATTTATATCAGGTTTTGTGAGTTATTTTAGTGTTTTTTCCCTAGGAATGATCATATATAGTTCAATTGGATGGAAAATGAATGGGTCTAGAGTGATTTGATTATCCATAATGGTCCTCCTAAGTTGGCGAAGAGTTTTTTTGATTTTCAAGTCAAAATAATCTGATGGATTGTTTGGGAGGCTACAGGGAATTCAGAGAGAATTTTGAAGGATGAGGAAGGTGGGTTTTTCTTTGTGTTTTTTTCCAGTTTTTTTTGGGATTTTGTTTTTTACAAAAATAAAAAACTAATGAATACCAGTTTCAGCATCCTCCGCAAAACATCCATTTGAAGTGTGCCTGATTTTTTTTCTATCAACCATTAAAAGGTCCACTTCTCTTTTAATGTGTATAAATATGGTAATCGGGTTGAATCCTCTTCAATGATACAAATTTTAGAGTTGATTGTTTATGAGTTATATTTTTAATGGGGGGGGGGTGATTGTAGAGCATAATTAAATTGATTTATGGATGATTTTTTTGATTTAAAAATTTTATAAATATTGGGATGCTTTCATTACTAGTTATTTAAGCTTATTATATCCTTGATATTTTCTTTATATTGCATTAAAGTAACACCCACTTTACAAGATGATTTTGATGAGAATTCCCAAGTGTTGAGGCTTTAATCCAAGAATTAACTTAACCAGTGTTCTAATATCAATCAAAACATGTCTATAATATTGTATTTATGGTTAAAAATATCCATGGAATCTATGTATTGAATAAAAAATGTCATTAATCCATGAAATTTTATGTTTAAAAACACAATGTTTACCTAAAGAATATTCAATGAGAAAAATATATTAATCACTTAACATCCCAAAATTATGACTCACCCCAATTCATGATTTACTCATACATTGATATGGTTATTAATATGGTTTAAGATTTTTATATTTATGAGTTAAAAATATAATAAAAATAATGGGACAAGATAAGAGTAGTTTGCTGAACACACACACAAATGATGAAGAGAGTTAAAAACACACATTTGATTGAATGCGAAAGAAAAAGAAGGGAATTACTTTAAAATTTATGAAAAAACTTTTAATAACATTAATATTAAAAATATATATTTTTTATGATTATAATAAAATAAAAATATGAAACATACGTTAAAATTAAAATGAAATTGAAAACAACTTACATGATTACAATTGAAAATAACGCAAAAGAATATGAAAACAAAGAGAGTAGGAAAGGTATATCAAGTGAAAACTTGAGTTTTTAAGATCCTCCCAAGAATATTTCTAGGCCATGGTCTTTCCAATATATCCTCCTAATCTTTAAAATGCCAACTCTTTGCATGGAGAAGAGGGGGATGTATTTATAGCTCAAGGTGGTGGGCTGTTTGCATTCCAAAATTATCCCTCTACTTAGATCGCTAATTTAACCATTTATAAAGCATAATATAGAGATATATTCTTATTAAAAAATCTATATAAATATGTGGAAAATTCACCCTCCAAATTTGGATTCCATTTAACTTTTGGAACCAATTTTATGGCTATTTTGGAAAACCATGTGTTGTTATCCATTTTTGTGTCGATGTTTTCCTTGGTCTAAATGTGAATGCATTTTAGGTGAGGAATATTCCCTAAAATCCGAACCATTTCTTCTAAATATTTGGGTGACATTATCTTGGATTTCACACCACAAAATATAAGCTCAAATTTCCTATTTTATTTGTAGATAATTCAAGATAAGTGAGACGTTTTTAATTCCCAGATAGAATTTTGTATTGGAATTCAAAGCATCAGTAGGGACCCTTATTTGTGGATTTTTGGCCTCGAAATTTTATCCAATATGTATCTATATGTCTTATAATATATAAGGGATCTTTCTAAACTTTGGGATTATGTATTGAGCCTTGAAATGCTATCTTCATAGCCGTTCCAATTTTCATTGTAGATTTGGCGGGCCTTCTTATGTGGTTCATATAACCCATTAGATTATTAAATTGGCCCAATCTCCAATTTAATGGTTGGTAGAAAATTGAATTAGGAACTCTAACAAAAAATAATAATTTTTTTTTGTTTAAGTAGAGTGAGAGTTATAATTAAAATATTAAACTAAATTGAGTTTGGATTAATTAAAATAATGTTAAAAAATTATATTTAGTATTAAAACATGGATATTTCACAACAATTATGCACTTTTACTTGAAAATCACTAAAGAGAGTAGAAAAAAATCATGACAATAATTGAGTGTATTAAATGTCCCTAGATTCTTCACCTATCTAACTAAGTTTTCTCATGACATACAAATGGATTTGAGTCAATCAGTTGTCACATAATAATATAATCTCGTCAATTCAATAAATAGTCTCACCATCACCTATGAACACCATTATAAAAACCATTTTAATAAAAATTTAATAATATATATATATATAACTTCCTTATATGAGGGTACTCATCACATACATTACCACATTATCAATATTCACAAACTTTCTGTAATAAACATGGGGCATGTTTCAAGTGGGATCATCTTTGTAAAAATACTTTCAGAAAGTTCCAAACAATATTTTTTTACAACCTTTAATAAAAATAGTCCTTAAATTTTTTTAATTTTTTTTATAAAAACACCACCAAGAAACTAAAATGGCTCAAGAATAAAAAATTGCATCTAAAATACTAGGTGGATCCCATTTTTAAAATACTAGGTGGATCCCAGGATTTCAACATAGTTTATGAAATTGTTCTCTAACCATCCATCCCTTAGTGGACACACTTGGTCATGTCACAAAGATTAGTCACATAGTTAAAAATTCTATGCACCAACCATGAAAAAAACTAATGATAATCAACTACATGTTTTTCAAAGTTGTTGAAAATTTTTCACAAACCATGTGAAAACTGTGAAATGGGCTGTAAACCCCCAATTCCTCCAAACATCAAATTAAATCTACCTAAAACTAAAGAGAAAGTATAATGATCAATAAATAAATAAAATAATAAGGAAAAATAGGGACTGGGTGTAACATGAGAATTTATATGGGCTAAATGAATGATATTTCTACCTATGTGACTTAACCATGCAAGTCACTACATCATAATGGATGATAACATTTTTTATCCTTCAAATACACAAGATCCGACATGAGCATGCACCCTAATAGTAAAACTAGGAGAAATTCCTCAAAACCTACTATTTTTACCTAAAACTAAAAATAAAATCCGAAATCAATAATCATAACATTAAATTACTAAATGTGAGATCATGGGTATGACACTAATCCCATATAAAAATGATTTAATCATAATTTAAGTCACTCAATAATAACCTAAACTTCTTCTTGACCCATAAAAAATGTATAATTCTATTAATGATGCCTATCAAGTTTCCACTTCACATTTATTATAGAATAATTAGTGGATGGATCAATACTCCTAGATCCTGATACATAGATTTTACATTTTGATAGATAAGACAATTATTATGAACTTGATGAAATTAATACCGATATATGTCAAAAAAACTTATGTAAACCTATTCCCAACACTTGAATGTACCACTAGAGGGGAAGTGTGAACCTCTCTGAGAATATACCCCTATAACTCTACTAGAACACCAGTATCCCCTAATTTTTTTTGTTATTATATCAATCCTTGAAAAAATCATCAAAAGTGTTACTTGAGAATTTATAATCAAAACAAATCTCTTAATAAAAATATCAAAGTTGTGCCTCCTTAAATAGATTAAGGATAGGGAAAGTCACTATCATGACTAGGTAAGTAACTTCTATATTGTTGAAGGTATAAATGTGTATCATCACTATCTTTATTATAATTATTTGGAAGTCATATAATTATTTTTGTAGGGGTTTATGAAATCACAAAATCATAGTCTTTTAGAATCCTTATACTTCACCACGGTATCCTGTACATATCACTTTGCTAACACACACACACACATGACTCTTATGGTTTGTGGATATAAGAAATAACTCCTTGAGAGGATATGTTCTCCATGAATTCAATGGATGATTAATATTTATTAATATATGACATGGGTTATGTAGTTTTTTTCATAATTTCATAACTTTCTAGATCTATACAAAATCAAATATCATTAAAAAATTAAGACACACCCTAGACCTATCCTAAATGTATCATAAAACACTATGTACACTACTCCTTCTACCGGTAGTCTAAAAAATTAAAATAGTAGTCAATATATTCATTATATTAACAAAATATTCCCATATTCAATCCATCCATGTAAATATATACTAGTTTTTAGCAAAGGTAGTCATGGGAGTTGTTATCTAAGAGATATCAGGAAAGAAAAAAATGATAGTAACCATTCATATTGATATAATTATCACCAAAAGGAAATCATGAGAGGTTCTATAAAAAGATCCACCTTTTTATGATATATTTATAGTATGACTTAAAAAATAACATAACTTAGTCATAAGAGCTGTTATTCAAGTGAATCCAAGAATAAAACATCAATAGAACCCATCCAAATTGAGATTATTGTGCACCAAATATATGTTATGGATATTTTCATTGAATGTACAACCTTTTTATGGAATTTTGAAATTTACCCTACACTATAATATGAATGATTTACCACAATACTAATATATAGTCAACTAAATTGATAACATAAACCACCACTATGAGTAATCAAATTCATGTTATACTTTAAAAGAATAATCCATAAGTTGACACCAAAACTCAGGTAAAGTATATCATTATTCCCCAAACAAATAACTTGATGATCTAAAAAATACTAAAAAATAGTCCTTTAACAGTTCTAAAAATGGCCTTTATCAGTGATAGAGAATCACTGACTACCAGAGTGAGATTAAAATCCCTTGGATTTTATCACCACTAAAAAAGTGCTGATAAAGGGGTCCCTTATCAACGCTAAAAAAGTGCTGATAAAAGACACCATTTATTAGTGCTTTCATTTAGCGCTAATAAAGGGAAAATTTATCGATTATTATAGAAGCGTTGATAAATGTAATATTTATTTGTGTTTGTAAAATAATTGATAAAGGGGAATACTATAGTGTGATGTGATAGCACACTGTAGCACCCGTGCAGTGTGCTATAACAACACACCGCAACACCATAAACACCGCCATATATCAAAAAAAATATAGTACCAATATAGAATTTAAATTAAATGAAATTTAAAACACAGATAAAAGAAAAAAACTATATTATATACATTTCAAGCATTGGTTTATAAAATTACATAAGTACAAATCATTACATAAATTCAAAAACATCAATGATCCTTTGTCTTTTGATCCCGACCCTGACTCAAGCTATAACTGAACAAACCAACCCTGATCGAGAAAAAGGAAAAACCTATATAAGAAAACAATTATCATGTTAGTAATAATATAAATAAATATATTAATATAAGTGGTAATTTTAAACTAAAATTTGAGTCATACCAGGAACACTGGGAATCTGATTGAGTTGCAGTTGATTCATGCACGTCACACCATTTCTTGTTCATCATCAATCGTTATCTATATGAAAATTAATTAAATAATTATACAATAAAAATGATAATTAAATAAGTTAATTAATATCATATAGAATGATGAGAAAAAAATCTAGGCTCGTTTTCTCAGTTTTGGCGATGTGATGTGCTTTTTAAACTAAAATGAACTTATATATTGAAAAGATGCATTTGGAGTCATATCAATAACACCATGCGTCAGATTGAGGTGTGGATAATTCCTACATGTCCCAAATGACTTATGGATCATTTTACTAAATTATCAAAATAATATCAATTCATTTTCTGGGTTTTGAGTACGTCACTTGTATTTTTTACTAAAATGTCATTTTAAGCTAGAAACACACACTTTGAATCAAATCGGTCACATCGTGTGTCAGTTTTACATGAGACTGATTCCTAAACATAAAAAATGACCTATTAATTATTTTTCATAATTTATCAGTACAATTTGAGTGCATTTTCTCAGTTTTTAGTGAGTGACAGTTTTTGAACTAAAATGTCAATTTTAAACTGATAATGGACACTTTGAGTCATACTAGACACATCATGTATTAGATTGAGGTGTGGTTGATTATTACATGTAAAAAATGACTTATATGTCATTTTCCTAATGTATAAAAACAATCTAAATGCGTTTTCTTAGTTTTGTGTAGGTAAGTTGTCCTTTTTACTAAAATTTATGTCAATTTTAAATAAAAAGACGCACTTGGAGTCATACCGGTCACGTCGTGCATCATATTAATGTGAGGATGATTCCTATACATCTCAAATGACTTATGAATCATTTTACTAAATTATAAAAACAATAAAATTTTTTTTCTTGTTTTTGGGTAAATCACTAGTCTTCTTTACTAAAATGTAATTTTAAACTAGAAACACACACTTTGACTCATACAAGTCACATCATGTATCAGTTTGATGTGATAATAATTCACACACATAAAAAATAATTTATGAATAATTTTACTAAATTTTAAAGACAATATAAGTGTGTTTTCAGGGTTTTTAGCGAGTTACACTTTTTAAACTGATAACAGACAGTTTGAGTCATACCGGGAACATCATGTATCAGATTGTGGTGAGGCCGATTCATACACATCAAGAATGACTTATGAATAATTTTAATAAAGTATCAAAATAATAAAAATTTATTTTCTCAATTTTGAATAGGTTAGTTTTATTTTTTACTAAAATTGATTTCAATTTTAAATAAAAAGACACACTTATAGTCATACCGGTCACACCGTGCATCATATTGAGGTGAGTATGAAACCTAAACATCTTAAATGACTTATGTATTTTTTTACTATAGTATCAAAACAATACAAATACATTTTCTTAGTTTTGAGTATGTCACCTGTCCTTTTTACTAAAATTGATGTGAATTTTAAATAAAAAGATGCACTTGGAGTCATACCAGTCACACTATTTGTCATATTGATGTGAGACTAATTCTTAAATATCTCAAATGAATTATGTATCTTTTTTATAAAGTATAAAAATAATATGAATGTTTTTTATTGGTTTTGAGTATGTCACTTGTCTTTTTTACTAAAATGTCATTTTAAATTGGAAGCACACACTTTGAATTATACCGATCACATCATGTAACAATTTGATGTGATAATGATTCCTACATATCAAAAATTATTTATAAATCATTATAATAAATTATTAATATAATATGAGCATGTTCTCTTGGTTTTTAGTGAGTGACACTTTTTGAACTAAAATGTCAATTTTAAACTGATAACAAACACTTTGAGTCATATCGGGCACTTGGGGTATCATATTAAGGTGAAGATGATTAATACACATAAAAAATGAATTATGGATCGTTTTAATAAAGTATAAAAATAATATGAATCCATTTTATTAGTTTTGAGTAGGTCAATTGTCTTTTTTACTAAAATTAATGAAAATTTTAAATAAAAAGATGCACTTGGAGTCATACCGGTCACATGGTGTGTTGGATTGATGTGAGGATGATTCCTAAAAATATAAAATGAAATATTAATCATTTCCATAAAATATCAAAATAATCTAAATGTATTTTCTCTATTTTGAGTTTGTCACTTATTTTTTTTACTAAAATGTCATTTTAAATTGGAAACCCATACTTTGACTCATATTGGTCACATCATGTATCTGTTTGATATGAGACCAATTCCTACACATAAAAAAATATTTATTAATAATTTGACTAAATTATCAATACAATATAAGCATGTTTTCTTGGTTTTCATTGAGTGACACTTTTTGAAATAAAATATCATTCTTAGACTAATAACAGCCACTTTGAGTCTTATCAGCAACATCATGTATCAAATTGAGGTGAAGATGGTTCTTACATGTCAAAAATGACTTAGTAATCATTTTAATAAAGTATAAAAACAATATGAATGTCATTTCTTGGTTTTTAGTTGGTTAATTTTCTTTTTTACTAAAATTGATGTCAATTTTAAATAAAAAGATGCACTTGGAGTCATACCAGTCAGACTGTGTATCATATTAATGTGTGGATAATTCCTACACATCTCAAATGACATAGGAGTAATTTTAATAAAGTATTAAAATAGTCCGAATGAATTTTCTTGTTTTTGATTACGTCACATGTCTTTTTTTACTAAAGTGTCATTTTAAACTAAAAACACACACTTTGACTCATACCAGTCACATTATGTATCATTTTTACTTGATACTTATTAATAAATGTCACAAAGGATTTATGATTTTCCCCTAAATTATTAATAAAATATGAGCATGTTTCACGATTTTCAGTGAGTGACATTTTTCGATCTAAAATGCCAATTTTAAACCGACAACGGAAACATTGAGTCATAATGGGCACATCAAGTATAAGATTATGGAAAAAATGATTTTTACATGTCCAAAATGACTTATGTAAAATTTTAATAATGTATCAAATCAACCCTAATATGTTTTATCAGTTTGGAGTAGGACAATTTTCTTTTTTTTACTAAAATTGATGTCAAGTTTAAATAAAAAGAGAACTTGGAGTCATACCGATCACATCGTGTGTCAAATTGAGGTGTGAATAATTTCTGGACATATAAAATGACTTATGGATAATTGTTAAAATGTATAAAATAAATTCAGAAGAGTTTTATCAGTTTTGAGTACGTTACTTGTATTTTTGACTAAAATGTCATTTTAAACTCAAAACACGCACTTTGACTCATACTGATCACATTGTGTATCAATTTGATGAAAGACCAATTACTACACATCACATATTACTTATGAACCATTTCCCTAAATTATCAAGGAAATCCAACCACATTTTATCAATTTTCATTGAGTGACACTTTTTGATCTAAAATGTTGATTTTAAACTAATAACAGACACTTTGAGTCATACCAGGAACATTGTGTATTGTATTTAGCTGAGTCTGATTCCTACATGTCAAAAATGACTTATAGATCACCATATTAAAATATAAAAACAATATGAATATGTTTTCTCAGCTTTGAGTATGTTAATTGTCCTTTTTACTAAAATTAATGTTAATTTTAAATAAAAAGAAGCACTTGGAGTCATACCAGTTACACCATGTGTAAAATTGAGGTACGGATAATTCTTACACATCCAAAAGTCTCAAAATAATCCTAATTACCAATGTTACTAAGATTTCCATTATATTAATTTGTCAAACTTCCAACACTACATATTGAATCGATGTTCTTATCCAAAAAACCTTTTTCAGTTAAGAACATCGAATCAATGTACAATGTTGAAGTTCAACAAAAAAAGGTAATGAAAATTATGTAAACATTGGTAGAAATGAAAATTGTATCTATTTTATGGATTGTTGCAGATAGTTGAAAGCAAAATATGACTTCCCAAAAGATATATTAAATAAACACTAAATAAGTATTAAATAAAAATGATAAGGAAATTAACTTACAAATAGTAGATAAAACGATGAAAATAATTAATTAGATAATTAGTATGAATTCATCTTTTCATGTTGGTTTTATGCATAATTCATTTTCTTGTTGTCGTTATCTCAGTTTCTGGTTTGAAGTCCAATCTCTCACGAGTATGAGCAGCTTCGAACAAACCACCACAACTCAAAAAAAGTCCACCCATATAAGAAATCAATTATTATATGAGTAATACTAAAAATAAATAAATTAAACATAAATATGAAATAATACGTTAATTATATGGATATTGATTTTATTTTGAAAACATCAATATTACCTCTGTGATTGAGCAGTGGAGGGAACATGAAGGAAATTGATTAATGCCAACACTATATGGGTGAAAAGGTTTTGAGGGAGAAGAAATATGTGGACGTTTTGGTGCATAAAGGCATGAATGATATACATAACTTTTTTAAAATAAAGGAATTATGAAAATACAACTTCCCAAAAGATCTGTGAAAAAACTAAATAATTTTTAGATAAAAATGATAAGGAAATTAACTTACAAATAATAGATGAAATGATGAAGAAATTAGTCAAATAAGTAGTAGGAATTAACCTTTTTATTTTTTTTGTATACATTATTGAATCATTTCCTTGTTGTCATTATTTTAGTTTCATCCTTGAATTCCAATCCCTCATGAGTATGAGCAGCTTCAAACAAACCACCCCAACTCGAACAAAAGAATCCACATGTATATGAAAAAAATTATTATGTGAGTAATACTAAAAAGAAATAAATTAAACATAAATATGAAACAATACATTAATTCTAAGTATAATGATTTTACTATGAAAACATAAATATTACATCTATGATTGAGTAGTGGAGGGAACTTGAAGGAAAGTGATAAATGAAAACACTATAGGGATAAAAAGGTTTCGATGTAGAAGAAGTCTGTGGAAGTTTTGGTGAAGAAAGGCATTAAAGATGGACAAAAATATTCTAAAATAAACAAACACTTCAAGGAATATTGAAAATTAAATCAATATTTCATTACATATTTTTTCGATAAAATATAGAAAGTATATCATGACATTACATTTACATCATACCAAAGTGTTTCCTTTGTTATAGTTCATTATTCCAGGAGATTGGTAACATCATCAAGTGCATAAGACATTGTCTTCATGAGTAGTCAGTCATTTAATTTAGATTATGTTAATGAGGTAGAGAAAATATAATATTATGAGTAAAAACATAGTACATTAAAAAACACTATTACCTTCTCCTTGAACTCTCTTTATTTTTTAATGGTTTTAAGGATTTGGTTCCTCTATCATGAATCTAAATCCCATCTAACATATAATAGATTTTCTATATTGGGAATAACATGAAATGATTACGATATCCAAATGAAAGGGCCACCCTCGATTGAATTTTCATCCGACCCAACATTTTTTTAGTCGCCATCAAGACAATTGAACAATTCTTGTTTTCTAGATCTGAGACATAAAATACTTTCACTGCTTGTGATGCCATTATGAATGAATCATCTCTTTCAACTTCCCCATAGAAATTAACCTTCACAAATCCCATTTCCCCAAATTTCACTGCACTCATATTGTTAACCCATTTGCAATGGAAAATCAGTAGTTGAAAGGTTATATAATCCAACTCATATATATGTTCGATAATCCAAAATATGACATATTTTCATAAATTGGATTTATATCCATGGAACCAGATATGTGTATCGCTTCCATCACAAGAATAAATCCACTGTTTTTAATCGTACTATAGTCATAGTGTTCTTTTATATAGAGTGTATAACCATTGATTAAAAAACCCGTGTAATATAAACATTTTCATATAGTCCCCTAGCTTGCCATCAAAGTCATTTGGAAATTGAATTTAGACTTTCAAATAACTCCTTATAAATTTGATCCCAAAACCATCCTATATACTATTGATGATGTGTATTTGGTATCCATTCTTCAGTCCTTGATAGAATCAAATCTATAATAATTTCTTTGTGGGATTCAATGTATGGATCAACATCTTCACTATTATGTAAAATTTAAAGGTGTATATTCTCTCACCCTATCAAGTTAATTGTAATAAAATCTCTTCTATAAATACCTTTTCCCATAAGGTTTCCACTATTATGAGACTTTAGGAGACCGATGCTATCAAAATATGATATGTAATCAATAAAAAATTCAACAACTTCTTTAACAATATATCATTTTTCAATGAAACCTCCTGACTGACTTCGATTATTGACATACCCTTTTAAAATATTCATATACCATTCAATGGGGTACATCCATCTGTAATGGACTAGACCACATAGTTGGTCCTCTCTACCAAGTGAATCATCAAGTGGACCATTATATCAAAGAATGATAGTGGGAAAAACATCTGTAATTTACATAATATGATTGAGACCTTCTTATTAATTATTGGAAACTTCACCTAGTCTATAACTTTACTACATATGGATTTTAAAAATAATAAGAGTCTGGTTAATGTATGTCATACATTTTGAGGAAGAATACAATAAAAAGAAACAAGCATAAAATCTTACATCAAAACATGAAAGTCATGCGATTTTAGCCAATGTAACTTCAAATTAGTTATCAAAATGAAATTCTTGATATTTGATGAATACCCCTCTCGAACTTTTACACTATTAATGAAAATACAAAATTGCAATTTTTTCTATCTGGATATATAATTATAATAAGCGAAACCCAAATTTGGATTTTTCAAATCATTTCAATATGCTTTGATGAAAATGGGTAATTTAATTTAAGAAAATAATTATTCAACTATGGTAAGTGTTATCCTATGAATTCATTAAAAGGTGAAAGTTATAGAAAACTGTCATCCTCATCAGCTCATCTCCAAAACATTTATCATTTCATTTTTTTGTTTAACACTCAACCTCCATCTCTTATGAATATACATTTATGTTGCTTGAAATACCCTAAGTAATAGTCATCCATGGGATGACCACTGCTCATAGTAGTATATGAAACATAAAAGAGATGAAGGATGAGTCTCAATCAAAAAATTGTAATAATATCTTTTCAGGAGATGAAGTTGATGACGTTGATAGTTGTAATCTGTTGTGTTCTCTAAAAGGGGTAATGCATGTAGACCTAAAATATTGAATTCCTAAAAATAATTTCTAATAATTATTCCAACATATATAGAATTTTATAACCTTTATTCTATTTCTTGGGACAAGTTATGTAAAAACCTAAGGAATTATTACATTCAATATTAATGATATATAATTTTTCTGAAAAAATATCAATATTATAATTTTAATTTAAATTAAAAATTTATAAGGATTGGAAAAATAATTTTAGGAAAAGAATATACCTAATAAAGATAAAGGTTTTAAACATCTCAAAATACTTAGTTAATAAATTGAATCAGGAATTATGACTAGAAAGGTTGAAAACAATAATTATTTTCAAGAATATGAAGAGAGGCTTTATAAAAAAATTTCATTTTCATGACCATTATGGATTCTATGGAGATTTTGGGCACATAGTATAAAATTTTAGTCATAATGAGATAAATAATTGTAATTATAGAAGATATATAGATTTTAAGTTAAAGGGGAGATGACCAACTCTTACAAATATAGTTTCTAAGTGAGACAAATATTCATAAGTTAAATTGGATGGTGAATTTCAAATATTGAATGAACTTTTTTGAACATGTGACAAATTAAACGGTTGTATAATGGATTTTCAAGATTTTCTAAAAACATAGATGAATGTGAAGAAATGATTAGAAATGTATTATATGAAAAATAATCGAATGTCAGAGGAGTTTATTATTGATGTCACACTAAAGGATTTTCAAAATAAACAACCTTTAATATTATATATTGGTTGTTCATTTTATTTCAATGAAATGAAATTTTTTCCATATTACACCTTATTATTAAATTATTCCAAACTTTTATGTCATTTTCACATGTTATAGGATTTTGAATTTTATTTTGATCTATGTCATAAATTATATGCTTACATAACAATTTGTTTATGGTATTGTGTTACTCTATCATGTTTTATGATTATCATACCCACCTGTATCTTTTTACTCCTATTTGTTTCCATAAAGGTAGAGTTATAATCGATAAATAATCGAGTGATGACAACCCTCATGAATATTTTTTGACAGGCTCAATCATTTTTTATTTTGGTATTCTTCATTGAAAAGAAGATTGGGTGGTTTGGGATTCCAAAATGTTTTTTCAATTGTAATTAAATATCCACTAAAAAAATAATTGATGTTATTAACATAAAATATGTATTATTATTTTTTAATTTATTAATGTATATTTACTATTTTAAAAATCGTTTTATTTATTTATTTAATTGCATAATATTATTTATTAGTTTTAAAGAAATTAAATTATTCTATTTAACAAATCAATAAAATTATTATTATAATAATAAACACACATTAAAATTACTTATTTTACTTTCACAATAACATCTATTACTATTTTGGAGGATTTTCAATTAAAAATAAAAAAATGACATCCTGAGTAATTTAAACTGATATCTAGTGATGTCCTAGTCCTCACTGTAATGAATGTTCTTAAGATAACAAATGATTGACTTAATTAATAGAGGTTATGGGGGTGGTCATAACTTGATTCTTGATTACCTAGAAACATACCTTTTCCTACATGGTTAGGAGAAATGTAATGTAGTAGGTTTTGATAATTTTGAATGTCACTTTCGTGACACTTGAAATAGAGATCTCCACCAGAGTCACAAATGAATCCACAATAACTATGAAAGAATTCCATATTATAAAAATAGATTATGGAATTATTTTCAAAGGTGCACACCTCAACACGCCTCGGTGTAAGGTGAGGAGAGGTGCACCTGGTGTACATCACCACTGGTGAGGTGGTACGACCTCACTGATACATGCCAAAGGCGTGCTCCAACTCAAGAGGTGTTGTAGCACCATGCATGGAAAATGCACACCACCGAATGTTGAAATTGGGGGGAACAAGGTAGTGAAAATCTTGGGTATAGTTTCATGACCCCCTCCATTCAAAGATTCCCCTACTGAGATAGTAATGATGGAAGAGAGATAATGAAACCTGAGTCCCACCTACAGTAGGTCTTATGGTGGCGACTAGAACCAAGGGTATATATATTCTCAAAAATATGGGAGACATCACCATTTATATTTGAAAACAAGATCAAGAGATAATATGGTCCATCCCAAAACAACCCCAAGACACACACACACACATACATATAAACGAAAATCAAAATCCAACCCACACATATATTTAAACAAAATAGATACAAACAAAAAAGTCTCCAAGGTATGTACCAAAAGTAAAAGCTAAGAAGCGACACAAAAATTGTCTAAAGTCTGAGCTAGTAAGGTTCAATAAGATCCAAATAATCCTCCTGGAAACTTGAAATCAGTTTTATATCCATAGGGTGATTGTACAGGTATACTCAATAGAAAAATCAAAGTCTCTCATGCACAAGTGAAAGAAACATACTAATGCACCCATGAGAAAATATCAGAAACCAAAAACACCTAACAAGGTATACTAACCACCCCAACCTCACCAAAGGCACACTCACCAAATAATGCAAGTCAAGTAAAATAATATATAGCACATCAATGATGGGGTACCCTGCACCACCTTCCCACTAATTATCCACTCTCACACCCTAATGGAAAACATCCTGGCACTCCCACCCCTTTTAAAAGTACCACGCCACAACTCACCCACACACACCTAGGCCTCACAGCTAGTCCCAAAACCTGGGAAAACGAAGCTCATCAAATCACTCCAACACAAAATTGTTCCTCACAAACCACTACTTGCCTGCAGACACTTGGGACACATAGCACATCACATCTTGAAAACACCCAGGAATGCACAACACATCTCATCCCAAAGACACCTGGGAAAACAAAACTCACCCACACACTCTGGGGCCTCACAAACCACTACCCGCCTGAAGAATCTAGGGATATCACCACCCAGAAGAGAGAGCATGGAAGAGCGGGTGGCCAACCATCCATCCTCTTACCGGGATGTTTGGTAAATACACCCTCCCCCATGACAGTTGGGGTGTTCATAACATAGTGCTCTACTGGGGAAGGGTGCATATATAAATAACAAGGAAAATATAGGTTTTATATATATATATGATACCATGAACTGAAGACAAACCTATGACTTCTAAACAGAAAGACCAACTCACAGACAACTTTTCAACAAACTTTTTAATGCACAACAACACACAATTTGTTCCAAAAGGTGAAGAGCCTGATAAACTAAAGTGGGTTCATGCATACTCTAGGTTTACACCCATTCATGTTGTCATACTTAATACTTTCATTCCATTATCCAAAACAGTCCAACCATTCCATAATTTATTAAACAATTCATTTATTCATCCCATTACCACCTGGGAAACTCACAGGAACACTGCACAACAAGCCACATAAAAAAAGTCACACAGTGGAATAATAACCATGGTAAGTTAACCCACTTGACATTACTCTCCGTTTAACACCCATGACAACCACTACTATCGTCATTCTTCAAAGTCATTCCTCTCAATAAATCCTCTCAACAAACCAAACTGCGAACTCAAAACCACGCCCAACCGCGGGGCCTCACTGCACCACAAAAGTTCATCCATTACACAATCAAAAAATCTCCCCTCACAATATTCCATTACACCACCCAAACCATCCCACAACACACAAACGTAATCACAACCATACTATAGCACAATCCACAACAACCCCACACACAACACACCACCACACCAACCAAGTCGAAGCATATTCAGCTTTAACAAGGCATTACCCATTAAATTTCCTCTTTTTAATTCAGGGGTTATCACAAAAAATAGTTTTCTCTTATGGAATCCATTTATTAGTCGTGTATATATGGATAAAAGTTTCATAACAGTTGTTCAAAAAGAAACAAACAACATGAATCCCATTTAGTGCACAAAAAGGCAACCAATGGCGATGATTTTACGTAGGCCTATAGACCATACATTTCTCAATATTGATCAAAATATCATCAAAATAGTAAGATCATAAATCACTATCCCCAACCCCTATTTATTGATTCAAAATGATTCAATTATCTGTATTAAATTTTTATCCAACCATCTTCACATAAGAGACATCAGTATACCCTTCCCACATGATGCACAATTTAGAAAGTTGAAGGAAAACCTACTTCAAGAATCAGATGATCAACACCTCATCCTTGTGCAAACAGGGGGCACGTAAGGAATAAGAAGAACCTCTAGGGAGATGCGATCCAAGGGGCTCACCACAAATGCATGATCACTCAGGGAAGAAGGTTAATGGGTGCCTTAGTATCAAGAGAAATTGAAGCACACAAGAAAGGAAGGGTCTTGACTTTAGAAAAGAAAATTCCTAAATCTAATAGGAAAATGGTTTCAGAGGCCATTAAATCTAGATCATAATCAATACCTCATGGTTTTTAATGCTAAAAGTCTCGAGGGAATTAAGAAATTAACAATATAATTTATATCCTCTAAAATTCCTTAAAAACACTTAAACATGGTTTTAAACTCATTTTTTGTCAAATAAAACATTAAGGGGTGAATCTAGAATTTTTGGAAAAATTTTCCAAATGACTCACCATTGAGTGAGTCATCGACGCGAGCTACAGATGGCGAGTCACCAATGGTTGAGTCACCAACATGAGCTATCGATGGATGAGTCATCGATTGATGAGTCACCAATGAGAGCTATCGATGGCTGATTCCCCGATAGCTAAGTCACCGACATGAGCTATAGATGGCGAGTCACCAATGGCTGAGTCACCAACGCAAGATACTGATGGATGAGTCACTGATGGCTGAGTCACTGACACAAGATATCATCAGTGACCCACCATCGCGACCTACCAACTCCAGCTACCAATTCCACCAACCGAAACCACCTACTGAAGCCACATGTATACATCACATACTGACACCACCTACCAAAGGCACCTACCAAACCTAACTCACCATTTAAAAACTAGAAAAATCGGAAAAACACTAAAAAAGAGCCAATGTGACCTCTAGAACACCTCAAACACTAAAGTTTCACAATGTAATGGACATGGGAGGTCTAGTCCATTACATCAGATAACTCTCAAAACTATTCTCATCCTCAAGAATTTAAAACCAACCTCGAATGAAAATAGGGGTCTTAATAACCAACATGTGAGATACCTTTCATGGATCTTGCTATTCTTGAAACACCGCTGCCAACTAAGCACACCAATGTTCAATGTTAAACCACCCTATGTTGTTCGAAATATGGAGTGAAAATTAAACATCTTAGAACATCTCCTACAACACCTACTACCCCAACTAACCATAAGACACACCGCACAAGTACAATAACCACACTATCCCAAACACAAGAATTAAGGAATTACTCCATCCATGTCAAGATAATATCAACTCTTGAAAGCACTGAATCACTCACACGAGTTTAATCACATCTCAATTAATTCATCTTGATTAAGAATCAGGTCCTCCCCCTTCCACATGTCAGGACTTCATCAAACATTAGGAAACAAGAAAACAACTCATCTCATAGCGAACAAGGTTCAAACATCACATTACAAAGTAAAATAGGAGAAGGAAAAACTCAGAACAACTTCAGATATTGGGAACATATCTATATTTATAACTCCCAAGTACTCTCCTATAATCCACCATACCTCCACAACACATGAACCAAGGGAATGGTCCATCCATGCAGCACCTTCTTCCGATGATCATGAATCTCCACTAGTCATTCCACAAATGTCGTGTCATCTTCGATATCCAACTATCCCCAATCAATGACATGAAATTCATCATGAAGATACCTATTAATCTCAAATATGTGAAAGACATCTTCAATCCTATCCAACTACAGTGGAAATTCTAACTAGTATTCCACCTCATCAACTCGCCCCAACACCTCAAAGGGTCTAATGAACCTTAGAGAAAGATTTATTCCTCTTCCAAACTTCCACTTCCCACATCGAGGGGAAACCATTAAGAACACGTGGTCCCCAAAATCAAAATCCAAGGTCCTCCTCTTGTTATCGACGTATAACTTCTATCAGTCTTGCGATGCCTTCATCCTCTCACAGACAAGGTACACCTTTTTGGTCGTACTCTGCACCACTTTGGAACCAAGAACAGCTACCTCCCCAACCTCTATATAGCACAAAAAGTGAATGAAATAGTATCCCATACAATGATTCAAATGGAGCCATAACAATGGATGAGTGATAACTATTATTATAAGAAAACTCTACCAAGGGAAGGTGTCATACCCAAGATCCACCAAATTCCAAGACACATTCTCGCAACATGTCCTCCAACGTTTGGATGGTCTGCTCTGTCTGCCCATCTGTTTGAGGGTGGAAGATAGTGTTGAGGTGTAACTGAGTGCCAAAATCATGCAGTAATACCCTTTAGACACATGAGGTAAAACATGTATCATGATATGAGACGATGGAACTTGGAACTCCATGAATCCGCACTACCTCATCCATATACCTCTTGGCCAAGGCATCCACTACGCCCGACTCCTAAATCGCTAAGAAGTGGGAAGATTTTTTTAGTTGATCAACCACTTCCCAAATAACATCACAACCTCCCTAATCCTAGTGTAATCTTGTGATGGAATATAATGATATGTCATCCAACTTCCACTTAGGGACATCCAAGGGATACAACAAACCATCGAGAACACAGTGCTCAGCCTTCACCTGCTGGAACACTAAGCACTTTGCCAAAAACTCTGCCACTACCCACTTCATCCCGGGACAACAAAACTATTCTATCAAACCATGGTACATCCCAGAAATTCCCAGGTGTGCCGCTAAGGGTGAGCTGTGAAACTCACAATGAACTCCCTCATGCACCACCACTAGAACAAATAGCCTTCCATAGAATATCATCTGATCTTGACCATCCTCCGACCATCCCTTCAGAGCATCACCCTGGTCAATGCGATCACGCATCACCTCTACCGCTGAGTATCCCCACTGAGACTCCTCCACCTACTACATCAGAGTAGACCGTACCATCATCTGAAATAGATATCCTCTATCACCATCTATTCTTACATCTAAGTGTAAGGATTCCAACTCCTCCATCACATTCCTAGCATCCACAGATTCCCAAACAACTTCTTTTTATGACATTCTACTAAAATCATTGACCACAACATTCCCCTTTCCTTTGGTGTAAGAGATCTTGAAATCATAGTCTTGAATAAACTCCATCCACCTGTGCTATCACAAGTTCAGATCTCATTAGGAAAAGATATACCTCAAGCTATTTTGATATGTGAAGACCACAAAGTGCTCCGTAATGAGGTAATTCCACCAAAACTTCAATGTGAACATGAAAAAAATTTTATCCAGATCATGGGTGGAATAGTTACATTCATGGGGATGTAACTACCTAGACCCATAAGAGATAACTTCCCATTGTTTCATCAGCACACATCCTAATCCCAGGCAGGAAGCATAAAAAACACCCTCAAACATCACCCATTAATCTGGAAATTGAAGAACTGGAGCACTGACCAAATTCCTTTTCAGGTAGTAGAACACTGCCTAGAACTTCTCACTCCACACAAAATCCTGATCCTTCCTGGTCAAAGCCATCAACAGAGATGAAACTCAAGAGAAATCAGGTACAAATCTTTGGTAATAGCCTTATTGAATGAGAGAAATATGAACCTTTGCCACATTCTTGGGTGCTTCACAATAAAAACTACTTATACCTTATATGGATCCATCAATACACCCTGCTGAGAGACTACATGCCCAAGGAATTGTACCTATCATGACCAAAACTTTCATTTGGACAACTTCCCATAGAGCTGGTGGTGTCAAAGGACCTGCAAGATGGTCCAGAGATGTTTGGAATGATCCTATTTTGACTTCTAGTAGATCATGATGTCATCAATGAATACAATCATGAAAAAATCTAGGAACTCATGGAAAATGGATTTCATGATCCCCATAAACATTACTAGTTCATTTGTAACACTGAACATCATAACCACAGACTCGAAGTGCTCATACCTACACCTAAAATAAGTCTATAGGATATCACCTTAATTCACCCTCAACTGGTGATACCCAGAGAATAGATCGATCTTAGAGAGCCAACTTGATCCCCTTAGATGGTTGAAAATATCATCTATCCTTAGGAGAGGGTAACAGTTCTTGATCGTCACCTGGTTCAACCTCCAGTAGTCTATGAAAAACCTCAGACCACCATTCACCTTTTTCAAAAAAAAAAGACTAGAGAAACCTATAAAGACACACTGGGCCTGATAAATCCCTTCTACATTGGATAATCTATCTAAATTCTCAACTCCCATAGCTTTGAAGGTGTCATATGATAAGGAGCCATCGAAAAAAGAAAAGCATCGGGCTGTAAGTCTATCCCGAACTCAACATCACATCTTGGGGTAGTGTTACAACCTTCTCAGGGAATACATCCAAGAACTACCCAATAATGTTGAGAACCTCCTCCATCTCAACACCCACTAGTTCTAGTGATAGCTCGACCAACAAGGAAAGAAGGGGATCCATACGCCGACTGCCCATCTAACAACTCCGATCACCAATGAAATCCTCACGCTAGACATCTACATCTAAGAAAATAACTCTCATATGGAAGCAGTCAATAAAAACATGCATAGAGTACAACTATTCAATTCCAATGATGACATTATACAGTTTCATCTATAATAGGAAAACGTCCCCATAGGACTTATGCAGCCCCATCATTAGCCTACATCCCCGACACATATCAAACAAGTTGGTCTGGCCTCTGACTAGTGTAGTCAATACCAAGGGAATGGGAAGACTCTCTATGTCTAGTCATAGATAATGGGATATAATGGGTGAAACAAATAAGCGTGAAGCTCCTAAATCAAACAAAGAAAAAGCAAGAGTACTAAACAAACTAATCATACCTTTGCTGGTACTGCTGCCTCTGCGGTGTGAAACTGACCACACCCAGATACTACACCTCTTTGCTGATTACCACCTCCTCGACCATTACGAGGATCAGGTCCCTGAGGATCACCCTAATTTCAGCCTCTACTTGCTCCATCTCCCCTCGGTGGAGCGTGAGACTGTTGTCCCTACTGTTGGAACTTCCCTACCGACAACTGCTACTGAGGTGGGCGCAGAACCTATCCACCTACACAATAATGAGCTCGAACGACCATTGGTCACTAACTCTAAAGATTCCCATGGACTCGACAGATAAAACCCACCGACCACAGTTCCATAGAATAGGTAAAAGTACAAGAAGGTTGAAATATAGATTACTGAGGCCGCCTTCCCACCGGTTGGAACCTCAAAGGCCCTGACACCTAAGACCTGCTACTGATTACCTTTCCCTTTGAAGAAATAGGATGAACCCCCTCTTGTAGTATTCCTCCTCATGAGTGCATCCTGTCAACTACTTCAACCTTATTCTGGACTTCAAAGTATATCAACAAGGTAAAGTGGGTAACCGCGTACTGGAGAGAAGGAAAAAGTTCCTCTTCTAGGCATCTCGCATGAGACTCCTCATCTGGAAAAAGATTTAAAAAAATTGAAGGAGATAATTGAATTTGATCCCAAACTCCTATACTGACATACTCCTTTGTTGGAGGGAGAGTTAATCCTGCCTCTTCTAAGCCTTCATGGTCGAAGAAAGTGATTCTTCTTGGAACTCCTTCTCGTAGTCATCCCAAAAAACATCAGCCTCATTCCTCTCTCCCGGGTAAAGAATACACCACCGATTTGCATCTACCCACATCTTGATCACTACCAAGGTAACCTAGTACAATTTTAGAGCTTGGATCAAGCTGAAGGTGATCCCAAGCTCCTCAAGACAACTCTCTATCTCTATATTCGAAATGATTCCCTTGTACTTCCCTAGAGTCTGTCACTGGAAAGGACATAACGTTTTCTGCCACTAGTCATCCTATTCCACTGGTTCAATCCTCCATTGATCAATTGGGTCTACCTACTGAGCCTCCACTATTTTTACTACACACAGAAGATGACCAGGTACTATATATAAAGGTTAAACAAGGAATTCCTAAGCCTGAGTAGTATGAAATTTTGTTTAAAGTTCATCTTAAATCATTTTATTTTTTTTCCATTCCAAATTTTTTCAATACACCAATTAAAATAAGAACACAAGTCATTATGATACATGTACCTTTCCTAGGATCTCTACCCTGCAAACAGTGTAGGCTCACTTGGTCGTTCAGTTGGTTAAGAGTCCTTACATCAGATCTTAGGGGGACCTAAAATCCCATGTCATAGTCGGTCTTCCCTAGCCTATGTCACATACCAAGATCACATAACACCATTTCCCTACCAACCCATGAAATCCTCACTGGGCCTAACTCCAAACTCTATCTTATCTCTCAACCATAACCTTTGATACCATTCTGTCAAAACTACCTCTCTTTAATGATGCCCCTCCTGAGTTGGAAATGAAGGAAGAGAGATAATGACCCTCGAGTCCCACCTCCAATAGGACCTAGGGTGGCGAATAGCACCAAGGGGATATATATTCTCACAAATATGGGAGGAATTTCCCTTTTTATTTTAAAATAAGATCGGGAGATAAGATGTCCCATCCTATAACAAATCCAAGACATATATATAAACAAAAACCAAAATCCAATCCACATGTATGTTTAAATAAAACTGATACAAACACAAAAGTCTCCATGGTAAGTACCAAAAGTAAAAGCTAAGCAGTGATACAACAAATATCCAATGTCTGAGCTAGTAAAGTCCAGCACGATCCACATAGTCCTCCTGGAAACCTAAAAGTAGTTTTATATACACAGGTTGAGTATACAGGTATACTAAATAGGAAAACAAAAGTCTCTGATTCAAAAGTGAAAGAAGCATACTAATGCTCCTGTGAGAAAATAACAGAAACCAACAACACCTAACAAGGTATACTAACCACCCCAACCTCACTAAGGGAACACTCACTAAATAACGTAAGCCATGTAAAGGTAATATAGAGAACACTGATGATGGGGTACCCCGCACCACTTTCCCACTAATTGGCCTCTCACACACCCTAACATCAAACATCCTCGCACTCCCACCCCTTCTGAAAGTACCTCGTCACAACTCACATGCACAGACCTGAGCCCCATAGATATTCCCACAACTTGGGAAAATAAAGCCCATCACATCTATCCGTCACCCAAATGGGTCTCAAAAAACACTACCTACCCATAGATACCTGGGCTGCATATCATGTAACATCCCAAAATCACCATGGAAAGCACAACACATCTAACCTCGAAGACAATTGGGAAAATACAACTCGCCCACACACTCCTAGACCTCAAAAATCTCTACCTGCTTGAAGAATATTGGGATATCACTACCTAAAAGAGGGAGAAAGGAAGAGAAGGTGGCTATCCATCCATCCTCCCACTAGGATTTTTGGGAAATACACCCCCTGTGACAATGGGGGTGTTCGGTACCATAGTTCTCAACTAGGGCAGGGTTCATATAAAAATCAAAAGGAAAATACAGGTTATATATATATATATATATGATAACAAGCACTCAATACCAACCTATGGATTCAAAATAAAAATACCAAATCACGACCAACTTTGGTACTACCTCTAAAATGCACAACAATACAAAAAATGTTCCAGAAGGCGAAGAGCCTAATAAACTGAAGCAGGTTCATTCTTACTCCACATTTACACCCATTAATGTTGTCATATTTACTACTTTAATTCATTCATCCAAACATTCCCAACCATTCCATACTATATTAAGAAATTCATTTATTCATCATATTACCACCTGGGAAACTAACAGGAACATCGCACAACAAGACATATAAAAAAAGTCACACAGAGGAAGAAGAACCATGGTAAGTTAAACCACTTCACACTTATCTCCATTTAGCATCCACATCAACTACTTCCATTATCATTATTCAAAGTCATTCCACCCAAAGCATCCTATCAATAGAGAAAACCCCCAACTCACAACCTCACCCAGCCTCAGGGCCTCGCTGCACCACACAAATTCATCCATTCCATAATCAATAAATATATCAATCCGAGATTACATTACACCACCCAAACCATCCCACAATGCACAACCACGCTCACAACCACACTAAAACACAAGCCACAACAACCCCACACACAACACACCACCTCACCAACTAAGGGGTAGAATATTTAGTTTTAAAAATACATTCCTCAATAAATTTACTATTTTTAATTCAGGGGTTATCATAGAAATAGTTTTCTCCTGGGGAATCCATTTATTATCCTTGTATATGTGGTTAGAATATTTCATAATAGTTTTTCAACAAGAAACAAACAACATGTATCCCATTTAGTGTGCAAACAAAGACCACCAATGACCATGTTTTTTAGTAGGGCTATAGACCATACAATTCACAATATTGATCAAAATATCAACAAAACAAAACGATCATAATTCACTTTCCCCAACCCCAATTTATTGATTCAAACCAATTCAATTATCTTTATTAAATATTTATTCAACCATCTTCACAGAAGAGACATCAGTATACCCCTCCCGCATGATGCACAATTTAGAAAGACGAAGGAAAACCTACTTTGATAATCAGACGATCAACACCACCTCCTTGTGCCAAATAGGGAGTGTGCAAGCAGTAGGAAGAACCTTCAAGGAGATGTGATCCAAGGGGCTCACCACAAATGCATGATCACTTAGGAGAGAAAGGTTCTACGTACCTCAGTATCAATAGAAACAAAAACGCACAAGAAAGGAAGGGTCTCATCTTTAGAAAGTCTATATTCTAAATCTACAGGGAAACAATTTCAAAGGACATTAATACTGGACCACGATTAAGACCACACGGTTTTGACTATTAAAAGTCTTAGGGGAATTAGAAAATTAAGGATATAATTTATATACTCTGAAATTCCTCAAAAAACATAAATATGGTTTTAAACTCATTTTTTATCAAATAAAATGTTAAGGGGAAAATCAGGAAATTTTGGAAAAACTGTCAAAATGAATCACCATTGGGTGAGTCACTGACACTAACTACAAATGGTGAGTCACCGATGGATGAGTCACTGATATGAGCTACAAATTTCTGAGACACTAATGGCAATTTCACTGATGCGAGCTACCGATGGGGAGTCACCGATGGCTGAGTCACCAATGCGAGATACCGATGGTTGAGTCACCAATGGCTGAGTTACTGATGTGAGCTACCATTAACGACCCACCGTCACAACCTACCGATCCACCTACCGATCCTTACTCACCGTTGGAAAACTAAAAAATTTGGAAAACTCTCAAAAAGAGCCACTGTGACCTCCAAAACACCTCAAATACTAAATTCTCAAAAAAGTAATGGATTGGGGAGGTCCAGGAAATTACATATAGGGATGATGGAAATCAATGGGACTTGATAGAAATTGGGGGTGGTGGTGGAAAGAATATTGATAAAAAACACAAATAGATATCGTTAAACAACCAATCAATGAGCGAGGAGGAGGATAAAATAATATACCTTGGATTGAAGTTTTGAATCGTCTGATAGAAAGTAGATATATCGCCAAACCTAGAAATCATTCGAGCCTCGGATTCAAGCCTTGAAATTGTTCAAACATGATTCAAGACTTTATTTGAGCTTGTATTCGATGAGGAGGAGTGCCGATAGCAGGTGAATTCTGTGGAATGCTTAGGATATCACGATTGGTTCATGAATGGTCAGAGTTATTAAAATAGATCGATAGACTTTTATCAGTGATTCCAAAAAAGCGTTGATAAAAAATCTTCTTACCAGCACTAAAAAATCACTAATAAATATTCCTTTTATCATCGCTTATTACTTAAACGTTGATAAATGATTTATAATTATAATTATAAATAAAAAATCTTGTAAATATATATATATATTTAATAAATAAATATAAAGATAAATATAGAAAATATATTCATTATTTAAATATATTTATTATAATTTTATAATTATTTACATATATAATTATTTATTTATAATTATATATGTACTTTCAAAAAAATATTGATATATTTATATCATTATATATATTTATACAATTATATATATATATACATATTTGATAAATATGGTAAATATATTTATTATTTAAATATATTTATTATAATTTTATAATTATTTAAATATATATAATTATTTATTTATAATTATATAAATAATTTTTTTAAAAATAATATTTATTTATTTTTAATTATAAATATATTAATGTATAAATATAGAAAATATAAAATTATAAATATATTTATTTATAAATATTTATTTACAAATATAATTTTAACATTATTAATGAATATTTAATTTTAAGTGCATGCTTATTAAAAATGAGTGAAATTGAATAATTAAAAAGAGTACGCATTAACAATATTGAAAAAACGGAAAAGTTTTATTAATTAAATATATTTTATTAAAAAGATATGTATATATAATGAAATAAATATGAATACATGTTGAAAATATTAAAATGTAGTTAATAAATATATATAAATAAATAATAGAAAAAAATAAAATAAAAAAATATGAAAAATGAATTAATACCGATTTGTAATAAAAATAAAAATAAATAAATAAAAATTACCAATTAAAGACATTATATATTAAATGTATCATATTACAATGAAATTCTAAAATTAATACTAAAATTTGAATAAATTACATAAGGATTTAATTAATTTCATAAAAATTTGTGTGTGTGCATTATATATAAAAATGAATTAATTACGCATATATGATTATGAAATAAATATAATACACCTTTGATATATGTTAAATTGAAAAAAACAACAACATTAAATTATGTTCATTACTCGATGCAATTAGTCAGTATTGTTTATTCATATTAATTTTTAATTATAAACCATTTTCACTAAATATATGACTATTTAATGTAAAAAAAATTAATATTTGGTATTATATAAATCATATTCATATACATTATTATATATCTATATCTTTAATAGATAATATTTATTAATATTATCAATAATTATTTAATTAATTAAATTTTTAATATTTTTCTTAATTTACTTATTTTTAATTTTCATTTGTTTAATTTTCATTTTACATACATATATATATATGTTTAATATATATTATTTATTAGTATTTATACATTATATAAAGTATAATAAATTATTCATTTTTATCAATAATTATTTAATAATAATATTTTTAATATTTTTTTTAATAAAATTATTTTTATTTATTTAATTATTTCATTTTATTTAGGACCTTTATCAGCACTAAGAAGCACAGATAAAGGATCTCTTTATCAGAACTAAAAATAAAGATTTGTTAAAGGGTGCCCTTTATCAGTACTAAAAATAAAGTACTCATAAAGGTTACCTTTTATCAGTGTTAATGAAATGTGCTGATCAAGGTTACCATTTATCAGTGCTATAAAAAAGGGCTTTAAAGTGTACCTTTTATCATCACTAAAAAAAGTGCTGATAAAAGGTACCCTTCATCAATGCCTTTTTCTCGCACTGATAAAAGCCAACATTTTCAAGGCCTGTTTTATAGTAGTGAAACCATATTGAAAATGTCATGTAATCCAAATTCTATGCTAAAAATTGAAATTATCATAAAATTATATTATTACTTCACTAAAAAATATTATTTTTTATATGATCAGTCTACCCTTAGGTTAACTCAAGGAATGAATTTTATTCATTTTCTTTTTCCTGAAATATTGATTTCTTACCTAGATTAGAGATTTGATATTCCTCAAAACCCATTTCAATTCTCCCCACTTTAAGGAATTCGCATAATTATCCAACGATATAATTGTAATTAAATATCTTAAATTAAAATGTAATGATCATACCTTTAATCATAACATGATTTAAAGTTATATTAGATCATTACTTAATACACCACTTTATAATACTAGAATCCTTCATCATTACCATTGCATGAATGTTTGATCATACAAAGAATAAATTTCCATATTCACATCCATATTTATTATCAATCATAACAAAACTATTATCATCCCACCATAGTAGATTTGAATAACATGTTTCAAGAGTATATTACCATTCTTGATGTACTTCCCCTAGGTAGCCATTTTGATGACACTGATATTCAGGTTTATAATTCCCCTACCATCTATGATGTGAAAACATGTCATAGTTCCAACCGGATCCACATTTTTGAGTCTCTTTTAAATCATGAATCTATATTATTAGTTCCAGAAAGTCTATTTCATGTAACTGTTTAATAACACAACATTACATGTTTAATATAATAAAACCATTTAATATTTGTAGACTCATCCATAATAGTAATTTTTGAAATTTTACCACTCACTATAGTGCATAAACCATTAGTGGGGAATTCTAGGTATCCTTACAAGCAGTTTACCATTACCTATAGTCTATGATTTCTTTTATAAAAATTAATCTAATCATTAATAAAAACATTTATTTCCAATAATCTCATATCATAACAAGATGATTTATCTCATGATCTAAATAAATTTCACATGTTTTCCCATTAACTAAAAAATAATTAAAAATATTCCAAAATGGGGAAAAAACATCACATCCTCTTGATTCATGCCAACTATATTGGTGATAACATATTTCTACATATCTAAATAAAAACCACACCTTTTGATTACTATATATAGTTCTTATATGAATTATTTAAATTTTAATTATAAAACTATTTGTAAAAAATAAATAAATATTTTTCACTAAATAAACTTACTATGCTCGTACCCCACTCATTACAATGAAATTTGGTGATATTAATACTGAACTAACTTTCCCCACTAAATGGTCAAACTGCATACCTCATTCCAAATATTTTCAATTGGATTATATTATTTTCCATTCCATTCAATACACTGAGAGGACATACTAAATTTTTTCATATTGAAACAATATTCAACATATTATTTGATAAAAACCTCATATAATATATTTTTTACATATCTATTTATTAAAACAACTCATTAAATATTTATATATTCAATATGGAATATGATATTATAGACTAACCAGTCCTAATTGATTAACTCATATGAAATAAACGACTTAGTTTTTCATTAATTTATTATAGGTTTATTTTAATTATCTCAAAATTTGTCTTAATTATGAATTATCCCAACTCCAAACTAAACGAATCACAATTTATTAAATATCAAATTCAAAATTAAGTGTTAATTAGTTACTAAGATTAATCTTGGAATATATTTATTATTATCATCAAGCTAATAATGTAAATAAAAAACATTCCACAATAAAAATAACCCATTTCTTGTGGTTAAGAACCATGATCATGTCATGTCATTATAACAATACATCAATATCTATTTCCACGAGAACAAATAAATTCAATAATATATAAATATATAATATCAATAAATAATAATTATTCCATGATGTTCCATGTCATCAATGACTACTATGATCGAAATAAAATTTATACTATAGACATGGAATTGTAAAACAACATACATAAAATCATTTTACTAATTTAATTTTATCAAAATAAAACCACTATGTTCATTTTTCTATTTGTGTATCTTATATTAAATACTAGGAATGATTTAAATAAAATGACTCTATATTAATAAATTTAGTTTCATTATATAAAAAAATTACATATTTTCATACTTTTTCTAAAATTATACTCTTTTATGATTTAATTTTTAGATATAAACACGTACATATATATATATATACATTTTAATGTATGCATGTGTGTGTGTATTCCAAGTATCATAACATAAACATACTTTCCATTTAATAACATAACATCCCGAACAAGTTTTCCAAAATAAATTCACTTTACATATCCATTTCCAAGTCATTTAATCATAATATAGTTTTATTTATTTTATTGTATTCTTAAAAAAATTCACGTTGAATAAGAATCCACTAGTTAAATCTCCATCACATGCATTATAGAATAATTTAATCATCTCAATATATCTTTGTATAATTAATTTTAATTTAATAAATAGACACTTTAAATGAAATATTATAATATCTAGAGTATTTTAATTTAATTTATCTATATTTTCATTTAAAATTACTCAATTTGTGTCATTTTGATTTTCATATCTCATGTCAAATACCATAAAATAAAATTTACAAATCAATATTATTTGAAATTTTATATAAATTATTGATGAAAAAGTATAACATCACCTTGTATTATAGTGTTCCAATTTCTAATCAATATACTCAAAAATGACAGTTGAGTACTATGTGAATATCATATAATCTATTTCATCACAATATAAAATATATGTAATCAATATGTGTTCCAAATTTCTCAGTTATCTATATCATAGAATCTTGTTAATGATCATGATAAAATTTATAACATCAATATATGAATCAAACAACAATTCATTTTTAGTCAAACTAGATACATATCTCGATGAATCTCAATATGTTATATTTAATTATGAAAATAGTAATAACTATTCATGAAAAAAATATCATGAACTAACCTAGGATATGCATATACTAGAACCCACGCTAGCCCATTGAACGCACTATCATAACACGTCAAATTGATTATGATTTTAAGGTTTATTTGTGGTCTAGAGCAGACCCTAGGTCATCTCTCAAGGAGCATTCATGGGTTTAGAGTGCGTATTTTTAATAAGAAGTTCTAAAAGAGAGGTGGTTTTAAAATAGTTTAAAGAAAATGACATGATTTAAAGTGTTTAATAGTTGATAAATAAAAGTGGTGTTTTTGAATTATGAGATAAGGAGATCATTTCTCATTCACTACACAACTTGGTGAGTTCATCATTATAAAAAATACACATGGTTTAATGGAATCCTTTGGTTAAGGGTTGTCAAGATCTCAACTTCCCTCTTGCCTCTTAAACGATGCTCAAAGAACCACCCCTTGATACAACAAATTGATTTTCAAGGTTTGGGTATCAAGCATATGAGAAGAAAGGCTACCAAATAATACTGAAATATTATGTATGTGTGAGATAAATAATACTCTTATCTTTTCCAATCGGAACAACCCATGATTCCCACTTCAAATCTCAACCCAATCGGTGCTGAAATAAAAATTATTTCACTTAATTTTAAAAGTAGAAATTAAATAATAAGAGAATAATGTCAAGATAAGAAATAAGTGAAATATTTAGCAGAAAAATTACACAAAACCAGTATAAGAACAAGTGCGTTAACTCCCTCTCAAGTGTGTGTAGCTCCCTCGAAATGACCGTCCACCGTTTAGCTCGACATCGGGAGGAGGAGGAAGCTCGGGTGGAACTTCACCTTCATCCTTGATCCCACTATGAGGATAGGGGCCTCCATAACTCCTTGTATAATGAGAGTACTCCTTTGGATCTCAGAAATACCAGAACTTTTCCTCCTCGGTGAACTTACAAATGGGAAGCCCAAGGTGTCATTTTATAGGAAAATGGAAAGGTGGTTTTGAGCATACAGATTTATTAAAACCACTTTTCACATGGGTTTAGACCTCCATAAAGCCTTATCACACATTGGATAAAATTTAAAAGTTGTATCCCCACCTCTTGTCTATCTCCACAGATGGTTTGGCACAACTTGGACAACTAGACCCAGTGATATGGACAGATCACAACACACCACTTTTGACTTCTTGCAGATTCAGTGTGCTGGACAGATCAGGTTGGTTGGGAATCATAGAGTATGAATGAGGATTCAGTTCATAAATACAAAATGTATCCCATTATATTTTGGACCATCCCACAAAATTCCAGTCCATTTGGATGCACGGTGTACTTGAAATATGCGGTTGAGTCCACTGGTTTGCATGGATCCTGCGTAGTTTGACCCATTTTTCTTGGACATCATCATCAACCCTCCAAATAACCTCCTTTTTCAATGGAATCGTCAAAACAAATTACATTTCCATTTTTAAAAGTGATAAAAACAAAATAAATTATTCAAACATGGAATTAAATTTTGTAATTATTTTTATAATTTTCAATATAAAACAAGTTTAGCACAGTGGTGTAAGGGTGGAAATGAAACAGTGAATCGCGGTGCGATAACACCCCCACACCTAAACACTTGTACTCCTAAGAAAAGTTACATTTTCAGAAATTATGAATTTAGATATTTACAAATTCATAAATATTTTGCATTCAACTAAAATTTAGTTCCTGATAGAAATTTGATTAAATAAAAAAACACACCAAGGATTTATTCTCAATGATCATTGAAAAAGACGTCTCAAAAATTATATCCAAAGGAAATTCCAAGAGATTCATGATACCAATCAAAGAAAATAATTTAAAATTTAATCATGCACTAATATTACACTTGTGTGTGACAACCATTTCATGCTATTCGCTCCACTTTCTATTTAGTAAATATAAGTTATTTTAATAATTGTCTACTTTCAAGATCCCTTCCACCGAATATGACCCACATCCTCTGCAATCAAATTTCAAAACCCACTCAATTAAGCATTCCAAAAAGTCAAAAAATAAGCCCCCAACCTAGATATCTCCATATTTTGTACATTTCACCACTTCCCTCATTTATTATTTTTTTTTTCAAAAGTTGCACTTGGAACAAATCTCACACTCTTCTCCCAACCCTTGTTTGATCTCCTCACGACACTAATTGTAATTATTATAACAAGATCAAAAGTCAAGGAAGGGTAGTTTTTGACCTGCCCATTATACAACCCATTTTTTTAAGGGTTTACAATAGTTGGATAGCAGGTACACACACATAGGTCAATCTGGTGCAGTAATGAAATAAACCAGATAACTTATATTTACCTTCCATTAATTAAGAAATTTTTACACATCATGGTTGGGTGAAAAAAATGTATGGAGAGATTAATTGATAAAATTCTCCTTTAAATTATTCACAAAAAGGGCACCATTCTTCTCAAAGGTTTCAAAATGATACAACCATTTATATCATCGACGAATAAGTAAATTTCAAAAGAAAGTCACACCATAGTATTGAATTCTTGCTGAAATGAACATTTCATCATTTTTTGAATGTTAAAACAACATGAAATAAAAATAATCCACATGAATTTTCAATAACTTCCCTGATTAAATAGGCATTATTTTACATGATAATGTGGGAATAAGAAAGTAAAATTTTGGGAGGGAAGGGGGACGTTACAAAACAATTAAGCAAGCTAGAAAGAGAAAAATAAGAAATATGATGAAAATTTATAACTAAACCAAGAATATACCAGCCCCCCACTCCTAAATTGTGCAGTTTCCTCACTGTAAGAAAAGATAATGTAGAAAGGAAGGATAAAACCTAGTTTGTTTCATTCATAGATTGCTTCTTGAACATGGAGTTCCTCCATCAGGGACTCTGGAATGGATTCATGGAATTGCTTCAGCCACTACCCATTCACGGTGAAGGTTTTCTTAATTTCTTCATTTTGAACCTGGAAAACCCCAAATGGATAGACGTTAGTAATAGTGTATGGTCCAAACCAGTGGGAAAAAATATTACCTGGATGTAACTTCAGCCTTGAAGTTTAGAGGAGGACCTTTTTTCCAATGCAGAACTGATGATGAAGGATGAGAAGGTCGTGGGAAGCCTTGGTAAGGTGACATTCTAATGGGAGTTTTGAAAGCAGTACGGTAGGCCCATAATGAATCATCAAGTAGAATACTCCAATCTTTTATATTAGGTTGAACCATTTTTTCCAGAATCTATTTTACTTCTCTTTTGACACCTCTGCTTGACCATTGGTTTGTGGGTGATATGCAGTAGACACTCGATTCCCAATCCCATGCCGACGTAAAAGTGATTGCATTGTTCAGTTGAAGAAATGAGAACCCTGGTCACTAATGATGAACCTAGGTAATCTAAACCTACATAAGATCTGAGTTCTCAAAAATTCCACAACTTTTTTTGAATCATCTGTCCTTGTGGCTCAGGCCTCTACCCATTTTGACACATAATCTACCGCTAGAAGTATGTACAATTTGACAAAGGAATTGAGAAATATACCCATAAAGTAAATGCCCCAAATATAAAAATGTCATAAATGAGAAATGGTTATTGTGGCATTTCATTTATTTTTGATACATTCCCCATTATTTGACAACAAGTACAAGATTTGAAAAAATCATGGACATCCTGAAATAGTGATGGCCAAAAGAGACATGAATCAAGGACCTTGGGAGTAGTCCATTGGGGTCTAAATTAGACCCCATAAGAAAGAGTGTGGAAGAATCTAAGGATAGATTGAAACTTATTATCAGGAACACAACGCATAAGGACTTGATCACTACAGGTGCGCCAAAGGTAGGGGTCATCCCAAATGTACCAACGAGACTCATTTTTTAGACAATTGTCTTGGTTGTTGATTAAATCAGTAGGAATGAAAGATGCTACCAAATAATTTACAATTTCAGCATACCAAGGAATAACATCTTACACTCGGTACAATTGTTCATTGGGAATCATATAATTTATTGGAATACAGGTGGATGAGTCAATGTCCAAGGATGGGTGGATCTTACCGATGTGGTCAGCCACCACATTTTATACTCCTTTTTTCTCTCTAATTTCTAAATTGAATTCTTGAAGGAGCATCCAGCGAATGAGATGTGGTTTTGATTCTAGTTTCTTAAGAAGATACTGGAGGGCTGAATGGTCTGAGAACACAATGACTTTGGACCCTAAATGGTATGACCTAAATTTTTCCAAGGCAAACACAATGTCAAGGAATTTTTTTTCAGTTGTGGTGTAGTTTTCTTGAGTAGGGTCCAAAGTATGTGAGGCATAGGAAATGACATGTGGAGCTTGATCGACCCTTTGTGACAAGACTACCCCAACTACATAGTTAGAGGCATCACACATGAGCTCAAATGGTAAATCCCATCGAGGTGGTTTGATTACCGAGGGTGACGTAAGAATCCATTTTAAATTATTAAAAGCTTCCTCACATTAATTATAAAAAACAAATTCCTTTTCTTTTTGGAGAGACTGGGAGAGGGGGAGTGAAATCTTACTAAATTCATGAATGAAACTACGATAAAATCCAGAATTACCTAGGAAATACCACACATGCCATACATTTTTGGGGAATGGTTGGGAGGAAATGACATCCACTTTTGATTTATCTACTTAGATACCATCCCCAGAAATTACATGTCCCAAAACAATACCTTGTCACACCATGTAATGACATTTATTGTAATTTAATATGAGATTCTTTTCAATACAGGGATTTAGGACCGAACCAAGACTACTTAAACATTCATAAAAAGAGGATCTATAAATATTAAAATAATCCATGAATACTTCCATGCAATTCTCCAGGTAATCTGAGAAAATACTAACCATTCATCACTGGAAATTACACGAAGCATTGCATAGACCAAATGTCATCAACCTATATGAAAATTCGCCAATGGGGCAAGTGAAGGTTTTCTTTTCCTGGTCATTGGGGGCAGTATAGATATGAAAGTATCCAGAATACCCATTAAGGAAACAGTAGTGGGACTTACCTGCTAGCCTCTCTAGTATTTGGTCAATGAATGACAAAGGGAAATGGTCCTTCCTAGTTTGTTGGTTTAGTTGGCGATAGTCTATGAAAACACGCCAACTATTCTGCACACGAGTTGGAACTAATTCACTGTTTTCTTCTTTAATTACTGTAAGGCCAGTCTTTTAGGAATCGATTGAATGAGACTGACCCATTGGCTATCAGATATGGGGTAAATTATTCCAGCAGCTAATAATTTTGTTACTTATTTTTTCACAACTTCTAAGAGGTTTGGGTTCATTCGACATTGTGTCTGCCTCACTGATTTAAGATCATCATTTAACAAAATATGATGCATACAAATTGATGGGATAATACTAGGAATTTCAGCATGTTTCCATAACAAATCTTTTTTATACTGCCTCAAAAGTTCCAGTAGTTTCAATTCATGCTCAGGAGGGAGTGAACTACCAATGACGACGGGCAACTTGTTTCCATTCTCAGGATATGAATATATGAAATCTTAAGGTTGTTGTTTTAATTCTGATTCAGGTTGATTTTGTATTGATGGGAGTATGTGTGAATGTGAGAGGTCACTAATCTCATATAATTGCTCAATGGTATCATCCTCAATAGAGGAATGATCTCTTACAAGCTCAGTAGTATCATCGATGGTCTTTGTATCCTCAGTGTTCAAGAAATCATCAATCAATGAACATGCATGAAAATTTTCTAGACCACTACAACAATCAATGCATAATTCATTTCCTAGATTTTTTATCAATGAAGAATACTCAAAAAGGAGATCAGGGGAATAAAATAATGTTTTTTCAAAAGAATGGAGTACATCAATTGAATTTACTGAGAGAGATGAATGTTCTTCATAGGGGTGCTTCCTGGAATCAAGGATGTTGAAATGGACTATGTAACAACCAAATTCCCTAGATAATGTACCATTATAGACATTAATTATGGTTTTGGTGGTTTTCAAGAAAGGTCCCCAAAATATAATTGGAGCGTGTCAATTCATCATATCATCTTCCATTTTAAGCACATAAAAATCCGCAGGAAAAATTAAAATTTTCACCCTCAAAAGAACATCCTCTAACACACCACAGGGGTGTGCGGTACTCCGATTAGCCAGTTGAACAAAAATTATAGTGGGATTCAGTTCCCTGACCTATAATGTAGAGTAAATGGATTGTGGCATCACATTTATAGAAGCACCAAAATCAAGAATAACATTATAAAAGGAACTCTCCTATGGTGCACAGAATTGAGAATATTCCAGGATCATTGAACTTGGTGGGAATTGATTACTCTATCAATATTGAAACATTCCTCTCCAAGATCACATTCTCATCACCTCGAAGTCAACTATAGTGTGTAAACCTATTCTTTAGAAACTTGGCATATCATGGAATTTTCTTCACGACATCAATCAAGGGGATGTTAACCTGCAATTTTTTTGAAAGTTTCGAATATTTATTTATTAAATTCAGTTTCCTTTTGTTTTATAGGTTGGGTGGCCCTTTGGGGAAATGGAAGAGGAATGGTTGGGATAGGAGACTCATCGACATACACACTCTTTATTTAGGATAGAATTCTCTTAGGACAAGTATTTTCTTCTCTTGGATCATTTTTAGCAGTGGTTGAGATGGTAGTTTTCTCAAGAGAGGATGACTCTATTAGAGGGGCATTTCACTTTGAAGATGAGTTCCACTCCTAAGGGTTATTAAACTATCATTTCCTTTATCCCTAGGGTTAACTATGGGTTAAGATGGTAGTTTACCCAACTCGTGACATTGAATTTCTCCCACCGAGTTAGCTAGTTAGTCTAATTGGGTTTTGAGGTCTTGTATAGCTACCTGGGTGGTTTTCTAGAATTGGAGATTGTTAGAAGCCATTTGTTTCATCATATCTTCTAGGCTAGGTTCGAGTTTTGGAGGGGGTTTGTTGGAAATTCCTTTGGGGTGGTTGGGGGTTTTTGGTTGGTGGTGGTGGATGACTACTCTGACCTTGTTGGTACCATGGTTGATGAGGATGGTTTGAATACCCCTTTCCTATAATCTTGGTTTTCTTTACACCCATATTTGGATGGATATTATGGTTCTTTCGTAAAGGGTTGGTTATAGGGGAGTCCTAGGAAGATTTCCTCACAACTCTAAGAATTTTCTCTCAATTGTGGGCATTGGTCAGAATAATGGGTTTTAGAAGAGCAGATTCTATAATGGATGGGAGGAGGAGATTGAGATTTACCTTGGGCAATAGGAAGTTGTTGTAGAAGGGTACTTACATCTTCAAACTTCATGTCCACCTTCTTCCCAAATTCAGTACTTTGAACCTCATTGAAACCTCGAATGGGTACGCTAGAACTTGTAACAAATTGTTGAGTGTTTTGTGCCATGTTCTCAATCAAGGTTCTTGCATCAATTGGGTTATTATCCACTAGTGCACCACCGACAGTAGCATTAATCATGTTACGAACAATTGGAATTGAACCTTCATAAAAATACTAAATTAAAATTTGGTCACTTATTTGGTGGTGTGGGCATCTTGAACATAACCTTTTAAAGAGTTACCAATATTCATGAAATGTTTCCCCTTGTGATTGACTTATACCACATATTTACTTCTTTATAGTTGCAGTTCGAGAGGCTGGAAAATATTTTTCATCAAAAATACTTTTCATGTCTACCCAACCTCTTATTGGTGAATTAACATAGTACAACCAATCTTTCGCAGTGTCTTCTAAAGAAAAGGGTAATTCTCTAAGATTTACTTGTTACTCATCCACATTATCAGTTTTTAATGTTGAACAAACATTATGAAATTATTTTATGTTCTTGTGTGGATACTCTCTAGGAATTCCATGGAATATTGGTAATAGATGAATTAAACTAGATTTTAGTTCAAAATTGGGTGCCTCTCCTTGTAATTTAATATATGTGGGTTGGATATAAACATTTGGTGAGGTTAATTATTTTAGTGTTCTATTGTTTTAATCCATTTTATTCACACTAATTTTAGTTTTAATGTGGGTTCCCGAAGAATAAGAAGAAGAAGAAGGATCAAGATGAGTGTTGATGTTTAGTGCGTCCTCCTTCAAAGGTTCCTCTTGTGTATCTCGGGGTCATTGATGTAGGATCCTCTCTGGTTCGGGTTCGAAAGGTTGTAAGTATCCCAGAGTAGAACATGTCATACATAGAACCTACACAAAAAATAAATTAGAACACAAAAAAATGTAAAGGTAGAAGATAAAACAAAAAAACAATCACAAAATTTACTAAAAAATTTATCAAAAACACGCACTAAAACCAAATCACTCCCCAAAAACAATTCCAAAATTTGAACGCCATATCATGACACGTCAAATTGATTATGATTTTAATGTTTATTTGTAGTCTAAGGAATACCCTAGTTCATCACTCAAGGAGAATTCGTGGGTTTAGAGTGTGCGTTTTTAATAAGAAGTACTAAAAGAGCGGTGGTTTTAAAATAGTTTAAAGAAAATGGATTGATTTAAAGAGTTTAATAGTTGATAAAAAAAGTGGTGTTTTAGAATTATGAGATAAGGAGATAATTTCAACTTCACTACACAACTTGGTTATTTAATAATTCTAAAAAATACACATGATTTAAGGGAATCCTTTGGTTGAGGGTTGTCAAGATCTCAACTTCCCTCTTGTTGCTTAAATGATGCTCAAAGAACCACCCCTTGACACAACAACCGTGTTGTCAAGATTTGGGTATAAAGCATAGAGAATAAAGGATACCAAAGAATACTGAAATATTATCTATGTGTTAGATAAATAGGACTCTTGTCTTGTCCAATCAGAATAACCTAAGATTCCCACTTGAAATATCAACCCAATCAGTGCTGAAATAAAAAGTGTTTCACTTAATTTTAATAATATAAATGCAATCAGAGGAGAATCATGTCAAGATAAAAAATAAGTGAAATATTTAGCACACAAATTACACAAAACTAGTAGAATAACAATTGATGTAACTCCCTCACAAGTGTGTGTATCTCCCTTAAAATTATTGTCCACCATTTAGCTTGACATCGGGAGGAGGAGGATGCTCTGGTGGAACTTCGCCTTCATCCTTGACCCCCCTATGAGGATAGGGGAATCCAGAAATCCTTGGATAATGAGGGGAATCATTTGGGTCTCCAAAATACCATATATTTTCCTCCAGGCCAAACTTACAAATGGGGAGCCCAAGGTTCCATTTTATAGGAAAATGGGAAGGTGGTTCTGAGCACAAAGATTTATTAAAACCAATTTTCACATGGGTTTAGACCTCCATAAGGCCTTATATCGCTTTTTATAGAATAAAATAGTTTTAGACCCACATCTTCGATGTCTCCACTGAAATTTTGGCACAATTTGGACAACTAGATCCTGTGATATGGGCAGATCATAGAAGACCACTTTTGACTTCATACAAATTCGGTGTGCTGGATAGATGAGGTCGGTTGGGCATTGTAGAGGCTGAATGAGGCCTCAGTTCCTTCATATGAAATGTATAACATTAAATTTTGGACCATCCCACAAACTTTAATCCCATTTGGATGCACTATTTAGTTTGAATATTCGGTTGATTCCACTGGTGTGCATGGATCCAGTGCAGTTTGGCCCATTTTTCTTGGACATCATCATCAGCCCTCCAAATCACCTCCTCCTTTAATGAAATAATCAAAAAAGTAACATTTCCCTTTTTAGCAGTGATGAAAACAAAATAAATGATTCAAAAATGGAATTCAATTTGTTATTATTTTTATAATTTTTAATATAAAATAAGTTTAACTCTGTGGTGTAAGGGTGAAAATGAAACAGTGAATCGTGGTGCGATCACCCATGAAATGGCCCAACAGACATTCCCAACCCCCACAGGTTAGAAACTTATTCCAAAGAATAAATAACACACCTTTGGGAACAATTTTTCTCTACAAAAGAATCTGATAATAGGAGGGTTCTAACTAGGACCCCAGTATGACCACACCATATATTGGTGTGTCATGAACCTAAATATGAAAAAAAAACATGGAAAAACATAAATGAAATATCAAAATAAACCATGATAAAATTATAATTTTTTAAAAATACAAATTTTTTAAAATAAATATAGAACCAAATAGGAAAATACATAACTATCCAAAATGAGATAAACATTTAAATTGGATAGGTTGTTGATAAGGGAATAATAAAAAAAGTAGTCTACTAAAAACCCATGAAAAAATAATGCAAGATAAGAGCTACCTATCTTTATTTAACATGATAGTATACTCCCACCATATCTCCTCCTCAAAACATGAGGAATGGTAAAAAGAATATCCATTGTGTCTAAGAGGATCATTTCCTTTAATTATCTTAGACAAAAAAGGTCTTTATACACCTAATGGGTGTATTTAGGGTGTGAGAAAATATTTCCCAGTAAGATCCCACCATGTACTCCATGAGAAGCCAAAAAGGAAAAAACCATATCATAGTAGTTTGAAATATGATACATAAATTTTATGTTTTTTAGTTTTAATAAAAAAAAAATAATGATATGTTTCATTTAAAAAAATCATAAATGAAATCTAAAAGAAATTAAATGTGATAAACAAGAATATATGATTTATCAATACAATATCATGATAGTATCCATATGAAACAAAGGTTGAGAAATATAGAGAGACCATATAGGAGAAACCAAATGTGTGGATGATCCACTTGGTAGAGTATTATCGTGGCCTAACATGGATCTATGTCTAGAAATACATACAGGAGTGATAGAGTTATCCACTATCAATGGATCACCAAATACTAATGTATACCAATGTTAAGAAATACTAAATGTACCCACTGGGAAGGGACATCACCTAATCCTTTCATGTCATGTGCCCTGGTCCCCCATAAGTAAAACATATTCCAATGTGTCTCTAAGTCATTTCCAATGTTCACTATGGATTATATACAAACAATGAAAATCATTTCAATACTAGTGAACTTAAATAAAGTGGAGAACTATAATTACACAAACCAAACACCTCATAAATCCAATATATTTACCATAAACCAATTTGATAATTCATACTAATTGACGACTAACCCCATACATAAATAATAATTAATTATTTAATGAAAAATAATTGAAACATTTCATCAAACATCAAGTTTTCAATATAGGAAACATAGGATTTTATGTATTCATTAAACAATTCATTTAGAATTACCTTTTATAAATCACACATGAACATCATAATAATTACTATAAATCAATAGATACATCATAACACTATTTATTAAACTCAATTTAATTTATAAATCACCAATAAAATCATAGTTCATTCATATGGGAAGTAAAAAAGATTAACCTACAGTTATATGTGAAACCCATTAGTGGTTGATGAAAAATCACTATAAAGGAGAAGAAATAGCCCCTATGAAAGAATACAATTACATAAAAAAACAAAAAAACATCGATAAAATTAAATTTACATGATCTCTTGGCCCCCATATCCATAAGAAAGGATGTAACCAAAGGGAAATGAGAGGAGAATACCAAATTAGTGGATGAGAACCACTTACATGATGAATCTTTAATAATATTAATGAGAAGTCAAATTTGAATCAAGAGAAATGGGAGAGAAGAAACGGAATTGATGTCAAGGAGATTAGAGAGATTTAATGGGGGAAGAATAACGCCAAAATATGGTTAAATTAAGATATAAAAATCTATAAATTCATATATTTTTAAATTTTGGAATTCCTCACCACATGACCACATAATTTTGTAAACCAGACACCAACCATGTGAATGGTTTAGAAACTAATCTTCATGCCTGTATAGTTTCCCCTAACTATTTAGTATTAATCCACATGGTTATTCCTAATCATTTACCACCCAATGTAATGGGATCACCCTATGTAAGGTTAATTAACATAATTACCACTTATGATGTACTAATAAGGAAACCAATCTAGCAACCCTTTACCCCCAATTTTTCAACTTTTAAATAATTTCACCCTGAAGATAAGAAATAACGATACATTTGAATAATAAATGAGTTTCAAACATTAAAATAACACTATGGGAGTTACATAAAATACATTCTAGTAACGTTTTTTTTAAATTGGAACCATGCCTGATTCTCATATCCATCTCAAAATAAATCTCTTTATTTCACTAAATTATTCCAAAATGTAACTAATATTTCATATTCCTTACGTGGATCTTCATGATTCTCATTATACATTATTGAGAGTTAAAATATCATACAAAACAAAATCTAGAAAAGTGGAATCTATTTTTTTCCAATATAATTATCTTAGAATTTTACTATAAATTTGAAGTTACATAGTACACATTTTCTTCAAAAATATTTATAGGTACTTCTAATGTCCCAGTACAACCCTCACATCACCTTTATATAATCCTACAGAATTGAAATATTCTCATTTCAATTCAATTTTATATCATTATGACATGAAAATGATCTATCCTCAATAAATCGAAACTCTATAAGATAGTATGCATGTCCTTCGATCACCAAATTTGGGATTTAACATTGAAGGTATAAAAAAACTTTGAGGACGATATACCTTAAAAGAATATAATTATATATTTATAACTAAATAAAATAATTTAAAACAACTAAGTGAAAATTCCTTATATGAATCCATCTTGGTCACCTCTTACTCGTGCAATAAATTTTAAAAAATTAAGAACACACAAATAAACAACTTCATTTACATTTATATATGGTATATATAAATAAAATAAACCTTAAGATAACCCAATAATGATATAAAAATATTTAAATATCATATAAATTAATAAACTAAAGCTCTCAAGACCAACACTTCTCGTTCTATTGATAAATATACATATTTCTACACATAACGTGAAATTATAACCAACTCCAATAACAAAAAGTTTATTGTCTTTATAGACCATATGTATAATTGATGATGTACACTTTTAAATTTTTTATGAATACATTTTATATAAATTTAATGATCATTTTGTACTAAAAATAGATTATAAATAATTAATTCATTGTTTTTGTAATTTTTTTTGTAAAATTTTTATATTTATTGAATTATTGGTCATAAACATAACTTTTGGTGATTAAATTTATTAAATGACCCATCTTGAAATGTTCATGTATTTTGTAAACATCATTTTTGGTTATTTATGGTGATTATTAAATAAAATATATTTATTTATGAAATTAGATATTTGTTGTATAATAAAATTAAGTATGGATTCTGAACGTTGTTTTTAGTAAAAAATATTTTATTGGAGTAATTAATTGAATAAAAAAATTAAAATATATTTATTTATGTGAAAAAAGTATTAAAATATATTTTTTTTCACTATATCACTTTTTTACCCATAATTTAAACTCAAGAAATGATGATCATGGAAGGGATGTGGTCACTTCTCTCTCATAAAAGATTTATGCTCCCACAATTTATGAGAATCATTCTAAAAATTTCATACAACCCGAACCATTGGAATAGATTTCCCACACAATAAATTACATAGAGATTGAAAAAATTATATTTATTTTTCACTTACTAAGACATCTGGTGTAACACTCGAGCTTTAATTATAGTAAGCAAGCTTTTCATTCTAAAGAAACTATAGTATAATGAAAATAATTTTATTCATAAATATGAATTAAAAACCTAAATTAAGTTTTTTTATAATTTTAATTTGATGAGATGAATTTAAATTTTTAATTCATAATTTCAAAATTATCTTTGGGTGATTTTTTGAGATTTTTTAGAAACAGTTGATTTTTAGGTTAATAGTGAAAAAATTGATTTTACAAATACTGTAACTTTTATGACATTTCAATGATATAATAATGACTTAAAAGTTTATAAATACTTTTCATATAGACAAAATATATATTTAATAATTAATATAATTTATTTAAAAATATAACATTGAACTTAGAAATCTATGTTTAACATTTTGGAAATCTAAGTAATGTTTTTATTTAATTAAAAACTAATTTTTTCTTTTTATCTCTTAATCAAGTATTTAAAAGGTTAATTTATATTTTAATTTGGTTATAAAGTAAAATAAGTCTTATTTTATTTAATTTAATCCAATTAATTACATGGGGATCAACATTATACATGATTTTGGTATAAAATCATTTTTATGCTTAAAACTAACATTTTTCTAAAAACAAATTTTTATTGAGTTTTAAAACATATATTAAAAGTTATTTATACCAATTATAGGAATTGAATAATATAAAATGGAATTTATATTTTGAATCATCATAATTAATATTTGGTATTAATTTCAAATTAATTTTTTTATTATAAATAGTAATAGTGGTAAATATTTATAACCATAGTTAAGGGTAAAATGAGTTAAAATGGTTAAAATAAAGGGATAAGGCTTCAATATTACAAAAAACATAATTAAATATAACTTTTTGGTTCTATTTTGACCATAAACTTATCATATTTGAATTTTTTATAATTTATATCCACTTGACTCATGTAACATATATATTTTATAATAACATTTCAAGTATTTACAAATTTTCTACACACCTCACTTATAAAAGGGCACCTCATCTCCTCTCTTATACACATTTATTGAGCCACTTATCTCAACCTAGTACTTCCAAAATAACTTCCTATATTTATTTTTCTCTATATATATGTTCTGGTATTCTAAAAAGAACACTTCAAGAAGTCTTATGGTGTAAGCCTAAAGAGGTTACCAAAAGAAGGGGTATATATTCTTACCGAAATTTTTCAAGTTAATTTATTATTAAACCTCTAAAAAATCATAAATAACTATATTAACATAATTAAATATGTATATTTACCATACTAAAATTCTTTTATGTTAAATATACATCCACTTTCTATGTCTTTTCCATCTTATGAAAAATAAAATCATTGCTCGTGCAAACGTGTAGACCACATCCTCCATGAAGTGATATGTATCATATTTCATAACTAACTTTGATGGTTATAATGATGAAATTAATGAATATATATGATATTTATGATATAATTATGATTATTTAAATATAATATATCATATATCTTCTTACCCTTGTATCCATTGTAACATGATAACATCGCTCTTGTGTTTGTGTTGACTACCACCTTCACGAAGCGATATGATTGATTTTTATATTACCACAATGAATGGATAATTATAAAACTATATATTATGAAAAAAAAAATATTTATATTATGATTATAATTCTTTAAATGATAAAACCATGACCATGATGTAATAAGTGATACTTCCAAACCACAACATACGGGAATAATATAATAGTTAACACAAGAAATAATAATATTAATGAAGAATTTATAATTAACAAGTAATAAAATGTTATAAGTTAATAATATATGATATTAGTTAGTAAAAGTTATAAAATAACAATAAAATAGGTTCAAATATGTCTGACTAAGTGGAAACCCACGATAAAGGTTTTTTTATTATAATCTTATTTTATTTCAGGATTGTTTATATTCATATTTACTTTGGGAAAATTATATTATCCTAATATATTAAACCTGATATATTTTACTCTCCCCTAGTTATGATTAGGTTTTACATTTTTCTTTTATTTTTATTCCATTTTTGGATCAAGAATAAAAAAGTAAGTTACTTTTAAGGGATACCATTATCTCCTCTTTTCAGAAGGGAATATTTTCCCTCCAAATCTATGTTCTTAATATTATTTCAAGAATGTTATTCTTTGCACTAAAATATATTTTTGGAGTAATTTTAAACTACCTATAAGATTATTTAAAAAGTTTTAATAAGTAATAATCTAATAATTTTTACAAAAGGGAATTTTTAACTTTCTTTACAGAAGTTAAAAATGAATGTTTTTTAACGTATACAGATTTTATAAATTTACCCACACCCATGATTGTTATTTTATATATATATTCCTTTATAAGTATCAATAGTTCTTAAAGAAAAATCCTTTTCTATAAGTTTTTAATTGATAATAAAAGGGTATTATTTTCTTAAAGTAATGATTTTTTGAAATTAATTTATAACTTCATTCTTATACAAAGTTACAAGGAATTTATTTTTAATATTTTTATTCAATTTTCTTTTCTATTTCTGAAAATATTATTTTTATTAAAAATACTTCACTTATGATGAATTTATGGCCTTATTTCATCCTATACTAATTTATGGTTTTGGGGTCATTAACTTTCTCATGATCACATTCCCCATCACTCTCCGTCATTTCATTGGACATTATTTTCTACTCCATGTACATATTTTATATATAATGGATTTATATGGTTTCATTTCCCCTAATATGATGTTATCTTAACCGTATACCATTTTTATATATGGTATTAGTTAAAGGATTCTTATTAATAAAATTATTTCATTTACTAGTGAAATATTTATTATTCTTGATTAAATATGTATAATTGTTGATTTATAAAACATTTTGAGAATGAATTATATTTATAATTCAATATATGAGGAATGAATTAGACATATAAGTGACTGGTGGGGCCTAATTATAGATATCCCCTTGATTCATCAAAAATTATCTTGAGATAAACCTGCAAGAATTCATTTTAGACGGATATGTAGCTTACACCTACCTATTTAATAAGAATGTATTAGCCGATGCCTTGATAGTAAGATTCATGATATCTTGGTTGAGGCCTTGTTTGTAAGATAATTAATGTCTAGAATTCTGTATTTCCATTATTGAGAATTCAGTTTTTGTAACCATGTGATTTCTATGTTTATATTATCCATAGATGTACACTGAAATCAAGTTGTCAATTGAATGACATGTGTTTTTATTTTCAAATATGCTATATTGACTATGCCTTATTTACTAATTATTGATTTCACTGTACATAACCCTTACTGAGCATATGAGCTCACTATTTATTTATTTTCATTTTTTCTAAGACATGATTAATGATTATTTTAATGAATTCAATAATTTAATAATATTTTTATGACATGTTTTTATAGTTAATATTTATTATGGGTATCATGTCTGTATCTATTTTTCTAATACTACTAGATGGATCTATCCCTTTTTATGAGATCTCCTGTATCTTTTACCAATGTTGCCATGAACCAGCCTGAATACCTTGGTACCCTGATACACAAGACAGAACTGACATGGCCTAAAGGGAATTATTGATCCCCACAGGTTGATTACTAGCACCTGGAATCACACAAGTTAAAATAGGAAATGAATTTTCCACAAAACAATGTAATATAAAATATAAAAGTTAGAATGATCAAAAATCCAAAGGGAGAAAGCACTAGAAACCAAACAGGTATAACAAAACCAAAAATAGTATATCATCAAAGTACTCAGAAGAAAGAAAAACATCCCGAAGGAAACATCAATCTAATCCCAATGGATCAAGAACATCCACCATATCTAAGTGGAACTTTCCCTTTGCTCAGAACTGGAAAAAGGAAATCTACAAATTCCCAAAGGAAAAGGTTGGGTGTGAGATATAAATTCTAGTAGGGTCTCAACAAGTGTTCCATAAAAAGATTCCATAATAAAAATAAACCAAATCATGATTTCAATTTAAATAAAACAAGGAATGACATAATACTTCATTTGTATATTGAAAAAAGAACATGCTTCTTTTAAAAGGATTTAAAACATTTCAAACATGGATTAAATAATTTTTTTATATAAAATAGTTTATATCAATCAATTGAAATAAAAAAAATTATATAATTAATGGAATATAATATCAAAACAACCACAATAACCACCAAGGTCATCTTCCATATGATACAATAATTTATAGTTATAGGATCCTCACACTTATCATATCAGTGATCATGGTAATATGTGTACAAACATCCCATGGGATCAGGTTTAATAGGACTCATCAAAATCTCATTGGAGATAAGATGTACCAAACTAGGTTTTTATTTTAGTTATAATTATCAATATATTACTAGAGAATCATCATACTAGCATTCTTGTCTCAAATGCCCCACTAACTACCCATAATATCATGTGCTCAATCAATTAATAAATAATGGGAAAATCATCTCATTTCAAATCAATCATCATTTATAATTCAATTGCCAAATTTTGAATTTCAAGATGACAATTCAATTTCAAAAGAAAAACATGGGGTTTGTATCATTTCATGCCTCTTAAATACAAAACCAATAACATTTTTTCATCATTTAAAATTAATTCATTTTTCTCAAATCAATTGTCAACACCTTTCATTAATTCCATCAATTTCAAAATACACCCCAAATTCCAATTCATAGGAATTGGGTTTTTTTTTCCAAAATCCATACCATTTCAATTTCGAATTCCAATTTATATGAAAATGGGTTTTCATAAATCAGTTGAAATAAATTTCAAACAAATAAAGAAAATCAAGGATTTAATTATATGGAAAATCTCAAATGTAACCACCCACCTTAAATCATATAATTAAATATAAATACCCATAATGGGATCCACCAACAAAGGATGATGGAGACAAAGATTAATAAACCAAACCTAGAATAAAGATATGTTTAAATAGAGTTTAAATCCATAAAATATGTGACGATCTATCAAATACAAGGAGGAAAGGAGAGAACATAAGTAGACACGCGAGAGGAGTTTTACTTACCCGAAGGAGATCGAATGAGATCTTCCACACTTCGATCTACTAAGGAAAGGGTTTGGGCTGCCAAAATAACATATAGAGATCCATAATAGCCAATGAAATCAATATAGGTCATGTGAGGATCAATAAAAGGTTAAATTATGGGGGTTAGGAATTTAAAATAATTTTTTGGAATAAAATTATCCCACACATATTGTTTCTTATAGAGGGTCTTATGGTTTAACAAATAGTTCACCCTAACTGTGTGCCCCCTTGAGACTCACTATCTAAAGATCACTATTTATACTAAGTAGGTGCACATTTTTTCAAATTGTGCTCCAACTGTGAACAACCTAGAAAGCCTCTAAAAATTTCAATGTTTCACCCGAAACAATCTGAGACAAGCCCCAACCAAACATGATCAAAATAAAGGATGAGGAGTACCTGAAAAAAGTAATGGTATGTTACAACCTTCCCACTATAGAAACTTTCTATCCACAAAAAGCCTATTAGGAAGTCTTCATATTAAAGATATGTAGCCACTTATCTCTCAACAGTGCCTCATGCTCCCATATCCCATGAGAATATGAATCATTCTTCCATAGAACACATACCAAAGACAAAATCCTCACATGAAATACCTTTGTATCAGAATCAACAATCATGAATGGATGCATAGTCACTAATAAATTAAGCTCAAAATCAATATCACTTCAGTTCAAAACATGAGATTGATCATAAAGATACTTTTATAACTATGATACATGGAACATATTATGTATCGATGTCAACTGTGGTGGACATTTGAAATAGTAATCCACTTTCTTTGCCTACTCAATGACCTCAAATGTTCTCAAAAAATAAGGAGAAATATTCCCTTGACTCCCAAGACATCGATGACCCAAGAAAAGTGAAACTTTGAAGAACATATGGTCACTTACTGAGAACTCCAACGGTCTATGATGACAATCAATATAAGATTTATACTGGCTCTGTTCCATCAACATCTTTAGAGAATTACCTAAATATTTTCTAATATTTCCTGGAACAAGCTTTGTCCAACCAAGTAACTTTCACCAATATCCATGAAAAACAATAGATATTTACAAGGATGATCATATAAGGCTTAGAAAGGATCCATTTTTACTAAAAACTATTAACCATTATTGTAAGAAAACCCAACTATTCCAAAATGGTCATCTCAAGCTCCACCAAAATTGAGGACACATGCACGAATCATGTCCTCATGAATCTGTATAGCCCTCTCTATCTAACCATTTGTCTTTGGATGGTATGTCATACTCAAATGAACCTAAGATCACATAACCTCCTTAATGCCTCTCCAAAAGTGAGAAGTAAAATAAGTATCTCTATCAAACACAATAACATATGGAACTCCATGAAAATGAACAATCTCTTTCATATAGGGATTTATAAACTCATAATCTTTATTCATATCATGAATGGGTATAAAGTGATCTAATTTGGTCAGTTAATAAATCAAAACCCATATCACATTCTTATTTGAAGGGGTATGTGAAAAAATAACCATGAAGACCATATAAATATCATCACACTTCAAAGTTGTCACTAGAAGTGACTGAAACAAACTTGAAGGTTCTGGTTCTCAGCCTTGACCTGTTGGAAAGTATAGTAGTGCAAAACAAATTAAGTGATGTCCCATCACATACCTGGCCACCAGAATCAGCGCCGCATGTCATAAAACATATTTTTGGTTCCTTGGAACAAAAACCACTAGGAATTATGTTAATTCCCCATCACATATTTTTTCACTAGTAAAGGTACTACATAATGGTTTTGGAAACATAGAATACCCTCTATGGAGAACGACCACTCAACAATAGTGTACCTGCCATAAGGAGAGTTCTTAAAATTATAGAATTCTTCATCAAGCTTCTATTCTTGAAGAATTCTATATAGAATAGAAGAGTTCAATTGAACACTACTTAAGATAACATCATCCCCTACCTTCCAAACTTCTATGTGCAACTGTGCAAAACGAGTCAACAAGTTCCACTCTTTTGATGATTCTTTCACAGCTTGAGTAGGAATCTTCCTACTCAATGAATCAAAAATGACATTTAATTTACCCAGAGTATAAGAAACACCAAAATCATGGTATTTTAGGTATTCCACCCAATGCCTCTAGAGTAGATTCAAATATTTTTGAGAGAAGACAAAACTCAATCTCTTGTGGTCAAAATACATGGTAAAAATTTCTTCAAAAAGGTAATAACACTAAGTATTAAGAATTTTTATCATGAATATGAGTTGAAGGTCATGGGTTGGATAATTATTCTAATGTGACTTAAGCTTCTGAGATCCATAGGCTACCACATGATCACCTTGTATAAGAACACAACCCAAAGAGGAACCTGAAACATCAAATAAGACCACATAGCCCTGCCTGGCCTACACAAGAGTTAGTACTGGCACAAAAGTAAAAATATGTTTCATCTCAAAAAAATAAATCTAACATTTTTCATACCAAAATTACATTACCCCCTTCCAAGTGAGATCAATCATCAAAGAAGCCAACTTTGAGAAATCCTTTAAAAACCTGTGTTAATAACCAACTAAAACCAAGGAGATCTGAATCTTGGAAACTTTTTGTGGTTTTAGGATCAACTAAGATACCATGTTCTGATACTACGTGTCCCAATAACTCCAGTTCCTAAATCTATAAATCAAATTCTGATATCTTGTCATAAGTTCAGTGATTTATCAACTACTCTATAACTGATCATAGATGGAACACATGATCCTACTCTAACTTAGAGTATACCAAGATTTAATCCACACAAACCACCAAGAACATATCAAGATACTCATGGAATATCCTATTCATCAAATCCATAAAGACCATGGGAGAATTGGTTAGACCAAATGGAATGAAAATATTCTCATAATGGCTATACCTACTCTAGAAGGTAGTCTTATGACTGTTATATTATTTTATTCTTAACTAGTGATAACCAGATCTAAGATAAATCTTTGAGAACCACTTATCTTATTTCAAATAGTCAATTTGATCATTAATCAATGATAATATTTAATTGTTCTTTACCATAAATCGGTTGAGTTTTTGTTAATAAACACATAGGTGAAGTGTCCCATCAGCTTTCTTTGCAAAGAGAATAGGTGTCGCACAAGGTGACATACTCGAGTGTATAAAACATATATTTAATAGACCGTACAATTGAGTATTCAACTCTTTAATTTCATATGGTTCTATATGGTAAGAAGTTATAAATATTAGTTGAGTTTGAGGCACTAAATCAATATAAAACTCTACCTCCCTTACCAGTGGGAAACCAGATAAGTTAGAAGGAAACACAATAGAAAACTTTATGAAAATTGGAGGGAGATCATCATTCAAATACTCTCGGTCCATATCCAAAGATAACACGGATATTACTTTTCCCAACTCCGGATAAGAAGTTCCAGTTGCACTTGACCTCGGGTTTCACTCTCCCTAAAAGAAATGACACACCCCATCAATAATGGTAAAGGATACCCAGTTAATATAAAAGTCAATTTGGGGATTATTAGAAATGATACAATCCATCCCAAAAATTACATTAGTAGGTTTCATTTTGAGAACCAAAAAATAAAATGTAAGATCCATTTAAGAATAAGAGAAAACGCAAGAAGGACAACGGAGACCCTACTATATCTTCATTCTGAGGTGTGTAGTAATATCCATCACATAAGATAAAATCTCTATAAGAAGATTTTTTAGGTTCATAATAAAAGTTGATATAAAAAAGTGAGATGCACCAATATCAAATAAAGCAGTAAATAAATATGAATCTATAGTGATGGTACCTCTCATCGTCACTAGACCCATATCTGCTTCCACTAGAGACTCTTCCACTATGTGAAGAAGCTTCATTCCAGATGCCTATTACTGGAACCCGTTTGTTCATGAAGCATCTGAATGCACCAAAATAATTTTAGTTGATTATTACCCTTTGCCACTATGTGGGGAGGAAAATATATAAAAGAATTTCTAAAAGTGTCCTAAGTGTTTATAAGAGCTATAAATATTGGGTGCCTTAGTGCAAACCCGTTTTGAATGATCATAATTGCGACAGTAGAAGAAAGGAAAAGGGCCTTTTCTAGGAACTGCAAGATATTTAGAAGAACCTTGCCATTAAGATACACCCTGAGACTCATAATGCTTCTTATTTCCTTTAAAATAACTCATAGAACTACCATTGAGAGAAAAATGAACTCCTATCAATCTTTAATTACCTGCCATGTTAAGCTCAACCATCAATGCCCTATCCATCACTTCAGAATATGAAGCGAGATTCAGCATGAAAACATGAGAACAAATATTAGGTAAAAGAATCAACTCAAATATTCGAGTATTACTATTAGCATTCAATATAATCTTAGGTAAAATCCACACAAGCTCAGTAAAGTGGTTCACATACTCTGCCATAGTCTTGTCAGCCTATTTGGGTTTGAAAAAAAAAATATCCTTAGATAGCACCATAGACTCTAGATAGAACTAATCAGTGAAAATAACCTTGAAGTAATTCCACTATAAACCCTAATTATTCTAATTTGATACCATATAATCCCACCATGTCCGACTAGGTCCCTCTAGATTGAAGGTGGAACATTTCACCTTAATCGTATTTGGAATTTCCAAGAACTAAAAAAAGGTCCATCTTTCTCAACCAGTCCTTAACCTCTTGAGGATAATTTGAGCCTTGGAACACTAGTGGTTTATAGTGAAGGAACTCCTAAGAATGATTTTGAGATTCATACTTATGAGTTTCCATAAATGGATCCTGAATGGGAACAGTTTCACATGCCTATCCCAGAGCTTGAACAACACACACAATAATCTCAATGAGGATTTGGTCCATGGGAGGATTTGCTTACTATTTCTCAACAGAAGCTTCCTCCAGGGGCCTATTAATACCTATTATCAAAGGCATGATTCTATACCTCATAATAACATTGAATACATCATAATCATAATCATATCAACAATTGAAATAAAAACAATAAGGAACTTAATCCGATAAGATAAGATACAAGATTTGGATTTCAACCTATCCAAATCAAAAATAGGGAAAAGACTAGAATCAGATCAACTTATTCATCAAGTTTCATTTCCCAAACTACCCATTGTGACTTAATTATAGTTATGAAAAAATATGGCTAGGAAATCACTCATAACTGCATCCTAAGTCCCAATAAGATATCTCAAAATAAAAATTGATATCAAGGAAATTTTCTTAACCTGCACCTTTTTCATGAACCATCCTAGATAACCTAGTACCCTAATACCTGAGCCGAAACTAACATGGCATGAAGGCTATTCCTTATCCTCATGGGTTGGAGACTAGTAACTAGCATCATACAAGATAAAATAGGGAACAAATTTTCCACAAAATAAAGGAAGATAAACGATACAAGTCATTATACTCAATGATACAAATGGATAAAGTAGAAAAAACCAACATCTATAAAAAATACCAAAATAATACATCAGCAATGTACTCATTTTAAAGAAAAACATCCCAAAGGAAGAATCATTTCAATCCCAAAATACCAAGAACATCCACCCCCTCCAAGTGGTGATTTCCCTTTTCTTAGAACTAGCAGAAGAATCTTCAAATTCCCAAAGGAAAAGGTAGGGTGTGAGCTATAAATCCTAGTATGGTCTCACCAAGTATTACATAAAAATATTCCATAATAACAAACCAAATCATTATTTCAATTTAAATAAAACAATTCATGGAGTAATACAACATTTTTATATTTACAACATAACATGATTATTTTTAATGTATGGAAAACATTTCAAACATGGATTAAATAAATTTTTTATATAAAATAGTTTATATCAATCAACCGGAATGAACTAAATAGTTCTATAAACAATGAAATATAATATCAAAAAAATCACAATAAGAACCAAGATCATCTACCCATGTAGTATGATAGTTTATAATTATAGGTTCCTTATTCTTCTCATATCAGTGATAATGGAAATATGTTTACACATGTCCCTCAGGCTCATGAAAAATAGGAATCATAAACATCCCATCAAGGATAAGATGTACTAAACTAATATTTTTTTAGAGTTACCATTGTAAATTAATTTCTATGGAATAATCATCCTAGAATTCTAAAGCCAAATAACCTACTAACTACCGAGGCTCTCATGTACTCAATCAATCAATAAATAAAGGGAAAATCATATCATTTCAAATCAATTATCATTTACAATTAAATTTCCTAATTTTTAGTTTCAATATGACAATTCAATTTCAAAACCAAAACATGGGGTTTTCATAATTTTGTTAATTTTCAATAAAAAACTAATCATAGGTTTTCATAATTTTAAATTAATCCATTTTTCCCAAATTAGTTATCAAAACCTTTAATCAATTCCATTAATGTCAAAATATGCTCCAAATTTCAATTCCATTATAATTGGAGTTTATTTCCCAAAATACATGCCATTTTAATTTAAAATTCCAATTTATACAAAATTGGGTTTTCATAAATCAATTTAAATAAATTAAAACAAATTAAGAAAACCATGGATTTAATTATATGGAAAATCATAAACAAAACCACCTACCATAAATCATGGAATCAAATATCAACACCTGCAACAGGATGCACCAACAAAGGATGACGATGATGGAGATCAAGAAACAAAAATTAGAATCAATATACATTTAAATATAGCTTATATACATCCAATATGTTATCATATATCAAAATATAAGGAGGATGAAAGGAGAGATTATGATAAGACACACAACCTGAGTTTTAATTAACTGGAGCAGATCAACCAAGATTCATCATGATTTGATCCACAAAAGAAAGCATTTTGTGGTGACAAAACAACCTATATATATCCTTCCTATCCAAGGAAGTTTATTTAGGTTGAGTGGGGTTAAACTAAGGGGTTTTATAATTTAAAATAAATTTTCAGAATAAAATTATCCCACATGCATGGTTTATCAGAGAGGGCCACACGGTTTGACAAATAGTGTTCTCTAACTGTGCACCCCCTATGAACTCACTATCCAAGGTGCACAATTTCTACTATATGGGTACAAGATTTTTCAAAATGTGCACCAACCATGAAAACCATCACTGTTTAGGGTTGCATGGTTTGCACTGAAGGGGTGAATAGTTTGGGAAAACCATGTGCCAACCGTACACAACCTATAAAACCACCAAAAATTTCCAATTATTAACCAAAACAACCCTTGAAAAGCCCAAACCAAAGCATGATCAAAATATGGGTCAAGGAGTACTTGAAAAAAATAACAAGATTTTATAAATGTAATAAATTAATTACTTTCTATAGGTTACTAGAGTTTTTGTTGTTACAAATAGTATCAATGGATGTTTAGTAAGAACCTTGGGAACTAGATTTAAATTAAACATAACTAAAATGAGAATTATTATAATTCCATAGGATATTTTAGAAATTTTACCAACATATGGTTTTTTTATTTTAGGGATCAATATTCATAATAATTATGAACTAACTCAATGTGTTCCATTATTCAGAGATGGTTCCTAGTAGAAGGAAGTGAATCAACACCTGTAGTCAATGGTGTGATTTCTCTATTGAGAAAGCTAATATAACTAGTGTTTTAATTAAACATATCATGTCCATATTAGGTAAACCAACTCAATTTATGACGAATAATGTTTCCCATACGTATTAGCCTATTTTTCCACAACATAATTCAGCTATGTTGGATCACTTCATGCGATATAAGCCTAAATATTTTAATCAAAATACTAATCCATTGGTAGATGAATAATGTATTATATAACTTGGAAATATTTTTATAGCCTTAAGATGTAATGATAGGGAAATGTTTAGTTTGGAAATGTGTTTCTTAAAAGGGTAATTCGATAAATGGTGTTCATTGATCTAACATACTAGGGAGGAAGATGAAATAAAATGAATAGAATGGAGAAATTTTAAAGTGACATTATTTAAAAAATAAATTCCTTAAGGGAAATGAGATGAAATGCAGATGAATTTACTCATTTTAAATTAGAAGAAGAATGTGTTGTAATGTATGAGGCTAATTTTTTAGGATTATCTAGGCATTCTTTAGACTATATATATAATATAAAAATCATGTTTGATAATTTAATTTATTGTATTAAAACAATTCTCTAAAATGAACTGGAATCTAAAATATTTTCATCATATGATGATATAGTATCAAGGTCCATAAAAATGAATAAATAATTATATAGATATTATATATTCAATGGAAATTATGATAATAAAATAGATGTTAAGAACCATGTGAAAGGAAATGTTTCAAAAAATATTAAAGGGAAGATGGATTTTCCAATATGTGATAATTTTGGAATGAAATCCTAAGGTAATTTCTTAATGGGAACAAGAGTTTGTTTAATCTATGGAGAAAATGGTCATAAGGCTCGTAAATTAAAGGGAAATAAAGAAACCAAAACTATCTTATGATTTAGTTGTAAGGAGATGAGTAATTATTCAAATAAATGTACCAATCATCAATAAAACATACAACAGAAGATACAAAGGGGATAAGGTCAAACTTATATGATTATTACACCTAATGATGAAGCCCCTTAAGATGTGGCGGAAGGTACTTTGATTTTAAAAGAAAATTTATATAATTATTTATTTGATATGGGATCTTAAAATAGTTTTATATTATCTATGTTTTCCAATAACATTAAATTATTCCCTAACACATGAATACAGGAGTTTGCAATCAATACTCCTAGTGGAAATGGCATTTAAATAAGGATATGTAAGTTAGTCCCCATTATTATGCATCGACACACCTTATTTGTAAACATGGTTATTATACCTATGATTGATTTTGATATAATTCTTATCATGGATTATATTTAAATTTATAAATGGAATTTTTTTTTCAATTGAAAGAGATTATCATTCGAGAAGGAGATATAAAATCCTTTAACTTTAGAGGAGATAATTCATTATATGAATCATGTCTGGATCCACCTTAGGTGTCTCTCCTTAATGATATTATAGGAGAAGAAGTGAAGATGGAAGAAATTTATTAAAAAAATCCATAAATTCTCAATGAAAACCATAAACACTCAAATAAAAACTTAACATATTAAAAAAAACTAATCACTAAGCACCAATTTGAGAGGTATTGTTTCTAGAAAACACTATAAACTCAAATGTTCAGTGAGAAAAGTGTTTCCAGACATTGTTTCCCACATGTACCTCGAGTTATGAAGATCCTATCTAATGTTTATCACAAATAACCAAACAACAAGGGAATTTAAATAACCTATTCCCTCTTATTATCTTATGTAATAATGATTTTCTTCTTCAAAAGACAACCTGGGACATTGCAGAACTGGGCACCCGAGTTGGCCTATGACATACGTAAGGCACATTCTTGAACACCCTAGGCTAGAAACCAGTTCCATGGGAATGTATAGTAGTCTAGTGGGAATAATTTATCCTAATAAATATGAATTCATAATAAACATAATTCCTCCAAAACCCTATCATGATCCATCCATATGTTGTATGTCTACACCAAATGATACAAATAGTTTTACAAAAAAAATAATTCCAAACAGAGCATAACACATATATTAACCCAACTCATAAATAAACTAAAACTATAAAAAAAAAGTAAAAAAAATATATGAGATAAGTGTGACATGGTTGATATATCAATGATACCAAAAATAAAATAGTAAAAAAACCACTACTACCCATCACCGAGCACAACCAAGATAACTCTACATTTTTTCACTAAAAAATTAAAACCAAGAAAAATGTGGTCATCCTATATATTAAAGTATTTAGGATAATCCTATAATAAGATATATTTAAGAATGAAAATAAATATGTATTCCATTAAACCACACCCCATGGATAATCTTTAAATAAAAAATATGTCATGCTAGTTTGAAATATATATAGAAAAATATTTTTTTAATATGTGAGTACATGGAATCCAAATAACACACCTAAGACAATTTATAAAAAATAGTAATTCTTTATTCATAAATAAAGACATTAACTTTAAATACACATGATCATCCTATGAATCTTTATTTAAAATAACCATTTAGAAATACTTTTTCCAAATCATTTTAAATAATAAACACGATTTTAGGTAAATAAAATTGTCAAATAAAACACACACAAGAAATAAACAGAATAATCATAATCATCCTGGGAACCTTGGAGCTTGGGGGACAAACTAGGACAAGACCAACATAACATATATATAAGAATAACAGTGTAAAATAATAAATAAACTTCCCTAACACTCAGTATTACCCTCATTAGTCTAACAGAGGGGGAAAATTCCAAAATTAAAATAAAATATATCATAAGGACACTAGCTAGAATGTGTACTAAACTAGTTAAAAATGTTTACCTAGATTCCCTAATTAAAAAACCATGACTACCCATGAAATAAAAATATATGTGCAAAATTATTTATTGCATAGTAAAAAATAAAATAGTGAATCAATTAATAATCTCACCCAACCCACAAAAATCCCATCATAGAAACATCCCTTTCACAATATTTCACTAGTGAAAATAATGACTTTAACATCAGAGAAATGAAGCCATGTTTTTTTAAACTGATGAAAAAATTTTGTGGAGGAGGTTTTTGGAGTTGGTTTTACTAAATAAAGATTTGGAAAATTTTTTATATATGGTTTTGTCATCGGGTTTACTAAAAACTGATGCCAAAAATAGATCACAAAGCTCTTTATGGAATTGGTTTTTTTAAAAAACTGACGCCATAAATAAAAAAAATTGCATCAGTTTTCACAAAAAATGATGCCAAAATGTTTCTTTTCGGACTCTTCAGAGTCGGGTTTTCTAATAACCAAAGCAAAAAACCTTTTAAAATTTTTCGGGATTGGGAAAACCTCATCTTTTATATTTACAAAACCTCTCTCTCCTGGCCCGTGATGACTCCAAAGGCAACCCGATGATCCCCAATGAACATTGTTGTCGATTTTCTTTGATTTTCATGATATTCGGTCTCCATTATTCATCCTCTACACTGTTTCGTCATCCAATGAATTATTTTTCCTCAGAAACATATTTTTGGAATACATTCAACCATGGTTTGATTTTATATTTTTGTTCATCTTTATTGTTTTTTTTACAATCTTTTTTGTGTAGATATTTTAGTGTTTATTCTTACAACGCATTCAAGGGAGAAATGTTCAAATTAAGGATCTATTTTCCTTATTAAACTCCTAATTTTGTAAGTTTTTGTAATTTTGAAGATAAATTATTTATCATTTTATTATATTTTTGATGTTTTTTCAATTATTAGTGTATAGTTTGTTGTGATTTATAAATGTTGTTGTAAATTTTATTTATTTTGAAAAAAAAATATTTGTTGAAAATATCAAATGATCATGATATTATGAAATGAAAAATGATATATAGTGTCATCATTCATTAATAAAATGTGAATCACATATAATGACTCCATTTTTTAACCCATTAAACTATGTCAATCTTCAATGATTTTGACACACGTACCACCAAAATAATGTAAAAACTATGTAAAATGAACTAATAAATGTTATATGATTGAAAATAATTAAATTATAATATCAATAAATCACATGTATATAATATGAGAATAAAAATTTACTATTTGTAAATGTGTTTCATATCTGATGTTTCCTATCTGATTATCAATAGTTTTTATTAAATGTGTTTCTATTTACAATTTATCTATATATATATATATGTTAAAATGTTTATATGTTTTAATATATTCACCAATTATATTGTGATATCAGGTATGGAATAGATTGTAATTGGATAAATTTAAGAAGAACCACCAGTGAATATTAAAAAGGAGTTGATGAATTATTGGAATTTTCTAAAAGAAATATTCAAAAAATTGATTTGATTTTTTGTCCATGTGTGAAGTGTTTGAATATGAGAAAGTTAAACTCTAGAGAAATCAAGGATCATCTCATTTGTTATGGTTTTATCCTTAATTATACTTGATAGATCTGACATGGTGAAAGAAAGGAAAATTAAACATCCAATGTTGATGATAACATTCATAATGAGGTAGAGGATCGTATTAAAGATTTAATTCATGATTTAGGTGTTGAAACCATAGAAAAAACATCAACTATTGAATGATTGTATGAAGATTCTATGAAACCATTATTCAAAGGTTTAAGTAAATATACAGTTTTATCAGCACTTTTGAGATTAGTTAACTTGAAAGAAAGAAATGGGTGGAGTTATAAAAGTTTTTCCAACTTACATGAGCTTTTAAAAGAGTTAGCTATAGAATGAAATGAGCTTCCATATTCCAATTATGAGGCGAAGAAACTATTATGCCCAATGGAATTGGGGTATAAAAAGATACATGTTTTCCTCAATTATTGTGTGTTTTATAGGAAAGAATATGAATATTTATCATGTTGTCCTACATGTGGTACATCATGCTACAAGATGGATGAAAAAGTCAACTTAGACTTTTTCTCAGGTACTGACATCTAACCTCATGAAAAATAAATTTTGAACTTTATAATGACATAATCCAATAATTTTATCTTACAAATATGATAATTCAACTATGATTCATTCTTAGGTACCATAATCACAGCTTCTACTAAAAAAATTTGGTACCTTCCGATAATTCCTAATTTGAAGCATCTTTTTTCAAATTCAATTGACTAAAAAAGGATAAGATGACATTTAGAAGAGTGCATCTCACATTGTAACTTGCACCACCCTGCTGATTCACCATAGTTGAATATATTTGACAAACAATTTCTTGATTTTGGAAGTGAAGTTAGAAATCACAGAATGGGATTGTGTACTGATCAAATGAATCCATATCGGATTCTAAGTAGCCAACATAGTTCATGGCCTGTTTTTTTGGTAGTTTACAACTTGTCCCCACATCTATGTATGAAGAGAAAATATTTTATGATGATCTTGATGATTTTTGGACCAAACTACCAGGAAATGATATTGATGTGTATCTTTTACCATTGGTTGATGATTTGAAACTTCTATTTGAGACGAGTGTTAAATTTTTTGATAAATACAAAAAAGATTATTTTCTTTTGCATGCTATGATAATGTTCACTATAAATGACTTTCCTGCATATGGAAACTTCTCTAGATATAGTGTTAAGGGACATAAAGCATGTATAATTTTTGAAGAAGATACTTCATATTATCAATTGAGGAATGGAATAAATAAAGTGTATATGGGACATCAAATATTTTTTCTAATTGATCATCCTTATCATAGATTGAAAAAAGCATCCAACAGTTTATAGGAATACCACCTTCCCCCTCGACCATTATCAGTTGAATAATATTATGATAGGGTGAAAAATATTGACTTGACATTTGGAAAGAAAAGAAGTTCCAGTCTTCAAAGAAATATCTAGAAGAAACAATCTATCTTTTTCAAAATACCATATTAATGATATTTAGAGTTAAAACATAACACCGATGTTATCAATTTTGAGAAAAACATATGTGAAAGTTTGATTGGAACTTTGTTAGAAATAATAGGAAAGAAAAAATATGGATTTCATGCTAGATTGGACTTGATATCAATGGGAATATGTTTGGATTTAACTCCCACTGTGAAAGTAAAGAAAACATATTTACCTCCCGCTTGTCACACATTAGGAAATATTGGGAAGATGAATTTTTTTGTGTCTTCATGGTATAAAAGTACCCATTGGTTATTCTTGAAATGTGAATATTTTGGTGTCATTAAAGGATTATAAATTAATTGGTATGAATTCTCATGATTGTCTTGTATTGATGCAATAACTTCTACTAGTCGCACTGTGTGGTATTTTAGTGATAGATTTCAGAAATAATATCATCAGGTTATGTATTTTTTTCAAATCCATTTGTAGAAAATTCATTGATCCAAATTTTCTAGATGTTTTGGAGAATGAAGAATCTCTTATTATTTTTCAACTATAAATGTATTTTCCACCTATATTTTTTGATATAATGGTTCATCTGGTGAAAAATTCAGTGCATAAGATAAGAATATGCAGACTTGTTTATTTACGATGGATGTATCATTTTGAAAAAGATATGAAAATTTTAAAGGGATATGTTAAAAATACTTGTCGACCAGGGGCCTCTATTGTTCAAAAATATGTATTAGAAGAGGTTATTGAGTTCTGTACTGATTATTTATATGAAGTGGAGTATATTGGTATCCCTATATCTTGACATATGATAGTTGATAGTGAAGGTAGAGAGATTCGAGGTTTAAAGGTAAAGATCATTCCACATGATGAAGTGATGCAATCACATTTACACATTTTGAAAAAAACAAATGAGGTTCAATCATATATATCATAACATATTATAGAATTAAAGATATGACAGAAAAATGGTTGATGATTGAGCATAAAAAGATATTTGTTTCATGGTTTAAAGAGAAAGTCATCACAGATATATTTGCATCAGAAACATTGAAATGGTTGTAATGGGGGCCATCTCTTAATGTGATCACATGATCTGATTTTGATATTAATGGGTACATATTTTACACAAACAAGATGGATGATAAGAGTACCATTCAAAATAGTGGTGTAATGTCATCATTAAATCACATCATTTTTCGAGTGAAAAAGATAAAACCCAATTTCTACATCAACACCATATTTTGGAGTTCTTGAAGACATATGAGAAATTGATTATATTAAATTTTGAGTCATCGTGTTTAAGTGTAATTGGGTTGTAAGTAATAGTGGTGTTAAAAATGATGAATATGGGTTTAAACTGGTAGATTTGAAAAGATTTAGTTGCAATGAGGAACCATTTATCATGGCCACACATGCAAAGAAAATATTTTATGTCATAGATCCATCAAATGGCCAATGGTCCATTGTTTTTCAATGGAAAATTATCCATTTGGATGATGAGGATGATGATGATGTTATTGATTTCTATCATTATTCTTCGTCTATTACATAATTTCCATATAACAGTGACTATAATGCATACATAGTGCATGTAATACGAAAAGATCATGCTAAAGGGATATGAGAAAAATACTAAATTAATATTCTAATTAATCTAGTAATTATATACTTTATATTTCTTTTTTAAAATTTACATGTGTAAAAACTATATTACTTAATAACTATTAGATATTTAATTATATATATTTGATTATTTATTTTATTTTTTGTGTTAAATTTTGATATTCCATGGTTATGGTTAAGCATTTTTTTCATTTAAATAGCTGACATAAATTATTATATTTTGGTTTAGTTTACGTATATGAGAACACATTTTCAAACTTTGATATTCAAATTTTTAAATGTTTATGAATTTTTAGAAGTAATTTTTATATTTAATACTAAACCTTTCATTATTTTTGGTTAACAACCATAAAATTCTTTTTTTGAAACTTACACATGTGTTACACATTTTACTTACATTTTACTTTTTTCATGTTTTCTAATTAATGACTTGTCTAATAATATTCAGGTACATAAAAATTTCACTACATTTTCCCATTATAATGACAGATAAAGATATAGAGACAGATGAACATCTACTATGGTATTTTTCTTTTTTAATATTATTAAATATCTAGTAATATAATTATCTAATTGAAGATAACTTTTAATTTAAAACAAAATAATTTTAGGCCTACTAATGAGACATAAACCGGGGAGACTTCGGCATTTAGTATTTAGAAATCTAATCATCAGGTTGGTAAATGTGGCATTACACATTTACCAAAACTATCACTTTCTCATGGAGAGGAGTGATTAAATATTCATTTTTAAGAGAATAATAACGAAATTGGCCCAAATGAAATGAAATTTATTAGCTATATCGGCATGGAGATCTTTTTTAGGATAAAAATTTTATATCTTTATTGGAAGTATATCGACAAGATGGCAATAAACCATCTTTGGGAGCCCGTGAAGGTAAAATAGATCAATTGATTTATTTTATCTTATTTTTTTAAAACGATATATTTTAAAGCACTAATATTTATTTTATGTAACTATAGATGACATGAAATTTTAAATAAACAAAAGCAGTTAAGAAAAATGCCTTACTTTAGTGGCGATTCGATGGAGGGATTTCAAAATTAAGTTGACAAAAAATTATGTGTTTGGAAAGAGACAACATGAAAGCTCATTCCTCAAGTATCCATTTTAGATAAAGATACATGGATGAAATGTTTTTCCACCTGACATGATGAAACATTTCAAGTATGATAATTATATTATATTTTAATTTAATTTTTTTATATATATACCTAATTACTTATTAGTTTACATTTTATATAACATGCCTCCAAGAAATACCATCAAGACATTTAGTTGTAGAATGTTTACCCTCATACTTTATTATGTGGAAGGTATCATTTATTGCAGAAAAAATTATTGATTAAAAGTTTGAAGCACTAAGAGGTCACTCCACTAGTGGTTCTGATGAGGTCTAATTTTGTCCTCCATCTCCACCCACCTTCCATGAGAAATTGAAACGAGTGAGAAGAAGAAAAAATGAAAAGTATCTTATAGAGAAAGATAAGAAATTAACTGAAAGAATTGTAAGTAAATAATTATTCTTTTTCATGAATTTTGGTAATTTATAAATTAAAAACAATAATATGCCATTTTAATTTTTCATTTCAGTATGAACTTCAGGAGAAATCGACATAGGGAACTTTTATCCCTGAGGGTAGGATGGACATCCTATCCACTACATTAAGAAATCTAGAACACCCTGACCATATAAGAGGATATGAGTCAGGTGTTAGCATTCGAAAAGTTGTTGGTTAACAAAGTAAAAACTCAAGAGACCTAGAAATTGAATCCATAAAATCTCAACTGAAAGATATGCTGTGTAGCGGGATATGTTAGAATAAATAAAGAGACAATCACAGTTTACGCAACCTTCCCATTCCACCCAGCCTTCCCAGTCTTCCTACTCAGATCCTACACCTCCTCACTCAGACCCAACCTTATGTTTTGAGTTGTATATAATAGATCTTGATGTATATATATATTAGCATTTTGAGTCGTGAATGTTTTGGGGGATTTTGTACATGACCAGCATATTCAGATGGGTTAGGTTAGAGTATTGATACTTGATATTATTGATCCTATTGCTCTACTACCATTCCCTACCATGGAGATTACCAATGTTTGGGATTGTATGGGTAATTTTTTACTTTTTCCATCTAGCCTTCTTCCTCATATTTTATATAAGGTATTGGTTTTTTTTAAATATTAATTACATCTAATTGAAAATTACTTATAATTTTTTTCTGAAATTTAACTTATATAAGAGTATATGAAATCCAAAGAAATGGAACAATAAAAACAAAAGGTTTAGGAACAACTATAGATACTTCAGATATTTCTGATGGGATAGAAAGATTATATCTGGTTTCTTCTTCCTTGGATAATATCTTTGAGTTTTGGTTGTCATCTGATATATGTGGGTGATTCTATCCATTGAGAATATTCCGAAAAGATATCATGGATCTGACTGAGTTTAAATAACTCACCATGAATGTGTTGTATTTGTTTTCCAAGCAAGTAAATTGGACTTTCAGTTTTTAATTTTTTAATTAAAGATGATTTAATTTCACTAACTATATGATTTTCCCAATTTGTGTATACATTTTTATACATTCTATTGAGTATCAAAACATGCTTTCACTGGATATATATTATTTAGGAGATAAAATCCTTTATGTTGGTGATCATGGTAATTTTCAAGTATTTTTTGTTCAAAGTCACAAATTGGGGAAGATCATAACAAATGTTCAAATATACATGGCGTGTACTTTTTAAACACCATGTGTACCATTTCCCTAACACAAATCGACCAAACCAACTATAGGCCCATGTTGCCATCCAAAATTCACACGCCATGTACAATCTATTTACACACTATGTACCCCCTTCTAGAAGTGGTTGGTGGCTGATGTTGATACTACAAACTATGTAGGGAGATAATACATGATGTGTACCCCCACCAACTGACCACCAACTCTTTTAATGTCAAGGGCGGCGTGGGAAATCACCTACTGATGGCGAAAGAGGAGACAAGTCAAGTTGACCTGACTACACACTGTGTACTTTATGGTACACGCAGTGTAGTTTTAAATACTATAAAATAAAAGGTAAGTCCATCCAAATTAGGACACACAGTAGAAGGTGATTACTAGAGACACACGATGAGAGAGGAAAGGAGGGAGAAGAAGAGAGAGAAAAAGATAGTGGGAAGAGAAGAGAAGAGAGGAGGTTCTACTGCTCTACCTTCCTGACAATATTCAATCTGAAGCTACTAAAATGATTATTTCAGGTATTAAGAGTCTATTAGTTATTAGCTACTCCATGGGTAGCTAAATCCCCCATGTGTTGGGGCTGTGGATGATTATGGTTCGTTATTAATCAGCTGCCTTATTTTATTTGTCTTATTTATGTTTCTCTCATAATCCATTGAAATCTCTTTCTAAATATCACTAGAAACCCCATATCAAACTAAGAAAATAATTAATAGGGATATTTAAAAGGAATTATTAAATATTACACCCATGATCATTGGGTGAACATATCGTCTCAAAATGTCCTATAATTAATAAAATTAATAGGAATCAAATTCTAGACCAAAGAATTGGTCTCTATTGATTCAAACGAAATGAACGAGACCAAGGGGGTTCCGCTATACTCCAAAGACATAGATGTGAGTTATTATTAACAACACAACCTAATAAGAAAATTGATTTATTGATAACCTTATAAATCCTCAGCCCCGATTCATTCTTCCCATTTATCATCAGAATCAATTTTACATTTTTCTTAGTCTTTAAGGTAACTCATCAAAGAATTTTAAGAAATTATTTCTCCATCAAAAAATCATATATTGACTCTAAATTCAATTAATATTCACCGAATTAATCCCACACTAGATAAACAGAACACAGTGACTCTCTCTCCTGATGGATCGACCCCATACATGCACTATACTAGTAATAAGTTTGGGTATTTCAATTTGGGCTGCCAAAAATAGCACTTTGGCTAAAATGACACCAATATATTAATTTTTTAATTGGGTATCTACACATGATACTTGTTAAAAATGATAGCACAAGTGTTTATGGTTTCATAGATCTAGAATATATTTCAATGGATGTACAATATCTGTCGACTGAAAATAGAGTGGCATATATATGTGAGAGGTTATCAGTGATGAATATTGGGTGTTGGATTATTGCATTTTTTGATGGGTAAGAGAAGAAAGATAATTATGAACTAATGTTCATTATAATGTCATTAAATGTGAACTTTTTGTATTGTAGGGGGCATTAGATGTTAAGCATATTTTTTCCAAGTGAAAACACATTATATTGGGTTTTCTCTTTATTAGGTGGTGTTCGTGTAAAATTTTCCACCTTGTCAGACAAGTAAGTTTTTTGTTTTTTATATGATCATTATGTTTAATTATCATTGTTTATAAATGTGTTACTAGTTTTTATGTATGAAAATACAGGTCATGGAAATTTTTTAACAAAGATCACTTGTCAATACAGAAGCCAAATGCAATCAAATATGTGAATGTAAAGGTAATTATTTTTATATTAGATATTATTTTTATTTTTAGAAATATATATATATGTATATATATTAGTTTTTATTATGAAGTTACTATTTTATTAACAGTATTTTAATCTTCGACATGGATATGTCGAATGTGGTTATTATGTTCTATGATTAAATTATGATATAATCAAAAAAGGGTAACGATTGATTATGATGTGGTTAGTCATATTAATTATTTTATATTTTCTATCATAGTATTCTATTTTTTAATCTTATATCATTAAACATCATTGTAGATGTTTAATGAAGATGATTTGTACATGCAAGAAGATCTTAACCATCTTTGATCTTTGTTTGAGAACAACTTTTTTAGTATTATTAGGATTTAAGGTATGTATATTCTTATGTTTCTGATTACAATTACATTTTACTACTAAAATATTTTCCAAAAAATTATAATTATTTTGTTATAATAAGTTTTTAAACGTAATGATATCAAATTAATGCTTCAACAATAACCCACGATTATTATGTTGTAAATTTCAGGTATTTATTTTTGAATTCTAGAATATAATACAAATGCATAGATAATTTTTTTGGTTAACTAGATAAAAGTATGTATTTTTTTGTATATTTTCAGTCATTGTTACATGATGTCTGATTGTTGTATACTATTTTTTTATTATATGGAATTTGATTATTATGGGGATGTAATATTAAAATATTTCTATTTTTTTAACTTTTATTGTTAGTTTTTAGAAAAACTGATTCTGAATCATTAAAATAAACCTAAAACACTTTTCAGCATCAGTTTCATATAAAAACCAACATGGAAAATTAAATGAAAAAATAATAAAACTTTCATTTTCAGTTTCAATTTTTAAAAAACCGATGCTGAAAACCTTATTTTTTACGTCACCTATATAGATGTTGGTTAAAAATGATGTCTAAATTGAGAAAAAAACCAACGTTACATCATCTTTTTGAACTAGTGTTTAAGAATGGTAACGAAAAAACCCCCACCCATTTGGGGTAATCATCACATAACCAATAAAACTTCCATTTTCAAAATACAATAATGGGGATTTATTAGGTGTAACATTTAAAATCATTTATAAAAGCACCATATGGGCCTTGAAATATCTTTTACGAAGCCTATTTATAAATTTCCCTTTATTATGCTCATAAATTTAATTAAGTATCATATATCACAAGAATATTAAACATCATTTTAAATGACCAAAATAATTTTCACAACCAAGAAAACAATTATTCTTCAAGGTATTCCTTTTTCAATTAGTTTAATCACCAAAACCCACTTTGAAATTTTAAAATCCCTTAATAAAATCTACCTGATAATTTTATCAAACATTTATGATGTGTGGTAGTTGAAAATTAAATTAAATTAACCTGTTTTTATATAAAAAAACTTTACTTTGAATATAAATCAAGTGAAAATAAGTTTATATTGGGATAAGATTACCAAGATGCAGGTCGGGGGGGTGAATCCAAGTGCATGTCTATTTAAACTTTTCTTTTCAACAATAATTTTTCTATTCAGATATTATTATAATGTGATTAAGAAAATGTAAAATATATCATTGTTACTCTCCCTTGACCTAAATGATAACTAATTTATGAAAATTAAAGCAGGTATACAAGTAATATTTTACTTGGCTCATTACTAAGGGCTAGTCTAAGGAGCATATGCCATCAGTATGATGATGTACTAGTGATTAAACTAAAATCACTATTTTTTGGAAACATATTTTGTAAATATGAACTATAAATCAATGGGAACTACCTATTCTTACCTAAGTCATGAACCTCATGATGATAATTTTTGTATAGTTATTCAACAATATTGGTCTCTTTAATAGTATTGGGATGTGTTGGTTTGTCTCTATTCAGTGTGTGACTCTGCTTACTTCATAGATTGTTAATTGATTATCATTTTATCATTAATTCACTATGATATCCTTATTTAATCTTAGATATTATAAAATCCTCAGGTTGAGGGTTTAATTAATGTCTTCCACAAAATCACCACAACCAATTCTTTATCTTTTGAATGAGGATACTTCCAAGATGAAATAATCTTACTACATCACTTCCGCTTAAAACTAGTTGTAATGATGAAATCCCATATTTTCTTCTTAAATATGGATGTGTATGACATGTGTCATTTCTTATATCCTATTTTCATCATGTTGGATCATAAATAATCTCAATTCTATATTATTGTTCTCTGAACTTTTTTTATACCCACAAATAAACATATATAGACTTCCACAACCAAAAACCCTTTTGATTAAAGGGTTGAGATCATTTCTCTCTTGTTATCCTATTCCTAGATTATACCATGTGTACCGATATTATTTGTTTGATCAGTTAATTACACTAAAACATAATCAAACAATGAATACCTGATCCAGTCAACCCCTCTTATATTTTTTAAACACATATGAAACGTAATCCACACAAATCTCATTCAAATATCCTCTTAATTATACTTTTGAATTATCAATTTCACCTTAAATAACTTGTGGTGTTTAATTCTCTTCATTAACTATAAAAATATAATCTGTTAATAATCAATAATTTTTTATTCAATTGGTCAAAACTCTTTCATATTTTTTGATAATTATGGGAAGATATTTTCATTTAATTCCCCTTTTGTTTTCAAAATTCCTTCTTCTAAATGAAAATGAATGTTAAGAATCTAAAATGGATGAATAATTGAATGGATACTTATAAAAAGTTTCCCCATATATAGAAGGAGTCCACCCATAAAATTTTAACCTTATTTGACACTAATTGAAAAATTTTATAATCACATCATTAATAAATGTATTTCTAGCCTAGAAGATTCATTGAATTCTAAGGTATTTAATGTACATGAATTTTATGCTAATTAAATGGTATAATATTGAAATGTTATCTTCATGAAATATGTTCAACTTTGTCTTTATCCAATGAAAAAAACTCTATTTTCCATTTAAATTTATATCAAATGTTATAAGCAGATGATTAATTAAAATATTTCCTTTCTGGTAGATTCATTGAATTCAATCACACCGAATGTCCATTAGTTTTTGGATAATTTAATGATAGAATATTTTAATTATGTATTTATAAAAGATGTTCGTATATGTTTTGTTATTTCACCCTTAAGATATCATCACATTATGAGAATCCATTTCTAGGATATATTCCCATCATTAAAATTCATCGAAACTATAAATAGAATTCAATGCAAGAATTGGGATAAATTTTTCACCACGATCCATCTCAAATTATATATTTCTAAATTTTAATAAAATACTCCTAATTTAGATATATAAATTCTACCAAAATTTCATCTCATTTAAAACAATTACAGAAAATTTATGGTTTAAATAGTGAAATAAAGTCCGGAATAAAACTGTGTCTGGATACATTACACCTGGATTGGTCCTTGGTCAACCTACAGATTCATTCAATCAAAGGAATTTATTAATCATTAATTCCATGAGTTTTTATGTGAGTCATGGTCAACCAATTATATCCACAAATCTTAGCCCTTAACTCCTCATTTTTTTCCATCATCTCACCATGGTATAGTTCTTAGTAAACAATCACATCACATCTCTTTAATTATCATTAAAATATAGTTGAACTTACCAAAATATCATTTATTTATGATGTATATTTATTGTGGTGTAATTCATGATCCAGTTGATCAGTTGTTCCATGAATGAAATTCAATGAATTTCATGCTTTTCCAATTATCCAGCCATTATGGCATGAAAAATTTATACTAATCTAGAATTTATTACTAGCTCTTACAAGATCCTATAGAGTTTCAATTAATAACTCTATGCTTGTATAATAACTCTAACAAGAAAATCATCCATATCTCCAGAACATACACACAACATTTCCAAGCTCATTTTCTCTAAAGATTTTTTAATCTTCAATTCCACACCCACTTTATATGATATCAATAAATAAAACCAATTATGTACAACTTATATATTATAATCACACATTACTTTTAAATTTTCAACAAATCAAACCAATAAATCCATGGGTTTGAAAATATACCCATTTTTATTTTTTTGTCAATATCCATCCTTCTTATTTTATACCCCATTTTCAATTAAATGAAAAGAGCCTCTTACAAGTTTCACATTGTCTACTTCATATCTAGATTTTTGTTTTTTTATATTTTCCCCCTTTGTTATTATAAAAAAGTAGGTCTTCAAAACTAGATTTTACCTGGTAAGAATATTCTCTTTTGAGTCATTCTAGATTTTATATTAATATTCTCTGCCTCCTTTTTTCTTAATATAAATAAAAACACCATTGGCCCTGATCTAACTTTATGAAAACATAGTTCTAGATTTCATATTTATTCATGTAGAAATACACTTGATACCACTTGTAGAATGAAAAAAATCTATATTTTTATTTCATTTCATCAAGTCAAGTCATTTCCTTCCTTATATAGTCACTATTTCAAAACGAATTTTATCAAGTGAATTAAAAAAATTTAATTTAAGTCATCAAAAAATCTAATAAGCCTATTGAGTTGAAACTCACTATAGAAAACAAGATTCTAAGTTAACAAGATAAAATCTATCTATGAAACTTACTTATTTTCATTGATTATAAGCATCTTTTCACTTTATAAATCCCAACGCATCTTATGATCTCAATCACACCAATACTAAACTGTTAATGAATAAACACTAAAAAACAACTATGTAAGGCATACCATATGATGAATAAATTGATACCACTCATTTTATATACTAATTGATGTATATGAAACTTCCTCTCTCCATAAGGAAGCATCCTTTCATCATATAAGGCCAAGAAGCCTTTAAGTGCACAATACCAACTCCCACTTCATCTATTGTCATATTTTCTCCATATTTTGGTTAATTTAAAATCCTAAAGTAATTTACAGAATGGGGAACCACTTTTTTATGATTTTTTGCTTCCAATACCTTCTTAGTAACCTAAAACCATCAACGGATACCATGATTTTAATGAAATATCAGATAATCATGGAAATAATTAATAATGTTTCTTCTCCTATATTTTAGCATAAAAATAAATCCAGATTTAGAAATTTGAGTTTATAGTCATTTATAGACACCACTTTTTGATTTAAACTAGACCATGTAATCATTTTTTCATTCTATATATCACTTATTGTCTATATTTCTATTTTGTCTCCTAAAAACGTCCTCTTTTAGAACCTATAAACCCCATAGACAGTGTCTCCCCCTTAAGCCTATACAAATTTCACATATATATTACAAACAATTAAAGCACATGGGGATAGGGGAAACTTAGACATTATCATGTAAAGGATCATGGTTGGTCATAGTGGACCGATCCTTTTTTCTTCACTTTCTTACATGCCTTCATGGTGGTAATATTTGTAATACCACTTGTGAGTATTTCATTAAAAGTCCCTCCTTTAGGCTCTTTTACATTCAATGGCTTGGGTTACTTCTCTATTATGGGATTGTACCCGCTTTTGTATTCTTCATTATGATTTATCCACCAAAGGAGGGTTCTTCCACAAATATTCACCTCTTTCCTTATGGTGCGATTTGAGAAAACACTAAGGCATGACTCATATCGATCTTCTTCAACTTCTATAATATTCACCTTAGACATAGTTTTCCTTTGTGAGTCTTTCTTGAAGTTAACATCTTATTTTCCCACAGTTAGGAAAAACCACATTTCTTATTCTAATTTTGTTTCCTTTTTTTATATGAGGGTTGTTGTAAGTAAACCATAATAGTAATTTTAAGCACCTTTCATTCAAATCCACTTTTATACTCCATGATAGTGAATACATTTTATATATTAAAGGATTTATTTCTGGGGTAAATTATTTACTTTTATTCCATGGGAATGAATTATTTTCTCATATCATTATTATATTTCCTCAGGCCCCAACATCTAGCTATATGTACAAAATAATATTAAGTAAAAGATCTCCCATTAAGATCAACCTCACGTATTAATTTAATGGTTGAGATTTTTTCACAACCTTTATTATTACATCATTGATCCATTTAGATTATAGACACACACTCAGGGTGTGTCCCATAGTTCCACATTAGTAACAGTTCAATGCTTCCTTTACATATTTTTCATAAGACATCATAATTTATGATTTTTCAAGAGAATGTTCTTTACTTATATATTTCAGATTTGTATTTATTTACTTCCACTTGGTAATGTTTTTATTAATGAGATCTTATTTTCATTATATTTTTTTCAACTTCTCATCAAGTTCCTTGTTCTTATGAACCTTCTATTTCAATTCATTAGCCATATTTTTCAACTCTGAGTTTGATTCATTAATTAACCATATTCTTTCTTCATGTTGGGTACTTATTGGGAGTATTTTTTTCTTCTAATTATTTCTTTTTGTCTATATTTGTTTCATTTCATGTGACATATTTTCAAGAAATTCAATTTTATCTTTCATTTTTGAGCCTATATTCTTGATATAAAAATTTAAGGCCAATTCCACTACCAACAATCTCTTGTTCTATATGAAAAAATATTCAATAAATTAATCGTCCACTTGATGAATGATTTCTTATTGATCCACCTTCTCCTACAAATACTGGATCTCATCTTGATTTTTAAAAGAATATTCACCAGACTACCAAAAAAATTATTTATCTACACCATAATTATCCTCTTCAATATTCAAGGGATACTCTTAAATTCTATATTTGTGAGCATATTAGAAAACTAGGTTATAAATTGATTTAGAGATAGAATTTTAATTTTCACCTAGATTTTAGTACATGAATTCCCAATAGTTCTATTCTTGGTTTTCTTCTTATTTTTTTTTTCATTTGTCATTATGCACTCTTAACTAAACTTTTTCACTCGTTTCTCATCTTGAATATTTTTGTGGCCATATCTCAAATGGATTTCTTCATCCTTATTTAATTCAATAGATTTTTTATATATGATCCTTAGAGTCTTCTATATCTTGAAAATAGTAGAAAAATGAGTGATTTTGTTTTGTAATTCACAAGATAAGGATTTAATTAAGATATTATCTATACTAGAATCACAAACTCTCTCATTATTCATAGTCAAATCATTATCTTAAGAATAAATTCCATGACCTAATTGACATAAGCTTATAAGAACATGAGCATTTATCTATATCAAGAAACATGATTAATTCCACTAAAAATGGAGGATTAAAAATATATTCCATGAGTGAAAATATCCAAAAATAAGATGTTTATATTGAATACCAATTTAGAACCTTTTTTCTTTGATACCACTTATTGGGACTAGATTACCTAGATCCACCCTGAGAGGGGGTTTAATCAGGGTTAGGTTGATTAAAAATTTTCTTTTCAATGGTCCACTATCCCTTCAGATCTTTTTATCATGTGATTATGAACATGTTCAGTATCTCATTGTTACTATCCCTTCCATTAAATGATGAAACATATATGAAAAGTAAAGAAGTCACACATATGAGATTTTATTTGGTCCACCACTAAGGGCTATTCCAAGGAGCATATGCCTCTAGTTTGATGGTGTATTATGGATTACACTATATTCACTATTGTGTGGATACAAATTTTGGAAATACAAGTGATTGATCCATGGGAACTCCCTCTTCTTTCCTAAGTCACACACAACTCAAAGACAAGGGTTGGAAATTTTTTTGATGATGTCAGTCTCTTCAACAGTCTTGGGATGGGTTGCTATGTCTCCATTAAGTATGAGAATTTTCTTTCATCATATATCTTTAATTGACGCTCCTTTAGTCATTAATTAACTATGATCTCCTTATTTAATCTTATATATGATCAACTACTCAAGGAGAGGGTTAAATAGATGCCTTCTATAAAATCACCACAATGGGTTCTTTGTCTTCTGAATGAGGATAATGCTAAGATAGAATAATCATATTGAAAGGATTCCTCTTAAAACATGATTTAATGATGGAACCCATTATTTTATTTTTCAAGATGGATGTGTATGATATGTGTTGCTGTCTCTCTACTATTTTTGTTAAGATGGATCTTCAACAAAATGTATTCTTGGTAATTGTTCTCTACACTTATTTTAGACTAGAAAATAAAAATTTATATACATCCTCTACCAATAACCATTTTAAATAAAGGGTGGAGATCATTTATCTATTTTTATCCTCTTCCTAGATCATTTCATGTGTACCACCATTATTTGGGTGGTTATTTATTAAGATTTAAACTAAATAAAATAATGGATTCTGAATATGGTCAACCTCTCCTATATTTTTCAAACACAAGTTTCATTTAATCCACACAAATATCATTCAAATATCATTTTCATTATCCTTTTGAATTATCAATTTCACCTTGAATAATTTATGGAATATAATCCCCTTAATGACTTATATAAATATACTATTTTAATAATAATCGATTGTATTTTAAATTGGTCAACTATCATTCATACATTTCTATAATTATGTGAAGATATTTCCATTAAATTCCCATTTTGTTTTCTAAATTATATCACTTGAATTTAAACTTGTGTTCAAAATTTTTAAAAGTTGAATCATTAAATAATTCATTCTAAAAATTTATTTACATATATATGGGGAGTCCACCCATTAAATTTTATCCACATTTGGAATCAATTAATTGTTTTGACCAAATCATTAATGATAATATTTCTATCATGGAAGATTCATTGAATTATAAGGCATTGAATGTCAATACATTTTTGGTTGATTAAATGGTTGAATATTGAAAATTAGTCTTTATAAATTTTTTTTAAACTATATTTTTTATATACACAAAAAATTTTATCCTCTATTGACATTTTTATAAAATTTTATTACCAAATCATTAATTAAAATACTTCCCACCTGGAAGTTTCATTGAATTCAAATCCACCAAATTTCCATACATTATTGGATAATCTAGTGGAAAAATATTTAAAATATGTATTCATAAAAGATGAAATTATATATATTTATCAATAAACCATAAAATGTAATATCATTATGACTATCCATTTCTAATATATATCCCCATACTTAAAATTCATCAAAATTGTATACATAATTCAATTCCAAAATTGGGATGCATTTTTGACCAAGCTCCCACTCGAACTAGTTATTTATCCAATTTAATAAAATTATCCAAGCAGAGATATACAATTATTTTCAAAATATCATGTCATTTAAAATAATTATATAAAATTTATGGATGAAATAGTGAAGTATGATCTTGAAAAAAATTCTTTCTGGAGACATTTCCCCTAGCTTAGCCCTTGGTCAACCTGCACATTCATTCAATCAAGGCAATTTATTGATTTTTAATTCCATGCGTAACTATGTGAGTCATGGTCAACAAATTATATCCACAAATATATACACTTAATTTCTCATTGTGTATCATCCACAATTTTTAAATGTTATGAAATCCCCTATTATTTTATTTAATAAGTTGTTTTTGTGGAAATTTGAAAAATTTAACCTTTTTTTTAACCCTTACGTATAGAATAGGGTCTACATAAAGGTAAAAAGGCCTCTACACTTATGCAGAGAGATTTTGGGAGTTTTCTTGCGTGTTCTCCCTTATTATGTGTTTCTTTAGAGGAATTGTTCTTGGTTCCCAATGTAGGTGGACCATTGTGACATGTTTATCACTTATAGGGGGAGTGTGCATGACTTTTGATGATAATGATGATGGACTTAAGCATGTGTGATATTTACATTTCATGCATAAATTTTATGGTGTTTTAATAAATTGATTCCTATATTTAAATGATCATCTTTACAAATTTTGGACAACTTTATGTGTTTTATCTTTTATGGTGGGATACAATAAATCTTGGAAAATGAACAAAAATATGTGACATTTTGGATCTAAAATTAACTATGCTCTATAAGCGAAGTGAAGAGGTAAGACACTAGATTTTTAAGGATGAAGCAGAGCTATGAAACTGTAGTATAACATTTACATGTCATGTAAATACAACATGAAGTGATATTTTTGATAAGCCACTGCCACTCAGGACAAATCTTTAAGGAATAAAAATTATGAAAAGATGTTACACATCATGTAAAATATATAGGACATGGATGTTTGGGATAGGAAAGATGTGAAACAATTTGCTCCTAACATGGATTACATGTCATGTAAATTTACAAATCGTGTAACTATTGGGAAATAGAAAATTAAATGTGCCAGTGGCTGAGGTTTTTATGGACATTCCTATTTATTCATGCCTTCAATATCAATTTTGGAGAATTATAGAGGGATCCTCTATGAGGGACACCTACTAGATGAAAAACGCCACTGTAGAGCCCTTATTCACTACCATTATTCATCTAGTATCCATACTTCTCATTCTCATCATGCCTAGCATGAGTGAGTAGTCTTCTTTATGTTGGGCGATGTGATTGTCGTGGGAGAGCATCGTAAGGATTGTTTCTTTTCATTATTCATATTTTGGATTGATACAACACCATTTATCAATTCCAATATTCTTCTTTTTGCAATGGCATGACCATTTCTTATGAATCAAGGATATTTATTTCATTTCATCAATTAATTGGCCTATTTTGTGCATGAACATTATGAAATCTAAGTTATTTATGTTTAAAAGGGGTTTTGTATTTCCATGTTTTTCAATTAAACCTAGTAAATGTCCATTCCAGTGGTGTAATCATAGGACTAGTATAGGTTACCTAGACCAAGGATCCCTGCAATCCCAATTCCGAAACTAAAAATAAATAAACACAAAATCAATTAAATCCCTAGTGCATGAACCTAAAAATCACTAAACATGGCATGGCTCTCATATTGAAATCAAACCCAATATTTTTTGTACCTATTTATCTTTTTTCAAACAATCAGACAATTTTTATTTTGATTTCTTAAATTAATTTAGAACATACGGACCATCCTTCGGGGTTTGACACTTGGACTTGTTAATTACTACATTTTTAGTTATATTATTCATGTTTTATAAATTATTAAATTTGTGTATCCCCGTAAGACATTAAAGACACCGTAAAGGCTATAAAAAAGGTAGGGATACGACAATGCCTCATGCATGTCATGTGACACAATTGATACCTATAGGATTCTAAGGAGCATGTTACTTGATTCCTAGTGGATCTTGAGTCGAATAGTCTATCAATGCGTAGTGGATATAGATAATATGATTCACTTGATGCCTAGTGGATGTTGATTAGTACGTACAGACGATTCTTGGAGACATGATCACAAGCCTTATGGATAGTTTTTGATTACTCTCGATATCTGGAAATTCCTTTCAGAATAGAGCTAAAGAAAGTATGACCAGGGATCATAGTGACTTGGATGGAACATGAGTGCCTTTTTTTATATTATTATATTTCTTGTGAATTTATTGTTTATTTATGGAATATAATTTTTTAGATGATCACATCAGTTAAGGATTAATTGGTGGTATCCTATTGAGTTTTATTACAAACACTCTGCAAATAATTTTCAATGTTTATATAGAATTTATATTTAGGAATTTTAGTAAGGGAATGGGGCCCATGAATGATTGATGAGCAGAGGAGCATGGATCTGGTGGTGGACGAGGTCTAACATTAGAGGACCCCATAGTTTATTTATTTATATATTTTATCCACCACACTTTTATACACTATATTGACTTTACACCTTGGGATCTGGTTATCTATTTATTGTATGACAGGTATTCCATATATCAAATTCCATAAGTAACTATAATTATTCATAACATATTTTTTTATGACATGATACTGAGGGTATAATATCCCATATGACGTACTTTGATCCTCACTGCTAGTTGTCAGACTCTTGCATACAGGGATGCATGCATGAGGTCATGTGACCCTCAATCCTAAACATAGTGGTATGGGTCAGGATTTTACACATTTAATTCCATTTAATCAACATGGTGTGGTTCTTGATCAATCACCACTTATCATCTATTTAATTCCCATTAAATTATAGTTTAGCTTCCTATAATCTAATTTATTTATGATTCATATTTATTATGATGTGATTCAAGCTCTAATTAATCAATTTTTCCATGAATGAACTCTAACCACTTTCACGATTTTCCATTTTTGCAACCATCATGGCATGAATAATTACTAGTACTTCATAATTGATTTCCAACTCTCCAAATATCCTCCATCCTTTCAATTCATAACTCTAATTTCATATGATAACTTCAATAATCTAATCATCCATATCTACAGAACATAAATAAAACATTTTCAAGCACATTTTATATGAATATATTCCTAATATTAAATTATACACATACTTTATATAATATCAAAAAATACAACCAATCATGCACACCTCATATATTATCATCATGAATTCCTTGTATATTATTAACACATCCAACCAATAAATCCATGGGTACAATAGTTTCCATTTTATAAAGGTTTATATAACAAATAATATTATAATTTTTTATTTAAAACATGGAGTAATAGGTCATTCAATAATCATTGAATAGTTAAACAATTATGAAATGGATAAAACCTACCTCAAATTCATCACTTTCACTAGAAATAAATCAAAGAAACCTCAGGAGAGAATAAAATGAAAAATGGGACAAGAGAAAACCTATAAACAAACCCCCATGAAAAATTGATCTAAACACAACCTTAGGCCACCATGACCTTGCTAGGAAAATAGGGATAGAATAAATAGTGAGAAACCAAGATAGGAGATGATTTTGAATAATTAACCAAGAAGAATTGAACTCAAAATTGAAGAATAAACCATGGATCCAAAGCGGGATGAAGAGAAGAATAATAGGGATATCCTTTGATGTGTATTAAGAGATATGAGGGGAGGTGGATACCCCAAAATGGTTAATTTAAAGGAGGGTAAAATCTATAAATTCATGTTTTCTTATTCGGGAAGTAATGTTCATGGTGTGAAGGCATGGTTCATGTCATGAACCTTCCCCCATTTAAGAATCTAGGCCACTGCTTGAAAAACTCACATCATGAAATCACATGGTCATGCCATGAATAACTACATTGGTAGTTCTTTAATATACTAAATAGTTAGAAATACCTATAAAAATAATGAATAACTAAGGAAATAAAAAAAATAAAAATAAGTACTATGAAACAAATAAAATAGGTAGGAAATTGGGGTCGGGGTGTGATATGAAACATCTTATGATGTTGTACATAAAATTAATTCACTAAAAAATTTGTGTCAAGAACCTATTAGAAACATTATAGTTCATTGAAACATGAAATAATTCACATAACCATATGAAGATAATAATAAAAACTACCTTCCATACCTTAATATAGCTTCCAGTTTTGAATTAATGTCATATATTTAACATGAGCTTCTAAAATATCATATACTTACTAGAGAATATCTATATATAAACATTAAATAATTTAACGATATTATTATAATAATGAATCCTCTAGGAGTTAATGAACATTAAATAAAAAATATGACCTTTATATTTTCCAAGATGAAGTAGAAAAGAATTTCTATTAGTACTCCCAATATTATTTAATAAAGAAATTTCAATGATCATAAGTTTTTTTGAAAAAAACAACCATATATATAGGACCAATTCAAGTAGGAAATGATTTTTGGGATAAGGATAAAATAGGGAGAAAATTTACATGAATTATGTTTTAGTTTTCCCGATGATCATATTATAGAGCAATAATAAATTTAATATTTTTCAGGGAATAGTATCCACTGGTAGGACAATGATAGATGCTACAATATAGGTCTCTTTTATGGATAAAACCCTAGATAATTATAAGAATATTATATAAAATATAGTCTAAAATTACCAATAGTTTTCAACTAGGTGTGTTATTAATATAAAAATATACTAATAAGTGCTTACTTGATGTTCTAAAAATAGTTTTATTATGATTCAGTTGAGTGATCATAAGATCATGATGAGGTTAATGAAGTTAAGTGATGCCTCACCAATGTAAAACCAAGATAAAAATATAATTTAGCATTAAATTCATAATAGTATTATTCTATATCAAGAACATATTAGTGACTAGTTCCCTTAAATATAAGAGTTACCTAAATCCTATAATGTAATGTTTCTAGGGATACCTTTTCAATATAATAATAAACAAATACCCTTTTAATCAGGACCTAGATATATTGAGGGGTGTAAAGATAAACAAAATAGTAAGTTTTGGCGTCATTAATAATATACTTGTTTTTATAAAACTAATCCATTAGTTGACAATATAGTTATTATTAAGAACAATCCAATGATTATCCTGCTTGGAATTACCAATAATATCAATAAAAAAATCAATCTATAAGGATTTTACATCTCACATGAATGCTAAAAAATTATATAAGAAATAATTAAAAAATATATAAAATTATAACATGGAAATTTAAGTATAGAAATTTTACAATTAGCTATTGATGTTTGTAGCTTAATGAACAATAGGGTGGTAACTCACCTTCATACCCAAAAATAATCCACGAGGAAAGGGAAATATGTGTGTAATTTATCTTAGGAGTGGAATAGAAGTACATATCCTATAAGAATTTACATATGAATCATAACATATTGAATAGAGATAAACTTTTTAATTCCTTGAAAATGATTTTTAGAAGACATTTCAACACTTTTTGAGGCCATTGAACTTGGGGAGACACTATTAGAGTGAAAAAAATGAAAATAGAGAATGATTTTTTAGAATTAATTCAAATAAAATTTTGAAAATTAATGGGATCTTGGGATATTAAATACTTTGGTAATAATAAAATAATAATAATAAAACAATCACTATTATACCTTCGAGGCAGTCCCTCTATGATGAAAATATTTTAGAATGAAATAGATTTGTAATTATTTTTATGTTAACATTCCTTTATAGGATAAAATGAAGGAAAATCTAAAATATTCTAAAAAATTTAAAGAAATTTGTCCTTTTAAGAAGAAGTATAACATATGAGAGTAATAGATCCATCATAGGAATATTTCTTGAATGATTACCCATTATCTCATTTTTATGAATATATATCATAGAACACACACCATTCTATAAATAATAGGGGATTTTGACATTCAATAAGAAATACTAGACTTACAAGAATCAATAAATATAATTACTCAACTATTTTTCTCTACAATATAGGATAGAGAAATCAAATCATCTAGAATTGTTATTTTCATGGTAAATAAAGGAATAACTAAACCTCATAGAGTAATTTATAATGTGCTTGTAAGAGTGAAAGAGTTGGTATTTCCTATTGATTTTTATATTTTAGAAATTGAAGATTAAAGACATAGCATATATGAAACACTAATTTTAGGGATGAAATTTATAAACACTATGAAATGATATTATATTTTTTTGTAATGCACGCTTTTATTAGAATCTAGAATAAAAATGGTTTACTTAAATATATTTGAGTCTTTAAAGTATTGAGTATAGGATCCTTCATCACACTAATTAAATATGATAGTTTTTTTATCCACTAATGATTTTTTTTAATTTATATATATTGAAGATCCATTAAATATTTATTAATATAAACATTTACCTACTATACAAAATAATGTACGCATATATGATGTTTTTTATATTGATAGAGTATTAGTTTATAAACATTATATATGTAAAAACATTGATAATGATAATTCACTATAAATAATTTTCAAATTTTGAAGATTTTTTATGTGATTTAACTATTAATACCATACTAGAAACTATTAATAATTATTCATGTAATTCACTTGTATATTTTTTGAAACACTTAGAATAATTCTTATAAATCATAGCTAAACTTTTCTTTTAAATCTAAAAAGATCACAAAACAAAAATCTTTTACAAAAAATGATGAACACATAATTGCTACTACTGTCAAATAAAATTCAACTTTTCTTCGGAGTATTTGAGGAATCGAATTTTATTTTATATATTTAATAAAACCTATTTTGCAAACTATGGAAATCCCAATAAACATAGATTTGGACCATTTTATTAAGAAAATTTAATATGATTTTTTAAAGGATAATGGAAAATATCCTAAAATAATTGTTAGGGATTTTCCATTAAACAAGAAAATTAACTTTTAAAGCTTCTTAAATAAAGAAATAAATCCTTAGGAAAGAACATAATTAATAAACATGGTATTTGTATAAATATTTTCATGAAAATTATTATTTAATATGTTGATTCTAAACCTATTATTCAATGTCAAAGAAGGATCATATCAACTCTCTTAAAAGCTATAAAAAATAAGTGATCACTTTATATAATGTTGGAATAAAATGTTAAATTTATGATAGTAATTGGTTAAGTTGATTATAAAGAGTGTTATAAAAGGGTGAGTTTTTAGTTGTTAAGAATTGGTTTTTAGAGCTAGGTACCATTAGTTTCCTAAAAAATGTATGGTGTGCATAAACTATATAACACTGAACCTTGTGAAAAGGAAAGAAAACTTCCCTATTTAATTTTTTCGAAACAATCCTTTAGGGACTTGTTGAACAATACTGTGACTATTTTTATATGTATTTTTAGGATACTATCATATATATAGTGCACCCAAGTAATAGTAAAATAAATCCATTACAATTACATTTTATAACTTTTCATATAAGAGAATACCTTTTGGATTATATAATTCTCCAGTTCCCTTTCAACAGTGTTTGTGGAGTATCTGGGATGAGTTTCTATAAGAGTGTATAAATGTTTTAATAGATTACATTATAGTCTAAGAAACATATTTTGAGAGTTCTTAAAGGAATAGGGGTTATACTTGAAAACATCATTGATTGAAACCTTGCTTTCAATTCTTAATATCTCCATTTTATAATTTAGAGTGGTATTGTGATAAGAGATGTTTTTTTCAATATATTAAATCTACATTAAAGAGTTAGAAGTAAATATTATATCCTCATTACATTACCTAATGATAGTAAAGTATGAGTAATCATTCATTGTAAATGATTGATTTTATAAGAGGATTATCAAAGACTTTAGAAATATTGTCCTTTCCCTATCCATATTGCTAAAAAAAGTCATTGTTTTTATTTTATAACAGATTTACAGAATCCTTTAATGTGATAAAATAAAAGCTTCTCCCCTAATTATTATTCGCTAACCAAAATGGGATATTCCCTTTTTATATAATGATCAATGCATCCGGTAATTATCTTGGTAATATATTGAGTCATAGGGTGTAAAATAGATCTCATGACATAACATACACATCTAGACCTTCTGATTATGAAAAAGATAATTATAAAACAACTAAAAAGAAGATACTAGTCTATTAGTGTGGTTTATAATTGATTTGGAGATAAATTAACTTATTCAATGGTATATTACTTACTAACCAATCTTCTATTAGGCATTTAAGGAGTAAATATGAAGTAATTAAGGCTAAATAAGCGGATATTTTTCTTTTTGGAAATTGATTTTAAAATCATAAGATGGGTAGTAAAACTACCAAAAAATATGAATTAGAGATGTTTTTTTGCACCAGATACATTTTAAAATGTCACAAATTTATTTAGCAGTGTTTTTGGAAAATTTAGATAAATTACACCTAATTTACTGATGTTTTTAAAAAACGTTGTTAATTTTTTTTGTTGAAATTCATAATTTTCCCTTCATTTTTTACAATATTTTTTTTAAACATCCTGCCCCAACGCTACCCTCCACATGCCCTTGAAACAACCATTGCTCCACAAAACTTTCCAATCGTACACCTGGAAACTACTACACAAGAATAAAACCATGTACCCATAGGGTCAAACCAAAATACCGACCAACTCACTTATCACAATTTTAAATATTTAATTGTATTATTTTATATTTATATAAATAAAAATATATTTTAGTATTTAAAAAAGAAATGTAATATATATATATATATATTATATTAATATACAAATATTAATATATATGTTTATATGTTTATATGTTTATATTTTATGTTTATATATATATGTTTGTATTATACATATATATGTTTATAATTTACATATATGTTTATATATGTTTATTATATATATATATTTATATGTTTATATTATATATATTAGTTTATTTATATGTTTATATTTTATGTTTATATATATATATATATTTATATTATATATATATACATGCTTATGTTTTATATTATATATATTTTTATATTTTATGTTTTTATATATTATATATAATTTTTTATATTTTATGTTTATTTATATGTTTATATTATATATATATATATATATTATTTATATATATATGAATATATGTATATATATATATTATATATTTATATTAATATATATGTTTATGTGTGTGTGTTCGTAAATATAAATGTGTATGCATACATACATATAATTATAATTATTTATATAGATATATATAATTAGACACATTTTAAAACACTGGTTAAAATGCCACTTAAATAGACACATTTTCTTTAAAACGTGACTAAATTTAAAATATATGTGTTATATATATATATATGAATATAAATATATATTATTTTATATTTTATGTTTATATATATGTGATTATATTTTACAAATATGATTATATTATATATTATATATATGTGTGTATATTATATATATATATATATATATATATTTGTTTATATATATGTTAATATTTTATGTGTTTATATATATATATATGTTTATATTATATATATATATATATATATGTTTATGTTTTATATTATATATATGTTTATATTTTATGTTTATTTATATGGTTATATTATATATATATATACATGTTTATATATGTGTGTGTGTGTGTTTATATATGTGCGTGTGTGTGTATAAATATATGTTTGTATGTATACATATATATATACAAATAAATATATATATATATATACAATTAGCCACATTTTAAAATATAAGTAATAATATCACTAAAATAGCAACATTTTCTTAGAAACGTGAGTAAATTTAAAATATATATGTTCTTTTACATATAAATACATACAGACATATATATATATGTGTGTATTTATATATTTATATATGTGTGTGTGTGCATGTATATATATATATAAATATATATGATAATATATATGTGTTTTTGTTTATATATATTAATATATATTAACATCGATGTGGGGAAATGATATATATATATATAGTGACATTTCCTAAAAAACGTCGTTAATTTAGTGATGTTTCCTAAAAAATGCTGCTAAATTTAAAATTAGCGACATTTTAAAAAAACATCTCTAAAAAATCGCTAAATTCCATTTTTTATTGTGTGAGAACGATCATATGGGATGATCTATACTTATTTAGACATAGACGTGATCAAATAATTACTAGAGACATTCTAGATTCATAAATCTAATTAGTTTTAAAGCTTTAGTCAAACATGATCTTTGATGGCCACCCAGGACTACAATGGATAATATGAAAACTCATAGATTCTAGAATTTTATTACCCTTCCTCTTTAAGAACATATTAGAGTTTTGTACAACATGTAGCACCTCAGAATTAAAATGGAATATGACTAAAAGAAATGATATTTCATGGTAGCCACTCTTGTTTTCTAACATGCTTAATGTTTGAAGGATAGACTTCATGAGTCCATTTCCAATTTATTGTTACACCATTACATACTTATTACTATGTACTATGAGTGCATATTGGTAAAATAAATTCTATTCAAGATAGATGACTCTAATAGAGTTACCCAATTTATTAGGAGTAACTTGTTTATTCTGTTTGGGGTACCCAAATATATCATAATCAATCAGGGAATGAATTTATATTATATATCAAAGAAATGGTAATATTGAGTAAGTATGGAGTTCTTCATATGTTGTTTACACCTTGACATCATCAAACAAATGGAATGCTTAGTATGTTAATCAAATAAATAAAACATATTCTATAAAAAATATCCAACCTAAAGAGAAATAATTAGAGTCTTAGATTAGATTATGCACTTTGGGAATATATGAAAATATTTAAAATTGAAATAGGAAAGTCACCTAAAAGCTAGTGTATGGGAGAGAATTCTATATTCCAATTATTTTAGAATATAAGGCTTACTATGGTGATAATAATTGTAACATCTATAGGTTTCAATTTGGTATGAGATAAATTTCTATTTATAGGATTTAGATGAAATTATGGGAAATTATAATAAAAAACTCAATGAATTAGAAAGAGAAAACAAATTCAATTCAGAATTAGATTCTTTTAAATAAGGAATAAAATGAAGGAGAAAATTTTCTATTATTTTATTTAATACTGAATATTTATATGTATAAAATATATTTTAAAATTTATAAAATTTTTATTATTATGAATGGGATTTAATTTAGTGTTTTAGAGGATAATGATCTTTACAATAATTCTCCGAGCATCTTAGTGAAAATGATGTCAGATTGTATGTCACAAACCGAATCTGGTCGCCACCAATACCAGAACCAAACTCGGCCCATGAAAAGACCCAAAGGGTGTTCCCTATCCCCATGGGCTATCACATGTTCCCGAGTATCATTAATTTAGGTTTTGGAATGATTTACCGGAGTATGAAACCATAAAAAATTAAAAACAATCCATAATATAAATCTGAAATTTTCGAGCCAAACAAGTCTTAAGAAAAAACCATAACTGGATATATTGTTTTAAAGAAAATAAAAGTGGTCCAAATAAAAATAAATATAGCAGCAAGACATCCCCACAGACTCCACACGACAAGGGGTCATCGCCCACAAGCCGTCTCCACAACTCCGCCCCAAGGATGGGGACAGACACCCTAAACCGCCATTACCCTTAGCTTTCCCTTTACCCGAGTCAAGGAAAATACAGTCTAGTTACACCCAAGGGGAGTAAGTAGGTTTTGATCCTAATTCCAATAGTATACCTCCCAATTATTCCAAATATAATGCAATACAATTTGAAAAAGAAAGTAGTTTTAATACGCCAAGAAAAGCAGTGATAAAATCCAAGAAATGCAACATTCAATTGGTAAGAGTTTTCAAGCTAAATTTTTTAGAATTCTCACACATTTAAATAAACATGTTAGATACTGTAATTTAATTCCAAAAACACCCCAATACTCAGGAAAATACCATAAACACAATGAATAAAAAAATCAGGAACACCCCTAGGCACTAGATAGTCTTGGGCCCCATGTACCTCATACCTCGGTGTAAAGTAACCATATTAAATCCATTATCGTACACGATCCACTATTAGGGAACATACCCATAACCTAGTGGTCCACAATAATCATACACATAGTTTAGTTAGAGTATTTGTTATCCAAATGCTTAGTGAAACAGGGACAAAACCCATCTGGTCCACTAGTCGTACTAGTACACATCCACCCCACCTAGGTACCTGAGCTTCCCCCTTTGCGCTCAAACAATCTCAGCATGAAACAAATATCCATTTTCATTTAAAACACCACTAATGGTCACATTAACCCAATAAATTATCTACACACATTTTAGACCATTTAAAACACACAACAAAACACTTTGAGTTTCAATAAAACAACTCCTCCAAATCATTCCTTGTTTTGCACCCAAAATTCGTTGAAAACCCCACATAAACACCATGTGCATACCCACATTAAAAAAAATAGAATTCACAGAACCTTAAACATTTCTTTAAACCCATTAAATGAGTTATAAAACAACCCCCAATAAGAATCACATAGAAAATCCATGTAAAGCACCTAATTCAACACCAAATGGGTACTCAAAAACCATTTTCGTAACGAACGTCACTCAAAACCAATTTCGCAGGAACAAAAAAAGGATAAAAACACTGAAAACATTATGTTCATCCATAATAAAGTTCAATAAAATCAACTAAATAATTATATGGAAGCCCTTAAGGAACCAACAAAAGATCCATATGAAAAAACCCCAAATTTCACATGAAATTGGCATTAAAAATTCATTTTCTTTATAATTTCCACTAAAACCAATTTTGGAAGAAACATTAAAATTAAATATATATGAAAATACCATAAACACAGTATCTAGATCATAAATATTGTATACCAAATGGAATCACCTACCAAAGTAATGAAAACCCTTGAATCTCCGTGTGAAAATCAAGTCGCACCACCACCGCACCAAAACGGGCTTAGAACAAACCTAAAACCACAATAATTGACCATGAAAACCCAAGGTTAAACCCTAGGTTTGAAACCCTACCCTCTTATCACTTGGTTATTCAAGGAAAAGAGAAGAAACCCTAATCAAATAGAATGAAACCCTAAGAAATTTGAAAGAGGAATGAAATGGACTAACTTACTTGAGGGATTTTGAAGAAATCTCCAAAAAAACACAAGTATCTGAAATTAAAAATGTCCAAAATTATGGGGTTGTTTGATGAAGAATGAGGTGGTCATTTAGGAACTGAAATGGAGGAAAAAGAGAAAGAATTGTGAGATTTATGATTGAAAGAACTTACCTCCTCAAATTTGGAAAATTTTAGAAACTCTAAGATGTTCTGCACTAAATAGAGATGTATAGGTGCTCCAAATATGGGATAAAGAGACTGGGTGTGCAGATGGGTTTAATGGACTTGTGTGTGTCTTGGAATCACCATACAACCCTTAATATTGAATAAGATTTTAAGGAAACAAAATTCATTTTTAAATCTGGAAATGGGCTTCCGGGAAGGCATAATCCCTTAAATAAAAACCCAAACACACCTTGTTTATGGATTTCTAAAGGCTATAAGTTGACATGGGGTCTTAATAGGTCATGGAATCCCAAATAGGAATTTCAATGGATGAAAAATGTTGAAAAATGAATGAGTTATAAAAGAAACAATATTTATTTTTAAAACTGGAATTGGGCTCACGGTTTGGCCCATTTCATGAAAACTCACCCATTCCTCCATAAAAACTTGGGAAACCCCCAAAATAAAGAATTAATGGAAAATAAATGAAACGTACCTTTAAAATATGTCATCTATGTTATAATTCTCCTCACTATGAAAAATTTTCATCCCGAAAAGTAAACCAGATGCTTGATTGAAAAAAAGGAACATATACTCTTCCTCAACACATGACTTCCACTCCCATGTATCATGTGTATCATTACCATGATACCAACAAACCTAGACCAGCAGAATAGGCTTCCCTCAAATCACCTTCTCTTGGGAGTCCACTATTTGCACTGGTCGCTCAAAAACTGACAAGTCAGGATCTATCTCTAGTTCTTCCCAACTCAGCACATGGGACGGATCCAGGTTGTATTTTTTCAACTGGGAGACATGGAAGACGTCATGGATGGATGTTAACTGAGAAGGTAAGGCTAACCAATATGCCACCTTGCCAATATGCTCGGTGATCTCAAAAAAGACAACATATCGTGACATCAGCTTCCCTTGCTTCCCCAATCGATGATGGCCCAGATGAGGGGCCACTTTCAAGAATACCCTATCACCCACAGAAAACTCTAGGTCTCGACGCCTCTGGTCAACATAAGATTTATGATGACTCTGAGCTATCAACAAGCATTTCCTAATTAGTTTGACCTTCTCAGATGTCTCCTGCACAAGGCTCGACCCCAACAGTGAAGTCTCACCTCCCTTAGCCCAACACAGGGGGGACCAACATGGCCGACCATAGAGTACCTCAAAAGGAGACATTCAAATAGAGTATTGGTAACTATTATTATAAGAAAAATCAACTATCCCCAAATGGATATCCAAGGAACTTCCAAATTCCAAGACACATGTATGGAGCATGTACTCCAAAATCTGATTTTCCAGCTCTGTTTGACCATCTATCTGAGGATGGTATATCGTGCTCATCTTAATCTGAGACCCCAAGGACTCTTGAAGGCCTTCCTAGAACTAAAAAGTGAATCATGGGTCTCTATCTGAGATAACTGCTGATGGCACGCCATGGAGCCTCACCACCTACTGAAGATATAAACAGCCCAACTCATCCACTTTAGTTGTATCTTTGATCGAAATGAAGTGGGCTGATTCGGTCAGACAATCAATCACCACCCAAATGGAATTCTTACTCCGAGGTGTATGAGGTAATCCAATAATGATGTCCATGGTGACCCCGTCCCACTTCTAGGTAGGAATGGGTAATGGCTGGAGAAAACTGGAGGTCCTTTGATGCTCTGCATTCACATTCTGGCATGTGTAGCATCTCAACACAATGTATGCTATGTCTCTTCTCAAACCAGGCCACCAGAACTGCCAAAAGACATCATAATACATCTTGGTGGCACCCGGATGGACAGTCCATTGAGACTGGTGGCTGGCCTCCATCACCACCTTCTATAGAGATAACGACACTACTTAACGGCCCTTGAAGCACAAGATGCCCTTAGGAGATGATGACCAATCAGAGGATGTCTCCCCACCATGAATAAACTGCTTTGACCACTGAAAAATCTCATCACTAGGCTGTTCCCCCTGAATCAACTCCAATAGAGAAGGAGTAAACTAGATGCTCACCAAGAATGACCCTCTACTGAGTTCTATGGTCTTCACATGCATCTGAGAAAAGAGCCCCCTCAAAGTCCCCTCATCACTAGACTTCCTCAAAGCCTACACTGAAACTCTTCTTCTCAAAGTATCAGCCACCTCATTACCCTTTCCTGGGGTATAGACAATGTCAAAGTCGAACCCCTGCAAGTACTCGATCCAACGATACAACCTCATGTTGAGGTCCCTCTACGAGAAGATATAGGCCAAGATTTTGTGATCAAGGCAGACCACAAACTTCTCCCTAAAGAGGTAGTGATGCCAATTCTTCAAAGAATGCATCAAAACTACCAACTCCAAGTCATGGTTCAGGTAGTTCTTTTTGTGTGGTCGGAGTTGGCGAGATCCATACGCCACCACGTGATCATCCTGCATAAGCACGCACCCATGACCCATACCTGAAGCATCACAATAGACCATATATCCCTTTCCAGCCTCTGGAAAAATCAGCATGGGGGTGGTAGTCAACTGCCTTTTTAGCTCCTCAAACGATGCCTCACATTCTGGGCCCCAGAAAAACTTCACCCCTTTTTGGGTGAGGGTGGTAATCAGTGAAGCAAGTTCAGAGATATCCTAAATGAATCGCCTATAATAACCATCCAGGCCAAGGAAACCCCTAATATCAATCACATTCTTCGGTTGATCCCATGACATAAATGCACTAATCTTCTCAGGGTCCACTGAAACCCCCTGATCAGAGATCACATGCACCATAAATCTCACTTTCCAAATCCAGAAAGTGCACTTTGACAACTTTTCATAGAGGCAGGGATCCTGAAAAGTTCAAAAGATGATCCTCAAGTGATGTTTGTGTTCCTCCTTAGAGCCAGATTATACTAGAATGTCATCCACGAACACCACAAAAAAGGAATCAAGATACTGATAGAACACCCTATTCATGAGTGCCATAAATACTGCTAGATCATTGGTCAATCTGAAGGGCCTGACCAAATACTCAAAGTGGACGTACTTGTTTCAGAAGGCTGTCTTTGGCATATCTGACTCCTTCACCCTAGATGATGATAGCCCGAACGCAAGTCTATTTTTGAGAAACACTTTCCCCCTTAAACTGATTAAACAAATCATCTATTCTTGGAAATGGGTATTTGTTCTTAATTGTTACTTTATTTAGATTTTGGTAGTCAATGCACAACCGAAGGGATCCATCATCCTTTTTCGTGAACAACACAAGAGCAGCCCAAGGAGAGACACTCGGGAGAATAAATCCTTTGGATTTTAAGTTGTCCAGCTGTATCTTTAATTCCCTCAACTCGGTGGGGGCCATGTGATAAGAGGGAAGAGACATCAGATGTGGTCCCGATTCCAGATCAATCGAAAACTATACATCCAGCTCCGGGGAAAAACCTGAGAAATCGTCCTGGAATACCTTCAGAAACTCATTCACAACATGAGGTAGTGCACCTGCAGGGGAAATACCATCATCCTCTAGCATGGGAGATGATAACTGGATGGTAATACTTCCCAACTTTGGGAGTGGAGGTCCTGCGCGACTTGACCGAGGATCCCATTCTCCCCGAAAATCCTGACGACTCCCATCAGGTGCTGTGAAACTCACTCACCGCCTGTAGCAATAAATGTTTTCCTAGAAGTGTACAATCCAATCCATGCCAAGTATTATGTCAAAAGGTTACATATCTAGAACTAGGAGGTCCCACTCCATCTCAACCCCTGACACAGAAAGTGCACACGAGGGGCACCTGAGGCCCTGCTCCTTCTTCTTTCCCAGCGGTGTCACCAACTCCATCGCGAAAGACATCAACTCAGTTGGAAAATTCTGTATGTCCACAAAACGGGTAGAAATAAATTAAATAGAGTTTCTAGTATCAGAAAGAGTAGTAGTTATGGAAGATGCAATCAAAACGGTACCTTGAATTGTCGATGGTCCTGCCCCTGATCTTGCTGGTGCCTGATCCATCGCATGGAGATGTCTGGTCTCGGCTTGAGGACGACCGCTAGTCTATGTCTATGCCCTGACCTGGATCTACCTAGAATATGACCCAACCGTACCACCATAGCCACTAAATCAATATCCCCTAATCCTTGATGGCTCATACTGTGCTGGCACTCCTCTTGAAGCCACTGACCCTGCCCCACTCGGAAGTGGACGTGCCACACCGCAGAAGCACTATAAATGACCCATTCCTCCACACTAGTAACAAGGCTTCTAAGGAAGTGGGAATGCTATTCAGATGTGACCTGGCTTCCCACATTGGTGGCACATGACCGATCTCACACCAGAAGCCGCAGAAAAAATGTCTGGAATAGTGGCCTGAACTACCACCTCCTTTCTTCGCATGTTTTTCCCGCCTCCTTTTTTTCTCTAAAGAGATGCCACTGCCCACTACTGATACTGAACCAGAGAAACAAGTCCTGCCTTTTCTATCAATCTATAACATGCATTCCTGATCAACGACCTCGGCATAGGTCCTCATCTTAAATAAGAACACCTGGGAGTATATCTCGGGTCACAATCCTTTCTGAAACTTTGGGCCTTCGCCTGCTCAATACAGACGATTTCTGGAGCATAATGAACTAACTCAACAAAACATTTGGAATACTCCATCATATATAGATTCCTCTGAATATGGTCCATGAACTCTCTAGACCTAGCATAAGCCAACACCTCAGGGCAGTACAGTTCATTGAATATGACCTTGAAATCTCTCCAATGCATCTGCTCATTCTTCCCATCCTGAAGCACTGACTCCCCCCACTTACGGTCGAGAACCTCCAATAGAGAAGAGGCACACTTCACCCTAATATCCTAGGGTGTTTCCAGGAACTCAAACATACACTCGATCTTATCGAGCCATTCTTATGCTTCCTGGGGTTCTGAGCTACCTCAGATAATATGAGGCTTTCTTTTCAGAAACTCCTGTGCTTTATCTTTTCTAGGACCTATCTATTCTTCCCTAACAGGAATAGGATCAGAATATCTTTCCTATCCCAAAGCTTGGATATCCCGGACCATATCCACCACAAACCTCTGGTCAATCGGTGTGGGAGAACTCTCTCCAGCTTCCTCCCATGGGCGCGTGGGAGCTTTCCGGGGAGGCATGTTACTACAAAATGCAATAGTCACAAAACGATAGTCAATACCCCAATTCTAAAAATTGTAATCAAATACATCAAATATAAATAAACTAAACACATTTCAGTAATAAAATAATCAAACTACTCCACATCCACCTGATGTCCACATGTGGTCTACAGCCGACACGTCTCACCTGGAAGTGAAGTAAATTCGTAAATCCCAACATGCCATGGTGACTCAAGGTCTACCACGAGAGGTGCGGGCTAGGCACCCAACTCACATCCAAAACCCCAGGTCCCGATAGTCCTAGCTCATGTCTATCCCGACTCATCCAAAATAGCAATATAACTCAAAAAAAACATTAACCTCCTCTAAAACCATTTTGTCACGAACCAAATCTGGTTGCCACCAATACCAGCACCAAACATAGCCTGTGACAAGACCCGAAGGGTGTTACCTATCCCCATGGGCTGGAACAAGTGTCCAGGTATCATTAATTTAGGTTTTGGAATGATTTACCTGAGTATGAAAGCATACAACATTAAAAACAATCCATAATATAAATCTGAAATTTTTGAGCCAAACAATTCTTAAGAAAAAACTAAAACTGGATACATTGGTTTAAAGACAATAAAAGTGGTCCAAATAAAAATAAAGATAGCATCAAGACATCCCCACAGACTCTACACGACAAGGGGTCATCGCCCACAAGCCTTATCCACAACTCCGCGCCAAGGATGGAGACTAACACCCTGAACCGCCATTACCCTTAGCTTTCCCTTTACCTGAGTCAAGAAAATTAAATTATTCTTACACCCAAGAGGTTTAAGTAGGGTTTGAGACTAATACAAATAGGATAACACCCAATTATTCTAAATATAATGCAATACAATGTGAAAAAGCAAGCATTTTTAATACGCAAAGAAAAGCAGTGATAAAATCCATGAAATGCAACTTTCAATTGGAAACCGTTTTCAAGATAAAATTTTCAGAATGCTCACACATTTACATAGAAATGTTAGATACTATAATTTACATCCAAAAACAACCCAATATATGGTAAAATACCACAAACACAATGAGAAACAAAATCAGGAACACCCCTAGGCACTAGATAGTCTTGGGCCCCATGTACCTCATACCTCGGTGTAATGTAACCATAGTAAATCATTTTTCATGCACAAGCTACTAGTAGGGAACATAACCATAACCTAGTTGTCCCCAATCATGATCCGCATAGTTTATTTAGAGTTTTCATTATCCAAATGCTATGTGAAACATGGACAAAACCCATCCGGTCCACTAGCCGTACTAGTACACATCCACCCCACCTAGGTATCTGGGCTTCCCCCTTTGTGATCAAACAATTTCAGCATGAAACAAATATAAATTTTCATTTAAAATAACACTTATGGTCACATTCACCCAATACAGTATCTACACACAATTTATACTATTTAAAACACACAACAAAACACTTGGAGTTTCAATAAAAACAACTACTCCAAATCTTTCCTTGTTTTGCTCCCAAAACTCTTTGAAAAACCCACTTGAACACCATGTGTATACTAAAATTAACCAAAATAGAATTCATAGAACCTTAAAAATTTCTTTAAACCCATTACATGAGTTATAAAACAACCCCCAATAATCATCACATAGAATAGCCATGTAAAGCACCTAATTCAACACCAAATGGGTACTCAAAATCCATTTTTGTAACGAATGTCACCCAAAACCAATTTCTCAGCAACAACCAAATGATAAAAACATTGAAAACATTATTTTCAGCCCTAATACAGTTCAATAAAATCAACTAAATAATTATAGGGCATCCCTTAAGGAACCAACAAATGATTTATATGAAAAAACCCCAAATTTCACAAGAAATTAGCATTAAAAATTAATTTTCTTTATAATTGTCACTAAAACCAATTTTTTCAGAAACATTAAAATTAAATATACATTAAAATACCATAAACATAGAATCTAGAACACAAAGATTTTATACCAAAAGGAATCACCTACCAAAGTGATGAAAAACCTTGAATCACCATGCGAAAATCAAGTCGCACCACCACTGTACCAAGAGTGGCTTAGAAAAAACCTAAAACCACAAGAATTGACCATAAAAACCCAAGGTTAAACCCTAGGTTCGAAACCCTACCCCCTTTTCACTTGGTACTTCATGTAAATGAGAATAAAACCTAATCAAATAGAATGAAACCCTAAGCAATTTGAAAGAGGAATGAAATGGACTAACTTACTTGAGGTATCTTGAATAAATCTCTACAAAATACATGTAGATGAAATTTAAAACGGCAACAATTATGGGGTTGTTTGAATAAGAATGCAGAGGTCAGTTAGGAACTAGAATGGAGGAAATAGAGTAATAATTGAGAGAGTTATGATGGAAAAAACTTACCTCCTCAAATATGGACTATTTTAGAAACCATAATATTTTATGCACTAAATCGCGATGGATATATGATCTAAATAGAGGGTAAAGAATCCGGGAGTTCGGAGGGGTTAAATAGTCTTGGGTGAGGCTTGTAATCACTGAAAAATCCTTAAAATTGAATATGTTATTAAGGAAACAAAATTCATTTTTAAAACTGGAAATGAGTTTCTGGGTAGGCCCAATCCCTTAAATAAAAACCCAAATACACCTTTTTTATGGATTTTTAAAGGCTCCATATTGACATGGGGGTATTAATAGGTCAGGTGAGGCCAATTAAGAATTTGAATTGATGAAAAATGTTGAAACACAAATGAGTTATAAAAGAAACAAAATTTATTTTCAAAACAGGAATTGGGCTCACGGTTTGGCCCAATTAATGAAAACTCACCCATTCCTCCAAAAGAGCTTGGGAAACCCCCAAAACAAAGAATGAATGGAAAATAAATGTAAAATACCTTTTAAATATTTCATGTATGTGAAATTTTATCCTTCCTTTTTATTTTAATTATGATTTCAATTAAATTCTTACTATATTTAATCTTATATAAATATTTTATAATGATGAAATTATAAAAAAAATAAGTATTATGAAAGGAAAATGATTTGATATGAATTTTACTTACTTATAATTTTTCTATTTTTTACATTTTTTAGAGAGTTGAATGAAATTCCATCGCTTGATAAACTGTTTTACATTTGGTTTTGATAATCTATTCTGAAATTAATTTACAAGAAAACATTTTCATCTTTTGATCGTGTTTATTTATTGTTATTGGGTGGTAAATATGTTTTCATTCTATCATTCTTATAACCCTTTTGAATATTTTTAACTATTGAAAACTAAATATTATTTGAAAATTCAATTGTAAAATGAAATCTTCCTACAAAAGATTGAAAATTTTAGGTAATATATTGATTATTGTATGGAGAAAGGGTATCAAATTTAATATAATATAGAATTAATTTAAATACATCTTAAGTTTTCCATTATTTTTTTCATAAAAATTTATTATTGTAAATCAATAGTTAGCATACTCAATAAATTGGGAATTTTTATTTAATTTTCAATATTATTATTTATTTTAGTGTGGTTTATTGATTCTCCTCTCCTCATGGAATTATTCTAGTGATATTTTTTTATATTACTCTCTTGAATATTATTTCTTGGATAAAATATTGAGGAAAAGTTTACAAATTCAATTGACTCTAGTTATCCTGATTTTGATTAAACATTTCAATTCTATATTCATGTAGTCTATAAAGTAAACTCATAATCTGTGTATTATTTGTGTGGTGTTTGATATTTTTTACGAGTTTTTTAAAAATTCCATGTTTATATTTATTGTTTGAACTAATTCATCCGTTATTCTCTTGAGAATTTTATTTAAATAATTCATTTCAGTGATTAATTATGGAAAAATATTAAGTTGTGTGTGCATCAACCAAGAATAAAAAGTGATTTTTGACAGAATACATGGACGTATGAATCATGTATAATCAATTCAATTAAATAATTCCATATTTTAGGTAAAAATATTTCATTTTGAAGGTGTTATAAATTTTTTACATTAGCCTAAATGAATGAAATAAATACCATTTGAATGCAAGTTCATTATTTATAATAAAATCATTCAATTTTTAGTCAATTTACTATCATGGTGATTGTGTTAAACTAGTTTCATAAGTTAAGTAAACGTATCATGTGTGGGAGAGTTTTATATGATAAAAATTTAAGGGTTTTCCTGGTACCCTGTCATGTCATTTCTTGATAATTTTTAAATGAAAACAAACTATATTTTTTTTAAATATTTTTGATTCTTTAAATATAGTGAATATTTAATATTTTGGTGCTTAAATTGATTAAATTTTATGATTTTCAATGTTTATATATTTTATAAATGTTATATTGTATGGTTTTACGTAATATTAATTGAAATGTATTTGTTTGTAAAATTAATTGTATATTGGGCATTCAATTGAATTATGTGTCGTGAATTTTGTTTTTAAGGGAAAATATTTTATGGATTGAATTAATTGAATGTGATTTTTAAAAGATGTTTTTTATATAAAAAAATAAAAATATATATTTTAATCTTTATTTAAAATAGAATTTATAGAATTAAATGGTTGGTTAACATTTTCAATGATTTTTGATTTCAATGACTAGATTTTAATTAATGTTTTTAATCTATCTTATTAAAATGGGCTGATTGTTTATGTTAAATTATGTAAGAATAATTGGAATACTTGAGAACGAGTAATAATAGATAGTGTATAAACAGGTCATGTTTTTATCATGTTGTGAAATGGAATTTTTATTTTCTGGCACAAGATAAATATTTTGGAAACAATGTTAAAAATTATATCAATTTTCCTCACATTAGTTTTCTTAGGCAAATATGTTTAATGGATTCATTATGCCTAGTATAATAATAAATTAAATTTTGATAAAAATATGAAATATTAATTAATTTATTTGGTTTAATCATATAATATTCCTCATTTACTTATATAAATATTTTATCTTAGTGTATGAATAAATATCATTATTCCTACTTGGGTGATTTTAATCAAATTCTATGAATTTGATTTTTTTAGGACATGTTTGAGTTTTTCTATCTAAACTATTGTAGGTATAGGAGTAATCAAGAAATAGATTTGTGTATGGATATACTTCCCATTATGAGTGATATAAATCCTTCATCCTTTTATATCTTAAAGAATTAGGTACAAAAAATTTATTCTGGATACAAATGATAACATTTAGAGGAAGACCAATCTTTTATGGTCTCCCTACCATTTAGGAATCCCATAATATGTTAACATTAATCATCTACATGATACTATGGATGAATCAATTTAAAAATGGAGGGTGTAATATGAAAATTATCTTAAAAAATCACCGCATATTATTCCTTCATCTTAAGGGAAATTTTAGTAAAGTGACACAACAAACTCTATGACTAGTTGGAATATTTTTATGAATTTAATGGTAAATTCTTATATAGGGCCTCAATGAGTATGTTCCTATTTCTCAGAATATAGGAGAGTTTTAAATTATTTGTTTATAGTTATCACACCTATCACCTTTATTTGAGTTTCATGACTTTTTTAGGGAAAATATAACTCAAAATATAATGATTAGTGTAAACCATAAAATTATCATCAACAAGGAGATATCTTTAACATTTTTTAACATGTGTAACATTTATTACATAAAATTAATGGATTGGATAGTTCGTCTAATGTTGTCATAATTAATAAAAAATATAGGCTATAATATGGTCACCTTGAATGATAAAAAATCTTCAACCAATACTTGATGTATTACTATATAGTACATATCCCTCCCTAGGCTCAGTGAGAACAAATAGTTGGACAGATGTTGAACTATTATTCAACTCATCAAATGATTACCGACATTCAAGACATATTACAATTTAAATCATTTGTGAGAAAGGCCTAACTCATGTGATGGAAGATTAGAGAAATAATTTATGAACCATTAGTAGTGTCTCTCTATGACAAATAGACTTCAAATCTAACATATATTATTTTAACATCATAATAAATAATAGAAATAACATTTTTAAGTTCAAATGAAATATATTATTTTGATACGATATGTCTAAAGAACTTCACATCAAAAATACAGTAGTGATACTTTATAGTTTTTTCATAAGGATATGGTCTCAAATGTTACTCAGTACAACTGTTAGGTGATTCTCATGCACTTATCCCGATTTAGAATATACTAAAATATCATCCATGGAAACCATGATGAAGGAATCAAGGTACCAGTAGAATATCTTATTTGTAATGTCTATAAACGTAGTAGGATAATTATTCATTCCAGAAAACATCACCAGATATTCAAAATGACCCTGTTGTTTCTGAATCTTTCACCAGGGTGCGCACACCCATCTATGGAGGGAGCGCAGTTGTTGCCCTGCATTCCCTCTTTCCAAAGGTGGGCAGCATCCATCACCTATTCAGGGACGTTTTCCCTTTGATCGAAATGAGATGATGGGATGTCAGTTCCTCCTTCTGTGTATTCCTCCTCGGAACTCATCACCTAGTCTGGGTCTCCCTTATAGACTAATACGTTGTTTGTGAAACTCTTCCCAGTGTCATGTCTTCATGAATGCCAGTTAATTACACTGCTTCTTTCAGGACATTCCAAGGGGTCTGTTCAGGGAAGCAACCTTCAGTCAGGGGAGTAGTCACGTTGGACATCACTAGCGTGTCTGGACATTGGAACACTAGAGGATCTGGGTTTCTTCCCCTTATTATAGTGCTTCTAGAGGGCACATAAGCTCGAGGCATCCCACGTCGAAGGTAGGAAATTATATTCCATAAGCATGTATATGAGGTTTTCTTCAGCTTCCCATGTTTAACACAGGGTATGCCGTGAATTTAACATCTTTTAGAGATGAATCCGACTGATCGGAACACTGAATAGAGTAGATAATATGGGTGAAACCCATGGAGGAAACACTGATGTTAAGGATAACACGTGGTTAGTTACCCGATTTCTACTAGGAGCATTGAAGAGATGAATTGGCATGATCTCACTGGGATGTGGCGGCCCAGGTATGTGTCCAGATGGATAATGCATGGTTAAGTGAATGGATGGATAATGAGATGGATTTTACTAAAGGGAGATAGTGATGTTGGGTTTGAGTCTCAAAGAGACCTCCTACGTATCCATGTGGTAGGGATTCAATGTCCACGTAGTTCAGGATGGGGAGTATAGAATCGAGGTGTGTGCAGAGGACAACAACTCGATTATATAATATCGATTATATGTGGTTTTCAGACCAAGTTTGGTCTTATTCCACTTGTATGGACCAGCGATATTGGTCCCAATAGCAGGGATGACAGCAGCTTACCGCTGGGTTTGGGTTGACAATGGCTTACTGCTGAATGGTGTTCACAACGACTTACCATTGGATGCAGGCACAACAACTTATCACTGGATGGGGTCAAAATGGATTACTGCTGGATGGGGTCACAACAGCTTACCGCTAGATAGGGTTACAACGACTTACCATTGGATAGGGTCACAATAGCTTACTGCTGGATAGGGTCACAACGACTTACTGCTGGATAGGGACACAACAACTTACGTTGGATAGGGTCACAATGGCTCTCCACTGGATGGGGTCACAACAGCTTACCGCTGGATAAGGTCACAACAGACTACCGCTGGATAGGGTAACAAAGACTTAGCACTGGATATGGTAACAATGGATTACCACTAGATAGGGTCACAATGGCTTACCGATGGATAGGGTCACAATGACTTACCATTGGATCGGGTCACGACAACTTTCTGCTGGATGGGGTCACAACGGCTTACCACTAGGTAGGGTCACAAAGGATTACCGCTAGATAGGATTACAACGGCGTTCTGCTGGATGGGGTCGAATCTCATGGAGGCTTCTTACGTACCTTTTCTAGGAGATAAGGATCAGAGCCCACATATTTCGGGATGGTGGATACATTTTAACGTCATACAGGATGAAAAGGGGGGATGCAATTTAATTTCATGTGGGATGAAGGTGGTCTGACTTGAAGGGGGTTGGAACCAATGGTGGTTGGGCTTGAACCTTAGGGAGGCTTCCTACGTACCTTTGCTTGGAACGGATCAAAGTCCAGGTAGTTTATAATGGAGTGGGAACCAAAGTGAAGATGGTCGGGACCAATGGGTGTTGGGATTGAACCTCGGGGAGGCTTCCAACGTACCATGCCTTGGCAAGGAGAAAAGTCTACATAGTTTGGAATAGAGTGGGAATTGATGTGAAGATGGTTGGGACAAATGGGTGTTGGGCTTGAACCACATGGAGGATTCCTACGTACCTTTCCTTGGAAAGGATCAAAGTCCACATAGTTTGGAATAGAGTGGGAACTAACATAAAGATGGTTAGGACCAATGGGTGTTGTGCTTGAACCTCATGGAGTCTTCCTACATACCTTGCCTTGGCAAGAATCAAAGTCCATGTAGTTTGGAATGGAGTGGGAACCGACATGAAGATGTTCAGGAGCAATGGGTGTCAGGCTTGAAACTTAGGGAGGCTCCCTACGTACCTTTCCTTAGCAAGGATCAAAGTCCACGTAGTTCAGAATTGAGTGGGAACCGACATGAAGATGGTCGGGACTAATGGGTGTTGGGATTGAACCTCAGGGAGGCTTCCTACATACCTTACCTTGGCAAGGATCAAAGTCCACGTAGTTTGGAATAGAGTGGGAACCACGTGAAGATGGTCGGGACCAATGGGTGTTAGGCTTGAACCTCAGGGAGGCTTCCTACAAACCTTGACATGGAATAAATCAAAGTCCACGTAGTTAAGAATGGGTGTGGGGCTTACACTCTAGGCTTCCCAGAGAGAATGTCATGGTCGGTGATTACTCTAGGCCCATGTGAGTCATGGTTTGTGTGAGAAATAAGAGGCGGAAAAGGCCTGATGATCACGTAATGGATGGTGCATCTGTGGGAAGTGGAATGGGGAGATTACGTGTGTTTAGCTGCCCTAAGAGGAAACAGAAGCTTCCGCATGGTCAGAAGCCTGAGGAGACAGAGATTGGGACTTACTCTAGAGTGGAGGACTGGGTGGTGACAAAGCCCAAAGGGATAGGGATTTGGCATCGAAGAAAAGAGGGCTCCAGTGCCCATCCCCCCTCTTTAGTCCTTGGCACGTAGGATGAGAAGAGGATTAGGGATGCTACCTCCTGCAAGATAACATAAAGGCTTACACCAAGGTGGTTTCCCTTTCCCTGAGGACAGATGTCGCTCTGATAAAGAGGATCTCATTCCATGTGAGGAATGATTTCAGTCACATGGAGACCAGTGGGGGTGCATAATGTCCAAGGTGGGGAACCCCGCGTACGATGTACAGGGTGAGGTCACAGATTAACATCATGTGCTCAGAACAATGGAGCTTGGCAGTTTAATGTTCTGCAGCTCGGACGATATAGGTTCTCTCCACACCCTTATGACTTACAAAACTGATACCCACCCACACTTGGGGAAGGGTAGGCTTCAGAAATTCTGTGGCGAGTGGGTGTTATATAGTGATCCATTGAAGGGTCCATGTTAGAGTGGATATGTGAAGAAGAAATAGTCGTTAGCCTACCTATGCAAAGAAGCATGAGGTGAAGCAACACAACAGGAAGCACCACCCAAGGGACTTTGAAGTTACTTCATGAAAACCAAGAAGGTCACACAGAAAAAGGAGTTGTAGAGAAAAGGGGCTCATAAGTAGAAGCCTCATGAGGCGTTGATGCTTCATATAGTAGAGGGTATTTACGAAGGGGTATGCTTCACAAAGTAAAGTGGCCTAGCCCAGGCGTAGGGTATAGGTGCATATGGAAAGTGCTTCGTGAAGTGGAAAGGTCCTCGTGGAGCAGTACTTCGTGAAGCATGGGTGCCTTGTGAAGCATAGCATTGTGAAATAATGTACTTCACGAAGCACAGTGACCCTTCCTTAGCATATGGGTCATGTGTGCAAGAAGGGTGTGTTGCGAAGCATAAGTGATCTGTGAAGACCCGAGTCCCCTTGGGGATCCAATTCTTTCGCAAAGTCCTGTGGGCTCCGCGAAGGGAATCCCTCCATGAAGAGGGGATGAATTTAAGAAAAAGGGAGGCACTTCGTGATGCAAAAGTACCTTGAGAAACTCATGGTTTGCAGATCATAAATTGCTTCATGATTTTAGAGCTACGAAGGAGAAAGGTCAGATGATCCATCCTTTGGGCTCGAGGGGATCCCAATATTTATAGGCACGAGGTGCCATGAAGCAGAGCTTGCTCGACGTGAAGCCATGTGGCATTTGTCGTTACCATAGGGCCTACCACCTCCTTGCTCCATGGTGGCTTCGCAAACATCAAAGGGGGTTCACAGAGGCTCCCGCCTCCTTGCTCCACAGCGGGTTCACGAATGTCAAATGGGTTCGTGAAGCCTCCCGCCTCCTTGCTTTGCGGTGGGTTCGCTTATGTCAAATGGGTTGGCAGTGTGTCCTACCTCCTTGCTCTATGGTGGGTTCACAAACATCAAATGGGTTTGTGGAGCCTCCCGCCTCCTTGCTCCATTGTGGGTTCGTGGAGGGGAAGCTTGGTGCCGGCCACGGTGCTACGGGGCTCTGCGAACAAGCTTCATGGGACAGTACCTAAGGGTTTCTCTTTGTTCTTATTCTTCCCAAATTTTTGTTCCAACAAATGCCCCCCTCATACATGGAGCCAAGGAGAAATAGAGGGTTAAAGTATTAGGGTCAATCACCAAAATCCCTCAGTCAATTGCAAAGCTGACTCGTGAAGGAGCCTCACAAAGAGGAGAGGCGATGGGCAGGCCGAGCATGCTGCGAAGCTCACCGCGGTTAGACGCACCGCAAAGTACCAAGGGTCCTCACCTATAAATAGGCGAGCTGAACTCTATTTCTTATTTTCTCTTCTCCGAGTTTTTGGAATTTATCACTCTCAATTCACGAAGCTCCACGTACTCTGTGATTGCTCTCCGCGAATCGGGCCTTCTGCTTCGCAGCGCACAACGAGACTTTGACTCTGCGACGATGCACTCTACGGCTTGCATCTGAACGTCGGTGCAAGGATTTGTGATTTGGTTGTTGGGATCGAGCTCCACAAATAGACTCCGCAAACAAGCTCTATGAAAGGGCTTCCTGAAAAGTGGCCAAATCTTAAAAATAGAATGGCTCACCAAGAGGATACTAGGGTGTACTTGCGGACGCAGCCTGAAGGGAGGAGATGGTGAATAGATTGGGTATAGGGGTGTTGGTACAGAGCCACTTTGACCATGATTTGTTGGTGAAGCTACTGTTAGAAAGACAAATGAATTATCCACTATGTAAGAGGATTCCTCTATATGGATTTGGGCTTAGGGATGATATATTCATCCCGGAAGAAAGTAGGGACGAGCCATCTTACTAGTTTAGAAGCACTCCGTGCCAGTGCCAGTGATTCAGGGTGGCTGATGGCCATTCACGGGAGGAAATCACGCCTATCAATGCTGACTGCCTGTACAATCACTTGAAAAATGTTCATGGGAAGGAATTACAGCTGGAGACATCCCCCCTCTATACTAAACGATCTTGAAGGCATCCCTAAGGAACCCGGGGAATGGATGGTCCGATGAGTGGGATCTATTCCAGGGAGACAACTTCATAGATGACTGGGCCTGGACCTACTAGGTAGGTGCCTCGTGTGAATATTTCGGTGCAGATCTGAGAAGAGTGAGCCTGCATGTGGCAACATGGGCTTCCCAATTCCATATCAATCAACTGAAGTAGCTGATGCTGGAGTTGTTGAGCAGGTTTTCATCGAGGACCACTACCTTCCACTTACCCCACTGGAAGGTTGGCATAATTTTATGTGATGTGCATCAGATCTAAGGGGTCCCGATACTGGGGTAAATGTATGATGAATTCCTCCCCATTATGGGTGCGTGGGAGGATTAAAAGAAAATTCCACCACTGGAGATGGAGTTGATGGAGCTTGTGCCGGGACAGGACAAGGAAGTAGTTAGGGATGTCCATTTCAGGTGATGGTTTAAGAAGTTCATGGTATTCCTGGAAGATAGGACGTTTCTGGGGAGGCCTCGAACTTTCCCAAAGGGGTATCAAAGAGGCAAGGAACACTCGTACTGTCAGCTCTTGGAGGATATCCAGTGGAAGACATGGTGACTCAGCGTAAGTACTGAGCGACAATCGGTAGTCAGGTTGGATGAAATCATTGAAGCTCTCATATGTGGTTGGATCCTACCAGTGAGGGATACAAACATGGGCATGAGACCAAGAACATTTATCATGGCATCTGTGTTAGTGAAAGGTGGGCGGGTCAGCCTCGGGATCCCCATGCTCTCCAAGCTGTACAAGATACTGTGACATATCAGCGAGGGGAAGAGGACACAAAGGACATGAGGGCCATTCCACCTCTTGTATGGGTGGATAGCGGTACACGTCAAGGGGGGTCTATGAATATACGAACCCCATCTCCCCTCCAGAATTGAACTTCCACCCATCCATCCTGAATGCCGCAGGGATATTTCCGACTAAGATGACTGTACTGGTAGTACTGAACTATGTCTTGAAGGTAGAAGAATTCAACTTTCATCTGTTCCTACTGCCAACAGGTGCTTTCACTGATGATGGACAATGAATGGAAGAGCAATGGTCATATCTTCTTGCCTTTCAAGGTGGATTCCTAGTGGAAAGAGTTGATCGTGAGCCCATCTGTGAGTCATACACCCCACACCAATTCGCCAGGAAATTTTGGTGATGCAGTGACTGAACCCACAGGTATATTTAGAGGTGTTCCATGAAGAACATATATGTGTGATGATGTATATGTGGCTCATGTTCACACAGGAAGTTGATAAGATGTGGAACGAGCTGGCTTCACCCACCGCCATCTTAGGGTTGGTGAAAGAGTACGCCAAAAGCTGGGAGGCGGCCTACCCAGGGGAGATGCTGAAGCAACCAACTGTTAGGGCCAGTGATGGTGTGCCTCCCCAACCTCAAGACCAGGGCTGGAAGGTGACAAGGAAATCCCACGGTGGCGGGGCTACTGTGGCGGCAAGCCCCGAACTGGTTGAGGGGGAGGCAGTGGCAGCAGATCCAGCAATGGCAGCAGATCCAGCAATGGCAGCAGACCCGGTGGTCCCTGAAGAATAGATTTATCCAGAGGGGAGTCCACCAAGAAGATTCTGTAGAATATCCGTTGAGGCTCTAGGGAAGAGGCTGCGCCACATAGACATGCTATATAATGCTGTCTTCCCAGAGGCCTAGGACATCTGAGAAGTCAACATGAAATTCCTCAGCCCTTCTGAGATGTGGCCACACTTGAACCATATCGGGATGGATTTTCTAGGGATAAGCCCTATCAGGACCAGCTTTGCGGCGTCCCAAGTGGAAGTAGTGTAATACCTAGCAGAGCTGCAAGACTTCGTGCACTCCCGGGGTGCCCTGTGTCCAATGAATGATTAGGTAAAGGTGTTCTTAGATCTAACGACCCATCCGTAGTTGTCACCTGCTGAACTAAAAGAGCACTTCCCAATATTATAAGAATTGGACGAGTCCTCCTAGGGCGAGGATGCTGGTAGAGGGAGACCATTGGAAGAGGGCAAAGTTTTTGATTCAAACCCAATGATTGAAGAGTTTGCAAAGGATCATGAGGTAAAATTTTGAGTCCCTTCACTGAGATCTACTTCCAGGCTACCTTGGACCCCTTACCAATGTTTAAACTGTGCAAGATATCCTCATACATAGAACCAATTCTCGCCCCTCAACAGATACAGATGCGGGACCTTCAGGATCTATGCCTGCGGCTACATCGATTACCGCGTTCAGTGGGGCCAGGACACCTGAGGTGGCTCCACTAGAGCTTCCAAACCTTCCAAAAATATAAGGAGGACCACGACTCGGGGTCTCAATGGTAAAAACTCAGGAACAAGACTGAGAATTAGATCTCTGTAAGTCTCCTTTTCAAAATTAATGACTGCCACCTATCGATCGGATTAAATTACATCCACGCACTTCTTGGTATGAATAGTTATTCAAATGGTGTGGGATGCATTAGCGAGGTTGGTTGGTAACTCTGGATGTGCTTTTCCCAGGGGGATGCCGGTGGTTGTGGAGGCAGATATCCAGACTGACCAAGCGGCGATGCTCCCGATCATTTATGTGACTATTAGCAGAGATGGGCCTATAGTTATTGATGTGGGATATGACGATGAAGATCTATTGGCCAACGAAGGTTCTTCCATACCCGATCAGACACCATATTCAGACCCTACTGAAGAATTCTTGGGGTGTTCCCTGTGTATGAGCCTGCCAACCACACGGACTGGGATGAAATAGCCACTGATGGAGAGGATAACAAGATAATACATCGTCGGTCATCGAAGCGGATCAAGCACTTCATCGGTGACACCCCTCAAGCACAATGGACAGACCAAATGGAGAGAGTTCATTCATGACTACATGATATGTGTGCTGGGGGGGGGGGTAATTGCCGAATGTCCCCACATGCTCATCTGAGATCTCATGGTGGAGAAGATTTAGAAGTATGACTGTGACCTTAGTGTGTGTTGGTAGCAGAGGAAAGAGGTGAACATCAAGAGGCTCCAGGAGGCTAAAAACAAGATTCAGTGGCTGCACATATGGGTAGATGAAAATTTTGCTTCCCTCAATGTAGATTCGGAGATTATATCGGAGTTGAGGGCCCAAGTGGTAGAGGCCAAAGAGCACATGGGGAAAGCCTTTGAGGAGATTACCGTTATCCGAACTAACGAGGAGCGAGACCGGATCGTAGCGGAAAAACTCCACCCCCTCGTCGTTGAAGAGGAGTAGGAAATGAACAGGTGACATTGAGTCCTAGACACCAAAATATAAAGGGTGGAGGAGCTGCAATGTTCTTTTTAAAGGGTCAACCCATCCATGGGAGGGGTCGATCATCGAGTATTGTGATGCATGCTACTTTTGAACACAATTTCATGATTTGACTATTTTTGCTAGATGCATGCATGAGTTCTATTATTCATTTGGTTTATTGAATTTTTCTTATATTCATGTAACATCTAGCGATCAGTCCCTAAGCTCACATGGGTCGGGCCCAATGCGAGAAATAAGGGATGACCACCTTATCATTCCACCTGAATACAAGAGTTCAAACCATGATCCAGGCATATGGGGATTGATCAAAAAATCCATATTTCTGAGAAGAAATGGAGAGGCCCAACTGGAGGATAAAGCTCTCAGGACAGTCGAATCATCACTTTCCCAGTGTGCGCTAGTGCACGAGCGGGGTAACACTAGGGGCGTTGGAATTAATCCAAACATAGAGGATTGGAAGGTGTAAATCACGATACCCAAAATTCAGAACACTATAGGGATGTCATGACAATGAAGAATAAATGTTGACCATGTTTGCAACAGAATATCCTTATTGCGTTAGTCTGAAATGGGGATAACAAATGATGGTCAGCCACTGACCATGTTCGAAACACGGGGCTTGACTCAAAATGTCATCCATTAGTATTCCAGAACATTGGCTCAAGATAATAGGAGAGCCATAGGCCAAGAATCCATACTATTAGGGGGTTTCTTTAGATTTTAAAGAGGAAAAGGGTCTGAATAAAGAGCACACAAAGTTTGGAGTGTAGTGTGATGGGTTGTTCGAATGGAGTCCAACACTCTTGAAAATATTCCACTATGGTGAAGGAAAATTAGGTGGGCACATCGGTCTGATCAGGGATCATACCTACTTCTGAACATGACCTCCCTGGTAAGGACCTAGAATGTCAAATATTTTTAAATCATACAGTGAGGATGGTGCACATAGTTTAAAGGTCATAATTCCTGGACCAAGATCGGGGCTGAGGGGCCAAAAGGGTTAATGACCCTAGGGCTAGGACCAAGAAAAAAGGCCTTGGAGTCTCTCTATATCCCATAAGGATGAGAATCAAGCCATACATAGTTCTTGAAGCACAGCGTGGTCAGAGATCGACGTTGTTAGGGAGAATCCTCTCTAGAGAGGAAACTGACGCATCCCATGATTAACATTGGGCATCCTAAACTTGTTCAGGGTATAACCATAGTTTAATGTCATGAATTGAATAAATGGATACCTAGGAAGGAAATGTGTGGTGCGGTGCATACCCTGACATGAATGAGGACCATAAGAGCCCACACCACACCACACGCTCTTGAGAGAATCCCTAGGGCGAGGACTGAATGTGAAAACTAGGCTGGGCCCAAGACGGGTTGTCTGGGCATTCTTACGTATCCCATGAGGATGGGAATCAAGCCATATGTATTTATGAGATTGTAGTTTAACGTCATACAGGACGAAGAAAGGCATGTGTGTCATTGTTGCACCAGTACACATCCTACCAGAACTATTAAGCCCACATTAGTCATGCTCGATGTGGTAAACAAGGAGTAGTGATGGGACTTCCCTAGAATAAAAAGGCACATGTCAGGGGTGATGGGACGCTAGGTGAATGATGTCCCAATGATGCTAACCTGACTATATAGCATTCCTAGATGCGTGAAAGGGTAAATCTGAGTATGTTGGAATTCCACTTGGACATAAGGAAGTGGAAATATGTGAATCATGATGCTCGAGATCTAGACCACAATGATGGTGGCGTGATGATAGGGGATAACTATTGACCATGTTCGAAACATAGTATCTCTTTCGCATTAGCCTTGAATGGGGATAGACAAATGAGGGTCGACCACTAACCATGTTTGAAACACGAGATCTGTCATGAATGTCGTTTGAGGTCCTCAGGGATGTTGGCCCAAGACGGTAGGTATGCCAGTGTGGCATGAGACCAGGCCATAAAGGGGGTAACTTCAGACATAAAAGAGGATGAGGATCCAAATGACGGGCTCACGATGCATGGACATGGAATAAGGGAATGTCCTTGTGAAAATTACATTATTCAGGTGCTACCACAACACATCTGAGTATGACAACAAGATGTATCAGATAGAAGGAGTTGAGCCCCCCTCCAAGGAAAAGGGTCCTAAGGTTTCATGCTTCCCAAATTAATGTTTGTAGGATAGGCCATTAAGGGGAGATTGATTTAATGGATTGCAGCACAGGGCGGTGAAGTAGCCAAACCCAACACATAGTTCTTATAGGGAGATATTATTTTAGGGTCATAGAACTCGAACAAGGTTGGGAAAAGACATGGGGGCACATGGTATGACTATTGAAAAACCTGACGTGAATGAGAACCCATGAGGTACTCGCCACAACATATGTTCCCAAAAGGGGTTGGGCCTAGGGGCTGAATGAGAGAGAACAATATTTCAGATTCTTAGGGATGGACCCAAGGAAAATATTTCTTGGAATTCCTACGTATCCCATGAGGATGTGAATCAAGATGTATGTAGTTCTAGAATATGCCATGGAGTTTAACGTCTTACGGCAAGGACGCGGAGTGATCTTAGTTTATGGTCATAGAACTCGAACCAGATATGGTAGGGAATGCGAGAGACACATGTCGAGGTAATTATGAAACCCGACGTGAATGAGGACCTGGAGTATAGATTACTATATGTTCCTTGGGGAGTTTTTAGGTTGAGGGACTAAAAACAAATGTTAGGTTGGACCCGAGGAAAAGTGCACGAGAATTACTACATATCCCATGAGAACAAGAATCAATCCACACATAGTTATAGGGATGCCATGATAAGATACCAGTGCCATAGATAATAAGGTTGTGTGGGTCTATCCCTTTCACCAAAAGAAGTTTCATTTGATAGATCTTGTTTTTCCTTTAGGATGCACTCATGTTGTTTTTTTGTGAAGCGATGGAACTAGGATAGAAAGTACAGACATCGCCACAATAATCAAGCTATGTGCAGGTATTGAAAAATGGTATGGTCTGTTACTGATAACAATCATGATTTACCCTCGAGTGAGGACACCACGACAAAGTTCTGTTTTTTGTCGTGCAGTCGGGATGATAATGTCACAATTTAGAGTCATGTGATGGGACCAACCATGCACTTTAACATCGTACAGTATACATGTAACAATTTAAAGTCATGTGGGAATAGACAGTATAGTTTAAATTCATATGGATTAGATATATACCTGAAAGATGAGGTTCAAAAGGGAATGATCACGGTGTGTTAAATCATACCCGATGTGAATGGGGACATAATTTTATATCACATCGGGCACAATTCCAATAAAGAAACCTCGGGATGAGGGGGCCAGAAAAGGTTAGAGAATATGGGGTAGGGGATATGATCTCTCAGTTGAGCTAGACACAAAGAAGAGATGTCTAGGCATTCTTACGTATCCCATGAGGATGAGAATCAAGCCATGCGTAGTTCTAGAAAGTGCAGTTTAACGTCATGCAGGACAAAGGACATGAGGTAGGGGGGACTAGCTCCTTGAAGTGTAGTATGTGATGTAATAATTGTAAACCCAACGTGAACAAAGGCATAAGTCAATACATGCCAAATCACACCGTCCTATAAGATCTGGGGCCTAAAAGGTAGAATAGAAGAGATAAATTAATATAACTCAAGATGGACCCAAAGACAAGATGTTTGGGCGTTCCTACGTATCACATGGGAATGGGAATCAAGTTGTACGTGGTTTTAAAAGAGATATTAGTTTAAGGTATTACAGCTCGGACCATGGAGAATTAGAATCCATCCAAGTTACCACAGAACTCAATCCAATTCCTAAGACCACGTGAGTCAAACTCGGTGTGGTAAATAAGGGCGGAAGAGTTTATTGCAATACCTATAATACATGCAAAAGGGAAGTCGGTGCAGAGCCCCGAATGACGCCTTACCGTGGCTTTGTCCTCCTAACGTGCAAATGCACACCGAGGGATAGTACTGGGAGGGTTGAAATTACACTTGGACACAATGGCGTGGAAAATGATGTGAATCATGTAATCATCATTTAAGGCATGAAGGGGTTGGCATGAAGATGGAGGATAACAATTGACCTTGTTCGAAACAAAGTATCCATATCATGTGACCTGAAATGGGAACAACAAATGAGTGTCAACTACTAACCATTTTCACAACGTGGGACTTGTATCGATTTGTTATCTGAGACCCTTGAGGATGTTGGCCCATAATGTTAGTAGAACCCTTAGTCCTAGCATCCATGCCATTTGGTGGTCCCTTCAGATGTGAAAGATAATGGAAGCCCAATTGAAGGGGAACACGAAGCCTAAAAAGTAGGTGAAAGCATGTCCAGGAAGAACCCGACACTCCAAGCTCTAACCTAGAGTACTCCTAGGCACATTGGTGAATCACTGAAGTGGGCAGAAGGATCCAACATAAGGGCAGCTGACTCAAAGATATGAGAGTAGGGAAATTGAGCGAAGGCCACTCAGGAGAGAGAGGTATGTGGTGTGGTTGTTATAAACCTAGCGTGAATGAGAACATAAGCCCATACCATACCATATACCCATTTCCTGGGAAAAAGCAGTCCAAGGGGCCAATAAGATAGGGAGGTTTCTAAGAGATGGGGCTAGACCCAAAGACTAGACGTTTGGGCTGTCCTATGTATCCCATGAGGATGTGAATCAAGCCACACGTAGTTCTAGAGAAAATGATGATTTAAATAAGGGAAAGATACCCAAACGTGGGGCGTGTATGGAACCAAAAGTAACCCAAAGTAAATGAGGACATAATCCCACACCGCACCATATAATCCTAAGCGAGAACTCGGGTGAGGGGAACGAGGCTGGGCCATAGACATAATGTCACAGTCAGCCTGCAGTTTAACGTCTTGCAGTAAGGAAGATGGTGATCTATGTTTAAGGTCATAGATCTCATACCAGAGATTCCTAGTTTAATATCATATGCATGGTACATAGAGGGAAAATCATCGTGCCTATGGAAGACCACATAGTGGAAATGATGATAGAGGACAACTATTTATCAGGTTCACAACACAGTATCCACCCTTGTGTGACTGGAGTTTGGAGAAAACAATTGAGCATCGACCATTGAAAATATTCGCAACACGGGACTTGTATCAATTTTCCACCTTAAATCCTCGAGGACGTTAGCATGTAATGGTAGGAGAGCCCATGGGTCGATCATCCATGCCATACAGGGGTCGTTTTAGATACAGAAGGCGATAGAAACCCAAATGATGGGGCTCGTGATGCATGGAAGGTCTGGTGATTGCAGGACAGATGATAAATGAAGGGAGGGATGTCTTGATGGGATATGTGTGGCATGGAAAAAATAGCACGACGTGAATAAGGATGTGAGTCCATACCACACCGTATAATCCCAAATGAGAACTCGGGCTAGGGGGGCGAAGGGATCAAAGGACCTGAGGCCGAGTGCCCTGACCAACTATAGCCGTATAACCTCTCATGCAGGAATTTCCTCATCATAGCTCCTAAGCCCATGTGAGGAGTACTTGGTGTGGGAAACAAGGAGCAGGACTAGGTTTTCCCCATCACATAAGGGTCTAACATCTAGAATTACACTCCTTCTCGAGGAAGACCGAGGTTTGAAGAGACGGTGGGGTAAAATGAACCATTACACTCCTTGTTTGGTACATATGGGGGTGGTGAAAACAACAAAGGATAGTTGTTTACCAGGTTTGAAGAACAACATCCACATCATGTAATATAGTACGGTCATTATGAACTCGATGTGAATGAGGGAAAAAGCCTGCGCCACACCATGTGTTTTGTCCCAATGAGAGGTCTTGAAGTTTGGGGTTAGGCCTATGGATGAAATGTCCGGGTGGTCCTACATATCCCGTGATGATGGGAATCAAGCCATACATAGTTCTGAAAGGGCCGTGTAGTTTAACGTCAGGCAGTAAGGACGTGGGAGGATTAGAAGAATGAGGAGGGGCACATAGAGAGACCTTTGTTATATTTCCTTGAGTGGGGCCAAAAAGCTTAGGCTGCATCATATGAGATCCTCCAAGGGATCTACACCAGGAGGGGTAGCCAAATGAGAAGAGCATGGGGATGGATTTAGGACGAGGCGTCCGATCGTTCCTACATATCCCATGAGGATGGGAATCAATCCATACATAGTTCCAAAAGGTGCAGTTTAATGTCTTACAGGATGATGCACAATTTAATTTCATGGGGGACATTTCACCTTTTAAGGTCATGTAAGACCGAATAGTTTAAGGTCATGTAGGACCGGATAGTTTGAGATCATGTAGGACCCTGATGCAGTTTAGGGTCATGCGGGACCATTACGCAGTTTGGGGTTGTGCAGGACCATACAATTTAAGGCCATGTAGGACCGGGGGGATCAAGCAGTGTATTGATTGAGGAACATGGCATTGGTGGGAGGAGTTATATGCTCACTATCCATGGTAACCAGTGAGTACGCACCATTGGAGTAAACCTTGTGAATGATGTAAGGTCCTTCCCATTTGGGCTCTAACTTGGGTGGTTTCCTACCAGGTATTATTGGTGCCCTCAGGGCCAACACCAAGTCACCTTGCAAGAAAGAGAAGAGGTGAACTTTCTTGTTGAAAGATCTAGATATTTTTTTCTGATGCCTTTCTTGATAGTGCGGGGAATGAAGCATGTTCTTGTCAAGTGCTTCCAACTCAGCCAGACAGATTTTAGCTAATTTATCTGGCACTTTCTGATCATAGATAGTTGTGCGTAGTGAGGGAAATTGAACCTCGATGGGTAGGTCTGCCTCCGTTCTGTCCACCAAGGAATATGGGGTCACCTGGGTGGAATTACAAGTCATCGTCTAATAAACCCGGAGGGCATTGGGAAGCCTGTCCAGCCAACTCTTCTTATTCTGACCAACTATTTTCTACATAATGTTAGAGCAGGTTTTGTTGAACGCCTCGATCTGTCCATTTTATTACGCTTGATAGTAGGAGGTATGGTTAGAACGGATGTTGCACTTAGTGTACAATATCTTCAGCTCCGATTCTTAGAAGTTCGTGATATTATCGATGAGGATGGTGTGGGGGACTCCAAATTAGTAGATGATGTTGGATCTCACAAAGTCAATGATGGAACGAGCCTTGACCACTTTGAGTGGAACTGCCTCTGTCCACTTGGAGAAGAAATCTGTATTAGTCAGGATGAATCTGCACTAGCGAGCTGTCGCCAGTGGATATGGTCCCACGACATCAAGTCCCCATAATGTGAATGGACAAGAGTACTTGGTGGAGTGGATAGGCTCTAGAAGCCAATGAATTAAGTTAGCATGAATATGGAATGCATGGAACCTTTTGGAGAACTCGATGCATTCATGGAACCTGGAGGGAAAAAATACCCCAGTCTCTAGATCTGGTGAGATTGCTTCGACCAAGTATTATAAGCCTCACATGAATTATCATGAAAATCCTACATGACCTAGGAAATCTCATCTCTTTGAATACATAAGATGAGGACCCATCAAACCTACACTTGTAAAGGATCTGCTCATGACCCGGGCCGTCCTGGAGGGTGAACTGTAACGCACAACATCGGATTCGCTCACGCTCAGCCCGATCTATCAAGAGATTACCATTTTGGAGGTACTCGAAAAAGGAGGTTCTCCAATCTAGAATCACTTAAATCACTACATCGGGGGGACCTGGGGGTCCTGACGTGGAGGAGCCGATGGTAAGGTGGATTACCTGCAGGCTGTCATCGTCACCTGGAGTGACTGGAAAAATGACTCTTCTGTGTGCCATGTGGATAATCATGTCATTCTGTTCAGGCTCTGCAAGTGATGTAGCTAGGGAGACCATTGCATCATCTTGACCATTCTGAGATCGAGGGACATGAGTAACTTCTGGACGAGATGGGAATTGGGCCATTAGCTGGAGAGTGCATTCCAACAATGGTACGAGATCTGGATTTCGGACGACATGGTCACTGTTGATCTTCTTGATGACCAGTTTGGAGTCCCCTTTCACATAAAAATGGGAAACGTCTATATCGAGGGCTAGCTCGAGGACAATGATGAGAGCTTGATACTCTACCTCATTGTTGGTATAGCCTTCTGAAAATAGGAATGAGTTTAGCAGAATAGCTTGTGTTGGGGTAATGAAGATGATACCCAGACCTAGTCAGTTGAGCTTGGGGTCATTGAGCCTTCTGCTAGTGGGGATTCAGGAAGCAACATTGAAGTGATTTTTACAACATGGGATAGCTTGGTCTAATGAGAGGATTTCCTCATCAGGAAAATCAAGGTCCAGGGATTGGTCCGCAGATGTTGGATGGGCAGCAAGCAAGTTTGCCAACGCTTTCCCCTTAATAGCCTTCTAGGGGAAAAACCTGATGTCACACTGTTGGAGAATCACTACCCATTGGGCTAGAAGGCCTGTCAACATGGGGTGTTTCAGGATGTATTTCATCGAATCTACTCGGGACACCATCTGTACCTTGTGATGTTGTAAGTAATGTCACAACTTCTGTATAATGAATACAAGCGCAAGGCATCTCTTCTCGATAAGGGAGCATCAAGTCTCGGTATCAAGGAGCATGCAACTGAAGTAGTATAGGCTATTCTCCATTCCCTCGTTATTCTTCTGGGTGAGAAGGGAATCAAGAGATTTATTCAGGGTGGTCACATAAAGGACAAGTGGATTTTCGGAGATGGGTGGCACTAAGACCAGAGGCTGGAGAAGATACTGCTTGATTTCCATGAAAAAAATATGAAACTCTTCGTCCCACTCATAGAGAGTGCCTTTCTTCATGATCTGAGAAAATGGATTACACTTACCGACCAAATTCACAATGAATCGGCGTATATAGGCTAAGTGGACTTAGAAGACTTGAATCTCCCAAATGATGCTCAGAGGAGACATATGGTTAAGGGCCTTGATCTTCTCTGGGTCGATCTCAATGCCCCTGTATCTGATAACAAAGCCATGAAACATTCCAGAGGTGACCCCGAAGGCACAAATCAATGGGTTCATATTTAGGTTATGAGAATGGAGGAATCCAAACACTTTCTCAAGGACTTTGAGATGGTCCTAATGCTGGAGAGATTTGACCACCAGGTTATCTACGTATAATTTTACCAATGTTCCGAGGATTGACTTAAATATGCGATGCCTAGCCTGCTGATATGTGGCACCTGCATTCTTTAAACCTCATGGTATGGCGTGGTAACATAAAGTACCTTTCGGTTCCCTAAAGGCTATAGACTCCTCATCCTCGGGGGCCATTCAAATCTGGTTATACCTGGAGTACCCATCCATGAAAGATAGGACATGAAACCTAGATGTAGCGTCAATCAACATTTCCCTCACAGAAAGGGAAAAATCATCCTTCGAACCGTGACGATTGAGATCCCGGAAGTCGATGAAAACTCTGATAAGTCCGTTATTCATTCTTATTATCACAATTTGGTCCAACCACTTGAGGTACTGGACCTCCTTAACGAAATTGGCTCTGATGACCTTATCAACTTCTACATCAACCATGGAACCATGAGAAGAGTGCATCTTTCTGGAAGGCTGCTTGAACCCGCGATGATTTGTCGGGAGACCTAGGCGGTGGACGACTACCTAAAGATGTAGTCTTAGAATCTCATCATAACTCTAGGATAAAACATCATTGTGTTGTTTAAGGATGTCTATGTACTTCTATTTCTCCTCGAGGGGCATGACGACACTGATCAATGTGGGTTTTAGGTCTGCCTCGCTACTGAGGTTCACCTATACCATGTCGTCATCTGTGGTGGAAATTCCCTCTTCAAAGGCGGTGGTAGCGTCCTCTAAATCTTATCCTTCACTTATAGAGGGGGTATTTTCAGTGGGAGGATCTTCCTCTACATCTACAGCTCCCTATTGGAGGTTGGTACCAGCCTGAGTGGTAGCGGACACTTCATCGGGAAACTCCTATGCTGCCGCAACCATAGTGATGAAGGCTTTTGATCCAATCCCATCTAGAATTCGGCCCAAGGGGCCATACTTGATGATAACGAAGAAAAAGTGGTGCATCTGCTTGAGATAATTATTTACGGCCTAACTAAATAAGCATGTATGACTTATTTCCATTTCCATGGGACTGACATCCCGATACCTTATGGAAGTAGGAGGCTCCAGGATCACCTGAGCCTAGTTTCTGTAGGAGTATGAGGTGATCTTATGGCATCACAAAGACTTGGGAATGTCCTCCTCCCTCATTCTAGAAACAATGAAGCATTTCCCATGTACAGAGTTGTAGCCTCTAATTGATGGACTAGAAAAATGTATGCATCATCCAGATCTGCCCATGGGTTGGTCACAACCATAGCATACTCGATCTCATTAGTCTGAATTTTCTTTTCCTTTCTCTTATTGTAGTCAACATCCATATATAAGGCTTCACAAGAGGAAAGGGGGGGGGGGGTGTCAACTCAAAGCACACCCACTCGACCATTAAGGGAGTACTTAAGGCACTGGTGAAATGATGAAGGAACTTCCACATGCAGGTGGAGCCATGACCTACCCATAAATGCATTGTAGGCAGTGTCATGGGAGACAACCATAAACTTTGTACTGGAAATTAAACCACCAAAATGGGTCTTCAAATGGATCTTCCTGACTAGTGTCTACTTCATCCTATCATAAACTTGGATTCTTAGGTCAAAGGGACTCAAATCATCCTCAGACAATCCTAGTTTTCACAGTCTTCGATTTGTGATTAGGTTGATTCCAGAGCCCATGTCAACAAGACAATGAAAAAACTCCATGCTAATGAACTGTCTGGTGATGTACAATGGGAAAATGTTCCCCTGTATGGGAGATCCATCATATTCTCAGAGAATGAGATGATGTCCTGGAATTCAGCATTCTCTACCACCTTTTCATGAATGGATTCTGTAGCTGCTATATCCATATCAAACTGGAGGGTGCTTCTTAAAGCCTTAGTGAGGGCCTCACGCATATCTGATGACAGGTGAAGGGCATCAAGGATGGAGAGATTAGCTATAATTTTGGAAAGATGTTTGGGAACATCATAATTCCATGCTAGGAATGAACTTCGGATTACAAGAGTTTGCTATATGACAGGGGGTGTGGTGGGATCTACCGGCTGGGCTGACGACTGACTAGTGCTAGGAATATCCTGCTGCTCACTAGTCGAAGCCTGAAGAGTGACTACCGGATGAGGGCTAGATGAATGAGACCAGACTGTAGCATAGTGTGGCTGGTCATATCATGGTTGAGGTCTCTCTTCTTGATCTAACAACACAAACGGAAGCGAAGGTGGACCTGATGTCACCAGATGAGAAGGCTGCGTATACTGAGCTCTGTGCTGGGCATGCTGCCTGGTTTCGGTCGCGTGCACAACCAGGCTAAAAGTACTGACCGAGGCACTCCGATGACCCATATTTCCGTGGCCTCGTCGATGGTGATGATGTCTAGGGATGTCGGGAGGATCCACCTAGCGCTCCCCATCAATAGGAATCATGTAGGGATTTACCAGCACTATGGTATTAACTGAGGCATACCCTTGATCATCACTCTAAGAGTCATCCACTACCAGATGGATTCAAGGAGAGATCTCCATCTACGGGGGCATAAAGTAGCCAAGAGTATGAGATGACAAAGGCATTGGTGGGGGACTTTTCTTTCCCTTACATCACTAGTGTTTTCTCTTCTGGGAGGAGGACAACTAAGACAATGATGTAGAAGTAGTTTCTACAGCTTATGAAGGCTCTGGCTGATTCAAGTGTGAACGGATAACCCCATGGGAACGAGTGACTGTTTTAAAATCCATCCAATCATTATACTTTTGGGACTTGCAGTTAGAAACCTGATGCCACTCACCTTCAATGTCACGGATGTTGTCTGTCATTACGAAGATATATGCCATGTGTGTCAGAGCTGCGCCAAACCAGACTATGTTGTTATCCACCTAGTCTTGGAGCCATTCTTTAAACACATAGAACTATTTGAGGGTGTGCCCCAGGATCTGGTGGTAGGGGAAGTAATTAGTTAAATCAGTGAGGTTCACCTCTTCTGGCCTCCTGTACTCAGTAAAAAGTACAATCCCCTACTATAGGGAACTTCCGAAATAACCAGGGACTTGTGACTCACTGAATGGGTAGGTCTGGTTCCTCCTTCCCAAGAAGGGGTTCCTTAGAGCCTGACCCTGATGGGGGGATGAAGGATCCCTCCCAGGAGGGGGAGCTTGGTTATCTCACCTAGGTGGTGGTGGCGCATTGCGTGAGGGTACCTACCAATTATGAGGTGGGCACTGCTGGGCCGTAGGCTGCGCCTGAGGTGGAGGGACTTTGTGAGGCTGTGGAGGCGGATCTACTGGTAACAAATCCAGTTGACTAGGGGCCTCTATTTGAGCCACTTTGGTGGGCTCGGCCCTAGCGGCACTTCTCGTGGGGATTCCAGGAGGCAAAGGACGTGCCTACTTAGCCTGCTATAAGGGTTCCTCTAAGTGCTGAGCCTTATTAGAGAAGTCTCAGAATCCCCCAGGGTAGTTCTGGGTGATTAGAGAGGGGACCAGTTTCGTCTTGTCATTCCCTACACACATCGTCAGTAATTTATCCTAAGTTAGTGTCATGTCAATATAGTATGTGAGTCTTTTACACGAGGTGACAAAGTCGGAAATGTGCTAATCAGTCCTATACTTGCACTTGAAGAGGTCCGCGATACATGTCTTCCGAGTGGTGGAACTGAATTGGTAGAAGAATTTCCCATGGAGGTCCTCCTAGCTAGCCACTAACCCGATGGGGAGCTGGATATACCAGATGAATGCCAGCCCTTCCAATGTCTATACGAAACACTGGAGTTTGGTGGCTTTCGGCTGTGATGAAGTTCCCAACATGGGGCCACACCTTGAGAAAAAGTGGGCCAGGTGCTGTGATGGGTCCCATATCCCGTTAAAGGGGAAAATGTGGGATTTGTGATACCCGGGGGTGCTAGAATATCATCCACCCATGTCGAGTATGGATTTCCATCAGGTGGGATTTCCAGATGTCGAGTCTCTAAGGCTTCGAAGCAGGCGATGAGTACCACCATTGGATCATCCGAATTGAGATTCCTTTCTTGATGGGGATACCGGACCACCAGTGCGTTGGCGGGTTCTTAAACATGATAAACATGTTATAAGGCTTGTGGAGCGGCTCGTGGAACGACCTGTGGAGCAGCTACGGGAATCCGAGCTGGGTCCCGAGGATTTTCACACTGTTCAGGAGGGTTTGGTGACACATACCGCACCCTCTTTCCATAAGTTCCATCCTCGACCCTATCTGTGTGGGCAGGATGGCCCGGGTCACCTGGGGGTAGTTCTATAAGGGGATGTTGTGTCTTCCCCTACTACCCTGGCCAAGGATCACCATAGTTTGGCCATCGCTCTGCAACACATTTAGCAAGGAGGTCGTCGACCAACTTCTTCTGTTTGGATAATTGCTGATGTAACACAACTTTTTCAGGGTCATATTCCACCTTCTGCACTGAGCCAGATGGGTCAGAGGGTTTGAAAACGTTGAGGAGTCCCTTTCCCTTATTGGGATTACAGCTGAGGACTAGTGCCTCGGTGGGCACAGGAAGACCCAGCATATTTCTCTACTAGTGAGTGACCCTTCCCAATAGATTCTGTAGCTATGACACTCCCTTAGGGAGTAAGTCCCCATCAAGGAGCTCCAGCTCATTCTCTCCCTCTTATAAGTCATCCATGTTAACTGTGACCCTACCTCGAGGAATATCCTCAATGTCGCCTGAAAAATTGGGATGACGTCTAATGGAACTGAAATGGAGGGCTGCGTACTGCCCTCAGCCACAGATTTACACATGGGGAGAATCCTCCATTATTATCCCACAGAGCACTTTAAAGCTCGGGACACATCGTTGTTGGAGGGTCTTATGGTGGCCTAGTGACTCAGGGCGCTAGGCCACGGGAAGTGCGGCCAAATCTACCAAATGACATTGTTGGACGATATCTTTGAAGTGTGCTTGACTCTTGGGGTAGGTCAATCATGAATGCCGACAGAAAAAATGAGTTACCCAAAGGGTCTGGTGAAATCATCAAACCTCCTCTTGGGTGAGAGCTACTAGTGCCCTAAAATTTGGTGCTGCAACTGGCCAGAACATCTCTAAGAAATGGTCCTATGTGAGAATATCCCACAAGATCCTTCATCCAGATTCAGGGTCTGGCACTTCATTGCCCCACTCATCTACTAAAGGTGGATGGGGAACCAGTAGTGGTACCGATGAAAACCACTGAGATGGCATGCTATCCAATGGAGAATACTGTGAGTGAGCTCACAAGACACCATGTCTTGGGATATCCTCCGAAGAGTGTAGTGACTTGGCCACCACCTCGTGGTGAGAAGGGATGATGACAACAGTTTCGGACACAGGGACTACGGCTACAGGCAGTGGGTTACATTGCTTCTCATCCACCATTAATCCCCAGAATAGATCTCTGTGATCTCTAGTTGAGGTAGAGAGTGCTTCTGGTGATGATGGTGGTGATTGCATGATCGGAACCTATGGGGTTTCCAATTGTTTTTCCTCCTGGATGTGCCTATGGAGGGAGGTAGGGATCCGATGGACCTCAATTTCTAGAAGTATGAGACTGATGCGCCTTGTTCCTACCCCGACCCTCGAAATAGAGGATCTAGGTGAGGGTTCCATCGTTGAGTCGTATTCCACCTCAGAATCTAAGAAGCTGACTAGTTTGATCTCAGTCTGAATCATCTCGACATTCTTTTTATAGCAGCGACGACCTGCCCCCTACCCCAGGATGGTTCTTTGGGACAAGGTAGATTTCTATCCCAAGGAGGTCCTTCGGTCGTACTTGTGTTGAGGTGGGGTGGACTTCCACCTGAGTGAGTTGGGGTACAAGAAGCACCTGGACAGATATCAAAGGGAACACGGGGAGGACCTCCGTGTCCACCAGCTAATATACGGAGGGGACCTCTGTAGGAAATGATGGAGGGGGTAGGACCTCTGATGGAGCTGATAGAATCACGGGTAGGACCTCCATGATTTCTTCCCATGGCAGTGTCAGCGCGAGGACGGTCCTCATACTGGTCAAGCCGAACATGGGTAGGACCTCTGTACTGGGTGATAGTGAAGTGAAGCTGACCTTCACTCCTCTGATTGCTAAGGTGAGGGGGACCTTTTCCAGCTACTTCAAGGATATGGGGAAGACACCATATTGGAGATTGATCAGATGTATAAAATCTCCATATTGGCAGTCCGTGGTAGGAGGAATGACCCCATACCCAATCTAATCAGCGTGAGAGAGGCTTCCATACTGAGTGTCACCACTGTGGGGAGAACCCTCATTCAGATTGAAGGTAGCACAGGGCAGTCCTCTTTGTTGAGATTGGAAGTGGGGAGGAACCCCATTCTCCATGGTGATGGTATAGGGAGAACCTCCATACTAGGTGTCACTGTCGCGGGTCGGTCCACGGCGGGTGCTCCCTGTGCCAGCAACTGAGAGAGTCGACCCAGCCTTCTCGTGGGGCAGTTGGGTCCTGGATTCAGGATGGTTATATAAATTCCCCTGCTTAGTAAGCACAGGAGGCTGATGATACACATCGGAGGTGGCCTGGGCCATAATAGTTGCTGATGTCGGCACCCCTTGATGGGAGTCCTCCTCAGTCTGCACCTGACAATGGTGTCGGGTTTGCCGGACTGGGGCCGGTGGTGCAGGTACATAGCTTAACTACTATTCATCCCATGGGGCTAGGTGCTGGCGCTGTCACAACCTATTGGGGGACCTCCTTGGGGGCCCCTGGAACAAGATCCCAGCCCGGCTGGCCCTGACATCTCCTACCTCGTTGGCCTAGGGGAGGGAGTCGTCGAGACGTTCTAGGGGAAGGCTCCTGAAATGATTGTACGTTGGGGTGGGGAGTAGTGGCTCCCTGTGCGACCCTTTGGAGCGGCAGTGGTGATGAGGCACAGATGCCTCTAAATCCTAGTGGGCCATATCTGGAGTCGGGATAACTCCATCCTCCTCATATCGGCGTATGAGCTTGCTTATCACCCATCGTTGTATGAATTCATAAGGGGAGATGGGGTGTGGGCTACCAAAAATTGTGGGTGTGGAAGCCATCACAGAAGCGGTTGAACCACACAAGATTTCCATGTTGGCGTTTCCCCGACCCCTACGTCGGTGGGCGGGTGGTGACTAGATTCCTGGTACAATAGCTTGGTTCCTTGAAAGTAGGGAGATTAAACCATTAGTGCTAAAATAAAGAAACTGAAATCCAGTGCCCCAATGCCATTCTATCTCCCAAGGCTGTTAAGAAGTATCCACGTAGACAACATCACATACTGGGATGTACAACGTTTTGACTGCCCCAAATTTTAATGAGTTTCATGCCAGGCCCACTATTTTCTTTGTGGGACCCGACACCAGATAACTGGATCTGATGACACGATAATCCACTGATGTATTGAACACTACTAATCTCCACATTGAGGATAAGATCTTCACATCAGGTTCACCATTTCTATTTCCAAAGATTTTTCCAGTGTACACGCATCCGTCTGTGGAGGGCGCACAACTTTTTCTCTGCATTCCCACTTTTCAAAGGCTGGCAGAATCCATCACCTATTCAGGGATGTTTTCCCTTTGATGGAAATGGTATGACGGGATTTTGGTTCTTCCTTCCATGGATTCCTCCTCGGAACTCATCACATAGTCCGGGTCTCCCGCATAGACTAAGACGTTGCTCATGAAACTCTCCCTAGTGCCATGTCTTCATGGATGCTGGTTAATTACACTGCTTCTATAGGGACATTCCAAGGGGTCTGGTCAGGGTAGAAACCTTCAGTCCCGGGAGTAGTCATGTTGGAAATCACTGGCGTTTCTCGACGCTAGAACACTACCACGTCTGGGTTTCTTACCCTTATTATAGGGCTTCTCGAGGGTGCGGAAAACCAAGGAATCCCACGTCGAATATGGGGAATTAAATTATATAAGCATGTATATGAGATTTTCATCAGCTTGCCATGTTTAACAAAGGGTATGCCATGAGTTTGAAATCTAGTGGAGACGGATCAGACTGATCTGAACATTGACTAGAGTGGATCAGATGGGTAAAACCCCTAGAGGAACCACTAATGTCGGGGATAACACATGGTTAGTTACCCGATTACTGCTAGGATCAGTGAAGAGATGAATTGGCATGATCTCACTGGGATGTGGTGGCCCGGGTAAGAATAAAAAAGGATAATGGTTGGTTAAGTGAAGTGGATGGATAATGGGATGGAGTCGACTAGAGCGCAATGGTGATGTTGGGATTGATTCTCGAAGAGACCTCTTACGTATCCCCGTGGCAGGGGATCAAAGTCCACATAGTTCAGGATGGGGAGTATAGAATCGGGGTGTGCATAGAGGACAATCACCCAAATATATACTGGGGATTACACATGGTTAATAGCCCGAGGTTGGTCTTATGCCACTGGGATGGACTAACGATATGGGTCCCAACAGCAGGGTTGACATCGTCTTACCGCTAGGTTTGGGTTGACAATGGCTTACCGCTGAATGGGGTTCACAACGGCTAACCGTTGGATAGAGGCACAACAGATTATCGCTAGATGGGGTCACAATGACTTACCCCTGGATGGGGTCACAACATCTTACCACTGGATAGGGTCATAACGACTTACCACTGGATAGGGTCACAAGGGCTTACCGCTGGATATGGTCACAAGGGATTACTGCTAGATAGTGTCACAATGGATTACCACTGGATAGGGTCACAATGACTTTCCTCTAGATGGGTTCACAATGGCTTACCACTGGATAGGGTCACAACGGCTTACCGCTGGATAGGGTCACAACGACTTACCTCTAGATTGGGTCACAATGGCTTACCGCTAGATAGGGTCACAATAGATTACCACTGGATAGGGTCACAACGAATTACCACTGGATATGGTCACAATGAATTATCATTGGATTGGGTCACAATGGATCTCTACTGGATGGGATCACAACGGCTAACCGCTGGATAGGGCCATAACATCCTACCACTATATAGGGTCACAATGGCTTTCCGCTGGATGTGGTCAAACCTCATGGAGGTTTCCTACGTACGTTGTCTAGGAAAAAAGGATCAAATCCCACATAGTTTGGGGTAGTGGATGATGTTTAACGTCATACAGGATGAAAAAGGGGGATGCAGTGTAACGTCATGTGGGAAAAATGTGGTCTGACATGAAGGGGATCAAAACCAATGGTGGTTGGGCTTGAACATCAGGGAGGTTTCATACGTACATTGACTTGGCAAGGATCAAAGTCCATGTAGTTCATAATGGAGTGGGAATCGACATGAAGATGGCCAGGACCAATGGGTGTTGGGAATGAACCTCAGGGAGGCTTCCTACGTGCCTTTCCTCGACGAAGATCAAAGTCCACATAGTTTGGAATTGAGTAGGAACCAGCGTGAAGATGGTGAGGACCAATGAGTGTGGGGATTGAACCTCAAGGAGGCTTCCTACATACCTTGTCTTGGCAAGAATCAATGTCCATGTAGTTCAGAATAGAGTGGGAATCGATGTGAAGATGGTCAGGAACAATGGGTGTTGTTCTTGAACCTCCGGGAGGATTCCTAAGTAGCTTTCCTCGGCAAGGATCAAAGTCCACATAGTTCAAAATGGAGTGGGAACTTACGTGAAGTTGGTCGGGACCAATGGGTGTTGGGCTTGAAACTCAGGGAGGCTTCCTACGTACCTTACCTTGGAAAGGATCAAAGTACACATAGTTCAAAATGGAGTGGGAACCGACTTGAATATGGTCGGGACCAATGGTTGTTTGGATTTAACCTTATAGAGGCTTCATACGTACCTTGCCTTCGAAAGGATCAAATTCCACGTAGTTTGGAATGGAGTGGGAACCAACATGAAGATGGTCGAGACCAATGGGTGTTGGGCTTGAACCTCAGGGAGGCTTCCTACGTACCTTGCCTTAGCAAGGATCAAATTCCACGTAGTTTGGAATGGAGAGGGAACCGTCGTGAAGATGGTTGGGACCAATGGGTGTTGGGATTGAACCCCAGAGAGGCTTCCTACATACCTTTCCTTAGAAAAGATCAAAGTCCACATAGTTCAGAATGGAGTGGAAACCGACGTGAATATAGTTTGGACCAATGGGTTTTGGGCTTGAATCTTAGGGAGGCTTCCTACGCATCTTTCCTTGGCAAGGATCCAATTCCACGTAGTTCAGAATGGGTGCGGGGCTTATGCTCTAGGATGCCCAGAGATAATTTCATGGATGATGCTTATTCTAAGCCCATATTAGTCATGATCAGTGTGAGAAACAAGAGGCAACAAAGGCTTGAAGATCACGTCGTGGAAGGTGCATCCGTGGGAAGTGGAATGGGGGTCTTACGCGTGGTTAGCAACCCAAAGAGGAAAATAGAGCTTGCACATGGTCTGCAGCCCGAGGAGATAAGGATTGGGACTTAATCTTGGGTGGAGGCCTGGGTAGTGAAAAATACCAAAGGGAGAGGGATTTGGCACCAAAGAAAGGAGTTATCCAGTACCCATCCGCCCATCTCTGGTCCTTGGAACTGAGGAATAGAGGAGGATTAGGGGTGCTACCTCCTGCAAGAAAAGCTAGGGGCTTACACCAAGGTGGTTTCCCTTTCCCTGCGGATATATGATGCTCTGATAAAGAGGATCTCATTCCATGTGAGGAATGATTTCACTCATGTGGAGACCAGTGGGCATGCAGAATGTCAAAGGTGGGGAACCCCACGTATGACGCATGGGGTGAGGTCACGATTTAATTTCATGTGTTGAGGATGATGGTTCTTGGCAGTTTCATGTATTGCAGTTCAGACGATGTGGGTTCTCTCTCCACCCGTAGGACTTACATAACTGATACCCACCTGCCCTTGGTGAAGGGAAGGCATCAACAACGCCATGGCTTGGGGGTGTTATGGAGTGAAACATTGAGGGGTCCACATTAGCGTGGATATGAGAATAATCAATAGCCGTTAGCGTGCCTATGCGAAGAAGTATGAGGTGAAGCAATTCAATGGGAAGCCCCATCTAAGGGAATTTGAAGTTACTTTGTGAAAACCAAGAAGGTCGCATGAGAAAAGGAGTTGCAGACCAAAGGGGCTCATAGGTAGTAGCCTCATGAGGTGCTGGTGATTCATATAGTAGAGGGGCTTCATGAAGGGGTATGCTTCGTGAAGTGAAGTGTCCTAGCCTAGTCATAGGGTATAGGTGCATATGGAAAGTTCTTTGAAAAGTGGAAAGGCCCTCGTAGATTAGTACTTCATGAAGCAAGGGTGCCTTGTGAAGCATAGCATTGTGAAGCAATGTGCTCGCGAAGCACAATGACCCTGCCTTAGCATGTGGGTCACATGTGCATGGATGGTGTTTTATGAAGCATAAGTACTCCGCAAAGACTCGAGTCCCCTTTGGGATCCCCTTTATTCCCGAAGGCCCATGGGCTCTGCGTTGGGCATCCCTCCTTGAAGAGGGTCCGAATTCAAGAAAAGGGGGAGGCACTTCATGATGCAAAAGCACCTTGAGAAGCTCATGATACATAGATTAGAACTTGATTCATGATTTTAGATCTAGGAAGGAAAAAGGAAAGATGATCTTTCGTTTGGGCTCGAGGGGGGGCTTGGTATTTATAGGTGAGAGGCACCACAAAGTAGAGCTTGCTCGGCGTGAAGCCACATGGCATTTTGTCGTAACCACGGAGCCTCCGTCCTCCTTGCTCCATGGAATCTTCGCAAACATCAAAGGTGGTTCACGAATCCTCCCACCTCCATGCTCTATAGAGGGTTTGCGTACATCAAATAGGTTCATGGATCCACCCGCCTCCTTGCTCCCCAGTAGGTTTACGAATGTCAAATGGGTTCACGGAGCCTCCCGCCTCCTTGTTCCACAGCGGGTTCGTGAACATCAAATGGGTTCACGGAGCCTCCCTTCTCCTTGCTTTGTGGTAGGTTCACAGAGGGGAAGCTTGGCGCCGGCCGTAGTGCTTCGGGGATCCATGAACGAGCTTCGCAAGATAGTACCTAAGGGTTTCTGTTTGGTCATCTTCTTCCCAAATTTTGGTGCCAACACATGTCTTCTCTAAAATGTGGTTATAGATATATTATAATTATTTGTTCAAAGATAAAAATTACCTATCTATAGACCAATCATGGAAAGACGTATTTCATCATTTAACTAATTGAATAAGTTATCAATTAAAGGAAAATAGTATTTTCTCTTTAATTCACCGGATTCATCTTCCTTTAATCAATTCATAGTTATAATATTCCATCCAACTTCATTTAAAATAGTATATTAGAAACCTTAGAGATATAATAGGATGAATTATCCCTTTAGCCTTGAGGACATCCATCAAAATTTTAAATTCTATTAATTTTGATGGTGACATTATATATGATGGTATTCATATTGGTTATGTCCCAAAAATTAGATCAGTAGAGAATACAACTTCCCTCTCCATTGAAAATCTTGAAAAATCACAAGGAAACACTTTAGGAAAGTCCCTCACCATAGGGAAATATTCACTTCTTGAAATCCCACAATCAACATATAATAAAAGATATGATATCTGAAAATTTATCTCTTTATACTTAGGAGTAATTGGTACAACATGACATGATCTCAAAACCCTTTGACCATTAAATATTTGTAAACTCCTATCAAATGAAACAAAAACTACCCTTTAATGATAAAAATCTATACGATGTTAGAATATAACTATCTATCTAATATTATGAATAATATCTGAGAGATATATTTAATGGATGAGAAAATCATGTTCAAAATCTACTTCAGTGCTGGAGAAAAAATTTGAAGGATAAGGAAATGATTCTATTTCCATTATCCAAGGGGTTTTAATACCTATATCATGAACATAATTGGTTTTGATGGAAAATTAAACAATTAAATAATACAAGAAGATATAATATAATGTTATGAACCTATATAAATCTATTAAACATAAAAATATGAAGCAAGGAGTACCATACCTCATGCTATAGTAGGGATAAATTTATAATATGCATGAGTTTTCTCCATAACATATAGTTTCCTTGGATCAAGTTGAGTCTAAGGCCTCTCAATAACCTGAGGATCTTATATCAATTCAATTTTCTCATGTGATGAACCAATTATACCTCTATACTTTTATGGTCATGATCTCGTAGCCTTTAAAGAATCTGATCACACCCTAGATCCTATTAGATTAGAATATCCCACACAACATCTTTTTCTAGATAAACTCTCTAGAACCTTCCTAGATGACCCATTTATCCCTTAGGTGGTTATTATTATAAAGTGATAATGTGTCCCATACATTATATATTTATTAATAAGAGACACAAATAGCTTAAGGCCCAGTGTTTCCCAACATTATATAATTATGGAATATCAATAGGTTACTCCCAAATGGAGTAGATGAGACATAACGAGATAGATGTTTTGAAATACTTCCTCCTCCCCAATATATATTTATATATTTTTATTTAATTTCAAGAAAAACTCTTCCATTACTTATAGAAACATAAGAGTAGGTTCTTCCCATTCTAAAGAACCCTACTTGGCCAGTCTCCACCATAAGATCCTTATCAACCATCACAATATAAGTGGATAATTTAAACAGGGAGAACATATACTAGCTTTCTATATGGAGAACCATTTCAAATCATCAAGCCTTTAATCCATCAATTATACAATTTTATGTTAAAAGTGAATATTCTTAGTGAAATGATAATCACACTATATCACCATCTAAATTTCTTCTTAAAGTAAACATACTCCCTTGATTGTGTCAATTCCATTATATGAGGGAATAACTATTGAGAAAAAATAATACCAAAATATTTTTAATAAAGGTTATCATACAACATTATTGTAATTATAGACTCACAAAACATCAAACAAGGTCCCTCAAGCATAATTCTATCACCCTTTAATTTCACATCTTTAAGAGTTTTGATGAATTTGAATATTCACTCAATCTTTTATTTCTAACTCGATGTCCTAAGGATAATTGATTACTTAGAGAGGGAGAGTATTGTATCATTGGAACAATTCAAAACAATCCCTAACTTTAACTAAAGTTATTCCCATTCCTCATTCCATTTCTTAGAATGTTTAATCTATTAGATCTATAATATTCTAATCAATATGATTATTATCCTATAGAAAAATATTAACCTATCCCTCCAGTGTATTTTTAGAGACTCTTATGGGAGGCATGTTCTAATAAAAATAAAATAAGTAAATGAATCTCTATAAAAGAAATTAAAATATAACTAAAACCATACAAAAATCATTAATTCAATGCCCAAATACCTCATAATTAGTATAAAATACCATAAAAATCCATGGAATAATAAAAAAACCAAACCAAAAACAATATATTTTTCATTATGTTGTTTTATGCTAAATGGCTTCCAAAATCGGGTTCTAACCATTCACAACCCACTGTATAGATGAATGTTTGATTCACTATTTTACTCCATGATTTCCCAAACTATGCACAAACCATGTGACTATTTCCAGGACCATTATAAAAGATGATGTAGGGTTTGTACACAGCCCACAAACTATTTACCCTAACTATAAACCCCTATTTTTATTCTAAATTTTAATTTTCTAGACAAAATTTTAAAAAAATGAATAATGAATCAAAACCAAAACCAAAACCAAAATTACTTATTACCTAAATCCAATTGAAACTTAAGGATCATTACAATAAGAATTAGTCCAATACTAACTGAAAAAATACCCCTCAAGTTTTGACAATCCTATCTCTATTCTACCATAGATAACCAAATATAATAAATCAAAACCATGATATAATACCATTTTATATTCAACTAACCCGAGCCACAATATCGTATTACCTAAGATGGCATATCATAAGTCTATATTTGTTTTCCTGATCACCACATGATGACAACCAGTGTTGGTGTATCAATGTACTCGATTGGGAATGATATCTCCCATGGAATTATAAACCAACAATGAAACCTACACCCATATGTTTTGTGTGACATTCACATAGGTTACTGAGACATGTGTATATCATAAGAAATCTTTAAAATAAAATGTAACAAAACATCTAATAATAATTCAAAAAAATAATAAAATACAGTGATAAAGTAACCATATACCAATATTCATAGAAGAAAATACATCAACCAATCAAAATAAAAGACTTGGTATATAACTAAAATAAGGTAAAAAGGGATGGAAAGATGATATGTATGATTATATATGCGGTTACAAAATTCATGACATAAAATAATCAAAATGAAAACAACTACTACCCATGTCCATGTGATAAGATAGAATATACCACTTTAACATTTCTTACAATTCCTATTCAAAAGTAATCATGATCCATCTACCTCATAGAAGATATTTTTCTATACATTAATAAAAAACAATATCTATATAAACTTGAATGTTTTATATGTGATGTGAGAATTGAAATCCTAGTTCCATCCAACCAATTAGTCTTTGTAAAGCCCCAGTGATGAAAACCTAATCAACTAGTTTGAACGACATATAGGAAAACACCCTTTGATTCCTTTATTGAAATAATATAGTACTGGTTAGAATATACATTAGTTGAAATAATTAATTATCTAGGTAATCAATGAATAATTTTAACTAATGGTAAAAAAATAAATTATCAATTTATAATGTTTTTTGATAATATGTATCATGGGTAAACACCTACAAAACTAAGTTAGTTTTTCCATGGATTCTCATACTAATAATTTATATATTATAATTTTTCTCAACATTATTCCCCAAAAAACATAAAAAGAATAATATCTACCTATATTCTATATCAAATTGAATAATAATAACACTACCCTAGAGTGAGGCCTATAATAGGTGTAATTATGGAAATACCCACAAGGTATAGGATGTAACTTCATAACCAAGTGTGTTAAATTTTTTAGGTATCCTACTAGTATCAATGGTATTTACCTATAATGTTTTATATGTAAATCAACTTGACAATTGAAAACCATATTATTTTTAATCACATAATTTTAAATGGTCAAGAATGATTTAATAAAAATTTAATATAAGTGAATTTCATTCATGGCATGGACATTTATAACTAATGGGGAATTCCAAGCATTAGTATTTGGCAGGATGTCCTAAATTAATTCACCCATGAAAATTATTTATCTTAAGAACATAGAATATTTCATGAAATATGATAATTAGTTTCATGAAATTACATGAATATAATTCTTCAGAAAACTATTATATATATATTTTTTAAAAAACTTGTAGGTATTTCATATATAAATAATGTTATATAAAATCATACCATCCATTTTCCAAGATTAATTGAAATGAAGGAAAACATCAGGAATTATAAAATTAATTGATAATTAATAATATAAATAACACTAATATCAACTAATAAAACCATTTGAAAATAAACAGGCACCCATGGTCAAAATAATGAAGGTTTCATATATATTTTATTTTCATTGATGCATAAATCGACTAGAAATATGTGTTTTTACACTATAAATGACAAAAAAAGATCCCTAGTTGACGTCACCATATGAGACATCATTAATCCCCAAATAAAAATCATTTAATAAGGAATCATCATCCACTATGGCCATATGATAGATATAAGTTGAAGAAAAAAGGAAAGAAAGGGGTCGATGGAAGAATAAATAGATCACTTATAAAAATAAATCCTTGGTTTATTTATGGAGATTCATAAAAAATAAAGGGGATATGGAGAGAAAGGGTGTCAATGGATTATGATCCTAGAATATCCCTACAAAATTTAGAGGAAGATATATATCCTAATCCCCTAAAATAAAAAATTTGTAATAAAAATATACACATTTTTAATTTCATTTAAGGTTTTTATGTATAGTTAGTCTAAGAATGAACTGACCATTCATAAATTTATAGAATCAAATTTCCAAAATTTAATTTTATAGATGCATGGTTGTACCAAATATGATATAACCATACAAAGGGTATTGAAATAATTATTATAAGACACATGGTTCACATGTATAGTTTGGGAATGTGATTCCCTAGATCCACACTTCCAGATCTGGTGCTATAAAAACATACATTATTTACTCACTTTGATACCATCTATAAAATCCTAGATATAACCATCCTTAATTAAAAAGGTAAAAATTATTTTTTCCATTCATTACATTTTGAGGATCTTTTATGTTTTAGAGCTTTATATAACTATAACATAACGTAAACCGTCTAACCCCATGTTCTCTATATCAAACAAATAATTTTTCCATTATATATGAAACTTTGTAATCTATAATGAGTCTTCAAGATCTCAATTAAATTCTCAATATAGTATATCCTATTAGAAATGTCATGTGTGATAATTTTATTTATAACCTAGGGTTATGGAAATATAATAAGGGTTGATCTAAAATTTTTAATAATGAAAAAATACAATTAATAAAATCAAGGTATAAGCATGAAATAAATATTATGGAAGGAATATGTGAACAACAACAAGCTATAATATACTGAAATTGAGAGCATTCTAGATGCATGATAATAAATTAAAACATGGATATCAATAATAAAGATCTCAAACTGATGTAATGGATATATCTAGACATCATAAACATTATTCCAAGGATTTTTAAAAAGACAATATCCTATTATGGGGATAATTATACACAAAAACCCAACTAGTGTTGTCTCATGAGACATTTCGATGTATCGAGGGGCTATATAATTTATCCCCCTCCCATCACTTCTTGAAATCTAATGTACTGACTATAAGAGTCAACATAAAATTTTATACCATTCCCTAAGGAACATTTGGATGAATAAAAACATTACTACCCATATAATGAAAGATACAAAATGTCAATACATAATAAACCTACATTAGTGATCAATACTCATCAATAATGTCAATACTTTTCACTATATTAATGAAAGGGATAACATGATAATAACCCATCCATAAAAATAAGTTGGATGGTAAAAATATACAGAGTCAAATTTCCAATAATCATCTGTATTGGAATCATAATATTTAGAATGCTAATATTTTTACCCATGTTAATAGAAAAACATTATTTCTAGGTGAACATCATCCAATCTAAATTATGTAAAATGTGATGTTCGCACTGTATAGATAAATGATTATTTGACTAATTCAATACCATAATAACATAATCATAAGACATCTAGAAAAATAAGGTGTATGGTTTCAAAAAATAATAACCACTATTTAACAAAGGTAACTTAGAAGTATGTTGATATAGATGAAAAACATTATTTTAAAAGAATGCTTCAAATGGTATCACAAAAGAAGATATCAAGAAAGAAATTGTTTGATAATGTAAATTCTACCCCCAAATGATAAATATATACATTAAAGGATAAATCATGAAACATAAACCCCATTAGTGTAAATAATTTTTAAAATAACAATGGAAATGGAAGTTAAATCTTAAAAAGATATTTTAGAAAACATTTTTAACCATGATGTAAAATAAAAATTTACACGTCGTTTCAAAAATAAACTTTTAAAAAATTGATGTGAAATATTTTGAAAACCTTTAATGTTATAAATAATCTCCAATAATATATCCTTGATAATATATAAATTCTATTTTGTGGAAATATGGAGAGAAATAAAAAACATATGAAACTGAAAGGAAAACCCCTTTTTATTATTAAAAAAATACCTTTGATCAAAAATCACACTGTAAGAAGAATAAAAAACCTTAATTTTAATTAAAACATAATTTTACCAAATCAGATTATAAAATAACATATAATAAAATATAAATGTGGGAGAATCCGAGCTTGGAAAAGTAAAGCTCAAGATGAATCATTATAACTCAAAGAAAGAATATTTGAGTTACTAATATCCATTACGGGAAACATACTCCATGAATCATGAAACATCTAAAAAGATTTTTATATGGTAAAAATGTAAAAAATGAGAGAATAACACATAATAAAATGAAAGGTAAGAATTTACCCAACTTAGATGAAATAAGTTTATGTGAATGATCATAACTCGTTTAATGAAAATTGAGTTACCTATAACTATCATGACCAGGGTAACACTTGAGTCAAAAGAATATTGTTGAAAGAAACTTGATTTGGCCTAGTTTATCCCATTAATTTAAAATAAATAATGTATATAACTATAATGGGATATTTAATTAATATAAAACCATATAAAGGAATTATGGTTCATTGCATGTTACATATCTCAATGAATCAGAATTGAAACAAAGAAAACCATTAAGACTTGAGTGACATTTTAATCTTAACACTTTAAAAGAGAGGGATTGTAATTGAACATAAAATTACATGAATAAAATATAATTAATGATATGATATATAAAATAGGAATTATATTCACCATAAAAATTAAATTAGTTTAACAATACCAAACATGTCTCAAAGAAAGGAATTTGAGATGTAAACCCTTACCTCAGTCTAGATTCATTCTACACTTGCACCAAATTTCTAGAATAATTTAATTAAGTTCATTAAGATTATCCCCAAGAAACTTATTCATAGCTATAAAAATGTATACTCCTCATATATAATAATTATATATATATAAAAAATATTTATTTTTATCCATTTTCAACACTGAATGTAAGAAATATTTGCTTCTTAGATTTAGTTTCATAAGTGAGGTGTTGGTATCTATTATTTTTCCTAATAAATACACTATTATATCATATAAGGTAATATAATATATGGTACATGATATTTTATAAAGATATAATCTCATTTCATGGTAGATTTGGTTATGATTTATGAGGTTGAAATCGGCGATGAGCATGTTTGAGTAATTCTTATCGATTGAAGGTTGTTTTCTTAATTGATGAATTAAATATTGATATAACATCTCAAAAATAAAAAAAACAATTATTTACACATTTATATTAATTTATACCAATAACTATGTTACCATAGTCCTTCATGAAATAAATTCATAGTATTGTTCAAGTGGGTGGTTAAACCGACCCAAACATGATCCTACCATGATTAATGGATGATTATGAAGTGGTTTAGTTGTAATATCATTATAATAGAATCATAATGATATTATTTAGTGTTTATTAGTGTTATATATAACAATTGAACAGAATTATAAAAATAATATAATTTATATAAATTCATTACATAGAAATAATAGATCATTGACCTCTTAGTTCACATGTTTTAAATGATTTAATTAACACCAATTTTATTAATCATATCATGACCATAAATTTAAGGTGGTGATGCAAATAAAAATTAAAATCAATAATTCCATGGAGGGGGTAGTCCAAATGTATGCATGGTTAATGATTTAATTTTCTATATAATGAGAGGAAGGAGTTATATGATTTATTATTTCACAATAATTAAAATTATATAAATATAATAATTATTTATAAAATTTTGATTTTATACCAAAATTATAATTTTGTGAAGGAAAATGAAACACGTTGCATCATGTAGGTGGTATTACGCACAACACATGAAAGATTCTTTTTTTATTAATAGAAAAGATAAAAAGAAATTAATTATTATTAACATAAAATAATAAAATTAATTATATAACCAATACTGATTTAATTAAATATTTATTTAAAATTATAATTATAAATTAAAAAATAAAAGAAATAAGTTATGTAAAAATAGGTTCTCCCATTTAGCACTTTGAGATTTCCTTAGAAGATCCCTTAGAAATGTATGGCATAGGCTAACCTCTTGTGACTAGAAGATTAGGAGAGTGAAAGAGTATTATAGGTGAAGTAAAAAGGGAATGGGTTTAGGATGAAAATGAATTTTTATGGGTGCCTGGAATGGGTGGTGAGAGGACAGTTTTATAATTAGTGATAAGGACATTTTTGTAAATATTTCAACTTAATATAAAGTTAGAACATGTTCCATATCTTCTATACTCAATTCTAGACATGTTTTTATCATGTTTCAATCTCTTTACCCCTTGATTTATTACTTTTACCATTTTAGCTTTTACTACGGTAACTAGTTTTAACTTAAGGTAACATAGTATTTATGCCTAAAAATAAAGTGTTCCTTATTAGATAATTTTGACCCACTGATTGTGAATTTTATACCAATTTCATTTGATTCATTTTAGAAAATTGATAAAAATTAATTTTAAAATAAAAATGTATAGTGTCTTAAAAACAATTTTTGAGAAAATATTAATTATTTCCTAAAATATAAAATACGAGTTTGTAAGTAAAAAAGCATTTTTAAAATTATGATATCACTTATAAAATAAATATTTGGTGATGGAAAATGTTTCATTTATTTCCAATTAATAATTATATACTAATAATGTCATAAAAGTCATGTTATTTGTAAAAAATGACATTTTTCACTATTCACCAAAAAATAATTCTTTTAAGAAAAATCTCAAAAATTAATCTTAATAAAATATTACTATAATGAATTCAAAAATAATTTTAATTTTTTTAAAATTCAAATTATAAATTTTATTTTTAAATAAAAAGGTAAGATATAATGAAAATAATATTTGAATAGAAAATAACATTTTAGAGTATCAACCAATCTCATCGTTATTTCCTATTATTTAATAATTAGATTAGTATTAAACAAATATTAATAAAAATATATTTGATCATCATTAATCAAAAAGTTTCTTTAAATAACAATGCATATCACATAAAAAGGAAATATTTAGAAAAATACATTTTTATGTATAAAACGATCATATTAGTCATTTTAGCTATACCAATTGAATTTAATTCATATTAAAAGTATCCTCAATTATATTTTATAAATATTTCATAAATTGGTTTTTCCTATTCATTATCACTAATTCAATGACTAGGTTTTAATGGTCATTCTTAATATTTATATTTTAATCTAAATATATCATGATTTATTTTTATTTTAGTGTTGTATATGGAGAAAGCTATCAAGAACATTTGAATATTTTAAATTAAGTCATATATTAACATTTATGGCTATTCCATTATCCTCCATTAAATAAATTTATTTCTCACAATTTGATTCATAAAATCAGAGTAATTTATATAGGAGACTCATAATTTACTATACACCTTTAGGTGATCATGGGTTTATTTTGGATATGGAATGAGATTTATCAATATGAAAATTATTATAAGAACTTTAAAAAGGGATCAAACCCATTAATAATTTCACTTAGACTTATACTAAGGAAAATCGATCTAGATCTATAAAGAATAATTTCCGAAAAACCATGAAAAAAATTATATGATAATCATACCACTAGGGGTTTTTTATAACTCATTATCTTGTAGTTGGGAAAAACATACATGACATAGAAGAATAGAAAATATATAGTGAAAAATCACTATAAAATTCATTAGTATAATTTTCATAGGATTTTCCTTATTGACATATTTTTTGGTGATTGTTTCCCTCATTGGCCCTTGTATCGAGACCTTGAGTCGTATAATTTCCAACTCTCTTGAAATTTCCTGAAATACAGAAGGCCATACATTTTATTATTATTATTATTATTATTTTGGATAATATTATTTTTTAATTGGGTTTAGGGGGAATCTTACATATACCATAGCCCCATCGGTCATATAGTCTTCTACATGAACCTAAAGGCCCCAAAGACATGACACCACTATAACTGACCCTCCCCATCATATATTGATACATATTTTATCTTATCCCCGTAAACATGAATGGATGTAAAACTATTATTTCCCCATCCAAAGATACACGGTGCTTGGTACCATTGGTAGAAGCCATACCCTCTTGTCCTTGCCAATCTGGAATCCTATAAAGCTGGATGCTTTTTCTCCGAACCCCATCTAGGTCTGCACTTGAAGCTTGAGGCCTACATATATATTTTTCCCTCAAATCCATACCGGCACGTTTCCCCACTCGCATAAGACACCTACTTCTCTACTGCCTACTGATGTCAATGGAGACATCGTCACTGAGAAGCATCCCTCCCACCATCAACATCCTATAACTATGCCCATCTCAGGACACCTGAGAGTAACCAACCCACCGCCAATGCCTTGCCTCCTGACACCCCCATGCCTTCCATCACTGGCTGAAGCCCCTCATCCACCTTCATAGACCCACCAACCATCGTACTGTCACTACAGACGCACCCTCCTCATCACACACACCATACATGAACCTAACCTTTATAGATTCTCTATTTCCCTTATACTTGTGAGTTAGATGACCTTCGTCTCTACATTTATAGAATTTACCAATCACTTTAAGGTAATTTCGATATGATTATTCCCATATTTTTTACATGAAAGAAGTTTAATATCCTTTCATTTATCAATAAATCATTAGTAAATATTTATTATAAAAGGAAGTTACACAACCAAAACCAAAATAGGGATAAAAACCACAACAAGGAATAGGGATGCCTAAAGTAATAAAGACCAAGATCATCCCCCTGATCAAATTAACCCCCTCTGGTCTCAAGATATTAATACTTGGTAAGCATGTGACACTGGAGTCATGATCCGCCACTTCCATGGATTAAAGTTAATCTGCAACCATATTTCTTTCACTCCACGTACAGACCACCTTAATGTTGTTGTTGAGGATGTCTCTACATTTTGTGATAATGTAGGCTATTAACGAAGGGGTGGAGCCTTTTACATGAATAGAGTCATGAATGGTCATGGAATCCATTTCCACCAGAGTATGATCAATATTCTTCTAGTATCATAGGTCCATCCCAGTGTACATTTCTTTGGCCTCCGCCTGGAGAGAGTTACCATGCAAAAATTAGGCAGCAAATGCAAGAATGATGCTCCCCCTATGGTCGTAAACCACCCCTCCACCTCACATGAATCCCAAAATACATGAACCATCCATGTTAAGCTTGTAGCCCATGGATGGAGGTTTCTAACATACCCTTTGGCCCCAATGTCCTGCATTGGAAGGTTTCCCCAGTGACATAATCACCTGTAGAAATATCAAAGAAGGAGCATCACAAAAATTATTGATACCACTGACCACATCAAGGAGGAGAGAACTTATTCTTGAGATAATGGATATCCATGTAGATAAAATCTCCTAAAATTCTTCCTTATTCCAAGATTTCCATTTACACCATCATCCCACAATCATAATTAAAGAACTTTCCATTTTTTCCTTGCCCATAGCATTCGAACCTTGAAAACATCGCTCCAAGAATGGGGTGCCGAGGAGACTTTGGGAGGAAAGAGAAGTGAACTCACCAAAGAAGATCCATAATTCCAGGTCCCATTTCCCCTTAAAGAATAGAAGAGTTTAGTTTTCCTCCTAGTGGGTTTTACAATAGTAATGTCTGGAGACAATATCGATGCACATATTTTTGACATTGTCATCCATAGGACCTGCATGACTCCTTATCCTCCAAGATAGATGTTAAACTTTGTTGGAATTTTTATGCACTATATTAGGCCATTATAGCTATCCCATTTCTTATAAGATGTCAATATTCTTAGGAAAGATTCTATTAGTGAAAATACCTAATTTGGAAGGGATGAACACAAACTTGTACAGTTCTGAATTACATACAATGAGATCAGAAACCTCATGATAATCCTTCTTCAAAACGGATTTGATAAATCATGGGTCTAGTTTGGACTCCCTAAAAGAAGAAAAAAGGTACAGGACCACCAGGAAATCCAATAATGGATCCTTCCCTGTTATGTTTCCAAAATAGGTCATCTCTAATCCCTACAATCCATCGAGAGTGTTACCAAAGGGTCGGAATGAGAGGGTATATCATGGACCAGAAAGGGGATGTGTGAGCACTAATATCTTCCATGTTCCCAACACATTTATTGAACATGATTTTACTCTAGAGAGTGTGTTCTTACATGATGTCCCAAGAGAGTTTTTCAGGCATGTGTTGAATAGTGTCCTCTAGGTTCCTCAAGTTGATCTCAACTTCCTGGATGGGTCTTTCCCTCCTACCCCATGAGGTATAGTGGCATTTAACTTCAGATACAACATCCCAAATATATTTAATGAAGATATTATCAATGGTATTAATGACCCATTTGTCACCTTGATGGTCGAAAGATCACAGATAAGAATAACCAAGATGACACTATTGACTAAGGTGATCCAGCCCCTAAAGGATAAGTGTTGATTTTTACAGCTGAGCACACGACTCATTATCTTACTCACAATGTAATCAAAGTTATGGATGCATAATATTTATAAGGAGATTGGGGATACAAGGTAATCCAATGAAAATGTTCCTCTATACATATCCATCCTGTTACATAGTGAAGTGACCAATCTAGTGTCGTGTCTTCTTGAGATATAGAGGTTACTCTTAGACATGTTGATGACCTGGCTGCTCCATTGACAATAATCTACCAGGATTTTTTTGATATCATGAATCGATCTTCTTCTAGAATTAATGAAGATGATAGTGTTGTCTGAAAAAAATAAATGGTATATTGAGGGAAGGTTCATTTCCCGTGATAAGGATGTATTTCCCTAGTAGAAAAGTTTCTATTGATAAGGTGGATGAGGGTATCTTTCATGATTATAAAAATGCTCAAGGAGATAGGTTCCCCTTACCTAAGCGCACAAGTCACCTTAAAAACACCATAAGTCCTTCCCATGAAAGAGAAAGAAAACTATGAGAAGCTAAAACATCTAAAGATGATATTTGTATCCCATGAGGAGAGACCCATAGCCATGAGCACCCTATTGATGAAGCCCCATTCCATTCTATCGCATGACTTATTCATGTCCATATTTTTTTCCATGTTAGAGTTGTGGGTCTTAGTATTAATGTCTAATAATTTTTTGAGATAGGGAAATAACTCCCTAAATTGAATGAAACTTCACAAAGTTATGCTGTTTTAAGGAAATACAACATGGAATGTGTATGGAAAACCTAAGGTTGATGATGCATACCAAAACACTATAAGGAAAATTACACATACTTACCAGTCTTTAGTGGAGGATAGAGGACGGATCCTTAACCTTTGGTAGAAGGACAAGGGTCATAGCACTAGAAACCTGAGGGAGTTGGCCACCAAGAAAGAATTCCTAAATGGATGAAATAATATCATCTTTAACCACATTCCAAGATCTTATATAGAATGATCCCAAGAAGAATTCAGAACCCGGAGCACTCTCTATGTTGAGGTTCAGCATGGCCTCATGAACTTATTTCTTATTAGGTATAGCCTCTAGGAAAGTGTTGTCCTGGTTGGAGATTAGGTTAGGAAACATCTCCATAAGATCCACATTCCCTCTTGGGTAACTGTTCGACTTTTTTGGGTTAGGTCCTGTAAAGATATTATTGAAGAAAGAAAAATATATGCCCCCAACAACGTCTCTATCATCTATATGAGATCCATCCTGAAGGATAATATTGGGTTTCACTAGTTTCCTTTTCTCTTTGATGCATGTGTGAAAGTAAGAGGAGTTGTTTTCACCTTTATGGAGCCATCTAACTATCGAGATATCCGAGGACATACGTTCTTGTTTAAGTATTAGTTCTGCTAGTATGCTATATTTATTGGAGAGATCCTTAAACAACGGGTCATTCCATACATCCTCTAGGCTGAGTTCCAGGTGATCAACATCCTGCTTGCGGGTGTCCATGTCCCGATCAATAGAGAAAAAACCCTTAGTCAAATCTTGTAAACTGTGTTTAAGCTGCAACAATTTGTTGTGCAGATCTACCCACGAGTGGCCCTGTATAGGTTCTCCCCAAATGTCACTGAAAAGTTTCTAATAGTCGAGAGTGAAAATCCATTGGGTAAAAATATAAAGTGTTTATATCCATAATTTTTAGGAGACAAAGAAACCAGCAAAGGGGAGTGATCAGAAAAACAAGGGACAAGATGATCAACCTCGACATTGGGAAACTTGGAGATTGTGTGAATATTGGCCAGGAACCAATCCAAGAGACTCCAACACCGTCTTATACCTTTTTTATTATTTCACCATGTGAAACAGTCACTCGAATACCCCATATCCTAGAAAAGTTTACCCACCATGAATTAGAAAAAGATCACGCTGGCTGTATGGAAGAAAGAACCCCTTCATTTCTTATATTCTGGGTCAATTATTATGTTGAAGTACTCACCTACTATCCACAAGGATTCCTCTAGATCAAAAGTGTTAAGGTCTTGCAACAAAGTCTCTATAGTTTTTGCATCACAACTACCTTACACAAAAGAGATGAAGAGGGACTCGACACCAGTATTCAATTTCACAGTGTCAAATTGATCACCAACCTGAGCCATATCCACCATAACATCCTTATTCTAGAAGATCCAGATGTACTGATTAGTTGGGTTTGTATGCATGACAGCATGCATTATAACATTACAAGTAAACTAAATTTTTTTGAATTATTATGTTTGTGCTCTAGGATGGCCACAATACAAGCCTTGTTTTTTGATCTCTATGGATAAGAAGTCAGGTTTTACCCAAGTAGAGATTCCACGAGTGTTCCAAATGAGAATAAGAATAATTGAAATGGTGATGGTATGACTTTGGCCCCAGGTGGATTGGTGTCAATCATGTGGAAGGAAAAACATTCTTGTATATTACCCCTAAGTAAATATATGCAAGAGTCTACATATACTTATAGTATACAGACATGGATACAATTACTTGTAAAACAAGATACTCAAGTCTTTATCAAAATTTATGTGTGTTATCCTATACATAGACTTATTCCTAGGATTTTCACTAAAGTTATCTTATCCTAATACCAAAATAAAAGTGTATAATACCTTAATGTTAAATCATATAATATCTTAAAGGGCTATCTATACCATTGAAATTATGATTAACCCTAACTTATCAACCATTAAATTATCCTAAAAAAACAAAATAATATCCAAAGTTATCTAAAGATTTCCTTTGATACCAAATGTGATACCTCAGACCAATTGTCCCATATTCGATGCCATAAACATAGAATTTACAGACTCACTTTGATACTATTTGTAAAAACCTAAATATAATCACTCTTACTTACAAAATCAAAACCAATAATTGCATCTCTTACATTATCAGGATCTTTTTACGTTTAAATATTTAGAGAATTAGTAAAAAACAAAAACAAATAAAATCAATTTTCTTTTTATCAAACAAATATTTTTCTGATTATATACCAAATAACATAATTTATAACAAGTATTCAATATCACTCATAAATTATCCATGAAATATATCTTATTAGGCATATCTTTTGAACAAAATTTATTCATAACCTGGGGAAATGGAAACATAATAAGGGGTGATTTCAAAAATGTAGTAAGGGAAAACATTCAACTAAGGTAATCATGGAATAAAAATAGCAAAAATATTATTACAGGAATAAGTAAACAACATGAATCCATAATCAACTAAAAGCAATAGAATGATATATTCATAACAATAAACGAAAACATGGATATCAATAATACTGATCTCATACTGATTTAATGCATAATAATGGATATAAAAAACATGTTTTCAAGGACGTGGAACAAGACTCTATCTTGTTATGGGGAGCGGTATACACCAAAACCAACCTATTTTGTCTCATGAAACTTGTAAATGCATCAAGAAACTATATAATTCTATGTCCCACTCATCACTTGTTTAAGTCTAATGCATTCACCAAAAGAGTTAACAAGACATTTCATACCATTACCTAAGGAATATGTAGTTGAATAAAAATGCGTCTATCCATATAATTAAAGATATGAGATTTCAATGCATAATAAACCCATGTTAGTAGTCAATAAAAATCATGAATGTCAATATATTTTTTCTATATCAATACAAGGGATAATATGGTCTTAACCCATCTAGAGAAAGAAGGTATATGGTCAAAAAATGCATAGTCAACTTGGAAATAATTATCCGCATTAGAAAAAAAACAGAAAAATTTCCAATACTTTTCTCTATGTCAATATAATAACATTATTTCTAGCTTAACATCATCCAATTTTAATTACGTGAAATGTGATGTTCATATCGGATAGAGCAACGGGTATATGACTAAGTCAATAATAAAATAAGATGATCATAAGTATTCTATAGAAAGAAGTTGGATGTTTTTAAAACAACATAACCCCAGTTTAATTAAGGGAACTTGTAAGGAATTTGACAAAAATGAAAAACACCCATGCAAAATAATTCTTCAAATAATATCACAAAATCAAGTATCAGGAATCAAATTGTTTGATACTGTCAGTTTAATCCCCCAAATGATAAATATATTTTTTAAAGAATAATTAATGAAACATAAAACCCATTATGGTAAATCCTTTTGAAAATAATAAGTTAAATGGATGTAAAAACTTAAAATATCTTTTAGAAAACATTTTCAACATTGACGTAAAATAAAAATTTACATGTCACTTTCAAAGGTGAATTTTGAAAAGGTGATGTGAAATATTTTGAAAACCTTTATTTTAAAAATAATATCTAATAATTAAGATTTAAAAAGGCATATAGTTTATGTTTGGGAAATTAAGGTATGAAAAAACATATTAAAGTTAAAGGAAAACACTTTTTATTATTTTCTAAATACATTTTCTAAAAAACCATATTATAAGAGAAGTTACAAAAAATTAATTTTCCTTAAAACTTAATTTCACCAAAGAGGATTATAAAATAACATATAATAAAATATTAGTTTGGGAGAACCAAATTATATAAAATAGAAGTTTCATATGAAACATTATAACTCAAATAAAAGAGATTTGAATTATTAATTTCCCTTATGGGAAACATACTCCATGAATTATAAAACATTTGAAAATGGTTTTATATGGTACAAATGTAAAAATTGAGAGAATAAAAAATAATTAAATCAAATAGAATAATTTGATCAACTTAAATGAAATAATTTCAATTGAATTATCATAACTCAATTAACAAAAATGGATTTACAAAAAACTTTTATGTTTGGGGTAACACTTGAGTTAAAAGATAATTGAAGAAAAATATTGATTTAGCTAGTTTATACCATTAATTATAAGAAAATAAAGAACATAAAATTCATGGGATAATAAATCAATATAAAACTATAAAAAATGAAACATGGTGCGTAATATGTAACATGTCTTAATGAATCATAATTGAGACCAAGAAAATCATTACTGCTTGAGTAACATTTTAATTTAAACCACGTGAAAGAGAGGAATTATAATTAAAATTAAAATAAAATGATTATAATATAATTCATGATATGATATTTCAATTAATTAGTATATACAATACATAACCATTTAAAATCCTAATTTATAATAATTCTATACAAATATATAATAGTTTGTTGTTACCTATTTTTAATATCGGGCATAGGTAATCTTTGTCGCATTGAACTAGTTTCCTAAAAGTGGAATCGGTATATATTACTTTTAATTATTAAATCACTAATATATCAACCAAGGTATTGTAATAGATGTTAAAATAGAGTTTATCAATCTATAATCTCATTTCATGGTATCTTTAGTTATGATCCATGAGGTTTAAATTAGTGATGATCATATTTTAGTGATGCATGTCGATTAAAGGGTGTTTTCTTAATTAATGAACTAAATATTGATATAACATATAAAAAATAAAAAAATCATTATTTACACATTTTTATTATATTATGCAAGTAATTTTTTTCCCACATTAATTCATGATATAAATTCCTACTATTGTTCCAGTAGGTGGTGAAACTGACCCAAACATGAACCTACAACGATTAAAGAACGATTATAAGGTGGTTCAGTTGAAATATCATTTTAAAATAAGTAAAATAAATGTATTTAGTGTTTACTAGTGTTATATATCATAATAAGAATAATTATAAATATAAGATAATTTATATAAAGTCATTACTTAGAAAGAAGATACCATTTTCTTCTTAGTATGCTTATTTTACGTGATTGAATTAATGATAATAATTTAATGATCATATCATTAAAAGGTTATACATTTTTTTCATAAAATATCCTTAATTACATCATTAATATAATATTTATCCTTTAATCCCTTCCTCATCAATGGCCATGTAAGGTGGTTATTAATATAAAAATTAAAATCAATTGTTTCATGGAGGCGGTAGTTCACACGTACACATGGTTGACGATTTCATTTTTATTAATAGAAAAGGGAAAAAGTTATTAGTGATTATTACCATAGAATAATAAAATTCATTATATAACCTATATTAATGTAATTACATATGTATTTAAATATTATAATTAGAAAATAAATATATAAAGAAATAAGTTAAGTAAAAATAATTACACATGTTGTGCACTTTGATATTTCCTTGGAAGATCCCTTGGAAATGGATGACATAGGCTAACCTCTTGTAAAAAAAGTAACGAGTGAAATATTATTATAGGGTATTTAGAAAGGGTAGGTTTTAATGAGTAAAATAAATTTTTAGGTGTGTCTTGAAAGAGTAGTGAGGGGCCCCTTTTAATAGTGATGAGAATGACTTTTTTGTAAATATTTTAACTTAATATAAAGGGAGTATATGTTAAACATGTAAAGTAGCTAAAAAATTCATAAATAATTGAATGGGGAAGATAAAAGGTTGATATAGATCTCATAAAATCAATTATAGACATGTTTTTATCACGTTTTAATCTATCTATACCTTGATTTATTATTTTTACCATTTTAGCTTTTACTGTGGCAACTGGTTTTTACCTAAGGTAATATAATTGTTATGCTTAAAAATAAAGTGATTCTTATTAGATAATTTTGAAGCAATAATTATAAATTTTAAATCTACTTCGTTTGATTCAACTTATAAATGTTACAAAAATAAATTGTAAAAAAAAAATATAATGTATTAAAAACATTTTTTGATGAAATATTACTTATTTCCTAAAATATCTAATATGGGTTTGTAAAGTGGAACAAACATGTTTAAAAATATAAATACATTTATAAAATATTTATTTTTTCCTATAAAATGTTTCATGTATTTCCAATTCATACTTATATACTAATAATGTCATAAAAGTCATGTTATATTTAAAAAAGTCATTTTTCCCTATTCACCTAAAAATCATTTTTTTTAAAATCACAAAAATTCATCTTAGAAAATATTACTATGATGGGTCCAAAAAATAATATTCATTTTTTACAATTAAAATTAAAAATTTTGGAAATTTAATTTTGAAATTAAATGACGAGATATAATGGAAACAATTTTAATCGAGAAATAACTTTTTTAAAATATTAACTGGTCTCATTAATATTTCATATTATTTATTAATAAAATTATTATTAACCAAATATTAATATCAAATATATTTTATCCTAATTAGTCATAATTTTATTGAAATAAAAATCCATAGGATATGGAAAGGAATATATTTTTAAAAATACATTTCCAAATTTAAAATGACTGTGTTAGTAATTTTAGTTATAGAATTGAATTTAATTCATATTAAAAGTAGAATATATTTTCTTTCAATAAATATTTCATAAATTGGTTATTCATATTAATTTTTTCTAATTCAATGTATATTTTAATGGTCATACTTAATATTTATATTTTTATCTAAATATATTATAGTTTCATTTTAGTTCGGTGTTGCGTGTGGAGCAAGCTATAAAATAAATTTACCATATTTAAAAAAGGCAATATATTAAAATTATAGGATGACACAAGGAACTATGAACCATAACTATACATTATGGAAAAAATTCTAAATTTAATTTTTTTGACCTGAACCCCTAAATAAAAGATAAAACTAATAAATATTTCAATACATACATTAAAATTCCAATGTGAGTGCCACATCTCAACTTATCCAAAACATAATATCAAGCTAAATGTGATTAAAAGAATCTATAACATAGCTTCTAAAATCTATTATTGAGCTTTAACATTCTCACCCTTTGTTATTAGTAATACTAATATTCTCTTTTTTCAATATCCATGGTTCTAATATATGGTTACTTCAATAGTCACCCTTATAAACATTTTACTATTTTAGCTGTTAGGTTACTATTTTAATATTTAGGTTACTTTTATAACAACTATATTTCCAATTTTTAACTTACTAATTTTCAATATTCATATAGGCCTTCAAATTCTACATAAAACACTTCTCTATAATTCATCATTTACATTGTTTTCTCCTAATGTTCTCTTTATTTATTGTACAAAATTTATATATTACTTCTAAAATTTTCTCTATTTTCATAGTGTTTTTCACAACTGTGGTATTTTTTTGAGATCACGATCCATATTATTATAAATTATAAATTGTTTTTTTCATGTGTTTTTATCCAATTGTACTTTCATGAATCTTATAAAATATATTGAATCATTATATTAAAAGTTATTCTTAAAAATAGATTGATTTTTTACCATTATTTACTAACTTTTAATTATTTATGATATTCCTTCATACTTGAAATATTAATAATAATTTACATACCAATCAGATAATCTAACATTAGTCATTTATGATACTAAATAATTTATAGAATCAACTTTTTCAGCACCCAAAACATAAAATAACATTATGACGGATTTAGGGTCATTAAGGTGAACATGTGGGGTGTGTGTACAAAGAATCAATATCCACCTCTAGAAGTCCCTAATAATATATCATGGTGTTATTTCCATTCAATAACATGTGTTATGAGTATATATAATATAATACATTAACAATTACTTTATATAATAAATTACCCAACACATAAAATTTTATTTATAACAACATTGAAAAGAATAAATTATAGTTGCTAATATGCATATTGACTGACCTACATAGTGTCATTTATTCCAATTCCACATGTGATTGATTAAATTATAAATTTATATTAACCCAAACCAGTACTATTAAAAGATTCATAGAATAGAGGAAGTCTGGGGTTGAATCAAAAGGGAAACACTAGCAATTACTGGTGACCTAGAAATTGGAACCTAATACGGATTCATGATGCGATTTTTTAAGGTTGTGTTTTAAAAATAAGTAGTTTGAATTCACTTTAGTTGATAAGGAAGGGATCAAGATCAATTTTAAGGAGCCTGTGAAAAGGGTATTACTAAATATACTAGATTTGTTCCTGTGGTTTATTATATGAAGTAGTTCAGAAATAATTTCTTTTGGTCAAACTAATTGGATATATCTCGATTGGAAACCAATCATTGTTCTAGAGGCGATCATCTATCTAGGCCCATAATTCTCAACTTCAAAGAAAAAAATCATTGTAGGTTATTGGTCCTGGTATAATTTACTCCAATTAGTCTAGGGTCCTTCTATTTCAATTCCCTGGATTAGGGTTGTATAATAGAATATGATAAACACTGGTTCATAACATAATTCCTAAACAAAGGGTTACCTAGGTTTTTATTTAAGAATTAATTAGTTTTACACAACCCCTAATACAAACCCATAAACCTAAGTGGGTTCGCTATACATGATAAGGAAAGTATTTAATGAATGATAAAACAATAACATGATTAGAATATTCACAAATAAATCCATGCTTAAATAAATCAATATCAACAAAAGAAATTACTTGGAATAGAGAAATAGAAATCACATGACAATTGATATTATAAGAAGCAAGGTTTTATAAAATGAAATAGAAATACAAAAATCCTTAGAATAATGATAAGTATAAAGGGATGAAAAAATAATGAAGAGAAAACTATGAAAAATAGGTTTAAATAAACATTAAAGAAAGTGTAAAAGAAAAAGATGATCATTAAACATTAGAAGAACTGGAACATAAATAGAATTAATCCTCTCATAAAATGTAATTATTTTACATCATGAGTTAGATTTAATTAATTTTTCTCAAAACTTTCACATCGCATATCATAATTTCACGTCTTGTAATAGAAGCTTCAAATCTTAAAATATTTTATATCTCCTGAATTTCATAGCTTTTATCCAATTCTATGGGAACTTATATCATGTATTTCATGTCATAAAAATAATTCACATGATTAAATTTCTTTTACCAAGAGGATTCATGACTTGTATGTATTTCTTGATATCAAGGCTTTATAGATGTTTGGTTGGTAAAAAAGTCAATAATTTCATGTCATGAATATATTTCACATCCTAAACATTCTTTATCCAGAAAATTCGCAGGCTTTATTATTTTCATGTCCTAGAAGTTGGTTGCAGGGGCCTATATATGAGTAATACACATTTTGAGTTAAATTCATGATGTTTAATGTATGTAATTGATACAATTTTTAGTAGCACCCATTTTAGAGATTTAGCTCCCATTTCGTACAAAAAACTAGCCAAAATCGAAGGCATTATATTATAAAACATGAATAAATCCCAAAGAAATGATATATATATATATATATATATATATATATGAATTTATCTTATAAAATTATGCCACACTTAAACAATTTCTTGTCCTTAAGAAAAACTTATCTCAATAAGGGTTCCAAAGGAAATAATTTTTAGTGAGAAACATGCATTACAAACAATAAAATAAAAGAAAGTGTTTGAAGAAATTGATAGTACTCTAAAATAACCCATCCAGAGAAAATCATTCATACCTCTTAATAATGTTCTTTAATAAAATGATTTTTTTTCATTAATCGCTATTTTCAACTATTCCTTTGATAAATATACCTGTTTTCAATTTTCCTCACCATGAATTATCTATCATAAATTAAGGAAAAATGAAACCAGAGTTATGATCATTACTCAAGTACATGTTCCTAACCATAAGCTTAAATTGATTCTAACATCTCCAATCCATAAAGGAAGATAACACAATTAATCATGAGGGCTTTACAATAAGGTTTAAATGACTCTGAGAATGCGGGCATATGGGTAGATGATAAAAATCAAGATAAAAAGGGAGCATAAACTCTCAAGTATAATGCATGATAATAAAGAATATTGTAACAAAGATATTCCTATAGAATTAGAATCTCCATACCCCCAATGTTCAAAGAAGGTCTATATATGTTCCATCAAAGTGTAAGGAATTTCTCTCATTTCTTATTTTTATCATCCTTTTTTTTCAAAAATCATTTTTAGGATAGATATCACATCCACCACCTAAACAAAAATGGTCTACCATAAGATTCATCAGTCTGGTAATGGAGATTTTTTACCTTAAAAAATACAACCCAAACCCACCCCCCACATATATAAATAAATAGGATAATCAAGAATTTTAAATCAGAAGACCATATGCCACATGCCACAAATCATGTGAAAAAGTCATCTCACATCTCCATAATAACAAACATCCCATGTCCACTAGTAACGATCATTCCCCCATACTTATTCATGTTATAATCATGTAATCATACTAATATTAGGGTTGGAAGGCATAAGATGGGATTGTATCATGGATCAATCCAAAAAAGGTCATCCATGGATTCCATATTCTTAAGAATGATAAATATACAGAAAAGTCTCAGTAAAAATGGATCAAAAAACACCTCAATCATTTTAATAGCGTATTTGTTAAGTTATGGCCTTGATAAGATTCTAACGAAAGCTTTGATAGGTTTACATGCTGAGATTAATGGAAAAATTAGGTCTATAATTCTATCAGGAAAGGGAATACATATAAAAGGGGAAATCAATTAGGGAATAGTAATTAGTAATAATTCAATAAAAATAAATTGAAATAATTTAGAATCATAATTAAATTAATTAACTCAACAATTATGATAAAGATATAAATAGGTAAAATTAATAGATTTTAACATTTTCCATCAAAACGTTTTCTTTTATTTACATGGGTATAATGAGTTGTAAAGTTAAATAATGTTTCTTATGAAAAATTTCTTGTATAATAATGAGAATGAAAAATAATTTAGGTGTATATGTAATATAGATCAATAATTCCCCCAAACACTTTAAATGGAATAGTGTTCACACTATTTTGGAAAGTGATGTGGGAGAGATTATGATGAAAGAAAAACAATTTGTAAATAGAAATAATAAAATTAGTGTAGGGAATCGAGAGCTCCCTATAATAAACATCCTAACATGGGGGAAATTTCTATATGTTGATGTGAAACCGGGCTACCTTCCAAAATGTTAGAAACAAAATATACCTACAATAGAGAAATAATTAGCTCACACGATATAGTAAATATGAAAGAAGTAAATGGGTAGGTGAACATAGTAGTAAAAATGTATATAAAATTATATAAATGTGCATAGAGAAGAATAAAAATTAATCACCTAACAAAATACCCATAATAGAAACCTATAAAACTAAAATAAAAGACCCAACAAACTCAAAAAAAAACTTAAAATATAAAAAATATTGGTTGCCTCCCATAAAGCACTAACAATGACATTGTCAACTAGACCGATGAACATTAACCACTGAAATAAGAAATATTTACAACAAGATCCAATAAATAATAGGCATGTGGGACAGGAACCCATTGAAAATTAACCGTAGTTAAAAATCATGCCATAATTTTTGTTGTGATGGTCTATTGTAAAAAAATATTTTTTATGAGGGGGTATTCACCCATCACTAGAATATTCTACCGATTATATAAAAGAAAGAATTTGTGAAGTGATTGATCTCCCATTGCAAAAACTTATTTTCTATGGGAGATCAATCCTATAAAAAATAACAAAATAAAATATAATAAAAAATAACAAGTAAAAAAATATAAAAATAAAATAAAAAACATCATAATAATATAAAAATTGTATTATCTAAAATTTTAAATATCTAAATTAATAATAATATTACAAAAAATATATTCATTGAAATTTTTATCATAATAAATTTATAAAAAATAGATAAATCTCTGAGAAGGAGGGTCATATAGAGGTAGTGATGGAAGAAAATTCATCCTTATACCATGTACCAAGTGTCGCGTGTACTCCATGATCAGCTGCTACTAATTCTCATGCAATTTATGCTTCTCGAGCTACTGATTCTCATGCTGTCAATGAAACTCTTCCCACTCTCTATTTAGGGTCTCTGTAATCTTATCCCAAGCTCATAACTTCTACTCATACTCTGAATCCAATGATGAAGACTCTCTATGTTCTCCCCTCAATATGGATGAAGACAACATAATAATACCATAATAAGTGATATGCATTAATCACAATCCAATACCAATAGCTCGACCATTCTCGAAAGTATAACGAGTCACCTGTATCTATGTTGCATCATCAAATCCTATCACACTGGTGGCATGACCCTTAGTCATATACTGAATCTCATCATGTGTGTGATAATTCATGATCTCATATGACTCCTTTAAATACAATTTGTAATTAAAATAGTTAAAATATTATTTTCAGTTAATTTTAAAACTCAAAAAATTGTACTTACCACAATCTAATGCTTTTGAACACTAGTAATATCTCTAGTGAAAGGTTTAGTGTACATCCTATTGTAAACATCAAACTCTATAATATATGGATTCTCAAGTGCCTATATTAATAATAAAATAGATAGTTTACAGTTAAAGTTATATAAATTATTAAATAAATGCACTTACAAGATGTCATCTATGAGTACTGAACATACGACTACCAACTCTATGTGTGGCCTCTTTCCTCCCCAGTTCTTCTGAACTAATGATAATATCCTCTATAAACTATATTCCATCTAGTATAATCAAATACATCCCAAACCTAAGAGGATATATAATTGGGTTGAAGACTACATCCAGACTGATAAAAAACTGTGACTTCAGTTTTTTTTATGGATCTTTTCCTCGTATTGTGAAAACGCTTATTCAAAAAATCTTGCATGTAGGCCTCCTAAGACTCCCATATATAGGTCCTCATGATATCATCAATGATATGACATAAACCCTAAAAATAATTAATAATATCAAGTTAATAATTAAATAAATTTTAAAATAACTATTATATATTTACGTAACATCCAATGATCAAACATACACTAAAGAACATCAATGGGAATATGAACACATGCCACCCATTACTTTAGAAAAATAATTCTGAAGAATAGCATTCCCCTATCCAATAGATATATGAAAACAACTATTGGAAAACAAAATAAATAATAAAACAATTAATATATAAATAAATTAATGAAAATTAACTAAATTACACAACTGAACATGCCTCCACATTCATGGATCAAAATAAAATTGTGGTCATCGCTCAAGAACAGAGTTAGAAATCATCAATCTCACAAGACCACAAACCCTCTAATTCGACACATTGCCTATAACCTATGGGTCAGATGAAAAATTAGTAGGCTCATCACCAGGAAGAATATCCTCCTCGAGGCTATAGAATATCTCATCATAATTCCCATTAGCCATATGAAACATGAAATAAATGTTGTTAGCTAATAATTGAAGACAAGTATTATATATATATTTATTTATATATTCTGACTATAAACAACATTTACTTTTTTCAATTTTCATCTTCATCCTCATATTGGTGTATGATGATTTGAATATCTTTATCTTCCTCCTCAGTGTCATCAATTCCCATAGGATTTTCAGCTTTATCATCTCTTTTTAATTCAAATGCATTTGTTACATCATCAGCATCATTATCACCATCGAACCATAACTATGGGGTGTCATCAATGATATTTTTATATCTTAATTGAAAATATTTCTTTAGAGTTGTCTCTTAAAAAAATTTAATTCCTTCTACTTCAATAGAACCATATTCACTTTGCATAAAACAATTTTCATAGGATTTCATTTTTATAATGCCCCACCAATAAATTTACTCTCTTGAAGCAACATAATAATTTTAATAATAAATTTTATGTGCTTGATAAACTAATAAGAATGGATCATTTACTTCAAAAAAACTTTTATATTTAATGTTGACGATTACATGACATGAATGACCACATAATCCTCTATCAGTATCAAACCAATGGAATTTAAACAACATTACATAATTCTATCTTAGATAAGATAGTTAAATTATTTCATCTAGAATTCCATAAAAGTCAACATACTTTCTCTATTATGAGATCATCTAAAGTAAAACTCACTATTTATTGTTTATTGATTTACTATATGCATGTGTATAAAATAGAAAACCATTCACTATATATGAATTATAAGATTTAACCATTTTTGATGGTGGGTTACTCAATCCACAAAATCTATTATTAATTTTATCATCATGTTGTGTTTCCTGAAAAATTGAAAAAAAATATAAATACAAAAAATAATAAATTGATTACATATGATAAACCATAAAAAATTTACTTTACCATTATTTGAAACTAGTAGGAATAATTATTTTGTTGATGTTTTTCAAGGGAAATAGTGTATGTTATGGTAGCTATTTCTTGATATGATCATCATATAATCTAAAAATAAAATAATATTAACTTAATTTTAAAAAATTAAAATAATAGGTTATAGTATCACTTACTGTAGAAATAATTTCATTTTTTCATAGTTGAGAAAAACATATGTTTGAGCCTTGTAATGTTCATCCTCTGAAATCTATCATTCATGAACTCCAACAATGGAAAGTTTAGGCTGATTAAAAAATAATAATTTAATTTTTAGTGACTCATCAACATTTCCCTCATTACGAACCATTTGATTATGTTTTGAAGGATATTTAGTTTGGAAATATTGGGAGTAGAAAAAAGAAATTTCCTCTGGAAAATAAGCTTCTGTAATTAACCCTTAAAATGATTATTTATAATATACCTTTTTCTTTAATTTCTGCATGCATCTATCAAAAGGGTACATCCATCAGAACTATACCATCCATCCACATTTTTTTTCATACAAAAAATGTAATATCATATGTTCCATTGAATCAAAGAAAGTCGATGAATTGTTTTCTAGTTTATATAAATTTAAAACAACATCTTATTGAAGTCTGCTAAGTGAATCATAGTCTGTGATCACCACACAAATGTATTAGAAAAATATGATATTTATTTTAACACTTCCCAAATTGAAGAATTAAAAAACCTTTAAATCCAATTGTTAGAAGTATTTCCATTATAACATGATACTCATGATTTTTTATTCTAGTAATACGATTATTTTTGACACGTCTATCCATACTGAAAAGATATTAATCTGGTAACCTCAAATCCAAAATCCACTAACAAAATAATAAATGATTTTAATTGGATAATATATAAGCTACTTTTGGATTCAATAAATTTTGCGATCCATCATTTTTCAATAACTCAAGTTCTGATCGACTGTAAATTTGGGCAAGATCTAATCATGCTTTTACATTATCTTTGGTCTTTCCAGATTTTTCCAATACTACATAAAATATATTATGAAAACATTTATTCTCAATATATATGACATCCAACATGTGGTAGACTAAAAAATTATATAAATATGAGAGATTCCAAAAAATACTCTGTTTAATCCAATTGTGATTTTCACAAAGCCATAGATTTTTGTTGGTTTATAGTTAGTACAATGGTAATGAGAGGTAATAAAGAGATAATATATTTTAAATCAATACCCTAGATCATTAATGGAGTTTTATATCTTTCAATTATACATTTTATGAAATTATTTATATTACTTCAGTAAGGATGATCAATATGAATAAATCTGTGATGAAAAAAACAAGGTTTTCTCCCATTGATGAGAATAAATGGTTTACTATCAATCATATAGTATAAAAATGATTTTGGACCATGTTTAATCCATCCAGATAACATGAAATATGTTGGTAAGTCACTAATTTTTCACATTAATGTAGTTTTTATTAAAAAACTTTGTTTCAAAACCACATCATATGTACTAACACTAATACTCGACAATAAATTTTACACATTAATCATTGGATTCAAATAAACATCAATATTTTTTTGGATGTCTTGAAATTAATAATGTTAAAAACATATATGGTTCATTCATCAACATCCAAGAGGTAAGTTGTACGGTGTTATAAAGATGGGAATGTAAGAATACTGACTACCTTATGAACCAAATTGACTAAAACCATCTATAGAAAGATCTAATCATATTTTATAGTCTTTTAAAGAAAAATAAGGATGTACATGGTCAAATTTTTTCCATGAATGACCATCACAGGGATGATTTAAGATTTTACTAGTTGAAATATTGGATTTGTATAATAACATCAATGATGTTGTATTTTGAGACATAAATAAACTCTACAATCTGGGTGTAAGTGGGAAATACCTTAACTATTTAATGGCAACCTATCTATACATCTCTTGTTGAGCCTCCTTGTATCTCTATTGTACACATATAGGATAAATAACTAACAACTTATTTTCACCATAGTATAAGATAAAATCATTTGAACATGCATGATTCTTATGATAACCAAGACCCAAATTAGAAACCATACTCTTGTCCTCATAAGAATTAGTAGGAAGCAAATTTCCTTTAGGTAATAATTATTTAAAAACAATAGAATATCTTCTCAAAAAAACTACTTGACATTCCATTATATGAATTAATAGTCATAAATTTTTTAACTAATTCAAATTTTCTTATCTTCTAACCATGATATAAGACATCTTTAATAGACTTTAATAACTCATTAAATCAATATTGTTCTAACTCCAGAGTTAAATAAATATCATACTGAGTTTTGTTTATTAAAAAGACAGAACAAGAACCTCATGTATTAATGTTTGAAATTATGATGGATATGGGACCAAATTATTAGTGTCATCCCTTGAACTATTTTCACCATGTTGATACCAAAAAAAAATATTTCCAAAAACCAAAATGAAATAGATGACCCCCAAAATTGTAAAATGTTTCAAATCTCCTCAAATAAAATTTCTTACATAGAAAATTAATTATACCTTTTAAAAAAAACTCTAGTTTAGATTATAAAAATGATAAAAAGATTCAACACCCTAAATATATACAATATTTATACTAGGACCATTTGGATTCCTATGATGATTTATGCAATTATGATCTTGTAATAAAGATTACTATCTACTTCCTTTTTACATATTTTTCTAAAAAATAGAAAATAAAAATATTTCTTATGATTAATCTGATATAAGTAATTCATTATCCCAAAAACTTATAAAATCAAAAAAAATTAAAATTACTTGTAAATATTCTCAATGTTATCAAATTATTTCAAAAATTTTATACTTCCAAAAGTTACCATTAATTTTTTATAATTACCATTAATTTTTATAATTACCACTAATGTTTTCTAATTACCATTAATTATTATTAAAGGAAGTGAAAGGTAAATATAGGGATATGAGGGAATCATGTATACGAGGAGATAGAGTCAACGATGGAGTGAAATAATTCTAGTGCCCCTATATTCATTCCGTTTGGAGTAGAGGAAGTCATGTGTAATCTTGTGATTTTATCGATGAATGCCTCTCCTCTAAAAGGTCTTAAGGGAGGGGCACTAGAATTATTTCACTCCTTCATCTCCTATATCCCTTACACTCCATGCTTCCCTTGAAGGACGGAGGGTGTAGAGGGGATAGAGGTGACCACATAGCGAAAGAATTTCGTCACTGAAATTCATTCACTCTGCCTTTACCTTTATCCCCTCTACTCCGTGCGTCCCTCATGCCCCTTGGTTAACTTTATATTACCAATTATGATAAATTGGTGTTAATTGTGGATAATTGTTGTTACCAGTCATTACTCATATTTTTTTACTAATTATCACCAATGAAAAATAATTTATACTAATTACTACTTATTACCAATAGATTTTACTAAATACCACTAGTTACCAATATTTTATACTAAATACCACTCATTACTGATATTTTTTACTAATTACCACTCATTACTAGTGAATTTTACCAATTCACATTCATTATTGGTGTTATTTTACTAATTATCACCTATTACCAGTTATTTTTACTAATTAATGCTCATTACCAGTGATTTTCACTAATTACTGCTCATTACTAGTGATTTTTACTAATTAACACTCATTATTAGTTACTTTTACTAAATACTGATCATTATCGGTGATTTTTACTAATTACCACTAATTATTGGTCATTTTTAAGAAATATTAATCATTACCAGTATTTTTTAGTAAATACCGCTCCCTACTGATAATTCTTTACTAATTACTACTCCTTACCAACATTTTATTGAAATTATCGCCTGATACTTGCACTTTTCACTAATTTACACTCATTAATGGTGATTTTCACTAAGTATCACTCGTTACCAGTGATGTTTACTAATTAACACTAGTTACCAGTGTTTTTTACTAATTACCTATCATTACTAGTGATTTTTACTAAATACTACTCATTACCGGTGTTTTTTACTAAATACTGCTCATTACTGGTGATTTTTTCTAGATACCACTTTTTATCATTGTTTTTTTACTAAATACCAGCCATTACTTGTAAATAACCAATCTTTATGTACATAGAAATTACATTACTTTTGTGGAATAATTAATACATGACACAAATAGACACCTAAAGACCATATTAGTTTAGAGCCTTTGGAAACTGGAAAACATAAACAACTGGTTCATAAAACATCTTCAATGTATCTTGCTTTATCCTTCATAACTAGAACCCCTTTTTTACACATCTTAACTAATACCCTTATTCAAATCATGGGGGAAAATAAACATGAAAAGGGATGAGATCAAATGCTCAATAAGGGTAAGCATGAAAAATATCTTACAAAACTTAAACATAAGAATATAAAAACCTAAACATAACTTTTGAAAAAAATACCACATTTAAATATACCAAAATCATAAGTCATGAAATAAATATGGTATGTTCATAAAGTATAAATCATAATGGAATCATTAAAAATGAGAAAATAGAATTGGCCTAAAACATGGAATTATAGAAAATAAATAAGAACATTATATAATTCCTATAGTATCAAAATAATTAATACCAAGACCATCATAGTGGAAAAAGTCCATTACTAAACTTGGATTACTTGGTGTTCTATCCATGTATTACTAAACCAGATTTACTTACCATTCCAGCCCTATATTACTGAACCAGATTTACTTTCCGTTCTAGTCATATCTATATCAGGAGATATAAATCTTTACCCAATTCATTGGAGGGAGATATTGGTCCCACCCATTTCATAATGGATTCATTCTTACATGTTCCATAAAATCATAAATCATTCATCATAGCATAACCCACGAAATTAAATGGGTTTTTTTAAACATCATTCCATCATAACATAATCTTAATAAAATATCATTCAATAATTAACATAATAATATCATAGTAATAATAGGGATAGAAACATAATCCTATTTAAAGAGTGTCATCGTAGATGGAAAATAATTTTGATAAAACACTTGAACCTAATTGTTGAGGAAAATATCCTTTCTTCTTAAAAAACTTTTTATTTTCTCAAAATGATATTTAATTTTAGAAGAAAAGAATTTAGTTTAAAATAAAAATGAAATATTGTAAAGTAATATTCAAGGAAATAAGAAGTTATGAAGATGTAAACATTTGTTCATGCCATATAAGTTAAAAAAATCATTCTCCTCGAACTTTATCTGGAAAAGTAAAAAAGTACCTCTTATAAAAAAAACACTAAAATATTCATTTTATACCATTTAATAAAAATTTACCAATGGGTAAAATTTACTTTAATTTTTTTTATAATAATATAAATAATATTACATGTTTAGTAAATATATACATGGAAGATAAATATACCCTACTAAATACTTACATATAAATAATCTCACATAATAATGAGATTGTGAAATTATCTGTTACCTTAGGTCTGATATGATTTGTAAGTATCCAATCCTACTGTATAATGATTTCAATAATGTTATTGACATATTTCAGAATCATAGTCACTTTTATGATATCATATACGATCATATTATCATATGTTTTTTAGAAACATTTCATTGTCACCTGTTTTTCTGATATTAACTGCTTTATGTTCTTATGGATGTTTTGTCAGATAAGTTCATGTTCCCATTATTTGGTTATAGTTATATCATTTAAAGAATGATATTATTATTATATATATCATATTCATTCATTCTATTAATGTATATAATCGTGGTTTAATTAATATCATGTAGAATGAATCACATCACATCATGGAGACAATAGGCTGTACGTAGGCACGAGTGATGATATCATTCACTTAATGGTTAAAACAAATTTAATTGGATAGAATGATAATTATAAACAATAATTATAATGTTATATTAAATATTTAAATTCATTTTACTCATCATTATTCCCATCCAAAATAAGTATTTTGGGATAAAAAAATTACACCATGATGTGGAGATAGTAAGTAGTATGTACACAAGCATGGTGACATTGTTATTCATAGGATTGGTAAAAGAAGGTATAAGGTTGTCCCAAAATTATAATAAAATATTATAATGTATAAGATAATTTATTTATTACTTTATTATAGAAACAACATAAGAATAGTAAGTAGAAGAAGAAAAGAATTTTGATAGAGGTGATAAAACAATTTCCGCTTTTTCGAGTATCTCCCTTTGATTAGCACAAAAGGTATTCTTAGGATGGATTTCTGACCAAAGTGATACCTCTAAGATGAAGTGAGGGACGTTGGGAGAGTAAATGGGTAGGGTTTCTCTGAGAAAAATGGCTTTAGATGTTTGATAAAAAGATAAGAAGAGGTTCCCTTTTATAAGAGAGGGTAGGGGCACCTTTGAAAATACCAAAAATATTAAATTAATATAAATTGATTTTTAAAATTAAATTCCCCAAAAGTAGATTATTTAGAACATATGATTATTATGGGTTGATATCCAATCAACCAATACAATTTATTCATGTTTTTATTTTATTTTAAACCTTATCATTTTGATTTATCCTTATTTAATATATTTAAATTTAATTGTGGTAATAATATTCTTAATATTAAATGGTTATAAATATTTTCTTATGTGTTGTAAATTATCAATAATTGGATAATTTATTTAATTTTAGACCTTATATTTTTCACTTTGTAATTTTTAAATATTTTTTGTCATTTTTAAATAATCTAATAATATATTATTTGTCTAAAATATCAATAGTGTCAATTTTGACACTATTCATTTAATTGAATTCAAATAAAATAAAAAAAGAAGATAAATTCGAACCAGAATATTTAATACACTACTAACATGTTATAGTCACTTATAAAATTCATATATAACATTAATTAGTTCATATTATATTTATTTTAATATTTTTAAAACCATTTATTTGATATTTCTATTAATAAAGTAATTTATACATCACAATTGGGTCATCATTAATAATTATTATTTAATATCTAAAAATTATAAATAAATTCTCATGATATAGATAATTTAATTATATTTCGGGATACTATTTATGTTCAATTTTTTATAAAGTTTATCACTATAGTAAAATTATTATACTTATAATAGATACGAGAGTGACGTGTTGTCACTTTCTTTCATTTTAATTATAATTACATCACTTTCTTGGAAAAAAGTTCATTAAATGAATAAATTCAGATCCTTAGGTGATATTGGTCGACTTTAATTCATCCAATAGTAATTTGTAAGGTGTTAGGGTAATTTTATTATATTATCATATTGTTTGTTACCCTAATTTACCTGATTTACCTTCAACTAGGGTAAATAAAAATTACCGTAGTTACTATTCATAATTTCCAAAAAAATAAAAGTATCCTATTAAAATAATTTGGACTCACTGATTCCAAATATGGAATCCATTTTTCAAATTAAAAACACATAAGTTTCATTATGTAATTTTAAATTAATTTTCATTGTCAATACCAGAACTTAGGTTTTTAAGAAGTAAAAACTTTCAAAACATTGACATGTGTTATGTCTAATTTAAATGTAAAATTACATCTAATGAACAAAATTTTATTAAATTATAAAAAAATAATCTAATTACACTTTAGAACCAATTAAAAGATAATCTAAATATGTAAATAAATTAGACAAAAAGTCATTTTTGAATTAAAATGCATTATTTTTTACTATGAATTTCATTAGAAAAATACCAAAATTTAAACCAAGGTAAATTTTGATGTCCCTATTACAAAGAATAATATTATTATGTGAAATAGAACTTATAAAATTTTCAAAAACTATATTTAAAAAGGGTTCTCCACCAAAAGGTGGTAAAATTGTATTTTTTTGAAATATACTTCTTTTATCCAAAAATTTGAATTTTTTATTATATCATATATAGAAAAAATATTAAATGAATTTAAAACCTTACATTGCTTATATTACATATATATTTCACTAATAAAATCCATAAAGGGTGATTTTATAATTTTATAGACACAATTATTTTCATTTAAATATTTTTTTAGAAAGAAGTTAATTCTATTCATACCCACCATTATAATGACTATGATATTATATTTAGTTATCACTAATACCATGTCTTTCATGAAATTAATTCTATAAAAATAAGTTAAAATTGTGTGTAACAAAAGCTAAGAATAGTGTTGTGTATACTGTAAGATAATACAGTGTTGTGTATAACACAAGCTAATCTTGGTGTACTTTACAACACTAGACATCAAAGAAATTAAAAAGAATATATCTCATAAAATATCGGGGTGTTACATTCTACCCCCTTAAAATTAATTTTGCCCTTGGAATTCTTCATAGTTATAAAAGGTTTAATACTTGAAAGTTTTTTTCATAGAAACCGACATCGTAAAAAGGAATACTTAAATTTCATTTTAAAAAGGAAATTTAGAAACACAATGATTACCCAAAGTAACTCTTCACTGTGTTTCTACATAGAATAACATAGGTTGGAAGTGAAATTATAAATATGGAATAACACTCTAACCATTAAGTTCTGATGGATAGTGATAGAGAACAAGGTTTGTAGAAAGTTAACAACTATAAATTGAAAAATTTGTGATGATTTAAGGGTCTATATAATTCATTAGATAAGAAGGTACTAAGATAACATTTTTAGTTTTCAATATCCTTTCCCTAAATTTGAAGAATTTTTTCATGAGATTATATACTTACTTGATTTTTGTATAGTCTCTCTATTTTTCGTGCCTTGAAAAAAATTCAACATCATCTATTATTTAACGAAATGAAGTTGAATTTTTCATTCTTGAAGTTTTAGAAGATCATGTGATATAATGACAGGTCATTCCATCAATCTCCAAAAAAAGGTTAGCATAAGAAATCAAATGTGCATAAGTCCACCTATAGTGAGATAATACATTAATATAACATACTTCAACATGAATATAACTTATAATATCCATAAATGGATAACATAAAAATCCTTCTAAAAATATAAAACTTTAGAAAGAGATGAACTAAATCACATAACATTTATCTCCCATATCTCATATGGTAGTTCTTGGTTGTCACAATACAAACATGTGAATACATTAATCATGTATTCTCTTGAAACATGATAATAACATGAATTACCATAGAACCATAGTGAAAGCATTAATTCTATCAAAATTAAATCTTTCCATACAAAAAAATACAAAACATTCTATATACTCAAACCATGATATCACTTTTTCCGTACATCAATCATGAGGTCATTAATACTATCAAAAATCTCTTTATCTCCTCATCCCTTCATTATGTGCATATCATGTACTTTATAAAAATATTTCAATCACTTTTCATGGTTACTAGTACCATATTCTTATGGAAAACCACAATGGACCAATATAAAGATATTACAATATCTCATAGTACTATAAAAGAGATTACAAAACACTATTTTATAATCCCATTACGTAAACACTTAATCATTCCACCACTTTGTTGTCATACTCAACATCACCAATAGTGATCACATGTGATTTCCATTTGCCTTTGGCCTTAAGCAGTTTTTGATGTCGATAATCATCCATAATCCTTGGATTAGGGCATTGGTTAGCATAATGCCCCATTTCCTTTCACTTGTAGCATTGAAGTGTGGGTGGTGCATTATCTGTAGTGTTTCTCTATTCACATCATTAGCAACCTTTTTCCTATTAATTAGACACTCAAATATTCGATGAACTTTATTTCCACACATAAAACATTTTCTATTACCATTAAGACAATGTCCACCATACTTATTTCCACACTTTGAGCATAAGGAATAATTCATTTTCTTTTCACAATCACTTTTAGATTTTCCCTTGAATTCCAATTTTTGTTTCTTATAAAAACCATGATATTGATATGTAACCCCAACTTCCATTTATACCTTGATATAAAAATGAAAATTATCTTCATAGATACTAAATTATATTATAGATAATTCCCTTCAATGTCTTGATTTTAAGCAACTAAAGAATCAATCTACTTTACTTTCAGGTTGGATGATAAAACCAGAAGCATATCTTGGAAGTCTTGTAAAATTTGACTTGTATGTACCAATAGATTCATCATCCTTTTTATTAAGATAAAGTAAATCCTTTTATATCTATTTTCTAAGAATGTTAGGAAAGTAATTATTGAAAAATAAGTTCCTGATCTCATCCCATTTCAAGGATTCAATTTCATCTAAATGCCTTGTATTCTTGATTAGAGTCCACCGCTAGTCTACTTTTCCATTTAAATGATAAACAACCAAGATGATTTCTTCATGTTCCTAACAAAGAAGGATGGAAAATATCTTTTAAATGGTACTAATCCATTGTTCAGCAATAAGTGGATCAGAAGACCCACTGAATGAAGGTAGATTTGCCTCATGAAGCACTCAACATAATGTTGTTCACTTCTATGCTCATTTGGAAGCCCAGAATGATTTATAGCTTGTGTAAGTATTGAAATACGATTTTTCATTCCATCTCCCATAAAATTTGGTTGTTCAAGAGAACAATCATTGCATTTCACAATGCATTGATCATTAACACGGTTCCTTTGGGTTACAACCATTATCTAAAACCCAAAAAGAATAGTGTGAGAAACAAAATCATACTAGGAAAACAACATAATCAAGGGGGAGTACTTTCAATCTCTAACATCTTAGGTCTAATCCTAGGTTATTCATGATCATTATGATAATTATAGGACTATAACCTATAGTTATAGTTACCCTTCGGGACATCCCTAGATATACCTTATAAATATCTCTAGGGATCTCACTAAAGTTTTCGCATCTTATTTTCCAAATGTTAACTAAAACGTCACTCTAATACCAATTATAAATACCCAAGCTTGACGTACATAGAAATTACATTACCTTTTCAGAATACTTAATACACGACACAATAATACACCCAAATACCCTATTATTTTAGTTCCTTTAGAAACTAGAAAATATAAACAAATGGTTCATAAAACATCTACATTGTCTCCTACTTTATTCTTCATAACTAGAACCCCCTTTTGACACATATTATTAAATACCCTTCTTCAAATCTCGAGGGAAAAGAAACATGAAAAGGGGTGAGATCAAATTCTTAGTAAGGGTAAGAATTGAAAATATCTTAAAAAACTTAAACACAATAATGTAAAAACATGAACATAACTTTTAAAAAAAAACATACCAAATTTAACATATACAAAAATAATGAGTCATGAAATAAATCTTGGAAGTTCATAAGGCCTAAATCATAATGGAATAATGAACCATGAGAAAATATCATTGGCATAAAACATGGAATTGTGGAAAAAAATAAGCACATAATTTTATTTTCATAGTAGCCATGGAATTATTTCCAAGACCATCACAGTGGACAAAGTCTATTACTGAACGGGGTTTACTTACCGTTCCAACCATGTATTACTAAACCGGATTTACTTGTTGTTCCAGCCCTTTATTATAGAACCAAATTTACATTCCATCCTAGTCAAGTCTATCTCAGGAGATATAAATCATTACCCAATGCATTGGAGGGAGATATTTGTCCCACCCATATCATAATGAAATCATTCTTACATGTTCCACAAAAACATAAATCATTCATCATAGTATAACCCATGAAATAAAATGGGTTTTATTAAACATCATTCAATCATAATATAATCCATATAAAATATCATTCTATAATTAAAATAATCAAATTATAGTAATAATTGGTATGGAAAAATAGCCCTATCTAAAGAGCATCATCATATATGGAAAATAATTTTGATGAAACACTTGATCTTAATTCTTGATGAAAATATCCTTTCTTCTTCAAATACGTTTTCTTTTCTCAAAATTCCATGAAATTTTAAAAAAAAATTAGTTGAAAATAAACTTGATATCATATAAATTAATATTCATGGAAATAAGGTTCTATAGAGACATAAAAATCTATTCATACCATATAAGTTACAAAAACATTCTCCTCATATTTTTTCTGGAAATGTCAAAAAGTACCTCATATCGAAAAATGAAATAAGATTCCTTTCATACCATTTAATAAAAATTTACCAATGGGTAAAATTGAATTTAAAATTTTTTAGAAGAATAAAAATAATATTACATATTTAGGAAACATGGATGTGGATGATAAATATACCCCATTAAATACTTACGTATAAATAATCTCAAATAATAATAAGATTGTGAAATTATCCCTTACCATAGGTCTGATATTCTTCGTACGTATCTGAAAATCCTCTATAATTATTTATATAATTTTATTGAATTATTATAGAATCATAGTAATTTTTTTATATTATACATGATCATATTATCATCCATTTGTTAATAACATTTCATTGTCACCCGTTATTTGGATATTAACTGCTTTATGTTCTTATGCATGTTTTACTGAATAAGTTCATGTTACACTTATTTGGTTATAGTTATATCATTTAAATAATGATATTAGTATAATATATATATCATATTTACTAATTATATTCATGTATGTAATAGTGGTTTAATGAAGATCATGAAGTATGAGTCACATCGCATCATGGGGATGGTAGGCCGTACCTATGCACCAGCAATGATATCATTCACTTAATAGTTAAACAGTATAAAATTGGATGGTATATTAATTATAAAGAATAATTATCATTTTATATTAATTATTTAAATCTATTATACTCATAATTATACCCATCCAAATTAATTATTGTTGAATAACAAATTACATCACGACCTGGAGACGGTAAGCCATACATACGCACACATGGTGATATTATTATTCATAGGATAGATAAAATGAGGTATAAGGTTGTCCCATAATTTTAATAACATATATAAATGAAAAATATATTGGATTTTTTACTTTTTTATAGAAACAACATTAGAAGAGGAAGTATAAGAAGAAAAGAATTTTGAAATAAGTGATAAAACAATTACCTCTTTTTCGAGTATCTCCTTTTGATTTGAAAAAAAGGTCTCCTTAGGATGGAATTAATCCCAAAGTGTAGCCTCTAGGATGAAGTGAAGAAATTTGGAAGAGTAAATAGTTAGGGTTTGTCTGAGAAAAATGGCATTAGAGGTGTGATTAAAAGATATAGAGAGGTTCCCTTTTATAAGAGAGGGGAGGGGAACCTTTAGAAATACCAAAACTATTAAATTAATTTAAATTAATTTTTAAATTAAAATCCTTCTAAAGTAGATTATTTAGAATATAAGAGGAGGATTGATTAAAATGATCACAACCAATAAAATTTATACATGTTTTGATTTTATTTTAAACCTTATTATTTTGATTTATCCTTATTTAATCTATTTAATTTTAATTGTTGTAATAATATTCTAAATATTAAGTGGTTATAAATATTTACTTATGTGTTTTCAATTGTCCATAATTGGATAATTTATGAAATATTTGACATTATAATTCATAATTTTTAATTTCTAATTATTTTTTTTATTTTTAAATACTTTAATAATATGTTATTTTTATAAAATATCAATACTGTCAATTTTGACACTATTAATTTATTTACCTTTAAATAAAATCCACAAAGAAGATAAATTTGAACCAAAATATTTAATACACCTGTAACATTTCATATCCACCTATATATTTTATTTTAGAACATTAATTAGTTCATATTATTTTTTTAATATTTTTAAAACCATTTATTTGATATTTCAATTAATAAAATAATTTTCACCTCACTATCATGTCATCCTTAATAATAAATATCTAATCTCTAAAAATTATAAATAAATTAAAATGATGTATATAATTTCATTATATTTTTGTATACTATTTATTTTTCAGATTTTATCAATTTTATCATTACATTAAAATTATTATACTTATAAGAGATAAGAGAGTGAAATATTAACTCTTTCTTTTATTTTAATTATAATTACATCACATTCATGTAAAAAAGTCCATTGAGTGAATAAATTCTAATAATTAAGTGATATTGGTATATTATAATTCATACAATAGAATTTTGGAAGGTGTTAGGGTAATTTTGTTATCTTTATCATATTGTTTGTTTTGCTAATTTACCCAATTTACCTTAACTGTGGTAAATAAAAATTACCATAATTACTATTCATAATATTCATAAAAATAAAAGTAACCTATTAATATAATTTGGACCCACTGATTCCAAATATGGAATCCATTTTTCAAAATTCTAAAATTATAAGTTTCCTTAATTAATTTAAAATTAATTACTGTTGTCAAAACCAGAAAGCGGGGTTTTAAGAAGTAAAAACTAAAAAAAATTAGCATTTGTTTCTATCCCATTTAAATGGAAAATTACTTATAATGAATAAAATTTAATTAAATGATAAAAAATAATCCAATTAAACTTTAAAACCAATTAAAAATATAATCCAATAGTATAAATAAATTAGACAAAAAGACAGTTTTGAATTAAAATGTAGTATTGTTTACTATTCATTAAAATATGAATTTCAACATAAAAATACCAAAATTTCAACCAAGGTAAATTTTGATGTCCCAGTTCCAAATAAGAAGTTTATTTTGTCAAATAAAACTCATACAATTGTCAAAAACTAGATTTAAAAAGGGTTTTCCATTAAAAGACGGTAAAATTGTATTTTTTTTTTGAAAAATACATCTTTTATACAAAAAAATTAATCTGTTATTATATAATATCTAGAAAAAATATAAGATTAATTTAAAACATTAAATTGAATACATTACATATATATTTCACTAATAAAATCCAAAAATGGTGATTTTATTTTTTTATAGACTCACTTATTTTCATTTAAATAGATTTTTTAGAAAGAAGTTAATAATATTCATACCCAGCATTATAATGACTAGGATATATTATTTAGTTATCACTTATATTTAGTATTTTTTGAAATTAATTATATTAAAAGAAATTGAAATTGTGTGAAACACAAGCCAAGAATTATGTTGTGTGTATTACAAGTTAATACGGTGTTGCGTATAGTGCAAGCTAATTTTGTTATAACATACAACACAAGACATCAATGAAATTAAAAAGAATCTGTCTCTACAATCTCAGGGTGTTACATTAATGGTATTTTTTTATTAAATACCACTCATTACCAATATTTTTTTACTAAAGTCCACCCTTTACCTGCATATTTTACTAAATACAACTCATTACCATTGTTTTACCAAATACAACTCATTATAGGTATTTTTTACTAAATACCACTCATTAATAGTATTTTTTTCTAAATATTTCTCATTATTGATGATTTTTAATAATGACCGCTCATTACCAGTGATGTTTACTAAATACTACTCAATATCATTGATTTTTACTAAATACTTCTCATTAGTATAATTTTTTACTAAAGACAACTCATTAGCGGTATTTTTACTAAATATTACCCATTGATAGTATTTTTTACTAAATAATGTTCATTACTGGTATTTTTTACTTAATACCGCTCAATACTAGTATTTTGTAGAAAATAACACTCATTATCGATATTTTTTACTAAATATTGATCATTATCTGTATTTTATACTTAATACTACTCATTACCAGTATTGTTTTTTACTAAATACCACTCTATCGATATTTTTTACTAATTACCACTAACTATCAGTAATTTGTACTAATTTTTTATTTTTACTAAATATCGCTCATTGTTGATAATCTTTACTAACTACCACTCATTATTGATAATTTTTAGTAATTACCACTAATTTACTCTAATTTTTAGTAATTTCTGCTTATTTTCGCTATTTTTTAATAAATCCTACTCATTACTACTCATTTCTAAAAATTGCCGCTATTTTCTACTCATTACCACTAATTTCTAATAATTACAGCTAATTTATAACAATTATCGCTGATTTCTAATAATTACAGATAATTTTACAAACTAATGTTATTTTCTCATAGTTAACACTAATTTCTAATAAATACTACTAATTTTACTAATTACCATTAGTTTCTACTAATTATCGTTAATTTCTTTTAATTACCCCTAATTTCTAATACTTACCGATAATTTAACTGATTATCGCTAATTTGTATTGAATACCACTAATTTTTTCTAATTATTTTAAATTTATTAATAAATACCATTGATTACCAAAAATTAGTGTTAAATACTAATAATTACTAATTAGTGTTAATTATTACAAATTACTGTAAATTATTTTTACTTATTACTAAGATCTATGAATTTTCACTAAGTTATGTTAATTAGTACTCTTTATCTTTCAATTATAAGTAGTTAATACTAATCATAACTACTTACTAATAATTAAAACTAATTACTTCTAATTTAAACCAAATAATTTTAATTAAAAATAATTACTAATAATTAAAACTAAATACATTTTACTAAAAATAATCAATGATACTTAAAAATAATTAATTTTAATTAAAACTAATTACTTCTAATTAAAAACAATTAATACTAATTTCTAATACTAATATATAATATAATATAAATTAAATTAAATAAAAATTAAAATCATTAAATAAATACTTCAAAATTGAAGCTTTTAACGGATGAAAATATGAAAGTTTGTCTCATAAAATTTAAAGATTTTAAATGAAGTAATTTATGGGAGGGGAAGAAAGAAAAGGAGAGGGGAGTAGGAGAGATCTCAGAAGGAGAATTGAAGTAAATATTCAGCTAAGGGAATATATAGAGGTTGGATTAGTAGTGATAGGTATCCCATCGCAAATAATACTATTTGTGATCGGGCCCATCACAAATAATACCAACCATATATAAAGTTGTTGATGATTAAAAAGTAATTTGCGATGAGATCCGTTACAAATAATCTTCTGCCGACATAGTATTTGCAATGAGTTATAAATTCCCATCGCAAATAACTATTATGATGAATATTATTTGCGAAGGGTGTAAATACATGTCACAAATAATGTTTTCCACAGTTTTTCACACATGCACGACAAAGGTATTCACAAAAGGAAAAATCTCCCATCACAAATAACTATTTATTTAGTATTATTTACAATGAGATTCTTGTCCCATTGTAAATAGTCCCACCGTAAGGACTATTCGCGGAGAGTGACAGACTCAGAACAAATAGACCATCACAAATATATGATTTTCCCATAGTGATTGATCAGTCAGAGTAGTCCATCGACTCGACCATCTTAGTCCACTTATAGGAACTGATGGCAGTATTCTCAAACTCTAATGGTTACTTGGTTGGGTTCAACACCTCAGAAATGGGTTAACCATACCTCTTGTGTGGCAGCAAGATCATCAGTGATTCTCGTGGTCTGATCTCATGGGGAATATCTTTTAAAGTATATATATAAGGGAATAATTTATGGGTAAGGCTAAAAGGCGGCCTAACATATGCATTGAATGTAATAGTGGAGGTAGATGATTGGGACATATCTAACTGAAATCATAAGAAAACTGAATAAAGTAAAAAACCATTTTCAATAAAAAAAATTACCCCTTCCATTAGAGAAAATAAATGATACAATCAAGATAGGGAATACATTGATAACAAGAAAAAACCCAAAAAGATAAAAAAGGGGATGGGTACACTAATAAATAACTCAATAGGGTGGGAAGAATCTCTAATAGTATCATCGGTGGTCCCCTTCTAAACACTGGGAGACTAGATCTACACCCATGCCGATGATAGCGATGCTGTCAAGAGCAGGTGGATCAACAAAAATACATGTTCTTTGTTTCTGATAGTATAGCTAGTCCCAAATGGTGGAACCGAGATAAAGGCTGAAGGAGGTGAGTTACCGATCCAGAGAGAGGTTGTGTGTATAGTAGCTGGATCGATAATGGGAACCACCTGTGGAGTTGGTATGGCATAGACCAAACATTGTTGAGAATTATATATCAATAAATAATACCAGGTAGCTGGTTCAGTAAGATATAGAGGATTCTCGACCATGGTGGGTGATGGTGTTGATGTATCAATGGTGGGTATGGAGCTAAATGTTGGTCTGGAGGTAGTAGAAGGTAGGTGGGTGGAAGGGGTGGTAATTGGATGAGATAGGGTAGTGGGAGGTAACTTTTTAGGATCAGAAAAGTGAATATTGAAATGAAAGTAGATCTACCTTTGGTTTTCCAAGATACACTGGAGAACACTTCCATGTCTGCGGACCACCTCCCAAATATCTGATATAACAGATAGGGTGGGCTTAGAATGGATAGGGGTGGTATCTTAGATTGAGTAGGATGTGTGGTAGTGGAAGGGGGTGGGGGTGATCCTGGGAGAAGGATAAGTTGCATGAGTGGTAGGTCCATCTGGTGCATTAAGAGATGGGGTATGAGGATATGGAGCATGAGGAGTAGGAGCATGAGGAGTAGGATCATGTGGAGTTGGAAACTCATCAACATCATCGGCATACTTGAAATTTCTCTCATAATTCTTCCCATTCTTCTAAATGATCCCCATATTATGGATTAGTATAAGATCAATATACTGCATTACTTCTAATTATTCTAGGGGCCGAGATAAGTCAAAAACACCAAAATACCAAGCCAAATGTGTAACAAATCTCCCACCCATCAAAGTTCTGTGGTCCTTCCTTGCCTATGACTCATAATAATAGGAGAACTAGTGAGACATGTTCACCCCATGGGAACCCATGTGAGAATAAAAAATGAGTACCTTGATCAAGCTGACCACCCCATGTGAATCTCCATAGGCCAACCAAGCATGGCCAAAATCCCGATGAAAAATCCATAGAGCAACACCCCTTATCTGAGTGCTCTTCAACATTCATGGTCCATGAAAGCTCTGGGGGTCATAGGCTATCAATTCCCAGATCCTCAGAGTTTCCATCTTGTTCAGGTATAGCCACAAGGTAAAATAGGCTAGAAAGGAAATAAATTTGGAATATTAAATACCCAATCCAATGTTGAAATCACCGAGAATGACCTCCCATGGTTGACCACCCAATCTAAAGGAGGTTTGCATGATGTTAAGATCAAAAGCGATTAGGAACTCAAGAAAGAGATCCTGGTATGTCTCCCCGCATACCTTGAAGATGAGAGAAAGGTGAATGTGTTCGATGAGATCCATGAAGTCCTTATCCATGAGTATCTCCTCAAGCATGGAAAGGTCACATGTCTTATTGTCCCACATGGGATTGTCCTGAAGATAGGATAAGAGGACATAAGGCTCGGTCTTAGAAATATATTGGTTGGGAATGATGGGAGGAAGACTGTGAATAGTGGGAGGGTGATAAAGAATAAGAACCCAATGTAGAGGGTTGTGGTGTAGGGTCTTTTAGTGGTGGATGAGGATCCATTTCAAGGAACTTGTGTGTGGGGGAATCATTGTTCTAGGTTGTGTGTTTGGATGATAATAAACGGACTCCCTTCACATGGTCCATAATGTTAAAGAGTAACAGAGAGAGTGGAGTAGGGAAGGGAGCATGACTGAGGTTCATTACATGACCAAAGGAGGAGGGGGAGGTCTAAGGAAGACGTGCAACCAGTAGGGGAGGGGAAAATATGCTCGAGCAGTGAGGGAGGATAAAATAAAGCATTTCCTGTGAACCCTTGGTTCATAGCTAAAATAGGTGTCTTGGAGGATTTACTTCATGAATTAATTATTTAAAACATGAATTATGTGTGAAAATATTTTTTAAAAACATGAAAATCATGATATGAAAGACATACACATCATGAATTAGGCCTCTTATATAACTTATTTGGGCCATGAGTTTTTATCCTACATCCAGTGTCACCAAACCATCCTAAACATTGAAAACCTACTCTAACCTTTGGAATCAAACCTGGGTTTCTTCCCAGTCAAATATTCATTTAATTTTGACAGCTAGACCAAACTTGAATCAAATTAATTTTAATGCGATAAAACACCCTTCTTGAAATGGTTTTTGGTGTATTGTCAATTTTTGACCATTGAACATAAAGGGTTGTTTTTCACCTCTTTGAATTTTGATCATTCCATAAGGGGGAACCTTAACACCTTAGAAAAGTCTCAAACATCAGAATTTCAAATTTCTGGGAAATAGTTTCTGACAATAATTAAAAAAATTAACTTTATCCCCCAGTATGAATATCCATCGCGCGATGAATCAGTCATGCCACTGCTTTGTTTTTTCTTTATAAATCTATTTACTTTTATAAGTGTCCCTTATGATCTCCACCATCTCATCCTTATGGATTGATATTTATTACCCATCTCTTTTAGTATCCATGTTTAGCTTTTTTAATTTCTCAGTATGATTGATGTTCCAATTCCACTAGTAAATGACAGGGTTTTATATAAACAAGTCAAAAAGGTATAACATGGATGGGTATTTTATAAGCTATGCAGTACACCCAAAGTGAATCATTAAGATTGATACTCATGTCCTTCTTTTTTGTATTAACTATCTTTTCTAGGATACTCTTGATCTCATGATTAGATAATTCCACTTGTTCATAAGTTTCTGATTGGTAAGTAGTGTCAATGTTGTATCTAATTCAATATTTTTCAAGAATCCGTTTGAAAATACTATTCTTAATGTTTGTTCCCTGATCACTAACATGAAATCAGGGGAATAAAAATCTGAAAAATTGTTTTTATTTAACAAAACTACATGACTACTTTGGTTATGTCATGAGTGGTGGCTTGCGCTTCCACCCATTTCGAAATGTAGTCTACACCAACAAAGATATGAAACATTCCATGTAAATTTGGAAATGAACCCATGAAATCATTCCCCTAAACATCAAAGATTTATACTTCTAAGATGATATTTTGGGGAAACTCATTATGTTTCCTAATGGAACCTGTCTGTTGGTATTGATCACAAAATTGTAAAAAACTCCTTGGATTCTGATGGACTGTTGGCTAGAAGAATCCACTTTTCAGTATTTTATCCAGTGTGTGTTCTAGACAATGATGTCCTCCATTTAATTAAATAGGAAATAACTCCATCACACTTTGAATTTCATCCTCATAAATATTGAATCAAATTAAACCATCAACATAACACTTAAATAATTGCTTCCCATCCCAGTAATAGTGTGAAACATTGACTAAAAATTTCTTCCATGTTTGAAAATAGAAATATGGATAGAGTGTCCATGTGGATAGATAGTTTGAGATATCAGAAAAACATGGTCATGCTTGTACATCCATAATAAATAGTGTCTCATCAGAGAAATTATATTCAATATCCATCTCTTTATCATCCTAAACACTAGGTGATGATAATATCAAATTATTATAGCAGTAGGATCCTACATTTTATTCTTGGTTTGAAATCCATTTTCTTCAGAAGTTATTTATATATTGCATGATCAGAATAAAATATAACTCTAGAGAGCATGAGATATGACCCGAATTTGTCAAATATGAAAAGTACTTCTAGAAACAATTTTTCTGTTGTCTTATAACTAATTTGAGATTCATTTAGTGTATGGTTGGCATAATAAATTGGATGAAAGATACATCCAACACACATTCCTAAAATAGCACCCACAAAAATGCCACTGGAATCACATATCAGTTCAAAATCTTTTTCCCAGTCTGGTGATATTATTGAAAGAGTGGAAACTATGCTATTTTTTAGAGTATTAAAGGCCTTCCAACATTATTCAATGAAATAGAATTGAATTACCTTACACATTAGAAGTTTTAGTGGTCAGGATATTTTTTCAAAGTATTTAAAAAAGTAATGATAAAATATCCCGTAGCATAAAACACTCTTTATTCCATTCACAGTTGTGGGTTCCATTAAGTCATTGATTACATTCATTTTTTCTAGTTCAAATTCCATTCCATCCTTTGAAACATTAATATTATTAATCCTGAGGACTATTCCTCTTTAGACTATGAAATTTAATTTTTCCTAGTTAAGTACTAGGCATTTCTCTTCATAGAGTTGAAAAAGTAGTTCTTTATTTCTAAGATAGACTTTAAAAAAAATTCGTATACAAAAAAATAATCCAAAAATATTTTTATAAACTCCTCCTCCATATCATGAAAGATATTTTTCATACACCATTGGAACATTTCTAGTGCATTACACAAACCAAATGACATTATTCTATAGGTGAAGGTTCCAAAAAAACTTGTGAACGTTGTCTTTGAGTAATCAACTAAGTCAATAATGATTTGATTATATCTAGAATATCCATCCAGAAAAAATAGAATTAATTACAAAACAATATCTCAAGAATTTGATCCATAAATGAGAGAGGTAATTTGTATTTTTCAGGTTTCAATATTGATATTTATTTTTTCAAAATATACTCATCATATACTAATGGTTTGAGTTGGGATTAATTAAAAATTATTATTTTTAATAATAGTCAAGTGTCATTTCTTTGGTATGAATTTCAGTGGGTTCACCTACAAATTTTCAGATATGGAAAATATAATACTAGTGTCAAGATGTTTTGAAACTTCCTTCTTAATGAATTATTTCCTCGATGGGGTGTGTCACCTCTGTGGTTGGAATTTTGGATTAGCACCTTCTTCTAGTAGAATCTTATGGATGAAAATTATGGGATGATCCCCTTGATATCATCTATGCCCCAGGCTATTGAATTTTTTTTCCTCTTAAAGAAATTTATTATTTTCTATTATTGTACTGGATTTAGTTCCAATCTTATGATGACTAGTAGTGCATCTTCATCTCCAAAAAATGAGTACATCAATGTTCTCAGAAGAGACTTTAATTCTAAAGTTAACGACTTAATGGCCAAGTGTTTGAACTGTGGAACATTGTACCTCATCATAGGTTTGATGTCATTGTACTCTACACATTCACTAATATATTTTACATCAATGTAAAAAGTATTTGTCTCATCTTCATAGGTCATAATCTCACTTTCTTCTTCAGTGAGAAAAATCACTTGACATTATAGTAACTCACCACTTTTCTTGATAGATTTCACTATATTGAACACTATTTATTCTTCACTAACTCTGAAAATCAGTCTATGTTGGTTCACATCTATTAATTATTTAATTTTATCAAGAAATGGGATTCATATAATTGTGGTGTCATTACCACATTCTTCCATATATACGATAAGAAAATCATCAAGGAATATAAAATTTCCAACTTTGAATAAAACATCCTCATAAGTCCCTAAGGATAATTGATAGATCAGTCTGTAAGATCAAGTTCCACTCTCATAGGATTCATGTCTTCCATTCATAATATTCAAAAAACACTCATTGGTATGAGATTTATACTTCCACTGAGATTAGATAAATCTTTCTCAAAATTGCACGAGTCGATTATGCATGGGATTGAGAAGCTTCTAGGGCCCCTCATCTTGGGTGGAGTTTTTTTTGCACTACCATAGATTATTCCTCATTCAAGATTATAACTCATAAGTACTCCATATTACACTTTTTAGAGAGTATCACCATTAATTATTTAGTATGCACTGGAATATGAGCAATGAATTCAGTAAAGGGGATGTTTATGTGAAGTTTCTTGAACATTTCCAAAACTTTCTTGTATTTTCCCTCTATATTTACTTATCTCACTATTTTTTGTGAATATAAGAGGGTCATGTATAGTTTCGGTGCTATGTAGACATCTTATTTTACAATCATACCTTATAATTGATTCTTTTCTCTTGGCTCTATTTCTAGATTTTTTTATTTATCATCTTTGCATGTGCTTTCATCGTTGTCTTATTAATGATTATCACACACGATTCATGTTCTTATATACTCAATTACTCCCCTTTGTATGGATATTAAAAGTTATTTTTTTCTACTATGAATAACTAAATGTTTAACCCCCTATATATATGTGTCTCAGTATTACCAGGAAGCATACATAGTAATCAGCCTGAAAGTATCTTAGAGATATTCTTTACTTGGTTCTAGAGGATGAAAATAGTATCCATTTGATTATTCATCTCATTATCTTATGAAATAATTCTATGGTATATTATTTGAATGAAGATGGTGAGAATATTTTTAATGTTTGACTATTGAGGCGGGGCTTGTTGCTGTTTGGGAGAAGTTTGGTGAAACTATTGCTTATGAGGGGGTGGAAAATAGTGATCCATAGTGGGAAAGGGTTTTTGTGGGAAGTTATATTGTGATTGAAGAGATGCATTTAAGGTGGGTATCCATGCGGTCCCTAATCCCATGGCCATTCTTGGAAACTCCTCTATTGACAATGACCCTGATTAGGTTATTTTTGTTATACTAGTATTAGTGTTAGTAAGGTTTATTGGAATTATTGTGATTATTTATTTTAATTAACATAATCAAAAACCTAACTTTTTTGTTCATCCATGCTTACTTGGTAGTCTTAGTATGAGTGTGGGCCTCCACACATTTCAAAACCATGAATCTGCATAACATGAGTAGGTGGTGGTGGTGGGAAAGCTAACTGAAAATTTTCAAGTTTTTTAGTAAGGGGTTTGAATTGGGATAAAAGATGAGTTTTTTCTTAAACTTAGTGAATTCCACATCAAGGAGGTCCTCAATCACTCTACTATAGACTAACATTGTGTTATTCCTCATCCATAAGTGCTTGATTAACTTATGGTGTTTTGAGAATAAGTCCTCCATCAGTGGAGACATCTACCATAGTCCGTGTAGCAGGTTGTAGGACTTGGTAATATTTTTGAAGCTGTAACCACACACCATGTCTGTGATGTGCACACTTCCAAGTCAATTACTTAAAATTTTCCCAAGCCTCTCATGCTGATTCTTTATCCACCTGAGAAAAATTTTGTATTTTATTTTATTTCTTTCATGTACATATTGGTGAGAAATATTTATCTATGAAAATTTTCTCAAGTTCATCCCATGTTTTGTTGTATTTAGAAGCCTAAATATTTTACTAGTTCTTAGATCTATTGCACAAGGATAATGGAAATACCCTGATCAAAATAGAATCAGAAGAGACTCATTGGTTTCATAAGGTTTCATGGATTTCAAGAAAATTCAAGATATATTCGTGTGGATACTCAATTTGTAGTTTTCTAAAATAAACCATTATATAGATCATATGAATGATTATAGAATTAATTTCAAAGGTAAGTCTCTTAATAGGAGGCCAAACAGTACTGAGTGTGTCATCATTGATGAAAAAAACATAGTCCATAATATTGTTCTCCTACAGCAAAGGTGGTTCTCCTTGCTGTCCAAATAGTACATATTGAACATTAGGGGGTACGAGAGATGAAATATTTTTTCACCCATCCATATTTTAACATTGACATTAAGATATATATCTTTATATATCAAGATCAAAATAAAACATTTCAAGAGTGTCCACGCACCTCAAACTAGTCATAGGATCCTGAATCATGCACTAGAAAAATAAAACAGATGTAGAAACTAACCTATGTGTGAAAATTGTAAAAAATAATTAAATTGGAAAAATAATAATTTTAGTTAAATTCTAGGTTCATACCGAAGGTCATAGTGTCAAAGAAAACAATTTATTCCCTAACAACGTTTCCAAAATTTTACTGGACCATGTAGCATTGTTTATTCTACATGGTCATGATCGGATTAGAGATTTTTATTAAACCTGACAAGAACCACTATAAAGATATATATAAACATTGGAAATTTAGGGTCAAAACCACATAGAAACAATGGAAATGGCTGGTGACCTAGAAATTGGAACCTAATATGAATTCTTCATGTGATTATTTAAAGTTGTGTTTTGAAACTAAGAAGATTTAATTCACTTCAATTGATAAGGAATAGATCATGGTCAATATCAGAGAGATTATTCAAAGGGTATTCCTAAATCTATCTTGAGTTGGTCCTATATATTAGGCTGTGAAGCAATTTACAAATCACTAATAAGATTTAGTTAAATCAATAATATATTCCTTGATTGGAAACAACTCTTTGTTTTAGAGGAAGTCATCAACCCATGAGAATGAACATTAACTTCAAAGGAATAAAACATTATATTCTATTGTACTAGTATGATTTTCTCCAATTAGGATAGGGTCATTCTATTGCAATTTCCTGGATCAGGGTTATGTAACAAAATATGATAAACATGTGTTCTTAGCCTAATTCCTAGATAATGGGATCCCCAAGTTTTGATCTAAGAATTTATTATGTTTAAACTAACCTTACTCTCAACCCCTTACCACAATAAGGTTATACACACATTGTAACAATGTTATTAAATGAATGAGAAAACAACAGCATGATTAAAATATTTAAAAATAAATCCACGATTAAAGTAAAAAATATCAACCAAATCAATTACCTGGAATGGATAAATAGAAATCACTTGAAAATTGGTATTTCAAGCATCAATGTTTTCAACAATGAAAAAGAAATCCAAGACTCCTTGGAATGAAGTGTATTAGAAAAGGATGAACAAATACTAAAGATAAAATAAGATGAACTAGGTTTAAATGAACATAAAAGAAAGACTAAAAGAAAAGGATGATCTTAAAATTTTAGTGGTGATGGAATATAAATATAATTGATCATCTCATGACATGTAATGATTTCACATCATGAGTTTTCTTTACTTAAATATTCTTGAAAAATTCATGACGTGTATTAGAATTTCACATCATGTAATGAAAGCTTCAAATATTTATATATTTCATATCTCCTAAATTTCATGGATTGTATCCAATTCTTCGGTCACCGATATAAATTAATTCAGATTGTGTAAATATGTCACGTCCTGAACTTTCATTTACATAGAAGATTCATGACTTGTATGGATTTCATAGGATCAAGGTTCCGTGGAAAACTCAACAGTAAATAAGTTGAGGCTTTCATGTCATGAAAAAATTTAACATCCGGAAATTTCTTCATCTGTGATATTCATGGTCTGTATTATTTTCATATCTTATCCTTTGTCTTATAGGAGGCCTATATCCAAATAATACACTTCGTGAGTTAATTTTACATTGTGTAATGTCTGAAATTGCTTCAAATTTTAGCAACACGAAATTTAGAGATTAAACTCTTTTTTCCTACAAAATTAGCCAAAATCCAAGGCATCACATTATAAAACATTAAAAAATAACAATGAAAATTTTCCAATTATATATATATATATATATATTTAGATTATCACTTACAAAGGAACTATAGTCCTTAAATAAAGCTTCTTATAAGTTCACTTGAAATATTCAAATGAATTTTATAAATAGATATGTCTTTTCAATTCTCGGTGAACATGTACTTCTTGGTTTACATACCACCCCATCAAACTAATGAACCATTACAATTTCATCACTATAAAATCGACCATTATCACTTCGTAAATCATCAATTTTGGATAGAGAAACCAGAAAATAACATAGTCATACATAAAATATCACCCAACCTAATATATCATGAAACCCATATTATTACATTTATAATCAAAATATATTTGTAATTAATAACATAAAATTATTTACCCAATGAAGAAAAATATCTACTCTCAGTCTATGGGGAATTTTTATCATCATATAGTAAGATTAATGGTATAATATAACCATTATCATTCAAAAATAAATTTTAAGATAACATCACTTGCCCCATGGAATCACATATCCATTTGAGGAATATGGGGAATCCAAAACATCCCCTATCATTTCACATGGAATTATATATAAATTAATTTATTTTTGAAAATAAAAATAGCCATATAGTTAGACCCATGATATTATATAACTATGATCAGTCTATGGGTAGTAATTAAAATAACATACATAGCTCCCTGAAATAACATATCCATTCTTCATGTCGAGTCTAAAAAATCACCAAATGAGCCCCATGGAATCATAAATTGATTCTCTATTTGTGAGAGGAATTTAAAATAATAAATTACTATAACCATGGAATCAAATAGAAAATCTTATTATCTAGGGAATATTTAAAATCATACAGTTGGTTTCATTTTAGTGGTATAATATATTACTCTAACTAACACTCCACGAGTCAAAGAAATTTTAATATTATTACATACTAGGGAAATACATGTATAATGATATATTACAAAACTATAGATTACGCCATTAATTTACCATGTAAATTTTTTTTTAATAGACCCATATCAAATAATACCAAGATCAAGGTGAAAAAATATAAATCCATTACGATATATTATAAATTATAACAGTTAAAATTTATTTTTGTTCAAAAACATATTTTCTACCCCAAAATTTTTATACCATATTAAAAATATGCAATAAATAGGGAATTACCTCTTATTTTGGTCACTCATATGTTTTATTTTCTTCCAATTGATCTTTATCCACTTGATCACTTTGTTGGGCTAATTCCCAAATTTAACTATTTTTAGTCAATGAAGAAATTATAACTAAGAAAATCATGACTAAAACCCTTATGGTATTCTTAAATTGAAATAAATTATTCCCATTTCATTGTATATAATCTTAATTTTATAAATAAATAGTAATACTAATAACATAGTATATCCATAGAAAAGAAAATGTAATTATAATAGAAAAAAATAATAAATATTTGTAAAGAAAGTGTTTAGAATGATATTATGTAAATACCAAAAATATTAATTTCATTCACCATCGTGACTATTTACTAAATGGCACCAAAACAAGGAATTAATACTTAACACCTTAATATAATAAAATAGTAGGTTTTTCATTTATTAACCATTAAAAAATAAAATTTAAACCAAGACTACTATTAAAATAAATAAAAATTTAATGTGTTAAACCTAAGGGAAGGTGGGTGTGTTTCAAAGGATTCATAATATCCTCATTTTTTTAAACTAATCATATTTTATAGTGAAATAATTCACTGAAATTAATATACAACTATAATGAAAGAAAAATAACATAATAATAGAAATTTAATCAATAACATTGTAACTTATGTGACCTAATTTTATACATGTTAACCACAACATTTTCATTTAATTATTGAGTAATTTTGGGATTAAAATGAGCTTCAAGTGATAAATCATTCATAATTTTTATATCAATATAAAAATACACATTCAATTTATAATTGATTGAAAATTTTAATTTCATTAATTCAAATGATGAATTGTTATACGATTATATATATATATATTATGATTATTTTTTAAAATATAGATGGTTTCTATGGACATTACATTATTTGGAATTGATTTAATATTTTGGGAATGCTTATTATGACTAAAATAAATTAATTATGAAATAAATAATTGCAATGATTTCTATTGAAAATTATTTGGATATTTTTTGATCTAGAGTACAAACGATTTTTTTAAAAAATGTGTTATTTATAAATTGATTTATAGACGAATTTTTACTATTTTATAATGCTTTATTTGTAGTTGGATATTTTTCTTAATGTTTATGTATGATTAATCCATTTTAAATTCAATTATTTAATAAAAAACTAGATTAGATATTACAACATAATATTTCACAAAGACACATAATAATATAATTAATATGTTTGTGTGAGTAATTGAAAACTATTAATGAATAAAAAGATACCCTCCCATATGATTTTTTTGAGGAAGCATAATAGCAATCAGAGCTTATGGATATAAAATAATGTTATCTTTCTACCACAACCTTATGTAAGGATATTCTTACAAACTATAGATGGCTTGAGAATAAATATATTTTCAAGACTCAAAGGTATTTTGTTAGATTTTAATCAACTCATTGCATATTAATAACTTACAAAAATTTTAGTATTATATATATTAAATAGTCAATAAATTATGACATATAATTTTTTTGAATAAATTACTGGGCTTCACAAATAAAATGGATTTTTTTCTGGTTGAACTAGAGTGTTAAAAACTATTCACTATTTTATTGAATAAAGTATCATTTTAAGCACTAATAAATCATAAATTATATTTTTTTACTATTGGATGATTCTATTGATAGAAGAAAAAGGGTTTTTAAAATCACAGGGATTGGAGTTTTGATATAGATTGATGAAGCTTAGAATGATTGTTGTGGAAGTGAGATGTTGTATGAACTGATGAACTAAAAATTGATGATGAATTAAGATATCTTTAGACTATTTAGTTGATAAATATAAGAGGTTTAATGATGTACCTAAACCATTTTAGATAGCTACAAATAAATAATAGTTGTGCAGTTGAGATTCATTTATGGTGAATAGGGATTTATAACTTGGGCGTGTTTCTCAATTGGTAATCTTGTGTATTTTTGGTAATTATAGTTGTAATCTGAGTAGGTGGATCTATAAATCAATTTAAGGAAGCTGATCTCTATTGAAGATAAGGATGTTGAGTTGTTGTAAATATTCTAAATGATAAGACTTCATAAGAATGAATATGTTATGGCCTGAGATAATTTATCGAGGTGTAGAGAGGATAAAGAAAAGATTAAAGGATAAAATATGTTGGGAAAGATAGAGGTTTATGAGTTTTATAAGAAACCGAGAGTGTTTTGGTTTGAGTAAATTTGGATCTTGGTGATGATCATAGTGGTATCTAATGAAAAACAATGAACCATACTGTAACATCCTGACCTAAACCACTGTGTTTGATCTGGAAGGTCACATGAACTCATGCATGCATCCCCATATGTAAGAGGTTTCCGACTAGCATTGAGTGTATAAATCTAATAGTGGGGATACTATAAAATTTTTATCATGTTATCGAGCAGGATAAAAATGAAAAATAATAAAACAATGATAAAGTAATCAGAGTAAAAATACAGAAACTGAATAAGTGAAATAGATATAAAAATAGATCCCAAAGTGGTAAAACCATCCAGAGTATAAATAGAAGCTAAATACAAGACAAGTTAATAAACAAAAATCTACAGGTTACTCTGGTGTCAGACTCGATCCACTCTAGATCCATGCTCCACCAATCAACTGTACACTATAGGGCCCTTTCCCTTTACCAGATCTTTGGTCATGAAATCATTAAGTGCAGGAAAATTCTTGAGTAGAGTGTGAGTAAAAGACTCAGCAGGAAAATACCAATTAATCCTTACTATAAACACACAATATATATAATAGTCTATATCATGAAATTAGTAGACACTCAATAAACATACCTGTGTTGAGTTTTTATGCGCTGACCAAGCCACCACAAACCCCAACCTTACCCACTTTAGCTCAATACCGGTAAGGATGTCGAGAAGTCATGTACCACTATCAAACTAACCAAGATCACCCCTCCCAACTAGTGGTTTTAATAGGAATACTTCACATCCCACCATGTCGAAAGCTCACCCCACCCTTCTGGTGGTTTTCACAAGAACATCACACATTCCATCAGGTCAATACCCAACTTTCTTAACCTCTTAATCACCCATGACGTAAGTCCATAGGTATCCATGTTTGGTATTTTCTAGTAATACACTATTCTTTCCCCTCTACATGGGTATCCATTCCTTCCTTTGAGGATGTTAGGATCATGTCAGGTTTTATAACATACCACTGATGTTTTCCCCTCTATAGGGGTATCCACACCTTCATTTAAGGATGATAAAACTACATAACTCCCAACCTCAAGGATCCACCTTTGTATCTCAGTGCATGCTAGTTAGCTACTGTGATTTCCCCTCTATAGGGGTATCCATGTACACCTTCAAGGATGTTAGGACCATGTTAGATAGGGTAACTACATATTCCCAACCTCAAGGCTCCACCTGAGTATCTTGGTACCTGTAGCATAATTCTACAGGCTATGAAACCCATAGACAATATATGTTGTAGAAAGGAATTATAAGCCACACCAAGATCAAAGCCAGGATAATCACACATAAACAAGTAAGCTCATGGATTATCACATTCCCACATGTATCTCATAAAAAACATGGTTTAGTCCAAAATAAGTGTTATATCATGATAAAATCATATATACAAGGCCCTTAATGGTAAGGATGCTCCGAAATCAAAGTCTTCAATTTCAATGAAAATGTCTTTCAATGGTTTTGTCACCCAAAGCACGTTCAAAAACTAGCCAAAAACATGATCACAAAACCAAAATGTTCTATATTATTTCAAAAAGAAATAAATATCACAAGCAATAATACTTTCTCTCTCCTGGATAATTTTAAAATTATAATTTTTGGAAAACACATTCACTTGAAACATAATCCTCAAGAATAATTTTAAACCCAATAATTATTCTTTGATAATCTAAATGATTATTCTTTGATAAATTTCATAAATAATTCTTTTATAATTACTATATGATAATTTCATACAAATTATCCATTTATAAATTGTGAGATTATATTTTGATAATTTTTCTATAAATTATGCTTTGATAATTTAGTGCAATTAACTCTTGATAACTCTTGATAATTGTAATTATATAATACATGTAATTATTATTTTATAATTTTGATAATATTTATTACATGATAATTCATTAATAATTATACTTTCATAATTTGTATAATTATCTTTTGATAATATAGAAAAATTACCACTTGATAATTCATTATAATTATCAATTGATCATTTTTTCAATTATCGATTTATAATTCTTTGTAATTATATTTTATATTTAAAAAGTGGAAAAGGGATTAACTTATATTTTAAAAACATACCTCACTATCTTTAGAAATAAGATTTGGAATAATTTTTTTTCCTTGAGAAAAATCTAATAGAACCGACGGCGTGTTAATCTAATCAGTATCATAGAAGATATCGAAGATAAATGTTTCAAGATAATAAAAATAAAAATAAAAATAGAAAGAATATTAGAGATAAGAGAGAGAATATTGGGAACCATGAGGGTAAAAGGAATGGGTAAGGAGGGTAGTGCATTGCTCCTCTCCCAATTCCCCCTTTAAAATATTTTTTCCTTTTATTTTTAATAAATAAAACCTTTCATTTATTACATAATTTATTTCTTTCTTCTATATCATCTTTAAACTATGCCCACCCCCAAAATCTATTCTTTCATGATTTTTTCGAAACAAAACCTCATTTTAAAATACATTTGATCATGTGTTAAAATATATTAAGAAGTTATTATTATATGTATACACCAATATATATATACATACCCAAATATACATATATACACTTCCACACACACACACACACATGCACATATATATGTTTATATGAATTCAATCCATATATATAAAGATTACACACACACACACACACACACACATCTGTATATACATATATAAACCCAAAAATGTATATATATATATATCCAATGTATTTATAAACAATGAACACACACACACACCAATATTATTTTTCCAAAATAATAATAATAACAATAATAAAAATATATTATTATTATTAAAAATCCTTCATCATTATCACAATGAATAGTTCAACAATAAATTTCATTAAAGATGTGTAGTTAAAAAATTAACCACATTATAGAATTTATGTGGGACAAGTAATGATTTCACTATTATTATCTAAATCCACAATAAATATTCACCCATGGTGAAATATCACTAATTAATTAATTGAAATAAATTACACATGTAATTTAGAGTTTTTTATTTAACAAAAATAACAATAATAATATAATTATTATTACTCTAGCATGAAATCTATATAAACACCTGAATACACAAAGCTTATGTAACACTTAGGGTAAAAATTATAATCTAGACCTAACAATGGTTTCATATTTGTCATAGGATACACCGTTTATGATCTATTCCATTATTTTTGGAAAATATAGAATAAAAATATTAAGTAAATTATACTCACATGAGATTTGACCAAATTCATAAAACAAACAAATAGTATTCCGTGGATAGGGTAAAATTCACATCCTATACCTAATAGTGGTCTTAGATTTCAAATACAATTCACCATTTTGGAGATATTCAATTAATTTTGAAAAAATATATTATAAAAATATTACATAATTTATCCTCACATGTAATGTTACCAAAATCCCAATGAAGATAAATTTTATATTATTACTAGGGTAAAACTATCCTCCCGAACCTAACGATGGTATCATATTTCTCATACAACAGAATGTTTGGGAGATATTCAATTATTTTGGAAAAAATCACACGCAAAAAATATAATATATTTAGTATTTTTTTCTAACTATTCCAAGAAACTATAGGTTTATAAATCTCACACTAACACATTCTATGACTTTGAAAATATTCAATAGAATATTACAATATGTTAACTGGTCTTTTAACCTTACACAAAACCATTAAATAATCTATTAAGATATTTTTTATGAAAAATTACATTTTCACATGAAAATAATCATAAATTATTATAAAAGAGGGTTTTTATTATATTTAAAAATTTAGGATATCATAATTAACCATTCTATTGACTTACCATACTCTAGAATTTTCTATATTAGTCCTGTTCAGACAACTCATGCCACTAATTTCAAACATTAGACAGCTGATCTCACGTATCCTCTGGGATCCATCCATGATGCCACCAAATTCGGACAATTGGTAGCATATTAACTCAAATTAATTTCTCATTATGGCATAACATCCACATCATATGTTCCTCATATTATTTATCTGGTTCCAACTCAACTTCCTTTTATCCTATAACATGTGTAGGATTGGGCATGTACCTCTGAAGTTGAGAAACGTGGAGCACATCCTGCATGCCTTGATAATATGAAGGAAAGTATAGATGGTACACCATTTTCACCTCCCATTACACTATATCAATGGATAACACAAAAAATAGTTCCATATTTATCAGTTTCCTCAGACATCGGTTCTCCAACCAAGGAGTCACTCAAAAGAAAAACTCGATCACCCACAATGAACTCTAATTGTATCCTCCTATATTCGACACAATATCTATGTCTTCTTTGAGGGGTGATCAACTTATTTTGTATCAAATTTACTCTCTCAAAGTAATCTCAAACCAAACTAGGCCCACAACTATTGTCCCACCCACCTTATACTGTCAAAAAGATGAACAACACGACCTCCCATAAATAGACTCTTAAGGTGATTAGACTAGGTGATTATCCCAAGGTATACCCCTCCTAATTCTAACCCTAGTCTTCATACCTAAAAGTTAGTCATATTTAAAATATATATATATATATAAACTAACACAGCTATATTATTAGTTCAAATAGTTAATTCTTACAAAGATATATAACAATATCATAACAACGCAGATATATCACAAAACCAAGAAACTGTATTGAATAGATATCCCGAATTAAGACATTTTATTGAAGAATTATTATGCAACATAACAATAGGTATACATATGGATGAAAACCTATGTGACTATTCAGGATTTGTTTATATACTCAAAATCATATATCAACATCATGTACATCACCTAGGGTGAGTTAAATCAATGGTAACAACAAAAAATAATTTCCCATTTATGGAAACTTTAAGGTCCACAATACAGTTATAGCTAGACACTGACATAGTTCCCCTACCTGATTCCCAACCGTTCTATCTCCTATATATCCTATCCCATCCCAAGGAAAAGATAAGAACAAGTTAGTTAATCTTGATCCTCTGATGCCAATATAACAACCAGACCCCACTGATAGAACATACTCCCTACATTAACATGGTTGTCGTGTCCTGGCCTACTAGACACCACCAATTTTTCTATAGGCATGTGGTCCCCATACCTAGGGCCCACCCACAAGCCCAAATGGATCATATAACTAATGAATTTCCACAAAGACTAACAATTTGTCTTTCAGTTTTCTTTTCACTCACTCACACACTCCTTGGGAAACTTCCTTTGAGGCCACCCATCATGATTACTACTCGTGGTCAAAAATGTCTAATTGTAGAGTTATAACTAGGTAGGATCCTGAAAATAAATGTGCACCTTATTGACATGAGTCATATCATTTAGTAATTTAATCCTTTATCATCTCAGGGTGTTATATTCATGTAACAACTTGGCCTTATTGACATCACAAACACCCCACCTTAACATGGCTATCGAGACCTTACCCTCTAGGAACTACTATTTGCCTCATAGATACATGGTCCCCTACCTCGACCCCACCCATATTCCCAAATGGATCATAAAAATAATGAATTTTTACACCAATCAACATTTTTTAGTGTGATTTTTCCTCACTCACATATACCTTGAGAAATTTCCCAAGTGGTGACCCATCTTGATCACTACTCTAGGAAAAAACAGTTAATTGTGGAGTTTTAATTAGGTAGGATCCCGGAAGGAAAGGTTTACCTTATTGACATTAATCACATAATTTAGTAATTTAAACCATTATTATTAAAGGGTGTTACATTCTCCCCCTTTAGAGAACAATTTTATCATTGTGGACCCTATATCTCCTCCTAGGTAGTGCCACAACACTTCCGGTTGGGTTCATCCTTTGATAACAATATAAAAACCAGGCGCTGCTAATCGCACTGATGGCCCGCCTTAACATAAAAATTGGGTCTAAAAACTTAAAGGAAAGAATGAATACCCCTATAGAGGGGAATTCATAGTGTCTTTATAGTAGATACCAGACATGGATTTCTATAGACTTGGTCCGTGGGTGATTAAAAGGTTAAGCGGGCAGGGTATTGACCTGATAGAACATATGAATTTCATGTGAAAACCACTCAAAATGTGGGGTGATATTTTGAAATGGAAGAAAATGCAAAATTATTGTGACAACAACCAGATAGGTTGGTTGAGTTTTGTTACCTTGATAGAGGTATGCGACTTCTCGACATCTATACTATCATTGATTTGAAGAAGGTGGGGATAGCGTTTTTGGTGGCTTAGTCAATGTATAATGACTCAGAATATGTATGTTTATTGAGAATTTACTTATGTCATGATATATAATATTATATATATCATGAAATTATGGTAAATATGCTTTATTGGTGTCCTACTGAGTCTTTTACTCACACCATACTTGGGAATTTTAGTGCACTTATAGATTTCATGACCAGAGATCTGGAAAAGGGAAAAGACCCTATGGTGGATAGTTGAGCAGTAGAGCATGGAGCTGGAGCGGATAGGGTTAGACAGCAGAGTACCCTGAATTTTTTTGTTTATTTACTTGTATTTTTTTTCTACTTATACTCTAAACATGCTTATCACTTTGGGATATATTTTTTTATATCTATGTTATTTAGTTTATGTATTTTTGACCTAATTATTTATTTATTATTTTATTATTGATTATTATTATCCCAATCGATGACATGATATAAAGGGTATAGTTTCCCCACTAAAGATTTATACCCTCACTACTAGTTAGAATCCTCTTGTATATGGGGAAGCATGCATGAAGTCATGTGACTTTCTATCTCAGACCTAGTGGTTCGGGATAGAATTTTACAAAATGGTATCAGAGGAGGGACCCATCCTTAAGTGTAGTGGCACCGCCTAATTTTTGATGTAAGGTCCATAATGAGGATGTTGTGTTCTAAATGGGGGAAGAATGTAACATATCAAAATGATAAATTGTTAAATGACTAAATGATATGACTCATGTCAACAAGGTGTAACTTTATTTTTAGGATCCTACCTAAGTAGAACTCCGAAGTTAAGCATGATTGGCTTGGAGTAGTGATCAGGATGAGTGAACTCTTGAGATGTTTCCTAGGGTGTCTGTGAGTGATGATGAAACACACTGAAAGAACATGTGTTAGACTATAGGGAAAATAATTAGTCTAACAATTGTTCCTGATGGGTGATAGTATATGTTGTTCTAGGAAGGAAACCAAGGTATTACAGGGGGACCTATAGGGTTAGGTGACTAGTTTCATGGCCCATGGATGGTTGGTTTGTAACACATACACCAATGAACCTAGTGATGGAATCAATAAGAGGTTGATAAACTAATACAAATTAGATCCTTTTTTAATGAAATGTGAAATGACCACATTAAAGTATGCCATTTGATAAATAAAAAAGTAATTAAATAATATAAAAATAATATATAAAATAAAATATAAGATTTATATTTTTATTTCAAGAGGATTAGTTTATTTCTCATAATTGGGAAATGATAAGATCATAATAGATATTTAAGGAATAGAAATGATAATGGATCTCAGTGAGTATTTTAAAAATTTAAGATTAGGAAGATAATTATCATCAAAATAAATAGATATTCTCAAACTGATTAAATTTAGAATTAAACTAAAACATGAAATTACTTAAGGTTTAGATTATGTTGAACTAATGGGTATACACTTCACGGTGATTATTAGGTTAGGTAAATTGCTATAATGACTATAATTTCATTGAATAAAATTGAAAGATAACTGACATATGGACTAAAGCTTCAAGTGGAATAATTCCAAATTATTTTTTACATATAAAAATTTAAATTTCTACTAAACTATATATTCAAACTTTTGGATCATTCATATTATTTTATATTAAGGTATTCTCTATTTCCATGAAGGAACTTTGTTCTTATTCTATATAATGTATCATTGTTTGATATTTATCTTGATATGTTGTGCTTCATTCTATAGTTTGTGAACATTTTTCTTTTGGATTTATGGACAATTAACTCCTTTTTATTATCTAAAAGGACTTAAATAGTGATGTGAGTTCTTTTATTCATTATCAATTATTATTTTTTAATTACAATAATACTATAGATAAAAAAATTTATTATGACATAAGATTGTCTCACTTTCTCTTCATACTATTTCTCTTCTATTTATTTTCACACTTTATACTTAACTATTATAACCTAGTCTAGTATTTGGTCGATATAGAATACATTAGTATTGAATGTTTTGATATGATTATAGAACTGAATCATAGAAGTCATTTTCTTACATGATGATATCAAAAGTTATGATTACTATCTTCTGAACAGGTTATGCTAATAATGAATGATAGAAATATTTCCACTAATTGATGATGATTAGAGTGATTCATTTCTTTTTAATAGTGATTAATCATTACAATAATATCACGAGGCAGTAAAAACCTTCCTAAAATATCCTTTTATAGTGTTTCTTATTATTTTCACTATATTTTAAATTTCATTCATATATATAATATTAATTTTTACAGTCAAATGCAAAAAATATTTTCTTAAAATTTCTTATTTAGAAAATAATAGACAATGGGAGAAATGATAAATAATTTTTTGTTAGTTAACACAAATTTAAATTGATCTATAGTGCTATTAATTTGATTTTTTAAAATAATGATTATAATTGAATAAATAACATAAAAAACCTTCTACTTAGTAACACATAATAAATTTTAATAAATCATAAAAAAATCATAAAGTTTTATTGTTAATGTGTTTTTTTTAAAAGTTTGGGGTTGAAGCCCCATTTTTATTATTAAAGCAATGAAAAGACCTCTTTAACTTGGTAGAGGGAGACCCATTACATAGCATGTAGGCACAGTGGGTATTTATCCTATTATATAGCCCGTAAGCCAAAATGTTAGGCCCAATACCCATTCTATGAATAGTACTACTACAGTACCACACAGTACCCGCCGCCGCTACAGTTCTCCTGCCACAGCTACAGTTCCCCTGCCACCGCTACAGTGTCGCCATTGCAATAGTATCTCGGTTGCTACAGTAGTGCTACAGTGATGCTACAGTACCTGAACCCCATGGGTTTTGAACCCCCATTTTTCATGAAGAATTATGGGGTTCTTACCACTTTTCCAGACCCCAACTACAAAACGCGTGTAAGGGTAACACTCGTCTCCCACTGGGGCCTTGCCATGCCAGAGTGCACCGCATGTTCCCCGATTAGGAAAATGGCTTTGAATCACCCTGTGCATAATATGCACAGTGTCCGAGTCTAGCGGGACTCGAGCCTGGGTCAGTTCTCACAGAGAGCTAGGGGTACAACCATCGGGTACCACTCGGCTAATGGGAAAAAATTATCTTGATTCATTATTCAAAATAGTTCTCTATCTATTGAAATATATTTATTTCATGATTATGAAACAATCAAAATATATTTATTTATAAATATTGTAATTTTATAAAAGGACATGATATTATTAGTGTAAATAGTGAAAAAATAATGAATTAGTAGACATGAATTGAATTAATTAAAAATTTCACTTAAAAATTCACAAGTATAATTTTTTTATATAAAAAGCGTTGAAACAAAATAAAACTATTCCACACAAATAACATCCATATAATCTTTATTAAAAAAATCTTATCTTATATCTAGAATAATTTTTTTCCAATGATTAAATGAAATATATTTTTTAAAATAACTAAAAATATTATATAACAGTAAATTAACAAATCATTAATTTTATTCCCTTTATGTTGATTATCCAAAACATATATTCAATATGAATATGATATCCTGAAAAAATCAATGAAATCCTTGAATAATGAAAATAAATATAATATAATGAGTTTATTCCCTTTTCATTTAGATAACTCCTCTTATGATTCCTATGATTACTAAATTGGGTATTTTTATCTATTTAATATATATCAGAAGCCTAATTTTATTGGATAAAACCGACACTTATAATCATATGTATGAATTAAACACATGAAATTGTCATATACTATTGTTTATATATGTGATTAGTAATAAGATATGACCATACTTGAGCACATTTTCTATATACCATCATACATGAAAAATAACTCCTTCAGCAGATGACACCAAACTCAACCTTTAGAAAATATATTCTTCTAACATCATTCAACTCAAAATAACTTCTACTATCTTGAATTTAACCATGATGACCATGATATATGGTGTTATGTTTTTATTTTCTCATGTATTGGTAATAAATAACACTTTTCCTCTAATATTTTCAATATAATGGAATTTATCACTATATTGTAAATCCTCATGGTTTGTATCTCCACTTAAATATTGTATAAAAAATTCCGATCAAGAGTAGGTGCCTCCACATTAATTTATGAATTATTCTCTAACTATACTTGTCAAACATATTTCTCAATAAGTTTTCTCCCCATTTTTATAAGATATATTTTTCTATTTCTTTAGGTTCCACTAACATTATCAAAATATATATAATTTATACTCCGTTGACTATAAATTTAAAGTGAATTTTATTATATTATATAAAAAACTAAATGCCTCATTCAAAAACATAAAATAAGAGTAAATATACAGAAATCCTAATGTTTTGAGAGGTATTAAAAGACTCATATTTAATCACTATTTATGAAACACCTATGTGTAAAATGTTTTTGTTAAAATACATACCACATGTTGATTACTTCCAATATTTATCTTTTTTTGAATCTTTATTTCACCATTTATTTATTGAAATGGTATAAAATTTACATTTTCTTCAAATTTGAATGTTTTATCATAATAAATATCAATTCAATTTCACTATTTATCCATATCAAAACTTCACCTAGATCCTCCAGTTATTACATCATCCATAAAAAATATTTAAAATTTTCATAGTTGAACTATATTGTGGTTTATCCATGTAAGAGATGTTCTATATTTCTTATTGTTTAACCAACTAATAAATTATTCCTAATATTGAAATATCCTCCACTATTTTATTTTCTATCCATAATGTATCTACCCATGTACACATTGAAATGTTAAATAAACTCTGATTTTAATCTAATATCATGAAGAAAACCCTAATACATAGTACATTAAATGTATCTCATGATTATTTCCATAATAGTGATGTGTTCCTCCTATAATTTAAATAAATACAAGATAAAAAACAAGAATATTATGTAATATTATACCTTGTCATTGTCATGAAAAAAGTCTTACATTTATTCTCAATATAATTTAGTTTCCATTGAAATTTTCTACTCATTCATGTAATGTATAGTTCCAATAATAATCTGTATTGAAAATAGGTTGTAATCATGCATCAAAAACTTATTCGACAACAAATTTTCATATATTTCATGAGAAATAAATATATATAACACATTATAAATCACTTACATCCCATGAGAAAATAGCAACATATCATTCCTGAATATCTCAAACTCTAAACTTATTAGTTTTACAAACTTCGCTTAGATTTATTCATGATTCCATAATAAATTATAACATAGGAATAAACATGTACAATGAGTTACTTTTTTGATTATTTCATATAAATATTCTAATAAACTCCACCATTCTTCAATTTATATTTCCTCATATACAATTCTAGTTAAGTATACCATGCCTAATGTACTTATTTCAATCCATATAAATCCTTATAAAATCATCATAATATTTCTTCATCATTAAATTTTTTATTACCCATGGGTTATATAATGTAAAATTATTACTTAAATAATATTTTCAATAATTTTATATTCACATCAATTTTATACACTCTAAATCCTCTATGGAAAGAGATTTCTAAGAAAATTCTGATCAATTGAAGTCTCAAAATTGGTGCAGAATTGTTTTCCATATCCATGTATTTGATTTTAAGCATATCTCTTATAAAACAATATCAAATATTTCCAAATAATTTTTTCATGTTTAACATATATTTTATTAAACACTAACTTTACTCTATTTATTTTTTCATGTTTGAGGATTTTGATAAGCTGCAATGTTTAAATTTTCATAATTGTCCTAATTATTTTGATATAGATTATACTAATGCTTCATCCTATATTACTTAATAAAATGATGATCACCTCAATTGAGATAAAATATCAATTTTCCCAAAACCCCTGACACACTAGGTTTTCATTGAATAATATTTTCATCAAAAAATACTTTATTCGTCAATCATAGTTATTCATCTCCACCTTTGAGTCTTTTATTGACTCTCTTCTACCACCTCTTTTTCCTCTATTTATCCCTATAATCCAATTATTGTCTGTAGGTTTTTAAAAAATTTATAATTAATGTCGGTATTATCTTCTTCCAAAAAAAGTTCTTCAAAGTCTAACTTTATAATATTTTAATCAGCCTTTTGTTCAATTATTTTACATTTTTATTCTCAATAATTTTATTCAATTTCATATTCAAATATCTAAAAGTTTTAGTCACTGTTGATTTTCCCAAGATTACTACATTATAAGATATATCACTATATTCTCTATGATTTTATTCTTTATTTTGAACATAACATTTACTTAAAAACATCCTAAAGTGTTTATTTGTTAGATTTATTCAATGATACATCTCATAAACTGTAATTTTCTCTCATGGAATTAACAAATCCAAATTGTTTATATATGATAGAACAAATATTTTCAATTATTTTATTCTTAATTTTATTTTTCTAATCCCACCATTGTGTTATTTAAAGGGAAGTTTTCACATTTTATGTTTTAGGAGCATTTTGAGCTTAATTGCTAAAATGGTTTATTTTGGATTTAAACAGTTTTAATTTATTTTAATGTTTCACCAATAAAATTTTATACACTGATCCAAATTGAAAAATTATTCTTTTAAAGGTTCCTATGTTTTATGAGTTTATTTTTATACTTCGGTACCCAAAGCTCAATCCATCATTTGGAACCTCAAATCCAGCTCACAAGTTAGGCCTCAAAAACTATGCAAAAAACTGAAGAATTATATTGTTGGGACCATATATCATAAATGGACAAACCATTGAAGATTAAATTTTACATGGATAAAGAATAAATGATGATTAAGAACGTTTATTAATATGGACAAGCCTTATTCTTTCATTCACATGGCCATAAATATGTTGGAACTCACTGTATTGGAATATGAACAGTCAACATGGACATATTAAATGTCATGAGTAAATAGACCATATATCTCTCCACAGTTGGACAATGAATCTAAAATTTCATGGGTCGACTATGGAGCGGTATTAGAACAACGTTCAAGAAGATTTATTTCCTAAATTCTATCATTAATGAGTCCATCCATGTGCATACTTTCAGAGGTTGATTTTGGATCCAAATAATTCATTCCCTTTGCCTATAAAAATGTACTTCCTATTCATTAAAAAGGGTTGGAAATGTAGTTTCCATTTTGTTTAGGTTTACATTTTATTTTCTTCTGTATTATATTTTTAAACTTTTAATTTATACTATACGTCTTCTTAATACCTCATTCTTCCATTTTGGCTTTTATGTGTCTCTCCCACAGTATTCTCTTCCAACTCCGTGAGAATACTGAACTAACCTCGATGTTTGTTATAGTGGGAGAATATTGGTTGATTGAGTTTCATTTTACATAAATTTAAATATCTTTATTTAATTTTGAGAATTTTGGGGGTGGTTAAATTGAGTATAGTGTGTGATTTCTCCATTTTACCTATCACCAAGTTCTTCTTCTCAATCAACATTTATCCTTAACTTCACTATCTAAGTCATGCATATGATGGAGTATGGCTTGGGTGGTGATGGTCGGCAAAGAGATCTCCTAGCCTACTTTAGGAAGAGTATTTCCCCACATGAAAATATCTCGTTATTGGGGTAATAAAATTTCAAATGAGAGGGTGTAGTGTGATATATCTTGATCACTACATTGAATTGATGTTGAGAATATTTTAAGAAATAATGATATCAACCATTATGGTCCCCCAAGAACAGATGTCATCTTTCTTTATTTTTAACCTCATTTTGTTCGCATTGTATATATATATATATTAATATTTTATGCACCTTTCTAACTCATCTTTATATTATATATTAGATAGAAAATAAATAGTGATAATAGAATTTAGGTGTTATGTAAGTTGCCTCCTCGAGACCGACCCTGGGAGTGCACAATATTACATGCATAGGTAATTAATATTTTGATCGGGGATCTACGAAAACTTCTTTTGAATAAAATTGTAACCATTGCAGGTGATCCAAGTGGTCTTCACTCACTATTTTTATTCATATTTTTTATATTTTTTTTCTTCATTTTATTTTAAAAAACAAAAAAATCATACATTTCAAAAACTAAAAAAAAATTATTTGTTCATGATGTATTTAAATAGTGATTATTCTTCATGAACTAATGAATCTAAGATGCAAGAACATAAATAATATATACAAAAACTAAAGAGAAAATATGAAAGGGTTGAAGAATATATTCGTTCACTGGTGTAGCAACTAGAACCAAAACCTGAACCAAAACATGTGGTGGAAGAGATTTCACCGATCATTTTTTATGTTAAGGAACCTAAGGAGGGTCAGAAGGAGCTACTAAATGAGTTAATAATATCATTCCATACTCAACCATTGCTTGATGAGGTCCCTGATGTACACATGCCAGCTAATTCACTTATGGGAGATCAATAATTTTTGGAAGAATCATGGAATCACTTTGTTGATGATAACCTAAAACTTGATCTTCCCATACTTGATAATGAACAATCAGTACCTTTTAACCTCTCTCCTGATTTATAATATGATGAATAAGATAAACCATTTGATATAGAGTTTCTAATGGTCTTTCTCGAATAGATCAATTTCAAAGATGACTTACTTGAAAGGGTAGATTTCTTGATTGATTCTTCATGTTTTAATCTTATTCAAACTGAATTGTTTTCTAGCTTCTCCTTTACTAAAATTTATGATATAACACAAATGGAGAAAAACATGGATGATACTAAAGAAACCACCCAAGTGGTGGTGATTTAATAGGAGGATCTGAATAATCATTTGGTGTGACTGCCTCCTCTATAACAACTTTCATATCATATGGAGGAGGACACAATGAAAGTTCTTAGGGAGAACCCCTATATTATGTTCCCTACCACTCTCGAACTGAAATTAAATATTTACTCTTTCTTGGGGGTTGGAAACTTTCATATCTTTTTTGGGGTTCTATAATATTGGTGTTTACTTACGGACATTGGAAAATTTCACATGTGGTGGTTCATCTCAATGAAACCACACCCACCTTCTGATTGGGGATAATCTGCTGCAACTGCCTGACTAGGGGCAGTAAAACCCTAGAATCTACTTGGGGGTAAAACCAATAATTATCCCCTTTATATCCCTTTATTTATATTTATTTTTCTTATGTCTTGTCATTTCTTTCTTGTATTTTGTAAGTGGTAGCATCTAAAAGCATAACTCAAGGCTGCCACTAAAAAAATAAATCAGGTTGTGTTTTTCCATTTCTTTATTTTATTTTCTACCCAATATAAATTCGGTGGGAAAATGTATATTGTTCCGATTTTAGCTAAAAAGAGGGTAGTAAATGGAAAAAGTTTGGGGGATGGATTTCAACTTTTTTAGGAATTCTCACTGTGCTTTCATTTTATTTTTCATGTTGTTTTTTTTGAAATTTTCTTGTTTTCCTTTTTCATTTTTTGGTGTGCTTTTAGGATTCTTGAGCTGAATCGAATAATTTGGAATATTAAAACCATCTTGGTATTTTTGGAAGATTTATTGATTTCAGTATTTGAGGTTTTAAATTATTTATTAATGGATTTTGTTCCTGATTTCAGATCTTTTCATTCGAAGAAGGTTGATTGATTGTGAAACTCATGTGCACTAGTGCTATCCAAATTGAAAATATTGCCCAAACCCAAGGGTTTATAAACCTATATGACATATTATTGCATTTATCTTTTTTATTTATATTCTTGAGACATGTTTTTTATCTATAATTTTATATTTTTCTGTTTTTAAAATCTGTTAGAGTTCATGGAATGTGTCAAATATGATTGATGCACCACTTTGAAATCCCTTTTTACATTAAACTCTTATTTTGGACTAACTTTACATATGACCTTATTTAATCCCCTATTTTCCTGGAAATACCTTGTTAATAAGACACATTAAAATCCATTTATCCCTTTCCAACCTGCTCTAGAAGTTAAATGCATGATTATTGTTGAACTCAAGTGTGGGTGAGGGAGAAGATGAATTTTATTTTGCTTTCTTGAAAAATATGTTTGAGCTGAATTGAAGTCTTTACAAATTTATTAATTCTTTGTTTGATTAAATTTCATGATAGTAATATCGATGGGTGAAACAAAATATCATTAAAAAGATTGGTTGGGTGTTCATCAAGTTTTGAAGATCAAAAGTTGCCTCCCTTTTCCTCAAAAAAATGATTCTGAAGAGAAATCCAAATTTCCATTCAAGTTGAAACAATGCTACACAGGGGAAAAGAGGGAAGAAAATAATTAATGATGAAATTAAAAGTGTTAAATTCCTAAAGGAATATGTTTTTGGAGGTTATTTCGTTTTTAGAAGAATGAGGAGCACGCCATTCTTGAGAAAAACTGTTTTCACAAATTCACTTCACTTTAGAGCTTAACCCTCCCCATTCTTCCTCAAATACTTTAACATTTTAAACCTAAAAAACCTTATCCTTCGAACAACCCATTAAAAAGAACTCATTATTGACACATTTGTGACTCATTGAACTGGATTACTAAGAGTATAACAAGCCTATAGAGATCACACATGTTTTGAGAATGAGAAAAACTCCACATTGAAAATCCTTGAGTGAAGAGAGAAATATTTTTCCAGGGAGGTAGGTATGAAATTCATGTGGGGATTAACATGATATTTAATAAATTCATATTATTTTTGAGGATTTATAAAATTTTATCCATGTAGGAGGAATGATATTTTCCTTGATATGATAATTGGGTTGTGTTGTCATTTATGCTTTGAGATGTTTGTTTTGACCATGGTATAGGATGATTTCCCAGAAGTACAATGTTTTAGTGTGGGGGTATTTATAGAACAAATATTTTAAATTAATTTATTCTGAATTTTATTTTATTTATTTCCACAAATGTGTTATTTAAAGGTAAGTTGTCACATTTTATGTTTTAGGAGCATTTTTGAGTTTAGTTGCTAAAATGACTTATTTTGGATTTAAACAGTTTTAATTTATTTTAATGTTTCACCCATAACATTTTATAAAATTGTCCAAATTGGAAAAATTTTGTTTTACAGGTTACTATATTTTATGAGATTAATTTTATACTGTTGGACCCAAAGCTCAATCCATCATTTGGAATCTCGAATCCAACTCACAATTCAGGCCTCAAAAACTGTGCACAGAACTGATAAATGTTATTGTTGGGACAATATTATATGAATTTACAACCCATTGGTAATGAAATTTTACATGGAGAAAAAATAAATCCAGAGGAAGAACTTTTAATAATGTGGAATCTCCTGATTCTTTGAGTATTAGGGCCATAAATGCATTGGAACTCGCTGCATTGGAATATGATTTGTTAGCCTAGACAGATTAATTGTCATGAGTAAATAGACCATATCTGTCTCCACACTTGGACAATGAATCTGAAATTTCATAGGTCGAAAAAGGATAGGTATTGAAACAAAATTCAATAGTTAATATTTCCCAAATTGTTTCATTAATGAGTCCATCCATTCGAATAATTTGGGAGGATGATTTTGGATCCAAATAATTCATTCCCATTGCCTATAAAGATGTGCTTCTTATTCATTTCCAAGGGTTGGAAAAGTAGTTTCCATTTTGTGTAGGTTTATATTTTATTTTATCCTTTAGTATATTTTTAAACTTTTAATTTTACTATACTTCTTCTTCACATCTCATTCTTTGATTTTTACTTTTATGTGTTTCTCCCACTGTATTCTCTTCTTACTCCATGTGAATAGAGAACAAACCTCAATGTTTGTTTTAGGGGGAGAATAGTGCTTGATTGAGTTTTATTGTGGTTCAATTTCAATCTATTTATTTAATTGTGAGAATTTTGGTGGTGGTTAAATTGAGTATGGTGTACTATTTCCCCATTTTCTCTATCACCAAGTTCTTCTTCTTATTCAACATTTATCCTTCCCTCCGCAATCTAAGTCATGCATACGATGGAGTATGGCTTTGGTAGCGATGGTCAGCAAAGAGATCTCCTAGCCGGATTTAGGGAGAGTATTTCACCACATGTAGTGATCCTGGTGTTGGGGTAATAACATTTATAATGATAGGGTGTAGTGTGATATCTCTTGATCACTACATTGAATTGATATTGAGAATATTTTAATAAAGAATGATATCAACCATTATGATCCCCCAAGAACAAATGTATTCTTTATTTATTTTTAACATAATTTTGTTTTCATTAAATAAATATATATATATTAATATTCTATGCACCTTTAAAACTCATATTTATATTATATATTAGTTAGAAAATAAATAGTGACAATATAATTTTAGTGTTCTATAAGTTGCCACCTCGATACCGACCCTGGGAGTGCACAATATTGCATGCTTTGGTAAATAATATTTTTATTGGGGATCTATAAAAAATTATCTCACATCAATATACACTACCACATGAACCACTTTTAAAAAATAACACCTTTATATATTACTCTTAATGAGTAGTTTCATCCCTATATTATTCACTGTAATGTTTCTCATATCTAGGATGCTATTTTGTAGTGGTTTCCTCATTAAAGAAAAATCATTCTTGAAGGGAAAATATCCCTTAACAACCTTGGATACACTCTCAAATCTGATGTATTCTAGGGTTTCATGTATTATGTATTTTTCATAACTAAAAATTATAGTTTATACGATTCTTTAACCCCTAATACATTTTCCTACATTTCATTTGCATCTTCTATATTAGGATCCTAGGGTCTAAACTATTGGTGTTTTTCTTCTTATTTTAAGATGTTTTACTTTCAACCAATTTTTTTCTTATATTTTAGCCTCTTTTGGGGATCATGAACTTTTCCATGAGAATAAAATGGGTTTTCTAGAGCTATGAAACATGATAGTTCCCAACCCTTCATTGGATAATGCCTTCTTATTGGATATCAATGGTGGTGTAGCTAGTGGACTATGGTATTCAGGGTTCCTGGATGAATAATTTTGTTCATTTTATACTTAGATTTAAATTTGGGAGGACTTTTTTTTATTGATATAGATTTTAACTATTAGGTTTTGGAATCTACTCTAAAATATATATTTATCTAAGTGATGCCATCCCCTTGAGATGATAATTGTTTTATCTACTTCGTTTGATCATTGTATTCTAGCATCAATGATGTTATTAATTTGTGAATTCCTAATGGAGTTTTTTATTTTAAGTAGATAGAGTTTATACAATGTTCACATCTATCGTAGTAACAGCTACATGAATTTAGGTTTTTATTTGTTCTTAGGGTTTATACTCCCTTACGAACCTATATCACCAGTATAACAGTTTATTAATTTGGAATTAAAAGTTTCTAGTGTTTGGTTAGAAATTTCCTATATTTTGGCCTTTTCCATCTATATGAGGGTAGGTTTTGTCAGGTATGAAATTTTATCACATTAGGTTCCCACTTTTTCCTTGAAAGTTGTATTATATTTAATAAATTAAAAAAACATTTTCTTAGAATTTTCATTAATGATTCCATGATTCTATGAATAATTTCCAACCTAAATTGAAGTACGCTCTAGTCTATTATCCAATCAATGTATTTTAATTTACTTTCCAATTTTATTATAACCTTACCATTATAAATGTTTGATGAACTCTATAAAATCAATAATGTTTTACATAAACATAATATATATCATCCTACTATAATTAATAAAAAAATAGAATGAAATATCTATTACATCAATTATTCAGATGTGACATTAATCCAAATACATCATTATTAAATAAGTCAAATACATTTTCAACCAATTTATTTTTTTGATAAGGGTTTGATACTATCTCACTTCTCATACATATATTACATGTATTTTCCTAATCATAAATTAGGTTTTAAATGTCGGTAAAATCCATTTTATTTAAGAAATTTTCAGTACCCTATTGATGTATATACTAGATCCTTTTGTTAATAAACAATTGTTAACTTTACAATTGTTATTGTGTGGCCAAAATTACCACAAAAGTCCACTTCATTAGGGACAATATCTTATTTCCCTATATTCACATATTTATAACATTTGAATACATCTTTTATATTTTATAAACCCTCTGTGATTTAGTGTTATTTCCATCCTTTTTCCTCCCTTTATCCATCACATTCATTATCTAAGGTTTGGATGTTCCAACATTGAATCCAATTCCACTATTATTGATTTAATTAGGTCTTTAATAATTAAATATATTCTCAACACTCCTTATTCATTGTTCAAAATGATATTTAATTTTTCCATTAGAAAATCTTCTAAACTGTATCTTCTTTTTGGGTCAAATGTATTTTTTTACTATAGAATCAGGTTTCTTGCTCTAATTTTCCACCATACTTTAAATAGGTTTAGTCATTTTTACTCTTTTATCCATACAAGAATTAATTTCATTGATGACCAAACCACATTCTTTAATTTTTATAATGAAAAATAAATATTTTTCTTGGTATTCCTTTAGTAACTCATTTCTACACTACAAAATTCTATAACCAAGTGATTTTTTCCATTAATTTTATCAATATACTATGGTGATTCTTGGAATATCCCTCTAATATTATTATACTTTATCCATTATATACCATGATCCAAAATAGATCCCTCATGTTCTATCTTAAAATCAATAATACCTTTCATTTGATTTTTATTCTGGGTTTTATATTATACATCTTCCACTTTTCTATAATAACACCCTTTGATTCTATTTTTAATTTTATTTGAATTTATTTTTTATGAATTTATCTTCACTCACATCACCTTTATGTATCCTTGGACACCTTATGGAAATTTTCCCAACCATACCGCAATTAAAGAAGTCCCATAGTATCTTTCCCACAAGTATTTCTTTTAAAATCATGAATTTCCTAACTATAAGTGATATGAATTCATCAATTACATCATCTTAGTTCTTATCAGTATCATGAATATCATGCTTCTCTTGGTCCTTGAATGCCATATAATTGGATGAATGGTTTTTCATTTCTTCTAAATTCACATGCATCTAGTATGTATCTATCTTTATATATAAGTAGTTATGAAAAAACTCTTAATGGTTTCCATATTCTATATAGAATACTATTGAATAATATAAATTTTGTAACCCATCACTATTTCCATGAAGGAATCCAATAAAATTAATAATATAGTTGAATAAACTATAAATATTTTCATTACAAATCATTATTAAGTTGTTAATTTATTTAAGAATCACCTATAAAATTACCCATTTCACATTTTTCTCCATATTATTTTTTAATTTGTCTAATATTAAATTATTAGATGAAAAAATCATCACATTAATATTTATTTGATTTAAAATTGCTTCAGATAGCACATTTCATACCTTTGTGGAAGTTTTTAATAAAATAAAATCATCTTCAGTCTAAGAAAGATCTTATAACATCATTCACATAAATTATAAAAACAAAATGAATGTTTATATCAAGACTAAGTGACTCTAGACTTGACCTCATTGGATTATTCTAGATATAGTAATTACATTCAATGAATAATAAAACTCTTTTTTAATTTTCAATGTTATCCATATACACAATCCTCAAAATACATAATCAATAAAATTAATCTTATTATTATGATACAACATGATGGAACATAGTGTCCCAAACATACCATAAGAGGGTGGGGGGTTAATTTGGGTTTATATTTCTTCCAAACATTAAATGAATCTTTATCTCATATTTTAATGAACCTATATATTATAACCACACACACACACACATATATATAACATGCATATGTATAAAATAGATATATAAACACATAAATTTTACATTGTTTACCATAATTGGATAATCGAAGGAGAATAAACCAACAATTTGATAATACACCAAAGGAATCATGAAACGTTTTTTTATTATAAGAGTTTAGAAAGTTCTCAGTGTTAATAGAGGGGTAACTCCCACATTTTATGTTTTGACATAGTACCTTAGGACAAGGAATATAAGAAATATCAATACTCATGTTGATTACAATGATTACAATAAGATTAAAAATCATTAAATATTTGAGGTGATTTATCATTATTTTTAAATCACCTCTATCAAAAATATAGATTATAAAAATAATTTCTTATAAAATAAGATCTATTCTCCAAACACCAAATTATAAAATCCTCACTACCATGTGTAATATATCTTATAACACCATATAATAAATTAAAATAATAATTAAAAGTCATTTTCTTTGAATTTACACATGTAAAATATTTATTATCCATCAAAATAATTTAAGTGTGTTGAGTTAAAAACTATTTGAGGAACCAAACTAATATACTCCACATCTGGGCACCCAAGAAATCTGGTATCATGTCTTTAAGGGAATTCATTACCCCCATGGTCTAGAAAAAAATTACTAGGCATCGAAGAACTACCATTGGGAATGGTGTTTCCCAATAAAATAATAAATATGTCCTTACTAAGACCCAAAATCATCCTTCCATATTTTTAGAAGTCCTGAATTTTAATAAAAATAAACCAAGGCATAGATAATAAATCATACAATATGAAATAAAATTCACATTACAAGAAAAACATATAAAACAAAAAATGATCTAAACATTAATACATAAGAAAAGGAACAATATGGGAAATCAAATTAGCGATGAAAAAAATATCAATAAAACCCAATAAAAAATAAATTAGAAACAAATAGCCATATCTATATGGAATGAGGGTCAACGTCCCACCATCTCACCACCATCGCTAATTGGCTCTACTAACCAGAGTAATGACCATCCATGTTGTAGTTACCTATACTAGATCTCTTAAATAGCACCTGTACAGGGGTCCTCACCTGACCACATGCACCTCTTTCCCTATTCCATAGGCTACTTACCAGTGTTGAGTGTTTGAAATAGTAATTGGAGACTATTTCCTATAAAATAAGGCATGAGGGTCATCCTGAATCTACTGAAAATTCAATACGACCCAGCTGTATTGCTGATATAACATAAACCAGTAAACATAAAATAGGGAGCACCATAATCCCTTGTATTTCAGAATAAAAAGTAATAAAACTATCTACTTGATGTAGAAAAAAAAACAAACCATAAAATTAATCTGATATTTAACAAAGAAATGGAATACTAGCTAGTATACATTCTGAAAAAAAGAAAAAGTAAACTACCTAGCCTCCAGCCCAAATCATTTAATCATCCTACCAATTCCTTTACCTCCAAACTCTATCTAAGATAACCTTCTGATCATTCAACATTAGACCTCTACCTAACTTGAAATTTTAGTCAATGGAGTCTACTTGGGTACCCATGTTCCATGGATGACAACGTATGGGGTGAGTAAACTCAGTAGGACATACCAATAGGGTAGACTAGGTATCACATACAGTATCAGGAATCATTTTTGGATCCTATGAAAATTATATGCAACACATATCATTAAAAATTATTAGATAGTATGGAGTTAATACCTGGAATCCTATCATCACTAAACTCTATAGGTATAATAACCAGATCTTAGGAATAACTATCCGTATCCTATAACATCATGAACTGTAATGATTTATCCTAGGAATCATTATAAATATCTCTTAAAATCCCAAGGTAAAACACCAAATTCTAGGGTAGTAATCCCTGATATCCCATCAACAACCATATTTATATCCTAAGGTGGTAACTATTGGAATCTCTTCATTATATATTCAGGGGACTTCATCCACCCTATGATATCTCAAAAAAAATCACCAGGGGAGAGTTCCCACTGAGTGATGTATAATGAATTGATAATAATAATAAATATGGGGTTGAAATCCACAACATATAGCTTATTTACCAATATTATCATGGATTAACAACTGACCCAAGCCATATAAAATAACCATGGTTAGGATCTGAAGTACATGACCTATCCTCATCACTGTAGTCCTACCATACTCACATCTTGAATTTAGGTTCTAAGGAGGCACCAAAAATCATCACTACCCATTCCCACACTAACCCTCTTGAGGCTTAATATTTTAATTGGGAAACCCACAAGGGGTATTCTGGGACACACCTAAGAATGAGAACCCTATATGGGTTGCATTATCTTAAACTCATCCCTTGGAAGGAACTCATCATCTAGATAGAATTTCATTCCTTGGAACTACCATGATCATGTTATGAACTCACTAGAATCATAAGATATACCCCACTAGTAATAATCTAGCAGGTTTGACAACACCCATTTAAATTCACTGGCCATCCCATGTTTCTTCACACACCCCACCAATAGTAAATCTACCTAGGGTATACGAACCTAGGTTATCAAATACTAGCAGGATGAACAATTTCCCCAATCTCAATAAACTAGAAAAACATATTAAAGGCATATTACAGTCATATCATGACCTATTTGGGATAATCATTCAATTTCCTCACCCATTCTACTCAAGGGAAATTATCGGCATCAATACATTTCCACTATATTCACTTAATTCATTTATGTATCAACCCTCAGGGTCCAAATATATTAATACATAGTTTTATAATCAAGGCCTCAACAATCGACGACTGAGGCATCATGCCAGTGCACAAGGGTCGATCACAGCCCTTGGAAATTTGATTAGTCCATATAAATTTTATATTAATTAACAAATTTATTTAAATAAATGGATAATTTCCCTTGGTGGAGATACTACATATCATGTGTATAAATAAATAAATAAAATTAATTTATTAAAGGGTACACTCAAGGGACCACCTAACTATCCATGGAGTTATCTCCTTTGTAAGAGAAGCTTGAAGACCCTTGATAAATCTCATCAAAGTCCAAACAGCTATCATCCACCAATATGATTTATTAACTGCATTAATAAAACATTAATTAATTATAAAATAATTATCAATTTATTTTATAATTAATTCCCCAATTAATTAAATATTAATCAATAATAATTAATTCAACACCATTAACAAGAATCAAATCCATAGATAAATTCTAAGGGTTAGATAAGAGACCAATCAACCTTTTTATATTCTAATATATATATATTCATAATGATTTAATTAATTATAAAATATTGTAACAATTTAACTTTTAATCAATCCCAAAATTTATTTATATGGAAAAATTTATTTAATAACACTTTCATAAAATTTATTTGTATACTTAAAAATAATCCCCAATAAAGTGGAAGAAAACTCACTTTTTCAATTATAATAATATTTTTTAAAAATATATTCACCCTTATAAAGTGGGGGTACCTATGTAAGGGTAACTGTTTTACCCATACATAAGGCCCCCTATGTAAGGGTGAGAAGGATGTTATCCATACGATGCTTTGTAAGGGAAATACGATACAAACCCTTATTTAGGCCCCTCTTTTAAAGGGTATCTAGGAAGTTACTATTATATAGGTCCCTTACACACAGAAAGCCTAAAATTTAACCTTATGTCAGTCCCTAGAATATGGGTAACCTAATAGTTACCATTACTAAGGTCCCCAATGTATGGATAAGTTACTACCCTGAAATAATAATAATAAAATTATTCTTATTCCTATTATTTATAGAGCCAGAAAAATTTTCAGATCCCTTTCCAAAAAGACAAATCAACTAAAAAATATAAAATTAAATACTCACTTCACTCATTAATCACTTCATTATACACAATAAAACACCACCATAAGTCCATATCACATAAGAAAAAATTAGAACAATAATTCTATAGGAGAAATGGTGAAGGTATATAATTTTGTTCCTACCTCATAGAGAATTTCAAAAGCCTCATGCTTAGACCAGTCCTCCATATCTATTTCATCCTAGTCTAGCTGTGATTTATTTTCCTAGTGAAATCTATCTCCCCATTACCCCATTCATCTCATGGATCAAGTATCTTCTCTTATAAGCCTCCACTATCTCATGAAAATGAGAGAAGAAAAATTGGTGGAGGGAGAAGAAAAAATCAAATTTAACTAATTAAAATAAATTATAATATAAATTCAAATATCCTAACCCCATTATTAGAACTTAGACTATCTTTATACATTTCCTAGTTTAAAATACCTATTTTAGACTCAATCTTCAAGAAAAAATTTCAATATGAGACCTTTTTTGGGAGATACCAATGTATACATCAATGAAATAATAATAATCTATTAAATAGGAATTAATATATTCTAAGCCCCCATGTTTGTGTGGGGTGGTTTGGGTTTGGGGTGAGGGTGAGGGGTAGATTGTGGGGTCGAGTCCCTAAGTCTATTTTGTTTCTTTTCTTATGTCATGTGTGACATGACCGTTGTAATATACCTAAATTAATATAATCTAAAAAATTAAATAGTCTCAAAATTTCACTAAAATACATCCTAAGTGTAAAAACACTATTCTGTGATCAAATGAATCAATAAAAAATATTTATGGTATGATTATCTATTAGAAACTAATGTTCTTCCCTTAATGAGAATTTGAGATCAAAAGATCAAATTTGTCATAATTTTTATAGACTATTTGGACATGGGGTGTTATAATCTTCCCACCATAGCACTTTTCATCACTGAGAGTACTTAGTGGTCCTCTAACCACAAAACCTGATACATCCCAATTTTAAATTCATAAGAAACTCATCCCATACTACCCCATAATACTGACACAGCTTTAACTACACAACTCTTAACACAAGGTCTATTATGCATCAAAACATGAGTACCCTGCTCATCACTATGAGAAATAACTGATATAGTTCTCAAATACATCCATATATATATATATGCTATGATACCATTGTATTATGAATCAATTCATCCATAGACTTACAGTAATTCCCACAATAAGCCTCCAGTTATAAGGGATGCTACCCACCGTCATAATTACCTATTAAAATACAATCCCAATGTTCTAATGACACGTTTAGTAAACTTTCAATCACACTACTTCCAATTTAATTCAACAAACTAGTTTTTCATCCTTTGGTTAAGTATTCTCATGGAAGATCTATCGCAATTGTTTACACACTAACTCATTATCCAAACAAGACACCTAAAACCTAAGAGAAATCACAAGAATCATTAAAATCACCCACACTAAAGTCTTAATTTGAATTGTTGTGTTATTTCAATATTTGATCCTCAACATAAAAAATATAGTCACCATGATCCATTCATGTGAACTAACACATTACTAATCCAATCATGCTCAAATAAAACTCAAATCATCCCAATCCTGATTCCAATTCACAAACTCCATTCAATACCACATTCAAATCTCAAATATTCTATTCATGAAGAAACTTAATTAAACTGAAACCATCTACTCACCAACACCCCAGTTACACCTTGATATTTTAAATAATAGTCTCACTACAACCAAAAATATACTAAAATTAGGGTCTTACCTTCATGGACCATGATTCATCCATTATCACATGCAATGAATGGAAGTGGATGTCCCACTCACACCCAAGTGTTAATGAAAAAAATACTCATCACCACTCATTCTCAATATACTAGAAACCCCACCCTTTAAATCTACTAATATTATATCTAAAATGATGGCCATTCCCTGAAATGACTAATGGTTCACTCCCCACCATATGGTATCTTTACAATTCTTTTATAGTGCAGCCTTAATAGGTTCCAACTATATGCATCCATGACCATGAATTCCAAGGTATAATTTCAGGTGAACTATACTATGACTTGAAAATTTATCTTTTATGTCACCTCTTTCCACTATCATACATTTCTCAATTCATAAAACTCTAAGAAACCATGCCTTCCTCAATACAACTCAAAATCTCCAGTTCTGAGATCCATTTTAAGTGAAACCAACTTTCAAAACCTTATATTCACATGTCATTCCACCTTAGAACAATATATGAATCATTCCATCATGAGTCATTCTCAAAAATACTAGTCTTGAGCACCCAAAACACTGATCATTCTATCCTGGATGTAAATATCACATAACCAAAAGCACTCTTAGTGATCCTCTTAAAAACTGAGGAATCTAATCATTCCAAGTTATATCATATAATCACTCACAAACTATCATCACCACTAACTAGAAGAATATATCCACATTCTCATCACACTCCCAAATGCACATCCCAAATTAGTAGAGTCAGGTACTCACATGATACTACCCTATAATAACTAAACTTTAATACCAAAATAACTAAAAGTAAAGGTTCTTTCCTCATGAAATTTCAAGACATATATATGTCTATAACACATATATGATAACACATCCAATTCATAAATCTCAAACATGAAGCATATACCTATGATTCCATGTCTAAGTCACTCAACATACCTGGTTAATGCTCTATTCAGATACCCTTCTATATCAAAAATCATCTCATCCATAATACCTAACTCACATATTCTAAGACATATCTATAAATCACTAGTCTCTCTCACTTAACATATAGGCCATAACACATATAGTTCATAGCTCAAAGGAAACAACTCTCTACTCCCATTGAAAATGTTATACAAAAACTTATATTCAACAACACCCACTATATAGCTCCCATATATATATATATATTTATATATATAAAATCACTTACCAAATCATAATCCTTCTAGGGAATTGATTCCCATCTAGAATCTATATATGAGACAACACCTTGAGAATCATGATCTCATCCAACAATATATATATATATATATACTTATATATACATAGACACACACAATATAAACAGTCCACAATGATCCATGTTGAGTATTCTATGGTGAAATGGTTCAATTATGTAGAGAATCGTAAATAATATATATCGGAAAACACCTTATAGGTTATTTTTGACACTTTAAATAAATAAACTAGTCTAATCATTAACAAAAGGGGTCCATCATCAAGGAATAAAATTACCGTACCAATACACTAGGGGTCACAATATGTAACGCCCCAGCCCCAGTTACCCAGAGTCGGTGCATTATTACATAACATTGGCATGATCACAAGAAATATCAAATCTCGAAAGACTGATTTGTTTAGTAGACTTGGAAACACTAGATATATTCATAAATTTTTACATTACATCATAAAGTGAAAAACTACTACAACAACATATTGTCTCCAAAGTCCACACTATTATCCCCTCATAATATCCCTGTAGGTCATTCATAATTTACTTCTTCACATCCTGGGAAAAATAAAACATAGAAAAGGGGTGAGATCAAATGCCCAATAAAGATAACAATATAGCAGAAACTTTCATAAATAAGCATAAACATTTAAGGCAGTGTATAACTAAAACAAAATCCTTTTAAAGTTGAACATCAACATAGTATGGAAAAAATAAAATGAAATAATGTCATTTACTTATTCACATGGATATTCTACTAATCGAATAATCACATGAAATATCAGTAACCACTTTCATAATGATGGAATGCATAATGCCAGACTATCATAAGCACATAGCCAAGGCCTCGTGCCCAAACTACAAATAAGATTTTGCCAAGGCCTTGTGCCAAGGCACTAGTTTGTCTCATGAGACCTACCAATGCATCGAGGAGCCAAAACGGGCTCCACCCATCACATATTAAGTCCAATGCATTCCCATATGAAGAGGTTTAAACATAACATAAACATTCATATTAAAACTAGAATAAGAAATGTAAATACTTAATCCATAAACTATGAATGGTATAAAAATAAAACATCCACAGTCAAACATATCACAAAACCTTCAATACAATACATAAGTTTTGTATCATAATAAATTAACTTCAAATAAGCGTAAAATCCATCAAAGGATGTTGACATAGATGAAATAAAACTCTTTTTAGAGGAATATCTTATTATATTTTTAAATAATATATTTAAAAAATAAAACATTTAATTTGAAAATATTCTTATAAGCTTTTAAGGGAATCTTCGAAGATTTTATAACAGCGGAATATAGCTACACCCACCGTATAAGTTAAAAAAACATTCTTACCTTAATTCTGTCGAAAAGGTTATAAAGCACCTTGTTTGGTAAACGATAGAAAGATTCTTTTATAAACTCTTATAAAAAGTCAAACAAGGGTATATATTACTTTAACACATATTCTATTGAATATTAAAAAAAAAAATTAAATAAATTTTTAAGAAACATGGATGTTGATGATAAAGAGATCCCGGTAGATTATTACGTATAAACAACCTCGGATAATGAAGAGATTGCTAAATAAACCCTTAACTTGTACTTTTCCTTGGTTGGGGTAGGATAAAATCATTTATAATGGTTAAATAATTGTTATTAAATTATACAAAAATCATATACATTAATATGATATCATATATGATCTTTTAACATTGATTTGTTAAAAATATCATAGTATTATCGTTGTTTCGGGTGTTAACTTCTTCGTTTTCTTTTATATGTTTTGTTACGTAAGATGTGTTTGTCATGTATAGGTTGTATCTTAATCATATCCATAATGATATCAAGTCCTTATATGCTATTATTAATCATAAAATGTGAATTATACTTGAATGGATACGATGGAGAATTAATCTTATCACGTTCGTGGAGACGGTAGTCCGTACGTACACACGAGCGACAATATCATTATTTTGATATTAAAATAATATATAATTGGATGGTATATAATATATACAGAATCATTATCATGTTAGTTTTATTATTTACATGAGTTACACATCATTATTATACTCATCCAAATAATAATTTATTGAATAACAATTACACCACGACGTGGAGACGGTAAGCCGTACGTACGCACGTATGGTGACATGTTATTCCAAAGGATGGATAGAATTATGAAAATGGTTGTACCAAATTTATAATAACATCACAGTATATATAATATACTGGGGTTATTATTTTATAATGGTAATAACAAAGAATTAAGAAGTGGAAGAAGAAAGGAACATGGAAAAGGGTGGTGAAATCATTACCTCTTCTCCGGGTTCTTCATTTTGATTTGATCAAAAGGGATCTTAGGTTGGCTTTCTAACTAAATGAAGGCCTATAGGATAAAGTGGGGGAAGTTTATAGAGTATTTGGGAAGAGTTTGGCCGAACCAAAAGGCTTTGAAGGTGTGAGTTAATTAGAAGGGGGAGTGCCCTTTTATAAGAGGGGTGAGGGGCACCTTTGGAAAAGCTAGAAATATTATTTTATAATAAATTCATATTAGGTTTATAATGGCTACAAAGTGGATTTTATAAAGGTTAACGTGGGGATGGGTCTAAAACCACTCATCCAATAGAATTTAGACAGGTTTGGGTTACTATATTAACATTATCTTTAAGTATTAACTCTTAGTTAATTAGTTTCACTTTTACAATGTCTCTTTCTATTTTTATATTATATGGTTAATAAACATACTATATACATCCAAGCGAAACCCAAGTGGTCTATTAATGATACACCTATCATGATATAAGTCTCTTGGCCGAACCTTAGATTTTTAGGATTTTAATATCAATTAATAATATAATATTTGTTTTAAAAACTCTTTTATGTCAATTTTGAGACTCTTCAATAGTTGATTTTTGTAAAACTCATAACAGAATGATCACTTAGAAAAAATTAAATTAAATCAATACTAATATTTCATATTATCCTAGAAAATTATTGTAATTCATAAAAAGTCTCAAATTATATTTATTAGGGTATCTCCAATATTAATCATTTTAATTGTTCACTATTATGGACATTACTGCATCACCATTGTGTCATAAATAAATTACATTATTTAATGTTTAAAATTTATAAATAAAATACCATTATGTAGGAAATCGTTTTATCTTTCTAATGAATATTTATAGTTGAAAATAAAACATATATAACCCTATGTAAAAATTGTTTTTCTAAAAGATATATGCTTCTGTCATTTTTGTATTCATTTTAACTTAATTAAAATATAGTGTCCCTATCATTTACAAGTGGCACCATGGGGTCCCAAAATCGACCCAATGATGCCAATGGTCGGACATGTATCAACCAATAAGGTTAGGACACATTTTAAGGTAATTTTTATTATTATAATATTATTTTTTAACCCTTATTTATCGGATTTACCCTTTAACCAGGGTAAATAAAATATTTACCGTAGTAATTATTCAAAATGTCTAAAAATTAAAGTTACCTATTTACACAATTTGAACATCTTGATTCCAAATATGGAATTCATTTTTCCAAATTCAAAACATATAAGTGGCAGAAATTAATTTAAAATTAATTCCCACTGACAAAACAAAAAGCATGTTTTTAAGATATAATAACTATCAAAAGATTGATACTTGTTTATATTCGGTTTAATTGTTAAATTATGTCCAATGACCAAAATTGTATTAAATGGTAAAAATATATTCTAAATATACTTTAAATCCACTCAAATTAATAATTTATCACTATTAATTATTTTGATTAAAAAAGTTATTTTTAATTAAAATATAGTAATTTTCACTATTCATAAAAATATTAAAGTTATCCGAAAAGTACCAAAATTTCACCTTAGGCTAAATTTAATATTCCGAATCCAAAAATGAAGTCCATTTTGAGAGATAAAATTTATAAAATTTCAGAAATTAGGTATTACTATTCATAACGGCTAGTTTGATCGGTTGTTGTGTGTGTTAGAACTCGATGTTGCGTACAACACACGCTGTTGCATTATTCAAAGAGAAGCGTATCATAGAAGTTTGGGGTGTTACATTCTCCCCTCCTTCAAATAAATTCTTCTTCAAAATTTCTAGAATACTACCGCGTGAAAGGAATTGGGTGGTTCTTCATCATAAGTTCCTCGGGTTCCCACGTTGCCTCTTCCATCTTATGGTTTCTCCACAAAACTTTAACCAGACGCATCGTCCGGTTTCTCAATACCTGTTCTCTCGTATCAATAATCTTGACGGGTTCTTCACAATAAGACAGATCGGGTTCCAGTTCTAATTCCTCATAGGTGAGTACATGCGTTGGGTCTGGCAAGTATTTCCTCAACACAGATATGTGGAACACATCGTGAACTTTGGAGAGTCTTGGCGGCATTTCCAATCGGTAAGCTACAACCCCAATTCGTTCTAGAATTTCGAAAGGTCCGATGTACCTGGGACTCAATTTACCTTTCTTACCAAAATGTATAACTCCCTTCCATGGAGATGCCTTTAAGAAAACATGATCACTGACTTGAAATTCCAAATCCTTCCTTCGATTATCAGCATAGCTCTTATACCTACTTTGAGCTGCTTTGATGTGATTTTGGATTAGCTTCTCCTTTTCCATTGTTTCCCCCACAAGTTCTAGGCCTACAAGTTTTCTTTCACCAACGTCATCCCAACAGGTTGGTGTACGACATCTCTTTCCGTATAACTCTTTATATGGTGCCATATGAATACTCGAATGGAAGCTATTGTTATAGGAAAATTCTACCAGAGGTAAATATTGATCCCACATACCCTGAAAGTCAAGTGAGAAGTATCTCAACATTTCTTCTAAGGTTTGAATAGTTCATTATGATTGTCCATCTATTTGAGGGTGGTAGGTAGTGCTCAAATGAAGTTCAGTATCCAAGGATTTCTGAATACTTTTCCAGAATCTTGAAGTAAAATGGGGATCACGATCAGAAACAATCGATATGGGTACTCCATGAAGTCTCACAACTTCATTAATATATAGTCTTTCTAGACATTCCAGTGGTATATCTTCTCTTATAGCAAGAAAATGTGATGACTTGGTAAGACGATCAATAATAACCCATATTGCATCGTTCCTTCTAGAATTCTTTGGTAGCCCCATGACAAAGTCCATCCTAATATTGTCCCATTTCCACTCTGGTATGGGAAGAGGTTGCATGACTCTTCCAGGCCGTTGCCTTCTAGCTTTCACTTTTTGACAAACCATACATCTTGACACAAAATCAGCAATCTCCCTCTTCATGTTGTCTCACAAAAAATGTTCCTTCAAATCTCTGTACATTTTGGTGCTCCCAGGGTGTATAGAGAAATTGGAACTATGAGAATCATCCAGGAATTCTCTTTTTTAGATCAGGTATATCAGGAACACAATGTCTCTTCCCGAATTTCAAAATTCCATCATCATACACAAAGTATCTCAATCTCCCATCATTCACAGCTTTAATCTTCTTTTGAATTTCTTCATCATCAGTCTAAGAACTCTTAATCCTTTCTAGTAAAGATGGTTTGGCAACCATTTGAAAAAGCATTGATGTTTCACCTTCCTTGGTTATTCCCATGTCCATCTTCACTAGATCCATGAAAATTGGATCCCTTTCAATTCTCATATTGTTCAAAACTCCATGGTATTTTCTGATCAAAGCATCTTCTACCTTGTTTGCCTTCCCCGGGTGGTAGTGTATCGTGCAATCATAATCCTTGAGTAAATCAAGCCATCTCTTTTGCCTCATGTTGAGTTATTTTTGTGAGAAAATACACTTCAAACTCTTGTGATCAGTATAAATCTCACATTTTTCACCATAGAGGTAGTGCCTCCATATCTTCAAAGAAAATATCATAGCTGCTAACTCGATATCATGAGTATTATAGTTTTTCTCATGAATTTTCAACTATCGTGATGCATAGGCAATAACCCTATCATTCTGCATAAGGGCACAACCACGTCCTTTCTTCGATGCATCATTATAAATAACGAACCCATCATTCCCTGATGGAATAGTCAATATAAGTGAATCGACTAATTTTCTCTTCAGTTCTTCGAAACATTCTTCACACTCTTTTTTCCAAACAAATTTAACCCCTTTACGTGTGAGATTCTTTAATGGGTTAGCCAATCAGGAAGAATTCTAGACGAAACTTTGATAATAACCTGCCAAACCAATAAAACTGCGTACCTCAGTTATACTCGTAGGTGTTGGCCATTCATGGATTGACTTGGTATTAGAAGGATCAATAGAGATTCCATATTTAGAGAAAACATGGCCAAGAAAAGAAATCTCATGAAGCCATAATTCACACTTGCTAAATTTCCCATATAATTCATGTCTTCACAGAGTGTTCAGGATAATTCGCAAGTGATTTTCATGATCTTCGTAGCTTTTGAAGTATAACAAGATATCATAAATAAATACCACCAAAAATTCATCCAGATATTCCTTGAAAACTCTATTCATCAGATCCATGAATACATAGGGTGCATTAGTCAATCCAAAAGGCATTACTGTAAACTCGTAATGCCTGTACCTGGTTCGAAATGGTGTCTTTGGAATGTCTTCCTTCTTTACACACAACTGATTCTATCTAGATCGAAGGTCAATCTTTGAAAATTATTGAGCCCCATGTAGTTGGTCAAATAAAATATCAATGCGAGGTAGGGGATACTTGTTCTTTATTGTTATAGCATTGATCTCCTTGTAGTCGATGTATAACCTCATAGATCCATCTTTCTTTTTAACAAAAAGAACAGGGGATCCCCATGGAGAAACACTAGTGCGAATAAATCCTTTATTACCCAATTATTCTAGTTGTTTCTTTAGTTAGACTAATTCCACAGTGTCCATTCTATAAGGGGTCTTCGATATAGGCCTTGATCCAGGAATTAAATCAATGGAAAACTCAACTTCTCGTTATGGAGGATGTCCAGGTAAATCTTCCAGAAATACATCTACATATTCTTTCAAAACAGGTACATCCTCTATTTGAACATTCTTTTCCTCACCCATAGTCATTTAATTCTTTTCCTCCCCAATAATTGAATTTAGTTGAGCTACTGTGGGTGGATCTAGATAAGAATTAGATGGTGACGATTCTACTCTTATGATAAGGTGTTCCTTATCATCATCATCAAAAATCGTAACCTCCTTCTTCTTACAATAAATCTTAGAATCATAGTCTGAAAGCCAATCCATACTGAGGATTATATCAAACTCAATCATAGGTATGACGATGAGATCGGCAGAAAAAGAACATCTATGTGCTCTAATGGGGATTGATTCACAAAACTTTGTTTCAATGATACTTCCCTTAGGAGTTTTAACTGACAACTCCCTTGTTATATCAAATTGGAAATATCTAATTTTCTTAGAAAACTAGGAAGATATGAAACAATGTGATGATCCAGAATCAAATAATGCATTTTCTAAACTTTATGAAACCATTAAATTACCTGTCACCACGTCTTTTGGAGCTTCTACCTCAGCAGTAGTGATAGCAAAAGCTGGGCCTTGATCCCTTGGCCTTTTCTGAGGTAAGTTCCCCTGAAGATTAGGAAATTCATTTGCATAATGTCCCATCTCATTGAAATTGTAGCACTGACCATTGGTAGCTTCCTTCTTCCCTTTGCAATCACGAGCTTGGTGGCCTTTTTCACCACATTTGTAATAGACGCCAATTACCTTCAAGCAAGTACCAGGGTGTTTCTTCCTACATTTTCCATAGGATGGATATTCAACCTTTCCCTTCTTCCCCTTATTTCCATTCCTAGATTGATCAGTAGATCTCTTCTTCTCTTGCTTTTCTTTAAAGTCATAAGACTTAGAGAATTCCTTTTCTGTATTGATAGCACATGAGACAATGTCTTCGTACGACGAGAAGGATTGTGAGACTAATGCTCGGTGTAGAAATGGTTTGAACCCATCAAAGAAACGATCAATATTACTTCTTGGGTTACGTATATAATCTCCAGTATACCTTGCTAACCTTGTAAAGTTAGCCTCATACATTGCGACATTCTCATCCTCCTTTTCTCTCAGACTCAGAAATTGCATTTCCATATCTGCTCGATTGTCACGAGGAAAGTATTTTTCTAAAAACAGATCTTTGAACTCCCTCCATTCCATATTTTATACTTCATTATCTTCCTTTGTGTTTTGAATCAATGACCACCATCGATCAGCATCTCCAGTGAGGCAGTAAACTGCCATGATAACTTTTTCCCTTTCACTACTCCCCAAAGCCTGAAATATTTTCCTAGGGAATTTATCCATTGCTCAGCTACTATGGTATTTGTACTCCCATTGAACGTTGGTGGTTGTTGCCTCATGAATCGGTCTAACATTGATCCTCCACACTGCGGATCAGGGTGCTCCATATGGGTAAGGATATTATTCATAACCTGAGTGAGTTGTCCCAGTATGGTGATTAGCTGATCGGCACCAATTGCATCACCATCTCCATTATAATTATCTTGAGCAGGATAGAAATCCTTACATGGAGTGCGTGCATTGATACCGTTTCCATTTATTTAACTAGGCTCCATTTATAAACAATGGCATAAATTAGATCAGTTTATGAATCAAAATACATAATTCCATACTTATAAAACACTTAACATAAATTGAACTATTTATGGATATAATCCATAGTCATAAATATGTTTTCTTTGAGGAAGTATATACTCATAAACTCTTCATAATAATTTGTAAGCAAAATGAGAGTTATCCTAAGCATATCCCCCGGGAGTGTCGTAACCAAGAGTGCAGTAAGGCCCGTTGTCGGGCACCAGTTCCCATTCGATTATATCTCAAAGCGGTGTTTTCAGGTTTTACTTATATGTACATCTGTTCCAGATCCGCCTTAACCTGATCGTATCCAGACGGGGATGTATTTCTCGGAAAACTCACAAAATCTCTAGAATACCTAAATTCTAGGAAGATCTTCTATACTAATCCTCAAAGTCCATCTTAAATCTATGTGGTCTAATTAGAGTTTATCTAAATATAGCTTCCAAGTATTGTACTAAACTTCCTCTGATACCAACTATAATGCCCCGACCCCAGTTACCCAGATTCGGTGCATTATTACATAACATTGGCATGATCACAATAAAGATCAAATCTCGAAAGACAGATTGGTTTAATAGCCTTGGAAACACTAGATATATTCATAAAGTTTTACATTAAATCATAAAGTGAAAAAATACAACAACAAAATATTGTCTCCATAGTCCACACTATTATCCCCTCATAATATCCCTGTAGTTCATTCATAATTTACTTCTTCACATCCTGGGAAAAATAAAACATAGAGAAGGGGTGAGATCAAATTCCCAGTAAGGATAACAATATAGCAGAAACTTTCATAAATAAGAATAAACATTTAAGGCAATGTATAACTAAAACAAAAGCCTTTTAAACTTGAACTTCAACATTGTATGGAAAAAATAAAATGAAATAATTCCATTTACTTATTCACTTGGATATTATACTAATCGAATAATCACATGTAATATCAATAACCAGTTTCATAATGATGGAATGCATAATTCCAGAATATCATAACCACATAACCAAGGCCTCGTGCCAAGACTAAAAATAAGATTTTTCCAAGGCCTTATGCCAAGACACTAGTTTCTCTAATGAGACCTACCGATGCATCGAGGAGCTATAGCGGGATCCACCTGTCACATATTAAGTCCAATGCATTCCCATATGAAAAGGTTTAAACATAACATAAACATTCGTATTAAAACTAGCATACAAAATGTAAATACTTCATCCATAAACTATGAATGGTATAAAAATAACACATCCACAGTCAAACATATCACAAAACCTTCAATATAATACAGAAGTTTTGTATCACAATAAATCAACTTCAAATAAGCGTAAAATCCATTAAACGATGTTGACATAGATGAAATCAAACTCTTTTTAGAGAAATATCTTATTCTATTTTGAAATAATATATTTATAAAATAACACATTTTCATTTAAAATATTATTATAATCTTGTAAGGGAAGATTCGAAGATTTTATAATGGAAGAAAATAGCCGCACCCACTGTATAAGTTAAAAAAACATTCTTACCTTAATTCTGTCGAGAAGGTTAAAAAGCACCTTGTTTGGAAAATGACGGAAAGATTCCTTTATAAACTCTTATAAAAATTCAAACAAGGGTATAAATTACTTTAACCCATATTCTTTTAAATAGTAAACATGTTTTGAAATACATTTTTACGAAACATGGATGTGGATGATAAAGAGATCCCAGTAGATATTACGTATAAACAACCTCGGATAATGAAAAGATTGCGAAATAAACCCTTACCTTGTACTTTTCCTTGGTTGAGGTAGGTTAACCACCTGTATAATGGTGAAATAATTGTTATTAAATTATACAAGAATCATATACATTAATATGTTATCATATATGATCTTTTAACATTGATTTGTTAATAATATCTTAGTATTATCGTTGTTTCGGGTGTTAACTTTCTCATTTTATTTTATATGTTTTGTTACGTAAGCTGTGTTTGTCATGGATAGGTTGTATATTAATAATATCCTGAATTATATCATGTCCTTATATACTATTATTAATCATCAAATGAGAATTATACTTTAATGGATATGATGGATAATGAATCTTATCGCGTTCGTGGAGACGGTAGTCCGTACATACGCACAAGCGACAATATCATTATTTTGATATTAAAATAATATATAATTGGATGGTATATCATATATAAAGAATCATTATCATGTTATTTTTATTATTTACATGAGTTACACATCATTATTATACCCATCCAAATAATAATTTATTGAATAACAATTACACCATGACGTGGCGACGGTAAGCCGTACGTACGCACGTATGGTGACATGTTATTCAAAAGGATGGATAGAATACTGAATATGGTTGTACCATATTTATAATAACATCACAGTATATATAATATATTGGAGTTATTATTTTATAATGGTAATAACAAAGAAGGAAGAAGTGGAAGAATAAAGGAACATGGAAAAGGGTGGTGAAATCATTACCTCTTCTTCGGGTTCTTCCATTTGATTTTATGAAAGGGGATCTTAGGTTGGCTTTATGACTAAAGGAAGGCCTCTAGGATGAAGTTAGGGATGATGAGAGAGTATTTGGGTAGAGTTTGGCTGAACCAAAAGTCTTTGAAGGTGTGAGTTACTGATAAGGGGGGTGCCCTTTTATAAGAGGGGTGAGGGGCACCTTTGGAAAAGCTAGAAATATTATTTTATAATAAATTCATATTCAGTTTATAATGGCTCCAAAGTGGATTATTTAAAGTTTAAGGTAGGGATGGGTCTAAAACCACTCAACAAATATAATTTAGACAGGTTTGGGTTACTATATTAACCCTATCTTTAAGTATTAACTCTTAGTTAATTAGTTTCACTTTTACAATGTCTCTTTGTATTTTTATATTATATGCTTAATAAACATACTATATATATCCAAGAGACCCCCAAGTATTCCATTAATGCTATACCTATCATTATATAAGTCTCTTGGCCGATCCTTAGATTTTTAGGAATTTAATATCAATTAATAATATAATATTTGTTTTAAAAACTCTTTTATGTCAATTTTGAGACTATTCAAAAGTTGATTTTGGTAAAACTTATAATAGAATGATTACTTCGAGAAAAGTCAATTAAATCAATAATAATATGTCATATTATCCTATAAAATTATTTTAATTCATAAAAAGTCTCAAATTATATTTATTTGGGTATCTACAATGTTATTCATTTTAATTTTTCACTATTATGAAAATTACTGCATCACCATTGTGTCATAAATAAATTAACATATTTAATGTATAAAAATTATAAATAAAATTCCATTATGTTGGAAATATTTTTATCTTTCTAATGAATATTTATAGCTGAAAATATAACATATATAGGCCTATGTAAAAATTGTTTTTATAAAAGATATATGCTTGTGTCATTTTTGTATTCATTTTAACTTAATTAAAATAAAGTGTCCCTATCATTTACAAGTGGAACCATGGGGTCCCAAAAATCAACCCAAAGATGCCCATGGTCGGACATGTATCAACCAATAAGGTTAGGATACGTTTTAGGGTAATTTGTTGTTATTATAATATTATTTTTAACCACTATTTACCGGATTTACCCTTTAACCATGGTAAATAAAATATTTACCGAAGTAATTATTCAAAATGTCTAAAAATAAAAGTTACCTATTTAGACAATTTGAACATCCTGATTCCAAATATAGAATCAATTTTTCCAAATTCAAAACACAGAAGTGGAAGAAATTAATTTAAAATTAATTCCCGCTGACAAAACAAAAGAGTGTTTTTAAGATATAATAACTATCAAAAGATTGATACTTATTTATGTTTGGTTTAATTGTGAAATTATGTCCAATTACCAATATTGTATTAAATGGTAAAAATATATTCTAAATATAATTTAAAACCACTCAAATTCATAATTTATCACTATTAATTATTTTGATTAAAAAAGTTGTTTTTAATTAAAATTTAGTAATTTCACTATTCGTCAAAATATTAAAGTTATCCGAAAAGTACAAAAATTTCACCATAGGATATATTCGATATTCCGAATCCAAAAATGAAGTCCATTTTGAGAGGTAAAATTTATAAAATTTCAAAAATTATGTATTACTATTCATAATGGCTAGTTTGATCGATTGTGGTGTATGTTAGAACTCGATGTTGCGTATAATACACGCTATTGCATTATTCAAAGAGAAGCGTACCGTAGAAGCTTGGGGTGTTACACTATATATCGCTTTATAAAAATGGGTTTCATAGTCATTCTTAAAGAACATCCCTCCATAGGATCCACATTACCTGTCATTAGAGAAAGCATATTGTAGTTCAACAATATAGAATTATATAAAAAAGTTATATGAAAAAAGCTATGTAAGTTGTTGATGAAAATTTAAACATTTTACCCCTTTGTCATCAGTGATATCAATCAAATGGAATCACAAATATGTAAGTTTAATCCTACATTCCAAGTATGTATAACTCACTAGATCCCATATGAGAACCATATCTCATCTGGAGTATCACCCATCCCACATTTGGATTCTTGTTTTAAAACAACACCTCACTTATCCTAGAGTGTTAGTCTCGTCACTGGACATCCACAAGAAACCTAGTTATCAACCGAAGTCATGCTGGATAGGTATTCTCTTGACCTACCTCCAAATTCTAAGAAACCTATCTCTATCATTAACCAGTACCATCCCATACCAAAATAGTCCGTGATACCCCTTTGTAACATCCCATCCCAGATCGCCTGAATGACAACTATGAAAGAATTTTCACCTAAACTGAGGAATTCCTCTTCATACTCAAAAGTATTTTGACCTGTGATAGGGTCCTAAAATATTTCTGCTGGATACTAGAAACTCTAAATTAATGATGGAGTGTAACAACATAATCTAATAAATTGTTTTCATAGAAATCCATATAATAGACTTCTTAAAAACCTATTGACATAATATAGAGATCCCCACAAACAGAAACTTTCTAGAATAAAAATTAGTAAATCAATCTACAAGATACATAAAAGAATATCATAACATGCATCTAGTATATAATAAAGTAGTGGAATACTATCTAGTACACATTTTGAAAAAAAATAAAACGTAAAATATGTGTAATCTCAACAAAATCACATAATCATTCTACCTAGGTTTCAATATTTAGTCCATATGAGCTAAATCACTCAATCACACAACATAGAACATTTACCCAATATAAAACTACGGGCAGTGGAGTAAACTCTGGTACACAAGTTCCATGGTTTCTTGAGAAGGGTATTGGTACAACTTATTTTGGAACCACCATGAGGTTCCAATATATAACTAGTTAATACAAGTATATACATGTGATATACTATGAATAATATTATAAATTTTTTATAGGTTTAAATAAAATAACCAAAATCGATCCTTGGGTTCTAATGTGACACTTGAGATTGATTATACATTCTTCGACCAGTGCTAAAGCATCTTTGTGCATGTCACTTATACTCAGGGGGATACATGTCCTAGCTCATGATCTTATGAACATGATTCTATTCGGTCAAAAAGTAATTTGTTAGGGTATATTAGGAATCCTACATAATATCATGTAATTTTTGTCAATGTTTGTAACATTCTAGGAATCCCATATCATAAAAAACTGGTGGATCCTAGAGAGGTAATTCATGAAATCTTATCATCACTAAACTCATTAGGTATAATAACCAGATCCTGGGAATCACTAGAAAAATATTCCAACATCATGAGGTACAATTACAAGTCTTAGGTTTCAGTAGGAATCTCTCCAGGTATCATAAGGAATAGTGGAAGATCTTAGGGTTGTAACCCCTATAATTTCATCATCAACCATATACGGATCCTTGGGTGGAAACACCTAAAATCCATTTTGCATTTATCTGGGGATCTACATCAACCTAGTGATATGTCAAAATAGATCACCAAGTTCCATCATTCTCCCAATTATGTATTATGAATTAATAATAATAATAACAAATTTTGGGTTCAAATTCACCCTATATATCTAATGTATTAATAATATCATGGGTTGGATGCCTAACCAACCCATATCATATAACCAAGGTCAACCTATCAAGTGAATGAACTATCCATTTCAATTTAGTCTTACCTATATCATGTCATCGATTTAGGTTATAAGGTGGCACTCACAATCATCATTACACTTTTCCAAATTAACCCTCTTGAGGGTTATAATACTTACTAGGAAACTAATTGGGGTCTCCTTATCCACGTCTAAGCATAGGAACCCCACATGGGTTACCTTATCTCAAACTCATCCCTTGTGATAATCCCATAAACTAGAGGGAATTTAATCCCATAAACTATCATGATTGTTTTACACCCTCAATGGACTCATAGAATAATCACCACTAGAAATACTCTAGGATAATATAATTAAGCTTATCACAATTAACTATTTATCCCATGTCGGTCCACACACCCCATAAAGCATCAATATACCAATGGTATACCCACCTAGGTACTTATATACTAGAGAGGAGGAACAATATCCCTTCTCTCAATCACCTAGACCAATAGATAAAAGGAATCTCACAGTCATATCATGGCCTACTCCATCCAAAAATTCCATATCATCACTCATACTGCTAATGGAAAACTAAAGGCACTAATACAGGTCTAGTACAGTCTCTTAATTCACTTTTCCTCACCCCTGGGTCTGAATATCTGAAGATAGAAATTTATAATTAATTACTCATCCATCGGAGGATGAGGAATCAATCCATTTCATAAGGATCCATCATGTCCCTTGGCACTTTATTCAGCCCTTATAAATTTTAAATTAATTAAAAAAATAATTTAAATAAGAAGGTTGATCTCCTTTAGTGGAAAGAACACATATCACAGGCATATATAAATAAATAAAATTCATTTACTAAAGTGTTTTCTTAAGGGACCATCTACCTCATACATAGTGTTATACTATTTCTATACAATGTACGATGACCCTTACCAAAGCTCATACAAGTTGAAATGGTCATTGTTTACAAATGTGATTCCCTAACCGAATTTATAAAACTTTAATTAATTATTAAATAATTATTAATTTATTTTATAATTAACTCAGTAACTTATTTAATAAAAATATATTATAATTAATTCCAGACCTTTAACTAGAAATAAAGTAATAGAAAAATATTAAGTATCATTTAAGTGACCACTCAAATATATTATGTTATAAAATATCCATCTATAATTCATTAATTAATTATAAAATAATTTAAAAATATATTTTATAATTAATTACATTATTTATATAAATGGAAAATTTTAATTTATTATTACTTTGTAAAAATACCTCTTATACATAAAAATAACTCCTTAATAAAGATAAAAAAACTCACTTTTTAAATTATTTTATTTTCAAAAAATTATTTACCCTTACACAGGGGGTACTTATGTAATGGTATGAGGGTTTTTACCCTTATACAACTATATAAGGGAGATCCAATACTTACCCTTACACAGGTCCCCATGGGTAAGGGTTACTGATGTTAAGATCACACATGGATGTGTCCAACTCCAAGAGAAGTGGGTAAATCACTGTTGTTTTACATTTATTCACATTTTTATTCTATCTTTTTATCACCTCTTCCATTATTTAGGGAGGGTATCTTGATTTCTCTTCTATATCTTTGTTGTTATGAAAATATGGAATACAAGATCAATATAAGGGAACACTAGGGTTTTTTAACATGGTTTTCCTCTCTAAGGATGACTACATCCTTGATATATCATGGTTATTATCCCACATGCATAACTTCCCTCTTTTAATCAAATAAAGAAAGAGTAGGGGTATGGCCTTATAATCGTTATCCTAGAACGAACTAGGTAAAAAGAAAGTGGGGGCTCATTTTCCATTTTTAAAAGAGAATGTACTTGTACCTCCTTGAATAAATTTTACCATTGATGGACTACGTCCATCTTAGATTATACAAATGATCTTTTTTCTTGCTTATAGTAATCATATAGGCTATATAAAGATTCCCCATACTTCTATGATATAGAAGTTTAGGCTACAATTCTCATCTTATTATGTTGAAATATAGTCATGAGTAGCACATATGAACTCTTCCTTCTCAAAAAACCTATATAAAGTGATGAATGTAGGCTGGAACACATAGAAATTTAGTATATGTATGATCAATTGATGTGCACCACTTATAATCTCTTCATCTATATTCATATTATTCTTTTTCTCCAACAAACAAGAATGAATTTTGATAAAATTGTTGGATCTATTTAATATCATGTAGAGTTCATAGGATATACAGGTACACAATGAGTCCAATATGTCTTTTTTCTTCTTCATTGTCTAAGAAATGCACTACATATCTCTTCCTTCTTTCAAATTATAGAATGTATTTAGTGCATGAATAGTTGAGAAGATACCTTTTTTTTAACCTACAAATATACTTATATATCTAATGAATAGTTTCAAAAACATAAAGTCTTACTCATACTTTATCTCCCTAAAATATCACTCATAAATTTATAAAATATTTGGTATCTCATAATTCATGAGTTTCATTTTTAGATTATCGGAAAACTTGATAGAAAAATAATTTCATTATTTTACTCTAGAGATATATGAATTATTTTGGTCTTTCTATTCATTTAAGAATTACAAAAAATCCACACATTCAGTTTACTTGATATTACCACACAAGAATGGTGATGTGGAATTTCATTTTGTATATGTTGAATATTCTTAATTTGATCTTCCTCTCCCTTGAATAGTTCTTCTATGATCTTATATAGGATCATGATAATGTGTTTGATCATTATGTTTGATCCATGAAGAAAATCGTACTTCTGTCATCTTATTTATCATATTTTTTAATTAGAATAGTTATTCTTAATTTTTATCATATTTATAGTGTCCTTTAAAGTTATATGTTCTCTTCAAATAATTAAATATGAAGATATAATTTTTCATTTTTTACTCATGTAGATGAATTATTTTATGTGGATGAACAATATACTTCAATATTTTCAAATATAATGTATGGATCTAATAAAGATATATGATAAGAGTGTGTGACTTTCACATACGATATTTATATTTAATAATTATTTTAATTCTAATGTACTACATCTAGAGAAAAATTTCATATAATATCTCATAACCCATACGTGAGTGATATTTTCCTTTTTTATTTTATCAATAATTTACTCTATAGAATAATTCTTTTATGATGTGGATATGTAAGAAAATTTCCTTAGATAAATTTCATCTACCAAAGTGACTGTTCCTTTTAGGATTGACTATAAGATTCATATGGTCATTGTATAAGTAAAATTTATGATATGGATCAACCATCTTATGGGTGAGGTCAATAGATTAACTATGAGGCTCAAGAAATAGTATGATACAAAAGGTTTTTGATCGGATATTAGTATAATATAGATTGACCATGAACATCATATTCACAAATAATTCCAAAACATATTCAATTGTTGTTAGGGTATCTCTAACATTCTCAGGAAACATATAATCACTTTGAAGATAATCCAATGGTATTTAATCACATGATACAATGATATCCATGTACAACACCACAAGGGTAGATTCTTCAACTTCAAGATATCCTTTTTGAAAATTGTAACAATCTATTCAAATAATTATAATTTTTACCGTATGGTACTCTCAATTATTTTCTATTAACTTCTTGATGTTAATCTTATACAATCATCACACTTGATTCCATTTTCAGACATGTATATTTTCCCATAAATAGAACTCTTCTTTGGACCAGATCTTCTTGAACCACACATTAAAGTAAAATGCTAAGTAGTATCATATTTAAAATGAATTTTCATTAAGTAAATTATTCATTAATAATCCAATTACATCAACTCTATTACTTCAAAACACTCTTTCCATTTATAAAGGGTTTCCTTCATTGGGAACTCAATTCATCTCACTATTAAGCTTTGGGTCTTTAAATTCCTTTCAAGATCTTTTCTCTTTAATATATTAACAAACATTGAAAAGAAATTAAACACAACACATAATGGTTTAATCCCCCCCCCCCTTTATAATTTTTTCAATACCAACCAGAAATTGGTTTATTAATAAGTTCAGCCCTTTTTTACATATGATTTGTGTTCTATCCCTCTTGATCATTCATGTTTTCATTTCCATCTCCATCCCCATTATTATCAAAAATTAAAAATCATTTACAGGATGATTATATCGCTTTATTATCAATAAATTATCCATAAACCATTCCAATCAAATTATACATGGGGCATGATAGGTAAAGAAAACAAGAGGGTTTTCTTTTGAAAATAAGGTTTTCCATAATCAATAGAATAAGAAAAAAATATTACCATTTTAGTTTTATTCATTAGGGTATTTTTACATGTATCCAGGATATTAATTCTTATTAATATCAATTTCAACATGTCTTTATACAAATTTGAACATGAATTTGGTGAACTCACTAAACACACAAATTAAAAACATTCAAGTGAAACTAGTAAGAATGATTTCATACAACCCAAAAAATATTGATGTTTCTTTAAATTATTTTCATTGATTAGAATAAATTTACCCAATTTAATATTAGATAAAATTCATCATGAAATAATAAATACATAATAGGTATTCATACATTTTCAATGAATATTTTTCAAGAACCTTCCAAAAATTATTAATTTGTATGAATATAAGGATCCTAGAATCTTGTAATGATAAAAAATCTTTCAATAGATGATCTCCTCTAAAAATTTAGTAAGAGTGATATCATTAACAAATAATCCTTTTAATTATAGTTTTTAGATAAAACTAAAATGGAAGCATTCATTATTTATTCATAAGGGAAAATTTACTTCTTTAAATACTCTTCAGGATATCATGTATTTCTTACCTACCAATATGGTTACTTTTATAATTTTGCTATCTAGTTTTGATATCCACGTAAAATTCATCTTGTTTTGTCCTTTTCTCAAGATTTCTTTAAAATAAAATTTTAAAAATAATACCATGATGATTCCTTCATTATATTTGGAATATTTATTCTAGCTTACATCATTTCATTAGTTCTACATTTGAGAACCATCACCACCTTCAGTACCTTTCATGGTGAGTACAAAGATAAAAAATTTATTTTGGGGATAAATTGGACCTCCCTCTTTATTAATGTGAGTAGTATTATTGATAATTTCTTACCAATGAGTTTTCCCATTCCAATTTTTCTCTATTAATGAATATAAATTTCATGGTTGTACAAGTGTTCTTTATATTAGAGTCTTTTATGGGAAGCATGAGTTATTTTATTTTCGCTATTTATGTTATATATTTGTAACATGATTTACTAGGAACAATTCATCACTTGGTGAAAAATTCATGTTCATCATGATTTCTTCTTATCCTATAATAATTCATATACAAAAATTTGATTTGTGTCTAGATAGCTTTAACCTTCCACATAGCTCCCCAATATAGCTTAGGTTATTCCAGTCATGAAATTAAATTTCTTCCTCATGTGGGTTATTATATTTCTATTTGTATCTTGCCTTCTCTTAGGCTTTGAATTATCATTATTTCTCTATGTAAGCTTTCCATATTTCTATACATACTTTAAGAATATATTCAACAATTTTTTTACAAATGGATTTTCAGTTGTGTTCTTCACTAACAAGTACTTTTTATTTCTCTATTGGATTTTTCATCTATTCTATTATAGCTTATTCCTTTCACCCATCACACTCATTTATTATTTACATGTTTCTATGATGTTTCATCTTTTTCCATAGAAGAAATATATTTTCTATTTTTTCTTCTTATATCATTGACTTCTTTGGATTTTTGGGAACTTCACCATTTTTCTTCATCTTATTACCCAAGAATAACCCACTAACCATATTTATTGGATTATCGTGAATGTTATTTTTAATATATTTCTCATTATTATTTCCCAAGGTTGGATTATCTCTATTCATTATATTATACAATCTTCTCTTATAATTTTTTTAGTACCATGTTGGGATTATTTATACTTATATTCCTCTACATTGTGGCCACTTCCATTCCAAAAATCATATATATTTTTAGTAATTTCAAATTAGTTGTTTTATGTAGATTATTCTTCATTTTATATGGATGTTGTAGCTTTTCATACTTTCTCCCCCAAATGGAAGGACATCCTATTCATACTATATTTCACATGAAAATAAATTTAGCATAAATATTATTTTAACAATTGGATTGTACCTTATTTTGGGAGGATTATATATATTGTTAATTAGATAACCACATGATGTTTTTTCCAAAAAATACAAGTCATTTAGCATAAAATTACTCCTCTTTACTTTTTTTGGTATGAAATTTATTTTCAACTTTTTATGAATATGTTTCCTGAATGGATTCCCAAATTTAAAAATTAATTGAAAGATCGAATAATTTCTTGTTTAGGATTTTTATATCATACTCCACTAATTTTAGTTTTTATTTATAAGCCTTTAAGACATATTAATTTTTTTTATCATGCATTTTTCTCACTCTTACAAAAAATGGTCAAGATATTTAATACCTTGGTCCTTGATCTCATGTTGATAAATTTTAATATCAATTAATTATTAAGATTTATGGATTATTTCTTTACTATTTTTCTTCAATTCTTATCTATCATGAATTATAGAGATCCATTAATTATCAAAATTGAAAAAATATCTTCAAGATCCCCATTCATGATTTTAAGTCTAAAACCTGTGTGTAGAGATTTATAGAGATCATTATCCTTTATTACAAATCATTCAAAAAACATTCATTCTTATCTTAAAGATGGGTGATGTCACGAACCGAATCTAGTCACCGCCAAAACCAGCACCAAACCCAGCCCGTGACATTACCCGAAGGGCGTTCCCTATCCCCACGGGCTGGCACAAGTGCCCGGGTATCATTTATTTAGGTTTGGGAACGATTTACCCGAATATGAAGGCATAGACCATTAAAAACAATCAATAAACTGAATCTGAAAAATTTATACCAAACGATGTTTAAACAAAAACCAGAACTGAATACATAGGTTTATAGTCAATAAAAAAGGTCCAAAGACACAATGGAACAGAAACAAAACAGCCCCATGGACTCCACATGACAAGGGGTCATCACCCCCAAGTCCTCTCCACTACTCCGCCCCAAGGATGAGGACTAACACCCTGAACCGCCATCACCCTTATCCTTTCCTTTACCTGGGTCAAAAAAAAGGGTCTACTTACACCCAAGGGGTGTAAGTAGGGTGTGAGACTAAGCCCAATAGGATACCACCCTATGATTCCAAGGTGCATGCAATACAAGGTGAAAAAGCAAGCAGTTTTAATATGCAATTAAAAGCGGTGACAAATTCCACGAAATGAAACATTAAATTGAAAACATTTTTCAAGATAAAACTTTCATAATGTTAACACATTTAAATAGGAATATTATATACTGCATTATAATTCCAAAGACACCCAAAAACAAGGGCAAATACCACAAATCCACTGAGCAACAAAACCGGGAACACCCCTAGGCACTAGATAGTCTCAGGCCCCATGTACCTCGTACCTCAGTGTAATGTAACCATAGTAAAATCATTTCTCGTGCACGAGACACTAGTAGGGAACATAACCATAACCTAGTGGTCCCCAATCATCATCCACATAGTTTAGTTAGAGTTGTCGTTATCCAAATTTTAAGTGAAACAGGGACAAAACCCATCCGGTCCACTAGCCGTACTAGTACAAATCCGCCCCACCTAGGTACCCGGGCTTCCCCCTTTGTGCTCAAACAATTTCAGGATTTAACACAAATCCATTTTAATGTAAAACACCACTACTGATCACATACACCAAATACAGTAGCTATCTCATTTTCTACCACTTAAAACACACAACAAACACTTTGAATTTGAATAAATCAATTTCACAAAATCTCGTGTAGTTTTGCACACAAAACCCCTTTAGAAACCCACTTGTACACGATGTTTACAATTGTAAGTTACCAAAATAGTAAAGGCAGCCCAATAAATATCAATTAAAACAAAAAATCAATTTTTGGGCATCCTCATGTTAAACAAGAAGTGTTCTCTTTGTAAAACCTTCATTTTCACACAAAAGTGGAACCAAAACATCACTTTCTTTACACGCACAATTAAAACTCATTATTTGCAGCAATTACCAAAGAGGATAAACATTATAAACAGTATTTTATGCCTTATTACAGATCAATAAAAATAACTAAGTATTTATAGGGCATCTCCAAATAAACAAACAAAACACTTCTTTGGAAAACCCCCAATTTCACACCAAATTGGCATTTTAAATTCAATTGCAATGGAAACATCATTAGAACCAATTTTTTTAGCAATAATAAAATTATATAGATATTAAAATATGATAAATACATCATTCTAATACACAAAGATTACATCAACATTGGAATCACCTACCAAATCAAATGAAACCCTTGAATCCTTTGTGCGAAAACACAAACGCACCACCGCCGCACCTCAAGAAGGGTAGATCAAACCTAAAAATAGAAAATTGGACCAAGAAAAATCAAGGTTAAACCTTAGGTTTGAACCCATACCCACTGGTCATTGTTCACTTCAATAAAAAGGGAGGAAACCCTAAACAAATAGAATGAAACTTTAATCAATTTGAAAGGGGAAAAGAAATTGACAAACTTACTTGAGAAATCTAGAATGAATCTCCCCAAAACACTAGTATCTGAAATTTAAAACGGCCAAAACTCAGGGGATGGTCTCACAAGAATTATTAGGTCATTTAGAAATTGGAATGGAGAGAAAAGATTAAGAATATAAGGAGTTATGAAAGGATCAATTTACCTCTCCAAAATATGGACGATTTCTGCAATCCAGAGAGTTTCGACTATTGTCGCGACTCTATCGAGCTAAAAATTGTGGGAGGATGGCATGGGGTCGTGGCTGGGCTTCTTTGGGTCAATAGGGAGGTGAAATCACCGAAAAATCAATTTTAATGAATAAGATATTAATAAATTAATGAAACAATTTAAAACTGGAAAATGGGCCTTCGGGTTGGCCCAATTCTCAAATAAAAACACAAATCCCCCATGCTTATGGATTTATAAAGGCCCCAAATTTAAATTTGGGGTTAATATATCAGGGGAGAACAATTAGGAGTTGGAATGCGTCAAAAATATTAAAAATTGAAAAAGTTATAAATGAAACAAAATTTATTTTTAAATCTGGAATTGGGCTCGCAGTTTGGCCCAATTCATGAAAACTCACCTATTCTCAATAAAACCTTTGGAAACCACCAAAACAAATCATGAGTGGAAAATAAATTTAAAATAACCCTAAAATAGGTTACGTACGTGACAATTCTCCCCACCTTGAAAACTTTCCGCCCCGGAAAGTCACAGCAAGGTCAAAGCAACAACCAAACCCAACTGAGAAACCAATAGGTACACCCTTGCCAGGTTTCACCCCCAAAGGTCAAAACACCTCCAGTGATCAATGATGGAAGGAATACTGTCACAAACCAAACTTACACCACTTTCTTGAAACAATAAAGTACATTCAGGATTTATCCCAAATGAAAACTCCTCAAATACAATCTGAACAATACTCAATCAATTTACCCAAAAAAAAACAACAACATTGAACAAGGTTAAACTTCCCTACTATAACTAAACCATTGGAAACTCTCCAATATCAATGTTTACCCAATGAATATGTAGGTAGTTAGATATCTTCGAATGATAATACCTACTTCCCAGACAAGTCCAAAGAAAAAAGATATGAGTTACTCGTATGAAGAGACACAAATGGGCTCCCCACCATAAGAGACAACTTAAATTGTTTTCCCGGGACAGAATCAAGACACTAATAGTGGGAGGCCCAAACATACTCTCTAGTAAAAGGGATATACTTCCATTAAATGTTTATGAAGGAATATTCATGACAATCATAGTGGGTCTCCCCACCATAAGAACTGGCTGTCTTAACCGACCAGCATGGGCCGACACAGAAAGACCCAAAAAGAAATCAAATATTTTGGAAGGGCGCAGGATTAGTCTGCATGGTTTGGGAAACTGTGCACTAACTATGAATATAATTCTTTCTACATGGCTTCCTAGCACACGGCCACTACTAAACGTGCACAAACTATGTTCTCAACCATGACGAAACCATAGGTTTGAACTATTCACATCTTTCATACTAAGGATAGGACTTTGTACAAGGGTTTAAATGGCCCTAGGATTTTCCCTGACTACGAGCCAGCTTCTCTCCGAGACCTATGGCTGGAGCTCCAATGATTGAAGCATCTTCGGCCTCGTAGTTAATATTTGGAAACCCACTGAATGAGAATTCTTCTTTTCGGTGCCACCAAAAACTACACCGCAGTCCCAAATAAGTTTTCTAGACATAACACATTCCAAACTCACTTTACCTTATCCCGATATTTCACTGAAACAAGGGCTGAGAAGATACACACACATCACAACTTGTTTCTTCAGGTGAGAAACAATAGATGTAAAGAACACCTACACTCACATTCCTCTAAAATAGATGATTTTGAAGTTTTTACAAGGGATACATTTTCCCACCATAACAGGGACTCTCAGAGGATTTCACTACTTTCACCTATACAGTCAATCGAGTACATGACATCATAAGGCATCACCAAACATGACCATTTCAACTGATATTAACAATTCATGGAGAGGGACCTTATACAACATCCCCAAACAACACACAACTCTAGAAAGTGGCCACAATATCCTATCGTGACCGTATTTCCCACACCGGTGGTTTAACATGAATTAATGCATCAAAGAAACTTTGAAGAACCCAAAGGTCCTCTTAGACACCATCGAGACACTCATCCACACTTACAACCAAAGAACACTTCCACCTTCGATGAATCATGAAACATTAGAAACTAAGGTTTCTTTCAACCTTCCACAAAAACTTTACCACTACAAGAGGATCCAAAAATCAACGAAATGAATGGGTGTAGACTCAATCAACAATGATCGATAAAATATTCCTTATATTGATCAAATGGAGGATTTTCCAATGGAGAAACAATATGGATTGCACTTCAGCTGTGCATTAACCCTTAATGGGGGCATACCTTATCCAATGAGAGAACCCAAGGACCCAACCAATCTGGTCCATTAGTCAAAACATGCCTCAAAACAGATCCAAACACATGAAGGGAACCACCATAAAGGCATCCCAAAACATTTCTCAAAAGAGACCACTAATCGTCCCTACAACACAACTTACTGACCAAACCCAAACCCAAAACACAGTTCAAACAGGAGGGGTTCTTGGACTCAAAACATCCCACAACATCAACATTTTCCGAAAACACATAATATACACCATCCCAAAAAAAATCATCAAGAAATCATGTTTTTTTTATTTAAAAACATTTCTTTGAAAACAAATGGTTCAGCGGTAAGCGCATCCTCCAATGGTACCCCATGGGCCTTACACATGCATGTTTCTATGCCACACCAGGCACCCTCCTCATTTCCATCCCGACACTCATCCAGTCATGTCATCAACCATCCCTCTTCCCATATAACCCCATGCATGTGGTTTCTCATGAAAACACCAAAGGTTAAAACAAAAATTCTTTCCACTTTTCAAAACCAAAATGGTCAACCAACACATCCTTTTTCTCAAAACCGCAAACCACGAGATCAAATTCCAACTCACATCTTACAAAACTTTTCATAAATGCACAACCATTTTAAAAAAAATAACTCACTTTCAATATATTCACATCAATTTCAAAACATCTCATCCCATTAAAACACTATTTGATAGTTTAGAAAACTCTATTGTAAACACTTTTCAAAACCAACTTCAATATAGTTCTTGCTTTCAAAATAGGTGTAAAAACACCATTTTCCATTTCAAAACAATTCTAAAAATTCAGTTCCACCATTTCATAAATCAATACATTCCTTATTTATTTGAAAATAATTTCAAAAAAACTTTATACTTCTTAAAACCAAGTCCTTTTAAAACCAAAGTTCCAAGATTACAAAACTATAGTACAAAACAATATGATAAGAAACTAGTTTTAGTGGGTGACTTGGACATATGGTTGGCGTCCATATTCCAATCACTTCACTATCACAGAGAGAATTCTAGGGTATATTCCCATCTCCACATGGCTTGCCAGGCCCTGCGAGCTTACGGAGACCATTAACCCAACCCTCTTTTCATTTCTCCTAACCATCATTAAAACAAGAAAACCAAAGGACTTAGATAAATCCTGACTTCCCTAGGAAACATTAATCCTATCATGAGGTGTGGTGATCAAGCACACTACCCATAACTATAATACCAAGTCCCTACAATCCTAACTCCATGATATCCTGACTCTTCCCGAAATAACATGACCCAAAGAGTTAACATGAACCTCCTCTGATACCATTTTGTCACGAACCGAATCTGGTCACCGCCAAAACCAGCACCAAACCCAGCCGGTGACATGACCCGAAGGGCGTTCCCTATCCCCACGGGCTGGCACAAGTGCCCGGGTATCATTTATTTAGGTTTGGGAACGATTTACCCGAATATGAAGGCATAGACCATTAAAAACAATCAATAAACTGAATCTGAAAAAAATTTATACCAAACGATGTTTAAACAAAAACAAGAACTGAATACATAGGTTTATAGTCAATACAATAGGTCCAAAGACACAATGGAACAGAAACAAAACAGACCCATGGACTCCACATGACAAGGGGTCATCACCCCCAAGTCGTCTCCACTACTCCGCCCCAAGGATGAGGACTAACACCCTGAACCGCCATCACCCTTAGCCTTTCCTTTACCTGGGTCAAAAAAAGGGTCTACTTACACCCAAGGGGTGTAAGTAGGGTGTGAGCCTATGCCTAATAGGATACCACCCTATGATTCCAAGGTGCATGCAATACAAGGTGAAAAAGCAAGCAGTTTTAATATGCAATTAAAAGCGGTGACAAATTCCACGAAATGAAACTTTAAATTGAAAACATTTTTCAAGATAAAACTTTCAGAATGTTAACACATTTAAATAGGAATATTAGATACTGCATTATAATTCCAAAGACACCCAAAAACAAGGGAAAATACCACAAATCCACTAAGCAACAAAACTGGGAACACCCCTAGGCACTAGATAGTCTCAGGCCCCATGTACCTCGTACCTCAGTGTAATGTAACCATAGTAAAATCCTTCCTCGTGCACGATCCACTAGTAGGGAAAATACCCATAACCTAGTGGTCCCCAATCATCATCCACATAGTTTAGTTAGAGTTGTCGTTATCCAAATGTTAAGTGAAACAAGGACAAAACCCATCCGGTCCACTAGCCGTACTAGTACAAATCCGCCCCACCTAGGTACCCGGGCTTCCCCCTTTGTGCTCAAACAATTTCAGGATTTAACACACATCCATTTTAATGTAAAACACCACTACTGATCACATACACCAAATACAGTAGCTATCTCATTTTCTACCACTTAAAACACACAACAAACACTTTGAATTTGAATAAATCAATTTCACAAAATCTCGTGTAGTTTTGCACACAAAACCCCTTTAGAAACCCACTTGTACACGATGTTCACAATTGTAAGTTACCAAAATAGTAAAGGCAGCCCAATAAATATCAATTAAAACAAAAAATCAATTTTTGGGCATCCTCATGTTAAACAAGAAGTGTTCTCTTTGTAAAACCTTCATTTTCACACAAAAGTGGAACCAAAACATCACTTTCTTTACAAGCACAATTAAAACTCATTATTTGCAGAAATTAACAAAGGGGATAAACATTATAAACAGTATTTTATGCCTTATTACAGATCAATAAAAACAACTAATTATTTATAGGGCATCCCCAAATAAACAAACAAAACACTTCTTTGGAAAACCCCCAATTTCACACCAAATTGGCATTTTAAATTCAATTGCAATGGAAACATCATTAGAACCAATTTTTTTAGAAATAATAAAATTATATAAATATTAAAATATGATAAATACAACATGCTAATACACAAATATTTCATCAACATTGGAATCACCTACCAAATCAAATGAAACCCTTGAATCCTTTGTGCGAAAACACAAACGCACCACCGCCGCACCTCAAGAAGGGTAGATCAAACCTAAAAATAGAAAATTGGACCAAGAAAACCCAAGGTTAAACCATAGGTTCGAACCCATACCCACTGGTCATTGTTCACTTCAATAAAAAGGGAGGAAACCCTAAACAAATAGAATGGAACCCTAATCAATTTGAAAGGGGAAAAGAAATTGACAAACTTACTTGAGAAATCTAGAATGACTCTCCCCAAAACACTAGTATCTGAAATTTAAAACGGCCAAAACTCAGGGGATGTTATCACAATAATTATTAGGTCATTTAGAAATTGTAATGGAGGGAAAATATTAATAATAGAAGGAGTTATGAAAGGATCAATTTACCTCTCCAATATCTGGACGATTTCTGCAATCCAGAAAGATTTGACTATTTTCGCGACTCTATCGAGCTCCAAATTGTGGTAGGAGGGCATGGGGTCGTGCCTGGGCTTCTTAGGGTAGATAGGGAGGTGGAATCACCGAAATATCAATTTTAATGAATAAGATATTAATAAATTAATGAAACAATTTAAAACTGGAAAATGGGCCTTCGGGTTGGCCCAATTCTCAAATAAAAACAAAAATACCCCATGATTATGGATTTATAAAGGCCCCAAATTTAAATTTGGGGTTAATATATCAGGGGCGAATAATTAGGAGTTGTAATGAGTCAAAAATATTAAAAATTGAAAAAGTTATAAATGAAACAAAATTTATTTTTAAATCTGGAATTGGGCTCGCAGTTTGGCCCAATTCATGAAAACTCACCTATTCTCAATAAAAACTTTGGAAACCACCAAAACAAATCAGGAGTGGAAAATAAATTTAAAATAACCCTAAAATAGGTTACGTACGTGACAGGTGATCTCATCCTATATGATTTTGATGAAGAAAAAAAATGCAAGTGACACACTAGCATGGAATTTTATATGGTATATTTAAAAAATAGTCACAAGAATCATAATATTATTGATCACATGATTATATTGAGATGTGATTTTACATTTCTGTTCCTGGTTCTTATAATTTAATTCCTCATTTTTCTTGATTGGAATTACTACATGGGGAAACAAATATTTAGTCCTCTATACAATAGATGGATGGATTCTTATAAAAAATTTCTTTAAGAGACATGTAATTAATAGAAATATTAAAATAGAATCTACATTTATTATCATCAATTTGCATAGAGTCATTATTATTTATGTTCATAGATGAAGAATTTATCAACTTATTTTCATACCTTTCTTCCTATTCATCATGGTTTTAACAGACATTTCTTCTATAATTTTTTTGATAGGGAAATCCCAATCGTATTTATATTTTATTATTATATATCCTTTAAAATGGGATTTTCAATTATGTAGATATGATAATCCAAGATAGGTGAGACTTTCTTTGATAAAAAATTGTGAGGATCACATAGGGATGTGTCCACAACTAGGGGAATTTTACTTTTGTCCCTTTATAAACTATTTAATTATTCCATGATTAGATTTCCCTTTTTAGTATATCTTTTCTCTAGTATAAAAATATATAATTATATGTAAAAAAAGAGAATACAACAATTTTTTATTGAGGTTCCCCTCCCAAAAGATGATTATTCCTCCAATACATCATAGTAATTATCACATGTGTACAACTTCCATGATATTATAAGATGATGCCTGATAAAGGGTATGAATTTATTCTCAATATCTTAGCTCTGAATAGTTAAATGGAAGTGAGGTCTTACTTTCCCTTTTTAAAAGAGAAACCATTTTCACAACTTTGAGGAAAGATCACATGTGATGTCTTGAGTCCCTCTTGGACTGTATGAGTGATATCCTTACATGATTGTTATAATCATATGTGATGGCTCAAGATTCCTTATAAATCTATAGTATATTTATATATGGTGGACTTATCATCATCTCGAATAGGAATATAATTAGTGGTAGCATATCCAAAATCTTCCTTCTTCAGAATTCTATAATAAGTAATGGTTGTAGGATGGATCTCTCAGAATATTAGCCTATGTATAATCAATTTAATTATTCCAATTATAATGTATTATTCTATATATATTCTCACCTATATTAGACTGTAAGAGGTTGTATCCTAGAACCAACTGGTTGTACTTTTATTACATGTATATTTAATTTATTTAAATATTAAACATCTTATTACATATTTTTCATTGTTCTGTGTGACTATGATGTAATAATGTCCTAGAGTTTTTTTTTCATTGATAAGGTCATGGAAGTTCCTCACTATGATGAGAACCTTGAAATGCTATAATAATATCCTTAAATATAGTTATACAGTTGGATGACATACTATTAAGGGGCACATAGAATTTATAACGTCATGTGAGAGTACTCATAATGAGATGAGACTTCCTCTCATGATGTTTTGACTTGGTAATCTCCATGATAAAAGATTATGAGAACAAAATTGCAAGTAGGAATTCTACATGTTTTGGTGTCATCAAATATTTCTATCTGCGAGCATGTGTAATGATCTGTACACTTTAAGATTATCATTAATACGTGTCACGACTCGCACACTTTGATTTACTAATGAAAACCACCACACATATAGTTGGAGGGAAGTAAGGTATACTGGGTGCGTCATGAGTGACATGATATGAATGGATAAGTCAAGGAAGGATTTGTCCCTTCCATTTATGGAATTTGATATCTCATCCCTTTTATTGAAATTGAACCGTCACACAAAATTCCATGGCCCTGGTGTAATGATAAATTTATTTCAGGTAGTCAAATAATGATGTATCAAGTATAATGGTTGATGACACTATCTTGAAACCTGCTTGATGAGATATTGAGACAAAGGGATTATATTATAGAGTGAGCATTAATATGTGGATGTTGTTTATGTGACTATATGTTCATTCTATTGGGTTCCTTGAAACGTTGCTAGATAGTATGCTTGGACATTAGGAAATCCTGCCTAATGCCAATGGGAAATTATCCTAGAGGGTCACACACTAAGTGTTTTTGGTGGTCTCGGTTAAATTATATTTAAATTTAATTAATGAAATATATATTATTCTCAAGACCATGGAATAATTTTATTCAAGTTAATATGATCATATAAATTAAATTAAATTTATTTATTTATTTTATTGAACATTTAATAAATATTTATTTACTATTTTGTAAATAATATATTTATTTAAGAGGACAAAATATTTATTTATTTATTCATGTGTTCAATAAATGGAAGTTGAGTTAGAGTGGATCAAGGCCATTTAATTAGTAAAATAATTATTTACAAGATGGTAAATAATTATTAGTTGGCACAAGTTAAAATAATAATGACGCTGATATTATTTTGTGACATAGAATTTTATTCATAATTCTATTTTTCGAAAGTTGGAACACCATAAATAATGACGTGGTATTATTATTTTGAGCATCAGGTTTCTCTAAGTTCAAGAATGTATTTAATTTATGTTATGAAGTTAAATATTATAACTGAAATTCCATGTATATAAATACCCACGTATGTCTATTATGCCATGGAGAACACACTGCATGCTTGGTGAATTGAGAATCGTTGAGCTAAAGAATTTCTCTCTTGAATCATCTTCCCGCCCCTCTCAAGAACTAGAGAAATTATTCAAGGAATAATAAGAAGAGATCAAGAATGACCGACAACGTGCACCATTTTTCAACAATCATCTCGTCCCCTCGACCCTGCGGGAACTGGTCCAAGCCCAAGGGTTAGCCACCTTTGGCCTAGCTGGGTAGGTGTGGCACGTGGGTGGTGTAAGGCCGCACCTATACACGCGTTAACCATTAAAAACTTTTCTGCTTGTGGGGGCTGGGTGAGTTGGTTCAAGGCGGTGGCATCCCGTCGTTGAGGTTCTAGGTTCGAGTCCTCGGAAAGGAAACATGCACCATTTTCCAGCGATCCTCTCATCCCTTCGACCCCGCAGGAACTAGCCCAAGCCCAAGGGTTTTCCACCTTGGGCATAGCTGAGGAGGTGTGGAGCGCGGGTGGTGTAAGGCCACACTTATACATGCGTTAACCATTAAACACTTTTTTTGCAAAGGCAAGGTGGACCATTTTCTAGTCATCCTCTCGTCCCCTTGACCCCATGGGAACTGGCCCAAGCCCAAGGGTTGGCCACCATGGGCCTAGCTGGGGAGTTGTGGCACGCGGGTGGTGTAAGGCCGCACCTATACACAGGTTAACCATTAAAAAATTTTAGCCCACGGGGGCTGGGTGAGTTGGTTCAAGGCAGTGTCATCCCGTATTCGAGGTTTCGAGTTCGAGTCCTCACAAAGGCAATGTGCACCATTTTCCAGCGATCCTCTCATCCCCTCGACCCCGTGGGAACGAGCCCAAGCCCATGGGTTGGCCCCCTTGGGCCTAGCTGGGGAGGTGTGGCGCGCGGGTGGTCTAAGGCCGCACCTATACACGAATTAACCATTAACCACTTTTGGCTAATGAGAAGGGTGAAGAAATGATGGTTGAGTGGGGTTATTTTAGAGAGAAGGGGGACCTTCTCTCTCAAAAATTGTGGATGAACATGGTTTTATCAGCTCTGATCCCTTGTTCTTGATCTTATAGCCTCTTCGTTTCTTACTTCCGGGCGTTTCAATTCTCATCGCTTCTATATTCTTGGGGAAAAAGATGGAAATGTGCGGAATGGAGAGGTCTTATTGAAGGAAAAACCTAATCTGATCGCTTTCCTGGATGTGTTGAAAGGAACAGAGCTGTGCAATGCCATCTCGAGGAAGTCACCCTTCTGCAAGAAATTGGATGATGGATGACTCGAGGTGGAAGTATACCCGGAAGCGTTGAAGCAACGATCTCAAATCTGCAAGTTCTCGGTTCTGGGACGCATTGCATACCTGAAGGGTGATAATCCATGGCCGGCCTCGGAGCTCAAACCGAGGATCTCGCACATCTGGGGCTTCAACGATTGGAAGCTTGTTCTGATCGGGCACGGGTACTTTCATCTTCTTTTAAGCTCACAAGAGGAGCTTGACTGAGTCTGGACTATTGGCAAAGTTCAATTGAAACCATGGCTGCTTCGTCTCTCGGAATGGGATTTCTATTTCAATCCTCACACCCACCGAAATATGACGGCTCAGATCTTGGTGCGACTCCATGGTTTGAACTTCTTCTGTTGGCATCCCAAAATACTAAATGATATTGCCTCTTGCATCAGAACTCCGCTGAAGATAGATCATCGGATGATCAACACAGAACTCGGCCCGTACGTGAGGGTAATGGTGGAAGCCGATCTCCGGAACAAGCTTCCAGATTCGATCACCTTCAACGCAAATGATTACAAAGCCAACATTCATTTGGAATACGAATGCCGACCTCCCTTCTGTGATCTATGTAAGATTATTGGTAATTCACTAATGAATTGTCATATGATGAAGATCCAGGCGAGGTCACAGGATGAACAACCGAAGGAGGATGGGTGGACTCAGGTAATACTGAAGAGGAATGATCATCCCATTACTTCTGGGCTTCTAGAAAATAACCTGAAAAAGGCTGATAGATTGGTTAAGAAATTACCTCTTGTGTGGGAGACCTCCGGTGTAAAATGGTCTAACCTGGTCAAGGAGGAGGGGACTGATAATGTTGATGATGTCATTAGGGCGGAGAATGGGATTACGGTGCGGGAAATCCCAGCACAGCCTGCGAATTTGTCTAAGGAAACTGACTCAGGCCGCAGCTTGTTGGGTGAAAACCAACAGGCAATGTCTCGGGTCTTGACCAGTGGCCAGGAACTCTTTGTTTTTGCCGACCCAAATGTTCAGGTCCTCAATTCTAATAGGGTTTTTGCAGGTGAGAAAATTCCGCAGGAGAATTTTCATCATGACTTGGGTGAAGGTCTCCAGGCCAAGACTCATGTGGACCCTCCTGAGGTTGCAAATGTTGATCACAGCCTTAGGGAGGAAATTGAACTTATGGTGAGAAGCATCCTTGAACATCCATGGGTGGACTGCCAACATGACTCTTCGGGTGATGGCCTTCAGGCAGTGAATCAGGTGGAGGTACATGAGGTTGCGGGTATGCCGATAAAGGGTGTGGTTGCAGGTACCTCTTCACCCTCAATTTTCTATGCTGAAAAGAAACTTATTAATGCAGTGGGTTCACATCCCACTACCAAGGCTATTGACCATCTAAAGGGTCCCAATTACCAACCCGATCAGCCTGCATCTCTCTCAAAGGAGACCAATATTGATTTGAATTTGGACCTTAATTCCAACAAAATCAACATTGACACTTTAGACCAGATGCAGATGGGCATTGAAAAGCCTTACACCCTCACGGTGGAAGGTGCCAGTTATCAGTCAGTGGCAGTGGGCTCTAAGGCCACTGTGACTGCCTCTTCATGTATCTTTGATGATCTTGCTCTTAATTTGACTTCAAAATATTGCCCAGCAACTCCGCTTGTGGCTTCAATCTCTTTGGATAAAAATCAAGGTATTGATATTAAAACTGATTCTAATGTTTCTGTTGCCTTTTCTATGAATAAGCAGGGAAAGCAAACTATCCCATCATCTTCTAATGCACCTAGAAGGTTATTAAGGAATAAGGGCTCATGTGGATCTAAAAAAGAGAGCTCTAGCTCCAAATGCAAGTTTAAATGAATTGTCTATTTTGGAATTGTCAGGGATTAGCTAACTCTAATACTTTTATTGTGTTTAAGAGATTTATTTTGACTCACAAACCAAGTTTATTTGCCATTAATGAGCCTAAAATTAACTTTTCTTCAAAATATTTACACTTGTGAACTTTTGTTTATAACTTCCTCGGTTATTGCAAGGATGGAACCTCTACTGAAACTCTATGTGTTTTTTATCACTCATCTTTGCAGTCTATTAATGTTGTTAAAACCTCTGAAAAAATGTTTACTTGTGATTTTTTCTATGCTGGTGTTTGTACTGTCTGCATTATGATATATGCTAAAAATAGATATCAAGATCGAAGGTCCCTCTGGATTGACCTCCTTTCCCTCTCTACCTTTGTTCAAGATCCCTGGATGGTGATCGGTGATTTCAATGCTATTCTTCTCCCAAGTGAAAAGATTGGACCTTCACATTCTCCCACCTCAACTAGAGAATTTAAAGCTTTCATTGAGTACTGTGACCTTAATGAAATCAATCTTACTGGTGCCAAATACACCTGGTATAGAAAGTCCCTCAATAGGATTGTATCTAGCAAACTTGATAGATCTTTCACTAATACGACCGCCCTTGATAAATGGGATTTCATATCCAGCATTACCTTATCCATGATCAACTCTGATCATCACCCCATTATTGTCAGCTTCATCTCTAAGGGCTCAAAATCTCCCCTCCCTTTTTAAATTTAACAATGCTTGGACTACTGTCCCAGAATGCTCCAACATGATTAAATATTTCTGGGATGGTATGCAGTGATATAGTGAATCATTTGCCTTTATTTCTATATTAAAACTTCTGAAACAACAAATCAAGGGTTGGTGCTTCTCTAAAACAAAGCAGCTTGACGTAGATATCTCCTCTTTGGAGAATGACCTCATTCGTATTCAAAGATCCAATACTTGCTCTGATTTTTCTCTTGATCCCCAAGCTGAAATTACTATTTCTATAAAGCTTAACTCTCTTCTGAAGCTCAAAGGTAACATGCACAGGAAAATCTTTAAAACTAAATGGCTTTCATATGGTGATAGAAATACTAAATTTTATAATTCTCTTCAATGAATCAGGAAAATCTGTAGGCCCCTTGATTTTCTTTAGGTAGATGACACTCTTCTTTACACTGAGGATTCCATTGCAAATCATGTTGTTGGTTACTTCCACAATTTGTTTAATGGTCCAGAGGTTAGTAAGGATCTCCTTCCTGAAATCATTCCTAATATGGTCACTGCTAAGGACAATGATCATCTATTAAGCATACCTATGGACCATGAAATCTGGGACACTATTTTCAACCTCAACCCTGACAGTGCACCGGGACCGGATGGGTTCAACAATGGTTTCTTTCAGAAATACCGAGATTTCATACATATAGATGTTTGTAAACTTGTCAAATATTTTTTCTCCAATGGTGTTCTTCCTCACGGGAAAAATTCTCAATTCCTTAATCTTATTCCTAAAGTGGATAATGCTGCTATGATTCATCTTTTCCAACCTATTTCTCTCATCAACACCCTCTATAAAATTATCAAAAAACTTCTTGCTAACAGACTCACCTCCATCACCAATAAAATTGTTTCTTGGAACAAATTTGGCTTTATCAAATAAAGAACCATTCAATATTGTATCTTCCTTGCCTCAGAAAGTACTAATATGCTGAATAAAGTCACTAGAGGAGCCAATGTGGCCATTAAGCTAGACATCAGGATAGATTTTGACACTATGGACTGGAATTATATTTTCAAGGTTCTTAAAAACTTTGGGTTTAATGACTCTTTTCTTACCATGATCCTCACCTTATTCAATTTTGATTCCACATCTGTGCTAATCAATGGGTCCTGTAAAGGTTTTTTCAAATGTACTAAGGGGGTTAGGAAAGGTGATCCCCTTTTAGCCATTCTTTTTTCTATTGCTGAGGATTATTTATGTAGACTTCTTACGAGCCTTGTGAATCAAAAGAAAATCAATCCCATGAAGGATTATAGAAACATAAATGTTCCTACACATCTTTTATATGTTGATGATATAATTTTATTCTTAAAGGGTGATAAAAGGAACATTAAAAACCTCAAAAGTGCCCTAGAGCATTATGAAGATATTTCGGGTCAAGCGATAAGTTGGAACATATCCTTTGTTTTATTTGGGAAAAACTTTTCCCCCAACATAAAAAGTCCCATCATTGATTACTTAGGAATCAAAGAGGGCTCTTTCCCTTTTACTTATCTTGGTGTACCTATCTTTTTGGGAAGACCAAAATCAATCTATTTACACAGAACTGTGGACCAAATTATCAATAAACTATCTTCTTGGAAAGGTAAATCTCTTTCTATGGCTGGCAAGGTTTGTCTTGTTAAGTCTACAATTGTTTCTAAGATGGTTTACTTGATGATGGTTTACAACTGGCCCGCCATCCTTCTCAAAAGAATTAATACTTGTATTAAAAATTTTATCTGGACAGGTAGTACGATTGAAAGAAAACTTATCACCATACCATGGGTCACTTGTTGTAAACCCCTGGATAGGGGTGGTCTTGGTATCAAGAATCTTAATCTCTTTAATGAATCAATTCAAGATAGAATGACTTCTAATCTGATTCATAGAAATTCTAATTCCTTGGTCTTTCTTAACAAAAGGTTTGTTACTAAGCATCGGAATGGTAACCTGGGTTACATCACTTATTTAATCTGGCCATCCATCAGACAGTCTTTCCATAAAATCATGAAAAATTCTAGATGGATGGTCAGTGCTGATTCCTCTATGTATTTCTGGCTAGACAACTGAACTGGTGTTCCTTTAATCTCTATGATAACTTCCACCACTGGTCCTTTGAACACCACCTCCAAGATTTGTGATGTTGTTAACTCTCATGAAATCACCCTGCCAGACCACATCAGTCACATCATTGAAAATTATCATTTTTCTGACACTGATGATTTCCATATTTGGGAACATTCCTTTAATGGTATCTTGGATTCTAAAAGTTTCTACAAAAACAATTTTAGTAATTCTATTTCAAACTTTTCCAGGTTGAAATCTTTTAACAAACCTTGGATCAAACCCTAGCATTTTACTCTCATTTGGCGTGTTGCTCATAATAGGGTCCCCACTGATGTGTGTCTTCAATCCTTTTGGATTTATCTTTACTCTAGATGTCATCTATGCAATCAAAACCGCGAGGATTCTAATCATTTGTTCTTGTCTTGTGATGGAGCTGAAACTCTTTGGAATTACATTTTTGACATTTTTGGTTGCAGATGGTAACTTATTGCTTCTATCATCTCTGAACTTCAACACTGTGAGATTTGGGATTCTTCTAAGGAAATCAGGAATCTTTTTCTGGCTGCGGTGGCTGAGCTTCTGCATGTGATCTGCTATGACAAAAATAATTTTATTCATAATAATTGCTTGTTCAATATCAATGCAGGTAAAACGTGTATTCTCATTGCCATTAAGGATGTTCCCTTTCTTCAGAAGGATAATTGTGACAACTCTATTAGAGATTTTGAGATCCTTCGCCGTCTTCGAATTGCAGGCTCTTATAGGCTACCCCGACGTACCTTTGAGGTCTTCTGGAAAGCCCCGCTGCCAGGATAGATCAAAGTGAATGTTGATGGCACATCTAGAGGTAACCCGGGTCCGGCAGGCTGTGGTGCCATCTTTAGATATTGTCTTGGCAGATTCCTTGGCTGATTCTTCGGTGGATTCGGCAGGACCTCATCTTTGGATACGAAAATTTTGGGATTCATTCATGCGGTGGACTTTGCCAAGCAGAAGGGTTGGAACAACCTGTGGATTGAATGTGATTAAACCACTATTGTCCAAGCTATCTGCAAGGGAGTGGTGTACCTTGCTTGGGTGATTACATATCGATGGATGAAATGTCTTGCTTCGCTAAAGAATCACATCTAAATTTCCACACATGTGTTCTGCGAAGTGAATATGGTTTCTAATAGTATTTCCAACAAGGGGGTTAATCAGGTCATTACCTGGTTGGATGATTTGCTTGATGATTTGGTCTCTTTTTTCAATAAGGATTGTAAAAAGATTCCGTCTTTCACACTTTTGTAACTCTTTTTCTTTTATGCAATAAATTATGCCTTGGTCTTTGATTGAGGAACCACCTCTTTAAAAATAAGATCAAGAACGACTGACACAAGACACTCTAGAATGAAATTTTATATGTTATATTTATCAAATAATCAAAAGAATCATAATATTATTTATCACATGATTATATTGAGATGTGATATTCCATTTTTGTGCCTCATTCTTCTTATTATATTCCTCATTTTCCTTGATTGGAATTACTGTATGGGGAAACAAATATTTAGTCTTCCATACATTAGAGGGATGGATTCTTATAAAATTTTTATTTAAGAGACATGTTATCAATAGAAATATTAAAATAGACTCTACTTTTATTATCATTAATTGGTATAGAGTCATTATTATTTCCATTCATAGACAAGGCATTTGTTAACTTCTTTTCATCCCTTTCTTCCTATTCATCAAGGTCTTAACAGACATTTCTTCCATAATTTTTTTGATAGGGAAATCCCAGTCTTCATTATATATGATTATTATATATCCTTTAAAATGAGATTTTCAATTCTTTAAATAAGATAATCCCAGAGAGGTGTGACTTTCTTTGATACAAATTGTGATGATCACATAGGGATGTGTCCACTACTGGGGGGGATTTTACTTTTTCCCCGTATAAACTATTTAATTATTCTATGATTAGATTTACCTTTTTATTCTATAATTTTTCTAGTATACAAATATATAATTTTAAGGAAACACAAGAGAATACCACAATTTGTTAATGAGGTTCCCCTCCCAAAAGATGATTATGCCTCCAATACATCATGGTAATTATCCCATGTGTATAACTTCCGTGTTATTATATGATGAAGCATGATAAAGGGTATGAATTTATTCTCAACATCTTAGCTTAGAATAGTTAAATGCAAGTGAGGCCTTACTATCCCTTTTTAAAAGAGAAACCATTTTCACCTCTTTGAGGAAAGATCACATGTGATGTCTTGAGTCCCTCTTGGACTGTATGCATGATCTTCTTAAATGATTTTTATAATCATATGTGCTACATCAAGATTACATAGAAATCTATAGTATATTTATATATGGTGAATTCATCATCTTCTTTGATAGGAATATAATTAGTAGTAGCATATCCAAAATCTTCCTTCTTCAGACTTCTATAATAATTCATGGTTGTTGGATAGATCTCTCAGAATATTAGCTTATGTATAATCAATTTATTTATTCTAATTATAATGTATTATTCTATATCTCTTCTCTTCTCTCTTAGATTGTAAGATTTGGTGGCCTAGAACCAACTGGTTGTAATTTGATTACATGGATATTTAATGTATTTAAATATTAAACATCTTATTATATATTGTTCATTGTTCGGTATGACTATGATGTAATAATGTCCAAGAGTATTTGTTGAATTGATAAGGTAATGGCAGTTCCCCGTTATGATGAAAACTTTGAAATGCTATAACAATATTCTTAAATATAGTTATACAGTTGGATGGTATAATATAAAGGGACACACAACATGAATGTCGTAATGTGTGAGTACTCGTAACGAGATGAGACTTCCTCTCATGAGGTTTTCACTTGGTAATCTCCAAGATAGGAGATTATGAGAACATACCCGCCAATAGGAATTCTACATGTTTTTGTGTCATCAGATATTTCTATCTGCAAGTGTGTGTAATGATCATTAGACATTAATATTATCATTAATACATGTCATGACTCGCGCACTTTGATTTGCTAATGAAAACCATCACACATAGAGTTGGCGGGAAGTAGGGTACGTTGGGTGCGTCACGAGTGACGTGATACGAATGGATAAGTCAAGGAAGGATTTGTCCATTCCATTTATGGAAGTTGATATCTCAACCCTTTTATTGAAATAGAACTGTCACACAAAATTCCAAGGCCATTGTGTAATGATGAGTTTATTTCAAGTAGTCAAATAATGACGTATTAAGTATAAAGGTTGATGAAACTATCATGAAACCTGCTTGATGAGATATTGAAAAAAAGGGATTATATTACAGAGTGACCATTCATATGTGGATGTCTTTATTGTGAATTTACATTCTTTTTCTTGGTTACCTTGACCCATTGCTGGACAGTACTCTTTGACTTTAGGCAAGCCCATCTAATTCCAATAAGAAAAAATACTAGAGGGTCACACACTAAGAGTTTTTTGTGGTCTTAGTTAAATTGTATTTTAATTTAATTAATGAAATATATATTATTCTCCAGACCATTGAATAATTTTATTCAAGTTAAGATGATCGCATAAATTAAATAAAAAATATATATTTATTTTATTAGTCATTTAATAAATATTTATTTACTATTTTTTAAATAAAATATTAATTTAAGATAATAAATTATTTATATTTATTTAGGTGTTCAATAAATGGAAGTGGAGTTCGAGTGGTTCAAGGCCGATTCGGTAGTAAAATAATTATTTTCAAAATGGAAAATAGTTATTAGTTGGCAGAGGTTAAAATAATAATGACGCTGATATTATTGTGTGACACGGAATTTAATTCATAATTTTGTTTTGCACAAGTTGGTGCACCATAAATAATGATGTGGTATTATTATTATGAGCATGGTGTTTCTATAAGTTTATGAATGTATTTAATTACTGTTATGAAATTAAATATTGTAACTGAAGTTCCATGTATATAAATAGCCAAGTACGTCTATTTTTTCCAGGAGAACACACCGCATGCTGGGTGAGTTTAGAATTGTTGAGATAAAGAATTTCTCTCTCGAATCCTCTTCCCGCCCGTCTCAAGAACAAGAGACATTCTACAAGGCCGAATAACAAGCGATCAAGAACGACTGACACAAGACACTCTAGCATGGAATTTTATATGGTATACTTATAAAATAATCACAAGAGTCATAATATTATTGATAACATGATTATATTGAGATGTGATTTTCTATTTTTGTGCCTGGTTCTTCATATTCCATTCCCCACTTTCCTTGATTGGAATTATTGCATGGGGAAATAAATATTTAGTCCTCCATACATTAGAGAGATAGATTCTCAATAAAAAATTTCTTTAAGAGACATGTTATTAATAGAAATATTAAAATAGACTCTAAATTTTGTATCTTCAATTAGCATAGAGTAATTATTATTTCCATTCAAAGACGAGGCATTTATCAACTTCTTTGAATCCCTTTCTTACTATTCATCCGGGTCTTAACAGACATTTCTTCCATAATTTTTTTAATAGGGACATCCTAGTCTTCTTTATATTTGATCATTATATATCCTTTAAAATGGGATTTTCATTTCTTTAAATAAGAGAAGCCAAGAGAGTTGTGACCTTATTTGAAACAAATTGTGAGGATCACAAAGGGATGTGTCCACTACTAGGGGGTTTACTTTTGTCCCTTTATAAACTATTTAATTATTACATGATTAGATTTAACTTTTTATTATATCCTTTTTCTATTATAATAATATATAATTGGATGGAAACAAAAGAGAACACCGCAATTTGTTAATGAGGTTCTCCTCCCAAAAGATGATTATGCCTCCAATACATCATGATAATTATCACATATGTACAAATTCCTTGTTATTATAAGATGTAGCATGATAAATGGTATGAATTTATTCTCAATATCCTAGCTCTGAATAGTTAAATGAAGGTGAGGTGTTACTGTCCCTTTTTAAAAGAGAAACCATTTTCACCTCTTTGAGTAATGATCACATGTGATGTCTTGAGTCCCTTTTGAAATGTATGAATTATCTTCTTTCATGCTTGTGATGGATCAGATCCCTCGGCCCAGCAATATTGTCCGCTCTGGCCCAGTTGCTATCCCAGGCCTCACGGCTTTAAAACGCGTTGCTGAGGGGAAGGTAGGCACGAGAATTTCAAGCACCCACCAATCTCCCTCCACAACCGATGTGGGATTGGTTACCGGGGCACAGGCGCCAACAATCCTGGCGGGGGCCCAACAATCCTGGGCCCAGGACACAACATCCCCCCCCCCCCAAGCCCACAACGGTCCCGAGACCAACCACCCTCTGATACCAATTGATGGGTCGGAGAAACAAGGGAGTGATGGCAAGAGGGGGGTGAATTGCCTTTTAAAAATTAATTAACAATTTAAAATCAAAGTATGTGCAGCGGAAAATAAAAGAGGCAATCACACAAGAAATTGATAACGGAGTTCGGCCAAAACCCGGCCTACGTCTCCGCTCCCAACTCAACCGTTGAGAGATTCCTACCGCTTGCTTTTCAATGGTTTTAACAAGAAACCCACTAGGCTTTGAGGTAGCACTAGGACCTATTACAGCTTGCTTTTGGATTGGTTAAGCAAGAACCCACTTACTTTTAATGGTTTAGTAAGAACCCACTATCATTCTTACAGGTGAAGGATAGATCACCTATGTCTCAAGCTATTTAAATGAAAGCTTGACAACCTCTTCACACCTTAGTGGTGATGTGAAACCCAAAAGAAAGAGGGGATGAGAAAAGTTTGGGGTTTGTAGGCACAAACCCAATTTTAAGCTCAAAATAAATAAACAAGAAAAACCGTAATGAGAGAAGCCTTGGGCGCCTTTGATTGATTGGAGATGTTGAAGGCCGCTTCCAAGCTTCTTGGGTGGAGCTCCTTGGATGTGGAAGTTGTTGGAGCAAAGAGGGTTCCTTTGAGGAAGTCCGTCGGAGGTACGCCAAAGATGGAAAATGTGTACGGTGGCTTTGTATATGATCCGGTTAGTTGTCCGGGGCTTCCTTGGCCTTTATTTATAGGCATGGAACCCTTGGGGAGTCTTCGGAGCCGTTTTAAAGGTCTTCGGAGCCGTTGGAGGCCAAAAGAGGGTTGACTGGTCAAAGCCAACGGCTAGTTTGACTGGGCTATCGGCTGGCCGGTGCAGGGGCACCGGCTGGCCGGTGCCTTGGATGATTGAGAGTGCTTCTGCCCAGGAGCCACCGGCTGGCCGGTGAGAAGGCCACCGGCTGGCCGGTGGTGAGACAGTAGGTCTCACTATTTGACTGGATGCCACCGGCTGGCCGGTGGTCAAGCCACCGGCTGACCGGTGGAACCTGGCAGTGGGCAATGCCTCTACCAGGTCCACCGGCTGGCCGGTGCTATCACACCGGTTGGCCGGTGGACTGAATTTCAGTCCACTTCTTGTCCATTCTTGGGCCAACTTCTTGGAAACCTTGTGCCTATCATTCAAAAACACTTCAAACAATATTAGACAAATAATAAGGTGATTGTGATCATGAAAATCAAACAACGAGGGGTTCGAGATGTACAACAGCTTGTTATAATAATATGTGATGCCTCAAGATTCCTTATAAATATATAGTTTATTTATATATTCTAGACTCATCATCTTCTCATAGAGGAATATAATTAGTAGTAGCATATCCAAAATATTCCTTCTTTAGACTTCAATAACAAGTCATAGTTGTAGGATGGATCTCTCAGAATATTAGGCTATGTATAATCAATTTTTTTATTCCAATTATAATGTATTATTCTATATATCTTCTCTTATATATTAGACTTCATAGGATAAAATGGTACAGGTTGAGTTGGGTCTCTTTCTTATTCTTCTTCAGCATCCAAGAATTACACTTGGTCTCCTTTTATTCTTTTTAACTATAGAATGTATTCAATGCATTCGTAATCAATAATGTATCTTTTTTCAACCAATTAATATAATTATATTTCAATATAATAGTTACAATAGTGTTGGATGTTCCCCATATTTGAGCTTCATTAATTATCATCATTCAACTTATATAATATTTGGTATCTCATAAAACATTCGTTTCGATTTTAGATTCCAAAAAAACTCATTTTAAGATTCATTTAATTATTTATATCATGTGATATATGAATTATCATAGTATTCACCTTTATTTAAAACATACAAAAATCAATGATTTTAGTTCACATAATATTTCCATATACACATGGGGACAGGGAATATTACTCTGAATGTGTAGAACACTCTATGCATCAGGTTCTTCTACCTTGGATCATTCTTCCATTATCATAGCTAGGATTTTGATCATCCATTTGATCATAAAGGTTGGTTAATGAAGAACATAAAACTTTCATAGTTGGAGTTATTGTCTTTTTTATTCAGAATATTTATTCAGAATATTTCTCATATTTCCATGGATCTCTAAATTCATACGATCTATTCAAATATCATTATATGAAGATTTACAAAGTCATTTTTACTCACATAGATAAATTATAATACAAATCTCCACAACGTCCTATGATTTTCTAAATTATCATGAATGGCTAAAAAATATTCATACAAGAAGAGAAATTGATTTACATGTATGAAATTTTCCTTCTCTAATTCTGTATTTTGAAATTTCATATGACAAAAAAAATATCAAATGTGATCTGAAGAGTCATAGATGTCCAAAATTATCCTTTTTTATTTCTTTAAATATCTGTTTTACAAGTGATTTCATTTAATAGGTGGCTCTATAAGATAATTTTCTTATCCAAATTAAATTTTCTAAAGAGACCATTACTTTTAGGATCGACTATATGAATTAGATGGTCAATGGATTGAATGCATGTGTAATCTAGATCAACTAAATGAGATGTGAAGTCAATGGATATATCGTGAGTCAAAATAAACTGAATTATGAATACAATTATTAGATTAGCTGCAAGTACAATCAAGATCTACTGTGAAGTATACTTTAAAAAATAATTCTAGAACTTCATTAATTGACTTTAGGGATTCTACAACCTTCTCAAAAAATCCAGAATCACTTTGAATATCATCCAATGTAACTTAATAACTTTATACAATGTCATGCATATATAAAATCAGATGATTGGATTCTTCAACTACAACCTAGATTTTATTAAAACTACTACAATATCTTCTCCTCATAATTAAAAACTATAGTATCAATTACTTTGAGATATCCAAACTTATCACTTAACTTCTTGATGTTAGACTCTACAATCATCACATTTGATTCTAATTTAATACAAGAATATTTTCAAAAGGATATAACTATTTATTTTAAAAAATATGATTGAATAAAATATACATGTGGGATATCACATATCGAAATACTTAGATGATATTTTCAATTGAGAAAATGATTATTCTAGAATCCTATTGTAGTAAATCTAATACTCCAAAACACCATTTACATTTGTGAAGGTTGTACTTTATTGGGAACTCAACTCATCTCACTATTAATCTCGGTGTCTTCATCTCCCTTAAAATATCTTTTCCCCTTTACATATTCATACACATTGGAAATAAATACAACAAAATACATAGTGGGCTCAACAACTGCAAAGTTACCTTTACACAGGTCCCCTACCTAATAATATGTCACAAACTAAAAGGATATATAATAATAATAATAATAATAATAATAATAATCTATCTTCTTATTATTTTCCACATGACCCCACAAATGTACATATACCTTTACCAAAAGAAAAAATAATTAAAAATAATAATAATAAATCCTTACTTCATAAGAAAAACACTCTAGTATACACCCAAAACCATCTATAGTGGGCCAAATCACATATTAAAAAAATAGATTAATAGTTATAGTATAGAAACGGTGAAAGTAGTACTAATTTTCCTATATAACAATAAATCAAGAAATCCTAATTCTTATATTCATGCTCTATAGTCATTGAACCCTACTTTATCTTCAATAAAATATCCCAGTAAAACATCTACCCATTTTTTCCCTTTACCCTCATAGATCAAGTAGCTTTCTAGAAAAGAATACCCTCCCTTATCATGAAAATGAAGGAAGTGATAGTACCAAACACTGTAGAAGCATATTTTGGGCCTATGGCCAACTCATATTATTTTAGTTTCAATAGATAATATGAAATTTATATGATGTGCACATCATGACCAATGAAAATTTTCCAATTAATATTGAAAAATGATTTCACCAAAACCTAGAGAGGATATTTTCACATTAATTAATTAATAATTTAAAATGGAAGAAGAAATAATACCTCAATCTTGATATCTTTATTAGTTGATGTTGTTGATCGTTTAAACTTAATAGATGTATCATCATTGCATTGTGAGGGCCAATATATGATACCCTATAGCAGTGATCCACACATGCATCTTGGATCACTGAACAATGTTAATGAAACATCAGGTGCTAGTGTGATAAATTTACCATGTTGTATTGATTGCTATGATTGGTCCATGTTCCTTAATGATTAAAGTAATCTCTCTTGACATTATCATTTTTTATAATAATAGACGAGGAGTAAAAGTTCATGTATATTTTTTTTGCACAATGCTTAATTTCTTCACAAATGACATAGTAGTCTATTTATAGACATATGGTTGGGGTTTAATATTTAACTAATTGTATAAGTTACCTTAATAATAACTTAAATAAATAATGAACCCCATGACATGTAATGTAAAAAATATTTTTTAGGGTGTGTGTAATCTCACAAAGTGATATATATTAATTTTAAAATATTTTAAATAAATATTTATCATGAGACCCAAAACTCAGTCCTTTCTTCCTAATTGTTATTTAATTTATTCTTAAATAAATATTTAAATGAGTATTATTCAATAAATAAATACATAAGTACGTATTCTATTCATAGTCTTGTGAATAAGTATTTATTTAATATTCCTATAACTAAATCAATAAATTGTGTAATAAATAATTATTAATCCTCTTATGAATAACAAGATATAAATAAATATCACACTTCCACGTAATTAAATCAATCTTTTGTGAATTAGTATTTATTTAATATATGAGAATATTTAATAAACACTGAAAAAGTATATCTCTATCTAGACAATAATATTTATTCAAATTACTAAATATAAATATACTTAATAGAGATCAACAGTAGCACTTAGTGTGTGATCCTCTAAGAATATTCCTCAATGGAATTGGGTGGGATTCCCTAAAGTCAAAGATTACTATCAAATAATGGTCCAAGACATAAAAAGAGGAAGAATGAATATTGTAACAACAATAACCATAAAATAATGATCATTTTATAATATAACAACTTTTTCATTATATCTCATCAAGCAGTTGTCACACCAATTTCATAAACATATGTGCTTGACATGTCTTTCTATGACTATTTAAAATGAACACATTAACACACCATGTCCATGGAATTTAATGTGATATTTATATTTCAATCAATAATACATGATATCAACTTCCATAAATATGGAAGGTACAAATTATTACTCTACTTATACATAAATAACATGTCATTTGTGATGCACCCAACATACCCTACTTCTCGTGATCACATGGAATCATAGTTTTAGATAGTACATAAATGTATGTGATTAATGATATGAATTAATAATAATCATAAAGTCTAATGATCATTAAACATGATCTCAAATAGGGATATTCGATGATACATTAACATGTGGATTTCTGACAAATAGATCTGTTATCATAATCTCTGATCTTGGAGACTACCATGTAAGAACTTAATGAGATGAAGTATCATCTATAAATGTGTACAAGAACTTGAAATTAAACATAAAATGTGTCCCATAATATAATGTTATTAAACTACAAATTTTTTTAAAAATATATTCATATCATTTCAATTTTCTCATCATAGCGGGGAATTGCTACAAATTTTTTAATGAAATAGATACTCTATGAAATTATTATATTAATGCCATGAAAAATAATTAAAAATATGTAATAGGATATTTTTTCAATATTCAATTCCATGTATATAAACAGTAAATATAAAGTAGAAATATTTGGATCTAGAACACTGACGTTAAAATTATTTGACTCTAAATAGAGGAGACTACTAATTACATTTAGCCTAGTAAATCTCACATGATAATCATGATTTCACTGAGTTAAAGATTAAGTTTAGGGGTTCATAACATTTTCAACTGGGGAAACTCTACACACTATGATTTAAACCATATGATAAAAATCTCATAAGAGCTGATATTTACGGAGTACGTGATTCATCTGTTAATGTGACCTTGACTCCTTTTTAAGATCCATTTCTACAACATTATTATAGTATAGTGTGATAAGGTATTTACTTCTTAACATCATTTCATGATATTAGATGATGTTTTGTATCCAAATCACATCATTATCTACCTTATAATCCATAATTTCTTCATAATATTCCTTATAATGGAAAATTATGTATTTTTAGAGCTCCTCCAACATAAAACACCTCTATTGAGAGTGAAGATGTATCCATACTATGGTTTTAGATCATCTTGATTTGTTTGGAAACTAGCATCTGCATATCCCCAGATGACTAGTTCCTCAAATCATCCATAGACTAGGAACATATCCTTAGGTATACGTGACATCTATCCTAGTACACATGCGTCATATATTGTAGTACGTCAAATAACATACATGACTAAACCAATCTGTGATGTCTATGGAATCCTTTCCACCCTTATCTCACCTCAAATATCTAAGGAAACATTTTCAAGGAAATATGAATTATATGAAACACTAGTAATAGTCCCTTCTTGGATTTTTATATGTTGAATTTATTTAGTATCTTGTCAATGTATATACCTTGACTTAGACCAAGAAGCCTCTTGGATCTATCATGATGGATCTTGGTTGTAATAATATATATTACTTTATCTATGTCCTTAATTGAGAAACATGTGTCTAAATAAGCCTTAATGTATTGTAATAATGGTATTTTGTTTCTAATAATTATTTTTTCATTGATATAGAATATTAGGAAAATGACCACACTCCAACTAAACCACTTATAGACACTAGTATCTCAATCATTCTTTATTAAACTAAATTTTACTATTTCTTAATCAAACCAAATGGCCCATGACATAGATTATTTATTTAATCCATAAGTGGATCTCTACATCTTAAATAAATTTTTGTAATCCTTTAGAGTCACAAACCCTTCTAGTTGTATCATATAGACACCTTCCTAAAGGTCCCTATTTTAGAAATCTATTTTGATATCTATCTTCTAAATATCATAGTCCTGGTAAGATGCTATAGAAAGTTGAATATAGATGGATTTTAATATAGAAACTAGTGGAAAGGTTCATTTTATACTATTACTTGATTATATTTAAACCCTCTTATAACTAGTCATACCTTATAAGTAATGACCAGTCGATACATGTGTAGTTTCTTCTTAAATACCGATTTATAACAAGTGGGATTTACATCCACAGGTGGATCTTCCAACATCCAAAACAATTTTTGGTACATGGAATCCATTTTAAAAATAATAGATTCTTTCGACTTGGAAACATTTGTGCAACGTACTACTTCCTTATAGGATAAAGGATTGTTATTATCAACTAATAATGAATCACAATACTCAATGATTATAAAACCATATTTTTCTAGTTATTTAACCTCTCTTATACTTCTATGTAATAATTGTGTGTATGGAATGTCCTCCTCCGAGAAGGTATTTCCATAATGTTTTCCAATGCCAAAACTTGTTTATCCTTATCAATGACATTATCAAAGTCTATCTCAATCCCATAATCGCTTTTAGAGTTGTGCTTCATGTTAGGGAATACAATATGTCATTACACTATTACATTTTTTCATTTGGGTTCATATAGGTTATATTCACTTTTTTCTTGGGAAATCCTATAAAAGTAATCTTTATGCCATTAGGTTTAAGTTTGATACCTGAAGATTACTTAAAAATTGATTCACAACCCCACACATGTAAATTTTATGACAAAACGTTCCTTCCACACCATGTTCATATAGAATAATATTTTTTACTTTAATTGGAACTTGGTTTAGTATATGTGTCTATGTCTATAATGTTTATCCACAAAAGGATAATGGAATACTTCCACAACTCATCATTTATCCCACTATGTCTAACAGGTTTTGGTTCCTCCTTTAACTTATACCATTACAATTTGGTTTATAGGGGGGTGAATTGAGATACATTCCAAAAATCCTGTAAATAATCAATGAAGTATTGATTAAGATATTATCTACCGTGGTAAAAGTAAGGTTTCTTAATATTCTTACAAATATGGTCTTCAAATTCATTCTTGTAATATTTAAATTAATTAAAATAAACTGAGATATATCTCATTATATAGACATATCCATAACTGCTAATGTCATTAGTAAAATTTATGAATTATGAGAACCTTCCCCTTGCTTCAACTGTAAATGGTATAAAAACATATATATGAATCTACTCAAGAATCTCTATATACCTTTCACATATTCCACTAAATAGGTATTTGACTATTTTCCTTGTAAATATGCATGTAATACACCATGTTATTTTAGTTCAAATGAATCAAATCTCTATCTTAGTGTAATATTGTCAATGTTTTCATTTAAATGACCTAACTAATGATTCCATAGTTTGTTTTAGTATAATTCCTATAAAATATTATCATTATCTATTTAAATTAGTTGGTTTGTGTAATCCATCACATAAAGACCTTTATTTAAATATACCTTAACACAATATACTATTTCATTATAAAATAAGAGAATTTTATTCCAAAATTTAAAATAAAAAATCTATATTATGTTTGGACATTGGAATAATGTTTTTGGTTATTGATGGTACATAATAAAAATCTTTCAAAACCAATATCATTATAGTTAGAAATGTGAGGTGGTAGTCTCTAATACTTACAATTTTAAGTCTTTCACAATTGGCTGCTTATATAATTAACTCACCAAGGAAAATAATATATAAAATAATTGGTTCTTTTATTTGAATACATATATGAGAACCACATGCTATATCAAATACCCTATTCATATGAATGGATAAATTTCACTTGATAACAAATGCACCTAAATATTCCCCTGGCGTCCTTTTTTATCTATAATTTTAATTCTAATGGCCCTTATTTCCACATTTAGAATATATAATTTCATGATACTTTTATTTCCCCTTAATCTTCCTCTTATTGGATGGTAATTATAAAGAATATTTATACTTAAATCCAATATTAGAGCTCTTGTCAAAGCCTTTCCTCAAATTCACCATAAGAACATAAGGATATTTATGATTCATATCATTGTCAACATGGTGAAGTAGAGTGAGGAGATTTAAGAGATACTTCTTGATTTTTTTTATATTACAATTTACAATAAAGTTGGAGAATCTCTTAGAATGTGATGAAATAATGATATTTATGCACAATTTATCAATTATTTTTAAGCATAGGACCTCTAAAAACTCAATGTAGCCAAAATTTTGTACTACATGAGGCTCATATGGTGCACTTTTTCAATGTTAGATCCTGAAGAGTGCCTTATAGATCTCATAACATTCATATCTGTATCTCTACTAATAAAGATCATGGAGTTTCTGGATCCTTCTATAGGCATTAATGTTATAATACAAATTCATGAGTTTGATATACATAAATTTTATCATTAAACACTAAACATCTAGTGCATAGTTCACATATAACAAACTCCACATCATTTTCCTCGTTTTTAATTAAATTAGGAATTGAGGATTCAATCATGAAATAATTCTATTCTAGGAATTGTATAACTATAAAGAAACTGAATCATTTCTAGAAGTTACTACAATTTAGGAGATGATCTTTCAATTTAATTTATTGCAAGGATAATTTCGTTGATGAAATTTTCATTTTAATATAAAAATGTAAAAGTATATTATTATTACATTAAATAATTACCTTAAAATGTGAGTAAAAATAAACTAATTTTATTAAGTATCTCTCAATTTTATCAAGTCTCAACAACCCTCACCATTAATCTTATAATGCCCTATTTTATGGTAATTCTAGTAGCTATGATCTATATTTCCCTTCTCATAACCCAAAAATGGGCCGGTTCAATTAATCAAGGGTTTTTAGGTATGCGTTAATTCCAAATAATGGATTTTAGTGCCTAAATATGTTTATTATACCACCTAATCAAGAAATCTAAACATGATTTTTCTCAACACTTACCTTCAAGATACATTTATTCTATAAAGGGCTACTCCACTTGATATAAACATGGTTTAGTCATACCAAAAAACCATCCTTTTAACATTATGATAAAGGTATGTGTCTAGAAAAGGGAGATTCAAACACTTTGTTACATGGTTCCACTATAAATATAGTAATGGAAGGCATTTTGACTTAATATTAACTTGGGATTTTTTTATTATGTGTAAAAAATATTATTTTATCCTTTATATGTCTTATTAATAAAAATATGATTTCATATAAGTTATTCACCAAGTGCGGATAAAATACATACACATAATCCTTTTTTTTAATTTCATTATTTCATATAAATCCATTTATTTATGTTATTTTTGTATTGGATGATTAAAATAAATCATGAATTAGAAAAAAAAATAAAACAAAAACATTGAATGATCATGAGCATCAACTAGTTATTTTTTGTTGGCAATATAATAACAAACCATTAACCCCTGGGGAAATTCTCCTTGAGCCAGTATAGGTTTGAGTTTCAACATTCCAACTATGTCTTGTGTATCTCATAGGTTTTGTTTCACCTCAGATTAGTCTTGAACAAAATCCATGTGCGTAATTAATCTATCATTAAAATGTATTTACTTTACATGTTGGTAAAGTGAACCAAAATGGGGGTTTACATAAAAGAAAATGTGGGTATGGACAACTATATATAATGATAAGGGGAAGGGGAGACTCCAATTTCATAATTTTAATTTAATAAAATAATTTCAAAACCCCATGAAATAATTAAATTAAATGAAACCAAAAAAATACATAGGTTAATCTAAGATCATGATCATAAAATTATACAATAAATACTCATTTAAAATAACTTACATGAATTCATTTTTATTCCTTCTTTTATTAATATAAAACATATAGAAATTAATCCAATTAATTAATTAATTAATTAATTAATTCAATTTATCTTAATCTCAATCTAATCTATCCTAGAGATTCCCACCCACTGTGATTTTAAATAAATTAAATAGATTAATTTTATTTAAATTTAGTAAAATATGTACACAACTTTTACATGAAATTAACTCAGTGAGTGCCTTTTCGAACAACTCAACATTGTTCTCATTGCATACAATTCACCTAAAAACATATAATGTACATATCATGTGATATAATTTTATGACATGTATTATTTATAAATGAAACATGGAACACATGAAAATTAAATTGTGTAATTATTTAATGCAATAAAATATAAAGTATATAACAACCTTGAAATACTTCTAGTTTTTTATATTACATGGAAATAAATTTAAGAATTTAAAATCATATAAAACCTATCAGATGGAATTTAATTTCAGTAAATGGCACAAAAAACACCTAATGATGAGGTTTAATGGGGTAATTAATTAATTTTAATTTCCATTTAAATAGGTTTGGTAAACTGCATGTACATCTGAAAACACACCATATATCTCACCCATTATATGTACTTGAAACATGTCTAGGGACAAGGTGTGTATTTTTGAAAGGAAATTTCGTAGGTACACGATGTGTAAAACTAGTAAAAACCACATGAAATACTTTTTTATATGACTATCAATCCTTATACATCATGTATTTGATACACGATTTATATTTAAACATGTGTTTCCCATTATGAAATCATATCAACTACAAGGTGTGTAACCATGTTACATAGTGCGTAGTCTAACATGCCAAGAACTATTATGTTTTGGTCAACATAAAAAGTGTATTTAATAAATCCATGTATATTTATTTTATAAATACCAGTGAAAACTGTAGTTCAACCTGTTGATATGTATTGGAATATCAGGTGTATACCCTCAGGCTACATACTGTGTACTCTTGTACTATACAACCAGAATTACCTGTACCTCTGGATGAGTTCTTATAAAGGTGTTCAAATTCAATAGAGTTCAAATTATTTTGATTGTATATGATGTTATTAAATTGCAGAATAATGTTTAGGGAATAACACTAGATGTTTGGAAAGAGAAAAGGTGAAATATGTACATAATATTTCAAGAACTGATGAGGATCATATTATTTTTCTTGAAGATAATATTTTGTAAGTTATATATCCAGAAATAGAAGATCCATAAGTAGAGTTAAATATGTTTTCAAGAGTTATAAGGATATTACATAGGTATTATGATAACTTACAGTTCCAAATTTTAATATATAAAGGGGGACTAGAAATCCAGGAAGAAGAATATAGTATTATTGATCCCAGAACGTGGTATTTTTCTATGAATGGTTTTTTGGAATCACTATATATGAAAAATAATTAAGAACTAATGAAACTATTAGTAAGAAAAATATCATTGGAGAAAAAATGGGGTTTCTACTTGAAATAATAAGTTGATATAAGGATAAGGTATAGGATGAGGCTAGTGGAGAAAGGGTTACAAAAAATGAGGGAATTAGTTTATCAAATATATTTTTACCGATCGTTAAAAATATGACCATCATGATGATGTAATGATTTTTTACATCCAGTGATTTACAAATAAAACAAATAGATGTAATAAAGGTTTTTTATTCATAGAGATTTAGAAAAAGAATCATTATGAGGAAACTAATTGGTTTTGTGGATGAGTGGAATCAGTAATTGGTGTACAAACATAAGAGTATATTCTATGGTTAGAAAAAAGAACCAAGATAGTTGAATTGGAAATTTAACACATTCACGGTGCAAAAAATGTTTTAGTAGAGAAAAGTGTAACATTGATTTTTGTTGGGAAAAAATCCCTCATGGTGTCCTCTTAGTATGTTTCGTTTTTGACTATGTTTGTTAACAAAGTTAGATGATTGTGAATGAGCATGGATGGTGTTTGCCGAAGTAGGTGTTCAAGGTGGCAAAGTTTTCTGATGGTAACCAAATTTTTGGGCCTCAAAATCGGGAGTTGGTTTTTGGGAATGGATGGATTTCTGGGTATGAGTGAATAGTACATGGACCATAAAGGATAGTTCACAGATTGTGAATGGTAGAATATAGAACATCGAAGGAAATTGGTAAAGGGAACCATGAAGCGTGAGTTATCAACAGCGATTGAGAATGGTTTCCAGGGAGAAAACTGGTCAAGGAAGTCATGTGGTATGTAGAAGGTTTGTGCTGCATGGTATGTCTTGTCATTCATTAAAAAAAGGCAGTGATTTAAGAAGCTGCGAAGGGCATCGTTCATGAAAATGTGACTGTGATTTTGGCCACTGTGAAGGAAGAGAGGTGTTACATGGACCGTATAGGGTAGAATGGTTCATGGTATGAGAAGGATTATGTGGTAAAAGCTATACCAAATTGAAGATTTGGGTAATCTCTGATTAGCATATTTTGTGGATCTATATGACGATATAAGGAGCGCTAATACCATCATTACTTATAGAAATCTTAATAATAAAACATCCTTGCTATGGGAATACGGCTAAGTCCGAAGGTGGTTCACAAGGAAGGATTCCATGAAGGGTGAAGAAATTCATGGAATCCATTTAGTGAAAGGGTTTTCGTGGAAAACTGAAGTCTGTAGAGGAAGAGGGGGTCCTATAGAAGAAGCAGTTCATGAAAGAAGGAATTCTACATAAGAAGAAGCGGTACGCGGAAGAAGTATGCAGAATTAGTATGCAGAATCTATACATGAGAGCGGTACATAGGAGAGGTTCAAGAAGGAAGTATGCTGAGGCGGTATGTGGGGGTAGAAATATAGGCAGTTCACAGAAGAGGTGGTCGACATAGAATACCTGCTACACAGTTCATGGAATAGGCAAGGTGATTCACAGAGTACTCAATGAAGCTAGAAAAATCATTAAAACAACTCGTGAAATAAATTTTTGCTAACTAACAGTATGCAAAAAATGGAGTTTATATACGGGTGAAAATTAACATCAATAGAGAATCCATATACAATTGAGGATGCATTCATTCATGAAAATTAAGGGACATATAAGTCCATAAACTGTGTGTGGATCCCTTCTAGGAGTAGTGAGTGAAGGAAGTGGAAGATGGTGATCCTTCCCCCCGGTAGTGAGCCAGAGGAAGAGACATAGGTTTTGACCATTGGGAATGTATTGAGAAGACCCTAAACCTTGTAAAGGCAGTGAGCCTGGGCATAGAAGATCTAGCCCGAACCTTTTAATTGGAAATGATCTTTAGTGTATTAGGTACATCAGCACATCACCATTGTATGCTCCTTGGACTTAGCTAAGTGAGGGTGAACCATGTAAAAATAGTTGTGTCCTATGCATGATATAATTTCTATTCATATATTTCTATGGGAGAAAAAGAGAAGCATGTTTTGTTTAATGATGAAACAAGATCAAAAGGGGTAGTAGTTTTAATCTTTCATACCCTGATTCACCCACTCTCAGGGTATTTGAAATAGTGTACCTAACAATTGGCATTAAAGGGAAAGGTTCAAAGTCATTGTTTCTATCATTATAGAAGAAATTGAGGTGGACAATCAGAAATTAATTATGATATTTGATGGAAATAAATTCAAATATGGAAGAATCAGAAGCGAAACTACTCTTGATCATTAGGAATGGATTTATTCATAGTAGCTATCTATGTAAAATCAGTTGATATCACTAGTGGTGCTTTATCAGAAGTTGAAAGAAGAAAATTGGATGCTAATTCTAAAGGGATAAATGATTTAGGTGGAGCCCAATCAAATGAAATATATATGAAGGTTATGTCATGTAAAAAATCACATGCTATGTGGGAAAAGATGTTGAGTATCTCTAAAGGATATTCAATGTTCAGAGAGGAAAATATTTTGGGTTTGGGGAATAATTATGAAGATCTGAGAATGAACCCAAATGAATATGTTGATGCATTCTCTGATAGGGTGAACTTTTTAGTGGAAGACATGCATTGAATTGGAGAATTCATTGAATATATAAATATTGAGTGTATCTTGAATAAAATTCCACCTCGGTTTAATCTGAAAGATTAAATATTGGAAGATAAAGATTCAAAGGAGGTGAAATTTTATAATTATCATAGTACCCAAGTTGCATATGAAATGAGAAATGATGATAAAAATGCTGTGGAAAAGGTGAAATCCAAATAAGTGGAATTAAAGTCCATAAAGATGCTCTCTATTGAAGACAGTTTGGAAGAAGATAATTTGTATGATGTCATGTCATTTCTCTCTTCAAACCTATAAAGAGGAAGAGGAATGTTCAAAGTTAAACTTCCACTTTAATGCTTTTGATGTGAAAAGATTAGAAAATTTACAATAAAGTTTCCTAAGAAGTTTAAAGATGATGATGAAGACAATGATGAAATGCCCCAAAAGAAGTACTCATCAAATGTGAAAGGTAAAAGAATTAATAAAAGAAATTTCTTCAATAAGAATAATTTTTTATCAGAAGAAGATGAAACTTTGGAATAATCTAAGGTATAAGAGTTGAAGGATTGCAAGGAACACAAAGTAGATTCTTTGGTGATGGTTTTTGGAAATTCTGTAACAAAATAAGAAAGTGAGAATGAAGAAGGAAATTTTGAAGGAAGATTTGACCTTCATGGTGTATTATAAGATTCTATTGAAGAGATAGATGTTTTGAGATCCAAAACAAATAAATATAACAATGTTGATCATGATGCTCAAATCCATATGCAACAGTAGGAAGAAGAGAAGTCTGATATGAATGAAAAAATTAAAAAACTGAATTCTTAAATATTAGAAATCTCAAGAAAGGTGTTTGAATACAAAATCAAAACTGAATAATAGAAAAGAGAAATCAATAGTTTGATTGAAACTGGAAAAAATCAAAAGTATCAAAGAACTTGAAGAGGAAGACATCGGTCTGTAATGAAGTGTTAAAGATAAAGAAAAAGTATTGACTCTAGGTACGACATTAGGAAAGAAGATTATACAAACACCAGAGATGATAAAAGTAGAGCATATTGGTCTTGTTAAAAAGAAGAAATAATCAAATCAAAATGGTAAGGCTGGTGTGGGGTTTGATCGAAAAAAATTAGTAATAGTTGAAGTCAGGCCACAAACACCCACTCCAAGATTGAAAATTGATTTGGGTATGAATCAAAATAAAAATATTCAAAGAACCCAAGGGACAACTAGTGGTGTAGAATTTCCACACAATAATATACCCTATATAAGATTTTATTTATGTGGAAATATGGGACACTCAAAAAATGTTTGTTCTAAGAAAAGAGGTACAAAAGGGAATCTGACCGACATATGTAGTCATACACAACTCAATTTTCCAGGTAATCATTTGATGGTCACTATTTTTGTTTTAGAGGATTCAGACACATAGAAAGGTATTCCTCATCTAAAATATAGAGGAATGTGATGAAGAAGACTGAGGTTGGATATATGAAATAGAACAATGTATCATCAAATGAGATGAAGATGAAAAATATATTTGTAGCTCTACAAGATGAAGATGATCCATCATATTATGAGGAATGTCAAGAGTGTCAATACATACTAGGTATGAAGTTAGAAACATGGATCAAAAAGAAAATATCTGAGAAAGAAGTGGTTGCAGATATAGCATTCAAGGAATCATATTACACCAGGACGTGGATCATTGACAGTGGATACACCTCCCATATGACAAGAAATAAGGATCTGGTGACCAGAATCAGGTATGATAAAGAATGTATTGTAAGATTTGTTAATGATGAGAGGTTGAAAATCATTTTCTCTAGGAAAGAAATGTTTTGGGTAAAAGACATGATATGTGTATATGTCTTGGTTGTTGAAGCTATTAGTCATAACTTATTAAGTGTAAGTCAATTGTGTGACTCAAGACATGCCATAAGTTTTTACAAGAAATTGTGTGTCATCAAGGAAAAAGATAGGGTTGTTGTATTGTAAGGAAAGTGTACAAAATAAAATCAATACCCTGTGAGTGGATGAGATATGTGATTTCTATCCAAGGAAGAAGAAAATAAGTTATGGCATAAATTTCTTGGCCATATAAGTCAAATTTCATTAGAAGATTTAGTGAAATATAATGATTCTTTAGATCTACCATGATTATCACATGATCATACACATATGTGTGATGCCTACTTATAAGGGAAGATAATTTGAAAGAAATATATGGAAAAAGAGAAAAGGTCAACAAGACTTTTGTAGTTGGTTCATATTGATGTGTGCAGAAACATTTAACCAATATCTCTTGATGGAATGAGATATTGTGGACTCTTCATTAATTATTATAGTACAATGGCATGTTTATCAATAATTACCCACAAGTATTAGGTGTTTAGTTTCATTATAAGATATTGGTGAGAAGTTGAAAATATTCTAGGTTATAAAATCCAGAAGATATGAATAGATAATGTAAAAAAGTTCAAAAATATCCAAGTGCAGGATTATCTCATGAAACATGGGATAAGGCATCAAGTTTCAGTAGTTAGAACTCCACAAAAAAATGGAGTAGTTGAAAGAAGAAATCAGATTGTCAATAACATGGACAAAACAATGTTCATTGAGAAAGACCTTCTGGACATATTTTGGAAATAAGCACTGATGAAAATGGTATATAGTTCAAATAGAGTGTTACTATGTAAAAAAGAAAGAAAGACTCCATATGAGATATGGTATGGAAAGAATCCATCATTGAATTACTTTTGAATCTTTGAAAGAAAGTGTATCATTCTCAACAAGGAGAAAAATAAGAAGTATGAATCTTGTGAAGATGATGAGATATTTCTGGGCTACTCAAAGAAAAGAAAATCATATAAATGCTTTAATAAGTGGCTAGGAAAGATTTTTGAAATCCATTATGTTACCATAGTGGAGAATGAGAAGAACCTTTAGCAAATACACGGTCACCTTTATGAGGATAGTGATGCATAAATAATTATATCAGTGGATGCTCTAGTTATAGAGGATAATTCAGAAGAATACTCAAATGGTTAGAAAGATGAGAACAATTAAATATCTTCACAAAGACAAAAGAGAAGAGTTGATGTTTATAGACAGGACATAATTGGTGATCAGACAGCTCTAGTATGGACAAGGAGGATGAATAATATATAGAAAGCATCTTACTTATCATAGGTAGAGCCTAAATGTTTTGGTGAAGTAGTTGGTGATGATAATTGGGTTCAGGCTACGAATGAAGATCCTTCCCAAATTGGGAAGAATCGTACATGAGAGATTTTTTTGAGGCCCATTGATAGAAACATAATCAAGACTAAATGGGTCTTTCATAACAAAATGAATGATGATGGTGTTGTGATTCAAAACAAAGAATGACTGGTGTGAAAATGGTACTCCTAGATATAGGTAATCGATGTTGATGAAACATTTTCACCTGTTTTAAGGATAGAGACAATACAATTATTCTTGGCCATAATTGTGAAAAGAAAGTTCAAGATTTTCCAAATAGACATAAAGTCATCATTTTCGAATGGGGTTCTGTAAGAAGAAGTTTATATTGAGCATCTAGATGGTTTTCTCATTTGTGAAGATGATAATAGAGGTTATCAGATGAAGAAGGATTTATATGGTTTGAAGTAAGAACCAAGAGCTTAGTATTCAATGATAGATTAGTTTCTGAAAAATATTAGTTTTTAGTATGGGGGATTTGATTACAATCTATTTGTCAACCATGACAGTAATAAAACGAAAGTAGTGTTGGTATATATTGATGAAATAATCATTAGAGGATCAGATAAAGCATGATGTAGACTATTTTCTGAATTCATGAAAAATGTGTCCAAAATTTCATTGATTGTTGAACTGACATTTTTTCTTTGTCTATATGTGACACAAGGGAAAATTGATAAATTCATTTCTCAATACAAATATGTCAAGGAAGTTTTGGGAAGGTTTGGAATGGATAGTTACAAGGAGATGAAGAATCTAGTGGCTACCTAAATGAAACTATCTTGGGATGATGAAGGAAAAGTGGTCAATGTCATATAATATAGGCAGATCATTGGAAGCCTGTTTTATTTAATAGTGACCCAACCAGATATTGTTTTTTTTATGTGTGAACCTGTATGATATCAAATTAATCCCAATGAAAAAAACATTCTTGAAAAATACTTTGGTATATCAGGGGCACTGCGGATTTCAGTTTGATTTATAATGAAAAATCATAGTCAGAACTATTAGGATATAAAGGTGCAGATTGGGCCAGTTCAACAGATGATAAGAAATCAATGTCAAGAGGTGATTTATATCATTGTAAATTGTGTATTTATTTGATAAGAATGAAACAAGATTGAATTTCATTATGCACCGCAGATGCTAAGTATATTTCATCCACTCAAGTGTGCACACAAATATTGTGGATGAAGTATAATCTTGATGATATGGGAGTTGAAGTAAAGTCTCTGATCTAAATCTATTACAATAATTCAAGTGCTATAAATCTTAGAAAAATTCTAGTCCATTAATCGAGGACAAAGCACATTGAAATAAAATATCATTTTATCATGGAGAAGGTGGAACAAGGTCTTCTGAAGTTGGAATATGTGCCAACAGAAAAACAATTTGTAGATATTATAACAAAGGACTTACCCAAATAATAATTTGAAAGGTATTGATTGGCTCTGGGAGTTCAGTAGACTCCCTACACTTGAAGAGTGTGGATGTGTACCCCCTCTCCTTGAGGTATGGTATGTTTTTTCCTGATGTGATAATTTTGATTTTTTTACCCCATTACAGACCTCAAAGGGATTTTCATCAAGTTCATTAACAAAGGGGGAAAAATTATTCTATTAAATGGGAGAAAATGTCGTAGTTAAGACAAAGGCGGAAGCTGATAGTGGGAGTATCAAGATAGGGGGAGTTGAATCTTTTAGGGGGAGTAGTTACATAGGGGGATTATTAAATCTAACGATGCTTGATGTGATCGATAAAAGGATGTATATCACGATAGATGAGGTTAATGATGAAATAAGAAGAGTGGTGTAAGAATGGAATGAAGTGATTAATTGATGAAAGTTTCATTATACTCTTGTTTCTCATGCTGAGAATGAAACATGTGGTCTTAGAGTATGTGTTGATTAAATCTTTGATCTCTATCTTAATCACAGGAAGTGAATGGTTTGTGGTAGTCACGTGGTAAACGAAAGGATTTTGGTACGTGGAATAGATTTTCATTTTCATAAACAAGGTGGCGATTTCAGAAGTCACAAAGGGTGTTATTTGTGAAAACATGATTGTGATTTTGGTCACTGCGAAGGAAGAGTGCAGTACGCAGACTGAGTAGGATAGAATGGTTTGCGGTAATAGAAGTGGTACATGGTGAATGTAGTACCACATTGAGGATTTGGGTAATCTTGGATTATTTTATTTTTAGGAACTATTTTCCTATATTAGGAGTATTAATCACATAATTACTTAGAGAAATTTTCATAAGAAAAAATATTTTCTCTAGAAATTCAGCTAAGACCGAAGGTGGATTGAAAAAAACGATTTTGTGAAGGTTGAAGTAGGTCATATAAGAGATTTTTTGAAATGGTGTTTGTGGATTACTGAATTCCACAGAGGAGGAGGGTGGTATTTGGAAGAAGCAGTCTGCAGAAGAAGGAATTCCGTAGAAGTGGAAGCGGTATACAAGAGCAGTATACAGGAGCGGTTCCCAAAGTCAGTATGTAAAGGTGGTCAACGACATCAGAAATGGAGGTGTTTTTCAGAAGAGTCGGTCTGTGTAGCATACCTACTATATAGTTCGTGGAATAGGAAAGGTGGTTCTCCTAGGAATCAAGGAATCTTGAAAAATCATTAAAACAATTCGTGAATGAAATTTCCACTAACTAACAGTACAAAAAAAGTGGAGTTCATCTACGGGTGAAAAGGAACTTCAACAAAGCACCCATATACAGTTTAGGATTTATGAATTCAGGAAAATAAATAGACCTATAAGTCCATAAAATTTGTTTGGATCCCTTCTAGGAGTCGTGAGTGAAGGAAGAGGAAGATGGTGATCCTTCCCACCATTAGTGATCCAAAGGAAGAGACATAAGGAGTGAACCTTGGAAATGTAGTGAGAATAACCTAAACCTTGTAAAGGTAGTGAGCCTAGGCATAGAAGATCTATCCCAGATGTTGTAATTAGAAATGAGCTTTAGTGGATTTGGTACATCGACACATCGTCGTTACATACTCCTTCAATGTAGCCCAGTGAGGGTGAACCAAGTAAAAATCGTTGTGTCCTGTGCCTGATTTAATTTTTTTATATATTTTAATGGGAGAAAGAGAGAAGTGTGTTTTTTTAACAATAGAACAAGATCTGAAGGGGCAGTAGTTTTAATCTGTCATACCCTAATTCACCCGCCTCTTAGGGTATTTTACCTAGTGGTCCTAATAATGAAACTATAATATGTACAATAATGAGGACATCATCAATTTTTGGTTATAAATGGATGATCTGCTACTAGTTTTTTAGAAAATTAATGAATTCAAGAGGAATAAAGAATTTTATAAGAATATTGAAAAGAAAGATCTTGGTGAAGTAATGAAGATATTTGGTATGAATATTGAGTGAGATAGGAAGACAAAAACTTTTTTAAATGTTATAAGGATAATATCTAGAAGATTGTTTAATGATTCTTTAAGATTAGTTATAAGTTTGTCTCAACTAATATTGTTGGACACTTCAAATTTTCAAAGAAACGAGCCCCATGAATAAAGGATGAATTGAAGGACATGGAGAAAGTACCATTTGAATCAATGTTGGGATGTATCATGTATATCATTGTGTGTTCAATGAACTTGTCCGAGATATCACTGAAATAGTACCCAACCTAGCTCTTCATAAAACTAGAATGGAATTCCTGATCCCCACCAGCTAGCAAAAAATTTCATGGGTATCAACATGCACCTATGGGGATGATTTCACACTCATATAGACATATAAACTAGTAGTGGAAACAACTAAGAATATGCTATGACTAATCAAAGGGTTGGGCATCGATTTCAACCAAATAAGTAGATAAAAACCAAGAAGCAAGCTAAATAAGTCATTATAAAATACACATCCAACCAAGTCAAAATATTTTATCATTAAGTAAAATAAAATTGATGTATATTTAATGGTTATACCATAAAATACTACATGTTGAATTAAATGATAAAATAACCAAAAAATAAAATAGAAAATTTATAGCTCCATAAAAACCTCCACATGACCCATAACCACCCACCACATCCATACCCATCCAACTATAGACCCATCTAACAAATAATGAATGTTATAAATATTGAGAACTAGATAGAAAACATAGATTTTGAAAATACATGTACACATTAGTGTATACATAGGGTGTGATCCAAATATTTCATGTAGGAATCAACTAAAGTTTCTATGTATTTTCATTTATATTATATTAAATAAATTTTAGTTTGAATATTTTTTTTAAAATAGTATTTTCACTTATGTTGGAATAAATAAATCAAATATCTTATTTTAATCCCATTTATTTATATAACCTTAGTGAAAACATTTAAGTAACAAAATAAGATCATTTGGCCTAAATCTAATGTTTTATATCCTAATAAACAAATCAAAACTATCCTTCAAAATTTTATAAAACCATATAAAGTGTACATTTAAATCCATAGGCAAAACCAAACAGTTATTCCCCTTTTCATAAAAAATTTCTCAAATTAGTTTCTTTAAAAAACAACACCTTCCCATTTTAAAACCACACATTCAAAACTATTTATAAATAAGTTTAAAATTAAACAAAAACTATTAAAAAATAAATAAACAAAATAATAACCAAGATATAAATGGTGAAAAATAAAATAAAAGGAAAACAAATCCAATATTCCATGTTATAAAAAATCCAGGTGATACAAACATTATATCAATAATTATACCTTAAATCATCCTTAATATTATCTAATAGTCAAAGGAAAATCATAATGACTCAAATAAAATTATCTAAAATGGTTATTTCAACCTCTATTCTAGACTAAATGATCCAATCAACATCCCATTATTCTTACAGAATTAATCGAGATATATAATTTATCCCATGATCTCTAAGCACATGTGGGCCATACGATCTATCCCAAGAGTGCTTATCTTCTATGGTAAATGACTAATTGGATACATAATCATCATTAAAAGGGTTTATAATCATATATACCTCCTATATAATTACCTAGGACTCCAATTAAATCAATAAATAAAGGTGATAAAGGGAAAAAAATAAATAATTAAATCATAAGAAATAAACCACATCACACCTCCAAAACCCTCTCCTGAAATAACCCCTTTCAAATACATGTATACACATTAATAGTAAAAAATCCCCATGGAGAAATTGTCTATAATAATAATATTATAAAAAATGGATCTTGATCATGGGAAATAAAAATTTCAAATAGGCCATTGAATATAATATGTGAAAGCTAATCCAGTCAACTATTTTTAAAAAAATAACCGTGAAAGAAAACCCTTTAAAATAATTTGGAAACAAAATTCCTTCATAATTACATAAAATATCACGAGTTCACCGTGAAAACTATAAGATCATAAAACAACTCAAATTGACTCAAAGGACCCATTTTTTTAAACTAAATCCCTTTAATAAATAAATATTTCGTTTAAAAATAAAACTAGTGTCATAAACCATTTCAAAACTCCTTTATTCCTTTAACAGATCCACTCAGTCTAATTTACAAACACTTAGAGTGGGAATATCCCATTCCAAGTATAGAAACCATTTAAAAAATATTTAAAACCTCTCATGGATAACTTGTATAGTTATAATTTTCAATGAAAATTGGTTTAAAAATTCATGTATATCATGGAATGTAATATAATGGAACTGTATAAAAATATTTACCTTGATCCAAGTGGAAACAAATAATAATATGTCTAATTAAATAAAAAACACCAAAATAAGTTATATGACAACCTCATTGAGCCATAAACAACCAAAACCCCCTAATTAGAATCTACTCAAACCCTAAAGTCAACCCCCATAATGACTAGGGTTTTTAGGAGATAGAAAAATTAAGGATATGGAGGAGGGGTGAATTAATATGGAAAATACATTGATAGAAAACTTTTAATCGATAGAGAAGGATCCAAGGATTAAGGGTGGAGTAATAGAATAACATTGGAGAATCAGTGTCTTTCCGAAGGTCTAAAATCTTTAGAGAGGGGGGAAAGGGTCCAAAACCCCTAAAAACTCAATTGGGGACAAAGGTAAAAGCACTAAAATATCACATTGGTAGGTCACCTTCATGGAGTAGCCTTTATAGATTAAAAAAGGAACTTTCTACCCAAATACACACTATGTAACAACCTCCCTAGATTATAGCATAGTTTCCATAACTAGAACACCCTCATAACATATCCCTAGAAAGAAGTTTGGATCACCCCAATCGAATAGAACAAAGGGTCCACAAACACTTGAGCTACTATGGCATGGAATCCTATAGTGTGGTGTAGAGCCCCTCTATTAGGCTAAACCACAGGCCCAAATACATGGGCCTTAATGTAATGTACTCTTCCTTCCATATCATAAGGTTTCCAATAAACTTAACTCCATGACACAACCTCAAACTGATGATATGAGCCAACCCCTAACCTAAAATCAATTTACTTTAAAATCCTGACCCTCCTTAGTGAGGCCCCTTCTCTATGGATATTTGTGGTATGGTCCCCTAGGGAAGCAATATTTCCTACAACAAATATAGCCTATAACTCTTTGGAACTTCCCAAATCACCCATAAAACCATGAAAACACACAGAAACATTAACATAACCAAAAATTAATAAATAAAAAAACATGGGGTGTCATATTGTAAACTTTTCTAAACATATCTCATGTAGTGGGAGTGGTGATATAGTATGTGGTGAATTAGGAAATGATAACTGGTAATCCATGAAGTAGGTTATTTCCTGCCTCAATGAAATTGTAGATACTACCTTTTTTTTCATAGAAAATGATTTATTTTTAGGGAATGATTATGTGAACTTTAGAGGTCAATCATATACTTAATTGAGTACCACTTAATATGTGTTCACATTAAATGGAAACATGATAAGTTGGATCTCAAGATATAAATAGGTGATTTCACTCTCCATAATTGAATCAGAGTATATGGAAGTAATGGAAGTAAGAAAAGAAAATAGTATTCTTGAGCCCTTTAATTGAAGAGATCGAAAGAAATTGGTAAGGTAGATACATTAATATGAAATTTAAAGTTAAATATACTTGGATACAAATATAGTACTTCATTTATAGATAAAACACACCAAATTAAAGAACTAATTTATCTTGAATATTATAGAAGATAAAAAACTAGAATTTCAAAATATTTTCAAGGGAAAACATTCAACTGATATGTTCATTAAGAGTTAATTACATGAGAGTTTAAACAAACATTTCTATTTAGTTGGAAATGGATGAATGGATGGAAAAGAGGAGCATTGCAAGTAGTGGAAGTTGAATTTGTTGTATTTTTCCAAAATATTAAGGAGTGTTGTGGGATTTTTTGAAGTAGTAATCAAGTGGCCAATTGTTGGGATTGTGAAGACTCTTCAAGTGAAGAATTCAATAATCTAAAAGGTGAAACTTCCTATCATTCATTGGTTTTATGAAGACAATGAAAGTCAGTATTTCGTAGGTGTAAGGCTCATTCAGATGATATTATAGAAATTCTCATGGAAGGAACCAACTTTCAATGGGTGTATTTTCATGGTAGTTAAGGAAACATAAGATGGAGGTTATAGAATATTTTGAAAAAAAGGATGTACTAGTGTGATTATAAGGGACACAATTTCATCTTTTAGTTTGTGGAAGTTAAACTGCTTGGTGATATAGGAGATTGAAAGTCATCTAGTTCAACAGATGATTCCCCATAGATTTTTGAGGCTGTTGTAACTGATTAACTAGTTGATACACACTATAAAAGGTGGGTGGGAATACATATTGAGGTATTGTGTTATAATTGAGTATAATGATCTATTTAGATACCAATTCATATTTACTATAAAGTTCTTGTACTTTTTGTGAAATAAATGTAGGTGGTACTGTTCCCATAGACATAGGAATCTAAGTCCAAACCATGTAAAACATTTATATAGATTTACATTCTTTTATTTCATTGTTTTATATTTTTTTGAATTATTGTTTGTGGGTATTGGGGGAAGAGACAAAGTGATCTTGACTTAGTGTTGTGAATAGGGTGATTCTATTCTTACAAGTTCTGGAAGACCGAATTCTTGATAATTACATATAGACCCTATTTTTACATTACTCATTTTAGTATCCTAACTTATAGAGGTTGAAATTTGGTGTAGAATTATTGACAGTCTCATCCAGGGAAATATAAAACATAAGGTCGAGAATAGGATTAAATTTATATTTCCACTCAAAAATCCCATCTGTATATTATGAAAATGAATAAATAGAATATATATATATATATATATCCTTACTTGAACCCACCAAGAATTAGAGTATATTTTGGAAGCAACAGTGGAATCTAATTAGAGTATCTTTATGGATACTCAGGAACAAGCTTATATCCCGCTCTCACGAGATGATTTTTTGGCATACCCCAATGAAGAATAAAGGTTAGTGGCATGATTATATCCCTATCCTACCATAGTTTATCAACATATCCCAAAGGTAGTTCAGGAGTTGGATCATATTCTTTCTCCCATCAATTAATGTTGGTGAAATATACTGAAGATGGCATAGGGTCATGATCATATCCTTGATTGTACACATGGATCCCATCAGTATATTTTGGTGGCACCTGAAGAGTAGTGACAGGCCTGTCATAAGGTAGTGTAAAAACTATATTTTTGTTTCAAATATAGACTAATGGTTGATCAGGTTGGTCTCACTTGATGAGGATTATAGATAATAAAATTATAATCCTAATTCATTTTTATGATTTTATAAAAAAAATGAAAACATGAGAAGTATGAGAAATGTATATCTAATAATATAATGTAGATGTATATACATATAGAATAGATATAGTTAGTAAAGATTCGTATTAGTGATAGGTTTTGTTGCTTGAGTTCCATTATTTTTCATTATTTTTGTAAAAATTAAATTTGATAATCCATCCCTTTATACATTCATTTACACCCTCTACTTTTAGTGTAGAGTTTATCATGATTAGGAGATCTCTTTAGCACACCAAATATCACCTCCTACAATAGAAAAGTAAGATAAACACATTGGTCAAGAATGTAATTCCTTCTGTGACCTAGCTTTATTGTATGTCATTTCATCCCTCAAGAACCCTCAAATCCATTATATGAATATTTTACCAAAGAGAATATAGTGGATGATTATTTGGTAGATAATAGAGATGAGTTTGGGAGTCATGTCATAGTGCATGATTAACGAACCTGTACACCTCACTCTCATTATTCTTAAAATGAATAAACAAATTATGTATTAATGAAAAATAATTCAATAATTCAATTAAAATCTCCCAAAAGGTCAATCCTCAGGTCAGTCACTCACCAAAATGAGTCTACTAAATCACGATGGGTGAAAAAAATAGGAAGAGAGAGAGATAGTAGAATAAGAAACACTTAAATTTACAATATACAAATGAGTTACATGGAAAATAAAATCTAAATATATAGAAAAAACCTAAATGATGTTCTACATTTAGTTTTTATCCCTTACTAACTATATAATATCTTTTTCCTAGTCCTTTTATCATATTTTTTTCATCATAAACTTGACCAAATCATATTTAATTTTATAGAAATACCTTAAATTCATTTAGAGTCAATATCAGGTATCATGAATTTCATAAAATCATATGAAGAATGTAGATGGGTCAAATCTAATAATTATATAGAAATAATTTGTTGGGTTCAATTAGATTTCATCAAAATTATATTTTGAAAATTTATTATCATCACGTTTCATAGCGTGAAACATATTATCATGAAGTGAAATTTCAAGTTCTATCCTAAGGCACCATTTTCCATCCCTTTTTCTCCACTCACATTTATGAAAAAATTTATGTCATAAATAAATGGCTAATGATTTAAATTATTTTTTTCTAGCAATTATGGATTTGTTTTTACTTGATTCTTCAATTCAGAGCATCTTACATGGCAATCACTTAGAATACATTATGAGATATCATTTGCATCATAAATTAATCACTATTTTTATTATTTTCTTGTATAATAAAAATAATAATAAATTAATAAATTATTATTAATAATAATCAATTAAATTGAAACCCAATTATTTTATATTAAAATAAGTTTTCACGAAAAGGATTTGTCAATTCTCCTACACTTAGAACATTCAATTACTTAAGCATGTAATCTTAACAACATTACAAAGGAACATCGATCGACCAATATTTAAATTTTATGAGAAACAAAAATAAATGTTTTTCAATGGAAAAAACCTTCATGTGTCACAAAAAATAATTCTTCCAACTCCTCGATCTTGAAATAAAAAAAAATCTAATCATGCATTTTTATTTTCCTCTTTTAAAATAACAATTATCTTTCTTCCTTAAAATTATATTTCCTAACTCATCATTAATGTTAATACCACTTTAAATCTACCAAAAACAAAATTCCTTTCTATCATCAAGAAATGAAATGAAATAAATGTAATGGTGTTGTGCTCATACCTCATGTACATGCCACTTACCAAAGGATTTCATGGAATCTATCATATCCACTATTGATCCTAGATTTTATTTATTATTAATAAGTAAATATGTTTTGATGTATAAATTGGTGATTCTGGGAGAGTTATTATGGACTCACTTATTAAAATTGGATGTTATACTTGAGAAGTTATCTATGTTTTAATTTGATTATTTTCATGTTGATCTTCAATGTAATTCAGGACAAGTGTTGATGGTGAAGACAGATTGTCTACAACATAATTATAATGATTTTTTAAACTAATTTTATTTAGAAAATACATGTTCAAAGGATTTTATACCAATGTTAAGAACATATTGAAGAAGAGTAGAAATTTAAGAAGATAATGAAAATATTTACTTTATTTATAATATAATGATTTATTACAAAAAAAGAAGTTGCGTGAAATAATTAATGAAGTCCATGAGAAAATATTATTATATATATTTTTATAAATAATTTGAGAGTAATGAATTTGAGTAAGTATTGGGATTTTATTCCATACTTATTTTATTACCAAGTAAATGAATAATCCATTAATAAAAATTTATGGGCCAACCACACAAGCCACCACATCCAAATCAAAAGAGTATTTGTGGGAGGTAGGATCAAACATGTGCAAGGGAGATATCCAAAAAGCCTGTGTGAAGGAAAGAGAGTGAGTGAGACATGTATATGCACACATGAGAACACACCGTGGATGTGAAAATGAGAACTAGGCTTCTATATAAGTGTTAATGTGGAGAGACATAACGACTAGAATCAGACCACTTACTCACTTCTAGCCGCATAAAAAAAATTCATTATTAAGAGGAGGTCATCACATGATTGAGTTCAATGTGGGATGAACCCCTTTGGAACCTTTTTTGGACATTTAAATGATATAGAAATGTTTCCACCCATCCGATCCAACATATGTGATCCATCCGATGAAGATGTAGATCATCTTATTCCACCCATGTATGAAGCTTTTATGTACATCGAATGCCTTTCATGTAGTGATCAAGATCAAAAAAAATCAGTTTATGGGATCTTCTGAACCTTGAAAAAACTATGTAAATCACTTAATTATGGATTTTTGAAAATTGTTATAATAGTTTGTGATGATAATAGTTTGTAAATTAAATTTTTATAAGGGAGGACTATTATATATTGTTTTATTTAAAAGACACTATGTGAAAAGATTCCATGAGATCTAGTTGATTTATGGAGAGTGTTATTTTTGAATGAGTGTTAAATCTTGGGAGAGAGATTTGTTTCTATATTGATATATTTGTATCTTGAGATGCATTTATGTAGTATGTAGTGAATTCAATTTGAACTATGGGTTTCAGTATAATAACATGAAAATTGTTTTTTAATACACTTATTATTCGATGAAGAAGGATGTATGTGAGACTAAATGAATAAAGTGAAAATAAATCAAAAAAGGAACATAATTGACATACTAAAGCTGCTATGTGAGGACACAATTTTTTGTTGCCCTGATTTTTTTGGGTAGGAAATTAATGCCTTGTGAAAAATATAATATGAGGAGGAAAAGATATTTATGGAGAGAGGTTACATGTTTTCAGAATCACATACCAATAAATAGTTAAGAACATTTTAAAGTATTATCACATGTTAATCACATGATCATTATACTATAAATAAATGGTTAACACTCAGGTAATTGTAATCAAGAATATTGGGAGACGTTTTTCATCAATAATGGAGGCTCATATTTTTCTATAGTTCATTTCTAAAAAGAAGGTTTCTGTTTTAGTGAAGGAGGAAATTCTATGTAATAAAGTGATATTCCAAATTTTATTTGGATAGAAATATAGAAAATTAAACTTCTTTATAATTTCATAAATATAGTGCTACATACATTTAACTACTTGAAAAATAAATTAATGGAATTTTGAAGCATCAATACGTAAAGCATTATGAAAGTTAACCAATAGTATACGATAAATTATATATGCTACTATATAATCTTATGATCTTCATTGAATCAATTTAGAATATGATTTTAGTTATATATTGTAAAGATACAAATCTGGTCCCCAAATCCTGAATGATAAGACCATTCATTATATCGAACATGCATAAAGTATGTGAAGTAAAGAATAAATTGATTTGAGATCATGCAAGATTAGTCTTGCATAAGATATTGAAGAACTCATGTGCACTATTTTAACACATTAAGTGAAGAATTTCTTTATTATTAGAAAAAAAATTATATCTTGAGAATTATTGTATTGAGGAAACTTTTCATATAAAGGTGATCATAATCATTTATTTAGCCCGGCAACTCTGATTCATCAGGTGAAAAGGATCTCAAAGTGTACATGAGAAAGCTTGATCTTGTATGGTTATGGAGGAATATAATCTGATTATCCCATAGTTCATCCAACAATGAAGAATATAAAATTTTGGGATATGATAAATACCCTCCTGTGAGGATTTAGGAGTGGAAGGCTAGTGTGGATTCTGTTAACACTTTGTAATGTAGTAAAATGATCTTATTGTGTGATTTAAGAGTAGGGAGGATAGTGTGTATTCTGCTAACACTGTGTGAGGTAGTCCAAATATCCTCCTATATGGATTCGAGATATAAGATACAGTGTGATTTTGTGTCTACCATTTAAATTTATAAAAAGAATATAGTGGTGAATTTATGTTGGGGGAATGACTAACATAGAAAAGAGTATGTCTTTGTACTAGACTATGTAAATCCTTGTGTTCCATTCCTTTGTATTTATAGAATTATTTTAGTTGATTTAGTGTGACACAATAATAGTTGATCAAGTAATTAACCAACCAAAAAAATTTAATTTTAAATAAATAATTTGTAAAAATAGAAATGGATCATTAATTCACCCCTCCTCCTCTCAGTGATCTCACCCAAATCCAGGTACTATTAGTGGTATCAAATCCGAGGTCACCTATGAAAGATCAATCTGAATTATAAGGCTATGTAACATGAATTCATTGAATAATAAGGGTATTCTCAATTTCAATTTTGATAACTAATATGGATGAAAAAATATGATGATATTTTATTTCCTATCACTTGGGGTAGAAGTGAGTGATGGAGTTACAATGGGATTTTCACCCTAAGATGAGAATTAACCTTTCACATTTTTAGATAAGAGCATCTTAGAGATGGATGGAATGGATCAAAATGAAATATTGATGGATTTATAATAAAAAGTTTACACTAAAGTGATGGGTCTCCAAACCACTATAGGAATCTTGGATAAACTGAGAAGTTGTTATGAAGGCAATATTAAAGTCAAATAATCTTAGTTTAAAATCAAGAGAAGTAAATTTAAAGATATAAAATTGGGTGATGATGAATGTTTTTATGAAAACATCACATAAGAAAATGAGATTTTGATTAGAATTAGAGGGGTTTGTTAGATGTTAGATGACTCAAAAAATCTAAAGAAGTTAATGAGAAAATTTATAGATAAGTTTTATCTAAAGGTTTCTACCTTAGAAGACTGAGAATATATATATTTGGATGAATTTCATAATATTCTCATAGTATATGAAATGATAAAAACACCACCTTTTAATAAGAAAAAAATCTGATATGGACTTTGAATCCCTGAGAAGATGTAAATTTATAGTTTAATAAAAACTAGAATGAAGTAATTGTGAGGATGAGGAACCCAAGGAGGATTATAATCAAATGCGGGTCTTGTTTAAAATAATTTGTAACAGAGGTGGAAGAGAAAAAAGAAAATAACCAGTAATGTTATTTAATTACCATGGGTATCAACATTTTTCATATGATTATTTAAAGAATAAATCCAATGTCACAGAGTTTAATTAATAGGAAAAATTCTTCCTGAGAAAATATAAGAAAAGAAGAGGGTGACTGTAATATGGAAAAGAAAAAACAATCAAAGAAAAATAAATTAAATAATATGAGAATTGCAATTTGTGAATATTCATCATCAATTAGTGGGATAGAAGATAAATGACCTTCTAGAAATCAGGTGTGATTTATGTGAAAATCAAAATAAGCTAAAGACACATGTGAAGGTGTATAAGGTAAAGAGAAATCTGATCTAAAATGGTACATAAAAGACAATAAAAAAGATACTCTTGAGAACAACATGAATCTTAATAAGGATAAAACAAAACTGATAAAGTATAATGAATAATTCATCAAAAAAGATGAGATACATCTTAATAAGAAAATGTCGTATATGAATAAAGAATTTTATCTTGAAAGGAAACTAAATTTTCCTAATGAAAACTCACCTGGAAAAAGAAGAACTCAAATATAATGAAAATAAATTCATTGAAGATAATAAATAAATTTTTTTTAAGATAACTGAATATGAAAACATGGTGAATGATTTTTGATGAAATACTTGTTAAGAAATAGATAGAATTATCTAAGAAACAATCTATATGCCTTTCATATGAAAGTGAGTTCAAAATATAAAGGAAGGCTTCATCAAAGCTACAGAGATTAAGGGTGAATCTTATAAGGATGCAAAGAAGAGTATTTTTATAGAAAAGGTTTGTTTCTATACATAATTAATCTTGATATATTTTTTTATTTCTAAAAAATCAGGCTAGAAAGATAAGAATAAATATGGATGGGAAAAAAGAACAAATGAAAAAAGTCTCTCATAATTAGAAAGTGGTCTAACTCAAAGTTTATTATTAAGAATAAAAAAAGATCTATGAAAATATAGTAACAAAAATCATCACGTAAGAACTATTATCAGTGTGGAAGATAAACGGTTAGAAGATACTACTATTTTTTTGAGTGTTTGTTCATAAAATTATTCATGACGGTATAATATTGAATTAATAAGAATGATACAAGAATCAAGAGGTAGAAATATAAAATAGATGAGATCATATTATTATAAATATAGGTATGTGACCAAGAGACATCATCTAAAATTTCTACACAAAATTGATTTGAATGTTTAGTTAGCTGGCCTCACCAACTAGTCAAGGATAAAAAAATAGTGAAAGATCATAAAAATTATAAGGAAAAAAGGAAAGAAAGTAGTTAAAATTTAGGAAGTTATATTTGATGAGAATTCAAATAAAATAGATTACTTGAAAAGTCTTAAGTGTGAAATGTGTGAACAAATTGGTCATGACACAAAACATTGTGTGAAAATTCTACTATCCCAGAAGAAATCATAAAGAATATATGGAAAGCACAAATAAATTCCTATAGTAATGAAGTGGAAAATAACTCCACATCAAAATTGTCAAATGATTATGAAAAATCAATCAAAATTTCTTGGAGAACTAAGAAAGAATACTCATCCAAATCCGAGTCTAAGAAGAAGAAGTCCAAACTGAGAGGAATCTCTTAGTCTGAATGTTATTCCATACAGACCAAAAGGTTCATCCTTATTTATTTATACATATATGATTTTTTTAATATCATATAACTATGATATGGATTGTTCCATTAAAGGGGTTAATTTATTATATGAAGTTATTAAATATTCACTATATAATTAATGTGTGACTTTTGAAAATCATTATAAAATTAGAAGATAGGGTATGATAATCACTCCCAAATCCATATTCTAAATTAATTGATGAACATTATAAATGGGGAATTGCTGTTTTAATAAGTAGGTGGATCTATATCTTTTTCACGTAAAATTTATGATATGTTTGTTGAAGAATGTGTAGAATTTTCAATTTCATTGATCAATTTGGAATTTTTAATCCATAAAATAATAATTGAGAAGTTTTGGGAATGATTTCAAATGCCTGCTAGTTTATGGACAACAAAGAAAAATTGGTTATATTTCTCTTGATTTATATGCCAGATTTTCCTAGGTAGACTTATAGTTTATTAACTAATGGATTTTTTTCTAAGAGAACCACGTGATATCATTCCTCTCTCAGATGTTTTAAGAAATATTCATAAAAGGCCAGAAAACATGTCTTGAGAAGAAATATGAAAATATCCACAGATACCGTTTCATTTGATTTCTAATAAGGGATAAAAAAATTCACCACTTATTGACTTCTGATATGTGTTGATATTGAAATCAAAATAGAAGGGGAGATTGTAGATCCTTGAACTCGTTTTTTTCAATAAGTCAATATGTGTTGAAGGATGAAGTGGTGATTCTTGGAGAATTATTAGGAACACACTTGATGTAATTATATTTCATGATTGGGAAATTATCCATGATTAATTGTGAGGATTATCATACTGATATTCAAAATAATTAAAGAAAAAATTTGATGGTAAAGAAATATTTTCTTCAATTTAAATATGATGATTGATTGAGCTAGTATCAAATGGAAATGTCATCTATTAAGGAGTTTTCACAATTTTTACAACATAATTAAGAATAATAGAAATTGAAAAGACCATGAAAATATTTATTTTAATGAGAATTTGAATATTTCTAAGAAGAAATAAAATAATTGTGTGAAACAATTAATAAAGGACATGGAGAAATATAGTTATATATTTTCCATGAAGAATTTGAGAGGAATAAATTTTAGTAAGGCTTGTAATTTCATTCCATACATAATATATTTTTATGTACATGAATAATTATTTAATAAACAATTATGGGCTAACCACACAAGTAACCTTAGCCAGCTAAACTAAGTATTTGTAGGAGATAGGCTCAAATACATGAAAGAGATCTAGCTTGGATGCCTATCTAGAGCCAGGTGAGTGAGTGGGTTTTGTGTAGGACCACTTGAGCATGCACCGTGGGTGTATTAACGATAACGTGGTCATGAAGTAGGGGACAAGACATAATAGCTTCAAGCAGACCCCTTATTCATTTATGGACATATAAAGGAAGTAGTTGCCTTATTAATAAAAGTCAAACACATTCTCTTGTTTGATGTGGGTTGGTTCTTATTGTGATATATGTTCATACATTTAAATGATATAAAGATAACATCTCTCATCTGATCCAATTGATGTGAGCCATCTGATCAAGTTGAAAATTGTCAACTTCCTCCCACGTACAAAGCTTCTATGTACGTTGAATGTTTTTTATTCATCGATCATGATCAAATAAAAATAGTTTATGGGATCATCCAAACCATGATAGAATTTTTTTAGTCACATAATTATGAATTTCCACACACTATTATAATAGTTTTTATGAGGATATTACGTGAATGAAATTTTTTTTGGGGGTACTATGATGTGTGGTTGTATTTTGAAGATATTAAGTGAACATAAAACTAGGAGATCTTGTTTCATTTCGGGTTATTTGTGAAAAAGGGTTATAACTTGAGGAAAAAATACGTTTCTATGTGGATGTAGTTTTATCTTGTGATTCATTTAGGTAGTATGCAATGAATTAAGATTATGGTAAGGGTTTTAGTATGAGAACATTTAAATGGGTTTCTGATGCACATCCTATGTGAAGAAGAAGGAAGTATGTGAACCTAAATGAAAAAGTGATGAAAAATAGAAAAAGGCACATAATTATCATAGTTATGATACTATTTGAAGAAGAATAGTTTTCACCATTAAGTTTGTACCAATGAAAAAAATTTCTTGAAAAAAATTCAATATGGGGAGGCAAAGCCATTTACAGAGACATGTGATGTGATTTTTGACATCACATATTATTGAAAAGTTAAAGATATTTTTTAGGACTATAACATGTTAATCACTTGATAATTACCATATAAATACTTTGTTAACAATCAACTAATTAAAATCAAAAAATTTGGGAGAATGTTTTCATCGAGAGTGAATGTTCATATTTTCCTCCTATTGAGCTCTATAATCCTGGTTGCGCTTTTACTAAAGGAGAAAATTCCATTAAGTTAAGTTAAATTATAAATGAAATGAATATGGAATTATATGATAATTACACTTTTTTATAATTTAATAATGTCAGTTCCATGTACATTTATCTACTGGAAATATAATTAAAGGCATTGTAAATATTTAGTATGTGAAGCATCAAGAAAGTGAACCAAAAGTACACGATAAATCATATATGGATTATTGTATTCATATGATGTGCATTGTAAAAACTTCACATATTATTTGAGGTATATACTAGAATGATACAAATCAAATTCATAGAACACTAATGAGAAGACCATGTATTGTATCACACATGCATGAAGATTGAGAAGTCAATAAAAATGGTTTTCAGATCATGCATGATTAATCTTGCATAAAATATTGAAGAATTCATGTGAAATATTTTCACACATTATTTGATGTTGGGTATTCATTAGCATAAGAAGAATTATATCTAGAGTAGTATTTTCATAAGGAAACTGATCTTATGTAAGTGATTAGATTCATTGGGAAAGACCAAAAAGTTTGTTTCATCATGTTTACAGGATCTCGAAGTTTACAAAAGAAAAAGTGATCTAGAAATATATTGGAGAAAGATCAGAAGATCATCCTATATTGTATATATATTTTAATAAGGGAATATTATTATTTTCAATATAAATACACTCTTGTGTGGATTTAGGAGTAGAAGACAAGTGTGGATTCTGATAACATTGTGTGATGAATTATAAATATACTTCTTTATGGATTATTGATATAAGAAATAGTGTGATTCTATATCAACAACTGTAATTTCTAAAAATATTAGTGCAGAAAAAATTTGGAGGAAGAACCAACACGGTAAGGAGTGAGTCCATGTACCGAACATTGTAAATCATTGGGTTCTATGCCTTTGTATTTACAACATTAGTTGAGGTGAGGACGATGCACAAAATAGGAGTGGATCAAGTATTTAACCAGCCACATAGGTTGAATTGAAAATAAGTAATTTGAAAATAAGAAAAATGGGTCACTAATTTAGGCCCCCACTCCGTGATATCACACTGATCTCAGAACTACATCCACTGCAAAAAGTATTATTTAAAAATTAACTATGAGGACTTAAAATAAAGGTTCGTATGTATCTTAGAATTAATGTAGGTGGGTAATGAATAAAATAATTCTGAATAATGAGACCTGAATCTGAATTATAATTCATTATATCAAAATATAAGCTTAATTAAATACTCCTACGATAATGAATATGTCATCTCCCAACTCCACAAATCTCAAAGGGGGAAAATATGAGAAAGCATAATGAATGAATCAAAATCCCATACTTTTGTTTTCTTTTTATTCATATTTTTTATTATAAAAAATCTAAAATCCACCTCTAAACCCCATATAATCCTCATATCATCATTATATAAATAATGATTTTTGATCCTCCCAAGACACCACCCATTTTTTTCTTTTTTTCTTTTTTTGTTGTGAACTAGGTGAATAATAATGTAAAATTAATGATAAAATATCATCTGCCAAAATTGTAATAAAACCACTAAAAATGTAACCTCAATTAAGTACCTCACCATCCACCTTAGACAACATCTCCCTCACACTTAGTCTTTTGAATATCATGCAACACACTAAGAGTTGGGTAAGAAATGATATAACAGGAATGAAATTCAGCCCTTTTCTGAACAAGGTCATTCATTCATTATATAGAAAAATGGTATGACTCAATATCAAAGTAGGACTAAGGATAAAAAGATAAATAATTAAACACCTAAATAATATTAAATGTTACTATGTTCAATCCTCGCATTGAAAAGATGAAAATCATGTTCTAGAAGAAAAAATGACCGAGTATACCAAGAAATATACTATAGAAAGAATGGTAAATATTTTTTTATAAATCCTTTTAGAAATGAGACATAAAATTTGGGACAATTAATCATTTTAGTGAACAAAAATAATAAATATATCTAAATTAATTTTAGAAATTCAAAACATTCTAAATAAAAAAATAATTATATATATAAAAATCCACTCATTTCAAAATATCACAATTTTTAAAATTCATCCCATTATTCTTAACATTAATAATTCATTTTTCATTATCTAATCTAATGATTTCAATAGTAAAATTTAAAACAAGGAATAATGATTACCCAAAGGAAATTTATATCTCCTAGATTGATAATAGAGTAATAGAGTTCAATGTGGGGCATGTAATTTATTTTAAAGATAAAGAAACTTAATAGAAAAATATATGGAGTAAAAAGATATTTAATTTTGAAGTGAACCCCCTTTGTAATGAAGATCTCTTAATCCACCTCTTTTCCACCCGAGGGGCCTCTCTATGCTAAAATCATGGACCTTTAAAATAAATTTACTCATTAAAGTATACTGATCAGGTCATTAAATAAAAAAAATAATTAGGGGGTTGGTTAGTATCCAAATATATTTATAAAAATAATTATTGAAAATAAATTTAAAAACTAAATTCCAAGAAAGAGAATATAATAAAAGAAATATAAGTCTTATTTTGACCATATAAGTGGGCCTTCAGTTTTTACTTTCTCTAGAATGGTTGTATAAGCTATTATCCATAATCTAATGGTGGGTGGTGTTTCTATAATTTGAACCACCAATACTACTTTATTCAATCTTGCACTTATTAATTTTTGTTGGGGACTCCATGGATAGAGTACACCAAATCCATCCCTATGGAAATGAGATACGACTTTCATAGAGGGGTAAAGATAAAGAATGGTCCCTTCTCTCTTTTAGTATCCCCTTGAAAAACCTATTCTTCATTCTCCAGTTCTTTCATGGGATATGTTTCATTAATTTAATAGTAAAAGGGAAAGTCATAGTATAGTTATATTTGAATAAAATTAAAACATGAGGAATCTATTTCAAAATATTCCCCTTTAATATATGTAAATTGTGTCTCTGATTCCTCATGAAAATACACTTTTATCTCTTTATGTAGTACCTCCAATAAATGTTCAACATGTTTGGGGATCCCTATATCTTACTAAATAGGTGCATATTCTTTTTCTTCACATTCCTCCAAGTAAAAAAAATAGCTTGATGGTTCTGGAAATTCAAGATAATATGTCGTGATACTCATTTTAGTTTTAATAAAATTAGATAATAATGATTTTAAGAAAATTTCATATCCCTAAGTTGGATAATATTCAATCTCTTTTTTAGTTTAATGTTAATAATGGATTATAGTTTCATGAGATAGAGGAAGGTAGTCATGATCCTCCATCTTCTCTTAAAATTCCACCACATGTGCAGTTTCTTCTTCTTCCTGGGATAGACATTGGAACATTGGTTCTAATTATTCTGCTTTAAATACATGGATATCATATTTCATTTAAATATTCACCCATTTACTTCAAATTCTTCTAAATATTATTTATCTACCATATATAAATTTTCCCATGATTCTTAATCATGCCTACATATTTATTTTATTTTTGGATATGGATATTGAGATTTTTTAATAAGATAGTCTTCATGTAATTCCTAAGCATATCCAACTTATTTAGAAGAAATAGAGGGTGTAAGGGGGAGTTTTCTTATGCCTTATCCAATAGTTCTTCATCTTTATACATCATCCTTTGATAGTCATATTTGACCTTAATAATTATGTCCCTCTATTATTATAATGAGAGGCATATATCTTGGCCATTCATCTTATGCTTGGAAAAAATAGTGAGATCATCAATCCTTTTTTTGAGGACCACCTCAACATTTGAAAGTATTTTCCATGAACCAATGAGTTATAAATCCATAAAAAATAATGATTTTTTGCATACACTATTGATAAATATAATTTTTATAAATTTTTCTAGAAAATAGTGAATATTTTGAAAAACATATAATAAAGATAGAATTATTAACTAATTAGATCCTCTGTAATAGTACCATGTTTTTACACACCCATCATAGGGCAGTTAAAAATCTATAATTATTTTACTAGTGCAGACTAGTGGATGAACATGGGAAAATCACTTGAGGATCCTTACATTTGATCAAACACTGGTCAAAATTCAATTTTTTTATGAAAATAATGAAAAATTGGGAAGGATTAAAAATATAAATATAATACATAAATATTGATACATATAAAGACAAAAATAATGTAGTTATAAAATATAGTTCTTGATACTAGGGTTGTTTAATCAGGTTCCTTTATTATTTTTTTATTTTTTTAAATTCAATTTGACAATCCATCACATTATACATGAACTGTTACTCTATACTTTGAGTGTGAAATTTATCATGCCGAGTAGATCTCTAAGACACACCAAATATAACATCCTCTAATATCTAAGTAAGATAAGCACCTCGAATGAGAATGTAATACCATCAATGACCCATTTCCATTATATGTTGTTTCCTCCCTTGAGAACCCTTAACTCTATAGTATGTAGTGTTTAAAAAAGATAATGGATATAATGATTATTTGGTATATAATTGAGATTATTTTGAAAGTCTTTTTTGGTGGATGATCACTATACCCATGCACTTATCTATCATTCTCAAAAAAAATAGAATTAAAAAATTAATAATTAAAGGGAAATAATTCAAGAAAATTGTGAAAACATCCCCTAAGGCCAAGTGTTATATCAATCACTTACCATAGTGAGTGTGATAGATCAATATGGAACAGAAAATAGGGATAAATATAGATATATAAATTGGAAGAAGAAGCACTTAAATTAAAAATATAATAACATGTTACCTGGAAAATAAAATCTTAATATATATCAAGAAACTAAATTGTAGGATTCTCCTAGTTCTTCTCCCTTGTCAACCATCTAGTCTTCTTGTACAAATCCTTTTTTCAGGTATTTATAGACATAAACACACCCATATAATATTTAATATTCCATAAATACAACCATTAAATTCCTTTAGAGTCAATCCCATGTTTGATGAAATCCATAAAATTTTAGGTTAAATGTGGATAGGTCAACTCTAAGAATTACTAGGAAATAATGTTTGAGGTCTGATTAATTTCTGTCAATATAAAATTCTAGAAATTTCCCATCATCATGTGTTTTGGTGTGACACATGTTGTCACACTATGAAATTATAGGTTCTCTCCCAAGGCTCCATTTTCCATACCTTATTTTCCCCATCTCACATGTCAGATAAATTTCAGATAATGAATATTTTATTCATGACACAAATTGTTTTGTTTTACAATAATTTTGGCTCTATTTCCACTTGATTCATCAATTCTGACCATTAAATGTTTTCATTCACTTATCTCATGTCACAGGACATCGTTTACATCATGAATTCATCATTATTTTTCTCATTTTAAATCATTTGTTTTATCCTACAATATATTAACAAAACATTAAAAATACTACTATGAATAATAAATTAAATTTAAAAAAAAATCAATTTATTTTAAAATAAGTATTCGTGAAATAGTTCTTTCTAGAATGTTTATATCCCATCACCCATGCATAAGGATCAACGATATGTTCCAATTTGAAGAAAGGAGTTGCAAGATAACCCTAATTTAATCAATAAAATATATCAGTATATTATGTATGAATCATAGAATCATGCTTATATTCTTTCCCCTTTTAGATCAAGGAATATTTTTGGTATACTCCATAAAAAACATAGGAATAAGTTATTATTTCAATCATGGACTATCATGTTTGCTAGTATATTTTGGAAACAACTGATGGATCTCTTAAACTTATCCTAATAGTAGTGGAAATATATACACATATCCCTTATCATACCTATAAATTCTATTGGTATATTCTAATAGAAAGTAGAGGAAGTCTCATATTCATTTCTGATCTAAAGAAACCCATCGAAATATTTTGGTGGAAATGAAGAGGCACACCTATATTCCTTCTTGTATCCATAAAGATCATCATATAAACTAATGAAATATATGGAGTCACTTAGGAGGACACACAACCATGAGTATTATTTCCTACACTATGTAACCCCAATCACGGTCAAGGTTCCAACCCCAGTTTCCATATAGAGGACTTATAGAAGTGGGTATCTCTAAGGGAAATCTATATTTATAAGGTAGGCATATATTCCTACCCCCATCAATGCATATATACTTGAGTATATTTAGAATAATTTTATAGAGGATATAAAATCTACTAGTTCTTCAATAATAGGAGAAGGAAACAATGGATGTGGAGATCCTTCGTATAGTATCATGATTAGTAACTCTAGAGGTCCCCTTCAGAGTACCCACCACTAATGTCCTCCCCAAGGCAGTATGATGACTAACCATAGAGGTCATCACTATTTATGAATCCATGAAGTTCCTCCCCATATCATAAAGTAAAAAAATAAATAATACCCTTTCTAACACATTAGCAACTGGTATCTGTGGAGGTCCTCCATATGCGAACAAACTCAGAAACCATTGTTGTCCCCCCGAAGTTATATATTTCATAACTCCTCCATATGAAAAAGTAATAAAAAATGAAGATCCTCCCTATTGTACTCATTGGGAAGGTTATCACGACAATGATTATTATTCTTAACATGAGGGTCCTACTCATGTCAGAATGACTATGAATTTTCCCTTATAGTAAGAGGCACTGAAAAAACTGATTCAAGATACCCTTACTACCCAATCATTGACTGATGGAATCTTATCCAAGTCAAAATATTATTAGAGGTGATGGTTAAACAATGCACCTCCCTTAGACCACTTTCCCTCTAATGCAACTGAGGAAATTATAAATGATCCCTATACTTTGTAAAAATAAGTGGAGTGCTGAATTTTTTAGTCAGAACTATTCTAGGAACCCCTCAAAGAGGATGAGGTTAATTCCATGGTGATGTGGGAATACTTTGTCAAGGAATCAAATTCCAATTATGTTAAGTAACATTTCTGTTTCCCACTAGGATATTCCCAGTGCACTGGAAGATGAGTAGAGACCATATAGTCATTACTATTAATGGGAGACTCTATAACATCTCAATAAAAAATCTATATCGTAAAATTAGTATGCTATCCACCTTTTGACGTTAAGAAAATTCTAATACCATATCAATTTATTTACCATTTTTTTGGGAATAGAAACTATGTAAGTGAAATAGAACTTTTTACTATAATGAGACTACCTTATTAGCATAAATATCTCTACCATATATTATGGATACCCTTCCCAATGTGCACATCAGAGGTAGTGGAGAATTTATTTCCCTTTACTTCATCCCAATTTCCATCCATCAAGGATCATCTAGGAAGGTAATATGTAATTTTATCAATTAAAGTAGGGATTATAACCTAATTATAAATATATTGGCCAATTCTTCTAATAAAATTCCTCCATTCCTAGAGACCAAAAATTTCATACCTGGTGAGAGTGAGGCATTGATATAATCATTCACCATGATATTAAGAATGTGAAACATGTCTTTCACTTGAGAAAAATAGAGCCTTTAACCCTAGATAAACCATTTGTGTAAATTAATTCTTAGATTGATAATGTGCAACATCTCACTCATGTATGTATAGTGGACAAAAAATCTGAGATGGTCATGATAGAAGCTGCCTAAAAATGTTAAAATTGAAAACAAAAACCCAAAGGGTTGGGGGATTTTTTACCATTACCACCACCAAACCTAGGATCATCAAGTCCATATTATATCAATGATGTGATAGTTTCAAAAACAATTAAACCCTATACCATGAGGATTGGGGAATTATTATGTAGTCATCCGCAATGGAAAAACATCTTTTCTAAATAGGGATTGACTTTGTAGTTTTCACCATCAAATATTCTTCCACTACATGATCCATCATTCTCATTGGGGTACAATCAGTGAAAGTTGTCAAAGACTCCATCAAGATAATCCTCCATAAATTACTTATAAAGGAACATCAAGTATAGAATGTTAATCTTTTAAAGGGGCATAATTCAAAAGGGTTCTCCAATAAGGAAAATATAATGGAATATTATACTTCTTCACTCGATGGGTATTTATAGGGTAAAAAAATACACATACTACACTGAGGATGATAAGTATATAATTCTTACTATTTTATTTTTATCAGTAAATTTACTAAGAATAAACCTCATGGGTTATATAAATCATATTACTAATGTAAAATAATTTGATGAGTAATAATTTTTTTGAAATGTGGTTCCAACCAAAATACTTGAAGAAAGTTTGAAAACCCACCATCAAAGGATGTCCCATGATCAGGGAGCTGCTCTAAATATTCAATTTATACATAAATTGAGAACATGAACCAATGATTAAGTTAAGTGTGTGGATACATATATATCCCACTCACCACCCAAAGAATTTAAACCCCATTCTATCAAGGAGATTCTAGATCAATATGAAATTGAGTTGCAAAATTTGATATGACTCATTATTCAATTACCTAGAGGTAATATTTTAGTATGAGTACAAGTCCCCAATAGAGAAAAAATTTTATTCTCCCCGAAAAATCTAATGAGAGTGATCTAATCGGAGAATAAGAGTATATTCTAACCATTTTACTATCTCTAGTTCAAAATAACTGATTTATCTAAACACTATGGCCGAAGATTATCAACATATTTCTCCACTTGGGCATCTATGTCAAGTGATATACCATAGAATGAATCAAACAATATTTCAATAGAAAGCCGAAAAAATTTTGACCATATCAAGCCCTGGTCACTACCTATACCATGGAATCATCCTCGATAACAGTTATACCAAATATCTTTAACTCCATCGAGCCCCTTTTCATTTGAATGAATTCCAAATAAGGGAGATGCACACCAGTGTAGTCAGAGAGGAATCCCCATCAATAATTTGTAGACTTAAATACTCCAGCACCTTATATATAATATCCCCCATTCTAGTATTCAAAGTATTGAGAGATATTTAGAACCACATCATGTATATCACATCTTAATATATCCCATGAAGAGAATACTAGGGTATTAAGATGCACAAAAACACAGGTGCTTCATTTAGACATTGGGAGGACTAAAATTATTATGGTATAACAGCATAATAGAAAGATCAATTATCAATTTGGAAGATAGAATGTAATTACTATATAAATTTTTCTTGGAATTGAATAACATGGAGATCCTTGATCTCTCAAACTGTAAGAAGCATGAAAATGAGATTGATGTAGATTTTATTTCCAGGTGGAACAACATGACCTATAACTTGAATATGTGCATGAGATGTTTTTTGTGATCTATATAGAAAATATCATTGAATAGTTATAGGAAACACTAATCCCTTTGAAACATCCCAATGGATTTTTGAGTTTGCAGAAATTTAATATTTTATTGAAAATTAGATTTGATAATCCAAGGCCTAATCTCACTTGATACAGGAAGCTCAAGGGAAGAAACTTGGAAGTAAAGAGACTATGATTGTCCTACTTAAACCATATTCAATGGTATATCTTGATCCCAAGACCACAAAATAGAACACTATTCCTCCCATTAAACAATAACAATATTAAAAACACCCTATCCAGGATGGTAAGAAGGAGTTGATTCATCCTGAGTTTGTAGAAAAAAATAATAATGTTTATTATTTTTAAATAGAGAAGGTTCTAGGGTATTTTATCACATACATAGATAAAAAACTACTAAAATTTCCAAATATCAATAAACCCAATGAATTAAATGTAAATGATAATCTATACTACTACCCCTCCTATTGAATACAGGGACACACTATTAAATAATTATTTATCTTCAATGGTTGACTTAGGATAGTTCATGTTGGGAAAACCTCCAACATAGGTGGCATCAATTTATACAACTCCACCAAAGGAATAAAAAAGTTTCATAATTCCATAGATAGAAATATATGTATATTTGATTACTGGATAACTATAAAATTAGTCATCCATATACACACTCAAACTTAGGGTTTAATTGGACAATCTAGTTGTGATCCTAATTCACTATCAAAACCATATGGGGAATCCTCATCTTAAAAATATTATAGGAGATTATGAAAAAGGAATAAATAGAATAGTTAAATAAATAAATTTACCTTACTAATACCTAATTCATTGTATAACCACTCAGACTTCTTACCTCTATCATGGGGAAAATTTCTGCCAACCCATGAAATGAGATAATGGTAACTGCCCCTCAAAACAAGATCCTTATCATATTTAGAGTCATAATATGGCAGAGTAAATTTCATCCTCAATGAAAAAACCATAATTGATTACAAAGACACATATAAACTTGAAATATACATCCATAATATAGTAGGATAAGATAAAGGTGAAGGAGGCCAAGGAAATTAAGTCCAGTGATAGTTCAATATCTTGTATATAATTTAAATAATAAATTCAATGATTTTATTTATTAAATTAATTATTTTTATTTATTTATGTTGATTTTAATATAATTATTAATGGAAATTATTTTGTGACAGGTTGTGAAGAATAATGTGGAAAATAATAAATCTATAATATTTTAAATTTTATATTGTTTTTAGAAATACAACTTATCAAATAAGACTAAAGTGTTGGCCAAAACAACTAACTATCATGCTTCAATAGCCAAGCCAACTTAATGGTAGCTAATAATTATCAACTATAGGACTGCATGGGGGTGAGATAATGGAGTATATTTGTGTGATTAATACATGGTAGTATCCATCTTGGAATGTGAGAGCAAGAGGAGAACCCAACATAGGGTGGAACTGGGAATGAGGAAAACTTCGGGGAAGAATAAAAAGAGTTAGTTGCTAGGTATTTTCAATTTTAAGCTAATAAATCAGAGTCTTACCCATAAAAACCTATATTTAGGATAGAGTTTAACTCAGCTAACTATGAACATAAATAAAAATGCATGTTGGGGTCACAAAATTACAAGATTTGGACTTTATTCTTCGTACTACTAGGGTTCAACCAAGATTGTGTCACACCTACGATTTCTAGGTCACAAACTACCATGTGTGAACTTGATAAGCTCACGTACAGGATCTATAGTCCTCTGTAAAGTAAGGAATATCTATTCATATATAGTTTAAGCTCGCTAAAGAATATATGAAACCATAACCACAGTAGAATAACTAATCAATATTGAGATCAAATACGCTTACCATAGTAAAGATTGTGTTGCCTATATGGGATCTTAATGATGCAATATATGATTGATGTCACCATGGAGGATCATTGAACTTTTAAGATGAAATATGTAATGATCAATGGTATTGTTCATGGATGGGGTACTTAAGAATATAATCATTATTGACAAAGTATACTACATATGAAGGGTTCATGTTTCATCCAAGAAGATTTTTCCATGAAACATTCATGAGGGGAATATGATAAGTTTTTCAAATTCATCCTAAGAAGTGCATGATATTAATTGATGTTTCAAAGAGTAAAATGAATTTACAATATTTGATGAATTCTTCATGTCACACCTAGTTGGTATCATGGAATGGCTATTTATATTTGAAGAGAAGGATATCATGGGATCATGTTCACACTATGTAGGTTTCTATTTTTATTACACTGGTTCATAAAGGGATAAAAACAATTGAAAGGGTTTTTTATATTATGACTTGAATAAAAACTATTTTAGTGATAGGTTTGGTCTGTAGTTTTTGAAACTTATATCTCTGATATATTTATGGTGATTTCATTATTATTAACTATATGAGATCCATGCATGACTTTGAGATATATTCAAGAAGGTAATTCAATCCATTGGGGTGTATGTATACAAATAAATACATAAGTACAACCCTTCTGTTGAGGGGGAGCGGACTTGCATGAGTGCATTATTGTTATTTTCTATTTTGGTTAATATTTCCACCTATTTTTGGTTTTTATTTTCTACTTTTCTTCACTCCTCATGCCTATCATGATGGAGTGAATTTTTGTGTACCAATAATCATTTGAATGAGAATATTAAATATTTCTTTATATTTTATGTTTAATTCATATTGAATTTTTTATTTAATGTACTTCTTCAAAATGTCTTCTATGTTATTTTATTAATGATCATTGTGTGTGTTGAGTGATGGAGTTATATTTTAATGTCTTTATTAGGAATTAGGCCTTCACCATAGATATTTGGTGGGTTGGGTTTTGTAATTAAATAGGTTTATAGGTTATTATTCTCTCCAATAAACCAAATTATTTTAAAAATAGAAAATTGGTTTCAATTTGAAAGAGATAGATAGTGATCACCTTGACCCAGGGGATTACATAGACTAATTTATAATGACTTCTTATCTAAATAATCATATTTATACATCCCTAGTGCATGAACCTGATTATCTATTCATGGTGAAATTTTTTGTTTCCTCCCCATTCTTCCAGAATTCAATTAAAAATAGTTTTAAATTTACATAAAGACATAGACTATGTGTTTTAAATATTAAATTGAATTTTGTATCTCTCCCTTATCTCTATGGGTTTGATCGTGAGACTTTAATAACTTGTAATACCTAATTTTAGTTGTAGTGTTTTTATTTTTTATGATTTATAAATTATAAACTACATCAACAATAGTGGAATTAATAATTCGTCAAGGGTAACCATGTTTTTGGAACTATTTATATGGACTTGGTGTAGGAGATACATTGATTTAATAGTTTATAAATTTCATTTCCCTCTCTCTCACTTTCTATTTTTTGATTTTATCTTAAGTTGTTATTTTTTCATTTTACCCAATTTTTTTTGTAGTTATGGTAGGGTATGACTAAAAATTAAATGAGATCTACTATTTTAATTTTCAAGTAATTGATCTATCATATAAAACTGATTAACATTAGAAGAAAATTCCAATAATTCAATTAGGAATAAGCCGATAATCATACCTAAGTGATAATAAGTCACTTCTTTACGGATTGTAATATGTTTTTAATGAGGCATGCCAAGTACTAGAGAGAAGGAAATGGGTGGATGGAGAATCAAGGGTTTCCTATAAGGTGAAAGGATTCAATGAAGCATGACATGAATATAAGTTTAAAAGTGTTTCTATTTTTGAGGCTAAATATGAAGTAATCTATAATTATATAAATGAATCTAAAAATTCTTGGGGAGACTCCCTCACGACTTATATCCCACAAGAATTTAAAGATGAACTAGCCTCAAAAGTAGAAAAATAAGAGGAGTAGGAGGAGATTATGGATTTTGTAGTAAATGAGATACTTAAAGAATTGTAAGTGTAACAAGAAGAAGAATTCAAGGAGTATTTTTAAATTTGAGCTACCCAAGAACAAATTATCTAATCTTTAAAAATTTATAGATTTTTTATTTCTACATATAAAAATGGGAAGAAGATTTCATTAAGGAGGGGAATAATATGTACCATGAGATAGTTTCAAATTAAAACATGGATCAATCAATACTTGTTAACATTATTCCATACAACCATTCTATGATGAACATGAATAGTTCTTCTTCGGGGGCATTTTGGTGTTTCTTACAATGCAGATGATGTTTGCTTGTTTTTTTGAGGCAGTGTGTCTCGATCATCTTGTTTGTTTCTCTGGTGGACGGTTTGATGGTATTGACTGTGCTTCGGTGACGATGATGGCAGATTACTACCGTAGTTCTACTGTGAATGGCTGCGCGTGGTGAAGGACCAAGGATCGATGGCTGGTGTGCGGACTGATGCACAGACAGAGGTGTGGTACGATGCTAGGTGCGTGGCTCGAGGGCCTGTATTGTTGTTTTTTGGTTTGGGTGGTTTGAATTTTATGTTTGAATTGAAGGTTTTGAAGTAGTGATGTGGAAGTGATAAAGTTTTTAATGGGTACCGGCACCCCTTAAACTGGCTTTTAGAAAATGAAAAAATGATTAGTGTGATGAACAAGTATAGTCTATCTTAAAGACCATAAAAAAGTGCGCATTAGGAGGAACCATGATATTTTCAAAATATTTTATATGACATTAGAATTTATTTTTAGGATTATTTTAGGAATTTATTTTTTTGGATTTTTTCATCCCTTGTATTATTTTTAGATTAATTGAAAATATACCTTATTATTTAACTTTTTTATATTTTTACGGTTCTTGATGATGCTAGGAACAAAAAAAGGATAATAAGAAGAGTGGTTTATGAGAAAAGGGGAGTGTTTAATTTTATTATTTTATCTATTTTCACTACCCTATATTTTATTCACATATTATGTTTGGGTTTAAAAATAAAATGAATCCCCCATATAAATTTATTTTATTTATTTTTTATCTGGGAGAAAAGAATCAATTTATACACTTATCAAGCCATGTTTTAAAAATCTATTTAAATAAGATTAAACGAGTAAAATGGGGTATGAATTATTAGAGATGAGAAAAATGTAATGTATATATGGAATTATTATTTATATAAACTAGTTGATTTTGTAAATGAAACTCTCTTTATATTTGATATTCTTTTTTTTCAAATTTATGTTGATCAATTTATTATCATTTTGTATTCTATGATTGATTGATACTATTCATATTTTCCTATTCCCAAGATATTTTTAAACCAAAAATTTCTATTCTTTCTAATACCATTTTCTTTAGAGACCTAGGACATGTAGACTAGAGAACTTGCATTGCATCTTGTTAAAGTGATGAAAGAAAAATGTCACATTAGCATGATTGAGGAATTTTTTAATATTTGATCCTTTTTTTCATGAGACCTACCCTGGATTATTATAATTATTTTAAGACTATATTATCTAAGAGTAACTTTATTAGAAAGATCTATATTACATGTATATTTCATCATTACTTCCCCACTATAGGTATTTTTCATGATATTCACAGGAATAAATGTTGCATAAAGGTTTTACATGGTGGAAGGTGATGTGTTTCATTAAGGAATTGATTTATTTTTTATGGGGTATAGGGAAAGGTTAATGATATATTTTTTGAATTATATTGGTTACCCACAAAAAAATAAAAAAAGGAAAAGGAAAAAATATATTTTTTTAAACGGTTATGTCTTGGGTAGATTAAACAATTCTAACTCAACCTATAATCATAATAAAAATATTATAATTAGTCTCATGAAGATATCAAATAAGGGTTGGGTGGCAAGCATATAATTTCTTCTAGGTGAATCCTTTATAAAATCAATTAGAAAAAAGAGATAGGTAATCTTTTTTTGTTATACTTATTGTGTGTGAGCCTTGATTTGAGTTAGGGAGTGTGGGTCATTTTATTTAACTGGATATATTTTTCATTGATATTTTCTATTATTAATATTGTAAATTTCTTTATTACTAACCTCCTATTTGAGATTTATTTATTTTTAAATTAATAAATTACTAACCCAAAAAGTTGGACTCATTTGATCTTCTTTTTTTCAAGTACACTTTATTTTTTTGATATTTGTTTTTATAGGGTGTAGGTTTATGATGTTTTTTAAGCCTATGTCCAGTATAAATATACTTAAGGTATGAGCACAAATATAACAAAATTTGTACCTAGAGTGATGATAAAAAATATTCAATGTGTGGTAGATAACAATTACCTTTCATAGTAGTAATGAATTGAAAAATATGAATAGAGGATATTAAAGGATTTATCATATAAAAATTTTGGATAGTAAAATTGTAACACTTGAGATTTAGTTATAGTAATTAATCATTTATTTAAAAAAGAATAAGATAATAATGGAGATAAATTATTTCAGGATTATGACTAATATCAGAATATCTAGATTTTATTTATTTTATTTAATTATGTGATTTTCATTTTTAAATTCTTCATGTCAAAATTATCTTAGGATGAATTTTTAAGATTCTATAGAAATATTTTATTTTTGACTGAAAACTGAAAAATGATGATTTTACAAAAACTACCACTTTTATGACATTATAATGATATAAGAATAACATGAAATATTATGAAACCTATTTTAAATTCCAAATATATATTAAATAATTAATCTAATTCATATAAAAAATATAATTCTGAACCTATAAATCTAATATTTTTATAAATCTATGTAATGCTATTTTTCATACAAAAAATGTTTTTAGAATTTCTCTCTTAATAAATTATTTATAAAGTTTCACTCACATTTTGTTTTCTTTTAAAGATAATTATGTCATATTTTATTTAATATAATCAAATTAATTTCAATGGAATGAAAATTATACATTATATTTTTGTAAATCATTTTTTTGATTAGAACATACATTAAAATAGTTTTCATTGCATTTTTTGAACATATATTAAAAGTAATTTTTATGAATTTTGGAAATTTTTTGTTTAAATGTATTATATATTTTCAATTATAATAAGTAGTATGAGTTAATAAGTTTAACTTAATTTTTTTTCATAATTAATACTAACCATGATAAATATTTATCACTTTAGTTAGGTGTAAAATAAGTTAAAATGGTTAAAATAAAGAAGACATGAATTGGTGATGGAGAGCGAGAGAAACCTCTCAGTTCCACTCGATGATGGAATACTTTGAGTATGATAATTGGTTTTGTGATCATGGAATCCTTTAATCTGGAATGGGAGAGGTCCCTCACTCCTCCTCAAAGGGATGGCAAGTTGGATTCTGTCCTAAACTCTGCCCGAAAAGTAATTTCATTTTTCTGAGGCCCTAGCTGGACCTAATGCTTTTGAGCTAAGAAAAAAACTTATTATTAAGAATTCATGGGATGGATAAATAATAGTTGATGCAGATCAGGATTCCCTTAATAAATGAATGGATATGTTCACGTTGTCTATTCTAGGTCAAGCATCATACAAGAAAGGTATGAAAACTTGGTCCTTCACGAAGTTGAAAAACAAAATATCCCATTGTTGGGGTTTCTCATGGTGGAGAATAATCCCAACTAGAAAGGGTTTTTCCACGTTATTCAAGATAAATGGGAGGAACTAAATTCCTTATGGAAAGCTAGAAATATCATTCTAAGGACTGACTATTTCAGGATCTCGGATTGGGAGGCCAACTTCAACCCATCAAAGTAGAGACATTATCTAGCATAGGTATGGAAAAGAATTATTAGATTTACATGGGTGCACTGGGACCCAAATATTATTAATGATCTTGCTTTCAAAATTATCACTTCATTGAAAATTTATCAGTTCACCATAAATGGTGACCTTGGTATGTATTCAAGGTTCTTGATGGAAATAAAAATGGAGGCAACTCTTCCTTATCATATTATCTTAGAGAAACATTACCACCAAATAAAGGTCAATTATGAATTTAAGAACCTTCCCAAGTTTTGTGATCAATGTTAAATGGTTGAGAATATATTGAACAATTGTCGAGTATTACTAAAATTGGTTCAACTAGTTCTTACATCAATGGCTTGGAGGAAAGTGTCGTGTAGAAAAAGAAGCAACATAGTGGAAAATGGAAGACACACTGTGTTGGACCTAGAAAAAAAAAGGAAAATCAAGAATGCATGGGACCACAAGCTCATTGTGGGATGTGCTGGATGAGGAAGAGGAATAGAGATCTAAAAAAATTGGGACTTCTGAAACTTAGGATAACAACACTCAGAGCAATCATCCAAAAGAGAAGAATGACGTAACATTTTACTACTTCCTAGATGTTTTTTCAATTGTGCTCTCAATGCAGGCTAAAGATTATTTAATGGAGCTTATCTCAATTGAAATAAATTCCCACTTGTATTTAACCCATTCTGCTTCAGAGGTACTGAAGGAACAAGGAGGACCGGAATCGACTCCTAAATAGAATCAAATTAATAGAATCAGTGTCCAAAATTCTGGATTAAATAAAGACCGGGAAAACATAAATGTGAAGACAAGATGAATTTCTGGAAATCATGAATCGAGGATGGAGACATAGGACTGTTTAGTGGTTTCATTGGAGAATAGAGTCTTGGAAGCTGATAGCTAGATGATGGAACAAACACATGTGTAGACAGACAACCAAATGAAATTTGGGGACCAACAAATATATTCAAAGCATGAGGTCAGTATCTCATCAATTGGGACTGCAAGGAAATATCAATGACTAGAGAACAAAGGAAATGGGGGTCTCTCCCCCAAACCAAAATAACTATGAGGATCCCCTTTAGGAACTATCAAGGTCTAACCAATCCTACAACTGAAGGTTCTATCAGGCTTCTCGTAGGCAGGTACAAACCTAAAATTATACGTATTTATGAACTAAATATAAACTCTTAAAAGCTGAAACCCCTCTTTTGTAGCAAAGGATACTCAATCCTAGGTACCAACAAGGCCACAAAATCCCTATATAAGATCTGGATCCTCATTCATAAATGTGGTAACAACCCATCTATTGTCTTTGATGATAACCATATTCTCACTTTTAGCTTCATAGAGCCTAGAAGGAAAATGTGTTGTTCAATTTTTTACGCATACAAAAACTATATTAACAAGAGGTTATTATGGGACCAAATTAAATTCAAATCAAATACCATAATGGACCCATGAATTATTGACAAGGACTTCAATTCCATCCAACTTTTAGATGAAAATATTGGACCGGTGGTTAATGTTACCTCAATTAACGATTTTAGAGATTGTATTGAGGATGCACGATTGAATAAAGTCAATATTATTGGGGAAAAATTCACTTGGTACAGTAGGCATCTTAATGGAATGTGATCTAGAATAATTGATAGGGATTTTGTTAATGGGGCCTCCATTATTTCTTGTAAATATATTGGTTGTATTAGCTTGTCCATGCATAACTCGGACCACCATCCCATTCTAGTAAGTTGTCTCAATGATGAAAGGAAACTACCAATCCATTTCAGATTTAATAATGTATGGGCCTCTCTTCCATAGTGCTCAAGGATAATTCAGGAAACATGGGGTACTAAGACTTGTAATGAAATTCCTTTTAATGAAAATCTAAGTTCAAAATGATAAAAAAAATTGAACGAATGGAGCAAGAACATGTTTAGCTTAATGGATGTTGAAGTTGATGGCCTGGAATGCTCATTTAAAGATATTCAAGAAGCCAATTCTAGAGGAACATTCTGTGGAGTTATGTCACAAGAGGTCAAGACCTCTTCCAAGATTATAAGCCTCATAAATCATAGATAAAACAATAATAAAATCATCTTTAAAAGTAGGTGGCTCTCTCATGGAGATAGAAACAAAAAATTTATTTAATTCCCTTCAAAGAGTTCGAAGATCTAATAGTCCCCTATCTTTACTCAATGATGAAGATCAAATCTTGGATGAAAGATAAGATATTTCCATTCATATTTCCTCCTTTTACATGGATCTATTTAATGGCACCCCAAAGATTAAAATGCTAAAGGAAAATATCATCCCAAATTTTCTCACATAGGATGAAAATATCTCCCGTACTTTGATGCCAATGGACGTCAAAATCAAAAATGTTGTGTTGGGGATAAAAAAAGGATAGTTCCCCAGGACCATATGGGTTTAAAAATTATTTTTTCAATCCTATAGAGACATTATTTAGAATGAGGTTATCCAGATTGTCAAACATTTCTTCAAGGGTGGGACTTTTCCTTAAAGATTCAATGATCAGTTCATTTCCCTCATCCCAACGGTTGAGAATGAAAGTAAGATAATTCAATTCAGGATGGTTGCTCTAGTTAACACTATTCATAAAGTGATTAAAAAAGTCCTCACAAATATATTTTCTCAATTTTCAGAGAAAATAATTACTTGGAACCAGTTTGGATTTGTTAAAGGAAGAAATATTCATGATTGTTTACTCACTAACTCAGAGTGTGCAGACCTTCTCAGAAAAACTAACCAAGGAGGAAACATTTATTTCAATCTTGATATCAAAAAATCCTTTGACATAATGGACTGAGGCTTTATAGGCAGGGTTATTCATTGTTTTGGATTTAGTATGCCCTTAATTCACTGGGTTATGGTGCTACTTGATTTAGCCTACATCTCTATCCTCATCAATGGCTCACTGGAAGGATACTTCACAAGCTCTAGGGAGTGAGACAGGGGGACCCTCTCTCAGTAATTATCTTTTCCATTGTAGAGGACAACCTAAGTAGACTTATCTTAGACATGGTGAACATAAGTGACTTGAAAACCATCAGAGTAGCCCAATGTATTTCTTCTCTCTCCCACTTATTATTTATTGATGACATTATCATTTTCACCCAGGGAGATAGGAGGAACATCTGTAATATCACAAAGGCTCTCCAATATTATGAAAAAGTATTAGGCCAAACAATTAATTGGTACAAGTCCTTCACTTAATTTGGTAAGAACATTACATCATCAAGAAAGATTTATCACACCAATTAATTTTGAATAAAGGAGGGATAATTACCATTTGTCTACCTGGGTGTTCTTCTGTTCTAGGGAAAACTGTGTATAGTTCACTTTTCAAATAATATGGATTAGATCAGAAGAACTCTATCCTCCTGGAAAGAGAATTCACTCTCAATGGAAGGCCACATCTTCCTTGTCAAGCATGTTGTTATATGAAAACTTGTTTACTCTTTTATGGTTTATCTCTAGTATACCTCTCTCATAAAGAAGTTGAAAACAATGGTGATAAATTTTTTATAGAGTGGAAGTATCATGGAAAAGAGAATCATCACTACCATGTGGAAACAGTGTTGCCTACAATAAAAACATGGGGAATTGGGAATAAAGAACCTAAAGTTCTTCAAAAAAATCCTTGGAGGACAAATTCATATGGAATCTTATCATAAAAAATTCCCCTTACCTAGATTTTCTAAGAAGAAAGTTCACAAAAAGATTTTTATCTGAAAAAATAAGCTATCTTGAGTCCTCGATTTGGTCTAGACTCAAACTAGTTTTCCAAAATATTATCAGACATTCCAATTGGATTGATATAAAGAATTATTCTATGTGATTTTGGTATGAAAATTGGACAAGTAACCCCCTTATTAATAGGGTTATAAATAAATATGTTGGTATTGACCACAATATAACGATCAAGGACCAACTGGAAAACATGGACTCAATTCATGATAACATTGCTTATATTGTTTCCAACTATAATTTCATTAATCGAGAAGATCTAGTTATCTGGTTGGGGTACTAAAATGGTATCCTTGCCTCAAAGAACTTATAAAATAACCTACTTCATGGTGATATTTAGTGGATAGGTGATTGGAACAAAAAATGGATGGCACTATATCGGTACACAATCATCTGGAGGTTGTTGTCGAACAAGCTCCCAGTGGAGGTAAATCATCAAAGAGTTGGTATATATTTCTTCCCTAAATGTTTACTATGAAATCAATATAGAGGGGATGTGGATCATTTGTTAATGAGCAGAAAAATGGCTTCCTCCTTATAGAAGAATGTTTTGCTAATTTTTGAAATCCAATTATAGTTAATAGACTTAGTCCGTTCCATCCTTACAGTAATCCACAACGTAAGCCTTTCAAAGCAGCTCATGGTTCTTCTCTGTGTCGCCTATGCTGAGATGATTCACTATATATGGAGGAGCAGGAACACCACTATCCACAACAGGGTGTGATTCAATGCTGAACTTGCAATGGGGAGCATTTGTGCTATAGTGCAGTTTGCTAATAATCTGCATACTGGAAAATGTATCAACTCGGTTTCTAATCTCTTGATCCTCATATGGAACCAAATTCCAAGAAATTTCCCTACAACTCATGTCACACTGGAAGTTTTTTTGATACCTCCCTTTATAGGATATATAAAATTAAATACTGATGGGGCCTCTAGGGGAATCCCAGGTCTATCAAGTTTTGGTTCAATTTTTAGATACCATAATGAAGATTTTATAGAATACATGTATAGTTCATATGGAAATACCACTACAATGGAAGTGGAGATGATGGGAATGATCATATAAATTGATATCTTTCATAAAAGATCTTTTATATTTATATGGTTATAATGTTATTCGTCCACTGTTTTTCAAGTGATAAGAGGAGGCCAGATGAACATATCATAGAATTGGACCGCAAAATAGGAAAAATGTCTAGAAAGACTTTATCATATGAACTACATTTTCCCTAACTAATTAAGGGAAGCTTATTATAATTCTTATGGGATTTCATATAAAGGGGTCACTGCAGAAGGATGTCTCTACTCAATCACTTTACTCGATGACAAGTTTCTACATTTCATCCGTGACAAATATAAAATACCCTCATTTTGCTTTGTGTAATTTTGTTTTGAATTAATCCAAGGGACTCCATGCCCACTTTTATCAAAAACAATATAAAGGGATAAGTATTAAATATAACATAAAACACTTTAATAATCCTTGTTGGTTGGTTGTATTTTGACATTACCATTATGATCTTTAAATCGATAACAATTTAGATCCACTTGACTTGAGTAAGACATATATTATATAATTAATTTTAAATTATTTACAAGTTTTCCACCAACCTCACTTACAAAAGAGAACCCCCAATCCTATTTCTTCCACACTAATAATAAAACCTCTAGTTTAAAAAAATAATAATATGTTATATAGCGTATACGACAGTCAACATAGATCGTAAATGAACCATGAAATATTATTGTTCAAATATCATTATTATAACCTAGAAATTATATTGGTGGGTATGAATAGGATTAAAAAATATATGAAATATATATAAATTTCCTACTAAATTCAACTGTATTTATTAATTCATAATAAATAATCACTCAATTTTTTTAAAGTTATTTTATATTCAAAAATATGTTTTCTTTAAAAAATTTATTATTACTTTGTGTAAGAAAATATTATAACTATTTTCTGAAACATTTAGTAATTTTATCTGATTTTTTATAATTTTTGAAATCATCATATAAAAATTATATTAAGTTTAGTTTTTGGTATTTTTATGAAATGTTTTATTTTTCAATGAATAGTGAAAATACTACATTTTATTGAAAACTATTTTTAAATTTATAATTTCATTCCATTTTAATTAATTGGAATAACATTTAATAATTAATTTTTCAAATTAAAATTATAGATTATATATCTAACTATATTAATTTAATTCCATATCTGACTCCCTAACCCCAGAAGCCTAGAGTCAATGCCTTACTTTATTACATTGGCATGATTATAAGGAATCACATCTTGAAGGACTGATCTATTTAGTAGTTTTGAAAAAATATATTACATATGTGATACAAATATTATATTGGGAAGTATAAAATAAAACATGATACTTAATAAAATGAAATGAATAACATCCTTGAAAGCTCATTCAAATATTTCTTCTTTATATCCTGGGGAATGGAAACAAAATAACGGTGTGGTTAAATACTCAATAAGGGTATGTACAATTGAATATGTAATGAAAAAATGAGTATAATCAACATGGAAAGGTAAATAAATAAGCACATATTCCATTTATATAACTAGATAAGGAAAATAAATATGGAAAGGTTAGTAATTGAAACACATTAAATTTAATCGATAGACTGAGAATGAACAACATCCATAGATAATATCCAAGAAAACATTTCATGGATAAATAATAACTATGTTTGAATGAAGGTAATTCTTAATTATTAGATGCCATGTTTCCTAAGTACATGGTACCTTTATCGTCCATACCTTTCATAATAATGTTTATAACATATTGGGTGAAAACCCATATGATTGGCCAAGTGATTCATCTCATGAGACTAGCAATGCATCAAGGGGATATATATAACCAGGCTCCACCCATTTCGTACTTATCCCAATAATTTCACTTATATCTAATAATCAATTTACTTTGTGATAAATGTTCTTTATCAAATATCTATATTGGAAAAAAGATATGGATTTACCAATATTTTCCCATTTAATCATATAATTGTCAAGTACACACCATATGTAAAAATTTTATATGGTTTAGAAAATAATCATAACCCTAACATAATATTATGGATATCTAAAAAAATGACATTTCCAATGAAAAATAATCATATAGATTTTATTGGTTTAAGATAATGTTAATAATCATAAAATAAGTGAGGTTGGAAAGATAACATTTACCACTTGGTTATTTTCATGTCAAACCCCCATGGATGAGAAAATTAAAATTGAAACATTTAATTCCATGAAATATTATTTAAATGTAAAATAAACTGAAAATGGGGAAGATATACAACACGTTAAAGTGAATAGGTTCATAATAACAAATAAGTCTCTACGGAATGTAAATTGAGATGAAATCCCTTACCTTATGCTACCTTTTGGTTGAATATTCTTTAACATCCTATATACTGTTTTTTGGAATGTTATTAACACATAAAAAAACCTTATTAATATTTATTATATCAGGTATAATTCTTTTATAACATCTTATTTCCCATTTTTTAATAATATTTCATTAATTATACAGTTTTGGGAGTTAATTTCCTTGTTTTTCAAGTATTTTTTATTTGTAATTTTTTTCATATCATTTAGATAATTATTTAATCATATACAGAATATAAAAAGTGATTTAAATATTATATATATTAATTATATATGTATTTAGATTAATCCATAATGTTTGTATATAGGAAATTAAATACACCATTCATGGAGATGGTAGGTCGTACGTGAACACTACTTAAATTTTCTTATTATATTAAAAGATTGAAAAGTAAATGATAAATATATATCATATAATTACATTATCATATTAATTTTATATCTAAAACTTATTTTAATTAAAATCTTCCTTAATAAATTTCATGTGATGCAAGAAAAATCAAATCACTTTTAGGTGGTGGTAGTCTATACGTCCAAAAATGAAGTTATTGTATTCCAAAAAATAGATAAAGCATCAAGGTATGTGTCATATAAAAATTAAATAAGAATAAATACATCATAAATTTCATATATATCATATATAAACTTTAAATAAATCATTTTTCCCAAATTTTAAATGGGGTAATTGAAAAACGAACAACATCAGTTCGCGAGGAAGTAGTCTGCAGTACACACAAACGATGATAGTGTATCCCATTTGATTAAATTATGTGTATGTGTAGGTCATCAAATTAAGATAAAAATATCAGTATATTGGGATATTTATTTTATTTTATAAAAAATAAATATAAATAATTTAATGGGAAGATAAAAAAATGAAACAAAAGTGATCGTTGAAGAACGTTAGCTATCATTCGGGAAACTCCTTTTGGTTTGCACCGAATGAATTCCATGGTTTTATTTTCCCAAAGATAGGATTATAGAATGAGGTAATGTAATGCCCCAACCCCAGTTACCCAGAGTCGGTGCATTATTACATAACATTGGCATGATCACAAGAAAGATAAAATCTCGAAAGACCGATTAGTTTAGTAGTCTTGGAAACACTAGATATATTCATAAAGTTTTACATTACATAATAAAAATGAAAACTACAACAAAATAGTCTCCATAGTCTACACTATTATCCCCTCATACTATCCCTACAGGTCATTCATAATTTTCTTCTTCACATCCTGGGAAAAATAAAACATAGAAAAGGGGTGATCTCAAATGCCAAGTAAGGATAACAATATAGCGGAAACTTTCATAAATAATAATAAACATTTACGGAAATGTATAACTAAAAAAAGCCTTTTAAACTTGAACTTCAACATAGTATGGCAAAAATAAAATGAAATAATTCCATTTACTTATTCTCATGGATATTCTACTAAATGAATAATCACATGCAATATCAATAACCACTTTCATAATGATGGAATGCATAATGTCAGACTATCATAACTACATAGCCAAGGCCTCGTGCCAAGACTACAAATAATATTTTTCCAAGGCCTTGTTCCAAGACACTAGCTTGTCTCATGAGACCCACCGATGCATCAAGGAGCTATAGCGGGCTCCACCCATCACATATTAAGTCCAATGCATTCCCATATGAAAATGTTTAAACATAACATAAACATTCATATTAAAACTAGCATATAAAATGTAAATACTTCATCCATAAACCATGAATGGTATAAAAATTACACATCCATAGTCAAACATATCACAAAACCTTCAATAAGATATACATGTTTTGTATCATAATAAATCAACTTCAAATAAGCGTAAAATCCATCAAAGGATGTTGACATAGATGAAATCAAAACTCTTTTTAGAGAAATATCTATTTCTATTTTGGAATCATTTAAGAGTCATATATTTATAAAACAAAACATTTTATTTGAAAATATTCTTATAAGCTTGTAATGGAAGCTTCGACGATTTTATAATGGCAGAAAATAGCCGCACCCGCCGTATAAGTTAAAAAAACATTCTTACCTTAATTCTGTCAAAAAGGATAAAAAGCACCTTGTTTGGAAAATGACGGAAATATTCCTTTATAAACCTCTTATAAAAAGTCAAAAAAGGGTATAAATGACTTTAACCCATATTCTAGTAAATATTAAAAATGTTTTCAAATACATTTTTAAGAAACATGGATGTGGATGATAAAGAAGTCCGAGTAGATTATTACGTATAAACAACCTCAGATAATGAAGAGATTGAGAAATAAACCCTTACCTTGTACATTTCGTTGGTTGGGAGTAGGTTAACCTGCTGTATAATGGTGAAATAATTGTTATTAAATTATACAAGAATCATATATATTAATATGATATCATATATGATCTTTTAACATTGCTTTGTTAATAATATTTTAGAATTATCGTTGTTTCGGGTGTTAACTTACTCGTTTTGTTTTATATGTTTTGTTACATAATCCATGTTTTTCATGGATAGGTTTTATATTAATAATATCCAGAATGATATCAAGTCCTTAGATACTATTATTAATCATCAAATGAGAATTATACTTGAATGGATACGATGGAGAATGAATCTCATCGCGTTCATGGAGACGGTAGTCTGTACGTACGCACGAGCGACAATATCATTCTTCTGATATTAAAATAATATATAATTGGATGGTATATCATATATACAGAATAATTATCATGTTATATTTATTATTTACATGCATTACACATCATTATTATACCCATCCAAATAATAATTTATTGAATAACAATTACACCACGACGTGGAGATGGTAAGCCGTACGTATGCACGTATGGTGACATGTTATTCAAAGGATAGATAGAATACTGCATATGGTTGTACCATATTTATAATAACATCACATTATATATAAGATATTGGAGTTATTATTTTATAATGGTAATAACAAAGAAAGAAGAAGTGGAAGAAGAAAGGAACCTGAAAAGGGGCGGTGAAATCGTTACCTCTTCTTCGGGTTCTTCCTTTTGATTTGATCAAAAGGGCTCCTTAGGTTGGATTTCTGATCAAATTAAGGCCTCTAGATTGTAGTTATTGAAGTTGAAAGAGTATTTTGTTAGGGTTTTTCTGAGGCAAAAGGCTTTGAATGTGTGAATTAGTGAGAAGGGGGAGTGCCCTTTTATAAGAGGGGTGAGGGCCACCTTTGGAAAATCTAGAAATACTTTTTTATAATAAATTCATATTCGGTTCCTAATGGCACAAAAGTGGATTATTTAAATATTAAGGTTAGGATAGGTCGAAAAACACTCAACAAATAGTATTTATACAGGTTTGGGTTACTATATTAACCTTATCTTTAAGTATTAACTCTTAGTTAATTGGTTTCACTTTTACAATATCTCTTTGTATTTTTATATTATATGGTTAATAAACTTACTATGTACATCCAAGAGACCCCGAAGTGGTTCATTAATGATACACCTATCATTATATAAGTCTCTTGTCTGAACCTTAGATTTTTAGGAATTTAATATCAATTAATAATATAATATTTTTTTAAAAACTCTTTTTTGTCAATTTTGACACTATTCAATAGTTGATTTTTGTAAATCTCATAACAGAACGATTACTTCCAAAAAAGGTAATTAAAGAATAACTAACATGTCATATTAACCTAAAAATTAATTTAATTCATAAAAAGTCTAAAATTATATTTATTTGGGTATTTATAATATCAATTATTTTAATTTTTCACTATTAAGAAAATTACTTTATCATCATTGTGTCATAAATAAATTAATATATTTAATGTCTAAAAATTATAAATAAAATATAATTATGTAGTAAATCTTTTTATATTTCTAATGAATATTCATTGTTGAAAATTCAACATATATTAACCTATGTAAAAATTGATTTTCTAAAAGATATATGCTTATGTCATTTTTGTATTTATTTTAACTTAATTAAAATAATGTGTCCCTATCACCTACAAGTGGCTCCATGGGGTCCCCAAATCGACCCAAAGATGCCCATGGTCGGAAATATATCCACCAATAAGGTTAGGACACGTTTTAAAGTAATTTAGTATTATTATAATATTATTTGTTAACCCTTATTTACCGGATTTACCCTTTAACCATAGTAAATAAATTATTTACCGAAGTAATTATTCAAAATGTATAAAAATAAAAGATAACTATTTACACAATTTAGACATCCTGATTCCAAATATGGAATCCATTTTTCCAAATTCAAAACACAGAAGTTTCAGAAATTAATTTAAAATTAATTCTCGCTGTCAAAACAAAAAGTGTGTTTTTAAGATATAATAACTATCAAAAGATTGATACTTGTTTATGTTCGGTTTAATTGTGAAATTATGTCCAATGACCAAAATTGTATTAAATGGTAAAAATATATTCTAAATATACTTTAAAACCACTCGAATTTATAATTTATCACTATTAATTATTTTGATTAAAAAAGTTGTTTTTAATTAAAATTTAATAATTTTCACTATTCATCAAAATATTAATGTTATCCGAAAAGTACCAAAATTTCACCTTAGGCTAAATTCGATACTCCGAATCCAAAAATGAAGTCCATTTTGAGAGATATAATTTATAAAATTTTAAAAAGTAGGTATTACTATTCATAACGGCTACTTTGATCGGTTGTGGTGTGTGTTAGAACTCGATGTTGCGTACAACACACATTATTGCATTATTCAAAGGGAAACGTACTGTAGAAGCTTGGGGTGTTACAGTCTACCCTACTTAAAATAATTTCATCGTCAAAATTTCCAGAATAATACCGCATGAAATGACTTGGGTGGTTCTTCATCATAAGTTCCTCGGGTTCCCACATTGCCTCTTCCATCTTATGGTTTCTCCACAAGACCTTTACCAGGAGAGTCGTCCGGTTTCTCAATTCTTGTTCTCTCGTATCAAAAATATTGACAGGCTCTTCGTAATAAGATATATCGGGTTCAAGTTCTAATTCCTCATAGGTGAGTACATGTGTTGGTTCAGGCATGTATTTTCTCAATAGTGATATATGGAACACATCATGAACTTTGGAGAGACTTGGCAGCATTGCCAATCGGTAAGCTACAGCCCCAATTCGTTCTATAATTTCGAAAGGTCCAATGACCCTGGGACTCAATTTACCTTTCTTACCAAAATGTATGACTCCCTTCCATGGAGATACCTTCAGGAAAACATGATCACTGACTTGAAATTCCAAATCCTTCCTTCGATTATCTGCATAGTTCTTCTGCCTACTTTGAGCTGCTTTGATGTGGTTTTGGATTAACTTCACCTTTTCCATCGTTTCCTCCACCAGTTCTGGGCCTACAAGTTTTCTTTCACCAACGTATTCCCAATAGGTTGGTGTGCGACATCTCTTTCCGTATAACGCTTCATATGGTGCCATCTGAATACTCGAATGGAATCTATTGTTATAGGAAAATTCTATCAGAGGTAAATATTGATCCCACATACCCTGAAAGTCAAGTGAGAAGTATCTGAACCTGTCTTCCAAGGTTTGAATAGTTTTTTCTGATTGTCCATATGTTTGAGGGTGGTTGGCAGTACTCAAATGAAGTTCAGTATCCAAGGCTTTTTGAAGACTTTTCCAGAATCTTGAAGTAAAACAGGGGTCACGATCAGAAACAATCGATAGGGGTACTCCATGAAGTCACACAACTTTATTAATATAAAGTCTTGTTAGTCGTTCATGTAGTAAATCTTTTCTTATAGCAAGAAAATATGCTGAATTGGTAAAACGATCAACAATGACCCATATTGCATCGTTCCTTCTAGGAGTCTTTGGTAGCCCCATGACAAAGTCCATCGTTATATTATCCCATTTCCACTCCAGTATAGGAAGAAGATGCATGAATCCTCCAGGCTGTTGCCTTCCAGCTTTCACTTGTTGACAAACCATACATCGTGACACGAAATCGGCAATCTCACTCTTCATGTTGTCCCACCAAAAATGTTCCTTCAAATCTCTATACATTTTGGTCCTCCCAGGGTGTATAGAGAAATTGGAACTATGAGCATCATACAAAAATTCCATTTTTAGATCAGGTATAACGGGAACACAAAGTCTCTTTCCGAATTTCAAAATTCCTTATTCATACACAAAGTATCTCAATATCCCATCATTCACAGCTTTAATCTTCTTTTGAAATTCTTCATCATCGGTCTAAGAACTCTTAATCCTTTCTAGTAAAGATTGTTTAGAAACCATTTGAAAAAACACCGATATTTCACCTTCCATGGTTATTCCCATGTCCATCTTCACTAGATCCATGAAAATTGGATCCCTTTCAATTCTCATATTGTTCAAAACTCCATGATCTTTTCTAGTCAAAGAATCTTCCACCTTGTTTTCCTTCCTTGGGTGGTAGTGTATCATGCAATCATAATCCTAGAGTAATTCAAGCCATCTCCTTTGCCTCATGTTGAGTTCTTTTTGTGAGAAAATATACTTCAAACTCTTGTGATCAGTATAAATCTCACATTTTTCACCATAGAGGTAGTGCCTCCATATCTTCAAAGAAAAAATCACAGCTACTAACTCGAGATCATGAGTAGGATAGTTTTTTTCATGAATTTTCAACTGTCGTGATGCATAGGCAATAACCCTATCATTCTGCATAAGAACACAACCAAGTCCTTTCTTCGATGCATCACTATAAAAAACAAACTCATCACTCCCCGATGGTAGAGTCAATATAGAATAATTGACTAAAATTCTCTTCAGTTCATCGAAACATTATTCACACTCTTTTTTTCAAACAATTTTAACCCCTTTACGTGTGAGCTTCATGAATGGGTTTGCCAATCAGGAAAACTTTTGGGCGAAACATCGATAATAGCCTGCCAACCCAATAAAACTGCGTACCTCAATTATACTCATAGTTGCTAGACATTCTTGGATTGCCATGGTCTTAGAAGGATCAACAGAGATTCCATCTTTAGAGACAATATGTCCAAGAAATGAAATCTCTTAAATCCATAATTCACACTTGCTAAACTTCCCGTATAATTTATGTCTTCTGAGAGTCTTCAGGATAATGCGCAAGTGATTTTCATGATATTCATAACTTTTGGAGTATACCAAGATATCCTTAATAAATAATACCAAAAATTCATCGAGATATTCCTTGAAAACTCTGTTCATATGATCCATGAATACAGAGGGTGCATTAGTCAATCCAAAAGGCATTACTATAAACTCGTAATGCCCGTACCTTGTTCGAAATGCTATCTTCGGAATGTCTCCCTTCTTCACACACAACTGATGGTATCCAGATCGATGGTCAATCTTTGAAAAGTATTGATCTCCATGCAGCTGGTCAAATAAATCATCAATGTGAGGTAGGGGACACTTGTTATTTATTGTTATAGCATTGATCTCCCTGTAGTCGATACATAACCTCATAGATCCATCTTTCTTTTTAACAAAAAGAACAGGGGCTCCCAATGGAGGAACACTAGGGAAAATAAATCCCTTATTACTCAATTCCTCTAGTTATTTATTTAGTTCAAATAATTATATAGTGTTCATTCTATAAGGGGTCTTTGATATAGGTCTTGATCTAAGAATTAAATCAATGGAAAACTCAACTTCTCGTTTGGAGGATGTCCAGGTAAATCTTTCAAAAACACATCTACATATTCTTTCACAATAGGTACATCCTATATTTGAACATTCCTTTCCTCACCCACAGTCTTTTTATTCTCTTCCTCCCCAATAATTGAATTTAGTTGAGCTACTGGGGGTGGATCTAGATAAGAATTAGGTGGTGACGATTCTTCTCTAAAGATAAGGTGTTCCTTATCATCATCATCAAAAATCGTAACCTCCTTCTTCTTACAATAAATCTTCACATCATGGTCTGAAATCCAATCCATGCCGAGGATTATATCGAACTCAATCATAGGAATGACGATGAGATCAGCTGATAAAGAACATTTATGTTCTCTAATGGGGATTGATTCACAAAACATTGTTGCAATGATACTTCCCTTAGGAGTTTTAACAGACAAATCCCTTGCTAAATCAAATTGAAAATATCTAATTTTCTTAAAAAACTAGGAAGATATGAAACAATGCAATGATCCAGAATCAAATAATGCATTTTCTAAACTTGAGGAAACCATTAAATTACCCGCCACCACGTCTTTCGGAGCATCTACCTCCGCAGTAGTGATAGCATAAGCTTGTCCTTGATCCCTTGGCCTTTTCTGAGGTAAGTTCCCATTACGCTTAGGACATTCATTTTCATAATGTCCCATCTCCCTGAAATTGTAGCATTGGACATTTATAGCTTCCTTCATCCCTTTGCAATCACGAGCTTGGTGGCCTTGTTCGCCACACTTGTAACAGACACCCGTTCCATTCAAGCAAGTATCGGGGTGTTTCTTCCCACATTTACCACAAGATTGATATTCAACCTTTCCCTTCTTCCCCTTATTTACATTCCCATGTTGATCAGAAGATCTCTTCTTCTCTTGCTTTGCTTTAAAGTCATAAGACTTAGAGAATTCCTTTTCTGTCTTGATAGCACATGAGACAATGTCTTCGTACGACGAGAAGGATTGTGAGAATAATACTCAATAGAGAAATGGTTTTAACCCATAAAATAAATGATCAATCTTACTTCTTGGGTTACGTATATAATCTCCAACATACCTTGCTATCCTTGTAAATTTAGCCTCATACTTTGCGACATTCTCATTCTCCTTTTGTCTCAAACTCAGAAATTGTATTTCCATAACTGCTCGATGGTCATGAGGAAAGTATTTTTCTAAAAAATAGATCTTTGAACTCCCTCCATTCCATATTTGATACTTGATCATCTTCCTTCGTGTTTTGAATCAATGTCCTCCCTTGATCAGCATCTCCAGTGAGGCGGTAAACTGTCATGATAACTTTTTCCCTTTCACTACTCCCCAAATCCTGAAATATTTTCTCTAGGGAATTTATCCATTACTCAGGTACTGAGAGATTTGTACTCCCATTGAATGTTGGTGGTTGTTTCCTCATGAATCGATCTAACATTGATCCTCCACGCTGCGGATCAGGGTGCTCTATATAGGTAAGGTTATTATTCATAACCTGAGTGAGTTGTCCCGGTATGGTGATTAACTGATCGACACCTGTTGCATCACCAGCTCCACTATTATTATCTCGACTAGGAGGGAAATACCTACATGGAGTGCGTGCATTGATATGGTTTCCATTTCTTCCACTAGGCTCCATTTCTAAACAATGGCATAAACTAGATCAGTTTATGAATCAAAATACATAATTTCATACTTATAAAACACTTATCATAAATTGAACTATTTATGGATATAATCCATAATCATAAAAATGTTTTCTTTGAGCATGTATATATTCATAATCCCTTCATAATGATTTGAAAAAAAATGAGTGTTATCGTAAGCATATCCCCCTGGAGTTTCGTAACCAAGAGTGCAGCAAGGCCCATTGTCGGGCACTAGTTCTCGTTCGAGTCTAGAACAAAGCGGTGTTTTCAGGTTTTACCCCTAGGTACATCTGTGCTAGAGCCGCCTCTACCTGCTCGTATCCAGACAGGGTTGTATTGCTCAAAAAACTCACAAAATCCCTACAATACCAAAATTCTAGGAAGTTATTCTATACTAATCTTCAAAGTTCATCTTAGGTCTACGTGATCTAATCAGAGTTTATCTAAATCTAGCTTCTAAGGTTTTTACTAAAATTTATCTGATACCAACTGTAACGCCCTAACCCCAGTTACCTAGAGTCGGTGCATTATTACATAACATTGGCATGATCACAAGAAAGATAAAATCTTGAAAGACTGATTAGTTTAGTATCCTTCGAAACACTATATATGTTCATAAAGTTTTCCATTACATCATAAAAATGAAAACTACAAAAACATAGTCTCTATAGTCTACACTCTAATCCCATCATACTATCCCTACAGGACATTCATAATTTACTTCTTCACAACCTGGGAAAAATAAAACATAGAAAATGGGTGATCTCAAATGCCCAGTAAAGATAACAATATAGCAGAAACTTTCGTAAATAAGAATAAAAATTTAAGGAAATGTATAACTAAAACAAAATCCTTTTAAACTTGAACGTCAACATAGTATAGCAAAAATAAAATTAAATAATTCCATTTACTTATTCCCATTGATATTCTACTAATCGAATAATCACATGCAATATCAATAACTACTTTTATAATGATGGAATGCATAATGCCAGACTATCATAACCACATAGCCAAGGCCTCGTGCCAAGACTACAAATAATATTTTTCCAAGGCTTTGTGCCAAAACACTAGTTTGTCTCATGAGACCTACCGATGCATCGAGGAGCTATAGCGGGCTCCACCCGTCACATATTATGTCCAATGCATTCATATATGAAAAGTTTTAAACATAACATAAACATTCGTATTAAAACTTGCATACCAAATGTAAAAACCTCATCCATAAACCATGAATGGTATAAAAATAACACATCCACAGTCAAACATATCACAAAACCTTCAATAAAATATATATGTTTTGTATCGTAATAAATCAACTTCAAATAAGCGTAAAATCTATCAAAGGATGTTGACATAGATGAAATCAAAACTCTTTTTAGAGAAATATATCTTTCTATTTTGAAATCATTTAAGAGTCATATATTTAAAAAATAAAACATTTTCTTTGAAAATATTCTTATGATATTTTAAGGGAATCTTCGGCGATTTTATAACGGTGGAAAATAGCTGCACCCTCCGTATAAGTTAAAAAAACATTCTTATCTTAAATCTGTCAAAATGGTTAAAAAGTACTTTTTTGGAAAACGACGGAAAGATTCCTTTATAAAACTCTTACAGAAAGTCAAAAAAGGGTATAAATGACTTTAACCCATATTCTAGTAAATAGTAAAAATATTTTGAAATACATTTTTAAGAAACATGGATGTGGATGATAAAGATGTCCCAGTAGATTATTACGTATAAAAAACCTCAGATAATGAAGAGATTGCGAAATAAAACCTTAACTTGTAATTTTACTTGGTTAGGTGTAGTTTAACCTCCTGTATAATGGTGAAATAATTGTTATTAAATTATAAAATAATAATATATATTAATATGATATCATATATGATCTTTTAACATTTATTTGTTAATAACATTTTAGAATTATCATTGTTTCGTGTGTTAACTTACTCGTTTTCTTTTATATGTTTTGTTACATAAGCCATGTTTTTCATGGATAGGTTGTATCTTAATCATATACACAATTATATCAGGTCTTTATATACTATTATTAATCATCACATGAGAATTAGACTTGAATGGATACGATGGATAATGAATCTCATCGCGTTCGTGGAGACGGTAGTCCGTACGTATGCACGAGCGACAATATCATTCATTTTATATTAAAATAACATATAATTGGATGGTATATCATATATACAGAATAATTATCATGTTATATTTATTATTTACATGAATTACACATCATTATTATACCCATATAAATAATAATTTATTTAATAACAATTACACCACGACGTGGAGACGGTAAGCCGTACGTACGCACGTATGGTGACATGTTTTTCAAATGATGGATAGAATAATGAATATGGTTGTACCATATTTATAATAACATCAAATTATATATAAGATATTGGAGTTATTATTTTATAATGGTAATAACAAAGAAAGAAGAAGTGGAAGAAGAAAGGAACATGAAAAGGGGTGGTGAAATCATTACCTCTTCTTCGGGTTCTTCCTTTTGATTTGATCAAAATGTATCCTTAGGTTGGCTTTATGATCAAAATAAGGACTCTAGGTTGTAGTTATGGAAGTTTAGAGATTATTTGGGTAGTTTTTGTCCGAGCCAAAAGGCATTGAATGTGTGAATTAGTGAGAAGGGGGAGTGCCCTTTTATAAGAGGGGTGAGGGGAACCTTTGGAAAAGCTAGAAATATTATTTTATAATAAATTCATATTCGGTTACTAATGGCACCAAAGTAGATTATTTAAATGTTAAGGTGGGGATAGGTCGAAAAAAAATAATCCAATAGGATTTAGACAGGTTTGGGTTACTATATTAACCTTATCTTAAAGTATTAACACTTAGTAAATTAGTTTCACTTTTACAATGTCTCTTTGTATTTTTATAGTATATGGTTAATAACCTTACTATATACATACAATAGTCCCCCAAGTGGTCAATTAATGATAAAAAAATCATTATATAGGTCTATTGGCTGAACGTTAGATTTTTAGGAATTTAATATCAATTAATAATATAATATTTTTTTTAAAAACTCTTTTATGTCAATTTTGACACTATTCAATAGTTGATTTTTGTAAAAATCATAAAGAATGATTACTTAGAAAAAAGTAAATTAAATTATTTATAACATGACATATTAACCTATAAAATTAGTTTAATTCATAAAAAGTCTAAAATTATTTTTATTTGGGTATTTATAATATCAATTATTTTAATTTTTCACTATTATGGTAATTACTACATCATCATTGTGTCATAAATAAATTATAATATTTAATGTCTAAAATTATAAATAAAATATAATTATGTATGAAATATTTTTATCATTCTAATGAATATTTATATTAGAAATTCCAACATATATAACCCTATGTAACAATTGTTTTTCTAAAAGATATATGCTTATGTAATTTTTGTATTTATTTTAACTTAATTAAAATAATGTGTCCCTATCACCTACAAGTGGCTCCATGGGGTCCCAAAATTGACCCAAAGATGCCCGGGGTCGGAAATGTATCCACCAATAAGGTTAGGACACATTTTATTATAATTTAGTATTTTTATAATATTATTGTTTAACCCATATTTAACGGATTTGCCCTTTAACCATGGTGAATAAAATATTTACCAAAGTAATTATTCAAAATGTCTAAAAATAAAAGTTACCTATTTACACAATTTAGAAATAATAATTCCAAATATGGAATCCATTAATCCAAATTCAAAACACAGAAGTGGAACAAATTAATTTAAAATTAATTCCCGCTGTCAAAACAAAGAGCGTGTTTTTAAGATATAATAACTATCAAAAGATTGATACTTGTTTATGTCCGGTTTAATTGTGAAATTATGTCCAATGACCAAAATTGTATTCAATGGTACAAATATATTATAAATATACTTTAAAACCACTCATATTCATAATTTATCACTATTAATTATTTTGATTAAAAAAGTTGTATTTAATTAAAATTCAGTAATTTTCACTATTCATCAAAATATTAAAGTTATCCGAAAAGTACCAAAATTTCACCTTGGGCCAAATTAGATACTCCGAATCCAAAAATTAAGTCTATTTTGAGATATAAAATTTCTAAAATTTCAAAAAGTAGGTATTGCTATTCATAACGGCTAGTTTGATCGGGTGTGGTGTGTGTTAGAACTCGATGTTGCGCACAACACACGCTATTGCATTATTAAAAGGGAAACGTACCATATAAGCTTGGGGTGTTACAGGTAAGGGATTTTGGAACATATTTGGTAAGATTATAGATAATCCAAATGGCTTTTAATATGTGAATAAGTGAGAGGTTTGAGTACCTTTTTATACTGGACGATGAGTGACATTCTTGTTAAAATAAAAAGGTATTAGGAGGTATCCCTTACATCATGTTCCTAAAATAATGAAAAACATTTGATAACTGAGAGTATATAATCTAAATATAGCCATAAAAAAGGTTTTTTTTGCGTATTTATAGGTCATTTTGTCCCTTAGGGTTAAGGTTTAGTCCCTTGTTAAGCTAATTTTTCTCTTAATAATTGTAATTAATTTTAATTACTTTCTCTAATATTTTTGGTCAATAAATAAGTTAAAATAATTAAATAAAATATATTATGATTATTTAAAATATTTAATACATCTTTCCAAATTACAATAACATAAGTTGATGAAATAAATTTAAATTAATCCCATATAAGGGATGAGAAATATTTTTTAAGTAAAAATGTTCAAAAGTATGAAAGATTTTTTTATATCCAATATCAACGTGAAATTATTGTAAATACCTAAATTATATTAATAGATATAAAATTTACCCAATTAATCTTTAAAAACAATTAAAAATATAGTTCTACTTTAAAAATAAATTATATGAAAAAATAGTTTAAAATTAAATTTCAATATTTATCACTATTCATCAAAAAATGAAATATTTCATAAAAATACAAAAATTCACCATATAATTACTTTGAAATTCATATTTCAAAAATTAAGTTCATTTTGAAAAATATGGTTTATAAAAAGTTTAATATTTTTAATTAAAATAGGTTCTCTAATAAAAGGTGGAAAAAGTGCCTTTACAAAATATAGATATTTATGCCTAAAATTGGACTTGTTCTTGTCACATGCCTATCAAATATATTGGAAAAATGTAAAAAATACTTGATTGAATATAGAATATATATATATATATTTAATTAAGATAATTCACTATTATTAATTAAATTAATTTATTAGGATAAAATTATTTATGAGCATAAAATAATTTTTTTATAATAACATTTCCATTATATTGAATTTGGATTTAATATTAATTTATGATTAATTGGTAACAAATGAATTAAAAAATATATTTTTACAAGTTATTTAATCCTATTTATACCCAAAATTTTAATTTCTAAGAGATAATTCTCATTTTAAATAATAATAATAACAGTATTTGGTAAGATTAAGTCTTGCATGTAACACAAGCCATTAAAGAAACTCATTGCGTGTACTGTTAGATAAATTCAATGTTGGGGGAATTATGATATATAAAATAGATATAATCTGTTTAAAATAGTAAATATATTATAAATACTTTGGATTATATAATCCATTTCATTCTTGGTATTTTGTGTCGTACACTCTATCAAAAACAATGTCCTTATTTTATAATTTTGGGGTGTTACATTATCATGCCTTAAATAAATTATGTACTTACGATTTAAACTTCATATCCATAATAAAGGATTTGATATTTTGAAATAAAAGGATTTTGAAAAACCCACATTGCAAATAGGTTTAATAAAACATATTTTTAATAAGTGGGAAATGGAAATGCGAATGTCACCACAAAACTGTGCAATCGAATAGGAGAAAATTCGTTAAAACATGGACATATAAGAGAAGTCTAGATATCATGTTCTAATAAAGAGTTCTAGAGAACACATTCATAAGAAATTTGTTGACCACAGATCCATAGACCATGGGTGTAAAAAAGGTCATCGATATCGTAAAAAATGATGATAATAGGACAACATTTTTATTTTAACACCCATTTCCTAGAGTTGAGAAATTATTTGACTGTCTAAGAATATAAGTAAATATAATTGATACATTTAGATTTCTTAAACACAATCATATCATTTGGTTGTGGCTTTAACTATTTATACTTAATCTCTTAGAATAGGTTTCATCACTTGGTGAAGTAATACATTAACCTCTAAAACCTTTTCCAAAGTTCAACATAAATCATTTCATAAATGGTTATACTTATGAACCTTCAAAGTATTATGATCAAAAACATTAGAATCCATTCTAAGGTAGTAGTTAGTACTCAATTTAATTTATACATATCAATAATATCTTTATCCCAACATCATTTTATCAATATTAGGAACATATTAATGTTTATCTTTCCCTCAAACATGTGTTTTCCAAAAAGTTAAGCATGCTTCTGAATCAATTTTCATAGTACCATTCAATACTTTCTTTTAAATCCTTAGTGAAGTAGTTCTATAGTAAAATACTTATATATTTCATAATTATTATAACTAATTTATCATAAATAAAATTCTTTTACACAATTATTCATGTATCTAAATACAAGATAAAATTAATCATTCCACGTTAGTTATATTAATAGAAAAATATCGACCTTTGTCCCATAGATTCTTATATAAAAGATTCCCTTGATGTTTGGGTCATTAATTTGTATAGTGTTCTGTATCCTTACAATGGAAACAATTAATAATTGATTTTTCCTTATTCTATTTACATTTTTCTCTAGTGACCTTTTTCTGCACACTTATAATAAACTCCCAATCCTTTCATGAATTTCCTAAGGCGATTATTTCCATAGTTATTACGTATTGGAAAATTGTTATTTACCTTCTTCCCTTTATCTAGTATTTTCTCTTCTATCCTCTTATTGTATTATTTCACTTTGAATCAATAGGACCTGTATAATTATTTCTCTATCTTGATAGCATATAAAACTATTTCAACATATAAAGAAAATGTCTGAGACTCTAGTACCATTTGGATATTTGGATTAATACATTCAAATATGTGATCAATATTTCACTTCATGTTGTATGAAATTTATAGAATACCTTGATAAACTTTTAATGGTATCATCATACTCTGAAATATTTTCTTCCTTATTCTTTTTTAAACTAAGGAACTTTCTCTTTATCTTACTTTGTTACTGATGAGGGAAATATTTTAAAAAAATCTATCCCAAAAATATTTCTAATTGATGAGTTACTCCGTAGTATTCTGGATTAATGACCACCATTTATCTAGGTCACCATTGAGAAAATACACTACAAGTGTAACCTTTTCCTTTTTACCACATCCCAATTCCATGAATATCTTCTCTAAAGACTTAATTTATTTCTCAAAAACCATTGGATTAGTAGTCTCGTAAAATGATGGGGGCCTTTATCACATAATGTTATCCAAAATCATATAATTTAATTGTAGAAGTGGTTTCTCCATCTGGGAAATGTTATATTTCATAACCTGATTAAGCTACCCTAATATATCCATAACTTGATTAGTTTCAATACTAGATATATTTGCTTTTGGAGCTAGTAATCTCTACATTTTCCATGAGTATTAATACCATTATTCTTTCTAGGAACCATTTCTAAATAATTCCATACACTGAATTACCTTATTAAATTATGAACATTTCATGATTCTAAATATAACATAATACTTCACACAAATAGAATTATTTATACATATCTAATCTCATAATAATAAACACAGTTTATTTGGGGGTATATTTAATTTAAAATCATTCATAAGGATTTGTAAATAAAACAGGAATTATCCTAAGCATATATGCCAGGAATGTCAAAAAAAGTGTGCAGTAAGGCCTATTATCATGTACCAAGTTATGCTTGAGTCAGGCCTGACACACATTTTTAGATTTCTTATCCCTTGGTAAATTTGTTCCAAAACTACATCCACGTGTAGTATCTAGATAGAGACATATTTCTAGGAATAACCACATAATATCTACCTTACCAAAATATTAGGACGTTCTTCTATACAAATCCTCAAATTTTACATTTGGGTTATGTTCCCTAATCAAGTTTTTCCTAAATATATTTTCCAAGGTTTATACTGAACTTCCTCTAATACCAACTATAACTCCAAAACCCCATACACATAGAGGAAATACCTTACTTTATTACATTGGCATGATTACAAGGAATCAGATCTCCAAGGATTTATCAATTTAGTAGTTTCATAAAACTAGATTACATACAATATACCCATATTACATTAGTAAGTATAAAATAAAACATGATACTTAATAAAATGAAATGAAAAACAGCCATGAAATATCATTCAATGATTTCATCTTTATATCATGGGGAAAGGAAAAAAATAATTGTGAGCCCAAATGTTGAGTAAGGGTAAGTACAGAAGAAGTAGTAATGAATCAATGAGAATAATCATAATGGAAAGGAAAATAACTAATCACACATTCCATTTATACAATTGGATAAGTAAAAAATCAATATTTAATGGTAAGTAACTGAAATAAATGTCATTTAATTAACAAAATGAGAATTAACTACATCCATAAATAATGTCAAAGTGAAAATATCACGGATAAAAAATAACTGAATATGAATGATGTAAATTCTTAATTATTAGATTCTATTTTTACTATGTACATATTACCTTTAACATTAAGACCTTTCAGAAGACTATTTATAAAATATCCTATAACAACCCATCTAGTTGGTCAAATAATTCACCTCATGAGACTATAGATGCATTGGGGGGATATTTATAATTGGGACCCACATATTTCATACATATCCAAAGAATTCATCATATATCAAATAAAAAATTTAATTTGTGAACAATTTGACTTATAAAATATTTTTAAATGATATATATTTTCCAATATTTCCTCAGTTAATCAAATAACAGTAAAGTACACACCATATTTAAAAATGGTCTATGGTATATAAAATAATTATACCCACCACATAATAGTATGGATATCTAAAATAAGTTTTATGTGTTATGAAAATTGGTCATAAGTAGGTGATTGGTTCATGATAAATTTAACAATCACAAAAGAAAGCGATGTTGCAAAGATAGATTTTACCACATGGTTATTTTCAATTCAAAGCCACTTGGATGATATAATTCAAATTGAAATATATAATACCATTAAATATGAGTAAATCATGATAATAAATTACATGGGTAAATTATATACACCACATTAATGTGAATTGGTTCATAATAACAAACAAGTCTTAATGGAATGGAAATTGAGACAAAATCCCATAACTTATGATCTTTTTTGGTTTAATGCTCTTTAAAATTATGTATAATGGTTTTGAGAATCTTAATAACTTATAAAAAAAATTATAATATTTATTATATCATATATAATACTTTTTTAATATATCATTACCCATTTGTTAATAATCATTCATTATTTTTACAGTTTCGGGTGTTAATTACCATGTTTTTCAATTTTGTTTTGACTTATAATTTTTTGTTCATACTACATAAATCCTGATTTAATCATATAAAAATATAGACCATGATTAATTTTCTTATATTAATTATATATTTATTTAGTGTAATCTATAATGTTTGTAGATAGAAAATTAAATACACCGTTCATGAAGATGACAGGTTGTACGTACGCATGAACCATGCTTCCATTTTCTTAGCATATTAAAAGAATGAAATTGAAAATGATATGTATGTATATATATAATACCAGTATCATATTAATTTAATATTTATAAAATATGTTAATTGAAACTATACTCAATATGTTCCTTTTAATGTGTGAATGAATCATATCGCTTTGAGGAGACGGTAGTCCACACCTCCACAAACGAAGATATCCTATTCCCAAAAAATTTAAATCATGATTGTATGTGTTATATAAAAATTAAAAAAATCATAAATTCATCATAAATAAAGTATATATAATATATAAATAAAAAAATAATTATTCACAACTTTTAAATGTGGTAATGGAAGAATGAATGACCAAGGTTTGTGATGTGATAGTTTGTCGTACACACGAACCATGATTGCATATCACATTTGATGGAATTTTGTGTAGGTGTAGGTAATAACCTTATGAAAACAACATATAATTATATTTAGGATAATTATGTTATTATATAATCATGAAATAAAAAAAATTTAAGTGGTGGGGAAATAAATGAAACAAAATTGATCCTTGAAAAACGTTACCTCTTATTCTGGTAACTCCTTTTGGTTTTCACAAAAGGACATCCATGGTTTACTTTATTCCAAAATTGAGGCTTATATGATTATGGAAGGAATTTTGGGAGACTATTTGTTCCAATTTTTTTATGAGAAAAATGTCTTGATAGGTGTGAATAAGTGGGGGAGTTGAGTACCTTAATTTGGTGGAGGGGGAGTGATTTCCTTGAAAATATAAAAAGGTAAACACTATTGGGAGGTCTCCCTTACATCATGTTCCTAAAATATTGAAACAACATAGATAAAATAGAGTATATGGTATAAATATTTCTATAAAATAGTTTTTGGACATGTTTATAGGTCATTTTGGCCCTTAGGTTTAGGCTTAGTCCTTTGTTAATCTAATTTTCTTCTTAATCGTTGTAATTAATTTTAAATACCTTTAATATTTTTTTGATAAAAAACTACGTTTTCATTAATATACATTATATATTATTATTATTACAATTATGGAATCTATTTTTTTAAAATTTAAATCACATAATTGGTATAAATTAATTTAAAATTAATCCCATAGAAGGGATGAGAAAGCGGGGTTTCAATGTAAAAATTTTCAAAATTTTGAAATTTGTTTTTATATCAAATCTCATGGTGAAATTTATTCCAATTATCTAAATTGGATTAATAGATCTAAAATGTATATAATTAATCTTTAAATCAAATAAAAATATATTTCTTTCTTATAAATAAATTAGATGAAAAAATAGTTTTAAATGAAAATTTAGTATTTTTCAATATTCATCAAAAAATGTAATATTTCTGAAAAATAAAAAAATCTCTCTAAGATAATTTTGAAGTTATGATTTCAAAATATAATTATATTTTGAAAATTAAGGCATATAATAATTTCAAAATTTTTATTTAAAATAGGTTGTCCATAAAAGGCGGCAAAAGTACCCTTTGAAAAATATAGTTTTTACGTAAAATTAGACATGGTCTTATCATATTCCTCTCATATCTACAGTAAAAATGAAAAAATAATTCATTTAATATATAATAAATATATTTCATTAATATAATTCACTAATATTAATTAATTCAATATATTAGGATAAAATTCCTTTATGAGCATAAAAATAGTTTATTATAAAAACATTTCCTTTATATTCAATTTGGGTTTCATATTTATTTCTAATTAATTGATAACTAATGAATTCAACCATATATTTTCACAAGTTATCTAATCCCATTTATAACTGAAAAATTAATGTCTTGTAGATAATTTTCATTTTAAATAATAATCTTAATAGTATTTTGTATGATTTATTCTTGCGTGTAATGCAATCCATCAAATAGACTTTTTGTGTACAACACAAGCTAAAATAAATATTATGTGAATTGTGATATATAGAATAGATTGAATATATTTAAATTATTAAATATACTATAAATTATTGGGTTATTATATTCCCTTACGCGATTGGTGTTTCATTTCATACACGCTATCAAATATGATGTCCTTATTTTATAATTTCAATGAGTTACACCATATATTGATGATCACTAGTTATATAGTTAATGTATGATCATATTATTTTTTGACATATTTTTTGAGTCTATCTTTAAATTAAAATTTTCATGTTCTATGGACTGAATTTGATAAAAAGAATTTTATATTTTTAATCATCATAATTAATATTCAGTAATAAGCTCAACTTAATTTTTTGTCATAATGAATAGTAAAAATCATAAAAATTTATTTCCATAGTTAAGGGTAAAACTGGTTTACCAGGATTAAACTATAGATATAAGAGTTATAATGACCTTAAAACCTGTATAATTTTTGTTTTATGGACATATTTCATCCCTATTTTATCTATTTTTGGGAAATTCCCTCTCTTTTTTCGATATGTCCCTAATTATAACCTTTAAAATAATTTGAGTAAAGAAAAGGACAAAATGTGAATCACTTACTTTTGAAAATATCTTATGTGTTCACATAGGTATAATAAAGAGTTATTTTCAGTAATAAATATCCATTTGAAGTATAAATATTTTTTCTTTATCATGGTAATTTATTTCTAATTTTTAGTAATACAATAATTACCTTACATTCTAATGCAATGTAGACACAATTATTATCTAACTAAACAGAAAATAAAATAAATTTGTATAAAAATATTAAATTTAATATAATTTGAATAAATTATCATGTTTCATAAATTTTATTAGATAAATATAATATGTAAGTGGTCTGCTAAAGGATTGGATTCTATTTCTATTGCTTCTATGTTGTTTTCAAAGTCAAATTAAATGAATCATTCCAAAAATAACATTTATGATATTTTATAATATTTAATATTTTATGAAATTATTTAAAATTAATAAAATAACTATCATATACCATGTTATTAGTATATGGTCAAAAATATAAACCATGGTCCAATAATTCATTAATTTTCATTTCATAGTAATTTTCTTAACCCCTAAAATAATAAACAATGTAATTACCATGGTGAAAACTATTATTGTAAAAGTGAGAATCCTTATATGTAAAATAAATAACATGTTTAAAAATGTTTATGTTTTAGGAGTGTCTCAATATTAAAATCCCTAAACTCTATTATTTATCAACTTTTGAGACACATGGATTTATAGTGATTTCCCATTATTAAATAGTTTTGGGTATTTATGAAAATGTCACCTCTCCTCCCTAATAAAAGGGATCATCCTCTCGTATTTTCAACAAACATAAAAAATATTTTGGTTCAACCAATCCCAAATAAAATACCTAAATTACTTACCTCCCTATATTACCAGAGGTTTTTTATCAAAAATAAAAACTAGGAATGCTTTAGGCATGATCCTAAAGTGGTTGTCTGAAGAAGAGGTATCATTCTTAACCGATAATTTTGTTTTATTTTTATCTTCCACCTCATTAAAAAGATACTAAAATATTATAAAATAATAACACCAGTATATTCCATATACATAAATTATATTTTGTTATTTTAATAACCTATATCCATCTTCTATTCCATAAAATCAAAAATGAAACTGTCAATCTGGTGTACGACACACTACTGCCTCAAAAACTAATGTAATTTTTTTCAATAAAAGCCTATAATGGATAAATATAATGGTTTATTTAATTTTTATATATTATATTTATGACCTAATAATAATTATCTATTTATAATATAACTTTTAACTTCTTGAATTTTTATTTATTGGAAAATGATAACAGCGCTCATTTGTGCTTGTGCACTACTGCATCCATAAACTGATTTGATTCATTATTTAGTTTATTTTAAAATAGATAGTAATAAGGATATATTTAATAAAATTATATTTTATATATTATATAAAAATTATTCTTTAATAGTGAAATATTATTTACCTTTCTTTCATTCTATCCGTTAAAAAAGGAAAAAAACTTTCTTGTGCACGTATGGCCTACCGTCTTTATGAATAGTGTAGTTAATTTTTCTATCTATAATTTTTATGTGTGACATTAAATATTAATATAATGAATATATATTATATTTATATCATGATAAAAATTATGTATAGTATAGAACCATGATTAATGTACAAGGACTAGAACTACTGAACGAAAACATGCATAAAAAACAAAGCAATTATCAACTGAAATGTTGATTTTAAGAAGGAATTATTAATAAATGGGAAATAAAATATATAGTTAAAATAGATATGTTATGATATATATGTTTATGATTGTATTATTTATTTATAATAAACTTATATTTATTATATAATATGTTCAAACAAATATGATGGAAGTTTGGCCTGAGGTAAGGGTTTGTCGTCACAAATCATCTTATTTGGGACCAATGTTATGTAATGAAACTATATTATTTTATGTGGTGTATATAATTCCCATTTGGTATGTTATATCCTAACTCTATTTATGTTCATGAAATTTAAGGTTTTATTTTATTTTAATCTTTCCTGAGGCTTTCAATTCAAAAGTTTCCAAAGTGGTATGTGTTTATTTCACAACCTCATTTTAATCTGGATTGTTTATGCTTGAATTTACTTTAAAGTAAATTATTTTATCATTGTATGTTAAAAAAAATTATTTTATTATCCATGGGATATTTATTTAAATTATATTTTTTAATTTTAATTTACACTCTTTAAGTACTCAAATTATCAAAATCATGATTTTAATGAAAACTTACTTTATTTCTCCCTTCGGTTAAAAAACGTTTCTCTTCCACATCAAAGTTTTCATCAAAGAAAATTTAATATTTTTTTAGTATTATTATATTATTATTTAAATTCATTTTTACACAAGATTAAAGATTTAAAAGACGGTTTAAATATAATATTCTTTTCTTTCTCATATTGTGGTAATTTTTTCTTTTTACCAAAGTGTAAAATGAATGTTTTATTTTGACTCATATGACAGGAATATAATTTACCACCATTAAGAATAATAAATAATTTAATTATTACATTATAATTTTCAGAGTTTATTTTCAAGTAAAAGTATTTTCACAATATTTTATGAATTTTTAGTCTTATAGAAAGTGATTTTTAAAGTCGAAGGTTATTTTTCTTCAAGAGTAATTTTAATATTTTTATAGTATCTCTATTTATCAATTTAAAAATACATTGATATTATTTATTGGTTCTAGATTCTTTATATATGCCTCTAAAATATATTCCTAGCTCATTCTCCCTTCAATTTATGGGATAATACACGTTGTATGTTTATCAAATTCCTTCATTATAAAATTACTTTAATTTATGGTATGAGGAAAGATTATACAACCCATTTTCTTTAAATGTGTAATTATTATTTTTATTACTTATGATAGATTTCCAGTTTTTGGCACACATAAATCATGAACATGTAATGATGGGTGTACCCAAATAGTTCTCTAATGCATTGGGTAATTTTTCAGTCTCGTGAGATGTTATGTATGGTATTTGGGTTTAAAACTAATATATTATGGGACTATGTTAACCATTTTATGTTGTCTTCCTAATTTTTATTGACTTATGATTATTCCATATTATATGATACTTCTATATTTCATATGTTTCCATGATCTTATCATAACATGTCCTTTATGTTATTCTCCCATTTGATTAATAATGATCCTTATCTTCTGTGATATCATGTTATAACTTTAAATATTATAATATTTCAAATTATTATTCCATGATTGATGGTATAGATATTGATGGTAATGAATTATCATATGTTATGGTCATAAATTTTGATTTTTTCATCATACCCTTATGCTCATTTTATGCTAACTAGTGACATTTAATTGATAATAATTATGTTTACCCTTATTGATCATTTGAAATCACCCTTGTTATGTTTTATATTTCCCCAGGATGTAAAGAAAGGTTTTAATTATGTTATTCTTATAAAGGTTACTAGATGTGAATATACTTGTGGGAGATAATTTACATCTTCATGAATATCTTGTTTATGTATCCAAGTTTTAAAGTAAGAGTTTTTACTATTTACTTAAAACTCTAATCCTAAAAGGGAATTGGGTATTTAATTGATCCAATTATCCCTTTTTTGTAAGATTTGTATTTTTTAAATTGGGGCACATTTCTTAGTATCAACAAAATAAATGTAAAGATTGTTTTAGCTTTGGATCTGGAAGTTTGGGTTAGGGGATTTTATAGTTGGTATCATAGGAGGGTTTAGACAATTTTTCAGATTCTGATGTTTTAATGTGAAATTATATTAAGAGTTATGTATACCAACTTGGGTTTATAAGATTATGTTTGGTTATATGTTTATTGTCTTAGACAACCAATTTTAGGTTTTAAGTAACTAGATTTTATTTGATGAATAAATGTTAAATTATATGTTGCAAGTATACATGATTTTAATGTGGCTTTATAGTGATTAAAGGTTTTTTGTGGAAATTGTTACCATATCATGGAGATTAAATGATTATGGAATATAATTTTTTGGAATGAGAAATTAAGAGTGATTGATGTTATTTAGAGTTATATGTTATATTTATCTTGGAAAAATATTTGATCAAATAATTTTAATATTTAGGTTTGAATCATAGTATTTTTTGAATAATTTTAATGTTAGTTATTTATCAAATGATCTAAGTAGAAAATTTAGTGTTATCATTGAGGCTTTTTGGATTAATGTTGTTGTTCCTAATGTGATGGTTTATTCATTTTTATAATAATCATATGCTAAAAAATTTGTTTTTGGTTAATTAATAAATATGGTAGGAATAATTTTTTTTCATTTTCTGCAATTATATGATCCATTATAAGTTTATTATAGTTCTTCAGGCATGAAAAATTGATCCTCAATACTCGTCATTTAAGGAAAAAGATGATACTATGGTAGAAACTAATTTAAGGAATAATTTCTACATATCAAGTAAGTATATTTCCTTATGTTTATATTCTAGAAGGTAAGGAATTACTCAACTCTATGAAAAGGAAACTGAAACTGAAATGTTTTTCTTATTACCTTTATTTCTAATTAAATGATGGTATTTCTCACATGTAATTGGTTTTGGGTTTGAGGTCACTGACTTTCTCTACATCATACACCATCTTGTGATTAGTGATCTCTCTTAATATCCATTATTATTTGGACATTAAATTTATATTCCATGCCCTTATTTTCACTTCCCACCAATGTTATCCTATTTTAAACCTACTATATGTTATTATAGACTACCTTCATACTTTCCTTTCTCTTTTTTCAATTAGAAGCTTTATTAACCCTTTTTATGGTGTGATATTTCAAAATTTTTATTTTAAGATATCAAACCATTGATTATCGAGTTCAAGTTCAAATTGCAAGTATAAAATTTATTAAATGGGGTATAATGTAACACCTTGAATTTTTAAAGATAAAACTATATTCAATAAAATATATGAAACCCAACATCGAGTTGACATGAACCACATGATATTATTATTTAAATACGACAATTATCAACTATTCATTAAACTGGAGAAAATAAATTGGATTAAATACTTTATGAAATGTATATTAATTTTATACTTAACAAAAATATGTTGTTAAATTCATAGTAAATAATTGCTCAATTTTTATTAAATTTATTTAAATATTAAAAAATGTGTTTTATTTAAAAATGGTTTTTATTGCTTTTTGTGAGAAAATATTATAATAAATTTATAAAACATTAAGAAATTTTGTTTGATAAAAATTATATTATTTTTGAAACCTTTATATCCTTATACAATTAGGGTTAGCTTATGGGATTTTTTTTAAATTGTTGTTTTTCAATGAATAGTGAAAAATACTACTGTTAATTGAAAAAATGTTTTTTAAACGCATAATCTATTTCCATTTTAATTAATAAAAATAATCATTAAAATGGAATAATTTAAATAAAATTTATATATTATATAAAAAAATAGAAATTTAATTCCATATAATGATTATCACTAGTCATATAGTTAATGTAATATAATCTTATGATTGAAAAATGAATTCCTTAAAAGAAATGTTTTTGACACATTTTATTGGTTTATCATTACATTAAATTCTTCAACTTATATGGATTGAATTTGATAAAGTGTATTTAATATTTTTAATCTTCATAATTATTAGTAGGTAATAATTTTAACTTAATTTTTTTCTATATTGAATAGTAAAAAAAAATAAAGATTTATTAATGCGGTTATGGGTAAAACATGTTTACCGAGTGTTATACTAATTACATATGTGTTATTATGACCTAAAAAAGGGCTAATTTATTTTCCCTTTACATATTCTAACCCTAACATATATAAATTGTATAAATTTCCCATTTGTTTCTATATGGCCATAATTATGACCATTAAAATAAATTAAGAAACGAAAAGGACAAAATGCAACTCTCTTAAAAATATATTATGTGTTCACATAGGGATAAAAATAATGTATATTATATTATAAATATTAATTTTAAGGATAAATAATATTTATTTTTTAGGGTTACTTGTTTATAATTTTTAGTAATACAATAATAACTTTAAATTCTTATACAACACTGACACGATAATTTTTTAATTAAATGGAAAATAAATTATATGATATTAAAAATATTAAATGTTATATAATTTAAAATAATATTATGACCCATGAATTTTAACGAAAAATATAACATGTTGGTGATATTATAAAGGATTTTATTAGAATTACATTTCTTTCATATTGTTTTTAAAGTCAAATAAAATGAATAGTTCCAAAAATAAAATTAATAATATTTTATTTATCAATTTAAAATACCTAAAAATATATATTATTCCAATTTATTAGGTTATTGTTTAAAATATCAAATTTTATAATTACTTTAATATTTTAATTTTATAGTAACTATCTTCACCCTTAAATGATAAAAACATAGTTACCAAGGTGAAAAATAAAATGGTAAAATTGAGTAACCTTAGAGTAATGTGAATAGAATGTTAAAACATGTTTTGTTTTTTTGGATATTTTTATCAAACATAAATTCCCTAACCAAAATTATTTATCAATTTTCAAGGCACTTGGGTCGAGAGTGACTTCCCATTATTGAATAGTTTTGGGTATTTAGGAAAATGTCACTCAGCATCCCTTATAAAAGGGAACCTACTCTCAGATATTAATTACACTTAAAAAACATTTTTTTTCAATAAATGCCTTCCCAAAAACCATCATTACTTCCATAACACATCATATAGTACTTGTTTTGATTATAAATCCAAACTAGGAAGGCTTTAGGCAAAATCCTCTAGTGGTTGTCTGAAGAAGTGGTATAGTTCTTAACTGAGCCTTTTGTATTATTTATTTTTTAAAACTAATTAAAATCACCTAAAACCAAGATTAAATAATTAAACCAATATATTAATTTTACTTCTAGTTTTTTATTTGGATTAAATAACCTATATAAATCTTTACTTCTATAAAATGGTAAACAAAACCATCAATCGTGTGTACGGGGTACTACAACATCATGAACCGATATAATTTGTTTTCCATCAAAGCCTCTCATGGATGGATATCATGATGTAATTAATGTTTATATATAATATTTATGAATTAATTATACTTTTGGAATAATAATATCACATCTAACTTCTTACCTTCTAATCTTATGGAAAATGATAATGTCGATCATGCGTACGTTTGGACTACCGCATCCACAAAGCTATGTGATTTCTTTTTCATTTTATTTTGAAATGGATGGTAGTAAGGATATATTTAATGAATATATATTACATATATGATATAAAAATAATTCTATAAAGGTGAAATATTATTTATAATTTTTTCCTTCCATTTGTTGAAAAATGAAAACAATGTTCATGCATACGTACGACTTACCGTCTTCATGAACAGTGTAATTTGTTTATCAATATATAAATTTTATAGATGAATTTAATTATGTATATAATGAATATATATTATATTTATATAATCATAAAAATTCTATACATTATGGAACCATGATCAAAGTACAAGGACCAAAACTACTAAACCAAAACATATATAAAAAATGAAGAAGTTATCACCCGTAATAGTGATTTTTTTAAGGAATTGTTAATAAGTGAGTGATAAATGGTTATAAGTAAATAATATATAGTATCATATATATTTTTATGGTTATATAATAGATTTATTCTGACCTTATATTTAATATATAGGAGGTTCAAACATGTATGAAGGAAGTCAAACCTGATGTAAGGGTTTATCGTCTCAAATATACTCCATTGGGACATGTTATGTTATGAAACTATCTTATTTTATGAGATGTATATAATACCCCATTGAAATATTATATCATAATTTAATTATTTTCCTGATATTTATTGTTTGTTATTGATTTTAATCCTTCATGGGGCATATAATTCAAAAGTTTCAAAAGTAGTAAGGGTTTCTTTAACTATATCCTTTTAATCAGGATTTTTTATATGTGAATTTTCATTAAATGATATTATTTGATCATTATATAACAAACCCCTATATATTTATTATCCTATGGATATTTTAGTAAATTTCACTTTTCTTTAATTTTCAACTCTTTAAGTAATTAAATTACCAAAATCATGTTTTTAATGGAAAATCCAATTTATTTCTCTATTATATTGAAAACCATTTCTCTTCCTTATCTAAGTTTTCTTTAAAAATATTCTAATAATGGTTTTATTATTATTATATGAATTTTTAAATTCATTATTACCCATGATTTAATTTTTAAAAAATGGTTAAAATGGAATCTTGTTGTCATTTTCATAACAATGTACTTTTTTGACTTTTTACCAAAGTGTGAAAGGAATATTTTCTTTTAACTTATATTAAATGTAAATAACTTTTAGTTATCACTACAACCCAATGATTTAAATATTCCATTATATTTTTATATAGTTATTTTCAAATAAATTCATTTTCAAAATATTTTGTGAATATTCACTTTAAAAAAAGTTATTTTCAAAATTAAAATTCAATTTTCATCAAAAATGTATTTAATATTTTTATATTATTTCGATTAATTAATGAAATAAAACTATGATATTATAGATTTATTAAAAATTATGTATAAATGTATCTCACATATATTCTTATCTCATTCTCCCATCCATTTATGGGATAATACATGCCTTATTCCCATTTCTCAAATTCATTCATTATGAAATTCCTTTTGACTTTGATATGAGGCAAGATTACATAAACTATTTTCTTTCCTTTAGTAATTATTATATTTATTCCTTATAATTGATTTCCTTTTTTGGGGAACATATAAATCATGAACATGTTATTATTGGTGCACCCATATAACACTCCAATTCGTTCGGTAATGTTTTAGTCTCATGAGATGTTAGGAATTGGATTAGAGAGAAAACCTAATTCATTTGGGGACTATATATACCATGCGATTTTGTATTGATAGTTATACTTGACTTATATTTATGTAATGTTATATGTTTCTTCCACATTTGTGATGATTTCCTTATCATGTGATACCGTGTTATTTTTGTTATTCTCCCATGTGATTACTTATGAGGCTCATCTTATCTGTTATCATGTTATACTTTTGACTCTTATCATATGTAAAATATTTATTCCTTGATTGGTGATCAAGGTATTAATGTTTATGAAATCATATACGTAATGGTCATTAAATTTGATTATGTCATCACACCCATATTCTCAATTAATGAAAACTTATTTCAATAAATTGATAATTCTTATGTTTACCCTTGTTGAGCATTCCATCTCAACCTTATTACGGTTTCCTTTTCCATAAGTTATGAATAATGGGTTTTAAGTATGTTATGCTTAATAAGGTTACTAGTTGTGAAGATCTTAATGGGAGATAATATAAATTTTTATAAACTAGTTTTCTATGTATCCAAGTTGTAAAGTAAGTGTTTTCTTAATTCTCTAAAATTATAAACCTAAATGGTCCTTGATTATGTAAGTGATACATTAATTCCTTGTGATGTTTTATGTTTTGGATGGTTTAAATTGGGTCACATATTTTAGTATAAAATCCAGAAATGAAAAGATTTTGTTTTTAGCACCAGATAAGGGAGTATGGTTTTGGTGATGTTATACAAATTGGACCACTTATATTGAAAAATAACTACCCAATACCTTACCAAATTAATTTTTCTATTCATAGAGGTTCGATTCTCACCAAAAAAACATCATGAAGGCTTAAGTTGTAAAAGAAGTGGTTAAAAAAGAAGAGGTATATGTTCTTACCAATCTTTTTTCAAGTTCGTTCTTCAATAAACTTCTCCAAATATTTGATAACCATATTAACATTTTTATTTTAGTATATTCCCCATATTGAGATTTTTATAATTTAATTATATATCAATTTTATCTATTTTACATCACATGGAAAAAAACATTGTTGGTGTGTATGTATGACATATCATCTCCACGTAATGGTGAAATTAATTTTTAATCATTGATTTAATTTTATGGTGATAAAGATGGAATTAATGAATATATATGATATTTATGAAATTACTAGGATTCTGTAAATATGAGATATCATCTACCTTCTTACTAGGATTCTGTAAATATAGGTTTTCTAAAGATTATGGTTCACTAATTTGACTGTTTGTACAAATGATTTAAAAGGAATTTTTTAATTCATTTCTTTATGAGTAATTTTTGACCTTATTTAAAAATGTCTGAAAATAATCATTATTTTAACAATTTTAAAATTATCATATTTTACTTCATTTATGACCATTATTTACATTGAATATTCCTTTAAAAAACATGTTTATTTTCAAGTAAAATCCTCTTCTCAAAATTTTGGGATTTTTTTTAAAATGATATCGAAAGAAAGGGGAATTATTTTATTAAAGTAATGAAAATAATTTTTAATGAGATTTATAACATAATTATTATAAAAATTTACAATAAAATTAGTTTAAATTATTTTCTTCTATTTTATATTCTATTTGTGAAGGCTTATTTTTACTACGAAACCATCTTTTTGGGGAATTGATTGTTTTTTTCACCCTTTACTTATTTGTGATTTTGTGGTCTTTAAATTTATCATTATCACATTATCTATCACTATGAATCAATTCATTGGACATTATTTTATCCTTCATGTACATATTTTCAAAATCATGTATTTTTATGGAATCATTTCCACCACATTAATGTTTTCTAAAATATTTATATTTTCCACACATTGTATCAGTTGAAGGAAGGTTATTATTAATTTTATCTCGTTTGCTGTGTAAATATTCCATATTATTTATTCAATATGGATAAATATTTATTTATCATGAATTTTGAGAATGAATTGCATTGATCATTCAATATATGTGGAATAAAAAACACAAAAAAGTAATGATTGGGGGCCAATTATAGATAACTCCTCAATTCATTGATAAGTCTCTTGAGACAAAATCATAGGCATGACATATTAGATGGGTATCAATTTTACACCAACATATTTATTCAAAATGTCTTGGTAGAGGCCTTGATGGTAATATTCCTCAAATCCTAGCTAAGGAATTGATGTTAAGACCATGGATGTCTAGATTTATGAAATTTCTTTAATAGGAATTTAGTTTCTATTATCTATGAGATTGATATGTTTATATTAGACATGGATGTACTTTGTACACAAGTTGTTTATCAAATGGAATGTGTTTTTATTTTTTAAAATTCCATAATAATTCTTTATCTACTCATTATATATTTCACTATACATAACCCTTACTAAGAATATGAGATCACCCTTTATTAGGTTTCCTTTACCAATGATATGAATAAGGATTTTTGGAATCAATTCAAATATTCATGAATTTTTCTTATGATATGAAAATATATTTTCAATATAAAATTGGAATCATATCTGTATCTAGTTCCTAAATGATTTACCATTCATGTTGTGATACCTTCTAACTTATTCTGATGTAATAATGTAAACACATACTCTATGATAATATATTTAGGGTCATTAAAATTTGTATCATAAGTAGTTTAGTAATAACATTGGGAATAAGATTTTAAATAAGTATAACTAACATGAGAATTATGATAATACCTTATGTTATTTGATAACTCTATGAATTATATGAATTTTTACATTATGGATTAATAATATTATTATTTTAATAGATAACTTAGTGTGTTCCATTGATTAGATATGACTCTTAGTGTATGTAAGGGAATAAAGACTCATAGATAATATGGGGATTTCCTGACTAAGAAATGAAATACAATTAGTGTTAGAGATAAATACATCATAGACATATTAGGGAAACTAACATAGGTTATATTAAAAATATTAACCATATAGAGAAACATGTTGTACCATGGAACAATTCAACTATGTTGGATCACTTCATGTGATTCAACCATCCGTTTTTTAATGGAACTACTAATCCATTAGTGGATGAACAGTGGATTAAGTCCCTTAAAAATGTATTTCTATCCTTGGTAAGTAATGAAAGGGAAAAGTTTATTATGTCAATATATTGTATGAAGGGAGATAATAATCAATGGTCAAAATTTATCCAAAACACTAAAGCAGTTAATGAAATAAAATGTATCAAAAGGAGAACTGTTAATGTTATATTATTTGTGAAATACATTCCTCAAGAGCAATGAGCTAAAATGGGGAGGAAATTCCTCAATTTAAAAAAAAGAGAAAGATTAAAGTATTACAATGTAAAAGGTTATATTTACAATATTATCCAAGAATGTTTTGAAATAAATATATAATATAGAAATCAATATTGACCATTAATTTGATGGGACTAATCCAAATCACTAAAGGGAACTAGTTTCTCAATAATTCTCTTCATATGACGATATAGTATCAAGTTCCATAAAAACATATACTTAATTATCATAATATTATATCTTAAAAATAAATAAATAAAATAATTTGTTAATTGAGTACTAATAAAAAATAAATATGTCAAATAAGATAAAAGGGAGGATGGTATTTCTAGTATGTGATAATTGTTGAAAGAAACATCTAGGTAATTGATTAATGTGAACAAGAGTTTGCTTCCAGTGTAGAGAAATGGGTAATAAGGATCATGAATGAAAAATAAATTAAATAAACAATTTTATCTAATTCTTAGTCTATAATTTTATGGTTAATTATTCAAACCAATATACCAAGCATCCACCTATAGAATAGGCCATGGGAAGAAGTTTAATCTTATGTGATTACTAAAAATAAGGTCAATGTTCTTAAATATGTATTGATGGTATCATTAGTCATAAATTCAAATTTTGAAAATGATTTATTTGATTCTAGATCTTCTTAATATTTTATATCTTCTATGTTTTCAATAAAAATTAGATATATTCCTAAGACCTTAAGAATGGGGTTAGAAATGAGGACTCTTTGTGGAAATCTTATTAAAAAATATATATGTCAATATGTTCCCATTATGACATATAGACATACCCTTTGTATAGTCCTAATAATTATAATTTTTTTTGACTTTTATATAATCCTTTTCTTGAATTCTATTTCAAATTATAAAGTGAAAAATTATTTCCAAGAGAAGGAGATAGAAATTTATGATAGAGATGTGGAAACCCATTTCATCAAAGGGGAGGCTACATTATCTGATTCATCTCTAGATCCACCTTTAGTATCTCTAATTAATGAAATTTTATGATAATAGGAACAAACAAAACATATTTGTAATGGACCATATTTTTCATAGATATATATTATATAATTATAGATAAATATTCACTATAAAACATTAAAAAACACTAGAACCACATAGGTTTAGTTACTTTGGAAAAATGGGAACATAACAAACTGGTTCAGAAAACATCATAATCATCTCTAGATTATTCCATAAAAACTATAAGCCCTTTTGAAATATCAAATTTAATACCTTTCTTCATATTCTAGGAAAAATAAGCATAAGAAAAGGGTGAGCTGAAATTACCATTAAGGGTAAGGAATGGATACATCAAACATAACATGAGCATAAAGTCAGAATAACTTGAACATAAAAATTTAAAATTATACCATTGATATGAAAGATCAAAATATTGATTAATGAAATAAATAATAGAAGTTTATAAGATAATGATCGTGAAAGAGCAGAATCCAAGAGAGAATAGAATTGAAAAAAGACATGTAATTTACAGCTTACATATAAGAATAGAAAATCATTTCCATTATTGTTAAGGATTTTTGAAAAGGCCATCATAGTTGAAATTGTACTTTACTCAATCGGGTTCAATCCCCATTCCAAACTTGTATTATTAAACTAACTTTACTTCTCGTTCTAGTCATGTATTACTGAACCGGGTTTACTTCTCGTTCAATCCCGGTACTAATGAACTGATTTCACTCCTCATTCCAGTCCTATCTATCGCAAGAGATATAAATATTTTCCTAATTAATTGAGGGGAGATATAGGTCCCATATATAAAATAATTAAAATCATACATATTTGTTTCACAAGAACATAAATCATTCATCATATCATAACCCCACAAAATAAATGGGTTTTAGAATCATTTCATCCCAACATAAACCATTGAAAAGAAATGATTTTCATAAATATCATTCCATCATAAACATAAAACAACCATATAAAGAATATGGATACTATCCTTGAATAATTACCACATTAAATCATATGTAACATTAAAAAATGTTATCTTATAAGTAAAATTGTTTTTAAATATCAATTTAAATAATTCTTGAGGAAAATATCCTTTCCATTTTTAAATCTTTATTTATTTTAAAAAGGCTCAAAATTGTAAAGGAAAAATTTTTCTTTGAAAATAAACTTTTAAACTTGTATATAAATCATAAAAACATTAAGTAATAATGATATAGTGAAAATACAGTCATGTCATATAGGTTAAAAAATATTCCTTTTGAAATTTTTAAAAATAATCATTAAGGGAAAATAACATTAAAGTGAACGTTAAAAATTGATAATATGTATCAGATATAATCCCACATAAAAAATTGAAAATAAAAAATAATATAATATAAATTAATTCCACAATTAATAATATAATTAAAAAAAATCAATGAAGTAGAAGTTTAACTCAATAAAAGGAATCTGAGGTAAGAATTCCATTACCTCAAGTATTTCTTTTTTTATTCACATTCAATCCTTCTGTATAATTAATATGGATTAATTATACAATTATTACATAACATTAATTTTATCATATAATTTATTATTTACTTATAACATATTATCACATTTGTATAAATAATTTGTTTTTTAAAAACACTATTCTTGGTGATAACTATTTCGTTTTCCAAGCATGTTTCGGTTTAGAAGTCTTAGTCCTTTTACTTTGATCTTAGTCTCACCATTTAAATAATTTTAATCATTGTATAAAAATAATATATATTAGTTATATACATATTTATAATCATTTATATAAATTATAAATAGAAAATTGAATTACACCATCTATTGAGATGATAGGCCGTGCGTACGGATGAACATTGTTTTCATTATTTCTATTTATGGAATAAAATAAAGGTAAATTATAATTTATATCAAAAGAATAATTATTATATAACATATATAATATATATTCCTTAAACCCATCCTAATACCCATCCATAATAGATGGTTATCAAAAGTTAATTGTATTGCTCTGTGGAGACAATAAGTCATACTTACACACGAGCGATATTTTCACTACTTTTTTGATGGGAATCTGGGTGTAAAATAGTTTTTTAATAAAAATAATAAAATTTAAGTATATTGAGGATACTAAATTTATTATTTTATGATAATAATATTATATTTATAGGAGTCAAGGAAGAATAGAAAAAGAAAGTGATCGACAGAGCGATTACCCCTTCTTCGAAATGCCTCCTTTGGATCTCCTCTAATGGGATCCATGGATGGTATTTTCAGAATAATATAACCTATGTAATTTATATAGGTAATATTAGAATATAAAGTTTCATATTATGGTCAATATATAATTCTAAATGTGGTGTATGGAAGTGATGAAGGATGTGTACTTTTGGAATTTCTCAAAATATTAAAATATAATAAATTCATTTCCATCCAAATACTAACAACATGATATTTATTATAAGATAAGATAATTTAAGGTTATAATATAATCAAAAAATATAATTTAAGCATTATTTTGTGTTATTTTAAACCTTGTTATTTTTATTATCCCTTTGTTAACCTATTTTAGTTTTATATACGATAACAACTTTTTCAATATTAAAATGTTGTAATGTTTACTAATATAGTGTAAATTGTAACATAATGCTCAAATTTATGATATTTTAGACCATAAATTATCTATTCTGTCCTTATTTAATATTTTATGATTTTTAAATAATTTAATAAAAAATTATTTTTATAAAATAGCATTATAGTCAATTTTGACACTATTCATTACTTTGGCTTTAAAAAAATCATGAAAATAAGATGTCTTTAAAAAAATAATTTAATACATGAATAATATGTTATAATAATCCATACATTTAGTTTAACACCACAACTAATTCAAATTATATTTACTTTAGTGTTTTTAAAACCATTTATTTTATTTTTTCATTTAATTGAATAATTACTCTATTAGTGTTGTGTCGGCGATTATGGTAATTATCGAATTCTTAAAAATTATAAATAAATTACAATGATGAATATAAATCATATATTTTTCCACATAATATTTATAGTATATAATATGTTTTATTTAACCCCACATTAAAAATATTGTACATATTAAAAATAAGATTGACATTTTCTCACTTTCTTTGATTTTAATCATATCTAAGAAATTTCCATGGAAAAGTATCCATTAAATAAGTAGATCTCGAACCTTATGTGTTAAGGGTATAATTAAAGTCATATGATAATAATTATGATGCAAAAGTATTGCGTTATCACTTATTTTTAATCTATATACACCAATTTTACCCTTTAATAAGGTAATAAATTTTGATCATAGTCACTATTCCTATTGACTAAAAATAAAAGGGGATTAATTTCCAAATTTTAGCCTCTTGATTTCAAATATAAAAGGGTTTTTATATAATTCAATACATATAAGTTTCAAATTTTAATTTGAATTTAAACGGGCAAAATTCAATGAAAAATAGTTTTCCAAAAAAATGCCTTATTTAAATATAAATTATTTTTATACTAAATTAATGTATTAAATCCATTTAAAAACAATAATTTGTTGAATTTAAATAAAAATTAAATGATTTAAATTTAAACATATTCCATTAAACCAATTTACTTTTCAAAAAACATTAAAAATAAAATATATTTTTTAATAAAAATCAATATTTTTCACTAATCCTTAAAAAATAAATGTTTTTTAGAAAATTTTTATTAAAATAATTGTAAGATAATTATGAAATTATAAATTCAAAAAAATGAAACTCATTTTTTCAAATAAATTTTATATAACTTCTATAAATTAAAATCCACTCATAAAAATAAGAAAAACTAATTTTTGAAGAAATAATATTATTAAAGAATAAAAAACCTTTAATAAAAAGGGTGTGATAATTTTCTATGAACTTACCAATATATTCATATTGAGTTGTAACTTTAAATTTATTTCATAAATTATTTATTCCTATTTATTCCCACCAAATTAATGAATCTGTTATAATGGACATGTAATATATTAATCATGTTACATGGTTTGTTTGAAATCAATTTTTCATGCAACAAAATATATTAAAGAAATAAAATTACGTAAAGAGAAATATTTCATAAAAATATTTGGGCGTTAAATTATACCCCCATTAAAATGAATTTATCCCTCAAAATTCATCACTCGGATACAAATTATTGAAGATACCTCTTCCTCCATACATCCCCTGGTCCCCATGTAGCTTACTCAAATTGGTGGGTTCACTTTCAAACATTAATTAGGTGAGTGGTATTGTTTTGTAGATCTTTCTCTATATTATTGAGAATCACTAATAGTTGTTCTTCATAATAATGATCTTTCTACAGTGGTATGACCTCTTAATTTGGAACATTTGAAGGATCAAGTATGTACTTTCTCAGCAGAGATACATAGAACACATCATAAACATGAGATAGATTCGGTGGATGATTCAATCGATAAGTTATTGGTCTAATGTAATCAATAATTTCAAAAGGACTGATATAATAATGGCATAGCTTGATCTTCTTTCCAAATCACTTCACGATCTTCCAGAGATATATGCATATAAATACCTTGTCACACATTTCAAACTCTAGGTATTTTTAATGCTTGTCCGCATACATTTTTGTTGACTATGAGCTTCTCTTATGTGTGGTTTAATGGATATAACACTCTCTTACATTCCCTCAACAAGATCTAGTCTCAACATCTTTCTTTAACCAACTTCATACCATGATTTTGGAGTTCTAAACCTATTAATATAAAGGGCTTCATAAGTATCCATCTAAATATTGGAGTGAAAGTTATTATTGTATGAAAATTCCCCCAAAGGTAGGTGTTGGTCCCAACATCCTTTGAAATCCATAGAGAAAGATCTCAACATGTATTCTAGAGTTTGAATTGTCCTCTCAGATTTACCATCTATCTAAGAATGATAAGAAGTACTAAATCATAACTATGTATCTAGATTCTACTCAGGACTTTTCCAGAACATTAAGGTAAACCTCAGATCCTGATCGGATACAATGAAAAGTGCTATACTCCTTGAAATATTACCTCTCAATTAATATATATTATGTAAAGATGATTACTGGATAAATATTATCTATTACTAATTAAGTGTATTGAATTCATAAGGTGATCAATTACAACCCATATGGCATTATTCCATTTAGAAGATCTCGGGAGTCTAATGACAAAATCCATGGTGATGTTTTCAATTTTCCACTATGTTATGGGTAATGATTGTAAAATACCCTTACACGTTTTTATATAATCCTTAAGTTGATGACATATCAAGCATATAGAAACATACTCTGAAATATCTCATTTCATGGTATCCAACATTAAATACTCTTTCTGGTCTATAAACTTCTTTGTTCTTCTATGATTAATATATAATGATGAACTATGAGCCTCATCCAATAGCTCATTCATTCAATCTGGTATGGTTGTGACACAAACATAGTTCATGAACCTTATTTTTCCATCAAAATCAATGTTTAACTCACAAAACGTTCTCACCTTTTATTGAATCTCTACACCTTCTTTTCACACCTCTTTAATCATTAATTGTATAAATAATTGAATATTCATTTGACCTAGATAATACCTATCACCATACATTAAGATATACATGTCCATACTTTTAAAATTTAAAAATATTGAACATTTTGTGATCCTCAGCATAGATAGGCTAGCATGGTCCTTTTGAATCAAATCATCTTCCATATTTCTCTCTTTCTCATGGTGGTAAATTATTGATTAATCATAATATTTAATCAACTCCAACCATATTATTTAGAAAATATTCAAATCCTTTTATGTAAATATACACATTAAATTTTTTTATCAGTATATATATAACACTTTTCTCTATAAAGATAATGTCTCCATATATTTAATTCAAATATCACCATAGCTAAATTTAAATCGTGTGTTGGGTGATTTTTCTCATAAATCATTCAGTTTTCATGGGGAATAAGAAATAATAATGTCATTTTTCATGAGAATTAATCTCAATACCTTTTTAGATTCATCAGAATATATTATATATCCATCTCCATTGAATGGTAATATAACCACATATGGACTTACTAACTATCTCCTTAGTTCTATAAAACTTTCTTCATATTCATTCATCTAAAGGAACTAGTCACCTTTCCAAATTAACGTGGCGAGTGGATTTAACAATCAAGATAAATTATACAATAATCATTAATATTATCCATCCAAACCAATAAAACTATGGATTTTTGTTACCGTGTTTGGACTAGGTTAATTTTCAACAACTTGAATATTTTTTGGATCCATAGATATACCCTCTCATGAGATTTTATGGCCTAAAAATGAAAATTTACGAATTCAAAATTTACACTTGGTAAATTTTTCAGAATTATTATCCTTTCTATGAGTATTCAATACAATCCCCAAGTAAACTTCATATTCTTCATTTCTCTTTGAATATACAGGAATATCATCTCTAACGAATACGAAAAACTGATCAATATAGTCTCAAATGAATCAATTCATTAAATCATTAAATACTGATATGGAGTTAGAAAGGCCAAAAATAATCACTGGAAATTCATAGTGTCAATACCTTGTATGAAATGACATCATGGGTATATCTTCCTTCTTAAACATATAGTTATTGTATCCATAAATAAGATCAATCTTTTAAAAAAATTGATCAGTGTAGTTGATCAAATAAGTCATCAACATGAGGAAGATGATACTTTTTCTTGATATTAATCTTCTAATGTTATTGATAATCAATGAAAATTCACATTGTTCCATTTTTATTATTAAGAAAAAGAATAGGTGAACCCCAAGGTGATGAACTTGGGATTATGAATTCCTTATCAAGATTTTCCTAAAGTTTCTTTTTCAATTCCTACAAATCAATTGGTTACTTTCTATAAATAGAATTTGAATTATGGATAACACTATGTATGAGTTTTATTTAAAACTCAACTTCACAATTTGGTGGAATACCTAGAAATTATCCCAAAAATACATTAATAAACTAAAGTATAATAAGTGTATCCTTATTGTTGAGTTTCTCCCAAATTATCTAAGATAAATAAAATTAATTTATGGAAATTAATACCCCAAAATGAAAGTAATTTCCATTTGAAGTTCATATTCATCCTTACATCGTTAGACGATCATAGGATCATTTAAAAAATTAAATGTCACTTCCCTTCCTCAAACATTTGATATGATATCCATATATGGAAAACAAAACCCTTCTAAGAATCACATAGAATTAAACTAAAGTAAGGATCACAAGATTTGTAGGAATCACATTCCCACAAACCTCAACAAGATAATAACTATAAACTTGAGATGTTGTGACACCTTAGGTCTATCATAGATTATTCATGATGTTTAACAAAATTTGAGGATTTTAACCTATACATAAACTTATCCTTAGGGATATTACTAAGGTTTTATTATCCTAGTTTCTAAAGGTTAACAAAACTTTAATATGATACCAAATATAAGGGACCATATATTTCATACATAGATATTACAACTTTTTAGATGAGTATTCACTGCAGGACATTAAATAACCATTCCATATCTATATTGGTTTAGTGTATTTGGAAACATGTAAATATAAAAAATTGGTTCATAAAACATCTACATCATATCACTATTACTATTTCATAACTATAAACCCTTTTTGATATATCGTACTTAATGCCTTTCTTTATATCTTAGGGAAAATAAACATAACAAAAGGGTGATCTCAGATGCTCAGTAAGGGTAAATATGAGATATATTAATCATAACATGAGAATAATGGAAAAGAGAATAAACAAAAAATTTGACTATTATACATTTCATATCCAAGATCATTATATTGAGTCATTTAATAAATCATATAAGTTCATAAGACATGAATCATAATTGAACATGATCCATGAGATAATAATGTTGGAATAAGACATGGAGTTTTTTTCATCTACATGATAATAGAAAATCATTTCTATATTTTCAAGGATCAGTAGAATGAAAATAATATAAGAAAAATCATTTTACTGAATCGGGTTCACTCTCAAGATTTACTTTTTATTCTATCCCTATATTACTTAACATGGTTTACTTTATGTTCCATCCCTCTATTACTAAACTGAGTTCACCCCACATTCTAGTGTTGTCTATATCATGATATAAAAATTTGTACCCATTTAATTGGAGGTAGATATAATCCACACCATCAAATAATTAAAACCATATATATGTGTCCCATAGGAACATTAATAATTCACCATACCAAATACCATGAAAAGAAATGGGTTTCATAAACATTTCATCATAACATAACCTAGGGAAAATAAATGGGTTTCATAAATATCCTTCTATAAAAAAAATAAACCAACAAAAGAAATAATAAGGATAGTATCCTTGAATCATAAACCTAGTGAATCATAAGTGACATTAAATTTTATTATCTTATATGTAATATGGTTTTTAAATATAACATGATATAATTCTTAAGGAAAATATCCTTTCCATTTTTGAAATCATTATTTATTTTTAAAAGCTGTGAAATAATAAATAAATAAAAATTCATTAAAAATAACCTTGTAAACATTTATTGGATGATTCAAAAAATTAAGGCATCATGAAAGTTGTAAAATCCACTCATTACGTATAATTAAAAATAACATTCCTTTTGACTTTTTTTAAAAAGAACATTAAATGAGAATTTTTAAAAAACGTTCATTACAAATAACATTGAAGTGAACATTAAAAATTGATAATGTGTATAAACTATAAATACCCATTAAACAATTTGAAATAAACAATAATATATTAAAAATTCAATTCACACATATTCTTAGTAAGTAATAATCAATGAAGTATAATTTGAACACAAAGAAAGGAAATTGAGTTAAAAATTCCTTTACCTCAAGTCTTTCCATTCATTATTCACATTAAAACCTCATGTACAGTAAATATGGATTTATTATAAATTTATTCCATAAAATAAATTTTATAAAATCATGTATTATTTTTTATAATATCTTATCACCTGTTTATTAATTTTTTTTTAAATTCAGTGTTCTAGGTTATAACGACTTCATTTTCCAAGAATATTTCGATTCAGCAACCTTGGTCCTTATAGTTTGATCTTAGTATCAACATTAAAAGAATATTAATAATTTTATAATAATTATATATAATAATTTTATAATAATCATAAATAATAATTATATACATATTTATAATCATTCATTGAAAGTGTAAATAGAAAAATTAATCACACCGTTCATGGAGACGGTAGACGGTAACTCATACGTCAGCATGAGCAATATTTTCACTTATTATTTTATAGAAAATAGGGAGTGTAATGGTTTTTTGATGATATTAATAACATTTAAGAATATTTTTTATACTTAATTTATTATTTTATGATTAAAAATTACATTTATAATAGGTAAGTAATAGTATAAAAGAAAGTGATCGATTAAAGAAATAACCTCTTCTTCGAAACACCTCCTTTAGATCTCCTCTAATGGCCTCCAAGGATGATACTTTGAGAATACCAAGAAAACTAGAATCTATATAGGGAATTTTAAAAGATAAATGTCTTGATTATGGTTGGGATATAAGTCTGAAGCTAGTGTAAATAAGTGAGGCAGGAGGTTCTTTTTTATAATTTAGTTTAGAGGAACTTTTAGAATTTTAAAAAATATTAAATTATAATTAATTTATTTTCTATCTAAATACCACCAAAAGTACATTGATTAAAATATAAGATAATATGAGTTTGTAATATAATCATGAAATATAAATTAGACATGTTTTGGGGTTATTTTAAACTTTATCATTTTGATTAACCCTTAGATAACCTATTTTAATTTTACCCCCATTAAAAAAATTCAATATTATAAGGTTATAATTTTAAGTTATAAATTGTTTATTAGACTAAATATTTCACCTTTAGGATATTTTAATCCATAAATAATCTTAATTTTCTTTATTTAAAGTTTTAATTATGTTTTAATAATTTAATAAAATATTATTTTCATTAAATATCATTATTGTCAATTTTGACTATATTCATTACAATGACATTATGAAAATCAAGATAACATGATATATCAAAAAAATTAATACACCCATAATATATCATAAAAATACATAGAATTAGTGTAATACCTTTATTATTTCAAATTAGATTTATTTTTATATTTTTAATAACATTCATTTGATTTTTCATTTAATTGAATAATTACTACTACACCATTATGTATGAAATTAGAGTAACTATTTAATTATTAAAAATTGTAAATAAATTTACATGATGAAGATAAATAATTTATAATTCAAAATAATATTTTAAGTTTGGAATATATTTTTTTTAACTCAATGTTAAAAATATGATACCTATTAAAAATAAGAGTGTGATATTTTTTTCAATTTCTTTGATTTTAATAACATCTAAGTCATTTTCATGAAAAATGTCTATTAAATAACTCAATTTATAAAAATATGTGTTAATGGTATAATTAAATTCATACAATAAGATATAGGAATAAAAATTATGTCTTTATCACTTATTTGTAATCTATATTAAATTGTTTCACCCTTTGTTGGGGTAATAAATTTTACCATAGTTACTATTCATATTGACTAAAAATAAAAGAGTATTAATTAAAAAATTTGAACATCTTTATTCAAAATATATAATTAATTTTATATAATTCAAAACACATAATTTCCAGAATTTAATTTAAAATTAAACTTGTAAAACGCAGTCAAAATAGCTTTTTAGAAAAACGCCTTTTCTAATATAAACTATTTTAATACTTAATTCAAGTATAAAATACTTTTAAAAAACCATAATTAGATAATTTTAAATAAAAATAGACTAATTAAAATTTAAAAATAATCCAAAATACTATATTACATTTTAATAACTTTAAAATAAAATATAATTTTCAATAAAATTATTATTTTTTACTATTCTTTGAAAAAGTAAACGTTTTTTAGAAAATTTACAATAAAATTATTTTAATATAATTATGAAAATATAAATTCAAAAAAAATATATATTTTCAAATACATTTTCAAGAACTTCTAGATATTAATATTCACTCATAAAAATAAGAAAAACTCATTTATGAAGAAAAATGTATTTTTGAAGAATAAAAATACTTTACTAAATAAAATGCATGATAATTTTCTAAGAGCATACCAATAAATTAATATTGATTTATACCGTTACATTTCATTCATTAATTATTTATTCCTATTCATTTCCCCAAGTCTATTGACTAGGATAATATAGAAATATAATATTTTAATCATGTTATGTGGTCCGTTTAAACTTGATGTTGCGTGCAACGCAAGATATTGAAGAAATACAATTATTTAAAGAGAAATATTTTATGAAAATATTAAGTTGTTACAATGTGAAAGATAAATGTATCCTTATAATAGAGGACGTACCTATTCTGTTGGAAGACACAGATATGTTTCCTAAAAAACTACTTGGACATCCATTTGAGAGTAAAGTTGAGTTTTCTATTGATCTAATCCTAGATGTGAAACCTATATATAAGAATACCTATATGATGTCCATAGTGAGATTAGTATAGATAAGTAAGCAATTATGAGAGTTATAGCATAAGGGATTTATATTCCGTTGTGGTTCACCATTGGGAGGCCATGTTCTTTTTGTTTAAAAGAATGATGGGTATATGAGGATGAACATAATGTATAGGGAAATCAATTCCATTACTACAAAGAATAGGTATCATATACCCTTATTGATGTATTTCTTTTATCAAATTCAAGGAGAAGAATATTTCTCAAAAACTGATCTTCATTCTAGGTATCATCAACTATTAGTAAAGAATGAATATATTTCAAAGATTATATTTTATATGAGGTATGGACATTATTAATTTATAACAACTCAATTTACATTGAATAATATATCATTGTTCTGATAAATATGATCAATATAGTATTCAAGGATTATCTCAATAATTTAATTATTGACTTTATAAATTATATCTTGATATACTCTAAAAGTTTGGATGAGAATACAAGTAATTTTTTAATTATTCTTAAGAACCTAACAGAAAACCAGTATTATATAAAATTTAGAAAAAGATAATTACACCTTTACGAAGTATCTTTTCTTATCGATGTTTTCTTTAAGGATGAAATATCAGTTGATTATTCAAAGATAAATTAACTGATATAATGGAACATTAAAATGAATATAATTGAGGAACATGGTTTCCATGGATTAATTGGTTACTTTTGATGATTAGTTCAAAAAATTTCTCGATTAGATAAGACATTAACCAAGTTTACATATAAAGGGTTCAAGTTTATATGGTCGAAAAAATATAAAGAATTTTTTGAATAATTAATTAGGATATTGGTTAATTCATTGATATTTACTTTACCATTGTTAAGGGATGTATTCATGATATATAGTGATGCATCAAAGAAGCAGCATGGATGCATCCTTATGAAAAGCAATAGATTTGATGCCTATGCACTGATGTAGTTAAATATTCATTAATATAATTATATATTCCATTAACTTTATTTGGATGCCATAATATTTTAATTAAATATTTGTCTGCATTACCTTTATGGTGAAAAATTTGAAATATATACAGATCTAAAAAGATTGAAATACATATTCTGATAGAAATATCTCAACATGATGAAAATATGATGGATATAACTTGTTAAATATTATGATTTCTTAATACACTACCACCCTAGGAAGTAAAATTTGGTGTTCAATGAATTTAGTAGCAATGGCCATAGGTTTTTACTAAAATAATAATTTATAAAGTCCCTATATTAATGTATTTAGTAAATTTGGACATGGGAATCATTAAGGAAGGAGAAACATCACATTAAATCCTAATGATTTTTAAACCATCCTTAATAGAGAAAATGAAAAGTTCCTAGTTTTATGATAAAAATATTCAAAAGAAAATTAGATTCTTAAAATCTAGGAAGATGATTGAATTCATATGTGACAATGGTACATTGAAATTTGGATAGGGGATCTGTGTTTCATCCATGAATGAGGAAAAAATTATTATATGAAACCCATAGCTCAAATTTCAATATTGAACCTTGTACTAATAAAATGTAACATTATTTTTTGGAACATTTATTGTGGGATAATATGAAATGTGAATTTTCATATAAATTATCATGTTTCTTTGTTTTTCAATATGAAAAGGTTGAGAGATACAATCGTTAAGGAATCATGTTACCTCCACCTATTCCTATGTAGAAATGGAATGATATTAAAATGTAATTTTTAACTATATTTACAGACACATAAAGAGATAATGATTCCATATGGGTTTATTTTGATCACCTTAATAAATAGACCCATTTAATCACTATAAGAGATGTTCTACCTTCTGAATTTCTCATGTGGATCTAAATTAATAATATTGTGGGACTTTACAATGCATATTTTTTATTGTAAATTCCAGAAGAGTCTTTAGAAGAATCTTTACATAATGATACATTTGAGTTCTACTTATCATCCTCAAACATATGGACAGTTCAAAATGATTATTTAAACCTTATAATAAATTTTGAGGTCATTCTCACTTGACCTTCGAGGTATATGGGATCAATATTTACCTTTGAATTTTTTTTATTATAACAATATTTTCCATTAGATGATTCAAATAGAAAAATATGAAGTTTTTTAGGGGAAAATATTTTGTATAAAAAATTATTTGGATTAATATCATGAATGAAATTTTTTAGGATGAGATTATCTTGATGAGACAATTGTGAAATCAAAGACTGTTCAAAATCATATCAAGGCAGCTAAAATTAAGAAAAAAATCTATGCAGATAATAAAATAAAGGATTCAAAATTTTATATAGGGGATCATGTTTTCAAAAATCAATATGTATAAAATAGTGTTATAATATTTCAAAATAAATAAAAAACAAGTCCTAGGAACATTTATCCTTTTGAAAATCTAAAAATAATTGGATCTCTGGTTTACCATTTCATAATTCCATATAACCCCTCTAAAGTTAATGATGTGTTCCATATCTCTTTATTGAGGAAGTACAAGCTAAAAATAACGAATTTTATCACCACTAATGAAATATAATTGGTACCTAATATATCCTAATGTGATGAACCTATCTACATTATAGACACTAGATAATAAGTGTTGAAGAATCAGATGACTCGATTGGTGTAGGTAATGTGGATAAAATCATAAAATAGAAGAGGTAAGATGGGAACCAGAACAAGTTTTGATGAATAAATTCCCACATTTTTTCATCAGGTGACATTATATAATTTTTTATAATTATTTTTTGGTGGAATGAATGTAACACCCAAGATTCAATTATAGTAAATCATTTTATCCTCTTAGAAGAATATAACACAATGGATATAGATTTATTCAAGAATATGATTAAAACATAAATTTAAAAATTTATGATTTTAATTTGAATAAATTAATTTCATTTTATAATTTGTAATATCAAAATTAATTTAGGATTGTGTTTTTAGATTTTTTAAAAATAGCTGATTTTTGGGTGAATAGTGAAAATACTGATTTTACAAAAAATGTATGTTTTATGACGTTATAATGATATAAGAATAACTTATATTTTTATGAAATTTTTTTATAGAATAAATATATATTAAATAATTAATATGATTCGTATCAAAAAATATATTTTAACTTAAAAATATACGTTTTACAATTTAGAAACCTATGTAATGCTTTTGTTCAAATAAAAATTATTTTTAGTCTTTGTCACATAATAAATATGTAAATGGATCCTTCAAGTTTTGGATTACATTAAAATAAAAATAAGGATAATTTTATTTAATAAAAATATAATTAAATCTATTATTATCGAAATTATAATTTATTTTATCGTAAAAATTATTTTTATTATTAAAACAAAACATTTATCTAAAAACAGTTTTCATTGCTTTTTGTGAACATATATTAAAACGAATTTTTATAACTTTTGGAAATTTAATAACGTAGAATTTATTCTCTATCTAGAATCATAAAAACTAATATCAGTTAATAAGGTCAACTTAATTTTCTTTAACAATGAATGTGACCATAGTAAATATTTATCACTTCGGTTATGGGTAAAATAAGATAAAAGGTTTAAAATAATGGTATAAAGCTCCAAGATAACACAAAAACACTTGATGAAATCTCATTAGGCAGTTTTTTTATTTAAAAATACCCTTATAATATTTTAATCTATGACAATTTTGAGCCACTTCACTTGAGTAGGAAAAATATTATATAATAAAATTTCAAGTATTTATAAGTTTACCACCAACCCCATTTATAAAAGAGACCCCCCTCTCATATCTTCTCTACAATACGTTGGCCACTTATCTCAAACAATACCTAAAAAATACCTTTAAAACTTTCTTTTTCACATCATAATTGTCTTTGTATCCCCAAAATACCACTTTAATAAGGATTAAAGGGTATGTTGAAAGAGGTTACCAAAACAATATGTGTAAGTTATTACTGAGATTTTTCAACTTCCATTCTTCCTAAATATACTCTGAATATTTAATAACTATATTATAATAGTTAAATAATTATATTCACAATAATTATATATATTTATGTTAATGTTATATCCACTTTATATCTATTCTTTATCATATGGAAAATTAAAACATCCAATGTACATACATACGACCTATTGTATCCATGTAGTGATGTAATTAGTTTCTCATTACCACTTTACTTGGATGGATATAAAGATATAATTAATTAATATATATTATATTTATTAAATAATTATTATTATGTAAATATAATATATCATCAAACTACTTAAACTTTTATCTGTTGGAAAATTATGATGTCTCTCATGCGTACATCTGATCTACCCCCGCCATAAAGAATTGTGATTCATTTTCCTATTACAACTATGCATGAATGATTGTAACATTATATATAATGAATAAATATTATATTCATGAAATTATTATAATTATTGAGGTGATGTAACCATTTTTTAACTTCTTTAAACATGGAGAATATTCTAATGTACTTTTTCAAAAATTTAACGAACCTTAAGTGGCTTACATAAGAGAGAACTATTCAATGATTGGATTTAAAATTATTATAAAAGAACCCAAAAAATTACATTCAAATTAAAAGGTTTTTTAATAAGGTAATTAATAAATATAAATATGTAATTAATGAGGATCAAACACGTATGACTATGAAAATACCCAAGGTAAGGGATGTCTTTTATAATCTTATTCTATTTTGAGATTATTTTATGTTCATATTTTCATTGGGAAAATTATACGATCCTAATCTAGTAAATCCCATCAATTTTATTCTTATAAAGTTATTTTTGTGCTTTAAATATTTATTTTAAATTTATTCTCTTTTTGGATCAAGAATCAATAAGTAAGTTACATACAAGGGACTTTATTTAAAAAATCTTATTTTAAATTTGTTCTTCCAATTTTTTTCATCCATGCCAATGTTCTCTTAAAAGTTTTTAATATTGATCCTATTTGTTATCTATAGGTTTTGAAAGGTCTATTTTTAATTCATTTAATTTATTTAAAAATTATTAAAATGAATTTTTTAATTTTTTCTAAATGAGTCATTTTTGGATATCTTTACCAATGTTTCAAAATAATATTTGTTTTAATGATTATTGAATGATTATGTTTTCTTGTATCCATGAACATTATTTTATTTTATGATTACATTAAATTTTTTGATAGTTACATCCAGAGAAAAAAAATTTCCTAATATTTTTTGAATTTTTATTTAAAATGATATAAAATGGTAATATTTTATTAATGGAATGAAAATAATTTTGAGAGAGATTTATAAATTTTTTCTTACAAAAAGTTACATGGAATTTACTTTTAATGTTTTGATGATATTTTATTTCCAATTTCTAAAAGGTTTAGTTTTACTATAGATAAATCATTTCTCATTAGTTGTTTTCCTCTTTCATGTTTTATTTTTTTATGGTTTTGTGGTTATTAACTTTTTCATGAGCACTTTCTCTACCACTTTCTAGGATTTAATTGGAAAATATTTTCTCCTCTATGTTCATATTTTATGTATCATGGATTTATATAGAATTGTTTCCACCAATTTGATGTTGTCTCAACCATATATAATTTCTATATATGGTATTAGTTGAATGGATTTTATTTTGAAATTTGTTTCAATGACTATGTAAATAGTATATATTACTAAATCAATAAAGATAAATGTTTATTCATATAAATTATATTGATCGTCCAATATATAAGTAATAGATCATATGTGAATTTGAATGATGGGTCTTATTATAAATATCCCCTCGATGCATTAATAAGTATAATGATACAAAGAAACATGATTTCCATATTTAATGGCTATCTCGATTGAACCAACCCATTTATTATGGATGTATTGGTTGGGGACTTTATGGTAATATTCATGATATCCTAGTTTATACCTTAATGTTATGATCATTAAGGTCTGGATTTATGAGTTTTACGTACTAAGAATTCAATTTCCATTATACATGGAATTTCTATATTGATATTAACCATATATGCACATCAAACTCAAGTTTTTTATTAAATGGAAGGTGTTTATATTATCCACTCTTCTAGATTTATTATGCCATATTTAGTCATTATATATTCCACTATACATAACCATTATTGAGCATCTTATATCACTTGTTATTTTTTCCCTTTCCCTAGGACATGAAGAAGGTTATTCTGAATTATTTGAAGAATTCAAGATTATTTATTTTTTTGGATTCTATATTTTCAATGTAAAATAGGAATCATGTATGTATCTTTTTTTCCAATAATTATAAATAGATTGATCATGTATGGTATGATACCTCGTATCTTCTACCAATGTAATAATGTGAACACTAACTCGGGGTTATTTGAATCAGGGTCATTAAAAAAATACATTTTTAACTGGGTTTCCTAAAAAACTAATGAGTTAAAGAAATTTCATTGTACAATACATAATTTTTTTCCCTTATTATGAATTGTTTTATTTTTTTGTATTTTAAATTTAAATATTGGTAGGATGGGTGCCCTCTTTACGATATTTTTATTCTAGGATTGAGGAAAAGAAACATTTAAAGTGTGTGCATGTGGGGGTGGATATTTCAATATCATACATATAATTTTAATACTAAATTGAATGATTTTATTTATTAAATTAATTTAATTTCCTTATTTAAATTGGTCTTAAAATATTTATGGTAGGAAAGGATTTTGAGAGAGGTTGTGAATTATAATGAGGAAAAGAATAAAAATAGAATATTTTGGATTTGAAGATATTTTTGTAATGTATCTAATCAAAGAAGACTAAAAAATTAACCAACATGCCTACATATCTCGATAAAGAATCTAGGACACCCTAAGAGATATTGGTTGAGCTTAATAGTATTCCTTTATAAAGGTGGTGTAGTGGAGGATCTATGTGAGATGAGTATAGGGTGGAACAAGACTAAGATACCTGGATCAAGTGGAGAACATGACATGGGGAAAATGTGTAGAAGAACCAATGTGGGAAACATCAATATAGTTAATTATTTAGTGTATTTTTATTTGGTGAAATTTAGTAGATATATCCTCATAAAATATTAAATATTGTAAGGATTTTAACTTTGGATAGTGTGAAATTTAATGTAAACATGAATGAGGAGTTTTGAAATGTCATTGTTCATATTTTCCTGTTCATAATACTAGGATTCACATGATATTGTGTCACTCATACCATTTTCATGTCAAGAATCACTATGATAAAACTAGGGGAGATCATGACCAAGATCCCCTGACCTTTATAAAGTAGGAATATTCCATGAATGCTTTCTTGAAGCTCACTGAAGCCTCTATCAAAACAAAAAAAATATATGGATGCACCACTAATGATTGATCTCAAATCCCTTTACCACATTGAAGCTTAGGTTTCCTTCACAGGAGCTCTATGATGCCCGGAATGAATGAAGAAATAATGGAATATTAATAATGTTCAAAGATGAAATATTTTTTAATCGAGTGAATCATGCATAACAGTGGTATGTAACAAGATAATCATGAAAAATCAAAAATAATACAGTTAAACGGTTAATTATATGTCTAGATATGTCTTTAGTCTACCTTTATTTACAACCATCTAAAGCATTTGATCCTAATAAAAGAGGATTTAGTGTGAGAGGGAGAATGAACACATGGTCCAAGGGGATTTCATAAACCTAATTTTGATAACATCTTAACTTAATAATTATCTTTCTACTTCACTAGTACAAGAACCTAGATTTTTTAGGGTTGATACATTTTTGGTTTCCTTCCTCGTTCTTTAAAAACCACATTTGAAGTAGTTTTAGCTTTGGTTAATGTCATAGTTTTTATGTATTAAATATTGAATTGATGATGTATTTACCTTGTATTTATTCATTTGACCTCATGACTTTCAAGACTTGTACAACTTAATTATAGTTTTTTTTATTTTTCTAGAGATTTATTATTTCCAAAATAGTTTCATATTAGGGGAATTAATAATTCATCAGGGAAGACTATTAATAATGGACCCCATGCTTAGTAATCATTCCGGATAAGGTAATATATTCTAAAGAAATAGGAAGACATGCACTCAAATGATCTCAATGAGAGAATCAATTTTATTCTAAATCATCATAACCAAATTTGGACACAATCATACGTGAAGAATAACTTTTAGAAATATAGTTTTCTAGTCAAAATCAATAATGTTAAGGGTTGTTAATCCCAACACACAACCCAAAAAAAATATCCCCCATTTCTATTCAAAGGAAAGATATTCCAATATAGCCTACTTTTTCCAATAATCCAAAAAAAGGAGTACCATCAATAAGGAAGCACATACCCTTGTCCAAAAAAAAGAAAAATCCAAATTAACTTTCTTTATTTTTGATCAGGCTCTCTATCATGTATTCCCTCCATCTCTCAATTGGACTTAGAGAATATCTTTTTCAGGATATTAAAATTCTTCAAGAGATTTAGTCTTAAGTTTCCATAGTTTAGAAATATCGTATAGAAATTGTTTATGTGGAATTCCACATGATTTTATACCTCATAGAGAAAGACCAGAAGGCTTCCATATATGGACATGAAACATCCGAGCCTGAGTTCCACACATCAGTCCCCTGAGAAAGTTAGTCATATGATCTCAAGAAACCCTACCTGTACACCTGAGGATTCTGACTAGAATTGGGGGTATAATATCTAACATAGGGGGATTATACCCTCTTTTATCAAAGAAATATACCAGTAGAAAATAACAAAAAAATAACTGAATTACATATAACAATAACTAGAATAGTACCAATATCAGATGTTGACTAAAGTAGGGAATACAATATCAAAACTGAAGAGTAGATAAACCTTTCCAAATTACGTGTCAAGTTTCAAAATTAAAAGTAAAAAGTAAAGACACTAAAAACTCCCAAGAGGTTCCCAAAACTTGTCTAGTTCCCTCCTCCATTATCCATCCTAACTCATCCATCTATCATAGAGCCTTTTCCCTTATCATATCCTACAACCATGAAATCATTTTGGGTACTGATCAGGAATCCCGAGTTTGGTGTGATTACAACTCAGTAGGTCAAAACCAATGGAATCTAAAACAATATCCAGTCAAATAGTGTATACAGTTTCATAAGAATATATACCAACAATAAAGTAAACAGTTTATACTTCTTCAATTATTCTTTATTTAACAACATACACCCCCAGGTTCCCGAGGACACCCTAACCTCAATACCTTCTTCGGCCCATGTTGGAGTTTGAACTATCCTTGAGGGATATTATATCTTAGAATTCCATTATTACCATTACTCATCTCAATTCACATATGAATTCCATTATTACCATTCATTATTTCAATATCACATATTAATGTCATTATTACCATTCATTATCTAAATATCAGATTGGAATACCATTGTTACCATTCATTATCTCATCATCCCATATAAATTCTATTTTTACCATTCATTATCTCATCATCACGTATGAATTCCATTTTTCCTATCATTATCTCATTACCACATATGAATTCCATTTTTACCATACATTATCGCAATATCACATATGGATTCCATTATTACCATTGACTAATTCAACAATAAATTTATCATCTCAATCCCATTAACTAACTAGATAATTAATAAATTATCCCAATCCCATTAATTAACTCAATACTTAATTAACTGTCTTGATCCCCTTAATTAACTCAAAAATTAATTAATCATCTCAATCCCATTAATTAACTCAACTATTAAATAATAATCGCAATTTCATTACTAATTCAACAATTAGTATATCACATCAATCCCTTTAATTAATTACCTAATTAATTAAGCACATCAATCACATTTATAAATTTACCAATTAATTAATCACACAAATTTCATTACTAATTCAAAAATTAGTTTATCACATCATCCACTTAAGTAATTACGCAATTAATTAATCTCATTAATCCCTTTAATTAATTGACCAATTAATTAATCAAAATAAAAAATCCAAAAATCCCATAATTAATTCAATAATTAACTATTCCGATCAAGAACCATAATATCATTATAATTAATTAAAAATTAATTATCTCTATTCAATCAATCTCAATTATTCCCCAAATACCACAATTCAATATTTTAATAATTAATTATTCCTAATTTAGAAACCCATAATTAATTTATTCACCAAATTAATTAATTCAATAGGAAACCCAATTTCTAAACAAACCCTAGAAATTCTAAAATTACGTACATGTAATTGAAATCATGACTATGGGACTTGACTAATAGACCACCTCCCTCATTTATTTGATGAACTATCACCCAACATAAATCCACAATTTTTGCGGCAAAATGACATAGAATGAGATCTAGAGCTTAAACCATAAATCAAGATTGATCAATCAAGATCCATCAATTATAGATCTAAACCTAAAATCTAAGATCATGATCTAACTAAAATCATGGAAGAACAATCCTTCAACTGATAGAAGAAGAACATGAAAGTAATGGATTCCACATGGGATAAGATCCTCTTACTGGGATGGGTGTGGATCTTCAATATGGGATTTAAATTTCAAATAATGGAGGGTGGAAGGGATTATAATCCATCTAGGAGGCTCTGAAAACAAGTCTGAGACACCTTTAGAAAAGTTTGGGATCTTACAATCTCTACCCCATATAACATATCATCCTTGACATATACACCTAATAACCTCTAAGATTCTGAGTAAAAAAGATCAGGCCAATGAGCCCTCATATCTAGTTCTATATACCAAGTTTCCTCTTGTACACACCCATGTTGCCACAATAGACAAACTATTATCATGGTCTCCTCCCCCAACACTTTCTCACCGTGATCTAACACACATATTGGATTCTCCTCAAAGGATTCATCTATCTCAATCTCAACATTATCCACATATTTTACATGAGAAGGTTTGGGGTGGTATTTCCATAGTTATGACACATGGAAAACATCATGCATATCACTGTATCTGTATGGAAGATACAATCGGTACACTGCTGACCTAATTCTCTCCACAACCTCAAATTATCCAATATAACTAGAAGACAACTTGCCATGTCTATGTATCCTATGGTAATCCATTCTAGGTGAAACAAGAAGAAACACACGATCACCCTTTGTAAACTATAGGGGTCATAAACATTTATCAACATACATATTTTGTCTGCTCTAATATATATCTATACACTTTCAAATCAACTAAACCGACTTCAAAGTCCCCATCACGATACTCAGTCCCAAAAACTTTAACTCACCTTCCTCCATCCAGCATAGAGGTGATCTGTATGGCCTACCATAAAGATCCTTGAATGGTTCTATATAAATAGTTTCTTGATAACTGTTGTTATAGGAAAACTCTAGCAATGTTAAGTTCTTCTCCCAAGACCCAACAAACTTAAGGAAACAATCTTGTAGAATATTCTCAAGTACTTGAATAATATTCTCCAACTACAAATATATTTATGGGTAGAATTTTGTACTCTATAAAACATGTGTACCATGATTCTTATACAATACCTACCAGAAGCATGAAGTAAAATATGAGTCATGGTATAAAACTATATTCTATGAAACCACGTACATACGAACTATCTCCCATACAAACAAGTCTCCAAGATGCTCCACTAAGAAAGTATTTTGTATAGGAAAGAAATGTTTTTCCTTCATCAATGTGTCCAAAATAACCCAAATAGTGTCATTCCTCTAAGGAATCCTCAAGAGAACCACCAAAAATTCCATATTCATGTAGTCCCACTTCAATTCTGTAATGGAAAACGGATGTAGTAAACCCCCTAGTCATTGATTCTCAAAATTCACAAACAGATAGGTGTAGCATCATTTCACGAACCATGTTCTCTCTTTTTCATGCCCAACCACCCAAACTATCAACATAGGTCATAGTGCATTTGGGTCACACAAGGATATACCTCCCACTATGAAGCTTGAAACTCATGAATCAACTTCTCCCTCATTCTCATAGGAACAACTACCTAATTCCAGACATAGATGATTTCATCCTCATATATGGTCCAATCAAAAGGTGACTCCACACCTTCACGGCTTTCCCTAATTTATAACAATTTTGGATCCTCATACTTCATGTCACTGATCCATCTCAAAAGTGCAGACTCCATTGAAATTGATATAAGATTCATCTGCTCCTGACTCTCCTAAACCACAACATGTATCTCAATCAGATAATTCATCATCTTCCACTCATCATTAAACTCTTGAACAACCTAAGTCTGAGTTTTCCTACTTAAAGTTTCATCCACACTATTCCCCTTTCTAAGCGTATATTCTAGCTCAAATTCAAATGACTGCATATACTCAACCCACCTATTATACTAAATATTCAAATCTCATTACTAAAAGATATAATTAAATCTATTGTGATCCATATAAATATTAAAATTTTTACCCAAAATATTATGCTTCAAACACATTAAATCATAAACCATTACAGTTAACTTAAGGTCTTGCGTAGGGTAGTTCCTCTAATGTGGCCTCAACTTTTGAGACCATTACACCACCACCTGATCTCCCTATATCAACACTACTCCAAGTATGATCCCAAAAGAATCACAAAACACCATATAAATCTACTTTCACCTTATATAGATCCACCAACACACCTTTCTATGAGATGATGTGACCCTTGAAGTGTACCTAATCAATCAAAAATTGACACTTAGATATATTGGAGTATAGATGATTCTATATTAGTGTACTCTAGAATATGTCGAGGTGTTTGACATGATCAACATGAGTCTCTAAGCACAACAAGATGTCATCCACAAACACTACCAAAACTGATATACGTACGGATTGAAAATTCAGATCAAAAATTCCATAAAAGCTACTCGTTCATTTGTCAACCCAAACTTCATTACAATGAACTCATATAGGCCATACCTGTTCGAAAATCAATACTTGGTATATTAGAAATTTTAACTCTCAATTAATGATACCCTGATCTCAATTCGATCTCGGAGAAAAAATAATTCCCTATACATTGGTGAAATATACCATTGATACATGGAAGAGGATGTTGGTTCTTCACTATCATCTGGTTTCACTTACGATAATTGACATACAAGTGTAAAATCCTGTCATCCTTCTTTGAAAACAACACTAGAAAACCCTAAGGCATCACACTTAGGATGATAAATCCCTTATCCTCCAACCCTTCCATTTAAGTCTTGAGCTCTTGATGCTCTATTGGTATCATTCTATATGGTGTAATAAAAACTAGCTTGGCCCCTAGCATGATCTCAATAGTAAATTCTATATCCCTCTCAGGTGGCATCCCATAGAAGTCTTTAAGAAACACATCTTGAACCATATCCTCTATGGGTGGAAATACCCCATGATTCACTCCTCTATCTTACAAAAATAAACTAACAACCTGAGATATGAGATCTTCTTGTTTCTATGTAATTGGACTTGCTCGACCAGCCAGGAGATCCCACTCTCCAGAGTGAATATAGTTGTCACCCTTAGGAGTTCTAAAAGTCACACTCTTGCTGTAACAATCTATATTGGATCGGTATTCTATGAACTATTAAATTACTATACTCAACTCAAATCCTAACACGTCTAGGATGTAAATATCCCATAGAAAATGATACTCCCAAACCTTGAGATAACACCCCTATGATAAACAGATGTATCTAGATCTAACTCCTGACGGTGTATCAATCGTCAATACCCCACTAAGGAACTTCACTTCTAGGCTCAAACCATTCAAAATTTGTTTAAAAAATAAAATAATGAGAGGCACCAGTATTAAATAGTGCACTATATAATGTATATTGTACAATAATAATACCTCTCAATATCAACGGTCTAGACTCTCTCCACACAAGTGTGGGCTGAATAGCATGAAAATCTCCAACCTCTCTTCACTTTGATGCAACCTAAGTCCATTATATTGCACCACTCTGATGACATGGGTTCTCTTTCCTAGAATCACCATGTCCACTGACTCTACCAACTCGTGTATTAGAAATCTATCTTTTAGACTGATATGGTGTAGAATACCCCTTCCTGCACCCTTGTTCTGTCTAGCACCTCCATCACTACCCATTTGTCGCGGGTTCCTACTAAACTTATGTAGATGACCCATCCCATCACAAGATAAACACTCTATCAATGGTTGGGGACAATGTATATAATATTTTTCATACCAATATCATAGGTGAAATTCAATCCTAGTAAGGTCTTGTGTAAATGGCCCTTCCCCATAGCCAGTCTTCCTACTATCCTGCTGGCTAAGACCTTCATAGTGATTTTTCATGCTCTTGGAAGATGTACCTCAAGATCATCTTGAAGAAACCACAGGAACTGAATTGGAGTCCTATCTTAGGTTTCCATTATCTATGAGAGCCTGATCCGCTACCTCAGCAAAATTATTTAACCAAAATAGGTTATCCTGGGACATAATCTCGTATTTAAGTTCGTCCTAACAACATTTTTTCATAGATGTATCATCCCCTTCCAAAACTAGAAAAAATCACTGAAATGTATAAAGAATCTAGAATAATCTATCACGTATATACTCACTTGAGTCAACTTTATGAGATCAACTAATCTCGCATGCCTTAGCATCTCTGGATAGAAGTGATACAAGAACTTCTCCAAGAAGTCCTTCCATACCATACCATCAGCTTGTCCAGCCTAAGATTGAAGTTCCCACTAGTGATTCACTAATCCTTGAATCATATAAGTATCCAACTTCACCCTCTTCTCAGTTGGAGTCTCAAAATGGTCTAGTATTGTCTAGATAGACTCAATCCAGAACTCAGTTGCACTCAGGTCCACCATCTCTGGTAAAAGTCAGAAGGTGATACAACTTAAACTCCCATGTAAGGTCAGGAATACTCTTAACCACCCACTATGGGTATCTCTCCATAAACATCATGAAGAAAAAATAGTTCTCATAGAACTTATCTTTTTCTTCCTCACTCAGCACTATCTATTCCTCATGTTCCACTACTAGTAGATCATCTCCAGCCACAACCCTCGATCATCCTATCAACAAGCATCATCCTGGAAGAATATCTCTAAAATTCCAAACACACATCTTAGGACAGTTAACACAACTTTAACACATTTACATAAGAGTGATACATAATAAGGCACAAAAATTTGTTTCCATAAACCCCACCACATGGTCAAAACCAAGGGGTTATCTTTACCCTTAACCATCTAACATCTAGGTCATGGTTAACGAAGGGAAACATAATTCTCATATTCAATTTTCTCATTAGACACCCATTTATTATCACCTTGTATAATTTTACAATATTTATGAATTTTACATTAGAATAATTTTAATTTTAATTTCACAAGAAATGAATAATAGTTCAAGTTCAACAACATACCCAAAACCCATTTTTCCTCGCATGCATAAAATGATGCATGTCATAAAAAATAATCATGAGTGCCTAGAATGATGCATGAAAACTAAAATATCTTTCCATAATAGGCCATGATTCAAATATCAACAAATCCTTGAAATGATAATCACATCACAAACAAGTGCATCATCCAAGGTGAAATAATATTCAACTGTAACAACAAACAACATTAACAATCCCACCCTAGGTACTTGGGTTGTCCCCCATAAATGGGTTAGATACTTTTTTGTATGATCTCATAACCAAGGCATGAATCTTTCTAGTCTCCAGTATAGCTCTCCAAAATAGTAAGGAAAAATAAAAACAAAATAAAACACCTATGATACCACTTTTTAACGTCCCATATCAGGTGCCACACATCAGTTCCCCAATCCAGTTTGTCATATGACCTAAAGCGCGCCTCCCCGTATGCCAAAGGATTTTGACTAGTATTGAGGGTATAATGTTGATCATTGGGAGAGTATAACTTCTTTTATCAGAGTAATAAACTAATAGAAAATAAGAAACAATAAGATAATCAAATATAACAATAACCAGAATAGTACCAATATCAGATGATGAACAAAATGTGGAATACAATATTAAATATGAAGAGTAGATATTCCATGCCAATGTACATGTCAAGTGTCATAATGAACACTCAAAATTAAAGAAAATGACAACTTCTAAGCAGGTCTTAAACCACGTCTGGTTCCATCCTCCATGATCCAACCAAAGTCAGCATCTAACACATAACATTTTCCCTTATCCTGTCCTACAACCATGAAATCTATTTGGGTACCAATCAGGCAAGCCGAGTAGGGTTTGAGTAGAACTAAGTAGATCACCTCCAATAGAATCTAAAACAATATCCAATAAAAAAGTGTATATTTTTTTATAAAGAATAAATACCAACAATATAGTAAACAATTTACACTTATTAGAGAATTCATTATTTAACCACATAAACCCCTATGTTTCCAAGGATACCCGAACATAAATACCTGCTTCATATCATGTGAGAGTCTAAACTATCCCCAAGGGATTTCATATCTTAGAATTCCATTATTAACATTCTTCATCTCAATTTACACATGAATTCCATTATTATCATTCATTATCTCAATATCAAATATAAATTTCATTGTTATCCCTCATTTTCTCAATATCAAATATGAATTCCATTATTGTCATTCCTTATCTCTTAATCACATATAAATTTCACTTCTACCATTCATTATATCATCATTTAAAATGATTTCCATTGTTACCATTCATTATCTCATTATCACATATGAATTCCATTTTTACTATTCATTATCTCAATATCACATATGAATGCCATTGTTTCCATTAATTAATTCAAAAATAACTTAATCATATCAATCCCATTAATTAAATCAGCAATTGATTAATCACCTCAACTCCATTAACTAAGTCGATATTTAATTAATAATTTCAAAACCATTAATTAACTCAATAATTAATTATTCATCTCAATCCCATTAATTAACTCAATAATTAATTAAGAATCTCAATTTCATTACTAATTCAATAATTTTTATATAACATCAATACGCTTAATTATTTCACTAGTTAATTAATAACATCATTCCCATTAATTAACATAATTATTAATTAATCATCTTAATCCCATTAATTAACTCAATAATTAATTAATCATGTCAATTTCATTTCTAATTCAAAAATTAGTATATCACATAAATACCATTATTTATTTCCCCAATTAATTAAAAAATCAATCCCATTAATTAATTCACCAATTAATTAATCACTTCAATTTTACTACTAATTCAACAGTTACTTTATCTCGTCAATCCCCTTAATTAATTACCCAATTAATTAAGCACGTAAATCCCATTAATTAATTCACCACTTAATTATTAAAAATTCACAATAGAAATAATCACATAATTAATTTAATAATTAACTATCTTGATCAAAAAACTTAAAATCTATATAATTATTTCCATAATTAATTATCTCAATTCAATCAATCTAAATTATTCCCCAAATCCCAAAATTCAAGATTATAATAATTAATTATTCCGGATTCAAAAACCCTTATTTAATTAACTAAATATATTAAATAATTAAATAGGAAACCCAATTTTTAAATGAACCCTATAAATTATACAATTACATACACGTAATTGAAATCACAACTTGGGAATTTGAATAATTTACCACCTACCTCAATTTGTTGAAAAACGATCACCCAATAGAATTCCCCAATTTCTGCAGCACAATGTCATTGAACAACATATAGATCCTAAACGCTAAATCAAGATCAAATAATCAAGATCCCCAATTCTAGATCTAGACCCACAATCATAGATCTAGATCTGACCAAAAAATGTAAGAAACATCATTAAAAGGATGCGAGAAGAATGGGAATATAATGGAACCCACACAGAATGAGATCCTATTACTGGGAGGGGTGTAGATTTTAAATATGGGCTTCAAATTGTGAATAATGGAGGTCGAAATGGTTTATAATTTATTTGAGAGGCTCTAAAAACAAGTATGAGACACCTCAAGAAAATATCAGGGTCTTACAAGGAACATCAGACCCCTGTATATATCCATAAATATTTTTGATATCTAAATATGATGAACCATAATTGGAAATTGTTCTAGGATCAAACTCATTTCAATCCAAACATTCATACACTTGTTATAGAGTGAATCCAAATTAAACCCTTATGAATAGACCATCAAATGGTATATAAAAAATTTATTAAAATCTAATTGTGATGATTAAAATAATATCCCACTATAGAGATCCCATTTCTAACTCTAAATTCATGGTTTCTCACCAATATAAAACATTTAGTACCTTATTTGGAAGGTTTCTGATCCATATGCATGCATAAGAACCTTAATCATACCATCAGTGCCTCAAATAATGATTTAATGGAAAAGTTAGAGTACTGTATTGTGATAACACCCCCTTTGGCTCATGGGAATCTCAATATATAGATCTGGGTTTCTAAAAAAGGAAATTGAATCAACTAATGTTAGATAACACCATTTAGAATATTTCCCCTAATGTCCAAGAGACCACTCTTGTAAATCTATGGAGAAAACTCAGTGAATATTACATGTTTTCCATCAATCTAATTAGGGAAAAAATTCCAAATATATGAGTTAATTAGGTCAAATGGGTTATATTGGATAATAAAAGAATCATTTAACTAATTTCCATTAATATACCAGTTAGGAAAACATAATCATGGATAATACTCTACTAAGGAAAGAAAATACCACTACACATTCCATGAGTACCAAACTAGACCCTAGGAGTTTCACTGTTGTGATGTTTTTACCAATATTAAGCCAACACATCTGCAACTCTTTGAACAAATTGATATGAACTCTGGAAGAAGAATATGACCAAAAAATTTAGGCACATTAACTCCATTATCATAGTGTTGGTTCCACCAAACAAAATCATATATATAGAAGAATAATTTCATTACAATGGAGATAAAAATGCCCATATATCATATCCAAGATCTCAAGATGTCAATATGTATCTTTATCCTGACTATATAGAAGATGAAGTGGATAAAATCAAAGATAACCTTCCATTATTCATTGAATTCATCTCTACCACCATCGGTGAACTGAAAAACATTAATCATGTTGTGAAGGAATATCTATAGCCAATGTTGACTAGTGTTTCCAGGGACTTTGAAGAACATGATAAAAACTTATCATTCTTGAAACAACGCTAATATATATTCACAATTATATAAACAAAAATTCATAGGTTGGATACTGATGTGGCTACCCATCATTTAGGTATACTAGACAACAAACATGGCTATAATTAGGAACAAAATAGAATGTATATGACCAATGATTCCAAGGTTGAGGATGAATTAGACAAATTCATCAAATTTAAATGCATTTGGGAAGTCTCCTAAATATAGTTTATTTATAATATTTTTCCCATCAAGAAGAAGAATTGAAAAATTCAAGTCTACAATGATTTATGGGGAATCAAACTACATTGTCCACATGATAATTTATTATACAATATCGTATAACTAATGATCAATGTGAAAGGTGGATTTCAATCCCATTACATCATGGATGGGTATCTAGGATATAAAAAGTATTTAATGGAATGTGAAGATGAATATTTCACTTTCTTAAGGGCACCCCAAAGGGGTATATTTCTACCAAGTAATGAAATTTTACTTATAGAACATTAGTGCCACATACAAGTGTTCTATCTACCAAATATTCAAGTTATTTATATGGAATTTCATGGAGTTCTACATTGATTATCTATTAGTCAAGTATCAATAATTTTGGTATCATCTAGTTTATCTGAGGTCAGCTTTCAAAAAATAATGAAAAAATAACTTGAATATTAATCCCCTAAAATGAAAATTTGAGGTAATGTTAAAGAAATTATTTATATTTATGATGTATCACTGTGGTATCAATGTCGAGCCTAAAAATACTAAGGTGATACATTATATACCCCCTTATAAAAAACATAAAGAGTTTCTAGGAAATATGGATATGTCCATTTTATCTTATTTTTTAGTTCTATCCTTTCTAGTAAATTCCCACAATTCGCAAAGTTGATAAATAATAGAGTCACCCTTCAATGGGATGCATATTTTTAGAAAAACGTTCTACAATATTATGTTCCATATCCTTTTGAAAAGGTATTAATGTTTCTGCTACTAGGGAAGCCTCTTTTACTCTATGTGGAAACCCCAAAATCGTCACTTGACACCATTAATTCATAAAATAATTAGTTCACAAAGGAAAATAGTCTCTAATATATCAAAAAAACATTGTCGGAGACTAAAAATAGATTTTTTGATATTTTAAAAAACTACCATGCATTGATCATTGTAGTTCATAAATTGATTCATTATTTATAGTATCATGAGTTCCACGTTTTCTATCATATTGAATATCTTAAATATATCCTTGATCACTATATATTAATTGGGTATTTAGTATGTTGGGAGTCCATTATGCATCATTTTAATATCAATCTTGTGTCTCTTTAAGAAATCAATGTGATAGTTTTAGAACATTTCTTCATAGCGCACTCTATCCCATAGAAGTCCTTGGTGAACATAGAAATATATTTTAGATAAATTATTTACATCTGTAAAACCCCATAGTATAGGGAGATATACTTTTATGGTGATTCTAGGATCCTAATTAAAATAAATATGGAAAACCCAAAGAATCAATAGGTTCTATTATAGATTTTATTTGTGTCCCCATCAAAATTGATTCTTTTTATTCCTTCTTTATATTAAAAGTATAAAGTAATAATTAGAAAGAATACTAATCCCTCATTCTAGATAGGTATTTGGAATTATAGATTATCGGGGATAGATTAAATATAAATGGAAACTTAGAGTCAATAATCAATCAAATCAATGGTAAATATGTTATCAGTAAGGAATAAATGATTCCCTTAATTGGTTTTATATGAGGGTTAATGGTCAAATTCTTCTCATAACCAACACTATCTCATATATCACAATCACATAACACCCAACAAAATTAACTATATAATACAACTACAGTCCTATATGAACCAAACTATAATGAGGTGGTTATTCACATCATGCATCACATGATTATGTCTCCATTCACTAAAAATGACATGGAATAAATCAATGAAGATAATAACATCCCTGATCAGGGAAATGTTTTTATCATAGTTGATTAATGCAAAAAAATTATGGGTGTACCTTATAATATATTGCCTCCAAAATGAAATTCTTCCACTTTATTAATCCGTGAAATATTATATCCAGTAGTAGGCATCAAATTTAAACTTTTTTGATGACTTGAATTTCCAAAAGGTTCTATTTATGAATGGAATTAATATATCCCTCCTTAAATTCATTAAATGTGAAGAGACCCTCATGATGATGTATGAAGACTATGTTGGTTCCTGCAATATTTACTAGTTAGGGACTAAGCTCTCTTATCAAATCAAGAGACTTAGATTATTTTAGCCTTCAATGATGGAGGACATCATAGAGTTTACAAAGGAGTTTCATTCTTTTTATATATATGAAAAATTCATCCATCAACCCCAAGAATTTATACACACCACCAAATAAATTTGGTCATTCCCCATCTTAGGAATAGATATAATTGGTCTATATCCCATAGGTATATCTTGTTAGTTCAAGTATATCGTTATTTCTACTGTGATCTTATCTAAGTTAGTTGAGGTTATATAACTCAAAGAGGCTAGAATATTGGCAACCATATACTTCTTGAAGACCAATATTATCATCATATTTTGTGTCCCTCACAAAATATTTACAGACAATGACAATAATTATTTATTTTTTAAAATAAAATGGTTGTATGAGGAATAAAATATTTAGTTTAACCTCTCATTTTGGTACGATGTAAAATTGAATAGATAAATAGATTTATTTAACAAAAAATGAAAAATATCTTCAAATGATGGTTGAAAAATGTAATAAATCTTTGTTGGACATGATTTTGTATACTCTTTGGGATTATGGGGCGATGACTTTTACTACCACACAAGTATCCTCGTATTAACTTATATACAAGACAAGGTTATTCCTTCCTGTTATGGTTCAACTACCTCACTTCAAATTATCATATATAATTATTTTTCTAAATATTAGTATTCTCAGATCAATCAGGATGAGTTGGAGTAACCCAATGAGAAAAGTTTATGCACACTGAAAACCTTGAAATCTATCAAAATTGAGCTATATGAGAATTCATCAAAAAATTTCCCCACTTATTATTCATCCTAATAGAATTAGTGTTGTCCTTGGAAAACACCATGATATGTAGGATGAAATATCCAAAAAATTGAGTCAAAATGGGAATCACTTGAAACTATACAAAAGGTCTACTCCAAAAATATTAATCCCTAATTACAATGGATGGAGAGTTCATCACACATTCCACCAATACAAGGTTTATCATGAATTACATTTCATGTATTCATGTTGCGTTAAAAATTCTATTCTATATGACATTAAATTACTTATAAAATTTCATTATTTTATGAAATTAAAATAAATGACAACCAAGTACCTGTTGCATGACTATAAACTACATTGTGAGTAGTCTTTAACACATGAAAATAAACTAAAATACTTGTATTCCATCCCACGAGAATTTAAACTATTTATAGTGATCTGTATTATATAACTTGAAATATTTTAGGGAGATATATTACATAAACCCCATATAAAAAATTATCCTCCATTATGTAAGATCATGACCTACATAGGGGTATCACTTCTTTCCTTAAATATTCAATAGTTATAGTTGTACTCGCCATCCCTAATGACATGGTTGACCTAAACTATTACCAAAATTAACCCTTATCTGAATTACATGTGGCTTGATTACTAATCCCATGTGACACTTACTGACACATGGATCTCCTATCCCATTCCCACCAATAGATTACCCTTTCATACCTAGTTATACTATGGCAATGATGTCTTTCCTAATTCACATTTGGTTTTCATCCTTCTCTCACACCTGATCATCCATGAATGTTTCTCTTCCTCTCATATACATGATCCAAATCAATATATATAGATTATATATTAAGAACTACATATTACATAAAATATATTAGAATAGGATATATAGTTATGTGTTGGTCTCCTATATAGGGCCCAACTACAAATCAAAATCATCTACCCAATTCATTTTGCTGCTCGATCCTTCATTCATTTGCATCATTTTTTAATCCTAATTTGACCCTAAGACTAGGCTATCTAATTTTGGTCACAAATGGGACCTATAAAAACCCTCTATATAATCTTCCTCATTGTATAACCCTAAAATAATGGTATTTTAGTCTTTTTCACATCACATTTTACATCATGATATATAATCCACCCTACATGACCTTAAACTACTTAGAGTTTTCCATGTTATATGTCTTGACTTCTCTAAATTGGATTCAAATCTATGTAAGGGTACCTTCCATATGATTCTATCTATAAATATATGATATGGAAAAATTCCCCCATTATTAAGGTAACCTAGATCTCATATCCTAGATACAAGACTTGAAGTTTCTTCATGTTCCAATATCATACTTATATAAAAAATGCCACTTTCTTATATATGATCTACATCTATGCAGAGACTATTTACAAAGAACTATGTGTGGATTTATTTTTATTCTTTCAAGATATATTGTGACAACTATAATATTTATCTTTAATCTAGCCATAAATTTCATTTCCATCAAACCACTTCCTATTGTATAGTTCCCTCATTCACCTCATGAATTTCTATATTATACTCTACATTGGGATGATTTGTATTTAGAACATTTTGAGTCCAGATTCTTATCATTATAGGATATGTGGTGACACTTAAATGCCCTATTCTAGGCCAAGCTACATATCTTATAGGATTTACTCCTGGTGTATATGATGTTACTCATTCATATAGGGTTTTTTATAACCTCCTAACATTGTATAAATGCTGCCCAATATTTCCCTACACATGAGTTAGATCTAGGTAGATACCTCATAAGTACTATTTGTGGCTTGACTCTTATTATTTATGGATACACAATGATGTATAAACCATATATTTAAATCCCAAAAATATCCTTCAATCCATTTCCACTCCTTTTAAAAGTATCATTACAACCCAACCATGGTTAGTTCAAGATTATAATGTCCCAATCACTCTTTGAATATACCCTTACAATAAACAACACATCATACCTAAAATGTTATGAATAATCACAAAACATACATGGATACTAGTAACCAGTACATTTGGATCCAAGGGACACCTCTTCATTTTAATGATATTCATGCTTCCATATTTGGCACCGCTAGAATAAGGCATGTTTTAATCTAGAGGATAAGGTCATCTAACACATTATTGCTTCAATATAATTTTCATCAAACCAATCATTTTAATATTGATTAACATTAATCCTTAACATAATTGTATCATGTTATAACTTTCTAACTCAAATAACTCAGGTCATGATTTACATCATTGTTATTCCAAGTTCAAACGGTGTTAGGTACTCTTACATATTGAGATCTATCTAGGCTTTCATAACATAACTCGATCACTAGTTTGAGAACTATGGCCTTAAACTATGTGTACCTCTCATTAAAGAAATATATACTAGAGTTTGACTATTCATTCAATTTTTTTTATTAATTTACCTATCTATAAATATTATCTTACTATTTAATAAATTTTATGCATCCATAAACTTAAAGAATACTTGTTTCAACTTCTAAGGTCTTCAACATCCAAAATAAAAGAGACAGAAGCTTGGATAGCTCAAAAACTTATAAATTGAGGCCTAAGAAAAATTAAATTTTCTTCTCATTAAGATATCCCTTTTAATAACATATCCAAAGTTAGAGCATGAGTTGAAGAATTCAAGCTATTCTCAATAGAAAAAACTGGTCCTAGCTTGTTAGAGACGTTAGTCTAGGAAAAATTTACAACAAACCTTTTTAGATCTAACGCCCACCCATATGATCAATCAGTTTCATGGTATATTATTTCACCCTAGGAATATGTTCGATACAGTGAAGAATAACATTTAAGGTTCTCAGTCCCTTATTGAATATACTTTTATCTATGAGAAATATTTATTCATTAAGTGTTTAAATATTCCAAAAACTTTCATGGCTAGTAGTAATGGGAAATGATTCCTCCGATGTATGCATATTCTTAGTAATGATATATGTTCCATATTATTCAGTACAAGTCCAACCAAATGCATGTTTTCATCATTATAACAAGGTATTCAAACCTAGTACACTCCCAATAATAATGTAGTGGAACCATTTATTTGATATTATTTGATAGTCACCCAAGAAATATTTTTCCTTCAAATTATTTACTACTTTAAGTTTCTTGAGTTATGCTTTAAGCATTCTATGATCCATATATTTTAGTTGATTTGAATACCCTCAATAGTAATTTTTTTACATGTCTCCAATTCCCAAATAAAGAATATAAAATCTTATTTTTGAAACTTTCATGGGCCTTATCATGTGGCAATAAACTATTTTACACAATGGTTTGTGCATTATGACCTTAAACTATATGAACCATTACATGAGGATTTCAATATTTGAGACATTCGGCTCTTATTCGTTATGGGTTTGATTTACCTATGATTTTATAAAAACTATTAAATATTTTGGTCAAAGATATCTGACCATAAAATCTAACTTCATCGGTCTAACTTTAATGACCTTAAACATCCCATGTATTGATACATAGTACTCACTAGATTTAAAACCTATAAATGTAATCATGAGAATAAGTCAAATCCCAACTTTCTAGGAATTAATATTACATAACCTATACATGATTTGAGAATTTTTAAAAAAAATAAAAAGTCATAATTACTTTTTGGATGTAACCCTACAAAGGGAATTTGGAGTAAAAGTCGAGTCCCCACTTTCTAGGAATGCACCTCACATAATCTAAGAAAGATTTGATCACTGCAGAAAATATATAAAAGTTATAAAACATAAAAGATTGAAAACCCACAAAATATATCTTGAGAAAAATATTATTTCCATTCAAATAATTCTCCCCAACCTAAGGCTTATAAAATGTTAAACATAAAAAATTAAGAGACACAAAGCTCATGGGGTCCACCCAATGACCTGAGAAATAGTCTATACATGAACACTAGGTCTCTTGACCTAGGAAAAAATCCGAGCATCGATTCCATTCCTCTAATGTACTGGTTTGTAAGATCAATGAAAAATTAATGAAGGTGTAATTTCAAGTTACTTGATTATTATTGAACATTGGAACCCTCATTCCAAAACCCCCTTCATGATTTTCATCATTCCATATTATTCAACCACAACCCATATATGAATGGAGTAACCCTAAATCTCAATGATCATAAATATGTTTCCACATATATCCCAATTATACCCATCCATTATTACACATCCAAGATGAAACAATAACCATTATTTGAATGAGATAAACTTATCATATGGTGATGGTACACATTCCGCATATTCATCAGAACTATATACATCTAAGTGCACAGGCTCATAAGGAAATCAAATTATGAAAACCTTCATCCCATAGACACACCCCAACATACGGTGATGGTATATGTTCTTCAATATCAAACCAAATTCTATCCATTGAAGTGAACAGGTCCAAGATATAATGGGTTGATCTATATTTCATTTTTAACATGACAATTTGGATATTAGGATTTACTTGGACCATACCCATAAAAAGATTAGATATATTTCATTATCTTGGTTTTAATCTTAAAATTTTGATAGGTATTCATGAATTGATTATTATGGTGGGGTAGGATTAAAAGATATGGTGATGATTTAAAATAATGTATGTTTTCATTCATTAAGAAAAAATAATTGAAAAGTGCACGAATTGGAATCTCCTTTAATATTTAAAAAAGAGAAGGGAGGATATTACAAGTGGTGAAAAATTATATAAAATTCTCCACCAAGGAACAGAGTTGATCATATAATCTCATAGATTCATATATATTATCCTAGGAAACTACATTTTTATCTTCTTCAACATGGTGTAAATTAGTTCTCTTGTAACTGCATCTACCTCCACACCATTGGAATCTTTAATAAAACATTGATGTTCAACTACTTGTACCTCAAATGAACTCAATTCCTAATACATATAGTCTAATAGAGACACCCCGTAATTAGTTAAGCACTAATACTCCAGGATACGCTTTACATAGTGGTATTTATATTGAATCATCACATCCCTCAGGTTTGTAGAACTTATAGTTAAATACTACAAAAAAATCATAGTTTCATCACCTTCTTATTTTCATATTCTTAGAGGATATCCCCCACAATAATTCCCACATTGATAATTTCTATATCCTTGTAATATTTTTGTTGATGTTTTTTAAAGATGGCTCCCCTACTCATCTGTGAGAATGTGCTTCACACGCCGTCAGATTTTCAAAATTTCTTGACCATTGCGTCTTCTTACTCCCTGCCTCTGCCTCCGCCTCCATCTCTGAAGTCCTTTGATATTGCATTAGTTCCTATCCATCTATCGTTTATTCCTCCACTGGATCCTTCCACCCTCACTTCTGGTCCCCCTGATCCCTGGTCTCTACCGGATCCTCTTGAGCCGTCATCCTCCAACCCTAGATACCCCATCCACCCCTCCTCTCATGCAGCCTCTCTAGTCCCTCTCATCCTACTAGGCATTTCTATTGGGCTCGGGCTGTCCTCTACGGACACTCTCTATGGCTCGTCCCATGCCTCTTTCTATCCCTGATTCCCTAATATAGCCATGTCACTACTGTAAGAGACTAGAGAGGGCTCTTGAATCTCCCAGGTTTTCGGGCATGTTTCTTTGCAGAGGTAGTGGCCTACTTGAGTTGGATAATGGTAGCCTATTTTAGGGCTATGAAACTTCCAATATCTTCCTTTCATAATTTTGTATGTTCATGGTGCCTCCGCCTTCTAGAGAAGATCTCCTTGGTTCACAGGAACCCCTTCTAAAGTCAATGAGTGTGCCATCAATGAGGCCCCTACTTCAAATTATGTGCCTTCTAATGAGATACCCTCATCCCCTAGTGTGAATTCCATCTATCATTCTTCTTGATGGGGCGGATTGAGGCCTTCTTCTTGTTCTCTCAGTGCTTGGAGTAAGAGCTCCCCCTATTCACAGGATTCCACCTCCCCCTCGGTAGAACTCGCACTCAAATGTATTACATGCATGAAAACCCATCCAACTAGAACATCTGGATTTTCTAACAGAGTAACACCAACATGGATCTCATTCAAGTCGACACCCAATTAATCACCAATAAGGTGAATAAAGGTTACCATTAGATCATGGTGTCCTTCATCTATGGGAGCTACAACACCAAAAAAAGATATAATCTATGGAAAGTTATTAGCATGTTTGATCTTGGTCACCATTTGTAGCTAGTTTGAGTTGAATTTAATGTGTTTTATAACTCAAGGGAGAGAAAAGGTAGGGCTCCCTCCCTTATAAAATCCATCAAAGAATTTTTCCAACTCATGGTGGGAAAAGGGATCTTAGACCTTGGCTTCTTAGGCGACTGGTTCACTCCATAAAATAACCAATGTGGGAATCACCATTCATAGATTCAATCTGATTAGTGCTTGACCAACATGAATTCCATTTATTTGTACTCGAATATCAAGGAAAGTCATTTGTTATGTGGAATATCGAATCACTCCCAGCTTCTCATCGCTTTTCCTTCTAGATAGGATCACCAGGACTGGTTTAGATTCAATCAAGTATGGACTAGATTTTCAGAGTACCAAGATCTAGTTAGTGATACCTGGCTTGAACCCACACTATGGATTTTTTGGTATACCTTCCAAAAAAAGCGAAGGTAGCTCAAGTCGATTCTTCAGTCATGGTCGGAAGATATCCCCCTGATATACCGTGACATCGAAATCACCATACAGAATGTGGAACATATTGAGAGGAGTTTGGAGGAAGAATTGAATGACCAGACTTATGAAGAGATCTCTAGAAAGATGGAATATCTGTTGGATATGATTCTAAAACAAGAAATATTGGCTATGGATGGATTGAGTATCAAGTGGATCAAGGAGGAAGATAGGAACACCACTTTTTTCCATCCATGTATCAAGGGGAGGAAATACGTCATGAAACCGAACATTCTTTTGTATGATGGTACCATCACTAATGATAGGGATTTCATAGGCGGCTGATCCCTTGCATTATTCAAAGATTTACTGGTTGTTCCCAATAACCACATTCCTAACAGATACCTAGGGGAGGACATGATTCTCTTAAATGTGATCCCTAACTAGTTATCTAACTAGGAAAATGAAGGTCTGGGGGACATTCTTGAAGAGAAGGACATCTATGATGCTATGATGAACTATAACCTAAAAATATCACTAAGACTAGAAATATTCCACGGTTCTTTTTATAGGTCCCCTTGGGGTACAATGAAAGATGTCTTGATTGCAGATATTCCAGACTTTTTTCGGGGCTTTAGTTTACCCTATGTAGGTTGCGTTGCCACTATCATGATTCTACCCCAAACTAGGAACCCTTATTATATACTTTAGTATTTTCTCGTGAGCTTGTGTAATTTCCCTTACAAAATCATTGCCAACATCATCAACTCTAGGATCTCTGCTTACATCCCTCAGTGGGTCTCCATGGAACAACACATGTTTGTGAATGGCTGATCTATCTAGGGGCCATTGCGTTGGATTAGGAGATGATTTGAGACCTCATCTTCAAAAATCACAAATCAAACTTGGCCATCAAGATGAATATGAATGAATCTTATTACCATGATGAGTGGTGTTTCATCAATAGATTCCTTACAGTTATGAGTCTCTCCTCTTAGAACACTGATATCATTTTTCATTGTTTCATCTCCTCGTGGTAGGTGTTCATGTTCAGGCGGATGACGTACAAACTTTTCAAGTCTACTCATGGACTAAGGTAAGGGGACCCTATCTCACCAAGTATCTTTATTATCTCCCTGGATGTACTTAGATGCCTCATCCAAAGAAGCTTAATCAATGGAACAATTATACCATATCATAGAAGAATGAGATCTCTTTATATTTCTCACTTAATTTTCACTGATGATACTATCATATTCATGAATTATAAGAGGTGATCAATATGAGGTCTAAATAGGGATTTTTAAGATTTCTGCCATTAGAGCGTTCAGGTTATTAACAAAAGATAGTGTACCTTTCTTCTTCTGAGTGGTTGTGCTCTTTGCCAGATCTCTATTGTTAGTCATAGCCTTGATATGCACAATGGTATGATTCCTAGGGATTATCTAGGTTACCCATTATCATTAGGAAGGTTGTGTATTCAAGAAATAGATCCCCTCATTAGCAAGATTATTGATTAGGTTATCAATTGGAAGAATAATTATCTATCCTTTGGAGTTAGGATAGCCCTGGTTAACAGCGTCCTCCTGGAAACTCTGGTTCATTCCCTAACGGCTATTAATGTCTTCAAAGGCATCATTAAAAAAATTTATAGATTTCTTTACAGCTTTATTTGGGATCCCCTATTGGAAGGCAAAACACCTTGGAGAAAGATGGAAATAACAGTTAAGGAAGGCGTAATCAACATCCATAGCCTCAAAGACACCCTTATTTTTGTGCATTCTAAGCTAACTTGGGATGTTTTGGAACAACATACCCTATGGGGGTACATAGTGTACAAAACTCTCTATGGGAATCCAACGGTAATAGTGGGATAAGCTTATCCACTTTTGTCTATGGTTCCCCCTTCTCCCTGCCCTACGACCTCACACCCAATGCATTGTTAGGATATGGAATATTTCCTTTTGGAACCACAATGGGTGTAGGGATATCCTAAGATTTATGTGATGCCCTGCAATATATATTTCTTTCAGGTAATCTATTCTTCATTGGGATTTCATTACTGTTGTGCTGGATAGGGACCAACCAGATATATTTAACCTCATTGACTGAATTAGGACCCCGATAGGTGCATCTTCACCCCTTCCTCCTCGGGTTCCTTCACTTTTACAGGCTTCCATCGTAACATGAGTGTAAAGGAGTAGGATGATGGTTGGGATGAAGTTATTTAGGAAAAATATATCCCAAAAAAATATAACTTCCTTACCTAGAGGATAAAGAACAAGGTTTTTCCCATGGATAAAAACATCAGTCGATGAAACAATCATATTGTATGTGGACATGAATGTTGTAAAAACCGTAGGGAGGGAAGTTTAGTCCGCACTTCTTTTAAGGTGAGTGGGAGCATGAGGTGTGGAATTTATTTGGTGAGTTCACTCCATACTCTACTTCTAATATAGATGATCTTCCCTTTATATAGGTCTAGTTCCACGGCTCGGGTGATAGGGATCTGGAGAGATTGGCCCATACAATGGTGATACATGACAACTGATGAAGCCTTCGCCATGAAAAGAACAAGGTGCGTCAGGAGGGGACTTATTCTTTAGGGAGATATACCATCATTCAAACAAAAAACTTGTTGCATGACATGATCAGTACCATGATCATCTAGAGGGAATCCCCTATTCTACAATGGATTAAATCTAATACCTAGGCATCTCATCCTGGTTTTAGCAACATAAAGAACCAGTGGGTTTGTTGGTTTCATCCTCACAAGGGCCTGAAGATTAACACGAATGGTTCTTTCTCCATGGGAATAATGAGAGGGTGTGGGGTGGTTTGTGACACCAATGGGTCAATATTATTGGCCTTTTTAGCCTAACATGGGTAGGGGTCCTCTCTCCAGGCAGAGTACATGGAGATTCCCAGAGGCTTCAACCTATAAATCCAAAGGAAGTTCAACATCACATAAGCAGAAACAAATTTTATACTATTTCACAATGAATTTAATGGAATTGTCTCCATACCCTGTTCTATATCCTACATCATTAGGAAATGTCGGGGCATCCTTAACAACGACATCAATGTGGACCACACATGGAGGGAGGGTAATAGAGTGGCAGATCACCTGGCCTCATTGAATATCCTCGGTCCAGATTACCTATGTTTACAAGACCTGGCTAGCTTAAAGCTTGAGGGGGTAAATCTGATTAGAGTGGATTCCCTTGGTCATCACTATTGTATACCCCATTTTTCCCATGCTTACTTTTGGATTCTTTGTATTGCCTTTCCTCCCTTGTATTTATCATTCTCCTTGAATAAAAATTTACATGATGTAATCTTGCTGAGATAATTTTTATCAACCCTTTCATGATAAAGGAAGTAAAAGGGGTTAGAAAAATGAATCCATCATACTTAGTGGTTATACATGAGTGAAAAAATCCACCTTTGATGTAGCATTAACACTAGATTCATAGGTACCATATAATTTAAACCTCTTTATGGAGACCAAAACTAATTCTATGGTGGGGGGAATTATTTATTCTTCCATTTGTGTTGGATTTATAAATTGGCCATTTGGTTAAAATTAATCATAAATTGAACCATTAATATTACACAAGACCATTTATTCAATAGGATGCTTCACCCAGTCTTCTATTTTATGCACATACAACTTTTACTTAGTCTATAATTATGTGCACAAGCCTCTTTTCCCTGGTCTCCACATGTACACTGAATCCTATTTGTGAGATGTCAATATGAACACCCATCTCATGTGAATAGGTCATTAATCATCAATAATTTCCCATCCACTAGTGTGTGAGAGGTTTTTACCCACAAAACACTCTACCCTGGTCTCATTATGGTTTATATATAAACCTGATGGCCACCATTTGAAAGGAATTTTTTTTAAAAGATGGAATAATGTAATAATTACACATTCCCAATACAATACCCCTTCCTTTAGGGGACTTATAAATCTGAAAATATGGAATACAATGAGAAAATCTTACCACACTAGGTCACCACATACCTTAGTCACACCAGAGGTACTATAATTTGGTAGCACAGACCCTAGCTACACAAGGATACTATACTACAGTTTCATATTCCCTAGTTGTATTTAGGAATTAAAACTAGGGGGAATATGGCCTATTCATATCAAAGGTACCTCACTAGGAAGAATAATATAAATGAAATTAGGTTCACATGAAAAATTAATCATGTCCTAAGGTAAGGGTTTTTTTAATCTTAATTCTATTTTAATGAGATATGATTCATTTTTACCACTTGTTTCTTTTTTTGGTGTATGTATTGGACAAGTATTTATTTTATTTTTAAAATTTATTAAATTTAATAGTTTTTAAAAATCATATCATGTATTACTTTACATGAATTTTCACATTAAAATATTATAACTGAGTAAGGGTTTTTCTTAACAAAAATCCCCCTACTTTGAGTTATTTTGTTTTATCGTGAACTTATTACCTATATGATTAGTTGATTCCACCTTGATATTTTATTTCATTGTACTTTATATTTTTATCTATTGAAAAATAACACTTTTTATTCAAATATTTCTCCTTGATCAATTTATTCCCTATAAGAAATATCACAGTGAACAATAAATATCATACTATTTAATGATGGTTTGTAAAACCATGACCTATGTTCCACATATTGGTGCCCTGGGAAACTTCATTAAATAGTGGTATCAGAGGATGGTTTTTTATCTTTTCATTTTTCTTCTATTTGGTAAAGGTATACATGATACTAGGATTAGTCAGGTCTTGTTCATGAGCTCGTTTATGGGAGAATTTTACCCATGTGTGGGCAAAAACTAAGTACCCATTGTGGTATTGTTGTTCTTGAAGTTTGTTGTTATAGTTGAATGTTATTTTACTATGAGTGATACACAGTTTTTGTGATCTTTTTTTATGATATTTAAATCATAGCCTAGTATGTAATGAGATTTGAGAATGCATGAATAATTCTAGGAACTCATGATTTTATGTGACATTCGTCATTTCAGGCATGTGTTAAAAAATAAGTTATAAGGGGGGTTTGGGACATGAAAATGATTCTCTTTATTTGAGTAATTTAAAATGAAATGGTTCCTAATATGGAATTGATAGATATAAATTATACTAAACATGGTAACATGAACTGGATAAAATGGGTGTCTAATGATATACTTGGAAATGTTAAATTATTTTACCCTATGTTATCCATGAACTCGATGAGGGATGGTTGGGGGTAGTGATAGTGTCGCAGTTTTGACTATAAGGTAGTGCATGTGGGATAACTTAATATGGCCTTATGTGAATCTCTCTTATGAAAATGTGTTAATGTTGTGTTATGTGTCCTAAGATGTGTATTTGGAATTTTATAGATATTCCTCAATGATGATGTTTATTGGTTGGATGAAAAAAGTAAATTTATGGAAACGTGCCTCTGGTAGTGAAACCAGAGGCCTTGATAGTTCCAGGTGAAGGGGCAAGAGATATGTTTTGTGAGAACTTTTCGCTTTTTATGTAGTTCATGGATAGAGAAATAGGGTGGGATATAGAAAATATATATGATCTGACTTGGGAATTTGAGATTTAGCACCCATTAAACTTCACCAAATAGGGTGTACTAGAGGTAATTTAATTCTAGATTGAGACTATACATGCCATCCAAGATTATTTAGAGACTCTTTTAGAGAAAAGGGTCAAGTTAGATGCTTATATATTTTCAGTATCATCAACACACAAGTGGGATATTTAGGATCATGATGAATAGATAGATAACATGGTATGGAAATACTTCTAGGAGAAATTATTAGAGAAATTTTATCTTAGGAAAATAAGACAAGAGTGGGGGGTAGAGTTTATGTTGTTGACCCATGGAATAATATTAGTGATGGAATATGTTGGTCTCTTCATTGACTTGCAACACATTGTTCCAATACTGTTAAGGGATGAGGAAACTGTGGTGAAATGTTTTCAGGATGGACTTAAATGTGAGATTATGTCCTAGGTTAATATCTTTCTCATGAAGAAGTTCATTGAGGTGGTGAATTAAGATCTCATTTTTTAGTTAAACCTGAAAAAGGATTCTAGTGAAGGACTTGTGGTTTTTTCTTGATGACTAGGGGTATATCTTTCGAGGGTAGAAAATTTCTCTCTAATAATGATAACTAATTAAGTGACAAGAATAGAATCTTGGGTAATTTATCAGTTACTCATGTAAATAATTAAGTGCTTCCCCATTATTATGGCTTGTAATGTCACTTTTGTAGCTAGTGTACCCAACCATTGGTAGAGTTCTGAGCTTGTGGAAAGATTGGGAATCTATAGTGATTCGATAGGAATCCATGAAATATGGGTAGTGATGGAGGATATATATACAAATAGAACATTGGAAAGGGTTATTCTACACCATACCAATATGGAAGTTGGAGTATATATGGTCGTGTTGGTTGAGGCGGTAAACATGGTACTTTAGGTAAAGAGCACCCATATCAGCAAAGTAGTGTGACCCTGTGGAATCGGACTAGAAAAAAATTCATATGGATAGGATAGTTACATGAAGTTTCCTTGGGACATCATATTCATAGAACCATTATAAGAACTATTAGAGTTGGAATAACCAAATAGTCTACTTCCAATATAATTTTCTGGTGAACATAATCATTGCCCAATGCATTGCAGCGCTATCTAGAAGCAGCCAATGTATAATATATATCAAGATAACCCATTTCCTTGAGCTATATTGGTATCACCCATCATTATAAGTATATTAAAGGACCATATCATTATTTTTTTAACATTTCACCTTTTCACCCTAAATCCTTTCAAAAACTCTTTTAAACCCACGCATATATATATATATAACTTTTGGATATCAATAAACCCTAAAACACCATTTTCAAAACTAGAAAAAAAGGTAAAGAGGGGTTTTATTTGAATAAAACATGAAATATTATAATGGAATTAAAACATAAAATAATAGTTATTATTTCAATAAAAGTTTTTTTCATTGCACATGTCAAAATAGAACATTCCTTTTTTCCTTTTGTAATGAAATAAAGAACATTCTGTATAAAATGCTTAAAAATATTTTTTTTGAAAACCTTTATAGAAATTAAAAAATAGGAATAAATTGTTCTTTATAATTCATTTATTTATATATATACATCCATTAAAAAAATTTAAAAAATGGACATGAAATAAAATGATTTATAAAATAGGTCTTTAAAATATTTAAAATGATGTTTTTAAGGAAAAATGCCACTTACCTTGAGTCTAAATCATCAGGTATGTTATTTATATTCTTAAATAATAAATTTATGTTAATTATTTATTTTATTAAGAAGATTTATCAATTTTAAATTCCTTTAATATCATGTTGTATTCAATTAGTTAATCAAATTAGTTTACATCAGACTTTCTGAGGATATTTTACTCATGTTTCCAAAATGACTTCGATGGGGGTGACTATGGTCAAAGAGGTTATTATTTCATCATAATAAAAATAATAATATTGAAATAATTTTCATATTTAAACATAAATTACACTTTTAAAACAAAATATTAATGATGGTTATGATAAATGCCATACATTACAATTATGCAGATGGTAGGGCATACGTACACAATAGTCTGGTTTCCATTTTTTTATAATCATGATTTAAATAAGATACGTATTATTTTATCATTATATAATTATAATTATATCAAAAAAACCATATTATTTCTTTAAATACACTTATATATACCATCCATGTGATTTGGTGATGAAAACGAATCACATCGCTTTGTGGAGGTGGAAGTCCACACATATGTATGAATGATGTTATCATTTTTCAATGAATGGAAAGATAATAAAATAGAATATATATTATCTTTATTTAAGGATAATATTTCATTAAAATGATATATAAATTAAATATATCATTATATTCTACTTTGAGAGGCAGTTATGGGAAACAAATTACATTGGTTCGCGAGGTGGTAGTTCACTGTACAAACAAATAATGGTTATATTTACCATTTAATGGAAGAAGATATGGGTAGAGGTTATTCCATTAAGATAATGAAATATTATTAAATATATTTTACTAGTTTTATTATTTTATCATGGTTGAATAATAATTGAAGGAGGTAGATAAATAAATAAAATGAAAATGTTTGGTTATGAATTATACAACTTCTTCGGACAACCTCTTAAGGTTTACACCAAAAAATTTCCAACATCTTTTATCTGATCAAAATATGGCCTCTAGAACATGTATAATATGTAAGGAATGCATTTTTTTAGTTATTTTTCAAAAATAATGATTTTTAGGTGTGAATAAAAGAGGTTAAAAGGTGTCCTTTTATAAGAGATAGGAGGGGAACTCTTAGAATTTCTTTATTTATTAAATTAATATAAATTAATTTTCATATTAAAATAGAACCAAAATGATAAAATTTTAAGAATATATATGTATGATAAAGAATTTATCTCATAAAATAATGTATGGAAAAGTTTATATTTCGTTTTACCCTTATCGATTTGTTTTAACCCCTATTAACCCTTTTGATAATTGCGTTGATATCAATGTTTTTTACACAATATGGGCTAAATAAGTTACTATAAAAGAAAAACTATAAAAAATGGATCATGGTTGATATTTTCAACCACATCCCAAAACAATTTCTGAAGATAAAACTATAAGGAATTTAAAATCATTTAGTAATATATCTTTTATTATAAAATGTCATTAATATAATTTTTGGAACAATTTGTTTTTATCTTTTAAAACATCACGACAATAAGAAAATTTGAATCTAATCAATCCATACTTCCCCAAAATGTTATAATTATCTAAGCAATTTGTGTAACACAATAATTCTCTCAAATTATATTAATTTTCATATATTTTTTGAAAATATTTTATTTTATTTTACTTTTAAATTGATAATTATTGTATTGTGTTGCGTAAGCATTTAAGGAAATTGTTTCATCAATAAAATTTTAGAAATAAACCAACATGATAAATAAAAATAATTTATATTTTAAATTAATATTTAAAATGTAATATAAGTTGTTTTTTATTAGTGTCACAAAGTATTTTATATTTTTCACAAGCAAAAAAGTGTCATTTTTGACTTTATCTTTTACAAAAATATTATAAAGTTCAAAATCATGGAAAATAGAAAAAAGAAAATATATTATAGTTTTGGAAGATTATTGGTGAAATATACTCATAAAATAAAATTAATTCAAGTTCTAGGGTTACTTTTTAGTCCTTATCACATTATTTTTAACCTTAACTAATCCATTTTACCATTATCATGGTAACAAATATTTTCTTGGATTATTATTCATATTGATAAAAAATAAAAGGGCACTATTTATGAAATTTGGACCTCATGATTCCAAATATGAAATTAAATTTTTAATATTCAAAACAAAAAAGTTTTAGAATTTAATTTAAAATTAAATTTTAAAAACATGATCAAAAATGAGTTTTTCATAAAAATGCCTTTTTAAGTATAATAATGTTTTTATACCAAGTTCAAATATAAAATTTGTTATAATGAAATTAATTAGGTTATTATAATATAAGATAACTAATTTTACATTGAAAATATTTATAATCAAAATGTATCTTTTTCAATTCTTGAAACAAAAAATACATTTTTCATTAAAAATTGGTATTTTTCACTCTTCACTGGAAAATCAATATTTTCATAAAAATCCTAAAAAAATTAATCTAAGTTAATCTTAACATAATTATTTCAAAATGAATTAATTTCTAACTTATTAAATTTCTATAATTTATAAATTTAACTTTTAAATAAATCTTTATAATAAAGGAGTTTAATAAAACTATTTCCTTATTTCCTTTAAAAATTACATAATATTTTTTAATATTGAATATAATTAAATAATTCATGACTAATAAAAAACATGAAAATTATTTTTTCTATACTTACCTATGGTGTTAAATTATTCCCCCTTTTTATAAATTTATTCCTTTCATTTTAATCCATATCTTAATGATGTTGGGATAAATTTCTGTCATTGCATTTTCATATTCCAGTGTTACATCTTCAATCAAATGGTTTTTCCAAAAACCCTTTTTCTAGTGAATAAACTTATTATGAAATACGTTTTCTATATAGTCAAAAATCTAAACCATTTGTTCCTCAAATGAAATGTTCTCTTCCAAATAAAAAACTTTAGGGATCAAAATATGAGATGAATCTAGAACATATTTCCTTAACATCGAAACATTATATACATTGTGTACTTTGGATAAACATATAGGTAGGTCCACATGGTAGGAAAAGAATCCAATATTATCTTGGATTTTATATAGTCCAATGAAACATTGAATTATCTTCTCCTTTTTACCAAAACATGTAACATTTTTCTAAGGAGATACTTTAAGAAAAATATGATCACCAACACCGAAAGAAAGATTATTCCTTTGGTTATCTCTATAACTATCCTCCAACTTTGAGTCATTCTCATATGTTGATAAAGCATATTAACTTTCTCAAACTATTTCTATAACAACCCTAGTCCAATCAACATAATTTCTCCTACTTCATCTAAAAATCTATAGTCTCACACTACTTTACATATAATGTCTCAAAAGGTTTCACCTGTATATTGGAATAACAAATGTGGTCATAAAAAGAATCATGTAATGAAATATGATGATCCCAATTCCATGGTAATACCTTGAACAATCATGAATAATGTATTCCAAGGCCTAAAAAATTATCTAAAACTTTCTATCAGATTTAGGATAAAAAGTTGTACTAAAATCTAATTCAGTACCCAATTACTTTTGAAGTTATTTTCAAAAAAATAGAAGTGAACCTCAGACCACAGCCAAATACAATGGAGATAGGAACTCCATGTAACTTGACTATCTCCTTGAGGTATAGTCAGGAAATTTTATAAACCAACATAGTATATGGAATAGGAATTAAATTCACATATTTAGTTAATCGTTCAATAATAACCCAAATCGAATTATTAACTCAATATATCCTTGGAAATCCCACCATGAAAACCGTGGATATATATTTTTACATTTCAACTTTGGCATAAGAAAAGGATGTATTATCCCCATTTTTAATTTTTATTATTCATTAACCTACTAAAAAGTTAAACATTTCATTTAAAATTTTGTATTATCTCTTTTCATTCCCTCACACCTTTAATACTCAAGAAGGTCTATGTATATATTAGTTCTACTAGGATAAGTGGAACATGGGGAACTATAAGATTCACTAAAAAATTCCCTCTTAAATTTTGAATCACAAGGCACACATAATCTCTTTAAAAATATGATAACACCATCTTCATCAAAATTAAACTCTATAAACATACCCTTTTTAATATATTCTTCCTTTCCTATAAAACTCGGTATGCCTTCTGAGCTTTCTTAATTATTTCTAATATAGATGATTGTACTGACACCTAAAATAAAACAGAGGAAGTTCCTATATAAAAAATTTCTAATCCAAAATTCATCAAATCTTTCATTAAAAGGGTAGTGTTACAAACATAACATGGTAAATTTATAATTATTTTCGAACTCAAATTATTAACTACTTTTTTTTATTTTCTAGGATAATATTGAATCATGAAATCATAATACTTAATCAGTTATAACTATCTTGTCAAACACATTATCAACTCTTTCTGAATGAATATATACTTAAAAATTTTATGATCAGTATATATTTAACACTTTACTCTATAAAAATGACACCTCTAAATTTTTAAGGTAAAAAACCGCATCAGCTAATTCCAAATCATGTGTAGTATAATTTAACTCATTAGTTTTTTTATCTAAGTAAATAATTGATAATTACATAATCATTATTCATCAAAACACATCAAATTAATTTCAAATAAGAATCATTAAAGATAAATATTTCACCATTTTTTTAGGGAATGGAAAAAACTAAAGCATTTACTGATATTATTTTTAGTTCCAATAATAGTCATAACATTCTTTTTTCTAGATAAATTTTACTTCTTTTTTTTACTTAACTTAGTTAGTGTCTAGAAAACTAAGAATATTTTTCAACAAATTGTTGGTAGTGACCCTCTAATCTAAGAACACTATGTTTAATTTTATCATTTTTAGGACTCATCCATTGTTTAAGAACATTTTTCAGTATATTTAATAACTATTACATCATTAGAAACAATATGTCCAAGAAAATAAATTTTTTCAACCAAAAATTACATTTAATAGATTTTTTATATAAATTATTTTATTTGAAGGTTTGAAAAAAAATATTTGGGTGTATTATATTTTCATATTGTATTTTATAATATTCAAAATTATCATTAAAAAACACAACCACAAACGTATCCAACAATTCAAAAAAATACTATTCATATGGTCTATAAATACAGTTTGTGAATTAAGTAGCCCAATGTGCATAAATACACACTCATAATGCCTATATCATGTCCAAAAAACTACCTTAAGAATATATTACTCCTTTAACTTAAACTAATGAAACCCTTACCTGAGATAAATATTTAAAAAATATGATGCTCCATGGATCTGATTAAAAAAATCATCAGTATGAGGAAAATGATACTTTTTATTTACAATGATGTTACTAAAGGATATATAATAAATGAAAAGTCTCATTAAACCATATTTTCTTTTAAAAAATAAAATAGGGGAAACCCATGAAGATTTTCTAAGATGAAGTATATATTTATCTAGAAACTCCTATAACTACATTTTTAACTCAAAAAGTTCTACTTGAGCTATTCGATAAGCATGTTTTTGAAATAATATTAGCATCAATCACTAAGTCAATTTAAATTCAGCCTCCTGATCAAAAATTATAATCATCAAAAAATACATCTATATATTCATTTACTAATAGTACATAACTAATCTGAAAAAATCCTATCATTTCAATAATATGAACTAGGTAACTTTCGCTTCCATATATATTCAATTTTTCATCTTCTTGGTAGGTAATCAAAGGTATGAAAACATTTTATATAAATTTATTCACTTTTTAATATAAATTACATGGTAAACTAAAATACCATCCATACCCAAAATAATATCTAACTCTATTATGTGAATTTAAAAAAGATTTTCAGGAAACACCATCTCAGTAATAACAATAGGATGATTTCGATAAATCTTGGTCACATGAATATTTTCACCTGGAGTTTACACCAAAAGTAATATATTCTTTTCATGAGGTGATATTCCCATTTAACTTGTAAATTTTTAAAAAATGAAGGAATGTGAAGATCCATAGTCAATCATGGTATTGGAATAATTTCAATAAAAATGTGACATACCTTTCACCACTCTATTAGATTGGAGAAAATTAACCATAATAGTAGAAATTTATTTTTTCAAAACATTTTTCTTTCGATATTGATGATTCATTCACTGAGTTGATATCGTCTAAGACACATTAGCATAATTCTCGAAATCATTATAATTAAATAATCTTACTATAAGATTATCATTATTTATCTAATCATTTTCCTTGTAATCACAAGCCACATGTGAAAACATTTCATATCAGAAAAACTTCCCAGAATTGATAATACATTCTATATGATGATATTTACCATACTTATAACAATAATAGAACTTGAATTTCTCAACTTCATATTTCTTTGATGGTTATTTCCCAATTTCCTTCCATCTAGACATTTTCTACTTCTTATTTTCATAGGATAAATAATCATCAATAATCTCTATTTCTACCTTCTCAACACATTGAAAAAATTTATCATAAGTTTTCAATTCAATTTAACCCAATTACCTTTGATACCTTTTTTAAATCATAAGTAAAAGTGATTAATTTTAATATGAAGATTGAAAATAAAATTTAGGGTGTACCTTTCTAATCTAGTGAAGTTTTCATCATATGAGGCCACTAAATCTTCCTCCTTCTGTCTCAACTCCAAGAATTTTTTTCTATCCTAAATTGAATGATCTTAGGAAAATATTTATCAACAAAAATATTCTTAAAAACATCCCACTATAAGGCATAAACTCCCCACATTATCTAAAATTCTTAACCATTGACCACCACTGATCAGCTTCACCTTCAAAATGACAAATAAAAAGAGTTTTATTTTGGTTCTATGAACAAACCATGACTTGCAATATCTTTTCTAGGACATTAATTCTTTCCCTCATCTACCACAAGTTTAGATTTTCTACTGAATATTGGAGGGTTTTTTTTCTTAAAATTCTCAACTATTACCATATTCCTATGCAGTGAACACATTGTCTCTCTCACATGAATACCACCACTATTTATAGTTTGTTTCAACTAATCCATCACAACAAAAAAACAACTCAGGTCCCATTCCAACCATTAAAGGTTGTTGATTTGGAAGGATACCGTCCTCTCATTGTCCCCCTTCTTCAATTTCCCTATTTTCTCTATTAAAAATCCTTCTTAACAGATATAGTTTAGATGAAGAAAAATAGAAATCCTCAAATGATATTAATTAAAACGTCTTAAAGGTATTTACTTTAATTATCCTAACATCTAAAATTATCTAAATCAATATATAATACCAACAATAAGTACTTTATATTAATTCAAACAATTATTTCACTTTTAGGAAAGATTTTACTTTATTTAAATTTTAGGATCTTTACATGTTTAGAGTTTTATAGAATTGGGTCATAACTATTAGATTATACACTCATAAAATATAAGTTTTACACTTACTCTTTGTATATATTTTTTCCACAATAAAAATATTTTAAAAATAAACATTTTTTCTTTTCACAAAAAATATTTATGATTTTAAACTTAACTTATTCTTTATTAATACTCATGATTAAACCTTATAACAAACAATTTAAAACTTGTGGTGAGAAAAAAATTCTTAGTGAGGTAAATATAAATTGAAATATAGAAACTCGTTAGCTATTTTAAAACCACAAGATCATAATAGAGAGTTTGACTTTAACATAATAAACTTTGAGCTGAAATAATTGTTCACTTATTCACAAAATCAGCATTACTTCCCAAATTTTTTCATAAAACACTTTATAAAAAAACATAAATGAAAAATATTAATCATTAATGTTTCGTATAAAACATTTAAAACCCTCAAAAATTAACATACTTTTTACAAAAAAAAGGTATAATTATATCTTTAAAAAATATCCTTATCTTAATTTTAGAAATAAAAATATTTCCATAAAAATTCATAAGTTAGAAAAGAAATATCGTATTGGCTCCTTGGGATATCATATTTATATGACCCTTAGAAGAAATAAAGAAAAACTGTTTTATCTTATATAACTATTACATTATTTTAAACATAAAGAACATAAAAGCACTACACAGCTAGGATCCAAAGGTTTAGTGTCTTGATTAAATTAGGACCATAAATAAAATTTACACAATAAAACTAAAAATTTATTTAATTAATTCTTCTCTAGATTCTTATTGGGCTTCGTGGTCTCCTTAGTGAAAGTATTCACCTATAGATATACATAAAAATAAGGGGTGTGTTAAAACCCTAGTAAAATGATGAATAAGTGAAATGAAACATGGGAGAGCATAATCATAATCATCATAATATAAAAACGTTTTATATTAATAATCATTATAGGAATCATTAGATAAAGTAACGGAATGTGGAAATACATAAAAATGAAACATCATGTCTTAGTGGTCAAATATCATACTTAGGTATGAACAAAGATAACATCATATTCGTTAATATTTCACTTTATCCCATGATATTAATCACATTACCCAATTTATTGGAGTGTTATATAATTCTTGGTGGACCCATTACATTATAACATTTACATTCACTATATAATTCTTGATGCACTCATCACATTATAACATTTACATTATCATGAATTCTACATAGAATGTATATAAATATAGGAAATAGAGTAAACCATGAAAATGAATGGGTTTCATTAAATAAATAATAAATTCATAATAATTGGAGCGCCCAAAAATGGAATAATATGCTTGGTATCAATATTTATTGATGAAGAAATAATCTAATGACAAGTAAAAGATGCATTTTTTAGAAAGAATGGTTTTTTGGAATTTGTTTTTGGCATTTTTCATAAAACCCGATGGGAAACTCGTAAATCCCAGAAAAGAAAATTGAAGTAAAATTATATTATATTTATAGAAAAATTAAGGAAAATCCGTACTAAAATGGATTGACATAGAGAAACCACAATGAAAGAGAGTTGGGTTTGAGAATCCCCTTACCTCATGTCTGAATTCTTTCATCATTTTAATATCCTGCATAATAATATAATGTTATTTATTTTAAAAACATAGAACCTTTTATTCATGAATTTTATTCATTATAGTTTTATTAAGTTCATTTATGGTTTGTTTTATGAGTTATGGAGTTCAATTTTAACATTTTGTTGTTTTAATTTTCTTGGTTTTCATGATCAGTTCTCTTGTATATGAGTATGGAATGTTATGTAAAATGGGAATGATTATAGAGAATTTAAATTATATTTTATTAATTAAAATATATAATTTATTTGTAATTATATTTCATTTAGTTATATGGTATTAGGATAAATCATTACATAAATAGTTAATGAAAATGCTTTAATTTATTTAGTGGGTTTTACGACCATCAAGAACTCATATCATTTTATTTAATATCTTGTTTATATATTGGTTCAAAGACATTATATAACCTATAATATATAAAATAAAATCTTATTTAACCATAATTTTGGTTTTATAACTCACCTTGAAGGTATTAGTGAAAATGAAAATGCATCCTCCATGGTGGTGGTAAATTGACACACCACATAAGATATTTTCATTTTTCAAAAAAAGGAAAATGGAAGAGATAAAAAATTAATTGTTCCATTAAAATAATAACATTATATTATATAAAAGATAATGGATTTATCATTTCTCTTGTATAGGTGGAGGTTAAAAGAGGATATGAAAAGATATGATATTGAAAAGAAATTAAAAGAAAAATAAAGAGGGTTTTACCTCTTGAATTTCTCCTCATTCATAACCTCCTTAGGGAAAATGGTGTTGCCTTTGTATGAGAACAAGAGAACATAGAAGTGGGGAAGGTTATTAGGAAGATTATTTGGTAGAACTTGGACAAGTCCCAAATCGTGGAAGGTGTGAGGAGAAGTGGTGGTGAGGGATGGTATTTATAGGAGAGGAAAGCGGTGTTTTCCCATTATTTTATTCATTAGTTTATTATTTTCGCTCAAGATAATGAATAGTATTAAACTTATCAATAAATATATTAAATAAATAAAGGATAGTTAGATATTCTGGGCTGACATCAACCATACATCATCTATGACTCAATAATTCAGGTATTTACCTTTTGTCGTAATTTATCATATATTATTATTCACCAAAAATTCATGAATTATAGAAAAATACCAAAAATTCAACCTAACCATTTTTAGACAAATAGATTTAAAAATTAAACTCTTTTTTATAAAAATAATTTTCTAAATATGAGAAATTTAATTTTAATAAAATCATTATTTACTTGGAAAATACTGATTTTAAAATTATAATTGATTTTATAACACTTTAGAAAATTATGCAAGGTATCCTAAATTTATCATATAACTATAAGGAAAAAATGTTAATTTATGAATCTATATGAAAATATATTTTATCTTAAATAATTATATTAATTATAGAATTATTAATAAACATTTTATGTTGTATAAGAATTCCAACAATTAATCAATGATTTTTAAAATATTTATTTACTTATACAATGATATAGTTATATATTATTATCATTTATAAGATTCCTATATTTTATTTATACCTTCATATACAAGGTTACTATTTTATTGGATGATTTACTATTCCAAGTGGTAAAAAAATTATTCCCAATGATATGTTACTATTCCAACAGGATATGTTCCTTAATTTCTAAAAATACCTCTTATTTCATTCATTATTAATTTTAAAAGATTGTATAGTTTTCTCTAAGTGATTTTATGTAATTTATAATATACTAAGTAATTATAGGAAGTTAATTTACTTTGATAAAATTGTTGTTCTTTACATTCTTCCCCCCCCCCACATGAAAATGTTTCCTCCAAATTTTCTTTTTTACATACTACGGTGAAAACAAGTGAGGGTAGTTATCCTTCATCGCTTCCACTAGTTCCAAATTTACCTATTTATACTTATAGTTAGACCATATTACTTTGACTAGGTGAGTAGTCTTGTTGCAAATAAAATTATCTATGTGGTCTAAAATCTTCACTGACTTCTCTTGAGAAGGGAGATCATTTTCCAATTGTACCAACTCTAGATTCAATACATGTGATGGACATCGTATGTACATTCCCAAGAGTGATACATGGAATACATTTTGTTCTTGAAACATTGTTGTTGTATGTTCTAGTCGATAGGCCATAGCACTGACTCAATCAAGATTCTCAAAGGGGCTGATGTATATGGGACTTATTTTTCTTTTATTCCCAAATATCATGATCCATTTCCATTGAGATATGTAGAGGAATAAAATGTCTCCAAACTTAAACTCTTGTTTCTGTAGACGATTGTCTTTATATTTTTTTTGTCATCATTGGGCTTCCTTGATGTGTTCATGAATGGTTTTCCCCGTTCCCACCATTTCATTGACCATTTCAGGTCCTATCATATTATGTTCACTGACTTCATCCCAACATTATGGTCACTACTACAAAATGGGGAAAAGGAAGTGCTACACATTTATCAGCGCTTTTATATAAGCGCTGATAAAGACCCCCTATGAGTGCTTCTGTAAAAGCGCATATAAAGACCCCCCCTTTATCAGCGATTTTATAAAAATCGCTGATAAAGGGTAAAATTTAAAAAATAAATAAAAACTTTTATTAATATATAATGCTATAAATCTATTTATATTGATATAAATATAATATTTATTTTTTAAATATGATTTAGAAATGATGAAGGGAAATCAAATATGAATGTTTATGATATTTAGTAGAAGTGGATTATAAAATAATTTAAAAAATATGTTTAATTAATAATTATGTAATTTTTATCCATGAATAGTCATGTAATAACACTTTGAGTATAAAAAAATAAAATAAATAAATAAAAGATCAAAAATATGTTCAAAACACAAATCAAACTTCAAATGGCCATAACTTTTGATCCGGGACTCCGTTTGATCTCTACAACATATCAAATCGAATAATGCGATAAGCTCTACAGCGTTTTGGAAGGTTGAGACCCGTCAAAGGTTTTTTTGAGGCCAAAAATGGACCAGAAGGCCTCCAAAACTGAGTTTTTAGTTGGGGTACCCCAATTTGTTACCATTCAAACAACTATAAATTCTGATACTGATGTCTGATAAATATTTACCATATATTATATCTAAGATCATTTCATTTTCTTTGATTTGATTGATTGTGAAGCTGAAACGGACTCCTGGTTTAGAAGTTATGGTCATTTTAACATTCAAACGCCTTTAGCTTCTGATCCGAATGTCTGTTTTTCTTGTACCACATACCATATCGAATATCATTTCATGATTGTCAATTTCAATGGTTTTGGAGTTGAAACGGACTTCTGGACTAGATGTTATAGTTGTTTGAACATTCTCGATGCCTTTTCACATCCACATTTCTATGTATTCATTCATAACTATAAATATATGTGTGTGTTTGTGTGTGTGTGTGTGTTCTATATATGTATGTATATATTTATTTATTTATAAACACATGTAAAAACACATATTCCATAAATTTATTTGAAATTAATCTTATCAATATATATATTAATATACGGATAAATATACGGATAAAAAATTATAACTATATCTATATATATATATATTAATATATGAATATATATATATATTAATATAACGAAATAACTTTATATTAATATGGATCTGTATTAATATATGAATACATATAACTATATATATATATAACTTGATATATTATTAAAGGGAGAACAAAACAAAATGGATAAGTGGTAAAGTTGCAGCGCGCAAGGGGGGAGGTCATGTGTTCGAATTTGAGTGGCAGCAAGGTCGTGCGGGAATAGCAAAGTAGGGTGCAGCATGTGGGTTGATTGGGTGCATCCGCAGTGAAGTGGGGTGAGGCATGCGAACCGCCCACGAATTATATATAAATTTTAATTTTTTTCAATTTTTTTGACATTTATCAGCGCTATTTCTATAACGCCGATTAAAGACCCATTTTATCAGTGCTAAAAAAAGCACTGATAAAGGGGTCTTTTATCAGTTCTATTTTTAATGATGATAAAAGTACCCTTTGTCGGCGCTTTTTGAGCACTGATAAAAGGGACCCCCTTTATTAGCGTTTCACTTTACAGTTCTCATAAAAGAGCTGATAAAGGGGTTTTCTTAGTGCTGATAAAAGTGACTTTTGTAGTAGTGGGTGTTATAAATATTTTCCCATAAAAGGATTCATATGGAGCCATTTGGATGCTTGAGTGGAAACTATTATTGTAAGAGAACTCAAACAAAGCCATATGTTGGTCCCATCCTCATTTATAGTTCATAAAACATTCCATCAACATGTCTTCCAGTATCTTAATAGTTCATTCAAATTGGCCATTAGTTTGATGATGATAATCTATACAGAAGTTAAACTCAGTGTTTAGAGATTATTTAAGAATTTTCCAGAACATAGAAGTAAATCTCGGATCTCAATTGGATACAATTGATAATGGTACTCTATGAAGCCTTACAACATATCTGTTGTATATTTTTACAAGTTTATCTAGTGATAAGTCCTCTCAAATTATATTAAAGTGATATTTTATTCTAATATAATCCAAAACAACACATATAACATTGTTTTCTCTAGATGTCTTCGAAAGTATAGTGAAAACGTATATTGTGATTTTTTCCCACTTCCATGTTAGTTTGGGCAATGGTTTTATCAACCCCTTATACTATTATCATTAAACCTTCACTTTTTAACATACCATGAACTATGATGTATAATAAGTGATCTCTTTCTTCATATTGTACCACCAATCATTCTCTTGGAGATCTCAATACATCTTTGTGCTCCATGGGTGAATAGAGAAGGTTGAGTTGTGTGAATGATTTAGAATATCTTTCTTTATCTCTAAATTCGATGGTACATATAATAGTGATCCAAATCATACAACTCCTTTTTAATCAATTATAATGTATGATGATTTACCCTTTCTCATAGCTTCCACCATCTTCTAAATTTCCACATCATTTTTTGATAATAAATTATTTTCACTGTATGAGATGGTTGAGAAATCATTTGAGAAATTATTGATGATGTTACTTCTTTAATGATTCCCATTTCCATCCTATGAAAATATAATAATATTAAATCCTTCTCAATTATAATCATTTATAATGTTTTAAGATTCTTTCTTCTTAGAGTATCTTCCACTTCATTTGCTTTTCCAGGATAGTAGTGGATTGAGAAGTCATAATCCTTGAAGAGCTAAAACCATATTCACTGAAGCATATTAAAATCCTTATGTGTGAATATATATTTGAGGCTCTTATGATCAATATATATTTCACACTAATTCCCATAGAGATAATGTCTCTAGATTTTCAACACAAAGATCCTAGCTGGAAACTCCATATCATGCATAAGATAATTTTGATCATGAATTTTCAACTACCTTGAGGTGTAGGCTGTCACTTTATCATTTTTCATCAGTATGAAACCTAATAAATTATTTTAATAATCACTATATACTACAAATAGTTCCCCACTTTTTGATAGTGTGGGTACTGGAGTGGTGATTAGCCTCTTTCTTAAATCTATAAATTAGTCTTAACATTTACTGGTCCAGACAAACATTTCTCCCTTCTAAGTCTACTTCATTATTAGGTATGATAGTCATGATAAGTTCTTCACAAATTTTCGATAATACCCAGAAAGAAAAAGGAAACAATGAAGCTTTGTTACAGATGTCGTGATATCCCCCACTTTAATTTCCTTGATCTTAGAAGGGTCCATAGATATTCCACTACTGGTGATAACATTCCCCGAGAATGAACGTCCTCTATCTAGAACTAATATTTACTATACTTTTCATAAATTTTCTCCTTTCACAATGTCTTTATAAAAGTATTCAAATTCTCCTCATGTTCATCATTTCTCTTAGTGTATGCCAAAATATCATTGATAATGACTACCAAATTATTTTTGAGGCAATATATAAAGACATTATTCATTATGTACATAAATATTTATGAATAATTAGTGAGTCTAAAATTCATAGCTATTAATTCATAGTCTTAATACATAATTTGAAATGAACTATTGCGAATTTCTTCATTCCCCACATTTAATTGGTGATATCCCAACCGAAGGTCCAACTTAGAGAAATACATGGCCCCGTGCAGTTGATCAAAAAATTCATCTATCCATGGAAGAGGATACTTGTTCTTTATAATTGTTTTTTTGAGATCATGATAATTAATGAAAATTTTCATTTATACATCCTTCTTCTTGATGAAGAGGCCTGATTCACACCATGAAAAGGCACTCAGACATATAAAACCCTTTTCAAAATTCTCTTTTAACTACCTCTTCAATTCCTCCCACTAAATGGTGGATATTCTCTAAGGTGTCATTGAAATAGGAAGAAATGAAAGAATAAGTTCAATTGAGAACTCAACCTCTCGGTTAAGAGGAATAAAAGGTAATTCTTCAAGGAACATATCAATGTAGTCCCTCACAATGTTCATGTCTTCGATCATGATTCTCTCCATCATCTTAGTCATTTGAGAAAGATATGATTTATCATCAGGAAATAATATCCACACTTGAGATGATGGATCTGAAGAAGATTCATCCACATCCTTTCACTTTTATAGATTTTGAGGATGATTTATGGTGTGAAGAGTGATCTCCTATTCCTGAAAGTTGATGTTGGATTTGTATAAATATCGCCAATCCATGACCAAAATAACTTCACACATTACTAAAGGAAGTTAAGAACTATTTTATAGGAGGTTTAACCCACAAAAATAAATCAGGGAGGATTTATATAATTTGGATCCAATAATTTTCCCATTTGTGGTTCTCATAGATAACTCATCCTCCAAATTTTGAGGTGATGTTTGAATTGTTCTACTAAACTTTCAAGATGTGAAAGAATGTAGAGAACTAGAATCAAATAGCTTGTTCTCTATTATTGAATGGATAACCAATATAAATTTCATCAAATCATTATCGGTCTCCACCTCAGTAGTAGTGATGGAAGAATAATTCCCTTAATACTTTGTATTTTGTGTCTGATGATTTTGATTACCCTAGAGGAATCAAGGTTTATTGCATAGGCTTTCAGAGTGCACTTGATCCCTACAGTTTAAGCATTGAACGATTGGTGGTTATCTACCTAACTCCACCACATTTTTCTGCTTTATCACGTATCTTTGACTTTCATGATCTTGGTTTCCTTCTCTCCCACACTTATATCATTCCCCAGTCCCTTTGAGGCAGTTCCCATGATGCTTATTACCACACTTTTTACATGTGGTTGGTTGAGTTTTCCTTCAACCTTGTTCACTAGTGAATCCATCTTGAAACTCCATCATTCATTTCTTATCACCATAGTTGTGGGACCATTCACCAAAATCTATCTCTACTTTGAGATTATATCAAAAAACTTCTTCATAACTCCCAAAGTCTCTAATTTCTAGATAATTTATAAGTTGAAGTTTTAAGCCAATAAATAATCTAGCTATTTTTATATAATCATGGTTAAAAAAACTCAAAACATACCTTGAATGACTTGTGAAAATTTATTCCTAGACAATGATAAATTCCACTTCCTTTTTCTTCAACTCTATAAATTCTTTCTCCATTTTTGTATGAAGTGATCGAAGAAAATACTTGTTAAGAAACATTATCTTAATGTCTCCCCACTGTATTTCTTCAATTTATTCCTTCGTCTTGGTGTTCTTAATCAATTACCAATATTGGTCAGCCTATCCATCTAAGTGATTAAAGACCAAATTCACCTTCTCCATCTCAGAATAATGAAGAATAGAAAATATCTTCACCATTGAGTTGAACCAGTGTTCTGTGATGAGTGGATTGGAATATATTTTAAATGTCGGTGGTCATTTCAACTTAAAATACATGATATCCAGTTTACCCCTCTAAGGTAAAGGTGTAATTTCCACATTTTTCATGTTATTGTTCATAGATGAGACATATTGGTAAGCATTTCCATGAAAGTTTTAACTCCACCTCCCAAGGGATTGGGGATGTCATTCAGGAAATTGTTTCATTTTCTATTGCATGGGTTTTTACCCCAGTTTCTCTTGGTTCCCCATATTTTTTAAAATATAGATGGTTATAAAAAAATCATATGTCAATATGTCATGAATAAATAACTTATTCCTCTATGAAATTAAGTCTGAAGGCATAACTTGTGGGATCCCTATGTTTATAATTTTACAAAACAATCATTCTTGGGTTATTATAGATATTAATCTCATACTAAAGGTTCTCACTAAGGTTCTCTAATCCTAATTCCCAAATTAAATAAACCATGCTCTGAAACCAATTATAGCGACCCTTATTTCTCTAAAATAGCTATTACATCATTTTAAAGATAAAAAAATAAAAGTGTTACAGAAAAAATTTCCAAAGGTTTATTGCATTGGTAAAATTAGGACTAGACATAAATTTTACATAATAAAAAATAAAAATTTATTTAATTCTATATTATTTGTATTCTTATTGGCCCACTTTTTCTCCTTAGTACAAGTATTCACCTGAGGATATCCATAAAAATAAGGGGTTAGCTAAAAGACCAGTAACAAGATTAATAAGATTCAAGAAACATGGCCTAGCTTAATAATCATCATAATAATATAATAAAACTATCATAATCATAATCATGATAGGAAACGTTATATAAAATCATAGAATATGGAAATGCATAAAAATGAAACATCATGTATTAGTGGTCAAATGCCAAACATAGTTGTGAACAAAGCTAGCATCATGTTCACTAATGTTTCACTTTATCTTATAAGATTCATCACATTAGCCAATGAATTTTATAACTATATAATTCTTTGAACACCCTTCACATCGTAACATTTACATGCACTATATAATTCTGGGTGCACCCGTGACATAATAAGATTTACATTATCATGACTGTGACATAGAATGTATATCAATCTTGGATATAAAGTAACCCATGGAAAAGAATTGGTTTCATTTCATAAAGTATACATTCATAAATTTTTTAGCTATCAAAAAGGAAATAAGATTCTTGGTATCAATCTTGATTTAAGAAGAAACAATCTCATGAGAAGTAAAAGATTTGTTTCATAGAAATAAACTTTTTTTGGGAGAAAATATTTTCATTTGTCATAAAATAATATTGAAAACATGAATATCCAAGAAATGAATAGTTAAGGAAAAATAAATTATATTTATAGAAAAATAAAGGAACATCCATACCGAAAATGGAGTTTTAGATAATAAACGCAAAGAAAGAGAGTTGAGATTGATAATCCCATTACCATATGTTTGAATTCTTTATTAACTTTAATACCCTGGATAATCAAATTAAATTCATTAATTTTAAAATATATAACCTTTTATACATGAATTGGATTCATTATAGTTTTATTAAGTTCATTTATGGTATTTTTTATGAGTTATGCAGTAGAATTTTATCATTCGGGAGTGTTCGTTTTCTTGGTTTTCATGATCAGTTATCACTTATATGAGTATGTAAGTTTATTTAAATTGGTAATGATTCTCCAAAATTGAAATTATATGTTATTAATGAACATACATAAGTGAATTTGTTATTATATGTCATTCGATTGTATGGTGTGAGGATTAATCATTAGATAAACAGTTGATGAAAATGATTTAATTTATTTGATGTATTTTTTAACTATCATGAACTAATATCATTTTATTTAATATAATGTTTATATATTGGTTCTAGAACATTATATTTGTTATAATATATATAATAAAATATTATTTATCCATAATTATTGTTTTATATCCAACCATGAGGGTGACAGTGAAAAATGAAAACATATCCTTCATGGTGGCGGTAAATCGACACACTACACACCACAGATCATGACTCTTAGATAGATGTATGTGAGGATAGGATAATAAAATAAATGAAATTGAAAAGAAATTAAATGAAAACGAAAGAGGGTTTTACCTCTTGAATTTTTCCTACTTGAGAAACTCCTTAGGGAAAAGGGTTTGGTATTTTAATGAGACCAAGATGTCATGGATTTGGGGGGTGAGGGGGTGGATTGGGAATATTATTTGTAAAAACATATTCAAGGCTCAAAGATTGTAAGGAGTTAGAAGAATAGGTGGTGAGGGGTGAAATTTATTGGGCAAAGAGAGGGTTGTTTTCTCATTATTCTATTCACTAGTTTATTATTTTGGCTCAAGACTATTAATAGTTGATCCTTATAACTAAATATATTATAATAATAAAGGATAGTTTGATATTTTCGTCTTACATCATCCTTACATCATCTATGACTCAATAATTCTTGTATTTAGCTTATATCATAAATTATTGTAATTTTCTATCCACAAAATTTTCATGTATTATAGATAAATCCCAAAAAATTAACCCTAACCATTTCTTAATGTGTATAATTAAAAAATGAAAAAAAAATTGAAATTTTTTTTCTATATATGATAAAATTAGTTTTTCATTAAAGTCATCATTTACTTGGTAAATACCAATTTTAAAATTATGAATGATTTTATAACATTTTGAAAAATTAAGCAATGTCTCATAAAATTAACATATAATAATAATACAAGAAAATGTAAATATATGAATCTATTTTATCAAAGAAAAATTATTTCAAATAATTATATTACTTATAAAATTATATATTAACATTTATTTTGTATAAAAATACCAACACTTAATCATTAATTTTTTAATTTTTTTAACTTGTACTATAATAAAATTATATCATATTTTTAATTGTAAGATTAATCTATTTTATGTATATTTTCATGGAAGAGTCTATTATTCTATAGGATGATTTACTATTCTTAATTCTAATAATACTCTTCTGAAGGTCATGTTACTATTCCATCTGGATATGTTCGTTAATTTCTAGAAATATGTCTTATTTCATTCATTCTTAATTTAATTCGTTTTATTGTGTTTTATGAGTGATTTTATGTGATTTATACTATATGACATAATCATAATATGGGAATTTACAATGATAAAATTTTGGTGTTTTACAAGAAACCTTATAATTGAAATAACCATTACTTCCATTTTAACATAATTCTCATATAAAAATTATTATTACCCAATGCATTATAAAGTTATCTGGAAGCACCAATCATATAAGTTATATCCAGTTCACCTATCATCATGAGTGATATAAGGCTCAACCATGATCATAAATAATTTTCCAGGACTATATCATGAATAAAACATTTTAATCATGCAATTTTTCATCATAAATACCTTGAAAAATTCTTTTGAACCCATATACAAAAGACTTCTGAATATTGAAATATCCATTACTTTTTAAAAACCCATTTTCAAAACTAGAAAAAAAAGTGGTTTTTTCTTTGAATAAAACATAAAATCTTATAAATGAATCTAAACACAAAATAACGATTATGCAAGAAAGAAAATTCATTGTCATTATATATATTAAAATAGAACATTACTTTTTACGTTTATAAAGAAGGTAAAAAAATTTCATATAAAATATGTTAACGGATTACTTTTGAGAACATTTTAGCCCGAATGGCCCGAAGGCCTTCCTTTTTATTTTTATTATGGATAATCCCCCTTTTAAGGGTTTTAAGGGGAACCCATACATGACCCATAGGCCCAAGGCCCAAGGCCCGACAAACCCACAATACATGACCCAAAGTCCTAGAGGCATACCATGCCCAATAATAAATTTATGATAATTATTAAATTTATTATTAACATTATTAACATTTATTTTTTCTTTAAAATAATTTTATGTTCAATTGATTAATTAATTAATATCATGTCAGACATTTTGATGATATTCAGCCCATATGTCCAAAATGACTTTGGTAGGGTGACTGTGGTCAAAGTAGTCATTATTCCATTATATCCATAATAATAATAATAATCCTGAAATAATTATCATATTTAATAATAAATTATAATTTTAAAACCATATATCAATTATGGGTATCAAAAATGAACTATGTTGCAATCATGAAGAAAATACACACACAAGAGTTTCATTTCCATTTTCCAATGATCATGATGGAAAGATAATAATTATTATTTTAACCTCAAATAATTGTGATTATATCATAAATTCCATATTTTTTCTTTAAATACACTTATATATAGCATCCATGTTACGTGGTGATGAAAACATTATCACATCGCTTAATGGAAGTGGTAATCCACATATATGTCAAAACGATGGTATCATTTTTCAATGAATGGAAGGATAAGAAAATTGAAGATCTATTCTCAATTAATAATTATAAATATGTCATGTAAATTATATATATATATATTAAATACACCATTATATCTAGTTGTTAAAGGTAGTGATGGAAAATGAATGACATCATCTCTTAAGGTGGTAGTTTTTCGTACACACAAATGATGGATTCATTTCTCATTTGATGGAATAAGAGTAGGATATAGGTTATGATATTGACATGATAATATATAAGTATGTGGGAAATAGTGTTGTCTTTATTTTATCATGGTTTATATTTATTTAATGGAGGTATAAGAATAAATATTATGAAAAATATTGGTTAATAATAGTACCTCTTCTTCACACAACCTCTTAAGGTTTGCAGAGAAAACATTCCTAGGCTGGTTTTTGGATCAAATAAGGCCTCTTGGAAGTGGGGATTGGTGTAAAAAATATTTTTTTTAATGTATTGGACTAAACAAGATGAATTTTAAGTGTAAATAAAGTAGCAGAGAAGGTTCCCATTTATAAGAGAGGGGTAGGGTACTCTTGGAATTTCTTAAAGTATTAAATTAAAATAAATTAATTTTCACATTCGAACAACCCAAAAATGATTATATTAAAATAAAATATTAGGGTTAGTATAAACCCTCTCATAAAATATTATATGTAAAAATTTATATTTTTTTTTACCCTTATATTTTTTTACCCCCCCCCCCTCGTTAACCCTTTTGACAATTACAGGATATCAAAGCTTTTCTACCATTTAGGGGTAAAAATAGTTAATATAAAAGGTAAATTTCCCCAAAATGGACCGTTTTTTATATTTAAAACCATATCACAATAAATTGGCAGTATATAATAATTTAATTAATTGTAATTCAATTAATAAAATATCATTTATTATAAAACATCATAAAAGTCCATTTTGGAACTATTCATTTACTTTGACATTAATAATTTTAATATAGTAAATGAATTCAAATATAATCAATAAAAACTTCCCTAAAATTATCTATTTATCTAATTTTTTTAAGATGATAATTCATTTAACTTATATTTCTTTTAAAAAAAATTAAGCAGTTATTTTATTTTCCTTTTTATAGAATAAATATCTTATCTGCATTGCCTAAGAATTTAAGGTAATTATTTCATTACTAAAATTAATAAATAAATTATTATGATCAATAATAAAATAATACTTAAAATTAATACTTATAACTGAACATAAGTTTTTTATCCCTATAACAAAAATATTATATATATTAAAAGAGACAAAAAGGAACATTGTTGGCTTTATCTTTTACATAAATAATATAATGGTCAAATTCAATTAGAAATTACAAAAAATGGTAATATATTAAATATTTTGGATGATTATAGATGAAATATACTCATCCAATAACGTTTATATAGGTATTAGGGATATGTTTTAGTAGTCATAACAATATTTTTACCCCTAATTAGCCTATTTTACCTTTACTATGGTGATAAATATTTATTACAATTACTATTAAAAATGTCCAAAAATAAATGGGAACTATTTACCAAACTTTTACCACATCATTAAAAAAATGGAATTAATTTTTAAATATTAAACATAAAAAAGTGGTATAATTTAATTTAAAATTAAACAAAAAAACTAAATGACAAATAGTTTCTTCATAAAAATGCTTTTTAAGTATACAAGTAATTTTATACCAAATTCAAGTCTAAAAATGATTATAATGAACATTATTTGATTATTAATAATATAATAAAAGTAATATTACATTTATGATATTTAAAATCAAAATTTAACTTCATAAAGTGATTGAAACAAAAGTATTATTTTTAGTAAAAATCGGTATTTTCACTATTTATTGAAAAACAACCTTTTTCAGAAAAATACCAATAATAACTCTAATATAATTTTAACATGTTGATTAAAAAAAGAAATTCATTTTTACAAATTTAAATTCTATAACTTATAAATTTAACTTTTAAATAAATTCTTATAACAAAAGGGTTTAATAAAACTATTCCCCTCTTCGATTTAAAAATTTCTTGACATTTTTTATAATGATTATAACTATCTAATTCATGAATACTAATAAACATGAAAATTATTTATTCTATAATTACCCTTTTTTACATCAAACTCTCTACATTAAGTAATATGAGGAATCTTTCATCTTTTCATTATAACAATAATATACTCAAATTCTCAATTATTTATGTATGCTCCGTTATTCGATTATAATACATAGTAGTTTCTAGATACATACCTTTATCATATTAATATTTCTACTCTTTTTTAAAAAAAATACTATAACCAAAATGGTTATGATAATAAAAGATATTAATATGAAAAAAATAATGTGAATATCTCTTCCATTATAAAACCATTATTTTTAACATATGACACTTTCAGATAAACCTATATCTCTCTTTATCCAATACTTATCTATACATAGTAAATTTTCTATTAGGTTCTATAACCTAATTATTTAACACAAAATTTTATTCTTCTATAATGATTTTTAAATATAATTTGATTAACAAAAGTTTATCTTCTAGAAGTCTCTGGCTAGGTGTGTTGTACTAGGCCCCCTAGTCGTTTAACAATGTGATGATAGAGTCAATTATCAACCTAAACCTTTTGAGGTGATTACCCATAAATGACTCTATTCTATAACAGCATCCAATTTACAGTATCGATACAGTGATGTAATTTCTAGGAAAACCACATTCTCATTATATTAAAAAAACTTCAGGGTGTCATCCTATACTTAGACTTTGTCCTAGTGTTTTCACTAAAGTTATCTCATCCTAATACCCAACTAAAAATTCATTATTAAATTAACATTAAATAATATATAATCATAAAGTATTATCTATAACATTGCAATTGTGATCAATCTTAAATTTTTAACCCTTAGATTATCCTCAAAAAATATATTAATCCCTAAATATATCTAAATCTTTCCTTTGGTACCAACTATGAAACACCATACCAAAACCCCTTGATCTACTTTAATAAACTTGTATTTTACATACCCTCTTGGATACCTGAACTTAAATCCTAGATATAATTATCCTTAATTAAAAAACTAATAACAATTATTTCATATCCTATATCTGCAGAATATTTTTAGTTTTATATCTCTATAGAATTAAGATAAAAGTATAATTTAAAAACAACATGTTATTTATATTAAATAGACATTTTTTTCATTATATATGAAACTACTTAATCTATAATGAGACTTCAACATCTTTTATAAATTATTTCACACATTTTATTCTTCTAAACATTTCATGTGTATTAATTTTATTTATAACATGTGGAAATGAAAACATAATAAAGGGTGAGCTCAAATTCTCATATAAGGAAAACATTGTACTAAGGTAATAATGGAATAAAAATGTCATAAATATTGTGGAATCAAAAAGTTAACAACATGATTCATTAATCAACTTAAAATGAGAGCATGTTATATCTATGAAAATAATTTCAAATGTGGATATAAAAAAATGATCTAATACTAATATAATTCATAATGTAAGACTTCAAAAACAAAATTTCAAGCCCTTATACCCGGACACTATCCTATTATTAGAAGAGGTGTACACCCAAACCAATCTTTTTTTTTCTCATGAAACCTATAGATGCATTGAGGGACTATATAATTATAACTCCTCTGTTACCTGATTAAATCGAATTCATTCAGCATATGTTTAAAAATACTTTTCAAGCCATCCATAAGGAACCTATTACCAAATAAAACATGGTAATACATATAATTAAATATATGGAATTTCTATACAAAATCTACATACATTGGCAGAAAATAATCATTAATAATATGAATACTTTTCCCAATGTCAAAAAAGTGATGACATGGTCATAACCCATCTACAGAAATAAGGTGTATGGTCAAACAATACGTATTCAACTTGAAAATAATCATTTGTATTAGAATAAAAAATATCTAGTACAAATACTTTTCCCTCATATTAATAGAATAATATTTTTTCTGGGTGATTGTCATCTAATTTGGATTATGTAAAACTGTGATATTCACACTATATAAGTAAATGAGAATACTTATAATTAAATAATATAATAACATGACCATAATCCAACCATATAAATAAGTGTTATGGTTTCAAAAGAACATAAACCCAGTTAAAAAGAAGAAATATTGAAGGGTTTTGACATAAATGAAAAACACCCCCATAAAAGAATTTTTCGAGCGATATCATTATAAAAAACGGAAAATAGAATTGTGTGACACTAGGAGTTCAATAACCTACATAATAATATATAAATATATTTGAGGATAAATCATGATTGTAAAACCCCATTAGAGTTAATCCTTTTGAAAATTATAAAGGAAAGAAAATGAAAACCAAAAAGATATTTTAGAAAACATTTTTAACATTGACGTAAAATGGAAATTTACATGTCACTTTCAAATATAACTTTTTAAAAAGTGATTTGAAATATTTTTAAAACCAATAATTTCAAAATAGAGTACAATAATATATCCTTAAAAGGGAATAAATTTTATGTCGGAAAAATAATGGGAGGAAGAAAAAAGATTTGAAAGGTAAAGGAAAAACCGTTGTTATTATTTTCAATATACATTTTTCAGAACACACATTGTAAGAATACTAACAAAAAATTAATTTGTATTGAAACATAATTTTCCCAAATATGATTATAAAATTCTGTATAATAAAACATATGTGCGGTATAACTCAATAATGTAAGAAATAAGTTCATATTCAAACAAAATATCTCAAGTAAAGATGACTTTAGTTATCAAAATATCATACAACATACTTCAAGAAGAATGGAAAATTTGGAATGGGGTTTATGTGGTACAAATGTGAACTATGATATAATGCCACATAATAAAATAAAAAAGTATAATTTTCCAAAATTATATGAAATAACTTCAAGTTAATGATCATAACTCGATGAATGAAAATCGAGTTACCAAAAACTATTATGAATGAGGTAACAATTGAGTGAAAAATAATTTGAATAAAATATCATGATTTATTTTATTTTATCCCAAGAATTAAAAGTAAATAAATTATATTAATTGAATTGAATATTAATTGATAGTACAACGTACAAATAAAACATGATGTATAACATGTAACATGTCTTAAAGAATCAAAATTGAGACCAAGAAAACCCTTGTATCTTGAGTAACACTTTAATAAAAACTCATTGAAAGAGTGGGATTGTAAATAAATTTAAAATAAAATGATTAATGAATAATTCATGATATGGTATCTAAAATTGGAATTTTATACACTAAATAAATAAAATTAGGTTCATAATACCAATCATGTCTCAAAGAGAGGAATTTTAGATGAAAACTCTTCCCTCATTTTTAATTTTTTATACACTTGCACACGATGTTAGGAATAATAAAATTAATTTCATTAAATAAAAAAAATAACCATTTATACTCCTCATTTAAAATCACTCTATACAAACAAACACACACACAGACACAGACATATATATATATTCATTTTTATATATTCTTAACACATTGTGTAACTAATCTTTATCACTTTGAACTATTTTAGTAAGAGAGGTGTTTTTATGAAATATTTTTCTAAATTACAAATTATTAAGTCTTATAGGGTACTAGAATATATTTTATAAGATATTTTATAAATATATAACCTAATTCATGGTTTTTTCATTGTAATAGATGAGGTTAAAATTGAAAACAACCATTTTTTGATGTATCATAATGAAAAAATAGGGATTTCTTAATTATTTAGTTAAATATTAATATAAAATTGAAATTAAAAAATAAAAAAAATTATTTAAATCTTTATAACATATTATACCATTAAATAAGTTTTTATTGTCATCATTGATATAAATTTAGAGCCCATGGGCTCATCTTTCTAAAAAATCAATCAAAAAATCAAAACAGTTGATAATACTCATGTTGGGTACCTAAATAATCCTTAGAATTATCCATGGAAGTGAAGTAATTATGATAAATAAATATTAAAAACCATTTAAACTTGGTATATGCTTATATTAGGGAAATATTTGTAGAGTTTTAAGGATTAGTTCAAAGGTAAGGTAGATCTTGAAGTGGTTTAAAGGTTACCCTTTTATAAGGGAATGTAATTTTACTTTTGGAAGTACCTTTAGTATCTTCAATAATATAATATTACTATTCCAGTTTAAATGGATAAAAATCTAAAAAACTAGGATTTTAATGTTATTTTGGGTTGAAACTCACCTCAAACACTCATTTGGGATCCAACTTTGACTATTATAAATCTTTTTATTTTATCTTTATAACTTTTACCCCAATTAACTTTTACCTTTGTAATTAATTTTTAACAATAGTAATTAATGTTAATGAAAAATTTAACAATGAACACACTAACTCATTTGAACGTTATTTATTTCAAATTTTGAAATAATTTTATCCAATAAAATTATTAAGGTTTTGAAAAGTTAATTTTACGATTAGCACACATAACATATACAAACCATTTTTAGGAAAAGTGAGTTTTTATTGTATAAAATTTATGTGTAATACATATTTATTAAAATTATAAACTCCCATGAATTATTCAATTTATTATAAATCTAATAAATTATATGAGTCTTTTCTGTCAAGCCAAAATAGAATATCACATTGAAAATAAATGATTCAAAAAATACCAGAAATAATTTTTTGTTAACATAACATTTTAATTTGAATATAAAAATGTCAAAAATGGGATTTATTATATTAAATCATATATTAAAATTAATATTTTTATTACCTAAAAATATATTTTTTTACTTAAAATGTTTTGTAAAATTCTAAGATACATTTATATAAAGATAAAATCATAAAAATTATAATTTTTTCAAATAGAATATTTTTTGAATAAAAATAATTCCTTTTTGAAAAAATCCAAAAATTTCAACTAATATAATTTTTTTTATTATAAATCCAAATATTATTTCCATATTTTTAAATTCCTATTATAAAATTTTAATTTTAATTTTTCAATAAAATCATTAAATATGAAGAAAAACCTTTTTGTCAGAAACTGGAATTTTTAAATATTAACTTTTATTATTCTTATTTCAAATAATTTACCAATTAAATTATTTTCCCCTAATTATTAATAATTAAAATAATTTTTCATCATTAATAATGTGTTTATTGAAATAGAAATTCTTATCATATAAAAAGGAATTTTTTATAAAAATACTTTTCTAAAAAATAAATTTTCTTTATTAGACATTTTACTAAACTAATTAAATTTCATTCATATTAGAAGTAGTATGTGTTTCCTTTAAAAATAAATTTTATAAATAGGACACTTTTAAGCATTAATACTAATTTAATGCGTAGGTTTTAGTATTCATTCTAAAATATTTATATTTAATATAAATATATCATGGGTTTGTTTAAGTTTGGTGTTGTGTATAGTAAAAACTATCAAACACATTGGTTTATTTAAATTTAATTATATATTAAGATCTTAGGGTGTTATAGTATTACATTAAATTTTCAATAATAAATAATATTTTAAGATTAATACTCTATATTGATTTTTAATTATGAAAATATTTATTAATCAATCATTTTATGTCTCCCACTTTTTTATTAAATGTAAATTTCCCTCATAATTGGATTTGGAATATATAGTCTCTTGGATATTATAGTAGAAACTACCCAAATATCTATTCTAATGATTCAAATGAGGGTCTCTCAAATTACTTGATGGTATTTGGGTTGTATTTACACTTTTTGGATATATTTACTTCTATTTCATTGATCCACTTAGTGGACTCTTTAATCCAAAAAAACCATCCTCAAATTTTCTCAACACTTATCTCCAAATGAAACATAACATTATAAGACTACTTAACCTGATCTAATATGGTTAAGATGAACTAAAACGTTTATTATTACTCAATGATAAGTTAAATTATAGTAATGAGGTTAAAGCAATTTCTTTAACCAATGGATATATTCAATCTATGGTAATTGAAGGTGTATGATGACTTAGTATTTTGTTTGAGGGGTTGTTTTATTTTAAAATTGAATAAGATACCTAATTTTATCCTTCTTTGATAATTAATTTTCTTATGAAATAACATGAAAATATAATTAACTATACCTAATAAAATAATTCTCTTGTACTTTTGTTTAATTTTTTTTAATAATGCTTATAATATTTTTATATTATCATATTTAATTATCAAATAATAAATAAATATTATAAATAAATAATTAACCATACATAAATAAAATAAATAAACTAATGTGATATGACCACGAGCCTTAATTGCCGGCTGGTTTATTGAGAGGTGATAAAAAAACCTAGACCCATAGGGGAATAACTCTATGAGTCTGGCATGAATCGAGTTGCATCATCCTCTATTCTCTTATTATTTTCCATTGTTTCTATTTCGCTTTTTTTATTTGACTTTTTTTCACTTGAATGGCCTCATCAGGTAACATCTATATTTATAATTTTATACACATATGCATGTGAGGGGATTTCAATTTGTGGGAATTAAATTTTATAACTACATGTTTACACATGGGCCCTTATAAAATTTCAAAGAGGGTCAATGATACATAAATTTTTTAATTTAATTTAACTATTATTTTAAAAAAATTATATCATATAATAATTAAAGTGAAATAAATAAATAAATCCAAACATACAGAGGTGGTCTATATCATGATCATTCTTGATGGAATAAAATTTTTAAAATGAATAAATTTTTTAATACATTTTGATGACTACTAAATAATTTTTAATTAATTTTAATAAAAAAATTAAATAAAATTATTTTTTGGTTCCATTTATGGTCCTTAAATATCCTTTAAAAATTTCTGAAACTTATTTATCTATTTTAAGATTCTTTATGATTTTAAATATATATATTTAAATATGTGTTTGTGTATATATATGTATATATATATGAATTGGAAAAGGAAGCATGATTAGATGGCATGTCCTGCTACCCATTTCATTTTTTATATTTTTTTATATTAAATAAAAAACACCACCTTTAAAGGGGTACATTGATTTTTTTAAAAGGGAGGGGGTGACTTACCCCCTAAAGCTTCTACTTATATATATATATATATATTCACATATGCCATATATTTATATATGTACATATATATAAATATATATTAATATATACATACATATATATTAAGATATAAATATATAAATACAGATATATTAATATGCAAATATATTAATATTAAAACAATATGTATACATAAATTAATTAAAAAGTGAATTAACAATAATTGAGAAAATTTAAAAGCTTCATTATTGTTCAGACAAAAACTCATTATATTTTATTATATTTATTTTTTAAAATTTAATATATATATATATATATACACATAATAACCGTGTTCTTATTAATCTAATATTTCTCTAATTGGCCCATTATTAACCATATGAACCTATATTTATAGAAAATCTCAAACATTAGAACCATAAATATACCCTTGAGATGAATTTTATTAAATCAAATCACAATAATAATTATAACTTTGTTTTAACAACTCCAGTGGAAATTAAAGGACAATGGCGTATAAAAAATGGTGAGTTTTGATGCATGTTTAATTTTTTTTCATTTCAACTCTAATAAATTGACCAAATTCATTGAATTGGATATTCATGCATAATTTATAATTAATTATTTAAATAAATTAAATATGTGGATTATTTTATTATCAATTTGATCTATGATGATCATTTATGTCACTAACTCGATCACCAATCGTCTAAACGTTGTCAATACTTACAGAATCTAAATGAAAATTCCTCTAGTAATATCCCCATGTGTTCCATAAATCTCTGAATTTCATTCTCGATATTTTGGGTGTTAACACAAGGTAATCAAGTGTTTTACATAATTCACCCTTGATCATATAAAGAAATATCTTATTTTCTCTCTCTAGAAACATGAGAGAATGGGGAGGATTCACTCTAATTATATATCTTGGTCTTGAGAGGATAATTAGAAAGAGTGAGATTAACATTTCAAATAAATGAAATATTTAAAAAAAATATTCAAAATTAAAATGATTTCATTTAATTTGTCTCTAATAAAAACCCCATGTCACCTCTTCTAAAATAATTATAAAAATATTTTTATTCAATGTTACAAATACCATTATAATATAATTTTTGAGTACACAAATAAATGATTATTTAAATGATATTAAAACATATTTATTATACCATTGGCTCAATCCAAATCCTCCCATAAATATTATAGAACCCCAGACAATAAAATTATGTTTTTTCAATAAAATAAATATTATATTCATGAAAATTGTGAATAAATGTTAATTTTATTCACTTAAATTTTAAATAAATAAATATTACATTAACTTTTCTCATGAATAAATAAATATTCTATTTCTTTATCATTTTTATAAATAAATATTTTATTTCTTTATCATTTTTATAAATAAATATTTTATTTATTTATCATCTGAATATATAAGTGATAAAATTCAAATAAGGTAATCTTGACTTGAGTAATCTTGTGATTGAATTTATGATTAATATAACTTGAATAAATATTATTCCCCAAATTTAGAATACATTTATTCTAAAACTTGGATTAAATTTTTAATGTCCTGGAATTTTTGTGTAATTTTTCTAAATTATATGGAATTATTTCAGGACTACATGCTCTAATGACACGTGATTCCGAGGCCCGGTGAGCTTGAAATTGAATTTTGACCTTTTTTAAGGTTTTTTAGTAAACATGAGAGCGGGGATTTCTAAATTTTGAACCATTATTCAAATTAAAAATATGAGGGCATTGTTGAACTCAGAACGCTAGGATTCACCTAGAAAGGACTTAACTTCGGCCGCCAAGGGCCGAATAGAAATGTTATCTTCGAAATTTTTGGAAAAAATAAAATAACATTAAAAAGATATTTTTTTCCTCAACCAATGAGCAGTGACACAATGACGCTATGATGAGGGGACGAGGTGATGACGAGGCGCATTAATGGAACTCATTAATGGCTTGTAATCCAGTAGTGTAATGACCCTTTAATGATTCTCAACAGGGACGTTGTTCCATAAATGAAACAACGTAACAGAAATGCTACGATGTTTTTTCTTTTTAATAGTTTGACCTGTTGGTGGAATGAGTATTAAACATTGAGGTTTCTCTAACGAAACACTGATCGATTTCCTCCCCAACGAAGAATGACAAACGCCGGCAGGACGTCATCAACTTCGATGTAACTCGAAGAATGATGAACATCGTCTACCTCTTGGACCCTCGAGGACGAAGCACTATGGCAAAGAACGACAATGAGGTAGGGGTTTGATTTTGGTTTTATTATTTCCCCATTCTTTTTTATAAATAATGAATTCAGATTAACGTATGAATAGGTTAATCTGCAGGTCGTGCGTTCTTTTGGGGGTGTCATTATTTGGTTTTCTATTAGGGATTATTTTTATTGTTGAGATAATTGTAATCTCGAGCCTCCCCTGATTAAAACCACTAACGTGTAGGTTGTGGGCCGACATAAAAAAGGCCCAACCCCCTCCTCCCTATGATTTCCTGGTGGAAAATTTTCTAAACGACAGCAAGGAAAGTTCGAGGCCTTCGTAGGGAAGGCAGTGCCCTACGGAGCCCATAGGTGTAGGTTGATCGATAAACAGACCCTCGAAGCAACTTTGGTGGCCCACAGAAGGAACCTCTAGGGTGGTGGCTACTAGTAGTGTCCTACTTCAGCGGTCGCAGGTGGAGGGAGGTGTTGCACCCGTCGGTGTGCCACGACAGCTGAAGGCCGGGACTGGCTGGTCACGACAGTATGTAGGCGGAAGCCTGCATCAGGGCCACCTGGGTGACCTGAGGAGCCATGGTCACTTGACCACAGAAGAGGGGAGGCCACATCCCTTTGTCAGCGACACTAGGTGGGAGTCGAGTCCAAGAAGTGGACCACTCTTTGAGGGATGCATTTGGAAAGGGAGGGGATGCAGCGGTGGTTGATGCATCCCAGGCACACATCACTAGTCTGCCCCTAGAGGACTGGGCTTTAGTTGCCGGGCCGCACCCCCAGCCAGCGGGATGGGCCGGACCCTCACCCAGTGGGCTGGACCCATGCCAGAATACCGGACCCACACCCTTCAATCTAGTCCGAACGAGACAGAATCGCTCGGTGACCTGTTAGGCTGGACCCTCGGACAAACCGAGCCAAGTCCAGCGAGGCCCATTGGGCCTATCCCACTGGCAGGCTAGACTGGACCAACCCAGACCCTGACCTGGCTATGTCGACTCATTCGAAATAAACCAGGGTATGTGGTACCCTCGGGCCGGGTAGGTCAGGTCGGATCGATCCCAGGCGAAACCGACCCTTGATTACTAAAATGCTAATAACATGAAAATTGGGCATCTAATTGACAATCTTTTTGTGGTGTTGGGACACTGTATACTAGGTAGAACTTTTGGTATGATCTATGGAGACTTATGAAATTTTATTTTCAACTTAAAGCTTTGGGGAGTGGTTCTCCTAGGATCAAGAACGTAGAGAAGTAGTAGCCATGTGGACCTCAATGGCCTGGCAGACGAGTAACCGTGTGGACCTCAATGGCCCTGCAGACCATCATCCATGTTTACCTCAGTGGACCGATAGATTCCTATAGACCAAAGTGGCCGGACAGACAACCAATAGCCGTGTGGACCTTAATGTCCTGGTAAACATCAGTAACTCATCAGGGATGAATCCATCAATAGTACGAAACATTATTCACTTTATCTAATGAACATTTTCTATATGGTAAAGATTATAGAAGTTTTTATTTGTCCTTGATTTTTGCCCTTGCTTTGTGGCCTTGCTTTGTGGCCTTACTTTGTGGATTTTCTTTGAGGTTTCTTTGTGGTATTTCTCCTTAGTGGACTGGGGTCCCATACTGAGTACTATGTTACATACCCATGCATGAGCTTTTCCCGCACATGCTGTCTCTTTTGTAGATGATGTAAATTTCAACGGAGGATTTTGTGGCCTAGGAGATGGCGAGGACTAGAAAAATCATACGAACATAACGTACTACTTCGGCTTCTAGTATTTATACTACTCTTATCATCAGGTGGGGTTTTCAGTGGGAAAATACCTGATTCCCTTGTACATTGCTATTTTTATATCTTTTGTTGTTTTGTATTCTGGACCACTTGATTTCAGTTGTACTTGTACTCAGCACTTGTTTTCGTAAACATTTTTCCACTTTCAGTTTGTGGGACATGGTTGGGCATGTGTGTGGATATAGGTACGTAGTAAAATACCTCCCACTTGCACATTGATGCTTTTGGTTCTTGTCTCCAACCTCTGTCCTATGGTAGGTGGGATTGGTAAATGTCACGACATGGGACCTTGGGGTGGGTAGTAATATGTGGTATCAGAGGTAGTCAGTTCTACCTCAGAGACTGAGACTGTTGTTTTATTTTGGAGAAATAGTGTTAAATGTTTAGAGTTTTACTTTCACATTCTGGGAGTCCTGTGCTTGTGTGTCGGCCGACATATCCATACACCAAGACCCTGAATTATGTTTTTTTATCTCTATACATGAAAAAATTGTTTGTATAAGTTTCTCCTTTTGATTTTATTGAATAAGAGTAATCTCACCAAGTACAATCTTCTACATTTGGTACATCTTGAAATATTTTAGGATGCCTCTACATAGATAACCATCTAGACTTCTGATATGTGGTTAGGAGAACGTCCTGCCTTGTGACAAGGCATCCGTTCGGGGACCAGTTCTTGAGATGGCCCCACTGGGTGGTTCACAAGTGTTACCACCACCCGTTGGTCAACATCTACTACTGGTGGTACCGGCAGAGGACATGCACAGATTTAGTGCCCTGCACGAGTTTCAGAGATAGATAAATCCCAGGTTCAGGGGATAGATGGATCCCAAATTCCTTGAGGATTTACTATAGGCAGTGATGAGAGTGTTCCGCTTAGTGGGTACATTGATTGAAGAGATGGAGATCTTAGTTGTAAGCCTTCTTCAGGGCTTGGAAAGGAGATAGGGGAGTGTGATGATCCAAACACATGATGAGGCGACCCTCACCTGGATGGACTTCGAGCTGATTTTTCAGTAGAAGTTTTCACTATGACCTTGCGCTCTGTGCGCATTCAGGAGATGCTTCGCCTTCAATAAGGAAACATGATGGTGTTTGTGTACTCAACAAGGTTCACTGAGATTTCCAGCAACTCTACAGACATGGTTCAAGACCCTTTATTCAGGGATCAAGACTTTGAGCAGGGACTCAGGTAGGAGATCAAGGCATCGATGGTTTCTCTCAGCATCCCCATGTAGGCTAGAGTGTTGGAGTGAGCTCTACTATTAGAGAGCTTCCTCACAGAGCATGAATCGAAAATGGGTGCCACCACCGGGCTACAGGTAGATGATCCATCCACGAAGGAAGCCGACAGATAGCACAATTGTCTAAAATGGCCACATCATCTAGTGGATGACCCCAGGAGTTAGGATTTGTGGTGTGAGGATTCTAGGACAGCTGGTGATAGCAGAGGAGGAGGGTGTTCTACTCATGTGGTGGGTAGGGACACATGGATCGGGACTACCCGACCTTCCATGGAAATGATCACTAGAGGTTCGAGGGACTACTGAGAGAGAGGTATAGGTTTGAGCAAGGAGGTCCACAAGGAAGCAGACATGGCAGGGGATCATGCTAAGCAGCAGGCAGTGGTCGATGGTTCTATGTACTACTACCACCACCTCCAGGTGGTTAACCCAATCCTTAGGGAGCAGGCAGACGGGGGCGAGCTCATCTTTAGGAAGTGGAGTCTTATGACCATGTCACTCCAGAGTTTTTTTGAGGTAAGATCTATTTCTTCTCCACCCTAGCTCTAGTTCTTATAAAAAAAGGTGCCAGTCCATCTTTCTATTCTATGACTCTTATTCAGATCACGGAGATTCCATTGGAGCCATTGGCTCGATCCTTATGTCTATAGACTCTTACGGGAGGGGATTCGATGATTATAAATGGGGGCCGACAATGTGATCTTACTCTAGGAGGTGATAGGTTTGACTGGGATCTCTTATTAGAAGCATTGAGGCCTTAAGATGTCATATTGGGTATGGACTAGTTATCTAGAGTCCATGCCCAGATCGACTATTTCAGGCGCAAAGTGTGGTGTGTCCGCTGAGATGGGACCGGGTATTCCTTCACCGGTGAGAAGAAAACCAATGCAGCATAGGAAATAATTTCTTGAAGGAGTATGTGGTTGATCACTCATCAGTTTTCTATCCTCACCCTCAGTGTGGTGGAAGTGAGGAATCTACGATTCCTTTAGTGGTAGATGAGTACAAGGATGTTTTTCATAGGTATGGTCAGTTACTACCTCCTTGCAGAGATATATACTTTTGCATCGTCCTATACCCTAGTATGGAACCAATATCCACACCAGAATATCAGATGTCTCCCATAGATCTTTTTGATCTCAGGGTACAGCTAGAGGGCTTATAGGATAAGGGGTGCGAAAGGCACATCGTATCCCCATGGGAATCCCTGGTGTTGTCTTCCAAGAAGTAAAATGGGATCTTGAGGCTATGCGTGGACTTTTGGAACCTGAACGATGTGACTATGAAGAACAAGTATTCACTACTGAGGATTGATGTCCTCTTCAATTAGCTGAAGGGAATGAGTTAGTTCTCCAAGATCGACCTTATATCAGGCTACCACTAGCCTTAGGTACACGATGATGACGTATCTAAGATATCCTTCAAGTGCTGGTACAACCAATATGAGTTCCTAGTGATGCCTTTTGGAGTGACCGATTCCCCAGTAGTGTTCATGGGACTCGTGAATAATTTTTTTGAGTATTAACTTGATCGGTTTGTTGTAGTCTTAATTGATGACAACTTGGTGTACTTGGTGTTAGAATAGGATCATGATAGAGACTTGCAGATATTCCTAGATGCATTATGAAATAACTAGCTTTATGGTAAGCTATCGAAGTGCTAGTTCTGGATTTGGGAGGTCCACTTCTAAGACACATCATCATAGAGGCTAGAGTTAGAGTGGATCTAGTGAAGATAGAGGCAATGCTCACTTGGGAGCCACCCGTGAGTGTGACTGAGGTACAGAGCTTCTTGGAGTTAGCTGGTGAATATCGGAGGTTCGTGAACAACTTTTTCAGAGTGTCCTCACCCTTATGGGATTTGACACAAAAGAAAAAACCCTTCATGTGTATGGATAAATTCCAAAATAGTTTCCACAAGATGAGTCATAGACTGACTAGTGATCCCATCTTGAGACTACTAGAGGAGGGTGTTGAGTACGTAGTTTTATGCGATGCATCAGTGCCCATTCTAGGTTTTTTCCTGATGGAGGAGCAATTAGTGATTGCCTATAGATCACGATAGTAGAATAAGTACGAGAAGAACTACATGACCCTTGACCCAGAGTTCGTAGCAGTGGTATTTTCCTTGAAGATGTGGCGACACTACTTGATGGGTGAATAGTTTACAGTTTACTCCATCCACAAGAGTCTCAAGTATATCTTCTTCCAGAAGGACGTGAACCTGAGTCAACAGAGATGACTAGAGTTCCTCTAGGACTATGAATTTGAGATAGTATATACTCCGGTGAAGGGGAATGTGGTAATAGACGAGCTTAGCTAGAGGACCAGGTTGCAGCTTCTGACTGATGAAATAGAGAAGCTAGCCACGTTGCAGATATCCTTTATAGATGATAATGGAGAAGCTTACCTTCAGTCGATGATTGTTACTCCCCCACTCTTATAGTAAGTAAGGGAGGAATAGCTGGAAGATGTTGACTACGATGCCCAACATGACCAGTTATCCTTAGGAGATACTCTTGATGGATTTTCGATAAGTGGGGATAATGTCATCATTTATAGAGGGCGCACCATAGTACCAGCGACGTTCTAGGATGAGGTGTTGAGGAAGTTCCAAACATCCCCTTTGGCGGTACATCATGGAGTGGAAAAGATGTACTGGGACCTCTGACATCAGTAATGGTTGCCAAGAATGAAGAATGAATTGGCTGAGTTTGTCTCACGATGCCTCACTTGTCTGCAAGTGACGGTCGAGAATTAGGTTCCAGCAAGATTGTCTTAACCACTTGAGGTACCATAGTTGAAATGGAATGGTATCTCGATGGACTTTGTGACAGGGTTTCCATATACATCCAAAGTCCATGATTCTATCTGGGTGATCATTGACCAACTCACTAAGTCTACTCACTTCATAAACATTCGGTAGTAGGGATCAATAAAGGGCTTGGGACGCCTCTACATCCTGGAGATAGTGTTGCTTCATGGGGTTCCTTCGACTATCATCTAATACCATGATATAGGATTTACATCCTGGTTTGGAAGGGATTACAAGAGCCATTTGGGACTTAGCTACGCTTGAGTATAGCCTTTCATCCACAAATTGATGGTCAGAAATATTAAACCATACAGACCCTGGAAGACATTCTTTGTACTTTCGTACTTTAGTTTTGTCATAGTTGGGACGACCACCTGACCCTGGTGGAGTTTTTAGACAACAAAAGGTATCACTCCACTATTTTCATGGAACCATTCAAGGCCTTGTATGGGAAGCCTTACAGGTCACTTCTATACTAGATAGACCCAGGGGAGTCGGCACTCATGGGTCGAGAGTTGGTATGGGATACCACCATGAATGTACAAATCATCCATGATCAGATGAGGACTACACCGAGTAGGCATAAGTCTTATGCCGACAAGATGTGGAGACCCTTGGAGTTTGAGGAGGGAGGCCATGTGTTCTTTTAGGTCTCACCCAGTAGAGGATTGTGGAGATTTGGCTGGGGCGGAAAGCTATCTCCAAGGTTCATCGGAACTATTCAGATCCTGAACAGAGTTGGAGAGGTGGCGTACTACCTAGATATTCCCCCACAGAAGCACCAGGTGCATGATTTTTTTCACATGTCATATCTGAGGAGATACATGCATGATCCATCGCATGTCATTGACTGGGGAGAGCTGGAAATTGATGATGGGGCAGCGTTTACGGAGTTCCTGATGAAGATAGAGGATCAATATGAGTGGGTCTGGTGTGGGTAGTCGATTCCTCTAGTGTGTGTTTAGTGGAATCACGGGAATCTCCAGGATAGAACATGGGAGTAGGAGGCTTAGATTCATGCTCAATACCCCCATTTGTTTGATTATCCATTATTTTGGGTTTGATGGATGTAAATCCCTATGGTGGAGAGAATGTAATGTCTCGGATTTTCCATGTATTTTTTTAAATTATATAGATTTATTTTGAGACTACATGCTCTGACTGCACATGATTCTACGACCCGATGAGTTCGAAATGGAATGTTGAACCTTTTTAAGGTATGTTTAGTAAATGTGCGAGAGGGTTTTTCTAACTTTTGAAATGGTGCTCAGATCGAAAATATTAGGGTACTGTTGAACTCAGAATGTCGGGATTCACCTAGAAAGGAATTAAATTTGGAAAGAAAGGGCTGAATAGAAAAGTTATTTTCATACTTTTTGGAAATAAAATAAAATAATTTTAAAATGATATTTTATTTCTTTTCTTCATCTGACGAGCGGCGACACAGATATATTGCAATGTGGCGATAAGGTGACGATGAGAAAAATTAATGGAACTCATTAATGGATCATAAACCCACATCATAATAATGCTTTAATAACACCTAACAACGAAACGACATAACGTCGCATCACAACAGAAACATTGTGACATGTTTTATTTTTAATAGTTTGACGCATTGGTGGAACAAGGATTAAACTGTGAGGATTATCTAACAAACCTCTGATGGATTTCCTCCCCAACAAAGACCGATGAATGTCGACAAGATGTCTTCGACTTCGACGTACCTAGAAGAATGATGAATGTCATTGACCACTTGAAACATACAAGATGAATCACTATGGAAATGAACGTCAATGAGGTACGGTTTTGATTTTGATTTTATGGTTTCCCTATTCTATTTTCTAAACGACAAATGCGGATTAACCCACAAAATGGTTATTCTGCAGATCGTGCATTCTTGTTGGAGGGTTTCGTTCTTGGAATTTCTATTCAGGATTAATTTTATTATCGATAGAATTGTAATCTTGAGCCTCCCCTAAATTAAACCTTTAACACGAAGGGTGTGGGCCGACACAAACAAGGCTCGACCCCCCTCTACCTTGTGCTTTCTTAGTGGAAAAGTTTTTGAATTGAAGAATGGAATGTTCAAGACCTTCGTAGGAGAGGCGATGCCCTACGGAGCTCATAGGTGTAGGAGGATCGAGAAACGGACCATTGAAGCAACTCTAGTGGCCCGCAGAAGGAACCATTGGTGCATTCGCACCGGCAGTGGCCCATAGCTGCGGCCGCAGGCAGAGGGAGGGGCCGCACCCGTTAGCGCGCTGTGGTGGTAGGAGGTCGCAGACAACAGGACGTGGTGGCATGAAGATGGTGGCTAGTGTCTGGGCCACCCAAGAGACCTGGTGAGCCACAGATTCTCGACCGAGGCCGAGGTTAGGCTAAGACCCATCAGTCACGACATGTGTTGAACGCGACGCTAGGAAGGCATTAGATGAGGCATTAGGCAGGCGTTGGACATGGCTCCAGGTGGGCGTCGTGTGGGAGGAGCAGCATTCTCCTTGATGGCTGCGTTCAGATAGGGATGGGATGCAGCGGCGGCTGTCGCGTCCCTGGCGCACATTACGAGTGTGCCCATGGAGGACCGGGCTCCAGCTGGCAGGTCACTCCCCCAGCTAGTGGGCCAGGACAGACCTGCACCGGCGGTCCAGACCCATGCCGGTAGGCCGGATCCGCGTCTGCGGTCTGGACTTATGCCAACAGACTTGACCCACACCCTTTGGGCTAGACCAGATAAGACCGGGTTGTCGGGCGACCAGGTAGGCTGGACCCTCGACCAAATTGGTCCAAGTCCAGCGAGGCCCATTGGGCCTCGCCCATTGGCCAGGCCGGATCGCACTGACCCAGACCCAAATTGGTCTAGGTTGAGTCAGTCAAATTAAAGCATGGAATGTGGGACCCTTGGGCCGGGTTGGTCGGGTCTGTCTGACCAGATCGGACCAGGCCCAAATGCAACCATCCCCTGATTACTAAAATGCTAATAACATGCAAATAGAGTGTCCGATTGATGATCCATTTATAGCGTTGTGACCCTCTCTACAAGTAAGATCTTTTAATATGTTCTAAGGAGACTTCCAAGGATGTTTATTTTCATCATACGGCTTGGGGCAGCGGTTGTCCCAGTTTCAAGCATGCAGAAGAGCATTGGCCGTGTAGACCTTAGTGGCCCGGCAGAGCCATGTGGACCTCAGTGGCCTGACAGTCTTTAGAAACTCATCAGGGATGAGTCCCTCAATAGTAAAAAATATTATTCACTATAACAGATGAAACTTTTCCCTATGCTACAGATTATTCCAGGTGTGATCTACCTTGCTTTGTGTATATTCTTTGTGGCCTTGATTTGTAACCGTAATTTGTGGCCTTGCTTTTTGGTATTTCTCCTTAGTGGACTGGTTTCCCCTACTAAGTACTGTGTTACTCACCCCTTAATGTGTTTCACACGCACATGTTGTGTCTTGTGTAGATGAAAAGCATTTTGACAGAGGACTTTTTGGCCTACGAGGAGGCGGGGCCTAGTAGGATCTAGAAGAAATGATGTACTACTTCAGCTTCCAATAGCTACACTACTCTTACCATCAGGTGGGTTTTTTATCGAACTACTACCCGAGTCCCTTTCACTTTTCTATTTTTAGTTGTTTTGTTGGGTTTGTATTCTGGACCACTTGTTTTCAGTTGTACTTGTGCTCAGCACTTGTTTCAGTATAGCTGTTTTCCCCTTTCAGTTTGTGGGGCGTGGTAGGGCGTGTGTGTGCATACAAGTACTTAAGAAAATGCCTCTCACTTTCATGTTGATGCTTTCAGCATTATTCACCAACCCCTGGCCTTCGGGATGTAGGCTTGGGGTATGTCACAGCATGGGCCCCAGGGGACGGGTCGTAACACAAATGAATCTATTGTATTTTTGGATACACTTAGTGAGTATCCCCCTATGCACTTTTCTTAATGGTAGTAGGTCCAACCCATAGACTAAGAGTGATTTCTAAAAACACATCATGCCCCCCATAAAGAATATATGAATAATCACAATGAAGAAATTCTATGAATTATAAAGTGAAATATTATCTGCTCGTCTACTAATATTTTGTCAAAAAAGATGTATAAACTAATTATCATCATATACATTTGACCCACCTTTCTTCGAATTTGTAAAACGTATTTGTCTGTAAGATTCTATATACATGTATTTTAGTTATAAACTTATATCTCAATCTAATATCTAGAGATATCTTCTTCCATAACTCAAAAGGAACAATTAATCTTTTAACCATTCAATTAATTTCATATCACTTATGACATACATAAGAAATTCTACTACATTGGGAGTGTAACAACCCATGTTTTTATGATCTTTTTTTAATAAATTAAATTTCTTTAATGTCATGTGTTATATGGTACATCATGTTAATATTGTTTAACATGTAACATTGGCTTTAAATTCTTTTCAAGAAACACCGTGTTTCTATGAAACATCATATTATTAGTATAATTATTCAAAATCGAAAATTATAACCTAGTCATTGTAATAGGACGTATGAATAGGATTAACTAAATTATGAAATTATGGTTTACACATAATTATTTGACTAATTAATTATAAACAAATGTAAGACCTTTTTCAAAATAAAAGGAAATGTTTTTTGAAAATTTATTTAAATCCGCACAAGTGTATTTTATACCAATAAATAAAAAAATAAATAATATAGAATTATATTAATTAAATATATATATTATATTCAATCTAATATTTGACATTCATTTTATGTTTTTTCAAAACATAATAAAACAAAAAATCAAATTTCAAATATAAAATAAGCATTTCCCAAAAAAAAGAGTTTCACTATCTTTTAATGGGGCACTTGTATTAAATCTATTTTTTTACTTTTGTAAATTCTATTTGACCAAATAAACTTCTTATTTGAAATATTAGTGTAAAAATTCACATTGGATGTTTTTTTTGGTATTTTTTAATTATATTCATTTTTTGACGAATAGTGAAAAAATAGTGTATTTTAATTGAAAAATGTTTTTTTCCAGATTTTTTTTATTAGACTACATTTTACACTAGATTTATAGTATAATTAGATAAATATTTCATAATTTTATCCAATTATGTTCATTGGAATAAATTTCACATTTAATTTGGATATAAAAACATTTCAATCTTTTAGATGTTTAAACTTTAAAAAAATCGCATTCTCGATCCATCCGAGGGATTAAATTTTAATTAATTTATGTAAACTATTTGTTTTTCAATTGGAAAAATGGATTCAATTTTTATAAAAAGAAGTTAAAAATTTATTAAATAAGTCCGTTTTATTTTTGGACATAATTTGAATAGTAACATTGGTAATTTTTATTACCATGGTTAGGGGTAAATCAGGTAATTACAAGTAAAAATAATATTATAAATATTATAAAATTACCCTAAAACTTGTGATAATTTTTATAATGAATATTGTTTATCCCTAAGTATTAACGGATCGGTTATGAGACCATTTATGAAATTATATTCAAAGGAAAATCAATTTTGTCATACTTTTTTTAACAAGAGAAATATTATAAATATAATGTTATATAAAGTATATGTTAAACTATAAATAATATTTAGAAATAAAAAATTTCAATATACATCATGGTAATTTATTTATAATTTTTAGTGATGAAATAATTACTTTAATTGGTGACACAGTGATGATGAAATAGTTGTTTAATTAATAGATGAATTAAATTAATGATTTTAGAAATATTAAAATAAATATAATTTTATATAACTAATTTCAAAAAATAATTTTCAGGATAACTTTAACATTTTTTTTCTTAGTTAAAAGTGTTTTTTAGAAAATATATTTTTGTTATGATATTTTTAAAATTTTAGTTAATGAATAGTGTCAAAATTAAATATTAATTATAATTTAATTATAATATATATATATATATTATTTACTTTCATTCAATACAACAATAAAATGGAAGCATCGTTCATGCATACGTACAGTCTACCATCTTTGTGAATAGTTTATTTCATAATCTATTTATATATTTTATTGATAACCATAAATACATGTATAATGAATATATATATATATATATATCAGGGTTTTATCTATGTACATAATGAAATAATAATCTAATTATGAGGACCAAGAATAACAAGTCCAAACATGTATGAGAAACGAAGAGTTTATTACTCGAAATATAAGTTAAACTTGGAATTGTTAATGAGAAGGAAATAAAAAGTCATAAGTAAATCATATATGGTATTATATATTCTAATATGTCTCCATAATATATGTATAATAAAGTTATATTTATTATATAGAACATTTTTATGAGTACAATGAGATTCAGGACATGAGGTAAGGGATCTTTGTCTCACATTTATTTATGTGGGACACATGCCTTGTACACTACTTGTTTCTTTTTTGTGGTGTATGTTCCACTTATGAATTTATTTTATGATTATTATTCTGAATATTAAGGTATTTTAATGTCTATATAATTTTATTTCTTTCATGGTAATGTGATTCTACTTATTATAAAGTGATAAGTATTTATTCCACAATCTCATCAATATTCGAGATTATTTTTTTTAAATCTCCATAGTGGATTATTAATCCTCCACATCCATGTTGTCTAAAAATGTTATCAAAAAGGTTTTTACTATTTTAATATGAATATTTAAATTTATTTTGTCCAATGTTTTAATTTTTACCAAATGTTTTGAAAGGAACCTTTTTTTTATTTTCCAAATAATGTACTTTATGACTTTTTTGAAAAAAGATTGAAATGAATGCTTTTTTAAATTATATGGAATGAAAGAATTTTTATTATTTAATGATGAATTATTTTCTTGAATTTTACCATACAATCTTATAATGATATTTTATAATAAAATGGTTTCTTTTAAAATTTCATGGCATTTTTAAAAAAAAATTCAAAGCATAAAGGTTATTTTCCACAATAATTTTTTGCATGTGAGATATCAAAATTATTTTCCATCTAAGATAACATTATTTTATGTTAATTATTCTTTAATGGTTATATTATTCAGGTATATTGTCCCTATTATTCCTATGTTTGTTTTATTTTTATTATGGAATGTTATTTATGAAACCTATTTATTTTCTATGGCTCATGTTATGATTGAATGATGTTTATAAACACCATTTACTTCCATGGATTCTAATATGATTTATGCCATTGTGGAAAAATTATGTATGGTTTTCATTATGTGATGGGTGGGGCCTATATCTCCCTCTGAAGGATTGGGTAAATATGGATAACTCATGAGGTATATATGTTATGTGGGAACACGATTTCATTTTCACAGTTCTATAAATGGATATAGATTTAATGTCCATAATTTTATGTGTGGACCTGGTTTTCATGTCCATATATTTAGGAAAGGGAATAATTTCATGTACATAATTTAATGAGTTAACATGTTACCATTTATACACATTCACAAAGTTACAGGTTTATGTGTATGCCATAATGTCATATCTTATGCCAATGTTACGACCTCATGGATTATGTTCTTTGATTCCCTAATGATTCATGTCTTATGATCTAACAATACTTATGCCATGATTCATTTTTGTGATCTTTGATATGTATGTTATTATCTTATAATGTTATGATCACATTATCATTCCCTTTATGCTCATGTGTATTCTTACATATCTCTTAATTTACCTTATAGAGTATCTGATCTCACCCTTTTATTATGTTTATCTTCCCCAGGATATGAATAATTATTTTAAGTATGATATGTCAAAAGGTAGTATAGATATGAAGAAATGTGTGGGAGAATATGTATATATATTATGAACTAGTTCTTTATGATTTCATGTTTCCAAATTCACTAAACTAATACGGTCTTTGGGTATGTTTTTGGGTAATGTATGAATTGTTAAAAAATGATGTAATATACATGTATGAAAATCATCGGTCATTATAGTGGATATTAGAGAAAAGGTTTAGTTAATATTTGGAAACAAGGATGAGAAAATATTAGTGAGATCCCTAGGTATATTTATAAGGATATTTCTAGGGATGTCTCTAAGGATAATTCTGAGTGCAAGTTACAATCTCAGAGTTTTTGTAATAATCATGAATAACCTAAGATTAAACATAAGGTGTCATAGATTGAAATATTATAAGTAATTTAACATGATTGTGTGGTTATATCACTTTGATTAGTGTTTATCATGCTATGATTTTTTTGTTTTAGAAAATGGATAGAACCCAAAGTAATTGTGTTAATGATTAATGTGATGGGAAATGAAATGATTGTCCTCCTCATCAACCAAATGTCATGCGATATGGAATGAAAAATATTATTGCTATAATCACACGAGCTATAAATCCTGCTAAAATTCCAAATGAGAAGACAGGGGAAACATTCTATTGAGTCTTTTATGATGAAACATCTACATTATTTCAGTGGGTATTCTGATCCACTTATTGTTGAACAGTGGATTAATACCACTGGAAATATATTTTCCATCCTTCAGTGTTCAAAACATGAAAGAGTCATTTTGGATATTTATAATTTGTAAGGTGAATTTGATCGGTGGATTAATCTTATTATGAACACAAGGGAACAAGAATAAATTGAATCTATATAATGGGAAGAGTTTAAGGGGATATTTTTCAATAAGTACTTCCCTCATATTCTATAAAAAATATGTAAATGTAATTCATTGATCTTAAAAAAATTTGATAAATATTTTAGTACCTATGAATCTAATTTTTCATGACTTACATGGTACACTTCTGGTTTAATCATCTTCCCTAAAAGAAAAAATGATCGATTCTTTGGTTTCCTAAACCAAGTCTCTAAAATACCTTGTCTATAAGGGACTTTGGAATCTTTGAATAAATCATTAGGTGTGAACTAAAAGTGGAAATTAAAGTCGTTAAATCTCAAGGTTTTAGTTATAAGAAAATAAATATAAAGCTTAATGGAAACTCTAGTGGTTTTCCACATAGAGGGAAGAAATTGGGTGAACCCCTTACTTTATCAAAATGAGGGAAATAGCACTCAAGGGAATGCCTGAAAGGAAAAATAATATACTTCAAGTGTGGGAAGCTTGGCCATCGAGAAAAAGATTTTTGGTGTGATATAAAGAGTCTAATAAATGAAATAAATGGACAAAAGGCTTAACAAAATTCAAAACTCATGCTTCAATGAAGTAAATGTAGATATTTTGGACACTATGAAGATAAATGCCCCAATAAAAGGTTTAATATGGAAGATAAGACAAAGAAACCTCTTAAAGCCAAAGGAAAACTAAAATCTAATGAGATCTCTATTGGTGTTGTCAATTATCACAATGAAGTGGTGTAATGGTTGAGTATTTAATTAATAGAATTTAATAATAATGTTGTATAAGTAATCCTATAGTATTATATAATTATGAAACATCTATGTATTGGTAAACCGTAGTTTTTTCATTATGATATAAGAGAATACCATTAACGGTACTGGTTACCATGAAAATTTATTGTGATGGTAAGGTGATATATTTGGAAAATAAATGATTAAGGGAAGGATAAACCTTAATATTTTCATGATTTGGGATAATTAAATATAGATATGTTTTATTGTGATAAAATAAATGGGAAATTATTGATGTCTTCGGGGTTTATAATATGTCAAGGTGGTTTATGATATCCTGGATTGAGTATATAGAATTGTTGGATATAACGTATAAGGAAAGAGTTAATTCTTGAAATAATGAATGTTTTCACTATGGTTTTATGGTAATGTGGGTTATTACCACATTTAAAGAAAAAACATGATAATGGTCTCCACATGTTTCATATGTCACAATTAAGTGCTACAACATGTTTTTGAGGGATAAATTCCATGTTTAGTGGTCCTATTTTGAAAGTCTTGGATTTTAATATTTTAGAAGGATCATAAGGGTAACTATTTATGAAATTGTTTATTTTGAAATTTGTATGAGGTTTTAGATATTTATGTTTTTATTTATGAATATTGGATAACATGTGATATCCATTTTGTTGCAATGATAACTATAGATAGACGAAATGACTTATCATCTCCTTATACATCTTATGATCCACTAGTTCTTTAAGAATTAAAATTTAAACCTCATTTCTTGAAGTAAGATATTTATCACAAATTGATATGTCAGAACTAATATATGATATGGTACTTAAAAAATAGAGTGAAATCAAGTAAGTATATATTCTTTTAAAAATATGTTAACTTTAGGAAAAGTATCATGAGACCAAAAAAATTCCTAGTGCCTTCATTTTTAATGAATAAAAGGGGCCCTTATATCATAAAATATTTATAATTATTTTATGATTAAATTTATAATGATTGTGTTCTCTATCACTCTCCATAAAAAATTGATAGTTTGAATAATCTTCCATGTCCATTTTTTCACTTTCTACTAATCCTAGTTATATATTGATATTCTTATCTTACTTTACCTCTATTTAAGAGAATTTTTTATTGACCCTTTTTATGATTTGGTTTTCCCATTAAAAAATACTAAAACAACCACATTTGATTATTTAAGGGAAATTTGAAATTTAAAGGATGTGATTTCCTTTTTAAATTCTTGATCATATTAAAATGGTAGCCTATCCATTAAAACTTACACCAAATCTATCTTATGTTCATGATGTCTTCCATGTGTCTATTATGAAGAAGTACATTCCTAAACCTTCATATTTACTAAAATCATATTTCATACTACAAAAGAAAGATCCTTCTTTATAAAGAGAAACCAATAGAAATTTTGGATCATAGAGAAAAAGTTCAACAGAAAAAGACCACTCACCAGGTTAATGTTTTTTATATAAAACCACAGGTTTTAAGAAGATTCATGGAAGCTTGAGGATATAATGAGTTATAGGAACCCCCATTTTTTATTATAATAACAAATTTATATATATATATTATATTCAATATAATATTTTACATTAATATTACAATTTTTCAAGAAATGATATAATAAAAAAATCAAATTTTAAATATAAAATAAGTATTCTTCTAAAAAAAAAGTTTCACCACTTTTTGATCGGGGACTTATTTTAATAATTGTTTTTGAAACATTTATAAATTATATTTGGGAAAATAAAATTCTTCTTTAAAATTGGAGTATAAAAATTTATTTTGTTTTAATTTTTGGTATTTTTTTTGATAATATTTATTTTTTGATGATTACTGAAAAAAAATATTATATTTTAATTGAAACTACATTTTTTCAGATTTCTTTATATTATTAGACTACGTTTTAGACTGGTTTTAATGCATAATTATATTAATATTTTATTATTTAATCTAATTATGGTCATTGGAATAAATTTTATATTGAATTTGGATATAAAAAAAATCAATCTTTTGGATGTTTTTACTTTAAAAACATGTTTTCTTGATCCGTCAGTGGGATTAATTTTTAATTATTTTTGAAAACATTTTTTTTTGAATTTTGAAAAATTGATTCCATATTTTAAATCATAAGGTCCAAACTTTGTTAATAAGACCCTTTTATTTTTGGGAAAAATTTGAATATTAACTTTGGTAATTTTTATTACCACAATTAAGGGTAAATCAGGTAATTAAGGGTAAAAATAATAATATAAAAAAATGATCAGATTACAAAGATGGAGGTAGGTGAGTGGAAACCCTCATTGAATAGTGATTTAGTTGATATATTGTACCCAATAGACTTAAACCTCTTCTCTTACGATTCTAGACAACACTATGCTCCATGTCTCTCGAATATCGTAAATAATGTGCAAAAACTTGGAGAACATTCAAGTGAGTTCTCCACCTCAGGAATTATCTCTATTTCTTTCATTTTTTTTGAAAAATGTATTACTGAGTGCACCGTTAGAAAGGGATCCACAACCCATGTCTCATATTTGGATGGAGTGATTCTACAATTGTTAGAGCTTCACAAGAACTGATTCATTTTCCAAATATCATTATCTAAAGGTTTGAAACCCTGGAAAATTTCAGAGCTCATCGCTCACATATCTAAGATTTTGGGCTTCAGTGATTTTAAATGTGTTTCTCTGGGGAGGGGAATCTTCCACCTACTATTTCCTTCTATTAAATTCAATATTTGAGCATAGATTTTTGGTTATGTAATAAAAATGGGAACACATAGGATTTATGAATGGAACCCATATTTTATCCTTTGTGACTTGAAGGATACCTTTGATCAAGTTTGGATAAATATTTATGGATTAAAATGGGTTTTTTGGCGTTGTAAAATTTTATTTTATATTTCCTCTGCAATAGGCATACCAATCCAGATGGATTTGGCTATTGAGAATGCTAGTTTTGGTCACTTTTCGAGAATATTAGTTGAAATTAATTTAGGTTCTAGTCTGATTGATAATATGATCCTCTCCACTTCTCAATATGAAATCAACTTGAAAATTGTTTATGAAAAAATTCCTTTGTAATGTGATGTATGTTGTATGATTTGACACTCTAGGTCTAACTATCATTTATACATCATTTGTGCTAGATAAATACTGAAGGAACATGGTGAATCTCAATGTAGAAGAGCAGATATCCACAAGCCCTCCAAAGATAATGCCTCACACTCAAAGAAAACTTTAGGTGAGATTCCTCAGGATCCTCTGAACATAACTAGTATCTTTGAAACTACCTAGGCTGGGATGATTCAGTCTGAGTTGCAGATCTAGGATTCTTGTCATATCCCTGGACAAGTCTCAACTCATGTTCTACAGAAGGATGAAGGATTTCATATCACCCATAATTTGAAAGGAAAGAACAATGTCATCTAGGCTGATATTACTGAAGGATACAACCAAGCTGAAATGTGACCCTCTTTCACGGATACACTAGTCAAGTGCATGGAAGATGAGTGAATTATGTCAGACTTATATGATAGACAAATAGTTAAGGAGCTCTCAGCACAAGAAGTGGATGATGATAGAGTTAAAAATAGATTAATTATTTAAAATTAAGAAAAGGGAGGATAATGTTATATTCTGTGACTTCAAAGAAGGTTAAGAACAAAGGTTCTCACACAAGAAAGACAAACAAAACCTCCTAATAACAATGAAAATGGGGTTCTTTGACACTCACATTCTTGTGAAATTTCAAGAAATGGAAAGGCATTTCATCTACTATTTCTTTTACTCCAACAAATTTCATTGAAAGTAGTGGAGATAATTGATTGATTATGGTTGATACCTCGGTTGTGATAAGTACTCCTGGATCGATTCTGGAACATTCACCATTATAGACTTCGGGAGTGCATACTGCCATACCCTTTAGTGTGAGTGTCTCTCCTATGAATATGGGGACTTTTTTTCTAAGAATCAAGAACATTGATTCCCATGATGGAAATATCACTGGTAACATTCATCCCTTAGATGAGGTCTCTAGTCAAGATAAAAATCCTAAACTTAGGAAATCCTCCTCCATGATGACTTTAGGTAACCTCAACAATGAAGTGGAGGTTTTGTAGATCAAAGTTGTTACGATGTTTTAGGTGACTAAAGACTCCTCTACAAAGGAATAAATGATATTCATCCAAAACAATTCATCTCCACTCATGAAGGTAAATATCAATGTTAGCACCTCTAACTCATTTTATTTTCTCACTGTAAATAGTACTGATGAAGATGGATTAAATAATTATGATTCCCCTTCACCTATTATCCTGACACCCATGATTGCGGAGGTATCCTCTAATGATGGAGATGGTGCATGGACGCAATCCAAGTCTTGGAGAAGTTCAAGACATCCCCATGGTAAAGGTGGGTGCTTACCTTACAACAGCATGAGTACCCGCTCTAAAACATGTTAATGATACTCATTCTATTTCTTTTGATGTTCCCTGTGGTTCTTGTTTGTGCCCCTTCTAGATATTTTTTTTCTGTTTTAGTAATGAGGACATTTTAACACAATCATTTTCATAATATTATAAATATTATAAAATTTCCCTAACACTTGTCATAATTTTTTAGATAAATATTTTTCATCCCGAATAATTAAATGATTAGTTATGAGACCATTTATGAAATTATATTCAAAGGAAAATCAATTTTGTCCTACTTTTATTTTTAACAAGAGAAATGTTTTTAAATTGGGTTTATATAAGGGATATTTTTTAATATAAATAATCTTTAGAAAGATTAAATGATTTTATATATAATGGTAATTTATTTATAAATTTTAGTTATAAAATAATCACCTTAAATGATGACACAAATATGATGAATTAATTTTTTAATTAATGAAAGAATGAAATAAATGATATTAAAATTATTCAAATAATTTCAATTTGATATAATTAATTTAAACAATGAATTTTACATGTTAGTGATTAGTTAAACAGTTTGTTTTGAATATATCATGTTGTTATGATATTTTTAGAAAGTCAACTAATGAATTGTGTCAAAATTGACATTAATGATATTTTAAAATAAATAATATTTTATTAAATGATATAAAATCCATTAAAATATAAAATTAGGATAAATTATTGGTATAATTCTTAAAATTTAATCAATTACACATTTTTTTATCTTTTTAAATTTTATAGTAATTATATTAACCCTCAAAGTATAAATTACATGATATCAGAGTTAGAATTAAAAAGTTTAAATAATGGTTAAAGCTAAAGACAAGGATTGAAAAATAGAAAAATCTTATATAATTTTTTGATGAAGTTATTAATACCCAAAATCATTGTATCTTATAAATTAATATTTTTGATCCATTTTTATTATAAAATTAATTTATACTAATTTTATATTTTAATGATTTCCAAGAGCACCCCTCCCATCTCTTATAAAAGGGTACATTTTATTCTCTTTTATAAACACTTAAAAACCTATTTAGATCATCCAAAGCCTATTTAAATATCCTAAAAAATCCCTCCCTTCATCCTAGAAACCTTATTTCTGGTATATATCTAACCAAATGATTCCTTTTGGGAATATCAAAATGAGATACCCAAAGAAGACGTAACATTAATTAAGGAATGTTTTTGTTTAATTTATTCATAAAACCCCGTAAATTATTTTTATTTATTTTTTATATATTAAAATACATATAATAAATATAATTATATGTTATTATATTAAGTTTCAATATAAACTCTCACACACTTCAATAAAATGGGTAACAAACCTATAGTTCTTATATACAGGGAACTATTGCCTCACAAAACGATGTCGATCATTTTTCCTTTACCATCTATCATGGTAAGTAAGGATGATGTATACTCTATTTTTTTGTTATATATATTTTATTTATGAGTTATTTATGGTTATGGAAATATTTAATAAAACATATACAATAACATCAATTGTGGAGGTGTGGACTACCGCCTCCTCAAAGTGATCTGATTCAATCACACATTACATGGAATGTATTAAGGATGGGTTTAGTAAAAGTATATAATATATACGAATTTTTTTTAAACTATAAATATAATATATATATTTCATTTAAATTCTTTTAATACTACAGTAAAACTAAAAGAACGTTCATGCATATGTATGGACTACCGTCTCCATGAACGGTGTATTTAATTTTTTATTTATTTATTTTATAGATAAAAATAAGTAAATATACAATGAATACATACCATGGTTTTAATTATTAAGATAATTAAATCAGGACCTAAGTTTGATTACCAGTGATAACAAGTCAAAACATGTATGAGAAACAAAGCGGTTATTACTTGAAACACAACTTAAACTCATAATTGTTAACAAGCGGGTAATAAAAAGTCATAAGTAAATCATATGTCATATTATATATATGAATATGGTTTTTAGTAGATTTATAATAAACATAAAATTATAATACATGGTTTTTCATGAGTATGATGAGTGTTAAGGAAAAAAGTATTTGATCTTTGTATCACATTTATTTTTGTGGGACACATGACTTATACACTACTTGTTTCTTTTGTGATGTGTATATACCACCCATGAATGTATTTTATGAGTATTATTATGAATATTATGATATTTTCATATCTATATATTTTTATTTATTTCATGGGAATACAATTTCACTTATTATAAAGCGATTAGTATGTATTTCACAATCTCATTATTATTCAGGTTTATTTCATTTTAAATCTCTATTGTGGATTATTTTTCCTCCACATCTATGTTTTCTAAAAATGTTTTCAAAAAGTTATTTACTATTATATTATGAATAGTTAAAGTTATTTTTACCCTTCTTTGAATTTTTACTAAATTTTTTGAAAGTAATCTTATTCTAATTTACCAAATGAGGTACTTTTGACTTTTTTGAAAAAAAAATTGAAATGAATGTTTTTTAAATTATACGACATGAATGGATTTTTATTATTTCAAGAAAAATTATTTCCTGAAAAATTCCATTAAAATATTAAATTTTTATTTTCAAAGAATTTTTTTCTTTTAAAATTTCACATAAATTTTACAAAAGAAAATTATTTTAAAAGAAAAATGATATTTTCCTCAATAATTATTTTCATGTGATGTCTCAGAATTATTTTCCATATAAGATAACATTATTTTAGGTTAATTATAAATTAATGGGGATATTATTCATAGATATTATACCAATTATTCCTAAAGTTGTTTTATATTTATAATGGAATGTTATATATGAAATCTATTTCTTTTCCATTGGTTATGTTATGATTGATTGATGTTTATGAAACCCATTTCATTCCATGGGTTCTAATATGATTTATTCTCTTGTGGAAAACATATGTATGGTTTTCATTATATATTGGTTGGGAAATATATATACATCTAATTCATTGGGAAAATATAGATAACTCATTATTTATATATGTTATATGTGAACTTGATTTCATGTTCACAATTCTATGCGTAGACCTGGTTTTTATGTCCATAATTTTATGTGTGGACCTGGTTTTCATGTCCATTTGTTTATGAAAGGTATTTATTTATTGTCCTTAATTTAATGAGTTAACCCATTACTATTTATAAATTTTCACAAAGTTATATGTTTATGTGTATACCACAATTTCATGTCTTATGTAAATGTTATGACCTTAGGGATTTATTTGATTACCTAATGATTCATCTATTATAAAATACTAATATTTATTTCATGATTCATGGTTATGATATTTTATATATAGGGTATGATCTTATAATGTCATGGACACATTATAATACCTTGTATGATCATGTTTATTCTTTCATATCTTCGTTGTTTGTCTTTAATAAGCATATAAGCTCACCCTTTTCTTATGTTTCTTTTCCCTAGGATATAAATTTTCTTTTAAGTATGATATGTAAAAAGATTTCTAGATATGAAGAAATAGGTTGGAGAATATGTATATATATTATGAAATAGTTATTTATGCTTCAAGGATTACAAAGGTACCACACTAATATGGTCTTTGGGTATGTTTTTGTTTAATGTATGAAATGTTTCACAATAATGATGTAATATCCATGTATTAAAATCATGGGTCATTATATTTAGCATATACCATTATAATTTTTTCCATACATGAATGTAAAAGATTCATGAAAAAAATTTAAAATTGTAAATAATTGGCTAGGTATACCCATATAAGACACATAACCCAACTCGCCACAAGGCCATAGGTGCATTCAGGATCACCTAAGTCTATAAGAAAGTTTTAAGGTATCATATGTGAATAAATGGAAATGATTTCACCCTCAATAAAACTAGGGTCAACAATAGGTTCCAATCGGTAACCCAACATGAGGTCTTCAGGCATTGGACAACCATGTGAAAGCAAATAAGTTGTTCTCAAATAAGAACATCCAAACATTTCATAACAAAAATAAACAAAGACCAATGTTTTTTCCAAACATTTTTCCATATAATTGAAACCATTTTTTTACAAATATTTTAATAACCGAGATAAGGAAATAAATCTAAATTAAAGGAGTATGGAGTGACTGATATACCACATGACTTAAATCCGTATATCAAACTTGGGAGATAAACCCAAACACTATCAAGTGACTCTCAAGTCACCACCATGAACCCAAAAACTCATGCTACCTAATGAATAGATGTAGCATCCCAAAATGCAAGTCATTACCTAGGAACATCACGAAAAAATAAAGACTACATACCTACCAATGGATTTTGTAGGTTGTATTCCATAGGACAATAGGAAACCACTATGATTATATTAAATTCCTTTTATAAAGAAACCAACTTGAATAGTTTTAATGTAAGATAAAAGTATGTTTTCAATACCTTTAAAAAATAAAAATAAAACTATCATTAATTTATATTATTTCTTAAAACAAAAAATTTTTAAAATAAACATCAAATAGGAAAAACCAAGGTAATTTCATTTCAAACAATCCTCACAATTACCTTCAAAAAACAATTTCATTTCAAAATGAAACAAGTTAAACATTCTATTTTTATTTAGAACATGCATTTTGAAATTAAACCATAACATGGTTTAAAATGTTTTCAAAAGAATTTCACAATGGTTTTAATTTAAAACAAACACCCAATTTCCCCCTTTTTAAAACATTATCACACACACTCCTCAAATATGTATAGAGAAAAAAAGGGAAAAAATAATAAAGCATAATCCATAGAGTGTCATAAAAATTGAAAATAATAATCGAAGGAAAGGCTTACACCAATAATGCTCAATTAAAAATAACTCATAGATAACATTAGACTCAATCAGGAGATAAATAATTCACATGAAAATAATAAACAAAGAGGAAAAACATATGATACATATCATGGGGAGACACCATAGGGACTAACATGACAAGTATTGGATTACAAAAAGTGGAACCAACGTTCTGTAGGTTAATAGTTACACAACCCATCACCCAAATCACTCAATATAGTCTCATCATTAGAACCCCTATATAGGTTATAACATATAACTAGGGGCCACTATCCAGTGTATAAATCTTAACAAGCATATCCAATATCCCTTAACTCCCCACTTAATATCATAGAGATACTCATGTCATAACTAAAGAAGGTGCACCATCCTCAATCCAATGTCAATGGAATGACAATCACATAGGGAAACTGAAATACAATACAAAATTGAAATACTTTACACCTCTAACACACTACCTTCAAACCTAAGCCCTAAAATAAAACCTCATAAACATCAATCACAATTCATATAAGTATTAATGCATACACACAAGCAAAAAATTGGGTAAAAACAAGGATCATATAGGGTGCAAACACCAAAAAATGGAACCCATATTTTACAAAATATTACAAATGGTACTTTACTTATAAATTAATGATTTAATCTTTTTAATTCCTTTTTCAAAAATACATTTGAAAATAATGAAATTTTCAAAAAACACAAAACGTTCACTAAAGAATAAATGTTCCAGATTAACCAGATGGTTCACTCATAAAAACAATACCAAGGGGCCATACACCCTCATTTTAATAAAATAATGAATCCCCTTTTCAAATAATATGAAAAATATATTAAAATACAGAAATCCATTTATAAAAAGAATGCTCCACTTTATAAATCAAACTTCAACCAAATCAAAATGACCAATAATTTTTCTTAAAGAAACATCCAATGGAATATTATAAAACTCTTAAAATGCATAAAATTACATTTAAAACGAATTTCCATTGAAATAAACAATCAACTCATATTTCTAAAGTAAAAACCCTCCCATTCATAGAAAATCATTGAAAAATCAAACAAGATACTGTATACATCATTACATGAGTTTCAAAATGAATTTGATGATTATATAACATAATTAAGTATTTAATAAAATGAAATGAAATGGAAACACCTACCTTGAGAAATGAAACCATGTAACCTTCAATGGAAACCATCACAAAATGTCTCTTAAGATGGCTCAAAAACCATAGAAACCAAAACTAGCTTTTAAAACAACCCTAAATATCCAAATCCTACAAAAATGGAAATTATAGCTAAATAATATGGGAGAAAGTTGAAGAAAAAATAATATAAGGGAGGAGAATCCTTAACCAATTGATTTCGGGAAGAAACCACCAAGAAATCAACAAGAATCTACCTTGGATATTCTTAGAAGGATGAGAGAATCCCTTTTTAGAAACCTAGGTTGGATGAGTCTGAGTAGGGAAGATTTTGGTAGAAACCCCAAATAGAAAGAACCCAAAATGAAAAAAATACCCAAACTAAAGAAATTTCCATGGTTTATCCACATGTTTTAACAAATTGTGTGGTCACAACTATATAGAAGTGCCCAGGTTGAACGGTTTCTATTGTACGGTTTCCCAAACCATGATCCTAAACAATTTTTCCTAGAACATTTTCAAAAACGTAAACTTTTCACCCCATAAAACCATGAACTCAAGAGATATATCAACAATATAAATAAAAATAATAAAAACTGAAATTTAGGTTGTCATAATTCTCCCCACCATGATACATTATTCCCCTATAAATTCATTGAAAACATTGGTCAGAGTAATGATTAAGAACAAATTATCAAAATAAAGGACCTAACCAAGGGAGGAAATTCCTGGACTTGAAAGCAATAACATTGGTTAAGAGTATCTCATTCCTAGAGAAAACTCCACAAAATGATTTAAAATTTACCAACTACCAAGGTACTATGAATCTTGAAAGAAGATTCCTCACAAAACAAGATGTCGGTATAACCACTCCTTTGGTATTTTGAGAATTTGGGAACTCTAACAAAAAGAACATATCTAAACCCATATGTAATTGTATATCCTTAAACCAAACTAAAGGACAAAATAATGTCAACACCACTAGAAATTTAAGGTCATAAGGGATATAAGAAATGGCATGACTCAACCAAAATAATCCTGAAAGAATACTCTCATGAATAAAGGAACTACATGGATACCATACATAGGTATCCAAACAATTTATAATTAATATAGAAGGGTTAAAATAGATACATAAATGACTAAAAGAATGACCATTATATAGTAGGCACATTTCCACTTACTATAAGATATGATCTCTAAAAACCACAAAAAGAACAACCTCAAGAAATAAACAAATATCACCATGATAATGCACTCCATAAATCCAAATAAAACCAAACAAAAAATATCAGTAAATAATATCATGGATCTAAATTCAGGTCACAAAACTAAATAAAGGGTAACTCGAGGACAAACTCACTAAACACCCACAGTCGTTGATTCTGAAAGAAAATCTCAACTTGATAGCTCTCATGGTCTACCTAAAAACCAAAATTTATCCCTATTTCCCCATTTCACACCCAATACATTCCCATGTAATCTGTTAACAAAACCTAAAACCATGTTCCACAATATTAAAAATCAATAACAAGAATCAAAGTAATTAGGCATGAACACCTAAAATGGAAGGAATAAAATCGAAAGTCTCTTTCACCCATTGTAGAAAAATATACAGGGTGTAAAAAAGATATTGACAAAAATCCAACAAAACTCTAGGTTAAAAAAGATATCACTCACAAAATAAAAAAACATCTGAGTCCCCAATAGAAGAAATACTGCAAACCATATCCCGAATCAAACCTAGGTTTGAGACTTCTTTTTCTGATTTTAGTTAAACTTATGAAACCTTTAAATGTGTCTAAGTTAACCACATAATTAAATATATTTGTAACTTTCATATAGGAGGGATTAAAATTACCATAATTCCTGTAATGGAAGCACAATACATGTTTATACATCCCATGAGATATATCACCTTTACTGACAATAGATGTGGTCAACGAATCACCCGCCATAGGTTTCGTTACTAAAAAATCCTCGGTGACAAAAAACATACAAATCACATACATTAATATAGTTAGAATGGATTAAAACACCAATAATATGAGATATGGATGATTTCATATTACATATAACCAATCCTTCTTCAATTCTTCAACTTCCAAATCAGGATTCGAAGTACCAATCCAATGAAATGTTCGATTTAATCTTTCATTGGGTGATATCATTGATGAAAACTAAATAATTCCACCACCTTTGAAATTCTTTCTTCCCTAAGATAAAACCACTAGATGAAAGTGTCCTATAAATACCCCCAAGGAAAAACATTAAATGGTTATGAATATATAGTCTTCTTCCAAAAATCCAAACCCAAACATTTAACAAAGTGGTAGTTCATCTCACCCTAAAGTTTCTTGGAGTTATAAGTGACATAAACATCTCTTTAACCTTAGATAGTGAATCTATTTCCCCCTAATTTTATTGATAAACACAAAACACTATAAGATATTTATTTAGAAACTGCAGATAAATATAAATGATTTGTGAATACCACAGACCTTCGACTCCATTGAGAGCTGGAGGAATGTCAATAACTGGGAAGGAAACATCTAGATCACTATAGAAACTACCCGAAATATTTTATTATTGATATTTTGATTCCTTTTGGGGTTATTGTTCAAAAAAAACAAAAAAACACCACATTTAATCAATCCACCAAAATTCCTAACACAAGGGATACAAAATCACAATTCAAATGAAACTATATTATAAGCATACTATAAAATATTATTTCAAAATAAATAAACTAGTACTTCTTTCCATTTATAAACACATGAAGATTAGTAAAAACCCCCTTCAATTTTATATTTGAAAAACCTTAAAACATTGAAAAACATAAAAGGAACCCACTTCTTCAAAATCAATTTCCACATAAAACCACACACAAAAAAATAAATATTTTTTTATAAAAACATTCATTATTGATAAATTAACACAATCCCAAAACATTTAAATAATTAATCTATAATTTAAACCCATGAAATTATTTCGTTGAAAACCATTATAACCCAAAATCATTTCATCCACTTAAATAAATTTTCATAGAGTTCAAAAACATTTCACAATAGCAACTATAAACACCCAAAACATAGTTTTCAAAACAAGCTTAACTACAAAAGTATAATACATCACATAAATCTTTTATCAAACAAGATTCAAAAACCTAAAAGATTCACATGATAATTCTTAAAAAAATCATCAATCATATGAGGGGGAAATAATTAATGCAACAAAAAACAAAAGTTCCATACTTTCACCATTGATCATGGTTTGTTACACCAAGTTTCAACTTTTCTACTACCACTATAAGTTTTCCATAATGATCCTTGAAGAGATATGCAAAACATGATATATTAAGAACCTAAATAATGTGTTCTTTGGATTGCCTCCACTTTCATTATGAAACAAGGAATTTCATGATATGTCTCATAGGGTCTTCCTCTAACTCAAAGTAGCAATAAACTATATCAAAATATCTTTAAAAACCATTATAAAATTATAATTCAAAATAAAAGTCCCAAAACCCTCTGGAAACTTAAGGTATACAATTAGGAAGAGGTCTCTAATCACTCCTCCACATACACCATTTTAACTCTGATGTTTCTAAATCATGCCTTGCATTTACCCCTAAATAATAAGAGGGAAAACCACTCAGTCTTACCTAACCTATCACCCCCACCTTGATTATCATAAGGCCCAAGACACATTCTCAATCATCCTGAGATGGAGAAAAGAACCTGGGTATCTAAAGTAAAAACATGGGAATGATTTCTCCCTCAATAAACACTACTAGAAAATTTACCTATAAACACAGTTTATAACCCTGGCTATAGACCCTAAAACCATGGATATAGGTAATAGACAGGGTTTCATTGGATATGGCACCAAATGGTATGGTTATAGGGGAAATCCTATTTCCACAGTTATAAACCACCATGTTAGATACGACCACATATATTTTTATCCACGGTTTATAACTATTTTAATGTTATAATAACCACAGTTCAATCCTTGGAAGTAGGTGTAATACCATGATTTAAAAACATTGAAACATAAATTATTTTCAAATAAAAAACTATCTTATACTACCATGGTTGTAAACCATGGATAGATACTCCAGCTTCCATAAAATACACTATATAATACTCCCCATTTTACTTCACTACACCGCACTACATACTCATACACTTGAGTTCCCACTCTGTACCCAGATAAAAAATACTACTAACACATGAATGAAAATAATCATGCAAGGTGAAGTATAAAATAATCCACAATAAATAAAATTATGGTTAAATAGATCCTAAGGGAAAAATGATGAGAACTAAGGAATTTTGAATGTGCTAAAGGGGCCTCTAACCAAACATACCACAAACACCGATAATATATTGAGTTTGAACAAATGAACACATAAAAAATCCTAACTAACACACACAAAATCCCACATATAATAATATAGCTATCATTTCTAAAGTGTTTTATGTAGATATTCATGTAATCTATAATAATGGATTAAAAACATAGGTATAAGAGACAATACATTTAGGACACTGACTACACTTGAAAATTCATAATGTCTTGAACTAACCATAAGGGGAAGTGGTAAACAACACCACTAAATTTCATAAAATCATGATATTATATCACTTACAACTGAAAAAACATTTTTAAAAAACATTTTTTTGGAGATTTTTATTTTACATCTATACAAGGTTCCTCCATAACCTTTTTTCCAATGTCAATTTACTACATAACTTACATATTGAAGGCTTTATTAATTTTCAACCATCACATATATGGATAACCAAGCATTTCTTAATGAATGGGGTTTGTGAATCATAAGAAAAGATGGAAGGTTTAATTAGTGTAAAACTTCACTCAAGGTTGATTTAGGGGTTGAATTATATGTATTGATGAGTTTTTGAGAAGTAAGTGGAATATAGGATGTCCTAGAGTATGGATTGGGTGGTTATTGGGTAGGATTGGTCTTGCACTACTTTTTCTGTTTAACTAGTATCTATTTTTTTGTTGGAGGTGGTGATCATTTTAATTTGGAATTGTTTTCAACTTGTTTTCTATGGTCCATTGAGAGAGTAATGGGTGATAGATTAGATAGGGGTTTGGGAAAGTGTTATCATAATTTTTTTGTGTTTTATAATAGAGGTAATGGATTGAGGGGGTGTTTGAGATTTGGGGGTGTTGGATTGAATATAAGGTAATATATGAATTTGAAGAGATGTAGGGAAATATATGAATCAACCCTAGTAGATATTGGAGGGGTTACCTAGTTGATTCAAGGTCTTAGTGGGGGATTTGTGTGAGGATTGAGTGCCTTTGAGGTGGAACCATGATAGGGATAGGGGATAGAGATCGATATAAAAACTAAGGTTTATGTAGGGTCTTTGAAGTCATTTAAAATGTTATGAAGTGATACCATTAGCTATGATATAAGGGTATTTGGTTTCTAGATCCATGAATTTGTTAAAATTAATTTTTTTCTAAATTTTTTTCTTAAGGGATAATCCTTAAAAGTGTAACATTAGCAAATCTTTTTACACTTTATAGCTTAGGGGAAGACTTGTATCAAGGAGTGAACTCATGAATGTTTGGTTCCATTATGTTTATCTACAATGTTTTTATTATAGCATGACCTATAACACTACACCATGATTTATCATGTCATGATCAAGTAGGGTTCAACAAGGTTCTATTTACAGAGTTATACCCAACATAATATTAGCCTATCTAATCCATATACTAGAAAGGATTAGTAGTTAAAATATTTTTTTGTTGAATCCTTTAAGTATGAATGATTCATTATAACCAAAAAAAGTATATAAAATTGATGTACTCGGATAGAGTATTGGTTACAAGACCAGTTTATTTAAGATATAAACTAACAATGAGACCCAACATAATTTTGGTCTATCCAATCATCTTATATTGAGAAATATATAGGTGGTTGATCATAGAAAATCCCCCAAATGAAATATATTGTGTCACCTTATTTTACCATTGGGTTCCAAGTATGTGAATCACCATTAAAATATCAACATTATCACAAAAAAATGTTTTATAACAACATGATTAAGATAGTAATAAAAATAACATATGACACATAGAACCAAATCCTAGTACACTAATTTTATCTAGAATGTCCAACATTACTATATCCTAACTTAAATATATCTTGTAAATGTCATCCTATAATGGAATAATTTAATAATAAAAATATAACCTTTCACTCAATAAACAACATAGGCTATCTATTTGATACAATCCTCTGATATATAAGCTATATTAATGTGAATGGATTATCTATCCCACTTCATAATTGGGAATATATAACACTTGTTCCCAAAAGAGTAATTTAAATTCGATACCTATTAAAATAGACTCATTTCTTTCTCATCCTTGGTTACTATATAGACTATAGAATATATCAATTTTCATCTGAAGAGAACTATCGATGTCACATTCATAATATAACAAATTCAGCACTACTTCAATAGTAGTTAAAACCTAAAGGTATATTCCCAAAACAACCTCATTCTCCTATTAATATTAGTGATCCGATGAATATATCAACCCCTCATCCCACTCTTAGGATAATTACTGACCCATTCCCACTGAGACACTAAAGGATTCCTCTCACTATTCATTACTTAACGACCATTGTATCTTTCTCAATTTAGATCTCATCTATCTGGGATATCATTATTTAAATATTATATTAATTTTTCAAGAAATAGATTTAATTTCCTAAAGTTAGAGGATAGATAGTAAGGAAATACGGTAGTTTATTACATTTCTTACTAAATTCTAAACCCTTTGAACAATATTCCTCAATCACATGAATGTTGAAATTTAAAATGATTATGGAGAAGTCAAAGAGAACCTATGAAGGTGATTCATGAAGTTAAAATAATGTTAATTACATAAGTACTTATCGGTGAATTCTTCTTCGTAAGGTAGTCGATTTTATCTAGTTCAATTTCATAGTGATGTTACTGAAGAAACTGTCATGTTTTTAAGGATTATTGTTTGTGTTTTATGAAAACAAAACAAATATTTTCTTTATGTTTTATATTTTTATGATAATTCCCAATTCTTGTTTTCTTAAAATAAGGATACTGTCATAAGTGAAGGAAATTTTATTTTCTACTATTGAGTTGGATGAAATTTTCTACAGACCATATGAAGGGAGGTTAATATTTTTCCATAATATAGAGAATGATGAGTTTTTTATTCCAAAGGATTCTATATTAAATCCATTTGAAACCTATGGAATCATGAAGATTCTTTTAAAGGATCTATAACTATAATAGAAGGTCCTTTTTCTATTAATTTCAGTATGGATTTCTCAAGGTGCATGGGATTTTGAAAAAGTCTTGTTTCAAGACATGTATTTTCTTTATTTTTTAATAAAAGAAGATATTATAAACCTAAACAGATATATATTGAGATACATGTATCATTTATCACATATATTAGTAGAAATAAATTTCTATCCTTATGGTTTGGTGATAATATTTCAATTTAACAAGGTATATGTAGATTCAAATGATCTAATAGAATGTTTTCATAGTTTCATTTTATTTTCTAATAATCTTAGAAGTTTTATATTATTCTAAAATTATTCCTCGTAAAATCTAGTGGTTATTATAAAACAATTTTTTTAAAAATATCAAGCAATTATGGAAATAAGTTTTTAAAACAATAAAGAAATTATGGAATTCAAATTAAAGGGTTAGGCATAGGGAACCTACCTCGACCTCAAGGTTCACTACTTATGACGATGATAACTTGAATCTTCATTTTTGTCACCCTGCATTCATATCACCTTCACATATATATAAGTACACATATCCCCTATGTACATATTAACATGGCCAAATATTCACATGGGGGTCATTCAATATATTTTTATACCTACATATACCCATTTACACTTACACACATATGAATTTTTAATATCTATATATAAGGACACCTAGAACCAATATATATATTCATACTTCCATGATTTAATATATATAAATGGGAACCTATATATTTATATTCCTACCTATGAATACATATAAAAGTCTCCTTCAACAATGGCAGCTCGAATCCACCTCAATGAGACAAAAAACACACTAAAAAAGTATAGGGAACCAAAAAATCACCAAAGCCCTAATTGAAATTGGGCCAAAGAATAAAAATGGATGAAAACATACCAAAAGTTGGTATTAAACTCACTTCCATTGATAGAAATGGATAGAACTGGGCTCATCATAAAAAAACAGCCAATATAGAAATAATTTGAAAAGAAGTTAGATATAATGAATTCTTATATATGTGAGCAGTGTGTCAATTATACATGATAAATAATACATTACTCCATAATAAAAAATTAAAAAAAATTAGATTGACATTTACATCCCAATACTAAATAACCTAATAATTTATAAAGGCTTTTTGTTCAAATGATATCCAATTGCATTCAATACATACACCACGGAGTGGTATCATGAATCACCAAAACACACAAAACACAACATGGTGAATTTTAATACATCAGGCCTTATATATTGATACATACATACAATAATCTACCACATTCATGTATGCATCATAAATTTTATTAAAATTCTTGAAAATCATTATGGAATTATTCCCACTCTTTGGGATATGATTTTCTTATAAAAACCCTCAAACATTTGGAGAAACATTTTACCAAACTTTATCCTAATTCGTTTCCATGATATATAACACTACATGACTTTGTATAATATAACAAATTATATAATTCTCCAATCAATAATAATATGAAAAGTGCATCCAATAAAAAACATCATTTATACTCAAGCTATAAATAGTTATGTAGTGATCACAATCAAACAAAATCATATCTTCAAATTAATGTTTCTAACATAGGATATATATACATCATTTTAATTGTTTTATAATATCATTTTTTATTAATTGAATAAAAAAATAAACATTGAAAATGTTAATGTATTATATAACATCTCAAATGTTTTCAATTCTCCAAAATAGACTATCCAATTTGGATAAACAAGTCATATGTTACTAGTCTAAGTAAATAAGTATGCCACATGTCACTCACTGTGATGTATTCGGTACATTCATGAGGAAAATGTTCATTATGTTGGATGAGATAGTATTTTAAAATTATGTGTTTAGTTTAGTGAGGATAAAGTGTCTGATATCTTGAATTAGAGAATTTTTTATCTGAAAAACGGAGAAAGAGAAAGAAAAATATAGAATCACAAAGGCTATTGGTGGTATAGGTGAATGTTCTAATCAAAATAAATCCATAAATTCTCATGTTTATCTTTTTGAATATGAAATTAAAATTACTTGTGATATCTCATCATTTAAGTCTTGATCTCTCATGATTTCAAGGGAAAAGGGGGAAATGTAAATCTTTTTTAACCAAAAAATATATGATAATTCAAAATCATCTCATATATACAAGGAAAAAAAATTTGAGAGAATTTTTATTCTGATATGGTATATATAGAGAAATAGAAAAATAGGAGGTTTTGTAGAAACATGTTAACACCGAATTAAGAATTAGTGGAGACAGAATTCCGTAAAAACTAAATAATAAGGTTTCAGGGAAACTATTGGTGCTGTGGTACACATGTCCTTGAATTATATAGTATTTTGGTATAATATTTCTCTTCCTATTCAAGGAAAAGATAATAGTGTATAGGGATGGAATTAATAACAACAATTGAAGAAATGTTTAAGGTATTAACTTTGTGAAAAAAATATTGAGATAAAAATAGTTTTGAATTCATATAAGAAAACTATGGATGATGTGGTGGTGGTGGAAATATTTTAAATGGTTTTATTAAATTTACCCTATCATAATAAAATCATAATAGGAAAGTGGGTGTAGAGGGTGAATTTATAGGAAAAATAAAGAGATAATAAATGAATAAATAATATTCATAAGGCTTGTGAAATTTAAAAGATGAAATGAAGAAATAAAATTAGTAGTTTTAAAATTGTTTTATTTATGAGTGAAGCTATTTTATTATTTAAATCATACATTGAAAATTATTGGGGGAAGAGGAAGAAGATCATAATCTATCATGTCTGAAAAAGATCATGTTTTTTATTATTTATCTTAATATGTTTCCTATTTTTTCTGTTTAACAAGAAATAATTTATACATATTTGTTTGGTTCTAGTAACTTGTATCAGGTTCAAGTTCATAACATTGTTAGTAGATATAATATAGAAATAAATGTATAATTGTGTGTGAGTGATATAAGACTATTTTGCATCTAGGATGTAGTAATTCTTAGGGGGGGCTTTTTAACAAACATGTTGTGTTCTCAATTTATATTCAACATTAATTTGGATGATGGGATTATATATCAATAAGAATAAGGGATTAAATTATAATAAAAAGGCTTAAATCAATAATTCAACCCTCCCCCTATTAGTATTTACCATCACTTGTTCGACCCTTTTGAGAAATTACTATATGGTATGATAGCATGTTGTCCCCCAAAATGTGTAAAGGTGATACATGGGGGAAAAATTAAAGGATATAAAAGATATTATCACAATACATACACTCTAAATCTCAATAGAAAATATATATGGACTTACCCAATTCATCCCTTGGAGCATCATAGTGTCTGAAGTGGACCCTTGTGGAGAGGTTTAGTGTTGATAGTTAATCTCTCCTAATCTTTTGTTGTTTTTTGGATTTGTGGGGGATAGTGGCTCTGGCTTGGGTATCCTCCATGAATCTGATTTCCTTCTACATTATTCTAGAGTCATAAGAGATCTTTATTCAGGAATGGTGAAAGTATCCATGATTGATGGGCCGATGGATGTTCAATCTCACATGGTGGGAGATGGAGATTCACCAGGGGAGGGATCATACACTTGTATTAGTGTGGGTCAATATACAGAGAATCCCTCTTCCCTTCCTGATGGATCCTTTATAAGATCCATTGGTGACTCCTTATGGTGATTCCTTTATGTGGAGGATTACACATTCCATATAGAGGAATCCTTGGTATCCAGGATATGTGTGAAAATAGACATTTCCCTCCCTCTTTAGGAAAGGATTTTCCTTAGTGTGAAAGATTCATTTGACAAGATCAAATCCCTTATATATACCCTTGTGTCTTAGGTTCTACACCATTTTTCACTTATAAGGTCATTCACTACTAGTTTTTAGTAAGATGTTTTAGTACATGATGGGTGATCATCATAAGGTGTCCAATAATAGATATTCAAATCATACTCTATCTGGTTGTCCTTCATTGGCCTTAGGTCAAGCATTAATGTTTCTGAGGAAATATTCCACAGATCCTCCGACTTCTCCCTCTCCATGTAGAAAAAGGATGAGATGGGGTGATGTCCGCATGTAAATTAGTGATTAAGAACATTACGTGGCCCTGATTCCTTATAATATGTCAATTTCCTTTCCCATATCTGTGAGGGATCTCTACAAAAAATGAATATCTACCTCAATCAGGGAAATAAAAGGTAGTGGTTGGATGTACTCCTATGAGTCTCTCTCCTCTTTATGACCAAGCCCTTTTGGTCTAAATTATTTACCCTTGATGGTCTAAACTGTGTATTATCACATGGGTGGGAGATCATAGATATCTCATATCATCCTTCAAGGAAAATCCCTCTAGATGTTCCTTCTCTATAGAGGCTCTCCCCCACCCTCCCAATAGAAGGTATGTGCTCCAACTTACTGGATGCCAAGTCTGAATTTTTACTTCCATAAATTCTCTCCTCATCTAGTGCAGATACAAGTAGTTCCCATGAGTTTTCAACTCCATCCTTAGCACACCCTTCTCTACAATGCATTACAGCATGCACCGGATTCCAGACTAAACTCAATTGTCAACAGTCATCTTCTTAGAAAAAAGGGGTTAAAAATCCTAGGCTGAAATATGGGTTCTATCATTTTTAATGATTTCTATACTCATCTATAATTCACAGGGTTGGGTGCCTGAGTGAAAATAGATTTCATTTCCTATAAGGTGCAGAATAATAGGATCACTCTTGTGGTGGTTTTGGAGCCCAAACAATGATTTTCCAAACATGGTGGGTATTCATGAAGAATAAGTATGAGGAATTTTTTGCGTACAAACCCTATTAACCAACATATATGGATCGTCTGGAACACAAGAATTTCGGTTGATCTGATTCAGGTGCCAGCGTAATAAATATAATCTAAGGTCCTGATATGTAATAAAATATTGTTCTTTTCCTTTTTTATGGAAGCTGTGATGCACATTTTATGGAATCCTTGTGGTTTGATCTTGAAGCGTTTGACCCAGAGGATTTCCCATGGATTGTTCAAGGAGAGTTCAACATCACCGTGTATCCATATGAGAAGAAAGGGATAGGTGATTTTATTTTAAATTCAGGCATGGAATTTTCATAGTTCATGGCTCATAGAGGTATTATGGTTAGAGGTTACATTGGAGATCATTACATATGGTGTAACAACCAGAGAGGGGCCCTTCACAAATGGTGTTGTCTTGACTAGTATCTGGACAATGGTCATTCAATATCAACCTATTCCACCACAAAGGTAACCCACCTGGTTCATAGTATTTTTGATCACTATCTCATTTTGGTGTTAGTGTCCTCTTGGTTTGAGAAGAAAGTTTGTTGTATTTATTACCATATGTGGATCAACAAACTAGGTTATAATCAGGTAGTGGGTGACTCATAGAATATGAAAATCATGTTCTGAGGATGTTCTATTTTTCAAAACAAACATTAAAACCATAAAGGTAACTTCCATGCATGGATTAATAACCAGCCCCCGAGTTCTGATGATATTGATTAAATTAAGAGGGAGGATGAGAGTCTGGATTCCATCCTGGAAACCTCCTGTAACAATGATCTATTTGGATATTGGTACATCAATAAGTTAAAAATGGTGGATATTATTACCATGAAAGAATGATTAGCTAGTGAACTTTAAAGAATAAAATGGTTGTGAGAGGAAGATCTGAATACCGCATATTTTCATGTGTGTATTAAAGAAAAATGGTGTAGAATCAGACCAAATATCTGGATGGAGGATGGAACATGTACTGAAGATAGGGACATGATTGGGGGAATGACTGAGTTCTTCTTTAAATATATTTACAAAAGTCCAAACCCATATACTCTTGAAGGCCATCTGAGGGGTTATGTAGAGCTTGTGGAGGTGGTCCCAAACATGGTCTCCAATCATGAAAATACTCTTCTAGATGATGTACCTAATGAAAAGGAAATCCAATAGGAAATGTTTAGTCTTAACCCAAAGATAACCCTGGGGCCAGATGGTTCTCTAGGGTATTTTTATTGGGCATCAGATGATCTTATCAGTAATGATCTAGTTGATGATATACAATTATTTTTTTGAGTTGGTAGTATCCCACGAGTCGCATATGCTACCACATTGGTACTTATTCCTAAAATCAAGGATCCATCTTCTATCCTGTATTATTGGCTAATATCTAAAATTTCTCATATAAGGAGCTTGAATGTGTCATCAATATAAGATTATCTATTTTCCTTCCCTGATGGATCTCTGATAAGAATCATGGATTCATGAAAGGTAGGTCAATTCAAGGGGCTATTGGCTTGGATCAGAAAGTGTTCGGTGATCTTAATCTCAAGGTCTATGGTTTAAACATGGATATAAAGCTATACATGGATAATGCATATGATATAATCAAGTGGAGCTTCATCATCAAGGTGTTGAAAGGTTTGGGTCTCTCTCCTTGGGCCTCTGACTTAATTTTTATGTGTTTCATCTCCTCCTGGCTTGTTGTTAACTTAATGGGAAAATATTATGGCTTATTCAAGTCTATTAATGGGTTGATATAAGGTGGTCTCATATCCCCAAGTAACTTAATTATCTCCCAATATGTGTTAATCTACCTTATCAATAGTAACATTTAGAGGGGTAATATACTACCTTGAAGGTGTATACAACAAACTCATTGCATATCCCATGTTATTTTCACTACAACAAAAAATAGGCCTTAGCATTGGTCTATTAATGGTGGTCAAGTAAACTGCCACTATTTTTTAATAAGGGTTTAGTAGTGGTTTTTAATAAACTACCACCCTTCTCCCCCTAACCCCTGCGACCTCTGAAGACCTAGCTCGCCACCACTCAGCGCGCCTTGCCAGTCTTGACTTGTGGATGCCGCCCCTCAGCACACCTCGCTGCCCCTCAACATGCCTCACTAGTCTTGACCCCTTCTTGTTGCCCCTCAGTGCACCTCACTACCCCTCACAGCACCTCGTCGCCCCTATTAGTAATGTGTTTTTTTCCTTTTTTATTTTCTAAGATATTATTATGCTTATTGAACATTTTTCATGTGAGGTTTTGGGTAGGATCCTACTGAATCAACATGTATTCTTACCCGCTATATATATCCTATTTTTATAGGTCTATAAGAGGGAGTTATTGATTGGGTTGGGTGTTGCTGAACATGACATGGATCTTGTTGGTGTTTGAAGAGTCATTTTCATAGAAGTTGTTTCATGGTATTTCATTTAGTGATGTTCAGTTATGTATGGAATTACAAACATCATGGAATTTATTTATTTATATTATATGGAGTATATTTGTGGTTTCTAATCTTATACTCCTAGGATATATGAGGGTAATACCTACCATATGTGTGTTTTAAACCCTTTATTCTTGTTTCCACCTTGTTCCCTATTAGAAGTGGGATTCAGGAAAAACACTTGTCTTTACTCTCAATCCAATAGGAGTTCCAATGGGGGTATATTGTGACATAATCCACAAAATGGGGTCTCACAACACACATAGTGGCCCCCTAAAATCAAAATAAATCAGAAGTTTTTGCTGAATCATGGGTGGGGAAAGGAAAATCAAGTTTCTATGAGGAGAGAATTTGAATTATAGTAGGGGTGTAACATAGTTATTCCCTCAATAATAAACCTCACCATGGGATATCATAGAACACATGATAGCTCTATAGTATCTGATTAATCATCAGAAATAATCTAAATCATATAATTCCTTTGAAGATAGTTTCATTCTTAGCATATGAATAATATGGATGAGTTCATGTCATTGGCTTTCATTACACATGTCCCCCTCACCATATTTCTTTCTCATCCCTTGGGGATAATAATCATACACACACATTGTATCACATCACCATCAGGATAAACTATAAATAATCACATAGCGTCACTCCACCCAACATGACTATCATACAAAATGTCCCATGCATTAAATGTATCTCAATGTATGTTTCTCAAATCTTTATCATCCAAGACCCAGCTCAATATCAATAATAATCACCTCTAAAATGTTTCTAATTCCTTTTTTATAGCACACCATTTCACATACCAACTCTCAAGGCTGCTGATTATAAATGGTTAGCTAATCACCTTACCCTCTATAGATCATCTCATCAGATCCCAAAAAACCACACCTAATATATTACCATATGTTCACCCACCTATAAGGTTATTTCATATCCCTTAAGACTTATTCATATTATTTCTACACCATAATCCCATTAAGTGAACCATTTATAAGTTTTAAACTCATTAGTTCACTTTTCTTGGTTTTCCTGTGCCTCAAGAGGCATCACATAATTTACATCAAGCCAATATTATAAATCAACTTTAAGGTATAACCATTGTTCAAGGTCTAAGTATTATCTAGTCTTTCACTCTCAACCAATAAGGTGATCCCACCATAAAATAATCATTCATTCATTATACACTTAGTAAACCATTAAAAAATAAAAGTGACCATCTAATGTCCCTCACATTTTATCTCATGCTCAGACACCCATTTAGGGTCCATCACACAAACTAGAAAATGATTCACAAGGAAATGTGGTCGTATAATGATCCTAAAAGAATCCCATCATGTATGGAATGTAAATTTCCATCCTAATAGCCTCTATATATTTTATCACACAATTAAACACCATTTTAGTCCACATTCAGGTCTCCCTAACTCGACTACCGACATCTATATACCACAAAAAATAGAAAACAAATAATGCATGGAGAAAAAATGTAACTATCACTTACTTGTTATCATTAGAATTTAAACCCTAAAGTATAGTCATTTTATTTATCCTCAATCAATATATATTTTTAAACCTATCAGAATACCAAAGATATAGATTTGGAGTGATATTCCATTAAGCAAAAACAAGATAACAATGATTCAGTTTTTAATGCGGTTATCCTACCATCTAGGAGTCCAAATCAATTAATGACTCATCAATATGACATTGTACAAGATTTTAGAAATATAAATAATGGGTGTAAAGAAACATTCCCAAATGACCCAGCTCTATTATTTCCTAGTCATCTAAGTGGAAAAGGAAATGTATTTTAAAAAATCCAAAGTAAAATATAAAAATTACCATGCATGAAAGTGGTGGTTCGAGAGAGTGGATCCCCTCCTGGAATATAGTGGATCACCAAGGATGTTCCATGATCTACCCAAGAGCTCCAAATTATGTTTCAACCCTCATTGATGTTCCATGATCTGCCCCAGATCTGAAAATTTTAATCACACACAGGGTCACAACATGTTGCTACCATAACACTTCACCATGATACACCACATGTTCTAAAATTATCAACCCCAGACCATACACAACTCTTTGAATCCTAATTCGAGGCCACCAATAACATACAAAGTAGGAAAAAATTATTAATATACACAATATTTAATAATACCCCTATTGTATACTTTTCGGGGATTGAATATTTTATATGAATTTCATAAGACTTTGGATTTAATATGTTTTCCCACTTTCTATAATTGAAACAAAATTAAATAGAAATTTAAAAAGTATATTGACATCAATAATTTTTAGTGTTATTTAAAGATATATTTTATGAAATTTAATATACATGATTTCATTTATATTTGGAATTTCAGGTTTCCTTTGATTCTGAAAAAAATACCTTACTTATAATCCATGGATTCATCTACCCTATCCATGAATCCTTTCACCCGATGATTCCTTGAATATTCTACATCTTTGTTCCCCATGTATTTTATAAATTAGTGAGTCATGTTTAAGTTAAGATTTTGTTTCGATTTCAAATTAATAACTTCTATTCAATTATTATATGATTAATCAATCCCTTACCTTAGTGATATCAAAGTTATGACATCATCAGTTTGGCCATCTGTTTTGTTGTAGAATGACATACAAAAATCTACAGGGATGAGATGTAATGAATCAAATTTCTCTGTATTTTATTTTAAAATTATATGGGAATTTTTCGAGACCAGGATTTGAAACGACGTGCAGTTCCGGGGCCTGGTGAGCTCGGAACAAATGTTTGAATTTAATTAAATAATTAAATTACGCGTACGTGGGGTTTTCCTAAAAAAGTAGAATAACTCTTGAATGGGTTATTAGATCAAAAATTTGAGGGAACTATTGCATTCAGGGTAGAGATTTTACATTAGGTGAGGCCTAACATCGCTGGAGCAGGTCAGTGGTGAAATCAAGTTTTTGGACGTAACGGTAATAAAATATTTGATAAAAATATTTTATTAACTCCTTGCTGCAGTAAAATATTTTAATTATTTTTAAATAAATATTTTCATAGGGGTCCAGGGTTACAGACTTCATAACCCTGAATTTCCCCTGGAGGCTCTGGAAAGCTCTGGAGGAAACCCCCCAACGCGGCAACAACGTTCTTGAAAAATTTCACAGGCAATGACGACACGGCGACCGTATGTTCACCAATGAATGCCGCGAATCCAGGTAGCATGTTGTTTTTGATTTCCTTTTCCCATTCTTGATTCCTACGATGAACGCAGACTAATCCACGAACAGATTATCCCGTGGATCGATCGTATTTGAAGGATGGTATTTTGCAGAGATTTTTGGGATTTGATTCTAGGTGTTAATTTGGTTTCATTCAACCTTCTAATGGTGACGAACCAAGATCGACACGAACATCGATCGAGGTTCGTCCCTCTCGATTTTTTGTGCCTCTATTCCCCGATTTCTTCATGTTCTTCATGTGCGTTCTACAAGTTCTTCATGGAGATAGGAACGTCGGATCGTTGAGTGTCCTTTTTGCGATGCAAGGATCCCAAATTAAAGATCTAGCGTCAGTACAACCCTACGGAGGTGCGACTGCGGTGGCGATGGACGATTCAGAGCGGATCGAGAGATACATGTTTTTGGGAATTTTTTTAGATGAATCGACGCTTGTTTTCTGAGCCGATTGAAGGTCCGAAACACCTGGATCTGGTGTTAGGATGATGAAACGAACCAGAATCTTGAGTTTCACGAAAAACGGACGACAGAATTGAGATTCGGAAGATCGATCAAGGCGCTAGGAGGAAGACAGTGGTTCTAGAAAAATCCACACTACACGGCGTGTAGTATGGGATACAAGGCATGTGTTCGTCAGCGGGCCAGCTATAATGTACTCTAGGAGTACACGGACATGGGTTGGGTACACGACCAAGGATGCAGCATGTATACCCTTCCCCGTCCAGACCCGGCCAGATACACAGGATACCCCGTGTATTGGTACACGGCCAGGCAACACAGATGGACACTGTGTACTGGCATACAGCTAGGGTACACGAGTGTTTCCCAGTTGATAGGACATGGCGTGTTCCTCGACTTACACGTCATGTATATGGTTTCCTACACGACTTCGATTTCAGACATGGGTCATTTACACGGGCAGTACCTGGAGTCAGGGAACACGACGTGTGATCCTTCTATACGCTGTGTAGTTGAGTTTTACACAGCCTGGATGGATGACACGGGCTGTTTACACGGGTAGCACCCAGAGTCAAGGAACACGGCGTGTAACCATACTACACGACATGTAACCTTTTTTACATGGCTTGATCCTTTTTTCTTCTGTGACTTGGACTAGATTTATTAGGGTTCGTACCCCTGGTCTTTCCCATGAAAGTTCTGGTATCGTTTCCTACGTACAAGAGTATGATCCCTTTAGAAGGACTTCCTGAATAGAGTTGTTGGAATCCCCTCTGTTAGACTTAGAGTCGGATCCTCTATTCATTCCTGGAACCCTAAGTAGAGTTCTTGGTATCGACATGACCAACTTTACTCGGGTGTCGATCCTTTGCTTAGAGAATTAGTTCAGACTGAGTTGTTGGAATCACCCCATGGCTATTGGTAGTGATCCTCATCTGAGAATCATATTCAAAAGTACTTGTGGAGTGTGTTCTCCCAGAATGAGTAATTCTTATCTCTCTCTTCAGACGTAGGAGTGTGTTCTCTTTGTTACGTTCTTAGTGGAACCTTCTGCAGGGCTCGGCAGGGCGATAGTGGAGTTTGGTTATCAAGACTCACGATGAGGAGACTCTTGCGTGATCAGAGTTTTAGCGTCTCTTCATAGAGGAGTTTTCATTAGTTACCCTGAGAGCGGTACGTATACAAGAGCTTCTTTGGCTCCAGAAGGGAACCATGATAGTGTCTGACTATTCATTGAGGTTTACCGACCTCTCACGGTACTCTATAGATATGTTCAGAGATCAATAATTCAGAGCTTGGACTTTTGAGTGTGTCTTGCACAGAGACATCCGAGCTAGAATCATCCCTATGAGCATTCCTACTTATTATGGGGTGCTCAGGTGGGCATTTGTGGTCGAGAGCTTCTTGGAAGAGCAGAGACATCCACTAGTTGTCAGTAGCGAGCAAGATGGAGCAGAGACCTCGGCAGTAGGGAGCCAATGTCAGGGACCCAGGCATGGTAGACGTTTTCAAAGGAGATCCCAGGATAGAGGATCTCCCATACAGGGTTCGCAGGGCGTATCCAGCCAGCCTTGAGAGAGGCGATGCTACTCTTGTGATGGCAGGGCACATCTCACTCAAGATTGTCCGACCAGCCGTACTTCTGACATGTTAGTAGTGGATGGACCACTGAGGTAGAGGCAATGTATGTAGCAGAAAGATCCTCATGGTGGCAGATGTGGTAGAGGAGCTGGGAGAGTAGCTGGAGGTGGTCAACGTTTTTACCTTTTACCACCACCACCCCCATGAGGTCCACCCCAGGTTCAGGGAGCTGGTGGACAGAGGTAGGGACAGCTGCATGCAGCAGAGGCCTATGACCCAGGTACTCCTGGAATGATTACAAGTACAATCTGTGTCTTTTCTAATTTGGCAACCGTACAGATAGACACAGGTGCTAATCATTCTTTTCTGGCTTCTTATCTTGTTCGAGACCTTGAGATTCCAGTTGAACCGTTGACTCGACGCTTATGCTTAGAAAAACTGACTGGAGAAGATTCAGAGATCACACACCTTTACAGATAGTGTGACCTAGCCCTTGGAGGCGAGAGTTTTAGTTGGAACCTCTTCGTGGTAGCGTCGAGGCCTTACGATGTCATTCTTGGTATGGATTGGCTATCCACAGTTCATTCCCAGATTGACTGTTTTATGTGAAGGGTGCGGTGTGTCCGCAGTGATGGAACGAGGTTCTCCTTCATCGGTAAAAAGGATACCTAGGCAGTACAGGATGGACTTGTGCATAGTAAGGTACAGCCGATTACACATCTGTTGGCTAGACTAGCCCTTGGTGCAGCAGATGTTACGAGTTTCTAGTTTCTAGCAGTAGTGGATGAGTACGAGGATGTATTTCTAGAAGATTTCCCCAGACTACCTCCCCATCGGGAGATAGATTTCTGTATTGAGTTGTAACCCGGGACAACACAGATATTAGCATCAGCATATCGGATGGCTCCTGCAGAGCTTCGTGATCTGAGGGTGAAGTAGGAAGACTTGCAGAGGAAGGGCTTCGTGAGACCCAGTGTTTCACCCTGGGCGGCCCCAGTGTTGTTTTCCAAGAAGGAAGACGGGAGCTTGAGGCTGTGTGTGGATTATCGGCGTTTGAATCAGGTGACCATGAAGAACCGGTATCCACTACCAAGGATCGATGACCTCTTTGACCAGTTAAGAGGGGCATGATGGTTCTCGAAGTTTGATCTACGATCAAGCTATCACCGGATGCGAGTACGGGATGAGGATATACCGAAGACGGCTTTCAGATGTCGCTACGGTCACTATGAGTACTTGGTGATGAACTTCGGCATGACAAACACCCCAGAAGTGTTTATGGGACTTATGAACCGGATCTTTCAGCCCTATCTAGACCGGTTCATAGTGGTCTTCATCGATGATATCCTTGTGTACTCTGCATCCGAGGAGGATCACGTGAGGAACCTAAGGATGATTCTGGACACAATCCGAGAGCACCAGTAGTAAGAGAAAATCTCGAAGATTCAATTCTGGATATGGGAGGTCCACTTTCTGGGACACGTTATCTCTGCAGATGGTGTAGCAGTGGACCCAGCCAAGGTAGAGGCAGTGTTAGCATGGGAGCCATCCCAGAGCGTGACGGAGGGGCGGAGTTTCCTTGGGTTGGAAGGCTACTATCGGAGATTCATTCTTGATTTATCCAGGATTTCAGCACCCTTGACAGCTTTGACATGAAAGGGGCAGCCTTTCGTGTGGACCGAGAGATGCCAGCTTGCTTTTCAGCAGTGGAGACCAAGTCTGACGAGTGCCCCAATCTTGAGATTACCAGAAGAGGGTGTCAAGTACGTGGTGTTCTGCGATGCATCAGGAACCAGGCTTGGTTGTTTCATGATGCAGAGGCTAGCTGTGATTTCCTATATCTCACATCAGTTGAGGCCACATGAGCAGAACTACATAATTCATGATCTTGAGTTGGCAGCGGTTGTCTCCGCGTTGAAGATGTGGCGGCACTACCTAATGGTTGAGCGGTTTACCATCTACTCTGATCACAAGAGTATCAGATATATCTTTTCTTAGAAGGATCTGAATTTGAGACAGAGGTTATGGCTTGAGTTCCTCCATGATTACGACTTTGATATCGTTTATACTCCTAGGAAGGGGAACATTGTGGTAGATGCTATCAGCAGGAAATCCATTTCGCAGTTGATGGATGAGGTGATGAGGCAGTTGGCCTCTTTACAGTTATCCTTTGTGGATAGAGATGAGGGAGTTTACCTTCAGCCGTTGGTTGTTAACCCTCCACTCTTACAGCGAGTCAGGGAAGCACAGCTCGAGGATTGTAGCTATGAGACATTGCGTTCTCAGATATCCATAGGTTATGCTGTTGATGGATATTAAAAAGGTGGGGAGCACATTGTTTTTTCAGAGGGCGCACAGAATTACCAGTGACGTTGTAGGAGGAGGTTCTGAGGGAGTAACATACATCTCTTTTGGCGGTGCATACAGGCATGGAAAAGATTTAACAGGAACCCTGACGTCAGTTCTGGTGGCCAGGAATAAAGAATATTGTGGCAGAGTTTGTTTCTCGGTGCCTTACTTGTCAGCAAGTAAAGGCTGTGCACCAGGTTTCAGCAAGTTTGACTCAGCCCCTTGAGGTGCCATAGTGGAAGTGGGATGGGATATCCATGGACTTCATGATGGGTTTACCATGTACATCTAGGGGACATGATGCCATCTGGGTGATTGTTGACTGACTCACCAAGTCGGCCCACTTCCTAGCCATGTGGGAGAAAAGTTCAGTAGAGAGATTGGGACGCCTCTACGTGAAGGAGATAGTTAGACTTCATGGAGTTCCATCCATGATCGTCTCAGATCGTGATGCTCGTTTCATATACCAGTTGTGGAAGGGATTACAGGAAGCTTTTGGGACTCAGTTACGCTTGAGCACAGCGTTTCATCCTCAAACTGATGGTCAGACAGAGCGGACCATCCAGATTCTGGAGGATATGCTACAAGCTTGCATACTTGAATTCGGTCATAGCTGGGAGGATCACCTACCACTAGTGTAATTTTCTTATAACAACAGTTATCATTACACTATTAGTATGTCACCATTCGAGGCTTTGTACGGGCGACCATGTTGGTCACTAATTTGTTGGACTGACCCAGGAGAGTCAACACTCATGGGCCCAGAGATGGTGCGAGCTACTACAGAGAAGGTGCAGGTCATCCAGGAGTGGATGAAGACTGCATAGAGTCAGAAAAAGTCTTATGCCGATAGGAGACGGAGTCCCTTGGAGTTCGAGGAGGGAGACCTTGTGTTCCTTCTAGTCTCACCTCGACGGGGACTGCGGAGATTTGGCCGAGGTGGCAAGCTATCTCCAAGGCTCATCTTCCCTTTTCTGATTCTGATTAGAGTTGGTGAGGTGGCGTACCGCTTGGATCTTCCTCCTCAGATGGAACAGGTACACAACGTCTTTCATGTGTCGCAACTGCGGAGGTATGTGCATGATCCATCTAATGTTATCGACTGGGGAAAGCTGGACATCAATGATGGAGTGACCTTTGCTGAGTACCCCGTAGAGATCAAGGGTCGGCATGAGAGGATCCTTAGTGGGTCATCTATTCCCTTTCTGCGTGTCCGGTGGAACCACGGGAATCTCCAGGATAGCACTTGGGAGCAGGAGGCTCAAATTCGTGTGCAGTACCCACATCTTTTTTAGTAGCCTTTGTTTTGGATTTTCGGGGATGTAAATCCCTATGTTGGGTGTGATGTAATGACTCGGATTTCTCCGTATTTTATTTTAAAATTATATGGGAATTTTTTTGAGACCAGGCTTTGAGACGGCATGCAGTTCCGAGACCCAGTGAGCCCAGAACAAATGTTTTAATTTAATTAAATATTTAAATTATGTGCGCATGCGGTTTTCCTGGAAAAGTGGAATAACTCCTGAATGGGTGCTCAGATTAGAAATCTAAGCTCACCGTTTTTTTAGAGTAGGGATTTTACCTAATGCGAGGCCTAACATCTGCTAGCATAGGTCGGTGGTGAAATCCAATTTTTTAACGTAACCGTAATAAAATATTTGATAAAAACATTTTATTAAATCCTTGCTGCTACAAAATCTTTTAATTGTTTTTAAATAGAGATTTGCGCAGGGGTCCATGGTTACAGACCTCATAACCCTGAATTTCCCCCAGAGGCTCTGGAAATCTCTGGAGGAAACCCCCCCAATGTGACGATGACGTTCTTGATGAATTTCACCGGCGACGATGACGCGACGACCAGATCTTCACAAACAAACTTTGCGAATCCAGGTAGGATGTTGTTTATGATTTCCTTTCCCTGATCTTGATTTCTACGATGAACGTGGACTAATCCATGAATATATTAGCCCATGGATCGACCGTATTTTCGTGATGGGATTTTGCGTAGATTTGATGGATTTGATTCATGGAGTTAATTTGGTTTCGTTTAACCTTATAACGGTGACAAACCAAGATCGACACGAACATCGATCGAGGTTCATCCCTCTCGATTTGGTGTGCCTTTCTTCCCTAATTTCCTCGTGTTCATCATGTATGTTCTATGCATTCTTCATAGAGATATGAACGAAGGATCGTTTTGTGTCCATTGTGCGATGCAATGATCCCAAATTAAAGATATGGCGTTAGTACAACCCTATGGAGGTGCGACTGTGGGGGCGATGGACGATTCAGAGTGGATCGAGAGATATGGGTTTTTGGGCATTTTCTTTCAGATGAATCAATGCTTGTTTTCCAAGCCGATTGAAGGTCCGAAACACCCAGATTCGGTGTTAGGATGATGAAACGAACCAGCATCTTGAGTTTCGTGGCAAAAGGAAAACAAAATCAAGATCTGGAAGATCGGCCGAGGCGCGAGGAGGAAGACGACGGTTCTGGAAAAATCCCAACTACACGGCATGTAGTATGGGCTACACGGTGTGTGTTCGTCGGCGGTCCACCTGGCGTGTACTCCAGGAGTACACGGACACGGGTTGGGTACATGGTCAAGGACACGACATGTATACCATTCCCCGGCCAAACCCGGCTAGATACACGGGATACCCCATATATTGGTACACGGGAAGGCCACACAGACGGACACCGTGTACGGGCATACGACCATGGTACATGGGTGTTTCCCAGTTTATAGGACACAGAGTGTGCTTCGACTTATACGCCGTGTATATTCTTTCCTACATGACTTCGATTTCAGACACGGGTGGTACCCGAAGTCAAGGAACATGACGTTTGATCCATCTACACATCGTGTAGTTGAGTTTTACACAGCCTGGATGGATGACATGGGCTGTTTACACGGGCAGTACCCGGAGTCAAGGAACACAGCGTGTAACCATAATACACGCTGTGTAACCTGTTTTACATGGCTTGATCATTTTGTCTTCTATGACATGGACTAGCTTTTTTAGGGTCCGTACCACTGGTCTTTCATCTGAAGGTTCTGGTATCATTTCCTATGTACAAGAGTATGATCCCTTCAGCAAGACTTCCTAAATTGAGTTATTGGAATCCCCTCTATTAGACTTATAGTCGGATCCTCTATTCATTCCAGGAACCCTAAGTAGAGTTCTTGGTATCGACGTGACCAACATTACCCGGGCGTTTTTCCTCTACTTATCGGATTAGTTCAGACTCAGTTGTTGGAATCAATCCATGGATATTGGTCATGATCCTCATCTGAGAATCACATTCACAAGTACCTATGGAGTGTGTCCTCCCAGAAAGAGTACTTCATATATCTCTCTTCAGACCGAGGAGTTTGTTCTCCTTGTTACGTGATTAGTGGAATCTTTGAGATGGATCTTAGTGGTGGTTCGTGATGGTCAATCGTGTATGAGTATATCTAGATATTCTTGTTATATGTTCTGTAAACTTATACTATGTTGATCTGACAGTATCTTTCCTTTTTGGTATTTCCCTTGTTGTATTCCTTTGTGGATTCGGAGTATCTTACTGGATATTTTTATACTCACCCCTGCATGGGCTTTGCCCGCACGTGTCGTGTCTTGTGCAGACGAGCGAACCTTTGATAGGATTCTAGGAGGACCAGGACTGGATGGTTCTCAATGAGATCATATAGGCTTAGGTGTGTTCCTATGGCTACAGATTGCAATCCCAGTACCTTTATTTATATGTTGGACTTTGTTACAGGCTTTCTTTTGGTGGGCTTGTACTTTTGGACCAGGGTTTTTACATTACTGTACTTTACATTCTTGTCGTACTCTGTTGGTTCGGATTTTAGTGTATACATGCATTTATATTTTTAGTAGATTTTACTTTTCATCTTTGTGGGCTTGGAGTTGTGTGTGCGTGTGTACAGATTTATAGGCAATTCCTCCCATGTTAGTAACATGCCTACTTGATGCTAGTCACCATCCCTTGGCCTATTGGTGGAGGGAATGGGGAGTTGCGGCTCGGGCCCCACTATAATGGGTCGTGGCATGAGATCCTTTTCTCATCTCATATTATGGATCTTTTTAATTTGCATTCTTTGGTTTTCTTGTGGGTGGGTTTATTATGTACCATATGTACTTATAATGGAAAACATTATTTTACATATTTATATATTTTTTTCAACTAGTATATATGAATCTCGTTTAATATTTAATATTAGTTATGTGTTTTAATTTTTTTTAATATAGTGTAGGCACATTTTGATATACATGGATAAAAGCTGGATCACATTAACGAGGAACACACCTCAGTTTGTTAAGGTTTTGAATGAGTTTTTATATTTTTCAATTTCTAATCGATTCATTGAAGGGAGAATGAGATTTCCATGTCTTAAATGTATATTTAGAATATGGATGAAGAGAGATGAATTTTATGAACATTTTATATTGAAACAATTACCTAGTCAATATTTGTGTTGGATTTGGCATGCAGAATCGAACTTTACAGAAAGGTTGATCACTGATGTCGATCCACAGAATGATCTCCCAACTTCATCGACAATGGAAAATGAAATGAAAAACCTTATAAATTATACATTTGTCACTGAAATAAACCACCATCAACATCAAAACATATCAGAACAACCAGATGAGGGTGGTGCAAATAGAAACGTGACAAGTGATGTTTTGAGACTATAGGACAACCATATCAAGATTGAAACATATCAGTGGATCCTCCTCTTGATTCTATGGAGACCAATGTAATAGAAAACTTCACTGAGGAAAATATGTTTCATGATTTAGTTGATGATGGAAATAAAGAGTTTTATAGTGGATGTTTGAAATATTCAAAACTTTCTTTTATGCTGAAGTTGTACCATATCAAATGTCTATGTGGAATTATAAATAATGCAATGTCCATGATATTGGAATTTTTGTGTGATGAATTTCTTGAAGCAAACATCCCTTAGTGTTTTTATGATATTGAAAAAGTTTTTAACAGGATTGGTCTGAATTAAACAAAAAATACATGTGTGTCCTAATAATTTTATGCTTTAATGGTGAGGGGATTCGAGTAGATAGGATTGTAAAAATGTTCTTCTTCTAGATGGTAGTAAATGGGTGATGTTGGAAGTTTGAGTCAACAAACTTTCATAAATAATAAGAAAAGGAACACAACTGCAAAGGTTTTGTAACGACCCAAAGTTTTTCAATGGAAAATCCCCTTCTTATATCTATGTCATAAAAACACAAAATAATGAACTAATAAGTGATAAGTGACCTTTAAACATAATTTTGTCACCCCTATGTTTGGAATTTTAAAAATCTGACATACACGGCTGTGTTCAAGACAGTTTATGGAGTCTAATGAAACAAAAATAATTTTTGGTGAATAGTAACCTACCCTTATGAATAGTAATATGACACTTATGAATAGTAAATAATAGTAACATTACCTATGAATAATAAAATAAAATTTAGACATCTTAGTGACAATTTGACCTTAGTAAACGTTTTTGGTATTTTATAAGTCATAAATAATTAATTATAATTAATTAATTAATTTAAAGGAATATTTATTTTCCTGTAATGTATTCATAAATTATTGAATCAATGTCCAATAGTTTTTAGATAATTTTATAAGACCCTACGTAATTTTTGAAACAACTACAAAATCAGTTTTAATTTTAAAAACTGTTTTTATGTAAATTATGATTTTAATTAAATATTAAATTAATAATATTTAGAAAATTATTTTTGACAAATGGACTTCATTTTTTGATTCTACACGTCAAAAAATGGTTGGGGTAATGTTTTGGGACTTTTCTGAGATACTTGAATTTTTTGTGAATAGTAGAATACATTAATTTACCATGTAAATGCATTTTAATTAAAACCCACTATTCCTGACATAACAAGTGATGTAAGCACACAAATCCTGAACTCACGTGTCTTATTTACTATTCTTAGTCATCCAAGACTCACTATTCCTTGCCTTAGGTGAAAATTAATAAACTAATCAATTTTATATTAGGGAAACCCCTCTCCCCTCCACTATAAAAGCCACCATTCACTCTCCCTTTTCCTCACACCTCTCAAGCTCCAAGCCTTCTCTAAATTCTTCCCAAACACCTTCCCTAGCTCATCCCCCACGTCCAAAAGCTACTGGTCTCATCAAAAGACCAAGCCTAGCTTCCTTAAAGAGGATCTCAAGAAGATGATTCTAAAGGTAATTTCTCTCTCTCTTCTCCTTTAATTTCCTTTCAAGTTCAAGTTCATTTCTTGATCTCTCCCTACCTATCATCATCCAAATTGTTATGTAAATAAAGTATTATATATATACTATAATATTATGATTCTAATGTTATATTATATCACCCCACACCCTTTCCCTTTCCCTTTTATTTTATTAAAGAGAACGTTGTTCATGTGGTGTTAATTTATCACCTTCAAAAACAACATGCTCTCTTCTTCCATTTCTACCTTCAGATCTGATAATGAAAAGATTTTTATGGTTGAACCAGAATATTTTATATGTATTATGTTCTATTTTATGTTCTGTAAATAACCTAGGGCTATATTACTAAGTGAAAAGTTAAAACGAGTTCGTTGTGATTCAAAAACTGCTCAAATTAACCCAAATAATCTTTATTTAATTCTTATCTAATGATTCGTCCACATGGATCTAATAAAACTCATTATAAAATCATAAAATATTCTGTAATATCATTAATAAAATTTAATATCAGTTCTATATGTTTACCCATGATCTACCCAAACATCAATTTAAGAATACAAGTGGACCGCTCAAGAAAACCATAAAAATGAACATCCACGAACAATGTTTTTAAACTCTAGAAGTCATCCAAAGGAACATAATATGAAATAATGAAACCATAATGAACCCTATTAATGTATAAAAGGTTCTTTAATTTCTAATTAATTAATATAATGTCATTATACAGGACATTAAAGAGAAGGAGGCATTCGAGTACAAGGTAAGGGGAAATCTCGAACCCAATTTTCTTCCTTCGAGTTCTCCCTCTTTCATTCCATTTTTGACATGGTTACTCCTCAAAGATCATTTGTTCATAATTTAATTTGATTTTCTGGGATATACATGTTTGTAACTGGTTTTTATGTCCATCAAAATGTTTTCCAAAAGAACTCTTCTTTCAAGATCTCACCTTTTACCTCTCATTCAAGGTTGATGGTTCTTGTATCAAGTATGTTGTTCCCTCTTTCTTTTGGGAACCCAAATCTTATGAATGTGTTATTATGGGATGAAACCCATTCCTTTAAATGGGTTATTTATGTAAATGTTTTATATGTGTTCTATGTGGCGATCATGATAATGATAATGTTATGATGTGACGGGTGCGCCCGGAATTATATAGCACAATATGAATGTTTAAATGTGACGGGTGCGCCCGGAATTATACAGTGTTCCAATGCATTGGGTAAAGTGATGAATCTCATGAGTAAATGTGAAATGATGTGTGAACATAATGATAGATTTTTTCACAAGTATGTGTGGTAGTTAACCACTAAGACATGATGTTTCATTTTTATGCATTGCCACATTTCAAGTTTATTGTTTATGCTCCTCCCATGTTCATCATCTTTTTCCTATGTCATGATTATGTTCACCCCATGATGTATTGTTCTTATCTATCCTCTTACTGGGATTTTAGCTCACCCCCTTTTTATTTATATCCTCAGGTGGCTACATGTACTAAGGAGAGGACAAGTTCTAATAAGAAGCAATAGAAGAAGAAATTAAATGAATGTTTATGCTTAAAGTTGAATTTGTTATGTATGGTCCAAGTTTTCCCAAGACACTAAACCTCTAGATCCTCCATGTGTAATACTATTATGTTGTTTATCTTTGAAATGATGTAATAGTAATGTAAGAAAAGGTCGGGTCGTTATAGTTGGTATCAAAGGAAAGGTTTAGTTAATTGGGGAATTAGGATTAGTAAACCCTAGAGAAAACATCTAGCATAAGAATAAGTACAAACACGTACACAAGAACATTTACCTAGGGATCCCATATGTTATGTTTTTGGTATAATTGTTTAAATGAATAAGTTATTCGTGAATTTTTTTCTTATGTTTTGTTCTAACCTTTTCTATTTTAGAAAATGGTGGGAACCAGGAGAAATCAGGCCAACAACTCTTGCGAGGGCCAATGCAATGATTGCCTGAACGACATCCCCAATGATTTTGGAGGTGGAGTTCAAAACTTCATGGTGATGCTTACCCAATTATCTCGGGTTATGAATAATAACCATAATAATGGGGAACGTCCTCCTTCACCAAAGAGGGACCAACTAGCTATCGAATGTTTTATGCGGCAACGACCACCGACGTTTTGTGGATCTACTGATCCACTAGTTGCGGAACAGTGGGTCAAATCCATGGAGAAGATATTTTTTGTTCTTCACTGTTCCAAGACAGAGAAGGTGACTCTAGCCATTTATCATCTAGATGGAGAAGCCGATCAATGGTGGGCTTTGATTAAGAACACCAAGACAAGGGAGGAAATTAAAGAGATGGAATGGGAAGACTTTAAGATAATGTTTCTTAATAAGTACTTCCCAATAACTCTTTGCACGAAGATGGAGAGATAATTCATAGAGCTCAAGAAAAAAGAAGGAGAATCTGCACAACCTATGAAGCAAATTTCACAAGGCTCTCAAGGTATGCTTCGGGTTTTGTTATCAACAATGATAGCAAAATTGATAGATTCTTTAGTGGATTAAAACCACATCTTCGAAAGGCTCTTGCAATTCGAGACTTTGGGAGTTATGAAGAAGTTGTTCGGTGTTCTCTCAAAGTGGAGATGGAGTTTGGAGAATTGTCCCATGGCTATGGTGACAAGAAAAGAAAGATGGAGTTTCAAGCTGGTGGATCTAATGATAAATATGGGAAGAAAACACAACGACCCACATGCCATAAATGTGGGAAGTTGCACCATGGGAACTGCCTCAAAGGTACGGTGAAATGCTTTAAGTGTGGGAAGGAAGGAAACCAAGCTCACGAGTGTCGAAAAGACATGAAAAGGAAGGATAATGTAGCTGATGAAAGGAGAGAACAACTTGTGGTTCAATGCTACAACTGTAGGGAGCTAGGGCACTATTCAAACCAGTGCACTAAACCTCGAGCTCTCGAGGGTAATCAGCGCCAACAACCACCAAAGCCAAAGGAACAAGGGAAGGATAATTCCATCATTACTGCGGAGGTGGAACATGATAATGAATTCGTTCAAGGTACACTTACTATTCACTCAAGAATGGAAAAAGTCTTATTTGATTCTGGTTCTACACATTCCTTTATATCTTGCAAGTTTGCTAGAACTATAGAATCGAAGCCCCGAAAACTTGAAGTAGAGATATCTGTAAAAACACCAAGTGGTGCAATCATTGCAACCCAAGTGTTTGACTCTTCTCCTATTGACGTATGTGGGAAGATTCTTCCTGAAAATCTCGTAATACTTGCCTTGGTGGAATTCGACGCTATAATGGGAATGGATTGGCTCTCATTACATAGAGCACATATCAACTGTCGGGAGAAGGAAATATATTTTCATATTACGAACCATCCCATGCTCCTATAAAAATGCAAGTAAGATCATGAATATCCTTTGAAAAATCCTTCAATAGTGTGGGTGATGATTCCCTATGAAGAAGCATACCTCGCCCAAATGTTTGAGTCAAAGGAAAGTTCCATCCTTGAGGAAATGCCCATCGTAAGGGAATAGAGCGATGTATTTCCCAAAGAGTTACCCGGAATTCCCCCAGATCGTGAGGTAGAGATCTCAATTGAACTCATACCCGGAGCTACTCCTATCTCGAAGTGCCCCTATAGGATGACTCCTATCGAACTGGAGGAGTTAAAGAAGCAGCTGCAAGATCATCTGGACAAAGGGTTCATACGCCCTAGTGCATCACCTTGGGGTGCGCCAGTGCTCTTTGTGAAGAAGAAGGATGGTACCATGCGACTGTGTATCGATTATCGGGAACTCAACAAGGTCACCATAACGAACAAGTATCCTCTCCCAAGGATTGATGACTTGTTCGATCAGTTAAGAGGAGCTCAATACTTCTCAAAGGTGGATCTTCGTTCTGGATATCATCACGTAAAGGTGAAGAAGGAAGATATTCAGAAGACTGCCTTCCGTACAAGGTATGGACACTATGAGTTTTTGGTGATGCCCTTTGGACATACTAATGCCCCTACAATCTTCATGGATTTGATGAATAGAGTCACTAGACATTACCTCGACAAATTTGTGGTAGTGTTTATCAATGATATTCTCATCTACTCCAAGAGCAAGGAGGAACATGAAGAACATCTAAGACTTGTGTTGCGACATTGAGAAAGGAGAAGATGTACGCCAAGTTCATAAAGTGTGACATTTGGATGAATCAAGTCACGTTCTTGGGACATGTGATCACAAGCGAGGGAATTTCTGTGGACCCTTCAAAGACAATGGCGATTGAAGAATGGCCCAGACCCTCTATTGTCACAGAAATCCGTAGTTTTCTTGGATTAGCTGGGTACTATCGACGTTTTGTGGGAAACTTCTCACGATTGTCAATCCCACTAACTAAGTTAACAAGGAAAGGGGTAAAGTATGTCTGGACGGATGAATGTGAGGGAAGCTTTAAGGAGCTAAAGAGAAGGTTGATCACTGCACATGTACTCACACTACCGAAAAGTGGAGAAAGTTTTGTGATATACAGCGATGCTTCAAAGAAAGGCTAGGGTTGTGTACTCATGCAAAATTATAATGTGATAGCCTACGCCTCATGACAGTTTAATATCCATGACCAGATCTACCCAACGCATGATCTAGAGCTGGCAGCCATGATTTTTGCCTTGAAAATTAGGCGGCACTACCTTTATGGTGAGAAGTGTGACATATACACCGACCACAATAGCCTAAAGTATATATTCACACAAAATGAGCTCAACATGCATCAAAGGAGATGGTTAGAGCTAATCAAGTATTGCGATTTCTCTATTCACTATCATCCAGGGAAGGCAAAAAAGGTAGCTGATGCTCTAAGCAGGAAAGAACCTGCAACTCTATCCATGTTGAGGATTGAGAAAGACCCTATCTTCTTGGATATTCAAAGGATGGATTTGGGAATCATAATGGTAGGGGATACATCCTACCTTGCCCAAATGATTGCGCAACCATCCATCCAACAGAAGATTAAGGAATCATAAAGGGATGATGTGGAGATACAAAAGAGGGTGAAAGCAGTAAAGGAAGGGAAGCTGCAAGAGTTCCATATTGATGATGATGGTGTGATTTGGTTTGGAACGCGGCTTTTTGTGCCTTCATCACCCAGGATAAATAAGGAGCTATTGTATAATGCACATAGCTCAACTTTCTCTATTCATCCTGGAAGTACCAAGATGTATCGTGATCTCCGAGAACACTTCTGGTGGGATAACATGAAGAAGGAGATTGCGGAATATACATCAAGGTGCTTGTTATGTCAGCAAGTTAAAGATGAGCGGAAAAAGTACAAAGGTATGATGCATCCATTGCCTATACCCAAGTGTAAATGGGAAAATGTTACTATGGACTTTGTCACGGGTCTCCTGAAAACGTCAAGAGGAAATAATACGATATGGGTTTTGGTTGATCGACTCACCAAGACTGCCCATTTTATCGCTATTCGGGAAGACCTCTCACTTGAACAGCTTGCAAGGATATATGTGAAGGAAGTAGTGAGATTTCACGGTGTTCCACTATCAATTGTCTCTGACCGTGATCCAAGGTTCACATCTATATTCTGGAGGAGCCTTCAACATGATTTGAGTACTGAATTAAATTTCATCATGGCCTATCACCCCCAAACTGATGGCCAGTCTAAAAGGACTATTCAGACGCTCGAAGATATGATAAGAGAATTCTCTTTAGAATTAAAGGTGGATGGGATCAGCACCTTCCATTGGTTGAGTTCTCATACAACAATAGCTTCCACTCGAGTATTCAGATGGCTCCGTATGAAGCTCTTTATGGGAAGCGATGTAGAACACCAACCTGTTGGGATGAAGTTGAAGAAAGAAAGATACTTGGACCCAATATTGTGCAGGAGATGACCGAGAAGGTTCAAGTCATCCAGAAACACATCAAAGCTGCTCAAAGTCGGCAAAAGAGCTATGCTGACAATCGTTGAAGGGACTTGGAGTTCGACGTTGGAGATAAAGTCTTCCTTCGAATATCTCCATGGAAGAGAGTCATGAGATTTGGGAAGAAATGGAAGCTAAGCCCAAGGTACATTGGCCCCTTTGAGATCATTGATCGTATAGGAGTCATGGCCTATCATCTGGCACTTCCACCGAATATGGATCAAGCTCATGATGTGTTTCATGTATCACTACTGAGGAAATACATACCAGACCCCTCACATGTACTAAACCTAGAGGTGGTACAGCTGGATGATGATATCTCCTATGAGGAGCCGCCGGTAAAAATTTTGGACCGAAGATATAAGGTTCTAAGTAACAAGATAACCCGCCTTGTCAAAGTGTTGTGGAGGAACCAAAAGTTTGAGGAAGCAACTTGGGAACCGGAAGAGGCAATGAAGGAGAAGTACCCTCACCTGTTTGTGCAAAGTGAAATTTCGGGGGCAAAATTTCGTAAGGGGGGAAGAATGTAACGACCCAAAGTTTTTCAATGGAAAATCCCTTTCTTATATCTATGTCATAAAAACACAAAATAATGAACTACTAAGTGATAAGTGACCTTTAAACATAATTTTGTCACCCCTATGTTTGGAATTTTAAAAATCCAACATACACGGCTGTGTTCAAGACAGTTTTTGGAGTCTAATGAAACAAAAATAATTTTTGGTGAATAGTAACCTACCCTTATAAATAGTAACATACCCTTATGAATAGTAATATGACCCTTATGAATAGTAAATAAGAGTAACATTACCTATGAATAATAAAATAAAATTTAGACATCTTAGTGACAATTTGACCTTAGTAAACGTTTTTGGTATTTTATAAGTCATAAATAATTAATTATAATTAATTAATTAATTTAAAAGAATATTTATTTTCCTATAATGTATTCATAAATTATTGAATCAATGTCCAATAGTTTTTAGATAATTTTATAAGACCCTATGTAATTTTTGAAAGAACTAAAAAATCAGTTTTAATTTTAAAAACTGTTTTTTAAGTAAATTATGATTTTAATGAAATATTAAATTAATAATATTTAGAAAATTATTTTTGACAAATGGAATTTATTTTTTGATTCTACACGTCGAAAAAAGGTTGGGTTAAAGTTTTGGGACTTTTCTGAGATACTTGAATTTTTTGTGAATAGTAGAATACATTAATTTACCATATAAATGCATTTTAATTAAAACCCACTATTCCTGACATCACAAGTGATGTAAGCACCCAAATCCCGAACTCACATATCTTATTTACTATTCTTATTCATCCAAGTCTCACTATTCCTTGTCTTAGGTGAAATTAATAAACTAATCAATTTTATATTAGGGAAACCCCTCTCCCCTCCACTATAAAAGCCACCCTTCACTCCCTCTTTTCCTCACACCTCTCAAGCTCCAAGCCTTCTCTAAATTCTGCCCAAACACCTTCCCGAGCTCATCCCCCACGTCCAAAATCTGCTGGTCGCATCAAAAGACCAAGCCTATCTTCCTTAAAGAGGATCTCAAGAAGAGGATTCTAAAGGTAACTTCTCTCTCTCTTCTCCTTTAATTTCCTTTCAAGTTCAAGTTTCTTTCTTGATCTCTCCCTACCTATCTTCATCCAAATTGTTCTTTAAATACATTATTATATATATACTGTAATATTATGATTCTAATGTTATATTATATCACCCCACACCTATTCCCTTTCCCTTTTATTTTATTAAACAGAACGTTGTTCATGTGGTGTTAATTTATCACCTTCAAAAACTACATGCTCTCTTCTTCCATTTCTACCTTCATATCTGGTCATGAAACCATTTTTATGGTTGAACCAGAATATTTTATATGTATTATCTTCTATTTTAAGTTCTGGAAATAACCTAGGTCTATATTACTAAGTGAAAAGTTAAAACGAGTTCGTTGTGATCCAAAAACCGCTCAAATTAACCCAAATAATCTTTATTTAATTCATATCTAATGATTAGTCCACATGGATCTAATATTACTCATTATAAAATCATTAAAGCTTCTGTAATATCATTAATAACATTTAATATCCGTTCTGGATGTTTACCCATGATCTACCCAAACATCAATTTAAGAATACAAGTGGACCGCTCAAGAAAACCATAAAAACAAACATCCCCAAACAATGTTTTTAAACTCTATAAGTCATCCAAAGGAACATAATATGAAATAATGAAACCAGAATTAACCTTATTAATGTATAAAAGGTTCTTTAATTTCTAATTAATGAATATAATGTCATTATACAGGACATTAAAGATAAGGAGGCATTCAAGTACACGATAAGGGGAAATCTCGAACCCAATTTTCTTCCTTCGGGTTCTCCCTCTTTCACTCCATTTTTGACATGGTTACTCCTCAAAGATAATTTCTTCATAATTTCCTTTAATTTTCTGGGATATAAATGTTTGTCACTTGTTTTTATGTCCATCAAAATGTTTTCCAAAAGAAATCTTCTTTCAAGATCTCACCTTTTACCTCTCATTCAAGGTTGATGGTTCTTGTATCAAGTATGTTGTTCCCTCTTTCTTTTGGGAACCCAAAGCTTATGAATGTTTTATTATGAGATTAAACCCATTCCTTTCCATGGGTTATTTATGTAAATGTTTTATATGTGTTCTATGTGGCAATCATGATAATGATAATGTTATGATGTGACGGGTGCGCCCATAATTATATAGCGCAATATGAATGTTTAAATGTGATGGGTGCGCCCGGAATTATACAGCGCTCCAATGCATTGGGTAAAGTGATGAATCTCATGAGTAAATGTGAAATGATGTTTGAACATGATTCTATCTTTTTTCATAAGTATTTATGGTAGTTAACCACTAAGACATGATGTTTCATTTTTATGCATTGCCACATTTCAAGTTTATTGTTTATGCTCCTCTCATGTTCATGATCTTTTTCCTATGTCATGATTATGCTCACCCCATGATGTATTGTTCTTATCTATCCTCTTACTAGTCTTTTATCTCACCCACTTTTTATGTATATCCTCAGGTGGCTACATGTACTAAGGAGAGGACAAGTGCCAAGAAGAAGCAATAGAAGAAGAAATTAAATGAATGTTTATGCTTAAAGTTGTATTTGTTATGCATGGTCCTAGTTTGCCCAAAACACTAAACCTCTAGATCCTCCATGTGTAGTACTGTTATGTTGTTTATCTTTGAAATGATGTAATATTAATGTAATAAAAGGCCGGGTCATTATAGGTTTTGCGTAACTTTTCTTTAAATCCTCGATTTCAAAGATTATTCATGTCATCAAAAACTACCAAACACATGAAGTGGCATTCTGTAGATAATAACAATGATGGTTTAATGATACATCCATGAGATTCACAATCATGGAATAAATTTGATTCATTACATCCATATTTCTCATATGATACTAGGAATGTTAGATTTGGATTGGCTACCGATGTGTTCAACCCATTTGGGACATTGAGTACCAGTTATAGCATTTGGCTAGTTGTATTGATCCCTTGCAATCTGCCTCTGTGGATGTGTATTCAACAAACGTCTTTTATCATTTCGATTAATATTCCCAGAAAAAAATGTCTGGAAATGATATTTATGTATACTTGTAGCCTTTAATTGAAGAATTACAGGAGTTGTGGAGCAACGGTGTTGAGACATTTGATGCTTCTTCTAAAACAATGTTCAAAATGCATGTTGCTTTAATGTGGAGCATTAGTGACTTCCCTAGGCTTGGGAATTTATCTGGTTGGAACACTTACACGGGTTTGGCTTTTCATGTTTGAAACTTTGATTTTGAGCCCAAATGACTACATCATAGTAGAAAATGGTTTTTCTTGTGCCATCAAAGATTTCTCGATGCATCTCATAGATTTCGGCTAAACAGATCAAAATTTAATGGTTTCATTGATCGTAGACCATGTATAAAGTTGTTAACTGGTTCTAAAATATTGACACAACTTGGAAATGTTGAAACATAATTTGGGAAGGTTCTTCATTGGAATTATAGCAGGAAATGGGTTCAAAGTGCATCATCAAGCGAAATCAGAACACAAAAATGGAAGAAGAAAAGTATATTCTTCAAACTTCCGTATTAGGAATTTAATTTGTTGTGGAATAATCTTGATGTGATGCATATTGAGAAGAATTTCTATGATAATTTGATGTTTACATTACTTAATGAGCATGGAAAGTTGAAGTATCATCTCAATGCTTGTAAATACTTACAAGTAATGACCATAAAATGTAATCTCTGGCCAAATGAGAATGAAAAGTATGATCCAGAAATTTTTTTCAATGAAAAATAGGAATAAAGATACATTCCTTCAAATTTTAAAGCATGTGAAGGTATCATATGTGTATTCAAGTAACATCTTGAGGTGTGTTGACTTGAATAATCATAATTTATAGGGATTGAAAAGTCATGATTCACATATTTTATTACAGCAGTTACTACCATTGGCATTGCATACATTATTACCTGAAAAAGTTACTATTGTTGTACTCAAATTATACACATTAATCAGAAAACTATGTAAGAAATATCTACATCCATTTAGCTTGAAAACCTTCATGAGTGGTTTTTATTGACACTTTGTACAATTGAGAGGTACTTTATTTATATGTTTTTCAGTTAAGTAAACAATTTTTGGCACTTTATTAAATGCATAATTATGTTTCTTTATTTTATTTCACAGATATCATGGGCATTTAAAATGATACATGATAAATAAATCTCAACCCAAAGGCTCTATTGTTTAAGGTTATTTGGATGAGGAGTGTCTTACCTTTTTTTCTTGATACTTGGCTGATATTGACACAAGATTTAATCATGTTGTACATGTTGATGACATATTGACTCAATCTCAAATACATGAGAAATAAAATATATTTCCTGCTATTGGACGATTAGTTGGGAGGACCTGAAATGTGACACTGATAGAAATGGAATTATTATAAGCACCAAGATATGTGCTGCAGAATAGTGAAATTGCAGATTCATTTATTAAAGAGTTGAGAATACAAATAAAAAGACAAATGAGAGGCTGAACATTAAATGAGAAAGATATAACAAAAGTTGTTTATAAAGAGCTTGTAGAATGATTTCCACTACTTGTAAGTTCATAAATATTGAAATAAATATGAATATTAGGTTGGAACATATATTTTATAAATCTAATAAATTATATTTATTTTTTTAGATCATGAATACTAATACTCAATTATATTTGTCTGAATATTTTCTTTTTCTTTCTCAAGGTACTCTAAAAAAGTTATAAAGTTCAACACTTACAACGTGAATGGCTTTAGATTTCATACAGTCGATCCATAAGACGGTTTAAAAACCCGGAATAGTGATATATTTATATTTTCTCAAGTTGCATACTATGGAAATCTGATTGATATTATTGAATTAAACTACCACAGACATTTTTTTGTTATTTTATTCAAATTAAATTGGGTCGATATTATCGGAGGTGTTAAAAGAGATTCTTTGCAATTTACTTCTATGAACTTGTCTCACTTGATGGATGTTGGTGATCATGAACTACATGATCCATATATCTTATAATCCCAAGTAAAAATGGTATATTATGTTAATGATGAAGTGTATTAAGGTTGGAGTTTAGTTTCTCATGTAATACAAAGAGTTTTGTATGATATGGGTGACAAAGTGGAAGATTGGACCTCTGATATTGAATCTCATCAATAATAAGAAGCAAAATTATTTGTCCTCCATTATATTGAAAATATTAGTCTAGCAAGGATGAATGAAGTGGATGATGTAATGGTACTAGAAACTGACAAGATTGAAGGGGAAAATTATTGTATGTTTAATTGCACATTTATTTTTGCATTCACTTATTTCATTTTTGCAGAAATTCATTATCATTTTTATGTATATTTTTCTTGTTATTACGGTGCATATATTATCATTTTTAATTTTTTACGCATAATTTTTTTGAAATATAGGTTCTAAAATTAATTTTATTTGATTAAATGACAGGAATACCAAGGAGGTAGCGATATATTGTTTCATAGGCCACTGAAACTTATGATGATCCATTTGTCTACCTTCCTATAGCATCTAAGCCACCATCCACTCTCCTCCTGAACTATCTCTCACACCCGATGTGAGCATCCCTTTACAAGCTCAGTCATCGACTCCCCCTTCAGGAGCCTTAGCAGTGGGGGGGAGGTGCCACTTCTAGTTCTTTATGAGAATACTATAGGGTGATAGTTTTTGGTACAAAATTTAATATGAATATATTTATTGCAACTTTTTTATACTAACTATTTGTTCATTAAAGATAAAAACAATGAAAGTGTGGAGAAAATTATAAAAAGTTATGTTGTATGGAATATGACCGAAGTGAATATCGTTGTCCCATTTTATTCATATAGGGTCCCCACGAATGATGTTGTAGGATTACTTGGCCAAATTCTAGGCCAGCTAGCTGCGAAGCCCATTTCCCTTCCTATTTCATATGATGATTGGATAAATATTCCTCCAAGTTGGAAAAATAATGTTTTTTATTCCCAAATAAAGGTAATGTTAATACATTATGGTGTAATTTAATGTCATGTTATTAATATTTTCAAAATGAATTTCTATATACAGATGTTTTTCCACTTTACGGTTGATGATGTGATAGCACCCAAATAGACATTGAAAAATTGTGGTAAGAAATGAAAATAATTTAAATGGAGATTGTGGAGAATGTCAATGATACTTCCTTGACCATTCAACAGATGTTTGACAAGCTACCTGATGGGGTACCCAAAAATCAATGGAATGTTTTTGTTGACAGACATCATGATGAGAAGAAGATGGTATTTAAATATATATTATTATATTAACCTCATTTTAAATTTATACATGTATATGAATATTATATGACATTGAATACATTATTATTAAATTTTATTTTATTTATTTTATTTTATTTATTTTAGTATCCTTCAAGAAAGAATGCATCAAGTCTGGTTAAGCAAGTCATCCATCCCACCACGAGATCAAAAAGATTTTCTAGAAGACGATCGACTCTAGTAATCTTTTCATTGGTTTAAATATTTATAAGACAATATTATCTATTTAATATATTAAATTGTTAATTTATCTTTTTTTTAATGTAGTCACAGAGTTTAAGGCATGAAGCATCCTGAACTAAAGTGTGGTTGGATGTTCACAAAAAATCTGATAGAAGCTTTGTTAATGAGCATGCCAAAGAAGATGGGGTATGTACTCATTTTTTATTATAATAACTTATTATTAGTTGTTACTATGTCAATATGTATTTCTTCTAATATAAATGATATTTAATTTATAGGTAAAAATTAAAGAACTATGGGATGTCAATCCTTCTAAGTCCAACTCAGTCTCCCTGGATGACCCGGTTGCTAAAGTCCTTGGGAAGGAGCATCCAGGTAGAGTGTGAAGGATTGGTTTGGGACCCATACCATTTGAGGTCTTTGGTAGGCCATCAGGGATTACTGCTGCATCTAATCCTGGTTGTAGTCATCTCATACCTAGATATTCTCATAGAGAGATTTTGTCTCTACAAAACACAGTTCAAGACCAAGGGGCTCAAATATCTGCTTTGTAGAAAGCATTGATTGATTTATATCATAAGATGACCAGATCTACCCTCGATGGTATTGCATTGACTAGTGGTGAGCAGGTAAATTAAAAAAATTCAAAATCATTTAGTTTTCAAACTTTTCTTAATTTTATGTTTAAATATAAATATACAACAATTTTTAATTTTCAATATAATGTTCTTACAGGTGGTAGTTGGAAGTAGAGATGGAGGTGGAGAGGGTGAGAGTTGTGTTCATCATCAGATCATTATTACTTGTATTGTTGATATGTTGGAAAAATATGGTAATCGTTGGTTTTTATATGTATCATGTGTGTCACATGGTTTCCACCAAACATTTTCATGACCTTATATTTTCTTGATTTCTCATGTTTCATTTTACATATTTTATTGAGGTTAGTATGGAGGAATCGAGAGGTTGGATACAACAACGACTCATGGGAATTGATATTAAAGAGGTTATACCCATTTTATCATGGATTTGGTGTCACTTCTTGATTTTTTTCATTCACTACTAGAGTGGTTTTCCTTAGAGTTTCTATTTATTTTGGGGTTGTTTGGTTGTAGAGATAAATCATAGTGTGGTTTGCTTCATAAAGATGATCTACATGTAACATGGAGTGTCTTATGTATCATGGACCCTCTCCAATATTATAGAATCCATAAGGTGGACCTCGCTATGTTTTTTGGATATAGTTTTTAATAGCCCCATAATAATTTAGATCTATTCAAAATTCCATGGTTTTTCAGGTTTCATCACCATTACATTGTGTTATAAGGTGTATCACCATGACATTTTAATTCTGATCCTACCTATAAATTTCTAAACCCCATTTGAATAATTTATTTATCAAAATTATCTCAAAATACATGGGTGGCCAATATTTTATTCTAAGAGGTATTTCACCCCAATTATTTTTGTTATTGATCATCAATATCTATATATATATATATAGAACATCATTGATTTTAAGTGATTTTACTTTTACCTCCTATGGTTTCCTTCCAATTGCTTCATTGTAGGGAGTTTATGGCTAACGATATAAATGGTTTGGTTAGTTTTATAGATATATATTGATAAGGCCACTATTTTATTGGTTTATCAATTTGAATCCATTAATTATAGTTCTTAGAGGTGGTTTTCCACTTGCCTCATCCTCAAGAAACAAATTGGAATTATTTGTTTGAGATAGGGGATCCTATTTCATTTCTTTTAATGTGAATATATTAGAACATCATGATTTTATTATCCATTTTAATAATAGTCTGGTTTTTTTGAATAAGATAAATAATTGTTTTTACTGGATCATTTCAAAATAGGGGGAAATCTTATTTTTTTACTATTTTTATGAAATTACATATTATGGTACTTTATTATTTTTGATTCCAAAAAGTGAAGTTTTCTGGAACCTTTTTCACTTTGAATTTTCTGATTTTCTAGCCTATTGTTTTGATTGGGTGATTGAGATAACCATTAATTCTTAAAAAATTATTGTAACTGAACTTTAGTCAATGAACTAGTTTCCTAGAGAAATAAGAAAAATATTGATAATATCCATGTTAAAAATATTTTTTATTTTCAAATTCTTAAATTGAAATTTTGGTAATTTTGGAAACTAATATATATTGATATGTGATGATTTTCTTGTTTCATTATCTTGTGTTATGTGTGTGGTATCTTATGTGGAATTTAAAACCAATGAGGGTGATCAGATTAAATGTATAATGTGCTAGTAGTGAGTCTATGGTGAGTTAATAATGGTTGTGATGAGGGGTTATATATAATAAATTTCATGAGGTTGTTATTGGGTGGTTATTGTTATGAGGTGGTGATAGTGAAATTCTTGGTTTATAGAGAGGGAACGCTATCTGGTTTTTTCATTTAGGTTGATGTGGGATGGATGTGTTTTTTTTCAATGGTTGTGTTAGTTTTCTAGTCATCTAGAGAATGGGTTTTAAATGTTTAAAATTAAATTTCATGTGTAGAATCTAATGTTTTTTTTTCAAGGCACTGGTAGAGGGGCTGCATAATCTACAGTTTTTTTATAAATATGTCTTTCGTGGTGGTTTTAACCACCGTGAAATATAGTGCACTATATTTTGTGGTGCTTAAATCCATTTCTACAGACATTTATTTAGTGAAAGTTTTAACCTCCACCACATAGTTTTCATCTTCTGTTAACATCTCACGGTGGTTATTTTTTTTAGTGGCGGTTTTCATGGACAACTTTTTTTTGCGGCGGTTTAAATGCCGCTCAAAAAAATATTCCCAGCCAAGATAAACTGCCAGTAAAACCATGGATAACCGCTAAAAAATAAGTCTACTACAACGGTTACCATAAACCACCATGAAATCGATGAAACCACTGTGAAAAGTTTGTCGACACAAAATTTAGCGGTGGTTTTTCGAAACCGTCGTAGAAGCTTATGGTTGTTGTTTAAACCGCCACCATACCCAAAAAAACCACCACCAAACATCCATTTTCTTTTAGTGTTTTTAGATTATATGATCATTTTAATGAATTCTAGTAGGATATATATTTGTGGTATCAATATGCTCATTGTGGACTATTGTCATTGGAGTGAAAAAATCATCAACTGAGTCAAAAGAAACTTTCACATCTCAAACAGATGCCCGGAAAGGAGGATCACTATCATGTCTAGTAGTCTCAATATGAAGAAAGGGATCATCCCCACGGAATACATGGGTTCTCGAATATCTTCAGTAAGGGTTCACATACACCATTTTGACTATATTTTTTGAAGGATCGCATGTCATGTGTTGAATTGGAAAAATCGGTTTTTATCCTTTAGAGGAAGGATAACTTTGGTTAATAGTGTTATTGCGTCCATAATAATCCATGCTCTCTCAACCATCAAGGTCTCAAAAGGAGTGATATTAAAAATTGAAATCATCCTAGCCTTTATTTATATGAGATTCTCACTCGTAGGGGAAACGACGATAGGCTTCCTAGGAAAAGATGGCCAAACTCATCCAGGAGGGTCGTATTAATGTGAGAAGTTTATCGGTAACCATGCAATGCATGCATGAAAAGATAGAATGTAAGGTTACTAAAGAGAGAACTCTATGGGGTGGATTTATAGAGACTAAAAGCTGATGGAATATGGGAATTAAATTTTGGATCTACTCCTCCTTATGGACTATGATTCTTACTATCCTTGTGACCCTTCAATCATACACAAGATGGATCATATAAAGAGAGAAAATTTCTTTCTGGAACCTCAACTGGGTAGGTCATAAACATGTCTTCCCAAGATTTCCCATTCCGGACATTTCCTTTTGATAGGAAAGCATGCATTTGACTTTTATCAGATCCATACTAGATGAAATCAAGGGGGGTTTGAAATTAATTTTAGATACAATGAACTAGTTAAGAGTTTCTTCACTGCTTCCAATTCAGGTGTTTTTTCAATGAAAGAAAATATTTATAGGATGGTCGATAACAATTATGGTGACATTCAGGGTGAAATATCATGGCAGAAAGAGATCTATGTTAATTATAACTTTTTTGTTTGGGGAATCCAGAATAGTGAAATACCCGCAAATGGAATTGTGAAAGGAGTGATAATTTACATGGAATCCAGGTTCCATTACTGCATGTAGAGTCTGAAGAATAGCTCAAACCACTTTTTCTTTAAATGTTGATGGGTGTGGGTTATATGGAGATTCTTCAGAGACTTATCTTGTATTCATCTCTAGGAGTTATCATAACTCACATTTCTGGTGTGTTGGTTCCATGGTGTAGGTGATAATGGCCCAAAGAAATAGGCACATGCTATGGTGATGGTCGTAGGGTGATGGTGCATCTTGAAATCATAGAATATTGCTTTCTATGAGGAGATCCACTACTCAAGGATGACTTTGATCACCTGAACCAGAAACCTTTTACTTGATTTGGCCTGAATCATCAAGGATTGGATAAATTCCCCCACCCTATCACTGAACATAATGGCCAACTTTCATGGTCCTCCCACTCTCAAAAATAATAAGGGTTACTCTGTTCATTGGAACTTCCATCCCCCAAACCCAAAATCAATACAGATGGATCATGTGGCATGATAACTATGGTAGGAGGTGTAGTGGTTCACAACACCAAGGGTTTAGTCCTCCTTGTGTTTTCATCTAACTTTGGTGGTGTTCATTGACTTCAAGTTGAAGCAATGGGAATACTTACTAGCCTCTAACTCAATAAACAGATTCACATTGATCTTACAGTAGTGGAAATAGTCTCAATAATTATTTGTAATATACTACAATGTAAAGATATCATTCCTTGGTCAATCTCCTATGTCATTATAAGATTCATTAGTTTTATAAGAAACAATATGTTGATACTTCTGATAAAACACAATTTTATTGAATATTTTATTGATAAAATATGATATAATATCTTCACATTGTGGTAACAATTTTCATTTATTGAATATTTGGGATTAGATCATTCATTTGAAAATTTGATGAAAATTACGGTTTACCCTTTAAAAATTCACTATAGTATTTCAAACAGAAATAATTTAAATTATATTATTTGAACTTAATATTTTTTAAAACAAATTCTGAATTAATTTTCTACAACTTTCATTTAGGACATTGGATCTTAATCATGCATTTGGTGGGTGAATATGGTCCATTAAGTGAAAGCTTGGATGGACTCTCCAGATTGGATATTGGTTCTGTATTTGGGACATAACTTCTTCATAAATCATTGTATTAGGCCCAAATGTTGAGATGATCTCTAGAACTCATTTTCTCATAAATCATACTACTTCAAGGAGAGCTGGTTCACTCATTTTGGTGGTCAAATGTTCAATGCAAGATGGATTAAAATAGTTGGACGAGATTCCTCATTCACACTCGAAACCACTTTGAACCTAGCCTCCCCTCCACTCTATAAATTGGTGTTTTCTCATTTGAAGGGGGTGGGATGTGAATTGGGAATTTGAGGGAAGAGGATAAGTGTATCCACTATTATTCTACGACCATTTCAATAAGGGTAGATTTGGAAGCAAGGATCCCTTCGACGAAGCCTTCTTCTTCTTCATGTTGTAATACTTTTGTTTGTATATTAAACTCCATAGTTATTCATTAATTTATTCTATTTACCTCTGTTTTGTTCATTTATCTTCTTCATTATTCTTCTTATTTGGTCTATAATTAAGTAGTACAAACTATATTTGGTTATACCCTTTCTAAACTCTTGAAAAAGAAAAACATTTCTGCGATGACAACACCGCCCATGGAAGTGTATTTCTTTTTAGTAATCGATCTACCTCTAACCATATTCATTTATTTATTTTGAATCAATGAGATACTATAATTCACTTAATATGTTTTATCAATTGATTTTTTAAATTTTAAGAAACTAAGTAATCAATTTAACAATTAACACAAAAACACACGAGGTTGTGAATTTGTGTAAATTGTGAGGGTGAAAACTTAATCGGTAAAACAAGACTACATGGGATAAATTTGTATAGTTAAGAATATAATAAGTAAGTTCAATTCATCCTCATTTTCTCGAATGCACATTTGTCTTAATTTACCACTAACCATAAGCTGTATTTAGAACCTTAATCAAAGTAGGGTTCTGCAATTTCATGTTTCAAAGCTATCATAGGGTTTAATTAATTTCATCTTGGTGGTTAAGTTAATTCTCATAGAGTTCAAGGGTTAACAAATTATGAGATCACAATTAAGTGTACATGGATTTAAATTATAATGATAAATAATTTAATGAAGAGTTAGAGTTAGATATATTACACCTTTTATATATTTTCTAAAAAAAGTCTTCTTGTTGTGTCATTTTAATCAAACATCATTTCAAAAATAAATATAGAAAAAAATAAAATCTTATTTTAAAAAACATATTTTAAATTTATAAATGATATAAAACCCCCATCCTTTTAATTAGTGTTATTATTTAATTTTATTTTATTTTAAAAATACCTTTAATATGTTGTTAAATTTACTTCCTTCTTTGATAGACAAACTTGATCAACCGCTCTACTGCACCTAAGTGCACAACAATCACAAATCATTTGGGGGTTCCCACAACAGAACATTTCAAATTGTATTTTTTTCTAGGGAGTCAAGTAATTATTTTAACCAATTAGAGGTATTTATTTTATTTTACATTTTATTCTCTTCTTCTCTTATTTCTTCCTTCTTTACCCAATCCAAATTTTTCTTTTTTTGTTTTCTTCTTCATCTTCTTTTTGGACCATCAACTCAAACTTCTCATCTTTTATTTTATTATGGTCCACTTTTCTTATTTTCATTTTTATTAGATTTATGACATGAACTAATCCTGAATATCTCTTAGATCTTGACCTTGAGATTGAACGTAGCCTTTGGGCTCGAATCAGACATTCTTAGTCTATGAGAAGTTTCAACATTCAACCAGTTGGAGAATTCCTCCACTCCAAGAATATTGATATTGGAAACACTTATAAATACATCTTAAAAAATAACCAATGGATGAAAATTATGGAAATTAACTTAATAGAACCATTCAAGAATTGACTGCACCTGATATTAACTATCAACCAAATTGTATTGCATACCCAAAACATGAATCAGACTTTGAACTGAAAACTGGGTTAATTCACCTTCTTCCAAAATTTCAAGTATTACCTGGTGAGGATCAAAATAAACATTTAAAAGAATTTAATGTGGTTTTATCAATCTCAAAACCATGAAATGTTTCTAATGATCAAATCAAACTAAGAGCATTCCCATTCTCACTTGATGAAGCTACAAAATACTGGATGTATTATTTACAACCTGATGATGTAACTTGTTAGAATGATTTGAAACATCTTTTATTGAAAACATTTTTTCCAACATCAAGGACCAACTTCATTCATAAGGAGATCTCAAGGATCAGGAAATCCCAAGGGGAGTGAATGTATGATTACTCGGAGTGATTCAAGAAGTTGTGTGAAAGCTGCCCACATCACCAAATCAGTGAGCAACTCCTCATCCAATACTTCTATGAAAGACTCACACCTACGGAGAGGATTGTGGTGGATATCACGACTATAGGAGAATTGGTGGAAAAGACACCAGTAACTGCATGTGCATTGATTGAAAATATTTCCCAAAACTCCCAAAAATTTAGTGATCAACATACACCACATGTTAGGGGAGCACATCAGGTAAGTCCACCTTCTATTAACAGTCATTTGATTGATAACATGTTTTAAGAATTGAAAACTTTGGGGAGAAATATTTCATTGGCTCAAAAGAAATATGAACCCACTCATTATAGGCCTTGTTGCATTTTCACTAAGACAAGCTACCCAACTGACTGTTTCCAGTAACTACAAGGGATAGAGGATTGCGCAGAAGTATCCCCAGGGAGACCATATCAACAACAAGAATAGACATACCCCAGAAGATGTTTGATTCATTTTCTCCAATATAAAACCAAGGGTGGAATGATCAACCGGACATGAGGTATGGATCTGGACAACAAAAAATTCCCCCTTTTCAACAAAACTTCTAGCAGTCTCCTCCTTACCAACAGGGTTTCCAACATCCCCAAAAGAGATTTGAAGCCCAAGCATCAAAAATACAACAACAAGGGAATCCCCCACCCAAGGAAGATTCTAAAACTGATAACCTTTTGAAAAACATTGTTCTTAATCAACAGAATGATCTCAAGAGTCAAGGTTTAGAGCAGAGGGATTTGAACACACAAATGAACTAGATTGCCATTTCCCTCCATAAACTGGTAAGTAAGAACTTTGGAAATATTCCTTCCCAACCTACTCCAAATCCCTAGGGGAATGTTAGTGCCATTACATTGAGAAGTGGGACGCAAATTAATGATACATCTGTACCTACCATTCCACTAGGATTCACCTCAACTCTGGAGAAGCCCCATTCCATACCAATAAATGAGAAATCCAAGGAGAAACATAAAGGTAATAAAAATATGGATTATGTTCCTCATAAACCCCTTACATTTCCAAATAATGTTGTAAAAACCAAGAATATGGATGAAGAGGTGATGCAAAAATATTTTTTGGACACATTTAAGCATCTAGAGATCAATATCCCTCTACTTGAAGCCATCAAGAAAATCCCAAGGTATGAAAAATTATTAAAAGAACTTTGTACCAATAGAAGAGGGCTCAAGGAAAATTAGAGTATCAATCTTGGAAGGAATGTATCATCACTCATTACACTAAATCTAGCAATGCCAACAAAGTGAAAGAATCACAGTACATTCACCATAACATGCACCATAGGGGAGTTACACTTTTTTATGCTCTTCGTGATTTAGGATCTTCCATAAATGTGATTCCTCAATCTATATTATCTTCTTTACAGGTTAGTGAGTTGAAACGGATGAGAGTAGTGGTGGAGTTAGTGAATAGAGATACAACATAGCCAGCGAGAGTCCTTGAGGATATACTTGTCTGGGTAAGAGACATAATCATTCCAACATATTTCTACATTCTTAAAATGGAGGATGATTAGGTAATTTCACATGCTCCCACTATCTTTGGTAGGCCCTTCCTTAAAACTACAAAAAAATCATAAATGTTCATGAGGGTGCACTTTCCATGGAGTTTGGAGATGAAGTTGTGATATTTAATGTTATGGACTCCATGAAGTACCCCTCAGAGGACCATTTTTCAATTGTTATCTCCAATTTTGAGCCAAAAAATAAAAGCCCCATATAATTTTATTGCCCTGTTCTTAGGGAGATTATGAGTATTGGTTATAGTTTTATGTCTAAGAGGTACTTCCACACCTATTTCTAATGAAAAAAAATCTCTTAGATTTGATTTTAAAATGAATTCATATTATGATATTGATCATGTGAACTCTAATTATGACATGGATATTGAGTATGCTGATGGATTTGATGCTTTATTCTCTAATTTTGAAGATGTATATTTTGATACTGATGTTAATTTTGCACATATTTCAGCTCATTCAATTTTTCTATCCATACATCACCCCCTACATTGGAACTCAAGTCAATTCCACCTAATCTCAAATACTCATACTTATTAAGTGGTGAGAAATTAATTATTATCATTGCTAAAAATATCCCTTTTGAACATGAAGAAAAACTATTGAATCTTTTGAGGGAGAAAATTAAGGAAATAGGGTGGACCTTGGATGACATATCAGGTATTATCCCATCCATTTGCATGTATATGGTTATTTTGGAGGATGGGGATAAACCGGTCTAGTAGCCACAAAGGAGACTCAACCCAGCCCTTCTGGAATTTGTTAAAAAATAGGTTGAAAATTGCTCGAGGTAGGTATAATTTATCCCATTTTAGATTCCTAGTGGGTGATTCCTATTCAGTTTGTGCCTAATAAATGCGGTGTTACTGTTGTTAAAAATGATAAAGAGGAGTTAGTTCCAATGAGGGTGTAAAGAAGTTGGTGTGTGAATTGATTATAAGAAACTAAATAAATCTACTCCCAATGACCATTTCCCCCTCCCGTTTATTTATCAAATGCTTGATAGACTAGCCAGGAAAGTACACTATTGTTTCTTGGATGGATTTTCTAGATATTTTGAGGTTTCTATTTCTCTAGAGGATCAGGAGAAGACAACATTAACTTCTCCATTTGGTATGTTTGCCAACTGGAGGATGCCATTTGGACTTTGCAACGCCCTAGGTACCTTCTAGAGATGCATGGTGAGTATTTTTTATGATTTTATTGAGTCCTTCATGGAGGTATTTATAGATGATTTTATAGTGTATGGATCCTCATTTGATGAATATATAAGTAGTTTGGGAAAGGTTTTGAATCATTATATTGAGAAGGATCTAGTATTGAACATTGAAAATTGTCATTTCATGGTAGACCATGGAATTTTCTTAGGGAATGTAGTTTCAACACAAAGGATGTAGGCTAATAGATCTAAGGTAGATATTGTAGTGACTCTAGCTTTGCCCCTGTCAAACTTTATAATATTCTTATGAATAATTCCAGAGCTAGGCATGAAGATGGTGTGCGATTCTGAGGCCCGGTGTGCATGGAATTAGTTTTTATAAAAATATTAAGTTTTTTTATACTATGCATCAGGTGGGGTGTGTTATCTCCTAAAGGGTATCTCGGAATGGGAATATGAGGGCACGATTGCGTTTGGAGCATGTCTTTTACCCTAGGAGAGGTGTAAGCTTTGTGGGCGCGGGCTTACTGTGAGAAAAGCCACCCGGGGCGTTTTCGTAAATAAATGGAAAAGTTTATTTATGAGCGTCGTCATGAATAACTTTTGAATGGAGTCTTAGATCAAACATTTGAGTCTGTCGTTGCGTTCAAAACTCCATGTTTACCCTAGGCACAATATAATTTTAGTCGGCGCCGGGTGCCGGGTCGGAGGCGTGTTGTTGGGGAGTTAAAATGTAGTTTTTATTTAAAAAAATAAAAAAAATCAATCATCCCCCTCCCCTTCTCCACCACCTTGTATGTACAGGAGGTGAAGACCCCCCTCCCTCCTCCATTTCTTCTCCAAATTGAGCCGCAGACGTCCGTTTTAAGCGCTGATCGCCAGCGGATCGAGTTTCAGGGCGTCGTGTGGGTCTTTCTGCACCCGACGCTTCGGGGATCCGCCAACAGGTAGGTGTTTTGAGTTTTAAAATCCCAGATCTCAATTTGGTTGTATTTTCTCTGTTTTGAGCCTACATATGCATAGATATGGTCCCAGGGTGCGTAGTTGCCTTCATATGCACATTTGTACACCCGGGGTGTCGCCGACGGCCCTCGGAAGGACTGCCGACACAGCACCAGCAAGGCGGCGGCACGCAGGGATGAAATCGGACCGCTGCAGGGGCGGAGGTCTGGCCTCCAATTAGAGGCAACTTTACAAGGGGGGATGGCCTCACGCACACTACCCCATTCCACGACAGCGATGTCTGCCGGCTGGAACGGCCGGCGGCATCGTTGTCCGGGTCGGCCAGTCCGACCCTCTCTTGTACACCGGGGTTTTAAAACCCCCGTATCTTGCTCCCTGGAGAACCAAATCATGTTCCATCTGTAGTGGCGTGACCTTGGAAATGAGTAGAACCATTCGGTGGGGTTTCAGGGGTTTTGATGTTTGGGATTATGGCCCAGGTGCTAGAAATGTCGAATAAAATAATGATATTTTATTATTTTTCGACTTCGGGTCATTGTATCTTCTACCCGTAGCGTCTGATTGATGTGTCGTCATTGGCATTGAGACCCTGATGGTACGGAAGAATTTTATTGATGTCTTTCGAGTTTTGGGACTAAGATCGGGGTGTGGGCCCCACGAGGCCCAGTTTGGATGTTTACGGAGAAACGCAGCTTTCTCACCAGGAGTCCGATTTTGGCAGATGAATAGTCAATCTTGTGTGTTATTTCGAGGGGATCGCAATGGTGTGATCTGCCTATTGAGTTTTGAGATCGTGGTGTGGGCCCCACCTAATATGGCTTCGGTGAATAGTACCTTTTTCACCGGGGGTCTATTTGGGATGATCGATTAATTGATCCCGTGTGTTTTTCCGAGGGGATCACAGTGGTATGATCTGCTTGATGAGTTTCAGGATCGTTGTGTGGGCCCCACACTGGCTAGCTATAGTGAATAGCTCATTTTTCACCGATTTTCCATTTTAGGTGAGTAAATGGCCTATCCTGTGTGTTTTTTCACGTAGATCGCGATGGTGGCCTCAGTATCAGCCTTGGAGGTGCGTCGTGTGGCATTGTGGTGGGTCACTCGAGTTAGCGACGTTTGGACCATCAGTGGTTGAGGGTACTCCGTTGGTTCATTTCTACGAGGGTTCACGCGACATCACAACCTTAGTATAGGTTTTTGATCCTCTCGATGGGAATTTTAATCTATTATAGTTGTGGCATCTCCCCAGTGGGCCCAGAGCGGGATCCTCTAGCATCATTTCCCTAGATCGGGTTATTGGTATTGTTTTAACTGGTTATCCACGAGCGGTGATCCCCTATCTAGTAGGTTAACCCCATTGGGTTTATTGAATCATCTGGAATATGATCCCTTATATAGTGGGATGTGCTTAGAAGGGTTTTGGCATCATTGGGTATACGATCCCTTACTCAGCATGAGGATTATATTAGGGTTGCGGTATCATTGGTTATACAATCCCCTACTCATCACATGGTTTCCGTAGGGTTGCGGCATTGTCAGTTCAATCCCCTTTAGCACGAGATGTACCAGATAGGGTTTCAGTATTGTTGTGACCGTCGTGACATGGGTGATGATCCACTATCTGAGTGACATGTTTCTTACGAGCGCTAGATTGGGTTGTGGTATTCCCCAACAAATCCTCGGAGTGATCCCCTGTCTGTAAGATCTTCGTATACCGGTGTGGATTCTGGTATCCCCTAGCAGACCCTGGGATGGATCCCCTGTCCACGGAGTTTAGTGTTTATGTTGTTTCAGCGAGGTTTCCTAGGTGATGATATCCAATGAGAGTGATCTCTCGGGTGAGCATCTGAGATGTTTGTGTGGGACCCGATGGAGTGTATCTCTCGAACGAGTGTCATCTGGGATGATAAAGATCATGGAGTTTGTTATCCTAGTTGTGTATCTCATGTGGCTTGGTGCATGAGATGAGTATATCTGGATGTTTTTGGTATATGTTTGGGCGTATACCTGAGAGGATGTTCAAGGTGTATGTATGGGAATACAATTGGATTGAGCTGACTAGTTGTGTTTAGTCGAGGATGGTCAGGAGATGTAGTTTCTCTCTCGTCTGGGTTCCCTCTGGCTGGGATCAACTGACTGTTTCCTTTCATTTGCTCCCTTTTATTTTTGGTTTTTGGGGTGCCTACTTAGTATTTTTATACTCACCCATGCACGGGCTTTTCCCGCACATGTTTGTGTCATGTGCAGACCACAGGCCTTTCGATGGAGTTCCAGGAGGACCCGGAGCAGGTATAACTTAGTGAGCAGGATTGACTGGGGTATTTACCGGAGATGTGCCGAGGAGCTTACCAATATGTGTTTTTGGATGTTTTTTCCCTCCTTCTGAGCAGGTTGAACACTTTTGTGGTTTTATTTTGGTGGGACCTATTTTTCCCTTTGTACTTTTGATGTACTCTAGTTTGGGATAGATGTATGCATGAATTTTCCTTTCAGAATATATATATACATATCTGCAATGTTTCTTGGAGGTGTATGTGGGTGCGTGTTTATAGGTACCATAGGATAATGCCTCCCATGTGTGTGATAGCCTACTTGACGCTATTCGCCAGCCCACGGCCGATTGGAGGCGGGCTTGGGGAGTCACGGATTGAGCCCCATTGGGTCGGGTCATGACAGAGTGGTATCAGAGGAGGTTCCACCTTTGGAATCTCAAAGAATAGTTGGTCTAGTTGTGATCTTGGTTTGGGTTGCATAGCAGCATTGTTATGATGTTTTGAGTTCATCTTTCAGGCTAGGGACTCCAGTCTTGGTGCAACAGCTGATGTATCCATACACCAGGACTCTGATAACCTGCCTTTTGACTTGGGGAATTTGGATACTAGTCGTAGGGGCATAATGGTACATGCATCATATAGGACTGGGTTTTTGGGTTTCCCTTGTTCTTTTTAAGTTAGCTCTCTAGATATACTCTTTGACCATGGAGCATATTGATTTTATTTCAGGATGTCTCCACGATGACAGCTAGTGAGAGTTCCGCAGTAGGATTCTGGTGACGATCCACCCCATGTAGAGGCTGTAGACCAGGGCGCAGGTTCCGAGGCTGCACCTACAGGTGGTCCACTAGTTGATCCACCACCTGTCGAGCAGCTAGTTGTGTTGGTAGTGTAAGATGAGGTCGCACGTAGGATGAGTGTGCAGCACGAGTTCCAGAGGCAGTGACCTCTAAGGTTCTGGGGTGATCCAGACCCTTAGGCAGCTGATGATTGGCCCGAAGCAGTAACCCGTGTTTCTGCCTAGTGAGGACACCCCTAGATCAGATGGTGATCCTAGCGGCGATCTGTCGGCAAGGTTCGATAGGGCGATGGTGGAGTTTGGTAATGTAGTCCCACGATGAGGAGATTCTCAAATGGGTAGAGTTTGAGCGGCTCTTCAGGGAAGAGTTCTATCCGATGATGCTGAGGTCAGTGCGGATTTAACAGCTTCTGCAGCTTCGGAAGGATGGAATGACAGTTTCGGAGAACTCAGCGAGGTTTACAGACCTATCGTGCTACTCCCTGGATATGCTTCAAGACCTGTTATTTCGGGCTCAGACCTTTGAGTAGGGCCTACGCAGAGACATCAGGGCAGGTGTGGTTTCCTTGTGTCTACCCACCTATGATGGAGTGCTGGAGTGAGCCTTGGTGGTAGAGATCTTTCTAGCTGAGTAGAATCAACAAGTAAGTGTTGGTCACGTGGTAGGTGAGACGAAGGAAACTGGTAGCCGGCCGCAGGCGCAAGGGTTCAGGCGTGGCCGACGTTTCAGGAGGCAACCCCATAATAGAGGATCTGAGGCTCACGACTCCCAAGGCTCGCAGGACAGTTTTGGTCAGCCGTAGGAGAGGTGGTGTTATGCTTGCGACAGTCATGGACATATTGATAGATATTGTACCACCCATCGTGCTACTGAGAGGGAGCCAGTTGACAGACCGCCTTGGTAGAGGCAGCATCTCGAACAAGGAGGTTTTCATGGCGGCAAACGTGGCGACGGAGCTGGTGCAGCAGCAGGAGGTGGTAGGCGGTATCAGCCGCCACTACCCCCACCCCCAGGTGGTCCACGCCAAGCTCAGGGAGCTGGGGGATGAGGGAGAGGACAACTACATGCCCTATAGGCTCTTGACCCAGAGGATCTGTGGATGGATAGAGGTACGCCTTGTATCTTTTCTACTTTCTGCTGTTGTTTTGATAGACACTATTTAGTGATACTCTTCCCTTTCCATTGCTTGCTCAAGTTTTAATCAGGGTTTTGGTAAGACCATGTGTGGGTGTTGTTTGGTGTGCTTCGAATATGTGAGGAATAGGGACCCTTCCCCCACCGAGACACGCTTTTGTGATGCGATCAAAACTGTGCGGGTGAGTTCGTGCCACCCAAAGCAGACAGTGTTGAGGTGTGGTGGATGAGTCCCTCTGACTTATGTGTTCAGGCAGGGGTGTTTGTTAGCGAATTCTCTGGCGTGGGAGACCCAGTTGAGAGTCCAATTTCTTTCCCTGTGCTTATGGATTTTCAGGGATAAAAATTTCTAAGGTGGGGAGGATGTAGCGACTTGGGTTTTGGCCCTATCAGACTTTGGAATATTTTTATGAATAATTCCAGAGCTAGGCGTGAAGACAGTGTGTGATTCCGAGGCCCGGTGTGCCAGGAATTAATTTTTATAAAAATATTAAGATTGTTTTATACTATTCACGTGGTGGGGTTGTGTTATCCCCTAAACGGTATCTTAGAATGAGAATCTGAGGGTCTGGTTGCGTCTATAACGTGTTTTTTACCCTAGGCGGGGTGTAAACATTGCGGGCGCGGGCCTGGTGTTAGAAAAGCCACCAGGGGCATTTTCATAAATAAATGGAAAATCTTATTTATGAGCGTCAGCTCGAGTAACATATAAATGGAGTCTTAGATAAAAAAATTTATTCCATCGTTGTGTTCAAAATGCCGTTTTTACCCTAGGTGCGACATAATTTTAGTCTGCGTTGGGTGTCGGGTCGGAGGCGTATTGGCGGGGAGTTAAGATGTAGGCTTTATTTAAAAATAATAATAATAAAATCAATGAATTATCACCCCCCTTTTCCCACACATTTTATGCACAGGAGGTGATTACCCCCCCTCTCTCCTGAGTTTCTTTCCCGAATTGAGCTTTAGACATCCGTTTTCAGCGTTGATCGTCAGTGGATCGAGCTTCAGGGCGTTGCAGGCGTCATTTTGCACCCGAAGCTTCGGCGATCCGCCAACAGGTTGGCATTTTGAGTTTTAAAATCCTAGATCCAGATTTGGTTGGGTTTTCTCTATTTTGAGCCTGCATATGTGTACATCTGGTTCCGGGGGGCTTGCAGATGCCATCGGATGCGCGTTTCGACCCCCGTGGTGCCCCCGGTAGCCCTTGGAAGGTCCGCCGCCGGCGGCGGGCCGCGGGGAGGAAATCGGACCGCTGCAGGGGCGGGGGTCTGGCCTCCAATTATTGCAAACCCCATGAGGGGGGTTGGCCACACGCTCGCGCTACGTCGTGTTGTGGAAGCGGTGTCCGCCCGCCGGAAGGGCCGGCTGCGGAGGAGGCCAGGTCGGCCGGCGCGGGCCGACCCCGGCCAGTCCGGCCCTCTCTTGGACACGGGGGCTTTAAAACACCCCATCTTCTGCTCCCTGGATATTCAAATCATGTTCCGTCTATGGAGATGCAACCCTGGCGGCGAGGAGAACCCTTCGGTGTGGGTTCGGGGGTTTTGAAGTTCGAGATTATGGCCCGTGTTCTAGAAACGTCAAATAAAATAATGATATTTTATTAATATTCGACTTCGGGCCATTGTATCTTCTACCCAGAGCATCCAATTGATGTGTCGCCCATGGCGTTGAGACCCAGATAGTATGATAGACGTTTCTTGATGGTTTTCGGGTGTTGGGACCTAGATTGGGGTGCGGGCCCCACGAGGCCCGGTTTGGGTGTTTACGGAGAAACGCAACTTTCACACCAAGAGTCGGATTTTGGCAGATGAATAGTCGATCATGTGTGTTTTTCCAAGGTGATCATAATGGTGCGATCTACTTGTCGAGTTTCAGGATCGTGGTGTGGGCCCCACCCGGGCTGGCTTTGGTGAATAGTACCTTTTTCACCGGGTGTCCGTTTGGGACGATCGAGTAGTCAATCTCGTGTATTTTTATTAGGGGATCACAGTGGTAAGATCCGCTTTATGAGTTTCGGAATCATAGTGTGGGCCCCACACAGGATAGCTAAGGTGAATGGCGCCTTTTTCACCGGTTGTCCGTTTCGGGCGAGTAAGCAGCCTATCCTACGTAATTTTCCGTGTGGATTGCGATGGTGGACTCGGTATCGGCCTTGGATGTGCGCAGTGTGGAGTTGTGGCAGGTTGCTCGGGTTAGCGACGTTTGGACGAGTAGTGGTTGAGGGTACTCCCTTGGTTCGTTCCTACGAGGGTTCGTGCAACATCACAACCTTAGAATAGGTTTGTTATCCTCCTAAAGGGAAGATTAATCTGTTAGAGTTGTGGAATCCCTCCTGTGGGCCCGGAGAGGGATCCTCTAGCATCGTTTCCCTAGATCGAGTTTTTGGTATCGCTTTGACAGCTTATTCACAGGAAGTGATCCCCTATCTATAAGGTTAACCCCGTAGGTTTTATGGCATCATCGAGAATATGATCCCCTATGCAGTGGGTCATGCTCAGTAGGGTTGTGGCATCGTCACTTATATGATCCCCTACTCAGCATGAGGATTATAGTAGGGTTGCAATATCATTGGTTATACGATCCCCTACACAGTGCATGGTTTATGTAGGGTTGCGGCATCATCAGTTTGATCCCCTTCAGCAGGAGATGTACCAGATAGGGTTTTGGTATCATCATGACCGCCGTGACATGGATGATGATCCTCTATCTGAGTGACGTTTCTCTGACGAGCACCAGATTGGGTTGTGGTATCCCCCAGCGAATCTTGGGAGTAATCTTCTATCTATGAGATCTACGGGTGCCAGATCGGGTTGTGGGATCCCCCAATGAACCCTAGGAGTGATCCCCTATCTGTGAGATCTTTGTATACTAGTGTGGGTTCTGGTATCCCCTAGTGGACCCTAGGAGTGATCCCCTATCCGCAGAGTTTGGTGTTTATGTTGTTTCAGCGAGGTTTCCTCAGTTACAATATCCGACGAGCGTGATCTCTCGGGTGAGCATCTGAGATTTTTATGTGGAACCTGATGGAGGGTATCTCTCGAACGAGTGTCCTCTGGGATGACAGAGATCATGCAGTGTGCTCTCTTGGTTGTGAACTGTTTATGGTTATGAGTTCGGTACCTCATGTGGCTTGGTGCATGAGCTGAGTATATCTGGATGTTTTTGGTATATGTTTGGGCGTATACCTAAGCGGATGTTCAAGGTGTGTGTATGGGAATACATCTGGATTGAGCTGAATAGTTGTGTTTAGCTGAGGATGGTCACGAGATTTAGCTTCTCTCTCGTCTGGGTTCCCTCTGGCTGGAATGAGCTGACTGTTGCCTTTCAGTTTCTCCCTTTTATTTTGGGTTTTTGGGGTGACTACTGAATATTTTTATACTCGCCCTTGCACTGGATTTGCCCGCACATGTTTTTGTCTTGTGCATACCATAGGCCTCTTGACGGAGTTCCAGGAAGACCCAGAGCAGGCATAGATTAGTGAGAAGGATTGACAGGGGTGTTTACTCGAGCTGTGTTGAGGAGCTTACCAGCAGGTGTTTTTGGCAGTTTTTTCCCTCCTTCTGAGTAGGTTGGATAGTTTTGTTAATTTCCTTTGTGGGCCCTGTTTTTCCCTTTTGTACTTTTTTTGTACTTTGGTTTGGGATATATGTATGCATGTATTTTTCTTTCAGCTTATATATATACATATATGCACTGTTTCTTGGAGGTGTCTGTGGGAGCGTGTGTACAGGTACATTATGCTAATGCCTCACATGTGTGTGATAGCCTACTCGGTGCAAGCCGCCAGCCCTGGCCTATTGGAGGCGGGTTTGGGGAGTCACGGCTCAAGCCCCGTTGGGTCGTGTCGTGACAGATTGGTATTAGAGGAGGTTCACCTTTGTAATCTCAAAGCATTGTTGGTCTATTTGTGAGCTTGGTTTGGGTTGCGTAGTGGCAGTGTTATGATGTTTTGAGTTCAGATTTCAGGCTAGGGACTCCAGTGTTGGTGCGGCGGCCGACGTATCCATACACCAAGACTCTAATAACCTGCCTTTTGACTTGGGGTGTTTGGACACTAGTTAAAGGGAGATAATGGTACATGCATCATATAGGACTGGGTTTTTGGGTTTCCCTTGTTTTTCTTAAATCAGCTCTCTAGATATACTCTTTGACCATGGAGCATTTTTATTGTATTTCAGGATTCCTCCACGACGACAACCAGTGAGAATTCTGTAGTAGTATTGTGGTGGCAATCCACCCTGTGTATAGGCTATAGACCAGGGTGCAGGTTCTGAGGCTGCACCTCCATGTGGTCCATCAGTTGAGCCACCACTTTTCGAGCAGCTGGTTGTGCCAGTAGTGCAAGATGAGTTTGTGTGCATGCTGAGTGTGCAACATGAGTTCCAAAGGCAGCGACCTATGAGGTTCCAGGGTGATCCAGACCCTCAGGAAGCTGATGACTGGATCAAAGCAGTAACCTGTGTTTTCCGCCTTGTGAGGACACCCCCATATCAGATGGTAGTCCTAGCGGTGAGATTTCTGCACGGTTCGGTTGGGAAATAGTTAAGTTTGGTGATGTAGTCCCACGATGAGGAGATACTCATGTGGGCAGAGTTTGAGCGGCTCTTCAGGGAAGAGTTCTATCTGGTGACGCTGAGGTCAATGCAGATTTAGGAGCTTCTACAGCTTGGGCAGGAGGGCATGACTGTGTTGGAGTTCTCAGTGAGGTTTGCAGACCTGTCGCGCTAGTCCCTGAATATTCTTTGAGACCTGTTATTTAGGGATTGGAACTTTGAGAAGGGCCTATGCAGAGAAATCCGGGAAGACGTGGTTTCCTTTTGTCTACCCATGTATGCTGGAGTGCTGGAGCGAGCCTTGGTGGTGGAGAGCTTTCTATCTGAGCAGATTCAACCCATAAGTGTTGGGCGTCTGTTAGGTGAGACAATGGAAACTGGTATCCGACGGTAGGCGCAAGGTACTGGACGTGGCCGATGTTTCAGGAGGCAACCCCAGGATAGAGTATTTGAGGCTCAGGGCTCACAGGGCTTGCAGGACAGTTTTGGTCAGCCGCAGGAGAGGCGGTGTTACGCTTGCGAAGGTCGGGGGCATCTTGCTAGAGATTGAACCACCCGTCGTGCTACTAATAGGGAGCTAGTCGACAGACTACCTTGTAAGAGGTTGTGTTTCGAACAAGGAGGTCCGCAGGGCGGCAGACGTGGTGATGGAGTTGGTGGAGTAGCAAGAGGTGGTAGGCGGTATCAGTTTTCACCATCCCCCAACCCCAGGTGGTCCACACCAAGCTCGTGGAGCTGGGGGACGAGGGAAAGGACAGCTGCATTCCCTAGAGGCTATTGACCCAGAGGCTCAATGGATGGATAGAGGCATGCCTTGTGTCTTTTCTACTTTCTGTATTAGTTTTGATTGACATTGTTTAGAGGTACTCTTCCCTTTCTGTTGCTTGCTCAAGTTTTGTTCAGGGCATTGGTAAGACCATGTGTGGGTGTTGTTCAGTGTGCTTCGAATGTTTGAGGAAGAGGTATCCTTCCCCCACCGAGACGCATTTTTGTGATGCGATCAAGACCGTGCGGGCGAGTCAGTGCCACCCAAAGTGAATAGTGTTGAGGTGTGGTAGATGAGTCCCTCTGACTTATGTGTTCAGCCAGGGGTGTTTGTTGGAAAACTCGCTGGAATGGGAGACCCCATTGAGAGTCCAATTTCTTTCCTTGTGATTATGTATTTTAGGGGATGAAAAGTTATAAGGTGGGGAGGATGTAGCAACTCGGGTTTTGGCCCTATCAGACTTTGGAATATTCCTATGAATAATTCTCGAGCTATGCGCGAATACGGCGTGTGATTCTGAGGCCCGGTGTGCCCAGAATTAATTTTTATAAAAATTTTAAGATTTTTTTATACTATGCACATGGTGGGGGTGTGTTATCTCATAAACGGTAGCATAGAAAAAGAATCTAAGGGTATGTTTGCGTCCGGAGTGTGTTGTTTACCCTAGGCGGGGTGTAAACTTTGCAGGCGTGGGCCTGCTGTTAGAAAAGCCACTAGGGGCGTTTTTGTTAATAAATGGAAAAGTTTATTTATGTGCGTTGGCTCGAATAACTTATGAAAGGAGTCTCGGATCGAAAATCTAAGTCCTTCATTGCGTTCCGAATTCCGTTTTTACCCTAGGTGCGACATAATTTTAGTTGACGTCGGGTGCCGGGTCGGAGGTGTGTTGGCGGGGAGTTAAAATGTAGTTTTTATTTAAAAATAATAATAATAATAAATCAATCAATCATCACCCCCCCCCCTCTCCCACACCTTGTATGTGCAAGAGGAGATGACCCCCTCCCTCCTCAGTTTATTAGCCAAATCGAGCCACAGACGTCTGTTTTCAGTGTCGATCGTCAGCGGATCGAGCATCAGGGCGTTGCGAGCGTCGTTTTGCACCCGAAGCTTCAGTGATCCGCCAACAGGTAGGCATTTTGAGTTTTAAAATATCAAATCCCAATTTGGTTAGGTTTCTCTGTTTTGATCTTGCAGATGTGTAGATCTGGTCTCAGGGGGGCATGAAAATGCCTTCAGATGCACGTTTGGACCCCCAGGGTTCCCCCGGCAGCCCTCGGAAGGTCCGCAGGCGGCCGCGGGCTGCGGGGAGGAAATCGGACCGTCGTAGGGGCGGCGGTTTGGATGCCAATTAGCAACAACCCAGCGAGGGGGGTCGGTCGCGTGCGCTACGCCGTGTCGTGGCAGCGGGGTCTGCCGGCCAGAACTTCCGGCGGCGGTGGTGGCTGGGTCGGCCGGCGCAGGCCGGCCCAGGTCAGTCTGGCCCTCTCTTGGACACAGGGGTTTTAAAACCCCCGTATCTTGCTCCCTGGAGATCCAAATCGCTTGATGTCTATGAAGACGCGATTCTGGTGACAAGGAGAACCCTTTGGTGTGGGTTTGAGGGTTTCAAAGTTTGTGATTATGACCCGTGTGCTGAAAATGTCGAATAAAATAATGATATTTTATTATTATTCGACTTCGGGCCGTTGTATCTTCTACCTGGAGTGTCCGATTGATGTGCCATCAGTGGAATTGAGACACTGATAGTATGAAAAACTTTTCTTGATGGTTTTCGGGTGTTGGAACCAAGATTGGGGTGTGGGCCCCACGAGGCCCGGTTTGGGTGTTTACGGAGAAACGCAACTTTCTCACCAGGAGTCCGATTTTGGCAGATGAATAGTCTATCCTGTGTGTTTTTTCGAGGGGATCGCAATAGTGTGATCTGCTTGTCAGGTTTTGGGATCGTGGTGTGGGCCACACCTGGGCTAGCTTCGGTGAATAGTACCTTTTTCACCGAGTGTCCGTTTGGGATGATCGAGTAGTCGATCCCGCGTGTTTTTATGAGGGGATCACAATGGTATGATCTGATTGACGAGTTTCGGGATCGTAGTGTGGGCCCCACATGGTCTAGCTATGGTGAATAGTGACTTTTTCATCAGTTGTTTGTTTCGGGTGAGTAAAGAGCCTATCCTGCCTGTTTTTCTATGTGGATCGCGATGGTGGCCTCAGTATCGGCCTTTGAGGTGCACGGTGTGGCATTGTGGCGGGTCACTCGGGCTAGCGACATTTGGACCAGCAGTGGTTGAGGGTACTCTCTTGGTTTCTTCCTGTGAGGGTTCGCGTAGCTTCACAACCTTATTATAGGTTTCTGATCCTCTCGATGGGAAGTTTAATCTGTTAGGGTTGTGGCATCCATCTGGTGGGCCTGGAGCGGGATCCTCTAGCATCGTTTCCCTAGATCGGGTTCCTGATATCACTGTAACAGTTTATCCACGGGCGGCGATCCACTATCTAGAAGGTTAACCCCGTAGGGTTTGTTTCATCATCAGGAATATGATCCCCTACGTAGTGGGCCATGCTCAGTAGGGTTGTGGCATCGTCGAGTATACGACCCCCTACTCAGCATGAGGATTATATTAGGGTTGCGGTATCGTTGGTTATATGATCCCCTAATCAGCGCATGGTTTCTGTAGGGTTGCGACATCATCAGCAAGATCCCCTTTAGCACGAGATGCGCCAGATAGGGTTTTGATATCGTCGTGACCATCGTGACATGGGTGAAGATCCTCTATCTAAGTGATATGTTTCTGACGAGTGCCAGATTGGGTTGTGGTATCCCACAGTGAATCCTGGGAGTGATCCTCAATCTGTGAGATCTACGGGTGCCAGATTGGGTTGTGGTATCCCCCAGTGGACCCTGGGAGGGATCCCCTATCTGTGAGATCTTCATATACTGGTGTGGGTTCCGGTATACCCTAGAAGACCCTAGGAGAGATCCCCTATTCGTGGAGTTTGGTGTTTATGTTGTTTCAGCGAGGTTCCCTCAGTGACGATATCCGACGAGCGTGATCTCTCAGGTGAGTGTCTGAGATGTTTTTGTGGTACCCGATAGAGTTTATCTCTTGGATGAGTGTCATCTGGGATGATAGAGATTGTGGAGTGTGCTCTCCTGGTTGTGAACCATTGCTGGTGATGAGGTCGGTACCTCATGTGGCTTGGTGCATGAGCTGAGTATATATGGATGTTTTCGGTATATATTTGGGAGTATACCTAAGAGAATGTTCTAGGTGTATGTATGAGAATACACCTAGATTGAGATAACTAGTTGTGTTTAGATGAGGATGGTCACGAGATGGAGTTTCTCTCTCGTCTGGGTTCCCTCTGGCTGGGAGGAGCTGACTGTTGCCTTTCAGTTGCTCCCTTTTATTTTGGGTTTTTTGGGTGCCTACTGAGTATTTTTATTCACCCCTGAACAGGCTTTTCACGCACATGTTTGTGTGCCTGTGCAGACCACAGGCCTTTCGACTGAGTTCCAGGAGGACCCAAAGCAGGCAGAGCTTAGTGAGCGGGATTGATCGGGGTGTTTATAAGAGCTGTGCCGAGGAGCTTACCAGAAGGTGTTTTTGGCAGTGTTTCCCTCCTTCTGAGCAGGTTGGAAACTTTTTTAGTTCTCCTTTGGTGGGCCATATTTTTTCCTTTTTCTTTTTTTATACTCTAGTTTGGGATAGATGTATGCATGCATTTCCTTTTTAGCTTATATATATACACATTTACACTATTTCTTGGAGGTGTATGTGGGTACGTGTGTACAGGTACCTTAGGCTAATGCCTCCCATGTGTGTGATAGCCTACTCGGCGCTAGTTTCCAGCCCCTGTCCTATTGGAGGCGGTCTTGGGGAGTCACGGATCGAGCCCTGTTGGGTCGGGTCGTTACCGATATTATTTCATCCCTACCATATCCTTCATGTGTGTGTGATGTTAGATCTTTTCTAGGGCATGTAGTATTTTATCGGCACTTCATCCAAGATTTTAGTAATATTTCTCTTCCTAAGACATTATTACTTCAAAAGGATTATGATTTTGTGTTTTATGTTTCTTGAAATAATTCATTTGATGAGCTAAAACAGCGTATGGACACTACACCTATCATACATCCTCCACAGTGGGAGCATCCTTTTGAGCTTATGTGTAACGCCTCTAACTTCGTGGTTGGAGCTATCTTATCTCCGAGGGTTTAGGGACATTCACATGTGCCTTTGCTTTGAGAACACTGGATTTGTCCCAATCAAGTTACACAACCACGGAAAAAGAGTTTCTTACTATCACATTTTCTTTAGATAAAATCCGTTCATATTTATTGGGCTCTAAAGTAGTTGTTTTTTCTAACCATGCAGCTCTGAGTTACCTTTTGAAAAATACATATGCAAAGCCCAGGCTAATCTGGTGGTTTCTCCTTCTTCAATAATTTTATATTAAGATAAATGAAATGAAGGTGTCCAAAAACCTAGTGGTGTACCACATGAGTAGGATTACACACATATTAGAGGCTAACAACATGGACCAGGTACCTCTTTGAGACACTTTCCCTAATGAGAATATTTATTCCATCTCAGGTATGCATCCTTGGTATGTTGATTTAGTGATCTACCTTGTAGCATCCAAAATCCATGCAAATTTAAAGAAACACCATGTCCAAAAATTAAAGAGTGAGTCAAGATTTTATGTCTGGGAAAATCTATACCTCTGGCACATGTGTATTGGTCAAGTTATTAGGAGGTGTTTTCCTAACAATGATTTTGAGTAAATTATTCATTTTTTCCATACACTTTCATGTGGAGGACACTTTGGACCCCAACAGACAACTAGGAATGTTTTAGACTCTGGATTATATTGGCCTAGCTAATTACATGATGCTCATTTATTTTGTAAGTTGTTCTCTCGTTGCCGTCATACTCGGAATATTTCTAGGAGACACGAGATTCCCCAACAACCCTTTCTATTCTGTAAGATTTTTTATGTATGGGGAATTGATTTTATGACTCGTTTTCCAAGTTCTTTTGGTTTCTTGTATATTTTGGTTGTTGTTGATTATGTGAGTAAATTAATGGAGTTTAAGGCCATCCGGACTGATGAATCTCATGTTGTAGTGTACTTTGTGAAAGCACATATTTTTTGCATGTTTGGAGTACCAAAGGCCATCATTAGTGACAAAGGGACACACTTTTGTAATTGGAATTTAACATACCTACTTCAAAAGTATGGGGTGACACACAAAACATCAACACCATACCACCCCAAAAACAATATCCAGGCTGAGGTTTCAAATTGTTAGTTGAATTTTTTTTTGAGACAACTGTGCAGCTGAACAGGAAGGATTAGATAAAGTTATTGGATGATGCACTATGGGCTTATAGGATAGCATACAATACACCCATTGGTATGTCCTCATTTCAGATTGTTTTTGGGAAAGCGTTTCATCTCCCCGTTGAAGTTGAGGATCGGGCTTATTGGGCTACAAAGAAATGAAACATGGATTTTCCCCAAGATGGAATCCAAATAAAGATACAAATTCAAGAGCTTGAGGATATTTGATTGTCTTCATATGATAACTCAGGGATCAACAAGGAAATATCAAAAGCATCTCATGACAAAATGATCCAGAAAAGAGAATTTGAAGTTGGAGAGAAAGACTTTCTTTATAGTTCACGAACGAAGCTAGTTCCTAGTAAGTTGCGTTCCAGGTGGTTAGGTCCTTATGTTGTGACTAATGTTTTTCCTTATGGTGCGGCGGATATCACACAATAGGACACAAGAAGGAGTTTTACAGTCAATGAGAAATTTTTGAAGAAATACACTAAGGGACTTCCTACTGATGTGGTGGATTTCATCACACTGCATGACCCCATCATCACTTTAACATATCAGCTTGTTCCTAACCCTTTCACTTTTATATTATTTTTCCTATTTAAAAATTCTGCATTTAATGTACATATATCATCTCATGGGTTGACATAAAGGAAAATGCAATATTTTATGTGTGGGGGAGGTAACCTTTTAGTTTAGTAATTTAAATTGTTTTCCTATTTTTGAAGGATTTAAAAAAAATACATGTTTTTTAAATTTTGTGTTTTTATTTGTCAATTTTTTTTATGTTTTTTAAAATTTTCAGATGAAATGATTCTCATCATAATTTTTAAATCCATATCAATAAGTAAAAAAATTTATCCCATGAAACCAAGCTTAAATGAATACTGAAAATTATTTTGTTTCAAGTTAAATTCTTTTGTAAATTCATGGAAAGTACTCTGAAATTTGAATCCCATGCCACATCTCACTATATTTATATTTGAAATCACTTTCATGTGAGACTTATGAACCATTATTTTCATATTCTTTACATTTACATCACTTCTTGAGAGAACCAAACAATGATTGATTTAACCAGAATTTGATTTATTCCAGTCAAAACTTGAGGGTTTGAGGTACTTATGTTTTAAATGATTGAGGCATTGGTTTGGTTTTAAATCCCCTATTTCATAAGAATCCTTTTTTATAATGGCCTACCTTAAACATTTAGTCCTTTTAGCCCTTATAATCCATGAACAACCATTAGGTTAGCCACATTACAAGCCAATTTTCCCTATCCAACCAACTCTTGAAGTAAAATTGCATAATCTAGTTGAACATCAGTGTGGGGGAATCTGTCTTGTGTTGTGATACCACTTTTTGTGATACATTGTGTGGAAAATTAAATTCTTAATAAATGTGTTTTCTGCTGAAAAAAAAAATTATTCTGTTGAAAGTTGTGCCTTTTCTGGAGCTTTCATGATAAGGGAAGTTGTGGCTTTCTGGAGCTTCTAAAAAAAAGAAATTTGTGCCTATCTAGAGCTTTCACAAAAAACTATTTTCGTGAATATTGACATTTTTTATACTGAAATGATGAATGGTGTAAACTTTCCATGAATTTTCGTGATGATGGGGCTGAATTGATGACAAGGGGATTGATGAGGAGATTATATTTAAGTGAAAATTAGATTAATGAAATTTTTCTTTAAAAAGAGTCAATCCCTCCTCATTCATCCTCATAATGTTTCACATCTAAATCCTACCAACCAAAATCCATATAACAACCCTGAAAATTCCTCATGATAAACATATGTCTTTGACTCCCATTGGGTGGTGATGTAGTAATTTATCAATCCTATGGTGACCCTTGGGGTTTTGGTGTAAATTTCCATGAATCATATAGTTTTTTGGTAAAATATGTCTCCTCCTATTTTAGGAAAAGATAATAGTGTATAGGGATGAAGTTAATAACAACAATTGATAAAATGTTTAAGGTATCAACTTCATGAATTGAATATTGAGATAAAAAATAGTTTTGAATTCCTATAATAAAACAATGGATGATGTGGTGGGGATGGAAATATTTCAAATGGTTTATTGAATTTACGCTATCATAATAAAATCATAATTGGATAGGGGGTGCAATGGTGAATTTATAAGAATAATGAAGTGATAAGAAATGAGGAAATAATATTCATATATCTTGTGAAATTTAAAATAGTAAATGAAGAAATAAAATTAGTAGTAAGATTTTTTTTAATTATGTGTGAAGATATTTTGAGTATTTAAATCATACATTGAATATTATTGGGGGAAGAGGAAGAAGAACCTAATTTGTCATGTTTTAAGAAGCTCATGATTTTTATTATTTATTTATCTTAAAATGCTTCCTACTTTTTCTGTTTAACAAGAAGAAATTTATAGATATTTGGTTGGTTCGAGTAACTTGTAACAGTTTTAGGTTCATGAAATTGTAAGTAGCTACACTATAGAAATAAATGTATACTTGTGTGTGAGTGGGATAATACTACTGTTCATTGAGGTTGTAGACATTCTTAGGTGGGCCTTTTTAACAAACATGTTTTGTTCTAAATTAATATTCAATATTAATTTGGGTGATGGGATTATTTATCAATATGAATAAGGGAATGAAGTTTACTAAAAATGATTAAATCACTAATTCAACCTTCCCCCCTCTTAGTATTTACCATCACTTGTTCGACCATTTTGAAAAACTACTATATGGTATGATAGCATGTTGTCCCCTAAAATGTGTAAAGGCGATACATGGGGGACAAATTAAAGGATATGAAAGACATTATCACAATACATACACTCTAAATGAAAATAGAAAATATAGATGCACTTACCCAATTCATCCTTTGGAGAAGCATAGTGTTTGAAGTGGACCCTTGTGGTGAGGTTTAGTTTTGAGAGGTCATCGCTCCTAATCTTTTGTAGTTTTTTGGTTTCGAAAGGGATGATGTCTCTGGCTTGGGTATCCTCCCTAAATCTAAGTTCCTTATACGTTGTTCTAGAGTCATAAGAAGACTTTATTCAATAATAGTGAAATTCTCCTTGATTTATTGGTTGATGGATGTTCAATCTCACATGGTGGGTGATTGAGATTAACCAGGGGAGGGATCATACGCTTCTAGTAGTGTGGATAAATATATCGAGAATCCATCCTCACTTCTTGATGGATCATTTCTAAGAGCCATTAGTGACTTTTTAGGGTGATTCATTTATGTGGAAGAGTGCATGTTTCAACTGGAGGAATCCTTGGTATCTATGATATGTGTGGAAATAGACATTTCCCTCCTTCTTTCGGAAAGGATTTTCCTTAGTGTGAAAGAATCATTTGACTGAATCAAATCCCTTATATATACCCTTGCCTCCTAGGTTCTACCCCATTTGTCACTTACAAGGTCATTCATTGCCGGTTTGTAGAAATATGTGTTAGCGTATGATGGGTGATCATCATAAGGTGTCTAATAACATACATTTAGAGCACACTCTATCTGGTTGTCCTTCATTTTCCTAAGGTCATGTATTAAATATTTCGGATAAATCTTCCACAGATCCTCTGACTTCTCCCTCTCTAGGTAGACAAAGGTTGGGATGGGGTGAGTTCCCCATGTAAATTAGTGATAAAGAACTTTACATGGCCTTGGTGCCTTATAATATGTTGGGTTTCATTCCTATATCTATTAGGGATCTCTAAAAAAATGGATATCTTCTTCAATCAGTGAATGACAAGGCAGCGGTTGGAAGTACTCCTGTGATTCTATCTCCTCTTTGTGACCCACACCCTTCTGGTCTAAAGGATCTCTCCTTGACAATCTAAACAGTGTATTATCACATGGGTGGGAGATCATAGACATCTCAGATCATCCTTCAAGGAAAATCCCCTTAGATATGACTTTATTGCAGAGGCCCTCTCTCACCCTCCCGTTAGAAGGTATGTGCTCCAACTTACTGGATGTCAAGTCTAAATTTTCACTTCCAGTAATTCCCTACTTGTCTAGTGAGGATACAATTGGTGACCATGAGTTTCCAACTCCTTCCTTAGAACACCCTTCTCCACAACGCATTCCATCATGCACAAGATTCCAGACTAAACTCAACTATCAACAGTCAACTTCTTAGATAAAATGGGTTAAATATCTTAGGCCAAAATATGGGTGTTATCATTTTTAGTGATTTCTCTACTCATCTGTAATTCCCAAGGCCTTGGAGCCCAAGTGAAGATAGATTTCATTTCCAATGAGGTTCAGAATAATAGGATCTCTCTTTTAGTGGTTTTGGATCCAAAACAATTATTTTTTCCAAACATGGTGAGTATTCATGAAGAATAAGGATGGAGAATTTTTTTCATACAAACCCTATTGACCAACATATATGGATATTCTAGAACACAGTAATTTTGGTTGATTTGATTCAGGTGTCAGAGTAATAAATAAATACTAAAGAAATGACATGTGATCAAATATTGTTCTTTTCCTTATTTATGGAAGCTATGATTAATGGGTTTAGGAGGCCTTGTGGTCTGAGCATGAAGCATTTGACCTAGAGGATTTCCCATGGTTTGTTGAAGGATATTTCAACATCATCGTGTATCCATATGAGAAGAAAGGGAGAGGTGGTTTTCCATTAAATTAAAGCATGTAATTTTCACAGTTCACGGGTCATAGAGGTATTATGGTTATGGGTTGCACTAGAGATCATTACATATGGTGTAACAACCTAATAGAGGCCCTTCACACATGGTGTTGTCTTGAATGGTGTCTTGAAAATGTCCATGAAGTATCACCCTATTACACCACAAAGGTAACCCACGTGATTTTTTGTATTTTTTATCACTCTCCCATTTTGGTGTAACTATCCTCAAGGTATGATAGGAATGTTTGTTTTAGCTATGACCATATGCGGATCAACAAACCGCGTTATCATCAGGTAGTCGGTGACTCATAGAATAAGAAAATGAGGATCAGAGGATGGTCTATATTTCAAAACAAACTTAAGAAACTTAAAGGTAACCTCCATACCTGGATTAATAAGTATCCCCCTAGTTCGGATGATATTGATTAAATTAAGAGGGAGGATGAGAGACTGGAGTCTAGCCTAGAAACCTCCTGGAATAATTATCTATTTGGAGAGCTGGCGATCAATAAGATACTAATGACATATATGATTCTCAAGAAATAATGATTAACTAGTGAAATTTTAATAAAAAAATGGTTGCAAGAGGAAGATCTGAATACCATATATTTTCATGTGTGTATTAAAGAAAAATGGTGTAGAATCAGAACCAATATCTTGTTAGAGGATGAAACATGTACTGAAGACAGGGACATGATTTTGGGAATGACTGATTCTTTTAAGATCTTCTTGAAGGTCTGAACCCATATATTCTTGAAGGATGTCTGAGGGGAGATGAAGAGCTCATTGAGGTGGTCCCAAACATGTTCACCAATCAAGAAAATACTCCTCTATATGATTTCCCTAATGAAAATAAAATCCAATAGGAAATCTTGAGTCTTAACCCAAAGATAACACTGGGGCCCGATGGTTCTCTAGGATCTTTTTATAGGGTATCATATGATCTTATAAGTAATGATCTAGTGGAGGCCGTATATGTTTTTGTGAGTAGGTAGTATCCTGTGAGTTTCATATTCTACCACATTGTTACTTTTTCATAAAATCAAGGATCCATCTTTTATCCAACATTATCGACCAGTATATGAAATTTCCCATATAAGGTGCTAGCATGATTCATCAATATAATATTATCTATCTTCCTTCCCCAATGAATATTTGATAAGAATTGTGGATTCATGAAATGTATTTCTATTCAAGGGGTCTTTGCTTTGGATTAGAAAGTGTCCAGGGATCATAATCTCTAGGTCCATGGTTTAAACATGGATATAGAGCTATACATGGATAAGTTATATGATATAATCAAGTGGAGCTTGATTATCAAGGTGTTGAAAGGTTTGGGTCTCTCTCCTTGGGCCTATGACTTAATTTTTAGGTGTTTCATCTCCTCATGGATTTTTGTTAACTTAAGGGGAAAAAATTAGGGCTTCGTCAATTCTTTTCATGGGATGATATAAGGTGTTCCAATATCCCTAAGTATCTTCATTATCTCCCAAGATGTGTTTAGCTGGATTATCAAAAGGAACATTGAGAAGGGTAATATACTACCTTGTCGGTGTATGAAAGAAACCTATTTCACATCCCATGTTATTTTGTCAGATGATACACTCATTTTAATGAATGCTTGAAGGGGATCTATTTGTTGTGTCAATAAGGTCATTGTGGACTGTTGTAATTGGAGCGAAAAAATCAACAACCGAGTCAAAAGAAACATTAACATCTCAAATAGATGCTCAGAAAGGAGGATCACTATCCTGGATAGTAGTCTGGATATGAAGATAGGGATCCTTTCCAAGGAATACATGGGTTCTCCAATATCTTCATGAAGGGTGCACATACACCATTTTGACTATATTGTTGTAAGGATCACATGTCATGTGTTGAACTAGAAAATCTATTTTTATCATTTAGAGAAAGGATAACCTTGGTTAATAGTGTTCTTGCATCCATCCTAATCCATGATCTCACAAACATCTAGGTCCTGATAGGAGTGATATTAAAATTTTACATCATCCTAGACTTTATTTATATGGGATGCCCACTTTGAGGGAAAACGATAATATGATTCCAAGGAAAAGATGGCCAAACCCATCCCGGAGGGTGGTATTAATGTGAGAAGTTTATTTCTAACCTTTAAATGCATGCATGCAAAGATAGAATGGAAGCTTACTAAAGAGAAAACTCTCTGGGGTGGATTTATAGAGACTAAAATCCAAGGGAATATGAGAATGAAATTTTGGATCTACTCCTTATGGCCAATGATTCTTCCCCGCCTTGGACCCTTTAATCACACACAAGATGGATCATCTGAAGAGGGAAAATTTTCTTCTGGCACCACAACTAGAAAGGCACTAAACTTGGTTTTCCAAGATTCCCCGTTCTAGACATTTCCTTTTGACAGGAAATCATGCATCTGACTTTTATCATATCCATATTAGATGAAAACAATAGGGAGTGGTTTGAAATTATTATTATTCACAATGAACTAGATAATCCTATCTTGACTACATCTAGTTTAGGTGGTTTTTCTATGAAGGAATATCTCTGTAGGATGGTCGATAACAATTATGGTGACATTCAGGGTGAAATATCATGGAAGAAATTGATCTATGTTAATTATAACTTTCATTTTTAGAGAATCCAGAATAGTGAAATATGTACAAATGAAAATGCTAAAGGAATGGTAACTTACATGAAATCCAGGTGCCAATACTGTAAGGAGAGTTAGGAGAAGATCTCAGACCACTTCTTCTTTAAAGGTTAATGGGTGTGTGTTGTATAGATCTTCTTCGGAGACTTATCTTGTCTTTAACTCTAAAAGTTATCATATCCCCCATTTCTGGTGTGCTGGTTCCATGGTGTAGGTGATAACGGCCCTGAGAAATAGGCATGTGCTATGGTGATGGTCGTAGGGTGATGGTGCATCTAGAAATCACATAATATGGCTTTCTATGAAGAGATCCACTAAAGGATGACTCTGATCTCCTGAACCAAGAAACTTTTACTTTATTTGGCCCAAATCATCAAGAATTGGCTAGATTCACCCACCCTCCCACTGATCCTAATGGACAACTTACATGGTCCTCCCACTCTCAGAGATATGATGGGTCATTGTGTTCAATGAAACTTCCCTCTATCCAAACCCAAAATTAATACTGATGGTTCATGTGGCATGAGAACTATGAGAGGAGGTGGAGTGGTTCATGACACCAAGGGTTTAGTCCTCCTTGCATTTTCATCCAATTTTGGAGGTGTTTGCTCACTTCAAGTTGAAGAAATAACAATGCCTACTGGCCTCTAACTCTGTAAACAGATTCACATTGATCTTAGAGTAGTGTAAATAGACTCAATAATTATTTCTAATATACTACAATGTAAAGGTACCATTCCTTGGTCAATCTCTTATGTCATTATAATATTTATTAGTTTTTTAAGAAAAAATATGTAGATACTATTAATAAAACATAATTTTATTGAATATTTTATTGATAATAAATTATATAATTTCCTCACATTATGGTAACTATATTCATTTATAGAATATTTTGGATATGATCATTCACTTGAAAATTTGATAAAAATTCTAGTTTTACCCTTTAAAATTTACTTTAGTATTTCAAGCATATATAATTTTATATGAATTATTTGAACTTAATATTTTTTAAAAAAAATTCCTCACTAAATTTTCTATAACTTTCATTTAGGAAATTGGAGCTAAATCATGCATTTGGTTGGTGCAAATTGGCCATGAAGTCAAAGATGGGATAGACTCTCCAGATCGAATATTGGTTCTGTATTTCGTTCATAACCTCTTTATCCATTATTGGATTAGTCCAAAATGTCGAGAGGCACTCTAGGAATCATTTTCTCAAAAATAATCCTACTGAAAGGAGAGCTGTTTCATGCGTTTTTGTGGTCAAATGGGCGGTGCAAGTTGGCATAAAATATTTGGCCGAGATTCCCCATTCACACTTGAAACCACTTTGAACCTAGACTCCCCTCCTCTCTATAAATTGGTGTTTTCTCATTTTAAGGGGGTGTGACATTAATTGGGAAGTAAGGGAAGAGTATGAGTGTATCCACTTTAATTCTCCAACCATTTCAATAAGGGTAGCTTTTGAATCAAGGATCCCTTCAACAAAGCCTTATTCTTCTTCTTTATGTTGTAATACTTTTGTTTGTGTAGTAAACTCCTTAGTTATTCTTTAATTTCTTCTGTTTTCCTCTATTTTTTTCATTTATCTTCAACATTATTCTTCCTATTTGTGCATTAATTAAATATTAGAAATTATATTGGGTTATAACCTTTCTAAACTCTTGCAAAAGAATAACATTTCTACGATGACTACACCACCCATGGAAGCGTTGTTCTTTTTAGTAATCAACCTACCTCTAACCTTATTCATTAATTTATTTTGAATCAATGAGATACTATAATTCAGTTAATATTATCTATGAATATATTTTTAAATTATAAGAAACTGAGTAAGCAATTGAATAATTGACACAAAAACACGTGAGGTCATGAATTTGTGTAAATCGTGAGAGCTCAAACTTAATTGGTAAAACAAGATCACATGGGATATATATGTAGAGTTAAAATATCATCCTTAAGATAAATTCATTCTCATTTTCTAGAATGGACATGTGCCTTAATTTACCACTAACCATAAGCTATATTTAGAACATTAATCAAAGCAGGGTGTCGCGATTGCATGTTTCAAAGCTAGCCTACGGTTTAATTAATTTCATCTTGGTGGTTAAGTTAATTCTCATAGGTTTTAGGTGTTAGCAGATTAAGGGGTAATAATAAAGTGGATATTGATTTAAATGATAATGATAAATAATTGAATGAATAGGTAGGGTTAGATTGATTATGAATTTTAAATATTTCCTAAAAATCATATTCTTGTTGTGTCATTTTAATCCAACATCATTTCAAAAGTAAAAACATAAAAAATACAATCTTCTTCCAGAAAACTTATTTTAAATTTATAAATTATATAAAACACCCATACTTTTAATTAGTGTTCTTGTTTCCTTTTATTTTATTTTCAAAAAACCTTTAATATATTGTTAAATTTACTTCCTCTTTTGAGAGACGACCTTGGTCAGCCACTCTACTGTACCTAAGTACTCAACAATCACTAATCATTTGAGGGATCCTATGACAGCACCTTTCAAATACATACCAAGAATGGGTGTAACAAGGTTATTGTCCAGGTATCCTCTATTGCGGTTCAAGGGACTAGTGTTACCTAATTTACTGGCATGGACTCTCTGACCCTGAGGGGAAGAATCTTGTGAGAGGGGATTACCTCAGGCTTAATTTTTTCATTACTTCATATTATTTTTTAATTCTATTATACAAGCACTATTTTACTCTTTTATTTTTAATAAATACAATTTTGATGTTGTTTTCCTTCATATACCGAGTATAAAAAATATAAAACATATACAGTTTTCTTATACCAAGTATAAGAAATATTAAATAACTAAATATACATTTTGCATTGGGAATAAGAATATAATTTTTTTTATTAAATGAAAAAATAGATAGGGGTAAAAGGGAATAAGAAAAAATAAATTCACCTACAATAAGCAAACTACTATGTTGTAGAAATTTGTGGAATAAATGCCAAATTAGACTTAATGTTTCACAGTTTGGGAAGATTGTATCTGTGAAGAAGGGAAATGAGAGGAAATAATGAAGAGATATAAAATTGGTGTCTATCTTGGGATTTCAATATAATGGATCATTATATATAAATCCACCAACTATAGGTGAAATAATTTTATTCCATTTCATTGAAAGGGAAAGAAGAATTGTGCTTACCTACAAGAATAGTTGTGTCGCAATAATAGGGATCCAAAAAGTTTATTCCCTTGGCCGAAAGGGTTCACCCATAAGATTAGAGAGCAGGTATCATTCCTTTGATAGATGTTAAAAGGTTGGGTTTTATATTAATGATCCAATTTCATGAGATTAGGGAGAAAGGGAGAAGTTACAATTCATTTTCATGAGTTGATGTCATGATAGTAGGGACCTGATCGGGTTCTTTATGAGAGAATGAGGTAGGGAAGGGTAGTTAGATCATGAGGACAAGGGTAGATCTATCATAAAGAAGGGATTAACCATCCTATAGTTGTTTTGTGGAGGATGGTGGGAATCAATCGTGAGTACTATCTGAGAGATATCTACGGAGTATGGGGAGCTTGACCGTGAGGGCTGAATAGGAGAGATCTACAAAGGATCGGGGGGAGCTTGATCAAAAAATGGGGAGGGGTCCTCAATCAGGAATATCCATCAATGTAGATATGGTGTATTTATTTGAAATTATAATGTGTGAGATTTTTTTTAGAGGTATTCAAGACAATGCAGTAATAATAAGAACATTTCACATTCAATTAAGAACAATAGAGTCAATGAGGATAAACTCACATCATTCGAGTGATAAAAATCGATTAAGAAGTGTGTAGAGGGATGTATCGTTGTTTTTGGGTTTTTTATTGTTTTAGATGTGGTAAAAAAATGACAAAAAATCAAGTGATTTTTAGGGTACAATCTGCATATGATATTAAAAGACCAAATTATTTAATTGATTTTTCCATGGAAACTTCTGAGGGATAAAAAGTATCTTGATGGGGAATTTGTGATTACCCATGGATTTTTAGTGTTAGTAAAATGGGAGGTGGTCATAGTTTCTCTATCCTTGTGGATGGGTCATTAACAATTTAGTCTTCAAGATTATACAAGGATATTTTAGAAATATTTTATAGGATTGTATGGGTGTTTTAGAGTTGGTTTTGGTTGAGAAAAACAAAATAATAGGTTTTTGTAGTTGGTGGAGGGAACCAAGTTTGTTGGAAGGAAACAAGAGGCCACCAAAATAAGAATTCTAGTCCACTGGTGTTCTAGTTTGATGTATAGGGTTACACAACTATCTTTTACAAAACAAATATTAGCGGAAAACACCAATGTTCAAGTGGAAGTTTGTGTAGTTTTTTAAATTGGTGAAAAATAGAATTTCTTGGATTTGTTAGAACCCCGCTTTGGGTTCTATCTTCCTGGCTAGTTCTCAATGTCATGGATTCTAAATCCCCCAACCCCTCATCCTTCCATGGATGGATGATATATATGAATGTGTTCTAGATTTTGTATATATTGGGGTTCTGTTTCCATATGAGGGATCATGTTAGTGGGATAGATACCTAATGTGATAACATATTCACCATAGAGATGACATGTATTATTATATGAGGTTTATAATTATTGTTTATTCATTTAAATTATTTTAATTAGAGAGATGGACCATTCACCTTCTGTGTTGTACTATTGGTAGAATGTAAAATGAAAAGAAAAAAATAATTGGTATCCACCATTGAAAGTTACATAAATATAAAAATAGAAGTATAAGATTTATAACCAAGTCATAGGAAATAAATTCTCATAATAATAAAAATTAAAATAATAATGTTTTCCAATTAATAGAAAATGATAAACAACAAGGAATTTCATTCACTAACTTTCATGGAAATGGTGAATATGAAATGAATCTAACATGAAAATAACATGAATCTACACATAAGAATATTATTTAACCACCTTTATATATTAAACTATCATCACATTATTCTATAATATAATATTTTTTCATAGGAATAGTATATGGAAAATGGATAATCAATGAAAATAATGTTAAACCAAAAATAATTTAACCCTAGAATGTAGACTCTATTAACACATAACACATATAAAAAATATTTAAACGGTTATAAATTTATAATAAACTATACAAAAATTAATATTTTATAATGGTCATTAAAAAATATATCCATGTCCATTAAATAAATCAATCCCCAATAATTATTCAAGAATAAAATAAAACTTCATTTTCTTACAAAATCCTTATTCAAATTTGAATTACATGTACCACTTTCATGTGTCCTTGTAAATGAAAAAACAATGTCAAAAATAATTAATCATGAGATCTCAAAAATAAAATTACATTTCATGGAAAATAAACACTATAATATGGATTAGTGTAAATAATGGATATTAAAAAGAAATAGAAAAGTGTCAAAATTCATGAAATAGTTTTGGTTCTTTGAATGTTCTACTAGGTCATTATACTCAACCATATATGTTCCCACTCAAGAAGATATCATATGTTGTTTAATTAAATCTATTTTTCATATGCATTACATAATTTATATGTTTCTATAATTAAATAGTTATAGGTCTTGAATTATGGGTTTCCTATTGGGGAGATTTTATTTATCATTGGAATATTTTGGTGATTAATCTGTGTATATATGACTTATCCAAATTTTTATTTGGTATATATTGTTTAGGTAATTTTTTATATTTTGATAAAAATAGTCTCTAAAAGGGTGGGTACTCCCATGGATTTAGTCACCAATCATTGATATTCTAGGGAACATGCATGAGGTTAGTTATAGTCGGGTATGGGTATTGATCATTACATTTCATGGTTCATTAAAACATCATTATCAAAATATAATGATTTATTTATTAAAGTATTTAATCCGACTACAAAATTATTTTAGTTACTCTACCCATTTACTACATTCTTGATTAAAGAATTAATGTTTGATTAGTATGAATTGGTAAACTCATAATTCCAAGTCATTTTATCATCCTTAATTTAAAAGGTGATAAAAATAATAATAATTATTTAATGTTTACTCTCAGACCCAACAGATATTAATATTAAAGTTTTTTATGTTATGATTTTTTTCATGTTTATGGTTTACTATAGAAAATATTAATGTTTTTAGGTAAATTAATGTACTCATTTGATTGTGGATTGTTTAAATGTGAATTTACTTTATGAATTCAATATCAATTCAAATGCTTAAATATAAAATTGAATTGTTTCTCTTTTTATAGTCTATTATTTATCCCAATACATGAGAAATGATTTTAATTTCTAGTTCCAATGGTTTATAGGACATGGATAAGAAAGAAGAGAATATTCATCTACCCTTTTCATGATGAACAAGACAATATTAGAGGAGTGTATAGGAATGAATAAAATTCCACTAGTATTATGAAATATAGACCAACCTCAGGTTTAAAAATAATGTTAATATGACTACTATTCCTCCATCTCAGCCTTCCCCCGCCTTCAAAACAAAAAAAATAACATATAAATATTTCATCAATGAACCTCTGGTAGTTCATTAGTTTTATAAATTTCCTTAAACATCACATTCATTAATTCTTTTTGGAAGATAAAAGGAGAAAATCCACCATGAACCTCCATACATCATTTTATGAAAGTATCATGATGGGAGGGATCACTAACCTTATCTATTTGACTGTCACATAATATTTTTTGAATTTTAACCTTCTTCTCAACATTAATGTTTTTTATTTGAAGATATAAAATAATAAATGTCAATAAAAACCCAAAATCTCACTATTGAGCCCATTATAGATAGAAATAAAAAATATATGTTGAAAACAAAACTAAAAATCCTAAACAATGCACCAGTACCAAAACAAAAGAGATGCACTACATCTAATCATTTATTTGAACACGTATGATGTGTATATTTTAATAAAGTCCAAATAAAGAATTAGGGTCTAATTTAATAAAAAAAGAAATAAATTTGGGAAATAAATTTTTTAAAAAAAAATAAGAAAAATAATTTTAGTTTCTTGATACTTGTAAATAATCGAAGGACTTAAAAACATGAATAAAATATGAAAAAAATGAAATAGAACTTATGACTAATTAGAAGATTGTTCAAAAAAAAATTATGACACTACAACAAAAGAACATGGATAAAGGAAGAAGACTGACTATGGGGAGCGTGAAGAGTATAATTAACACAAAGGTTAGGGGTCAGCTCACTTGGGTCCTGCTCATGGAAATTCTCAGTTGTATCACTCATGTGAGGTACACTCTTGGAATTAAGATGGTTCAGTCGATGAACTGAATGGAGGAGGAATGCCTGAAGAAGGGTATGGAGGAGGGGATGAATGTGTGAGGGATGGAGGAATTGTGAATGGAGAAGCTGGTGAGGGATGGAGGAACCGGGATTGGAGAATCTGCAAATGGAGGAACCACTAATGTAGAATCCATGAATAGAGGAACCATGAATGGAGAATTCAGTGAGGGATGAAGGAACTGTGGAGGAGAATCCTATGTCGATTAGATCAGGGAGAATTAAATCAGTCGATGATCGGCATAGGGGAAGGTTTTCAAGGGATAGAGAGACTGTGTGAGTGGGAGAGGAAATCCCTAAGGGTGGATAAAAATTGAGTTTTTCCTGTTTCAATGAGGGATAACATTCCTATTGATATATCTAATATAAATCCATGGTTTTGAAATAACCATGTCTATATCTTAACTTATAGCCACAAACCAATTAAAACATGGCTATAGACCCATCCCTATAAGTCATTTTTCTAGTATTGAAATCCATGATCTACAACGGGTTCTAATTGAGACCCTGAAATGAGGTATCTATGCATTGGAAAACCATACAAAATTAAATAAGAAATTATAAAATAATAACATACAAATATTACATATTAAAAGTAAATTATAATAAAAAAAATTTCTAAACATTTTTTCACATATATGAAATAATTTTTTATACAAAGGTTTTATGAACCCAAACATGTAAAAAAATCTAAAATAAAGTAGTTGTATTGAGAGGATGATACACCACACTACCCAAACTAGTCCATCAAACTCAGGTGACAAACCCCAAAACCATCGTGTGACTCTCAAGTCACTACCATGAACTCAACAACACCTACTTACCAAAAGAGAGTGGTAGTAACCCAACCTTCAAGCCATAACACACCATTAGTCTATTACATTCCTCTTATAATGAATCCATTTCCTTTAGTTTAAAATTAATAGGAAAATAAGTTTTCATTTACTTTATAAAAATATAAATAAAACCAACATTAATTTATATTATTTCTTAAAACACACCATTCATAAGACATACCTCAAATAGTACATACCAAGTTAATGTAATTTCTAAAAAATCTCACGACTACTTTTTTAGAAAACCATTCATTTGAAATGGAAACAAGTTAAACCTTCAGGTTTTATTTAAATCATCCCTTTTGAAAATAAACCATCACATGGTTCAAAATTATTTAAAAAATGTTTCAAAATGAATTATATTTAAATCAACTTCCCTATTTTCCCCTATTTAAAAAATTAACACTCATACACATAAAATTTGAGTAAATAACAAAAAATAATAATAAATAAAAATCCCTAGATAGTCATAAAAAATGAAAATAATCACAAAATTCAAGCCTTACAATAATAATTATCAATCAAAAATATCTAATACATCAAAGTAGGCTCAAACAAGGGATAAGTGATTTGTATTGCAATAAACCACAAAGATGAATAACATAAGATACATATCATGAGTCGACACCATAGGGACTAATGGGACATGTATTGGAAATGAAAAATAGAAACCAAATACCATAAGGTTAAATATCACACAATCTGTCACCAAAATTCCTCTCTATAGCCTCATTATTGACACCCCTATCTAAGTCATAACATTTAAATGGGGGATATTAAAAATTTCAAGCATCTAAACTAGTATATCCAATATCTCTCTACTCCACACATAGAATCCTAGGGTTCTTCGTGTGATAACTAATAGAGGTATACCACCATTAAGAAAATGTAAATCGAATAAAAATCACATTTCCCAAAGGAAAAAAGAAACCAAATAATCAAATATTTTCCACCTCTTATACACCCCTTTAATACCAAGCCCCTAACACAAACCATATAAACATGAATCACAATTTATATAACTATTATCACATGTAAACAAATATAAAAAATGGGAAAAACTGGGGCTCATGTAGTCTGAAAACACCAATAAATGAAATATATCTTTCACATAAGATAATAAATAGTCATTTACTTTAGAAATCAAGAATCACATATTTGGTAATCCTTTTTCTAAATCACCCATAAAAACACGGTAATTTCTAGAAAACCCATAATAACCACAAAATCATCAATATGTCTGATTTACAAAAGGCTTCACTAAATATAATCAAACCAAGGGGATAAACACACTTATTTTAATAAAGAAAACCCCTTTCAAAACATGGGAAGATCCATTTAAAAAAAATAAATCCCTTTAAAAAAGGATTGATCCATATTATAAATCATGATTGGCCTAAACAATCATGACCAAACATTTTTCTTGAATAATACCACCAATGGAAATCTATCAGAAATATAGAATTCATAAAAAAACATTTGAAATGCATGTTTTACTTAACTAAGAAATAAACCTTTTTCTAAAATGAATTAAACCACACAAGCTAGGAAAACCATTAATAAATCCAAAGTATATACCATATAAATCATTAATTCAATTCAAAAAAACTTTTAAATCATCATGTATTAAAGGAACTATTTAATAAAAGGTAATGGAATAGAAACACATACCTAAAGAGATGAAACCATATCAACTTTAATGAAAACACACCTGAAAAGGTCTCCTAAGATGTCACACAATATTTAAAAACTAAAAACCCCACTTTAAAAAACCCTATACCTCAAAATTGATCAACCATGGTCACTGGGGTTAAATGAGATCAGATAAATAACAAGAAAACAAGTAGAGAAGGGAGGAGAATCCCTAACAACTTGATATGAGTAAAAGACCACCAAGAAATATCTAAGAATATTCCTTGGGGAGGCATGGAAGGGGGGAGAATCCCTTGAGAGGAACATGGGTTAGAGGAGTCCAAGCTGGTAAGCTTTTAAAATAATTCCTAATTAAAAAAATAACTCAAATTAAAAAAATACCCAAACTCGAGTAAGTCCCAGAGATTACTGAACCATGTGGTGATTTTTCGGTCACCACTATCCAAAACAACCAAGGTCACATGGTTTCCACTACACATTATCCAAACCATGAGGCCCTAAAAAGTTTCAAAAACATAAAAATTTCACCTCGAGACACCCTGAACTCAAGGGATAAATTATCCATATAAACATGAAAAGGAAAATATAAAATTTTAGATTCTGAAAAATTATCTCAATTATCTGACATCATTTCATCCAATTATGATAATTGAAGAATGAATAAATTAAGACTCGCCACACTGGGGTGGTTTTCATGAATCCATTTTGTCCAATGTTGTAGGTCGATGTTGAGAAGAAAATTTTGATTACCAAGTCATTGGGTTTTTTATAGCTATTTCATAGAAAATATCAAAGTATATGTTGAAGAAAAAAATGAACGTTGTAACTTCACCATTCCATGATGAATTATAAGATGTAAATCAATTTAATTGACCATGTTGTTTCACTTAGTTTAGTCTACTCTTAGAATCTATAGTGACTAGTGAATAATTGAAGAAGAAATTAAACCACTCCAAGGAAAATAGATTACTAAAATGTTTTAGTTTATTGGTGATCTATATATGCAGATATTGAAGAAAATATAAATTCAAAATGGATAATGTGAAAGGGTGTATTATGTTTTGATTTGAGGGAACATCTTCTCATAAATTTAAGATAAATAAGAATAGAAATCTATATGTACACCAATGGTGTACATGTAGGGAGTGGGTATATAACTCAATAAGATACCTAGATGGATCCTAGGAAATCCCACTCAAATACAATAGACAATAGGACAGTTTTTAAATGTGAAGCAAAGAAAAACTTATTATTTTTTATGTTCAAATATTTATAAATAAAAGGAAAGACTTACTTTGAAAACAACTTTTATAACTATAATTAATTAAAACCCTATTTAATACTACATGATGAAAATAATAAGACATATACACGCTATTTTAAAATAAATCATGGAAAAAAATCTACCACAATAGTCATCATTGGTTACTATGCATGGGGTAACAAGTACATAAGTTCAGTAAACCACTCTACTAGTAAAAATGTATTCCTACCCATTCACCCAAATCTCATGATCTAGACATGATTTAGGGCTCCCACCTTGAGTTCACACCCTTGGAAAAATAATTATAGAGTTTATATATAAGGTTACCTCTATCCCTAAGAGGTTTCTAGGGATTGATTAATGATTAATCAAAGTATTGTAAATGTTAAGAAACCATAAAAACCAATAGCACTATACCTATAAAACAGAAATTGGAAAAACAATAACAAGAGAATTCATACTTTACACTGAAGTATGTTTTTATCCTTTAATTTATATATTTCATTATAAAGATCAATAAGGAATAATTATAATGATAATTCCTCTTAGATTTATTTATGGTTTGAACTGAATCATCCAAACATTTTGGGTAGGAGCTTTTAAACCACCATGATATGTTAGTATCTTATAGTACAATGTAGGATAGAAGAAATAAGATTCAAGAGGGAAAGAGTATTGGCTAGAGACATGTTATAGGATTGATCACATTGCACATGTACAATTATCCTTTATATATAATATATGGATGCTCCCCAAGCCCATCCATTTACTCATATTTTTCATAAACATTTTATTAATGACATAGGTTACACCTTTGGAAACTATTGATAATAAACTCTCCCATTAGTTTTATCTTATGAAATTAATAAATAAATAATATCCTACATGTATGATATTTATTTTTTAACTCATAAACATTCCACTTACTTTGTCGAATCATAGTAGTTCAAAATGAATCATACCACACAATTAATAGAATTGTGATTCACCCTAAATATAATCTAACTAGCCCATGCTTTGTGTATACAATATTCTTATATCATAAAATATGATATACCATAATCCATATAATGAGACTTATTCCTTTAATATTATATAATCTATGACATACTATATCATACCTTACAATATTACATGGATTTATGAAACATTTCTTTCAATCTACCACTATCACTAAAGTCAAATAGACTTTTGTGTCATTTAACCTTTTATTGTATCATATTGGATAACTTCTGAAACCATATCCAAAAACATATTTAGGATCTCTTTTAAAAATATTTTTGGTTATCTATCAAAAACTTCACTATGTATCACATCATATGTAATACATTGAAAATACCCATCCAAGTATCCATTTGGATAAAATCTAATATAGTTATCGAGAAACTCCCTGTTTCAAAATCAATCCTCATTTGTTCAACAAAAATGTGAGACCCCATAAGCCTTTATAGAATTCAATACAAAAAATAATATAGGATCTATAAATATTAGTAAAGATCATCTTTTAGAAAATAATAATGGATACTCAAGTTGTAATGGAATATAACATGATCTCTAAATAAAATTATATATCTATACATTTTTTCAACTGCTACATCATATGCATCCTTACATTTTCATAAAATACCTTTGCCCAGTATATCATCCCCATATATTATGACCACCACTAAGACCATTTTTTTATTTTTTATTAAACCACTTTTAGGTTGATTGGTGACCTTATAAAATACCGCAAAAATAAAAAAACACCAAAAAAGAAACATACATTCAAAATTCAATAAAATACCCATATCCCTTAAAATTCAAATTTAAAAAATTAAAAACATGTCAATGCCTCAGACCATAAGCAAACTCATGTTTTTAACCTTGATATTGAATTCACCATCAACTACAATAACCATAGTGGAAATAATACCGTAGATTTCTAGACAATCGAATCCATTATAAAAAACATATACCTCATAGTCAAACTTATTATCACCAGTTGTTGTAAATCTACTATCATCACCACTATAATACACTAAAAATGATGAAAAAAATTTCAACATCACAATATAGACAAAAATAAAAAGGGAACATCAAATAAGAATCCACATAATGAAACTTTCTTCACCAGATAACCAAATATGAACATGAGAAACAACAATCTAGATCAAATCAACAAAAAAAACTATATAAAATATCTATATGACCTTCAAACCCAACTTCAACATATAAATTAAAGGGGAGAATAATATCTGACACAACATTAAAAAGGAATAACCTTGGAAAACCTGAATAAAACAAACCATTGAAGCTAACTTCCACACTCTATTACCAAAATACATAGTTTATAAATCATCTGATACTCACTAAACAAGGGAAATAGTTCAGTGCCGCTTTAGATAGGAATGACCACCACCAAGTCCTCAAGTGACCCTTGTGTATAACCTTGTAGAAAATACAATATGATAGCTACCATCATGGTATTTCCATTAAATTTGGAAGGAAAATAGGGAAAGTGTTGACAAATTATTCAAAAAAGCTAATTAGACTTATAAAGAATGATGAAATGAATCTCAAATATATTAATTAAGATAAAGAGGTGGGGTGGGTACCCAATTAGACACCAAATTTTCAAGATGAAGAAAATAGAAGCATCGTTATCAGAAATGTATGAAGAAAAACTAAGAGGTCAAGAGTGGTCGCACCGTCACCAGGGCTATAAAACCAAAAATAAAGAGAAACATGATTGATATATCCATCTAGGTGAAAAAGATCTATGATTTAAATTAAATATACTCGTATATTCCCAAATATCTGAGTATAGGCTGACTAATTTGATGAATACATCACATTTCATTCATCTAGAAAATGTGAACATCACATGTCCCGTATCTAGGTAGATAATAATATATATATACCTTCTAAGAATAACCATATATTTCTTCAGTATATCTCAATCAAGGTACTATATTTCATAAAAATAGTATGAGAATAAATCCCATCTTGAATAATTTCTAACTGATGATATGATTAGCAACATACCCAACCACCCCTTGATTAGATAAGAATTAAGGATTGTGTAAGAAAGGTATCAAAGTGTTATGGTTATCATACTAGGTATCTCACCAACCTCAGTTATTGGGGACTTTAAATATGAACCATTTACCCCAAGTATGTCAATTATAAATTTTATAACACTCAATGTGGTATAATTTATAGTTTATCCATCACAAAGAAAAAATTATAACTCATTGTAATATTCCATATCCTAGTGGAGGAAACAAGCTTATGATAACATTTAAATTTAATTATAAACTATAATAATCCATTATGAAAATCTGTTATGTACAACTCAAATTTATTATTTGAGAGGCGAAATATCATTTCACATCATTAAATGAATATCAATATTTATATATACATATATGAAACAAATGTGAATGAATGATAAAGAAGATATTTCCTTTTATATTATATGATACATTTTATATCATTAAAATCATTAAAAAATATTTAAAAAATACATACATAAGTATATTTACAACATACCATATATGATATACTACCATATCACCCTTATTTAAACTCCACCTTCAGGGATTTTGTTAAACTCATAACATCTCTATATAATTTCTTCCACATTACTATGTGAAAATTTGATGAAACACTCCCTATAAACACTTTATTGAGTAAAATATATGAATTAATCTAGTATAAAAAATGGTGATACTTATGAATTATATTTATAATGTTCAAGTCATTAAAAATATTCAAACTTATTAAATTCAAAACATAAACTTTTATGACATTAATAACTTTTGTTTTTTATATAGAACTATTTATAAGTTCATTATCATCATTCTTAAAACACTTTACCAAAAAAATACATTGAATATTCTAGTATCGAATGTAATTCTTTAAAATGTATATTTTCCAATATAACCTAAAATCCTATGAGATAAAAAGTGATATTCAGTTTTTTATGATAACTAAATATAACACTTTTTGTTTTTTGTTTACCATAAAACCCTAAAATATTTTAAGATATGAAGTTAAATTAATACAGAAATTTTACTAGCATAATATAAATTTTTTTACAATAATCTTTAAGACTAAACATACTCCCAATAACTTCATAGAAACTATATTTCATTTCTAATATCATACTAAGAAACAAAAACTCTTTTGTATTTAAAAAATATTATTTATTTCTTCATAGTATGGATATTTAAAAAATAAACTACTATAGTCACATCATATATTATATTCTTTATAATTATATCATTTTTCTTAAAATTAATATTATTCTTTAAAATAATCCACTGATGGGGGTGAAATCTTAATTACTCATATTATAAAAAACAACTAGATAAAAACTTTTATCCTGAATAAAAAATATTAATTCTTATCTCATTTTCATTCATGTTATAGAGTTATATTATTCACAATAATATTTATAAAAAACTACCTTATTTTATTAATAACAAAAACTAAAAATGTCTTTTTATATAAGAAGTAAAAGTGATGAAAATAGAAAAAACATTATTCTAATCCAATTGTGCATTGATTAATCCACTACATACAATACCATGATGTATAAACCCCTTAATTCACCTGTCAAATTCATTCTTTAAACACTCGTATTTAATATTCACTATTTATTAACTCATGTTTTTCTACAATAGCTGTGAAACATACCATTGGTGACATATACACTAAAGAATAGAGTAATTTGGTTCTATAACAATAATAAATAAGGTGGATTCTCCATAAGTATTCTTATGAACCATTAAGTATTATAGACAATTATATTTACAATAAAAAATATATTCATAATAAAAGAATTTCCCTTCATTCCCTTTCTTTGGTTTAGTTGTTATTATGGACTCTCCAATATGTCCCTTTTTATACTTTTACCTAGAAAATTTTCCATTTTACTTATAAACTATCATGATGGAACTTAATAATAGACCTAATATTTCATGATCATAAATACTCAAAAAAATTGAGGATACCAGGTAAACATTTGTTTTACTTAATCTTATTATGGTTCATAATTAACTACCATAACTTTTCTAGTAGTGATTATAGACTAAATTTTATAACTAGGTCAAGACTAAGATGTGAAACCAGTCTTTGAAAGTCATTGATGTAACCCATCATATTTAGTGCATGATTTGATATTTATTTTCCATAAACTAATTTGAAATAAAACAGAACCTCTGATACCCTATACCTCTCATTCATTGCTTATTTCTGATAGAGTCATTTCTTGGTTTTCTAACATTTTTTAAGGATCCATGTTCTCATGTTGCTTTTGTAACTTAGGTTGCATGATCAGGGGAATGAGTGCAGATGATTATATGGAATCCTTCATATTATTTTCATAGGTATCTATATTCTTTTATTGAATAAATTCACTAGTAGGTCTCTTATAAATGGATTTCTCCAACACATAGAATTTTCCTTTTTTTAATAACTATTCATATTTTATAGTATCTATCTAGGAAATTATTACCAATAATATTTTATTTATCCCATATAGATCTCATGTTCAAGAATTAATATGATTATGATTATATTATCTATAATAATATATTTTACCAATTGAGTATCATGTTTTATATTCATTTAACAAGGACTTTTATTAAATAGGATCCCACTAAAATAGTAACACATTTTAATCTCATCATATCTATTTGTGGGAAAAAAATTATATTTCATTAAGTAATTATTTCACTATTTCATTCATCTCGCCACTTTTTTATTTAGTTTGGACATATTCCCAATAATATAATATTAGTTTCTTAGATATTTTAATTTGAAACACTTTTTCCAATCCATCATATGGATAAAACCTGCTATATTCCTTCAATAACCTAATTTGATTAGGGTCCCCTGACTAATTTTAAACAAAATATAACACTAACAACAATGCCCCTAGTAGTTTGGGTAACATCACTACTATATTTACTTATAGAAAATATTATATGGGAGCCTATATATGGAATGAAACTACCCAGTTGGGTGACCGAGGTCATGATAATAACTTATTTGTAATGAATCTAAAACATAGTATTTTTTCGATAGTTTAATTTATCAATATTATCTAATGTTACTCTCTTTATATATGAATTATTCTATTGATTTATTTTTGGAATCCTATTCCATTCACCAAATCAATATGTTTAAACAATATTTATGTGTAACTCTTTACAAAACTCACAGGTTGTGTTACTGACCCAAATCAAAATACAATTATATTCACACATATCCAAATGTATCATATAAATAAGTTACCTGAAACTCTTTCATGTATAATTTTATAATTATTTGAAATCATTAATTCTCACATGAGTTATCCTAGAGCCATATATAGTCAAACCTCACTTTTCCATAACAAAGAAATAAGCCTCCTGGCTAGTGGTAAGTCAAGTCCAAAATCCCTCTACCCACGGATAATTTTCTCAAGATAGAACTCCATTACATCATAAATTGAATACCTAATATGTATAAATTATTATCAACCTTTAAATTCAAGATGATAACCTAATATAATCCAACTTTAAGGTATTATAAAACTAAATCAATGATCACATATAGCATGTAACTCCTTATATGTATGTAGGATAATTCATAGAAGTGGTTTAAAACTTTAAAAAATCATACACTTATTCATAATATAATAATTATATTTATAAATAAATCTAGGAATAAACAAAATAAATATATCATTCATATATTCAAACATTAGATAAATATTTATGATTCATAAATTGAGACATTATAAACACTTTATAAATAAATCATGCATTATGGAAACTCCATATTTTAAATAAATATTAACACTTTAAATCTATTCCCTAATATCAAATCCTTTATATTATTATTTATATGGAATTTACTTTAAATAAATGTTATTTTATGAAATATAAATAGTTTACATTTCAAATTAATTTACGTAAACATTTCAAGAAAACTAAATATCACATATTTAATATTATTTAATCCTTTTATCAGACCATTTATCAAAACTCATTTTTATATGGTTTAAATAATTTATTAAATAACAACATAATTTGAATAATTTAAATTAATTTATTATGAACAATTCATAAATATAATATAAACTTCTTCATACTTTTCACTATTATGTAATTTATAAACCCTTTATAAATTGCAGTTATAATTTCCACATAATCTATTTAAATATAAATTAAAATAAATTTCGAATAACTTTAAAATGGTATTTCAATATTAACATTTAATATTATAGAATACTTTTTTAATAAGTGTTTGAAAAACATTTAATTTATTAATTAATATTAATTTATAATTAATTAGATAAAAAAAAATAAAAAAAAATACCAAAATACCTTTTATTATTATTTATAAACATTTTTAAACCCTATTATTTAATTCATAATTTAAATTTAACAAATATAAAATTTTCTTAGTATACCATATTTTGAAATATACCCCTCTCATACGATACGATAGATTATTCTAATAACATTATCAGCCATATTTTATTACTGATAACACTTATCATCTATTATATTTTTTAGCATAGTATTAAAATCCAAAATTATATGATTTTATAGGCTGCTGTGTGAGTTGAACCTAGTTGGATATCACATTTTACTATCCATGTCGATATCGACAAGGTGATACAATGCCATATTTTTCTCCCACAACACAACATTGTCATCAAATATGATATCACAATTTTATATATTATGAAAAGACAAAATAGAAGGATTTATTATATATTTTTAATGTGATATTTGATATCATCATCAATGAATCAATCATGAAAAATAAAATTCTCAATCATAACTAAGGATTGACAATACTACAAGGAAACAAGTTTAAAAAACATAATATTTAACTTATTTCATGAATAAATATTCATGGTAGGTATATAATACCACTAATTGGTTTATATGAAATTATGAATAATTAATTGAATCAATGAAAATGATTAGAAACCCTGAAACCCAACAACATCATGCTTTCGAAACTAAAAAATGTGTAAACTATAAATAAAGTATCTATACCTTACACCAAAGTATATTGTTGTCATTTCCTATATCCAATTCATGATAAAGATTTATGAGGAACTACTCTAATGATCTTATATCCTATGTGTATAAATGGGTTTCACTGAATCTCCAAAAAAAATTGGTTAGGACCATTTTAACCTCTGTGATATGATAGTATCCTATAGTGTTAAGGAGGATGGAATAAGAGAGCTTCAGGAGGGAAATAGTATTGGTTATAGACTTTCGTGAGGATCTCACACAATTCTCATGACCATGAATCCTTTATATAGGCTATGGGTATGTTCCCTAAGAAGACGACTTTACTTATATATTTTATAAGAGTAAAGCCCTCATTTACCCTTCTTGTAACATTAAGTAGTAAACTAACCTGTCTATTTCATCTTATGAAATAGATTAATAAATAAATGCCTATGCATAAGAGATTAATATGTTAAATCATTAATGCTCAACTACCTTCAATTAATGACAATAGTTCCAAATTAAATATAATATACAATTCATGGAACTATGATTCACCATGTCATATAATATGGCTGGTCCATGAATTGTGCATAGAATATCCTTATATCATAAAATAAGATATATCCTAATGTCTTAGAATAAGCCTTATTCCATGTGTATATAAAATTATATGACATACTATATCATACCATATTATATGAAATTCTTTTAGAGCATAATCCCCTCAATCCTAAACATCCCACAAAGTTCAAAGACAAGAAGAATATCATAAAAATTGAAACTAAATCCTATATCTCACTATCCCAATCTCCTATTATATAAATGATAATTTTCCTTCAATATCCATTCACCCCATTTCATAAAATAAAACAATTACATATACTATAAGTGAGGGATTCACATATAATTATATAATTCCAACAAGGTAGTTTAAATATTTAAAAATCCAAATGAATACATTTAAAATTGGACAAAAAAAGCATTAAAACCTAATAAAAATCTTTTAACATTTTCAAAAATCACATTAAAATCTTTTTTAATCAAAAAATACTTTACAAAAAATCAAACAAGGTATTTTATCCCAAAAATATTTTTTCACACACACTAAATATACTATAAAATCAATTTTAAATCCAATAAACACTTATAAATTTACAAACAATTCGTAATAAGTATTTAGATACTTTTTTATTAGACTACAATCAAGGAAACAGATGAGGATTCCAAAATCCCCATGTATATGTATATTTTAAATAAATAAATGATAATTAAAACTAAACATGAAAACCCTCATCAATAATGACATAAAAAACCTGAAGATATTTTTAATCATTTAAGAATTTGAAAACATAGAATAAGTCATCATGGTTTTTGATAAAGAGTGGATACATAATAAAACCATATAATGTTATAACACTCAATGATATTAAAAAAAGTGTTACATGTGTAATATTCATCATTAGGGATAAAAAATCATAGGAAAAGAAACATAAAAAATGAAAAAAAAATTACATAATATTCAAAATTTAGTGAAGCAAGAATACACATTGGTGACTGATGAATTAGTAAAAAACTCTAAAAAAGTATAAAAATACCCTTAAAATTGTATTTTAGTGTCAACCATTAAAATACCTCTCATTTTTGGTTACTTATCAATCATATGATGAAACCCCCAAATATCAATAACCCTAAATACAAAAACTGCATAGTAATGTTTCATGAGAGGAGGATATGGATAGGATGAATAAGAGAAATAAAATAAGAGAGATAGAGAGAGAGAGTGTGTGTGTGTGTGTGTGTGTGCGTGTGTGAAAGAGATAGTCATAGCTTTGACATCGTATAAATGTTTATGTGGAAATAAGAAAACTAAGGAGTGAATTGATCCAATTTTGGGGGGGTCATCGATCTAATAAGGAAGTAAGGGAGGATTCCTCTCCTTTTAGAAATTACTTGAATAATAATAATAATATAATATAATAATAATAATAATAATATCCTTATAAACTAATAACATAGACACAAAAAATTAACACATATCTCTTTATTTTATAAATAGTTAATAACCACCAACCTTATTGAAATCCCATATCAATTTTGAGCACAATGTCCCTAATAATAATAATATAATGATAAAAAAATTAAAAAATATATAAGGAATTTTGTAATAAAACATATATTGAAATAATAAAAAACCAGATATATGAATTATATAATAATAAAAAGCACTCAATAATATCATTACATCAATATGTAAGTCAATTACAGCAAATATCAGGATGTTTATAAAAGAAAAAAAAGTTACGAGTTGCTTTTCAAGAAATAATGGTCACCATGCATGGTCACTATACTATAATCCTTATGGTGCATTTCCCAGTTCCCTTATATTTTCATTTCACATTCATAATTCATGGTCCCATGATCATTCACTTGACCATGCATTACCTAAGAACATTAAAATATTTTTAAAAATAATTATTTTATCCCAAAAAAACTATAATAAAATATATTTGAAATACTTAAAGTGTGGGAATCAGATAGGTAATTTAAGATCTAAATGTTTTTCTATCTGTTCCCATTGATTATGATGGTATTCATTAAATGGAACATGGTATTATTAATTTTATAGCATCACCATTTTATCTTATAAATACATAAGAAAATAATGGGTCATTTCATTTCAAACATATATAATATTTAATATCTTTAATGATTAATAAAAAGGTACAAACTATATTTTATGTAATCAGATATGGGGAAACAAAATATCATGTTAAGGAAATCTAAAAATTCATTTGTTGGACCACAAATTTCAATTAAATACCCAAAATTATCCAAAAAAATATACCTAACATACTTGGTGACATTTCAAGTTTCTATAAATAGACTATTTAAAGCATATGATACCTGAGACATTATATTATAAAAATACATGCACAAAAAAACTCATGACATGTTAGTCTTGAGAGTTAAAATAAAATTTTAAACATTAATGGTTGGGAGCATCCATTATCAATGTTTATATTAGGAATGTTTTTATAAATATTATGTCTAATTATTGATGTATTGTTTTACTACAATTTTAACATGATTCATTTTTTATATAATTTTTTTTATTATTGTGTATTCTCATCACATGTTGAAAATATTTTTTTATTTTTTTATTTTTAAGTCTCCATCTTACATCCACATGATAAAAAATAATTATTTTAAAAGAAATTGTAAAAATAACATGACTGGTTGTTGATGTGATTGAAAAGAAATGTAATCGAATAAAAAATATTTTCAATACCAACTATGTAAGTTTAATATTATATACTCTGATAAAAGATACGATAATTTTTTTAACCTTAATTAATTATTAAATTTTATATTTTTATGGAACTATGGATACTCATTATGAGAAATCAAGTCAATGTGATAATATATTTTCTGGATCCAATGCTTGGATATCCAAATAATTAGTCACAAATTATGTCCTATTTGTAATTATTAATACATTACATTCAGCATTTTATATATAATATTTTAATTATATTTTTTATAATATGTTTTAACAATATTTTTTTCTTTATTGGATTGGTGGAAATGTATAAAATAGTACATTGTATATGAAAATTGAGTGAAACAACCCTATGGATTTCTATATATGAAGATCTATTCAGGTTTATATAAAAATAGTTTTTTATTTATGTAAATATCATAACAATATTTATAATATTTTTTAATTATTTTTTGGATTCCAAAATAAATGTATATTTCTATAGCTACTATATTTCTAAATTTATAAGATACATTATATTTCATCATAAAACTAACATCCCTAAAATGATATTTATGTACTTTTTCTGTTATATAATAAATTTAATTTCATTTAAATTATTTATTAACAATTTATCTATTAATCTATTTTATTACTTTATAGAAAATAATTATAAAATATATTCAATTACTCATATATATTCATTTAGTAATGAGTAGATAGCATACATGGTGTCACAATTCTTCCAAATATCTTGTAGAAGTAGTTTTATCACTTATTTAACTATTTTTATTTTAAAATTTAATTTCAAGTGATTTTTCATTTTCAAAAATATATTCTCTATGTTTTTATTTTTATGTGACTTTTTAAAAATCTTAGTTTCATATAAAATATACAGGCACATGTTAAATTATCAAAACTACGAAAATGAGTTTCGGTTATCATGAAAATTTATGAAAATGAACACTGATTCAATTTTTACTTGTAGGGATAAGATATGCATAATATAATTTTGTATATTATTATAATGATTTAAATGTATTTATAATTAATATTATTTTTAGTTCTATAAATGTCCATGAAATGGTTTAAATATAGTAAGAGATCAGGAATTACGGTAATAATTTACACCAATAATCATCAATTCATTTATGACATGTATGAAAAAATTTGCATCAATATAATAAGAAATGTGACATGAATTTTCAAAATTATAATTTCACAATGAAATGGATTTTATATTTTTCAAACATGTGTCAAACTATCACAACTGATCAAATGATCTTGCATTTTGTAAAAACATATGAAAACATTCATCAATTAGTTTTTTAACTTAAAGAACAAGTTGTATAGAAATATGATGCGTGATTTTCACTAGATGATTAAAAGTTTATTTTATGTTTTACAAACATCTGTTAAATGATAAAAACCAAGAAAATAATCTTGTATTTTTTAAAATTTAAGACAGTGATCATTGATTCCTTTGTGACCTTTAAGAAAAAATCTTATGTTTTTATGATGTGTAATACACCAAAAATGATACAAGTTTACATTTTAAAATTAAAATTCTTTATACTTCTATATGTACATGTCACATAATTAAAACCATGTAAATGATCTCTAATTGTCTAAAAAATTCAGAAAAACAATATCCAATTCATTTATCATTATTAAGAAACACCCATACTTCAATCTAACAAGCAATGTGACATGAAAGATTTGAATTTAATTTTCTGAATTAAAAAATTTTATGTTTTATTAACATCCATCAAATGATCATAACTAATAAAATAATATTTTATTATTATAAAAAATAGGGCATTTATCATTGATCCATTTATGGAAAGTATGAACAAATTGTATGTCAATCTAGTAAACACTTTCAGTGGGATGATTAAAAGTTTATTTTTACTATTAAAAATATTTTACATTCTACAAACATGTTTCTAAAAATAAAATTTGGGAAAAATATCTCAGAATTTCATAAAATTTTTTAAAATGGTCTTCAAGTAATTTATAACATATAGGAATAAGTTTCACATCAATCAAAAATGTAATTTTTCCAAAATGGTTTAATCTATCTTTTATAACTGCAAGTATAATGTCTTGGGTTTTTGAGCGGGATGAATTCTCATACTTTTTGATTTTTTTCTTATGTTTGGTGGTTGGACCAACCATATTTTTTGGGTTTAATAACCTAAATTTGGGAATTTTAATTATTAATGGAATTGTTTTCAGATGGGTTTTAAAGCTTGATGAGTTCCTCAAGAGTTTGAATGGGTTTCAGAAGTGTCAGGCTCCAAAAGATCAGTTTCTAGAGATGAAAACATATAAAGTCCCGTATTTTTTCATGTAATTATTTTAATTATATAGAATTATTATGAGTCTACAACAATTGACAGTGCATGATTCTGAGGCCCGATGTGCCTGAAATAAATTTTTGAACTTTTTTTAAGGTATGTTCAGTAAACGTGCGGGCGAAATTTTCTATCTTTTGAACTAGTTCTCGAATTAAAAATTTGAGGGCACCATTGAATCAGCAGCACTGGGATTCACTTAATGGAGGCTTCACTTCGATCGCATCACGTTGGGTGAAATAGTTAAGTTTGCAGTCTTTTGAAAAAAAATAATAAAATAACATGTTATTTTATTTTATTTTTCATTTTCATTTTCCTCTAACGGACAAGAGGGGTGGCAGGACCAATGATGTGTCAAGCCATTAAATGGCATGAATCCTCAATTCATTGTAATAGCACCATTGGAATCCGAAAGGTTCCTTAATTAATTGAACCCCATTAATTCCACAGGCGTTACTCACCCTCCCCCTCCCCTATTTATATGGAGCTTGGGGAGGAGTTTTGGCACAGATTCACCAAGAGACGGAGGTCTGGAAAAGTACCGTGACGCCAGTCACTTGGTGGACGGAACCAGTTCCAGCGGGCGGTGACGAGCGCCACCGAATGTTGAACACCAACTCTTCCTCAAACGTGACATTATCCAATGATCTTGAGGTAGGAATTTATCTTTTTTTAATTCCAAGAAATTGTTGAATCATGTATCCTTACCCCATTGTTAAGATGCTAACGCGGAGCGTGTAGGCCAAACAAACAAGGCTCGAACCCTTTACTACTTTTTTAATATTTGTGTCCTTTGTGGTCCTTTTTATTCATATTGGACGGAACCCAAAATGGAGGGTCGAGAAGTGAGGAGGGTGTCTTGGGGAGGCCGATGGTACCTATGAATAGAAAAATGGGCCAACAGAGCTCACTCAGTGACCCAAAGAAGACTGTTGGTGCGACACCGGAACGGCAGCACCAGCGATTGACAAAAATGGGTAATGATGGTGGTAGGAAATGTCTGACCATGGAAGGGATAGTGGAGCGATGTCGCATGTCGCTAGCGGAGAAGGTCGTGGCGGGTGAAGACAACGGTCGGCTCGGGCCGACCTCGGAAGGCGGAGACAGAGCGGCGCGCCGTCGTGTGCCGTTGGAGATAGTTGTGGCACGAAGCTGTAGTATTGGAGGAGGGACCCTCCCATGGGGGTCCCGCGGTGACCAAAAGGCACCATGTGGTGTCGATGCACCGTTACCTGAACGGCATAGCCATTTAGGAGTAAACGGGGGAGTGTAACCCTCCCCCCGTGCCAGCTAGTGCGAGCCCAAGTGGGTCGTGCCTCCAGCAGGTTGCGCCCCTCCGTGGGCTGGGCCACATGATCCCTAGCAGGACATGCCCTCCATGGGCCAGACCATGCGAGCCCCAGTGGGCCGCACCTCTAGCAGGTTGTGCCCCTCCGTTTGACAGGCCACGTGATCCCAGTGGGCCACTCCCTTCACGGGGCGGGCCACGTGAGTCCAGCGGGCCGCACCCCTCCGTGGGTCGGGTCGCGCCAGCCCAGAGGGCTGCACCGCCTAGTCGGGTCGGGCTAGTTCGTAGCCTAGCAGGCCGACCCACCACGACCCAGCCCCACCAGGTCAGACCCGAATCGGACCAGGATGACATGAACTAGGTCGGGTCGGGTTGTTCCGACTGGGTTAGACCGGACCTAGACCCAACCATGCCCAATTTCACTTAAAATGCCATAACTTGTGAACCAGATGTTTGTATAACGAACCATCTACGTTTCTAGGATCCTTGGAGTGAGACATACCTTTTGGTATACCCCACTTGAGTTTTGGAGAAAGTTGGAGTACGGCCGGGTTGGATCGAACCTGAATCCAACCGGGCCGTCAACATTAAAATTCCAATAAATCACATACCGGGTGTCCATTTGACGTGCCTTATATCATGTTGTAACCCTTACGACATGGCAGTCCTTTGGGTTACTCTTTTTTGTATCTTAGTTGGAGTCGAGGTATGACTGATATCTCAAAGGGTAGATTCTATGGAACTCAAGCGCGCTGGGTGTGAGGAATCTTGTGGCTGATTGTAATGTGAATAAAGAACATCGATCCGATGTTGTTCAGCATTTATCGATCCTGTGTGGGTCTGCTTAATGATCCTATGTGGGTCAGCATCTATCAATCCTATGGGGGTCAGTAGCAGATCTTTTCAATAGAATAAGATGATATAGACTTATGACTAATCATCTGTACTTCTATACTTAAGTTATATACCTGGGGTGAGTTGAGTCTTTACCTTTGTGGTACTTTTACCTTTATGTTGTTACCTTCGCGGTGTTACCTTTGTGGTACTCTTGCCTTCATAGTATTACCATCGTGATGTTACTTTTGTGGTACTCTCACCTTCTTGGTGTTACCTTCGTGGTGTTACCTTTGTGGTATTCTTCCTTCATGGATCAGTTGTGAAAAATGGATTAAAAGTTGGAGCCTTAAGTTTCCTCATGAATGATATGTGAATCTATTGAGAACTTAGGTATATGTATGGTAATATACCTAAGTAGAGTTGATGATTGTTTCGTGCTTTGTGATTGAATTCTTTCATTGTGGTATTTTTCTTTGTGGAACTCTGGGAGACCTAAGGGGGTCTCGGGGTCCATACTGAGTACTGTTATATTCACCTCTGCACGGGCTATGCCCGCACCTTGCTGTGTCTTCTGTATATGATGGACAGTGTCAATCGAGGATGACGGATCCAGGACTGGATGGTGCCCAGAGGTGGACCACTTGACATGACATGTCGTTGTGACTACTAATTGAGAGTTGTAACTACCGGTCAAGTAGGATCCTCAGTGGACAATCCAGGAGATATTTTCTCATTCAGTTGTACTTTTAATTTCCAGTTGGCTTATATTCTGGCCCCTTTACATTCAGTACACTTTTTACTACAGCTGTTTACTTCATGGTTGCTTCTTATTGTGTTCTTGGATTCTGTGTTTATACAGGATTAAAGGAAATGCCTTCCAATTATAGGGATATTCCTTTCCGGTTCTAGTCGCCATCCCCTATAGTATGGAAGGCTGGCATGGGGTAGTCTTGGCACGGGCCCTGAGGGACGGGTCATGAAAAAGTGGTATCTGAGGATTCATTTCTACTGAAGAACTTGGACTTTGATATTTTCTTTGTGAAAATAGTGTTGACTGTTATGAGTGTGGTTTTCAGTTTGGGGAATCCGGTGTTGGTGCGGCGGCCGACGTATCCATACACCAGGACCCTGAATTCTTATTTCTGACTCATTGAACAAAAAAATTGATTGCATGTGTTTTGAAAGGTTTTCCTTATAAACTCTTTGAGTCAGCTCACCAGGTATAACTTATTGATCATGGTGCACCTGTTTTATTTTAGGATGCCGCGACATAGACAACAATCTAGGATTCCTAAGAGAGTACATGATGAAGTCCCACCAAAATATGAGGCTTCGGTGTTGGGCCCTCTTACGATGTTAGCACCTTTGAGTGTTGTACTAGCATCACCACTACCCGTTGGGCAGCCTTTTCCTCTAGCCCCACTAGCATAGGGTGAACACTGACTGAGCGTGTTGCATGAGTTTCAGCGGCAGTGGCCTCTAAGGATTCGAGGTGAGATGGATCAGCAGGCAGCTGAGGACTAGCTGGAGGTGGTGGCCAAAGTTTTTCACTTAGTTGGGACAATATCTAATCTGATGGTGATCCTAGCTGCCAATCTCTTCCAGGGAGAAGCTGAGAGATTGTGGAGTCTAGCACTTCAGATACATGAAGAGGCAACCCTCACCTGGGCGGACTTCGAGGGCCTTTTTTGGGCATAATTCGTCCCAACGACCCTACACTCAGTGCGTATACAGGAGATGCTACACATACAGCAGGGCAGCATGACCGTGGCCCAGTACTCAGTGAGGTTCACTGATCTCTCCTGCTACTCCACTAACGTGGTACGAGACCCTTTTTTAGGGCATGAACCTTTGATCAGGGTCTCCAATGGGATATCAAAGCATTGATGATATCGCTCATCATTTCAATGCAAGTTGGGGTGCTAGAGCAAGTTCTTTTAGTGGAGAGATTACAAGATGAGCAGACACTGATAGCGAGAGCCACCACCAGATGTCACGTTACAGAGTCATTCGCAGTAGGCAGTAGGCGGATGATGTAGGGGCCCAATCAGGCCAGATCTTCTAGTGGATGACCTTGGGATATAGGGTCAGTGGTGTGGGGCTCATGGGACAGAGGAGGACAGATGAGGAGTAGGTTTTGCTACTCGTGCAGAGGGCAGGGTCACATGGCTCACGACTGCCCATCCCACCGTACCGACGACCAACAGACGGTTGAGGGACCACTGAGGCAGAGGCATAGGTTTGAGCGAGGAGTTTCACAGGGTGGCAGATGTGGTAGAGGAGTTGGTTGTGTAGAAGGCGGTGGGCGGCGATTCGAGGTTCTACCGTCAGCACCTCCAGGTGGTTCACCGCGACTCCAGAGAGTAGGTGGATAGGGATGATCTCATCTCCAAGAAGCTAAGGCATATGACCATGATGCTTCAGAGATGATTAGAGGTACGGTCTGTGTCTATTCCACCATAGCTGCAGTACTTATATACATAGGTTCCAGTCACTCTTTGATCATCATGGAACTCATTCAGATCTTGAGGATTCCAGTGGAGCCGTTGGATTGATCTTTACGGATAGAGACTTCTATGAGAGAAGATTCGATGATTAAACACTAGTTCTGGTTGTGTGAGCATACTATAGGAGGCGAGAGATTCGGCTGGAATCTTCTTGTAGTGGCGTCGAGTCCTTGTGATGTCATATTGGGTATGGACTGTTATCCACATTCCATGCTCAGATTGACTATTTTATGCATAAAGTGAGGTGTGTCCGCAAATATGGGACTAGGTTTTCGTTCACTGGTGAGAAGGTAAACTTTTCATCATTGGATGGACTTACCCGAAGGAGGGTGCAGTCGATCACACATCATTTGGCTATCCATACCCTTGGAGAAGTTGATGTTGAGAGTCTGATCTATCCTGTAGTGGTGCAACAGTATGCCGATGTCTTTCTTGATGATGTTTCGTGACTACCTGCACAAAGATAGGTAGACTTTTACATCAACATATACCCTGGGATGACACCGATATCTACACCATCATATTGGATGGCTCCCTTAGAGCTTTGTGCATTATGGGTATAGCTGGAGGACTTGCAGAGGAAGGGGTTCATGAGGCCAAGTTTTTCTCCATGGGGAGTCTTGATTTTGTTTTCCAAGAAGGAATATGGGAGTTTGAGACTCTATGTTGACTATCGGTGCCTGAACTAGGTGACTATGAAGAATAAGTATCCACTTATGAGGATTGATGATCACTTTGATCTGTTGAAGGGAGCTCGATGGTTTTCGAAGATAGAACTCAAATTAGGCTACATGAGGATGTACAAGAGATGGACTTCAGATATAGGTATTTCCACTATGAGTTCTTGGTTATGCCATTCGACATGACCAACTCCCCTACAATGTTCATGGTACACATGAACATGATATATCATCCATAAATTGATCACTTTGTGGTGGTCTTCATCGACGACATCTTGATATACTCGGCGTCAGAGGAAGAGCATGCCTATCATCTACAGATAGTTATGGATACACTCCGAGAGCACCAGATTTATGGAAAGCTCTCAAAGTGCTAGTTTTGAATTCAGGAGGTCCACTCTCTGGGATACGATATCTCAGAGGATGGATTTGAGGTAGATCTTGAGTCTGACTGAGGTGTGGAGTATCCTGGGATTGGCTAGGTACTTCCAGAGATTCGAACAAAACTTTTCCAGAGTTTCAACACCCTTGTCAACATTGATGAAGATAGGACAACTCTTTGTATGGATTAAGAGATACCAGTAGAGTTTTTAGGAGATGATGCAGATACTGAAAACTTATCCCATCTTAAGGCTACCAAAAGAGGTCATTTGGTATGTAGTCTAATGCAACGCATTAGGGACTGGACTTGGATGTGTCTTGATGCAGGAGCAAGCAGTGATCACTAATGGTTCACGAAAGATGAGAAAACATGAGAAATACTACGCTACCCATCTGGGTGATCATTGACCGACTCACTAATTTGGCCCACATCCTACCCATCTGAGAGAAGGGATCAATAGAGGTCTTGGTATGCCTCTACATACATAAGATTGTATGGCTTCATGGGGTTCCATCGACGATCATCTCTGACCATGATTCACATTTATATCCTAGTTGTGGAAGGGATTATACGAGTTGTTTGGGACTCAGATTTGTTTGAGCACCACCTTTCATCCATAGATGGATAGTCAGACAGAGAGAACCATTCAAACATTGGAAGACATGCTTCATGCTTGCGTCATAGATTTTGGCCTCTGTTGTGAGGATCACTTGCCCTTGTAAGAGTTCTCATACAACAATATATATCACCCCACCATCGGTATGGATATATTTGAGGCCTTGTATGGTAGACCATGCAGGTCACCTCTATGTTGGATAGACCCAGGGGAGTCAGCACTTATGGGTCCAGACTTGGTACGGGCAACCACTAAGACGGTGCATATCATCTCGGAGTAGATGAAGACTGTACATAGCAGACAAAAGTCTTATGCTGACAGGAGAAGGAGACCTCTAGAGTTTTAGGAGGGGGACCACGTATTCTTGTGAGTATCCCCTCAACGGAGACTATGAAGATTTCTCCAAGGTGGTAAAATATCACTGAGGTTTATCAGACCATTTTTTATACTTCATAGGATTAGCAAGGTGGCATACTGCTTGGAACTTCCCCCACAATTGGAGAGGGTGAACGACGTCTACCACATATCCCTGCCGAGGAGATATGTGCATGAACCATCTCACATCATCGACCATGGAGAGCTGGACTTTGATGATGGGGTGACGTTTTCATAGGTTCCAGTAGAGATTGAGGATAGATAAGAGCGGGTCCTTAGTGAATTATTGCTACCTCTGGTGCGCATTTTCTGGCATCACGGGAACCTAAGGGAGAGAACAAAGGAGTAGGAGGATCAGATTTGTGCTCAGTACCCCCATTTTTTCCTTAGTATATGTTGTTGATTTTGGGGATGAAAATCCATAAGGTGGGGAGAATTTAATGACTCAGATTTTTCCATGTAGTTTTTCTAAATATATGGAATTATTACGCGTTATTGAAAATTTACGGTACGTGATTCCGAGTCTCGGTGTGCCCAGAATAAATTTATGAACTTTTTTTAAGGTACATTCAGTAAACCCATGGGGGGCATTTTCTATCTTTTGAACTGGTGCTCGGATTAAAAATATGAGGGGACTGTTGAATCCGTGGCACTGAGATTCACTTAAGGGAGGCTTCACTTCAACCGCAGTAGGACGGGTGAAAAAGTTAATTTTGTATAATTTTAAAAAATAAAATAAAATAACATGTTATGTTATTTTATTTTTCGTTTTCATTTTACTCTAATGGAAAAGTGGCGTGGTGGTTCCAATGATGTGTCAATCCATTAAATGGCTTGACTCCTCAATTCTTTGTAACAACACCATTGGAATTATGAAGGTTCCTTATTTAATTAAACCCCATTAATTCCACAAGCATTACTCACCCTCCCCATCTCCTATTTATATGAAGATTGTGGAGGATTATTGTCATGGCATCACTAAGTAATGACGCTATCACAATGTACCGTGATGCCAATCACTTGGAGGACATAACCTGTTCAAGTGGGTGGTGACGAGCGCCACCGAACAACGAACACCGACTCTTCCTCAAACGTGATGTTCTCCAACGATCTTGAGGTAGCGATTTATCTAGTTTTAATTTCAAGATATTGTTGAATCATGTATCCTTACCCCCTGTTAAGACATTAACGCAGAGGGCGCAGGCCAAATGACCAAGTCTCGGACCCTCCGCTACTTTGTTAATCTCTGCGTTCTTCACAGTCATTTTTATTTGGATTGGATGAAACCTGGAATGGAGGGTCGAGCAGTGAAGAGGGAGTACCGGGGAGGCCGATGGTACCTACAAATGTAAAAATGGGCCACCGGAGCTTACCCAGTGACCCGTAGAAGGCCGCTGACACGGCACCATCACGACAACACCAGTGACCGGTGATGGTGGGTAATGGTAGCAGCCAACAATAGCCAGACCCGGAAGGGATAGTGGCATGCCATCCCACACTACCAGCTGAGAAGGTCATGACTCTAGCTGTGACGAATGAAGATGGTGGCAGGATCTGGCCAACCGCGGAAGGCGGAGATGGAGCAGCGCGCCATCACGTGCCGCTGGAGATTATCGTAGTGGTGGAGGAAGGACCCACCCCTGCAGGTCCCGTGGTGACCAGGCGGTGCCACGTGGCATCGCCGATCTATTACCTGAATAGCATAGCCATTTGGGAGTAAAGGGGGTGCGTAACCCTCCCCCCATACTCGCTAGCGCTAGCCCCACCGAGCCGCGACTCCAGCAGGCCACACCCTTTCACAGGCCAGGCCGCTCCCCTCCATGGACCAGGTCGTGTGATCCCCAGTGGGCTACACCTCCAGCAGGCTGCACCCCTCCGGGGGCCGGGCCGCACCACCAAGGTGGGCCGAGCCAGTTTACAGCCCAGCGGGCCGAGCCCTCCATAATCCAGCCCCACCGGGTCAGACCCGAATTAGATCAGGTCGACCCAAAATAGGTCGGGTCGACCCAAACCAGGTCGGGTCGGCATAGGCCAGGTCAGAACGGACCCCGACCCAACCAGCCCTGGTTTTGCTTAAAGGGCCATAACTTGTGAACTACATGTCCTTTTGACGAACCGCCTATGGCACTAGGATCCTTGGAGTGAGAATGACCTATTGGTATACTCCACATGAGTTTTTGAGAAACTTAGTGTATGGCTGGATTGGATTGAACACGAATCCAACTGGGCCATCAGCATTAAAATTCCAATAACTCACAGACCGGACATCCAATTAACCTGTCATATATCACGTTGGAAACCTTAAGAAAAGTCGGTACTTTGGGTTACTCCTTTGTGGAGCTTAGTGGTGGTCGAGGTATGACCAATATCTTGAAGGAAATATTCTATGAAACTTTAGCGCACCGGGTATGATGAATAATGTGGCTGGATGTAATGTGAAGAAAGAACATCGATCCTATGTGGGTTAGAATATATCGATCTTGTGTGAGTTAGTTCCTAGAAGTCATGTGTGGGTCAGTATCTATCGATCATGTGTGAGTCAACGCCTAGTGATCCTGTGTGGGTCAGTATCTATCGATCTTGTGTGGGTTAGCAGTAGAGCTTCTCACCAAAATAAGATGATCTATATTTATATACTAATCATCTGTACTTTTGTACTTAATTTATATACCTGGTGTGAGATTAGTCTTCACTTTTGTGGTACTTCTACCTTTGTGGTGTTACCTTTATGGTGTTACCTTTGGGGTACTCATACCTTCATCGTATTAACTTTGTGATGTTACCTTTGTAGTACTCTCACCTTCGTGGTGTTACCTTTATGATGTTACCTTTTTGGTATTCTTCCTTTATGGATTAATTGTTCAAATGGCATAAAAGTTTCATCCTTACATTTACTCAGGAATGAGAAGATTATCTTTTGATAAATGAGGTATATATATGGGCATATACCTAAGTATATTTGATGAATGATTCGTTCTTTATGATTGAAATCTTTATTTGTGTTATATTTCTTTTTGGAACTCTGGGAGACCTATGGGGGTCTCGGGGTCCCTAATGTGTACTATTATACTCACCCCTACATGGGCTACATATGCACCTTGATTTTTCTTGCAAAGATGAAGGACAATGTTGATTGACGCTGAGGGAGCCAGGACTGGACGATGCTCAAAGGTGGATCATTTGACATGACGTACCACGGTGACTACAAATCGAGAGTTGTATTTACCCTTCAGGTCGAATCCTCAATGGACGACCCAGGAGTTGTTTTCTCTTTTAGTTGTACTTGTACTTTCCAGTTGGGCTTGTATTTCAACCCCTTTACTTTCAGTACACTTTTTACAACATCAGTTTACTCCGCGGTTGCTTCTTGTTGCGTTCTTGGATTGTGTGTTTGTACATGATTAAAGGAAATGACTTCCCATTATAGGGATACACCTATTTGGTGTTAGTCACCAGCCCCTGGCCTAAGGAAGGCAGTCTTGGGGTAGTTAGTACATGGGCCCCGAGGGACGAATCGTGACATGACTGAGGTGATTGGTTGGTACATTGCTTATCTAATCATTCAGCCTAAACCATGCAACATATTTTTTAAAGGTGTAGAGTTATTAGAAACCATTTTCTATATATAACCAAGCACGCACTAGCGTGAAGGTTTCCATAATCACCTACATGATTGGAAAAAAACTTTTCAAACTATGAGGATAGGCCGTGTGAGGTGTTTGTCCTCTTGGATAGTGGGCACCATAATGTTGGTACACAATTTTCCACACCATGTGATAAATGTGTGGCTTTAAAAAAAGGTAAAAATGAACATTTTTCCTCTTTTATTTTAATATACCTTGTCTTTTCTTTCTCATCCAATGTGAAACACATCTCTAAGACATGGAGCTCCCATTTTATCATCTTATAGGCTTTGACTTCCTTCATCCATTCGAGATCTAATTCACACTCTTTGGGTGGATATGGATTCATCTTGGTCAGGAACTCAATCCACTTTCTTATATTACTCATTTATCTCTCTATATGAAATGATAAATTTATTTATGATCTTTTACCATATTTTCAGGGTGTTTTTTAAAGCTCCTTTTTCTTCCGATAGAACTCAAATTAGAGGCTAGTGATCAATGAGAGATCGCCTATGAGTATATGGTAGGTGTTGAGTAAATTTATCATTAAAATATGATTGTTATGTGGTGAATTATTTAATATGCACATGTGGGTTTTTTGAGTTATACCTTAATTAATTAATTCTTGTCTTTTTATTGATTTATTGATGTTATGATAAGCTGATGGGTATGATCTAGCCTATTAAATTTTGCTAATCAGGGTATGGAGATTATGAAAAATTTGGAAGGAGAGTCTTTTTGTTTAATTTAAATTAATTAAATATGATATTATAGCATTGGTTCCTTGGGAATGTGATGGGCATGGCCTGAAGTGATGAGGTGTTGCTGATTATTAAGACTGAGAAGACATAGTTCGTTAGGCTAAGGGTGTGGATTTAGATACATGGGGTGATGTTGATCACCAAGTTATGGTGAAATTCTACAAGACTTGTGATGTTGATTACAGTTAGGATTTGGGCGATGTGGTTCTCATGTGGCAACGAGGTTTCTGGTTGGTGTGGCTTAGGTACCTTTTAGTGATTCGGCTCACCGTTATTAGTAGGTGTTGTCGTTAGAGTAATGTGAACACAAATAAAACTTAGTAGAGGTGGTATTTACCACTCATTTTGGGTGGAGGTATTTATAGATATTGCATCTTAGAGGGTGGTGTTGACCACAACTTATGGGGGAGATACTAACCATAGAAATCCATGGTTTATGGTGATTGACCACTGGGAGATGGTGTTGAGACTATTATTTGGGATCTGAGGCCCACCATTATACTTGAGGCTGATAGGACATAATTATTGGAGGGTGGCTATCATCATGCCTTGTGATATCAGAATATTGAGATGATTGTGATTTATTATATACGGGAGGATGGATATCACCATACATATTGACTTCAGGTTGTTAACCTGATGGTGACTTTATGAATGGAGATCTGAGGGACTTGGGACATATATATGGGTGTTCCACTGGGACATTAGTAACTTTATTGGTGGAAATGGATGCATCATATAGAACGAGGTGCTAGATATTTATTTATTGGAGGATCTTAAGTGATCTTTGAGAATGATATACTTATGTGGATGCCTAGGTACTAAGCAATGTGTCATCTACAGTACATATATATATTTTCAAACATGTAGTATATGAAAATATATATTTTATGGAATGTATTCATAGTTATAATATCATTGGATGAAGTAGGTAAAATTATCCCTTGTGGCAGTTGAGCACAAGTGGAGTGAATTGTATATATTTATCTATGAGTTACCATTTTTTATTATATATGAATACACTATATAATAATGGATGTAGGATAGGAACACATTGGTGGTGTCATACTTTGTTCATACTCCCAACATACACGGTCCCCTTAAAGCATGTGTAGATTTTATGGTTTTGAGATCAGGTAAGGAATTAGGCTCGGGTGTTGGACCTTAGTGATTAGGGATGTACTGGTTTTTCATTGGATTGATGGAAGTGAACCAAGTAGTTCCTCTTCATTGAGATATGATTTATTTTATATATATATATATATATATATATCTTTTTTTTGTGAATGCGCCTATATGGTCAGACACATGCAACGTTTCTTACCTATTTTTATATGACCTGTCGCGACATGTGTATTTACCTTAAAATGGTATAATTAGTTTGGGATTATTATTACTAATGTTGTCGTATATGCCTCAATTGTGATTATTATATTTCTTATGTAATATATTCCTTCTTCTAGTGTTATATATATATATATATATATATATATCGATCATTATTATTATCAACACCAAAGGGTATAGTCTACCCACTATCACCTAATTAGACCCACGCTACTACTCAAAAACCTTTAGAATATGGGGAAGTGCACCTAGGGCCTAGTGTTCCACCGGCCCATAACATAGATAAAGTGGGGAAATAGTTCAAGGTGCTACAAATGGTATCATAGGAGTGTCATTTTTTTGTTCTTACTATTTGGGCTATGGTAGAACGGAGACTAGGATGTAGTTGGAGATGGGTAAAGAGGTCATGTTTGGGTGCCTGCATCCCCATTCATGGGTGACATAACACGTTTCTAAGGGTAGGAAACTGATTTTATGCTTTTAAATATTACAGTTAATTGATTTCCACTAGGATTGGTGCACTTGGGTGTGATGTGATCAGATTATGAGATTTTTCCGCCTGGCTTTGTAAGACAAGAGAGGAGTATTTATGCATCATGGTAGTCCCTTAGGCTCAAATGATGTATGTATATGCTTTTTATTGTCATTGGGAACCTAGAAAACTCTATGAGGGGTTATGTTGTTAAGTATCAATAAAAAGATAAAAAATTCATCCTTACTTAGCCTTTTTTGTGGCATTCTACTCAACCATCCCAGGTACTTGGTTCCTAATGAGATCGATATGCGATGCTATGTTTATATGATATATATGGGAATAACTCTGTTATTAGTAGGTAGAAATAATTAAAAGGGTTGATCCATTTAAAATGTTAAAAAAGATTAAATGTGTTTTCATGTATATCCTTTTGGTGGAATTCTACTCATCCATCCCAGATGGATGATTTCATGATATACATGATATGTGATGCCTGAATATATTATGGGTAAGAAATGGGCTATGAGGCCCGATATTATGTGATACATGACTCTGATATGGGTAGGTAAGGGGCCATGAAGCAGGATTTCATGTGACATGGGTGTGATAGGGGAGTGTAATGGTGTTGAGATGCACTACCTATTACAGCTTTTCCTATAAGATATATATATATATATGACTTTTATGGATGTTTGATCATTTTGTATGGTCTTCAGTCTGATGCAACCTAGATAGATTACAGTGGAGTGTTAGTAGGGTGGAGATGTGGAGTCACATGAGCGTGTATGGGATGATGCCTTTGTGGGTTGGGATGAGACCCTTAAGGGTCCAAATGATCATAATACAAAGGTTCAGGCACTAGTATAGGTGGGGAATCCACAAAAGATGTAAAAGTTTCTTCCATGACTAGATGATAAGCGTAAGGAGATCTTGGTGTGAGTCATATAGGGTATTGGAATGGGACATCAGGGATATAATCTGTGATAATTGAGGGAAACTTTAAAGACCAATCATATTAGAGTCAGTGAATATGTTTGGTTAAATTAGTGGTGATTTTTCAGGTAACTAGAAGTGATATCATGAGGAGTCTCAATAGGGAAGTTAGACCAGAGACTCAGGTATGCCACTGAGGAGTGGTACTTTGATAGTGAGTTTCTATTACGGGTAGTTGGGGAATGTTTAGACTTAGTGTGAGTGGGATACAAAGGAGTTCTGGGCATGTGTTCAGACTGGATATTTGGACACATTCTATTGGAAGCCTTCTTGGATAGCTAGCAACCATGGTCCAAGAAAAAATTAGGGATATGAGGAAAAAATGGGTGTTGTATCAAGATCTTGTAATCGATATTTTTCTACATGCATAAGTCATGGTAGAGAGAGACCTATTAGTTCGGTTAGTGTGAGGTGTTTGGTGAAGCTCTATATGGAGCTTAGTCTTCAGGTAGTCGGGCTTCAGGCTAGGTGCATGCTATCGATATAGTGGATTTAAAGCATTCTGGTGAGCCAAAATGGCTATAGGTATTACCTAATCATGGTATGACCTTTTTCTTTTTGCCATGAATAGTTTTGGTGTGTGAGGTTCATATGTTGTATTTGACTAACCTAGTTCTAGTTAACATGTGGTTATCGGGTGAGATCCGTATTTTTATGAGGTGCATAGTCAATAGAACTATAATGGGAATCCATATATATATATATATAATGTTTTTTTACTTATGATAATTAGTTTTGATACAATTTATTTGGGAATCTAATTATATGTGAGAATTATGGGTTTCATGAGTGGCACAAGTATGAAATGTAAATCTAATGATATGCCAGTTTTGATGGGTGTCACCAAAAAATGGGAATTCAGACCTTGTATTCAGACCACTTGGTTTTGGTCCTTTAAGCTATGTAATAGGTATCTTTGTACATAGTCAAAAATTGGTCTTTTATTTAATAATAAAAATGTTCCTTCATCCCCAAACTTTTAAAAAAATGTAAGACCTGAGTACTAATGAGGATCAGATGAGATATAGGATTTGATGGGTGTCAGGAATGATGTGGGTGTAATTGAGAACCTGATGAGGTGAATGGATTAGGGTATATCTTGGGATGACTTTTATGTACTAGGATAGATGATGGAACCATCAAAATATATTATTGCTGGGTAAGAAAGTGACCATGTATGTAATTCCTAAGGTGAAGAGCACCACAAGGGGAATTATCCTGTGACTGAATGATCGGGGTATAATAGGGTGATATAAATGAGAATTTTATGTTTGGTACCATATTATATTGATACCACATATCTTGAAAATGATATATATTAAGGTGGGGAGGTTTTAACATCCTGGTCTTCTGAGCAGGTTGAATTCCCAACATTTTTTAATTTTTTCTTAAATTTGGTGGTCAGATCAACCTTCTTTTTGGGATTTGAAACCCAATTATATGAGTATTAATAATTAAAGGCATTATTTTTGGATAAGTTTTAAGTCTCAATTAGTTCCTTGATAGTTTGAATGGTTTTAGATGTATCATGATTTGAAAGCCAATATTATGGAAAGGTGGATGGAGGTTCACAGTTGGCACACTATTTGTCTAACTATACTGCCTAAACCATGCGGCCTATTTTTCAAAGGGGTGTGTTTAGTTGAAATTGTGTTGCCCCTTCCATGCAGTAATTCACTACATATCTTTTTTTAGAATTACCCACATGGTTTTTCCATGGTTTTTCAAAATGTGCGGTCAGACCCTGTGGGCTGTCTATCCTCTTGGATAGTGAGCACCACACGGTTGGTGCATATTTTTCCAAACCGGGTGGTAACTATACAGATTTTTAAAAAGGCCAGAATAACTATTTTATGCTCCATTCCTTTAAGAGACCTTCTATTTTATTTCTCCTCCCACACATAAAACCTCTCCAGGCTATAGAGCTTACATTTTATCCTCTTCTAGGATTTGGACTCATTCATCTATCTTATATATGATTCAAGCTTATTTGTTGGCTATAGATTCCTATAGATAATTAATTCAATCATATTTCTTATATTCCTTTTTTATCTCACTACAAAAAATATTAAATCCATGAAATATATTTTTCCCAATTTTTAGGTTGTTTTTTAAAAACTCTATTTTTTTCCGATACGGCTCGAAATAGAGGCTGTTATTCGACGAACGAACACCTACAAGAATAAATTTGGTGGTTCCTAGATTTCTCCTTAAATATACATGGGTTATGGGGTTTGTTATTTAATACACACATGTGTGTTTTCCAAGTGATACCATTAATTAATTAATATTTATCTTTATGTTGATTAATTGATATTATGAGATGTTGATGGGTATTCTTTAGCCAATTAAATTATTCTAATCAAGGTATGGGGCTTATGACCAATTAGTTATGATATTCCATTTTATAATTTAAATTAATTAAATTTGATATGATTGCATTGGTTCTTTGGGAACGTGATGGGAATTACATGAGGTACTAAGGTGATTTTGATCACCAGGACTAATATGACATGATTCTACAGGGTGAGGGTGTGGCCCGAGATACTTGGGGTAATATTGATCACTAGGTTTAGGTGACATGGTTCATCAAGATTTAAGTGATGAGGCCATTAGGATGAGGGAACGTCTTATAGGACTTGGGACTATGTTGAACATCAGGATTTGGGTGATGTGGTTCACATGGAGAAATGATGTTGTCGGTTGGTGTGGCTTGGGTACTTTTTAGGGATTTTCACTCACCATTGTTGGCCAAAATTATCATTAGATTCATGTGCACAAAGATATGAATCGATTGAGGTGGTTTTGACCACTCATTTTGGGTGGAGGCCTCCAATGATATTGTGCCTTAGGGGATGGTGATGAACATCATTTATGGAGGAGGTTCTCACTATAGAAATCCATGGTTGATTGTGATAGACCATCAATATATGGTGTTGAGACCATCAAATGGGGGTTGAGCCTAACCATTATATATTATACTGATAGGAATGAATTATTAGGGTATGGTTATCACAATGTCTCAGGATTTCAGGTTGTTGAGTAAATGGTTATTTATTATATATGGGGGATGAATATAGTCATACCATAGGATGTCGGGCTATTAATCTGACAATGAATTTATGAATGGAGGTTTGAGGGACCTGGGATATATTGATGGAAATTTCATTATGATTCTAGTTAATTTATTGATGGCATGGGACATGTTAGATGGAATGAGGTGTCAGGGATATGTTTATGGGAGGATTCTGAGGGATCTTAGGGCATGATATACTTATGTTGATATATGGGCACTAAGACACAGGTCCTCGCTAGTGTGAATATATATTTGTATACATGTAGATTATGAAAATATATATCTGATGTCATATATTAATAGATATATTTTCATTTTATGAAGCTGGTAAAACGATCACTTGTGGTTATTGAGCATAAGTGGAGAGAGTTGATTATATTTAAACATGAGTTAATTCTATTTATATACATATTCATACACTTTATAATTAAGGATGTGGGATAAGAACACATTGGTGGTGGCCTACTAAGTTCATACTCACACCCTACTTGAGCCCATCGAGACACATGTAGACTTTATGTTTTTGTGATTAGGTAAGTAATCATGATTGGGAGCTGGATCTTAGTGATCAATGATGCACTAATTTTTCATGAAATGGATGGAAGTGGACAAGGTGGTCAATATTCATCAATATTGAATTTATTTTGGGTTTATATATATATATAAATATATATATGTACTTATATGTTCATCCACAAGTGAAATTTATTATATATTTTAATATGAACATTCATGAAATGTGTAATTTCCTACTGATGGAATAATGCCTTTGGGCTTAATATTACTACTGTTATGGTATATTCTTTCATTGTGTTAATTATGTTATGTCTTATGATATGGACCTTCTGCCATTGTGTTATATATATATGGACCATTATTATTGTCAACACAAGAGGTTATAGTCTATCACTATCACCTAATAATACCCTCTCTTCTAGTTTTCAACCTTTGGAATACAGGGAGGTGCACTTAAGGCATAGTGGCCCACCTTCCCAAAGCATAGTTAAAGTGGAAAACTAGGTTGGGGTGCTACAAAAACTATTTACTAAGTCTTATAAGTGGATATAAAATTATCAAAATGAGAAAAAAATATTTAATTGTTATGAAAATTGGGAAAATTATTTTTTATTTATTTGGGATTTATAAGAACAAACATCTTTTCAAGTGAACATGTGATTTTTCAAAAAATAATGAAAACTTCATTTTCAAAATTATAATCATCTTTTAATTTTTAAATGATCATAATATGAATTAAAATAATAATAAAAATACCATATTCTCAATAAAATTTAGGAAAATGAATATAGATTTGTCTATGACCTGTATAAATAAAAATGTTGATCCAATATGTGATTTATACATAATTATTTGAAGTGAATTATTATAATTATAATTTAAATTCATCCTAAATTTTCAAAGTAATTTTGTGATATGTTTTTTATATTTTATTTTATTCTTTTTTAACTAGTATATTATTCCATTCATGTAGTTTGAGGAACCCATGACTCGTACTCTAGAATCTAGTGCTAAAAACAAAGTGTTTACATACTAACTTTGATACCAAGTGAGATAAACCAAGTATAACAAGAATATATTTTACGTAAATTCTAAAATTTAAACATTACATCTCACTAATAAACACAGAAAACCAAAACTCAAAGGTTTATTTTCTTTGTATGTAAGATACACAAATGTTTTATTGCATGTTATTTATTTAGTATCTTCTACAAATAATCTACCCACATGATATCCTTCTATACAAATATTACTTAATATCCTTCTTCGTTATTATGGGAAAAGAAAATATAAGAAGGGTTGAGCTCAAATTCTCAGTAAAGAAAAACATATTAATAAATCAGAAAGTGTTAGATCATAATCATTTGAGAAAATATGGACATGGAAGAAATATATGATTAAAAATAACATAGAACCATATTAGTTTCTCATGATTTGTGAAATATACGCATAAACCTCAATGGATCAAACATATTCCCTGGAGTAAGAATGTGAATACATGAGTAAATAATTATGGAAAATGGATAATAACATAGGAATATAGTATAATATAGAAATGTGGTATAATCATAATCATAGAAAAGAATAAAATTGTGGACATAGATAACAACAATCATATCCATACACAAACCTATTAATATAGATACTCTTAGTCATGTATGTGGAAAAACTGGTGAAAAAATATATCTATAGTCATCTCTAAGAAAAACATCATTATCTTAGGATATATAAAAATATACCCAATTCATTAGAGGTCTAAAATGGACCCATTCGTGATATAATGATAAATGATACCCAAGTTCACTATTTGAACATGAAAACATTCGTAATCCTATCATAGCATGATTAACCTGTGAGAAGTAAATGAGTTTCATGAAAACTTATATAAGATATTACAATAATATAGTTAGAGAAATAATTTAAATGGTATTATTAGAAAATATACCTATTGAATAATATAAAACATTAAAGGATTTTGAAATAGATAAAAAATTATAAGAGCATTAGAAAAATGATTCAAAAATAAGAATAGATAACCTTTACTTTTGCAAACAATATTTTAAAATATTTTTTTAAAAAAATGGGAATATAAATTACTTTTAAAAACATGAAATCTTAGATATTAAGTTAATTAATGAAAACTAATGAATATTTTAAGGCTATTAATTTTCGTTGAAATTTTTTATAAAAAATATTATTTTCAAACTTTTGTAAATAAGTTCAAAGATAACTGAAAATGACCTATGTGGAAAACATTAAAAATTTATTTATTTCATTATTTTTAAAATTAATTCAAGGAAAATAAAAAATTACTTCAAAAAAATATTTCTATTATAGGTAATTAGTTTTTAAAAATAAAATAAATCATATAAATATGGAGGATAAATATTCCCATCCAAATATAAGAGTTAAGGTCGACACCACTTATAAATAACCTTTTAGTATATTTGTGACCAAATGGAAGTGAGATGGTAAGACAATATAGAAAACCTATAAATAAATATATTATAAGAAAATATATTTATTTTTACTTAGAAGGAACATAAAATTTCTATAGATTAAAATTCAAACATAAACAATCTCAATTGCAAAATTATATTAGTAAAGAAACCCTTATGGATTTGTTAACTTTTGAATCAAAATACATCAAGAGAAATAACATGATCTAGATTTTTAAATCCAATAAATTACATGATGAATATATTAAAATAAATTCATGGGGTGGTATATATACCACATAAAATAAGAAGGTGGTGAATATATTTCATATCATAATGAAATAAAATTGGGATGAGAAAACCCTTACATTTATAATAACATTTATTTTTAAATGATATAATTTATAGAACAATGAGATTATAAATTAATTTTGAATACCATAAATACTTAGGGATTCAGAATATTATATAAAACTAATGTGTATGGTGGTAAATTATGATCAAGTGGAGAGTAATGTAAATTATCAACATAATGAAAATGAGATGAGTTAGAAAAAACCCCTTACAACATTAATAATAATTGAATCAGAATAATATGAAGGATGGGTAATTAAATATACTTTAAAATAAAATTAATGAAACTTTAATAATTATAAGATAATACATTGGTTAAATAATCACACTATATAAAATAAATTTTATTGCATAATATGTAACATGCCTTAAAGAAGTCAAATTAAGATGAAAAGCCCTTACTTGGGATTCCTCCTTGGTTAGACATGCTCAAACTTCAGTTATAACCAATTTTGGTTGATTTTTAATCTATATAATAATAATATTAATTTTTATTTTAGTTTATACCATTCATTTTTAATTTCTTATTACCCATTTATTAATCAATCTTTGTTAAAATTAACATCCAGGTATCAACTATATTATTTCTCCACGCATGCTTCACATTGGTGACTTTTGTCCTCAATCCATGTTCATGGGTTCAAAAAATCCATTATTTCAATATTATTTAATATATTTGTTTCATATATTTATAAATCTCAATGTTAAGTTTATTTAATTTTTGGTAACTCTTCATAAAGAGCAGATAAAATCTTCCTTTATGTGAATAGTGAATCAATAAAGAGAATTAATTTTATTAATAAATTTTCTTAAATATATTATCATTATGTAATTATAAAAACATATTAAATTAATTATTATTTCATCATATTACTATTATTTAAGTTATATTAATTATTCATGATTGTAGTATTATAACATCATTCTTTCAGATGATAAAACCGAAACAAACAAGAATGTGTTATATGTAATGAATGAGTAATAACATAAAGTTATATAATAGTAATATAATTTTATAATAAGTATAATAATGTTAATATATCATCATTATAGTATATAATGAGATTTATAAAGTGTGTATCTGAGAAGGTGATTGAAAATTATGGTGAAGAACTAGATACATTGATGAATTCTCTCTTCCTCAAAACGACTTCCTTTTGAATGAAGGAATTAGGCCTAATTATAATGAATGAACGATAAAAAATGGGGTATAAGACTCTAATATAATATTTTTAGTTAGTAATTAAATATATATATTAATAATAATAATGGATTGGATTGGTTTTAATAGTTCTCCTTTTATAGGTGAAAATGACTTTCATTTCTTTGAAAACTTATGTTATGTGAAGTGAAAAGATGGAATAACATGATATATAAGTGATTTAGGTAGAAACCATTTGTAAGAAAATTAGTTTTGACTCAAAAACCTACAAAAGGACTTATATATGTCTAAATATCATGTTATTTACACAAAATATGATTTATGATAATTTTCTTCCTCTAGCTTATTTAATAATTTATTATGGGGATTATTTTTTTACTAAAAATATAATATAACCCATATTAGATAGTTTCGGTGTGATTATTAAAAATTTGGACTCTATTTAATATAATTTATATTTATAAATATCTTAAATTTAACTATTAAATGATAGCATAAAATATATAGAAAAACAATTTTCATATAAAAATTAATTTTTAGACATTAATTGTTCTTAATACCATTTCATATCAATTAATAATTAAATGATTAGTAATATATATTTTTACACATTGAAACATTTTATTATAATAATCCTTTAAAAGTGATCAATTTACTTTATTAATATAAAAAATACATAATATATTAAAAAATACATGAAAAATATATCCCTTTTAGCATTAAATGATTTTATTATTGTTTATAACCAACTAATAATCGCCCCAAAAATGGTGTTTGGGTATTAAGGGCTTGGGTTAATTGGTAGGTTATTGGGTCAAGTCCTTGAGCATTCATGTTTAATATATATTCTTTCATTTCATTGTGTTCCATGGTGGAGAATTTAAGCTAACATATATATAACCAATTAATAATAATTTAATGGATTTTAATACATTTATATATAGATTTATATTTTTAACAAATAAATATCATTATATTTTTTACCCCATAAAATAGAAAAATAACTTTTACATAAAAAATTATTTAAAATAAAATATTTAAGTTTCACCATGATTTATTAAATTAGTATTAATTATAGTTATTTAAATTTTTTATTGTAAATTATTAATTTACTTCACTAAAAATTATTTGAATTTTATCAATAAATTTTTTATATAATTTTAAAAGTAATAAATTTAACATATATACTCAATTTATATAAATATGTTCTTTATAATAAATTATATTTTTACAAATGAATTAGTATCTTTTAATTATTTTTTAAAAATCACTTATTTTATGGTAAAAAAATATTTATGATTAAATGTATATATTTTAATATCTAGATAAAATTTATGTATATTAAATTCATGTCAGTAATTCCAAACTAGTCATATAATTACAATAATTATACACAATGAGTATATAACTTTTTATAATGGTCATGTAATAGAAATATTATCCCCATTACATCCTATAAATTCATATAATTCTAACATCTCTAAGTACACTTCTCATTACTAAAGTTTTCATTTTATATTTTACAAAACAAAATTATTATTTCATGATTTATTTAATCATTATAGGTTAAGTTATACTAATGGTGATTCTCAATATTGGAGACGATATATTGAATTTCATAATTATAAAAATATTATTCATTTCTATTTATTTTATTATTTTAATTTATAGATATTTAAGGAACGTAATCATCCATGTTAAATAGTAATCTAAGGTATGTAATACATGGTTTCGTGTACCATCATTGCAATGTTCCAGTATGAATGAATGAATAAAAAACATATTTATGAATGTTGGACATATATTTTATGGAAATAAAATGTTTCCTAGAACATGGGGTGGTATATTCTCCCATAATTAAATAAATTGTTCCCTTGTAATTTTAATTTCACTAAGGGATGAGGGTATTATTAACATAGATATGAATCAAGTCATGATTTATAATGATATATCTACCTTACTATCTTGGGTAAGACTAAGAAACTCATTTTTCTCAACATAATAGGCATGTACCGAGTATTGAGTTTCTTGCCATTTTTTTTGTTAAATACCCCTCATGATTGGGTCTTAAGACCATTTTAAAAGAAAAAGTTATTATAAGGTGTTCATAACTAGCCTTACACTGACAGATGATCATAAAATGATATAAATAATAAATGTGATTTATTTATTCCAAAAATTGAAATGTTGTCTATATTGATATATCCAATGTTTTCCAAAAATCACATAAAATTAATCTAAAGGGTGAAGAATAATTCATTCAGAAAAAACACCCCCATAATTTTTTATCAAATATTAGTTATAGACATAGGATACAATTATCAGGCCACTGGGATTTTTCACTAATAATTTCATATAAAATCACTGGGATGGATAACTGATGCTCTTAAAAAAATTCATAGATTTGAAGGAGTGGGTAGAACTAGAATCAAATGGGAATTTTTTAGATCTCTATTGGATGATGGCTGAACCTTACACTACTTTATATTTTTGATCCACTTTAATAGATATGTTTATATAGGAATTCTATTTTTCTAGTGACTTAAAATTTCCTTGACATTGACTGTCATCATTAACCCTTCTATTTGTTCACTAGTTATTGCAATTTCTATGCTCTTCACAATTTAATAATTGAATTTTTATTGGTACCTTAGTAAGAACTTTATTTTCATCCATCGTGTTAACCAAACTATTCATTTTTTCCTTAACATATTTTTTTTGATGCCATTCTTTTCCACTTATAAAACATCATTGAGTACTATTGAGACATTTCCCCAGGTGATTCTTCCAGCATTTTTAACTTTTCAGATGTTGAATATTTTTTCCTCCAAGGCCTTTATCACTAAACTTCTATGAAACTCAATTTTATGATTTTGGGTCTATATTTGATTTTTTAAAGGTTCGCATTTTTAATCATAAATTGAGATTATCAATAATAGAAACCATAATATTTTCAACACTAGATCTAATCCCATTTGATTGATCATTAGGATGGTCATTTGTTGTCCAACACACTCATTGTTAGATCGATTCCTCCTAATTCCATCTATTGACTGTAACAAAAAAATATGTTTGATTATTAAGCACAAATAATTAGAATAATCAATCATATGATAAGTAAAATAAATCTTAATATTTCCTAAATTATGAAACCTTCATTTCAGCCTATGAAGTTTTAGGTTCATCCTACATCATTATTGATTCCACATAGGGTTTTTAGGCTATATTCTATTGTTCTAAATAACCCAATCCCCAAAATTAACTGAACCCTACTATGATACAAAATGTGGCACCCTAGACCTACACTCCATGATCTTGTGTTTTAAAAAAATATATTCAAACTTTCTTAGATACCAAGTTAAATAGAACAAGTATGACAAAAATATATTTTACATTAATTACATAGTTTAAACATCATATCTAAAAAATAAACATACAATCTCAGAACCCACTAGTTTTGTGAATTTGGAGATTAACTATATAAATTCCTTATTACTCATTATTTCTTCAACATCTCCCACAAATTACTTACTCTGATTATGTCCTTGTATGCACATCATACTTAATACCCTTTTTCATTAACTACAGAATGGAAACATAAGAAGGGGTAATCTCAAATTCTTAGTAATGGAAAAAATTATCAAGGAGTCATAAACTGTAAAATATTAAGAATGTGACAAAGCATGAACGTGGAATAAATATATGACTAAAAATCCAATATAATACAATAGTTTTTCATAAGGAATTATAGATTGCAATATAGCCTTAAAAGATCATACATATAATATGATGTAAGAATATATTGATATTTTACAATAATTATGGGACATGGATCATTAATTTAATGGCCCAAAACATTTATAAATGAAATTCCATTCTAAATGAATAAATTATTTATGAAGTAATTTATTTATTAAAAAACACAAGCCATATATATTTTTTATTATATTTGGAAAATAAAAAATATATATCTATAATTTTGTAACGACTTAAAATACTATTAAGAATCATAACAATTGATAATATATATATATATATATATAGTGATAGATAATATTAGTAAATAATAAGGGTTTCAAGAAAGTCTAACTGACACAGATGGAAGAAGAGATGGCCTCAACCAGTAGAATTATACATTATGAAGCCCATATATAAGCACTTCCAGTGGAGATAGAATCATTGGGATTTTACCTTGACTAATCCCAAGCTGAGATTTAATAACTAAAACTTGAGTGAAACTCTTTATGGTAGGAGTTCAATTTTATAGATATCATGGCCCAAACAATGTTTTTTGAACCACCCTAACAAAGTACCACCATCACAAACCTTACCCTTATGGTGTATGGTGATGTAATAAGGGTTTAATTATCTATACCATAATAGTGCGATTTTTTATATTTTATTTTTATTAAAATATTTATTAAATTTATCCATTTCTCATAATAACATCATATATATTTATATATGATTAAATAATGATTTTGATAAAAAAATAGATTTTGATACGAAGAAACTAAAATTGTATTTTTTTTTTAAAAATAGAGTTTCAATTGAAACAATTTTTTGTAAATTAATTAATTTCTCAAATAAATGGTATTTTCATGAAATATTTTTATTAAATAATATTTATTTAAATAGTTATATGATAATATAATTTAATAATTTCCAATTTAATTTTTATTTGGGTCAGAAAATTATAATTATCATGGAAGTTATTATTTTCCATCAAACAAAGTTATCTATTTAAAAAGTTTAAATTATCATATTTGTAAAAGTATTTTAGTAAAATTAATATTATTTTTGAAATTAAAATTTCAAAATTAATCAATGGGTAATTTTTCATAATTTTTTGAGACAAATTAATTTTTGGGTAAAAATTAAATAGAGTATAAAAATATAGTATGTATTATAACATCATAACATCCCAAAAGAAACATAATAAGTAAAATAAATGGTATCAAAGAACAATAAAAATATTTCCCCTTTAAAATAATGTTTTTAATTTTATTTTATTAAATTTAAAAAACCTTAATGATTCATACTATACCTATATTATATTTCAAGGTTTTAAAATCAATTTTTAAAAACATGACCCACTTCCACCACATCAATGTTATTATATTAATTATTTAAACTCTTATATTAATAAAATATTTAAATCCACTCCTATATGGTAGAATCCATGGGTATAACCATTGGTAAGGTTTGTCGTTTTGATTTCTTTGTTACATATAGTCTAAAACCTCAGTTAAGAAATTAATAAATAATTCCCCTCCCTTTTTTTGTTAAATACCCATACAACCTCCCATTCATTTTCACTAAAACCCACTGAGAATGAATTTCCTCTATAAATATATCTCCAAATCACATCTAATATATTCCAAATATCATAACAATCCCCTCCCAATATTTTATAATAACCCTTTCTTGGTAAGGTATTCTCTAATCTTCTATTATATTCAAGTACTTTATTTATAATAATCCTTCTGATTTCCAATTTTTTATATTTTAATTTTTTTACACAAAATGGTATTATCCTAAATATTTATATATAATTATATACCACATTTCACTCTCATTATACCCCTCCATGAATTTTTACGTACAGTCGTTACACTATCAAAATTATCCTCTGATTTTCCATGCCAAACATTTGTGTATTGAATACTCATCCTCATTTCCACTCAAGGGTATACGAAACTATCCTTTATTTATGGGTAATTCTACATATGTAACCCACAATCCTTAATCATTGGATTAAAAATGATTAATTATTTTCTTATGTGGTATGGCCTAAGTTGAACATAAATGCATGTACCTAATATGAATTTGATGGGGGGTCCAAAGTTATATAGACCTTTAATGCATTCGGTAATATTTTTATCTCATTATATACCATTTATATTGTGTGGTATGATAGAATAATAACACTCTATTATGATGTCTAAGTGGTTATCCTTGACTTATGTTTATTATTTCATGTTTTATGTTGTTTCCACATTCCTATGATCCCTTTATGTTATCACATTATATCATGATTCAATGTTCATGTTTATAATTATCACCATTTTATGTAACCTTGATATTCCTATTTACTCACATTTATTACATTAACCATTTTATTCTTTGATTATTCCCTTACTCGGCCTCATAGATCGCCCCTTTCTTATGTATGCCCCCAGTTTATCTCATGCAGTTTTAGAAGATCAATGGAATTTAAGGGAATGATATGGAGTTTTTTAAATGATTTTATTTTATCCCTATTTCATGTTATTGTATTATATATCTAATTACACAAATAAAATAGGCCACTTTATCTTTTGGGATTTTATTATGTGTATCTTTATGTAATAAATCATGAGTTAAAGTGAAAAAAGGTATCTGTTATCATAGGTTTTATCTGTGAAGGGTCAAGTTATTTTTAGGAATTAGGATTTTAAAAGCATATTGAAATCCGTATGGATAAGAATAAACATAAGATAAAATCCATAAATTTTCATAGAGTATAGATCTAGTGGTTTCTAAGAATAAATATCTCTGTCTGGATACTACAAGTGGATGTGGCTCTAACATTTCTTCACCTAACATAATAGTCCCATAAGGGAACATTGGGTATTAGATTTATTGTCACTAGGTGTATGAAATATAAGAATTTATAAAAACCTAGTTTAATATTACCAAGGGATATGATTTGGTAAATGTGCGAACACTTTTCTATTATGAAAGGAAAAAAATTCCTATGAAATTTTATATTATAAGAAAAACCATGGATAAATTTAAAAAACCCCTAGAAATTTATAAGTTAAGGAATATATGACATTTTTTATTTATCCCATATATGTTAATATTTTCTATTTATATTCATAATAGTTTGAAAATTCTCATCCCTAAGTCTATTTTGGATGAATTAAATGATTAGAACCAGAATCAAATAGTGAATGGCTAGCTTATCATCCATATGTTAACCTCAAATTTCATATGTGACTATGGTTTTATGCATTATTTCATATCATTCATTTATAGTATAACTATCCAAACACCACCCCAAAACATTGAAGTATAGATATCAGTGAAAATGTAAAATGGGGTAATTAGTAAATTCCAAGTGTATAGATTCTCCCTTGTTAATATTTGTATTTTGAACTTCCTTAGGAACGTTGTGACACTCCCTTTAGTGGAATTTGATGCAATTTTTGTAATTGATTGACTTTCCTTGTATATAACTAGAATAAATATCTAGAGAATGAAATCATCCTCTATATCATAAATCACCTTATCATTCAAAATAAATTTATTTATAAGGATGGATCTCTTATGGAATCATCATCTCATGAACATATATTATTTCCTTATGAGAAAGTGTATCTTGCTCAAATGATTGAGACTAAGGAAAAAATCATAATTAATTACATTTCCATTGTAAGGGAATATGATTATGTGTTCCCAGAATAATTTTATTGTATTCCTCGTGAATGAGAGTTTTATTTTCCAATCAAACATATAATCGGTCATTTCTCAATTCCTAGAACTCCATATATAATAGCCATTGTTGAACATAAAGAGTTAATGAAGAAACTACAATAGAATCTAGATAATGGGTTTATACACCCAAGTTCTTTTCCATGGGGTGCACTAGTCATTTTTTTAAAAAATAATTATATGATAATGTGACTCTGTACTGATTATCATGAGATTAACAAGATCATGGTAAAGAACAAGTATCATCTTTCCCAGACTGATTACTTATTAGATCATCCATGTGGAGCCTAGTATTTTTCTAAGTTATATCTTTGGTTGGGATATGATCAACTAAAGTTGAAGAAGGAGGGTATCCCCAAGAATTATTGTTTTACAAGGTTAAGGAACTATGAGTTCATAGTGATTCCATTTGGACTCACTAATAATTTATCTAACCTTTGGGACTTGATGAATAGAGTCTTTAGGGATTACCTTGAAAATTTTGTGGTATAATTTATATATGATATTCTTGTCTACTCCAAAATCAAGGAGGAACATGATGAGAATTTTAATTCTATACTAAAGACCTTTTGAAAGGAAATTGTTTAATGAAAATTATAATAAATATGAGTTTTTGTTGGAGAAAATAACATTTATATGGAATGTTATCATTAGAAAAAGAATATCTATGGACCCTTTGATAATATAGAAAATTGAAGGATGGTTGAAACTAATATATTTGATGGAGATATGTAGTTTCCTTAGATTATATGTGTATTATCATTGATTTTTTATAATATTATCATAATCTTCAAGAGAAATAATTAGGCTAACTCAGAAGGGGGATATTTTTTTCTGGGATGATGAATGTGATGAGAGAATTAAAGAGTTAAAAAAGAGGATAATCACTACACATGTACTAAAATTACCCACTATTGGATAAGGATTTGTGATCTATGATGATTCATACAAAAAATTATTTGGTTGTTTACTCATTCAAGATGAAAAAGTGATAGATTATGACTCCCATCAATTAACAATCCATGAGAAGAACTACCCAAACCATGATCTAGAATTGTTTGTAACGATATTTTCATTGAATAATTGGAATCATTATATATATGAAGAGAAGTTTAACATCTATATAGATTATAAAATACTCAATTATGTATTCGCACCAAAGGAGATCAATATTAACTAATGAAGGTTGTTATATCCATACAAGGATTACAATTATTCAATCAACTACCATCCTAGAAAGAAAAAAGTGGAATATGATCTGATTTAGAAGGATCATGAAACCCTATCCCTGATGAGGATTGAAAGGGATCCCATATTCTTGGACATAAAAATTATGGAAATTGGAATCATAAAAGGAAATTCATCCTTAATTTTCCAATTAAATTCACAACCATCGATTCCTTTGAGGATCAAAGAGTCCAAAAATGATGATAATGAGATATAGAAAATGTTGTAAATATTTTAGAGTTCAAATTTGATAAAGATAGAGTTATGATGTTTTAAAATAGGATATATGTCCCATAAAAACCAAAACTGAAGAGGGAACTTCTAGATTATGTGCATAGCTCATCATTCTCTATTCATCTAGGAAGTACTAATATTTGTAGAGATCTAAAGAAAAACCGCCGGTCGGATAACATGAGGCGAGAGATTATAATGACCCAAAGTTTTATCAATAGAAATTCCCTTATTATAATTATGTCAAATAGTATAATCACATGAAATCACAACACAATTAACTACTAAGTACAACGTGACCTTTAAACATCATATTGTCACTTCTGTGATTTGAATTTTGAAAATCTGACATACATGGTTACGATCAGTAAGACGTTTGGGGTCTGATAATACAAACTTAATTTCTAGTGAATAGTAACCAACCCTTATAAATATTAATGTTACCCTTATGGATAGTAATGTTACCCTTATTAATATTAACATGATATTTATGAATATTAAATCATCCAAGTGAACAAGTAACCTTACTAATGGAAGTATAAATAAAATTTATCCATCGTATAAGTGACAATATGATATAATCATAGTGTTGGTATTTTTGTGAGTCAAGTATATTTAATTACAATTTTATGATTAATTTAATCATTTAAAAAATTATTTTCATAAAATATATTCATAAATAATTATTTTTATGACTTCTTAGTATATGATAATTTTAAAATACCTTAATTAATTTATCAAAGTGTTAGAAAAGCAGTTTTAATTTTAAAATTTGTATTTTTCATATAAATTATGATATTAATTAAAATTTTAATTTCACATATATAGAATTTTTTTTATAAAATATAATAATTTTTTTTCTACACATCGGGAAATGGTTGGGGTGATTTTTTGTGATTTTTATGAAATACTTGAAATTTTGGTGAATAATAAACTACAGTAATTTGCTATATATATAAATTATATGATAAATATACTATTTATTGAGTCACGGATGATGTAATCACATAGTATTATAACTCCCATGTACATATTATTATTTCTTTTCACAAGAATCAATAATATTTCTTTTCTTGAGAAAAATAATAAAATAATGAATAAAATATTGAGAAACCCCTCCTCTCATCCACTATAAAAACCAACTTCACCCCCTCTTCTCTTCACTCTTCTCAAGCCTTGTTACTAGACCAAATTATTTTTGAAATATCTCTCTACGTCCCTCTCCCATGTCTATCATCCCTTCATCTCTTCCAAAGACCAAATCCTATTCCCTAAAGCGGTTCTCAAGGAAGATATATTCAAGTGGTAAATTCCTATTTTCATTTATTTTATTTTCTTTCATGTTCCATTATTTTCGTTGTATTTTCTAAACTCCTTTAATATAAATTTTATGATAACTATAGTAACTTACATGTACTATAATATTTTTATGATAATGGAATAATTCACCATCATCTCTCTTTTCCCCTCCTTTTATACTATAAATTAAAACATCATCCGAGATGTTTTAATTTCTCACATTCAAGGATAGTGGGTTTTCAATTTCTATTACCATATTCAATTCTGTTAATGGCACTATTTTTTGGTTGAACCAGAATATATTATATTTATTATTTCTAATTTAAGGTTCTGTAAACTTTTGCATGCATGATATTAATTTATAGAGAAAAACGTGTTTGTTGTTATTAAAAACCATCAATTAACCAAAAAAGTTATCATTAATGTTTTATATAATGATTTATCTTCACTCCAAAAAAATTAATTTTATAACCAAGTAATCTAATGGATTATCAATAATAAAATATAACTCCAATTATGGACAACCATAATCATCTTACATGTTTATCATTTCATGTACATAACTAAACAAATCATGAAAACCAACGAAACAAACAATGAAATTGAACCTCTTAACCCATCAAAAATGTCATGAATGAACTTAATATGGTTATAATAAATCAATTAAATAATGAATAGGTTCTAGAAATATTAATTAATGAATTTAATTTGGTTATCAAGTACATTAAGATCATGTGAAGGATTCCATCAAACTTAAGGTAAGGGATTCTACTCAAACCTCCAATATTCTTTCTGGTTGCTCAATCTTTCTTTTTACCCAAATGAAGTAACCTATTATTTTTTTTTCATCTTCCAAATGATGTTTACATGCTCCAAAATCATTTATCAAGATCCATTCATAATTATATTTTTATGGATATACATGTTTTTAAATGATTCCCTCATCAATTATTCCTGATAAGCAAGTCCATTTTAAGGGAACTTTCCGAATTTTTAACCAATTTCAAGTGAACTAAATAATATGTTTTTAAGACACCAGTAATTTTATAAAAAAAATATTTTTATTATGAAAACCTTCTTGGTTCAATTCAGGTTTTATATAAAATATTATTCCCTTTTGGTTTTAAATTACCTTCGATATTTTCCTTTAACCGCACAAAAATGTTTTAATTATAAAGATTATTAAGTACTCTTTTTACATGTTATTACTTCAAGGGACATAACTTTTCATGATATATTCCTATTATAACATATCATTGTCCATTTATGATAAATTCCTTCCCTTCATGGACATTTTTTTGAAACTCCCATTTTTTATAATTTGTGACCTGATTATGATACCCAATTCTTACAATGGGTGACCCTTCTGTTTATGTATGGTCCTATATGTGGAAAGAATATTCATGAAAATGTTAATATCGGTGTGCCAAGATAATGATCCAATGCATTGGGTAAATTTGAGTCTCGTGAGACATTACGTGTAACATCCCAGGTAAATGAAGAATAATATATTTTCATACTTATTAATATTTTTGAATTAGATATTAATTTTACTTTAAAGGGGTTTCTATGTTCGATAGCGTACCTAATACGCAACAACGAGTTTCTTTGGAATCTTACGTTGCACACTAATAATATAATATTATTATGTTAAATGGTAGTTAACTCCGAGCTATTTTATTGGCAGTATTGAATGAAACTAACTATAATATGATTATAAATGTTTTTTAAATGTATTTACATTATCCAAGAAAATTTTAGAGGCCTAAAATTTGAATGAATATAATTTTAAGCATAATTTACATTAAAAGGCCGATTTATTGCCTTTTAATGGAGAACCTTCTTTAAATCTAGTTTTGGTCCCTTTAATACATTATATATGACCAAATAAAATCCTTCATTAGAATGGGTATATCAAAATTTACTTTTTGCATTTTTTTTGGAATTTTTCCAATAAAGTTCATTTTTTAATGAATAGTGAAGAATATTGTATTTTAATTCAAAAGTGCCTTTTAATATAATTTATTTATATGGTTAGATTATCTTTTAATTGGTTTTAAAGTGAAATTAAAATATATCTTTACCATTTAATCCAATTTTGGTCATTGGAATTAATTTCTCTTTGAAATTGGACATAAACAAGTATCAATCTTTTGAAAGTTATTGTTTCTTAAAAACACGCTATTTGTTTTAACAGCGGGAATTAATTTTTAAATTCATTAATGACACTTCTATGTTTTCAATCTGTAAAAATAGAAATCAATTTTGAATTTGGAATATCAAATAATGCTTCGGCTGAATTTTTGGTATTTTTCTGAAAAACTTCAATTTTTGATGAATAGTGAAACCACTTAATGGTAGTTAAAAAACTGACTTTTTCGATTAAATGAAATTTTACCACTTCTATGAATTGAATTAAAAAATCCAACATACATGGTTGTTATCAATAATTAAAATTTGGTTCATTAAGATGCAAATAATTTTTGGTGAATAGTAACTTTTGATTTTTAATTACCGCGGTTAAAGGTAAATAGGGTAATTCAATGTAAAAAGAATATTATAATAATTCAAAATTATCTTAACACTTGTAAAAACCTTATTTGTTGAGTAATTAATGACGATGGGAATATTTGGGTCGATTTTGGGACCCCATTGATCCACTTGGGAGTGAAAATGACAATTTAGATTCATTAATTTAATGTGAAGGCAAAATTGACATTAACAAAAATCGTTTAGTAATTAATTTTTAAATGGTGATATATAAGTCTTATTTTCAACTATAAATATTCATTTGAAAGATAAAATGATTTCCTACATGATAATATTTTTTTATAGTTTTTAGACATTTAATAAATTAAATTATTTATGACACAAAAATGATGCAGTATTTACTTGATTATTAAATGATTAAAATAAATAAGATTATAATGACTAAAATATTATCTAAAACATGTCCAATTCTGATTTGATGGTTTTATTTCGGTTATGAGTCATCTTATCTTATAAATTAATGTGTTTTGGACCTTTTTAAAGAGAAGATAAGTTTATAATAAAATAATGTTTTCACATTTTCCTAAAGAGCCCCTCCTCTCCCTTATAAAAGGAGACCACTTCTATGAAATTCCTCACACATCTCAAGCAATTTGGCTCGTCCAACCACTTCCCAATTAGGCTCCCTACATACATATCCTCCTTTTAAAAGCCTTAATTTAGGCAGAAGGAACTTCAAGGAGTCCTTTTGGTTCAAACCAAAGGAATTTACCAAATTAAAGGTAACAGTTTCTCTTAAATTGTTTTCTTTTATTTTACTTCTCCAACCCCTAAACTCTTTTTATTTCCTTTATTTTGTAAAACAACTAGTATGAAAAATATACTAGGATTTTGTTATAATAATTATTCAAACTACACATACACACACCTCCATATAATGGATGAAGAACATAAAGTTTCCGTGGATGGAAAACTAACGCCTCACGAAACGATGATTGTTCAATTACATCTTACCGCCTATCATGGTGGCTATTATAATGGAAATTTATTTATATATGATATATATTATTTTTATTGTTTCCTTATTCTTTTTTACTTCCCATTTATTTCACACATGTATGGTTTCCATAGTGGGTAAATACGATAATCTCATTTGAGGAAGCGCAGACTACCGCCCCCTCAAAGTGATGTGATTCGTTAATGCCTTATGTGGGATGTATAAAGGATGGAGTTAATGATATTATATATGATATTATACTGGAATTATAATGTACCTATGTATCATTATTATTTATTTAAATTAAAATAATAAATATAAATGAAAGTAGCGTTCATGCGTACGTACGGCTTACCGTCTCCATGAACGGTGCATTTCATTTCTTACCTCCGAATGTTATGTACTATTATATATAAATGTATATACTGGATATATATGATATATATGATATCTAAATGATGAATTTATTTCGGATATAAAGAACTATTGACCACAAGGACAACTTGTAAATATAAGGTGTTCATTTTTTACTCAAGTTCCAAATATTGACAAAAAGAACATTATTAACTTAAATGATTACATAATGTTTATAACATGGTAATAAGTGATATAAAAGGAATAATTAAATTGAAAAAGGTTCTTAAGCAATTAGAAATTAACATTAGTTTATTATCCAGGATATTAAAGAATGATCGAGTCAATTCAGACACGAGGTAATGGACTTCGTCTCAATCTCCTTTCATTGAGGCATATTTTGTTTTAATACATGACTTTCATTTATACGATGTATAAATACCCTGGAATTTTAAAAGGGAATATTTTTCTACAAATCGTTTTACTAAACGACAAAAAGTAATGTTTCTTTTAATGTACGCGGTGACAACGACCTTTTCCACCTCCGCGAGTATTATTTGATCTTTGGCTTCCTCAAAAAGTCGTAATGTTTTTAAAAGAAATTAAATACCATATACTCTTTTATTTATTTTGGTATTGAAAATGTTTTTGAAAATGAATTTTTTATGTCAATATATTTAAGTGATATATTGTGATTGAAATGCGGAAATGTTTTCTTTCCTTTATATTTTTTGTATATGTTATGATTTTTGTTGGTACTTGTACATTTGACGGGTGGTTATGTGATAAACCAAATGATGGGTGGTGACATGAATACCAGGATGGGTAGTTATGTTATAACCTCCAATTCATTGGGTATGGAAGTCGGCCGTATGGCTATTCCATTTAGTGATATGTGTGGAAGTTGACCATATGGTTATTCCATTTAAGTATGTTTATGTCTCAAGTTACTTTTATATGTTATGTGTTCTTTATATGGATTTTATGGTAATATTTTGGTTACAAAAGGGTAAGTAATGACCTTTTATTCAGTGAAGAGTATTTACTACTTCATAAAGGTGAAAATTATTAATTATGTTAAAGTATTCATGGTTGAATTATTGTTTTGAAAAACTAACAGTTTTCCTTCTTTGTGTATCCCTTACTGAGATTTTTATGCTCATCCCAAGTTTTGAAATGTTTTTCACAGGACATAAAGCTGAATAGGTTCAAGGATGCGATCAAGGAAAAGTAATGTCGTCTAAAACATGGAACTAGTCATGACTCTTTTTTTTAGAGTTCATGTTTTGTAAAAAAATGGAAACTGAGTATAAGTGTCTACTTTGTAATATTTTGAAATGTAATAGTTATGGCCTAACTCTCTAAAAATCTAAACCTGAAAAGATCCTCAACGTGAATTATTCAATTAATTCAATACTAATCAATGTTTAAGTTCGGGTCCATTATAGTTTGTATCAGATGTCGGTTTATATAACTTTAGGAGTTAGGATATTGTTAAATTAATATCCATAATGTAATTTATGTTAATATCGAGATCATGTAGCTTATACATATTACCATGTTGCTTTGCCTAAGATATTTCTGTTTTAATAATGGTTTTTCGTAGAGGAAACAAAGCAGCTTTTCTAGGACGCCATACAGAGGGAAATGGACTTCCAAATCAGCAACCTGATATGGTCGAAATCAGAATTGAGCAGTTTAATACAGTGATGGCTCAGTTGAATCAGGTGATAAATGGTGGTTGTATCCATTGATGATATTTTGGTTAATTCCAAAATTAATGATGAACATTGAAATTCATTTAAGGGTTGTCTTTCAAACCATAAAAGAAAATAAACTTTATGGGAAATTCAGCAAGTGTGAGTTTTGGTTATAACAAATTCCATTCCTTGGTCACATTGTTTCAAAAAATGGCATAACTATTGACCCTGTTAAAATGAAAGTTGTTGAATAATGGACAAGACCCACAAATATAACCGAGATTCGTAGTTTTCTGGGTTTGGCAGATTATTACTGGAGGTTTGTTGAAAATTTTGCACAGTTATCTAGTCCAATGACTAAGTTAACTTGAAAAGGTGTTAAGTTCATCTGGGAAAAAGAATGTGATGATTTTTTTTCAGGAATTGAAAAGAAGATTGGTGAATGCTCCAGTTTTGGAACTGCCTTCCAGAAATGGAGAGTTTGTTATCTACAGTGATGTTTCGTTGAAAGGATTGGGTTGTGTACTAATGAAAAATGATCAGGTAATTGCTTATGTTTCACGTCAGTTGAAACCACATGAGTTAAATTACACTACACATGATTTGGAATTAGCTGATGTTGTTTTTGCATTGAAAATTTGGAGGCATCATTTGTATGGAGTAAAATGTGAAATATATACTTATCACAAAAGTTTGAAGTATATATTCACTCAGAATGAATTGGACATGATACAGAGGAGATGGTTGGAATTAATCAAGGATTATGATTCAACGATCCTTTACCATCCGGGAAAAGAAAATAAAGTGGATGATGCTTTGAGTCGAAAAAGTAAAGCTTCATTAACCATGATACATTGGAAAAAGATCCTTTGGTTTTTGATTTTATGAATTATGGCATAGAAGTTGTTGGTGCGGGAAATTCTTCTATTTTGTTTCAGGTGTCAGTGAGATCATCTCTATCAGACAGAATAATGCAAGCATAGAAGGAAGACAGTTAGTTGCAGAAAATGGTAGAGTTGGTTCAGAAGGGTAAGTTTCCTGAATTTAACATTGATAATGATTGTGTTTTGAGATTTGGAAAGAGATTATGTGTGCCTTGTGATTCACAATTGAAGAATGAGTTGTTATTTGAAGCTCATAGTCCTCCGTTTTTAGTTTATCCGGGAAATACTAAGATGTACAGAGTTCTTTAGGAGTATTACTGGTGGGATGGAATGAAAAGAGATATTGCTGATTTTACTGTGAAGTGTTTGACTTGTCAGTAGGTTAAAGTAGAGTGACAGTTATCAAAAGGGATGCTTCAGCCTTTACCGGTGCCAGAATGGAAATGAGAAAGTATATCCATGGACTTTGTTGTGGGATTACCAAACACATCTCTAGGTAATAATGAAATCTGGGTTATAGTTGACCGATTGACTAAATTTGCTCATTTCCTTCCTATCAGAGATACTTTTTCTCTAGATCAACTTTCTCAGTTGTATGTTAAAGAGATATTCATGTTTCATGGAGTTCCCCTCTCCATTGTATCTGATCATGCTCCCATGTTCACTTCTAACTTTTGGAAAGGCCTTCAGAAGTCATTGGGTACTGAATTAAATTTTAGTGCAGCTTTTCATCCTCAATAAGATGGGCTGTCAGAACGAATAATTCAGTCATTGGAGGATATGTTATGTGCTTGCTCGATGGATTATCAGGGAAGTTGGGACAAATATCTTTCTTTGGTTGAATTTTTATATAATAATAGTTTTTATTCTAGTATACAGATGGCTCCATTTGAGGAATTATATGGAAATCATTGTCGAACTCCAGCTTTTTGGGATGAAGTAGGTGAAAGGAAGTTGATGGGACCAGAATTGGTAGAAGAGATGGTAGATAAAGTTCAGTTGATTCAGAAGCACATGAGAACATCTCAGAGCAGACAGAAAAGTTATGTAGATAACTAAAGGAAGGATATTTCTTTTGAGGTAGGTGATCATGTCTTTCTCAAAGTTTCTCTATGGAAAAGTGTGATGTGTTTTGGTAAGAAGGGAAAGTTGAGTCCAAGGTTCATTGGACCTTATAAAATTCTGGAGAAAGTTGGATCAGTTGCGTATAGAGTGGCTTTACCTCCATGTTTATCCTAGGTACACAATGTTTTTCATGTTTCTATGTTGAGAAAGTATATGCCAAATCCAATCATGTTTTGAGCCCAGAGGTTGTTCACTTGGAAGAGAATCTCTCTTATGAAGAATAACCAGTCCAGATTATTGACCATAGAGAGAAAGTGTTGTGGAATAAGGTAATTCACCAGGTAAAGGTTTTGTGTAAAAACCATATGATTGAATAGACAACGTGAGAATCTGAAAAAGCTATGCGAGATAAATACCCCCACTTATTTTGATAAGTGAATAAAAATTGTGAGGATGCAATTCTCAAAAGGGGGGAAAGATGTAACATCCCAGGTAAATGAAGAATAAAATGTTTTCATACTTAGTAATATTTTTGAATTAAATATTAATTTTACTTTAAACGATTTTGTATGTTTGATAGCGTACCCGATACGCAACAATGAGTTTCTTTGGAATCTTACGTTGCACACTAATAATATAATATTATTATTTTAAATGGTAGTTAACTCCTAGCCATTGTATTTGTAGGAATGAATGAAACTGACTACAATATCATTATACATGTTTTTTAAATGTATTTACATTATCCAATAAAAAGTTATAGGCTTACAATTTGAATGAATCTAATTTTAAGCATAATTTACATTAAAAGGCTGATTTATCTCCCTTTAATGGCGAACCCTCTTTAAATATAGTTTTGGTCACTTTAATACATTCTATATGACCAAATAAAATCCTTTATTACAATGGGGACATCAAAATTTACTTTGTGCAGTTTTTTGGAATTTTTCTGATAAAGTTCATTTTTTAATGAATAGTGAAGAATATTGTATTTTAATTCAAAAGTTCTTTTTAATCTAATTTATTTATACGGTTAGATTATCTTTTTAATTGATTTTAAAGTGAAATTAAAATATATTTTTACCATTTAATCCAATGTTGGTCATTGTAATTAATTTCACTTTGAAATTGGACATAAACAAGTATCAATCTTTTGATAGTTATTGTTTCTTAAAAACACACTATTTGTTTTAACATCGGAAATTAATTTTCAATTTAATTAATTCCACTTCTATGTTTTGAATTTGTAAAAATATACATCAATTTTTAATTCATAATATCAAATATTTCTTAGGCTGAATTTTTAATATTTTTCTAAAAAACATCAATTTTTGATGAATAGTGAAACCAATTAGTAGTAGTTAAAAAACTGAATTTTTCATTTAAATGAAATTTTACCACTTATGTGAATTGAATTTCAAAAATCTGACATACATGGTTGTTATCAAGAAGTATAATGTGGTTCATTAAGATGAAAATAATTTTTTTGTGAATAGCAGCTTTTGACTTTTAATTACCGCGGTTAATGGTAAATAGGGTAATTCAAGGTAAAAAGAATATTATAATAATTCAAAATTATCTTAACACCTGTCCAAACATTATTGGTCGAGTCATTAACAAACATGGGCATCTTTGGGTTGATTTTGGGACCCCATTGATCCACTTGGGAGTGAAAATGACAATTTAGATTAATTAATTTAATGTAAAGGCAAAATTGAAATTAACAAAAATCGTTTAGTAATTAATTTTTATATGGTGATATATAAGTCCTATTTTCGACTATAAATATTAATTGGAAAGATAAAATTATTTCCTACATGATAGTAGTTTTTTTATAATTATTATACATATAATAAATTAAATTATTTATGACACAATAATGATGCAGTATTTACTTCATTATTAAATGATTAAAATAAATAAGATTATAATGACTAAAATATTATCCAAAACATGTCCAATTCTGATTGGATGATTTTATTTCGGTTATGAGTCATTTTATATTCAACATTAATATGTTTTGGACCTTTTGAAACCGAAGATAAGTTTATAATAAAATAATTTTTTCACACTTTCCTAAAGAGCCCCTCCTCTCCCTTATAAAAGGAGACCACTTCTATAAAATTTCTCATACCTATAAATCCATTTGGCTCGCCCAACCTCAGCCCAATTAAGCTCCCTACATCCCTCTCCTCATCCTAAAAGCCTTACTTTAGTGATAAATAACTTCAAGGAGTCCTTTTGGATCAAACCAAAGGAAGTTACCAAATTAAAGGTAACTGTTTCTCTTAAATTGTTTTCTTTTATTTTACTTCTCCAACCCATAAAATCTATTTATTTCCTTTCATTTGTAACATCACCAGTATCCTAAATATACTAAGATTTTGTTATAAGAAGTATTCAAACTACACTTACACTCACCTCCATCTAATGGATTAAGAACATAAGGTTTCCGTGGATGGCAAACTAACGCCTCACGAAACGATGATTGTTCAATTACATCTTACCACCTCTCATTGTGGCCATTATGATGGAACTGTATTTATATATGATATATATTATTTTTATGTTTTCTTTATTCTTCTTTACTTCCCATTTATTTTACACCTTTATGGTTTCCATAGTGGGTAAATATGATAATCTCATTTGAGGAAGCGCGGACTACCGCCCCCTCAAAGTGATGTGATTCGTTAATGATTTATGTGGGATGCATAAAGGATGGAGTTAATGATATTATATATGATATTATAATAGAAGTATAATATACCTATGTATCATTATGATTTATTTTAATTAAAATAAGAAATATAAATGAAAGTATCGTTCATGCGTACATACGGCTTACCGTCTCCATGAACGGTGCATTTCATTTCTTACCTCTGAATGTTATGTACTATTATATATACATGTATATACTGGATATATATGATATATATGATATCTAAATTATTAATGTATTCTGTATATAAATAATTATTTACCACTTGGATAACTTGTAAATATAAGGTTTTCATTTTTTACTCAAGTACCAAATATTGACAAAAAGAACATTATTAACTTAAATGATTACATAATGTTTATAACATGGTAATAAGTGATATAAAAGGAATAATTTACTTGAAAAATGTTCTTAAGCAAGTATAAATTAACTTTATTTTATTATTCAGGATATTAAATAATGATCGAGTCAAGTCGGACACGAGGTAAGGGACTTCGTCTCAATATCCTTTCATTGAGCCATATTTTGTTTTAATAAACGAATTTCTTTTATACGATGTATAAATACCCTTGACTTTTCAAAGGGAATATTTTTCTATAAAGATTTTTACTAAACGACAAAAAGGAATGTTTCTTTTAACATACGCGGTGACAACGACCTTTTCCGCCGCCGCGAGAATTATTTGATCTTTGGCTTCCTCAACAAACCGTAATTTTTTTAAAAGAAATTCAATACCATATACTCTTATGTATTTTGGTCTTGAAAATGGTCTTGAAAATGGATTGGTTATGTCAATATATTCTAGTGATATATTGTGATTGAAATGTGGAAATGTTTTCTTTCCTTTATATTTGTTGTATGTGTTATGATTTTTCTTGGTACTTGGACATTTGATGGGTGGTTACATGATAAACCAAATGACGGGTGGTGCCATGAATACCAGGATGGGTGGTTACGTTATAACCTCCAATGCATTGGGTATGGAAGTCGGCCATATGGCTATTCCATTTAGTGATATGTGTGGAAGTCAACAATATGGTTATTCCATTTAAGTATGTTTATGTCCCAAGTTACCTTTATATGTTATGTGTTCTTTATATGGGTTTTATGGGAATCTTTTGGTTACAAAAGGGTAAGTAATGATATTTTATTCAGTGAAGATTATTTACTACTTCATAAAGGTGAAAAGTATTACTTATGTAAAAGTATTCATGGTTGAATTGTTGTTTTGAAAAACTAACAGTTTTCCTTCTTTGTGTATCCCTTACTAAGCTTTTTATGCTCATCCCAAGTTTTGAAAAAAAAATTCATAGTACATAAAGTGGAATAGGGTCAAGGATGGGATCAAGGAAAATTCATGTCATCTAAAACATGGAACTAGACATGAATCTTTTTTTTAAGAGTTCATGTTTTGTAAAAAAATGGAAACTGAGTAGAAGTGTCTACTTTGTAATATTTTGAAATTTAATAGTTATGGCCTAACTCTCTAAAACTCTAAACCTGAAAAGATCCTCAACGTGAATTATTCAATTAATTCAATACTAAGAAATGATTAAGGTTGGGTCCATTATATTATGTTCAACAGTCTTGGTGGTTAGCCCTAACTCTTGCTACCATGTGGAAGGGTGTCGGTAGTTAACCTTGACTTGTGATCCTCTATGTGAAATGAGACATGAATCGTGGTTAAGTAATGTTTATGTTGTTGCCACATTACTATGAATCCATTTTCATATTATCCCATGTTTATATGTTATGATTCTATATATTCCATGCCTTTTTATATCATTATGCCATGCCTTCTAACCCATGTGTTAAAGCTTTATTCTTATGTTTATTACCTTACTGAGCTTTTTAGCTCATCCATTTGTTCATGTTATCCCCAGGTTATCCTATATAGATGTATGTGCACAATGAAATTTAGGAGATCTTTTTTAAGAATAAATAAATAATTGTTATATTTAGTCACATATTTTCAGTTTTATGTACCTAGTATTCCAAGACACTAGACTTCACGATCCTTATCTTGTAATATAAAGCTTTATTATGCATAAAGTCATTTAATGATTTGGATAATAGGATCTTGTTTCTATAGGGATTGCATAATTTGTATTCATATTCTTAGTATTCCAACAATCTATGAATGAAATACAAAAGTCTAAGGTTGTAATGAAACCATTACTCATACCAATATGGAAATGGGAAAACATAACCATGGATTTAATCATAGGACTCCCCAAGACATATCTATGTAATAACAACATTTGAGTGGTAGTCGGGAGATTTAAAATTTTAGAAACTTTCATTACTATCAAGGAAGATTTTTCTCATGACCAACTCTCTAATTTATACCAAAGAGAAGTTGTAAGACTAAAAGGATCATCACTCCCTATTATATCTGATAGAGATCCAAGGTTTAACTTTAGGTTTTAGAGAATCTTTTAGAAAGTGTTGGATACGGAGTTGAGTCTCAGTACTACTTATCACCATCAGACATATGGTTAGTCTGAGATAACCATTAAAACTCAAGAGGATATAACAATATCTTGTTAAATAACTTTCCAAGGATATTGGGATCAACCTCTTCCCCTAATGGAGTTCTCATATAACAAAATTTTCCATTATAGCATTCAAATTCTACCTTATGAGGCTCTATATAGGAATAGGTGTTAGAATTTAAAATACCAGGACAAATTTTGAGATCATAAGATGATATACTTAATCTTATCTAAGATATTATATAGAATATTAAAACTATTAATATTCATATTAAATTTATATAAATTCAACATAAAATCTACAGAAACAATCATCTGTGAGAACTAGTGTTTGAGGTCAAAGATAAGATGTTCATTTATATATCACTATGAAAGAAAGTTATGATGCTTGAGAAGAAGGTAAAGCTTATTCCAATATAAATTATTCCATTTGATATCCTTGATTGTATAAATATATGGAATATCATTTTTAACTTCCACCTAAACTGTCTAAAGTACAAGATGTGTTCCACATATCCCTCTTTATGAAGTACAAACTAGTGGCATAAAATGTACTAAATCAAAAGGTAATACCCTTATAAAATGATATTTAAAATTATTATAATTACTTTAAGATGTTAAATCATATAGACAAAGTTATATAAAACATTAAAAGCCACATTATCAATGTACTACGGTGACACAACAAGTTTATGGAAGTAACTTGGGAACCAGAAGAAGTGATGAAAGAGAAGTTCCCTCATCTATTTTTTCATACAAAATGATTTTTTGGGAAAATTTTATAAATGGGGGAAGAATGTAATAACCCAATATATTTATAATCAAAATATCCTTCTGAATAAATAAATTCCTTATTATGGAATACAGTTATATAAAACACATGCACTCTCTTTTATTTATTTTTTTGACAATTATAAAATACAATCATAATTATCTGATGATCTCAGAAGACCATTACGTATCATAACCATTGATAATATATTCATTCTATAGTGACTAATAATATTATTATTTATTAGGGTTCCTGATAAAGTCTAATTGACGTAGATGGAAGAAGTGATGACCTCGACCAGTAGGATCATACCCTAAGAATCCCATTTATCAGAGCTTTTGAGGAAGATGGTATCATTGAGATTTTTCTTTGACTAATCCCAATCCATGATTTAATAAATAAAAACTTGAATAAAACCATTTATTATAGAATTTTAAGCTTATCAAGATTTTTTGTATCAGTAAAAATAGAAATATTTTCTAGAGGGCATGAATAGTGGTTTAAAACTTTTATTAGAAATCAATTAGAGTTCATAAAATAATGATCTATAGTGAGTTTTGTGTTTCTGAAAAGAATCTCATAAGAAATAAGACAAAAGAACACAAATATTTATAACGATTCATATCAAAAAGATTTTATTCCACTCCTCAACCTTCTTTACTCATCAAAAATATTGGTACCCACTAAGAACATCACTTTTAAAGGTGTGAGAGCATGTTATGGACACTGCATTTTCCAAATACCCAGAGGATCAACCAAGAATTTTTACATGAGACTAAACCTAGACTATCACCTAAATTTTGATCAGGAGGTAAAACCCAAGCGTCCATTTTGTTGGTTTAATAACTAGAAAATGTAGTATTTGATTTTTAAATGGAAAACCATAAACCAAACATGAAGAATTAAAATCCGAAGAGCTAAAATATAAAACAAATAAAAAAATACAATGTAACAAGAATATGACCAAAATAATTAAAATAAAATGAATCTTAATGATCATTGATAACTTGAATGGAACAATGTATAATGTTGAAGGTTTTAGGTAATCACATCCAAGGAAAAAGAAGAAGTAGTAGTTTCTTGAACATATGAGAGTAGAAATAACTGTGTTATAGTTGTGCCACTAAGAAATCTATAAAATGATATGAACTGGAATTTTTTTTATTGCTTAAATATGTCTCTAAAAATTAATCTTTCATTATTAAAACAAAAAATATTATTGGAGATTCTTTAAAACCAATAGCTTCTTGACACTTGTTATCTCCTAATAATAAAATAGTTTTACTATTACCTTTGACTATAAATTCATTGATGAATAACAAAGAGGAATTATGCCTTTTATTTCTTAATGAAATATCATTATAAAATAGGTAAAAATGTAATTTTAACAAATATATAATATTCATAATTATAAAATAGTTAAGATAGTGAAAAACTTATAAAACAGAGAATTGAAAGAAATTAAACTACATGTATATATATAGATAAAATATTCTCACAATTTTTTTACACGATATATAATCATATTTTTGGAAATATAATAAATAATTTATCTAAATATTCATTATAGTAAACTAAATTAAATGATAATAAAAATAATTTTTTGAAATTTTTTTTTAACTAACGTTAGATTTAAATAAATGGTGGCATATTGATCTATCATTGGTCAGTGGTAGATTGATCTACCATTGGTGTTGAGTTGAGGATCTACCATTTATTAAGGGATATCTACCATTCACTCCCAATGACAGATTGATCTACCATTGATTTACAGTGGTAGATAGATCTACCAGTGGTTCAAGAAGCTGGAATAATGAATAAAGAGCCACTTCCATGAAACCTTCCTATAATATAGAATATCCCATTGAAACATCAAGAATAAGTGGTTTTAAGGTGATCTATTAGTGATGGATGCATATAACTACCAAAATGTAAAGAGATATTACTCTGAATAATGAATCGTTATCCATAGAAAAGATAAACTTTGAGGAAGCATGAAGATGCTATTGTCTCACCACTATAAAACTGAAAAAGAGAGAAAAATTGGTGGAAATTAATCTATTATTGCATGGAGTGATCTAACAATGTTTTCCAACATTTAACTATTGAAATTATCAATCAATGGTACGAACATAGATTCTACAGTGAATATAAACAAACATGTGATAATATCGCTGTAGAGATGTGGTGCTGGGTAGAGGTGCCTAGAAGAATTATGTAGATAAATTCAAGCTATTGTTGTTTCTCAGATAAAGAAGCATAAATATTTGAGGCTTTTACTAGTAAAACATTGATCTACCAGTGTAGTATAGATACTAGTGTTCAATATAATATTTATTTACCAATTATGCGAGGAAAAACTAGTTCGGGATATAATTCTCAGATTAGGAAGAATCAAATTCTCATACAATTAGGATGTCTTAGGCCCAATCCATGCATTCCTATAGTCATGATCTAGTGGTATTTATATAAGAGCATTCTATCTTCTTCCTCTATGTGGGTTACCTATGTCAAGCCCTCCCTTGGGCTTGACCCATTGTGTCCCCTATGAGTGTTTAAGGGATAGCCTTGGTGCATCAAATTGGATGGTCCATTTTTGAGATAAGGTAAAAATTTAAATAAATGTTATTAATAAACATTGAGTACTTAACAAAATTGGAACATTTTTATAAAAACTAAAAATCTCAAAGATGAAAATAAATTTATTTTTAAAAATAATAATAAATGTAGATATAAAAAATATTATATGGTATATATAATTAAAATTTATTTAAATGTGATGAAAAAGTAATTTATGAAAATAAATAAAACATGTTAAACTATTAAAATCAATTGCAAATACTGGTAATCACCCCTTTTTATAAATTAGAAAATAGAACATTTATTAAATTTTTAAAAATAATCTCCCCCTTTATGAAATGTATCAAAAATTACATTTGAATTCAAGTTTTAAAACACTCCCCTTTTTAATCATAAATCAACTACTTAAAATAATGGAGTAATATATTTTCAAAACTTTTAATTAGATAATTACAGTATTCAATTAATTAATATAGATTAATTTTTTAAAAAGTGTGAATATATTTATAAATAGTATAACAATACTAAACTGAAATTTTATGCTTCTTGCATTCCCAATTCAAACTTCATTTTCTAAAATTTAACAGAATCTAAAGATTTAGTGAACATGTCAACCAAATATTTTCTTATATGAAAATATTCTAAACATATATCACATTTATTTACATGATCCCAAAGAAAATGAAATAAAAAATCTATGTGTTTTTTCTAGAGTGTTCAAGTGCATTTTTTAAAATTTAAATAACAATTGAATTATTTCATAAAAATTTTAACTTCATCTAAAAAATATTGAAATAAAACGATGTTTGTTATGTCCATATAATCTTGGAATAGAAACTAACATCAAAAACATATTCAGCCTCAGCTTTTGGTAATTATAAAAAAATGTTTTTTCATAGGACTCTATGAAATTAAACTTTGACCTAGAAAATGACACATTTCTATAGTGCGTTTCCGGTCAATTATACAACCTCCAAAGTCAGAATTAGAGTAAGATAGTAAATTAAAATAGTTATCATTAGAATTAAATAATCCAATACAAGTAGGACCCTTGATATATCTAATTAATATTTTAATAGATTTAATATGGCTTAATTAATGGTTGGACTGAAATCTAGCACACACACAGGCCGAGAACATTTTGTCCAGTCTAGATATAGTGAGATACAATAAACTACCTATCATTCCTATATATCATTTAATATCAATTGTCTTTATATATTCATCTATATCAAATTTAAAATTGGTAATCATTGGTATTTTCATAATGTTACTAGAATTAAGTCCAATCCTTTTAACAAGTTCTTTATCATATTTATCTTGATTTAATAAAATAAAATCTTTCCTTTTATTATTTTCTAGACCAAGGAAAAAATATTAGTTCTCCCATTAATATCATATCAAATTCATGTATCATGAATTAATAAAAATCATTACTTATTGAATTATTTGTTTATCCAGATATTATATCATCAACATATATCTATATAATTGGTACATCATTTGAAACAAATTTTATAATTATGGTTGGATCAACCTTTACTTTAACAAAATAATTTTTTAATAAAGAAAGTTTGTTTCTTTTATACCATGATATTAGATCTTGAAAAATACCATAACAGTATTTATTATGTTTACAAAATATGCTTTTAAAACTTTTTATTTTCAAATCTTGGGTGTTGTATAACTTAGACTTCCTCTGAAATTATTCCATTTAGAAAGGAAGTTTTGACATCCATTTGAAATAATTTATTTTTTTGAAAACAAGAATAATCTAATAGAATTATAATTTCTTCTATCCTATCAGCAGGAGAAGAATAATATTCAATATTTTCCCCTCTTCCTAGTAATATCCTTGAGATACTTGTATTTCTTTATTTTGAAATATGTTTCCTACTTCATCAAGTTTATTACAAAAAATCCAAGTAGTTCCAATTTCTAGTTTATCATTGGGTAATTCAACTAAATCTTACACTTAATTTATTTAAAATTGATTTATATTATCATTCATAGAATTAATCATATTTTAATAAATTAAATAATTGTAAATATTAATAGGAACAAAATCCAAACAAAACTAGAGTTTGCACAATAAAGTAAAAAAAATCAAGTTTGTATTCCATATTCTATATTACTAATTACTTTTTCAATTGGATGATAATTAAGTGTTTCCCATTTCTTAGGATTAGTTTGAGAGGATATATGGTTCCCATAAACTGATGAATTATCCATATAATGGTCAATATATTCACAAAAATTAAATTCCTTGAATTCAGAACTGTTTGTGTATGTAACATAATCCTCGTTGATAGAATTATTTTCATTAAACATAACATGCATAGATTCTTCATCAACTAAATTTTTCTTATTGAACACTATAATATTTCATATAATGAAAATATCCTAAAAATATTCCTTCTTGAATTTTAGAATTTAATTTGTCTAAATTACTATTTTTATTTAAGATATAGACTTTACAAACAAATCGTCTAAAATATCCAACTTTAGTTTTAAACTAATTAAAAAGTTCATAAGTGGTCTTATTTAAAATTAGTCAAATAGAAACTATTTTAAAAATATATAAATATGTGTTAATATCTTCTTCCAAAAGTTATTTAGGTGTATTAAATTCCATTAGCATTGACCAAGATGTTTCTTTAATAGATTTTTTCTTTTTTTTTTACCAAGCCATTCTGTAGTGGTGTCTAGGGGCTATGAAAAAAATCAATTTTATTAAAAAAAAAAAAATTATAAATTTCACAACTCACCAACTTTATCAATTATGATATATATTATTGATACATTTTTGAAATTTTTATTAATTTTATAGAAAGAATAAATTTTGGTTAGAGTTTCATATTTATGGGATAAGAATTAAATCCAAAAGAATATATTTTAATCATCTACAATTATAGAAACATACTTCTTAATACCAAAACTAATAGGTTTTATAGTTACAAACATGTAAATATGTAATAGTTCTAAACATAGAGTAGAACTAACATCATTTACAAATATAAATCATTCTTTGTGATGATTACCATTTAAATTAGAATCATATATAAAGTGCATACTTGTATATAACTTGGTCAATTACAGAACTTGTTTATGATTTGAATTTATTTTCAATAGTTAGAAAATTTCATTCCCAAGACTCATATTCCATAGAATGTCATTTTCTTCTACAACATTTAAACACTTAACCATTAGTTTGGTTAGATCGTAGAAACAAATAGTGTATATATGTTTTTCTATTTTAAGAAAGTAAAACTAATTTATATTTCTGAACATTACATCTATAATTTTTTTTAAAAACATTTAATCCATCATCACACAAATTTTTTATATTTATAAGGTTATTTTCTTAACCAAGAACAAATAATACTATTAAAGAAATAACTTTATTAGAAAAACTAACTTCACTAATACCATTAATCCGACCTTTAGAGTTGTCTCTAAATGTTACAATGCCACCATCACGTGAATTAAATGATATAAATATTGAAATATCACATTTCATGTTCTTGAAGTAGCCACTATCTAAATACCTTGAGTATTTTATATTTATAATGTATATTTCCTAAAATTAAATAATTAACCATTCTATTTTGGTACCCATACTAACATGGGTCCAACTAGATTAGTTGCTAAAAATATTCTCATACAAATTGATTTTAAGAATTTATTAGTGGGATGATTATAAAATAAATCTATAGTAATGAAATTTATAGTATGCCAAAAATATTATGTAAATCTCATTAAACATTCATGGGAATAATACCCTTTCATTCTACACTTAAAACATGTTACATTGGAAATAATTCCTTTCATCTTTTAATAAAGATAGTTTTACTTAAACATCGTGATAAACTATTTTATCCAAAACCATTCTTATTAATGTTTAATTTCATTAAAGAACTTATATTATAATATTGTTATTTACTTTTTGAAAAAGTAGATAAATTTTATTTTTGATTGCTATCTTTAGTTTTCAAATTAATATTTTCATTTTGAATAAACTCTAAATCTATATAAAACATTCTCATTATCTCAAGAAGTTATATTTATTAATTTCTTATTTTATTGCTTAATTTATTATATTAATTTTCAAATTTATTTAAATAACTAATAACTAAATTAAATCTACTTTAATTATCATTATCATTCAATACCAAAAAAATTTAACTTTATTATTTTCTTATTTTAGTTTTAGTATCTCAGAATCATATTTATCTTTATATTTATCATTTTGGGAAACAAAAAAATTCAGATTATCACATTCCATTTTAATTTTCATATTTTATTTTATAAAATTATTACATTTACCTTTTATATCAGTATAAGTTTTAATTATCCCGACTTTATCATTTCTTATTTCTTCATTTTCTTTTAATAGTTGCTTAAGATTTTAATTCACAGAATTATAATCAAAACATTAATTAAAAAAATTCATTTTCATTTTCAAATAAATCATTATGATAATAATATTTATTATTTAATAACTTGGTAAAGAGTGAATCATTTACTTCACACTGTATATCCATTAGTGAAAGATTCCATGTCCCCTGTTCACTTTAAGAATCAATATTTGAGTTAGAAATATATGAGCAGTCCCAACCTCAAAACAAATATTTATTTTGTTTTATCCGTTTATATTTATTTTTCATTGTATGTTTTAGTTATGGAATATAGTCATTACGTGACCTTTATTCATTCACTCATAACATGTTAATTCTGAGAAATGATTATTTTTAGTATAACTACCTTTCTTGTAGTTCTTTCTGGACTTTATCTTGACCTTCTTGTTTCCATTTTTTTCATGAACTTAAAAAAAACTTATAAAGTGGTATATTTCTTTGTTACTATACTAAAACTCATATTTAGAGGCATTATATGTATTAAAAACATTATATTTAAATGAAATGTCTTTTTATTTTGTGGAATATTTATCATCAACATATTTTTACTATAATTCATACTATAACAGTTATCATGTTGGTTTATCTAAGGTATAATATTTAGAATTCATACTCTCATCTATAGACACATTTATTTTATACCATATTTTTGTTGGATCTCTCATTACTCTTTCCACTTGAGTTATGTTGTCCAAAAAATCTCCAAGAGGACTCATACCACTTGAAATACTTTTAAACTAAAGGAACATTTGGTTTACTAATTCTTCATTTCCCATATTTAAGTCCTCATATTCTGCTCAGAGCATTCTTATATTGGTTCACTTTAGCATTTCAGCCCCATAGTGAGTCGCTTGAAGCTTCCTCCATATATCATGGGTTGTATTACAAGTTAAAAAATTTCTATATACACTTATAATTATATCATAGTATAAAATATACTTTATAATTAAAAACATATATTTCCATGTCATTAGCTACAAGTTTCTTCGGGTCATGTTTGGGTAGTTTATATGGATTATTCCAGATATTCCATTGATCCACACATACTATTTCATGTATTATTCCATTTTATATTTCTAGTATTTGTAATCACTCCCATCAAATAATATGGGTTTTTATGGATTCTATCATCATTTTCATTTACACCTTCCTTCTTAAAAGAAATATTTTCTATTATTCTTTACACTGTTAATTCAAGGATTTCATGTTAGTATAGAGTTAAAAACAGAACATAAATAATTAACAAGGATAACTATCCTTTAAAAATGGTAATAGCCTTTGATACCAATTTTTAGATTGATAGGTATGTAAACAATTACCAGATAGGAGTTGAATATTCATTTAAAAATTTTATTAGAAGTCAATCAGAGTTTATAAAACAATGATCTATAGTGAGTGTTGTGTTCTCTAAAATAATTGCAATAGAAATAAAATGAAAGAACAAAAATATTCATAGTGGTTTAGTTCCCAAATATCCTAGTAAACTCTTGAACCTTCTTTAATCCTTGATAAGATTGGTATCCACTAAGAACCTCACTTTTAAAGGTGTGAGAATCTATTATAGAAACTACCTTTTACAAATACCCTGAATCACAATATAATCTTTTTATACGAAACTAAACCTAGTCTATGACCAACTTTTTTATTAGGAGACACAAACCAAACATTATTTTTATTGGTTCAATAGAAAAACAATACTTGACATGATTTTCATTGGGAAAAGCGTAAACCATACTCTAAAAATTAAAAAAAATAAAAATATAACAAAAATATAATAAATAAAAATATAATAAAAATAGGTCAAATATGAGGAATCTTGATTATCATTGATCATTTGAATGGAAAAATGTTGAATTTTGAGGTTCTTCTATAATCACATCCAAGGAACATAAGTCATAGTAGTTTCTTGAATGGATTACAGTGGTAAGAATTATGTCATAGTGGTATCACCAAAAAATATATCTAATAACCTACATTGGGATTGTTTTTTCCATAATGATTTATATAAATAATTAATCTCACATTATTAAAACAAAAGATCTTCTAGGTGCATATTCAAAACTAATAGCTTTATCAAACTTGTTAGCTCATAAAAATAAAATAATTTTATCATTACCATTATTTGTAAATTCCACACTAAATAACAAATAAAAATTGTTATTTTTTGTTTCTTCATGAAATATCAATATAATATAGTTAAAAATCTTAGTATATAAAATATATAAATTTCATAATTATAAAATAGTTAGGTGATCTCTAAGAATTGTTTTCATAAACAACATTCAAGAACTGATGATTCATGGGTTGTGTGAAATGATACCACTTGAGATAAATCACTTCATTATAGATATATATATTCCTTCAATAATATATTCATAGTGCTTTAGTTCTCCCCCAAAATACATCCCATTAAATTTATTTTAAAGAAAAATAAAAAAAATGGATATGGGAATTAGGCAGTTTCCCATTTTCTCATTATTAATAGAAACATTGTTGAGAGTTACTTAAAAACCTATAAACTCCATTTTCTATATGATAATATTGTGAGAAATATTCATTATTTATCCTATAATTTAATATATATAAACCTCCTTTTGAAGAATAATCCTCCTTCTCCTTTTATAAATCTCCTTGGGTGGAATTTTCTTCTTTTCTATAACTATCGTATCACTTTTATTCCTTCGTTATTTTATTATTTTCATCAACATCTAATTGTATACTAGAAATATTTTCATAGATTATCTTAGAATATTTCTATCCTGTTTTCACCTTACAAATAGACTCTGAATAATTATTATAATGCCTCTTTATAGAAACATCTTAGGAAATTGAAATTCTTTTTTATTCTCATTGATTTTTTCCACCAAATAAATAATAATTATTATTTATTAGATTGAATCTTATTTTTTTCTCTATCTTTATTAGATTTATAATAATAATCATGGATTTTTTGAAATGATACTTTATGATTACTCTTATTACATAGTAAAATAATCTCTATATTAATTTTAGTTAAGCATCATTCTCACTCTTTTTAGGTGTATTTTTGTCAACACCTTATTTTTGTGAAAACACCAAGGTGACATAACATTCTCTCCACATTGACTTCATTGTCATATTTTGTTTTCCTCTTTATTTAATATCATATGAATAATTCTTGGTAAGTTTAAACCATCAATATTTATTATAATGAACACATTGTTTTCCATTTCCATAGAGGTTTTAAAAGATTCTAAATCTCTTTGGGATGAATAGATTCATAATATTCTTCTTCTGTATAGTTTTTATTAACTCTATAATGATTCCACATGGTTTATTATTTCTTAATATTCTAATAATTGATATATTATGACAACAATAAAAAAAATCCCCAACTTTTATACCACTAAAAATGTCCAAACAATCTTGATTTCTTACATTAAAACACATTCTTGATAGCTTTAACTCCTTGTTGTTTGGATCCAAACAACCCCACTTTTGAGAAAAAAAATTGGAATTATTTTTTGTATTAATTTCTACATCTAACATTGATATAGAGGTATGTTTCTTATCAATTTTTTCAGCATATAATTTTATAAAATTCACATTATAACTATTACGGCCCAAAACTTTCAAAAAAATGACAATTTAATACAAAGTCATAAAAATCAAGAAATAGAAATAAATTTGAGGTGTTCAGCTAGTAGCATCCAACCTCACATGGTAGACCTCATGTCATCACCAACCTCACTACACATAACTTTTGACATCAAAAACCTAATGGGTCACCTGAAAATGTGTGGTTTTAACCATCATGGATCTCCTGGTACCATGAGGTCATCAACCTCACAGATAAACTGGCACCATAAGGTCACCAACCACATAGAAAAAAACTTATGAAATCACTAACCTCAGTATGTTGGTGTGTACTTTTTAGTACACCACATGATGAATTCTTGAAAAGGTGAAGGTTGAAATCACGGTTTATCCTTGAAAAGAACCAAATATTTTAAATTACTTAACCACACTACATCAAATTAGACATTTCAAGATAACTATGTGTTTCTCCCATAAACACAATTCATCATCCCAACTCTTTATGTCTTTAAGGTATATCCATGTGCCTAACCATTTTGAGAAACCATTTACACTATTTTTCCTATAAATACCTCATTTCCAACCCAAATAGAGGATACATCAATAGGAGGGTATGGAAGATAAAAACATATAGATATAAGATCCCACAAGTAACCAAAATGGCATCAATTGGTGATAAATAAAAGAAAAGATAGATCATAGGCTAGGCCTATAAGGATAATATCATGAATCTATCCCATGTGGCTAGGAAAATGAGGTTGAGCTAATGAATATAGATCATCCTTCTAGGACCTTTAGTTCAATCTCATGACACTATCTTGCACTGCTAGGACCGTAAGGTTACGCTTGTGAAGCTAGCTTGTGTGTCCAGACCTATAAGGTTAAGCACCCAATACTATATCATCCATACATACCCATTAGTTTAACCTTAAAAAGATATATGATGATGTCAAGTATATGAGGTTAATCTAATGAATTTACTTCACACAGTTACATTGAGAGGGCCAGTTTAAGGACCGTCCTCTTTTATACAAAGTCATCTCCTTTGGGAATATTTTCTCCCTCATGTAATATCCATTTATAATGGGAGTTATTTTTAGAATCTATTACCCATATTTATATGACGAAATAAATTATTTGGGGAATAGATATGATTAAAATTCACCATTTCCTTCTACTAACATCAAAACCCACAAAAAGGACAACTTAAAAGCCACATACAAAGGAAACATACAAATTTTATTAGGTAATAAACACCCATGCACACCGTTTTAATCATGTATTCCATTAATAAAATGCATCTTATTCTTTTAATACCTAACTAATAAAGACCTTAGTGGTTTTATAATCATGAATTACCTTAAAAACAAGAGTCCATGTCATAGGGACATTGGTGATACCATCCTTAGATAATGGTTCATAATCAAGCCAACCCCATCCCAGATTTGATTGGCATTGGTGGTTGGGGGACACCTGAGTCCACTCATGGAGTGAGGTATCCAAATCTAGTGTAAATCCTACATATACCCTTCTAGTCACCTGGATGGATGAACTAATCCTCCTTTGTTTAAGACTCTAACTATCCTTTCCATCACCTGAATTATTAACTAGGTTTGGTGCTATAGGGAATCCCCAATGCATAACCCCACAACATCATCTATTGTTTCCTATTTCAAAACATAGATTTCTCAGTATTATTATGTAAAACTACATGACAATATCTTAGTCATATAATGTAAAACTTCACAACAACATCCAATTCACAAGATTTAAAATTTCACAAAATTGTCCTTGTCACATGATGTAAAACTACATAAAAATATCCTATTATCATGATGTAAAACTATGTGATAACGTTATTACAACATGAAATTAAACTATATGGTATGATCTTATCACATAACCTTAAATGTTTTCATTCAAACTATGGGTGTTTTGATTCCTATTAACCAGTATATGTAATATGCCTCCTTGATGTTCGAACCCAACATCATCAATTTCTATGTCTTCCCTCATCAGGACATACTCCTTATGAATCCACTTACATCATTTTTCACCACTTCATATTCTTCACATGATCATATTTCCTTTCCCCAAGTCTATATCCCTTGTTAAAATATCCTAACTAGGCTATATTTATAAAAATTCCATATTTAGCTCAATGGGTCACATCCCTTCTAGCCAAACCAACCCCATATCTCACAATGAAATATTACTTGAGAAACTAACTCATTATTACTGGGATATATTCTCTTTATGATCAACTATAAGGGGAAACTCATGAATAATTATCATACCAACCATTATCAAAAACCTTTCCCTTTTAATTCCAATTTATATAAATTTAAAATATTTGGAGTCTTTCCATGTCACACGACCTTAAAAGGTATGATGTTCCCTCTAAAAAACCATAGAATTACATGTATTTTGATTCATATAATAGGTATACATAGGAAGATCCATTAATAGGCCTAATCCCAACTCTACAAACACTTGGAACTTTCTGATATAGTTATAAACTCTAGAGTACTCTAGTATGTGGATTTAAACCATAGTATCCTAATATTTAACATCATTAAGTAAAAAAAATTATATGTAATAGATGATTACAAAAATTCATGTTAAAAAACAACTACTAAAACAACTGTAACTAGTCCCACATTGGGATTTGAGAAGGATTCATAAAAATCTTAAATTTCTTAGAGTGTCCTGGTGTAGGTAGTAATTTCCCCCATAATGTGTGTGATAAACCCAACCCCCCATCCTAATGACTAAAACACATTCCGAATAATCTCTAGTAAATAACCCTAGTGACCACATACCATTAGAAATTAGGCCTATAATGATGATTCACACTGAACAATAGTGTATGTGGAATCCATCAATGTTTATATAGGAAACAAAAATGATGAACAGGGTATGAAATATTCAAATGTTATGATCCTTTAACAACCAAATATTGGGCCATTTTATTATTCTACATTACGCATACGCAAAAAACGAATACCATACATGAATCCTTTAACAATTAAAGAATTTGATCGAATATGATATTACTTCTGATGTTTCACTAATGGGTGTTCTTATTTGCTTTTATTGTTTCTCATAGGATACCTTAGCCAAGATCCCCCTTTGATTCAAATTTTTGGTACCATCCATGGGAAAAATTAATTTCATGGTTGTTTCCCATGCTTGGGCCCCCATAGTTAAGAGTATTCCTTCACCCATGTAGTGCCTCAATCAACAATTCATGAATGCACTCATGAGGGAGTACCATCTTAGTGGTTCCATCCCCACTATGGAGGATGTGTAGAGGAACCTCCAAGTCATCACTCCTTTCAAGTTACCTTCCCTATAGAAGAGTATTGAAAAATATGGTGTCTTTGGAAGCCACTGATAATCACATTAAGAGGATCTCCCTATAAATTATGAAACAAATATGTCACTTATCTTAGGTAGATGGAAGAGGAGGTTGATTTCAACCTCTAACCATCTCAGGATTCTCCTAGTATGTATCTTACTTATGGTCATCACTATCGACTTTGTATGGCCTAGAATACTCAATAGCCAACTAAGGTAACCATCCATGGGGTCTCATCTCTAGTCGATTAGTAATGGGAACCTAGGAGAACTCATTGGGGATACAATAATACCAAAGATATTAAAAATAACCTTATACCCATTCTCACAAAATAATTTCATCAACACAACATGGTGGAGTTAGATAACAGGCTTATATCCAAGCTCGTGATCATAAATCCTTCCAGAATACCTTAGAAATGTTTGGATAAACAAGAAAATATATCCTAACATCCATCCAAGGGAAATATCACAATCTTTACCACTCATATAAGTAATTTTAGTACATACAAGATGATAATAGAGAATTATAGTGGACCTATATCCCTACTCTCACCATAAAATGGGCTCATATCCCTATTCCTATCATGAAATCTCATCAGTATATCTTGACAACAATGGAGGGGGTGTGCTCATATTCAATCCCAAGACATGAAGAGTTTATGTAATATCCTAGTATCGGTAGTAAAAATATACTATCAATGATATATTATGGTTTCCGATAGGGGAAATACCTATATTTTTTCCCTAAAAATATTTAAGAAACTCATCGATGTATTTTGAAAGCTATCTAGGAGTGTGGTTATATACCTACTTTCATTTAGGAGGATAATCAGCATATTCAAATGAATAATAAAGATCAAGATAAACCTCATATTCTAATTCCAACTATATTTGGATAACAATTATTTTAACTACTTTAGGAAAGGATCATATTTCTATAAGTACTACTACAAGTTGCTGAAAAACATTAGTATTTTCTTAAGTGTAGGCCCAGATTATTAACCTGTATTACTCCGTGGAGAGATAGAAGTATATCCCAAAAATATCTAAAAGTAAGTATCATACTTCTACCCACTCCATGTAAATTCACTAATATATTCGGGTGACCAGAAAATGGTAGGATTATATCCCTACCCATCCCCATGATTCTCATAAATATATTCTTACATCAACATAAGATTTTCCTAGAAAGGATATCATCTATGAAGGATACTATCTATAATGATTGGCCTTAACTTCTAAATATATAACATCCTTAAGGTGATATATTCATGGGAATTGAACAACTCAGAAGGATCATATTCCTACTCCAATTAATGATGGTGTTCTTCAAGTCCAACAACATATTTTAGTTGTGGATCTAGAATCTATTAACTCATCATTAATAATGGGAATAATTTGTATTCTTCAACGTCCTCCCCACTCTACTAAAATCAAAAAATCTATAGGTCTTTTCCATAACATTAATCTTAAAGGTCCTACTTATGATGACATGTATACCAGTTAGGGGAACTATTCTCATGATGAGATACACAAGAATCCTCCCCATGGTCAGAAGATCAATAAGCAAGAAGTTCCTCCCCTTTAAAATGAATAAATCACCACCCACCATGGAGGTCCTCCCCATGGAATACACTTTGAAGATCCTCCCCAAAAAGGAACCTCACTCTGATAAGAAGGTATTCTTCTTATTTACATTACCCTAAATACACCCTTGTATCAAGAGATTCTTGAATGTTCAATGGCCATTTCATTATGTTCCTTCACAATAATCGATGATACTATATCATGACCAAGGGGTAGTCTAAGGAAATGGTAATTATTTGTGCCACCATTATATAATTTTTCATTCAATCTAATAGAGGAGATCCTAAATAGTTCATCTCCCCCCAATAAGTCTATTAGGTAATGACTTCTTTGTTCAAATTTAGAGGAGTAATCTCCTTCCAAGGATGAGGAGATGATTATTATCATGTGGAAAGAATCAGTCAAGAAAAACATATTGAATATATTGCATCACATGACCACTCTTGATAATTAAATTAAAAAAATATTTGATAGAATAATTCATATATTATCATTGTTAGAATCTATAGAGGACTTATCGGCTTTTGAAGGTGGAATATATGTCTTATAGGAAATACACCAACCATGTTATGACAATTATAGAACGCTTCAATAAAATTAAATTGGATAACTTTTCATGATATATGGAACCAAGAGGATAGAGTATAGTGTGGATAACTATATCATGCATGCCTCATCCCCTTGAAGTATTTATCCAAGTAAGTCACTGAAACCCCTTCCAACATAAATACTAGAAGAAGGGTATAAATTGAGTATTTAATTTTACTCTACTCCCTAGAAAAAATTCTTCCCTGAAGGATAGAATGCAATGTCAATTCATTAAGATAGTCTTGGTCCTATGGTCCTTATACATTGACAGGTCTATTCAGAAAAATCCTATAACTTCCAAATCCCAAAAAAACATACTCAGAAAGAAAATGTAATTGAGAAGTTGTTGCACCAAGAAATAAAAAATATTGAGAAGGATTTGTGAATGAGGATGGAAAATCCTCCAACTATAGATAATTCATCTATTAAAAGTTTTTTTATACCTATAACAATACCTATATCAATATCATTAATAAAAGATTGATAAAATAGAAATGGTTGATGTAATAGTTATCACTGCAGCAATATGGGACCATCGCAAACCCATATGGTTGGGAGAGTTTTATTCATTTTTTTCACTACCACCACCCCTAGGGACATAAAAAACCAAGATAATTTAATTCATAGTGGTGATAGATTTAATAAAACCCCAATATGCATGGTTAGAATTATTTATACCATTATAAAATCCTCCAATAAAGAAGTTGATTTTTTCTTGAATGGAATATTTATCACAAATTCCTCCCTCAAAGTTCATTCCAATGTGTGATAAAATCTATTCATTAAGACTTAATTTAGTTAATATCATTGGGGAATGCCTAGGGATCACCCTCTGTATATTTCTTCTATGGTTCACTCAAATGGAAAGGTGAAACCTTGTAGATTCTATAAGGATAAAAGACCCATAAAGATGAAAATAAAAAAAATGAGAATTTTATATAATTAATCACCTTATTCTATAGATAAAGAAATAATTCTACAGTAATATTATGAATTGGTAAATGTCAACAATGTCACCCCTTTGGATGACTCAGAACATTGTAGAGACCCAAATCTTCACGTACATGGACATTACATTACTTTTTCAAAATACTTAGTACATAAAAAAAACAGACACACAAGGACCGTAATAGTTTAGTGTCTTTGGAAACTCAGAATACAATCTTCTAATCGTGGTGAAAGATCTTCAACATCTCCCATAAAGATCTTACCCTTTTTTTGTTACCTAAAAACCTTATTTATATCCTTGGGAAAAGAAAACATAAAAGGGGTGAGCTCAAATTCCCATTAAGGGTAAACATATAGAACATAAAACAATCGATAAATATTTGAATTCAAAAACATGAACATAAAATCTAAACATCAAAATCTTGAGAAAATACATGAATCTTGGAAGTAAGTAAGGAATATATCATAAGATAAAATCAATCATGATAAAATAGAATGGGAATAAACCATGTAATTGTGGAAACCATTAATCACATGTTATGATTTCCATAGTATCCAAGGAATTGCTACCAAGACCATCTTAGTGGACAAAGTCCCTTTCTGAATCGAGTTCACTCCTCATTTCAGTCCTGTAACACTGAACCATATTAACTTACTGTTCTAGACATGTCTATCTTATGAGATATAAATCTTTACCCAATGAATTGGAGGGAGATATAGGTCCCACCCATCCCATAATGAAATCATTATTTCGTGTGTGACAAAATCATAAATCATACATCATAGCATAACCCATGTAATAAAATGGGATTCTTAAACATCATGCCATCATAACATAATCCATAAAAGTTTGATATCATTTCATCATAAGAAAATTTAAACCATTTAAATCAAAGGTACATTTTACTTGAAACATACACATATGAAATAATGTCATCTTGGATGGAAAATAGTTTTGACGAAACACATGAAATGAATTCTTGAGGAAAATATCCTTTCTTCTTTAAAATCATTTTATTTTCACAAAATTCCATGAAATTTTAAAAGAAAAGGGTTTTTTTAAATAATCATGCAATATTGTAGAGGAAGCTTCTTGAAAATGAGGCGTTATGAAACCGTAAAAATCCGTTCACACCGTATAAGTTAAAAATAACATTCTCCTCATACTTTTGTCGGAAAAGTCAAAAAGTACCTCGTATGGTAAACAAAAATCAGATTCCTTATATACCATGTAGTAAAAGTAAAAATGGGTAAAAAGGACTTTAAACATACATGAAAACAATTTTAGAAAACATGGGCTTGGATGATAAAGATAACCCCAGTAAATACTTACGAATAAACAATCTCGGATAAAAATGAGATTGATAAATTATCTCTTACCTTAGGTCTGATATGCTTCATACATTTCTGAACCTCCTATATAATGATTTAAATAATGTCATTGAATTATTATATAATAATATTCATTGTTATGATATCATATATGGTTCACTTATAACTTTATATTACCCGTTCTTTTGTAAGTTCCATGTTAAAGCAACGTTTTGGGTTAAATTGTTTTATTTATCGTACGTGTTTGGACTTGTTGTTCTTGATATTATTACTTATATCCAGATTTAATTAATTCCAGAATGTAAAAAAATGATTTATATATAATATATATTCATTATATACATATATATATGATAGATCGACTAAATGGAATGAAATACACCGTTCATGGAGACGGTAGGCCGTACGTACGCATGAACGTTGTTTTCGTTTCCTTATTGAATTGAATGAAATTAAGTAGATGACATACATATATATACACGTAAATCCAGTATCATTATTATGTCATATATTTCATGATTACTTATTATATATACTTTATAATCATTCATGAATGGTTAACATGGAAAATAAATCTCATTGCGTCGTGGAGACGGTAGTCCGTACGTACGCATGAGCGATGATATCATTCCCATGATCGTGGAATTTCATTAAAGTGTATGTATAATATTTTAGAATCAATATCACTTTTCAATAATCATATATAGTTATTTATTTACACCATTATACCCATCCAAGTAAGGTGGTGGTCAAAAATAGATTACACCACGGCGTGGAGACGGTATTCCGTACGTACGCACGCGCGGTGATTTCATTTTCCGTAGGATGGATAGATGGTGAAATAGGATTGTTTCATACTTATAATAAAATATCATTATATGAGTTATACTGATGTTATTAATTCATAATTAAACAACTTAAGAAGAAGAAGTAGAAGAAGAAATAAAGTTGAAAGAATCGGTAACGGATATTACCTCTTCTTTCAACACGCCTTTTTGAAACCTCCTCTTAGGGCACTATGATTGGTCTTTGAAGAAGGCCAGAACCTCTAGGATGTTTCTAGGGAAATTGATAAGAGAAATTGGCAGGGTTTGGCAGATATTGAAAGCCCAATGTTGTGTGAGGAAGAGAGGGAGGAGGCGCCCTTTTATAAGGGAGGAGAGGGGCACCTTTGGAATAACAAAAAATATTGTTTTATTATAAATTCATAATCAGTTTTTAATAGCTCAAAATTGAGTTATTTAGAAGATAAGGTGGGTATGGGTCGAAATCATCTCATAAAATATAATTTAGAAAATTTTAGGTTTCTATTTTAACCTTATCATTTAGATTTAACTTTAAGTTAAATAATTTTTCTTTTACCGTGTCTTCTTGTTTTCTTACACTATAAGGTTAATAAACTTACTATAACAAGCCAAAAGAACCCCAAGATGTTTATTATTAATATATATAACCTTATATAAGTCATTTCGCCGAACCTTAGATTTTTAGGAATAAAATAACAATTAATAATATAATATTTGTTTTAAACACTATTTTATGTCAATTTTGACACTATTTGGTAATTGATTTTTTTGAAAATCATAACAGAATGATTAGTTATAAATAATTTAACTAAATCAATACTAACATGTAATTTTAACCCAGAAAAGTAATTTAATTCATAAAAAGTCTCAAATTACATTTATTTTTGTATCTATAACATCAATTATGTCAATATTTCATTAATAAGACAATTACTGCATCATCATTGTGTCATAAATAAGTTAAATTATCTAAAGTCTAAAAATTATAAATAAAACACCATTATGTAGGAAATATTTTTATATTTCTAATGGATATTTATAGTCGAATTTATCTTATGTATAACCCTATATTAAAAATGATTTAGTTATTAAACTTTGATTTTAACTATTTTAACCTTTCTTTAAATAAATTAATAATAAATGTCCTAATCTAATCCAAGTGGGCCTAAATGGTCATATTTTATTCCTAAGGTTTTTTTTGGTCGAATTACACTTATCCAATTGAATTAGGACATGTGTTAGGGTAATAATAATATCATTTTTACCCTTAATTACCCTATTTACTTTTAACCATGGTAAAAAAAGTAAAAAGTTACTATTCCCCAAAAAATATTTGCATCTCATTGAACCAAATTTTAGTCCTTGATATTAACCGTGTCTCTTGTATTTTTGAAATTCCACTCACAGAAGTGGTAAAATTAAGTTTTATGTGAATTTACAAATTCTCCTAGGAGGTGGGTAAAAGACGGTGAAAAGTTCAATAAAATTTTTATTTATCTAAAATTATTATCAAATGACTCCAATGACTTAAATTGAACTTATATAGGTATTATGTATCAATTTTGACCTAAAATAAATTTAAATAAAATAAATATTTATTTAAATAAAAAGTCGATTTTTGAATAGTAACCGAGTGTTTTCACTATTCATCAAAAATTGAAAGTTTTCAGAAAAATACCAAAAATTCACCCTAGGCTAATTTTGATATTCTGAATCCAAAAATGAAGTCCATTTTGAAAGATAAAATTTATAAAATTTCAAAAATTGGGTATTAATATTCATAACGACTAGTTTATATAACATATCGTTGTTTAGCGAAACTCGGTATTGCGTACAACACACGCTATCGTGGAAGGTTGTGATTGCGTGTAATGAAAGCCAAGTTAGGGATGCGTGTTGTGCAAGCTCCTTTTGGTTTAGTGTACAACACAAGACATTAATGAAATTAAAAAGAATATTTTTCATAAAATCTCGGGGTGTTACATTCTACCCCCCTTAAAATGAATTTCGCCCTTGAAATTCGTCGGGGTTATAAATGGTTTACTACTCGAAATTTTCTTTAATAGAAACCCACATTGTAAAAAGGAATACGAAAACTTGGCTTTAAAAACTAAAGTATGAAACGTAATGGTCACCCAAATTAACTAATCACTGGGTTTCCACATAGGAGAACATAGGTGAAAATATGGATATGGAAGAGAAATCTAACCATCATGTTCTAATGGAGAGTGGTAGAGAACATGGCTATGAAAAAGACAACAATCAGAAAGACAAATATTTGTGTTGATCTAAGGTACCATCTGATTCATCGGATATAAGGGCACTAGGACAACATTTTTGGTTTTCAAGATCATTTCCCTAAAGTTGAAGAATTTGAATTAGAATAAATACTTACTTTATTTTGGTATAATCTCACCGTTGTTCATGCCTTGAACAATTTCCACTTAATATCTTTAAGAAATAAAGTTGAATTTGTCTGTCATGAAGTTTTAGTAGATCATGTGATAGAATGATAGGTCATTCTATCTGTCTGAAACATAAGTTAGCAAAAGTTATATACATAATTCCATCTATGGTGAGATTAATCATATATGGTTCCAAAATGGACTTATACTTCATCTATCATCCTGTATAATAAAATAAAACTAGTTTCTACTAACCAGGGACTTCCTGTAGGCCAATGGTAGGAAATAAAGTCCTGTCGCACTTCGGTTGTGGGTTCGATTCCCACAGCCTTGTCCGACGTGACGGGTTGTCGCTCATTCTGCAGGTTGTCCTTTTTTTATAAAAATACAATACTACCTTATGTTCAACATAATACATTACAATATTTAGGCTTATCCATAATATTTCAGTCCATTCTCATATTATAGTGAAAATGATTACCCGAGATTTCATATAACAATCATGTTAATACCATCATTGATCCCCATATATCATAAGATGTGTCTTGTTGGTCACATTCCAAACATTCGAAGGCCTTAATCATATATTCTCTTGAAAAATGAATACACATTAAACCTTAGTGAAAACATGAGTCTTTTCATAAGTTATCTCTTTCCACATACCAAAATCTCAAAATTCTGTATACTCAAACCATGATATAATTGTTTCCTTATATTAGTCATGAGCTCATGAATACTGTCAAACATTTAATATTCTCCTTATCCCTTCATTATGCACATATTATCTTTTTTCCAAAAATATCTCAATCACTTTCCATGGTTACTGGTACCATAAAATTATTAAAATCCACAATAGACCAATACATAAATATTCCAATATTCCACGATACTATATACAACATTATTTTGGAATCCCATTACATGAACACTTAATCATTCCACCACATCGTTGTCATATTCAACATCGCCAATCGTGATCGCATGTGACTTCCCTTTGTCCTTTTCCTTAAGTGGTTGCTCATGTCGATCATCATTAACCCTTGGATTAGGGCATTGATTATCATAATGCCCCATTTGATTTCACTTGAAGCATTGAAGTGTAGTTGGTGCGTTCTCTACAGTATTTTCTTTATTCACATCATTAGCAACACTTTTTCCATTATTTCAACACTCAGCTGCTCGATGACCTTCTTTTCAACACTTAAAACATTTTCTAGTAACTTTTAGGCAATCTCCACCATGCTTCTTTCCACACTTTGAGCATAAAGAAACATTCATCTTCTTTTCACCATTGTTTTTAGATTTCTCCTTGAACTCCATCTTTCGTTTCTTATCAAAACCATGAGATGGATATGTAACACCAACTTCCATTTCTACCATGATAGCACAATGCACAATTTCTTCATAGCTACTAAAGTCTCTTATAGCTAATTCCCTTCTAAGACATGGTTTTAAGCCACTGAAGAATCGATCAACTTTACTTTCAGGTTGGATGATAAAGCCAGATGCATACCTTGAAAGCCTTGTAAAATTCGCTTTGTATATACCAACAGATTCATCATCCTTTTGCTTTAGTTCAAGAAACTCCTTCTCCATCTTTGTACTAAGAATACGAGGGAAGTACTTATTGAAAAATAAGTTCTTGAACTCGTCACATTCCATGGACTCAATTTCATCTCTTGGCCTCATATTCTTGATAAGATTCTACCATTGATCAGCTTCACCTTCCAAATGATATACTGCTAAGATGAGTTTATCATGTTCAGAACATTGAAGAATTGAAAATATCTTTTCAGTTGTACTTATCCATTGTTCAGCAACAAGTGGATCGGAAGACCCACTGAAAGAAGGTGGGTGTTGCCTCATAAAGGACTCAATACAATATTGTTCCCTTCTCTGCTCATTTGGAAGTTCAGAATGGTTCATAGCTTGTGAAAGTATAGCAATAATATTTTTCACTCCATCTCCCATAACATTGGTTTGTCCAGGAGTACAATCATTGCATTGTCTATTACATTGATCAACACGTTTCCTTCGGGTTCCAGCCATCGTCTAAAACCCAAAAATAATAGTGTGAGAGGCAAAAATCATGCTACGGAAAACAACATAATAAAGGGGGAGTACCTTAAATATCTAACATCTTAGGTTTAATTCTATGATAGTTATCGTAATTCTAGGATTATAACCTATACTTATACTTCACCTTAGGGACATCCCTAGGCATACCTTAGAAATATCTCTAGGGATCTCACTAAAGTTCTCGCATCCTAGTTTCCAAAGGTTGACTAAACCTTTCCTCTGATACCAACTGTAGAGACCCAAATCTTGACGTACATGGACATTACATTACTTTTTCGGAATACTTAGTACATAACAAAAACAGACACACAAGGACCATAATAGTTTAGTGTCTTTGGAAACTCGGAATATAATCTTCTAATCGTGGTGAAAGATCTTCAACATCTCTCATAAAGATCTTCCCCTTTTTTTCTTACCTAAAACCTTTCTTTATATCCTGGGGAAAAAAAACATAAAAGGGGTGAGCTCAAATACCCAGTAAGGGTAAACATAGAGAACATAAAACAATCCATAAATATTTGAATGCAAAAACTTGAACATAAAATCTAAACATCAAAATCTTGAGCAAAGACATGAATCTTGGAAGTACGTAAGGCATATATCATAAGGGAACATCAATCATGATAAAATATAATTGGAAAAAAACATGTAATTGTGGAAACCATTAATAAAATGTAATGATTACCATAGTATCCAAGGCATTTCTACCAAGACCATCTTTGTGGACAAAGTCCCTTTCTGAATCGAGTTCACTCCTCGTTTCAGTCCTGTAAAACTAAAACGGATTAACTTACCGTTCCAGCCATGTCTATATCATGAGATATAAATCTTTACCCAATTCAATGTAGGGAGATATAGTTCCCACCCATCTCATAATGAAATCATTCTTTCGTGTGCCACATAATCGTAAATCATACATCATAGCATAACCCATGTAATAAAATGGGATTCTTAAATATCATGCCATCATAACATAATCCATAAAAGTTTGATATCATTTCATCATAAGAAAATTGAAACCATTTAAATCATAGGGAAATTTTACTTGAAACATACACATATGAAATAATGTCATCTTGGATGGAAAATAGTTTTGACAAAACATTTGAAATGAATTCTTGAGGAAAATATCCTTTCTTCTTTAAAATCATTTTCTTTTCACAAAATTCCATGAAATTTTAAAATAAAAGGGTTTTGTTGAAAATAATCATGCAATCTTCTAGAGGAAGCTTCTTGAAAATGAAGCTTTATGAAACCGTAAAAATCCATTCACGCCGTATAAGTTAAAAATAACATTCTCCTCATACTTTTGTCGGAAGTGTCAAAAAGTACCTCGTATGGTAAAAAAACAATTCCTTACATACCATGTAGTAAAAGTAAAAATGGGTAAAAAGGAATTTAAACATACATGAAAACACTTTTAGAAAACATGGGGTTGGATGATAAAGATAACCCCAGTAAATACTTACGAATAAACAATCTCGGATAAAAATGAGATTGATAAATTATCCCTTACCTTAGGTCCGATATGCTTCGTACATTTCCGAACCTCCTGTATAATGATTTAAATAATGTCATTGAATTATTATAGAATAATATTCATTGTTATTATATCATATATGGTTCATTTATGAATTTATATTACCTGTTCTTTGGTAAGTTCCATGTTAAAGCAACGTTTTGGGTCAAATCGTTTTATTTGTTGTACGTGTTTGGACTTTTTGTTCTTGATATTATTACTTATATCCTAATTTACTTAATTCCAGAATGTAAAAAAATGATTTATATATAATATATATTCAGTATATACATATATATATATATGATAGATCGATTAAATGGAATGAAATACACCGTTCATGGAGACGGTAGGTCGTACGTACGCATAAACGTTGTTTTCGTTTCCTTATTAAATTGAATGAAATTAAGTAGATGACATACATATATATACATGTAAATCCAGTATCATTATTATGTCATATATTTCATGATTACTTATTATATATACTTTATAATCATTCATGAATGGTTAACATGGAGAATGAATCTCATCGCGTCGTGGAGACGGTAGTCCGTACGTACGCACGAGCGATGATATCATTCCCATGATCGTGGAATTTCATTGAAGTGTATGTATAATATTTCAGAATCAATATCACTTTTCAATAATCATATATAATTATTTATTTACACCATTATACCCATCCAAGAAAGGTGGTGGTCAAAAACAGATTACACCACGGCGTGGAGACGGTATTCTGTACGTACGCACGCACGGTGATTTAGTTTTCCGTAGGATGGATAGATGGTGAAATAGGTTTGTTTCATACTTATAATAACATATCCGTATATGAGTGATACTGATGTTATTACTTCATAATGAAAAAACTAAAGAAGAATAAGTAGAAGAAGAAATAAAGTTGAAAGAATCGGTAACGGATATTACCTCTTCTTTCGACACGCCTTTTTGAAACCTCCTCTTAGGGCACTAAGACTGTTCTTTGAAGAACGAAAAAACCTCTAGGATGTTTCTAGGGAAGTGGAGAAGAGAAATTGGTAGGTTTTGGCCGAGATTGAAAGCTCAAAGTGGTGTGAAGAAGAGAGGGAGGAGGTTCCCTTTTATAAGGGAGGAGAGGGGCACCTTTGGAATAACAAAAAATATTATTTTATTATAAAGTCATACTCGGTTTTTAATAGCTCCAAATTGAGTTATTTCGAATCTAAGGTGGGTATGGGTCTAAATAATCTCATCCAATAGAATTTAGACAAGTTTAGGTTTCTATTTTAACCTTATCATTTTGATTTAACTTTAAGTTAAATAATTTTTCTTTTACCATGCCTTCTTGTTTTCTTACACTATAAGGTTAATAAACTTACAATAACAATTTAAAAGAACCCCAAGATGTTTATTATTAATATATATAACCTTATATAAGTAATTTGGCCGAACATTAGATTTTTAGGAATAAAATAACATTAATAATATAATATTTGTTTTAAAAACTATTTTATGTCAATTTTGACACTATTTGGTAATTGATTTTTGTGAAAATCCTAACAGAATTATTAGTTCGAAAAAAGTTAACTAAATCAATAATAACATGTCATATTAACCTATAAAATTAATTTAATTCATAAAAAGTCTCAAATTACATTTATTTTGGTATTTATAACATCAATTATGTCAATATTTCATTAATGAGATAATTACTGCATCATCATTGTGTCATAAATAAATTAAATTATTTAATGTCTAAAAATTATAAATAAGACACCATTTTGTAGGAAATCCTTTTATATTTCTAATGAATATTTGTAGTCGAATTTATCTTATGTATAACCCTATATTAAAAATGATTTAGTTATTAAACTTTGATTTTAACTATTTTAACCTTTCTTTAAATAAATTAATAATAAATGTACTAATCTAATCCAAGTGGCCCTAAATAGTCATATTTTATTCCTATGGTTGTTTTTGGTCGAATTAAACTTATCCAATAGAATTATGACATGTGTTAGGGTAATAATAATATCATTTTACCCTTAATTACCCTATTTACTTTTAACCCTGGTAAAAAAAAGTAAAAAGTTACTATTCACCAAAAATTATTTTCATCTCATTGAACCACATTTTAGTATTTTATATTAACCATGTCTCTCGGATTTTTGAAATTCTACTCAATGAAGTGGTAAAATTATGTTTTATGTGAATTTGCAAATTCTCCTAGGAGGTGGGTAAAAGACGGTGAAAAGTTCAATAAAATTTTTATATATCTAAAATTATTATAAAATGATTCCAATGACTTAAATTGAACATATATAGGTATTATGTATCAATTTTTGTCTAAAATAAATTTAAATAAAATAAATAATTATTTAAATAAAAAGTCAATTTTTGAATAGTAACCCAGTGTTTTCACTATTCATCAAAAATTAAAAGTTTTCAGAAAAATACCAAAAATTCACCCTAGGATAATTTCGATATTCTGAATCCAAAAATGAAGTCCATTTTGAAAGATAAAATTTATAAAATTTCAAAAAGTGGGTATTACTATTCATAACGGCTAGTTTATATAACATATCATTGTTTAGCGAAACTCGATATTGCGTACAACACACGCTATTGTGGAAGGTCATGATTGCGTGTAATGCAACCCAAGTCAGGGATGCGTGTTGTGCAAGCTCCTTTTGGTGTAGCGTACAACACAAGATATTAATGAAATTAAAAAAATATTTTTCATAAAATCTCGGGTTGTTACAAACATGATGTCAAGATTAAAGATCAAGATGAGGAAGCAACTTACTAGAATATGATCCACAATGAAAAATTTCAATAAGGTGTGTGTGCCCCTCTCTATAGAAATACTTGTATTCTTATAGATCCTCTAAATATAAAATTTAATCCCATTAAAAGAGATTTAGATAAAGAAAAAAGGAAAGGGTGTTTCCACATCTCACTCATACCTGAGGAGACCTAAAATCTCACAGTCAAGGAAAGGTTCATGAAATATTTGACCAATTTAAAGAGACCAAAATAACTCAATATTGATTTAATCAGGAAAAATATTTGTGTCTAAGTTCAATTAATAGGCATAAGTTAATGTTTCCCATTAAATAAATATATAAAAATAGAAATTTTCACAGTCGATGCAAGAAAACCTCATCCATCTAGAATGCTCTAAATCTAAGAAACTAGTGTACCTAAACCTTGAAGAAACAAATTAACAAGAATTCCCTCTTATATGGTTCCAAAGAGATCCATATAAAGTGAAATATTTCTTTCTATATCATATTGGGCCTAAAAGGTAGACACATGCAGTTATACCATATTATAACCAACTTATTATCTCTACTCAAGAATCTACTCATCCGACCATTCTGCAAAAACTTCTCGATTCTATTGAGTCTCTAAATACCCAATTGGATTACATAGAAATTCATCAAGAACATATGAAACTATAAAAGAATACATAACCTAGGTGGGAGGATGTATATCCTTATTTTCCTAACTTTGGAAATATAATTTTTTTTATCCTTAACAACATTGGTGACCTGAAGTAGCACATATCACATTTCATATCCTGATGTGGCACATGATAAGATCACTTGAGAATAAATAGGGGAAATCTTATTTTTTTTATAGACTCTAGAAGAACCATCATTTTTTGTTATAGTAGTTAATCAGCTGGTCCTATCACTAATTGGGAAGAGCTCCATTAATAGATTCACTATTAACATTTATCAATGATAAATAATAAATAAATCATTGACCTATTTACTTTCAAGAAGAATGAGAATGTGTGGGTATCATACTTAATCACTAGATATAATATGTGGAGACCCATTTTTCTCCTTGTAAGACTTTGAAATATTTCATTATATATTTTTAGAACCAAGCACTGAGATGACGTTCAATTCCAAGGCCTAGTGTGCCCAAAATTAATTTTATAAAAATATTAAATATATTTTATATTATCTGTGCATATTTTCTTACAGAAAATGATATAACTCTTAAAAGGAATCTCGAATCATAAATTCAAGACCATGTTTGAGTCCTGAATGAAATTTTTACCCTAGGAATGACTTAAAATAGGTTGACGTGGGGAATTTGGATAAGTCAGCCATTAGAATTTAATTTAGTACATTAATTAAATTATTAATTTAATTAATTAATTTAACTAACCTAACAGATTACTTCTATAAAATCACCACTATGGAAAATCCTACAGAGTTATCTACATAAACCCTGGGATTATTCCAATGTTTTCTTCCTCCTTCCATTGGAAAATTACATCAAACGACGATGAGACTTTGGATCAAGGAAAATTAGGACACAATGAATACAATGAATTCCTTCAATCATTGGAGAGAATGTTCCTTGGAAAAAATTATCTAATCTCAATGTAGGACTCATTAATTCATGTATTCCCCCCATATTGATTAAATTTTTTGAGTATAATCATTCCTTTGTTTATCTCCTCCAATTTCGAGACCTTTCATTCGCCCATGTAAATATTTAATTTTATTATTATTTCATTTATAACCTTGGGAATCCCTGTTAATGATTTTTGGCCATGAATTCTTAGAAAAGATCAATAAAAACTTGTTTTTATGCCTTTTACCCATAAATTTAATCATGTTCATCATCATTGGACACCAAGGTCGCGATTCGACATTGGTGGGTGGGATCGAGCCCAATCAAACCCCTAGATTCACAATAGTTTCACAATTGTTGAAGGGATCAACAATAAAGAATGGATTTTACATTGAATCATGGATAAAAGGTTCTCTTTATAATGGATTTTAGATCTAATACCAATGGTAGGCTTACAAGGTGTTGGAGGTTTACGAATCTTTCAAGAGTTTCAACAAAATTGGTTTTATGGACCCCAGATGACTGCAAATGATGAATCAGGACTAGATCCATCGATATCAAGAATTGTGGAGGAAAGTTCTTTAGCGAATCAACCAGATTTGCGGTGTAGATTTTAGATATAAATTCCTAGAAAAATAATACTATGTTTCATGTATCATGAAGAACACACGTTGTGTAGCCCCTATACAATAGTGGATAGGGTTTTGTAGAATTATAAGGATGACATGTTGTGTAGCCCTCCTACACACATGCGGCTAGGCACACAGGCGATACCCCAAGTGGCATAGGCACACTGTGTAGGACACCTACACACTGTGTAACCCTACATGGGTATTGAGTCATGTAATGACTTGGACATGGCTATAAAATTTAGTAGAAACACATATTGTGGGGGTCCCCTTACATGTCATGTACCCCGTGGTTGTTTTTTTGGAAACTTCAATCTTTCGTATCTCCTTCGTTTGAACTCAGATCTTGGCCCACAAGTAGCATAGCTTGAGTATTTTTCAATGTAGAATGTGATGGTGGACTCCATTGTGGATTTTGAGATATGATGAAATAGTTCCCAATTATGGTGATTATTTGAACAATGTTTGATGATGGTAGTGATCACATAGGGTCTCCATAGGCTTTCAGAGTGGAACCCTTTAACTGGGCTGGCCAGGGGTCCTCTATCAACCATTAGAGTGGAACCCTCTTATGGAGTCAGGGAATGGTTCTTATAGTATCATAGAGAGGAACCCACATTTTGGAATGGGGCATCGGTCTTATACCTACCTATCAAAGTGGAAGCCTCCTTCTGGGATAGGGAATGTGTCCTCCATATTCCAGAGTGCAACCCTCTAGATGGGTTGGGCATGGGTCATCTATCGAAAAATAGAGTGAAACCCACTAGCTAGGCTAGGTATGGGTCCTCAATCAAAAATTAGAGTGGAACCCTCCAACTGCGCAGGGCATGGGTCCTCTATCGATTGGTAGAGTTGAACCCTCTTGTAGAGTCAAGGCATGGGTCCTCTACCATTTGAGTGTAACCCTCATATTGGGTAGGCAATGGGTCCTCTAGATACTATTAGAGTGGAACTCTCTTGTTGGAATAGGGTATGTGTCCTTTATCTATCAATTGAGTGTAACCCTACTATTGTTCCAGGTCATGGCTCGTCTACATAGATATTTTTTCCCCATGACTGTGTGGAATAGTGTAGAGATAAGGCTTCACTTTTATGTTTTCTAATGGGTAGACACACGAGATAATGGGAATCATTGATGAGATTTTGGAACTGATGGTGCCTCTTTTCCTAGGTTGGGTTGTGAGATGGATATCATTTTCCTCTATTGTTTGAGATTCTTTTACTGGTTATATATATATCCATGTTGTTGGATTTGGTTACCCTCTTAACATGGATTGTATTGATGTGAGAGGTAGTCCACCTACTCACTGTGTTAAAATATTTATGTTTGGATAAGGTTACCCTTCTTCTATGGGTGGAAAAGACCCGACATGTAGTCCCACTACACATCGTTTTGATCCCCTTATGTTGGGATGAGATTACTTCCTTGCATTGGGTTGATTTTTTCACTACTTACTATCTACTATGTTCTCATTCCTATTGTGTATCTTACTAATCCCCTTTCTACTTTCAAATAATCGTACTGGGTATTTTTATAATCACTCTTGTATAGGATTTTCCAGCACATCTCATGTCTTATGCATATTTGGGAGAGGTTGGTGGTGAATTTGGATGGGGCTTAGGGATATTTGGTGTTTTGGACTGTGTAAAGTCGTCATAGCTTGGAGATCAAGAGATGTGCTCTCTCAGTGTTTTACTTTCTAGTCTTGTTAGGTTGGGACATCTTTCTGGTTGGGCGTGAATTTTTTCCCTTTACTTTTCATTTTTCATTATCATACTTTTGTACACCCTATAGGTTTTTCATGGTTTTTTTACTTTCTAATTGTTTCATATTTTTATTATTATTCCTCTACAATTCTACATTTAGGTTTTTTGTTTTTTGTATACAAGTACATTGATAAAATTCCCACCATTTAGGATATAAATTTCGATGTTGGTTGCCACCCCCAGGCCTACGTAGGTAGGATTTGGGTAATAACGGATTGAGCCCTAGTTAAGGTTGGGTCAACACAGATTGGTAGAAAAAGTGGTTAGATCCTTGGGATGGTGTTTGAAGAATTACCCTCAAGAGGATTTTGTAGGGTTTAGTGAAACACTATTAAAGTAACTTGAGTTTAGCTCTCAGGCCATCGAATCCAGTGATGGTACGAGTGTCCAATGTATCTATTCACTAAGACCCTGACAACATGATTTTTGACTCAGTATACTGAGACATTGGTTACAGGAATCAATGGTACATTCATCATATAGGATTGAGTCTTTGACTATACTTCTTGAGTCAGCTTCCCATTATTTTATATATATATATATATTTATTCTCATATTGTTTTAGTATATCTTGATTAAATTTTTAGGATTTATTCATGGAAACAGTCATCTAAAATACCATTTCTGGATTGCAATGATGATCTTATAAGCAATGAGGCCTCAGTTTAGGGTCAATCCAGTGAAATTCTTCCTATAGGTGGGTAGGTAGTAGCACCAACACCTACTTTTCGGTAGATCATACCAGTAGATAATGGTAAGGATGTGTGAAAGATAAGCACACATCACGAGTTCCAGTGCTATAGGCCGCTGAGGTTCTGTGGTGAGCCAGATCCCCAAGAAGTAGAGGATTTTCTAGATTTTATTGTCCATATATTTAGGATTATATAGACACTGATATATCATGTGGTTGTGTTGGTAGATATCTTTATTCATAAAGAATATGGGTGCTATTGGAGTCTCGTTACCCATATGATCAATGAGTCAACTCTCTCATGGCCCTACTTCCAACAGTTATTCTTTGAGGAGTATTTCCCCTCCTGCTTGCACTCAGTTCTAGTTTAGGAACTTATAAATATTCAAAAAGGAGTTATGACAGTGTATAAGTATTCAGAAAAGTTCAAAAACCTTACACGGTATTCTCTTGATATGATCTAGGATAGTTAATTCTAAGAATGATTGTTTAAGAAGGGAATCTGTCGATATTTCTGTAACATTGTGGTACCCTTGTGAATTCCCACCTAAATTAGGGTATTATAGTAGGAACTGATGATTGAGATATTCTTATTAGAGGGAATCCACAAAGATGGATCTAGTAGTGTACGTCACATATATGAGTCATCAATAGCAGCTGGAAGGTGCTAGTCAAAAGTATCTCAGCATAGTGGATCCTATTATTATCAAACTAATATGCATTATCATGTGGCACAGGGACAGTGTAGGGGAATAGGGAATCCCATAGAGGTGAGTTTCTATGCTTGTAACGAGTAGGGTCACATAAGAAGTGACTTCCCAACCATACATGCTGAGGTCCACAGGTAGGTAGTTGAAGACCACCATGGCAGAGACAACACCGGGATCAGGGATCACCCAGGTAAGGACAGGGTGGCCCATAGGGAGGTGGAGAAGGAAGAGGAGAAGGAGGAGCTATATAATGTGTAATACACTATAATATCCTTCCACCAACAACACCAAGTGTCCCACATCAGTCTCTGAGAGTTGGCGGTCGGTTTCACTAATAGTTATAGGATTTGGTGGCTTATGACCCTGTAGTGAATGATATAATCATATGTATTATCTATTTGTTTTTATTGTTTATTTAGTATTATTATACATAGTTTCCATTAATTCATTCATCTCTATACTCTTGGTGTAAGAGCAAGAGATCACAATTGAGGTGCTAGCCCAATAGCTTCATCTCGAGGTTCCAATAGGGAACTCTTATTCTATATCTTTTATCTGATGCAAGTGAGATCTATCACATGGTAAATATAGGTTCATGTGTGACCTTTTGGTCATCAAAATGGAACCTTATGACATCATTTGAGTATGATTTGGTTTTCTATATTCCAATCACATATTGACTATCCCTGCAGATGAGCCATATGCCTTCACACTAATGGAATGAGATTCAACTTTTCACGTGAGAGAGATATCATGGTATGGTGAGTGAGTGACATGAGTAAGAGGATACATCAAATCACCCATCAATGGGTTATTATAGACCTTTGGGTAGCTGGATCTTCAAGCATATGAATTCTTATATTAGTGGAGGATTATATGGGCATCTTCCCTAAGGACATTTTGGGACTTCCTCTAAGGTGTGTGATGAATTTTTGTATTGAATTACATCTTGAGTCTAGTCTGATATCTTATGTGGCACATTAGACATCCCCAACCAAGATCTAGGAGCTACAGTTTTATTTGTTGGAACTTTTATAGAAGGTGCTTATTACACCCAATGTGTCTTCCTAGGAATCTCATATTTTTTTTAAGAAGATGGGCGGGATATTGTGGCTTTGCGTAGATTGTCGTCACCTAAACTAGGGAATGATAAAGAAAAAGTAACCCTTTTGGAAGTTATGTACTCTTTGACCAGTTTCAAGGTGCAATATGGTTCTCAAAGATCGATCTCAAGTCCAACTACCACCGTTTGAGGGTTTACGAGGGTGATATTCCAAAGCTAACATTCTGATATCACTACGGACACTATGAGTTCCTGGTGATTCCATTTAGTGTGATGAATTACCCCATGATATATATGGATTTGATGAACTAGATCTTATAGTCATACTTGGACCATTTTGTGGTTATCTTCATTGAATACATACTTTTATACTTTGTGATAGAGGAGGATCATGCAGATCACATGAGGATGGTTCATGATTTTCTTTGAGAGAACCACTTTTATGGAAATCTCTCAAAGTCCTAGTTCTGGGTTCATGAGGTTCACTTTAATGGGAATTTCATTTTTGAGAATGTTTTAGTCATGGACCTAGTGTAGTTCGATGCAGTGCTTGATTGGGAACCATCCAAGTGCTTGTCCAAGATGTCAAGATTTATTAGTTGGGAGTGGTACTACATGAGGTTTTCAGTAGAATTATCCTGGATTACAGATCCTTTGACCACCCTGATGTAGAAAGGGTTCCCATTTACCCAGACTGATCAATTATAAATATCCTTTGAGGAGTTTTGGATGAGGCTAATGATTAATCCTATGTTGATACTACTAGAGGATGGTGGGATTAAGTAGTTTATTTCAATTCCTCAGGAGACAGTCTTGAATTCATATTGATGTAGCGGTAGGCAGTTATCGTATATGGGTAGAGGAAGTTAAGACCCCATGGGCAGAACTATTTTAATCAAAACATAGAGCTATCAATAGTACTCTTTGCGCTGAGTATGTGGAGGCACCACCTTATAGGAGAGTGCTTCTTGGTTTATTCAGACTACCAAGGTCTTAGGTATTTCTTCTTGTAGAGAGACTTGAACCTGAGACAACTGGGCGGGATAGAGTTATAATAAGAATATAAATTCATATATTCTAAAATCTAGGGAAGGAAAACAGAGAATTAGATTGCCCTAATAGGAATTCTTAGACTCATTTGGTACATGAGGCTTCTGAGTAGTTGGATTTCTTACAGCTGACACTGGTGGAGCAGGAGGGTGCAGTTTTCCTTCAGTTGATGTTTTTGACTCCTCCTCTTCTCAAGTGTGTGAGTGATTCCCAACTGAGATATGTTGACTGTGAGGTCTTTCTTGGCCAGATATCCATAGGGGATTCACCAGATGGATATTATATAATAAGTATTCATGTCATCCTTTTCCAGCAATGAGCATTGGTTCCAGTCATAATATGATAGGAGGAGATGTGGGAGTTCCACACTTCTCCTTTGGTTGTACATCCCAGTGCGTGGAAGATTTATAAAGACCTTTAATAATAGCTTCTTTAGTCTTACATGAGATGAATTGTGGCTGAGGTCATCTCTCGATGCCTCTCCTATCATCTAGTGAAGGATGAGCACCAATTTTCAGTAGGATTGTTGCATACCCTCGAGATATCATGGTAGAAATGGGATGGAATATCCATCGACTTTGTTATTGGGATTCCATAGATAGTGAAGGTCCATTATTACATGTGCATGATAGTTGAATGACTCACAAAAATTGACACCCATACTTTCTATCAGGGAGCGGAGTTTGGTGGAGAGTTTGGTGAAGATGTGTATATGGGAGATTGTTCACCTATATGAACTATTAGAAATCAAACCTATACCAATGCATATATACCAACAGTTTGTATAAATCATTGGTATAGGTACCATTTCCCAATTTGTTTTCTAAAACCGTTGATAAAGGAAACTTTTACACCCCTTTTCCCAATAGTTTCGACAAAACCATTGGGAAAGAGTACTTTGAGGCCACATTCCCCAATAGTTTTCCCAAACAGTTGGGAAAAGGTCCAATTTTCCCAAACGTTTTGGAAAAACCATTGGGAAATGGTACTTTGAGGCCACTTTTCCCAACGGTTTTCTAAAACTATTGGGAAAGGTTCCACTTTTCCCAACGTTTTGGGAAAACTATAGGGAAAGGGTGCATTAAGGCCACTTTTCCCAACAGTTTTTCCAAAACCATTTAGAAATGGAACTTTGAGGCCACTTTTCCCAATAGTTTTCCCAAACCATTGGGAAAGGGTCCACTTTTCCCAATGTTTTTGCCAAAACATTAGGAAAGGGTCCACTTTCCCCTATGGTTTTGGGAAAATGTTGGGAAAGGGTAATTTGAGACCATGTTTCCCAACAGTTTGGGAAAACCATTGGGAAAGGGTGGGTACCTATCCCTACAATTCTCAAAACTGTTAGTAAAGGCCTATCCCAATAGTTTTGAGAACTGTTGGGATATGTACCCTTATTTTTTATGAGTACATTTATCAAATATCATGAAATAAATAAATATATAAATTACATATATATATATATCTAAATATATTCAAAAAGGAAACTATAGGATAGTGGTAAAGTCATTAATATATAGCGTGGAGGTTGTGGGTTTAAACCTCTACTGAAACTTGTTTTTATATATAACTATCCTAATAGTTTTGGAAAACCATTGGAAAAAACTTATACCAACGGTTTTCCAAAACTGTTGGGATAGGTCTTTCCCAATGGTTTTCTCTAAACCTTTGGGATAGGTCTTTCCCCACACCTATACCAATGATTTTCAAACCATTGGCATAGGTATTTCCTAACAGTTTTATCCAAACCATTGAGATAGGTCTTTCCCCATTCCAAATCACCTAACAGCTTCCCAAACCGTTGGTAAAGGAAATTATTCCATTAGTGATGTAGTTCCCTATATAATTTTCTTCAATCATGATGTGTGGCTCATATCATGGTTGTAGATAGGTTTTCATGAGGCATTCAGTACCCAGATGATGATGAGTAAAGTGTATCACCTCCATATGGATGGGAAGATTGAGTACACTATCTAGGTGTTAGAGGATATGTTGAGGGCTTACATGTTAGACTTTGGACAGAAATGGGAGGATCACCTACCCTTGGTAGAGTTTTCATACAACAAAAAATACCACTCTTTTATCAGTATGTATCCTTTTGAGGTCATATACGTGAGACCTAGTATCTCACCCTTTTATAACAAATATTTGAGAGATATATCTTATTTTTCTAGAGTTGGTGAAGGTGATAGAGAAGAAGGTCGGGGTCATCCATGAGAAGATAAAGATGGCCTAGTGTGGGAAGAAATATTTCATAGATCTCTATCATAGACCCCTCGAGTTTGAGGAGGGAGACTATGTTTTCTTGAGAGTATCCCCACAAAGAGGATTCTGTATGTTTGGTTGGGGAGTAAAGATATCCCCGAGGTTTATTAATCCATTTGAGATCATGCATATGGTTGGAAAGGTTTCTTACAACCTTACCCTACCGCCATAGTTGAAGAGGGTGCACAAAATCTTCCCTGTATTGTAAATAAGGTGATATTTTATTGACCCCATGAATATCATCGACTAGGGAGATATGGAAAATGAGGATAAAGATACTTTTATGGATAAAACGAAGGTGATAAAGGATTGAAATAAGTAAACCCTACGTGGATGGACCATTTCCTTGGTTTACATATTTTGGAAGCATAAGAACGTAAGAGAGAGCTCTTGAGAGAGGGAGATCCATATGTGGGCTTAGTATCCTTAGGTGTTTGTTTAGTTTTTATTTTTATGGACCAAAATATTGAAGTATGTAATAATTTAAATACCTAATTTTTCATTGTAAGAATTTGAAATATTTGTTTATATATATTTTTTCAAGAAGTTGGAGAGACGACATGCGATTCTGAGGCCTGGTGCTCTCAGAATTAATTTTATAAAAATATTAAATATATTTTATATTATGTGTGTATAGTTTTTAAATAAAATGGGATAAATCTTAAAAGTAAGATTGGATTATAAATATAAGATCACGGTTGAGTTCTTAATGTGATGTTCACTCTAGGGGTGACATAAAATAGGTTGGCGTGTGGTGTTCAGATAAGTTAGACATTGGGGGTACATTTATTCGATTAATTAAATTATTAATTAAATCAATTCATTTAATTAATGTAATATATTACTTCTATAAAATCACTTCTATGAAAAATCCTCTAGGGTTAGAAGCATAAAGCTAGGGAGGATTCCAAATCGCTCTTCCCCCTTCCACTGAAATATCGCATCAAAGGACGACGAGGATCTAGATAAGTGAAGATCAAGATATAGAGGATGAAACGAGTTCCTTCAATCATTGCAAAGAACATTCCACAATATTTTTCCAATATTTATGTAGTACTCTTCAATTCATGGATTCTAACCTTATTGATTAAATTAATTGATTAGAATAATTCCTTCTTTGATCTATGCCCATTTCTAGACATTTTATGCGCCCGTGTAAGGATTTAATTTGATTATTCTTTCATTTATATCCTCTAATATCTCGGATAATGATTTTTGGACAATATTTTTTAAAAATTATCAATAAAACCTTACTTTATGTCTTTTCTGCCTCAATTACTTCGCGTTCATCATCATTGGACCATAAGGTCACAATGCGACATTTTTGGGTTGGACTGAGCCAGATCGGACCCTCCGGATTCACAATGCTTTCAACAGTGATAAATGGATAAAAAATCAAGAAAAAATTTGGTATTGAATAATGGATAATGGGTGTTTTTATCATGGATTTTCGATCTGAGACTGATGGGAGGAAATTGGGATGATGGCAGTTCAATGCAACCGTCGAGAATTTCAATAGAATTGGTTTTCTGGCCTTCGGATGGATGGAAACGATTAACAAGGACTTGATCCATCAATCTTAAGAGTTATGGATGTGATATATGCATTTGAGATGCCAGGTTTTGAATGTGAAGTTTAGATCTAATATTCTGTAAAAAAAGATTAATATATGCCATGTATCACAATTAACACCCAACGTGTGGCCCCTATGCTGTGGTGGTTACGGTTTTGAAAAATGATAAGGATGGAATGGTGTGTATACCCCCTACACACCATGTACCCCTTTACTGGGTGAACGATCCATGTAGCAGAACACATGGGCATGACCCCATGCATGAATGCATATGTAGGGGAATGTCGTGTAATGAAGTAAAAAAGACATAATCAAGCACATGGGATGGACCCCAAGTGGGATTGTCACGCTGTGTAGATCTACTTCACACCATATTTCCCTATATGAGAATTGAGATGTGCATCAGTAGGGATGCGACTAGGAGATTGAGTGGGACCACACGTTTTATGGGTCCCCTCACACATTGTGCACCCCTTGTTTTTTGTTAGGAAGCATCAATATCTCACATATCCCTTGTTTGAACTTGGATTTTGACCTGTGAGTAGCCAAACCTGAGTGTCATTCCACGTAAAACATGATTTTGGCCTTTTTTATGGATTTTCAGATATGATGTTATATTTTCCGGGTGTGGTTCTTATTTACGCAATGATGAACAATGGTAGTGATAAAATTAGGTCACCAAAGGCTTTAATAGTGGAACCCTCCAGATAGACTGATCATGGGTCATATATCAACCATCAGAGTGGAACACTCCTGTGGAGTTAGGGCATGGATCCTCTAGTATTAGTGAGTGGAACCATCCTTTTAGAACAAGGCATAGGTACTCTACCTACCTATAAGAGCAAACCCTCTTGTTGGTACCGGTCTTGGGTCATCTATATTTCTGATTGAAACCCTCCATCTAGGATGGTCATGGGTTATCTATTGACCATAAGAGTGGAACCCTCTAACTTGTTTGGGCATGGGTCTCCTATTGACCATTAGAGTGGAAACCTCATACTAGATTGGGCATGAGTCCTCTATTGATTACTAGATTGGAACCCTCCTGTGGAGTCAAGGCATGGATCCCCTACCATTTGAGTGGAACCATCCTATTAGGAAATTCATGGGTCATCTATCAACTATTAGAGTGGAACCCTCCAATTTAAAAAGGGTATGTTTACTCTATGTATCCATTGAGTGGAACCCTTCTATTGTTCTAGGACATGGGTCCTCTACCTAGATATTTTAGCCCCCATTATGAAACATTATGGATATGTGAGGATTGTCTTGGATATTTTCTATTGGACAGATGCACGAGATGCTAGGCAACATTGATGGAATTCTATAACTGATGGAGACTCTTCTCCTAGGTTCGGCTATAAGATGGAGATCCTCTTTCTCTCTAATTTCATATTCTTTTACCGAGTGTATATATATAAATCCATGTATTTAGATTGGTTTCTCTCTTTACATGGTTTCTCAAAGACACTTGGTGTAGTCCACATATGAGACATGTTTAGCTCCTTGGGGTTGTATGAGGCTACTCTCCTCAATGTGTATTCCACCGACACACTGTGTTGATCCCCTTGTGTTTGTGTGAGCGTACTTTCTTTATTTGGGTGATTTGTTCACTGTTTACTATATACTATCTTTCCATTCCTATTGTGTCTCTTTCTACTCCAATTTCATCTTTTTGGTTCTCCTATTGGGTACATTTATACACATCATTGTATGGGATTTTACCGCACATCTCATGTCATATATAGTTTGTGGAAAGGTTGGTGGTAACTTCATAGGAGATTTGGGATACTAAGTGTTTTGGAAGACATATGGTAGTTATAGTTTGGAGATCAGGAGATTCTCTCTCATAGAATTTTACTTTCTAGTTTTGTAATGTTTGGACATATTTCTAGTTGGGTGTGTATTTTCCCCTTTACTTTTCAATTTTCATTATACTCCTCTTGTATACCCTGGATGTTTTGAATGCTTGATTTACTTTCTATCTATTTCATCTTTTTATTATTATTCGTCTATATATTTTCATTGATATGTTTTTGTGTTTTCATATAGGTACATTATGAAAAAGCCACTTATTTAGGATATTCTTTTCAGCACTGGTTTCCACCCCCTAGAATATAGAGGCAGGCTTGGGGTAGATACTGTTTGATCCTTTCTTAGGGTTGGGTCATGATAGAATGGGATAAATTAACCATTCAATATGTATCTCACATAGAAGAAACTACTAGAGATTTGTGTATATAATCTCTATGATGAGTTTAAAAAACCACTAATTCCCTTTAAATATCCTGATAGAATCTAATTGATGGAAGTAGTTTCATTAAGGATGGATGATGTTATTCAATTAATGAGGTAAAAATACATTACATCCCCAAAAGATTAGGTAAAAATGACTAGTAAATAAAAAATGGATACCTTCAAACTCAATTCAGTTCCAACACTGACCCAGACACCAAATACCATATAAAATCATACAACAACTCCCCCAAAATTATTGAAAAAATATAAATGTTCCCATAAATTTGAGAGTAAGGATCAACAATATACAAAATTTTGGATCATAAGAATAATATTTATTATTTATGAAAGGATAAAGTTATGTTATACTTCATTTCAACACTAGAAAATAATTTTCTCATGTTTTCAATGCCTAGAAAACACAATGAGGTCAGTCTCACTAGACATGCATACTATCTCCCCTTCTATAAGATGTTGGTATATAACATCAAAAAGTGATTCTTATTCAAAAATATCCTATAGAGGATAGTTTATTTTGGGTAAGTCAATCTTGAAAAACCTTTTATTAAAGAAAATCATGTTTCCTCCATTTCACAAGATGAGGGAGGAGAATGCTAGAAAGTCTAAAAATAATAATATGTGAAATTTTTATGATTGGATGACCGAATAATCAGTTGATTGAAAACATAAAATCCTTAGGTCCCAGTTGAAATAATTATTTATAGCACATATTACCCCTATAATATAGGAATCTTAACCTTCATTGTCATAGTATTTTAAGTGTAAGCACATCTAGTGCAGGGAGGGAGATTCATAGGAAAAGGATCTTAAACTGGTGCCTAAGCTAGTCTATAATATTCATTTAATTCTACCCCAATCATTTCAAGGATGAGAAACACTTTTATAAATGGAACCATCATCACAATAAGAGTCGTTACATGGCTCATTCAATGTAATAAACTTATTATACCCATTCTCTAATGAATAATTTACATATCAACCTAAAGACCCTAATCACGGTTGGGGATGGAGAGAAAGAAGTCGCAGAGGCTAATGAAATTTGGGTGAAGGGTTAAATAGATAACTAAATGAGATTCCTAAAATCCAAGATATACTTTCATTGAATACATATATGCTATAGAAAAATTTAGATATTCAATTTATCGAGATCTGTAGGAGATTTAGTCCACTCATTAGTCATCTAATGCCTAGTAAAATCCCATCATATTCGTGTACCGAATAGAAAATTCTTCACAATTAGGTCATATTCATACTATTGAAAGAGTATCTTAGATTATTACATAAACAATGGTCATGCATTCAAATATTTTCCAAATAAATAACCCTTCAACACAACCTGCATTGATCTCTGAGCCATAGATTAGGGAATAAATTCTTAGTGGAAAATGAAGGCCCCTGGTTCAAAAGTAAAATATCATGAAATAGCTCATTGTCATCCAATTTAATCTCTTAATCCTATATTTTATTCTTCATTAAAATGACATATGAGAGGCACTCATTAATTCCCTCTTAATCTCTTAAGAGTTTGATCTGGGATACTAGAAGCTGAGTTATATGATGCATAGATTGATCCCACTGAGTTCCACAGGATTATCTCCTTTATAGAGCAAGATAAAGAGGTTCTTGCATATGAACACATAATTCCTTTGTATGTTTCTGTAATTATTGATAGTATTGAAATTTTTCAAGCCCTTATTGATAATGGATCTAGGATCAACCTCATAATGGTCTAAACTCTCCAAATTTTGGGTTATAGTTAGGTAAATATATCTTCCTCCAATATTGAAATACATGGATATGATAAGTGTGAGTATGAAATTCCTGGTAAAATACATAACAAAGCCATGTTTGGAGACCTCATATCTCAATCTAAATTCATGTTCATTATTCAAGGAACAACTTTTAATTTTTTTTTTAGGAATAATGTGGCTTCATATACATGTTTCAATGAGGAACCCTAAACCATCACACTATAATAAATTTAGTAAATTGTGGTGTTTTTTTAGCAGAAGTTTGTAAAACTATCACTAAATACATATTTATGTTATATTCCTTTTTTAGAAACTGTTTACAAAAGAATTGATATTTAGTGTCAGTTTTAAAACAAAACCACCACAAAATAAATTTAAAAGGAATTCCATGAGGGTTTTTTAGCACCATCACTACATGTTTAAAAACAACAACCCCCATCCCTCCCCTCTCTCTTTACCTACCTCACCCTAGCACTCGATGTCAGATCCCCACGCTCAATGGCCTCCCTCACCCACACCCCCACCCCCCAATTGATGCCACCTGCTCATACTTCCCTTAACTACTATTCAATGCAATAATCCTCTCATTTTACACTATAATGTGCTCAACATCAGACCCCCTCTTGGTCTCCCACCAACTTTACATCACTCGATGCCAGACTAGATGCCCACACTACCGCAACGCCAAATCCCCCTCCCCAATTTCATCTCTACCTATATGATACAAGTACCTCACTATGATATGGGGTATAGTTTATCATATTTCCCCCCTAATCATAAGTATTATATTATATGCTCTATTTTAGTGAAAAAATGTGCAATAGAGTTACGTTTAATAATTTTTTTATTCCAATTCTCGTTCAATGCTTATAGTTTAGTAGATTTATGAATTATTTGGGTATAAATTGTGTGTATAACTTATTAATATGTATTTAATTCATGTTTTTTTTTGTTATGTAGTATTTTAATATAAATTTATAAATAAAATTTCATACGAATGACTAAACTATGTATTTTGATATGTTTATATAATTTAACAAAATCAATTATCTTTATTTTTAAAACTTAATGTATTTTATTTTTATATATTGTAATGTAATTAGATTTTAAATTTTATAGTGTAGGAAATCAATTATAAATGGATTGTTTTATTTTTTTAGGTATGTCTCATTAGAATAGGTTTAGTGAGAGTAATCACTCTACATCATAGGGTTATCATTCTCCCTCTATTAAAAAAGGTACAATTCATCACATACCTAGAACAATATTTTGATACCATTTAAACTTATCCAAATATGATTTCATCTATAGTTATGCCTTCTACTGGTGATTTCAAGGCATTAGACCGGACACCTATGATGGATCTGTCTGGAAATCCATCCAACCATCAGTTGTTATTGAGTGGTTTTTGGTGAGCCAAAACCATCAGTATGTAATTCAATGAGAAAATATTAATTTCTTAAATATTAATAATAATAATTTATTTTATATGTTAAACTAATGAAAATAATAATAATATAATAGACATGTTCATAAATATTTGACATGTTTGTAATTTTACCAACATAAAGTTAGTTTTCACTTTTGAGGAATATAGGGTAACAACTATGCATGTTTCATGAATTTTTTTGCTAGTTCCTTGGTTATTTAGAATTTGAAGACAAATATCCCACTATTCATTATACATATTGGATACACATTCCATTATACTATAAAAATGAGTTTTTTTAATCTCAAATAAAGTTACTATCATTATTATGTTTTCATATATGATTAAATGAAATATTTTTACTTAATGTATAAATAATTTCATGTATTTTTTATGTATTTCTTTGTAGATGATGTTCCATTTTGATATTCCTGGTCCTGTATCACGTTCTTGGACCTAAAAAAAATTAGGAAAAAATGTATATATTTCAGATGGTGGTTATGAAATGATTTCAATGATACATATCTATCATAGTAACAAATGCATGAGACGGTCCATAACGGTGTGCTTATGGACTGATAGAAAACATTCATTCACCATCATTTAACTAAATATAAAAAGGTATTTTGTTAAATGTTAGTTTATTAATAATAGTTTTTTAATTAAATTTCATTTTTTTATTAATATATAAATTCTTCAACTAATTTATATGCTAAATTATATAAATTGAAAGAAGAAATTGATTCTTTATATTACTGGATCGATGAGTTTCACTAGGAAATGATATGGAAATGTGTTGTTCAATTTATTAAAATAGATATCTATAACAGTTGAATTAATTTATTTTTTCTAAATATTAGTTATTTAATTTTTTCAAAAATGTGAAGGAGGTATGTCACTATTGGATGGATAGAATTGTTGTTTGATGTTCCCAGAAAAAAATGAAATTATATTAAGAACCCTACAAAAACATAGGGGTAAAGGGTTTTAATTATTATTTGGTGTTACTAAATTACATTATAATATAATTTTATTCAATTTACAAAATAAACTCATGGAAGCATGGGATGCCAACCCAACCTAGTCAATTTTAGTATCCTAAAAAAAACTTCATGTATCAAGTTCTAGTAAAAGAGAATTCTAGTTGTGTTAGGGGGTTGGTTTTTGGGTCATATTCATGGAGGGTGTTTGGTAGGGTACATATATCTTCATCAATGATTTTAGTATGAAGGGAAAATTCAGGTTTTTGTGATCCTAGTGCATAAAAGAAAATTTATCCATTAAGTAATACTGTTAAAGATCATGAATCACTTATTAATACACAAAATGACCAAGTCTTGGAATTGTAAGGTGAATTGGATAATATGTTTCGGAATATGATCAGAAGAATTCTGACAGAAAAAGAAACACCCATAGAGGGTGAAAAAATGGTAAATTTAATTTTCATTATCAAAAAATATATAAGTTATAAGATATGTTACTGAGGAAGATTCAAGAAAAAGTTAAGTTTTATATATTTCTTATTTTGTAGATCTAGTTAATTTTAAACCAGAGTTAACAACAAATTAAAGTCTCAATTATAATAGGTTTGAGATGAGGCTTTGATTTTTTTTAAATAGGTTGATGACATGAACTGGTTTCCCAGTTCATGCCCCCCAAAGGAATTTATTAAAAATAAAATGTATGCAGTACAGACTCGAGGTGTAATGAATTTACACCAGCGGGGAATAAAAGAGGATACAAGTAAATGACAAAGAAAAAACAGAGGAAAATTTCAGGTCTTCAGAATGTGAACACAGTTGTGATTCTTCCATTTGAGACTCCATTACAACATCCATTGAGATGAGGCTTTGATTAGTTATTTATTCCAGGATTATATTATTTAATTTAGTTTTCTATGTGTAGGTTGTTAATGAAGATACAATGACACCACTTTCACATCCCATAATAACCTATACACATTTTTAATATATCAACAAGATATCCATCTAAAATATAAAAAATTCCAAATATAGAACTCACATCACAACACATTCCATACCACTACCCAAAAACTATCCATAGCTATATAACAACATCCCATTTGTTTTCACCGCTATTTAAGTTCCACATCAGTTCCACAGCTTCAACCACAACATCCCACTATAGAGACCACATAATCATAACAATGAAACAATTCATAATAGTAACAAACAATATTTAATTTCTATAATAGATCATCACTCACCATTTTTAAGAATTCTATCATATCAATTCAACATTTCTCTCTAATATAGTGTCATTTCAATTCTAGATTTCACTCATTCAATACATTTATTTCTTTACATGATTATCCTTTTATGAATAGTGATTCCATCAAAAAATAACAAATAAAACGTTATATAAATCACAACAACAAGATATTAATAAACAGTGATAAAGATATATAAATAACCAACAACATCAGGATTTATGTAAACTCATGTGAATCACCTTGTCCCATTAAATTATTTTAAGTATGATTCATTATATTTCTTAGTTTAATAATTATCATAACCCCATAGTAATAAAAATTATGTTACCTTCACATTATAAGAAAAATATAATAGTGCTCTTTAATCCCTTACATCAACCGAAGCTTCACCGACTTTTGTGAAACACTATAGTAAAAATGAGTTGATCATAAGTCCCTGACCGATGAAGGAAATCTAAACAACCTAGAACACATCAATCCCCATTAATATCACAACCGAAGTCCACAAAAAGCAAAAAAAATCATTACCACATCCTTACACTGGATTAATATGAAATAATAAACCAAGAATGAAATTATATAAACTCACAGCTGGTCTCAATCGTTCCATCTATCTAGGCCAATAACCAAAGGAAATCATTGAGTGCATTGAGGTCTCTGTAGATTCACCATGGGTAGCCTCTATCTCATGGAAATTAATAGAAATAGAAGAATTTGGATGGGATGAATAATTTAAAATAATAACATAGATTAAGTCATCTTGTTGTGATAGATCATGATTACACCATGAAGATTCTATTTTCATAGAACCACTAGAAATTGTTCCACGAGTTCCATTATATTCATGCATTACCAATAGAAATAACCCCTTTAAATTGATGTAAAAAAAGAGACATCATTGTGTAATGACTATAACTTATCCATAAAATATAATCTATTGAAATTACCATAGGATTTTAAATGAAAAAATATAAAATATATCACTATAAGACCAATTAAATATTCATCAATCATTCTCAGTCCTAAATTTTTTTCCAATTTTATATTTGACTGAAATACACGTTGATTTTTTCATATTTATTGAATAAAAAAATAGTTGAGATATGGGATTGAGAAAGGGTTTAAATTCCCATGTTTCTATATTATGAAATGAAATGTCTGAATCTCATTGAATTTTAAAATCATTGAGATGAAAACAGGTGACCTTATCATCCTAACGGATTGGTTTTTGAAATACAAGGATCATATGAAATATTATAGTTAAAGTTTTATTTTTATCTCTCTGTAAAAAGTTATCTAAAAATTCCAAGTTGAAATAAATTCTAGTTTAAGTAGGAAGGGACCTAATATTTATTATATTCGATATAACTCTAGTAAGTTGGTGAGACTGGTTTAGGAATCTTTAGAGGTAATCAACAGAAATTTTAAACATACCTTTTACCTTGAATTTATACTTTCTAATTGACCTTTTACCTTGAATTAGCCTAATTTATTTACCCTATTATAGAAGTAAATTTTTGTATTTATGATAATAGAGGTTCCATTGGATGATATTGAGAGAAATGGATTTATTTAAATATATATTTTTAATTAGAAATTCCACTATTATTTTCGAAGAATCCTAATGATCATAAGATACTTCTATATTTGATAAAATAATATATGTGTATCTAAACAAGATTATTCATTCTTGTTCTATTAATTAAACTGAATTTAGAGAAAATCTTATATAATTTTAATTGTATTTTATTTATTATTTGTTGAATATGGTCATTACTGATGCATGTTTAACTACTTTAAATGTAGCTACCAGAGGTAGGAAGTGGGGAAAGAGGTGATGGGCATTAGCATGATTGACCAATGTAAGGTGATGGATATATATCTCATTAAATGAGTCATGAATGATATTGTTATTGATATTATATATAATATGACATAATTTAATGTATTATTATAACTAATGTAATAATGTTGTATAATATATATTGAATTTTTATAAACTATGACATTTTTTCTATTTTTTTATTTTTTGTACCATTTTCTATTAGATGATGAGGAAAATAATTATCTTATTTCTAAATCTATAAATCTAGTAGCGGTTTTAAAACAATTAATAAATTTTAGGTGGTTATAAATTATAATAATTATTTAGAGATGTTTTAAACCACTATTAATTATGGTTTGTTACCATATCAAGTGGTAATTCAAACCACCGCTATAAATTTTCTATGCAAGAAAACCACCACTAAATATTTTGTGACATAAATAACCACCGCTAATTATAGAAACCTCCAAAAAAATTTACTATAATAAACCATTACTAATTAATCCAGAAAAATCAGTATATATAGATTTAATCAGTATGAAAAAAACCATTGAAAGAAAAAACTCTTGTAAAATTTTTAACAATAAACCATTTTGTGGTAGAAATAAAAAAACACAGTGAAACCCTTTAGGGGCAGTTAAAACCTACCCTAATCCAAAAAATATATTTTTATATTTTATTTTTATCCTATATTGGAACTCTCTAGCCCAATTCTAAAAGCATATAGTTTACACTTAATCTGTGATACCAAATGAGATGGCCCAAATTAAGCATATCTTTGTTTTACATCATTTCTATAAGTTAAACATTACATATCATATTAATCAAACAATCCTAAGAAAAAAAGCTTTATTTCATCCAGAATTCAGAGCCTAAAACAGAATGCTTCATATCAAAGTTTTAAATGATTCCGAGAATATAGAAATGAATATGATTCTTATACTTATGAAATATATGGATATAGATAATGAAAATATGATAAGGATAATTTTGCTTATAAAATCGATTTTCCTTATAAAAGCAATTTTCCTTATAAAAGCGATTTTCCTTATAAAATCGATTTTCCTTATAAAAGCGATTTTCCTTATAAAAGCGATTTTCCTTATAAAAGCGATTTTCCTTATAAAAGAGATTTTCCTTATAAAAGCGATTTTCCTTATAAAAGCGATTTTCCTTAAAGATAAGGTTTTTGTGATTTTCAAAACAAGAAGGAATGGAAAAGTCATAAGGAAAACCTTATTGACTCAACAATCTCCCCCTTTTTGGAAATCACAAACATCCTTACGAAAAAGAAAGACTAAGAAAAAAACATTTAAGGCTTATCTCCCTTTGCTTATGGATGTTGATGAATACGACTAACTCCCCCTTAGGCTTTGAAACTCTAAGGATCATATTCTAGATTTCCAGAATGGTATTCCATTAAGAATAATAATGTATTCTTTAATGAAAAACTCCCCCTTAGATAAACTCTATTAGAGTTATTTTTTCTTTATCCCCCTTTGTTAAGGTTCTTTTTTCTTTTCCCCCTTTGTTAGGGTTCTCTTTCCTTCTCCCCCTTTGTGATTTTCAAAAAGGATTCGAGGGAATGGAAAATAAAACAAATTACTGTAAAAATTAGTAACAACAACAAAAGAGATGAGCAAGAAAGATTTTCATTAGGTTTGAAAGATCAAAAACAAGGAATCTAAGATATAATAAAAGATCGGATTTGTCTATTTTGGATCTTTTTCCTTCGACATAAGACCATTAAGAATAGTCTTTATTTTCTTCAATTCTTTATGGTCTTCCTCGGCTTGCTTATCTAACACAACTATTCTGGCACTTTGAGCTTCAATCTTTTCTTCCTGGGCTTCAAGTTTTTCTTCCTAAACTTTCAAAACTTGTTCTTGCTTTAACAACTTCTCTTCAATATCAATCCGACGATCCCTTTCATTCCTACAGCTTTGAGCAACAGAATTCAGCTTCCCATTCAGATCTCTGTCTTCTTGAATCCGGAAATTCTTTTCATCTATCAACTTTTCTTCAAAGGAAGAAGTAAGATCATTTAGCTTCATGTCTTCTGTCTCAAATGAATCTTTAACATTATCTTGGAAATCATCTAAGAGCCTCATCTCTTATACAGTTTTCCTCAACTAACTAGTCATTTTCCTACAAGACCTTTTGTGGGCTTCATAGACAACAAAAAAAGTTTTGAACTAAGCTTCCATCTCAATAAATTTATCCATATCCATGGATACGGAGCTTGTTTTCTGATTCAAAGTATATTGGAGCATCTGGAATCTTGAATCAATACTTGAAAAGGTCGGAATAGAACCTACTAACTTTTTTAAAGACTGAACAACAAAGTCATGTCCCAACGAAGATGACTCTAAATCCGAGACTTTTCTTGGAGAATTTTCTTCTTCAAATTGTTCATTCTTCTTCTTAGAAGAATCACCAACTTCCCTTCTCTTTACAGCCACTGAGCTCGGGGTATCGACAATAATTTGCTTTCCCTTGTCCTTTTTCGGAATGGATTCCTATTTCTGGGTTTTCTGTTCACTATCAGACACTAGAACAACATTGTCTTCAACATCAATATCTTTTTGAGAACCATCCTCTACATTATCCATTTGAGCAATATCATGTAGAAGATGTTCTTCCTTTGCATGATAAGCTACTTCTTGTTCTCCTTTCTTCTCATCCTTCTCTGGAGTGACTATCTTAGAGGACTCAACTTCTGAAGTTCAGAGCGACAAATGTTACGAAGGTGTCTCCTTATAATCTTCTACTTTCTTTAATAGATCGCTGGTCTCACCAGTACCATCAACAACTTATTCATCCTCTTCCGCTTGCTCAAACTGCTCAACTTCCTTAACATGCTTAGCTTTTACCTTCTCTGAAGTAACATAGTTTCTTCCTGGAGTCTCAGGTAGAGATTCCAAAGAAAAAGCTCTCGGGACTGGAATGTTTTCGGAGACCATCTCATTAAACTTCAATAAAGTCTGAACCACCTCAGCTTCAGACATCTTCTTCTTAAGATTCTTTTGTTTCACTTGTTTTTCAAGTTCAACCACTGTCTTTTCCTTCAAGGCCTTAGCCTCTGCAGGGTCCAAGCCAAACTAAGGCCCCCCTTGCACTCTCTTCTCTTTGACTTCCCTCCACTTAGCAACTACCACAACAGTGTAAGATTTCTTCTTTTTCGGTTTTGGAGGTGCGGAATAAAATTTCTTAGATTTAAGATTCTCTGCTTCAACATCAACTTCTTTCAACTTTCTCTTCTTCACTGGCTTAGAAGATTCAGATTCAGAAACTTTCGGAACTACTTCTTCTTGAACTGGCAAATCAAAGAACTCACCAGTCTTCTTTTTGAAAGCAACGTTCATCCTTTTAAGGGTATCATCACTCACCAACATAATTTTTCAAACTCTTGGCCTAGACTTTCAAGCCTCCTTGAAAGACTCAAGGCACTGAACTATTAACTTCGAGATTATTGCTAGATACATTACAATCTAAGCTCTCAGATTACCTTTCTTAACATTCTCAATAGTAATAAGAATGTGTCTCATCAGATTAAATTTCCTTAGATTTATTAGAAAATCTAGAATAAAGATATCGCTCTTATTAAAACTGTCTTTGTCACCCTTTCTCGGTACGATAAAATCGTGTACCCATAATTCTAGAATCCGAAAATTCGTAGACAGACTAGCAATCTTCAGATCCTTGTCATCTGAAAGTCTGAGAGTCTTCAAAGCCATTTCCTGGTTGAAACTTCCCTTTGAATCTGGAAAAACATGAGTGATGAACTCGGCTTCTCCTTCATAGGTCAACCCTACCAATCTGGCTGCCTTGGTATAAGAAAGATTATAAGTCTTTCCATAAGACTTAAACGACAATTTCTCCCTACCATCTTCCTTAGAGAAGGAAACTGTCTCATAGAACTCTAAAAGAAACTCCGAATATACTTCATCTTCATTCCTGGGCTTAGACACAGCAACATCTTCCCATCCGTTAAGATTTATGTTCTTGGATATAAGAGAATCATAATTGTTGAAAATCAGGATGAACCAATCTTTCTCTATATACTAACCACTGAGAAATCGGCTTAGAGGTTAACATGCCTTGAGAAGCTACTTCCACATACATTCGGATCTAAAGACTTCTGAGAAGTTCGGAATGGAGATTTCTAAAGATCGGAATGGGTTTAAAACGTAGAGGCAGAGCTTCGGGACGCTGGAGCTTGAAAACCCGATGTGGGACGACCATTTGGGGTCCCCCTTAAATAGGAAATGATATAACGGTTCATCTTCCTCGGTTGATCGAACGGTTGTAAAAAAACTGAGATCAGATCTGACGGTTGAAAACCAATTCTTAAGAAAATTTGAATCCGATCTTTTGAGGATTTTATTAAAACAAAGATTTAAGAAAACTATAATCCAAAAACAAAATATAAGAAAGTACCAGCTAGTGAATTGTGATTACAAAAACATGAGTAAGGAAATCATACCTTTCAGATTGGCTTAGGAGGATTATTCATAATGGGTAACATCCTTCTTCACTACGGAAAAAAAACATAGATCGCAAAACACACTACGAAAAACTCAGTGTGAAAAACCTGGTACGAAAAGAATAATAAAAAACCATTATAAGAATTTCAGTATGAGAATTTCATTACGAATGTCTCAATATATAAGTCTTACTACGAAAGTCTCAGTACGAAAGTCTCATTACGAAAACCCTAGTCTGAAAATCTCCATTCTGGAAGTTCTTACTCCGAGAATTTCAATCGTGAAAAATTTCAGTTTTGGAAATTACAATTTCTAAAATTTTAGTTTCAGAAAATTTCCATTCTGAAAACTTCTATTCCGAAAATTATAACTCCAAAAAAAACTTTTGAAAAAAAAATTGCGAAAATTAAAATTTAGTAACACTAACAAACAAATGTACTTCCCTTATGAAAAGGAGTTTATTACTCTAAGGATATTTTTTCAACAGAAAGTTAATTAAGAAATATTACCCTACAGTTATCATTCCTAACTTCTGTTTAATGTATTAAAATCTATCAGAAGACAATGATTTTGTGGAAATATCAGCAAGTTGATCTTGTGTTCCGATAAACTGAAGAATAATATATCCTTTTAGTGTGTGATGCCTAAGAAAGTGATGCCTAATATCTATGTGTTTTGCACATGAGTGATGTGCAGGGTTCTTACTTAGGGAAATGGCACTTGTGTTATCACACAAAATTTGAGTCTTAGTAAAAATCAATCCATAGTCTGTGAGTGTGTGTTGCATCCACAAAACTTGAGCACAACAACTTCCAGCTGCTATATATTCGGCTTCAAAAGTGGAGAGTGCTACAGAATGTTACTTCTTGCAAGACCAAGAAACTAGTGAATCTCCTAAGAAATGACAAGTTCCGGATGTACTTTTTCTATCCATTCTACATCCACCAAAGTCTGCATCAGAAAATATTTTTAAAACAAAATTATTTCCAGAAGTATAAAATAATCCTAAATCTATTGTTCCCTTAAGGTAGCGAAAAATTCTTTTTACTACCTTTAAGTGAGATTCCTTAGGATTGGATTGATATCTTACACATAAGCATACTGAAAACATTAAGTCTGGTCGACTAGCTATTAAGTAAAGTAAACTTCCTATCATACCTCTAAAAGATGTTTGATCTACTGGTTTCCAAGCTTCATCAAGATCTATAGATTTTGATGTACTAATAGGAGTACTTATACTTTTAGTATTATCATAACCATACTTTTTGAGAAGATCTTTAATATACTTATGTTGAGATATGTAGGTTCCTTCTGGTTTTTGGGAAATTGGAAAACCAAGGAAAAAAGGTTAACTCACCCATCATACTCATTTCAAACTCAGATTTCATTAGACTTGCAAAAGAGTCGGTTAAAGATTGCTGAGTTGAAGCAAATATGATGTCATCAACATAAATTTAAACAATCAAAACATTTTTCTTATCTTTCTTTATAAAAAGGGTTGGATCTGTATTTCCCTTAACATAGTTATTTTGAAGAAAAAATCCAGTGAGTCTATCATACCAGGCTCGTGGGGCTTGTTTAAGACCATACAGAGCTGTGGTAAGTATAAAAGCATGATTAGGATAATTTGTATCTTCAAATCCAGGAGGTTGTTCAATAAAAACTTCCTCATGAACATAAATGTTAAGAAAAGCACATTTCAAATCCATTTGAAAAAGTTTAAAATTAAATAATACTGCAAAGGCAAGTAGAATACGGATAGATTCAAGTCTAGCTACTGGAGAATAGGTTTCTTCATAGTCTATTCCCTCTTGCTGATTATATCTTTTAGCAACAAGTCTAGATTTATTTCTCACTATGACTCCATTTTCATCACATTTTTTCCTGAAGACCCACTTAACTCCAATAACATAAGTTTCCTTAGGTCTTTCAACCAAGATCCAGACTTTTTTCCTTTCAAATTCATTTAGTTCATCTTGCATAGCTTTGATCCAATCATCATCACCTAAATCTTCATCAGTGCTTTTTGGTTCTAATTGGGAAAGAAATGCAAGATGTTATATTTCATTTCTTAAGGAACTTCTAGTTCTTACAGGTTTAGTTACATCACCAATGATACTATCACTAGGATAATTCTTAAGAAACACCTTATTTGGGTTTTGAAAATCCTGTTCATCAACATTGGGTAGAAAATCATCTGGGGTAAATGTTTCAGAAGTATCTTCTTGAACATTTTCCTTATCAGAAAGATATTCTATCAAAGGTTGACAATCAGTTTTTGAAAACACATCTAAGGATGAAGATTTGGATGATTTAAAAATAAAAGGATTTGACTCATCAAATTTTGCGTGTACTGTTTCTTCAACAGTACAAGAATTTTTATTGAAAACTCTATATTCCCAAGAAGTTGTGGAGTAGCCTAAGAAAATTACTTCATCATATTTTGGTATAAATTTAGGTAGATTATCTTTATTATTCAAAATGAATACTTTGCAACCAAAAACCTTAAAGTAGGAAAGTCTTGGTTTTCTACCATTCCATAACTCATAAAGAGTTTTATTAAGAAAAGGTCTAATCAAAACTCGATTTATAGTATAGCAAGCAGTACTTACAGCTTCAGCCCACAAATGTCTATCTATAGAATATTCACTCAACATGGTTCTAGTTATCTCTTGATGAATTCTATTTCATCTTTCAACTACGCCATTTTTCTGAGGAGTTCTAGGTGATGAAAAATTGTGAGTAATACATTTTCTACTACAAAAAGTTTCAAAATCAGAATTTTGAAATTCTCCTCCATGATCACTATGAATAGTTTTCAATGGAAGGTTTTTCTCATTTTTCACTTGAGCTCTAAAACTTTTGAAATAAGAAAAAACTTCAGACTTCTTTGCTAGAAAATAAACCCAAGTAAATCTAGTGTAATCATCAACTAGAACAAACACATAGTATTTGCCGACAATACTTCCAATTTGTGTTGGACCAAAAAGATCCATGTGCACTAACTGTAATTCATCAGTTATTGAGACTTCATCGATTAATTTAAAACTATATTTATGCTTCTTCCCATATTGACAAGGATCAAAAACTTTAGAAGAATCAAATCTAAGCTCTGGTAGATCCTTAACTAGTTTCTTCTTAGAGAGTTTGCATATGTTCTTAAGGTTACAGTGACCTAGTCTTCTATGTCATAACCAGGAATGATCTTCTATTTCACTTAGGAAAGGTAAATCTTGGCTCTTGAGGTCTTCTAAATTTAAGGTGTAAACATTTTCTTGCCTATTGGCTAAGAGAATAAATTATTCCTTGGAATTGTGAACTAAGCACTTATCATTCCTAAAATTCACAAGGTATCCTTCATCACATAACTGACTTATGCTAATGAGGTTGTGGTTAAGACCCTTAACAAAAAGAAAATTTGAAATCAAGGTTTTACCAAGAATAACAATATTACTTATACCAACAATTTATCTCTTAGAATTATCTCTGAAAGTTACCTTTCCTCCTTTAGTTTTGATAATATTTTCAAAATAGATTTTGTTACCAATCATGTGCTGGGAACATCCATTATCCATGTACCATGTGTTGTTGTTGGTACTCTCTTTATTTTCCTGAAATCAAGAAAAGAACTAGACTTTCGGAATCCAAACTTGTTTGGATCCAAAACAGATAACAAAATTTTAGGTACCCACATATTCTTAGAGAAATAATCTTTGTGAAATCAAAGAGATTGGGTTTTGTTAAAGGAACAATTCTTTGCCCAGTGACCACCACATTGACACTTGGTAAAAAATGGGGCACTTTGAGGAACAAAATAATTGTTACTAAAAATTGGTTTTGCATGGGTATAACCAAATGCGAATTTATTTCATAAAGGTCATATTTGAGAATACATTTTATCAAAATTTTCCTTACCATGGGTAATGTTTGATAAACACTTCTTTAAGGCAAAAATTTCGGACTTGAGTTTTATAACCAAGTTTTTATCCTAAAAATCATTAGTTTTAAAGATAGATCTAGGCTCGAAGATACTTTTCTTAGAAATTACTTTTTCTAATTCTTTAGAAATTTTTTTCTTCTCAGAACTTACTTCCTCAAGATTTTTTGAAATACTTTCAAAATCATCATTTTTTCTATCAAGATATTTAGAAAGATCTGATATTTCTTTCGTAAGAATATTTTTCCTAGAGTTTGCCTTATCAAGTTTTTTATTGAGTTTGGAATTCTCAATTTCTAGAAGTTCAGCAAACCTAGAAACTTCTTTATAAGTAGGTAAAGTATTTTCTTCATCAGAAGAGGATTCTTCATCAGAAGAGTTATAATATTCTCTATTATTAGAATTTAAAGAAACATTGTTCAATGATTCAGCATTTTGTACCTTATCCATAAAACAATGATTGTTAATAGGTATTCTGGCTACAAGACCAAGATTCTTTTGTCCCGAAGATTCACAATCAGAAGATTCATCTGAAGAGTCACCACCATTGGCACTCCAGGTATCACTAGCTTTCAGAACTTTCTTAGCTTTGGCTTTATAATACTTCTTTCTGTTCCTGTCTGAATGCCTTTCTTTCCTTTCTTTCTTTTTGAGCAAAGGGCAATCTGGTCTAATATGTCTAGCTCTCTTGCATTCATAACACGTGACTTCTCCATCTTTCCTATCTTTCCTATCCTTTTTCCTATACTTGGATTGGAAATTTCTCTGGCTAGCTATCTTGTTCATCCTTTGATCAAGATTTTCTAACTCATTTTCAGAGACTTCACTCTCACTAGATTCGGATTGGAAAATAACTTTCTTAGGCTTGGATCTGGTTACCCTCTCAGGAGTCTTATATTTCATTTGATTTGATGTTTTTGTGAAAGCAACAGTATCATTTCCATTTTTCTTCTTGATATTGTCAGCATATCTCTTCATTCTTGTTTCATGTTGAAGAAGAGTTCCAAAAAGCTCATCAAGAGAAATTTGAGTGACCTTCCTATTCTCATCTATAGCTGTTATTTTGGATTCCCACTCATTGGGAATAATATCAATTATCTTATCCACAAGTGCTTCATCATCTAAACCTTTCTCTCCCATAGACTATAAACTGTTGAATATAGTCATAAATCTCTGTTGAACGTTACAAATTGGTTCACCATAAGGAAAATTGACACCATGGTATTCAGCTCTAAGCATAGCTCTCCTAGTCTCAATCAATTTAGAAGTTCCAAAGTGTGTAACCTCTAACTTCTTCCAAATACAATTAGCTGATTCACAAGAAGAAATTTGGCTATATATATTTCTAGCCATTGAACAAAGTAAGGTATTGTGTACCTTATAATTGAGTTGATACTCTTTCTTTTCCTGGTTAGTGAAAGTTCTAACTTCCTTATCAGGAAGTTTATAATCTTTAGTAAGCATAACAAAGTTTTCCACTCCAGTATTGATAACAAAAGTCTTCATTCGATCTCTCTAGTACTCATAGTCATTACCATCAAAGATTGGTGGTCTTGTAAGATTTATATTATCAATGGAACCAACATTGACTTCTCCCATACTTAAAATAACCTTCCGCACACAAACTTGTTAGTAGAAAAAGTTCGTAATCACAAAGTTCGGAATGATACTTCATAATGACAAATTTTCTAAGAAAGTATGAAGAATAAAGGAAAATGAACAAGAAAAACTTAAACTTTAGTATAAGTATTTCAGAGACCTCCTCTGATACCAATTTTAGGATCGAAATAATGATGTAGATGCTCAATATACAAGAGGGGGGTGAATTGTACACTTTAAAATTTTCCTTTGAAACCTTTAAAGTTGATTACGAATAACTATGTTTTCCTTAGATAAGGAATGTTCTAAGTTTAACAAAGTTAAACTAAGAAAATTCACAACACCTCTAACACCAATTGAAAAATTGGAATAAGGAATGAAGTTATAAACTTCAAGTTCTATGTACTTGCTTAAAACTAGAAAGAGATTCTGAAAGTAGGTTCCTGAAATATGAATCCTGAAATTGAAACATAACTAAAGATTACAATATGAGATTCTACCTTAAAGCGTATAGAATCTAAATGAAATAGAGTACAAGTAGGGAAGTATAAGAAAGTTGTAATTTCCTTACAATACAATATGCAGCGGAAACAAACAGGTAATAAAACTACAAGAAACAAGATAGAAGTCTTTTAACCCAAAGAGAAGGGTATACAACAACCTTGGATAAAGGTCCCTTGATTTATACTTTCAAGCAAGTCTGTCTTACCCACACTAGGGTAAGCCCTCGATACAAAGATCGGAATCTCTGTCTTGCTATCCCCGAAAGCCCTCAACTTCAAGGTAGTTGGAACCTCTTTCTTCCTCAGTAAGGAAGCCCTCGAACTTTAATGTAGTCGGCACCTCTGTCTTCCTATCCTCAGAATTCCTCGAATGTAATCACCAAAATTCGGAGTCGCACGAAGAAAAAACAGAACGAGTAGTTCAGTACGCACAAAGCATCAAAAACTTTCTCTCTCTAGAAATCACCTTAGCAGCGTGTGGTCTCTAGATTGGTCAAATTCATTATGTATCAAGCTCTTTCAAATGAGCTCCTATTTATAGGCTCAGTCGGCCTCCTTTCCAACGGTCATATCTTCCTTAAAATTCGGAGGTACCTGTACACGTGTAACTTAACCAACGGTTAGTTTATAATGGAATAGACGACATCGTTTTATAACAAAACAAGTGTAATAGAAAGTACGACATCATTTCAAGATTAGTTAAAAAGTTTGGAGTGAAGATTCGGAGTGTAAGAAGAATATAAAATAGTAGACAAATTATAAAAGTGTAAGCAAAATGAAAGTTTGAAGTCTAACCAAAAATAATATTCTGAGTCTAAATAAATTCAAAGTGTATAAAGAAAAGATGATCAGATTCTGTTTAATAGGTGAATTCGGAATGAGAATTCGGAATGAGAATTTGTCATCAAAATTTGTAATGATAATTCGTAATCAGGATTCGTTGTTATATTTTGGTGTTGAACTTCATGAGAGTTCGTATCCAGAATTCAGAGTAGAACTTCATGAGTGTTCGTATCTAGAATTCGGAGTGGAACTTCATTACAGTTCTCATCCAAAATTCAGAGCCTAAAACAGAATGCTTCGTATCAATGTTTTAAATGATTCCGAGAATATAGAAATGAATCTGATTCTTATACTTAAGAAATATATGGATATAGATAATGAAAATCTGATAAGGATAATCTTCCTTATAAAATCGATTTTCCTTATAAAATCGATTTTCCTTATAAAATCAATTTTCCTTATAAAAGTGATTTTCCTTATAAAAGCGATTTTCCTTATAAAATTGATTTTCCTTATAAAAGCGATTTTCTTTATAAAATCGATTTTCCTTATAAAAGCGATTTTCCTTATAAAAGCGATTTTCCTTATAAAATCGATTTTCCTTAAAGATAAGGTGTTTGTGATTTTCAAAACAAGAATGAATGGAAAAGTCATAAGGAAAACCTTATTGACTCAACAAATTTCTCCATAATTAATCAATATTATACTTTCTTCTAGAGTTCTAATGAGTTATAATCATCTTTATAACATGAGGAATGGAAATATAAGAAATAGTTCATTCAAATGACTAGTAAGGGAAAATCTCATCAATATGTATTTAATGGGTTAGATTATAAGAATATGAGAAAATAATAATAGGGGAGAAATATCATATTACAAAACATAGATCAATAAGTTTTATCCATAATCCATGATAAAAACACATTTAATCTAAATTGAGAAAACATATATCATGGAATAATAGTACAGATACATGAGATAATAAACATGATCCATGAAGAATAATCATAGGCATAATGATATTGTGTGTCATGTAAACGTGTTAAAATAATAAACTATGCCACAATAATATTCACAGGAAATCATTACATGGTGACATAAGAATTACAAACTTACATACTATTAGTAACTATGGTTTCATAAACCTATGTTCCATAAGTGACTTAAGTTTTGAGAAACCCATTGTTCATTAGTAACAAATCTTTTTTCGAAACCAATAGTCCATTAGTGATTAGGTTTTTCAAAATCATATTCAAAAAGTATCTCATTATATGTAGAACCATAACTAATTCATTGGAAGTCAATATAGGACACCAACTATCAATATCCATATATATATATGCTCTCTTTGAAATCAATCAATCATCATATCTTAAAGAACCCATAGAACAAAAATGGGATCATTTCATTTCAAAATGTTATCTCACAAACTTAATTTAGGAATTAAATAAATTGATACCAAAATTCAATAACCCAAAAAGTGTATTTCATAAAGGCATTTATAGGGTGATTCAAAACACATAACTATATAAGAGTAAGATCTTTTAAGTAGTAAAATGGAAGTCAATCCATGAAAAATTATTGTAGAATAATTTAATTAACATTTTCATAAAGAGAAAAAATATGTATCACTTACAAAAAAAATTCAAGAAAGTATCATGAAAAAAAAATTAAAATACCACATTAAAATAAATCCAAAATATAGAGCACTGAAAAGGGGGGTTTAGAGGAATTGTACAGTGAAAGATTAAAATATGAAATTTATAGGAAAATGAGTTTTAATATTTTTAAATTAACTTTATTGAAACCCACGTCATAAAAATTGTAATAAATATTTTATTTGAAATGATTTAAAGAAAAAAAATTGGTTTCTATAAGTAAAAAATATTTTCATTTAAAATAATTAATAGAAACATTAAAATGAAGATTGAATATGTATATGGAATATAAAGAGCTAAATTAGAAAGAATATGAATTATTCTCAATATCATCAACTTTTATAAATAAATTATTCCATCAATGTAATTACCCAAAAAATAAGGATGAGAGGATTTATTATATCATCATATAATACATGACAATTCTTTTCTAAAGTCATAGTTAAAAATGAATCATTATGAATAAAAAAATAATTTTAGTTAATAAAAAACCCTTACAACATAAGAAAGATTTTTATAGAAACCCCTTGAAAGAGATAAATTAAAATTAAACTAAAATTACAAATAATACAACCTAATTTATGATATTACATATCTAATAGGTATTATAAATTCCACTTAAATTAAATTAAGTGCATAAAACAAAAAATGTCTCTAAGAAAGGAAATTGATATGAAACACCTTGTCATCATTATTATCGTTCAAATTGTAACCCCATGATAGTTAGAACATGATATAGTTTTTTAATTACCATATATTTCATGAAAAAAATTATGATAAAAAATCCATTTCTAATATACACACCCTAAAAAAGGAAACAAGTGGTAAATACTCATCATATCTCAATGAAGCAAAATTGAGATGCAAAAACTCTTACATTTCATTCCACTTAGTCAAAACATACTCTAACATCCTATATAACAAAAATAACTATCTTAATCACCTATTTATGAACCTAGTTCATAAATACAACCTCTTATATTATTTATTTACAATCATTTCTTATAAATATATTAGTTAGTTATATTTTATTTTCATTATCGGATGTTGTTAGCTTCGATTTTTTATTGAGTAAACGTTCCATAATGGAGGTTTCAATTATTTTGTATATATTAAAATTTCATCATTAAGATATTATATTGGTACTATAATAGATTTTATGTAATAATTAATAAATTTCTATTTTCATTTCATCTGTATTTTATATATGATTCATGATGAAAAAATTAGTGATGAGTTTGTTTCAGTAATTTATAACAAATAAAAAGGTAGAAAAATAATAATAAGTTCAATATTAATATAAAATTTGCATAACCATAAAACAAAAATTATTTTAACATTGATGTATAATAACACTGGTATTTAATTTTCTATAGTCTTCAAGGAGGTATATTTATAGCATTGTTCAAGTAGGGGGTTAAACCAACCCAAACAAGAACAAGTTAAAATCTACGGGTGAGTGCATAAAAAGGTAAATATTTTTTAATTAAATCACTATTAAATAATTGTATTTATATTATTTATATTTTTTTAATGTTTTCAACCATATTTTAATATATTTTTATCAATAATAAAATACTATAGTAGAAAACAAAAGGCATCAATTTTGTGGAGGTGGTAGTCCACACGTATGCTTGAGTGATATATTAAATTTCCATAGATCAATAAAAATATATTGAATATTTTATAATATAATAATCATAATAATGTTAAAAATATCATAATAATCATTTAAATATTATTTTAGAACCAATTGTTTAACACGTAAATGAAAAATTGGGAACGCCATCCATGGAGGTGGTAGTCTGCACGTACGCATGACGACGCCTTCATTTTTAGAATGGTTTTAGAGGAAGTTATAAAATAGATATTTCATTAGTATAATAACATTTTACAATTTTATTAATACTTATATTTTTATACATTCATACATCGAGTAGGTTTTAAGGGTTAGAATAAGAAAAGAATTAAGAGATCTCGATTGAGAACATTACATCTGCCTTTGGATTTTCCCTTGGGTAATGAATTAAGGATCCTAATCTAGGTATTTTATAAATACCAAGTATTTTAGGACCTTGGGATAGAGTTTAGGAGAAACTATGGTAAAAGTTTGGTTGATCTAATTCTATATAATGAGTATATAAAATGGGTGTAGGTGATATCTCTTTTGAAGTGAAGGGAATGGCATTTTTTTAAATATAACTTCTTAATATAAAGAGAGCACGTGATTCACATGTAATGTAGAGACAAACAATAAAATAATGGATTGTAGGATATGGAATGGTTGATCATCCCATAAACACTCATTTTCACACATGTTTTAAAAAATTAAGTCGTTTACTCTTTGAATTTTCACTTATAACATTTTTTGGTTATTACCGTTGTAATTAATTTTAAATTAAGTAATTTAATTTTAATGCCTCAAAATAAAATGAAACTTATTAAATAATTTTGGCCTAATGATTCCAAATATGAAATCCATTTTATCAAATAAAATTTCTATGTGTAAGATAAATTAATTTTAATATTAAATCATGTAACATGTAAAACCCATTTTTAGAAAAAGTGCATTTTTAAGCATAAAAATAATGTGTAGGATAAAATTATAAATTTTTATGTTTTATATGATATTAGTTGAATTTTTATTCCATAAATAAGATTTAGTTGGATTTTAAATCTATCCAAAATTAAATGTTAAGATATATTTTAGCTGCTAAATTAAAAAATAAAGTAAAATTCATAAAATTAAAATTCTAAAAACCTAGGAATTTAACTTCAAAATAAAAACATAAAAATATAATAAAAAATTTTCATATGAAAATAACATTTTAATAAATATATACAGTTCTTATTCATATTTCATATAAATTATTAATTCAGTTTGTGTTATTATATTATTAATATCATAATTATAATTTTTTCTCTATGATATATTTTATTTCTTAAAATAAATCACATTAAAATCCAAAAAAAATTATAGCACAAAATACTCTTATTAGCAATTCAGATATGTTAATTTAATTTTACCAATGCATTAGTATTAAAAATTAACATTATTTATATTTAAAAGGAAAAATATGAATATTCAATACATTTTTTTGTATATATAATTTATTTCATTGATAATTACTTATTTATATCATCTTAATTTCTACTTATATAACCCTTCAATATCTACATGTAAGACCTATGCATAAGATAATATCTGGTTCAAGTCATCAGTGGTGATTCCGCTAGAATGGATCTAATGTAAATCTCTATGATCTTGAACTTATCTCACATATTATTTCTCTCATAAAATAATTTTTGAGTTTGGATTGGGTTTGGTCTAGGTAAACCCCCAGTGAAACCAACTATTTTCCATGTTCAAATACGTGAGCCTCATAATAAAGACTCATATTTCTTGATGCCTTCACTTCTCTTTTCTATATAGTTTTCATAGTGTTATTAATGTTATTTATACCTGAAAATTTAACATATATTTTATAAAGGTAAAAATTAATAATTTCATTTTATATTATCATGATTTCATTTTAGTTTGGTGTTTCATGTGTAACAAGTTATTGAAAAATACATTCCAAAATCTCAAGGTGTTACATTCTCCCCCTTTAAATAAATTATATCCTCACAATTTTAATTATATCTTACTAATAATAATGACTATGGATATTTAAAATATATACAGGACTCAATATATAATTTCAATTTACATACCAGAAATACTATCTCAAGTAATACAAGGAATCTCATCTTTTACCTCTTAATAAACATAAGACTGGATTTTCTTTTATAACAACCATATGTTCCAAAAATGCTTCCTTAATTGGTTTATAAGACAAAGGGGTTTCAAGATACATACCTTTCACAACATCATTTTCATGATCCTAATTCCAATAAAATAATAAAAAAATATATATATAATAATATCCTATAAAAATTATATTAAATTGTCATATAAACATGAAAAATCAATCCAAATATGAATTCTCTAATAAAATTTTAATTTCAACCTTTGATACATTCATATCATCTATGAAATAATTGGATCAACTTATATCTATTTCAATTTAACCTAGGTTTTCCATGGTCATGTTCCAATTAGGTTATCTAACCTAATATTTTATATATTACACCCTAAAATTCCATTTAAATCCTTCATAATGGTTTGAAAAGAGTACATGAATCACAAAAAAAATTCCCCTGAGAGTGTCTATTCTGGTGTGTCTTTATAGAAGCACTCATCATGCACCAAGTAAAGATAAAGTTAAAATTAAACCAACCCTTTTTAAGGTGATTATACCTAGGTTCATCTGTACTGAATTCATATCCATGTGCTATTATCCAGATAGGATGTAATTTCTAGGAAACTATCCAGTCTCACCTTTACTAAATATTTAAGTTGTTATCATACACATAGACTCATATCTAGGGGTTTCACTAAAGTTTATTATTCTTAATCCCAAAAATGAATTAAAATAATAATAAAAAATAACTAAACTATTCATCAATAAATCCCTACTTGGATACTAAGTGAGGCACCCCAAACCCACAATCTAAGATTTAGTGATAAAACGCACACTTTACTTATAGGATTTGATACCATATGAGATAAATAAAGATAAAAATATTTTTATTTTAAATCATTTCCATATATTAAAAGGTAAATATAACAATAAACATACAATAATAACAATAAATTGTTTAGTGTCTTTGAGAACTAGCTACATATGAAATTTATTTTATAATACTTATGAAAATTTATCCATAATTTGTGGGAATTACATCCTTATATAATGGAGTTAAACTGCATGAAATCGTCCAAGTATAATAAATTTAAATTCTATAGCATTAGGTTCACCTTGAAAGACCTTAAACTACTTAATAAATCATAACTCATATGTCGTAAACCCCTTACACAAGAACCAATTCTGTGTAAGAACTCTTTATGTATGATTTAAATTTTTTCAATCCTACACCAAATTTCAAATTACTTTATTTTATAATACAAATGTTTTTCTTGATTCTTTCACCCAAAAGATACATAGTGATTACCAAATCATTTATCTTGGGCTTATACCTAATTTTCCATCACCTATAACCTATTCATCCCTACATAAAGACCATATCTATGTAGGTGCTCCATCTTGAAAATGAAAAATGAAGAATGAAAATACACCATATATTTCCATTTCATTTATAAAATTCACACTCAAGAAACATGGTTGATCCCCCATTTATCTCTTTTTTCTCACATAAAGAATGACTCATGTGAGGTTATCGCCCCTAGTGAATCACTCTAGTTAGCATAATTGAGGTTCCCCATATTCAAAATGCATGGGGTTATGTAATGGTCACAATATGTTAAACTATGAAACATAAATTCCAATGTAGATGACTTATCAAACCATTTAGAATGATTTTTTGGTAATATAAATTTATTACACAAGATCTAAATTCATGTAAGGAATTCTGGTGCATCAATACACATTGTGATAAAAAACCATTTTCCTTTAAGAACATTGTGCGGATTGATTATTTTTATCATATGATACCTAGTGACACATGGATATCTAAAAATGTGCCCGGTTAAAAATTTAACTAACCAAAAATCCCTCCTCTCTTAATTATAATCTATATCAACATAGGAACCTATAATGTAGGTTTTCTTTTGAACCAGAATTGAGAGAGAAAATAATACCACATCCAAGTGATAGAGTACTCTTTATTTATGTCAAGTCCTTACCAAATGAATCTTATGCTAGGACATCACAAGAACTACACGTGGCTTGATTCCCTCTTTATGGGATTTGTAGTAGTGCCTAATTCATATATCCAAGGCCCAGCCATAAATTCTAAATACCCCTACCTTTATATGTTATATCTGATTCCTTGTCACATTATGCTAAATTTCATAACACAATAATCCTCTTTGTATGATGATTAACTGCACAATATGCAGTCCATCATGCATGACCATAAACTATTTAGATATTAAGAACTATGTGTTTCTTGATTATTTTAATTTCATGATATGAATCAATATCAAGAACACATATTATGGACTTGTCCATAGACTATCACCCATTTCCACTCATTTTTTAAGGACTAAAATATCCTAACCATGGTAAACATAGGTCTATAATTCCTTCATCACCTTTTCTAAACATCTTTATCCATAAGTAACACTTTGATTCATGAGTGTATCAAACTACAATTAATCTTTCATGTATATTAGTAGTTAGTGCATCTGAATTAAAATGACACCTCAGTTTGACTCTGCATACACACCCCTAATATAGATCTACATATGTACCCCCAATATGAAATCTCATCCATATGAAACTTTATCCTAATAAGACGGTCCTCTAATCCTTGTATGCCTTAACACCATTATAGTGGAACCCATCATTCGAATATGATCAAAATTCATCACCAACATATGTGTCCCATCCCATCACTCCTGATTCATGATTTATATCACCATGATTTTATTTTTCAAATATGTTAGTGTCTTTTCCCTTAACTAAACTTGGGTTGTTATTTCATACTTCCACTTTGTTTTAATCAATTTTAAATGGGAAAGTGTGTTTGTGGAACCAGAAACATCCAACTTCTCTTGTATCCATGATGGTTTAGTCTGAATATCTTTTTTGACATGCTTTCTAAAGTTTGGCATTCACTTGGGTGGTTTTACTAGTGATGCTTCAGAATTCATGTTGGTTGAGAGGGTGGGAGTTCAGGCTTATTGCACATTTTTGAGGGATTCATTCTAACTATTAGATTATCTTATAGATTTTTTTTGAATCCATCCAATATTCTATTGTGTAATAGGTCACTCTAATGCTATAAGTTGGTTATTAACATGTATTGATGTGAACACCTACATATATAAAAGGCTCTCCATCAATGTGTGAATCTATATTTATAAAAGGCTATCCATAGTTGGTACCAAATGTCTGTAATAGAGGTTTTCCATCATTATTTTTTATTACTTAGTGATACTTAATTTTAGGGGGCTATGGATAAAAGACACATACCTAGAAGCTTAAGATTTTATCACCATCTAGTAATGTGATAAATGTTCATGGTGTTGGTATCAAGCCCATAGAAATGGATTCCGACATATCCTTGTGGAAGGAATCAGAACCCATTTAGTTTGGTTCCACTTAAATGGAAACTTAATACATTTTAAGGTTGTGTGATAAGGGACGATACATGTATTTTAAGATCATGTGGTAAGGATAACTATGTTAAAGATGTCCAGTAATGGTTTGTAACACCCCAAGATTTCATAGTATGTTATTTCATCGAAGTAATTCAATAACTTGCACTACATGCAACACCGAGTTCAAGCACACCACGACTTACCAAACTAGCCATTCAAAAGTGGTTATGAATAGTATTAAATGAATTTTTAACTTTATATAATCCTTATAATTTAAGAATCTATATTATCAGTTTCTTAGACATAATGTAAGAACTAATTCATTTTTTTCAGATAATAGAATTATTTTTCAAAAAAATGCACATTTACTGCCTTTTAATGGTGAAACCTTGTTAAATAAAATATTTGAAACTTTTATATATTCAATTTGAGAAAATAAACTTCTTTTTTAGAATCGGGAAATAATAATTTAGTTTCAATAAAGTTTTGGTGTTTTTCTGATAACTTTCATATTTGGGTTAATAGTGAAAAATACTATATTTTAACTGAAAACAAATTTTTTAATCAAAATAATTTATAGTGTTAAATTATAAATTATAATGTTTAGTAAGTGTAAATAGATTATATTTTTACCATTTAATCCAATTCTGGTCATTGTAAGTAATTTCACTTTGAAATTGGAAATAAACAAGTGTCAATCTTTTGATAGTTATTATTTCTTAAAAATACGCCTTTTGGTTTTGACAACAAGAATTAATTTTAAATTAATAAATGAAACTTCTATATTTTGAATTTGGTAAAACGGACTTCATTTTTGAATTCGGAATATCAAAATTAGCTTAGGGTGAATTTTTGGTATTTTTTTTAAAAACTTTCAATTTTTGATAAATAGTTAAAACTACTAAGTTATAGTTTAAAACTGAATTTTTATTTAAATTTATTTTAGGTCAAAATAGATACATAATACCTATATGTTTAATGTAATTAATTGGAGTCATTTTTTAATAATATTAGATATAAAAAAATTTATTGAACTTTTCACCGTCTTTTACCCACCTCCAAGGAGCATTTGAAAATTTAGATAAAACTTAATTTTACCGCTTCTATGAGTTGAATTTCAAAACTCTGAGAGACATGGTTGATATCATTAAGTAAAATGTCGTTCAATAAGATGAAAATAATTTTTGGTGAATTGTAATTTTTTAATTTTATTTACCACGGTTAAAAGTAAATAGGGTAATTAAGGGTAAAAATGATATTATTATTACCCTAAAAAATGTCTTAATTATATTAGATATGTGTAATTCGACCAAACACAATCTTAGAAATAAAATATGAACCTCTTTGGTCCACTTTTATTATATTAGGACATTTATTATTTTTTAATTCAATGAAGAGTTAAAAGTGTTAAATTCAATGTTTAATAACTAAACCATTTTTAATATAAGGATACACATAGGATAAATTAGACTATAAATATTCATTATAAAGATAAAAATATTTCCTATATAATTTTATTTTATTTATAATTTTTAGACATTAAATAATTTAATTTATTTATGACACAATGTTGATGTTGTAATTACCATATTAATGAAATATTAAAATAATTGACAATATAAATACCCAAATAAATGTAATTTGAGAATTTTTATGAATTACGCTAATTTTATAAGTTAATATTAAATATTAGGGTTGATTAAATAAATTTTTTTGAAGTAATAATGTTATAAATTTAGCAAAAACAAAATACCAAATAGTGTCAAAATTGGCATAAAAGATTTTTTAAAATAAATATTATATTTTTAATTGGTGTTCTGTTCCTAAAAATATAAGGTTTGTCCAAAAGACTTATATAATAATATATATGACATTAATGAACCAATTGGGGTTCTATTGGTATTTTATAGTAAGTTTATTAACCATATAATATAAAAATACAAAGAGACGTGGTAAATGTCAAAATATTTAACTAAGAGTAAAATCTAAAAGTTAAGGTTAATATGGTGACCTAAAACAATATAAAACCTATTGGTTGAGTTTTTTTCGTCCCATACCCACCTTATCCTTTAAATAATTCATTTTTGAGTCAATAGAAACCGAAAATGAATTTATTATAAAACAATATTTTAAGTTTTCCCAAAGGTGCCCCTCACCCCTCTTATAAAAGGGCACTTCCCCTTCTCTCAAATTCACACCTCCAAAGCCATTTGGCTCGGCCAAACCCTACCCAAATACCCTCTCAAATGTCCTTAATTCATCCTATAGGGCTTCCTTTATTCATAAAACCAACCTGAGGATCCCTTTTGATCAAATCAAAAAGAAGAACCCGAAGAAGAGGTAAATATTCCATCACCTCTTTCAAGTTCCTTTCTTCTTCCACTTCCTCTTTCTTTTTTGTTTACATTATAAAATAATAACTCCAGTATATTCTATATAATTTGATGTTATTATAAATATTTTACAACCATATTCATTATTCTATCCATCCTTTGAATGACATGTCACCATACGTGCATACGTACGGCTTACCGTCTCCACGTCGTGGTGTAATTGTTATTCAATACATTATTATTTGTATGGCCATAATAATGATGTATAATTGATGTAAATAATAAATATAACATGTTAATGATTCTATATATATGATATAACATTTATTTACATATTATTTTAAATCAAAAGAATGATATTATCACTCGTGCGTACGTACGGATTACCGTCTCCACGACGCGATGAGATTTATTTCCATGTTCATCATTCAACGATGATTATAAAAATATATATTATTAATAAGTATATAATATATTAAATAATGGTTCTACTGGAGATATATGTGTGTATGTATGTATGTACTTACATATATCTTATTCACTTACTTCCGTTCAATAAAATATGAAAACAGAAACAACGTGTATGCGTACGTACGGACTACCGTCTCCAAAACGGTGTTTTCCATTTCATATATATATCTATAATACATATTTATATTCTAAATATATATGATATATAAATCATGTTTTATATTCTAGAAGTATTTAAATCTTTATCTATGTGGTACAATCAAGAGTAATAAGTTAAAACACGTACAATAAAGAAAGTGATTATTACCCGAAATGTTAATTTAACAAGGACATTATTATTAAATAAGTAGTATAAAGTCATAAAGGAATCATGTATGATATCATAAATATTAATATGGTTATTGTATAATTTAATAACAAACTATGGTCTTCATACAGAAGTTTAAACGTACCCTCGACTAAAGGATTGTGCAAGGTAAGGGTTAATTTAACAATCTATTTATTATCTAAGGTTGTTTTTACGTAAGTATCTACTGGGAAATATTTATTATCCATATCCATGTTTTATAAAAGAGGTTTCAATGGGATTTTTTTAAGGTAACTTTTTACTAAAACATCATTTTAAATGTTTTAATCATTTATTCTTCTAAATCATTCTCATTAATGTTTATGTATTTAAAATGGTTTTTAAGGATTTATTTATATGGACATGGATGTTTTTAAAATGTTAATTCCTTTAAAAAGTTTCGAAGTGGTATCAGACACTTTGATTCAAAAATGTCTTTAAATTTTTTCCTTTCTAAATTGTGTGACTTTTAAATATTTTCATGAAAAAGGGATATTTCTCTCTAAGAGTTTTGCAAATAATTTTCATCTATATCAACATCCTTTGATGGATTTTTAAACTTGTTTGAAGTTGATTTATTATGATACAAATCTTCTATATTGTATTGAATTTTTTGTGATATTTTTGACTGTGGATGTGTTATTTTTATACCATTCATGGTTTATGGATAAAGTATCTACATTTCGTATTCTAGTTTTAATACGAATGTTTATGTTATGTTTAAACCTTTTTATATGAGGAATGTGTTAGACATAGTAAGTGATGGGTGGAGCCTGCTATAGCTCCTCGATGCATCGGTAGGTCTCATGAGACAAACTAATTCCTTGACACAAGGCCTTGACAAAAACTTATTTGTAGTCTTGGAACAAGGCCTTGACTATGTGGTTATGAAAATCTGGCATTATGAATTCCATCATTATAAAAGTGTCTATTGATATCGAATTTGATTATTAGACTAATAAAATATCCATGAGAGTAAGTAAATGGAATTATTTGAATTTATCTTGTCCATATTATGCTGAAGTTCAAGTTTAAAAATTCTTTTGTTTTAGTTCTATACATTTCCTTAAATGTTTATGCTTATTTATGAAAGTTTCTGCTAAATTATTTTCCCTTACTGAGCATCTGAGCTCACCCCTTTCTATGTTTTAATTTTCTTAGGATTCCAAGAAGTGTATTATGACTGATAAGTAGGTTTAAGCTAAGGGATTAATGGAATTCTCAAAGAATCATTTATGTTGTGTTTTATTCTATAATGTGTAATGTAAAGTTCATGTATGTAATCTTTTCTCCAAGACTGCTAAATTGATCAGACATTCAGGACTTGACTCCTTATAATCATACCAATGTATTAAAATAATGCACCGACTCTGGGTAACTGGGGTCGATGCATTACAGTTGGTATCAGATTAAGTTTAGAAACAACCTTGGAAATAGATTTATTTAAACTCTGATTAGAGAATATTACCCTAAAATAGACTTTTAGGTTTAGTATAGAAGAACTTCCTAGAATTTTGGTACTGTAGAGATTCTGTGAGTTTTCTAAGAAATACATCCATGTCTAGATACGAGCAGGTAGTGGCAACTCTGGAAAAGATGTACCTAGGGGTAAAACTCGAAAACACCGTTTTGAGCTAGACTCGAATGGGAACTGGTGCACGACAATGGGCCTTGCTGCACTCTTGGTTACGACACTCCCGAGGGATATTCTTAGGATAATTCTCATTTTCTTTAAAACCATTATAAAGGGTTTATGAATATATACTTCCTCAAAGAAAACATTTTTATGATTATGGATTTTATCTATAAAGTGATCAATTTAAGTTAGGTATTTTAAAAGTTTGTAATTATTCATTGCAATTCATAAACTGACCTAGTGTATGCCATTGTATAGTAATGGCTCCAAATAGAAGGAATGTGAACTCCAGCAATACGTATGATCCAAAGAGTAATATAGATCATGTGTTTCATGGTATTAGGCCAACATTTAGAAGGGAAATTGTCTCCCATGTGTTCTCAATATACGAAGAAATAATATCATGTGTTTATAAGAAAAGTAAATAATTCTCTGAGTCATATGGCTTTAAAGGGAAGCAAGAGAAGAAAATGATGGAAGAGAGAAAGATGGATAAAGGGAAGAGGGAAAGGGAGGATTTTCCCATATGTGATAAATGTGGAAAGAATCACCTTGGTAAATGCTTGAAGGGAATAAGAGTTTTTTATAAGTGTGGAGAAAAAGGACACCAAGTACATGATTGAAAGGGTAAGAAAAATGTTTTAAATGTACAATGCTTCATCTGCAAGGAGTTGGGACACTATGCGAATCAATGTTCCAGTCATCAGAGTATACCAAAAATGATTCTACTGAATAATAATCAAGTTATGATACTACCTCATATGAAGAGGAATGACTAGTGTTATTATGTTGTTATTATTGAAGTATTTCATTTGAGTGTTTTATCATCAATATACTGGTTATGTGAATTATAGAGATAAATAAGGATTGTAATGCAGTACTATTTTATTGAGGATTTGAGATTATATGGTTCTAAGAAAAGTGAATTAATAGTAAGCTACAATTTTTGTAAAATACATGGTTGAAGGAAAGTTAATCCTTAATATGGTCCTAATAATGAGGTAGTGATTTTGGAATAAGATATGGTTGATTTGGATAAATTATATTGGATATTCTTGACTTCCTTGGAACTGATTATTAGTTTTTTTTAATCATTGTTGGAATATTAAAAAATTTTGGATATAAGGAATATATCCAGTATTATATAAAGGATAAGGGAGCATGAATGTAATCAATATGTTTTTATGGTAATTCAGGGTGTTACCATGTTTTAAAATAATACATGATGAAGGTGTTCACATGTTATTACGTGGCAAAAAGGATCTTCATTATGTTTAACTTCCTTATAAATTTTGAACTGTGAGTATGGATAGAAGTATTTTGGATAATTCTAAAGGTTGGAATGGATTAAGTTTGAAATTGGATACTATTGTTAAGGTTATTTTTGGATTGTTATAAAAAGGACAACATGCAAACCATGTGACAACCTGTCGCATCAGACAAAGCTGTGGGAATCAAACCCACAACCATAGTGCGATTGGGATTCATCGCCTATAACTAGACTACGTGAAGTCCTAGGATTGAATAATGTATTTTTTTAAAGGTTCTGGTAGACGAATTATACATTCATTTTTTTTGGAACCCTATACGAATAGGATAAATAAAATATTTTTTTAAGTTCTATTATCTTTTAGAGTGAAAGATGAGTCTATAGTAGGAATTAGTTAAAGGATGAAACTCTACTTGTCAAGTATATATATATATATATATAATTATTTTTCATTTTATTCTATGGGAAAATTAATTCTTAAAAGTTAGTGAAGGGATCTTAAAACCAAAAATGTGTTATCCTAATACCTTATGTTTTGTTGAACTGGTTGTATTTTAAATCATCATAGATTGATGGATTTGAGGCCCTCAATTTTACACTTGTTTGTGATTGATGACCTCAATAACTCCCTATAAATATTTATGTTTTTCCTCCAATTATGTGTCTATAATTTCCACCAATTTTCTCCTAATAGAGATCATAATTTGGTGGTGACCCTTTCATTTCACTTTTCCTCTTATTAAGATTAAATTTTATAAACCCAATTTCCGATGTGGGTTTTCCCATAAAGGTATTTTCTATTTTCAAACTTTTATTTTCGAAGAAAAATTTCAAATTACAAGGATGCAATTTATTGAAGGATGGAAGAATGTAACACCCCATGATTTTATAGTACGTTATTTCTTCGAAGTAATTCAATAACTTGCCCTACACGCAACACCGAGTTCAAGCGCACCACGACTTACCAAACTAGCCGTTCAAAAGCGGTTATGAATAGTATTAACATAATTTTGATCATTATATAATCCTTATAATTTTAGAATCCATACTATGAGTTTCTTAGACATAATGTATGAAGTAATTCATTTTTTTTCAGATAACAGAAGTATTTTTCAAAAAAATGCATTTTTACCAACTTTTAATGGTGAACCCTTGTTAAATCCAATATTTGAAACTTTTATATATTAAATTTGACAAAATAAACTTCTTATTTAAAATATGTACATAAGAATTTAGTTTCGAAAAAAATTTGGTGTTTTTCTGATAACTTTCATATTTGGGTGAATAGTGAAAAATACTATATTTTAACTGAAAATAAATTTTTTAATCAAAATAATTTATAGTGTTAAATTATACGTTTTAATGTTTGGAAGTATAAATAGATTATATTTTTACCATTAAATCCAATTCTGGTCATTGTAAGTAATTTCACTTTGAAATTGGACATAAACAAGTGTCAATCTTTTGATATTTATTATTTCTTAAAAATATGCCTTTTGGTTTTGAAAACGGGAATTAATTTTAAATTAATAAATGAAACTTATATGTTTTGAATATGGTAAAATAATCTTCATTTTTTAATTCATAATATCAAATTTATCTTATGGTGAATTTTTGGTATTTTTCTGAAAACTTTCAATTTTTGATTAATAGTGAAAAACACTAAGTTAAAGTTTAAAACCGAATGTTTATTTAAATAAATAAACATTTTATTTAAATTTTTTTATGTAAAAATAGATACATAATACCTATATATGTTCAATATAATTCATTGGAGTCATTTTTTAATAATATTATATATATAAAATTTTACTGAACTTTTCACCGTCTTTTACCCACCTCCTAGGAGCATTTGCAAATTTACATAAAACATAATATTACTGCTTCTGTGTGTTTAAGTTCAAAACTCCAAGAGACACGGTTGATATCAGTAAGTAAAATGTGGTTCAATAAGATGAAAATATTTTTTTTTGAATAGTAACTTTTTATTTTTATTTACCACGGTTAAAAGTAAATAGGGTAATTAAGGGTAAAAATGATATTATTTTTACCCTAAAACATGTCCTAATTCCATTGGATATGTGTAATTCGACCAAAAACAATATTAGGAATAAAATATGAACCTTTTTGGTCCACTTGGATTGGATTAGTACATTTATTATTATTTAATTCAAAGAAGAGTTAAAAGTGTTAAATTCAAAGTTTAATAGCTGAACCATTTTTAATATAGGGTTACACATAGGAAATATTAGACTATAAATATTTTTTAGAAAGAAAAAATTATTTCCCACATAATGGTATTTTATTTATAATTTTTAGACATTAAATAATTTAATTTATTTATGACACAATGGTGATGTAGTAATTACCTTATTAATGAAATATTAAAATAATTAATATTATAAATACCCAAATTAATGTAATTTGAGACTTTTTATGTATTCCACTAATTTTCTAGGTTAATATGACATATTAGGGTTGATTAAATGAATTTTTGTTGAATTAATAATGCGGTTATGAATTTAGGAAAAAACAAAATACCAAATAGTGTCAAAATTGACATAAAAGAGTGTTTAAAACAAATATTATATTTTTAATTGGTATTCTATTTCTAAAAATATAAGGTTAGGCCAAAAGACTTATATAATAATATATATTACATAAATAAACCAATTGGTGTTCTATTGGCATTTTATAGTAAGTTTGTTTACCATATAGTATAAAAATTCAAAGAGACATGGTAAATGTCAAACTATTTAACTAAGAGATAAATCTAAATGTTAAGGTTGATATGGTGACCTAAACCAATCTAAAACCTGTTTATTGAGTGGTTTTAGACCCATACCCACCTTATACTTTAAATAATTCATTTTGGATCTATTAGAAACCGAAAATGAATTTATTATAAAATAATATTTTAAATTTTTCCTAAGGTGCCCCTCACCCCTCTTATAAAAGGGAACTTCCCATTATCTCAAATTCACGCCTCCAAAGCCATTTGGATCAGACAAACTCTACCCAAATACCCTCTAAACTGTCCTCCCTTAATCCTAGAGGCCTTCCTTTAGTCAGAAATCCAACATATGGAGCACTTTTGGTCAAATCAAAAGGAAGAACCCGAAGAAGTGGTAAATATTTCATCCCCTCTTTCAAGTTCCTTTCTTCTTCCACTTACTCTTTCTTTGTTGTTTCCATTATAAAATAATAACACTAGTGTATTATATATACTATGATTTTATTATAAATATTGTACAACCATATTCATTATTCTATCCATCCTTTGAATGACATGTCACCATACGTGCGTACGTACAGATTACTGTCTCCACGTCGTGGTGTAATTGTTATTCAATAAATTATTATTTGGATGGGTATAATAATGATTTATAATTGATATAAATAATAAATATAACATGTTAATGATTATTTATATACTATATAACATCTATTTACATACGATTTTAAATCAAAATAATGATATTATCGCTCGTGCATACGTACGGATTATCATCTACACGACGCGATGAGATTCATTTCCATGTTCACCATTCAAAGATGATTATAAAAATATATATTATTAATAAGTATGTAACATATGATATAATGATGCTACTATATATATATATATATGTATGTATGTATGTACTTACATATATCTTATTCACTTACTTCCGTTCAATACGATATGAAAACAGAAACAACGTTTATGCATACGTATGGACTATCGTCTCCATAAATGGTGTTTTACATTTCATATATATGTCTATTATAAAAATTTATATTCTAAATATATATCATATATAAAAAAATTTATATTATGGAAGTATTTAAATCTTGATCTAAGTGGTACTATCAAGAGTAACAAGTTAAAACACGTACGATAATGAAAAGCAATTATTACACGAAATGTTAATTTAAGATGGACATTATTATTAAATGGATAGTATAATATCATAAAAGAATCATGTATGATATCATAAATATTAATATGGTTTTGGTATAATTTAATAGCATACTACCTTCTTCTTACAGTAGGTTAAACGTACCCTCGACTAAAGGAAAGTGCAAGGTGAGGGTTAATTTCACAATCTCTTTATTAGCCGAGGTTGTTTTTACATAAGTATCTACTGGGACATATTTATTATGTCCATGTTTCATAAAAGAGTTTTAAAAGGGATTAATTTTAAGGCAATTTTTTACTAAAACATCATTTTAAATGATTTAAATATTTATTCTTCTAAATCATTCTCATTATTGTCCTTGTATTCAAAATGGTTTTTAAGGATTTATTTATATGGACATGGATGTTTTTGTTTGGTATCAGGACAGTGCAGCGAAAGCTGGTGGGCCGAGAATTAAATTTTTTTTGCATCACCGGAGTGACATAACCATGTCAACTCCAATGAGCTTGTCCCAGTTCAGTCCGAGGATCACGCAAGATTTAAGCAGAGCACAAAAATAAATTAAACATGTACCTTGTTCAGAATTAGCATGTGCAAGTCCGCCGTAGGATGCTAGTGATCATTGCTCAAATAATCTGATTTTGAATCCCTCCAGATCATCCACAAATGCCTATAAAATCTACTCGCGCACCATTCGTCAAGATCCAAGTGCTAGCGCAGATCTTTGATGATTACTTCAGCGCAATGACGATCACCGCAAAGGAAGAAGCTTCAATCCGAGAAGGATGAACTTGAAGATCTTCCTTTGCTTGAGAGACTCTCTCTCTAAATTCCAATAGGAGAGAGATGATCTCAATCTTGACACATGAATAGTATCCATATGAGAGCCTCTCTCTCACTTATAGAGGGAGTGTTTAAAAACACGTGGCTTGGATTCCCGGCCCCGTGTAATAGACGTCCGCTATATAAGTGATATAACTAATTATTTATGACAAATAAAATTTTTCCATAAATAATATTTATAATTTATCACTTACTTATAATATATAAATATATTACATGATAAATTTGAGTCTTTAACTCGACTCATTCCTCCTGCTAATGTTAATTGAACCTTGGATATTTAAATCCATTCGAATAATATTAATACTTGTATTTACTATATAACTTGTAAATACATGTTATAAATAAATCCAACGAATTATTCTAAACTCAAATAATTAATGAATTTATTTATTCTTTGGTGATCCATAAAACTTGGATAGTGCTCAGACCCTTTGGAGGGGCCCAACAAGTTCTATATTCCTATTCCTAGAATAGGGCAGATTCTCAAGGCGCTACGATGTGTGACCCTCTAGGCCCTTACCTCAATAGCAGCGGATAATATCCACCGACCAAGAGCGGGGTCTAGCAACCCATCAAGGCCCCTATAAAGATGAGGCCAAGTCATAGCAACGACTAACTTCCTATGAACATGGTCTGTGTAATAAAATCTCTTCGTCATCGATATCTCAATAAAGCAGAATGCACACTAGTGTCATCATTCTTTATTTTGCTTTATTTTATTTGTTGATTTGTAAGGACAGTATTACCTTCGACTACCATGGCCATGGATTTATTGAAGGTGCAACCATCCTAATCAACTAGGCATGAGATATCTATTCCTAAACTCTGAAGCGACAAATCCTTTCTCGATCATTCAATTAATGACATGCCATTAATGACGTACCTGATACAAACTACCTCCCCACAACTTTGTCACCATTGTTTTGGCCTTATATCAAATGTATGTAATTAAATGAAATTAATTGATAATGATCTCAAGTTAGGATACCATTACACATGTCTGTAGATAGGAACGACCAATGACACCTAAAACATGTGGTGTTCCTATTAAGCAGGTCTTTCCTCATGATCTCAATTATTAGAGATCATCAAGTTCAAACTTCATGAGAAGAAGTCTCAATACTTATGAGCCACCAGCACCTGATGGTCACACATCATCTATATCCTTTCATAATGATGTAATTGGACCATAGGACATTACATTAAGATTACTATCATGGCATCTTAGGGTTCTCATTATATCCTGGGACCTGCTATAACTCTTTGATGTGACAGGTAATCTAAGGAAATTTCCATAAACAAAGTGGATGCATAAGTATCTACACTATCATGGCAAGATAAACACATGTATAAAAACAAAATGAATACAAGTAACAGTAATCAAAGTACAATACTAGTTGGGTCTAGGGGACCCACTTTCAACACTCCCACTTTCACTAGAGCCAACTGCTAACAGGTTTCAATCTGCTAGCTCTCACATGTGAATCGTGCTTCTGCTGAGAAATGGATTTAGTCAGGGGGTATGCCACGTTGTCCTCTATCGCTACTCTACTAACTGTCACTTCACCTCTTTGAGTAAAATCCCTCAAGAGACTAAACTTCTGAAGAATATGCTTTGTCCTCTGGTGAGACCTGGGCTCCTTGACAAGCACCACTACAATAGTATTATCACAATATACTAGAGCATGGTCTGCACTGCTAGGTACAACACCAATGTCTGAGATAAAACTACGTATTCAGACTGCTTCCTTTGTTGCATCGGAAGCTACAATATATGTAGAATCTGCTATAGAATCAGCAACCACAGCTTGTTTTGAGCTTCTCCAGCTCACTGCACCACCATTCAGGCAAAAGATGTACCCTGACTGTGATTTCATATCATCATGATATGTCTGGAAACTAGCATTATTGTATCCCCTCACAACTAGTTCCTCATCTCCATCATACACTAGGAACATATCCTTAGTACGCCTTATGTAATTTAGGATAGTTTTAACAGTTGTCCGGTGCAGCTCTCCTGGATTGGCTTGATATCTACCCACCATGCTTAAAGCAAAGGCAACATAAAACCTAGTACATAGCATATCATACATGATATAACCCAATTCTGAAGCATAAGGGACTCTACTAATTCTATCAATCTCCTCCTGTGTTTGTGGACACATTTTCTTGGAAAGATTTACACCATGCGACATAGGTAACAATCCTCTCTTGGATTGTTCCATATTGTACCTTTTGAGTACCTTTTCAATATATATACTTTGACTTAGGCCAAGTAGCCTTTGAGATCTATCTTGATATATCTTGATCCCTAGAATGTAAGCTGCTCCACCTAAGTCTTTCAGGGAGAATAATTCATTTAACCAAGTCTTAACTGACTGTAAGACTTGCACCTAATTTCCCATAATTAATATGTCGTCAATATATAATACTAGGAAAACAATAGCATTCCCTTCAACCTTTTTATATACACAAGGCTCGCTTTCATTTTTGAAAAAACCAAAAATCTCTTTGGGCCTCATCAAAGTGAACATTCCATGATCTTCATGCCTGCTTTAATCCATAAATGGATCTCGGCAACTTGCATACTTTATTGGCATTATTTGACTTAACAAACCCTTCAGGTTGGTCATATAGACGTCTTCAACCAACATCCCATTTAGAAAAGCAGTTTTGACATCTATTTTCCAAATTTCATAATCATGAAAGGCTGCTATTGCAAGCAATATTCTAATGGATTTAAGCATTGCCACGGGTGAGAAGGTTTTATCATACTCAATGCCTTGATGCTATTTGAACCCCTTTGCAACCAGTATTTCTTTAAAGGTATTAACCTCACCATACATTTCCAGCTTCTTCTTGAATACCCATTTGCATCCAATGGGCTTTACATCAGCTGGAGGGTCTACCAAAATCCAAACGTGATTTTGGTACATGGACTCCATCTCAGAATTCATGGCTTCTTTCCATTTAGCAGCTTCTTTGCATTCTACTACTTCCTTATAGGTTATAGGTTCATCATCCTCAAGGACTATTGTGTCACCTGACTTGGTGACAAGAAAACTATAACGCTATGGTTCTCTAAACTCTCGCATAGACCTACGCAGTATCTGTGTCTCAGGAACAATTTCTTCTTCCACTTTCTCTTGTGGAGATTGTTCCTCTACCAACTCTTGTGCATCTGGAGCATTAACTTCATCGAATTCAATCTTGCTCCCACTATTTCTAATAGAAATTTGATCCCTTTCTATAAATGTGTCATATCTTTCCATAATGAATTTTCTATCTAAACGGTTATATAGGTAGTATCCTCTAGTTTCCTTAGGATACATTTGAAGATGCACTTAGTGCTTCTAGATGCTAATTTGTCACTTGGTAATGCCTTGAAAAATGCCTCGCACCCCCACACACGCATGTGTGTCAGATTGGGTTTCTTTCCATACCATAACTGATATGGAATCCCATATGCAGCTTTATTTGGTACTCGGTTAAGGGTATATGTTGTTGTCTGCAAGGCGTATCCCCAAAAGGATAATGTAAGAGTTGTATGACTCATCATTGATCTGACCATGTCAAGAAAGGTCATATTTCTCTATTCAATAACACCATTCCACTATGGTTTATAAGGAAGAGTGAGTTGGGATACTATCCCACACTCCTTCAAGTGATCAATGAAAGCTTGGTTAAGATATTCTCCGCCTCGGTCTGAGAGAAGTGATTTTATCTTCTTACCAAGTTGTTTTTCTTCTTCATTTTGGTATTCCTTAAAGAAACAAAAGGAATCAGACTTATACTGCATTAAGTAGATATATCCATACAAACTATAATCATCTATAAAAGTAATGAAGTACATAAAACCACCCCTTTCCTCTACTGAAAATGGACCACATGCATCGGTATGTATTAATTCTAGCACTGCATTGGCTCTTTCTCCCTTTCCTCAGAAGGGTGCTTTGGTCATCTTTCCTTGTAAACAAGCTTGACATACATCTAAGGGTTCCAACAGCACCGAGTCCAGATACCCTTCTTGATGTAATATTTGTAATCGCTTCTCGTTTACATGACCAAGCCTAAAGTGCCATAGGCGGGTGTTATTTGAGTCATGTTGGCTGTTTTTGTCATTTATTTCCATTATTTAGTTTTCTAGTTCTAGCATATATAAACCATTTTTAAGATGTGCCATACCATAACATATGTTATCCCGATAAAAGAGAGAACTTTTATTTCCAAACATGAAATAAAAACCCATAGTGTCTGCACTTGACACAGAGATAATGTTCCTGGTAACAGACGGTACATAATAGAAATTGTTTAAAACAAGAACCAAACCAGTTGGTAAAGTCAAGTGATATTCTCCCACTGCCAAGGCTGTGAGACTTGCACCATTTGCAGCTCAGAGATCCACTTGACCTTTTTCAATCTTCTTGAACCTACATGGTTCTTGTATATGAATGAAAATGCGTGAGACACATGCCATATCCAATACCCAACTTGTAGATAAAGATAGACTGTATTCAATGAAAAAAATACCTGAAGTAGAAGCATCAGCTTGCTTCTTCTTCCCATCTCTGTAATTCTTCTTCCAGTGGATTTTCTTTCCACATCCAAAGCAGACATCTTCCTTCTCATTACATTGCCTTTGAATCTTTGGCTTCTTTATAGGACGATGCATTGGTGTCTTTGTCCTTGACTTGGCCTTATACCCCTTTTCCTTGCCCTTGTTTTTCTTGTTCACCATAAGGAGAGTTGAATTGGTGTTTTTCATGTCCTTATCAGCTTAGAGAACTAAATACAAGAGATTCGGGAGTGACTTTGTCATATCATTCATATTATAATTGACAATGAAAGTCGAGAAGCTTGACGGTAAAGAGTCAAGAATGAGATCCACTGCTAGTTCTTGGTTCAGTTTGAACTCAAGGGCTTCAAGCCTCTAAATATACCCAATCATCTTGAGTATGTGAGGACGGGCTTGGTGCCCTTCTGCTAGCCTACATTTATAAAGTGCACTTGAGATCTCATACCTTTCTTGCCTAGCCCTCTCCTCATATAGTTCTTGGAGATGTGAAAGCATCTTGTAGGCATCCTCTTCCTCATGCATTTTTTGCAATTGGCTAGACATGGATTACAACATGATGCATTGTACATCAAGTGCATCATCTACATGCTTTCTCCACTTATCTTTTTCTATCTTTCTTGCTCCCTAAGGAGGCTTAGCAGGAATTGGGGATTCCAGCACATATAATTTTATTTCTTGGTGTAGTACTATGAGCAAGCGCCTGTACCACTCTTGGAAGTTATTGGTGGTCAGGATATTTTCTTTATCCAAGATCGATTGTAGTGATAAAGTACTTGTGGTGTTGGTGATTTCCATTTTGAATCTACATCAGATAAACATTTAGTAGTTAGTAATTTGTCTTGATTAACTTTTGACATTTTCTGATTAATAAATTATTATATCATTTAATGTCTCCCACTATTTTAATGAACCTTAATATCCCTCACTATTAGATTGGGAATACTCTATCTCTTGAGCATTATAGTGTTAAGGATCCTAGAAACCTTCTTCGTGGTCTACAAGCTAGGGATACGCCACTACTTGGAGGGTTTCAAGGTAGGCACTAAGCTGTCCAACCACTTGTTCTTGTAGTTCCTTGTGTTGTTGAGTAAAGTTCTAGATTTTGGAATCTGAACATGATTTCCTAAACCTATTTCATCTAAAGTGACAGCAAGTTAGCTGAGGATAATCCTAGACTACTCACTTTAGTTAAGTCGACCCATTTTTCTCATGAAAATGCCCTGGTAGTAAGAGGCACTCTCAACTAAGGCTGACGAGCACCCAAACAGCCGATTTTGTTTAGATGTGATAAATGGAAGGCATTTAGACTTAATATATCTTTGAGGTATTTTTAATATTTATTGATGAATATAATCCTAGTCTATTTATTATGTTCAAACTGGGTTTTCGCGCTCACAACTGAACATTCAATAGAATATTATTCATCACAACTTTATGCATTTTATCTTGTTTACTATTCTATGTGATCACGCAATAATCATATAGACGCATAAAATAATAAACTATGCATAAATTAAATCATGCATTCCGACTAGTCTTGAGCATTCTATAATGATCGATTTATAACTGATCAATCATCACCTAGAGGCATCCATACCTGAGTCGATACATGACTCGTGTCGCTGCTTTCCCTAGTGCAATGTTCCCAACTCCTGTCTAGACTACCGCCTCATAATGGAGGGGTATGCCTCTCGGAACATCATTGTATAATTACAAATATACTCACACGCAGGCGAGGGGGTATGGGGTACTAAATACAACTACTGCAATGGACGCACAATCCCTTATACATATTTGAATTAAAAGACGATTCACAGATCGTCATTTATCTAATTAAATATTACAATCATCACATGCATTGAATAAATAATTAAATAAATAAATAAATTCCAGACATACACAGTTTGGTCACTTTCTCAAGACCAGTCGGGGTAAAACCACAATAAAATTAAATTACAATGAATTTAGATAATGTGAGGGTGTTCTAATAAATTAAATTAATTTTATTAAATTCAAATAATTTAGTTTATCAGTTCATTTATTTAATTTAATTTTAATTATAAAATTAAACTGAATAATTAATTTAATTTTAGTATTAAATTAAATTAAAATTTTGGATTAAAGTAAAATTTAAACCCATAAATGAATTCCAATTAATTTAATTTTAAAAACTAAATTAATTAAAATTACTTTAATGCAGGGTTACTTCTAGCCGGAGAGGAGTCTGGCAGGACTGTGTACTACCGCGGGATGTCGTCCTGGAACATGGTACTGTATCTTGACCGCTAGTGACTGCAGCGTCACCACGGCGTGATCACGGCGTGACCGCAGCATGACCGCGACGTCCAACAACTCTTGCAGTGGCTGCATCTTCTGGCATGGTCTGAGGGGAGAAGGAGGAGGCCGGGAAACAAAACTGTCCAGCCACATGGCCGGCAGCCCGCTGCTCTGGTGAGCCGGCGAGGCGGCTGCCCGGTCTGGGACGGCATGGACAGCACGGTGCGGCCCGTCCGGTGAGCTCGAGGTGGCCGACAGGAGGCGGTCCAGTGCGAGGGGTCCGGCGCGAGCTCGGGACGGCCGAATGGAGGTGGTCCGGCGCAGGGTTCTGGCACGAGCTCGGGGTGGCCGGCTAGAGGCGGTCCAGCGCAAGGTTCTGGCACGGGCTCGGGGTAGCCGGCTGGAGGCGGTCCGGCGGGAGGGGAGGTCGGCTCGGCTTGTGGCTGCCGACCGAAGGCAATCTGGTGGGAGGGGAGGCCGGCTAGTGTTTGGCCTCCCCTGTGCGCTGCATGAGAGAAGACCCCAAAGGGGGTCTTCTCCCTTCATCCTTTTTATTATTTTTTTTATTTCTTTTGTCCTTAGACAAAAGGGAGTCCACTTTTTTTTAAAATTTCTTAAAAAAAGAGAGTAAGACCCTTAAATTGGGGTCTTGGTACTCCCCTTTTTTTAAAATATTTATAAATTAAAACAAGACTTGACTTCAAGTCTTGAAAATAATATTTTATAATAAAATATTATAATTTATAATAATAAAAATAAAATTTAATTTTATCTCAATAAAATTGAGATTAACATCAAATGAATGAGAAAAAGAGAGAAAACTTGCAATGTCGATCCATTTAAAATTTTGTAAATGATCATAACTCGATCATTCAAAAACGAAACGATGCGCGGTCGAATCCGAATGAACCATTTAAACACACCACACTTAAATTTAATCCATTTTAATTTTTTTGACTCATAAAAACCTTGTGCTTTCTCTGATACCACTATTGGGTACCGGGACGGCGCAGCGGAAGCTGGTGGTTCGGGAATTAAAATTTTTCTGCATCGCCGGAGTGACATAACCATGTCAACTCTGATGACCTTTTCCCAGTTCAGTTCGAGGATCACGCAAGATTTAAGTAGAGAAAAAAATAAATTAAACATGTATCTTGTTTGGAATTAGCGTATGCAAGTCTGCCGGAGGATGCCGGCGATCATTGCTTGAAGACTCTGATGTCGAAGCCCTCTAGATCGTCCACACACACCTCTAGAATCTACTCGTGCACCATTCGTCAAGATCCGGGTGCTAGTGCGGATCTTCGAAGATCACTTTAGTGCAACGATGATCATCGCAAAGGAAGAAGCTTCAATCCGAGAAGGATCAACTTGAAGATCTTCATTAACTTGAGAGACTCTCTCTCTAAATTCCAAGAGGAGAGATATTCTCTCAATCTTGACACATGAATAGTATCCATAGGAGAGCCTCTCTCTCACTTATATAGGGAGTGATTAAAAACCCGCGGTATGGATTCCCGACCCCTGTGTAATAGAAGTCTGCTATATAAGTTATATAAATAATTATTTATGAAAAATAAAATTATGCTATAAATAATATTTATAATTTATAACTTACTTATAATATATAAATATATTATATGATAAATTTGAGTCTTTAACTCGACTCACTCCTCCTGCTAATATTAATCGAACCTAGGATATTTAAATCCATTCAAATAATATTAATACTTGTATTTACTATAGAACTTACAAATACATGTTATAAATAAATCCAACAAATTATTCTAAACTCGAATAATTAATGAATTTATTTATTCTTTAGTGATCCATAGAACTTGGATAGTGCTCAGACCCTTTAGTGGGTACCACCAAGTTCTATATTCCTATTCCCAGAATAGGGAAGATTCTCAAGGTGTTGTGATGTGTGACCCTCTAGGCCCTTACCTCAATAGCAGCGGATAATATCCACCGACCAAGAGTGGGGTCTAGCAACCCATCGAGGCCCCTATAGAGATAAGTCAAAGTCATAGAAATGAATACCTCCCTACGAACATGATCTGTGTAATATAATCTCTTCATCATCGATATCTCAATAAAGCAGAATGCACACTAGTGTCATCATTATTTATTTTGCATTATTTTATTTGTTTATTTGTCCATACGGTCTAACCTTCAACTACCATGGCCATGAATTTATTGAAGGCGCAACCATCCTAATCAACCAGGCCCGAGATATCTCTTCCTAAACTCAGAAGCGACAAATCATTTCTCAATCATTCAACTAATGCCATGCCATTAATGATGTACCTGATACAAACTACCTCACCAAGACTTTTTCACCATGGTTTTCACCTTATATCAAATGTACGTAATTAAATGACATTAATTGATAATGATCTCAAGTTAGGAGACCATTACACATGTTTGTAGATAGGAACGACCAATGACACCTGAAATATGTGGTGTTCCAATTAAGCGGGTCTGCCATCATGATCTCAATTACTAGAGATCATCAAGTGCAAACGTCATGAGAGGAAGTCTCAATGCTTATGAGCCCACAGCACCTCATGGTCACACATCATCTGTGTCCTTTTAGAAAGATGTTACTGGACCATAGGACGTTACTTTAAGATTACTTTCATGGCATATCAGGGTTCTCATTATAGCATGGGACCTGCTATAACTCTTTGATGCAATAGTTAATCTAAGGACATTTCCATAAACAAAGTGGATAGATAAGTATCTACACTATCATGGCAAGATAAACACATGTATAAAAACAAACTAAATACATGTAACAGTAATCAAAGTAAAATACTAGTTGGGTCTAGGGAACCCACTTTCAATAGTTTTTAAAATGTTAATTCCTTTAAAAAGTTTCAAAGTGGTATGGGAAACATTTATTCAAAAATTTATTTAAATGTCTTCCTTTCTAAATTGTGTGACTTTTAAATATTTTAATGAAAAAAGGATATTTCTCTCAAACAGTTTTAAAAATCATTTTCATCTATGTCAACGTCCTTTGATGGATTTTTAAACTTGTTTAAAGTTGATTTATTATGATATAAAACTTCTATATTGTATTGAAGATTTTGTGATATGTTTGACTGTGGTTGTGTTATTTTTATAGTATTCATGGTTTATAAATAAAGTATTGAAATTTCGTGTGCTAGTTTTATATGATTGTTTATGTTATGTTTAAACCTTTTCATATGAGGAATGCATTGGACTTAGTAAGTGGTGTGTGGAGCCCTATTTATCTCTTAGATGCATCGGTAGGTCTCATTAGACAAACTAGTGTCTTGGCACAAGGCCTTGACAAAATCTTATTTGTAGTCTTGGCATAAGGCCTTGACTATGTGGTTATGAAAGTCTGGCATTATGCATTCCATCATTGTGAAAGTGGATATTGATATTTCATGTGATTATTTGACTAGTATAATATCCATGTGAGTAAGTAAATGGCATTATTTGATTTTATCTTGGCCATATTATGCTGAAGTTCAAGTTTAAAAAGGATTTTGTTTTAGTTCTATACATTGCCTTAAATGTTAATGCTTATTTATGAAAGTTTCCACTAAATTATTTACCCTTACTAAGAATCTAATATCACCCCTTTATATTTTTTAATTTTCTTAATAATCCAATAAGTGTATTATGATTCATAATCAGGGTTAATATAGGGGATTAATGGCATTCTCAAAGGATCATATATGTTGTGTTTTATTCTATAATGTGTAATGTAATGTTCATGTATGTAATCTATTCTCCAAGACTACAAAAATGATCGGTATTTTGGGACTTGATTCCTTGTAATCATGCCAATGTATTAAAATAATGCACCGACTCTGGATAACTGGGGTCGGGGCATAACATGGTTGGTGTGGGACTTACACATGAGCGGGCCTTTCTGGTTGACTGTGAAGGGAATATTATCCCAATAATGATGGGTTGTTCCTCATAAGGAATATATTATTTTTAGATATATATAATGGTAACCCAAAGAGAATATATCCATTTAGGTGGTGGAATTATAATACATAGATGTAATATGGTCCTCTATGCGGGGGCTTGTTATCATTGGGAATATAACCCAATAGGGATGGTTTTCCCATGAAATATAGCTCTGGTAAAAGGTGTGCCCTAGATCATAGGAATATATCCTTGAAAGTAAAGGACATATATGGTTTTGATGTTGGGTTGGAACCTCTAGGTGGCATCCTACATATCCTGGTTCACAAGATTAAAAGCCCACATAATTCAAGATTCATAGTTTAAGATCATGTGGCAGGATCGTACTATGTAGCTTTGTGTCATGTGATAATGACATTGTCTATATAGTTTAACATCATGATCTGGGTAAATTTGTGTCATTATAGGCGAAAAAATGGTATATCAAGCAGGGATTATTAATTGAAGCTACATAAGAGATAGTTTGGGGCGTACACCTATTGAGGAGGCCCATCTTGGAGATATTTTAATTATGATAATAGCATAATCAACCAAAATTTATAATCCCAAGTGAGTTATTCTCTATGTAAGAAACATGCTGGATGATCTGTCACATTATATGAGAATGAAAAATCAGATATGAATGGGGATTATTCATTGGATCTACAAGGGTGAATATCCTTGGTGATTTGGTGACATCACTAATAAAAATCATCTTGGGTCTTATAGAAAATAGGATGTCTATTCTTCCATATTCCTATACATTGATAATAAGGGTGAGTTATGGAGGTAGTATGAGTACTAAATCCTATAGGAAATTCTAGGGGTTTTCTCTAGGAGGTATTTCCCATCTAAATCATCTAACAAGATGGAGGATAAATCCATTTATAGGAGTAGTATAGTAGGGATTCCCAATTTGTCTCGGCTAACATGATGGAGAAGAAATCCATCATTGATCAAAGAGATACTACTCTAGTTTTCTCGCCTTAAAGACCCATGTTATGTAAAGACCCAAATCTTGACTTACATGGAAGATACATTACTTTTCTGGAATACTTAATACATAACAAAAAGAAAAACTCAAGGATCGTAATAGTTTAGTGTCTTTGGAAACTCGGAATATAATCTTCTAATCTTGGTGAAAGATCTTCAACAACTCCTATAAAGATCTTCCCATTTTGTTTTCTTACCTAAAACCATTCTTGAAATCCTGGGGAAAAGAAAACATATAAAGGGTGAGCTCAAATGCTCAGTAAGGGTAAGAATGTAGAAAATAAAACAAACCATAAACCATTGAACTTAAAAACATGAACATAATGTTTAAACATCAAAATATTGAGCAAAGACATAAATCTTGGAAGTATGTAAGGCATGTATCATAATGGAACATAAATCTTGATAAAATAGCATGGGAATAAAACATGTGATTGTGTCAACCATTAAGCACATGATATGATTTCCATAGTAGCCAAGGCATTGCTACCAATACCATCTTAGTGGACAAAGTCCCTTTCTGAATCGAGTTCACTCCTCGTTCTAGTCCCGTATTACTGAACCGGATTAACTTACCGTTCCATACATGTCTATCTCATGAGATATGAATCTTTACCCAATGCATTGGAGGGAGATATAGGTCCCACACATCTCATAATAAAATCATTCTTACTTGTGCCACAAAATAAACTTATAACATTCATCATAACCCAAAGAATAAAATGGGTTTCATAAAAATCATCTCATAATCACAAAATCCATATAAAATAAATGGATATTTCATCATAAGAAAATTTAAACCAGGTAAATCATGGAGATATTATACTTGAAACATACAAATATGAAATAATGTCATCTTAGATGGAAAATGGTTTTGATAAAACAATTGAAAATAATTCTTGAGTAAAATATCCTTTCTTCATAAAAATCATTTTCTTTTCACAAAATACCACACAATTTTAATAGAAAAATATTTTATTGAAAATAACCATGAAATATTATAGAGTAAACTTTATGAAAATAAGGCATTATGAAAACGTAAAAATCTATTCATGCCATCTAAGTTAAAAAAACATTCTCCTCGTACTTTGGCCGAAAAAGTCAAAAAGTTCCTTGTACGGTAAAGAAAAGAAAGATTCCTTCTATAACACAAAGTAAAAGTCAAAGCGGGGTAACATGAATTTAAACATACATGTAAGAATATTAAACACTTTATGAAAACCATTTTATGGGCAAGGATGAAAAATATAACCCCAGTAAATACTTACGTATAAGCAATCTTGGATAAAAATGAGATTTGCAAAATTATCCCTTACCTTAGGTCCGATATGCTTCGTACGTATCTGAACATCCAGTATAATGATTTAAATAATGTCATTGACTTGTTAAAGAATCATATTCATTGTTGTGATATCATACATGGTTCACTTATGTCTTTATATTACCTGTTCTTTTGTAAGTTCCATGTTAAAGCAGCGTTTTGGGTAAAATAGTTTTATTTATCGTACGTGTTTGGACTTGTTGTTCTTGATATTATTATTACTTATATCATTAATTACTTAATTCCAGAATTTAAATCATGATTTATATATCATATATATATTAATTATATATATATATATAATAGATATATAAATGAAATGAAATACACCATTCATGGAGACGGTAGGTCATACGTACGCATGAACGCAGTTTTCGTTTCCTTATTGAATTAAATGGAATTGAGTAGATGACATACATATATTTATATATACATAAATCTAGTATCATTATTATTTCATATATTTCATGATTAATTATTATATATACTTTATAATAATTCATGAATGGTTAACATGGAGAATGAATCTCATCGCATCGTGGAGACGGAAGTCCGTACGTACGCACGAGCGATGATATCATTCCCATGATTGTGGAATTGTATTGAAGTGTATGTATAATATTTCAGAATCAATATAACTTTAAAATAATCATATATAGTAATTAATTTACACCATTATACCCATCCAAGTAAGGTGGTGATCGAAAACAGATTACACCACGGCATGGAGACGGTATTTCGTACGTACCCACGTGCGGTAATTTCGTTTTCCGTAGGATGGATAGAAGGTGAAATAGGTTTTTTTATTATTTATAATAACATATAAGTATATAATTAATACTGATTTTATTACTTTATAATGATACAACTAATGAAGAAGAGGTAGAAGAAGAAATAAACTTGATAAAATTGGAAGAAGAGATTACCTCTTCTTCGACGCACCTCCTTTAAGCTTCCTCTTAAGGAACTAGAGTTGGTCTTTTGAAAAGACCAGAACCTCCAGAATGTTTCTAGGGAAGTGGATAAGAGAAATGAGTAGGGTTTGTCCGAGCTTCAAGGCTCAAAAGGGTGTGAAGACAAGTCGGAAGGGGTTCCCTTTTTATAAGAGAGGAGAGGGGCACCTTTGGAAATCTTAAAATTATTAATTTATAATAAATTTAAACCCACTTAAAACCTCCAAAAATTACTCACATTCGAATATTAGACGATATAGGGTTGTAAACTCATCAACCAATAAAATTTAGACATGTAGGTAATTTATTTTAGACATTATCAACTTGATTTATCCTTATCTAATCTATTAAATTTTAATTGTGGTAATAAGATTCTAAATTTTAAATTTTTATAAATAATCACTTATGTGCTGTGAATTATCCATAATTAGATAATGTATGACACTTTAGACTATATAAATTTTAATTTATAATATTTAAATATTTTTGTGATTTTTAAACAATTTAATAATGTGTTATTTTTATAAAATAACCATAGTGTCAATTTTGACACTATTCATTTATTTGAATTTAAATAAAATCCAAATAGAGGATATATTCAAACTAAAAGATTTAATAGGTTCATAACATGTCATAGTACTATATAAAATTAGTGTAGCACATTAAATAGTTCATATAATATTTATTTTACTATTTGTAAAAAAAAATATTTGATATTTCTCTTAATAAAATAATTACTACAACATTTTTGTATAATTATTAAATATATTTATTTTTTGAATAAAAATTAAAACTAAAATACTAGGATTAAGATAAATCTTATATCTTTCATAATAATACATTTATTAGGATTTAGCTTCTAAAACACCCAAATTTTAAAATGTTGTATTTATTAAATTATGAAGGTGACAACTTTGACATCATATAAAATAAAATAATATAAGTGTCATAATCACATTTATAAGACTCCAAACGGTCATATATTCAGTTAGTGGATGATTATGGTGTATATATACACTACCAATAAGTTTTGGTCAGGTTTTTGATCCTTTTAATATGTATTACTATTTCAATAAAAACAATATTATTGATTTTTTTACTAAATAAATAATTTCTGCATCATTAATGTATATGCTAATAAGGTAATTAAATAACTCTTAAAAATTACAAATAAATTACAATGATAAAGAAAAACATTTTAGCTTTCAAATAATTATTTATAACCTAATTTATATTCTATTTAACCTTATATTAAAAATACTTTAATTGTTAAAGTTTGAGTGAGACATATTTCACTTTCCTTTAAATAAAATAAATTAAAGGTCTTAATCACCTCCAAGTGGGTTCTAATGGAATCCCTTTCGGCCCAAATATGAATTAGGACAAAATATAATCATCAAATTGTATTAAGACAAGTGTTATCGTAATTTTATAATATTATATTTACCCTTAATTACCTGATTTACCTTTTACTATGGTAAATAAAATTTACCGTAGTTACTATTCATAATGCCCAAAAATAAAAAGTAGTCTATTAATATAATTTGGACCCACTTATTCCAAATATGGAACCAATTTTTTCCAAATTCAATACACAGATGTTTCAGAAATTAAATTAAAATTAATCTCGTTGTCGAAAGAAAACGAGTTTTTATTTAAACCATTGCAAAAGATTGAATTGATTTAACCTATGAATTCAATGTAAAATCAATGCTAATGACATACATTATATTAAATGGTAAAAATATATTCTATTTATACTTTAAAACAATTAAATATTATAATTTAACCATATAAATTATTACGATGAAAAAAGTTGTTTTTAATTAAATTATAGCGTGTTTTTACTATTCATTAAAATATGAATGTTATCAGAATAATATGAAAATTTTATCCAAGGTAAAATTGTATATCCTGATTACAAAGAATAATTTTATTTTTTAAAATTGAACTTATAAACATGTGAAAAACTAGATTTAATGTGGGTGCGCCATCCAAAGGTGGCAAAACTGCATTTTTTTGAAAAATACTTATTTTACCTGAACAATTTATTTTATTCTCATACCATGTTCTAGAAAATTAGTAAGATGAATAATAATGTTATAAAATTAAAACTGTAGTTAATACTATTCATAACGGCTATTCTGTGATAATATTATGACCATATATCGTTGTTTAGTGAAACCCGGTATTGCGTACAACACACGCTATCGAGGAATGTCGCGATTGCGTGTAATGCAAGCCAGGTCAGGGTTGTGTGTTGTGAAATCTCCCTTTGGGGTTGCATATAACATAATTCAAAACTTATTTCATTTATACATTGAATATATATATATATATACACCCTCAATGTTGCGTAGAATAACTACTATCAAACAAACTTGAAATTGTGTGTAACACGATCCAAGAATAGTGTTGTGTATACTACAAGCTAATACGGTGTTGCGTATAGCACCAGCTAATTTTTGTGTAGCGCACAACACAAGTCATCAACGAAATTAAAAGAATATTGTTCATAAAATCTTGGGGTGTTACATTCTACCCCCCCTTAAAATGAATTTCGCCCTCAAAATTCGTCGGGGTTATAAATGGTTTACTACTTGAAAGATTATTTAATAGAAACCCACATCATAAAAAGGAATACCAAAACTTTACTTTAAAAATTAAAGTATGAAACGTAATGGTTACCCAAATTAACTAATCGTTGGGTTTCCACATAGGAGAACATAGGTGAAAATATGGATATGGAAGAAAAATATAACCATCAACTTATGATGAAGAGTGGTAGAGGACATGGCTATGAAAAATCCAACAATCACAAAACCATAAATTTGTGATGATCTAAGGTACCATCCAATTCGTCAGATATGAGGGCACTAGGACAACATTTTTTGTTTTCAAGATCATTTCCCTAAAGTTGAAGAATTGTTGAATTAAAAGAAATACTTACTTATTTTTGGTACAATCTCACCGTTGCTCGTGCCTCGAAAAATTTCCACTTCATCTCTTAAATAAATGAAGTTGAACTTGTCTTCTGTGAAGTGTTAGCAGATTATGTGACAGAATTATAGGTCATTCCATCTATTTCTATCACAAAAAGTTTAGCACAATTTATGAAATATACAGAAGTCCATCTATGCTGAGATTAATCATATATGGTTCCTAAAATGGACATATACTTCATCTATCATAGCTCTTAATAAAATAAAACTAGCTTCTACTAACCAGGGACTTTCTGTAGGCTAGTGGTAGGTGATAAAGGCCTGTCACACTTTGGTTGTGGGTTTGATTCCCACATCCTTGTCCGACGCGACGGGTTGTCACCCATTCTGCAGGTTGTCCCTTTTCTTAAACTACACTATTATAACATTCTATCAATAATATCAAAAAAAAATCTAGCCTTAAACAATACTAACTTATGTTCAATGTAATCCATTCCAATCTTTAGGCTTATCCAAAATACATATGTCCAATCTCATAGTATAAAGAAAACAATTACTGAAAAGGTCACATAACAAGCACGTGGATACCATCGTTTATCCCCCATATATCATAATATATATCTTGTTTGTCACATTCCAAACATTTGAATACCTTAATCATGTATTCCTTTGAAACATTAATTACCATAGAACCTCAGTGAAAACATGAGTGCTGTCAAAATTTAACTCTTTCCACATACCAAAATCCCTAAAATTCTATATACTCAAACCATGATATCTCTTAGTCCTTATATCAATCATGAGCTCATGAATACTGTCAAACAATTTATTTTCTCTTTATCCCTTCATTATGCGCATATCATTTACTTTCCAAAATATTTGAATTACTTTTCATGGTTACCGGTACCATATTCTTATAGAAAACCACAATGGACCAATACACAGATATTTCAATATTCTATAAAAGTACCTCAACAACATTATTATTGACTTCCAATACATAAGCCCTTAAATCCATCCTCTTTAATGGTTGGCATGTAATAGGTCCTTCATTTATTTAGAAATAACTTCTTAGGTCAGGGCATTGAGTTGGGTAATGCCCATGTTCTCCGCAGATCAGACATTGGACTCCATAATATTTTGTCACTCTATGGACCTTTTCTCCACATAGATAACATCTTCCCCTCCATTTGAGGTATTCTTCAAGGTTCTTCTTCCCTTATTTAGAAATATCAATCTTCCTTTCTCTATTATCCTCACCATGCAAACATGCATAAAATTACATCTTTCTCTTATTTTATTACTTAGGAATACAATTAAAGTTCACCTTGTTAATCATATATCGAGATGACTGATTCGACATTATCACAATATCATTTTCTCCAGGTGTTACATAATTTCATTGATCATATTCACCAATTTGTCCATTGGAATCAATGTTAACTTAATTCCTTCTCATTCCCTTCATTTACTAAGACCAGAAACCATAGTGTAAGAAACAGTTAAAATAACAAGGAACCACATAATCATACAAATTCACTTATGGGATGTCTATCCTATCAAAAATTATTTAATCCATGACACCTTAGGTTCACCCTAGGTTATTAATGATCGTCAACATAATTCTAGGACTCTAACCTATACGTATACTTAACCTTAGGGACATCCCTATACATACCTTAGAAATATCTCTAGGGATTTCACTAATGTTTTCGCATCCTAGTTTCCAAAGGTTAACTAAACCTTTCCACTGATACCAACTGTAGAGACCCAAATCTTGATGTACATGGAGAATACATTAGTTCTTTGGAATACTTAATACATAACAAAAACCAAAACTCATGGATCATAATAGTTTAGTGTCTTTGGAAACTCGGAATATAATCTTCTAATCTTGGTGAAAGATCTTCAACAACTCCCATAAAGATCTTCCCTTTTTTTCATACCTAAAACCTTTCTTGAAATCATGGGGAAAAGAAAAAATATAAAGGGTGAGATCAAATGCTCAGTAAGGGTAAGCATGGAGAAAATAAAACAAACCATATACCATTGAACTTAAAAACATGAACATAATGTTTAAACATCAAAATCTTGAGCAAAGACATAAATCTTGGAAGTATGTAAGGCATGTATCATAATGGAACATAAATCTTGATAAAATAGCATGGGAATAAAACATGTGATTGTGCCAACCATTAATCACATGATATGATTTCCATAGTATCCAGGGCATTGCTGGCAAGACCATCTTAGTGGACAAAGTCCCTTTCTGAATCGAGTTCACTCCTCGTTCCAGTCCCGTATTACTGAACCGGATTAACTTACCGTTCCAGCAATGTCTATCTCATGAGATATAAATCTTTACCCAATGAATTATAGGGAGATATAGGTCCCACCCATATCATAATGAAATCATTATTACTTGTGCAACAAAATAAACTTAAAATGTTCATCATAACCTAAAGAATAAAATGGGTTTCATAAAAATCATCCCATAATCACTTAATCCATATAAAACAAATGGATATTTCATCATAAGAAAATTTAAACAAGGTAAATCATAGAAATATTATACTTGAAACATACACATATGAAATAATGTCATATTATATGGAAAATGGTTTTGATAAAACAATTGAAAATAATTCTTGAGGAAAATATCCTTTCTTCTTAAAAAACATTTTCTTTTCACAAAATACCACACAATTTTAATAGAAAAATATTTTGTTGAAAATAACCATGAAATCTTATAGAGTAAAATTTATGAAAATAAGGAATTATGAAACTGTAAAAATATGTTCATTCCATATAAGTTCAAAAAACATTCTCCTCGTACTTTGGTCGGAAAAGTCAAAAAGTTCCTCGTATGGTAAAGAAAAGAAAGATTCCTTCCATAACACAAAGTAAAAGTCAAATTAGGGTAAACATGAAATTAAACATAAATGGAAGAATATTAAACACTTTATGAAAACCATTTTATGGGCATGGATGAAAAATATAACCCCATTAAATACTTACATATAAGCAATATCGGATAAAAATGTGATTTGCAAAATTATCCCTTACCTTAGGTCCGATATGCTTCGTATGTATCTGAACCTCCTGTATAATGATTTAAATAATATCATTGACTTATTATAGAATCATATTCATTGTTATGATATCATACATGGTTCACTTATGTCTTTATATTACCCGTTCTTTTGTAAGTTCCATGTTAAAGCAGCGTTTTGGGTAAAATGGTTTTATTTATCGTACGGGTTTGGACTTGTTGTTCTGGATATTATTATTACTTATATCTTGAATTAATTACTTACAGAATTTAAATCATGATTTATATATCATATATATATTCAGTATATATATATATAATAGATATATAAATGAAATGATATACACCATTCATGGAGACGGTAGGCCGTACGTACGCATGAACGCTATTTTCGTTTCCTTATTGAATTAAATGGAATTAATTAGACGAAATACATATATATATTTACATAAATCCAATATCATTATTGTGTCATATATTTCATGATTAATTATTATATATACTTTATAATCATTCATGAATGGTTAACATGGAGAATGAATCTTATCGCATTGTGGAGACGGTAGTCCGTACATACGCACGAGCGATGATATCATTCCCATGATCATGGAATTGTATTGAAGTGTATGTATAAAATTTCAGAATCAATATCACTTTAAAATAATCATATATAGTAATTAATTTACACCATTATACCCATCCAAGTAAGGTGGTGGTCGAAAACAGATTACACCACGGCGTGGAGACGGTATTCCGTACGTACACACGCGTGGTGATTTCATTTTCCGTAGGATGGATATAAGATGAAATAGGGTTGTTTAATATTTATAATAACATATAATTATAAAATTAATACTGATTTTATTACTTTATAGTCAACTAATGAAGAATAATTATAATAAGAAAGAAACTTGAGAAAATCGGAAGAAGAGATTACCTCTTCTTCGACGCACCTCCTTTAAGCTTCCTCTTAAAGAAGTAGAGTTGGACTTTTGAGAAGACCATAACCTCTAGAATTTTTCTAGGGAAGTGTAGAAGAGAAATGGGTAGGGTTTGGATGAGCTTAAAGGCTCAAAAGGGTGTGAAGAGAAGTCGGAAGGGGTTCCCTTTTTATAAGGGAGGAGAGGGGCACCTTTGGAAATCTTAAAATTATAAATTTATAATAAATGTAAACCCACTTAAAAACCTCCAAAAATGACTCATATTCGAATATTAGATGAGATAGGGTTGTAATATCATCAAAAAATAAAATTTAGACATGTATGGAATTTATTTTAAACATTATCAACTTGATTTATCCTTATTTAATCTATTAAATTTATTTATGGTAATAAGATTCTAAATTTTAAATTTTTATAAATAATTACTTATGTGCTGTGAATTATCCATAATTAGATAATTTATGACATTTTAGACTATATAAATTTAAATTTATAATTTTTAAATATTTTTGTGATTTTTAAACAATTAAATAATATGTTATTTTTATAAAATAACAATAGTGTCAATTTTGACACTATTCATTTATTTGAATTTAAATAAAATCCACACTGAGGATATATTCGAAATAAAATATTAAATAGGTTCATAACATGTCATATTAATCTATAAAATTAGTGGAGAACATTAAATAGTTCATATAATATTTATTTTACTCTTTTTAAAACCATTTATTTCATATTTCTCTTAATAAAATACTTACTACAACATTTTTGTATAATTATTAAATATGCTTATTTGTTGCATAAAAATTAAAAATAAAATACTAGTATGAATATAAATCTTATATCTTTCATAATAATACATTTAGTAGGATTTATCTCCTAAAAAACCCAAATTGTAAAATGTTATATTTATTAAATTATGAAGGTGACGACTTTGACATCATATAAAATAAAATAATATAAGTGTCATAATCACTTTTATAAGACTCAAAAAGGTCATATATTAGGTCATTGGATGATTATGGTGTATATATACACTACCGATAAGTTTTGGTCAGGTTTGTGAGCCCTTTAATATGTATTACTATTTCAATAAAAACAATATTATTGATTTTTTTACTAAATAAATAATTTCTGCATCATTAATGTATAAGCTAATAAGGTATTTAAATAACTCTTAAAAATTACAAATAAATTACTGTGATAAATAAAAACATTTTATATTTCAAATGAGTATTTATAACCGAATTTATATTCTGTTTAACCTTATATTAAAAATAGTTTAATTATTAAAGTTTGAGTGAGATATATTTCACTTTCCTTTAAATAAAATAAACTAAAGGTCTTAATCCCCTCCAAGTGGGTTCTAATGGATTCCATTTCGACCCAAATATGACTTAGGACGAAATATAATCATCCAATTATATTAATACAAGTGTTAGGGTGATTTTATAATATTATATTTACCGTTAATTACCCGATTTACCTTTTACTATGGTAAATAAAATTTACCGTAGTTACTATTCATAATGCCCAAAAATAAAAAGTAGTATATTAATATAATTTGTACCCACTTATTCCAAATATGGAATCCATTTTTTCAAATCCAATACAGATAAGTTGCCAAAATTAAATTAAAATTAATCCCTATTGTTGAAAGAAAACGGTTTTTGTTTAAAAAATGGCAAAAGATTGAATTGATTTAACCTATGAATTCAATGTAAAATCATTTATAATGACATAAATTATATTAAATCCTAAAGATATATTTTATTTATACTTTAAAACCATTCAATATTATAATTTAATCACATAAAGTATTATGATGAAAAAAGTTGTTTTTAATTAAAATATAGCGTGTTTTTACTATTCATTAAAATATGAATGTTATCAGAATAATATGAAAATTTTATCTAAGGTAAAATTTTATATCCTGATTCCAAAGAATAATTTTAATTTGTAAAATTGAACTTATAAACATGTCAAAAACTAGATTTAATGTGGGTGCGCCATCAAAAGGTGGCAAAACTGCATTTTTTGAAAAATACTTATTTTACCCAAAAAATTAATTTTATTAGCATACCATGTTCTAGAAAATTAGGAAAATGAATAATAATGTTATAAAATTCAAAATTTAGTTAATACTATTCATAACGGCTATTTCGTGATAATATTATAACCATATATCGTTGTTTAGTGAAACCCGGTATTGCGTACAACACACGCTATCGAGGAAGGTCGTGATTGTGTGTAATGCAAGCTAGGTCAGGGTTGTGTGTAGTGAAATCTACCTTTGGTGTTGTGTATAACATAATTAAAAACATATTTCATTTATACATTGAATATATATATATATATACACACTCAATGTTGCATAGAATAACTACTATCAAACGAATTTGAAATTGTGTGTAACACGATCCAAGAATAGTGTTGCGTATAATGCAAACTAATACGGTGTTGCGTATAGAACAAGATAATTTTGGTGTAGCGTAAAACACAAGACGTCAACGAAATTAAAATAATATTCTTCATAAAATCTTGGGGTGTTACATGTTATTAATGGAATCCATAATTGTGTTCCACCTGAGGGTTCTACCTATTTGGGATAACAACTTGTAGCCTCATTTTATCAAGTGATATTACAGTCGAAAAGGTGATGCAGGCGTGCATGTATTGACCATGCACATCTGGTGGCCTCAAAGGAGTTCTCGACTTGTCTGTTTCTATGTTTTATTTTCAATAGTGGGTCATAATTTGATCGAATTCCCCATACATGGTAACAAATAGAAATACAGGCTTAGAACCCAAAGTAGTTCAATCCACATGATTAAATTATGGAAAGAAGGTTAGTCCATGTAGTAAGTAGATAGTACAGGATGATCTTCCTAGTAAGAATGCGATTGGAATTGATCCACCTAGTATCTAGGTGAGTAGACCATATAAACACTTGGGGACCTTGTGAATAAGGTTGGACCACTTGGTGATCCTATTAAGGAGTATAATCCATGCATTAACCTCATGTTGAATGTTGAATCACTCATTTAGCTCATGAGGAAGGGAAAACATAGGTTTGACCTATATAGAAATCATATAGGAGAAATGGATCTTCTGAGTAGTCATGCGAGTAAGGTCATATGAACTAATCTACTGATTAATCCCTCATAGAAGAGTTCCAGTAGAATATGTAACTTTGCATGAATTAGTAATTTTGAGAATTACCCTCTGAAGAATAATTCTATTATACTCCACCAAATCACCTCTCTTTTCTCCTCCTCATTCCTTTTAAGACTTAACGGGAAATTTATAGGAAAATATTGAGATGACCATTTTCTAGAAGAGGTAGTTAAGAAATAGGGTGGTGTGTGACTATGTGGTTCTATACATCATCAAGATACATAGTAGATGTGAGATCATGTGGTGTCCATATTCTATAGGTTCTAAAAAATAGAGTAGGAAACCACATGGTTGGTCCATATCATAATTTCATTCTCTCTTAGAATCCATGGGGTTCCTTGGTGCGTTAATAGTTATGGGAATGGCATGTGGTGGGTCCAAATTTGGGCCAAATATGAGGTTTTTGATAATACAGTATGCAGGTGATTATTTGTTCAGTGGTCATTCCCAAATTCACCCCTTGGAATAGAGTTTGAGTGGCATATAAAGGATTTCATTTTAAAGAAATTGATTAAAACCAACATTTATAATTTTATGGTAATCTTGGGTAGTCAAAGGGTCATGGTACCACATATAAAAAAGGTGGAACCCCAGTCATTGTCACTTGTTTCTTTTCAGTTATTTGGATTATTCTAGAGAAAATAGATATCTATGTTCTCTACTTTTCCATTCTTCCTTGTAAATAGATGGAATCTGTAATCTTGTTAAAAGGATTCATACCTCAGTGAAAATACTTCACCATATTTATAGTTTCTTGGATAAATAATCATTCTTGCATGATGATCTTATAGGTTTATAAAGTGGTGTATAATGTAGACATTTGTATGGTCATCACATGTAGTTCTCTTATCAATCGGGCAGTTCTCATGTCACCCTATAGAAAGAATATAGTATGGACAATGTTACAATGCGTAAATTGGTTTTCCATTTTCCTTGAATTTTAACAATTTTCAATTTATCTCTATAGAAAATTACCATTTCCAAAATGATTTTCACTATGTATAGTAACATTAATGTAGACCATTTGTACTATATCATTCCTCAAAATAAATCCATTAAAATTATTCTCATACTAGGAATTTGGGATTCTTCACTATCCAAAAGGATACCTATATATGAATTTGGGCTGGAAGTTAATATCCTAATTCATACTCTCGATAATAATAAACCACTATCATAGATTATATCTTCTTTATGCCATATTTAATAAAACAACACTACTAAAGGCTAACTTGATCCAAAGTCTCGTCAAGCGACTATGTATATCATGAACAACTCTCCACTCACTCGGGAATATTATAATCAGATTCAGTATTATATCTCTCAAGAATATTAATCTATCTTAACAATATTTCTATGAACTCATAACATCTGTGGAGATTAATGTGGGATTTTCTCCTTAGTGTTATCTTATCTGGTGAATATTATTGAGTTTTATGGGTGCATTATATCTAAATAGAGTTTACCGAACAACTATAGGTAGTTAACTTATATGATGCAGTATGGGTTTCCCAATTCATGTTGTACCATCCAAAAAAACTTCTACTATATCTGATTATTTTCTATTTTTTGGGTACCAATACCTTCCACATACTACATAGAAAAAAAGGAATCATCTTATAGGATATCTAGAAACAAATAGGAATCATGATTCTCCAAGAAATGTAGGATTAATTCCTTCACACTTCCAACATCTAGGAGGATGTGGGAAAAACCTCTCACCTATAGAGGGATCTATTATATTAAATATAGATAAGACTACTAAATTATCTTTATCTTTAGTTGATTGTCCCATTTAAGTAATGGGTGGATGCCTTACTCCAACCTAGTGGGCCAAATCCAAGATTCAAACCCTCAAATAGTTTCCCTAGACAAAAAATATATGACAGATGAAGGCTCTTATTGGTTTATTTTTTGGGTTGGTAAATATCATTCTTTTGGATATTCAATTCAACCAAATATGGACCATGATCTTTGGCTAGTAGGGTTTCTTACTGTTTTTTTGAGTGGGTGGTTATTTCCTATTGGGGGTTCTTATTCATGTGATAGGGTCATCACTCTAATGATTGATTCTCTATTATCATGAGTCCATTGAATCAATATAGTGGTATCATTCCTTGATCATATACATCACATGTTGTTCCATTTTCATGAAGGGATGAATAAATATAGGATTATTGGGCCTATCTAGTTCATGTGTGGCTGGAGAGCATAACACTTACAATGCTTTGAGTTCCATAATGTTTTAACAGTTCCTCATTTCATATATCATCCTAAATTGGCCAATATTTTTTATGTTCATCCAATATAATTTATCATTAATTAATTTAGTAACATATTTTTTAATAAGATACATTTCAACCATGTTCCTTACAGAAACACACCCTCGATGATATTTATTTATAAAGGTAACATTAACTTGGATTAACACTCATTTATCATGTCATTTTGGGGTATTGGCATTCTAAATAGATGAACTAGTTATCTATGAGCCATATTTTCCTTATATATTTTCATACTATTTCAGGTTCTTGAAAAAAGAATCTCTATTACCTTCTATTAGAGTCATGAGTGAATGACATCCTATGGTTTTCTTCCAACTATGGTTGAATCTGGTGTGAGAGGATAATAATTCAAAGAGTTTGTTTCTACCCATATGAGCCTCAATAAATTTATCATGGGATTTTTATAAGTCATGGGTGGTGATCTATTCATATGGGGTGATTGAGTGGCATGTTTTTTGGGTTTGAAAATAACTATCTTTTCGAAGTCTTTTCCACAATGTTCCATTTGATTGGATCCTTGAACTAGAGGTTCCCATAATTAATTACCCTAATAATCATCTGGTGTCCTCATCATTAAATTTCCTTCATTTCAAGTAAAGGATAGTGTTAGGTCTAGATAATGGATATTTTATAATATAAATTGTCTTTTTTTGTTACAAAAACAACCACAAGAGAACTGCTAGAAAAATACACCATTGATGAATCAGTCCATGTAACCAACCAAAGAGTGGTAGTTTAGGATTCATTTATGCCTCCTTCACTAGATATTTTAAACTACTTTATATCTTGAGTTTTCTGAATGCAAGATACAATAATTATCCATATGCATTGAAAAAATGTGTCCACTAGCTAAGATGGAAGCTGTGAAATGGGAAAATGTTCGGTAATCCATCAGTGACTCTCACCAAGTGTAGATGATCTACTATACCTAGATTTCCAGGGACCATTATAGTTTTTTTGTATTCATTTATTTTCATCCTTAATAAAAGGGTAGATTATAAGTTATGTATGCTCCTCCCCTTCATTTTACATGTTAATGGAAACACTTTTTATTCTCAATAATTATTTATTATATGAGTTACATCTTATTTTGATTAAAAATTCATAATAATCTTAAACATTTTGAAACAAATACCAAAATAAGTTAATATCATTTTAATATTGATCTTGAAATAAAATCAATCATAGATCCCAAACACATGAGTCAAAATGATTTCATCCTTTGTGTGGATCATATATGGGTATATGTACAAATATCATCCCCGTAGCACAAGAGTTGGTTCATTTGGATTAATGATTTCCTCCCTAGTGTAGATAATGGATGGTTATATGCATAAATACCATCACCATAACACTATATTTTGTCTATTTAGATGAATTATTCAATATTTTATATGACTCAAGAATTAGTATAGACATAACTAACATCACCATAATAATAGAGTTGGACCATTTGGATGAATAGTATCCTCTTGGGAATGGATAATGGATGGGAATAGGAATAACTAGAATTATTGTAACATTAGAGTTGGTCTATTTGGATGAATGATTTTATATGGGGAATAACTCATGGAATGGGTATAGGCATAACTACTTTCATTGTAACACCAGAGTTAGTCCATTTGGATAAAGTATTTGACTCAACATGATGAGGATCACAAAGGGGAAATTTGGAATAGGGATTCCAATGTTAGTGGGTTTAAGAACCCTAAGATTATTTCTTCATGAAATTCATGTAGAACCTATTTAATGAAATTCAAATAAAAAGGAATTGGATTAATTTTCAAAAATTCATAGGAAAAAGAGCCTAATGATTGTAGTGTGACTTCTGCTAGGGTTCATATGATGGATCCTATAATATTTTATTCTTTTACTTAATTTCCCTAAATTTTCCCTAAAAATTATATTAGGAATAATTAGTGGTCAAGTAATTGGATTTTACTTAGGATTCCCTTTATTGGTTTTCAATGTAACAGGTTTTGTGCCTTTTAAAATTTTGAATTCTAAATTTCTCCTGAATCACATGAGGTATATATCTAGCAAATGGTGACTCTACTTTTACCTAGGTTCCCCTTTATGGGTTTTTATCCTAGTGATTTAAATAAATATTTCCTTATATAGTATTAGGTTGTGAAAGTTATACTAATATGATTTATGTTTTAGTTTGTACAAATTTTAATGTTGCTTTAGTTTAAGTTAATATGGTTATAACCAAATATTTCTTTAGTTTAAGGTCATATAGCTTTGACCACATGTGTGGGACTACCCACCAAATAAGAGAAATTTTAAACCTAACTGTAATATGGGGTAAATTTCTAAAATATAATATACCATAAAAGGTTACATCCTATTTGTGGTCATTAATCTTGGACCACTATGATGTACAATTTATGTTTACATGATGGTGTTTAATTTTTGGCGTTGGATGGAGAGATATCAAAATGTTTCCTTCAAAAAATTTCTCAATGAATAAGTGTGTTTAACATTTATGGTATTCAATCCACTTGAATACTTGGATTATGGATTGTGTAAACCATAACTCAAAGATTTTGAATACGGATTAATGATACGAGGAATATATCTAAAGGATAATTGTAGACCATGTTTGAAAGATGGGTTCTACTACTGCGGTGTTAGGGAAGATGGAAATTAGGTAATCCTCCACGTTAAGATAAATATGAATCTATTTTATAAACAATATTTTAGGGTTGTTATTATTTACATCCACTAAATGAGAATTTGAAAATCTACAAGGGAAGAAATACCTAAAACATGGCTATTATTTTATCCACAAAATAAAGTAAGAGAAGGTGTCCAAGATCATGTGGATCACATAACCTTCCTAAAGACATATGATCACATGACCATCAAAAGGTCATGGGAATGGTACATTTTTAGTTCCATACCTTTGGGATATCACACTAATCCATTTGAAAATACCATTTGTTCTTGTGAAGGTTTCTAAGACATTATTTTATCATGTGAAAGATTACAAATTATTTCTTTCATGTCATAAGAATTTTTATCTAGTAGGCTCCTAACAAACCATACAAAACTAATTATAAAATAAAGGGAGAAAATTCAAAATGTGTAAGCCTTTCCTAGTCATTTATATTCTTTTGATGTTCCCATGTAGTTTGTAAGACACCGTGAAATCCCTAGAAACATGTCCACCTTACCATTAAAGAACTCATTAACATGTCACCTTCATCATGCAAAGGGTTTTGAACATATCTATTGGATTTTATACTTCCCCATTGTCTCTATATAAACACAAAATGTATTTCCATGACAATGCTCTCACATCACCATAAGACCATTTATTGGTAACACAATGAATCAAAGACACCAAGAGCGATTGTGCTTTCACAACACTCACACAAAATCGCAAGATCTCTAACCTGTGTAGAATACATAAAGAAATAAATGGGGTGAAATTGGAAGATTATTATGAAGTGAAGATATGATGATCATCCCATGAAAGGGGTTATATGCCCTGAGTGATCACTATTGATATTATGGAGGCCCCCATTAACATGTCAGCATGATCCTGTAGAATCCTTCTAGACAGGAATCCTAATATCATGATTTCCCCTAGAAATTCACCTTTGTCTCATTGAAGACCCTGAATAAGCGACGTTTAGAAATGTGAAATCATTTCCATGGGTATGTTGATCTCACAAAGGCCCCTAGACATGAGGGCATGACCTTTTGTAAACTCCTTAAAATATCAACATAGTCGAGAAAATTATATTTTATTATCCTAGGTCTAATAAAAATGGAAAGGGTGGAACATACATACAGTCACTTAAAAACATATGACACCCCCCCCCCCCCGAATGACCCATGGTAGGATCATGCAAAGAGCGTAACACCAAATAACTCAATCTAATCCATCCCAAATATATGAGATATGTGAAAAACAAGGTGATATATAATAGTGGTTCAATTCCTATAAATACCCCCCCCCCAATCAAGGGGACCAAAAAACACACACAACGCATCCACGATTGACCGCACATGAGAGTGAAGGAGAGGATATCTCAGAGAAGACAATCACACGATTGTAAAGTTTTTACACCAAGTAAAAACCAAGTAATAACCTAAGGAATCTTGAGGCACAAATAGACACTTTGTGTGATCACTTGAGATCATGTGAAATAATTCCATAATGACAGCCAAATTATGTGAAGGATATCCCGTATATTGGATGGGTCACTCGAAAACTAAATAATAAGATAATGTTGGATAAACCTAAGGCACATATGCATAAAAGGCTATAAAAAGACTAATGAATGGGATAATTATGAAAAGAACATACACATTTTTCCTTATATACTTCACATGACTCATCCAGATCATGCAATAGCACAGTGACATGCCTCTAAAATCATGTGATTCTCCCTTGAAAAACTATTTGGATCATGTTATATCCCTTAGAAAAGTCAAGAAATTCACATGATTACCTCTTATAATTCCACCCAAGTCTTTTGAATCCCTAGGGTATTGTCATAAAAAATCATATGATGTCCTCTAAACATGTCACCCAAGTTACATGGAGAAACCAGGATAAGTCATCTTGGATCATGTGATGTCCTCCGAACAATTCAGTCAGGTCATGTGACACACACTAAGACTTGTCAACCTAGATCATGTGATTTCCTCTAGACAAGTCATCTAGTTCATGTGGAAAACACTGAGACATATGAATTAGATCATGAAATTTCCTCTAGAAAATTCATCCAATTCATGTAGAACCCTCTGGACATGTCATCCGGGATCTCGTGATGTCCTCTGGACAAACCAGCCTGATCATGTGACGCCCTCTAGATGTTTCAACCATGATCATGTGATGGTCTCTATACATGTCGTTTAGATTATGTGATGTCCTTAGTACAAGTAAATTGGATCATTTTACTATCCTTGTATGTGTTCTATTTTCCACTAGAACATGTCCATGCATCCTCAAACATGTCAGACAGACAATCAAGACATGTCAAGTACACAATATGATCATGTCAAACACACATACCGAGACATGATATCCTTGTCCACTGGATATATAAGGTAATCCTCAGTGTGTAATACCCAATCCAACTTAACTATGAGAACTCTAGTTATAAACATAACCAGGATACCTAGGACACCTTTATAAGGCTCAAGCTCAAATGGGCATCCACCTCAGTGTGATCCCCACCATGTCTCTGACATTCCATTCATTATGACCCAATCTCTCCCATAAGCTGATCATCCTACCTCATCCACTAGTGGATTCAAAAATCCATTAAACTATGATGAATTTTATTCCTTCTATAACTAGGATATATTGGTCACCTTGTTAAGGCTTGATCCCCATATTAAACATCCAAAGGGTTTTCCGAGCACATAAGTCCCACATCCATATGCTTCAAGACTGATTACTTATTATCCCTTATTTCTCACAAAGATCATGGATCACATGGGATTAGGGATTCATAATGATCAAATCATTAGCATCATGAATCACCACCCAAAATGGAAATATCAGTGTGTAAGCTTCAATTAGTGGCATGATATGAATACCCCCATATAATGGCATCCACCTCAGGGAAATTCCCAAGGTAAAGACTTGACTATAATGACTCTAATTCATAATATAACCAAGATACGTAGGATGCCTCCTTAAATATCGATCTAAAACATAAATTCCTAATCTCCCTCATATATTTCATTTTCACGTGAATTTAAACTATGCGAGTTTAATGAGCTACATGGGTTTTGATTCCTGTTATAAATACGATATGTAGGATACCTCAAAAAGGTTTAATCCCATCCTCAAAATATTAATTGCCTCCTTGAATGAAAATAAACTCTAGTGTGTCTAGTTATATGGATTAAAAATATAATAATCTAACCATTAATGGTAAATGGATGAATATATTCATATACATAAAAATGGACTCATTCATAGGCCCTCTTTCACACATGGAAGGATTTGGTACCTGATTGTTTTGTTAGGGTAACTGGTCCCACATCAAGATTAGGAAGAGATTCTCAAACATATCTTAAATCTATAAGAGAGTATTGGAGTAGGAAAATATTCCCCCTAAAAGGGTGTGATGAGCCAAACATCCCATCCTCTCGACCAATATGAGTTCCTAAGTTCCATTGGGTCTGAAACCCCAATTGACTACCTACCTTTTGAAATAAGGTCTCTACCTATTTATGGATGTGGGAACCGTTGGGATTTTCTATGGAAAATAAAAATGAATGGTGAAACCAATGTGAATAATTTTAGACCCCCCCCCCCCATAATCAAATTATTGGACCATTTAATTCTCAAAACCTGGGAAATCACTAACAAATACATGTATCTTTTACTAATGAAACAAAAATGGTGAACCTGACATGAAATCATCTAAATAAAGAATCTAAATAACAAAATAAAAATGATAGACTACACAGTACTCATAGAACCATTTTTTTCTTTCCACGTGGGTGATTACCATCGACATGTATCCTTTTCTAATGAAACAAAAATGGGGAACCTAGCATGAGTCTCTCAAATAGAAAAATTATTAGTGTACCATGAGTTAGGAAATGTTTTCAAATCCAATGAAAAAATTAGTGGGGAACCTAACATGAATATTTAAAATGATGAAGATGGTTTTTTGATCCTCAGTATTTTGGTTTCTCTTGAAATAATTCCATCCTAATGGTGAAATTTTCATGTAAGAAAAGTGGTCAGACCATGAATAAGAAAGGGAAATTATGTTACTCATTCATGTTTGATTGAGAACATATCATGCCTATGATGATGCAATGATAGGTGAACATATTCATAGTTATATTAATGATTTTAAGTACCACTCCCACAAACAACACCCTAACCTGAGATATTGTCTTCATCCAGTGACCATTATGAAAAAATCAACTATGACCACAACCCATGTAGGTCTTAGAATGACCGCACCCACCTAACACCTTCAGAGTCAGGTGTAGAATGAAATAATCTGGGAATACCATCTACATGGTGTGATCCGGACCCTTGAGTCTGCCTGTGAGGGTCTCCAAACACTGAAACTGATGAGTCCTCATTATCCAAAGAAATTTATAGCAAAGCTAGTGGTGATCATTTCCACCGCCAACCACTTCGGAATTATATCCCTAGATTGAGACAATAACCACCTTCCATATCTGATGAAGGTGGATAAAGGAGTCAACTATAGCTCCCTTCTGGTTTAGGATCCACAAAGTAGGGCTCTTATCAATCTTCGTCACCAGCTCCATCCCATTGGTACCTTCCAGTCACCTGCTGAGGGTACCACCCGACACATTACCACCTCTGATACCCATGAATGGGAAACAAGGAAGACACATCAGGTGGGAAAATATCTGGATAACCACGAGTGGGATCATATCCCTACTCTTACTCAAAAATTCCTCTAGAATATTCTAGAGGTTTCCAGAAATCAAGCTCGTAACCCTGATCACTCAGAAAATGTCTATGGGAAAATTCATGAAGCAAGCATGGGGGAGGTGCATATACCTACCCTCATGCATGAAGTCTATAGGCATATTCAAACGGAATAAGGAGGGGGTAAATGGGCTCATATCCCTAGTTCAATTGAATACATATTCAATTATATATTATAGATAGAAAATGTACATTCTTATATCCTTGTGCACACTTATATAAAGTGCCACTACATTCTAGAAATTATTTAAGAACTCCAATAGAATATTCTGAAACTGGTATAGATTAAAGGATATGCACATATTCCTATCCATATATCTACGTTAGCACACCACTTTTATCAATGTGAATAAGTGGTTTCTCTATAGAAAGCTCACTTGGTTACTCCCATCCATGAGGATTATCAACATATTTTGGTAAAGGATGACGCACTGGATTGGGATCATATTCCCATTCCAACTGGGGATCACCAAGTGAGAGAGAAACATGTCTTGAGAAAGGGGAGAATTAAAATAAAAAAGGGAAGTTTAATATTCTAAATGCCTGGGATTGGGTTCATAAGCCCATTTTGGTCGGGTCTCACTAAGTGAGAGTGGTACATGGCTTGGGAAAAGCTCAAATTCTTGTCAAAAATACCAACAAAATACTCCAAATGATCAGTATCAAACTCATATATCCATTATGAATGAGGTCCACTAGGTGAGAGTGGAAAATGACTCAAGATAGGCTCATATTCTTATCAATGAAGCTACTTTTCATATTCCAATAGCTCACAGAAGTTAGGCGAATATCCCTATTTACACCGATAAAAGATTTTACTAGCATCCTTCAGAGGCTATACAGAAGGAGGCTCATATCCCTTCTTCCATTCCATAAGTTCATCGGCATATTATAGTGGGGAATTCATATTTAGACAGGGATCATATTCTCATTCTAACTGGGTCTTAAAAGTGAGAGTGTCACATGCCTCGAGACAGGCTAATATACCTATCTCAAAGGACTAGCAGAACACTGAAAAGGCTTAGGATCAGGAACATATCGTCGTTCTAACCGAGGCCCCCTAGGTGAGAGTGGAACATACCTCTGGAAAGGCTCATGTTCCTATCATATAATCTCATTATCATACTCCAGAAGATTCTTAGCAGTAGTTTTATACTCCTGAAATACCATACGGTTATCAATATATTCTAGTAGCTATCATATAGCAGGCTAATATCCCAACATAATACCAAAAGGAAGGTCATAATATTCCAGCCAAAATGAAGATCGGGGATCATATTCTTAATATACTAAATTTTAGTGTTATTGAGGTTATTAGAGACACATTATCAACACCCCAATGGTTGTTTGAATCTTCTACCAAAGCAAAAAGTGGTCATTACCATGATATTCCTCCTCATAGTAATGTTGAGATAGATTATAGAGATGCTACTCATAATGTCTTCCATGGTAAAACTCTCCACTATGATATCTCCCAAAGAAAAGGAAATCCTCTCCTTTACTAGAGATATCAAGATTTAGAGGTTCTCAAAACTCATACACATTTATATAGAGAGGTTCTCAAAACATCAAGGTCAACTGTATATAGTTTCCCATCAACTTCCAGTGACACTCCACTTTGGGTAGCAGGAAACCCCAAGAAAAGTATTATGTGCTTTGACTAGATGCAGGTGTGTAATTTCGATGAAGAGGAGGATAAAATTGATATTTGGAGAGAGTTATATAGAGACAATCTCCCAACCATGTTCTGGACCCATTCTAATTTTGATTATGAGATCTCATATGATATATAGAATGAGTGTATGCCTTATCTATGCCAAAATATATGGGGAACTCATCAGTGGATAAAGGATAAACACCTATTATATCCAGGATATGAGGTTCACCATAAAACCATCAAGATACTCTATTGTGTGCTAGACTTAGATAATACCATCATGGAACATGAATCAAAAGTATAAAATCACAGAGAAAATATACAACACCCTTTCCAAAATTACATCACAACTCTTAAGAAACTGATCTTTGAAGCCTCTTCATGTATTCATACTTGATTATGGGGAAAGTGTGGAGTGTTACATGTCACTGCACCCATATAATAGTAGATCCCCACAAATACGGTGTCTTGAAATGTCGTATCCTCAAGAAAAATTAGTGGACCGGGTAATGGACAATCTATTTGGTCACAACAATTGAATTCCCCCACTTCAATGGTTCCAAGACTTCACAAACAGACGGATAGGACACCAAATAGAACTTTAAACTCGGCCCATTGAAGCAAAAATAACACATTTAAAACCCAGAAGTTAAAGTTATGGTTAACCTGAAAGATTCCCATGAAGAATGACTCCCATCATGGGTTGTCAATGTACCCATATCATACACAACCAAAATTGAACCAGATAGAATGAATCAGGGTAGCATCTTCTATAGCAGCCATCTAGGTGAGAACCCAACCCACTGGTCTATGGGAGTATCTACCACTTCCTTCACACCTCGGATCACAAATTCTCAAGAGAATTCAGGACATACTAGTAGAAGAAGTAACAAACAAACCTCAACCCACTGGGATGGGGGCATTTATATCTCAATATCTATCATCAGGTTCATCATCCATTAATAGGGTACTGAGGATAACAATTATAGTTCTAGCTTAACTCCATTACACTGGTCTTGGGGTATTTATATCTTAATGTCCATCCTAGGAATCATCAAATCCTGGACTAAAATTGTTGAATACTCAAAAATAGGATCAACTAATTCCAATTATTGACTTGAATAATCCCCAGACAGCAGGGCTAGGAGAATTTTTATCATCGTCATCACCCTAGATTGGGTGGAAAATATCAATGTTCGACATCCCATATATTCCTCCCAACACAAGATGAACCTCATTATTTAGGTACTGTTTGTAAAACACAATGGGAAACTCCATCAAGGTAACCATTCATAGACTAAGAAGTCTCCAAACCCCACACATCACCCAAAAGAACCAATATTCCTATTATGGAGGAGTAGTTGGAATAGTATGAGGATGAAATAAAAAATCTCAAAAAACTCAATAAGGATATACTCAGGGACAACATTACCACTGTGTATCATCTTTAGGAAGAGGAAAATATTACTCCTCTCATATATTAAAAAATATCATATCTTCCTACAAGAGCAGCATATGAGTGTCAAAATGGATCCAGATCCAGAAATATATTCTACATAAATGAGGAAGTAGAAAATTATCATTAATTCCCTATATTATAGTGATAGCCTCTCTCTCTCTCTCTCTAGGGTGATCGTTTAGTCTTCTCATGGGTCAGGAATCAATGGGAGATGAAAGTGAGCCCACATCAACCATCCTCTCCCACTAGTTATTGATGAAATTTGGTTCAGATAGTAGTACCCCCAGAACATCTCAATGACATAGAGTCCCTTCCTACTCAAATAGAATCCATGTAAGGGTGACACAAACCAGTGTATCCTAAGAGAAGGAAATACCTCGAATGAGTGGATGAAACATTTCTCCCACCCTATTTTTGAAATCCTAAATTTTCCACCATTGACTACATGGGATACCTAGAACAGAATATCAAACACTTAGTATCCTGATGTAGTATAATAATGGGCCCTTGAGATCAATAAGAGGCGACCAAGTAGAAGGGTTTTGTAAAAACTCTAACAGGACCAGTCTTTTTTCGGTATAACAATCTCCTTGTAGGATTCGTTAGAGGATGGGAAGACCTTCATCGTCAATTTCTTTGCTAGTTCATCTCCATGATAAGGAAATAACCATTATCAAGATACCTAACTACAAGTCATGAAAAGATGATAGAATTTCTTAATTCATATCTATATGTAAAGTTTTATACTATTCACTTAGCATTCCTCTCTCATAGGAGAAATTGCTAGAGCTCTATATCAAAAATATCTGGGATAAGATGCAGACACATAGGATCCTGATAAAATATCCTAGTGGATTTTGTGAGTTTGTAGAAATGGAACAACATTTGTAAGATTCCATTCATTGGACCCAATCTAAGTCTCGAGTCATTCCCTTAGCTTAGGGGAAAAGGCTTTGTAAGTTAGAAACATCCATTGTAACCATCAAACCAGTAGTTGTTCCCATTGAAGCACCTAGTAAGGTCTCTAACTTCCTAATTCCTGTTATCGAGTTGTAGTAACCACAAAACTACCCTAATCTCAAAGAAAATGAGATCATGGTCACTCAGTATTTGAGGAATGGGTGAATAAAGAATACTCCTTCTAAAATGAAAAAGTTCCTAGTTATTTCATTATAGCCATAGACAATAACCTGCTCAAGATGCCACTACCCAGGAATCCCAATTATGTCAACCTCACCGACCATCCGGACTACTTCCCATTCCATAGAAGGCTGAGTCACAACATTTAGAATTGCTTAATCTTAAAATAAATAATAAAATGCATGGTAAATTCTATACATTTGATGTTAGATAACTCCCTGACATAGGTGACTAATATAACCATTACCCAATAAAAATAAGAATCTCATTGGGAAAACAATTCATCCATGCATAGACAGAAGTTCAACAACTGGATGACTCAAAAGACAGTTGAACGAACTCATGCCACCCTAAGAGAATAGCTTCAAAAACATATAATAGTTATATCCACTAGGGAGGTTACATCAAATATTCCCCTCAAAAGTGGACTTAGTTATAGGATGAAGAAAAATACATAATTTAAATAGTTATATTTAGCTTCTATGCAAACTCTAACTCTTGCAGATTTCATCCTTGTAGTATCTGAACCATAGGTAAAACCCCACTAAACAGAACAATCATCTAAAGAAGATCATATTTGGAATTTTCAACATTATACATTTGGAATACCCTTTATCTGATTATGAATATGCCTCTGAGTATGAGTTTCATGTAGCTGATTAGAGAACAAGGAGATACATGCACTGAAATTGAGGATTCAAGGGACAACATAGGTGTGGTCAAACCCAATATTTTAGTCATATCTCTTTAGAGAAAATATATGTAGATGAGGCCCTTGGTAAAGAACTTCTTAAATCCCAATAGAGACATGGAGGTGTCCCAGAACCCTCTAGTGGTCCTCCATACCCAATTATCATTCATGATTGCTTAGTTGGGGTGAAATTGTCTAATCATCCCAGACAACGGGGAAGGCTGACATGACCTATGACACTAGATATAGATTCTCTCTCAACCTCTAAAAATGAACTAGGATTGTCTACCACAGATTATCAAGCTCTTGAGTTTCTTAATAAGGAGAAAATGCACCTTGGGAAGTGCCAACCTCTAGAACAAAAGTTTGACATTCTGAAATAGCTGGTGGTTTCCCCATCCAAGCTCTCAATCCTGGATGCAATCCTTCTTCCAATATAACTCAGGGATGCACTTGTTTAAGCCCTTCAGAGAACATAAGATTTTGAGACATAATTCAATGTAGTTGTGTTTTATCGAGTGGAGACCCTGTTATTATAATTCCATGTTGACATCCCATTCACAGAGTTGGATCAGGAAGAGGTCATCCAGGGACACATCAGAACCCTATATGTTTCTAAAAGATTTGATAATGTCAACATCTAAAGGGCTATGATTGATAATGGTTCTTGGATCAACCTCATCCTGATTCATACCCTTTGATGTTTTGGATATATTGAGAGACATATGTCACCCACAAATATGACCATTCAAGGGTATGATAAGTTTGAGAAAATACCTCTTTAGAAGATCAAGCATAAATCTAAGTTTGGGGATATCACTTCTAATGTTGATTTTATGGTTATCCAGTAGGACACCACATACAATGTCCTGCTCAGAAGTCCCTATCTCTACAACCACATGGTGGTACCTTCAATATTCCATAATTGTTTGAAATACCCCATTGATGGAGGGGTCGACATACTAGATGGTGATAGTTCCCCCTTCAAGACTTAAAAATCCACATATAAAAAAGAATGATTCTTCAAAAAGGAAGGAAAACACCAAATTATGGATGGAAATATATAGGTTTCATCCACCAATGGATTGGGGACCGCCCCTAAAAATCCATGAAGTATGCTTGAAAATGATTATGTGCTTCCGATAAGTCTGATTGAGGAAAAAGATCTGATCACAGATTTCTAATCCCCTGCCTTCCCCAGTGACAATGTAATAGAAAAAAATCTCTGGAATCTCTATGTAATGACTCTGGAAGTAGGGGATGATAATTTATCTTCTCATATCCTCTCTCACCCCGACAATGATAGAGATTCCCTTAGATTTCAAACTTCATCTAAAAATTCCTCCACAGACTCAACAGTGGAAGAAGAAGAGGATGAACACTGGAAAACCCCTCTCACATTTGAGGAAGGGGTCTCAACCACCATTAATGTTCTTAGGTAAGTAAATTTGATAATTGAAGAAGACCTACATCCCAGACTAATTAGTTCCTCCATGCCTCTTAAGGATAAAGAGATGTACATTACATTTCTAAATAAGCATCGATATGTGTTTTCTGGTAATTATTCATAAATTACAAAACAAAATCTAGATGTGGATATGAAAAATCATAGCTTACCAGATGAACATCGAGGTTTAAAGAAATCATCTAGGAGGATGCACCCCTCTCATTCCACTAATATAGGGGTGGAAATTGAAAAATTGATCAAATAAACCTTTTTCTAACAATTTAAATTCCCAATATGGCTTGTCAACATCCCTGTTAAGAAAAAAATGGGTAGACTAGGGTCTGTATCTATTTCAAAGACCTTAATAGACACTTCCCAATAGATGACTTCCCATTTCCAACCACAAATCTCTTGATCAACATAACTTATGGCTTCCAATCCCTTTAATTTAGGGATGAGTACTCAGGGTAAAATGAGATTTAAATGGCCCCTAAATATGAGGAATCCACCACCTTTAGAACAACCCAGGGGATCTTTTTCTATCATGCCATTCCCTTTGGGTTAAAGAACATTGTCACTACTTATAAATGTTCAATGAATCATATATCTAAACCCTTCCTGGGATGAATAGTTTAATGTTACATCAATGAAACTCCTAAGACATGGGAGATGTATTTTTATAATTTCTCCTGAAGTCCTATCAGAAATATATTTAAAACCCTAAAACTCAATCAAGTTGGATTAGGGATTTTATTTTTGTCTTAGGAAAAAATAAATTTTCCCCTAATCGTTATCCCTATACAAAGGCTTCATAAATAATTAGAAAGATTATCAAGTCCTCATCATTGGCTTGGAACTAGACCTAAAGCTGTAAATAGACTGCCTGAACATCAAAGGGGATTAAGAACTAGTGATAATGATGTTCTTTAATGAATATTCCATAAAAATGATTAATTATCCCCTATAATTGGATGCATTAGAGGAATAATGATAGAGTTCCCTTTTGGTCACACATTGTATCATGTTTCCTAATCACATAATGCTTGTGTTGATGCATTATCTAATGAAACCATAGTCTTGGATGACTCTAATCGAAAGGAAACAATATTCTACATCATTCACCGAATGATGGTTTCATCAATCATCTTCTATGATATGGAAGAAATAAATTAGGTTAACACTTCCCCATATCATGATGAATCAATATCCAACTCTAGATTGATAGAGCCCATAATTGACTATCTCCAAAATGGGAATCTTCAGAAAGAACGAGATAGAAGTGAATAGATTCAACATCAAGAAGATAACTTTACCCTATGGGATGGTCTAAATGAGAAAACTTCCCACTTCAATAGAGGATTAGATAGAATCCACCTCAGATGTGTAGAAGATAGATAAATTGATGTCATAAATGAAGAAGTCCATGCAGGCTCTTACAGTACTAATCAGTCTAGGACCAGTCTCTCCAACCAAATTAGGAGGTTGGGTTATTACTAGAAAACCATGATACCGGACTATGTTGAATTCACTAGAAAATGTCATGTGTTTCAAATTCATTAAAACGTCATCTATCAACCCCTATAATTTCTACATACATCTAAATATTCTTGGTCATTTGTTGTATGGGGAATGGAGGTTATGGGGACATATCCCCTAGCCACAACCAAGTAGTTCAAGTACATCCTTACTATTATTGAATTCTTTTCCAAGTGAGTTGAGAATATACCCCTCAAGTAATTCTGGATGAAGAATATTATCAACTTCATGAAGTACCATATCATCACTAGGTTCAGGGCCCCTCACATGATATTGATGGAAAACGACAATAACTTCTATTCTACATAGTTAAAGAAATTTTACCAAGAGTTCAACATCAAGTCCAATCACTCATCCCACTATCATGCAACAAAAAATGGATAGATAGAGGCCTCTAATAAGACTCTGTCAAATATAATACAAAATAGAGTGTACAAGGACAGTATGTCCTGGAAAAAACCCTCCATTATTTATATTCCTACCATACAACCATGTATATTACTCTAAAATAAACTCCATATTCATTGGTGTGAAAAAATGACAAAGTATTACCCATAAAAGTCTAGTTTCCCCCATTTTAAATTTCTATGTGAAAAAAAATCTCAGATGATGAGTGATCTCTAAATTGTTTGGATAAATTAGAATTTCTTGATGACAATAGGTTGTGCACATTGCACAACCTTGAATTCCATTAGAATAAAATTGTAGGGGACTTTAATAAAAATGTCTTCCTCCATTCATTCCTTCAAGTAGAATTAGTATTGTCTCTAAGGACACCAATGATACCAGGAAATAATCCTCCAAATTTGGAACCCAAATGGGAAGGACCTTATATCATAAATAAGTTATATCATAACAGAGATTATTCACTATCCATAATGGATGGGGAATGAGTCACTCCCCCACCAATGAAAGGTTTATCAAGAAATACTTTGCATAGCTACCATGAAGCATCTCTCATCCTGACCACATGATGTTAAACTATACATAATATTTTCTTAACTTCATAAAATTAAGTTGTACGAAAGATTTTATAACCACATGACATTAAACTATATGGAACATGTCATGAATGCAAGATGTTAAAATGCATGGTAGATGTCCTTACCACATGAAGTTAAATTGTACATAAGTTTTCCTCACTGCATGACATTAAACTGCATGGGAAGCATTGTCTCACCAATAATTCGCCTCACATGAGCTAGATCTATGTGAAAGAAAAATCAAATGCCATTGTTCATATGTAAGAGTCTAATCCAAATAGGAAATGTCTTTATCCAAGAACTATGTGTGGCTTGATTCCTACTATCATATGATACATAGTGATGCTCATACCTCCATTAATAGGCCTAACCACAATATTCACTTCCTTCCACATTAGGTGACCCTTGTCCTATTGCATGGAATAAGTCCTCACTGCATGATGTAAAACTGCATGGATCCCCAACATTTACCTACTTTCATGACGATTCAATTTTATCCTTATTGTCTGATGTTGAACTACATTGATTATTCACTCTCTGTGAGATACTAAACAACACGGTTTTCTTTAACTTCATATGACCTGATTCTCATCCCAATGAGATATATAGGGAAACCTAGATCATATATCTTCATATGGCCACCGCATGATACCAATTTCCCCCTACCCTTTCTCTAATTACCTTCATATCATGAGAGGATAATCTTTCCTATTCCATTTTTCTCACACTGGGCATAGATAATTTGATATTATGAATTTTGGTAGGGCCTTCCCTGCATAGACAAGATATATCATCTCTTGATAGGGTTAGCATGGTCCTGGATGAATGAACATAAAAGGAACACCATGATTCCTAGCCCCATGACATCAAAATTCATGGTCTATGTCTCATATATGACATAAAATTTCACATTACTATGGAACTTTCCAGAGAGGATCACTACCCTTGGTGATGGAATTCTACCACACCTCCATTAAAGAAAAATGTGTGGATTGATTACTATCATTATAGGATATATATTGATGCATGTATATTAAATCATGGTCCTATATACAATATTCAAAAAGAAAAATTAACCCCTCAGTGTATGGGTCAGACCTACATAGAGAGTATCCCATTTAGGAAAAACAAGTGGATTGATTCCTGACATTACAGGATACACTATAACGACTAGATATTCAATCCTAGGCCCAACTATAATAATCAATGGTAACATTTCCCCCTATACATATAGATTAATCCTATGTATAGAGTTTCCCATTAAATAACTATGTGTGGTTTGATTCCTTCCGTTGCAGGATACACAATGACACCTAGATCTTTGGTCTTGGTCCCAGCTACAATATTTTCTTTTCATGTAGGGAAAATCACATCCTTTTCACATGATATTAAACTAATTATTTCTCAAGAACTATGTGTTCCTTGATTCCTGACATTATAGGATATGTAGTGACATCGGGATCTTTAATCATAGGCCCATTTACAACAATCAATAGGAACAATGTACCCCTCTGCATATATTTCATACTTTCATAGAGAGTTTCCTATTCAATGAATATGTGTGGATTTATTCCTTCCATCACGGCATATGTAGTGACAACTAGATCTTGATTCTTGATTCCTATCATAACAAGATATGTAGTGACTCCTAGATCTCTCATCCTGGGTTCATACACAACAAATAAAATGATAGAAATTCACCCCTAACTATATATGGGCTATACCTATACATAAAATTTCATAGCCTCGTGAAACTAAACTAAAAAAACATATATCTGTTTTCAAAGAGATCAGAGTCATACAATATCATTTCACCTACACATGAGTAAGACCTACATAGAGCTTGCTTGCACATGTGATAAATGTTTTCAAGGTGGTATCCAATATATATATATATATATATACCAATAATCATGTTCATGGATTTAATATGATCCCTACATCTAAATTCCCCTGGTCTATTTAAATTTCCCTCAATGACATCTTGCATAATTTTTTACATCGGTTGCAACTTCCTTACCACATTGTGTTAAACTGAAATGAAAATGTCATGGTTTCATGAAATTAAAACTGTAAAAAAAAAATATCCTATCTACATCACATTAAAATGTACATTCCATCACCCATTATCACTATTCCATATCAAAGGAACATAAAAGCTTTATCTCATTCAACCTGAGCACATGGTTCTTCTTATATCCTTTAATCCCCTTGGACCATAAGTCACACTTCTTGTCTTGAGCACCTTGGGTTACCGAAAACATTTCATATACCCTGGAAAAAAATGATATCTCTCTGTTTGACCTTTCTATAGATTCATAATGTCTTAGAACTACCAACTTGAGACATCTTGGCCCCATATGAAGGGTTTTTTATCCTTGTGATCCTAACATCACCATGGAAGAAGTCATAACCTTAGGGTGTTCTGGTCCATCCCCAGTATGATTTCCCAATATCATTACTCATAATTTAAGAAACTCAAGCCATGATTTACAAAATTTTCCTCTCCCAATCAGATGGATTTTGGATTAATCTTGGCCTTGGGTATCCTAATTAGAATCTTGTGTAACATTCCACTCATACTAGGTCCATGTGTCTCATGACCTTAAACCTCCTACACTTTGGTCAAAGATGTATGACCTTAAACTCTATAATTTGATGGTCCAAATTAAAATAACTTAAAATACTAGTGAAAGAGACACAAAACTTGTTAGGTTAATAACCCAGAAAGAGCATCCTGAGATAAATTCAAGTCCTCACACTCGAAACTCTTTATTTACTGAGTTTAGGGAAAAAATTGGGCATAAATAAATAAGTAATAAAGCTCATGGGGCATAATTTGTAGCCCTATTAAAAGATGATCCATTATTGTTGGACCCCCTAGTCCAGTAAAAAGTTAGATTAATGGTTTTTCACATCTCCTTGCTACGATAACGTATTCACTAGGCGATGACACAACTTTTAGGGTGATCAAAACCTTATTTAATATTACACTTTTCATAAACCACATTCATGTATTTGAAGTATAATATGACATAAATAGTTCCTTGGGTTGATATCATTCTCTTAGAACCCCATAGACCTTGGGATTCTTTTCTGTTGGATATTCCTCATAGAAAACTTATAATAGGGACAGGCTCTTACAAATATATCATCGGGTCCCAAGAAGGCCCCCATAAATTCAAGATTTATTGTCCTGACTGTATGGAACATTAGATTCTCACACGATTACTAATGGTTGACCTATACCCACTAGTTCCCACCATCAGTTAACTCGTATATTCTTGGACCATGATTTATAATCCCTGTAACTTAACTATTCATGCATATTCAATATTCTCAAAATTATGTTTCCATGTAATATACCCTTTCTAAAAGCAGGTATGCAACACTCTATTCTTGAACCTCTTGATGACCCATTCCATGTGACTTGAAACCACAGAGAATTGGGATCGAGATTCCTAACTTAAAATCTAAACGCCCCCAAGGTTCCAAAACACTACCTAGATAGTCCTTTTCAACATAACCCACTTAATTGACTAGATATTTGAGACTTTATAAATCTTTCATGTCCCTTAGATAAGAGTGGGGATAAGATCTACTTGACCATGCATGTAATACCTATGGACTCATTAATAAGGTCTTTGACATACAAAATAGAGGCATATCCTCTTTATAGGAAAGGAACTTCAATTCTCATGGGCCCTGAAATCACTACTACACAACCCAACACCTGAGGATGTTTTGATCCATTCCTAGAATGATTGTCTCATACTATCCAAATAAATTCAAACTCTTAGGCATATGATTTACACAACCCATATTCCAATTGTTCAGGTATACTTAGATTCCCTAATATTATTCCCTCAACCAATATTACCCTCGTACACCTTCGATGAACCTTTGAAAATAGAGGGGAGACCTCTATTTAGCATTGGTAAAGACACATATGGGATTTGGCCTACCAACCAGAGGTGTAACCTCCTGGTATTAAAGGAAATCCAATACTTATGATCCCTAGAAGAACCACAATAAAACTTGGAACCTTAGGGTGTTTTGGGTTATCCCTTTCATGTCTTCCCCATATTTCACATTTATCAGTCAATCCTAAAAGAAAGAATTTAAACTACATGGTATATCAAGGTCTGATTCAGAAGACCCTAAACTATAGAAATAGAATATTTGAGCTAAAATACTATAAAACTAGAGATATAAAAGGTCCAATATAAAAGACCCTAAACTATATAAATAGAAGGTCTGAGCTAAAATTCACTAAACTACATGAATAGAAGGTTTGAGCTAAAAGGCCTTAAACTACATCAATAGAATTTCCAAGATAAAATATCTTAATCTACAACATGACAATGATTTAGTTTTCAATAACGAAAAAAGGAAGAAAACTTGTCCATTCAAAAACCCACAGAGGGAAACCTAATAGAAATTCAAGTCCATTCCCACAAAGTATTCCTCTATCTGATGATTATGAAAAATTTATGGAAATATGAATAAAAATATGAAAAACATGTAAGTCCCATCATAAATCCTTGGAAAAAATCAAGTTATTCTCGCTAATTCCACTAACTTCAACCAAATATAGATTATTCTCCCTTTAGGACACATATTCTACCCAAATTATCCTTTTTTGAATTGGGTAATCTCATGATTTCTGGAGCAGATTTGTCAATAAGAAATTTCATGTTGGTGGGAATTCATGAAAATTTCCCAAGAAAGATCTGTTACAGTTTAGCCATTTAAATCTAGGAATTCAGGTTTAATTGAAATTATACAAAGGATGGGTAATTTTGATGATCTATGTAGCATAAGACTAATAAATTTTCATGAATATCAGGAATAAAGGAAAATTGGACAACGATATAGAAATTTTAGAAGGTATATTCATTGGTAGAATGAAAAAGGAGGGATATCCACATTTTATAGCATCTATGAGGATTCAATATAAATGAAAAAATTTACATTGATTATCAAAATATAATAAAATTTAATCAGCTGATGTAGCCAAGTCAAAAAGAGTCTAATGAGTAGCATCAATTGACTGTTGAATCTCCTTCATCCCCACATCTTCTACTTATTCCCTAGGAAAAAGTTTCTCAATAATAGTATATAGTTCCTCAACTGTTTTTGAGTGGTTTCTAGTGAGTATGATGATGTTAGAAGGTTGTAATTTCAGTGAGCTAAGATCTCCTCATATCTCACTATTTGTGTGTTCAAGATATCTATTTGGACGTGAAACTCGTATATAAACTAATAGATCTATTCAAATGTCTTTGGAAATAAATGAATCAATTTTTCTGGTGGTGTACCTTTATCAAGATAATTCAATCCCCTATCACTGGTAGCCAACTATTTTTGAGTTAAGATAATTTGTCGCATGATTTCATATAATGGCTGGCAATCAAATCCACCCACCCCCAAATCATGAAATAGTTAACGAAGATTCTCTTATTGATCCTAAAATTTTTCCAAGGGAGTCTCAGGGGTAAAAGAGTTAACCTACTACCATATTATCCTATGTTGTGTCTAATACTCCTCAACTACTGGAGTAGTAATGTTAAAAGGGGAAAACAATCAAATGTGCTGATGAAGAAGTGATTGAGGAATCCCCATATACTCTTATCTCAAAATATGCATCATCTAAATGGCCATATTTCCCAATAAACTCTACCCCACTGACAGTATGGTCATTTTTTAGGATAAGGTTGATTCCTCTAAGGATCTTTGGAGTCTTTAATCAGCTCTATCATTGCTAAAAAAAGGGTTCCAGTGAGGAAAATGGTTTTACCTGAAGGAATATTTTATTTATCACACCACCTGAGTAGGCCTCTACCCAAACTTGGAAATAATCATAAGTGAGGAAGATAGAGACACCAATAGGTTAAATTATAATCTCATCATTGGTGTCCTCACATGCTAACATCTTCCAAAACTGGTGGATAATCCTGGTATTCCCTTCTCTCCACATGCCATCCGAGGGGAGGGAAGAAACCCTTTGGATGCAGCCAAACTGGGGGGAGAATTTGTATGGGGTATATGGCTCATAAACGACCAACTCATCCATTATGTCCTTGAAAACCCCATTCTAAAGAGATATTTTTTTCCCTGTTCATCAAAAGAACTACCGCCATTATTAATAACTAGCTCGGTCAGTACAGGATAAGGAATGAAACCAAAAATGAACAGATCGACTAAACATATCAAAAACCTCATCAGGAAATAATGGCATGGCCTCAATCCTAGAAATTTCCAGAAACCTTGGAAAACAACGCACTAGGGATCACGATAGTTTTATGATATTCGTAGAAATGTAAATGATCCCCTATTCAACTGAATAAAAACTAGAATGGACCACCAATACTATAAGGTATGTTTCCTTACTAAATATGGACAAGAAGCTGGTAAAGGCATGTGAGAATTGTTATAGGTAGATTGGTAGGTCATCCCTCTGTTAACCAAGCAACCATCACCAGTATGCTGACTCGGATTCCCGAGTGCACGTCCCTATCCTGGAAAAGCCACCCATTCAAGAACATAGCCATGAAACCCATCATCCTAAGGCTTAGGGATATTTTTGGCCTCACCTAGTATCCCCATGTTGTATATTCCCTAGTTTCTAGGATTTCCCAATATGATTTGATGTTTTCATGGACCTACCAAGAAGGGTACCAGTGAGCATATATAGTAGTCTATTAGGATCTAATACGATAAAGAACAATGATGATCCAGTCTTCAAAAGAGAAAAGTGAGCACATATTTAGATCCTTTCTTAAATTTTCTTTCACAATGTTGATCATATCCCTTGAAAAAATTAGAGATTTTGTGAGGTCATCCCAAACCTATACATTAGGGAGGAACTCATCATACATTTATCCAAGGGGGTATCCCTCCTCGTCGATAAATGTCCCAAAGGATGATTCCTGTTTTGTTGTGGGATAAATGGAATGAATTGGTACTAGAGAACCAATTTCTAATCACTTCCCTGAGAAGATCTGACTAACCATAGAGTATGAACTGAGATACCAAGAACACTTCATAAATATGGATACCATGTAGGTGGTAGGAAAATTTGAAATAACTCTATCTAACCCGGAATGTCCATTCCCATTCATTGGAAAAAAATTCCACAAGGGAGAATGCCCCATTTTTAGCTCCATTATCCAACCAATTTGTTCAAATAAGATGAAAAATATTCTCAAATAGATTTTATAAATGGACATATGATAGAAATTTAAGTCATCATAATCTAGAGGGGAGTTCTCCAACATATAAGAAAACCCTCAGTACCATGATACAACCAGTTGGCCATCCTCAAAAACCATCATCTAAATAAAATCAAGGCAGTATAACACCCAACAATATAGAATATTGTAGTTAGTATAAGGAATGGAAATTTCATCTAGTAGGTCGAATCCATACAAAGGAAGATGTTATGATAAAGTATATATTTGAAGCTAATATGAGAGAATAATTTTCAGAACCCCCTTGTCAGAGTGAAAGAGATGTTGTGGATTAGTATTATAGATCACAATAATTAGGTACCTCTAGTTTACATAGCAGAGGAATTATGATAGGAACTGAAAGAAATCTTCATAAAATAAAGGATCATATGTCAGATGAGTGAAAGACACTTCAAGAGAAATGTAGAACTCTTGAAGCATAATGTGCATCGCATGAACCTTTAAGGAATTCATGATCATATGACCAAATATAGGTTTTGTGAACCGCATGACCCATGGATCTCTCATGGATTTCATAACCCAAGTACACCTCATGATCTCTTCACTAGTCATAATAATTGTGATCATATGACCCTAACATGGTAACACAATCATTATAATAGTCGAGTAATCATGATACCAAACTAGAAGATCCTACAAAACATTCTAGATAGAAATATGTCCACGGTTCAAGCAACTATCGAAGATAGATTTTTTGTTAATTCGAACAAGTGATAATAAAAGATACGTCTCACAAACATATATCATGAAAATAGATACAATGAATCAGCCTCATGAAACAAATCTTAGGATTAGTTCACATAGATAGGTCTCTTGATCAGTTCTTGTGGAAGATCTTATGAAGGGGTAATGTGATGGAAGTAGTTCACAATATCTCTAGAGAGTTGAAATCATGGGTGAATGATATACCATCCACTCCCCTATTTATAGGTCACTCCTTGGAATAAAAATATTTCCCCCTGGAGACCAAAATCCATCCAAAACATCGATTGGTGATATCCTAAAGACTCAGGAATTCATTTACTTTCCTCAAAACAAATCCCTTATCCCTGCGGATGTTTCTATTAATGGGTCCATTTATTGACGGCCACCAAATAATCATTATAAAATCTATATGGGAAGAAATACCAAAAACATGGAAATTATTTTTTTTGCAAAAAAAATATGAGAACGTGGCCAAGATCACACAGATCATGTATCCTTCTAAAAGACACGGGATCACATAACCTTTCAAAGGCCATTCAAATGGGACATGCTTAGAACATGACCTACAGAAGATCACATTAATGCACTTTGGAAATCCCTTTTATTATTTTTAAGGCATCTAAGACATTTTATGATCATGTGGAAGAGTTTAGATGAGTTCTTCTAAGTCATGAAACTTTTCATCTAGTAAGATCCGGAAAAACCATCCAAAAATCCTTGTAAAATAAAGGAAAAATTATAAAAATTCATAAGAATTTTATGGTCATTTATATTCATGTGACATACCCCTATGGTTTGAAATACACCATGGAATCCATGGTGAAATTTCCACCTTACAGTACATGAACTCAGTAACATTTCACCTTCATCATGTGAATGGTTTCAGATGTATCTAGTCAGTTCTGTGCTGCCCCTTTGGCTTCATATACAAACAGAAGGGGTTTACATGAAAATTCTTGCACATCACCACAAGACCCATTATTTTTCAAGTGATTCCTCACAGATAGGGAGAGTTATTGTTTTTGAAAACAATCATATAAACTTTTGATATCCTAACCCTCCCAAAATAAATAAATAAAATAAAAGGGGGGAATCGGATGCTTATTATAGAGTGAATATGTATTGATCATCCCATGAAAGGGGTTATTCACCCTATTTGATCACCATTTATCCCAAGAAGTCCCCCTTGAGATTTCAGCATGATCCCATGGAATCCATCTAGACTAGAATCTTTATTTCGTGAAGGCCCCCAGGCAGGTCCCCATTATCTCGCTGAAGACCCCAGACAAGTCACCTTTAAACATGTGAAGCTTTTCCATGGGAATGTTGATCTTGTAAAGGCCCCTATAAATGTTGGCCTAAACTTGTAGAATCTCCTTGACATGTCTATATATTCAGGTAGAATCTATTTGATTGTCTTGAATCCAATAATAATGGAATGTTCAGAACGGTTATGTGGTCACTAAAAAATATTTGATTCCCCACGAATGAATAACAAAAGGATCCTGTGAAGCACCTAACACCAAATACCCCCACTAGCTCCATCTTGAATCTATGAGATACATGCCACACAAGGAATCATATAACTAGGGTGGCCTATACCCCCCTTGAGGGACCAAAAACACACATACAATGCATCCATAGTCGGTCACACATGGGAGCACAGGAGACGATTTCTCAAAGCATCTAATCATGCGATCGAAAATATTTCTTCTAGTTAAAAACTCAGGAATGGCCTAATGGGTCATGAGGCACACATAGTAACTTTTTGTAATCACTTGAGATTGCACAAAGGACTTCTGGCATGACAGCCGAATTATGTAAAGGACACCCCACGTATTGGATGGGTCATATGAAACCTAAATAACAAGCTTACACTAGATAAACTTGAGGCACATATGCAATAAAGTCTATAAAAAAGAATAGAGTAAGGAAGACTTATTTGAAGAACATACACACCGATCCTTATACACTTCTTATGACTCATCCAAATCATGAGACAACACCATGACATGTCACTCAAATACTACAACACTCCCTTGATATATTATATGGATAATATGATGTCCCTTGGAAATGTTAATAAATTTGCATGATTCCCTCTGGGAATACAATCCAAGTATTGAAAATTCCTCCAGTCTTTTCATCCAAAACCTTGTGATGTCCTCTAAACATGTCACCCAAGTTATGCGGTGACAATATGACAAGTCAACTAGGTCTCGCGATGACACTAAGACATGTCAACCTGGATCATGAAATGTCTTCTGGATAAGTTAGATGGGAAATGTGGAACACACCAAGAAATATCAACTTAGATCATATGATGTCCTCTAGAGAAGTCATCCAGGTCAAGTAAGACCCTCCTAACATGTCATCCTATATCTTGTGATGTCCTTATAAAAAACTATCTTGATCATGAGACACCCTCTAGACACATCAACCATGATCATGTGATGTTCTCAAGACATTCCATTCAGATTATGAGACTTCCATTATAAAAGTCTACTAGAACCTTTGATTTTCCTTGGACATGTCCTCTATGCAACTAGGATATGCCAAACATCCTTAGACATGTCAGATAGAAAATCAAGACATTTCAATTACACAATAAACTCATGTCAAATAGACATCCCAAGATATGATATCCTTGTCCATTAGATATATAAGGGAAGCCTTAGTGTGTAAGACCCAATCCAACTAAACTATGAGAAATCTGATTTCTACCATAACCTGAATACATATGATTCCTTCCCAGGGCCTGTTCTCAAATGTGCATCCACATCAATGTGAGCCTTTCCATGTCTATGGCATTCCAACCATTATGAACTGGTCCCTCCCATGGTCTGATCATCCTACCACATCCACCATCGAATTAAGAAATCCATTGAACTTTGATGACTCTAATTCCTACCATAACTAGGACAAGTAGGATTCCTTCTTAAGGTATGGTCCCCATATTAGACATCCAAAGGGTTGTCCCATCACATAAGTCCCTCATCCATATGCAGTGAGATTGATTACATGCCATCCCTCATTCCTCACACTAAGTATGGATCACGTGGGATTAAGGATTCACAATGATCACATCATTTGCATCATTAGACTCCACCAGTAAGGGAAACCTCACTATATAAACCCCAATCAGTGGCATGATATAAATGGCCCTATATAAGGTAATCCACCTTGAGGAAATTCCCAATTCATGATTAAACTATGATGACTCTGATTCTTTCTACAAACAGGATACGTAGGATTCCTTATTGAGGATTGATCTCAACACCTGGTGCCTAAGTGCCCTTATATATGTCATTTCCATGTAAATTTAAACTATGATGGTTTAATGAACTATGTGTGTTTTGATTCATGTTATTAAAAAGATATGTAGGACACCTCATAAAGGTTCAATCCCATCCTCAAAATATTAATCATCTCCTTGGTTGACAATAAACTCCAAGGTGTCGGGTTATATGTATTCAAAATATAATTTTTTTCCCATTAAGGGAAAATGGATGAAGAACCCTTGATATATAAAAATAGAGACATTAATAGGCCTTATTTCACACTTGGAAGGATTCAGTACCTGATTATTTTGTTATGGTAATTGTTTCAATATTTGGATTAGGAATAGATTCTAAAATGTATCTTAAATCTATAAGAGAGTCCAAGAGTAGGAAAAAATTCCCCCCAAAAGGGTGTGATGATCCCAATCTCCCATACTCTCAACCAATGTGAGTTACTAAGTTCCATTGGGTATGAGACCTCAATTAACTTCCAAACTTTGGAAAGTAGTCATGTACATAGTTATGGATTTGGGAACAATTTAGAGTTTCTATGGAAAATAAACATGAATGGGGAACAAAATGTTAATGATTTTACATACATAAAACCCCACACAACCAAATTTTCCAACCATTTCATTCTTTCCACATGTGAAATCACCAATAAACACATGTATACTTTCCTAAAAAAATAAAAAAGGTGAACCTGATGTGAGATCATCTAACTGTAGCATATCCTTCACAAAATAAAAAGGATAGAATACCCTTTTCTCATTGGACCATTTTTTCTAAAAACATCAACATGTATCCTTTTCTAAAAAAACACTTATATAGATCTATATCTAGGTCATATTATACATAGTCAATCATAGGTATCCTTTAGAGTCTAATGCACTCATTACTGATAGCTAGGAAGGGTTTGTGAAAATTCAAACACTTATATAATGAAGTATGTGTATGGAAGAAATAAATACATAACATGGGTTAAAGAACCCCCAAAGGTTACACCACCATGTTTTGAATACACAATTGGAGTGAAGAGATATGTTATTGAATTGATCTAAATTTTTTTTGAACCAGTAGGTTTAGAAATCATGGATCAGATTTTTCTAAGATCATATGGTGGGTCCTACAATATATTTCCTTTTTCAATTTTCCATATATTTGTTTTCCTAAACCCAAAAAAGTATAGAACATTGAAAGTGGAGACTTGAATTTCTCTCAGACTTACCATTATGGGTTTTCATCCTGAAAGGTTTTATGAATATTTCACCTAAAATTTAACATGTTACAGTCTAGACTGATGAGGGAAATATTTTAGTTCATATTTATTTGACCAAAAGGTGGGAAAACCTATTTTGTAAGGGTGAGAAAAATTTTGGCATGAATAGGGAGCTTTTTGTTAGTATAGATTATCTCATGGGAGAGTGTGTGTAGTATTGCATCTTAATTCATGGACTAATGGGGTCAATAAAGTCCACCTAATGGTAAGGTAAAAGTTAACCTAATGAGGATGGAGAGCCTGATTCCATCATAGATAGTCTTAAAAGGGATCACACAGTTTATGGTCATTATGCATGGACCTGATGGATGAGAATAACAACCCAAATAGTTCCCAAGAGAATATAATGTCTCAATACCTTTTAAATGGTGAGTGGTTCTATCATAAATCACCACTCGAATTCCATGGATCATAATAAATGGTGCCGAATAGATACATAGAAGGGTAATAACTGAAAAATTCAAATGATGGGTTCTATTGAAATATTGTGAGGGAACAAGGAAATAAGGGAATTCTCTCCATTAGGAAAAAGATGCCTCTAGTTAACAATCCATATCAATGGTTCTTATAAATTGTCATATCAAATGCATAGTATGAATAGTCAAGAATAGTTTTCCTTTAGAATAGAAATGATCATTACCAATAACTGAATAAATGTTTTTGGAAATAAAATACACTCAAATAATCATGAGTGATATATATAAAAGGATGTAAAATATGGGTAATAAATGAATTTTAGACTTGAGATCATTATAATTGGGTAGATATGGTTCCCTTTGAAGGGGTTGAAGTAAATGAGCACTTCTAGTTTCATCCATAGCAAGGGGTTTGGAAATTTATCTTGAGATAATAAGAATCAGGCCATACATAGTCTTTATACTATAAAGGGGAATCTAAACATTAGGATATAGTAATAAAAATGGTCATTTTTTCCTGATGTTTATTTAGAGAACCACCCTACATTACGTACCCTCACATGGATCTGAATCTCATGTAGGGAAATTGGGTCTTGTATAAGAGGTCTCTCCAAGTTTAAGTTCATTAAAAGTGGACCATGTGTCATGTAGTTTAGCATCATGAAAAAACTTCTTGTATGTCATGTAGTTTAGCATAATTCAAAAAAAAATTGATGTTGTGTATTTTAGCATCATGTAACAAGGACTCATATTTCATTATAAAAAATAGGGACATTTTTTCATAGAATAGGTCTATATATATATATAACTATATTCTTGAATCCTTTCATTCTTTTATTATAAATTAAGCACAACAACCTTTCATGGGAACCATATAAGGGATGAAATCCCTAGGGAAAAATACAAAATGGATTCAGGTTTGAGTGGGATTAATAGATGGGATTAAGATAGAGGATCCAGGTTTCATAATGTTTCCCATCATAACATGAATTAATCCACACATTATTTTGGAAATATCATAGTATAATATGTTACTGGAATAAAACCAATAAAAGAAAATAATATTTCAACACTAGGATGTGGATATTTTGTTTCCTTCTTTCTCAATGCATGTGAGAAAGTGAATCTTCACTAAAATATTCCATATATATCAAACTATATGTAGGAGTGAAGGTTCCTTTAGTTGATGACAATTTTTATTCGGAATTTGATATTGGATATAGGGATCACTATATATCCTACAAGGAGTAGGAATTAAGCCACATATAGTTCTTGTATTGTGTTTCTTATGAGGATCAAGCACCTACATAGGTGGAAGTAATTTCAATGTAGATTCACAAATGAATAACTCTATGATTAATACTTCTACGTAAATCTATTTCATGCATAATATAGGGGAAATTTTCTTATTATATATTTAAAGTATTGATATATATCATAGTTCACTATATAAATATATTTTATACATAGGATTTGGTATTTTATGAATCCATACACAAATATTATAAGGCCACTTATGCAAAAATTTGATTCGTGAGTAGGGGAAGAAAATTGGGCATCACATTTTTATTGTTCCATGAGGGAAAAGATGTATTACTAAGAGGTATAGGACACTAAAGTTAAAGCGATCATTTTACTTTTTATAAATCATAGTTGGGCCTAAGATAAGAGATCTAGGAATCAATATGTACCCTACCATAGTATGAATAAAGACACACATAGTTCTTATCTAAGAAATTTCTAACATAGATCCAGCTCATGTGCAGTGAAAATGATCATTCTTTTATCATGCAGTTAGGACTACAATAAGTGATACCTGAATAATTGTATATCCCAAGAGGATATGAATCAACCCACATGTAGTTATTTTCAAGGTTACTTAATTATGAAGATTAATCTCCTACATGGGATGAGATAATTTTATATTCCCATATATTACCTAGTTTTGTGCAAGGAATACCTATACAGACATGGATCTTATGTAAAGAAAATGGTAGAAAAAATGGGACAATCTAATAATTTTATGGTCATGTGGGATATACCATGTGTCCCATACCCTTGTAAATCGTTCTAGATTGAGTAATCCACCAAGATCTCTAATATTAAATAATCCAATCTCAATGTGAGATAATAAGAGGCAACTGTATGGTTATCCATATTTCATTAAAACTTGTTTCAAGGGAATTTAGGGTATATAACACGAGATTTAACGTTTTTGGTGACTATATTTTCATATATTTTAACACTATATGGTGAGGACTTAAGTTATATTCATTTTAATAACATGTTTAAAGGACATTTTCATATAGTTTTACATATTACAACTAGGATTTTTTTGTTTTATTTTATATCATGTGAATAGGATGTGAACAATATAGTTTAATGTTATATAGTGCGGAAAATATTCTATATAATTTAAATACATATAGTTGGGGATTTTTCTGCATAGTTTAGCATCATACAGTGGAGATGATAGAGCCTTATATTTGAAGGTCGTACAACACGGACCTCTTTGGACTGATATGAAAGTTATGCAAAGTAATTCTTGATAAACCTTGCATTGGTGTTTGAAGTAATGTGATCTACATTTATGGTGTCCAAGGAGTATGATACCTTACAGTAGACCTTGTGTATAATGTAAGATCCCTCCCATTTTGGTTCTTGTTTTTAAGGATTCTTCTTTGGAATCATTAGAGTATTTAGAACTAGTACTATCTCTCCTTAGAGGAATGAATGAAAGAAAACATTCTTATTGAAATCTTATGAAACTTGTCTTTGATGAAATTCCAAGTTGTGCAGAGTGCACAATATTTTCTCATAAAGTAGCTCGAAATCATCAAACTATTTCTAAGATATTTCATCTTCAGATATGATGTGGTAGATAGAAATGTAATGCCCGGGAAGTTTGACCTCTATGGGTAGGGATGCCTCTTTATTATACACAAGTGAATATGAGTTTAATTGTGTCGCAGTATGAGTTGTGGTGTGATAGTACCACAAATAATGTAGATGTTTTTCAGGTAAGGAATTCTTGTCCTTATCCACATATTCTGAAGTATTTTAGAAATATTCTAATTGAAGGACTCAATTTTTTCATCTTCTACTACATGGTAGTGGGATTAGTGGTTAGATTTAATGCCATATTTCTGATATTTCCATTTCAACTTGTAAGAGAAGAAGTTGGTGCCATTTTCCATCAATATTGTATAAGTCACACCAAATATAGTTATGATATTTATCTTCACATAGTTGATAATATCTTTTATCCCAACCTCCTTGAGGGATATACCCTTTTCCCACTTTGTGAAGAAGATGATAGCAGTAAGAATGTACTTTAATTTCCTAGTTGTTTCTAGGGGATATGTCCCCATGAAATCAATTACCTAGATGTAAAATAGTAAATAATATTTAACAGTATGTATTAACTATAGCAGTGGATGTATAAAATTGGAATGTATTTAGAAATCATGAAACTTATTCATGAATTCAACGTAGTCCTATGTCATTTAAGGCCAAAAATATATAATCCATATAATCTAGTGGGAAATCTTGGTTCTTGATTGATGAACATTATGGGAACCCACATGAAATTATTCAATATAAATGAGGTCCTCTCCTCCTTCAATTCATCTGAGGATAAATCCATCAAAACTTCATTCATATATGAATTTTTAAGTACTAAGATCATCATAAAGAAATATTTTGATGACTTATCGTCGAATCTGTTCCCTTTTCTCTCAATCAGATAGATGAATTCCACTTTATAGATAGTCCAATACTGGTTACATCCATACAATGTTAATATCAACTAGTGAGGTCATCAAATCATATTTTTTAGGATTGGTGTCGATATCATCGGTATCTTCTATGTTTCTTTCAACAAATAGGGACACCACCCTATGATGTGCAATGTTGATGATTGTCTCATCCCAGTCGGTATTTAGAAAGGTTTTAGAAACATTAGCCAACACATATACACAATAATTTTATGAATTCAGGACATAAAACTATGTCAAAAAATAGGGAAATTATTCCATCAAACCCCACACATAATAAAACTTGGGAATTTGTTCCTATTTCTTGAAATCATATTCTAAATTGATCTATTTGATTACCAACTCAGAATCACCCTTTATAGTCAATAGGATCATTGGTATTTGTGGTTCTAGCTCTAAGGATGATACAAAATCTCAGAATTTAGATTCTTTTTTGGTGTATACTTATGAAAATATGAAGTAAAAATGAACATATTCCTTTTCTAGAGAAATAATAACAATTACTAATCTAACCTTGTTAAGTTTTGGGTTCTCCATACTTCTTCCTATTATAATTTTAAAAGTTCCATTAAGATACATAATTTAATTCAAGGGAGTTTCATGAATGTATAAAACATCTTCATTAGGATATTTAGTATTCATTGGAATTATTTCTGAAGTGGGATATTCCATGAGAAATTTTTCCAATGGTTATCCCTTAACTAACATCTATAGTATAAATTGAATATAAAAATTGTACAGAATGACTATCCATCATTACAACCATCCAATAAACATCAAAAAATTGAGGATATACTTTAGTGGTTCAACATAAGAGAATATATTACCATCCTGATGTTATAGTTAGTGTATCAGTTTTTGAACCATGAAGATCAATGAAAGACAATGATTCTCGATGTCAAAATATTGAGTCTCAATATATATTATAGTATTAATAGGATAATATATACTATTTTATATTCCATTGTTATTAATATATGTGATAATGGCACTAAGTGATCACTCCAAAGATATTATATATAGAATAAATGTATTCCCTTTGGTAGGAGGCATCAATACTGGTGGTCTTGAGAGAAACTTTTTTAGATTTAAAAAAAATATAGATAATTTTCTTCCAACTGATAGGTGACTCCCTTTTTACTAAGCTTGATGAAGGGTAGGCACTTAAATTAAAGGTTATCTATGAATCATATAATATAGGTAATTAATCCATGAATCCATCTTAACTCTTTGATATTTTTATGAGGTGGAATATTAAGGATTGTTTTAGTCTTCTCAGGGTCGATTTCAAGGTTGGGATGGTGCACCATGAAACCGCAATATTTTCCTGATGTCATCAAAAAATAACATTTTAGGAGATTAATTGTCGTGTTTTTTATTTCATTTTATTGATAATTATTTCAATATTATGTAATTTATCACATCTCTATTGATATTTTACCACTAAAACATAGACATGGAATTCCATGGTCTTCCCAAAAAAGGTCTTCAAAAATATGGTACATCATATTCTAATATGCGGTATCATTATTAAAACCAAAGGGAATAACTTGATAACAATATACCACTTGTGGAGAACTGAAAGGGGTGTCCTCCTCATATAGGGGCTATATTGATTTGATTATATCCAGAATAACCATCAATAAATGAGAGGGGCTAAAAACCAATAGTTACATCGATCAGGAGTTCTATAATTTGAATGTGGGAATTTTACTTTGGGAAATGACGATTGATATCTACAAATCTCATGAAAACTATGAAATATTCATTCTTCTTCTTAAAAAGGATGATGTTTTGAATCCAGTTTATGTACCGAACCTCCATAATTACGTTTAATTTGATGATCTATTCAAGTTCATCTTCAAATTTGGTCGCACGATTTGGGTGCATTATCCCAACTACCTTCTTATAGCCATAATGATCTCTATGTGGTCCCAAATGATGGTTGGACATGTCAGGATCAATTATGGTCATTTATATGTTATTCTAGGAAAATACATCTCATTGATTCTTTAATAAAAATATGTGTGTCTCTTATTCTTTAGGGGACAGAGTGACACATAACAGGGTTACGAGTCTTCATTTGTACCAAAATCCACTTATCTGATTTCAGCAATGGTGGTAGAGGTTCATTCTTTAAATGTTGTAGGGGCATCTCGGAGACCTTTTTCAACTTATTCCTCTAATTCAGTTCTAGTAGAAGTGGGTGATGAAGTAATTATTTTTAGACTAGGGGAAAATGTTGGAGCATTACAACCCTTTTTGAAGGATGAGGAACCATCTCTATATATTAAGAGTTTTGGTTTATAAATATAATTATTGAGGGAAACCTGAATATATTCTCCTTTTTCATCTACCTTAATTTTGATGAATTTGGGTGATGAAGGAATATTTTTGGGACCCGAAGACAATGTGAAGGAATTTTTTCTTTTTTAAATGATGAGGAGAAATATTTAGAGTCCAAAAGATCCAATGTGTGATCATTATCATCAGGAATGTTCTGGATGTGTTTTATTTCTTCTCTAATATAACGCAGGGTAGAGGAAGTGTTTATATCCTGTGATTTAAAATATTTTATTAGGGAATTTCTATATAATTCTTGTGAAATGTAGGAATCTTCTAATATTGATGGTGATATAGAGGTCACCTTATATTTTAGAGACAAAGTATGAGTATTTTCCTTTGGGGAATCATTATAATTACTAAGATATGATTTTTCTCACCTCATTGACGGATTCAGCTGACATGATAGATATCATGAATACAGGATTAAACTTACCCAATACATGTGTTTTTCTACTTATTTGAGTTTTAAGGCTAATATAATCCAAGATCCTCAGTCATGTGGTTTGATTTTTTTTCAGGCTATACATCATGTAGAGACGCTTGATAGAGAGATTAATTTTCATACATATCACAATTATATCTTCCTCTATTTGTGGAACCTACTCTACAAGGGTAACTTCTTGGAAATCATATGAAATGAAGGTGATCAAATAATCTATCCTTTCATATGGGATTCACATATACTATTAATTTCATAAATCTGGAGTTATTTTTTTGATCTGGTTGATATGAAATACATAGTACTTATTGAGTTCAAAAAATTGGTTGATATGGACCATTTCCAAAACGTTGGGTCAAATTAGTCGAACAGCATCATCAGTCTTTAGCTATTTCATTTCCCTCTGATAGAATCCTATATTGATGTATTGATATTCATGGGAATCAAATGATGAATTATTACTATGTAGGGATCGATCTTATCCATTTATGGGGTATCTGAAACATTGGTTGTATGAATAGGGAACTACCACAAGTGAATGAACCCATGGTCTTCCAAATAGAACATTAAAAGTTGTATCCTAAAACCACCCTAAAGTTGGAATCAAAGAAAATTTTCCAAAATTGGGATCTAATCTTGATTCATCCAAGTGAACTTTTCTCTCTTTTGTTGTACCCTTGGATTTTCATGGTGGAGGGAGATAAATCATATTTTCCATGGTCCAATCAATGAGTGTTTGGAACCAAATTATACTGATTCTAGATCTATTACCTATGATAACCCAATGGATATCAAAATCATCAACATTTTGTAAATATTCAAGGTCCTGATATGTCCTTGTATGGAATCCTCCATGTATTTCTCTATGAAATAGATGACTACCTAGAATTTGATAGGGTCAATTTACACATGATATACTTCATTAGCAGAGACCTTGGGTTCAAAATCTTAAGGTATTTATAGGGCCTCAACAAGAACTTCTAAAAGTTCCTTTGAGAGATGATGAGAAATGATAATAAAAATCTTTGAAGAAACAAAAGTAAGCTTTTTCGATAGTTCATACTTTAAATGAGGTTTCTCTTTGTCCTGAGGCTTGGGTCTTATGTGATGGTGGCTACCTTCAAAAATCAGAACTCCATGGGGTCATTTTTTGATTAGACTGATATAAAATTCCCACATTTTTATGATTTTCAGGTACATAATGATTTTCTAACTGATCCTCTCATATTATTGGACCTAAAAAATCCCAATATGATTTAGGAGAAGATCAGTTCTCCTTTTAAACCCACTAGAGTTCCTTTCTGTGGGACTCTACATCATATTTGGTCTCAATAGGAATGTAACCTTAATGTCAAAGTCCATTTATGCCTCATCCCCCTTGACCCAATCATCCTCGTTGGCCTCTTCTATCTATTACTCATTTTTTGATAGGGTAAATCCAGGTCATGTGTATCTTCTTTATTAGATAAGGGTTCCCCCAAGTGGATTATGTTGATGGATCCAAATAGAGATTCATTGTCTTATGAGGATTCAATTTTATTTTTTAGTACCCATTGAACCATTTGGACTGGTGGCACCCATTGAACCATTTGGTGGGTAGTTCCCACCCTCCCAGTCTTGGAGAAAAAAATCTGGTAAGGTTTAAACTAGCTTTGGAACTGACTTGAACTCATATTGTTTCCTTATTATTGTTATGATTGTTGTGTTGGTTCTTTGGAGACTATTTATTAGATGTTTGTGGTGAAAAATAAGTTGATTTAGTTACCATAGAGAAATATGGGATCATAGGTAGTTTATTCAGCTATACCCTAAGGATATAATGGGAATAGTTTACTGTCTTTATATTAATCCAATATTCAAACTTCTAAGCACCTCTATTTGGAACATCCTTAAATTTTTATTCTTATAATAGAAAAGTGACATAAACATAAACCACATGTACAAGTGGATTTCCCAACATAACATACCTAAAATATACCATCTTATGGAGGATTTATTTAATGAAAAATTACTCTTTGGAAGTTGTGTCCCAAAATTTAGTGGAAGGGATAGTATTTCAGGTGGTCATCAAGGCCAACATCATTAGGATTTTGGGGATCTGGAAGCATCATCATGTTGTTTTCCACAACTATAATAAAATACCCAGTAATATTATTGTCTTTAAAGGAATAAACATTATTCTTTTGATCCTCATATGGTGTGAACCTCTGTTCTTTTCTCCCTAATGTGTGGGTTTGGGTGATGGAGTAATCACTAGAGATGGGTTAAGAGTAATAGTTGATTCTTCTAATTTTCTAACCCTCTTCACCTGAGTTATCAGTGTTGTCAAAGTATTAGGTTTATAAAACCACATGGAATCCTTAAACATTTGAAACTATGGAAAAATTAGTGAATCTAGTCAGATATTTTATCAAAATATTTGGTGTTTGTAACTTATCATAGAGGTCCCCAATATATATGCCTAGTAACTCTTCTTGGGAGAGTTACAATTTCAAGGAATTGGTCAATATATTCCACCTAAAAATAAATTATGTGACTCTATTGTTCTCATGTTGTTTGAAATTTGAGAGTTCAAGGACTATCATCTTTATCAGTGTTGAATTGAACTAATATTTAAATTTTTAATGGATGTCTTTTTATCCTGTGATAGATCAATAAAAAAATTGATACACCAAACAAATGAAGTCCCATTCCGAGTCTTTATAAAATATCTAATATTAGATATCTTTTTTTTCTTGAGGGTTTCCATCATAGATCCACATAAAGATAAAAAAGTGTATCAGATGTTGTTCTAGATCCTTAGTACCATTGGAATTCATGAAAGTGTGATTTTTAAAAAAAAATTGGAGGAGGAGTTACTTACACCCTTTTGGGGCATGGATCTCATTTTGGTTTCACTGAAATATGTCATCCTTCTATAGATTTCATTTGAGCTTCCAAAGATTAAATGTATTCAATGATATTCAATGGAACATTTGGTTTTCCATACATTTAATTATAGGTAGTGGGTATATCTTAATATGGTTTTTTTACTATGACTATTATGGATAACTAGTATGGGTTATCCTAGGGTAGCAATTCTAACATGTTTCTGCTTACCACCCCAATGGATGAAACTCCTAATATTATTTTACCATTGGATATAATTAAATTATTTTCTAGAATCTAGGACTACTTAAATGGATATAATATTCCTTAATGGGGTGACCATCCTCTCTGTGATGAAGAATATTTTTTATAGAGAAACATGAGTCTATTTATGGGAAGTATATTTAGTGGGAATAATACCCATTATTAACCTAATATTGACTCCATTTTACCCATTTATCTTCTCTTTATATTAATAAACTCCATATTTTCCAATATGAGGCTCAATTTCTTCTGGTAAATGCTGGAATATATCCACACTCTTTCCCTTTTCTTTATTTAAATCCTACTGAAGAGGTAGTAATTAAGCATTTGAGGGATCCTCTAAATTATGGGTATACTTATATTGGAGAGTACACAAACCATCATGTATCTTAGTGTGGAATGTATTTTGGATAGAGGCTTCCTCATTGTGGTGTTTATCAATGGTATCATATTTCATATCATCGATGAGACCGATATTGATGCCAGTAATCAATTAATAGCATACTAATGGGTCTATGTCCTCATAATAATGGTAAAGAGGCTAATTTTCTTCTAAATATTCCTCAAGAATCAAGTTATAATCCCCATAAACATTTCTTTATTTTAAAATTGTTTCAATTTTCAACCCCCCATGAGGCTTCACCTTATCCTTCCAGTTATCTCATGAGGTCAATTTGTGGAGGTTAATCCTAAGGGAATCTCCAAAAACTCTTGTTTAGTGTGTCCCTATAAAGAGATATGGGTAACAAAAAGGAATGAATATTTAATGTATCTTTTTTTATGTTTATCTCAGCCTGTAGAAGACTTATTTTCATGGAGAAAAAGGAGGTTTTGATAAAAAAAATCCTCCATCCCAATAGGTTGGGATTTTATTGGTTCTGCTGCCAGGAATTGTTAAACCTAATGAGAATTTAATGATCCTTAGGGTGGTTGTGGTTGTAAAAAGTGTCACTTGATGGGTTGGGGTTACACTTTTATTATTATTGTTGTAACCACTACTACTTCCCTTATGATTTTGTGGGATTTTATTAAATAATGGTCTAAATTAATTTCATACACTAAACATGCTATACTAAATATTTAGGTTGGCACTTTTTCTAATGTTTTTAATTTTTTCAAATGAAAATTTTATTTCACCTTTTTAGTGGCCTAATTCAAGAATTTTTGGATGTAACATTCCCACAAAGTTAACCATCTATGGTATTTTGACATGACAGAACCCTGCTGAATAAATAGCTAGCATGTGTAGATCTTAAGGCTGAAACATTTCCTAATGAGATGACATTGAATTAAATCTCTGAAGGAGGGCTCTTCAAACTAGGGAGATTTGTGAAATGAAGTGCTCCATGATCACTATATCCTATGATGTGCACATTGGATGGAGTATTTAAAATCAACTAACATGGATTCTATAAAGAATTAAGGCATTGTGTTGAAGATCTCTATAATGATTTCCAAATATCAGTCATTGGGCCACTAAAAGGTCAACCAACATAATCTAACATCGAATTTATTCTATTACCATGACATATTTTATAAATTCTATATAATTTAGAGTTTTTCATTCAGATGATAATGAGTATTTTGTATATTTAGATGAAGATAGGGTATACATTCATCACCCAATATCTTATAATTGTATATTGATACATAACTATATTAAAGAACATAACTAATATATTGTCTTTATCCAATTCATTCCTCATAATTACATTATTCTATTCATCTTTATTGAGATATTGTTTTTCTAGATCTGATCAAAGTGGTCACTTCCCAACTGTTTTACTAAGGGGAGTGAGATTAGTTAGAATCTTCTATATTATATTTAAAGATAAGATAGTCAAATTCAGGATGAAAAATGAAAACTACCTTGGTATATCTTCCTATTGAGAAAGGATATCATTCATCATAGATAGTTTTTTGGGGTAAATGGCCTCAATCTCTCAAGTGCCTCATTATTTGAGGGCTTTCTCGATGTTGTTTAGGAAAAGGGAGGACCTTCTTGTAAAATTGAAAAGTCATTATGGGGAGTAAAATAGTAGTGAATTCCATCATGGGGATGACTACCATTATGGAATAAAATCTAACTATAAGGAGGATTCTTGAAACTTATTCCATGGGGAGGACCATAAGGGTGAACAATGGAAAGGGAATTACATTCCTTTCATTTTATCTTATATAGATGTGGATGATGCTCATGGATAACATCATGGGAATAATTCTCATGATCAATCTTGATGCCTCCATAGGGAGGAACTTCATTGTGAATACTCTATATAGGACCACAAGAGTTTTTGGTGGTCAAATTATAGGAAGGTCCATCATAACTTTAGTTCCATCCTTTTTTGGGTAATGAGTCTGAAAAATCATGGACAACTACTGAAATATGTTTTATGTCCTTAAGGATACCAATATTGAGTAGGGAAGGGATATGGGCCCATGCATATTCATTGGTTTTTCAGGGGGGGAGACTTCTTCTTAGAAGTTATTTATTAAGTATTTGAGGCTGCATGTTGCATACAACTTCATATGTGGGATCATTTGTAGGTGAATCCTATGTTTCCATTAGAATATTTCTATGGGATTCTTTATAAAAAGTAGGGATATGGGATTTTTCCTTGGTTTCCATCAGGATATATTGATGATATTTCACACACATAATAGTAGTAGAAATATATTCCTCCTCCTAAACTATTATAATAATATTTCTATAATCCCTTGAATATTTGAAAGGAATACATGTTTGTGCTAAAGTTACCATTGGAATGTGATGTTGATCTATAGTGGGAACAAAAAAAAATTCATGATCCGGTTGTTTATTCTTCACTAGGATATGTCGAAGATCCTCTTGAATGATTGTAGGAATGTGTTTTTTCTCCTGAATAACTCCAGAAATATATTGTGGAGCTAATTTTGTGGGAAGGTGGGAATATGTGTGTGCCCCTGGAGATTTCTAGGATACGTCAATGACCATTTTCATCTTCCACTACCAGGATATGTTGTATGATTTTTATGATGTGAGTAGGGATATATTTCAACCCATCCATTGCTTATAGAATTTATTTAGGGTATTTTTTAGTGTGAATGGGAATGTGTTACTATTCCATGTTGGGATTGGGAGTATTTTCCCACTTCTATCCTCTAATTTCCATAGGTATATAATGATGGTCTTACTATATGGAATCTAGAGTGTGTTTGTTCCCCCATGGTTGTTGTTGGGATATGAAGGTAGGTTTCCCATGATTCTTTAGAAGTATGCTGGATGTCTTGATGAGCATGAATAATAATGCGATTCTACTCACCAGTTTCTACCAAGGCATATTGGTATGAATTTTTTGTGAAGAGAGGATATATTCTCACACTTGATGGTTGGTAGTTCTCCATACCTATTAAGCTCTTAAGGATACTCAATTCTAAGTGACCAGAGAAAGAATTAAATGAGTGAAATCTCTAATAGGCTACTAAGGTATTGATATATCATGGTGTTAATGGATTTCTAGGTATCCCTTAAATTAGATTGAATCTGTGGTTGACCTCCTCGTATATACTTCTAAGATAAGGGAGTTTTTTTCACTCTAGGTTGAGACTCCCAAAGTAGTTTGAGATGGTCATAAGAGTTTCTTGATTATTCTCTACTACCTATAATTGGATGAATGGATAGTTGCTTTTTTATGTTGAAGAGGGATTAACATGAAAACTCCAAGTTAGATATGTTACCTTTGAGATGGTACTCCCTTGCCAATGCGTTTATCACCTGGCACTGAAGGTGTGGGACGGGTAACAATGTATTTTGGTTCAATGGGACCCCCATTTGGGTAGAATATGAGGTGTATGATTGTTTTTGATATGATTCCATTGATTTGGATTAAATAGAGTTTTAATGGTCCTAGAAATACTAAAAACACATATAGGAACAGCCATTAATTTAGTATCACATGTAAAAAATAAATTTAGACTAATAGCTGTCATAGTTAAAAAAATTCACTTTATGTTCACCATTTTTATTTTGGTCAGTTTATAATGGGAAAATGTGTTCATATAACCAAAAACACCCAATGTATCCCATATTTTCGATGGTTTAGTATGAATTTTGTTGCACACCTGTTTTCCAAAGACATGAAGTAAATAGGGTGGTTTTACTAGTGACACTATGGAATTCATGTTAGTCGAGAGAGTGGTAGGTTAGGATCATCTTTTGGGTATTTCTTCTACTATTATACTCTTATATATTTAATAAATATTTTGTGAATCCTTCCCATATCAAAATAAAGAATAGGTTACCCCCATATAATAGTTTTTCATTAATATGTATCAATGTGAATGAATGTATGTATCAAAGGTTCCCATGAATGTAAAAATGTGTATATGTTAGAGGTTCTACATCAATTTTATTATCTATATGTATTATAGGTTATCCATATTTCATCATTATTACATGTTAATTATTAATTTTAAGGTTCTATGGTTTAAATACATATAGTTGGGAACTCCAAAGTTTATCTTTATCTAGGAAAGAGATATATGTTAAAGGTGTTGAGATCATTCCCATAGAAAGGAATTCATATGTATCATTTTAAAATGAATTATAACCCATGTAGTTTCATTCTAATTAATGGGAAACATCATGTCTTTTAAGTTCACGTGACAAGGACTGATCCATGTAGTTTGACATCATGTGTTAAGGATTACTAGTTGAATGATACCTAGTAATAGTTGGTGTGAGAATTACACATGAGTGTCCCTTTCTAGTTGACCTCAAAGTTAATATAGACCAATAAGGATAGTTTGTGTCTCATGAGGAATATTTACTTCTTAGATATATATGATGTTCAACCTAAGAGAACATGACCATTGAAGTGTGGGAATGACAAGACGAAAAGGGAATATGGTTCTCCAAGTGGGAGGCATGTTATCATTGGAAATATAGACCAAATAAGGACGGTTTTCATAGGGGATATGTCCAAGGTGAAAGGGATTTATAGGGTCACAAGAATATATCTAGGTGAGGGAATGATATAAATAGTTTTGATTTTTGTTTTGAACATCAAGGAGGCGTCATATTTTTCCTGGTTAATGTGAATCAAATTCTATATAGATTGATATTATCATTTTAATGTTGTGTAATAAGACTATACCATGAAATTTAATTTCATGTGGTCAAGGAATTTTCCACATAATTTAACATCATTATATGAATATGTATGTGTTATTACCAGTGAAAAATAATAATATCAAGATAGGATTATACATTAGAGTTTCTCAAGAGATAGGTTTGGGATTATGCCTAAGGAGGATGCCTTTCATTAAGGAATTTAAATTATGGTAACATTATGATCATCAAAAAAATATAATCTCACATGAGTTATTATTGATGTGAGAAACATTATAAATGATAAGGAACATTGTTTGGGAAATAAAAATTAGATTTTAATGGTTCTTATTAATTGTATATTCTCAAGATGAGCATCCTTAGAGGGTTTTTTACATCACCAATAGCAACTATATTGGGTATTATACCTAATAGGAGGCCCATTATTCCATCTTCCTACCTACTGATAAGTAGAATTTTGTGTATAGGTAGAAGTATGTTATCCTATATGAATAATTGTGGAATTACTCTATAAAAGATACCCAATCTATCCTAGATAATTGTATGGAGAAAAAATAAATCATTGATCCATGAAATACCACACTAATGTTCTCCCAATAAGGACGCATGTTATTAAAGGAATCTACGATTGTGGCCCATGTGAGGGTTTTCCTTATTTGTAATGACAACCTAAATCATCCTTTTATCAAGGGATCCAATTATCAAAGGGGTGAACACTGGTATTCATACCTTGACCATGTAAGTCTAGTTGCCTCGTAGGAGGTCTCGTCTTTGGATTTTCCGAGTTTCCTTGGAAAGAGTGACACATAAGTTAATTATGTACCCTATACATGGGTATTGATATAAAGAGGGGCTCAATAACCCAAAGTAATTTGATCCATGTGGTTATCTCATGTAACGGAGGTCATTCCATGCATTAAGTATGTTTTTGAGGCTTATCCATATGGTAGTAATGTAATGTAAATAGATCCACATGGTATTAGGGTGATAAAACCATATACTCACATCGGGACCTCACAAATGTGTATTGTCTTCTTAGTGAGCCTATTGACGATATTGATCCACAAAGTAATCATATGTGGAATGATGGATCACTTGGTTAGCTCATGAAAGAGGGATAATATAGGTTCGACCCACCTAGAAAGTTCATGGTAGAGGGGGATATTCTTGGTAGCCATCTAGAAAAGGATTTAGTCACTAAGATAGAGGTTAATCAAGTGAAAAAGTGGTTTATTAGAATTTTTAAATTTTTATGATTTTGGAATTTTTATATTTACCTTACAAATAATTATTCTCTTATTCTCCATTTAATCTTTTCTTTTATCTTATCCTATTTCCTTTGAAGAGTGAAAGGGGTATTTATAGGAAAGTATCAAGTTAACTATTTTCAATAAGAGGTAGTCATGTAGTAGGTAGGTGCATGACTACATGGTTATATCCATTATAGAGTCACACAGTAGAAACACAATTGCATGGTGACCAAAAACTAGAGGTTACTCCAATAGAGTAGGTGGCCACATGGTTTCCCCATCCTAGAGTCACATGTTTTCATGGAATTCAAGGGGTCCCTTGGGGCGTATATGGTTGTGGGAATGCTATGAAGTGGGTCCATCATTAAGATGCATAGGATGTTGGAAATCACATGGTATACGGGTTATTTTTTAGTCGGTGAGCGTCAACACCCATCATACATGTCCCATTCACCATGACCTTATACTGTGTGTACTTTGTTCAAAGTTATATAACATTAAATTTTATCCCTTAATAGTCTAAATTGAAAGACCTTAAACCCACTAACAAAAGAGACAAACAAAAATTTCAAGTTGAAAATTCAAAATGGGTGACAAAATAAAAAATCAAGACACTACTCACTAAGCTCTCTGATTTTAGGTATTAATAAAAATTCAGAGAAAAATGAAAAAAAAAAACAAAGCTTGTGGGACCCACCATATGGCCTTAGAAAAATCAAATCCATGCTTTTTGGGACCAATTATCTTGGTAAAATTAGAGAAATGATATAGCATATCTCTTTAACCAAATAATGTGTCCAATACATGGGGACATAATATTTATGGTTCCAAAACCCTTTTTGAATACCCTCTCATCCATGAACTTACTTAATTTCCCAAACATTTGAATCCTCACAAATCTTCATGAATATTAGTAACAAGTTCATCTGGCTTCGAAGGAAACCTCTACTTGGTTATGCATACATGCCCCAATATGGATTTTAATTTTCACCCCCCAATATGGCCTTCTAACCATAGGCTTGTTTTTATCCTAATAAAAAGTTGCTCTAATCGATGTATTCCCTTATAGTGTAACCCATCATTCGAATGTGGTTACAGTCATCCATAGAACTCATGTGTCATATCATCACCCTGTATTCAAACTCATTTGGTCATGATTTACACAATCCATGATCTAACAATTGAACTTGATTTGATATCCTCAATATTGAAAATCGATGCATCGTTATCACTTTCAAGGTAGGGATATAACATATTTCCCATGAACCTTTAAGTGTTCCTCATCATATAAACCTAAATCGTATGATGCAATGGTTTGGGATTTATGATCAAAAATTGAATTCCCTCTCTTTCTAGTACAATCTATTCTTAGCAATGGTCCCTTAATTCATGATGGGTTTTTTATTTCCCTTGCTAGATGAACTATCCCACCTTTTGGTCAAATATATAAGTCCTTAAATTATAGTGATATATGGTCAAAGAGTTTTGGCCTTAAACGTCAACAACATCATGTCCAAGTACCATGACCTTAAACTACATTCACAATTCCTAAAATTTATTTATATTAGTAATATTTGTCTCTCTATTCAAGTTGGATTTTTCTTCACTCGTGTTTCTATAAAGACTACCTCACCTTTTTGACAAATCTATCTGAACATAAACATAATCTACAATGGTATGAATTTCATGACCTTAGACTAATAAAATAAAGAGAAATATAACTCACCAGGTTGAGAAAAAAATAAACCTTGGAAATAAGTCAATTCCCTAGTTACTGGAAATGAACCTCATGTCATTTAGGTAAAATTAATCATTTGAAATTGAAAATTAATCAAACTAATTTGGTCAAAAACCCATACTGGTTGACTTAATATAAAATCAATTTTATTCTCACTAAAATTTATACTTTAAAATATTGGAAAAAATTAGGGCCATAAGGAAGACACAAAGCTTACGAGTTCCACTATATAACATAGCAGTCAAGCTATGATCACTAGGTACCTTAACCTAAGAAAAAGTTATAAAATTATTGTGGTATATCAATTAAGATACCCATGTGGAATGCATGAAGATTTAATATCAAGGTTCCCAATCCCTCTTGGACATCAGGATCCTTATTATAAATTCTACTTCTATGATCATCATCATGCTGATTCATTTCATTAATAAAAATGGACCAAATATAGTGTAAAATGATTTTATTTATACCTATACCCATCCATGATCCACACCCAAAAGTAAATCATCCAAATGGACCAACTCTAATTTATGTTGATGGAATTTATACCTATACATATTTTTGAGTCATGCCCATGAGTAAATCCTTCAAAATCAGATATTTAGGGGTCATCATTGGATTTGTTTCACCCAAATTAAACATTTAAATGGATTCAATTTATCTTAATATTCCATCTTTATAGTTTAATAGATTATTATAAAGTGGTACTCAAAATGAAACAAGGGAAGAAGAAAGGAAGAAGTAATTGAGAACAAAACATTTTCCATTCATTAATCACAAAAATTAGAGGAATTACATATTTTTGAGCCTCTCTCCCAAATTAGTAATAGCTAGGGGAAAGGAATGTCATAATTCATGATCCATGGAAGTATATATTTCTTTGGCTGATTTCTTGAATTAGTTGAATTGATCTCTGAGTTCATATAGCATTGGGGTTTCATCCTTTTCTTGAGGAAGTATCATCTTAGCCTTCATGGAAACATCCTCCATAACCTCCTCTACTTCCTCAACAAGAATATGGTGATCCCTGACATCACTCATAGTGATAGTAAGTTTTTTATATAGATGATCCAACTCTTGATGAATTTGGTTAGTTGAATCCCAATTTTTAATGATGTGAGGTTTCCATGTTACAACTATTGTCACATATTTATAGGCTTCCTACATTACAATAGTCCTATGGTTTTCAACATGTGTTGATGACTCTACTATAGAGTTATTAAACACTGATTCTTGTTTATGCTATCATTTTTTAATTATGTCTTTTACCACAATTTGAATGTCACTATAATCAAACTCGTTGTGTCCTAGAGAAGTAAACATGCAGCAAAGCCTAGGTAGCTTTCCTGATATTCATCATGCGGGGTTTAATAAATGATCTTCTGAATACTTTTCCACATGGATTTATGAGTGATTGGTTAATCATCAATAAACTCTTAATTATATTCAAAGTCTTTATCTGAATTTGGAATGTAACCCAGCCCCAAATAAACCGGAGAAGGTATAATTTCAACACTCCTTGACTAAACCTACATTAGGCCAATTTGTAACCCCACCATCATCATTTGTTGAGACATTGGGATAGATGCATTGGTTCTAGATATATCCAACTCAAAGTGGAGCTACCCAAACCAGATTTGAAAGATATTTTAGTCAAGGAAGCTGAAAATACATCAAAATTAAGAGACCAGTCCAAATGATTCAATTTTTATCTAGTCATGATAAATTTCATCAATCATGTTTTCAAAATGATTAAAAATTTGAATAACCTAGAGGAGAGTTTTGAATTTCAGGGAAACATACCTTCTAGAAAAGATACACCAAGGTTGATATGTTGTGCTCAATAATAGACAACCAAAACTACAATATCCATTATTTTATCCACTAACCTTAGGGGCATAGGGAAAATAGCCAATGTGTCTTGATTAAATTCCAGATCCAAATATTCTTAAAAGACGCTATCATGGGATCTTTCAAATGATATGTGATTGTTGGGTACTTAGGTGTAATAGGGTGGCTGACTAAGGTCATCTCTCAATGGAGGAAGTAAATTTGACAACATATTAAAGGTATTTTGAAAATAAAATAAAATTCAATAAGAACACTAATTAAAATGATGGGGGTTGTTTATCGTTTATAAATCTAGAAGATTTTTTTTGTAAGAATATTGTATTTTTTTGTTTTTTTAATGAAGTTCGATTAAAATGACACAACAAGAAGATGTTTTTTTAGAAAATATTTAAAAGGAATAATTGATATAACTCTACATCTTCACTCAATTATTTAACATTATCATTTAAATTAACATCCACTTAATTATAATCCCCTAATTGGTTAACCCTCAAACCCTATGTAAGTTAACTTAACCACAACGATGAAATTACTTAAACCCTAGGCTAGCTTCGGAACATGAAATCGTAGCACCCTACTTTGATTGATGTTCTAAATCTAGATTATGCTCAGTGGTTAATTATGTAACTCCCCAGCCCCAGTTACCTAGAGTCGGTGCATTATTACATAACATTGGCATGATCACAAGAAAGATCAAATCTCGAAATACCGATTGGTTTAGTAGCCTTGAAAACACTAGATATATTCATAAAGTTTTACATTACATCATAAAGTAAAAAACTACTACAAAAACATATTGTCTCCATAGTCCACACTATTATCCCCTCATAATATCCCTGTAGGTCATTCATAATTTACTTCTTCATATCCTGGGAAAAATAAAACATAGAAAAGGGGTGAGCTCAAATGCCCAGTAAGGATAACAATATAGTGGAAACTTTCATAAATAAGAATAAACATTTAAGGCAGTGTATAACTAAAACAAAAGCCTTTTAAACTTGAACTTCAAAATAGTATAGCAAAAATAAAATGAAATAATGTCATTTACTTATTCACATGGATATTCTACTAATCGAATAATCACATGCAATATCAATAACCACTTTCATAATGATAGAATGCATAATGCCGGACTATCATAACCACATAGCCAAGGCATCGTCCCAAGACTACAAATAAGATTTTTCCAAGGCCTTGTGCCAAGACACTAGTTTGTCTCATGAGACCTACCGATGCATCGAAGAGCTAAAGTGGGCTCCACCCATCACATATTAAGTCCAATGCATTCCCATATGAAAAGGTTTAAACATAACATAAACATTCGTATTAAAACTAGCATAAAAATGTAAATAATTCATCCATAAACTATGAATGGTATAAAAATAACACATCCATAGTCAAACATATCACAAAACCTTCAATACAATACAGAAGTTTTGTATCATAATAAATCAACTTCAAATAAGCGTAAAATCCATCAAAGGATGTTGACATAGATGAAATCAAACTCTTTTTAGAGAAATATCTTATTCTATTTTGAAATCATATATTTATAAAATAAAACATTTTCTTTGAAAATATTCTTATATGATTGTAAGGGAAGCTTCGATGATTTTATAATGGCGGAAAATAGCCGCACCCGTCGTATAAGTTAAAAAAAACATTCTTACCTTAATTCTGTCGAAAAGGTTAAAAAGCACCTTGTTTGGAAAACGACGAAAAGATTCCTTAATAAACTCTTATAAAAATTCAAACAAGGGTATAAATGACTTTAACCCATATTATTTTAAATAGGAAAAAAAATTTGAAATACATTTTTAAGAAACAAGGATGTGGATGATAAAGATATCCCAGTAGATTATTACGTATAAACAACCTCGGATAATGAAGAGATTTCGAAATAAACCCTTACCTTGTACTTTTCCTTGGTTGGGGTTGGTTAACCTCCTGTATAATGTTGAAATAATTGTTATTAAATTATACAAGAATCATATACATTAATATGATATCATATATGATCTTTTAACATTGATTTGTTAATAATATCTTAGTATTATCGTTGTTTCGGGTGTTAACTTACTCGTTTTCTTTTATATGTTCTGTTACGTAAGATGTGTTTTTCATGGATAGGTTGTAACTTAATCATATCCAGAATGATATCAAGTCCTTATATACTATTATTAATCACCAAATGAGAATTATACTTGAATGGATACGATGGAGAATGAATCTTATCGCGTTCGTGGAGACGGTAGTCCGTACGTACGCACGAGCGACAATATCATTCTTTTGATACTAAATTAATATATAATTGGATGTTATATCATATATAAAGAATAATTATCAGGTTATTTTTATTATTTACATGAGTTACATATCATTATTATACCCATCCAAATAATAATTTATTGAATAACAATTACACCACGACGTGGAGACGGTAAGTCGTACGTACGCACGTATGGTGACATGTTATTCAAAAGGATGGATAGAATACTGAATATGGTTGTACCATATTTATAATAACATCAAAGTATATATAATATACTATTGTTATTATTTTATAATGGTAATAACAAATAAGTAATAAGTGGAAGAAGAAAGGAACTTGGAAAAGGGTGGTGAAATCATTACCTCTTCTTCGGGTTCTTCCTTTTTATTTGATCAAAAGGGCTCTTAGGTTGGCTTTCTGACTAAATGATGGCCTCTAGGATGAAGTGAGTGAATTTGAGAGAGTATTTGGGCAGAGTTTGGCCAAACCAAAAGGCTTTTAAGGTGTGATTTAATGAGAAGGGGGAGTGCCCTTTTATAAGAGGGGTGAGGGGCACCTTTGGAAAAGCTAGAATTATTATTTTATAATAAATTCATATTCGGTTTCTAATGGCTCCAAAGTGGATTATTTAAAGGTTAAAGTGGTTATGGGTCGAAAACCACTCAACCAATAGAATTTAGAGAGGTTTGGGATACTATATTAACCTTAACTTTAAGTATTAACTCTTAGTTAATTAGTTTCACTTTTACAATGTCTCTTTGTATTTTTATATTATATGGTTAATAAACTTACTATATACATCCAAGAGACCCCCAAGTGGTCCATTAATGAGACACCTATCATGATATAATTCTCTTTGCCAAAACGTAGATTTTTAGGAATTTAATATCAATTAATAATATAATATTTGTTTTAAAATCTCTTTTATGTCAATTTTGATACTATTCAATAGTTGATTTTTGAAAAAATCATAACATAACGATTACTTCTAAAAAAGTCAATTAAATCAATCCTAATATGTCATATTATCCTAGAAAATTATTTTAATTCATAAAAAGTCTCAAATTATATTTATCTGGGTATCTACAATATTTATCATTTTAATTTTTCATTGTTATGGTAATTACTACATCACCATTGTGTCATAAATAAATTAAATTATTTAATGTCTAAAAATTATAAATAAAATACCATTATGTAGTAAATAGTGTTATCTTTCTAATGAATATTTATAGTTGAAAATAAAACATATATATCCCTATGTAAAAAATGTTTTTCTAAAATATATATGCTTGTGTCATTTTTGTATTCATTTTAACTTAATTAAAATAAAGTGTCCCTATCATTTACAAGTGGCACCATGGGGTCCCGAAATCAACCTAAAGATGACAATGGTCAGACATGTATCAACCAATATGGTTAGGACACGTTTTAGGGTAATTTGTTATTATTATAATATTATTTTTTAACCCTTATTTAACGGATTTACCCTTTAACCATGGTAAATAAAATATTTACCGAAGTAATTATTCAAAATTTCTAAAAATAAAAGTTACCTATTTACAAAATTTGAACATCCTAATTCCAAATATGTAATCCATTTTTCCAAATTCAAAATACAGAAGTGGCAGAAATTAATTTAAAATTAATTCCCGCTGACAAAACAAAAAGCGTGTTTTTAAGATATAATAACTATCAAAAGATTGATACTTGTTTATGTTCGGTTTAATTGTGAAATTATGTCCAATGACCAACATTGTATTAAATGGTAAAAAAATTTAAATATACTTTAAAACCACTCAAATTCATTATTTATCACTATTAATTATTTTGATTAAAAAATTTGTTTTTAATTAAAATTTAGTAATATTCACTATTCATCAAAATATTAAAGTTATCCGAAAAGTACCAAAATTTTATCTTAGGATAAATTCGATATTCCGAATCCAAAAATGAAGTCCATTTTGAGAGATAAAATTTATAAAATTTCAAAAATTAGGTATTACTATTCATAACGGCTAGTTTGATCGGTTGTGGTGTGTGTTAGAACTCGATGTTGCGTACAACACACGCTATTGCATTATTCAAAGAGAAGTGTACCGTAGAAGCTTGGGGTGTTACATTCTCCCCTTCTTCAAATAATTTCGTCCCAGAAATTTCTATAATACTACCGCATGAAAAGACTCAGGTGGTTCTTCATCATAAGTTCCTCGGGTTCCCACGTTGCCTCTTCCATCTTATGGTTTCTCCACAAAACTTTTACCAGACACGTCGTCCGATTTCTCAGTACTTGTTCTCTCGTATCAATAATATTGACGGGTTCTTCCCAATACGACAGATCAGGTTCCAGTTCTAATTCCTCATAGGTGAGTACATGCGTTGGGTCAGGCATGTATTTCCTCAACAGAGATACGTGGAACACATCGTGAACTTTGGAGAGACTTGGCGGCATTGCCAATCGGTAAGCTACAGCCCCAATTCGTTCTAGAATTTCAAAAGGTCCGATGTACCTGGGACTCAATTTACCTTTCTTACCAAAACGTATGACTCCCTTCCATGTAGATACCTTTAGGAAAACATGATCACCGACTTGAAATTCCAAATCCTTCCTTCGATTATCAGCATAACTCTTCTGCCTACTTTGAGCTACTTTGATGTGATTTTGGATTACCTTCACATTTTCCATCGTTTCCTCCACCAGTTCTGGGCCTACAAGTTTTCTTTCACCAACATCATCCCAATAGGTTAGTGTACGAAATCTCTTTCCATATAACGCTTCATATGGTGCCATATGAATACTCGAATGGAAGCTATTGTTATAGAAAAATTCTACCAGAGGTAAATATTGATCCCACATACCCTGAAAGTCAAGTGAGAAGGATCTCAACATGTCTTCTAAGGTTTGAATAGTTCGTTCTGATTGTCCATATGTTTGAGGGTGGTAGGCAGTGCTCAAATTAAGTTTAGTATCCAAGGCTTTTTGAAGACTTTTCTAGAATATTGAAGTAAAATGAGGATCACGATCAGAAACAGTCGATAGGGGTACTCCATGAAGTCTCACAACTTCATTAATATATAGTCTTTCTAGACATTCCTATGGTAGATCTTCTCTTATATCAAGAAAATGTGCTGACTTGGTAAGACGATCAACAATAACCCATATTACATCATTCCTTCTAGGAGTCTTTGGAAGCTCCATGACAAAGTCCATCATAATATTGTCCCATTTACACTCCGGTATGGGAAGAGGTTGCATGACTCCTCCAGACTATTGCCTTCCTACTTTCACTTGTTGACAAACCATACATCTTGACACAAAATCAGCAATCTCCCTCTTCATGTTGTCCCACCATAAATGTTCCTTCAAATCTCTATACATTTTGGTGCTCCCATGGTGTATAGAGAAATTGGAACTATGAGCATCATCCAGCAATTCCCCTTTTAGATCAGGTATATCGGGAACACAAAGTCTCTTCCCTAATTTCAAAATTCCATCTTCATACACAAAGTCTCTCAATCTCCCATCATTCACAGCTTTAATCTTCTTTTGAAATTCTTCATCATCGGTCTGAGAACTCTTAATACTTTCTAGTAATGATGGTTTGGCACCCATTTGAAAAATCATTGATGTTTCACCTTCCTTGGTTATTCTCATGTCCATCTTCACTAGATCCATGAAAATTGGATCCCTTTCAATTCTCATATTGTTCAAAACTCCATGGTCTTTTCTGCTCAAAGCATCTACCACCTTGTTTGCCTTCCCCGCGTGGTATTGTGTCATGCAATCATAATCCTTGAGTAATTCAAGTCATCAAATTTGCCTCATATTGAGTTCTTTTTGTGAGAAAATATACTTCAAACTCTTGTGATCAGTATAAATCTCACATTTTTCACCATAGATGTAGTGCCTCTATATCTTCAAAGCAAAGATCACAGCTGCTAACTCAATATCATGAGTAGGATAGTTTTTCTCATGAATTTTCAATTGTCGTGATGCATAGGCAATAACCCTATCATTCTGCATAAGAACACAAGCAAGTCCTTTATTCGATGCATCACTATAAATAACGAACCCATCATTCCCCGATGGTAGAGTCAATATAGAAGCATTGACTAATTTTCGCTTCAGTTATTTGAAACATTATTCACACTCTTTTGTCCAAAGAAATTTAACCCCTTTACGTGTGAGCTTCGTTAATGGGTTAGCCAATCGGGCAAAATTCTGGACAAAACGTTGATAATAACCTGCCAAACCAATTAACTGCGTACCTCAGTTGTACTCGTAGGTGTTGGCCATTCATGGATTTCCATGGTCTTAGAAGGATCAACAGAGATTCCATCTTTAGAGACAATATGGCCAAGAAAAGAAATCTCATGAAGCCATAATTCACACTTGCTAAATTTCCCATATAATTCATGTCTTCTCAGAGTCTTCAGGATAATGCGCAAGTGATTTTCATGATCTTCGTATCATTTGGAGTATACCAAGATATCATCAATAAATACCACCAAAAATTCATCAAGATATTCCTTGAAAACTCTATTCATCAGATCCATGAATACAGAGGGTGCATTAGTCAATCCAAAAGGCATTACTGTAAACTCGTAATGCCCGTACCTGGTTCGAAATATTGTCTCTAGAATGTCTTCCTTCTTCACACACAACTGATGGTATCCAGATCAAAGCTCAATCTTTGAAAAGTATTGAGCTCCATGCAGTTGGTCAAATAAATCATCAATGTGAGGTAGGGGATACTTGTTCTTTATTGTTATAGCATTGATCTCCCTATAGTCGATACATAACCTCATAGATCCATCTTTCTTTTTAACAAAAAGAACAGGGGCTCCCCATGGAGAAACACTAGGGAGAATAAATCCTTTATTACTCAATTCTTCTAGTTGTTTCTTTAGTTCGACTAATTCCACAGTGGCCATTCTATAAGGGGTCTTCGATATAGGCCTTGATCCAGGAATTAAATCAATGGAAAAATCAACTTCTCGTTCTGGAGGATTTCCAGGTAAATCTTCCGAAAATACATCTACATATTCTTTCACAACAGGTACATCCTCTATTTGAACATTCCTTTCCTCACCCATAGTCATTTCATTCTCTTCCTCCCCAATAATTGAATTTAGTTGAGCTACTGGGGGTGGATCTAGATAAGAATTAGGTGGTGACGATTCTTCTCTAAAGATAAGGTGTTCCTTATCATCATCATCAAAAATCATAACCTCATTCTTCTTACAATAAATCTTCACATCATAGTATGAAAGCCAATCCATACCGAGGATTATATCAAACTCAATCATAGGTATCACGATGAGATCAGCAGATAAGGAACATTTATGTGCTCTAATGGGGACTGATTCACAAAACTTTGTTGCAATGATACTTCCCTTAGGAGTTTTAACTGACAACTCCCTTGTTAAATCAAATTGGAAATATCTAATTTTATTAGAAAACTAGAAAGATATGAAACAATGTGATGATCCAGAATCAAATAATGCATTTTATAAACTTGAGGTAACCATTAAATTACCTTCCACCACGTCTTTTGGAGCTTCTACCTCAGCAGTAGTGATAGAAAAAGCTTGGCCTTGATCCCTTGGCCTTTTCTGAGGTAAGTTCCCCTGACGATTAGGACATTCATTTTCATAATGTCCCATATCCCTGCAATTGTAGCACTGAACATTGGTAGCTTCCTTCTTCCCTTTTCAATCACGAGCTTGGTGGCCGTTTTCACCACATTTGTAACAGACGCTCATTCCCTTCAAGAAAGTACCAGGCTGTTTCTTCCCACATTTTCCATAGGATGGATATTCAAACTTTCCCTTATTCCCCTTATTTCCATTCCCAGATTGATCAACAGATCTCCTATTCTCTTTCTTTGCTTTAAAGTCATAAGACTTAGATAATTCCGTTTCTATCTTGATAGCACATGAGACAATGTCTTCATACGATGAGAAGGATTCTGAGACTAATGCTCGACGGAGAAATGGTTTTAACCCATCAAAGAAATGATCAATCTTACTTCTTGGGTTACGTATATAATCTCCAGCATACCTTGCTATCCTTGTAAAGTTAGCCTCATACTTTGCGACATTCTCATCCTCTTTTTGTCTCAGACTCAGAAATTGCCTTTCCATATCTGCTCGATGGTCATGAGGAAAGTATTTTTCTAAAAACAGATCTTTGAACTCCCTCCATTCCATATTTTATACTTCATCAACTTCCTTCATTTTTTGAATCAATGACCACCATTGATCAGCATCTCTAGTGAGGTGGTAAACTGCAATGAAAACTTTTTCCCTTTCACTACTCCCCAAAGCCTGAAATATTTTCTCTAGGGAATTTATCCATTTCTTAGCTATTAAGGGATTTGTACTCCCATTGAATGTTGGTGGTTGTTGCCTCATGAATCGATCTAAGATTGATCCTCCACACTACGGATCAGCGTGCTCCATATGGGTAAAGTTATTATTCATAACCTGAGTGAGTTGTCCCAGTATGGTGATTAGCTGATCGGCACCAGTTTCATCACTAGCTCCACTATAATTATCTTCAGTAGGAGGGAAATCCCTACATGGAGTGCGTGAATTAATACAGTATCCATTTCTTCCACTAGGTTCCATTTCTAAACAATGGCATAAACTAGATCATTTTATGAATCAAAATACATAATTCCATACTTATAAAACACTTAACATAAATTGAACTATTTATGGATATAATCCATAATCATAAAAATGTTTTCTTTGAGGAAGTATATACTCATAAACCCTTCATAATTATTTGTAAAGAAAATGAGAGTTATCCTAAGCATATCCCCCAGGAGTGTCGTAACCAAGAGTGCAGCAAGGCCCATTGTCGTGCACCAGTTCCCGTTTGAGTCTAGCTCAAAGCGGTGTTTTTGGGTTTTACCCCTAGGTACATATGTGCCAGAGCTGCCTCTACCTGCTCGTATCCAAACAGGGATGTATTGCTCGGAAAACTCACAAAATCTCTACAATACAAAAATTATAGGAAGTTCTTCTATACTAATCCTCAAAGTCTATCTTAAATCTATGTTCTCTAATCAGATTTTATCTAAATATAGCTTCCAAGGTTTGTACTAAACTTCCTCTGATACCAACTGTAACGCCCCGACCCCAGTTAACCAGAGTCGGTGCATTATTAAATAACATTGGCTTGATCACAAGAAAGATCAAATCTCGAAAGACCGATTGGTTTTGTAGTCTTGGAAACACTAGATATATTCATAAAGTTTTGCATTACATCATAAAGTGAAAAACTACTACAACAACATATTGTCTCCAAAGTCCACACTAATATCCCCTCATAATATTCCTGTAGGTCATTCATAATTTACTTCTTCACATCCTGGGAAAAATAAAACATAGAAAATGGGTGAGCTCAAATGCCCAATAAGGATAACAATATAGAGGAAACTTTCATAAATAAGAATAAACATTTAAGGCAGTGTATAACTAAAACAAAATCCTTTTAAACTTGAACTTCAACATAGTATAGAGAAAATAAAATGAAATAATTCCATTTACTTATTCACATGGATATTCTACTAATCAAATAATCACATGCAATATCAATAACTACTTTCATAATGATGGAATGCATAATGCCAGACTATCGTAACCACATAAGCAAGGCCTCGTGCCAAGACTACAAATAAGATTTTTCCAAGGGCTTGTGTCAAGACACTAGTTTGTCTCATGTGACCTACCTATGCATCGAGGAGCTGTAGCAGAATCCACCCGTCACATATTAAGTCCAATGCATTCCCATATGAAAAGGTTTAAACATAACATAAACATTCGTATTAAAAATAGCATATGAAATGTAAATACTTCATCTATAAACTATGAATGGTATAAAAATAACACATCCACAGTCAAACATATCACAAAACATTTAATACAATACAGAAGTTTTGTATCATAATAAATAAACTTCAAATAAGCGTAAAATCCATCAAAGTATGTTGACATAGATGAAATCAAACTCTTTTTAGAGAAATATCTTATTCTATTTTTAAATCATATATTTATAAAATAAAAATTTTTCTTTGAAAATATTCTTATAATATTTTAAGGGAATCTTTGAAGATTTTATAATGGCGGAAAATAGCCGCACCCGCCGTATAAGTTAAAAAAACATTCTTACCTTACTTCTGTCGAAAAGGTTAAAAAGCACCTTGTTTGGAAAACGACGGAAAGATTCCTTTATAAACTCTTATAAAAAGTCAAACAAGGGTATAAATGACTTTAACCCATATTCTTTTAAATAGTAAAAATGTTTTGAAATACATTTTTAAGAAACATGGATGTGGATGATAAAGATATCCCAGTAGATTATTACATATAAACAACCTCAGATAATCAAGAGATTGCGAAATAAAACCTTACCTTGTACTTTTCCTTGGTTGGGGTAGGTTAACCTCCTGTATAATGGTGAAATAATTGTTATTAAATTATACAAGAATCATATACATTAATATGATGTCATATATGATCTTTTAACATTGATTTTTTAATAATATCTTTGTATTATCGTTGTTTCAGGTGTTAACTTACTCGTTTTCTTTTATATGTTTTGTTACTTAAGATGTGTTTGTCATGGATAGGTTGTATCTTAATCATATCCAGAATGATATCAAGTCCTTAGATACTATTATTAATCATCAAATGAGAATTATACTTGAATGGATACGATGGAGAATGAATCTTATCGCGTTCGTGGAGACGGTAGTCCGTACGTACGCACGAGCGACAATATCATTCTTTTGATATTAAAATAATATATAATTGGATGGTATATCATATATACAGAATAATTATCAGGTTATTTTTATTATTTACATGAGTTATACATCATTATTATACCCATCCAAAAAATAATTTATTGAATAACAATTACACCATGACGTGGAGACGGTAAGTCGTACGTACGCACGTATGGTGACATGTTATTCAAAAGGATGGATAGAATAATGAATATGGTTGTACCATATTTATAATAACATCACATTATATATAAGATACTGGATTTATTATTTTATAATGGTAATAACAAAGAAGGAAGAAGTGGAAGAAGAAAGCAACTTGGAAAAGGGTGGTGAAATCATTACCTCTTCTTTGGGTTCTTTCTTTTGATTTGGTCAAAATGGCTCCTAGGTCGGCATTCTGACTAAAGGAAGGCCTCTAGGATGAAGTGAGGGAATTTGAGAGAGTATTTGGGCAGAGTTTTGCTGAACCAAAAGGCTTTTAAGGTGTGAGTTAATGAGAAGGGGGAGTGCCCTTTTATAAGAGGGGTGAGGGGCACCTTTGGAAAAGCTAGAAATATTATTTTATAATAAATTCATATTCAGTTTCTAATGGCTCAAAAGTTTATTATTTAAAGGTTAAGGTGGGTATGGGTCTACAACCACTCAAACAATACAATTTATACAGGTTTGGGTTACTATATTAACCTTATCTTTAAGTGTTAACTCTTAGTTAATTAGTTTCACTTTTACAATGTCTCTTTGTATTTTTATATTATATGGTTAATAAACTTACTATATACATCCAAGAGACCCCCAAGCGGTCCATTAATGATACAACTATAATGATATAAGTCTCTTGGCCGAACCTTAGATTTTGAGGAATTTAATATCAATTAATAATATAATATTTGTTTTAAAAACTCTTTTATGTCAATTTTGAGTCTATTCAATAGTTGATTTTTGTAAAAATTATAACATAATGATTACTTCAAAAAAAGGCAATTAAATCAATCCTAATATGTCATATTATCCTAGAAAATTATTTTAATTCATAAAAAGTCTCAAATTATATTTATTTGGGTATCTACAATATTAATAATTTTAAGTTTTCACTATTATGGTAATTACTGCATCACCATTGTGTCATAAATAAATTAAATTATTTAATGTCTAAAATTTATAAATAAAATACCATTATGTAGGAAATATTTTTATCTTTATAATGAATATTTATAGTTGAAAATACAACATATATAACCCTATGTAAAATTTTGTTTTCTAAAGGATATATGCTTGTGTCATTTTTGTATTCATTTTAACTTAATTAAAATAAGGTGTCCCTGTGATTTACAAGTGGCACCATGGGGTCCCAAAATCGACCCAAAGATGCTCATTGTCAGACATGTATCAACCAATAAGGTTAGGACACGTTTTAGGGTAATTTGTTATTATTATAATATTATTTTTTAACCCTTATTTACCGGATTTACCCATTAACCATGGTAAATAAAATATTTACCGAAGTAATTATTCAAAATGTCTAAAAATAAAAGTTACCTATTTACACAATTTAAAAATCATGATTTCAAATATGGAATCCATTTTTCCAAATTCAAAACACATAAGTGGCAGAAATTAATTTAAAATTAATTCCCGCTGACAAAACAAAAAACGTGTTTTTAAGATATAATAACTATCAAAAGACTGATACTTGTTTATGTTCGGTTTAATTGTGAAATTATGTCTAATGACCAACATTGTATTAAATGGTAAAAATATATTCTAAATATACTTTAAAACCACTCAAATTCATAATTTATCAATATTAATTATTTTGATTAAAAAATTTGTTTTTAATTAAAATTTAGTAATTTTCACTATTCATCAAAATATTAAAGTTATCCGAAAAGTACCAAAATTTCACCTTAGGATAAATTAGATATTCTGAATCCAAAAATGAAGTCCATTTTGAAAGATAAAATTTATAAAATTTCAAAAAGTAGGTATTACTATTCATAACGGCTAGTTTGATCGGTTGTGGTGTGTGTTAGAACTCGATGTTGCGTACAACACGCGCTATTGCATTATTCAAAGAGATGTGTACCGTAGAAGCTTGGGGTGTTAAAAATTAGAGCATATATCCAATATGTATATGAGGATTAATTAATTTTAAGGGTTATATTTTAACTCTACATATCATCCCTTATGGTCTTGTATCACCGATTACGATCGCACTCTCACAATTTACACAAATTTTGACCTCACGTGTTTTTGTGTCAATTGATAAATTTATTAATTAGTTTCATTTAAATTGAAAACAAAATTAATAGATCATATTAATTAAATTAAAAAATCTCATTTATTAAAAATAAATGAATGAATATGGTAAGTGGTTGATCGATTAATAAAAAGAACTACTCTTACATGGGCGACGTAGTCGTCGTAGAAACATTTTGCATGTGCAAAGGTTTTGAGAGGGTAGAACCCAATCTCCTTTATACTCTTGATTCCTGCCCAAATATGAATATTAAGAGAAGAATAAATTTTAACAAAACATAAGAAAATATTATAAATAAAATAAGAAGAAATAAGTTTAATATGAAAATGAAAACATAACAATGTGAAGAAGAAGAAGAAGGCTTTGATGAAGGGATCCTTGCTTCAAGAGATACCCTTCTTACAATGGTTGGATAATTTGAGTGAAACCAATTATCCTCTGCCTTCAATCTCCTAATTCACGTACCAACCCCTCTAAATGATAAAAACACCTATTTATAGAGTGATTGGAAGGTTAGGTTCAAAGTTGTTTCAAGTGTGAATGGGAAATCTCGGCCAAATATTTTAAGCCAACCTTCACCACCCATTTTACCACCAAAACGCATCAATAATATGTTCTTACAAAAGGATTATTTTTTCAAAAATGAGTACTCAAGCTCCTCTAAAAATTTGGGCCTAATCCAAGCACGGATGAAGAAGTTATGGCCCAAATATAGAACCAATGTCTAATCTAGCGAGTCTAGACCAACTTGGACTTCATGACCTATTTTCACAAACCAAATGCATGATTTAACTCCAATGTACTAAAAAGTTTTATCCCATTAATTCATAAACACAATTACAAAATTTCAAGTTCAAATAATAAATATAAAAATATTTATCTCCAAAATACTACAACGCACTATAAAGGGTAAAACTAGAATTGCCATCAAATTTTCAAATGAATGATATCCCAAATATTTTATAAATAAAAATATTTAACACAATTTGAGGAAATTTTATCATTTATTATCAATAAAATATTCAATAAAAATGTGTTTTATCACTTCCTTAGTTTCACCTCCTATTGCTCCCTTGGGTGTCACTTCTATATAGTCTCTAACTGAAGGTCTACGGAACACATACTCTTAAGAAGTAAGTATTTAAAGTTATCAATACATATAATATTTCCAATAGTAATATATCTATTATATTAATGGAAATAAAATACACACATCTTCCTCAGGACCACAGAAGTAGAAACTAAGGTGTATAGGTGCGGGGTGGACTTTGATCGCTCTTGATCTTCAACAATCATCATATCAATAAAATTTATTCTCGGTGTCCTAGAGGTAATAAAATTTCAATCATTTGTTGTTATTGTGATTAAAAGACTTCATCAAGTCCCTATAAAATTAAATAAGTTACTATAGAGATACAAAATTAACTCAAAATATCAGTGGACACATAGAATCACTCATTAACCCTAAATTAATATGGGTGACCATATTTCTTGACATCATCTTTTTTTATACCCTATAGTGATATCTATATGGGAAGGGTATATAGAGGTGGAACTGACTCACTTGGAGAAATAAAGACCAATAATTCAATTTGATATCTTATATTGGGAGATCTGTAACGAAATATCCAAGTTCGACCTAAAACGTTACCCGATTTTTCTCACCATAAGGCCTCAAGCATGCCTCCCCAAATGCTAGAGGCTACCAACCCACAAGAGAATCTATAAGGTGAAATAGGGAGAATATACCCACATGTTAGAGTAAAATAAAAAATGGAAAATAACCAAACTCATACACAGGGATGAACATCAGAGTACACATTAAAAATAAACTAAATAAATAAAATGCTATAATAAATGGAATTATCCATGAAGTTATAAGGAATCACATGCATGAAAAATATAAAACAAAATATTTCACATTGGTATAACCACATTTAAAAATTAAAAAACCTTAAAAATAAATAAAATGGGCTCTATTACCAATGTTCATCCAAACATGATACTGGGTCTCCATGATGCTTGAGCTACACCATCCTGATCCTGAGAATCCACATGAGTGGCTCTGCTCGATCTATAAGCAATGAGCCTTGGCCCTATCCATTACACAACATGTGATCCAACTTGAAATCATACATCAAGTTTGTATGTACACTGAGGTTCACATATATGGTGTGTGAAATAAATCTCAGTAGGCCACCCAGTGGTGAACTTATAAATCTAATGTCATAAAAAGTGCAAGAACACCTGATATGCCTAACCTATATGAAAACTAAAATATCTGGAATATAGAAAAACTTCATAAAAATGGGTAAAACAAACACAATAAATTATTCAACCAGTGGGTTTTATCATGACCCTCGTGGTGAATCTCCCCCCACTCTATCCCATGCCATAGGATTTACAGCACATGGGTAAAACTGGCATATGAAAAATGATGCATCTTCTGGATCTACAAAGGACCTACAAAACATCTAATTGATGAGTCAAAAATTCCCCATCCTAGCTCATAACCATAGGATCCACATGAATGACACACAATTACCAGGAACTAGGAATCATATGTTATGATCTTAATGATGAAAGGAATATCTAGATCAACACAACTAGATAACCTTTCAGTCCCAAAGGTCTTGCATAACAAATCGGGTAATGGCTATGGAACCAAACAAAAATTCACATGGGGTCCCTAAAAATTAGTTAGTGTATATCATTCATGGACACATGAGTAAAAATCCATCAACAACATACAAAAAACCACTATGTGAGTTCCTCTCCACCTCAAAATCCTGAAGCCACACTGGTCAGGGCTTTCACTCAACTAGATGGGGGTTTCAATCATTCATATTGTCCATTATATCCCAAATCCTATCTAAAAATAGCCATACAACAGAGAAGATAACTAAATCATAACTCAGGGACAATTTCCAATCCAAGATATCATAATGGTATCCTCCTCAAACCATAGTTCTAAGAAGAAACTATCTCAAAAATCACATCCAAAGGACAATTGAACATGGGATGACCCAACCACGAACCCAACATCCAAAAATATGAACTAGTAGTGTCAATTAATTATCATCCAACAAGAATGGAGTTCTCATGGTCCCCTGGATCTCATCATCCAAAAAATCATCCACCTTGGCCCCCACACCAACTACCTCAGGGTCAAACCAAACTCAAGGCTCACTCAATCCCAGAGGCTATATCATAAAGGTACATTATTCATGAGATTCCCATGATAGACCCAATATTTTGGTACATGGATTAGAAAACAACCTCAACTATCCCAGAGTCCAAAGAAAGAGAATGAAAACCTATGGGGGTTTATACTATCTCATTCAAAAGCATAGGACACACCCAATGATGAAACATCCCAAACAGCCATCAATGTCCACCAAATAATCCTTGATCAAAAATTCACCAAATGGGTATATAAAAACACAAGTCCTATAATAATAAAATTCATAATATTCCTCATGACCACCTGAAAATCAGGACACCCTCCTCTAAGTTTCCTTGGCACAAGCCAAAACAAAACATTCCATGTCGACATTATCAATATCCATCTATGGAAACCACTGATCACTTGATCAGAAACCATCCCATAAGGTAATCCCCAATATTCCCCAAAAATCATCTTAGAATCAAAACTGCACCAGGCCAAACCACCACCCAAAGGCATCCACCCAACTCAAAGGATCTAATAACACTGGTCCCCAAACCCAAAAGATAAACCTTAAAAGCTCTAACCATGAGTAATGGGTCCCAAAACATAGGGAAAACCAATATATCCTCATAGATACTAATATATCCCACCTAATATGATATATCTAAATAACATTAAATATATCTATATACCATAATCAATCCAGGATGGTCACTGAGCTCACAACCCCCACACAGGTTTCACAACTCAAAACCTAAAACACTGGAGGATTCTGAAACTAAACCTCAAGGAGATCCTCCTACTAAACACTCGTAGTAAAAAACATCATCCATACAACCTCTAAATTTTTAAAGGATTACACCATCATTATCTATGTGTAAAAATACTCTGAATGGACTACTCACAATTACAATTCTGACTCTGACGAGAAAAACTAGAAAAACAAACCATGGTAAGAAAATTATACAGTGTGCACTTGGGGTACACAGTGTGTAACCCTGAAATTATTCCTTTTACATGTTCCTTATGCCACTTGACATGTACTTTTCCAAAGTACATGGAACGTTCCTCCTAAAATATAAAATGTACCCCTACATGGGTACCATCCCATGTACCCAGCCCCACTAATCATGTAAAAATCTTGATTACAGAACATGTATTGCCCGTACATGATGCCTAACCCCACATCGGTACCCATCCATGCACATGGACATGTACCTGAACCATATGTGTACTCTTACATGACATGTGTCCCACTCAAGTTTTGGAAGTATACACTACAGGGCTAAGTACCTCCACCCAGGGTGTATGCTCGAGTACTCATCCATGTCCTAGAATATTACTACACAGCATATACCCAGAGTATAAAATGTGAAATCCCCAAAAACTCATCTTCCCTAAAAAAATAATAACACATGAAATGTGTTCTCTAATCAATATTTCATCTACATAGAAATCCCCAAATGGGAATCCCTCCAATCGGCCTAAAATGACTGATTTCTCCTTGAAACTCTTAGATTGACCAACAAGAGGTCCCAAAAATACCATACAATTATTTAAAATTGAAAAAACAAATGTGGGGATATGAAGAAAAAAAGTTCTATCCTCTGAGTAGAGACCACCAAAGCTTCACACAAATATACAATCCATAGCTTCCACATGACGATCTGGCGCAACCTAAGCTCTGTGGTAACACCTCCTCTTCTCCCTCTCACTCTATTCTATCACTCTCCCTCTCTTAGACAAGTGACACCCAAAGGGGGGTATCCACTTACATGAAAATCCAAAGGATTAATGGGAAAATAAATGAAGAAAATAAAAAAAGAATAAAAAATAAAATGAAAATGAGAAAGAAAAGCATCATGGGCTTGACCCGGGAACCCAACATAGTGTTATGTCTCACCTAGGAAAAACCCCCATTCTAGACTCAATGGATAATAATTAATCTCAATCTGGAACATCTTTTAAAAGATATGACTAAACGAACATGTTAAAGTAAATTACTATTTAATTAATTATATATTAAATATTCTGTAAAAATTCAAATGACTTGGACTTCCACCAAACTATTATCATAGGGTAAGAATCCTCTTCCAAGACCAAAGGAGTGGTAAATAAAATTATATGATATCATCTTATTGGATAAATTTCTATTTTTACCTTGAACACACTCAAGAACAAAAGGCTCAAATTTCCCATAATTTTTACAACCTATGATGACACGGGTCATCACAAACTCTCAACCAAAAATGCTTCTCACCCCCGAGAAGATTTTATAGAAAACCAATATCCATTCTTACCCTAAATCAATAGTATAACTGATGTTATCTCAACTGTAAAAAATTGGTCCTATAGCATCACCAACTCTCTCCCAACATGAGATATGTTCAACAGTGAGTGATCTAATTATCCCCACCATAGGAGTATCCTTATCATCACCCCACTACCCATTAGAAAACAACACATCCCATGCTATGTTCATCACCAAATGTAATGGATAGACATGGCCAAACAACTCACACCTAAGTGCCATAACAAAACCTATAACCTCCATGCTCAAAAAAACCACTTAAAGTGAGGTTCATCAACTCCAACATCCTATAGTGAACTCCCCTCCATAAGGATTTCCTTAACCAAATCTTAAATACAAATCTGTACTCACACTCATGTGGGACAAGTCCTAATGAAACTAGGATAACGTACCTAAATCCACTGACCGTGATCCTCATGCCGGTCAGTTCTAACAAACTAGAGAACCCTCAGAACTCCCCTTAAACATCAAGGAATCTCTCTCATGATATGATCAAACAATCAACCACCCTCCACTCAAGTTCCCATCCAAAACCAAAATCATCCAACCATTATCTCATTGTGCTACCCATGGTGCAACCAAAATGATTAATTCCAGGGGTCCAACCAAACCTACCCTCTCAATCCATCCATAGGATGGGGAGCACTCCACTTCTAAAACACCAAGAATCCTCATTCCTAATTGTATCCTAGTGATAGAAAATATTAATGGACCCACAAAGGAAAAACATCCATTCCAACCCAATCCATCGAGGATAGTAATCACACGGGCCCCCACAACATGACTTAGCCGACAAAACATGGAAAGAACAGCTCCATCACAAAGAAAAATGAACCTAGGACTTTATAAGAACCATCCTCTCAGGAAAAATAAATCCAAAAACAAAGATCCCCTAGGAATACTTACCCTCATCAAACCACTAAAAGGGCACTCAGAGCCCAATTTAGACACACAAGTATCTACATGAATCCCTCATCGAAGGGACCACATTTCTATGATCGATGAACCTCTCACCACACAATCCACATGACCTATAATAAAAAGAAAATATATAGTAAAACACACCTAGATATGAATATTTCATGTGAATCCTATATTCCTAGAATGAAGTATGAACATTGGCCTCTTTCCCATATGCCATGAGCTAAAAACCAGAATAAAACATAAAATCCACAAACCAGGTGCATCATGCTAGGTGATATCATAAAACCATGAAAATGAATACTAAGATTATCAATCCCATGGATTAGAACCTTTTAATTACTATTAGAATAGGTGTTTGTGACACACCAGTATTATATCTATAATAAGTTTTGACACATTCCTAGACCACCTTTCTACCAAATACTCAAATCACAAAACCAGAAAAATTGATACCATTTTGCAATAAACCCACATGGTTTGACCTAAAACAGCACCCCTTATAGCTCACCATAAGGCCTAAAGCATGAATCCCTAAATTCCAGAGAATTATGACCAATAGTGAGGGTATATAAGGTAGATTGGGGAGATTATAACCTTTGTTCAGAGTGAAATAATAATGGAAAATAACCAAACTCATACATAGGGATCAACATCATAGGGAGCATAAAAAAATAAACTAAAGTAAGAGAATGCTATAACAAATAGAATGTAGCATATAGTCAAATAGACTCACGAGCATAAAAATCATACAACATATGATCACCCATTGGCCCAACCACATATACAAAATAAAAAAAACTGGAAAAAAAAATACAACAGGATCTACTACCAACTCTGAGCCAAACCACATACCAGGTCTCTATGATGATCGAGCTATACTAGCTTGTTCCCAAGACTCCACATGAGTGTCTCCACTCGATAAAGAAACACTAAGCTTTGACCCCATCAATTTCACAACCTATTCTATAACCTTAAATAATATATCATTTTTTTATCGGAATCTAAGGTTCACATATAGGGAGTGAGAAATAAATCTTAGTAGGCCACCCCCAATAGAGAACCTATAAATCTGCTATTATAACAAGTGAATGACACGTGATATACCCAAAATATCCAAATAATTCAATATTTCGAATAAACAAATGCATAAAAAATTGGAAAATAAACACAAGAAAGAACCTAACTAGATAATTCTATCCTGACACTCGTGGTGAATCAACCCCTACTCTAGAACATTCCATAGGATTTACAGCATGTGTCTCACCCCTCCACATGAAAACTGGTGCATCTGTTAGATCTATACATGAGATCCAAAATTTCAAAGAGAGGAGGCACAAATTTTAGAGCATATGTAATAACCATAGGTATCAACATGAATGATATTCATTTACCCATCACTAGGAATCTGACAGTATGATCTGAACTGGTGATAGGAACATCTAGGTTGATATAACTTGAGAACATGTCAGTGCCAAAGGTCCTACATAATGAATTGGGCACCAGCTATGGACTTGAAAAAATGTATCATGGGATTCCTAAAAATCCAGGAGCTCACGACATCCACGTCCCTGAGAGAAAAAATGAATCCACAATATATAAAAACACACTTCATGAGTATCTCGTCACATCATGATCATGAAGCCACACTAGTTAGGTCTAACACTCAAATAGAAGGGAATTTCACTCATCCAGGTCATACATTTTCTCCCTAATCATGTCTAACAACAACCATCCAATGGAGGAGAGAACCATATCCTAACTCATGTAAATTTTATGATCCAATATATCCCAAGGGTGTCCTCTTAAAAGCACAACCTTGAGCATAAACTATATTAAATGTCATATTCAAAGGGAAATCAAACATGGAATGATCTAACCTCAAACCCACCAACAATAAAGATAAACCAGCATCTCTTATTCATTATCATCTAACATGAATTGGGACCTTACAGTCCCCTGGATATTAGTATCCAAAAAAACATCCACCAATGGCTCTCCAAGACTCACCTCATGGTTAAACCAAACTCAGGGCTCACTCAGTCTTTGGGGATACAACATAAAGTGATGTTCTCCATGAGACTTCCCTACTACATCCAATATCTTAGGCCATAATCATAGAAAACAACTTCAACTAGACCAAAGGAAAAAATAAATAGCATGATAACATATGAGGGGTTCTAATATATTATCCAAAATCTCAGGACATTTCCATTGAATAAACATATCAAATGTCCTTGAATAGCCTCAAACTGATCCCCAAATAAAAATGTGCCCAATAGGAATCCAAATGTGCAATCCAACAAATAGGTTCCTTTCTCAATGACCCTCTTGAACACTAAAAAAGTATGAGACCCTCCACTAGGGTTCCTAAACACAATCCAAAACAAAACATGTCATAAGGGAATTCTCAATAGTCAACTGTGTCAAACATTGATCACTTTATCTGAAAAAATACCACAAGGGAATCCTCAAGAGTTCCTCATAATCATATAAGAAGTACAAATAAACCAAACCATAACGTCTATCGAAATGCATGAACCCATACCAAAGGCTCTAACAACTCTAGTCCCAAAACCCAAGAGTTAAACCTTAATAGCTATAACCCTAAGCAACTGATCTCGACACACAGGTAAAAATGAAGATCTCCTTAGAGATACTACTCGATCATACATACTAGGATTTATCAAAAAACCTCAAATAGATCTCCATAGAACACTCAATCTGGGATTATGACCAATCTTAGAACCCTCACTCAGGCCTTGCTTCTCAAAACTGCAACCATTAGAGGAATCTAAAACCAAACTTCTAGGAAATCCTCTTTTTGAACACTCATAGTATAAAACACCATCCAAATGGACACTAAATACTAAAAGGATTACACCATCATGATATAAATAAAAACACTCAAAATAGACTACTCATAAGTCCAATTTTGAATCCAGGGTGAAAAATAGGAAAAACAGACAAAGTCAAGAAAAGTACATAGCATGCACTAGGGGTACAAAACATATAAACCCTGAAGTCCTCCCTGGTCATGTGCTTCAGGAAACTCATAGTGTAATTTTCCAATTTACATGGATTTTTCCTCATGGTACATGGAATGTACCCCTAATTGGGTACCATTACATGTACCCATCCCCACTTAACATGTAAAAAGACTGATTACACGGTGTGTACCACCCATACACAACCAAGTTTCCCCACATGGGGTGTCTAGTCGAGTACTCAGAAACACCCTAGAATCCCACTACACGGAATGTACCAAGAGTACATGGAATTTAAACCCCAAAACTCATATTCCATGAATATTAATAACACATGGTTTGTGTTCACTAAATAACACACCATGCACATAGGAATCTATGAATGGGAAACCCTCCAACCGGTCTAAAATGCCTGATTTGCCTCGAAACTCCCAGATCAACCGACAAGTTCTCCAAAACAACCCATAAATTGATATAAAATTAAAAAAAACACATAAAATAAGAGTATATATATTGAAAAACATAAAATGGTCCTCCCTCTATGTTAAAACCTCTAAATATCTGCACTAATACACAATATGTTGCTACCACACAATGATCTGGCACGACTCGAGCTCTGTAGTGGTGCCTCCTCTTCTCCCTATCCCTCTATTATCTACCTATCCATTTCTAATTAATATCCATAAGATTCCCACAGGGTGGATCCACATAAATGACAAGACAAAGGAGGAAGGTAAAAATCAAAGGAGAAAATAAAAAAGGAATAAAAAAAGAAAAAGAAAAAGAAAGGGGCCTAGGCCTGACCATAGTTCCCGATGAAAGGTTATGCCTCACCTAGGAAAACCCCAAAATTATGGACCTAGTGGTGGATATAGAATCTAAATCCAATTATATATTTAAAATATATGACCGAATAAACCTATGATAATAAATTACTATTTAATTAAATAAACACTAAATATTCTTTAAAAATTTGAATGTATTGGATTTCAACAAAACTCTTATCCTACGGTAAACACCCTATCCTGGTACCAACAGATTGTTCAAAAAAATTATACAATATAATATTATTGTATTAGTTACCATTTTTACTCTGAACACACCCAAGAACAAAAGAATTAATTTCCACCTGATTTGTACAACCCATGATGACATGGATCATCACAAGATCTATCCTCCCTAACTCTCACATTTGGATCAACACTAGAACCTATAATCATGGATTCATCTAAGTATTTGAGATAAGGAATTGGTATCTCATACTCTTTGGTATCCTAAAACAACCAAAAATAAATCATGTTGAGTGAAAAATACAATAGCTTTAATTATAATCAAAATCAAGGGTTTGTCTTACTTTTTATAATTGAGTAATTTTTTAGATTCTTCTTCTTTGGTCGATTATACTTGAGGCCTTTGTATGTTATACACTCACTTTGGATATAGGAACATTCTTTTAATGAAAAAAATCCACTTAGAATATGTTATTTTGTGTAGATATGAATATAAAAAAAGATAGGTTTCTCTCTCTCTATTCTAAAGAGAGGCATAGGCCTCTTTATTTGGAAGATATTCCATATAGGATTCGCATTCCCTCTAGGACACTAGGAAGGTCTCATCCACAAGAACAGAAGGTTTAGAGTCACCCTCAATTGAGGAGTCTTACTTCTTTTCAATGGGGTGGTATCAATATTTTTGGCCCATTTCCTTAGCATTTTCTTATCCCATATCCTTGATATGTATGTTTTAAGATATTTCATTGGGGAACCTTTTTTGTGGAATCCTTCACCATTGTAAATTCTTCTCCTTACTCCTCATCCTTGGTCATTAACACTCCCTTTTGTTGAGGCATGATATTAGAATGTTTCCCATTAGTATACAGCTATGTATTTGTCAATAATCATTCACAATCCTAATGTTAGCATTAGAAGTTGGCCGGACAACTTGAACACGTGTCTCCTCTAAAATAATAATTTTCCAAAATTGGTGAGAAACTATGAGATTCTTTTCATCCCATACACTAAGTATAGGAGAAGGATAGATTTTTTGGATATAGTGAAATTTTCATCCAAATATAAAGGGGGTATATTATTCACAAATAAACTCTCATTCAATTAATATAATCGACACATTATCCCTCAAGGGTATCAGATATTTCTTATTCTTATAGGTTCTAGTTTCATTGTATGTAATAATTCTAATAAATGTAGGATATGGAATGAATTTTAATTTGTCGTTTTTATTCAATATTTCCTTCAAATATTATTCCAATAGATCAAAGGGCTCAACCCCACTAAAATAATAGATATAGGGCCCAGAAAAAGTATTTAGGATCACTTGGTTGATGAAAAATTAATAGAATCCCATATATTCCATGATTCAACCATAGGGATCCATAAAGGGGTCTGCAATCCTAAAAGCGTACTTTACCCTATGAATATTTCCAAAAATATGGTATAAATTGGACAATATTATCACTACAAAATTAACCCACACACTGGTGTCTAGTTGGGCTACCATCATGAAAGTGTTATCCCTCACTCAAGCATGATGTCATATCATTGGAAGAAGATATCTACTGATAAACCTCAAGAGGGATGCTTCTATATGGGTGAAGTGCTTGACCATAGCAATAAATTCATAACCCTATGTAGTATATTTCATTTCCTCTATCATTATACTATATTCCCCTATAAGACTGCACAAATTTGTGTATGGGCAAGTCCTTGGTATTTTTTTCCTGTGATCCTAACTAGTGGGAATAATAAATTTTCCATACTGAGAACCAAATGGGGCATTAATCTTTAGGAGGGGTTATTTCTTCAAAATATATTTTACCTATTCGAGTATCTCACTTGCTAATGGAGGAATCATTTCCACATTATCCCATGTAGAGTTCGGAGGGATAAATTCATCATACATGAATCCAAATATTGGATCTACACTGACCATTCACATGTCCTAGTGTATTATCCCAATCTCTTTATGAATTTTAAAGAACAAATTCATGTCTAAAAACCAATGGATGAAAATTTAAAAAACAATGTGATGGTTGAAATAGTATAATGACTATGAAATCTGAATGGATTCATATAATTCAAGAGCTCTGATATCCCTTTTAAATTCAAATTGTAACATACCAAGAAGGTCAAACCTCAATCCATGCCAAATAAATAGATGGACTAGAAGTCTCGTCTTGATGCAAAACCCAACTAATGATTTGTCATCCACCTCTTTACAATCATCACACGGTTATGAGTGTCTTCCTCTGGCATGGATTTTTTCCCTTTTAGATCCAAGGGAGAGCACCCCAAAGTGTATCCATCATAACCCTTTACTTCTTGAATGAAATAACCTTTTGTGGAGATGTTCCCCCAAATAATCTCATAATGTTGAAAGATATGGATGAATGGAAGAATCATGGATCATGGTGTAGGAATATTTACATCATTTAGTAATAAAAACCCATAAATGAGTATATTTTTTTATTCTAACTAGGCTTAAAGGGCCGCCTACATCAAATATGACTGAAGGGTATTCTATAGAATAATGAGTTTTGGTTGGGAGGTATCAATGTTATTATCTATCTTAACCCTTATTGCATTTGTATCTTTGGAAACCTATTATGGAGTCATATTCTATAGAAAAATGATGAGAAAAGAGTCAATTTCATGAAAATGGGTCAAAATATAAAGTTATCTTCTCATAAGAATATTCAAACGAATTAAAAGTTCCATCCCATGATTTCACCACATGAAATGTGTGGTTAACCATGAAAATAATTATTTCACCATGAAAACCACATTGGAGGCCATTAAGATGACATCGATGAACACATGAACCATGTGGTTAACCACATGAACCATGAGCTCACTAGGTGAACTGTGATATAACCATATGAAATAGACTATGTGGAGTGACACTCATCGAGTTTGTAGAAGACTCTACATCATTATCTTGGTTGAATTTTCTAGATAGATTCAAAAAAATATCTCTAAATAAAATATGGAAATGATAGGGATCCCATTAAACCTATATATAGGGTCCCGCCTTAGTGGAACACCTGAAAACTATGTAGGCTTTTATACTTCCTTTGAATCGCCTCCTTATCATTCAAATGTACTCAATTATAAGGGGAGAATTTTTTGAGCATCATAAATTTCAAAAAAATAAATTCAAAATCATTGAAATAGAGAAAGGTAATTTTTTAAGGTGTTCACCATGAACTATCCATCCACACAAAGTCGACCTCATGATGGTAATAACCTCACAGATCACCTGGTAGCACATGGTCACCAACCTCACAGATCATATGGAACTTTAAGCTCACCAAACTCATAGATCACCTATCACATTAAGGTATTTAACCTAATGGATTAATCCTCATGGTGTTTCCAGCCTCAATGAATTAGAGAATACTTTTTTAGAATTTCATGTGATGACTCCATGATAAGGTGAAGTTTGAGATTTTAGGCTTGACTCATGAATCACCAAACCTTGTGATGTACCCAAACATGTGGAATCAATGTGAAAATTTTAATATCCTCTCACAGACTTCATTTTTCATCCCAATTCTCTATGACCATGTGTAATTTATACATGTCCATCCATTTTAGGAAACCAATTACATGGGTTTCCCTTAAAATACCAATTTTAATCTAAAAATTGATGATACAAAGAGAGTATAATATGGTAGAGATAGATAGACAAAGATGAGAGACTATAGGTAACTGAAAAGGGTGACTATTACGGATAAAGAAAAAAAATCTAACTCATATAAAAGACCTTTGAGGTTGAGATCGTGAATCTAGTTAGCATGGCCTAGCCCATGAGGTCTAGATTATGAAGTTATCTCATGTTTCCAGGCCCAAAATATCAAGCTCATGAATCCATCTCATAAATCCAACTCATATGGGTCATCCCATATGTTTGAGCTTGAGAATGAAGCCTGTGGGGCTAGGCCCATGAGGTTGATCTCACAAAACTATCTCCTGAGGCTGGTCTTGCAAGTTTGAGCTTGTGTAATCACTCCATGAGGTCACCTAAAAAGGTCTAGTTTATGGACCCTCCACTTTTCCACAAAGCCCTCTGACTTGGGAAAGATTCCTCCCTTGTGTGATTCCTGTTCAAAATGGGAGTTTTTTGGGGGCATTCAATACCCCATATTTTTAAGAATCATTTGGTTATTTGGTGAATTAATTTTGTTCACATTCACCCTTTCTCCTAGTTTTCATCTTTAGAAAATTTAAATTAAAAATACCTTCATGGTTTCCTTTATCTAAGTTCAAAACCCAAAAATGGTAAACTCAAAGCCCCCTAAAAATCCACAAAACATACTCGATCATAAAATTCACACTCACATGTACCCCTTAAATCATGAATTCCCTTGATAAAATGTGTCCCATTATTTTCCTCCCAAACTAATAAGTCCTCCATATAATTTTCAATTATACATTCCCTAGATAAAAAGGTTCCCCATAATAGGGGAATTTTTGAGATCATAATTATACAACTATATTGATGATTTTTCCCTTTTAAGACTTTGAAATATATTAAGAAATATTTTCATAGCCAGTCGTTGAAACGGTGCATGATTCCAAATCCTGGTGAGCCTGAAATTAATTTTATAAAAATATTAAATATATTTTATATAACATGCATGTAGTTTTTCTAGAAATAATGGAATATCTATTTAATAGATTACTATATTAAAAATATGATACAATGGTTGAATTCATAATGCGGTGCTTGCCCTAGGCACAACATAAACTTGGTCGACACCAAATGTTCAGATGAAATAGTCAATGGTGGGTACATTAAGTGAATTTATTTATTTATTTAATTTGAAAACTTTAACCTATTTCACTCTATAAATATTTGGTTATAGTGAATCTAAATGGTTAGCCGCATAACTCTGGGATCATTGAGAGGAGGATTCCACTGACCTTAATTGGTGAATTTGGATCGGATGATGTGTGACAACTAGGTCAAGGTGAATCGAGGTTCAGTGAACAAAACGGGTAATCTATATCATTAGAAACTACGTTATTCACCAAATATAAATCTAAATCTAGATAGGGATCATCAATTGTGGTCTTCCACCCCTTTAATTAAATATTTTAATCATGAATTGTAATCTTATTTTGATTATGTGTTTTCTCACCCATCGCATGATCCCCGTTGATGATTAATTATGTATTCAATTTAATATCGTTTCTTATTCTATAATCTCACCCTATTTTATCTTCTTTGAAATAATTTTCCAAGAATGCTTGTATAATGACTTTTATAACCCTTGTTGTCTGTATTTTCCCCCATCGTTCTTTCTATTCTTCATCGTTCACCTACGGGGTTGCGGTTTTACTTTTTCGAGAGGGTTTTAGCATCATTAAACCCTAATATTCATGTAATATTCATTTGTGATGAATGGGTTGATGATTTTTAAATGGATCAAGGTTTTTTTGAGATTATGGTGATGATTCCCATGGATTGGGAACCCAGTGAGGTAGTGGGAGGTTCTATGAACTACATGCAGCATAAGGGATTCATGCGGGAGAACCAAATTTTGATTTCATGCAAACTGAGAGATGAAATCGATAGATAGATGTGATTACTAAAATTTATGGGTAGTTTAGAGGCCATATAAAATTCATTAAAGGCATATATGTAAAAATGTGTAGAGATAAAGAGTTTCTTTGAAAATCATGATGACACTCTGCGTAGTTCACAATAACCCGCAGTGTAATCTTCAGATTCTGTAGCAGTAGGATCTATGGGTGGACATAAGTATGATACACTATGTGGAACCCCCGTACAATATTTGATTTAGTGCTGGTGGCCCAGAATGTACTCCAAGAGTACAAGACTAGACACATAGACACGGCCCGAAGGACACAAGCATGACCAGTAGAATAAGAACTAGCCTCGAGTGGCTGATATATGACATTTAGTGACCTTACATGTCATTTAGTACTACATGACCAGAAATTCTTGTGATGGTGAGGACAAGACCAGGTAGAGGAGTGGTTCTGCATAACTTGTGGTCCCCTTGCATTCTATGTACTTCTTGAGAATATTCTACCTCTCATTTTTCCTTTGTTTTGACATGGATTTTGGACTGTGAGTAGTCTATCTTGAATTTTTTACAAATAGAACATGATGGTGGCCTTCATGGTATATTTTGAGATAAAATGAAATATTTTATGAGAACGATTATTCTTTAGGAAAATCTCAATGATGGTAGTGATTTTGTAGGATCGTCAGAGGGAATCCAGGGTTGAAAATCCTCCATACTCATCATATTGGTTTGAGTGGAACCCCCCTCTCTTTCTAGTGCATGGTTCCTATACCTACTAAGTGGAACCCTCCTGTTGTATAAGGTAATGGGTCCTCTACCAATTTATTGGAACCCTCTTATTATATCGGGGCATGTATCCTCTAACTATTGAGTGTAACCCTCCTATCATACCATTGAATGGGTCCTCTACCTATTGAGTGGAACCCACTTATTATATCATGGCATGGTTCCCCTACCTTTTGAGTGGAACCATCATATCATACTATGACATGGGTCCTCTACCTACTATGTAGAACCCTCCTTTCATACTAGGTCATGATTCCTCTACCTATTAAGTGGAACCCTCATGGCATACCAGGGAATGGGTCCTCTACCTATTGAGTGGAACCCTCCTATTGTATCAAGGCATGTGTCCTCTACCAATTGAGTGGAACCCTCCTGTCATACCAGGGCATGAGTCCTATACCAATTTATTGGAACACTGCTTCTATACCAGGTAATAGGTCCAGTTCCTATGGAGTTGAACCATCCTATTATATCATGGCATGGGTCCTCTACTTAGAGATTATAGACCATTAGGATATGGAGTAGTGGTGTGCTGCTGACCTTCCTCAAGACTCCTTTGGAGAGATATGTGAGATTCTTGGCATCGATCATAGACCATTGGAACTATTAAAAGACAATTTTACTAACTGGTATTTGAGATGGATATACCCATTATATATTATATGGGTTTATTATATTAGAAATTATATCTTTGTTGATGGATTATGTTTAACTCTTTCTTTGGGATGAGTTGATTACTTCTATCAAGTCTACTATTTTTCCCCCTCTATTTTTCAGGGTGTCCTACTGGGTATGTAAATAATCACCCCTACATGGTATTTTCCTACATGTCTTGTGTCTTAAACAAAAGATGGATTATTCAGGGGTGATTTTAGAGGAGCATAGGGATACCCTGGTATATTTGACCGCATACATTGGTCATGTATTAGAGATAGAGCCAGTCTCTCTCAGAATTTATTTTCTATTTTTTTGGCGTTTGGACATATTTTCTGGTTGGGAATTTATTTTTACCCTTTACTTTTAGGATTTCATAATCACACTCTTTTGTATTCCCAAGAGGTTTTTACACACATGGTTTTTACTCTAGATGTTACTGAATTTTATTATTAATTCTATATGATTATACATGGATATGGTTGGGTGTTTTTATAGGTTTATTTATGAATTTAAATGCTTGTTGAAAATTCATATCCTATGGATTCGGGCTTGGGGTAGTTGTGGTTTAGTCTTCCACTGTCCAGGTAGGCCCCAGTGGGTTGGGTCATGAAAAAATTATATCATAGGTGGTTCAGCCTCAGGATGGTGTTTCGATTTTTTTTCCCTTATGAGGTTTAGTTGGGAACTTATAGAAATAGTTTCAAATCTCCTCGAGTGCAGATTTTAGGCCAAGGAACCCAATGTAGGTGTGGCAGCTGATGTATCCATTCAATAGGACTCTAACTACCTAATTGACAACTCAGCATACCAAGATAATGGTTGAAATGAACATTGATACATGAATCATATTGCAATGAGTCCTTTAACTGTCCTTATTAATTTAGTTCCCAATATATATATATATATGTATGTATGTATGTATGTATTTATGTATGTATGTATGTATGTATGTATGTATGTATGTATATATATATTCTCATATGATTGTGGTAATTCTTGATTAAATTTTAGGATACCTCCATGAAGATAGCCAGTCAAGTTACCACTTCAGGATCGTGATGATGATCTGATGAGTGATGAGGCCCCATTTCAAGGGTCATCTCATGAGATCTTTCCTCTAAGATGATAGGTAGAATCACCCCCAGCTATCGAAAAGTGTATTATATCAGTATATTAGGATGAGGATTCATGAAATCATATCACACTCCATGAGTTACAATGCCATAGGTATAAAAGGTTCCATGGTGATTCAGATCCTTAGGTAGTGGAGGATTGTATTGAGTTAGTGATCTGAGTTTTCAAGCTTATATGGACCCTAACTTGTCATATGGTTGAGTTGGTAGCCAGTATTTTCTATAGAGTAGTTGGGTTCTAGTAGAGCCTACTCATTTAGACGCATGATGAGTCAACACTCTCATGGTATAAATTTCATTAGTTGTTTCCAATGAAGTGCTATATATAATACTTGTGATTCATTTGAATTTAGGAGAATTTGGAGCTATAGTATAGAGGGATGATAGTTTCTAAGTATGATGTGAGGTTTACTATCCATACATGGTACACCCTTGAAATTATTCTGGGTGGTTACTTCTGGGTGAAAAAGTTTGAGTAGGGTCTCTACAGATACATCCATGACAGTGTAGTTCTCTTATACATTCCCACATATGTTTTATTGTTAGAGAGAGCATTAGTGATGGAGACATTCCTATCTTAAAGAATCCATGCAGCTGGATATGGTAGTCGGATTCATAGGGTTGAGTTGAGTGCAGAAGCTAGCTGGAACCAATCAGTAGGTTTTTGGAATAGGATATGTTTCTATGGTTAGAATTAGGAATATGTTCATGTATTTTAGAGACTATTTGGAGGACTAGGGTAGCCCAGAGAGGGGTGATACTATGAAAGAGATAGGTGGGGTCACATGGAACATGATTTCCCGATTTTAAGTGTTGAGGAGGGTAGGAAGATAGTGGATAAACCACCATGGTAGAGGCAATGTCCTGATCATGTATCTCCTAGTCATGGCTTGGGTGTTCCCCAGGGAGGCGACGATAACATAGAAGTAGGTGGGTATCCCTTAGGATTACTTTTTGGTGGTGGATGATGTTATGATATTCTTACACCACCACTACCAAGAGGCCCATGCCTGGCTTAGGGAGCTAGCGGTTGGGGTCATGGGTAGCTGTAAGCGATGGAGGCTTATGACCTGGTAGCTCAGGAGATTATTATAAGTATGATATGTGTTTATTATACACTTTCTTCAATACTATTGTAAATAGATGTGAGTCATTCCTTCATATCCTTACTCCTCGTGTGAGAGCTAGAACTCCCATTTGATACTTTTTCCCATAATCTTTATCTTGAGGTTCCTACAAGGAACACCTCTTCAATAGAATTTATCTTATGGTACTGTGAGATGTCTCTTGGTGCATAGAGTTTTTCATGGGAAATATTAGTCATCGTGATGAGACCATATTTTGTCGTCGTGGGTATGGAATAGTTTTCCATTGTCTATTCCTATATTGACTATCACCACAGACAAGTAAAATGCCTTTTGGAAGATGGTATAAGATTCTCCTTTGTGGGTGAGAGAGATCTCATGGTGAAGTGAGTAGGTTTTTCAAGCTAGAATATTCAACCCATAACCCATCAGTTGGAAAGTGTATCCCTTATCCCAGTGGGACCTTAAGGCATTTGGGTTCCTTCAGTCATGGAGGATTGTATTAATGTCTTCCCTAAAGATGTTTCGGGACTACCTTTGAGGTGGGAGATCATTTTTTTCATAAAATTTCTCTTCAATATAGATCTGATATATTTTTTGGCATATCAAATGTCCCCTACTAATCTTCTTGAGCTGAGGTTGTAGTTGGAGGACCTTCAAGAGAATGATTTTATCAAACCGAGTGTGTACCCCTGGGCAACTCTGGTTTTGTTCATGAAAAATAAGAATGGGAGCTTGTGGTTTTTTGTTGATTATCATCATTTAAACTAGTCCATGATAAAGAACAGGTACCCCTTGATGAGGATTTACAACCACTTTGATTAGTGACGAGTTGTGAGATGGTTCTTGAAGATAGATATTCGGTCTCGATGCCACCAGTTGAGGGTTTTCAAAGCTGATATTCAAAAAGTTTTAATTCCAATGTTAGTACAGACACTATGAGTTCTTGGTGATTCATTTTGTTGTTATAAATTCCCCCACTATGTTTATGGATTTTATGAACTGGATTTTCCAACCATTCTTGGACCATTTTTGGGTTGTCCTCATTGATGACATACTCATCTACTCTACATCATAGGAGGATCACACATAGCACTTGAGGATGGTTCAAGACTTTATTCAGGAGAACCATTTTTATGGTAAGCTCTCAAAGTGTCAATTCAAGATCCACAAGTTCACTTTATGATTAATTTCATTTCTAATCATGGATTTGTTGTGGAACAAATGAATATTGATGTAGTGATTTTTTGGGATCCACCCAAGAGCATGTTATAGGTGTTAAGTTTTCTTAGCTTGGTGGGGTATTATAGGTGGTTTATGGTGGAATTATCTAGGATTTAATCCCTTTTATCCTTCTTGATGTAGAAAGGGTAGTCGTTTACTTGGACCAAGTAGTTCCATGGAGCCTTTGAAGAGTTCAGGTTGAGGCTGACTAGTGCTCTTGTTTTGAGGCTACCGAAGGAGGGTGTGGAGTACATAGTATATTGTGATTCCTATAGAGTTTTGATTGGATTCATTTTAATGAAAATATAGGTAGTGATTGCATATGGGTTAAGGCAGTTGACACCCCACAAGAAATACTACATGAATCATGACCTAGAGTTGGAAGTGGTAGTCTTCGATTGGAGGATGTGGAGGTACTGTCTTCTGGGACAATTCTTTTTTATTTACTCAAATCATCAAAGTCATAGGCATGTATTCACACAAAGACACCTAAAAATAATATGGGGTTCATGGTTGGATTTATAGTAGGAATATGAATTTGAGATATTATATACTCCTAGAAATAGAAATATGGTGGCAGATTCTCTTAGTAGGAAGTCTCGTTCTCATTTAGTAGAGGAGGCATATGAGAAATTGTCCTCCTTGCTGCTAACCCTAATAGAGGAGAGGGTTGTAGCATATCTTCATTTGATGGTGTTGAATCGTCCACTTATATAGTGTGTGAGGTATGATTAATTTGGATACATCAATTATGAGGTCCTATGTGATCAGATATCCTCAATAGATTTACTATATGGATTCTCTAAAGAAGGGAATCATGTCATCCTTTTCCAGGGAAAATGGTTGTTCCGATCACATTATGAGAGGAGGTTATGAAGGAGTTTGACACATCTCCATTGGATATACATCCCGATATAAGTAATATGTATAGATCATTTGATGATAGTTTTTTTTTACTGACATGAGGTGTATTTTCCTCGAATTCATGTCTTAGTGTCTCACATGTTAATAGGTGAAGGCTGAGTACCAGGTTCTGGAAGTTTTATCGCAGCCTATTGAGATCCTATAGTGGATATGGGATTTAATATTCATAGACTTTTTTATGGGGCTTCCATGTAAAAGGATATTTCATGATGCCAAATGGGTGATAATTGACCAACTTACCAAGTCGGTACACTGCCCTACTATCATATATTAGAGTTTGGTGTGGATTTTAGGGTAGTTGTACAAGTGGGAGATCATATTCCTTCATGGGGTTCCCTTGATGTTTCTCCATGACCATGATGCTTGGTTCACATAATAGTTATGGAGAGGTCTATAGGATTTATTTAGGAACCAGTTGATGATGATTATATCTTTTTACCCCCATAAGGATAGGCACAAAAAGTACACTATCCAAGGGTTGTATAATATTCTAAAAACATGTGTATTATACTTCATCCAAATCTGAAATGATCACTTACCTATGTTAGATTTTTCTTATAATAACAAAAATCACTCTACTATCAGAATGGGACCTTTTTAGGCCATATGTGTGACACCCTCTAGGTATCCCTTATGCTAGACTAAGATCGATGAGACACCTCTTGTCGGGCCAAAGATGGTGTAGGTTATGATAGAGAAGTTTTATGTGATCCTCAAGTAGATGAGTATATATGTGTATGATCCTATGCACGTTATTGACTTGGGAGATCTATATATTGAGGATGAAGAAACCATTTCGGAGTACCTGGTGCCAATCAAGGATTGATAAGAGAGGTTCCTTCATGGATGAACTATTCCATTTGTTCGTGTGTTGTGGTATCATGGGAGCATACAAGATAGATTCTGGTAGTGGGAGAACTAGATTTGGGCTCAGTATACTTACCTTTTTTCTTAGTTTCATCTTTTTGGGATGAAAATGTTGAAGGAGGGAATAATGTAGAGACTCTATTTTTTCTTTGTAGGACTTTGAAATATATTAATAAATTTTTTTCAATCCAGGAATTGAAACATCGTTCAATTCCAAACCCCAGTGATCCTTGGATTAATTTTATAAAAATATTAAACATATTTTATATCAATTGCATAGATATTTTCATAAAAAATGGAATATCTCTTGAATAGATCCCTAAATCAAAATTCAAAGACCATGTTTGAATCTGAAATGTGGGGTTTACCCTAGGTGCAACCTAAATTTGGTCAATGCAAGATGTTCAGATGAGGTAGTCATTGGCGAGTATATTAAGTTAATTAATTAATTAATTAATTTAATTAATTTAATACCCATAACCTGTTTCCCTTTATAAATATATGGCCATGGATAATCTCTACGATTAGCCACATAACCCTAGGATCATTGAGCAGAGGATTCCACTGACCTTTGTTGGTGAGTCAAGATCAGATGACGAACGATATCCATATCAAGGTAAACTGAGGTGTAGTGAACTTAATGGGTCCTTTCCATTATTATAAATATCATTCTTCACCAATGATCTATCTGAATCGAGGTAGGGCTCATAAATTTTGGTTTTCCCATTTTATTAAATATTGGAAGCAAGTATTGTAATCTACTAGTGATTCTATGTTTTCACACCCATCACATGATCCCCATTGATGAATAATTTGTAATTAAATGTAATATGTTTTATTTTTCCATGATCTTACCTTAGTTTCTATACCTTGAAATAATTTTCCAATTACACTTTGATAATTATTTTTATCACCCTTATTATGGTGATTTTTCCCCATCATTCTTTTTATTCTTCTTCATTTGCCTATGGGGTCACGGTTTGACTTTCTTGGGTGGGTTCAAGCATGATAGAACCTTCAGATTCATGAAATATTCACTTTTCATGAACATATTGGTAATTTTTGAATGGATCAAGGTTTTTTGGGAGATTTAGGTGATGATTCTCATGGATCGGGTACCCGGTGAGGCAGTCGGAGGTGCCACTATCTATGGGAGGAATGAGGGCTTCGTACGGGATAACTGAATTTTAATTTCCAGGAAATGGAAAGCTGAAATAGATGTATGGATGTGATTACCACTATTTTTTAGTAATTTAGTGGCCTTATATGATGTGTTGGAAAAACTGTGGAGATCTAGAGTTTCTATGGAAATTACAACAACACGTTGTGTAGACTAGAAGAACACACGGCGTGTTCTTTGGATTTCACAGCTCTTGGGTTTTTGGGTGGAGATAAGTATGAAATGTTGTGCAGGAACTCCATATGTTATATGACCTAGTGTTGGAGGCCCAGGATATACTCTCGGATTACATGAGTACTTACATGTCCAAACACGTAGACATGGCTCGAAGGATGTGATCATGGTCAGGAGCATACGAGCTAGCCCTTAGTGGTCGTGATATGTCATGTAGTAACCTTACATGTCATGTAGTACTACATGACCCAAAATCTTTATACTGGTGAGGAAACAAATAGGAATAAGAGTGGGTCCACATTCTATGTTGACCCTTACACACCATGTGCTTCTTGAGAATATTCTACCTCATGTATCTCCTTCATTTCGAATCAGATTTTGGACCACGAATAGCCTATCCTGAGTTTTTTTGTACATAGAACATGATGGTGTCATTAATGGTGTATTTTGAGATACAATGTGAGATGTTATGAACATGGTGATTCTTTAGGCAGTTCTTGATAGTAGTAGTGATCGGGAAGGATCATCAAAGAGAGGTTAGGGTTAGAAAGCCTTCATACTCATCATACTAGTATCAGTGGAACCCACATGTTATACCAAGGAATGGGCCCTCTACCTATTAAGTGGATACCTCTTATTGTATTAGGTAATGGTTCCTCAACCTATTGAGTGTAACACCCCTATTGTATAAGGGCATGGGTCCCCTGCCTATTGAGTGGAACCCTCTTGTCATACTAGAGAATGGATCCTCTGCCTATTGAGTGGAACCCTCATATTATATCAGGGAGTGGGTACTCAGCCTATTAAGTGAAACCCTCCTATCGTATCAGGGCATGGGTCCTATACCTATTGATTATAACCCTCTTTTCATGAAATGGAATGGTTCCTCTACTGATTGAGTGTAACCCACTTATCATACCAGGGTATGGGTCCTCTACCGATTGAGTGGAACCCTCCTTCATACTAAGGCATGGGTCCTCTACCTATTGAGTGGAACCCTCTTAATGTACCAAGGAATTATTCCTCTACCTATTGAGTATAACCGTCCTATTATATTAGATCATGGGTCCTATACTTGGAGATTGTGCCTCATCGGGCTGTAGAGCAATGACGAGGTGCAGACCCTCCCCAAAAATTCTTCCGAAAGACACACTAGATGTTTAGCATCAATGATAGACATTTGTAACTATTAGAAGACTCCTTTATTATATATTTTTTGAGATGTAGATCCCCTTACTCTCTCATGTTTTTTTCTTATATGAGAATATATCTCTTTTTTGATGGGTTTCATTTCCCTCTTGCTTTGGGATGATATGATTACTTTTATCATGTATCCTATTTCTAACCCTCTTGTTTTTAGGGAATAATATTGGATATCTATATAATCACCCCTTTATGGGGTTTTCCCATATGTGTTGTGTCTTATGAAGATGATGGATAGTTCATAAATTATTTCATAGGAGCATAGGGAAACCCAGGTGAATTTGACCGCATGTGGTTGTTGGGGCTTGGAGATTTTTATCTAGGCTCTCTCAGAATTTATATTCCAGTTGTTGTTAGGTTGGGACATATTTTCTGGTTGGATGTTTATTTTTTACCTTTAATTTTTTGGATTACATGGTTTCACTCTTTTGTATTCCCTAAAGGTTGTTACATGTATGGTTTTTATTATATATGTTACCGTATTTATTTATTATTCCTCTACACTACTTCATGGAGATAGTTGGATTCATGCATATAAGTACTTTAGGAAAAGGTATCCTATTTTATTTATTCCTTTTGGTGCTTGTCACATGCCCTTAGAATATGTATGTGTGCTTGGGGTAGTTCTGGCTCTATCTTCCATCATCCATGCATGCCCCGATGGAACATTTAGTGACACCAACGATGCCTAATCTGGCTAACCCTAGCCTAAATCTGGTCATATTGGGTTCTTGTTGGATGCCTGAGTCCACTCAATGATAAAGAAATCCAAATCTAGCATAACTCCAACATCCACCCTTCCAATACCTTGACCGGAGGTGTCCATCCTCCTTGGTTTAATCCCTTAACTCTCTAATATTTCACCTGAGTCACTAACTTGGTTTGGAAGTATAGGGAAGACCCAATGTGTAAGATTCACTCAATACTCTGTAATTCCCTCTTTCATGACATATAAATCATATTCTATTGACATAAAATAACCCATCAACATCCTAGTTTCACGTCATAAGTATGTGTCACAACATCCTAGTCATGAGATGTAAAACTACATAAGAACATCCTAGTTGCAAGATATAAAACTACCTGAAAATATCCTAGACACATGATATAAAATTGTATGAAAAGGTCCTTACCATATGATGTTATATTTTAAGGTATAATCCTATCACATGACCTTAAATTGTGTTATTTGAACTATATGGTATTGGATTCCTATTAATTAGAATATGTAGGAAACCTCGATGAGGTTCAAACCCATCATCATCAATCTTGTACCTCTACCTTCATGAGTCCATATTCATCAGGATTCCACTTATATCCTTACTCATCAATCTTTATTCCATGCAATATCAGATGTCCCTTCCTGAGGTTCATATCCCCCAAGAATCTATCCTCACTATGAAATATTATTAATAAATCCATATGTAGCTCAGTGAGCCATATCCTACTATCCAAAAGAACTCCATATCTTGAAGGGCTGTATTTATAGAGAAAAAAAGTCATATTCATTAATCTATATTCCCTTTTATGTCAACCAAAAATGTTCATTCATACATAAGTCCCATACAAACGATTATAAGGAACCATTCACCTGTAATTCCTATTTTCATGACTTTAAACTATGTATACTCCATCCATATCACATGAAATTAAAATTTATTAAATTCAATGTTAATTAGCACAAAACTATGTTAGTTTTGATTCCCTTTATAGGTATATGTAGGAATATCCTTCCATAGGCCCAATCCTATCTCCACAAACACCCTCTAACTTCCTATATGGTGAAAAACTCAAGATCACTCAACTATGTGGATTTAAACCATAATATCATAAAATCAAGCATTTTTAAGTAACCAAATAAAATGGATAACTTCTTATACATATAATTTTTCAAATCAATTCATTTTAATGATTAATCACTATAATATAGTTAACCATTCATGCACTAGGATTTGGAAATTATTCACAAAAATTTATTAAATCTATATGAGATTCATCATGTTGTTAATAATTACCCTATAGAGGTGTGATGAGCTTGAACTCCCATCCTCTTGACCAATATGTGATCTAAATCATAATTGTTAATAAATATCAATGACTACTTACCTAGGGAAATCATTCCCATAATGGTGATTAAAATAAAACTGTCACAGATACAGAAGATGTCATAGTTTCTGAAGAAAAAAAATTATCTATAATATTCATTTAAATAGATTTAGTATAAGTAATATCTTTTTGAATATATTTTACAGCAATTTTATTTGAACCTATATCATTTTTATCTCAATATAATTTTAATCTCTTCTTACTAATTTAAATAGGTATTCTAATATTAAGAATTTCATCAGGAACCTTGATAGAATAAATTATTTTCTCAGCAGTCTCTGATGATTTATCATCAAATAGTTCTAGATTTCTCAATTTTACATTAAAATCAAGTCACTTTATATTAATATTATTCTTATCATCTCCAACTAATTTAAACTTTTATTAATATTATGTTCTCATTATCTCAATTTGATTCTCATGTATATTACTCCCTTCTTGTAAAGAATTGTTGGAGTTGATCTCCAATTGAGGATTCTTGACACGAATGTAAGACTCTCAAGTTTCTTATAGTTCATGGATCCTATGTTTAAATAATTTACTAGTGTTATATTTCTCATCAATCCCCTTTTTCAACTATTCTTTGGAAAGGGAAACTTTTTCACTATATATCAATGAATATTGTTCAGTGACTTCTGCATCTTTAATTAGAATTATGTTCATCATAATATTTTCTATGAATTCATTATATAACACATATTTAACCATATATAATTATTTATTCCCAACCAATAGACCCTTTATGAACTCAAATATAAAAGTGAAAACTTCTCTAAGAATCTTATTTACACAATCCTTAATTTCAAAGAAACAAGCACTATGCGAGTCAATATAAACATACTCTTCACAACTATAGCTAGATTCTTAATGATCAATCAATTTAATAGTAATTTTTTCATCTTTATTTCCTTCAATTAGTGTTGAATCCAATATGAATTTTTCTCATAGATAAGAGCCTACATGACTTCTTAGATTCTCTATTCTTGTTTTTCTTCAAGGTTTTGGTAGATATAACCTCTATATTTTCTTTGATGGAAAACCCAAAAACTTATTCAAATTTTTAATTTATATAAAAAAAATAAAAACAAAAATAAACATACAAGATCTCATTATAGTTAAAATCTAATATTGGATACCAATTGAGATTCCTAGTGAACTAGTACATCCACAATGAGAGGGGTGTGGTGGAATTAGTGTGGATAGTTTTCACCAAATTATATTTCCCTTTTAAACCTCTACATTTTCTAAAATAAATGGATATAATTTTTTATACCAAATAAAAATACCACATAAAAAGTAAAAAATTAAAGAGAACATTATCACATGGTATTTTTTTAAGGTTTTCCCCTAATATGGGTGATTATACCCTTATTGTGTTTGGGTCAATTCTGATACATAGATATCTACTAATATAATAAAGTGAAGATAATAATTAAGGGGTGGATGGAATAATGGTTTCAAACGCTCTCCCGCCCATTGCTCTGGAGCCCCTGGGGGGGCTTCTCCGCACCTGTTCTTGGATCTTTAGTGAATGGTGATAGTTTAGAGCATCCTCAGGGGAACTCTTTCAATGAGGCTCTGTTGCGGTAGCCCCAGGGTGGAGATCTAGCTTAGAGTGCTTCATCATCCAGCCCTAAGGTTGCTTCATCCTTTTAAGAGGAGGGTTTCCTTGTGCTCGAGGTTTCAGTGGCGTCCTTGGATCTCCAGTGGACTCTAGTGGTGAGATTCGATGCTGATAATCCTTCTCTCGTGGTTTTTCAAGATTGCATTAGGTGATGGGGTTTAGATCTGCGAGCTTCTGTATTAAGTCTATAAACAAGGTCTTTATACATTGTTTTGGATTCTAGGGTGGATTTTGTGATAGCATGGTGCAAGAGGCCACACGCAATGGGGCGTTGGAGGTTCTCTCTCTCTCGCTGGTCGATGGACGTCCATGCCGAAATAGAATATTCCAGTGTCTCCATGTGGATCTCACTTCTAGGGTTACCCCTTCCCCTCATGAATGAGTCCTTTCTTATGGTTATTGGGGATTCATTGGGGTCCTTTCTGTGCGCAGATGAGAGGACTATCAGGCTGGCAGAGGCTATGGTAGCAAGGATTTGTGTTGAGGTGGATCTTTCTCAACCGCTTCAGGATCACCTTGTGATCAAGATCGAATGTATTCGGGATCATCATCAAGATCTGATTTATCCTACATATCCAAGGTTATATTCTTTCTGTCACATTTTCGGGCATTCTCTGCAGGTGTGTCGCAAAACATGCATGAAGGGCACTAATCTTATGGAGGTTCTGAGGCCTGATGATCAGCATCCTCATGCGTGTATCCCTAATTACAAGGGAAATGATCAGGGTAAAGGTGTTTTATATGATCTCCCTGATAAGATATCAGAGGTTTCCTCTTCCAAGTATTTCTCTAATGGTGAGAAGTATCCTCCCCTCAGTCGAGATCTGGTTCCTATACTCCGAGGCATGGGTGGGGATCCAATGGTTCAGTTTCTAGAGGAGGGACCTCCTCTATTTGGGATGACCCTTATAAATTCTATGTTCTCCTGGGTTTCTTCACAAATATTCATCTCAAAGATCAATATGATGGAATCAGACTCGAGTGATTAGGAGGTCTTTTAGCCTTCCTCTTCTATGGGACCTCTCCTTCTATATTTGATAGATCAGCCAGTGGTGACTTATCCTCCATCTTCGCCAACACCTTATACTTCTCCTTATTCTCCACGTTCTCATCCAGTGTCAAATTTGGATCAGAGTAGGCTGGAAGGACATTTTTTTGTGTCTCCAGAAGTCACTTTCAGGGCGTTATTCAGAGGTGGGGATTCTCCTATGGAAATCTCATCATAGGTGCATACTGGTGTTAAAACTCATTCTAAATCTAAGATCAGGGCTGGTTCCATTTCAATCTCGTCTCATCATGTTATGGGATAGGAGTCTGGGGAAAAATCTAGGCATTCTTAAGTCAATGTTTAAATCCTTAATATTGAATGCATGTGGTTTTGGAGCTAGGTCAAAGTCAGATTTCATCAGCAATGAATTAAGCAACAGGCATGTTTCCCTAGTGGATATTCTAGAACCAAAACAAGCTTCTAGAAAAATTCAGGAGTATGGTCGGATGCATAAGGTTTGAGGTTTCATGTATGGGGACCCCCCCCCCCCCCCTGAATTCCCAAATATGGCTTTTTTGGAAGGATCACATCAACGTTGAACTTCTGAGTGCATCGGATCAGTTTCTAACTACTAAGATTTTTTTTGGGACTCAAGTGTTTCTATTATCCTTTATTTACACCAAGTGCAATGCCCAGGATAGAAAGTCTTTTTCAAGTGGTTTATAAGGTATTAATATAGGGGATGATCCCTGGGTTATCGGGGGGATTTCAACATCATTTCAAGTCTAGAGAAGAAGAAATGGGGCGACACTTTCCCTAGGAATGCCAGTCAGGCTTTCGTGTCCTTCATGGAAAGGAACAGTCTTCTAGATGTGGGATATGAGGGGAGTAATTTCACTTGGTGTAACAACCAATAGGGAAGGAGGCACACATACTGTTGGCTTGATCAATGTATTATGAATGGAGCTACAATTTCTATGTTCCCGGATTCCAAAGTGGTTCATTTGGTGTGTTGTCTTTTTGATCATTCTCTACTCAGCCTGTCCCTTACAGGAGTGTCTTTGTGGGAAGATCATGATAATTTATCCAAAACATGGATGGAAGAACTAGGTTTATCCGAGGTGGTTAGGGAATCTTGGGGTTTGCAGTGTCAGGGGAACCCATGGACCAATCTTCACAATAAGCTAAGGCGGGTCAAAATGCTTCTTCCCACATGGAGAAAGAAGATCCTTGCTCATGATCAGGACTTGGTCGAGATCATTTTGGAGTTGGAGCACATGGAGAATTATCTATATCAGTAATGGTATGATTCCTTGTTTAGTGAGCTTATAATTAAATAGGATAATCTCACTAATTGTCTTCTGAGACAGGAACGGCTGGTTAGAGGACGTGCACGGATTAGATGGCTTCATGCGGGGGATCAGAAATCTGGCTACTTCCATGCATGAATTAGAGAACATCGGCGTGTCCAGAGGCATAACATTAACAGATATGATGGATCCTATTACAATGATCATGAAGAGGTAGGGGTCATGATCAATGAAGTTATACATCTCTTACTGGATTCTCCCAATCCTGGGATGGTAGGGGGTACCTGAGAGGCGTGGCTGAGATTTTTGAGGGAATTCCAAGTAGTGTTTCAGAGGAAATTGATGATGGATTGATAATATTACCGGATAATGATGAATTGTGGGAGGCTTGTTGGACTTTGAATCTGGATAGTTCACTAGGGCCTGATGGCTTTCCTGGGTCCTTTTACTAGATGAATTGGGACATTGTTAAAGGGGACCTAGTGCATGTTGTTCATGATTTCATTCAGGGTGGGGATCTTCAACACATTGCATGTGCTTTAAATATGGTTATTATCCCCAAGGTGTGTCATCCTCAATCCATTGATCAGTATCGGCCTATTATTATGTTTAATATATCGTATAAGACTCGGACCAATATACTCAACAAAAGGCTGGCTATTCACCTGGATGCATGGATGAATTCTGAAAAGCATGGTTTCATTAAAGGGAGGTCAATGCAGGTTGTGATAGGAATGGTTCATGAAATGGTAAGTGGTATTAACAACAAGTCCTTAGAAGTAAATTTTGTGGTTAAATTATACATGATCAAGGCTTACGACATGTTGTAATGGGGTTTTGTTCTTAGAGTCTTGGCTTGCATGGGGTTCTCCAATTGGACTGGGGATCTTCTTTTATGTTGCTTTAGCTCAGCATGGATTGAAATGTTGTTTATGGGTAAGCAGTAGGGGTTCTTCAAGCCTTTTCAAGGTCTTAAGTGAGGGTATCATTTGTCCCCCACCCCTTTCATTATCTCCCAAAATGCTTTCAACTGCTATATAAATCTGGGTCTCAACACCGGGAAAATTATCCCTTATCATAACAAGAATTACACAAGGAGTATTACACACATGATGTTCGCGGATTACACAATTATATTTATCAATGGCAGTAGAAGGTCAATGCAAGGGCTGAATGGGATCCTAGGATAATTATTTAAGTGGAGTGGGAAAGTGGTGAACAAAGATAAAAGTATTTTTCTTTACATTTTGGAGGATCTTGGTGAGAAGGGAGAGGGATTTTGGAGACAGCTTGAGAATGGGTAGAGGGTCCTTTCCCATGGAGTACCTCGGGAATCCAGTTAGCCTATCCATCCTCAGGGTTCATCATTTTGACAAGCTCATAAGAAAAATCACAGGACATGTCTACAACTGGGAAAAAAGATTTCTATCCCTTTTACGTAGAATAACTCTTGTTAACAGTGTCTTAGTTTCCATTACCATGCACATTCCTTCCACCCTAAAGGTTATAAAGAGTGTGATTTCTAACCTAGAGAGGATTATGGTGTCCTTTATATGGGATGGGAAGATGGAGGGAAAACATCACTGGGCTTCGGGGAAATGGCTTACAAGGCGTTTATCCTAAGGGGGCATTAATTTGAGGAGTGTCTCTGCAACCATGCAAGGGATTCATGCTAAGCTTGCATGGGAGGCTTTGGAAGGCTGATCTCTTTGGGTTAGAACAATGCAGGATATTTATGGAAAGAATATGAATAACTATAGAATAAATTATACAAGGATATGGAACTTGATCCATCCATACCTGGAGACCTTGCATCATCACTCTTGATGGCTTATGGGAAGAGGGAATATTAACTTCTGGCAGCAGGGTTGGGGTGGGAAAGCTGTGGTTCTCAAGCTGCCCCATTCCAGACCTATCCTTTTGTGAGGAAATCCGTCATCCCGGGTTTATACAGGTTGTTCTTGATGAGAGTCATCTTGGCATTTTCAGCAACATAGTCATGAGTGAAGATCATGATAGCCTTATTTTCATGGCTTCTACGTCGGGTGTTTTCTCCACCAAGGATTTTGATCATGCAACGAGGGACATGTCTAATGAAGATCCATGGGGGGAGATTATATGGTGCAAGGAGATTTCCTCCAAATTTAATTTTCTATTGTGGCATGTGAGGAATAAATCTCTACCTATGGATAAAAATCTGCAATGTATGGGAGTAAAGATGGATTCCATGTGTTGGTGTTGTAGGTCTCCCAAATATGAATCAGTGGGACACCACTTCTATGATATTGAATGGGACAGAGGGGTGTGTCAGGCATTTGGAATCTTCTTCGGTTGGGATGGGTATGATGGGGTGCATGAAAACTTCCTTATTTCATGGTTTAGAGATGCTGGTATATATGGGGATGAGATGAAAGCAAGGTCGATCATCCTAATGGCGGGGTTTTGGGCAATCTGGAAGTCCAGAAATGAGTATTTCCATAAAAACATTGTAGGATCTTAGGTTAACATTATCTTCAAAGTGAAAAAAAATCCTTCTGGATTTGATCAGGCTGAGTCCGGAGTGCCAATCTGCTACGTCTATGAGTGATACTATGTCGAACCTGTAATGTGAAAATTAGGTCGGCAGTTTGGGGAAGGTTCAATGGGTTTGCTATCAATCTCCCATCCAGGGGCTTAAACTCAATTCAGGTGGGTCGCTGCTTTTGGGGGAGATGTATCGGGGCAGCTTCTTTAGAGACTAGGAGGGGTCAGTTCTTGCTGCTTTTGCCGCATCTTATGGTAGAGGAGATGTGTTGTAGCTGGAGGCTCTGGCCCTGGTTATGGGAATGGAGGTATGAAAACAAAGGTGGATTATTTTGAAGATGGTGGAGATAGACTCTATGGTCATGTACAAAGAACTTATCATCCAAGGTAGTTTTCCTTGGAATATTTTATATACTGTCAGGAGATTCAAGTTGCTAATGGAGAGTCATACTGAGATATCTCATATGTGGTGGGAAGGGAATATGGTGGCTGACTTTCTGGCATCAATGGCACACATGAATTAAAGTATGGTTTCCTTCTTTAACTTGGGATATTTTCCTAATGAGGGGATGAAATTTTTTATCAATGGTGCTATGGGTCTGCGCAACTTTATACCACCGTTATCTTGTAGTGTGCGGTGTATTGGGTGGTTTTTAAAATCAATAAAAATTTTAATTTTCAGTCAAGATAATAAGTAAGGTATCATCCTTGACCTTAAATCTACCTCCTAACAACTTTAGTATCACTTGACAGGTTTTTTATACTAGATCCCTCCAGTTTAGAATGGGTATTCCAACCTCCTTGAATATGAACTTCTATGTATTTCATGATATTAGAACATAAAATTATAGATCTTATTTCTCACACAAGAACTTTGATCATGACATAATTCTACAATATAATCATTCACACCAATCTTTGTCACCTTCATAATGTTCAATAAATATAAATTATATAAACCTCTATGTTGTTTAAAAATATAGAGACCCTTGTGATATAAATTTGAAACACCATCTCCTATCTATTTTATATCCTCAATAATAAAGTTTAGTGAGAATCCTTTATACCAATTTATCTCTATTCTAGTTTTAGAATGTTGACACTCTAGATATATAGTAGAATAAGGAAGGTCTCTGATTATCCCCCCCTAAACTTTTTTTCAATTCTTCTTCTCATTACAAACTCAGAATTGATCATGTGGATATTTTATAATATTTTAATTTGGAAACTTCATGAAAATCAGTAATTTGATCCTTATATTTGAAACTAGTTAAATATTCAATCATCGAAAATCTCTAACTTCAATCATTATAAATGGAATTCAGAAGTACTATTTTAAATATTTGAAATTTTCATAAAAATATTACATGTATTCCCATTTAAATCTCTATAAATTTTAGTTTATTACTTTATTTTAACTTTCACAAATACCATACCTTCTTTTACATGTTTATATGATCACGTGAAAAACCAATCATGGTGAAAAGCTTCAGCTTATAGTGAAATATTATCCTTCAAATAACAGCACCAAAAACAAAAACTTCAATAATGTATTATCACATAACCTCGTAATATTTATAGCATACATAATAGCATAAAATCGTAATATTTAATCTTATGTAATAAAAATTTAATCATACATGATCTTTGATACTTTAATATTAATATTATGTGAACTCAAATTAATATTATGTGAGAGTAATATTGCTTTTACATATCCTTTGAAATATTATAGATACTCTAATGTATCCTCAAATTCAATCTTATTTAAGATTTAAAACCTATGATTTATTTTTTGTATCAACATATTACTCTAATGTTTTCTTCGAGTTACTTTTATATATCATCAAAATTAATGTTACATTCACTATTTTAGCACAAAGTTATTATAATGTATCATATGGATTAGTCTTATATATATTTATAGTTAATGTTACATATATGAAATAAAAACATGTTAATATTATATACCTAGATAAATTATATAGCCTTTTACAAACTTCTTCAACCACTTCAAATCATCTCAAAACACTTCAATTAGATTAAAAAAAAATTATTTCACTTCCACAGAAATATTTAGCACAATTCTCAAAGAAAGTATGGTATATAAAAACTCACTTTAGTGCTTGAAGATATGACCCACTACCTCAGATATTTCTCTGCTCGATACTTATGAAACTCCTTCAATTTATATTTCTTTAATAAATTTTCAATCAATGTAACACTTATATCATCTCAATAGAAACTCAACTATTCATATTCATTTTATAAGTGTGTAACTATAGTCCTTACAGTATGCTTCATTCTTCATACACAAGGATAATTTCTCACTAGAATTATTGATAAACATCATTCTCCTCCAATTACAACCAAAACTATCTTCATTATCCATATTTTCGGCATCCCTATCTTGGCTAACTCTATAGTAATAGTAAAAGTGTGTCAAGTAGCCTCAAGCATTCCTCCCCATATGTTGGAGGCTACTGACTAGCAACAAGGGTCTAAGGAGATACTGTGCAGAGACTATACTCTTGTATCATTGTGATACAATAGTGTAAAAAACAACAATATCCAAACATCACCCATCATAATAATTGGATTATGTAGAAGAAACAAATGTATCCATGTTATATCAAATGAAATGATTTCATACAAGGATACATCTCATTGATCACTCATCAGGCCAATCACATATATAAAATAAAAAAAAGAAATAAAAATATATTGAGTTTTTACCACCATCCTAGATCCTAAACTCTAGAATCCATCTAAGATATCCATGTAAACCCTGAAATATTGGTAATATTCCCTACCCGTGCATGTTATCATGTGTTCTACTCAATTACCAAAGTGTATGGGCCACCAGAGTAGGGTGTGAGTAAAAATCAGTAGGCTACCAACAACAGTGTCCCTAACATAACTAGTAAATATAGTTTATTCACATATGATATTATTGGAATAAAAAATAAATCATGGAAGCATAATAAAATAACCACCATAAAACCTTGGGTTGTAAGGTGAAACTCAAAGTTGAATGTACCTACTTCGGCCAGTGTAATATGTCTTTTAACATGTTATATAACCATACTTAAAGGGTTGTATAATTATCACCCATGATACCATCAACATATATCTTATACATGGGGAAAATAAACCACCCCTAGAAACATATAACATGTCAAGGGGAACAGTTCCCACCCGTAATACCATCATCGGGAACAGTTCCCCACTATAGAATCATATAACATATTGGGGGGAATAGTTTCCCAACCATAGTACCATCAGGGGAAAATGGTTCCCCATTCTAGAATAATATTGATATTATGGTGTAATAGTTCCCCATATTCCTCTAGATCACTATTATAATATCAAGGGGAATTGGAACCCCAACCTAATCTATCTCACCATAACAATATCAGGTGGAATGGCACCCCACCTTACTCAATATCACCATAAAAATACCAGGGGTAATGGAACTCCACCCCAATACAACTCACAATATCAATATTATGAGGGAATAATGACCTATCTTAGAATCGCATCTATCATACATTTCCCTTACATGGGTTGAGTACTCACCCGAACCCATCAAACAATTTATTTCATGGCCTCTCGAGCACACAACATACCCTTATTACTATATTTATATTAGACTATCATTCTACTAGCCTCACTATACTAACCCTACCTAAGGTTAACATGATATTGGGTCACCAACCAAGGTCCCCTAGTTCACACCAATGAAAAGATGCCCTATATAGTCTCCTCTTATGCATCCCCGGCTCTAGGGACTAGATTGATCAATCAAATGGAATATAATCCCTCAATATCTCCATGATTTCATCATGGCCTCATTGTACACATAGGAACTACAATACAAGTTTCACAATAGATATATGGAATAAATCCCATCACAACTCCAATTCACCTAGGTTGGCCACTTACAACTAACCTTCCCATCATCATAACCAAGGTCTACCCAACTGGGTACTCACATACTCATGAGGGAAGGAACTCTCACCTTGTTCTCTAGTCAACTAGCCCAAAGGCTATAAGGTATCTCAAGGATCTCATGTTTCCCACATGTATGTCATTCACTTTAATCTTCCACTCTCTCATAAAATAATATGATCAATGGAACCTAAATCAAGGTCCAATAACTTTCATTCATACCCCTCTATGGTCCAAAAATTCCATCACATGTATCTATAATCAAGTCCACAATAATCGGTGATCATGATATCGACCTATTTTTCAAGGATACATCATGAATATTGACACTTATATTTTATTCAAAGGGGTTTAAGCAATAAAATTATTTATTTTAAAAAAAAAATTAGTTTCAAAGCCTTCTTTTATTAGAAATAAAATACCACTTTAAATCTAGTTATAGGGGGACTCATTACATAGACCATAGGCCCATGTCTAAGTGGCCCATGAAAACATCCCAAAGGCCCAGTGCAACATCATGTCTACATCATCCTACCAACATCACCACCTAATTGTATTGTGCTTTCATCACTTCTTGCCTGCATCATGTCTGTGTCACCACCACCATTATAAATCCCCAACATGTTTTCCATGATTTGAACTCTGGTCTTTTAGAAGTATTATTATGGGGTTTACCACTCATGCTCCACCCCAACTACAAGAAATATAATTATTTATAATTTTTGTTCAATAACACAAAATTAGTGATACCATATATAAAATTATATATAACATAGGGAATAAAATTTAGGGAGATGTCTCCTACCATATTAGAAATAATTCCCTTTAAGAAATATTGGCCACCCTCACCTCAACTCATCCAAGCTTTTTCCAAGATTATATAGACACCAATCCCCTATCTCAATACATCACATCAAAAATAATTATTGATAATAATTTGTAATTAATTATTCAATTTCATTACTTGATTCATAATCTATGAGAAACTCACCATTTAGTTTAACTATGGTGGAATAACAAGAAATGGGGTATGGTTTACTCCTAAATGTCACTCAAACTTAATCGATAAAGAAACCCTAATTTACTAACCCAATTTAATGGCCAATAAAATCCAATTTCATTGAAAATCCTAAATAAATAAGGGTAGAGAAATAGATTTATAAAAATATTAAAGTATGATGTGCATTCATACTATCGGGGCATCATCTATCCATAACATGTGAAATACCCATTGTTAGGTGATGATTTCCACAATGCTCTGGTGAAATCATCAACAAAACCCTAGTCGAGGACCCTAAAATCAATAGATAGCAAAAAAATAAGAATAGAGATATTGAGATGAATAGTATACCTTAAATCCATAGTGGAATTTCTTAAATAATATCCCTCACAGAGGGGGGTTTAAAATGGGAGGAGGGGAGGAGCTGGCTAATAATGGGGCTTCCTGTGTAGCTTCTTGACCTAAAATTAAATGATAATATACCTAGATATTTTAGGTTTTCCATTATTTTTATAAAAAAATTAATGGGTTGGATCATTGTCTAATGTATAGGGCTCATGGTGTGATGTCATATTTCAGATACCTACTATGGTGTGGCCCCTTGGGTCACAACATGACATGCCTCCCTCAGACAGAATCAAAAGACCCTATGATCTTCCTCCATGGAGTGACCCCTTTAGTCATGGCATGGAACCGTGCCTCAAATCAAAACCAATGGACTAAGGATTCTAGCCGCCATAGTGTGGCCTCTTATATTTATGGTGTGGCCTTCACCTTCCAAGCCACGACACCTCCGCATGGAAAGTCATCATGGAATGACCCTCCTGGTCACATTTTGACCAGTCTTTCCTCTATAAAAATAAAAAAGGATAAACATAATGTATTATAATATATTACCCAAGGGTACTTCTCATTAAATGTCACCCTTATCTATGGTGTGACACCCATACATAAATTATTTAACTTAATGAAAACTCTACAAGAAAATCCCCATGTTGTGATACCGTCGGCCATGGTGTGATGCCAAAATGTATGGTTTTTTAGTTCTATAAAAACGCACAAAATCCTCCATTTTGTCGTACTCACTGGTCATGACCTAGAATTTTGTATCTCGCGACTATCATTGTATCTTGGCATAACTACAGTTTTCCCCTATAGGTCACAACCCAACACACCTCTCCATAGAGAGTCTCAATCTTCCACTCAACCCTCATCATGGCTTGACACTATGTGTCGTGGTGTTATAAGATACCAATAATAGAATTTTAGAAAAGGGTCACACCAACCCTGCTTCTACATCCACCTAATAACTTAAAACACTTATCGGGCATATAACTGTATCAAAAAATGTCTTCTTGATGTTTGGGTGTTGAAACCACAAACCCTCTTGAAACTTTTTTCAGTGGACAACTAACCACCTGACACTCTATGGATCAGATTCCACCCCTATGGACTTGATGTATCAGAAGATAGGAAGTCAAAACACCCTAATCACCAAACCATGCTGCACACATAATTAAAACAATCCATAAAAATCAATAAAAACATTAAATTCAATAAGTAAAAATAAAATAAATCCATAAAGGAACACTTTTATCTTACATGGTTTTATAATTAAGTCATATGTTCATGCAGAAACACTACTGCCATTATATTACAACAATCAGTCGATAAAAATATTAAAAAACTAAATCAGTAACTATAACTAATATCTATAAAACTTTTTTCATGTCACGAGAACATTCTATAGGAACATGGGGTCCCAACCCACCTTTATAATGGATCCTAACCTATTTTCTAATTAGACCACCATCTAAGATTCCCAGGAAACCCTCCATCAAAATTTCATGACTTCTGAATTCCTATATCATTCATCACATAACTCTTAAGGCTGGTAAGCATAACAAAGTTACACTTAATCTTGTAACTCCCCCCCCCCCAAACAATTCATACCACTAACTAATACACATCCATTGGATAGAGGCCTTATTCAATCCATTTTACTAACTACTAAAATCTATGTGGTCGTTGACAACATTAAACATCGAGCATAACCATCATATGGAGTTTCTTCTTTAGGTAGATTTTGTTTGGAAAAATGAAACTAGATTTACAATCCTATTAAATATCCACTTTTGTAATAGTGATCCCTTCGTCTATCCATTCACCCATGTCCCACTAAGGCACAGTGTTGACTCGGAATTTCTTATACAATAAACTTGATGAGAATATCCACTAGATTATGTTTCTTGTTCATAGATATATCTCATTTTCCACTTAAAAATTCCGAATAAAATGATACCTTAGGTTGATGTGCTTTTTCTAAGCATAGAAGACCGAATTATGGGCTTGTTTAATAGTGTTATAACTATCATAGAATAAAAAACCACCTTTATGTTTCCGTCAGATTTCCTCCAAGATACTTCTTAACTATATTAATTGTTTCTATACATATATTTTCTCCACATATTATAATTCCATTATGTAAAAAACTACCATTGGTTAAAACCTTGATATCCAGCTTATTTTAGTCACTTTATATGTGAACACATTACCAGTTCAACTCTTCTGGGTGTCTCGATCTCACCCAAATTCCACATCAACATACCCCTGTAGTGGATCATATGTCTCTAATAAAAGGGAAATATTTCTATTATATTTTGAGATATCAAATGATCTACTTCACAGATTCTCAATATTCCTTCCCAAGATTAGACACAAAATGGATGACAAATCCCACTAAATGGGTGATGTAAGAATGAGTAGAGACTATAAAATACATCAGGATTCCCAATGATGATGAAAATAGAACTATCACTGCATTATTTTCCTCATCCATTGTCTTTGTTTCTTTCTCTTTTAAAAGATTCAAATGTCTGGTAATTAAATATGACACTGGATTTCATCCGAATATATCAAATATCTCAATAGTTTTTTAAATCTAGTCCCTCTGAGACTAAACCAATATTCTGGATTTCATGTCTCATCAAATCCATATTCCTATTATTTTCTTAGCTACACTAATATATTTCATATCAAGTTTAATAGATATATCTTTTTTCAGTTCTTGAATCCCTTTTTTCTGAACCAATTAGAAGAATATCACAAATATATAAGAGAAATAGGATGTAACACCCATATTCAAACTCCTTTCAGTAGAAACAATGATTTATATTTCTCTACATGAAACCTCCATCCATCATAAATTCATCAAATTTTTGTTTCCACTAATTTGGCTCTTATTTTAATAAATGGAGACTCTTATTCATATTGTACACCAAATTCTTATTATGCTGATCCTTGAAACCTGATGGTTTCTCTATGTAAATTTATTCCTCTAATTATCCATAAATAAATATCGTTTTAACATCTATTTTATCTATGTGAAATTATATGAATAGAATAAATATAAGAACAACCTATATTTCCATGTATTTAACAGCCAGTGAAAAAATATCAGAGAATTAAACTCCCTCCTTCAAAAGAAGCCCCTTCCCTACCACCATATCCTCGTACCACTTCTTTGCATCAGATTCTTCCTTTAGATGAAAAAACAATTTGTTATCTATCACTTTTTCCCCTTATGGTAAAACTATTAAGTCCAAAGTTTTATTCATGTGTAATAAATTCAATGCATCCTTCATCATAATCATCCACTTTTTGTCCCTTGAGATTCCTTTTATCCATTAGAATTGGATAGAGTGATTCATAACCATACATCTAAACAGGTAGTCTAAGTTTGGAAGACCTCCAAAAATTTACTATAGTTCTCCAACATCTGTTACTGCTTATTTTGATGCCCTATCTTCTGAATCAATAACTTTAAGTACTCCCACTCAAGACTCTTAATCCTTAAATATATATAGTAAGTCTTATACTAGCCTATTTTCTAAAGTTTAAGTGATTCTTTATGAAACCTCTACAACTAATATTTATCTAAAGCTATTATTCAAATCAAATTGAAATCGTACAGTTGAAACTTTTCCTTCGGTTTCATTTCCATTCATGTTATATTCTTTATACAAGGCCTCCTCATTGAAGATCACATTCTGTATTCTGAAGATTTATTTGTTTTAATCATCCCAAAGTTAAAATCCAAAGGTCTCATATCATTATCCCATAAAGAAACATGCCTTGTATTTTTCCTCAAGTTTATCTTGGTCCTTATCATTAATCTAATATATGAAAGACTCCAAAAATCCATGAGGTGTTTAAGTTATATAGGTTTTACAGACTATATAACTTCTATAATTTCATATTCCATTGGTTTTGATAGACTTTGATTAACTATGTATGCTACATGGTTGACTGCTTCATCCCAAATCTATTTGTACATTCCAGAATGCAGCCACACTCTATGTTCCTTTTATATTAAAGAATAATTAATTCCTTTAGTAAAACAAATTTATTTAGGAAACCCATGTATTATATTCTCAAAAATTATACCTTTGTAATTACAGTAATTAACAAAGCTAATATTCTATACACACCATCATTTTTGGGCCTTAAACATTCCAACTTACGTCTGGTCTCATTCTCAACCATTTTTTCTACTAAAAAGGCACTTAAAACACATTGATTTTTTTTAATAAATTAAAACCATTCCTTTTGAGTATAATTTTCAATAAATGTAATAAATAATTGTAACCCTTTATATGATCAAATAGGAAAAATTCCCCAAACATCTATATGAACTAATTTCTCCTTTTGGATCTTAGGTGTTCATCCGCTCAGAATAAGTGACACCTTTCATTGATTTATAACTATAAAAATTTCACAACATATGATGTTTTTTTGACCCATGTTCAAAATTATATTTTCTGCTAGAAACTAAAAGTTCTTATCACTAAGATTATCAAGTTTAAAATTCCATAACTCTGGGTTCTCAGACATTATAGTTCGGAAAATTTTTGCTCCATATGATCATTCAGTCAGATAAAGAGTTCTATCCTTTATCCCTCTAACCATAACCATTAAACCCCAAGTATTTTCAACACTATATTGTTAAAGCTTGTTTAAAACCCTGTTTCATTGATTAGACTAGTGGAAATTAAATTTTTCCATGAACCAGGTATGTTTCAAACTCCCATAAGATCAAGGTATCCATTTTTCTTCATTCATATCTTCACATCTCCCTTTCACCTGATTTTCATAGCCTCATCATCCACCAAGTGTACCTTGATGAAATTTATGAACACATAATTTATCATTTATCCCTTCTATATGATGGAGTAAAATTATTCTATAGATTTAATAATCCATGATTCTTCTATAATATGCACACTCAATAGTAAGACACTACTCTCATTAGCTTCCACAATATTAACTGAGCTTGTTCACCCAAACAATACTTCTATGAAGCTTCCTATTCTTTCTCTAAAATACTTCTTGATATTCCTCTATTACAAAATTTACAACTATAAGTTCAATGGAAAGGTGATTTCCATTGGATTCTTTCGCATGAATTATCATATATATTTTTCTGACTTTCCTTTTAGTGAGGTTATTTTCCCCATTTATCTATAGTGATAGCACTTATAGATGGTACCTGAACTTCCATCCATATGAGTTCATAATTTAGGATTATCCCCTAAATATACACAAACACTAAGTTGGATTTACAATAAGAGATACTTATGGTTGTTACCATTACTTTCCAACTCTTTGTAAGTGATGATAATAGTAGAAATACCCAAGCATATTCTATAAATTTAACATTGAATGGTTCAATTTGACTTCTAATTATATTTAAATCATTTATATGATTGGTTTTAGACCAATCTTCCAATAACCACATGCAGAATAGTCTATAGAGCATGAACATCATGTTCATTGTTGGGGTATTTTCTTATAAAATTTCTTAATTCATCATTAACTCAACTAATGTCATCATTTCATCGATGTTAAACTCCATATTCTAAGCTAATGAAAACCAAATGAGTGTAAATAACTTTCTATCAAACCTTGCTCATTTTGTCTTGTCCATCGTATATATATTTACTCTAGTTAACAAAATTTCTATGTATATTTAAATGAAATAATACATTATATACATTCTCTAAAATCCAAAGTATTTCTCATGAACTTATCAACCCAGACCTTACCATCATTTGATTCAATCCTTATAATATATATCAAACTCACACTGAACCAAAAAAACATCTAAGGTAAGAGAATATTAGTTAATCTATTACTGAGTGTGAACTTTTGAGCTCCGCAAAAGGCTTTTATACCACTTATTTAGGTTGAAACTACACACTCCTTCTAATAAATATAAAAAATCCTACGGAGACTCTATGTTGTGTTCAAAAAAACACTAGATGCTCCACAGATCATATGTCACTCCCAAAAACATATTGTACAAGATTATAGGAAGTTCATACACCCTAATCACCACAAAAAGTTGCACATGACATTCACAAACTCCATAAAACTCAAAAAAAAACATTCATGACAAGTTGGAAAAATAAATAATGAAATAAAGGAACACTTTTGTTTTGAATGATTTAGATAATTATGTCTTATTTAAATTGGGAAAAACTATTTTCATTATTTTAAATTAATCCGTTGATATAAATATTAAAAAAAACTCAATTTTTAATTATAGCGGATATTTTTTAAAAAAAATAATGCTATGAGAAAATTTTACAAGAACAAGCAATCTCACCCAATATTTATAATGGGTCACATCTAGTTATATGGTCACACCACTATACGAGATTCAAAAATGACCCATCATTGAACTCTAATGACTTTAGATCTCTTATATAATTCTTCACCTGGTTGATGAGTCGAGTATACATCCTAAAGTTATACTAAATCTTATAACGCCCACCCAAACTATTTAGACCACTGATTAGTACACAACCATCAAACGCAGTCCTTGTTCTATCTATTCTGCCAACTGTTGAAGATCCTTGTTGTTTCTGACCACACTATACATCAATTCAATCCATATTCTAGTGTTTCTCCCTCTGGTATACTATATCTAGAAAGATAAAACTAGATTCACAATCCTAAAAGATATTTATTAACCCTTGGAATCTTGATATGAAACTTGAATATTGAAAGGTAGCTGACTATAGGACCAAAAATTCATATTTCCATTTATTTCCAAAATGTTTAATGACATGGATCATTAAAAACTCCGAAATTTAATACTTATCTTCCTCTAGAATTCATAGTTTCCCTATATCCATCGCTCCCGGCCTTCCTTAGTTTCCAGTTCACAACTAACTCATTGTGTTTTATCCCTGAATACCAAAAAATATTCTTGAAATGAACTATAATTTTATAAATGAAATTACCCTCTAAATAAATAAATTCCTCATTTGGTAAAGTATTTATAGAAAACACATTCACTATTTTTTCATTTTTTATTTTTTTCTATTATAAAATATAGCCACATTTTTTATATCAAGCTTAAAATACCATTAAACATCATAACCATTATTAATATAGTAATTCTATACAGACCGTTAATATTAGTATATATTAGGGGTTATAATAAAATATAATTGTCATGGAAGGAACAAGTGATAGCCTAAACTTGTATAATATTACTCTATGATTCCCATTTTTTAGAGCTTCATAGAGATATGGAATCATTGGGATTCTTTCTTGACCAAACCCAAGTCAATATTCAACAATTAAAACTCTATCAAAATTATTTATGAGATTAGTTAAGTCTTATAGAGATCACCTCCAAAACCATGTTCTCTAAACCTCCCTAAGAAATTACTAATATCTCACACCTTAACCTCAGGTAATACATTTGTGTAATAAGGGGTTATATATCAAGACCACAGTAGTATGAATTTATTATAATTTATTTTAATAAAATAATTATTATATTGATCCATTTTCATTATTACATTATATATACATAACTATATAATTTTAATAAAAATTTATTTTGATATGAAGAAACCAAAATTTTATTCCTGATAAATATATAATTTCAACTAAAACGTGTTTTTAATAAATCCAGGATTTTTTTATAAATTTTATTTTCATGAAGTTGTCTTATTAAATAATATTAATTTAAATATAAATGATAATATAATTTAATGAAGTTCCATGTACTTTTTATGAGGTTCATAAAAGTGTTAATTTCATAAAAACAATATTTTTTTAATAAATAAGGTCTTTTATTTAAAAGTGTAAATTCTAGTATTTAGAAAATTATTTTGGTAAACAATTGGTGAAATTTTCTTAATTTCTTAAGATAGTCAGAATTTTGGGTAAAAATTAAATATGGTAAAAATATTTATTAGGTATTATGACATCATAATGGTATAAAAGTTAGGTAATAAATACTATAAAATGAATCACTGACCAAAAATAGTTTTTCCTTTTAAAATAATGTTTTTTAAGTAATTTTATTAATTATAAAAACCTAAAATGAATCCACCAAAACCTATATTATATTTTAAGGTTTTAAAAACAATTATTTATAAACATGACACACTTCTACATCATGAATGGTATTATTTTAATTATTTTAGTTCTTAACCTAAAAAAATATTGGAAACCAATCCTATTTGGTTAAAAACATGGTCAAAACCCGTATAGAAGTTTCTAATTTTGATTATTTTATTACCTAGATTCAAAAATATATGGTTAGAAATTAATAAAGAATTATTATCTCTTTTTCTATAAATACCCACCCAAACACCCTTTCCTCTTCATTCAAACCCCATTTAGTATGAATTTTCTCTTTATATACCACTCTAAATGCCTCACAAGGTATTCCCAAGCTCTTAAGAATATCTAACCGGGATTTTAGAAGAAACCTCTCAACTAAGGGATCCTATTACTTTTCCTCTTCATTCAAGTACTTTTTATTTATCCTTTTTAATCTCAATTTATTATGTTTTAATGGGTTTATAAATATCCATTTACTATTAAATTTTTGTTACAAGAATGATATACTATTTATCCTCTATCATTATAACCTTTACCTAAATTGTTACTATGCCAAAGTAAGGAATATCTCCTCCCTTATTTTCCATTCAAGAACTTTATTTCTATTTAGCCTTTCAATTTTTAATATTTCATGGTGTAAATTGTTTTTAAACATCTTTTTATTATCCTTATTATTCCCATGTAATGATATACCACCATTCACTCTTATTAATCCCTTATATGAACCTTTATACAGACCTATTATGCTGCCAAAATTATCATATACTTTTCTATACCAAACTTTTTTGTTATGAATACCAATCCCCATTTCCAATAAAGGGTGTTAAATTAGTTGTAACTATCCTTCATTGATTGGGTACTCCAATGTATGCAACTCACATCCTATAATCATGTGATTAGAAGTGATGAAATACATTCTTATCTTGTATGGTCTATGTGGCACACAAATGAATATACATGATATGATTATGATTGGTGGGATAGGAATTACGTATCCCTATAATGCATTTTTTATATTTTTTATCTCATGAGATACCATGTATCGTGCTTATGTGGTTAGTCTAACCACACTATATTTTGATTTCTTAGCGATTATCCTTGACTTATGCTTATGATGTTATGTTTTTTGTTGTTTCCATGTTCCTATGATGCATTTATTTTATCTTTTTATGTCATGATTTGATGTTTATTCTCACATTTCTATGTCACCATGATATACCTCTTTAATCACATGCATTTCTTTACTTTATTATATTCCTTTATTATTTTCTTTATAGGATTTATAGCTCACCCATTTTTTATGTATGTCCCTATGTTATCCCATGAAATATTATAAGATTAATGGAATTTAGGGGTATTTTGGGAAGTTTTTAGATAATTTTGGTGTGTCTCTATTTCAGGTTATTATTATATGTATCTAATTTCCCAAATACACTATGTATCACGATATTTTTTAATTGTATTATGTGTATCTTTATGTAAAAAATCATGAAATAATGTATATAAAATATATGGATTTTTATATTTGGTATTAGAGCTAGGTTTAGTTATTTTTTGGGATTATGATTAGAAATCCTCATTGAGAACTATAGGGATAAGACTAAATATAGTAAAATAGCAATAATTTTTTTCTAAATTTTACAGTTATTACTTTTATAGGAAAATGCATCCCTATCTGAATACTAGAAAGTGGATGTGACTATATAACAGATATACTTATGGTTAATAACTCTGAAAGGTCTCATTGGGTATTAACTTAACCAATACCTAGTGCAGAATAAAGATTTATAAGAATAAAAACCTATCTAGACACTCTTATGGGATATGTTTTCATTAATCATGTTCTTTTTAAAAACTATTATGGAGGGAATGAAAGTTACTATGAAATTTAATACTATAAAATAGACCATAGAAAACTTATATTGAAGCCTATAAATTCTTAGGCTAATTAATACATGCCATTTATGGGTTATCCTTTCATTGTTCATATTTCACATTTTTATGTTTAAAAATTCTAATACCTAATTTTTACTTTATTTTAGACAATGGATGGAATTAAGAGGAATCATGTCAACAACCAATGTGATGGGTAATGTGATGACTACCCAAATGAGATGTCCATCCTAATGAGAGAATGAGTCAAGAAATTAATGATAATACTTACTGAGTTAACTTGTTTTTTGAATAAAAACATGAATAAGTAATAACACCCATATTTTATTAATAAATTGAAAGTTACAATTATAAAATTTATGCAATAAAGTCCTCCAACTTTCTATAGAACTTATGATCCATTAATTAAAGAAAAATAGATCAAATCCATTTAAAATATCTTATTTTTACTTCAATGCTTCAAGTAAGAGAGGGTTATGATAGCTATTTATCGCTTGGAGGGAGAAGTTGATAAATGGTGGATGTTGATAAAGAATTTGAATCCCAAGGAAGAAATTGAAGTAATGGAGTGAGAAGAATTAAGGAAAAAATTAGTAAATATTTTCCTCACACACTCTAACTTAAAATAGAGAGGGAGTTTTTTGGGATTAAGAAAAAGGAGAACAAATCCATGGGGTGTATGAGGAAAAATTCAGAAGAATTACTCGATACACCTCAAGATTTTTCATTGAACCTAAAAGTAAATTTGACTGCTTATTCAGTGGGATAAATACAAATATAATAAAACAATTAGTTATTTTATACTTTGATAGCTTCGAAGAAATTATTTGATGTTCTCTCAAATACAAAATGGAGATCTCTGAATCTCAAAGGTCTCATCGAACCAGAGATAGAAGGATAATAATAAAATTTAATTCTTGTGGAGTGATGGAAAACCTGTATGAAATTTTAATATCCCGCTACTCAAAATTGTGGGAATAATTATCCTATAAATTTTGTGAAGTGGACAAGGAAATGATTTAGGTCTAAAAAAGAAGGGAACCAAGCCAGAAAAATAATTATTGGAGATAAAGAAACCCATCAATTTAATGGAATAAATAACGGTTCCAGTCAATCCTCATCCTATTGTCCAATTTTTTAGCTACAAGGAACAAGTACATTATTCAAACCCATGTACTAATCCAAGGGATATTGAATATAACCAGTGAAAACAACCTCCAAGGCTTATAAGTAAAGGGTGATCATATGATATCACAACTTTTAAGGTGGATATTGATAATGAAGAGGTGATAGGTATTATAGTTATTCATTTAATAATAGAAAATTTACAATTTTATTATTGTTCTATGAATTATTTAATATCATGAATGTTTAGTAAAAATATTCAAAAACCACCTCAAAACATGGAAGTAAAGTTGTCAATGACAATAGAAAATGTATCAATTATTTTATTCTGGTCATATAACTTCTCCCAACTATATATTTGTGGGTTTAATTTCCTATTAAACATTGTGATACTCCCTTTAGTATATTTTGATGTTATACTCAGTAAGGATTGGCTTTCCTTGTATAGATCCAACATAAATTTATGAGAGAAAGAAATCACCCTATATATCATGAATCACCCTCTTATTCTATACAATTTTATGAAGGAGGATGAATCTTCTTAGGAAAAATTATCTCAAGAATGGATATTATTTACTTATAAAAAACCATATCTATCTCAAATGATCGATACTAAGGAAAAGATCATACTTTAATACATACTCATTTTAAGAGAATATAATATGTTTTCACTAGAAGAACTTTTTGGTCTTCCTCCTAACCGAGAGGTTGAGTTCTCAAACAAACTTATACCTATAACACCCCATGATTTTATGGTATGTATCCTCTTAAATAAATTTAATTCGTTTGATAGTTTATATTGCACATAATATTATTTAATATAGTATATATCATATAAAATCACATATATAGCATAGTAAAAACATTATAAATGAAAAATTAATGAAATAAGAGGTACTTGTAGAAGTTAAAGAAACTATACTGATGAAATAGTAACTTGAACTTAGGAATGTTAATATGACCCTTATGAATATTAAATCATCCTTATGAATAGTAACATCACCCATGAAATTATAAATAAAATTGTTGGCATCTTATAAATGAAATTATGATATAATTATATCATATTATAAGTAAATTAATATTTTAAAAATTATTAATTAAGTGTTGGTATTTTTTGTAAGTCATATATATTTAATTACAATTTTATAATTAATAAAATTATTTAAAATAAAATTTATTTTCATAAAATGTATTCATAAATTAATATTTTGTTGTTTTATGATTTTATGATAATTTTGTGAGACCTTAGTTAATTTTTTAGAGTGTTATAAAATGAGTAATAAATTTAGAATCTGTATTTTTTAGTAAATTATGATTTTAATTAAAAGTTAATTTTATCATATTTATAAAATTATTTTCATAAAATGGATTTATTTTTTCATTCTACACTTTGAAAAAAAATTAGGGTGAATTTTTTGGATTTTTCTGAAATACTATATTTTTTTGTGAATGATAAAATACGGTAATTTATAGTATATAAACATTATAAGTTAAATACACTATTAATTGAGTCATAGATGATGTAATCACCATTGGTTAAAACTAAAATGAACAAATTACTATATTTAGTCATAATAATCATCACTATTTCTTGTCTTGATCCAAAATAAAAAAATAATAAACAAAATATTCAATAAACACTCCACTCTTCCACTATAAATACCACCCCTTATAATCACACCTTAAAATCTTTGATACATGTTCAAATTATTCCAAATACTCTTAAAAGGTCTCTCCCTCGTGTCTATGATCTCTTGGTATCATAAAAATACCAAAACCAATGTCCCATAAGGAGGTTACAAAATAGAATAATTCTAGAGGTAAATCCTCTTTCTTTTTCTTTTAATTTCATTTCAATTTTCTTTTTCATTTCTTACCCTATTTGGAGATAATATAACCAAAGAGACATGATAAATCCAATATCATTAATATACTATAATTATATCATGTTAATGGAAGATCCATAATCAAACTCCTTTCTCTCTCTCTCTCTTTTATTTTATAAATGAAAACATCGCCTATAATGTGTCAATTTTCTAACATCATGGGCGATGAATTTTTATTTTCCATTAACACTCTCAATTCTAGTCATAAAACCATAATTATAGTTAAACCATATTTTATTATACATATTATAATTTATTTATTATTCTAAAACTATTATATATATATATGATATTAATTACTAAGATAAAATTATTTCATCACAATCAAAAAACCACCAAAATAATCTAAAAGATTATCATTAATGTTCTATCTAATGAATCAACCTTATATATGAAAAAATAATGATATATAATACCATTAAATATTATGTATTTTCATTAATAACACATAATTAAAATTCTATAAGAATTATACTCATTTTACATGAACTTCATTACTAATAAATAAGAAAATCGATCATGAAAACCAAGAAAATGAATGCTCTCGAACGATGAAAATAAACTCTATAACTAATCAAAAAAACATAAATTAACGTTATAAAACTATAATGAATAAAATAAATGTAAAAAATATTATTAATTAATTAATAGATTTAATATGATTATCCAAGACATTAAGATCAAGTTCAGAACACATTCATACATATGGTAAGGGACTTCATCTTAATTTTCATTTCATTGAGACTTACTTGGTATTTTGAAACTAATCATTTTTATGTGGTATATATACTACCCATATAATATAATTTTTCATTTGAAATTACATTTCTATTAAATATTCATATTCTTGTATCATGGATATGATTATTATTTTATTCGTAAACCATTTTACATAAGGTGTTTATTTTGAATATTGTTTTAATTAGGGAAATATTGATAAATCTATACCCTTAAATCAATATGAATATTTTATTAATGTATTTTTTTATTTAATTAAATATATGTATGAATAATACTTTATACTTTTAGTGATTTTTAGGTCTTGCTATAGCCCCTCGATGCGTCGACAGGTCTCATGAGACAAAATAGTTTGGTGACAAACCCTTTTAGTTTGTTTCCAAACAAAATCAGATGGATTTATACTCACAGATAGAAACTATCTTGAAGGTATAATGGTTCATGTTATAGATACATTTTATCCAATATATAATCATTTTCTTCATTCATTATTCAGCTATAACATTCAATGATATTTTCACTACGATAAAATATATGGATGCATTTTCATTCACAGTTTATTGAGGGCATGTGTTTTTCATATTTTTTACCTTGCCATAATGTCTATGACTTATTTAATTTACTTCACTTATTATTGTTTCATATAACCCTTACTGAGTTTTTTAACACACCCTAATAATTTTTTCTTTCCTTGGGTTATGAATAAGAAAACCTTGAATAAAATTTCAAGGATATGGTTTATTTCTTTTTATTATGTATCGTGTTTTATTTTCTATCATTCACAATATAAAATAGGTATCTTGTATGTAATATGGTCTTCAAAAACTACTAAACTAATCATTTCATCAGGGTTTTACTTCCTTTTAATCATGCTAATAAAATAAAATAATTCACCAGCTCTGAATTTCTGGGGTTGGGGCATTATAGTTGTTATTAGAGGAAGTTTAGCAGCAACCTTGGTAAATAAATTTAAAAAACATAGTTTATGGAAAATAACCCTAAGATAGAATTTTAGGATAATCATAGAAGAACATCCTAGAATTTTGGTTAAGTAAAGATTATGTGGTTCTTCCCAACAATACATCCATTTCTGTATACTACAAGTGGACATGGTTCTATAATAGATGTACCTAGGAGTAAAAACTCCAACAAGGTATTTCAGGTCTAACTCAGGGTAACCAAGTACATAAAAACGGGCCTTACTATGCACCTAGTTTGATACTCACGGGATATATGCTTAGGATAATTTACATTTTATTTACAAACCAATTTTAAAGGTTTAAAAGTATATGTCCTCAAAGAAACCATGTTTACAATTTGGAGATTTTCTATGCATAAATTTTCAATTTATGTTTTATAGTACAAAATTATACATTATGATTCATAACATAATTTAGTGTATTCCATTATTTATTGATGACACCTAATGGAAGAAAGGGAATCAACACCCGCAGACAATGTAGGGATTTCCCCACTGATCAAGTCAACATAGTAAGTGTTCGAGCTGAGCAGATCTTGATCATATTAGGAAAACACACTCAGGTTATGACGAATAAATATTCTACACCTATTTCGGATTATTTCATCTAGTAGAATACCCCATCTTTTAGTGGGACTACTAATCTAGTGGTATTTGAGTATTGGATTAAGTATCATGAAAATATATTTATAGAATTGGGATGAAATGAAAATGAAATGGTATTAAGGGTAGTATATTTTCTTAAGGGAGATTCTGACCAATGGAAGTCATTGATCTAAAATACTAAGGAGGAATAAGAAATAGATTACATTTATTTGAGAAATTTTAAAGAAAAACTATTCAAAAAATACTTCCCCTGTGAGAAACAACTTGAAATAAAGATAAACTTACTTATCTTAATGAAAATGGAAGAAGAGAGTGTTGTGGAGTATGAGGTTACCTTCACAATACTAGTTAGGTATTCTATAGATTTCACACATGATTCAGAAGACAATATTGGTCATTTGTTTAAAAGTCTTAAGATAAGTCTCTAAGGGAACTGGCTTCTCAAACATTTTCATCATATTATGAAATAGTATTAAGTTCCATGAAAATGGAGAAGGAATTTTCTAGATCCAAATTATTTAAGGGAAACCAAGAGAATAATAGGTCTTAGGATAAACATGGTAAATTTGAAGTTCCAAAGAAGAAGAAGGGGACAAAACAATTCCCATTATGAAAAAATAGTGTAGTCCTCTAAAATGATTGAAAGGCATGGGAGTTTTTTATAAGTGTAGAGAAAAGGGTCATCGAGCTAGTGAATGCAAGGGGAAAAGAAAAATCAATGATTTTAAATTCTACCATTTTATGGTTATGGTACACCATGAAAATGATTACCTTAAGCATCAAAGAAACTTTCATTGGAAAAGGCCATGGGACCATGGCCGAATTTATGTGATAACAACTAAAGAGGGTAAAGTTCCTAATGATTTGATGGTGGGTACTTTAATAGTTTCCTCAAAATTATCCAATGCTTTATTTGATTTTGGATCATTGCATTATTTTATATCTTCCCATTTTTTCAAAAAAAATAGACATTTCCCTTTTGATTTAATAAAGGATTTGTTAGTAAAAACTCCTAAGGGAAGTATCACTGCAACAAACATGTGTCGATCATCCCCTTCATGACACATAAACATATATTAGTTTCTTACCTTGTGATCATACATATTATTGGATTTGATATAATCCTCAGTACGAACTGGATTTCAAACTATGATACAAAAAAATATTTCAAGAAGAAGGCAGTTACAATTTGTGAGAAAGGTGTATAATCTATTATATTTAGAGCAGAAATCTCATCATGTAATTTTTATCTAGACCCACTTTTAGTAGATTAGGAGAATTAAATTCTTGGTGGGGAAAAGAAAACAACATATATGGATAAGGAAAGAAGTCTTAAAATATATTATGTACTTATTATGAAAGAATACATGGATGTGTTTCTATAGGATTTACCCAAACATCCTCCGGAGTGGGAAGTTGAGTTCTCTATTGATTTAATTCCTTATGCAATACCTATATCAAATAATCCCTATGAAATAGAGCCCTTGGAATTAGTTTATTTGAAGAAAAAACAAGAGGAATTATGTGACATGGGATTTATTCACCCTAGTGTTTCTCTATGGGGATCCCCTATTCTCTTTGTCAAGAAGAAAAATAGATCCATGAGTTTGTACATTTATTATAGAGAAATAAATGCTATTAAAATAAAAAACAAGTATCATCTAGCTCACATTTATGATTTATTTGATCAACTTCATAGAGCTCAAAAAAATTTGATGATTGACCTTCAATCTAGATATCATCAATTGCATGTAATGAAGGAAGACATCCTAAAGACAGTATTTTAAACTAGGTATGAGAATGAAAAGTAAACTGTAATTTCATTTGGACTAACTAATGAACTCTTTTTTTCATGGATCTAATGAATAGAGTTTTCAAGGAATATCTTGATGATTTTTTGTGGTATTTATTGATGACATCTTGATATATTCCAAAAGATATGTGGATCATGATAACCACTTTTGGGTTGTTCTGGTGACTCTTAGAATAAAATAGTTATGTGGGAAGTTTAGTAAGTGTGAATTCTAGATTCAAACTTTTTATTTTTTGGGCCATATTGTCTTTAAGGATGGAATCTCTATTGATCCTACAAAGATAAAGGCAATCAAAGACTGTAATATGCCAATGAGCATAACCAAGGGATGTAGTTGTATTGGATTAGCATGTTACAATCGGTATTTCATTCATAATTATTCCCAATTGGCTAACCTATTAACCAATATGACATGTAAAGGGGTTATGTTCATATGGAAAAAAGAATGTATAGAATTCATTAAATAATTAAAGAGATGATTATTCAGTGATCCAGTTTTTAATCTTACCTCTGGAAATGATGCATTTTTGATATACAGTGATGCATCAAAGAATGGACTAGGTAGTTTCCTTATGAAAAATGATAAATTTATTTCTTATTCATTAATTTAGTTGAAGACACATGAACAAAATTATCCAAATCGTGATCTTGAGTTAGTATCCGTAATCTTTTCTTTGAAAATATGGAGACACTATCTCTATAGAAAAAGATGTGAGTTATATATGGATCACAAGAGTTTGAAATACATTTTTACATTGAAATAACTCAACATGAGTAAAAGGATATGTCTCTAGTTACTTGTTCAATACAGTACCACCTAGGAAAGGAAAATAAGGTAACAAATGCATTAAGCAAGAAAGATCATGGACTTCTAACCCAAATGCAGATAGAGAAAGATCACATGTTCAAGGATCTAGTAAAGATGAATATGGTAATTGTTAAGGGGAAACATCATTCCTTTTTAAAATTATTGATAAACCATCTTTACTATATAAGATAAAAATATTTCAATCTATTGATGAGAATCTACAAAAGAAAATTAAAGCTGTTAAGGATGGAATACTGGAATACTTCATGTACGAGGATGGAGTTTCAAAATTTGGAAAGAGGTTATGTGTACCATCAATAACTGATCTAAAAATGAAAATATTATATGATTATCATAGCTCAAATTTATATATACACCCTGGTATTACCAAGATGTATCAAGATATAAAGTAAATTGTTTTGTGCTATAATATGGAGTGAGAAATTGCTGACTATGTATAAAGGTGTCTTTTTTGTCAACAAATGAAGGCAAAGAGACAAAATCAAAGATAATGTATGAAACATATACCTATTAATATGTGTAAGTGGAATGAAATTATGATGAACTTTATCAGAGGACTACCAAGGAAACCTAGAACAAATGATATAATATGGGTAACTTTTGTTCATCTTACAAAATCAGAACATTTTCTTACTATAAGAGAAGATTTACCACTTTAGTACCTAGAAAGACTCTATATTAATGAAGTTATAAGACTTCATGGTGTACCTCTATTGATTGTGTCTGATCGAGATCCCTGATTTACATCAAAATTCTAGAAGTGTCTTTAGAAGGCTTTGGATATTGAGATTCCTATGAGTATTTCTTATCACCCTCAAACAGAAAAACAATCTAAAAGGACTATTCAAACATTGTAAGACATGTTGAGATCAGGCTCACTTAACTTTAAACGTATGTGGGATCAATACTTACCTTTGGTGTAATTTTCCTATAATAATATATTCCATTCTAGTATTCAAATAGAGAGATATGAAGCATTATATGGCAAGATTTTTCAAACTCTAACTTTTTGGGGTGAAGTTGGAGAGAGAAAACTTATAGGATTAGAACTTATTGAAGAGACAACTACAAAGTTAAAGACAGTTCTGGCCTATATTAAAGCATTACAAAGTAGGAAAAATAGTTATGCTAATAACCAAAGAAAGGATTTTGAATTTCAAGAGGGAGATCATGTCTTTCTGAAAGTATCTCCATTGAAGGATACCTTAAGGTTCGATAAGAAAGGGAGACTAGGCCCTAGGTACATCAGACCATTTGAAATTATGGAAAGAATTGAAGTTTTATCTTATTTTTTAGTAATTCCATAAATTATCTCCAAATTTCATGATGTGTTTCATGTGTCATTGTTAAATAAGTACATGATTTACCCAAATCATGTAATCACCTATGAAGAAATAGAATTCGAACCTGATTTGTCTTATTGTGAAGAGACTATTGCAATTCTTTACACAAGAGAGAAAGTATGGAGAAATCAGATGATTTGACTGGTAAAAGTTCATTATAGAAACCATAATATGGAGAAGGCAATGTGGGAACCCAAGGATTTTATGAAGAAGAACCACCCTTATATTTTTAGAAGGAAATTTTCATAAAAATCTCTAGGAATAAATTTTTGTTGGAGGGAAGAATATAACGCCCCATGATTTTATGGGAACTGGTACTGTAGCGGGAACTGTGCAGTATAGTAGTAGGTACTATAGCGGGAACTGTAGCAGGCACTGTTTGGCACTGTAACAGCCAGGAATATGGACCCGTTTGGGCCTTCGGGCCACCGATTTGGTCCCTAAGTCCTTTAAGGCCTTCGGGCCACCCAGGCCTTCAGGTCAGTAAGGCCTTAGGGCCACCTTAAGGTTTTCAGGTCACCTTAAGTGCAGATTCAAACCAGACAACCTACAAGGAACAAGCTCTACAAAGTAGGATGAGCAAGGAGCTTTCACCACAGCAGAAGCTAAACAGATTGCAAGAATTAGAGGGTATGGCACCTACCATCAGGACAAGCCAGTGCCTGCATGGGAATGCCTAGCTGAATAGTCATGCGAAGGTGAAGAGATTATTTCACAATGAAGATGCTGGGGAGGATCAGTTCCAAGTAGTTAGTCTGAGTTGTATGTAATGTTTGAAGCCTAGGGGAAATGAATTCTTCTAAGGCCTATTGGCCATGTAATACTTACGCCTACGGGCCTTGTAAGGGTTCCACCTCACCCCTTTAAAGGTGGAATATCAAAATCAATAAAAAATGAAGGCCTTCGAGCCATTTGATGGATGTATAGTATAAGTAAATGAATATTTTAAAAATTGTTAATTAAGTGTTGGTATTTTTGTAATTCATAAATATTTAATTATAATTTTTAATTAAAAATTATTAAAAAGGAAATTTATTTTCATTAAATGTATTCATAAAATAATATTTTTTTGTCATATGGTTGTTGGGCATTCTTTGGACTTATGTTGGAGGAACACCCCCTGTAATGAATGTGGGAGGACGGGCCACCCATCAAATTTCTGTCGAAGGAAAAAACAAATGAAAGATACTTATTTGGAAAAGGCCACAATTCATGATGGTGACTCAAGTAAAGAGTCACCTCCTACTTCTTCTGATGTTCTGATTACTGGGAAGTCTGGTTACTAGTCGACTGAGGGTGGTGTTGCTCCCATAGATTCATATCTGGTTGATGCAGAGAAATCTATCTCGTAATTGCCTCTTAAAGACAAAGAAAAGATAGTGGATATGTCCCCCACAAGAGACCTTAGTGGTCCTTATTGTGTAAATTTGAACCAAGTTCAGTTAACTGAGATTTATTTACCTGTGCTGGTTGAGGGGAAACAGGTTAATGATCGACAGGAACCCCTTACTGGTAAATGGCAGGATGTTTCAGATGTTAAGGGAGAAAAGGCTAGCTTCACTGCTCTGAATAGTGGTGGATCTCTCTCCTTCATGGATATGGTCATAGCTGGGGAGGCAAGGATGACTGATGGTGAGGATTTTACTTATGTTCCTACAAAAAGAGGACAACTCAAGGATTACTCTCAAATTCCTAAGACGGTGTCGACTAGATCAGCTTCAAAGGTCTCAAAAAAATTTGATGACAATTACTGGAAGGCCTTTAACCAAGATAAGTCTCAATCTGAATGGGAGCCTGCTGGAGACTCTGATTATGGGAATGACATGCCGTATTATGATTTTTAGTGTTTGAGAATGAGGGAATTCGTGATTGTGTGACCCCTTCTACCTCCTACCTGTTTTCTCTTCTCTTGATTGAAGAAAGGGTCAGAAGCTTTTGCTTCTGACTTGACCTTTTTTTAAAAAAAATGTATTTTTTGTAGTAAATGATATTTTTAATTAAAAATTAAATTTCTCATATTTTGAAAATTATTTTCATAAAATGGAGCTAATTTTTTGATTATACATGTCAAAAATTGGTTAGGGTTAATTTTTAGGATTTTTCTAAAATACTTGAATTTTTGTGAATAGTAAAATACATTAATTTATGGTGTATAAACATTATAAGTTAAATACATTGTTCATTGAGTCATGGGTGATGTAATAACCATTGATTCAAACTAAAATGCACTAATTACTATATTTAGTTATAATAATCATCACTATTTCTTATCTTGATCCAAAATAATAAAATAATGAATAAAATATTCACAAAACACTCCACTTCTCTACTATAAATACCACCCCTTCTACTCACACCGTAAAAGCTTTGATCCATGTACAAATTATGCCCAATACTCTTCTAAAGTAGCTCCCCCATGTCTTAGAGCTATTTTTATCATAAAAATACCAAAACCAACATATGTTAAGGTGGTTCTAAAATAGAAGAATTCAAGAGGTAAATCCTCTTTTTCTTTTTTCTTTTTTAAAGGTTGGGGCCGAAGCCTCAATTTATTATTTAAAGCAAAGACCTATTTAGAGGGTTGAGGGAGACCCAATACATAGCTAGAAGGTCCAAGGCCAAGTGTCCTGAATATAAGGCTTGAAATCCCATTTTTTGGCCCGAAGGACCCTCTGTGAACAGTACTTTTATAGTACCCCGCGCAGCTACAGTTCCTGCTACAATACTGCCGCTGCTACAGTATCCTGCAACAGTTCCTTCGTTTTCATTTCTTATCCTCTCCTCACATAATATATCCAAAGAGACATGATAAATCCATTATCATTAATATACTATAACGATATCATGTTAATGGAATATCCATAATCAAACTCTTTTCTCTCACACTTTTACTTTATAAATGAAAACATCGTCTGTGATGTGTCAATTTACCAACATCATGGACGATGCATTTTCATTTTCCATTAACACATTCAAGTCTAGTCATAAAACTATAATTATGGTTAAATAATATTTTATTATACATATTATAATTTATTTATTATTCTGAAACCATTATATATACATGATATTAATTACTAAGATAAAACTATTCGGTTACGATTAAAAAGCCACCAAAATTATCTAAACAATTATCATTAACGTTCTATCTAATGGATCATCCTCATATATGGAAAAATAATAATATATAATACCATTAAATATTATTTAAGTTAATTAATAACATATAATTCCAATTCTAAAAGAATTATACTCATTTTACTTGAACTTCATTACTTATAAACAAGCAAACCGATCATGAAAACCAAGAAAACGAATGCCCCCGGATGATGAAATTAAACTCTATAACTCATCAAAAAGGACATAAATGAACTTTATAAAACTATAATGAATAAAATACATGTATAAAATCTTATTTATTAATTAATTAATGTATTTTATTTGATTATCCAGGACATTAAGATCAAGTTCAGAATACATCAGACATATGGTAAGGGACTTCATCTCAATTTCCATTTCATTGAGACTTATTGGTATTGTGAAACTAATCAATTTTATGTGGTATATATACTATCCCTATAATATAATTTTTCATTTGACATTACATTTATATTAAACATCCATATTCTTGAATCCTGGATATGATTATTTTCTTATTTGTATAGCATTTTACATACGGTTTTTATTTTGAATGTTGTTTTAACTAGGGAAATATTGATGAATCTGTACCCTTTAATCAATACGAATATTTTAATAAGGTATATTGTTCTTTAATGAAATCTATGTATAAATAATAATTTAGACTTTTAGTGATAGTTAGGTCCCTCTATAGCCCCTCGATGCATCGACAGGTCTCATAAGACAAAATAGTTTGGCGACAAAAACTTTTTAGTTTGTTTCCATACAGAATCAGACAGGTTTCTACCCATTGACTTAAAATATCTTGAAGGTATAATAGTTCATGTTATAGATAAATTACATTCAATAAATAATCATTTTATTCATTCATTATTCTATTATAAATTTTAATGATATTTTCACTATGAAAAAATTTATGGATGCATTTTTATTTCCAGATTATTGATGGCATGTGTTTTTCAGATTATTTACTTTGCCATAATGTCTATAATATATTGACTTTACTTCACTTATTATTGTTTCAAATAACAATTAGTGAGTGTTTGAGCTCACCCTTATAATGTTTCCTTTCCCTAGGTTATGGAGAAGAAAACATTGAATAAGCTTTCAAGGATGCAGTTTATTTCATTTTATTATGTAGCATGTTTTATTTTCTATCCTTCCCAATGTAGAATGGGTATCATGTATGTAATCTAGTATTCCAAAACTACTAAACTAATCAGTCCTTCATGATTTTATTTCCATAAAATCATGCTAATAAAATATAATAATGCTTTGGCTTTGGGTATCTAGGTTTGGGATGTTACATAGAGATTTTCCAATATCCAAGAATCTATATAGAATGACCACTTTAAACTTGAAGACATAAATAAAAACTATAAGAGAATACATAAAAAAGTTTTATATGACCAAGTGATTCACCATTCACTACAAGAAAACAGAGTTTTAACAGCATTTTTTTCACGACGGTTTTAAAAACCGCCACTAAAGTTTTGATCGAAAAAAAATTTGCGGCATTTTTTAAAACCGCTGTGAAAAAAATCCTACAAATTTTTTTAAAAAAAATATTTTTTTATAATTTTTTTAAAATATCTTCTCAAAAAAATTAATTTTTTAGCGGCGGCTTTTTCAAAACTGCTCCAAAATTTAAGAAAATTTTAAAAAAAATATTTATTTATTATTATTTATTAATTATTATTTATTTATTATTATTATTTACAATCAAATATAGTTTATTGTTTATAATTTTTAATATTTATAATGTGTAAATTAATTAATATTTATAAATATTAGTTAATAATATTTTAAAACTGAAAACAAATCTTTAATAAGTAGAAGAACAGACTTCGACATCAAATGACCATAACTTCTGATTTGAGAGTCCATTTCATCTCCACAACCATTCAAATAAAATTTTATCCAATTAACAAAAACCGAGTGAGATTTAAATCATGTGATAATCAAAGGAAAAAAATATATTCAAAATTCAAAAGTTGAAAATCGAACTTGAACTTCAAACGGCCATAACTTTTAATCCGAGTGTATGTTTGGGCTCTACCACATATCATATCAAATCCAGCGATGATCTCTACACCCTTTAGGTTTAGTACCAACGTTTTTAGTATTGTACCGCTTTTTATTCTGCAAGAGAGGCCCAGAAGGCCTCTGAAACAGAGGTTTCAGTTACAGACATCGATTTCTTAAAATTCAAATGATTATAACTTTCGATCCAGGAGTCGGTTCGACCTATACCACATATCATATCGAAGCACATTTCATGATCTTCGATTTGACAGGTTGTGACACTAAAAAAAGGGGTCTAGGATTATATTCTATGGTCATTTTAGTGTTTTTAGGGTTTTTAGAGGTTCTTAACATTTTATGATTTATTTATTTATTTATTTATTTATTTATTTATTTATTTATTTATTTATTTATTTAATATTTATTTGTTAATTAATTAATTATTAATTATTATTTAATTAATTATAATTTAGTTATATATTAAATATTATTTATTATTTATTATTTATTTACTTAATTATTTATTTAATATTTAATATTAATTTATTAATTTATTTATTATTTAGTTATTATGTACACATTAATTATTAATTTATATGTAATTTTTTAATTAATTAATTATTAATTATTAATTGTTATTTTATTATTCATTTATTATTCACTTATTATTTATTTATTTATTTATTCATTATTCATTACTTATTAATTAATTATTATTAATTAATTAATTAATTAATATTTATTTATTAATTATTTATTAAATTTTAAATATTGAATGTTAAATATTAGATATTAATTATTAATTGTTAATTATTAATTATTAATTTTCAATTATTAATTATTAGTTATTAGTCATTATTAATTACTAATTATTTATTAATTATTTATCTATTTATTTATTTATGTATTTATTTGTTTATTATTAATTATATATTCTTTATTCTTTATTCTTTATTCTTTATTCTTTATTCTTTATTCTTTATTCTTAATTATTTATTATTTATTAATTTATTTTTATTTTACTAAATATTAATTTATTATTAGTTTATTATTCATTTATTATTTATTATTTATTATTTATTGACAATTTATTGATTAATTATTAATTAAATTTTAATTATTTATTATTTATTTATTATTTATTATTAATTAAGAAATATGAATTTTATAATTATCAATTATTAATTATTAGATATTATTAATTTTTAATTATTAATTAATTATTAATTGTTTATTTATTTATTTATTTCTTTCTTTCTTTCTTATTTTATTTTTATTCTTTATTCATTGTTATTTATTATTTATTATTTATTATTTATTATTTATTAATTTCTTTTTAATTTACTAAATATTAATTTTTTATTAGTTTATTATTCATTCATTATTTATTTATTTATTATTTATTTGTTATTAAATATTAATTATTTTTTAATTATTAATTAACTATTTATTAATAATTTATTAAAAATTTATTAAAAATTTATTAATTATTTATAAATTTTTAAATATTAATTATTAATTCTTATTTATCAATTATTAATTATTAGTTATTATTAATTATTTATTATTTATTATTTTTTATTTTTTATTTATTATTTTTTATTTATTATTTTTTATTTATTATTTATTATTTATTATTTATTATTTATTATTTATTATTTATTTATTTATTTTCTGTTATTTATTAATTTTTTATTTATTTTTTATTTATTTATTATATATTAAATTATTTTTTAATTAATTTATTATTTATACATTACTTATATATTATATGTTATATATTATATATTATATATTATATGTTATATATTATATCTTATATGTTATATGTTATATGTTATATGTTATATATTATATATTATAAATTATATATTATATATTATGTATTATGTATTATGTATTTTATATTATGTGTTATATATTATATATTATATATTATGAAATATACAATATATAATATACAATATACAATATACAATATATTATATATTATATAATATTTATTATATATTATATATTATATAATATTTATTATATATTATATATTATGTGTTATGTATAATATATTATGTCTTATATATTATATGTTATATATTATATGTTATAAGTTATATATTATATATTATTAATTGTTAATTATTAATTATTAATTATTGATTAATCATTATTGATTTATAATTATTGATTAATAATTATTTAGTGTGTATCTATTTGTTATGTATTACTTGTTTTTTCAATTAATATATATTTATATGTATAAGAATATTAAATTCGATTTATTGATCACATGAAGAGTCTGGTGGAGTGGTAAAGTCTTTGGAGAATAAGCAAGAGGTAAGGGGTTCAAATCTCACCCAACGCAGAATTTCTATATATGGCATAGGCATGTGCATGGACATGGACTTGTGCATGGACGTGGACTTATGCATAGAGATGGGCATGGGCTTGGTGATAATAAATAATTAAATGAATTAATAAATCAATAAATAAATCAATAAATCAATAGATAAATAAATTACAAACATATAAAAATAATAATAATAAATAAGTTACAAATATAAAAAATTAAAAAATTAAAAAATTAAAAAATTAAAAAATTAAAAAAGATTAAAAAAATTAAAAATAATTTAAAGACGATTTAAACCACCGCTAAAAACCCGCTGCTAAATCATTCTATGACGATTTTGAAAAACCATCACTTATTATTTCCCAACACATGATTTAGCAGCGATTTTCCAAAACCGCCATAGAATGATTTAGCAGCGGTTTAAACCACCGGTAAATACAAATTGTGGCATAGTGATGAGGTGTGATGATACTTTTCATCAAGAAGATGGATAGGTAAATTTACCTTTATATTGATTTTTGTGAGTTCAATAATATCATGGTAAAGAACATGTATCCTCTTCAATGGATTGATGAATTATTCGATCATCTGCATGGATCCCAGTACTTCTCTAAGGTGGATGTTTTGTCAAAATAATATCAAGTAAAGGTGAAGAAGGATATCCCCATGACTGTATTTTTTACAAGGTACATCCACTATGATTTCATATTAATTCCATTCTAACTCATTAATATTACATAAATCTTCAAGTAATTAATGAATAGAGTCTTTAAAGATTACCTTGAAAAGTTTTGGTGGTTTTTATAGATGATATTATTATCTACTCCAAATTCAAGGAGGAATATTAGTAACATTTAAATGATGTTCTGAAGCTCTTGAAAAAAGAAAAATTATATATGAATTAACATAAATACAAGTTTCGGATGGACTAAGTAACATTCATGGGGCATATTATCACCAGAAAATAGATATTTTTTGATCCTTCTAAGATAGTGGCAATTGAAGGATAGACAAGATCATCATTTTTTATAAAGATATGCAGTTTTCTTAGATTATGTTAGGACCAAAAGGGGCTTAGATACCCTGAGAGGGGGGTGAATCAGGGTATGGATATTCTTTTCAAAATTATCTATGCCCTACTAGATCTTGACCTTTTTATTATAAGGGTCACTTTTTGGCACTTATATTTTACTGTTGATCTTATTATTTTCTTCTTTATCTGATGATGATGCTTTGAATGCAATGCAGGAAACCAAGCAGACTGACTCACTGATTTTTACTTAGTTCACCCTCATTGGGCTACGTCCAAGGAGCATACAACGATGATGTGTCGATGTACCAAATCCACTAAATCTCACTTCCAATTTACAATGTTCGAGCCAGACCACTTCTATGGCCAGGCTCACTGTCTTTACAATGTTTAGGGTCTGTTCACTACTTTCCCAAAGGTCACTCCATGTCCCTCTCTCACTGGCTCACTGTCAGTAGAAAGGATAACCTTCTTCCTCTTCCTCCGCTCACTACTCTTGGAAATGATCCACTCAGAGTTTATAGACCTATAGGTCTCTTCATTATCACAAATGAATGCATCTTTCACTATATTTAGATACTCTATTGATGTTCTACCTTCATCCACTAAGGAATACAACTTTACCGCAATATTATTGGGCAACCTAAAATCTTTCACACAACACTTACTGCATCTTGCATGCAACTTTAATGACTTGCCCACAAGATTCCACTATTTTTGTGAAACACTCCTTGTGTGCAACTTTAATCTTGCAAGCAACTCAAATATTACGTGCAACTTTCTTAGCTTGTGCGCAACTCAAAATCTTTCACGCAACTCCCTTTTCATGAAATTCTTACACGATATAGTGCTCAGATTTTCTCTATGTGTTAATCTTTATTGAATGAGGGGGGTCACCTCTTATTTATAGGCATCGCTGACACTTGCGTGGATGATTCAAATTTTATCGCGCAAGTTCCTCTTCAAGCATGAAAACCCCCATTTGACATCGCATTGGGAACACAAGTTTCTTTTTCACAACCTCATCTTTCACACCCATTTTCAAATATTTCGTGCACTTCATGCCTTTTCCATTTTTCGACATTCTGCTCCTGAGACATGCCTTGCGTGCAATTTTCCTTCGTGCAACTCCATCTTTCACGCACACCTTAAAATCTTTCACGTGCAACATGTCTTTGCCATTTTTTGACATTCTTACCCTTAAACATGCCTTGTGCGCAAGTTTCCAAACCACCCTAGATCTTGCGTGCAACTTCCTTTTCCAAAAACATGTTTCAATATTTACTGATTTTGAGGACCAAAAATTTGGAAGACACTGGAAAACGACGCCACCTTAGATCTGTTCTTTTTGTACCACCTCTAGATTTTCCATTCTTTTGTCTTCGTTCTTTGTCAACATAAGTTGTCAAAAATATCTATGAAACTCAAAAAATCACCATGGAAACCCCCTTTGTCAACAAATTGGACATCGTGGTCTGCTCTGTCAACAAACACAACACGGAGGTCCGCTTTGTCAACAAACACAATCACCTCAAAAATGCTTCAATGATACCTTGAGGGATTTTTTCCCAACAGATTATCTGGGTACTACCACATATTTTTTAGAAACATATCATAATTATCAAACCCACAAACCAAGATAACTCATAACGGATTGATGTTTTTTTAGACTGATGAATGTGAGGAGATATTTAAAGAGTTAATGAAGAGGCTAATCACTGCACCAATCCTCAAATTACCCACCAGTGGGGAAGTATTTTTTATCTATAGTGATTCATCTAAAAATACTTGGATTTTGTACTCATGAAAAATAACAAAGTTATTTTTTATGACACCAATAAATTAAAAACCCATGAGAAAAACTACCCATCACAAGATCTATAATTTGATGTGGTGATATTTTCGTTGATGATTTTGTGAATTTATCTCTATAGGGATAAGTGTGATGTATATGTGGGTCATAAGATACTCATGTATATATTCAAAAAAATATCTCAATATTCACCAATAAATTTCATTGGATATTATCAAGAATTATGACTATTCAATTCATTACCATCCTAAGAAGGAGAATATATTAGCAGATGATATAAGTAGAAAGGATCCAATAACACTATCCTTGATAAGTATTGTAAGGGATATAATCCTATTGGATGAGAAAAGTATAGAAATGGTAATCATAAGTGGAACTTTATCCTACTTTTCTCAAATAACTGCTCAACCATCCATTCTTGAGAGGATCCAGGAGGACAAAAAGATGATATGGTGCTATAGAGAAAGTTAGTGAATATTCTAGTGTTCAAATTTGTTAAATATGGAGTTATAAGGTTTAAAACCTAGATATAACTCCCATAAAAACCATAAATAGATAGGTAAATTCTAGATCATGTTCATAGCTTATCATTAACTATTCATATAAGATACACTAAGACGTATACGGATATAAATTAAAAATTCTGGTGGGATAACATGAAGTGTGAGATTTATGAATTTGCATCACAATGCTTGGTATGCTAACAGTTCAAGGGTGAATTAAATAATTATAATAGTATGATGCAACCATTTCCCATACCAGTATAGAAATGGGAAAATATAACCGTGGATTTTTTCACAGGACTCCCCAAGACATCTAAAGTCAATAATTCCATTTATGTGGCAATCGATCACCTTACAAAGTTAGATCATTTCATTACTATCAAGGAAGATATGTATCTTGAAAAATTTACTCTAATATACGTAATATAAGTGGTAATAATATATGTAGTACCACTCTTCATTATAACTTATTAAGATCTGAGGTTTAACTTGAGGTTCTAGAGAAACTTTCTGCAAGCTTTGGATACAAATTTTAGTTCCATCACTGCTTATTACCCTTTAACAGATGGACAATCAGATAGAACTATTAAAAAATCTATAGGATATGATGAGAAAATTTTCAATGGATTTATAAGTATATTGGGATTATATATTTCCCCTAGTGAAGTTCTTATATAACAAAATTTTCCATTATAACATTTAAAAGGCACCTTATGAGGCTTTGTATGGGAAGAAGTGTTAGACTCCAACATGTTGGGATGGAGTTAGAGGGTAGAAGTTTATGGGACTTGATATTATCTAAGAGATTATATATAATGTTCAAACCATTCCGTGTCATATGAAATTTATGAAAATTCATTAGAAAATCTATACCAAAAATCTTCAATGCGACCTAGATTTTGAGGTAGGAGATAAGGTTTTCCTACATATATCATCATGAAAGAAAGTCATGAGGTTTCTAAAGAATGTACAGATTAGTCCTATACATACCGGAACCTTTGATATCCTTGTCACGTCAGAGTTGTGGCATATTGACTAGAACTTCCACCTAATATATCTCACGTATATGATGTGTTCCATACATCCCTCTTAATAAAGTACATACCAGACCCCTAACATGTACTAAATCTTGAGGTGGTACCTTCATATAATTATATTTCATATGAGGAAGAGTCGATGAATATCTTATATCATAGAGACAAAGTTATACTATAAATACCCAGCCTTAAAACATTACATGATATTCTATTTTTATAAAATAATTCACATTATTCATTCTCAAAGAACTTTTTAGGTTTAGAGTATTAGATAATTAGTTCATAACTCTTAAATAAAAAACCCATACATTATAAAGTGAACATTTTCACTCAACTATATTTTCCCCATAATAAGAAACTTTTAAAATTAAAGAAGTTTTATTTTCATAAAAATCTTTATGAATTTCAACTTGAATTTTTTGTTCTTACTCATCCTTAAAACCTATAAAAACATTTGAAAGTGTGGGATGAGCACAAAAATTTCAGCAAGAAATATAATTGAGGTAAATTTGTTAGACCAATTAAAAACATAAAGACCCATAAAATTTTTAACTTTTCACATTATTCTTTGAGCTATAAAATAAATCATATCCACATATAGAAAATACTTTTTTCTCAAGGAAAACCTTTAATTCCTATAGCAAGAAAATAAAAACCCGTGTATGTGTCTTTGAGAATTATATTCATAAATAATTTTAATTCCTGATAGAAATAACTATATCCTATTTAAATACATTGGATAAACCTCCCTATTTAACTCATCCTTCTTTCCTTTGTATAAAAGTAACATTATCAATTGCATTAGAGAGCTATATCAGGCTCACCTTCTATATAATTTGTATTGGGTTCACCCATCATATAAGTTGCATCAGGGTCACCCATATTCATATATAATGATAAAGTACCATATCATTAATAAAAATAATAATATTTTACATTTTCATCATTAATCCATAGAAAAACTCTTTTTAACCCATACACAAAACACTTTTGGATATGAAAACATCCTTTCTTTTTAAAACACCTTTTTGAAAAAAAATAAAAATTACTAGAAAAAATGGGAATGGGTTTTAATTGAAAAACCATGGAATATTTTAAAGAAATAAAAAATAAAAATAATTCCCATGATGGTAGGAAAATTTTGTCAATCCATATATGTTAAAATAGAATATTCATTTTCTATTTTATAAAAAAAGTTAAAACGCTCCTTATAGAATATGTAAAAATATTTATTTTGAAAACATTTGAAATAAAGCCAAAAAAATAATTTATAATTTATTTATTTTAGTATAAATACATCCATAAAATAATTTTAATAATATGTATATGGAGGAAAATATTTAGAAAATGAATCTTTAAAACATTTAAAATGAGGTTTTAAGGTAAGGTGACTCTTTCCTTAAGTCTCGTCTAGCTTTGTACATTCACTTACTCTGGAATAATAAAATTATATTAGTCTTATAATTTCTTAATAAAACTTTTCAGGTTCATCTATTTATTAATATACATTTTCTTCTATTTATTATCATGTTTTATTTAGTTACTCAAATGGTTAAGTTCACATTAGATGTTTTGGAGTCGTTCAATTTATAACCTCAAAACCATATCTATACATTGACCATTGAAAAATGTGTTATGTTTAAATTATATCCATAATCTTAAAAAAATTATATGTATCATATTTATATATTATATACACTTTTAAAATTAACCATGTAAGGTGGTCATGAAAAATGAACTGTATCATTTAATGGAGACGGTAGTCTGTACGTACACATGGTTGATGCATTCATTTTTTTAATGGGTAGAAAATAAATAAAGTAGATATTTTTATTTTTTATAGAATCATAAATATGTAATAAATGTTATATTTATTCATTATTTCCATATGTATGACCATCCTTATAATTTGAAAGTGAAAAATAAATCACATTACTTCGTGGATGTGGTATTCAACACATACACAAAAATGATGTTATCATTTTTTAATGGATAGATGGATAAGAAAATAGATGATATTAAATATTTATAGAATTATAATTATTTCATTAATATCATATATATTCATTTTTTGAACATTTTTAGCATCCATATGATCTAGTGATGAAAAATGAAACACATCGCTTCTTGGAGGTGGTAATCCACACATACACACAAGCGATGATTCCATTTACCATAATATGTAAAATGAAATGAAAAAGGATTATATTATAAACATAATAAAATTTCAATATACGTGAGATAAAATTTTTATTGGATCAGAATTTTTAGGATAGTTTTGAATGAGGTAAAATAATAAATAAAAAGAAAACACTTGGTTAAGAGTTATACCAATTCTTCAGAAAACCTCATTAGGTTTATACCTAAAGCCTTCATAGGATGGTATTATGATAAAACCAAGACCTCTAAAGAATTTTGATGGATGTTAGAAAATTATTTTGTTAGTTCTTGTCTGGTTTAATTGGATCTTTATGTGTGGAGAATAGATACGAGGGGTGTCCTTTTATAAGTAAGGGCGATGGTACACTTGAAATTTTTCAAAAGATTAAAATATATTATTGTCTTGGTCAAGAAAAATAAATCATCTGACAAGAATAGATTATATATTTTCTATATATTACCATCTAATAGGAGTCAAAAAAATTAAGATCATTTTAACCCTTATCATTTTAGTTTTAACCTTTTTAACCAATTTTAACTATAACCGTGGTAACTGAGTTTTTATTAAAATTAATATTCATAATGACAAAAAATGAAAGTGGAATAATTAAAAAATTTGTAAATAATTATTAAAAATATGGATTCCATTTTATCAAATTTATTTTTTATAATTCTCATAAATTACATTTAAAATAAACCCACAAAACGTGGTAAAAACGGTTTTCCAAAAAAATGCATTTTTAAGTATAAAAATGTTTTTATATAAATATTAAGTGTAGTTTTGATTCTAATAACATTTAATATATTAAATTTAATCAAAATTAACTAATTAAATTTTAACAAAAAACTAAAATATAATGTGACTTTGTAAATACATGTTTGAAAATATAGTTTTCTTAAAAATTGGTATTTTCTATTATTCACCTAAAAATCAACTTCTTCAGAAAATTCCCAAAAATCCACTATAAGATAATTTTTCTTGATTATATAAAAAATTATATCCTTTTTAAAATTACTAAATTATAAAATTAATCTTTTAAATAAAATTATATAATACATCTATACAAATTTAGTAAGAATAAAACTATTTCCATTTTGATTGAAAAATTACTTAATATTATAATAATGAATATCACACTATAAAATCTAATTCATGAGTGTTAATAATACATAAAATTTATTTAATATTAACATTTCCTAGGTTTTTAAATTCTTCCCACTATTTTGAAATTACATCATCACAAGTTTATTCATTACTTAAACAAGTGGGGATATTTTTTTCTTTATAGCATTTTATGATTCTCATGTTTCTTCTTCAATAATATGGTTTTATCAAAAAAACTATAAATTTATGAATTACCTTATTCCTCATCACATTCTCTTTATGATCAATAATATGAACTTATTGTTCGTCATATAAAATATTTTCTTTTGATTGAACTACTTAAAGGATCAAAACATGATATGTATTTGACATATATTTCCTTAATAATGAAACATGAAACACATCATGTGCCTAGGATAAACTCAGAAAAAAGGATATGTGGTCAGAAATGGATCCATATTTCTCTATAATTTCATAATTTCTAATGAATCGTGTACTTTAGTTTCCCTATTTACAAAAACAAATAACATTTTTTCATTGAGATACTTCATAGAAAACATGATTTCCTACTTATAATGAAATATCTTTCCTCTGGTTATCTACATAACTCTTTTATATACTTTGATCATCCCTCATATGATAATAAATTTTATACAAATTTTTAACCATATCTTCCACCAACTCTTGTCCTAAAAACGTCCATTCACCTACTTCATCCTAATAAGCTAGAGTTTGACACCACTTTCCATATAATGTCTCAAAAGATGTCATTTATATACTAGAATAAAATTATTTATTATAAGAAAACTCAAAGAATGAAAGATTTTGATCCCAGATTACTTGTTAATCCATTGAATAATCTTAAAATATGTCTTCCAAATTCTAAATAGTTCGCTCTGAATATCCATTAGATTAAGGATGAAAATTTTTATTAAAATTTAATTTATTACAAAACAGCTTTTGAAGGTATTTCCAAAAATTAAAATTAATCATGGGATCGTGGTCAGATACAATGGGAAGAGAAACTATATGTAACCTAAATAACTCCTACAGATAAAGTCAAAAATTATGATCTAAAGGCATAATATCTTGAATATGAAGAAATTGTGAAGATTTAGTCAATCAATCAATAACAAATGAAAATTTATTATTACCTTTAGATGTATTTGCAAATCCCACCATGAAATCTATAGATATATTTTCCCATTTCCACTCTAGTATTAGAAAAGGATGAATTATCCCCTTAGATAATTATCATATGGATAATTATCATTCTTCATTCTATCCCATATGTAGTATTCCTAAAGTAATTTTTGCATATTAGTACTACTGGGATAAAGAGAAAAGGGAGAGTTATGTGCTTCACTCAACAATTCCCTTTTCAACTGGGACATAGCTAGCACGCACAACCTTTTTCAAAATCTAAAATAACCGTCCTTATCAATGTTAAATTTAGGAAACATATATTTCTTTACCAGTTCCACCTTTTCTTTCAAATCATGGTTTTCCTTATAGGATTTCTTAATTATTTATGACAATAAGGACAATATTGATGCCTAAAAAATAGAGGAACTTCCTACATGCATAATTTCTAGACCAACATTAATCAAATCATTTAACAAAGGATCATATTCTAAATATATCATGGTTAATGATGCATTATCTTTTCGACTCAAATCATCATCTACTTTGTCTTCTTTTCTTGGATGGTAATGAATAATGAAATAATAATCTTTTATTAGTTAAATCCATCATTTATACCTCATGTTCAACTCTATCTGATTGAATATATACTTCCAAATTTTATGATCATTATATATTTCACATTTTACTCCAAATAAATGATGTCTTCAAATTTTTAAATAGAAACCCATAGAATAAAATTACATACCATGTTTAGGGAAATTTATATCACGTGGTTTCAATTGATGTGAAGCATAATAAATTAAATGATCATTCTATATCAGAACACAACCAAGTCCCTTCAAAGAAGCATCATTTAAGATGAAAAATTATCCATTTCTAGAGGTAAGAGAAAAAAATAAAGAACTCACCAATTTTAATTTAAGTTCATAGGAAAATTAATCACACTCTATCTTCCAAATGAATTTAATTCCTTTTTTAGTTAACTTAGTTAGTGGTCTAGATAACTGAGAAAAATTTTCAAAAAAAACCAATAATAACCCATTAATCTAAGAAAACTAAAACAATTTATGGAATTTTTAGGTCTTATCCATTCATTGACCACTTTAGTTTTATAATGTTCAATAATTATGTTTTCTTTAGAAATAATAGTCCCAAGGAATGAAATTGGTTGCAACAAAAATTCACATTTACTAAATTTTCCATATAATTTCTTTTATTTCAAGGTTTTCAACATAATCCTCAAGTTTCTTTCATTCTCATCATGACTTTTATAATATACTAAAATATCATTAATAAACACAACCATAAACTTATCCAAATATTCACCGAAAAATCTATTCATAAGATCCATAAATACAGTATGTGGATTAGAAAATCCAAAGGGCATAACCATAAAGTCATAATTCTTATATATAGTCTGAATTGTTATCTTCAAAATATATTCCTCCATAACCCTCAATTAATGGTATCCTTATATAAGATCAATCTTTAAAAAAATTGTGATGCTTAGAGATGATTGAATAAATCATCAGTATGAGGTAAAGGATACTTGTTCTTAACAGTGTTGTTATTAAAGGCTCTATAATCAATGAAAATCCTCATTAAACCATATTTCTTTTTAAAAAATAAAACAAGATAATCCCTTGGTTATGTTAGAGTATGAATGAAATATTAATCAAGAAGTTCATGTAACTACTTTTTCAATTTCAAAATATTTACTTGATAAATTTGATAAGGGGGTTTTGAAATTGTATTAGCATTAGGAACTAAGTCAATAGTAAAATCAAACCTCCTAATTATGAATAAATATAGGAAAATAATTGTGAATAACATCTATATATTGATTCACTACTAATAAATCACTAATTTGAATAGTTTATTTCTTTTCAATAATATGATATAGTTAACTTTCACTATCACTTTTAATCAATTTCTTAGCTTATTGATATGTTATAAAAGGTATTAAATCATTGAATATATCTTTATTAACTTAGAAATATATCTTATCTTGATAAACTAAATGTCAATCCATACCCATAATAACATCATAATATGTTATGGGATGTTTAACAAGATTTGTAGGAAAACCCATCCCATTTATAACAATAGGAAGATAACTATAATTCTGGGTTGATTTAATACATCCACAGAGAGTTTTCTCTAAAAGTTATATCCTACTTTCATGAGTTTATATTCCTATTTTATATAAAAATTTCTTAAAAATGAAGGAATTTTAAGATCCATAGTCAAATAAGGCATTGGAAAAATTAAAACAAATATGTAACACACCCATCACCACTTCATTAAATGGAACAACATCAACCATGGTAGTAGAAAATTATTTATCCATACCTTTTTTATTTTTATCTTTATCATATATACCTTTAGTAAATAACATCGGACACACATTAGAAATATTCCCCAAATCATTACAATTAAAACATATCACTATTGGTTGGTTATCTATTACCCTATTCTTGGATTTATCATGACTCTTTTCTTTATACTCATAATCTATATGACCAAACTCACCACACCAGTAACACTTTCCATATCCTCTCAAAAAGCACATTAATTTTTATACTGCACTTGGAACATATTGGGGGATTAATTCCATATTTCTAATTTAATTTCTTCTCCAAATCTTTCCAACTTGACTGCTTCTTACTATTGTCATCACGAGGCACATAAGTGTCATCAAAATCCATACCAAAATTTTAAGAAAAACAAAAAACTTTCTCAGAAATGTTAAATTCATGCGAGGCTTATGATTTTCATATACTTGGTTTTAGTCAGGAGTAAAATATATTAATTTTACTATCAAGTCCCCAAATACAATTTGGTATGTACCTACAAAATCTTGTAAAATTTACTTTATAAGGGCTATCGAATCCTCCTATTTTTTCCTCATTCTAAGAATTGTTTCTCCATTTTGAGTTTAATAGTATTAAATAAATATTTCTTCAAAAAAGTATTCTTAAATGTATCTCATTACATGTAATCAAGATCATCTCTTTATTTTTTATTCTTAACTAATAACCACAACTGATCAACTTAAACTTCAAAATGATAATTTGAAGGGGTTTCCTTTTGATGTGCTAAATATCTCATGAATTTGTATATATTTTCTAGATCACTGATCCATTTTTCAGGTGCAACTAGATTTGAGGATCCATTGAAATCTAGATGGTGTATTTTAATGAAATTCTATACAATGGGCATGTTCTTCTATGGTAAATCAAGTTTCTCTCTAACATGAATGACACAACTATTTATAGCCTATATCAACTGAACCATCAATAAAAAAATACCCAATTATAATTATAATCATTCTAGGTTACTAATTTTAATGGATATTTTCTTATTGATACCTTCCTGCTCAGTTTTCTTGTTTTCTCTACTGAAAACTAGTCAAAAAATAAATAGATTAGACAATGAAATGTGGTAAATGTAAATTGCTATATCATTTTAATATAACAATAAAGTATAATCTATCAAGGGTATTCTATTAACATTATCAAAACCTATAAAGTTATCTAAACTTTCCCTCTAATAAAAAATAAAAATACTTAACCATAAAATATTAAATAATCTTGATTTTTAGACAAGAATTAACTTTCTTTCATTCCTAAAGATCATTTTTTTAGAGTTTTAGATAATTCTGTCATAAATATTACATAACAAAACCCATACATTACAAAGTGTAAATTTTCAATCAGTCTCCATTATTCCCACAATATTAATATTTTAAAATGAAAATTATTTTTTTTTATGATAAATCTTTATAACATTAAACTTTACTTATACATTATTCCCACTCAACCATAAACACTGTGAAAAATATTTGAAAATGTTGTATGAGAAAAAAACTCTCAGTAAGGGATATAAAAGAAGGAAATCGTTTAGTCTAGTAAAAAACATTAAATCCCAAAACAAATTACCCTTTACCATTATTCTTTGAGCATATAAAATAAACCATATCCACATTTGGAAAAAAAATTCTCAAGGAAATCCTTTAATACCCATAGTAAGAAAATAGAAACCCTTGTATGCATCTTTGAGAATTATATTCATAACCCTAATTCACTATTTTCATAAATAATTTTTTCCTAGTTAAATCCATATTATAAAACCTTTAAGTAACTCCCTATTTATTTCCCTTTAATATAAGAAACAATACCCAATGCATTGGATAGATATATCGAGCTCACCAACCATATAAGCTATATCGGGCTCACCCAACATATAAGCTATATCGGGATCACCCATCATATAAGATATATTAGGATCACTCATAATCATATATAATTCTCAAGTACCATATCATGAATAAAAAAATTTAATATTGCACCATTTCATTATAAATCCATTGAAAAACTCTTTTGAACTCATGCGCAAAACACTTTAGGATATCAAAATATTCTTTTTTAACCATTTTTTTGAAAGAAACTAAAAATTCCTAGAAAAAAAAAGAAAAGTGTTTTCATTGAAAAATCATATAATAGTGAAAAGGAGGACAAATAAAAAAAACATCCATGATATAGGGAAAAAATAATCTTTATATGTTAAAATAGAATATTCCTTTATCATTTTGTAAATAAAGTCAAAATGTTTTATATAAAATATATAAAAATATTCTTTTTAAATACCTTTGAAAGGAGGTAAAAAATATCCTTTATAATTTATTTTTGTCAATAAAAATACATCCATAAAATAATTTTAAAAATATATAGATGGAGTGAAAATATTTAGAAAATAAATCTTTAAAACATTTAAAATTAGGTTTTAGGGTAAAGTGTTCATTACCTTAAGTCTCATCAACTTCATACATTATTTAAATAATTAATAATAAAAATATATTAGTATTTTAATTTCTAAATAAACATTTTCATGTTCATTTAAATATTATAATTTCTTTTGTTTTATTTATTACCATGTTTTATTTATTTACTAAAATGGTTAATTTTACATTGGAATTTTTTTGGTTGTTTAGTTTATAACTTCAAAACCGACATTGGTTCATTGATCATGGTAAAATTGGTTATATTTAAATTATATTTATAATATAAAAAATGTTATATTTTTCATATTTATACATTAGATACACTTTTAATACCAACCATGTAAGGAAATCATGAAAAATGAACCACATTGTTTCACAGAGATGATAGTTTGTACGTACGCATGAACGATGTTTTCATTTTCCTAATGGGTGAAAAATAAATAAAGTAGATAATGTTTTATTTTTATAAAATCATAAATATTTTATACATGTAATGTTTATTCTTTATCTCCATCCTTATGACCATTCATATAAGGTGAAAATGAAAAATGAATCACATGGCTTTCCGGAGGTGGTATACAACATGTACGCATGAATAACATTAGCATTTTTCATTGGATAAAAGGTAACAAAATATATGATATGTTATATTTAATGAATTATAAATTTTTTATGAATATCATATATATATATATATATTTATTTATTTATTTATTTATTTATTTATTTTTTATCATTTTAACCATTCATATGATCTGGTGATGAAAAATGAAATACATCACTTCATGGAGGTGGTTGTCCACACGTACACACGAACAATTTTTTAATTTTCCATAAGATATAAAATTATATGAAAAAGGGTTATACCATAAATATAATAATATTTAAGTATATTTAAGGTAATTATGTTATTATATAAAAATGGTTTTTATAATTTTTAAGGAGGAAGGAAAATAAATAAAAAGAAAACACTTGGTCAAGAAATATACCTCTTCCTCATAAAAACACTTTAGGTTTATACCTAAAGACTTATTAGTTTTTTATTATGATAAAAAATAGCCTCTATGAGAGGAGATAATATTATCTTTAAGTGTTAATAATATAGGATAGGTGGTGTGCTTTTATAAGAGAGAGAGAGATAACATACTTGGAATTTTTCAAAAGATTAAAATATATTAATTTATTACTCAATACAAATGGATCTAAAATGACTCATATTAGAATATTAGATGATATAGGGTGAAACTATTTCCATAACATTGGATTTATAAAAGTTTTTAGGTCATTTTAACCCTTATAATTTTAGTTTTAACCATTTTAACATGTTTTAACTCTTACTGTGGTAACTGAATTTTTTACCAAACTTTCTATTCATAATGAACAAAAAATAAAGTGACCACATTAAAAAAATTACATTATGATTAAAAATATGGATTAAATTTTATAAAATTCAATTTCTATAAGTGGTATAAATTTCTTTTAAAATAAACCTGCTAAATATGATAAAAATGGTTTTCAATAAAAATGCATTTTTAAGTATAAAAATGTTTATATACAAAAATCAAGTGTAATATTGATTCTAATAAAATTTATTGGATTATATATAATCAAAAATAACTAATTAAATTTTAAAACTAATCCAAAATAGTATTTTAATTTTTTAATACGTGAAAGAAAATACAGTTTTCTTAAAAATCAGTATTTTCTATTATTCACCCAAAAGCAACTATTTCAAAAAATTCCAAAAATTCACTCAAATATAATTATTAATTTTTTATATAAAAATTATATTATATTTCTCAAATTAAAATTCTAAAATTTTCAAATTAATATTTCCAATACAACTATAAAATAGATGTAATCAAATTTAGTAAGAATAAAATTATTTCTTTTTTAATTGAAATATTGCATAATATTCTTATAATTAATATAAATATATAAAATTTAATTCATTATTATTAATAAGGAATGAAATTTATTTACTATTAATATTACTTTGGTTATTACCTTAATAAAAAAAAGTTAACTTTCCTAGTCAAAGTATTGTGTCGGAACCATAAATTTGAGGAGGAAACATGGGAACCAGAAGAGGTGATGAAACAGGATTACCCTAATCTATTTCAGTGTATAAAAATAAATTTATACAGTGAAATTTTTGAATTGGGGAAGAATATAATTACCCAAACTCTTATAAATGAAATTCCCTTATGAATGAATAAATTATTTATTAAGAAATGTAGTTATAGAAAACACATAAATTTTTTTGTTTATTTGTAATTTTGGACCATTATAAAATATAGAAACGTTTTCTTGTGTGGATTAAAAGAAAATTAATAAAATAAAAATTGTTAATATAGTCATTTTTTAGTGATCTTTAATATTATTATATATTAAGGGTCATAATAAAATCTAATTGACACAGATGGAATAAGTGATGGTCTCAACCAATGGAATTATACCATATGAATCTAATTTGTTGGAGAATCCAATAGAGTTAGAATCACTAGGATTTTACCTTGAGAAATACTAAGGAATTAATTAATAATAAAAATCTGAAAAAAAAACTATTTGTGGGATATGTTCAAGACTATAGAATTTATCACCCAAACCATGTTCCTGAATAACCCAAATAATGTATTACTATTTCACACCTTACCCTTGGGGCATGTGCTACTGTAATAATGGGTTATGTATCTAGAACCTAGTAGTATAAACTAAAATATTTTATTATAATAAAATAATGATTATATTGATCAATTTTAATTATTACATTATAGACATAAATGACTGTATAATTTTGATAAAAAATTATTTTTATATGAAGAAACCAAAATTGTATTTTTGAGAAATATAAAGCTTCAATTAAAACACTATTTTGATAAATCCAAGAGTTTTGAAATAGAATTTATTTTCATGAAATAGTCTTATTGAATAATATTTATTTAAATATAATTGATAATATAATTTAATGAAGCCCCATTTAATTTTTATAAGGTTCAAAAAGTTGTTAGTGTTGTAAAAACTAGTAATATTTCAATAAATATGAATTTTTATTTAAAAATAGAAATTATTTTATTTTAAAAATTATTTTGGTAATATAAATATCACATTTGAAATTATAATTTATAAATTATACAATGGTTAAATTTTCATAATGTTGTGGAACATTTGAATTTTTTGGTAAAAATTAAATACCGTACAAATATATAATAAGTATTATGAAATCATAATGTTATAAAAATGATATAAAAATAGTATAAAATTAATCATCAAAAAATAGTTTTACACTTTAAACTAATGTGTTTTTACATAATTTCGTTGATTTTACAAACTTATAATGAATCCTCCAAAATTCATGTTATATTTTAAGGTTCTAAAAACAATTATTTATGAACAAGAATCACTTAGACAAAAAAAATGGTATTATTTTAATGATTTAGGTCATTAACCTAACAAAATATTTGAAACTACTCTTATTTTTTAGAAACCATGGGCATAAACCCTAGTAAGGTTTGTGGTTTTGATTATTTTATTACTTAAAGTCCAAAACCTATGTTTAGAAATTAATTAAGAATTCCCCTCTCTTAATCTATAAATAACCACCCAAAATCTCTTTACTATTTACTTAAAACCCATTTTTAATTAATTTCCTCACACTATCTCACTCTAAATCCATCACAAGGTGTTCCCATGCTCTTAAGAAGCTCCTACCAAGCTTTTAGAAGCCACCACTCAACTAAGGGATTCTCATCCTTTTCCTCTTCATTCAAGTACTTCCTTTATATTTATAATTGTGTGTCTCAATTGACTATTTTTTCATATGTTTTAAATATCCCTTTACTATAAAATTTATGTTCTAATAATGAGATACAATGTATCCCCAATCATCATAACCTTTACCTAAGTCATCATTATTCTAAAGTGAGGGATCTCTCTCTCCCTTCTTTTCCATCAAAGCACCTTATTTTTATTTAGCATTTTAATTTGAAATTTTTCATAATTTAATGTTTTTTTACACACCCATATGATATAATTATTATTACCATGTAATTAGATACAAAATTTTATTCTTATTTATCCCTTCCATGAACCTTTATGTACACCTATTGTGCTGCAAAAATTATCCCATGATTTTTCATGCCAAACTTTTGTGTTATGAATACCCATAACCATTTCCACTCAAGGGTATTGACCTATATTTAAATATCATTAATTGATTGAGTACATACATATATGAAACCTAAAATCATTAATAATGGGATTAAAATTTATGAAATACATTCTTATGTTGTATGATCTATGTGGAACACAAATTTATATGCATGATATGATTATGACAGGAGGACCTGGGATTATATATCCCTCCAATGCATGGGGTAATGATTTTATCTCATGATATACCATTTATGGTCCATAGGAAGTTATCCTAAACACACTAAGTTATTTTTTCTTAGAGGTTATCTTGAATTATTCTTATGATATCATGTTTTATGTTGTTTAAACGTTCTTATGATGCCTTGATGTTATCATATTATGTCGTGATTCGATGAGGATTCTCACCCATCTACATCACCATGTTATACATTTTAATAACATGTAATTATTTATATTATACTTTTCTTTAATTATTCCATTAATAGTATTTATATTTCACCTATTTCATATGTATATCCCTAGGTTATTATATGTAGTATTAGAAGATCAATAGAATTTAAGGGTGTGTTAGGAAGATTTAAAATAATTTTAGTGTATCCCTATTTCAACTTATTGTGTAATGTATATAATTTCCCAAAGATAATATGCCTCTCAATATTATAGGATTTAATTATGAGAATATTTATGAAATAAATCAGGAAATGTTATGCATAAAAAATATGGGTTCTCATACTTCCACTGTGTAACTCCAAACGTCAAGGCATGCTATGAACCAAAGGTCGAGCTACCCACTTGTCACCATCACTGAACATTGAGACAGTGCTCAACCACACCCGTATATCCCAAGATAATAAATCATTTTCAACTAATTCATTCCTATCCTTATTCCTATCCCAACTATAATACTCCACTCATGAAGGTTTATTCTAGATTATGGTTCTCCCAGTCATAGGAACCATGTACTGAAAACAAATTTCAACAATCTACCGACATGCTTGTGTGGTTTCCACATCACTACACCCAATATTGTTAAAAACAGTGATCATACCTTATTTGGATGACCTTTCACAAAAATTCTCAATCACACCCACCTACATGACATCCCATCACCCGATCAGAATTCCTTAATTCCCTAGATAAATTATATAATTGGATAAATGCTTACACTAAATATTAAACCCAACACTCAATGTAATTCCATGGTTGGATCCTTAACCACCCACGTTATTCATCATAATCTCACCATGATCATTCGAACATATCTGATCTTAATCACTCTCAAATCACCATCAATTACATCTCAATATTCATACTAAAAAATCACTCCATCCAATACCATTCTTGAATCCCAATTATGGTATTCTATAAGGAACTAGATACAATTGGATCTACCTATTCACTAACATCTCAATGTTATCTCAATGATCAACCCACCAGTCTCACCCCATCATTGAACCTACCAACATGAGGTTCGTACCTCTATTACCAATTTGATGCTCCTTTCCAAAGGATTATCCTTATTTTTTCTCTTCTAAACCAAAACACCCATTATCCACAACCCATTCTATATAAATTATTGAATATAATCAATAGATGTGACTATTACACTCATACATGACTACCAACAAAAAACTATGATTTTTACTCATTCTATGATCACCAAGAATAACATATCTGAAATCACTAACAATTCTATCTACAAATAGGGTCACACCATCCAATAACCAATGGTGAGATCCCCACTATATGGCTTCAATTTCATAGGTCCTAGATCTCAATGCTAAATAGATTCTAATATCATGTGTGTGTATCTACTCTCAAGCCAAGATCATCCCATTCCAACAACTCCTATTAAGGTCCAAGCTTAGATTTATCAAACCATGCTACTCAAATCCATCCATGATGTTTCCACCTATTATAGTAAAACACTTATGATGCTCATCAAAATCTCAAGACACCTTGTATATAAGAATCTCACTCATCACATTAGTTCTTAGATCACATCTAATCGAAAGTTTATGAATAATCCTAGGTTTAATAAACCCTATAAATATCATGTGATTCTCTTTCAAGTAGTCAGAACTAAGGTTTATTCATAACCACAACATCATCATTGAACCTCTTGAGTTCCCAGAACCCAGAAAATTCCCAACGGACTTATACATGGTCTTATCACCAATCCATAACCAAACAGGCATTGTTCATAACCTTTTTTACACTTTCCCTCACACATTGAGGGTTTTATCATAACTCTATTCTAACACTAACTCTCCAACTCCTAGGAAGAGTGAACTACCAAGAATTATGTCACATGTTGTTATCTACTATTCATATCAATCTCATCTGAATCCAATAGATTTACACTCATGTAATACCCATTCGCATAGATTAACTTAGGATCCCATTAGTAATTCATCATCAAACCTAGTTTCATGCACCTAAAAAACTAACCATTCTATACTATATGTCAATATCATCTAGATGAAATAAATCCTTGATGCTTTATTTCTAAAACCATAAGTTATATCACTCATGTTAAGGCCTACCACATGATCATTCACCACCCGACCATCATCCCAAAACCAAAAGTATCTACCCATGATCCATCCACCCCATATCCAACCATCTAGGATCATGATCCACTATTTCATCAAAATCCACACCCAAAATCAATATATTCAAACATCCAATTGATATTACCCTCCAAAACCCATCCTTTATAGAAAAGCACTCTAAGTGATTTATATCATGAAATCTCAAGTCATATCAAATGACTTTATATACCCTCAAAAAGTTATCCACATCCTAAAAGAAACCGATGTTCTTGCACACACAATATTGGGTTCTCATATACACATATCATTCATTACATGCCCAAGCCATCTACCCACTCTAACGCACCAATCCTCATTGAGAATCCACATACTAGATTATTAACCTTGAGGACCATGATCTCATCAATTTTCATTTAATTACACCAGTCTATAAAGATTTGTATCAAATAAAACCATAGTAATAAGTTTTGGTTAAGTATAATTACACTAAGAATATATTTAGGAAACACACAATATAGGTTTCTATTAACACTTTTTTTTAATTAAAACCCTTTTTAATGATTTTTATTTCGCATGACTAGTATCACAATCTCCCACAAGGGTCCATCACCAAAGAATCCAATGCCTATAATGCCCCACCAATGGTATCTATATATCATGTTAATAGAGGGACTGTATATTTATTATCAGAGAATATCCCATGATATGATCCACATGATCTATCATTAGAAAGAAATATCATGGTCCATCTATGAAGAATTACTCCAGAAAATTATATAGTAAAACACTATATATGTTTTTGTTGATACTTTAAACAAATGAACCCATAATCATTAGTTAAATCAATCATATAAGATCATGTGTATGTCATGTGAACCCTATGTTCTAGGAACGATGCATATACACAAGCCCATTGATACCATATACAAGGTCCAAAACTATAAATATCAATATAAATATACACATCATATTTGAATAAATATCTCAACCAAAATAGTGAAAACCAAAACCACAATTATAAAACCCTGGTAACATGTACTTCCTACCAAAAAGGTATTCATGACTTACTAGTCTCATTTCTATCACAAGCTCAGACACATTCCAAGTCCCTATTTACCATATCCTAAATAGTAAGAAAAAAGAAAATATGTTATGATACCACTTTGTGGCATACTTGGCCTATTTTAATCTACTATAATCAGATTGGAGTGTCACGTGACCTCATTAAAACCTCCCTAAATGTCAGAGGCTATCAACCGGCAGTGAGGGTATAAGGTGATATCATGGGGAGACTATACCATCATATCAGAGCAATAAAATAGAATAAAAACATAAAATATCCAAAAATCATCTATAAAAATAATCATAGTACACAAAATAAATAAATACATCAATTATATATCAAATTAAATGATTCCAAACAAGAATACATCACATTAATTGCCCATTTGGATGAACACATATAAAAAATAAACAAAATAAAAAATCTTTGTGGAGGTTTTAATACCATCTTGGAGCCTCATATTTTAACTCCATCCAATAAATACATATATACCATGCAATGTTGGGAATATTCTCTACCAATACATGTGATCATGTGGTCTGCTCGAGTACCAAAGTTTCAGGGTCACCCAAACTGGGTGTGAGAAAAAATCAGTAGGAAATCACCAATAGTGTCCCTAACATTACTAGTACATATACCTTATAACCATGTGATATTATAATAATAGTAAATAAATCATATATTTATAATAAAATAACCATTATCAGTCCTCAAGTTCTAAGGTGACAGCCGAGGTCGGCCATTCCTTCCTCAGCCAGTACACAATGTCTCTAAACATTTCACATAACCATACTAAAGGGTCAGTTCATGCCCACCCAATATTTCATCAACATTTATTTTACACAGGAGAAAAAATAAACCATCCCTAGAATCATACAACATATCATGGGGAATGTCACCCCACCTGTAATATCGACATAGGGAATGGATACCCGCCTTGGAATCGTATAACAAATCAGGGGAAATAGATCCCACCTATAATACCATTAGGGGTGTCACACCCACATCGAACCATAGTATCTCATTTTATTTTATTTTAAAATATTTTGAGATATTTTATGCCTTGGTAATTTTTTTCCCTAAAATTTTAAAATTTTAAAAGTCTTAAGGGTAGCGTAGTTAGCCAGCACGATTTGGTAAACTATGCAACAACCGTGTATATCAAACCTATAATGATATAATTCCATTTTCATAGTTATTTAAAGTTTATTTAAACTGTGTAAGGTCCTAAGAGTAACTTTTCAATGCATATAGGTGGTTTCTAGTAGCCCAACAATTTTGGTGCACGTTTTCTAAATAATTTGGAAATCAAGTGGATTGCGTAGTATTATAATTATTTTATATAGATTTATGTTTTTCACTTTATAAAATTAAAATAATATATTCCCTTTTCTTTCCTCCCCATATCATGTGATACCCCTGGCTAAGCCTCCCCCCCCCCCTTCATGAATATCCTTCCCTCCTTTAGTCTCATATCCCATGGTCTTTATATGTGATTTCTTCATGGGCCAGGGCCAAATATCCTAGGTAACTATCCTCCTTCCTTTCTTATTTTATTTTTCTTGTTTTCTTATCCACCTCCTTATTTTTTGAGATTTGACTAAAACCTAGGGAGATTTTCCTTGATTTATTTTTTTGTTCTTTATGCTTCTAGGGTATTTATTTCCATTTTCAAGTCCCCTTCAACCAATATTTGAAGTCATATACCATCATTTGTTGATTCTAGGAACTTTTTACCACGTCCAAACTATTTAATTTTAGAACCATGAATTTATTAGGTTTCTAATTTATGATTTAATTATTAAATGGTTGTATTAATTATGTTTATTGAATTTAAAATGAGAAAATTGGTTTTTATCCTAGTTTTTGTAGAAATTGAGATGTTTCCATATTTTAAAAATGGTTTAAATTTTTTTTATTAAACCACATACTCAAATTTTTATTACAACACTCTAATGTCTCTTTAAAATTTATATTGAAGTTAACAAAATTATGTTGGTCTTTTAAATTATTTTTCCAAATTTTTTACTTGGAATTTCAAGTTGTAATTTAAAATCCAAGTGTTGATAAATTATATAAAGACTTTGTTTGAATAAAACATAAATTATAAAGGAATTTTAACTCTATTTAAGTCATGGGATAAATAAAGAGTGATGTTTAATGATTTTAAAGTGGTTTTATAAAAAAAATTATTTGATTTCCTAAATGATTTTTAAGTGTTATTTCAAATGCAACATTTAAAAGATAGGTTTGTAAATGACTTGAATTATTATAAAATATCTCAGTATCCTAAGTGGTTTTTGGAAGTCCTTTTGGAAATTTCAAGTGGTTTCTAAAATGTGTGTGTGTGTAACCCTCTTGATCCACATTTTGTTTTAGTTGACATTGATTGTGGTCGTTGGGGCTTTATTTATGTCCTATATGAAATGATGGATGTGTGATCAAGGATATTTCTTGAGAGAGAGCTGGAGGTGAGGGTGAGATTATTACTTATGGTTATTTTTTATTGTGATCATTACTTATTTTCTCACCCTTGATTTATTTTAATCATTTGAACCAAGATGCTAGGATGGGTTAACAAATCCATGAAGAGCACCATTTACACTAGTTATAGTAGTGAATTGTGTTATATTGACACTTTCCAGTGATGTGTTACTAGATATTTTCTACTAATTAAGGCCATAAACCTATTTAAAGATGTTACTCTAGGTTACCTATCCTTAGTAATTGTTTGGTAAAACGAAGGAACCAAGTATGAAGTGGAAGCCCTAAATAGGTGGTATTTTAAAAAACTTCACTGATGTTCAACCTGAACTTGTCAATGTCATTGAATAGATACCCAGTTTAAGTCAAGGATCATGCCTGAAGAGTTTTAAGCATAAAATAAAACTATAAAATACATCATTTAGATATGACATTGTTTATGCCGTCTACTTGTTGTTCGAGATCGCTTCTTGAAGAATTCAAAGCATAATTCCTCTAAATCATCCAGACACACTTCAAGAAATTTACAGGAGTGTCAATTGTTGAATTTTGGATGTTAGCACAGAGATCTGATAATGCTTTCTACACTACGCCGATCACTGCATTGCTCTGCTTGCGATGCCTGAGAGAGGGATTGATCCGAGCTCCTTAGATCCAGAGCCTCTCTCTCTAGGATTTAGTAGAGAGAAGAGGAGAGAGAAAGGAAATGAATAGTATATAGAAAACTCCTCTCCAATTCTATATATGGTGTTTAATAAATTACTTGAAATGTCACCCCAACCCTTGAATAATTTAATGCACTATAACTGACATATTATGACTACTTATCTGAGTCATAAATACTATAATCATTTTACTATAATATAATAAATATATTATATGATAATAAATGATTCATTAACTCGAATTATCATTCCCATAAATATTAATTGAACCTTGAATATATTTAACTAATATTCATCAATTAATATTTTTCATGTATTTACTTAAAACTTGAAAATAAAATTAATAAACAAATTCAATACCCATTATTCATAACATAAATAATATGAATTTATTTATTGTATTGGTGATTTTTCAACCTTGGAAAAATCCCAGACCCCAATAGTGGGGCCCACTGTGTCCAAAACTCTTATTCATCTAAATAGGACAGATTCTCAAATATGCTATTGTGTGTGACCCTCTAGGCCCTTATCTCGAAAGCAGTTCATAGTATTCACAGACCAAGAGCGGGATCTAGAAACCCATCAAGTCCCCTAAAGAGATAAGGATTGCCACAGTAGCGACAACCAACCTATGAACACATATTGTATAATATAATCACTTTGTCATTAATATCTCATAAAGCAGGACTCACTCACATGTCATCACCCTTTTTCTTTCTTTATTATTTGTTGATCTAACTGGATGGAATTACCCTCAACTATCATGGACATGGTCTTATGAAGGTACTACCATCCATATCAACATTTCCTGGGATATATTACTTCCATAACCTGGAAGAGACAAATCCTTTTTTGACTATTCAACCAATGTCATGCCCTCAATGATTCACCAAATACAAAATACCTCACCATGATTTCAACATCATGGTTTTTATATTGCATCAAAGTACGTGATCAAATGACATACACTGGAAATGATATCAAGTCCGAAGATCATTACACATGATCATAGATAGGAACATCCAATGACACTCAAAAAATGTGGTGTTCCTATTAGCGAGTCTTCCTTCATGATCTCACTACTATAGATCACCAAATTCAAACTTCATGAGAAGAAGTCTCAATGCTTATGAGCCCCCAACACCAGAAATTCAAAAATTTATTGTGTCTGATCAGTAAGATGTATCTAGACCATAGAACATATATTTAAGATTAATGTCATAGTATCTAGAGGTTCTCATTATAGCATAGGAAATTATATACCCTTTAGATATGACAATTAATCATTGGACATTACTATTTCAATACTGGAAGTAGAAAATTCCACACCATAATGGTAAGATGACATCATGTATAGCTAACTATATACACAATATGGTAATCAAAAGCATCACATAGTTGGTTCTTGGGCACAGACTATTTCAGCACTCCCACTTGCACTAGATACAACTTGATAACCATACTTGTTAGCTACTCACATAATAAATATTATGTTTCAGTTGTCTAACATCTTTAGCAACTAGGCCCACCACAGTTCCGACGCGGGGCTATTCTGCTATAGAGACCGCATCTCTTTGAGTAAAACTTCTCAGGAGATGGTATCCCTAAGTATATGCCTTTTTTCCACTATCATAACTTGACATCTTGGATAGTAAGAGTATCATAATTTACATTATGATAATATTTTCCTTACTATGTGTGATTCCAATAACTAGAACAAATTGTGGTGTTTAACTACTTCTTAACTACCTCATAACCTATAAGGTAATCGGTCTTTGTAGGTATGGATACCACTAGCTTATATGAGCTTGTCTCGCTCATCACCTTAGCTTAACTATGATATTATATATCAGTGATCTATGGAAGATAAGTTTGTATCCCCAAAAACTAGAATCTTTTCTTTTCCATTTACCAAGTACATATCATTTTGTACTTTTTGAAGTACACATGAATAGTTCTGACCGCATCACTTGTAGTGCTCCTAAATATTACTTCTATTTTCCTATTTTAAATTATATACTGCAAATATCAGTTCTTTTTCATATCATGAAATACGTGATTAACACATTGCTTAAGAATATGCATTTCAACTCACCACATTTATCTCCTCCCATGTCATAGACATGTGAACTTATAGAGATAATGTCATGTGACACTAGCAACAATTCACCTATTGAATTGTTCTAACTTATATTTTTCAATACCATGCCACTATATATATGATTGATTAGATCCAAGAAACCAGTATATCCACATCAGTAGATCTTGTTCCCTAGAACATAGGTTGCTACTTTAAGTCAATCACAGGAGAATCAATTTCATCTTGGTCTTAACTAACTGTAAGACTAATGTCTTTTTTCCATATGTTTCTAAACATACTTTTCTTGGAAAAACCATGGATCTCCCACTATCCTCTGGTAGACACATGGAAATCATTCATTCCAAATGAATACTTTATGATCATGTTTCTTACTTGAATCCTAAACTGTATTTTAGTAACTTGAAACCTTTATTAGAATTATGTAATGTGACCATCCCTTTATGGTTTCATCATATAGACATTATCCACAAATTATGGTCATGACTTCTAATGTTAAATAAAATGATCATGGAAATTATATATGATAAGTAAAATTCTAATGGATTTAATCATAATGACTTGGTATAACCAATTGAGCCTTATTGGTACTACTTTTGTACCATCCATGTCTCAACTCACTTGAATACCCACCACATTATTCAATATATAAGCCCCTTTTATTTTTGATACATGGAATCCATTTATTGAATTTTAGTTGTTCTTATCAATTTTAGCTAATTGTCATATATTGTTGACCTGTAAGAAATATTGTTCACAATTAATAATCGATCACTGACCACAGTGAATACAAAAAAACCATCACTGTGGTTTTATCCTTCCTACGTAGTAGGTGTCTTTGGAACATACATCGCTCCACATTCGTTTGTGGAACTATTTTTTATGTCAACAATTTGTGCATCTCGATCATTGACTAAACTCAAGCCAATATTTCTCCCACTATCACTAATAGATAAGTTAACCCTTTTACAGAACTATAGTCTATCACTTGACTGCATATTTTCTATCATAGGAATTTGTGTACTATCCTAATAACTTGTTAGGATAATTACATTAGATGCACATTATGTTTTTTCCTGATGAAAGTTTTTTTATGTCCTAAAAAAATTATTTTCATCAAAACACATGTCTATATGACATAATGGATTTATCATCATACTATGACTCATATGATATCCATTTTTCATTGAATTTGGAATATGACTATGGTATTAAATCGTTATTTTCAAAGAACGTCATGAAATATAATGGAAGTTTCTGCAAGTTGCAACATTGATACTACTTACATCAATACTTTGATGCCTAAAATGAGCGTTTAGTAAGTTATCCACACTAAATTTTGTTGATCAATGTTAACATGTAAGACTTCATCATAGATCCTCCTCATTAACATTAATTTTGTGATGCGAATAAGGTAATGTGCATTTAGGAATTACTTCATGCTACATTATCATGATCGATGAATGCTTAGTCAAGATATTCTTTGGTATGTCGGCCCAAAGAAAGTCATATCTTTTGACCATGAATATACTTCACTTTATTATTCCTTAATAACCTAAAGGAATATTATGAAGTATATATATACCTCTATTTTACCCTTTGAATAGTTCATGTTCACTTGTTGAACTATTTCCAAAAGCTTTGTGACAAACCTTTATTTCTAAAGGTTCCTTTGTCCAAACTAAAGACATCGATAATACCAAAATTATTTAGTTCTGCTAAGCCTAAATACCATACTGTATATTTTTCTTTATTTCCACTTTTAGTTTTACTTGACAAAGAATTATCTTGCCACAATTGGGTATAAGTCTTACATTTATATATTCATCAAGTATTGCCTGCAATTCAAGTATTACTGAACTATAGGTTGAGTATAAAATACCAAGGACAACATTGATTCTTTAATTGAGAATAATGTCTCCTTGTATCCAAGGACACATGAGATTAATTTCTTGGTTATACTCAATAATAGTTCTACATGAATATTTCACTTTGCAATTAATAAGTCGTGTATTTCTCACCATTAGCATAGATATCACCCTTTCTCAGCCACCTGGAGATTACACCTAACTTCTAGTAATATTTATATACTTACTTGGTTACTATATTAGAATACACATATGTCACCAGGATATTGTATTTAATACCCAATTAGTAAAACTGAAACATTACAATTGATGATTCTTTTTTAAGTAGAAGCGGGTAATTTGCTTCTTTAATCTAGTTTATTGCTTTTAAACATCCATTGTTTTATTTTTTTAATATGAAATGAAAATAACCGTTGTTAATACCTCATTCATTGAAGGAAGTTGAAAATTTTTCATTGAAATTACTTTCCTTTTGATCTTTTCTCCCTGTCTTTCAATTTATTCTCCATAAGAATTATAGATAAAATTGTCTTTGAAATTATTATTCACTTGGTGAACCTTACCTAAATAGTTAATGAATTGTTTACACAATACTTTTTTGTTTTATAACTTAAAACAAAACTTGAGTAAAGGTGTGAAAATGATATGAGAAAGGTATCCATTTAAAGATCATGATCTATCTTTCAATTTACACGTGATGGTGTAGCCACCACCTTATTCATATCATTGTTTCTCTTTATCCTTATAAATATCTCGGAGATGAGACTTTATGTTTAATCATCTGTGTACTGATGTAACAATCGCAACTAACATTGGACATTGATAAAATTATAATTACATAACCACCATACACTTTGTACATCAATCTCCTATAAGTAATTTCACCCTCACTTCATAAGGTAGTTTAATAGGTGTTAGGGACACTAGAATCTTTAGTTTCTAATATCATAGTACAATGTGAAAGTGCACATACTATCTTTGAATACTCATTCCAGTAAGGGCATTTACTTTGTCCATTATTTATCGCAGTTTAAAATTTTGGTATAATTTTCCATGTTACAACAAAAAAATTAACAGATTAGTGCATTTTATCTAGATTACTAGTTTAGGCATTTCGATTAATTAAATAAATAAATAATTTAACATCTGCCACTATTTTTATCAAATTCTAAGAAAACTTTGTGATAGAATTGAAATACTCTTTCTCTAGAGTATTTTAATGGCAAGGATCCTAGAACCATCCCTCATAGTCTACAAGCTATGGTTGTGCCACTACTTGGAGGGTTCAAGGGAGGATTTTTGTTGGTCAACCGCATGAATTTGCAGTTCCTTGATTTGTTGAGTGAAGTCCCAGCTTCTAAAATCAGAACTTGATTTACTCAACGGTTGCCTCTAAAATGATATAAAGTTAGTTATGGATAATCCTTACTAGAAATTTAATAAAGTTGACCCATCACACTTATAAGGACTCCCTGGTAGTAAGAGACACCCTCTGCAATGGCATGACCAGCACCCCAAACACCCTATTTTTTCCAAATTCGAATGACATAATGTGGTTATAAATTAATATATCTTTTAGGGTTTTATTATGTTTATGTGATGAAAGAAATCATTTTATATTTTTATAAGCACGTAATATGTGATCGCACTCAGAAATGACCATGAAAGAAATAGAAAATGTCATTGTGTCACATGTTCATTTTATCTTGCATGCTTTTTTATTATTATTCTATGTGACCACAGATTAACTACACATTCACAAAAATAATAACCCATAAAAAACAACATGATGACCTGGACATGAGCTGGTACTAAAAGTTGATCCTTTGAGTGAATAACATATCAACTAAGACCCTAGGGGTAATACCTTAAGTCACGTGACTATCAATAGAAATGTTTGCCCACCCAATCCATCCAACTCCTGTCTTGAGCGTCACCATCACTTGGCGTGAAGTGCATCCCACCTCGTCTCGTCATTATACAATAGTAATCGCACGTAGGCGAGGGGCCTTGGGTTATAAAATACAACTCTGAGAATGGACGTGCATGCCATTATATATATAATGAGTCTCAGATGACTTGCTGATCGACTTTTATTAATTAAACTAATTATTACATTACCATGAAATAATTAAATAAATATATTAAATAAATAAGAACCAGACATGCATTGGTCGGTATCCATCTCATGATCAGCATACATATTAACTCACATATACAAACTAAATAAAAAATAAAAATTAAACTTTCATTATATAAATTCAGGGGAATTTAATTGAATTAAAAACTTCACACTGATTTTTAATTCAATATTTTAATGTTGTTTGGTCCTGAGTAATTAATTTAATTTTAAATCTAAAATTAAATTTATTTATTTATTTATTTATTCACCAAATTAAATTAATTTTTTTCCATAATCAATTTTTATGAAAAAAAATTAATAGTTGATTAATTTATTTTCAAGTGAAATTAAATTAATTATTTAATTAATTTTTGATTAAAATAAAATACATGGGGCTCGAATACCCCAGGTAGGGCCTGTGCAGGTTGTGAAAACCCAGGCAACCTCATTCTGGGTTGTGCCGACCCTATGTGGGAGAAAACTAGGCCAAGAAGGCCCGGCCACACCCATTCTTGGCTAGACAGACCCTCCTAGTCTCATTTCCAGTCATCTCAGGTCTAACTAAACTCGTAGTAGGTTACCTCTCGCCGAAAAAACCACTGGGAGGCTAGAGTTGTCTGGTAAAGTCCGTGAGTTATGGTTGTCTGACCAGATCTGGCGGATGAAAGAGAGGTCGGAGAAGTGGTAAGCTAGAGGTCTAATTGGGCTTGGTGTGGTGAAGCAGAGTCCGTATGACAGGGGAGGCCCGAACCTTGGTGGTCGGTTGGTTGAGCTCCACCACTCAGGGTGAAGGCACCGAGCGAGGCTGTGATCAGCAGATCGGGCCAACCAAAGGAAGGCAATGGGCTGGGGTCAACACTTGGGACAGTGTACCTATGGTTGAACGTCGGACCTTGTCCATGGCAGAGAAGGAGGAGCCCGATTAGGCGGCACTTCCTGGTCTGCGCACTCAACCAGGGAGAGGGAGGGACACCGGTTGCATGTTGTCCTAGTAGGGGTACCACACTGATGCAGGAAGTTGGAGGTGCGGCAGGGGTTGGGGCTGGGGAAGGGAGGTCGGGATGGGGTAACCGGGAGGTGCGGGCTGTGGGCATCTAACACAGAGGAGGCGTTGTGGCAGACCGCGGGTGTGCCAAAGTAGGCAGGTCCGTAGGGCGCCTACTGGTGGAGGCAGCCTCAGTGTGCTGTGGTGGAGGTCGGACTGGTGGTCGCAGGCAGTGGCTCCACTGTAGGTGTCGGTGATGGGCGTCGCTGCGGGAGGGTGCGCCGCACCAGGGTGGCACCACAGAAGGGGAAGAACTACGGGTCTTCTCTCCCTTTTTAATTTTTTTACCGTGATCTGCTTTGCAGGTCTCCCTTGTTTTTTTTCCTTTTGTCTTGTATAATAAGCCTATGACCCGCCACCAAAAAAAAGCCCATCCCCCATCCTTTATTAAATTTTTCTAAAACCGATTTATAAGGATTTGGAAAAATAATAATAAAATTGTAATAATAATATTATTATAATAAAATTAAAATTATTACTACTAATTTTATTATTATTATAACAATACAATTAATTTTAAGAAATTAATATTATTACAAAAACTATTTTCCAATGAGTATTTCGGCCATGGAATTTTCGGTCAAAATAAAAAACATCAACAAAATTCAGTCTCGAATCCGAATTCAAAAATTCGAATGGTTGTAGATTGGTCATCTGATGTCTGATTCTGACTTCATCAGCGGCGTTGGGATGGTAACGATGCCCTCTTCATAGCTTAATGAAAATTTAATTTTTTTAATTGATTTAAAATCTTTATGTATCCCACTAATACCAATTGAAAGAACCGGGTAAGCAGCGGATGCCCCAAACAGGTGGGATGTTAAAAAAATTCACCAATGTTAGACATGAACTTGTTGACGCCAGCGAATAGCTACCTGGTTTAAGACGAGGATCACACGTGAAGAGTTTTAAGCACAACATAAAACTGTAAAATACCTGGTTTAAATTTGAAGTCGCGTACGATGTCTTCTCATCATTGGTGATCATTGCTCGAAGAATCCGAATTATAATTCCTCTAGATTGTCCACACGTGCTTCAAGAAATTTTTGGGAGTGCCGATCATCGAATTCTAGGTGCTATCACGGAGATCCGACAAAACTTTCGAGGCTCTGACGATCACCGCATCACTCTGCTTGCGATGCCTGAGAGAGGGCTTGATCCAAGCTCCTTGGATCCAGATCCTCTATCTCTAGGATGAGGGAGAGAGAATAGGAGAGAGAGAGAAAGTTAATAGTGCACGGAAACTCATGTCCTCTTCTATATATAGTGTTTAATAAATTACCCGAAATGGAACCCTGGCCCTCAAATAATTTAACGCACTATAAATGACATATTATGACTAATTATCTGAGTCATAAATATTACTATCATTTTCTTGTAATAAAATAAATATATTACATCATAATAAATGAGTCATTAACTCGACTCGTCGTTCCCATTAATATTAATTGAACCTTGAATATATTTAACTAATATTCATCAATTAATATTTTTCATATATTTACTTAAAACTTGAAAATACAATTAACAAATAAATTCAATACCCATTATTCATAACTTTAATAATAGGAATTTATTTATTATATTGGTGATTTTTTAACCTCGGAAAAATCCCAGACCCCAATGGTGGGGCCCACTATTTCCAAAACTCATATTCAACTAAATATGACAGATTCTCAAATATGCTATTGTGTGTGACCCGCTAGGCCCTTATCTCGAAAGCAGTGCATAGTATTCACAGACCAAGAGCGGGATCTAGCAACCCATCATGTCCCCTAAAGAGATAAGGATTGTCACAGTAGCGACAACCAACCTACGAACACGTATTTTATAGTATAATCACTTTGTCATTAATATCTCATAAAGAAGGACTCACTCACATTTCATCGCCATTTATCTTTCTTTATTATTTATTGATCTAACTAGACGGAATTACCCTCAACTATCATGGCCATGGTCTTATGAAGGTACTACCATCCATATCAACATGTCCTGGGATATATTACTTCCATAACCTGGAAGAGACAAATCCTTTTTTGACCATTCAACCAATCATGCCCTCAATGATGCACCCAACACAAAATACCTCACCATGATTTCAACATCATGGTTTTTATCTCGCATCAAAGTATGTGATCAAATGACATACACTAGAAATGATCTCAAGTCCAAAGATAATTAAACATGATCATAGATAAGAACATCCAATGACACCCAAAAAATGCGGTGTTCCTATTAGCGAGTCTGTCCTCATGATCTCACTACTAGAGATCACTAAGTTCGAACTTCATGAGAAGAAGTCTCAATGCTTATGAGCCACCAGCACCTGAAATTCAAACATTTATTGTGTCTGATCAGTAATATGTATCTAGATCATAGAACATATATTTAAGATTAATGTCATAGTATCTAAAGGTTCTCATTGTATCTTGGGATATTCTATACCCTTTCGATAAGATAATTAATCTTTGGACACTACTATTTCAATACTGGAAGTAGAAAATTCCAAACCATAATGGTAAGATGACATCATGTATAGCTAACTATATATACAATATGGTAATCAAAAGCATCACATAATTGGTTCTAGGGCACTAACTATTTCAGCACTCCCACTTGAACTAGATACAACTTGATAACCATACTTGTTATCTACTCACATAATAAATATTATGTTTCAGCTGAGTAACATCTTTAGAAACTAGGCCCACCATAGTTCTGTCACGGGGCTATTCTGCTATAGCGACTGCATCTCTTTGAGAAAAACTTCTCAAGAGACGGTATCCCTAAGTATATGCCTTTTTTCCACTATCATAACTTGACATCTTGGATAGTAAGAATATCATAATTGACATTATGATAAAATTTTCTTTACTGGGTGTGATTCCAAGAACTAGAACAAATCGTTGTGTTTAACTACTTCTTAACTACCTCATAAGCTACAACATACTCGGTCTTTGTAGGTATGGCTACCAATAGATTATATGAGCTTGTCTCACTCATAACCTTAACTTAAATATGAGATTATATCTCATTGATCTATGGAAGACAAGTTTGTATCCCCAAAAACTATAATCTTTTCGTCTCCTTTTACCAAGTACATATCATTTTTTACTTTTTGAAGTACAAATGAAAATTTCTGATTGCATCACTTGTAGTGCTCCTAGATATTACTGATATTTTCTTATTTTAAAGTATATACTAAAAATATAAGTTCTTGTGAATATCATGACATACGTGATTAACACATTGCTTAAGCATATGGATTTCAACTCACCACATTTATCTCCTCCCATGTCATAGACATGTGAACCTGTAGAGATAATGTCATGTGACACTGGAAACAATTCACCCCTTGAATTGTTCTAACTTATATTTTTAAATACCATGTCACTATATATAAGATTGATTAGATCCAAGAAACCAATATATCCACATCAGTAGAACTTGTTCCCTAGAACTTAGTTTGTTACTTTAATTCAATCATAGGAGAATCAATTTCATCTTGGTCTTAACTAACTGTAAGACTAATGTCTTTTTTCCATATGTTTCTAAACATACTTTTTTCGAAAAACCTTGGAGCTCCCACTAACCTCTGGCAGACACATGGCAATCATTCATTCCAAATGAATACTTTATGATCATGTTTCTTACTTGAATCCTAAACTATATTTTAGTAACTTGAAACCTTTATTAGAATTATGTGATGTCACCATCCCTTTCTGGTTGCATCGTATAGATACCATCCATGAATGATGGTCATGACATCCAATGTTAAATAAAATGATCATGGAAATTAGCTATGATAAGTAAAATTCTGATGGATTTAAGTATAATGACTTGGTAAAACCAATCGAGCCTTATTGGTACTACTCTTGTACCATCCATGTCTCAACTCACTTGAATACCCACCACAGTATTCAATATATAAGCCCCTTTTATTTTTGATACATGGAATCCATTTATTGAATTTTAGTTGGTCTTATCAATTTTAGCTAATTGTCATATATTGCTAACCTGTAAGAAATATTGTTCACAATGAATAATTGATCACCGACCATGGTGAATAGAAAAAAACCATCAATGTGGTTTTATCCTTCCTACGTAGTATGTGTCTCTGGAACATACTTCGCTCCACATGCGTTTGTGGAACTAGTTCCTATGTCAACTATTTGTGCATCTCGATCATTGACTAAACTCAAGTCAATATTTCTCCCACTATCACTAATAGAGAAGTTATCCCTTTTATAGAACTGCATTCTATCACTTGACTGCATATTTTCTATCTTAGGAATTTGTGTAATATCCTAAGAACCTGTTAGGGTAATTATATTAAATTCCCATTTTTTTTTTCCTGATGAAAGTTTTTTTATGTCCTAAAAAACTATTTTCATACAAACACATGTCCATATGACATAATGGATTTATCATCATACTATGACTCATATGATATCCATTTTTCATTGAATTTGGAATTTGATTATGGTATTATGTCATTATTTTCAAAGCATGTCATGAAATATAATGGAAGTTTTTGCAAGTTGCAATATTGATACTACTTATATAAGTACTTTGATGCCCAAAATAAGCGTTTAGTAATTTATCCACACTAAATTTTGTTGATCAATGTTAACATGTAAGACTTCATCATCGATCCTCCTCATTAACATCAATTTTTTGATGTGAATAAGGTAATGTGTGTTTAGGAATTACTCCTTGTTATATTATCATGATCGATGAATGCTTAGTCAAGATATTCTTCAGTATGCCAACATAAAGCAACTCATATCTTTTGACCATTCATATAATTATCTTTATTATTCCTTAATAACCTAAAGTAATCTTATGAAGTATATATATACCTCTATTTTACCCTTTGAATAGTTCATGTTCACTTGTTGAACTATTTCCAAAAGCTTTGTGACATACCTTTATTTCTAAAGGTTCCTTTGTCAAAACTAAAGATGTAGATAATACCAAAAGTATTTAGTTGTGCGGAGCCTAAATACCATACTGGATATTTTTCTTGATTTCCACTTTTAGTTTTACTTGACAACGAATTATCTTTCCACAATTGGGTATAATTCTTACATTTTTATATTCATCAAGTATTTCCTGCAATTCAAGTATTATTGAACTATAGGAAGAGTATAAAATACCAAGGACAACATTGATTCTTTAATTGAGAATAATGTCTCCTTGTATCCAAGGACACATGAGATTAATGTCTTGGTTATACTCAATAATATCTCAATATGAATATTTCAGTTTGCAATTAAGAAGTTGTGTACTTATCACCATTAGCCTAGGTATCACCCTTTCTCATCCACTAGAAGAGTACACCTAACTTCTAGTAATATTTCTATACTTACTTGGTTACTGTATTAGAATACACATATTTCACCAGAATATTGTATTTAATACCCAATTAGTAAAACTGAAACATTACAATTGATGAATATTTTTTAAGTAGAAGTGGATAACTTTCTTCTTTAATCCATTTTATTGATTTTAAACATCCATTGTTTTATTTTATAATATTAAATGCAAATATCCTTTGTTAATACCTCATTCATTGAAGGATTTGAAAATGTGTCATTGGAATTACTTTCCTTTTGGTCTTTTCTTCTTGTCTTTCAATTTTTTCTCTATAAGAATTAAGGATAAAACTATCTTTGAAATTATTATTCACTTGGTGAACCTTACCTAAATATGTAATGAATCATTTACTCAATACTTTTTTGTTTTATAACTTATTACAAAACTTAAGTAAAGTGGAAAAAATGATATGAGAAATGGATCCATTTAAAGACCATGATCCATATTTCAATTTACACATAACGGTGTAACCATCGCCATATTCATATCATTATTTCTCTTTACCCATACAAATATCTTAGAGATGAGACTTTATGTTTAATCAATTATGTACTGATGTATCAATCACAACTAACATTGGACATTGATGAAATCACAATGACATAACCATCATACTCTTTGTACATCAGTCTCTTATAAGTAATTTCACCCTCACTTCTTAAGGTAGTTTAACAGGTTTTAAGGACACTGGCATCTTTAGTTTCCAATATCATAGTACAATGTGCAAGTGCCCATACTATCTGTGAATACTCATTCCAGTAAGGACATTTACTTTGTCCATTATTTATCACAGTTTAAAATTTTGGTATAATTTTCCATTTTACTACAAAAAATTAATATATTAGTGCATTTTATCTAGATTACAAGTTTATAAATTTTGATTAATTAAATAATTAAATCATTTAATATCTCCCACTATTTTTATCAAATTCTTGGAAAACTTTGTGGTAGAATCGAAATACTATTTCTCTAGAGTATTCTAGTTGCAAGGATCCCAGAACCACCCCTCATAGTCTAAAAGCTATGGTTATGCCACTACTTGGAGAGTTGAAAGGAGGATTTTTGTTGGCCAACCGCATGAACTTACGGTTCCTTGATTTGTTGAGTGAAGTCCCATCTTCTAAAATCATAACTTGATTTACTCAACACTTGCCTCTAAAATGATAGAAAGTTAGTTATGGATAATCCTTACTAGAAATTTAGTAAAGTTGACCCATCACACTTATAAGGACTCCCGGGTAGTAAGAGACACCCTCTGCAATGGCATGACCAGCACCCCAAACACCCTATTTTGTCCAAATTCGAATGACAGAATGTGGTTATAAATTAATATATCTTTTAGGGATTTATTATGTTTAGTGTGATGAAAGAAATCATTTTATATTTTTATAAGCACGTAATATGTGATCGCACTCAGAAATGGCCATGAAAGAAATAGAAAATGTCATTGGGTCACATGTTCATTTTATCTTGAATGCTTTTTTATTATTATTCTATGTGACCACATATTAACTACACATTCACAAAAATAATAACCCATACAAAACAACATAATGACCTGGCCATGAGCTGGTACTAAAAGTTGATCCTTTGAGTGAATAACATATCAACTAAGACCCTAGGGGCAATACCTTAAGTCACGTGGATATCAATATAAATGTCTACCCACCCAATCCATCCAACTCCTTTCTGGAATGTCACCATCACTTGGCGTGAAGTGCATCCCACCTCGTCTCATCTTTATAAAACAGTAATCGCACGCAGGCGAGGCGCCTTGGGGTGTAAAATACAACTCTGATAATGGGTGTGCATGCCCTTATACATACAATGAGTCTCATATGACACGCAGATCGACTTTTATTAATTAAACTAATTATTACAATACCATGAAATAATTAAATAAATAGATTAAATAAATAAGCACAAGACATGCATTGGTCAGTCTCCATCTCATGATTATCATACACATTAACTCGCATATATAAACTAAATACAGAATAAAAATTAAACTTTCATTATATAAACTCAAGGGAATTTAATTGAATTAAAAACTTCACACTAATTTTTAATTCAATATTTTAATGTCGTTCGGTCCTGCTTAATTAATTTAATTTTAAAACTAAAATTAAATTAATTAATAGATTTAATTAATCACCAAATTAAATTAATTTTTTCCCATAATCAATTTTTATAACAAAAAATTAAAAGTTAATTAATTTATTTTCAACTGAAATTAAATTAATTATTTAATTAATTTTTTATTAAAATAAAATGATCAGGCCCGAATACCTCGGGCAGGGCCTGTACAGGTTGTGGAAACCCAGGAAAGCTTATTCTGGGTTGTGCCGACCCCGTGTGGGAGAAAGATGGGCCGGGAAGGCCCGGACACACCCATTCTTGGCTGGACAGACCCTCCTAGTCTCATTTCGAGTCATCTCTGGTCTAAATGAACTCATAGTAGGTTACCTCTCGACAAAAAAATCATTTGGAGGATAGAGTTGTCTTGTGGAGTTTGTCAGTTATGGTTGTCTGACCAGATCTGGAGAACGACAGAGTGGTTGGAGCAGTGGTAAGCCAGAGGTCTAGTTGGTCTTGGGGCGGTGAAGTCGAGTCTGTATGACAGGGGAGGCCCGGACCTCAGTGGTCGGCTGGTTGATCTCCACCACTCAGGGTGAAGGCACCGAGCGAGGTTGTGGTCAACTGATCGGGCCAACTAAAGGAAGGCGATGGGCTGGGGTTGACACTTGGGAGAGTGTACCTCTGGTTGAACGTCAGACCTTATCCATGGAAGAGAAGGAGGATCCCGATTAGGCGGCGCTTCCTGGTTTGTGCTCTCGACTAGGGAGAGGGAGCGACACCGATTTCATGATGGCCCGGTAGGGTTACCACACTTATGCCGAAAGAAGGAGGTGCGGCAGGGTTTGGTGCTGGAGAAGGGAGGTCGGGATGGGGTAACTGGGAGGTATGGGCTCTGGGCATCTGACGTAGAGGAGCCATTGCGGCAGACCGTGGGTGTGCCAAAGCAGGCAGGTCTGGTGGGCGCCTACTGGTGGAGGTGGCCTCAGTGTGCTGAGGTGGAGGTCGGACTAGCGGTCACAGGCAGCGGCTCCACTGTAGGTGTCAGTGCTGGGTGCTGTTGTGGTAGGGTGTGCCGCACTAGGGTGGCACTGTAGAAGGCGGAAGACCTATGGGTCTTCTCCCCCTTTTTTGAGTTTTTGTACCCTAACCTGCTTTGCAGGTCTCCCTTGTCTTTTTTCATTTTGGCTTGTATAATAAGCCTATGACCCACCACCAAAAAAAAGCCTATCCCCCATCCTTTATTAAAATTTTCCAAATCCTATTTATTAGGCTTTGGAAAAATAATAATAATATTATAATATTATTATTATAATAATAAAATTAAAATTATTACTATAATAAAAATATATAATTTTATTATTATTAAAATAATACAATTAATTTTAATAAATTAATATTATTGAAAAAACTATTTTCCAGTGAGTATTTGGGCCATGGAATTTTTGGTCAAAATACAAAACATCAACATAATTCAGTCTCGAATCCAAATTCAAAAATTTTAATGGCTGTATACTGGCCATCTGATGTCTGATTCTGACTTCATCTGCGACACTAGGATGGTAACGATGCCCTCTTCATAGCTTAATGAAAATTTAATTTTTTTTAATTGATTTAAAATCTTCACGCATCCCTCTGATACCACTTGAAGGAACTGGGAATGTAGCAGAAGCCCCAAACAGGTGGGATGTTAAAATATTTCACCAACGTTGGACATGAACTTGTTGTCGCCAATGAATAGCTACCTGGTTTAAGCGGAGGATCACACGTGAAGAGTTTTAAGCACAACATAAAACTGTAAAATACCTAGTTTAAATCCGAATTCATGTACGATGTATTCTCGTTATTGGTGATTGCTGGTTGAAGAGTCCAAAGTAGAATTCCTCTAGATCATCCACACATGCTTCAAGAAATTTTTGGGAGCGCCGATCATCGAATTATTGGTGCTACCATGGAGATCTGGCAACACTTTTGATGCCCTGACGATCACCGCATCACACTGCTTGCGATGCCTGGGAGAGAGCTTGATCCGAGCTCCTTGGATCCAGATCCTCTATCTCTAGGATGTGGTAGAGAGAAGAGGAGAGAGAAATCCAGTGAATAGTACATGGAAACTCATGTCCTCTTCTATATATAGTGTTTAATAAATTACCTGAAATGGCACCCTAGCCCTCAAATAATTTAACGCACTATAAATGACATATTATGACTACTTATCTGAGTCATATATATTACTATCATTTTCCTATAATATAATAAATATATTACATGATAATAAATGAGTCATTAACTCGACTCACCGTTCCCATAACTATTAATTGAACCTTGAATATATTTAACTGATATTCATCAATTAATATTTTTCATGTATTTACTTCAAACTTGTAAATGAAATTAATAAATAAATTTAATACCCATTATTCATAACTTGAATAATATGAATTTATTTATTCTATTGGTGATCATTTAATCTTGGATAAATCCCGGACCCCAATGGTGGGGCCCACCATGTCCAAAACTCTTATTCAACTGAATAGGGTAGATAATAGAATATGCTATTGTGTGTGACCCTCTAGGCCCTTATCTCAATAGTAGTGAATAAGATTCATAGACCAAGAGCTGGATCTAGCAACCCATCAAGGCCCCAGAAGGGATAAGGATTTTCACAGTAGAAACAACCAACCTATGAACACGTACTGGGTAATATAATCTATTTGTCATTAATATCTCATAAATCAGTATGCACTCACGTGTCATCGCCCTTTTTCTTGATTTATTATTTTTTGATCTAACTAGACAAACTTACCCTCGACTGTCATGGTCATGGTCTTATGAACGTACTACTATCCATATCAACATGTCCTGAGATATATTACTTCCATAACCTGAAACATGTGGTGTTTCTATTGGTGGGTTTTTCCTCATGATCTCACTACTAAAGATCACCAAGTTAGAACTTCCTGAGAAAAAGTATCAATGCTTATGAGCCCCCAACACATGATAGTCAAACATCTACTATGTCTAATCAGTAAGATGTATCTAGACCATAGAACATATATTTAAGATTAATGTCATAGTATCTTTAGGTTCTCATTATAGCATGGGATATTCTATACCCTTTTGAAACAATAATTAATCTTTGGAAATTACCATTTTAATAGTGGACATAGAAAACTCCACACTATAATGGTAAGATGACATTATTTATATATAATTGTACACAAGATATGTTAATCAAAATCATCACATATTTGGGTCTAGGGCACCCACTATTTTAGTATAAATCTCATAAAACTTTTTGGAACCTCTGTTAAGGTTACTTGTACCCTTTTTTTATGATCACAAAATTTTATATATATATATATATATTGATTCTAATAAGATTCATATCATTATATTAGAATTTTATAATATGAGACAGGTGGTGAAATTTTTATAAGGATGTGTCATTGCCAGTTCAATGACTCATCATTGAGGTTAATTCACCACCAAGGATGACTCACCACTGAGATCCAAAATTGGATAAGTGTTGAAAGACTCACCATACTCTATGAGTCACTATTAGAATATAATTTTGGAAAAGTGTGGAATGACTCACTGTCATTTGTGTCATACCGTTGAACCGTATGTTTGGGAAAGTATAATACACCACCATCCTCACTTATCGTTAGAGGAGTCACCACTTGAAGGATTACTTACCATCAACTGAGTCACAATTCTATTAACACACCGCCAGTGTCGCACTACCAGTGTCACACCACCAGTGACACACTGCCAGACTCTAGAGAGTAATTGTTCCAGGACTTACCACCACTATTAATCTACTTATATTTCTTAATTAATTATCTTTAATGGATATATTATTAAATTTAATGTTGAATATTATTTTAATTATTATTTCTTAAAATATTACATAGTTGAATTAAAGTATTTTTCATTTCTAAGTATGAGGATGCAGGATATCTTGATGATGTGTCCATGCATGTTGCTACTATTACAGAGTAAAGCAAACACCCTCATGAGTATGAGAGTAAGATGATAAGTGAAGAGTAGAACACTAATAGACAAAAAAAAATTGTCACATTCCTAAGAGCTAGATCATATTGAAATAATTTCAAAGTAGCTTACATGACTACACTTAATTGTTGAAGTCAAATAATAACATACATCCAGTGCCTTCCTATAGTCAAGAACAAGAGTCTAAACCACTCAGTTCTACAAAAATTTTCTAAAATATGACTCGAGACTCAATTCAACTCATTTTCAAAGAGTCAAAAGCTATAGAGCCTAACATATTTAGAAACACCTATTCTTATACACCCTTATTGCCTTATTTATTTTATTTATTCTTTTATATTTATGAGTAGTGTGTGTATACTCTGTTTTATAGCATGTCCATTGTCTCCTACTTAAACTAGAAGATACTTTATATCTTCTCATATACTCTTTTATCTTCTTGTCCCATGATAACAGTGGTTGAGGTATTTTGTGACCTATATGTTATTTTTTTACTCCCATAAAAAACTATTGAAAAATCCCTCTATGGTCTGGATAGTTGGTTTACTATTATAAAACCTAATCCAAACTGTGGATCAAAATTTTAATTTATATAAACTGCTTGGAAGAATGTGATTTCCAAGTGGAGAGGAATAAGTCTCATCTTGATAATAAAACTCTTATATTCAAATTCCGTTGTGTATTTTGTTTTTAAATTTTACTTTATTTCTTTGCTTTAAAACCGTATTTGTTTTAAATAGAAAACAAAACCACTACTTTGATAGTTTATCATAATTAGTGTTAATATAAGATTTTGATAAAGTTTTTTCAATGGATAAAATAATATTTTATATTTTTTACTCAATACCTAATCAATCTTTTTAGAAACCTTATAAATTATTAAAACTTATATCAAACTACTATTTTTGGAAAATTGATCTCTTTTATTTAAATTGGGGGATTTTATTTAAATCCATTTTTTTGTAAAAATTTTAATTGGGTAATCCATTCACCCACCCCCCTCTTGAGATACTCAATCTAGATAATATTTGAAATCAAAGGAGTTAATCTTTGGAATCAATGTATTCAAAACTTTTCTACTGTGATTTTATTTTTTCTTTAAAGATCATAAATTTCTCTTGATTATAAATTTATTTCTTTAAAATGGATAATATTCAAGAAGGTTATGATACTAATAAAAATCCCTTTTTTAATGGACACAATTGTGCTAAATGGTATATAAAAATGAAAATTCATATAGAGTATGGGATTTAAGATTTGGAATTCCATAGAAGATATAATGAATTTCCTACAACTGCTAGAGCTACTTGGGTTGAGGCTACCAAAACTGATTATAATAATAATTTTAAATCCATGAATGCCCTGTAATATGACTTATGTAATGAGGAATTAAATATAATTTCCACTTATAAAACTCATTTCTAGATTTGGGAAACCTTATCTATTTCATAAGAAAGAATAACCAATTTCAAGGAAATGAGTTTGAAAACATATAATATTTTTAATTCTTTTAAAATTAATCCTGATGAATTAATTTCTAACATGTATCTAATGTTTAATAAAATTTTGAACATTATAATCTCACTTATAAATCTAGTGTTTTTAAAGGACCAAATCATGATATTACTCAGATGCCATCCAAAAATATGGAGAGGCACTTCTATTTCAATTAAAGAATCATGTGACATCATCAAACTGTGATTCAATGAACTGAACTGTAAGATGATGATGTATGAGAAAGAAATAAAAGTTAATAGAGAGGAATCTAATGAGACAAAAATAAAGTCAATATCCTTTAATACTAATTCATTCAAACAAAGAGAAAAGGAAAAGGAAAAAAGATAAAGTATGAAAGTTCATGTGACAATGAGTCACCTCCAGATAGTGATGAGGTGATGGCCCATATAGCCAAGAGATTAAAGAAGTTTTATATAAAGATTGAGTTTTTTAGAAAACCTAGTTACAAAGGATACTATGACACAAAAGGCAACTAGAAAATAGGTTGGAAGAGGGATGATATCACAAATGAGATTACTTACTATGAATGAAAAATAAAAGGACACGTGAAATAAGACTCTTCAAAACTAAAATACAAAAAAATGGTGAAAAGGACCGAATTTATATGAAAGTAATGAAATATAATTTGAGTCCTTCTAAGTATAGCTCTAGTGTTTATGAATATACTCCTTAACAAAAGTCATATAGAGCCCACATGTGCTTTATAAATAATGTCTATGAGGTACCAATAGTTTCTAATATTTTACTTCTAGTTAATAATGGTAATTCTAAGAATGAACATAATGAAGATGAAATGTCTCAAGAAGATATGTTTGAATATTGAAAAAAATTATAGGAAAATTTAATTAAATTAAAGATAAGTACAAATTTCTTAAAATACAACATGATTTCTCTGGAAATACTAAATCTGAAAATGAGAAAAATTCTAAGTTATTAAAGGAAAATACTGAACTCAAAATGTAAAATGATAAAGTTAAAAGGGACTTATAAAGTTTTACTAATGGTATAGAAACTATTACATAGATTTTAGGGAAAAAAGTCTCACCAAAATATGTTTCTGGTATAGGATACCAACCTAGACAAAGAAGAATAATAAAGAGTGCATTTTTTCCAAAGTCCAAATCTAAAATTTTTACTAAAAGCTATTTCTCTAAAGGAAGGAACAAAGTATTTATTTAAAAAAATTAAAGTCTATTTAAAATAGATATATTAAAAAAATATGGGTTCCTATATCCCTTATTACTAACACTTCTGGACCTAATAAAATCTAGGTACCAAAATCATTTATTGTATAAATTTTGTTTGTACGAAAAATATTTGAAGGCCTCCTATAAAAGTATATGGTACTTAGAAAAATATTGTTGAATATATATAACATGAGACTATTCTAGATTCAAGAATCTAATAAATTTTATGGTTTTCATCTCACCTTTGATGATAATGCTAAAGGGAAAATCATCATCCTTGTCTATAATGGTAACAAAAATTCTATTTTAATTTCTAGAGTACTATTTATTGGTGGTTTGAAGTATAACCTGCTTAGCATCTCAAAATTATGTGATGATGATTTTCATGTTAAATTTAACAATAATTCATGTAATTTGTTTGATTCTAAAGATGATTTAGTTTTTAATGCATCATGAAATGAGAATGTTTACACTATTGATCTTAATTATTTAATTTCTCAAAATTTTTCTAACTAGAGTGTCTTTCACAAAGAGTATTGGATTTGGCATAAAAGACTAGTCCATTTTAATATTCACTATCTTAGTAATATTACTATGAAATTTTTAGTCAAGGATCTACCAAAAATAGAGTTTCCAAGTGAAAAAAGTTTACAACCCCTGTCAAAAAGAGAAACAACACAAGATTTCTTTTAAATTAAAGAAATAAGTTTCAACTTCTAAACCTCTTGAGTTTGTTTATATGGATTTATTTATAAATTCTAGAGATTCTATTCTAAATGGTAATAAATATGTCTATGTTTTAGTAGATTAATTTTCTAGTCATACTTGGGTTTTCTTTTTAGCTCACAAAAGTGAATCTTGTTCTTATTTCACCAAGTATGATACATATATAGAGAATTTAAGTGGACTTAGGATTAAGACAATAAGAAGTGACCATGGACAAGATTTTGAAAATAAAAAATTTGAATATTTTTACTCACAAAATGGATATAATCATAACTTATCTTCTTCTAATACCCCTCTTCGGAATGGATTTGTGGAGTGAAGGAATCGAACTCTTCAAGAGATTTTTGAGACCATGTTAAATGAATTTGATATACCTATCAACTTTTAGTCAAAGGATATAAATACAACATGCTACATATTCAATAGAGTTTTAATTAGACCAATCTTGAAAAATACCCCTTATGAGACTTGTAATAAGAAGTATAAGGTTAATTACATTATAGTTTTTGGTTTCAAAGTATTTATTCTTAATACTAAGGATAATCTGGAAAAATTTATACCAAGAGTGATGAATGAATTTTCCTAGGTTATTCAATTTCTAGTAAATCCTATAGAGTTTTCAATAAAAGGACCAAGACTATGGAAGAGTATGTTCACATAAAGTTTGATGATACATATCCACATAAGCCTAAGAATTATTTATAAAACCTTGAGTATGATTTATCTTCTTTTTACTTGAATTCCAAACCTACTGATTCTATTGTAAAATAGTCATAAAATCATCATACTCTGAGGAATTTCCAGAACTTCCAGAACCCAGACCTGTAGAAGAACCTGAAGTGGCTAGACCTACTTTTTTTTAGAGTTGTTAGGACTCTTAAGTACCATCCCTTATATGATTTAGTTAGAGATATAGATAAAGGTATGCGTACTAGAGCTTATCCTAGAAATCAGGTTGAACATAAATCCTTCTTATCTCAGCTTTAACTAAATAACAACAATAAATCCATTGATGATGAATTATGGGTAATATCTATGCAAGAAGAATTAGGTTAATTTGAAAAAAAATAGAGTAGGTGAACTTGTGGATAGACCCAAGGACAACTTGGATAAAGGCACTAAATGGGTGTTCAAAAACAAGGGAGATGGATCAGGAATGATTGTAAGAAACAAAGCTAGAGTAGTTGCATAAGGTTATATTCAAGAAGAAGGAATAGAATTCAAAAAGACTGTTTCACTAATAGATAGAATTGAATCCATTAGAATACTGATAGCTTATGTAGATCATCTATATTTCAAGATTTGTCAAATGGATGTCAATATTTCATTTCTAAATGAGTATATATGTGTGGATGTTTTTTTAAAACAAGCAAGTGGTTTTCAAAATTCCCGTTTTTCAAATAAAATTTTCAAATTAAATAAAGATTTATATGGTTTGAAACAAGACCCAAGAACTTGGTATGACAGGATCAACTCGTTTTTATTTCAAAAGATTTTTTAAAAGGTATAACTTTTTCTACCCTTTTTAAAAAACAAATTTCTAAATATGTTTTATTTTTCCAAATTTCTGTTGATGGTGTTATTTTTTGATCTTCAAGAAATTATTTATGTACTCAGTTTTCAAAAAAAGATGCAAAATGAATTTGAAATGAGTTTAATAAGTGAACTCAAATTATTTCTTAGTTTTTATATCTTTCAAAATAAAAAAGGAATCATTTTATATCAAAGTAAATATACTAAGGATATTTTAAAATGCATTAACTTGGATAGAACTTTGAGTAGTTATAATTCTATGAGTACTACCTATAAATTAGATCTTGATAAATCTAGGAAATCAGTTGATCAAACTAGTTATAGAGGTATGATTGTAAGTATTCTCTAAAATACTACCAGCTAACCTGATATTATGTTTAGTGTGTGTATGTGTTCTCATTTACAAGAAAATCCAAAAGATTCACACTTTATTTCTATTAAAATAATTTTCAAATACCTCAAATATACTACTAATTTAGGATTGTTTTACCTAAGAGGAAAAGCATTTGATTTTTCTAGTTATTTTGATGATGATTTTTGTGGATGTATATTAGATAGAAAAATCACCTTTGGAACATGTCAATTTTTAGGAGAGTCTCTAGTTCCATGGTGTAGTAAGAAGCAAAAAAATTTTGCACTGTCTACTATTGAAGCTGAATACATAGCTACATGAAGCTACTATGAATACATTTTGTGGATGAAACACACATTACTAGACTATGGATATAAATTTTAACATGTCCCTATAAACAGTGACAACACAGGTGCTATTAATATTTCTAATAATCCTATGTCACATCCTTGAATAAATCATATCGATGTAATACATCACTTTTTAAGAGATAATTTTTAAAAATGTGATATCACTCTTGAATACATTGTTAAAAACCATCATATTAATGATATATTCACTAATACTTTGAATTCTGAGAGAATTAATTACATCAAACATGAGTTAGGTGTGATCAATTTTGGTTAAGTTTAATTTTATGGGACACGTTGTTGGGTATGTCTCACTGTTTTGTATGTCTCACCATTGTGAATGTCTCGCTATTGTGAATGTATCACAATTGGACTTCTCACCACTAGAATTATCATCATTGGACTTCTCACCATTAGACTTATCACTATTTTTAGTCTCACTATCGGAATGTTTCATGCCTTTGTAAATTTGTTCATTTCTTATTTTTGAACTGCTGTTTTTTATTTTTTGCGCTGTCTATTTTTAAAGTTATAACGTGATTTTAATTTTTATCATGCTTCCAAATTTTGATTTTTCAAATCCATAAAATACCAAATTTTAAATGTGTCAATTTTTTTAGTATCAACACACCTATTTACTCATGAATTTTTCTCTTGATCTTTGTGAAATATTTATACCCTAAACCTATAAACCTTCCCTTCACCTTCAACTAAACCAACCTCCATGGCCATAGTAAAGTGACCTCCAAATTCTTCTCTAGAAAATTCATATTATACAAAAAATATAAATGAGATTCAAGTCTCCAAGCTATTGTTGAACTAGTGAATCCCGTTCTAGAAAAATGTGTTGTATTACCAGAAAAAGAAGTTGAAGCTGAATGGAAACTTTCGAGTAGATCTTTATTATATAAAGTTTTATAGAACCAAGGTTGGATAGAGTGGTTTTCTTTGAATAAGAGGTCATTTTTTCCTAATATAGTTTCTGCGTTTTACCATTATGTTGAATTATCTTTTGAAGAAGAATAATATTACTAGGTAAGAATTCAAGTTAAAGGCCACATAATTGCCTTTTCTTCAAAAAAGTTGGTTGAATGCTTGAAAGTTCCACATGAGGGTATTTTTAATGACTATAAAATCACCATCCCAGATGATGGTGATAATTTAATTTATAAATAATCCCTTTCTAAGTTGATAGGTGATGGAACATTGAGAAGTCCAGTTGCCTCTAAGTTGGATGGGGAATGCAGGATGTTGTTTAAGATTATACATCACTTGTTGTGCCCAAGTAAGGGTGACTTTTCTACTCTAAGGTATCAAGATGTTTATTTTATTTTTCTTATGAAAATAGAACATAAGGTAAAACTTTTCAAATATATTATTATTAATTTATCAGAAATGATCAATCCAACTTCAAGATCAAATTATTTAATATATCCCAAGTTGATTTTAGCTATGTAGAAATCAAAAGGACTTTTTTATGAAAGTGAAGAATCTATTACAGAATGTTGTGGTTTTTGTATCAATAGGGTGATATATAAAAGAATGAAGATTAGTTGGAACCTATACAAGAGAAAAGGGGCTGTTGATAAAGAGAAGATATATAATTATTTCAATCTTGTGGACCACCCTACTAGGCCCAAAAATCTTGTTGATCCTGGCTTGTAGCTGGATAAAGTTGTGGAATATTCATATTCTGATAATGAGGAGGAATCTACTTTTTCTAGAGATGAAAATGAAGAATTATCCATGGAAAAGGGTAGTGACCCTCACTTACCCAATAGATCTCCTCCTATCACCTATGGTGAACTGAGTCCTCCAAGGAAACTTACTAAAATAGAAAAACTACTAAAAGAGGATAGTGAGGAAGAAACTGAAGAAGAATATAAATTTAAAAGTTCTTCTAAGTCTATTGATGAGAATGAAAATGATAGAAATTCTAAGGAAGAGGAAGAGGAATAAGAAGAGAATGATGAAGAAGAGGAAAATGAAGATTAATGAGAAAGAGAATATAGATAAGATGAAACTATTGTGGATAAAGACGATGAAGATAAAAATATAGATGAAGAAGAGGATAATAATGAGGGTTCTAATAGACCTAATGGCCCTAGTGGACAATTGTTTTCTCATAAGGATGAGACATATCAATATTTTTATACTTATCCTAGTGTATATGACAATATACCTATTTTTGTTGAGGTTGTTGATAGAACTCCTAGAAAAGAAAAGGGAGATATAATTGAGGGGGAGAAATCACCAAGTCATAAAGTTATGATTGATGTTGTATCTTTTTATAATGATCATATAAAGTTAGATCAAGTTTTTGTTGAGCAGAGTGAGAATTATTATTGTTGTTGAGTAGCATGTGGTTGGTCAAATGGAAATTGAGCATTTAGAGTAGTTTGATCATGAACAGAGATCTTTTGAGTAACCTACTTATGCATATTTGGATGTTTCTCTAACTACTATTGAGAAAAAGGATAAGGAAAATAATGATGGTGAGATAGTTTTTGTTCTTGCCCTTGTTGAACCAACTATGAATGTTCCTATAGCTATAGAATCTGTTGTTGAGAATTATGTTAAGTCTTCTTACAAGTGGATAGAACCGATTTTCGAGGAGTTTGAGAAATTTCTTGGTTATGTCAAACTAGGTTTAGACTATTCTAGATTAGATGAGGATGGTAGTCCACCAAAGTATGGTAGATCTGTATTCTGATCTGCATTTGATCCTGCTAAATCATCTGGTATGCCTATTGTTTCTATAGTTACTCCCACTACTCTTCCATTTCCAATGGATGATATGACTAGAGATGATTTACTTTCTTTAAAAAGTAATTTGTTATTAGATATCAGGTTATTGATAAAGAATCAACCTCCTTTGACTATAATGTTAGGTGAGAAATATTCTATATATATCTTTGAGTTGTTCATAAGGAACATTTATCCAAGAATGATGCATCATATACAATATTTTTAAATTGAAAATATAATATTAGCCAATGAGATATAGGGTATGAGATCTATTATGGAAGAAATGAGATATTCCTTTGATGACTCTATAGATGCTTTATTAGAGTGATTAGAAAATTTTATTTTAGCTCCTTCCACCTCTATTGCTTCACCTCCCTCACTTGATATGGGCCATATCAAATCATTTGTAAGAGAGTAAATTAGTGGTATGTCTAATGTTTCTTCAGGTAGTACACCTTCCATGCCTTCATAAAGTTTTAACATCATATTGATCATACTTACATTATGATCGAATAATATGATAAAGATATGAAATCAGATAAATAAACCATATCTAAGGAGATAAAGTTTTATCTATCAAGGATTTTTACCAAAAATGAGATTAATACCCATTTCAAGTTTTTGGATGAAAATATGAGAATGCCTCATGTTTCTATAGAATTAAAAGAAAAAATCATGAATTTAAAAGATATTACTCCAGTACTTCAACGGTTTATGGAAGATAATTCATAATTTTTTAGCGCAATTGAGAGATAAGGTAAGATAATTATATATTTCATCAACCTTATGAAACCCTTCCTTCATGTGAATAGTATTTACATTGTAGCTCATGAACCCATTCTAGTGACAGCCGACCTAGAACCTCCTATAGAATACACCCTTCATCCAGGCATAGCCAAAAACCCTCATGCACCATTTCCAGCCTTATTCCAACCCTTTCCATTATCTCCTAGTGAAGTTGTTTGGCACCTAAGACCCATATTTATCAGAGAGCCTCATTCTATACCTGGTGTTCCTTCAACCCTTTCTTGACATCCTTTATCTCCAACTAACATTCCTAGTGAACCCTCTACCACCATTGTAATGGCCTCATCCAAGGATAAGGGGAAAACACATACGGACCCTTTAGTAAAGCCTAAAGAGTGCTGATCTTATACAATGTCTTTGACAGGGATGATATTTCTTATAACCACTTTTTGGTTTACACATATTTTAATGCATTTTAGATTATTCTTCATATTTTTTCCTTTTTATTTTTTGTCTACTTATACCTTTTTGATAATTAAAAAATGGGGAGAAAGGATGCTAAATGGATATTATACAGGAGAATGGTTTTTATGGTTTTTAACTTTAATGTTTATTTTCTAAAATCTGTATTAGTTCATGATTTACCTTTGGTGTTCCCATTGATTCTTTGCACATAAACTGCCATGGTTTGTGATCATAAAAAATGGGTAGATTTTTGGAACCTCTATTAATATGACCATCACCCTTATTTTAATAATAATAAAATCATATTTATATTGATTCTAATAGGATTTATGTAATTTTATTATCATTTTATAATATGAGATAGGTAGAAAAATTTTCCTAAGGATGAGTCACCATCAGTTCAATGACTCACCGTTGATGTTGAGTCACCACCAAGGATGACTCACCACTGAGATCCAAAATCGTATAACTATTGAAAGACTCATCATAGTCTATGAGTCACCTACAGAATATAATTTTTCCAAAGTATGGAATGAATCACCATTATTTGTGTCATACCACTAAGCCTTAAGTCTAGAAAAGTATGAGTCACTTCCATCTTGACCTACCATCAGAGGAGTCACCACTAAAAGGATGACATTTCAACAGTTGAGTCATTATTCTAAGAACACACCACCAGTGTAACACTGACAGTGTAACACTACCAAACTTAAACACCTCCATATTATCACCATTCCAGGAATCATCGCCATTATTGATTTACAAATATTTTGAATTAATTATATTTAATGGTTATATTATTGAATTTAATGATGACTATTATTTTAATGATTATTTCTTAAAATATTCTAAAGCTTTATTAAAGGATGTGTCAGCTTTGAGTACAAGGATGCAGGATATTTGTATGATGTGTCCATGTATGTTGATACTATTAAAGAGTGAAAGATGAATTCATCATGCATACAAGAGTAAAAATCTAAGTGAATAGTAGAACATGAATAGAAAAAAATCACATGATTGAAAGCTAGATCGTATTGCAAGAATTTAAAAATATCTTACATGAATACACTCAACTATGGAAATTAAATCATAACATACATCCAATGCCTTCCTGTAGCCGACAACAAGAGTCTACAACACTCTTTTCTATGGAAATTTTCTAAAATCTAACTCAAGACTCAATTCAACTTATTTTTAAATATTCACAAGCTTTATATCCTAACACATATAGAAAAACTAATTCTTATACACCCTTATTAATCTTTTTGTTTATTTTTTTACATTTACAAGCAGTGTTTGTATACTCTATTTTATAGAATGCACACAATATCCTAATTTAACTAGAAGATACATGATATATTCTCATATACTCTTTTATCTTCTTGTCCAATGATAATTTTAGTAGAGGTCTTGTGTGACCTGTAGTGTATTTTGTACTCCAATGAAAAACTATAGAAGACACCATGTGTGGTCTAAACTGTTGGTATACTATATAAAAACATGATCCATGTTGTGGATCAAAAGTTTATTTAATATAAACTGATTTTCATTAGGTGATTTTCAAGTATAGAGGACTAAGTCTCATCTTGAGACTAAACCTCTTGTTTTTAAATTCCATTGTGTGTTTTGTTTATTTAGTTTTACTATATTTCTTTTCTTTAAAACTGCATTTTTTTAAACCAAAAAAACTAATACTTTGATAGTTTATCTTAATTAGTGTTAATATAATATTTTTATTAACTAATTTTTTTTTCAAAGGATAAAATAATATTGTATATTGTTTTACCTGAGACCTAATAACTCTTTTGAGAAACCTTCTAAAATATTAAAACTTATATCAAAATACTATTTTGGTAAATTGGGATATTTTATTTAAATTGGGGGATTTTATTTATATTTATTTTTAATAGAAATTTTTATTGGGTACTCAATTCCCCCCCCCCCCCCCCCGCACTCTTGAGATACTCACTCTGACCAATAAAACTTATTCCATGGTCGGTAGGGAATTTTCTTTTACTCTATGCTATATCCCCTGGTTGATTAACTTTTTTGGCATCCTTGTTTCTTCAATTTATTTTCCTATTATTGTTTCATTTGATGACATGGTTCCCTCTGATTGTTCACTTTTTTTATCATGTACGAGTGGATTTTTCTATAGAATTATAAAATTAGTTTTAAAAAGAGTTATTTTATATAGAGTGTTTGATTTATAAAGAAACTTTTTCAAGTCATTATTTTCATTTAATAAATTATTGAGGAAATTTTATAAAACTATTTTTTTGTTTTATTGGTTTTAAATATAATTAATTATGAAAAAAACTATTTTCTATTCATATTTCAAACTATATTAAAATGAGTCTTTAATTAAATGTTAGGAATGTGGAAAGGAGGGTGGTGGCCTGTTGAGTGTTTTTATGCTCATTCCAATATTAAATTTCAATTTTAATCCATTTTTCATCTCTTGTTCTCTCATGAATAATGTCCAGAATCAGGTCAGGTTAGTGATTAGTGGGGATTTAAGGTCAATGTATATTCATTTTTATTTATCACATTGGATAGTTATGCCTAATACTTGACTTGGTAGGATTATTGGAAAAAAAATTCATTTACTTTCATAGAATTTCCAGCCAATCGTTTCCTTTAAATTAGTTATTTAATTCTTTTAGTTATGGTTATTAGTGTATTTCATTATATATGTAAAGGCCACAATGGTACTCTGAGATGGTTTTAGGTGAGGGTGTTAGAGAGTGAGTAGAGGAAATTATTTATTTCACATATTTCATGTCTATTTAGTATTTAAATTGTTTAATTGTATACATATTATTATTTGAATAATGGGAACCTAGGTTATATGGTAGGTTAACTTAGTTAAGACGATCTCCCTTCCACTAGTTATACTAGTGAAGTATGTTATAATATTACTATTAGGTGATGTCTTAGTAGATATTTTCCACTAACTGAGGGAACATACCTAGTTACTGATGTTAGCCTAGGTTACTTATCCTTATTAACCATAGGGTACATCCCGTGACACCTATTCATTGGTTAGTGGTCTTATGTGTGGATTTTCTTTAAATCTCTACTATATCCCCTGGTTGATTGAATTTTTTGGAAACCTTATTTCTTTATGTTTATTTATTATTGTTGTTTTGTTTGATAACATGGTTCCCTCTAATTTCACCATCTATTTATATTGTGTGAGTGAGGTTTTCAATAGTATTGTGGAATCCGTTTAAAAAAAGAGTTATTTTATATGGTGTGTGTGATTTCTAAATAAATATTTTCAAGTGATAATTTTCATTTAAAAAATATTGAGGAAATTTTATTAAACCATTTTGTAGTGTTATTAGTTTTTAATATAATTAATTATGAAAATACTATTTTCTATTCCTATTTTAAACTAGTTTAAAATGGTTCTTTAATTAAAATTTAGACATGTGAAAAGGATTTTGGTGGCCTACTGAGTGTTTTAATACTCACGCATATATTAAATTTCAATACCATTCCATTATTCATCTCTTGTTCACTCATAAGGCATGTATGGAATTAGGTGTGGTTAGTGACCAATGGGTATTTGAGGATTGTATTTATCCAGTTTTATTTATCACACCAAATATATATTCCTATTACTTAACTTGGTAGGATGTCTGTCTAGGTGTGTCGTTTACTTTCTAAGGATTTCTAGCCAATTATTCCATTTAAATTATTTATTTTCTACTTTAAATTATGGTTATTAATGGAATTAATTATATATATGGAGGTTATAGTGGGACACCAAGTTGGTTGTAAGTGAGGGCATTGTAGGGTGAGCCGAGGGATTTATTTATTTTTCATCAGATATATCTATTTCATGTTTAAATTGATTAATTATCTATATCTTATTATTTCTTGTTGGCGTGGATTCATGACACGCATATGGGTCATGTCGTATTTTTAGTAGAAATATAATGATTTTTATACTATAATTTATGGAAAAGTCACCCCCAATTATTTCCTTTGATATTAATGATGTTTGTCATCAACTTGAGGGTGATCAAGGATCAGCCTTAGGTGCATCATTGGTCGGTTCGGGAATTTGATGGATGTATGTCTCGGTTTGGTTCATGAAAAATGGTATTAGATCCTGGGTTCTTTAGAGGACTTAGGTTTTAAATTTCCCTTTTTTATTTGTTAAGTAAGTGTAGTTTGTATTTAGGATATTGAAACTCAAATGGCACACATATGGGAGAGTGTCATGTGTTATCTTCTGTTTAAAGCCTTGAATTTCTAGGGGTAGTTCAAGCTGAGTCTTGGATTTTGATTTTGATTTTGATCAGTTTTATGTGGTTGATATTAAAATTATGTTTTAATTATAAATTATTTTCAAGTGATTTGGTAGTTCTCTTAAACTTGCGGTGATGGTGGAGGAGTAACAAGAGCTATATGGATAGCCCCATGGTCTGAACAATTATGTGGAGCACAAGTGGATGAATCTTGGGACTTCACAAAACCCATAAGTGGTTTTATGTTTTATTTTAGATTTTTTAAATCTATTTTAATTCTAAAATTTCTCTTAAAGTGAATTAAATCTTGTTGGAGGAGAATTAAATAAGAGTTTATTTATGTTTGATATTATTGGAGTGAATTTTATTTTTTGTTTTTGTTGTGATTTTTGAAGTTTAAATGTTTGTTTTGGGTGAAAAATTAAGTTTTCTTTCTTGCTAATAAATTTTTGGTTTCAAAGTTAGTTTTAGTGGGTTATTTTAAAATGGGGTTTCTTGTTTCTTAAATGATGTTTTAAAAATCAGTTTATTTCATTAAGGGTTTCAAAAAAATGTAAGGAAAGTGAGTTTTTATAGAAATTATTTATAATGAATCCTTTTAATTCAAAAATTATTTAAAATTTTGAAATTGTTTTTGTTTATTTTTCAAATTGAGTGTGGTTTTTTGAATAATTTATTAGAAGTAAGTGGTTTTAAAAAGGAAAATAAATTTTATAATGTGTGAATGGTGTTTATTTCTTTGGAGAGTTTATTATTTTGGATTTTTTATGTGGTCTTGGTGGGAATATTTGGTTTGATATGTTAGACATAAAATATTTTAGTTATTTAAATTTATACTGCTTAGGAATTTTTTGGGAAAATATGGATTTTTTATCTCAATGGATGATGCTTATAGTGATTCTCTCCATCATTTTGGTGTAATTTTTCTATCTTGTGTCCCTACCCAGAATTAAAATTGAGTGGTAAGGCTGAAATCCTTCATTTTTTTAGATCTAGTTCAAGGTTACTTGAATAAATATCCTCCTTATTTTGTGATGGTCTAGGTTCACCATGATTGTTTGGGAATAACCTAGTTGAGTGTAGTGGAAATCTATGGATTTTTTATTCTCAAGGTGGTTATTTGGGATGGTGTATCCCTCTTTGTTGTATTAGGAGTCAGTGATATATTTTGAGGTGTTCTGAAGAGGTTCATGTATTGGGTTAATCTTTTTTTTATTCTTATGGAATCATGGTTTTGTGTGTGCCTTGTAGATTTTAGTTTCTTCCTCTTAGAGTTGGTGTGTGTTTGTGAATTCTTGAATTGAATGTGATCTATACTTGTGACATAGATTGTGGAGATTGGTTTCTTCATGGATTGATCATAGGAAGACCTAGGAATACATTCTAGGGTAACTAGGATTAGTATCTCTTTCAATGAGAACCTAATATTTCTAGATATTTTTTGGGTATACTTCAAATGGTGCCCACGTGGTTGAGGCCCTAGTTTGACTAGGAAGATATGGTAAATCAAGTCTAGAACCCATGTCATTTTTATGAGGATTTTTTATGGTTTAAGTTTTTTTGAGATCCTTATTTTTTCCTTTTTGGATGCTTATTTTTGTCATATATTTAGGATTATTGGGTTTTTTGTGGAATTGAGGTTCTTATTGGAATTCATCCTCTAAGTGTGTTCTTTTCAAGGTCCTTTACATTTTAGTAGAATTATAAAATGGTGGGGATCCCTATGTTATTTCTCTATTTTCTCTAGGACTTGTCCTCGGAGCTGTGTTGGTTGGTTTGGGTTGTGTTGTGCTTAGAGAAGTCTCATAATTTTAGGAAATTGGTTTGGTTGTTTTGGGAATATTGGACTAATAGTTTGGCTTAGAAATCATTTTGAGTGGTTATCTTCTAGTTTGATCTGTCCTTATTTTTTTCAGTCACCTATATCATGAATTAGAGCAGAGAAGCCTCTAATGATCCAATTCATTGTACTTTTATTGAATACTTTTTGGGAGAATAAAGTGGCATTGTGGGGAGAATTGTCACACCCACATACGACTGTAGTATTTTATTTTATTTTATTTTGTAATATTTTGAGTTATTTTATGTCTTGATAAATTTTGGCCCTATAATTTTAAATTTTTTAAGGGATGCATGCTTAGCTAGCAAGGTTTGGTAAATCATGCCACAACCTTGTGTATCGGGTCTATAATGAAAAAGGGTATTTTATAATGTTCAGTACATGGTTAATCAAACCATGTTGTTTCCTAGGAGTAACCATGAAAATTATCAAGGGGGTTTCTAGAATCCCTTCTTAGTGGGAACACAGATCGTTAAACCATACAAAACCATGTATATTTCTTGATATTTTAATTTATTTTATAGATTTATGATTTTCATTTTTTAAAATTAAAATCATAGCTCTGATTTTCCTTCATCCCCACCTAATGCGATGCCCCTAGATAACCCACTTATTTCATGCATAACCTCCCCACCTCTAACCTCCTCTCCCATGGATTTTTCATGTGATTTCTATGTGGTTCATGGTCAAATATCCTAGGTAAGGCTCCTCCTCCCTTTATTCTTCTTATTTTATTGTTTTATTATCCTCCTTAATAAATGTAATTTATAAAAACCCTAGGGGTGCTAGGCTTGGAATGTTTTTTGTGGTTTGTGTGCTTAAAGGGTGTGTGATCCCATTTTTGGGTCCCCTTTAACTCGGATTCAAAGTCTTGGACTATTCATTGTTGATTCCAAGTAGGTCTGTACATGCCCAAACCTTTTAATTTTAGAACCATGAATTGATTCTGTTATTTAGTTATTTTTTAATTATTGTATGGTAGTATTAATTATATTTATGTTGTTTCTAAAGAGAAAATTGTGGTTTAACATAATTTCCATAGAAAATTATGGGTTTCCCTATTTTAAATAATGGTTTAAATTTGTTTTTATTAAACCACATACACTAATTTGTTTTATGTTTCTCGAATAGATATTTAAAATTTATATTAGAGTTATTAATTTTTTTTTGGATTTCATATTAATTTTATAAATTTTTTACTTATAATTTCAGGTTTTATTTGAAAATCCAAGTATTGATAAATTATTTTAATATTTTATTTTAATAAAAAATAAATTATAAAAGATTTTTGACCCTGTTTGGGTCATGGGATAAATACATAATGGTTTTTAAAGTTTTAAAATAGGTTTTATAGAAAGTTTATTTGATTTCCTAAATAATTTTAATGGGTGATTTCAAATCCAATAATTTAAAGGGAGTTTTGTAAATGGATTTAATTATTATAAAAGAGATTGGTATCATGAGTGGCTTTCAAAAGGATCATTTTTCACTTTCAAGTGGTTTTTAAAATTTGTGTGTGTGTATGCATAAAACCCTATTAATCCTCGTTTGGTTTAAATTGACATGGATTGTGGCTCATGGGGAATTAGTTATGTTTTGTATAATGTGAGGATGTGTGATTGGGGATATTTATCGAGAGGGAGTTGGAGGTGAGGGTGAGATTATTGCATATGCTTATTACTTGTTTTGATCATTTGTTGTCCATCAACCCTTACTTTATTCTTATCATGGTAACCTAAGTTTTAAGAAATCTTAACATAATCAGGTTGGGCTCCCTTTCAACTAGTTATACTTGTGAAGTATGTTATATTTCCATGGTCCAGTGACTTGTTACAATATATTTTTGACTAATTGAGGGAACAAACCTAGTTAGTGATGTTATTATAGGTTACTTAGCCTTGGTAACCATAGGCTAGATCACATGACACACATTCCTTGGTTAGTGGTCTAATGTAGGGAATTCTCTTTGACACTCTTCTATATCTCTTGGTTGATTGACTTGTGTGGATCCATTGTATATTTACTTTTATTTCTTATTTGTGTTTAATTTGATGACATGGTTCCCTCAGATTGTTCCCTTGTAGCGACTCGGGTTTTTGGCCCTGTCAGACTTTGGAATATTTCTACGAATAATTCCAGAGCTAGGCGCGAAGACGGCGTGCGATTCCGAGGCCCGGTGTGCCCGGAATTAATTTTATAAAAATATTAAGTTTTTTTTATACTATGCACGTGGCGGGGGTGTGATATCTCCTAAACGGTAGCTCAGAACGGGAATTTGAGGGCATGGTTGCGTCCGGAACGTGCCGTTTACCCTAGACGGGGTGTAAACTTTGCGGGCGCGGGCCTGCGGTGAGAAACGCCACCAGGGGCGTTTCCGTAAATAAGTGGCAAGTTTGTGTGCGAGCGTCGGCTCAAATAACTTCTGAACGGAGTCTCGGGTGGAAAATCTGAGACCGCCGTTGCGTTCAGAACGACGCGTTTACCCTAGGGTGACCTTACTTTTGTTCGCATCGGGCGTCGGGTCCGAGGCTGGTTTGGCGCCGGCGAGCGGCTGATATAAATATCAGCACCCCCCCCCCCCTTTTATCGTTCTTCGTCGTTCTTCATCATTCTTCACCGCCACTCCGCCAAATCGAGCAAACGGAGCGCCCACGAGCTCATAATTCGACGGCGGACGTTCCAGGAGCACGCAGCGGAAGCTCGGGAGCGCGGATCTGAGGCAGAACGTCGGCGTTTCGCCCGCGAGGTAGGCGGTTTGAGTTTTACAATCCCGAATCCCGTTTTTGTGTTGTTTTTCTTCAAATTTTCATATGGGTTGTATAGTTCGGGTCCCGAGCTTTCCAAATCTTTTTTCGGATCTGAATTTGGAGCACCGGGGTGCTCCCGGTGGCTCCCGGAAGTTTTCCGGCGAAAAAAACCGGTTTTCCGGCGAGACCCGCAGCGGCCATGGCGGAATCCGGCGAGGCTGGGCGGCGGCGCGGCGGCGGCGCGGCGGTTTCCGGCGGCGGCAGCGGCGGCGCGGCGGAATCCGGCGGCGGCACGGTGGCTTCCGGCGAGGCTGGCGGTGGTCCGGCCAGGATTTTCCGGGGGTTCTTTAAACCCCCGTAACTCGCAAACCGTAACTCCGATTTGCGAGCCGTTTGCGGCGACGCGCTCCTTGCGTCGAGACGGACCTTTTGAACTTATTTTGAGGGTTTAAAGGTTCGGGATCGTGGCCCGGGAGCAAGAAACGTCGTATAAAATAATATTATTTTATTATTTTACGACTTCGGGCCGTTGTAACTTCTACCCAGAGCGTCCGATTGACCTGCCGTCAGTGGCGTTGAGACCCTGATGGTACGACGGACTTTTTGAGATGGTTTCTGGGTGTTGGGACTGAGAACGGGGTGCGGGCCCCACGAGGCCGGGTTTTGGCGTTTGCGGAGAAACGCAGCTTTTGCACCAGGAGTCCGATTTTGGCAGATGAATAGTCGATCCTGTGTGTTTTTCCGAGAGGATCGCAATGGTGCGATCCGTTCGATGAGTTTCGGAATCCAGGCGCGGGCCCCACCCGAGCCGGCCTTCGGTGAATAGTACCTTTTTCACCGGGTGTCCGTTTTGGGCGAGCGAGTAGTCGATTCCGCTTGTTTTTCCGAGGGGATCGCCGTGGTGTGATCTTCCCGATGGGTTTCGGGATCGTTGTGTGGGCCCCGCACGAGCTAGCTACGGTGAATAGTGTCGTTTTCACCGGTGCTCCGTTTCGGGCGAGTAAACAGCCTATCCTGCGTGTTTTTCCGCGTGGAACGCGATGGTGGCCTCGATTTTGGCTTCGGAGGTGCGCAGTGTGGCTTTGGGGCGAGTCGCTCGGGTTAGCGACGTTTGGACCAGCAGTGGTTGAGGGTTCTCCCTTGGTTCGTTCCTACGAGGGTTCCTGTGGTATCACAACCTTTGTATGGGTTTGTGATCCTCTCGATGGGATGTTTAAACTGTTAGAGTTGTGGTATCCCTCCGGAGGGCCCGGAGTGGATCCTCTAGCATCTTTACCCTAGATCGGGTTCTTGGTATCGCTGTGACCACTTATTCACGGGCAGCGATCCCCTATCTAGCAGGTTAACCCCGTAGGGTTTGTGGCATCATCGGGAATATGATCCCCTACGCGGTGGGTCGTGCATAGTAGGGTTGTGGCATCGTCGGGTTTACGATCCCCTACTCAGCATGATGTATATAGTAGGGTTGCAGCATCGTTGGTTATAGGATCCCCTACTCAGCGCTTGGTGTCGGTAGGGTTGCGGTATCGTTGGTTATGCGATCCCCTACTCAGCGCGTGGTTTCGGTAGGGTTGTGGCATCGTCGGTTCGATCCCCTCCATCGCGAGTTATCCCAGATAGGGTTCCGGTATCGTAGTGACCATCTTTATATGGACGATGATCCTCTATCTGAGTGTGAAGCTTCTGTCGAGTGCAGATCGGGTTGTGGTATCCCCCAACGGATCCTGGGTGTGATCCCCCATCTGTGAGAACTAAGTATGCCAGATCGGGTCGTGGTATCCCCCAGCGGACCCTGGGAGTGATCCCCTATCTGTGAGTTACGTATACCGGAGTGGGTCTTGGTATCCCCTAGCGGACCCTAGCGGCGATCCCCTCTCCGAGGAGTTTGGTGGTTATGTTGTTTCAGCGATGTTTCCTCAGTGATGCTATCCGATGAGCGTGGTCTCTCGGGTGAGCGTCTGTGATGTTTGCGAGTATCCCGATGGAGTGTATCTCTCGGATGAGTGTCATCTGGTATGACAGTGTTCGTGGTGTACTCTCCTGGTTGTGGACAGTTGCTGGTGATGAGGTCGGTACCTCTTGTGGCTTTGTGCCGTGAGCTGTGTATATCTGGATTGTTCAAGGTGTATGTATGGGCATACACCTGAGCTGAGCTGAGCTGACTTGATGTGTTTAGCCGAGGATGGTCACGAGATGGAGTTTCTCTCTCGTCTGGGTTCCCTCTGGCTGGGTTGAGCGGACTGTTGCCTTTCAGTTGCTCCCTTGGGTTTTGGGTTTTTGGGGTGCCTACTGAGTATGTTTATACTCACCCCTGCACGGGCTTTGCCCGCACATGTTTGTGTCTTGTGCAGACCACAGGCCTTTTGACGGAGTCCCAGGAGGACCCGGAGCAGGCGGAGCTTAGTGAGCGAGTTGACCCGGGTGTTTACCGGAGCTTTGCCGAGGGAGGTTTCCGGCAGGTTATTGTGGCAGCGTTTCCCTTCTTCAGAGCAGGTTGGACGCACTTTGTAGTTTTCTTTTGGTGGGCCCTGTTTTGCCCTTGTGCTTTTACTGTTGCACTCTGGTTTGGGATAGATTGTATGCATGCATTTACTTTTCAGTTTCCTTATCTCTGCACTGTTGCATGGAGGTGTTTGTGGGTGCGTGTGTATAGGTACCTTAGGCTAATGCCTCCCATGTGTGTGATAGCCTACTCGGCCCTGGTCGCCAGCCCCTGGCCTATTGGAGGTGGGCTTGGGGAGTCGCGGCTCGAGCCCCGTTGGGTCGGGTCGTGACAGAGTGGTATCAGAGGAGGTTCCACCTTTGGGATCTCAGAGCGTAGCTGGTCTAGCTGTGAGCTTGGTTTGGGTTGCATAGCGGCAGTGTTAGGATGTTTCGAGTTCGACTTTCAGGCCAGGGACTCCAGTGTTGGTGCGGCGGCTGACGTATCCAGACACCAGGACTCTGATAACCTGCCTTTTGACTCGGGACATTCGTACACTGGTCGCGGGGACATAATGGTACATGCATCATGTAAGACTGGGTTTTGGGTTTTCCTTGTCCTTCTTGAGTCAGCTCTTCAGATATACTCTTTGACTGTGGTGTGTTTTGAATGTATTTCAGGATGCCTCCACGACGACAGCCAGTGAGGGTTCCGCAGCAGGATTTTGCTGATGACCCGCCCCGTGTAGTGGCTGTGGAGCAGGGTGCAGGTACTGAGGTTGCACCTCTAGGTGGTCTGCCAGTTGAGCCACCACCTGTCGAGCAGCTGGTTGTGCCGGCGGGGCAGGACGAGGTTGCGCGCAGGCTGAGTGCGCTGCACGAGTTCCAGAGGTAGCGACCTCTGAGGTTCCGGGGTGATCCAGACCCCCAGGCAGCTGATGACTGGCTTGAGGCAGTCACCCGAGTTTTCCGCCTAGTGAGGACACCTCCAGATCAGATGGTGGTCCTAGCGGCGAGCCTTCTGCATGGTTCTGCTGGGCGATGGTGGAGTTTGGTGACGCAGTCCCATGACTAGGAGACACTCACGTGGGCAGAGTTTGAGCAGCTCTTCAGGGAGGAGTTCTATCCAGTGACGCTGAGGTCAGTGCGGATCCAAGAGCTTCTACAGCTTCGACAGGAGAGACTGACTGTGTCGGAGTACTCAGCGAGGTTTACAGACCTGTCGCGCTACTCCCTGGATATGGTTCGAGACCCGTTCTTTAGGGCTCAGACCTTCGAGCAGGGCTTACACAGGGATATCCGAGGAGGTGTGGTTTCCTTGTGCCTGCCCACCTATGCTGGAGTGCTGGAGCGAGCGCTGGTGGTGGAGAGCTTTCTGGCCGAGCAGATCTCGCCTGTTAGTGCTGGGCACTCGAGAGCGGAGACTTCGTCGGTCGGATCGGCATCTGGTAGCCGACGTCAGACTCAGGGGTCTGGACGTGGCCGACGTTTCAGGAGGCGACCCCAGGATGGGGGATCTGAGCCTCGGAGCTCACAGGGCTCGCAGGCCAGTTTTGGTCAGCCGCAGGAGAGGCGGTGTTACGCTTGCGATGGTCGGGGACATCTTGCTAGAGATTGTCCGACCCGACGTGCTGCTGAGAGGGAGTCGGTCGATGGGCCGCCTTGGCAGAGGCAGCGTCTCGAGCAAGGAGCTCCGCATGGCGGCGGATGTGGCGTCGGAGCTGGTGCAGCGGGAGGCGGTGGTAGACAGTACCAGTTGCCACCACCCCCACCGCCAGGTGGTCCACGCCAAGCTCAGGGAGATGGTGGTCGAGGGCGAGGACAACTGCATGCCCTGGAGGCTGTTGACCCAGAGGCACCGCGGATGGATAGAGGTACGCCTTGTGTCTTTTCTACTTACTGCAGTAGTTTGTCAGACACTGTTTAGCGGTACTCTTTCCTTTTGTTGCTTGCTCGAGTTTTGTTCAGGGCGTTGGTAAGACCCTGAGTGGTTGTTGTTGGTGAGCTCGCTGGTGTGTGAGACCCAGTTGAGAGTTCATTCGCTTTCCTTGTGTTTGGAGCTTTTCGGGGACGAAAAGTTCTAAGGGGGGGAGGATGTAGAGACTCGGGTTTTTTGCCCTGTCAGACTTTGGAATATTTCTACGAATAATTCCAGAGCTAGGCGCGAAGACGGCGTGGGATTCCGAGGCCCGGTGTGCCCGAAATTAATTTTATAAAAATATTAAGTTTTTTTTATACTATGCACGTGGAGGGGGTGTGATATCTCCTAAACGGTAGTTCAGAACGGTAATCTGAGGGCACGGTTGCGTCCGGAACGTGCCGTTTACCCTAGACGGGGTGTAAACTTTGCGGGCACGGGCCTGCGGTGAGAAACGCCACCAGGGGCGTTTCCATAAATAAGTGGCAAGTTTGTGTGCGAGCGTCGGCTCAAATAACTTCTGAACGGAGTCTCGGATGGAAAATCTGAGACCGCCGTTGCGTTCAGAACGGCGCGTTTACCCTAGGGGTGACCTTACTTTTGTTCGCATCGGGCGTCGGGTCCGAGGCTGGTTTGGCGCCGGCGGGCGGCTGATATAAATATCAGCGCCCCCCCCCCCCCCTTTTATTGTTCTTCGCCGTTCTTCGTCGTTCTTCGCCGCCACTCCGCCAAATCGAGCAAACGGAGCGCCCACGAGCTCAGAATTCGACGGCGGACGTTCCAGGAGCACGCAGCGGAAGCTCGGGAGCGCGGATCTGAGGCAGAACGTCGGCGTTTCTCCCGCGAGGTAGGCGGTTTGAGTTTTACAATCCCGAATCCCGTTTTTGTGTTGTTTTTCTTCAAATTTTCATATGGGTTGTATAGTTCGGGTCCCGAGCTTTCCAAATCTTTTTTCGGATCTGAATTTGGAGCATCGGGGTGCTCCCGGTGGCTCCCGGAAGTTTTCCGGCGAAAAAAACCGGTTTTCCGGCGAGACCCGCGGCGGCCATGGCGGAATCCGGCGAGGCAGGGCGGCGGCGCGGCGGCGGTTTCCAGCGATGGCGGCGGCGGCGCGGCGGAATCCGGCGGCGGCACGGTGGTTTCCGGCGAGGCTGGCGGTGGTCCGACCAGGATTTTCCGGGGGTTCTTTAAACCCCCGTAACTCGCAAACCGTAACTCCGATTTGCGAGCCGTTTGCGGCGACGCGCTCCTTGCGTCGAGACGGACCTTTTGAACTTACTTTGAGGGTTTAAAGGTTCGGGATCGTGGCCCGGGAGCTAGAAACGTCGTATAAAATACTATTATTTTATTATTTTACGACTTCGGGCCGTTGTAACTTCTACCCAGAGCGTCCGATTGACGTGCCGTCAGTGGCGTTGAGACCCTGATGGTACGACAGACTTTTTGAGATGGTTTCTGGGTGTTGGGACTGAGAACGGGGTGCGGGCCCCACGAGGCCGGGTTTTGGCGTTTGCAGAGAAACGCATCTTTTGCACCAGGAGTCCGATTTTGGCGGATGAATAGTCGATCCTGTGTGTTTTTCCGAGAGGATCGCAATGGTGCGATCCGTTCGATGAGTTTCGGAATCCAGGCGTGGGCCCCACCCGAGCCGGCCTTCGGTGAATAGTACCTTTTTCACCGGGTGTCCGTTTTGGGCGAGCGAGTAGTCGATTCCGCTTGTTTTTCCGAGGGGATCGCCGTGGTGTGATCTGCCCGATGGGTTTCGGGATCGTTGTGTGGGCCCCGCACGAGCTAGCTACGGTGAATAGTGTCGTTTTCACCGGTGCTCTGTTTCGGGCGAGTAAACAGCCTATCCTGCGTGTTTTTCCGCGTGGAACGCGATGATGGCCTCGGTTTTGGCTTCGGAGGTGCGCAGTGTGGCTTTGGGGCGAGTCGCTCGGGTTAGCGACGTTTGGACCAGCAGTGGTTGAGGGTTCTCCCTTGGTTCGTTCCTACGAGGGTTCCTGTGGTATCACAGCCTTCGTATGGGTTTGTGATCCTCTCGATGGGATGTTTAAACTGTTAGAGTTGTGGTATCCCTCCGGAGGGCCCGGAGTGGATCCTCTAGCATCTTTACCCTAGATCGGGTTCTTGGTATCGTTGTGACCACTTATTCACGGGCAGCGATCCCCTATCTAGCAGGTTAACCCCGTAGGGTTTGTGGCATCATCGGGAATATGATCCCCTATGCGGTGGGTCGTGCATAGTAGGGTTGTGGCATCGTCGGGTTTACGATCCCCTACTCAGCATGATGTATATAGTAGGGTTGCGGCATCGTTGGTTATACGATCCCCTACTCAGCGCTTGGTGTCGGTAGGGTTGTGGTATCGTTGGTTATGCGATCCCCTACTCAGCGCGTGGTTTCGGTAGGGTTGTGGCATTGTCGGTTCGATCCCCTCCATCGCGAGTTATCCCGGATAGGGTTCCGGTATCGTCGTGACCATCTTTATATGGACGATGATCCTCTATCTGAGTGTGAAGCTTCTGTCGAGTACAGATCAGGTTGTGGTATCCTCCAACGGATCCTGGGTGTGATCCCCCATCTGTGAGAACTACGTATGCCAGATCGGGTCGTGGTATCCCCCAGCGGACCCTGGGAGTGATCCCCTATCTGTGAGTTACGTATACCGGAGTGGGTCTTGGTATCCCCTAGCGGACCCTAGCGGCGATCCCCTCTCTGAGGAGTTTGGTGGTTATGTTGTTTCAACGATGTTTCCTCAGTGATGCTATCCGATGAGCGTGGTCTCTCGGGTGAGCGTCTGTGATGTTTGCGAGTATCCCGATGGAGTGTATCTCTCGGATGAGTGTCATCTGGTATGACAGTGTTCGTGGTGTACTCTCCTGGTTGTGGACAGTTGCTGGTGATGAGGTCGGTACCTCTTGTGGCTTTGTGGCGTGAGCTGTGTATATTTGGATTGTTCAAGGTGTATGTATGGGCATACACCTGAGCTGAGCTGAGCTGACTTGATGTGTTTAGCCGAGGATGGTCACGAGATGGAGTTTCTCTCTCGTCTGGGTTCCCTCTGGCTGGGTTGAGCGGACTGTTGCCTTTCAGTTGCTCCCTTGGGTTTTGGTTTTTTGGGGTGCCTACTGAGTATGTTTATACTCACCCCTGCACGGGCTTTTCCCGCACATGTTTGTGTCTTGTGCAGACCACAGGCCTTTTGACGGAGTCCCAGGAGGACCCGGAGCAGGCGGAGCTTAGTGAGCGAGTTGACCTAGGTGTTTACCGGAGCTGTGCCGAGGGAGGTTTCCGGCAGGTGATTGTGGCAGCATTTCCCTTCTTCAGAGCAGGTTGGACGCGCTTTGTAGTTTTCTTTTGGTGGGCCCTGTTTTGCCCTTGTACTTTTGATGTTGCACTCTGGTTTGGGATAGATTGTATGCATGCATTTACTTTTCAGCTTCCTTATCTCTGCACTGTTTCATGGAGGTGTTTGTGGGTGCGTGTGTACAGGTACCTTAGGCTAATGCCTCCCATGTGTGTGATAGCCTACTCGGCGCTGGTCGCCAGCCCCTGGCCTATTGGAGGCGGGCTTGGGGAGTCGCGGCTCGATCCCCGTTGGGTCGGGTCGTGACATCCCTTTACTTATTTTGTGTGAGTGGCGTTTATATAGAATTATGGAATCAGATTTAAAATGGGTTATTTTACTTAGCGTGTATGATTTATAAATAAATTTCTTCAAGTGATTATTTTAATTTAATAAAATAAGTAGAAAATTTTATAAAACCATTTTGAGGGGTTATTGGTTTTTAATATAATTATGTATTAAAAATATTTTATTTATTCATATTTAAAACTAGATTAAATATGGTATTTAATTAAAATTAAGCATGTTTAAAGGAGTTTGGTGGCCTACTAATCATTTTTATGAACACGCCTATATTAAATTTCAGTTTCAGACATTTTTTTAGATCTTGTTCACTCAAGGGTAATTTTCAATGTTCAGTCTAGTTAGTGACCAATGGGTATTTAAGGTTAGTATTTATTTAATTTTACTTATCGCATCAGCTAGTTGTTCCTATTACTTGATTTGGTAGGATGTTTGGCCAATCATGTCATTTACTTTTATAGGATTTCTAGCCTTTTATTCCCTTTAAATGAGTTTTTACTACTTTCAGTTATGGTTATTGGTGAATTTAATTATATATATGGAGGTTTTAGTGAGACTCATCGTTGGTTGTAGGTTAGGGTGTTAAAGGGTGAGCTAAGGTATTTGATTATTTTTCTTATGTTATTTCTACTACTTGTTTTAATTTTAAAATTATTTATATCTACTTATTTATTTTTGGCATAGTTGTGAAAATTATATATGGGTCATTCCAGATTTATAGTAGAAATATAATACTTATTATACTCATATTTATAGAGAAAATTATCCCCAGTGATTTACTTTGATTGCAATGATGATTTCCATTACCTCAATGGGATCAAGGATGCCCTTGAGTATGTCACAGGCTGGCTAGAATGTCTGATAGATGGATGACTTGATCTAGTTAATGATAGGATGAATGGTACCCCACCCTCAAATTATATTAGTATGAGGGGGAATAGAGAACCACCCTACTCTATCTCACCACAACAATATAAGGAGGGAATGGTGCCCCACCCTAATCTTGTTCACTATAACAATATGTGGGGGGAATAGTTCCCCACTGTGATCCAAATCACCATAAGAATATCATGGAGGAATGCCACACATAATTTATAAGTTGAACTCTTGAGTACACAACTTACCCTAATTACTACATTCATACAAAAATATCTTTATACTAGCCTCCATGCACTAACACTCCCTAGGTTCAACATGAGACTAAGGAACCAACCATAATCCCCTAGGTTACACCAACATCCATACACCCTACATGGGATCCTCTCATACATCCCCATCTCTGGGACCCAAAACCATCTCTTAGAGGATGTAGAATCCCTTGGCATCCCCATGATCACATCATAGCCTCATTTTACTTAAAATAACTACAATATATTTTACCCCTCTCTCTCACACACTATGTTTCCATGATAAAAAACATATATCTTTATTTATAACAATTTCATTTAAGTTATATCAGTTTCTATTTAATAGACTTTGAAGAATAACTGATAAATGTTTTTAAATATTTGAAGAACTCTTAAGGATATCTTAAAGTCACTTCTCTATTCATAATAGATGTATTGAATCCTTGAAATCAAGATAGAAGAACATTATAAGTCCATGGAAGGAAGTGTTCATGCCACTTTTTTAAGAGGGATACAACAAAAAGCATCAGATAGCCAGTGGTATGGATTATAGTAGCTACATCCTATAGGAGTCCATTGGCTACCTAGTGGAGATGCACTGGCTAGCTAGTGAGAGGTTTGAAGAAGCAGTTGTATCTAGGTGGTCCATTAGCTACCTAGTAGAGCATATTGGGTATCTGATGGAATTGAGGCAACCCTTTTAGGAATGCATTTAATGCGGTCAAAGATTTGATAAAGATAGTTTTATCAGTGCTTAATGGACATGAATAGCTATATAAGGTTCATATTTCTTTTGAGTATTTTCAATAAAGTCCTTGGGTGCTTGGACATCTACAATGAGAGTGTGTAATAACTCCTTGATCAAATCCATATTAGATCTCTAGAATTATTCAATTCCTCCTCTCAAAGAACCGTTATTCATTTCCAAATATCAAAGTCTCTTCTCTTTGTCTCTATCTCTATCTCTATCAATTGTATCATTATTTCTAGAGAGATAAGATACCGGCTTGTAAAGTATTTTCACTAAGAAAATATCTATTTTCTCACCTCATCTTCTCAAATGTTATCACAACCAAAAGTGAGGGATGGGTGCTCACAACTGGTAAATTGAGGGATCGTCTTCATTGGGTTTCTTGTCACAACCATGAAAAGGTAAGTTATATTGGTTCTTATGTTTCCATTAAAACCAAGGGAATTTGGTTATTGTGTTTCCATTAAAACTAATGGAATTTGGTTTCTTATTATATACATTAAAAAGAAATGGAAGGCCTAATAAGACATATCTCTTGAATTGATGGGTGGAGATGTAGGGGTACCTTGTGTACTATTTCCAAACCCCTTATAATTTTTTTGTATTATATTTACTTTTACATATTTCATCATCATATATTGATATATGTAGAGTTCATAAATTCAATACTTCCTCTTTCTTTTGTTCTTACTCACTTAATAAAATTTTAAATTGTCTTTAATATGGATTTAATTTATCAATTTATTATTTTTCATATCAAAATCCTTTTATTAAGAATTTTCTATTTTCATTTATCATTTAATTTTTTAAAATTCAATTAACGCCCCCCCCCATCTTTCCATTTATTAATCTAACCAACGCAATATTGGCTTGATGCTAAAGTTATGGCATAAATCCCATCTCACCTTCAGGTCAACTAGGTCATCTACTCATACCCAAAATTTTAATTACCCTACTCAGGGTCTACCCACATGGGTAATCATGTTCCATGAGGGAGAAATTCTCTCCCCACTTGTTAGTCAAATATCCCAAAGGCTATAAGGCGTATCATAGATCTCATGTAGTATAACCTTAGGCCATCCACTTTAATCTATTTCTCACCCTTTCATACAGAGGATCAAAGGTGTTAAACTCAAGGTCTATTGAATTTCAATCATACCCCTCTGGGGTCCATGTTTTTAATCACATGTATTTATAACAAGGTCCATGGCCAATGGCGATGAGGATATCACACTAGTGTTCAAGGTTCCATCATGTCCCTTGGCACTTCCATTTTATTTATAGGAAATTTTTAGTACAAATCCTTTATAATTTAATTTCAGTCATATAAATGTGCCAAGACAACATATCATATAACACATAAGACAAGGAATAACCTTGGGAAGACGTTCAGGGACCACCTGCCTCATTCAAAGTTATAACCTTTAAGAAATATTAGCCAACCTCGCATAAAATCATCCAAGATTATATCAACACCCAACCCCTATCTTAATACATAACATACAAAATAATTTATTATAGTGATTTATACTTATTATTCAATCTAATTAAATGTGGAATAATCATTGAGAAACTCATCAGGTATCCTAATGGTAGAAAAACCACAAGTAATGGGGTGAAATCCACTCTTGACTTTCACTCAGACCTAATCCACATAAACACCTATATTTACTCACTTGAATCTATGGCTAATAAAACAAAATTTCACTAAAAACCTAAAAAAATCAGTGAAATTATATACATTTAGTAAATTGGTAAAATATTATGTGTGACCATCATCTTGGGATATCCTTTATCCATTGCACACAAAAGCTCCATCTTTATAGGATGATTTATACCATGATCTGGTGAAATAATCATTGAAAACCTAATTAAGGACACTAAAGCCAGTGGATAAAAAATGAAAAGAAGAATTTATAGAAGTATAGAAATAGCATACCTTGAATCCAAAATATATTCACTCAAAAACCATCCCTCAATGAGGGGTATCAAAGAGAGGAATAGAGGGGGGGGGGATCTGGTCGATAATGGTGCTCCCCACATGGCTACTTGACCTAAAATTGAAGGGGGTTCAACCTAAAAATTAAACGCCTAACCCTATTTTTAAAAATGGTAAAAACATAATGACATGACCCATAGGGATCACATCATGATTTCCTCTACTAGCTACTAGTCATGGCATGGACCCTTAAGTCACAACATTATGAACCTCCCATGAACAAAATACAAATACCACACAACCTTCCCCCATGGTGTGAAACCTTTGGTCACAATGTGACACCCTACCTCCAAGAATAACTAAAATCCTATAGAAATGGCCACCATGGTGTTTCTCCTCTCTTTATGATGTAGCATTTTCCTTCCCAGCCACAACACCTCCTTGCATAAATCTATCAAAACATGACCAACCTTTCTTCTATGAAAATTAAAAATGAAAAATGTAATGTTTTCCAATATATTATGTAAGGTTACTCATCAAAATTTGTCACCCTTGAACATGAAGTGATACACATACGTAATATATTTACCTTAATGAAAACCCCATAATAAAATCACTTGGAAATGAGACCCTCAACCATATAGTGACACCAAAACATTTGGTTTTTTCTTTATCAAAATCCCACAAAATCTATCACATTGTGACACTCACTGGTCACAGCATGACCCTTTTTAGTCCACATCTATGAACCCATCCGATCAATATCATGATGTGACCCCTCTAGGTCACAATGTTATATATCTCTCTCGATAAAGGCTCAAGCCTCCACTAAACCCTCATTATGGTGTAACATAATAAATCAAAGTGTAATAATCCACCTACAGTATAATTTCAGTATAGGGTTTCCCCAACCCTACTCTGACATCCATTAGAGCACAAAAAACACTTAACATCCCTCTAAAAACATCCAAAAACGTCTCATCAAGATGTATTAGCCCTTGGAATCTTGATCTTAATACTGATTCTGAAAACTTTCCTTATTCTGGTTCCAAAAACAAAAATTCTCCCTTATTTTCAGAAACTATAATGAAACATGTCATTATAATAGTGTCATAAGATTTAGAAAGATATAAAACCTCTATTAAACTCATAAGTTTCCTCAAACCCAACATCCTTCTCAATTTATAAATGCCACGAACCTACCAATTGAATCCCTTGTGACCAGTAGTAAACCAATTGAGACACCCCAAGCTCACATCCAATAGGTTAGGATCTAGTAACAAGCACTGAGTAGACAATGCTGAAATGGGAGGCCATGGCCTGAGTACAAACACATGCATCTAGCTCCATCCAACATTGTTGATATATAAACTAAAACTAAACATCTAGATTATAACCATACATGCAACAACCTCTAGGAACACATTATATTACAATGGTATAAAGGGTAAAAATACACTCCCAATTATAAATATAGTGGAAACACCAAACTGACAACAAGAAAAGGGGAAATACTAGAAAGACCCCATCTCACAATCCCCAGGGATAAGCACCATGCATGGCCATCACCAAGATCCACTAAGCTTCCTTGAAACTAGGTCCACCAATCACCACTGATCTAACTTTCATTTATATAATACACAATATGTTAGGGAAAATCCCACTTGGGGTGAGTATATACATACCAAGTAGGTGCCTTGAAATCACTAAACAAAACGTATCAAGGAGAGGGAAGTTAGATCTCAACACCATAAAGGAATGTCAATAACTACATGAAAAAAATCATAATAACCCATATATGCTCAATATAAACCCAAGAGAGAGAGAATGGGGATCTCCATCTCTATAGCTCAACTAAGAATGATGATCTTTCCTGTAGCTCTAAAGGCCCATTTTTTATTCCCAACACCACACAAAACCTCTGTAAGATCCGTGTGGAGGTCACACACCTTGTCACTAATCTCAACATGTAACACCCTAAGATTTCATAGTAAGTTATATCATTAAATTAATTCAATAGCTTATATTGCAAGCAAAACTGACTTCGATTACATTATATGGAAGATTGAGTTTCTACGAAACAACACTTTAATTAGTCAAATGATATATTTATAACATAACAATTAAATATATTAATATGAATACTAAAAAAATTAAATGTAATTTATAATTATATCACATAAATAAACCTTATTTATAAGAAAATGTATAGGTTTCATTAAAATATAAGTACTATTTTGATAAAAGAACTACTTCTTATGTCCTTTTGTGAACAATAATAAAATTAATTTCAGACACTATTATAAATTCAATTTTGTGAAATTGGATTAATTTTTGAATTCAGAATTCCAATATTATATTAGGGTGAAATTTTGGTAATTTTATGAGAAGTTTCATTTTTTTAATGAATAGTGAAAAATATTACGTTTTAATTCAAAACTGCCTTTTCACCTAATTTATTTATATTATTATATTATCCTATTAATTGGTTTTAGAGTATATGTAGATTTTATTTTTGTCATTTTATATGATTTTAGTCGTTGGAAATAATTTCACATTTAAATTGGATATAAACACATGTTAATCTTTTCATAGTTTTTACTTCTTAAAAACCCGCTTACTAGTTCTCACAACATGAATTAATTTTAAATTAATTAATGAAACTTACATGTCTTGAATTTGGTAAAATAAAAATCATTTTTTAATTTGAAATATCAAAATTATATTAGGGTGAATTTTTGGTATTTTTTTGAAAACTTTCAATTTTTGATGAATAGTGAAAAACACTGCGTTATTGTTTAAAATCAGATTTTATTTAAATAATTATTATTTTTATTGAAATTTGTTTTAAAGTAAAAATAAATACATAATAACTATATTAGTTTAGTGTAATTCATTAGAGTCATTTTATAATAATATTATATGTATAAAATTTTATTGAACTCTTTAACGTCTTTTATTCACCTTCTAGGCACAATTGCAAATTTGCATTAAATGTAATTTTACCTCTTTTGTGAATTGAATTTCAAAAATCCAAGATACATGGTTGATATCAGTAAATAAAATTTGGTACAATTGGATGAAAATAATTTTTGGTGAATAGTAACATTTGAATTTTATTTACCACGGTTAAAAGTAAATAGGGTAATTAAAGGTAAAATTATATTATAATTACCCTAACACATGTAATAATTCTATTTTATAAGTTTTCTTGACCAAAATCAACCTTAGGAATAAATTATGATCTGATTTGATCCACTTGGATTAGATTATGACATTTATTATTATTTTATTTAAAGAATAGTTAAAAGTGTAAAATTCAGAGTTTAATCACTAAACCATTTTTAATATATGGTTATACATAAGATAAATTTGACTAAAAATATTAATTAGAAAGATAAAAATATTTTATACATCATGGTATTTTATTTATAAATTTTATACATTAAATAATTAAATTTATTTACAATACAATGATGATATAGTAATTACCTTATTAATGAAAGATTAAAATAATTGATATTATAAATATCAAAATAAATGTAAATTGAAACTTTTAATGCATTAAAATAATTTATAGCTTAATATGACATGTTAGGGTTTATTTAATGTATTTTTTTCTAATTAGTAAAGTATTTTTGACTTCCACAAAAACCAAATACTAAATAGTGTCAAAATTGATATAAATGTGTTTTTAAAACAAATACTATATTATTAAATGATATAATATTACTAAAAATATAATATTCAGCCAAAGGACATATATAATTATATATATGTCATTAATTAACCACTTGAGGTTCTATTTTCATTTTATATTATGTTTATTAACCATTAAATATAAAAATACAAGAAGACATGATAAAAGTTAAACTGTTTAACTAAGAATTAAATCTAAAAGATAAGGTTAATATGGTGACCTAAACTTGTCTAAAACCTATTTTTTGAGAATATATCGACCCATACCTACCCCATACTAGATATAAATCCATTTTCATCCATTATAAACCGAAAAATATTTTATAATAAAATAATATTTCAAGATTTTCCTAAAATGACCCTCACCTCTCTTATAAAAGGGAACTTCCCCTTATCTTAATTTCACACCTCTGAAGGAATTTGGTCAGTCAAAACCTGATCAAATATCCTCCCAACTACCCTCACTTAAACCTATAGGCCTTAATTTTATCATAAAGCTAACCTAAGGATCCCTTTTGATCAAATCAAAAGGAAGCACCCGAAGAAGATGAAATAATTTCATCCCCTCTTTCAAAGTTCATTTCTTCTTCCACTTCCTCTTTCTTTGTTGTTTCCATACCAAAATAATAAATCTAGTTCCTTATAAATACTTTGATTTTATTATAAATATGGTACAACCATATTCATTATTCTATCCATCCTATGAATGACAAAGTCACCATACGTGCATACATACGACTTACTCTCTCCACGTCGTGGTGTAGTTTGTTATTCAACACTTCATTATTTGGATAGGTATAATAATGAGTATAAATGATGTAAATAATAAATATAACATGTTAATTATTCTATATATATGATATACCATCCAATTATATACTATTCCATCGTCATTATAATGATATTGTCGCTCGTGTGTACGTACGGATTGCCGTCTCCATGAACGCGATGAGATTCACTCCCCATCATAACCATTCAAGAATAATTTTCATTTTATGATTACAAATAATTTTTTAAGAAATTAATATCATTCTGGATATGAATAAAATATATCCTATACATAACAAACATGACTTACATAACAAAACATATAAAGGAAAATGAATCAATTAACACCCGAAACAATGATAATACTAAAATATTATTAATAAAGCAATATTAGAAGATAATATATGATATCATATTTAGTTATGTGGTTATTTTATAATTTAATAACAATTATTTAACTATTATAAATGATGTTAATGTACCCTCAACTAAGGAAAAGTAAAAGATAATGGGTTTTCATCTCACTTTTTATTCTCGCGAGATTCATGCTATATTTGCCACAATTTACTTTTGTGTGGTGTATATACTACCCATGATTGTATTATTTGTGTGATAAACTTTAATTTATGGGTATTTACATCATCATTGTATGATTTTTATTTCATAGGGTGTATGTTTCATAAGTTACCAAACTGGTAAGGGAATTTCTAATTTGAATTTCCACTCATTGGGTTTTACGCACACTTCATTGATTATTTTACTCCAAGATTATGTAAAAAATTACTATTTATTTATTTATATAGTAATTTCCACTCCCATTTGTGTGGTTATACTTTTTATACACATTATTACTCCATTTATAAATTCTCAAGTCATCGATATTAACTTGATAAGAGTAATCTTAACTCAATTTCCATTCATTGAGTTAAACATCAAAGTCATTGGTGTTGTTTTTACAAGAATATGTGTGAATTTCCTCTAATTGATTTACACTATTTATCCAATCATATTGAGTGTATTTATATTTTTCACACATAATTATTTCATTTATTTATCCTTAACCTAAGGATACAGTCTTTGTAAGGGATTTCATCTCAATTTATATTCCATTGCGACTTCATTGTTGTTATGCACCAATTCACATTTATATGGTGCATATACTATACTTTGACATAGTATATCATGAATCCATTATTTCTCATGATATTATAAATTTTTTATTACCTTAATTATTTTTATTCAAGTGTCTCCCTTTTGGTTAGGAACTCTAACTAAATTTTCATTTTAAATGTTTTAAAGATTTATTCTTCTAAATCATTCTAATTAATTTACATGTTTTAAAAATAGTTTTAAGGATTTATTTATATGGACATGAATTTTTTAAAATTAAAATTTATTTCAAAAGTTTCAAAGTGGTATGGGACACTTTGATTCAAAAATTTATTTAAATGAATCCTTTGATAAATAGTGTTACTTTTAAATGTTTTCAAAAAAGGGGATATTTCTCTCAATTAGTTTCAGAAATTATTTTCTTCTATGTCAATATCCTTAATTTTATTTTATTCTTGATTGAGTTTTATTTATTATAATATAATCTTCCTTATTGTATTGAACGAGTTATGTTTGACTATGGATGTGCTATTTTTATACCATTCATGGTTTGTGGTGAAAGTATTAATATTTCGTATACTAGTTTTAATATGAATGTTTAGATTATGTTCCACACTTTTCATATGAGGAATGCATTGGACTTAGTAAGTGACAGGTGGAGACGTCTATAGCTCCTAGATGAATCGGTAGGTCTCATGAGACAAACTAGTGTCTTGGAACAAGGCCTTGACTAAATTATTATTTTTAGTCTTGTCACTAGGCCTTGACTATGTGGTTATGATGTTTGGAATTATGAATTTCATCATTATGAAATTATCTATTGATATTACATGTGATTATTCGAATAGTTTAATATCCATGTGAATAAATAAATGGAATTATTTTGATTTATCTTTACCATATTATTCTGAATATTACGTTTAAAAGTCTTTTATTTTAGTCTTATACACTACCTTAAATGTTTATGTTTATTTATGATAGTTTCTGTAATATTGTTATCCTTAATGAGCATCTGAAATCACCGCATTCTTATCTTTTCTTTTTCCTAGGATGTGAAGAAGTATATTATGTTTTACCAATATGGATAGGCTAATGGATATGAGTGTGTTCAAAGGGGAAACAATGTTTTTTTATTTCATGATGTAATGTAAAAGTTATATATGTATCTATAACTTCCAAGGCCACTAAACTAATCAGTCTTCTGAGACTTGAACTCTTGTGATCATGAAAATGTTATGTAATAATGCATCAACTCTGGGTAACTAGGGTCTGGGCGTTACAGTTAGTATCAGATAAAGTTTTTTACAAACCTTGGAAACTAGATTTAGATAAACTCTGATTAGATAACATTACCCTAATATAGACTTTGAGGATTATTATAGGAGAACATCCAATAAATTTGGTACTGAAAATATTATGTGGGTTTTCCAAGAAAATGCATCCTTTTCTGGAAACAAACAGTTATAGGTGGCTCTGTAACAAATGTACCAAGGAGTGAAAACTCCAACAAGGAGTTTCAGGCTTAACCTGGGGTATCCAGGTACACGACAATAGGCCTTGATTCACTCTTGGTATTGAAAATCCCAGGGGATATGCTTAAGGTAATTCACATTTTCTTTACAAAACGATTTGAAGTATTTTAATATAAGATGAGTATAAATAACCTTGGTTAATCCTAAGGTGTTTTAGGTTGAAAATAAGGTGTCATCATATTCTCTAAATGATTTTATGACTATTGTTACTCACACTCTTCTTTCTGGTTTTAGTCAATGGCTGGATTACAAGGAAGTCATAGTAACATTGAACATGATGTACAAGGTGGGCACGGTGGTGGAAATGAGAAACAAAATGGAATGTTGGTAGGAATAAAATATATCATGTTCATTCCGAATCAATTTTACAAAAATATGATCAACAATATATACATTAACTCACTCTCAGACTCAATAAATAAGAGAAAGGTAGAATATCATAAGAGCTCCAGCAGTGGAGACCATAGAGAAAAGAAAGCTCATTTTCCATCATGCAATAAATGTGGAAGGAGACACCCCAGAAAATGTCTCAATGGAACAAATAAATTCTTTATCTGTGGGAAATAAAAACATAAAGTATATAATTGTCGAGGAAAAATGAAGAGTGATATGGAAGAAAATAAAAATGATCCTAATAATCCATTTAAAATCATTTTCCATAAATTTAGTGGACCTAGGCATTACCCGAGTCAATGTCCTATTCTATAGGATAACCTCTAAGTCAAGGAAGAACCTATGTGGAAATAAATGGATGGTGAAATTTTTAAAAGTACTAATTTTATTTGTTTATGGGATTACATTGGAATAATTTTCTCTTATATGTGTAACCCTGCATTTTTTTATGTGAAAATTCTATTTGAGGAATAATTATCTTTTCTTTTGTGGATATAGTTATAAATAACTGTTTGGGTTTATATGATCCTTGAATTTGAGTCAATTATAGGTTATTAATTTTTGGGAAGAAAATACAAGGTATGAGATGACATTTGTGGTTAAAATATGTTATGGTTATTTTTGAGGAATTTATCTCATTTTTTGAAATTTTATAAAATTATATAGTTTTTTAAAAAGAACAACACATAGACCATGTGACAACCTTTCATGTCGGAAAAAGCTACAGGAATCGAACTCACAAACAAAGGGCAAGTGGGATTTATCACCTACCACTGGACTATGTGATGTCCCTGGTTAGTATGACTAATTCTTTTTAGTTAAATAATTTTATGGATCAAGAATATGTTGATTTTGGGAACTTATGATTTATCCTTAGTATAATAAAATTATTTGGTGAATAAGTGAAAATGTTATTTTGGAAGATGTTCTCTCTTTTGGGAAAACTATATGTCTAAGTAAAATAGAATACTATGAGATTTCATTTGAGGAGTAATGGTGGATTTTTTATTATGGAAGAATGTATGTTTTTATTGTGGGGTTATAGCGATTTGGGTTATTTATGGAAATAATTAACCTATCATATAGAATATGTGATTAGGTTAATTACTTTTAAGTATGTGACTTTAAGAGTAGTCCATGTTATTTGGAGATAAATGTTAAGATTAATCATGGAAGACTACGTGATCAAATCCTTCTGAATTTTGGGTTTCAAACTTAGTTTGGATTATTTTTAAGAATTTAAGAACAATTGTTTTTTTAACAGTGTTTGTTGAACTTTGAGTATTGTTTGTTCAATTTTGGAGATTAAGAGTACTATTTCTTTCTATAAAGGATTATCCCTTTTTTGGGATCATCTAATCTTTTACTAACCATTTTGGTTTTTGTTAATGCATAAAGACAAGGGAAATATGTAGTTCATCTTTTGTGAATTATGTGATTCTCTAGAAGTTGATTCTAGTGCTTCAGGTGTGACCAAGTCATCTTTAATACTCATCGTTTGGAGAAAAGATGAGTTTTTGGTAGAAATTTATTAAAGGATGAAACTCTACTTGAAAACTAAGTATATCTCCTTATGTTCTTAGTAAATCTCATAAATAAATTATAAAACATTATTAAAAATAATTTAAAACAAAAACTTTGTCTATTTACTCTTCCTACTGGGTAATCAAAGACTATTTAACCAATTACAAGTTTATGGTTTTCTGGTATTTGACTTTCTCCTGATCATGTTTTCTATCACTCTCCATCAGAACTTGATGGTTTGTTTTCTCTTCCATATCCATGTTTTATTATATGGAACCCTAGTATGGGTTATCTAGGGTGACCTTTGTACTTCTCTTTCTTTCCTTTAAAGTGATAATTTTATTGACTCTTTTTCTGATATGGTATTTCAACAAAGATGTTCTGAAATGTCAAAACCCAAGCTTTAGTTTCCAAGTTTAAATTTCAAGGACGAAATTATTTGAAGGAGGGAAGAATTTAACACCCCAAGATTTCATAGCAAGTTATATCATTAAATTAATTCAATAGCTTATATTGCACGCAACATTGACTCGGCTTACATTATATGGAAGATTGAGTTTCTATGAAACAAAACTTTAATTAGTCAAATGATATATTTATAACATAAAAATTAAATGTAGTAATACTAATAGTAACCAAAAAATTTTAAATGTCATTTATAATTATATCACATAAATAAACCATATTTATGAGGAAATGTATAAGTTTCATTAAAATATAAGTACTATTTTGATAAAGGAACTACTCCTTATATCCTTTTATGAAAAATAATAAAATTAATTTTAGAAACTATTATAAATTCAATTTGGTGAAATTGACATAATTTTTGAATTCAAAATACCAATATTAGATCAGGGTGAAAGTTTGGTAATTTTAGGAGAGGTTTTATTTTTTTAATGAATAGTGAAAATATTGCATTTTAATTAAAAACTGCCTTTTCACCCAATTTATTTATATTGTTAGATTATCCTATTAATTTGTTTTATATTATATATATATTATATTTTTATCATTTTATATAATTTTGTTCATTGAAATAATTTTACATTTAAATTGGATATCAACACATGTCAATCTTTTGACAGTTTTTACTTCTTAAAAACATGCTTTCTGGTTTTCATAATGGGAATTAATTTTAAATTAATTAATGCAACTTACATATCTTGAATTTTGTAAAATATACATTATTTTTTAATTATAAATATCAAAATTATCTTAGGGTGAATTTTTTTTATTTTTTTGAAAATATTCAATTTTTTATAAATAGAGAAAAACACTATGTTATTGTTTAAAACTGACTTTTATTTAAATAATTATTATTTTTATTTAAATTTATTTTAAAGTAAAAATATATACATAATAACTATATTAGTTAAATTTAATTCATTGGAGTCATTTTATAATAATATTATATGTATAAAATTTTATTGAACTTTTTAACGTCTCTTACTTACCTTCTAGGCACATTTGCAAATTTGCATAAAACGTAATTTTACTACTTCTGTGAATTGAATTTCAAAAAACTGAGAGACATTATTAAAATCAGTAAGTAAAATTTTGTTCAATAGGATGAAAATATTTTTTGTTGAATAGTCACTTTTGAATTTTATTTACCACGGTTAAAAATAAATAGGGTAATTAAAAGTGAAAATTATATTATAATTACCCAAACACATATCCTAATTCTATTGGATAATTTTTTTTAGACCCAAATAAACCTTAGGAATAAATTATTATCCTCTTTTATCTACTTGTATTAGATTAGGACATTTATTGTTATTTTATTTTAAAAAGAGTTAAAAGTGTAAAATTCAATGTTTAATAACTAAATGATTTTTAATATATAGTTATACATAAGTTAAATTTTACTATAAATATTAATTATAAATATAAAATTATTTCCTACATCATGGTATTTTATTTATAATTTTTAGACATTAAATAATTGAATTTATTTAGGACACAATGATGATACACTAATTATCTTATTAATAAAAGATTAAAATAATTGATATTATAAATATCAAAATAAATTTAAATTGATACTTTTTATGTATTAAACTAATTTTATAGTTTAATATAACATGTTAGGGTTGATTAAATGTATTTTTCTCAAAGTAATAAAGTTGTTTTTACTTTCACAAAAACCAAATACTAAATAGTGTCAAAATTGGCATAAATGAGTTTTTAAAACAGATACTATATTAATTAATGATATAACATTACTAAAAATATACGGTTTTTCCAAAGGACATATATAATTATATATATGTCATTAATGAGACACTTGAGGTTATCTTGTCATTATATAGTAATTTTATTAACCATGTAATATAAAAATACAAGAAGACATGGTAAAAGTTAAACGATTTAACTAAGAATTAAATCTAAAAGATAAGGTCAATATGGTGACCTAAACCTGTATAAAACCTATTTTTTGAGAATATTTTGACCCATACCCACTGTATACTAAAAATAAATCCATTTGGATCCATTATAAACTGAAAGCGATTTTATAATAAAATAATATTTCAATCTTTTCCGAAAATGACCCTCACCTATCTTATAAAAGGGTACTTCCCCTTCTCTTAATTTCACACCTCCAAATACATTTGTCTCAGCCAAACCCTAATCAAATATACTCTCAAATATCCTCACTTAAACCTTGAGGCCTTAATTTGATCATAAAGACAACCTAAGGAGCCCTTTTGATCAAATCAAAAGGAAGCACCCGAAGAAGAGGTAATCATTTCATCACCTATTTCAAAGTTATTTTATTCTTCCACTTCCTCTTTCTTTGTTGTTTCCATACCAAAATAATAACTCAAATACCTTCTAAATACTATGATGTTATTATGAATATGGTACAACCATATTCTTTATTCTATCTATCCTATGAATGACAAAGTCACCATACGTGCTTACGTACGGCTTACCGTCTCCACGCCGTGGTGTTGTTTGTTATTCAACACTTCATTATTTGGATGGGTATAATAATGAGTATAATTTATGTCAATAATAAATATAACATGTTAATTATTCCTTATATATGATATATTATCCAATTATATAAAATTTCACCATCAATAGAATGATATTGTCGCTCGTGCGTACACACGGATTACCGTCTCCACGAATGCTATGAGATTCATTCCTCATCATAACCATTCAAGAATAATTTTCATTTTATGATTAAAAATAATTTTTAAGAACTTAATATAATTCTGTATATGAATCAAATTCATCCTATCCATAACAAACATGTCTTACGTAACAAAACATATAAAGGAAAATGAATCAGTTAACACCTGAAACAATGATACTACTAAAATATTATTAATAAAGAAATATTAGAAGATAATATATGATATCATATTTAGGTATTTGGTTATTTTATAATTTAATAACAATGATTTAATTATTATACAGGATGTTAACATACCCTCGACTAAGGAAAATTACAAGGTAAGGGGTTTTCATCTCACTTTTTATTCCCGTGATATTCACGCTATATTTTCAACAATTTCCTTTCATGTAGTGTATGTACTATCCATAATTGTATTATTTGTGTAAGAAACTTTAATTTATAGGTATTTACATCATCATTGTATTATCCTTATTTCATGGGGTGTATTTTTCATAAGTTACCAAATCAGTAAGGGAATCTCTAGTTTCAATTTCCACTCATTGGGTTTTACGCACACTTCATTGATTATTTTACTCCAAGATTATGTGAAAATCACTATTTATTTATTTATTTAGTAATTTAAACTCCCCTTTGTGTGTTTATAAATTTGGTACACAGAATTAATCCATTTATAAATTCTCAAGTCATCGATATGAACTTGATAAGAGTAATATTAATTCAATTTTCATTCATTGAGTTAAACATCCAAGTCATTGGTGTTGTTTTTATAAGAATATGTGTGAATGTCCTATGATTGATTTAAACTAAATATCCAATCATATTTGGTGTATTTATATTTTTCACACATAATTATTTCATTGATTTATCCTTAACCTAAGGATACAGTCTTTATAAGGGATTTCATCTCAATTTATATTCCATTAAGACTTCATTGTTGTTATGCGCCAATTCAATTTTATATAGTGTATATACTATACATTGAAATATAATATAATTAATACCTTATTTATAATGATATTATAAAGCTTTTTTACCTCAATTATTTGTATTCTAGCTTCTCTCATTTGGTTAGGAGCTCTAACTAAATTGTAATTTTAAATGTTTTAAAGATTTATTCTTCTAAATCATTCTCATTAATGTCCTTGTTTTAAAAATATTTTTAATGATTTATTTATATAGACATGAATGTTTTAAAATTAAAATTCCTTTAAAAAGTTTCAAAGTGGTATGGGACACTTTGATTCAAAATTTCTTTTAAACGAATTCTTTGATAAATAGTGCGACTTTTAAATGTTTTCAAGAAAAATAGGATATTTCTCTCAATTAGTTTTACCAATTATTTTCATCTATGTAAATATAATTCATTTTATTTTATTCTTTATTGATTTTGATTTATTATAATAAAATCTTCCATATTGTATTGAATGAGTTATGTTTGACTTTGGATGTTCTATTTTTATACCATTCATGGTTTGTGGTTAAAGTATTAAAATTTTGTATGCTAGTTTTAATATGAATGTTTAGATTATGTTCCACCCTTTTCATATGAGGAATGCATTGGACTTATTAACTGATGGGTGGAGCCCTCTATAGCTCCTCGATGCATCAGTAGGTCTCATGAGACAAACTAGTGTCTTTGCACAAGGCCTTGACAAAATTATTATTTATAGTCTTGGAACGAGGCCTTGACTATGTTGTTATGATGTCTTGCATTATGCATTCCATCATTATGAAATTAGCTATTGATATTACATGTGATTATTCAAATAGTATAATATCCATGTGAATAAGTAAATGGAATTATTTTGATTTATCTTTTCCATATTATACTGAAGTTTAATATTAAAAGGCTTGTGTTTTATTCTTGTACACTTCCTTAAATGTTAATGCTTATTTATGATAGTTTACTCTATATTGTTATCATTAATGAGCGTTTGAGCTCACACATTTCTTATGTTTTCTTTTTCCCAGGCTGTAAAGAAGTATATTATGTTTGACCTGCAGGGATAGGCTAAGGGATATGAGTGTGTTCAAAGGGGACACAATGTTTTTTTTATTTCATGATATAATGTAAAACTTATGTATGTATCTAGTACTTATAATGATACTAAACTAATCTATCTTTTGAGACTTAATCTCTTGTAATAATTCCAATGTTATGTAATAATGTACCAACTCTGGATAAATAGGGTAAGGGTGTTACACAATAGTTGAGGGGGTGGTATCTTCAGCTAAGCGCCCACGTAACCACACCAGATATAGATTGGAGGTACCAATCATTATCACTATGTGTCCCTTACAAGGGATAATTATCTCTATTTTATATATATAACATAAACTCTCTAGAGTTAGAGTATATAGGCCAAGTCCTCACTATCTTGCTCTATATATGAGGGAGCAGAAAATCCCATTCAGGACCCACTCCCTATTAGATCTCGATGATGCTGGAGTTCCACTCCATATATATATGACTTACACCCACTATGGGGGAGTTTCAACTCTACCAATATGAAAGATATGGGTCACCCATTCCATAGAGAGAGACATGGGAGTATCAACCCTGGTAACACTCTGATGATCATGCCTGATCACTATCACTGGCTAAGTATTTCTATGAGAATCATCCCACTAGCATCACCTCACATCATAACTCTTATGTCGAAACGAAGACCACCGTCACATTATATGTAGAAAAATAATCAGGATATGCTACTCATGGTCCCAAATCTAAGTCCTGAATGAGGATAATTACGAGGTATAAGTCCCTAGTGGGAGTAAATGACGTTTCCTCCAAGGGTACATGGCATGTCTCAAAAATTCAAAACATGGTCATGTCCCCTCACGGTACTCAGCATGTAAGAAAGGTACATGGTATATAATTAGTTTCAAATGGTGTGTGACCCTACATAGATACTTGGTCATGTATTCACCTTCACATGACTTGGCTATCCATGCACATCTACATGGAATGTGTATTCAGTACACAGAGTGTCTTGGAAACCCAGTTCATGACCGTGTCCTCCCAGCCCATTCCCATGTATCTCAACCTATTCCCATATACCTTATCATATTCCCATTCCCAGGTACACTCAAGTTATAATTGTGTACTACCACACAACCATGTCCCTCTTACATGGGGTGTCTACCCATGTACTTGTCCACATATCCAAGTCCTACTACATGGAGCATATTCTGAGTAAAAAATGTGTAGTCTACAAAACTCTTTATTCCCCCAATGGAAAGAAAAAAACATGGTCTCGTGTACTATATATTTTTTGATCAGTATTTCCAAATTGTAAATCCATATAAACATTCTAAAACATTTATTTTCCCTAATTAGGCACAGATCGAACCCTAGGGGTCCTTAGCGGTCATAAAAGGGCTTCAAAACCTTTTAACAACACATATATGGGGATAAATATATCAAACTAATAAAAAACTACCTAGTGGTGTAAAATTCAAAGATTCAAGTCCCAAATGATGCTTGGAAGCTACTACACCTCGATCTGGTCATGATTTTCATCGAGGATAAAGTCTGGAGGTACCTCCTCTATTCAATGCATCCATCAAACATGGGAGAAACCCTCTCCATACTTTTGTATGATGAAATATAATTAGGATGGGGGAGGAGTATTTTAATCCATTTTAAATAATAAAATAAAATAAAATATTTAATTAATTATCATGTCCACCAATGTTCACCTTCCCCCGAATGCTCGATAGCGGTCAACTTTATGTGGCACTTAGGGTAAACCCTGCATCCTGGAAACAAACATGGTCTCAAATTTTCCATATGAGGTATAAAATAATGGGAAAACCATTTATTATGAAAATATTCATATGTGTTACTTAATATAAATTAATATTTTTAATATATTGGTTTTGGGGTCCTATAACACTCAAACACAGCATCGAATTTGAGGAAATATATGATAATATATATATATATATATATATATATATTTAAAGGTATTAATTGAAAATACTGAAGTCATTACATTATCCCCTCCTTCAAGAATTTTCTTCATGAAAATCACAATCTATATAAAAAGGGGGGCTACTGAGACTGTATCCATCTCTCACACTCTCAATAGATATCATGCACACTCCCAAGATTCCAAATCATTTGAACCAAAGGAATGGTCTATCTATGCAAGGTCCTCTCCTATCAATCCTTTATCACCATCATGTACTCTGTGAAGGTGGATCCATCATCATTGTCTATCTTTCCCTAATCGATAACATTCTATGGATTTTGAATTTATCTACTCATATGTAACATATGGAAGATTTTGTGCACTCAATCCAACTATAGGGGTAAGGTTGAGTGGTAAATAACCTCTCCATATCTCTATAGGATCTGGAATAGACCAATAATCCCCAAGGATAGCTTTCTTACCCTTAAAAATATCCACAATCCTCATTGTGGAGAGAATCTCATGAAAACATAGTCTCCCAGGTTGAACTCAAAATAATTATAACATTGGTATATGTACTATTATTTTTGGATTAGGGTTGTCTTCAAACACTCGCAGATCAACTATACTTTCTCATTCATTGCCTGTACTAGCTCTGGCCCAACAAGGGATCTCCTTCCAGTCTCTTTCCATCACAAAAGTGACCTTACGGTTCTCTCATACAGGGCCTCTAAGGGTTACATATCAATAGTGGAGTGATATATATCAAACTCTACCAAGGTAAAGTGATCCTCTCAACTCTAGATGAATTCTACCACATAAGATCTCAGCATAACCTCCAACACTGGGATGGTGTACTCGATCTGTCCATCCACTTAGGGGTGAAATGTTTTGCTCATCTGTAAATGGTTCCTAAAATCCTCCATAATTCACTCCAAGATTGTTACATGAAACTAGCATTAGAGTCGAAGACAAATGTCATGGGTACCCCATGAAGCTAGATGATCTCCCACATGTACAACTACCTCAAACACTCAACCACACTCTACTCCCATATGGAAATAAAGTGTCAAGATGGTGAGTCGGTCTTTGATCACCTAGATATCATTGTGGACTCTCACTTACCATGGGATGTCCATCACCAAAATCATCGATATATCTTCCCACTTCTATTATGAGATCTCAAGAGGCTGATTCTAACCTATTAGTAATTGAAGTTCAGAATTAACCTACTGGTACATGAGCCACAAAGGATCAAACTTGTGAGTGTTCCAACTCATACCAACCCACCAAAAACTACTACTAAAGTTCCTTTTACACATTATCTAAGCCGGTATGTACAACCAAGGGGAAGTATGAAGATCCCTCAATATCTCCTCATACAACATGTCCAAAACCACCATTCATCCCTATAAAGGGATGAGGTGATCCCCTTTTTCAAAAAATCAATCTAGTGTATCTATTAAGGATATATGGTCAAATAGAACCTCTAATAAATGTATCCAAACTGATTATCTCACACATTCTAAAGAAGTGGTGGAGTCAACACCATTAAATGAAGATAATATTCACCCCACTCCTTTACCAGGGTTAGATGTAGAGAAAAAAACTACCACTAGTGGTAATACGGGATTTACCAGAAAAGTCAGGAACCGGTGGAAGCCGGCCCTAAGAAAAATAAAATAAAAGTAGAAGAATTAGGCATACAAGGGGTTATTACAAAATCGATTGTACATCACCCCGCAGCTATCAGCCATCACAAGTGGGGCACAAAAATCAGGTGCCGTGAAGGACCACGCTCCACCAGACTCAGTGAGTGTCCGCTTTGCCAGAGCATCTGCCACCTGGTTGGCCTCCCGATAGATGTGAGAGACCTCCAGATGCATTTGTGATACCGCATTCAGACAATCAGCCCATTGCGGCAGCATGCACCAAGGCACATTGCATGTCTTGGACTTCAATGCATCAACCGCAGACTGGGAATCAGATTCCATCCATATGTTTCGCCAATTAAACTGGACAGCATACCTGACAGCATATATAATGGCCCAGAGTTCAGCTTCAAAAGCAGTGCCAATTCCAATAGCATGGCGGAAGCACCCTTTTACAAACCCTCGGTAGGTCCAGAACACTCCCCCACATCCCGACATACCCGGTGCACCCAATGCAGCCCCATCAACGTTCACCTTGATGCAAGATGTAATGGGTGGGATCCATCGAATATGTTTCAACATACGGGGCTTGCGCGATCGACCCGAAACACCAAGCTTTCTTAAAGTTTGGAGATCATCTATTGTGTTATACATGGCGCCCTCCTGGACCGCGGAGGCCACATGAACCTCCCTATGGATCGCCATCATCCCCTGCTGTATCGTGGTGTGACCACCCTCAAACAGCATGCAATTCCGTGCGCCCCAACAGTTTGCAAGTACGGCCGCCGCTGCCACTAAGAGCAGATTTTTTATTTGATCACTACATGTAACCTGCACCAACCCAGTCAGCAGGTCCAGAATTGGCCTGCCCATATCAACCACAATCCCGAACAGATATTCAATGTACGCCCAAAGCTGTTTGGCGCGCCTACACTCCACAAACACATGCTGCATCGAGTCCTCCTCCGCCCGACATATGGAACACATCGATGCCATTTGAAAGCCAACCCGCTTGAGCAGGTCCGTCGTTGGCATCCTCTTTCTCCACAATCTCCATATCAAGAGGAACCTGGCCGGCTGGATAAATCTCTCTTTGAAGCGCAGCAGCCATGCCGGCACAGCAGAGGAACCCAGACAGGCTGACCGGTAAAAATCCTTGGTGTTAAACTACCCAGTTTTTGAGTGAACCCAAATCAGTGTATCCGCATCCATAAAGAAATATCCATTAATTTCTGCTGCCACCTGCATAGGAATTTCAAGAGTGGTTTCCTGCACCTGTGAAATGAAATCCGAAATGGACAAGTGGGCTGCTGCACTTGGCACATTCAGGTCACGCAGGGGCTGTGAAAGCCACTTTGTAGTCCAGCAATTCATTGTTGACTCCCTGCAAACCAACCATTTAGTGTCCTGCACTATCTTCCTGTATGCCTGCTTGAGGGCTGCCCAAACCGATGAGGCAAGATGATATTTATAGCCATTAAGGAGCCTTCTTGTAATTCGAATCGAGAGGAAATCATCATCAGCCTCATGCGTAATTAGATTCCAAGTGAATTTCCCAATCAGGCTATCATTAAAGGTGCGGAGGTCCTTTATACCAAGGCCCCCCATCTCCACCGGCTTTATACACTCCTTCCATGCTACTGTGACCAGCTTCCTTTCATGTGTCGACCCTATCCATATGAAGTTTCGAACCATGCCTTGAAGCTCCTTGATGAGACCTCTCGGCCATCTATAAAGGGAGAAGGAATAAACGAACTTCGACGTGATCACTGAATTCACCAAGCAGACCCTTCCAGCTAGTGACATAGCCTTCCCCTTCCAGCTGGCCAGCTGCCGCGTGATGCCAGCAGATATGCCCTCCAGATACTGCCTTTTCACCCTTCCCCAAAACAGTGGGACCCCAAGGTAGTGGAAAGGGACTACTCCCCGCCTCAACGTAATAATGTTGGTTTTTTATAAACTGACGCCAATAGTATGTGCGGGAACTTATTGGCATTGGTTTTCAGTAAAAATGACACCAAAACCCATTTATTGATGATTTTTCACGTCGGTTTTTGTTAAAACCGACGTGAAAAATAAAAAAATGTTTTGGCATCGGTTTTAGAGAAAATTAATGCTAAAAATCAAAAAAAAATCTTTGGGAGTCAGTTTTAGAGAAAACTGAAGCCATATGATTAATTTTAGGCATTTTTTTCCAAAAACTGACACCGAAATAAAAAAAAAACCGAAGACTGCTGGCATTGGTTTTTACCAAAACCGACGCCGAAAGTCTTTTAAAAAATTTCAGGATTGAAAAACCCACATTTTTCTTGGATCTTCGAAATCAAAACCTGTGGCGGTGCTCTTGACTCACGATGACTTCGAAGCCATATCGGTGATCCTCGATGGCCATTGTTAACGATTTTCTTCCATTTTCACGTTTTTCGGTTTGCGTTCTTCATTATCCTTCCTTGATTTATCTTCCACAGTTTATTCCTTCTTCTGCAACCCTATTTTGCACGATTTTTAATTTTGTTTATTTTAATTGTTGTTTATCATTATTTTTCATTTGTATCATCAATGTTGGTATAGATTTTGAAGTTTTTGTTTTTCCAAGTCATTATATGGACAATGTTTGGATTGAGGATCTCTATTCGAGTTAAACTTAAAATTTTGTAAGTTTTTTTTAATTTTGTAGATAAATTATTTATCATTTAATTTTGTTATTGATTTTCTTCAATTATTAGTTTATATTTTATTTTAAATCTGTTGGGACATGGTTCAATATTATGTTAACAAACATTCTTAAATATCCTGTAAACAAATTGCATCTTTTTACATTGACTTCAACTTTCCACACCTGACACATGTGATAATTCTAATCAAACACTGGTACCCACCCTCACATCATTTTCCAATCCCAAATAGATGTGCCTCTGCAATTTAAGAAAATCACAGGCATGTTAATATCTAAAATGACACAGTCAATGGATCGTAAATCTGTTTCATATCTGATGTTTTCTATCTAATTATCAATAGTTTTTATTAAATGTGTTTTTGTTTAAAATTTATCTAATATATATTTAAATGTTTATATGTTTAAATATATTCACCAATTATATTGTGATATCAGGTATTTAATGGATCATAATTAGATTCATTTACAAAGAACCACTAGTGAATATGAAAAAGGAGTTGATGATTTTTTGGAATTTTCTAAATTACATCTTCAAAACATTAATTTGATTTTCTATCCATGTGTGAAGTGTGTAAATATGAGAAGGTTAAAATCCATAGAAATCAAGGATCATCTCATTTGTTATGGTTTTAGCCTTAATTATACACGTTGGATCTGGCATGGTGAAAGAATAGAAAATTCAATATCCAATGTTGATGAAAATATTAATAATAAGGAAGAGGATCATATTGAAGAATTAATTCCAGATTTAGGTGTTGAAACCATCAAAAAAACACCAACTATTGAATTATTATATGGAGATTCTAAGAAACCATTATTCCCAGGTTGCAGTAAATATACAGTGTTATCAGCAGTTTTGAGATTAGTTAACTTAAAAGAACAAACTGGATGGAGTGATAAAAGTTTCTCCAGCTTACTTGAGCCTTTAAAAGATCTACTTCCAGAAGGAAATCAGCTTCCAGATTCCAATTATTATACAAATAAAATAGTATGCCCAATGGGATTGGGGTATAAAAATATACATGCTTTCCCCAATGATTGTGTACTATATAGAAAAGAAAATGAATATTTATCAAGTTGTCCTTCATGTGGATCATCACGCTATAAGATAGATGGTAAAGTCAACTCAAATTCACTCTCAGGTAATGTCATCTAACATCATAAAAAATCAATTTTGTACTTTCCAATAATATCATCCAATATTTTTTTCATACAATTCTTATTCATTTTTAGGTACCATAATCAAAACTCCTGCTAAATAAATTTAGTACCTTCCAATAATTACTCATTTGAAGAATTTATTTGAAAATTCAATTGATGAAAAAAGGTTAAGATGTCATTAAAATGAGCGCATCTCTGATGGTAACTTACATCACCCTTCCGATTCACCACAGTGGAAGAGTTTTGATAAAGAAAATTCATGATTTTGGAAGTGAAGTTAGAAATCTCAGAATGGGATTGTGTACTGATGAAATGAATCAATATCGGAGACTCAGTAGCCTCATAGTTCATGGACTATTTTTCTGGTAGTTTATAATTTGTCCCCACATCTATGTATGAAGAAAAAATATGTTATGATGAGCTTGATGATTTTTGGACCAAAACAACTGGGAAATGATATTGATGTGTATCTTTCACCATTTATTGATGATTTGAAACTGCTATGGGAGGAAGGTGTTAAAGTTTTTGATGCATACAAGAAAGAATATTTTCTTTTGCGTGCTATGATAATTTTCACTATAAATGACTTTCCTGCATATGGAAACTTATCTGGATATAGTGTTAAGGGACATAAATCATGCCCAATTTGTGAAGAACAAACTTCATATTATCAATTACATTAGGGAAGAAAGATAGTGTACATGGGACATTAAATATTTTTGTAAATTGATCATCCTTATCATAGATTGAAAAAATAATTTAACGGTTTACAAGAATACAACCTTCCCCCTTGACCATTGTCAGTTGAAGAATATTATGACAGGGTGAAAGATATTGATTCGACATTTGGAAAGATAAGAAGTTCTAGTTTTCAAAGAAATATCTGTAAGAAGTAGCCTTTTTTTTGAACTACCTTATTGAATATTTTTAGAGATAAAACATAATATTGATGTTATGCATGTTGAGAAAAACATATGTGGTAGTTTGATTGGAACTTTGTTAGACATAAAAGGAAAGACAAAATATTGATTGCATGCTAGATTGAACTTGATATTAATGATAATACGTTTGTATTTAGCTCCCACTGTGAAATGAAACAGAACATATTTACCTCTGTCTGGTCACACATTAAGAAAGATTGAAAAGATGAATTTTTTTCAGTGTCTTCATGGTATTAAAGTACCCAGTGGTTTTTCTTCAAATGTGAATAATTTGGTTTCATTGAAGGATTTTAAATTAATAGGTATCAAATATCATGATTTTCATGTGTTGATGCAACAACTTCTACCAGTAGCAGTGCGTGGTATATCACCGATAACTATTAGAAAGACTATCATCAGGTTATGTAATTTCTTCAAAGCCATTTTTAGAAAATTCATTGATCCAAATTTGTTAGATGTGTTGGATAATGAAGCAACTCTTATTATTTTTCAACTAGAAATGTATTTCCCACCGACTTTTTTTGATATAATGTTTCATCTACTAATTCATTTGGTGAGTGAGATAAGAATATGTGGGCCTGTTTATTTAAGATGGATGTATCCTTTTGAAAGGTATATGAAAATTTTAAAAGGATGTGTTAAAAATCCTTATCGAACAAAGGCCTCTATTGTTCAAAAATATGTATCAGAAGAGGTGATTGAGTTCTATAATGATTATTTATATGAGGTGGATCATATTGGTCTCCCTGTATCTCAGCATATGACAGTTGATAGTGAAGTTAGAGGGGTTCGATGCTTAAAGGTAAAGTTCATTCCACGTGATGAAGTGATGCAGGCACATTTATAAATTTTTAACAACACAGATGAGGTTCGATAATATATATCCTCACATATTTCTGAATTAAATTTACAATATCAGAAAAGAAACAAAAAATGGTTGATGATTGAACATAAGAAGACATTGATTTCATGGTTTAAAGAGAAAGTCACCCCAGATATATCTGCATCAGAAACATTTAAGTGGTTAGCAGGGGGACCATATCTTAATGTGATCACATGTTCTGGTTTTGATATCAATGGCTACAAATTTTATACAAAAAACTTGGATGATAAGAGTATCATTCAAAATAGTGGTGTGATGGTTTTCGCTGAAGCAGTTCATTTTTCGAGTGCCAAATATAAAAACCCAATTTTTGCATCAATGTCATATTTTGGAGTTCTTGAAGACATATGGTAAATTGATTTTATTAAATTTTGAGTCACTATTTTTAAGTGTAATTGGGTTGATAGTGATAGTGGTGTGAAACATGATGAATATGGGTTTAAACTGGTTGATTTGAAAAGATTTAATTACAACAAGGAACCATTTATCATGGCGACACATGAAAAACAAGTATTTTATGTCCTTGATCCGTCGAATGATCAATGGTCATTTTTTTTGAAAGGAAAAAAGATAAAATTTGGGTGATGAGGATGATTTTGATGATGTTAGTGATTTACATGAGCCTTATGCATCTATTACACAATTTTCAGATGATTACAATGAGTATAAGATAGACATAGTTCATGCAGTATGTAATGATCATGATGAAGGCATGTGGGAAAATAATAAATTAGTCTCCTAATTTTTTTGGTAAATATTTATATTTTATTTCATTTTTTGAAACTTAAAAATGCATGCCTCTTTTTTTACTTACTTATTTTTGTCTTCCTTATTTCTAATTATTTAGTTTTCTGATGATATGCAGGTACATAAAATTTCATTACACTTTATAGTAGAAATTTCAGAAATAGATAGAGAGGAGTAGTTACTGAGGTATATCTATTTTGAAATATTATTATATATTTAGTATTATACTTATTTAATTAAATAAAAATGTTAATTTACAAAACAATTTCACAGGACTACTGATGCATCCTTGGCAGAGGCAAATTCTCCTATTACTATTAAAAAATCAAGTTCTCAAGTTGGTAAACGTGGTATTACATGTTTACCAAAACTATCACTTACTCGTGATGATGATAGAGTACACATCAGTTTTGATGATGATAATAATGTAGTTGGCCCATCTGCAGTTCAGTTTCTCAGTTATATAGCGATGCAGAGCCGTTGCAGGATCAATATTTTATATCCTGATTAGAAGTCAGTGGATAGGATGGCGAAGAAATAGCTTTGGGAGGCTGTGATGGTAAAATATCTTAACTGGTTTCTTTTATCTCATTTTTTTAATATTATATATTTTAAATGACATATTTAATTTATTCAATTACAGATGACATTCAATTTTGAAAAAACCAAAGAAATTAAGAAAAGACATCTCTCTTTAACGGTGGTTTGATGGAGAGATTTTAAAACAAAACTGACAAAAAATTATGTTTTTGCAAATAGAAGGTTTGAAATCTCATGCCTTAAGTATCCATTTATAGATGAAGATACATGGAAGCGATTTGTTGACAGTCGTCAGGAATAAAAATTCCAGGTATGATAATTATTTTATATTTAAAAATTTATGATATATTATTCTTATTAATTAGTAGTTTATTTTTATATAATAGGACTCTAAGAGATCTCATCAGGATATCCAGTTGAAAAATGTATACCCTCATACTTTATCACGTGGAGGGTATTTGTATTTGGAGCCAAAAATGATTGAAGAAAAATTTGAAGCATTAACATCTTGATCAAGCAGTGGTTCAGAAGAGGTCCAGTTTAGTCCTCTATCTCCTCCCACTCGCCATAATAAATGGAAACAAGCAAGAAGAAGGAAAAATGAACAATATCTTACAGAGGAAGCTAAGAAAGTATCTGATAGAATTGTAAGTAAATATTATTTATTTATTAACAATTTTTCTATTTTATAAATTATAAAAACTAATATAACTTTTTTATTTTTCATTTCAGGATGAACTTTAGGAGCATGAGACACAGGGCTCTTTTATTCCTGAGGGTAGGACGGACATCCTAGCCACTGCTTTGGGAAAGGCAGAAAACCCTGGCCATGTTAGAGGATATCAAGTGGGTGTTAGTATTTGGAAGGTTTGTGGTAAGAGTAAGAAATAAAAAAACCCAGAGATATAATCCTTAAAAGAAGATCTGAAAGATATGAAACAGTCTATGGGTGATCAAATTCAAGAAGTAGTGTAGAAGTATTTGTTAGAACACTTGGAAAGATAGTCACAGTCTGCACAGCCTTCTCAGGTATATTATTTATTTGTCATAAATTTTTTTATTTTATAAATTATAATCACTAATATAACTTTTTCATTTTCTAGTATTCCCAATCTGCTCACCCAGACTACCCTGCCCCATCTATTTACCCTACCCCATCTGCGCAGCCTTCCTAGGTATATTATTTATATGTCATCAATTTTTCTATTTTATAAATTATAAACACTAATATAACTTTTTAATTTTTCATCCTTCTCAGCCTACTCACCCGGACTACCTTGCCCCATCTGCTTACCCTACCCCATCTGCGTAGCCTTTTGAGGTATATTATTTTATTTTCATCAATTTATCTATTTTATAAATTATAAACACTAATATACCTTTTTCATTTTTCTTCCTTCTCAGCCTACTCACCCGGACTACCCTGCCCCATTTGCTTACCATGCCCCGTCTGTGCATCCTTTCGATGTATATTATTTTATTTTCATCAATTTTTCTATTTTATAAATTATAAACACTAATATACCTTTTTCATTTTTCTGTCTACTCAGCCTACTCACCCGAACTACCCTACCCCATTTGCTTACCCTGCCCCTTCTGCACAGCCTTTCGAGGTATATTATTTTATTTTCATCGATTTTTCTATTTTATAAATTATAAACACTAATATAACTTTTTCATTTTTATGCCTTCTCAGCCTGCTCACCCAGACTACCCTGCCCCATCTTCTTAATTTGAACCTACACCTCCTCACTCAGATTAAGCCTTATATTGTGAGTTGTTTGCTAGATATCCTCATGTACATATTGTTGCATTAGGACATGTGCATTTTTTGGGGGACTCGATACATCACCAGACTATGAAGATGGGTCAGGTTAGAGCATCAATACTTGATATTATAGATCTTAATAGTCTACTACCGTTTCCAACTATGGAGATCACCTGTGTTGGATAATGTCTGAGCCATTTTTTACTTTGGCCAACTGGTCTTCTACGTTATATTTCATATGAGGTATGAATTTTTTTAAATATTAATTACAAATGATTCAAAATTACTTATAATGTTTTATGACATTTAACTTATATAAGAATATCTGAAAGAAAAAGAAACTGCACAAATGCAACAAAATGTTCAGGAACAGTCGGTTGTAGAACCTTCTAATATTTCTTCTGGGTTACAAAGATTATCTCAGGATTCTACTTCCTTGAATTATATCTATGAGTTTCATATGACTCCCAATATATGTGTAAGAAGTCATCCATTTAGAATAATGAAACAAGATATCATGCATTTAGTTGATTTTAAAGAGCTCGGGCTGAGTGTGGTGCAGTTGTTTTCCATGTAAGTAAATTGACATTTGAATTACTATTTCTTTAATAAAATATGGTTTTAAATTGACTAACTATATTTTATTTTTAATTTAGGTATCTACACAAGATTCTTTTACAAAATGAAAGTACAAGAATTTATAGTTTTATAGATCTAGAGTACATTTCCTTGGAATTCATACATGTGAAGAATTATGATAGAGTTCCATATATATCTGAGAGATTATCACAGACAGAGATTAAATGATGATTTTTACCATTTCTTGATAAGTAAGAACATAAACATAATTATGAACTAATGATAATTATAATGTCATTAATTGTGAACTTTTTGTATTGTAGGGGACGTTGGATGTTAGGTGAATTTTGCCCAAGTGAATTAATATTATATTGGTTTTTCTCTTTATTAGGAACAGTTTATAAACCATTTTCTACCTTATTAAACAAGTAAGTTTTTTTATTTTTAATAAGATCATTATGTTTAATTTTCATTGTTTAGAAATGTATCATTAGTTCATATATATGAAAATACATTTCATGGAACAATTTAACATGGAATACATGTTAGTAAAGAAACCAAAGAAAATAAAATATGCAGAAGTATTGGTAATTAGTTTTTATATTATATTTTTTTCTGAATTTATTGTTATATATTGTATTTATTATCAGTTTACTATTTTATAACTATAGTGTCATCGTCAAAATGGAAATTTTTAATGTGGTTATTATATTTTAATATTCATGTACAAGATAATCACAATTGGGGAAACTATTGATTTTCATAAAGTTAGTTGTATTAATTTTTTTATATCTTCTTCCATATTATTTTATTTTTTAATATCATATCATTCAATATTATTGTAGGTATTCAATGATTCAAAGTCTTATTCCCAATCTAATATGACCCATATTCGATCTACTTTTGCAAACTATTTGTTAAGTTTGATTGGGATTTTAGGTATGTATATTCTAATATTTATAAATAATAATAAATATGGGTTCAAAAAACTAACTCTTTTGATATATTAGGTGTTTGAACCTACCAATAATCAAATGAATACTTCAACAATAACCAACAATGATCCTGATGTAAATTTCAGGTACGTGTATTCTAATTTTTTTTTTAACTTTCAACGTTGGTTTTTTTATTTATGATTGGTATATGTAAGTTATAGGTTTTTATTGAATGATAAATATTGTTTGAATGTTTTTTAATATTGTGTATTTTTATAGGGGTTTCTATATTTTTAGAAGTGTAACTTTCTGATTTTTCTATAATTTTTTTTAATTTACGGAGTGGGTTATTTTAAAACCCGATGCCGAATTTTTTTTAAAAAAAAATTGGGGTTTCGGTGTCAGTTTTATCTAAAACCGACGCCAAAAACCAAGTTTAAATGTCGGTTAAAGAAAAAAACAATGCCAAAACCTCAATTTAGACCGGGTTTGGGCATCAGTTTTAGATAAAACCGACGATGAAACCCTTAAGGAAAATAATTTTCAGCAACGATTTTCTAATAACCAATGCCGAAAATCATATTTTTTACATCACCTTTATAGACGTTAGTTAAAAACCAACATCAAAAATAAAAAAAATTGACGTTGAATTGTGTTTTTTCACTAGTGTACTTAGATATCGTCCACCAAATGGGAACCATACTTCCTTTTAGGGTAATGTGCTACCTCATTTCTCTTCCTTGGAGTATAGAGTATCTCAAATTAATATTCCTACAGAAGTACAATAAACACCTCTAACTCAGGTTGAGATATCTATAAGTGAATATACACCTGAGACTATGGTGGTTTGAGCAAATAAATAAATTATCACCTAGAAGATAATACCTACACACATACATAGTGATGGATGCCACTGAAAAGACTAAGTTGGTCTCATAATTCTACTCATGAGGTCTCAACTTCCTCAAACCATAAGCAAACATCACCTACCTCTTCATCAACATGCAATCAAGACCAAATATAGAGGAATCTCATAACACTACACACATGAATCCCACCTCTGGCGGTCTCATTGTTGAAGTACTGGAAAAGATCTACCTCAACACCTCGAAGGCCCTAGAACTGCTTAGGCTAAGAAAATCACTGGCATTTCCACATCAAGGTAGTCAAATGTGTTTCTATCATTGAAAAATATTTCAGAAAACTCTAATATTACCCTTCCAAACTAAGGAAACTATATACATACGCCACACTTCTGGGTGCTTCACAAGAAAAAACTATGCTCACCACTACTGGGTTAACTATTACACTCATGCCTAAGAAGTAATATCCCAAGAAGTGGACCTTAAAAACCCATAAACAATGATTTAAGAGATTCTTATAAAGTTGGTGCTCTCAAATCATGTATAGAACCATATATAATTTTCTTTTGTGCTCCACCTCAGAAACTAAGTACGTAAGGATGTCATCAATGAAGACTACCATGAAACAATCTAAGAAGTGTTGAAGGATCTGGTCTATAAGTCACACAAGAACCATTGAGGCATTTAACATACTAAAGGGTATCACTAAGAACTCAATGCAACTATAGAGGCTTTAGGAATCCACACCTGGTATAACCTCCTCTCACACCATAATCTGGTGATAACTTCTCCTAATGTCAAACTCTAAGAACCATGTCACCTATAACCATAGGTTTAATAAGTAATTGATTCTTTAGGGTGAAAACTACTCCCTGAGTCACCTAGTTTGGGTTACATAAGTCCACACCCAACCCTTTAACTCTCACCCACCTCCAAGTAAAACAACACCGGATTTCCCTATAGAACACACTAAGTATAAAAAATCCCATGCTCTGTAAATTTTCCAACCACACCATCAGCTCTTATAGCTACTTAGGGTCATCCAACATGCTAGAATATATGTTGGGTCATCCCTAGTGCAAGAATATTTAGAAAAAAAACTTCCAATAGGGAATTAAACCTAGAACATACTCATGAAGGAAACCTTCATACTCCTCTAATGTTATAGGGAACAGAAATATTATATCATCTACTACTACAAGGGTTGTACTAAACAACTGGTAAAATCATTTGTATCCTCCTACACATGATATCATCTTATTTTATATAATATTCCTTCTCACCCAAGTATGAAAATTATGTACCACTAGCATAGGCACACTACAAACCCAACTGGTAACATTAAATATGGGAATGGACAATAGGAATTCATTCCATATTGAGAAAATATCATAGGGCCTCACCACCAGATATGGAAAGATTACATGTGAGGTTCTATCTTTTCTCAGAGTTAGGTCACACTATTTCTATAAGTGTGTGACCACCAATACTCATGTGTAGGATCCTCCAAGAACAAGTGTTGAGTAAAAGGGGTCCCACTTGCCCTGCTGGGTCTCGAATAAGGGATTAATTCAAGTATAAGTCTTGTGTTAGTGTACTAAAATTGAAAATGGGTCAGTGATGACATAGGTCATACCTCACAACACACCTAGAGCCTTTTATACATAATCCCCTACTATCTAAAGCTATAATTCACTATGTCCACATGTTCTTCCCAACCATGGATTTCCCATACACCTTATCCCATAAAATGACCCCAAACATTCAAATCAAAGGAACTCACCTTTGACACCTTCACACTATCTGCTTTGGAGGCACTGACTCACCCATGCAGTTTTGGATCGCATCATAAGAATTTGTCTTAGTGGGGGAAGAATACCTCTTCCTTACATGTATGAAACCACATCAAATTTCACCAACACAAGTCTCTTTTGGCACCATGTGTCACCCTATGTAAGTATATCTACCAGGACCACCATCAACAGGCTCCCTAACCAAGAAAGACACTAGCATAATAAGCTAAATCCAGTCCTATACCACCTAATAAGTGGGGTTTATCTCACAATGAAACCTGTGAAATCTCTATCCTTGAAACTCATGATTTGTACTTATCATGGATGTGCAATAAGATGGTACCATAAGAGCCAACTATTTCTCCATGAAGAAAACTAGTCTCCAGTGCAACTATTTGATTGATCATGTTTCCAACGCTGGAAAAACCAAACCAATTCCTCTATCCAAACCTCCACTGACTGAGGGTATGAATCATTGTGAAACCTTAGTGATATCTACCATTGGAAATCATGAAATGTGATAAACCTTCATATATCTCCCTTCTACTCAACCAGATCCATCAAATACCCATCATGTAATTGATCAACCATCTAGTCTACTAGTAGTGGATATATACACTTCTCAATAGGTGGTAGCACTTATCTATTTTCTCCTAGAGGAAAATATCCCTTGACTGGGTCCTTGAACTAAGGCCTCATCACTCAATCGATCATCATCATGATACTATCCTAAAATCCTAGCTATTTATCATATCGGATATATCATGAGAGTTATCAAGACATACCACAGTCAAAGAGAATATATAGGGATCTGACCCAAGAAGGATATGAATGTGAAAATACTCAATATTATATGATTAATGTACCATTTGTTCCCCAAAAATAATGCCTCAACATGACGAGTGGACAAGAAGGTTATCAGAGTCCTAGTGTATGGATACATCGATTATAACACCAACATTGGGTTCCCTGGCCTAAGATCCAAACTCACAACACTCTGACTTTGTTTCCCAAATCCAAACCTCAAAAGGGTCCAACTACAAACACATGCCTAGAGAAAAGACCACCTATGATACCAATCAATTAAAAACTAACCTATTGGGTCCCAACTAGCTAGTGGTGAGATGAGTTAGACACCCCAAGCCTGCCTCTAATAGGTTAGGGGATAGAGACAAACTTCGAGTAGGGTATGCTAAAATTGGAGTCCTTGGACAAAGTACCTATACACATACACACATCCATCTCCCTGAAACATTGCAGAGATATAAAGTAAAACTGGACATCAAGAGTTTAAGCGTCCATGCAACAGCCTTTAGGAACACATTATAGTATAGCAGTATAAAGGGGGAAAATACATGCCCAACCTTAAATACAGGGGGAACCCTAAACTGACAACTGGAAAAGGGGAAAGACTAGAGAGATCCCATCACACAATACAGAAGGCTGGCCAACAAACATGGTCAGTTCTAAGATCCTCAATGCTACCCTAAAACTAGGTCCACCAATCACCATCAATCTATATATTGTATTCATAAGACACAACATGTATGAGAAAATACCATGTAGGGGTGAGTATATAAAAACCTATTAGGAACCCTATTGGTGCCTAAATCTAGTATTGATCCCCAGAAGGTCATTTTTTCCTAAGAAAAAAGATCATTCTAGACAAAAGTACTATTCTAGAACCAAGTAATTAGGTGATTGTAACATTCATGGCTTGTAAGAAACCTTCATATCTCATGTACAACACATTTTTGAATGAAAGGTGATTCTAAAGGTCAAAGTTATGCAGTGCTCCAAGATCCATAAAATTTGGAAAAGGAACTTTCACACAACATTTGATGCTTTCACAAAATCCCATTGATTGCTCATAAATCCCTTTGTGTGAGAAAGGTTACTTTAAAACATCTAATTTCATGGTCTCACCCCAGCAAAAAAATCATGGGAAGCACACAACCCGGTTGAGTGACCTAATTGGGTTTTCACACATATTACCGCCCAATTAGGCTATAAATAGAACCTCACACCCACCACCGCTTGGGGATGGGTCTTCAGAAGAAGAATCATCAAATCTAACTCATACAAACCCCTATTTCATGACATTATGAAACTCCATAATCTCATGGATTCACAAAGGTAGGAAACTTTCATGACTAGCCTCCCATGGGACCCAATAAGTCTTGGTCCATGTTTGAGAGTTCCTCACAAAAAACCCCTTATGGTTAGTTGGGTTCATACAAGAGAATTCTTCTTAAAACTTACCTAAATATGTGAAACCTCATAAGTTACGGTCAGTTATTCCTCTAAGATCTATTCAGTGGGCTTGTGCTAGAGACTATGGCTCACACTACCCCATTTGTGTGCAGTGAGAAACGTTGTGTGTAAAAACCACCGAGTCCCTTATGAAATTCCACATACTACCAAAAAAATTTTGTGAAATTCAAGTTCTTGGGTTCCCTATACCTATTCGAACAGTTTATACGTAACTCAAACTCTCAATTGACTGATTCCATTAACACTCATGTCTGACCCCTTTGCTTTAGGCATTACCTGAAATATTTCTCTACCTTTTGATCCTAATCATTGGAAACCTAATGCCAATTTATCCTAATAATATAGCCCCTAACATTGATAGCTCTAATTTCAACTCCTCCACAATAGTATTTACTCCATGAACCACCTATAGTTGAATGTGCAGTATATGTGGAATTTTCAATGGCAACATCTTTAAGGTAAATCGACCATATTTCCCGGTAGAGATCCATTTTGTCAGATCTTCCTAACCAACTTGTAAATCATATAAATATATGTAAGTAATAATGAAATATGATCTTCATGAAATAAAACTACATATCTCCCATATCCTAGTCATACGATGTTAAATATTATGACAACTTCTTCATTACATGATGTTAAACTATAGTTATACCCTATGTGATAAACATAGGATGCCCCATGAATAATCATTAGGGGATTTCACCTTATCCCCCACTATGGAATTATCCTTCCACTTTGGGAAACATCCATGTATAATCCTCACACCATACCTCGATGACACTCCTTCTATGATGCAAGCATCCTTACCGCATGACATTAAACAACATGGACTGGTTCTATCACATGACCTTAAATTATAGAATCAAACTACATGTGTTTTGATCCCTATATACTAACAGGGTACATAGGACATATTCATGAGTTTCAATCTTTATATCTCAACAAATCAAGGGTACCTGCATGAGGTTCAATATTGACATATCAAAACCACCACCAAACCCCCAAGTATGAAATATTCCCCCCTGGGGACACACATAACCAAACCCTAAAGTGTGAAATATCCCCCTATGGACACACTTAACTAAACCCTCAAGTTTGATCATCTTCCACCCTAGGGACACACTTAACTAAACCCTCAAGTTTGATCATCTTCCCCCTTAGGGACACACTTAGCCAAACCCTCAAGTGTGATCATCTTCCCCCCAAGGGACACACTTCATCAACCCCAAAGTGTTAAACCCCCCCCCCCCTATGGACAAATTTAACCAAACCCTCAAGTGTGAAATCTTCCCCCTAGGGACACACTTATCCAAAACTTAATGTGTGTTTATATTCCCCCTAAGAACACACTTAACCAAACTCTAAAGTGTGAAATCTCCCCCTTGGGGAAACACTTAACCAAATATCAAATGTGAAATCTTCCCTATTAGGGACACACTCAACCAAACCCTCAAGGTGTGATCATATTCCCAGGAACACAATCGAAGTCGACCAACCAATCTTTCCCTACCAGAAGTTAAACCTATGACCCACCTATCCTCATAAGACATTAAGACTTTGACCAAACTATCCCCACAGGATGTTAAACATGTGACCAAGCTATTCCCACTAGATGTTAAACCTATAACTAACTTTTCCCCACAAGATGTTAAAAATGTGACCCACATATCTTCACATGATGTTAAACCTATATCCCACCTAAATATAATCTCTATCACATACAATAGACATGGGATTATTATGGTATAAATCCTCATATTTTTATTCCCCTAGTGTTAACTACCCCATGGATGACATAGGATTCCTTAGGTTCCACACCTAAGATTCCTTACATGAAAGATGACCTCAAACATAGGAAGTTTTTTCAAATGCCCAACAAGCCCAATGTATAGAGATGCCCAGACATACCCAAAATTAATGTATACTCTAATCAAAGGTTGGTTCTTTATGAGGGTAGAAGAAAAATAATTAACTGACATCCACCTAGATATGGTTATGGGAATGAGTTTCAAAAACATGACTTAAATATTTGATGGAGACCCAGATTAGCTGATGAAATCCAAGGAGAAATCCATCAAAGTAGGAACTAACATCCCATCATCTTATTTTTATCAAGGAGATAACATCCCCAAACATAGTGGCAAAGGATACCTACCTTTGGAAAGCTTTAATGTGTGGTAATAAAAGAACATCAACCACACATGATGGGAAGCCTCATCAAAAATAATTATAAACAAAAATGATGAACCTGATGTGAATCTCTTCTCATTCAACTATGAGAACTAGTAACATTGTGGCACCACCATATTTTCATGTCATCAGATCCAGATATTTGGTGCTAGGTTCCATCTAATTTCTGAATGGACCAAAGGCCTTCATTTTTATTGATTTTTGATAACCCCTTTTCAAGGGATGAGGGGGGACCCTTACAAGGCCCATAGGTAGGTTCCATCTAATGAGAAGTGGGCCTAGTATGAAAATATCATGTGATTTGGGTAAGATAACATTAGGCATACTCAGTCTGGGACATCACCAACGTGGATCCTTTCTCTATTTCTAAAAGAATGTATGCTTTTGGGGTATAGGGAAACACCTTCAACATATCTATACTGATGATAAATTTCATGTAATTTATAGGACTTATCTATACGAGATTGATGATATAACACCAATAGATGCAATGGTAAAGGAAATTTTGGTGTATAAATCCTACATTACTACATTAATGCCATGATAACCACAGAGTATTTGGATAATAGGAACCCATTCCCCATTTCACCCTCTGAGATCATTCAAAGGAGCGTGATCAACACCCTTTTTGATTGATACAAACATGAAAGGGTCATTATAACTTGTTATATGACCCTCTAGGATCTCAAAGCATCATCACCTCACCAACACTTCTACCCCTGAGGGACACGTAGGGGGAAACCACCCACCATTTCAATTGATAACCACTTCAAAAGCCTCTTTCTAGAGTGTTTGGATATATCACTCCCCTATTCTAATAAGGTAGGGGATGTTCTAGTCATACCAATCATGGACACTACTCAGGAGCTACCAATGAGGTATCCCACCCAACCACATCAACACCAGCACCAACTAATCCCATAGGTTGATGACTGGGTTGATTTCATCCCCACTATACTGACCTTAATCCAGAACACCCATAACCAATGCTAGGAATTGGCCCAGAATATTTACCGATAGGGAGAATCTTCTATGACTCTAATATCCCTCACTACCACATGTGTATCCCATCACTTTCCTCCAACTACTAAGTGGGACCCATTTTTTCCAACTTGGGATTGAGACCCAGATTCCTTTCAGGCAGGATAGGTTGACTCTCGTAGTCTCCAATTCCATTGGAAATTATTACGGGCTATCCCTTAATGATGAAATTCACTAAGGAGGATCTTCGCACACTATCACCAACCAATGTAGAGGTCCTCCCCATTTCAAATATATACCCTACTCTAAAAATTCATCCCTGGGGAGAAGATTTAATACCCACCATGGGGGTCATTCCTACAGTATAGGATACAACACGCATTGAAGGGACCCAAGTACCTCTCAACAACTTTTTCTTGGAGAAATCCTATTCTATTAGAGGTAATACCCTAGGAAGAATAATGTAATTATCAACCTCTCAAACTTTGAGATGACTAATGATAGAACATTCACCCCCACTGCTAGGGATGGGGTCATAAACTTGTCAATTGGGGATTATGATACTTAAATAAAAGGACCAAAAAGTCCCTAAATTCCTCTATAAGTACCTATAGGTTGAGGATGTTCTAGCCTCCTTCCAAAGACTCAAAGTGAAACCATCCTCATCACCATAAGCTTTCCTCTTATCAACATCCACACTGAAATTTAGAGAGACGTCATGGTATGGTTTGGTTTCCTCAAATGATGATAAGCAATCTAGTGAGCCATAAAGAAACACCCATACTATTGAACATGAGGAGGTAGTAAATACCCCCATCATATATGGATATGATCTTAAAGTTGGATCCACCTCTGAGAGACATTTTAATACGTAGTAGATGTTTGGTCCACATGGTTCCCCCTATCCCAGTGAATCAACAGAAAATCAGATTTGTGTCAATACCCCTGTCGGTCTCTCGACCTGTGCCAATTAGGGATTGGGTTGAATAGGATAAGATTCATCCTTATGGTAATGAATAAGGGGACTTGTGGGGACTCATGGTCACTGACCAGCTATCAGTCTCATTTTGGTCACCTACAAATCTGAAATTTACCATCCCAGAGTCTCTCACTAAGGACCAGGTGGTTTGTTTCTGCTAGAATATTTAGGAGATGTTCAACCACCTTCGGGGCTATCAGTTTACCTATCTAAGAAGTCAAAATAACATTGATTTCATTCACTAATAGTTCAAGAGCATTAATATCACAGTAGTACACTACACTTCATTCTAACCCAATCCCATGACAATAATGGGACCACCAATTCGACCATTCCACTAATGGTAAAAATTCTACTCAGCTCATAGCCACGATGAATTTCATCATTATTGAACCTAACTAGGATCAAAAAATAGTATTGTCGACATAGCGTAAGATAGAGAAAACCTTATCCAAGAGGTGACATAGAACTAGATAGATCCCCTAATAGGTGCCCGTACTCATCAGTAGAGATTATCATTTGGACTTAGGAGTCCCCCCAATGAGATATTGTCACCTTCCTACTGATATATCGACAAATACATTGGACCCTCAAAGTTTATCAATCCATCCAAGCCTCCTCCAGATACTGAATCAGATGTTAGGATGTATTTTTTACTCTATGAGCTAGATAGCTACAAGAGTCTTATTTTAGAGATAATGTTTAAGTAGTACCCAAGTTGTGACAATGTCAAAAGGGACCTCATCTCTCCACAAATTGGTCACCCATTACTTCTTTTATGGATTCCCATATTTGAAATAGGTGGCCCCATGTATCCAAAAAAGACATAATCCATGGGATATGGAAAATGAACAAGATAGGATTCTCCCACTCCATCTAAGTAGTGTGCATATTCTTCTAGAGATCAAGGCCACACATCCTCTCAGGATAATAATCCATTTAGAGTATTGGTGACCATAAATTATCACTAGGATGATGTGATAGATTATCTCACCACTTTCCATAAGTCTTTTGAAATTATATAGGTGTCAATTCCACCTAAAATAAAACTATATCTAACATGGGTAGACTAGATGTGCCTGCCAATGAAATTAGAAAATCTGAGTATCACTCAATTTAATGGTACATGTGATCCACTGTAAAATCCATTCCACTTCACCTTTAGTGAAACTTAATATAGGGTACTTATAAACAATAGTAAACTTCTAAAATATGATGTTTTTTACAAACCTTGGAAGGACCAGTGTTTGTGTGGAATAACAAGTTGGCTCTGGGATCAATTACTGACTGGGAGGATCTCCACAGATATTTCCTCTATCATTTCAGCTCCACCTTGCACAAGACCATAATTATTGACCTCTCCAAATGAAAACAAAGGTTCTATGAGTGAGTTTCTAACTTTATTTCTTGGTGGAAGGGACTCACATACTCGCTCAATATGTTATTACCTTAGGAACATCTTCTTACAATGTGTATGGAAAATTTCAGATATGAGATGGTCCCTACCCTCATTTACCTAAACTATATTGGTGGATATAAAGAGTTGTCTTAAACAGATAAGTAGTTGGAATAATTCTTGAAATAGACCGAACAATTTTCATGCCTATTACCCCTTCTAGCTCCTGTGATAAGACCCATAAAAGATGACACAAATTTCATTCTGCATGTAGAGAAACCTAAGTTGGTCCACTTATTAGACCCTTTACCAGACAAACCTCATCAAGTGAATCCCCTCTAGGAGTAGTCTCACCCAATACAGCATCATAAGGCATAGGAACATCCTTGAAAAGATAATATTACCCCCCCCCCCATTAGAGCCAGAAACTTAGTGATCTCATTGCGATTCACTGCTTTATTTCACCCTTACATCACTATTTTAAACTTTTTTTGTATTAAAAATTAAAAATATTATCTAAAATTGAACATACCATTTGATTCAATTATTAATTTTTTATCACTTTTAAAAAGGTAAATTTTACCTTTTTTGGTGATTTCATTGTAGGAGGAGGTGATTTGGAGGGTCAGAGATGATTCAGAAGGAAAATGGGTCAAACTGCATAGAAGTACAAGGAAATGTGTCCACTATTCTAAAAATTATGAGAAATCCATTCATCCAAATGGAATTAAATTTTTTGGAATGATCCAAAATTGAGTGGGATATAACTCATCTCAATAAAAACAAACCCAATTTTTCTATATGAGGGATCATTTGAACTGATATTTCCAAGGGACTAAATATGAACAAAGTCAAAGATTGGGTTATGTATTTCAGACATATATCATGTTGTAATTTTCTATTGGCCACTAAATTTTATATTGAGACATTCAAGATGATGAAATCCAACTTTTCTATTTTTTCCAAGTCAAGATGAGGCTATTTACCAACACAAAACCAAGATACAAGGGGTATCTCTAAATCTGGGTTCCCAAAACTACTTCCCACTTTGGCTATAAATTGGCACCTTGGGAACCCCATTTGAAAGTTATACCAAGGAGTAAAGTGATACCATTTTGGAGTTATATAGGAGTCCTCTCATAACATTTTAGGTTATATAACTTCATATACTCATAGGGGAAGCTCTTGATGCAAGTATCCCTCCATCGAAGTCTTCCTCTCCTTCTCATGTTGTAATATTTGTCTTTGTGTAATAAACTTCTTAGTTCCTTTTTTATTTCATATGTTTTACTCTTTTTTCACTTATCTTCTTCATTAATATTCTTCTTTGTTATGGACATAAATATTATAAATTATATTGGGTTATATCCATTCTAAATTATTGTGAATTCAATTTGTTTCTACGATGACTATATCACCCATAGAAGAGTAGTTTTTTTTATTAATTGATCTACCTATTAACTTCTTCATTAATTTATTTTGAATAAATGATATACTATAATTAAATTAATATAATATATGAATTTAATTTTTAAAATATAATAAACTAAGCAATAAATTGAACAATTAACACAAAAAACACATGAGGTTAAGATTTGTATAAATTGTTAGAGCGCAAACTTAATTGGTAAAACAAAACCACCCGGGATAAATTTGTAGAGTTCAAATACAATACCTAAACTCAATTCATCCTCATTTATAGAGTGGGTATATTCCCTAATTTATAACTAACCATAATATATCCTTATAATATCAATAAAATCAGTGTACTAAAATTTAATGTACTAAAGCTATCCTAGGGTTTAATTCATTTCATCTTTGTGGTTTAGTTAATTCTTATAGGGTTTGGGGGTTAACAAGTTAGGGGATAATAATTAATTAGATTTTACTTTAAATGATAATGATAAATAATTGAGTGAAGAGGTAGATCCAGATCTATTATGCCTTCTAAAATATTTTCTAAAAATTCTTCTTGTTGTGTCTTATTAATCATATTTCATTTCAAAAAAAATAATAACAAAAAAATGCAATCTTCTTCCATCATACTTATTATAGATTTATAAATGAAAACCCCCATCCTTTTAAGTATTTTATTTCTTCCATTTTTTTCAAAATACCTTTAATAAGTTTTTAAATTACTTCCTCCTTCGAGAGACATCCTTGGTCATCCACTCTACTACACCTAAATAACCCAAAATCGAACATCATTTGAGGGCGCCCACGACAGTGCCTTTCAAATTTCCATCATTCAAAGGGATGAAATTATATTATTCAACTAATTAGAGGTATTTTTTTACATTTATTTTATCCTTTTTTTATCTTCATTCATCCTTTTTCTTTACCCTTTCTCTATTTTTGATTGTTTTTTTATTTCTCTCTTTCTTATTCCTCTCTCTTTTATTATCTATTAGACCATCAATTAAAAATTATTCTCATGATATTATACTATAATTTTCTCAATTTCTATGATTTATGACATGATCCTATCCTAAGGATCTATTTGATCTAGACCCCAAGATTGAACGCATTCTTAGGGATCGAATCAAACAATATCAGTCTACGGGAAGTGTCAAAATTTACCCAACTGCGGAATTCCTCCACTCACTACCACAAAATAAAGCTATATCCGCAGTTTTAAACTGTGGAAATAGGCCCTAAAACAATGGCTATAGGTTATATCCATGGTTTAATCAATCGTGGATGGTATTGGTGTGGATATAGGGTAAATACTATAGACACAGATTTGAACCATGGCTATAGGCATGTAGCCATGGTTCAAACCGTAGATATAGGGCTCTAGACATGGTTCCAATCATGGATACAACCCTATAGAAAAGGTTTCAAAACCATGGAATAGGCTAAAATCACTCATAATCTATATCCACGGTTCCCAACTATGGCTATAGGCCTTCACATTTCCTAAAAAATCAGCATCATTCAACCGGTTCTGGCCCCTTTCAACCCCTACACACCCATACCCCCTTGCACCCCCCTGCACAGCCCCCCTTGCACCCCCCTGCACTGCCACACCCCCCCCCACCCCCCACCCCCCACCCCCACCCCCACCCTGTACCCTTGCACACCTACACACCCCTTGCACCACCCCTTTGGGACACCCCCACAACCCCCCCCCCTCCTGGACACCCCCTAGACAGACCCCCCTCCCCCCCACCCCACTGGACAGACACCCCCATGGACAGCATCCCCCCACCCCCTAGACAACACCCCCTGCATATCCCCCCTTTCACCCCATGCACATCTCCCCTTTCACCCCCAAGTCCCCTTGCACACACCCCCTTCCCCCCCATACACACACACATCCATTTCACCCCCCTACACACCCGCTTTCACCCCCCCCCCCCCCCCGCACACCTGCACACCCCTTACACCACCCCTGCTGGACACCCCCTTGTACCCCCCTGCACACCCATTCCCCCTTTCACCCCCCCCCCCCTCCCACACAGCCCCCCCCAACCCCCTAGACACCCCCCACCCCACCCACTGGACAACCCCCCCCCCCCCCCAGATAGAACGCCCACCCCACCCCCTGGACAGACACCCCCTGGACAGTAGCCCCCCTAGATAGACACCCCCCTGGACAACACCCCCCACCCCCTAGACAGAAACCCCTGGATAGCAACCCCCCTGGAGAGACACCCCCGGGACAGCAGCCCCCCCACCCCCTAGACAGACACCTTCCCCCCTACACATCCCCCCTTGAATTCCCCCACCCCCACCCCATGTCCCTTGCACACACACCCTTGCACACCTACACACCCCCTTGCACACCCCTTTCACCACCTCTGCTGGACACCCCCTTGCACCACCCTTGTTGGACACCCCTTGCACCACCCCTACTGGACACCCCATTACACACCCATGCCCCCCTGCACAGCCCCCCTAGCACCCCCCCCCCCCACACACACACCCTTACACTTGCCCTTAAACATCCCTTACACCCCCCACCCTGCACACCTTTATCCCCTTGCACACCCCCTATACCCCCCCTGCACCACCCCTACTGGACACCCCTTGCACCATCCCTGTTGGACACCCCTTGCACCACCCATTCTAGAACCCCCCCCCCCCCTCGCACCCCCCTCCATAACCACCCTTGTAGCCCCCCTAAACATCCCTTTCACCCCCTACACACCCTTGTCCCCTTGTACACACCCCCTTGCACACCCCCTGCACACCCCCCTACACCACCCCTGCTGGACCCCCCTTGCACCACCCCTACTGGACACCCCCACTGCACCTCCCCCCCCCCTCCCTGCACACCCCTTGCACCACCCCTGCTGGACACCCCTTACACCACCCTTGTTATACACCACTTGAACAACCCGTACTGGACACCACCCCCCTTGCACACCCATTCCCCCATATAGAGCCCCCTTACCCCCCACCCCCCGCACACCCATGTCCCCTTGCACACACCCCTTGCACACACACCCTTGCACCCCCCTTGAACACCCCCTTACACCACCCCGTGCACCGCCCCTACTGGACCCCCCCCCTTGCACCACCCCTGCTAGACACCCCCACTTCACCCCCCCCCCCCCCCTCCTGGACACCCCCTGGACAGACTCCCCCATGCACAGCCCCCTTTCCCCCCCCCCCACACACACACCCCTTGCACCCCCCTATACACCCCACTTTCACCCCCCTGCACACCTGCACACACCCCCTTACACACACACCCCTACACCCCCCCCTGCACACCCCCCTGCACACCCCCACTGCACCCCCACATTTCAAAAGTGGAGTTCAAGTCACCATGAATAAGACACTCTTTTTATTTCATGACATCCAATTAAACTTTAGAAAGGAGGCATAACTGTTACATAATTCACTACATGAGGCATTATTGCTCATGTGACAAGTTAACCATGTTTGGTTCCATTTAACTCATTCAATTCATTAAAATATGGTAATTCCATTTATAAGATCTAATGGGGTCACTTAGTAGTGACTTGGTCATTACTACACTTTCCTACTTTGGAAATTTCATCTTAAAAGTCTAATAGAACTTAAAGGGTGTTTTGGTTAAAACAACCATTTTAATAAAAAGAGGGAAACCCCCTATAGAGATATAAAAAGGTTCAAGTATGATGTGTTCTTTACGACTAACAACTACATCAAGTATAAATAAAAAATAAATGCAATAATGTCAAGAAAGGTATACCACTGTGAGTTTTCGTAGACAGCGCACCTTCGTTGGAGGGGTTCTATTACAAAACCATGACCTATTTATCAAACAAAACAATTATATTAACTAACACTTATTCAAGAATTTCAATTTAATATAAACAAGCAGAATTAATCAGAAAAATAAATTCAATTTAAAACATTCTTGAATTGAAGAGGCTAGGATCGGGACCCTACCTCAAATGAGCCAAGCCACAATCAGTGCTTGACACTTTAATCAGTGAAAACTCTAAACTAATTCATCCATACTCTAGGAATATGGACCTTTTCATATAAATAAGGACTCTCTAACCCCTATGTATGTGTCTGCATGGCCTTGAACATGCACAAGAGGATCCTTATATATATGCTCACATGCATAAGCCCATTATGTAGTAGGTTGGATTAGTGTATTTGAAACTTCCAAGGCATTAACACAAACACACAAACATTCGTTAATAATCTCACAAGGGATCTTTCATACCACTGACTGGTCATAGTGGAATTGAAGAAGGATTAAACAAGGAGTATGAAATTTGTATACTCAAGGAATTGGATGAGTATGGAGGTATTTTTTCATCTTGTACAAGTTGGTCTCTTTTTGGGTGGGTTTAACACATTGCCTACAAGGTGGTAGTCATTCAAAATATTAAATATCCTACTACTATCAATCACTATAGGCCCGGATTTCTCTATAATTTCACATAAAAAATCATTTCCCCCTTATCAATAGGAGACTCGACCTTGTCAATCCTAGGCTGGTCTTGGTGGTGAATCATAGCTATGTCAAAGGGTAGAGTATTCAGGGGGAGATAGAAATATCCAAATAGATGGTGGAAAACATAAATAGGAAAGCGTTGTGCTCGAATGTCATAATTAAAGTGTATATGGACAAGGCGTATGATCATATTGAATGGCGTTTCATTGTCAAAGTTATGAGGAGGTTTGGTTTTAGGGAATAGTCTAGTTAATTGTCAGTTATATGCTAGTATATAGTATTAAAGTCATACCAATAAAAACTAATGGTATCATACAAAATCTTATTTGTTTCAAGTGATATAAAGCCATGATTTAGTGAAAGTAATTTGTTGTAAATAGGAGGGAATATTTGTAGAAACCTAATCATGAAGAAATAAGGGAGTTAAATATGTATTTTAATGGTTATTAAACCTCCTCTAAGATTAAATAAACCTATAGAGATTAACTACACCCCCCCCCCCACTACCCCCACACCCCTTTTCACCCCCTACCCCACCCCCTGCCTTACCCCCTCCCCCCTTGCACCTCACCTACACCCCCTGCCCTGCAGACCCACCTGCAGACCCCCCTGCCCCCTCCCCCTGCCAGTTTTCCCTCCCCCCACTACCCCCCTTGAAGCCCCTGCCCCACTTCCCCACCCCCTTGCACCCCTACCCTGCAGACCACCACCCTCTCCCCCCTTGCATCCTACCTTCACCCTCCCCCTCCCCCTTGCCCTGCATACCACCCCTCTATAGACCACCACCATCCCCCCCCCCCCCCCGTGTCTTAAATGATGAAGATATCCATGATATGATTATCTTGAACAAGTCATGGTGGTCAGCGATGAGGGTAGTGAGAAAAATGAAAAATTACAAGTGTGTATAAGGTTCATTTTTAAAAAGTAAAACAATGAAAGTATAAGAGAGAAAAAGGATCCATCCCTAGTTATCCATAAGATCTAGTATTTTCCCACAAGTGGAAACAAATAGGATCAACTTCAACTATCATTTGGTGGTGAATTTGGAAAACAACGCTAGTACAAAGTGGTTCTGTGATGGGGAAATAAGAACCTAGTGAGAGGTGGAACCAAGCAGTATTCAAGAACTAGTGGTTTTGGTATATGTTAGTACCAAAGGACTTCAAAAGAGGTATATGTATCATATTAAGTGATGAAATAGTGGATGTCTTCACTGAAGTCTAATGAGGGACTCAGAAATATAGTGTCAACAAAGAGAGTAAGACCACCCCATGGATGATATGGACCATGCTCATAGTGGATAGAAAATGGATAGTATATTTTCACCATGTCCTGGTAAAACTCATGGATGTAATGTTTCATTTAAATGATTTATAAAATAGTAGAATCATGATCATTTTGGAGCCCATATTCAAAGGAATAGCAATGAAGAGAAGATTCCTAAATCTCTTGGATGGCCTAAAGATTCCAAAATGAGCACTTGGAGGATACCCTTCAATGGTGAATGCCATAGTACATTTCTAAAGCACCTATGGAAAATAGGCAGGCTGACTATGGGAATTTTGTTCATTATGGTAGACTCTTGTAAGATGTGTTAAAGAGAGATGTTGGAGGACCCATGCATCATGGAATATGGTGTGTTGAGTGTTAGATGTTTTGTATTTATAACCAAAACCACCTAATGAGTGTGGTGGTGGGAATTTAAATAGTAATTTTTCTGGAAAGAGTGGTATATTGTGATAAGAGAAGCACCTTTCCACATTCAGATGTTAGAGTAACAATGTTGAATTTTTTGTGAGAATTAAATATAATAATTAACAAAATTTCATAGATCTCATTATTGAAAAAAATACCTTCCATGGATAATTAATATGTGTCAAAAATTATAGATATGGTTACATTTTGAAATAAAGATAAAAGGTAATGATGTTCAGGGTGTTGACCTAAACCTTTTTTGGAATACCACACAAGAAATACCATCACAATGTAGAGGTAAAAATATCTCTTTGTGGAGAAATATTTAGAGAATTTATGTGAATTAAAGGAATATGTTTGACCATACTAAAACTATGTATAATGCCTATAATTATTGTGAAAAATCTAGATAAGGTGAATTGATGCCATCCCTCAGATAAAAGGGGCTAGTTTAACTTGATAGAGTGGTTAGAGAGATTATATATGAGACAGATCAAGTTATATATCTTACTCATAAGGAGTAAAGAGACCAAATAATTTCATTACTATATATGGTTCAATTCTATAAGTGGTGTATTGAGATAAAAATTCTTGCACTAATTCATCAAAACAATAAAGGAAAAAAATACTAAAATGTAATTCTATCTTGGAATTATCTACATCTAGAGAAGAGGAGTTCTACGTCTATGATTTTATGGGATTTATAAATTCAACCCCCACACTATAGATTTTTTCTCATCTAGAATAGAAGAAGGAAAGTATAATAAAGTGAAGGGAAAACGAGCATCAAATAAAAATCATGATGAAAGTGAAGTCTTATATTGATTAGAGAGAGATCTGCATGTCACTAAACTATTAAATAAGACCCTTAATTCTATAAACTTTCCATCATTATCTTAAAGTAGTGGGTTGATAGACAAGAAGTGGGTGTGACCCAAGATTGGAAATTCACCTTTCTAAACCTAATTATAACACATAAAGTGATTAGTTCTATAATATGTTATACTGACACAATTTCATTTCTATGCCTAAAATATGGGAATAGCCTTTTCACACTTTTCATGCACACCCCCTTCCCCCTGCCCCCTCCCCTGCACACCCCATTTCCCCCTACCACCCCCCATGCACACCCCCATGCCCACCCCCTTACACACACCCATTACCACCCCATTCACCCCCTACACACCCCTAGCACACCCCTCCCCTTACCCCCAATACACCCCCTGCCCCTGCCACCCCCATGCACACCCCCTGTCCACCCCCCCCCCCCCCCCCCCCCCGCACACCCCCCTGCCCACCCCATGCACCCCCTGCACACCCCCCCCCTCCCCCCTGCCCCATCACACCCCCTACCCCCTACCACCTACCATGCACACCCCCCTGCCCACCCCACACCCCCTACCCACCCCATTCACCCCCCATTCCACCCTCCACATTTCATTCCACTTCAACCACTTAATGTAAGGAAAATCATAGCAAAACACCCAGAGACATATCACTTAATAAAATCATAAATATTCATTTTACTCTAACAAGGTCCTCTAAATTTAAACACTCAAGGAAATGATTTACTCCATGAAAATTCTTTCCATCCAAATCACTCTATTCACTTAGTGGTGACTTGGTCATTACAGCACTTGCCTACTTGTGAAATTCCATCTTAAAAGTCTAACGACACATAAAGGGTGTTTTGGTTCAAACAATTGTTTTAATAAAAATGGGTAAACCCCCTATAGGTATATAAAAAGGATCAAATAGGATGCGTGCTTTATGACTAACAATGACATCAAGTATAAAGAAACATCAATGCAATAATGTCAAGCAAGGTATACCACTGTGAGTTTTCGTAGACAACGCACCTCTGTTGGAGGAGTTTTATTACAAAACCATGACTTGTTTATAAAAAAAACAATTATCTTAACTAACAATTATTCAATAATTTCAATTTAATATAAACATTCATAATTAAGAAGGAAACTAAATTCAATTTAAAACATTCTTTAATTAAAGAGGCTAGGAGAGGGACCCTACCTCAACCTCAAGGCATGTTTTCTTTTGATGATGACAACTCGAAGCTTCCTTTTTTGCACTTGCATGTATATGAAACTTCACATATATATAAGGACACCTATCCCTTATGTACATATTTTCATGGCCAAATATGCACAAGGGGGTCCTTATATATATGTTTATACTTGCATATACCCCTTTACACTTACACATGTATGCATTTTTCATATCTATATATAAGCACACCTAGCCCCAATATATATATTCATACTGCCATGAGTGAATATATATAAAGGGGGAACTTATATATGTATATTCATACCTATTCATACACATGTAAGCCTTCATCAATTGCGACTCGAATCCACCTCAACAAAATCCACTAAAAACAACATCAATCAATTTCCCCTTTTATTATACTTTCATTTCATTCAGAATACAAAGAATAATAAATAACATAATCATTCCATATTTCCATATTACAAGTTTATTTCCAAATTTAGGTGATTCATGAAATATGGTAGGTGAATAAAATACTTCCAAAACAATTAACAATTTCTATATATCATAAATTTCAATCAGGAATCATCAACATATATCAATATAATGAATTCATGTTCTTATCATATGATTCGCCTGTTTAAAATTAAATTGATTTGGTTTAATTAGTTATTTTGATTATGTTAATCCATGTGATCCTCTTAATAAAGACAAATTATTACTAATTACACAATTTAAAATAATAATAATGGATAAGTTTTGAATCCCTTACCTCAAATGATGCTTCAAAAAATCACAGCATGAGAGCAAGGAATGAAGAATGGTCACACTGCCAAGAACATGAAGATCCTTATAATATGTACAAAAAAAGTCTTACTGACTAAAAAACATAAACACACCAAATTATAAGGAATTATATACTCCCTAATAAGATAAAATAAGAAGGATTTGAGAATAATTGTAGAGGTAATCACCTTGGATCTAAATGATATCGATCACATGAAGCTGAAAAATAAAGAGGAAGGTCGTGGATCAGAGGAGGATGGAGGTGGAGGGTGCTGCCATGAGAGGAGGGTCATGGATCGGAGGAGGATGGAGGAGGAGGGGGCCGCCGTGAGAGGAGGTTTGTAGATCAAGAGGAGGGTCACCATGAGATGAGGGTCATCGTGAGAGGTCAAGGGTGGAGAATCTTTTGGGGGAGGATGGAGGAGGATCCTGATGCAGGAAAAGGGTCGATTGGGGGAGTATGGGGGAGCCTGATGGGTTTTGTAAAAACAATTGAGGAAAAAATTTAGCCAAGGTTTTTTAATTAAATCGTGGCTAAAAATAGGTTATAGCCACGAACCTATAAAACCATGGCTATAGGTCCATGGATATAGCCTAAATTTCTAGTATTGACTATAAGAACATTGAAATTGGAAACACTTATAAATCCAATCTAAAATAAGAACCAATGGATGAAAATAATAATAATAATTAACTTAATAGAACCATTCAAGAATTGGTTTCACTAGATATTAACTATCAACCAAATTGTATTGCATACCCAAATCTTGAATCATACATTGAACTAAAATCTGGTTTAATTCACCTAATTCCAAAATTTCATGGATTATCTGGTGAGGATCCAAAAAAACATTTAAAATAATTTAATGTGGTGTTCTCAACCCGTAAACCAATAAATGTATTTTAATATCAAATAAAACTAAGATCATTCCCATTTTCACTTGATAGAGCTGCAAAGAATTGGATGTATTATTTACATCCTGAAGATGTAACATGTTGGAACGATTTCAAATGTCTTTTCTTGAAGATATTTTTTCCGGAATCATGGACCACTTCCATTCATAAGAACATATCAGTGTTCAAGCAAGCACAAGGGGATTCAATGTATGAGTACTTGGAGCAATTAAAGATTTGTGCACAAGATATCCACATCAACAAATCAATGAGAAACTCCTCATAAAGTACTTATATAAATAAGTCACACCAATGGAGAGGATCATGTTGGATGTCATGGCTGGAGGAGCATTGGTGGAAAAAATACTAGTAGTTGCAGATTCATTGATCAACAAGATGGCACAAAACTCCCAATAATTTGATGATCAAGGTACACCACATGTCAGGGGAGAACATAAAGTAATTCAATATTCTCTTTAAAGTCATTTAATTGATACCAAGTTAGAAGAATATACCACTATGGTGAGGTAAATTACTTTGGCTCAAAATACATCCCAACCCACTCCTACAAGAACTTGTGGAATTTTCACTGAAATAGACCAACCAACTAATTATTTCCCCTAACTACAAGAGATAGAGGATTGCACAGTAGTATTCCCTAGGAGACCATATCAGCATCAATAACAACCACATCCCCAAAATAAGTATGATTCCTCTGCACAAACATACAACCAAGGTTGGAAGGATCAATCAAATAAGAGGCATGGATCTGGATAACAATAAAGGCCCCCTTTTCACCAAAACATCCAACACCATCTGCCTTTCTAACAGGATTTCCAAAAACCACATAGGAGGTTTGAAGCTCAAGAATCAAAAATTCTACAATAAGGGACTTCTCAACCAAAGGTGGAATCTAATACTGATGATCTTTTGAAATAAATTTTTCTTAATCAACAGAATGAGATGAAGATTCAAGGTTCAAAGATGAGGGATTTGAATACTAAAATGAGCCAAATTTCCACTATCCTTCATGAACTAGAAAGTAAGAACTCTATAAATCTTCCTTCTCAACCTACTCTAAATCCCAAGGAAAATGTTAGTGTCATCACATTGAGAAGTGGGAAGCAAACAATTGATACATATGGACCTATCATTCCATCGAGATTCACCTCAACCCTTGAGAAGCCCCAATCCATACCAACTAATGAGAAACCCAAGGAGAAAGATAAAGTTAAGAAAATTATTGATGAAGTTCCTCCTAATACCCTTCCTCTTCCAAATAGAGTTGTTCGAACCAAAAATATGGTTGAATAGGCGATGTAAAAATAGGCTTTAGACACATTCAAGTGTATGGAGATAAACCTCCCCCTTATTTAAGCCATTAAGAAAATACCAAGGTATTACAAATTCATAAAATAACATTGAACCAATTGAAGAGGGGTCAAGGGAAATTAGAGTATCAATCTTGTAATTAATGTGTCAGCACTCATTACACTAACTCAAGCAATGTCAGCAAAGTTCAAGGATCCGGGTACATTCACCATACCATGAACCATAGGGAAGTTAAATTTTTATGATCCTTTATGTTATTTAGGTGCTTCTATAAATTTGTTGCCTCACTCTATATTCTATTCTTTATGGGTTGGTGAGTTGAATCCAATGAGAGTAGTGGAAACGTTGGTGAACAAAGCTACAATATATCCAGTAGGATTCCTTGAGGATGTACTTGTTCGGGTAAGAAACATGATATTTCTAGAATATTTATATGTTCTTAACATGGAGTATGATTGGGTAAGTTCTCATTCTCCTATTATCTTAGGTAGGACCTTCCTCAAAATAGAAAAAACTATCATAAATATCCATGATGGTACAATTTACATGAAGTTTGGAGATGAATTTGTGATATTTTATGTTATGGACTCCATGAAGTACCCCTAAGAGGACCATTCTTCTTTTTTTATCTCCCATTTTGAACCACCAAGTAAAAATCCCATGGATTTTTATTTCCCTGTGTTTAGATATATTATGGGCATTGGTTCTTGTTTGATGTCTAAGAGCACTGCCACACCTATTTCTAATGCACAAGCCTCTTTTATATTTTATTTTGAAATGGATTCATATTCTGATTTTGATCAAGTTCACTCTGATTATGACTTGGCTATTGAGTATTCTAATGTATTTGATGCATTATTCTTTGATTTTAATGATGTTTATTCTGGTACTGATGTTCATTGTGCACATATTTCACTTCCTTCAATGTCTCCATCCGTACTGCACCCCACTTCATTAGAACTCAATCCATTTCCACCAAATCTCAAATACTCATACTTTTTAAGTGTTAAGAAATTACCTATTATAATTACTAAAAATATCCCTTTTGAAAATGAAGAAATACTTTTGAATCTTTTAAGGGATAACATCATGGAAATCAGGAGAACCTTGGATGAAATATCAGGTATTAGCCCCTCCATTTTATGTATAGGATTCTTTTGTAAGATGGGGATAAACTAGTGAGGAAACTACAAAGGAGACTAAATCCAACCCTTCTAGAAGTTGGTAAAAAAGAAGTTGAAAATTTGCTCGAGGTAGGAATAATTTATCCCATTTTTGATTCCTAGTGGGAAATTACTATTCAGGTTATGCCTAAGAAAAGTGGTGTAACTGTTGTTAGAAATGAGAGAGGGGGTGTTTCTAATGAGGGTACAAAACAATTGGTATGTGTGTATTAATTATAGGGAACTAAATCAATCCACTCATAAAGACCATTTCTCCCTTCCATTTATTGATCAAATACTTGAGAGACTAGCTGGGAAAAAACACTATTATTTCTTGGATGGAGTTTTTAGATATTTTTAGGTTCTTATAGCTCTAGAGGATCAAGAAAAGATGGAATTAAATTTTCTATTTAGAACATTTTCATATTGAAGAATTTCATTTAGACTATGCAATTCCCCAGGTACCTTCCAGAGATGTATGGTGAGTATTTTTTCATATTTCATTGAGACCTGCAATGAGGTATTTATGGATGATTTTACAGTGTATGGATCTTTATTTTATGAATTCATATTTAGTTTGGGAAAGGTTTTGAATCTCTTTATTGAGAATAATATATTTTTAAACTTTTAAAAGTTTCATTTCATGGTAGATCATGGTATTGTCTTAGGACATGTAGTGTCAAAAAATGGGATAAAGGTTGATAGATCCAAGGTAGATATTATTTCATCCTTACCGTATCCTTCATGTGTGTAATATGTTAGATCATTCCTAGGGTATGTAGTCTTTTATCGATTCTTCATAAGAGATTTTAGTAAGATCTCTCTACCATTATCTTGACTGATTAAAAAATATATTGTCTTCATTTTCAATGATTCATTTAGGGAATAATTTGATGAGATAAAGTAGCATTTGACCACTCCACCAATTATACATCCCCCAAGGTGGGACCTTACATTTGAGATTCTTTGTGATGCATTCAACTTTTCAGTTGGAGTTTTCTTATCTCATAGGATGTAAGGACATTCACATGTGATTTCTTATACTTCATGGATATTGGATCCAACATAATAAAACTACACAACCACAGAAAAGAAGTTTTTTTCATCATATTTTCTTTAGATAAATTCTATTCACATATATTAGGATCTAAATAAAGTTGTTTTTTCTAACCATGAAGCTCTGAGGTACCTCTTGAAGCAGCTAGATGCAAATCCCAGACTCATCTGATGGATGATACTTCTTAAAGAATTTTATATTGATATAAAGAAAAAGAAGGGGTCAGAAAACTTGGTGGTGGAACACATAGGTAGGATTACTCACACAATAGAGGATGACACAATGGACCAGGTACCACTTAGGAACACTTTCCCCAATGAGAATATTTATTCTATATTAGGTATGCATCCCTAGTATATTGATTTAGTAAACTACACTGTTGCCTCTAAAATTAATACAAATTTAAAGAAACATCAAGTCCAAAAATTATAGAGTGAGTCCGGGTTTTTTTTGGATAATCCCTACCTCTAGAACATATTTAGTTACCAAGTTATCAGGAGCTGCATTCTTGATCATTATTTTGAGTCTGTTTTACATTTTTTTCATACACTTTCTTGTGGTGGACACTTTGAACCCCAATGAATAGCTAGGAAATCCTTAGACTCTATATTATATTGGCCAAGATAATTACATGATGCCCTTTTTTTGTAATTCATGCTCTCATTTCCAACACACTGGGAACATTTCTAGGAGACACAAGATTCCCCAACAACTCATACTATTCTGTGAGATTTTTTATGTATGGGGAATTTATTTTATGGGTCCTTTTCCAAGTTCATTTGGTTTTTTATAAATAATGTTTTTTATTAATTATGTGGGTAAATGGGTGTAGACCAAGGCCACCAGGACTGACAATTCTCATGTTATAGTGTACTTTGTCAAGGTACATATTTTTTTCAAGTTTGAAGTACCAAAGGTTATCATAAGTGATTAGGGGACACACTTTTTCAATCAGAATTTTTCTTCCCTCCTTTAGAAGTATGGGGTGATACACAAAACATCAACACCATACCACCCCCAAACAAATGGCTAGGATGAGGTTTCAAATCTAGAGTTGAAAAAAATTTTGTAGAATACTATGCAAATGAATATGAAGGATTAGAGCAAGAGCTTAGATGATGTTCTTTTGGATTATAGGAAAGCATACAAGACAGCCATAAGTATGTCCCCATTTCAAATTATTTTTGGGAAATCATATAATCTCCTAGTGGAAGTCAAGCATAAGGAATATTGGGATATAAAGAAATGAAACATGGATTCGGCTCAAGATGGAATTCAAAGGAAGCTGCAAATTCAAGAACATGGGATATTTGATTGCCATCATATGATAACACAAAGATCTACAAGAAAATATCAAAATCATCTCATGATATAAGGATCCAACAAATTGAGTTCATGTTGGAAAGAAATTCCTACTCTACATTTCATGACTGAAGCTGATGTCTGGTAAGTTGCGTTCCATATGGTTAGGTCCTTATATTTTATCTAAATTTTTTCCTTATGGTGTAGTGGAGATCAAACAAGAGGATGCTAAAAGGATATTTATAGTTAATGGGAAACATTTGAATCAATACATTGAGGTAATTTCTACTAATGCAGTGGATTTCATCACATTGCATGACCCCATGATCACTTGAGAATATCAAGTTGTTCCTACACCTTTCACTTTTATATTATTTTTCCTATTTAAAATTATGCATTTCATGTGCACATATCATATCATGGGTTCACATTGAGTACAATGAAATATTTTAATTATTTGGAATGGGACAAAATTTTGGGGTTGTTATTTAGGATTTTTCATTTTTTTTTTGTTTGTTTTCTGTTAATTTTTCTATTAAATTTTCAAAATAAAATAAAATAAAAAGATATCATCTAATATTCTCATGTGGAACATATGGAAAATTAATTTTTTCAAAATTCATTGGTATAATGATAATCATGAGTAAGATTTCATCATTAAGGATTGATTTTATAAAAATTTAAGTCATCGATGATATGATTTTTAGTGTCATTATAAAACCTTTTAGATTTTTACACCATTCTTTATGATATTTGTTCATGTTAAATTGTATCATTGATTTCTCCACACAACCTTTCACTCAACCATTACTTGTGAAATTTTTTCTACTCAATTGAATGTATAGTCATGTTAGGTAAAAAAAATCATCTTATATAAATGGTTGATCCATACATTCATTTCTCTTCTGATCAGTTTCATTACTATATTGAATTGACTTATGTGTGTGTACCTGTTATCTAATTGTTGTACACCCTAAAAAACAAAAACAATAAAATAATATATATATATGTATATATATTCAAAATAAAAAATATGGGTTATGTCTTGCATAGGTCAAACCCCACTCTTCCCCGACCTATGATCCTGTTATAACTATTACAATTAATGGTGTGAGGAAATCAAACAAGGGTTGAGTGATGATTGTGAGATTTGTTCCAAGTGAAAATTTTGAAAAAAATAATAAAATAATAATAATAAATTAGGGGAGTGATGAAATATACAAAAAAGTGAGGATATCTAGGTTTGGAGCTTATGGTTTGACTTTCAGGAATACTTAAGTGAGTGGGTCTTGAAATCTGATTACAAAGGAATGTAGAACAAGTTCGGTGAATTAAACCACGTAAGAAGTACTATTTTACTTGACCTGAATATACTGAATAAAGGGTGGATTTATGATCTTGAAGTGGTTATAACACATACATGTGGGGAATTAGTGGTATAGTAGACCCATGACTTGTTTCTCTATGATTAGTGTCATTAATTTCACTGGATTTTGTTTTGATATAATTTTTGAGATAATGAATTTAATTTTTTTTTATATTGACCCTTGATGGGATTCTTAATTTGCCTATATTTCCACTATGTATTGAGGAATATTAACATGAATATATTTTCATGATGTTTTGGAATACATGATATGAGTTTTTTCCTAGGAGTGAAAAATTGTAAGTGTGTAGATGTGATCGCATCACGATTCACTGCTTTATTTCACCCTTACATAATTGTTTTAAACTTATTTTGTATTTAAAATTAAAAATATTATCTCAAATTAAAAATTCCATTTTATTCAATTATTAAATTTTTATCACTATTAAAAAGGTAAATTTTACTTGTTTTGGGGATTTTGTTGTAATAGGAGGTGATTTGGAGGGTCGGAGATGATCTTGAAGGAAAATGGGTCAAACTGTATGGAATCCCAAGGACATATTTCCACTATTTTGAACATTACGAGAAAAAAGTGAATCCAAGTGGGCTAAACGTTTTTAGGATTATACAAAATTTAGTGAACTACAACTCATCTCAAGAAACCAAATCTCAATTCTTCTATATGGAGCCCATATGAACTAATATATCCAGAGGACTGAATCTACACAAAGTCAAAGATTAGGTTCTGTATTTCGCCATATCTCTCACTGTAATCCTTAATTGGCCACTAAATTTTACTTAGAGACATTAAATATGTTTTCCTAAAACTTTTATCTTTTTTCTGAGTTAATATAATTCCATTTACCAATAAAAAACCTAGACACAAGCGGTATCTCTAAATCTAGGTTCCCAATACAACTTCCCATTTTGGCTATAAATTGGCACGTTGGGCACCCCATTTTCAAGTTAGACCAAGGAGTTAAGTGCTTCCATTTTGGAGTTCCATATGAGTCCTCTCATAACCTTTTAGGTTCTATAACTTCCTATACTCATAGCGGGGGCTCTTTAAGGAATTATCCCTTCATCGAAGCCTTCATCTCCTTCTCATGTTGTAATATTTGTCTTTGTGTAATAAACTTCATAGTTACTCTTTTATTTCAATTGTTTTCCTCTGTTTTTTTTAACTTATATTCTTAATTAATCTTCATATTTGTGCTAGAAATAAATATTAGAAATGATATTGGGTTATACCCATTCTAAACTGTTGTGAATTCAATTCGTTTCTACGATGACTACACCGCCCATGGAAGAGTAGTTTTTCTAGTAATCGATCAACCTATTACCTTCTTCATTAATTTATTTTGAATTGATGAGATAATGTAATTCAATTAATATAATATATGAATTTATTTTTTAAAATATAATAAACTAATAAAGAAATTGAACAATTAACACAAAAACACGTGAGGTTTATATTTGTGTAAATTGTGAGAGTGCAAACTTAATCGGTAAAATAAAATGCCGCAGGATAAATTTCAAGAGTTAAAATAAAATCCCTAAACCTAATTCATACTAATTTCTAGAGTGGTTATATTCCCTAATTCATCACTAACCATAATCTATCCTTATAACATCAATAAAAGAAGGGTTCTATAGTTGTATGTACTAAATCTAGCCTAGGGTTTAATTCATTTCATCTTTGTGGTTTAGTTAATTCTTATAGGTTTTAGGGTTTAACAAGTTAGGGGATCATAATTAAGTTGATTTTAATTTAAATGATAATGATAAATAATTTAGTGAAGAGTTAGTGTTATATCGATTATTCCTTCTAAAATGTTTTCTAAAAAAAATCTTCTCTTTGTGTCTTATTAATCGAATTTAATTTCAAAAAAAATAAAAACAAAAAAAATGAAATCTTCTTCCAGCATACTTATTTTAGATTTATAAATGGAACCCCCCATCCATAATTTTAAGTATTTTGTTTCTTAATTTTTATTTTATTTTCAAAATACCATTAATAAGTTTTTAAATTACTTCCTCCTTTGAGATACGACCTTGGTCAGCCAATCTGTTTCACCTAAATAACCCAAAATCGAACATCATTTGAGAGCGCCCATGATAGTGCCTTTAAAATTACAATAATTTACAGGTATGAAATTATTTTATTCAACTAATTAGATGTATTTCTTTACTTTTATTTTATCCTTTTATTTTCTCTTCATTCTTACTTCTTTTTTCCCCTTTCTCATTTTTTTTATTTCACTATTTTTTCTTCCTCTATCCTTTCTTATCTATTAGACCAAAAATTAAAACTTATTATCATGATATTATGGTCCAATTTTCTCAATGTCTATGATTTATGACACAATCCCATATCAAGGATCTCTTTGATCTAGAACCTGAGATTGAATGCAGCCTTAGGGATCGAATCAGACAATCTCAGTCTATAGAACGTGTAAAAATTTAACATACTAGGGAATTCCTTCACAATAAGAACATTGAAATTGAAAACAATTATAAATCCAACATAAAACAATAAACAATGGATAAAAATAGTAATAATAAACTTAATATAACCATCCAATAATTATTTTCACTAGATATTAACTATCAACCAAATTGTATTTTATACCCAAATCTAAAATCAAAATTTGAACTGAAATTTTGGTTAATTCAACGACATCCAAAATTTCATCAATTATCTAGTAAGGATCCAAAAAAACATTTAAAATAATTAAATTTGGTTTTCTCAAACCATAAAACCAAGAAATTTCTCTGAAGATAAAATAAAACTAAGATCATTCCCATTTTCACTTGATGGAACTACAAAGGATTGGATGTATTATTTATAACTTAAATATGTAACATGTTGGAATGATTTGAAATTTATTTTATTGTAGATATTTTTTATAGCATCAAGGAAAACTTCCATTTATAAGGAGATCTCAGGGATCAAGAAATTATAAGGGGAGTCAATGTATGAGTACTGTGAGCGGTTCAAGAAGTTGTGCACAAGCTATCCACATCACCAAATCTGTGAGAAACTCCTCATCCAATACTTTTTTGAATTAATCACACCTATGGAGAGGATCATGGTGGATGCTGCAAGTAGAGAATCATTGATGGAAAAAACACCACTAGCCTCACCTATATTGGTCAACAAGATGGTAACTCCAAACAATTTAGATATTGAGGTACACCACAAGTTAGGGGAGTACATCAGGTAATTCCATCTACTCTTGAAAGTCATTTAACTGATACAAGTTGGAATAATTGACCACTATGGTGATGCAGATTGCTTTGGCTCAAAAGACATCCTAACACACTCCTACAAGGCCGTGTGGAATTTTCACTGAAACAGACCACCCAACTGATTGTTGATTCTAACTACAAGAGATGTATGATTGATCAGCAGTATCCTCTTGGAGAACATATCAACAGCAACAAAAACTACATCCCCAAAATAAGTATAATTCTATTGCACCAACATAAAACCAAGGGTGGAAGGATAAATAAAACATGAGGTATGGATTTGGACAACAATAAAGTCCCCCTTTTCACTAAAACTTCCAACAGCCTCTGCCTAAACAAAAGGGTTTCCAACAACCCCAAAAGATGTTTTAAGCTCAATCATTAACAAGTCAATAACAAGGGAATTCTCAACCAAAGGTATATTCTAATAATGATTATCTTTTGAAAAAAATGTTCTTAGTCAATAGAATGAGATGATCTGGAGATTCAATGTTCATATTTGAGGGAGTTGAATACTCAAATGAGCTAGATTGCCACTGTCCTCCATGAACTGGTAAGTAAGAACTTCATAAATCTTTCTTACCAACCAAATCCAAATCCCAAGGTAAATTTCAGTTCCATCACATTGATAAGTGGAAAGAAAACAACTAATACATCTTCACCTATCATTCCACTGGGATTCACCTCAACCTTAGAGAAGCCCCGTTCCATTCCAACAGATGATAAACATAAGGAGAAAGTTAAAGGTAAGAATTTTTTTGATAATGTTCCTCCTAAACCCCTTATTTTTTCAAATAGATTTATTCAAACCAAAAATATGGCTGAAGAGGTGATACAAAAAGAGGTTTTGGATACATTCAAGTGTGTTGAGATAAAAATCCCCCTTATTGAAGCCATTAAGAAAATCCCAAGGTATGACAAATTCTTAAAAGAAAATTGTACCAATCAAATAGGTCTAAAGGGAAATGAGAGGATCAATCTTGAAATTAATTTGTCAGCACTAATTGCATCAACTCAAGCAATTCCAACAAAGTGGAAGGATCTGGGTACATTCACCATACCATGCACCATATGGGAGTTACATTTTATAATGATTTATGTGATTTAGGTGCTTCTATAAATGTGATGCCTTTCTCTATATTCTCTTATTTACAGGTTTCTGATTTAAAGCTGATGATAGTATTGGTTCATTTGATGAACAAAGATACAACATATCCAACGGTACTCCTTGAGGATGTACTTGTTCAGGTAAGAGACCTGATATTTCTAGTAGATTTCTATGTGATTAAAATGTAGGATGATCGGGTAAGTTTTCATGCGCCCATTATCTTAGGTAGTATCTTCCTCAAAACTACAAAAACTATCAGAAATGTCCATGAGGGTATACTTTCCATGGATTTTTTGGATATAAATTTGTGATATTTTATGTTATGGACACCATAAAGTACCCCTCAGAAGGACATTCTGCTTTTGTTATCTCCCATTTTTAACCACCAAGTAAAAACCCCATGGATTTTGATTTCTCTATGTTTGGAGAGATTATGAGCATTGGTTCTAGTTTGATGTTTAATATAACTTCCACACCTATTTATAATGCATAAAACTCTCTTATATTTGATTTTTAAATGGATTCATATTCTGATTTTGATCATGTTAACTATAATTATGACTTGGCTATTGAGTATGCTGGTGGATTTGATGCATTATTGTTTGATTTTGATGATGTTTATTTTGGTACTGATGTTCATTGTGCACATATTTTAGTTCCTTCAATGTCTCCATCCATAATTCACCCCCCTTCATTAGAACTCAATCTATTTTCACCAAATCTCAAATAATCATACTTATTAAGTGGTGAGAAATTAAATATTATCACTTCTACCAATATCCCTTTTGAACATGAATAAAAACTTTTGAATCTTTTGAGTGAGAACATCAAGGAAATCGGGTGGACCATGGAAAAAATATCAAGTATTATCCCCTCCATTTGGCTGCATAGGATTATTTTGGAGGATGGGGATAAATTGTTGAGGTATCCACAAAGGAGACTCAATCTAACCCTTCTGGAAGTTGTTAAAAAATGAGTTGAAAGATTTCTAGAGGTAGGTATTATTTATCTCATTTTAAATTCCCAGTTGGTGGGTCCTATTCAGGTTGTGCCTAAGAAAAGTGGTGTTAATATTGTTAGAAATGAGAGAGAGGAGTTGGTTCCAATGAGGGTATAGAATAGTTAGTGTTTTTTATTGATTATAGGAAACTAAATCAATCCACTCGTAAGGACCATTCCCCCCTCCAATTTATTGATCAAATAATTGATATACTAGTTGGGAAAACACACTATTTTTTCTTGGATGTATTTTCTAGATATTTTAAAGTTTCTATAGCTCTAGAGGATCAAGAGAATACAACATTCACTTGTCCATTCAGTGCATTTTCCTACCGAAGGATACCATTTGGACTATGAAATCCCCCAGGTACCTTATAGAGATGTATGGTGAGTATTTTTTTCAGATTTCATTGAGACCTACATGGAGGTATTTATGGATGATTTTATATTGTATGGATCTTCAATTGATGAATTCATCTTTATTTTGGAAATGGTGTTGAATTTTTGTATTGAGAAGAATCTAGTTTTAAACTTTTAAAAGTGTCATTTCATGGTAGACCATGATATTATCTTAGGGAATGTAGTATAAAAAATGGGATAGAGGTTGATAGATCCAAGGTAGATATTATTTCATCCTTACCATATCCTTTATGTTTGTGAGATGTTAGATCATTCCTAGGGAATGCAATATTTTATCAATTCTTGATCATAGATTTTAGTAAGATCACTCTACCATTATCCCGACTGCTTCAAAAAGACATTGAATTAATTTTTTATGATTCATGAATGGTATCATTTTATGAACTAAAGAAGTATTTTACCACTCCACCAATCATATATCCCCCATGGTGGGACATTCCATTTGAGCTTATGTCTGACATTTCCAACTTCACAGTTGGAGTTGTCTTATCTCAGAGGGTGGGAGGATGTTCACATGTGATTTCTTATGCTTTGAGGACATTTGATTCGGTATAATCAAACTACAAAACCATGTAAAATGAGTTTCTTGGTGTCATATTTTCTTTAGATAAATTCCATTCATATTTTTTGGACACTAAAGTAGTTTTTTTTATGACCATGCAGCTCTGAAGTACCTATTGAAGAAGCCAAATGCAAAGCCTAGACTCATCTTATGTATGCTCCTTCTTCAAGAATTTTCTATTGAGATAAAGGAAAAGAAGGGGTAAGAAAACCTGGTGGTAGACCATTTGATTAGGATTACACACACACTAGAGGATGACACTATAGACCAGGTACCCCTTCATGAAACTTTCCATGTTAAGAATCTTTATTCTATCTCAAGTATGCATCCCTAGTATGCTGATTTAGTGAACTACCTTGTTGCCTCTAAAATTGTTGCAAATTTAAAGAAACATTAAGTCCAAAAATTAAAGAGTGGGTCTAGGTTTTATGTTTGGGATGATCCCTACCTATGGAACGTGTATAGTGACCAAGTTATTAGGAGGTTCATTCCAGATCATGAGTTTGAGTCTATTTTACATTTTTGTCATACACTTTATTGAGGCGGATACTTTGGACCTCAATGAATAGCTAGGAAAGTCTTAGACTATGAATTATATTGGCCTAGCTTATTCCATGATACCCATGTGTTTTTTAAGTCATGCTCTCATTTCCAACACACTAGGAACATTTCTAGGAGACACGAGATGCCCCAACAAACCATACTATTCTTTGAGATTTTTAATGTATGGGGAATTAATTTTATGGGTCCTTTTCCAATTTTATTTGGTTTTTTGTACATTTTGGTTGTTTTTTGCCAGAAATTTTTTTTTGGTATTTTATAAAAGACACTTTTTGGAAAGTGGTAACCATACAAAGATCCAAATCATCACACATTAAAAATCAACCACATCTCAATTTCAAAATTCAATTTCAAAATTCAAACCTTAAAAAAAATCAACTGCGCACCTTGAGCCATGAACATGGCCTAGAAGCACGGGTCCTCTCGATTTCTGCACTGCCTCGAGCCACGACCTACCTCGAAACAAACACCACATGGTTTCTGACTTATCCTCCTCATGTTGTAGTGGAATTTTTCAAGGAACATATTTTTTAATGGTTTGGAGTACCAAAGACAATCATCAGTGATTAGGGGACACACTTTTGCAATCGAAATTTGGATTCCCTCCTTTATAAGTATGGGGTGACACACAAAATATCAATACAATACCACCCCCAAACAAATGTCCCGGCTGAGGTTTCAAAATAGGGAGTTGAAACAAATTTTGTAGAAAATTGTGCATCCAAATAGTAAGGATTAGAGCAAGCACTTAGATGACGTGCTTTGGGATTATAGGATAGCATACAACACACTCATCATTATGTGCCTATTTCGTATTGTTTTTGGGAAAGCATGTCATCTCCTAGTGGAAGTCGAGCATTGGGTATATTGGGCTATAAAGAAATTCAACATGGATTTGGATCAAGATTGAATTTAAAGGAAGACGAAAATTTAAGAGCTTCAGGATATTCGATTGTCATCATATGAGAACTCAATCTTCTAAAAGGAAAGATAAAAAGCATCTTGTGATAGAATGATATAAAAAAGTTAGTTTCATGTTAGAGAGAAAGTCCTAATCTATTTTTTACAACTAAAGTTGATGCCTGGTAAGTTGTGTTCCAGATGGTTAGGTCCTTATATTGTATCTAATGTTTTTCCTTATGGTACAGTGGAGATCATACAAGATGACCCTAAAATGATCTTTGTAGTAAATGGCAAACATTTTAATCAATATATTGAGGGAATTTTTACTGATGTAGTGGATTTCATCACACTACATGACCCCATCATCTCTTGAGAATATCAAGATTTTCCTAACCCTTTCACTTTTATATTATTTTTCCTATTTAAAATTATTCATTACATGTGAACATATCATATAATGGGTTCACATTGAGGAAAATGAAATAATTTAATTTTGGGGGAGGGGACAATATTTTTGGGTAGTTATTTAGGATTTTTCATTTTTTTATGTTTCTATTAAGTTTTCTATTAAATTTTCAAAAAAAATAAAAATAAAAAGATATCATCTAACATTATCATGTAGAATATATGGAAAATACATTTTTTTTAAAATTAATTGGTACAATGATAAGAATGAGTAATATTTCATCATTAAGTGTTGATTTTATAAAAATTTAAGTCGTCGATGATATGATTGGTTGTGTCATTATAAAACCTTTTAGATTTTGACACCATTTTTGTGATATTTTTTCATGGTAAATTGTATCATTTATTTCTTCACACAATTTTTCACTCAACCATGAATTATGAAATTTTTCCTACTCAATTGAAGGTATAGTCATGTTAAGTAAAAAATCATCTTATATAAATATTTAACCCATACATTTGTTTCTCTTATGATCAGTTTAATTACTGTACCGAATTGACCTATGCGTGTGTACCTATTATGTGACTGTTTTACACCCTCAAAAACAAAAATAAATAATATATATATATATAATCAAAATAAAAACTAAAAAAATATGGTTTGTGTCTTGGGAAGGTCAAAACTCACTCTTCCTTGACCTATGATCTTGTTATAACTATTACAATTATTGTCGTGAGGAGATCAAAAAAGGGTTGAGAGATGAGTGTGAGATTTGTTCTAGGTGAAACTTTTAAAGAAAAACAAAATAATAATAATAATAATAAATGAGGGGAGTGATAAAATGTACAACATGTGGGGATATATATGTTGGGATCTTATGGTTTGAATTTTGAAAATGCTTAAGTGAGTGGGTCTTGAAATCAGATTGTAAAGGAATGTAGAACAAGTTCAAGGAATTAAACCAGGTAATAATTATTGTTTTACTTGACCTGAATATACTGAATAAAGTTTGGATTTATGATCTTTAAATGGTTGGAACACACACACATGGGTAATTAGTGGCATAGTTGACCCATGACTTTTTTCTCTATGATTAGTGTCATTAATCTCATTGGATTTTGTTTTGATATAATTTATGAGATAATGAATTTAAAATTTATTGATATTGACCCTTGATGGGATTATTACTTTTCCAATATTGCCAGTATGGATTGAGGAAAATAAACATGCATATATTTTTACAATGTTTTGGAATACATGATATGAGTTTTTCCCCATTAGTGCAAAAGGGTGAGTGTGGGGGTGGGATCGCATCACGATCCACTGCTTTGTTTCACCCTTACATCACTATTTTAAACTTGTTTTGTATTTAAAATTACAAACATTGTCTCAAATTGAACACCCCATTTTATTAAATTATTAAATTTTTATCACTGTTAAAAAGATCAATTTTACTTGTTTTTGTGATTTTGTTCTAGGAGGAGGTGATTTGGAGGGTCAGAGATGATGCAGAAGGAAAATGGGTCAAACTGCATGGAAGACCAAGGACATATGTCCATTGTTTTGAACATTACGATAAATTAGAGCATCCAAATGGGTCGAAATTTTGCGGTATGATACCAAATTAAGTGGGATACAATAAATATCAAAAAACTAAGTCCCAATTCGTTCATATGAGGGCCTATAACAACTGATCCATCCAGGGGACTAAATCTGCTCAAATTCAAAGATTGGGTTTTGTATTTCAGCCATATCTCATGTTGTAATCCTCCATTGGCTGAAAAATTTAACATGGATATAATAAATATGTCTTCCTACAACTTTTATCTTTTTTAAAAGTTTAGATAAGGTAACTTACCAACCCAAAACTGAGACATAAGTGGTATCTCTAAATCTAGGTTCCCAAAACCACTTCCCATTTTGGTTATAAATTGGCACATTGGGCACCCCATTTTCAAGTTCAACCAAGGAGTGAATTTTTTTCATTTTGGATTTACAAAGGAGTCCTTTAATCACCTTTTAGGTTCTGTAACTTCCTATACTAATAGGGGGCCTCTTGAAGCAAGGATCCCTTCATCAAAGCCTTCCTCTCCTTCTCATGTTGTAATATTTGTCTTTTTGTAATAAACTTCTTAGTTCCAATTTTATTTCTTCTATTTTCCTCTGTTTTGTTCTTTTCTCTTCTTCATTAATCTTCCTATTTGGTATGAAAATAAAGAGTAGAAATTATATTGGGTTATACCCATTCTAAACCATTTCAAATGAAATTTGTTTCTACGATGACTACATCTCCCATGAAAGAGTATTTTTTAGTAATTGGTCTACCTCTTACCCTCTTCATTCATTTATTTTGAATAAATGAGCTATTTTAATTCACTTAATATGATATGTAACGACCCAATGTTTTTCAATGGAAATTACCTTCTCATAGTATGTCTTGAAATCACATGAAAACACAACATAATGAACTACTAAGTGCTAAGTGACCTTTAAACATAAGTTTGACACTTCTGTGTTTGGAATTCCAAAAATCCAGCTTACACGGTTGTAATCAGTAATTTATTTGGATTTTGATAAGAAAAACTTAATTTTTGGTGAATACTAACCTACCCTAATGAATAGTAACATACCCTTATGAATATTGATATACCCTAATTAATATTATCCTCACCTATGGTAGTATAAAAATAATATTCAAGTTGGAAGTACGATATATCAATATTTTAGAATAAGTTAATGAATGTTTTAAAACTGGTTTTGATAATAAATTATTATTTTAATTAAACATTAAAATAATCATATTTATAAAATTATTTTTGAAAAATGGACTTCATTTTTTAATTCTACACATCGAAAAATTATTAGGGTGATTTTTCGGGATTTTTCTGAAATACTCAAATTTTTTATGAATAGTAAAATACGATAATTTACAATAAATGATAAATAAGGGATTAATTGATTCACCTATGATGTTATGATGATGTAATTACACTTGGTTCTGGATCAAATGATAAAATAAATATTATTGGTCATATAATACTTACTATTCCTTGTCTTGTGAAGAAATAATAAATTAATGATTATAATATTATGAAATCCCTCCTCTCCTCCACTATAAAAACCCCCCTTCACTCCCTCTTATCTTCACTCTTCTCAAGCCCTTTTCCTTTCCATTATTCTGCCAAAATATCTCCCCAATCTCCTATCCCACTTCCAAAATCTCCTAGCCTCTTCAAAATACCAAAACCTCTCCCCTTAAGAGGTTCTCAAAGGAGGAAGTCTCAAGAGGTAAATTCCTCTTTCCAATTCCTTCATTTCTTTAAAGTCATTTTTCTTTTTGTTTCTTTCCTCACCTCCCTTCACCATAATAGTATGATAAATCCAGTAACATATATGTACTTGAATTTATTAATTCTAATGGGATATTTCATTATCTACTCTCCTTTCCCCACCTTTTTATTTGAAAGAAATGAAAGCATCGTTTAAGATGTGCTAATTTAGCACATTCAATGACAACGATTTATCAATTTCTATTATTATCTTTAATTATGGTCATGAAACCATTTGTGTTATGGTTAAACCATATTATTTTATATGTAATATATCCTATTCTTTGTTCTGTAATCCTTTTGTACAAATGGTATTAAGTTATAAAGAAAAACATGTTCTTTGTAATCAAATCCACCAATTAACAAAAACGGTTATCACTAAGGTTATATATATAATAATTTGACTTCACTCTAAGTATCCTAATTAAAATTAAAACCATGTAATCTCCTGGATGTGCACTAAATAATATAACCTCAATTATAGACAACCACTTTGATCTTACATATAATCCAAACTTGAATATAAGTGAACTGGTCTGTTAATGCAAAGTAAACAAATGAGCTCGAACAATGAAATTGAACCTTATCACTAATCAAAAAGGATTTGAATGAACTAAAAAGAGTTATAATAAATAAATTACATATATAATAGGTTTTTTAATTATTAATTAATAATCTAAATTTGTTTATTCAGGTCTATAATAACAAGTGGAGAACACAAACGGATTTAAGGTAATGGATTCTCTCCATTTCACTCTTAATCAACATTGTCCTCTATGCTATGCCTTTTTATGGGTAACCATAAATAGTGTGGTATATTTTTTCACCTCCACCATAATACCCTCATGATGTATAAGTGATGAGAAACCTTTTCTCTCTCTCATCAAGCCCTCTTGGGTACACCCGACACCATGCCGATAAAACTGTAACGAATTCTACCCAAACCTTGTTTGTTCTTTCGGGTAACCTTATCTTGCTTTAAAAATGGTTTAATATTATCTATTTATGTGAATATTCTGAATTCTAGTTAGTTATACAAGATTCTTATATTAATACCCTTTCATCACTTTATTTCTGGGATATACATGTTTTTAAAAGATTCCCTCTATAGAACTTTCCGATAAGCAAACCTATTTTAGGGGAACTTCCTGAATGGTTACCCAATTTCAAAAGCACTATATCCTATGTTGTAAGAAATAATTGTATTTATAAAATCATTATTTTATCATGAAAACCTTCTTGGTCAAATTCTGGTTTTATATAAATGATTTTCCTCTTTTCTATTTGAAAATCTCTATAGTATTTTCCTTAAAACCGCACAAAAATGTTTTAATGCTAATGTTTCTAAAATACATTTCTCATATGTTGTCACTTCTGTTTGAAACCACTTACCATGTTATATGCCTATTTTACCATATGAACGTCCATGTATTTTCTAATTCTTTCCTTACATGGACACTTTCATGATACGCTCATTGGTTATGATTTATGTCATGATTGTGGTACCCAATTCTTTCCATGGGTACCCTTATGTTTATGTATGGTTGATTATGTATGATTGTATATGTGGAAAGAATATTTATGTGGAAATAATATTCATGAAAATTTTGATATGGGTGTGCCCAGATAGCGCTCCAATTCATTGGTTGAGGTTAAGTCTCATGATATGCGATGTGAAACGGGATTGGCGGTTAGCCTTAACCTGTACTGAAATGGGAAACAGGATTGGAGGTTAGCCTTGACCCGTACTAAAGAAATGTTTATGATTCTACCACATTTATATAATTACATGTTTATATGATCCCATGATTATATTAAATGATTTTATAAGTTTCATGCTTTAGATATCATTATGGCATCCCTCCTAACTCATGTGTTGGAGATGTATCCTTATGTTCATTCCCTTACTAGACTTTTTAGATCATCCCTTTGTTCATGTGTTCCCCAGGGTACCCTATGAAGATGTAAGGGCTCAAATTAATTTAGGAGATCTTTATGGAGATTAAATAAAAAAGTGTTTTTTTAGCCCCATGTTTTATGTTATATGTACCTAGTCTTCCAAGACACTATACTTAACGATCATTGGCTTGTACATTGATGATTAATTATGCTTAAAATCATGAAATGTTATATGTAAAAGGCTTGGGTCACTATATGATATATGAATTGATTTTTTAAAATATAAGAAAATAATTAATCAATTGAACAATTAACACAAAAACACGTGAGGTCGAGATTTGTGTAAATTGTGAGCACGCAAACTTAATTGGTAAAACAAAAACAACCAGGATAAATTTATAGAGTTAAAATAAAATCCATAAACTCAATTAATCCACATTTATTGAGTGGTTATGTTCCCTAATTCACCAATGACATTTATCTAGCCTTATAACATCAATCAAATCAAGGTGCTATGATTGCATGTACTAAAGATATACTAGGGTTTAATCCATTTCATCTTTGTGGTTTAGTTAATTCTCATAAGGTTCGGGGGTTAGAAAGTTAGGGGATCATATTTAAGTGGATTTTAATTTAAATTATAATGATAAAGAATTGAGTGAAGAGGTAAAGTTAGATCAATTACGCCATATAAAATATTTTCTAAAAAACATCTTCTTGTTGTGTCTTATTAATCTATTTTCATTTCAAAATATATATAAATAAAAAAATGAAATCTAATTCCATCATTCTTCTTCTAGATTTATAAATGGAAACCCCCCATCAGTTTAAGTAGTTTTTTTCTTCATTTTTATTTTATTTTTAAAATACCTTTAATAAGTTTTTAAATTAATTTCTTCCTTTGATATACGACCTTGGTCAGCCACTCTGTTGCACCTAAATAACCTGAAATTGAACATCATTTGAGAGAACCCATGATAGCACCTTTCACCCAGGGTTATTTTATTAGAAAAAAGGAATAATAATTACTCTTTAAAATATGTATGGGTTATGGGATATTTCATTTTTACCCTGGAAAAATGGATTATTAAGTCGTCATAATTCAAGCAACCCTAGAAGGCTAAACTTGTTAATCACGACAACCACTACCCATGCCACAAGGTCCTTAGAAACAACATCAAATAATGATTCATCTTCAAAGGTTGACTCGAATTCCAAGTGGATTTTGACCTAGTAAAATTGGGTAACATCCCAACATAGGTAGCGCATGTCTCTACAGACCTTGATAGTGACATCGAAGAATCTAGTGAGTGGAAAAAAGACCCTAGCCATGGAATTTAGAAGTACAACAACTTGTTGTCTTGTAATATATTCTCTTACACCCATGGTATTATATATTCCTTCTTGAGAAAACCAAAACCTCTTATGGTTATCGCACCTCCTCCGGCTATTTCTTTTTCATCTGTATCACTGCCTTCTAAGTTTAGAATGAGCTGACACTGAAAGTGAAAAGGAAACCAAATGTCCCCATTGGTACCAAAAACCTGCCTAAAACTTAATTGATTTCATGCCTTTTTAATTGGGAGGAATTCCTAAGGTTTATCCAATCTTGTACTATTCCACTGGTGAGTAGAAAGAATACACCTCTATGAATGTTGTTGAACTTTTGGACCACTATACAATACTCAGTGATGAGAGATGACATGTGCCCCCTTGGGTTCCTCTAGCCAATGTTGTTAAAGGATATGCAGAGGTCACACTAGAAGAATGAATACTAAATATAATATCTTAGACCAGACTATTCATTCTACTAATACTAGATGGTAGGCTTCACACTAGACTCAACAAGCCCATCTCCTCTAGTCTGCTTCGTCAAGTACGCCTCCACAGCTGACCATATTGGTTGACTGCACGACTCAGCCATGATCATGAAGTGATATAACACAGCTATCCAGGGTATAAAATTAGTATTTTTGTGCCCATAATTCAATCATTTAGATCAAACTAGTTAATCAACAGTAGAGTACAACCATCACTAGTCAGGACCTAATTCCTCAACCAATAGTGCCTACTATTCTCCCTAATAAAGAATAACCTTATATAGGAAAAAACATTCCCCTCACTTGGAAATATGATAATTTGAAGCACCTCATCAGCATACCATCATATATATTGATCCTCTATACATCTTTATTTTTGAAGGAAATGAGTTAATGGTCAGGTTTTCTAGCACGTCAAATTAGTTCTTTAGTTTTACTAGAATTTATGCAGTATAGATGGAACCCTAGTTCATCTCTCAATGTAGACTTAGATCATTAATTAAAAAATAAGTTTGTTATTATGAAAATAAAATGGGAATAGGATTTCAGAAAACTTTGGGTTTTATGATTTAATAATCTAATATAAAAATGAAAGTGATAAAACAAAGTGGAAATGAAAAAAATGAATTAAGCATGATCAACTCGGGGAAATCACAAGATGTTCATCCCTAATCACTTCAAGAGATGGGTTCTAGATATTTTAATACCTGTTTTGTAACATATATAACCATAATGTTACTGAATTTATACTAGGATTCCTCCTAGGTTTTGGTCAGAAATACAAAATGATTCACCAAATACAGCCGATGGTAGGGTGATTTGTGTCCAACTTCATAACCATAACTCACTGAGGAAACACATGAGGAACTAGACATTTAGACCAGGTTTGTATGTTATTTTAGCATGATACCATAACATAAATTTACATGGCCATGGTATTGTTTATGATTTTTCAATTTACCAATATGAACCACAGGAACACAAAAATTGAAAGGGGAAAGAAGAAGTTATGAACGGTGTGTGAAACATCACATGAATGGGAACCCCAAACATGATCATATGAGTTTCAGCATGACATAAAAGTACATAAATAAATTAAATAATAATATAGTATGAATAGAAAACATAAAAACTTATAATTAAAAATATCATTCAAATATTAAAAACATAGATCTTGGGATTTATCAAGTTCCTCCCTGGGTGATCATAAGGAGTTTATAACTCCATGGGAAGGGATAAATCTATAGAATTTGAATTAGAACATCTCATAGCCTCAAAAAATGCTATTAATGAGTATATTAATCCTTTGAATCTCCAAAATGGAAAAACTTTTCTTTCTATTCAAACACACAAATGAGGTGCCCAAGGTGCCTTTTTATAGCCAAAATGGGAGGTGGTTTTGGGAACACATATTTTAAAATACCACTTGGATCATGGTTTTAGGATATTAAAATGCCTTATAACGACTTGGAAAAAAGGAAAATATTGTTGGTAGACCTACTCTGTATCTCCATGTCAAATTTGGCGGTCATATAATGTATAAAATGGGATCTATTTTCAAAATACCGAACCAAAATTTTGGCTTTATGAAGATTATTTTTCCTAGAAATATCGGTTATTTTGATCCTCTTAATTGAAAAATTTGGACTATATGTATTTATAAGATTTTTATACCACTAAACTTTTGAACAATAAACAAAATTTCAGCCTAATTGGATGTGCAGATTAGCTACAGTGTGCAGTTGAGTCCAATGGTATGCTTGGATTCTTACACAATTTGGCCCATTTTTCTTCAACTTCATATTGGGCCCTCCAAATCACCTCCATCAATAATGATAACATCAAAAAAAGTGAAATTACCCTTTTTAATAGTGATAAAAATTAAATTATTGAACCAAACATGAAGTGAAATTTGTTATTATATTTTTAATTTTCATTACAAAACCAATTTAATATAGTGGTGTAAGGGTGAAATCAAATAGGGAATCTTGGTACGATAACACCCCCATACCTAAACATTTTCACTCCTGGGAAAAGTTACATATCCTAATCGAGACTCATTTCTAAATAAAAGGTGTGAAAACATCTAAAATTATTTTTGAAATTAAATCCATCATGTCTCATTTATGAAATCAATTTTCTATCATTCTTGTTCTCTCACATTCAAATTTGTTCAATTTCATTTGTTTACCCATGAAATATGTCGCAACCTACCTCACCTAGAAATTTTCCTTATTCAATCCAAGAACATATGAAAGTGTATTTATTCTCATTCCCCAAAGTTTATGTGATCTTACCATATTCTTTACAAAAATTCTAAGTTCTCTACCAGTAGAAACTAGCGTGTTACTCAAGAGGACTTTCAATAGGTTGCTCTGAGGTTCAAGGGTTGGTAGGATTTGATGTTTAAAAAATTGTGGTAGAAGAGGAGTTTTTATTATCTTAAGTTCAAATTTTGTAAAAAATCATCAAGTTCTCATAATGAATTTACTCACTCAACCCCTCATAGAGTGTATCATTTCTAACTCACTCTCCACTTTTTTCCTTTAGTGTCGGTCACAACCAAGCAGTGAATAATAATGGATAAACATCCAATTTTCTCCATTTATTTTTTATTATATTTTTTTATGTACTAAACTATTTTTTATATAAAATTTTGTTGGAGATAAATAGGGAAACATGTATAACATAATGACATAATATGTCTTGTCGACCTGCTTCCCAAAACTATTGTAGGTATCCTAAGTCGTCTCTTAATAGAGAATTAGATCATTAATTAAAATATAAGGTTTTGATTATGAAAAGATAATGGGAATGGGATTTTGTAAAGGTTGGGGTTTTATGATTTAAGAATCCAATAGAAAAATGAAAGTGATAAAAACAAATTGTAAATTAACAAAATTAATTAACCATGATCAAATCGGGAAAATCACATGATGTTCATCCTTCATCACTTAAAGAGATAGGTTCTAGATATTTTAATTCCCATTTTGTAACATCTAGAAACATAATGTTACTGAATTTATACTAGGATACATCCTAGGGTTCAGTCAGAAACACAAAATGATTCACTGACTACAGCCAATGATAGGGTGATTTGTGTCTGACTTCATAACCATAACTCACTGAGGCAACACATAAAGAACTCGACATGTTGACCAGTTATTTCACTGTAATACCATGAAATAAATGTACATTTCCATTTCAATGTTTATGAGAGTTAAATTGACCAATATGAACCACACAAACATATCAATTTAAAGGGGAAAGAAGAGGTTGTGAATGGTGTTTGAAACATCACGTGAATGGGCACCCCAAACATGAACATATGAGTTTGAGGATGAAATACTAGTACATAACTCAATTAAATAAAAATATATGATAAATAAAAATAACAGAAAAAACCTATAATTAAAAATATCACTCAAATATTACAAACATAAATCTTGGGAATTACACCACATTCCTCCCTAGGTGACTACAAGGAGTTTATAACTCCATGGGAAGGGAGGAAGCCATAGAAGTTGAATTAGTACTTCCCATATCCTCCTGAACTTATAGGAATGAGGATAAGACTCCTTTGGGTCTCCAAAATGGAATATCTTTTCTTTCTTATCAAACTCCCAAATGAGGTACCCATGGTTCCTTTTTATAGACAAAATGGGAGGGGGTTTTGGGAACATAGATTTCAAGATACCACTTGAAACATGGTTTTGGGCTAGTAAAATGCCTTATCACGACTTTGAAAAAAAAAATATTTTTAGACCTCCTATATATTTCCATTTCAAATTTAGAGGCCATATAATGTAAAAATTGGAATATATTTTTAAAATACATAACCAAACTTTTGACTTCATGTAGATTCATTTTCCTATACATATAAGTTCTTTTTTCCTCTTAATGGACTAATTGGGATTAGGTGTCTTCAAAAGAGTTGTATCCAGCTGAATTTTTGGCCAATACAAAAACTTTCATCCCAATTGGATGCACAGATTAGCTACAGTGTGCAGTTGAGTCCACTAGTATTCTTGTATTTATGTGGAGTTTGGCCAATTTTTCTTCAAATTCATCCTAGGACCTCCAAATAACCTCCACCTATAATGATAACATCAAAACAAATGAAATTACCCTTTTTAATAGTGATAAAAATTAAATTATTGAACCAAACATGAAGTTAAATTTTTTATTGTATTTGTAATTCTTAATAAAAAACAAGTTTAATACTATGGTGTAAGGGTGAAATAAACTAGTGAATCATGGTGTGATCACACCCCCACACCTAAACATTTTTAATCTGGGGAAAATCCACATATCTTAATCAAGTCCCATTTCTAAATAAAATGTGTGAAAACATCAAAAAATATTTTGAAATTAAATCCATCATATTTTGTTTATGAAATTAATTTTCCTATAATTCTTCTTCTCTAACATTCAAATTTTTTCAATTTCATTTGTTCAACCATGCAACATTTCGTAACCTACCTCACCTAGAAATATTACTTATTCACTCTAGGAACATATGAAAGTAGATTTATGCTCATTTCTCATAGTTCATGTGATCTTACCATATGATTTTCCAATGATCTTACCATATGCTTTCCAAGATTCTAAGTTCTCTATCAGAAGAAACAAGTGCACTACTCAAGAGGACTTCCAACAGGTTTTTCTGAGGTTCAATGGTTGTTAGGATTTTATTTTTAAAATTCTCCATTAGAAGATGAGTGTTTAATATCCTAATTAAAAAATCATGTAAAAATTCAGAAATTTTTCACAATGAATTTAATCACTCAACCCCTTATAGAGTGTATCATTTCCAACTCACTGTCTCATTTGTTTCTTTTATGTGGATCACAACCAAGTAGTGAATAATATTGGGTAAACATTTTATTTTCTCTATTTCTTTTTTTCCTATTTTTTTATGTATAGAACTGTAGTATTTTTATGTATATACAATTTTTTTGGAGATAAATAGGGAAACATGTACAAAACAATGATATAATATGTCTTGTCAACCCACTTGTAAAAACAAATATAAGAACCCTTTCACTCACCCTGTTATAATTAATATTTCCCTATAATTCCCATGTAAACACCATATCCCTCAAACTTACTAAAAGAAAAATAGGAATGTGCATAAGATATGGGTAGGTAGGGATATATTGGCTTGTAATGGGGAAACCTAACATGAATTTCATGGTCTTTAAGTCTTAAGAAGGGTAAAATGTCAAGGTGGAAAAAATAGAGGTTAATTTTACAAAGGTGTTTTCAATGAATGATGGCCTCTATCATGAATTTTGCACACTCGAATCTTATGGCTTCAAATAGAATCAAGGTAAGTTTTAGTTTCTCTATATGACCCGATACTCTCATGAAAGTGATTAAAAGGAAAAATATTAAATAAAGGGATTAAAATGTCTCTCAGGTAATGGATTAAAATATTGTCTAGTAAAAATGAGGAATGAGTTTAAAAATTACATTAAACACCTAAAAATTATTTGAAAATACAAATTCTAGAAAAGGATTCCATATCAATATTCATTTGAAAAAAATCCAAAAATAACGGAATTTTTCACACAATCAAATCAAGTATGAAAAATTATTTTGGATATTATTTTTAAGATCAAAGAGGGGGGATGTTAAAATACTATACCAAAAAAATAGAAGAAATAATAAAGACAATGAAAACCCTAATTAAACCATAATTGCCCCCCCCCCCCATACAGACACACCTAGAATGTGCAGTGTCCTCATTGTAATAAAAGAGAATATGGGAAGGAAGGATAAAACTTTGTGGGTGTCACTGGAATGTTTATTCTTGAAGGTCGATTTCCTCCATCGAATGCTTCGAAAAATCCTCATAAAAGTGTTAAAGTATTTTAACATTGATAGTAATACATTATCCAATCTTCTCATGCATTGCACCAAAAGGGTAGACATTAGTAATAGTGTAAGGACCGAACCATTAAGAATGAAGCTTACCTAGGTGGATCATTATCATAGAATTTTACATGTGGACCTTCTCACCAATATGAAACTTCTGTTGATGGATCGTCTCATCATGTATAGCCTTTGGCTTCTCTTTATATATTCAAGAGTTCTCATATGCATCACACTGAATTTTTTCCAACTCCTAAATCTATAACTTCTTATGATCACATATATTTGAGAGATTCATATTATATTTTTTAACATCCCAATATACATGGAGATCTACCTCCATTGGGAGTTGAAAATCCTTTACAAACAAAACCTTATATGGTGATATTCTGATTGGGGATTTAAAATCTATACAGTGCGCCCAAAGTGCATCATCCAAGTACAAACTCCAATATTTTCTATTAGGTTATACCATTTTTTTCCAAGATTATCTTAACTTACTGATTTTAGATTTCATCATATCCATTAGTTTGGGGGTGATATGCAGTGAAGACTTTATGAACAACACTATATTTATGGAGAAATATTTTCTTATTGTGATTAAAAAAATGTGAAACCTAATCACTAATGATGAATCTTATCAAACCAAACTGACTGAAAATATGGACCTAACAAAATCAACAACAACTTGAGAGTCATTGATCCTAGTAGCCTTTTCTTCCACCCATTTAGAGATGTATTCAATTTCTAATATTATATACACAAATCCAAATGAAATTAAAAAAGGCCCCATGAATTCAATGCCCCATGCATCAAAGATTTCACATAATAACATGGGTTGTTGGGGCATTTGATTCTTCTTGGAGATATTCCATGTGAATTGACAACTTGTGCATGAATTAAACAAACTAATGGTCATACCTATACAATTTTGGCCAATAAATTCTTGGGTTAAGGACCTTCCAAGTCATACATTATGATCCAAAGTAGCCCCCACAAGCTAAAGTGTGGTAAAATCTCAAAAGAGAGGTGAAATCGTTTTCAAGGACACACTGACAAACGACTTTGTTCTCATACCAAGGGATAAGGTCCACAACATCACAAAGGTTATCATGAGGAAATAATTCTCCAGTGGGAAGGGATGAGTTAACATGGTGGTCTAATGGTGGAAAAAGCCTACTAACGTGGTCTAATACCACATTTTCAAATCCTATCTTATCTAAAATATCGAGGTCAAACTTCTAGAGGAGCATCATCCACCGAATGAGGTGTGGATTAGCTTTGGATTTCATAAAGAGAAATAAAAGGGCAGCATGATTAGAAAACATAATTATTTTTTACCCAATAAGATATGAACGGAATTTTTCCAAGGAAAAAAAATAAAAGAAGTTATTTTTCAATGTTTGTGTCATTTCCATGAATAGGGTCAAGGGTACATGAGGCATGCACAATTACATAAGGAGACCTCTCATACCTTTTGTGATAAAACTTCCCCAATTGAAAAGTTAGAGGCATCACACATAATTTCAAAGGGGATATCACACCTTGGGGGTTGTATGATGGGTGGTGACATGAGACTCCATTTTAGTGAATTGAAGGAATAGTCACAATTTTTATCAAAAAAAAACTCATAATATTTTTATAATAATAAATACATGGGAAGTGCAATCTTACTAGAGTCTTTAATGAATCAATGGTAAAAACCTGCATGACCCAAGAAATATCGCACCTCATGAACACATTTTGGATATGGAAGAGATTAAATTAATTAAACTTTTTATTTATCCACTTGAATTCCATCATTTTAAATAAAATTCCTAAGAACTATCCCCCACTCAACCATAAAATGGTATTGCTCATAATTTAATATGAGGCCTTTTTCAATAAAATTGTGGAGGATAGAACCTAGGGTTCCAAACAGTCATAAAAGGAAGATCCATAAACTGTGAAATTATCCATAAAAACTTCCATACAATTCTCAAGGTACTCGGAAATAATAATCAATATATATCACTGAAAAGTACCAGGATCATTATGGAGAACAAAATGCATCCTTTTGTATGTAAATGTTCCAAATGGATAGGTAAATGTTGTATTTTCTTGATCCTCAGGGGCTATGTGAATTTAAAAATAATCTGAATAGACATCAAAGAAACAATAATGGGACTTACCAGCCTATCTTTCTAATATTTGGTTAATGAAAGGTATAGGATAGTGGTCCTTTTTCATGGCTTGATTCAGTCAACAGTGGTCAATATAGATTCTTCAACTATTTTTCACATGTGTTGGAACCAATTCATTCCATTTATTTGACAAAACCATTATTCTAGTTTTTTTAGGCACAATTTTCACTAGGTTAACCCATTTACTATTAGATATGGGATAGATGATCCTAGCAGCAAGCATTTTACTGATTTCCAATTTTACAACTTCAAGGAGGGTAGGATTCAATCATCATTAGGTTTGCCTTATAGGTTTATCCTCATTATCTAAAATTATATGGTGCATACAAATATATGGGTTAATCCCATGAATATTACCCAATGTCCATCCTATCACCTTTTTACACTCTCTCAAAACTTCTAGAAGATTTTATTATTATTTTTTAGAGATGTTATTAGTAATAATGACAAGTAATTGATCAATACCCACAAGATAGGCATATGTTAAATTATAAGGAAGTGGTTTTAATTCAAACACCGGTGGTTTTTGGATTGAGGAAGTAAATTTAGGTGGAGTGAGGTTTATATAACTATCTATCTACTCATGTTTATTCTCTAAGGAAAGAGAATCAATATAAATGATATTTTCAGAATCATTAATGGTCATGGGTACCTCAAAATAAACACACTCATCATTTAAAGGGAAAAAATTACACATTTGTGAACCCACACAACACTCAAAACATGAATCAAAACTCAAATCGTCCAAGGGAGAATAATAATAAAATGAATCAAATTATGGGTCAAGGAGATAATTTTGTGTGTACGAGTGTCGCTAGAGAGCACTTCCATAGAATAGACTAGAAGAGTGGAGTGCTCTTCAACAGAGTATTTCATATCATCAAGGATATTGAAAACTTACCTTTTCACCACTAAATTCCATGAACATCATACCATTGTGAACGTTAATGATCATCTTTAGTGTTTTAAGGAATGGCCTCCCAAACATGAGAGGATAATGTCCTTATATTTGGGTATCTTCCATATCAAGAATGTATAATTCTAGAGGGAATATGAGATTATTTACTCTAATGAGGACATCCTTATCACTCCTCATGGATGTGTTATGCTCCAGTTGGAAAGTTACATGATGATTCCCACTGGTTTAATCACTCCAACCTTTAGAGAAGTGTACACAGAGTAAGGAATCACATTAACTGAAGCACCTAAATTTAGGATTGGATCATAAAATATGGTCTCCTATATAGTGAAAGATATCATGAATGTGTCCAGATCTTTGAATGTGGTTGGAATGTTGGTTGGATCAAAGTTGAGGCATTCCTTCCAAGGTTGACTCTCTCATTACCCTTCAGTCACTGTCTATGGGTGAAAATATATTTAAGAAATGTGGCGTAGATAGGTATTTGTTTAAATGCATCCAATAATTTAATTTTAACTTAAAACTTTTTAAATGTATACATTATTTCCTTATAAATATCATTATCAAAAAAAATCTTAGGTTTATAGAGTCTTTGGGGGAAAGGAAGAGGAATGTATTGTTCAGGGGAATCATCAATAATAATTTTTTTACCCTTTTTTTCATCATTAGAATATTTTATGGGTAGAGAAAGAGAGTTTTAAAGAAGCATACTTACCTATTGTGTAGAATTAATGGAAGAAAAAAATTCTTTACCATTAAAAAGTGTGATTGCACAAAAATTACCTTTGTCTTTTGGATTTGAAATAGGTTGGGATGGTAGTTGTTCATAACCTTGAATCTTTATCTCACTAATGGTGTTTTCCAATTGTACCATGTAGAGACCCGAAGCTTGATGTACATAGACATTTCATTACTTTTATGGAATACTTAGTACATAACAAAAACACACACACAAGGATCGTAATGGTTTAGTGTCTTTGGAAACTCGGAATATAATCTTCTAATCTTGGTGAAAGATCTTCAACATCTCCCATAAAGATCTTCTTTTTTTTACCTAAAACCTTTCTTTATATCCTGGGGAAAAGAAAACATAAAAGGGTGAGCTCAAATGCTCAGTAAGGGTAAACAAAATAAATGTCATTCACATCATATACATAAGAACATAACTTTTGGAAATCATAACCTGCAAAAGAAATTATAATTTCATAACATGGGATAAATCATAGTAGTGAAAGGTAAACCCCAATAATCATAAATTAAAACATGAAACTTTGTGGCATACACACATAATCATATAGAATCATTTCTTGTTAGTCAAGACTCTTTGCCAAGACTATCTTAGTGGACAAAGTCCCTTTCTGAACCGAGTCACCCTCGTTTCAGTCCTGTTTCACTGAACCGGTATAACCTATCGTTCCAGCCATGTCTATCTCATGAGATATAAAATCTTTACCCAATGCATTAGAGGGATATATAGGTCCCACCCATCTCATAATGATACCATTCTTATGTGTGCCACAAAATCATAAATCATACATCATTGCATAACCCATGTAATAAAAATGGGATTCTTAAACAACATGACATCATAAAACAATTCATATAAGATAAAGGAATTCATAAAAATAATTCCATCACAACATAATCAAATCAATGTAATAATAGGGATATAAACAGAACCCTATATTATCTTATAATTTTGATAAAGCACTTGAACTCCATTCTTGAGGAAAATATCCTTTCTACTTCAAAAACATTTTCCTTTCTTAACATGTCATACAATTTTAAACTAAAAGAAGTTGATTAAAAATAAACTTGAAAACTTGTAAAGGAAGCTTCTTGGAAATAATGTTTTAAAAATCCATTCATGCTGTATAAGTTAAAAAAACATTCTTCTCGTACTTTTGTCGGAAAAGTCAAAAAGTACCTCGTACGAAAAACGACAAAAGATTCCTTTCATATCTTTTACTAAAAACTCACTGAAGGGAAAAATTGGATTTAAAAAATTGTAGTTGGATTGAAATAATATTACATATTGAGGAAACATGGATGTGGATGATAAAATACACCCCAGTAAATACCAAAGTATAAACAATCTCGGATAAAATGAGATTGTGATATTTTCCCTTACCTTAGATCTGTTTTGCTTCGTAAGTATCCGAACCTCCTGTATAATGATTTAAATAATGTCATTAACTTATTACATAATAATATTCATTGTTATTATATCATATATGGTTCACTTATGACGTTATATTACCCGTTCTTTTGTAAATTCATGTTAAAGTAGCGTTTTGGGTAAAATCGTCTCATTTTTCCTTCGTGTTTTAACTTGTAATTATTCATATGATTACTTAGATCATGATTAATTAATTCCAGAATATAAAACATGATTTATATATAATATATATTCAGAATATACATATATATAATGTATCGATAAATGGAAAGAAATACACCGTTCATGGAGACGGTAGGTCGTACGTACGCATGAACGTTGTTTTCCTTTCCTTATTGAATTGAGTGGAATTAAGTAGATGACATAAATATATATATACATAAATCTAGTAGTATTATTATGTCATATATTTCATGACTACTTATTATATATACTTTATAATCATTCATGAATGGTTAACGTGGAGGATGAATCTCATCGCGTCGTGGAGACGGTAGTCCGTACGTACGCACGAGCGATGATATCGTTCTCATGATCGTGGGATTGTATTGAAGTGTATGTATACTATTTCAGAATCAATAACACTTTACAATAATCATATATAGTTATTATTTACACCATTATACCCATCCAAGTAAGGTGGTGGTGGAAAATAGATTACACCACGGCGTGGAGACGGTATTCTGTACGTACGCACGTGCGGTGATTTCGTTTTCCGTAGGATAGATAGATGGTGAAATAGGGTTGTTTAATACTTATAATAACATATCAGTATATGAGTGATACTGATGTTATTACTTCATGATGAAACAACTAAATAAGAAGAAGTGGAAGAAGAAATAAATATGAAAGAATCGGTAACGGGCATTACCTCTTCTTTGAAGCGCCTCTTTGAGACCTCCTTTTAGGGCACTAAAATTGGTCTTTGAGGAAGAACAGAACCTCTAGGATGTTTATATGGAAGTGGAGAATAGAATTTGTCAGGGTTTGGCCGAGCTTGAAGGCTCAAAGTTGTGTGAGGAAGAGGGGGAGGAGGTTCCCTTTTATAAGGGAGGAGAGGGGTACCTTTGGAATAACTAAAACTATTATTTTATTATAAAGTCAAATTCGGTTTTAAATAGCTCCAAATTGATTTATTTCGAAGCTAAGGTGGGTATGGGTCTAAATCCTATCATCAAATATAATTTAGACAGGTTTAGGTTCCTTTTTTAACCTTATCATTTAGATTTAACATTAAGTAAAATAATTTTACTTTTACCGTGTCTTCTTGTGTTCTTATAATATAAGGTTAATAAACTTACTATAAGAAGCCAAACGAACCCCAAGTTGTTTATTATTAAAATATATAACCTTATCTAAGTCATTTGGCCGAACCTTAGATTTTTAGGAATAAAATTACAATTAATAATTTAATATTTGTTTTAAAAACTATTTTATGTCAATTTTGACACTATTTAGTAATTGATTTTTTTGAAAATCATAACAGAATGATAAGTTCAAAAAAGGTTAATTAAATCAATACTAACATGTCATATTAACCTATAAAATTAGTTTAATTCATAAAAAGTCTCAAATTAAATTTATTTGGGCATTTATAACATCAATTATTTCAATATTTCATTAATAAGACAATTACTGCATCATCTTTGTGTCATAATAAATGATAATTATTTAATCCCTAAAAATTCTAAATAAATTCCTATGATGTAGATAATTGAATTATCTTTCTGGAGACTATTCAAGCTTGAAGTTTCATGAAGTTTATCACTAGATTAAAATTATTATACTTATATAATTTAAGAAAGTGACATGTTGTCACATTCTTTGGTTTTAATAATAATTAAATTATTTTCTTTGAAAAAATTTAATTAAATGAATCTAATCTGATCCTTAGGTGATATGGGTCGACCTTTAGTCATCCAATAGGATTTTGACATTTTTTAGGGTAATTTTAAAATATTATATTTACCCTTAATTACCCGATTTACCTTTAACTAGGGTAAATAAAATTTACCGTAGTTACTATTCATAATTTCCAAAAATAAAAAGTAGCTTATTAACATAATTTGGAACCTATGATTCCAAATATGGAATCCATTTTTCCAAATTCAATACACAAAAGATGCATAAATTAAATTAAAATTAATCCCGTTGTCGGAAGAAAATGGGTTTTTCTTTAAAACATTGCAAAAGATTGAATTGATTTAACCTACGAATTCAAGGTAAAATCAATGATAATGACATACATTATATTAAATGGTAAAAATATATTCTATTTATACTTTAAAACCATTCAATATTATAATTTAACCACATAAGATATTACGATGAAAAAAGTTGTTTTTAATTAAAATATAGCGTGTTTTTACTATTCATTAAAATATGAAAGTTATCGGAAAAATATCAAAACTTTATCTAATGTAAATTTTTATATCCTGATTCAAAAGAAGAATTTTATTTTGTCAAATTGAACATATAAACATGTCAAAAACTAGATTTAAAGTGGGTGCGCCATCAAAAGGCGGCAAAACTACATTTTTTGAAAAATACTTATTTTACCCAAAAATTTTATTTTGTTCTTATACCATGTTCTAGAAAATGTGTAAGATGAATAATAATGTTATAAAATTCAAAATTTAGTTAATACTATTCATAACGGCTAGTTCATGACAATATTATAATAATATATCGTTGTTTATTAAAACCGGGTATTGCGTACAACACACGCTATCGAGGAAGGTCGTGATTGCGTGTAATGAAAGCCAAGTCAGGGTTGCGTGTTGTGAAAGAATCCTTCATTGTTTCGTATAAAATAATCCAACCATATTTCATTTATACATTGAATATATATATATATATACTCAATGTTGCGTAGAATAACTATTACCAAAATTGTGTGTAACACGATCCAAGAATAGTGTTGCGTATACTGCAAGCTAATACGGCGTTGCGTATAGATCAAGGTAATCTTGGTGTAGAATTCAACACAAGACATTAATGAAATTAAAAGAATATTTTTCATAAAATCTCTGGGTGTTACATTCTACCCCCCTTAAAATGAATTTCTCCCTCAAAATTCGTTGGGGTTATAAATGGTTTGCTACTTGAAAATTTCTTTAATAGAAACTCACATCGTAAAAAGGAATACCAAAACCAATCTTTAAAAAAAAGTATGAAATGTAACGGTTACCCAAATAAACTAATCACTGGGTTTCCACATAGGTGAAAATATGGATATGGAAGAGAAATCTAACCATCATGTTTTGATACAGAGTGGTAGAGAACATGGCTATGGAAAAGCCAGCAATCACAAAGCCATAAATTTGTGACGATCTAAGGTACCATCTGATTCATCAGATATAAGAGCACTAGGACAACATTTTTGGTTTTCAAGATCATTTCCCTAAAGTTGAAAATTTTGAATTAGAAGAAATACTTACTTTATTTTGGTACAATCTCACTGTTGTTCGTGCCTTGAACAATTTTCACTTCATCTCTTAAATAAATGAAGTTGAATTTGTTATTCGTGAAGTGTTAGCAGATCATGTGATATAATGACGGGTCATTCCATCTGTCTCAAACAAAAGGTTACATAAGTCAATCTATAGTAAGATTAATCATATATGGTTCCTAAAATGGACTTATACTGCGTATATCATATCGCTTAATAAAATAAAACTAGTTTATACTAACCAGGGTCTTCCTGTAGGCCAGTGCTAGGCGATAAAGGCCAGTCGCACTTCGGTTGTGGGTTCGATTCCCACAGCCTTGTCCGACGCGATGGGTTGTCGCCCGTCCTACAAGTTGTCCTTTTTCTAAAACAACATTACTATAAAATCCCATCAGTAATATCGAAAAAAAGTTCTATCCTTAAACAATACTTAGCATATGTCCAACATAATCCATTCCAATATTTAGGCTTATCTGAAATACTTCGGTCCAAGATCATAGTATAAAGAAAACGATTACTTGAAATTTCATCAACCAAGCATGTGAATACCATCATTTATCCCCCATATATATATATTGTTGGTCACATTCCAATCATGTGAATACCTTAATCATGTATTCTCTTGAAAAATGAATACCCATTGAACCATAGTGAAAACATGAATGCAGTTAAAAGTTAACACTTTCCACATACCAAAATCCTCAAAATTCTATATACTCAAACCATGATATCACTTAGTCCTTATATCAATCATGAGCTCATGAATACTTTCAAATATTTCATTTTCTCATTTTCCCTTCATTATGCGCATATCATCTTTTTTCCAAAAATATCTCAATCACTTTGAATACCACATTAGACCAATACATAAATATTCCAATACTCCATGATACAACATTTTTTTGGAATCCCATTACATAAACACTTAATCATTCCACCACATCGTTGTCATATTCAACATCGCCAATAGTGATCACATGTGACTTCCCTTTGTCCTTTGCCTTAAGCGGTTTCTCATGTCGATCATCACTAACCCTTGGATTAGGGCATTTATTAGCATAATGCCCCATTTCCTTGCACTTGAAGCATTGAAGTGTAGTAGGTTCATTCTGTGTATCCCTTCCTTTGTTTGAATCATAAGACATCTTCTTCCCATCATTGCAGCATTCAAATACCCGATGACCTTCCTTTCCACATTTGAAACATTTACTTGTCCCTTTAAGACAATCTCCACCATGCTTCTTTCCACACTTTGAGCATAAGGAAACATTCATCTTCTTTTCACCATTATTCTGAGATTTCTCCTTGAACTTCATCTTTCGTTTCTTGTCAAAACTATGAGATGGATAAGTAACACCAACTTCCATTTCAACCTTGATAGCACAACGCACAATTTCTTCATAGCTACTGAAGTCTCTTATAGCTAATGCCCTTCGAAGACCTGGTTTTAAGCCACTGAAAAATCGATCAACTTTACTTTCAGGTTGGATGATAATGTCAGATGCATACCTTGCAAGTCTTGTAAAATTCGCTTTGTATATACCAACAGATTCATCATCCTTCTGCTTCAGCTCAAGAAACTCCTTTTCCATATTTGTTCTAAGAATACGAGGGAAGTACTTATTGAAAAACAAGTTCTTGAACTCGTCCCATTCCATGGACTCAATTTCATCTCTTGGCCTCGTATTCTTGATAAGATTCCACCATTGATCAGATTCACCTTCCAAACAATATACTGCTAAGATGACTTTATCATGTTCAAAACATTGAAGAACTGAAAATATCTTTTCAGTGGTACTGATCCATTGTTCAGCAACAAGTGGATCAGAAGACCCACTGAAAGAAGGTGGACGTTGCCTCATGAAGGACTCAATAGAATATTGTTCCCTTCTCTGCTCATTTGGAAGTCCAGAATGATTCATAGCTTGTGTAAGTATAGCAATAAGATTTTGCACTCCATCTCCCATAACATTTGTTTGTTCAGGAGGACAATCATTGCATTGTCCATTGCATTTATCAACACGGTTCCTTCGGGTTCCAGCCATCGTCTAAAACCCAAAAAGAATAGTGTGAGAGGCAAAAATCATGCTAGGTAAAACAACATAATAAAGGGGGAGTACCTTCAATATCTAACATCTTAGGTTTAATTATATGATCGTTAGTGTAATTCTAGGACTATAACCTATACGTATACTTAACCTTAGGGACATCCCTAGACATACCTTAGAAATATCTCTAGGGATCTCACTAAAGTTCCCGCATCCTAGTTTCCAAAGGTTGACTAAACCTTTCCTCTGATACCAACTGTAGAGACCCGAAGCTTGATGTACATAGACATTACATTACTTTTGTGGAATACTTAGTACATAACAAAAACACACACACAAGGATCATAATAGTTTAGTGTCTTTGGAAACTCGGAATATAATCTTCTAATCTTGGTGAAAGATCTTCAACATCTCCCATAAATATCTTCTTTTTTTTACCTAAAACCTTTCTTTATATCCTGGGGAAAAGAAAACATAAAAGGGTGAGCTCAAATGCTCAGTAAGGGTAAACAAAATAAATGTCATTCACATCATATACATAAGAACATAACTTTTTGAAATCATAACCTGCAAAAGAAATCATAATTTCATAACATGGGATAAATCATAGTAGTGAAAGGTAAACCCCAATAATCATAACTTAAAACATGAAACTTTGTGTCATACACACATAATCATAGAGAATCATTTCTTGTTAGTCAAGACTCTTTGCCAAGACTATCTTAGTGGACAAAGTCCCTTTCTGAACCGAGTCACCCTCGTTTCAGTCTTGTTTCACTGAACCGGTATAACCTACCGTTCCAGCCATGTCTATATCATGAGATATAAAATCTTTACCCAATGCATTGGAGGGATATATAGGTCCCACCCATCTCATAATGATACCATTCTTATGTCTGCCACAAAATCATAAATCATACATCATTGCATAACCCATGTAATAAAAATGGGATTCTTAAACAACATGACATCATAAAACAATTCATATAAGATAAAGGAATTCATAAAAATAATTCCATCACAACATAATCAAATCAATGTAATAATAGGTATATAAACATAACCCTATATTATCTTATAATTTTGATAAAGCACTTGAACTCTATTCTTGAGTAAAATATCCTTTCTACTTCAAAAACATTTTCCTTTCTTAACATGTCATACAATTTTAAACTAAAAGAAGTTGATTAAAAATAAACTTGAAAACTTGTAAATGAAGCTTCTTGTAAATAATGTTTTAAAAATCCATTCATGCTGTATAAGTTAAAAAAACATTCTTCTCGTACTTTTGTCGGAAAAGTCAAAAAGTACCTCGTACGAAAAATGACAAAAGATTCCTTTCATATCTTTTACTAAAAACTCACCGAAGGGTAAAATTGGATTTAAACAATTGTAGCTGGATGGAAATAATATTACATATTTAGGAAACATGGATGTGGATGATAAAATACACCCCAGTAAATACCAAAGTATAAACAATCTCGGATAAAATGAGATTGTAATATTTTCCTTTACCTTAGATCTGATTTGCTTCGTAAGTATCTGAACCTCCTGTATAATGATTTAAATAATGTCATTGACTTATTAAAGAATAATATTCATTGTTATTATATCATATATGGTTCACTTATGACGTTATATTACCCGTTCTTTTGTAAATTCATGTTAAAGTAGCGTTTTGGGTAAAATCGTCTCATTTATCCTTCGTGTTTTAACTTGTAATTATTCATAAGATTACTTAGATCATGATTAATTAATTCCAGAATATAAAACATGATTTATATATAATATATATTCAGAATATACATATATATAATAGATCGATAAATGGAAAGAAATACACCGTTCATGGAGACGGTAGGTCGTACGTACGCATGAACGCTGTTTTCGTTTCCTTATTGAATTGAGTGGAATTAAGTAGATGACATAAATATATATATACATAAATCTAGTAGTATTATTATGTCATATATTTCATGACTACTTATTATATATACTTTATAATCATTCATGAATGGTTAACGTGGAGAATGAATCTCATCGCGTCGTGGAGACGGTAGTCCGTACGTACGCACGAGCGATGATATCATTCTCATGATCGTGGGATTGTATTGAAGTGTATGTATACTATTTCAGAATCAATACCACTTTACAATAATCATATATAGTTATTATTTACACCATTATACCCATCCAAGTAAGGTGGTGGTGGAAAATAGATTACACCACGGCGTGGAGACGGTATTCCGTACGTACGCACGCGCGGTGATTTCGTTTTCCGTAGGATGGATAGATGGTGAAATAGGGTTGTTTAATACTTATAATAACATATCAGTATTTGAGTGATACTGATGTTATTACTTCATGATGAAAAAACTAAATAAGAAGAAGTGGAAGAAGAAATAAAGATGAAAGAATCGGTAACGGGCATTACCTCTTCTTTGAAGCGCCTCTTTGAGACCTCCTTTTAGGGCACTAAAATTGGTCTTTGAGGAAGACCAGAACCTCTAGGATGTTTATATGGAAGTGGAGAAGAGAATTTGGCAGGGTTTGGCCGAGCTTTAAGGCTCATAGTTGTGTGAGGAAGAGGGGGAGGAGGTGCCCTTTTATAAGGGAGGAGAGGGGTACCTTTGGAATAACTAAAACTATTATTTTATTATAAAGTCAAATTCGGTTTTAAATAGCTCCAAATTGATTTATTTCGAAGCTAAGGTGGGTATGGGTCTAAATCCTATCATCCAATAGAATTTATATAGGTTTAGGTTCCTTCTTTAACCTTATCATTTAGATTTAACATTAAGTAAAATAATTTTACTTTTACCGTGTCTTCTTGTGTTCTTATACTATAAGGTTAATAAAATTACTATAAGAAACCAAACGAACCCCAAGTTGTTTATTATTAAAATATATAACCTTATCTAAGTCATTTGGCCGAACCTTAGATTTTTAGGAATAAAATAACAATTAATAATATAATATTTGTTTTAAAAACTATTTTATGTCAATTTTGACACTATTTAGTAATTGATTTTTGTGAAAATCATAACAGAATGGTAAGTTCGAAAAAGGTTAATTAAATCAATAATAACATGTCATATTAACCTATAAAATTATTGGAATTCATAAAAAGTCTCATATTACATTTATTTGGGCATTTATAACATCAATTATTTCAATATTTCATTAATAATACAATTACTGCATCATCTTTGTGTCATAATAAATGATAATTATTTAATCCCTAAAAATTCTAAATAAATTCCTATTATGTAGATAATTTTATTAGATTTCTGGATACTATTCATGTTTGAAGTTTCATGAAGTTTATCACTAGATTAAAATTATTATACTTATATAATTTAAGAAAGTGACATGTTGTCACATTCTTTGGTTTTAATAATAATTAAATTATTTTCATTGCAAAAATTTAATTAAATGAATCTAATCTGATCCTTAGGTGATATGGGTCGACTTTTAGTCATCCAATAGGATTTTGACATTTGTTAGGGTAATTTTAAAATATTATATTTACCCTTAATTACCCGATTTACCTTTAACTATGGTAAATAAAATTTACCGTAGTTACTATTAATAATTCCCAAAAATAAAAAGTATCTTATTAACATAATTTAGACCCACTGATTCCAAATATGGAATCCATTTTTCCAAATTCAATACACAAAAGATGCAGAAATTAAATTAAAATTAATCCCGTTGTCGAAAGAAAATGGGTTTTTCTTTAAAACATTGCAAAAGATTGAATTGATTTAACCTACGAATTCAAGGTAAAATCAATGCTAATGACATACATTATATTAAATGGTAAAAATATATTCTATTTATACTTTAAAACCATTCAATATTATAATTTAACCACATAAGATATTACGATGAAAAAATTTGTTTTTAATTAAAATATAGCGTGTTTTTACTATTCATTAAAATATGAAAGTTATCGAAAAAATATCAAAACTTTATCTAATGTAAATTTTTATATCCTGATTCAAAAGAAGAATTTTATTTTGTCAAATTGAACATATAAACATGTCAAAAACTAGATTTAAAGTGGGTGCGCCATCAAAAGGCGGCAAAACTGCATTTTTTGAAAAATACTTATTTTACCCGAAAAATTTATTTTGTTCTTATACCATGTTCTAGAAAATGTGTAAGATGAATAATAATGTTATAAAATTAAAAATTTAGTTAATACTATTCATAACGGCTAGTTCATGACAATATTATAATAATATATCATTGTTTATTAAAACCCGGTATTGCGTACAACACACGCTATCGAGGAAGGTCGCGATTGTGTGTAATGCAAGCCAAGTCAGGGTTGCGTGTTGTGAAAGAATCCTTCATTGTTTCGTATAACATAATCCAACCATATTTCATTTATACATTGAATATATATATATATATATATATATATATATACTCAATGTTGCGTAGAATAACTATTACCAAAATTGTGTGTAACACGATCCAAGAATAGTGTTGCGTATACTGCAAGCTAATACGGTGTTGCGTATAGAGCAAGGTAATATTGGTGTAGAATTCAACACAAGACATTAATGAAATTAAAAGAATATTTTTCATAAAATCTCGGGGTGTTACATACCACCTAAGTTCGTAGGTATTTAATAGCCGATTTTGTGGTCTATTTGAACTGAAGGTTCTGGATTTCCATTTTCTTCACCATATCCTAGAGGCTTGGTCCAGATTTAGGATAAGGATGATTGTTTCAAGAAGGTAAAGGATAATAAGGTTTCATACCTTAGACCTGTTGATACCATTTCTTTTTATGGTAGCTAAAGTTACCTCCTTTGTGTTATTGTGGTTGTGCTTTCCACCTGGGGTTTGGATTCTGCCTGAATGGTTATTTCTTGAAGGGTGGTGCTTTTTGAAATAGATGCCTAGGAAATACTACTACAGAAGACTCAGATGAATCATAAAGTTGGGGAACTAGTCATAAAAATGAGCATTATAAGAATAAATACCACAATACAATGGAATGAGAGGGGAGTGTGAATTACCTTGATCTTGATATAATTGTATTATAAGGGCATTCATCTCATAAAGTTTTTTATCTACCATTTTTCTTAGGGGTTAATGACTCACCTCATGAACTCCACGGGTTGGTGCAATTTATCATATACCAAATTGTTGTGCATTTTGGGTCATGTTGTATATTAAGACATAAGCGGATGAAGTGATTTTATTCACTAAGGAACAACCAGCTATAGTATCTATCATTCCATGATCCATGGGGACAATTCCATCATATAAGTATTGAACTAGAAATTATTCTTTTATTTGGTGGTGGGGGAAACTTGAGAAAAGTATTTTGAATCTCTCCCAATATTCATGAAGGGTATCTCCTTATGATTTCCTAATGCCAAAAATTTATTTTCTAATTGATGCAGTTTGGGAGGAAGGGAATAAATTATCTAGAAAGAGTCATTTTAGATCATTTTATCTCCCAATTATGGTAGGCATATAGTATATCAGGTTTTTAGATACACCATCAAGGGAGAAAGGTAAGACCTTAAACTTAATGACATCCTCATTCACACTTTGGGGATTTATGGTGGGGGAAACTATGTGAAAATACTTGAGATGTTTTTAAGGGTACTCACCAAGAAGATCATGGAATTTATAAAGGGTTTGGATGAGGCCCAATATTAGATCAAAGTTGGTTGCTTCCTTAGGATATTGGATGTACGTGGGTTGATACTCCACATTCGGGGTGGTCAGTTATTTCAAGGTTCGATTATTACAGACATGTTTTTAAGAATTTTATTTTGTTCACTTTTAGATTGGTTTAGGACTACTTGGGTTTCCACAATGGGTTCCTCAATGTTATTGGATTTTCCCAATTTAGATGACCTAATTTTTAAGTGAAGTGTATTTTCAATTTCAAGGTCTATTTCAAACAGTTTTTCTTTTCTGGATTGGGTCATGCAATTAATTTGGTAATTGTGTTTTTTTCTTTATGTTGTTGTTTTTTAATGGAATATAAATAATCTCCATGGGAACTAGCCCAGGCTCGATTCCCGCTAGACTCAGACACTGTGCATATTATGCACAGGGTGATTCAAAGCCATTTCCCTAGCCGGGGAACATGCGGCGTGCTCTGGGCATGGTGGGGCCCCCCAGTGGGAGACGAGCATTACCCTACACATGTTTTTGTAGTTGGGGTTTGGCTTAGTGGTAATCACCCCTTAATTATACATGAAAAATGGGGGTTTAAAACCCATTGGGTGCACTATAGCAGTATTGTAGCACTGTAGAAGCGTCGACACTGTAGCAACGGCGGGCACTGTAACAGCGGCACGTCACTGTAGTGGTGGTAGGGTACTATAGCAGGAGCGGGGTATTGTGTGGTACTATAGAAGTGCAGGTACTGTAGTAGTACTATTCATAGAATGGGCCTTGGGCCAAAAAATGGGCCTACGGGCCATGTAATGGGATAAATGCCCACTGGGCCTTCGGGCTATGTAATGGGTCTCCCTCTACCTAGTTAAAGAGGTCTTTGCTTTGCTTGAATTATAAATGAGGCTTCGACCCCAACCTTTAAAAAAATAGAATATGAATAAAATAGAAACACTTAAGAATAATTAATGGATATAATAAAATAGATTTCTATATTATAGAATTAGAGAGAGATAGGAAACACACAAAAACAGACAAATACAAAAACAAAAAAAAAATAAAAAAAGGAAGGGGGAAAATATTAAAAGGTGCAATAAATAAAATAATAAATAAATAAGAGGAAAAAATGATCTTGGATCCCCAGAAATGTAAAATATATATTTTCACATTGTTGCGTGTGTCAAATTAGTTGTTTAGTTTTACTGTAATTTTTACAATACAGACGGAACCCTGGTTGTATATTGATGGAGCCTTAGATAATTAATTAAAAAATAAGGTTTTGATTATGAAAATAAAAGTGGAATGGGATTTTTTAAAACTTGGGTTTTGATGATTTAAGAATCCAATAGAAAAAGGAAAGTTTTAAAAGAAAGCGGGAATTAACAAAATTAATTAAGAGTGATCAACATGGGAAAATCACATGATGTTTATCCTTCATCGCTTCAAGAGATAGGTTATAGATATTTTAATATGTGGTTTTTAACATCTAGAAATATAATTTTACTTAATTTATACTAGGATACCTCATATGGTTCATTTGTAATCACAAAATGATTCACCGACTACAACCGATGATAGGGTGATTTGTGTTCGACTTCATAACCATAACACACTGAGGCAACACATGAAGGACTCAACATGTTGACCAGGTTTGTATGTTATTTCATTGTGATACCATTAAATAAATTTACATGGAAATATAAGTGTTTATAATAGTTCAATTGACCAATATGAACCACACAAACACTATAATTGAAATGGGAAATAAGAAGTTGTGAACAGTGTGATAAACCTCACATGAATGGGCACCCCAAACATGATCATATGAGTTTGAGCATGACATACCAGTACATAAAAAAATTAAATAATAAGAGAGGATTAATATAAACAATATACAAACCTAGAGTTAAAAATAATATTCAAATATTACAAGCATAAAGCTGGGGTTTACATCATGTTCCTCCTCAGGTGATCATAAGGGGTTTAGATCTCCATGGGAAGGGAGGAAGCCATAGAAGATGAAGTTGAACTTCCCTTAGCCCCCCAAAACATATAGTAATGTGGATAGGACTCCTTTGGGTCTCTAAAATTGAATATCTTTTCTTCCTATTAGAACTCCAAAATGAGGTGCCCAAGGTTCCTTTTTATAGAAAAAATGGTAGGTTGTTTTGGGAACACATATTTTGAGATAACACTTAGCCCATGGTTTTGGGATAGTAAACTGCCTTATCATAACTTAAAAAAAGAAAAATACTATTGGAAAACTTCATTTATATCTCCATGTCAAATTTGGTGGCTAGATAATTTATAAAATGGGATATATTTCCAAAATATAGAACTAAACTTTTTAATTCATGCAAATTCGTTTTCCTAGAATGGTCAGTTTTTTTGGGCCTCTTAATGGAAAAAATTGGCTTGGGTGTATTTATAAGAGTTATATCCCACTTAATTTTGGACCATAACAAAAAATTTCAGCCAAATTGGATGCATGAATTAATTTCATTGTGCAGTTGAGTCCACCAGTATGCTTGGATTTCTACGTAGTTTGGCCCATTTTTCTTCAACTTCATCCTGAGCCCTCCAAATCACCTCCAACTATAATGAAAACATCAAAAAAGTGAAATAAAACTTTTTATTAGTAATAAATTTTAAATTATTGAAATAATCATGAATTGAAATTTGTTATTATATTTGGAATTTCTAATAAAAAAACAGTTTAATACAGTGGTGTAAGGGTGAAATAAAATAGTGAATCGTGGTGCAATCAGTGAATCCCTCATTAAATATTTAAAGATAACCCTTCAATTTAAGATTTAGGTAGCTACCAATGAGTCTGGTTACACAGAGGAAGCTAATTACGAGTAATTTATTACCATTATTTCATTTTCTAAAGAATATGAGGTTGCCCCATTTTGGGGCATATACGCCCACTGTATATCACTAGCTAGTTAAACAACGTGGAATTTCACCACTAACTAGTGGATAATGTCTCTAGGATCAATATTATCCTGGAATGTACACTCCACAAGTTGGGGTTCATGAGAGAGGCTCTAATCCCCTATAACCTAACAATTTAGGAATATGATAAGATAAAACCAAAGCCACATGAAAATATTCAGCTAAAGACTCAATTCGGTGTCCTGGTGGTGAGCACTGAGAATATGGTAGTCTCTCATGAAATAACCTACAATACCATATTAGGAAGTAATTAGCTTCATCTATATGTAGTGGTCCCCTCTTCATACTACTAGTTCCTCAAATACTCACTTGAATGTCAGGTAGGGGTACTCCGGGGCAATGTTTCACTCTTAGAATCTTCTAAGTCTTGTTATCTAGATGTCTTGTACTACAAAAAGGAATGAAAATGACCTCATATTAATGAGTTTGAGTGTATCAATTCCCCCAATGATCTGATAACCACTACATAAGATCCTTAATCATACTTGAAAGAAATATTTTCCCTTCCAATCCATTGATTTAAACCCACAATGCCAGATCTAGGAAGTTGTTTTATAGTCCCCAAGAAGAATTAGTGCTCACATATTACCTTATAATCCTATAAAGGATAGTCCTAACCAATACCAAAATATCTTACCCCTATAAATTAACAAAAATTTCTCCCCATGGCCACTGAACCATAGCACTCCTGCATGTTCTATAAAGAAGGGATGACTCGATTGAATTTGACGCATCATCATTACTTCAATATCAGGAGTGGTCATCATAGTCGTAAATTGCATGAGATTGGATTTTTAGTGTTTTTCACTATTTTATTTGTAGATAAAGAGTCCCTAATTAAAGGATCTTACCCCAACATATTAGGTTCTGATGCCTCCCTTGAGCCTATAGTGTTGGGAGACCTGTTTCTTCCCTCTGATCCACAAATATCATACAATAAAGAGGATCTGGAGGATTACCCTATTATATTTGAAGAGGTTATCTCCACCACTATTGATGATCTAACTCAGGTGAACCTTGGCACTGGGTAAGATCTTATTCCAACACTGATTAGTACATCCATGTCACCATAGGAGCAATAGAAGTATGTTGCCTTCCTAAAGCAGTGCCGTGGCATTTTTTCCTAGAGCTATGATGAGATTCTAGGCCTCAATCCCTAGATTTTTATCCATCACCTTGGCCTCACAATGGGTAATTATGGTTTCAATAAGCCTCCGAAAATAATTCACCCTTCCCGTGGTGCCATGGTTGAGGCTGAAGTTGACAATATTATTAAGGAAAACTTCATTAGGGAGGTCTAGTACCCCTGGTGTCTATCCAACATCATCCCAATCAATAAGAATAATGGGAAAATTAGGGTCTGCATCGACTTCAGGGACCTCAACCACCATTTTATTAAGGATGGATTTCTCATTATAGTGACGGGTCTTTTGATTGATGTTATGTCTGGGTTCTAAGACCTCTCCTTCATGGATGGATATTCCAAGTATAATTAGATGCTGATGGCCCCCAAATATTATGACTATACTACCTATAAAGCACCCTAGGGATCCTTTTTCTACTAGGTAATTCCTTCTGGATTAAATAATGTGGGATCCACTTACCAGAATGTTATACATTGTATCTTCAAACCACTCCTTGGGAAATTAGTGGAGTATTGCATTGATGATTTGGTGGTAAAATATAACCAATTCCAATATCATGTCAGATATCTTGAGAAAGTGCTAGGCTTCCTCCATTCCCACCACTTAAAGATTAACTCCTTGAAGTGTGCATTTAGGGTCACCTCGGGAAAATTTCTTGGCTTCACTTTCAGATAAAAAGTAATCAAGATTGACCTAGATAAAATTAAATCTATGAACCAAATACCTTCCTAATGTAACCTTAGAGAGTTGTGAGGCCTCCAAGTCCACTTAGCCTATATTCATTGATTTATTGCAAATTTTTCCATAAAGTGTAGTCCATTTTTAAGGGTCGTGAAAAAAAGAATCATTTACCAGTGGGATAAGGACTACTAGACTGCCTTTGGGGATATTAATAAGTGTCTACTATAGCCTCTAGTTTTGATGCCAAACATCTTATGAAATCCTCTATTCCTTAATTTTACCACTCTAGAATGATCCCTTAGTGCCCTTTTAGTCCAAAAAATAGTGAGGGTAGATTAAAAAACCTATATTATCTCATTCTCATGCTCCTTGACATAAAGATCGGATAATTACACATCAAGAAGTGTTATATCATGCTAGTCTTTGTAGTGTATAAGTTACGACATTATTTATAGCACCATGAGATATAACTTGTGTCACAAGTTAACCCACTAAAGTATACTCTCAATCACCCAATACTGGTAGTGTGATTGGAACACTAGGTGATAATCCTCTAATATTTTAATATCATTTTTTTTTTCACAGAAATATTTCAACGGCCAAGCACTGGTAGATTTTCTATCCATGCACCCAACCCCTAAGGAAGTTCCCATGAACATTGATTTACAAGATGAATCCATTATCTTAGTGTATTAGGATGTGTCATGTTGTTGGATTCATTTTGATGGTGGCTCCTAGAGTTTGACTAGTGGAAGGCTCAAAAACCCTAATCAAGAAGACTTGATCATTCATGTGGCACACTGAAGGTTCATATCCCCCTCTACTTTAGATGATGTCAACCAATGTGTATATTAGTTGGATTCCAGTACTTTTGTGCCAGGGCCCTCAAATTTCCCCATGACTAAGGAAACACCTAATTGGATGATTCCCTTTATCGATTATCTCCAACACATCATCCTCCCACTAGTTCGAGCCAAGTGTGAGAAAATACACCAATGTGAATCACAGTTTTCTCTCTAGATTGGACCTAACCTTGAGAGAACCCTCTACAGGCGAAAGTTTGATAAAATTATCCTTTGTTTCATACAAGTAGATGAGATGTCTCAGGTTATATAGGAGGTAAATTTCAGGTCTTTTGGATCCCATCAAGCAATATTGAAGCTCTCCCACAACGTTTGTAGGTTGGATTACTTCTAACCAAAAATGGTATATGACTATATCAAACTTTAAAATAGGTTTCATGCATGTTATATTCATGCTAACTTTGTGCATAAAATGCCATAGATTCTCCACACTACCAAATATTCTTGTCCCATTGTAGTTTTGGGACTCAACGTTGTGAGTCCCAACCCACTGTTGATGGTTCGACAATACAGGTTCTTTTTTACCACAATAGACTTCTTCTTAAAGTGGGTAGAAGTAGTTCCCCTCAAAGAGGTTAAAACTAGTACCATGATGAAAATTTTGAACTCTCGCATCATTCATAAATATGAATTTCCTCACTTCATTCTCACAGACAATAGAACTAAGTTACAGGTTATTGAACTAAATAATTTTTACACCAAGTACATCATCAGGTCCAACCACACTTCCCACTACCATGATCATGTGAATGAGCAGATCAAGGCATTCAAAAAAACCATCTCTAACATATTTCAAAATATATTGGTCTAGAAAAATAATAGTTGTCCTGATAAACTTCATAATTCACTTTAGGCCTATCGGATGAAAACATGAAATTCCACCCAAGGGACCCCATACTCCCTAGTGTATGGAACAAAGGAAGTTTTACCTATTAAGGTTCAGTTTTCATCGATCCAAATGGATGTTTATGATCAAAAAATTATGGATAGAATAGTGGAAGTCCACCTAACTAATTTGGAAGATCAAGAAGAAAAAAAGTATCAGGCATTGCATAACTTATAGAGACACCAGAAAAGAGTAGTTCGAAAGCTTGAAAAAAAGTTCCACCTCTACTCCTTCCTTCAGGGTGGCATGGTACTGGATCTCATAGCATCAATGATACATAGGAAAAATCCACTAAAGCTAGATCATGAGTGGGAATAAACTTACATTATACATAAGATCTATTATAATATATCATACTACTTAATCACCATGGATTGGGAGAATATAACACCTCCCACCAATACCAAGTTTCTAAAGCAATACTTCACATGAATCCAACTAGTCAAAGTTATGTGACCTTGAACTACAACTACCCATGTCTAATCATTATGACCTTAAACTATTTTTAACCATGGTCTAAGATCTAAAATCTTAAACTAGTAGCTTCATTTTTTTTCCAATCTTGAGAACCTTAAACTAGAAGCATCTTTAGTCTAATTTGTACGAATATAAACTACAAATACCAATGTCCTTAGCACATGATGTTAAACTTCTATCTTTCCCTATGTAATGAACAAAGGATGATTCATATCATAAGTATGAGAAGAAAAAAGACTATAATTCATAGCACATGATATTAAACTATAGATTTAACCTATGTGATGAACATAGGATGCCTCATATGATAAATATGAGATGATTAAATGTACTCACCATAGAGGAAGTCACCTTTTTGGCATTGTTCTTTTACCACGCCATGTTTCATAACTGCTTCTATCTTGATTCTCACGCCCGAAGGGATATGTAGGGATTTTGGGATCTAATATCCTAGCCCCATCCTTAGTACCAACCTATTTTTTGGGGCCTCCCCTTTAGGTCCAATCCTCATAAACCTAAACTGCTTGTATAGGGACTCTTTTTCTCCTTATTCATGTCAGGTTTTAACTCTTTTACACCACCCAAATATCCTTGAAGTACATAATCCCCTTCATATCCAAGAATTGTTGCCTTAAACTATGTGCATTTTTTCTCTTGTGGCCCCTCATTAGCATATTTTTCTTCATTTCTAGTGTTTAAGAAAACCAATGCTCCGTCCTCTTTTTCATCGAGTCCTCATTCAAAAGGAAACTACCCTATCAGTGTCTGTATTCTACCACGCCACATTTTAAAACTATTATTTCTTGATTCCCATTAAAAAGGGATACATAGTGATGCCTATATCTTATATACTAGGTCCATACTCACTATAAAATCATTTTGGTGTATTTCCTCCCTCACCATCATGATGTCAACTTGAGTGTAATTTTTCAAAAAAACTTTTGTGGAAAAGGATCTCCTTAGACCTCCTCCTTTACTTCAAGTTATCACTCTTTCATTCCAACCAAGTGTAAAGACCCGGATTTTCCATTTATTTTTTTTAATTATATGGAATTATTACGAGTCTTTGAAAATTGACGGCACATGATTCCAAGACCCGGTTTGCCCGGAATGAATTTCTGAACTTTTTTTTAGGTACATTCAGTAAACGCGTGAGCGGTGTTTTCTAACATTTGAACTGGTGCTCAGATTAAAAATATGAGGGAACCGTTGAATCCATGGCACCGGGATTTGCTTTAGGGAGGCTTCAGTTTTACCGCAGTAGGTTTGGAGAAAAAGTTAAGTATTGGTACTTTTAAAAGAATAATAAAAAAACTTAGTTAATTTTTATTTTATCTTTTATCTTTTCCTCCAACGGACTAGCGGCGACATGGGACCAGCGACGTGTCAAGACAATAAATGGCTTGACCTTTCAATCCTAAGTAACGACACTGTTGAGTAATTTAGAAGGTTCCTAATTAATGAGCCCCCATTAATTCCCAACGTCATTACTTACCCTCCCTCTCTTCTATTTATAGGGAATTGGGGAGAGGTGTCGGCACTACTTCACCATGCAACGAAGTGCTGGTAATATGCTGAGATGCCAAACCCTTGGAGGACAGAGCCGGTTTTGGCGAGTAGTGACAAGGGACACCGAAACCCCAAACCGAAGATCGATGATTGAGTGATGTCATTGGAGGCTAGTTGCGGAGGACGGCGAACACCGACCCACTTCCTTAACTTCGGGCGTTTCTCCATCGTTCTTAATATAGGGTTTAATTTTGTTATTTCTAAAAGTGATTGTTAGATCCTTTAATTCTCCCTCGCGTTTTCGAGTTAACATGGAAGGTACGGTCCTAACAAACACGGATCGAACCCTCCGCAACCTTGTTTACCCCAAGCGTTCTCCGTGGAAGACCATCGGCATGACGGTACTAGTGAATGGCGTTGGAGGGGACCAAGGCAGCGGTCGGCACCAGCCGACTGCGAGGGAGGAGGCGTCACACCCACGATGCCAGAGGAACCGTTCGTGGCTCGTCAGCCATAGCGATCGGAGGAGGTGGTGCACCCACACCACCAGAGGAACCGGTCGTGGATCGTTAGCTGCAGCGGTCGGAGGTGGCGGCTGGCACACCAGCCGGCCAAGGATGAGGAGGGAGGTGTGACCAGCGCGCTGCCGGAGGATACAGGCCACGGCTCATCAGCAGAGGTGGCGGGACCTGTAGTGGGTCCCACGTGACTTGGCACTTCCCTTAGTCATTACCTCTTCAGTTTCCAAATGTGGGGGACCACTCCCCTCCCATGCCATCCCGAGAGGACCCCGCTCTAGTGGGCTGCGTGAGCCAGTGGGCCACGCTCCACCATGGGCCTGTCCGCGCCAGCCTAGTGGGTCGCCCCCCTTACGGGTCGGGCTACCCCCCTTATGGTCCGGACCGAGACCGCCGCAACCTAGCCTAGACCGGGTCGGACCGGGTCGGACCGGACCTAGAAATACTTAAAGGGACATATCTTGAGAACCGGACATCTGTTTGACGAACCATATACGGCTTTGGGATACTTGGATCAAGATGGTCCTTTTGGTATACTCTACTTGAGTTTTGGAGACAGTTGGAGTACGGTCGGGTTGGATCGAACCCGAATCCAACTGGGCCCTCGGAACTAAAACACTTATAGCTCACAAACCGGGTGTCCGATTGACGCCGCGTCTGTCGCATTGGAACCCTTACGACATGGTGATACTTTGGGTTACTCTTTTTTAGAGATTAGTGGCTGTCGAGGTATGACCAATATCTCGAGGGACAGATTCTACGAAACTCGAGTGCACCGGGTGCGAGGAATCTTGTGGTAGGTTGTAACGTGAAGAAAGAACATTGATCCTATGTGGGTCAGCATCTATCGATCATGTGTGGGTCGGCTTCAATCAGATCATGTGTGGTTCAGTGCTCAGTGATCCTATGTGGGTCAGCGCATACCGATCATGTGTGGGTCAGATCATGTGTGGGTTAGCGAGGGTTAGTACCTATCGATCCTATGTGGGTCAGCAGTAGTGCTTCTTAACAGAATAAGATGATCTTTACTTACGACTAATCATATGTAATTCTGTATTTAAGTTATACCTGATTGTAAGCTAAGTCTTTTCATCTTCATGGTGTTATCTTCATGGTGTTACCTATGTGGTACTTCTATCTTTGTGGTGTTACCATTGTGGCACTTCTACCTTCATGGTGTTACCTGTGTGGTACTTCTACCTTTGTGGTGTTACCTATGTGGTACTTCTATCTTCGTGGTGTTACCTATGTGGTACTTCTACCTTCGTGGTGTTTCCTTTGTGGTATTCTTCCCTCATGTATGAGATGAGTATATCTTGATAAGTATATGTATGGGCATATACCTAAGTAGAGTTGAAGTCTTTCTTTGTGGTTTTTCCTTTGTGGAACTCTAGGAGACCTACGGGGGTCTTGGGGTCTCTACTGAGTATCGTTATACTCACCCCTGCATGGGATACACCCACACCTTGTTGTGTCTTGTATAGACAATGGACATCATTGATCGAGGATGAGGGAGCTAGGACTGGACAGTACTTGGAGGTGGACAACTTGGCGTGATGTGACGTAGGGACTACTGATCGTGAGCTATACCTATCCTTCAGGTAGGATACTTGGTGGATGATCTTGGAGCTATTTTTCCCTTTTTAGTTGTATGTATACTTTTTAGTTGTACTTGTACAGTTCAATTGGGCTTGTATTTCGACCCCTTTACTTTCATCGCACTTTTACTACAGTAGTTTACTTTATGGTTGCTTCTTGTTGTGTTCTTGGACTGTGTGTCTGCACAAGTTAAAAAGGAAATGACTTCATGTTTTAGGGATATGCCTTTTCAGTGCTCGTCGCCAGCCCCTAGCCTATGGAAAGAGGGCTTGGGGTAGTCACGGCATGGGCCCCGAGGGATGGGTCATGAGAAAGTGGTATCAGAGGAGTTGGTTCTACCGAAGAACTAGGACTCTGATCTTTTCTATATGGCAAAAGTGTAAAGTATTATGAGTGTGGTTTTCGGTTTGGGGAATCCAGTGTTGGCGCGACGGCTGACGTATCCATACACCAGGACCTTGAATTATGATTTTTGACTCAATACACGGAAACAATGATTGCATGTGTTTTTGAAAAATTTTTCTTGTGAACTCTTCGAGTCAGCTCACCAAGTATAACTTATTGACTATGGCACACCAGTCTTCTTTCAGGATGCCGCCATGTAGACAGCCATCCAGGATTCCTGAGATAGTATGTGATGACGGCCCACCAAGTGATGGGGCCTCGGTTTAGGGCCCTCTTATGGCATTAGCACCTTCGGGTGGTGTACCAGCAGCACCACTACCTGTTGGGCAGCTGTTGCCATCATCCCCACCAGCAGAGGATGCACGCTGACTGAGCATGTTGCATAAGTTTTAGTAGCAGATTTCTCTGAGGTTCTGAGGCGAGACAGACCCGCAGGCAGCTTAGGACTGGCTAGAGGCTGTAGTTAGAGTTTTCTACTTGGTTGGGACACCAACTGACCTTATGGTCATCCTAGCAGCCAGTATTTTTCAGGCATCAGTAGGGAGATGGTGGAGCTTGATGCTCCAGATATAGGATGAGGTGACCCTCGTCTGGGTGGACTTAGAGAGCCTTTTTAGGGAATATTTCATCCCAGAAACTCTACACTCAGTGCGTATACAGGAGCATCTTCACTTACAGCAGGCAGCATGATAGTGGCCCAGTACTCGGCGAGGTTCACTGATCTCTCCCGCTAATCCACCGACATGGTAGGAGACCCTTTCTTTAGAGCCCGGACCTTTGAGCAGGGTTTCCGATAGGACATCAAATCATCGATGATATCGTTCAGCATTCTGATGCATGATGGGGTAATAGAGTGAGCGCTCTTGGTGGAGAGCTTCCTAACTGAGCAGGTACCGACAGCAAGAGCCACCACTGGATTTCTGGTAGCAGAGTCATTTGCGGCAGGAAGTAGACGGATGATGCAGGGGGCCAAGTAGTCCAGGCCTTTTAGTGGGCGACCTCAGGATTCAGGGTCAGTGGTACGAGGCTCACGGGATAGAGGAGGACAGTTGAGGAGCAGGCAGTGCTACTCATGTGGTGGATAGTGTCACATGGCTTACGACTTCCTGACTCGTCGTACGGATGACCAGAAGACGGTCAAGGTACTGCCGAGGCAAAGGCAAAGATTTGATCAAGGAGGTATGCAAGCAATAGGAATATGTGGTAGAGGTGCTGGCCATGCAGCAGGTGGTGGGTGGAGATTTGAGGTTCCACCACCACCGCCTCTAGGTGGTCCACCCCGACCACAGGGAACAGGTGGACAGAGATGAGCTCAGCTCCAGGAAGCTGAGGCCTAATACTATGATGCTCTGGAGATTATTAGAGGTACGATATGAGTTTACACCACCTTAGTTGTAGTACTTATAGACATAGGTTCCAGTCATTATTTTATTTCCACAGCCCTCGTTTCGAGATTGAAGATTCTGGTGGAGCCGTTGGCTTGATCCTTACAGCTAGAGACTCTTACAGGAGAGGATTTGATTATTACACACTGGTTTCGATGGTGTGGTCTTACTCTAGGAGGTGAGAACTTTGGCTAGGATCTTCTAGTATCGACGTTGAGGCCTTACAATTTCATCTTGGTTATGGAATGGTTATCTATAGTCCATGCTCAGATTGACTGTATTAGGTGCAAAGAGTGGTGTGTCCGCGAGGATGGTACCAGGTTTTCCTTCACCAATGAGAAGGGAACCTTTGCAGCATAAGAGGGACTTACCAAGAGAAGGGTGCAGCCAATCACACATTAGTTGGCTATACTTACCCTCGGAGTAGTAGATGTTGAGAGTCTGAGCTATCCTATAGTGGTGGGCCAGTATGCTGATGTCTTTCCTGATGATGTTCTGGGACTACCTCCATACAGAGAGGTAGACTTTTACATCGACCTGTACCTCGAGATGGCACTGATATCTACACCAGCATATCAGATGGCTCTCATGGAGCTTTGTGAGTTACAGGTACATTTGGATACTTTCTGAGAAAGGGGTTCATAAGGCCCAACATTTCTCAATGGTCAGCCCCAATTTTTTTCACCAAGAAGGCAGATGGGAGTTTGATACTTTGTGTGGACTATCGGTGCCTGAACTAGGTGACCATGAAGAACAAGTATCCACTTCCGAGGATTGATGATTTTTTGATCAACTGAAGGAATCTCGTTGGTTTTCAAAGATAGAACTCATATCAGGCTATCATCAGCTCAGGGTACGAGATGAGGATGTGCAGAAGATGGCCTTCAGATGTCAGTATGGCTGTTATGAGTTTTTGGTCATTCCATTCGGCATGACCAACGCCCCTATAGTGTTTATGGGACTCATTAAATGGATCTTCCCGCCATACCTTGATCTCTTTGTGGTGGTCTCCATCAACGACATATTAATATAATCAGCATCATAGGAGGAGCATGCCTATCATCTGCAGATAGTTATAGATACACTCTGAGAGCACCAGATTTATGGTAAGCTCTCAAAGTGCTAGTTCTGGATATGAGAGGTCCACTTTCTAGGACATGTTATCTCAGAGGCTGGAGTTTCAGTGGATCCATCAAAGATAGAGGTTTTACTTACTTGGGAGCCACCCAAGAGTGTGATTGAGGTGCGGAGTTTCCTAGGGTTGGCTGGATACTACCAGAGATTCATGCCTGACTTTTCCAGAGTTGCGGAACCCTTTTCAGCATTGAAAAAGAAGTGATATCCCTTCGTATAGATGGAGAGTTGCCAGAAAATTTTTCATGAGCTGAGGCAGAGACTGATGAGTGCCCCCATCTTGAGGCTACCAGAAGAGGGTATTGGGTATGTAGTCTACTACGATGCATCAGGGACCAAACTTGGATGTGTACTGATGTAGGAGCGAGCAGTGATCACTTATGGTTCGCAATAGCTGAGACAGCATGAGAAAAACTATGCTACCCATGACTTGGAGTTAGAAGTAGTGGTATTTACCTTGAAAATGTGGTGACCTTACTTGATGGACGAACGTTTTATAGTCTACTCTAATCACAAGATTATCAGGTATATCTTCTCTCAGAAGGGGCTGAACCTGAGACAGTAGTGATGGCTAGAGTTCCTCTAGGACTATGACTTTGAGGTAGTCTATACTCCTAGGAAGGGAAATGTGGTAGCAGATTCACTCAGTAGGTGTTATGGTCTGTAGTTGCTGAGTGAGGCGACAGATCAGCTAGCCACGTTGCAGATATCCTTCGTATATAGAGATAGTGTAGCATACCTCCAGTCTATGACAATCACTCCCCCACTCCTTTAGCAAGTTAGGGAGGCGGAGCTTGGGGACATTGACTGCGAGGATCGACGTGCTGAGATATCCTCAGGACAGGAACCTAATGGATTTTATGAAGGTGGGGATCACGTCATCCTCTTCATAGGATGTACCATGGTACTGGTGGTGCTATGGGAGGAGGTGTTAAGGATGATCCATACGTCCCCTCTGGTGGTACATCTAGGTGTGGAAAAGATGTACCAAGACCTCCAGAGCCAGCACTGGTGGCTAGGGATGAAGAAAGCAGTGGCAGAGTTTGTTTCACAATGCCTCACTTGTCAGTAAGTGAAGGTAAATCATCAGGTTCCAGTGGGCTTAATGCAGCCACTAGAGGTGATGGAGTTGAAGTGGGATGGAATCTCCATGGACTTTGTGACATGGATTCCACGTACGTCCAGGGGACATGATTCCATCTGGGTGATCATTGACCGACTCTCCAAGTTGTCTCACTTTCTATCTATCTAAGAGTAGGGATCAGTAGGGATCAGTAGAGGGCTTGGGATGACTCTACATACAAAATATTGTGCGACTTCATGGGGAGCCATCGACGATTGTCTCTGACCGTGACACACGTTTTACATTTCGGTTGTGGAAGGGGCTGTAGGATGCATTCAAGACTCAACTATGTCTGAGCACCACCTTTAATCCTCAGAAGGATGTTCAGACGAAGTGAACCATTTAGACGCTGGAGGAAATGCTTTGTGCATGCATCCAAGATTTTGGCCACAGTTGGGAGGATCACTTGCATTTAGTGGAGTTCACATACAACAACAGTTATCATTCCACCATCGGTATGGCACCATTTGAGGCCTTGTACGATCAACCATGTAGATCGCCACGATGCTGGACAGACCTAGGGGAGTCATCATTGATGGGTCCAGAGTTGGTACGGGCTACCACTGAGAAGGTGCAGATCATACAAGAGCGGATGAAGACTGCACAGAGCAGGCATAATTCTTATATTGATAGAAGAAGGAGACCATTGGAGTTCTAGGAGGGGGACCACATATTCTTGTGAGACTCTCCTTGATGAGGACTATGAAGATTTGTTTGAGGTGTCAAACCCTCACCAAGGTTTATCGGACCATTTCTGATACTTTGTAGGATTGGAGAGGTGTCATACCGCTCGGTACTTCCACCGCAGTTGGAGAGGGTGCACGACCCCACGTATCTTAGCTAAAGAGATACGTACATGACCTATCTCACATCATCGACCATGGAGAGCAAGACTTTGATGATGGGGCGACATTTACAAATGTTCCAGTAGAGATTGAGGATCGACAGGAGAAAGTCTTTCATGGGCGGTTGATACCTCTAGTGCGCGTTCACTGGCAGTACAGGAATCTCTAGAAGATCACATGGGAGCGGGAGGCTAATATGTGTGCTTAGTACCCCCATTAATTTTCTTAGTCTATGTTGTGGTTTTAGGGGGGAAATCCCTAAGGTGGGGAGAATTTAAAGACCCGTATTTTCCATGTAATTTTTTCTTAATTATATGGAATTATTACGAGTCTGCGAAAATTGACGGCACGTGATTCTGAGGCCCAGTGTTCCCGGAATGAATTTCTGAACTTTTTTTAGGTACATTCAGTAAACACGCGAGCGCTATTTTCTAACTTTTTAATTGGTGCTCAGATTAAAAAACCAAGGGCACCATTGAATCCACAACACCAGGATTCACTTTAGGGAGGCTTCACTTTGATCGTAGTAGGTTTGGAGAAAAAGTTAAGTTTTGGGACTTTTAAAAGAATAATAAAAATAACTTAGTTAATTTTTATTTTCTCTTTTATATTTTCCTCCAACAGACAAGCAGAGACATGGGACCAGCGATGTTTCAAGCCAATAAATGGCTTGACCTTTCAATCATAAGTAACTACACCATTGGGGAATTAGGAAGGTTCCTAATTAATGATCCCCCATTAATTCCCAACGTTGTTACTTACCATCCCCCTCTCCTATTTATAGGGAGCTTGGGGAGAGTTGTCGGCATTGCTTCACTAAGCAATGAAGTGTTGGTAAAATGCCGAGACGCCAAACCCTTGGAGGACGGAGTCGGTTCCGGTGAGCAGTGACGAGCAATACTGAAACCCTGAACCGAAGATCGACGATCGAGCGACGTCGTTGTAGGATATTTTCGGAGGATGACGAACACCGACCCACTTCCTCAAACATGGGAATTTCTCCATCGTTCTTGATGTAGGGTTTAATTTTTTTTTATTTTTCAAAGTGATTGTCGATTCCTTTAATCCTTCCTCGCGTTTTCGAGCTAACGCGGAGGGTGCAAGCCTAACGAACATGGCCCAAACCCTCCGCAACATTGTTTACCCCATGTGTTCTCCATGGAAGACCGTTGTCATAGTGGAACCGGTGACTGGTGTCGGTGGGGACCAAGGCAGCAGCCAACATCAGCCGGCCGCAAGGGAGGAGGCGGCACACCTGCGCCGCGAGGGAGGAGGTGGTGCACCCGCGTCACCTGAGGAACCGGCAACAGCTTGTCAGTCACGGCGGTCGGAGGAGGCGGTGCACCCACGTTGTCGGAGGAACCGGCCACGGCTCGTCAACCGTAGCTCGTCAGCCACGACAGTCGGAGGAGGCGGTCGGCACACCAGCTGCCGCGAATGAGGAGGGTGGTGCGACCAGCGTGCCACTAGAGGATGCGGACTATGGCTCGTCAGCCACATCAGTGGGACCGATAGAGGATCTCACATGACTTGGAAGTGCTCTTAGGTGTTGCCGCTTCGGTTTCCAAATGGGGGGGACCACTCGCCTCCTGTGCCAGCCCGAGCGGACCCCGCTCTAGCGGGCCGCACGAGCCAGCATGCCGTACGAGCCAGCGGGCCGTGCTCCACCAAGGGTCGGGCCGCGGGAGCCCAGCTGGCCGCCCCCTTAAAATTCGGGTCGCCCCTTGCGTTTTGGGCCACCCCTTGCGGGTCGGGTCTCCCCCCCATGCGGGCCGGGCGGGGGCTAGGTCGGACCGGACCCAAAAATACTTAAAGGGCCATATCTTGAGAACTGAATGTCTGTTTGACAAACCGTCTACGGAATTGAAATCCTTGGATCGAGATAGACCTTTTTATATACTCCACTTGAGTTTTGGAGATGGTTGGAGTACATCTCGGTTGGATCGAACCCGAATCTAACCGGGTCGTCAGAACTAAAACGCTTATAGCTCACAGACAGGGTGTCTGATTGACGCACCGCCTATCATGTTAGAACCCTTACGACATGGTGGTACATTAGGTTACTTCTTTGTGGAGTTTAGTGGTGGTTGAGGTATTACTGATATCTCAAGGGGAATATTCTATGGAACTCGAGCGCACCGGGTGCAAGGAATCCTATAGCGGGCTATAATGTGAAGAAAGAACATTGATCCTGTGTGGGTCAACATCTATCAGTCTTGTGTGGGTCAGCTTCTATCGGATCCTGTGTGGGTCAGGGCTCAGCGATCTTGTGTGGGTCAACACATACCAATCTTTTGTGGGCCAGATCCTGTGTGGGTCAGCGGGGGTTAGTACCTATCAATCCTATGTGGGTCAGCAGTAGTGCTTATTAATAGAATAAGATGATCTAGCCTTATGACTAATCATCTATACTTCTATACTTAAGTTATACCTAATTTTGAGATGAGTCTTTTCATCTTTGTGGTGTTATCTTCGTGGTGTTACCTATGTGGTACTTCTATCTTCATGGTGTTACCAGTGTGGTACTTCTAACTTCATGGTGTTACATGTGTGGTACTTCTACCTTCGTGGTGTTACCATGTGGTACTTCTATCTTCGTGGTGTTACCTGTGTGGTACTTCTACCTTCATGTTGTTACCTTTTTGGTATTCTTCCCTCATATATGAGATGAGTATATCTTGATAACTTAGGTATATGTATGGGAAAATACCTACGTAGAGTTGAAGTATTGCTTTGTGGATTTTCCTTCTTGGAAATCTAGGAGACCTACAGGGGTCTCAGGGTCCCTACTGAGTATTATTATACTCGTCCCTGGCATGGGCTACACCCACACCTTGTTTTTTCTTGTGCAGATGATAGACAACATTGATTGAGGCTGAGGGAGCCAGGACTGGACAGTACTCGGAGGTGGATGATTTGGCGTGACGTGATATAGGGACTACTGATTGTGAGTTGTACCTACCCTTCAGGTAGGATCCTCGGTGGATGATCCAAGAGTTGTTTTTTCCATTTCAGTTGTATTTTTACTTTTCAGTTGTACTTGTACTCTTCAGTTGGGATTGTATTCCATACCCTTTACTTTCAATACACTTTTACTACAGCATTTTACTTCATGGTTTCTTCTTGTTGTGTTCTGAAACTGTGTGTCTTTACAGGTTAAAAAGGCAATGCCTTCCCATTTTAGGGATACGCCTTTCTGATGCTAGTCGCCAGCCCCTGGCCTATGGAAGGCGGGTTTGGGGTTGTCACGGCATGGGCCCCGAGGGACGGGTCATGACAACAAGCCCATGCCCTTTGGTCTAAGCTCTAGGACCTTAAACTAATAAGATCTTTTTTCCAAGTTGTACAAATCTAAACTATAAATCCCAACATCCTTAGTACACTATGTTAAACTATATCCTTACCCTATGTAATAAACATAGGATTACTCATATGAAAAATATGATATGAACAAAAAAAATGTCCCCAGCACACAACATTAAACTGTAGCCTTACCCTATATGAAAAATATAGGATTCCTCATATAAAAAATCTGAGATGAACAAAAACCAATGTCCTCAACACATGATGTTAAACTGTATCCTTACCCTATATGAAAAATATGGGATGCCTCATATGAAAAATATGAGATAAAGAAAAACTAATATCCTAATCACATGATGTTGAACTATAGTCTTATACTATATGAAAAATATGAGATGCCTCATATGAAAAATATGAGATGAACAAAAAGAAACATCCTCAGTACATAATGTTAAACTATATCCTTACCCTATTTGAAAAATATAGTATTCCTCATATGAAAAATATGATATGAAAAAAAAACCAACATCCACAGCACATGACGTTAAAATATAGCCTTGTCCTGTATGGAAAATATGAGATGCCTCGTATGATGGATATGAGATGAAAAACACCAACATCCTCAACACATGATGTTAAAATATAGTCTTATATTGTATAGAAAATATAGGATTCCTAATATGAAAAATATGGGGTGACCAAAACCAATATCCTCAACACATAATGTTAAATTGCATCCTTACCCTATGTGATGAACATTAGATGCCTCATAAGACTAATATGAGATGATTCAATGTGGATTCCACCCTTTTGGTGATGATATTCTACCATGCCACATTTTAGAACTATGTATGTATTGATTATAATTCCCATGGGATACATAGTGATTCCTGAATCTTTTATCATGGCCCCATACCCCCCCCCCCACTAACTCATTTTTGGGTCCTCCCCCACTAGTTTAGGCTTGATCTATTCCAACTGATATGATCATCCAATGCATTTGACAGCATATCTGGATAGCTCCTAGGGCACTCAACATTCTCCCAGGATATTCCCCACTTCCATTTTCACACTTCATGCTTCCTTATTTTTGGATCTTCATTATCCCCTCAATCTGAACCGGCCCCCCAACAGAAATGGTTCATGGACACACTAGCTCACCTACCATCTTAGGCACATGCCTCGAAGGATCTATTTTAACATATGGAAGTTCTCATGTTTCAAACAAGTTCAATGGTCAATACCATGTTTTTTCCTCATCAATTACTAGTGTGGGTAAGGATCTTGTGTTTCGAACATGGTCAGAAGTTGTTCCCCACCCATCAATAACCCCCTTTTCACCATCCAAATCTTGTAAGTCACAATTTACCTTCCCTTCCATTTCCATTTTCTCTGATGGAAATACCAACACCTTGTGCACCATTTTCCCATACGCATACATGTAGTGACTAAATGAGGTGACACCTTTTGGGACTTCACTATATCGGTCACTTTTTTCCTTGTGTTCTCCTCTACAAATAATGGAAAATTTTACTGCTCCTTGTTTCTCACATTGAGAATAGATCATGTGGGATTATGAGTTAGGAATAAATTTCCCTAAGAAAGGTTGAGATGTGAAGGTTCCCCTTAAATAGGGAATTAAATTGTTTTTCCGAACTCTATGACCTTAAACTAAGAGTTTGGGTTCAAACATTATGACCTTAAACTATGTCTGAGTTGTCTTAGAGATGTTTTGTGTGGACTCTAGTCTCCTTGTCCCTCAATTCAAGTCGAGTTACCTATCCTGTGACAAAATCGACCTGGATACCCTCTCAAATTGGTACCCAACCTGAATTTAAACATACCTGAAGGGCGTTCCTGATCCCTATGGGTTGACGACTAGAACCTGATCATCAAAAACAGCCATAGGGAAGGATTTTTCCCAAACTAAAGCAAAAAAACATGACATATATATATATATATATGAAAAATAGAAATATTTGAAGTTATAACATATTCCATAACTAAAAGAAGACATAAAAAATGATACAACTCAAATTAGTCAGAAAAATACCAAAGTACAAGTCCAACATCAAATGAAAACTAGAATAAAAACTAACTACTCAATGTGATAGTGTGGGAAACTCCCACCATATCACCACCAGCTACCCAAACACTGCTAATTGAAAACCTCACATCCTCACCGTGGTTCCTTTCCTTTCACTACATCAAAAGACATACAAAGGTCTACAAACTGCCAAAGTTGTTCACAGGGTTTGAGCTAACAAGATCAATAGGATCCCACCCAAGTGTTCCAAAAAAAAGTCACTGGAAAATAATCTATAATTGCTAAACTTTAAAGAAAACAAGGCATAACAAATAGTTTAACATATTTTATAATAAAATAATGGAAAAAATTTTAATTTTACCTTTATTTTTCCACAATTCCAAATAAATATATGTAAAATAGTTTCAAAGTATTTCATATACATCAAAATAGTCAAATCCAACCAAATCATGTATCACATATCATATCAAATCCATGGAAGCATAAAATAGAAAATTACAATCCAAAGTATAGGTAACATCATGACAAGGATCACACTCGATAAGGATATCTTGTACACCCTTACCCTGAATATAGAAAATTACATGCACATAAATACCCTACACATATTCATCGAATCTAGGAATTAGAGGAACACCCTAGAAAGTGAACCTCCCAATAGTTTCTATCAATTCCCTAGAATAATAAGTTCGAAGAGCATAGGAAAACCCCATGATTGAACCCCCTGACAATATCAATGGATGAGGACTATTACTGAACCTTCCATATAAGTACCCAATGTGACAACCCGCACTTATTTCATACATAATCTTGAATTTATTCAAGAAAACACTTCATTTTACATTGAGGATCTTTTCAAGTTTAGAGCTTTAGATAATTAAGACAAAATATTCATAACATTACACATTGTTACATAGTGGATACCATAAAGTCAGTTTCCATTTTCCTCAGAATATAAAACATTAAAACATAAAACAAGACTCCTTGACAATTCTTCAACATTTAACATGTCTTCCTTCCCTGTATTATTCATCCATTAACCTGTGAAAAATCATTTAAAAACTTGGGATGAGCACAAAAGCTCAGTAAGGTATGAAAAAGAAGGAAAAAATCTCATTAGTCCATGAATACACAAGACATATGGAAACATTTTCAAAATACATGATTTACACCCATAAAATCTTACTTAGCGTAACATGAGATTTACACAAGATCCATAAAAACATAATTATAATCATAAAGGTATATTGGGGCATTACTTACATAATCTTGTAACCATCTTGGCTACCTTAAAATTTGTAACCCTCACGGCTACCTTACTTTGTGTAACCATCACAGTTACACTTGGAGTAACCATACGGCCGACCTCCAACTTACTCATACCCAATGCATTGGAGGGAAATATAGGTCCCACCCTTCATCATAAACAATTCCCAATAGCCAAAACATAATCATTCAACATAAATAATAGCATAAAAACATTGCCTTTGAATCTTATAAAACAGAATTTTAAAAGAGGATTTTAGAAGAAAAGTCCCTTATAAACATCATATAATTGAAGTGATACTTAATTGAGTGGATGGAATATGTATATACTCTGTAAATACACATAATTAAACATAATATAAACAGAACCCATCACACAAACAATTTAAATAGCACATAAATTATAAAGTAGAAGGTTAACCCAAAGAATGGAAATCGGGTTAAGAATTCCCTTACCTTAGGCTTGTCCTACTTCAAAATTGTTTGAACCTCCTGTATAATGGTTAAAAGAGTGTTATTAGTATTTAAAGAAACGTGTTCATGTTTATAACATCTTATATGGTAATTTCATAACCTCATTTCACCCCTTATTTGTTAGTATTTTGTTCCTTGCATTATTTTGGGTGAGTTCTTTTGTGATTTTCACGATCGGTTCATGATGATTCGTTCTTGTTGATTGGAAGTGAAACTCCAGAATTGGAATGGAGTATTATTTACATAATTCCAGTACCATAAATTATACCATTCATCACTTTGGTTCTTTATATGATGATGATTTATAAGTTAAAACATTAGTTATGTTCGTTTAGATCATTTAAGTGGTTCTTTGATAATTACAACTTCATTTTGTCTTATAAATTTGAATTTAGAGTACAAAAGAATTCCAGAACCTTATATGAGTCATAAAACATATATTATAACCTGGTTCAACCATATAAATGGTTTCATGACCAGACTTGAAATAATTGAAAATACATCGTCCACGATATCGGTAATTCGACACAAATGGACAATGTTTTTTGATTCTTTAAAAAAGTGAGAGAGGAGAGGAATAATGATTTGTAATTTTCCATAAACATGACAACATCCAGAATATACATGATTCTGGAGATTTCATGCCTCTTGGACAAGAGGGGGTGAAGAATGAAGAGAAGGGAATCTTGAAATGAAGAAAACATGAGAAATTTCTTACAAAAATTCGGCAGCCTAACGGCGTCTCTTAAAATTTCATAAAAAAGAGATTGATGAGAGGAATGGAATATCTCATCATTCATACAAAATTTGGACAGTAAGGGAAATATTTAACGAAATATCCCAACAAAAGACAAAGGGAAAGGAAGAGAATAACATAAAATGGAAGGAAAGAATGAAAATGAAAGAGGATGTTTACCTCTTGATCTCTTCTCCTTGAGATCCTTCTTAAGGGCTTTGATTTTGGTCTTTTGGTGAGACCAGCAGCTCTAGGACGTGGGGAAGAAGATTGGGGAGGGAATTTGGCAGAAATTAGACAATGCTCAAGGCTTGAGAGGTGTGGGAGGAAGAGGGGAGTGAGGGTGGTATTTATAGTGGAGGAGGGGAGGTATTTTAGATTATTTTAATTATTATTATAATATTTTTATCAAGACTATGAATAATCTCAAATCAAGTGGCCTTAATTAGTGAAAATATCATGTGATTTCGAAGCAAGTGGCCTTGCATCACTTATGATGTCATAAATAGTGCATTTTTACTGATAAATTGATTATACGGTATTTTTACCGTATTTCACTATTCACCGAAAATTCAAGAGTTTCAGAAAAATACCAAAAATTTACCCCAACCATTTTTCGACGTGTAGAATTCAAAAATGAACTCCATTTTTCAAAAATAATCTTCTAAATATTATTAATTTAATTTTAAAATAAGGTCACAGTTAATTCGAAAAATAACAAAATTGAAGTGCAATTAGTTTTATGTGACATTGGAAAATTAATTAAGATCCCATTATCCTATTGCCATGGGAAAATAAAATAATAATATTATTTACTATTCATGAGGTCATATTACTATTCATATTACTATTCATATTACTATTCATAAGGGCATGTTACTATTCACCAAAAAAACAAGTTTGTTCCATCAGACTCGAAATAACATACTGAACACAATTGTAGATGATAGTTTCTTGAAATTCAAAACATAGAAGAAATAAAATTATGTTTAAAGGATACTTATAAATATATACCTTAAACAAAATTTCAAGCATTTTCAATTTATTTTTAGAAAACCTTGGGATGTTACATTATCCCCACCTTCTTGAAATTGCGTCCTCACAATTTTATTTACTTATTAAACAACTGAGGGTATTTTTCCCTCATAGCATTTTCAGACTCCCATGTTGCTTCTTCAACCATGTGGTTTCTCCACAAAACCTTTACCTGGTGGATTACCTTATTCCGCAATACCTGTTCTCTTCGATCAAGAATCTGAACCGGTTTTTCTTCATAAGAAAGGTTCTCTGCTAGCTGAACTTCTTCCGGCCTCAAGACATGTGATGAATCTGGAACATACTTTCTCAACATCAAAACATGAAAAACATTGTGTACCTGAAACAAGCTCGGAGGCAAAGCTACGCGGTACTCAACTGTTCCAACTTTATCCAAGATTTCAAAAGGACCGATGAACCGTGGACTTAGTTTCCCTTTCTTACCGAAACGCATCACACTTTTCCAAGGAGATATTTTAAGGAAAACATGGTCACCTACCTTGAAAGAGAAGTCTTTCCTTCTGTTATCTGCATAACTTTTCTGCCTGCTTTGAGCTATCCTCATGTGTTGCTGGATCATCCTCACTTTCTCAGCCACTTCTTCTACTAATTCTGGCCCCATCAACTTTCTTTCACCGACTTCATCCCAAAACGCAGGAGTCCGACACCGCTTTCCATACAAGGCCTCAAAAGGTGCCATCTGAATACTGGAATGGAAACTGTTATTATAAGAAAACTCAACTAATGAAAGATGCTGATCCCAACTTCCCTGATAGTCCATTGAACAAGCTCGAATCATATCCTCCAATGTTTGAATCGTTCGCTCTGACTGCCCATCTGATTGAGGATGAAAAGATGTACTGAAATTCAACTCTGTGCCCAAAGACTTCTGAAGTCCCTTCCAAAATTTAGAAGTGAACCTGGGATCTCGGTCAGACACAATGGAAAGAGGAACTCCATGTAACCTGACAATCTCTTTGAGGTACAATCGAGAAAGCTGATCTAATGTCATTGTATCTCGAATAGAAAGAAAATGAGCAGACTTTGTTAGCCGATCAACAATAACCCATATCGCATTGTTACCTCGAGAAGTCTTTGGTAGTCCCACCACAAAATCCATGGATATATTCTCCCATTTCCATTCTGGCACCGGCAAAGGCTGAAGCATCCCCTTCGGTAACTGTCGCTCTGCTTTAACCTGCTGACATGTCAAACATTTCATTGTAAAATCAGCAATATCTCTTTTCATCCCATTCCACCAGTAATACTCTCGAAGGTCTCTGTACATCTTAGTACTTCCAGGATGAACAGAAAATGGAGAACTATGAGCTTCACACAACAATTCTTTCTTCAACTGGGAATCACAAGGCACACACAACCTTTTTCCAAACCTTAAAACACAATCTTTATGAAGATTAAATTCTGGAAACTTACCCATTTTAACCAATTCTACCTTTTTCTGTAGCTCACAGTCTTCCCTCTGCGCTTTCATAATTCTGTCTGACAACGAAGACTGCACTGAAACCTGAAACAAAACAGATATATTCCCTGCACCAACAACTTCCAAGCCAAAATTTATCAAATCATTAATCAAGGGATCACGTTCCAAACGTAGCATGGTTAATGATGCATGATTTTTCCGACTTAAGGCATCCGCTACTTTGTTTGCTTTTCCAGGATGGTAATTAATCGTGCAGTCATAATCCTTTATCAGTTCTATCCATCTTCTCTGCCTCATGTTTAATTCCTTCTGAGTGAATATATACTTAAGACTTTTATGGTCAGTATATATTTGGCATTTGGTTCCGTATAGATGATGCCTCCATATTTTCAAAGCAAAAACCACAGCTGCCAATTCCAAATCATGTGTGGGATAATTCAGCTCATGAGGTTTAAGTTGTCTCGAGGCATAGGCAATTACCTGATCATTCTGCATCAAAACACAACCAAGTCCCTTCAAAGAAGCATCACTATAGATGACAAACTCACCATTCCGGGAAGGTAAGGCCAAAACTGGAGCATTCACCAATCTCTTCTTTAGTTCCTGAAAACAAACATCACATTCCTCTGTCCAAACAAATTTAACCCCTTTCCGTGTTAACTTAGTTATTGGGCTAGATAAACGTGCAAAGTTCTTAACAAAGCGTCGGTAATAACTTGCTAAGCCCAGAAAACTACGAATCTCTGTAACATTTGTGGGTCTTGGCCATTCATCAACTACTTTTGTTTTGGCAGGATCAACTGTTATTCCATCCTTATTTACAATGTGCCCAAGAAAAGAAATCTGTTGCAACCAAAAATCACACTTGCTGAATTTTCCATATAGTTTCTTTTCTTTTAAAGTTTGTAAAACAACCCTTAGATGTTTTTCATGCTCCTCTTTATTTTTAGAAAAAACCAGAATGTCATCAATAAATACCACCACAAACTTATCCAAGAACTCATGAAATACTCTATTCATAAGATTCATGAATACAGCAGGTGCATTAGTTAACCCAAATGGCATAACAACAAATTCATAATGCCCATATCTAGTACGAAAGGCTGTTTTCGGGATGTCATCCTCCTTCACCTTCAGCTGATGGTATCCGGATCTCAAGTCAATCTTGGAAAAGTACTGAGCTCCCTGGAGCTGATCAAACAAGTCATCAATATGAGTCAAAGGATACTTGTTTTTAACAGTGATGTTATTCAAAGCTCTATAATCAATGCAAAGTCTCATGGAACCATCTTTCTTTTTAACAAACAAAACAGGGGCTCCCCATGGTGAAGTACTGGGACGAATGAAGCCTTTGACAAGCAAATCCTGCAACTGATTTTTCAATTCAAGAAGTTCTATTGGAGCCATACGATATGGGGGTTTTGAAATTGGCTTAGCATCAGGAACTAAGTCAATTGTGAATTCAACTTCTCGTTTAGGTATGACACTGGGTAACTCCTCAGGAAAAACATCAAGGTATTCATTTACCACTGGCACATCATTGATTTGAATAGTTCCCTTGTTTTCAACAATATGAGCCAGATAACTTTCATTTCCATCTTTCAGTAGTTTCTCAGCTTCTTGATATGTTATCAATTGTATGGGTTCATTCTTGTATACAAACTGAAACTCTTTCTGAAAAACAACTTCTTTAGCTCTACAGTCAATCTTAGCATGATAACCAGAAAGCCAGTCCATCCCCAGAATAACTTCAAACTCGACTAAGGGTAAAACAACAAGGTTTGCAGGTAAAGTCTTTCCACATACCACAATAGAAATATTCTTATAATTCCTCTTTGCTATAACATTTCCCCCTAGTGTTTTAACAACAAGTTCGGGTATCATTTGTTGAGGTGATATTTCCAATTTACTAGAAAATTTCTCCGAGATGAAGGAATGTGTAGACCCCGTATCAAACAAAACTTTAGAAAAATCTGAGTGAACAAAGAAAGTACCTGATACAACTTCATTGGATGGCCCAACATCTGCTGATGTAGTCGCAAAGGATCTCACTACACCTTTCTGCTTGTAGTCTGGCTTCTTTGCATCATTTGGATCCCTCTTTGGACAGGCATTTTCATAGTGACCCATCTCACCACATTTAAAACACTTTATAGTTTGCTTATCAGGATTAGTCTTTGGATCATTTTCATTGCAATCTCGGGCCATATGTCCAAACTTACCACATTTAAAACACTTCCCAGTTTTGATAAGACATTCCCCAGCGTGCTTCTTGCCACACTTTTCACAAACTGGAAACTGTATTTTCTTACCATCAGATTTCATTGGTTGATTCTTACCCATTGCTTTCCAATTTGACCTCTTCTTCTCTTTGTTTCCAAATTGCATGTGATCGTCAGCAAACTCCATCTCTACCCTCTCAGCACATCGGACAAGTTTCTCATAACTTTTGAATTCACGGGAGGCCAACGCCCTTCGATACCTTGGCTTCAATCCTGATTAAAAGCGGTTGATTTTGCTATCGAGATCCAGAATAAGATTCGGAGCATACCTCGCCAGTCGGGTGAAGTTCGCCTCATACATAGCCACTGAATCTTCCTCCTTTTGTTTCAGTTCAAGGAATTGTTTCTCCATTCTAAGTCGCACCACCTTAGGAAAATATTTTTCAAGAAAAAGACTTTTAAATTCATCCCATACTAAGGCATCAAAATCCTCTCTACCCCTGATATTCCTTACCATTGACCACCACTGATCAGCTTCCCCTTCAAAACGATAAATGGCAAGACTTACCTTTTGATTGTCTGAACATCCCATAACATCAAATATCTTTTCAAGGGCCTTAATCCATCCTTCTGCTTCCACTGGGTCAGAAGATCCACTGAATGCAGGAGGATGTTGTCTCATAAAATGTTCCACCACTGTCATGTTCCGTTGGGGTACATCTATTTGTCCTCTTGCATGGATGCCACCACCATTTATTGCCTGTGTTAGCTGAGCCATTACTGTCACAAACCGCTCGGTTCCAATCCCTACCATTCCGGGCTGTTGATCAGGAAGGATGTCATTCTGTCGGTGCCTATCCTCTTCAGCATCCATGTTCCTTCTGCGGACAACCATTCTAAACAAACATTTCTTAGATGAAGCAACATGGTAATCTTTAAATGCTATAACAAATTAAACATAGGGTGAGAATTAGTTATGGTATTCTATTAGCATCACCTTAACCCCTAAAGTTATCTAAACCATCCTCTGATACCAACTGTGACAACCCGCATTTATTTCATACATAATCTTGAATTTATTCAAGAAAACACTTCATTTTACATTGAGGATCTTTTCAAGTTTAGAGCTTTAGAGAATTAAGACAAAATATTCATAACATTACACATTGTTACATAGTGGATACCATAAAGTCAGTTTCCATTTTCCTCAGAATATAAAACATTAAAACATAAAACAAGACTCCTTGACAATTCTTCAACATTTAACATGTCTTCCTTCCTTGTATTATTCATCCATTAACCTGTGAAAAATCATTTAAAAACTTGGGATGAGCACAAAAGCTCAGTAAGGTATGAAAAAGAAGGAAAAAATCTCATTAGTCCATGAATACACAAGACATATGGAAACATTTTCAAAATACATGATTTACACCCATAAAATCTTACTTAGCGTAACATGAGATTTACACAAGATCCATACAAACATAATTATAATCATAAAGGTATATTGGGTCATTACTTACATAATCTTGTAACCATCTTGGCTACCTTAAAATTTGTAACCCTCACGGCTACCTTACTTTGTGTAACCATCACAGTTACACTTGGAGTAACCATACGGCCGACCTCCAACTTACTCATACCCAATGCATTGGAGGGAAATATAGGTCCCACCCTTCATCATAAACAATTCCCAATAGCCAAAACATAATCATTCAACATAAATAATAGCATAAAAACATTGCCTTTGAATCTTATAAAACGGAATTTTAAAAGAGGATTTTAGAAGAAAAGTCCCTTATAAACATCATATAATTGAAGTGATACTTAATTGAGTGGATGGAATATGTATATACTCTGTAAATACACATAATTAAACATAATATAAACAGAACCCATCACACAAACAATTTAAATAGCACATAAATTATAAAGTAGAAGGTTAACCCAAAGAATGGAAATCGGGTTAAGAATTCCCTTACCTTAGGCTTGTCCTACTTCAAAATTGTTTGAACCTCCTGTATAATGGTTAAAAGAGTGTTATTAGTATTTAAAGAAACGTGTTCATGTTTATAACATCTTATATGGTAATTTCATAACCTCATTTCACCCCTTATTTGTTAGTATTTTGTTCCTTGCATTATTTTGGGTGAGTTCTTTTGTGATTTTCACGATCGGTTCATGATGATTCGTTCTTGTTGATTGGAAGTGAAACTCCAAAATTGGAATGGAGTATTATTTACATAATTCCAGTACCATAAATTATACCATTCATCACTTTGGTGCTTTATATGATGATGATTTATAAGTTAAAACATTAGTTATGTTCGTTTAGATCATTTAAGTGGTTCTTTGATAATTACAACTTCATTTTGTCTTATAAATTTGAATTTAGAGTACAAAAGAATTCCAGAACCTTATATGAGTCATAAAACATATATTATAACCTGGTTCAACCATATAAATGGTTTCATGACCAGACTTGAAATAATTGAAAATACATCGTCCACGATATCGGTAATTCGACACAAATGGACAATGTTTTTTGATTCTTTAAAAAAGTGAGAGAGGAGAGGAATAATGATTTGTAATTTTCCATAAACATGACAACATCCAGAATATACATGATTCTGGAGATTTCATGCCTCTTGGACAAGAGGGGGTGAAGAATGAAGAGAAGGGAATCTTGAAATGAAGAAAACATGAGAAATTTCTTACAAAAATTCGGCAGCCTAACGGCGTCTCTTAAAATTTCATAAAAAAGAGATTGATGAGAGGAATGGAATATCTCATCATTCATACAAAATTTGGACAGTAAGGGAAATATTTAACGAAATATCCCAACAAAAGACAAAGGGAAAGGAAGAGAATAACATAAAATGGAAGGAAAGAATGAAAATGAAAGAGGATGTTTACCTCTTGATCTCTTCTCCTTGAGATCCTTCTTAAGGGCTTTGATTTTGGTCTTTTGGTGAGACCAGCAGCTCTAGGACGTGGGGAAGAAGATTGGGGAGGGAATTTGGCAGAAATTAGACAATGATCAAGGCTTGAGAGGTGTGGGAGGAAGAGGGGAGTGAGGGTGGTATTTATAGTGGAGGAGGGGAGGTATTTTAGATTATTTTAATTATTATTATAATATTTTTATCAAGACTATGAATAATCTCAAATCAAGTGGCCTTAATTAGTGAAAATATCATGTGATTTCGAAGCAAGTGGCCTTGCATCACTTATGATGTCATAAATAGTGCATTTTTACTGATAAATTGATTATACGGTATTTTTACCGTATTTCACTATTCACCGAAAATTCAAGAGTTTCAGAAAAATACCAAAAATTTACCCCAACCATTTTTCGACGTGTAGAATTCAAAAATGAACTCCATTTTTCAAAAATAATTTTCTAAATATTATTAATTTAATTTTAAAATAAGGTCACAGTTAATTCGAAAAATAACAAAATTGAAGTGCAATTAGTTTTATGTGACATTGGAAAATTAATTAAGATCCCATTATCCTATTGCCATGGGAAAATAAAATAATAATATTATTTACTATTCATGAGGTCATATTACTATTCATATTACTATTCATATTACTATTCATAAGGGCATGTTACTATTCACCAAAAAAAACAAGTTTGTTTCATCAGACTCGAAATAACATACTGAACACAATTGTAGATGATAGTTTCTTGAAATTCAAAACATAGAAGAAATAAAATTATGTTTAAAGGATACTTATAAATATATACCTTAAACAAAATTTCAAGCATTTTCAATTTATTTTTAGAAAACCTTGGGATGTTACACCCAAGGTTTTCCATGTGCTCTATTTTTCAAACCATTTCATTGATACCATTCTTTGAAAACCATTTCATAAATCTATTTCAAAATGCCTTGAAAATACCTTTTATTTTAACAAAAAATGGAAAACCCATATTTTATCAAAAATACATTTCCAAACACACAAATACATCATTCAAACATGTTATTTAATTTATAAAACAATTTATCAAAAACAATATAAATGCATTTCATCCAACATAGGTTAGAGATGGAACCACCTACCTCAAACTTAGGTCATACATGCCCACAATGAGATCCACCAACAAGGAAGAACTCAATAAATAAAATGAAGGACCTAGGATCAATCAACACATGTCATAATTGATTAAATTTTGAAAAATAATTAGTGAAGAGGAAGAAATAACCCATAACTCAAGAGACTTTCATGTCACACCACAACTAACATAAGGGTTAGCCTTCGGAGGAAGATCACACAATATATCTAGAAGAAATCAAGAAGAATCAACACCATGGACCAAAGGATCCAAAATCATAGTGAAATAGGTCTAACATGATCAAAGGAAAAAAATAAATAAGAGGATTACATACTTGGAGAGATGAACTGCAACTAAAATGATGATCAATTACTGAATGAAATGATTCGGCAGGATCTAAGGTCTCCAAAATCACCCCTAAGAGACTCTAGGTTGATAGGGGAGAGGGCTGCAAAATGAATGAAGGAAAAAACAATAATATGATACCCTAAAAGACCAAATCGTGACGATAACATAACATAAAATTCATTTTCACATTTTATAATCCAAGAAACCCAACTATTCTGAAAAACCCATAACCTTTTTAATAAAAAACCTGAATTTGACATTACATGATGTGAATTCCAAATATATAGTGTATAAACATTTCATTCCCTTTAAAATTTCATGTGATCTACCTAGAGACCATTACACATCATGTAATCATATTACACAATGTTTATTTCTCCTAATGACTATAGAAATTTTGGTTTTTAGTAGAAAACTCCAAACCACCCAGGATGTTCTCTGAACTTAGGTAGAACCCTACAAATCCATTAACACATTTATACCCAGAATCCATTAATTCAAGAAACATACTTCCCTAAAATTTAGTTCATTTTCCTTATAAAATGATATCTATCCTTGGGAGTCCCAACACATATCCAAATAAATAGGGAAAAAATAAGAGAGAATATAAATACATGAAAGTAAGTAATGAGATGAGATGTTACAAACTCCCCACAATAATATTTTACATCCCTAGGAAGTCATGTGGAAGAATGTTTTCTAGAAAAGAGGTGAGGCCACTACTCCCTCATCAAATATTTTCACTCCAAAGTCTCAGGAAAATATAATATGTTCTACTGCAACACTCAGACCAATGTAATCTACTTCCCACACAAAATTTTCACCTAAGAATCAATGATATCCATAGGTTGTTCCATAATAAAAACATCTAGTTCCAAATCAATATATCCTCAAATCATAACGTAAGAGGGGTCAAGATGGTATTTCCTGAGATGTGATATGTGGAAAACATCATGAGTACCTATAAACTTAACCATAAATACAAAACAATAATAAAACTACCCAAGATGATTAGTGACCTCAAATGGTCAAATATATCTTAGATCCAACATTCCCTATTTTCTAGGAAGACGGTGACCCAACCAAGGAAAAACATTCAAGAAAACCCAATCACCTATGAAAAAATAAAAAGGATGATGCAGTTTATCTGCATAATATTTTTTTTGACTCTAAGTTGTAACCAGACACCAATGTATATCCTAAATTGTTATTGATATCTCCTGAACAAGAATCAATCCCACCAAATAGGTCTTACCCACATCTGCCCAACAAAGAGGTGACCAGAAAGGGTGACCATACAAAGCCTAAAAAGGATCCATTTTGATTGATGACTAATAACTATTTTTATAATAAAAGACAACCAGCCCTAGATGGTTATCTTAAGATCCAACAAAATTCAAGACATATGTGTGGAGCATATCCTCCCATGTCTCAATATCATGCTCCTTATAACCATCTATCTTTGGATGGTAAGTTGTACTAAACCTAACCTGAGTACACATAACCTCTTGGAGACTCCTCTATAACCTAAAAGTAAATCTAGGATCCCTGTTTAAAACAATGGTAGAAGGAACACCATGTAACCTCATGATCTCCTACACATACAGATTACCTAGATCTTCAACTTTTGTGGTGTCCTGATTGTAATGAAGTGAGATGACTTTGAAAATTGATCAATCACCACACAAATATCATTTCTCCCTCAAGGAGCCAATGGCAATCCAAAAAAAGGTCTATAGATACCTCATTCCATTTTCAAACCATCACTAGAAGATGCTAAACTAAATCAGAAGGTTTTAGATACTCTACCTTTATATGTTGGCAGGTTTAACAGCGGTATACATAATCATCAATGTCATGCTTCATACCCAGCCACCAAAATCATCGTATCACGTAATGATACATCTTCATAGTTCCTAGGTGAATGGCCCATAAATAACTATGCTAGTTAAAAAAATGAAGCTCCTCACTAATTTTGGGACAATGAAAAAATCCCCAAAATAGATAATTCCATTTGAAGAGAGATACCAACCATAAATAGTCTCCCTGCCTTAAAGGGTTTCTCGGATTACTTTGAACTCATCATCCTATTTCTGAATTTTTTAGAATAGACTCAATGAGACATGATAATAACTAAACACTAGAAAAAACTATACCTGAAACATCCTCCTAAGTATCTAGGTGAAACTGAGTGAAGAGTCACATAAGGTTTTACTCTTCCTTTGATTATAGAATACCCTTTAATGATACTTTCCTGCTAAGAGTATCTAAAATGATATTCCCCTTCCCCAGGGTTTAGGAAATATCAAATTCAAACATCTAAAGGTATTCCAACCACTGCCTCTATTTTAGATTCAAGAATGTTTTAGAAAATATATAGCTCAGACTATTATGATCAAAAAATATTGTGAACCTATCCCTAAAAAGATAGTGTCTCCAACACTTAATCACATGTATAACCATGGTAAGCTCTAAAGCATGATTAGGGAAATTATTCTCATGCAACCGAATCTAATTAGAGTTGTAATCCACCACATGATTATTCTGTATAAGAACACAACCCAAACCAACGCCATAAGAATCAGAAAAAAACCGCATACCCCTTATTGGGATTAGGTAAGATCAGAATAGGAGTCGATGTCAGAATTCATTTCAGATCATTGAAATAATACTAACACTTTATATCCCATATGAATTTCACCCCTTTCCTAGTAAGATAAGTCATATGTGATGCAAAATTTGATAAATCCTTGAAAACCCATTGAAAGTATCCATAAATACTAAGGAAGCTCCAAATATCTAAGACATTCTATGGTTCTTCCCATGACAAAATAGCCTTCACCTTCTCATGATTGACTGACAAGCCATGATTAGAAATCACATTCCCCAAGAACTTCACTTCTTGAATACAAAAATCACATTTTGAAATATTTCCATATGGATGGTGGATCCTTAGTATTTCTAGAACCAAACTTAAATGGTTCTTATTCTCATGCTCATGTCTCAAATAAACCAAAATTGCATCCATGAACACTACCACAAAAGTGTTGAGATAGTGATGGAATATTTGATTATTCAAATCCATAAAAACTACAGGAGAGTTAATTGGACCAAAAAACATCATAATAAATTCAAAGTGGCCATACATTATCCTGAAAGATCAATCTTTGAAAACCACTTTCCCCCCTCTAATTGATCAAACAAATCATACACCTGAGGAAAATGATACATTTTCTTAACCGTTACCAGGTTCAACTTTCAATAATCCACGCACAATTAGAGTGAACCATCTGCCTTCTTGGAAAAGAGAATAGGTTCTTCCCAAGGTGAAATACTAGGGTGAAAAAACCCTCGTCCATTAGATCACCCAATTGAATCTTGATCTCTCTCAACTCCACTGGTTCTATATGATAAGAGGGTACCAAAATCGACTATGCACCTAGAACTAGGTTAATCATAAACTCTAAATCCCTATCTAGAGGAATACTAGAGAAATATTCTAGGAAAACCTCAAAAAAATACTAAAAATAATGATAAGATCAACAATGGAAGAAAATTCATTGAGCTCAAATATTGTAGCAGATAACAAACTCCTAAGATCTGGGAGGGAAGATCATGTATGACAAGACCCCAGATGCCACTCTCCCTAAAACACTTGATAAATCCCATTGGACATAAGAAATGATACATGAATATGATTATAATCATCGTCAACAAGATGATAAATAATCCAATCCATCATAATGATGATGTGAAATAGATCCATATTGAGAAAAAGGAAATACCAGACTAACTCTGCATTAGTTATCGATAGCAGACAAGAAACACACTGAAACACCTGATCTTTCCTCTTCCCAAGAGGTTTCTCTAACTCCTTAATAAAGTACATGAGCACTATTGGAAGTTTAATCATATCAAAAAATGTCTAGATATAAATGAGTGGTAAGCACCAGTATCAAATAAAGAAATCAATATTGAATATGTAATAAATATGGTATCAATCATTATCATTGAAATCACATATACGGTGCAGTCAGATGATTAAAAGACTATATGGCTTTAGCCACAAGCCTTAAAAGTGAATAACCTTCATGAAGTAAATGAGTGGTAAGCACCAGTATCAAAGAAATCAATATTGAATATGTAATAAAGATGGTATCAATCACTTTTTCTAGAATCACATCTAACTCTGATAAAAGCTTATTTACTTCATTAAGGTTATTCACTCTTAAGGCTTGTGGCTAGTGCCCTATAGTCTTTGAATCATCTGACTTCACCAAAGTAGCCTTTGGATCTGATGATCCCTAACTATATCAAGGCACAAACATAGACTGACAGAAACATTGTAGATGACCATAATGCCCACAGTTGTTACACATCTTTTCAGGTGTGAGGCATGAACTATGGGTGTTTCAGACCTTACCACACTAATAATAAGTAATAGGAACACTAATATCTATAATTGGGGTGTAGAAGACACTACCACTAAGAACCACCTCCACCACTCATGCAATGATCTTGCCACTTTCTATTTTTCCCTCGCACGCCACTGATTCTTCCACTATGTGGAAGAGAGGGGGAATAATATCCAAAACTACATGTCATATTCATCTCAATAATCATAGATCTATCTATTATCCCCGCATAGTTTAAAATCTTCAGAATAAATATCTATGATATGATATCTGGTCACAAACCATGTAGGTACTCTTAAGCCTTAGGATGGTCATTCCTTACAACCTTTGGGGAAAAAACCAAATCAGCAAATTGATTGGTATATGCCAACACCAAATAGTCTCCCTACTATAAATAGAGTAATTATAGATACTTCTCTATCATCAGCAACCCTGGAAAAAATTTTGGAAGAAGAGAGTCTTAAAACCCTTCTATTCCAAGCCCACATGATAATCTATCTATACCATGGAATCCCACCATCTCTTGTTGGGACCCTCAAGTCTGATTGTCACACACTTCACCTTGATACTATCAAGTGTATCCAATAATTCAAATATCTAATTCATATTTTCAAACTAGTATTCTTCCTCTTGATGTTCATTCTTACCCTTGAAGGATGATGGATTCTTATACAAGAACTCCCATGATCGATCCCAATCACCTCTAACTCCTTACTATATCTCAAAAATTGTGATATGGATCTACATAACATTATGGTTGATAGCATGAACTTCATGTATGATAGTCTCTATAAAATTATGATCTAGAGGAGGATTCCCTTGAGGAGCATCTATTTCACTCTCCTAAGGAACCCACGGAACGTGCCTCTAAGGAATAATGTTGCACAGAAAAATAGAATAAATTATCAAAAAACATAAAAATATTAGTTCAAACCATAAAACCGTAAGAAAAAAACTAATATTAAGATCAAGAACTCAAAATAGGAGACATGCATCCCAATATCCCATGGTAACTTGACTCCCATCACAACAAGAGCTATTGAGCCACTCACCACAACCTACCTATCAAGTTTCGAAAATTCATATCTTTATCCTAACAAACATCTCAAGACAAATACACTTGAGGGAATACCTCCTCTAATACCAAAATATGACAAAACTGACCCACATACCCTCTCAAACTGGTACCCGACCTGAATTTCCACATACTCGAAGGGCATTCCCAATCTCCACAAGCTGGTGAATACAACCTGGACATCAACAAAAATCAAAGAGAACAATTTCTACAAACCTTAAGCACCAACATAGAATATATATATATATATATATATATATATCAAAGAGAAATATAAGAAGAGATAGAATATGCCATAACTGAATGATGACGATGGAAATGATGCAACTCAAAGTAGTCAGAAGAATCCCACAGGTACAACATCAAAGGAAAATTAGAATAAAAAATGACTATTCTATGTGATATCATGGTCAACATCCACTATCATACCATTAGCTACCCATACACAACTGACTAAAAACCTGTCTGCCTCACTACAGTATCTTGCATTTCCCTACATAGAAATACATATAAAGTTCCATGAACCTCTGAAGGGGTGTGCATGGTATGAGCTAATAGGCTCAGTAGGATCCCACCCAAGTTTTCCATAATAAGTCACTGAAAAATAATCTATAAATTATCAACTTTAAAGAAAAAAGGCATGAAAATAGTTTAATAGTTTTTATGATAAAAAGCATGGAAAAAAATTTAATTTTCTATTTATTTTTCCACATTTCCAAATAAATCCTGGTAAAATATTTTCAAATCATTTCATATACATCAAACCATAAAAATACAACTAAATCATGCATCACATATCATGGAAAATCCATGGAAGTGCAAACCAGAAAAGTAAAATCCAAAGCATATGTAAGATCATGCTAAGGATTACACTTGGTCGGGATAGTTAGGATACTCATACCCCCAACATAAAAAAAAACATGAGTGAATCAAGACCCTATACATATGCATCAAATCTAGGTAATATAGGAACACCCTAGAAAGTGAACCTCCCAATAGTGTCTATCAAGTCCCTAGAACAATAGGCCTAAGGAGTAGAGGAACATCCCATTAGTGAACCCCTTGAAAGTATCAATGGATGAGCACTATTACTAAACCTTCCACCTAAGTACTCAAGGATTTTCATGTGCTCTACATTCTAAACCATTTCATCAAAAACATTATTTGAAAGCCATTTTAGAAATACATTTCAAAATGCTTTCAAAATACCATTTATTTTACCAAAAACAAGGGAAACTTAATATTTTATCAAAAACTAATTTCTAAAAACACAAATACATCATTAAATAATGTTATTTAATTTATAAAACAATTTATCAAAAACAAGAGTAGTGAATTTCATCCAAAGTAGGCTAGATACGAAACCGCCTACCTCAAACTAGGGTTGTAAATGTCTGTAATGAGATCCACCAATAAGTAAGAACTCAACAATGAAAATGGAGGCCCTAGGATCAATCCATAAATCTCATAAATGATTAAATTTCAAAAAAGTGTTGTTGTAAAGGAAGAAACAACCCATACCTCATGAAACTCTTGTGCCACACCATAACTAATATAAGAGTTAGCCTTTGGAGGAAGATAACGCAACAGATCTCGAAGGAATAAAGAAGAATCAACACCATATACCAATATATCCAAAACTATAGCACAATGGGGCTACCTCAATCAAATATAAAATAATAAACAAGAGGATTACTCACCCATATATATGCACCACAACTAAAATGATGAGAAATTTCTGAATAAAATGATTTATTAGGATCATAGGTCTCCAAAATCTCTCTTGCGAGCCTCTAGGTTGAGAGGGGAGAGGGTTGAAAAATTAATGAAGTAAAAATCACTCATACAGTTCCCTAAAATCCCAACTAGAAAAGATTATATAGCATGAAACCCCTTTTCATGTTGTGTAATCCATGAAACCCAAGTATGATGAAAACTCATTTCCATTTTAATAAAAACCTGAATTTAACATTACTCAATGTGAATTCCAAATACATGATGTGTAAACCTTTAATTAACTATAAAATATCATGACATCTTCCTAGTGACCATTAATGGGTGTATAATCCCATTATATGGCATGTATTTATCTGGAATACTATAGAAAGTCCATTTTTTAGAAGAAAACTCCAAACTACCCCAAACACTCTCTAAACTCAAGGAGAAACCCACAAATCCATTAACACAATTATAATCAAAATCTATTAATTAAAACCAATATAAATCCCTAAAATTTAGTTCATTTTCCCTATAAAATACTCTATGTCCTTAGGAGTCCCAACACACACCCAAATAAATAAGGAAACAACAAGAGAGAAGATAAATACCTAAAATTAAGTAATGAGATATTACATCTCCTCTATGCATCACACACTTCTTTGAGACATGAAACCCATGGTCCAAGTATTATGAACTTAAAATATTTTCAACCTATAGTCCAATCATTATTACCTTAATTTATTTTCAACCCATTATCTAATAATTATGACAGTAAACTATTTGAAACCCATGGTCTGAGCATTATGACCTTAAATTATCTATAACCCATGGTCTAAAAATTATGACCTTAAAATATTTGTAGCCAATGTTCCATGAATTATGACCTTAAAATATTCTCAACCCATTATCCAAAAATTATGACCTTAAACTATTTTCAACCCATGGTCCAAGCATTATGACCTTAAACTATTTTCATCCATGGTCCGTATATTATAACCTTAAACTATTTGAAAACCATGGTTTGAATATTATGAACTTAAACTATTTATAACCCATGGTCTAAGAATTATTACCTTAAACTATTATTTAATTCTTGGACCAACTGGTATGACCTTATACTACTAAAGGTAAGAGGCAAAAACATCTTTTAGGTTGAAAACCCATAGGAGAAACCTGATTAAAATTCAAACTCCTGCCTGTCAAGTCACTCCCATGACTTGATAAAAAAATAAAGAAGTAAATAAAAAGGTATAAATCCATAGGGACCCACAATGGACCCCTAAAAAACCAAGTTTTGATCGTTGGGCCCCATTGGTTCAGGAAAAAATTAGATCAAAATCTCGGATCTCTTTTCCTCACAAGCTCTACAAGGAGGTTCCAACCATTGTGTCTTCCACCCATGAACCCCACTACCCTAACTAGACAGGATTTATTAATTTCAGTTCACACATTATGGTCACAAGAAACTAAAATGTTCTATGAACGTCCTAATCACATGATTTTAAACTAAATGAAACATTATCCTCTTTTTATGACACTAAACTACATGTTCAACATTCCTATCAAAAGACATTAAATTGCATGATCTTCGTACACATAGCACAACATAAAACTATAAACTATCTTAGTCCCATCCCTAAGAATCCATTTCCTCCCTTTAGTTTTGGTCAACTACCACACCATTCTAGTTCTTTGGTATCTTGGTATCTAGAATGATGCTCACCTTAGAAGTTGAGTCTAACCTTTATTTAAATCGATAAGCCTGTCAAATGTTCTCAAATACACAGTGGTTTAATCCTAAGAGTGTTAAACTCCATTCAAGCATTCCACTGGTTCATCTCTGCACTTTTTATCCTCTTGGATTTGGTTTCTCATCACCTTTCATGTCTGAATGGTCCCCCTAATGACAATGGTTCCTAGCCATATTGGCTCACTTGTTATCCTGAGAAAAAACTCTAAAAGACTCCTAAAATTGTCTTGAAAATTCCAATGTTTTAAATAAGTTCAATGGCCTACCCTCAGTTTTTTCCCATATCTAATGGAATGATAGTAGAGGTTGTGTTTAAAACATGGTCAATATTCATCCTTTATCATCACACCCACCCCCCCCCCCCCTCCCCTTGTATTCCAAATACTAGGTATCTCAGATCATGCTCTTCATCACTCCCATTTGTTCAGGTGGAATTCAACACCCTTAGTGTTACCTAATTTTTGTTCTAATGAATATTAAGAAAGAAAATCAGTCGTTCAAAGAGACAAATTCTCCACCAAAAGTTTTCTTGGTTAGGACACTCCTAGTGGTCAATAAAAAAGTTAAGACCCCAAGTGTTTGGCCATTATCTGGCATTCTCATGTAAATTAGAAATATTTTATTTATCCCTTTCTTCACACTTTGAGTATAAATCACATGGTATTAAAGATTTATCATTGGATTTCTCATTTATATTATTGAGATATATCCAAAATAACACATTGAATCATATGAAAAATTTAAGCAAACAAACTTCAAAGGTTTGAGAGGGTCTCCCACATGTTGGGACCTCTCCTTTATTTAGTGATATCTATGGATCTTCATCAAAAACTAAGAAATAAAATCTAAATAGCCTTTGAAGAGTGGAATCTAGAACTTCTTGTATCATAGTAAGCTCTATCACTTCCTTACTAGCCACTAAGAAAACTTTTTTAGCTCTAATTCACACTCGGGCCTATTCATATTAGAATTCAGTCATCAGTGATGTTTCCTCTACTATCGTAGCATCATCCACCACCAACTATTTCCTTAATTAGTTGATGATCCTTGATTGGGAATTGATTATGACCACATGCTCATGGTCTTTCTCTTCCATCTATGTGAGTTCTTGTTCAGCTTCCTAGAGTTTCTTGGTTCCCTTGGATTTTTCCTTATTCCAGGTTATTTTAAACTATTGACTTTCTACATGCACCTGATTGGTGAGATAATCATGATCCAATTCATGGTGGGCACATCTATCCACCCCTCATATGCCCAGGTTCAACAAACAGTGATAGAGAGATCCCATCTGGATCACTAGATTTGGCTCTGAGGTGAAGGTGATGAATTTCAGCACACTACTCCACACACTACACAGAAAAATGCGATTCTCTTCAGCAAAATCAGACCCAAAATATTATAATTCTTTGGGTGGTTTTGGATCATACTTTAGAAAACCCACAAGAACAGTGGTAGCATGGTCTTATTATAGGATCCTCTCAACATAATAGGCTTCATGTAGTGAGGAAATATTTTTTGGTATGACTCTTCATCGATAGAAACATTTTAACTAGCTTCAAGTTAGGCCTCCCCTATAGCCACATCCATGACTATAATGGTTTTCCCTCCTCGTATCGAAACTAGCATGCCCTGAATGGATGGTTCCCTAAGGGTTGTTTTATCTATTGAGGTAAGAACCCTAGTTTCCCCAGTTTCATCTTCTTATAGGGAATGCACTCTCTCAAACACTATTTTAAACAAAAACATGTCATTAAATTTTACCCATGGTAAAAAACATGGAAAACATTATTTTCTTAAGAGAAAATAACTTAAAAAATGTGAGAGTTTGGATGATATCCCTTCTCATGGTATTGAAGGGAAATTCCACCATCGGGGACTCCTCTGCATCGGTTGGAACCTAGAAGACTAGCATTAGGCCACTTGATATCACCCATCTCTCATTTTCATAAAGTAAACATGTTAGTGAAGTGGAATCAAACAACCCAAATAAGGTTTTAAGATTATCAAGTTAATTGAATCAACCTTAACTTAAGGAATAGGGATCTCAATGATGAGTCACCCTGGATGATATTACTCATTGGGGGTTGTATCCTCCATCAGAATGTATTTGTTTGGTCCCCCATATATGACTGGGAAGGATATAGAATCAAAAACCTCTCCTCTGAACCCCTCTGTAGGCACCGTTCCTACCGAGATTGTTGCATCATACTCCAAGGTGGGTTTCTCAGACTCCTTATGGGTGTTATCTCCCCCCTCAATAGATGTATCTTGGGTATCCCCTACCACTTCCTACATTATAAAAAATCATAGGTTATAACCATTAAAAAATAAGTTAGAGGAGGTGATAAAGTTAACAAAAAAATAAACTTACCTCACCACACAAGAGCTTGGTCAGGTCATCACCTTTAGGAGTGACCTCTCCACTCTCTTGAGAGGTTTTCCAACTAGCAGTAGACCCCCTAGGACTCCTCATTACTAGAACCCAGTATATCTATTCTAGGTACTAATTAATCATGGGTGGGTTCCCCAATGAATTTTTTCCTCTTCAGGTTTCACACTAAACATCACTTGTATCCAAGAAGTGGTAGGTCCAACCTCCCTGAGTTGTTGTGTGAAGGCATATGTTTCTTTCATATAAGAAAATAGCTCTTGAAATCCCATGCAAGTTGGTATCCTGTAAATCCCTACCTATGGTAGCTTGATCCCATCTTAAGTGACCCTTCACCATAGTTTCTCCACTGATAGGGACAGCCTCAACAAGTTCCATGCCACACAAATCATGAGATAGGTGGAATCAATGATCGGATCCACCAGATACTGAAGTTTCTTCCTTAAATCCTCCTCAGTCATCTTTTTTCTAGCCTGAGAGATCTTTTCCTACTATCATGGATGATTCTAAGGGATTCATGCATCACTGAGGTTTAGGGGTGCAGCTGAACACTGATATACCCCCCTCTATTTCTCTATATTGAGACCTTGATGTCTGTAAGGAACATTAAAGAGCACCTCGATATCTACCTTGATAATCCTGCTTCTCACATGATGACATAAAGCTCCTCACATGCTGACACAGGATTACATCTAGGTATGATACTACCCAATTTCTAGCATAATTTGAAGAAAGTATGACATTGATATTGGTTGGTGGTAGCATGATAACCTCCCCCATGCCTTTATTCATGAACATCCACCAAAGTTGATGAATGATACAAGAATTACTTTCTTCATTGATCCCTATATAGACTCACTTTGCTGACTGCTGAATACATTCAAATTTTCAAGAAAACTATGATGGATTATATGGTTTTCAATAGGCGTTTCCATATATCCTGGAAACCGATAGTCTTCCTTGGAATTCCTAGAGGTACTCCCACTGCTCTAGTATCCCCTTTAGATTATCAACAATCTCTCCAAAGGGGGTCATGCATGGATTAAAATTGAAATTCTTATTATTTCTAATGCTAGTCATAACCCATGATTCGTCAATAGGAACAGGTAAAACCCTCTCAATATTGAGGAGTTAAGGCTAGAGGCTATAATTTTAGGGATTAATGAATTTTGGGAAATTATACCCCCTAAAAAATGTGTCATGGCCCATCCATGAAGGTACTAGAACAGGTCATATATGCACCTAGGAATGCTTCCCCTTGAAATATTCCCAAGTTGGATATAGAGCCAAACCAGCATTGGGACTCCCAAGTTCACTCAGTTTTCAGATGCCAACATATTCCTTATCACTAATGTCTAGGGACACAGGCCCATATAGGAATCCCTAACTGGTAGTATCCAACCACTCAAGAAGGTATCCAAGAACACCATATATCTGATTGTTGGTTGTTGTTCCTTCATATTGTAGCCACATTTATAGTAGCAACCTTCCTCCACAATTAGTTAGTAGGACCCCAAACTTATTCTCTATCATTCCACTAGAAACTTCTTTGACTGCCCTAGCATCTTCATAGATGGTACATTTAGGAACATTCCCATTCAGGTATTGAAGGTGATGTCCTAAGGGAAAGAAGGGTGATTATTCAAGACCTTGGTCAATGCATCCAAAATAAATGAATCAGGTTTGTTCCCTCCCCCCTAGGTATTGGGAACTGGAAGTAATTATTCATATTGGAGTCCCATCAATGGGATGCCACCAATGCAATGGATGTCCCATAGAATGATCCCCACCTCCCTATATTGATGGTGGAAGGTGTTGGTGTTTGGGGACCACCAGATTAGAATCTCTAACAATGGATCCTATTGATGGTAAATGGGGAATTTGGACCTCCAAAATTCCTTATATAAACCAATACTTCACTGCTTGTCCTCATACTCTTTTTATTTGAAGCGTACCCAATACACCCACACCCACTCATCGGTGGTGTTTCCCCCAACTTTCAGGTCCCAGTATTCATATATCCCATGCTTTCATTTTGAATACTGATATAAATAATTCTTTCATAGAAGGTAGGGAACTCCTCGTCTATTGATTATTCCCCCGTCACTATCTTTGTCCTTCCACTAAGGGTGTATACCACAATATCATCGCACTCCCTAGCCAAGTGACCAGCAACAATAATATTCAAATAGTTAAGTTCATCATAATAGGCGAACCAAAACCATGGTGTGTTGACTACCATGGTTGGGATAGATACACCATCCAAGAGGCTAAAATTATAAAATGGAAGCATGTTTCTCAAAAAGTACCCCCTCTAAGCCTCTGTCAACAGACTCATAAGCTCATCATTCCCAAAAAAAATCTCCTTTGATGAGGAATTTCAAAATTCTCTCCCATTTTCACACCTCGGGTAGCAGCAGTTACATTATCAATGGCTTGGGAAGTAGGGTTGTCCATTTCTGAGATGTTTAGAGAAGACCCAAAAATTGGGTCATGAAAAGTGGTAATTATTCATGAAAATAGAGGCAGATCATGCAACTTATGAGTACTTCACACAAATTGATGACTTGAGTGAACAAGTCCAATCAAATAAAAAGGGATTGTGCGAACTTCATTATAAGCTCCTAGATTTTTATCAATCAAATTTCCCTTATTATGTCATAAAAAACATACATCACAGAGAGAACCCAATAAAAACATTATTCTCAAAAATGAAGAATGATACTTTATTCAGAAAATAAACCAATAATAATTCCAAATAATACAATGGGACAATAAATATAAAATAATATAATAAGAATGGGAAAATTTAGATCTACTCGATCCACTAGAATGAACACACTCACAAAAAAATTGTAGAAATAAAACATAATGTTAATAACATAATATTCATTTTTTAAGATTAAATTATATATATAACCTAAATAGAAAATATAAGTGAATAAATAATAAATGAAATAAGTGTTATTTATTGAAATTGAGGAACCTATATGATCGTTATAAATTTGACCATTGGAATAGTAATCAAACCATTAGGAATAGTAATCTGACAATTAGAATAGTAACCACACCTATGAAAGTATAAAATAAAATTAAGGTATCTTATAAGTAAAAAATTATATATTTATATCAAGGTATGAGTAAATAAATGTTTTAATGATGATAAATTAAGTGCTGGTATTTTTTGTAAAACGTGAATTTTTATTTATAATTTGATAAATAATATAATGATTTAAAAGAAAAATAATTTTTGTAAAATAGATTCATAATTAATATTACGTTGTATTATAATTATATGATAATTTTATGAGACCTTAATTAAATTTTCAAAGGGTTATAAAATCAACTATAGTATTAAAATTGGTATTTTTTGAATAAATGTTGATTTTATTTAAAAATAAAATTTATCATATTTAGAAAATTATTTTTAAAAAATGGATTCCATTTTTGAAATATGAACATAAAAAATGGTTAGGATTAATTTTTGGGATTTTTCTAAAATAGTTGAATTTTTTGTGAATAGTGAAATACAATAATTTTCGATATTTAGCATTATAAGAATTTTTTGAGTCATGGATGATGTTAGAATGATGTAATCACACATTATTTTGAACCATACTTCACTATTTACTGTATTTAGTCATAGTGATCAACACTATTGATAGTCTTGAGCCAAAATAATAAACTAATGAATATAATAATTAAAAATATCTCTCTCTTCCCTTTTAATTTATTTTCTTTTATTATCCTCTCCTCACCTACCCTATACAAAGTGGAATGATAAATCTAGTATCATATATATATATATATTAATTTTATTATGTTAATGGAATATCAATCATAAAATATCTTCTATTCTACTTTTATTCTAAAAATGAAAACATCATTTGTGATATGTCGGTTCACCGCCTTCGTTGAAGACGAGTTTTCGTTTTCCATTTCTGCCTCCAAGGATGATCATAAAACTATTATTATGGTTAAATAATATTTTAATATGTATATTATAATTTTTTTATAGAATCCTAGGCTTAACATACATGGATATTACATCATTTTAGATGAATAATCAGCACATTACAGAAGTATATGTCTGGGGATTGTAATATTTTAGTGTCTTTGGAAACTTGGAACAAAATATTCTAACTTGGTGAAAGATATTCAATGTTTCCAAAAAATATATCCCCATATACTAATCCTACTTAAAACCTTTCTTCATAATATGGTGAAAGGAAACATAAGAAATGGGTAAGTTTAGATGCTCAGTAAGGGTAAACAAGGGGGTAAATGTGAGCATAAGGGTATGAGAATGTGATTGAAACATTATAAGATCATATCCTGCATAACAAATATTATAAACATGAATCATGGAATAAATATTGGAATCTCATAATACATGAATCATAAGGGAATCGGGAGCATAATCCATGAAATCATGACATTGGGATAAGACATGGAATTTTTAGCATACACATAGACATAGAAAATCATATGTCAAGGATACCTACAAAGACCTTCACAACATGTTAGGCTTGGGATAATAACATGTGTACCTGCTTCGGGCTTGTGATTCCCTACCATGAATCCTCTTGTTTTGGGATTGGTATGTCCACCTATGCACCCTCTTATTTTGGGCTTGGGGTGTCCACCCATGTACCCTCTTGTTTTGGGATTAATATTCCCTCTTGTTTTGGGATTAGGATTCCCACCCATGTACCCTCTTATTTCAGGTGTGGGATTCCCTCATGTATACCCTCTTATTTTAGGCTTGGGATTCAATCCTATGTACCCTCTTGATCTCATAAAATATGTATCGTTACCCAATTCATTAGAAGGATATATAGTTCCCACCTATCACATAATAAAATCATGCATACATGTGACACAAGATAATAAAATTTTCATCATATCACGACCCATAAAAAAGAGATGGGTTTCAAAAAAATCATATCATAACCCATTAACTAAAATGGGTATCATAACATTCTATAATATCATTACCTATGAAAATATATAGGTTTCATAATCATTTCATCAAATCATAACTCATGAAAAGAAATGGGTTTCAAAATCATATAACTTGTGAAATAAGAACATGTGACATAAACATCATTCCACCAAAACATAAACCATTCAAAAAATAATATGAATGGTGTTCCTACATCATATCCCAGTAAAGAATAAACCATAAAAAACGTATGTCATCTTAGATAGATAAGGATTTTGAAAGATCACAGGGAACATTTCTTAAGTAAAATAGCCTTTCCTTAAAAATCCTTTTCATAAAACCATTTTAGAAATCATTTTCTTATAAACCATTTCATTTAAAACATTTCTTGAGGAAAATATCTTGTATTATTTGAGATATTATTTTTTTAAAATAAGTCCTTTTTAAAACTATTTTCTTTGAAAATACATTGAAAACTTATAAATAAGGATTGAAATAATTTTGAAAACTCTTTTTCTTTGAAAACTTATAAAATAATCTTCAAAACATTTTAAAAACCTTTTTCTTTGAAACTTATAAGTAAATATTCAAAAAAATTTGAAACCCATTTCTTTGAAAATACTTTGAAAAATTATAAATAATTCTTGAAAAAGTTTTTAAATACTTTTAAAACATGTAAATAATTCTTGAAAACGTTTTTAAAACTCTTTTAGAAAACATGATTTTGAAAGAACATGGATTTCCGACTGAAGAGAGAGGTAAAGTCGGAATTTCTTAAAAACACTTTATTAATCATATTATGTACCTGAGAGTGGTAAAATGTTACCAATAAAATAATATATCATGAATATACATAAAATTATAAAATTCATGATTTATCTTGAGATATGGATCATAGGATTTCATCAATGAAATCATAATCATAAATAATCTCAATAAATGGTGATATTGTTTCAATAAACTCTTACCACTTGGTAACTTTGAATTATACTCCCCATGTAATAAAATGAAATTTCATGAATATTAAAATATAATTAAAATAAATATATATATATATGATTTAACATTTCAATGGTATTATATACACCTCATATAAAAATATAGGTTCATAACATTGCATGTGTCTCAAAGAAGGAAAATTGAGACTAAATTACTTTACCAATTTTGTAACTTTTTAAACATGAACCCCATGAAAGAAATATCATAAAATGGGTATTTAAATACCCATAAATTTAATTATAATAATAATATAATTCATTTATGGGAATTATATACACCACATATAAGAAATATGAGGTGATCATGGCTTGTGTCTCAGAGAAAATAAAAGTGATATGAGAAAACCATTACTACTTGAGTAAGTTTAAAATAATGATCCCCATGAAATAATAACATAAATTTAAATATTTTAATATAATTAAATAAATTAAATTAATTATATAAAATTTAATAGGTCATTACATACACCACAAAAAACAAGCAAGTGGTGAATATGGAATGTATATCACATAAATAAAAAGAGAGATGAAATTCCCTTACCTTAAGTCTTGACCTTCTCTGTACACGTTCAAAAATATTGTATAATAAATATAAGTTTATTATAAATACAATAAAAATAATATTCTTATATATAATACCATATATGATTGAATTATTACTTTACATTACCTTTTTATTAATAACTCCATATTAAATTAATGTTTCAGCTGATAACTACTTTGTTTATCATGCGTGTTTTGACTTGTTATTCATGGTCGTCTTATTTAGATCATGATTTAATTATTTATAGAATTTAAAAAATTATTTATATATCATATATATTAATTATATAAATATTTATAGTGGTATATAAAATATATAAATATTAAACTAAATACATCATTCATGGAGATGGTAGGTCGTAAATACGCATGAACACTACTTATGTTTTATTGTCCCATTGAAAGAAAGAAAGTAAATGAAATATATGTATATAAATATATAATATAATTAAATTATAATTTTTATGTAATATATATCATATAATTTTACTAAACCCATCATTAATACATTTCATGTAAATTTTGAATGAGTTACACTGCTTTGAGGAGGAGGTAGTCTGCACTTCCACAAACGAAGTTATCATACTTACACAAAATAGAAAGCATGAAGTTAGGATTTATATAATAACTAAATAAGTATAAATAAATCATAAATATAATATATATCATATAAAAACATATTTTATATCATAATTATCAACCATTTGAGGTGGTAAAGGTAAAACAAACCACATCATTTTGTGAGGCGGTATTTCATCATACATAAGAACAGTAAGTTCATTGCCCATTAGATGGAAGTGTGTGTAAGTGTAGGTATAACCCTTATAATAAAAACATATAAGTACATTTATTATATTTTTTCTATTATATGATCATAGAATAATAATAATTTAGGTGGTGGAGAAAGAAAATAAAGGAAAGGAGCTTGAGGAATGATTTTACCTCTTCTTTGGGTAAATCTTTTTGGTTTCCACTAAAGGGATTCCTTGGTTAGATTTCTACCCAAAGGTAGAATTTAAGAAGTAATTTATTTATTTTGGGAATTTATTTGTTCATTTATTTTTCTAACTTAAGTGCCTTGATAGGTGTGAAGAAGGGGAATATTTGGTGTCATTTTATAAGGGAGGGAGGGGACACACTTGGCATTTTTAAAAACAAGTTATGTGTGCCCACTTTTTTACCTAAAAAGGTCATAAAACAAACCAAACTAAATAATGGAAGGTTTATGGACGAAATATGGCCATAAAATGGGTTTTTTACAAGTGTATAGGTTATTTTTTTCCTTATGTTTAAGGGATAGTTCCTTGTTAAGCTTAATTTTACCTTAATCACTCTAATTAATTTTAATCACTTTTGGTAATATTTTTTGTCAGAAATTAATTTGATCTTATTATAATGTAAATATTATACTTATTATAACCATTTATATCCATTTTTTCTAAATTTAGTTAATATAATCTATAAAATTAATTTTAATTCTAATCCTGCAGATGTGGCAAGAAAGCAGGGTTTTAAAATGAGAATGTTCAAAAGTTCATTAAGATTTTATATATAAACTCAATATAAAAATGGTTCCAATGAAATAAATTGAATTAATAAATGTATAATTGATATATTTTTACTTTAAAACCAACTTAAAATATAATTTAACTATATAAATAAATTATATGAAAATGTAGTTTTGAATTAAAAATCAGTTTTTTTCACCATTCATCCAAAAATAAAGTTTCTCATAAAAATTACTAAAATTTACCCTAAGATAATTTTGAAATTATTTATTCAAAAATAAAGTTTAATTTATCAAATTAAATTCCTAAAATTTCCTAAAAATAATTTTATTATTGTTCATATAAGGACATAAAAGCAGTTCATTTTAGAAAAATGTATTTTCAAACATATAAATACTTTACCAATATTACATGTTTTATTATAAACATGTTTTATTTATATAAAAATATTATAAATAATGTTTAAAAATTATTTATTACTATTCATATTACTTTGTTTAATAGCTAGGTTATAACTATCTTGTTGAAATAATTATAACAATAAAATGATGTTTCATAGAAACTTGGTTTTGTGTGTAACACAAGCCAAGTTTGTGTTTCATGTAGCGCAATCTAATATAAGTATTTAGTATAGTGAACATAATTTAAATGTAGTGATTTAAAAAAACTATATTATGTGTTAATTTAAATGAAAAATATAAAAAATATTAAATTAATTTTAAAAAAAATTCACAAAAACCTCAAGGTGTTACATTCTACCCCCTTAAAATGAATTTTTCCCTCAAAACTCATCTGAGTTATTAAAGGTTTAATAATTTAAATTTCCTTTAATAGAAACCCACATTATAAAAATTAATACTAAAACATCCTTTAAAAAGGTAAATTTGGAAACATAATGATTATTCGAAGTAACATAAAACTTGATTTCCACATAGAAGAACATAGGTTGGAAGTAAAAAACATGGACTTGGAGGAAAATAATAAATATCTATAGGGAGTGATTAAGTTCATCAATCACAAATAATTTAATGATTAATGGAAATTTTAGGGCCTCAAATTCATAAATATATGATGATATAAAATTCCATTGGTTAAAAAATAAGGGATTATTATAATATTTTATTTCTAGATCGTTTTCCTAAAGTTGAATAATTTTCATGAAAATATATAATTACATGATTTTAAGACAACCTTAACCTTTTTTGTACCTTAATCAACTCCCACTTCATCTCTCATTACAAGACATTAAGGTGAATTTTTCATTCCTAGATCATTAACAGGTCATGAGATACATGAATAAAATGAAAAGTCATTCCATCTATTTTTATCACAAAAAAAAGGTTATCACAAGTTATAAAATATGAATAAATCCTAATATGATTATGATAATAATTTAATATCTAAAACCACATAGAAATTTTATTATAAACCATTGGTCAACCTTGTAACCCTTCCAAAATATAACTCACCCTTTATTCCTTAAATAATATCTTATCCTATGCCAAAACATTCTCATCGGAAACTTGGGTCTATCCTTATATTGATAGAACATAAAATGTGATTTTATTAATTTAGAATCCACTTAGAGGTATATAATCACATGAAACTTCACTAAAGGATGAACAATAATATTTTCATAGAGCTTAATCATACTAAATCGAATATGAAATTCCTAACTAAGGAGGGGAGGATAAGTGTGTATTAATTATCATGATTCACTTAATACATTGTGATTTCATAAGATTTCCATTTTTCCTTTTTCCTTATAGTTTTTTGTGTCTTATCATCCACATTAGTCCTTTGATTAGGGAAATTGTTAGCATAATTTCCAAACTCCATGAAATTGAAACACTAAAGTGTGAAAGCTAAATTTTGTGGTAATTTATCATTATTAGAATCATTAGATAACTTCTTGTTATGGTCCATGCCTTCTTGGTCCATTAATTTGTGATTTTTTGGTTGTTGGAGTGTTTGAAGGAGGCTTGAAAGGGGTATAGAGAAGTTTGGTTACTAAAGGCTGGAATAAGGGTGATTACACATTGTGTAATTGGAGTACATGATGTGAAAGTCTGTTTCATATCTTATCTTGGAGTTTTCACATTGTGAAAACATTTTACATTGCGTGAAGAAGGGTTTCGCGATATGTAATATTTTATGGTTAGAAAAAAATTAAAATAAAATGAATAGGTGACTTGTTTTTCAGTGAAAACTGAACCTCAAGTATTACACATCGTGAAATGGGATTACATATCATGTAACACCCTGATCTAGTTTTGTTTTACAATTATTTTTCTGCTGAAATTTCATTCATTCAGCCATTTTATCTCCTTCCTCTAATTCTAGGTGAACCCTAGATTACCCTAGGAGTCCTTTGAACCCCACTCCTCCCTCCTTGATCTATCAATCCTGATGGTTGTTCATTAGATATATGTAATTGATTTGTGGTGAATTTTCTCCTCTTTCTCATCTTTTTCCTCTTATTTTTCCCTCGTGATTCACTATTATGATAAGGGTTGGATTGATTTGTATTTCTAGGTAGAGATTTGATAATATTCTGGTGTGGAATAGGTTGATCTACATTTCTAATAGTGCGGTTGTCACTTGCGGACATTCTTCTTCTCCATGTGGTGCACGGACGAGTTGAAAAGCTTTTTAGAGTTAGGGTTTCCTTCATTTATCTTCTTTGCATCATGTGGGAGGGTTTTACTTTTTTTCACCTATGTATCATGGTTGTGCTAGGATAATCAAAGATAATAATCCATTAAATGTAATTTAAAGTGGTAGGGTGATCCGTTTTTCATGCCTTTTCAGTTTTGATATTATGATTGTGATATTGTGAATTATATGATCTTGATGCCTAGCTGAAATCATGTTCGTTGGTGACCCTTATTTGCGAACTAAATGGGTTGCATGTTTTTTGGTTCATATTGAACACTTATGTATGAAAATTGGTTAATCACATAAATTCGACTAATAAATGGATTCTGAGGGACTTGGTTTGTGTGATAGTGCCCTTAAATAATGAATTGGAATTAAATAAGTGTCCCCTTACTAAATTTGAAAATGTGTTACATTATGGTCTGTGGTGAGATGTGTGGAATGGTTGTGGCTGTGTGCGTGGGATAAATGATATGTGAAGTGGTTATGTTTTGATGTGTGGGTTTTCTCTGGTTTGTGTTATGGTATATCTGTGATCACGGTTTTGTGTTATGGGTTATCCTGGGTGGTTTTATGGATGAACTTGTAGATAATACGTCAACCTGGATATATAATGGAATCTCATGTTGAGAGATTGATTGATTGTGGAATGGATGAGGCGTGTTGTGCAGCAGGGTTGTGAGTTGTTTGTGTGATAATTTGTTACCAGATGAGGTTGTGAGTTGGGGTTTGGTTCTATTGGTATGTGACTTGAGTGGGATGAGTTTTAATAATGATAGTACCAGTGGGTATGGGTGTTAAACATAGATTAAATTTGAAGCCTTGTTAACTTTTTTATCGAGGTTCTTTACCTTCTGAGATAGCTTTTGTTGTGTTTCCTATTGTGTGTTGTGCTTAATAGTTTCCCAGATAGTGATGGAATAAATGAATGATTGATTGATAAATCCTAGAATGTTTTAGGTTGGTTTATCTAATTTGATGGAAAAGGTTAATTAAATTGGTTGGTAATGTGAATGGGTTTTGTGGCTTATTATGTGGTGTTGTTCATTTAAAGGTATCAGTGAAGTTGGTAGTATTGTGAGCTAGTGGTTTTTTTGAGAACCATAGGTTGGGTGGGAGTGTTTGGTATCATATATGTATATACTTGTATTTTTTCCTTGTGATTTATATATGCACCCCACCCTAGTTTAGCACTACGTTCTATACTCCCCCATCATCATGGGGGAGGGTATATTTCCCAAAAATCCTGGTGGGAGGATGGATGGATGGCCACCTTCTCTTCCATGATCCCTCTTCCAGGTGGTGATAGCCCAAGATTCTTCAGGTAGGTTCTGGTTTGTGAGTCCCAGGTGTGTGCGGGTTAGTTTTGATTTCCCAGGTGTCTTCGGGATGAGATGAGTTGTGCTTTCCCAGGTATGTGAGGGGGGTGATGTGGTTTGTGAGGCCCAAGTGTGTACGAGCAGGATGTGATGTGGTTTGTGAGGACCAGGTGTGTGGGTGGGATGTGGTGTGGTTTTTGAGGCCCATGTGTGTTTAAGCGATATGTGATGTGGTTTTTGAGGCCTAGGTGTGTGTGTGTGCAGGTTGTGACGCGGTACTTTCAGAAGAGGTGGGAGCAGGGGGACATTTTCCATTAGGCAAGAGCAGATAATTAATGGGAATTGATTCTAAGTACTCTATCATCGATGTGAATTATATTACATTACTTGACTTATGTTATTTTGTGAGCATACCTTGGTGAGGTTGGGATGGTTAGTATACCTTTTAGGTGCTATTTGGTTCTACTATTTTCTCATAGGGGAATTAGTATGCTTCTCTCACATATGAATGAGAGAGTTCGGTTTTCCTACTGGGTATACCTATTTTATCACCCTATGTATATAACACTTATTTCATGTTTCTAGGAGGATTACATAGAACATATTGGGTGTTACTAACTCAGGCTTTGGGATAGTTTTTGAGTCGCTGCTTTAGCTTGCTTTTGGGTATTGTACTTTGGTGACTTTTTTGTATGAGTTCTATTTTACGCATACATGTGGGATGGATTTTTGTTTCCTTTTATATTATGTCTTGGAGTTTTTTTGTGGATGATCCATCATATCACATGATATTGTTTTTAAAAAAGGAAATTCCTTCTATATTGTGTGATCTATATACCCTTGGTGCTAGTCACCAACTCAGGACCTACAGGAGGCGGGACTCAGGGGTCATTATCTCTCTTTCTTCATTGCCATCCTAAGAAGGGTATCTTTGGAGCGAGGGGCCATGATAGAATAGTATCAAAGATGATGGTTGAGACATAGGATAGAGTTTGGAATTAGGCATAATGATAATTCCATGGGTTGGTAGAGAAACGGTGTCAGGTGATCTTGGTGCATGACATAGGATAGGGAAAATTGGCTAGGAAATGGGATTCTAGGGGACCTTGTGATCCGATGCAAGGACTCTAAGCCTACCAAATGTCCAATTGAGGCTACATCGTTTATAGGGTAGAGACCCTAGGAATGGTACATGCATCATAATGAATTTTTTTCTTATTTGAATTGGGTTATTTTGGGAAAGTTGTAATAAATAAAAAAATGAGTTAAATGAGTTAAAATGAATCTTAAATAAAAATTTCATACTACCCAGACTTAGGAACTATTTGTTAACTTTTCAGTTATGGATCCTAGTCATTGTCCACATGTGTCTCGGGAAGTTGAGGCTCAGTAGGCTAATCTGATTGATCTAAAAAGGGTTGATCTAGTTGAGAAGGATTACTAGTGGTAAAGGACATTGCATACTTTCCAACGACAGGATTTGGGAAAGTACGAGGACATTGTTTCAGACATTGAGACAAAGATCTAGCTTGAGGATATTGAGATCACCTTCAGTTTAATTTGGTCCTTGATGGAGTACTAGGTTCCTTTAACATTCATACATATTCAAGGAGCCATGTGTTAGTGGTGAATGTTGTATTTAGGGGAGAGGAAGGAAGTAGAAATTTTGTGGGTTGGCTTTGAGAAGGAATTTTGGGTAGAGTTCCTTTCCTCGACCATGAAGGCTGAGAAGTGGCAGGATCTAATCTCACTTCAATAGGTGAGTATGTCAGTATGAGACTTGGGTATCAAGTTCAAATATCTCCTTCATTTTTTCCAAGATCTCTTTCTAGATTAAGTGTCTCATGTGAGACATCTTGAGGAGGCACTATATCCTTATATCTAGTATACAATTACTCCTTTTACGTTACCGATGTACCTAGAGGTTTATAAGAAGGTAAAGGTGATCAAGAGGATGCACTCATGACGAGGTTTACAATGATAGGTAATCCATCAAGGTTATTTGAGAGTCATGGTTACCAGTGGAAGGTCTCAGGTTCCAAGACCTTCTAGGTTTCAACCAGTAGGGAGTTGACGTTAGTATCTTTCTTTTTGACCATCTGGTCCTTGTAATTTTCCTGTGAACTTGGGACCAAATTGTTTCTTTTTTGGAGTTAATGTTCATATTAATAACCAATGTCTGGTATCTATTCAAGATTATTATGGTGGAGGTGGATAGGTTTATCATCAACCTCAGCAGTAGTTACAGGTGAGACAGTTATAGTAGCAGGGATAGAAATATTTTTCTCCACCGAGGGGAGATAGAGTAGGTATAGGATGAACTCAAGATGTTCCTATTATTCAGGGGCTTCTACTTTGGAATGGTCATGTAGGTGGTCTTCAACAAAGAGTTAGGGGAGTCGGGTGTGGTCAATTGCATGCAGTAGAGGTAGTAGTTCTAGTAGGACCAGAGATCGTCAGAGGTACAATCAATTTTTTTCAGTACTCATGTTTGTAATTTTTTTTATTCAGGAAATTTTCAATCCTTTATTTCACCCATTCTATCCCATGTTCTAAGACTATACATAGATAGGATTCTCATATCCCTGGTGTTGATTATGTTAGTCAGATGCAAAACCATCTTGTTTGATGTGTGTTGGGGATGTAGACTGGTGATGGGGCTGCATTAGTCACGTGGGTATCTCTTATTTCTATAGATGGAACCATATGATTTCATACTTGGAATTGATTGGTTTTATTCCATATGTTCCGTTATCAACTGCTTTTGGAGGATATTTTTGTTTTTAGACGTGGATGGTCAGCGTGTGGTTTTCGTTGGTGGGCGGGGTTGTTAGGTGGGCAGTCAGTGTATGGAGCCCCTCCTCTCTTTATTGGTTGATATTTCTGTAGAATTAGTGGAATATGAAATGGTATAGGTTTCTAGAGTCATTAAGGAGTTCCTGGATGTTTTCCTCAAGGAGTTTTTGATGCTACCCCCTTGACGTGATGTTGAGTTCTGGATAGACTTGTATTCTGATACTTTCCGATTTTGATGGATCCTTATCAAATGGAACCTTCTAAGTTATGGGATTTGAGGATTCAGATATATGATATGATTTAAAAGGGTTTTATTTGTCCTAGTGTGTCACTATGGGGTGCTCTAGTGTTGTTTTCAATAAAAATAGATTGTGGTCTGAGGCTGTGTATAGACTACCGGAGGTTGAATCAGGTGACGGTCAAGAAATGTTACCCTCTTCTGAGAATAGATGATCTTCTTGACCAACTAATAGGGGAGATTTGGTTTCCTAAGACTTATTTTAAGTATGGATATCACTAGTTAAGGGTGAAGGAGGGTTATATCCTGAAGACTGCCTTCAGATACAGGTATGGGAACTTCGAGTTTGTGGTCATGTTGTTCGGTTTAACGAACACACCAGTTGTGTTCATGGGGGTTATGAACTCCATGTTCTATGAGTTCCTAGATTGGTTTTTCATCATATTCATTGATGATATCATGATCTATTAGAAGTCATAGGAAGATCATGCCAAGCATATCAGAACTGTCTTACAGGTTCTTCGATGCCACCAGTTCTACGGAAAGTTTTCCCAGAATAAGTTATGTACATGAGAGGTGCATTTACTTGGGAATTTGGTGTCTCAGTAGGGTGTGTAAGTAGACCTATCTAAGGTTGGAGTAGTTGTTTCTTGGGTATCACCCAAGAATGTGGTGGAAGTTCACAGTTTTCTTTGTCTTGTAGGCTATTATCGGAGGTTTGTACCTGATTTCTCTTGATTTCCTACTCCATTGATAGCTCTAACTAGGAAGGACCAATATTTTTTGTGGAGTGAGAGGTTACAGGTAGAGTTCATCTATCTGAAGGTGAATTTGTTCATTACTCTGGTTTCTAGAGGAAGGGGTGATGTTTGAGGTGTTTTTTGATTCTTCTCATCTGGGATTGGGATGCGTCTTGATGCAGCAACGGTCAGTGATCTCTTATGGGTCTAGGTAGTTACATCCCCATGAGTATAACTATTCCACCCATTATTTGGAGCTATCATTGGTCATTTTTTCACTGAAATTGTGGTGGAATTACCTAATTGGGGATCACTTTGTGGTCTTCACGGACCACAAAAGTTTGAGGTATATATTTTCCCAGTGAGATATGAACTTTCAGTAGCATAGGTGGATGGAGTTTCTTCAGGAGTATGATTTTTATATCTATTACACCTCAATAAAGGGGAATGTCGTGGATGATTCTTTGAGCAGGAAGTCGCATAAGGAGGTTTTTTAGGAATCTGTGGATGCTTAGAGGGTGATAGAGGAGTTGGTAGCTTTTCACTTGGATGGAGGAGTGGATGGTGGTAGAGGTTGTTTATTTCAGATGATAGTGTATCCTTCTCTAATGAAGAAGGTGGAAGAGGCTCAGTGGGGAGACTCAGAGGCAGAGGTGTTGCACGATCATGTTGTCCATGGAGATGCTCTGGAGGGATGGTCAGAGGGCAGTCAAAATTAGATATTTTTCTATGAGAAGTTTTTTGTTCTGGTAGTGGTACACGATGGGGTCCTTCATGAGTTTCATAACTCACCTTTGGCGGTACACCCAGGAGTTTCCAAGATGTACCGTGTCTTGAGGATGCAGTTTTGGTGGCCCAGGATGAAATGGGTAGTAGTGGAGTTTGTGTCAAGGTGATTTTTTTTCCATTAGGTGAAAGTTGAGCATTGTGTTCCCAGTTTTTTGTTGTATCCCTTGGATTTCCCCGAGTGTAAGTGGGATGAAATCTCAAGTAATTTTATCATAGGGTTACCCAGAGCTCATGGAGGATACAATGATATCTGGGTGATAGTAGGTCAGTTGATGAAATCGTCCCACTTCTTAGCAATTAAGGATTCAATCGTAGTGGATGTCTTGGCTAAGAGGTACGTGGAAAAATTGGTACATTTGTATGGAGTTTTGAGCTCCATTGTATCAGATCAGGATGTGTGGTATACCTCGTGATTTAGGAGGGGATTTCATCATGATTTTAGAACCCAATTATGACTCATCACTACTTTCCACCCTCAAACAAATGGGCAGATAGAGTGGACTGTCAAAAAATTGAAGGATATGTTGCGGGTGTGCATCTTGGACTTTGTAAGATCTTGGGTATGACACCTAAATTTGGTGTAGTTTTCTTATATTAATATCTATCAATATTCCATCAGTATGGATCCAGTTGAGGAATTGTATGGAAGACCGTTTCGTTCTCCGTTATGCTAGACTGAGGTTGGGGAGAAATCTATTCTTGGTCTGAATGTGGTGCAGAGAATGACAGATAAAGTTTAGCTTTTTCTTGAGAGGATGAAAGCAGTACAGTACTAGAAGAAGTCATATGTCAATCATAGGAGTAGGCCATTTAAGTTTGAGGTTGGGGACCATGTGTTCTTTAAGGTCTCTCCTCGATGTGGGCGGCAGAGGTTTGGCAGAGGTAGTAAGCTTTCTCCTATGTTTTTTTGGTCCTTTAATATGTTAGGGCGAGTTGGTGAGGTGGAATACCAGTTGGAGTTGCCACAATAGTTAGAGAGAATTCATGACATCTTCCATGTCTCTCAGCTTCGTCGGTATCTACACAATGATGCCCATGTTCTTGACTGGGGAGAGATGGATATCGAAGATGAAGAAACATTTATGTAATAGCCAGTGGATATCTAGGATCATCAAGAAAATGTATTTCATGGACGAACCATTCCTTTGGTTCGTGTGTTATGGAGGCATGGTGTCCAAGAGGAGAGTAATTGGGAGCGAGAAACACAGATATATGCCCAATATCTAGAGTTTTTTTATCTTTTCCTTGTTCTATTTTGTTTTGAAATGATTGAACCTTGTTTTATATGATATGAGATGTTTTCCCTTGGTAGTGTTATGTGAGATATGTTGTATGATAAATTCCTGACATATGGAAATGGGGTGACCCAATTCCTAATCAAGATGTATTGATTGCAATGTGGTTAAAACTATGTGGGTGAGTTAGTGTCACCCAGTGCAGATAGTATCTTGACATGGATGATACAATTACTTGACTCTTATGTTCGGAAGGTGTGGTTTTTGTGCTTGATTGGCATATTTTTTGGTCATTTTGGTTGATGTGATAAGATCTGGTTGTTGATGTCAGAGAAGGTTTTCTTGGATGTGTAGGTTTCCACTCCATCTTTCGAACAAAATAGGTTGTTTTATTGTTGAGCATTAATGTGTTTGGTTGTTAGTTGTGTTTCAAGTGTATCAAGGTACTTGAGAGGTATCTCTTAGGGCGGTTGTCTATACCCCTCTTTCTTCTAGTCTTGGTTTTGGATTATCAGGGGAGAGAATCATTTTAGAGGTATCTAATGTAATGGTATGTGTTTTCCTAGTCCATTAATTTTCAATTTTTTGGTTGTAGGAGTGTTCGGAGGAGTCTCAGAAGGGGTATGAAGAAGTTTGGTTTCTAAAGGCTTAAAGAATGTGGATTACATGTCATGTAACCAGAGTAGAATACGTGAAAGTTGGTTTCACAGATTGTCTTGTAGTTTTCACATCATGCAGAAATTTTACATGGTGTGAAGAAGGGTTTCATGATGTGTAATATTTTAGGGTTAGAAAAAATAAAATAAAATGAAGAGGCAACGCATTTTCGATCAAAATGGAACCCTGGGTATTACATGATGTGAAAGTGGATTACACGTCATGTAATACCCCAATAAAGTTTTGTTTTAAAATTATTTTTCGGCCGAACATTCATTTATTTGGTTGTTTTCTCTACTTCATCTCATTCCAAATGAACCCTAGACACCCTGAGGATTCTTTTAGGCCCCACTCCTCCGTCCTTGATCTATTAATCCCATTGGTTGTTCATTGGTGATCCATGATCGATCTCTGGTGATTTTTATCCTCTTTCTAATTTGTTTCCTCTTGGTATTCCCCCAGGATTATCTACCATGATATGGGTTGTCTTGAGTTGGATGTTTGGGCATTGTTTTGATAATATTATAGTGTGTAATAGGTTGATCCATCTTTCTAGTAGTGCGGTTGTCGCTTACAGGCATTATTCTTTTCCCTACAGTGCATGGACAGGTTGAAAATATTATTCGAGGTAGGGTTTCCTTCATTTATCTTCAATTTTGAATCATGTGGGAGGTTTTTATTTTTATTCACCTATGGATCATGGTTTTTCTAGGCTAATAAAAGATAAGAATTAGTTAAATTAAATTTAAATGGGTAGGGGAGATCCATTTTTCATGCCTTTGTAGTTTTGATATTATGATTGTGATATTTTTAATTATACGGGCTTGATGCCCCACTAAAAATCATGTCCATTGGGGGCCCTTGTTTTTGCAATAAATGGGTTGCATGTTGTTTGGTTCATGTTGAACACTTATGTATAAAAATTAGTTAATCACGTAAATTTGAATAATGAATGGATTCCCCAGGACTTGGTTTCTATGATAACACCCTTAAATAATGAAGTGGACTTAAATAAGTGTCCACCTTTCTAAATTCAAAAATTTGTTACATCATGGTCTATGGTGAGATGTGTGAAATGGTTTTGGTTGTGTGTGTGAGACAAATTATATGTGAAGTGGATATGTTGTGATGTGTGGGTTTTCTCTAGTTTGTGTTGTGGTATGTTTGTGAGCACGGTCATGTGTTGTGGGTTGTCTTGGTTAGTGTTATGGATGAACTTATAGATGATATATCAACTTGGATGTGTAATGGAATATCAAGTTGAGAGATTGATTGATTTTGAAATGGATGAGGGGTTTTGTGCAGCAGGGTTGAGAGATGGTTGTGTAGTAATGTGTTACCAGATGGGGCTGTGAGTTGTGGTTTGGTTCTGTTGGTATTTGACTTGAGTGGGATGAGTTTGATGAATGATAGTATCAGTTGGTATGGGTGTTAAATGGAGAGGAAATTTTAATCCTTGTTAACTTTTGTATCAGGGTTCTTCACCTTTTGATATGGATTTTTTTGTGTTTCCAGTTGTGTGTTGTGCTTAGTATTTTTTCATATAATGATGGAATGAATTAATGGTTGATTAATAAATCCTAAAATGGTTTGGTTTGGTTTGGCTAACATTATGGAAATGGTTAATTGAATTGGTTGGGAATGTGAATGGGTTTTGTGGTTTGTTGTGTGGTGTTTTGCATTTATAGGTAGCACTGAAGTTGGAAGTATTGTGAGATAGTTGTTTGTTTGAGAACTATAGGTTGGGAAGGAGTGTTTGGTATTATATATGTATATACTTTTATTTTTTCGTTGTGATTTTTATACACACCCCACCATAGTTGAGAACTACATGCTTAACACCCCCATCATCATAGGGGGAGGGTGTATTTCCCAAACATCCTAGTGGGAGGATGGATGGATGGCCACCTGCTCTTCCCCACTTCATCTTTCAGGTGGTGATAGCCCAATATTCTTTGGGAAGGTTGTGGTTTGTGAGTCCCAGGTGTGTGTGGGTGAGTTTTTCTTTCCCATGTGTCTTCGGGATGAGATTAGTTGTGGTTTATTAGGTGTCTTCGGTATGATATGAGTTGTGCTTTCCCAAGTATCTTCGAGATGGGATTTGATATGGTTTGTGAGGCCCAGGTGTGTATGGGAGAGATGTGATGTGGTTTGTGAGGTCCATGTGTGTGCAGGTGGTATTTGATGTGGTTTGTGAGGAAGAGGTGTGTGCGGGTAGGATGTTATGTGGTTTGTGAGGCCCAGGTGTGTGCAGGAGGGATGTGATGTGGTTTGTGAGGCCCATGTGTGTGTGGGTGGGTTGTGATGTGGTACTTTCTAAAGATGTGGGAGCACGAGGACATTTTCCATTAGTCAAGAGTGGATAATTAGTGTAAAGTGGTGTGGGGTACCCTATCATTGATTTGAATTATATTACATTACTTGAATTTCATTATTTAGTGAGCATTCCTCAGTGAGGTTGGGGTGGTTAGTATAATTGTTAGGTGTTGTTTGGTTCTGTTTTTTTCTCGCAGGAGCATTAGTATACTTCTATCACATGTGCACGAGAGACTTTGGTTTTCCTACTGATTATACCTACTTGCTAACCCTATATATATATATAACTTATTTTAGGTTTCTAGAAGTATTACGTGGATTATTCTAGGTGTTACTAGCTTGAGATTTGGGACAGTTATTGAGTCACTACTTTAGATTGATTTTGGGTATTTTACTTTGGAGACTTTTTTATATCATTTCTATTTTAAACATACATGTGGGATGGATTTTGGTTTTCTTTTATATTATGTCTTAGAGTTGTTTTGTGGATGATCCATCATATCTCCAGATCTTGTTTCAAAAAAAAGTGTAATTACTTCCATATTGTGTGATCTATATACCCTTGGTGCTAGTCACCAACCCAAGGCCTACTCAAGGTGGCACATGGGGTGTCATTGTCTCTCATTATTCATTTCCATCCCATGAGGGGTATCTTTATAGGGAGGGGGTCATGACACTTCTTCCCATTACTTGGGAATTCATCTGCTTGATGAGATTCCCTTCCAAACTTAAAACATTTAATAGTCCCTTTAAGACAATTCCCTCCATGTTTCTTCCCACACTTTTTTCATAATGGAAGGCTCATTTTCTTTTCTCCATGGTTTTTAGATTTTCATTTGAAATCCATCTTCCTTTTATTTTCAAAACCACGAGATTGATATGCAATTCCAAATTCCATTTCCACCTTGATATCACATCAAAAAAATTATTCATAGCTACTAAAGTATCTTATATCCAAGGCCTTTAGAATACTAGTTTTTAGGCCCCTAAAGAATCAATTAGTTTTTCTTTCAGTTTGGATGATAATACCCAAATAGTGCCTTGAAAGCCTTTTAAAATTTTCTTCATAGCCACCAATTGATTCATCATCCTTTTGCTTAAGATCAAGGAATTCCTTTTCCATATTTTTTTAAAGAATACAATGAAATTACTTATTGATAAATAAGTTCTTGAACTCATCCCATTATATAGATTCAATTTCATCTTATTGCCTCATATTCTTAATAAGATTCCACCATTGATCCACCTCACTTTCCAGATAGTAGATAGAAAAAGTGATTTTTTCATGCTCTGAACATTGGAGAATGGAAAATATATTCTCAGTTGTAATGATCCATTTCTCAGAAACTAATGGGTCAGTGTAACCACTAAAATAATGTGGGTGTTACCTCATGAAGGACTTAAAATATCATTTTTCCCTTATTTACCCATTTAGATGTTCACCATAATTCATAGATTGAGAAATTTTTGTGAGGATAGCAATAAGGTTTAGTATTATATCTCCCATAACATTCGGTTTCCTAGGAGGACAATCATTTCATTTTCCATTTCATTCCCTAGTAACATGGTTCCTTCAGGTTACATCCATTTACTAAAACCAAAAAAACATATTAAGAGACAATCATCATAGTGGGGAACCACATAATCTTGAAAAAATGATTATAGGATGTCTAAATAATGAAACCTTCCTTATTAATCTATGACACCATAGGTTTATCCTAGGTTATTCATAGTCATCCTCTATTTAAATCCTTCATGATGGATCATAAAGATTTTGTGAATTCCCAAAGCATATCCCCCAGGAGTTTCAAACTAGGTGTATTGTAAGGCTCATTGTCGTGTACCAGGTTATTATCAAGTCAGGCCCAACACACCTTTTAAGATTTGTTACTCCTAGGTACATCTATGCCAAAAACCACTTCCACTTGTAGTATTCAGATAGGTATTTATTTCTAATAAACCACTATCTCTATCCTTTACCAAAATTCCAGGACATTTTTTTAAACATTAATTCATCCTTAGACTTATCCTTAGAGACACCCCTAAACATATCCTTAGAAATATCCCTAGGTATATCACTAATGTTTTCTCATCCTAGTTTCAAAAATTTTACTAAACCTTTCCTTTTATACCATATATAGTGACCCATGCTTAACATACATGGATATTACATAATTTTAGATGAATATTCTGCACATTACAAAAGTACATGCCGGAGGACCATAATAGTTTAGTGTCTTTAGAAACTTGGAACACAATATTCTAACTTGGTGAAATATATTAAATTTTTACTGAAAAGATTTTACCATCTAGTAATCATACTTAAAACATTTCTTCATAACCTGGGGAAAAGAAACATAATAAATGGGTGAGCTCAAATGCATAGTAAATGTAAACAGGGGGGATAAACATGAGCAGAGGGTGTGAGAATGTTATCTAAACATTATACTATAATACCCTACATAAAATAAATCATAAACATGAATCATAGAATAAATATTAGTATTTCATAAGACATGAATCATAAGGGAATCAGAAGCATAATCCATGAAATAATAACATAGGGATAATACATGGAATTTTTGGCATACACATAGACATAGAAAATCATATGTTAAGGCTACCTACCAAGACCTTCACAAAATGTTAGGCATGGGATAATAACTCACGTATCTATTTTGGTCTTGGGATTCCCTCCCATGTACCCTCTTATTTTGGGCTTGGTATTTCCACCCATGTACCCTCTTGTTTAGGTCTTGGGATTTCCACCCATGTACCCTCTTGTTTTGGGCTTAAGATGCCCTCTTGTTTTGGGATTGGGATGCCTACCTATGTACCCTATTATTTTAGGCTTGGGATTCCCTCCCATGTACCCTCTTGAGATCATAAAATATTTATCATTACCCAATGCATTGTAGGTAGATATAGGTCTCACCCATCACATAATAAAATCATGAATACATGTGCCACAAGATAATAAAACTTGCATCATATCATGACCCATAAAAAGAGATGGGTTTCATAAACATCATACCATAGCCCTTTAAATTAAATGGGTATCATAACATTCTATAATATCATTACCTATGTAAAATAGATAATTTTCATAAACATTTCATCAAGTCATAACCCATGAAAAGAAACGGGTTTCAAAAGCATATAACTCGCGGAAGAGGAACGAGTGTCATAAACATCATTCCATCAAAACATAAATAATTAAATAAAGAATATGAATGGTTTTCCTAGATCATATCACATTAAAATATAAACTATCACAAAGTATTCCATCTTATATGGAGAAGAATTTTGAAATATCGCATGGAACATTTCTTAAGTAAAATATCCTTTCTTTGAAAATCCTTTTCATAAAACCATTTCAAAAATCATTTTCTTATAAAGAAATCTTTACCATTTCATTTAAAACATTTCTTGATGGAAATATCCTTTATTCATTGAGATATTATTTTTAAAACATAAAACCTTTTGAAAACCATTTTCTTTGAAAATACTTTGAAAACTTCGAAATAAGGCTTGAAATCATTTTGAAAACCATTTTTCCTTGAAAATTTATAATATAATATTCAAAAAAAATAGAAAAGATCTTTGAAAACAATTTTAAAACTTATAGAGAAATCTTGAAATCTTTTTTAAAACCATTTCTTTGAAAATACTTTGAAATCTTATAAATAAATCTTGAAAATGTTTTGAAATACTTTGAAAAATTATAAATGATTATTGAATACACATTCAAAACTATAATAAAATAAATAAAAGTTTATTATAAATATAAAATAGAACCATATTATTATATATAATACCATACATGATTTAATTATGACTTTAAATTACTTTTTTTATTAATAATTCCATTTTAATGTAATTTTTTGGGTAATAACTGCTTTGTTTATCATATGTGTTTGAACTTGTTATTCTTGATACTCTTATTTAGATCATGATTTAATTATTTTTAAGAATAAAAAACATGATGTATATATAATATATATTCATTATATAAATATTTATATTGTTCTATAAAATATAGAAATATTAAATAAAATACACTGTTTATGGAGACGGTAGGTCATACGTACGCATGAATGATGCTTCCATTTTATTGTCATATTGAAAGAAAGAAAGTAAATGAAATATATGTATATAAATATATAATATCATTAAAGTATAATTATTATGTCATATATATCATATAAATTTCATAAACCCAACCTTAATACATTCTATGTAAAGGTGAATGAATCACATCACTTTGAGGTGGCGGTAGTCCACACTTCCACAAACGACGTTATCGTACTTACACAAAATGGAAAGCATGAAGGTAGGATTTATATAAAAACTATGGAAGTAAAAATAAATCATAAATATCATATATATAATATAAAAATATATTTCCCATCATAATTCCCAACCATGGTATGTGGTAATGGTAAAATGAACAACATCGTTTCGTGAGGTGGTAGTTCGCCGTACACAAGAACAGTAAGTTCATTACCCATTAGATGGAAATGTGTGTAAGTGAAAGTATAACACTTATAATAACAAAATATAAGTATATTAATGATAATTTTGTTATTATATTGTTATGTAATAATAATAATTGAGGTGTTGTATAAAAAAAATGGAAATAAGCTTAAGGAAGGATGTTACCTCTTCATTGGGTAAATCCTTTTGGTTTGAACCAAAGGGAATCCTTGGTTGGTTTTCTACCCAAAGGGAGTCTTAAATGAGAAAGGTAGGGATGTTGGGAAGTTAATTTGGTATATATTTTCTGAAATTAAGTGGATTGAAAAGTTTGAATAAGGGGGAGAGGCGGTGGCCTTTTATAAGGGAGGGAGGAGACACAAATGGCATTTTTGAAAACAAGTTAGGTGTACCCATGTTTTTACCTAATAAAAATCATAAAAACCCAAAAAAACTAAATAATGGAAGGTTTGTGGATAAAATATGTCCATAAAATTGGTATTTTACAAGTTTATAGGTCATTTTGGCCCTTAATTTTAAGGTTTAGTTCCTTCTTATTCTTAGTTTTACCTTAATCACTATAAATAATTTTAATCACTTTTACTAATATTTTTGGTAAAAATTTAAGTTTATATTATTATAATATAAATATTATACTAATTAAAACTATTTATGTCCATTTTTTTAAATTCAATTCACATAATCAAAAAAATTAAGTTTAATGCTAATCCGGCAGACGTGGTGAGAAAATAGGATTTTAAAGTGAGAATGTTCAAAAGTTCATTAAGATTTTATATCTAAACTCAATAAAAATGATTCAAATGACCTAAATTGGATTAATAAATGTATAATTGATCTATTTTTACTTTAAAACCAACTTAAAACATAATTTAACTATATAAATAAATTATATGAAAAAGCAGTTTTGAATTAAAATTCAGTGATTTTCACTATTCATCCAAAAATGAAGTTTCTTAGAAAAATCCATAAAATTCACTATAAGATCATTTTTAAATTATGAATTAAAAAATGAAGTTTATTTTATCAAATTAAATTTATAAAATTTTCTAAAATTAATTTTATTATTGTTCAAATAAGGACATAAAAGAAGTTTATTTGAGAAAATAGTATTTTCAAACACATAAAGACTTTACCAATATTACCTATTTTATTATCAATATATTTTATTTATATAATAACTTTATAAATAATATTTAAAAATTAGTTATTAATAATCATATTACTATGTTTAACGGCTAGGTTATAACTATCATGTTTAAATAATTATAACAATAAAATGATGTTTTGTAGAGACTCATTGTTGTGTGTAACGCAAGCCAAGTTGGTTTTTCATGTAGTGAAAGCTAATATAAGTATTGAGTGTAGTGTATTAATGATAAAAATAATTCTTTTAAAAAAACTATATTCATTGTTGTGTGAAATGAAAAATATCAAAAAGATTAAATTAATTTGAAAAAAAAATATTTCACAAAATCTAGAGGGTGTTACATTTTTTATGTTTTGTAACTAATATATATATAATATTAAATAAAAAAACTAGTTCATGACGATCAAAAAACCACCAAATTAAACTAAACATTTATCATTAACATTTTATCAAATTAATCATCCTCATATTAGAAAACAAAATGATATATGGGACCATTTAAACTTATTGAAGTTCATTAATACCATATAATTTCACTTCTAGTGAATTATTCCTATTTTAAAAGAACTTCCATAATTTTACACAAGCGAACTGACCATGAAACGAACGCTCCTAGAATGAAGAAATTGAACTCTATAACTCATTGAAATGGTCATAAATGAACTTAATAAAATTATAATAAATAAAATAAATATCTAATAGGTTATTAATTAAGTAATTAATGAATCTAATTTTATTATCTAGGAAATTAAGTGCAAGTGCAGAATGCATTTGAACATAAGGTAGGGGATCTCTATAAACCTCCATTTTTTCTTTGGGATTACACTTTCTCTCTCTTTACCCCCAATGTATTACTTAATTATTATTATATAATTCTTATAAATTCTTTTTATTTTTTTTCACACATATCTATCTAGTTAAATTCATCCTTCTTTGATGGGGAAATTCATGTTTTAAAAGGTTCCCTTCTCAATTCCTCTCGATAAGAAAGCCTGATTAAAGTAAACTTCTTAATTTCTTACCCATTTTCAAGTATACTCTATAAGAAATTTTAGTCCACCAATATTTTTCTAAAATATCTCATTTTATCTTGAAAATTTATTTTTGTTCATTTTTTATTTTATACAAAAAATTATGCCTTTTTCATCTTTAAAAACTCTTTAATATTTTCCATTAAACTTCACTAAAGTGGCTCATTTCTAAATTTTCTTAAACAATTTTTTTTCATGTATTCACTTAAGTTAGACATCATTATTCATGATATATTATTATTTTAATTTTAATAATACCTATAAATCATTTAATCCCTTCTTTCATGGATACCATTATGATACACCCTTTGGTTATGCCTTATGCCATGATTATGATACCCATTTCTTTCCATGGGTAACCCTTATTTTTATTCCTTATGTTTGATTATTTATGTGGCACACATATGCATGAACATGTTATGATGGGTGTTCCCAGATAGATCTTCAATTCATTGGGTAATGTTTAGTTTCATGAGATGTCATATATGGGATTGGGGAGTAAACCTAATCCACTATGGGACTTTATCTTCCATGTGATATAGTCTTGGCAGTTAGCCTTGGACCATGTTTATTTCATGTTATATATTACCACCACATTCCTATATTTCCATCATCATATTATTCCATGTTCTCTATGATATTACTCTACACATTTATTCATGTTCTATGCCTATTATGTTATCATATTATGCCTTTTACTCATGTGTTATACTCTTTTTCCATGCTTATTCCCTTACTGGGATTTTTAGCTCATTACTTTTTTCTATGTATTCCCCAGGTTATCCTATATAGATTTAGGAACTAAAAGGAAGTTAGGAGATCATTATGGAAGATTAATAAAGTGGTGTCTTATTCTAGTTCCATGTTTTCAATTTTATGTACCTAGTATTTCAAAGACATGAGACTTTATGGTCCTTGGTTTGTATTTGATGGATAATTATGCTTAAAATCATGTAAAAATGTGTGTAAAATTATGGGGTCACTATAGTTGGTATCAGAGCACAGTCTAGTTATTTTGAGAGATTAGAACTAGAAAACTTTAGTAATAACCCTAGGGGTAATTCTATTACCATGGATAACCTAGAGTGAAACTTAAGTAATCAAAATTCAGGGTATACTTTTCATTTATAAGTTTATCCTTCAATGTTCTTAGATTCCTTTTTATATGATTATTAGACATGTATTCAAGCCCTAAACTATTTTCACCTTAATATATAAAATGAAATTTCAAGGATGAAATTTCATAAGGGGGAAGAATAAAACGACCCATAATTTTATCAATAGGATTTCCCTTCTTATGTCATAAAACACATACACCGTATAGATAACCCAATGAAAACATTATTATCATTAATTAATAATGATAATTTATACAAAAAATAAACCAATAATAATGACATATATTACAGTGGGATAATAAATAAAAAATAATATAATAAGAATGGGAAAATTTGGATCCACTCGATCCACTAGAATGACCACAATCATGAACAAAGATTTAGAAATGTTAATAAAAAATATATTTATTTTTAAGATTAAAGTATATATAACCTTAATATAAAATATAAGTGAATAAATAATAAATTAAATAAGAGGAATTTATAAAAATTAAGGAACCTGTATGATCGTTATAAATCTAATCATCAGAATAGTAATTTGACCATTAAGGATAGTAATCTGACTGTTAAAATAGTTACCTCACCTATGAAATTATAAAATAAAATTTAGGTATCTTATAAATAAAAAAATGATATATTTATATCATGGTATAAGTAAATAAATGTTTTAAAATTGATAAATTAGGTGCTGTTATTTGTGTAAAACATAAATTTTTATTTATAATTTTATAATTAAAATAATTATTTAAAATAAAAAAAAAATCATAAAATATATTAATAAATTAATATTATATTTTATTATAATTATAAAATAATTTTATGAGACCTTGATTAATTTTTCAAAGGGTTATAAAATCGGCTATAATATTAAAATCGGTATTTTTTGAATAAATGATGATTTTATTTAAAAATAAAATTTCTCATATTTAGAAAAATTATTTTTATAAATTAGATTATATTTTTTAAATATACATGTTGAAAAATTGTTAGGGTGAATTTTTTGGATTTTTCTAAAATAGTCGAATTTTTGGTGAATAGTGAAATACAATAATTTTTTGTATTTAACATTATAAGAATTTTTGAGTCATGGATAATGTAGGTATGATGTAATCACCCATTATCTCAAACCCTCCATCACTATTTACTGTTTTTATTCATAGGAATCAACATTATTGATAGTATTGGGAAAAAATAGTAAACTAATAAATATAAAAAAAAAACACCCCTCTCCTCCCCCTATAAATATCACCCTCACCACATATTCTCCTCGCACCTTATAAGCCTTTTATCTTGTAAATATTCTATCAAATTACCTTCCCAATCCTATTCACCGTTTCCAAGAACTAATTGTCTCAAAAAAACACCAAACCCAAGTTCCTTACGGAGGTTCTCAAGGAGACAACATTCAAGAGGTAAAATCCTTAATCCTTCTCTTTTAATTTCATTTATTTTCTTATCTTCTCCTCACCTCCCCTATCCAAATAGGCATTATAACTCTAGTATCATATATATATACTGTAATTTTATTTTTTTAATGGAATATCCATCATCAAATATCGTTGCTTCTCTTTTTATTCTAAAAATAAAAACATCATTTGTGATATGTCGATTCACCGCCTTCGTGAATGACAAGTTTTCATTTTCCATTAATGCCTTAAAGGATAGTCATAAAACCATTATTATGGTTAAATAAGATTTTAATATATGTATATATATATATTATAACTTTTTTCATGTTCTGGAACTAATATATAGACATAATATTAAATAAAATGAAACTAGTTCATGATGATCGAAAAACCGACAAAATAAACTAAACATTTATCATTAACATTTTATGAAATAAATCATCCTTGTATAAAAAAATGATATATGGGACCATTTAAACTTCTATAAGTTCATTAATACAATATAATTTCACTTCTATATAATTATTCCCATTTGAAAAGAACTTCTATAATTTTACACAATCAAACCGACCATGAAACCATGAAACGAATGCTCCCTAAATGACGAAATGGAACTCTATAACTCATTGAAATAGTCATAAATGAACTTAATAAAATTATAATAAATCAAATACATATATAATAGGTTCTAAATTAATTAATTAATTAATATAATTTTATTATCCATCATATTAAGTGCAAGTGAAGAATGCCCTCAGACATAAGGTAAGAGATCTCTCTAAACCTCCATTTTTTCCTTTGGGATTACACTTTCTCTCTCTTTAATGAAATTTATTTCTTAATTATTCTTATATAATTCTTATAAATTATATTTATTTATTCTAAACATATTTATCTATTTTAATTCATCCTTATTTGATGGGGAAATACATGCTTTAAAAGGTTCCCTTCTCAATTCCTCTCAATAAGCATGCCCGATTAAAGGGAACTTCTCTATTTCTTACCTATTTTCAAGTACACTCCATAAACTATTTTAATCAACCAATATTTTTCTAAAATATCTCATTTTATCATGTAAAACTATTTTATTTCATTTCTGGTTTTATACAAAAAAATTATGTCTTTTTCCTCTTTAAAGACTCTTTAATATTTTTCCTTAAACCGCACTAAAGTGGCTCATTTTTAAAGTTTCTTAAACACTATTTTTCTTGTATTCACTTCATTTGGACATAATTATTCATGATATATTATTATTTTTATTTAATTATTTTCTAGAAATGATTTAATCCCATATTTCATGGATATCATTATGATGCGCTCTTTGGTTATGCCTTATGACATGATTATGATGCTCATTTCATTCCATGGGTAACCCTTATGGTTATTATTTATGTTTGATTATTTATGTGGCACAAATATGCATGAACATTTTATGATGGGTGTTCCCAAATATCAGTCTAATTCATTGGGTAATGTTTAGTCTCATGAGACATCGGGTATGGGATTAGGGAGTAAACCTAATCCATTATTGGACTTTGTCCATTATGTGATATAGTCTTGGAAGTCAGTTTTGACTCATGTTTATGTCATGTTATATGTTTCTTCTATATTCCTATATTTACATTATCATATGATTCCATGTTCTATATTATATGCCTCTACATGTTTATTCATGTTCCATGCCAATTATGTTATCATGTTATGCCTTTGACTCATGTGTTATGCTTTTTTCCATCCATATTCTCTTACTGAGGTTTTTAGCTCATCCCTTTTGTCTATGTATTCCCCGGGTTATCCTATGAAAATATAGGAGCTCAAATGATGTTAGGAGCTTGTTATGGATGATTAATAAAGTGTTGTCTTATTCTAGTTCCATATTTTCAATTTTATGTACCTAGTCTTCCAAAGACACTAGAATTTGTGATCCTTGGTTTTTATTTAATGGATAATTATGCTTAAAATAATGTAATAATATGTGTAAAAGGATAGTGTCTCTATATTCATGGCTTAAAGCTCAAGAGTTCATGAAAATTTTAGAGTTATGTGAATGAGAGGTATCTTGTCAAGCACAAAAGTCCAGTGATTGTACAAGGGATCCCCTTTCCCTATTTATAGGCATAGGACCCCATGGTTGTGCTATCATGCAACTGGGGTGCATGATCTAGTTAGAGAGTTTCATAACATAGCATAATTCACTCCATAATTTGGTGTTTTATCTCATAACCTGGCTTTCCAGTTCCCCATCGGCTCTAATTATGAGGGGGGAATTTATTGGTGCTGAAATGTAGTCTCATTCCTTAGAAGGTTAGTTTTACTTAAGAAAAAATACCATTCTGAACCAAGGGACCATTCCAGAACCAAGGAATTTGTTGTGCGTAACATTCGTGGTTTGTGATAAACTTTCATATCTCACGTGCAACCCATTTTACATGAAATGATACACTAAAGGTTAAAGTTTTGTGGTGCTCCAAGAGCCATGAAAATTCAGAAAATGAACTTGCATGCAACATTAGACATTTGCAAGCAATATCGTTGATGGCATGTAAATCCCTTTTCATGAGAAAGGTGACATCAAACCATCCACTTGTGCAGTTGCACCCCAAAATAAAATTAATGGGAAGTGCACAACCTATCTACATTACCCAATTGGGTTTTCATGCATATTTCTACCCATTTTAGCTATAAATAGAACCTCACCCCCCCCCCCCCCCACACCACTTTGGGTACAGATCTCTTGAAGATTAAGTGTCAACCCTCGCTCGCACAAACCCCTCTTTTGCAACATCGCACAACTCCATATTCTCATGTATTTAAAAAGGTACGGAACTTATGTGATTAAGCTCCCATAATCCCTAATAAGTCTTATCCCATGTTTGAGAGTTTCTCTCGCAATGATAAGTTGAAATTTCACATACATTTTTTATTCATTTTATTAATTATTATTCATGATTTATTCGATAATTCACCAAGTATATGTTGATTTTTATAGAGAATAGGCATCCAAGACTCCCAATGAAAATCTATCAAAATGGCCAAAAGTGGACTTTACATGTTGTGAAACACATAAATGATGTGTATGCATCATTCACACCATGTCTGAAGTTGTGAAGCACAAGTCATGAAGAATTTACAAGTCATAAAAATAATACATGACACGAATCTTCAATACATGTCATATAAAATTTAAAGGCCACTTCCTGCTTAAAGTTTGGGTCATGAGATGAAGCATGTCATGAGTCCTCAATACACATCATGAAATGAGTCATATGTTTTAATATTTAATATTCGGTCCATGAAAGGTTCCAGATCCAGAATACATGGAAAAAACCTTGGATTGAGATTACACAACATGAACAGTTTACACATCATATAAATTTCCATCTATTCATCTACATAATGCAGACAACTGCATAGATGTTTTTTAGAGAAACAATTTTCTCTCATTCTATCTTGTTTTTTTCCTTTATTTCCTTTCCATCTCAACTTTAAATAATTACTTTTACCTTTTTAATTAAATCCAAGTTTTGTTGATCAATATTCAAGCATTCTTCATCTTTTCCATCTCCGTTTACCATTTCAACATTCATTTTTCATTATCGTTTCCATTTGATAGTAGATATGCACCACATTCTTTATTATTTAATCTTTTAACTCAGTTTTTGATTGATTTATTGATTGTTTTGATTACAAACTGTTTGATTCTTAAATCCTAAATTATAAACTATCTTATTCCAACTAATTTATTAATCTTCCAAGCATGTCTTCAATTGTTTCTTTGATCTTGATTAATACTGACATGTGCAGATAATCCGATTAGGGTAAGGGTTGTTTTGAACTTAATGAATCTCTAAACCAAAACTTGGTAACCCTAAGGCTAGTAATCAGGTTAAACAATAACTATTTATTCAATTCTTTTACACAACCCTAACCATGGTAAGTTTAAATGAAGAAACCTAACCTGATTAGAATAGATAAGTTTATGACCATTAGTTTATGACACTTTATGCCATAGAATCTAGGCTTAATGCATCTAGGTTTGTAGTTATATCTAGACCAAGGAATAGTTTCATCATGGATAGATCTAGTTGGTTTGATCATAATCAAATAGTGATCTATGCATCTCTTCACAGCCTAAGTCTTGGGATTATCCTAAGTTTAGCCCAAGATTATCCTTTTTACCTAAACACTAAAATTGAAACTAATCCTTATATTATTCTTAAATATTAAAACTAATACCAATAGTGTTAATTGAATCCCAAAATCAATTAATTTCATGAGGACTCCTATATAAAGGGTTTGATCTCACCGGTTCCTTGTCCGCCAGTCATTCCCTGTGGGTTCGAACCCACACTACCACTCTACTACAACAATAATAGTAAGTGTAGTTTGGGATAATAAGAAATATAATTTGATCATCTCCCATGTGAGTTAAATTATTTTTTTAGGAACATCACACAATACCCCCTAAGGCCAGTTAGGTTCATGCAAGAGAATCCACCTTCACAAGACCCTAAGATACATGAAACCTCAGAAGTTGTGTGTGGATATGCCTCCATGATCTATGTAGTGGCCTTGTTCTAGAACCTATGGCTCGTGCAACCCCATTTTCACATAGTATAACATAGTTGTGGGAAATAACCTTTAGGTCCCTTACCCAATTCCTCTCACTTTCAAACAAAGTCGCACACTAGTCGATTTCCTAGGTACCCTATACCTATTCCAACCAATTCATCTGCACCTCAAATTCTCACACGATCAATGTCATTAACCCTCATGTTTGGACCCTTTGCCTCAAGCATGGATTGAACTGTTTCTATTAATTTTACTCCTAATAATTGGCACTCTAATTCCTCTTACTCCTAAGTATAGGCACCCTAATGTTGGGACCCCTGATTTTCACTCCTCCATGGAAGTATTTACACTATGCACCACCTAGAGGTGCATGTGCAGTGGATGCATAAGTCCCAAAAGAGGAATCATCAAGGGAAATAAACCATATTTCCTGGTAGAGAGTCCTTTTCAGTATATTCCTCTACCACTTGGTAATTTTCTCCCTAGATGTAAGTTCCGATGATGTTCAATCTGTATAATGTAAAACTTCATAGCCCATATGCCCTAGTCGTACGACGTTAAACTACATGAAAACATCCTTAATACATGATGTTAAAATATAGCCTTTCCCTATGTAATGAACATAGGATTCCCCATGTACGATCATCATGGGATGAAACCTTATCCCCATCATAGGATGATCCTTCCATTTCAAGCATCTTCCATGCATAATCCCTACACCATCCCTCACTGATACTCCTTCTACAGCGTGAGAATCCTTACTGCTTGATGTTAAACTATATAGACCAATAATATCACATGAATTTAAACTAAAGAATAAAACTACATGAGTTTTGATCCCTGTATACTAATAGGGTATTTAGGACACATTCATGATGTTCAATCCTGACATATCAACAAATTTAGGGTACCTCCATGAGGTTCAATCTTGACATATCAATGCCACCACCAAACCCCCGAGTGTGAAATATTCCCCCTTATGGATACACTTAACCAAACCCTCATGTGTGAAATCTTCCCCCCTAGGGACACACTTAACCAAATCCTCAAGTGTGGTCATATTCCCCCCTAGGGACACACTTAACCAAACCCTCTTGTGTGATCATCTTTCCTCCTAAGGAAACACTTAACCAAGACCTCAAGTGTGATCATATTCTCCTTGGGGACACACTTAACTAGACCCCAAAGTGTGAAATATTACCCCATGGGGACACATTTAAAAAAATCATTCAAGTGTGATAATATTAATTCCTAGGGACACACTTAACCAAACCCCAAGTGTAAAATATTCCCCCAAGGGGACACACTTAACCAAACCCTAAAGTGTGATCATTTTCCCCCCTAGGGACACACTTAAACAAACCCTAGAGTGTGATCATCTTCCCCTCTAGGGAAACACTTAAATAAACCCTTGAGTGTGAAATATTACCCCCTAGGGACACACTTGACCAAAACTCAAGTGTGAAATCTTTCTTCTTGGGAACACACTCAACCAAACCCTTGAGGTGTGATCATATTCTTCATGGGAACACACTGGAACCCCACCAACCAATCTGTCACCACAAGACATTAAACTTGTGACCAACCCATCCCCACAAGACATTAAAAATGTGACCAATATTTACCCATAAGATGTTAAACCTATGACCAACCTATCCCCACAAGATGTTAAACTTGTGACCAACTTGTCTCCACAAGACATTAACCCTGTGACCCACCTTTTCCCATAAGACGTTAAACCTATGGCCCACCTGAATAGAATATATATGCCATAAAATAACCACGATATGCCTATGGAAAAAATCCTCAGATGCGTACACCCCTAGAATCAAATACCTCATGGTTGACACAGGATTCCTTAGGTTCTACACCTAAGATCCCTTATATAAAAGATTCCCTCCAACAGAGGAAGACTTTTCAGATTCCCAACAAGCCCGACATCCAGAGATTCCCGGACATGAAAAATGTTATTATCTACTCTAATTGAAGGTTTCTACCCTATCAAGGAAGAAGTGGTGTAATTAACTAGCATCCACCTCGAGATAGGGTTGGGAATGAGTTTCATGAACATGACTTAAATCTTTAAGGGATGCCCGAAGTAGGCAATGATCTCCAAGGAGGAAACCATAGAAGTAGGAACCAACATCCCGTTATATCATTTCAATCAAGGATATGAAATTACCCATCATGGTGGTGGATACTTTCCACCTTTGGAAAGTGAGAATGCAGGGCAAGAAAAGTGCATCAACCACGCACGTCGTGCAGCCCCAGTGGAAAGAGTCGAAAATACACCCCAAAATCACCAAACACAAAGCATCAAGGAGAGGGTAGTCATCTCAAAACCATGAATGAATGTTAGTTAGTACATGGGAAAAAGCGTAATAAACCATATATGATCAAGATAAACCCAGGTGAGAGAGAAAGAGGATCTCAATCTCCATAACCCAGCTAAGAAATATGAGTTTGCATGTAGCTCCAAAGGCTTATGTATAATTCCCAACTCCACATGAAACATCACCCAGATCTATGTGGAGATACCACACCTCACCACTAATATCAATATATAATGGTGATCTATCTCCAACAGAGTGTTTTTGTAACCAAACAAGTGTAACATCCATGGTTTTTGAATCAGGTCAAAAACCTATTCATTTTTGAATTTTTAAAATAATGGGTATGCTATTTTATTTTTAATTGATCTGAACCAAAATATGAGAGTTTCTTAATCCTTGTAGAATTTTTTTGGATGGTTTTAGAGTCTTGGATAGTGTATCAAGTGTTTAGAATGGTTTCAGGAGCATCGGAGGCCCGAAGGCCTATTTTGGAGTTGCAGGTCAAGGCGCACAGTTTAGAGTAAATTGTGCGGCCTCTCCAAGCTAATTGTGCACCCTATTTTTGAAATTCCATGCATTTTGGGTAAACATTTTGGGTGAGGTTCATGTTCATGCGGCCTTTTCTGCAATTTTTGTAGAGGATTCCACATGGTTTGTGCATGGTTAGTGCAAATCGTGCGACAAGCCACACTGGTAGTTCCACTTAGGTAGTACTCATGCACTATTGGCCACACGGTTTGAAAAACCATGTGAGATAACCATAAGGTGCCATTAGAGGTAGTAAATTACAGTTTTTATCTCCCTCTATTTTCCTTTTATCCTTAATTTTTCCTCTTTCTCCTATGGGTTACGCACAGTAGTGGAGGAAACCCTTAATTTCATCCTCCTCTTATTTTTACTCCATCTTCTTCATCGGTGCTCCATTTTTTGATTTGTTGGATGCATTAGAACTGTAGAGGTAAGTCTCTCCTCACCCATGCCTCCTTCCTTATTTTTTTTCTTACAAAGCGCTAAATCTATTTGAGATATTTTACCTTATTTTCAAGGTGTTTGACAGAATCGTTGATTTCTTCCGAATTGCTTCGAAGTAGAAGATAATACCATATGTGATTATGTTTATGAGTCCAGGATATGTGGTTTATACCTTTATTAATGTTTTCATGGTTGTTTTGGAGGTTCTGATTTTAGTGCACCATTAGGAAATTGAGAGAGACCCTCATGCATGATATTAAATTGAACATGTGACCTTATGGGATGCCTTTATGCATGCCCAAGCAATATTCGCTCATGCAAGGTTGGGTTATAATCCATCGACCACCTTGGGTAGTTAGTTAGGGGTGTGTTATTGATTTAAATTGAGTTGTTTATGTAATTTTAATGGGTTATCTAAAGGGGTTTGTTTATTTAATTCAATTGTTCAATTCAATTAAATTAACTTGGTTGTTTAAATTGAATTGTTATTTAATTGTTCAATTAAATCATTTTATATTGAATTTTTTATTAATTGAATTATATGAAATGCTCGAATTTCATGTGATGTGATCCAAGGGATTGTGACAGACTTGGCTCGAGGGATTGGAAAGGAATGGCCATCGGGATTTAGGCGACATGGTCATCTGGCTGGGCATGACTAGATTTACTTCTGTAGTTTTGACCATCAATTGGGAATCATGGACGTCGGTTTGAGGTGGTAAGGCCATCAGGTGAGGGAATGGCCCGTGATATTGGATGGTGTGGCCATTTTACTTGAGCGACATGGTCGCATGGTCATGAGTTGTCAATTGGATGTGTCTTAGGTACTAAATTGGTGATTGTCGCTCACCCATGATGGCCAAGGTGCCAATAGAAGTTGTGTACACACAGGTTGACTCATTAATGAGGTGGTTTTGACCACTCATGTGGGTAGATGCCCCCAGTAGTGTAGCTTAGGAAATTTTGTTGGGGGTTCTTATCATAGAAAGTCATAGGGAAAGTAAGGCGCCTTTAGATGATAGTGTTGAGGCTATTGGTTGGGGGTTGAGGCTTTTCATATTGATTTCATTGGGCCTGGACTATTTTAGGAGGATGTAAATTGTTGTTCCTTAAGACATCATGATATGAGATGACAATGATTTATATTTGAGGACAGATATCATTGTGCCTTTGGATATTGGGCTTCGAGCTAACGAGTACTTTTGATCAGGGGTCCAAGGGATAGATTGTTTCATTTGGGCATGCCTTCAAGACGTCGGTGCTTTGTTGAGACATGAGGTGTTAAGAGGCATGAGGTGTCGGGTTTCTTATTTGGAGGTGGAACCTAAGGGTTCACCTAGGATGTATAACATAAAGGGATACCTTGGTCCATGGGTTAAGGATCCTCACCGCTTTAGTGATTTCGACGTTGGCCAAGGAAAGTGATGGCTTCCTGGTGGCTGTTGTGCACCAGGTAAGTCCATATTTATTTTATGAATGTTCTGTTTCATTTATTATAATTCACACCTACTTAAATACATATGTTGGGTATTCACCCTTGGGTGGTATCCTACTGAGCCTCATTCTCACACCCTACACAGTCCCTTTGGGATGTGTGTATACTTTATGTTGTTGAGTTCAGGTAAGGGATTAGCTTTATAAGTTGGACATTAGTGGTTGTTTGAAATAGTATATTGGCATGGGACCTTGAGGTCTTTCCTTGGATGGAGTTTCTGTTTTAGCTTTCCTTTTCAGTTTCAGCATGATGCTTATATGTATGTACTATACTAAGGTTATCCATTGGTGACCATTTTGGATATTGATATGTATGGCCTGATATGTATTCATGTTTTTTTTTAGTTTCTATAAGTGGTATGTTGGCGTGTTTATTTATTTCTACTGCTTATTTAATTGTTTCTTCCATTGTTTCTTATTATTTAATGTTCATCCACCAATGGAGGGTCTGGTTCGAGTTTGTTGAGCCTTTATTTTCCACTGCATGTTATGTAAATGTACTCAGATCATTATTATATTATCATCCATTAAGGGTATATCCTCCCCAATTTTCCCTCTTACACCCTCACTGTTAGTTGGTAGCCTTTGGAATTTGGGGAGGTGCGCCTAAGGCCAGTAGCACCTAGCCCAATAGCACCGTTCAGGTGGCTAATCGGGTTGGGGAAACTACAGGTGGTATTATAGTTTTTCTTGATTGAGATTTAGTAGCATTGTAAGACTGGATACTAATGATATCAATAATGCTTTTGATTTTATTTTCTAGTAGTATTACTATTTGGGTTATGGTATACTGGAGATTAAGATGTGGTCGAAACTGGTTTTAGAGATCGTTCATGGGTGTATGTATCCCCATGTATGAGGGACGAACCAAGTAACCTTAGGTGTGAATTATTGTTTGATTTTTCTTATTTTACAATTGGATTGATTTCCACCTAGGGTGGCTTATTAGAAATGTGATGGTTAATTTTTGTGACTTGTAATCCTCGACCTGATATGGTAAGGAATGAGATTCATAACCTTGTTCTGGTAAGTCAAGGTGCGTTTTTTATGTAATGCATGTTTATGATTTTGATTAAGAACATAATAGGATGTTTCAATTTTAAATATTCAAGTTTCTGTGATATGAAAATTTCTTATGAAATGTGATATGCCATGTAATATATATATATATATATATATATATATATATATATATCATGTGATGTAAAATGGCTCTAGCTCTTACAAGATCAGGTAGGTTCCACGACATGGGGTGATTTTGATCACCAGGTTGGGAGATGTGGTATTCGGGGTTTGAGGCGATGTGATCATCAAGAAGGGCATGGCCTGGGGAATTTTGATACTTGGCTCTATTGTGGGTGGGTAAGGAGGCCATGAGGCTGGGATTCTATGTGGCATGGTTGTGATAGGAAAGGGTAAGTGTAGTGAAAATGCACTATATTTTACTACTTTCTCTATTTTCATGATATGTGTGTGTGTGTGATATTGGGTTGTGTGACCATGTTGATGGTATTCAACGGGTTCCTCCTAGATGGATTAGATAGAGCGTTAGGTGGGAGATAACAGGGTGTCGTTAGAGGACAAGTAGGTTCAGACCCCTTAGGGTCAGGTAGAGCATGAGTCATAGGTATGGGCTCAAGAATAGGCTCAGGTTCCAATGTAGGTGGGTCAGCCACTGGATCTTACATCTTTTGGGTTGTGGCTGGACAAGTAACTTAGATTGAGCCCGGTACATGTGATCCAAGGTATCGAAAGGAGTGATTAGGGATCATATACTTATATGGCGTATCTTACTCGATAGTTCTAGTCACAGTACCCCCCACTTTTTTAGGGAGAGAGTGGTCCACAGGAGGCTGAGAATTGGATAGACTCTATGCAGATAATCTTCGAGCAGCTAGAGACACCTCTAAGGTGGAGGGTCAAGCTGAAAAGCTACATGCTCATAGGACCAGAAAATCATTGGTGGGGTTTGCAGTTGTAGGAAAGAAGACACGAGGGACTATCCTAGAAAGACTTTGAGGATAGGTTCTTTGAGTATTTTTCTAGAGATGTTGAGAGTAGAAATATATCAGGAGTTCTTGAGCCTTTAGTAAAGCGGAATGTCTGTCATGGAATATGTAGTGACGTTCATAGAATTGTCTTGCTTTGTACCTGGTATGGAGATTGATGACACCTTGAGGGTGAGGTACTTTGAGGATGGTTTTTGAGATTCCATTTGGGTGTAGGTAAACATCTTTAGGTTGGCCTCATTCTCAGAGGTAGTGAACCAGGCGCTTATAGCCGAGGGAAATATGAAAGATAGTTCGTACTCAATCCAGGAAACGACTTTAAGTGATTTCAATGGAGACGCTTCAGATAGTAGGAAGTGAGTCTAGGATAAGTCCTAGTAAAGCAGTCATGCTAAGGACTATGTCAGACCACTTTGTAGTGGGTCTTCAATAGTTTTCTTTTAGTGTGGGAAGCCAAGACATGTCCGGACTCAGTATGAGCGGCCTCCAAAGGAGAGTCAGGCATGTGGTTAGGTCGGGCATCTTGAGAGATTCTATAGGAAGCCTTCTCATATAGCCGAAAGTTAGGTACCAAGGCATACGTAGGATTCTGAGGTCAGTTTGGGATCAGTACCAAGTGAGGGTAGTCGAGCTTCAGTTGCACCTGAAGGTTGTGACAGAGACAACATGAACCATTGGTGGGATTAGTGGCTAGTGGTTGGTGAAACATCTCAGGGAGGTCAGGATTTAGGTATTTGAGATTTAGTCTAGGTGCATGTTGTGGATCTACCAAGGTTTGAGTGAGTTGTTGAACCGACGACGGTCAGAGGTACACCATGGGTGTGACTGAACCTTCTTTTTTTTTTGCATGGCCTTTTGAGGCATGTCCATTTGGGGTTCACTATGTGCACAGGCTATATATATGGACTAAACAGGCACTAATTAGTAGGTAATCATAGGATCATGTGTGTTGTATATATATATGAGGTGTGAGGAACCAAGTTTTATATTTGGGCATTGATGGATGCATTATGATTGAAGTTATTTGGCATTAGGCATCAAGGAGATGCAGTTACTTGAGATGTGTAGGAATTTGGGCACCATTGTGATGTGGTACTTGATTGAGGTGCGAGGGTTTAGGGTTTTATTTGAGAATCTATTGAGATATAGGGTCTCATAGGTGCCATGTGATTCATGGGCATGAGGCGGGAATCAATGTGGTGCAGGAATTTGATGGGTGTTGGGAATGACACGGGAGCACCTTATGAGGTGCAGGAGTAATGATGCGTCACTAGAGAACTTTGAGTCTAGAAATTGGTCGATGGAACATTTCTTAATTTGAGTTTTTGGGTCTATTGAGACCAGAGTAGGTCACTCCTAAGGTGGGGAGACCCTCCTTGTGTTAGATGGCATGTTCCCTTGAGACCGGGGTAGTCTGGGTTAATTTAAATAGTATGGGTATCTTTGGTACATTTTTTTTGTTTTGTTTGATAAATTGGAGATGGGTTATGTTAAGGTGGGGATATTGTAATGTCTCAGGTTTTTGAATTGGGCTGAAAACCTCTCCCTTTTTTAATTTTTGAAATAGTGGGTATGCCACTTTTTTTTTATGGAAACAAAATTCAAAGAGTTATTTTAGCCTTATAGCATGTTTTTAATGGGTTTAGAGGCTTGGAGAGTTCCTTCGGTGTTCAGAAAGGATTCAAGAGTGTTAGAGGCCCGAAGTCCTATTTTGGAGTTAGAAGTCAAGGCGCACAGTTTAGGGTAAACCATGCGGCCTCTCCCAGCTAACTGTGTGCCCTATTTTTGAATTGTCGCATGGTTTGGGTAAATTATGAAGGTGAGGCGCATGATCGTGTGGCCTTGTCTATAGTTTTTGCAGATCCTTCCGCACATTTTGTGCATAGTTAGTGAAAACTGTGTAGCAATCCACACTGGTAGTGCCACTTAGGCAGTACCCATGCACTATAGCCCATACAGTTTGCACATGATTTGGAAAACTATGCAAGCTAACCATGCAACACCATTAAAGGTAGGAAATTGCGGTTTTCCTCCCTCTATTTTACTTTTCTCCTTCCCTTTTCCTCCTTCTTCTCTCGGGGGTCATGCACAACAGTGGAGGAAACCCTTTATTTCCTCCTCCTGTTCTTTTTTATCCATATTCTTCATTGGTGATCTGTTTTTAGATCTTTCAGGTGTGTTGGAACCATAGTGGTTAGGATCTCCTCACCTATGTCTCCTTCCTTCTTTGTTTTCACCTCATGGAGCGCTAAATATGTTTGAGCTGTTTTACCCTATTTTCAGGGTGTTTAATGAAATTTTTTATTTCTTTCTAACTGATTTTAAGTAGAGTCTAATACTATACTTACCTATGTTTATGAGTCCAAGGTAGGTGGTGAATACCTTTCTTCATGTTTTCATGGTCGTTTTGGGGTGCATATTTTAGCATGTCGTTAGGAAATTGAGAGAGACCCACATTCTTGATATTAAATTGAATGTATGACCTTATGGGATGCCTTTAGGCATTCCAAATCCATATTCATTTGTGTAAGGCTAGGTTATAGGCCTTCGACCACCTTGGGTAGTTAGGTTGGGGTGCCTTCTTGATTCAAATTGAGTTTTTTATTTAATTCGAATAGGTTATCTAAAGGGGTTTGTTTATTTGAATCAATTTTTCAATTCAATTAAATTGAATTGATTATTTAAATTGAATTTTTATTTAATTATTCAATTCAATCATTTTATATAAAAAAATTTATTAAGTGAATTATATGAAATATATGAATTGCATGTGATGTGATCTGATGGATCGTGACAGGCTTGGACCGAGGTATTGGGATGGCATGATCATTGGGATTTAAGTGTCGTGGTCATCTGGTTAGGCTTGGCCGGATTTACTTGGGTGGTGTTGACCATCGATTGGTCATCATGGATGTCAGTTAAGGTGGAAAGGTCATCAAGTGAGAGAATGACTCGTGATATTGGATGGCATGGCCATCATACTTGAGCGATATGGTCGCAAGGGCATGAGGTGTCAGTTGGATGTGGATTGGGTACTAAGTTGGTGATTGCTGCTCACCCATGATGGCCACGGTGCCAATAGGAGTCGTGTGCATATAGGTTGACTCAGTGATGAGGTGGTTTTGACCACTCGTGTGGGTAGAGGCCCCCTGTAGTGAAGCTTAGGAAATTGTGTTGGGGGTGCTTTCCATAGAAAAACATGGGGAAGGTGAGAAGCCTTCGAATGATAGTGTTGAGGCTATCAGTTGGGGGTTGAAGCTCGTTGTATTGAGGTCGTTGTTCCCGGACTATTTTGGGATAATGGAGATCATCGTTCCTCAGGACATCGTGTTATGAGCCAATGATAATGTTTTTTTGAGGACATATATCGTTGTGCCTCTGAATGTCAGGCTTCGAGCCAACGAGTGTTTTTGAGAAGGGGTCTAAGGGACCAGATTGTTTCATTAGGGCGTGCCTTCAGGACGTCATTACTTTATTGAGACATAAGGTGTCAAGAGGCATGATATGTCGGGTTTCTTATTGGGAGGTGGAACCTAATGGTTCGCCTAGGTTGTATGACATTATGGGATACCTTGGGCCATGGGCCAAGGATCCTCACCACTTTAGTGATTCTGGCATTGGTCGAGGAAGGTGATGGCTTCCTGATGGTTGTTGAGCACCAGGGTATTCCATATTTATTTTACACGTGTTGTTTTATTTATTATAATTCACACCTACTTAAACACCTATGTTGGGTACACACACTTGGGTGGTATCCTATTGAGACTCGTTCTCATACCCTACATGGACCCTTCGGGATGCGTATAGACTTTATGTTGTTATATTCAGGTAAGGGATTGAATTCAGGATATGGACCTTAGTAACTGTTTGACATGGGATGTTGGCATGGGACCTTGAGGTCTTTCCTTGGCTAGAGTTTCTGTTTTATCTTTCCTTTTCAGTTTCAGCATGCTGCTTATATGTATGTACTATATTGAGGTCAGCCATTGGCAACCCTTCTGGATATTGATATGTATGACCTAATATGTATGTGTAAAGACCCGTAAATTTCAAGTAAATTTTTTTCTTAATTTTCTTTGGAATTTTACAAGAGCGCAGCTTCTGACGGCACTTGATTCCGAGGCCCGGTGTGCCCGGAATCATTTTCTGAAGTTTGGCTCGGGTACGTTCAGTGAACGAACGTGCGGGTTTTTCTAACTTTTGAACCGGTGCCCGGAATCGAATTTCGAGGGCACCGATGGGATCGCAGCGCCGGTATTTGCTTATAAACGCCTCTTCCGGAGTTGCGTTTTCCCTGGTGTGGTTTTTAATTTTTGTGTTTTAAGTTATGAAATAAAATAAAATTGTGCGACAATTTTATTTTTCATTTCACTTGAAGCCGCTTGAAGCCACTTAAAAGTGGCTTAAACTGAGTTAAACCGGATAGGATACTATCCAGAAATATCCTACCCTCTTGGTAGGATATTTGTGAGGTGGGGCCCACACGAGCCCCGCCGTTTCTTTCCGCTAAGTAACGCACCCGCGAAAACCCATCATTATGAAAGTCAACTGACGCGTTTTCTTAATTTCTTACCAGACCATTTAATTGGGCGGTTTATTTTCATAAATTAAACGAGTTGTTTCTTTTGTTGAATTAATTCAACGAATTGATGGGTCGTTACTTACCCCCCCTTTCGTGTGTTGGCATAATAATAAAATAAGACCAACCTATCTTTTTTTTGAGGATTTCTCGTTGAGACAGAATCCTTGTATCTTCTTCCTCCTTCGCGAAGAACGCGAAGAACGCGAAGAACGCCGAACCCGGAAATCGACGACGCGACGCCGTGATCCGCGACGCCGACAACGTTCTTCTGCGACGTCTCTTCCTCCGCGACGGGTCTTCGATCGGCTGCTTGAGTTCGCCGACTCAACGTCGTGTTCCGCGACGACGCGATGCCTTCCCGCGACGACGCGACGATCCCCCCTCTTCCGCGACAAACAATTCCGCGAAGAACGCTCACGCGTGACGACTCTGAGGTAGGGATTTTATAATTTTGGAATACCCCTCTTTATATTCCCGTGAACGTTCTTTAAAAATTAAAGAACCGGTTTCAAATGAACAATTTTATTTTATTAAAATTTTCGGTTCATGCGTTGAACAATTTCTCCCATTGCTTTTATCTAACGCGGAGGGTGCGGGTCAAACGAACACGGCCCGGCAACCCTCCGTCGTTCTTCGTGTTTTGCGGATTTGGAGGGCGATGGCAAAATATGATGCAAGGGCAATTTGATGATCCCGCAGTAAAGAACGGAACCCGGGAGGAACAACAGCGCAGACGGGAAGGAAAACGGGCCACCGGAGCGACTCCGGCGGCCCGCGGAAGCCGGTGGTGGCGCGGGTCGCCGGCGTGGCGGCGCCGGCGGCCGGAGGCGGCGACACCCCGCGGGTGTCCAGGGCGACACCCCGCGGGTGCCGCGGGGTTGTCACGCGGCACCCCGCGAGTGTCCAGGGAGGCACCCCGCGGGTGTCCAGGGCGGCACCCCGCGGGTGCCGTGGGGTTGTCACGCGGCACCCCGCGGGTGTCCAGGGCGGCACCCCGCGGGTGCCGCGGGGTTGTCACGCGGCACCCCGCGGGTGTCCAGGGCGGCACCCCGCGGGTGTCCAGGGCGACACCCCGCGGGTGCCGTGGGGTTGTCACGCGGCGCATCCGGCTGTCTGGCCGACACCCCGCGGGTGCCGCGGGGGTGTCACGCGGGGCGGCGGCTTTCCCCCGCGTCGGCCGCTCGGCCGAGCCGAGCCGGACCGGCCCTGGCCGGGCCGGGCCGGGCCGGGCCAACCGGGTCGGACCCGACCCGGTTCGGGCCAACCAGGGGGGGTCGGGTCGGGTCGGCCCGGGCCCGGACCCCCCGTCTTCGGACGACTTTCGTTCAAACGCCCGTAACTTGAGCTACGAGCCTCCAAACGACTCGCCGTCAGTGGCAACGCAATCCTTGGAGCAAGACGGTCGTTTCGGTTTATCGCACTCAAGGTTTCGGAATACTTTGGGTTCGGCCGGGTTGGTTCGTGCACGAAACCAACCGGGCCCTCGGAGCAAAAACGCTCATATCTTGAGCTACGGACGTCCGATTGGCGTGCCGTCAGCTTTGTTAGTTTCCTCTTAGTGAGACGGATCTTTTGGCTCACTCCGCCCGAGGTTTGGACGCAAGTGGAGTACGGTCGGGTTGATTTTGCCTTAAAAACCAACCGGGCCCCTGGGACGAAAAGCCAATAACTCTCAGACCAGGCGTCCGATTGACGCGCCGTCTATTGCGTTGAGTTCCTGTTGACGATACAAAACTTTTGGCATCCTTCGCCCGAGTTTTGGATACAGTTGGTAGTGGCCGGGTTGGATCGCACCCGAAATCCAACCGGGCCCCTGGAACGGAAAAGCTGATATCTTTCAGACAGGACGTCTGTTTGACTAACCGTCAGCGGCGTTGACGATCACGTTGAGAAACGGTCCCTATGAGTATACCCTATGAGAGCTCGGGGTACAGTTGAGATACGGCTGGGTTTGGTTCGCTCACGAAACCAACCGGGCCCCTGGAAAGAAAAGGCTAATAACTCACAGACCGGGTGTCCGATCGACACGCCGTTTGTTGCGCTGAGACCCCTGTGACGAGGCGGTCCTTTGAGTTACTTCTTCGTGGGACCTTGTGATACTTGGAGTATCGACTTGCAGCTCGTGGAGAGGACCCTCCCAGAGTCGAGCGTGCGGAGTACGGAGACCGTGTAGCCGACTGAGACCTAACGACTGCTTGACCGACTCGACTTGGAGTGAGTCGACTAGCCCAGTGGAAGGAGCACTACTTTGTTTGGGTGCAGACCCATGGCGGACGGAGCACTACCTGTGTGATAGTGCAGACCCGCGGTACTCGTCCGGAGAGTACCTCAGCAGGCTACTAGGGGGTGTGCACTACTGTGTTTGGGTGACATACCTCGGCGGGAAGCACTACTGTGTTTGGGTGGCTGGCCCGCGGTACTCGACAGGAGGAGTACCTCAGCAGTCTTAGGTTAGTGAGCAGTACCTCGGAGTCGTGACAGGACCACTGTACACTCTAGAGACGGAGCTCTTCAGTAGTTACAGTTTCGATAATGAAAATCCTGGTTTGAACTGAGACTTTTGACCTTTGTGTTTCCTCATGATTGAGATGAGTTACTTGATAACTTAGGTATATGTATGGGCATATACCTGGGTAGTGGTTATCCGTTGATCTCATGATCCTTGTGTTTCCTCATGATTGAAATGGGTTACTTGATAACTTAGGTATATGTATGGGCATATACCTAAGTAGAGGTTATCTGTTGAGATCTTCTTTGTGGTTATCCTTGTTGGATTTAGTGAGACCTTGAGGGTCTCAGGGTCCCTACTGAGTATCGTTATACTCACCCCTGCACGGGCTATGCCCGCACCTCGTTGTGTTGGTTGCAGACGACAGGCAGTGCTGACGGAGGCCGAGTGTTCGAGGACTGGACGGTACCCGGAGGTGGACTACACGACAAGTCAGTGTCCAGAGGTGGACTTCACGGCGAGACGACACTCGGAGGAGGTTGACGGACGAGAGCACTGTGGAGGCTATCTGTACCCACCCTTCAGGTAGGATTCGTGGTGGACGATCCAGGAGCTGCGCCATCTGTACCTACCCTTCAGGTAGATCCGAGGAGGACGACCCAGGAGCCGCTTCCGTCCCTCCAGCTGTTGTCTTTTTCTGTTGTACTTTGTTCAGTTGTAGTTGTACTTTCTTTTGAGTTTGTATTCTGGCCCATTTACTTTTCAGCACTTCTTTTTGTACTTAGTGTTTTACTTTCGCTTGTACTTTGTGGTGTTTTGTTACTTTTATAAAGGCAATGTCTTCCCAGTTATCGGGATTTACGCCTTTGGTGCTAATCGCCAGCCCCTGGCCTATGGAAGGCGGGCTTGAGGTAGTCACGGCACGGGCCCCGAGGACGGGTCGTGACAGTATGCATGTTTTGTTTTGGTTGGTACAAGTGATATGTTGGCATGTTTATTTATTTCTGCAGCTCATTTAATTATTGCTTTCGCTATTGCTTATTATTGAATGTGCTTCTGTCAATGGAGGGTCTGGTTCGAGTCTGCTGAGTTTTTATTTTCTGCTTCATGTTATATATATGTACTCGGAACATTATTATATTATCATCCATTGAGGCTATAGCCTCCCCACTTTTCCCTCTTACACCCCCGCTGCTAGTTGACAACCTTTGGCGTTTGGGGAGGTGCGCCTAAGGCTAGTGGCACCTGGCCCGATAGCACGGTTTGGGTGGCTAATTGGGTCGAGGACATTACACAAGATACAGAATAGAGGGACCGCTTCTCACCATTTCATGTCCCAGCTGATGGTGCACTATCTTCAGTCCATGCATCTCGTGTAAACTCTCATGAATCAGAGTGGAGGGGCCCAGTCCTTGCTGATGCGCTCCATGGCTGAGGGAGCACCAACTCCCGTTGAGGACCTGCTCACCACCACAGCTCGATGACGGGGGAGTACCACTCTGTAGATAGAGGACTCACACACGTTGTGGGGGAGTTTCATCTCTACATGTATGAAAGATATGGGGGCCCACACACTGGAGAGAGACAGGGGAGTACCGACCCAGGTAACACTAATGATCACACGTGATCACTATCACCGGCTAAGCGTCACTGAGAGAAGTGCCCCGCTAGCATCACCTCAACTCATGTTGTAACTTTATTGTCGAAACAAATGCCACAATCATGTTTTTCGTGGAAAACTACTTGGGATTGGCTGCTCGTGGGCTCAAATCTGAGTCCTAAAGGAGGAGATAAGCGAGGTAGAAGTCTTTGATGGGAGTACAGAACATGTCCTCCTAGGGTACACAGTGTGCCTCACAAATCTGAACCCTGGTTGTATCCCCTCGCGATACTAGGCGTGTAAGAAAGGTACGCGATGTGTACTTAGTGCCATGTAGTGTGTGACCCCGCCTGGACACATGGGTGTGTCCTCGCCCACACACGGTTTGGTTGGCAATGCACATCTACACGACATGTGCATTCAATACACATCGTGTCTTGGAAGCCCGAGGCATGCATGTGTCCTCCCGGCTCGTGCTCATGTACCATGACATGTGCTCGTGTACCTCGGCCGGTGCCCATGCCCGTGTACACCCGGTGTTTGGCCATGTACTACCACATGACCATGTCCCCCTTACACGGTGTGTCTGCCATTGTACTTGGCCACATGGCAAAGTCTCACTACACAGCGTGTACTCCGAGTACATGACGTGTAGTCCTCAAAAATATTTCTTCTCCCAACGAGAAGAACACACGACCTGTGTTTCTGCACTACACATCGTGTGATCGGGATTTCCGAACGGGAAATCCCTATGAACATCCCAAAACCCCCGATTTACCCTAATTAGGCACAAATCGACCCTTAGGGGTCCTTAGCAGTCATAAAAGGGCTTCAAAACCTTTTTACAACACATATATGGGGATCAGGACATAAAAAAATCACCTACCTTCTGGTGTGAAAGTTGAAGCTTAAGGTCCCAAGCGATGCCTGGAAGTTGTTGCACCTTGATACAGTCTCATTTGCCACCAATAACAAAGTTTGACAGCATCTCCTCTCCTCGGTGCATTCGTCGACCATGGAAGAAGCCCTCTCATTCCTTTTGTTCACTGGAAGCCAATTGGGAAGGGGGGGTATTTTACTCCCTTTTAAATAAATAAATAAATAAAATTATTTAATTAATTATCATGTTCGCCAATGGTTGTTTTCCACCAAATGTCCAATACCAACCAACTTTATATTGTGCTTAGGGTAAACCCCGTGTCCCAGAAACAATTGTGGTTGCGCATCCGAGGTCCCAAAAAAACGGGAAAACCATTTATTTAGAAAAGATTCACGTGTGTGCCTTAATATATATTAATATTTTTATTATATTAATTTTAGGGTCATGTGACACCCAAACACAACGCCGACTTTGAGGATATATATACATAGAAATATCCAAAGTACTTAATCGACAAAACCGGAGTTGTTATAACAAATCCAATTCTTCACACAATACTTCAAATAGTAGCAACATCAACTTATCGTGTTTGCCAATCTTCAAACTCATCAAGACTTCCCTTTGATAGTATGTAGTGAACTTAAATCAATAGCAAAAATCTCATTCTTTAAACACCGCCTCCATATAGATAACAAGTGCTCTAATGCCATATCTCAAGCAATGAGTTCTTCACTCTTCTTATCCTTTTACTGGATTCTTTGTTCTCCAAACTTTATCAACTATTGACAACATATATAACACTTTTTATCACAATCCATTAGATACTTCGCTTATTATTTCAAATTACATTGATTCGATGATGAAATATGCGTATTTTTTCTTTTGATTTTGTCTATTGCCGTTTGATTTCATGCATCTATAAATTATATTTGTTGAATAGAGTATTTCTCACCGTTATAATTTAGCATTGAGTTAGATCTATTTTTATCACAATTAAAAAAAATGCTTATACTGATTGGCTTTTATCATTGCGCTTTTATCATTAATAAAAGAGTGACTGTTTCATAGTAGACGCAACATCAGTATTTTGAAAGCATTGCAAAGAGTCATTTTGAGCATTGATCATGTCCTATCATGTGGCGGTCAATGCATATGTGTACCACTAAGTTAAGAGAACATGATTTCTTAACATTTTATGAGAATTTTGGTACAACATAGAGGCTAGAACTTGTGTGAGGTGGTGTTTTTTCTTTAATACCCAAGCACGTGTTAAAGGATCACAACTTTCATATAAAATGGAGGACAAAGTCATGTGATTCGAGTTATTTTATAGGTGACGTTGTTGAATGGGTGACAGCGCCGTCTATGTTGATTATCGTAATCATAAAAACGACCATCCAGAATTCATATACGAAATAATACAAGTCTCCCCACTTTTGCGCTCGCCCACTATATATTAATTCCCCCCCACCCTCATCTCGGATCGTGCAACGCTCTCTCTCTCTCTCCTTCGTCAGGGTTCATCACCAGCACCATCTTCTTTGAACCAGTTGTTGCAGGAATCAATGGGGAAGCAACCAGAACAGGGGCAGCCGCAGAAGGCCTTCGGATGGGCAGCCAGAGATACTTCCGGCGTTCTCTCCCCCTTCCACTTCTCCAGAAGGTTTGTTCACGCCTTTCTTCCTCCTCGCAATCCCTTAATTTCATCGGGGTAATCTAGGGTTTCCCGTTCCTTCGTTCGTTGGATCGATCGGATCCGTCTTCCTGTTTGTTTTCCTGCACAAATCTTCTATTTCTATAATTAAGAACAGAGAGCGTGCACTAATCTTCTTCCCCGAAGAGAATAGAGAAAGGCACAGCTTAATTGACGCTGGAAATTCTACTGGTAATGACCTGGAAAACCTGATTGCAGGGCTACGGGCGAGAAGGACGTGAAATTCAAAGTATTGTACTGCGGGATCTGTCACACAGATCTTCACAACGCCAAGAACGATTGGGGCTTCTCCACCTACCCCATGGTTCCCGGGTAAGTTCCTATTCATCGTAATTAAATCAGCAATCGCGTCTCTGTAAATGATGTTTCTGAGAAATTCTTTGCGTGCAGACATGAGATCGTGGGCGAAGTGACGGAGGTCGGAGCCGGCGTCCAGAAGTTCAAAGTCGGGGACCGGGTGGGGGTGGGGTGCCTGATCGGCTGCTGCCGCTCCTGCGACGACTGCAAGAGCGATCTGGAGAATTACTGCTCCCAGATGATCCTCACCTACGGCGGCGGTCCCTACTACGACGGGACCATGCCGCAGGGCGGATACTCGGACATCATGATGGCGGACGAGCACTTCGTGGTGGCGATCCCCCCGAACATGCCCCTCGACGGGGCGGCGCCGCTGCTGTGCGCCGGCATCACCGTGTACAGCCCCCTCAAGCACTTCGGCCTCACCCGGCCGGGGATGCACGTCGGCGTGGTGGGGCTGGGCGGGCTGGGCCACGTCGCCGTGAAGTTCGCCAAGGCTTTTGGACTGAAGGTGACGGTGATCAGCACGTCGGCCGGGAAGAGGGAGGAGGCCATCGGCCGCCTCGGGGCGGACGCGTTCCTCATAAGCCGCGATCAAGACGAGATGCAGGTCAGTAACAGTAACAACAATCCTCCACCGCCACCGCGACTTGTTTCAGAGAACTGATTATGAATGTGCAGGCGGCGGCGGGGACGATGGATGGCATCATCGACACGGTGTCGGCGGTGCATCCCATCATTCCATTGCTGACGCTGCTGAAGTCCCAGGGGCGGCTGATCATGGTGGGTGCGCCGGACAAGCCGCTGGAGCTGCATGTGTTCCCCCTGCTTCAGGGTAAATTAAACTCGGAAACAATGAATCAAAGGTGGTGTTGGGTTGGATTAATAATAATGGTGTGGGTGCAGGGAGGAGGGCGGTGGCCGGGAGTATGATCGGAGGGATGAAGGAGACGCAGGAGATGATGGAATTCGCGGGGAAGCACGGGATCACGGCGGACATCGAGGTGATCCCCATGGATTACGTGAATGCCGCGATGCAGCGGCTGGCGAAGAACGATGTCCGCTATCGCTTCGTCATCGACGTAGGCAACACCTTGTCCGCCACCGATCACTGATCCTCCCGCGGAGTTGACTGTCCTCTCTTTCAAATGTTTGGCTTGTTTTTGTTGCTGTGTGCGTCTGGTTTTGAAAATTTGATATTTCTCATATTTATTTACCACTATTAGAAATTCGGTTTTTCCCATATGCCATTTATCTCTTTTTATACTTTCAAATCCCTCGTTACAATTTTATCGTCTCCAATTCCTTGAAATAATGGACCATCCATTCATAATCGGGGATGTTAACACCTAGATTTATCTGGGATGTTAACACCTAGATTTTTTTCCACGCGTTCAATCAGGTAATAGAATACAGCGAGGGGTACTTTGGTCTTGAACCAAAACACATTTTGACATATTCTCTCTCTCCAATCCACAAAATCTCCTCTCACCAATTTATAATATTATATTAGATATTAAACTAATAATAATATGTTTTAAAACCGAATATATATTTAAATGAAATTTTGTTTGTATTATATAAATTTTTTTACGCTTTACTGAAAAATGACCAAATAATTTGTGTTCTATTTTTTGATTATTTGCGTAAAATGAATATATTTTTGTTAATTTTTTATGTGTACATTTTTTTAAACATTTTAAATATTAATGAGTTGATTTTATTTTAAAACCGATTATATTTGTAATTGAAATATATATTTTTTTGTTTAAAAAAATTGTGTTACATCTTTTAAAAAGAATTAAAAATAAATATGTGATAAAGATAGACTTTTTAATCATTTATGAGAAAATTAATAGATTTTCTTTGATATCTTTAAAGTCATACATATTTTTTAATGCGTGAAAGAATATTGAGTTTATTGTATTGTAAATATAATTATTATTGTAAATGAAAGGAATTATTTGTGTAAAAAAGGATCACGCGATTTAAAAGAAAAAATAATTTGTCCTTAAAAAAAGTTTTCTTACAAAACTTCATTATAAAGTTTCTAGTTGAATCATTAATATTTTTATGAAGACTTTCTTTGAGTTATCTGTTTGATTTTTGTAGTCAAAGTTTGCATTGAAGATCAGTGTAAGTTTCTAATTCACTCTGGAATGTTTCAGAGGAAGTTTCACTGGAATTTTCGATTTTTCCACTAAAACTTCCTCTTAATAGTTTTATAATCGTTATTTGTATAGATGTTGAATAAAATATATTACATATATTATATATAATTGCATTTAATATAAATATGTTTATTAAAATTTAATTTTTATTAATATATTCTATAGTTTTATAAATATATACTTTTGTTGTATTTGTGGAACATCCATTGAAACTTCATTTGAAAATTCCACTGGAACCTCTACTAGAACTTCCATTGGAACCTGACGCACGCCTGTCGTAGGGCGTGGCAAAACAATTATTTCCTAAGTTAAAATGTAGTAATATGGTTGACCTAGGATGTCTCCCGAAGAGCAGTGCACACAAAACGGGTTGTCACTTTAAAATGAGGGTAAAAATGTTGTGAAAGGAAATTTGAAATTCAAATGATTGAAAAACTATGAAATTAAAAGGGTGATTAGGTCGGGGTCGGTTTCCTAATTATAATGCTATCCTTGTTCAATTTAATTCAAACCTCTTCTTCTTAGTTGATTAAAGTGAGTTTCCACAATCGTTTCCTCTCACTTCCTTGGTGAAATTGTTATTGTGAGAGAAAACCTTACTAAGATCTTGGTTTGATCAACTCTCCTTCCATGTGTAAAATAGTTGTATTTAATATCCTTAATTTAAATGGGCAATACCCGATCGGGTTTTGTTTATCCCAATCAATCAAAAACATTCACTACACCTTTTACACGTACTGACGATCGTCGAGTACTTCACCACTAATTCCTGGTTTATTCCATCGTATATAAACCAGAAATTAGTGGAGGGAGATATTGATTATTTTACCAAGGAAAAAATAAATAACGGAATTAATATTTAAGAACGATCGAACTTGATAATAAAATCCGCTATAAGAAATTGAAAACAACTTTGAAGAAGAAAGAAATTTATTCAATTGCGTCCAAGAACTCAAGCATTACAATGTAGAAAACCAACTCTTCCCCAATCACTCCAAAAGTTTACCCCACCATGGTAAGGGTAGTCGAGTTGAATGGGGAAGAAGAAGGCATTACAAAACAATGAAAAAGAAAATAAATAAAAGAGAAAGCTGAAAAGTCCTCCTTCTTGGTGTCCCGGAAGGAATGGGGTGGAGAATGGATGCTTTGAGAGGGTGAAGCTCTCCTCCTTTTATAGCCAGAATGTTTCCTCCGAATGTCGACGCGTTGTATCCCCATTAAATGACATCTTCACGCGTTGAGCCCTTCTTGAATGTTATTCATAATTCCCTTTGCCGTGTCCCCTCAAAATCTCAGCAGATTTGGACATGTATTCCGAGAGTTATGGCCGTATTACTATGAGAATTTATTGTGTCCAGTCAGACTCTCCAAAACGAAATCCACCGGATTAGGGTGCTTTAATGACCCCATAAACGGCCAATTCACTCGGTGCATCCTTCATAAAAGATGCTCCAAAACCCCTTTCTCGTCCACCCACCGAATTTCACAAGCTTTGGGCCCACAGTGGATGAGTTATGGATCCCACATCAAAACTAGGCAGAACTAAAAATAGTTTTCTTGAGCCAACTTGTGATCTTCTTTTGAGCTTCCATATTGCCGATTCAGATTTTAGTCCAAATATATTAAATGAATCCCTGGATGTGTAGAATCTGGAACAGAAATAATTTTGCAATTTGGATCAGTGTAGATAATGTTATGGCCAAACTACCGAAATAATTTAAAACTGTTAAAAATCCAAAATGGCCAATTTTTACTATTCAGCTCAAAATAACACCATTATCAAAAAAATGAAACAATTCATCTTAGAGGAAGAATTTTGTAGGTTTAAAACAATGATATTCAATATAAATTAATTGAAAATATTTGCTCTATCAATTCCCCCACACTTAGCACTTGGACTCCTGGACAAGTAAAAATCAAATCAAATCAAATCCAAAACACATATCAATGAGATCAATCAAATCAATTTCAAGAAACAAAAAGATATCATGCCTCATCAAAAACTGTTATTTCAAGTTCTCCATTTAAGATTTTAATATATTTCCACTTCATTTCTTATTCCATGCACACAAAACACCTACCTCACATGAATTTTCTCTCATCTCACAAATGTAAAGGCTGAACAAGGCTTTTCTCATCCAAACTCACACAAGAGTCACTATAGGTTTGATAAATTCCTACTTCTCCACCCGATGTGAGTCAAGGACATGTGTTTCTCATGAGGACTTTTCAGGGTTGTTCTGTGGCTTCCGGTTGGTAGGATTTAGATGTTAAAAGTTCTGAGGCCGAAAAAGGAAGGCTTGGCTCTTATTGAAGCAAAATTGCAAGATTCTAGTTTTCACTCAAATATGGTCTCCTTCACTTCCCCTTTGTTGAAAATATGCTCCATCATCATTCAATCAGCTCAGCAGAAAACATTTCAATCTTTTCAAACATGATTTTTTTTAAAGCTCCAGATAGGCACATCTTTCTTTTTACATTGGAAGCTCCAGAAAGACACAACTTCTCTTGTCATAAAAGCTCCAGAAAAGGCACAGCTTTCAACAGAATAATTTTTCAGCATCACACACATCTCTTCCACAATTTATTTTCCACCCAAAGTATAAACAAATGAGGTAGTACACCACAAGACATCTTCCCCCACACTTATGTTCAACTAGATCATGCAATTTTACTTCAAGAGCAGGTATGATAGGGAAAATTGGCTTGTAATGTGGCTAACCTAACAGGCAATTCATGGCTACTAGGGGCTACAATGAAGGATAAATGTAAAGGTGAGCCATAATGAAAAGGATTATTTTGAAAAGGGGGCTTCAAAAAAAAATAAATGCCTCAATCATTTAAAACACACGTACCCCAAACCCTCAAGTTTTGAAAGGAATAAATCAAATTCTGGTTAAAGCAAGCATGGTATGGTTCTCTCAATAAATGAGGTGAATGAAAAGAATATGACAAAAATGGTTCAGAAGCCTCACAGGAAAGTTATTTCAAAGATATAGACAGTGAAATATGGCATGAGATTCAAAAATCAGTGTACTTTTCATGAAATTCCAAAAAAATTGAACTTGAAACAAATTCATTTCAGCATTCATTTAAGCCCGACTTCATGAAATAGATTGGTTCACTCATTGACATGGGTTTTAAAAATGGTATTGATAATCATTTCAGCTCAAAAGTTTCAAAAACACACCAAAAATTGAAAAATAAACACACAAAAATTTGAAAACACACAATTTTTTATTTTTTTATTTTTGAAAAGAAACATCAAATAAAAATCCTATACTACAAAGGTTCCCTCCCCCACACTTAAATGATGCAGTGTCCTCGATGGATTCAAGTGGATTTAACATGTAAGGCAATTTTCAAATTAATCACAACATCAAGAAAGTGTGAAAGAGAGGTACAACCTGATTTATTCATAGTGCAACATTGAGTTAAGCTTCCAAGTGTTGCACTCTGAAAACCTACAAATAAAAGAACAAAAGAAAACATAAGATATTTATTGAAAGAAATAAAAATAGAAGTAGGATGAGAATAGAAGGATAAAACTTAGTTTAATCCCCCAAGTGGGCCCTGGGTTTTGACTGCCTCCAGTGGGGCAGTTCTAATAAGTTATCCCCAATCTGATGGTGGATGAGATTTCTTTGATTTGAACCACCACATGTGGCTCTTCCCAGCTTTCATTTAATTTTTCTTGTTGAGGACTCCATAGATAGAGTACACCGGATCCACCCCCTTCGCAATGTGGTACACTGTGCATGGTGGGGGTAGAATGAAGTAAAGAGCCTCCTCCTTCGTGGGTTCCTCATGAACAACATCTTCTTTATTCTCCAGTGGTTGCTGAAGGTATGATACATCTGGGGAAAAATCAAAGGTAATGTAAGAGTTTAATTCTATTTGAAAAAAATTAAAGCATGAAGAATCAATATCAAATTCTTCCCTTTCAAAGTAAGCAGCTTGTGTCTCATTTTCCTCTAAACAATTCACTTTGATCTTCTCATGTACTCCTTCCATTAAATTTTCAACAGGTTTGGGGAGCACCAGATGTTCCTCTTCAGATGCATATTCTCCCTCCAAGGAAATACAAGTGTTGGATGAATCTGAAAAATTAAAACAAGGGGGGGTAATACTCAATTCAGTTTCAACAAAATCAAAAGATAATGAGTTTATGAAAATATTAACTCCCTGAGCCTGTTTGGATTCAATTTCTTCTTCAAAGGGATGTGGCTCTTGGAGTTGAATTTCCGTAGATAGAGGTAGGTAGTCAGACTCCTCAATCTTCTCTTCAAATTCCAATACTTGGTTGGTTTCTTCCTTCAATGTCGTTGAATCATCTACATTATTAGGAATAGTTGGATCAAGAAGTTCCTCACATTCATTTCAGAAGTTATCCAGATCTTTTTGATCTCCCATATGTATTTCAATTGCTAAATCTTCTTCATCAATCTCATCCAACATTGATTGAGATGGGTTCAATGGATCTTCTTTTAATTTCATCAATGCTTCCATGGGTTCATCAACTTGAAGGATTTGTGGGGATACTTCTTCCATCAATTTTTCTGGTTCTGGTTCTTGTTCGGGCTCTATTTGTTGTTGATCCTGGGATGCATGTACTTGTTCCGCAATCCACTGTATTGAGGTCTCTAGGTTTTGAACTGTTTGACTAATTCTTTCAAATTGGGATTCAATATCTTTGTGAACTTCTTCTTCTTGGTGTTGTACTTTGATTATGTCTAGATAAAATTCTGGAAAATACTCCTGAAGTTCAACTAATTCTCTGGCCAATCCCTCCAACACTGGGTATTCGAGGTTCTCTTTAAGGTTTTCAATGAGATCCTTGAATTCATCCTCGGTTACGATTTGGATTCGAGCTCCTCGAATTTGTTTAGACAAGAAAGAAACTTTATACTCTATAGACCAAGGTGATTCAATAATTGGTTCTTGAACTGGTGGGTAATTATTCCATGAATTAAAAAAATAATCATTTGAAAACAACACGGTAAAATATTTTTTTTTAAAAAAATTAAATTTGAAAAAGTGAAATCTTTACAAATAAATTGTGGCACTACCTCCCCGGCAATGGCGCCAAGTTTGACGCACGCCTGTCGTAGGGCGTGACAAAACAATTATTTCCTAAGTTAAAATGTAGTAATATGGTTGACCTTGGATGTCTCCCGAAGAGGAGTGCATACAAAATGGGTTGTCACTTTAAAATGGGGGTAAAAATGTTGTGAAAGGAAATTTGAAATTCAAATGATTGAAAAAATATGAAATTAAAAGGGTGATTAGGTAGGGGTCGGTTTCCTAATTATAATTCTATCCTTGTTCAATTTAATTCAAACCTCTTCTTCTTAGTTGATTAAAGTGAGTTTCCACAATCGTTTCCTCTCACTTCCTTGGTGAAATTGTTATTGTGAGAGAAAACCTTACTAAGATCTTGGTTTGGTCAACTCTCCTTCCATGTGTAAAATAGTTGTATTTAATATCCTTAATTTAAATGGGAAATACCCGATTGGGTTTTGTTTATCCCAATCAATCAAGAACATTCACTACACCTTTTACACGTACTGACGATCGTCGAGTACTTCACCACTAATTCCTGGTTTATTCCATCGTATATAAACCAGAAATTAGTGGAGGGAGATATTGATTATTTTACCAAGGAAAAAATAAATAACGGAATTAATATTCAAGAATGATCGAACTTGATAATAAAATCCGCTATAAGAAATTGAAAACAACTTTGAAGAAGAAAGAAATTTATTCAATTGCGTCCAAGAACTCAAGCATTACAATGTAGAAAACCAACCCTTCCTCAATCACTCCAAACGTTTACCCCACCATGGTAAGGGTAATCGAGTTGAATGGGGAAGAAGAAGTCATTACAAAACAATGAAAAAGAAAATAAATAAAATAGAAAGCTGAAAAGTCCTCCTTCTTGGTGTCCCAAAAGGAATGGGGTGGAGAATGGATGCTTTGAGAGGGTGGAGCTCTCCTCCTTTTATAGCCAGAATGTTTCCCCCGAATGTAGATGCGTTGTATCCCCATTAAATGACATCGTCACGCATTGATCCCTTCTTGAATGTTGTTCATAATTCCCTTTTCCGTGGCCCCTCAAAATCTCAGCAGATTTGGACATGTATTCTGAGAGTTATGGCCGTATTACTATGAGAATTTATTCTGTCCAGTCAGACTCTCCAAAACAAAATCCACCGGATTAGGGTGCTTTAATGACCCAATAAACAACCAATTCACTCGGTGAATCCTTCATAAAAGATGCTCCAAAACCCCTTGCTCGTCCACCCACTGAATTTCACAAGCTTTGGGCCCACAGTGGATGAGTTATGGATCCCACATCAAAACTAGGCAGAACTAAAAACAGTTTTCTTGAGCCAACTTGTGAGCTTCTTTTGAGCTTCCATATTGCCGATTCAGATTTTAGTCCAAATATATTAAATGAATCCCTGGATGTGTAGAATCTGGAACAGAAATAATTTTGCAATTTGGATCAGTGTAGATAATGTTATGGAAAAACTACCGAAATAATTTAAAACTGTTAAAAATCCAAAATGACCAATTTTTACTATTCAGCTCAAAATAACACCATTATCAAAAAAATGAAACAATTCATCTTAGAGGAAGAATTTTGTAGGTTTAAAACAATGATATTCAATATAAATTAATTGAAAATATTTTCTCTATCAGAACCTCCACTAGAACCTCAACTGAAACTTCCCCCAGAACCTCTACTGGAACGTACACTGGAACCTACACTATAACTTCCACTAGAACTTCCACTGGAACCTGGAACCTCCACTAAAACCTCCATTGGAACCTCCACTAGAACTTCCACTGAAACCTCCACTGGAACGTCCACTGGAACCTCCACTGAAATTTCCACTGGAACCTCCACTAGAACTTCCTCTTAATAGATTTATAATTGTTATTAGTATAGATGTTGTATTGTGGAACATCCATGGAAACTTCAATTAGAAATTCCACTGGAACCTCCACTGGAACATCCACTGGAACTTCCACTGGAACCTCCACTGGAACTTCCACTAGATGTTCCACTTGAACCTAGAACCTCCACTAGAACCTCCACTGGAACCTCTACTGAAATCTCCACTGGAACTGGAAGCTCCACTGAAACCTCCACCGGAACCTCCACTGGAACTTCCACTGGTTCCTCCACCGGAACCTCCACCGGAACCTCCACCGAAACCTCCACTGGAACCTCTATTGAAACCTCCACTAGAAATTCCTATTAATAAATTTATAATTGTTATTAGTATAGATGTTGAATAAAATATATTACATATATTATATATAATTTCATTTAATATAAATATATTTATTAAAATTTAATTTTTATTAATATATTCTATAGTTTTATAAATATATACTTTTGTTGTATTGTGGAACATCCATTGAAACTTCAATTGGAAATTCCATTAGAACCTCCACTAGAACCTCCACTGGAACATCCACTAGAAGTTCGTTCCACTAGAACCTAGAACCTCCACTGAAACCTCAACTGGAACCTCCACTGGAACCTCTACTAAAACCTCCACTGGAACTTACACTGGATCCTCCTTTGGAACTTCCACTGGAACCTTCATTGGAACCTCATCTAGAACTTCCTCTTAATAGATTTATAATTGTTACTAGTATAGATGTTGAATAAGATGTATTATATATCTAATATACAATTTCATTTAATATAAATATATTTATTAAAATTTAATTTTTATTAATTAATATATTATATAGTTTTATAACTATATACTTTTGTTGTATTGTGGAACATCCATTGAAACTTAAATTGGAAATTCCACGGGAACTTCCACTGGAACCTCTACAGGAACTTCCACTGGAACCTCCACTGGAATTTCGACTGGAACCTCCACTGGAACGTCCACCAGAACCTCCACTAGAACTTCCACTAGAAGTTCCACTAGAACCTAGAACCTCCAATGGAACCTCGACTGGAACCTCCACTAGAACCTCCACTGAAACCTTCACTGGAACTGGAACCTCCACTAGAACGTCCACTAGAACCTCCACTGGAACTTCGACTAGAACCTCCACTGGAACGTCTACCGGAACCTCCACCAGAACCTCATCTTAATTGATTTATAATTGTTATTAGTATAGATGTTGACTAAAAATGTGATTTTTTCTTCAAATTGGTATTTTTTATTTTTAGTTCCATTATAAAGTATATTATTTTTATTCCATTAAAAATTTATAGCATAAAAATGTTTATACATTTATAAAATAATGAGTTTCTCTTTATTTGAGAAAATTTTATTATTTTCTAACAATATTTTTAGAAATTTTTTTAATGTAATAATGTTATTTTATATTTTTCTAAGTGCATATTTTTAATTTGTTTCATAAAAAATATTTTTTAAACTTGCAAAGATTAATAGTTGTTTAAAACACTATTTAATCAATAAAAAATTAATTTTATTTAAAAAATAGTAATTTATAAGAAATTTAAAATTTTCATTGTTATTATTTTTTTATAAATTGATATGTTTTAATTAGTAATTTATATAACCGTTTTTTGTATCTATTTTTTGTTTTTGTTATGTTTATGTTTTGTATAACATTTTTTATGTTTTTTTATATCAATGTTTTTATATGTTTTTTATATGTTATTATTTTTTTGTAATTTATTGCGTTTTTTATATCATTTAAAATACCATTTTATAATTCAACATTTTTTATTTTTTGAAATGTTTTTTAATAAGTTTTTATATGTTTTTAATGGGTTATATTTTTTTATGATGTACTATAGTTGTATGACATTGATAAAAGCAGAGGGTAAAAAAGGGTTTTTGTAAAAATTCTGACAATCCGTTTTTTTTTTAATTTTTCTTTGAACGGTTGTCATTTGTTTTTTAACACACGTCAACATCTAAAGTGTATTGGATTTTCCAGTAAACCTTGTAACAGGAGAAGATGTTAGTCCAAATACATGGTCATAAATGACACACAACGATACCAAAGTTTAAACCTCACCTAAACATAATCAAAATAAGTCAAAGTGACCTGATTCTAAAATAATATGACGCCATCAGATCGTCACAAATAGAAATATCTTCAGCAACATGTGGTCACCATTAGTTTACAGAAAAAACTTTACACATAGAAGGCAACTTATTTCCAAAGGAACCTTTCCCAACAATACCAACACAACCCTCATCCATGGAAGTAACCAACTTCCAGCATGAACCTCTTATCACCACCTAATACCATTAGCTCTACAATTCCTCAATACACTAAGAAAACTAATGGAGCATTGAATCAAAGTCCCATTTGGAAAAATCTTTTGATTAAAAAGTAAATCATTTCACCCCATCCAAATTAACCATGCATTAACTAGTACAAAATTCCTTCTGAATCAAATGTGTTAAGAGCGTATGGAATGACCGTAAACAAGGTGATATCATCTTTTCCCATTTCTCTCAGGTTTGACATTCGGGCAGTGGAAAGTTGCATGCATTTTTATTTCATTTATCATATTGTAGAATGGAAAAATATCTTGTGGACCAGTTGGGTTCATCATCAGATGTCTTCTCGGTCCGTTGATTTGTGGATTTCAGATGCCTTCATCAACAAATGCCTTCTCCCTGGGATTTTCCTAGATCTGGATTTTTACAACGGTCAGTGGAGGGTCGTTCAGTGATTGACGGAAGGTGATCTGCTTTGAGTTCGTAGGATTCATTGTTTTATGAAGGCAAATCCCTGAGCAACACTGGTTCTATTTCCCGATCATTTATGGCCCCACTGCAATTGTTGATTTATTCATTCTGTCGGCGTTTCCTTGTTGTCTGCATGAGGTGAGGCGTTATGGATCCAGATCTAATGATTCATTGGCAAAACGTATCATTGATAGACAAAGAGAAAGAGGCAGTCGTGGCGAAGAAAGATGACGATGTGTTCCTTACGCATCATATGAAATTACTGATCATTGGTAAATTGATAGGCGATCGATCCTGCAATCTGGATGCTCTCAAAAACACGCTGCAAAATGTGGCGTCTTGAAGAAACTGTAGCCATAAGAGAAGTGGGATCAGGCTTGATGATCTTTTGAGTTCTCCAATGATAGAGATAAACAGAAGGTTCAAAGAGGAAGGCCATGGTTCTTTGATAACCACCTCATTCTGATGGAAAATCTAAATGAGGATGGAGATATCCAGAAGATTGATCTATCTAAAACCCCATTTTGGATACAACTTGAAAGGAATCCCTTTCTGTGGTAGAACCGAGCATGTCATTTCCAGAATTAAAACTCTTACATAATAAATCAAAAATTAACCGTAGAAAAATAAAACAGAAACTAAAACTCAACATAATAAATAAGAATGACTGTAGAATCATTGATAAAATTTAAACATACACTACTGCAAATATGGCCTTTAAAAATATTAGAAAATGTCATTTACAATGCTAAAAAAGGTACTGTTAATTGAGCCGCTGATAAAAGGGGAGTCCCTTTTAACAGCGCTAAAAAAAGCGCTCATAAAAGAGTCATTTATCAGTGTTTTTTTAACGCTTTTAAAAGACCACTTGTATAAACATTTTTTTAAAAGCGTTGATAAAAGTTTAAAATATTTAAAAAAAATTAAAAAAATCTACAAATTGGGGGGGGTTAACATCACTTGACCCCCCCTCAATAGTGCTATGAAGCACTCCGCCCGCCTGCACTCTCCTACCACCCTTGCACACCCCAGCACCACCTCCAACCCTTTAACACCTCTAGAACCCCCTTTAACAGCGCTAGCGCATCCCTTCACCATCGCGCACACCCCTGCCTCCCCCATGATTCGAACTCGAGACCTCCCACTGTGTGCCTGAACCCTTCACTCCTCTATATTGCTTTGCTGTCCATTTAATGATATATCTATTTATTTATATGTATATTTAGTTATATTTATTTGTATATAAACATATATTTATATTAACACACACACACACATATATATATTAAAATATATATTTAGTTATATTAATATATATATATATATATATTCGTATATTAATATATATATATATATATATATATATATTAAGAAATATATTCATGTGTAGTTATATATATATATTTATTCATATATTAATATATATTTATATCTATCTATTTATATATATTTAGTTATATTTTTTATCCATATATTTATTCGTATATTAATATATATCAGTTTTTTAATACATACACACACAAATACACACACATGGATACACACATTATATAGGTATATAAATATTCATATATTTGTATTTTAAACAAAATGGCTATTAGTTTTTTTAGATAAGGATTTTATATTTAGAAATATATTTTATATGTAAATAAGTTTAATTATTTATCTATAAAATTAATTTTTTTATGTGCGAATTTATAAAAAATATGTATATATTTGATTATAAATAACAATACATTGTGAAAAAAGATAAAATTTCAAAGCCATAATATCAATATGAATGTAATACCTCCTTATAAATTCATTCCCCACTAAAAAAGAGAAAAAAGACCTCCTGAAACGAGGTTGAAATTTCATCAAATGTTAAAAAATTTGGGTATCCCGACTAAAAACTTAGTTTTGGAGGCCTTCTAGGACTTTTTTGGTCCCGAAAAATGCAACATAAGGTCCCCTTTTGTCACTAGCATGTATATCTTGTCGCACACTTAGATTTGATATGCTGTAGAGCTCAAATAGACACCTGGATCAAAAGTTATGGCCATTTGAAGTTTGAGTTATGTTTTTAACTTATTTTAGATCTTTTATTAATTTTTTGATTTTTTGTGTCCTCAAATTGTTATTAAATGACTATTACTCAATGATAATTAGAAAATTATTAATTAATAATATTTTTTAAAATATTTTATAAGCCATTTTCACTATATATCTTATATATTAAGTGTAAATGTCTATTTATACGTATCTAAAACATATTTAAAAAATATATATTATATTTATATCAATATAAATATAAATATATTTTATTTTTAATTAAATATAATTTTTTTAAATATACCATCTATCAACACTAGTAAAAAAATAACTGATAAAGACCACTCTTTATCAGCGCTACTAAAAAAACCGCTCATAAAGGGGTCCCCTTTATCAGTGCTTTTTTTAGCGTTGATAAAGGTACCCCTTTATTAGCGCTTTTTTAGCACTGTTAAAGGGTAGCGTTGCGAAAGACTATTTTTGTGGTAGTGATACCAAAAATACTAAGAACCATCACAACTACCTTTTGAATAATGTCATGGATCATAACAATCTAGCTCCTACCTATTGCCAACATTTGTCACCTACAATAAAAATCAGAACATTTAAGAAAAGAAATACGAAAGAGAAAAAACGCAGAATATATTCAGAATGTTGTACATATTTTTTTTTAATCAAATAGAAGAAATCTTAACATAAAATAAACAATATATCATGCAAAAAACTTTGAAAACATAAACTTACCTATTTAAGATATGATTCAACACTTGAAACTGAAAATGTGGGATAAATAAATATTCTAATTAATTTTTAAATCGACGCATGGTGTGCTTGAAATTTACTTAATAAACAAATTTTAAAGACATTGATATAAAATAATGTCCTATATTTAAAAAATAATTCAATGGTGGTTTTCCCATGATTACACATCAATCTGAGGTTGTTTTCTATGGTTTTGATTATTCTATACATGTTTTAGTGTTTTAAAACACTAAAAATGGGTTTACGACCATCCTGAGAAAACCATAACTCGAAATGATATGTCGTCATTCCTACATTTTACAAATCAATCTACAATCATTGTCCTATGATTTCAGGGCAATTTGATGTCATATTCCTGGTTTTGACCCCCCGACACATGTTTTTAAAGGATTTAGTACATTTAAAAACTGTTTACTGAGTCATTCCGACTGTACCGCACATCAGATTGACATTTTTTCTACACGTACATGTCAAAAATAACTCAACGGTCATTTCCCCATGATTTCACATCAATATGAAGTCGTTTTCTATGGCTTTGACCATTAAACACATGTTTTAGTGTTTTAAAACACTAAAAACACGTTTACAGGCATTCCGGGAAAATCGTAACTCAGAATGACTTGTCGTTAGTTCCTACATTTCAAAAATAAATCTACAGTCGTTTTCCTATGATTTCAGGGCAATCTGATGTCGTTCTCTTGGTTTTAATCCCCCCAACACATGTTTTTAAAGGTTTTGGTACCTTTAAAAAGTGTTTACCAAGTCATTCCAACCACACTGCACGTTGAATTGACGTGTTGTCTACGCATACACATCAAAAATAACTCAATGGTCATTTTCTCATGATTTCATGTCAATCTGAGGTTCTTTGCTATATTTTTTTATCGTTACACGCATGTTTAAGTGTTTTAAAACACAAAAAAATGTGTTTACGGTCATCCCGGGAAAACCGTAACTTGGAATGACATGTCGTTGATTCCTATATTTCAAAAATCAATCTACAGTCGTTTCCATCTGATTTCATGGCAATCCAACATCATTTTCCTGGTTTTGACCCCTTGATACATGTTTTTAAAGGTTTTGGTACCTTTAAAAAGTGTTTATTGAGTCATTCCGACCATGCCACACGTTGGATTGATGTGTTGTTTGTGTGTACACATATAAAATAACTCAACAGTCATTATCCCATGATTTCACGTCAATCTATGGTTGTTTTCTATGGTTCTGACCATTACACGTACGTTTAGGTGTTTTAAAACACTAAAAACGCGTTTATTGTCATCCCAGGAAAACCGTGACTTGAAATAACATTTCATCGATTACTATATTTTAAAAATAAATCTATGGTCATTTTCCTCCGATTTCAGGGTAATCCAACATCATTTACCTAGTTTTGACCCCCTGACACATGTTTTTAAAGGCTTCTGTACCTTTAAAAAGTGTTCATCGAGTCATTTTGACCACACCACACATATGATTGATGTGCTATTAGTGCGTACATGTAAAAAATAACTCAACGGTTACCATGATTTCACATCAATATGAGTTCATTTTCTGTGGTTTTGAAAGTTACATGCATATTTTAGTGTTTTAAAACAAAAAAATGCATTTACATCCATTTTAGGAAAACTGTAACTTGGAATGATGTACCGTCAGTTCCTACATTTTAAAAATAAATATATAGTCATTTTACTATGATTTTAGGGTAATATAATGTCATTTTACTAGTTTTGACCCCCCTGACACATGTTTTTAAAGGCTTTAGTACCATTAAAAAGTGTTTACCGAGTCATTCCAACCACATAACACGTCGGATTGATGTGTTGTCAGCGCATACATTTCAAAAATAACTCAACTATCATTGTACCATGATTTCATGTCAATATTAGGTTGTTTTCTATGGTTTTTATCATTCCAAGAACGTTTTAGTGTTTTAAAACACTAAAAACACTTTTACGACCATCTCGAGAAAACCGTAACTTGTAATGACATGTCATTGGTTCCTATATTCCAAAAATCAATATATAGTCATTGTACTATGATTTCAGGGGAATCTGATGTCTTTTTCCTAGTTTTGACCCCCAACACCTATTTTTAAAGGCTTTGATACCTTTAAAAAGTGTTTTTAGAGTCATTTTGAACACATCGCATGTTAAATTGACATGTTGTCTATGTGTACATGTTAAAAATAACTCAAAAGTTGGTTTTACATGATTTCACATTAATATGAGGTATTTTTTTATGGTTTTGACCGTTACATGAACAATTTAGTGTTTTAAAACACAAAAAATGCGTTTACGCCCATTCTGGGAAAATCGTAACTCCGAATGATGTTCCGTCAGTTCCTAAATTTAAAAAATAAATATATGACCGGTTTCCTCTGATTTTAGGGAAATAAGATGTCTTTTTTCTAGTTTTTACCCACGACACGTGTTTTTAAAAGCTTTCAGACCTTTAAAAAGTGTTTACCGAGTCATTCCAACCACACCGCACATCAGATTGACGTGTTTTCTATGTGTACACATCAAAAATAAATCAACTAAAATTTTACCATGATTTTACATCAATCTAAGGTATTTTTAAATGGTTTTGACTGTTACACAGACGTTTTAGTGTTTTAAAACGTAAAAAATGTATTTACGACCATTTCAGAAAAACCATAACTCAGAATGATATGTTATCGGTTCCTAAATTTCAAAAATGTATCTACAATTATTTTCATCTATTTTTAGGTCAATACAACATTTTTTTTCCTGGTTTTGACCCCCCCGACACATGTTTTTTAAGGCTTTGGTACCTTTAAAAAGTGTTTATTGAGTCATTCTGACCATACCGCATGTTGGATTGATGTGTTTACGATGTGTACACATAAAAAATAACTCAATAGTTGTTTTCCCATGATTTAACTTCAATTTGAGATCTTTTTCTATGGTTTTGACCAATACACACATGTTTTAGTGTTTTAAAACACTAAAAACACGTTTACAACAATCTCAGGAAAACCGTAACTCGGAATGACATGTCGTCAGTTCCTATATTTCAAAAACCAATCTACAGTCATTTTTATATGATTTTAGGGGAATCCAACATCGTTTTCCTGGTTTTGACCATCTGACACATGTTTTTAAAGGCTTTGGTACCTTTATAAAGTGTTTGCTGACTCATTCCAACCACACCGCATGTCATATTGACATGTTGTATGTGTGTACATGTAAAAAATAACTCAAAGGTGGTTTTCTAATAATATCACATCAATTTTATATTGTTTTCTATGGTTTTGACCATTACACATGTGTTTTAATGTTTTAAAACACTAAAAACATGTTTACGGGCATCCTAGGAAAACCGTATCCTAGGAAAACCGTAACTCAGAATGACATGTCGTCATTTCCTACATTTCAAAAATAAATATACGGTAATTTTTCTATTATTTTAGGGAAATTCGACCTCATTTTCCTAGTTTTTACCCCTCGACACATGTTTTTAAAGGATTTGGTACCTTTAAAAAGTGTTTACCAAGTCAAAATCGAGAAAACGAGCTTAGATTTTTTTAAAACTTAAGGATAATGATCTATAATTCATTTTTGATGCGTAAGAATCAACTACACATCAATCCATCATAATATGTGGTCGGTATGACTTGAAGTGCATGATTTTTATATAAAAGTGTCATTTTAGTTTTATTCATGGAAGTTGTATGTGTTCTTTTAAAATGTATTAATGATCTATGGAATTTATAATTTACCTTCGCAAGATGAGCTATAAGGTTAGAGATTTCCTCAGGGATCATGCTGGTCATCCACTGAAATACATAAACTAAATCATTTTCCATTGTTGACCACTACTGATCCTATGTTTGTCTATAAGAGTATTGTTCTTGCATTTTTTATTTAAATATTGCAATTTCTCTTTGTGATTCCCACTCAACGACACTACTTGAACCCCCACCGAGTGTAGCAGTAACGGATGGCGACACTCTACCAAAGACAACTAATGGATTAGGCCTAGAACCCATCCCTTGTACATATATGGGATGCTTCTTCCCTAAAACGATTTCAACTGCATCGTTCTGGGAAATCGATGATGATCGTGAAGGGTTCACATCCCAGACTTCTTGAATTTTAACCTATTAATATAAAAAATATTAACATTGATTTTTAAAATATCTTAACTTCATAATATTATCCAATTATTAAATTTTTCATTACAATTTATTTTTATTTCATTACTATAAAAACATAATATTGAAAATTAAATTATAACAAAAAAACACGTCTTAAACCCAATTAATTGGGGCCGACTAGATGTATCAAATGATGCCAAATTATTATTGTTTGATCAATGTAGCCAACCCCATTTAATTAGGTTTAAGACTTTTTTTATAATATATTTTTCATTATTATGTTTTTATAATAATGAAATAACATGAAATGGTAATGAAAAGTACTTACTCCGACATCTTTGGTAGGGTTATTTACAAAACTTTCATCAGGTTTATTATGCACTTTAAACCCATCTATGTTTTTTCAACAGAGTGACCTAATTCATTATCCTTTATAAAAAATATAAACAAGTTAGAAAAAACCTTGACTTATAATAAAATGATATAAATAATAATGAATAAAATATAAACCAAAATTTTTATTTTTCTCAAACAAATTTGAGACCCAATGATGCGAGGAATGACTTTTTTCTCACGATTCATTGATTAGAAAATTCCTACAAAAATAGAAATATTAATAAAATTTATAATTTTATTGTGTTTTTGTTATTAAGATACTACAAAATATGAAATTGGCTCATGATACGCATCTTTTCTAATATTTAAAAACATCTTCCATTGCTCACGAGGAACACCTCCAGGAACTTTCTCATACATCTTTCATGAGCTTAGAGATGTTTCATTAAATTCATGCCATAATCTCCATTTAAAATATCTCTATTTCTTGCCCTAAATTTTCAAACTCCATGGGCGTGAAATGGAGTCAGGAATATCAAAATGAACAAACATCTACAAATAAAAAACATAACACTTTTTACTATATTAATTTTTTTTACTCATGTCTTTTAAATTAGTTACGAAGGAATATTAAATTAATAATACATTTACTTGAGTATCAAAGATTTTATTTTTTCAATGGGAATATGCCTCCAATATTTATAATTAATGGGAAAGATCACCATATCATAGGCAAGCATCCCAAGAATCTTCCCATAGATTCCGGCAGCATCACCAATATGCACCCCTAACTCATCAAATGGAATGATAATCTTGAAGTCCTTTAGGTCCCAGGCATATACCATGTTCATATTTTTATCCCTTCTATGGTTTCCTTTATCTGTTTGAAAACTGCACTAAATAATTAATAAAATATATAGTTTTTCTTATATAATGACATACATACCAGTAACGATAACTCTCCAATATCCCCTAGATGTAGGGGTGACCAATTGCTCCATCACCGGAGGTGAATCAAATGGTGGGATACAAATATCATCTAGTAAAATGGCTGGCTCGCTAGTAGTCTTTGGTACAACAGAATCACTCAGATCCACTAAAGTCAATGATAGTGGTGGCATGCTCTGAGATTCTAATTAGCTAAGATCCTTTTTTTTGTTCTCGACATTATTTAAATTCAAATGGTTCATATATATTAAATTTATAAAAAATGAAAAACTAAAAAAAATTACCTAAGAAAACTATAACCATGTATATATTTAAAAAACACTTATCAATGTGAAATTGTAATATATTTTAATTACCAATTTATAAATTCAATTATATTCATCTTCATTATCTTCATTGTTATCAACCTTCATTGTGATGAGTTCTTCATTTTTATCCTCTCTTGCAAGTTCTATTATTTTGATATTTTCAGGAAAAAAACTATTCAATATTTTGTGGTTGATGAGGTTCAATGTCACAAAGTAACATTTGATCTTCATCACCCATATCATATAATTATCTCTACTTTAAGTATACAACAACACTCCAACCTTTATGTATTTCATCATGCACATAATAAACCATATTCACTTGTGAAGCCAAGATAAATGGATCATGATATGCACGCTCAACAGTATAGATGAAGTGAGAGAAGTTGATAAAAGTAAAATGTAATGAATCTTTCATTATACCCCTATCAATGTTGATCCACTTTCATTTGAATAAGACAACTGAAAACTGACCATGCTAGTTTAATTCAATTATATCATTCATCTTTACATAGTATCACACCTATTCAAGTGTAAATACACCACTATTTTTAGTTTTCAAGTCTTCTTCAAGATAAATTATATGAAACCAGAATCCATGAATATTGTAGGCATCAAATCTCTTAGCCTGCCTTAGAGGACTTTGATCCAAAAACTTCAAATCATTTGATATTTAATATCAATTTTCAACATTCATTATCTACACAAAAATATATAATGTTTTAATTTTAATATAGAAAAAATAACTACACATCAATAATATGAATATCAGTATATACTTACATGATGGGAAAACCATTTGAAAATCTCCTTATAAATAGATTTTGTTAATTCCATATCATTTTGAGCTCAAACCCTTAGTCACCTCTTTGTTTCAAATCACAATTCTTCAATAAATGGATCTAAAATAAGACTATTGAGTATCACATATCTATGTTCTTATAGTAACTCCATTTAAGTCAGTGTAAAATTTGACCCCTTTCCAATATGTCCTCCAATAGTTGGAAATATTGATGACTAGTTTTCGGAATGAGAATTAGTGGAGATGTCATCAGCATGTCCATCATGATTGAATATATTCTCAATCCCATCAAAATACCTAGAAAAAATTTCCAATCACTCTTCAACTATGTAACCTTCATAAATAGAGTCTTCTAGTTGAGATTTATCCCTCACATATGATTTCAAATGACCCAAGTACCTGATGAAAAAAAGTTAGAAATATATTAAAAACATTTACGCAATGATTTGATAAAATCGAATTCACCAATGAAAATAAAAATAATATCAACAAACCTCTCAATTGGATACATTCATCGATAGTGTACCAATCCAACAAGTTTATATTCTTCAACCAAATAAACAATAAAATGTATCATGAATATGAATAATGAAGGGGAAAATAACATTCCAAATGACAGCGTCAAAAAAATATTTTTTGAAGTTTATTAAGCTTAGTTGAATTTAATGTTTCTCTAAAAATATCATTGAAAAAGGTACCAAAATCAACTAGAAGCATAGTTTCTTTTTATGGTAATATATTATGCAAATAAAACAGAAAAAAATCTTCTATCATAATATGCGATTGATGACTTTTCAATCTATGTAACTTTCAATGTTTTAAGTCAGCACACCTTGATATGTTACTTGAATATCCATATGGTGCTTTTATATTCTTTAAATTTTGAATTAATACATCTTTCTTATGATTTTTCATTGTAAAAATAGCTTAAGGATACTTTCCATTCTCATTTCCCCATAAACCATGATTTATATTCATTGACTCCAAATCCTTATGAGCATTAAGGCGATCCTTCGATTTACCTTGCTCATTAAGCAATGTAAAAATTAAATTATCACAAATGTTCTTCTCAATATGCATTAAGTCAAGATTATAATGTATAAAATTAAACTCCCAATCAAAAAGTTTGAAAAATATACTCTTTTTTTCATTTTTGTGTTCCAACTGCTACAAATACTGTACCTCGCACCCTTTTCCCTCATTCTTTAAACTGATGATATTTTCCAAATTCTTCAGTGACATTCATTAATTGTCCCAATATTTTTAAACTAGATAAAACCTTTTGTGTATTTATCAATTCAATATCTCCATTGAATCATGTATTTTTGAACATGAATTTATGATAAGCATCAAGAAATCGATGATGACACATAAAACACCATTTTATCCTATGAGGTAATCATTGAGGTTCAAAATCAAAATTAAAAACTAAACAATCTAAACCAATATGAGTGTTACAAATAGATAAATTTCTTAGCCCATGAAAGTCACTAATTTTCCACATTAAAGTAACATGCATTGTGAATAGTTTTATCATTGAAGCATTATATGTTTCCAAGCCATCGTCCCTTAATTCTTGCAATTATTTGATTAAAAGGTCAAAGGTATACATCAATTTCATTTCCAAGAATTTTATTTCTAGGAATAATTATAGAAATAATGAAATAAGTCTTCTTCATACACATCTATGTAGGTATATTATAGTGAATCAAAACAACTAGCCAAATTTTATAATTAGTATTTAAAGTACCAAAAGGGTCAAAACCATCATAAGCCAATCCCAAACATACATTCCCAGGATTCGAAGAAAAATATATATATAATGAATAAAAAATATTCCATAATGTTGAATATTTTGGATGTCTCATAAATCCATCATTACTATCATGAGAATTCCACTTCATGTTTTATGTAGTTTTAGACGACATGAATAATCTTTTCTTGCATGGTTTAAGAGGAAAGTAACACAATACCTTCGTAGGAGTTTTCTTCTTCTATTTCTTCCTAGGGTTGCATTGATTTATACTCTCATTATAGTTAATTGACTTCCATATACATGTATGGCATCTTATTCATTCTTCATTATCGAACTATTCTCCCTATTAAAGCATACAATCATTAGGGCATGCATGTATCTTTGTATAATCAAGTCCAAGTTTTTTGATGACTTTATTCATCTCATAGAATGATGCAGAGATCTTATCTTCACTAAATGCATCATGAAGTTACTATAAAATCATGTAAATTTCTTTGTCAGTAATTCAACAAAGACACTTGATATGATATAACTTAAGCAGAAAAGAAACCATCAAATACTTGGAAAACCCTTCATATAATTCTTGTTGTTTGTCTTCACTTAATTCATAAAAGTCATTTTTTTGGTTGTTGAAGTTCTGAGAAAGATTAACCTTCTCAGGATCAATTGAAGGTTTTTTATCTATTAAAATATTGGAGATTGTAACCTGCATATCCAAATGCATCATTTATCAAATTTCGAACTAAATTATCCTCTGGTGGGTCTCTTTATATTTCAGTGATAAGATTTTAATTTCTTTGACTTTCCACAACATTCGATTCACATGCCAAATCCAACATACATACCAAGCATGAAAATTTTTCAATATCAAATGATCATATAATTCATTTCTATTCAAATATCAATTGAATTTTTAATCAGAACACAAATATTTTATTCTACCATACGTTTATCAGATTGCAATTGCATAATATAAAAATTCTTCCAAACCCTTAGCATGTCGATGTGTGTGTTCGAGGTAAATTAATCTAACTTTTATCCATAGATATTGGATTTTCACTCTTATCCTTATATATTTAGATATAAATATATAAACTGTTAATCAAACAAGTACAATCAAAATTAAACATCACCTAACTTCATCATTGACCAGGGTAGGGTCATTATTCAACATAACACAAATTCAACATAAATATGATTCAATCCAACATTAAAATATCTCTAACTTTTTTTCTTTTAATATTATCAATTTTTAGTTTATATTAAAGAAACATGATTGTCTCTATAGCTAGCTCTTTCTTTGATAATTATGAAAATAAAGATTTATTATATCTCAAACAAGAACTTGACACCATGATATCTGGTGATATAGTCTCTTTTTGTCTAGATTGAAAATTCTCACATTCATTAAATATAAAATATTTTCATGATAAATTTAAATTCATTTAAAAATCAAGGATAAAACCCAAAGCATCACACCAATCACGAAGCACCAAAGAAACTCCATCTACTCTAGGATTGGGAAGAATAATACCCAAAACCGATAACCATCATTATTTTAAAATAGAACTATAACTAGATGGAAAAAGGAATAAACATATAAACTATAATAAAGTAATAAATTTCACCCTTTTCCTCAATAAATATTTGGGGAGAAAAATAAAAATAACAAGATACATATTCCCAAAGAAGCAATACTCCATGACTCGAATCAAATGAATCCAAATTAAACCAAGAAACATGCCTAGAAATAGAACCCACCACATTTAAAATTCCATTAAAAAATTTCTCTTTTCCCCTTATAATAATAAACATTTAAATAAAGGGCTCAAAACATACTTCATAAATATAAATATACCATAAAAATGTTTTTCCCTTTTAAAACATAAAATCTTTTTGTCTCATTTAGAAAACTAGACAAAATTCATTTCTAAAACTCCACTTCCACTTTAAAATACCACCCAAATTCCATTATTAAATCATCCATGGTTATTTAAAAATATTTTTAAAAATAATTCACATGATTTTTTTTGAAATCTCTTTTTCAACCCAAGAAGAAACCACATTTGATACTTAAAACACCAACCTTTAAAACTGTTAATTTTTTAAAACAATTCAGAGAAACCAAACAAGATTCAATATGAACATGCCCAAAAATGTTTTAAAATATTTAACATAAAACCAAATAAATGTTATAAAATGATTATATTCCTAACCAAAGTTTTTATCAAGACTAAATTTCATTTTGGATCTAAAGAACTTGAAAACATTCATTGATTTCATAAAATTCTGCTTCATTTTGAAATGCCCATTGGAATATCATCACAATTATCAAACCAATTCAATGAGAATAACATAAATAACTCATATAATACATAATAATACATCCTAAATTAATAATAATAAATAATGAATCAACTCAAAACTCTAGGAACCAAAATCTCAAAAATATGGAAAATTTACCACAATGCACGATTTAGCAGCTACGACGATGGCTCGGGTAGTAGTCATTAGGGTTCGGTCGGGAGAGGTTTCAAGGGGGAAATGGATTGGTGGAAAGCACTAGAGGGAGGAAAGAGAGAATTTGGGTATGGGGATCAGGGAGCAATGGTGAGGGGGAAAGGGGAACATGGATGATGGCTCATGGGAGAGGGGGGGTGCTTTGGGGAGAAGTGGGGAGCAACCAACAACGAGGGGGAACAACTCGAGGGAGAAGGGGGAGTGTCCATCGATGAGGGGGAGCGGCTTGGGGGAAGGGGTGGGGGGGAAATGACAAGGGGGAGTGGCTCGAGGGAGGTGAGAGGTGAGAGATCGAGGGATAAGGGGGGAGTGATGGCAGTGATAGGCAATGAGCAGTGAGGGGGAGAAAGGGGGAGCATTTGCGGCAACGAACGACCTACGATGAGGGATCAGTGAGGGGGGGGGATCGGGGAGAGGGTGGGGTACTCAGGGAGAAGGGGGATGGGGAGGTGTTGAAATTTAGTTTTTATTAATATTTAGAGGTTGTTTTAATAAAACCTCCAATAAATGTTAAATTAAAAAATAGCGTTGGTTACAGGAAACCATCGCTATAGTATAAATTTTTTAAATGTGATTTATTTAGCGGTGGTTATTAAAACTACTTCTAATAAACCACTGATAAGACATGTTTTTTTGTAGTGACCATTTTCCTAAATTATCAAAATAATTTGAATGTGTTTTCTTAGTTTTGAGTATGTCACTTGTCTTTTTTACTAAAATGTCATTTTAAATAGAAAACGTGCACTTTGAGTCATACTGGTCACATTGTGTGTTAGTTTTACGTGAGACTGATTCTTACACATCAAAAATTATAAAATAATTGCTTTCCTAAGGTATCAAGACAATCTGAGTGCATTTTCTCAGTTTTCAGTGAGTGACACGTGTTTTTAACTAAAATGTCAATTTTAGATTGATAACAGACACTTTGAGTTATACCGGGAACACCGTGTATTAGATTGAGATGAGATTGATTCCTACATATCAAAAATGACTTATGGATCATTTTCCTAAAATATCAAAATAATATGAACGTGTTTTATTGGTTTTGATTATGTTACTTTTCTTTTTTCTTCTTCTAAAATTAATGTCAAATTTAAATAAAAATACATACTTGGAGTCATACTGGTCACACTATCTATCAGATTGAAGTGCGATTGATTCCTAAACATAAAAAATAACTTATGGATCATTTTCCTAAAGTATCAAAATGATCTGAATGTGTTTTCTCTGTTTTGAGTATGTCACTTGTGTTTTTTACTAAAATGTCATTTTAAACTGAAAACATGTACTTTGGGTTATATTAGTCACATCATGCGTTGGTTTGATGTGAGAATAATTCCTACACATTAAAAATTAATTATGAATCATTGTCCTAAATTATCAAGACAATCGGATCATGTTTTCTAGGATTTCAATGAGTGACACATGTTTTGAACTAAAATGTCAATTTTAAAATGATAATGGACATTTGAGTCATATCAGGCACATGATGTATCAGATTGAGATGAGGCTGATTCCTACACATCACAAATGATTTATGAATCATTTTTCTAAAGTATCAAAAAAATAAAAATGTGTTATCTCGGTCTTGAGTATGTTACTTTTCCTTTTTATTAAAATTAATTTTAATTTTAAATAAAAAGACACACTTGGAGTCACACCGGCCACAATGTGTGTCAGATTAAATGTGGTTGATTCCTAAACAAAAAAAAGACTTATGAATCATTTATCTAAAGTATAAAAATAATCCAAATGAGTTTTCTTAGTTTTGAATTTTGCACCTTTTTCTTTTTATTAAAATTAATGCCAATTTTAAATAAAACGACACTTGAAGTCATATCGGTCACACTGTGCAAATGATTCCTACATGTCAAAAATGAATTATGGATCATTTTACTAAATTATAAAAACAATCCAAATGTGTTTTCTTAGTTTTAAGTATGTCACTTGTGTTTTTTTCTAAAATTTCATTTTAAACCGAAAACACACACTTTGAGCTATACCGGTCACGTCGTGTGTCGTTTTGATATGAGACTAATTCCTACACATAAAAAATGACTCATGAATCCTTTTCCTAAATTATAAAGACACCAGAGTGTGTTTGGTCAGTTTTCAAGGAGTGACACACTTTTTGAACTAAAATGTCAATTTTAAACTGATAATGGGCGCTTTGAGTCTTACCGGTCACACGATGAGTTAGATTGAGGTTAGGTTGATCCCTACATATCAAAAATGACTTATGGATCATTTTCATAAATTATCAAAACAATAAGAATGCATTTTCTTGGTTTTGAGTATATCACTAGTGTTTTTTACTAAAATGTCATTTTAAACTGAAAACACACACTTTGGGTTATACCCTTCATATCATGTATCAGTTTGATGTGAGACTGATTCCTACATGTCAAAAATGACTTACGAATCATTTTTATAATTTATAAAGATAATCAGAGTGAGTTTTCTTGGTTTTCAATGAGTGATGTACTTTTTGAACTAAAATTTCAATTTTAATCTGACAACGGATAATTTGAGTCATATCGGGCACACAATGTATCAGATTGAGGTTTGAATGATTTCTACACATCAAAAATGACTTATGGATTGTTTTCCTAAAGTATCAAAATAATCAGAATGCATTTGCTCGGTCTTGAGTATGTCACTTATCCTTTTTACTAAAATTAATGCCAATTTCAAATAAAACGACACACTTTGAGTCAGATCAGTCACATTGTGTGTCAGATTGATATGCAAGTGATTCCTAAACATCAAAAATTACTTATGAATCGTTTTCATAAAGTTTAAAAACAATCATAATGAGTTTTCTCAGTTTTGACTATGCCACTTCACTATGGGAAAATGGATATTTGTGATAGGGAGGGGTCTCGTTGGAAATAGTCCGTCAGGATGGACTATTTGCGACGTGACCCACCGACCGTCGCAAATAAGTAGTTATTTGGGATGAGAATTGGGTCCCCATCGCAAAAGGTTTGGCGTGTGTTGCACGCCAAACCGCGAGAAGGGTATTTGCGACGAGAGTTAACTCCCGTCGCAAATACTATGTCAGTAGGTGGGTATTTGCGACGACACCCATCACAAATACCTTTTTAACCATCATCCATAATTAATAGGGGGTTCATATTCGCGATGAATCCCATCGCAAATAAGCTAACCTATATGTATCACCATCCAATTTTTTCTCATTCCACTCCTTTCTCTACCATTTCTCCCTCTCTACTTACATTTTCCCTCTCAAAAATTTTCAAAGTTTAAGATCTACATCGGATCAATATTCAAGTCTTACATCCTACAAAAGATTCAATTTTAATGCATTTATCTTTTTCTTTTATTTTTTAGTTAATTCATTTTATTTTATATTACTGATAATTATTTTTAATTAGTTGCCATTAAATTAAATTAGAATTACATCATTTTATTTTGCATTATTTATTTTTACAAATAATTACGTGTGATTAGTATTAATTAATACTAATTAATAGTTATTATATTAATTATTATCAATTAGTAGTCATTAATACTAATTAGAAAATTATTAATAATGAGTCATAATTAGTAATAATTAGCGATAATTAGTAAAAATTAGCATTAATAAGTAGTAAATTGGAATAAATATATATAAATAGTAATAATTAGTAATTATTAGTGACAATTAGCGACAATTAGTGATAATTAGAAATAATTAGTAATAATTAGCGGTAACTATTAGAAATTAGTATTAATTAGTAATAATTAGTGGGAATAAGTAATAATTTGTGGTAATTAGTAATAAATTGTAATAATTAGTAATAATAAGTAATAAATTGTAATAATTAGTCATAATTAGTAATAATTAGTAATAAATATGAATAATTAGTTATAAATATGAATAATTAGTTATAAATATGAATAATTAGTAATAAATTAGAATAATTAGTAATAAATATGAATAATTAGTAATAAATATGAATAATTATAAATAATTAATAATAAATATGAATAATTAGTAATAATTAGTAATAATTAGGAATAATTAGTAATAAATATGAATAATTAGTAATAAATATGAATAATTAGTAATAATTAGTAATAATTAGAAATAAATATGAATAATTAGTAATAATTAGTATTAATTTTTAATAAGTAATAATAATTAGTATTAATTTGTAATAAGTAATAATAATTAGTAATAAATATGATTCATTGGGAATAATTAGTAATAATTAGTAATAATTAGCAATAAATATGATTAATTAGTATTAATTAGTAATAAATATGATTAATTGGTAATAATTAGTAATAATTAGTAATAAATAGTAATAAATAGTAATAATTATTAATAATTAGTATAATTAGTAATAATTAGCAATAAATAGTAATAAATAACAATAAATAGTAATAAATAGTAATAAATAGTAATAAATAGTAATAAATAGTAATAAATAGTAATAAATAGTAATAAATAGTAATAATTAGTAATAATTAGTAATAATTAGTAATAAATAGTAGTAATTAGTAATAATTGGTAATAATTATTAACAAACAGTATTAAATAGTAATAAATGTTAATAAATAGTAATAATTAGTAATAATTAGTAATAAGTAGTAATAAATTGTAATAAATTATAATGAATAGTAATAAATAGTAATAAATAGTAATAAATAGTAACAAATAGAAACAATTAATAATAATTAGTGACAATTAGTCATAATTAGTGATAAATAGTAATAAATAGTAATAATTAGTAATAAATAGTAATAAATAGTAATAAATAGCAGTAAATAGCAATAAATAGCAATAAATAGTAATAAATAGTAATAAATAATAATAAATAGTAATAAATAGTAAAAAATAGTAATAAATAATAATAAATAGTAATAAATAGCAATAAATAGAAATAAATATTAATAAATACTAGTAAATAGTAATAATTAGTAATAAATAATAATAAATAGTAATAAATAGTAATAAATAGTACTAATTAGTAATAAATAGTAATAATTAGTAATAAATAGTAATAATTAGTAATAATTAGTAATAATTAGTAATATGTAGTAATAATTAGTAAAAAATAGTAATAATTTGTTATAATTACTACAAATTAGTAATAATTATTAATAAATAGTAATAAATAGTAATAAATAGTAATAAATAGTATTAAAAAGTAATAAATAATAATAATTAGTAATAAATAGTAATAATTAGTAATAAATAGTAGTAAATAGTAATAAATAGTAATAAATAGTAATAACTAGTAATAAATAGCAGTAATTAGTAATAAATAGTAATAAATAGTAATAAATAGTAATAAATAGTAATAAATATTAATAATTAGTAATAATCAGTAATAATTAGTAATTATGAGTAATAATTAGTAATAATTAGTAATAATTAGTAATACTTAGTTATAATTCATTATAATTGGTAATAATTGGTAATAATTAGTAATAATTAGTTATACTTAGTAATAATTAGTAATAATTAGTAATAATCAGTAATAATTAGTAATAATTTGTATTAATTAGTAATAATTAGTAATAATTAGTAATAAATAGTAATAATTAGTAATCAACAGTAATAAATAGTAATAAGTTGTAACAATTAGTAATAATTAGTAATAAATCGCAATAAATAGTAATAAATAGGTATAAATAGGAATAAATAGGAATAAATAGGAATAATGAGGAATAAATAGAAATAAATAGAAATTAATAAGAATAAATAAGAATAAATAGCAATAAATAACAATAAATAACAATAAATGAAAATAAATATAAATAAATATAAATAAATATAAATAAATATAAATAAATATAAATAAATAGTAATAAATAGAAATAAATAACAATAAATAGAATAATTAGAATAATTCTCATAATTAGCATAATTAGTATAATTAACATAATTAGCATAATTCATATAACTAGCATAATTAGCATAATTAGCATAATTAACATAATTAGAATAATTAGAATAATTAGAATAATTGTAATAATTATAATAATTAGAAGAATTAGAAAAAATTGACATAATTTCCAGTAGAGTAATAATTAATAATAAATTGGCACAATTTCCAGCAGATTGGCGGTAGCTCTTTTGTCCAATGGCTCATCTCCTTCCCACTTTCTCCCACTGAAATCACTATGAAAAATATACTCCAACGTATGGATATACATTTTTGTATGAATGATAATGGAGAGCAGCATAGTGAGGCCTACCTACTCTCCATTGTCGTGCATACGAAAATAGATATGCTTACATCGGAGTAGATTTTTATACTGTTTTCAGCCAGACAAAGTTGCAAGGAGATGAGCCATTGGGAAAAAATGGCTCTTTTCTCAACAACTCATCTCCTTGTAACTTTTTCCCACTGAAATCACTATGAAAAAACTGTTTGGATGTATGAATATCCATTTTCGTATGCACAAGAATAGAGAGCAGTGCGGTGAGGCCTCCCTACTCTCCATTCTCGTGCATATGAAAATAGATATTCATACGTCAGAGCAAATTTTTCATAGTGATTTTAGTCGGAGAAAGTTGCAAAGAGATGAGCCGTCAGGAAAAAGAGTTGCCGCCAATCCGTTGGATATTATGTCAAATGTAATTAGAGATAATTAATATAAATTAGCTGTAATTACTAGTAATTAGTAGTAATTAGTATAAATTATTATTAATTAGTGTAGATTAGTATAATTTTTTAAAAAATACTATAAATGAATATGAAATAATAGAAATTATTATAAATTACTAGAAAATTGAATTTAATTTTCCTCTCTTTTTTGGATAGTGTTTTTCTTATATCAAATTATTAAAAAAACTAATTATTTTATATTTTTTAGAGAAATATGGAACAAGGAAGTCGACAACAATCATTATTAGAAGACTATGCTTGGATAAATCAATACAGGAATCCAAATGGTTCTAGTTTAAATCCTGTATATATTGAGGGTGTTGAATCTTTCTTATCATTTGTATCATAAAAACTAGAATTTGTTTCAGAAGGGACAATTAAGTGTCCTTGTAAAAAATATACTATGAGGATGTTTGGCACATTTGACAACATTGGGGGTCAAATATTGTGTTTTGTTTTTCAACCAGATTATGTTTTTTAGTATCAACATGGTGAATGTGGTTTTAGAGAAGATACTAAAAATTTGGTTCTAGATCCATCACAGTTTTAAAATTTAGTACATGATGTGGTAGGTCCATCTTTTCAACAAAATAAAACTCAGGATGATATTTATTTAACTCATGAGTTAGAACCATCTCAATTTTATGAGTTATTGAGGTCTGCTGAGGATGCCTTATATCCTAGTTGTATGATAAGAAAATTTGAAGTGGTTATAAAATTTATAGCTATTAAATCAGATAATGGAATGTCAAATAGTAGTTTTGATTAGATATTCTATTTGGTTAAAATATTGTTACCTGAAGGAAATGTGTTGCCTATAAATTTTTATGAGATCAAGAGGCTAGTTCATAATCTGGGTCTTGGTTATCAAAAGATTAATTCATGTTAAAATTATTGAATCTTATGTTATGATGGAAATGAATCGTTGGATAGTTTTCCCACATGTGGATAATTGAGGTATAAAGAGGATCAACTAGGGAAGTCTGGATTGATTACTATAAAACAATTGAGATATTTCCCACTTACACCCAAATTGTAGCATTTATTTATGTCTCAGAACAGATCGACATTGATGTCATGGAACAAAACCAATATTTCAACTGGTAAAAGCTCAAATCATCCATATGATGGTGATTTGTGGAAACATTTTGACCAATTTCATCCTTCTATTACATTAGAATCCCAAAATATGTGATTGATTCTTTCTACTAATGGTTTCTGTCCATTTGGTTATTACAGTAGTCAGTATTCCTGTCTTTATAAATCTATACAATTTACCTCTTTAGATATTGGTGAAGGATCCATATATCTTTTTGACCTTATTAATTCCAAGAAATCTGAAAAATAATACTGATGTTTATTTGAAACCATTGATTGATGAGTTAAATTCATTATGAAGTAATGGTATTAGTATATACGCTGTTATTAAAAAAAAAATTCCTACTGAAAGTTGTATTTATGTGAACAATTAGTGACTTTCTAGCATATGGAATGAAATCTGGCTGGAGTAAACATAATCCAAAATCATGTCCGTATTGTATGAGAGATAATAAATCATTTATGCTCATCAATGGAAAAAGCCTTGTTTTTTTGACTGTCATCATAAATTCCTTCCAACTGATCATATTTTTCAAAGGAATAAATATCATTTCAGAAAAGAAACAATTGAAAGATATGGAACCCCAATAATGATCTCAGGTACAGAGTTAAAATCAATTTTCTCTTCATTACCTCCCATCACATTTGGACCAATAATAATGTAATAGAAAATTGATGTCTTTGGGAAAGAACACAATTGGATAAAAAGGATCATTTTTTGGGATCTGGGATATTGGTATGATTTGTTGGTTTGTCACATGTTAGTTGTCATTCATATTGAGAAAAACTATTTTGATAATTTATTTTATACAGTTTTGGATAAACCAGGTAAGACCAAAGATAATGTAAAGGCATGATTAGATCTTGACCAAATTTAGAGGTGACCTAAACTTAAACTGTTTGAAAATGTTAGATCATAGAAGTTAATGGAGCCAAAATAATATTATGCACTGTGTAAAGAAAACTAATTTTTATTTTTTCAGTTTGATCGTGTTGTCGAGCACGTCAAATTAGATGTTTATTTTTAACTAGAATTTCTGCAGTATAGCAGCAACCCTAGGTCGTCTCTCGACGGAGCCTTAGATCATTAATTTAAAAAGAGGGTTCTGATTATGAAAGTAGAAGGTGAATTAGGTTTTGTGAAACTTGGGGGTTTTATGATTAATGATGAAAATAGAAAATGAAAGCGATAAAACAAAATAGAAATGAACAAGATTGATTAAACGTGATCAACCCGGGGAAGTCTTGTGATGCTTATCCTTCATCGCTTCACGGGATGGGGTTATGATCTTTTAATACCTGGTTTTTGAAACCTATAACTAGAATTTTACTGAGTTTATACTAGGATACCTCCTAGGGTTCAGTCAAAAACACACAATGATTCACCGGACACCGCCGATGATTGGGTGAATTGTGTTTGAATTCATAACCAAAACTCACCAAGGCAACACATGAAAAACTCGATGCGCTGTCCAAATTTTTATGTTATTTATTTTTGATACCATGAAATAAATGTACATAGCCTTGAAAATGCTTGTGTGAGTTCAATTGACCAATATAAACCACACAAACACCGCAATTGAAAGGGGGAAAGAAGGTGGTGAACGGTGTGTGAAACATCACATGAATGGGTACCCCCAAACATGATCATATGAGTTGAGCATGACATACCGGTACATAACTCAATAAAATAAGAATAGAGGATGATGAAAAACAACACAACAATCTGTAATTTAAATGATCATTCAAATATTACAAACATGAAGCTCGGGATGTACATCACATTCCTCCCCGGGTGATCACAAGGGGTTTAGAAACCCATGGGAGGGGAAGAAGGAGAAGATGTTTAAGTAGAACCTCCCATAGCCTCCATAACCTCTAGGTATGTTGAGAAGACTCCTTGGGGACTTCAAAATGGCAGCACCTTTCCTCTTGGACGAACTTGAAAATGGGGAGCCCAAGGTGCCATTTTATAGGAAAATTGGATGGTGGTTTTAGGCACACAGATTTCTTCAATCCACTTGTACTACGAGTTTCGGTCTTCAGAAAGTCTTATCTCGGTTTGGGGAAAATAGAAAAGTTGTAGCCCTACGTCTTGGCTATCTCCAACGAAAGTTTGGAACCATTTGGACAACTACAGCTCAAGATATTGATAAAATACAGAACACCGCATTTGACTTGGTCCAATTTTGGTGGCTTGGACAGATAAGTTCGGATGGGCCCCATAGGCATTGGGTTCCTTAATATGAAATGTATCCTATTAAATTTTGGATAGGACCACAAGATTTCAGCCCATTTGGATGCACGGATTTCATGTACTATGCAAAACAGTGGACAAATGTTCATGGATCCATGCAATTTTGGCCCATTTTTCTTCCACTTCATCAAAGGCCCTCCAAATCACCTCCACCTACATTGAAACAATAAAAACAAGTAACATTTCCCATTATAATATTGATTAACATTAATTGATTTATTCAAACATGAAGTGCAATTTATTAATATATTTGGAATATTCATTACAAAACTAGTTTAAAATTACAGTGTAAGGGTGGAATAAAACAGTGAATCGTGGTACGATCACACCCCAACACCTAAACATTTGCACTCCAGGGAAAAGTCACATATCCAAATACAATGATTCATATATATATATATTTCCAACATCCTGAAGATTTATCATTTGAGGAAATTTTATTTAAAGTAAAGTGATCAATGCACAAACCACACCAAGGAGTTCTTCCTAGTGAAAATAGAAAAAGATGTCTCATAAATCATATCATAGAAAAATTCAAAAAGATTCATGATACCCAATTGAGAAAGGAATTCAGAAGTAAACCATGACACTAAATCTCCATTTGTGTGTGTGAAAACCATTCCATGCTATTCTTTCCACTTGCTATCTAATAAATATATGTTATTTTAACATGTTTCAGCTTAAATGATTTTGTCACCGAACCTGTCCTACATACTTTGCAATCATATTTCAAGACCCACTCATTTAAGCATTCCCAGAAGTCAAACCATAAGCTCCCAACCTTGATATCCCCATATGTTGCACATTTCATCACTCCCCTCATTTATTATATTTTATTTTGAAGTTGCAATTGGAAAAAATCTCACACTCATCTCTCAACCCTTGTTTGATCTCCTCACGACACTAATTGAAATAGTTATAACAAGATCAAAGTTTGAGGAGGAGTGGTTTTTGACCTGCCCAAGTCACAACAATTTTTTTGAGGGCGTGCAACAGTCGGACATTAGGTACACACGCATAGGTCAATCTGGTACCGTAATGAAACAGATCGGATAAGGAACGAACGTATGGAAATATCATTTAAAGCTGAAAAATATTAACCCAACATATATTTACCTTATATTAAGTAATAAATAATCACACTTTGTGGTTTGGTGCAAAAATTTGTATAGATATTAATGACACAGTTTTCCAAAAAACTACTCACACAAAGGGCATCAATCATCTCAAAGGTTTCACATAGATACAACCATTTATATCATTGACAGAAAACCAATTCACTAAAAATAACTCCTTGATGGTAAACTCATACACAAATTCTTTTTAGCCTTTGTTATGGTATTTTTACTTTCCCCACTTTATGGTCGCCACATCATGGAATTTCGAAATTGTTGATGGGGAAAAATAAAAATACCATAAAGAAGTCCAAAAAGAGAAAACAAAAGGAGAAAATTATGAAAAATCCTGACTAACCCAGGAATGTATCCACCCCCCACACCTAGAATGTGTAGTGTCCTCACTGAAATAATTGAAAATGTGAGAAGTAAGGATAAAACCTGGTGTGTTTTATTGGTATGATGCATCGAGAAGGTGGATTTCCTCCACCGGATTATTTGGAAAATCCTCATAGAAGTGTTTAAGTCGCTGCCCATTGACGGTAAGACTTCTTCCACTCTGCTCATGAAAAACCTGTATTGCACCAAAAGGGTAAACATTAGTAACAATATAAGGACCGAGCCATCGGGAACGAAGCTTACCTGGGTGGAGCTTAAGCCTGGAATCGTACATGAGGACCTTCTCACCAATATGGAACTTCTGCTGGTGAATCATGCTATCATGAATAGACTTTGTCTTCTCTTTATAGATTCGGGAGTTGTCACATGCATCACATCGAATTTCTTCCAACTCTTGAATCTGTAGCTTTCTTTCCTCACCTGCATCTGAAAGGTTCATATTACATTGTTTAACAGCCCAATATGCACGATGTTCTACCTCTACCGAGAGGTGACAAGCTTTTCCAAACACAATCCTATATGGTGAAATTCTGATCGGTGTTTTAAAAGCAGTACGATATGCCCAAAGTGTATCATCCAAGCACAAACTCCAATCTTTCCTATTGGGTTGTACCGTTTTCTCCAAGATTCGCTTAACTTCCCGATTTGAAATTTCTTCTTGTCCGTTAGTTTGGGGATTAAATGAAGTGGGGACTTTATGAACAAACCCATACTTAAGAAGTAAATTTTTCATGTTACGATTGCAAAAATGTGAACCCTGATCACTAATAATGAATCTTGGTAGACCAAACCTACTGAAAATCTGGGACCTCACAAAATCAACAACCACTCGAGAGTCATCGGTCCTGGTGGCCTTTGCTTCCACCCATTTAGATACATAGTCAACATCCAATAAGATGTACACAAAGCCTAATGAATTTGGAAAAGGCCCCATGAAGTCAATGCCCCATGCATCAAAGATTTCACAGAATAACATGGGCTGTTGGGGCATTTCATTCCTCTTAGAGATATTACCTATGAAATGAATCGAGTACATGATTTACAAAACCTATGGGAATCTCTATACAATGTTGGCCAATATAATCCGGAGTCAAGGACCTTTCAAGCTGTACGTTGAGAGCCAAAGTGGCCCCCACATGCCAAGGTGTGGCAAAAGGTCAAAACAGAGGTGAACTTATGGTCAGGGACACACCTACGAACAACCTGGTCACTACAAATTCTCCACAAGTATGGGTCATCCCAAATGTACCATCGAGAATCATGTTTAAGACTCTGGGATTGTGAAGTTCTAAAATCAGTGGGGACCCTAGATGTTGCTAGAAAATTCACAATGTCCACATACCATGGGGTAAGGTCCACAACATCACAAAGGTTCTCATGAGGGAAGAATTCTCCAATGGGTAGGGGTGAGTCAACATGATGGTCCAATGGTGGGGAAATCCTACTAATGTGGTCAGCTACAACATTCTCCACCCCTCTCTTATCTCTAATCTCAAGGTCAAACTCTTGGAGGAGGATCATCCACCGAATGAGGCGGGGCTTGGCTTCAGGTTTCTTTAGGAGGAAACGAAGGGCATCATGGTCAGAAAACACAATCACTTTTGACCCAAGAAGATATGAATGGAATTTTTCCAAGGAAAACACAATAGAAAGGAGTTCTTTTTTTGTGGTTGTGTAGTTTACCTGGGCAGGGTCAAGGGTACGCGAGGCATACACAATGACATGAGGAGCCTTTTCAACCCGTTATGATAAAACTGCCCCAACTGCAAAGTTAGAGGCATCACACATAAGATCTAAGGGGAGATCCCATCTTGGTGGTTGTATTATGGGAGGTGATTTGAGACTCTTTTTTAGTTAATTTAATGTATCCTCACAATTTTTATCAAAAACAAATTCAGAATACTTTTGTAACAACCGAGATAAGGGAAGTCCGATCTTACTAAAGTCTTTAATGAATCGGCAGTAAAAACCAGCATGACCCAAGAAAGATCGCACCTCACGAACACATTTTGGAAATGGAAGGGATGAAATTAATTCAATTTTAGATTTATAAACCTGAATTACCTTATTTGAAATGATATGCCCAAGAACTATCCCCCGCTCAACCATGAAATGACATTTTTCATAATTTAAAACAAGATCTTTTTCAATGCAGCGGCGGAGGACAGAACCTAGGTTTTCCAAACAATCATCAAAAGAAGAACCATAAACTGTGAAATCATCCATAAAGACTTCCATACAACTCTCAAGGTACTCAGAAAAAATACTCAACATACATCGCTGAAAAGTACCAGGAGCATTACATAGACCGAATGGAATCCTTCTGTATGAAAATGTGCCAAATGGACAGGTAAATGTTGTCTTTTCTTGATCCTCAGGGGCTATATGGATTTGTAAATAACCCGAATAGCCATCAAGGAAACAATAATGGGACTTACCAGCCAATCGTTCTAACATTTGTTCAATGAAAGGTAAAGTAAAGTGGTCCTTTCGCGTGGCTTGATTCAGTCGACAATAGTCAATACAGACTTGCCAACTGTTTTGCACATGTGTTGGAACCAATTCATTCCTTTCATTTGACACAACTGTTATTCCTGTTTTTTTAGGCACAATTTGCACTGGGCTAACCCATTTACTATCAGATATAGGATAAATGATCCCCGCAACAAGTAATTTACTGACTTCTAATTTTACCACTTCAAGGAGAGTGGGATTCAACCGACATTGAGATTGTCTTACGGGTTTAGCCTCATCATCCAAAAGTATATGGTGCATACAAATAGATGGGATAATCCCGGGAATATAAGCCAATGTCCATACTATTGCCTTTTTACACTCTCTCAAAAGTTTGAGCAGTTTCAATTCCTGTTGTGTAGAGAGGTTATTGGCAATAATGACGGGCAATTGGTCAATACCCTCAAGATATGCATATTTTAAATTAGAAGGAAGTTGTTTAAGTTCAAACACCGGTTGTTTCTGGATTGAGGGAGGGGATTTAGGGGGAGTGAGGTCCATGAAACTATCTATCTTCTCATGTTTATTCTCAAAGGAAAGAGAATCTATTGAAATGAGATTTGCAGAATCATCGATAGTCATGGGTACCTTAGAATAAACACACTCATCAATTAAAGCAAAAAATTTACATTTTTTTGAACCCACACAACATTCAAAAGAAGAACCAAAACACAAATCATCCAAGGGTGAAGAAAACAAAAAAGAATCAGAGTTTGGGTTTTGGAGAGAATTGTGTGTGTGTGCATCGTTTGAGAGCACTTCCATCGAATAGACAGGAAGAGTGGAGTTCTCTTCAATGGGGTGTTTCATATCCTCAAGGATGTTAAAACTTACCTTTTCTCCACCAAAATCCATGGACAGTGTACCATTGTGAACGTTGATGATCGTCTTTGCTATTTTTAGGAATGGCCTCCCAAGTATGATAGGGGCATGTCCTTGGGTTCGGGTGTCTTCCATCTCAAGAATGTAAAAATCAGCAGGGAAGATGAGATTCTTCACTCTAACAAGGACATCCTCAATCACTCCTTTTGGATGTGTTGTACTCCGGTTGGCAAGTTGCACAACAATGCCTGTTGGTTGAAGCTCTCCAACCTGTAGAGAAGTATAAACCGAGTGAGGCATTACATTAATGGAAGCACCTAAATCTAGCATAGCATTAGAAAAGAAGGTCTCCCCTATGGTACAAGGTATGGTGAATGTGCCGGGATCCTTGCATTTGGTTGGAATTGCCAGTTGAATCAAGGCCAATACATTCCTTACCAGGTTGACTCTCTCATTCCCCTTCAGCCTTCGTCGATGGGTGCAAAGCTCTTTAAGAAATTTGGCATAACGGGGAATTTGCTTGACTGCATCCAACAATGGAATATTAACTTGAACTTTTTTAAATGTATCCATTATTTCATTGTCAATCTCATTATCAAAGTTTTTCTTAGATTTAGAGAGTCTTTGAGGGAAAGGAAGAGGAATGGATTGTTCATTTGAATCATCAATGACTATTCGATTACCATTTTTGTCTTGTTTTTCTTTACATAAAGTTTTTTAGGGTTGGGAAAGAGAGTTTTCATGAGGGGGCATACCTGCTGTGTAGAATCAGTAGAAGGAGAAACTTCTTTACCACTACGAAGTGTAACTGCACATACATTACCTTTGTCCTTTGGATTGGAAATGGGTTGTGATGGTAGTTTTCCAGAACCTTGCATCTTAAGCTCACCAATGGTGTTTCCCAATTGTCCCACTTGAGTTCGTAGGTCTTGAATTGCCTATTGTGTGGTCTGTTGGAACTGAAGGTTCTGGGTTGCCATTTGCTTCACTATGTCCTTGAGGCTTGGTTCAGACTTGGGAGGAGGAGTATTGTTTTGAGATGTTGAAGGATAAGAAGGTTGCATTCCTTTTCCTTGTTGATACCAATTCTGGTTGGGGTAGCTTGAGTTTCCTCCTTGTCAGTATTGTGGTTGTGCTTTCCACCCGGGGTTTGGATTTGGCCTGAATGGTTCTTGCTTGAAGGGAGGTGCTTGTTGGAATGGACACCCTGGGAACACAGCTGCATAGGACTCAGATGAATCTTGAAGTTGTGGGCACTGGTCAGAAAAATGAGTGTTATCAGAACAAATACCACAATGCAATGGAATAGAAGTAGAGTGTGAGTTACCTTGTTCTTGAGATAATTGCCTTAGAAGGGTATGCATCTCATCAATTTGAGTATCTACCTTTTAAACTAGGGCTGAATGACTTACCTCATGAACTCCTCGGGTTGGTGCAATATCTCGTGTACCAAATTGTTGTGAATTTTGAGCCATATTGGCTATTAAGTCACGAGCGACAGAGGGAGTTTTGTCAACTAGGGAACCACCAGCCGAAACATCAATCATTCCACGATCCATGGGGATAAGTCCCTCATAGAAGTATTGGATTAATAGTTGTTCACTAATCTGGTGGTGGGGGCAGCTTGAGCAAAGTCTCTTGAATCTCTCCCAGTATTCATGAAGGGTCTCTCCTTGTGATTGCCTAATTCCTCATATTTCTTTCCTAATTGATGCAGTTTGGGAGGCAGGGAAGAACTTCTCTAGAAAATGTCTTTTTAGGTCATTCCAGCCCCCAATTGTGGAAGGAAAATAGTATATCCAATCTTTGGCTACACCATCAAGGGAGAAAGGGAAGGCCCTAAACTTAATGAGGTCCTCAGACACATTTTGGGGTTTCATGGTAGAGCACACTATGTGAAAATACTTTAGATGTTTGTGAGGGTCCTCACTGGGAAGACCATGTAATTTTGGAAGAAGGTGGATGAGACCTGATCTAAGCTCAAAGTTGGATACTTCCTCGGGATATTGGATGTACGCAGGTTGGTACTCCACATCAGGGGTAGTAAGTTCTTTTAAAGTTCGATTATTTGCAGCCATGTTTTCTTAGGTTTGATTGGGTTCAATTTTGGGTTGGTTTAGAAACAATTGAGGTTTCACAAGGGGTTATTCAATGTTACTTGATTGACCTTATCTAGATTCCTTTATTTGTGTGTGAAGTGACTTTTCAATTTTAGGATCAAATTCAAGTAGTGTTCCTTTACCAGATCTTGTCATGCAACAATGATGTCCGGTTTGATTGATTGATTGTTTGTTGTGTTTTTTTTTATTTAATATGGATAAAAGAAAAACTTAAGAAGGGTTAAAGAAGAATATAATATTATACTATATAATTAGATAGGTAGATGGAGAAGAAGATAGAGAGAGAGAGAGAGATAAAGAACACACCAAAAACAACCAAAAATAAAGACAAAGCCTAAAAAAAACAATCAAATGGGGGTGGGGTATTTAAAGGAGTACTAATTAAGAAGTAAGATAAATAAATAAAATGAAATAAAGAAAAAAAATGATCTTGGCTCCCCAGAAACGACACCAAAATTTGATCGCGTTATCGAGCGCGTCAAATTAGATGTTTATTTTTAACTAGAATTTTTGCAGTATAGCAGCAACCCTAGGTCGTCTCTCGACGGAGCCTTAGATCATTAATTTAAAAAGAGGGTTCTGATTATGAAAGTAGAAGGTGAATTAGGTTTTTTGAAACTTGGGTGTTTTATTATTAATGATGAAAATAGAAAATGAAAGCGATAAAACAAAATAGAAATGAACAAGATTGATTAACCGTGATCAACCCGGGGAAGTCTTGTGATGTTCATCCTTCATCGCTTCAAGGGATGGGGTTATGATATTTTAATCCCTGGTTTTTAACACCTATAACTAGAATGTTACTGAGTTTATACTAGGATACCTCCTAGGGTTCAGTCAAAAACACACAATGATTCACCAGACACCGCCGATGATTGGGTGAATTGTGTTTGACTTCATAACCAAAACTCACCAAGGTAACACACGAAAAACTCAATGCGCTGTCCAGATTTGTATGTTATTTCTTTGTGATATCATGACATAAATGTACATATCCTTGACAGTGCTTGTGTGAGTTCAATTGACCAATATAAACCACACAAACACCGCAGTTGAAAGGGGGAAAGGAGGTGGTGAACGGTGTATGAAACATCACATGAATGGGTACCCCCAAACATGATCATATGAGTTGAGAATGAAATACCAGTACATAAATAAATAAAATAAGAATAGAGGATTATGAAAAACAACACAACAATCTGGAATTTAAAAGATCATTCAAATATTACAAACATGAAGCTCGGGATGTACATCACGTTCCTCCCCGGGTGATCACAAGGGGTTTAGAAACCCATGGGAGGGGAAGAAGGAGAAGATGTTGAAGTAGCACCTCCCATAGCCTCCATAACCTCTAGGGATGTTGAGAAGACTCCTTGGGGACTCCAAAATGGCAGTACCTTGCCTCTTGGCCGAACTTGAAAATGGGGAGCCCAAGGTACCATTTTATAGGAAAATTGGATGGTGGTTTTAAGCACACAGATTTCTTCAATCCATTTGTACCACGCGTTTCGGCCTTCATACAGTCTTATCTCTCTTTGGGGAAAATAGAAAAGTTGTATCCCTACGTCTTTACTATATCCACCGAAAGTTTGGAACCATTTGGACAACCACATCTCAAGATATTGATAAAATATAGAACATCGTATTTGATTTGGTCCAATTTTGGTGGCTTGGACAGATCAGTTCGTATGGGCCCCATAGAAGCCTAATCAGCATTGGGTTCCTTAATAGGAAATGTAACCTATTAAATTTTGGACATTAACACAAAATTTAATCCCATTTGGATAAACGTATTTCGTGTACTATGAAAAATAGTGGACCGATGTCCATGAATCCATGCAATTTTGGCCCATTTTTCTTCCACTTCATCAAAGGCCCTCCAAATCACCTCCACCTACATTGAAACAATAAAAACAAGTAACATTGACCATTATAATATTGATTAAAATTAATTGATTTATTCAAACATGAAGTGAAATTTATTAATATATTTGTAATATTCATTACAAAACTAGTTTAAAACTGCGGTGTAAGGGTGAAATAAAACAGTGAATCGTGGTACGATCACAGTGGATTGCAGATTTGAGACTTTGAGATGGTTGTGCTTCCAATTTGGGCAGATGTGTCAGAAATGGTCATATTACTAGATTAAAAAAGTCATGATTGTCATGTTACAATGGAAAGAATCCTGAAAATTGGATTAATAGGTTTATTGAATTATATGATTTGGGATGTGATAATAGATATATCATATTTTTTTTGAGACATTTTTGTGATGAAAACTGACTATGATGCACTAAGAAGACTTTAAGAAGATGCTGTTTTAATTTTATGTAAATTAAAAAAATCTTCCCACCAACTTTCTTTGACTTAATAGAACATTTGATATTACATTTTCCACATGAAGAAAAATATGGAGGTTCGGTACAGTTCTGATGGATGTACCCATTCGATAGATACATGCAGAAATTGAAGAAAAAGTATGTAACAAAACATCGGTTGAAGGCTAAATTATAGAAGATTATTTGCAGGAGGAAATTTCTTTTTTATTCTCTCATTATTTTTAAACCTGAATATCCCTAAAAAAACAACCACATGGAATGTAATGAATTAAATGTTTAATATGAAATGATTAATCAATTATTAGTTTTTAATTATCCCAAACTTGGCTTCGGTGGAGTTCATGAACGTCGGATTTCAGATGATGAACATCATAGAGCTCATACATATGTTCTGCTCAACTGTGAAGAAATGAAACCATTTGTAATGTGAATAGTCCTATAACTTATTCTATAATGTTTATTATAATAAATTAATATTATTTTATTTGTAGTTTATATGATAATGATATTAAGAAATAGCTTCCACAAATTACAGTAGCTACTCTTGAAGAATGTCGACAAAATATTTTTTCCTACTGGTTTCAAAAAATGGTAACATTAATTATTTATGGTTTAACATATAAAATTAATTTATTACTTGTTATATTGATAATTGTTTTATAAACTTTTAGGTATCTCAACATACTGATAAAATTGATAAACGATTGTGGGTATTGAGTAACCCACCATCCAAAATGGTTAAATCTTATAATGAATATGTGGTGAATGGTTGTCAATTTCACACACATGCATATTGGGAATAAAAAACAATAAATATTGGTGTTTTCTTAAGAGGATCTCATCATACATAAACCGAAGTTGACTTTTATAGAATAATGGAAGAAATTATTAAACTGTATTATCTAGGAAAAAATTACATAATGATGTTTAAATGTTATTGGTTGAATACTGAGAGAGGCTTGCATGTTTATCCAAGCCATGGAATCATTAATATTAAATATAAAAGTCTTCTTGTGTAAGGACCCAGAAATTTCTAGGAAATTTTTTTCTTAAATACTTTGGAATTTTATGAGTACGCAGTTTCTGACGGTGCCTGATTCCGAGGCCCAGTGTGCTCGGAATCAATTTCTAAAGTTTTGTTCAGGTACATTCAGTAAATGTACGTGCGAGTTTTTCTATCTTTTGAACCGGTGCTCGGAATCGAAATCTGAGGGCACCAATGAACTCACAGCGCCGATTTCCGCTTAAGGGGACCTTTACCGCAGTTGCGTTTTGTTGTATATGGTAGTTAAAATTTGGGGATTCATTAAGAATTAAATAAAATTATTGTGTTACAATTTTATTTTAAGTGGAAGTTATTTCCTTCAAAAGGAAGTTGGAGGTGGGGCCCACACCCCACCTAACTTTCCATGGGAGAATATAACTAAGGGTGGTGGGGCCCACACGAGCCCCTAACTTATCACCTCCCCTCAACTCCCTTGAAACCCCCCCATTTAACTCCCCTTATATTTATTATGAAAACTCCCCATTTTATTGTGATCTCTTCACCTCCCTCTCTCCCTATTAAATTTTTCCAACACATTTCAATTAATTAAATGAACTCTTCAATTAATTAATTAAAGAGTTTGATTTTTGAATTGCATGTGTGAATAAAATAATATCCTTAGATATTATTTTTTGGGCACTAGTTGTGTTGGGAGGACCTTGGGAAGCTCTGGAGAATTAGAGAGAACGTCGTTCTTCAACGAAGAACAACTCTGACGAAGAACGTGAAAGATTTATCCATCGACACTTCCCTTCAGACACACCCCGACGTCAATAGAATCGAAGTCCGTATTCTGCGACGCCCGACATCCGCGACGCTTGTCTTCCGCGACTCGTTGACGTGATGCGCTCTTGAAACCGAGGTAGGGGGTTTGTATAATTTAAATTGAATAAATTATACCTTCTTACCTGTTGAATGCTAGCGATCATCTTGGCCTCTTGATATCGCCAAACATGGAGGGCACGGGCCGAACAAATACGGCCCGATGACCCTCTATTGATCCACCTTTAAATTGGTGACAGAAGCGGTGTTGGGAGAGGCGACGGTAACCAGAATCGAGTGAAGGCGGCGACCGCGCGCCGACCGCGTGCGGAAGAACCGCGACCCGCAACTGCGGGCTGCTCAGCAGAAGGACCAGCCGGCCATAGCCCGCCGGGCTGGTGGAACCGCGGCGCCCCACGGTGCTATGCTGCGGAGAACCACGACCCACACAGGGCGGGCCGCTTCGGCGGAAGAACCGACCGGCCCGTCGGCCGACTGGGCGGAAGGAGTCGCGACGCTCATAGGCGTCGCGGCAGAGGGATCGCAGCATGCAGCCGCGGGCCGCTCGCGCCATGAATACTAGCCGGCTTCGGCCTACCGGATAGGAGGGAGGCGCCGCTTGGCGCCGTCGGTTCGGGAGACCAGCCCCCCCCCCCCCCCCCCCCCCCGCAGTGCTCGGCCACCCAAGCCGAGCCGCACCGCGCCCCCTCGGGCCGGGACGCACCCCACCAGTCCGGGCCGCGTGCTTTACTGGACCGGTCCGTCCCTTTGTCGGGTTGGACCCGCCGAACCAGGTTGGGCCGACCCGCCAGTCCACTGGGCTTGACGGGCCGGGCCCGTTTCACTTAAATGTGAATAACTTCACAACCGTGCGTTCGATCGACGCGCCGTATACAACACTGGGACCCTCGTGATGAAGCGGTCCTTTTGCGATACTCTATGTGAGTTTTGGACGACTTTGAAAAAATGGTCGGGTTGGTTCAATCCCGTAACCAACCGGGCCCTTGGAGTGGAAACACTTATAATTTAAGGACCAGACGTCCGATTGACGTGCCGTCAACTATGTTGGATTCCTTTTGATGATATGGTTATTTTGGAATACTCTATTTGAGGTTTGGACGTAGATGGATTACGGTCGGGTTGGTTTGAGCCTAAAAACCAACCGGGCCCCTGGAACAGAAATGCCAATAACTCTTAGACCGGGCGTCCGATTGACGCACCGTCTGTCATGTTGGGTGTCTTTTGATGAGACGGAACTTCGGAATACATCAAATCAAGAATTCGTGATAGTTTATGTATTGACCCCTTGGATTGGGGAGCGGACCCTCCCAGAATCGAGCGTGCTGTGTGCGGGAACCCTAGAGATGGCTGCGAGTACGACGATACTGTACCAGGATCCTCCGTGGGTTCGACAGCGATGAATTTTGTACCGGGATCCTCCGTGGGTTCGACAGTAGTGACGATTTCTGTACCAGGATCCTATGTGGGTTCGACAGCGCAGATATTGTTTCGGGATCCTACGTGGGTTCAATAGTGACGACTTCTGTACCGGGATCCTACGTGGGTTCGACAGCGACAACTTCTGTACCAGGATCCTCCATGGGTTCGACAGTAGTGACTTCTATACTGGGATCCTACTTGGGTTCGAAAGTGATGACTTCTGTACCAGGATACTACGTGGGTTCGACAGTGTTGATACTGTTCCAGGATCCTACGTGGGTTTGACAGAGGAGATGATTCAGAGGCTACATCTAATCATCTCTACACCTCTTCATGTGTTGTTTACCTTTGTGAGCTAAGTCTTGAATTTCAATCATAATCATAGATGTGATTGAATTCTTTTCTGTGTGGACTGAGTTGTGCTTGGCCTCGATAGTTTGGAGCCGATCTGAGATTGATAACTTAGGTATATGTATGGGCATATACCTAAGTAGGGTTGGTTGATACTTCGTGATTGTATCTTTCCTTTGTGGTTTATCCTTCGTGGATTCTGGAAGACCTTCGGGGGTCTCGGGGTCCCTACTGAGTATTGTTATACTCACCCCTGCACGGGATATGCCCGCACTACGTTGTGTTGGATACATACGATAGACAACACTGATCGTGGTAGAGGCTTATGGAGCTGGACGGTACCCGGAGGTGGACCACTCGATGGGATGTATACGGAGCGGACGGATGGACCCGAGGTGCTGAGGAGACCATCTATACCCACCCTTCAGGTGGGATTCTCGGAGGAGGACTCAGTGGTTTCTGCTTTACTTTACTGTTGTTGTACTAGTCTTTCAGTTGTACTGTACTCACTGTTGGGCTTGTATTTCCGGACCCTTTCTTTTCAGCACTTACTTTTGTATACAATTTCACTTGTGCTTACTTCAGTTGCATACTATGTTGTGTTTTTTTACTTCTATAAAGGCAATGCCTTCCCAATATAGGGATTTATGCCTTTGGTGCTAGTTTCCATCCCCTGGCCTATGGAAGGTGGGATTGGGGTCGTCACGGAACGGGCCCTGAGGACGGGCCGTGACAAATTGGTATCAGAGGAGTCGGTTCTACCGCAGAACTTGGACTCTGATTCTTTTAACAAAAATAGTGTTAAGTGTTTGGGTGTGGTTATCAGTTTAGGGAAACCAATGTTGGTTTGGCGGCCGACGTATCCATACACTAGGACTCTGACATCTGATTTCCGACTCAGTGCACGAAAACACTGATTGCATGTCTGTTTTCCTTTGAAAAGTTTTCTTTGTGAATACTTTGTGTTAGCTCACCAGGTATACTATTTTAACCATGTAACACCTGTTTATTTCAGGATGGCCCCACAAAGGCAGCCATCTAGGGTTTCTAGTTTCGTACGAGATGGTAGCCCACCGAACGACGAGGCTTCGGTGTAGGGCCCAATCACAGCGGAGGTACCAGCGGTACCACTACCCGTTGGGCCACCGATACCACCATCTCCAACAACAGAGAGTGCATGTCGTCTGAGTGCATTGCACGAGTTCTAGAACCAGAGACCGCCTAGGTTCCAGGGAGAGATGGACCCACAGGCAGCTGAGGATTGGCTGGAGGCTATCATGAGAGTCTTCAGATTGGTAAGGACACCAGCCGACCTCATGGTGATCCTTATCGCGATTCTTCTGCAGGCAGCAACAAGCAGATGGTGGAGCCTGATGCTCCAGGTGCATGATGAGGCATCACTACTCTGGACAGACTTCAAGATCCTGTTCCGGGCAGAGTTTGTACCAGCCACCCTTCATGCGGTGCGGATTCAGGAGTTACTTCATCTACAGCAGGGAATCATGACAGTAGCTCAGTACTCAGCGAGGTTCAACGACCTCTCGTGATACTCCACAGATATGATACGAGACCAATTCTCCAAGGCCCTAACCTTTTATCAGAGACTAAGGCATTAGATCAAGGCTTCGATGATCTCCCTCAACATCCCGACACAGACGGGGGTATTAGAGAGAGCCCTCTTAGTGGAGAGTTTCCTTGTTGAGAAGTCTCTAGCAGCGAGATCCACCACTAGTCAACACGCACCAGAGTCTTCTGTAGCTGGCAGTAGACAGATGATGCAGGGGTCCAAGTGGACCAAAACCACAGGCGGTCGACTTCACGACTCAGGTTCAGTTGTGCGGGGCACATGAGACAGAGCTATCCATACGAGGAGCAGGCAGTGATATGCATGCGGCGGACAGGGTCACATGGCTCGAGACTGCCTGACCCGCCCTGCAGATGAGTAGCAGGCAGTAGAGGGACCTCCCAGGAAGAGGGAGAGGTTTGACCGTGGTGGTTCTCTAGGATCAGGCGGACGTGGCAGAGGAGCTGACTGAGCAGTAGGTGGTGGACGACGTTTCGAGGCCCTACCACCACCACCACCAGGAGGTCCACCCCGACCACAGGGAACAAGTGGATAAGGGAGAGCTCATCTTCATGTAGTTTAGGCCTATGACCATAGTGCTCCGGGAGCAGATGTACAGGAGTGGGACTAGTTCCAGGCATAGAGTCCTTTGTTCATAAAGCTTCTAGCTTCATTGATGTCGTTGTTTGTGGTTTATTTGTGTCTATGTACTTTGAGATGCGGTAATAAAAGACACTTTTCCTTGTGAAGTTTCCTTTAATTTTTTTTGTGGTTAATACTAAGAGGTTCCAGTTAAAACCATTGACTTGACCCTCACATTCGAGATTCCTACTGGAGGAGACCCAGTGACCACACACTGCTACCGACAGTGTGACTCGACCCTTGGAGGTGAGAGCAATGGTTGGATATCTTGGTAGTAGCGTCGAGGCCTTACGACATCATCCATGGCCTGAAATAGTACCGTTCATATTATGATTGAATGTATTAGGCAAATAACGTGGTTCATCTAGGGGATGAGACCGAATTTCTCTTTTCAGAAAATGAGAAATCTTAACAGCTCTTGCAGGACGTAAGTGAAAAAGGGTGTAGTCGAGTTCTTTACAAATGGCTAGTCACGCCCATAGTTCATTGAGTGAACGGTTTACGGTTTACTCTAAAATCAAAAGTTTCAGGTGTGTCTTCTCGTAGAAGGACCTGGACCTGAGACGGTGGCGTTGGCTTGAGTCCCTCTAGGACTATGATTTTGAGATAGTCCATACTCCTGGGAAGGGGAATGTTATAGCAGATGCTCTCAGTAGGAGATCAGGCATTCAACTGCTAGGAGAGGCGATGGAGCATCTGGCCACGTTGTAGATATCATTTTTGGATAGGGAAAGAGCAGCCTTTCTACAGTCCCTCACAGTCACTCCTTCACTACTTCAGCGAGTCAGGGAGGCACTATATGGACGACCTTGCAGATCACCTTTGTGCTGGACTGACCCAGGGGAGTCAGCACTTATAGGACAAGAGATGGTGCGAGCTACGACGAAGAAGGTGTAGATCATCCAGGAGTGGATGAAGACTGCACAAAGCAGAAAGAAGTCCTATGCTGATAAGAGACAGAGACCACTGGAGTTTGAGGATGGTGACCACGTCTTTTTATGGGTCTCACCACGATGGGGTCTATGGAGATTTGGATGGGGTGGAAAGTTATCTCCACGATTCATTGGACCTTTCCAGGTCCTCAGCAGATTAGGCGAGGTGGCTTACCACCTGGCCCTTCCACCTCAGTTGCACCGGGTGCATGACGTCTTCCACGTATCTCAGCTGAGGAGATATGTGCATGAACTGACCCACATCATCGACCACGGGGAGCTGGACATCGATGACAGGGCGACATTCACGGAGGTCCCAGTGGAGATCGAGGATCGATAGGAGTGGGTCCTACATGGATGTTCGATTCCTCTGGTGGGCATTCACTGGCAGCACGGGAACCTCCAGGAGAGCACTTGGGAGCGGGAGGCTCAGATGCGTATACAGTACCCCAATTTGTTTCCCTAGTGTGTGTTGTAGCTTTATGGGGACGTAAAGCCCTGAGGTGGGAGTAATTTAAAGACCCGAAAATTTCAACAAATTTTTTTTCTTAAATACTTTGTAATTTTACGAGTACACAGTTTCTGACGGCGCCTGATTCTGAGGCCCGGTGTGCTCATAATCAATTTCTAAAGTTTTGTTCGGGTACGTTCAGTAAACGTACGTACGGGTTTTTCTATCTTTTGAACCGGTGCTTGGAATCGAAATCCGAGGGCACCGATGAACTCGCAGCGCCGATTTTCGATTAAGGGGACCTTTACTGCAGTTGTGTTTTGTCGTATGTGTTAGTTAAAATTTGGAAATTGATTAAGAATTAAATAAAATTGCTATGTTACAATTTTATTTTAAGTGGAAGTTATTTCCTTCAAAAGGAAGTTGGAGGTGGGGCCCACACCCCACCTAACTTCCCAAGGGAGAATATAACTAAGGGTGGTGGGGCCCACATGAGCCCCTAACTTATCACCTCCACTCAACTCCCTTGAAACCCCCCATTTAACTCCCCTTATATTTATTATGACAACTCCCCATTTTATTGTGATCTCTTCACCTCCCTCTCTCCCTATTAAATTTTTCCAACACATTTCAATTAATTAAATGAACTCTTCAATTAATTAATTAAAGAGTTTGATTTTTGAATTGCATGTGTGAATAAAATAATAGCCTTAGCTATTATTTTGTGGGCACTAGTTGTGTTGGGAGGACCTTGGGAAGCTCTGGAGAATTAGAGAGAACACCGTTCTTCAACGAAGAACAAATCCGACAAAGAACGCGAAGGATTTCTCCATCGACACTTCCCTTCGGACGCACCCCGGCATCAACGGAATCGACGTTCGTATTCCATGACGCCCGACCTCCACGACACTTGTCTTCCGTAACTCATTGATGTGATCCGCTCTTGAAACCGAGGTAGGGGGTTTGTATAATTTAAATTGAATAAATTATACCTTCATACCTGATGAATGCTAGCGATCGTCTTGGCCTCTTGATATCGCCTAACGCGGAGGGCGCGAGCCGAACGAACACTGACCGACGACCCTCCGTTTATCCACGTTTAATTTGGTGATGGAAGCGGTGTCGGGAGAGGCGACGGTAATCGGAATCGAGCGAAGGTGGCGGCCGCGTGCGGAAGAACCGTGGCCCACAACCGCAGGCCGCTTGGCCAGAGAAGGACCAACCGGCCATATCTGGCCAGGCTGGTGGAACCGTGACACCCCACGACACCGCGCTATGGAGAACTGCGACCCGCATAGGGCGGGCCGCTCCGGCGAAAGAACAGCCCGGCTCGTCGGCCGGCCGGGCGGAAGGAGCCGCAACGATCATAGGCGCCGCGACAGAGGGATCGCGGCCTGCAGCTGTGGGCTACTCACGCCAGGAAGACCGGCCGACTTCTGCCGGACGGATAGGAGGGTGGCGCCGCCGGTTCGGGAGACCCCCCCCCCCCCATAGCGCTCAGCCACCTGGGCCAAGTGGGCTGAGCTGCGGCCAGCAGGGTTGGGCGGCGCAGCGTCGGGCCGGGCCGCGCCCCCTCGGGCCAGGCCGCGCCCCACCGGGCTGGGTTGCGCGCTTTACCGGGCCGGTCCAACCCTCTGTCGGGTCGGACCCGCCAAACCAGGTCGGGCCGACCCGCCAGCCCACTGGGCTTGACGGGCCGGGCCCGTTTCACTTAAATGTGAATAACTTCATGACCGTGCGTCCGATCAACACGCCGTCTGCAGCACTGGGACCCTCGCGACAAAGCAGTCCTTTTAAAATACTCTATGTGAGTTTTGGATGACTTTGAAAAAATGGCAGGGTTGGTTCGATCCCGTAACCAACCGGGCCCTCAGAGCGGAAACACTTATAACTTAAGGACCGGACGTATGATTGACGTGACTTCAACTACGTTGGATTCCTTTTGATGAGACAGTTCTTTTGGCATACTCTACTTGAGGTTCAGACGTAGATGAAGTATGGTTGGTTTGGTTTGATCCTAAAAACCAACCGGGTCCCTGGAACAGAAATTCCAATAACTCTTAGACCGGGCATCTGATTGACACGCCGTCTGTCGCGTTGGGTTTCTTTTGACGAGACGGAACTTTGGGATACATCAACTACTGACTTCATGATAGTTGATATATCGACCCCTTGGCTCGAGGAGTGGACCCTCTCAGAATCGAGCGTGCTGTGTGCGGGAACCCTAGAGATGGCTGCGACTATGATGATACTGTACCAGGATCCTCCATGGGTTCGACAGCAGTGATGACTTCTGTACCAGGATCCCACATAGGTTCGACAATGCTGATATTTTTCTGGGATCCTACATGGGTTCGACAGTGATGACTTCTGTACCGGGATCCTATGTGGGTTCGACATCGAGAACTTCTGTACCAGGATCCTCCGTGGGTTCGACAATAGTGACTTCTGTACCGGGATCCTACATGGATTCGATAGTGATGACTTATGTACCAGGATCATACGTGGGTTCGACAGTGCTGATACTGTTCCAGGATCCTACGTGGGTTCGAAAAAGGAGATGATTCAGAGGCTACATCTAATCATCTCTACACCTCTTCATGTGTTGTTTACCTATGTGAGTTGAGTCTTGAGTTTCATTCATAATCATCGACGTGATTGAATTCTTTCCTGTGTGGACTGAGTTGTGCTTGGGCTCGAGAGTTTGGAGCTGAACTAAGATTGATAACTTAGGTATATGTATGGGCATATACCTAAGTAGGGTTGGTTGATACTTCGTGATTGTATCTTTCCTTTGTGGTTTATCCTTCGTGGATTCTGGGAGACCTTCAGGGGTCTCGGGGTCCCTACTGAGTATTGTTATACTCACCCCTACACGAGCTATGCCCACACTACGTTGTGTTGGATGCAGACGACGGAAAACACTGATCATGGAAGAGACTTGTGGAGCTAGACAGTACCCGGAGGTGGACCACTCGGCGGGACGTACACGGAGCGGACGGACGGACCAGAGGTGATGAGGAGACCATTTGTACCCACCCTTCAGGTGGGATTCCCGGAGGATGACTCAGTGGTTGCTGCTTTACTTTACTGCTATTGTACTAGTCTTTGAGTTGTACTGTACTCACTGTTGGGATTGTATTTCCATCCCCTTTCTTTTCAGCACTTACTTTTGTATACAGTTTTACTTCTTCTTACTTCAGTTGCGTACTCTGTTGTGTTTTTTTACTTCTATAAAGGAAATGCCTTCCTAGTATAGGGATTTACACCTTTGGTGCTACTCGCCATCCCCTGGCCTATGGAAGGTGGGCTGGTGTAGTCACGGCACGGGCCCCGAGGACGGGTCGTGACATCTTGCTGTAAATGAACCATTTTTAATGGAACATCAGGCACATCAAATTTATTATGAAAATTACTGTTCTACTTTAAGAGAGTTGGGTGATTGGTGGAACATAATAAAAATGAAATCTCAAGAAAATCAGTTTACTCAAAGTTAATGTCATTCCATCGAAGTGCAATGAATTGGAATTTTTCAAGAGACTACTCCAAATCTATATTTTTTTACAAAGAGACATGAATATCGATGATAAAACCCCACAATTAAGGGTCGATGGTGATGATGTTTTTAATGATGTTACAAATTAATTTGAAATGATAAGAGATGATGAAACTGAAACGCATATGGAAATTGATGATGCTGAGTAGGAATATGAAGACATTGACACCATCCGATATAGATACGAGGATGAAAATAAAGATTGGAAAAGTTAAATGTTGATTATAATCATATATAATATATATCTATATATAATAGTTGTTTTCAACTATTTTCTAACAATAGTCATTTCGTGTTTCAAATGGAATATGATTTGTTTCTTCGGTTTCGGGAGGCTGATCTACCTAATGATGAGTAGTATGTTGGATCATCTGACCCTTAGGCTACAGGCTGTTTAGGGAGGACTCAGAGGGGGCGTGGTCTTGCATGATTGATGATTCATGATCCTATCCTCAAGCGACGTCCACATCTTGTCTTCAATCCAGGCATGTAGAGGTATGTTTAACTATGTATTTTAGTTAGTTTTCATTAATTATCATTAATTTATTTATATAATAATTGTTTTATTATTTGTTCTTTTTTATAAGAGCTTTACACATATAGCTATTGGATAAGGGAATTCTATATTGAAAAATTATTTTTCTGAGGCATGGGTTACATGGGACCAGATTCCCATAGATATTCGGCACTGCATGTTCGATAATTGGATAATATGTAAATAAATAAAATATATTTTTAAATTTATTTAATTAATAACTTGATCTTATTAATTATTTGTAGGGTTTATGGTATCCCATTGATGAGAGAATGCATGACTCTATCTGGTAGACATGGTAGGGTTTTATGTATGATCATTGTTGTCAATTTTTTCATAATTTGAGGAGGATTGTAATGAAGAAAGCAAGAGCCACAGAGTTTGATCAGTCATACTGTGCCCACCATCCTGATTACATTTCATCTCAGGTTTGGGATGAATTATGTTTACATTGGATGAGTGTTCATTTTTAGGGAAGATCGTCAGCAGGTCAACAAAACTAAGGGAGATAGGTGGTGACACATCAGGCTGGTAGTCATACATTCAGCACACATAAGGAACATATGCTAAGTACCTTTTTTTAATTAATTTATATAACATTAAATGTAAACTGTTTATTTTATATTCATATAGGTATCCGAACGACCTGATATTATAGAGTTTGATGTTTATAGGAGGATGTACAATGATCCTGTCACTGAAGATATTATAGGTGATCGCCAGCGTCAGATTATGATCAATATAATTTCATTTTTAGTTTTAAAATTATCTGAAAATAATATTTTAACTATTTTAATTTTAAATTGCAATAGATGGAGTCATATGAGGCCGTGATGTCTCATACATAGACTAAGAGTCAGGCTGAGACCAATGATCAGACTAGTGCAGCTAGATTTGATGAGGCATCATGGATGCATGCGACCTTGTATGCCTTTGAGAAAGTCTAAGTTATTGGCATCGACCCTCGATTGAGGCCTGAGAGTTATTATGGTACCACTGTGATGTCAGTGTCCATCTTGAGAGGAGCTCATAGAGAGTCATCATAATTTGCTGCATAGTATCAGGAGCATCTGTGAGCTCAGGGTGAGCTTATAGAAAGTATGTGTAGGGAACAAGAAGAGCTCCGACGATAGCATTAGTAGTACCAGGAAGAGCTTTGACGACAACAATAGCAGCAGAAGGAGATCCATCGATGGCAGTAGTAGCAACACGAGCAGATGATGGAGTACATGCGACATCTGACTCATGGTTTAGGGATGAATTTCCCTCCACCATCTCCTCCAGCTCCTCCAGAAGACCCTCTCCCTCAGTATTGTATTTATTTTTTATGATAAAACATTTAAATGTATTTTTTTAATATCAACTATTTACATTTCTATATAGTGTGTTTTTATATTGTTTCGAATATTGAATTTTTTATTATTTTATTACTTTTTATTTTATTTTATTATTTATTATTATTTATTATTTATTATTTTATTATTATTATTATTATTTGTATTTTTGTGATTATTGAGGTTTTTTATTATTTTATAATTTTTTTTATTTTACTAATATTAATATTAATATTTCATTAATATTAATATTAATATTAATATTAATATTATTAATATTAATAATAATAATATTATTATATTAATATTAATAATAAAATTATTATTTTATACTTTATTATTTTACTAATATTAATATTATTATTTCATTAATAATAATATTAATTTATTATTATTATTATATTAATATTATTTATATTAATAATAATAATAATAATAATAATAATTTTATTAATATTAATAATAATAATTTTATTAACATTAATATTTTTTAAAATTATTTATTATTATTATTATTTTATTCAAAATTTTAAGCTATTTGTGACGGGCCGTCGCAATAGGGTTTTTAAAAAAACTCAGGAATACTATTTGCGACGGGCCAGCTTCCCATCGCAAATAATATTTATGATGGTCCGTCGTAATATTTTTTTTTAAAAACCTTAGGGAATCTATTTGCGACGCCCTTTTCTGCAATGAGGCATTTATGACGGGGTCCCATCACAAATGTGTCGTTGCAAATAAACCAATTTTGAGTAATGGTTGTCCTTTTTACTAAAATTAATGTCAATTTTAAATAAAAAGGCACACTTGGAGTCATACCGATCACACTATGTGTTAGATTTAGGTGAGTTTGATTCTTACAAAATAATAAATGAATTATAGATCATTTTACTATAGTATCAAAACAAACCGAATGTATTTTATCAGTTTTGAGTAGGTCACTTTTCATTTTTACTAAAATTAATGTCAATTTTAAATAAAAATACACACTTAGAGTCATACCGGTCACACCGTGTGTCAAGTTGAGGTGAGTGTGATTTCTACATGTCAAAAATGTATTATGGATAATTTTCCTAAAGTATCAAAATAATCTGAATGCATTTGCTCAGTTTTGAGTATGTTGCTTTTCCTTTTTACTAAAATTAATGTCATATTTAAATAAAAAGTCACACTTGAAGCCATACCGGTCACAATATGTGTTTAATTGAGGTGAAGTTGAATCTTACATGTCAAAAATGACTTATGGATCGTTTTATAAAGTATCAAAATAATTCAAATGTGTTTTCTCGGTTTCGAGTATGTCACTTGTCCTTTTTACTAAAATTAATGTCAATTTTAAATAAAAAGACACCCTTGGATTCATACTAGTCACACAATACATCAAATTGAGGTGTGAATGATTCCTATATGCCAAAAATTAATTATGAATTGTTTTTATAAAGTATCAAAATAATAGGAATGTGTTTTCTTGGTATTGAGTATGTCACTTTTCCTTTTTACTAAAATTAATGTCAATTTTAAATAAAAAGACACACTTGGATTCATATCGGTTACATTGTGTGTATAATTGAGGTGAGGTTGATTCCTACTTGTCACAAATGACATATGGATCATTTTTCTAAAGTATAAAAACAATATGAATTCATTTTTATATTTTTTGAGTATGTAACTTATCCTTTTTACAAAAAATTAATGTCAAATTTAAATAAAAAGACACATGTGAATTCATACTGGTCACATCATGTATTAGATTAAGGTATGGTTTATTCTTAAATGTTGAAAATGACTTATGGAATGTTTTCCTAAATTATAAAAACAATCTTAATTCATTTTCTCGGTTTTGTGTATGTCACTTGTGTTTTCTACTAAAATGTCATTTCAAACTAGAAATACACAGTTTGAGTCATATCGGTCACATAATGTGTCATTTTAACATGAGACCGATTCCTACACATCAAAAAAGACTTATGAATTGTTTTACTAAATTATCAAGACAATCATAGTGCGTTTTCTTTATTTTTAGTGAGTAACACACTTTTTGAACAAAAATATCAATTTTAAACTGATAATGGATGCTTTGAGTTATACTAAGAACATAATGTATCATATTAAGGTGATAATGATTCCTATATGTCAAAAATGACTTATATATTGTTTTCCTAAAGTATCAAAACAATATAAATGCGTTTGATTAGTTTTGAGTATGTCACATATCTTTTTTTTCTAAAATTAATGCCAAATTTAAATAAAAAGACACACTTGGAGTCATACCAGGCACACCATGTATTATATTTAGGTGTGGATAATTACTACACATAAAAAATGACTTATGGATCATTTTACTAAAGTATCAAAATAATATGAATGCTTTTTCTTGGTTTTGAGTATGTAAGTTGTTCTTTTTACTAAAACTAATGCCAATTTTAAATAAAAAGGCACACTTGGAGTCATACCGATCACACCATGTGTCATATTTAGGTGAGTGTGATTGCTAAAATTCAAAAATGACTTATGTATCATTGTACTAAAATAATAAAAAAATCTGAATATGTTTTCCTAGTTTTGAGTATGCCACTTTTGTTTTTTACTAAAATTAATGTCAATTTTAAATAAAAAGACACACTTGGATTCATACCGGTCACATCATGTGACCAATTGAGGTACAAATTATCCCTACTTGTCATAAATGAATTTTGGATCATTTTCCTAAATTATCAAAGTAATATGAATGTTTTTTATCAGTTTTGAGTATGTGATGTTTGTTTTGAACTAAAATGTAAATTATAAACTAAAAACATACAGTCTGAGTCATATCGAGAACATTGAGTATCAGATTGTGGTGCATATAATTGAGTTTTTGATGTGTGTTTTTCTTTAAAATGTCTATACCAAGACATTAAAGAGATAATTTTTCCATTTGGATGGAAAAGTAAACCCCATGATACTTGAAATTCCTCATCTAAATGTAACATGTTCTCTCTTTTTTGGTTTGTTGTAGACAGTTGAAAGAAAAATATAACTTCCCAAAAGAATTCACCTGTTTAAGAAAACAATTATTATTTTAGTAATACTGTAAAGAAACAAATTAAACATAAATATGAAACAATACATTAATAAAATTTCAATTTTAAACTAAAACCACAAAATTTGAGTCATACCAGGTACACTATGTATTAGATTGAGGTATGGTTGATTCAACCATATATTTTTATCCTATAGTGCACGATCATATTATAAGATTGAATCATCCTTGTTTATGAAGTCATTTCTCCATGATCTTTATGAAAATTAACAAAATAAGTATCAGATAAAAATGAAGAGGAAAATAACTAAAAAAGTAGATAAAATGATGAGAAAATAAACTAAATAAGTAGCAGGAAGTCACATCTTCATGAGATATGTGTATATTCTGACATAAGGTATGCTTCCTAGTCATTTATAAACAAATCTATTTCATCTTGTGAATATGATGACTTTCTATAGTCATGTATGGAAAAATATAAATACTAAAAGGATTAATAAATATTTTAAATGAAATAGTAATTATCTTTGAAAATACCTCTTCAAGGATGCTAGTTTGTTGATGGTATATGATATCTCTCATAAATTTGTAAACATAATAACCAAAATATTTTCCATTATTTTTTTTGAACACTGCAAAAACATTGAGAAAAATAATTAATTTTTTTGATATGTGTTTTGATAGTGAATTCTTATTATATATACCCTAATACTTATCCACTTTTAGAAGTCAACATGTTCCTTGTATGCATGGATTGTCCTCATGCCATGATTTTCACGATATTTAATCACCACCATATCATAATAAAATTCTCATTAAAACATAATATAAAATATAAAACTTAAATTTTAGTTCTAAAATGTTGGATGTAGTGTATTACAAATTGAAAAAAGTCATCACATGTGGCCGGTTTTTTGGGTATCCATGTAGTGAATCTAAAAAATAAATCTTTGGAGTATCCAAATTGAATTCAATGAGTACCAAATGCTGCCTAAAAACAAAAATTAATAAGTAATAAAAGGAGGGAAAATATATTTTATATGATTAAATTGTATAGTTTTACCCCTATACCATTGGTAATAAGAAGATTCTGTCATCCGTAAGTTTTCATTCAAACATTGTGGATAGTTTTGCCACTATTTCATCAATTTTAGCTGATTCCATTTTGATTTTTTTTATAGAAGTTATGTGGGGACTAATGATCCCATATTTATGTTCATAGGGCTTTCCATCAAATAGTATTGATATAGATTCCTACAAAAAAATATGAATTGTATTTAGTCACAATTAACATAGTAGATCAGCTATTGGAAAAAATTATGAAAATGTGCCTCATGTATAAATTTACAACTAAGAATCCTAACTATTCATACTTGAGGATTTCATTTACATTCTCAAGAGAAATGATGTATGTAATGGCTTCTCAGTGCATTTTTTCTTCAAATTCAACTATGTGATCACTACCACTTTGTAACCTTGTATTTTTATGAACCTTAAATGTTAGTAAATGAGGATATTGAATGGGTAGGGTAAAGGTTATTTGTAAAGATATTTTAAATTGGTCGGTTGATCCTTTAGATTGTTTTGATTTGAACTTTCGTTTCACCCCTTCCCTTTGTCTGTATGTAATAATATTTATCAATTATAACCTTTTTCATTAATTTTTAAAGGTTTAGCATGAAAAATAAATTGGAAATGAATACCTCCTTGTCGAAATATTTTTACAAGATCTAACAGCCATGCTAAAAATGTTCCAATAGATTGATCGACCATATGAATATCTACATCATCAAGTGGAACAGGTTTCTCAACACCCAGCTCATGAGCTACGCTAATCCCCACTCTCACATGACCTGTTGGAAGTTGTCTGTTGTGTCGAGAATCTTCTTGGATATTGAACATGATATCCATCATAACAAGGCCATGGGTGGGTGTTGATATAAATAAATCACAATAATTTTAACCATATAGAATATAAGTACAAGAAAGGTATCAATTTTTGTCTGATTCAAATTTAACAAATAAATTATGAGAATATTGATTACCTCATCTAAGATAGCCCTTTGAGGGGAATATATCACCTCAAATATGGTGGGTGTGAGGGGGGTATCATCACATAGTAGTTGTTCTTGAGTTTTTTCTTCTCTTTACTCCCCCATAACATTTTTTAAAAAAATTAGTCTTATAATGAAATTTTTCTTCAAGAGAATCTAATAATGTCTTCATCTCTTCCATTTGTTTATCTTTATCCCCCTATTATTTTCTTTTCTAAAAATATGTTCGGGATGTCACCCCAAAACCCACACCTCTGATGCTGCCATACTATTTTGGCCACTTCAAGGATGCTGATAGTAGCTGGTCATCTGATATAGATGATGATGATTCATGTGTCAAATTTAGATAAAAAATATAGTAAAACAAGTAATCATTGTTATGTAATAGTGATTTAAATATTTTTTATGTCATACTTACGTATTCTTCCCACACTTTTTATGTGTTTTCATATATTAGTTTCACATATTTATTTACATGTTCCTCCTTCTATAACACATGATGTAAGATGGAAGTGGATTTGGATTTGGATTCATCAATCTGCATATAAAAAGAGGAACATAATTATGTTTTTGTTTCATGTCACATAAAATTATTATGATATATTTAAAATATATACCATTTTTTTTCAATTAAAGCGTACCCCATACTTGATTTATGATATAAGTACATTGTTTTTTCTTCCAATTTATTATTTTAATCACTCATTTGTTGTTTTATAAATTAAAAATTATTAATCAAAGTGATTAATACACGTATTGTAAAATAATGTATTACCAACCACAATGTACCTGATAAGATGTCTCCTCACAATGACCAGTAAATTCATCCTATGATTTTTGGATTATCAGGTGTGCATACATATGTAGTGGGTGTAGGTTTATTTTCCCTTCAACAAATTTGAGATTAAACTCCGTTATAATTGTTCAAAAGTCACTATGAGCCTTTCCAATAAGTATTAATAAATTTTTTTTAAGGGAGTCATCTACTATACATTCACTATGAAAGGGATAATGAAGAGTAAGTCAATGTTTCATTATTTTATTTTTTAGTAAAGTAAAGAAAGGATATCATAATGTTACCCTAATCTCTTCCCAAATTAGTGTCTTAAGTGTTGGAACAACATGGTGCCATGAATCTACATAAATAAACACACACTTCCGAGTGGTGAGCCCAATGAAACTACTAAACATGGACTTGTTGGTTTTAACAAGATGGTCATGCACATTCCATCCAACCTTGAATTTGATGCCTTTTTTTCACCTTAATAATTTTTTTCTAACACCACCTCGCTATGGATCTTTTGTTTTTTGGGACATCAGTTCTTCGTTTTCTACCATTTCATTAGGTTAAAAATCATTAATATGTTATTTCTCTAGATTGGTAGCATCAGAATGTGCTAAGGTATTGTTCCTCAACACTGGGAGAATCGGCAGGTTGAGAAACCTATTATTCCTCATTATTAGGAGCATCGATACATGTAGAATACATTATCTACAGAATTAGTTCAATATTTAATTTATATTACATAAATGTAGTAGTGAAAAAATAATAATATGAGGTAACTCAATGTATATTACAGAAAATATAACCTGATTATTGAACTATCTTTTTTTAAAGGTTGAATGGATTTGACCCCTCTATCGAGTATCCAAATACCTTCATTGTGGTATAATCTAACATACAAGACCCCATCCACACTGGGACCACTATGAAATGATTGTGATGTACTAATGAAAGGGTCATACTCATTTGAATTTTCATATGAACCATAAGTGGTTTTAGTTGATAATAGAATAATTGACCACTTTCAGTTTGCAGTATCTAGAACATCAAATATTTGTACTGCCTGTGATTCCATTATAAATAGTTTTTCTTTGTACCCTTCCTTACTAAAATCCACTTTTATAAATCCCAATTTGTCTATTTTAACATCACTCATGTTATCAACCAACTTTTATTGAAAAATAATCAATTGGAATGTTTTATAATCCAAATCCCATATTTGTTAGATAATGCCAAAGTATGACATGTTCATATAAATTGTATTTTTGTCCTTGGTACCATATACATGCATCGCTTTAGCCACAAGTGTAACTCCACTATTTTTCATGGTACTTCCTTCATCATATTCATCTGTATAGAATGTATAACCATAAATTACATAACCATTATAAGATAATACATTAACACTTGGTCCTCTGACTATCCATTGTAGTTGTTCTGAAATTGAATCTAGATTTTAATTTTAATCCTTAAAAATATGGTCTCAAAACCATTCTATAAACTGTTGATTATGTGTATTTGATATCCATATTTCATCCCTTGATGGATTCAAATTCCTAATAATGTTTTTTCAGGATTCAATATATGGGGAAACATATAAACTATTATCCTCCAATGGCCCGAAGGCCTTCATTTTTTATTGATTTTTGATAATACACCTTTCAAGGGGTGAGGTGGAACCCTTACAAGGCCCGTAGGCATAAGTATTACATGGCCGGTAGGCCTTAGAGAAATTCATTTCCCGTAGGCTTCAAACATTACATACAACCCAGACTAACTACTTGGAACTACTCCTCCCCATCACCTTCATCGTGAAATCAGCTCTCCACCTTCGCATGGTTGTTTGGATAGGCTTTATCGTGCATGCACAGGCTTGTCTCGATGGACAGTTCCATACCCTCTCATTATTTTAATCTGTTTAGCTTTTGCTATGGTGAAATCTCCTTGATCCTCCTCCTTCTGAAGCATGTTCCTTTTAGGTTTTTTGGTTTTCATCTGCACTTAAGGTGGCCCGAAGGCCTTGAGGTGGCCCGAAGGCCTTACCGACCCAAAGGCCTAGGTGGCCCAAAGGCCTTAAAGGACTCGGGGACCAAATCAGTGGCCCGAAGGCCCAAATGAGGGAATATTCCCGGCTGCTACAGTGTCAAACAGTGCCTGCTATAGTCCCGCTACAGTACCTACTACAGTTCTGCACAGTTCCTACTACAGTACCTACTATATTGTGATGAGATTTTGGCAGACCAATGATTTACACACTGGACAAGTAGTTGGTATAGAATTTAGTAGTTTCCTCAACAATATATCACTCCACAAATACTAACTTCTGACCAACTTCAATTTTTGATATACCCTTTTGAAATATTCATATACCATTCAATGGGGGTACATCCATCTATAATGTATAGGAACACATATTCGAATCTATAATGACCTAGGCTTAACATACATGGATATTACATTATTTTATATGAATATTCCATACATTACAAAAATATATGCCAGAGGACCATAATAGTTTAGTGTCTTTGGAAACTTGGAAACAAAGTCTTCTATCCTGGTGAAAGATATTCAACATCTCTTATAAAGATCTCCACCTTTAGAACTTCTACCTAAAACCTTTCTTTATAACCTAGAGAAAGGAAACATAAGAAAGGGGTGAGCTCAGATACTCAGTAAGGGTAAAAAAGGAGACATATAAGTATAAAATGAATATAATAGTATGATAACATGATCATAACATTAGGAGATCATACCCAGCATATCAAAGGTCATAAACATGAGTTATGGGATAAATCTTGGTAGTTCATAAGACATGAATCATAAGGAAATAAACACCATGATCCATGAAATCATAACTAAAGAATAAGATATAGGATTTGTGGAATACATATAAGAATATAAACTTTTATGTTAGGGCTACCCACCAATACCTTTATAATATATTAGGCTTAGGTTATGACCCGTGCACCTACTTTGGGCTTCGACTAGCAACTCATGTACCCACTTTCTTTTAGGCTTGAGCTATAACCCACGTTCCTTCTTATTTTAGGGATTGGGATAAAACCTATGTACCCTATTTATTTTAGGCTTGGGATACAACCCACGTGCCTTCTTGTTTTCAAGATTGGGTTACAACCCGTGTACCCTCTTTCTTTTAGGTTGGGCTACAACCCATTGTACCTTCTTGTTTTTGGGCTTGGGCTGAAACCCATATACCATATTTCATTTATGATTGGGCTAAAACCCATGAAACTTCTTGTTTTTAGGCTTGGGTTACAACCTGTGTACCCTCTTTCTTTTAGGCTTGAGCTACAACCCATGTACCTTCTTGTTTATGGGATTGGGCTACTACCCGTGTACCCTCTTTCATTTAGGATTGGTCTACAACCCATACACCCTCTTTCTTTTTGGTCTTTGGCTACAACCCATATACCCCCATTCTTTTTGGGCTTCGGATATAACCCACACACCCTATTTATTTTTAGGATTGGGCTACAACCCATACACCATCTTTTGTTTCGGGCTTAGGCTATTACCCATACACCCTCTTTCTTTTCGAGCTTGGGATACAACCCACACACCATATTTCTTTTCGGGATTGGGTTACAACCCGTGTACCCTTTTAGATCATATAAAACATATCATTACCCAATTAATTGGAGGGAGACATAGGTTCCACCCATCTTATAGTAAGATCATTCACACATGTACCACAAGATAATAAAACATTAATCATATCATGACCCATAAAAAGATATAGGTATTATAAACATCAAATCATAAACCATAAAATGAAATGAGTATCATTAAAATTTAATCAAATCATAACCTATTAAAAATATATATGTTTCATAACCATTTAATCGAAGCATAACCCGTGAAATAGAAATGGGTTTCATAAACATATAACCCATGAAATAGAAACATGTTTCATAAAGACCATGACATTAAGCATGACCCATTCATAGAAAGGATATGAATGGGACCTTCAAAGAATTTCCAAAAAGGCATGAGTAATATCAATGGATTTCATCTTATATAGAAAATAGTTTTGAAATATCTTTCTAAACATTTCTTTAGGAAAATATCCTTTCTTCTTTGAAAAGGTCTTGTTAATACATAAAACCATTTAAAAATAATTTTCTCAGAAAATGATTTGAAAATGTATAAAGAAGACTTGAAACCATTTTAAAAACCTTTTTCCATGAAAATTACTTTTAAAACAATTTTATTAAAGATTAACCTTTTAAAAATGAAAATTAATCTTTAAAGGAATGATGGTGGGTAAATCCGTACATGTCATACAAAGTAAAAAGTACATTCATTTTGCACAGTAAAAAGGTTAGGAGGAATGCCTTATTCAGAAAGTGACAATAAGTTTACCTTGAAGATATTTATAGAAGGGAAAAGGGTAAAAATTTATTTTAAATCCTATAAGATAATGATATAATATTCTTGGAAACCCTTTTTAGAAAACATAGATTTTCCAACTGAAGGGAGAGTAAAGTCAAAATTTCTTAATAACACTTTCTTAACTAACTTATGTACCAAAGAGTAGATAATAGTACCAATATATAATTATATCATGAAATAATATAGTATAATTAAACTCATTAATATTATTGAGATATGTATCATAATATTTCATCAAAGGAATCCTAAACAAAAACAATCTTGAAAAGAAATGAGATTGTCTCAATAAACTCTTATAACTTAGTAACATGGGATCATACTCTCCAAAAATGAAACTACATAAATCATATAACATCATGAAAATATTTAGATTCATTATATTTAAAATTTATGTATATACACCTTGAAGAAATATTTTTGGTGCATAATAAAACATGGGTCTCAAAGAAGGAAAATTGAGACAAAACTATTTTACCGATTTGGTAACTTTTGAAACATAAACCCCATGAAATAAGTACAATAAAATGGGAATGTGAATACCCATAAATTTAAGTAAAATAAACATAGAATAAAATCATAGGTATTACATAAACCACACCAAAGGAAATATTGGCGAACATAACATTTATCTCATGAAAATTAAAAGTGAGATGAAATCCCCTCACCTAGTGTCTTAACTCTCTTCGTACTCGTACAAGCTTCCTATATAATAAATATAAGTTTATTATAAATATTTTACATAATAATATTATTATATATATTACTATATATGGTTTTATTATAGCCTTATATTACCTTCTTTTTAATGATCTTATGTTAATGTTTCACTTCGGGTAATATTCACTTGGTTCTTTGCATGCATCTTAATTTGTTACATATTCGGTCCTTATACATATATCATGATTCCAGAATGTAAAAAATGATATAAATATAAGTTATATATAGTATATGTGTATTATAATAATCTATATAATATAGTATTATGAAGTGGAATACACCGTTCATGGAGACAGTAAGTTGTACGTATGCATGAACGATGTTTCCGTCTTTATTATCATATTGAAAGGAAGTATGAAAATGACATATGTATATATATGTAGGTATGTATATATATAATTATTATAGTATAATTAATATACCATATATATCATATAATTTCATTAAACCCATCTTTATTACATTCAATGTGGCGTGTGATCTGATCACATCGCTTTGAGAGGGTGGTAGTCCACACTTCCTCAAATGAGATTATCGTATTAACACCAAATAGAAAGTAAAGAGACATGTATTTTAAAATGAATTAAGAAGATTAAATACATATTAAAAATAATATATTACATATATAAACAGATTTTCCATCATAATTACCACCATGATTGGTGGTAAAGGAGAAATGAACAATCATCGTTTTGTGAGGCATTAGTTCATTGCACACATAAATAGTATGTTCAAAATCCATTAGATGGAGGTGTGTTTAAGTATAGGTCATACCATTTGCATAAAAAAATCCTAGTATATATAGGATATTTTTTTACACAATAATGTAATAAAGATATTGGAAGGGGTGGAGAAGGAAAATAAAGGAAAGGAGCTTGAGAGAAGACATTACCTCTAAATAAGGTAACTCCTTTTGTTTTGTGCCAAAAGGATTCCTTGATATGATTTCTACCCAAAGGGAGGATTCAAGGTAGGAGGGAGGATTTTTGGGAGGCTATTTGGGTAGATATTTGACGAACTTAAAAGGTTTTAGAGGTGTGATTAATGGGTAGATGTGGTGGCCTTTTATAGGGAAGGAAAAGGACTCACATGGAATTTTTAGAAACAAATCAGGTGTGCACATGTTCTTACCTAAAAAAAGTTTTAAAAAATCAAAAAAGTAAATAATTGAAGGTTTATGGCAGAAATATTTATATATAATGGGTTTTGGACATGTTTATAGGTCATTTTGGCCCTTAATTTTAAGGTTTAGTCCTTAATTAAGCTTAATTTGTCCTTAACTACTATGATTAAGTTTAATCACTTTTACTAATAATTTTGGTAAAAAATTAACACAGTATTATTAGAATCTAAATATTATACTGAATAAAATGGTTTATGTTTAATTTTTGAAATTCACTTCACAGAAGTGAAAAAATTAAGATTAGTGCTAATCCCGAAGACAGGACGAAATAATGGGGTTTTAAAGTAAGAAAAAGTTCAAAAGTTTGTTAAGATTTTATATTCAGTTTCAAAGTGAAATTGATTATAATGAATTAAATTGTATTAATATATGTAATAAATATATAATGTTACCTTAAAACATGTTTATAATATCATTTATCATTAATAATTAATTAGAAAAAAGCTGTTTTTAACTAAAAAGTAGTATTTTTCACTATTCATCAAAAAAATGAAGTTGCTCAAAAAAATCCAAAAAATTCACTCTAGGATAATTTCAAAGTTCTAAATTAAAAAATAAAGTTTATTTTATCAAATTAAATTTCTAAATATGTCTAAAATTACTTTCATTATTATAAGCGGTTCATTCGAGAGAACAATATTTTTAACATAAAAGGAATTTACCAAAAATCTTATCTTTCATTATTAATATGTTTTATTTATATAAAAAAAAATTATATCCAATATTTGTAATATAGTTATTACTATTCCTGTAACTATGTTTAATGGTTATTTTATAATTATCTCATTTAATTAATTATATATATTCTAAAATATGTTTCATCAAAACTCAATGTTGCGTGCATCGTACGCCAAGTCGGTGTTGCTTATAGTGCAAGCCAACTTGGCATTGCGTGTAGTACAAGACAAATTTGTATTGCATGTGAAAGGAATGTTTTAATTAATGTTTTAATATATATGTATATATATAAATAACTATTTCTAGTATCATGTGAAATGAATAAATATTGAAAAGATAAATTAATTCGAAAAAATAATTCTCAAAATTTTAGAGTGTTACATTCTACCCCCCTTAAAATGAATTTCTCCCTCAAAATTATTCTGGGTTATCAAAGGTTTAATACTTGAAAGTTTCATTCATAGAAACCCACATTATAAAAATTAATACTAAAACTTCCCTTAAAAAGTGAAATTTGTAACCATAATGGTTACCCAAAGTAACATATAAATACGTTTCCATATAGGAGATCATAGGTGGAAAGTGAAAACATGGATATGGAAGAAAAATATTACCATCATGTTCTAATGGAGAGTGATAGAGAACAAGGTTAAGACAAAGTTAACAACCAGAAAGCCATAAATCTGTAATGACCTAAGGGACCATCTCATTCATTGAAAACATAGGTATATGACAGCATTTTTGGTTTCAATTAAAGTTAAAGAGTTTTCATTAAAATATATACTTGCATGATTTCTATACAATGTCACCATTTATTTATTTTTTGATCCACTTACCTCCTTCTATATAAAAAAATATGATTACTTTTTCATTCCTGAAGTAATAACAGATCACGACTTCCATGATATTCCATCCCATTTTTCATTAGTTACCATCCACACAAGGTAGTTTGAACATGCTATCCAATACGCATAAATCCTTATATGGAAGATAACACTTTAATCTTACTAAATTAATCTGAAGTTTAACTTAAAAATTTCATAAATGGTTAACCTCATAACCCCTCCTAAAGATGTAAATTCAATGATTTAGAAAGAAGGTCATGAAATTAGTTTAACATTGATTCCCTTGTATATCCAAAAGTATCTCTTGGTTGTCACATTACAAACATGTGAATAAACTCATCATATATTCTCTTGAAACATGGTAATAACCTAAATTACCATAAATCCTTTTGGAAACCATGCATGCTTTCTTATTCCAATGATTACTAGATACATCCCTTAAATCCAAGAGGTTATAAACTTCATCCTTGATGACATAGAACACTTTGTCAATAATCAGTTCCAAGAAAATATGTACCATATAATTTAATTATTCATATCTAGTATATCTTTATCCCAACATCATTATCTTGGAATCATGCATTAATTAAGGATTACCTTCCCTTAATCAAAATATCACCTTTCCATGAAATCATTTTTCCATGCCTTCATCACTATTCAACATGTCCTTTCCAATCCTTAATGAAAACTCATACCAAACATACTCATATGTTTTATGATTCATATAACGTAGTCTCTGAATTCCAAAACATAAATACTTCATTTGTCTAACATTATTCATAAGCCATTACTCAGGATTCATTAAATTATTCCTTAATACCTCTTTTCAATAATATGAAATAAGAATCAAGTATTAATATTAATAAAACTAAATTTAATCATTCTTATCTAAAAAATAACATACCTTTCATATCTTATTCGTGGTTTCTTCATCATCTATAGAAAAAAATTACATGCACCACCTTTTTGATTCTCTTCACGATCCTTCCATAGAGGACATTTATTTTCATAATGCCCATGTTTTCCACATTTAAATCAATCATCAATTGATAATACCTTAGGGAGGCTAACATTCCCATCCATTTCATTTACCGAAATATTTATTTTTCCATTACAATCACTTACTTTGTATCCTTATTTTACACATTCAAAATATCTTCCTGTCCTTATAAGGAATTCACTTAGGTGATTCCTTCCACATTCTTGACACAAAGAAAACTAAATATTCTTTCCTCCATGGTATCCATTACCCAAAATCTCAAGGAACTTCTTATTTCTCTTCCTTGGTGAGTTTTAGAGTTGGTTAAGGTAAAAATTGTTAATCATGTTCCATGAAAACTGATTAGGCATGATCATGATGTCTTTCAATCCAGTGATCATCCCATTTGGCTGCTCATCAAAAAATATTCCATCACATTAAACAATAATCCAATACCTTTTGGTTCCCACCATTGACTAATACCAGAAGCCTAGTGTGAGCATTAATTGTCATAGTACAAAACCAAATATTCATGAAAATAATTGCTTATAGGACGTCTAAATCATGACACCTTCCATAATCTTCGACACCTTGGGTTTATCCTAGGTTATTAATAGCTAACTTATATCTAAACCATTCATGATGGTTCATGAAGAGTTTAGGAATTCTCAAATCCTATCCCTCGGGAGTGTCAAACCAGGTGTGCAACAAGACCCATTTTCATGTACCAGATTACCCCAAGTAAATATCGGAACATCTTGTCAGAGTTTTTACCCCTAGGTACATTTGTGCCAGAGCCACATCCACTTATAATATCCAGACATGGATGTATTAATAGGAAACCACTAACTCTATCCTTAACCAAAGTTCCAGGACATTTTCTTAAATGTTAACTCATCCTTATCCTTATCCTTAGAGATATCCCTACACATATACTTAGAAATAAACCTAGAAATTTCACTAAGTTTTTCTTATCCTAGTTTCCAAAGGTTGACTAAACCTTTCCTTTGATACCAACTATAGTGACCCAGGCTTAACATACATGGATATTACATTATTTTAGATGAATATTCAGTACAATACAAAAATACACACTAGAGGACCACAATAGTTTAGTGTCTTTGGAAACTTAGAAACAATGTCTTCTATCATAGTGAAAGATCTTCAAATCTCGCAAAAAGATCTCAACATTTAGTAATTCTACCTAAAACCTTTCTTCATAACCTAGAGAAAGGAAACAAAAGAAAGGGGTGAGCTTAGATTCTTAGTAATGGTAAACAAGGGAGACATGTAAGAATAAACACGAACATTGTAGTATGATAACATGATCGTAACATTAGAAGATCATACCCAACATATCAAAGGTCATAAAAATTAGTTATGGGATAAATCTTGGTAGTTCATAAGGCATTAATCATAAGAAAATAAACATCATGAGCCATGAAATAATAACTAAGGAATAAGACATAGGATTTGTGGAATACATATAATAATAGAAACTTTTATGTTAGGTCTACCTACTAGGACCTTTATAACATATTAGGCTTGGGCTATGACCTATGCACCTACTTTGGGATTGGGATATAAACTCATGTACCCACTTTATTTTAGTCTTGGGATACAACCCACGTACCTTCTTGTTCTTGATCTTGGCCTACAACCTGTGTAACCTCTTTATTTTAGGGTTGGGATATAACCCATGTACCTTCTTGTTTTTGGGCTTGGGTTATAACCCGTGTACCCTCTTTCTTTTGGGCTTGGGCTACAACCCATTATAATTTCTTGTTTTTAGGCTTGGGATACTACCCGTGTAACCTCTTTCATTTAGGATTGGGATAAAATATATGTAATTTCTTGTTTTCGGGCATAGGTTATAACCCATGTACCCTCTTTGTTTTAGGCTTGGGCTACAACCCACATACCTTCTTGTTTTCAGGATTTGGCTACTACCCATGTACCCTCTTTCATTTAGGATTGGGCTACAACCCATACACCCTCTTTCGTTTTGGGCTTAGTCTACAACCCATACACCCCCTTTCTTTTCGGTCTTGGGATACAACCCATACACCCTCTTTATTTTCAAGATTTGGGTATAACCCATACACCCTCTTTCTTTTCAGGCTTGGTCTAGAACCCATACACCCTCTTTCTTTTAGATCTTGGGCTATAACCCATGCACCCACTTTCTTTTAGAGATTGGGATAAAACCCATGTACCCTTTGAGCTCATATAAAACATATCATTACCCAATTCATTGGAGGGATATATAGGTCCCACCCATATCATAGTAAAATCATTCACACATGTGCCGCAAGATAATAAAACATTCATCATATCATGACCCATAAAAAGATATAGGTCTTATAAACATCAAATTATAACCCATAAAATGAAATGGGTATCATTAAAATTTCATCACATCATAACCTATGGAAAATAGATAGGTTTCATAATCATTTCAATGAATCATAACCCATTAAAGATAAACAGATTTCATAAACATATAACCTATGAAAGAGAAACAAGTTTCATAAAGGCCATGACATTAAGAATGAACCATTCATAGAAAGAATATGAATGGAACCTTTAGATATTTTCCAAAAATTCATGAGTAACATCAACGGATTTCATATTATATGTAAAATAGTTTTTAAATATCTTTCAAAAACATTTCTTGAAGAAAATATCCTTTCTTCTTTGAAAAAGGCTTGTTAATAAATAAAACCATTTAAAAATCATTTTCTGATAAAATGACTTGAAAAAATATAATGAATACTTTAAACCTTTTTTAAAACCTTTTTCCTTGAAAATTAATTTTAATTTTTTAATTAAATATTAACCTTTTAAAAATTAAAAGGAATCTTCAAATGAATGATGGTGGGTAAACCCATACATGTCGTACAAAGTAAAAATAACATTCCTTTTGCACGGTAAAAAGGTTAGGAGGAATGCCTTTTTTAGAAAGCGACAATAATATCCCCTTAAAGATATTGGTAAAATAAAAAAGGGTAAAAATATTTTTTAAATCCTATAGGATAATGGTATAATATTCTTGGAAACCCTTTTTAGAAAACATATATTTCCGACCGAAGGGAGGGTAAAGTCGGGATTTATTAATAACACTTTCTTAACTATCTTATGTACCAAAGAGTAGATAATGGTACCAATACACGATTATATCATGAAATAATAGAGGATAAGGAAACTCATGAATATTCTTGAGAGATGTATCATAATATTTCATCAAATGAATCATAAACATAAACAATCTTGAAAAGAAATGAGATTGTCTTAGTAAAATCTTATAACTTAGTAACATGAGATCATACTATCCAAAAAATAAAATAAATTAATATTATAATATCATGAAAATATTTATATTCATGATATGTAAAATTTATTTATATACACCTCAAAGAAATAGTTTGGGTTCATAAAAAAACATGGGTCTTAAAGAAGGAAAATTGAGACAAAACTTTTTTACCGATTTGGTAACTTTTGAAACATAAACCCCATGAAATAAGGATCATAAAATGGGAATGTTAATACCTATAAATTTAATTATAATAAAAATATAATAAAATAATTGGCAGTACATAAACCACACCAATGGAATGAGTGGCAAACATAACATTTATCTCATGAAAATTTAAAGTGAGATAAAGTTCCCTTACCTTGTGTCTTGACTCTCTTCGTACTCGTACAAGATTCCTGTATAATGAATATAAGTTTATTATACATATTTTAAAGAATAAAATTCTTATATATATTACCATATATGGTTTTATTATAACCATATATTACCCTCTTTTTAACTATCTTATGTTAACGTTTCACTTCGGGTAATATTCACTTGGTTCTTTGCATGTGTCTTAATTTGTTACATCTTTGGTCCTTATACATATATCATGATTCCAGAATGTAAAAAATGATATAAATATAAGTTATATAAATTATATTTTTATTATAATAATCTATATAATAAGGGATTATGAAATGGAATACACTATTCATGGAGACGGTAAGTCGTACCTACGCAGGAATGTTGTTTCTGTCTTTATTATTGCATTGAAAGAAAGTATGCAAATGACATATGTATATATATGTTGGTATTTATATATATAATTATTATAGTAGTACTAATATATCATATATTTCATATAATTTCTTTGAAACCATCCTTAATACATTCCATGTGGTGTGTGAACGAATCACATTGCTTTGAGGGGGTGGTAGTCCACACTTCCTCAAACAAGATTATCGTATTTACACCAAATAGAAAGTAAAGATATGTGTCTTGTAAAAGGAATAAATAATCTTAAATAAATATTAAATATAATATATTACATATATAAATATATTTTCCATTATAATGGCCACCATGATTTGTGTTAAAGGAGAAATGAACAATCATCATTTCGTGAGGCAGTAGTTCACTTTACACAGAAACAATATGTTCAACATCCATTAGATGGAGGTGTGTGTAAGTTTAGGTCATATAATTTGCATAAAAAGATTATATTATATGTATTATACTGTTTTTTTCACATATAAATGGAATAAATTGAGTGGAGGGGGTGGATAAGGAAAAATAAAGGAAAGGAGTTTGAGAGAATACGTTACCTCTAAATCGGGTAACTCCTTTTGGTTCGTGCCAAAAGGATTCCTTAAGAATATTTCTGTCCCAAGGGAGGCTTCAATGTAGAAGTTAGGATTGTTTATAGGCAACTTGGGAATATATTGGACGAACTTAAAAGGTTTCAGAGTTATGAGAAATGGGTATAGGTGTTGGCCTTTTAAAGGGAAGGAAAAGGGCTCACATGGAATTTTTAGAAACAAATTAGGTGTGCTCATGTTATTACCTAAAAAAAGTCTTAAAAAACCAAAAATAAATAAATAATGGAATGTTTATGGACTAATTATGGACATAAAATGGGTTTTTTACATGTTTATAGGTCGTTTGGGCAATTAATTTTAAGGTTTAGTCCATAATTATGCTTAATTTGGCCTTAACTACTGTGATTAATTTTAAATCACTTTTACTAATCATTTTGGTAAAAAATTAACATGGTATTATTATAATATAAATATTATACTTAATAGAATGGTTTATGTTAGATTTTTTAAATTCATTTCACAGAAGCGGAAAAATTAAGATTAGTTCTAATCCTGCAGACGAGACCAAATAATGGGGTTTTAAAGTAGGAAAAAGTTCAAAAGTTTGTTAAGATTTTATATTCAGTTTCAAAGTGAAATTGATTATAATGAATTAAATTGTATTAATAGATGTAATAAATATCTAATTCAACCTTAAAACATGTTTATAATATCATTTAGAATTATTAATTAATTATAAAAGGCAATTTTTATCTAAAAAGCAGTATTTTTCACTATTCATCAAAAAAATAATGTTTCTCAAAAAAATCCCAAAAATTCACCCAAGGATAATTTCAAAATTATGAATTAAAAAATAAAGTTCATTTTATAAAACTAAAATTTTAAATTTTTCTAAAATTACTTTCATTATTAGAATTGGTTCATTAGAGAGAACGATATTTTTAACATAAAAGGACTTTATAAAAAATCCTATCTTTCATTATAAATATGTTTTATTTATATAAAAAATTATAACCAATATTTGAAAAGTAGTTATTACTATTCCTATAACTATGTTTAATGTTTAGGTTTTAATTATATCATTTAATTAGTCATATATATATATATATATATATATATTAAAATATGTTTCATCAAAACTCAATGTTGCGTACATCATACGCCAAGTCGTTGTTGCTTATAGTGAAAGACAACTTGGTATTGTGTGTAGTGAAATCCAAATTGGTATTACATGTGAAATTAATGTTTTAATTAGTGTTTTAATATATATATATATATATATAAATAACTATTTCCAGTGTCATGTGTGTATGAAAAAATATTGAAAAGATAAATTAATTCAAAAATATAATTCTCAAAATCTTGGGGTGTTACAAAATTTATCTTACCAAGTGAACCATCAATAAAACCATCATATAAAATAATTCCAGTGAGAAGAACATTTCCAATTCACATAATATTGTGACAATTTACTTTTCCATAGTTTTCAATTTTGACGGGTCTATAACTTTGCTATATATAGCTTTTAAAAAGAAACATATCTTGGTTAATATATGAAATATATTCTTTGAAAAAATTCTAAATAAAGCTTCATGCATTAGATATTTCATCAAAAAATGACAGTCATGTGTTTTCATACCCTTTAACTTTAAATCATCCATTGAAATGATATTCTTGATATTCAATGAATACCCCTCTAGAACCTATACATCATTCTAAAAGTTGGAAAATTGATATCTCTCCTTCCTAGAAAGTGTGTAAGTAGTTGGAGGAAGAAAAGTCTATTTTTAACCCTTAATTGGTGCCAACACTTCTCATATTCCCATGTAAATCATGTTTAACCTATCCTTAATTCCATCCTTTTTTTCTTCAAATGTATTTAGTAATGTGCTAATGGGACTATCACAATTTTTTTCAACATGCATAATATCAAGAAAATTCCTGATGTAAAGACAATTCCAGTATGAAAATTTAAAAAAAAATTGATCCCTTTTTCCAATCGGTTTTCGTAAGGTTTTCTAAAAAAGGTTTACCAATAGTATTTTCTATTTATTTTACTTTCAAAAATAGTTTATCACCTATTATTGAAGACTATGCTATAAATTCTTATAAAATCCCATAAAATGATGTCATCCAAGATTGGTACTTATGTCACTGGGGTAGAAATCTATGATGTCCTAGAAACACATTCTTCGATGAATGATTCAACCTAATTGAATGTGTACCTTGTTTACAAATGGGACACCCTTTAGTTCCTTTAAGGCTATATCCTAAAAAAATTTCATAAGCATGAAATTCATTTACCTTCCCAGGAAATATGGATCTCAACATGAAATATTCATTTCTATAATAATCATACAACGTAACACATGAATCCCATAATAATTTCAAATATTTGATCAATAGATCCAAATAAAAAACAATATCATTACCCAATTATTTTGTTCATGATATAAGCATAGATAACATAATGTATTTTAATTTCATTCATAAACACAGTGGAAAGTTATAATTTACCAACACAATCGACCATGTACTATGAGTAATGCTTTGAAAACTAAAAGGATTCACTCCATATACAGATAGTGCAAGACAAAGGTTTCTCATCTTGTTTCCAAATTTAGGATACTTATGATCAATTCTCTTCCACTAAGGAGAGTATTTCAAATGATGAATTTTCTCATCTTTATTTATAATATTTTCATGCCATGTTAATTTCATTATAGTATCCTCACTTATATATAGGCATCTAAAACTTGTAATGATTGGAAAATATCATACAACTTTTTTATGACTTGATTCATCTTTCTTATATCTAGAAGCACCACAATTTGTGAATTATTTAACTAATTTTGGTCCTTTTGAAACATTATAAATTCATTTTTACATGCATGTATTATTTCAGAGATCATACCCATTGAACATATAATTCATTTAGCATCATATGTTTGGCTAGGAAGCTCATTATCTTCTAGGATCATATCATTCAAGTGAGTAAGTAGTTCAGTAAAACTAGTGTCACTCCATCTATTTCCATATTTTTAATCATACAACTTCAGTACAACTAACAATGTTGTATATTTAGTACAACTAGTACACAATGGTGTTTTTTACAACTCTTAAACTTCTCAAACAATTTTGGATAATCATGAAGTTCATCTTCAACTTTAATTTACATTTCCTCAATATGATATTCATAATCATTCACACCTATAATCACATCCTCAATACAGTCTTCTCCATTTTACAAATTTGTAATCATATCAGATGATCCATAAAACACAATGCTATCTCAGTCACTAGCTACATTCAGTTTCCCCCATTTTTAGTAAAATATATATATCTATTACATGAAAAATCAAATGTTATTCCAAATCCTCTAGACTAATTAGTCTTGAATAACAACAATTTAAACATGAAAAAAGAATTTTATAAGGGTAATATGCATGATATTTTGAAAACTTGATGAACTCTTTCACCCCATCTTCATAATATTTTCTCATACGATTGGAATCCATACATTTTTGATTCATATCTATATGATTTGATTCGATAATATTAATATTAAACAAAATAAATAAATACACAAAAATGGTATTTCAAATAAGGGGAACCCAACATTTGAATATTTCAAATAATTTCATCATGCTTTGAAGGAAACATGTAATTGAATTTAATAAAATAATTACTCCACTGGTGGTTGGCGTTATCCTCTGAATTCATCCACAATGATCACCAATATATGGTATGTGATGACTACAACTTAGGGTAGTTCAAGAAACATAGGTGCATGTTTATAAGAAATTCAATAATAACTATTCAGGATATGAATTTGATGAAGATGAAAGTTATCTCCTTAAATCTAAATGTTCCCAGGATGGGGAGTTGGCGAAGCACCCAACAAAATTTCTTAGTTTGATATATAAAGTTGAAGAAAGAAACAACAATATTCTAATCCCCACAAGGGGATCCTTGATTGGAACGATCATGAGAAGGCTCAACTGGATGGTCTTACACTCCCTCATGTTGATACAACTGTTATAATTTCAACAATAAAATAAATCCTTCAATTAAACCATGAAAATGAAAAGTATTTTGGTCTCAGGACTGAATTTTAGTAGTGCTTAGCTTTCTGTGAGTCCAAGGTTGTGGGAGTGGGGTCATGATGGATATCCGATGGGTTATATGGAATTAGTGAAATTCCCTTTCCATAGTGTTACTATCAATATATATTATGTAGGAGGTAATATTTTCTGTATCTTGGAGGTCTCTGAAAGTTAATATGATCATATAAATATAGATAACACCCTTTTTACTTGCACGTATTTTCATTTACAAATATAGATACCATGTATCTCGTTGATAGAGCATACTACATTATATAAAAACCAATGAATCTATTCACTCCAATTTCAAATCACAAAACTTCATTTTAAAGCCAATGTGGAATTTAAAATATACTTTATTTAGATCATCATTGAAATCCAAAATATCATCCTCATTCTGAATCATCATATAAATCCAATTCATTAACTTTAAAACCAATCATTTACCCTTAAAATCACATTTACATTATAAAACTAATGAATCTTGTCCTAATAAATCATTGGGAAACTTTTTATTTGTTTTTAAAAATGATTTTAAATGATAAAAACATGTTACCCTTTATTTAAAATTACTTTTTAACAAAATGTTTACCCATTAAAAGAAACATTTTTTGGAAAACCAGACACTGAATTCATTTTCAAACTGCCTTAGAAAACTCACTTAATATTTTTAAAATCAATCCCTTTCCATTTTGAACCAAGATTTAAAAATTTTAATAGTAATAAACCCCCTTTAATAAGCTTATCTCTCATATTATACGGTATAATATTTATAAAAATTTACAGATAAAAATTTACAGGTAAATATAAAAAATAAAATCTATATTATTTGAAATCCATTTTCATAATAGAAAATATGACTATTGAATATAATAATGGTTTTACAAATAAAAAAAATGAAATTATAATATTTTTTAAAATATTTTCAATACTAAAAACAAACATAATTAATAAAGTTTGATAAATGGTTCCAATAAATGTGAACAATAAAAATATCACCATGAATGAATTAAAAAAAAAGTTGTAATGTCACCAAGAAAAATGATTGTAAATTATTCAAAACTAGAAACCATAATAATGAAAACGATTCTTCTAAAAAATTGAATTATAAATTAAAATAAAATAAATTATCATTTTTAATTTGATAGAATCATTCAAACTAAATTTTGTTATAGTTTATTCAATAATAGAACTCATTTTAAAAAATGTTGAGTATCAAAACAGGAAGATTGAGGGAGTTAGATTCAGACACATAGAAGGTTGGATGATGATGATGGTTGAAACATCATAAAAACGCCTGTCAAATTTGAAATCTATATCCATAAAAAGAATGAAATAATATTCAATGATTACCTATACCATTCCAAAACCCAACAATCATAAATATTATTATTAATTCTATTGGTTTATACCTTTTCTTCAACTGAAGAACTAACATAGTTTCTCATCCCATATATCCTCACATTTTTACAGATATCAACCCCTAGAATATAACACCAAATCAGAGAGAAGATATAGTTTTGGATAAATCCCATGATTTAAACCATTCAAGTGATATTGGATGCAATGTAGGTTTAGGAGTTTCAATGGTGTTAAATATTAATTCACCTTTTGATGGCGGTGTATTCTTGTTAGTAAAGACTCAATAGATAGCTTGATAGAAGGTTTATGTTTTAGTGTGTGGGAGCGTAGTTTAACTATTGCACCAACAATGTTTACAATATAGTGGGGTTATTATTGGTTACTTTAAATTGAAAGGTTTTTTTGAACTACATAATGAGTTTGTGTTATCAATCTATTAGGGTGCTTAAAAAATTAATATAGTGATCTATCTATGACCATTTTTAATAGGTACATCCTATCACTTTACTATTAGTTAAATTTTTTAATGTTATATCTATCTTGAGTCTTGTATATTGTTATCTATTTTTATAAATAAATTTTTGACCTTATTATAGAAGAAAAATTGTAGGTCAATTATTTCTACATGGTATCAAAGCCTAGAAACCCTATAAGTCTCCCTTCATCCCTCCCTCCAGCATTGTTGCTTTCAGATTCCCCCTTTTCGCTCCTATGCTTTCCATAACCATTTTCCTCAAAGTTATCTTACATTGTCTTTGAAGATATTATGTTTTATTTAATATGAAATTTTTCTTGCATCCTTATCCAAATAATCTTGTACATACTTCATTTTCCAGATGATTTTGTTTCCATAAATAATTTTTGAGATATCCATTTTTAAACCTATTTTGACATCTTTTTTCATGTCTGGGTAGACCATGACATCCACATAACTAAAATAAGAATATATTTTACAATATTTTTGGAATCATATATGTTGTATATTTTTATGTGTTAGTAAAATCACCTTTGAAGGATGTTTATCATCACAAGTTCTATTTTTTTTAAATCAGTGAAATGAGATAGAGTATGCTCTGGTTTGAAATATAGTTTTAGAATTATTAAGTAATGAGGGTATGAATCTATCTAAGATAGATCTATTTGAATATTCATGTCATATATATTTTTTCTTTCGTTTAAATTTTAAATTTTATAATTATCTTGAGTTTTGTATCTCGATACTCATCTCTATAAACAGAGTTTAAAAATTATTCAAGTGGCGTAGTTTTTTGGCCTAATATTTTAAAATATTATTAATGTTGGATGTGAGTGTTTGGTTATAAACTTTTGGGAAATTTTTATCATATGTGGGATATTATTGAGGTAAGAGGATTCAAACAAAATTGCCTTAGTATTGGTCATCACAACCATGTTTGTTATTGTTTCTACAGTTTGTAAATTCATAAGTGCTATTACACTATTCTAAAATAAAATAAAATTATTTTCTATTAATAAAATAATTTTATTCATTAAAATCACTTATTTCGATTTTAAAAACATAACTAACTTTATTATATTTTATAAAATGATTGAGAAAATGGAAAAAAAATATTTAATATTTAAATTATAAAAAAACACAATAGTTTTAATTGAAAAATTAGTTTAAAAAAGCTAATAAAAATGTTTTTTAAGGAGAAAAAGACAATCAATGTGAATTTTTGAGAAGTATAAAATGATTCTTTCTAATTTTTTGTCAATTAAAAAATAAATAATAATTTAAGACAAGTTATTTTTCCAATAAAAGACATTTTTATTGTTGAAAAATCTTAAACAAAGAGGTTGTGAAAATATTTACAAAAACTAAACTAAGTTTTAAATGATGCAACATGTTTGGTTAACTCACACTTAATAATTTATTTAATATTAAAATAACATTATATAAGTAAAGAAATATAAATAAGTGTATACTTTTAATTATTTTTTTCAGGAATTTAATTATAAATGTTATTTAAAAAAACAAAACAACTATCATTTTTTAAAATCAATATTATAGGAAAACAAATTGTATATAGTTTAAAAAAATCAAGTTTTTATTAAAAAAATATATGGGAATTTTTAAGATAAATGTAATATATTTTGAAATACTCATTATTATAATGAATTAAAATATATACTTACAAAAAATTGAGTAAATTTAGAAATTAAATCATTTTATTTCCACCCAAGTAACTCTACCATCACGTCACCACTAAATTGATCATTGACTTATAAGTCATGAAAATTCAAGTGAGATAAAATGAGTCATTTGGTAAAAACATGAAAAGTATATAATCGATAAGAATATAATTAGTTATAGTCATTCCATTTAAGATTTTAACTAAAAATTTACATTACACTAAATAAGTTCTTTTAAGAACAATGCATGAACTCTTGAAAAGGAAATCACATCAATGAATATAAAGAAATTAAAAAGTTTTTTAGTCATAATTCATTATAGTTGATGTGGTGAAACATGCTTAAAATATTTTATCTAATAGACTATGTTAAAAATTCAATGTAAACAATATGAGTTTAAACAACCAAGGCTTTATTCACTACTGGACTTCTGGTTGGGGGGGGTCATCTGCTTGTTATGGGGAAAAGATGTTGGTGGTTGTTTTTAGGGTTATTTTTTGGATGGTTTGGTGTGTAAGAAATGATGTTATGATGGGTGTGGTTAGAGGCACGAAAACACATGAGGTGCAACAACTGAAGACATGAAGACGCACAAGGTGGTTGTTTTTTAGGCTATTTGTTCGATTCGTTGAGAATATGCGAAGACATGTGAGGTGAAACAACTGAAGAAATGTGTGTGGTCGGAGGTGATAACAAAATAAATCAACACATACATTAGATTTGGAGTGATCGATTCTTCGAGAAAGTTGAGCGACGATAACAGTAGGGTTTGACGAGGGCGACGCCAGTAGTCTAGTTCTGTGAGAGCTTGAAGGCACGAATGATGATAACAGTCTGTTAGGCTTCTTTTTATAATAATCCGTAAGGATTTTATCAGCACATAATTCTAGCACTGATATAGAGTAGTTTTATCAGTGTTTTTTTTACCACTGATAAAGATATACCATTATCAGCACTAAAAAAACGCTGATAAAGATATCATCTTAATAATATATATATATATATATATAATTATAATTATAATTATAAATAAATACATTTAAAAATATTTCTATATATTTATAAATATTTACATATATATTTATAAATATATTTATATAATTATATAATTATATATATATATATATATATATATATTAGGTGCTTAGGGGTACAATTACATTAAACACACACACACCACACACCCAGGCCAGAAAGGTATGACATAACACCTCTAAGGGATAACCCACCCATCAAGCCTTATTTATTTAGTACATGACCTGAATACCCAGTGGGCATCAATCCCATTACATGGCCCAAAGGCCCACAATCTAGCCCGAAGGCCTATTGCAACGTCATGACTGCATCATGCCTGTATCACCGCCTGCCTGCGTCATGTATGCGTCACTGCCTACCAGCAAAAATTCACTCCCACCCGAATTTGAACTCGGGTCTGATACAGAATCACAGGGCACCTCTACCATTGAGGCACACCCCAACTGCCAAATGCGTATTCGGGTAATGAGGTATAAGTGCGGCCTTGAACCACCTGGGCACCACACGTTCCCAGCGAGGCCCAAGGTGGCCGACCTTGGGCTTAGACCAGTTCCCAACGGGGTAGAGGGTGCAGGAGTAATTATTTAAATATATTCATCATAATTTTATAATTATTTAAATAAATATATTTATTTATAATTATAATTATAAATAAATATAATTATAAATAAATAAATATATATATATTTATATAATTATAAATATATATATTAATATATATTTATAAAATTATAATAAATATATTTATTTTTAAAATATATTTCTTTTAATTTTATAATTATATAAATATATTTCTATATAATTATAAATATATTTATATAATTATACCTCATGGTCCGCACCAGTTTGGTATATTTATATAATTGTATATATTTATATCAATATATAAGTATACATAATTTTAAATATAATAGCGATATTTATTATTTAATTATATTAATTAAAATTTTATAATTATTTAAATGTTTTTATATATATATAATTATAATTATAAATAAATATATTTAAAAAGTATTTATATATAATTATAAATATACTAAATACACTAAATATATTTATTATTTAAATATATTTATTATAATTTTATAATTGCTTAAATATGTATTTATTTATTTATATTTATAATTATAAAAAAAATATTTAAAAACTATTTAAATATAATTATAAATATATTCATATAATTACAGTTGGGGTGGTGCCTGAGTGGCAAACCCCGTAATCCCACATCCAAATGGTCAGGGTTCAAATCTTAGTAAGCCCCTTGAGGGATTTACGATGTAGGTAGTGACGTAGGCTGTGACACATGCATGAAGTATGCCCGATGACGCAGGCATGACAAATGCCAAGTGATGTAGGCATGATGCAGGCCTAGTGACGTAGGTAGGATGATGTAGGCATGATGTTGCCCTAGGCCTTCAGGCTGTGTTCTTGGGTCACTGAGTCTTGGGCCTTTAGGCTATTTAATGGGTCTCCCTCTACCCAAATAGAAAAAGGTGTTTACTTTCATAATAAAGAGTCTTCGATCCCAAAATTTTAATATATATATATATATATTAATATATAATTATAAATATACTAAATATATTTATTATTTAAATATAATTATTATAATTTTAAAATTATTTAAATATTTATTTATTTATAGTTTTACAAATTTTTTTTTTAAAATTACATATATTTATAATTGTATAAATAAATATTTAAATTAAAAAATTATTAAAAAAGTCATTTAAATAGATTAATTATATAAATTTCAAAAATATTTTAAATGTTAAAACTTAATAAATAAAAATGAATAAATATTATTTTTATTAGTTACAAACATATTAAAAATATTACATGTATAGTAAATAAATAAATGTATAAATAAATATTACAAAATGATTAAATATATTTTTAACATTATTAAGGAATATATAATAATAAATGGATAAATTAAATTAAAAAAATAAAAGTGAATTCATAACATTTACGTGAATTATAAACACACATTTATACACATACACATCTACACACACATAGACATACACACATGTATATACACACATACATATACATAGATGCAGTTATACATGTGCATATATTTTAAATTATTTGATATCATTATAAATATATATATCTAAATAAATATATTCATTCATATATTAATATATATTATTTATATATATTTATTATAATTTTATAATTATTTAAATAAATATATATATATATATTTATAATTCTAATTATAAATGAATATATTTATAAATATTTGTATATAAATATAAATATATTTATATAATTATATATTATTATATAATTATATATATGTATATAATTATATATTATTATATAATTATATATATGTATATAATTATATATATGTATATAATTATATATAATTATATATAATTATATATATATATATATTATATTTATTAATATATAAATATATATAATTATAAATATAATAGAAATATTTATTATTTAAATATTTTTATTATAATTTTAAAAGTATTTAAATAAATATATATTTACTATAATTTTATAACTATTTAAATATATATATATATATATATAATTTTATAAATATATTTTTTAAAACATTATATATATATTTGAATTATTAAAAGATGTATATTAATATATCATATTTATATTAATTATAACCATACATTTTTTAATTAATGTGAATAAATAAAAATTATTTTTTGAATATAAATATGTTAATTATATATATATTTAAAAGGATCGAGGCTCAACGACTGCTTTTATTAAGAAAAGAAAAGAAGCGGTACAAAGGAACCTAAAAGCAACAAAAGTCCAAAAGGAAATCTAAACAAATACTAGTGAAAATTTAAAGATCACGGGTCCGGGTGCTCATGTTGTGGTGTGAGGGACATCCACACCTTCTGCGGGGGTGCCACCCTCTTCTCTATGTTTTTACTTTCACCCATCGTTCTCCTCCATCATCTTGGAGTCCAACATCAACGACTTCCTTCATTTCTTCATCACTAGTTGCATGATTATGTTCTTGTCCATCCTCCTCACTACTTCCAGATGAAAGTAGATCAAAAGAGTTTTGTGTGTTTACTTTAGGAAGAAAATTTCTCTTAGCCAAATGGGAGATATCATGAGTATTTATAGAGAAAACATGTACATTTATTGAACCTCTTCTCTTAGCAGACAGAGAGCCTAAACTAAAAGCTGATTGAAGCATGCCGACATTTAGAGTTTGAAACTTTTCCAAGTCACATGAAAAACCAATCTGGTGTTTGTTCGAGACCTTCATATCACAAAATACACTTGTATTCTCTCTACTAGGGAAGAGTTCAGTAGCAGCAACAATTTTTAAACTCTTACCATGAGAAGGTTCTAAAACTTTGGGTTGAGGCGATTCTACAATAGCTTCATTGACGTACAATTAAAATTTATGCTCTAAAGTAGGAGGATGATCCATCTATGAAATATCCTATTTGTATAGTGCTTGAGATCACATAGATGAATCAACAATGTGAAAGTCCCTTCCATGATCAGTTGCATCCCTCCTTACAAGCAACTTGGAGTTATCTAGCACTATTGGTTGGCCAACTATTGTGCCAACTTCAAAAACCATAGATCCTTTCTCTGGTGCAGAGGTTCATTTTATTGGTTTCACCTATTGAGAAGGATCTCTTTTGTTTTTGGATTTCAAAGATATTGCAACCTCAATTTTCTCCTGGCCCCTTCGACCCTTACATTCCTTCAACTTCTACTGCCGCCACATTTCAAAATCAATATCAGCATGAATTGAGAATTCCTAAGCATCCTGAATATTAACAGACTCATCTTCAGCCTTCTCATCCTCATAATCATAATGAGAGTCTTCTTTTCTAGAATTAGTGAAATGGGGTTCACTTACTAAGTTAGCATATGACATTTTTGGCTTGCTAACTATCATCAAATCCTAGGAAGCAGACCCAGATACATTGTTAGAGGGGGTAGTCTGAGGAAATTCTTCACCCCCATTAGGATTGTTAGAGCATTCAACCTCATCATGTTCTTATGATTTTATAGGTCCCTATGCATTAGCAAGATTTTTGAGAACATCTGTTTGTGAAATCATTATTTTAGAAGAGTGCAAAGCAACATCTCCTTATGGATTAATGATCTGAGTAGTGGGGAAAACCATTGCATTTTTCTGTCTTCTATAGTTGTTAGAGTCATGCCCCTTTAAGAGGTAGATTGATAATACCATATTACTTTGACAATTAGAAGTCCAATGACCTATAATACCACACGTGTTACAGAAAGGAGGTTTCCTTTCATACTCAATTCTCAAACTTACATAATCTTGTAGAGTTCAGAGAACAAAATAGTCAATTAGAACTGATCTTAGATCAACTTTTACTTGCACTCTTGCAAAGTGATCGAAACTGGTCATTTCTGTTGCATTGTCCATTCGTATTGGTATTCTAATAGCCGATTCTATATCAAAAAGGATTTATGGGTGCCATAACACCCAATTTAGTCCATGAACTTTTACCCAGACCTGAGCATAGCTTTCTTTAAACTCATTAAGGTTGAAATTCATATTCTAGTCATGAATTATAAAAACCCCTGGTCAAAGGTTAACTGATCCCACACCCCAAGACATCACTTTTAATTCAGAAGAAGGTAAAAGTACATGGAATAATCCATGACCTAGTGATATACATTTGAATTATAAAAAAACCCAAATCAGAGCTAGTCGAGAAACTAGATCGGAGACCTTCAATGGATTCATACCCTTTGACAACAAAATTTGAGCAATGAAAGAGTACTTAAAGAGCTCAATTTGTTCAGAAATAGGTCCATTGGAGGATGAAATATGGGAAATTGAATCTTTTCTAATGATTCTTTGAGCGACTGAATATTTGAGAATAGAAAAGGAACCACCCGAGGTAGAAAGTGGGGGTGAAAGCCTTTGTGATATCTCAGTTAAGAACCTTAGAGTTCACTTCATGCTGATCAACAAGATGATTTGAAACATACGAGTAAAAGTTGAGACTGCTAGGATAATTGCAACTACTGCGATCTCCATGGATCATCTTAGGGTTCCTCTCCCACTCCATCCAATGTGTTATTTGGGAAACGAGGTATAGGTGGGCGCCACACCATGCCCATCCTAGGCCCAACCCACCCCCTACGCACCACACACTACCAGCTAATTTTGAGTGTGGCATGACTTGAACCTGAGCCAGTTACATTGTCAGGGAGTGGTCTCCTTACACAGTACCACTAAGACAACCTTGATCAAATATATATATATATATATATATATTGGTAATATTTTTTATTAAAAAAATTATCTGGTATAAAAATAGAACTGATAAAGATCCACCTTTATCAGTTCTTTTTTAATGTTGATAAATATAGCACTTTTAATAGTACTTTCTATTTAATGCCGATAAAAGCAGGTGCTTCTTATGCTGCAATCTGTGGTAGTGAGATTTTGATATGATGAAACTTGAATTGTATTTTTGGGAAATATTTAGTTTCAATCAAGACATATTTTTTTGATGAATTCAATAATTTTTGAAAGAAATGTTATTTTAATAAAATTTTATTATTAATTAATATTTAATTATATATAAACGGTAATATAATTTCATAAAATCAAATGTAATTTTTATAAGGTTCGAAAAACTATTATCGTCGCAAAAACACGTATTTTTCAATAAATGCAGAATTTTGATTTAAAAGTGTAAATTTTCATTTTTAAAAAATTATTTTGATAAAATAAATGTTATTTTTGAAATCAATACATTGAAATTAGCTAATGGTGAACTTTTCATAATTTTTGGAGACAAATGAATTTTTGTGTAGAAATTAAATATTGCGTAAATATACGGTGAGTATTATGACATCATAAAATCTATAAAGTGATATACTAAATACTACAAAGAGTATCTATGACCCAAATTATGTTTCCCATTTAAAATAACATGTTTTTAATTAATTTGACTAATTTTATAAACCCTTAATGAATCCTCCAAAACCTATATTATATTTTAAGGTTTTAAATTTAATTCTTTATGAACATGACTCACTTTCACATCACCAAGGATATTATTTTAATGAGTTAGGTTCTTAGCCTTATAAAATAATGAAAACCACTCCTCTTTGGTAGAAACCATGGACAAAAACCATGGGAATTTTTGTGGTTTTGATTACTTTATCATATAGAGTCCAAAACCGAAGTTTGAAAATAAAAAAGAATTATCCTCTATTTTACAATAAAAACTCACCAACTTCACATTATTATTTACTAAAAAACATTGGATTATGAAGTTTCTCTTCCCTTCCCTCTCTAGTCCCTCCCAATGTATACCTAAGCTCTTAAGAAGCTCCTCCCAAACTCTTAGAATCACCCTCTCATGCTAAGAGTTCCTATATTTATCCTATTTATTCAATAACCTTCTTTATATCATGTCTTTTTTATTTTCAATTGATCAAGTTTGAATATGTTTTTTAATATCCCTATTTATGTCAAGGTAATTGAACTCACAAAAATTTAATATTTATTACCGACTTAATCTAGTACTGTGGTAAGAAGGGTCGAACTATAGGGAAGGATTAATGATTGTACATTCCAAAACAAAACAAAAACAATAAAAGAAAACAAAAAAAACTTGCAATGTGTAGGGTTAAATAAGAGAAGTGACTTGGAGAACAAAAATAGAGAGTAGAGATAGTCAATGGATTAATTAGGGTCCTCAGTCTATTTTAAACTGATGAAAATATGTCCTCCAATTATACTCAAATTAATCCACTTATCATGTTATTTAGAAATGGTATAGATTCACCTAGTTGTCATTTTAGTGAACTTCCACAGCTCGATCAACCTTTTTGAGCTTTGATCTTTCAATCTTAACCCTTAAATTAATCCGTTCATTATAGAGAAGAGATTAATTGACCTTTTCCAATTTTTGGTACTTCATTCAATGATCCAAGGTGAAATGATTCACTAACCTTACCTGTCGATTATTGGGTAGTGTTAATTGATACTCATAAATGAGCAAAAAAGAAAGTTAAACTTAAAAATTTCACTAAACAATGTTTAAAAAAAATAAAAATGGATAAAAAAATTTCAGTTCATTACAAACCAATTCCCCTAAGTAATTTAGCTACTCATGAAAAAGAAATACAAAAGTGAGAGAGAAGAGATAAAGAAACATCTCTAGAGAGACTATTCCTTCCTCCAGTTTTAGCTCTAGATCTTGCTTCTTGCTCCAATATAAATTTTCTACTCTCTATTCCGTGCTCTAGTGAATGGATATGAATGATCAGATGATTGGGAGATGGTTCTGGAATGGATGGTCCTACAGTCTCCTATGTACCTTATCCAATTTAACAGAAAATCCACACTCATATCAAATGTGCATTCACCACTGTAGGTTGAAAACTTCTCTCTGACTTCTACATGGAACACCTTCACCGTACATCTTAAACCTCATCTTACTTTAGTAACACTCCTTAATAGATTCCAATACTTCATGAAGCTCTGAGACCACTATCATTTTCCACCCCCTTGACACTAATCAAGTGAAATTATTCCAGAAAAAAAGGATAAATATATTTGCAAAATTTAAAAAGAAACCCCCCCTTCGAAAAAATAGATCACAGGCTAGTTTGGGAAAATTCTGGGCCTTGCACTACTGAGCTCGTACACTCAGATCCTTAACCATTTTTTGGGCACAGTCCAAGAATTTTTATTTATGAATATCATATATTATTATTATTATTATAAATAAATATATAATTATAAAAACATAAATTTATATATATATATTTATTATTATTGTTAGAATTATATATAAGAATATTAAATATATATATATAGTTATTATTATTATAATTATAAATATTAATATTATTATTATATGTATCATATTTTTTATTATGTATATTATTATTAAAATATATTATTATTATTATCAATTATATATATATATATATTATTTTTTATTTTTTATTCTATCTCCCTCCCTTTTTTTCTTAAGCTGTGGGTTGGATTTCTTATTAATGGGGGCTTGTTCGTAGACGAGGTCTCCAGGTGCGGGCGGTGGGACTCTAGCAGCCATGACAATAGCTTAGAGATATCAATGATGGTAAAATTCATGATCTTTTTCTTTGGATGGGTTCATCTGTAGCGGATCAGTGGTTCTGAATCCGGAGATTCAACTTCCTTTGGCGGCTTTATCTTCAAAAGAGGACAACGACTGGGTTCCAGATTAGATCCAATTCATTAAGTGGTGGTTCTTCGCTTGCATGGATTTGTCAATGGAAGATCCAAGATTGAGGGTTTTAGATTTGGAAGTGGAATGTAGTTTCTCATGATGGGTCACAGTCAGCGATCGATTTGGGACAAGTTAATTTCAGGTGAGGTGTGGGTTCGATAATGGGTTCAGGGTTTGGTTCCTAGTTATTAGATCTGGAAAAATCGGTATTATTTTGGGGTTCTGGTCTAGTTTGGAAAGGTAGAGGGGAGTTGTTTAAATTTCTTGGGATGTAGGGGTTTGGTTGGCATCTATGGTGGTCAACAGTGGATCTGGAAATGACTATACCGCTATAGCTTGGCAGTAGCAATGGAGGTTGGTGGTGGATGCCCTATTTTGTTGGTAGCACCACTATGGAGGATAGTGGTAGTGGTGGATACTGAATGGTGGATCTTCTAGGAACTGAAAAATAAACTTAATAAATAATTTTTACAATTAAAACTAAAAAATAAAATAAACCAAAAATAAAATAAAATTAAAATGAAGTAAGTTAACGTTATTTATTTTAAAATTAAAATAATGAATGAAATAAATTAATTTTCAATAAGAAGAAATTATTTGAAATATATTTAACTATATAATTAATTAAAAGAATGAATTAATTGATAGAATGAATTAAATTAAAATAATAAAAACTTAAGATAATAAATAAATTAAAAAAACAATGAAAATAAACCAATTAGTTAAATAAAAATATCAATTAAAAAAAGTAATAATTTTATTAATTATAAATAGTTAAATAAATAATTAATCAAATAAAATACTAACATTAAATAAATGAAATAATTATTTTGAAAAACAAAAAATGAAAAAATAAAAAAATGAAAAAATGAAAAAATGAAAAAAATGAAAAGAATGAAAATGAATTTAAACAAAAACAAATGAATAAAATGAAACATTAATTATTTAACTTTAAATTATTCAAAAGTAACTAAAATAAACAATAACATACATATTTTAACATAAGATCAAATTTTCAATCATTAAAAAGAAAATTAACAATGATTGATAATTATTCAACAAAATACATTATTTTAATAATAAAAACACAATTAACTATGAAAATTAATGTGGAAAAATAAGATATAAAAAGTCCGCATCACTAATTACAGTCTTTATGATGTTCATGCAATGAGAGACCCCTTTCACTCTCATTAAGAACTTCCATAAATCTTTATGTACCTCCGTTATGTTGCCGAAATTATCCTATGATTTTCCATGCCAAACCTTAGTGTAGTGAATACTCATCCTCCTTTCCACTCACTGGTATTCACCTAGATGTACATACCCTTCATTGATCGGTGACTTCTAAGTATGTATCCTACACTCCTTAATTGTGGGATTAAAATTGATGAAAGATATCCTTATATTTTATTGTCACGAACCAACCCGGGTCGACCCCAAACTAGCCATCCGAGATCTTGAACTAGTCTGTGACATGGCCCGAAAGGAATTATCGATCCTCTCAGGATGGAAACTAGTGTTGGTCATCAATCATAAATCAACTTTTTAATGTTTTATCCCATTAACAAAAAACAATTAAATAAATAAAAATAGATCAAATAAAATTTAACTAGCAGGGGAAAATAAATAAAACCTAACACACCACTATGTGACCTCACGGTTCACCTCCAACCATAGAATGACACTTGATCCACGATAAACCAAAACAGGTAAGAAAATAAACTAAAAAATGATAAGGAGTATAAGCATGGGCATAAAATTCCCTATAGCGATTCCAAAGGAAAAACCACACCCTATTATTTACCTTTAAAAATAAATCCATTTCATGCTAGTTTAAAATATATATATATAAAATAATGTTTTCATTCCCTTTTTAAAACAAGTAACAAGTTAATAATTCCAAAGAACCACTTTCTTTTATTTTGAAAAATATGGTTTCTAAATAATAAAAGATTTTCTGAAAACCCCTTTATAAGAAGAAACATGCAGCGAAGAGACATTTTAATGAGAAGCAGTGAAAAACATATCACAAGTGCTACCAAAACTAAGGAAAACTGAATACATGTACATGAGTGCTAAATTTAGAGTTTCCAGTAGAAGCATAATAGTTACAAATATTTTATAAAAGCACCAAAAAATGAGGTAAGTTAAAATAAATGTGAAATAGTTATCATGGGATATACCTAGACACAAAGTTAAGAAACCCTATATGTACTATGTTCGGAACCATCTGTCATCCCATTGACGCAATAAAAAGTCAATAACCAACCCAGTTTCTCTTAACTAGCCTCACTAGTGGCACATCTCACATGGCTAATCCATGAGAATCTAGTTCTTCTAATCGATACTAAATAGAAACCATCTCTTAACTCTCACTACGACACTTAGGATCTCATGGATTTATAAGAAGATGTAGGTGAGGAAGTGAGTACAATTACAATATCTCAGTCACGAAAAGACACTATATAGGCTTAACCCACCTCTTGACACCATCAATGGGAATTCCCTTATAATGGAGAGTATCTATAGAAGTGAAATCTTTTTAAGAAAACATTCAAAGGTACCAATCAAGCATTATCATTTGAAAACCAACCTTCACCATTTGAAGAATAATTTTTGAAACTTTTTGTAAAAATAAACATGTCATTAAACTTTTATAAAAAAGTTGAAAAAGGCAGAACATCTTTGAGAATTTACAATTCACCTGATGAAAATATTTTTTTTTAAAACCAATCAAGTGCTCAAGAAGCTTATAATTTCAAAACCAGTATGGAAAAACAGTTTTAATAAGAAAAATCCATAGTGTGATATAAGAAATGTGTTGAAAAACCTAAAATAAACCAATTTAATTCAACACAACATTTTTCTACAATTTATTAGCTTTATAATATAACAAAAACACTAAATAAAATACACAAGAAATTATAGTTTTCAATATAAAGTCTCAAACATAGGGTAAAATACCTCAAACAATGTCACCTCTAACGATGGAAACCCAAATCCATTTCAAAGGAGTCCACAAAAGCATGAGAGACCAAGGAATCCGATGAAGAAAAACCCTACTTTTACACTTACACACATATGTGTAGGTTTTGGGTGCAGTGGAAGTGCGTTGGTGGGTCGGCCCAACTTTAATTTTAGCATTAACAATGATCAATCTGAGATCCGTCATGATGTAAAATACCGGATCTTCGGAATAGAACGAAGAAAAAAAAACAAAATAGGGAGTCCCTGAACCATAGATATAGGATCATCATATGTTGGTTATAATTAATTTAATTAATTGACAAAAATTACATTGATGGAATTCTTTCTTCGTTGATGTCTTCAGTCACGTTCTGGTGTGATCCGTCATTGCGTTGTAGAATACAAGTGTAGGATTCCTCTAGCGGTGATCCACACGTGCTCCACGTATCTCTGAACATTACTGAAGGGATCTCTGGGTGCTAGCGCAGAAGAACCTTCACTTGCGATGTTCGCCTTCGATCGCCTCAATCCAGTGGTGGTGGATCTCTCTTAGTCTTGAGAGTGTTCTTGGAGGAAGGAGTTCTTTTGTCCTTGAGAGAACTGTCCAGAATTGTTGTGCACAACGATTGATGGAAAAGTGTTGGGGTTGTGAGGATATTTATAATCAGGTTTGAGGTTATAGAGTTATGACAATAAATGAATGTGTTACGCATTTTATTTATTTAATTAAATCTCATTGAAAACCCCCATGTCGAATGATTGATTCCTTGACATGCACCCACGTTGATTATAATAAATATCATTTAATAAAATGATATTATTTCCTCAAAATCCCAACTGGAAAAACTACATGGCGTGTAATCATTAATACACGGCGTGTATTCTTTTTCCATGAAAACTACACGACATGTATATTCAATATACACGGTGTGTACTTTTATTTTCCATTTTTCTTTATTTCCTCTGCCACATTTATTAGACCTAGAGTAATGGCTATTTATTTGTTAAATAAATAAAACTGTATTAATAACTAATAAATATATATTATTTTTCCCACAATATATTCTCTCAAATAACTAGTGTCAAAATAAATGATATCAGACATCATTAAATAATTATTAAACCACAGTAGGGAAAAATCTTTATTTAACTTGTTGAATTAATATTTAACTGAGATACATGTACACACTTAGCATGTGATCCTCTAGACCTCTTTCTCGTTGGCATTAGGTGGGCTTGCCTAAAGTCTAAGATTACTGTCTAGCAATGGGTCATGGTACCCAAGAGAAAGATGTTGACACCGCATTGACATGTCACCTCATACGAATGCTTACCGTGTAATGTAATCCCTTTATCTCGATATCTCTAATCAAGCAGGTCGCATGCTAGTGCCATCAACCCATGTGCTTGATTATTCTTTCTTTGACTTCCCGAAATTGAACTCGCCCATACCTTACCATGGCCATGGATTTATTTAGGCTATATCAATTCCATCAAAGGGCCTGAGATATCTACTTCCGTCATGGAACAGAAGGGACAAATCCTTTCTTGCATTATCTAGTAATGTAGTATTACTTGTGACGCACCCAATGTATCCTACCTCACTGCGAATAGTGTGTCGTCATAGTTTTTTTCAATACATCTAAGTGCACGAGTTGTAATACCCATTAATAATAATCTTAAAGTATAAGGACCAATACACACGTCCACAGATAGGAACATCCGACGAAACTATGAAATGTGGATTTCCTACTGGCGGGTCTCATTCTCATAATATCCTACTAAATATTACCAAGGGTGAACACCATGAGAAGGTGACTTAAAGTTTTATGAGTCCTCACCCCTAATGTCCTGTATTATTTGTGTCCCTCAAATAACATCATCTAACCATAGAACATATATTCAAGAACATTGTTATGGCACTTCCGAGTTCTCATCATAGCAGGGATCTGCTATGACCCTTTAATGAAACAACTATCCTCAGGATATTATCACATGAATTGTCACACAGAAGAACAATCAATATGTGATAAGGATTTTATTAATGAATAAAGTACAGAGTAGTTGGTTCTAGGCCACCAACTCCAACAGACTCCCACTTGGACTAGAGCCAACTGCTAACAACCTTTAACCCACTAGCTCTCACATGATATTCATGCTTCTTCTAAGATGGACCTTTAGTTATGGGGTTCTACATGTTCTCTTCCATGGACACTCTACTCACTGCAACTTCACGCCTTTGATAGAAATCCCTCAAGAGGCAATACTTTCGGATTATGTGCTTTGTCCATTGATGTGACCTTGGTTATTTCACAAGAGCCACCGATGTAGTATTATCACAATACAACGTGATATGATCTTTACTATTAGGCACCACATCAAGCTCCTGGACAAAGTTCTGAATCTAGACAGATTCCTTGGCTGCATCAAAAGTCATTATATATTCAGACTCCGCTGTATAATTGGCAACAACTGGCTGCTTTGAACTCTTCCAGCTCACAGCTCCTCCATTGAGACAGAAAATATATCCAGATTGCGACTTCAGATCATTCTGATCTGTCTAAAAACTAGAATCAACATACCCTATGATGAAAAGCTCCTCATCTCTTCCATAATCTAGGAACATATCCTTAGTTCTTCTCAGATACTTAAGGATATTCTTAACAGTAGTCCAATGTTGTTCTCCTGGATCTGCTTGATATCTGCCTACCATGCTCAGTGCATAGGCAACATCAAGCCTGGTACATAACATGGCATACATGATGGATCCTATATCCAAAGCGCATGGGATCTTACTCATTATATCTTTCTCATGTTGTGTCTGGGGACACATTTTCTTAGAAATATGTAATCCATGTGACACTAGAACCAATCCCCTCTTAGATTGTTCCATAATAAATATCTTTAGTATCTGGTCAATGTATATACCCTGACTTAGTCCAAGCAGCCTCTTGGATCTATCACGAATGATCTTGATCCCTAGAATGTAGGCAGCTTCACTCAAGTCCTTCATAGAGAAAAACTTGTTCAGCCAGTCCTTAACTGATTGTAAGACTGGTACATCATTTCCAATAAGCAATATTTCGTCAACATATACTACTAGGATAACGATTACATTCCCTTTAAACCGCTTATAAACACATGGCTCACATTCGTTCTTAATGAAACCAAATTCTTTTATGTCTTCATCAAATAGAATGTTCCATGACTTGGATGCTTGCTTTAATCCATAAATGGATTTCTGCAACTTGCAAATCCATTTGGCTTCACCTGGTGTCACAAACCCTTCTGGTTGTGTCATATAGACATCTTCCTGAAGGTTCCTATTAAGGAATTCCGTTTTGACATCCATCTTCCAGATCTCTTAGTCATGGTAAGCTACTATGGGAAGTATGATTCTTATGGATTTAAACATGACAACTGGCGAGAAAGTTTCATCATAGTTAATCCATTGACGCTGTCTAAATTCTTTAGCCACTAGTCTTTCTTTATAGGTTCTAACTTGACCTTCCATGTCTAGTTTTCTCTTAAATACCCATTTGCATCCAACAGGCTTTACATCAACTGACTCATCGACCAGAACCCAGACTTGGTTCTGATACATGGAATCCATCTCAGAATTCATAGCTTCTAGCCATCTTACAGCTTCTAAGCTTTATACTACTTCCTTGTAGGAAATAGGTTCATCATTGTCCAACAATAATGATTCACCATCCTTAGTGACTAGGAAACCAAATCTCTCTAGTTCCCTTACCTCTCTTGAGCTCCTACGTAGTACTTGTGTTTCTAGAACCTCTTCCACGGGGACCTGTGGAACTTTTTCCCGTACCAAATCCTATGTATCTTGAGTATCAACTTCGTCGAAGTCAATCTTTCTCCCACTATCCTTCTTGAGGATGATCTCCCTCTCAAGAAAGATGGCTTGTCTGGCAATAACCACTTTCTTGTCTAAAGGGTTATATAGGTAATATCCTTTCATTTCCTTGGGATATCCTATAAAGATACACCTCGTGCCCCGGGGTTCTAGTTTGTTGCCTGAGAAGGCCTTAACAAACGGCTCACATCCCCATACACGTGTATGCGACAAAGTGGGTTTCCTTACATTCCATAACTCGGATGGAATTCCATTTTCTTCCTTAGTTGGTACTCGGTTTAATGTGTATGATGCAGTTTGTAATGCATATCCCCAAAAGGATAATGGAAGATCTGCATGACTCATCATCGACCTCACCATGTCCAACAAGGTGCAGTTCCTCCTTTCACTAACACCATTCCACTATGGTGTATAAGGAGGAGTGATCTGAGATAGAATCCCAGACTCCTATAGAAGATCGATGAACTCTTGGTTCAGATATTCTCCACCTCGATCCGATCAAAGTTTCTTTATATTCTTACCAAGATGATTATCTACTTCATTATTGAATTCCTTAAATTTCTCTAAGGCTTATGAATTATACCTCATTAAGTAGACATATCCATATCTACTCAAATCATCAGTAAAAGTAATGCAGTAAGAATATCCACCTCTAGCTTCTACTGGAAATGGTCCACACACATCCGTGTGCACCAATCCTAGAAGCTCTATGGCCCTTTCACCTTGTCCACCAAAGGGAAGCTTAGTCATTTTTCCTTGTAAACAAGTGTGACATCTATCAAGTGGTTTTAGCTCAGTAGAGTCCAAATAACCATCTTGGAAAAGCTTTGTCAAGTGCTTCTCATTTACATGACCGAGATGATGATGACACAACTGGGTGATGTATGAGTCATGTGAGTTTGTTTCGTTATTAATTTCCAATACTTAGTTTTCGTAATTTAATACATACAAACCATTATTTAAATGCTCCATACCATAACATACATTGTTCTTATAAAAGAGAAAACCCTTATTTCAAAACTTGAAAATAAATCCATCTATATCCAAACAAGATACAAAAATTATGTTCTTGGTAACACTAGGCACATAATAACAGTTATGTAAAACTAAAATCATCTTATTCGGCAATGAGAGGTGGTAATCGCCAATAGCCAATGCATCCAGCCTTGCACCATTGGTAGCTCAAAGAACCACCTCTCCTCTGGTAATATTTCTAAATCTACTTGGTTCCTGCATTTGAATACATATGTGAGCCCCACAAGCTGTATCTAATACCCAATGAGTAGAAATAGAAAGATTACACTCGATAACGAATGAACCTTTAGCGTCCCCATGCTTCTGAGTGCAGTTCCTCTTCCAGTGGCCTTACTTGCCACATGAAAAATACACCGCCTCCCATTCCTTGCCTTGCCTCTAGATCTTCCCCTTCTTGGAAGGATGGCCCTCGGGGGCTTTAGACCATTTATAAGTCTTTGACCCCTTTGACTTGTCCTTCCTTTTCTTATTCACCATAAGGACTACAAGTTTTTCATGACCCATATCCTTATCCACCTGGTGAATTAAGGTCAGAAGTTCCGATAGACTCTTCTCATTGTTGCTCATGTTATAATTGACAATGAATCTAGAGAAGGTCTTGGGAAGTGATGATAGGATGAGATCTGTATGCAACTCATCCATGAACTTAATCCCTAAGATGTCCAGGCATTCAATGTAGCTAATAAGCTTGACTACATGAGACCCAGCTGGTGCAAACTCTCCAAGCTTAGTTGTAAACAAATCATTGGAGATCTCATATCTCTCCTGTCTTGCCTTCTCTTGGTAGAGATCCTTAAGGTGAGAGATCGTGCTATATGCATCCATGTTTTCATGTTACATCAAGAGATCATTAGACATGGAAGATATCATGAAACAATGGACATCTATGGAATCATCCATGTGTTTCATGTAGAGATATAGTTCCTCATCACTGGCCTCCTTTCCAGGCGCAACTGGAATAGGCTCTTACAGCACATACAATTTCCTTTCGTGGCAAAGGATGACGCATAAATGCCTCTACCACTCTTGGAAATTGGTGTCAGTGAGAAGGTTTTCTGTCTCGAGTGTGGTTCACAATGATATGTTTGAAGTCATTTTTCTTTCCTTTTATACAAATTAAGATGAGAAAAGGTTTAGTGATTTATTATAAAATTGATACAAATAAATAAATTAATACTTATTAGTCTCCCACTATTTTATCAAAATCCAATAGCCCTCACCATTGAATTCGTAATATTCTATTGCCTGAATATTCTAGTGGCAAGGATCCATATTGCCCTTCGCATTACCCCAACTAGGGTTGGTCAAGAAACTTGAAGGGTTTTAGGTAGGCATTCCAAATGCCAACTGTATTAACTCGCAACTCCTTGATCCGCTGAGTTGACTCCCCAATCTTGAAATCCTTTTATTTTGGATTTCCTTAATCTTTGCCTCTTGGTCACACCATGTCCTACTATGGTAGTCAACCCTTGATGCGAACCAAGTCAAGTCATCCCAAAACCTTGAATTAGAATTCCCCGATAATTGAAAGCACCCCAACTAGGGTTGGTCAAGTACTTTGAACTATGGTCGGATTCTAACCAAGATTATGGAAGGCTATACAGACTTAATATTTCTTTGAGGGATTTTATCCTTATACATAAATTTCTATTTTATTATCTTTTATTACATGCTTGTTAATATTAAGTGGTATATACTTAAGTGATTAACCATGTCTAAGATAATATTTACATATAAGATGATTTTATTTTAGTTCCATCTTGCATGCTCATTTAATTCATTAATTGTGTGATCATGACAACACACCCACAATAAATAAACCATGAAACTGACAGAAATAAAATAAATGGTATGATCATGAGCTTTTTCTATTGGTTAGTTTTTCTAGTGGTTGATAAACTAACCCAAGACCTAGGGGAGAAACACCTTGAACCTTTCGGACCGTGTTTATAGTTTTCCACATGTCCACCTTTGTATCTCCTTGGATTGGTTTCACCTTGGCTCCTGACTTGAGCCGCCTCCACCAGATTGGGAGTTCCATCCATTACATATGCATTTATCTCACACACAGGTGATGGGTAAAAAGGGGTTTTACATAAAATAATCCTTGGGCGCGCAGGCCCTACATATTAATGAGGAGAAGGCTCGCAGGCCAACAAATTTAATTTAAATAAATAAATTAAAAGAAACCATTCACATACAAAATTCTTGGTCTTGCTCATGATCATACATACATGCAATGATATTTACACATAAATAAAACTAGCATTCAATTCTTTAATCATTCTTCTTTAAGATAAATCATGCTCGAATCAATTAATTGTCTTTAATTAATCAATCCTTTTATCTTAAACCCTTTTCTGAATTTCCTCGAGATTCTCATCCATCATAATTTTAAACAAATAAATTCATTTAAAATTATCCTTGTATGTAACTTGTACCTTGGAGGCAACCCGGTGAATTTCCATTCATTACGCAGATGTTAAATTAAACACACATATATAAAACACCTATCACGTGTTGTGTCTTAGCTTTAAGCCTACAATATAGCACACGTCTCAAGGGTTTGTATAATATAATAATAAATTTTAATAAATTTGTGTAATTTGGATGATACACGGCGTGTATTTCTGACTACACGACATGTAATTTTTGTTCAACGTCCATCTGAAGTACACACCTAGGGACATGGCGTGTTGATGTACTTCAGAAATTTTTGGAGCACACAGTGTGTTTAGTGGGACACACACCGTGTAGTTTTCGTGTTACATGGTTTCTAGTTGGGCAAGCCGTGTACGGGGTACACGGTCCAACCCTAACTCGAAGGGACTACACGCCATGTTCAGTTGGACCACACAACGTGGAATCCAGACACCATGTGCCACCTGTTCTTGGTCAACACACGGTGTCATAAATGACTTATATAGGATCCAATACACGGCCTAATTTGGCGGATCAGTCAATGCATTGAACCAAGACTACACAACGTGTACTTATGAATACACGTCGTGTATTCTGGTGTTGTACGGCTAGGAGAATTTGGCACCTCCGGATGAGTTCCTTTATTTTATTTTAATCAAAATTAAAAGAAAAATTCATTTTTTAAGGTGAATGAGAAATGAGAGGAGATGAACAGATCTCGAGATTCAGATTTTTAAGAATGATTAACTTGAATTGAAACAACTAAATTATTAAATGCGTAAAACACCAACAAAAAAAATAAATAATTATAATCAATGATATGACCCCTCTGATACCACTTGTAGGTTCCGGGCGCAGTGGAAGCGCGTTGGTGGGTCGACCCAACTTTAATTTTAGCGTTAACAACGATCAATCTGAGATCTGTCACAATGTAAAACCCCAGATCTTCAAAATAGAACGAAGAACGAAAAACAAAAGACAGAGTCCTGGAATCATAGAGATAGGATCATCATATATTGGTTATAATTAATTTAATTAATTGACAAGATTTACCATGATGGAATTCTTTATTCGTTTATGTCTCCGGTCACGATCCGGTGTGATCCATTTTTGCATTGTAGAATCCAAGTGTAGGATTCCTCTAATGGTGATCCAGACATGCTCCACATATCTCTGGATTTCACTGAAGGGATCTCCGGGTGCTAGCGCGGAAGAACCTTCACTTGTGATGTCCACCTTCAATCGCCTCGATCCGGTGGTGGTGGATCTCTCTCGGTCTTGAGAGCGTTCTTAGAGGAAGGGGTTCTTTCGGCCTTGCGAGAACTCTCCAGAATTGTTGTGCACAATGATTAATGGAAAAGTGTTGGGGTTGTGAGGATATTTATAATGGGGTTTGTGGTTATAGAGTTATGACAATAAATGAACGCGTTACGCGTTTTATTTATTTCATTAACTCTCATTGAAAACCCCCATGTCAAATGATTGATTCCTTGACATGCACCCACGTTGATTATAATAAATATCATTTAATAAAATGATATTATTTCCCCAAAATCCTGACTGGAAAAACTACACGGCGTGTAATCATTAATACATGGTGTGTATTCGTTTTCCATGAAAACTACATGGCGTGTATATTCAATATACACGATGTGTACTTTTATTTTCCATTTTTCTTCATTTACTCCACCACATTTATTAGACCCTGAGTAATGACTATTTATTTGTTGAATAAATGTAACTGCATTACTCGCTAATAAATATATATTATTTCGCCCACAATATATTCTCTCAAATAACTAGTGTCGAAATAAATGCGATCAGGCATCCTTAAATAATTATTAAACCACAGTCAGGAATAATCTTTATTTAACTTGTTAAATTAATATTTAATTGAGATACATGGACACACTTAGTGTGGGACCCTCTAGGCATCTTTCTCATTGGAATTAGGCGGTCTTTCCTAAAGTCCAAGATTACTGTCTAGAAATGGGTCAAGGCACCAAAGAGAAAGATGTTGACGTCGCATTGACATGTCACCTCATATGAACACTTACTGTGTAATGTAATCCCTTTGTCTCGATACCTCTAATCAAGCGGGTTTCATGCTAGCGCCATTAACCCATGTGCTCGATTATTCTTTCTTTGAATTCCCGGAATTGAACTCGCCCATACCTTACCATGGCCATAGATTTATTTAGGCTATATCGATTCCATCAAAGGGCCTGATATATCTACTTCCGTCATGGAACAGAAGGGACAAATCCTTTCTTGAATTATCTTCTAATGCAGTATTACTCGTGACATTCCCAATGTATCCTACCTCACTACGAACAATGTGTCATCATAGTTTTCATCAATACATATAAGTGCACAAGTTGTAATACCCATTAATAATAATCTTAAAGTCTAAAGACCAATACACACATCCGCAGATAGGAACATCCAATGACACTATGAAATGTGGATTTCCTACTGGCGGGTCTCGTTCTCATAATATCCTTCTAGATATTACCAATGGCGCACACCATGAGAAGGTGCCTCGAAATTTTATGAGTCGTCACCCCTAATGGCCTGTATTATTTGTGTCCCTAAAATAACATCATCCGTCCATAGAACATATATTCAAGAACAATGTTATGAAACTTCTGGGTTCTCATCATAGCAGGGATCCACTATGACCCTTTAATGCAACAACTATCCTTAGGACCTTATCACATGCATTGTCACGCAGAAGTACAATCAAGATGTGATAAGGCTTTTATTAATGAATAAAGTACAAAGTAGTTGGTTCTAGGCCACTAACTCCAAAAATATGAACCTATACATATATATAAATACCCCTATATGAATTGTACATATTCCAATCACTATGATGGAATATGTGTAAAGAGGGTATATATATATATGCCTTACCCATGTATATGTGTGTAAGTCACCTTTAAGGTACCAAAAGTTTTTTCCATCATGAAAAATGGTACAAAGTTACCCCAAGGAGGTTCAAGGTATACTAAAAAAATATGAGAAACTCAAAAAAAAAAACACTACAAAAAATAGGACTAATAAAGAAAAATGGAAGATAACCTACATAAAACTAATGGCTAACCCACTGACTTCAATAATCATGGTAAGAACCGACCTTAATCAAGTATTAAGAAAACTAAGCACCAAGAATTAAAAATTAAAATACCAAAAAATTGGTTTAGGGTTTGGCCATAGTATGAGCACCACCCAGGATATAAAGAAAACCAAAAAATTAGGAAGAAGAGGATGAAGTAGGAGGGGAAATACTTATCGATGATGATTTAAATAAGAAATGGCATGAGAATCGGACACCTGGAGGGAGGGGAAGGAGTAGTGCTTGACTAGGGAGCTACTCATAGTTATAATTGTGTGATAAGGAGAGTGGGGGGGGGAGTTCAGACACACGAGGGGTATGGGGAAAGGGGGTAGAATTAGAAGATAATGATAATAACAACAACAACAACAACAACAAAAACAAAAACAATAATAATAATTTTTTATTTTTTTATAGATTGCATGGTTTGGCCACACGACTAACCAAACCATGCATCAACTGTTCATAACTCTCTAGGGATATGGGTACCCCACACATGCAGGGCTCACAGTTAAGGAAACCATGTGCTGATCGTGCTGTCGGCTCTACTAAAAACTACAGATGCACCAGCATGGTTTGCACACACTTTCTACAAACCATGCACTAATCATTCACCTAAGATGAAAACCCCAAAAAATTAAAAATTAAAACCCTTTCTAACCTAAAACTAAAAAATGAGGCTAAAATAATAATTAAATAGGTAAAAAATTCAATAGTGTTGGGTTGGGGAGTGGAAATTCTCCCCACTACTGACACTTTATTCCTCTATAAATTCCCAAATATTTGATTGGTAGAGACACTAACTAAGAAAAAAACACCCACCAAAACAAAACCTCTGTCACCCGAATACTGAAAATGAAAAACTCATTTTTCTCCCAAAACCCAAAATTCTAAAATCCTAGGAAGTTGGTAAGAACATCTTCATAGAACCAGCCTTACATTCTAAGTAGTAGCTAGAAATACCAAAAGGACTCAAAATGATTAATGAAAGGAACAAGACAAAAACTCTCCTTTCTAAACACCCCTCAACCTTGAACACATTGACCCTTAACATAGAAACCAACATAAAAAATTCACACAGTTGGTTTGGGATCTCCACAACCATCCATCACATGACCTACTAACTAATCCAAACAACTACTATGATCAGTGTTGGGTAGGGAGGAATAAGGAATTTCCCCATCATTAACATCTTGAAGATTGAGTTTAACCTAATATCACCCTATGGTGGCATCCCAAACATTTTAGAATATTTGGTCAAATACCATTTCCCTCAAGTTGGAATAAGATCCCAAGTGATAAAGCGCATAATAGGGAACACTTCCACCCACAACCACAAGATCCAAAATCCCATCCCAAAATATACTTCCATTGGAACCCAAATTTCTATTAAATGGAAAAAAGAATAGAGGGATCCCAAAAAAAACCACCAAAACCTAAACATTCTCAAAACCACTCCCAAAAATTTTATACCTCTCAAATAAGGAACCCCAAGATAATAAAACTGTTTAAAAAAGATAGATAACCATTATAGATTACACATCCACAAAACAAAACCGTAGGTACCTCAAGGAAACTGAGCTACTGAGATATCCAAACAAGAAGCTTTAGAAATAAAAATTCATAGAAAGGGAAAACTTAAACAGTTTCCACTATGAAATTAGATATAACATGTTGGATTTACATCCCCACACCAGGAAACTCTTGCACTGTGTGAAAATATTCACTCTGAGACATATGGTTGGAACCTTGATGTCTTTAAGAATAAGTTTCCACACAATCAAGAGCTAAAAATTATCAACCAAAAATTCCTCTTATGGAAAAGAAACCTACAGAAATTATTTAGGTATCCCAAGTAGCCACATCGATGATAATACTTTAGAGTATTATGAAAAGATGAATTAGATTACCTAGACCGATCAAACTGGAAGTAAAAAAGTGTGTGGTATGATGAAGGAGAAGTAGGAATTGATGAAGTGGTCACCCTAGGAAGAGGTTCCTCTAGGTTACACTCTTCATCGTATGGAGAACCCATACCATCACTAAGAGAATACGAAATACCAACCACTACTGGTTTCCCCCAGAAATCGACTCATCTAGGAATACCTCATCCACCAACTTCCAAACAAAACTTGACCGAATGAGGGAAATCAATCCTTAACCTATGGGTGGAGACACCACATGAAAAGAGGAGTTTTCAGAAGATCTCTCAACACCAAATCTAGGAAAAATAAACTATCCTATTTAATATGGTCAACACAACCCTTCACCATCTATTGACCTAGATGAACACCCATGATCTCTACCATCCTAAACCTTATAACAACCCTCAACCAACACAAAAAGTAGGAAACATATGAAAATAATTTGACTCCACCACTATAATGAGAGTATGGAAAAAACAAAAAACTAGAAGAGACTTCTCCAAAACCTTATGAAGCTTTCTGGGTGGCATACTCTAAAACAAGAAGCATAATACCAAATTGAAACACATCATAAAACAAAAATTCTAAATCTCAATCATAAATTAAGAACCCAAACACAAATAACTATTCTAACCTCATTTCTAACATGTAAAAACCCAAAATCACATGAAAGAATACCCCAAACATGAAGATAAAACACTAAACAACTAAAAAATCACTTTTCAAAACATTAAAATCCCCCATTTTGAAAACCATTTTCATAAAACATAATAAGTCTTAAAAACTGAACACCTAATGTTGGTATTCCATAAAGCCTCACATATATATACATCTTTTCCAGCTCAAGCATGCCTCTACACATACCAACAACCATTCATTTATCACACCCATACATCCATATAAGTGATCATTCATAAGAATACCAAGTATCAAGAAAATATATTTCCATTTCCATAAAACAATATATTCAACCAAAAATTTCAAATTCCCAAGGAACCTCTATTTCGTGTTTCACAAGATTTTTCCAAAGACCCCAAAAAAAATTCAATAAAATTTCAAATTTTCTTTTTAAAAAAACTTTCAAAATCTCAAAATGTTTCCAAAAAAATTTCAATTTTCAAATAAAACCATTTAATTTTCAAAGAACCCAAGGTTTTCACTATGAAAATACAATTTCAATAAACCAAACAACATTTTTAGATACAGGGGAAACACACCAAATTAAACTCAAACCAATACCAAGAAAAAACAAGAGCAATCCAATAACTCAATGAATCAAAATCCCAAAACCTTAAAATAATTACTACTACACACTACTTGGAATCATGATTTGGTAGGCTATGTGCTAACCAAGTGATCACATTGGAGGTTATCAAAGTCAGTTTCATGGTCTACACATGGTTTTCTAGATTGTGCACAACAAATATGCACCCCTTTGAATTCCTCCAAAACAACCACTTAAAGTCTTGGAGTTTCTCAAAATAACCCACCAATTATCAAATCCAAACAAAACACTCTATCAAAAACCAAAAACCTCAAAAAATCCAAGATCCAAACTCACATTTTAAAGAACAACCATCTCGGACCACCTTATAAATTCAAACATCCTTCTGAATAGGTGGTGATCAACCACTTACCCACGACTGACCACCTGAATTCCAACAATTCTAGCTCCATACTACTAAATATCCCCAAATAACAAGGTAAAATTGACCTGATACCGTTTTTTTATGAACTAACCTTGGTCAACCTCAAACTGGTCACCCAAGCTCTTGAACCGCCCTACGACATGTCCCAAGAGGCATTCCTAATACTCCCAGTTTGTAAACTAGTTTCATACATCAAGCATAACTCAATTTGGGAACTTTTTAGCTCATAAAAAATAGATAATTAAATAAATAAAAATAGAACAAATAAAAATAAAATGGTAGTGTAAAATAAATAAAAATAGACATACCATTATGCGACCTCGCAGGTCACCTCCAAACATAGAAAAACACTTGCTCCATAAGAGAACCAGAGTTTGGTAGAAACTGAACTGAAAATTGATAAGAAGTATAGGCATGATCATAAAATTCCCAGCAGGGATGCCAATGTAAAAACCACACCCTGTTCCTTACCTTTAAAAAGAAATCCATTTTATGTTAGTTTGAAATAAATATATTTGAAATAAGGTTTTCATTCCATTTTTAAAACAAGTAACAAGTTAATAATTCCAAATAACCATTTTCCTTTCTTTTTCAAAAAAAATGTTTCTAAATAATAAAAGACTTTCTAAAAACCCCTTTATACGAAGAAACATGTAGCAAAGATACATTTTAATGAGAAGAAGTGAAAAACATATCACAAGTGCTACCAAAACAAAGGAAAACGGAATACATGTACACAAGTGCTAAAGAGTTTCCAGTAGAAGCATAACTATTAAAAATATTTTATAAAAACATCAAAAAATAAGGGAAATTAAAATACAAGTGAAATATTTATCATGGGATATAACTAGACTCCAAGTGAAGTGACCCTAGACATACTTGGTTTAGAACCATATGTCGGCCTATCAATGTGATCCAAAGTCAATAACCAACTCGGATGCTCTCAACTAACCTCACCGGGGGAACAACCCACATGTATACTCCATGGGGATCTAGTACTTATAATCAAGACTAAATAGAAACAATCTCTTGACACTCACTATGATGCCTGGGATACCATGGGTTTAGAAAAATAGGGAGGTGAAAAAGCGGGTGCAATTACAACATCTCAGTTATGAAAAACTACTATACATGATTAGCCCATATCCCGACACTATCCATGTGAATTCACCTAGAATAGAGAGTATCCATGGAAGTTCCATATTTTTAAGAAAACAATAAAAGGTACCAATCAGACCTTATCATTGAAAACCAAACTTCACCATTTGAAAAACCATTTTTGAAACTCTTTAAAAACAAAATTGTCATTAAACTTTTATGAAAAAATGTCTGAAAGGACAAACAACTTTGGACATTTCCAATTCACCCGATATAAATGATGGTTCTGGGGTAGTGGAACTGTTCAGAGGTGGGTGACATATTAAAATTTCTTTTAATAATCATTGACCAAAATCAAGAGCAAGGTTATTTCACATCAAATTTATAATTAATTTATTTAATATTTGAAGAAATAAATACCTAAGATTAGGAACTTTCTTCATTGTTGAATTTTTATCATCTGAAAAGACCCTTTCAGATTACCTTTGTTGAGTTGTGAGGATCCAAGTATATAATCCCTCTAGAATTGATCCAAATGTGACCCTATGATCTATGAGAAACAACACTCAATATCTAGGTGCTAGGATGGAAAGTCGAATGTCTTTTGTTTTTCATTCTTGATCGCTCATTCTTCAGTCTTGAAGAAATATCTCTTACACTTGTCCTTCTTGAGAGGGAGAGAGAAGGAGAAGTTGGGAGAGAATTTGTTGTGCACAACAATTCTCTATTCTCAATTTTTGGATGTTCCACACAATAGACATATCCATCTATTAATAGAGTTAGGATTAAAGTTAAATTATTATTTAATTTCATATCAACCATTAAATAACATTTACTACCTTTAATAAACCCCATACCACATAATAATAATTATATTATTATTATTTTTTGGTGAATACCAACTTGTGCAATAAAAAATATTATGTAATGGCCTTGTTAATTAATATTTTCCCCAGACATAGTATTGGTCCATTCAAACTCCTCTAGAATTTATTGAACAACTAAATAAATAATTTATTCCTAAATAAATATTTTATTCACAATATAGAAAATAAATATTTATTAAAATATTAAATAAATAAAATAAATATTTTATTTACAAGTCGACGAATAAATATTTATTTAATTTATGTGATCAATATAACTTAAATAAAATTATTCCTCAGATTTGAGAATAATATTTATTCCATTAATTAAACTCAAATAGAATTTAATCATGATTAATAGAAACACTTTATGTGCGACCCTCTATAATTCTTTATTATTGGCATTAGGCGGGCTTTTCTAAAGTCCAATATTACTATCTAGAAACGGGTCAAGGCACCCAAGATAAAGAACATAATGTCATAATATCAAAAAACCACATAAAAACACTTATTATGTAATATAATCCCTTTATCACAATATTCCATCAAGCAGGTTGCACATCTATGTCACCAACCTATATGCTCGATATGTATTTATTTTACTATCTGAAATAAACATGCCATTACACCATGACCATGGAATTTAATATGATTATTATATTCCAATGAAAGGGATGAGATATCATATTCTATAAAAATGGAAGGAACAAATCCTTCCTCAAATTATTTATTAATGACATATCACTCATGACACACCCAACATATCCAACTTCTCTATGAACTGTTATCATCATGGTTTATGAAATACATCTAATTAAGTGAGTTGTAACATGTATTAATAATAATATTAAAGTCTAAGGACCATCACACATGCTCATAGATAGGAATATCTGATAACACCAAAACATACAGAATTCCTACTGGCATGTCTGTTCTCATAATATCCCATCTTGGAGATTACCAAGTAAAAAATTCATGATAAGAAGACTCATCTTCTTATGAGTACTCACACCTGACAATCTATTTACCATGTGTCCCATCATATCATGTTATCCAACCACATAACATTATTTTAGAATATTTTTATAAAACATCAAGGTTCTCATCATAGAGGGGAACTGCTATAACCTTATTAATGAAACTTATACTCTAGGAAATTATTATATTAGAGTCATGCATAAAAATAAACAATATATAATAAGAAGTTTTATTAATATTCAATACATTGAATATTCATGTAATCAAAGTACACAAAATTGGTCAGAGTACACTAACTCCAAAAAATTCCCACTAAGACTAGAGCCAACTACCTATGACCTTAAGTCTTATAAACCTCACATGATAGTCATGTTTTTTATGAGTCAAGGCTTTAGTCAAGGGGTTTGACAAGTTTTCTTCCATGTTAATACTACTCACTTCAAATTTACCTCTTTGAGAAAAATCTCTCAAGAGATGATACTTATGAAATACGTGATTCATCCGTTGATGTGACCTCAACACTTTTTCAAGAGCCACCACTAAAATATTATAATAATAGAGTGTGATATGATATTTACTTATAGATACCACATCAAGATCTTGGATTTTTTTTCATCCATAATACTTATTTATCTTCTTCATAAGCCATAATATACTCAGAATCTGATGTATAATCAGTAACCATAGCTTGTATTGAGCTCTTCCAGCTCACATCACCTCCATTAAAAGTGAACATGTATACCATTTATGACTTCATGTCATATTGATTAGTTAAGAAAATAGAATATGCATATCCTATGATGACTATTTCCCATATCCTCCATAAACCAGGGACATATCCTTAGCACACCTCAAATACTCAAGGATAGTATTGACTTCCATCTGATAGAGGTCACCTAGATTAGCTTGATATCTTCCTACCTAAATTAACACTTAGGATACATATATCCTAGTAAATATCATATAATACATGAATGAACCAATCACTGATACGTATAGAATAATTTTCATTATGTTTCTTTCCTCATGTATTTGAGGACACATTTTCCTAGAAAGATGAATTCCATGTGATGCTGGAGACAATCCACTCTTGGATTGTTCCATAATTAATCTCTTTAGTATATTTTCAATGTCTGTACTTTGAATTAGTATAATAAACCTCTTTGATCTATCATGATGGATCTTGATACAAAGAATATATGCTACCTCACCCATGTCCTTTATAGAGAAGTATTTATTAAACCACACCTTAACTATCTCTAAGACTGGCATTTCATTTACAATGAGTAATATGTCATCAACATATACTATTAAGAAAATAAATTCACTCCCACTAAACCATTTATAGACACACAAATCACATTAGTTCTTTATGAAACCAAGGTCTGTTATGGACTCATCAAAATGAATGTTCCATGACCTGGATGCTTACTTTAAACCATAAATGGATCTTTGCAACTTGCATACCCTATTGGAATCCTTTAGAGTCACAAAACCTTTGGGTTGTGTTATATAGACATCTTACTTAAGGTTCCCATTAAGGAAGGATATTTTTTAATTCATTTTAAAAATCTAATATTCATGGAAAGCCATAATGGAAAGTAGAATTCTGATGGATTTCAGAATTGTAACTGGTGAAGAGGGTTTCATCAAAGTCAATTCCTTAATTTTGTTTAAACCATTTTGAAAACAGTCACACCTTATAGGTACTAAATTGTCCTTCCATGACCATTTTCTTATTGAATACCCATTTTCAACCAATGAGCCTTACATCTACTATAGGGTCTACCAAAATCCATAATTTTTTGGTATATGGGATCTATTTTAGAATTCATGGTTTCTTTAAACTTGTAAACATCTGTGCTACTTAATTATTCCTTGTAGGTTAGAGGGACATTATTATCAAATAATAATGAGTCACCATCTTTAGTGACTAGAAAACCATACCATTCTGATTCTCTAACCTTTATATTACTCCTACGTAATAATTGTGTCTGGAATAATTTATTCTTCCATAGGGATTTGTAGAATTTTTTATTGTGCAAACTTTTATGTACCTTGATACTGGACTTCATCGAAGTCTCTCTCTCTCCCACTATATCTATGGAATCCCTCATTTTTAATACATAACTTTTCATTACATTTTACATACAGAGGATCTTTAAAGTCTAGTGTCTTGGAAATCAGGAACAATAAACCTTGAAAACAAAATAAAACATTCTTCTAATCCACTTGTAAGGATTCATCATAAGATCATCATAAGTAGAATTACTGCATCTCATAACATGGAGACATACATTCAAAGGAAAGGGTGAGAAGAAATCCCAGTAAGGGTAAGCAAGAGAATCAGTTTACTTGTGATATCAATACTAACTTGAATAAAATATAAAGAAAAGAGCAATGAAAGAATAGGAATATCCTAATTAAAAGAACTTGAATCATAAATTTAATATGTCGCTACAACATTTAATTTATACATTAATTAACATATCACCAAGGTTCATCCCTAAGGTGTCATAAAAATTACCAAGGTTATTCACCAAGGTATCGTAAAACTTTTCATATCTAGAGATTAATTCTTTACCCAATGCATTGGAGCACTATTAGGGCGCACCTTTAATATGTCTTTAATTTCATGTGATAAACATAGATCATAATAAAACATTTCATAAATAACCCATAGAGAATGAAAGAGATGGGTTTCATCTCAAAATCATGACTTTTAAAAGTTCTTAAAAATAAGATCATTATGCCATTTATAACCCATGGAAAGGGAGGGAGGGTTATATGTATGTCAATTCCAGAATAAAATATATCATATTTATATATTTATGAACACCCATAGAAATGAAATAGGTCTGGGTATTCACATAAATAAAACAAGAGAATTTCTTGAGAGAAAGAGATAGAAATTTTGAGACGAAATTTCTGCAGCATAACGTCTATATAACATGGTTTTAGAAAACAATAAAAAAGAGAGGGTACAAGAGTAACCCACTAATAAATAACTTATAATAAATTATAAATATAGAATAAAATAGAGATAATAACATGGTATGGTAATTTTAATGACATACCACATGAAAAGAAAAGATGAAAAAAAGAGAAGATGTGATTTCTTTTATGAAAAATTCAGCAGCCAAACGACGTCACTTAAAAATTCAGAAAATAAATTGATGAATGCAGAAAGGGTCTCTAAAAAATTAGACATCAAATGGAAATTAATTAGAACATATAAGGACATACCCTCAACATAAATAGATGGAAATTAGAATGCGCAACATAAAGGAGGTCATGACTTAAAAGAGGAGGGTGAAAGGATCCCTTACCTTGAAGAGTAACTTCGAAAGCTTGAAGGTTGGCACCTTGGGAGGCTTGAGGGAACCTTGGGAGGACTCCTTTGGAGGTAAAGAAACCAGAAATTCGTTGGGGAGGATTTGGAAATTAAATTAATGAGGGAATGGCTTGGAATTTATAGGAAAAGTGAGGGGACAAGTCATTAATGGCCAAGGGACACCTCATCGGTGGTACTGGAAAAACCATGGGCTTTCCCATGGTATTTTCCCATGGTATTGGCCACATGGGACACCTAATACCTTATATTACTATTAATAAGTCCACTAGAATTATTTCATAATTATTACATCCTTAATGATGGCATTAAACACCCGAAACTCAAAACTGCATTTTCATTATTCACCGAAAATTCAACTTTCTCAGAAAAATACCAGAAATTATCCTTAACCAGATATTGATGCTCTGATTTAAAAAATGAACTCCATTTTATGAAAATAATTTTCTAAATATTTTCAATTTAATTTTTAAATAAAAATACTATTCACCCGAAAAAAACTAATACTTAACCAATAATTTCTGAAACAGTTATTTACCTATTTTATTGAATCACATTACTTAATAAAGGTGCCTAAATTATATTAATAATTTCTTAAGTGATGTTACTTAATCCATTTGATCACATTACTAATCATAAGCGTAAAATCAATAGTCATAATTTAATATTCATAAAAAATTATGTTGATCTTATTAGACTCTAAATTTCTTACTGAACATAACTGTAGAAGACCATTTTTTGAAAATCATTACACATTATTAATTATTTAAGGTTTACATAAATATTTTAATATATCCTTTTTCTAAAATTCATCAATAATATGCATACTATATTTATCCGGACATTTGAAAATTCACAAACTTCACCATAAGAAGAAATAAATTTTTTTATTTATATCAAAGGATTACATAAAGAAACTAAGGTCTCGTTACATAGCCCCTTATAACACCATTATAAGACCTAAGTGTAAGGTGTGCTATGGTGATAGAATCCTGGGGTGGCTTGACCAACATTGCCCGAGTGGTGATTTCTATCAGCTTGAACTTCTCCTGAAGGCGATTCCATTGCAGTCTCACACGATGAAGTTCGGATTGGGTTTGGTCTAGAGAAAAGCCCAGTGGTGATACCTTCTTCCCAAGTTCCTTCAGATGGGCTTCGAACGGCCCGAGTCTACTAGAGGAGTCCATCAAATATTTTCTCTGTAATAATTAACCAAGATCACTTGTATTTATAAACAATAATCACAACACTAAGAGTTTAGTTCCCAACGGTCATATTGACCAATAGTCATATAACAATCAAAACCCAACGGTCTCATTTTAATTATACTCATATTATTAAATGAAATAGTTTTGTTGAGTATAAAATAAAATAACACACAAAATTAGGAAACAAAAATTATTAAAAAGTTCGGGTCGTTACATTCTTCCCCCATTAAAGAAATTTCATCCCCGAAATTTATAACTCATACCCATAGAGGAGAAAAGGTATGGGTAATTCTTCCTCATAGACTCCTCTGGTTCTCATGTGGCTTCTTTATATTTGTGGTTCCTCCACAAAACCTTAACAAGGTGGGTAGTCTTGTTGCATAGAACCTTGTCTCTACGATCCAAGATCTCTACCGGCTGCTCCTCATAAGAGAGGTCATGTTCCAGTTGTACCACCTCTGGGTGTAGTACATGTGAAGGTTCTGGTATGTACTTCCTTAAGAGGGATACGTGGAAGACATCATGAACTTGTGCTAGATTTGGAGGAAGTGCAATTCGATAGGCCACTACTCCCACGCGATCAAGGATTTCATTGGGGCCAATGTACCTAGGGCTGAGCTTCCCTTTCTTCCCAATCCTCATGACTCTCTTCCAAGGTGAAATTTGAAGAAAGAACATGTCACTGAAATCAAAACCCAAGTCCCTTCGATGGTTGTCGGAATAGCTCTTTTTCCGACTCTGAGCAGCCTTAATGTGTTGTTGGATGGCATGGACTTTTTCTGTCATCTCTTGCACAAGATCAGGTCCAAGAAGCTTTCTCTCACCAGCTTCATCCCAACAAGTGGAGTTCTACATCGCTTCCCATATAGAGCTTCATAGGGTGCCATTTGAATGCTTGAGTGGAAGTAGTTGTTGTAAGAGAACTCAAATAAAGGGAGATGTTGATCCCATCCACCCTTAAATCCCATTGAGCACATTCTCAGCATGTCCTCGAGTGTTTGAATAGTCCTTTCAGATTGGCCATCAGTTGGGGGTGATAGGCCGTACTAAAATTCAATTCAGTGCTCATAGCATGTTGAAGACTTCTCTAGAATTTTGATGTGAACCTTGGATCATGATTAGATACGATAGAAAGTGGAACTCCATGTAGCCTTACCACTTCCTTCACGTAAATCCTGGCAAGTTGATTAAGAGAGAAATCTTCCCGAATGGAGATAAAATGGTCAGTCTTGGTGAGACTGTCCAAAATAACCCATATCGCATTGTTTCCTTTGGAAGTTCTTGGGAGACCAGTGACAAAGTCCATAGTGACATTATCCCACTTCCATGCTAGTATGGGTAGTGGTTGCAAGACTCCTTTAGGAATTTGTCGCTCTTCCTTCACTTGCTGATAGACTAGGCACCTTTTAGTGTAGTTATCAATCTCTCTTTTCATATTATCCCACCAAAAAAGATAACAAAGGTCCCTATACATTTTTGTGCTTGCAGGATGTATAGAGAAAGTAGAGCTATGAGATTCATCCATCATCTCCTTCTTTATTTCTGGAATAGATGGAACACATAGTCTTGTACGAAATTTCAGTTCACATTATTGATCAATATTGAACTCAGGAAACTTCCCATTCTTTATAGCCTCAAACTTCTTCTGTAACAAAGGATCTTCCTTCTGAGATTTCTTGATCTTCTCTAATAATGACGTTTGATAAATCATTTGGGTTAGGGTGGATGATGTCCATTCCATTATAATTCCCATGTCCAACTTTACTAGGTCATTGATCAAAGGATCTTTTTGAATCCTTATCATGGAAAGAACAACTTAGTCTTTCCTACTTAATGCATCGGTAACTTTGTTTGCTCTTCCGGGATGATAATGAATTGAACAATCACAGTCTTTAAGAAGTTCCAACCATCTCTTTTGTCTCATGTTCAATTCCTTTTGTGTGAAAATATACTTCAAACTTTGATGGTCTGTGTATATATCACATTTCTCCCCATAAAGATAGTGCCTCCATATCTTCCGAGGAAAAATGAACGCAACCAGCTCCAGATCATGCGTAGGATAATTCTGCACATGATTCTTCAACTGTCGAGATGCATAAGCAATGAAATTTTCGTTTTTCATTAGGATGCACCCAAGCCCTTTCAGAGATGCATCACTAAAAATAACGAATCCTTCTCCACTTGAGGGCAGAGTTAACATAGGTGTAGTAACCAATCTCTTCTTCAGCTCTTGGAAACTTTCCTCACACTCTTTTGTCCAGATGAACTTGACCCCTTTTCAGGTTAACTTGGTTAATGGATTAGAAAGTCATGAATTTTTTTTCAAAAACCTCTTATAATATCCTTTTAATCCAAGAAAACTACAAATCTCAGTTATTGTTGTAGGTTGAGGCCACTCCTCTACAACTTTTGTCTTTGCAGGGTCAACTGGGATCCCTTCATTGGTAACAATGTTCCCCAAGAAAGCAACTTGTTGTAACTAGAATTCACATTTACTGAACTTCCTAAAAATCCTCTCCTTCCATAGTGTTTGTAAAATAGCCCTTAGATGATCCTCATGCTCATTGTGACTTTTGGAATATATCAGGACATCATCAATAAAAAACTACCACAAAGTTATCAAGGTAGTCCTTAAAGACTCTATTCATCAAATCCATAAAAATAGCAGGTGCATTAGTTAGTCCGAAGGGCATAACAACAAACTCATAATGCCCATATCTTGATCGGAAGGCAGTTTTTGGAATATCTTTTTTCCTCACCCTCAATTGATGATAACCAGATCGAAGATCAATCTTAGAGATGAATTGAGCCCCACGAAGTTGGTCAAATAAGTCATCAATTCTTGGAAGAGGGTATTTGTTCTTCACTATGATCACATTCAGTTCTCTATAATCAATGAATAGCTGCACCGATCCATCTTTCTTCTTCATAAAGAAAACTGGTGCTCCCCAAGGAGACACACTCGGTCAGATAAACCCCTTATCCAAAAGATATTGGAGTTGTTTCTTCAATTCCTCCATCTCTACATTTTCCATCCTATACGGGGTCTTTGATATTGGATGAGATCCAGGTACAAGATCAATAGATAACTCTACCTCTCTTTCAGGGGGAGGTCCATGAAACTCCTCAGGAAATATATCAACATACTCCTAGATGATGGGGAAACTTTCTATCCTTAAAATCTCATCTCCTTCTCCTTCTTCACCAATCAACTCCATAAAGAAGGATATAGGGGGTTATTTTAGACAAAGATCAGGTTGAGATATATCTCCTTGGAAGATAACTGTAGGTTTTCCATTCAAGACTACTGATATTTCCTTGCTTATGAAATTGATCTTAGCATTATACTTTGAGAGCCAGTCCATCCCTAGTATAATGTCGAATTCCCGCATGGGAATGAATACTATATTTTCGATAAGATTGTTCTCACTGAGGTAAATACTAGAGTTTCTAAACATTGACGATGCTTGGATAGTCCCACCAGGAGTCTTGACTGATAACTCTACTTTTATCAAATCGGGGGTTGATTTTAAATTCTTTGCAAACTTGGAGGAAATAAAGGAATGCATAGAACCAGAATCAAACAAAGTATTTTCTACCTTTGAGAGGAAAAAAAGAGTACCTGCTACCACATCATTCAGTGATTCAACTTTAGCTGTCATGATAACAAAAGCACGACCTTGATCCCTTGGCCTTTGCTGAGGATGATGATGGTTCCCCTCCACAGCCCTCAGATTTGGACAGTGATTGGAAAAGTTCCCACGTTTTCCACACTTAAAGCACTGGACATTAGGTAGGGCCTGCACCATCTTCCCCTTGTAATTTGTGTTTGGAAGTTGAGGTTTCACCTCACTATGACAATTCTTCACAATGTGGCCATCTCTACCACACTTGCAGCACTTCCCACTCCCGAGCAGGCAGTTCCCTGAATGCTTCTTCCCACATTTATTACACATGGAAAGTTTTACTTTCTTTCCTCCTATTACTTCATAAAATATCATCCCTAAGATTGGATCCAATGATATCTTCTTGTTGTTTGACTTATGAGGCTACTACGTCTCACCAAAATCTAGCTCGACTTTCATCACACTCCACACGATCTCCTTGTAGTTATCATAGTCTCGATTGGCTATAATCTTTTGCAGACGAGGTCTCAGTCCACCAAAGATTCTATCAACCTTACCATTTGGATCCATGATAAAGCTAGAGGTATATCCTGAAATCCTTATGAAGTTCATCTCGTAGCTTCCCACAGATTCATTCTCCTTCTGATTTAGCTCGAGAAACTCTTTCTCTATTCTTGTTCTCATGGAACTAGGGAAATACTCACTAAAAAAGATCCCTCTGAACTCTTCCCACTCCATAGATTCAACTTACACTATTTTCCTCATGTTTTTTTTATCAGTTCCCGCCCATGATCATCTTATCCTTCTAAGTGATAGACAGCCAGGGTGACCTTGTCTTGCTCTGAACAATGGAGCACAGAAAAGATCTTCTCGATGGAGCTGATCCACTGCTCATTAATCAATGGGTCTGTCGATCCACTGAAGGTTTGTGGTCGTTGATGCATGAAGGAATCAACATAATGTTGTTACCTTCATTGTGAGATTGGTCTCTCAGCTTGATTCAAGTTATTTACCATAACTTGAGTCATTTGGTTCATCATTTGCATGAATGTTTCCATTCCGGATTCCATCAGAGGGTCTTCAGCACATGGTCCATTGCGGTCACCATTTGCACGGTTTCTCCTATTGCCCTCCATTTTTCTAAAAGAGTAAAACCTTAGTGAGAAACTTATTTCATTTACGAATCTTTTAACTATAAAGGATTTTATGTCTTAAAAATTCATGCTTAAACAATTACATTTCTCTATAATTCCTTCATAAAGATTCACAAAAATCTTTTGATTAACCAAATATATCCCCCCAGGAGTGTCGTAACCAAGAGTGCAGCAAGACCCGTTGTCATGCATCAGTTCCCATTCGAGTCTAGCTCAAAGAAGTGTTTTCGGGTTTTACCCCTATGTACATATGTGCCAGAGCCGCCTCTACCTGCTCGTATCCATACAGGGATGTATTTGTTTGATAAAACAATTACTCAATACTCACCAAAATACCAGGAAGTTTTCCTATATTTAAAATTTTCTATAGGGTCGGTTCTTTCTGTTGAGGCCTTCATCCATTCTTTACTCTGCTCTTGCTCCAGGACTCCACTTCTCTTCTCCCATTCGAAGTTGTGTGGTGGTTTTTCAAGGTTTCTTTGGAGGTGGGTTTGATCGGTTTTTGGTGTTCCCAGAGGCATCTAACCTCTGTCTCTATTTTGGATCCCTGTTGGATTAGTTGTTCACGTCTGTTGCGGCGCTTCTTTGAGGCCTCAATGTTCAGTGATGATGGTGAATTTTTATTGCTGGTATCGTTTGGTTGATTCTAGTAACTGGTTTCTATGATTGGTTGGCCTGGTTCGACGATGTAGATAGAATTCCTTCTGGTTTCTGGTTGCTTGTGTGATTTTTTGAGGCCACTGGCATGTGTTGTCGAGGACGAGATGGTGAAAATGGTGTTTTTTGATGGTAACGACAGTGTGGTGGATGTTTACTTGACACAGCTGACATCGAAGACGGTGATGGATTGTGTCCTGTGGTGGTTTGCAGTTCCTGGTTTGAGTTTCACTTTTTAATTTTGAATTCACATATTTGGGTTGATTTGGGTACTATTTGTTTAAATTTTGAATTTGGTTTCCTGCTTGGATGTTGTGGTTAGGTTGTATTTGGGTTTTGGTATGTGCATTTCCCACTTACCCAGAAAGTGGATTTAAGAAAATACAAAAAAATGGATTAGTAGGAACTAAACCTCCCTTTGATACCAACTATGGCATCCCACCATTTTAATACATAACTTTTTATTACATTTTACATACAGAGGATCTTTAAATTATAGTGTATTGGAAATTAGGAACAATAAAACTTGAAAAAAACATAAAAAATTCTTCTAATACACTTATAAGGATTCATCACAAGTTCATCCTAAGTAGAATTATTGCATCTCATAACCTGGAGACATACATTCAAAGGAAAGGGTGAACAGAAAGCCCAGTAAGGGTAAGCAAGGGAATCCGTTTACTTGTGATATCAATACTAACTTGAATAAAACTTAAAGACAAGAGCAATGAAAGAATAGTAATATCATAATTAAAAGAACTTTAATCATAACTTGAATATGTGGCTAAAACATTTCATTTAGACATTAATGAACATATCACCAAGGTCCATCCCCAAGGTGTCATAAAAATTACCAAGGTTATTCACCAAAGTATCATAAAAATTGTCATCTCTAGAGATTAATTCTTTACCCAATGCATTAGAGTGTTATCATGGAGAAACCTTAATATTTATTTAATTTCATGTGATCTACATAGATAATAATAAAATATTTCATAAATAACCCATAGAGAATTAAAGAGATGAGTTTCATCTTAAAATCATGACGTTTTAAAAGTTCTTAAAAATAAGACCATTATGTCATTTATAACCCATAGAAAGGGAGTGAGAGTTATATGTATGTCAATTCCAGAATCAAATATATCATATTAATATATTTATGAACACCCATAGAAACTAAATAGGTCTGGGTATTAAAAAAATAAAACAAGAGAATTTCTTGAGAGAAAGAGATAGAAATTTTGAGACGAAATTTTTGCAGCATAACGACTATATAATATGGTTTTAGAAAACAATAAAAAAGAGAGAGTACAAGAGTAACCCACTCATAAATAACTTATAATACAGTATAAATACAGAATAATATGGAGATAAGAACATGGTATGGTAATTTTAATGAAATACCACATGAAAAGGAAAGATGAAAAAAAAGAGAAGATGCGATTTCTTTTACGAAAAATTCGGCAGCCTAACGACGTCACTTAAAAATTCAGAAAATAAATTGATGAGAGCGGAAAGGGTCTCTCAATAATTAGACATGAAATGTACAGTAATTATAACATATAAGTACATACCCTCAACATAAAGATATGGAAATTATAATGCACAACATAAAGGAAGTCATGACTTAAAAGAGGAGGGTGAAAGGATCCCTTACCTTGAAGAGTAACTTTGAAAGCTTGAAGGTCGGGACATTGGGAGGCTTGAGTGAACCTTGGGAGGACTCTTTGTGAGGTAAAGAGACCAGAAATTTTTTGGGGAGGATTTTTAAATGAAATGAATGAGGGAATGTCTTGGTATTTACAGGAGAAGTGAGGGGACAAGTCATTAATGGCCAAGGGACACCTCATCGGTGGTATTGGAAAAACCATGGGATTGACCATGGTATTTGCCCATGGTATTGGACACTTGGGACACCTGATACCTTATATTACTATTCATAAGTCGACCAGAATTATTGCATAATTATTACATCCTTAATGATGTAATTAAACACACGAAACTCAAAACTGTATTTTCACCATTCACCGAAAATTCAACTTTCTCAGAAAAATCCCAAAAATTCACCTTAACCAAATATCGATGATCTTATTTTAAAAATGAACTCCATTTTATGAAAATAATTTTCTATATATTTTTAATTTAATTTTTAAATAAAAAACACTATTTACCCGAAAAAAGCTAATACTTGACCAATAATTTTTGAAACAGTTATTTACCTATTTTATTGAATCACATTACTTAATAAAGGTGCCTAAATTATATTAATACTTTCTTAAGTGAGGTTAATTAATCCATTTGATCACATTACTAATTATAAGTGTAAAATCACTATTCATAATTTACTATTCATCAAAAATTACGTTGATCTTATTAGACTCTAAATTTCTTATTGAACATAACTATAGAAGAACATATTTTTAAAATAATTACACATTATTAATTATATAAGGTTTAAATGAATATTTTAAAATATAATTTTTCTAAAATTCATCAATAATATGCATACTATATTTATCCGGACATTTGAAAATTCACAAAATTCACCATAAGAAGAAATCAAATTTTTTATTTATATCAAAGGATTACATAAAGAAGCTAAGGTCTCGTTACATAGCCCCTTATAACACCAGCATAGGACCTAAGTGTAGGGTGTGCTATGGTGATAGAGTCCTGGGGCGGCTCAGCCAACATTGCCCGAGTGGTGATTTCTATCATCTTGAAATTCTCCTGAAGGCGATTCTGTTCCAGCTTCACATGATGAAGTTCAGCTTGGGTTTGGTCTAGAGAAAAGCCTAGTGGTGCTACCTCCTTCCCATGTTCCATTAGATGGGATTTGAACGACCTGAGTCTACTAGAGGAGGCCGTCAAATCTTCTCTCTGTATTAATTAACCAAGATCACTTGTATTTATAAACAATAATCGCAACACTAAGAGTTTAGTTCCCAACAGTCATATTGACCAACGATCATATAATAGTCAAAACCCAATGGACTCATTTTAATTATACTCATTTTATTAAATGAAATAGTTTTGTTGAGTATAAAATAAAATAACACACAAAATTAGGAAACAAAAATTATTAAAAAGTTCGGTTCGTTACAATATCTTTTATATATAAGATCCACCTTAAGAAATGTGGGACATCTATCAACTAAAACCTTTTTTGAAGGATTTTATAGGTAATATCCCTTTGTTTATTTGGGATATCCTATAAATATACACTTTTTTCATATAAGTGAAATATTTTTACCTAAAGAAGCCTTAAAAAATGATTCATAACCCCACACATGTAAGTAAGACAACACAAGTTTCTTTCCATTCCATAACTGGTATGGTATACCATCCGTTTCTTTAGATGGCACTCAGTTTAGTATGCATGCTTCTATTTTTGACCTATATCCCCAAAAGGATAATGGAAGAATCAAATGAATCATCATTGATCTCACCATTTCCAATAAGGTGAAGTTCCACCTTTCTCTTACACCATTCCACTGAGGCGTATAAAGAGGATTGAGTTGAGATAAAATCCCAAAATCCTATAAATAATCAATGAAGTCTTGATTAAGATATTCTCTACCATGGTCAGAGCAAAGTTTCTTAATCTTATTACCAAGCTGGTTATCAACTTCATTCTTGTATTCCTTTAATTTATCAAAAGAATATGACTTATACCTAATTAATTAGACATATCCATATTTACTAAAATCATCAGTAAAAGTTATGAAGTATGATTACACACCCTTTAATTCAATAGGAAATGGTCCACACATATTGGTATGAACTAATTCGATAATCTCTTTATCCCTTTCACCTTTAATACTAAATGGGGATTTAGTAATCTTTCCTTGTAAACACATGTGACATACACCAAGTGGTTTTAGTTCAAAATAATCTAAATATCTATCTTGATGTAATTTAGTCAAGCTATTTTCATTTATATGACATAGATGGTGATGCCAAAGTTTAGCGTGGAGTCATGTAAAGTAACTTCTTTATTGATTTCCATTAGTTGGTTCATGTAATCTAACACATAAAGACCATTATTTAAATATTCCTTACCATGAAAAATACCAGCTTTATAAAATAAGAAATATTTATTCCTAAATTTAAAAATAAATTCATCTATATAAAGTATGGATACATAAATAATGTTTTTGGTAACTTAAGGAACACAATAACAACCCATTAAAAACAAGATCATTCTAGTCGACAACATGGGGTGGTAGTGTCTGATAGCTATAACAACAATTTTAGCTCTGTTGGTTTCTCAAAGATTTACCTCTCCATGGTAAATCCTTTTAAATCTACTTGTTTCATATATTTGAAAACATATGTGAGCACCTTAAGATGTATCTAATATGCAATTTGTAGAAATAGATAAATTGCACTCGATAGAAAACACACATGAAGTTTCTACATGCTTCTTTAGATGGGTGTAGATTTTCTTTCAGTGGACCTTATTTCCACATGAAAAATAGATAGAATCATGTTCCCTTGATTTCCCCTTAATCTTCCTCTTCTTGGAAGGGCATGAAGAAGATTTGGTCTTAAATCTCTTCTCTTTCCCTTTCCGTTTGTTCACCATAAATATTAAAGTTTTTCACAATTCATATCCTTATCTACTTGGAGAGGAAGACTAAAAATATATGGTAGATACTTCTCAATGTTGTTCATATTAAAATTCACAACAAATCTAGAGAATCTATGAGGGAGTGATGCCAGACTGAGGTCAGTACCCAGTTCTTCGGGGAGTTTAAACCTTAAAAACTCTAAGCGTTCAATGTATACAATGATCTTAAATATTTGAGGTCTATTTAGGTAACCCTCTCTAATATTTATCTAAAGTGTTCTTTGGAAATATAAAACTGTTCCTATCTATCTCTCTCTTGTTAAAGACTACGAAGGTGCTCAAGCATGCTATATGCATCCATGTTTTTGTGATACTTCATTAGTTCACTATACATTGATGAAAGCATCAAACATTTAAAATATAAGTAATCACTCAAATGTTTTCCATAAACAAGGAACTATTCATCACTATCCTATTTATTATGAAAATCAGGCATTGGGGATTTTAGCATATAAGATTTTTATTCGTGGTGTAGCATAATCCAAAGGTGTTTAAACCACTCTCCGAAGTTACTTCCAGTTAGAAGGTTATCTTTATCTAATATTGATCGTAGGGATAATTTGGATGATGAACATGTCATTTTATTCTACAATTAAAAAGAGTAGATTTTTAGAACTTTTTTTGGTTACAAAATAAGTGAGATAAAATAAATTAAATGTTTTTTAATTTAGTTATTAAATATCCTACTATTTTATCAAGTCTTAACAAACCCCACCATTGAACTTGGAATGAATAATTTATTTAACATTATAGTGGAAAGAATCCACATTACCTTCATAATGATCAAGACTTTGGACAAGAAAACCATAATAAAGTAATTAGGTTGGTGGTCTTTCCAACTACAAACTTGCAGCTCCTTAATCCGTTGAGTGGATTCCCCTATCCTAAAATCATGAATTGGATTTTCTCAACACTTTCCTCTAAATTTTTATTGAATAGATTTTGGCTGTTAAACTCAATACAATTTCAGTTAAAACAACCCAAAACTCTAATGAGAACTCCCCGATAAAAGTAAGTGTCTATACTTTGGCCACGTACTACAAAAAGTTATATGGTTTCATTCCCAATAAAGTAATGGAAGTCTTAGTCTGACTTAACAATTAATTGGGGGATTTTAATTCATTATTCATAAATTTTATCTTGTTTTACCCTTTACACATCTTGTTAATATTAAATATATTTTACTTAATTAATTAACCATGTTGGATAAAAAAATTACACATAATTCATTTATTTAATTTTAATCTTTGAACATTAATTTATTTATTTATGTGATCAAGGACTTGCATCCATAAAATAAATAATTTTATAGACAAAAATAAATAAATAATTAAATTGAATTTTCATGAGCTTTATATAATGGTTTATTTAACGGGAGGACATTAAATTAACCTTTTACCTAAGGGAAATAACTCATATTTCTAGTCTTGGAATGAGTTACAACATTCCACCTATCTTACAATGTATCACCTAGGTTGGAATCATTTTGGTTCCATCTTGAACTACCTCCATGCGCCTTGGGATAAACCATTAATTACAAATATTTATTACTCACACATAGGTGAGGGTAACCAAAAGATTGGTTATAGGGGATTACAAAAATATCCTTAGACATGTAGGTCCTACATAATAATGGAAAGAGGGATGACTCACATACTATTATTTATTTAAATATTAAATAATTGCAAACTCATGCAATAAATTAAATTAAAATATACAACACATAAAAATGTCTTGGTCAATATTATGAAGGATCATACGTGCAATGAATACATAAAAGTAAATGGTTATCATTCATTTCTTTATTCATTCTTTTATTATTTAAGATAAACGTGCTTGAATTAATTAATTAATTAATTCTCTTTCATCTTAATGATCATATGATCTTATTTGGAGATACCCATCATTAATGGCATTTATGGAAAATAAACGGTAGAACCAATAATGACATATTAATTAAAATAAAATAATTGAGCATTTAAAATTATTTAAAACCATTATAAAATTTTCAAACACACAATGGTGTTCTAATCAATAAAATAAGGTTTTAATGCGGTAATATTTAAATTTAATTTAAATTTAATTTTTTTCCATTAATGAAAGACTACACAACATGTACATCTAGCTACACGCCATGTACCTTAGTTTTCATATATCCAAATCACAAACTTGGAGCTTTAGTATGTTAACTCGGCCGGACTACACAACATGTACATTCCAACTACACACCCTGTATCCACTTTCTGTGCTCCATGGTTGTTTCGGTCAACATGTAGTGTGCAATAAAAGCACCATGTGTAATTAATTTCTCAGCACATCTAGAAACAATGCACAGGGGTATACGATGTGTGCTCCAGCCACACAACGTGTAACCCACTTTTACCAGCTAAAGATTTGACACTTCCCAATGGTATCTATGGACATTCTTCATTTGTTCTTTAACTTTTCAGAAAATTAAATACTGAAAAAACATGATTAATATGTCAATAACATGTTAATTCAAATCAGATTGAAGAATTAATTACATGAAATAAAAATCTAACCACAAATACGCATTGATCAATAATCAAATAAATAATTATAAATTTAAACATGGCTTCTTTGATACCAGCTTATGGTTCCGGGCATAATAGAAGTGAGTAGAGGTGGGTGATTTATTAAAATTTCTTTTAATAATCATTTCCCAAAACCAAGGGTGATGACATTTCACATCAAATTTATAATTAATTTATTTAATATTTGAATAAATAAATATCTAGTCATAGAAAATTTCTTTGTTGGTGAATATTGATCATCCAAAAAACCCTTTCAGATTTCCTTCATTGCGCTGTAAGTATCCATGGATAGAATCCCTCTAGCGGTGATCCACACATGCTCCTATGATCTCCAAACAACACCAATCGATCTATGGGTGCTAGTGTGGTGAGTAAAATGTCTGATGTTGTTCTTTATTGATCAATCATTCTTTTGTATTTAATAAATATCTCTTTCACTTCTCGTTCTTAAGAGGGAGAGAGAAGGAGGAGTTGAGAGAGAATTTGTTGTGCGCAATAATTCTCTATTGTCAATTTTTAGATTCTCTACACCATAGACATAACCATCTATTTATAGAGTTAAGATTTAAGATAAAATATTATTTAATTTCATACCAGCCATTAAATAACATTTATTACCTTTAATAAACCCCATGTCACATAATAATAATTATATTATTATTATTTTTTGGTGCACACCAACTCGTGCAATAACAAATATTATGTAACAGTCTTGAAATTAATATTTGTCACCGAACTCAGTCATAGTTCCTTTGAACTCCTCTAGAATTTATTGAACTACCAAATAAATATTTTATTCATAAATAAATATTTTATACATAATCTAGTGAATAAAAATTTATTTAAATATTCAATAAATAAAATAAATATTTTATTCATAAGCTGAAGAATAAATATTTATTTAATTTATGCGATCAATATAACTTGAATAAAATTATTAATTGAACTTGAGAATAATATTTATTCCATTAATTAAACTCAAATATAATTTAATTTAGTTCAACAGAAACACTTAGTGTGTGACCCTCTAAGATTATTTCTCATTAGAATTAGGCGGTATTTCCTAAAGTCCAAGATTACTGTTTAGAAATGGGTCAAGATAACCAAGAGAAAGAAATTAATGTCGCAACATCGATAACCACATATGAAAATTCATTGTGTAATATTGTCCCTTTGTCATAATATCTCATCAAGAAGGTTTGAAATCTGTTTCACCAACCTATATGCTCGATATGTCTTTCTCTGACTATTTGAAATAAACACATTGTTACGCCATAACTATGGAATTTAATGTAATAGTTCTATTCCAATCAAAGGAATGAGATATCATCTTCATAAATATGGAAGGGAAAAATCCTTTCTTAAATTATTCATTAATTACATGTTACTTATGACGCACCTGATGTATCCAACTTCTCTATGAACTTGTCGGACTCACCTGTTTTGATAATCCCAAATCATGTTTCATTTATGTGATAATATTGTTTCTATAATAAGATAATCATGTTTCATTAATATTCTTAGTTTCTATCTATTGATAAATATGTATCTTTAATCTCACTGTTCTATCATTTAAGCTTACAGTGCAAAATTTATCTAAGTAGAAAGGTCACCGATGAAAGGTCACCGATGAAGGTCACCGATGAAAGGTCACCGATGAAAGGTCACCGATGAAAGGTCACCGATGAAAGGTCACTGATGAAAGGTCACCGATGAAAGGTCACCAATGAAAGATAACTGATGAAGGTCACCAATGGAAGGTCAACAATGAAAGGTCACCAATGAAGGTCATCGATGAAGGTCACCGATGAAGGTCACCAATGAAAGTCACCGATGAAAGGTCACCGATGAAAGGTCACCGATGAAGGTCACCAATGAAAGGTCACCGATGAAAGGTCACCGATGAAAGGTCACTAAGGAAAGGTCACCGATGAAAGGTCACCGAGGAAAGGTCACCAATTAAAGGTCACCGATGAAGGACACCGATGAAAGGTTACCGATGAAAGGTCACCGATGAAAGGTCACCGATGAAGGTCACTGATGAAAGTCACTGATGAAGGCTACCGATGAAGTCTACCATTGAATCCTACTATTGAAGTATACTGTTGAGAAGGCTACCGCTACCAGTCTACCGATTCTCACTACTCTATTCCATACTTTTTCAAATTCTTAAGATTATTCTAATGGTCTTATTTGGTAAATTTAATGCTTCTGACAATAATTAATGCTGATTGTAGACATATCAAGAGACTATATCTGGAGATAGTATGAGGTACGAGGAGGACCACATGTGGTTTACTTATTCCTATTGCCAAAACTCAAATATAAAAGAGAAGACTGAGGAAGGAAATAGAAAGTGTGTGAAGTGTGTAAAGACAGAGGAATTCATGAGAAAGAGCTTACTTGCTAGATCAAAGAGAACAAGGAAGAACCATACAACACTTACACTGTGAACCCAAGAGGCTCAATAAGATCATTTCGGGAGCACAAATTCAAGGCTACCTTCTATGCTTCATAAACTCTCTATCAATACAAGAAGCAGAACACTCAGTTCCTAAAAGCTAGACCCTAGAGTTGCAATGCTCTGTTTTGAGGACAACTTCCAGAGAAAGACTCGAACTACAATTTCTTCACTCCAAAGAGTCAAGAGCTGAACTGCAAACACATAGAGCTTTCTAAACTCAATATTATAATATTATCTCTATTGTGTTCTTTTATTTTACATTTATGAGAAGTGTGTGGGTCTTTATGTTACACACATTGTCTCTTGTGATTGAACTGGAGGATACTGAAAATCATCACATCAAACTTCACTTACACCTTTTTTCCCACATATAACTATGGAAGAGACCATTTGTGGTATTTATTGTTTGTTTTTTCCACGAAGAACTATGGTAGAGGGTGTGAACCCTGGAAAGTTTTTAAAAACTGTTGTAAATCCTAATACAGGATGTGTATCAAATTTATTATTAATATAAACTACTTGGTGGCAGGCGATCACTAAGTGGAGAGGATTAAGTCTCAGCTTGAGACTGAACCTCTTGTTTAACTATGTATGTGTACTATATTTAGTAATACTATGTTTTTGTATTTTCCGCTACTCATAATTTTAACAAACAAAAAACTGTTTTTACATTGACTCTAATAGTTAGTTCTGGTTAGTGTGTGTAAGTGTTTAATTCAATAAACCTGTTTCAAAAGTTAAAGAAGTGTTTTACACTGATTCAACTGAGGACTAATCACTCTTTGAGAAATCTATTGACCAAATAAAAATTTATATCTCTACTACCTTAATTAACTAGGTCGTTTCAAAATTAGGGGATCTTTATTATAAAGTTTTTAACATAAATTTTATGTAGGAACTAAATTCACCCCTCTTGAGTTTCCACTCTAACCAACATTTGGTATCAGAGGAACAAAATTTTATTACTACTATTTGAACTGTTGTGCATGTTTTCAAATTCTTTTCAACTATGATTTTAGTTATATCCTAAAGATCTTAAAATTTATATCATATCTAAATTTTTAGTTCTTTAAAATTATAATTAACTATGGATAAAAGAGTTGAGGGTGCTGATACTAACAATCCACCTTTCTTTAATGGTAATAACTATGCTCAGTGGAAATTAAAAATGAAATGTATCTAGAGAGCATGGGTCCTGAAATCTGGGACACAATTGAAGAACAACATGCTTTTCCTCTTACTGCTAGGGACACATGGTCTCAGTTGACTAAAGCTACATATAACAATAACTATAAAGCAATGAATTCATTATACTGTTCTCTAGGAGATGAAGAATTCAATAGAATATCTGCTTGTAAAACTGCATATGAAATTTGGAATACTTTGGATATTTCTCATGAGGGAACAACCAATGTTAAAGAAATGAGATTAAATACTTATACTATTAAATATGATAATTTTAAAATGAATCATGATGAAATTATATCTGAAATGTATCTTAGGTTAAATAAAATAGTAAATACCACGAGTCTTCTTGAAAAACCAGTAGACAACAAGGATTAGATTATGAGGTTGCTTCGATGCCTACCTGATAGATAGAGAGGAACTTCTGATCCTATCTGAGAATCCCATGACATAGGCAAGCTACCAGTGAAGGAACTAATTGGAAAACTTATTATGTATGAAGAAGAGTTTAAGGTAAATTAATAAGCAGATGAAGAACTAAGAAATAAATCTGTAGCATTCAATACTACTACCTCAAAGATCAAAGACAGAGAAAACGTTCAAGATCATGTAGGCACTTCCACTAGTGGAGACTCAGTTTTTAACAGTGATGATGAGATGGCTCATCTTACTTGGAGATTCAAGAAGTTATACCATAAGAATAATTTCTTTAGAAATTCAAACTATAAAAGAAGTTATTATAGTAAAAGATAGTGAAAAAATGACATAAAATGGAATGACAACACAAATGTGATAGTCTGCTATGAGTGTAAATGAAAAGGACATGTAAAGGCTGATTGCCCCAAGATGAAATTTAAGAAGAAATATGAAGACACGGGAAATAGATATAAAAAGTCTATAAAGATACTTGGAGTGATTCAGATGATAGATCCAGTGGATCTGACACTTCTAATATTGAAAAGAACAAACATGAGAATCTGTGTTTCATGATAGAAACATCTAAGGTAATACCCAATTATCCTATACATAATGCTTACTATTCTGGGAATGAAAGTGAATCAAATAATGATAAAAATATGACTAAGGATGAACTATTTGAATATTGTGGAATGCTTGAGGACACCTTTAATGAACTCAAGGATAAATATAAATTATTGAAAAGATAACATGCTTTAAATGCTAATTATAAGTCTGATTTGGATATTGAGAAAGAAAAATGTGCTCAACTATTAAAAGAAAATACTAAACTTAAAATACCAAATGAGCAATTAAAAAGGGATCTTTAGATGTTTACTGCAGGTAGAGATACCTTGACTCAGTTGCTAGGGAAATTGATTTCTCCAAAATATACAAATGTTCTAGGATATCAACCAGGACAAAGAAGGATTATTAAAAATAAATTTGTTGCAAAATCTAGACAGTTCACTGCTAGTTCAAGTTATGGGCCATCTTTTGAAAAACACTTTTCTAAAGTACCTAACAAAGTATTCATGTCTCAAAACATATCAGTTGATTATAGGAAACCTATGAGACAATTATGGGTTCCCAAAGCTTTACTTGCTAACCTCTCTGGACCCAAGAAAATCTGGGTACCAAAGTTACCCTGCACTTAATCTGTTTTGCAGGGAAACGATCCAAAGAGATCCTATAAAACTCTATGGTACTTGGATAGTGGATGTTCAAGACATATGATAGGAGACTATTCATGCTTCTAGAGACTAATTAAATTTGATGGTGGACATGTAACATTCGGTGATAATGCCAAAGGAAAGACCATCGGCTATGGCCAAATTTGTAACCCTAATACTATATTAATTTCAAAATTACTTTTTTGATGGGTTAAAATAAAATTTACTAAGTATCTCGGATGTGGCCTTAAAAACACATGTTTTAACACATCTTTTTAATTTACTTTTATCAATTTATTTATTCATTTTAACACTTATAGATAAATAATGACACTTTTGTATTTTTATTATTAATTTGAATAATTAATTAATTTTTATAATAAATCGTGTATTATAAGCTTTAAAATAATTAATTTATTTCTTACTTTAATTTTATAGTATAATTACTTTCTATTTAGTTTGATGATTTTGTTTGCATATTTAATAATTTAACATTTATTAGTTATTTAATTAATTTAGTTGTTTCACTTAAATAATGAAGTTTTAATTTAGCATTTCATGTTTTAAAAATTAATTAATTTAATAAAACATAATTATTAGATGACTTTTAAAAATTCATTATTTATTAATTTAAGTTTTTGAAACAAATTAAATTTATTCAAACTTTATAATTGTATGTTTTTACTCAATTCAATTATTCAATAATATGATAATTAATTGTCTAATTTAACTAAATTAGTTCGTTATAGTAGCAAAAATTTAACTTTGTTATTTAAATGTTTAAAATTTATACTAAATTTTAATAATTTAATTGTTTCTTAATTTAATTTTTAGTATGGTTCCAATTTTAGTTTTATATTTTAAAGTTAATAGTAATTTAACTTAAGTTTATTTGGTTTTATAAGTTTATTTAAATTTATGAGTATCTTTATTTTCATATGTTTTAATTATTTTTTAATTATTAATTATTTCATTCAGTTTTTATTTAAGCTCCAATTTATTTTACTCTGTTTATTTTGTCTCACCGTGTCACTTTTTCTTTTACGATCTCACTGTAAACTGAGACACCGGTTCTTTCATTTACGGTGACACCGTACCTCCACCTTTAATATCTCACCGCTTCTACACTTCCACCATAATATTTCACTGTCTCACAGTGAGTCTCACACCATTTCCAAGAGAAACGGTGGCACCGTTTCCTTCACGGTTTCACAGCAACTGTGACACCACCGGTGCCCTGCCTTTGCCTCGCCTCCATCCTCACTTCACGATTTCATCCTCACCACTACCAAAGCTTCTTCCCAGCCTCAAGAACTCACACCATTGCTTCACAACATCTACTCTTGACCAAAAACAACATCTTATCCGCACAAAAGCAGCATAACCACAACACATCATCCCAAAAACCACAAATCAAACTCAAATCCGAAACCCAATCCCATCCTCGTGCACAGATTGAACTAAATCAAAATAATCGAAAAAAACAAATTTGATTAATCCATTGTTTTTCGTAACAGGTGCCATAGGTGGAGGATTCGGGTCTGAGCCATGAAGTCATTTGAAGATCCCAAGTCGATCTGTCACCTTGCCCCTTGATACGAACCGCGATTTCCAGGATCCAAACTGTTTCTCACCGCCACAAAATCCAAGCCATGCGACTATTGAAGCTTGCAACCGAAGACACCGCACCACCTGCTAGAACCAAAGCCGTCGACGAGGGAGTTTGAGGAGGAGCTGAGTGTGAAGCCGCTGAGTCTGAGCTGGGAGGAAGGCGAGCCGAGGAGTGTTCTTCCACCACAGGCTGGACGAGCTCCCGCCGCCATCTGCTGAAGGTGGAATCCTATCCGTTGAGCTGAAACCACCAATGAGTTGAGGAACTGAGACAAAACCGAGGTCGACGCCGCTGGACCCGTTCTCTCTACCGCCGGAGTAGAGGTCTCCTGAGGTGGAAAGAGCAGGCGCTACTGTTGGTTCTCGGCGCCGAAACCCCCATTCCCCTGCCGCGCAGTGTGGAATCTTGGGGGGTGGGAAGAAAAAAATATAATTAAAAAATATATAAAACAAAAGGTAAAGATAAATAAAATAATAAATTAATCAAATGAATATAATATAATTTATAAAAGTTACCATTTAAAACAATTATAATATTAATAAATTGATATGTTATAAATTAAAATATAAGATAGCGAATAGGAATTTATTATATTATATCCTTAACAATAATAATTTATAAATAAAATTATTATTTAATTAATATAATTATTTTAACACTTAAATTTTAATTCAATTTCAACAGAATAAATAAAATTAATTAAGTAATTAATATTAATCTAATTTAAGAATTTTATCAAATTATACTAGCTAAATGTTAATAATACCAACACTAATTGTATAATTTAATTAATAATAATAAATTAAATACTTAAAAAATTTATTAAAGATTTAATAATAAATATATAACTATAATTTTAATAGTTATTTTGGTAATAATAATTATCAATTTAATTATCTTTAAATTAACTTGAATTAACTTTTTAATTTAACTTTAATTTATAAAATAACTATAATATATTATTTATTTTCTTTTTATTTTTTACTTATTGTTTTTTTATTGCAGGTTCATATGGGAATTGAGATCCCATCTAGATTCACTTAACTAACTCATCGAGAGTTAGTTATGTGAGAAAAATTAGTGTGACGTGCATGTCGCGAAAAAATGCACGTGTGCAGTGAAATAGAAAATGACGAGTCCTAGTCAGTGAAAATTGATTGGTGACATGCAGTAGATGAAGGAGGTTATAAAAACAGAGATGTAGCAGAATTTGAAGAGGGGGGAATTCGATCTTTCACTCGGGAGCAGAACAAGAACCTTGGAGGTGAATCCTAGAGCACTTCTTGGAGAACCTTTCTCTGGAGATCTGAGGGCTAGGAGCAGCAACAATTAATGCTAGCAATGAGATTTTTCTTCCTCTGTTTTCTTTCAATTCTATTCCTCTATAATTGAATGATTTTAGTATTCATAATTGAGATAATGATAGGCTAAATAATTCAGTTCGGGGTAAAAATCGAGTATACTGGCCATCTTTCTTAAACTTTCTCACTATCAATTTATAGGTTATTAGAATTGATCAACGAGATCAGTTCTGGTTGCATTCATTCGCAACTTACCACTTTCATTTAATCTTGAAATTCCACATTCATTCGGTGAGATTGGTTTTGGATTAATTTTCTTTTACATTTAAATTGAAATAAAAGACTACAGAACATACGGTGAGTTTGTTCTGTAATTTTTTCAAAACAGTATTTTCAAGTTGATTAATCTAGGAGTGGTGAACTCCAAGACTTTTCGACTTGAGTGATTTATCTTCAAGATTGGGAAATAAATCACTCCTTTCAGTGGTATTGGTTGTGATCATTATTGTGAGAAGGAATATTTTCTAAACTATTAGAATTGAATATTTCCCTGAGCATTTTACTAGACTGTTCGTGTATTAGTGTTGTTATATCTCTGTTTTTCTATGTTTTCAACTGTTTCTCACTTCAACTTAGTTTAGATACAGGTTCTATAGTGTTTTTTCACTTCACTTATTAATAAAGAATATAAAAAAAAGTAAAAAATAGAAAATTTACTCCACTACTGACAACAATGGTGTCTTTTTAAAAAAAATAGAAGATTAATGGTCAAAATTTCCTTCTCTGTGGGTTCGACCCTGCTTTCCACATATACTGTAGTTAGTAGGATTATAAATTTTAAACTTTGAACACCTTCAATGATGGTTCAGGTCAAGTTTTTGGCACCGTTTTTAGGGAAGGCACGACCCATTACTCTAAAAAACTAAAAAAACACATAAATAAAAATTTTTAATTTTTTTTTGAAAATTTTAAAAATTGTAAAAAATATGTTTCACTTCTTGCCGAATTGTTACTACTAAGTACTGCCTATTGTTGTTTGTATGAGCACAAGACACTCTGCTGTTATATTAGAGCCACTGAACTTAGAAATAGACAAACATCTCACTACTCTAAGAAATAAGAACAAAACTAAATGGAAAACTTAGATAATAGAGTTCATGATAACAACTTTCAAAATCATCAAGAACTCTTAAATGAATATGAAAGGCCTAGGATGAGGGAATTCCAACTCCCTCAAGTTTCAAGCTATCCATCATTCATTATGTTATCTCCTAAAGCCACAAACTATGAATTGAAATAGTCACACATTTCTCTATTGCCTGCTTTTAATGAACTCTCTAATGAGGAATCCCTTGCCTTAAATAGAGACTTCTACAATACTGATGCGTCGCCGGAAGCTCAAAACGGGTAAGTGAAAAGGAGCAGCGTGATGTAGCCGAATTGACAAAGGCTTAAAGGCAATGCCACCCGCCAAGGTCACTCCACGCTTAAAGACAAAGTCACCAGCACTGGAGTTGCACCACCAATTCCGAGCAAAGGGAAAAGGCTAAAGCAAAAGGACAGCACAAAAAGCTTCCAAAATCTGTCACATTCAAGCCTCCTCATTACAAAGGGGTGAAAATACAATATAAAGACAAAATAAATTAAGGAAAATTCCCCAATTCAAGTTACAAGACATGGGGAACCCAAAAGGCACATAAAAAGCATAAAATAACACTTTCCCATGCCATTTAATGACCCCACTAGCCAAAGTAGCGGGATTCCCTCTTAATGATGCTTTTCTCCACTTTCTCTCTCCTCATTAATGTGCAGCTATGAATTTCCACCATTTTCCATGTGGATAAATGATTTTGGGTCCCAAATAAGTGTGTTGTGGCCCACCATAGTGTTGGACATCAAGAAGTGTGGGCTAGTCCAATTCGAACAACAATTGGGATTGTAATTTTTATTAAGCCCAAAATTATTCTCCTTGGGCTGAATCTGATCCATATCATTCTCCCCCAGTTGAAGAGGATTTTCCCTCAAATCCACGACATCATCTTCTTCAATGTAAGGAGATAAGTCCCCAATGTTGAACGTTGCAGAAACGCTGCCAAAATCATCTGGTAAATCAATTTTGTAGGCATTGTTTCCCACTCGTTCGAGCACTTTGAATGGACCTTCAGCTTGTGGTGCCAGCTTGCTCTTCCTTTTGGATGGAAATCTCTCCTTGCGAAGGTGAATCCACACTTTGTCTCCAGGTTGGAAAATAGCCTGCTTCCGATGCTTGTTTGCTCGCCTCTTGTATGCTTCATTAGACTTCTCTATTTGAGCACGAATAGATTCATGGAGCTTCTTCATCTGCTTTGTCTTCTCCTCCGCATCAATATTTACCTGAAAATCAAGAGGTAAAGAGCACAATTCTATAGGCATGATTGGATTGATTCCTTAAACCACTTCGAATGGAGAATGTCGGGTGGTAGCACTGGGAGATCTATTGTATGCAAATTCAGCTTGTGCAAGTTGCAAATCCCAATCTCTCATGCTCTTGTTCACCAATGTTCTCAGAATAGTGCCCAATGTACGATTGGTAACTTCTGTTTGCCCATCCGTTTGAGGGTGATGGGATGTGATGAAAAGAAGTTTTGTACCGAATTTCCCCCATAATGTTCTCCAAAAAATGGCTGAGAAATTTTGTGTCTCTATCCGAAACGATGCTGCGAGGAATTCCATGAAGGCGAACAATCTCTTTGAAAAACAATTCTGCCACTTTCACCACATCTTCAGTCTTATGACAAGGTATGAAATGAGCCATCTTAGAAAATCGATCAACAACAACCATTATTGAATCTTTACCTCGCTGAGTCTTTGGTAAACCATAATGAAATCCATGCTGAGATCTTCCCATGGCTGCTCCGGAATAGGTAACGGAGTGTATAAACCAGGCTTGAAATGACTCTTTGCTCTTTGACATGTTCCGCATCTTGAAAGAATAGCTTGGACATTTGATTGCATCATCGGCCAGTAGAAATTCTCTTTTAGTAAGGTTTTATGGATGCCAAAATGACCAGCAAGTCCCCCTTCATGTGCTTCCCGAATAAGCAAGTCCCTGTAATTACCCTTTGGAACACACAAATTGTTTCTCTTAAAGAGAAACCCATCATGTAAAGAATAATCCTCCACAAATCCATCTTGACATTGGATTAAAATAGAATTAAACTCCATATCATGCTGATAATCTTCTCTCATAAGCTGAAATCCAAGAATTCGAGCATCAAGAATTGTAAGTAATGCATACCTCCGAGATAAAGCATCTACCACCAGATTATCTTGCCCCTTCTTGTATTTTGACACAAATGAGAATGATTGTAAGAATTCCACCCACTTTGCATGCCTCAAACTCAGCTTGTGTTGACCATTGATAAACCTCAAAGCCTGATGGTCAGAATGAAGAACAAACTGCTTCGGTCTCAAATAATGAGACCAATGATCTAGGGCTCTTATAACCACATAAAATACCTTATCATAGGTGCTATAATTACTCCTTGAATCATTCAGTTTCTCACTGAAATATGCAATAGGGCGCTTGCTTTGGATGAGAACAGCGCCTATCCCAACTCCACTTGCATCACATTCCACTTCAAAGACTTGATCAAAATCAGGCAACGCCAAAACTGGTGCTTCACACAACCTTTTCTTAATGATTTCAAATGATTCATTTTCTGCCTTTGACCACTCAAATTTCCCCCTTTTCAAGCATTCAGTGATAGGTGCCATAATAGTGCTGAAATTGGAAACAAAGCGACGATAAAAAGATGCCAAACCGTGGAAACTTCTTACTTCGGTAATGGATTCTGGTTGTGGCCAGGACTTGATTGCTTCCACTTTTGATTCATCCACCATGATGCCTTCTTTGGTTACCACATATCCCAAAAACACCACTTCTGTTGAAAAGAACTCGCATTTTTTCAAGCTTCCCATATAGCTTTTGTTTCCGTAGAACGTCAAATACCCACCGAAGATGATCCACATGGCTCTCCACATCCTTACTGTAAATCAAAATGTCATCCAAATAAACTACCACAAATTTACCAATAAATGGTTTCAGAACTTCATTCATGAGTCGCATGAATGTGCTAGGAGCATTTGAGAGGCCGAATGGCATGACCAACCACTCAAACAATCCGCCTTTAGTTTTGAAGGCCGTTTTCCACTCATCCCCTTCCTCCATTCGAATCTGGTGGTATCCACTACAAAGATCAACCTTCGAAAAGATTGGTGAACCATGTAATTCATCAAGCATATCATCGAGTCGTGGGATGGGATACCTGTATTTGATGGTAATATTATTGATAGCTCTACTATCAATGCACATGCGATACGTAACATCTTTCTTTGGCACCAATAATGCTGGAACAAAACACAGGCTCATGCTTGGCCTTATAAAGCCTCGATCCATCAACTCATCTACTTGCTTTTGCAATTCCCTTGATTCTCCAGGATTACACCGATATGCTGATTTATTTGGCAATTGTGCACCCGGAACAAGATCAATCTGGTGTTCAATGCCTCTAAATGGTGGTAATCCTGCTGGAAGATCATTAGGAAAAACATCATGATATTCCCCAATTAAGGAATGAGCTAAAGGATGTTGATGAATCTTCTCCTCATGGCATGACTTTTCCATCATCAATAAAGCAAAAACTGGCTTTTTCTTATTTATGGCTTTCTCCACTTGAGCTTTGCTGATAAAGAGACTACCTTTGGGCACTTCCGGAACAATTTTTTCTTGAAGAGTTTGGGACGGCTTCAAAGGAGCAAGTGTGATATTCTTTTCCCCAGATCGAAAAGAATATGTGTTATTCCTCCCATCATATTTCACTTCCCTGTCAAACTGCCAAGGCCTACCCAACAACAAGTGACAAGCATCCATAGGAATAATATCACACAATACTTCATCAGCATAGTTCTTACCAATGGAGAATGAAATCAGAACTTGTTTGTTGACTTGGAGTGTGCTCCCATTGTTCAACCATTGCAATTTATACGAGCAAGGATGATTCTGAGTTGGAAGCTTCAATTTCTCCACTAGTGTTGTTGAAGCCACATTTATACAGCTCCCACTATCAATAATTACCATGCATACCCGCTAATTAATGGTGCAGCGAGTTTGGAACAAGTTTTCTCTTTGATCTTCTTCCGGGCAGATTTGAGCTTGCAAAACTCTTCGTAGCACCAGCATGTTTCCCACATCAGCTTCTTCCACAACATGTTCCTCATTTTCAGATTCTTCACCATCATGTTCATCCTCTTTGATTTCCTCTTCAATCTCTTCAATCTCTTTAATAGTAATAATCCGGTTGTTAGGGCAATTGGCCTGAAAATGACCATACCCATGGCATTTGAAACACTTTCGATTCCCACGTTCAAAGGAGTTTGACTTCCCTTTTGTTTGTTCCATAGCCTTCTCTTTCCCTTTATCCAGCATCTTGTTCCTTCCAAATTCCTTCTCAACAACACCAGATTTATTAGAATAAATACCCTTATAAAAAGTTGTACCTCTATTGTAGTTTTTGAGCGCTGGTGCCCTTGAGGTCCGCTTTTGCTTTTCCACCTTGATCGCCAGCTTGAAAACATCATCAAGTGAGCAGAATGATTGCAACTCCACTGAATGTGCAATTTCTTCATTTAATCCACCCAAAAACCTTGCAATTGTTTTCTCTTTATATTCTGGAACATCACTTCGCATCAATAAATGATCAAATTCCCGAATGTACTCTTCAACAGACTTATCTCCTTGACGTAGGCTATGCATTCGAAAATAAAGATCTTGCTTATAATTCTCAGGCAGAAATCATCTCCCCAAAAGATTTTTCAACTTCTCCCATGAGCGTATCTTGCCTTTATCATCACGTTCCCGCTGTTTCTTCAGATTTTCCCACCAAAGTGATGCATAATCTTTAAATTTCAGAATGGCTACCTTGAACTTCTTCTCATCAGAACAATTCTTAAATTCGAAGAACCGTTCGATTTCCCGCATCCAATCCAGAAAATCATCTGGATTCATACTCCCATAAAAATCTGGAATGTCGATCCTCAACCCTCTTTCAATGTCTTCATCATCTCTTCTTCTTCGCATATCTACCTCTGATTCGCTGGAATCATCACCATTTGGACGATCTTCATAAAATGGTGCTGTATTACGTCTATTATGTGGTGATGGACGTCGAGGATGTCGCTGCGGTGGAGGGGAGTCAGGTCACCGCGCTCTCAAAAGTTGAGCAAGTTGCTCACCGATTTGAGTAATTTGTGATTGTAGCTGTGCGTTAGCTATTTCCCATGGAGCAGGAGGAGTAGAAGATCCGCTCTTGCGAGACATGATGGAGAGTAATAAGAAGAATGGGATAAAACTTACTCGTTGGAACCGCGCCTCTGATACCAATTGATGCGTCGCCGGAAGCTCAAAACGAGTAAGTGAAAAGGAGCAGCGTGATGTAGCCGAATTGACAAAGGCTTAAAGGCAATGCCACCCACCAAGGTCACTCCACGCTTAAAGACAAAGTCACCAGCACTGGATTTGCACCACCAATCCCGGGCAATGGGAAAAGGCTAAAGCAAAAGGACAGCACAAAAAGCTTCCAAAATCCATCACATTCAAGCCTCCTCATTACAAAGGGGTGAAAATACAATATAAAGACAAAATAAATTAAGTAAAATGCCCCAATTCAAGTTACAAGACATGGGGAACCCAAAAGGCACATAAAGAGCATAAAATAACACTTTCCCATGCCATTTAATGACCCCACTAGCCAAAGTAGCGGGATTCCCTCTTAATGATTCTTTTCTCCACATTCTCTCCCCTCATTAATGTGCAGCTATGAATTTCCACCATTTTCCATGTGGATAAATGATTTTGGGTCCCAAATAAGTGTGTTGTGGCCCACCATAGTGTTGGACATCAAGAAGTGTGGGCTGGTCCAATTCGAACAACAATTGGGCTTGGAATTTTTATTAAGCCCAAAATTATTCTCCTTGGGCTGAATCTGATCCATATTAGAATGAGAGTATTTCCTTTTTGCCTTAAAGGGAATGCTAGGAACTGGTTTCTGAGTCTAGATGAGAACATTTTCAAAAACTAGGATCAAGTTTATAATTATTTTATAATGAAATTCTATCCCCAAAGATTAAAAGGTGAACTGAGAACAAAAATCACTAGTTTTTTATCAAGAGGATGGAGAAGATTTTCATGAAGATTGGGATAGATTTAGGGATCTTCTTAGGTAGGGTCCCCATCATCAACTCCCATCTCACCTTATCATGGATACTTTCTATAAAGGGATTTCCTCCTCTAGACAGAATCTAGTTGACCAAGCTGCTGGGGGAAATTACAATGATAATACAGATGAATAACTTAGACAAATTTTTAATAATCTTACACTAAATTAACAACATAAAAATTCAAGAAGAAAAAGAGTCAATATAAATGTTAATTTAAACACTGGTTCAATGAATGAAACTCAAGCTCAACTTGCTGAAATCACAAACCAACTTCAATCTTTAATGAACCAGAATTCAAAACAAACTGTTAATCCACTTGGATGTCAAAATACCAACTAATCTTTAAGGGAACAGTGTGTCTAGTGTGGTATGTTTGGGCATAATGAAAATTTCTATCCTAATTTTGATATGCCGGCCCAACAACCAAAAAACTCAAACTTTTTTAACTATGGTCCTAGGATGCCTCCTAAAGAAGATCCATTTTCAAAAAATTTTAATCAAGGCTATAAGAACCACCCTAATCTATCCAAAAAGACCAAGACTTAATTAAACAATCCACTACCCCTAATTACTCTAATCAACCAAGAACCAATTTTCAAAATCAACAAAGCGGTGAGTCTTTAAATGTACAAGGAAACAATGATAGTCACATGTCTTCTAAGCTTGATCAATATTTGAACAAAATCAACTCTCAAGAAGAAAGATACATGACTTAGCTAACCAAACATCAAAATCAATATGATTCAGATAAAATGAAAACTGATGTTAGAATTCAGAATATGGAAACACAACTTGGTCAACTTGATAGGGATTTTTCATCTAGGGAAAGAGGTAGACTTCCTAGTACCACTGAACTTAACCTGAGAGAGAATTACATGGCTGTTGTCACTAGAAGTGGGCTTAATACTCATACTGTAGGTGAAAAAGGCCATGAAAATGGACAAAATGAAAATCTGCTTCAATCTGGAAATAAAAATACGCTCTGTTCACATGCTGGAAATTCACAGAAAAGTCATGAAAATGATCAGAATTTGAATTTGTCACCTGAAACTCAAGATGAAAATTCATCTAAAAATCTAAATAATAAAGGAAAAGAAAAAGTTTAGGAAGAGGTGAGGGATATTCCTACTGTCCTTAAAAATTTTTCCCCACCCATCCCTTTCCCTGAGAAGCTAAAACCTCAAAGTAACATCAGGGATGAACTTCTTCTGTTCCTTGGTCTCCTTTACAAACTTCAGATAAACATTCCTTTCATTCAAGCCTTAATTCAAATTCAATATTATTTGAAATATCTTAAGAAAATTGTTTCAAACAAAAAAACTCTTGAAGAATTTGCTACTTACAGCCTCACTAAAGAGTGTAGTGCAGTACTCCAAAAGAAAATATCACATAAACTGAAAGACCCAGGTAGTTTTGTCATACCTTGCACACTAGGAAACTCTAATCAGATGAACTATTTGTGTGATTTAGGTGCTAGCATTAATCTTCTCCCATACTCACTATTTCAACAGTTGAGGTTGGGTAATCTTCAACCCACCACAGTCATACTATAGTTAGCTGATAGATCATTTACTCATACTGTGGGTAGGGTAGATGATTTTCTAGTTGGGGTTGGGAAGTTGTTTCTACCTATAGAATTTTTAGTCTTGGATATGGAGTGTGATCAAGAGGTTCCCATCATCTTGGGTAGGCCCTTCTTGGCCAAAGGTGGTGCTGTCATTGATGTTTCTAAGGGTCAATTAATTTTTAAAATTGGAGAGCAACAAGAAGAGTTCAATGTGTTTAAAAATGTTAAAGGACCAACTTTTTTTGAAAACTGTTCAATGCGAGAGTCCTTAGAGAATGAGAACTCAATTGGAAAATTTGAAGAATATGAAAATCAATTCTCTGTTGAAGAAATCTATTTAGAAGCAAAAACTTCTGTTGAATCTGTTTTAGAAGTTGAAAATTCTGCTCGAACACCCAATCTGAATTTTTTTCCAAAATTGGACAATTGTTCAGTTTCTATTGTGGAAGAGTCCTCTGTTTTGGAAATTAGGAGCTTTTTGAGTGTGTTTGAAGATGTTTCTATTAAAACCAACATTGCTGAACAATTTTATGATATTGAAGAAGAACTTATAATACAATTAGATGATTCTACTCTGATAAATTTGTTGAATTCTGATATGGGAAGTCTGGATAGTGTGCTGCCCACATTGGACAGTAACACTGTTGCTTCTGAATCTGAGCATGAAATTGAAAATCTTTGATCATTTAAAACTCCCTACAAAATATTTATTGAAGATCATGGACCTCCTAGGACTAATAGTCTTCCTTCTAGTGTAGAACCACCCACTCTTGAGCTAAAAACAATCCCTGATCATCTTAAATATTCATTTCTAGGTGAGAACTCCACTTTTCCTGCAATAATTTCTACTGAACTTAATGAAAACCCAGAGGAAAGATTTTTGAATGTTTTGAAGAAGTTTAAATCTTCCATAGGCTGGACAATAGCTGATATCAAGAGTATTAGTCCCTCATTCTGTATGCATAAAATACCTATGGATCCTGACCATAAGCCCATGGTAGAGTGTCAAAGAAGGTTGAATCCGAATATTAAAGAAGTTATGAGAGAGGAAGTGATTAAACTGCTGGACACTGGAATGATATATCATATTTCTGATAGTTCTTGGGTCAACCCTATCCAGGTTGTCCCCAAGAAGGGAGGTTTCACAGTTTCTAAAAATGAAAAAATAAAGAATTCCAAGTTAGGAAAGCCAAAAAATGGAGAGTCTGTATATATTATAGGAGGTTGAATGAAGCCACTAGGAAGGAACATTTTCCAATGCCGTTTTTGGACCAAATTCTTGAGAGGCTTTCTGGAAATGAGTTTTTCTGTTTTCTGGATGGGTATTCTGGTTACAACCAGATTCCTATTGATCCATAGGATCAGGAAAAGACCACTTTCACATGCCCCTTTGGAACATTTTACTATAGGAGGATGCCCTTTTATCTATGTGGAGCTCCAACCACCTTTCAAAAGTGTATGATGACTATATTTTCAAAAATGATTGAGAGAACAATTGAAGTTTTCAAGGATGAATTTTCCATTATGGGTAGTACTTTTGATACCTATCTTGAAAATCTTGAGTTAGCCTTAGAGAGATGCATTGAAACCAACCTTGTTATTAATTGGGAGAAGTGTCAATTCATGGTCATAGAAGGTATAGTGCTTGGTCATAAAGTGTCCAAGATAGGTCTAGAATTTGATACTGCTAAGATTGATGTTATTCAAAAACTGCCTCCTCCTGTAAATGTTAAAGGTGTTAGAAGTTTCCTAGGGCATGCTAGTTTCAACCAGAGATTCATAAAAGATTTTTCCAAAATAACTAATCCCTTATGTTCTTTACTGGTCAAGGATGCACCTTTCAATTTTGATGAGAACTGTTTGAAATCATTTAATCTTCTTAAATAAAAACTCACTACATCACCCATTATCACTACACCTGATTGGAAACTACCTTTTGAGATTATGTGTGATGCTAGTGACATGGCTCCTGGTGCTGTCCTTGGATAGAGGAAAGATAAGAAACTACATGTGGTGTATTATACTATCAGACTGTTAGATGATGCACAAAAGAATTATACCACTAGTGAAAAAGAATTGTTAGCTGTTATGTTTTCTCTAGAGAAATTTAGAGAGTACTTGTTGGGCTTGAAAGTCATCATTTTCATTGATCATTCTGCTTTAAAGTACTTGCTGTCTAAGAAAGAAACTAAACCCATGCTGATTATATGGATTCTATTGCTTCAAGAATTTGATTTAGAGATTAGGGATAAGCAGGGAGATGAAAATTTAGTTGCTGACTACTTATCTAGGATTCCTGTTACTCAATATGAAGATCCTAGGGAGATAGAATCTTCCTTTCCTGATGAAAAACTGCTCATTGTGTCAATCAGGTAATCTTCTTGGTTTTCAGATTTTGCCAACTTCCTGGCAGTGGGTGTCTTTCCCAAAAATCTGTCCAATAACCAAAGAAATAAATTCATTTCTGAAATTAAATACTACCTTTGGGATGATCCTTTTCTTTTTAAAAGATGTGTTGATGGTATTCTTAGGATATGTATACTTGAGGAAGAGATGATACCTGTCTTAGAGAGTTATCACTCCTCACCTTGGGGAGGTCACCATGGTGGTGAAAGAACTGCTCAGAAAGTCTTAAAATCTAGTTTCTATTGACCCACTCTATTTAAGGATTCTAGAAGTTTTGTGGTTGGCTGTGATAGGTGTCAGAGACTAGGAAATGTTGGTAGGAAGCAGGAGTTACCCCAATAAGGAATTCTAGAAGTATAAATTTTTGATGTCTGGGGTTTAGATTTCAGGGGTCCATTTCCATCATCTCATGGTAATGAGTATATTCTTGTTGCTATAGACTATGTTTCAAAATGCGTAGAGGAAGTGGCACTGCCCAACAATCAAGCTAACTCTGTAATAAAATTTGTGAAAAAGAACATCTTTATAAGATTTGGAGTTCCCAAAGCTTTTATCACTGATAATGGAACACACTTTAAGAACTTTAAATTTAAATCTTTTATAGAGAAATACGGCTGTGTTCATAAAATTGGTACTCCTTATCATCCACAGCCCAGTGGACATGTGGAAATCTCAAACAGAGAACTGAAACAAATACTTGAGAAAACTGTGTCAAATTCTAGGAAAGATTGGTCTCCTAAATTGGATGAATCTTTATGGGCATATAGACCTTCTTTTAAGACCCCAATAGGTATTTCTCCTTATAGGCTGTTGTTTGGAAAATGTTTTCATTTACCTGTGGAGTTGCAACAAAAATCTTATTGGGCAGTTAAGGCTCTAAACTTTGATTTTAAGAGTGATGGTGAGAGGTGGTTACTTGAAATCAGGGAACTTGATGAGATTAGAAGAGAGATTTATGATAATTTAAGGATTTATAAAGAGATTACTAAAATCCTTCATTATTATATCATAAAAACCAAAGAATTCAAACATGGACAAAAGGTCCTCCTCTTTAACTCTAGACTTAAACTTTCTTTTGGAAAACTTAAGTTTAAGTGGTCTAGACCTTTTACAATAGTGAGAGTGATGAAGAATGGTGATGTGGAAATAGTAGGTGAAGAGAATAAACCCATGTTATTCAATGGGAAGAGAGTGAAACTTTATTTTGAGGGACAACCGAAGGGCTTGGTTTCCTTCACAGTGCCTGAAAATTGATCTTGAATAAATTCTGGATGAAGACTTTAAAACTTAGCACTACATGGGAGGAAACCCATGGTCTTTGTTTTGTTAATAAATAAAAATTTGTGATTAAATAAAGTCTAACTTAAGACTTTAAACTCAGTGCTTCATGGGAGTCAACCCATGCTCTGTTTTCATTTTTTGAATTGTTTTGTTTTGAATAAAGTGCTACATTGTTGCCTTCTATATGTTCTATCTCTGCTGGATTTTTGTTCCTGGTTATCATGATCTATATTTCTAGGATTTTGCTACTGTAATCTAAGGAGTGGAATTACCATGATCATTTTTGGATAAGAACTTAGTCAGGGAAGTACATAAACTTTCTGCATTTATTTCTGCTCCTGTTTTTGCTAAAAAAAATTCTGTTTACTGAAAAATTCTGCTTGTATTAGAAAATTCTGCTACATTTGTACTAAAAATTCTATTGCATGACTTGAACTGTATTAAATTATGTTTCATGTCTTACTACTGGAATAAAAATTCTGCATGTGCCTCTTTTTGAAAATTCGAATTCATTGATAAATATTGAAATAATCTCTCACTGTATGAAATTAAGTGTGTGGGGGGGGGGGGGTACATGTTTGCTGGTTGTTTTATTTTTTTGTTGAATGTGCTTTGCTAAGGGGTGTTAGGAATTCCTGCCTTATGTGTTATTTAACATCTAATTGAATCATATTTTCTGAAATTCCTTACACCTATCTCTCTCTGCACCCAAAAGTTACATGCCTGGTTTGAAATTTAATGGAAACTTTATGTCATTGGACTTAAATGTTAATGCATGTACTTTATAATGAACCTGCTGATAAGTTATTCATTGTGGAAAACAACATCTTTGAACTTTACTGTGACCTTTATACATGTCATCTATCTACTAAACTGAAAATTTAATTTGAACCTTAATTGATAAATTGTTATTCTCTACTTTAGAAGTCAACTTTGGGAACAAAGTTGGGTTTTAAGTGTGGGGGAATTTAGGGGGGCAATTCTTGACTATTCTTAACTGTGATTTAATGTAATCTCATCAATTCCCACCACAAATTAATTCTTTTTGTTAAAAAATGGGTAAATTTTTTCAAAATTCTTGCTTAATTTTAGCCTTTACTCTATTCTTAAATGAGTCTTTCCTTAGGACAAGTACCTTGTTGGTAGTTAATATTTGTTTTGTATCTGAAATTAGTGATAATGTATGATTGATGAGTGGTCTTGCATAGTGGTATAATAATATCTTGGTTTAGGAATACTTTTGAGAGTGATATGTGTGAACTGTTAATGGAATTATGATCATAACCCTTGGAACTTGAAGTTTGAATTGATCTTAGGGGATTCATTTTTCTTTAATCTATTAAAGTAATTACCTTAATGAGTCAATGTAAATGGTTTTTATATAAATCTTTTGAAACTGGTGTAATTTTGGCATCTGGGATCCCACGGCGAGTCTCTGAGACCCTAGATGCTGGGTGCGTTTCTGTTTACTATAATCCCTCTATACACTTTGAAAAAGTGCATTGCACCGTGCTCAGCACAATGATACATGGCTTGGAAAAAATTAAATAAAGTGTCTAGGGTTAAAAACAAGTTCATTAAGGTGAGGGGAATGATGAACGCCGAATGAAGAAGGGGTCAATTGGTTTATATGGGAGTCATTTAGGTTGTTTCATTAAGGTGATTTAAAAAAATATTATTTTTTTTGGAACCTAAGTGATGAGTCAAAGTACAAAGTTCCTACTGTTAAGATCTCAATTCCATAGAAATTTAACCTCTTGTCACTCTCATACTTTGGACTTAAGTCTGGATTAAAGTTAGTCACCAATAAGTATCACATATGATGCATGACATCTTCATTGCTTGATGATTCATAGTCTTCAAGACTACTAGTGAGAATTTGTTCTAGGAAAGATTAATATGAGCAATTTATTTTCTAAAATCCTAATGAAAGTCTTGAAGTCCTCTGTTGAAAGTTCTAGACATGTTACATTTTGAGCAATTTAATAAATACAATTTTTCTATTTCTCAATGATAATAAAACATGGGATTTTTTTAGGACAAATAGTGCTTAAGTATGGGGGAATTTGATGTGGCCTTAAAAACACATGTTTCGCCACATCTTTTTAATTTACTTTTATCAATTTATTTATTAATTTTAACACTTATAGATAAATAATGACACTTTTGTATTTTTATTATTAATTTTAATAATTAATCAATTTTTATAATAAATCGTGTATTATAAGCTTTAAAATAATTAATTTATTTCTTACTTTAATTTTATAGTATAATTAATTTCTATTTAGTTTGATGATTTTGTTTCCATATTTAATAAATTAACATTTATTAGTTATTTAATTAATTTTCTTGTTTCACTTAAATAATGAAGTTTTAATTTAGAATTTAATGTTTTAAAAATTTATTAATTTAATAAAACATAATTATTAGATTACTTTTAATAATTCATTATTTATTAATTTAAATTTTTGAAAAAAATTAAATTTATTCAAACTTTATAATTTTAAGTTTTTACTCAATTCAATTATTCAATCAGATGATAATTAATTGTCTACTTTAACTAAATTAGTTTGTTATAGTAGCAACAATTTAACTTTGTTATTTAAATGTTTAAATTGTATATTAACTTTTAATAATTTAATTGTTTATTAATTTAATTTTTAGTATAGTTCCAATTTTAGTTTAATATTTTAAAGTTAATAATAATTTAACTTAAGTATATTTGGTTTTATAAGTTTATTTAAATTTATGAGTATATTTATTTTCATATGTTTTAATTATTTTTTAGTTATTAATTACTTCATTCAGTTTTTATTTAAGCTCCAATTTGTTTTACTCTATTTATTTCACAGGTTTACTGTCACACCATGTCACTTTTCCCTTTACCATCTCACCATAAACTGAGACACTGGTTCTTTCATTTACAATGACATCATAACTCCACCTTTACTGTCTCACTGCTTCTGCACTTCCACAGTAATATTTCACTGTCTCATAGTGAGTCTCACACCGTTTCCAGGAGAAATGATGGCACCATTTCCTTCACGGTTTCACAGCAACTGTGACACCACTGGTGCCCTGCCTTTGCCTCACCTCCATCCTCACTTCACGATTTCTTCCACACCACTACCAAAGCTTCTTCCCAGCCTCAAGAACTCACACCGTTGCTTCCCTTCATCTACTATTGACCAACAAAAATATCTTCTCTGCACAAAAACATCATAACCACAACACATCATCCCAAAAACCACAAATCAAACTCAAATCCAAAACCCAATCCCATCCTCGTGCACAGATCGAAAAAAATAAAAACAATTGAAAAATCCAAATTTGAGGAATCAATTGTTTTCCTTAATAGGTGCCATAGGTGGAGGATTCGGGTCTGGGCTGTGTCTTCGTTTGAAGATCTTGAGCTTGAGAAGAAGATCCCAAGTCGATCTATCGCCATGCCCCCTGATGCGAACCGCGATTTCCAGGATCCGAACTGTTGCACACCGCTGCAAAATCCGAGCCATGTAGCTATTGAAGCTTGCAACTGAAGATGACGCACCACCTATTAGAACCGAAGCCATCGACGAGGGAGTTTGAGGAGGAGCTGAGGGTGATGCCGTTGAGTCCGAGCCTGGAGGAAGGCGAGTCGAGGAGTGTTCTTCCACCACAGGCTAGAGGAGCTCCCGCCGCCATCTGATGGAGGTGGAATCCCATCCGTTGAGTTGAAAATACCAATGTGTTGAGGAACCAAGACCGAACTGAGGTCGACGCCACTGGACCTGTTCTCTCTACCACCGGAGTGGAGGTCGCCTGAGGTGGAAGGAGCAGGTGCTGCTGCTGGTTCTCGATGCCGAAACCCCCATTCCCTTACTACGTAGAGTGGAATCTTGGGGGGGGGGGTGAAGAAAAAAATATAATTAAAAAATATATAAAACAAAAAGAAAATATAAAGAAAATAATAAATTAATCAAATGAATATAATATAATTTAAAGTTATAATTTAAAACAATTATAATATTAATAAATAGATAAGTTATAAATTAAAATATAAGATACCTAATAAGAATTCAATAAATTATATCCTTAACAATAATAATTTATAAATAAAATTATTAATTAATTAATATAAATATTTTAACACTTTAATTTTAATTCAATTTCAACAGAATAAATAAAATTAATTAAGTAATTAATATTAATCTAATTTAAGAATTATATCAAATTATACTAACTAAATGTTAATAATACTAACACTAATTGTATAATTTAATTAGAAATAATAAATTAAATACTTAAAATTTTTATTAAAGATTTAATAATAAATTAATAACTATAATTTTAATAGTTATTTTGGTAATAATAATTATCAATTTAAGTATCTTTAAATTAACTTGAATTAACTTTTTAATTTAACTTTAATTTATAAAATAACTATAATATATTATTTATTTTCTTTGTATTTATTACTTATGATTTTCTTATTGCAGGTTCATATGAGAATTGTGATCTCGTCCAAATTCACTTAACTAACTCAGAAGGAGTTAGTTACGTGAGAAAAATTAGTGTGACGTGCCTGTCGCGAAAAAATGCATGTGTGCGGTGAAACAGAAAAAGACGAGTCCTAGTCAGTGAAAATTGAGTGATGACATGCAGTAGATGACAAAGGGTATAAAAAAAGAGATGCAACGGAATTTGAAGAGGGGGGAATTCGATCTTTCACTCAGGAGTAGAACAAGAACCTTGGAGGCGAATCCTGGAGCACTTCTCGGAGAACCTATCTATGGAGATCCGAGGGCCAAGAGCAGCAGCAATTCATGCTAGAATAGGGAGTTTTCTTCCTCTGTTTTCTTTCAATTATCTTCCTCTATAATTGAATTATTTTATTATTCATAATTGAGATAATGATAGGCTAAATACTTCAGTTTAGGGTAAAAATCAAGTCTATTGGTCATCTTTCTTAAACTTTATTACTATCAATTTGTAGGTGATCAGAATTGATCAACAAGATCAGATCTAGTTTCATTCATTTTCAACTTATCACTTTCACTTAATCTTGAAATTCCACATTCATTTGGTGACATTGATTGTGGATTAATTTTCTTTTACATTTAAATTTAATTAAAAGACTATAGAACATACGACAAGTTTGTTCTGTAATTTTTTCAAAACAATATTTTTAAGTTGATTAATCTAGGAGTGGAAAACTCCAAGACTTGTCATATTGAGTGATTTATCTTTTGTTTATGGAAATAAATCACTCCTTTAAGTGGTATTGGTTGTGAACATTATTGTGAGAAGGAATATTTTCTAAAACAGTAGAATTGAATTTTTCCCCGAGCATTTTACTAGACTGTTCTTTTATAAGTGTTGTTATATCTATGTTTTTCTATGTTTTCAACTCTTTATCGCTTAAACTTAGTTTAGATATAGGTTTTTTAGTGTTTTTTCACTTCACTTCTTAATAAAGAATATAAAAAAAGTAAAAGAAATAGAAAATTTACTCCACTGCTGACAACAATGGGGTATTTTAAAAAAAAAATATTAATGGTCAAAATTGTCTTCTCTATGGGTTCGAACCTGCTTTCCACATATACTACAGTTAGTAGGTTTATAAATTTTAAACTTTGACCGACTTCAATGATAGTTCAGGTCAATATCTCAGTTGTGTGATGATGGTTTCAATGTTAAGTTTGAAAATGATGCATGAAATGTTTTTAATTCTAAAAATGATTTAATATTTACTGCTCTTAGAAAGGAAAATGTATATGCTGTTGATTTAAATTCTTTGGCTAAGAATTTTTTTTCTTTTTTAAATTCTTTTCATAAGGAATCCTAGTTATTCCACAGAAGATTAGGACACTACAATTTGTACTCACTGAGGAAACTAACTAGGAAAGGTTTAGTCAGAGACTTAACTAAATTGGAATTCCCACCTAACAAAGTTTGTAATCCTTGTCAAAAGGAAAAAAACACAAAGTTTCTTTCAAACCAAAGAAAGAAGTTTCCACTTCTCAAATTCTTGAGCTGGTTCACATGGATCTGTTTGGACCATCTAGAGTTTCAAGTTTAAATGGGAAGAACTACGTTTATGTTCTTATAGATGATTTTTATAGATACATTTGGGTATACTTTATAGCTCACAAAAGTGAAGCATGTTCTTACTTCATTAAATATTCCAAGTCTGTATAAAATCTTAGTGGACTTAGAATTCAGACCTTGAGAAGTGATCATGGCCGTGAGTTTGAAAATCAGGAGTTTGGGTCTTTTTGCTCATAAAATGGATATAATCACAATTTCTCTACTCCTAGAACACCTAAAAAAATGGAGTTGTAGAAAGAATAAATAGGACACTTCAAGATATTTCTCGGACTATGCTAAATGAGTATAATCTACCTACATATTTTTGGGATGAAGTTGTTAATACAACTTGTTACATCATCAAGAGAGTCTTAATTAGACCCATTCTTCAGAAAAACCCTTATGATCTCTGGAATAATAGGAATACTAAGGTTAATTACTTTAGAGTTTTTGGTTCCAAAGTATTTATCCTTAACACTAAGGATAATCTTGACTAATTTTCTTCCAAGAGTGATGAAGGAATTTTCCTAGGTTATTCAGTCTCTAGTAAAGCTTATAGAGTATTCAATAAGAGAACCAAATGTGTGGAAGAATCAGTTCATGTCAAATTTGATGAGACTGATCCACATGAACCCAAAACCTCCATTGAACATCTTGAGGAAGATATGTCAATTTTCGACCTTAATGATAAAGATAGTGAACCCTTAGCGAAAACAACTAGTTCTGGAAATCTTCTAGAATCTGAGCATGGTGAATCTGAATCTATAGAAAACCATGATGAATCTATTTCAACTCTTTATATAGGTATTAGAACTCTCAAGAATCATACTTTAGATGCTATAGTAGGTGATCTAAATAGAGTAACACAAACTAGAGATTCTCTGAGAAACCAAATTGAACATCAATCTTTTCTTTCCCAGCTTGAACCTAAAAATATCAATGATGCAATCAATGATGAATTTTGGGTGATAGCTATGCAAGAAGAATTAAATTAGTTTTAAAGAAACAAAGTTTGGTAATTAGTAGAAAGACCTAAAGACACTTTGACCATAGGCAATAAATGGATGTTTAGAAATAAAGTTGATGAATCTGGAAACATAGTTAGAAACAAGGCTAGACTAGTTGCACAAGGATATAGTCAAGAATAAGGAATAGACTATGAGGAAACCTTTGCACCTATAGCTAGACTAGAATCCATTAGGATAATACTTGCTTATGCAACTCATCTGAATTTCAAACTTTATCAAATGGATGTAAAAAGTGAATTTCTAAGTGGGTTTATAGTTAAGAATGTATTTGTTGAAAAACCCTCTAGTTTTACAAATCCTCATTTTTTCAAATCACGTCTTTAAAATTTCTAAAGCTCTTCATGGTATAAAACAATCTCCAAGAGCTTGGTATGATATACCTAGTTCTCTTCTTATTTAAAAATTTTTTACTAGAGGAATATCTGATACTACTCTTTTTATTAAAAGGATTTCCAAAGATGTTTTAATAGTACAAATTTATATAGATGACATTATTTTTGGATCCTATAAAAATTCTTTATGTACTGATTTCTCAAAAATGATGCAAGATGAATTTTAAATGAGTTTAATGGGGGAACTTAATTTTTTATTGGATTTCAAATTTTTCAAAATAAAAATGGTATTATTTTAAATCAAAGTAAGTATACTAAGGATCTGTTGAAACGTTTAGGCTTGGATATAAATAAAGGTAGTGATACACCTATGAGTACCACTTGTAAGTTGGATGCTGATGAAACTGGTAAATTAGTGGATCAAACCAATTACAGAGGTATGATTGGGAGTATGCTCTATCTTACTACCAAAAGACCTAATATTATGTTCAGTGTATACATGTGTGCTCATTTTCAAGATAATCCTAAAGAGTCTCATTTAACTACTGTTAAAGGGATTTTTAAATATCTCAAGTATACTACAAACGTAGGACTATTTTATCCAATAGGGAAATAATTTGATTTAATAAGTTATTCGGATACTGAATTTTTTGGTTGAAAGTTAGATAGAAAGATAACCTTTGGAACATGTCAAATTTTGGGTAAGTCACTAGTATCATGGTGTAGTAAGAAACAGAATTCTGTTGCATTATCTACTACCGAAGCTGAATATATAACTGCTCATAGTTTTTGTGCTCAAATTCTATGGATGAAACACAATTTAGTGGACTATGGATATCAATTCAAACATGTCTCTATAAACTGTGATAATACAAGTGCTATTAACATCTCTAAAAATCTATTATCTCATGCTAGGACAAAGCACAATGATGTGAGACATCACTTCTTGAGAGATCATTATCAAAGAGGTGATATCACTCTTGAATTCATTGGAACTAAACACCAATTGGATGATATATTCAAAAATACTTTGAGTTCTGAGAGGTTAAATTACATCAAACATGAATTAGGTATGATAAACAGTTAAGTTAGGAACCTTACCGTTGGACCTCACAATTAGGAACCTCACTGTTGGACCTCACCGTTAGGAACCTTACTATTGGACATCACCGTTAGGAACCTCATCGTTGGACCTCACTGTTGGACCTCACCATTAGGAACCTCACCATTAGAACCTCACCGTTAGACCTCACCATTGGGACCTCACTGTTAATACCTCACCATCGGCACCTTATCAATAGTCGATTTTTCTGGGACTTTGTGTTTTTCTGCTGGAATCTAAAACATTTTTAGTATTACTTATTTCTTTTACTTGATTTTTTTTCGATCCCTAAATGATAAAAACAAAGTGCAAACCACATTTTTATCCAATTCAAACCTCTTCTGAACCCATTTATCCCTAACCTTGGAACCTAAACCTCTACTAAAACCCTCGAACTGCTTCAGATCACATGGAAATATTGAAGATACCGATGGTCAGTGATGAAGGAGATGCACTGAATCCTAAGAGACCTAGAGATGGGTCTAGTAATGGAAGCAAGGGCATGGATAATATGGTCAATCCACATTTTTCAAAGAGGGAAATTATGGTTGAAAAGGAACTAAGCTCGGAATGGCTGATGTCGAGCATTTCTCTAGTGTTGTAGGCACTTGAAGCTTAGGGTTGGGTAGAATGATTTTCAAATAACAATGGACCTTATTACCTGAAGTTAGTGAAGGAATTTTATGAATCTATGAAATTAGAGTAGTATGAGAATGAGAACTGAATGTCTTCAAAGGTAAATGGAGTAAGTGTGAGCTTCTCCTCTGTTGAATGGGATGACTGTTTAAGAGTTACAAATGAAGGGATTTTTTACTTCTACTATGGAGTGGTGCCTCTCACTAGTGAGTTATTCTGTTATGAAGAAGATTTAGCTGAACTGATAGGAAATGGGATCCCTAAGAAATTGATTGCTGCTGAAATGGAAGGATAAGAAAGGTTTCTGTTTAAGTTTGTTCAGCATGTTTTGAGTCCCAGGAGAGGGGACTTTGCTACCTTGAAATATCAGGACATGTTTCTTTTGTATCAGTTGAAGAATAGACAGAAGATAAATCTTTGTAGGCTGCTGATGATTCAATTAGAGGATATGAAAAATCCCAGTTCCAAATACAATGCTTTGTTTCATGCTAGATTGATATCCCTAATGTTGAAAGTAAAAGGATTTTTTTGAAATAAGGAGGAGAAAATTTTTGTAAGAGACAACTTCTGCATTACCAAGATGATCTGCAAGTTTATGAAGACCAGCTGGAACCCTTGGCAAAGAAAATGGGTGAATAATGAGGATAATCTGTATGAAGAATTTAACCCTATCACCCATCCTAATAGGCCAAATTATAAGAGAGATCTAGGTCTAAATCCTGATGAAGTGGATCCAGTAAACTCAGATGAAGAAAAAGAGGCTGCTGTTGTAAAAGAAAGAGAGGATTCTTCTATATATGACATGAGTGATCCTAACCTTCCCTCAAGTCCTCCTGCCAATACTATATTCTTTGGTGAGCCTAGACCACCAAAAAATTTTCCTATAAGAGAGACTATCCTATGGGATAGTGATGATGAGGAAACTAGTGAAGAAGTAGGGGAAGAAAATTTCTTAAGAGACATTAAAGAGATCTCAGAGGAGGAAGATGAAACTGAATCTAGTCATGATGATTTTTTAACAGCTACTAATGAAAGTGAAGAAAAATTTTCTAAGTCTCATTCCTCTGGTAGGATATACAGAAGTAGTAGAAAGTGTAGATGAATAGGTTGCTGATTCGGTTGAAGGTGGAATTGCAATGGAAGTAGTTGAAGATTCTATAGAAGAAGTGGAAATGGAATCTCCTATTAATGCATTTGATCAAAGAGATATAACATAGATGGATGTAAGTGATTAAGAGAATGATCCAAGTGAGGGAGAGGAACCTATTTCCACAGGTTCAGTTATTATTTCTCATAGAATAGAATATTGGTCAGAATACCCTAGATTCATGGTCTTGGGCTTAGGCTTGGAGACTCTAATGATGAAAAGCCTAACAGAATCCCTCCAATTATTTCTGTTTCAGAAACTACCATTGTACAACCAGTAGTTCTCTTACCTCGAGACTATGTGAATAAGAATGATTTAGAATCTTTAAAATCATATTTGAAGAGATACTTTGATGAGAGATCTATTGGGATACAGAGAACAATGGCTCTCAATCAAGAAGTGGTGGAATCTTCTTTAGAAAGAGTTATTTCTACCTCTCACTCAAAATTTCTACATGAAGTGAAGGAGTGTCAGAATCAGGTCAAAACCTTGGCAGAGTTTATAGAATCTGTGAAATAGTCAATTGCTAGTTAAAATCCTATATGGATTCGAGGGTTCAAGTTGAAAGAGACCTTAAGTATGTCAAGAGTGTTGTTCAGAAGATGGTCACTTTGTTTGAGGACTTGAAGAAGTCTATGGGGGCACATGTGAGTGGACAAGATGATGATGTGAAGAGGTTGATCAGTGTCCTGACCAAATTTTTTAAGGAGATAATGGATTTCACTATGGCACCTCTGTGTGCATCTTCTTCCTCTTTAGCCTCTCCTCCTGTTGATCTAGAAGCTTTTAGATTGGTTATTAGAGATGAAGTGGAGAAGTTATCTGGTGAAATACCTCATACCCTTAGTCTATGAATCATATCATTTCTACTACCAGATAAATTCATAGACTTGTGGGAGATTATCTCAGGGAAGCTGCTCAGGATCAGAAGGCCATCAAAGAGAAAATTGATTTCTATTACAAAAGGGTGTACACTAAGCATCAGATGAATGGTCACTTTAAGATGCTATTGGAAAACTTGAGGATTCCACTTATCACTCAGGTGTTTAAGGATCAAGATACCAGGCTTAGAGAGTTGACTCCTGCCTTAGAGAAATTCATGGAGAATAAGGGTGATTTTATCTCAGCTATGTAAAGAGGAGGAAGCACTATTATGGATTTCAGAAATATTATTTTACCCTTCCTCCATGTGAAATGTACTCCCATAATTGTTCCTCCAGTCTTACCTTCTTCCTCAGCTACCTCAGGCTCTACCAGTGCTGCCCTATTGATGACTCTTGAACAATCCATCAGAAGCTTGACCCCTATGATTCCTATGAGATCTACTCACTATAGGTCTACTGATGCTTCTGTAGCAGCTCCTCCTACACTGCTCACTTATATACCTTAGACTATCCCTCCATCTTCTAGAACTGACTCCTCATCTTCCAAAGAAAAATATCCCTTGGACATATCTAATGTGGATTGACTATGGGATGTCTTAGTTGATAGGGATATTTTTACTTTTTTTGTATATTGTACTCTTGCTTCATTGTTAATAAAATCCCCTTTTGTTTCTTTTTTTCTTCCATTATTTTTGTTAATCACAAAGGGGGAGAAGTTTTAAGTTGACTGGAGTCCTTGCATATATACACCTCTGAATATATTAGAAAATGTTCTTAACCCTGATTCAATAATACTTAAATCTAAATTTTCACCGACATAATATGTGATTATCAAAAAGGGGGAAATTGTTTGACTCACCTGTTTTGATAATCCCAAATCATGTTTCATTTATGTGATAATCATGTTTCTATTATAAGATAATCATGTTTCATTAATATTCTTAGTTTTTATCAAGTGATAACTATTTATCTTTAATCTCACTGTTCTATATTTTAAGCTTAAAGTGAAAAATTTATCTAAGTAGAAAGGTCACTGATGAAAGTTTACCGATGAAGGTCACCGATGAAAGGTCACCGATGAAAGGTCACCGATGAAAGGTCACCGATGAAAGGTCACCGATGAAAGGTCATCAATGAAAGGTCACCGATGAAAGGTCACCGATGAAAGGTCATTGATGAAAGGTCACCGATGAAGGTAACCAATGAAAGGTCACCAATGAAAGGTCACCAATGAAAGGTCGCCGATGAAGTTCACCGATTAAAGTCAATGATGAAAGTCACCGATGAAAGGTCACTGATGAAGGTCACCGATGAAAGGTCACCGATGAAGGTCACTGATGAAAGGTCACTGATGAAAGGTCACTGATGAAAGTTCACTGATGAAAGGTTACTGATGAAAGGTCACTGATGAAGTTCACTGATGAAGGTCACTGATGAAAGTCACCAATGAAAGGTTATCGATGAAAGGTCACCGATGAAAGGTCATTGATGAAGGTCACCGATGAAAGTCACTGATGAAGGCTACCGATACATTCTACCATTGAATCCTACTATTGAAGTCTACTATTGAGAAGGCTACTGCTACTAGTCTACTGATTCTCACTTCTCTATTCCATACTTTTTCAAATTCTTATGATTATTCTAATAGTCATATTTTGTAAATTTAATGCTTCTGATATTAATTAATGATTATTGTAGAAATATCAAGAGACCGTATCTGGAGACAGTACGAGGTATGTGGAGGACCACACATGGTTTACTTATTCCTATTGTTAGACCTCAAATATTAAAGAGAAGACCGAGGAAGGAAAGAGAAAGTGTGTGAAGTGTGTAAAGACAGAGGAGTGCATGAGAAAGAGATTAATCTCTAGATCAAAGAGAACTAAGAGGAACCATTCAGTACTTACACTGTGAATCTAAGAGGCTCAAGAAGATCATTTAGGGAAAAAAAATTCAAGGATTCCTTCTATGATTCATCAAATCTCTGTCAACACAAGAACTTGAACACTCAGTTCGTGAAAGCTAGACCCTGGAGTTGCAACACTCTGTTTTGAGGAAAACTTTCAGAGAAAGACTCAAACTACGATTTCTTCACTCCAAAGAGTCAAGAGATGAAATACAAAAACATAGAGCTTTATAAACTCAATATTATAATATTATATCTACTATGTTCTTTTATTTTACATTTCTGAGAAGTGTGTGGGTATGTCTGTTACACACACTCTCTCCTGTGCTTGAACTAGAGGATACTGAAAATACTCACATCAAACTACACTTAAAACTTGTTTCCCATGTATAATTGTGGAATAGACCATGTGTGGTCTGTATTGTTTGTTTTTCCCACAAAAAACTATGGTAGAGGGTGTGAACCCTGGGCAGTTTGTGAAAACTATTGTAAAGCTCGATACAGGCTGTGTATCAAGTTTATTGTTAATATAAACTGCTTAGTGCTAGGTGATCACCAAGTGGAGAGGATTAATTCTTGGCTTGAGACTAAACTTGTTGTTTAACTCTGTCTATGTACTATATTTAGTAATACTCTAATTTTCTATTTTCTACTTCTTATAATTTTAACAAACAAAAACCTATTTTTACATTGACTCTGATAGTTGGTTCTGGTTAGTGTGTGTAAGTGTTTAATTCAATAAACTTGTTTCAAAAGTTATAGAAGTGTTTTACACTGATTCAACTGAGGACTAATCACTCTTTGAGAAACCCGTTGACCAACTAAACATTTATATCTCCATTTCCTTAATTAACTGGGCCATTTCAAAATTGGGGGATCTTTATTATAAAATTTTTAACAGAAATTTTAAGTATGAACTAAATTCACCCCCCTCTTGAATTTCTACTCAGACCAATAGAACTATTAACATCATGGTTTATGAAATTCATCTAATTCCACAAGTTGTAACATGCATTAATAATGTTCTTAAAGTCTAAGGATCATCACACACGCTCTTAGATAGGAATATCTAATGACACCAAAAAATACAGAATTCCTACTGGTAGGTCTGTTCTCATAATCTCCTGTCTTGGAGATTACCAAGTGTGAACATCATGAGAAGAATCCTCAAATAATTATGATTACTCACACCTAACAGTCTATGTACTATGTGTCCCATCATAGTACGTTATCCAACAACATGACATTATTTGAAAATATTTTCATAGAACATTATGGTTCTCATCATAGATGGTAACTACTACGACCTTATCAATGTGATGTATACTTTAGGACATTATTACATTAGATTCATGTATAACAATAAACAATATGTAATAAGAAGTTTTATTAATATTAAATACATAAAATATACATGTAATAAAAGAAAAAATATTTGTTCCTAGGATACAAAATCCAACAATATATAATTTTGAAAACCAATCATGTGCTTAAGAAGCCTATCATTTCAAAAAAAGTATGGAAAACATGTTTTAAAAAGAAAAAACCACAGCCTAACATAATAATTTTTTTGAAAATCATTAAATAAACCAAGTGAATTCAACAAAACATTTTTATACAATTTACTAGACTTATAATATAATGAAAACACACAATAAAACACACAATTTATTATAGTTTTCAATTTAAATGCTCAGACATAGGGTGACCTACCTTAAACTATATCACATCTGATAATGGAAACCGGAATCCATTTCAATGGGGTCTATAGAATCCTAATAGAACAAGGACTATTTCAAAGAAAAACCCTCCTTTTACACTTACACACATATACACCCACCCACCCCAACACACACACATATAAGTACCCCTAGTTGTATTGTAAATATTCCCCTCTCCATGAGGGAGTACAAAGAGGGTATTTATATATATGCATATATATATATGTGTGTTCCTTACACATATACATGTGTGTAAGTTACCTTTAGGGAGACATGAGTTGTCACCTTCACAAACGATAATCCAAAGTTACCCCAAGGAGGTCCAAGGTATACTAGAAAAGTATGAGAAACCCAAAAATAAAAAAACCCTAAAGAAAATCAGGATGAAAAAGAAAAAAAGAAGATAACCTTCCCAAAAACAATGGAGAACTCACTACCTTCAATAGTCATGATAAGAACAGACCTTAATTGAGGATTAAGAACCCTAAACACCAAGAATTAACAATTAAAATACCTAAAAATAAGGTTAGGGTTCATCCATAGCATTAGAAGCACATGGGAGAGAAATAAAACCAAAAAAAGGAATAATATGATAATATAGAAGGATAAATACTCATTTTAGATTATCACAACAAGAAACAACATGAGAATTGGCCACCTGGAGGAAGGGGAAGGAGTAGCATGCGTCTAGGGATCCCCTCCTAGGAGGCATCACACGAGGGGGGGGGGGGGGGGTAGGCTGCATGAGGGGTAAGGGTGGGGGTATAATTAGAAGATGATGATAATAATAATAATTTTTTTTTTCAGATCGCACAGTTTGGATGCACAGCTGGCCAAACCCTAAGCCAACTGTATGGACCTCTATGGGGATCTAGACACCCTATATAGGTAGGGAACACGGTTAAGGAAACCGTGTGTTGGTAGTGTGGTTGGATATACTAAAAACTATGGATTCACTTACACTGTTTGGACATGATTTATACTAACCCTGCACCAACTGTGCACCCAAGTTGAAAAACCCAAAAAAATTAAAATTTAAAACTTGGTTCGACTTAAAACTAAAAAAAAAGGCTAAAAATATTTAAATAAATAAAAAATTAAATAGTTTCGGTTCAGGGTGTGACATGTATGATTTTTGTGGCACACTTATGTATATACATGATATGAAAGTGACGAGTTGGCCCAAAATTATATAGACCTCCATTACATTAGGTGATATTTTTATCTTATGAGATACCATGTATGGGGCACAAAAGATTTTCCTATGAAAATTATGTTATGATGTCTTGGATATTATCCTTGAATTATGTTTATGATGTCATGTTTTATGTTTTCACATTCCTAATATGCCTTGATGTTATCATATTATATCTTGTATTATTATTCAAGATTATGATTCTCACCCCTTTTATGTCATCTTGATATGCCTCTTAACTCATATGTATTACATTCATTAAGTTATACTTTTATTATTACCTTACTGAGAATTATATCTCACCCATTTATAATATACGACCACAAGTTATCTTGTGCAGTATTATAAGATCAATAAATATTAAGGGCATGCTGTGGATTTTTTAAATAATGATGTTGTACCCATGTTTCAATTTAATGTGATATGTACCCAATTTTCCAGACACAGTAGACCACATGATCTTATGGGATTGTATTTAGTGTGTTTTTATATAATAAATCATTAATTAATATGTATTAAAATATGGGTTTTTATACTTTTCCTTCCCAACCACATCACCTCCTCGTATAAAGCTTCCACGGTGTGACCAACCTTTCTTGCATGAAAATCAAAACAAAAAACATAAGGTTTTATAATATATCATGTAAGGGTACCCTTCATGATGTAGAACCCTCAATCACGGTGTGATGGACATCCATAATATATTTACCTTAATGAAAATCCCCATAACAAAACCACTTTAGAATGAAGTTCTCTACCACGATGTGACACCCAAACTTGCCTTAGCCAAAACCAATGAAATCTGACGCACCATGAAACTCATTGGTCACAACATAACCCTTTTCAATCAAAAACTATCATCCCATCCAATCACTATCATGGAATGACCTCTCTAGGTCATAGTGTGATTTAATTCTCCCAAGAAATTCCCAAACCTCCACTTGACCCTTATTACGGCGTGACCTTATGTGTCACAATGTAATAAGCTACATGAAATATAATTTTAAAAAAGGGTCCCATGACCCTTCTATGACATCCATTAGAGCACCAAAAACAATTAATAAGCCTTTAACCACATCCAAAAACATCTCCTTGAGATGTCTAATCCATTGGAATCCTGATCCAAACCTTTATTCTAAAAAGATCCCTTGGCCTAGTTACAAAAATTAAAATTTTCCATGATTTCCCAAACCCGTAACAACCTGCATCGTTAAAACAGTGTCATAATATTTAGAAAGATATAAAACCTCCATTAAAATAACCTGATTCATCAAACTCAACATCATGATCAAGCTATAAATCCAATTCTTCACACAATACTTCAAATAGTATCAACATCAACTCATCATGTTTTCCAATCTTCAAACTCATCGTGACTTTCCTTTGAGAGTATGCAGTTTAATTAAATCAATAGCAAAAATCTCATTTTTTAAACAACTCTTCCATATAGTCAATATTATTACCCATTTAGTGGGTTATTTATTCTCCCATCAGTTAATCCAAACTTTAATCAACACATATTGACCTTATCAACTATTTAAAATAGGTATAACAATTTTTTTTATCATAATCCATTAGGAACTTCACTTTATTATTTGAAATTACATTGATTTGTGCTAAAATATTCCTGTTTTTTATTTTCATTTTGTATGCTATAATTTGATTTCTTGCATCTATAAATTATATTCATTGGATACAGTCTTCATTAGTGATATAATTTAGCAATGAGAAATAAATGTTTTATCAGCATTTAAAAAGTGTTGATACTGATTGGATTTTATCAATGCTATTTTCTCATTAATAAAAGGGTGAATTTTTCTTAGAATATGCAACATAAAAATTTTGAAAGCATTGAAAAATTTCATTTCGAGTGGTGGTCAAGGCCTATCATGTGGTAGTGAGTTCATATGAATACTAATAAGTCATTTTTTAAGAGAACACAATTTATTGAAATTTTATGAGAGTTTTAGTACATGGAGGACAAAACATGTGTGAGGTGTTGTTTTTTTTTAATTTCTAAACAAGTGTTATAGGATCAAAATTTTCATATAAAATATAGGACAAAGCCTTGTGATTTGAGTTATTTTTTAATAAAACATTTATTATGTGATTAACACAAAACACATCTATTGAATTTTTTTATAACAAAAAAAAAAATCAAAGGAATCACTAAAATTTAACATTTTATTTTAAATCTTAATAATCTCATTATTTAATTTTTTTTTTTGAAAAAAAACTTTTATCTAGAAGTTTAAATTTCATTTTTAAAAAAAAAATTGTTATAAGATAATTTATTAAATCTATGCATCTAGATAAATCATTATATAGATTAATTAATAATTCAATCAATCACCAGGCATATCATCAAATAAATAAATAAAATATATCAAAATACATCAATAAATATTTAAATCAATAATATTATCAATGATAACCATTAATGAAAATAAAAAATAATAAAAAGTAGTTTTCCATCTCAAAAACACTAAACAAAAACCAAATTTTTAGTTTTAAATACACTTTCGATTGGTTTTAAATGTTTTTTGGTCTTTATATATTTTTATATTTTTTATATTTATCCCCTAGTACTTCAATGTCTTTTCCAACAATGATAAAAATATTTTCATAATGTCATTGGACATTCAGAATTATTTAGTACCTACACTAAACTAGTAAAGCAGTTGTATGTTCATATCCCATGATGAAGGTTGGATGTGTTTTAGGATTTTACAAAATCTAAACTAATAAACAATAATGAAAGTGTACGAAAAAAGTGATGAGAAATAAGATAAATAAACAAGTTAAAGAAAAAAATGGATCACAGTTAAAAATTGATGAGTCAGGGGAGACCAAATTGAAGCAGTGATGAAGTGTAGTTGATATCACCTCATCATCGTTTGAATAACTAACATTTATTCTATTATATTTCATTAAAAAATCATTTTTCAAAAATCATTTAAAAAATGGATTAATCTTTCATGGTGAAGATGAAAGATCAACCTTTTCTAGTTAAAGTACTTCAACTGACTCTTATCAGGTAAAAGTATTAACTGCTCATCACCTATCAGTACTTGAAATAGTAGAGAATAAATGCTCATTAAAGATTTAAAAATTATAATAGACTAGAAAGAGTTCTCAATGTCATTCTCCCTATAATAATTATATAAATATATTGTTTTTTTTAAAATGATGAATTTATTAATCTATGAAGAAAATATTTATTAATCATTATCACCAATCAGATCTTTTGTGAATCCATTGACCTCACTGTCTGAATACTATGAACTTGTTGTCTGAATCTAAGATGTTAAACCTATAGATGATTCATGCTGTGGAAACCCATGTCATCCATATAGACTTCCAGGATGTAGTGTACCTAAAGATATAAAGTCTTGGTACCCTACTCACTGTACTATATTGAATCTCATGCATACTAAAACAAGAAAGGGGAAAATGATGAAGGAAAGGAAATATGAATTTAACATGATTAATATTGAGAAGGAGGATAAAAAAATAATATACCTTAGATTTTAGAGTTGATTCGTCTAATAGAAGATTAAGGGGGAGATATTGAAAAGATTAAATTCTTCTAGAGCTTGAACAACATGAAAAAATTTGTTTGGTTAGGGTTCTTTTAAAAATATTAGGGTGTGTTATAATAGCGCTTCCAAAAAAATTGCTGGAAAAGAGGGGTTTTATCAGTGCTAAAATAATAAGTGCTCATAAAGACCTCTTTATCAGCATTTTTTTAGTGTGGATAAATAAGGATTTTATCAGCGATTGTTTACCACTGATAAATATTTATAATAATAATTACAAATAAATATATTTATTTATTTGGGGGTCTCATGTTTGACCCATGATTATTTGTGGGATCTTGGATGTTAGCTTTGGTGGAACGAGGAGGACATAGTGACTTCTAGGTTGGAGTGCGGTGGATTCCACATGCAAATAGACCTCCACAGAGGTAGGTGACAATGATATCATGTTTTGGAGACCAGAAGCAAGTGACGACGCGTCGACGGTGGTGGGCGTGAAATGGTACAAATGCAGATGGATCTCCTCGGAGATGGGAAATGGCGTTAATGGTGGATGGACCTCTTCTAATGTTGGGTTTGGCGTGTCGATAGATGATAGTGGGTGTCGGTGGACATAAGACATATAGCTATCAGTATAGTCTAGTCAAGAATGATGGTGACCTATGGGTTTGGTCTTTCGGGTTAGATTTGCACCTATGGGTTAGTTGTTGTCATGGGGTTTCATACCCACTAGGCCTACGGTCCATGTAATGGGTTCCCTCTATCCGGAATAAATAGAGGGTCTGTTTGGTTTCAATAAATTAAGTGGGGGGGGGATTCCTCCCTACTTGTTAAATATATATATATATATATGTATATATATTTGTAAATATATTTTTAATTATTTATTTATAATTATAAATATATTTATATCATTATATATATTTATATAATCATATATATTTATTATATATATATATAAATATATATAAATATAGTAAATATATTCATTATTTATATATATTTATTATAATTTTATAATAATTTAAATATATAATTATTTATTTATAATTATATAAATAATTTTTAAAAAAATTATTTCTATTTATTTATAATTATAAATATATAATTTTATAAATATCATAAATATACCTTTATAAATATTTTTATTTATAAATATTTATTTTCAAATATATTTTTAACATTATTAATGAATATATAATCTTAAATGTATGAATGTTAAAAATGAGTGAAATTTAATAATTAAAAATGAGTGGACTTTAAAATTTTGAAAAAATGGATAAGTTTTATTAATTATACAAATTATTAAAAAAAATAAGATAATGATATATATTAAAATGAAGATAAATAAATATTGACAATATTTAAATGTATTAAATGAATATTTATAAATAAATATTAGAAAATGATTAATTCCGAAAAAATAAAAAATAAAAAATATTAAAAATGAATAAATAATACGAAATGTACTAATATAAAAATTAAATAAATAAAATTTATCGATTAAAAACATAATGTATTAAATTTATTATGTTACTAAATGAAATTATAAAATAAATATTAAAATTTGAATAAATTACATAAATATTAGGTGTATGTGTTTCTATATAAGATTTCATTTTTTTTGAAAAAGTTGGGACATGAAGGTACCTTTATTGAAAATAAAGAGAGTACAAAAGAGGGAGGGAACATAAGGCCAAAATAGTCTACATGATTACAATAAATTAAGATTTAGAACGAGTGTTCATATTATGATAGGGAGGGTGTCAACCACCCCTACCTCGGGGATGTTGACCCCTTCTCTAGGTCCTTACTTGCTGCCAAGGGCCACCTCTATCATCTGGTGGATCCACATCTATGTCATATTTTTCATCATCAGCAGCTCCTTCACTTTTTTTTCCATCATCCTCACTGCTTTCAAAAGCAAGTAAATCAAAAGAGTTATATGTACATGGTTTCAATTTTTCTTTTTTTCATGTTTGTTGAGACCATATATTTTGGGATAAAGAACCACAATTGGTTCTAATCTCTCATAAGCAATTTTATGAGCTAAGATGGTGGGTGGGAGACTCATATCATTGCTTCTAATATATTCAAAAGCATCAAACTTTGATTCCATAGTAGGAGATCCAACAACTTGATGTAGATCCCTATGATCAGTAGGAGTTTTCCCAGAGGAAACTAAGCTACTGGCCTTGTGTTTTATAGAGCAATAAGAATGTAGATTAGATGACTTCCCTGTAGAGTTATCACCATTTTGAATATGGCTGAGAGGTTTTAAATTTACTCTCTTAGTTCCTGAGACTTGAGTAACATCAGGGGGGGTATACCCTCTGTATGTTCCTTAACCAGCTCAGAATATATATTTGATCTTTGCAGAGGCATGGGAGATCTTTTTTCCATGGAAAGTAGAAAAACCTCTGATGTATTTTCTACTAGTTGAGGTTTGAGAGGTAGGGAGATCAATCCTACCTTGATCAGATTTAGCAGATATAAAAAGGGGAGGGATCCCTGGCATGGTATTCTCTATAAATCCTCCAACCTGTTTAGGGAGAGAGGTAGGAGAGATCATTTTTTAGAAAGGTAAGGAGTATCCCTTAAATCCTTACTATTGACTGATATTTGAGAGGTAGGAAAAATAGACCCATCCTTACCTTGAGTAGAATCATAACCCCTTCCATGTTTCTTCTGCTCAGATGATGTATGCAACTTTTTAGCTTTTTATTTCCTTGTAATGGAAATATCCATTTTTTCTTTCCCTTTGAGAATCTTGATATTAATCATTGTTTCTCCTGCCATAGATTTAAATCAACAACTTCTTGTGTGTAGAAATTAATGTCTATCAGACTATCATCAAATTCGACATCAATATGCTCATTCATAAGCCCATTGTACAAGGAATCTCTAAAAGAAACACCAACATTAAATAGGTGGGTCTCCTCACCAATATCATCCCAGGACATCCTATTCTTAGGAAAATTTAATAAAACATCAGAAGACACAATTAAATCATCTTCCATAATGGGAGGAAGGGTAGTCCTAATGCTAGAACCACACCCAGAACAGGCACCAGAAGAGGATCAGAGCAACAGGAGTAGCAGCCACCAGATGCAGAGCTAACCGGATTGGAAGAATGAGAGGGTATGACAGCCGTCATCGGGACCATGCACTGTGCAGCTTTGTACGGGGCAATGCTAGCTGATCAGCAATGCAAGGTGGGGAGCTAGGTGATCAATGAAGCAGAAAGCTGGGGAGGGGTAGTTCAAGTGGGATGGGTCTACGGGTCATGTATTGGGAATGGTATGCCTCTGGGCCTTCGGGTCATGTATTGCGGGTTTGTCAGGCCTAGTGCCTTGGGCCTACGGGTTATGTACGGGTTCCCCTTCAACCCTTAAAAGGAGGATTATCCATAATAAAAAAATAAGGCCTTTGGACCATTCGGGCTACAAGTTTCATATATGTTAAATTGAACAATTACATTATATAATACGTATCATATATTAATGAAATAAATAATAATAATAATGAATAAATTTTAAAAATAAAAAACTACTATTAATTATATAGATAATTTAAAAAATTAAAAATGAATATTTATATATGTTAATGTCAATGAAGACACCTAAATTGTGGATCCTTCTAAGAGGGTGGAATCTTAATCAAATGATGGGGGAATTTACTCAGAGAACACCGACATTGAAGGTCTCCTGCAGTAGGTGAAGACTTGGAGGAGAGGCCTACATCTCAGAGGTCAAGGTCATGGGTGCGTTAGAACTAATTAGAATGAAATACGCAACGAGGAGTGAAGGATAAGAGATAAGATCAGAGAAAAGCTTGGTATTTGACTATTTTTTATTGATGAGGGTAGTATTTCTATGTCTGACCCCATCTTTTACTTTCTCTATTTTTCATTCATTTAATAAAGGGGCATTGTCCCTACATTTTTAAAAATAAAATAAATAAATAAATAAAATTCTAAAATGAATATTAATAATTGAATAAATTAAATAAATATTATGTTTGTGTGCATTGTATATAAAGATGAATTAATTACATATATGTATGTTTGAAATCAACGTAACATAATTTTAATATACGTTAAATTGAAAAATCAAATGGCATTCAATTAAATGAACATTACTTGATACAATTAGTCAATATTTTAATTAATATTAATTATTACTTATAATTTTTTTCATTAAATAAATAAATAAATGAATAAATATAAATATAAATATAAATATAAATACATAATTTATTGATTTTTATTAATAATTGTTTCATAGATAAAATTTTTAATAATTTTTTAATTTATACATTTTTAATTTTTTTTGTTTAGTTATTATATTTTAGTCATTTTATATATCTATATTTAATATATAATATTTATTTATATTTATAATTTATATATGTGTATATTAAATTTATCCATTTTTATTAATAATTATTTAATTAATAAATTTTTTAATATTTTTTAATTAAATTGTTTCTAATTTTTTATTTTTTTAGTTATTTGAATTTATTCATTTTATATATCTATATTTAATATATAATATTTATTAGTATTTATAATATATATATATATATATTAAATTTATTAATAATTATTTAATTATTAAAGTTTTTAATATTTATTTGTTTAATTATTTCAATTTTTTAATATTTAAAATAATTGTATTTTTTATTGGTATATATCAAATATAAGGGATATTGCTCGTATGAGAAAGTGGGTTGGGCTATGTATAGCCTTGAATGGTGGGGGAGGTGGACCACGTCATGTAGGACTTGAACATGTGTATGCGGGTGGGCTAAACCTGTGAGAAGTATAACATGGGCCAAGGTTAGGGTGGGCCTGTGGGCCCATATGCAAGGGTGGAGAGTGTATGTGGAATCCCATCCCCACAACAGACTTCTAAGGTTATGTTGCGACAGAATCTTATATAAAGAAGCGGCTGACAATCCACTATTTCAATGTGGGACTCATGCGCACGATCGAGACCTTTATCAGTGCTAGAAATTGCGCTGATAAAGGTTACCCTTTATCAATGCTAAAATAAATCACTGATAAAGGTACCCTTTATCAGTGCTAATTTTTTTTGATAAAGGTAACTCTTTATCAGCCCTAAAAAACACTGATAAATGGTACCTTTTATCACTGATTTTTTATCACTCATAAAATGTACCCTTTATTAGCACTGATAAAGGAATCCTTTATCATCACTTTCCTCTAGTTTTAGTAAAGGATAATGTTGTATATTGTTCATTTTGTGGTTGTGTAGTGTTCAAGGGTTCATTTTGGCCCTTGACATATCCATTTTATGCATATGTGGTTTTCAATAAAATTCCTTTTTAATTTGGGGTCGATCGCACACAGGTGGTGAAACCACATATCACATACCACATAACACATGGAATAAACTTTAGGGAGATGTTGAGGGACACTTACCTCATTCAGAGTTATCACCTTTAAGAAATCTCAACCACCCTCGCTTAAGCTTGTCTAAACCCGTATCAAAATTGACCCCTATCTCAAGGCATAACATCCAAAATAATTAATTATAACAATTTATAATTAATTATTAAATTTAATTCAATGAGTCATAATCATTGAGAAACTCATCAGGTATCCTAATGGTGTTGAAACCACAAGCAATGGGGTGTAGTTCACTCCTGAATCACACTCAGACCTAAGCCACAAAAAATCCTCAATTTACTCACCCGAATCGATGGACAATAAAATCCAATTTCACTAAAAACCCTAAATATATAAGAGTAAGTACATACCTTTAGTGAATTGGTAAAATATGGCACATTTTTATCCTCTCAGGATATCCTTTATCCATCACACATAAAAACTCCATCTTTATGGGACAATTTCCACATGCTCCAGTAAAATTATCATTGAAACCCTAACCAAGGACACTAAAATCAATGTCTAACAAATGAAAGGAATAATAGAGGCAAGGAGAGGAATATCATACCTTTAATATACTACAGAATCAACCAAAAAACATCTCTCACCGAGGGGGGTCAAAGATAGGAAGAGAGGGGGAGATCCAACCAATAATCAGGCTCCCCATGCAGTTACTTGACCTAAAATTGAAGGGGTTTCGACCTCTAATTAAAGTCATACCCCGATTTCTAAAACTGGAACAAAAAAAATAATGACATGACCTATATGGATCATAGTATGACATCCCATGCTAGATATGAGTCATGAAATGTCCCCTTTAGGTAACAACATGACACACCTCCCATGATTAGAATCCAAAGACCTCATAACTTTCCCCCACAGTGTAACCCCTTTGTTCCTGGCGTGTGTAACGACCAAAAAATTTATGAAAATATTCCCTTCCTTTTGAATTAATTAAATTTATTATGGTTATAGAAAACACATGCACTTCTTTTATTATATTCAATTGGATTTTAAATAATCATTGAGTATCTTTACTTTTGATAATATAGTCATTGAATAGTTATCACATGACTCGTATAAATATAGGGTTTTAATAAATACTTTTGGCACAAAAAAAGGAAGTGATGGCCACAACTAATATGATCATACCCCATGAAGCCCATTTATTAGAGCTTCTGAGGGAGATAACATTTTTGGGATTTTCCCTAGACCAATCCCAAGATGATATCCAACAACTTAAGCATGAGCAAAACTGTTTATGGGAGAAGTTCAAGCTCATTGAGATCATAGTCCAAACTATGTTCACCAAATTGGCCCATGAAAACTCTACCATCGTGCACCTTACTCTTAGGGAATATGCTGGTGTAATAAAGGGATGTGTATCGAGACTCTAGAAATAATATTAAGTACATTATTTTTGTATAGAAAAATGAATATATTTTCTTCCTATTATTGTTACTTTGTAAATGATTTTTAAAGCACAAATAGATTTTTTTTTTCTAATATTCAAATTCAATTAAGAAATATATTCTAACGAATTAATAGACTTTTTAAAATATATAATATTTTAATAAAATATTATTATTAAATTATTTTTTGAATATAAATGATAATATAATTTTTATGAAGTTAAATGTAATTTTTATTAGGGTTTAAAAATAGTTGTTTTCAAAAAACCCATCATTTTTAATAAAAGTCATTTTTTATTTGAAAAGTTAAAATTTATGAAAGGCACTTTTGTGGGTTCCCTCAAATGATTAGTGATTTTTTGGGTACTTAGGTGCAGTAGAGTGGCTGACCAAGGTCGTCTCTCAAAGGAGGAAGTAAATTTGACAACTTATTAAAGGTATTTTAAAAAATAACATAAAATGGAATAATAACACTACTTGAAAGGATGTGGGGGGTTTTACCATTAATAAAACTATAATAAGTTTTCTAGAAGAAGATTTTATAATATTTTTGTTTTTATTTTTGAAATGAAGTTCGATCAAAAAACACAACAAGAAGATGTTTTTAGACAACATTTAAAAGGTGTAATCGATATAACTATACCTATTCATTTAAATATTAATAATTATCATTTAAATTAATATCCAATTAATTATAATCCCCTAATTTTTTAACCCCCAAACCCTACGAGAATTAACTTTACCACAAAGATGAAGAGAATTAAGCCCTAGGTTATCTTTGGAACATGAAATCGCAACAACCTTCTTGGATTGATGTTTAAGGGATAACTTATGGTCAGTGGTAAATTAAGGCACATGTCCATTCTAGAAAATTATGATGAATTTATCTTAGGGATAATATTTTAACGCTACAAATTTATCCCGCGTGATCTTGTTTTACCGATTAAGTTTGCGCTCTCACAATTTACACAAATTCTCAACATCGCGTGTTTTTGTGTTAATTGATCAATTTCTTAATTAGTTTCATATAATTTAAAAAATAAATTCATATATCATATTAAGTGAATTAAATTATCTCATTGATTCAAAATAAATGGATGAAGAAGCATATAGGTAGATCGATTACTAAAAAGAACTACGCTTCCATGGGCGGTGTAGTCATCGTAGAAATGTTTTGCATGTGAAAAGGTTTAGAAAGGGTAAAACCCAATATCATTTATACTCTTGATTCCAGACCAATTAGGAAAATTAAACAAGAATAAAAAAGAGTAAACAGGGGAATAAAGAAGAAAATATAAGAAATAGAATAGGAACAAAGAAGTTTATTATGCAAACATAAATATTACAAAGTAAGAAAGAGAGGAAGGATTCAATGAAGGGATCCTTTCTTCAAGAGCTCCCCATATGAGTATAGGGAGTTACAAAACCTATAAGGTGGTTAGAGGACTCCTATATGACTCTAAAATGTCATCACTTCACTCCTTGGCCAAACTTCCAAATGGGGTTCCCAAGGTGTCAATTTATAGCCAAAACGGGGAGTGGTTTTGGGCACCCAATTTTCAAGATACCACTTGTGTATAGGTTTAGAGTTGGTAAATGAAATTATCTCGAGTTGGAAAAATATAAAAGTTTTATTTTATAATATTTAATATTTACATGTCAAATTTAGCGGCCAATAGAGGATGACATCTCGAGATATAGCCAAAATATAGAACCCAATCATTGACTTCGTGTAGATTTTGTCCCCTAGACATATTGCCTCAAATATACCCCTTAATGAACGTATTGGGATTTATATCCTTGAGATTAGTTGTATTACATGAAGTTTTGGAGAGGTCCACAAAATTTCAGCCCATTAGGATGCACGGATTTTGAGAAATGAGAAAAAGAGTGCACCGATGTCCTTGGGCTTCCATGCAGTTTGACCCATTTCTCTTCTGGATCATCTCCGACCGTCCAAGTCACCTCCTCCTATAAATAAATCACCAAAAAAAAAATAATTGAACTTTTTAATAGTGATAAACTTTTAATAATTGAATCAAATGGGATGTGAAATTTGAGATAATATTTGTAATTTTAAATACAAAACTAGTTTGAAACAGTGATGTAGGGGTAAAATAAAGTAGTGAATTGTGATGAAATCACACCCCCACACTTACCCTTTTGCACCCCTGGGAAAAACCTCATATCATGTATTCCAAAAAATTGTGACGAGTAAACATCAATATCAAATCAAAACAAATTTTAAAACACATATCCTTGAGATCCAAAAATTCCACACCAAGAATCAAAAGATATCATGCCTCATAAAAAACCATTATTTCAAGTTCTCCATTTATATCATTCAATATATTTACACTTCATTTATCCTCTCATGAACAAAAAACTTACCTCACTTGAATTTTCTCTTATCACAAAAATGTCAATTTTCAGCAATGTATTTCTCATCCAAATTCATACAAGGGTCACCATAGGCTTGATAAATTGTTGAATTTCCACCCGATGTGAGTAAAGAAAATATGTTTATCATGAGGACTTTTCTAGGTTATTCTATGGATTTCAGTTGGTAGCATTTAGATGTGAAAAATTCTGAGGCTGAATGAGGAGGTATTGACTCTTTTTGATGAAAAATTGCATTAATCTAATTTTTACTTAAATATGGTCTCCTCCTCAATCCCTATAGCATAAATTCATGTTCATCATCATGAAAAATAAAGGAATGTGCACACCATTCAAAATTTCACTAGTAAAAATGTCAATCTTATCAAATGTGATTTTCTTGAAATCTTCAGATAGGCACAACTTTCTCTCTCTATTAGAATCTCTAGAAAGGCACAACGTCACTTATCATGAAAGCTACAGAAAAGACAAAACTTTCAATATAATGATTTTCTTAAGCAACAAACACATATCTTCAGAATTTAATTTTCCACACAAAGTATCATATAATGTGAAACCACAACACAAGACAGCTTCCCCTACACTTAAGTTCAACTATATTATGCAATTTCACTTCAAGAGTTGGTTGGATAGGTAAGATTGGCTTGTAATGTGGCTAAAATAACATGTTGTTCATGGATTCTAAGGGCTAAAAGGATTAAATTTTCAAGGTAGGAAATTATAAAATGGATTATTTGAAATAGGGGCTTTAATACCAAACAAATTCCTCAATCATTTACACATAAGTACCTCAAACCCTCAAGTTTTGATAGGAATAAATCAAATTCTGGTTAAATCAAGCAAGGTTTGGTTCTCTCCAGAAGTGAGGTATATGTAAATAATATGAAAATAATGGTTCAAAAGCTTCATAGGAAAGTGATTTAAAATATAAAGACAGTGAGATGTGTCATGGGATTCAAAATTCAGAGTACTTTTCGTGAAATTACTAAAGATTTGAACTTGAAAAAAAGTCATTTTTAGCATTAATTTAATCTTAGTTTCATGGGATAAATTGTTTCACTTGTTGATATGGATTTAAAAATATTGATGAGAATAATTTAAGCTCAAAAGTTTAAAAAACATGCAAAAAATTGAAATATAAACACACAAAATTTGAAAAACACACATTTTTTTTGAAAAACATTAAAAAACAAGAAAACAATTGAAATTACTAAACTAAAAGGTTCCCTCCCCCACACTTAAAATATTGTGTTGTCCTCAATGTAAACCAATGAGATGAAATGTGCACATAAAATGTATAATTTTAAATATGACAAATAATAAAAAAGTGAAAGGGTTAGGAACAACCTGATATGCTCAAGTGATGATGGGGTCATGCAGTGTGATGAAATCCACTACATCAGTAAGAAGTACCTCAATGTATTTCTTCAAACGTTTCCCATTGAATGTAAAGATCCTTCATGTGTCCTCTTGTGTGATATACACTTCACCATAAGAAAAAAAATTAGTCACAACATAAGGACCTAACCATATGGAACACAACCTACCAGGCATCAGCTTCAGTCGTGAACTATAGAGAAAGAATTTCTCTCCAACATGAAACTCCCTTTGTTTGATCATTCTATCATGAGATGTTTTGATCTTTCCTCATAGATCCTTGAGTTCTCATATGAAGAGAATTGAATATCCTCAAGATCTTTAATTTGCAACTTTCTTTGGATTCCATCTTGTGCCAAATCCTTGTTGCATTTCTTTATATCCCAATAAGCATGATGCTCAACTTCCATGGGGAGATGACATGGTTTCCCAAAAAAAATCTAAAATGGGGACATACCAATGGGTGTCTTTTATGATATCCTATAAGTCCAAAGTTCATCATCCAAGAGCTTTCTCCAATCTTTCCTATTTTTCTGCACAGTTTTCTCCAAAATTTGTTTCAACTCCCTGTTTGAAACCTCAGCCTGGCCATTTGTTTAAGGGTGGTATGGTGTTGATGTTTTGTGTGTCACTCCATACTTCCGAAGGAGGTAAGAAAGATTCCAATTACAGATGTGTGTCCCTTGGTCACTGATGATGTACTTTGGTACTCCGAACCTGCAAAAAATCTGTGCTTTGAAAAAGTATACAACAACATGAGAATTATCAGTCTTGGTGGCCTTAGCCTCCACCCATTTACTCACATACTCAACAGAAACAAAAATATAAAAAAATCAAGGTAACTAGGAAAAGGACCTATAAAATAAATTCCCCATACATCAAAAATCTCATAGAATAGTATGGGTTTTTGGGGAATATCATGTCTCCTAGAAATGTTCCCAATGTGTTGGCAATGAGAACATGACTTAAAAAACACATGGGCATCATGGAATAAGCTAGGACAATATAATCTAGAGTCCAAAACTTTCCTAGATGTCCATTGGGGTCCAAAGTGTCCATCACAATAAAGTGTATGAAAAAAATGTAAAATAGACTCCAACTCATGATTAGGAATACACCTCCTAATAACTTGGTCACTACACATGCGCCATAGGAATGGATCATCCCAAACATAAAATCTTGACCCAATTTTTAACTTTTGGACTTGGTATTTCTTTAAATTTGTAGGGATTTCAGAGGAAACAAAGTATTTAACAAAATTAGCATACCAAGGATGCGTACCTGAGATGGAATAAAGATGCTCATCAGGGAAAGTGTCCTGAAGTGGTACCTAGTCTAAGGTGTCATCCTCTAGTGTGTAATTAAGAATACTCATGTGGTTCACCACCAAGTTTTCTGACCCCTTATTTTCCTTTATCTCAATATTAAATTCCTGAATAAGAAGAATCCATTGGATAAGCTAGGTCTTTGCATCTGGATTCTTCAAGAGGTACCTCAGAGCTGAATGGTTAGTAAAAACAACTACTTTAGAGCCCAATAAATATGAAAGGAATTTATCTAAAGAAAATATGATATCAAGAAACTCCTTTTATGTGGTTGTGTAATTTTATTGGGCTGAATCCAATGTCCTTGATGAATAGGAAATCACATGTGAACGTCCCTCCACCCTCTGAGATAAGACAGCTCTAACTGCGAAGTTGGATGCATCAGACATAAGCTCAAAAGTAATCTCCCACCATGGGGTTGTATGATTAGTGGAGTGGTGAAACACTTATTTAGATCATCAAAGGAAGTCCTTCAAGAATCATCAAACACAAAATCAGAATCCTTTAGAAGTAATTGTGACATAGGAAGATCAGTCTTACTAAAATCTTTGATGAAGTGCCGATAAAATCCTGCATTCCCTAGTAAATATATAACATCACACACACATGAAAGATATGGTAAGGATGAAATAATATCTACCTTATATCTATCAACCTCTATTCCATGTTTTGACACTACATTCCCTAAGACAATTCCATGCTCTACCATGAAATGACACTTTTCAATGTTCGAGACCAGATTCTTCTCAATAAAATAATTCAACACCTTTCCCAAACTACTTAGACATTCATCAAATGTGGATCCATACACTGTAAAATCATCCATAAATACCTCCATGCAGGTCTCAATAAAATCAGAAAAAAATACTCACTATGCATCTCTAGAAGCTACCTGGGGTTTTGCAAAGTCCAAATGGCATCCTCCGATAGGAAAATGTGCTGAAGGGATAGGTGAATATAGACTTCTCTTGATCCTACGGAGCTATAGGAACCTGAAAATATCTAGAAAATCCATCCAATAAATAATAATGTATCTTCCTAGCTAGTCTCTCAAGTATTTGATCAATAAATGGGAGGGGGAAGTGGTCCTTGTGAGTGGACTAATTTAGTTTCCTATAATCAATACACACATGCCAACTTTTTTGCACCCTCATTGGAACTAACTCATCTTTATCATTTTTAACAACAGTAACACCACTTTTCTTAGGCACAACCTGAATAGGACCCACCCATTGGGAATCTAAAATGGGATAGATTATACCTAGCTTGAGAAAATTTTCAACCTCTTTTTTAACAACCTCTAAAAGAGTTTGATTGAGTCTCCTTTGTGGCTACCTAACCAATTTAGTCCCATCCTCCAAAAGAATCCTATGCATGAAAATAGAGGGGCTAATACCTGATATGTCACCCAAGGTCCACCAAATTACCTTGATGTTCTCCCTCAAAAGGTTCAAAATTTTTTCTTCGTGTTCAAAAGGGATATTGTTAGCAATTATAATAGGCAATTTCTCACCACATAACAAGTATGAGTATTTTAGATTTGGGGGTAATGGATTGAGTTCCAGTGTAGGGGGTGGTGTATGGATGGAGACATCGAAGGAAATGAAATATGTGCACAAAGTGCATCAGTATCAGAATAGAAATCATCACAATTAGAGAATAAAACATCAAATCCATTATTATAGTCAACAGCCATGTCATAATCAGAGTTCAAATGATCAAAATCAGAATATGATTCTATTTGAAAATCAAATCTAAGAGAGTCGTGTGCATTATAAATAGGTGCGAAAGTACTCTTAGACATCAAACTAGAACCAATAATCATAATACCCCTAATTATAGGACAATAAAAACCCATGGGGTTTTTACTTGGTGGTTCAAAATGGGAGATAACAAAAGAATAATGGTCCTCTGAGGGGTAATTCATGGAATCCATAATGTTAAATATAAAAACTTCATCTCCAAACTCCATGGAAAGTTTACCCTCAGGGACATTTATGATTATTTTTTAGTTTTGAGGAAGGGACTAACTAAGATAATTGGAGCATGAGATCATACCTGATCATCCTCCATGTTAAGAACATAGAAATATGCTGTAAAGATCATGTCTCTTAGCTGAACAAGTACATCCTCTTGGACTCCCACTGGATATGTTGTAGCTCTATTTTCCAACTGTACCACTACTCTTGTGGGATTCAACACACCAAACTGTAAAGAAGAAAATACAGAGTGAGGAATTACATTTATGGAAGCTCCTAAATCACACAAAGAATCAGAAAAGTGTAACTCCCTTATGGTGCATGGGATGGTGAATGTCCCTAGATCCTTTCACTTTGTTGGAATTACTTGAGTTGGTGTAATGAATGATGACACATTCCTTCCAAGGTTGATCCTCTCATTTCCCTTGATTTATATTTGATTGGTACAAAGTTCTTTTAAGAATTTTTCATACCTTGGTATTTTCCTAATTTCCTCAATAAGGGGGATGTTTATCTCCACATGCTTGAATGTATCCAAAACCTCTTTTTGCATCACCTCTTCAGACATCCTCTTGGTTTTCACAACTCTATTTGGAAATGGAATGGGTTTAAGAGGAAAATCATCAATATTTTTCTTACCTTTATCTTTCTCCTTGGATTTCTCATCAGTTGGTATGGAATGGGGCTTCTCCAGAGTTGAGGTGAATCCCAGTGGAACGATAGGTGCAGATGTATCATTTGTTTGCTTCACACTTCTCAATGTGATGGAACTGACATTCCCCTTGGGATATGGAGTAGGTTGGGAAGTTATATTTCTAGAATTTTTACTTACTAGTTCATGGAGGGCAGTGGAAATATGAATCATCTGTGTCTTCAACTCCCTCAACTCCGAACCTTGACTCTCCAACTCATTCTGTTGATTAAGAACAATTTGTTTCAAAATATCATCAGTATTAGAATCTAAATTTGGTTAATAATTCCCTTTTTGTTGCTTGTTGATGCTTGAGCTTCAAATTGCCTTTGGGGTTGTTGGAAACCCTATTGGTAAGGGGGAGGCTGCTGGAAGTTTTGTTGAAAGGGGGGATTTTGTTATTTTCCAGATGCATACCTCATGTCCGATTGATCCTTCCATCCATGGTTGTCTGTTGGTGAAAAGGAATCAAGCTTCTTTTTTTGATATGGTTGTTTTTTCTACTGACATGGTCTCCTAGGAAACACTGCTGCACAATCTTCTATTTCTTGTAGTTGGGTGCAACAGTCAGTTGGGTAGCTTGTCTCAGTGAAAATTCCACAAGTACTTAAAAGAGGGGGTTGGGATGCCTTTTGAGCCAATGAAATATGCCTCACCATAGTGGTCAATTATTCCAAATTGGTATCAATCAAATGGATTTCAAGAAAAGAAGGACTTACCTGATGTACTCCATGAACATGTGGTGTACCTCGATCGCCAAATTGTTGAGCGTTTTGGGCCATCTTGTCAATCAATGCATGTGCAGCCACCAGTGTCTTGACCACCAATGCTCCTCCAGCCGCAACATCCACCATGGTCCTCTCCATAGGTGTGAGTCCTTCATATAAGTATTGGATGATGAGTTTCTCAATGATTTGGTGATGTGGGAAGCTTTCACACAACTTCTTGAATCATTCCCAGTACTCATACATTGATTCCTCTTGTGCTTGATTGATCATAGATATCTCCTTACAAATGGAATTAGTCCTTGATGCTGGAAAAAATCTCTGCAAGAAAAGACATTTCAAATCGTTCCAACATGTTACATCATAAGTTTGTAAATAATATATCCAATCTTTCACATCTCCATCAAGTGAAAATGTAAATGCTCTTAGTTTTATTTGATCTTCAGAAACATGTCTTGGTTTTAAGGTTGAGAAAATCACATTAAATTATTTAAGGTGCTTATTGGGATTCTCATCAGAGAGGATATGAAATTTTGTAAGCAAGTGAATTAACCCAGATTTTAGTTCAAATTCCGATTTGAGATTTGTGTATCCAATATAATTTGGTTGATAGTTAAAATCAGGTGCAACCAATTCTCAAATGGTTCTATTGATTTAATTTACATTATTTTTATCCATTGGTTATTGTTTTATGTTTTAGTTTCAAGTGTTTCCAATTTCAATGTTCTTGGATTAGAGAAATTATCAAACTATTTGAATGTTGAAACTTCCTGTAGACTGAGAATGTCTGATTCGATCCCTAAGGCTACGTTCAATCTCAGGGTCAATATCTAAAAGATCCTCAGGATTAGTTCATGTCATAAAGAAAATAAAAATAAAAAGAAGGAAAGTGGACCATAATAAAAATTAGAAGTTTGAGTTGATGGTCCAAAAATAAGAAGAAGAAAATAAAATAATAAGAGAAAAAAATTCAGATTGGGTAAAGAAGGAAGAAACAAGAGAATAAGATAATAAAATGTAAAATAAAATAAATTCCTCTAATTGGTTGAAATAATTACTTTCCTCCAAAGAAATGATTCCAATTTTAAAGGCTCTTTCGTGGGCACCCTCAAATGATTAGTGATTTTTTGGGTACTTAGGTGTAGTAGAGCGTCTGACCAAGGTCGTCTCTCAAAGGAGGAAGTAAATGTGACAACTTATTAAAGGTATTTTAAAAAATATCATAAAAGGGAATAATAACACTACTTGAAATGATGTGTGGGGTTTTTAATATTCATAAAACTAGAATAAGTTTGTTGGAATAAGATTGTATAATATTTTTGTTTTTATTTTTGAAATGAAGTTTGATTAAAAATACACGACAAGAAGATGTTTTTAGACAATATTTAAAAGGCATAATTGATCTAACTCTATCTATTAATTTATATATTAATAATTATAATTTAAATTAATATCCACTTAATTATGATCCCCTAATTTTTTAACCCCTGAACCCTATGAGAATTAACTTTACCACAAAGATGAAGATAATTAAGCCCTAGGCTATCTTCGGAACATGCAATCTTAACACCCTGATTTGATTGATGTTCTAAGGATAGATTATGGTCAATGGTAAATGAAGTCACATATACATTCTGAAAAATGAGTATGAATTGATCTTAGGTATAATATTTTAACTCTACAAATTTATCTCGTGTGGTATTGTTTTATTGATTAAGTTTGCGCTCTCACAATTTACACAAATTCTCAACCTTGCGTGTTTTTGTGTTAATTGTTCAATTACTTACTTAGTTTCTAATAATTTAAAAAATAAATTCATAGATCATATTAAGTAAATTAAAGTATATCTTTGATTCAAAATAAATGAATGAATAATCATAGAGGTAGATCGATTACTAAAAATAACTACACTTCCATGGGCGGTGTAGTCATCGTAGAAACATTTTGCATGTGCAAAGGTTTAGAAAGGGTAAAACCCAATCTCATTTATACTCTTGATTCCATAAAAATTAGGAAGATTAAATAAGAATAAAACATATGAAAATAGTGTAATAAAGAAGAAAATATAATACATAGAAGAGGAACATAGAAGTTTATTATGAAATCATAAATATTACAAAGCAAGAAAGAGAGGAAGGCTTCGATGAAGGGATCCTTGATTCAAGAGCTCCCCATATGAGTATAGGGAGTTATAGAACCTCTAAGGTGGTTATATGACTCTTATATAACTCCAAAATGGCATCACTTCACTCCTTGGACTAACTTCCAAATGGGGTGCCCAAGGTGTCAATTTATAGCCAAAATGGGGAGTGGTTTTGGGAACCCAGTTTTCAAGATACCACTAGTGTATCTGTTTGAAGTTGATAAATGGAATTATCTCGAGTTAAAAAAAATAAAAGTTTTAGGTAAACATCTTGACTATCTCCTTGTCAAATATAATAACCAATAGAGGATTAAAGCGTGAGATATGGCCGAAATATAAAACCAAATCATTGACTTCATGTAGATTCTGTCCCCTGGACAGATTGGCTCAAATGGACCCCTTAATGAACAAATTGGACTTTAGATAATTGATATGAGTTGTATTCCATTAAGTTTTGGAGAGTCCCAAAAACTTTCATCCCATTTTAATACATGGATTTTTATAAACGAGCAAAAAAGTGTACAGATGTCCTTGGGATTTCATCTAGTTTAGCCCATTTCTCTTCTAGATCATCTTCGACCATCCAAGTCACCTCCTTCTATAAATAAATCACCAAAACCATAATAATTTCCCTTTTTAATAGTGATAAAAATTTAATAATTGAATCAAATGGGATGTGAAATTTGAGATATTATTTGTAATTTTAAATACAAAACTAGTTTTAAACAGTGATGTAGGGGTGAAATAAAGTAGTGAATTGTGATGTGATAAATTCACATATTTATAAAATTATTTATATAAAAATAATATTATTTTTGGAGTTAGGATGTCAAAATTATCCAATGGTGAATTTTTCATAATTTTCCAAGATAGTCGATTTTTTGGGTAAAAATTAAATACCATATAAATATACGGTGTGTTTTATGACATCATAATATCTGAATAGTGATGTAATAAATAGTATAAAAGGTATATTAGGCCAAATATATGTTTTTAATTTAAAATAATGTAATTTTAGGTTTATTTTTTTTATTTTATAAAGCCTTAGTAAATCCTTCAAGACTTATAATATATTTTAAGATTTTAAAATCATTTCTTTGAAGGTGTGACTCACCTTCACATAAGAAAGAGCAATATTTTATTTTCTTCAGACCTTGGACTCATAATATAATGTATACTAATCCCATTTGGAATAAACCATGGGAAAAAACCATGATATGGTTTTTGGTTTTGAAAATTTTATTATATAGTGTCCAAAACCAAAATAAGAAAGAAATCCCGCTCTTTTCCTATACAAACCCACCCAAGATCCCACTAATATTCACTCTTACTCCTTTAAGATTATCCAAAATCTTCCCTATACTCCCTATAGTACTACCAAGGTTCCCCCAAGATCCAAAGAAGCCTCTCCCAAGAATTTGGATTTACACATCCCAGTAAGGGACTTCTCTCATCACCTTTGAATTTAAGCACCTTCTTTGAGAATAGTTCTTTTAATTTCAATTTCTTATATTAAAATTCATTTGTAATCATTACCTTAATGTCAAATTTATGTTATTTATATTATGTATCATTTATTCTCCCTCATTTGGATCCTTACCTAAGCCGTTACTATGCTGAAATTCTGTAAGGGATTCTCTCTCTCCTCTTTTTATCAAGAACTTCATTTATGATATTCCCTTTTAATTTCTATTTTCTTAAGTTGGGATAAATTATTACCTATACCCCTTAGTGTAATTTTTATTTTTAAATTATGGTATCCCCTTTCACTCTCATTTATTTCTTGTATGAACCCTTATGTACAACCATTACTATGCCGATTTTTTAAGGAATCTTCCACCTTCCCTTTTTATCAAGCATTCCTTTTATGTTATGTCTTCTCATTTACTTTACTATGTTTGGATACGTTATTAAATATACACCTTACTATATATTTCATGTATAAATGATGATATACACCTTTATATCTCATTAACCTACTTTATTACTTCCTATATGACGCTGTTATGTTGTCGAAATTGCACCACAACTTTCCAAGCCAAAATCATCATGTAGTGAAAACCATACCCTTTTCTCTATCAAAGGTATTCATCTTAATGAAAATATACTTATTTATTAGGGACTTAAATGTATTTATTCCACATTACTTTAATGTGTAATAAATTATTATGTTTAATTAATCCTTTCTATATGATCTATGTGGCACACTTAAGTATGAGAATGAAATGATTATGAAGGGTGAACCATGATGGAACTCCAATGAATTGGGTAATTTTTAGTATCATGATTCATCATTTTGGGATATGGATTTACCATATTCATTTACGGGATTCTTTCCACCATAAAGTCTTGGCGGTTTAGCTTTGACTTATGTTTATGATGTAGTGTTTTAAGTTGTTGCCACATTTCCCATGTTATGATTATCATGCTATATCATGCCTTATTATTCATGTTCTTTTATGCCTCATTGATATGCCTTGTATAACATGTATTATTATCCTCATGATATTCCATGTTTATTCCCTTGTTTGGATTTATAGATCACCCCTTTCTTATGTATGTCCTCAGGTTATCCCATGTAGTTTTAAGTACAAAGGAATGTTTTGGTCATGTCAAAGAAGTTTTTAATAAAGATATTGTATTTAATGTTTTAAGTTTTTATGTAGTGTTCCTAAACCCAATAGACACTAGAACTCTTGATCTTCAGATTTGTATTAAGTGAAATTTTATGTAATAAATCATGTTTAAATGTGAAATAAAGAGTAGGTTTGTTATAGTTGGTATCAAAGGATATGTTTATTTATTTGTAGGATTAGGATTATAAAACCCAAGTGAAAACGCATATGGAAAATACTAAGTGTAAGAGAAAAAACATAAATTTTGGTGAGTATAGATAAAGTGGTTTATCAAGAAAATAAATCCCTATCTAGATAATAGAAGTGGGTGTGGTTCTAGAATAGTTGTACATAGGAGTAACAACCCTGACAAGGTGTTATAGGCTTGACTCGAGGTAACTTGGTACATGAAAATGGGCCTTACTATGCACTTGGGTTGACACTCTTGGGGTATATTCTTTGGTAAATTCATAAAATCATTACAAAACATTATTAACGGAACAAAAAAATTCCCATTATAATATATGTTATGAAGTAGATCATAGTTAGCATAGACTAAAACCAAGAAACTCCTAAGTTAAGGAGATATATGTAATTTATAAGTTATACCTTTAATGTCACTTGATTCCATTTTATGTTTTTAATATATTAAAATACTCATCCCTAAGAATATTTTGGAAAATGTAAATGGTTAGAACCATAATAAAAAAGTGATAGGTAGGGTTATCATTCACAGTTCTACACATTCCATTATATCATGAAAGTTTAGTAGAACTATTCAAACACCACAAAAAATAATGGAAGTAGAGATGCCGATGAAGATGGAAAATAAGGAAATTGTTTCATACCATGTATATAAATCCTCCCCTATCACAATTTGTGGATTAAACTTCCTTGAGAACCTTGGTATACTTCCTTTGGTGGAATTTGATGCAATTATAAACATGGGTTTACCTTCTCTATATAGATCCAACATAAATTACCACGAGATGGAAATCAATATCCAAATGGAGAATCGATCCATGACTTTATTCAAGTGCAAGGAGGAGGATTAATCTTCTTTAGCGCCATCATCTCAAGTATGGATATTACTTCCCTATGAGAAAGTGTATCTAGCTAAAATGATTGAGTCTATGGAAAGGATAACCCTTGAAGACATGCCTATTTGAGGTAATTTGCTGATGTGTTTCTCAAGGAATTACCTAGTCTTCCTCCTAGATGAGGGGTTGAATTTTTGATAAAGGTTATACAAAGGGTATTTCCAATATCCAAGACTCTGTATATGAGTAATGTTGTGGAACTTGAGGAAATAAAGAAAAAACTATAGGATAATCTAGATAAAGGGTTTATACACCCAAGTGCTTCACTATGGGGTGCACTAGTCCTCTTCATCAAGAAGAAGGATGGTTCAATGTGCCTTTGAATTGATTATCGTGTGATAAATAAAATCATGATAAAAACAACCATCCTTTACCATGAATTGATGACTTGTTCAATAAGATATTTGGAGCACGATACTTCTCTAAGGTGGATCTGTGATCGGGATATTACCAAGAAAGGGTAAAGAAGGAGGATATCCCCAAGATTGTTTTTCATACAGGGTACGAGCACTATGAGTTCATAGTGATTCCTTTAGGACTCACTAATTCTCTATAAATTTTCATGTACATGATGAATATAGTATTTAGATATTACATCGAAAAATTTGTGGTAGTCTTTATAGATGATATTCTAATATACTCCAAAACCAAGGAGGAGCATGAGGAGATTTTGATTACTATTCTAAAGACATTGAGAAAATAGAATATCTATGAAAAGTATAACAAGTGTGAGTTATGGATATAAGAAGTTTAATTCTTGGGGAATATCATCATAAGAAATGGGATATTTGTAGATTCTTAAAAGAAAAAAAGCAATTGAGGGATGAATGAGGCCAACATCCATGACTAATATTCATATATTGCTTTGGTTAGCTGGGTATTACCACTGATTTGTGAGAAATTTATCATGATTGTAAAACCCTCTTACCAAACTAAATTGAAATGGAGTCAAATTTTCTTGGAATGATGAATATGAAGAAAGATTTATGGAGTTAAAAATGAGGCTTATCACTACCCCTGTTCTCAAACTACCCACAAGTGGGGAGCTTTTCATAAATTTAAATAATGCTTCAAATAAGGGATTGTGAGGTGTGTTGATGAAAAATTACAAATTCATTTCCTACACCTCAAGGTAGTTAAAAATTCATGAGAAAGACTATCCCATGCATGATCTAGAGCTAGCAGCTATGATATTTGCATTGAAAATCTAGTGGTATTATCTCTTTGGGGAGAAGTGTGAAATATATATGGATCAAAAAAGTCTAAAATATATATTCACATAGAAAGAGATAAATATGAACCAATGAATATGGTTAGAGATCATCAAGGATTACGACTACTCAATCCACTACCATCATGAGAAAGCAAACAAAGTGGCAGATGCTCTAAGTAGAAAGGACCCAGAAATTATATCATTGATGAGAATTGATAAGGACCCAATTTTATTAGACTTGATAAATATAGACATGAGAATCATAAAGAAAGTAAAATCATCAATCCTTTCACAAATTATTGCTCAACCGTCTCTTTAGAAAGATTAGAGGATGCTCAAAAAGATGATTCAAGGGAAGTCAGAAGAAAGTGGAAACTATCAAAAAAGGAAAATCCTTATAGTTAAATGTTAATGAATAAGGAATTGTGAAATTTTGGTCAATAATATGCATTCCATCAAATACTGAGTTGAATAAAGAACTTTTGGATTATGAAAATAGTTTGAATTTCTCCATTCACCTAGGAAACACAAATATGTATCGAGATCTCCGAGATCACTATTGGTGGGATAACATAGAGATAGAGATCTCAGAATATACATCAAAGTACTTGGTATGTCAGTAATTCAAGGTTGAAAGGCATAATTCTAAGGGGATGATGCAACCATTTCCCATACCAACATGGAAATGGGAAAATATCACCATGGACTTTGTCACCAAACTTCTAAATACATCAAATGAAAACAATGTTGTCTAGGTTTTTGTGGATTGTCTTACAAATACTGCACACTTCATCACAATTCGAGGGGATTTTTTACTAGATCAACTAGAAAAAATGTACAACATAGAAGTGGTAAGGGTACATAGAGTACCACTATCAATTGTGTTTGATCGAGATCCAAGATTCACCTCTAAGTTTTGGAAAAGGCTTTAGCATGCTCTAAACACTGAGTTGAACTTTAGTACGACTTATCACCCTCAAACTGATGTCCAGTCTAAATAGACTATCTAAATACTTTAGGAAATGTTGAGAACTTTCTCAATGTACTTCAAAGGTGGATGGTACCAGCATCTTCTTTTGGTGGAGTTATATTACAATAGCAGTTTCAACTCAAGCATCCAAATGTCCCCCTATGAAGCCCTTTATGGGAAGAGGTGTAGAATACCAACAAGTTAGGATGAAGTAGGGGAATGAAAACTTCTAGACCTATAAATGGTCTAAGAAATGGTGGATAATGTTAATACTATCCAACAACACATCAAAGCTACTTAGAGTTGACAAAAGAGCTATGCTGACAATCATTGTTGAGACCTATAGTTTGATGTTGGCGACATGGTATTCCTCCGCATATCTCCATGTAAGAGAGTGATGAGATTTGGTAAGAATGTAAAGCTTAGTCCAAGATACATCAACCTTTTTGAGATCCTTTATTGCATAGAAGCAGTGGACTATCAACTAGTACTCCCACCAAACCTATATCAGGTACATGATGTATTCCATGTATCCTTATTAGGAAATTACATACTAGAACCATCACATGTACTCAATTTAGAGGTGTTACCATTGGAGAATGACCTTTATTATGAGGGAAACCAGTGAAGATATTAGATCATAGAGAAAAAATTCTATAAAATAATACAATGCCCCTCATCAAAGTGTTTTGAAAAAACCAAAAGTTTGAAGAAGCAATGTGTTAACCAGATGAGGTGATGAAGTAGAGTTAACCTCATCTGTTTTAGGGTGGGAAAAGGAAATTTCGTGGGTGAAATTTCTTAAGGTGGGGAGGTTTTAACGACCTGAACATTTATGAATAAAATTCCATTTTTTGACTTAATTAAATGTCTTATGGTTATAGAAAACACATGCCCTTATTTTATTATAAACAATTTTATTTTAAATGATAGTTAAGTATCTTTACTATTGATAATATAGCTGTTGAATAGTGATCACCTGACTAGTATAAATATAGGGTTTTAATAAATCATTTTGGAACAAAGGAAGTGATGGCCTCAACCAGTAGGATCATACCCTATGAATCCCATTTATCATAGATTCCAAGGGAGATAGAAGTTATAGGATTTTCCCTAGACCAATCCCAAGCCAATATCCAATAACTTAAGCATGAGAGAAACCATTTATCGGAGAAGTTCAAGCTCATTGAGATCACGGCCCAAACCATGTTCATCGAACGACCCCATAAAAGCCCCACCATCACACAACTTACTCTTAGGGAATATGTGGTGTAATAAAAAGATATGTATCAAGACCCTATAAATAATATTATGTACATTATTTTTTATATAATAATGAATATATTTTCTTCTTATTATTATTACTTTGTAAATTATTTTTAAATCACAAATAGTATTTTGGGTAATATTAAAATTCAATTAAAAAATTTATTTTGATGAATTAATGATTTTTTTAAATAAATAACATTTTAGTAAAATATTATTATTAAATTAATTTTTTAAATATAAATGATCATATAATTTTTATGAAGTCAAATGTAATTTTTATTAGGGTTTGAAAACATTTGTTGTAAAAAACACGTCTTTTTCAATAAATGTCAGTTTTTATTTTAAAATTAAAAATTCACATATCTATAAAATTATTTAGATAAAATAAATATTATTTTTGGAATCAAGACATCAAAATTATCCAATGGTAAATTTTTCATAATTTTCTGAGACAATCAAATTTTTGGGTAAAAATTAAATATTGTATAAATATACAGTGTGTTTTATGACATCATAATAGCCCAATAGTGATGTAATAAATACTATAAAATGTATATTAGGCCAAATATATGTTTTTAATTTTAAAAAATTTAATTTTAATTTAATTTTTTTGTTTTATAAAGCCTTAGTGAATCCTCATAGTCTTATAATATATTTTAAGATTATAAAATCATTTCTTTGAAGATGTGACTCACCTCCATATACGAAAGAGAAATATTTTATTATATTTGGCCCATGGAATCATAAAATAATTTATAACATTCGCCTTTTGAATAAACTAAGGGAAAAACCCATGGGATGGTTTGTGGTTTTGAATATTTTATTATGTAGTTTCCAAAACCAACATAATAAATAAATCACCCTCCTTTCCTATATAAACCCACCCAGGATCACACTTATCTTCACTAAAACTACTTTAATCTCATAAAAAATCTTCCCTATAATCCTTATAGTACTCGCAAGGTACCTCCAAGATCCCAATAATCCCCTCCTAATCCTTTGGAGTCACACATCCAAGTAAGGGATTCTTCTCCTCACCTTTGAATTCAAGCACCTTCTTTGAGATTAGTTCTTTTAATTTCAATTGATTGTATTTTAATTTATTTTTAATCTTTAAATTACTATCCTATTGGTGTTATTTTTATGAGTTATCATTTATTTTCCCTCATTTAGAACCTTACCTAATCCATTACTATGACAAAATTCTATAAGGGAATCTCTCTCTCCTCTTTTTATTAATCCCTTCATTTGTGATATGCCCTTTTGATTTCCATTTTTATTAAGTTGGGATAAATTATTACCTATTCCCATTACTTTCCATTTGATTTTTAAATGATTTTATACCCTTTAAATCTCATTTATTCCTCATATGAACCCTTATGTACACCCATTACTATGCTAAAATTTTGTAAGGAATCTTCCACATTCCCTTTTTATCAAACATTTCGTTTATGTTATGTCTTATCATTTCATTTTTACTATGTTTTGATATGTTCTTAAATATCCCCCATACTATCCATTTCATGTCTAAATTATGAGATACCCCCTTCTCTCTAGTCAACCCACTTTATGAATTCCTATATGATGCTGTTATGCTGCCGAAATTACACCACAACTTTCCATGCCAAAATCATTATATAGTGAATTCCATACCATTTTTTTTGTCAATGGTATTAACCTTCATGAACATATAATTATTTATTGGGTACTTACATGTATTTATTCCACATTCCTTGACCATGGAATAAATTATGATGTTGAATTAATCCATGTTATATGATCTATGTGGCACACTTAAGCATGAGAATGAAATGATTATGAATGGTGTACCCTAATAGTGCTCCAATGCATTGGGTAATGTTTAGTATAATGATATGTTATGTTGGGACAAGGGTTTACCTTATTGGTTTATGGGAATTTTTTCAACCATGAATTCTTGGTGGTTTATCTTTGACTTATGTTTGTAATACAATGTTTTAAGTTGTTGTTGTGTTTCCCATGTTATGATTATCATGCTATATCATTCCTTATTATTAATGTTCCTTTATGCCTCATTGATATGCATTTTCTAACATGTATTATTATACTTATGTTATTCTATGTTTATTCACTTACTGGTCTTTATCTCACCCCTTTTTTATATATGTCATCAGGTTATCCCGTGTAGTGTTAAGTACGATGGAATGTTTTGTTCATGTCAAAGAAGTTCTCAATAGAGATGTTAGATTTCATGTTTTAAGTTTTTATGTAATGTTTATAAACCACAAAGACACTAGGCCTCTCGATCTACTGAGATTTATTAAGTGAAATTTTATGTAATAAATCATGTTTAAATGTGAAATAAAGAGAAGGGTTGTTATAGTGTGACACCCAACCTCCTAGAAGAACTAACATCATGAGGACCTAGCCTCCACAATGTGGCCTCCTCCTCCTATGGTGTGGCATTCAACTTCATAGGCACATCACCTCCTCATGGAATTTTGTCATAGTGTGACCAAAAATTTTTCCATGAAAATCAAAAAAGGAAAAAAATAAGGTTTTTCAATATATTATGTAAGTCTATACATCATGACGCGGCACACTCAACCACAACATGATTCCCATACGTAATATATTTACCTTAAGGAAACCAAAAAAGAAAACCAATAGGGCATGACTCCATCTACCATGGCGTGACACTAAAACATAAGGTTTTTTTCATTATCCAAAACCCACAAAATCTTCCACACCTTAACACTCACTAGTCATAGTGTGAGCCTTTTAGTTCATGGTTGTCATACCATCCAGGCACTATCAAGGCGTGACACCTCTTGGTCATAGTGTGGTGCACCTCTCCCAAGAAAGGCCCAAACCTCCACTCAACCCTCATTACAACATGACCTTATGAAATACAATGTAAAAAGACACCTACTACAGAATTTCATTTTAGGGTCACCTTAGCCCTGCTTGGACATCCATTAGAGCACCCAAAACAACTAACAAGCCTCTAACCACATAAAAAACATCTCCTTGAGATGTCTCAACCCTTATAATCCCAATATGAATCAGAATTCTTGAAACTTACCCTAGTCCACACTACTATAGATAGTAAATTTTAACAGTACTAGAAATATTCTTTTTCAACACTTTCAAATCATTGATAATCTAGGTGTTCTTAAAAGTATACCTTTATTAGCACTTGTAAAAAGTGATGATAAATGACCCATTTATTAGCTATTTTAAAAAACATTGATAAAGTTACCATTAATTAGAAATTATTGTTAGCACTAATAAAGGATTCCTTTATCAATGGGTTTTACAAGTGCTAATAAAGGTTATCTTTTAACAGTGCCTAGATTATCAACGATTTTTCGAAGTGGGGATAAAGTTTTGATAAAAATTATATTTTTTTGCATGCTAGAACTACTGAGCACCCCATCCCCCTACTCAACACTAGATTCTCACCCCTTTCTCAGCACTCCTAAGCACCCCCCATTTCTCAGTGCTTTTCACCACCTTTCTTAGCACTAGAGAAGCCTCAGAACACTGTGTTCACCCAAATTCGATCCCATGGCATCCTTCTATTAAGAGGATAACTTTACCACTACAATACTTTGATTTATTCGATATTTTAAGAGATATATATTATAAATATATATATTTACAAGCATTTTTTATTCATATATTTATTTCTAAATATATATATTTACATACAGTTTTTTTTCATATATTTATTTATAAATATATATATTTACAAACATTTTTATTATTCATATATATATAAAAGTATTTTTAAATACATTTATAAAATATATTTTTGTGTGAGTGTGCATGTGTGTATGATATATATATATACACTTAAATTTATTCAAATATATTATATATTAATATTCATTTACACATATTAGAATATAAATATAAATATATATCTGTTTATCAATACGCACACATATGTATATATAAACATTTTATATATATTTATATATATATTCATATAACTTTAATATAAATTCATTTATATACTATATTTAATGATAAATATATATTTATATAAAAATACATTTATATATTATTTATACACACAATATTGACACACACACACACACACATGTACACACATATTTACACACAAATACACATTTATATTTCTCACATACACACACAAATATTTACATATATATATATATGTATTTATTTTCATATATTGGAATGTACACATAAATATATATATTTTTATTAACACACACTTGTTTATATATAAACATATTTACCTTTATAGGTATATATATAAATATTAATGCTTTTTTATAAGTAAAATAAAATGGATAATTATTTATTTTAAATGGAATTAATAAAAAATATTTATTTCCATATGGTTTATATATCTAAAAATACAATTTTATGTAAATATGTATGTATATAATTGATTTAGTATAAGTAAATATAAGAAAATATGCATATATTTAATTATAAATAAAACTAAATTATGAAAAATGATAAAATTTCCAAACCATAATACCTATGTGAATGTAATACCTTGGAATAAATTCATTCTCCACTGAAAAGGGAAAATAAGTCTCTCTTAAAAAAATATGAAAAACTATTGAATATCAAAAAATAGGGTATCCCAACTAAAATCACAGTTTTAGAGGCCTTATGGGACTTTTTGGCCCTTAAAAACAATTACTAGGGTCCCCTAGGTCACCATAGTGTATATCTCTTCACAGGATTTGATTTGATATGTGGTAGAGCCCAAATAGACACCTAGATCAAAAGTCATGGTCATTTGAAGTTCAAGTCATGTTTTCAAATTATCTTATACTATTCATTAATTCATTTAATTTTTATGTCATCTAATTGTTATTAAATGACTATTACTTGATAATAATTATAAAATTATTAATAAATATTTTTTAATTATTTTATAATCTATTTTCACTAAATATCTTATATATTAAGTGTAAATGTGTATTTATCCTTATCTAAAACATATTTAAAAAATATATAATATATTTGTATCAATATAAATATATTTATATATTAATATATTATTTTTAATGAAATAGATTTTTTTTACAAAATATACCATTTATCAGTGCTAGAAAAAAAGTGATGATAAAAGGGGACCTTTATCAGTGCTAGTAAAAATGTGTTGATAATGTACCCCTTTTTATCATCATTTTTTTACTAGCATTGATAAAGGGCCACCTTTATTGGTGATTTTTTTCTAGAACTGATAAAGGCCACCCCCCTTTATCAACACTTTTTTAGTAGCACTGATAAAGTGCCCCCTTTATTAGTGCTTCTTTATTAGCACTGATAAAGGGTCCCCTTTATCAATGCTTTTTTAGCGCTGATAAATACCCCCTTTATTAGTGATAAAAAAGAACTCATAAATGCCCCCTTCATTAGCACTTTTTCTAGGACTGATAAAGGAGGCCTTTATCAGCACTTGTAGATGGAACTAATAAAGCCTTGTGCTGGATAAACCTGGATTTTTAGAGTGTCAGTTTTGAAAAGTAAAATTTTATCTGATTTCCACAACCTATAATAGTGGGGTTCATTACAATAGTGTCACAAGATTTATAAATATATGAAACCTCCATTAAACTCTCATGATTCTTCAAACTCAACATCCTACACAAGCTTCAAATCCAATTATTCAAACAATACTTCAAATAGAAACAACATCAACTCATCATGTTTTCCAATATTCAAATTCATTAAGACTTCCCTTTGATAGTATGAAGTGAAATTAAATAAATAGCAACAATATCATTCTTTAAATATATTCTCTATATAGATAACACATTCTCTACTACCATATCTCAAACAATGGTTTCTTCAATCTTAATACCCATTTAGTGGGTTCTTTGTTCTCCCATTGGTTACTCCAAACTTCACTCAACATATATTGACTTTATTAATTTTTGATAAATAATAGAACCATTTTTATCATAATACATTTGGAACTTCACATTATTATTTTAAATTACATTAATATTGTGCTAAAATTGCTACCACTAACTAAAAATTAATTTTTTATTCAAAAGCACTTTTGAGGAAAAAGTGGGAAACCTGATACATTAAAATACCCTGATCAATACTACAAGGAATTTCCCCTCCTCAGCAATTACATCATTATGTTAAGAATCCAACTCACATGACTACTCAGCAAGTTGTCCCATGCAGGGTTGCATGGGACTGATACCGATGGAAAAGCCATACCCTCTCATTCGTCCAAATCTGAATGGCCATGCACAGATGGAAGCTTCCTACTCCAAAACCTCATCTAGAGATGCTCCTTATAGAGTGCTAGTTGCATCCACCATCGAAATTTAGAATAAAACAAAATACAAAAACTACATCAAATCCTTCCCATTTCAGAATTCAAAAACCTCCATAGAGTATAAACTAAAAACCAAATTCAAAAATTCACCAAAAAGCCAATGAACCGATCATCACCGATAATTTCCCTAAACTGGACACTCAAACTCACATCCTAAAGGACAAAGAAGACCACTGTGCTGCTCCACCTCAGAGAGAATGGAGGAATCCTAGAACTAGTGTAGAGACCAAGAAAATCGAGGTAGAATGAAACGCCAGTGATGAGATGTACCGAATTCCAATCAACTGCAGAAAGCCAACCATCGTATTCCAATAGATACAAACTTCACGAGTTGATTCAGAAGGATCAAAAAACAATGAAGACAATTCCAAGATAAAAAAATGCCTCAACCAAAACTAGAATGTGAACTCATCAAATCTGAAATCTGAAAGAAACACTGCCACTGATTACTGGAACAGAGGAGAAACACCAATCCATCAGTGTTTCATCACAGAATCAAAACCCTTGCAGCAAAAAAAGCCCCAGACCAGATCTGCAGAAACACAAACCAGATCCATAAAGACAGACCGACCAACTAAAATCCTGAAAAGGAGATGAGGTTTTGGATATGAAAGAAACCATCATCTTGAAGACCAGAAGTTGACCGGAAGCACCACCCATGCTGCCGTTGAAAGCTGGAAACCAAGATGCCATCGCCGTGAAAGCCAGAATCTGAGACACCACCACTGAAAGCCAATCCGAGATGCTGCTGCTGAAATCCAAAATCCAAGCCAAAAAACCAATGCTAAAAACAACAAGAAACAAAGACGCCACTGCCACTGAAATCCAAAAATTGAGATGCGACTGCTGAAATTCGGTCTGAGACGTCGCAATCTGGAAACCAAGCCAAGAGTCACCAAGCCGCCACTGAGAGAGGATGTCGACCAAAGACCTGAGAGAGAGTGAAGCCGCCGAGTGAGACATGGTGTCACACCCAAACATCAACTTGAGGTACGTTCTTAATTTTAATTTTTATCTCATAAGTCAAATTGCCTTTATTTAATTGTTTGGTTGAAGTGCGGGCTGAACCCGATCAGAGTTTTTCGCTTTTGCACTGATAAGTAAGCGTTGGCTTGACATCATTCGATGCACGGGCAGGGCACGGGCGAAGCCGTGTGGCTTCAACAGTTTAACATGCGGTCTTCCCAGTGCGCAGATGATTAACTAACCTAATAAAAAATATAATTATAATTATTATTTTCATCATCATCATCATCATCATCATCATTATTATTATTAACACTATTGTAATTAATATTTTAATTTGGGTAATAGTAAAATCTTAATGTTTTTAACATTTCTTATTAATATTGCTATTATATTTACATTATTATTTTATATTAGTTTAAATATTCTTTTTATTTTAGGTTAGTTTAATTATTTTTTTTGTTTTTATTCTATTTTTATTATCTTTTATCTTTTATTTTTCTTCTTTTATTTTTCTTTCCCTATTCTTTTTAGCTCTTCCTCCCGACACTTCTCTCTTCCTCCTGGCATGCCACGACTCTCCTCTCTCAAACCCTACACCACCACTTCTCTCTTCTTCCACCTCACCCTTCACCACCTCACGCCCAGCCATCCATAGCTACAACGCCCTCCTCCCTACTACCTTTAGCGACCACAACGCCCTCCTTGCTGGCTTGCGCTGAGCCGCACCCTCCTCCCGCTTTCCAGCCGACTCTACTCACCTCTCCTCCTCTTTTGGATAGCCACACACGGGTAATTTTTTTATCTGGGTTTTTAAAAAATTAAAATATGATAACAGGGGTTAGGGTTCGGATATTTTTAAAAATGGGTCCGGGATGCGTGAACGCCGTTCACGCATCCCGGACCCCGGCGTAATGCGTGAACGCCGTTCACGCATCTTCCCGAGAGAAGAGATGCATGAACGGCGTTCACGCATCTCACAGAATACCTAAATTCCCCTTAAAATGTATAACTATTAATTATGAAGTAATAAACTTATTATAAAAATTAAGAAATATTAATAAATATCAATTAAATAATATAAAATATTGAAATAATGTTAATAATTATTAATAAATATTCATGAATAATAGATATTCATTAAATAATTATTAATAGAATGGCTTGAGTATTCTATAACATATATTGAGAAATCTATAATCTTAGCATCTTTCAGTCACTCATGTTATCTCAACATGTTGTAGTTAAACATCTATTTCTATAAAGATCCTCATATGGTTCCATTTGTATTCTAAAGTGGAAACTTAATTTTTATACTTTATAATACTCCTTTTTCATTGTTTTTCTGATTAAATATTGGTATATTTGTGAACAAATGAGTTACATGAAAAACATATAGTGATTGTGATGAGTGAACCATGATCACATCATCACTATGCTAAGTTCTCTGAGTTTCATTTCTAGATCCAAGAGTAATATTTTTTAAGGCATGTGCTCTCTAAAAAATATCATTTTATCTAAATAAGGTGGAAGAAGTGATGTCATGGACATGACCTAAGTTTTGAGATGCATACTCAATAATCTCACTCTTTAGATTGCGTACCAGTATAAATCGTTTTCTTTTATAAAGTCTGAATATGTATCTTCTCAAAATTGGCCAAATGAACTTCTAATTCATATTGTAGTTTTCAATGTTGTCCATAAACAACCATAAATATGAAATCATGATCAGAGTGTATCAATTATTAACCAAGGGTAGATAATCAAAATTATCAATAAAATGCTAAATCCTGCACATACTTCACCAAATATATTAAAAAGTTCAAGTGAAAAGATAAATCTCAACTTTTCATCCCATATTTCCATCAATCAAGCTCTCCCCCTTAATTGAAATGAGAAATATAATTAAGAACAATGGATAAAGTGTGATTGGAATACCTCAAGTTTCAACTTCTTGAGATGATATGAATTTCAAGATTTGTCATGAAATAATCCTTGGATTTTAGCTCAAACTTATTCTTGGAAATAGTTTCTTTCACAGTTTTCTTGACTTCATTGTTTTGCATATTCCCAATGGAAGATTTTCCAACTATTGTTCCATTCTTCTACACTTGTTGAGGCCTTTTATTCTTATCAGCATATGCATTTTGCATGGTTGGACTGAACCATCACTCATCATAACTGTGACCACTTCTATTGCAATTCGAAATAATTAATATAATTAATATTTATCATTTAATTTAATCATATTATTTATTATACATATATATATATATACATTGGTAGATAATTTGATAACAGTAAGACACTTATTAAAGGTATAATAGAAGTCTAGATAACAGTAATACACATAAAAAACGTATCATAAATCAAATGTCAACCTAATCTATGCCTCCGGTGTGGATGCTCCTCTGTCCCACAGTCAGGCGTATACTGGATGCGTCCACGCCGTGTCTATCTATGTCTGTGCTCTGGCATACGCTGCGCATCCTCATCGATAGCCACCTCCACATCCTCCTGTGTGACAGACGATGGATGTACAGTCTCACCGCCTGTACCCTGGCCTACATCTAAGGATAGTGGAAGCTAGCTGGAACTCTCACCAATATAGGAAGTAGATGGCTGCTCTGCTGCGGATGACTGCAATAAAACATCAAACTCAATCCAGTCAGCGTCTGTAAGTACCTGTGGCTGTGCCTGAGAAGCTGGAGGAGCATATGACTGATCATACTGAACACCCTCCTCCAGTGGAATAATATCATGTGGCTGAGCAAGCTGAGCAGCCTCATCCTGTGGAAAAACAACATCCATAACAGGGTAGTCACCCCCAGGTACATCTATGTGAGGCTCAGCAGGCTCTGCGGCCTCTACAGCAGGCTCCGCGGCCTCCGCAGCAGGTGGTGGATCAAAGAAAATGCCATGATAAATCTCGTCCATCGACGGTAGCATCTGTCGTACAAGGCTGTGAAAATATGATGGGTCAAAGGTAGCTCTCTCCACTAGATCAGACATATGAAGTAGATGACAAATACGAGCATCCTGCGAAAACAAATTCTGTTGTTAACTAATTTGAATAAAAAATATGTTGAACAGTGAAAGGAAGAATGCATACCAAGTCATGGAAGCCCCGTCCGTGCCGTGTCAGAAATCTGACGGGAGACCTGATGTACCAACCTACATAATCCATCTGATCCATCAAATGAAAGCGTACTGTCCCTGCCCCTCGCAACTGGGACTCCTGTCACCTGTCCCATAACGCAACATATCTCGCATGGTAGCTCCTCCAATCAAAATCTCTCTTCCCTGACATCTTCAGGGAATTCAATGAATCCAACTAACTGGGTGGGTTAGGAATTGGCTGAAGGAATCCAAACTGTCTCATAACCCTATCCGTCTGATGCCACTCGACTATATGAAAATGAATCAGTGGAACCATGCAGGAGCCGATATCAAGCATCACTGTACAGTATGGGGGAAGACTCTGAAGGATATCATCTGTATATGGCATCCATGTAATCTGAAAGAAAAAATGAATAATCAATTAATAAATGAATAGATGTACAGTAAAGAGTAAAGATTTAACAATATAAATAATAATCACTTACATCGTCTGGTCGAATGCTGTCTAACATAAGTCTGTAGGCGTGAACATCATGTCTGGGAGAATCTGAATGTCGATGCGCCTGACTCCACCTGTAGATAAATTTTTTTTACATTTCATAAAATAATTTTATACAAGTAAGTTAGACATTAGAAGGAATTAATAATATACCAACATCCACGTGGAGCCTCTGCTACAATATCTACGGGTAATGGCGCACGAGTATGTGGAGCTAAACGAGGTATGTGCTCCCATACCCACATCTGTAGAAGAACCATGCATCCTGTGATCTACATCTTATCGATGCGACATGCGCTGCATAGGGCTCTGTATGTATATGCTAGGCAGGAAGACCCCCAACTATATCGGCCTGCCTGGTCCAAATCCTCTAAAAAAGCTAGATACATCAGGTGCACAAAAGTAGTAGAGTGGTCAACAAAAAGCGTTCCACCGATCAGCCTCAAAATATATGCGCGTGCAAATCGCAGCACGGTGACATCATCAGCATCATCTGGTAAATGTGTGAAGTGCTGGTCTAACCAAGGCATCCACAATCTACCACCGACGATGGTCCTGCCATCATCCTGGACCTCTATGCCCAGAAGTCTATGAACAAGATCAGACAAATCTGATGGAACTCGGCCTGTCAAAGCATGTCCATCGATAGGGAGGCCCAACATAATAGCCACATCCTGCAACGTAATAGTCATCTCCCCCTCACTTAAATGGAAAGTATGCGACTCTGGTCTCCATCTCTCGACAAGTGCGGCAATGAGCTGATGATCAAGAAATGTGAAGTCGCACATCGCTACTCCATAGAATCCAGCTCGACGAAGATGTGGGACGATAGCGGGAGGTGGTGCAGTATGATGGGAATGGTGAGATCTATGTACACTCAAGGGAGCCACAGGACATCTCTCTAAAAGCAGTCATGATACATGAGTAGCCTGAGATGTAAGCAATGGAAAACCTGCCATCTGCACACATGATATCATTGTTACTTATTAATAGTGGAATCATGATATATTCATTTTTATTTGGTGTCACAATCAACATTAGCCTAGTCTCACAATCAACATTAGTTAAGGATGCTCAGACACTCAGATGCCATTACTAAAACTAGACATCTTATAAGAAAACCATAATTTAAAAGTGAAAAATTAATTATTTCTTCCTATTTGTGAAATTACGTTTGTTAATTTATCCATTATCCATTAAATAACCATTAACATTATTCCACATTAAAAATTAACAGGAAAAATTGAAAAATTAATTATTTCTTCTTATTTGTGAAATTACGTTTGTTAATTTATCCATTATCCATTAAATAACCATTAACATTATTCCACATTAAAAATTAACAGGAAAAAGTGAAAAATTAATTATTTCTTCTTATTTGTGAAATTACGTTTGTTAATTTATCCATTATCCATTAAATAACCATTATCATTATTCCAAATAGATCAAGTTCCTAAGTAACTATAGAAACTTCCACAATAGGATACCCTTTTTCACTTGTTAATTGAATGACTGGTATAAGATCCTTATGCACAACAGGAATATCCTACTATTCAGATGTTGTCTCTCTACCCCACTGAGATGGCCCACCTTTAGTTGTCTAATCCAAGACCGACACATTTCATTGCTTAGCCCTGGATTAAGGCCTATAGGCATCTCTATACACTTTCATCAGCATGTTCCCAACCATTATGGGAGGAAATCCTTGGTTAACATCTATATACTCATACACAAGACATGGTTCTATTAGTGAACCCGAGTTAGGATAATATAAGAGATCGGGAAGATGTAAGTTATGGATTACTTTGAGATGCTCAATGAGTCCCTCGTCAGATCTAGAATTATCACCAATCTCCTTGGGATTCCCTAGATGAGACATTGTCCCATGGGTTTCCTTATCATTAGGTTATTCAACCACAACCTCTTCCTCTTAGTCTTCTACTTCTTCTCATCCTCATCCTTTATTTCTTATTCTTCTTCTTCATCATCGACACCAACCACAAACTCTTCCTCTTAGAGCAGGTACACAGACTCGATCATGGATGATGAGATTTGGAACTCTGTCCTACCACTTGGGGACATCTCTTACGAGTATGTCCTTCTGCGTGGCAGATACTGCATCGTATTCTCCCTCCTCGTTGCTGAGGCCAATCCATATCATTTCTGATGCAAGTTGACTTCGGTCTTCCTCGAGGCCGCAACCTAGTAGCATGAAGCCAATAATTTTAAAAATGACACACATTGAAAAATTTATAAATGATACCAAAACCGACTTATGAAAACCTGGAAATATCAGGGACGATGGTCGGTTGATCAGCAGGCAATGTGATAGAATGGAAGTCACCAACAGGCATCCAAGCAGCACTATAACAGTTAACCAAAGTGCTCATGTGATACACCAGGTCAACATATGGCTCCCATGATATATTTACCGAAGCGCAAGCTGTAATAACATGTACACATGGATATCTCAATGCCTGAAAGCTGCCACAATCACAGTACCTGTTATCCAACATCACGACAAACACTCCACCATTAGTGAATGCACCCTGGTCGTAGCACTTTATTACCCAAAAACTCCTCTTTTCCCTGTCAAAGGCTATAACATTCCATCGTGAAGCCTCATTCCGTATCCGGTCAATATCAGTTTGAAAATGCTGAGTAAAAAGCATTCCATTTTCCATCCTCTGGTAGGCCTTTTGGGACCGGTCAACAAAGTAGTGAACACATCTAAAAAATGCCTCTTGCACTAACCCTGTGATTGGGAGTTTGTGCACACCCTTGAGGACCCCATTTATGCACTCCACTATATTAGTGGTCATATGCCCATATCTCATGCCACCATCGTATGCTAATGACCATTTTTCCTTTGAAATTTGTACCATATATTCATATACCTCCTCATTAACTGTTCGGATCTCTTCAAGACGTCGATCAAACCTTTCTTGTTGGGGTTCCTATGCTGAAAGCATAACATAATAATGTATTAAAATGGATAGTAAATTTTGTTAAAAAAAGAAATTTTAGAAAACCATACCCAATTTGAGGATCGCCTTCTTTATGGCCTCATCTCTAAACTGCTTATGCACATTACTTGCAATATGTCTAATGCAATAACGGTGATAAGAATTCGGCTCAGTCCAAGAAACCCCATCACTACTCACAACCTCTATAATCGCTCGATAATGATCAGATATCAGACACACGACCTGTTTCTGCGTGACATGAACACGTACACATGCCAAGAACCAGCTCCAGCATTCAAAATTTTCTTTTTCAACAACAGCAAAAGCAAGTGGCAGAGGAGCGCGATTACCATCCTGTGTGGCAGCAATGAGTAGAACACCTGTATACTTTCCATAAAGGAATGTGCCATCTACCTGAATAAATTGTTTACAAAAGGGAAATGCAGCAATGCACGGTCTGAATGCCCAAAAAAATCCTATTGAACTTCACCTTTGACCGATCAACTAGATGATTTTGGGATACATACTCAACACTGTCCAACTGATAAACAATCTGATTATTGAGAGACAACAATTCCATAAGCTGTGGCAACAATGCATAAGACTCATCCCAATCACCATACACTTTTACAATGGCTTTCTGTTTTGAATTCCAAGCTTTGTTGTATGATACCTTATAGTTATACAACTGTTGAATTATTTCCTGAATAAGGGCAACATGAACATCCTGACTTGTTCGTATCATCTCACAAATAACAGTAGATATAAACTCTGCATCAAGAGAAGAGTGATCTTGTGCCAAGCTAGGATGCAGACAAGTGTGTGGGCCTTCTAATTTGGTTATCTTCCAACATCCATAACATTTATCAAATAGTGCTCTTAATCGAAATTTACATTCTGACCCATATTTTTCACAACGAATGAGATATTTGGTCTTCTTTGACTCATAAACCACAAATGTGAAATTTCGCTCAATGTGGTATTTCTTTATCACATTTTTCATGACCTATTTACTTTCGAACTCCTGCCCAACATATATGGCATTATCATTTGATGCAGGCATATTCCCTATAATTCCAGGGAATTCAGAAGCTGGTGTAATGACATACCAATCAAAAGGTTGTTCATGAGACATTCCTCCAACTAAGGAACTCAAAACTGAAGGCTGATTACCACTAACTGGTGGATGTAGTGGATGTCTGTCTCTCAAAGGAACCTCAGAAGGTTCATTTCCAACCACATCATCTCCCGCTGATTCCCCAGATTCTTCTTCCTCATATAAACTTTCTTGCACTATATCAGCACAGAAAGGGATGTCATCTACATTTCCTTCCAAATTTTGATGATCTTCCTCATTACATTCTTCCACTGGAGTCGTATGAGAAGGAGGCAATGAAGAAGACTGCTGTGAAGGACCGACTTCTATAGAGGTCACAAAGCATGGTTCTGTAGTAATCGATTGCACCACATCAATATCAGAAATGACAATAAATAATTCCATCAAACCATTAATACACTGTTGCCTGAATAACTGAGAAGCCTCCATCCAATCCTCATCATCGACTATAGGGTAGTCGCTGTGCCATATACGCTCAGGATATTGAAGATGTCGGTATCTAATTGAAGTGATTGCTTGTCCTGCACTCAATTTTAACCGACTATGAATCTTATTACGAACTGAATCCAATGTCATACAACCATGGAGATTTACCACTTTGACAGGTGGAACACTGTAGCTAAAACCCTGCTCGGTACAAATTACCTCACCGTTGCAATATATTTGAGCAGTCATAATTACCTATTAAAAAATTTTTAAAAAATATTATACACTACATTAAAATTTTAAATTATTTAATTTGGTTTTGAATAATTGATTATCTTGAGACTTTTTTATGTATTGATTTATCACTGTTAAGGTATAGTGATTGTGATTTTAGCACAAAAGAAAATTTAATATAATGTTTCATAAAGTTTGATTACTTATGAATATATAATCATGACTTGATCTTGATACTTGTGATTAGTTTATCATTATCTGATAAACTAACCACAATTTATATGGGTAAACTCTTGTCTCTATTATCAAATATTGCAGCAATCGCCAATCTCCTGTCAAACAGCAACGCCTCCTCTCGAACGAGTTCTCAAATGCCTCTTCGTCGACACCTCTTCGGGGATGCCTCTTCATCGACACCTCTTTGGGGCGTCAGTCTTTTAATTACAAATTTACTCACATGCATGTGAGGGGGTCTAGGGGTATGAAATACATAAATTAATTTAAACGGACACGCAGGTCCTTACACTTACTAAGAGATGACTCGCAGGTCATCAATACCGAAAAAATGCAATTATTACAAATTGAATAACAACATACACAAAATAAAACATGCAATTTCAATTATGCATGGTCGGTCATCTCAAGATCAGTCATCACTCATACCGTGTTTTTTGGTATATTTATTATATTATCCGTATTATATAAAATCTATATTAAATACTACACCTCTTTTACAAAAATTTAACTTCATGTTTATATATATATATATATATAATTATTAAAAACATTAAATAAATTTTATTATAAATGATCTAATTGAGATTTACATAATAAACACTTTTGTTATTTTAAATTTTATGAAATTGTAATGTTTTTTGGGCATTCTTCTACTTTTCAAAATATAAGTAAATATATTTTGTACTTTATTGATTAAAAATATTATTACTAGTAAATAAAAGTAATTTAATTTACACTTACATCAAAACCATCCATTAAAATAAATTTCTCTAACATAAATTACTTTTTCTAAACATTAAAAATTTTAGACATAACATAAAACATTCAATATTTAGACAACAGACATTCAAAAAATTAAATCATATGAACATTCAACATCAAGAAAATTAAATCATACAAAACATTTCATGCATAACATATGAAATAAATAAATCATACACACAATTAAACATACAAATGAAATAAATAAACACAATTAAACATACAAATGAAATAAATAAACACAATTAAACATACAAATGAAATAAACATTTCATGCATAACATATGAAATAAATAAATCATACACACAATTAAACATACAAATTAAATAAATAAACACAATTAAACATACAAATGAAATAAATAAACACAAATAAACAATTAAATTATTAAATAGAAATTTTACCTCAATAAAAGCAGAAAATATTTGTTGAGAAAGAATTTATGCAGAGCTTCACAACAAAAACCAGAGGAGAACAATGGGTATTGGGGGGGGGACCCCTCCTTTTATAAAATATCTCGGCCGGATGCGTGAACGCCGTTCACGCATCCTTCAGCTCGTCCGTGAAGGATGTGTGAACGGCGTTCACGCTTCCTTTAACTGGTCAGCAAAGGACGCGTGAACGTCGTTCACGCATTACCGTCTGGGTCCGGGATGCGTGAACGCTGTTCACGCATCCTTCCGCGGCGAAGGATGTGTGAACGGCGTTCACGCATCCCGGACCCATTTTTAAAAATATTCGAACCCTAACCCCTTTTATCATATTTTAATTTTTTAAAAACCCAGAAAAAAAAATTACTCGCCACACACCCCTCCCACCGCTTGCCTATCCACGCCGCACACCTCCCCGTCTTCCTCCTGCCTCGCACCAAGCCGCACACCTCCTCCCTTCTTCAGACAGCCACTCCACACCACACCCTTCCCTTTTTCTAGCCACACGTGCCTCCCCCAAGTTCGGCTGAAGATCTGGCAGCACCCTTACCTTGGCTGTGCCTCTTCCCCATGTCTCTCCCTTTGTTTTTTCAGCACTGTGCAAGCCCGGACATCCTCCTTCAACCTTCTTCCAACCTTTCAAAACCTTCACCGTAGGTGAAAATCCCCTCATTGTTCATCCTTTTATTTTTTGTGATGTTGCAGTTAGGGTCTATTTTGTGTTTGGATTATTTGTTATTCAATTGTGTGATACATGTTTTTAAGGTTTCTTGTGTTCTACTTGTGGCGTGGTGGGCGTGCAACAGCCTTTGCACATCGAGTCTGCGAAATCTACTACACGCCAGTAGTTGATTCCGCATATAAGTATTAATTGGTGAATTAATTTTTTTATTTAATTAATTTATCATGATTATTCATTTGTTTTTTGTGCTACAAATTTGGATTTATTTGCGGTTTAATATGCACTTGAATTGTTTAGTAGCGTGTATATACCATGTGTGTGATTTCTACTAAGAACTCATTTCTAGTTAAGTGTTAGTGTATTTTTTTTTGTGAAAAACTACCTTGAACTATTTATTAGTGTTTTGTGAATTGTACAGTTAGTGTGTTAGGAAGTAAAGATGATGTAGTTTATGTTTTGGCATGGTGTAAAAATTAATTTTGTTTTGAAAAAGGTTTTGAGTGAGATTTTGACATTAAAAATTATGTGACACATTTGGAAACTGTTTTATAAATTTTCTTAGTGGTTTTTTTAATTATTAAAGTGTTTTTCAAACTATTCATCTAGTTTAATTTAATGTGTAGGCGGTGCAGATTATGTTTTAAAAAGATTTTGGTGTGCATATGGTTTTAAAAGAGTATTTCGGTGTTCAAATGGTGTGTTTGGTTTTAAAAGAGTATTTCGATGTGCAAATGGTGTGTTTTTTTGCACGAGAACCCTGTTTGGATCTTATGTAATAGTGTGATGTGTGATGTGAACTTGGAATTTGAATGAGCATAAAGAGGGAAGCCTGGGGTATTAGGTGGGGGAACTAGGACTAGTGAGCCAGTGTTCCAAAGATGGCTTGGCCCGATTTCATTGGCGGGATTGACGATTGCAACACTAACTAAATATATGAAGGATGAGGGTCATGGTCTTCTAAGCCATGTTTTCTGAGGGTTGTGGTTCCTATGCCATGTTTTCTGAGGGTCTTGGTTTCTAAGCCACGTTTCACGAAGACATGATGTTATAGGGTCCCACTGGTTACTAGTACCCATAGGGCCTCTCCCATCTTTTTGTGCTCTCAGTTACTTTGAGCACACCGATGATACATGATATGTCACTTGAGTTACTACACAAACATGTGTCTGCTTTAAACTGCTTTTCTTTAAAGTTGTTTCATGAAAACAGTTTTCATTAACGTTGTTAATCACTTCTTACTTTACTTTATTTATTATTGAAAATGTAATTTTCTTTTAATTCTTGTGTGTGGAATCCTTTCTTAGTGGCATAATGATGGGAGATTGCTCACACACTACTTACACCTTTGGGTTTAATTAGACTTGTTTATGTCTGATACAGGTAAGGGTCCAGCGTTTGGGAGCAGTGGTTCAAGTTGTTAGCAGACCTCTTGATGTGGCATTGGGGTGATGGCTTGAGGGTGGTGTCCTCTCGACGGGCGACAGTTTTTGGGTTGGTTTTTGGTCACCATAATTTTTAGTGTTGTTTGGGTTTTGGTTTTACATGTGACTCAAAATATGGTTTTGGTTAAAGGCTTGTTTGGCTGCTTCCTTTTCTTTTGGTTTGGTTTATTTTGATGGTTTTTTTATATTTTTTTACTTGGGTAAATCGTTCTCAAGGTTTATTTTAATACCCAGGAACTTGTGCCAGTCCATGGGGATCGGTAATGCCCTTCGGGCCTTGCCGTGGGCCGGGTCGAGAGCCGATTCGGATGGTAACCCAATTTGGTTCCTGACAAAATGGTATCAGAGGAGGTTTTGTTGTTTGAGTTATTTTATTTGGGATGAGTCTAGTTAGAGAGGATCTAGGATTGTCAGGGCTAGGATTCAGGTTGTGAGTAGGGTGCTTGGCTAGCACACCTCATGACAGACCTTGAGTCACCATGGGATGTCAGGATGCTTGTTTGACTTCTCTTCTAGGTGGGACGTGCAGGCTACAGACTGTATGTGGACCTCGGGTAGGGAAGAAGAGTTTGGACATGATGTAACTTTTTCATGTTTGGTTTAATGATGATTACTTTTATTGTTGAAAATTCAATTTTTCTTTAGATATGATGTACTTATGATGTTATTTTGTGACTGTTACTCTTTATAGAAATATGCCTCCCCGGAGATCTTACACGCACCCACGGGAGGAAGCTGGAGAGAGTTCTCCCTCGCCGCTTGATCAGATATTGGTAAAAGCTATGGTCTGAGTTTTTTAGGGTTTAGGAAAAGGGGAGACTCTTTCCCCCACCCCTATTACATCTAGAATAGATGAGTGAGGCTCCCAGAAGGATAAGGCACAATAGTTTATGAATAATAAACCTCTTTTATTCCGAGGTAGCTCGTAACCTCAAGAGGCAGAGGAATGTCTTGAAAAGATAGAGCATATGTTCGAGTTCCTTGACATGCCAGAAGATGTCAAAGTAAAGTGTGCCTCATTCCAGCTAGAGGGTTCTACTCGTAAGTAGTGGGAATCAGTGATTCAGGCTGGGAAGCATGAGTAGATGAGTTGGAAGGATTTCAAATCTATCTTTAACGAGCATTACTGTCCCGATTTCCTGGTCTATTCCAGATCCTAGGAGTTCATGGATCTTTCACAAGGGGATCAGACAGTGATGGAGTATGAAAACCGATTTGCTGAGCTAGTGCGTTATGTGCCTTATATTGTTTCAAATGAATATTTGAAAGCTCAGAAGTTCGAGAAGGGCCTTCGACCAAAAATTCACTCTCATGTTTTCTTCTTCAAGTTGAGAACTTATTCTGAGGTGTTCGATCATGCTTGCATGGTCGATATTGAACAGAGAGGAAATTCAGGGTTTTCTAAATCAGTTTCAGGGTTTGGTATTGCCAGTTCATCTAAGAAGAAGAGGAAGCATGATGAGAAATGAAAGAAGAGTGGTGGAAGGCCAGGTCATCCTCCCAGGAAGACTTCATCTGGCGCTTCTGGTGCAGAGTCCGTGGTGTGCTATCAGTGCAGAAGGGTAGGGAACATCCAACCTGCATGTTCATACCCTCGTATACCTTGCCATGGGTGTAGAGTTTTGGGACATCTACAATGTTTCTACAGGACTGTACGCCCTTACCAGAGTGGGGCTGGATTTGTGCCTTCCAAAGGGGTATCAGTTCAGTCAGAGCTGACCAGGACGATGAGATCTCAGTTCGGTGGCCATGGTGGTAGGACTGGATCATCTTCATGAAAGAGCCAGATTAGGGAAGAGCCTCAGGCAAGCAGTTGTTCTTATGTAGGGACCAGACATCAGCATGTTGTGGATCATGTACTAGTGGGATCTAATTTAGGACCTTCAACTGTTCGAGGTACCATTATGATTTCATCTTCTATAGCTACAGTTTTATTTGATACTGGTGCTTCAGTTTCCTTTATATCTTCCCATCTTGTGAATCTGCTAAACCTACCAACCAAACTGTTATATTTTTCCATGGATTTGGTAACACCATTGGGGAAAAGGAGGGAGCAAGGTCTTAGGTGTCCATTGTGCGCACTCTCTATGTCAGGAGTCGAGATGAAGTGGGATTTCTTGGTCCTTGATATGGACCTGTTTGATGTGATCCTTGGCATGGACTAGCTTGTGCGCTTTCAAGAACATATTTAGTGCTATCAGCGACAGGTTAATTTTATGGAACTTGATGGGATCCTCCAGGTATTTTTTGGGGAATTGGACCCTCGGTCGGGTCACGTGAGACCTCCATTTCATGAGTTGGGGAATCTTTCTTATCAGTTATCATCGCTTGCACATGATGACGATAGTGGCTCTTCTCATGGTGGGTTACCTCATATAGTGGATGAGTTTTTAGAGGTATTTTCAAATGATTTTTCAGGCTTACCCCTAAAGCGGGACATGTAGTTCTTGATTTAGTTAGCTCTAGGAACATAGCCTATATCTCTTCCCTCATATCGCATGCCCCCCACTAAATTGAGGGAATTAAAGATACAACTGGATGATTTGGAATCCAAAGGATTCATTCTCCCAAGCGTCTCTTCTTGGGCCACCCTAGTTTTATTCACAAAGAAGGATGATAGAACCCTCCGTTTATGCATTTATTATTAGAAATTAAATAAGGTTAGCATCAAGAATAAATACCCTTTTCCCCGAATTGAAGATTTATTCAAACAGCTGAAGGGGCAAAGCGGTTCTCCAAAATCAACATGCATTTGGGATACCACCAGCTTAGGGTGAGAGAAGCAGACATTCCAAAGATAGCCTTCCGAAGTAGGTATGGTCACTTCGAGTACTTGGTCATGCCTTTCGGATTGACGAACATTCCGATAGTTTTCATGGAACTCATGAATAGGGTGTTCCACCAATATCTTGACTCATTTGTCGTGGTATTTTTGGATGAAATCCTGGTTTATTATGGATATGAGGAGGAGCATGAGCATCTTATTTTGGGCACTTTGTGGGACCACTGGCTGTATTCCAAACTCTTGAGGTGCACATTATGAATCAGGGAAGTGAAGTTTCTGGGGCATGTCGTCTCAGAACAAGGGGTTTCGGTGGATCCTGAGAAGATCGGTGCAGTTATGTCATAGGAACAGCCGAGGAATGTGTTTGAGATCAGAATTTTTCTTGGCATGGCATGTTATTACATTCACTTTGTTAGGGATTTCTCACGGCTTTCCTCCTCCATGACCGCACTCACCCGAAAAGGGGTGAAGTTTGAATGGAGACCTCAGTGCCAGGAATCCTTTGAGGAGTTGATGCGATGCTTGACCACCACACCTATTTTGATCTTACCAGAGTCTAGAAAGGGATATGTGGTTTATTGTGATGCTTCAGGTATGGGCCTTGGGAGTGTACTCATACAGGATAATCATGTGGTGGCTTATGGTTCTCGCCAGCTTTGGTCGCATGAGAAGAATTATCTGACTCACGACTTGGAGTTGGCAGCAGTGATGCACACCCTAAAGACTTGGCGTCACCACCTCTTTGGGGAGAAATTTTTGGTCTATTCTTACCATAAGAGCCTAGCCTACATTTTATCTGAGAAGGATCTTAATCTGAGGCAGCATCGCTGGATCGAGTACCTACAGGGATTTGACTTTGACATTTTCTATACCCCGGGCAAGGGTAATATAGTGGTCGACGCTTTGAGTAGGAAAGTACCAGTGCAAGCATTGAGGAAGTCCAGTGATGAGTGGACTTTTATGGGGCTCTTTACCCAGATGCACTTGGAGATTAGGGAGCAAAACATAGGTACTTTCTTGGCTATCATTCAATTGACTCCCACTCTTCTGGATTTGATTTAGCGAGAGAAGCCTAGTGATGAGCTATGATAGTGATCTATGCTTTTTATTCCTGGTGGGGAGACTCCTTCTGATTGGTATTTGTCTCCTGAGAGGATATTGTGCTTCAAGGGCCGTGTAGTGGTGTCGTTGTCTCTGCGGAAGGTGGTGATGCGGGATAACCACCAGTCATAGTGGTCCATCCATCCTGGTAATAACAATATGTATTAAGATGTTCGTTGCCAGTTCTAGTGGCTAGGCATGAGATGGGAAATAGACAACTTTGTATTGAGATGCTACACTTGTCAGCAGGTGAAAGCAGATCATCAAAGACCATCTGGCCTGCTTTAGCCATTACCCATTCCTACCTGGAAGTGGGATGAGGTCTCCATGGACTTCATTGTTGGATTGCCTTTTACACCTCAGGGGAGGAATTATATTTGGGGAGTGATTAATCGTTTAACCAAGTTATCTCACTTTATCCTGATCATAGATATAGCGAAGGTGGATGAGCTGGGCCATTTGTATGTTCAAGAAGTGGTCATATTTTATGGCGTTCCATCAGCAGTTGTTTCTGACAGGGACCCCTTCTTTACCTCTCAGTTTTGGGGAGGCCTCCAAAAGGCCTTGGGGTCGCAGATTAAGATGAGAACGACATACCATCCTAAGACGGATGGCCAGACGAAGTCGGTGAATTAGATTTCGGAGGACATTCTTCACACATGTGTGTTGGATTTTGGAGGTTCATGGGATAACCATTTGGAATTGTTTGAGTTTTATTATAATAATAGTTACCAATCATATATTAGAATGAAACCCTTTGTGGTGCTCTATGGGAAGCCTTGTTGGTCTCCTTTGTGTTGGGATGAGGTAGGCGAGACCTCACTTTTGGGACCGAGACTTGTTCAGGAGACATCTGAGAAGGTCAAGTTGATTAGACAACGGTTATTGACAGCTCAGAGTCTCTACAAATATTATGAAGATCAGAGGCATTGGGATCTTGAGTTTTTAGTGGGAGATAGAGTGTTATTGACGGTGGCCCCTCGCTTGGGTTACCGCCGCTTAGGAAATCAAGGGAAGCTGACATCGAGGTATGTTGGGACTTTTGAGATTATTGTGTGGATTGGAAAGATGGTATACATGTTATATTTACCATCTCATTTGATGTCGATTCATGACTTATTTCATATCTCCCAACTTAAAAAGTATAATACCAATCCATCACATGTGTTGAATTGGGAGGAGTTGGAGATAGAGCTTGACTTATCAGTTTTTGAGCGGCAACTGCAGATAGTGGATTCTTAGGAGAATGTGCTTCGTGGAAATTCCATTCATTTGGTTCATATTCTTTGGAATCATGGGAATTCTGAGCATGAGACTTGGGAACAGAAGTCTTGGGTTGAACAGGAGTACCCATTTCTATTCTCTAATCAGGCTTAGAATTGAATTTCCGTGGGTGGAAAGTTTTCATGGTGGGGAGAATTGTCACACCCGAACTTCGACTTGAGGTATGTTCTTAATTTTAATTTTTATCTCATAAGTTCAATTTCATTTATTTAATTTTTTGGTTGAAGTACGGGCCAAAATCGATGTGAGTTTTTCACTTTTGTGCTGATAAGCGAGCATTGGCTTGACATCGCTCGACGCGCGGGCAGGGCACGGGCAAAGCCATCTGGCTTCGCCAGTTTAACGTGTGGTCTTCCTAGTGCGCAAATGATTAACTAACCTAATAAAAATAAAATTTTATAATTATAATTATTATTTTCATTATTATTATTATTATTATTATTATTAACATTATTGTAATTAATATTTTAATTTGGGTAACATTAAAATCTTAATGTTTTTAACTTTTTATTAATATTGATATTATATTTTCATTATTATTTTAGATTAGTTTAAATATTATTTTTTTATTTTAGGTGAGTTTAATTATTTTTTTATGTTTTTCTTCAATTTTTTTATTATCTTTTGTATTTTATTTTTCTTGTTTTATTTTTATTTCCCTATTTTTTTTCTCTTCCTCCCGGCACTTCTCTCTTCCTCCTGGCTCACCGCGACTCTCCTCTCTCAAACCCTACACTGCCGCTTATCTTTTATTTCACCTCGACCCTCTCCGCCTCACGCCCAGCCAACCATAGCCACAACGCCCTCCTCCCTTCTACCTCCAGCGGCCGCGACGCCCTCCCTGCCGCCTTGCACTGAGCCGCACCCTCCTCCCACTTTCCAGCCAACGTCGTGCACCTCTCCTCCTCTTTCGGACAACCGTTCACCCCTCCTCCTGCTTCCCTAGCCGTGCTGCACACCTCCCCATCTTCCTCCTTCCTCGCACCAAGCCAGACACCTCCTCCCTTCTCCGGACAGCCACTCGACGCCACACCCTTCCCTTTGTCCAGTCGCACGTGCCTCCCCCAGGTTTGGATGACGCTATGACAGCCCCATTCCCTTGGCTGCACCTCTTCCCTGTGGCTCTCCCTTTGTTTTTACGGCACCACGCAAGCCCGGAGAGCCTCCTTCAACCTTCGGCCAACCTTTAAAAACCCTCCCTGTAGGTGAAAATCCCCTCTCTATTCATCCTTTTATTTTGGGTGATGTTTCGGTTAGGGTATAATTTGTGTTTGGATTATTTGTTATTCATTTGTGCGATACCTTGTTTTAAGGTTTCTTGTGGTCTACTTGAGGTGTGGTGGGCGGTAATTGCCTTTGCACATCAAGTCTACGAAATCTGCTACACGTCGTTAGGTGATTCCACATATAAATATTAATTGATGAATTAATTTGTTTATTTAATTAATTTATCATGATTATTCATTTGTTTTGTGTGCTTAAAATTTGGTTTTATTTGAGGTTTAATATGCACTTGAATTTTTTAGTAGCGTGTATATACCATGTGTGTGATTTTTGCTGAGAACTCATATCTAGTTAAGAGTTGGTGTATTTTGTTGTGAAAACCCACCTTGAAATGTTCATCAGTGTCTTGTGAATTGTGCCATTAGTGTGTTAGGAAGTGTAGATGATGTAGTTTATGTTTTGGCATGGTGTAAAAATGCATTTTGTCCTGAAAAAGGTTTTGAGTGAGCTTTTGACATAAAAAATTATGTGACACGTTTGGAAACTATTTAATAAATTTTCTTAGTGGTTTGCTTAATTATTAAAGTGTTTTTTAAACTATGTATCTAGTTTAATTTAATGTGTAAGCGGTGCATATTAAGTTTTAAAACTATTTTTATGTGTGTATGGTTTTAAAAGAGTATTTCGGTGTGGAAATGGTGTGTTTTTTTTGTGCAAGAACCCTGTTTGGCTCTTATGTAATAGTGTGACGTGTGATGTGAACTTAGAATATGAATGAGCACAAAGAGGGAATCCTGGGGTATTAGGTGGGGGAACTAGGAATAGTGAGCTAGTGTTCCGGAGATGGCTTGGCCTGGTTTCACTGGAAGGATTGACGGTTGCAACACTAACTAAATATATGATGACTGAGGGTCATGGTCTTCTAAGCCATGTTTTATGAGGGTAATGATTTCTAAGCCACGTTTTTTGAGGGTCATGGTTTCTAAGACACATTTCACCGAGACACAACGTTCTAGGGTCCCACTCATTACTAGTACCCACAGGGCCTCTCCTATCTTTTGGTGCTTTTGGTAACTTTGCACACACCGATGATACATGATATGTCACTTGAGTTACTACACAAACATGTGTCTGCTTTAAACTACTTTTCTTTAAAGTTGTTTCATGAAAACTGTTTTTATTAACATTATTAAGCACTTCTTACTTTCCTTTATTTATTATTGCAAATGTAATTTTCTTTTAATGCTTGTGAATGGAATCTTTTCTTGGTGGCATCCTGTTGGGTGATTTATCACACCCTACTTACACCTTTGGGTGTATGCAGAATTTTTTATGTCTCATACAGGTAAGGGTCTAGCATTTGGGAGTGGTGGTTTAGGTTTTTAGTAGAACTCTTGATGTGGCGTTGTGGTGGTGGCTTGAGGGTGGTGTCCTCCCACCGGGCGGCAATTTTTGGGTTGTTTTTTGGTCACCAAACGTTTTAGTGTTGTTTGGGTATTGGTTTTACATGTGACTCCAAAGCTGGTTTTGGTTAAAGTCATATTTGGCTGTGACTTTTTCATTTGGTTTGGCTTATTTTGATGGTTTCTTTATATTTGTTTACTCAGGTAAATTTTTCCCAAGGTTTATTTTAATACCTGGGCACATCTGCCAGCCCGTGGGGATCGGGAACGCCCTTCGGGCCTTACCGCGGGCCGGGTCAGGCATCAGTTCAGATGGAGAACAGATTTTGTTCGTGACACGCGACCGAAGAACAAGCTGCCTTGGACCTTCCACCTCACCAAGATGCCGCTACCTTGGACCTTCCAGCCCGAAGACGCCGCTTCCTTGGACCTTCCACCTCACCGATACCCTGTGTCAGCCTCATCCCTTTAACAATACACAAAAAGCGATTTAACAGTGCTAAAAAATCAATGTTGTCCTTAACGCCATTGGGGGGGGGATTTATCAGCAATTTCGTTAGAATTGATAAATGAGGGCCTTTATCAATGCTTCTATTAGCATTAATAAATGGGGGTCTTTATCATCACTATAAATAGAACTGATAAAGGTTTTACTACTCTAGTGTGTTGTTTAAATTACATCGCACTGCAGCAGTAACTTGAATACATATGAAAAATTCACAATTTAATTGAAATAAAAATTACATCATAAATACAAAAAAACCCACTATATTATAGACATTTAAAATAATTTTTTTACAATTACATTATAAAGTACTATAAAAAAATTCAAAAACATCAATATTTCATTATCTTCGGCACTTGAACCCATCTCAAAAAAGCTCGATCATGGTATCAATTTCCAAAAAAACCACCCTAACTTGAGAAAAATAATTGAACTATATAAGAAAAAAATTATTATGTTAGTAATACTATAAATAAATAAATTAAAAATAATATGAAACAATACATAAATAAAATGTTAATTTTATATAAAGGACACAATTAGAGTCATATTGATTGCATCGTGCATTTTATTGAGGTGGAGATAATTCCAACACATAAAAAATGACTTATGGATCATTTTACTAAAGTAGAAAAACAATATAAATGCGTTTTCTTGGTTTTGAGTATGTCACTTATCATTTTTACTAAAATGTCATTTGAAACTAAAAAAACACACTTTGAGTGATACAGGTCAAATCATGTGTAGTTTTGACATGATACTAATTCCTACAAATCAAAAATGACTTATGAATCATTTTACTACAGTATCAGTATAATCCAAGAATTTTTTCTCAGTTTTCAATCAGTGACACACATTTTGAACTAAAATGTCAATTTTGGACTGATAAAAGAAACTTTGAGTCATACCAGGAACACTGTGTATTAGATTAAGGCGAGACTAATTTCTACACATCAAAAATGAATTTTGGACCATTTTTATAAAGTATTAAAATAATAAAAATGTGTTTTCATATTTTTGAGTATGTCACTTTTATTTTTCACTAAAATATTAATTTTAAATAAAAGGACACACTTAGAGTCATACTGGTCACACCGTGTGTCAAATTGAGGTGGGGATAATTCCTACATGTCACAAATGACATATAAATCATTTTCATAAATTATCAAAATAATCCCAATGTATTTTCTTGGTATTGAGTATGTCCCTTATCTTTTTTAATAAAATTTCATTTGAAACTGAAAAAATACACTTTGAGTGATACCGGTCACATCATGTGTCAGTTTGAAGTGAAGATAATTATTACACATAAAAAATGACTTATAAATCGTTTTACCAAATTATCAAGACAATATGGGTGAATTTTCTTTATTTTAAGTGAGTGAAACATGTTTTGAACTAAAATTTCAATTTTAGACTGATAATAGATGATTTGAGACATACAAAGCACACCGTCTATCATATTGAGGTGTGGATTAATCCTATACATAAAAAATGACTTATGGATCATTTTAATAAAGTATCAAAACAATCCTAATGTATCTTCACAATTTTGAGTTTGTTACTTTTCTTTTTTACTTAAATGTCAATTTTAAATAAAAAGGCAAACTTGAAGTCATGCTAGTCACACCATGCATCAAATTGAGGTGCATCTGATTCTAATATGTCAAAAATGACTTTTTTCCCCCTAAAGTATCAAAACAATATGAATGCATTTTATTGGTTTTGAGTATGACACTTGTGTTTTTTACTAAATGCCATTTTAAACTGGATACACACACTTTGAGTAATATCGATCACATTGTGTGTCTGTTTGACATGAGAATGATTAATAAACATTAAAAATGTATCACAAATTATTCTAATAAATTATCAAGACAATTCAAGTGTATTTTCTTGGTTTTCAGTGAGTGACACATGTTTTGAACTAAAATATCAATTCACACTAATAAAAAATACTTTGAGTCATACCAGGAACACCATATATCATATTAAGGTGAGACTGATTACTACACATCAAAAATGACTTATGAATCATTTTACTAAACTATAATAAAATATGGATTCATTTTATTAGTTTTTATTATGTAACTTGTCCTTTTTATTAAAATTAATGTATGTTTTAAATAAAAAACACACTTGGAGTCATACTGGTCACACCATTCATCTAATTGTGGTGAGGATGATTCTTAAACATTAAAAATGACTTAATAAATTATCAAAAAAACCTGAATGCATTTTCTTGGTTTTGAGAATGTCACATGTTTTTTTACTAAAATATCACTTTAAATTGGAAACAAGCACTTTGAGTCATACTAGTCGCATCATGTGTCAGTTTAATGTGAGAAGAATTAATAAACATAAAAAATGAATTATTAAAATTTTTACTAAATTATAAAGATAATCTTATCAAATTTTCTTAGTTTTTAGTGAGTGAAACATGTTTTGAACTAAAATGTCAATTTTACACTGATAATGAACACTTTGAGTTTTACCGGGAACACTGTGTATCAAATTGTGGTGCAGATAGTTCCTAAACATAAAAAATGAATTATGGATCATTTTACTAAAGTATCTGAACAATCCAAATGCATTTTCTTAGTTTTGAGTATGTCACTTTTCTTTTTTACTAAAATGAAATTTTTAAATAAAAAGACACGGGAGTCATACTGGTCACACTATCCATTGGATTGATGTGAGGATAATTCCTACATGTCAAAAATGATTTATGGATCATTGTATTAAAGTATCAAGATAATATAAATTAATTTTCTCAGTTTTGAGTATGTCACTTTTGTTTTTTACTAAAATACCATTTTAAACTAAAAACACGCAATTTGAGTCATACTAGTCACATCGTGTGTCAGTTTGATTTGAGATTGATTCTTAAACATCGAAAAATAATTATGAATCATTTTTATAAATTATCAAGACAATTTGAGTGTGTTTTATCATTTTTAAGTGATTGACACATGTTATGAACTTTAATATCAGTTTTAAACTGATAATGGACACTTTGAGTCATACCGGGCACACCTTTTATCAGATTCAGACGAGGATGATTCCTATATGTGAAAAATGAAATATAGATAATTTTCCTAAATTATCAAAACAACCCAAATGTGCGTACTCACTTTTGAGTATGTAACTTTTATTTTTTACTAAAATGTCGATTTTAAATAAAAAGACACACTTGGAGTCATACTGGTCACACTGTGCATCGGATTTAGGTGAAACTAATTTCTACAAATCAAAATGAATTATGGATTATTTTACTAAAGTATAAAAACAATATTATTGCATTTGATTAGTTTTGATTATGTGATGTGTGTTTTGAACTAAAATGTAAATTATAAACTAAAAACATTTAGTCTGAGTTATACCGAGTACACTATGTATAATATTGAGGTGTGGATAATTGTGTATGTGATATGTGTTTTGATTTCAAATATCTGAAAAAATATAAAAAATAGATTTTTTTCCATTTTTATGGAAGATGAAACCCCATGCTGCTTTAAACACATTACGTTTCAGGTAGCATGGGGTTTCCTCTTCCATAAAAAAGGAACATGTTATTTATTTTCTAACTTGTTGCAGATAGTTGAAACAAAAATACGGCTTGAAAAAATATCTATGAAAATATAAATAGTAACTAGATAAAAATTATAAAGAAATTAACTTAAAAATAATAGATAAAATGATGACAAAATTGATTAAATAAGTAGTAGGAATTCACCTTTTCATGATGGTTGTATACATTCTTGACCCATTTCCTTATTGTAATTATATTAGTTACAACCTCAAAGTCTAATATCTCATAGGCACGAGTAGATTCGAACAAACCACCCCAACCTGAAAAAAATAATCCACCTATATAATAAAACATTTCTTATTTTAGTAATAATATAAAGAAATAAATTAAACCTAAATATAAAACAACACATTAATAAAATTTCAATTTTAAACTGAAACCATACAATTTGATTCATACCGAGTACACCGTGTATCATATTGAGGTATGGTTAATTCCACCATGTGTTTTTATCCTAAAATTAAATCAATATTATGGGTTATCTAACAATATTTTTGTTTCATAACCCAAAATGTTGAATGCATTTGAGAATAAATAGAAAATTACATTATCACGAGTGTATCATCCTTATTGAGTGAATGATCATAGTACACGAGTGAATCATCCTTGTTGACAAAGTAATTTATTTATGATCTCTATAAAAATTAACAAAATAATTATTAGATAAAAATAATGAAGAAATTAACTAAAAAAACTAGATAAAATGATGAGAAAATCAGCTAAATAAGTACTAGGAAGTCACATCTTCATGATATATGTGTACATTTTGACATCAGGTATGTTTCCCAGTCATTTATAAAAAAATATATTTCATATTGTGAATAAGAGGACATTCAAAATTCATGTTATTAATGGAAAAATATAAATACACAAATGATTAATAAGTATTTTAAATGAAATAGTAAATACCATTGAAAATACCTCTTTGGGGATACTAGTTTGTTGATTGTATATGATATATATCATAAATTTGAAAATATAATAACCACAATATTTTCCATTGGTTTGTTTCATACACTGTAGAAACATTAAAAAAATAAGTAGTTTGTTTTGATATTTTGATAGTGAAATCTTATTATATATAACTTCATACTTATCCACTTTTATAAGTTGGTTGGCTCCTTGTACGCATGGACTGCCCTCATGCCATGATTTTCATGATATTTAAACACCATCCTATCATAATATAATTATCACTAAAACATACCATAAAATATATCACTTGATGTCTAGTACTAAAACATTTTATGTAGTGTATTAAAAATTGAAAAATGTCACCACGTGTGGTCAGTTTGTTGGGTATCCATGTAGTGAATCCAGAAAAATAAATCTTTAGAGTATTCAAATTGACTTCAATGAGTACCCAATACTTCCTAAAAAACAAAAAGTAATAAGTAATTAAAGGAAATAAAATATATTTTATGTGATTAAATTGTATATTTTTACCCCTAAATCATTGGTAATATGAAGAATCTATCATCTATAAGTTTTCTTTAAAACTCTATGGCCATTTTTTCTACTATTACATCAATTTTAGCTGATTCCATTTTGGTTTGGTCTGTAGAAGTTATGTGAGGACTAATGAATTCATATTTTTATTTATAGGGATTTTCCCTTCAAATAATATTAAAATAGAAACCTAAAAAAATATGAATTGTATTTAGTCATAATTAACATAGTAGATGATCTATTAGAAAAACAAATCATGAAAGCTCACATCATATATACATTTAAAAATGATACTCCTAGACATTCATACTTGAGTATTTCATTTACATTCTCAAGAGAAATGAAGAATGAAATGGATAATCTGTATATTTGTTCTTTAAAGTAAACTATGTGATTACTACCACTTTGTAACCTTGTATCCACATGAACCTTCAATGTTAGTAAATTTGGATATTCAATGGGTGGGGTAAAGGTTCTTTGTAAATATATTTTCAATTGGTTATTTGATCCTTTAGATAATTTTTATTTGACCTTTCATTTCAACCCATTACCTTTGTCCATATTTAACAACATTCATCAGTTTAGACCTTTTTAATTAATTTTTAAAGTTTTAGCATGAAAAATAAATTAGAAATGAATACCTTCTTATCAACAAGTTTGTTTATGAAATCTGATGACCATTCTATGAATGTTACAATATCTTTCTTGACCATATGAATATTTGTGTTGTATAGTGGAATGGTTAACTTGGAACTTATCTCATGAGATATTCTAATACCCACTCTGACATGACATTTTTTATGTTTTCTATTATGTATAGTGTCTTCTTGGATATTGAACATGGTATCCCTATCAACAAGATGATGGGTGGGTATTGATAGATATAAACCACAGCCATTTACACACTATAGAATATTAGCATAGGAAAGGTATTGGTGTATTCCTAGTTCACATTTCATAGAAATAATTATTAGAATATTGATTACCACATCTTAGACAGCTCTTTGATGGGATTGGATCGCCTCAAAGTTGATGGGGGGGGGATCTTCATGTAGTTGTTTTTATTGAGTTGTTTATTCTATTTGATTCCCCCCATAACATTTTATTGAAACTCATACTTCCTATGAAATTTTTCTTCAATGGAAACTATTTTTTTCCTAGATATATTCCATTTTTTTATCTTTATCCACCTATTATTTTCTTTTATAAAACTATGTTCGGGGTGTCACCCCAAAACCCACACCTCTAACGTGACTATACTATTATGGACACTTCAAGCTCATTGATAGTTGGTGTTCTTCCAGTACATATGTTTATGATTCCTATGTCTATGTTTAATATAAAATATTAGAAAATAAGTCATTATTGTTATGTAATAGCGATTTAAAGAAAAAATTATTATTATGTCATACTTACACATGTTTCCAACACTTTTTATGTGTTTTCATCTATTAGTATCCCATATTTATTTACACATGTCTCCTAATATAGAAATGATGTGGGATGAAATCGGATTTGAATTTAGATTCATCAATCTTTATATAAACATAGGAACATAATTATGTTGTTTTTTCATGTCAAATTAAATTATTAAGATAGATTTAAAATATGTACAATTTTTTTTCAAGTAAAGTGCACCTAATCCTTCCTTTAAGATAGGGGTACATTGGTTTTTCTATATGTTTCTTATTTTTAGCAATCAGTTACTATTTCATAAATTAAAAATTCTTAATCAAAGTGATTAATACATGTATTTTTAAATAATGTATTACCATACACAATGTATATGAAAAGATATATCCTCACAACGGCCAATAAATGTATTCAATTATTCTTAGCTTATCAGATGTGCATACATATGTGGTGGGTAAAATTTTATTTTACCTTAAATATATTTAAGATGAAATTTCATTAGAATTATGTGAAAGACTCTGTAAGCCTTTCTAGTAAGAATTAATATAAATTTCTTGTGAGATTCATCTACTATAAATTCACTATACAAGGGATAATGAAGAGTAATTCAATGTTTAATTATTTTATTTTTTAGTAAAATAAATAAATGATATCATGATATTACCCTAATCTATTTTCAAATCAGTTTCTTAAGTGTGGACACAACATGGTTCCAAAAATATACATCAATCGGAATGCGCTGCCAAGTGATGATCCCAATGAAACTACTGAACATGACCTTGTTGGGGTTAATAGGATATCCAAGAGCAATCCATCTAAACTCAAATTTGATGCGTTTTCTTTTCAACTTAAATTTTTTTGCTAACACTGTTACTTTACGACACTCCTGTTTTTTCCGGGACATCGGTTCTTCACCATCTACCATTTTCTCAAGTTTGACATCATCAATATATTGTTCCTTTGGATTGATAGTATCAGAATGTGCAGCAGGTCATTGTTCCTCTTCACTAGGATAAGTAGTAGGCTAAGAAACCTATTTTTCCTCTAAATTGGGATCATCAACAAGTAAAGAAGTCATTATCTACATAAGTGGGTCAACATTTAATTTATATTATGTAAATACATCAATGAACAAATAATAACATGAGGTAATCCAATGTATATTATAAAAAATATAGCTAGATTATTGAAATCAATTTTTTTTTAAAGGTTGAAGGGATTTGAACCATCTATCAATTATCCAAATTCTTTAGTTATGGTATACTATAACATACAAGACCCCATCTACATTGATACTATTGAGAAATGATTATGATTTCCTAATGAATGGGTCATGCTCAGTTGAATTTTCATCTAAACCTTTAATGGTTTTGGTCAACAACAAAACTATTGAACAATTTTGATTTTTGGGATTTGGAACATAAAATACTTGTACTACTTATGATTCCATTAAAAATGGTTTTTCTTTGTACCCTTCCTAACTGAAATCCACTTTTATGAATTACAATTAATTTATTTTAACATCACTCCTGTTATCAACCCACTTTTATTGAAAAATAGGCACTTGGAATGTTGTATAATCCAAATCCCATATTTGTTTGATGATGCCAAAGCATGACATATTTTCATAAATTATAAATCTATCTTTGGTACCATATACATGAATTTATTCATCCATAAGTGTAACTCCACTATTTTTCATGGATCATGTTCATTTTTTTAGAATGTATAACCATTATTACATAATACCTTCACACTTGGTCATCTAGCTTACCATCAAAGTTTTTCTGAAATTGAATCTGGATTTTCATTTGACTCCTTAAAAATATATTCTCAAAACTATCATATAAAATATTTATTATATGTATTTGATATCTAGCTTTCAAACCTTGATGGATTTAAATACCTAATAATTTCTTTTCAGGTTTCAACATATGGGAAAACCTTGAAGTTGTTCTATAATATTGATTGTTACAACATCTATTCTAGAAATTCCCTCACCAATAAGTTGCCCAGTGTGATGAAATTTCATTTGACCAATGCTTTCCACACCGGATAGGTAGTCAATATAGAATTCAATGTCTTCCTCAATATATTTCTCATTAATACAACCCTATGAATGAATTTTATTTTTGACATACCCTTTCAAAATATTCATATACCATTCAATGTGGTATATTCATATATAATGTACAGGATCACATAGTCTAATCTCTCTCACCAAGTGAACCATCAAGTGAACCATCATATAAAAGAAAAATGGTGGGAATAATATTTCCAATTCACATAATATGGTGGAAATTTCCTTTTCCATAGTTGAAAATTTTATTAGGTCTATAACTTTGATGCATATATATTTGAAAAAGAAACACATCTTTGTTAATGTATGAAATACATTATTATGAAAAATGAAATGTAAAGCTACATGCATTAGATATTGTATAAAACCATGATATTCATGTAATTTCATACCCTTTAAATTTAAATCATTCATTGAAATTATATTCTTGATATTTTATTAATACCCCTATGTAACCTTTACATCATTCAAGAGGTTTCAAATTTGATATCTCTCCCGCCTAGAAAGAGTGTAAGTGGTTAGAGGAAGAAAAGTTTATTTTTCAACCTTCATTGGGTCCAACTCTTCTCGTATTCCCATGTCAATCATATAAAAACAAGCCTTAATTCCATTATTTTTTAAGTTTCATTTAGTAAAATTTCAATGAAACTATCACATACATTTTTTCAACATTAATAACATCAAGAGAATTACTAATGTACACATAATTCTAGTATGGTAATTAAAAAAACTGATCTCTTTTTTCATCCATTTTTGTTAGGTTTTTAAAAAAAGGTTTACCAAAATAAGTGTCCATGTCTTTTAATTTCTCAAATAGTTGATCACTTGTTAGTAAATACAGTGTTATACATCTTTATAAACTCTCATCAAATAATTTCATCTAATATCAGTACTTATGTAACTGGGGTATAAATATATGATGTCCTAGAAACATAGTCTTTAATGAATGTTTCAACCTAATTGACTATGTACCTTGTTTAGAAATGGGAAACCCTTGAGTTCCTTTAATGTTATATCCTGAAAATTTTCTATAAGTAGGAAAGTATTTTATCATCCTATACAAAATGGATCTCAATATGAAATCTTCATTTCTATAAGCATCATACAATGTATCACCTGAATCCCAAAATAATTTCAAAACTTCAATCAATGGATCCAAATAAACATCAATATCATTAAATGATTTTTTTGGTCTTGATATAAGAATAGATAACATAATGTATTTTCATTTCATGAATAACTATAGTGTCAATTCATAATTTATCAAAATAACTAGCAATGCATTTTCTGTGCTGCTTTGAAAACCAAAATGATTCAATCCATTTATAGATAGTGCAAGATGAAGATTTCTTAGCTCATTTCTAAATTTAGGACACTCATGATCAATTCAATTTGACTAAGGAGAGTCATATAGGTGACTAAGTTTCCCATATTTATTTCTTGTATATACATTCTACGTCAATTGTATTGTAGTCTCCTCACTTCCATATAGTATACTAAACCTTAGAATGATTGGAAAGTAACATACAACTTTCCTAGGACCCAACTCATCTTTTCGGTATTTATAATCAACACACTTTAGGAACTATTTAAGTTATTTTTAGTTCTTGAGAAATAGTATACAATTATTTGGACAGACAAGTATTATTTCATAGATCATACCCATTGAACGTTGTATTCGTTTAGTGTCATATGTTCATATAATATTATTATTATCTTCTAGGAGCATATCATTCAAGAGAGAAATTTGTTTAATAAAATTGGAATCACTCCATATGTTTCTAGCTTTTAAATTATACAACTTAAGTATGGCTGACAATGTTGTATATTTAGTGAAACTAACATACAATGTCATCTTTTCACAACTCTTTAACTTCTCAAACAATTTTGGAAAATCACAAAGTTCATCTTCAATTTCAATTTTCATTACCTCAATACAATCTTCATCACCATTCACACCTGTAATCACATCCTTGATGCAATCTTCTTTATTTTCCACACTTCTGATCATATCAGATGATCCATAAAATGTATTTTTATCATAGTCATTAGCTATATTCACTTTTTCCTCGTGTTTAATCCAAAATTTATAGATTTTATTTATTCCCTGATAGATAAATTTTTCTTCCAACTCCTCTAGACTAATTAGTATTTAATAATAATAATTTAAACACATAAAAAATATTTTAGAAGGGTCATATGCATGATATTTTTTAAATTTGATGAACTATTTCACTCAATATTCATACTATTTTGTCATATGATTAGAATACATCCATTGTTTATTCATATATATAACATCCCAACCCGATATACACTTAACTGATGCCCTAAGATGGTGGGTCACATGGCCTGAAGTGTTCCTCTCCATATGCTAGAGGCTACTGACTAGCATCAAGGGTCTAATATGGGACAATGGGGAGACTATACCCTCATATTAGAGTGACACTGCATATACAATAAATAAATAGAAAATAGAGAAAACATAACATTCCAAATGGAAGAATGGAAAAAATACCATAATGAAACATGTAATATTAAATAACCAAGAAACTATAATAATAATCAGAAACCAAAAGTCAAAGTCATATAAAATTATTTCAAAGAATTCTATTATACAAAAAGAGGAAATAGGGGATGTCCATATACAACATGATATAAAACACATACAAAAATACCAAGATATTTCTCCACTAGCATCACAAGAATATGTTTGGTCCTCTAATCTCATGCTCTAAGCTATAAGTAAATTAGATCAAGCATCTATAGCAGGGATCTTTCCCTTATCCATACTTGAAGACATGTTGTCTACTTGGGTACCAAAGGTGGCCCATGTAGAGTGTTAGATAGAATAATTAGGCCACTACCAACGGTGTTTATAAGTAATCAATACAGTGTACATAGAATAATGGTGTTTAGGTAAATTAATGACAAAAAAATATGAATAAATAATTAACAGTTGGCCCAGGTTCCATTTGGACATATGGAAGACTCTACCTGCTTCTTCATAGGCCAGAATATGTCTGATCTGAATACCACACACACACACACACATATATATAAGTAATAATATATAAATGTACATACATAGTTATATATTGTATTCACATATATTCACTAAGTATGTGAGGACATAAGTAGGCATATACATGGATACTAGGTGCTAGCTAGACCCAGGTCATAACTCAGGTGTCCATAACTAGTCTAATGAGATATAGGCTCAAGCAAGGGTATAAGCCTCAAATCTCATTATGAATGTGAAAATTCATGTTCATCACTTGATATATGTGGGGTGATACATCGTACCCAACACTCAAAGCAAGGGAACATGGAATGTAATACCCACCATCCATATATAAGTATAACAGTGTGAGATGTCATGCTTAACACCTGATGTAAGGGAGAGAAAAATGTTATGCTCAACAGGTCCCTTATCCATCATCCAACAACCAATCTCCATGCTATAATAATAATAATAATAATAATAATAATAATAATAACAACAACAACAATAATAATAATCATGATGTGTCACCTCTGATGCATTTACATCCATATAGAACAAATATCTAAAGGTGTACAATTTAAATAATTCAAGTTCATAATGATAAAACATGAGGCATGACCTTACCAACCATTTCTATTCATTTAATTCAACCCATTTAATTTATCAAGGAAAGGAAATTCAATTCCATGGAAAAGATAAACACTTAGAAGGTGATTTGGTCAACTAGATAATTACATAAAAGAGGGAAATTCCATTTACAAGTTAAGATAGACTCTTATAGGGTGTTTGGTCCATTAAATAATTACAAAATAGAGGGAAATTAATTTAGCACACCCAAAGGGGTGGAAATGGAAAAGATAAACAAACTTTAATAATTAAAAAGGGTACACATGAGTATAACAATATTATTGAATTTATTTAGAAAGGAATAACACATTAATGGGAAATAAGCAATAATGGTCGGCGTGTGGCAAAACGATGATACTATTAAAACATCACAAAATCTAAGGAAAAAATATAGACCACCTACCTTAGGGTTGTAGATGACTCCTAATCCAACATCATCTTCATGTTTGAAGTAGATCAGAAGAAAATGAAAAAAAGGAACAACACCCTAAAAATAGGGAAAATGAGCTCACACCAAAATATTTCAACTGATGAGAATAGAAACTATAAAAGGAAGAAAGAGGATTCAAGAGATTACCTCTATCTATCCCATGCTTCTGATGTTGATCTGTTTGGAGTATGGATGAGGTTTCACTCAATATTTATAGGTTATTCCATGGGAGAGCTCAATAGTATTGGGGAATAAGGTGTTGAACACTAGAAATAAAGGGAGGAATGAGGATTAGATGTTTTAAGTTCATTAATGGAAAAAACTATAAAATCATGCTCCAACACCTGGTCGCACAGTTTAGTTGCACGTTTGGCCAAACTGTGCACCAAAATCTACCTAAGGAGGGACCCAGTACGAGTTATGCACATGGTTTTTCAAGACATGCATAAATTGTGTGAAATACATAGTCACCAAAGTTTGAAATCTCACATAGGCATTCACCATGGTCTGCATGGTTTCAGGCCACCGTGCACCCCCTACACCCCTCTGAAATTCCCCACACGGTTAGGATAACTCATGTGGTCTGGATAGTATAATTTTTACTAACCATGTGTCCCAGTCTGTTTCTCCAAATTCTAGTTAACTAGGCTCCAAACAAGCCTAGAACACCCTCAATACCTCTATGACTCCATTAGGTAACATTATAAGGGCCAAAATAAAAAATTAAAGTAGAAAAAACAATGATCCGCACCTTTGTGAAAAGTCAGGTCATTACAACCTCCCCTCCTTAAAGAAACTCATCCTCAAGTCGGCCTTCTAGAGGTAACGAGGGATTATCTGAGAAAAGTTCCAGCAATAGAGCTCTTATACCAAATTCCCACTCCTAGGTCTTATCCTGTACTCATCCATGCTTCAATAGAACCCATAAAAAAGAAACTGACCGATATTAGAGTGTCTTCACACTCTTATCCACAATTCACATTGGATACTCCTTGAAAGAAGAATCCACATCTAATTCAACCTCATCTGGTTTTTAAACATGCGAGTCTAGATAATATCTACAAATATGAAATATGTGAAAGACACCATGCATATACCGATATCTATAAAAAAGTTCTATCTGGTTAGTTACAGGTCCAATTCACTTCAAAACATCAAAGGGTCCAACTCATTAATGAAAAATCTTAACCGACCTCCAAATTTGTCGATGGCACAACTTGGGTGAAACTCACAAGAAAACCCAATACCTAACCTCAAACTCAAGAGGTCATCAATGGAGATTGTCATAAAATAGTTGTTTGGAATGAGCTATCAACATGCACTTTTTCATTAACTGGACCTTCTCTGTAGTCTCCTAGACAAGAAATTTTCTAATCAAAGCTGCCTCCCTTGCCTCTAACCAACACATCGGTAATTAGCAATTCCTACCATATAAGTCTCCGTAAGCAGACATATAGATAGTCTCTTGAAAAATGTTGTTTTAAGTGAAATCATCTAGGGGTAAATGTTTCTCTCAAGAACCCCTGAAGTCAAGGACACATGCATAGAGAACATACTCTAACACCTAAATCGCACGTTTTATTTGTTCATCGGTTTGAGGGTGATTGGTCGTGCTCAGAAGCACCTATGTACCCTAGGCCTTCTATAACCCTAGATAAAACCGAGATGTGAAACAATTGTCCCTATCAGACCTGATATATCATAGAGATCCATGAATATGTATGACTTCCCTAATCTATAGCCTCCCTAGATCATTTGAAAAAGGTCTAGGTAAAAATTATGAGACCTTCTTCAAGCGATCAACAACTACCCAAATTGTGTTGTTTCCATGTGTGATTGGGGAAAACTAGTCACAAAGTCCATAGAGGCATCATCCTATTTCCATTTAGGAATGGAAAATAACTTTAAAGGTCCTATAAGTCACCAATGTTCTTCCTTAACATGTTTAAATGTGGAACACCATGTGATAAAACCATATATATCTCATTTTATAGTAGGCCACTAATACTGACAATGTAATTCTCAATACATCTTGGTGATACTGGTATGTACCAACCAAGATGAGGCATGAAATTCCTGCATCAACTCCTCTCTGATGTATTCTGGGATCCAAAAATTTCCATGAATCAATAAAGACTCATGATTATCCATGTTCTAACTAGAATATGAATCATCATTTGATATACTTTCCCTTAGGACTAATCCCTCAGTATCTAAGAGTTTCCTCATTCTCACCCATTCCAAAAGGGTAGATGCCACTGCTAAATCTGAGAGGATAGTTTACCCATGATCCTCTTGAACCTCAATGTGCATCTCTAAAAACAAGTCCATGAGATTTAATTCACTACTATCCTCCTGAACCTCCTGTGATTGAGTATTATGACTTAGAGAATCAGCTATAACATTTCCCTTTATAGGCATGTAGGCAAGCTCAAAATGAAAGGATTGCAGGTACTCAATCCATTTTCACTTCCTGAGATTCAGATCATGCTATGTGAAGATGCAATTGAGGATTTTATGATCATTGAATACCAAAAAATTACCCCCAAGTAAATAATATATCCAAAAATGTAAATCATTAACTACAACATCTATCTCAAGATCGTGCATCAGGTAATTCCATTTGTGAGGCCTCAACTGATGAGACTTGTACACTATGACCCACTAATACTGTATCAGAACAACTCCCAGCCAGATACCTGATGGATCATAGTAAACAATATTGCTTCAACCTGGATCTAGAATAATTTGGACCGACACTAAATTCAATCTACCCTTCAACTCTTGAAAGTATTCTTCTCAAGCTTCTGACCATAATAATTTCACACTCTTCTTAGTCAAACCAATAAGAGGCACTTCTAGGTTTGAGAAATCTAGGATGAAGCACTTATAATACCTTTTTATCCCCAAGAAACTTTTTATATGAAAGAAATTCTTGGTATGATCCTAAGAAACTATGAATCTCACCTTCTTTGGGTCTACAGATACTCCCGACTTCAAGATGATATGACCCAGGAAGTGGACTTTGTCAATCCAAAAGTGGCATTTGTTGAGTCTAGCATAAAGAGGGATCTCTATTGGTGTATTAAAAATGATCTAAATATGTTGGACATGGAAATGTTGATAATGTGAATACACTAAAATTTTATCCACAAAAACTACTATAGATGAATCCAAATATGGGTGGAAAACTAAATTCATCAAATCCATGAAAACAGTTGGCGCATTCATGCGACCGAACAATATTACCTGGTACTCATAAAGACTGTATATACTAAGGAAATATATATGAGGTATGTTTGAGGATATGAAACATACTTAATGATATCCCAACCAAAAATCAATCTTTGAAAATACCCTTTATCCTCATAGATTATCAAAGAGGTCTTTTATTTGAGGCAATGGATATCGACTCTTAACTGTGAGCTGGTTAAATTGATGGTAATCCATGCAAAGACTGAGGGTACCGTCTACCTTCTTGGAAAAAATGATTGGTGAACCCCTTGGAAAAGTGTTGGGGTATATAAAAAATTTAGCCTCTCGGACCTCTAATTGTTTCTTAAGCTTTAGAAGCTCTGTAAGAGTCATCCATTAAGGAGGAATTGAAATCGATGTCCCTCCTGATAGCAGGTCAATATTTAATTCTACCTCTCTCACTTGAGGTACCCCATAAATGTATTCAAGGAATAAATCCTCAAAATGATCCACTATAGGAGGGAAAATAGTGGTTTGTAACCCTTAATCACCTAAGAAGAGACTGGAAATCTAGGTTTACACTTTTATCTATCCCTAATACTCAATTCCATATCAAGAAGAATAGAAATTCCATTCTAACTTATGAATATTTCTACCACCCTTTGGTGATGTAAATGTCATCTCAAGTGAGTGCAATCAATGTGGGATCGATAGGGAACTAACCAGTCCATCCTGATTATTACATAAAACCCTATCATGTTGAGGATGAAAAGATTCCATATGAAGATATATCCACCTATTTTAAGGGGAAAATATTTACAATGACAAATTATCTCTAATTGTATACCCAAAGGGGTATCGAGTGTCATTACACTATAATAAAAATCTATCTTAAGGCCCAAACTCTAGATGATTTACTCAGATATAAAATAGTGTGATGCACCTATATCAAATAAAGCAAATAATAAAGTATGGACTACTAGAATAATACCTAAAACAGTAGAAGGTTAAGCACTCTGCTTGTCTAGAATAGGCTTCACTGCATGTAATTGGCCCATACCACAACCGTGAGTCCCAACCTGACTTCCTTGAGCAGGCCCGCTCTGCTGGTGCTACAATTCCTAAGACTTTACACCTCAGTCTCAACCACCACTTCAGCCTAAGTGGCTAGTGGTTTTACAACTACCTTCCTAAAAAGATACTATTAGTCCCACTATAGAATTTGGGATAAGTGTAGATCCCCTATCACTAGGAACTGATGGAAAAGTCTAAAAAAATCACTAGATATGACCCATACAGCTGTAGCCTCTACATTCTATTGGACATCTCATACACTGAGGTTTTTTGTGTCTCATATTCCCTCACTGGTGACATATGAGGAAACTATCAGTACAAGTCGTCTAAATACTTCTACCACTATGAGAAACCTTGAAATTCTTCTTCTTTACAATATAAGAAACACTTACAAGTCTGAGTGCTGATCCACCCTAGTTCCCACCATCGACTTCTCTCAAATTCTTCTTAGTAATGAGGTCCTAGTTGACTATCTTAGAAATAGTATTTATCCAAAAAACATTGATCTGCGATTGGATGGTGTATACTATCCCATCCTTGAATCTCCTAGAAGTCATAAGATCATCACTAGATAAAGTTGGTGAAAACAGATACAACACAATTAAATGAAAAGAATATTCCATGAAAGACATGGATCTCTACTTCAGGTTCATAAATTTCCTAGTCTGGTTAGCCCTTAGAGTATGTGGAAAGAAGTATTCATAAAAGATCATTTGGAAGTCCATCTAGATCATCTCTCTATGTCGATCTTCCCAGGTAATAAAATCCCACCATCTCTTAGAATAACTACATAGAATATAAGAAATTAGTTTGACCATATGCTCTGGAGGCATCTACAAATGCTAGAAAATAGAAAGTATATCCTCTAATCATGATTCTATAGCATGATTTACACCACCCCTCAAAAAAGTGGGAGGGTGTTTCTATTGAAAATCCTGAGTCAACTCTTCTATATTCGGGTGAGGTGAAGCAATACCTTTCATAGATTGTATCATATGTAAAAATCCCTCTCAAAATTGGGCATTGGTGCCCATATCAGTAATAACAGATGGTGCCATAGGTGGCACTACAGGAGGGATCACTAACAGATTAAGTCCCACCACCTTCGGTGCATGGACATCACCGCCTTCTTGGCATACGACTTAAGGATTTCGTAGTGGAATGATTATAAAATTATAAATGCATGACTTAGAAGAGAAATTAGAAGTTGAAATAATTATAGATATATAATAGGATAGGTACACAACCTTTATTTATAAAATGTCACACCTCTCTACCTGCTCCAAAATCCAGGTCTAGGTGAGGAGGAAAGACCACAACAGGCCATAAGAATCATAAGGGATAGCCCCATTTACCCACTACTAAGGCCGGGTTCGGATCTAGGTCTCATATTGAATGATAGGGGTTCTGGTATATGAAGTGTCAATTGAAAGGTATAGAGTAAAACACCCTTTACTTTACAATTGGAATCACATTTATCGATAACCATTTAACTTTTAAAGATTTAATTTCATCAAAATTCATAATCTTGTATATATAATACACATATCAAAGTCCAAAACCAATAGTTCTATATCTCACAACATGTTATTGTTGGATAATTAAGGTTTCATCTCCAATCTATGTGGGAAAAAACATTTATATTGATTTAGGAACATTAATTAATCCAATTATACCTTCACTACATGAAGAGTTAGCACATTTAAATATATAATAATGAGGCACTAACTATATACATTAGGAAAATTCACACATACAATAGATATGGCATGGAAAAATGCATGACATATTAGTCTTAATGTGCCAATATGATGCATGAAATGACATTCCCTCATTTCATTAATCCCAGGACAAGGAAATATAATTGCAATAACACCAATAATAATAATATCATAATACATGTGTGTCATCCAAAAGTAAAATCATATCAAATTTAGGAAGCATAATCCAATAATATCAATAAACCATCCTAGGTAATTTGGGGTTTCCCCTGTACATGGGTTGGCTACTCCTAGGAACATGCTCATTACTAGATCCCATTACCTCCTAGCCTCCTATTTAATACCAAAACAGTAAGTGAAAAGGAAAAAGAACTTTGATACCACTTTGTAACATCCTGACCTAGGATCCACTTAACTGGTGCCCTGAGCTGGTGGGTCACATGGCCTTAAGCACACCTCTCCGCATGCCAGAGGCTACTGACTAACAGTGAGAGTTTAAGGTGAGATAGTGGGGAGACTATAAACCCATATCAGAGTGGCACAACGAGTAAGATAAATAAAAATAAAATAGTGGAAGAATAAAATACCAAATGGCACAATTGAAATAATACAATAATGAATTGTAGAAGCATAAATAACTAAGAAACTATAATAATAATCAAAAGTCCAAATTCTGAGTCATATAAAATAATTTAATGGAATATTGGTATAAAAAAGGGAAAATAGGGGATATATATATACAAAATGATTTACAAAAATACAAAAAGTCTAAAATAATACTCCACTAGAATCACAAGCATATGTTCGGTCCTCTGATCCCATGATCCAATCTATAAGAAAATCAGATCAAGAATCTATAGCAGGGTGCTTACGCTTATCCATACCAATAAACAAGAAGTATACTCAGGTATCGAAGGAGGCCTGAGTAGGGAGTGAGATAAACTCAGTAGGTCACCACCAATGATTTCTAGAAGTAATTTAGTTAATATAAATAATATAGTAATGTGCAGGTAAATAAATAATAAACAAAGTTGAATAAAAAAATACCAGTCATATCGGGTTCCATTAGGACACTTGGAAGACTCTACCTACTTCGTCATAGTCTAGAATATGTCTAATATGAATACCATATATATATAAGTAATAATATATATAGTTATATATTATATACATGTATATGAACTAATTATGTGAGGATATAAGTAGGAATATACATGGATACTAGGTGCTAGCTAGACCTAGGGCGTAACTCAGGCATCTAAAACTAGTCTAATGAGATATAGAATCAAGAAAGTTAACAATACTTAAATATCATGCTGAATATAAGATGTCATGATCATCACTCAAGATACGTGGGATGTTACATCATTCCCAACACTCAAATCATGGGAATGTGACATATCATGCCTACCATCCAGATAAAAGTATAATAGTGTGAGATGCCATGCTCCCCACCCAATGTAAGGGAGAGTGAAACATCATGCTCAACAAGTCCCTTATCTATCATTCAACAACCAATATCCATGGTATAATAATAATAATAATAATAATAATAATAATAATCATTATGTATCACCTATAATGCATTTACATCCATATAACACAAATATCCAAAGGTTCACAATTTACATAATTAAAGTTCATATTGATAAAACATGTGGTGTGTCCTTACCACCCATTTTCATTCATTTAATTCAATACATTTAATTTATCAATTCAAGGAAATTCAATTCCATGACAATACAAGCACTTAGAAAGTGCTTTGGTCAACTAGAAAATTATATAAAAGAGTGAAATTCCATTTACAAGTCAATTCGAACAATTAGAGGGCATTTGGTCCATTAAACAATTACAAAAGAGAGGGAAATTAATTTATCACACCTAAAGGGGTGGAAATGAACAATATCAACAAACTTTAATAACTTATCAAGGGTATATGGGAGTATAACAATATGCTTGAATTTATTTATAAAGGAAGAACACATTTATGGGAAACATGTGACAATTGATAGCGCATGACACAATGAAGAAGATATGAAACCATCAATAAATTTAGGGAAAGAATCTAGACCACCTACCTTAGGTCCATAGATGACTCCTCATCCAATATTTTCTTTAGGTTTGAAGTAGATCGGAAGAAAACAGAAGAAAAGTCCAACACCCTGAAAATATAGAAAATGAGATCACGCAAAAATAAAACAAAATATAGAAATAAAAACTATTAAAGGAATAAATAATATTCAAGAGATAAACTCTAGATATCCAACACTTTATATGGCGATCCATTTGGATTCTAGATGAGATAGAACTCAAGATCCCTAGGTTATGCCATGAGAGAGCTCAATGGAAGAGGGAAAGAAGATGTTGCATGCTGGAAATAAAGGGAAGAAGGAGAATTTGAATATTTAAGTTCATTAAGGAAAAAAACATAAAATCCCCCTCTAATATTGGGTCGAACGATTTGTCCACCTGGTTGGCCAAATCATGCACCAACTATGAATCAGGCTCTACCTAAGGAGGGACCACATATGGGCTAGGTGCACAGTTTTTCTAACCATGCACAAGCCATGAAAAATCCACTGTCACCAAAGTATAAAATATCAAAAAGGTTTGCACCTCATCCCACATGATTACAGAAGACCTTGAGTCCCCCTGCTCTCCTCTAAAACACCCTTCAATAGTAGGGGAAACTATGTGGTCTGAGCTGCAAGGTTTCTACTAACTATGAAACTATAATACCCCGAGACTTTATAATATATATTATTTTTAATTTCTTTCATATCTTCTTTTGTACACTACAGCAATATTATCTTGTGAAATACGCAACACCGTATTAGCTTGCAGTATACGCAACACTAATCTTGGATCGTGTTACACACAATTTCAACTTTGTTTGATAGTAGTTATTCTACGTAACATTGAGTGTATATATATATATATTCAATGTATAAATGAAATATTGGTGGATTTTGTTATATGCAACAACAAAGGAGTATTGCACTACACAAAACCCTGACTTGGCCTGCATTACACGCAATCACGACCTTCCACGATAGCGTGTGTTGTACGCAATACCGGTTTTCACTAAACAAAGATATATGGTTATAATATTATTATAAACTATCCGTTATGAATAGTATTAACTAAATTTTTAATTTTATAAAATTATTATTCATCTTAAAAATTTTCTAGAACATGGTATGAGAACAAAATAAAATTTTCGGGTAAAATAAGTATTTTTCAAAACATGCAGTTTTGCCACCTTTTGATGGCGCACCGACATTAAATTTAGTTTTTGACATGTTTATAAGTTTAATTTGACAAAATAAAATTCTACTTTTGAATCAGGATATAATGATTTACTTTGGATAAATTTTTGATATTTTTCTGATAAGTTTCTTATTTTGATGAATAGTAAAAATACGCTAAATTTTAATTAAAAACAACTTTTCTCATCGAGATAATTTATATGGTTAAATTATAATATTGAATGTTTTTAAAGTATAAATAGAATATATTTTTACCATTTAATATAATTTAAGTCATTAGCATTAATTTTACACTGAATTCATAAGTAAAAACATTTCAATCTTTTGCAACGTTTTAATTTTTAAAACCCATTTTCTCAACAGCGGGATTAATTTTAAATTAAATACTACTACTTTTGTGTTTTGAATTTGTGAAAATGGGTTCCATATTTGGAATCATTAGGTCCAAATTATGTTAATAAGGTACTTTTTATTTTTAGGCATTATGAATAGTAACCACGGTAAATTTTATTTACCATAGTTAAAGGTAAATTGAGTAATTAAGGGTAAAAATAACATTATAAAATTACCCTAACACTTGTATTAATATAATTGGATGATTATATTTTTCCCTAAATCATACTTGGGTTGAAATGGAATCTAATGGAACCCACTTGTATTTGATTAAGACCTTTTATTTATTTTATTTAAAGGAAAGTGAAATATGTCTCACTCAAACTTTAATAATTAGATTATTTTTAATATAGGGTTATAAAGAATATTAATTCGATTATAAATACTCCTTTGAAATATAAAAGGATTTTCTTTATCATGGTAATTTATTTGTAATTTTTAAGAAATATTTTATTACCTTAATAGCTTATACATTAATGATGTAGAAATTATTTATTTAGTGAAAAATGAATAATATTGTTTTTATTAAAATAACAATACCTATCAAAAGGACTAGAAACTAGAACAAACATTATTGGTAGAGTATATCTATACCCTAATCATCCAAGGGTCGATTTGTGGACCATTTGGAGCCTTATTAAATCGATTAGGACATTTATATTATTTTATTTTAAATGATGTCAAAGATTTCACCTTCATAATTTAATAAATATAACAATTTAAATGTTGTCATTTCAAGATGATAAATTCGAGTAAAAATATTATTATGAAAGGTATTATATTTATCTTAATTATAGGATTTTATTTTTAATTTTTATGCAAATAATAAGTATATTAAATGATTATAAAAAATGATGTAGTAATTGTTTTATTAAGAGAAATATCAAAAAAATGTTTTTATAAATATTAAAATATATATTATATGAAAAAATTAATGTTCTCCACAAATTTTATAGATGAATATGACATGTTAGGAATATATTAAACATTTTTTTTGAATATATCCTCTGTGTGGATTTCATTTAAATTCAAATGAATCAACAATGTCAAAATTAACACTATTGTTATTTTATAAAAATAAAAAAATATAAAATTGTTCAAAAATCAGAAAAATATTTGAAAATTATAAATTAAAATTTATATGGTCTAAAATTTTATAAATTATCCAATTATGGACAATTCAAAACGCATAAGTAATTAATTATAACAATTTAAAATTTAGAATCTTATTACCACAAATAAAATTAAATAGATTTAATAAGGATAAATCAAGTTGATAGGGTTTAAAATATTTTTCCAACATGTCTAAATTTTATTTGTTGATGATATTACAACCCTATCTCATATAATATTCAAATATGAGTACTTTTTGGTTGTTTTTAAGTGGTTTTTTATTTATTATAAATTAATATGTTTGAGGATTCCAAAGGTGCCCCTCTCCTCCCTTATAAAAGGGCACCACCTCCCTCTCCTCTTCACAACACTTTGAGATTTAAAGCTCAGCCAAAACCTCCCCATTTCTCTTCTACACTTCTCTAGAAACATTCTGGAGGTTCTATTCTTCCAAAAAGACCAACTCTAGTATCTTAAGAGGAAGCTTAAGAGAGGTGCATCGAAGAAGAGGTAATCTCTTCTACCGATTCTTTCAAGTTTCTTTCTTCTTCGACTTCTTCTTATTCTTTTGTTGTATTATTATAAAGTAATAACATTAGTATAAATAATATAATTATATGTTATTATAAATATTAAACAACCCCATCCCACCTTCTATCCATCCTACGGAAAACGAAATCACCGCACGTGCGTACGTACAGAATACCGTCTCCACGCCATGGTGTAGTCTGTTTTTCCACCACCACCTTACTTGGATGGGTATAATGGTGTAAAGAATAACTATATATGGTTAATATAAAATCATACTGATTCTGAGATATTATATCATCCACTCCAATTCCATTCAATAATTATGGGAACGATATCATCGCTCGTGCGTACGTACGGATTACCGTCTCCACGAACGCGATGAGATTCATTTTCCATGATTAATAATTAAAGTATTATTATAAAGTATATATAATAAATAATCATGAAATATATTAAATTATAATGATACTGGATTTATGTACATATATGTTTCATTTACTTAATTCCATTCAATTCAATAAGGAAAAGAAAACAGTGTTCATGCGTACGTACGACCTACCGTCTCCATGAACACTGTATTTCATTCCATTTATCGATCTATCATATATTCTGAATATATATTATATATAAATCATGTTTTACATTCTATAATTAAGTAAATCATGATATAAGTAATTATATCAAGAACAACATGTCGAAACACGTACGATAAATGAAACGAATTTACCCAAAACGCTGCTTTAACATCGAATTTACAAAAGAACGGGTAATATAAAGTCACAAGTTAACCATATATGATATCATAAAAATGAATATGATTCTGTAATAAGTCAATGACATTATTTAAATCATTTTAAATGAGGTTTGGATACATATTAAGAATATTGGACATAAGGTAAGGGACAACTTTTTCAATCTCTTTTTTATCTGAGATTGTTTATTCGTAAGTATTTACTGGGGTAATATTTATCATCCATGTCCCTATTTTATAAATATGGTTTCATTTATTTTTAAAGTCCTTTTTACCCATTTTGACTTTTACTACATGGTATATAAGGATTCTTTCTTTTGTTTACCATACGAGGTAATTCTTGACTTTTTCGGCAAAAGTACAAGAAGAATGTTTTTTTAACTTATACAGCATGAACGCATTTTACGGTTTCATAAAGCCTTATTTTCATGAAGATTACTCTACAATATTTCATGATTATTTTCAACAAAATAATTTTATTTTAAAATTTCTTGGCATTTTGTGAAAAGAAAATGATTTTGAATAAGAAAGGATATTTTCGTCAAGAATTCATTTCAAGTGTTTTGTCAAAACTATTTTACATCTAAGATGACATTATTTAGTATGATTATGTTTCATGTACAATGTCTCTATGATTTACATGGTTTCACTTTTCTTATGATGAAATGATATCCATTTGTTTTATATGGATTATGTTATGATGGGATGATGTTTATGAAACTTATTTTATTCTTTGGGTTATGATGAATGATTTATGTTTATGTTGTGGCACACATAAGAATGATTTAATTATGAGATGTGTGGGACCTATATCTCCCTCCAATGCATTGGGTAAAGATTTATATCTCATGAGATAGACATAGCTAGAATGGTAAGTTAATCCGGTTCAGTGATACGAGACTGGAACGAGGAGTGAACTCGATTCAGAAAGGGACTAAGTCCACTAAGATGGTCTTGGCAGCAATGCCTTGGCTACTATGGAAATAATATCATGTGCTTAATGGTTTTCCACAATTACATGTTTTATTCCCATGCTATTTTATCATGATTGATGTTCCATTATGATCAATGCCTTATGTACTGCCATGTTTTATGTCATTTCTCAAGATTTTGATGTTCAAACATTATGTTCATGTTTTTAAGTTCAAATATATATGGTTTGTTTTATTTTATCCATGCTTACCCTTACTGAGAATTTGAGATCACCCTTTATATGTTTTCTTTTCCCCAGGATATAAAGAAAGGTCTTAGGTAAGAAAACAAAAGGGGAAGATCTTTATGGGAGATGTTGAAGATCTTTCACCATGAATAGAAGATTATGTTCCGAGTTTCCAAAGACACTAAACTATTACGGTCCTTGTGTGTTGGTTTTTGTTATGTATTAAGTATTCCATAAAAGTAATGTAATGTCCATGTACGTCAAGTTTGGGTCTCTACAGTTGGTATCAAAGGAAAGGTTTAGTTAACCTTTGGAAACTAGGATGTGAAAACTTTAGTGAGATCCCTAGATATATTTCTAAGGTATGTCTAGGGATGTCCTTAAGGTTACGTATTAGTATAGGTTATAGCTCTAGAATTACAGTAAAAATATTAGAATTTTACCTAAGATGTTAGATATTGAAGGTACTCCCCCTTGATTATGATTTTTTCTCTCTCACACTATTCTTTTTAGGTTTTAGAAAATGGCTGGAAACAGGAAGATTCACGATAATAGAGGATATGATGGACAATGGAATGATATTATTCATGAGAAACCAAATGAAATTAGATCTGGAAGTCCACAAATCATTATTATTCCTAGTTATAAATCTCATAATATGATCAATAATCTCTACTTTGGTAAGTTTCCCGACTCAGCTAATAAGAGAAAGATGGAGTTTCATGATGATCATAGAGGAAAGAAAGTTCAATTTCCCTCATGTAAATCATGTGGGAAGAGGCATCAAGTATAATGATTCAAAGGAACTGAAAGATGCTTTGGGTGTGGAAAAGAAGGACACAAAGCCAGTAAATGCAAAGGAAATGGTTCAGTTAACTCCATGGACAAGGATAATGGTATTGCTAAGACATCAACAACGGTTAAATGTTTTAAATGTGGAATATATGGGCATTATGCAAACAAATGCCCTATGGGAAAGTCTTATGAAGAGAATCAACATGGTCGTATGGGTAGTATTTATGTTTATGATGATGAAGAGACTACAAACGATATATGAGATGAAAGAACTGTTGAGGAATAAAATGAGGAAGCTCGGTCAATGTTTTAGGAAGGTAGTGGAATGATTGTATGTTTATCAAGAGTTATGTTGTATAGGTAATTTAATGGTACTATGGAATAAAGAAAAATAAAAGGATTGTTACACTATTGTTTTTCTTAAAGTATTTGAAAGTATATGTTGAATGGTACCGGTAACCATGAATGGTTTTTCAGATAATTTTGGAAAAAAAGATGATATGCGCATAATGAAGGGAAAAAGAGAAAATAATATGTTTGATAGTATTCATGAACTCATGACTGATATAAGGAAAAATTTATATCATGGATTGAGTATATAGAATTTTTGGATTTTGGTATGTGGAAATAGTTAACTTTTGACAGCATTCATGTTTTCACTAAGGTTCAATGTGTATTCATTTTTCAAGAGAATACATGATTAAGGTATTCACATGTTTGTAATGTGACAAACAAGATATATCGTATGATAAATGATGGTATTCACATGCTTGGTTGTTGACATTTCTAGTAATTTTTTTCTTTATACTATGAGTTTGGACAGAAGTATTTTAGATAAGCCTAAAGATTGGAATGGTTTATGTTGAACATAAGTTATTATTGTTTAAGGCTAGAACTTTTTTCGATATTATTGATGGAATGTTATAATAGTATAGTTTAAGAAAAGGGACAACTTGCAGAATGGGTGACAACCTGTCGCATCGGACAAGGCTATGGGAATCGAACCCACAACCGAAGTGCGACATGCCTTTATCGCCTACCACTGGCCTACAAGAAGTCCCTAGTTAGTAGAAACTAGTTTTATTTTATTAAGCGGTATGATAGATGAAGTATAAGTCTATTTTTGGAATCATATAGGATTAACCTCACTATAGATTGACTTCTGTATATTTGATAACTTTTTCTAACCTTTTTTTTGGGACAGATGGAATGACCCATCATTCTATCACATGATTTGCTAACACATCACAGAAGACAAATTCAACTTCATTTTCTTAAGAGATGAAGTGGAAATTGTTCAAAGCACGAACAACAGTGAGATTGTACCAAAATCAAGTAAGTATTTCTTTTAATTCAAAAATTCTTCAACATTAGGGAAATGATCTTGAAAACCAAAAATGATGTCTTATTTCCCTCATATCTGATGAATCAGATGGTACCTTAGATCATCACAAATTTATGGCTTTGTGATTTTTGGATTTTTCATAGCCATGTTCTCTACCACTCTCCATCAGAACTTGATGGTTAGATTTCTCTTCCATATCCATATTTTCACCTATGTTCTCCTATGTGGAAACCCAGTGATTAGTTAATTTGGGTAACCATTACATTTCATACTTTAGTTTTTAAAGATAAATTTTTGTATTCCTTTTTACGATGTAGGTTTCTATAAAAGAAACTCTCATGTAATAATCCATTTATAACCCCGACGAATTTCAAGGGAAAAATTCATTTTAAGGGGGGTAGAATGTAATACCCCGATATTTTATAAGATATATTATTTTTAATTTATTTCATATCTTCCGTTGTACGTTACACCAATATTATCTTTCACTATACACAACACCGTATTATCTTGCAGTATACGCAACACTAATCTTGGATCGTGTTACACACAATTTCAAGTTTGTTTGATAGTATTTATTCGATGTAACATTGAGTGTATATATATATATTCAATGTATAAATGAAATATGACTGGATTTTGTTATATGCAAAAAAAAAGGAGTATTGCACTACATGCAACCCTGACTTGGCTTGCATTACACGCAATCACAACCTTCCTCGATAGCGTGTGTTTTACGCAATACCGGGTTTCACTAAACAATGATATATGATTATAATATTATTAAAAACTAGCCGTTATGAATAGTATTAACTACATTTTAAATTTTATAACATTATTATTCATCTTAAACATTTTCTAAAACATGGTATGCGAACAAAATAAAATTTTCGGGTAAAATAAGTATTTTTCAAAAAATACAGTTTTGCCACCTTTTGATGGAGCACCAACATTAAATTTAATTTTTGACATATTTATAAGTTAAATTTGACAAAATAAAATTCTTATTTTTAATCAAGATATAAAAATTTACTTTGGATAAATTTTTGATATTTTTCTAATAAGTTTCTTATTTTGATAAATAGTAAAAATACGCTAAATTTTAATTAGAAACAACTTTTTTCATCGAGACAATTTATATGGTTAAATTATAATATTTAATGGTTTTAAAGTATAAATAGAATATATTTTTACCATTTAATATAATTTAATTCATTAGCATTAATTTTACACCGAATTCATAATTAAAAACATTTCAATCTTTTGCAACGTTTTAATTTTTAAAACCCGTTTTCTCAACAGCGGGATTAATTTTAAATTAAATACTGCAAATTTTGTGTTTTGAATTTGGAAAAATGGATTCCATATTTGGAATTATTAGGTCCAAATTATATTAATAAGATACTTTTTGTTTTTAGGCATTATGAATAGTAACTACGGTAAATTTTATTTACCATAGTTAAAGGTAAATCGGGTAATTAAGGGTAAATATAATATTATAAAATTACCCTAAAACTTGTATTAATATAATTGGATGATTATATTTTGCCCTGAATAATACTTGGGTCGAAATGGAATCTAATGGAACCCACTTGTATTTGATTAAGACCTTTTATTTATTTTATTTAAAGGAAAGTGAAATTTATCTCACTCAAACTTTAATAATTAGATTATTTTTAATATAAGGTTATACGGAATATAAATTCAATTATAAATACTCATTTGAAATATAAAATGATTTTATTTATCATGGTAATTTATTTGTAATTTTTAAGAAATATTTAATTATTTTAATAGCTTATACATTAATGATGTAGAAATTATTTTTTAGTGAAAAATCAATAATATAGTTTTTATTAAAATAACAATACCTATAAAAAGGACCAGAAACTTGAAAAAACATTATTGGTATAGTATATATATACCCTAATAATACAAGGTCCATTTTTGGACCATTTTAAGCCTTATAAAACCGATTTGGACATTTATATTATTTTATTTTAAATGATGTCAAAGATGTCACCTTCATAATTTAATAAATATAACAATTTAAATGTTGTGATTTTAAGATGATAAATTCGAGTAAAAATATTATTATGAAAGGTATTATATTTATCTTCATTATAGGATTTTATTTTTAATTTTTATGCAAATAATAAGTATATTAAATGATTATACAAAAATGATGTAGTAATTGTTTTATTAAGAGAAATATCAAAAAAATGGTTTTATAAATATTAAAATAAATATTATATGAACTAATTAATGTTCTCCAAAAATTTTATAGATTCATATGACATGTTAGGAATCTATTAAACATTTGTGTTTGAATATATCCTCTTTTTGGATTTTATTTAAATTCAAATGAATGAATAGTGTCAAAATTAACTCTATTGTTATTTTATAAAAATAACATAATATAAAATTGTTTAAAAATCACAAAAATATTTAAAAACTATAAATTAAAATTCATATGCTCTAAAATTTTATACATTATCCAATTATGGAATATTTACAACACATAAGTAATTAATTATAACAATTTAAAATTTAGAATCTTATTACCACAAATAAAATTAAATAGATTAAATAAGGATAAATCAAGTTGATATGGTTTAAAATATTTTTCCAACTTGTATAAATTTTATTTGTTGATGAAATTACAATACTATCTCATATAATCTTCGAATATGAGTCATTTTTGGTGGTTTGTAAGGGGAGTTTGATTTATTATAAATTAATATTTTTGAAGATTCCAAAGGTTCCCCTCTCCTCCCTTATAAAAGGGCACCTCCTCCCTCTCCTCTTCACAATAATTTGAGATTTCAAGCTCGGAAAAACCCTGCCCATTTCTCTTCTCCACTTCCCTAGAAAAATTCTGGAGGTTTTGTTCTTCTCAAAAGACCAACTCTAGTCCCTTAAGAGGAATCTTAAAAGAGGTGCGTCGAAGAAGAGGTAATCTCTTCTACCGATTCTTCCAAGTTTCTTTCTTCTTAAACTTCTTCTTATTCTTTAGTTGTATCATTATAAAGTAATAACATAAATATCACTAATATAATGATATTTTATTATAAATATTAAACAACCCCGTCTTACCTTCTATCCATCCTACGGAAAATGAAATCACCGCGCATGCGTACGTACGGAATACCGTCTCCACGCCATGGTGTAATCTGTTTTCCACCACCACCTTACTTGGATGGGTATAATGGTGTAAAGAGTAACTATATATGGTTAATATAACATCATACTGATTCAATGATATTATATCATCCACTCCAATTCCATTCAATTATTATGGGAATGATATCATCGCTCATGCGTACGTACGGACTACCGTCTCCACGAACGCGATGAGATTCATTTTCCATGATTAATCATTAAAGTATGATTATAAAGTATATATAATAAATAATCATGAAATATATTAAATTATAATGATACTATATTTATATGCATATATGTTTCATTTACTTAATTCCATTCAATTCAATAATTAAATGAAAAGAGCGTTCATGCGTACGTACGACCTAAGGTCTCCATGAACGGTTTATTTCATTCCATTTATCAATCTATAATATATGTTGAATATATATTATATATAAATGGTGTTTTATATTCTGTAATTAAGTAAATCAGGATATAAGTAATAATATTAAGAACAACATGTCGAAACACGTACGATAAATGAAACGAATTTACCCAAAACACTGCTTTAACATCGAATTTACAAAAAAACGGGTAATATAAAGTCACAAGTGAACCATATATGATATCATAACAATGAATATGATTCTTTAATAAGTAAATGACATTATTTAAATCATTATACAGGAGGTTCGGATACATACGAATCATATCAGACATAAGGTAAGGGATAAATTTTCCAATCTCATTTTTATCCGAGATTGTTTATTCATAAGTATTTACTGGGGTTATATTTATCATCCATGTACCTATTTTTTTAAAATGGTTTCATGTATTTTTAAGGTCCTTTTTACCCATTTTGACTTTTACTACATGGTATGTAAGGAATATTTCTTTTGTTTACCATATGAGGTACTTCTTGACTTTTCCGGCAAAAGTATGAGAAGAATGTTTTTTTAAACTTATACGACATGAACACATTTTACAGATTTATAGTGCCTTATTTTCATGAAGCTTACTCTACAATATTTAATGATTATTTTCAACAAAATACTTTTATTTTAAAATTTCATGGCATTTTGTGAAAAGAAAATGATTTTGAAGAAGAAAGGATATTTTCCTCAAGAATTCATTTCAAGTGTTTTGTCAAAACTATTTTCCATCTAAGATGACATTATTTATTATGATTATGTTTCAAGTAAAATATATCTATTATTTACATGGTTTCAATTTTCAGATGATGAAATGATATCCATTTGTTTTATATGGATTATGTTATGATGGGATGATGTTTATGAAACCCATTTTATTCTTTGGGTTATGATGAATGATTTATGTTTCTATTGTGGAACACGTAAGAATGATTTCATTATGATATGGGTGGGACCTATATCTCCCTACAATGAATTAGGTAAATACTTATATCTCATGAGATAGACATGGCTGGAATGGTAAGTCAATCCAGTTCAGTGATATAGGATTGGAACGAGGAGTGGAATCGATTCAGAAAGGGACTTTGTCCACTAAGATGGTCTTGATAGCAATGCCTTGGATACTATTGAAATCATATCATGTGATTAATGGTTTTACACAAATACATGTTTTATTCCCATGCTATTTTATCATTATTGATGTTACATTATGATCTATTCCTTATGTACTGCCATGTTTTATGTCATGGAACAAGATTTTGATGTTCAAACATTATGTTCATGTTTTTAAGTTCAAATGTATATGGTTTGTTTTATTTTATCCATGCTTACCCTTACTGAGAATTTGAGATCACCATTTATATGTTTTCTTTTCCCCAGGATATAAAGAAAGGGCATAGGTAAGAAAAAAAGGGGAAGATCTTTATGGGAGATGTTGAAGATCTTTCACCATGAATAGAAGATTATGTTCTGAGTTTCCAAAGACACAAAACTATTACGGTCCTTGTGTGTTGGTTTTTGTTATGTATTAAGTATTATGAAAAAGTAATGTAATGTCCATGTACGTCAAGCTTTGGGTCTCTACAGTTGGTATCAGGGGAAAGGTTTAGTTAACCTTTGGAAACTAGGATGTGAAAACTTTAGTGAGATCCCTAGAGATATTTATAAGGTATGTCTAGGGATGTCCCTAAGGTTACGTATTAGTATAGGTTATAGCTCTAGAATTATGGTAACAATATTATAATTAACCTAAGATGTTAGATATTGAAGGTAATCCTCCTTGATTATGATTTTTTCATCCCACACTACTCTTTTTTGATTTTAGAAAATGGCTGGAAACAAAAAGATTCACGATAATGGATAATATGATGGACAATGGAATGATATTCTTTATGAGAAACCAAATGAAATTGGATCTGGAATTCCACATATCATTATTATGCCTAATAAGAAATCTCATAATATGATCAATAATCTCAACTTTGGTATGTTTCCTAACTCATCTAATAAGAGAAAGATGGAGTTTCATGATGATCATAAAGGGAAAAAAGTTCAATTTCCCTCATGTAAATAATGTGGGAATAAGCATCAAGTAGAATGTTTAAAAGTAACTGGAAGATGCTTTGGGTGTAGAAAAGAAGGACACAAAGCCAGTAAATGTAAAGGAAATGGTTCAGTTAACTCCATGGACAAGGATAATGGCATTTCTAAGACATCAACAATGGTTAAATGTTTTAAATGTGGAATGTATGGGCATTATGCAAACCAATGCCCTAAGGGAAAGTCTCATGAAGAGAATCAGCATGGTCGTATGGGTAGTATTTATGTTGATGATGATGAAGAGACTACAAATGATATATGAGATGGATGAAGTGTTAAGGAATAAAATGAGGAAGCTCAGTCAATGGTTTAGGAAGGTAGTGGAATGATTGTATGTTTATCAAGAGTTATGTTGTATAGGTAATTTAATGGTACTATGGAATAAAGAAACATCTAATGATTGTTACACTATTTTTTTTCTTAAAGTATTTGAAAGTATATGTTGAATGGTACCAGTAACCATGAAAGGTTATTCAGATAATTTTGGAAAAGAAGATAATATGCGCATAATGAAGGGACAAAGAGAAAATAATATGTTTGATAGTATTCATGAGCTCATGACTGATATAAGGAAAAAGTTATATCATGGATTGATTATATAGAATTTTTGGATTTTGGTTTGTGGAAAGAGTTAACTTTTGACAGCATTCATGTTTTCACTAAGTTTCAATGGGTATTCACTTTTCAAGAGAATACATGATTAAGGTATTCACATGTTTGTAATGTGACAAACAAGATATATCGTATGATAAATGATGGTATTCACATGCTTGGTTGATGGCATTTCTAGTAATTGTTTTCTTTATACTATGAGTTTGGATAGAAGTATTTTGGATAAGCCTAAATATTGGAATGGATTATGTTGAACATAAGTTAGTATTTTTTAAGGCTAGAACTTTTTTCGATATTATTGTGGGAATGTTATAATAGTATAGTTTAAAAAAATGGAAAACCTACAGAACGAGCGACAACCCATCACATTGGACAAGGCTGTGGGAATCGAACCCACAACCGAAGTGCGACATGCCTTTATCACCTACCACTGGCCTACAACAAGTCCCTGGTTAGTAGAAACTAGTTTTATTTTATTAAGCGGTATGATAGATGAAGTATAAGTCAATTTTTTGAATCATATACGATTAACCTCACTATAGATTGACTTATGTATATTTGATAACTTTTTCTAACATTTTTTTGGGACAGATGGAATGACCTATCATTCTATCACATGATTTGCTAACACATCACAAAAGAAAAATTCAACTTCATTTTTTTAAGAGATGAAGTGGAAATTGTTCAAAGCATGAACAACGGTGAGATTGTACCAAAATCAAGTAAGTATTTCTTTTAATTAAAAAATTATTCAACATTAGGGAAATGATATTTAAAACCAAAATTTTTGTCATATTGCCCTCATATCTGATGAATCAGATGGTACCTTAAATCATCACAAATTTATGGCTTTGTGATTGTTATATTTTTCATAGTCATGTTCTCTACCACTCTCCATCAGAACTTGATGGTTAGATTTCTCTTCCATATCCATATTTTCACCTATGTTATCCAATGTGGAAACCCAATGATTAGTTAATTTGGGTAACCGTTACATTTCATACTTTAGTTTTTAAAGATAATTTTTGCTATTCCTTTTTACGATGTGGGTTTCTATGAAATAAACTTTCATGTAATAATCCATTTATAACCCTGACGAATTTCGAGGGCGAAATTCATTTTAAGGGGGGTAGAATGTAATACCTAGAGATTTTATAAGATATATTATTTTTAGTTTCTTTCATATCTTTTACTGTACTCTACACCAAGATTATCTTTCGCTATACACAACATCGTATTATCTTGCAGTATACGCAACAATAATCTTGGATCGTGTTACACACAATTTCAAGTTTGTTTGATAGTAGTTATTATACGTAACATTGAGTGTATATATATATATTCAATGTATAAATGAAATATGGTTGGATTTTTTTATATGCAACAAAAAAGGAGTATTGCATTACACACAACCCTGACTTGGCTTGCATTACACGCAATCGCAACCTTCCTCGATAGCGTGTGTTGTACGCAATACTGGGTTTCACTAAACAACGATATATGGTTACAATATTATTATAAACTAGCTTTTATGAATAGTATTAACTAAATTTTGAATTTTATAACATTATTATTCATCTTAAACATTTTCTAGAACATGGTATGAGAATAAAATAAAATTTTTGGGAAAAATAAGTATTTTTCAAAAAATGCAGTTTTGCCACCTTTTGATGGAGCACCGACATTAAATTTAGTTTTTGACATCTTTATAAGTTAAATTTGACAAAATAAAATTCTTCTTTTGAATCAGGATATAAAAATTTACTTTGGATAATTTTTGATATTTTTCTGATAAGTTTCTTATTTTGATGAGTAGTAAAAATACGCTAAGTTTTAATTAAAAACAAATTTTTTCATCGAGATAATTTATATGGTTAAATTATAATATTGAATGGTTTTAAAGTATAAATAGAATATATTTTTACCATTTAATATAATGTAAGTTATTATCATTAATTTTACACTGAATTCATAAGTAAAAACATTTCAATCTTTTGCAACATTTTAATTTTTAAAACCCATTTTCTCAACAGCGAGATTAATTTTAAATTAAATAATGCAACTTTTATGTTATGAATTTGGAAAAATGGATTCCATATTTGGAATCAGTAGGTATAAATTATGTTAATAAGATACTTTTTATTTTTAGGCATTATGAATAGTAACTAAGGTAAATTTTATTTACCATAGTTAAAGGTAAATCGAGTAATTAAGGGTAAATATAATATTATAAAATTACCCTAACACGTGTATTAATATAAGTTAATGATTATATTTTTCCCTAAATCATACTTGGTTCTAAATGGAATCTAATAGAACCCACTTGTATTTGATTAAGACCTTTTATTTATTTTATTTAAAGGAAAGTGAAATATTTCTTAATCAAACTTTAATAATTAGATTATTTTTAATATAAGGTTATACATAATATAAATTAGATTATAAATACCAATTTGAAATATAAAATGATTTTATTTATCATGGTAATTTATTTTTAATTTTTAATAAATATTTAATAACCTTAATAGCTTATACATTAATGATGTAGAAATTATTTATTTAGTGAAAAATCAATAATATAGTTTTTATTAAAATAACAATACCTATCAAAAGGATAATATACTTGACAAAAAATTATTGGTCGAGTATATTTATATTTTAAGCATCCAAGGGTCGATTTGTGGACCATTTGTAGCCTTATAAAACCGATTAGGACATTTGTATTATTTTATTTTAAATGATATCAAAGATGACACCTTCATAATTTAATAAATATAACAATTTAAGTGTTGTGATTTTAAGATGATAAATTCGAGTAAAAATATTATTATGAAATTCATTATATTTATCTTCATTATAGGATTTTATGTTTAATTTTTATGCAAATAATAAGTATATTAAATGATTATACAAAAATGATGTAGTAATTGTTTTATTAAGAGAAATATCAAAAAAATGGTTTTATAAATAATAAAATAAATATTATATGAACTAATTAATGTTATCCACAAATTTTCTAGATGAATATGACATGTTAAGAATCTATTAAACATTTTGGTTCGCATATATCCTCTGTTTGAATTTTATTTAAATTCAAATTAATGAATAGTGTCAAAATTAACACTATTGTTATTTTATAAAAATAACATAATATAAAATTGTTTAAAAATCACAAAAATATTTAAAAATTATAAATTAAAATTTATATGGTCTAAAATGTCATAAATTATCCAATTATAGACAATTCACAACACATAAGTAATTAATTATAATAATTTAAAATTTATAATCTTATTACCACAAATAAAATTAAATTGATTAAATAAGGATAAATCAAGTTGATAAGGTTTAAAATGTTCTTCCAAAATGTCTAAATTTTATTTTTTGATTCTATTTAAACCCTATCTCATCTAATCTTAGAATATGAGTCATTTTCGGTGGTTTTTAAGTGAGTTTTGATTTATTATAAATTAATATTTTTGAGGATTCCAAAGGTGCCCCTCTCCTGCCTTATAAAAGGGAACCTCCTCCCTCTCCTCTTCACAACACTTTGAGCTTTCAAGCTCGGCCAAACCCTGACCATTTCTCTTCTCCACTTCCCTAGAAACATTCTGGCGGTTCTCGTATTCTCAAAACACCAACTCTAGTCCCTTAAGAGGAAGCTTAAAAGAGGTGCGTCGAAGAAGAGGTAATCTCTTCTACCGATTCTTTCAAATTTATTTCTTATTCAACTTATTATTCTTCTTTAGTTGTATCATTATAAAGTAATAACATAATTATCACTAATATACTGATATTTTATTATAAATATGAAACAACCCCATCTCACCTTCTATCCATCCTATGGAAAACAAAATCACCGCGCATGCGTACGTACGGAATACCGTCTACACACCGTGGTGTAATCTGTTTTTCCACCACCACCTTACTTGGATGGGTATAATTGTGTAAAGAATAACTATATATGGTTAATATAACATCATACCAATTCTTTGATATTATATCATCCACTCCAATTCCATTCAATAATTATGGGAACGATATCATCGCTCGTGTGTACGTAAGGACTACCGTCTCCACGAACGCGATGAGATTCATTTTCCATGATTAATCATTCAAGTATGATTATAAAGTATATATAATAAATAATCATGAAAGATATTACATTATAATGATACTGTATTTATGTACATATATGTTTCATTTAATTAATTCAATTCTATTCAATAAAGAAATGAAAAGAGCGTTCATGCATATGTACGGCCTACCGTCTCCATGAACGGTGTATTCCATTCCATTAATCGATCTATCATCTATGCTGAATATATATTATATATAAATCATTTTTACATTTTTCAATTTAGTAAATTAGGATATAAGTAATAATATCAAGAACAACATGTCAAAACACGTACGATAAATGAAACGAATTTACCCAAAATGCAGCTTTAACATCGAATTTATAAAATAACGGGTAATATAAAGTCACAAGTGAACCATATATGATATCATAACAATGAATATGATTCTATAATAAATAAATGACATTATTTAAATCATTATACAAGAGGTTCAGATACATATGAATCATATCAGACATAAGGTAAGGGATAACTTTTCCAATCTCATTTTTATCCGAGATTGTTTATTCGTATGTATTTACTGGGGTTATATTTATCATCCATGTCCCTGTTTTCTTAAAATGGTTTCATGTATGTTTAAATTACTTTTTACCCATTTTTTACTTTTACTACATGGTATGTAAGGAATCTTTCTTTTGTTTACCATACGAGGTACTTCTTGACTTTTCCGGCAAAAGTTCGAGAAGAATGTTTTTTAAACTTATACGACATGAACACATTTTATGGTTTCATAAAGCCTTATTTTCATGAAGATTACTCTACAATATTTCATGATTATTTTCAACAAAATCCTTTTGTTTTAAAATTTCATGGCATTTTGTGAAAAGAAAATTATTTTGAAGAAGAAAGGATATTTTCCTTAAGAATTCATTTCAAGTGTTTTGTCAAAACTATTTTCCATATAAGATGACATTATTTAGTATGATTATGTTTCAAGTACAATCTCTCTATTATTTAAATGGTTTCAATTTTCTTATGATGAAATGATATCCATTTGTTTTATGTGGACTATGTTATGATGGGATGATGTTCATGAAACCCATTTTATTCTTTGGGTTATGATGAATGATTTATGTTTTTGTTGTGGCACACGTAAGAATAATTTCATTATGAGATGGGTGAGACCTATATCTCCCTCCAATGCATTGGGTAAAGATTTATATCTCATGAGATAGACATGGATGGAATGGTAAGTTAATCTGGTTTAGTGATACAGGACTGGAAAGAGGAGTGAACTCGATTCAGAAAGGGGCTTTGTCCACTATGATGGTCTTGGAAGAAATGACTTGGATACTATGGAAATCATATCATGTGATTAATTTTTTTCCACAATTACATGTTTTATTCCCATTCTATTTTATCATGATTGATGTTCTATTATGATATATTCCTTATGTACTACCATGTTTTATGTCATTGGTCAAGATTTTGATGTTCAAACATTAAGTTCATGTTTTTAAGTTCAAATGTATATGGTTTGTTTTATTTTATCCATGCATAACCTTACTGAGAATTTGATCTCACCCTTTATATGTTTTCTTTTCCCCAGGATATGAAGAAAGGTCTTAGTTAAGAAAAAAAAGGGGAAGATCTTTATGGGAGATGTTGAAGATCTTTCACCATGAATAGAGGATTATGTTCCGAGTTTCCAAATACACAAAACTATTACGGTCCTTGTGTGTTGGTTTTTGTTATGTTTTAAGTATTCCAAAAAAGTAATTTAATGTCCATGTACGTCTAGATTTGGTTCTCTATAGTTGGTATCAGAGGAAAGGTTTAGTTAACCTTTGGAAACTAGGATGTGAAAAATTTAGTGAGATCCCTAGAGATATTTCTAAGGTATGTCTAGGTATGTCCCTAAGGTTAAGTATTAGTATAGTTTATAGCTCCGGAATTATGGAAATGATCTTATAATTTAACCTAAGATGTTAGATATTGAAGGTACCCCCCTTGATTATGTTTTTTTCCTCTCACACTATTCTTTTTGGGTTTTAGAAAATGGCTGGAAACAGGAAGCTTCACGATAATAGAGGATATGATAGACAATAGAATGATATTCTTCATGAGAAACCAAATGAAATTGGATCTAGAAGTCCACATATCATTATTATGCCTAATCATGAATCTCATAATATGATCAATAATCTCAACTTTGGTAAGTTTCCTGACTCGTCTAATAAGAGAAAGATGGAGTTTCATGATAATCATAGAGGAAAGAATGTTCAATTTCCCTCATGTAAATAATGTGGGAAGAGGAATCAAGTATAATGTTTAAAAGGAACTGGAAGATGCTTTGGGTGTGGAAAAGAAGGACACAAAGCCAGTAAATGCAAAGGAAATGGTTCAGTTAACTCCATGGACAAGGATAATGGTATTGATAAGACATCAAAAATGGTTAAATGTTTTAAATGTGGAATGTATGGGCATTATGCAAACCAATTCCCTAAGGGAAAGCCTCATGAAGAGAGTCAGCATGGTCGTATGGGTAGTATTTATGTTGATGATGATGAAGAGACTACAAATGATATATGAGATGAAAGAAGTGTTGAGGAATAAAATGAGGAAGCTCGGTCAATGGTTTAGGAAGGTAGTGGAATGATTGTATGTTTATCAAGAGTTATGTTGTATAGGTAATTTAATGGTACTATGGAATAAAGAAACATCTAAGGATTGTTACAATATTGTTTTTCTTAAAGTATTTTAAAGTATATGTTTAATGGTATCGGTAACCATGAAAGGTTATTCAGATAATTTTGTAAAAGAAGATGATATGCGCATAATGAAGGGACAAAGAGAAAATAATATGTTTGATAGTATTCATGAGCTCATGACTGAAATAAGGACAATGTTATATCATGGATTGAGTATATATAATTTTTGGATTTTGGTATGTGGAAAGAGTTAACTTTTGATAGTATTCATGTTTTTACTAAGGTTCAATGGGTATTCATTTTTCAAGAGAATACATGATTAAGGTATTCACATGTTTGTGATGCGACAAACAAGATATATCATGTGATAAATGATGGTATTCACAAGATTGGTTGATGACATTTCTAGTAATTTTTTTCTTTATACTATGAGTTTGGACAGAAGTATTTCAGATAAGCCTAAAGATTGGAATGGATTATGTTGAACATAAGTTAGTATTTTTTAAGGCTAGAAATTTTTAGGTATTATTGATGGAATGTAATAATAGTATAGTTTAAGAAAAGAGACAACCTACAGAACGGGAGACAACCCGTCACGTCGGACAAGGCTATGAGAATCGAACCCACAACTGAAGTGCGACAGACCTTTATCACCTACCACTGGCCTACAAGAAGTCCCTGGTAAGTAGAAACTAGTTTTATTTTATTAAGCGTTATGATAGATGAAGTACAAGTGCATTTTTGGAATCATATACGATTAACCTCACTATATATTGACTTATGTATATTTGATAACTTTTTCTAACCTTTTGTTTGGGATAGATGGAATGACCCATCATTCTATCACATGATTTGCTAAAAAATCACAGAAGACAAATTCAACTTCATTTTTTTAAGAGATGAAGTGGAAATTGTTCAAAGCATGAACAACAGTGAGATTGTACCAAAATCAAGTAAGTATTTATTTTAATTCAAAAATTGTTCAACATTAGGGAAATGATCTTGAAAACCAAAAATGCTGTCTTATTTCCCTCATATCTGATGAATCAGATGGTACCTTAGATCATCACAAATTTATGGCTTTGTGATTGTTGGCTTTTTCATAGCCATGTTCTCTACCACTCTCCATCAGAACTTGATGGTTAGATTTCTCTTCCGTATCCATATTTTCACCTATGTTCTCTTATGTGGAAACCCAGTGATTAGTTAATTTGGGTAACCGTTACGTTTCATACTTTTGTTTTTAAATATAATTTTTGGTATTCCTTTTTATGATGTGGGTTTCTATGAAAGAAACTCTCATGTAATAATCCATTTATAACCCCGACGAATTTCAAGGGAGAAATTAATTTTAAAGGGGGTAGAATGTAATACCCCGAGATTTTATAAGATATATTATTTTTAATTTCTTTCATATCTTCTGTTATACACTACAACAAGATTATCCTGTGCTATACGCAACATTGTATTAGCTTGCAGTATACGCAACACTAATCTTGGATCGTGCTACACACAATTTGAAGTTTGTCTAATAGTAGTTATTCTATGTAACATTGAGTGTATATATATATATATATTCAATGTATAAATGAAATATGGTTGGATTTTTTTATATGAAACAAAAAATGAGTATTTCACTACATGCAACCCTGACTTGGCTTTCATTACACGCAATCACGACCTTCCTCGATAGCGTGTGTTGTACGCAATACCGGGTTTCACTAAACAACAATATATGGTTATAATATTATTATAAACTATCCGTTATTAATAGTATTAACTAAATTTTTAATTTTATAACATTATTATTCATCTTAAACATTTTCTAGAACATGGTATGGGAACAAAATAAAATTTTCGGGTAAAATAAGTATTTTTCAAAAAATGCAGTTTTGCCACCTTTTAAAGGCGCACTGACATTAAATTAAGTTTTTGACATGTTTATAACATAAATTTGACAAAATAAAATTCTTCTTTGGAATTAGGATATAAAAACTTACTTTGGATAAATTTTTGATATTTTTCTGATAAGTTTCTTATTTTGATAAATAGTAAAAATACATTAAATTTTAATTAAAAACAACTTTTTTCATCGAGATAATTTATATGGTTAAATTATAATATTTAATGGTTTTAAAGTATACATAGAATATATTTTTACCATTTAATATAATGTAAGTCATTAGAAACGTTTTAATTTTTAAGACCCGTTTTCTCAACAGCGGGATTAATTTTAAATTAAATACTACAATTTTTGTGTTTTGAATTTTAAAAATGGATTCCATATTTGGAATCAGTGGGTCCAAATTATTTTAATATGATACTTTTTGTTTTTAGGAATTATGAATAGTAACTACGGTAAATTTTATTTACCATAGTTAAAAGTAAATCGGGTAATTAAGGGTAAATATAATATTATAAAATTACCCTAACACTTGTCTAAATATAATTGGATGATTATATTTTTACTTAAATCATACTTGGGTCGAAATGGAATCTAATTGAATCCACTTGTATTTGATTAAGACCTTTTATTTATTTTATTTAAAAGAAAGTGAAATATGTCTCACTCAAAATTTAATAATTAGATTATTTTTAATATAAGTTTATATAGAATATAAATTAGATTATAAATACTCATTTGAAATATAAAATGCTTTTAGTTATCATGGTAATTTATTTGTAATTTTTATGAAATATTTAATTACCTTAATAGCTTATACATTAATGATGTAGAAATTATTTATTTAGTGAAAAATCAATAATATAGTTTTTATTAAAATAACAATACCCATCAAAAGGGCCAGAAACTTGACCAAAAATTATTGGTCGAGTATATATATACCCTAACCATCCAAGGATCTATTTGTGGACCATTTTTATCCTTATGAAACCGATTAGGACATTTATATTATTATTTTTAAATGATGTCAAAGATGTCACCTTCATAATTTAATAAATATAACAATATAAATGCTATGATTTTTAGATGATAAATTCTAGTAAAAATATTATTATGAAAGGTATTATATTTATATTCATTATAGGATTTTATTTTTAATTTTTATGCAAATAATATTTATATTAAATGATTATAAAAAAATGATGTAGTAATTGTTTTATTAAGAGAAATATCAAAAAAATGGTTTTATAAATATTAAAATAAATATTATATGAACTAATTAATGTTCTCCAAAAATTTTATATATTCATATGACATGTTATGAATCTATTAAACATTTTTGTTAGAATATATCCTATGTGTGGATTTTATTTAAATTAAAATGAATGAATAGTGTCAAAATTTACACTATTGTTATTTTATAAAAATAACATAATATAAAATTGTCTAAAAATCACAAAAAAATTTAAAAATTATAAATTAAAATTTATATGGTCTAAAATTTCATAAATTATCCAATTATGGACAATTAAAAATACATAGTAATTAATTATAACAATTTAAAATTTAGAATCTTATGACCACAAAGAAAATTAAATAGATTAAATAAGGATAAATTAAGTTGATAAAGTTTAAAATATTTTTACAACATGTCTAAATTTTATTTTTTGAAGATATTACTACCCTATATCATCTAATTTTCAAATATGAGTCATTTGTTGTGGTTTTTAAGTGGGTTTTGATTTATTATAAATTAATATTTTTGAGGATTCCAAAGGTGCCCATCTCCTCCCTTATAAAAGGACACCTCCTCCCTCTCCTCTTCACAACACTTTGAGCTTTCAAGATTGGACAAACCCTGACCATTTATATTCTCCACTTCCATAGAAACATTCTTGAGATTCTGGTCTTCTTAAAAGACCAACTCTAGTCCCTTAAGAGGAAGCTTAAAAGAGGTGCGTCGAAGAAGAGGTAATCTCTTCTACCGATTCTTTCAAGTTTCTTTCTCCTTCAACTTGTTCTTATTATTTAGTTTTATCATTATAAATTAATAACATCAGTATCAATAATATAATGATATGTTATTATAAATATGAAACAACCCCATCTCACCTTCTATCCATCCTACGGAAAACGAAATCACCGCGCATGCGTACGTACGGAATACCGTCTCCACGCCGTGGTGTAATCTGTTTTTCCACCACCACCTTACTTGGATGGGTATAATGGTGTAAATAATAACTATATATGGTTAATATAACATCAAAGTAATTCTATGATATTATATCATCCACTCCAATTCCATTCAATAATTATGGGAACGATATCATTGCGCGTGCGTACGTACGGACTATCGTCTCCACGAACGCGATGAGATTCATTTTCCATGATTAATCATTCAAGTATGATTATAAAGTATATATAATAAATAATTATGAAAGATATTACATTATAATGATATTGTATTTATGTACATATATGTTTCATTTACTTAATTCCATTCAATTCAATAAGAAAATGAAAACAGCGTTCATGCGTACGTACAACCTACCGTCTCCATGAATGATGTATTTCATTCCATTTATCGATCTATAATATATGCTGAATATATATTATATATAAATCTTGTTTTACATTCTGGAATTATATAAATCTGGATATAATTAATAATATCAAGAACAACATGTCGAAACACGTACGACAAATGAAACGAATTTACCCAAAACGTTGCTTTAACATCGAATTTACAAAAGAACAGGTAATATAAAGTCACAAGTGAACCATATATGATATCATAACAATGAATATGATTTTTTAATAAGACAATGAAATTATTTAAACCATTATACAGGAGGTTTGTATACATACGAAGCATATCGGACATAAGGTAAGAGATAACTTTTCCAATCTTGTTTTTATCCGAGATTGTTTATTTGTAAGTATTTACTGGTGTTATATTTATCATCCATGTCACTGTTTTATTAAAATGGTTTCAGGTATGTTTAAAGTCCTTTTTACCCATTTTTTACTTTTACTACATGGAATGTAAGGAATCTTTCTTTTGTTTACCATACGAGGCACTTCTTGTCTTTTCCTGCAAAAGTATGAGAAGAATGTTTTTTTAAACTTATACGGCATGAACGCATTTTACGGTTTCATAAAACCTTATTTTCATGAAGCTTAATTTACAAGATTTCATGATTATTTTCAGAAAAATCCTTTTCTTTTAAAATGTCATGGCATTTTGTGAAAAGAAAATGATTTTGAAGAAGAAAATATATTTTCCTCAAGAATTCATTTCAAGTGTTTTGTCAAAAATATTTTCTATATAAGATGACATTATTTAGTATTATTGTGTTTCAAGTACAATGTCTCTATGATTTACATGGTTTCACTTTTCTTATGATGAAATGATATCCATTTGTTTTATATGGATTATGTTATGATGGGATGATGTTTATAAAACACATTTTATTCTTTGGGTTATGATGAATGATTTATGTTTATGTTGTGGCACACGTAAGAATGATTTCATTATGAGATGGGTGGGAACTATATCTCCCTACAATGCATTGGGTAAAGATTTATATCTCATGAGATAGACATGTCTGGAATGGTAAGTAAATCTGGTTCAGTGATACAGGACTGGAACGAGGAGTGAACTCGATTCAGAAAGGGACTTTGTCTACTAAGATGGTATTGGGAGCGATGCCTTGGATACTATGGAAATCATATCATGTGATTAATGGTTTTCCACAATTACATGTTTTATTCCCATGCTATTTTATCATGATTTATGTTCAATTATGATCTATGCCCTATGTACTGCCATGTTTTATGTCATTGCTCAAGATTTTGATGTTCAAACATTATGTTCATGTTTTTTAGTTCAAATGTATATGGTTTGTTTTATTTTATCCATGCTTACCCTTACTGATCATTTGAGATCACCCTTTATATGTTTTCTTTTCCCCAGGATATAAAGAAAGGTCTTAGATAAGAGAACAAAAGGGGAAGATCTTTATGGGAGATTTTGAAGATCTTTTACCATGAATAGAATATTATGTTCAGAGTTTCCAAATACACTAAACTATTATGGTGTTTTTGTGTTGGTTTTTGTTATGTATTAAGTATTCCTCAAAAGTAATGTAATGTCCATATACGTCAAGCTTTGGGTATCTACAGCAACCTAGTCTATTTCTCCAAAATTTAGGGCTTTGGGATATGAAAATTTCTCATACACCCTCAAGACCTCAGTGACTCTATTAGGTAACATTAAAAGGTATAAACAAAGTAATTAAAGAAAAAGAGAACTATACCTTTGTGAAAACATGGGTTTTTGAAATATCCATCATATTTGACTTGTTAATATTAATATTTAACAAAATAAATAAATACACAAAAGGGGCCTTTTAAATAAGGGAAACCCAACATTTGAATGTTTCAAATAATTTAAAAATTCTTTAAAATAAATGGTTAATTTAATTTTAGTAATAAATTACTCCAATTGTGGTCAATGTTATCCTCTAAATTTATCTACAATGACAACTAGTTCTTAGTATGGGATGACTACTACTCAGTGTAGTTCATGAAACATAGGTGCATGTCTAGAAGATATTGGGGATGAGTCTCAGGCAACAAAATTCAATAATAATTATATGGAAGATGAAGACAATTATGATGAAAGTTTTGTCCTTAAATCTAAATGTTCTCAGATTGGGGAGTTAGTGAAGCATTGGACAACATTTCATAGTTTTCTATCTAATGTTCAAAAAATAGCAGGTACAACAGTATGATCCCTACAAGGTGATCCTTGGTTGGTGTGACCGTGAGAAGGCTCATGTTCTTACATACACTCATGCCAAGACAGTCATTTTAGTTTTAACATTTAAAGAAAATTTTCAATTACTCCATGATAAGGAAAATTATTTTGGTCTAAGGACATAATTTCAGTAGCACTTAGCTTAATATGAGGCCAAGGTTGCGGGTTCTGGGTCAAGATGGATATCCTATGGGTTTTATAGATTTATTGACATGAAATTCTTATGATTTTATTATCAATCAAAAATAAATTACCACTTTCTTATAATCTTCAATGTTCCTTAGGTTAGGTTGGAGTGGATGGTTTTCTTGGATGGCTCGAACAATTCTGGTAGAGCATACTATATAATAAAAAATAGATGAATCTATTAATTCTAATTTCAAATCACATAAATCCATTTTAAAATAAATGTGAAATTTAAAATATCCTTTATTTATATCATCATTGAAATAAAAAATATTATCCCTATTCTAAAGCATCATAAAAATCCAATTTATTAACTTTTACACTAATCATTTACCCTTAAAATCACATTTACATTATAAAAAACTGATGAATATTGTCCTAATAAATCATTCGGACACTTTTTATTAGTTTTTAGAAATGATTTTAACCACTGAAAAACATTTTACCCTTTATTTAAAATCACCTTTTAACAAAACAATTACCAATTAAAAACATTTTTGGTCAAATCAAAAATCAGATTCATTTTCAAACTGCCATAGAAAACCCTCTCACTATATTTAAAACTAACCCCTTTCCATTTTGAATAAATATTTCAAACTTTTAACACCATCAAACCCACTTTGGGAAGATTATCTCACCTATTATATTTTATAATATATATAACAATTTAAATATATAAATTTACATGGAAAAAATAAAAGATATATTATTTGAAGAACATTTTCATAATATAAAATACAACTATTGAATATAATAATGGTTTTATTAATTTTAAAAAAGAATTATTATATTTTTTTTAAAATATCTTCAACATTGAAAACAAATATAATGAATAAAATTCGAATAATGTTTCCAATAAACACGAACAATAAAATGATCACTACGAATGAATCACAAAAAGAAGTGGTAATATCACCAAGAAAAATGATTATAAATTATTCAAAAATAGAAAACATAATAATGAAAATGAATCTTCTAAAAAATTGAATTATAAATTAAACCAACACCATGAAAGAATCACCCTTAGAAATCCTCATTTTTTTAAAAAATGAACAAAATTTCTAGGAAAATACAAAAATAATTTCCAAAAATGTTACTGATAAAAAATATATATTCATAACCACTCTAAATCCATTTATAAATAAATTTAAAAATTTTAAACTTATTTTTTATAAAATTAAACACTTAATCGTTCAAAATTTATCATAAATTGGCATATAGAATAATCTGACCACCTTAATTATTACACCATAGAGAGATATCACATATACAATTAATATATTAACCCTAATAGTCCTCTTGTGGTAGCTAGGAAATAAATCCCTAATTCATCTTAACCCATAACAATTGATTCCCTAAAAACATCTCTCACTTGTTATTTACCAAGTGAAAAATAAGAATGTTATGGGATAAAATATATTTGGGATAAACAACATTCTACTGAGCATTAAAAAATTAAATAAATCCAATATAAAATATATATATAGGGGAATAACAACCCAAACAAGCCCAAAAAATTTCTATATTTTATATCACAATGTGGTATAGGAGAAATGGGAGAGACTTTGTGTATTTTTTTGGAGAGGGTTAATCACTAGTGATAACTACAATATAAGTGAAAACAGTTGGCAGTGGTGGGAATAGTAGGGTTTAGTGGTAGTGGCAGTGGTAGTCGGGTTCCACAAAATCTTAAAGGTGTGAGAGAAGGATACTCCGTTATGTTTATTTTTATAAGATCAGGGAAAAATTTTATTAGAAATTTCAATAAATCACATGTAAAGATCTAATTTTAATAATATATATATTTATTTATAATTATAATTATAAATAAATATATGTAAAAATATTTCTATATATTTATAAATATCTGTCAAGTAGGAATTATAGTGGATGCTTTGAAGGTGTCAACCGCTGTTTGTAATGATTAGAAAGATTTCATAACCTCCACATGTGACTTGGGACAACATAAGGATGTTAAGGATGAAATTAAGGTATTCTAAATAGATGATCAATCCATTTATTAATCTACTATACAATATTTAGCTTATCAATATATAATCCAGGAGTAGATGATTGTGTCAAGCAACCACACAAGAAAGTAAAAAATGAATGTTGAATCACCTTTGAGTAAAAAAAAGTGAAAGAGGGAAATGCGTATCATACTGAGGTTGGATAGATGGCTAAAAATAGTTCGTAATATTTTACTTATGAACCTAAATTACCTTTCCCAATGTATATGTAAGCCTTGGAATTTAATGCTCAAGCTTCATATGAAATTTTGGGAAAATTACGGGTGACCACTCAAATTTTTTTTGAGTGCTTGCTTCCATTTATGAAGAGAAAGGATGATGAATTCAGGATGTTAGAGGTGATGTATAGGAAGATGAAGTTCATGCCCTCACAAAGAAAGATAATGATGTAATTTCAATTTTTTATCCTTCTAAGATGATTGAGACTCAATATGATGTTGGAAAATCTAATTCGAAAAATGACATTGAGAGTCACTAACAACAAGTGAAAACTTGGAGAAGAGGTCGATATCCTAGAGGTCGAGGCTGTCAGTGTGGATGAAATATTTGGAATTATTTTCATGAAGAAGTGCATATGGATGGAGTGAAAATTAGAGAAAATATATGTCTATGACTATTGTTTCAACGAGGACAGTTTGCAATGTTTGACCCCATCTCTCGTCTTTTATGTTTTTGTGGTTTTTCCAATAAAGGGGTTTGAACCTATCTTTTTCAAATATATATATATATTTATAATTATAATTATAACTAAATATATTTAAAATGTATTTATATATAATTATAAATATAATAAATATATTTATTTTAATTTTATAATTATTTAAATTTGTATTTATTTATTTATAATTTTAATTATAAATAAATATGTTTAATAATTATTTATATATAATTATAAATATATACATTTATTATATATAATTATAAATATACTAAATATATTTAATATAATTTTATAATTATTTAAATATATAATTATTAATTTATAAGTGCATAAATACTTTTTAAAAGAAAATTATATATATTTATAATTGTATAATTAAATATTTAAATTACAAAATTATAAAAAAATTATTTAAATAGATTAATTATATAAACATATTTTAAATGTTAAAACTTAATAAATAAAAATGAATGAATATTATTCATATAAATTACATACATATTGAAAATATTACATTTATATAGTAAATAAATATATGTAAAAATAAATATTTCAAAATGATTAAATAAATTTTTAACATTATTAAGGAATATATAATAATAAATGGATAAATTAAATTAAATAAATTACAAAATTTTTAAAAGTATGTGATGAGATGGAGGATCGGGAGAAGAGGAAGCTGACAATCCATAGCAATCATCTCAACAACAGTCATCCCCAAAGCATGAATTTGTATTCCTATGTTCTGAATCACCTAATCGAGTGTTAGGGGGTGTCTTCCAAGGTTCACAATAGTGAAGTCTTGAAGGGTTTCACTAGTTATTTGGGTAGCCCCTTTGCCTTTCTCAAGAATCGCGTTTCACAACGGATCATCAGAAAAGTTAATACTACTCATGTATTGGCCTCAGATTGTGCTATTTCAGGTAGGATTGATCTCTATAAGAACTCCTTCGTAGCTCGTATTACTCCATCGAAAGGTATGAATCTGTGGAAAGTTATAGACCTAATTTCTCATTTAACCTCAATTTGGGGGTTTCCTGAATTCAAATGTATTTTTCTTGATCAGGGATTCTACCAAATTCTCTTCACCTCTATAGAGATGAAAGGCATGTCATGGGGTGAGAGTTTGGTCAACCTAATATTAGGAACCATGAATATCCATGATTGGAATTTAAATTTCAATTTAAATGATTTTAAGGAAACCTGTGTGCATGTATGGGTTAAAATTCATGGTCTTAATTGGGTCCTTTGGAATTCAGAAATCTTTTTTGACATCATCTCTGTGATTGGTATCCTAATTTGGATGGACAATGCAATGGAATAGGCTAGTTTTGATCATTTTATAAGATTTTTGGTTGAAATTGATTTAAGTTCTACCTTAATCAATCGTGTGGTTCTCTCTATGTGACAAGATGAGTTTTTCCCCATAATTGAGTATGAAAGGACTTCCTCCTTCTATTATTCTTGTGGTATTATAGGGAATTTGAAATCTAATTATAGAGGTAATGTTGTTTTCTCCAATTATAATTCGAAATGTTAGGAATTATCTTAATAATTAAGGGTTAAGATTATAAAGAATGTTTATATTTTTGATCAGACTAAGAATCTGGTCATGGATGTTATTGTACCTAATCCTGATATAGGAAATATAGTCCCCTTAAAGGTTTAGTATATTCATGAAACTTCACAAAAAAGGATAGGGATTGACTATGGGTGTTCTCCTCAAAAAATTATGGTGTTTCTAATCCTATGATTACTTCTCCCTCCCTTTTAGATGAGAAGATTCTAATGACCTCTAAAGATTTTTTTGGAATCTAATAATCCCAAGATGTCTTGGTGTGACATTGATGATTAGACCCATCTATTCAAGAATGGATTTTCTTTTCGATATGAAATTTACAAAGGTTTAGTGGATGAGGAAGCTGATGAGGAATCATATGATAGTCTAGTAGCCTTGTAAATTTCTACAAAAGAATATGTTGATTTCAATATATGGCAGGAGCAGAGGATTGTATCCACCAAGGGATGCAAAGGGAAAGGAAAGTTTGTGGTGGGAAACTCATTGAAGTCAAAAGCCAAAATTTTAGTGAAATTTGGTAAATATGGCTCTGTTCCTGTTAATAATCATCCCATTGAACCTCATTATTCCATGTCTATGGATAGAGGTAATGATCAGAATGGAAAATTAGATATTTTTTCTTCAAAAAGGTCTCATACTGGAGATGAGATAGAAGATGCTCCTGCTCAGGGTTGGGATAGATCTTCTATCATTGTTTCACCTTTGGATTCTTGGATGAATATTTATGAAATGAACAAGAAAAATTTTGTGGGTTCTATGATTCCCACCAACTTGGATCATATATCTAATGGGGAGAGTTCATATGATTCTCTTCTTGTTTTTTCTGGTAATTGTGATTGTGGACATGATAGAGGTGTTGAGGCATTGGACAGTGGAAAGGCTTCTAGCCATGAAAAATTTATGGACAATGGAGGGGAAGAACCCACTATCGCTGTAAAAAGATACAATTAGGGAGTTGGAATAGTGAAAAAAACTCATGTTGTGGCTGAATCACCCATTTCATCAAGGATGGTCGAATATGATAGTGATATGATAAATATAGTGGGTATACATCGGTCCATGAGCTCAGTTGAAAGTGTTGGGGAGAGATCAAAATCTTCTCAAAATATTGTTCTTTTTCTAGAAAAAAATGTTCTGGTTCAACATGAAAACAAGTTGATCATAAGGTAAGCATTCATAACTCTTTTGATTTACTTGCTTCTAGAATCAGTGAGGAAGAGGGTCAAAAAGTGATGGTGTTTCTAGTTATATGAAGGTTGAAATGGTCATTGAGTCTTTAGATGATGGAGGAGGTCCTTGACAACAAGTGAAGAAATGGAGGGGATGATATCCTCATGGCAGGGGTGGACACCTTCCTCATCACAATAGGAGTACTCGATCTCGAGGTTAATGGTGTTTTTTTTACTTTTGTCTTGCTATGGAAGAATTTGGTCTTGTGTGCTCCTCCCCTTTTTGTTTTCTTTTTCATGTTTCAATAAAAGGGGCATCTGCATCCCAACCAGTTGAAAAAAATATTAAAAAGTGAATTTGTAACATTTACGTGAATTACAAACATACATATGTACACATACACATCGACACACACACACACACATGTATACACACACATACACATACATACATGCAGTTATAAATGTACATATATTTTAAACTATTTAATATCAATATAAATATATATTTAAATAAATATATTCATTTATATATCATAAAATTGTTTAAATAAAATATTAAAATATTATATTTATTTTAATTATAAACACACTTTGTAATTAATGTATATAAATAAACTATTAAATATTTTTACTAATGTAAATTTGATAATTTTTTATATATAAAATTATGATTTTTTTATTTATTAAAAGTTATATAATTCATATTTATATATTACTGTAAAAATATATATATAATTATTTCATTATAAAACTTATTTACAAACATATATATATATATATAATTATAATTATAAATAAATATATTTTTAAACATTTTTGTATAATTATAAATATATTTATATAATATATATATTTAAATAATTACATAAATACATATATATAATTATATATATTTATTAATATATAAGTATATATAATTATAAATATAATGAATAAATATTATTTAAATATATTTATTATAAATTTACAATTATTAAAATATTTAGATATATATTTATAATGATAATTATAAATAAATATATTTATATATATTTATATAATTATATATATTTATATAATTATAAATGATTATATAAATGAAAGTTACTAGAAGATGGGAAAGAGGAGCGCACTCTGCGAAGATGTCATTCCTTCCAATATTTGCACGATCTAGGGTTCTCCTTCGATAGTTTTACCTAGAGACCTGAATCTCAAGCTTCTGGCCGGTGGAGATCTTTAGAATCTCCCATGAAAGGTAGAGGAAACAAGGATTACAGAATTATATTCTCAGAGATCCGGATGGGGAGATACGACATAGTTTTTCTCTTTGAGAAAAGACGGATCTTCAGAGTGAGACTTTAACAAAGGTAACTCCGCACTTATTCAATCTATTCAAGAGACAATCTTTAATAGGTTTAAGATTTTCAAATTCTCGATCATTGCAAGAACTGGGGCCCCTTTAGAACAAAATCCATGGAAACTTTAAGATCTGGATCATTATCTTTCCAACATTTGGGGTCTTTGAGACTGGAAATACATCTCTATTGGTTATGGATATTTCTAAATTTTTTCCATTAGAATAATTGAAGCGGAAGTCTTGGGGGTTTGGACCAATTTCCCTCAAACTAGGAACGCTTTACATCTAGGATTAGGATCCACAGTTCAACACCTTTTCTCTATGGATCTCAAAAACACATGTTTGGGTTCACATAGATGGTTTGAACTATATAATGTGGCATCCTAAGATCCTGTTTGACATCACTTCAGTAATTGGGACTCCCATCAAGATTCATCAAGCTATAGAGGAATAATTTTTTTACATTTTGTGTGTCTTTTGGTGGAGATATATTTGAACTCAATTCCCATTGAAAGTGTTGTTTTATTTGTTTCAAGCATGAATTTTTATTTAATGGTTAAATGTGAGAAATTTACATTGTTTTTCACAAGTTTCAAGATGATTGGGAATATTAAGGAGAGATGTCGCTAGGAGATGTGCTTTCTTGTCTACAATTGAAGGGGGATGAAGAATCTGGGTGGAGATAGAAGGGCCTCTCTAGGGATATGAATGTTGCTGCTATAAGAGATTCCACCTCACTTCCTGGAATTGGTGTGAGGGATTCTAATGGAGCTACTCATTCATTTGAGGAGATGAGGCATGATGATTTGAAGTCTTGTGAAGTAGGACCAATGGAGGTTGTCCCAGATTTGAAGGGGAAGGCTCATAAAACATGGGATGATATTGTGCAAGAAACTTATGATGTCCAAAGCCTCTACTCTACCTCTGAGGGTGAAACCCTTTTGTGGGAGCTTACATGTTCTCATTTGAGGCCAGAGAAATCGATCGTATCAAGGGCCCACAAGGAAAAGAAAAATCTTGACACTGAAACCCTAGTGAGAGGTAACTCCAGGAAGCAATATGCTTCAAGAAATATTTCTGATGCAATTTAATGAAATGATTCTACTACACAAGCTATTGAAGAAAATGAATCGAATAAGAACACTCATCATTCATCTTATCTACCTGAAATGAATAAAAATAATAGATTTAGTCTACTTGGTATTCTGAACAGGCCCAACAACAAGGAACTGTTCCATGTGGAGATTGGAAAATCTCATGGGGATATCTGTGTTGATGGACAAGTCTCTCAGGGAATTGGTATGACTATAGAGAAGGATCCTCAGACTTATGAGGAACCAATTCCACCTGAAGAGTGTATTGATCCTCATGTTGATAATGGGGTTTGGAAGGATCCTAAAACATAGAGGAGGGGTCGTCATCTAAGAGGCATGGGTGGTGGATGAGTCTGTAGATGATTTTTCTTGTTTTTAGTGGCTTATACCTTGCTTTACTTCTCATCTTCTATATACTTTGTGACATTTTATTTTCAATAAATTTTAGAATCATTGGAACATACCCATGGTTCGCACTATTTGGATATAATTATATAATTATATATATGAATATAATTATACATATATATATATATATTAATATATAAATATATATATAATTATAAATATAATAAAAATTTCTATTATTTAAATATATTTATTTTAATTTTATAATTATATATATATTTATAATTTTATAAATACTTTTTTTTAAAACATTATATATATATAAATTATTAAAATATATATATATATTAATATAGCATACTTATATTAATTATAAACACGGATTTTTTAATTATTTTTTATAAATAAAATTTTTTTTTTGAATATAAATATAATAATTGTAAAGACACTAACCCTAGTAGCCCAGAGTCTCCACGTTACTTTATTACATTATTACTAGGTACAAGTGATCACTTCCCAAAGGATCGAATAGTTTAGCAGCTTTTGAAAACTGGATACAAACATACATATCACATTACATCTTGAAATAAAATACAATATAATAACTCTATTGAAATCACTCATACTCTCTTAGACTATCCCTACATGTCAAACATAATATATATCTTCGCATCCTGGGGAAAAATAAAATATAAAAAAGGGCGAGATCATATTCCCAATAAGGGTAAGAATAAAACTTATTATATCATAAATAAAAATAAACAATAAGTCAAGGTGAATGACTAAAAACACATGCCATTAAAACATAATCTTGAGCATAATATAACAGAAATAAAAGCTGATCAAATAATACAATAAAAATAATCACATGATTTAGGAAACTCCACCACAAATATTCTACTAGTCTAATAATCACATGGAAATCAATGAATAATATCATAATGAGGGAATTCATAATGTGGGACATCATAAACATACCATCAAGGCATCGACCAAGTAGTCTACATAAATGGGTAAGGGTTCAGCAAAATCCCTATCTAGTTTGTCTCATGATACCTACTGATACATTGAGGGGATATAGTGGGCCATTCCTGACACTTAATGAGTCCAATGAATTCTTCATATTAATGTTTTGAAACATAATCAACATATATATTTATATTGAAACTACCAAATGCAGTGTAAGTAATTTCCCAAATCAATAAACATAATAATAATGAATCCATAGTAATATGGTGAAATGGTATCAAAATAGTACATCCCCAGTCAAAATGATCATAAACCATTCAGTAAAATATGGTATATTGTATCATAAGATATCAACCTCAATTAAGAATAATATCCAACAAAGAGTGTTGAAATATATGAAAATACTCTAATAAAATCATTAAAAACATCTTAAGAGAAATACCACTTTTACTTTGAAATCATTTATTTAAAATGTCGCACAATTATAAAAGAATATTTTTTTATTTGAAAATAAAATTTTAAACTTGTAAAGTATTCCTAAATTCATTAATGATTAATAAAAGTGGTAAAATCCTCTCATGTCTTATATTTTTAAAAAATATATTTCCTTTAAACTTTGAAAAAACAACATTTAAAAGAGTATTTTTAAAAGAAAGTGTGAACGTTAACCAAATTAATTGATTATGTGTATCAGTTGTAAATAAACATAAAACAAGTGGAAATACAACATAATATAATGAAAATTATTTTTATATGTAATCATAGAATGATGTAATCATTGTAGTAGAATTTTAACCCAAATAATGGAAACTCGGTTAATAATTATCTTACCACTTTGTAATCAGTCAAACCATATGCCCCATAAAAGTAATAATTATCAAATGAAATATAGAATAATATGAAGATAAATGGATTAATGATATAATATATCAAGGGTAAGTATACATACACCACACACAAGTAATAAGTGGTGAATAAGTCACATCTCACATAAATAAACGTGACATGAGAAAACCCTTACCTTGCATCTGAAAGCGTTCCGCAGATGTACTTAATATCCTGGATAATCAAATTAGATTCATTCATTAATTAATTTATAACCTCTTAAAAATATATATTATTTATTATAATTTTATTAAGTTCATTTATGTCCATTTATAAGGGTTATAACTTTTAATTACATTGTTTCAAGAGCGTTCATTTCATGGTTTTATGGTCGGTTCCCTTGTGTATAATTATGGAATTTCCTGTAAAATGAAAGAAAAACTCCAGAAGTGGAATAAAATGATATCAAGACAAATATATGATTTTAAATGTTCCTCATATATCATTTTTTATATGGTATGTGGATGATTCATTAGATAAAACGTTAATAAAAAATGATTAGTTTATTTTTGATGTTTTTATGAGAATCATGAACTAGTATCGTTTTATTTAATAATATGAAAATATTCTAGTTCTAGAATATTTAATATAGTGTAATACACATATTATAATCTTTTTAACCATAATTTTTTTATTAACAGACTTGAATGAGTAAATGAACAATAAAAACTTGTCATCCATGAAGGCTTTGAATTGACACCTCACGAACGATGTTTTCATTTTTAAAACAAAATGAAAGGAGAATAGATTTGATGATGGATATTCCATTAACACAATAAAATTAACGTATATATATATATATTATTTTAGTTATAATGTTAATTTTTATAGGGTAGGTGAGAAAAGGATAAGAAAAGAAAATAACCAAAAAGAGAAAGAGAGAGGGTTTTACCTCTTGAGTGTCGTCTCTTTGAGAACCTCCTAAAGGCACTTGGAAATGGTCATTTTGTGACACTAGAAAGAACAAAAAGTGGGAAAAAGTTTTGGGAGAGGAATTGGGAAGAATACAAGTAATATTCAAGTCTTATAAGGTGTTATGAGAAGAGGTGGTGCAGGGTGGTATTTATAGGGGAGGAGAGGGGTGTTTTTTTATTATTTAATTCATTTGTTTATTATTTTGGCTCAAGACTATCAATATTTTTGATTTGTTTGACTAATTATAGAAAATAGAGAATGTTATTTTGAGATAATGGATGCTTACATCATTCATTAGTCAACCATGACACAAAAATTAATTAATTTACTTATAATGTTAAATACCATAAATTACCATATTTCACTATTCACAAAAATTCAACTATTTTAGAAAAATAAAAATAAAATCACCCAAAAAACTTTTAAATGTGTAGATTTTAAAAATAGACTCAATTTTATGAAAATAATTTTATAAATATGATAATTTTAATTTTTAAATGAAATCATCATTTATTCAAAGAATACCAATTTTAATATTATAACCAATTTTATGACATGTTGAAAAATTAATTATGGTCTCATAAATTTATCTTATAATTATAATGAAAAAATATATTAATTTATGAATATATTTAATGAAAATAAAATTCCTTTTAAATTATTATATTAATTATAATATTGTAAATAAACATTTATGTTTCAAAAAAATTCCAACACATAATTTATCATTTTTAAAACATTTATTTACTTATTACATGATATAAATATATCATATTTTTCATTTATGAGATACCTAAATTTTATTTATGCTCTTATAGTTAAGGTTATTATTCTAATTTCTAGATTAATATTTCTAATGGTCACATCACTATTCCAACGATTATGTTAATATTTAATAGTATATCATGGTTTGTTTTAACTCAGTGTTGCGTGATACATAAGCCATAGAAGATGTTAAATTTAAAAGAGACATACCATACAATATTGGGATGTTAAATTCTACCCTATAATAAAAATTTTATCCTCAAAATTTCTATAATGTCACCTCATAAAAATATTTGGGTAGTTATTCATCATAATTTCCTTTGATTCCCACATTGCCTATTCAATTTTAAGATTTTACCAAAGTCCCTTTACCAGTCAAGTCATTAGGTTCCTCAACACCTATTCTCTAGTGTCCAGAATCTAGATATCCTCTTCACAATAAGATAAATCAGGTTCCAATTCTATTTCTTTAGAAGTTAGAACATGCATTGGGTTTGGACTGTACTTCCTTAACAAAGAGATGTGAAACACATCATGAACTTTGGAGAGACTAGGTTTCATTGCTAATTGGTAAGCTACAACTCCAATTCTTTGTATAATTTCGAAGGGACCAATGTACCTAGGGATTAGTTTCACTTTCTTTCCAAATCTCATAACACCCTTCCATGGATATTCTTTTAGAAAGACATGATATCCCATTTGGAACTCCAAATATTTCCTCCAGTTTTGGGCATAGCTCTTTTTCCTACTGTGATCTGCTTTGATATGAGCCTAAATAGTATTTACCTTTGTCGATGTCTCTTCAATATGTTTTGGGTCTACAAGATTCCTTTCACCAACTTCATACCAACAAGTTGATGTACAACATCTCTTTCCATATAACACTTCATACAACGCCATTTGAATACTTGAAGGAAAACTATTGTTATAGAAAAATTCTACCAAAGGTAAATACTGATCCCACATACCTTGAATGTCATGTGAGCATGATCTAAACATATATTATAATGTTTTAATAGTAATTTCATACTATCCATCAGTTTGAGGGTGATAAGCGATACTTAAATGAAGCTCGATACCCAAAGCCTTCTAAATACTTTTCTATAATTTTGATGTAAAATGGAGATCTCAATCAGACACAATCAATATAGGTTCACCATTAAGTCTCAAAACTTCATTAATATAGAGTTGTGATAGGTGCTCCAATGTAAAATCCTCCCTTATAGCGAGGAAATGTGTAGATTTGGTAAGTCAATCACCAATTACTCATATTGCATCATTCTTTATTGAAATATTTTATAACCGAGTGAAAAAATACATAGTACTTCCATAACGTTTCTATATAGGAATAGGTAGATGTTTTATGAATCCTCTTGGTTGTTGCTTTCATCCTTTACTTATTGACAGACTAAACATCTTGATATATAATTAATAATTTCCTACATCATATTATCCCTCAAAAAATTTTCCTTCAAATCTCTACAAACCTTAGCACTACTAGGGTGTATAAAGAAATTTGAGCTATGAGCATCATCTAATAATTCACTTTTTAGCTTGGGTATAGAGGGAACACAATGCCACTTCCCAAATTTCAAAATATCGTCTTCATATAAAAAGTTTACCAAATTATCATCATTCACAAATTTAATTTTTTTTTGAAAATTATCATCATTCAATTGAGAAATTTTTATCTTTCCAATAAATATGGTTTGGAAACCATTTGAAATATTAGTGATGTTTCACCTTCCTTGATAATTCCCATATCCATATTTAATTGATCCATGTACAAATGATCTCTGTCAATCCTCATTTTTTTCAAAACTCCATGAACCTTCAACCTCAATGCATCGACTACCTTATTTTCATTCCTTGGGTGATAATTTATTGACCAGTCATAATCCTATAATAGCTCGATCCATCACATTTTCCTCATGTTGAGTTATTTCTATGAAAAGATATATTTTAAATTCTTATGATCCGTATATATCTCACATCTTTCACCATAGTGATAGTGTCTCCATATCTTCAGAGAAAAGATTACAGCTGCTAACTCAAGATAATGAGTTGGATCGTTTTGTTCATGATTTTTTAACTACCTTGGTGCATAGGTAATAACTCTATCATTATGCATAAGGACACAACCAAGTCCTTTATTTGATGCATCACTATAAATTACAAAAACACCATTTCATGATGGTAGAATCAAGATCAGAGAATTCACTAATCTTATTTTCAATTATTCAAAGCACAATTCACATTCCTTTGTCCAAAAAAACATAACCCATTCATGAGTATTATTGGTTATCATGTTATCTAATCGGGAAAAATTCTGAACGAAACACCAATAGTAACCTGCTAAACCAAATAAACTGTGTACCTGAGTTATTTTTTTGGTGTAGGCAATTCATGGACTACCTTTTTCTTCACATGATCAACTAAGATTCCATCATGGGAGAAAATATATCATACAAAAAGAAACTTTTTGAAATCAGAATTCACACATGCTAAACTTCCCATATTACTCTTTTCTTATAAGAGTCTCCAGAACAATCCTGTTGGTCGGAGTGGAATATCAAGAGGGGGGGGGGGGTGAATTGAGTTCCTTCTTAAAATTTCTGTTAAAAACTTTATTATAAAGATCCAAATTTTTTTGAAAATGGCCCCGTTAATTAAGGCAGTAGAAATATAGATGTCTAATTGGTCAACATGTTTCTTAAACGGTGATTAGTCCTCAGTTGAATTAGTGTATAATACTTCTCAAAATTTTGAAATAAGTTTACTGAATTAAACAAATACACAAACTAACCAGAACTAACTATCAAAGAGAAAGAAAAATAGTTTTATGTTTTAGAAAATATTAGCAGCGGAAAATAGATAAAATAGAGTAACAAAATAAAGTTCAAGTAAAGTAAAACAAGAGGTTCATTCTCAAGCTGAGACTTAATCCTCTCAACTTGGTGATCAAATACCACCAAGCAGTTTATATTAGCAATAAACTTGATACACATCCAGTATCGGGCTTTACAACAGTTTTCACAAACTGTCCAGGGTTCACACCCTCTTCCACAGTTCTTCGTGAAAAAAAAACAGTACAGACCACACACAGTCTCTTCCACAATTATACGTGGTAAATAAATTTAGATGAATTTTGATGTGAGGATATTCAGTATCCTCCAGTTTAAGCGTATGAGACAGTGTGTGGAATAGATAGACACACACACTTCTCAGAAATGTAAAAATAAGAAACACAATAGATAAATTATTATGAGATAGAGTTTATAAGGTTCTATGTGTTTTTAGTTCAGCTCTTTACTCCTTGAAGTGAAGAATTTGAAGATTGAGTCTATCTCTAGAAGTTGTCTCCAAAACAGAGTGTCGCAACTACAGGTACTAGCTTTCAAGAATTGAGTGTTCTACTTCTTGAGTTGATTGAAAGTTTATGAGACACAGAAGGCAGCCTCAAGTTGTTTTCCCAAAGTGATCTTCTTGTAGTTCTTGGGGTTCATAGTGAAGGTGCTTGAATGGTTCTTCCTTGTTCTTCAATAATTTCTCTTTTTTATGTATTTAACTTCTTAAATTTCATTACTCATTTTTATCTATGCCTCTATATATCTTTATTCCTCAGTTTTATCCTTCATATTTGATGTCTGAAAATTGGAATAAGTTCATCATGTGCAATATTTCTTGTACCTCGTACTGTAAAGATATGGTCTCCTGATATGTTTACAATAAGCATTAATTAATTCAGAAGCATTAAAGTTAGAAAATATGACCGTTAGAATAATCATAAGAATTTGACAAAGTAAGGGTATCAATAGACTGGTAACAATATCCTTCACATCGGTAGGCTTCAATAGTAGGTGTACATCGATAACCTCCAACTGTAACCTTCCATTGGTAACCTTCAGTGGTAACCTTCAACAGTAGGATTTCATCGGTGACCTTTTTATCGGTGACCATGTATTGGTGACCATGTATCGGTGACCTTGTATCGGTGACCTCGTATCAGTGACCTTTGTATTTGTGAACATGTATCGGTGACATTGTACTTAGATAAATTCTGAAATGTAAGCTTAAAATGAGAGCAGTGAGATAAACAATACATAGTTATTATTTTGAGATAATCATGATTTTCACTTAAATGATTATCCTATAGGAGAAACAATATACTTTATATAAATGAAACATGATTTGGGATTATCAAAACATGATTTGGGATTATCAAAACAGGTGATTCCGACAATCTCCCCCTTTTTTATAATCACAAATTATGTTAGTATTTTCTGAATTAGGGTCAAACACATATACTAATTTCATTAGTGATTCCATTAGTGATGTTAGCACAGGCATTCAAGTTCAAATATTTCTCCCCCTTTGTGATTAACAAAAAGTGTACATAACAAAAAATAGAGAAAAGTGAGTGTTTGTATTGATAAAACATCAGTACAATATACAAAAATAATACACCAATCCCGATCAGTTAAGATATTCCACACTCAATCCACATCAGAGATTTCCAATAGAGCTTTGTCTTTGGAAGCTGAGGATGCAGGTTTTGAAGGTGGAGGGATAGTCCGAGGGATGGTAGTTATCAGTGTAGGTGGAGCAGCCACTGAGGCATCAGTAGACCTATAGTTAGTAGATCTTTGAGGAATCGTGGTGGTCAATCTTTTGATGGCCTGAGTAGGATTCATCAAAGGAGCAACACTTGTGGAAGTTGAAGCAGCTGAGGTAGAAGGAAAAGCTAGAGGAACAATGATGGGAGTGTAGTCCACATGGAGTAAATGCAAGAGAAGATTACTGAATTCCATAATAATACTACCCCCTCTTTCCATGGAAGAGATAAAATCATCCTTATTCACCATAAATTTCTCCAAAGTAGGAGTCATCTCTCGAAGCCTGCTAACTTGATCTTTAAAGGCTTGAGTGATAGGTGGAATCCTTAAGTTCTCCAACAGTAACCTGAAGTGACCATCCATCTGATGCTTAGAATATACCCTTTTGTAATAAAAGTCAACTTGATTCTTGATGGACTTCTGATCTTGAGTAGCTTCCCTTAAATAATCTCCCACAAGCTTATGAATTTACATGGTAATGGAAATGAGCTGAGAGTTTGCGGTACTAGCACCAGAGAACTTTTCCACTTCTTCTCTAGCAATGGTCCTGAAGGCTTCAATGTTAGCTGGAGGATAGGTTGAAGTGGAAGAAGATGAACCAAGAGGTGCCAGAGATAAAGCCACTATCTCCTTGAAATATCTGGTTAGCCCACTGATGAGCCTTTTCACATCATCATATTGGCCTCTGACATGTGTTTCCATAGACTTCTTGAAGACCTCAAACATAATTACCAACTGCTGAACCACACTCTTGATATATCTGAGATCTCTATCCACCTGAGCTCTTAAAGCCATATATGAATCTAAACTGGAAAAATAAAGCTTCATTGATTCTATAGAATATGCCAATGCTTGTACCTGATTCTGACATACCTTGACCTCATGTAACATAGCTGATTGAGAGGTAGAAACTATCCTTTCCATTGTAGAAGTGACAACTTCTTGATTTTGAGTTATAACCCTCTCTAAACTAACCAATCTCACATCAATGTAGCTCCTCATATCTAAATTTATTGATTCCAAATCGTTCTTCTTCACATAGTCTTGAGGCAGAAGTACTACTGGCTGTACAATAATAGTTTCTAAAATAGTAGGAATTAGAGGACTTATAATAGGCTGGTCACCTTCAGAATCTCTATAATCTAAACCTAACACCACAAATCCAGGAGCTTCTGTCCAGTCCTCTATTCCATGAGCAATAACAACTGATCCTGTAGCAACAGGTTCCTCCCCCTCAGGTGGATCATTCTCTATATCATCCACATTTATCTCTTCCATACATCCTTGATCAATAGAATCAGCAGGAGGGTTCACCGCTACTTCTTCTACTGAATATTCAACTACTTCTAAAGCAATTTCAGTTTCAACCGAATCAACAACTTCTTCAACACCAATTTCTACCCTTTCTGTATATCCTATTAGAGGACTAAGACTTAGATATTCCTCTTTACTTTTAGTATCAGCTGTTTCAAAGTCAGCATGACTTGGCTCAGAGTCCTCATCCTCATCTGAGGTTTCTCTAATGTCTCTTAAGACATTTTCAGCCCCTTCTTCTTCACTGGTTTCCTCATCACTGTCCCTTAGGACAGTCTCCCTTCTAGGCAACCTTTTTGGTGGACTGGGCACACCAAAGGATACAATACTAGTATGAGAATTGGAGGGAAGTTCAAGATCAGACCTATCATCTATGTGAGAATCCTCTATTTCTTGCACAACAACAACTTCTTCTCCTTCTTCATCTAAATAAGAAGGCTCTAATTCACTAGGCTTAAGACCAGGGTCTCTCTTATTTTTAGGCCTAGTAGGATGAACTACAGGGTTACACTTTTAATATACCTTAGCCTCAACATTCACCCATCTCCTCAACCATTGATTCCAATTGGTCTTTATCAACTTGAAAATCACTTTAGTGCTGCAGTGGTTATTTTCACAAAAACATTTTCCTCCTTAGCTCCAGCAACTCCTTTCACTTTCAACATAAGAGATATCAACATAGAATGAAATAGGGCATTAGATTTGGAACTAGGTTTGGGCATATCTTCTATTTGAATCATTGACAGCCTACATAAGTTGATCTTATGTTCACGCTTTAATAGATATAAGAGAAAAACATCTTGAAACTTTAAAGATGCAGATTCCCCTCTCCTGGGACTTAAAACATGCTGGATAAACTTGAAAATTAGCTTATCTTTTCCTTTCATCTCAGTAGAAATATCTTTCCTTGGGATCCCACTCCCTGTCAGTTCAGCCAGATCTTCTTCATAACAAAATAACTCAGTAGTGGGAGGCACCACTTTTGCATAATAGTCAAAAATAACTTCATTTGGTACTCTCAAACATTCATCCCATTCAGCAGAGGAGAATCTCACACTTACTCCATTCACCTATGAAGACATTCTATGCTCATCCTTAGACTGTTCAAACTTAAGGTACTCATAAAATTCCTTCACTAACTTTAGGTAATAGGGTCCATTGTTGTTTGCAAAACATCCAAACCAACCCTTAGCTTCAATTACCTTTAGTACTAAAGACCATCTTGACAGCAGCCATTCCGAGATAATCTCCTTCTCTATAACTATTTGTCTCTTCGATACATGTGTTTTAGGAACATTTTCCACTGTCTGGATTCCACTACTAGATTCATATCTTGGTCTCGACGCATCTCCTTCATCAACAACCAATGAATTTTTCACTCTTTCCATCGATCTGGAGAGGTTAGAGGCTTACAGTAGAGGTTTAGGTTCTGATATTTGGGAGAAAAAGGTTCGGTAGAGGGTTTTATGTGGATCAAAATGTGGCCTGTGTTTTAATTTTATCATTTAGGGATCAAGTAAAAGAAAAAAATAAAACTAAAAACGTTTCAGATTCCAATAGAAAAATGATACTCCCAGACTTAAGTCGACTATCGCTAAGGTGACACCGGTAAGGTCCAATGGTGAGATCCTATCAGTAAGATCTAATGGTGAGGTCCTATCGGTAAGATCTAACGGTGAGGACCTATTGGTAAGGTCTAACTATGAGGTTTCTAATGGTGAGGTTTCTAATGGTGAGTTTTCTAACGGCGAGGTCCTATTCTCAACAGTTTATCATGCCTAAATCATGTTTGATGTAATTTAACCTCTCATAATTCAAAGGCTTTGTGAATATATCAGCCAATTGATGTTCATTACCAATGAATTCAAGAGTGATATCACCTCTTTGATAACGATCTATCAAGAAGTGATGTCTCAAATCAATATGATTTTTCCTAGCATGAGATATTGGATTTTTAGAGATGTTAACAGCACTTGTGTTGTCACAGTGTATAGAGACATGTTTGAATTGATATCCATACTCTATTAAAGGGTGTTTCATCCACAGAATTTGAGCACAACAAATACTTGCAGCTATATATTCAGCTTTGGAAGTAGATAATGCAACAGAATTCTCTTTCTTACTACACCATGATACTAGTGACTTTCCTAACACGTGACATGTTCCAAAGGTTCTTTTTCTATATAACTTACATGTAGAGACCCAAAGCTTGACATACATGTATATTAAATTACTTTTTCAGAATACTTTATACATAACAAACACAGACACACAAGGACCGTAATAGTTTAGTGTCTTTGGAAGCTCGGAATTTAATCTTCTAATCATGGCGAAAGATCTTCAACTTCTCCCATAAAGATCTTCCCATTTTGTTTTCTTACCTAAAACCTTTATTTATATCTTGGGGAAAAGAAAACATAAAAAGGGTGAGATCAAATTCTCAGTAAGGGTAAGCATAGAGAACATAAAACAATCCATAAACATTTGAATGCAAAAACTTGAACATAAAATCTAAACATCAAAATCTTGAGCAAGGACATAAATCTTGGAAGTACGTAAGGAATATATCATAAAGGAACATCAACCTTGATAAAATAGCATGGGAATAAATCATGTAATTGTGACAACCATTCAGCACCTGTTATGATTTCCATAGTAGCCAAGGCATTGCTACCAAGACCATCTTAGTGGACAAAGTCCCTTTCTGAATCGAGTTCACTCCTCGTTCTAGTCCTATATCACTGAACCGGATTAACTTACCGTTCCATCCATGTCTATCTAATGAGATATAAATCTTTACCTAATTTATTGGAGGGAGATATATGTCCCACCCATCTCATAATGAAATCATTCTTACTTTTGCCACAAAATAAACATAAAACATTCATCATAACCCAAAGAATAAAATGGGTTTCATAAAAATTATCCCATCATCTCATAATCCATATAAAACAAATAGAAATTTCATCATAAGAAAAGTGAAAACATTTAAATCATAGAGACATTAAACCTGAAACATACACATATGAAATAATTTCATCTTAGATGGAAAATGGTTTTGATAAAACATTTGAAATGAATTCTTGAGGAAAATATACTTTCTTCTTCAAAATCACTTTCTTTTAACAAAATGCCATGAACTTTTAAAATTAAAGTATTTTGTTAAAAATTGTCATAAAATATTGTAGAGTAAGCTTCATGAAAATGAGGCATTATGAAACCGTAAAAATCCGTTCATGCTGTATAAGTTAAAAATAACATTTTTCTCATACTTTTGTCGGAAAAGTCAAAAAGTAACTCGTATGCTAAACAAAAAAAAGATTCCTTACATACCATGTAGTAAAATTTAAAAATGGGTAAAAAGGACTTTAAAACATGTACATGGATAATAACAATAACCCCATTAAATACTTACGAATAAACAATCTCGGATAAGAATGAGATTGGAATAATTATCCCTTACCTTAGGTCCAATATGCTTCGTACGTATCCGAACCTCCTGTATAATGATTTAAATAATTTCATTGACTTATTGAAGAATCATATTCATTGTTATGATATCATATATGGTTTACTTATGACTTTATATTACCCGTTCTTTTGTAAATTCTATGTTAAAGCAGCGTTTTGGGCAAAATTGTTTTATTTATCGTACATGTTTGGACTTGTTGTTCTTGATATTATTATTAATTATATATTGATGTAATTACTTCCAGAATGTAAATCATGATTTATATATCATATATATATTCAGTACATATATATATATATATATAATAGATAGATAAATGAAATGAAAAACACCGTTCATGGAGACGGTAGGCCGTACGTACGCATGAACGCTGTTTTTTTATTTCCTTATTGAATTAAGTAGATGACATACATATATATATAAATAAATACAGTAGAATTATTATGTCATATATTTCATGATTACTTATTGTATATACTTCATAATCATTATTTAATTGTTAACATGGAAAATGAATCTCATCGCGTCATGGAGACGGTAATCCGTACGTACGCACGAGCGATGATATCGCTCCCATATTTATTGAATGGAATTAGAGGGGATGATATAATATCTTATAATAAGTATGATGTTATAATAATCATATATATATTTATTCTTTACACCATTATACCCATCCAATTAAGGAGGTGGTGGGAAAATAGATTACACCACGGCGTGGAGACAGTATTCCGTACGTACGCACGCACGGTGATTTCGTTTTCCGTAGGATGGATAGAAGGTGAAATAGGGTTGTTTAATATTTATAATAACATATAAGTATATTAGATATACTGATGTTATTACTTTATAATTAAACAAATAAATAAGAAGAAGTTGAAGAAGAAAGAAACTTGAAAGAATCGTTAGAAGAGATTACCTCTTCTTCGACACACCTTCTTTAAGATTGCTCTTAAGAATGTAGAGTTGGTCTTTTGAGAAGACCAGAACCTCCAGAATGTTTCTAGGGAAGTGTAGAAGAGAAATGGGTAGGGTTTGACCGAGATTCAAGGCTCAAAAAGGTGTGAAGTGAAGAGGGAAGGCGTGCCCTTTTTATTAGGGAGGAGAGGGGCACCTTTGGAAAAATTTAAAATATTATTTTATAATAAAGTCATATTCGGTTTTTAATAGCTACAAATTAATTTATTTCTAAGATAAGATGGGTATGGGTCTAAATACTCTTAACCAATAGATTTTAGACAGGTTTGGGTCATTATATTAACCTTATATTTTAGTTTTAACTCTTAGTTAATTAGACTGACATTTACCATGTCACTTTGTATTTTTATATTATATAGTTAATAAACTTACCATATACATCCAAGAGACCCCCAAGTGGTCCATTAATGATACAACTATCATGATATAAGTATCTTGGACGAACCTTATATTTTTAGAAATATAATAACAATTAATAATTTAATATTTGTTTTAAAAACTATTTTATTTCAATTTTGACACTATTTGGTAATGGATTTTTTTGAAAATCATAACAGCATGGTTAGTTCGAAAATAGGTAATTAAATAAATATTAACATGTCATATTAACATAGAAAATTATTGGAATTCATAAAAAGTCTCAAATTACATTTATTTGGGTATTTATAACATCAATTATGTTAATATTTCATTAATAAGATAATTACTGCATTATCATTGAGTCATCAATACATTAAATTATTTAATGTCTAAAAATTATAAATAAAATACCATTATGTAGGAAATATTTTTAGATTTCTAATGAATATTTATAGTCGAATTTATCTTATGTATAACCTTATATTAAAAATGTTTTAGTTATTAAACATTGATTTTAACCATTTTAACCCTTCTTTAAATAAATTAATAATAAATGTCCTAATCTAATCCAAGTGGGCCTAAATGGTCATATGTTATTTCTAAGGTTGTTTTTGGTCGAATTAAACTTACCTAATAGAATTAGGACATGTGTTAGGGTAATAATAATATCATTTTTACCCCTATTTACTTTCAACGGTGGTAAATAAAAGTAAAAAGTTACTATTCACCAAAAATTATTTTCATCTTATTGAACCACATTTTAGTCCTTGATATTAACCGTGTCTCTCGGATTTTAGAAATTCAATTCACAGAAGTGGTAAAATTTAATTTTAATGAAAAATTCAATTTTTTAACTACTACTAAGTGGTTTCACTATTCATCGAAAATTGAAGTTTTTCATAAAAATACCAAAAATTCAGCCTAAGAATTATTTGATATTCAGAATTCTAAATTGATCTCTGTTTTTCCAAATTCAAAACATAGAAGTGACATTAATTTATTTTAAAATTAATTCCAGTTATCAAAACAAATAGCGTGTTTTTAAGAAACAATAACTATCAAAAGATTGATACTTGTCTATATCCAATTTCAAAGTGAAATTAATTCCAATGAACAAAATTGGATTAAATGGTAAAAATATATTCTAATTACACTTTAAAACCAATTAAAAAGATAATCTAACCATATAAATTATTGCGATGAAAAAAGTTGTTTTTAATTAAGATATAGCGTGTTTTTACTATTCATTAAAATATGAAAGTTATCAGAATAATATGAAAAATTTATCCAAAGTAAATTTTTATATCCTGATTCCAAAGAAGAATTTGATTTTCTAAAATTGAACTTATATACATGTCAAAAACAAGATTTAAAGTGGGTGCGCCATCAAAAGGCGAGAAAAATGCAATTTTTGAAAAATACATATTTTACAGGAAAAATTTATTTTGTTCTCATACCATATTATAGAAAATGTGTAAGATGAATAATAATGTTATAAAATATAAAATTTAGTTAATACTATTCATAACGGCTAGTCCATAATAATATTATAACAATACATCGTTGTTTAGTGAAACATGGTATTGCGTACAACACACGCTATCGTGGAAGGTCGCGATTGCGTGTAATGCAACCCAAGTCAGGGATGTGTGTTGTGCAAGATCCTTTTGGTGTAACGTACAACACAAGACATTAATGAAATTAAAAAGAATATTTTTCATAAAATCTTGGGGTGTTACATTCTACCCCCCTTAAACTAAATTTCACCCTCGAAATTTGTCGGGGTTATAAATGGTTTACTACTCGAAAGTTTATTTAATAGAAACCCACATCGTAAAAAAGAATACCAAAACTTGACTTTAAAAACTAAAGTATGAAACGTAACAGTTACCCAAATTAATTAATCACTGGGTTTCCACATAGGAGAACATAGGTGAAAATATGGATATGGAAGATAAATCTATCCATCAAGGTTTGATGGAGAGTGGTAGAGAACATTGCTATGAAAAAGCCAATAATCACAAAGCCATAAATTTGTGATGATCTAGGGTACCATATGATTCATCGAATATAAGGGAAATAGGACAACATTTTTTGGTTTTCAAGATCATTTCCCTAAAGTTGAATAATTTGAATTAGAAGAAATACTTACTTGATTTTGGTACAATTTCACCGTTGTTCGTGCCTTGAAAAATTTCCACTTCATCTCTTAAATAAATGAAGTTGAATTTGTCATTTGTGAAGTGTTATCAGATCATGTGATAGAATGATGATTCATTCCATCTATTTCAAACAAAAAGGTTAGAAAAAGTTATCAAATCTACATAAGTCCATCTATGGCGTGGTTAATCTCATATGATTCCAAAAATGGACTTATACTTCATCTATCATACCGCTTAATAAAATAAAACTAGTTTCTACTAACAAGGGACTTCCTATAGGACAGTGGTAGGCGATAAAGGCCTGTCTCACTTCGGTTGTGGGTTCGATTCCCATAGCCTTGTCCGACGTGACGGGTTGTCACCCATTCTGCATGTTGTCCCTTTTCTTAAGCTACACTATTATAACATTCCATCAATAATATCGAAAAAAGTTCTAGACTTAAACAATACTAACTTATGTCCAACATAATTCATTCCAATCTTTAGGCTGATCTAAAATACTTCTATCCAAGCTCATAGTATAATGAAAAAAATTACTAGAAATGACATCTACCGAGCATGTGAATACCATCATTTATCCCCCATATATCATTCGATATATCTTGTTGGTCAAATTACAAACATGTGAATAACTTAATAATTTATTCTCTTAAAAAATGAATACCCATTTCACCTTAGTGAAAACATGAATTCTGTCAAAATTTTACACTTTCCACATACCAAAATCCCAAAATTTTCTATATACTCAAACCATGATATAACTTTGTCCTTATATCATTCATGAGCTCATTTCATTTTTTATTTATCCCTTCATTATGCGCATATCATATTCTTTCCAAAAATACTTCAATCACTTTTCATGGTTACCGGTACCATATAATTATTGAAAACCAATACATAGATATTCCAAAATTCCACGATGCCATAAATGAGATTCCATGATACTATTTTGAAATCCCATTATATAAACACTTAATCATTACACAACATCATTGTCATAATCAACATACCAAATAGTGATCACATGTGACTTCCCTTTATCCTTTTCCTTAAGTGGTTTCTCACGTTGATCATCATTAACCCTTGGATTAGGGCATTGATTAGAATAATGACCCATTTCCTTGAACTTGAAGCATTGAAGTGTTGGTGGTGCATTCTCTGCAATATTTTATTTATTCACATCATTAACAACCCTTTTTCCATTACTTCAACACTCAACTGCTCGATGACCTTATTTTCCACACTTAAAACATTTTCTAGCCCCTTTAAGACAATCTCCACCATGGTTCTTTTCCACACTTTTATCATAAAGAAACATTCATCTTCTTTTCAACTTTATTCTGAGATTTCTCCTTGAACTCCATCTTTCGTTTCTTGTCAAAACCATGAGATGGATATGTAACACCAACTTCAATTTCTACCTTGATAGCACAACGCACAATTTCTTAATAGCTATTGAAGTCTCTTATAGCTAATGCCCTTCGAAGACTTGGTTTTAAGCCACTGAATAATCGATCAACTTTACTTTTAGGTTGGATGATAAAACTAGATGCATACCTTGAAAGTCTTGTAAAATTCGCTTCGTATATACCAACAGATTCATCATCCTTATGTTTAAGCTCAAGGAACTCCTTTTCCATCTTTGTTCGAAGAATATGAGGGAAGTACTTACTGAAAAACAAGTTCTTGAACTCGTCCCATTCTATGGATTCAATTTTATCTTGGGGCCTTGTATTCTTAATTAGAGTCCACCACTGGTCTGCTTCACCTTATAAACGGTAAACAGCTAGAATGACTTTATCATGTTCCGAACAGCGGAGTATGGAAAATATCTTTTCAATGTTACTGATCTATTGTTCAGCAACAAGTGGATCAGAAGACCCATTGAAAGAAGGTGGACATTTCCTCATGAAGGAATCAATGGAATATTGTTCCCTCCTCTGCTCATTTGGAAGTCCAGAATGATTCGTAGCTTGTGTAAGTATACCAATAAGATTTTTCACTCCATCTCCGATAACATTGGTTTATTCAAGAGGACAATCATTGCATCGTCCATTACATTGATCAACACGGTTCCTTTGGGTTCCAGCCATCGTCTAAAACCCAAAAAGAATAGTGTGAGTGGCAAAAATTATGATAGGGAAAACAACATAATGAAGGGGAAGTACTTTCAATATGTAACATTCGAAGTTTAACTCTATGATCGTTACCATAATCGTAAGACTATAACCTATACTTATACTTAACCTTAGGGACATCCATAGACATACCTTAGAAATATATCTAGGGATCTCACTAAAGTTCTCACATCCTAGTTTCTAAAGGTTGACTAAACCTTTCCTCTGATACCAACTGTAGAGACCCAAATCTTGACATACATAGACATTAAATTACTTTTGTGGAATAATTTATACATAACAAACACAGACACACAAGGACCGTAATAGTTTAGTGTCTTTGGAAACTTGGAATTTAATCTTCTAATCGTGGTGAAAGATCTTCAACTTCTCCCATAAAGATCTTCCCATTCTATTTTCTTACCTAAAACCTTTCTTTATATCTTGGGGAAATGAAAACATAAAAAGGGTGAGCTCAAATGCTCAGTAAGGGTAAGCATAGAGAACATAAAACAATCCATAAACATCTGAATGCAAAAACTTGAACATAAAATCTAAACATCAAAATATTGAGCAAGGACATAAACCATTGAAGTACGTAAGACATATATCATAAAGGAACATCAATCTTGATAAAATATCATGGGAATAAATCATGTAATTATGGCAACCATTCAGAACTTGTTATGATTTTCATAGTAGCCAAGACATTGCTTCCAAGACCATCTTAGTGGATAAAGTCCCTTTCTGAATCGAGTTCACTCCTCGTTCCAGTCCTGTATCAATGAACTGGATTAACTTACCATTCCAGCCATGTCTATATCATGAGATATAAATATTTACCCAATGCATTTGAGGGAGATATAGGTCCCACCCATCTCATAATGAAATCATTCTTACTTGTGCCACAAAATAAACTTAAAACATTCATCATAACCCAATGAATAAAATGGGTTTCATAAACATCATCCCATCATCTCATAATCCATATAAAACAAATGGACATTTCATCATAAGAAAAGTGAAACCATGTAAATCATAGAGACATTAAACTTGAAACATACACATATGAAATAATGTCATCTTAGATGGAAAATGGTTTTGATAAAACATTTGAAATGAATTTTTGAGGAAAATATCCTATCTTCTTCAAAATCATCTTCTTTTCACAAAATGCCAGGAAATTTTAAAATAAAAGTATTTTTGTTGAAAATTGTCATAAAATCTTGTAGAGTAAGCTTCATGAAAATGAGGCGTTATGAAACTGTAAAAATCCATTCATGCCGTATAAGTTAAAAATAACATTCTTCTCGTACTTTTGTTGGAAAAGTCAAAAAGTACCTCATATGGTAAACAAAAAAAGATTCCTTACGTACCATGTAGTAAAAGTCAAAAATGGGTAAAAAGGACTTTAAACATACATGAAAATATTTTTATAAAACATGTACATGGATAATAACAATAACCCAAGTAAATACTTACGAATAAACAATCTCGGATAAGAATGAGATTGGAATAATTATCCCTTACCTTAGGTCCGATATGCTTCGTACGTATCCAAAACTCATGTATAATAATTTAAATAATGTCATTGACTTATTACAGAATCATATTTGTTGTTATGATATCATATATGGTTTACTTATGACTTTATATTACCCATTCTTTTGTAAATTCCATGTTAAAGTAGCGTTTTGGGCAAAATCGTTTTATTTATCGTACATGTTTGGACTTGTTGTTCTTGATATTATTATTAATTATATCTTGATTTAATTACTTCCAGAATTTAAATAATGATTTATATATCACATATATATTCAGTACATATATATATATATAATAGATAGATAAATGAAATGAAAAACACCTGTTCATGGAGACGGTAGGCCGTACGTACGCATGAACGCTGTTTTTTGTTTCCTTATTGAATTAAGTAGATGACATACATATATATATATATATACATAAATCTAGTATAATTATTATGTCATATATTTCATGATTACTTATTATATATACTTTATAATCATTCTTGAATTGTTAACATTGAAAATGAATCTCATCGTGTTGTGGAGACGGTAATCCGTACGTACGCACGAGCGGTGATATCGTTCCCATATTTATTGAATGGAATTATAGGGAATGATATAATATCTTAGAATCAGTATGATTTTATAATAATCAAATATATAGTTATTATTTACACTGTTATACCCATCCAAGTAAGGTGGTGGTGGAAAAACAGATTACACCACGGTGTGGAGACGGTATTCTGTATGTACGCACGTGCGGTGATTTCATTTTCCGTAGGATGGATAGAAGGTGAAATAGGTTTGTTTAATATTTATAATAACATATCGGTATATTAGAGATACTGATGTTATTACTTTATAATGAAAAAACTAAATAAAAAGAAGTTGAAGAAGAAAGAAACTTGAAAGAATCGTTAGAAGAGATTACCTCTTCTTCGACGCACCTCCTTTAAGCTTCCTCTTAAAGAAGTAGAGTTGGTATTTTGAGAAGACCATAACCTCCAGAATGTTTCTAGGGAAGTGGAGAAGAGAAATGGGAAGGTGTTGGACGAGCTTCAAGGCTCAAAAGGGTGTGGAGTGAAGAGGGAAGGGGTTCCCTTTTTATAATGGAGGAGAGGGGCACCTTTGAAAAAATTTAAAATATTATTTTATAATAAAGTCATATTCGGTTTTTAATAGCTCTAAATTAATTTATTTTGAATCTAAGATGGGGATGGGTCGAAATAATCTTAACCAATATATTTTAGACAGGTTTGGGTCATTATATTAACCTTATCTTTTAGTTTTAACTCTTAGTTAATTAGATTTACATTTACCATGTCACTTTGTATTTTTATATTATATAGTTAATAAACTTACCATATACATCCAAGAGACCCCCAAGTGGTCCATTAATGATACAAGTATCATTATATAAGTATATTGGACTAACCTTAGATTTTTAGGAATATAATAACAATTGATAATATAATATTTGTTTTAAAAACTATTTTATGTCAATTTTGACACTATTTGGTAATGAATTTTTGTGAAAATCATAAAAGAAATATTAGTTAGAAAAAATCTAATTAAATAAATAATAACATGTCATATTAACCTATAAAATTAGTGTAATTCATAAAAAGTCTCAAATTACATTTATTTGGGTATTTATAACATCAATTATATTAATGTTTCATTAATAAGATAATTACTGCATTATCATTGAGTCATAAATAAATTAACTAATTTGATGTCTAAAAATTATATATAAAATACCATTATGTAGGAAATATTTATATCTTTCTAATGAATATTTATAGTCGAATTTATCTTATTTATATCCCTATATTAAAAAGGGTTTAGTTATTAAACTTTGATTTTGACTATTTTAACCATTCTTTAAATAAATTAATAATAAATGTACTAATCTAATCCATGTGGGCATAAATGGTCATATTTTATTCCTAAGGTTGGTTTTGGTCGAATTAAACTTATCCAATAGAATTAGGACATGTGTTAATGTAATAATAATATCATTTTTACCCCTATTTACTTTTAACCGTGGTAAATAAAAGTAAAAAGTTACTAATCACAAAAAATTATTTTCATCTCATTGAACCAAATTTTAGTCTTTGATATTGAATGTGTCTCTCAGATTTTCGAAATCCAATTCACAGAAGTGGTAAAATTTAATTTAAATGAAAAATTCAGTTTTTTAACTACCACTAAGTGGTTTCACTATTCATCGAAAATTGATGTTTTTCAGAAAAATACAAACAATTCAGCCTAATAATTATTTGATATTATGAATTCAAAATTGATGTCTATTTTTCCAAATTCAAAACCTAGAAGAGGCATTAATTAATTTTAAAATTAATTCCTGATATCAAAACAAATAGCGTGTTTTTAAGAAATAATTACTATCAAAAGATTGACACTTATTTATATCCAATTTCAAAGTGAAATTAATTTTAATGAACAACATTAGATTAAATGGTAAAAATATATTCTAATTACACTTTAAAACCAATTAAAAATATAATCTAACCATATAAATTACTGCGATGAAAAAAGTTATTTTTAATTAAAATATAGCATGTTTTTACTATTCATTAAAATATGAAAGTTATCAGAATAATATGAAAAATTTATCCAAAGTAAATTTTTGTATCCTGATTCAAATAAGAATTTTATTTTGTCAATTTAAACTTATATACATATCAAAAACAAGATTTAAAGTGGGTGCGCCATCAAAAGGCGGGAAAACTGCAATTTTTGAAAAATACATATTTTACACGAAAAATTTATTTTGTTCTCACACCATATTCTAGAAAATATGTAAGATGAATAATAATGTTATAAAATTCAAAATTTAGTTAATACTATTCATAACGGCTAGTCCATAATAATATTATAACAATATATCGTTGTTTAGTGAAAGTTGGTATTGCGTACAACACACGCTATCGTGGAAGGTCGCGATTGCGTGTAATGAAAGCCAAGTCAGGGATGCGTGTTGTGCAAGATCCTTTTGGTGTAGCATAAAACACAAGACATTAATGAAATTAAAAAGAATATTTTTCATAAAATATCGGGGTGTTACATTACAACCAGCAAAGTGAGCATCTGAATAACTTATTAAATCAGACAGTTGTCCTTTTGGATAAAACACTCCTAAATTTATAGTACACATGAGATATTTAAAAATCCTTTTAACAGTAGTTAAATGAGATTCTTTGGGATTTGATTGAAAATGAGCACACATTCATACACTGAACATATTGGCAGGTCTACTACTAGTAAGGTATAGTAAACTCCTAATATTTCCTCAGTAATTTGTTAGATCCACTGGTTTACCAGTTTCATCATCATCTAACTTACAAGTGGTAATCATAGGTGTGTCACTACCTTTATTACTATCCAAACCAAAAAATTTCAAAAGATCCTTAGTATATTTACTTTTATTTAGAATAATACAATTTTTATTTTGAAAAATTTGAAATCCAAGTATAAATTTAAGTTCCCCCATTTAACTCATTTCAAATTTGTCTTGCATCATTTTTGAAAACTTAGTACAAAAAGAGTTTTTAGAGGATCTAAAAATTATATCATCTACATAAATTTGTACTATTAAAACATATTTGGAAATCATTTTAATAAAAAAAGTAGGATCATCTATTCCTTTAGTAAAAAATTTTGAAATAAGAAAAGAACTAAGTCTCTCATACCAAGCCCTTGGAGTTTGTTTCAGACCATATAAGGCTTTTGACAGTTTAAAAACATGATTCGGAAAATGGGAATTTGTAAAACCAGGGGGTTTTTCAACAAATACATCTTCAACTATATAACCATTTAGAAATGCACTTTTGACATCCATTTGATAAATTTTAAAATTCAAATGAGATGTATAGGAAAGTAGTATCCTAATGGGTTCTAGTCTAGCTATAAGAGAAAAGGTTTCCACATAGTCTATCCCTTCTTCTTGACTATATCCTTATGATACCAGTCTAGCCTTGTTTCTAACTTTGTTTCCATATTCATCAACTTTATTTCTAATCACCCATTTAGTGCCTATGGTCAAGGTGTCTTTAGGTCTGTCTACCAATTCCCAGAATTTATTGTTTTCAAACTTATTTAATTATTCTTGCATATCTATCACCCAAAATTCATCACTGATTGCATCATTAATATTTTTGGGTTAAAGTTGTGAAAGAAAAGCTTGAGTTCAACCTGGTTTCTCAAAGAATCTCTAGTTAGTGTCCCTCTATTTAGATAACCAACTACAACATCTAAAGGATGATTCTTGAGAGTTATAATATCTTTAGGAAGAGTTGAACTAGACTCCTCATGTATGTCTATAGGTTCAGACTCAATAGATGCAGATTCTGGAAGATTCCCAGAACTGGTTATTTTTAAAGGGGGTTCACTATCTTTATCATTAAGGTCCATAATTGACATATCTTCCTCAAGATGTTCAAGAGAGGTTTTGGGTTCATGTGGATCAGTCTCATCAAATTTTACATTAACTGATTCTTCCACACATTTGGTTCTCTTATTAAATACTCTATAGGCATTACTAGAGATTGAGTAACCTAGGAAAATTCCTTCATCAATTTTTGAAGAAAACTTTTCAACATTATCTTTAGTTTTAAGGATAAATACTTTACAACCAAAAACTCTAAAGTAATTAACCTTAGGATTAATATTATTCCAAAGTTTGTATGAGGTCTTCTTAAGAATATGTCTAATTAAGACATTATTGATAATGTTACAAGATGTATTAATAGCTTCAGCCCAAAATAGATAGGTATATTATACTCATTAAGCATAGTCTGGGCAATCTCTTGAAGTGTCCTATTTATTCATTCCACAACTTCATTTTGTTGAGGTGTTCTAAGTGCAGAGGAATTGTGAGTATATCCATTATGTGAGCAAAATAATTCAAATTCCTGATTCTCAAACTCACTACCATGATCACTTCTCAAGGTCTTAATTCTAAGTCCATGAAGATTTTCTACAGACTTGGAATATTTAATGAATTAAGAACATGCTTCACTTTTTTGAGCTAGAAATTATACCCAAGTACATCTAGAAAAAACATCTACAAGAACATAAACATAGTGATTCCCATTTAAAATTAAAACTCTTGATGGTCCAAACAAATCCATGTGAACCAACTCAATCAGTTAAGAAGTAGAGACTTATTTCTTTGGTTTGAAAGAAACTTTGTGTTGTTTTCCCTTTTAACAGAGATTAAAAACTTTGTTAAGTGGGAATTCCAATTTAGGTAAGTCCCTAAATAAACCTTTACAAGTGAGTTTCCTAAGTGAGTGCACATTGCAGTGTCCTACTTTTCTATTCCATAACCAAGATTCCTTTTGAAAACCATTTAAACATGAAATATTTTTCTTAGCTAAAGAATCTAAATCCACAACATATACATTTTCATTTCTAAGATTTGTAAATATTAAATAATTTTTATAATTAAAAACATTACATGTATAATTTTAAAATTTAACATTTAATCCATCATCAAACAACTGAGAAATACTTAGCATATTTTATTTTAACCCATCAACAAAAAGTAATCTTGAAATTAATACAATATTAGGGTTACCAATTTGGACTAAGCTGACAATCTTCACTTTTTCATTATCACCGAATGTGACATGTCCACCATTAACTTTAATTAGGCTTTTTAAGAATGACTAGTCTCCTATTTTGTGTCTTGAACATTCATTGTCTAAGTACCAAATAGTTTTACAGGATCTCTTCAGACAAATTTCCTACAAAACAGATTAAGTGCAGGGTAACTTTGGAACCCAGATTTTCTTGGGTCCAGAGATGTTAACAAGTAAAAATTTGGAAACCCATACTTGTCTCACAAATTTCCTATAATCAACAGATATATTTTGAGACAGAAACACTTTTTTTGGTCCTTTAGAGAAGTTTTTTTCAAGAAATGGTTCAGAACTTAAACTAGCTGTGAACTGTCTAGATTTTGGAAAAAATTCAGTTTTAATAATCCTCCTTTGTCTTGGTTAATACCCTTGAATAGTTGTATATTTTGGAGGAATCTATTTTCCTAGTAACTGATTCAAGGTATCTCTACCTTAAATAAACTTCTCAAGATCTCTCTTTAATTTCTCATTTGATAATTTGAGTTCAGTATTTTCTTTTAACAACTGACCACATTTTTCTTTCTCAATATCCAAATCAGAATTATAATTGGAATTTAGTGCGTGTTGCCTTTTCAATAATTTATATTTATCCTTGAGTTCATTAAAGGTATCCTCAAGCATTCCACAGTATTCAAATAGTTCATCCTTAGTCATATTTTCATCATTATTTGATTCACTTTCATTCTAAGAATAGTAAGCATTATGCATAGGAGAGTGGGGTGTTTCCTCAGATGTTTCTATCATGAAACATATGTTTGTATGTTTGTTCTTTTCAATATCAGAAGTTTCAAATCCACTTGAGCTATCTTCTAAGGCACTCCGGGTGGATTTTATAGCCTTTTTATATCCTTTTCCCTTTTCTTCATACTTCTTCTTAAATTTCATCTTGGGGCAATCAACTTTTACCTAAACTTGTTGTTTTCACTCGTAACAGACTATCTCATTTGTGTTATCATTCCATTTCCTTTCCTTTTTTCACTGTTCTTTATTATCATACCTTCCTTTTTAGTTTGATTTTCTAAAGAACTTTTTATTTTGGTATAACTTCTTGAATCTCCTTGTAATATGATCCATCTCATCATCACTGTCAGATTATGAACCTTCACTTGTGCAAGTGTCTACAGGAGCTTGAACTTGTTTTTATCCTTGTTCATTGAGATAACAATCTTGAATTCTACATATTTCTTCCTTGGTTCTTCATATACTTCTTGATTCACCTTAAGTTCTTCTTCATACATCCTAAGATTTCCAATTATTTCCTTCACTGGTAGCTTGCCTAGGTCACATGATTATCAAATAGAAACAGAGGTTCCTCTCCATTTGTCAGGTAAGCATCGAAACAACCTCATAATCTGGTCCTTGCGGTCCACAGGTCTCCCAAGAAGACTCATGGTATTCACTATTTCATTGAACCTAAGATACATTTCAGAGATAGGTTCATCAGGCTTCATTTTAAAATTATCACATTTAAAAGTATATTTATTTAATCTCATTTCTTTAACATTGGATATTCCCTCATGTGAAACAACTAAAGTATACCAAATTTCATATGTAGTTTTACAAGCAGATATTCTATTGAATTCATCATCACCTAGAGAACAATACAATGCATTCATTGCTTTACGGTTATTGTTATATGTAGCTTTAGTCAACTGAGACCATGTGTGATTAGTCACTTAAAGTGGCTAATATTCATTGTTAAGTTCTTAATATTAATGTGTTTAAAAGTTTATAAACATCAATTTTAGTCCAATTCATAAATTGAACTTAATTTCCCATCATTGTGCAATTCATGATTAAAATGTCAATTTTGGCCCACTCAATAATTTGCTTGTGGAAATTACAATATTCATCATTTTAATTTTAAATTTTTGGATATGATTTATCACTTTGTTTGGAACAATTTATCTTTTAGGTCCGATGGATGAATCCCAAAGGAAGATGGAGAATTTTGCGCATGAAGGCAGAAACTTGCTGGAAAAAGCATAATGGGCCTAAGGCCCATCAAACAAATGTGGGGCCCAGACACCAAGCCCAATGAAGCTCAAATTTATACAGTAGAAAGATACAAATATGAGGATCATTTTATTCAACTGTGTCTGGAGCTAATTCTGAAGTTATCATGATGATAAATGGATCTGAAGTTGAGATTTAAATGGTGGACATGACATTAATGCTCAAAAATCCGTCCCACCATTTCGACTATAACTTCCAAACGGATGAGCGAAATTTCCTGAAATTTTTACAGCTCATAGAGGAACGAGGAAAGAAGGTATTTCTCTTCTACAACTCCTCCGGATTCGGCCTTCTTCAATTTCGAAGTCACACGTCAATATTGTGGACGAATCTGGACAGTTTTTCGGGTCAAATTCAAAACATCAATTTCCTTTTGATTATTCACCCTCCATTTGACTCTATTAATTGTTGGGGGGTGAATTAATTGTTGGGGGATGTACCTAAGGCTCCTAATATGCCTATATAAGGATCTATTGGTGAAGGTAATGAGTGTGAAAAATTTTCTTATCATCTTGGATGCTTTGTTTCATTGTAATGTTTTGCTTCCAAATTTCCTTTGTAATGTTTTCCATTTCCATGTAAGTTTTTTTTGTATCTTTATGTTCTTAATCAACTTCTTCTCTTATATATTTTCCATTTCATTTATTAAAACTTTATAATCACAAAGCACAGTGATATCTCTGTGTTGTTGTGAATTAGTTCACACATAGGTGTGAATTTCATTCACACACACGGAGGAGTGCTCGTTATTTCCGCGGTTTTAATTTCTTCAATCCAATTCTTGTTAGCCATCTTCCGCCCACCATTGAGAGTATACCATCAATGGAGGGCTAAACCCTTAATGGGTTGATATTAGGAGGATTCAAAGGCTGGATTGAATGTTATTTTATGAACGAATTGTTGTTAAATGGTTAATTAATTTAAGACATCCATTCTTCAGTTATTTCTACTCTTCATCTTTACTTTGTTTGAGCAAAATAAATTCAATTACTAAATGACCATATACCTCGGAGAGATCATGAATTTGGTTCTCTAAGTGTATATGGGATTAGTAATTGTGTTTAGTAAGCACCCAACCAGAAAATGATGAAGGTAGTGTTATTTTTGAAGAATGGATTCATCAAGAATTAATAAAACCAAAATTGTTTAAAGAAGTAAAATTCATTCAATCCACCCCGAGCATAATCCTAGATCAACACATTTTCATTGAATTGAATTCACGTAGGTTTCTTAGTGTTATTTAAAACCATCAAAAATCAAAACCAAAGTTGGCTACTTCATAGCCTATCCTTCACCAAATCATAGCGTCTCAAGGTTACTTCTTCGGTCCCTGTGGACTCGACCCCTACATGTACTACATCGATCGCTTTTACCCGTAGGGTAAATTTGGGCGCAACCAAATTTTGGCGCCGTTGCCGGGGACCAAGTAAGTCACCTTAGAACATCTTTCTATTCTCCCTCATTTCTATTTTCTCATCCCCATTTCTCTTATCTTTTCCCCTTTCTTTTTTTTGACCCCTGAAAATCACGATTCCAAATTTTCAAATAAATCCAATGGAGTATAATCAACAATATCCCTTCACAAACTTAGGATGGAATCAGTTTGAAAATTCACATTGGGAATCAACAACCTTTTTTAATCAACCTTTGAATGAATACCCCACCCCTCATAACATGAACGAAATTTGTAATGATGAAGGTTTAAAAGAACAATTTCCATACCTATCAAGAATGATTCAAAAGATGAATAATGAGGAAGTCCATGATGTCAAAACATCTATCAATCCTAATCCTGAAACAATTCTTCAAAAATTGTGTGAACAAATGGAAAAAATGAATTCAGAGGTATCAAGTTTCAGACAAGAACTTCAAAGCATTAAAACTTGTGTGGACCCCATTCTCACTCAAACCACCCCTAACTCAATATTGATAGAAGAATGTTGTAACACACAAACCCCTAAAGCCTTTATTGAAGAAACAACCATTGGATTTGGGATAGTTGAAGATAATAAAGTAATTATTGATGGGTGCTTAAATCAAGAGGAAATTAATTTTATGGATTCACAAGGGGAAAATTTGTCTTCATGGATTGAGTGTTCGGAATATTTCTCCAATAACAATTTTTTAGAATCACCGATCATTGAACCATTGGGAGATATAACGAATTTTTTGTCTATACCCACTCATGAAATTCAAATGGGAAATTTCGGGGATGAATCATCTTTTCAAAAGGAACCAATTCATTCAAATGTTTTTAAAGAAGAAACCATTTTTTATTCAAATTATCATTCTTCTTTAGGAAAATTCAATGAAACTGAACTCAAAATTATAATCCTTCCTTTCCCACTAAAGAATACCTCTATTTATGAAAACCTAGACCATTCAATTATCATCCATTTTCATCAAGAATCTCACAAAGTAGGAATGAACCTTGAAATCTTAGGAAATACTCAAAATGAAACTCAATCAACCATTACTGAAATTCCTTGTACTTTCACACTCATTGTTAAGCATGGGATTTCACATGACAAAAATTCTAAAAAAAGGCCTAATCTGAATCTTGTTGAGTTGGATAAAAATGGGGTCCTAAAAATGTTGAAAGTTGGAATTGGATAAGTTGGGGGGTTCAAGTCGAGCTAACGACGTTAAACAAAAGCGCTGCATGGGAGGCAACCCATGGTTTTCATGTTTTCTAATTATTTTGAATCATTTTATTTTTCATATAATAAATTACCATAAGCTGTTGACCTGTTCTTATTTTATGAGTAAGGATGGGTATGAAAAGGGAGCACCGTATTCATCCGTGTCACGCGGTGTGATCCCTGAGTAATACCTTACCCAGAAATTTAAAGAAGACAATGTATCATCAGTTTCTTTTATTTATGTTTTTTTAGGTTTAAAAAAAATTTAGACTCTTGACCTGTTCTTCTTTTATGAGTATGGATGGGTATGAAAGGGGAGAACCGTATTCATCCGTGTCACGCGGTGTGATCCCTGAGTAATACCTTACCCAGAAATTTAAAAGAAGACAATGTATCATTAGTTTGCTTTAAAAAAACATGAAAATGATGGTACTTGGAATTAAATAAATCATTGTGTTGTTTGTTTTGTCTGCTTTGTCCTTCTTTTTATGGTTCATGAACTATTTTGGGTGATACATGTTCAATCAAGGAGGTGCCTACATCCCCAAAGAGATCAAAGGAGTAATTTGGAGTATCATGAACCTCAACTTTAAAAAACAGGTGAATTTGTTCCATGTTTTTCATTCTCAATTTTATCTTTGAACTCCTCTCCTACCCCCTTCTAATTTTTTTTTTCTTTAAACACTAGGGACAGTGTTATTCTAAGTTGGGGGGGGGATAAAAAATGTTTTTTATTTTGAATAAGAACATGCATGAAAAAAAAAATTCCATTAACCATAAACATGATAAAGACACATTGCAAACTCTAAAATTGGATATCAAATAAATTTTGCATGCCTTGATTCTGATTTTAATGCAAGTTTAAGTTCATGAGCATAGTTTTTGGAAAGTGCGGTTGTCCAATGTGATTTTTCAAAGTTTACATTTTAATCCTCTTAATAAAAATTCCACAATGCACGTCTTTTGGATTGTGGGTGTAAATTTGAGTTCTTGGGTCCCTTTCATTATAGCATAGGGTTCTGGGGTCACTTTTAGTTTAATTTGAGTATCAAAAAAAAAAAACAAAAAACAAAAAAAGACCACATAGAGAAATGTTTTGTCCAAATGCGTGGCGTCCAGCACTTGGGGATCGTGACTCCATAGTTGTCTTGCCCAGAGTTAGGCTTTATATCTCTATTGTAGAGCATGAAATTGACAATATGTGTGGCGTCCGACACTTGGGGATCGTGACTCCATAGTTGTCTTGCCCAGAGTTAGTCTTTTCATATCTATTGTGGTTAAAAAAATAAAAAAAAAAATAAATAAAAAAAAGGGATACTCATCTTAAGGTTTAATGTGATTCCCACCTAGCGCTTCCATTTTTTCCCCTTGAACAATAAAATGGGCCCCATATCTTTTATGATGCACAACACTTTATCATGCTTAATTGGAATTGGATGAAATGTGGCAATGAATTTGAACAAAGGAATGAGCTTGGGCTTGGGATATGCTTATGGACCTAGCTTGTTTTAAATGATTTTGATGGGTTCCATAATTTTTTTGGTATGAGGTCTTTTGGGTGAGCAATGTGTATTTAAAATGTTTTTGGAAAAGGGGATTTCAATTTCATATTTGTAATTTATTTTGCTCGGGACTAGCAAAACACAAGTTGGGGGGTGTGATTAGTCACTTAAAGTGGCTAATATTCATTGTTAAGTTCTTAATATTAATGTGTTTAAAAGTTTATAAACATCAATTTTAGTCCAATTCAGAAATTGAACTTAATTTCCCATCATTGTGCAATTCATGCTTAAAATGTCAATTTGGGCCCACTCAATAATTTGCTTGTGGAAATTACAATGTTCATCATTTTAATTTTAAATTTTGGGATATGATTTATCACTTTGTTTGGAACATTTTATCTTTTAGGTCCGATGGATGAATCCCAAAGGAAGATGGAGAATTTTGCGCCTGAAGGCAGAAACTTGCTGGAAAAAGCATAATGGGCCTAAGGCCCATCAAACAAATGTGGGGCCCAGAAACCAAGCCCAATGAAGCTCAAATTTATACAGTATAAAGATAAAAATATGAGGATCATTTTATTCAACTGTGGCTAGAGCTAATTCTGAAGTTATCATGATGATAAATGGATCTGAAGTTGAGATTTAAATGGTGGACATGACATTAATGCTCAAAAATCCGTCCCACCATTTCGACTATAACTTCCAAACGGCTGAGCGAAATTTCCTGAAATTTTTACAGCTCATAGAGGAAAGAGGAACTAAGATATTTCTCTTCTACAACTCCTCCGGATTCGGCCTTCTTCAATTTCGAAGTCACACGTCAATATGGTGGACGAATCTGGACAGTTTTCCAGGTCAAATTCAAAACATCAATTTCCTTTTGATTATTCACCCTCCATTTGACTCTATTAATTGTTGGGGGGTGAATTAATTGTTGGGGGATGTACCTAAGGCTCCTAATATGCCTATATAAGGAGCTATTGGTGAAGGGAATGAGTGTGAAAATTTTTCTTATCATCTTGGATGCTTTGTTTCATTGTATTGTTTTGCTTCCAAATTTCCTTTGTAATGTTTTCCATTTCCATGTAAGTTTTTTTTTGTATCTTTATGTTCTTAATCAACTTATTCTCTTATATATTTTCCATTTCATTTATTAAAACTTTATAATCAAAAAGCACAGTGATATCTCTGTGTTGTTGTGAATTAGTTCACACATAGGTGTGAATTTCATTCACACACACGGAGGAGTGCTCGTTATTTCCGCGGTTTTAATTTCTTCAATCCAATTCTTGTTAGCCATCTTCCGCCCACCATTGAGAGTATACCATCAATGGAGGGCTAAACCCTTAATGGGTTGATCTTAGGAGGATACAAAGGCTGGATTGAATGTTATTTTATGAACGAATTGTTGTTAAATGGTTAATTAATTTAAGACATCCATTCTTCAGTTATTTCTACTCTTCATCTTTACTTTGTTTGAGAAAAATAAATTCAATTACTAAATGACCATATACCTCGGAGAGATCATGAATTTGGTTCTCTAAGTGTATATGGGATTAGTAATTGTGTTTAGTAAGCACCAAACCAGAAAATGATGAAGGTAGTGTTATTTTTAAAGAATGGATTCATCAAGAATTAATAAAACCAAAATTGTTTAAAGAAGTAAAATTCATTCAATCCACCCCGAGCATAATACTAGATCAACCCATTTTCATTGAATTGAATTCACGTAGGTTTCTTAGTGTTATTTAAAACCATCCAAAATCAAAACCAAAGTTGGCTACTTAATAGCCTATCCTTCACCAAGTCATAGCGTCTCAAGGTTACTTCTTCGGTCCCTGTGGACTCGACCCCTACATGTACTACATTGATCGCTTTTACCCGTAGGGTAAATTTGGGCGCAACCAATGTGTCCCTAGCAGTAGCAAGCAATACATGTTGTTCTTCAATTGTGTCCCAGATTTAAGGTCCCATGCGCTCTAGATACATTTTCATTTTTAATTTCCACTGAGCATAGTTATTACCATTAAAGAAAGGTGGTCTGTTAGTAGCATCACCATCAACTCTGTTATCCATAGTTAATTAGAATTTAAAGAACTCAAAATTTAGATATGACAGAAATTTTAATAACTTTAAGATACAACTAAAATCACAGTAGAAAAGAATTTGATAGGTTTCACAATCGTACATGTAGTATCAAAAACAGATTAATCTAAACCTTTGATACCAAATGTTGGCCAGAGTGGAATCTAAAGAGGGGGGGGATTGAATTGAGTTCCTACTTAAAATTTATGTTAAAAAATTTATTATAAAGATCCCCCAAATTTTAAAAACAACCCAGTTAATTAAGGTAATAGAGATATAGATGTCTAATTGGTCAATAGGTTTCGCAAAGGGTGATTAGTCCTCAGTTGAATTAGTGTATAACACTTTTTAAACTTTTGAAACAAATTCAATGAATTAAAAAAATACACACAATAACCAAAACTAACTATCAAAGTGAAAGAAAAACAGTTTTATGTTTTAGAAAATACAAGTGGCAGAAAATAGATAAAACAAAGTAACAAAATATAGTGCACAGTGAATTAAAACAAGAGGTTCAGTCTCAATCCTAGACTTAATCCTCTCCACTTGGTGATCACCTGCCACCAAGTAGTTTATATTAGTAATAAACTTGATACACAGCCTGTATCTGGCTTTACAACAGTTTTCACAAACTGTCCAGGGTTCACACCCTCTTACATTGTTCTTCGTGGAAAAAACAAACAGTACAGACCACACACAATCTCTTCCATAGTTATACATGGGAAATAAATGCAGATGAAGTTTGATGTGAGGATATTCAGTATCCTTCAGTTTAAGAACAGGAGATAGTGCGTGTAACAGATAGACACACACACACTTCTCAAAAATGTAAAAAGAAGAAACACAATAGAGAAATTATGATGAGATAGAGTTTATAAGGCTCTATGTGTTTGTAGTTCTACTTTTGACTCCTTGAATTGAAGAATTTAAAGTTTGAGTCTATCTTTGGAAGTTTTCTCCAAAACAGAGTGTCGTGACTCTAGGTAATAGCTTTCAGGAATTGAGTGTTCTACTTCTTAAGTTGATTGAAAGTTTATGAGACACAGAATGCAACCTCAAGTTGTTTTCTCGAAATGATCTTCTTGAAGTTCTTGGGGTTCCCAATGAAGGTTCTTGAATGGTTCCTCCTTGTTCTTTAGTAATTTCCCTTTTAATATGCTTTTAACTTATGAAATTGCATTACTTGTTTTTCTATGTGCCTCTATATATCTTTATTCCTTGGTATTCTCTTTATTATTTTAGATCTGACAATAGGAGTAAGTTCAACATGTGCAATCTTTCTCGTATCTCGTACTATCAATATATGGTCTCCTAATATGTCTATAATAAGAATTAATTAAGTAAAAATCATTAAAGTTAGTAAATATGACTATTAGAATAATCACAAGAATTTGAAAAATTAAGGGTATCGGTAGATTGGTAATGGTATCTTTCACATCAGTAGGCTTCAACATAAGGTTCACATCATCAACCTCCAACTGTATCCTTCCCTCAGTAGCCTTCTGCGGTAACCATCAACAATAGGCTTTCATCGGTGACCTTTTTATCAGTGACCATATATTGGTGACCTTGTATCGGTGACCTCATATCAGTGACCTTTGTATCAGTGACCATGTATTGGTGACCATGTACTTAGATAAATTCTGAACTCTAAGCTTAAAATGAGTTCAGTGAGATTAACAGTACATAGGTATTACTTTGAGATAATCATGATTTTCACATAAAAGATTATCCTGTAGAAGAAATAAGATGATTTATATAAATGAAACATGATTTGGGATTATCAAAACATGATTTTGGATTATCAAAACAAGTGAGTCCAAAAATCTCCCCCATTTTGATAATAAAAAATTATGTTAGTATTTTCTAAATTAAGGTCAAACACATCTGCTAATTTCATTAGTGATTCCATTAGTGATGTTAGCATACACATTCAAGTTCAAATATTTCTCACCCTTTGTGATTAACAAAAAGCGTACATAATATAAAATAGAGAAAATAGAGTGTTTGTATTGATAAAATAGTAGTACAATATACAAAAATAATACACCAATCCCTATCAGCTAAGATAGTCCACACTCAATACACACTAGAGATGTCCAATGGAGATTTGTCTTTGGAATCTGAGGATGCAGGTTCAGAAGGTGGAGGGATAGGCCGAGGGATGATAGTTAGCAGTGTAGGAGGAGTAGCCACCGAGGCATCAATAGACCTATAGTGAGTAGATCTCTGAGGAATCATGGGGGTCAAGCTTCTGATGGATTGAGCATGATTCATCAAAGGAGTAGCACTGTTGGAACCTGAAGTAGCTGAGGTAGAAGGAAAAACTTGAGGAACAATGATGGGAGTGCATTCCAAATGGAGTAAAGGCAAGAGAAAATTCTTGAAGTCCATAATAATACTGCCCCTATTTCCATGACAGAGATAAAATCATTCTTATTCTCCATAAATTTCTCCAAAGAAGGAGTCTGCTCTCAAAGCCTACTAACTTGATCTTTAAATGCTTGAGTGAGAGGTGGAATCCTTAAGTTCTCCAACAATGACCTGAAGTGACCATCCATCTGATGCTTAGTATATACCATTTTTTAATAAAAGTCAACTTGATCCGTGATGGCCTTATGATCTTGTGAAGCTTCCCTTAAATAATCTCCCACAAGATTATGAATTTCCCTGGTATTGGAAATGAACTTAGAGTATGAGGTACTAGAACCAGAGAAATTTTCCACTTCTTCTCTAACAACGGTCTTGAAGGCTTCAATGTCAGCTGGAGGAGAGGTTGAAGTTGAAGCAGATTCACCTAGAGGGGGTAGAGAAAGCCACTGTCTCCTTGAAAGATTTGGTTAGCCCACTGATGATCCTTTTTACATCACCATCTTGGCCTTTGGCATGTGTTTCCATAGAATTCTTGAAGTCCTCAAACACATTTACCAACTGTTGAACCACACTCCTAATATATCTGAGATGTCTATCCACCATATCTCTTGAATCCATAAATGAATATAAGCTGGAAATAGACTGCTTCACTTATTCCATAGAATCTTCCAATGCTTATACCTAATTCTGACATACCTTGACATCATGTAACATAGCTGAATGAGAGGTAGAAACTAGCCTTTCCATTGTAGAAGTGGCAGCTTGTTGATTTTGAGTTATATCCCTCTCTAAACCAACCAATCTCACATCATTGTGGCTCCTCAGATCTGACTTTATTGATTCCAAATCTTCCTTCTTCACATAGTCTCGAGGTAGAATTACTACTGGCTGTACAATAGTAGTTTCTAAAATAGTAGGAATTGAAGGACTTCTAATAGGTTGGTCATCATAAGAATCTACATAGTCTAAACCTAGCACCACAAATCCCGAAGCTTCTGTCCAGTCCTCTATTCCATGAGCAACAATAACTAATCCTGTAGAAACAGGTTCCTCCTCCTCAGGTGGAGCATTCTACAGATCAACCATATTTATCTCTTCCATACCTCCTTGATCAAAAAAATCAGTAGGAGGGTTCACTGCTACTTCTTATACTGAATATTATACTAGTTCTAAAGCAATTTTAGTTTCAACTGAATCAGAACCTTCTTCAACACCACTTTCTACCCTTTTTGTATGTCCTATTAGAGGACTAAGACTTAGACATTCCTCTTCACTTTCAGCAGTAGTTTTTTCAAAGTCAGCATGACTTGACTCAGAGACCTCATCCTCATCTGAGGTGTCTCTAATGTCTCTTAAGACATTTTTATCCCCTTCTTCTTCACTAGTTTCCTCATCACTGTACCTTAGTAAAGTCTCCCTTCTAGGAAACCTTTTTGGTGGACTGGGCACACCAAAGGATATAGTACTAGTATGAGGATTGGAGGGAAGGTCAGGATCACTCCTATCATCTATAAGAGAACCCTCTCTTTCTTGCACAACAACAACTTCTTCTCCTTCTTCATCTGAATAAGAAATCTCTACTTCACCAGGCTTAAGACCAGGGTGTCTTTTATTCTTAGTCCTAGTAGGACGAGCTACAGGGTTAAAATCTTCATATACCGTAGCCTCATCATTCACCCATCTCCTCATCCATGGATTCCAGTTGATCTTTATCAACTTTCAAATTACTTTGGTGATGCAGTGGTTATCTTGCACAACAACAATTTCCTCCTTATATCCAACAACTCCTTTCACTTTCAACATAAGAGATATCAACTTTGAATGAAATAGGTCATTGGATTTGGAACTATGTTTGGTCATATATTCTAGTTGAATCATCAACAGCCTATATAAGTTGATATTATGTTCATTCTTTGACATATATAAGAGAAAAACATCCTAAAACTTTAAAATTGCAAAGTCCCCTCTCCTGGGACTTAAAACATGCTGTATAAACTTGAAAAGGATCTTATCTTCTCCTTTCATCTCAGCAGCAATAACTTTTCTAGGGATCCCACTTCCTATCAGTTCAGCCAGAGCTTCTTCATAGAAAAATAACTCAGTAGTGGGAGGCACCACTTTTGAGTAATAGTCAAAAATACCTTCATGTGGTACTCTTAAACATTTATCCCGTTCAGCAGAGGAGAATCTCAAACTTACTCCATTCACCTGTGAAGACATTCTATGCTCATCCTCAGACTGCTCAAACATGAGGTACTCATAAAATTCCTTCACTAACTTCGGGTAATAAGGTCCATTGTTGTTTGAAAAACACTCAAACCAGCCCTGAGCTTCAAGTGCCTTCAGTACTAAAGGCTGGCTCAACAACAGCCATTTCGAGCTAAGATCCTTCTCAATCACTATTTGCCTCATCGATACATGCGGTTTAGGAACCTTTGCCACTATCTAGATTCTACCACTAGATTCATATCTTGGTCTCTTAGGATCTGGTATGTCTCCTTCATCAGTAAAAAACGACCTTTTCACTCTTACCATCAACCTGGAGAGGTTAGAGGGTTTCTGTAGAGGATTAGGTTCTGATATTTGGGAGCAAACGGTTTGGGAGAGGGTATGATGTGGATTGAAATGTGGTATGTGTTTTAATTTTATCATTTAGGGATCGAGAAACCAAATCAGGTAAAAGAAATAAATAAAACTAAAAATGTTTCAGATTCTAGTAGAAAAAATAAACTCCCAGACTTAAGTCGACTATCGGTAAGGCGGAATCAGTAAGGTCCAACGGTGAGGTCCTATCGGTAAGCTCTAACAGTGAGTTCCTATCGATAAGATCTAACGGTGAGGTCCTATCAGTAAGGTATAACTGTGAGGTTTATAACGGTGAGGTTTCTAAAGGTTAAGTCCTATTATCAACAGTTTATCATACCTAACTCATGTTTGATGTAATTTAACCTCTCAAAATTCAAAGTCTTCGTGAATATATTAGCCAATTGGTGTTCAGTACGAATGAATTCAAGAGTGATATCACCTCTTTGATAATGATATCTCAAGAAGTGATGTCTCATAGAAATATTCTTTGTCCTAGCATGAGATATTGGATTTTTAGAGATGTTAATAGCACTTGTGTTGTCATTGTTTATAGAGACATGTTTGAATTGATATCCATAGTCTAGTAAAGTGTGTTTCATCCAAAGAATTTGAGAACAAAAACTACCAGTAGCTATATATTCAGCTTTGGTAGTAGATAATGCAACAGAATTCTGTTTCTTACTACACCATGATACTAGTTACTTGACTAACATGTGACATGTTCCAGAGGTGCTTTTTCTATCTTACTTACAACCAGCAAAGTTAGCATCTGAATAACTTATTAAATCAAACGATTACCCTTTTGGATAAAATATTCCTAAATTTATAGTAAACTAGTGATATTTAAAAAAACTTTTAATAGAAGTTAAATGAGATTCTTTGGGATCGTCTTGAAAACGAGAAGAGATGAATACATTGAACATAATGTTAGGTATTCTAGCAGTAAGGTATAAAAGACTCCCATTCATACCTCTATAATTTGTTTGATCCACTGGTTTACCAGTTTCATCAGCATCCAACTTACAAGTGGTACTCATAGGTGTGTCACTACCCTTATTACTATCCAAACCAAAATGTTTCAAAATATCCTTAGTATATTTACTTTTATTTGGAACAATACCATTTTTATTTTAGAAAATTTGAAATCCAAGGAAAAATTTATGTTCCCCCATTAAACTCATTTCAAATTCATCTTGCATCATTTTTGAAAAATTAGTACAAAGAGAGTTTTTAGAGGATTCAAAAATTATATCATCTATATAAATTTTTTCTATTAAAACATTTTTTGAAATCCTTTTAATAAACAATGTAGGATATACTATTCTTTTATTAAAAACTTTTAAAATAAGAAAAGAAATAAATCTCTCATACCAAGCCCTTGGAGCTTGTTTCAGACCATATAAGGCTTTTGAAAGTTTAAAAACACAATTTGAAAAATGGGGATTTGTAAAACTAGGGGTTTGTTCAACAAATCATCTTCAAATATATACCCATTTAGAAATGCACTTTTGAAATCCATTTGATAAAGTTTGAAATTCAGATGAGCTGCATAAGCAAGTAGTATCCTAATGGATTCTAGTCTGGCTACAAGAGAAAAGGTTTCCTCATAGTCTATCCCTTTTTTATGACTATATCCTTGTGCTACCAGTCTAGCCTTGTTTCTAACTATGTTTCCAGATTCATCAAATTTATTTCTAAACACCCATTTAGTGCCTATGGTCAAGGTGTATTTAGGTTTGTCTACCAATTCCCAAACTTTGTTTCCTTCAAACTGATTTAATTCTTCTTGCATAGATATCACCCAAAATTCTTCACTAATTGAATCATTAATATTTTTGGGTTCAAGCTGTGAAAGAAAATCTTGATGTTCAACCTGGTTTCTCAGAGAAGCTCTAGTTTGTGTCCCTCTATTTAGATCACCAACTACAACATATAAAAGATGATTCTTGAGAGTTCTAATACCTCTATAAAGAGTTTAACTAGACTTCTAATGGTTGTCTATAGGTTCAGACTCAATAGGTTCAGATTCTGGAAGATTCCCAGAACTGGTTAATTTTATAGGGGGTTCACTATCTTTATCATTAATGTCAAGAATTGAAATATCTTCCTCAATATGTTCAAGAGAGGTTTTGGGTTTATGGGGATCATTCTCATCAAATTTTACATGAACTGATTCTTCCACACATTTGGTTCTCTTATTAAATACTCTATAGGATTTACTAGAGATTGAGTAACCTAGGAAAATTCCTTCATCAATTTTTGAATCAAATTTGTCAATATTATCTTTAGTGTTAAGGATAAATAATTTACAACCAAAAACTATAAAGTAATTAACCTTAGGCTTCCTATTATTCGAAAGTTCGTACAAGGTCTTCTTAAGAACATGTCTAACTAAGACTCTATTGATAATGTAACAAGCTATATTAACATCTTCATCCCAAAAATAGATAGGTAGATTATACTCATTAAGCATAGTCCGTGCAATATCTTGAAGTGTCCTATTTATTCTTTTTACAACATCATTTTTTAGGTGTTCTAGGAGTAGAGAAATTGTGATTATAGCCATTATGTGAGAAAATGAATTCAAATTCATGATTTTTAAACTCATGGCTATGATCACTTCTCAAGGTCTTAATTCTAAGTCCACTAAGACTTTCTATAGACTTGGAATATTTAATTAAGTAAGAACATGCTTCACTATTGTGCACTAGAAAGTATACCCAAGTATATTTAGAAAAATCATCTACAAGAACATAAACATAGTTATTCCCATTTACACTTGAAACTCTTGATGGTCTAAACAAATCCATGTGAACCAACTCAAGTGGTTGAGAAGTAGAAACTTCTTTATTTGGGTTGAAAGAGACTTTGTGTTGTTTTCCCTTTTGATAGGGATTACAAACTTTGTTAAGTGGGAATTCCAATTTAGGTAAGTCTCTAACTAAACCTTTCCTAGTCGGTTTCCTAAGTGAGTGCACATTGAAGTGTCTTAATCTTCTGTGCCATAACCAAGATTCCTTATGAAAATCATTTAAACATGAAACATTTTGCTTAGATAAAGAATCTAAATCCACAGCATATACATTTTCAATTCTAAGAGCAGTAAATATTAAATTATTTTTAGAATTAAAAACATTACATGAATCATTTTCAAATTTAACATTGAATCCATCATCACAGAACTGAGAAACACATAGCATATTGTATTTTAACCCATCAACAAAAAGTACTTTTGAAATTAATACAGTATTAGGGTTACCAATTTGGCCTAAGCCGAAGATCTTCCCTTTTTCATTATCACCGAATGTGACATGTCCACCATAAAATTTAATTAGGCTTTTGAAGCATGATTAGTCTCCTGTCATGTGTCTTGAACATCCTCTGTCCAAGTACCAAAGAGTTTTACAAGAGCTCTTCAGACAATTTTCTTGAAAAATAGATTAAGCGCAGGGTAACTTTGGTACCAAGATTTTATTAGGTCCAGAGAGGTTAGCAAGTAAAACTTTGGTAACCCATAATTTTATCACAGATTTCCTATAATCAACAGATATATTTTGAGACATAAACACTTTGTTTGTTCATTTAGAGAATTGTTTTTCAAGAAATGGTCCAGAAGTTGAACTTGCTATGAACTGTCTAGATTTTGGAACAAATTAATTTTAATAATCCTTCTTTGTCTTGGTTGATACCCTAGACCAGTTGTATATTTTAGAGAAATCTATTCTCCTAGTAACTAAGTCAAGGTATCTCTACCTGCAGTAAACTTATCAAGATCTCTCTTTAATTTCTCATTTGATAATTTGAGTTCAGTATTTTCTTTTAACAGCTCAACACATTTTTCTTTCTCAATATCCGGATCAGACTTATAATTGGCATTTAGAGCATGTTTCCTTTTCAATAATTTATATTTATCCTTGATTTCATTAAAGGTTACCTCAACCATTCCACAGTATTCAAATAGTTCATCCTTAGTCATATTTTCATCAATGTTTGATTCACTTTCATTATCAGAATAGTAAGAATTATGTACAGGAGAATTGGGTGTTACCTTGGATGTTTCTGTCATGAAACACATGTTTGCATGTTTCTTATTTTCAATATCAGAAGTGTTAGATCCACTTGATCTATCTTCTGAGGAACTCCAGGTGGATTTTATAGCCTTTTTATATCCTTTTCCCTTTTCTCCATACTTCTTCTTAAATTTCATCTTGGGGAAATCAGCTTTCACCTGACCTTATTGTTTGCACTCATAATAGACTATCTCATTTGTGTTATCATTCCATTTACTATCCTTTTTTCACTATTCTTTATTATCATACCTTCCTTTTTAGTTTGATTTTCTAAAGACCTTTTTATTTTTGTATAACTTCTTGAATCTCCTTGTAAGATGATCCATCTCATCATCACTGTCAGAGTATGAGACTTCACTTGTGGAAGTGTCTATAGGAGCTTGAACTTTTTCTTTATCCTTATTCATTGAGATAACAATCTTTAATGCTACAAATTTCTTCCTTGGTTCTTCATCTACTTATTGATTCACCTTAAGTTCTTCTTCAAACATAATAATCTTTCCAATTTGTTCCTTCACTGGTAGCTCACCTATGTCACAGGATTCTCAAATAGTAACATAGGTTCCTCTCAATTTTTCAGGTAAGCATCAAAGCAACCTCATAATCTGGTCCTTAATGTCCATTGGTCTCCCATGAAGACTCATGGTATTCACTATTTAATTGAACCTGAGATACATTTCCATTTTAAAATTATCATATTTAATATTATAGTTATTTAATCTCATTTCTTTAACATTGGTTGTTCCCTAATGTGAAATAGCTAAAGTATCCCAAATTTCATATGCAGTTTTACAAGAAGATATTCTATTGAATTCATCATCACATAGAGAACAATTAAATTCATTCATTGCTTTATAGTTATTGTTATATTTAGATTTATTAATCTGAGACCATGTGTCCCAATAAGTAGCAGACAATACATGTCGTTCTTCAATTGTGTCCCAGATTTCAGGTCCCATGCTCTCTAGATAAATTTTCATTTTTAATTTCCACTGAGCATTGTTATTTCCATTAAAGAAAGGTGGCATGTTAGTAGCAACACCCTCAAATATGTTATCCATTGTTAATTAGAATTTAAAGAACTGAAAATTTAGATATGAAAGAAATTTTGAGATCTTTAAGATACAGATAAAATCATAGTTGAAAAGAATTTGAAAGGTTTCACAATAGTACAGGTAGTAGAAAAAACAGATTAATATGAAACTTTGATACCAAATGTTGGTCAGAGTGGAATCTCAAGTGGGGTTGGGGGGGGGGTTGAATTGAGTTCCTACATAAAATTTTTGTTAAAAACATTATTATAAATATCCCCAAAATTTTGAAAACTGAACAACTAATTAAGGAAGTAGAGATATAGATATCTAATTGTTCAACATTTTTCTCAAAGGGTTATTAGTCCGTAGTTGAATTATTGTATAACACTTCTTCAACTTTTGAAAAAAGTTTACTGAATTAAACAAATACACACACTAAACAAAACTAACTATCAAAGTGAAAGAAAATCAGTTTTATCTTTTAGAAAATAGAAGCAGCAAAAAATAGATAAAACAGAGTAACAAAATATAGTGCACAATGAAGTAAAAAAAGAGGTTCAGTCTCAAGCCAAGACTTAATCCTCTCCACTTGGTGTTCACCTGCCACAAACAATTTATATTAGCAATAAACTTGATACATAGCCTGTATTGGGATTTATAACAGTTTTCACAAACTGTCCAGGGTTTACACCATATTACATTGTTCTTCGTGGAAACAATAAACAGTACAGACCACACACGGTCTCTTCCAGTGTTATAAGTGGGAAATAAATGTAGATGAAGTTTGATGTGAGGATATTCAGTATCCTCCAGTTTAAGAACAAGAGGCTGTGTGTGAAACAGATAGACACACACACTTCTTAGAAATGTAAAAATAAGAAACACAATAGAGAAATTATGATGATATAGAGTTTAGAAGGCTCTATGTGTTTGTATTTCATCTCTTGACTCCTTGAAGTGAAGAATTTGAAGTTCGAGTATGTCTCTGGAAGTTGTTTCCAAAACAAAGTGTCGCAACTCCAGGTACTAACTTTTCGGAATTGAGTGTTCTGCTTCTTGAGTTGATTGAAAGTTTATGAGACACAGAAGGCAGCCTCAAGTTGTTTTCCAGAAATGATATTCTTGAAGTTCTTAGGGTTCACATTGAAGGTGCTTAAATGGTTCTTCCTTGTTCTTCAGTAATTTACCATTTTTATGCATTTAACTTCTAAACTTTCATTACTAGTTTTTCTCTATGCCTCTATATATCTTTATTCCCTGGTCTTCTCTTTCATATTTGAGGTCTGAAAATAGGAGTAAGTCCCTCACATTCGATCTTTCTCGTACCTCATACTGTCAAGATATAGTCTCCTGATATGTCTACAATAATCATTAATTAAGTTAGAAGCATTAAAGTTAGCAAATACGACCATTAGAATAATCATAAGAATTTGATAAATTAAGGGTATCGATAGGCTGGTAACAGTAGCCTTCACATCGGTAGGCTTCAACATCATGTTCACATATGCCACCTCCAACTGTAACCTTCCATCGGTAACCTTCATCAGTAACCTTGAATAGTAGGCTTGCATCGTTGTCCTTGTATCGATGAACTTGTATCAGTGACCTTGTATCGGTGACCTCATATCGATGACCTTTGTATCTGTGAGCATGTATTAGTGACCTTGTACTTAGATAAATTCTGAACTATAAGCTTAAAATTAGAGTAGTGAGATTAACAGTACATAGGTATTTCTTTGAGATAAGCATGATTTTCACATAAATTATTATCCTGTAGGAGAAACAAGATGCTTTGTATAAATGAAACATGATTTGGGATCATCAAAACATGATTTGGGATTATCAAAACAGGTGAGTCCAAAAAATACACAAGTGTTTATCATGGTCCTCATATCTTTTGGAGTACACCAAGGTATCATCAATAAATTCCAGAACAGAATTATCAAGATATTCCTTGATACACCGTTCATTAGATCCATAAAAATAGAGGGTTTGTTAGTTATTCCAAATGAAATTACTATAAAATCATAATTTCCATACCTTATTTGAAATGTTTTCTTTAGAATATATTCCTTCTTCACACTCAATTGATGATATCCAGAAAAAATATCAATCTTTCAAAAATATTGAGCTTCATTAAGATGGTCAAATAAATCATCAATGCGAGGAATATGATACTTTTTCATTATTGTAATAGCATTGATCTCCCTATAGTAAATGAACGGGCTCATAGATCTATATTCCTTCTTTACAAAAATAGTAGGAGCTCCCCAAGGTTAAAAACTAGGGAATATAAATACCTCATCACTCAATTCCTATAGTTTTTTATTTAACTATATAACTCCACCAGGGCCATTATATAGGGAGTCTTTGATATAGGTCTTTCATTAGGGATTAAATCAATATAAAACCCAACTTCCCACTCTGGAAGATGTCTAAGTATTTCATTTGGAAATACATCAATGTATTCCTATACAATATGTGCATCCTCAATTTGAAGATCACATTTTTTTCAGTAGGTTTTATCTTCTCTTCTTCTCCAAGAATCTCATTTATAAGAGCTACTGGAGTTGGATCCAGATATGACTCAGATGATGATGTCTCCCCTATAAAGATAATAAATTCCATATCTTCATTACGAATCATAATTTCCTTCTCTTTACAATAAATGTTTTTCTTATATTTTGAAATCCATTCTATACCAAGGATTATATCAAAATACACCATAGTTATGATAATAAAATCAGCAATTAGACTACATTTATGTGTCATAATAGGAAATAATAAAAACATCTTTATTGTAAAAATGTTTCCACTAGGAGTTTTTGCTGAAAACACCCTTGTTAAGGTGATTAGGAAATATATAATTTTTATATTAAACTGGGAATATATAAAAGAATGTGATGATATAGAATCAAATAAATATTTATCTAAATTTGAGGAGATGATTAAAGTACCCACCCCCACATAATTTGGAACTTCAACCTTAGCTGTTGTGACAACATAAGCACGAACTTGTCCCATTATACTTTTTTAGGGAATGTTCCCTTGAATTCTAGGACATTCATGTGCATAGTGTCCCATATACATACTGTTGAATCATTAAAAATTGTTTAATTCTTTCTTTCCTTTAAAATCATGGGCCCAATGGACATTTTATACATACTTTTAAAAAACTATCATTCCCAATAGGCATGTTCCATGATGTTTTATTACAAATTTATTTCAAGATGAAAATTATATTATTCCCTTCTTACCTTTTTCTTTATTTTCTTTTCTAGAGTACTCAGCATCCCTCTTCTTATCTTAATTTCCTTTATATCCATATGGCTTTGAAAATTATTTCTCGGTATTAATGGAACATGATACAATATCTTTATATAATGATAATATTTAGGATACTAGAGCCCTTTATAGAATTGGTTTAAGAACATAAAATAAACAGTCAATCTTACTCCTTGGATTATGTATGTTGTCTGCAACATGCCTTATTAACCTTGTAAAGTTGGATTCATACTTAGAAAATTTTTCATCCTCTTTTTTTCTTAGACTCAAGAATTATATTTCTATATATGCTCTCTATTCATGAGGGGAATATTTTTTAAATAAAATTTCCTTAAAATCCCTCCATTCCATATTTTAAATTTTATCCTCCTCTTTTATGCTTTGAATTAATGACTACCATGGATCTGCCTCTCCCAAGAGAAAATAAACAACCATGATAACCTTTTCCCTTTCATTACTTCCCAAAGTGAGAAATATATTCTCTAAGGAACTTATTCATTTCTCAGCTAAAAATGGGTTTATAGTCCCACTGATTGATGGTGGTTGTTATCGCATGAAGCGGTCTAATATTGTTACACCATGTTATGGATCAAGATTCTCCATACGAGTAAGGTTATTTCTCATAACCTGAGTTAGTTTTCCCAGTATAGTTATAAGTTGTTCAGCTCCATTTTTATCTCTAGCTCCAACATCATTATCATTCATAGTATGGAAATCCAAACATGAAATATGTGCATTGATATGGTTTTCATTTCTTCCGCTATGTGCCATTTCTAAACAATGACATATACTAGATTATATTATAAAATTTTCAAACCAGTGAAACTCTTAAAGTATAACTAATCTAAAAATAATAGGCTTGGTTACCTTGGAAATATTCTCAAATTCAGTTATACAGTTATATTTCCCTAATATATGTTTTCTTAAATATAGTTTCCAATGTTTCTATTAAACTTTCTCTAATACCAACTGTAAAGACCCTAACCCCAGTAGCCTAGAGCTGATGTCTTAATTTATTACATTGGTATTTGGTAAAAGAAATAAAACCCCAAAGGACCAAATAGTTTAGTATCTTTGAAAAACTAGATACAAACATATGTATTTGATTACATCATGAAATGAAATACAATATAGTAACTCTATTGGAAACACCCATATTCTTCTAGATTATCCTTGAATGTAAAACATAATATACATCTTGGAATACAAGGGGAAAACAAAACATAATAAAGGGGTGATCTCAAATACCCAGTAAGGGTAAGTATACAATGAAAACTATCATAAATAAACATAAATACTAAGGAAATATTAATTACTAAAAACACATGCCATTAAAACATAATATTGAGCATAATATGGTCAGAATAAAAGCTGATCAAATAATACCATATAAATAATCACGTGATCTAGAAAACATAACCATGGATATTATACTAGTCTAATAATCACATGAAAAGCAATGAATAATCTCATAATGAGGGAATTCATAATGTGGGATATCATAGACACACCATCAAGGCCCTTCCTAAGAAATCTACATAAATGAGTGAAGCCCCATCCAAAACCTGGTTTAGTTTGTCTCATGATACTTACTGTATCACCCCAAGATTTCATAGTACGTTAGTTCTTCAAAGTAATTCAATAACTTAGACTACACGCAACATCGAGTTCAAGCGCACCACGACTTACCAAACTAGCCGTTCAAAAGTGGTTATGAATAATATTAACAAAATTTGAACTTTATATACCTCTTATAAATTTATAATCCTTATTATGAGTTTCTTAGACATAATGTAAAGAAAAATTCATTTTTTTTCTGATAAAAGAAGTATTTTTTTCAAAAAATGCAATTTCACCGCCTTTTAATGGCGAACCCTTTTTAAATCCAATATTTGAAACTTTTATATATTCAATTTTAAAAAATAAACTTCTTATTTGGGATTGGGATATAAGAATTTAGTTTTAATAAATTTTTGGTGTTTTTCTGATAACTTTTATATTTGGGTGAATAGTGAAAAATAATATATTTTAACTGAAAACAAATTTTTTAATCAGAATAATTTATAGTGTTCAAAAACACATATGAATGGTTTGGATGTATAATTAGATTATATTTTTACCATTTAATCCAATTTTTGTCATTGGAAGTAATTTCACTTTGAAATTGGACAAACAAATGTCAATTTTTTTGTGGTTATTATTTCAAAAAAATACGTTTTTTGGTTTTGACAATGGGAATTAATTTTAAACTAATAAATGAAATTTATATGTTTTGAATTTGGTAAGATAGACTTAATTTTTGAATTCAGAATATGAAAATTATCTTAGGGTGAATTTTTGGTATGTTTCTGAAAACTTTTAATTTTTGATGAATAGTGAAAAACACTGAGTTATAGTTTAAAACCGAATTTTTATTTAAATAATTATTTATTTTATTTAAATTTATTTTAGGTCAAAATAGATACATAATACCCATATAATTTCAATGTAATTCATTGGAGTAATTTTGTAATAATATTAGATATATAAAATTTTATTGAACTTTTCACCGTCTTTTACCCACCTCCTAATAGAATTTGTAAATTCACATAAAACTTAATTTTACTACTTCTGTGAGTTAAATTTTGAAATAATAGAGACACGATTAATATTAAGGAGTAAAATTTGGTTCAATAAGATAAAAATAATTTTTTTGGTGAATAGTAACTTTTTACTTTTATTTACCATGGTTAAAAGTAAATATGGTAATTAAGGGTAAAAATGATATTATAATTACCCTAAAACATGTCCTAATTCTATTGAATAAGTATAATTAGACCAAAAACAACCTTAGGAATAAAATATGAACCTCTTTGGTCCACTTGTATTAGATTAGGACACTTATTATTATTTAATTCAAAGAAGAGTTAAAAGATTTAAAATCAAAGTTTAATAACTAATTTTTTTAATATAGGGATAAAAATAAGATAAATTCAACTATAAATATTCATTATAAATATAAAAATATTTCCTACATAATGGTATTTTATTTATATTTTTTATATATTAAATAATTTAATTTATTTATGACACAATGATGATGCAGCAATTACCTAATTAATGAAATATTAAAATAATTGATATTATAAATATCCAAATAATTGTAATTTGAGACTTTTTATGAATTACACTAATTTTATATGTTTATATGACATATTATGGTTGGTTAGATGAATTTTTGTTGAATTAATAGTGCTTTTATGAATTTAGAAAAAACAAAATACCTAATAGTGTCAAAATTTACATAAAAGAGTTTTTAAATAAAATAAAATATTATTAATTGATATTCTATTCTAGAAAATATAAGGTTCATCCAAAGGACTTATTTAATGATAGGTGTATCATTAATGAACCACTTGTGGTTCTCTTGGAAGTATATAGTAAGTATATTTACCATATAATATAAAAATACAAAGAGACATGGTTAATGTCAAACTATTTAACTAAGAGTTAAATCTAAAAGTTAAGGTTAATATAGTGACCCAAACCTGTATAAAACCTATTTTTTGAGTGGTTTTTGACTCATCACCACCTTATCCTTTAAATAATTCAATTTTGAGCCATTAGAAACCGAAAATGATATTATTATAAAATAATATTTTAATTTTTTCCTAAGGTGCCCCTCACCCCTCTTATAAAAGGGCACTTCCCCTTCTTTCAAATTCACACCTTCAAAGCCTTTTGGCTCGGCCAACCCCTGCCTAAATATCCTCTCAACTTCCCTAACATCATCATAGAGTCCCTCCTTTGGTCAGAAATCCAACTTAAGGATCCCTTTTGATCAAATCAAAAGGAAGAACCCGAAGAAGAGGTAATAATTTCACCACCCTCTTTCAAGTTCTTTTCTTCATCCACTTCTTCTTTCTTTGTTATTTACATTCTAAAATAATAACCCCAGTATCTTATATATACTATGATTTATTATAAATATGGTACAACCATATTCATTATTCTATCCATCCTTTGAATGACATGTCACCATATGTGCGTACGTACGGATTACCGTCTCCACGTCATGGTGTAATTGTTATTCAATACATTATTATTTGGATGGGTATAATAATGATGTTTAATTAATGTAAAGAATAAAATATAACATCATAATTATTCTTTATATATGATATAAATTCCAATTATATATTATTTTAATATCAAAATAATGATATTGTCGCTCGTGCGTACGTACGGATTACCGTCTCCACGAACGCGATGAGATTCATTCCCCATCGTATCCATTCAAGAATAAATTTCATTTTATGATTAAAAATAATTTTTAGAGACATGATATAATTCTGGATATGAATAATATACATCCCATCCATAAAAAATATGGCTCAGATAACAAAGAATATGAAAGAAAATAAATCCGTTAACACCCGAAACGATGATAATACTAAGATATTATTAACAAATAAATGTTAAAAGATCATATATGATATAATATTAATGTATATGATTCTTGCATAATTAAATAACAATTATTTCACCATTATACAAGAGGTTAACCTACTCTCGACCAATGAAAAAGTACAAACTAAGGGATTTCTTATCTCACTTTTAATTCCGTGAGATTTCCATTGTTCACCACTTATTTATTGCATGTGGTGTGTGTGTTGCCCATGATTTTATTCATTATGTAATATAATTTAATTTATGGATATTTACATCATCATTTTTCGATCCTTCTTTCATGGGTGTATGTTTCGTAAGTTACCAAATCGATAAGGGAATTTGAAATTTCAATTTCCACTCATTCGGCTTTACGCATATTTCATTGATTATTTTACTCCAAGATTATGTGTGGAATCACTATTAAATTTCTTATGTCATAATTTCCACTCCAATTTTTGTGGATATAATTTTGATACACATAATCACTCCATTGATAAATTCTCAAGTCATCGATATGAACTAGATAAGAGTAATTTTAACTCAATCTCCATTTATTGAGTTAAACATCCAATTCATTGGTGTTGTTTTTACAAGAATATGTGTGAATGTCCTCTGATTTATTTACAATGAAAATACAATCATATTGACTGTATTTATATTTTTCACACATAATTATGTCATTGATTTATCCTTAACCTAAGAATACGGTCTTTATAAGAGATTTCACCTCAATTTACATTCCATTGAGACTTCTTTATTGTTATACACCAATTAACTTTTATATGGTGTATATAATGTACTTTGACATAGTATATCATGAATCCCTTTATTCTCATGATATTATAAAGTTTTTATTACCTCAATTATTTGTATCCAAGTGTCTCTCTTTTGGTTAGGAACTCTAACTAAAATATCATTTTAAATTTTTTAAGTATTTATTATTATAAATATTTCTCGTTAATGTCCGTGTTTGAAAAATGGTTTTAAGGATTTATTTATATGGAAATTAAAGTTTTAAAATTAAAATTCATTTTAAAAACCTCAAAGTGGTATGGGACACTTTGATTCAAAAATCAATTTTTGAACAACTTCTTGACAAATAGTGTGACTTTTAAATGTTTTCAAGAAAAAGGGGGATATTTCTCTCAAGTAGTTCTGATGATTATTTTCATCTATGTCGATATCATTCATTATTCTCTATTGAGGTTAATCTGTTACAATACAATCTTCCACATTGTATTGAATAAGTTATGTTTGACTGTGGATGTGCTATTTTTATACCATTCATAGTTTGTGGATAAAGTATTGACATTTCGTATGCTAGTTTTAATATGAATTTTTATGTTATCTTTCAAACTTTTTATATGAGGAATGAATTGGACTTAGTAAGTGACGGGTGGATCCTGATATAGCTTCTCGATGCATCGGTAGGTCTCAGGAGACAAACTAGTGTCTTGGCAAAAGGCCTTGACAAAATCTTATTTGTAGTTTTGGAACAAGGCCTTGACTATGTGGTTATGATAGTATGGAATTATGTATTCCATCATTATGAAAGTGGTTATTGATATTGCATGTGATTATTCGACTAGTAGAATATCCATGTGAATAAGTAAATGGCATTATTTGATTTTATTTTTGCCATATTATGTTGAAGTTCAAGTTTAAAAGTCTTTTGTTTTAGTTATACATTGCCTTAAATATTTATGCTTATTTATGAAAGTTTCCACTATATTGTTATCATTACTGAGCATCTGAGCTCCCCCTTTCTATGTTTTATTTATCCAGGATGTGAAGAAGTATTTTATGACTGACCTGTAGGGATAGTTTGAGGGGATATGTGTAACACCCTGAGATTTTATGAAAAATATTCTTTTTAATTTTATTGATGTCTTGTGTTGTACGCTACACCAAAAGAAGATTGCACTACAGTCATCCTTGACTTGGCTTGCATTACACGCAATCACGAATTTCCTCGATAGCTTGCGTCGTACGCAATATCGAGTTTCACTAAAAAACAATATGCTATTAAAATATTATTAAAACTAGCCTTTATGAATACTAATACCCACTTTTTGAAATTTTGTAAATTTTATCTTTCAAAATGGACTTCATTTTTGGATTCGGAATATCGAAATTAGCCTAGGGTAAATTTTTGGTATTTTTCTGAAAACTTTAAATTTTTGATGAATAGTGAAAACACTGGGTTACTATTCAAAAACCGACTTTTTATTTAAATAATTATTTATTTTATTTAAATTTATCTTTGGTAAAAATTGATACATAATACCTATATAATTTCAATTTAAGTCATTGGAGTCATTTTATAATAATTTTATTGAACTTTTCACCATCTTTTACCCACCTCCTATGAGAATTTGGAAATTCAAATAAAACTTAATTTTACCGCTTCTGTGAGTGGAATTTTGAAAATCCGAGAAACACGGTTAATATCAAGGACTAAAATGTGGTTCATTTAGATGAAAATAATTTTTGGTTAATAGTAACTTTTTACTTTTTTTTACTACGGTTAAAAGTAAATAGGGCAATTAAGGGTAAAAATGTTATTATTATTACCCTAATACATGTCCTAATTCTATTGGATAAGTTTAATTCAACCAAAAACAGCCTTAGGAATAAAATATGACCATTTAGGCCCACTTGGATTAGATTAGGACATTTATTATTAATTTATTTAAAGAAGGGTTAAAATAGTTAAAATCAAAGTTTAATAACTAAATCATTTTTAATATAGGGTTATACATAAGATAAATTCTACTATAAATTTTCATTAGAAAGATAAAAAGATTTCCTACATAATGGTATTTTATTTATAATTTTTAGACATTAAAAAATTTAATTTATTTATTACACAATGATGATGCAGTAATTATCTTATTAATAAAATATTGACATAATTGATGTTATAAATACCCAAATAAATGTAATTTGAGACTTTTTATGAATTCCACTAATTTTTTAGGTTAATATGACATGTTATTATTGATTTAGTTAAATTTTTTTGAACTAATTATTCTTTTATGATTTTCAAAAAAATCAATTACGAAATAGTGTCAAAATTGACATAAAATAGTTTTTAAAACAAATATTATATTATTAATTTTTATTTTATTCATAAAAATCTAAGGTTCAGCCAAATGACTTATATGAGGTTATATATATTAATAATAAACAATTTGGGGTTCTTTTGGATTGTTATAGTAAGTTTATTAACCTTATAGTGTAAGAAAACAAGAAGACACGGTAAAAGAAAAATTATTTAACTTAAAGTTAAATCTAAATGATAAGGTTAAAATAGAAACCTAAACTTTTCTAAATTCTATTGTATGAGAGGATTTAGACCCATACCCACCTTAGCTTCGAAATAACTCAATTTGGAGCTATTAAAAACCGAATATGACTTTATAATAAAATAATATTTTCAGTTATTCCAAAGGTGCCCCTCTCCTCCCTTATAAAAGGGAACCTCCTCCCTCTCTAAATCACACCAGTTTGAGCCTTCAAGCTCGACCAAACCCTGCCAATTTATCTTCTCCACTTCCCTAGAAACATCCTAGAGATTCTGGTCTTCTTTAAAGACCAATCTTAGTGCCCTAAGAGGAGGTTTCAAAAAGGCGTGTCGAAAGAAGAGGTAATATCTGTTACCGATTCTTTCAACTTTATTTCTTCTTCTACTTCTTCTTCTTTATTTGTTTAATTATGAAGTAATAACATCAGTATCACTCATATACTGATATGTTATTATAATTATGAAACAACCCTATTTCACCATCTATCCATCCTACGGAAAACGAAATCATCGCGCGTGCGTACGTACAGAATACCGTCTCCACGCCGTGGTGTAATCTTTTTTCGACCACCACCTTACTTGGATGGGTATAATGGTGTAAATAAATAACTATATATTATTATTAAAAAGTGATATTGATTCTGAATTATTATACATACACTTCAATATAATTCCACGATCAATGGAATGATATCATCACTCGTGCGTACGTACGGACTATCGTCTCCACGACGCGATGAGATTCATTTTCCATGTTAACCATTAATGAATGATTACAAAGTATATATAATAAGTAATCATGAAATATATTACAAAATAATGATACTAGATTTATGTGTATATATATGTATTTCATCTACTTAATTTCATTCAATTCAATAAGGAAACAAAAACAATGTTCATGTGTACGTACGACATACCGTCTCCATGAACGGTGTATTTCATTCCATTTAATCGATCTATCATATATATATGTATATACTGAATATATATTATATATATATATATCATGTTTTACATTCTGGAATTAAGTAAATCAGGATATAAGTAATAATATCAAGAACAACAAGTCCAAACACGTACGATAAATAAAACGATTTAACCCAAAACGCTGCTTTAACATGGAACTTACAAAAGAACAGGTAATATAAAGTCATAAGTGAACCATATATGATATAATAACAATGAATAATATTCTTTAATAATTCAATGAAATTATTTAAATCATTATACAGGAGGTTCGGATACGTACGAAGCATATCAGACCTAAGGTAAGGGATAATTTTGCAAATCTCATTTTTTATCCGAGATTGCTTATACGTAAGTATTTACTAGGGTTATTGTTATTATCCATGTCCATGTTTTCTAAAAGTGTTTTTATGTATGTTTAATGTCCTTTTTACCCATTTTTTTTTACTATATGGTATGTAAGGAATCTTCCTTTTGTTTACGTTACGAGGTACTTTTTGTCTTTTCCGACAAAAGTACGAGGATAATGTTTTTTTAACTTATACGGAATGAAAGGATTTTTACAGTTTTATAATGCCTTATTTTTATGAAGCTTCCTCCAAAAGATTTCATGACTATTTTCAACAAAATCCTTTTCTTTTAAAATTGAATGACATTTTGTGAAAAGAGAATGATTTTGAAGAAGAAAGGATATTTTCTTCAAGAATTCATTTCAAGTGTTTTATCAAAACCATTTTTCATCTAAGATGACATTATTTCATATGTGTATGTTTCAAGTATCATGTCTATATGATTTACATGGTTTCACTTTTCTTATTATGAAATGACATCCATTTATTTTATATGGATTATGTGATGATGGGATGATGTTTATGAAACCCATTTTATTCATTGGGTTATTATGAATGATGTATGTTTATTTTGTGGCACAAGTAAGAATGATTTCATTATGAGATGGGTGGGACCTATATCTCCCTCCAATGAATTGGGTAAAGATTTAAATCTCATGAGATAGACATGAATGGAATGGTAAGTTAATCCGGTTCAGTGTTACAGGACTGAAATGAGGAGTGAACTCGATTCAGAAAGGGACTTTGTCTACTAAGATGGTCTTGGCAGCAATGCCTTGGATACTATGGAAATCATAACATGTTCTTAATGGTAGCCACAATTAAATGTTTTATTACCATGCTATTTTATCATGATTGATGTTCCCTTATGCTATATGCCTTACATACTTCCAAGATTCATGTCTTTTCTCAAGATTTTGATGTTTAGATTTTATGTTCAAGTTATTGCATTCAAATGTTTATGGATTGATTTATATTCTCTAGGTTTACCCTTACTGGGAATTTGAGCTCACCCATTTTATGTTTTCTTTTCCCCAGGATATAAAGAAATGTTTTAGGTAAGAAAAAATGGGAATATCTTTATGGGAGATGTTGAAGATCTTTCACCACGATTAGAAGATTATATTCTAAGTTTCCAAAGATACTAAACTATTATAGTCCTTGTGTGTCTGTTTTTGTTATGTAATAAGTATTTCGAAAAAGTAATGTAATGTCCATGTACATCAAGATTTGGGTCTCTACAGTTGGTATCAGAGGAAAGGTTTAGTCAACCTTTGGAAACTAGGATGCGAAAACATTAGTGAGATCCCTAGAGATATTTCTAAGGTATGTCTAGGGATGTCCCTAAGGATAAGTATACGTGTAGGACATAGTCCTAGAACTACGGTAATGATCTTAGAATTTAACCTAAGATGTTAGATATTGAGGGTACTCCCCCTTTACTATGTTGTTTTTCCTAGCATGATTTTTGCCTCTCACACTATTCTTTTTGGGTTTTAGAAAATGGCTGGAAACAAGAAGATTCATGATAATGGAGGATATGAAGGACAATGGAATGATATTCTTCATGAGCAACCAAAAGAAACGGGATTTGGAAGTCCAAACATCATTATTATGCCTAATCAGAAATCTCATAATATGATCAATAATCTCAACTTTGGTATGTTTCCCAACTCAGATAATGAGAGAAAGATGGAGTTTCATGATGATCATAGAGGAAAGAACATTCAATTTCCCTCATGTAAATCATGTGGGAAGAGGCATCGGGGAGATTGTTTCAAAGGAACTGGAAGATGCTTTGGGTGTGGAAAAGAAGGACACAAAGCCAATAAGTGCAAAGGAAAAGGTTCAGTCAACACCATGGACACGGATAATGGTATTTCCACGATATCAATAATGATTAGATGTTTTAAATGTTGAATGTATGGGCATTATGCAAACCAATGCCCTAAGGGAAAATCTCATGAAGAGAATCAGTATGGTCATATGAGTAGTATTTATGTGGATGATGATGAAGAGACTACAAATGAAATATGAGATGAAAGAAATGATGAAGCTCAGTTAGTGGTTTAAGAAGTTAGTGGAATGATTGTATGTTTATAAAGAATAATGTATGGTACTATGGAATAAAGAATCATCTAAGGATTGTTGCACTATTGTTTTTCCTAAATTATTTGGAAGTATATGTTGAATGGTATCGGTAACCATGGAAGGTTATTCATATATTTTTGGAAAGTAGATGATATGCGCATAATGAAGGGATTAGAAGATAATCAGATGTTTGATTGTATTCATGAGCTCATGACTGATATAAGGACTAAGTGATATTATGGTTTGATTATATAGATTTTTGGGATTTTGGTATGAGGAAAAAGTTACCTTTTTACAATATTCCTGTTTTCACTAAGGTTATATGGTAATTTATGTTTCAAGAGAATATATGACTAAGGTATTCATGTGTTTGGAATGAAACCAACAAGATATATCTTATGATATATGTGAGATAAATGCTTGTATTCACATTATTGGTAGATAACCTTTCTAGTAATTGTTTTCTTTATACTATGAGCTTGGACCGAAGTATTTTAGATAAGTCTAAAGATTGGAATGGATTATGTGGTAAATAAGTTATTATTGTTTAAGGATAGAACTTTTTTTGATATTATTGATGGGATGTTATAGGAATGTAGTTTTAGAAAAAGGACAACCTGCAGGACGGGCGACAACCCATCGCGTCAGACAAGGCTGTGGGAATAGAACCGAGAACCGAAGTGCGACTTGCCTTTATCACCTACCAATGGCCTACAAGAAGTCCCTGGTTAGTAGAAACTAGTTTTATTTTATTAAGCAGTATGATATATGAAGTATAAGTTTATTTTTGGAACCATATACGATTAATCTAACCATAAGATGGACTTATAACTTTTGCTAACCTTTTGTTTGAAACAGATGGAATGACCCATCATTCTATCACATGATCTACTAACACATCACGAATAACAAATTCAACTTCATTTCTTTAAGGGATGAAGTGGAAATTTTTCAATTCATGAACAACAGTGAGATTGTACCAAAAATGATCTTGAAAACCAAAAATGTTGTCCTAGTGCCCTTATATCCGATGAATCAGATGGTACCTTAGATCATCACAAATCTATGGATTTTTGATTATTGGATTTCTCATAACCATGTTCTCTACCACTCTTCATCAGAGCATGACGGTTAGATTTCTCTTCCGTATCCATATTTTTACCTATGTTATCCTATGTGGAAACCCAATGATTAGTTAAATTGGGTAACCATTACGTTTCATACTTTAGTTTTTAAGGCCAAGTTTTTGTATTCCTTTTTACGATGTGGGTTTTATTAAAGAAACTTTCGAGTAGTAAACCATTTATAACCCCGACGAATTTCGAGGGTGAAATTCATTTTAAGGGGGGTAGAATGTAACACCCCGAGATTTTATGAAAAATATTCTTTTTAATTTTATTGATGTCTTGTGTTGTATGCTACACCAAAAGGAGCTTGCACTACAGACATTCTTGACTTGGCTTGCATTACACGCAATCACGACCTTCCTCGACAGCTTGTGTCGTACGCAATATCGAGTTTCACTAAACAACGATATGCTATTAAAATATTATTAAAACTAGCCGTTATGAATAGTAATACCCACTTTTTAAAATTTTGTAAATTTTATCTTTCAAAATGGACTTCATTTTTGGATTCGGAATATTGAAATTATCCTAGGGTGAATTTTTGGTATTTTTCTGAAAACCTTCAATTTTTGATGAATAGTGAAAACACTGGGTTACTATTCAAAAACCGAATTTTTATTTAAAGAATTATTTATTTTATTTAAATTTATTTTAGGTCAAAATTGATACATAATACCTATATAAGATCAATTTAAGTCATTGGGGTCATTTTATAATAATTTTAGATATATAAAAATTTTATTGAACTTTTCACCGTCTTTTACCCACCTCCTCGGAGAATTTGCAAATTCACATAAAACTTAATTTTACTGCTTATGTGAGTGGAATTTCGAAAATTCGAGAGACACGGTTAATATCAAGGACTAAAAAGTGTTTCAATGAGATGAATTTTTTTTTGGTGAATAGTAACTTTTTACTTTTTTTACCACGGTTAAAAGTAAATAGGGTAATTAAGGGTAAAAATGTTATTATTATTACCGTAAAACATGTCATAATTCTATTGGATAAGTTTAATTCGACCAAAAACAACCTTAGGAATAAAATATGACCATTTAGGCCCACATGGATTAGATTAGGACATTTATTATTAATTTATTTAAAGAAGGGTTAAAATAGTTAAAATCAATGTTTAATAACTAAATCATTTTTAATATAGGGTTATACATAGAATAAATTAGACTATAAATATTAATTAGAAAGATAAAAAGATTTCATACATAATGTTATTTTATTTATAATTTTTAGACATTAAATAATTTAATTCATTTATGACACAATGATGATGCAGTAATTATCTTATTAATGAAATATTGACATAATTGATGTTATAAATACCCAAATAAATGTAATTTGAGACTTTTTATGAATTCCAATAATTTTCTAAGTTAATATGACATATTAGTATTGATTTAGTTAACTTGTCTCGAACTAAGTTTTCTGTTATGAGTTTCACAAAAAATATTACCAAATAGTGTAAAAATTAACATAAAATAGTTTTTAAAAAAAATATTATATTATTAATTGTTATTTTATTCCTAAAAATTTAAAGTTCGGCCAAATGACTTAGATAAGGTTATATATATTAATAATAAACAACTTGGGGTTCATTTGTCATGTTATAGTAAGTTTATTAACCTTATAGTGTAAGAAAACAAGAAGACACAGTAAAAGAAAAATTATTTAACTTAAAGTTAAATCTAAATGATAAGGTTAAAATAGAAACCTAAACTTGTCTAAAATCTATTGGATGAGAGTCTTTAGACCCATACCCACCTTATCATAGAAATAACTCAATTTGGAGCTATTAAAAACCGAATATGACTTTAAAATAAAATAATATTTTTTGTTATTCCAAAGGTGCCCCTCTCCTCCCTTATAAAAAGGCACCTCCTCCCTCTCTTCCTCACACCACTTTCAGCCTTCAAGCTCGGCCAAACCCTCCCAATTTATCTTCTCCACTTCCCTATAAACTTATTAGAGGTTCTTGTCTTCTTCAAAGACCAATATTAGTGCCCTAAGAGGAGGTTTCAAAAAGGCGTGTTGAAAGAAGAGGTAATATCCGTTACCGATTCTTTAAACTTTATTTCTTCTTCTACTTATTATTCATTAGTTTTTTAATTATGAAGTAATAACATAATTATCACTAATATAATGATATATTATTATAAGTATGAAACAACCCTATTTCACCATCTATCCATTCTATGGAAAACGAAATCACCGCGCGTGCGTACGTACAGAATACCGTCTCCACGCCGTGGTGTAATCTGTTTTTGACCACCACCTTACTTGGATGGGTATAATGGTTTAAATAAATAACTATATATGATTATTTCAAAGTGATATTGATTCTTAAGTATTATACATACACTTCAATGAAATTCCACGATCATGGGAATGATATCATCGCTCGTGCGTACGTACAGACTACCGTCTCCACGACGCGATGAGATTCATTCTCCATGTTAACCATTCATGAATGATTATAAAGTATATATAATAAGTAATCATGAAATATATGACATAATAATGATACTTAATTTATGTGTATATATATGTATGTCATCTACTTAATTTCATTCAATTCAATAAGGAAACGAAAACAACATTCATGTGTACGTACGGCCTACCGTCTCCATGAACGATGTATTTCATTCCATTTAATCGATATATCATATATATATGTATATACTGAATATATATTATATATAAATCATGTTTTACATTCTGGAATTAAGTAAATCAGGATATAAGTAATATTATCAAGAACAAAAAGTCCAAACACGTACGATAAATAAAACGATTTAACCCCAAATGCTGCTTTAACATGGAACTTACAAAAGAACGGGTAATATAAAGTTATAAGTGAACCATATATGATATCATAACAATGAATATTATTCTTTAATAAGTAAATGACATTATTTAAATCATTATACAGGAGTTTCAGATACGTACGAAGCATATCGGACCTAAGGTAAGGGATAATTTTGCAAATCTCATTTTTTATCTGAGATTGCTTATACGTAAGTATTTACTGGGGTTATTGTTAATATCCATGTCCATGTTTTCTAAAAGTGTTTTTTGTATGTTTAATTTAATTTTTACCCATTTTGACTTTTACTACATGGTATTTAAGGAATCTTTCTTTTGTTTACGTTACGAGGTACTTTTTGACTTTTTCGACAAAAGTACAAGGATAATGTTTTTTTAACTTATACGGAATGAAAGGATTTTTACGGTTTTATAAAGCCTTATTTTTATGAAGCTTCCTCCAAAAGATTTCATGACTATGTTCAAAAAAATCCTTTTCTTTTAAAATTGCATGACATTTTGTGAAAAGAGAATGATTTTAAAGAAGAAAGGATATTTTCCTCAAGAATTCATTTCAAGTGCTTTATCAAAACCATTTTTCATCTAAGATGACATTATTTAATTTGTGTATGTTTCAAGTATCATGTCCATATGATTTACATGGTTTCACTTTTCTTATTATGAAATGAAATCCATTTCTTTTATATGGATTATGTGATGATGTGATGATGTTTATGAAACCCATTTTATTCGTTGGGTTATTATGAATGATGTATGTTTATTTTGTGGCACAAGTAAGAATGATTTCATTATGAGATGGGTGGGAACTATATCTCCCTCCAATGCATTGGGTAAAGATTTATATCTCATGAGATAGACATGGCTAGAATGGTAAGTTAATGCAGTTTAGTGTTACAGGACTGAAATGAGGAGTGAACTCGATTCATAAAGGGACTTTGTCCACTAAGATGGTCTTGGCAGCAATGCCTTGGCTACTATTGAAATCATAACATGTACTTAATGGTTACCACAATTACATGTTTTATTCCCATGATATTTTATCATTATTGATGTTCCCTTATGATATATGCCTTACGTACTTCCAAGATTCATGTCATTTCTCAAGATTTTGATGTTTAGATTTTATGTTCAAGTTTTTGCATTCAAATGTTTATGGATTGTTTTATGTTCTATATGTTTAGCCTTACTGGGAATTTGAGCTCAACAATTTTATGTTTTCTTTTCCCCAGGATATAAAGAAAGGTTTTAGGTAAGAAAAAAAGGGGAAGATCTTTATGGGAGATGTTGAAGATCTTTCACCACGATTAGAAGATTATATTCTGAGTTTCCAAAGACACTAAACTATTACAGTCCTTGTGTGTCTATTTTTGTTCTGTACTAAGTATTCCACAACAGTAATGTAATGTCCATGTACGTCAAGCTTTGGGTCTCTACAATATGAGTGTGGTCTATGGAGACTATGTTGTTGTATTTTTTCACTTTATGATTTAATGTAAGACTTATGAATGTATCTAGTGTTTCCAAGGCTACTAAACTAATCAATCTTTTGAGACTTGATCTTTTGTGATCATGCCAATGATACGTAATAATGCACCGACTCTGGCCGTCTGGGGTCAGGGTGTTATAGTTGGTATCAGAGGAAGTTTAGTACAAACCTTGGAAGCTAGATTTAGATAAACTTTGATTAGATCACATAGCCCTAAGATAGACTTTGAAGATTAGTATAAAAGAACTTTCCAGAATTTTGGTATTGTAGAAATTTTGTGAATTTTCCAAGAAATACATCCCTGTCTAGATACGAGCTGGTAGAGGAGGCTTTGGCATAGATGTACGTAGGGGTAACACCCGAAAACACTGCTTTGAGCTAGACTCGAATGAGAACTGGTTCACAACAATGGGCCTTGCTGCACTCTTGGATACGACACTCCCGGGGGATATGCTTAGGATAATTTACATTTACTTTACAGAACGATTTGAAGGATTTTAGTATAAGATGATAATAAATGACCTTGGTTAATCCTAAGGTGTTTCAAAATTGAAAATATAGTGTCATGATATTCTCTAAAATATTTTATGGCTACTGTTACTCACATAATGCTTTCTGGTTTTAGTCAATGGCTAGATTCGAAGGAAGTCATAGTAACTTTGAGTATGATGTACAAGGTGGGAACGATGGTGGAAATAAGAAAAAAATGGAATTTTTATAGGTGTGAAAGATATCGTGTTCATTCCAAATCATTTTTAAAAAAATATGATCAACAACATATATATTAACCAACTCCTGGACTCAACAAGGCATAGAAAGGTGATGAATGATAAGAGCTCCAGTAGTGGAGACCATAGAGAAAAGAATCCTCAATTTCCATCATGCAGGAAATGTGGAAGGAGACACCCAAGAAAGTGTCTCAATGGAATAAATAAATGCTTTACGTGTGGGAAAGAAGGACATAAAGTGAAGAATTGCTGAGGAAAAATGAAGAGTATTATGGAAGAAAATAAAAATGGTCCCAAGAATCCATTTACAGTCATTTGCCGTAAATGTAGGGGACCTGGACATTACCCGAGTGAATGCCCTATTCTATAGGATATTTTCTTGGTCAAATAAAAAACTATGTGGAAATAAATTTTTGGAGAAATGTTTAAAAGTATTAGTTCTCCGTGTTGATGGGATTACTTTGGAATAATTTTCTCTTGTATTTTTAACCCTGCAGTTGTCATCTGAAAATGATATTTAAGGAAGAATTATCTTTTCTATTGTGGATATAGTTATAAATAATAATTTGGTTTTATATGATCATTGGGTTTGAGGCAATTACAAGTTATTATATTTTGGGATGAAAATGCAAGGTATGAGATAACATTTGTGGTTAAATTATGTTATGGTTATTTTGAGGAATTTATCTCATTTTTATAATGTTATAAAAAATAGTTTTTGAAAAAGGACAACACGCAAATCATGTGACAACCCGTCAGGTCAGACAAACCTGTGGGAATCGAACCCACAACCAGAGTGCGATTGGGATTTATCTCCTACCACTGGACTATGTGAAGTCCCTGGTTAGTGTAACTAATTATTTTTAGTTAAATGATTTTATTGATCAATAATAATTTGATTTGGGATATTATGTATTATCAAATGAATACCCTTAGTATAGGAAAATGATTTGGTGATTAAGTGATAAATGCTATTTTGGAAGACGTTTGCTTTGTTGGGAACACTATATGCCCAAGGAAAATAGAATACTATGAGATTTAATTTTAGGAGTAATGGTGGATTTTTATCTATGTTTTTAATGTGGTTTTATAGTGATTTGTGTTATTTATGGAAATGATTAACCTATAATAGAGAATATGTGATTAAGTTAATTACTTTTAAGTATGTGACTTTAAGAGTAGTTGATGTCATTTAGAGATACAATTTAACGTGGAAGAATACATAAACAAATTCTTCTATGTTTTGGGTTTCAATATTAGTTTGGATTATATTGAATTATTTTAAGGACAATTGTTTATTGAATGGTATTTATTTAACTTTGGGGTATTTTTGGTTTAATTTTAGAAATTAAGATTAGTGTTTATTTCTCTAAAGGAATATCATTTAGGGGGATCATAAGATCTTGTACTAACCGATTTGGTTTTGATTAATCTCTAAAGACAAGGTAAATATATAGTTTATCCTTTTTGGATCATGTGATTCTCTAGAAGTTTATTCTAGCTCTTCCAGTGTGACCAAGTGTTCTTAAATACTCATCGTTTAAAAAAAATGAGTTAGTGGTAGAAATTTATTAAAGAATGAAACTCTACTAAAAAAGTAAGTATATATCTATATGTTCTTAGTCAATATCATAAATAAATTCCGCATCTTTATGAAATGTAACATAAAACAATTTTTTCCCCTTAACTTTTCCTACTGGGAAACTAATGACCGTATGTCCCATCACAAGTTTGTGGTTTTCTTGTTGTTAACTTTCTCCTGATCATGTTTTCTATCCCTCTCCATCAGAACTTGATACTTAGTTTATCTTCCATATCAATGTTTTCCTACATGGAATCCTCGTATGGGTTATCTTGGGTGACCTTTGTACTTCTCTTCCTTTCTTTTAAAGTGATAGTTTTATTGAATCTTTTTCCGATGTGGGACTTTCCATTATATTCCCAAGCCCAATTTTAAAAATTGTGAGGATTCAATTTATTGAATGAGGGAAGAATGTAACACCCCGAGATTTCATAGTATGTTAGTTCTTCAAAGTAATTCAATAACTTACACTACATGCAACATCGAGTTCAAGCGCACCACAACTTAGAAAACTAGCCGTTCAAAAGCGGTTATGAATAGTATTAACAAATTTTAAACTTTATATAACCCTTATAATTTTATAATCCATATTATGATTTTCTTAGACACAATGTAAGGACAAATTCATTTTTTTCAGATAAAAGAATTATTTTTTTTCCAAAAATGCAATTTTACTGCATTTTTAATGGCAAACCCTTTTTAAATCCAATATTTGAAACTTTTATATATCAAATTTGAAAAAATAAACTTATTATTTGGGATTGAGACATAAGAATTTAGTTTCAATAAAATTTTGGTGTTTTTCTGATAACTTTTATATTTGGGCGAATAGTGAAAAATAATATATTTTAACTGAAAACAACTTTTTTAATCAGAATAATTTGTAGTGTTCAACAATACATATGAATGGTTTGGATGTATAATTATATTATATTTTTACCATTTAATCCAATGTTTGTCATTGGAAGTAATTTCACTTTGAAATTGGACATAAACAAATGTCAATTTTTTGGTAGTTATTATTTCATAAAAACACTCTTTTTGGTTTTGACAACGGGAATTAATTTTAAAGTAATAAATGAAATTTATATGTTTTTAATTTGGTAAAATAGACTTCATTTTTGAATTCATAATATCAAAATTATCTTAGGGTGAATTTTTGGTATGTTTCTGAAAATTTTAATTTTTGATGAATAGTGAAAAACATTAAGTTATAGTTTAAAATCGAATTTTTAGTTAAATAATTATTTATTTTATTTAAATTTATTTTAGGTCAAAATAGATACATAATACCCATATAAGTTCAATGTAATTAATTGGAGTAATTTTGTAATAATATTAGATATATAAAATTTTATTGAACTTTTCACCGTCTTTTACCCACCTCCTAGGAGAATTTGTAAATTCACATAAAACTTAAATTTATCACTTTTGTGAGTTGAATTTCAAAAATCCAAGTGACACGATTAATATCAAGGAGTAAAATGTGGTTCAATAAGATAAAAATAATTTTTGGTGAATAGTAACTTTTTACTTTTATTTACCACGGTTAAAAGTAAATAGGGTAATTAAGGGTAAAAATGATATTATTATTACCCTAAAACATGTCCTAATTCTATTGGATAAGTATAATCCGACCAAAAACAACATTAGGAATAAAAAATGAGCCTCTTTGGTCCACTTGGATTAGATTACAACACTTATTATTATTTAATTCAAAGAAGAGTAAAAAGAGTTAAAATCAAAGTTTAATAAATAAAACATTTTTAATATAGGGATAAAAATAAGATAAATTCGACTATAAATATTTCTTAGAAAGATAAAAATATTTCCTACATAATCATATTTTATTTATATTTTTTAGACATTAAATAATTTAATTTATTTATGACACAATGATGATGTAGTAATTACCTAATTAATGAAATATTAAAATAATTGATATTATATATATCCAAATAAATATAATTTGAGACTTTTTATGAATTATAATAATTTTATAGGTTAATATGACATATTTGGGTTGGTTAGATGAATTTTTTTCGAAGTAATAATGCTATTATGAATTTAGAAAAAACAAAATACCTAATAGTGTCAAAATTGACATAAAAGAGTTTTTAAATAAAATATTATATTATTAATTGATATTCAATTCTAAATAATCTATGGTTCATATAAAAGACTTATATAATGATAGGTGTATTATTAATGAACCACTTGGAGTTCTCTTGGAAGTATATAGTTAGTATATTAACCATATAATATAAAAATACAAAGAGACATGGTAAATGTCAAACTATTTAACTAAGTGTTAAATATAAACATTAAGGTCAATATAGTGACCCAAACCTGTCTAGAACCTATTGGTTGAGTTTTTTTTACCCATACCCAACTTATCCTTTAAATAATATTATTTTGAGCCATTAGAAACCGAAAATGATTTTATTATAGAATAATAGTTTAAGTTTTTCCTAAGGTGCCCGTCACCCCTCTTATAAAAGGGAACTTTCCCTTCTCTAAAATTCACACCTTTAAATCCTTTTGGCTCAGCCACACCCTGACCAAATATCCTCTAAACTTCCATCAATTCATCCTAGAGTCCCTCCTTTGGTCAGAAAGCCAACTTAAGGAGACATTTTGATCAAATCAAAAGGAAGAACCCGAAGAAGAGGTAATGATTTCACCACCCTCTTTCAAGTTCTTTTCTTCTTCCAATTCTTATTTCTTTGTTATTTCCATTCTAAAATAATAACTCCAGTATCTTCTATATACTGTGATGTTATTATAAATATGGTACATCCATATTCATTATTCTATCCATCCTTTGAATGACATTTCACCACACGTGCGTACATACGGATTACCGTCTCCACGTCGTGGTGTAATTGTTATTCAATACATTATTATTTGGATGGGTCTAATAATGATGTGAAATTCATGTAAATAATAAAATATAACGTGATAATGATTCTGTATATATTATATACATTCCAATTATATATTATTTTAATATCAAAAGATTGATATTGTCACTCGTGCATACGTATGGATTACTGTCTCCACGAACGAGATGCGATTCATTTCCAATCGTATCTATTCAATACTGAATTTCATTTGATGATTAAAAATAATGTTTGGAGAAATGATATAATTTGGGATATGAATAATATACATCCCACCCAAAACTAATATGGCTCACATAATAAATAATATAAAGGAAAATGAATCCGTTAACACCCGAAACGACGATAATACTATGAAATTATTAACAAATCAATGTTAAAAGATAATATATGATATCATATTAATGTATATGATTCTTGTATAATTCAATAAAAATTATTTCACCATTATATAGGAGGTCAAACTACCCTCGACCAAGGAAAAATTACAAAGTAAGGGGTTTCTTATCTCACTTTTAATTCCGTGAGATTTCCATTGTTCACCACTTATTTATTGCATGTGGTGTGTGTACTGCCCATGATTGTATTCATTGTGTAATATACTTTAATTTATGGATATTTACATCATCATTGTATGATCCTTATTTTATGAGTGTATGTTTCATAAGTTACCAAATCGATAATGGAATTTGAAATTTCAATTTCCACTCATTCGGCTTTACACATATTTCATCGATTATTTTACTCCAAGATTATGTATGGAATCACTATTCAATTGCTTATGTCATAATTTACACTCCCCTTTTTGTGGATATACTTTTGATACACATAATCACACCATTTATAAATTCTAAAGTCATCGATATGAACTTGATAAGAGTAATTTTAACTCAATCTCCATTTATTGAGTTAAACATCCAATTCATTGGTGTTGTTTTTACAAGAATATGTGTGAATGTACTCTGATTTATTTACACTGAAAATACAATAATATTGAGTGTATTTATATTTGTCACACATAATTATGTCGTTGATTTATCCTTAACCTAAGGATACGGTCTTTATAAGATATTTCACCTCAATTTACATTCCTTTGAGACTTCTTTGTTGTTATACACCAATTAACTTTTATATGGTGTATATAATGTACTTTGACATAGTATATCATGAATACTTTTATTCTCATGATATTATTAAGTTTTGATTACCTCAATTATTTGTATTCAAGTGTCTCTCTTTTGGTTAGGAACTCTAACTAAAATATCATTTTAAATGTTTTAAGGATTTATTATTCTAAATATTTGTCCTTAATGTCCATGTTTTAAAAATGGTTTTAAGGATTTATTTATATGAACATTAATGTTTTAAAATTAAAATTCCTTTTAAAAGTTTCAAAGTGGTATGGGAAATTTTGATTCAAAAATATATTTTTTAATGTCTTCTTGACAAATAGTGTGACTTTTAAATGTTTTCAAGAAAAGGGGGTTATTTCTCTCAAATAGTTTTGATGATTATTTTAATCTATGTCGATATCCTTCATTATTATCGATTGAGGTTAATCCGTTATAATACAATCTTCCATATTGTATTGAATAAGTTATGTTTGATTTTGGATGTTTTATTTTTATACCATTCATTGTTTGTGGATAAATTATTGAACTTTCGTATGCTAGTTTTAATACTAATGTTTATGTTATGTTTCAAACTTTTCATATGAGGAATTCATTAGACTTAGTAAGTGACGGGTGGAGCCCGCTATAGCTCCTCGATGCATCGGTAGGTCTCATGAGACAAACTAGTGTCTTGGCACAAGGCCTTGACAAAATCTTATATGTAGTCTTGGCACAAGGCCTTGACTATGTGGTTATGATAGTCTGGCATTATGAATTCCATCATTATGAAAGTGGTTATTGAAATTGAATGTGATTATTCGACTAGTAGAATATCCTTGTGAATAAGTAAATGGAATTATTTAATTTTATTTTTGCCATATTATGTTGAAGTTCAAGTTTAAAAGGCTTTTGTTTTATTTATATATTGCCTTAAATGTTTATGATTATTTATGAAAGTTTCCGCTATATTGTTATCCTTACTGAGCATCTGAGCTCACCCCTTTCTATGTTTTATTTTTCCAGGATGTGAAGAAGTATTTTATGACTGACCTGCAGGGATAGTCTGAGGGGATATGAGTGTGGTCTATGGAGACTATGTTGTTTTAGTTTTTCCTTTTATGATGTAATGTAAGACTTATGAATGTATCTATTGTTTCCAAGGGTACTAAACTAATCGGTATTTCAAGACTTGATCTTTTGTGATCAGGCCAATGATACATAATAATGCACCGACTCTGGGCTTCTAGGGTCGGGGTGTTACACTTACTGGTGCATCAATGGTCTATAGAAGGCCCCACCAGAAAATTTATAAGTCCAATGTATTCCTCATATGAAATGGGTTAAATATAATCAACATATACATTCATATTTAAACAAGCATATAAAATGTAAATAATTTCCCCAATCAGTAAACATAATCATAAATGATCAGGAGTCATATGGAAAATGGTATCAAAATAATACATAACTTGTCAAAATGATCATAAAACATTTAGTAAAATATTTTATATGGTATCATAAAAGATAAACCTAAATTAATTATAAGATCCAAAAAATAGTGGTGATATAGGTGAAAATACTCTAATAAAATCATTGAAAATTCCTAAGAGAAATACTGCTTTTACTTTGAAATAATTTATTTAAAATGCAGTTCAATTATAAAAGAAAAAATTTTATTTGAAAATTACATTGAATATTTTTTAAAGATTCTTCAAGACATTAAGGCTTCATGAAAGAATAAAAATCCACTCATGTCGTATATGTTTAAAAAATACATTTCCTTTAAACTCTGAGAAAAGAAACATTTAAGAGAGTATTTTTAAAAGAAAGTGTGAGCATTAATCAAATTAATTGATTATGTGTATTAACTATAAATCCACATAAAACAAGTGGAAATAGAAAATAATATAATAACAATTCTTTTCACACATAACCATATCATGACATAATCATTGGAGTATAAGTTTAACCCAAATAATGGAAAGTGGGTTAAGAATTATCTTAACACTTTGTAATCAGTCAGTCCATATTCCCCATAAAAGTAATAATTATCAAATAAAAAATTGAATACCGTGAAGATAAATGGATTCATGATATCATATATAAAAGGGAAGTATACATACACAATATGAAAGGAATAAGTGGTGAATAAGACATATCTAACAGAAATAAAAGTGTGATGAGAAAACCCTTACCTTATGTCTGAAAGTGTTCTTAATTTGTACTTAATATCCTAGATAATCAAATTCGATTAATTAATTAATTAATAATATATTAAACAAATATTTTATTTATTATAATTTTATTAAGTTCATTTTTGGACATTTTGAGGGGTTATAATGTTTAATTTTGTTGTTTTAAGGGCGTTCATTTCATGGTTTTATGGTCGGTTCCCTCGTGTATAATTATGGGAGTTCTTTTCAAATGGATGAAAAAAATACAAAAGTGGAATGGAATGATATTAATAAACTTAAATTATTTTAAATTTTCCTCATATATCATTTTGTTATACGTTATGAGGATGATTTATTAGATAAAATGTTAATAAAAATGATTAGTTTATTTTGGCAGTTTTTATGGCCATCACCAACAAGGATTGTTTTATTTAATAATATGTTTATATACTAGTTATAGAACATTAAATAAGTTGTAATAAAAATATTATAATCAATTTTAACCACAAAAAATGATTTTATTACCTTCGTTGAATGCGTTAATGAAAAATGAAAACTCGTCGTCCACAAAGCTGGTGAATTGACACCTCATGGACGATGTTTTCATTTTTAGAACAAAAGAAAAAAAAAGATATTTAAGGATGGATATTCCATTAACATAATAATGTTACTGTATATATATGATAATTTATTTATCATGTTACCATTAATAGGGAATGTGAGAAAAGGATAAGAAAAGAAAATAAACTAAAAGGGAAAGTAGGAGGGTTTTACCTCTTGAGTGTTGTTTCCTTGAGGACCTCATTAAGGCACATGGAAATGGTCTTTTGGTGAGACAAAAAATACCAGAATGTGGGGAAGAGGTTTGGGAGAATAATTAGGAAGAATATAAGAAAGATACAAGGCTTATAAGGTGTGAGGAGAATAGGTGGTGAGAGGTGGTATTTAATGGGAAGGAGAGAGGTTTTTCGATTATTTTATTCATTTGTTTATTATTTTTGATCGAGACTATAAATAGTGTTGATTATGATGAATAAGTACAGTAAATAGAGAATATAAGTTCAAGATAATTCCAACTTATATCATCCATGAATCAACCATGACTCAAAAATTTATTTATTTACTTATGTTAAATACTATAAACTACCATATTTCACTATTCACAAAAATTCAATTATTTTAGAAAAATATAAAAAAATTCACCCTCACCATTTTCCAAAATGTAGATTTAAAAAATGGACTCTATTTTATGAAAATAGTTTTCTTAATACGAGAAATTTAATTTTTAAATAAAATCATCATTTATTAAAAAAATACTGATTTTAATATAATATCCTATTTTACGAAACTTTAAAAAATTAATTATTATCTCATAAAATTATCTTATTATTAAATTAAAGAAAAATATTAATTTATGAATATATTTTATGAAAATAAATTTTCTTTTAAATTATTATATTAATTATAAAATTGGAAATAAACATTTACGTTTCACAAAAATACCAACACTTAATCTATCACTTTTAAAACATTTATTTACTTATTGCATGATATAAATATATCATATTTTCATTTATGAGATACCTAAATTTTATTTATACTCTCATAGGTGATGTTATTATTCCAATTTCCATATTACTATTTATAATGGTCACATAACTATTCCAACGATTATGTTAATATTTTATAGTATATAACAGTTCGTTTAAGATCAATGTTGCATGAAAAGTAAGCTATCAAAGATGTTAAATTTAAAAGAGACATACCATTAAATATCGGGGTGTTACATTCTCCCCTCTATCAAAAATTTCAGCCTTGAAATTTCTAGAATATCACCTCATATAATGATTTGGGCAGTTCTTAATCATAATTTCTTCTGGTTCCCAAGTCGCCTCTTCAATTTTATGATTTTTCCAAAGTGCCTTTACCATTCAGGTTGTCTATTTCCTCAACACCTATTATCTAGTGTCCATAATCTAGATATGCTCTTTGTAGTAAGATAAATCAAGTTCCAATTCTATTTCTTCATAAGTGAGAACATGCGTTGGGTCTAGCATGTACATTCTTAACAAAGAGATATGGCACAAATCATGTACTTTGGAGAGACTAGGTGGCATTTCTACTTGATAAGATACAACTCAAATTATTTACAAAATTTCAAATATACCAATGTATGTAGGAATTAATTTCCCTTTCTTTCCAAATCTTATAACACCATTCCATTGAGATACTTTCATAAAGATAAGATCTCCCACATGAAACTCCAAATCTTTCCTTCCATTATCGACAAAGCTCTTTTGCCTACTTTGGGCTAATTTGATATGAACCTGAATAGTATTTACCTTTTTCATTATATATTCAATAAGTTTTAGGAATAATATCTTACTTTAACCAAATTCATTACAACAAGTTGGTGTATGATATCTCTTACCATATAATGCTTCGTCCAATTCCATTTGAATAGTTTAATGGAAACTATTTCTATATTAAAAATATACCAAAGGTAAATAATGATCCCAAATAACTTGAATGTAAAGTGATCATGATATCAACATGTATTCTAATGTTTTAATAGTCCTTTAAAACTATCCATTAGTTTGAGAGTGAAAAGAAGTACTCAAATAAAGCTCAGTATCCAAAGCCTTTCCAGAATTTTGATGTAAAATGGGGATATTGATCTGTAAAAATTGATAGAGGTTCACCATGAAGTCTTACAACTTCATTAATATATATTTTTTCAAGATTCTCTAATGGAAAATCCTCCCTTATAGTGAGTAAATGTGTATATTTGGTAAGTCGATCAACAATTACGCATATTACATCATTATTTCTTGGATTATTTGGTAAACCAATGAAAAAATTCGTTGTAATTTCATCTTATTTACATATAGGAATATGTATAAGTTTCATGAATCATCTAGGATATCTAATTTCATCCTTTACCTACTAACAGAGTAAACATATTGATATATTATTAGAAATTTCTCTCTTTATATTATCCCACAAAAAAATGTTCCTTTAAATATCTGTACATATAAGTGATACCAAGGTAGAGAAATTTGAGCTATGAGCATCGTCCAATAATTCCCGTTTTAGATCAATTATAGAGGGGACACAAATCCTCTTCGCAAATTTCAAAATTACATTTTTATATAAGAATTATACCAATTTCACATGATTCAAAACTTTAATTTTCTTTAGAAAATTCTCATCATCAGACTGAGAACTTTTTACCCTTTCTAATAAATATGGTTTGGAAACCATTTGAGAAAGTATTGATGCTTCACCTTCCATGATAATTTTAATATCCATATTTAATATATCCATGTGAAAAGAATCCATATCAATCCAAATTTTATAGAACTCCATGATCCTTCATACTCAATGCATCAACTACCTTATTTTCCTTCCATGGGTGGTAGTGTATTGAAAAATCATAATCCTTGAGTAGCTAAATCCATCAAATTTTCCTCATGTTGAGTTATTTCAGTGAGAAGATATATTTAAAACTCTTGTGATATTTATATATCTCACATATTTTACCCTAGATATAGTGTCTCCATATATTCAGAGAAAATATTATATTTACTAACTCATGGAAATGATTTGGATAGTTCTATTCATGATTTTTAACTACCTTGATGAATAAGAAATAACTCTATCATTATGTATAAGGACACAAACGAGTAATTTCTTAGATGCATAACTATAAATCCAAAAACAAACATCTCATTACGGTAGATTCAAGATTATATAATTCAATAATATCCTTTTAAATTATTCAAATAATTCTTACCATTCCATTTTCCAAATAAACTTAACACCTTTATGAGTAATCTGGGTTAAAAAGTTAACTAATCATGCAAAATTTTGAATGAAATGTTGATAGTAACTTTCTAAACCAATGAAACTATATACTTTAGTTATTTTTTTTGGTCTAGGTCATTCCTGGACTTCCTTTGTCTTCATAGGATCAACTAAGATTCCATCCTTGGAGATAATATGCCCAAGAAAAGAAACCGTTAGAAGCTAGAATTCACACTTTCTAAACTTTCCATATAACTATTTTCTTCTAAGAGCCTCCAAAAAAATATGAAAGTTTTTCTCATGATCCTAATATCTTTTGGAGTACACCAAGATATCATCAATAAATACTCCAACAAAATTATTATGATATTACTTGAATACTCAGTTCATTAGATTTATAAAATCACTGGGTACATTATTCATTTAAAATGTAACTACTGTAAACTTTTAATGTATGTACCTTGTTTGAAACATTATCTTTGGAATATCTTCCTTCTTCACATGCAACTAATGATATATAGAAAAAAGACCAACCTTTGAGAAATATTGAGCTCTAGGAAGTTTTTCAAATAAGTCATCAATGTGAGGAAGATGATACTTGTTATTTATCATAATATCATTGATCTCCATATAGTCAATTCAAAACCTCATAGATCCATATTTATTATTAAAAAAAATAACAGGAGATCCCCAAGGTGAAACACTAGAGAATATAAATCCATTATCACTCAATTCCTCTAGTTGTTTATTTAACTCTATTAATTCAACCATTTCCATTCTATAAGGATTATTTGATATAAGTCCTACATTAGGGGTTAAATAAATATAAAAATAAACTTTTTTTCTCTATATTATGTCCTTGTAATTACTCTAGAAATACATCAATGTATTTCTATACAATAGCCACATACTCAATTTAAAGATCTCATTTTTCATCAGTGGATTTTATCTGATCTTCATCTAAAATAATCTCATTTAGAAGAGCTACTGAAGTTGGATCGAGATATGACTCAGATGATGAAGTATCCCCTCTAAAGACAATAATTTCCATATCTTCATCACGAATCATAATTTTTTTCTCTTTGAAATAAATATTTGCATTATATTTTGAAATCCAATCCATAAAAAGTATCATATCAAAATACACCATAGTTATAATAATAAAATAAACAATTAGAACATGTTTATGTGTCATAATAGGAACTATTCGATCCATATTTGTTACAATATAGTTTCTAATATGAGTTTTGACTCATAACTCCTCTATTAAGGTGAATTGTAAATATATATTTTTTATATAAAACTGGGAAGATATAAAAGAATTAGACGAACCATAATCAAATAAATATTTAGATAAATTTGAGGAGATGATTAAATTACCTAACAACACATGATTAGGAACTTCCGCCTCATCTGTTGTAATTGCATGATCATGGAATTCTTCCCTTATCCTTTTCTAGGTAATGTTCCCTTGACTTATTGGAAATTCATGTGCATAGTGTTCCATATCCTTACATCTGAATCATTACAGGTTTCTTACTTATTTCCTTCCCTTGAAATGACTAGTCTAGTGACCTTTTTCTTTCATTACCTTGGAATCATTGGCCTTCTCTTCTTATTTCTTTCCATTGCAATCACAATCGAATTTTTGTGTAGAAATGAATTGTGATGTAAATATACTGTGAGAATTATAACATCATAAAATCTATAAAGTGATTTAATAAATAAAATAGATATTATCCAAAATCTAAATTTTGTTTCACCCTTAAAATTTCTTGTTTTAACGTTATTTTATTAATTTTGTAAACCCTTAATGAATCCTTCAAACACGATATTATATTTTAAGGTTTTAAAATCAATTAATTATGAACACAACTCAATTCCACATAACCAAAGATATTATTTTAATAATTTTGGTTCTTAGAATTATAAAATAATTAAAATCACTTCTCTTTGACAAAAACCATGAGCAAAAATCATGGAAATGTTTGTAGTTTTTATTACTTTATCATAGAGTTAAAAACCTAAGTTTGAAAATTAATAAAGAATTATTCTATATTTTTCTATAAAAACTCACCTAACCTCCAATTATTCTTAACTCAAAACCCATAGAGAATGAATTGACTCTACCCTTACCTCTCAAAAGACATCTCAATGTGTCTGAAAACTCTTAATAAGCTCCTCCCAAGATCTTATAAGAGCCCTCTCAGGGTAATATATATTTTATTTTCCTTTTTTATTTCCAATTGATCATGTTGTAATATGTTTTTACATATCCATATTACTTTACTTATTATTTTCATGTGATTATAGATACCTTTCACTATCATTAAACCCTTCCATAAATCTTTATGTACCTTCATTATGCTGCTGAAATTATCATGTGATTTTTTGTGCCAAACATTTTTGTAGTGAATACTCATCCACGTTTCCACTCAAGGGAATTATCCTAGATGTACATATACTTCATTGATTGGGGAATTCAAATTATTTAACCCACACTCCTTAATCATGGGATTAAAAGTGATGAAAGACATCCTTATTTGTTATTTTCATGAACCAACCCGGGTCAACCCCAAACTGGTCACCCGAGCTCCCAAGCCATCCTGAAACATGGCCCGAGAGGCATTCCTGATCTTCTCGGGATGTAAACTGTTTATTCCAGGCATAGAGGAAGTCTGTAAAGGTGGATGATATATTAAAAATTTTTTTAATAATCATTTCTCGAAACCATGAGGGAGGATCTTGTGCATAAGTTTTTAATTAATTTATTTAATATTTGAAGAAATATATACCTAGGCTTATGAAATTTATTCATTGGTGAATGTTGATTGTCCAAAAAGAACCTTTCAGATTACCTTAATTTCACTATGAGGATCCAAGTACAGAATCCATCTAGTGATGATCCACATGTTCAACTATGATATCTGAGCAACATCACTCAATCTCTGGGTGCTAGCGTAGAAAGTCGAATGTCTTGTGTTGTTCATTCTTGATCGCTCAATATTTGGTCTTGAAGAAATCTAACTTTAACTTCTTAATATTGAGAGGGAGATATAAGGATGAGTTTATTGAGAATTAGTTTTTCCCAAAAATTATATATTCTCAATTTTTGGACGATCTACACAATAGACATGCTGTCTATTTATAGGTTACGATTTAAGTTAAAATATTTTCTTAATTGCATACTAGCCATTAAATAATATTTATTACCTTTAATAAACCTCATCCCACCTAATAATAATTATATTATTGTTATTTTGTGGTTCACACCATCTTGTTCAATAACAAATATTATGTAACAGTCTTGTTAATTAATATTTTTCACTAGACTCGGTCTTGTTCCTTTTAAATTCCTCTAGCATTTATGGAACAACTAAATAAATATTTTATTTATAAATAAATATTTTATTCACAATATAGTGAATAAATATTTATTAAAATATTTCATAAATAAAATAAATATTTTTTCACAAGACAATGAATAAATATTTATTTAATTTATACGATCAATATAACTTAAATAAAATTATTCCTCATAATTGAGAATACTATTAATTTCATTAATTAAACTCAAATAGAATTTAATAGAGATCAATTGAAACACTTAGTGTGTGACCCTCTAAGATTCTTTCTCAACAAAATTAGGCAGGTTTTCCTAAATTACAAGATTAATTTCTAGAAACGAGTCAAGGAACTTAAGATAAAGAACTTAATATTACAACATCAAAAACCACATACGAACACTCACTATGAAATATAATCCCTTTATCACAATATCTCATCAGGAAGGATTCACATCCGTGACCCCAACCAATATGATCGATATTTTCTTCCTTGGCTATCTGAAATAAACATGTCGTTACACCATGGCCATGGAATTCAATGTGATGGTTCTATTCCAATCAAAGGGTTGAGATATCAGCTTCTATAAATATGGAAGATACAAATCCTTCCTCAAATTATTCATTAATGACATGTCACTCATGACACACCCAACGTGTCCAAATTAACCATGAACTTTTTTCATTATGGTTTACAATATAAATCTAATTAAATGAGTTATAACATGAATTAATAATAATCTTAAAGTATAAGGACTATCACACATGCTCATAGATAAGAATATTTCATGATAGAAAAACATACAGAATTCCTACTAGCGGGTATGTTCTCACAATCTATCATCTTGGAGATTACCAAGTGAAAGCTTCATGAGAAGAATTCTCATATAATTATGAGTAATCACACCTATCAGTCTATATACTATGTGTCTCATCATAGTATGTTATGCAACATCAGAAAAATATTTGAGAATATCTTCATAGCACATCAAGGTTCTCATCATGGAAGGAAACTTCAATAACCTTATCAATACGATGTATACTCTAGGAAATTATTACATTAGAGTAATTATGAACAACAAAAAATATATAATAATAAGTTTTATTAATATTAAATAAATAGAATATACATATAATCAAAGTAAACATAGACTAGAGCCAATTGCCTAAGACTTTCATCCCACTAGAAATCACACGATATTCTTGTTTCTATTGAGTCAATGATTTAGTCAAGTGGTCTTCCAAGTTGTATTTCATAGAAATAATTCTCACTATAACTTCACCTCTCTAATAAAAATCAATTAAGAGATGATACTTTAAAAGTTTGTGCTTAGTCTGTTGATGTGAATATGGATCTTTTTCGACATCCACCACTACATTATTATCAATATAGAGTGTGATAGGATATTTACTACTATATACCACATCAAGATATTAGAAAAAGTTGTGCATCCATACTAATTCTTTAGATACCTCAAAAGATAGAATATAATTGAAATCTACTATAGAATATGCAACTACAGTCTGCTTTGGGCTCTTCTAGCTCACAACACCTACATTCAATGTGAAGATGTATCCTGTTTGTGACTTCATATAATCTTGATCAGTTTTGTAAACTAGAATCTATATATCCTCTAATGACTAGTTCCTCATCTCCTCTATAAACCAACAACATATCCTTAGTACACCTAAGATAATAGAGGATAGTATTAACTACCATCCAATGACATTCAACTGAATCATCTTGATATCTTCCTACAAAACTTAATTCATAAGAAACATCTATCCTAGTACATAGAATAACATATATTACTGACCCAATCGCTGATGCGTATGTAATCCTTGTTATTTTTATTCTTTCATCTTGTGTCTCATGACACATTTTCCTAAAAAAATGAATTCCATGTGACACTGACAACAATACCCTCTTGGATTGTTCCATACTGAATCTCTTCAGTATCTTTCTAATGTATGTAATTTGACTTATGTCGAGAAACCTCTTGGATCTATCACAATGGATCTTGATCCCAAGAATGTATGTTTTATTGCCTATATCCTTCATAGAGAATCCTTTATTCAACCACTCCTTAACAAACAGTAAGACCGGTATTTCATTTCGAATGAGTAATATGTTATCAACATATACTGTTAGGAAAATGACTACACTCCCACTAAACCATTTATAGACACAAGGATCACATTCATTCTTTATAAACAATATTCCATTACAGACTCATCAAAATGAATGTTCCATGATCTAGATGCTTCCTTTAATCCATAAATTGATCTTTGCAACTTGCATACCTTGTTGGAATCCTTCAAAGTCACAAACCCTTTAGGTTATGTCATATAGAAATCTTACTAAATGTTCATATTAAGGAAGAATATTTTGAAATACATTTTCCAAATCTCATAATCATGGAAAGATGAAATGGAGAGTTGAATTATGATGAATTTTTGCATTTCATCTAGTAAAAATGTTTCATCATAGTCAATTCCTTGATGTTGTTTAACCCCTTTTGCAATCAATCATTCCATATAGGTACTGAATCTTCCTTCCATGTCCAGTTTCTTCTTTAATACCCATTTTCAACCAATGGTGTTTACATCTATAGTAGGGTCTACCAAAATCTAGACTTGGTTTTGGTACATGGAATCTATTTGAAAATTCATGGATTATTTCCACTTGGAAACATCTATTCCACTTACTGCCTCTTTATAGGTTATAGGATCATTATTATCAACTAATAATGAGTCACCATCCTTGGTGACCAGAAAACCATACTTTTCTGTTTATCTAACCTATTTAAAACTCTTATGTAGTAATTGTGTCTCTGGAATACCTTCTTATTCCACAGATCTTTTTGAAATTTTTTTACTGTTAAAACTCTTGTGTTTCTTAAGCCTGGACATCATCGAAGTCTATCTTATCCCACTATCTATTTTCGAGATAATATCCTCCTCAAGAAATGTGGAAGAACTATCAATGAAAACCATTTTTCAAAAGGATTTTATAGGTAGTATCCCTTTGATTATTTGGGATATCCTATAAAGATACACTTTGTGCCTTGGGGTGCAGTCTTGTTACCTAAAGAGGCCCTAAAAAATTCTTCGCAACCCCACACATGTAAGTAAGACAACACATGTATCCTTCCATTCCAAAATTATTATGGTATACCATATGATTCTTTAGTTGGCACTCATTTTAGTTTTTATGTTTCTATTTGTAATGTGTATCCCCAAAAAGATAATGGAAGACTCACACGACTCATCATTGATCTCACCGTGTCCAATAAGTTATGGTTCCTCCTTTCGCTTACACCATTCTACCGAGGTGTATAAGGAGGAGTGAGTTGATATAAAATCATGAACTCCCATAAATAATCAATGAAGTATTGATTATGATATTATCCACCATTGTCTGAGTGAAGTTTCTTAATCTTCATAACAATTTTTTTCTCAACTTCATTCTTGTATTCCTTGAATTTATCAAAATAATACAACTTATACCTCATTAAGTAGGAATATCCATATCTACTAAAATCATCAGTAAAAGTTATGAAGTATGAGTATCCACCCCATTATTCAATGTAAAATGGTCTACACACATCTGTATGAACTAATTCAAGAATCTCTTTATCCCTTTAACCATTCCCACTAAATAGGGATTTGGTTATTTTCCTTTTAATCACATGTGACAAACACCAAGTGGTTTTAGTTCAAAAGAAGCTAAATATCCATCTTGATGTAAATTTTTCAATCAATTTTCATTTACATGACCTAGTCGGTGATTTCAAAGTTGGGTGTGGTATGATTCATGTGAAGTCACTTTTTTATTGAGTGAAATTATTTAGTTCATGTAATCCAACACATAAAAACCATTATTTAAATGTGTCTTATCATAAAAAATTATATCTTTATAAAATAAGAAACATTTTCCCCAAATTTTAAAATAAATCCATATGTATCAAGTCTGGATATAGAAATAGTGTTTTTGGTAACTAAAAGAACATAATAACAACCCTTTCAAACCAAGATCATTCTAGTTGGTAATGGGAGGTGGTATTACTTAATAGCTAGAACGAAATTCTTAGCTCTATTGGTTGCTAGAAGATCTACCTCTCCTTGATCAATCATTCTGAATCAACTTGGTTCCTGTATTTGAATACATATGGGAGAACTAAAAGCTGTATCTCATACCCAATTTTTAAAAATTGATAAATTTAACTTGATAAAAAACCCACATTAAGCTTCCACTTTCTTCCTTGGCTTGGGTTTTCTTTCTTCAAGGGGCCCTTCTATCCACATGAAAAACAGAAAACATATTATTCCCTTGCTTTCCCCTTGATCTTCCTCTTCTTGGAAGGTCATGAAGAAGATTTGGTCTTAAATCTCACTACTTTCCCTTTCAATTTATTCAATATAAGTAAGTAAGGTTTTTCTCGATTCCTATTCTTATCTACTTGGTGAAGAAGGGTGAGAAGATCTGGAAGAGACTTATCGACGTTGTTCATATTAAAATTCACAAAAAATATAGAGAAGATACGAGGGAGTGATGCCAGAATGAGGTTGGTGACCAGTTCTTTGGGAGTTTAAACCCTAGAACCTTTAATCACTCAATGTATCCAATGAGCTTGAGTACATGAGGCCCAGATGGGGAACCCTCTCCAAGATATATTTGAAAGAGTTCCTTGGAATTCACAAACCATTCATGTCTAGCTCTCTCCTAGTAAAGACCACAAATGAACATAATAATGTTATACACATCCTTGTTTTCATGAGAGTTCATTAGTTCACTATACATCAATGAAAGCATCAAACATTGAACACTGACCAAATCACTATTTTTTTCTCATAGAAAAGGAACTCTTCATCATTAATCTCTTTAGCAGATGGATCATGCATTGAGGATTCTAGTACATAAGATTTTTGTTCATAGCATAGCACAACCCGAAGGCATATAAACCACTCATGAAAGTTACTTCCAATGAGAAGATTATCTTTATCTAATATTTATTTTAGGGATAGTGTGGATGATGAACTTGTAATTTTATTCTAAAATTAAAAATAGAAGATTATTAGTAATTTTCTTGGTTACAAAATAAGTGAGATATAATAAATTAAATGTTTTTTATTTATTTACTAAATCTCACACTATTTTATCAAGTATAAATATCCATCACCATTAAACTTGGAATGTATAGATTCTTTAAAATTATATCATAAAGGATACACATTAATTTTCATAATGATACAGACTTTGGCCCTGAAAGCCATAATAAAGTAATTAGGTAGGCAGGCTTTCCAACTATAGAATTACAGCTCCCTAATCCATTGAGTGGATTTACCTATCCTAAAATCCCGACTTGGATTTCCTCAAAACTTTATACAAATTTTTATTGAATAGAAATTAGTCATTAAACTCAATAAAATTTCAGTTCATTCAACACTAAACTCTCATGAGAACTCCCTGATAAAATTAAGTGTCCAAACTTTGGCCATGTACTACACATAGTTTTATGGTTTCATTCCCAATCAAGTAATGGAAGGCTTGGTATGAATTAATATATAATTAAGGGATTTTAATTTATTATTCATAAATTTTATATTTTTTTATACTTTATAATCCTTGTTAATATCAAGTGGATGTTACTTAATTAATTAACCATTTTAGATAAAACATTTACATATAATTCATTTATTTAATTTCTATCTTTGCACATTAGTTCATTTATTTATGTGATTGCGACCTTGCATCCATAAAATAAATAATTTTATAGATAGAAATAATTAATTAATTAAATGACCCATTCATGAACTTTATCTAATGGTTGATTTAATGAGAGGATATTAAATCAACCTTTGACCTTGGGGAAATAATTATTATTGTTAGTCTTGGAATGAGTTACAACATTCCACTTATCCACCTATGTATCACCTGGGTTGGAATCATTATGGTTCAACATTGAACCCCCTCTACACACCTTAGGATTATCCATAAATTAAAAATATTATTACTCATATGCATATGATGGGAACCAAAGGATTGGTTAAAGCGGATTATATAAATATCCTTGGACACATAGGTCCTGCATAATAATAAAGGGAGTTATGAATCATAGGCCATATTTTAATTTAATATTAAATAATTTCAAACTCAAGAAATAAATTAAATTAAAACATCCAACACATATATAGGTCTTAGTCAAGCTCATGAACAGTCATACATATAATAAATACGCAAAAGTAAATGGCTTGCATTCATTTATTTATTCATTATTTTGTTATTTAAGATAAACACACTTATATTAATCAATTAATTCTCTTTCATCATAAGGATCATCCAATATTATTTTTAGATACCCATCATTAATGTAATTCATTGAAAATAAATGGTAAAACCAATAATAACATATTATTTACAATAAATTAATCGAGCATTTAAAATTATTTAAAACCATTATTAAATTTTCAAACACACAATAGTGTGCCAATCAATAAAATAGGGTTTTAGTACTTCAGTTTTCAAATTTAATGTAACTTTAAATTTTTACATTAATGGGAGACTACATAGCGTGTATATCCAATTACACACCCTATACATCAGTTGTTGTATATCTAAGTCAAATGCATGGGGCTTTAGCATGTTAACTCGGTTGGAATACAAATTGTGTACATGCCAGTTAAACACCCTTTATCCTCTTTATGTGTTCCATTATTGGCCCGATCAATACACTATGTGAAATAAAATTACTCTGTGTAATTAATTTCCTGGTGCATCTAGAAAAAATGTGCATGAGTATACTGCGTGTGCTTTGGACACACACTGCGTAACCCAGTTTTACCAGCCAAAGATTCAGAACTTCCTGATGGAATATCCTATCATTATTCATTTGTTCTTAAACCTTTATAAAAATGAAATACTGAACAAACATGATTAATATATTGATAACATGTTAATTCAAATTGTATTAAAGAATGAATAACATGAAATGAAAATCTAACCCCAATTACACATAGATCAACAATCAAATAAATAATTATAAAATTATACATGATTGCTCGGGTACCACTTGATGATTATTGGAATAATGAAAACATGCATAGGTGAGAGATATATTAAAATTTATTTTCATAATCATTTCCCAAAACCAATAGCGAGGATCTTGTATGTCAAATTTATAATTAATTTTTTTTAATATTTGAAAAAAATAAATATCTAGGATGAGGAAGTTTCTTAGTTGGTGAATGTTGGTCTTTCAAAAAGACACTTTCAGATTACATTCATTTCATTGTGAAGATCCAAGGATATAATCCCTATAACGGTGATCCACACGTGTTCCAATGATCTCTAACCAACACCAATTGATCTTTGGGTGCTTGCACAATGAGTCTAATGTCTTGAATTATTTTTTCTTGATTGATCATTTTTCAATCTTGAAGAAATTAATCTTTCAATTATTGTTCTTGAGAGATATTTGGAAGGATGAGTTGAGAGAGAATTCATTGTGTACAAAAATTCTCTATTCTAAATTTTTAGATGATATACATAATAGACATACCATCTATTTATAGAGCTAGTATTTAAGATAAAATATTATTTAATTCCATACTGAACATTAACTAATATTTATTACCTTTAATAAACCCCATTCTACATAATAATAATTATATTATTAGTATTTTTTGGTGCGTGCCAACTTGCGCAATAACAAATCTTATGTAACAGTCTCATTAATTCATATTTGTTACCAGAATCAGTCTTGATCTATTCGAACTCTTCTAGAATTTATTGAACAATTCAATAAATATTTTATTCATAAATAAATATTTCATTCACAATATAGAGAATAATTATTTATTAAAATATTCGATAAATAAGATAAATATTTTATCCACAAGCCGGCGAATAAATATTTATTTAATTTATGTTATCAATATAACTTGAATAAAATTATTCCCCAAACTTGAGAATAATATATTTTTCACTAATTAAACTCAAATATAATTTAATTGTGATCAACTAAAACACTTAGTGTGTGACCCTCTAGGATTATTTCTTGTTGGCATTATGCAACTTTGCCTAAAGTCCAAGATTAATGTCTGGAAAAAGGTCAAGGTACCCAAGAGAAATAACTTAATGTCACAAAATCTACTAACGAATATGAATGATTACTATGTAATATAATACCTTTATAACAATATATAATCAAACAAGTTTCACATCTATGTCACCAATTATATGCTCGGTATGTCTTTCTTTGACTATTTGAAATAAATACATTGTTATACCATGACCATGGAATTTAATGTGATGGTTCTATTCCAATAAAAGGGATGAGATAATAGCTTCCATAAAGATAGAAGAGACAAATTCTTCCTTGATTTATTCACTAATGACATGTCACTCGTGATGCACCCAACATATCTAACTTCACCATAACTATTATCGTTATGGTTTATGAAATACATCTAAGTAAATGAGTTGTAACATGAATTAATAATAATATTAAAGTCTAAGGACCATCACACATGCTTGTAGATAAGAATATCCAATGATAGCAAAACATGTGGAATTTTTACAGGAGGGTATTCTCTAATAATCTCCCATCTTGGAGATTACTAAGTACAAAATTCACGAGAAGAAGCCTCATCTGCTTATGAGTACTTGCACCTATCAGTCTATGTACTATGTGTCCCATCATAGTATGTTATCCAACCTTAGAACATTATTTGAGAATATCATCATATTAAATCAAGGTTCTCATCATAGTGGGGAATAACTATGAACTTATCAATGCAATATATACTCTAGGACATTATTACATAGATTAATGTATAAAAATAAAATATGTAATAAGAAGTTTTATTAATATTCAATACATTGAATATACATGTGATAAAATTATAAACACTTGGTCCTAGGACACCACTCCAAAAACAACTAGTGTCGGTCATCAAAGATAACTCAATTTGGGAATGTTTTATCCCATGAACAAAAAATAATTAAATAAATAAAAACAGAACAAACAAAACTAAAAATGGAAATATTAAAGAAATAAAATCAGACATACCACTATGTGACCACATGGGTCACCTCCAACCAAAGAACAACACTCGCCCCATGAGTGAACTAGAGCTAGGTATAACCTAAACTAAAAAATGAGAAAGATTATAGTCAAGAGAACAAAATTCTCAATAGGGATGCCAAAGAAAAAACCCACGCCCTACACCTTACCTTTAAAAATAAATTCATTTCATGCTGTTTTGAAATACATATATCTAAAACAAGGTTTTCATTCCATTTTTAAAACATGTAAAAAGTTAATAATTCCAAAGAACCATTTTTCTTTATTTTTATAAAAAAATTCAAAATAATAAAAGACTTTTTGAAAACCGCTTTATTAAAAGAGACGTGCAGTGAAGAGAAATTTCAATGAGAAGTAGCGAAGAGCATATGAAAAGTGCTACTAAAACTGAGGAGAACTAAATAAACGTACATGAGTATAAAATTAACAATCTCCAATGGAAGCATAATAGTTAAAATGATTTTATAAAAACATAAAAAATGAGGGACATTATAATACATGTGAAACTATTATCATGGGTAATACCTAGACACCAAGTGAAAAGACCCTAGATGTACTCGGTTTAGAACAATATATTAGCCTATCGATGTGATCCAAAGTCAATAACCAACCCAACTGATCTCAACTAGCCTCACTAATGGTACATACCACATGGCTACTCCATGAGGATCTAGTCCATCTAATCGGGAATAAATAGGAATTGTCTCTCAACTCTCACTATGATGACTAGTATCCCATATATTTAGAAAAATATGGACGTGAGGAAGCAAGTAAATTTACAACATCTCATTCATAAAAAACAACCATACATGATTTTCCCACCTCATGACACTATCCATGCGAATTCACTTAGAATGGAGAGTATTAATGGAAATGGTATATTTTTAAGAAAACATTCAAAGGTATAAACCAAGCCTTATCTGTAACACCCCAATCTTCCACGGTATATTTCCCTTGGAATAATGTAGTAGCTTGCATTGTACGCAACATCGAGATTCTAACACACCGCGACCAATCAAACTAGCCGTTATGAATAGTAGTACCCACTTTTTTAAATTTTATAAATTTTATTTTTCAAAATGGGCTTCATTTTTGAATTTGTAATATTTAAATTAGCTTAGGGTGAATTTTTGGTATTTTTCTGGAAACTTTCAATTTTTGATGAATAGTGAAAACACTACATTATTGTTTAAAACCAAATTTTTATTTAAATAATTAATTATTTTATTTAAATTTATTTTAAGTCAAAATAGATACAGAATACCTATATATTATCAATTTAATTCATTTGAGTCATTTTGTAATAATAATAGATATTTAAAATTTTATTGAACTTTTCACCGTCTTTTACCCACCTCTTAGGAGAATTTTCAAATTCACATAAAACTTAATTTTATCGCTTCTATGAGTGGAATTTACAAAATCTGTGAGACACGATTGATATCAGTAAGAAAAATATGGTTCAATAAGTTGAAAATAATTTTTGGTGAATAGTAACTTTTACTTTTGTTTACCACGGTTAAAAGTAAAAAGGGTAATTAAGGGTAAAAATGATATTAGTATTACCCTAACACATTCCCTAATTCTATTGGATAAGTTTAATTCAACCAAAAACAACCTTATGAATAAAATATGATCCTTTAGGTCCACTTGGATTAGATTAGGACATTTATTATTATTTTATTTAAAGAAGAGTTAAAAGAGTTAAAATCAAAGTTTAATAACTAAACCATTTTTAATATAGGTTTATACATAAGATAAATTCGACTATAAATACTCATCAGAAAGATAAAAATATTTAATACATAATTATATTTTATTTATAATTTTTATAAATTAAATAATTTAATTTATTTATGACACAATGATGATGAAATAATTACCTTAATAATGAAATATTAAAATAATTGATATTATAAATATCCAAATAAATGTAATTTGAGACTTTTGATGAATTAAACTAATTTTTTAGGTTAATATGACATGTTATTATTGAACATATGAATTTAGTTCGAAGTAATACAATTTTTAGGACTTAAAAAAATCATTTATTAAATAATGTCAAAATTGACATAAAAGAGTTTTTAAAACAAATATTATATTATTAATTGATATAGTATTCCTAAAAATATAAGGTTTGGAAAAATCACTTATATAAGGTTATATATATTAATAATGACAACTTGGGGTTCTATTGGCTTGTTTTAGTAAGTTTATTAACCATATAATATAAAAATACAAATATGCATGGTAAATGTCAAACTATTTAACTAAGAGTTAAATCTAAAAGATAAGTTTAAAATGGTACCCTAAACTTATAAAAAACCTAATGGTTGAAAGTATTTCTAGCCATTACCACCTTATCTTCTAAATAAATCAATTTGGATCCATTATAAACCGAGAATGATTTTATTATAAAATAATATTTCAATCTTTCCCTAAGGTGCCCCTCACCTCTCTTATAAAAGGGCAATTCCCCTTCTCTCAAATTCACACCTCCAAAGACATTTGGATCTACCAACCCCTGCCCAAATATCCTCCCAACTATTCTCCCTTCATCCTAGAGTCCTTATTTTGATCATAAATCCAACCTAAGGAGCCCTTTTGATCAAATCAAAAAGAAAAACCCGAAAAAGAGGTAAATATCTCACCACCTCTTTCAAGTTATTTTCTTCTTCCACTTCCTCTTTCTTTGCTGTTTCCATTATAAAATAATAACTCCAATATCTTCTAGATACTATGATGTTATTATAAAAATGGTATAACCATATTCATTATGTTATCCATCCTATGAATAACATGTCACCATACGTGCGTACGTACGACTTACCGTCTCCACGTTGTGGTGTAGTGGTTATTCAATACATTATTATTTGGATGGCTATTATAATGATTTATAATTGATTTAAATAATAGATATAACATGTTAATGATTCTGTATATATGATATAACATCCATTTACTTATGATTTTAATTACAAAAAATGATATTGTCGCTCGTGCGTACGTACGGATTACCGTCTCCACGAACGTGATGAGATTAATTCCCCATCGTAATCATTCAAGAATAATTTTCATGTGATGATTAAAAATAATATTTAAATAACTTAATATCATTCTGGATATGAATTGGATACATAATATCCATAATAATCATGGCTTACGTAAGTAAGCATATAATGGAAAACGAATCAGTTAACACCCGAAACGATGATACTACTAAAATATCATTAACAAATCAAAATTGGAAGATCAAATATTATATCATATTAATGTATACGGTTCATGTATAATTTAATAAAAACTATTTAACCATTATACAGGAGGTTAACCTACCCTCAACCAAGGAAGAATACAAGGTAAGGGTTAATTTCACAATCTCTTTATTATCTGAGGTTGTTTTTACGTAAGTATCTACTGGGACTTATTTATCATCCACATCCATGTTTCATAAAAATGTATTCCAAAACATTTTTATTATTTACTAGACTATGTTTTCGGTCATTTATACCATTTTTTACTTTTTATAAAATGGCTTGAAAGGAATATTTCCGTCATTTTCCAAACAAGGAACCTTATGACCTTTTCGACAAAATTAAGGTAAGAATGTTTTTTTAACTTATACGGAAGGTGCAGCTATTTTCCACCATTATAACATCATCTAAGATTCCCTTACAAGCTTATAAGAATATTTTCAAAATAAATGTTTTCTTTTATAATTATATTACTTTTAAATTATTTCAAAATACAAATATATATTTCTCAAAAAAAGGTTTTTATTTCATCTATGTCAACATCCTTTGATGGATTTTAAGTTTATTTGAAGTTGATTTATTATGATACAAAACTTCCATATTGTATTGAAGTTTTTGTGATGTGTTTGATTATGGATGTGTTATTTTTATACCATTCATGGTTTATGGATGAAGTATTGACATTTCATATGATACTTTTAATACAAATGCTTATGTTATGTTTAAAACATTTCATATGAGGAATGCATTGGACTTAGCAAGTGGTGGGTGGAGCCTGCTATAGATCCTTGATGCATCGGTAGGTCTCTTGAGACAAACTAGTGTCTTGGAACAAGGGATTGAAAAAATCATATTTGTAGTTTTGGCACAAGGCCTTGACTATGTGGTTATGAAGTCTGACATTATGCATTCCATCATTATGAAATTGGCTACTGATATTGCATGTGATTATTCAACTAATAGAATATATATGTGAGTAAGTAAATAACATTATTTTGATTTATATTTTCCATATTATGATGATGTTTATGTTTAAAAAGGATTTTGTTTTAGTCTTATACATTTCCTTAAATGTTTATGCTTATTTTTGAAAGTTTTCGCTATATTGTTATCCTTACTGAGCATCTGAGCTCAGCCCTTTCTGTGTTTTATTTTTTCCAGGATGTGAAGAAGTATATTATGAATGACCTGAATGGACAGTCTAATGGATATGAGTGTGTCCTATAGAGACTATGTTGTTGTAGTTTTTCATTTTATAATGTAATTTAAAACTTATAAACGTATCTAGTATTTCCAAGGCTACTAAACTAATCCGTCGTTCAGGAAATATTTTCTTGTATCATTCCAATTTTATGTAATAATGCACCGAATCTGAGTAACGAGGGTCAGGGCGTTACATTATCATTTGAAAACTAACCTTTTACATTTGAAAACCCATTTTTAAAACTCTTTGGGAAAACAAACATGTCATTAAAATTTTATGAAAAACTTTTCGAAAGGCCAAACATCTTGGGAAATTTCCAATTAACATCATATAAATAATTTGAAAAACAAATCAAGAACTCAATAATCATAGAGTTTCAAAACTAACATTGAAAACATGTTTTAATATGAAAATCTTATAGTGAAACATAAGAAATGTGCAGAAAAACATGAAATAAACCAACTAAATTTAAAAAATACAAGCTCCATAATACTGTACATCCCCAAATAACATGGTAAGATTGATATGATACCATTTTTTAATGAAAAAACCGGGTTTGACCCCAAACCGATCACTTGATCTCTTGAACTGACCCACGACATGGCCCAAGATGCGTTCCCAATCCTCCGACACTGGAAACTAGTTTCGAGCATCAAGCATAACTCAATTTGGAAATGTTTTAGTCTATAAAAATAGAAAATAAAATAAATAAAAACATAACAAATAAAACTGAAATGGTGACAGAAAATAAATAAAACCAAATATACCACTATGTGACCTCACATGTCACCTCCAGCTATAGAAGGACACGTGCTCTATGATTGAACCAAGACTAGGTATAACCTGAAATGAAAAATGATAAAGATTATAGGAATGAGCATAAAATTACCATTAAGGATTCCAAAGTAAAAAACTATACCCTATTACTTACCTTTAAAAATAAATTCATTTCATGTAAGTTTGAAATACATATATTTAAAATAGGGTTTTCATTACCTTTTTAAAATAAGTAACAAGTTAATAATTACAAATTACCATTTTAATTTATTTTTCTTTTTTTTTCTAAATAATAAAATACTTTCCAAAAAAAACTTTATAAGGAGAAATATGTAGTGAAGAGACATTTTAATTAGAATCAATGAAAAACATATCACAAGTGCTACAAAAAATGAGGAAAACTAAATACATGTACATGAGTTCTGAAGAAAGAGTTTCTAGTAGAAGCATAACAGTTAATTTTTTTAATAAAAACATCACAAAATGAGTGAAATTAAAATAAATGTGAAATAGTTATCATGAGATATACCAATACACCAAGTGAAGACACCCTATATATAATTGGTTTGTTACCATATGTCGGCCTATCGATGTGATCCAAAGTCAATAACCAACCTGACTTATTTTAACTAGACTCACTGATTGCGCAACCCACATGGATATTATATGGGGATCCAATACATCTAATCAAGACTAAATAAAAACCATCTCTTGGATCTCACTATGATTATTAGGATCCCATGGATTTAGAAAAATAGGGATGTGGGGAATCTAGTACAATTAAAACATCTCAATCATAAAAAGATACCATACATTCTTATCCCACCTTCCAACAACATCCATGTGAATTTCCCTATAATGGAGAGTATCAATGGAATTGAACTATTTTTAAGAAAACATTCAATGGTACCAATCAGTCATTATCATTGAAAACCAACCATAACTATTTGAAAAACCATTTTTTAAACTCTTTGAAAAAACAAACATGTCATTGAAATTTTATGAAAAACTTGACGAAAGGACAAACATATTTGGAAATTTCGGATTCACCCAATATAAATCATTTGGAAACCCAATAAAGTGCTCAAGTAGCCTAGTGTTTCAAAACTATCATGGAAAACATGTTTTAATAAGAAAATACCCATAGTAAAACGTAATAAATGTGCTTAAAAATATGAAATAAACCAACAATGTTCAACAAAACATTTTTATACAATTTAATATATTTATAATATAATGAAAAAACACAAGTAATTATATTTTTTAATTTAAAGTCTCGATCATAGGGTGGTTTACCTCAAACCATGTAACCTATGACAATGAAAACCTGAATCCATTTCAACGGGGTCCATAGAATGCTGAGAGAGAAAAGACTCAGAAAAATCAAAACTCTCCTTTTGCACTTACATGCAAATATACCTATACATATATATATAAGTACCCCAAGTTTCATTGTACACATTCCCCTCTCCATGATAGAATATATACAAAAGGTTATATATATATATATATATATATTCCTCACCTATATATATGTGTGTAACTCACCTTTAGGGAGGCATGAGTTGTTTCCTTCATTAACGATGGTCCAAATATACCCTAGGTGGTCCAAGGTATAATAGAAAACATTGAAAAACCCAAAAATCACAAAAACCCTAAATAAAACCAGACTGATGAAGGAAAATAGAATATAACCTACCTGAAACCAATGGAGACCCAACTGCCTTCAATGGTCGTGAAAAGAATCAACCTTAATCGAGGTTGAAGATCCATAAAAATCAAGAATAAATAATTAAAATACCCAAAAATTATTCTAGGGTTTGTCTATAGAATTTTCACCAGACGAGAGAAAAATAAAACCAAAAAAATAAGAAGAGGGTGACATAGGAGGGGAAATACTCATTAGAGATGATTACAAAAAGAAATTCAATGTGAATCAGATGCCTAGAGAGAGGAGAAGTAGTGGAGTGTGGCTAGGGATACCCTCTTATATGGAATCATGTGATAGGTATATGGGAAAGGGGGGTTCATCTACGCGAGGGGTAAGATGAAATGTAGGTGGTAGAATTATAATATGATGATGATTGTGATGATGATGATGATAATAATAATACATTTTTTTCTAACCCACATGGTCTGGCCACACAAATTTCCAAACTGTGCACCAACAGTGCGGACCTATCTAAGACTATAGAAACCCTTATATGGGTAGGGTTCATGGTTAAGGAAACCGTGTGGTGATCATGTGGTCAAATCTGCTAACTATAGATGCACCTACACAGTTTTCAGATGGTTTCTACTAACTATGTTCCCAAGATGAAAAAACCAAAATATTAAAATTTAAAACCTAGTTCATCTTGAAATTGAGAAGTAATGATAAAAAATTATTAAATAAATAAAAAAATAAAATAGTGTTGGGTTAGGGAGTGACATGTATGATCTATGTGGCACACTTATGCATGTAAATGATTTTAAAGTGACAAGTGGGCATGGAACTATATAGTCATCCAATTCATTGAGAAATATTTTATTTTATGAGATACCATGTATGGTGAATGAAAGGTTATCCAAAGAATATTAGGTTATGATGTTTCATTGGTTAAACTTGACTTATGTCTATGATGTCATTTTTATGTTGTTATCATGTTATATCATGTCTTATTGTTCAAGATTTTGATTCTCATTCCGTTTATGTTATCTTGATATGCCTTTTAAATAATATGTATTATATTCTTCAAGTTATTATTTGATTATTCTAATGAGTTGTATAGCTCTCCCCTTTCTTATTTATATTTTCAGGTCATTCAGTGCAGTATTAGAAGATCAATGCATATTAAGGGAATGATTTGGAGTTTTAGAATATTGATGCAGTTCCCATGTTTCAAGTTAATATGATATGTACCTAATTTCCCAAAAACACTAGACCTCATGATCTTATGGGATTGTATTAAGTGTGTTCTTAAGTAATAAATCATGAATTAATGTTCATTAAAATATGGATTTTCATACTTTGCCTTCCTATACACAACACCTCCTCACAAAAATATTTCACGGTGTGACCAACCTCTCCTCCATGAAGATAAAAACATAAAAACATAAGGTTTATTAACATATTATGTAATGTTACCCATCATGATGTGGAACCCTAGACCATGGAGTGATGCCCATACCTAATATATTCACATTTACTAAAACTACCTTAAGAAAACCAATAGGGAATGAAGTTATCTACCACAGAGTGACACCCAAACTTAATGTTTTTTTCTTATCCAAAACCCATGAAATCTACCACATTGTGACACTCATTAGTCATAGTGTGACCCTTCTTAGTCCATGACTATCATCCCATCCAATCATTATCATAGAGTAACCCCTCTAGGACATAGTGTGATGCACCTCACCCAAGAAAGGCCTAAGCCTCTACTCAACCCTTAATTAAATCATGACCCTATTCATCACAATTTAATAATCCACATGCTGCAAAATTTCAAAAAAGGGTCCCTTGAACCTGCTCTAACATCCATTAGAGCACCCAAAACACTTAATAAACACTATTAAAAAAGTGGTGATAAAGGGTGGATTTTATCCGCACTAGCACAAAAGAACTAATAAAGGGTAAAAAATTATTTCATTAAAAATAATATATTGATATATAAATATATTTATATTGATATAAATATAATATATTTTATTAAATATGATTTAGATAAGGATAAATATGCATTTACACTTAATATATAAGATATTTAGTGACAAATTGATTATAAGATAATTAAAAAATAATATTAATTAATAATTTTTTAAATTATTATAAAGTAATAGTCATTTGATAACAATTGGATGAAAAAAAAATTCAATAAACTAATTAAGGATGTAAGATAAGTTGAAAAGATGACTTGAAATTTAAATAACCATAACTTTTGATCTGGGTGTTCGTTTGAACTCTTCCACTTATCAAATCAAAGCCTACGAAGAGATCTACACCGTATTGACCCGAGGGGTATTCAGGTCAATATCTTTTCAAGGTAAAAAAGACTCAGAAGTCCTCCAAAATTGATTTTTTTAGTTAAGATACCCTATTTTTTTTAATATTTGATCATATTTTAGCTTCATTTAAGAGAGTCTTCTTGTCCCTTTTTATTGAAAACTAAACTTATTACTAGGGCTTACATTCATATAGATATTATGGTTTTGAAATTTTATCATTTTTCATATTTTACTTTATTTATAATTAAATTTATACATATTTTATTATATTTACTTATATTAAATCAATTGTACAAATACATATTTAAATATATTTACATAAAAATGTATTTTTAAATATATAAACCAAATGAAAATAAATATTTATTATTCAATTTATTTGAAAAAAAAATTATCCATTTTATTTACCTTATAAAAATGAATCAATATATATATATATACCTATATAGGTAATGTTTATATATAAACATGTGTGTTTCTATAAACAAATATATATTTATTTGTCTGTTATTATATATGTTAATAAGCCTGAATGGCTCGAAGGCCTTCATTTTTATTGATTTTTGATAACCCCCATTTCAAGGGATGGGGGGGAACCCTTAAAAGGACCATAGGCTCAAAGATTACAAGGCATGTAGGCTTAGGAGATTACATGACCTGAAGGTATTAGGTAATTCAACCAGACTATCTATAAAGAACTGCCCCTCCCCAGCATCTGTGTCTTGATAGTAGCTCTCCACCTTTGCATGGTCGTCTGGCTAGGCTTCCCGTGCAAGCACAGGCTGGTATCGATGTCATAGTCATATCCTATCATTATGAAAATCCATTTGGCTTTTCTCTAGTGAGTGCACCTCCTCTGAATCCTCTTATTGGGCTGATCCTTTTTTGTAGTGTGTCTGGGGCAACTGCATGTGGCCCGAAGGCCTTGAGGTGGCCCGAGGGCCTTAAAGGTGTCCCCGAAGCCCTACTAACCCGAAGTCCTGGGTGGCCCGAAATCCTTAAGGACTCTAAGCCCAAACTGATGGCCCAAGGTGAATAGTTCTAGCTGCTACAGTACCAAACAGTACCTACACCAGTAACTGCTACAGTGCCTACTACAGTACCCGCACATTGTACAGTTCTTCTACAGTACCCGTACAGTGTACATTTCTGCTATAGTACCAGCACAGTGTATAGTACTGCTACATTGCTGCTACAATGCCTACTATAGTATTGCTATAGTGCCGGAAATATGCCTCTACCTGGTTTTGAACCTGGGTCTTGTGGATGCACTTAAGGATACCTCACCAACTGGGCTGAGGCTCATGTGTTATATGTTAATAAATACATATATATGTAAATATTTGTGCATGTATGTGAGAAATATAAATGTATACTTGTGTGTGTAAATATGTATGTATGTGTTTGTATCAGTATTGTGTAAATACATTATATATAAATGTACTTTTATAAATAAATCATCAACATTATCATTAAATATTGTATACAAAATTTTTACCGTAAATATTTATAAATTTATTATAAAAAATAATATGAAAATATATAATTATATGTGAATATGTATAAAATTATACTAAATAAAATAAATGTTGAATAGGTTCTGAACTAAATTATTAAGGACTCTAATTTCATTATCTAGGATGTTAATTACAGGAGCAGAATGATTTCAGACATAAAGTAAGGAATTCTCCATGAATCTCTATTTTTCATTAGAGTTATGCTTTCTCTCTCTTTACCCCATTGTAATTCATAATTATTCTTATGTATTCCTCCTACATTCTATGTGTATGTTCCAAATATATTTATATATTTCAATTATTATTTATTTTATGGGGAATTACATTTTTTATAAGATTCCTTTTTCAATTCCTCCTGATAAGCAAGATGGGTTAAAGGGTACTTCTCAATTTCATACCCATTTTCAAGTACCAACCATAATATATTTTAATCTACCATTATTTTTCTAAAATCAGTCTTTTTATCATGAAAAATATCTTAGTTCATTTCTGGTTTTATGAAAACAATTAATTCTTTGTCCATTTTAAAGATTCCTTAATATTTTCTCTTAAACCACATTGAAGAGGCTCTTCTAAAGTTTCTTAAAAACCCTTTTTATATATTTTTACTTAAGATGGACATTATTTATGCCTAAAATATAATTTAATTGACCTTTCCTTTTCTTTTCTAGGATATACATATGTAAAATCTAATTTTGTGACAAATAAAAATGATTTTTCTAAAAAGAACTCTTATCTTCGAAGTAAAAAGGGCATTTTTCTCAAGAATTATTCAATGATTTAATAGAGTATTTTCATCTATTTCAAAACCCTTTATTGAATATTACGATTAATTGGGATTAATATTTTATGATATCGTCTACCATATTTTATTTAATGGTTTATGATTATTTTGACTGGGGATGTACTATCTTGATACCATTTTCCATATTACTCTAAATGGTTTCTGATTATGTTTATTGTTTGGAGAGTGTTATTAACATTTCATATGATAGATTAAATATGAATTTATATGATGATTATGTTTCAACATTTTTATATGATGAATTCGTTGTACTTAGTAAGTGATGGTTGGGGCCCGCTATAACCACTTGATGCATCGGTAGATCTCATGAGACAAAATAAACAGGTTTTTACCCATTTTTGGTGTCTTGGATAAAGTCTTGATGGTATATTTATGATGTCTGGCATTATGAATTCCCAAATTATAATATTGGTAATTGATAATCCATGTGATTATTTGACTAGTATAATATCCCTATATAAGATTTTTTCTAATATGATTATTTATAGCGTTATTTAATCATCTTTTATTACTACCATATTATTCTCAAGATTATGTTGAATGGAATTTATTTTTAGTTATTCACCATGAATTATTATTTATGTTAGCTTATGATGTATTTCATATCCTTACTGAGCATCTGACATCACCCCTTTCTTATGTTTTATTTTTCATCAGGATGAAAAGATGTGTATTATGAATGACTTGTAGGGATAATCTAGGAGTTTACTGGTTTTTCCAATAGATTTTATTTAATATTTTTTCCTTTAAAGTTGTAATTTAACAATTATGTTTGTATCTGGTTTTCTAAATCTACTATACTATTTGGTCCATTTGGACATGAATGCTTGTTCATAGTACCAACGTAATAAAGTAAGGCACCGACTCCAGGCCACTAGGGTCAAGGTCTTTACAAAAACCACTAGGGAATGAAGTTCTCTACCACAATGTGACACCCAAACTTAAGGTTTTTACCTTAGACAAAACCCATGAAATCTACCACTCCATTAAATTCACTGGTCCCAACATGACCCTATCAGTCAATGACTATCATCCAATCCAAGCACTATCATGGTGGGACCCCTCTAGGACAAAATGTGATGCACCTATTCAAATAAAGTCCCAAGACTTTACTCAATCCTTATTATGGTGTGAACTTATGCATCAAAGTGTAATAAGCCACATGCAGCAGAATTTTAGAAAAGGTTCCCTCGACCTTGCTCTGACATTCATTAGAGAACCCAAAACACTTAATAATCCTTTAACCACATCCAAACACATATCCTTGGGATGTCTCAACCATTGGAATCCTAATATGAACCCTGATTTTCGAAATGTCCCTTAGTATAGTTCCAAAAATTAAAATTTCCCTTGATTTTCAGAACCTATATTGACTCGGGTCATTACAACAGTGTCATAAGATTTAAAAAGATATACAACCTCCATTAAACTCAATTCATTCCTAGAACTCAACATCATTCTCAATTTATAAATCCAATTCTTCACATAATACTTCAAATATAAGAAACATTGACTCATCATGTTTTCCAATCTTCAAACTCATCAATACTTATCTTTGATGGTATGCACAAAACATAAATCAATAGAAACAATCTCATTATTTAAACACCTCCTTAAAATAGTCAATATTTTTACACATTTAGTGGTTTCTTTGTTCTCTCATCAGTTAATCCAAAATTGATTCAACATATATTGACCTTATCAATATTTTATAACAAATACAACACTTTTTTTATCATAATTAATTAGGCACTTCACTTTATTATTTGAAATTACATTGATTCATGCTAAAATATGTACGTTTTTTATTTTGATTTTGTTTGTTGTAATTTGATTCCATGAGCCTATAAATTATAATAATTGAATAAATTATTTCTTAGAGAAATAATTTATCATTAGTAAAGACATTTTTTTATTATTGTTTAAAAAGTGATGATAGTGATTGACTTTCATCAATGTTTTTTATTGATAATAAAAGGGTGTATTTTTCTTAGTAGACACAACTTATCTATTTTAAAAGCTCTGAAAAAGGTCATTTTGAGTGTTGGTCAAGGTTTATCATGTGGTGGTGAATGCATATGTGTACCACTTTGTTTTTTTTGATATTTCATTCATTGTATCGCTTCCCCTAGAAGGTAATGGCATTGTCTTATGTGATGCTCTCGACCTCCATTTTTATAGGCCCCCTTGACTGTACTCCTTGTTTGTTCTCCCCTCCATCTTTTAATAAAATTCTACATTTTATGTAGGGTGGAAGAGAACATGTTTTCTTAACATTTATGAGAATTTTAGTACAACATTAATGATATAATGTGTGTGAGGTTTTTTTTAATTGTTTAACATGTGTTGTAGGATCAAAATCCCCATATAAAATGCTGGACAAAGTATTGTATGTGGATGAGTGGTATCCCAAACAAAATAAGAATACCAAACAACCAAGGATTGAACTAAATTCTTTATAGATAAAAGAGTTTAAATTATAGAGTGATAAAAATAGAATAAAATAAATGAAATATTGCAATAAATAAGTAAGGAACATAAAGATTTAACATGCTTAGGTCCCATGGGGACCTACATGCACGATAAGAACACCACCACTAATGCACATGTTTAATTAATGATCAATACATGGAAAAAAATTTAAAGTATATATAAACGAAGAAACAACAACATAATAATTGTGGATACAATTGATGAAAAATGAGAATTGGGAAAGAAAAACTAAAAAACTTATAACTTCAGGCGCTGCCCGGTCTGGTCGTCTTGATCTTTTCTTGTCTTTGTCTCCCTATTCCAAATACATAAAGATGGATGAAAAACCGAAAATTCTCAAACCTCCTTAAACTGGATTGTGCTCCTCGAGTACTCAACCTGGGGTAAGGAGCGCTATTATCGAAGCTCCACCAAGAGCGATACACCAGCAGTGTACTGCGAATATCGACAGGTGTGGTAGCTCACCACCTGAGCAAAGAAGAACATCTATAGACAGGGTTTTTGAAAAAAAGAAATCCAAAACACTTGATATCCAGTGAGGAGAGCCAAAATCCAATGTGAATCTCATAAAAACAAATCGGTGCAGGGGTAATCAATTCCCCCTAACACCATAAGTGCCTCGAATGGCTATAGGGAATGACAAGAAACTATAGGGGTGCATCGAAACAAAAAGACAACTTACCAATACTCATTGCTCTAAACAGATGAATGACTTATATGGAATGGGTAGTGAAATAATCGATGACCAAAAATTATTTGTGATAGATAACCATGGTGGTGTAAGGGATACATGTGCAACAGTTCGGTCGAAAGTCCAAGGCCTAATGAAAATGAGTACACATGGAACATCGGCCCAACGGACCAAATAAGACCTGAAATTAAACAAATAATATAAATTTTAGCATTTAAATAAATTCAAATACCTTTTCATTCATGGTTCAACATATAAAAGGTAGAATTGAACATGGAATATTTTCAAATGGAAAAACAACTAAAATAATACCATATTTCACAAATCTCTACCATTTAAAATTGAAAATTGGTGATGTTATTCAACATATGGTTATGGAATAGGAACCATGTTCAATCTATATAAAAAAAATTGAACTTAGACAAGACCACAACTTCAGTAAAACTATCACCCAAGTTTATGTCATTGTGTATCTTTTTGACACACATGATTCTAGATTCCATAAAATATCTAATAAAATTCAACTTAATATCTATATTATTTGATTTACCATGGAAAAATAAATTTATAGATAAATGAATTATTGATTTACTATCAGAATAGACATTAATAAAAAAAAATAGGTTCAGTTCAGAACAAAAACCCTTCAACCATAAGGCCTTTTTCACTACTTCAGTCAAGGAAATATACTTAAACTCCATGGTCAAAAATGAAACCACAGATTGCGTATTGAATTTCAATGAAATAGGACTACTATAGGAATTAAATACATAACCAGCAAATGATTTTATAGTATCTATATACCTACATAATTAGAATCTACATATTCAGTAATAAATTCAGCTGAATTTACATCTTTACCATAACACAAAGCAATATTAGATCTATATGAGATATATCTTAAAATACACTTAAGTGAATGCCAATGTGGCTTCCTAGGTGTGGATATAAATACATTTAAGGTATGTATTTCATAGTAAATTTATTTATGGGTACATATCGTATAGTACATAACATTTACTACTATATTAGCATAAGGTATTTGAGAAATAAACTGAATATCATCCGCATCTATTGTAATATAATGGCTCTGAGGAGGTATATAATTACAAAAATTCTGATTTAAATCCCTTATTTTTTATTAATTAAATTTTCACTAGGTTTATGAAGGGTATCAGAGGCATTATGGGGGTTCATGACATGAAAATAAGTAAATCGGGCCAACCTATGCAAGGCGCATGGTTTGCGCATAGTTAAGTAAACCATGCGGCCTTCCCAAGCAGACTGTTCCACCTTATATAGTGGAATTATGATTTTTTTTTGAATTTTAGTAAAATCATGTAGATCTCCCCATGTAACCATGTGAACTCGCTCCCCTTGGAAAGTGGCTTTCACACAATTTTCTCACAGTTTGGAAAACCATGCGAACAAATTGTGTATCCCATTAAAAGTTGAAAAAATTGTAGTTTTTCCATCTTAGGATTTTTGATTTCTACCCAAATTTCCCTCGCATTATTATCATATCAACCCTAGTGATGAACTCAAGCTTTCAAATCCTCCCAATACTGGTTCTCCTTCGATTCTTGTCCATTTGCAGTGTCATTGGTTACGGATTGAAGCTCTATGTAAGTCTAATCTCTATCTTGATTTTCTTTTCCGGATTAAGGATTGTATCTTCTTTTATCTTCTTATGAATCCCTAAAAGACTTTTTCTTCAATATATTATAGGTTAAGGATTCAAGGGATTCTTGAATCCAGATCCAAGGCAACAATTAAGAGTGTGTTCATCAACAGATTCGAGGTAGGTGGTCTACAAGTTGTATCCTATAGTCGTTGAGTTTATTTATGCATGTTTGGTTTAGTTCATGGTTATATATTATTGTGTTATTGATTAATTTATTGGTATTTGGTAAAATGTGTGTTTAAATGGTGAATTGAACCCCTCATGATCCCTATGGGATGCATAGAGGATGATTTTACCGATTTAGGGCCACCCATAGGGTGTTCTGACATTCCCAAACCTAAAAATGGGTAAGGTTAAGTGTAGAGTTGACACATGATAATGTAGATCCATGATGAACATGTTGATATGTTAACTTGAGTTGAAAGAGAAATATTGATAGATGTTTCTATGATTTTATAATGGCATAAGTGGTCATTTGGCTAAATAGTAATGGGTTATACGAGCTATGATGTAGGAAAGAGGAATTGGATGATAGTTTGAGGCTTATGAATGATACATGGGCTAGTTACATTAAGACATGTTATGGGAATGAGTAAATGGGTTAAGGATCATGTTTTTATGGAAGGGTTAAATGGATAACAAATAGAGATTGTTAAATATGCCAAATGGTTTAATTGGATTAATGTGAACGTGAAAAATGGCTTATGAAATGTACACAGAACACATAAGGGGGTTATTACTTGTGAAATACGGAATGGTTTAAATGGATTAACATGTAGGAAATTGATGACTTGGATAAAAGGGATAATGAATGGGAATTAGTTAATATGCTTAATGATTTTAGGCCTAAGAAATGGTAATTGGGGTAAACGACTATATAATGTAGATATCAAGTGTGTTAATCGGTTATGGCATAATATTAATTATAATGTTTATTATTATAGATTATGTTTGTTATTTTTATGGGTTATGTTTGGTTTTTATATGGTATGTGTGTGGTGAATGGATAAATAAAAATGTGCACATGGATTGGTAGTGTGGGGTATTGACTTGAGGTTTTACCCTCATGGTTCAAGTTAGACCAAGGATCTAAACTCCACCCCAAAATTAATGGGTTAATGAAGGGTATAAAGGATCTATTCCCCTAATAGTTACATTCAATGAGAACACCCAAAAAAAGGCTTTGAGGTGAGTGAAATGTATTTATTGTGATATGTTTAACCCTAGTGTGATAGGGACTTGATTTATTTTCCCTATGCTTAGTGATTGGTTTCCTTAGAACTTTTTATAAATGATGTAAATGACTTACCCATGAAACACATGATGAATATAGATTAAGTAATGAAGATGGTATAAGTAATGAAAATGGTAATAATGATAGAAAAGGGTTAAAATAAAGATGGTTAACTAATGGAACCCAAGTTGTCCTTTTTTTCTTGTATTTTATTTATTTTTTTGCATGAAATATCTTTTTAGATAGGACATTTTGTATATACCATTTGTGGTGGCCTAATGATTTGTACTCACACCTTGATTGGGCCACTATTGGGTACCTAAGAAGACTTCATTATCACAGGTTCAGATAAGGTCAAAGGCCCAATATTAGGTAGTTGAGTTGGGCTTGGGATATGCATGGATGAGGATCTAGACTTGGATTCATGACCATTTTGGGGATTCAGCTATTTGTCTTTATTTTGGGTTTCATTCACTCTTGGCTCTATTAACATGACATTACATGGTTATTGTTGATTTTTGGTTTCTAACCAGTTTTGGGATATTCTTAGTTACGAATTTTTATTGGTTTTTTACATATTGTTTCCACTATTTATATTCTTATATGTTGTGGATTACTCTAGTAAAGAGGGTATAATCTCCTCATGTGAGTCATTAAAGCCTTGTTTCTAGTCGTTAACCTCTGGCATATGGGGAGGCATGCTAGAGGTCATGTAGCGACTCGGCTCGGGGTATCGGTTTAGTGGATTCCAGGCCAGGGATGTTACAAAGTGTTATCATAGGATTTATTTTCTCTATATTACTATTTGGGGATGGTATATGGGAGATTATGAAGTTTCATGTCATGGAAATGACCTCGTTCTTGGGATTAGATAACCCATGTATGAGGGAAAACCCAAGTATCCAGGGTGGGAATTATTATTCTTATTGTGTGTTGTTACAATTGAATGATATTTCACTGTTGGTTGATGCACTTATCGTTTGATGAGACTGTTTGGTGATATTTTACTCATGGTCGAAATGGAATGAGGTTGGGCATTCATGAATCATTGTAGGAACCTAGGAATATAGGTGAAATGCATCAAGATAAGAACACATGAGATGAGTGTGTGGGATATGAAAGGTGGAATGAATTTTACTTTCTTGAGAAATTTAAAGAAAATGTTGTATAATAAGAATGAAGAAAATGGGTGAAATGGTTGGAATTTTAGAGAAAGGTTAAATATTTTTGATTATTGAAAGGTGTAAATGAGTTAAAATGTGGGTTTTAACAAGATGTGAAATGGGGAATGTGCCTAAGAGGAAGTATTTGCATTGTGTGTGTAGAAGTAGTTTTAAAAAGGTGTCTAGTGGAATATTATGTCTATGTAAATTAGTTTACCCATGTCGACCATGACCTATGGTTGGCATGGTAGAGGGTAGTTCCCAAAGCATGTTGATATCCTTTAGTATAGTTTATTTTGATGGTTTGTTATGACTAGTGAATAATCTTCTTGTGTGTAAATTGTGAAATCATTATACTATGTGTAATAAAGCTCGTGTTTGGTAGGAAAATTCCACCATGAAGATGTGTGACAACCATGAGACAAGAGCATGTTTCCAATAATTTTCCCTCGGTTGTGGATCAATAAGACCTGGTGATTCAGGGTAATAGAGAAGAGCAGTTTTACGAGAACTTAGCACACTTTATGTAGATAATGGAATGGGACCCAGGAAGGGCTTTACCAATTATGTTTGAGATGGCTAGAGAGTTTTAGCTACAACCCCCTCTAAACTTTACCGAAGAGGGTGGTCCAGAGGTGGTTGAGTTCTGGATAGAGTTTATTTAGAATATTCTTGATCATTTGGAGACTCCTTCTGAGAAGTAAGTCAAGTTAGTGGCTTATATGTTGCAAGGTCAGGCAAAGCGTTGGTGGGACATCATGGTTCAGATTGAGAAGGCTTAAGGAATTATATATAAATTATTCTAGTAGAAGTTTCTAGAACACTTATATCCATAAACCATCAGGCAAGAGAAGGCTATGGATTTTATGATTTTGACCCATGGGGCTATTTAGGCAATGGATTATGCTTGTCATTTCAGAAACTTATGAAACTTTGTTCCAACATTTTTAGGGGATGAGGTAGATATGGAAAAACATTTCCATGATGGTCTAAGACACGAGATCAGATTCTAGGTGAATATCTACATTTTGATGAGGTTTTTAAAGGTGGTGAATCAGATCCTTATCTCATAAGGGTACCTAAAGGGGGCTTCTGGTAGTGGACATGTGGGGCCAGTTAGGCGGATGAGTGGTGTAGCTTCTGAGGGAAGAAAATTCCAATTTGGTAGTTTTCATCTGGATGGAAGTGTATAGAGTAGTCAGAAGAGATGTTCAACCTCTCAGCGTGGTTAACATGTGTTTTTCTATCAGTGTGGAAGGTTGGGGAAAATGCGGGTTCGGTTTCCCCAACCACTAATTGAGTACCAATTGGGTGGTAGGATGGGGAATGTGCAGAGGTTTAGGATCTTGGATAATGTTGAGTTTCGGTAGGGGTTAATTAACCCATATCAAATAGGTAGTTGGAGCTCGACTGGTCATACCGATCGGGGTGGTGGATGTGGTACTCTAGGGAGAGAGCATCCATATTAGCAAAGTAGTGAAACAACAGAGAATCAGAATGGAGCCCAGGGAATAGGGGAAGATCAACTTCATGTAGTTCAGTCTACACCTAGAGGTGGTGAGGATGGACCATCAACTATTCAAGGTATGATCCTTGTAGCTTCAATGATTTCTAGTGCTTTATATGATAGAGGCGCCACACATTATTTTATCTCTACATAGTTTGTAGTTGTGTTGGGCCTAGCAGTGGAATGTGAATCTGGGGTTATATCGATTGATACTCCATTAGGGGTGTGAGTTGAGGTTATCATACAATGTATGGGTTGTTCTCTAGAGTTTGTGGGTACCATTTTCTGTGGGGCTTGTTCTTCCTCAAGATGTTGGGTTTTGACCTGATTTTGGGAATAGATTGGATGGCATTATACCAGGTTCATATCGACTATTACCATCATCAAGTAACATTAATGCCTCTTAAGGGAGACACTTATGTCCATCTTGGTGAGTGGGTTGTTCGAACAGGCTGTGCATGGATAGTTTTACATCATTTTGGAGAACTCACATTCCAAGTGGCTTGTGCTATACTTGATGATAGAGGAATAGATAAACTAGTATTTCCTCTCATTGTGGACCAATTTCAGTAGGTGTTTCCTGAGGACTTATCGGGGTTACCACCTAAGATAGATGTTGAGTTTATGATTGAGTTACTACAAGGGGAGAAACTAGTTTCCATACCTTCTTATAGAATGGGACAATTAGAACTCCAGGAGCTCAAGGTTTAGTTGGAGGATTTAGAGAGAAAAGAGTTTATCTATCTAAGTACATCACTGTGGGGATCTCCGATGTTGTATTCCAAGAAGGATAATGGATCGTTGAGGCTATGTTTTGATTATAGTAAGTTGAATCAGATGATAGTTAAGAACTGATACCCTCTTCCATGAATCGATGATCTTTTTGACCAGTTGATAGGAAAGGCAGTGTTCTCCAAGATTTATTTGAGGTCCGGGTATCATTAGCTGAGGGTGAGACCTTATGACATACTGCAAACTACTTTTAGAAGTAGGTAAGGGTTTTATGAGTTTGTGGTTATTCTATTCGGGTTGACCAATATCCTGATAGTGTTCATGGCTCTATGAATCAAATCTTTCACTCTTACCTAGATCATTTTGTAGTTTTTCTTTTTTTATGAAATCTTGGTGTACTCAAAGACTCGTGAGGATCATGAAAAAAATCTTGACATTATCTTGAGTGCACTAATAGAGCATATGATATATTCCAAGCTATAAAAATTTCATTTCGAGACCAATAGGGTTCATTTCTTAGGTCACATCATCTATGAGGAAGGAATGTCAGTGGACCCGGAGAAAGTGCAGATAGTTGTGTCTTGGGAGCATCCCAAGAATGTTTCTGATATCAAAAGTTTTCTAGTTTTAGCGTGATACTATCGAAGGTTTATGAAAAAACTTTCCTAATTAGTGGCACAAATTTTAGGATTGAATAAGAAAGGAATCATGTTTGAATGGTCAGAAGCATGTGATAATTCTTTCCAAGAGTTAAAGAAGTGGGAGACTACCACAATGATCCTGATCTTACCTAAGCTAGGTAAAAAGTATACCTTGTTTTGTGATGTGTCTGGTGTCGGGATGGGTGCAGTATTGATGCATGATGATCAGGTTGTGGTGTATGGTTCATGGGAGTTGATTCCCCATGAATTAAATTATCCTACACATTATCTTGAATTGGATGTACTGGTCCATTCCTTAAAATATTGGTGGAATTACTTGTTGGGAGAGCGGTTTGCGGTATATACTAATCATAAAAGTCTTAAGTACATATTCTATCAGTGTTATTTGAATCTTCAGAAGTAGATATGGATTGATTACATGAAATAATTTGATTTTGATATGGTTTAAACTCTAGATAACAGAAATAATTTTGTAGATTCATTGAGTCATAAAAATCAAAGTCAGGCGGTTCAAGAGTTCAACTCAGAGTGAAAGATGATGGCGTTGTTTGCTGAAATATATCTCAAGTTTTAGGATTGAAAAGGTCATATGAGGAGGTATATCTTGAGGAGGGATAGTGTGAGGAGTCATAATTTGTGTCTATGAGGGAAAGTATTAAAGGTGTAGATTTACCTTCTAGTTGGGCTATTGAATATGATGGGATATTTTGTGTTTGTGGCCATGTTTTTGTGCCAATTCATCTATGAAAAGAATTGATGAGTGAGTTTCATGTATTGAAATGGGTTGTTCATCCTGGTTTGAACAATATGTATCGTGATCTTTGTAGGCGGTATTGGTGGCCAGGAATAAAGAAAGAGGTTGGGGGATTTGTGGCATGATGCATTACTTGTTAGAAGTTGAAGGCAGAGCATCAGCGGCCAGGTTGTTTTTTATAGCCATTTCCCATTTTAGAATGGAAATGGGATGATGTAACAATGAACTTCATGGTAGTTCTTCTAAGGATGGATTGGTATAATGATGCAATCCAGGTAGTTTTTGATCAGTTGACTAAGGTGTCCCATTTCGTTCGGATTTGAAAGACTTTCACCGTAGATTAATTGGGTGAATTTTATGTTCAAGAGGTAGTGTGGTTTCATGGGGTATTGTGGGATATAGTTTTAAAAATTGAGCCACATTTCACATCAAATTTCTTGAAAGGATTGTAGAAGGTGATTGGTACCAAGGTCTTCTTAAGTATGTCTTTCCACCCACAAACAGATGGGCATTCAAAGAATACCATTCAGGTACTAGAGGAAATGTTGAGGGATTGTGTCCTATATTTTGGTGGTTGATGGGAAAATAATTTGGACCTTGTTGAGTTTACACAAAAAAATATTTACCAGGATAAAATTCTAATGGAACTGTTTGAGGCACTTTATAGAAGACCGTGTAGATCCTTGTTATGTTGGATGGAAGCTGGAGAATTAGAGTTGTTGGGACCAAGTCTTGTATAGGAGACGTCAAAGCAGGTTCAGTTGATCGAGAAGTAGATGGAAATATATCAAAGTAGGAAGAATTAATATTCAGATAGGCATCTTAGACCTCTTGTGTTTTTGGTGGGTGATCATGTGTTCTTTCGGGTGTCACCGAGGTTGGGTCACTATCAGATTTAGAAATAGGGTAAGTTAATGCCCAGGTACGTGAATCTATTTGATATTGTAGAGAGGATTAGACCGGTGGTATACAGATTGGACATTACATAGTAATATAGTGGTATGCATGATGTTTTTCATGTATCACAACTTTGACAGTATCACCCCAATCCCCTCATTTGATTTATGTTGAGGATGTTGAGATTGAGGTAAATGTGTTCTTTGAGGAGTATCCGGTTCTTATTGTGGATAATAGTGAGAAAGTCTTGCGTGGAAACTTTTTTCCCTTGGTTTGAGTTTTATGGAAGCATGGTAATTTTTATGAATAAAATTGGGAAAGGGAGTCAGATATGTGGGCTCAATGGCTTGATCTCTTTACCTTGGAAGCTCAGTGATGAAAGGGAAGAGCAACTTGAGTATGGGCCATTCTAAGGTGGGGAGGTTGAAATACCCCAGCTCCGATGAGATATGTACTTTTTTAAATTTTGGTTTGAATCCCGTATTTTCTATTAATTAAATGCTCACAAGGTTTATGAGGGGCCTTGGGGGTGTTATAGGGGTTCAGGTCAATAAAATAAGGAAACTAGGCCAACCTATTCAAGGCACACAGTTTGTGCATGGTTAAGTAAACCATGCGGACTTCCTAGGAAAAACATGAAACCTTAGATATTGTCATTACAAACGGTTAGTAAAACTATGAAGAGATCCCCCAATAACCATGAAAACACACTAACCTTGGACATTTTCTTATGCACGGTTTGCACAAGGTTTAGAAAACAGTGTGGAGAACCGTGCATCCCATTAAAAGTTAGAAAAATTAGAGTTTTTCCATCTTGATATTTCTAATTTCTACCCTATTTTCCTACCATTCTTCCCCTCTAAATCCTAGTGACAAACTCAAGCTCTAAAATCTTTACAAGGTTGGTTCTCCTTCTATTCTTGGCTTTTTGGAGCATCAATGGTTTGGGATCAAAGCTCTGGGTAAGTCTAATCTCCCTCTTTTTTTTCTTTTCTGGATTAGGGCTTGTATCTTAGGTTATCTTCTTCTAAAGCCCTAAAAACCTCTTTCTCTGGTGGATTCTAGGTTAAGTCTTAAATGGTTTATTGAATTCAGATCTAAGGAAACTATTAATAGTAAATTAATTAATTTATTTAATGTTGGTGGTCTACAAGTTGTATACCATTGTCCTTAAGTTTATTTTTGCATGTTTGGTTTTGTTGTTGTTTATATATGGTGTGCGTGTGATTCATTTAGTGAGATTTGGTAAATTTTCTATCTAAATGGTGAATTGAACCTATAATTATCCCCATGGGATGCATGGAGGATGATTTGACTGATTTAGGGTCACCCATAGGGTGTGTTGACATTTTTGAACTTAGAAATTGGTAAGGTTAAGTGTAGAGTTGACGTGTGATAATGTAGATCCATGATGAACATGTTGATATGTTAACTTGAGTTGAAAGAGGAATATTTATTGATGTTTCTAGAATTGGATAATTTCATAAGGGTTATTTTGGATAAATGATAATGGGTTATATGACGTATGAGGTAGAAAAGAGGAATTGGTTGATGGTCTATGACTTATGAATTATACATGGGATAGTTGGGTTAAGACATGTTATAGGAATAGATAAAGGGGTTAAGTCTCATGTTTTTATGGAAGTGTTAAATGGATAATGGATAAAGATCTCTAAATAGGAAATATAGGTTAATTGGATTAATTTGAATGTGCTAAATGGCTTATGAAATATACATAGAATGCATAAGGGGTTATTACTTCTGAAATGAGGAATGGGTTAAATGGGTTAAAATGTGGGAAATTGATGAGTAGGATAGAGGGGAGTCTTAGGTCCACTGGGTTAGATACCCTGAGATGGGGGGTGAATCAGGGTATGAAAGATTAAAACAATTTCCCATTTTGATATTGTTTCTCTATTAAGAAAAAATATATTCTCTCTCTTTTCTGTATAAAAGTATTAATAGAAACTAAATCATGCACAAGACACATTGATTTTTACTTGGTTCAACCTCACTGGGATATGTCCAAGGAGCATACACCGATAATGTGCCGATGTATCAAATTCACTAAAAGTACACTGTTGTTTACAAAGTTCGAAGCGGACTCACTATCCCTCTGAGTTTACAACCATTCAAAAATTGAGAACACACTACTCTCTCAACTGAAGTGAGTTCACTACTTCTTCAGAAGATTCACTCACAGTTTTCTAGAACTGTAGGTCACTTCATTATCACGAATGAATGCATATTACTCTATATGAAGATACTCTGTTGAAGTTCCACTTTCATCCACTGATGAATACATCTTTACCACGGATTCACTAGGCAATCTTCCAACTTTCGAGCAACCCTAGAATAACGGGTGCGCTTCTCTTTTCTTGGTGTGCTTCTCCAAACCTGGCGTGAAAGTGTCACTAAACCACTTGTGAAACACACCATTCTTCAAAACTGAACTTGGGATACTCACACCTTTTTACGCCCAAACCAATATTTGTGTGGAACTATCAACTAGTGCACAACTTCTGAGTATCTTTATACTTGCGCGACCAAACCACCACTTGCGCGACCGAACCATCTGTGTGACTAGAGCTCTAATTTTCTCTAAGTTTTGAACTTCATTAGTAATGAGGAGGGGTGGACCTCTATTTATAGGCATTGTGGTCACCCTGAGTGCTGGCGTGCAAGTATCATCTTAGTGCGCAAGTCCAGTCGCCCTAGTCTCTGTCACCCTAGTCACTTGCACGCCCAAACCAAAACTTGGGCGCCCCTCTTCCCTTTTCCATATTTTGATGTTATGATCTTGAAAAACATATGGTGTGCAAATTTCCAAGCCTCCAAGATACCATCACGAAAGTCCCTTTTCCAAAAACACTTTTCTCCATTTGTCGATTTTGAGACCCAATAATTTGGCAAACACTGGAAAACAACACCACCTTGTATATGCTCTTTTGTACCACCTCCAGATCATTCATTCATTTATCTAGGTTCTTTAACCAATCATGGTTTGCTAAAAACATCCCTTGAACTCGACATGCCATCATGAAAACCCTTTTTTTCAACAAATTTTCACATCATGATTTGTTTTGTCAACAAACACAACATGGAGGCTCACTTTTTCATCAAACACAATCACCTCAAAATTGATTCAATGATGCCTTGAGGGATTTTTTCTCAAAATGGAGAATCAATGGGAATTAGTTGATATGATTAATTATTTTAGGCATAAGAAATGGGAATTGGGATAAATGGATAAGTAATGTAGATGTAAAATGTATTAATGGGTTATAGAATAATATTAATTCCCAGGTTGATTATTATGGATTATGTTTTTTATTTATATTGGTTGTGCTTGGTTGTGATATGTTATGTGTGTGGTGAATGGATAAATAAGTATATGAACTTGGCTTGGTAGTGTAGGGTATTAACATGAGGTTCCACTCCCATGGGTTGAGTTAGGATGAGGCTCTAAACTCCACCCCAAAATGAACGAGCTAGAGAAGGGGATAGAGGATCAATTCCACTAATGGTTTCATTTGATGAGACCACCCGGTCCGAGGATTCAAGTGTAGTGAAATATATTTCTTGTGATATGTTTAACCCTAGTGAGACAAGGACTTGATTTATTTCTCCTATTCAAAGTGAGTGGTTGCCTTATAACCTTGTGTAGATGATGTAAATGCCTAACCCATGGGACACATGATGAATATGGATTAAGTATTGAAGATGGTATAAGTAATTAAAATGGTAATAATAATAGAAAAGGTTTAAAGTAAATATGGTTAACTAAGGGCACCCAATTTGTTCTTCGTTTACTTATATCTTATTTATTATTTGAATGCACTATGTATTTAGACTGAATATTTTGTAGACACCGCTGTTGGTGGCCTACTGAGTTGTACTCACACCCAGATCATGCTGTCGTTGGGTACCCAAACAAACTTTATTGTTGTAGGTTCCGATAAGGGAAATGGATGGGTGTTTGAATGTTGATCTGGGATTGGGATATGCGTGTATGAGGATACATACTTGGAGTCAGAACCAATTTTGGGATTCATTTGTTTGTATTTATTTTGGGTTTCCTTCACTATTGGAACCATTACCATGACATTATATGGTTATTATTGATTTGTGGTTTGCACCTAGTTTTGGGAGATGCTTATTTATGCATGTTTATTGGTTATTACATGTTGTCTCTACTATTTATATTCTTAAGTGTTGTGGATTTCTCTTGTAAAGAATGTATAGTCTTCCCATGTGACTCATTAGACCCTCACTACTAGTCAGCAACCTCTGGTGTATGGGGAGGTGCGCTTGAGGTCATGTGGCAACCCAGCTCAGGGCACCAATTTAGTGGATTCTAGGTCAGGGATGTCAAAGATGTGGGTTCTTATGTTAAATATATCTTAAAAGGTTTTCCAATAGGTATATTTACTAGTATTATAGATTCAAAAATATATTTATTAATAACTTTTAAAACATAATCATGATGAGATAAGTATAACAATTTATTTGGTCTATCCCTTATGATTTCAACACCCAATATTTTCTTATCTACACTATAACACCCCAAGAATTTACTAATAGATTTATTATAGAATGCATGAAACAATGAGTCTCTAAAAAACACCACTTTGTTATAACCTAGTCAAGTAAACATAAATTCTCCACCTCTGTTATTTGAATTTTAAAAAACAGACATACATGGTTGCGTTCAGTAAGTTATTTAGAGCCTGATAACTCAAACATAATTTTTGGTGAATAGTAACATACCCTTATTAATAGCAAGGAATAGTAATGAATATTAAATCATAAAAAAATAGAAACTCTACCCATGAATGTATAAATACAATTTAGACATCTTAAAAGTGAAAAAATGATAATAGTATAAGTATTGGTATTTTTGTATGTCATAAATATTTAAATTACAATTTTCAGATTAAATTAATAATTTAAAATGGAAATTTATTTTCATAAATTGTAATCACAAATTTTTACTTTATTTTATTAGGATTATAATATAATTTTACACGACCTTGATTAATTTCTCAAGGTCTTATAAAACGAGTTATAGTTTTAAAGTTGTTTTTTGGAAGAAATTATGATTTTATTAAAAATTAAATTAAAAATAATTAAAAAATTATTTTCCAAAAATGGAGTTAATTTTTGAATTCTACATGTCAAAAAATGGTTAGGGTGAATTTTTGGGATTTTTCTAAAATACTTGAATTTTTGTGAATAGTAAAAATACAGTTGTGAGTTTTTGGTAGTTTAATAACATCATAATAGCATGATAATTAAAATAGAAGGATGGTATAATTTTTTTCATTAACATATGACATTAGGTGTCCCAAGTGTCTAAAATCATGGGAGAATACCATGGTAAATTCCATGGTTTTTGAAAAACCACTAATGAGGTGTCCCTTTGAAATTGTTAAAAAAACTCCCTCTTTTTCTATAAATACCCACTCATACATTCGTTTTCTTTCATAAAAAATAACTCATACTCAAAGATCAGGTTTTTTACCTCTCTATGATTCCTCCCAAGGTGTCCTTAATCCCCCAACATCCCAACCTTCAAGTTCTAGGAGTTACTCTACAAGGTAAGAGAACCTTTCACCCTCCTCTTTTCATCAACAGTTCTTTTATTTTATCTCTTTGAATTTCCATTATAATATGTTGGAGTTTGATATTATGTATTAATATTACTGTCTTTTTTATTTCCATATTATGAGATACCCTTTTTCTCTAATCAGTTAATTTTATGGAATTTTATGTGACTTTGTTAGGCTGCCGAATTTTCATAAGGGATCTCTCAACTTTTCTTTTATTTTCAAGTTCATATCTTTTCATTTTCTATCCTCACCTCCTCTGTACAAATGACCATTATAACTCTATTATCATCTATATACTGGAATTATATCATTTAAATGGAATAACCACCATCAATATTCTTACTCCCTCCCTTTTATTTTTATAAGAAAAATCAACGTCCATGAGGTTCCAAATTATTACCTTCATGGACGATGAAGTTTCCTTCTTCAATTTATCCTACATTACTGGTCATGAAACCATTTATATGGTTAAACCAGACTATAATATATGTATTATAACATAATTAATATTCAGGAACTATACTATGTACAAATTATTAATTTATATGACAAAACTAGTTCATGATAATCTAAATACGACCAAATAATCGTAGTTGTTATCATCTAATGATTCATCCTAATACCATGTAACCAAATGATAGAAATGACCATTAATAATTCTGGATGTTAATAATTAATATTTTATTTCAATTCTGGAGATTTAAAACCATAAACTCATTTACTTAAAAACATGTGAACCAATTATGAAAATCAAGAAAACAAACACTCCGGAATGACGAAATTCAATATAATAACTTATCTATAAGAACATAAATGCACTAAAAATAATTATGATAAAATAAATAAATGTATAATTGGTTATTAATTAAGTTATTAATGAGTATAATTTCATATTCTAGGATCTTAAGTTCAAGAGGTGAACACATTCATACTTAAGGTAAGGGTTTCTTCATCTCACTTCATTTTTTGTGAGATTTTCCATATTCAATAATAATAATTGTGTATGGTGTATGTATACTGACCATTGATGTAACATATCATGAATATATTTATTTTCATGTTATTAAATGTATCATTTTAATATTATTAATTTTGTGGCATACGAATCGTTTGATTACAAAGTGCTAAGGGTTTTCCAACCAAACTTCCATTTTCATTCGATTTACTTTCATTGTCTAATTACCTTTATGAAATTCTTATGTATTATTATGTAATACTAATAAATTATTTTTTAGTGTATTATATATATTTACCAACCAGAATAATTCCTTATTTTTGAAGGACCCTGGGACACCCTGAGAGGGGAGGGGTGAATCAGGGTGACCACTTTTTCTTTTAATGTGATGGATCTTGTTCCCACGTTGGTAGGAACTTGTTGAACCTGTATGAAGATCATGATCAGAAAGAAAACATTCACAATCACAGAGAAGACACATCCATTTTTACTTGGTTCACCACTAAGGGCTACGTCCAAGGAGCATACGCCGACAGGTTGTCGGTCGTACCAAAATCCACTATGCTTCACTAGCTATAGATTACAAAAGTTTGGGTACAGTCGCTCTGTCCCAGGCTCACTACCTTTACAAAGGTTCAGGGATAGCTCACTGCTTCCCTCGGGTCACTCCCGTTGACTCCCCCTGGCTCACTGCCGTTGGTGAGGTCCCACTCAGTTTATAGACGTGAAGGTCTCTTCTTCATTTGCATAAGAGTGCATCCTTTGTTGTATGTAGATGCTCTACTGAATTCCGATTCTCACCAGAAGAAGAATATCACTTTTCCTCGAATGTACCGAGTAGTCTCTCGGCTTTCGTGCAGCTCCAAACACACCGGTGGGCTTCAGCAAAACCAGGCGCGCTTCTCCAAGACAGTCGCGCAAGTCCCACTACGGCGCGCAAGTCCAAACTGGCGCGCAAGTGTCATCAACACACATGCGCGACTCTTCCTTCCCCAACTACAAACTTGCGCGGTCCACTTCCTTTCTCTTCCAAACCACCTTGGGCGCACAGCCAAAAAAAACCGGCGCGCAAGCTCTACTTGCGCGACAAAACTACCACCTGCGCGACTCAACCACCTGCGCGATGAGAGCTCGAACAATCTCTCGGACTTGAACTTCGTCAGAAATGAGGAGGGGTGGTCCAGTATTTATAGGCAAACTGGACCCCCTGCGCGGCGGCGTGCAAGTCCCTCGACGGCACGCAAGTCTTGTCTTCAATAAACTCTGTCACGCAACTCACTTGCGCGACCCAACCAACACTTGCGCGACCTTCTTTCCTTAGCCAAATTTTGATGTTCTGATCCTCAAAAACATATGGCGCGCAATTATTTTATCCTCCAAGAGCACGGCGCGCAAGTACCTTTTCCAAAAACACTTTACTTTATTGGCCGATTTTTAGGCCCAAAAATTTGGCAAACACTGGGAAACAGCGCCACCTTCACTACTGTTTTCTGCTTGAACGGTATGATCGCTTTGTTGGTACACACCCTGAACTTCCACTGAGAATTGACAACAAACACAAACCATACACCAAAACATGCTTTGAAGAACCTGGTTCCAACAATTTTATGGGGAGTTACATGTTTTAAAAGGAACTTTCAAAATTATTTCTAAAATACAGACCCGATTCATGGGATCTTTTCGAATTGCTACCCATTCTCAAATGTACACTAGAATATGTTTTAATCCACCATTATTTTTATAAAAACACTTTTTTTATCATGAAAAATGATCTTGGATAATTTCTAGATTTAATATAACAAATGTGTCTTTCCACTTAAAATTCTCTTTAATACTTTCCTTAAAATGCTCTAAAATGATTTAGTTCTAAAGAATCTTAAGAAATATTTTTTCCTGATCTCACATCAGTGGGACATAATATATGAATAAAATATAATTTCAATGTCCTAATATTTTATTTTCCGAGATATTCATTTTTACAAACTGATTTCATGGCAAATACAAAGGATTTTCCAAAAAAACTCTTCTTTCCAAAGTAAAAATGATTTTTCTCATCTCACTTTATCTTTTATGAGATATATTACTTATTTAGAACATAATTCTTACATGTGGTGTATGTACTTCCATTTGGTATATCATATCAAGAGTCTCTTTATTCTCATAACTTTATATGGGATTAAGATTTGAATGTTTCAAGGTGGTATCCGACACATTGGAATGTTTAAGGATTATTTCTTCAAGGATTTTTCAATGGACTCATTTAAAAGTGTTTTCATCTATGTAAAAATCCTTTGTTGAATCTTGTACTTAATTTAGGTTTATCACCTATGATATCATATATCATATTTAATTGAATTTTTTATGATCAATTTCTCAGTGGATATGCTATCTTAAAACCATTCACCAATTTATTCAGAATGGTTAGTGTTTATGCTTAATGACTGGGGAAAGTTATTTACATTTCATATGTTTGTTTCAATATGAATGTTTATGTTGTTTATGTTCACCCCATTCATATGAGTAATTAATTGGACTTATTAAGTGTCAGGTAGGGCCCGTTATAACCCCTCGGTGCATCAGTAGGTCTCATGAGACAAACTACGAGCTTCGCACAAGGCCTTGACAAAATGATTATTTATGGTCTTGGAACAAGGACTTAACGATATAGTGATTATGTCCCATATTATGAATTCCCTCATTATGAAAATAGTATTGATGGTTCGTGTGTTTATTATACTAGTAGAATACCCATGATTATGTTTTATTATGGCATTACTTACTCATCTCTTATTCCAGCCATAATATGTTCAAGTTTATAATTTGTTAAAGGAATATGTTTTAGTTATTCAATTTTACTAATGTTTATATATCTTTTGTTGTATTGCTTACCCTTATGAAGCATTTGAGATCACCCCTTTTTTGAAGACCCAACCCCCGAGTGCCCGGAGCCGGTGCCATACAGATGATCGAATTCGGTTCGGGCTCTGAGAAAACTAGCTCCATTCTAAAACTTCATTGTAGGCATGATTGATACCTGAAAAGTTTTCATTTAAAACATAGGGTGAGCATTGAAATACTCAGTAAGGGGTTTGAAAAATACTTAATACATCTTTTGAAAAACTACCTTCAAAAATAATTTTTCTTACTTAAAATAAGTAATTGAACATTTAGCTGAATGCTACTAGATAAATAAAGTAAGCATGCTCGTATAAAAAAATGCATAAATTCTAACAAGTAAAGTAGGCATATCATGCACGGTATGCAAGTACTACTGAGCATGAACATTATCAGAGTTGTGCATAAACAATTTCACTACAACTTATAAAATTGAATAATATAACATGATAAATGTAATGTTAATATTTGCATTAAAATTATGGAATGGTAAACTGATCATGCGTCATCACTATCCCATCATATGCCATGTGCACTTAATCTCATACTCATAGGTAATGGTTCTATAACCAAGGATATTTATCTAGTCAAAATAATCACTTGGTTGGACATATATTGAAACATAATGAGAAAATGTATACTGAAGGACTCATGGTCTCTGTGTCAAGGCCTTGTACCATGACCTAAGGGTAAAAACCCAATCTGATTGTCTCGAGAACTATCGATGCATCGAGGATCTTACTTTTACCATTCTCCAACCCAGAGGGCTTACCTTTACCAGTCCCTAACCTGGAGGGCTTACTTTGACTAGTCCCCAACCTAGAGGGATTTCTTTCAACCGGTCCCTAACTCGGTAGTCCAATACATTTCTCATATGTCAATATGGTATAATATTCAAGGTGTCCCATACCACTTTGAATATTTGATTTTTTATTCCTCATTACCCAAGGTGTCCCATACCACTTTGGGTAATTTAGTTCTTAGTTCATTAACATGGTATGTCATATGCATGCATTATGTACAATAATAAATACAAATGAATAATGAAACCATTATACATTTAGTTTGAAAATGCTTGACATAACATTGAAAATATAGAAATAAATAATCAAATGCATACATGGTATGGTAAAAATTCTTTGCACATAAGATAACACATAAAATTATGGGTGATTAGGGTTTGCCACATGAAATGATAGCTTCTTAATTAAAAAACCTTATCCATGGAAATGAATTCTTACTAAAAATACATGTCATTCATTATGATGATAAAAGTGTCAATGAACATGAAATTAGATTCAAACATAGCTTGATTTATCAACAACATTCACTGCTTCTGGTAGAGGACCATATATACATGTTACTTTAAATCATTTTTAACCTAATATCACGAATTCAAAACATATGAAGTTAATATAATTAAAACTTTTTCAATTAATGTATGTTTGAAACATACATTTTAATTTAGCAAACACCAAAATTAACATTTATTAAATACCCTTTAAATACTAATTTCATTAAAAACACCAATTATATTTTTTTGATCATCATATTGAAATTAGGGTTTGGGAATTATACAAATATTTATATATATACATATATCTGAATATACGCAAGGTGTATACTTGTATAACCAAATAATTTCTTATATGTAATAAATTATTCAAAACATAATTAATCATTAATACTTTTTGATTGAAATCCAAACCATGTAAGGTATATAACTATTATGACCGAAAGTACATTGATATGTAAAAATTAGGGTTTCACATACTAAATATAAATCCAATTGAACCCAAATGACATTTCACATATAAAACATTACTTAAGGTTTGGAAATCATCTTTTAAAAATTATAAAATGGATTTGGATTATGATACATAAATATGTATATATATATATAGGTTTTAGAAACATAATTCCATTTAACCCAAAACTTGGTTCGCACATAAAATATTATTTAAGGATAGATATTCAAATATTAAAAATCATAATTTTATTTTCATTGAATTACATATGTATATATAAGTGTATAATTTTATATACCAAGTTTAGAAAAAAATGATTTGGCATGATGAACAGATCCAAAATAACCTTTATAAATATATAATTCCTAGTAAAGCATACCTAATCATTTTTGGAAACCTTTAAATGGATTGGACTTGGGTTATATATTTATATACTTTAATACCCGATTATACACATAGTATATATATATTTATATTGGGTTTTTCTTAATGGTGACCTTTCAAGTTAAACCCTTATATAGATCATACCCGTATGAATCTTAACAACATTTCAATGACCCAAATTGAAAATCCTTAAAACAGAGAAGGGTTGATATATATATATACATATACAATATACCTGATTATACACTGAGCATGTATAATCGGTTTACAAAAAAAATAAGTGAAATAGTCCCTTACATAGTTTATGCATGTGCGAGATTTAACAAAACTACACGAAAACCCATTTTGAAAACCGTAAAATGGGAGAGAGGGAAAGAAATATATATATGAATATGTAGTATATAAAGAAATGTCTAAAAGGGTTTGATGGATAAAAACTGATTGAAAACTATCCCTTACATTAGCTTGAGGAGGAGGAGGTGACACTGGAAATCTAGGAAGAGGAGGTGGATCTTGAGAGACTTCTGGAAATCATGGAGGAAGAATGGATGTCCACTGAAAGTTTGGAAAAGGAGCCGTGGGTACTAAAAATGCTTCGGAGGGGTTTTATAAAATATACCCATAATGAATGAGGAAGGAAAACCGAAGCCACTTGCGAAACAAGATACCGGGAAAGAGATCCCTTGTGGAAACTGTGTGAGAGTGGAGGGTATGGCACCTGAAAGGTGTAGAAAATGGTGATAATATGTGGTGTACGGTTACTGTAACAGGACACGGCGCGAGAATAAGATAAAGACTCAAAATAAAAATGCCTACTTCAATCAATATCTGAGAAACAAAATAGTGGAAATCGAATTGGATTTCCCACGACTGGAAACCCGAAAATCCTATACGCGCTTGGATCCGACGGCACCACTTGGATCCCTCAACCTCGACCGACCCACGTGACACATCCGACTGTGGCACAACCACACGAAATTGCTCGACTCAATCCCTGAGCTCGCCTTGTAAGATCGATCTGTAGTCAAGGCCACGACAAGCCTCGACTCGCCGCGACAATAGTCTTCTCCAGCGAAACCCTACGCGCTAACCATCTATGCCACTGCCCCTCATCACGCGGATTCCCCACTTCAAATATTATTATTTATTTTTTTCTTAAGTCTGGTTTTTACCAATTTTTTAATTGTTTTTTTATTTCCCCCTTTTTGGGGGGGGTCCATGCGCCTAACCCCAATCCGGGTCTCCTACGGGATTCCCTTTTTTTATTCCAATTACTTTTATTATCTTATCCCTATTATTATTATTATATCATTCTTATTATTTAAAGACTTTAACTTATTATAACTTTATCATTGATTATTTAATTGTATATCATACTATTAAAAACTTTTAAAAGTAAAATGTTTAGTCCTAATAATCTATTAAAATTATAAAATCATTCACCATTTTTTTCTTATTTAATATTGCTTTTACGTTTACTTTTTCCAATCCCATTTTTACTCTTCCTTTGTTTTGCATGTCACGCTCTCCATGTAAGCCATCATTTAGTATTACCTCAGTACCATTATATAATTAATTCCTTTAATATAATTTATATAAAGTTTAATATAATACATGTATTACAAGTAAATTTTTTTGACATTAATATAGTTATACCATTATAGAGATCATAATATTAATAATTTTATAAAAATTAATCCAATTTATAATCTAATAATTGTGTATAAATCCCATATAATTATTAATATATTAAATTGTCCGCAAATATGGAGTACGCGTATATATATCATATTTTCGAGAAATATATAAAACTCATGTAATTATTCATATAATAGATTCAATATTAGATCGCTTAAGAAATGATGTTAAAATATTTCCACGCAATAAATCTCTATGTTATATATAAAATTATAGTTTTAGTTTTATATAATTATAACATGCTCATATGTATATATATATACCATATAAGAAAAAATAAGTAATAAATTAGTGGTATTCATATTTTAGTATATTTATTATTAAAAAATATTCTATAAATTAATAATTCAGAAAGAATAAAATAATTATTTTAAACTGTACGTCTAGATTACACAATAGAAATTTTTTATTCTTATTTACAAGAAACTGTCTTTAAATTATAACTATATCCATTTAATTAAACATTGATGATAAAAACTTCAACGGTCACTTCATTTGAACTCCAACGGATATAAGTATTTCTAACGGTCACATTAGTGCCCTATAAATCCAAAAATTTGGGTGTCCAAAAACTCAAGTTGTTTGAAGGAAATGGTTTGCGTTATACCCTTGGTGCTTAGTGTGGCTACAGTGGCTTCAGTCATTCTTATGTTCGTTAGGATGGACACTAAGGACCCCTATCATCTTCTCGGGGTTCTCGTTGTTTTGAGTGGCCTTCCTGTAATCTTAATTGGGTTTTTAATTGGTATTCTTGGTTAGCTTAATTTCCATTGTTAATATCAGTTTTTTGTAAAAACTATGGTGTTCTTATTTGAATAAAACTCCTTGTGTCTGTTTCTTGTGCTTTTACTCCATTACTTCATATTATTATTTTATAAGAAATAATTTTTGTTCGATTAATAGACAACATATAAGTTACCATTATGTGAAACATAAGTCTTTGGGGAATTACACCTTTATTATATTTCATTTTCTCAGGACATAAAGAAGTTTTTTATGAATGACCTACAAGGATAATCTTAGAAAGGTGGTTTTCCCTATAAAACTTATATTTTGTTTTTATTTTCAAGTTGTAATGTTGAACTTATGTATGTTTCTAGATTTCCAAAACTACTAAACTACTCGGTCCTTCGGGATTTTGTTCCTTGTAATCATTCCAATGTAATAAAATAACGCACCAGCTCTAGGAAACTGGGGTCGGGTCCTTACAGTTGGTATTGGAGGAAGTTTAGTAGAAAACTTATAAACAAGATGTAGAAAAATTAGATTAGTGAACAAAACCCTAAGAAAGACTTTGGGGATAAGAATTGAAGTACATCCTGGAATTTTGGTAAGGAATATATTATGTGGATATTTATAGAAAATACATCCCTATCTGGATAAAAACAAGTATAGGTGGATCTGGTATAGATGTACCTAGGAGTGAAAACTCCAACAAGGAGTTTTGGGCTTGACCTGGGGTATCCTGGTACACAATAATGGGCCTTTCTATACTCTTGGTTTAACACTCTGGGGGATATGTTTAGGATAATTCACATTTTATTTACCACAATTGTGAAGTATTTATGTCCCCAAAGTAACCAAAGTATATGGTTCTAGGTTTTATGATGTGTGTTATACCATGTTTAGAGATATAGAGAGTTCATAATTTTATGAGCTAATATATAATATGGAATTGATTAAAAATGGCTCCTAGTAGAAGGATAATAACTTCACCAATTAACGTGATTTAAAGAGTAAGAAGGATCATATATCTAATGGTCTTAAGCCATATTTTCAAAGGAAGATTGTCTCCCATGTATCATCATCATATGATGAAATAATATCATGTGTTAAAAAGGTATATGAAGACTTCTCTGAGTCCTATGGATTTGAAAGGAAGAACAATAATAAGAGTATGGAAGAAAGATACTGGGGTAAAAGAAAGAAGGGAAAGAAGTGTTTTACCACATGTGATAACTGCAGAAAGAATCACCCTGGTAAATGATTATAGGGAATGAGTGTTTTTTAAAAGTGTGGAGAAAAAGGACACCATGTTCATGATTTCAAGGGTAAGAAAATGGTTTCCAATATACAATAATTCAACTGCAAGGAGATGGGACACTATATGAATCAATTCCCCAATCATCAAATGAATATACCCCAAATGATGATTTTGGATAATGATCAAGTTATGAAGCTATCGCAGATGAAGTAGAATGATTAATATTCCTAGTCAAGAATCATGTCATCTGAATATTTTGTTAGTATTGTACTAGTTATAAGAATTCTGAGATTTATAAGGATTGTTCTGTAGTAATATTTAATTAAGTATTTTTAGTCATATAGTGAATGGGATAAATGAAAAGTGATTTAGTATAAAGTTTAAATATTTAGAAAACACATTATTGAGGGAAAGAACACCCTTAATATATATATCTCATGTTGAGATAATGATGAAGAAATTATTTATTCAGATAAGTACTGGCTACCTTGGAATTGATTATTGAATTATCGAGAAGTGGTCTATGCTATCATCAATGGATTTTACAATACCTTGGGATTTAAATAATATATCCAATAACATGTATCTTACTTAAAAAATATAGAAGAATTCATGTTTCCAATATAGTTTTTATGGTAATTCAAGTTATTACCATATTTTAAGAGGATACTTGATGATGTTATTTACATGTTTGGAATGTGAATTTTAGAGCTGCTTCTTGTTGATTAAGGGTTAATTATAAGTTCATCTTAGAAATTTATAGGCCTTAATTATAATGATTTGAATAATTATATTTTGGAATTTTTAACTATTTATAAAATGGTTTAAGTTGATCATTTTATGGGTTTTAGAGTTTAATGTCACTACATGATGGTTTGGTTATTCTTCCTTGACCATGTTTTCCAATTAGAATGCGTTGTTTTGTAGTAACCAATTATTTTCATTTTTATCTAATTAATAGAATATTTTAACTATATTCTGGATGTGTTTTTCCCACAAGGGAATTTTCAAGTATCAACCATTAACTTTCAAAGTTCAATTTTAAATTTTGAGGACGAAATTTTTGTAAGGAGGGGATAATGTAACACCCCAAGAATTTACTAATTGATTTATTATAGAATGCATGAAACCCTAAGTCTCTAAAAAACACCACTTTTTTATAACAAAGTAAAGTAAACATAATTTTTCCACCTTTGTGATTTTAATTTTGAAAAACTGACATACAAGGTTGCGTTCACTGAGATATTTAGAGCTTTATAGGACAAACTTAATTTTTGGTGAATTGTAACATACCCTTATGAATAGTGACATACCCTTATGAATAGTAAGGAATAGAAATGAATAGTAAATCATATAAAAAATATAAACTTCACCCATGAATGTATAAATACAATTTAGAAATCTTTAAAGTGAAAAAACGATCATAGTATAAGTATTTTTATTTTTGTATGACATAAATATTTAAATTACATTTTTCTGATTAATTTAATAATTTAAAATGGAAGTTTATTTTCATAAAATGTAATAAAAAATTGTTACTTTATTTTCTTTATGATTATAAGATAATTATATAGGACCTTGATTACTTTCTCAAGGTCTTATAAAACGAGTTATAGTTTTAAAATGGTTTTTTGGAATAAATTATGATTTTTTTAAAATTAAATAAAAAATATTTAGAAAATTGTTTTCAAAAAATGGAGTTAATTTTTGAATTATACACATCTAAAAATGGTTATAGTGAATTTTTGGGATTTTTTAATATACTCGATTTTTTTCATGAATAGTAAAAATACAATTTTGAGATTTTGGTAGTTTAATGACATCATAATGAAATAATAATTAACATAAAAGGCTGGTAGACTTTTTTACAGTAACATATGAAATGATTTATCCCAAGTGGATACAACCATGGGAAAATACCCTGGGCAAACCCATGGTTTTTCAAAAACCACTAATGAGGTGTCCCTTTGAAATTATTAAAAAACTTCGTCTCTTTTTCTATAAATACCCACTCATCCATTCGTTTTATTTCATTAAAAATCCATAATCCTCGAAGATATGGTGGTTTTACCTCACTAGGAGTCCTCCCAAGGTGTCCTTAAGCCCCCAAGGTCCCAACCTTCAGGTTCTAGGAGTTACTCTATAAGGTAAGGGAACCTTTCACCCTCCTCTTTTAGTCAATAATTCTTTTATGTTATCTATTTGAATTTCTATTATCATATGTTGGGGTTTGATATTATGTATTAATATTACTGTACTTTTTATTTCCATATGATTAGATACCCTTTTTCTCTAATCAATTAATTTTATGAAATTTTATGTGACGTTGTTAGGCTGCCGAATATTCATAAGGAATCTCTCAACTTTTCTTTTACTTTCAAGTTCATCTCTTTTCATTTTCTATCCTCACCTACTCTGTCCAAATTACAATGATAACTCTAGTATCATTTATATACTATAATTATATTATGTTAATGGAATAACCATCATCAATATTCTTATTCACTCCCTTTTATTTTTATAAACAAAATCAACGTCTACGAGGTTCCAATTTATAACCTTCGTGGACGACAAAGTTTTGTTCTTCAATTGCTCCTTAATTACTGGTCATGAAACCATTTATATGGTTTAAACAGAATATAATATATGTATTATAACCTAATTAATATTCCGGAATTGGTATATGTACATATTATTAATTTATATGACAAAACTAGTTCCTAATAATCCAAATCCCGCCAAATAATCGAAGTGGTTGTCATCTAATGATTCATCCTCATTAAATGTAAAAAAATGATAGAAGTGAACATTAAAAATTCTGGATGTTCATAATTAATATGTTATTTCAATTATATATATCTACAAAAATGAACTCCATTACTTAAAAACAAGTGAACCGATTATGAAAATCAAGAAAACAAACTCTCTGAAACGATGAAATTCAATATAATAACTTATCAATAAGAACATAAATGAACTAAACATAGTAATGGTAAACTAAATACTTATCGAATAGGTTATTAATTAAGTTATTAATTAGTATAATTTCATATTCTATGACCTTAAGTTCAATAGGGTAACACATTCGGACTTAAGTTATGGGTTTCTTCATCTCACTTCCATTTTTGTGAGATTTTCCGTATTCACTAATAATACTTGTGTATGGTGTATTTATACCGACCATTGACCTAAAATATCATGAATATATTTATTTTCATGGTATTCAATGTATCATTTTAATATTATTAAATTTGTGTCATACAAATTGTTTGATTACAAAGTGGTAAGGGGTTTCCACCTGAACTTCCATTTTCATTCGGGTTACTTTCATTGTCTAATTACCTCAATGAAATTCTTATGTATTATTATGTACTCCTAATAAATTATGTTTGAGTGTTTTATATATGTTTACCAACCAGAATAATTCCTTATTTTACGGGGAGTTATACCTTTTAAAAGGAACTTTCAAAATTATTTCTGAAATAGAAACCCGATTCAAGGGATCTTTTCCAATTGTTACCTATTTTCAAGTGTACACCAGAATCTATTTCAATCCACCATTATTTTTATATAAAACTAATTTTATCATGAAAAATGATCTTTTATCATTTCAATATTTAATAGAACAAATTTTTCTTTCCACTTTAAAATTATCTTTAATATTTTCCTTAAAATTCTCTAAAAGATTTAATTCTAAAGAATCTTAAGAAATCTTTTTACATGATATCACTTCAGAGGGAGATCATTTATGCCTAAAATATAATTTCAATGTCGTAGTATTTTATTTTCGGGGATATTCATTTTTAAAAACTGATTTCATGGAAAATACAAACTATTTTCCAAAAGAACTCTTCTTTCCAAAGAAAAAAAGGATTTTTCTCATCTCACTTTATCTTTTATGAGATATATTCTTTGTTCACCACTTACTTATTACATGTGGTGTATGAACTGCCCTTTGGTATATCATATCAAGAGTATCATTATTTTCATAATATTCTAAGGGATTATGATTTTAATATTTCAAGGTGGTATGGGACACTTTGGAATGTTTAAGGATTATTTGACCAAGTATTTTTCAATGGTATCATTTAAAAGTATCCTCATCTATGTAAATGTCCTTTGTTGAATCTTGTACTTCATTAAGGTTTATCTCCTATGATATCATCTACCATATTTAATTGAATTTTTTATGATCAGTTTGTCCGTGGAAGTTCTATCTTAAAACCATTCACCAATTTACTCTAAATGGTTAGTATTTATGCTTAATGACTGGGGAACGTTATTTACATTTCATATGTTAGTTTAAATATGAATTTGAATACTGTTTATGTTCAACCCATTCATTTAATGAATGCATTGGACTTATTAAGTGTTGGGTGGAGCCCTCTATATCCCCTCGGTGGATTGGTATGTCTCATGAGACAAACTACTATCTTGGCACAAGGACTTGACAAAATGATTATTTATGGTCTTGGCCCGAGGCCTTTACGGTATAGTGATGATGTCCGGAATTATTAATTCCATCATTATAAAAATAGTATTGATGGTTCATGTGGTTCTTTGACTGTAGAATACCCTTGATTATGTTTTATTATGGAATTAATTAATCAGCTCTTATTCCAGCAATAATGTGTTCAAGTTTATTATTTGTTAATGGAATATGTTTTTAGTTATTCAATTTGCCTAATGTTTATATATCTTATGTTGTATTTCTTTCCCTTAATGAGTGTTTGATATCACCCATTTCTTATGTTTCATTTTCTCGGGACATGAAGACGCTTTTTATGATTGACCTACAAGGATAATCTTAGTATGGTGGAAGTTCCCAATAAAACTTATATATTGGTTTTCTTTTCAAGTTGTAATGTTGAACTTATGTATGTATCTAGCTTTCCAAAACAAATAAACTACTCGGTCATTCAGGATTTTATTCTTTGTAATCATGCCAATGTAATAAAATAAGGCACTGGCTCCAAGAAACTGGGTTCAGATCCTTACATGCACCTAATTATTTAATTTTAAACATACCTTTTAATTTTAATTTAACAACAAAAATGAAATTAATATTTTTGAAAATGATAAGCATGCTATAAATATATAACAACAAATAATTCATGTAGTTTTTGGTTGATTTAAAATAAAAACAGTGAACATATTGACTCCTGATTAATTGGTTAGATAACATGAATGAATCAAATTTTATGTACCACTACCTAGAGGCTTGTTTCAGGCCATACAAAGATTTATTTAAAAAGAAGAATTTATTTTTTTAAAATTCATTAGTTTAACCATCATGAGGTTTCAAATAAATTTTCTAATTCAAATCCACATGCAAGAAGATAGTTTTAACATCTAACTATTCAATGTGAATGTCATTATAGGCATCAAAGGCTTATAAAATTCTAATATAAGAATGCTTCAAAACATGAGAAAAAAATTTAGAGTAATCAATTACCTATCTTTGGATGAAACCTTTTGAAACTAACCTTGATTTATACTTTATTTTATTTCCCTCAATGTTATATTCCTTTCTCTTAAGGTTACACTTTAAAAAAATTATTTTTTCATTAGTTGGTTTGTTCACAATAGTCCATGTGTGGATCTTTTTTAAATATTGCATTTCTTCATTCAAATAAAAGACCCACTGATTTAATTATTTTTCATTTAGATAATTTTTATAGGTTTTAAGATCATCATCAATAAGAAACTAGGCTACATGAAAGGCACAATATGCCATATCATACTGACTGAACTGCACTGGGGGTTTGGGAACCCTCTTTTCCATATCTTGGGTCGGTTGGTAGTCCCTATTAGGGGATGTAGATCTAGATTCAGAATCTGAATATAAAGTGGATAAAGAATAAACATATGAAGAAAGATATTCATTAAGTGGAAAGGGATACACATGGGCCTTAAATTGGTATGGAGTCTTAGTTTCATCATCCTTTTTAGGGGATGGATCACTGCTGCCAGGTGTGGAAGCCCTAGTTTTGGGAGAGGAAGACTCATGAAAGACAATATATCTATTTAAAATGTACTTTTGATATCCATGTTTCTATACCCAGAGTTTTTACCCATTTAAACCCTCAGTATACCCAACAAAGATGCACTTTATAGCTCTTGGTTCTAATTTTTCGGTCTTAATATGAGTATAAGTTATACAGCAAAAGACTCTTAAGTAGGAATAAAAAGGGGGCTTACCAGTTGACACGTTCCTATCATGGGGTGTGGAAAAAATTATTTACTAAGTTAAAAATGTATTAAAGTGGTTAACCATGTTTCTCTCTAGAGAAGAGTACACAATAATCAAGCAGTCACCTTTAATTAGAGAGAAAATGGGGTGTTTTTTTTAAATTGAATGATTTTGAAATAAAAAGAAACTAAACAAAAGAAATAAATTTAAGAAAAATATTTAGAACAAATTGATAAAACAAGTGATTGAAAAATGTTATATGATATGGTGATCAGTTCTGGTTTGGTTCTCCAATTGAAATTATATCATAGTTCCAATTTATTGAATTTTCTTATACTAAGTAGATAAAAGTGAGAATCCAAAATCGCTTCTTCTCACTCCCTTGTTAAAATGGTAATGGTGAGAATAAACCTTACTAAAATATAATATTGGTATAATACATCCAATTTATGATATATTTTTAGTGAATACCCCCAATTTACATATTCAATTCTCAATCGGGTCTTATTTATCCCAAACAATTAAGAATGTTCACTACTCCTCACACATGTACCAGCAATCACAAAGCACTTCACCACTAAGTCATGCTATATTAAATTGTATATAAACCCAAACCTTGTGGAGGGAGATATTTATCATTGAAAAAATAAAAACAAAAAATATAATCTAAAATCAAATATAATCATACACGATAATAAATACCATTATAAAAAATTGAAACTGATTTCACAGAAGAGAGATAAGAATATTAAAACATTAAATGAATGAACTCATGAATTGAAAAATGGAAAACCTCTACTTCCACAATCAAACAAAATTTTAACCCTCAATGTTAAGGGTAACTTAGAATAATTGGGAAGAATAAGTCATTACAAAACTAATATGAACAAAAGAAATAAAACAAAGAACATAAAAATTACTCATCCAGAATCTGTCCACCAGAAGTTTTCATTTTTTTTTATCCCCACCATACGGTTGAATATTTCCAAGGTATATTATTAAAATATGTTTTTAATGGATTTATATATAGAATCTCCAAATTTCAAAGATTTCAGAAAAGTTTAAAGAAAGATATATCCAAAATAATGTACATAACTTTTTTTGTCCTCCAAAAATAGTTCCACCTACGCCACTTTGACTCGCTCAAAGGATTCCTTAATGATATATTTTCTTCATGATATTTATTGTGAACATGAACCATAAATTACTATGTCTAAAAAAACTAGAATAAGATCATCTTATGGTTTTTATTTTGAGATATTCCTCATTTAATGAGGTAGAGTCCATTCTGCAGACCATAATAAATTTCTCCATTTGACTAATTTTTATGGATCAATGTGTTTTGAATTGGATATGGAACAAGAAGAAAAAGTTGAATACCATGTAAAAAGGAATCCTAAAATAATTAATCACTTAAATTATATCATCATTGTAAAAGTTATTCCAAAAAAATGAAGCTCTATTAAACTTTCAATTTTATAGAATTAATAAAATTTCACAACTAAACCCAAAATTCACCAAAAATAAAAAATTAATGATAATCACCTAAAATTTAGTAATTAAACTAGATTAAATGATTAATACAAACATGAAAAATAATGAAAATATTAACTCTACCAATTCTCGCACACTTAGCACTTATACTCCTGGACAAGTCATCAACGAAACTAAATCAATGAAAATTCAAAACACATACCCATGAGATCCACCAATTTAAAAACAAGAAACATAAGATATCGTGCCTCATAAAAAACAATTATTATAATTCCTCAATTTATATCATTCAATATATTTCCTCTTTATTTCTCCTCCCATGAACACAATACACTTACCTAACATGCATTTTTACTCATCACATAAATGTTCATTTTCAACAATGTCTTCTCATCCAACCTCATAAAAGGATCACCATAGGCTTGATAAATTACTAAATCTACTCCCAATGTGATTCAAGGATGTGTGTTTATCATGAGTACTTTTAGGGTTGTTCTGTGGCTTTTGGTTGGTAGGATTTTAAAGTGAAAAATTTTAAGGTAGAATGAGGAGGGCCTTGGCTCTTTTTGAAGAAAAATTGCAAGATTCTAATTTTCACTCAAGTATGGTATCCTCTTAACTCCTCTTGATAGTAATTCAGATCCATCATCATGAAAAATCAAAGAAAGTACACACCATTCATCATATCAATAGAAAAATTTCAATTTTCTAAAACATAATTTTTCTTGAATGCTCCATAGAGACATATCTTCCAACAGAATGGTTTTTTTTCATCAGAAAACACATCTATTAAGAATTTTATTTTCCACCCAAAGTATCACCAAATTATGTAGAACAATACAATACCATTTAAAGAACACTTAATTTCAACTAGATTATGAAATATTACTTTAAGAACTGATTGGATAGGGAAAATTGGCTTATAATGTGGCTAACCTAACAGGTTGTTCATGGATTCTATGGTATACAAGGATCAAATGTGCATGGTAGGACATTATAAAAAGGATTTTTTTTGAAAAATGGGATTTAAAACCAAAGAAATTCCTCAATAATTTAAAACACAAGTACCTCAAACCTTCATGTTTTGATAGAAATAAATAAAATTATGGTTAAATAAATCATGATTTGGTTCTCTCAAGAAGTGAGGTAAATTTAAATATTATGAAAACAATGATTCATAATACTCATAGGAAAGTGATTTAAAAGATATAGATAGTGATATGTGGCATGAGATTTAAAAATGAGAGTAATTTTCAGGAAATTTATAAATATTTGAACTTGAAAAAAAGTCATTTTCATCATTTATTTAAGCTCAATTTTATGAAATAAATTGTTTCACTCATGGAAATGGGTTTAAAAATTTTAAAAAATAATCATTTCTTCTCAACAGTTTTAAAAAACACAAAAATGGAAAAATAAACACACAAAATTTGAAAAATACACAATTATTTTTTGAAAATAAGAAAACAAAAAACAAATAAAAATACTAAACTATAAATGTTACCTACCACAAACTTAAATGATGCAGTGTCTGCAATTCATTAAAATGGATTTAGCATGTAATAAGATTTGAAAAATGAATGAAAACAAGCAATCAAGTGTAAAGGAGAGGTACAACCTGGTGTATTTTATTGATAAATAGTTTGGAAGAGCGTGATATCCTCCACTGGATCTAATGGAATAATCCCATGGAATTTCTTTAGCCTATGTCCATTAATAGTGAATTTATCTTTTTCTTTATCTTTCAAAATCTGCACAACACCAAAAGGATATACATGAGTAACTATAAATGGACCTCCCCACATGGAACAAAGTTTACCTGGCATCATCTTGAGTCTTGAGTTGAATAACAACACCGTGTCTCTAGGATGGAAGTCTTATGGTTGGATCAGCTTATCATGATACACTCTTGTTCTCTCTTTGTAAATGTTGAATTTTCAAAACCATCCCTTCTAATTTCTTCCAACTCCTAAAACTATAATCTACTATCTTTTCTAGCACTTTAAAGATCCAAATTCATCTATCTCACAACACAATATTCCTTATGCTCTAATTCCACTAGTAGATGACAAAATTTCCCATAAATCAACCTATATGGACTCATTCCAATTGGTGTTTTATAGGCTATCACGTAATACCATAATATATCTTTCAACCTTTGGCTCAAATCATTCATATTTAGATTAAAAATCTTTTCCAAAATTCCTTTTATTTATCTATATAACAATTTATCTTTCCCATTAGTCTATTGATGATAGAGAGTTGATGTTTTATGATTCACCCCATACTTCTTTAGAAAATCCTCCATTATCCAATTAAAAAAGTGAGTCCCTTGATCACTGATGATGGATCTGGGAACTCCAAACCTACAAAATTTGTTAGCCCTGACAAAATCATAAACAACATTAGCATCATCAGTCTTAGTGGATTTTTCTTCCACCCTTTTAGAAATATAAGAAACTGCAAGAAAGATATAATAATTTCCAAATGAAATTAGGAATGGTACCATAAAATCTATCCCCCAAACTTCAAAAATTTCTCAAAAAATCATTGGATTTTGGGGTATTTCTTGTCTCTTTGAAATATTTCCAGAAAACTAACATTTCTGACACCATTTTCAATATTCTTGAGCATCTTTAAAAAGGGTGGGGCAATAAATTCTAGATTATAAAACCTTATTTATTATCCTTTGAGGTCCAAAGTGGCCTCTACAAGATAAAGCATGACAAAACCTAAATACAAAACCAATTTCACTTTTGGGAAAACATATTATTATTACTTTTTCATTGAAAATATTCCAAAGAAATTGGTCATGCTAGATGCAATATCTAGATTCTGGTTTCATATTTTAAATTTGGTGGGAATTTAAATGAGATGGGACTTGAGATTTTACCATATAATTTACCATATCAGAATACCAAGTTACTTATCCATCAATCAAGTACAACTACTCTCCTGAATGGTGTTCATTCAGTGGTTCATTGTCCGGAATTTCAGCTTCAACGATGTTGGGTAGTCTACTTAAGTGATCAGCCACTTGGTTCTCAGATCCCTTATTATATTTTATTTCTATGTTAAACTCCTATAGTAATAACATCCATCTTACTAGAATTGGTTTACCTTATTCCTTATTTATTAAGAACCTAAGAGCTGTATGATCAGAAAACATCATGACTTTAGTTCCAAGCATATATGGTCTAAATCTTTCTAAACAAAATAAAACTTCTAAAAAATCTTTTTATATTATTTTTTAGTTGAATTGGGCCACTTATAAGGTTCTTGAGGTATAGTAAATGACTTGTGTCCTACACTCAATTTTCTGAGAAAGGAATTCTCTAACTTCTTGGTTTGAATCATCACTAAATTGCTCGAATGGTTCTTCCTAATTTTGTGGTTGCATTAATGGTTGTGTAATAAATATACTCTTAAACTCATCAAAGGATTCATTATATGAACCATTGAAATAAAAATAGTAATATTTGAAAATTAATCTAGATAAAGGTAGATAAATCTTACTGAAATCTTTGATAAACCTCCTGTAGAATCCTAGATGTCCTAAAAATGATCTAACATGATTCACACAAGTTGGTTAAGGAAAATAATTTATGAATTCAATTATTGATTTATCAACTTCTATTCCATTTTTGGTAATGAAATGACCATGGAAAATTCCTCTCTCAAACATGAAATTAAACTTTACAAAATTCAAAACAATATTCTTTTCAATGAAAGTTTTCAAAACTTTTTCCAAATTTTTCAAAAAATGGTCAAAATAATTTCCAAAACATATGATATAATCTAAGAAAAAGTCTAAGAAATATTCAATATGATCAGAAAAAATACTTACCATACACCTATAAATGTACCTAGAGCATTACAAAAACCAAATGGCATCATTTTTTTTGAAAAAGTGTTAAAGGGACAAGTAAAGGTAGTCTTCTCTCGATCTTTAGGAGTAATAGGTACCTAGAAATAACCTAAAAATCTATCCAAAAAGTAATAATGAGTTCTCTCTTCCAATCCCTCCAATATCTGTTCAATGAAAGGGATGGGAAAATAATATTTTCTAGTGACTTAATTTAACTTCCTAAAATCTATACACACTCTCCATCAATTCTAAATTTTTATACGGATTAATTCCTTCTTCTCATTCCTCACAATGGTTAGTCTAGTTTTTTAGAAATACATAGTTGGGGTTAACCCATTTTGAATTTGATATGATATAGATGATCATAACTTCCAAGAGCTTCTCAATATCTCTTTTCTCAACCTCCATCAGGGTGGGGTTCAGCCTCCTTTGGGGCTGTCTAATAGGTTTGAATCTCCCTCAAGATGAGTTCTATGTGATAATATTTTTGGGTTGATTCCTAGGATATCACCTAAGATACACCCTATTTCATGTAATTTCTCTCTCAAAATCTAAATAAATCATTTTTCATGGGTTTTAGATAAATTATTAGCAATTATCACTTGTAATTTCTCTCCCTCCATAATATACACATATTTTAGATCAGTAGGGAGTGTTTTTAATTCTCGATCAGGGGGGTACTCACGAGAAGAAATTAAGTTTGGGTTATCCACTTCAAAAGTTTTTAAATCCTTCAAATAATAAATTATATCATCTTCTTCATCATTTAACAAATCATTAATGAAATTATATTTTACCTCATCCTACCACATGAAATAAGAATCTCTAACTATTTGGGAATCCACATGTTAAATGATATTTTTAATGGATGAAGTCTCTATTAAGGATAATAATTCATGGAACATACCTTATTATTAAATGGGTTAAGTACCAACATCATGGGAGAGTGAAAATAGGGAGTGATCATTTAATGGGTGCCTCATAGATTCAAAAATATTAAAATAGATAATGTTATCTCCAAACTCCATGGTGAGGGCCCCTTCATGGAAATAGATGATGGTTTTGGCCATATTTAATAAAGGTATCCCCAAAATGATGGGCAAGTGTTATGGTTTCCTATCTTATTACATATTTGGCATATAGAAGTTGGTTGGGAACACGAGATCTTCAACTTTCATAAGGACATCCACTAAAACTCATGATGGGAAAACTATGGATCTTTTTGCAAGTTGGACCACCACTCTTGTGGGATTAAAGTCTCTCATAAACAAATAAGTGAATAATGAGTGAGTATATACATTAATTGAATCACCTAGATCATATAAATGATTAGATAAATTTAAATAACCAATGGTTCATGGAATGGAAAACATCCCTAGATCTTGACATTTGGTTGGAAATTATGGTGTGATAAGTTATAAGACACTTCTTACCAAGTTTTAATTTAATTACCTTGAATTATCCTCTTCTTAGTTCATATATCCTTAAAAAATTTAGCATACTTTGGAATGTTTTTGAGTTCTTATAGTGGGGGATATTGATTTCCACGTTCTAGAAAGTGTCTAGAATTTATTTTTGAAGCACTTCTTCCTAAAACATCTTTGATTCAATCATACTTGATGGAAATGGTAGGGGTAAGTATTTATTCTCCCTTTTTTACTTTACAATGTGGTTCCTTGTCTCTTCTTCCTTGGAATATCTTTCTCCTCCTCTTCTTTCTTCTCTTCTTCATGGTGCATTTTCAAAGAATTTCCAGAATTTATAACTTCATTCTTTCTTAACTCAAGTTGTCTTATTTCTAGTTCATGGGATAGTGGTGGTGAGATTTAGTTTACACTTCTTATTTTTATCATGTAAAAATTCTATTTTGGGTTTGGGATTGTTTTTGGAAGGGAGTTTTCCTAGGTTTTTAGTAAGGAAGTCCATGAGACATTTGAACTTGTTGGAAAAATATATTATGGTGTATTTAAGCCCCTAAATCTTAGATTTATATTATTGCTTTTGAATTGGAGGTTTTTCACTAGTGAATGGCTACTCGTAGGGTATCTAGAAAGTGGGGGGGTTGTTGGTAATAATTTTGGTTATAATATTTATTTTGTTGAAGGGGTGATGGGTTCTGAAATTGATTCTGGAATGGGGTTTGTTTTGGAATTGATTTTGGTTTGGAGGTCTAGCTTGATTATACTAATTTCAAAATCTATATTATACTTGGTTAGGCTCTCTCCATCCTCAATTTTTCTGAAACTAACTCATCTAAAAAGATACTACACAACTTTTCATTCACTATATTTTAACACATTGGTCAGTGAAATGATTAGGTGATAAGAATAAACCACATACCTTAACTGGTGATTGTTGGCACCCACTTGTTTTAAGGCCATCTTTCTCACTAAACTAGTTATCTCTTAAATAATAGTTTATAATAATTGTTTTGGATGAGAATTTATTACCTCATGAATACCTCTTGTGATAGTACCTATTATTCCAATTTTTTGTGAGTTTTGAGAAATTTTCTCAATCAAGCCATGGATTATTCTGGTGACTTTTCAATCAATGCACCTCTAGATGATGCATCTATAAGGTTTCTATAATTATAAAACAATCCTTGATTAGAGAAGATAGGAAAGTGATGCTCCTCAACTTTCTAATGTTGGCATCTAGAACATAGCTTCTTAAATCTCTCCCAGTACTCATAAAGAGTTTCTCCAAATGACTATCTGATGGCATAGATTTTCTTTTTGATGGTTGTGATCTTAGTGGTGGGAAAGAATAATTACATGAAGTATCTTACCATGTCATACCAATAAAAAACATCTACAGGTTTTAGTCCATACAACCATTCTTCGGAAGCTCTTTCCAATGAAAATGGGAATGCCTTCCACTTTACCTACTTCTCAGCTACTCCTCAGGGTTTGAAAGTAGATAAAACATGTGTAAACTCTTTAATATTTTTTTGGGTATTCAAATTCAAAGCCATGAAATTTTTGGAGAATAGGAATCAAGTTATGTTTCATCTCAAAATCATTTTGTAACAGTGGCATGAAAATTTAATTGTTTTGATTAAGGAATTGTGGTGTACAGAGGTCTCTAAGTTTTTGGTTTTGATTTCCATCCATGATAACAGGCTCAGAGTAAACACTTAAAGTTTCACTTGAGTCTAAAAGGGAAATTTCCTTAAATTTAGATTTAAAACTATGGTTTATAATTTTATTCAATAAGGTTATTTCAATTTTAGGATCTATGGGTGAAGGTTCAGGGTTTGTACTTCTAGTCATGAAATATAAGAGAAAAAAATGTTGGCACTACCTCCCCAACAACGATACTAAGTTTTGAAATGATCCTGTCATGGGGTGTGGAAAAAAATTATTTACTAAGTTAAAAATTAATTAAATCGGTTAAGCTAGGTTTTCTCTAGAGAGGAGCGCACAAAAAATCAAGTTATCACCTTTAATTAGAGAGAAAATGGGGTATTTTTTTAAATTGATTCATTTTCAAATGAAAAGAAACTAATAAAAGGAAATAAATTTAAGAAAAATTTGATAAAAAAAGTGACGGAAAACTATTATATGATATAAAGATCATGACAAGTTTTGTTCTCTAATTTTAATTATATCATAGATCCAATTTATCCAATTCTATTCTATTAAGTTGATAAAAGTGAGTATCCACAATCGCTTCTTCTCACACCCTTGGTCAACTGGTAATGGTGAGGATAAAACATAATAAAATACTAGATTAGTATAATCGTTCCAATGTGTGATAGATTTTTTTAGTGAATACCCCCAATTTACTTAGGAAATTCCCAATTAGGTCCTATTTTTCCCAAACAATCACGAATGTTCATTACTCCTCACACATGTATCAGTGATCACAGAGCACTTCACCATAAAGATCTGGTATATTCCATCATATATAAACCCTAACCGTGTGGAGTGAGATATTGATCATTGACCAAATAAATACAAAAAATATAATCTAAAATCAAATAAAATATTATATGATAATAGAAACCATTATAAGAAATTGAAACTCATTTCACCGAAGAGATATAAAGATCTTAAAACATTAAGTGAAAGAACTTATGAATTACAAAAGGAAAAACCTCTCATTCCCCAATAACACAGAATTTTACCCCACCATTCTAAGTGTAACTAAGAGTAATGGGGAATAAGAAGTCATTACAAAACTAAGAAGAACAAAAGAAAGAAAACAATGAACAGAAAAATTGATCCTCCATAATCTATCTGTAAGAAGTTTTCTTCTATTATTCCCACCATATGATAAAAACATGGCAATTTATCTACTTAAAATATGTTCATAATGTATTTTTATATCTACCATCCAAATTTCAAATATTTTTTACAATTTTAAATGAAGATATGACAAAAATAATGGACCTGACTTTTTCTAGCTGCAAAAAACTATTCCACCTAATACACTTTGACTCACTCAAAGGATGCCTTAATGAGATAATTTCTTTACTAAAGTTATGTAAAACATGAAATAGAAAGTCCTATGTCAAACCCAACTAGAATGAGATAATTTTGAGGCCGATATCCCGAGATATTCCTCATTTAATGAGGTAGGGTCCATTCTGCCAGCTAGAATAAATTTTTCCATTTTATTAATTTTTCTGGGATAATATGTTTTAAATTGGATATGGGCCAAGAAAAAAAGTTGAATCTCATGAAAAAAGGAATCCTAAAAAAATTAATCCATTAAATTGGATCATTATTTTAAAGTTTATGCCCAAAAAATAGAAGCTCCATTAAACTATCAATTTTACAAAATTAAGCAATTTTCAGAACTAAGCCCAAAATTCACCAAAAATACTAAATTAATGAAAATCACGTCAAATTTAATAATTATAAGGTATTAAATCATTTAAATACACATGAAAAATAATTAAAATATTAACTATATCACTAGTCTACAATTCTTCAAGTGTTTTAAACTAATTAGTAGAAGAGGGGCACTTATTAATTAGGTGGAAAGCAGTGCTGGTAGCCTCTGCCCAAAAGGATTTGGGGAGGCTTGAGTATGAAATCATGATCCAGACTCTTTCCAGGATATTAATATTAATCCTTTATGATAAGCCATTTTTTTGGGAGTTTACCTAATAGATTTGTGTCGTTTAACACCTTCATATTCATAAAATTGTATGAACTCCATGGATAGGTACTCAAGCCCATTGTCTATTCTTATAGTTTTCAGTTTCTCCACAATCTAATTTTAAACTAAAGTTTTCTAGGTTTTAAAAGTTAGAAAAACATAAAATATGTTTTTAATAATGTAAATCCAAAATTTCCTATGAAATTCATCTATAAAGGTAAAAAATGGAAACCTCCATCATGGGAAGAAGTCCTAGATGAACCCCATGGATTAGAGTGAACATATTCTAAGGGGATAGTGGATTTAAAACTAGAACTACAAAATCTAACCATCTTGGATTTTCCCATCACACTATCTTCACAGAATAGAATATTGCTTGGTGTGATGTCACTCAACATCCCTTTCTTGTTGGGTTTATCAAGCCCCTTGGAGCTAACATGCCCAAATCTCTTATGCCGAAACATGGTATTATTAGTATCAATTTAATAGACACTACCCAACTTCATTTAATGGTTCATTCCATTCAATAAATACAACCCATTGATCAAATATCCCTTAAGAATGGTTTTAGAGCCTTTGGAGATTCTAAGAGAACTTGATTCAGACCTAAAGGTGAACCCATTTTGGCCTAGGACCCCTAAGGAAGTTGAGTTTCTTTGAAGGTTTGGAACCCACCTAACATCACCTAAAGTAATGATAGTATGGTCATTAAGTTCTAAAAAACATAACCTATACCCTCAACCTTACACATCTTGTTATTACCTAATATGACATCACTTTATACCCTCTCAGCCAACTCTATAAATTACTATCTAAAAAACACATATGGAAAGAGAAACACGATTCAAGGACCCACTCTTGATTGAGTGAATGTGTGGACTCCATAAGGACCTCGACAGTTTCATAACCAGAGTCTACAAGAAGGGAACGACCAGGGGGTTTTTAGACTCTAACTCATGCATGAGTTTCTTATATTCAGGTTTAATGTGTCCAAGCTCACCCTAATGAAAAAAGGTGACCTTTATATCCCTACAATTAGACCTAGGTTTAGGTTCTTTATTTCTTTTTTTCGTAACATTATTTAATTGTTCCTTCTTGGTTTTAGTATGAGTTCTACCCTTAGTGAACAAGATCTCAACCTCAACTTTAATCCTAGGTTTAAAATGTAGTTCCTTAGAGAGAAGGGATGATTTTACCGCTTTTAGGGCTAAAGAGTCTCATTCATAAATCATGGTCTCTACAAGGGTGTTATAGGCATTATCTAAAGAGATTAAGAGGATAATTTCTTGATCCTCATCATAAAAAAACATTAATGTTGGCTAAGTCTAACATGAATTTATTAAATTCATCTAGTTGGCCATTAATTGAAGTGTCAGGTTTCATTTTAAATGTAAAAAGAGAATGTTTTTTTTGTAAATAATTCCTACTAATGATGTAGTAATGTATAGTTTTTCATGTTTAAGCCAAATTCTAGTAGCAGTATACTCATAAGACACTTACCTAAGGATTTTAACACCTTAATAAAGCAAAAGGGAGAGATATTTGTCTTAACTAACACATCAGGTGAAACATCAACATATTTTTTAATATGCTGTCTAGTTTCATTCACAGTTATAATAGGCATCTTAGGTCAAAAAAGGGCATCAATTAGGCCCTAATGAAAAATAATGTCTCTCATCTTAATTCACCAAAAATTAAAGTCATTGTCACCATTAAATTTCTTTATTTTATATATCATTGTTGAAAATTTTACCCACAGATTAGATGTCAAGTTCTTACAGACAAAATTAAGTGTATTCCCCCAACAACTGACCAATCTCTTGGGTAAACTATGTATTATACAAAGGGATATGAAATTAAGAGAAATATAGAAGGAATAATGGATTTTAATAATTGTAATCAATAAGGAAGTGATGATTTAAGTTTGAGATTATAATGCATAAAATTAAAACCAAAAACCAACTATAAGTAAAGAAAACAAGAAACAATAATTGAATTCGATAGAAAAAGGAAAAATGGCATGGATTTGATACCACTATGTGAGACTGAGTGGTGTCTGGAAAAAAAGAAGAATAACAAACAACCAAGCACTAAATTAAATTCTTTGTAGATCGAAGACTAAAAATTATAGAGAAATAAAAATAGAACAAAAGAAATAAAATATTATAATAAATAAGTAAAGAACATATATATTTAATGTACTTTGGTCCCGTGGGGACCTACATGCACAGAAACAACACCACAACCCACGCACATATTTTATTAGTGCTCAAGAAATGGAAGCAGATTTATAGTATATAGAAATGAAGAAACCAAAATATAATAATTACATATAAAAATGACAAAAAACGTGAATCGAGAAAGAAAGAGTAAAAAACATACAATGTTAGATGCTACCTGGTCCAGCTATCCTGACCGCTTCTTGTCTACGTCTCCCTATTCCAAATTCACAAAGCTGGTTGAAGGAGCCAAAACTCAAAAACCACCATGGACTATATTATGCTCCTCTAGTAATCGGTCTAGCATAAGTATCACTGTCATTGAAGCCCCACCGATTGAAGTACACCAACGGTGTTCCACAGATATTGGAAAGTGTGGTAGCTCACCACTGGAGAGAAGAAGAACACCTCCGAATAGGGTTTTTTTGATGTATAAAATCAAAACATTAGAGAGATAGTGGGGAGAACCAAAAGAAAATTCTAATCTCGCAAAAAACCAACCAGTGCAGGGGGTGATAAATTACCCATGACACCTATAGTGCCTCAAATAGCCACATCAGATTACAAGCGGCCATCAGGGTACATCGAAATAGAATTCTAGCTATCGATACTCATCACTCGAAATAGATAGATGAAATATATATAAAGGGTGGAGAAATAATAAACGGCCACAAATTATTCGAGATGGGTAGCCACGGTGGCATAAGGGACACACAGGAAACAGGCTGAACAAAAGGTCAAGACTCGATAAAAAAGGATCCCACACAAAGTAGCAACCCAGTGTACCAAATAATCCCCAACATCAATCAAGGGAATTTAAATAAATCCATAAAAATTGCATGTATAGTTCTCCATATAAAAGGTAGAATCGAACATCGAATATTTTCAAATATAAAAACAACTAAAGGAATGCCACATTTAATATCTTGGGATTTGATTTATTTTATTATTTTTTTAATAAAACATTTATTATGTGATTAAAACAGAACACGGGTTTTTAAAAAGATCATGGCTTCTATAATTATCACTTAAAATATTTTAACATTTCGATTCAAGGGGGGTTGTTGACTGGGTGACAGGGATATCTATTTTGATTATCAATCTAATATATTTTTCCCCACTTATATGCTCTCCCACAATATATTAATCCCCCCACCATATCATATCCTACAATGCTCTCTCTTTCTCCTTTGTCAAGGTTCATCACCACCTCCATTATGTGACTTGTATGACTCGAAGTGTGTGTTTCCAGTCTGAAATGAAATTTTAGAAAAAAAAATACAAGTGACATACAAAAAAATGATCAAACATAATAATATTGTTTTAATGCATTAGGAAAACAATCCATAAGTCATTTATGATGTGTAGTAATTGACTGTACCTCAATCTGACGCACAATGTGAACCATATGACTCTAAGTGTGTATTTATATTTAAACTTGACATTATTTTTTTGTAAAATGGAAAAGTGATATACTAAAAACCTGATAAAATAAATTCAAATTATTTTTATACATTAGTAAAATGATCCACTATTCATTTGTGATGTGTATAAATCAACCTCACCTCAATCTGATGCATGATGTAACCGATATGACTCTAAGTGCATATTTTTATTTAAAATTGACATTAATTTTAGTAAAAAGGAAAAGTGTCATAATCAATACCAAGAAAAAACATTCATAAAAACAATCAATAAGTTATTTTTGGCATGTAAGAATCATTGACACCTCAATCTGATGCACTGTGTGACTGGTATGACTCTAAGTGTGTCTTTTTATTTAAAATTGACATTAATTTTAGTAAAAAGGACAAGTGGGATACTCAAAAATAATAAAATGAATTTTTATTATTTTGATACATTATAAAAAGGATCCATAAGTCATTTTTGATCTGTAAGAATCAATTTCACTTCAATTCGATGCACGGTGTGACCGGTATGGATCCAAGTATAAATTTTTATTTAAACTTGACATTAATTTTAGTAAAAAGTGTAAGTGACATACTCAAAAATGAGAAAATTCATTCATATTGTTTTAATAATTTATAAAATGATCCATAATCCATTTTTGACATGTATGAATCAACCTAACCTCAATATGATGCACGGTGTGACTGGTATGACTCTTAATGTGTCTTTTTATTTAAAACTAACATTAATTTTAGTAAAAAGAAAAGGTGACATAATCAAAATTAATAAAACACATTCGGGTCTTTTTGATACTATAGGAAAATGATCTATAATTCATTTATGATGTTTAAGAATCAAACGCGCCTCAATCCAATACAAGGTGCAACCAGTATGAATCCAAGTGTTCCTTTTTATTTAAAGTTGAAATTAATTTTGGTAAAAAGGACAAGTGACATACTAAAAACCGATCAAACACATTCTGATTATTTTTATGCTTTATGAAAATGATCCATAAGTCATTTATGATGTTTATGAATCACTTGCATCTTAATCTGACATACAATGTGACTGGTATGACTCGAAGTGTGTCTTTTTATTTAAGTTTGACATTAATTTTAGTAAAAAGGATAAGTGACATACTCAAGACTAAGAAATCACATTCTGGTTATTTTGATACTTTAGGAAAACAATTCATGAGACATTTTTGATGTGTAAGAAACATCCAAACTTTAATATGATACATCGTGTGCCCGATAGGACTCAAACTATCCGTTATCAGTTTAAAATTGACATTTTAGTTCAAAAAAGTGTGTTACTCATTGAAAATCAAGAAAAAACACTCTGATAATCTTTATAATTTATAAAAATGATTCATTAGTCATTTTTGATCTATAGGAATCAGTATCACATAAAATTGACACATGATGTGACAGGTATAACCCCAAGTGTGGGTTTTTAGTTTAAAATTACATTTTAGTAAAAAACACAAGTGATATACTCAAAACCAAGAAAACACATTTTATTGTTTTTATAATTTATTAAAATGATAGATAAGTCATTTTAGGAGTTTAGGGATCAACCAAACTTTAATCCAACTCCCAATGTGACCGGTATGACTCAATGTTCCTGTTATCAGTATAAAATTGACACTTTAGTTCAAAAAGTATGTAACTCTTTGAAAAATGATAAAACTCACTTTGATTGTCATGATAATTTATAAAAAGGATTCATAAGTCATTTTTTATGTTCAGAAATTGGTATCATATCAAAACGATACAAGATATGACTGGTTTGACTCAATGTATGTGTTTCCGGTTTGAAATGACATTTTAGTAAAAAAAAGTGACATACTTAAAACCAAGAAAACACATTTGTATTATTTTGATAATTTTTTATAACAATCCATAAGTAATTTTTGACATGTAGGAATAATTTTCACCTCAATATTATACATAGTATGACCGATATGACTCCAAGTGTCTTTTTATTTAAAATTGACATTAACTTTAGTAAAAAGAAAACATAACAAATTAAAAACCAAGAAAACTCATTAGGATTATTTTTATACTTTATATAAATGATCCATAAGTCATTTGTGATGTGTTTTAATCAACCACACCTCAATATGATACACGATGTGGCAGGTAGGACTCTGAGTGTATCTTTTTATTTAAAATTGAAATTAATTTAAAAAAAAGGACAGGTGACATACTCAAGACTGAGATAACACATTTTTATTTTTTTATAATTTAGGAAAATGATCCATAAGTCATTTTTGGCATGTAATATTTATCCTCACCTCAATCTGATGCATGGTATGCCCAGTATGACTCAAAGTGTCTGTTATCATTTTAAAAACGACATTTTAGTTCAAAACAAATCTCACTCACTAAAAACCCATAAAACATGATATGATTGTATCAATAATTTAGTAAAATGATTAATAAGTCATATTTTATGTTTATTAGTTATTCTCACATCAAACCAATACACTATGTGACCGACATAACTCAAAGTGCATGTTTTCAGATTAAAATGACAATTTATTTAAAATACAAGTGACATATTCAAAATAGTTAAAACACATTCTTATCATTTTTATACTTTAAGAAAATGATTCATAAGTTATTTTTGATGTGTATTAATCAACCATACTTCAATATGACTCACAGTGTGATCGGTATAACTCCACGTATGTATTTTTATTTAAATTTGACATTAATTTTTGAAAAAAGAGACAAGTGACATACTCAAAACCAAGAAAAAACATTCATATTATTTTGATAATTTAGGGAAATGATCAATTAGTAATTTTTAATGTTTAATAATCAACATCACCTCAATCTGATACATATTGTTCCTAGTATGACTCAAAATGTCCGTTATCTATCTAAGATTGACATTTTAGTTCAAAACATGTGTCACTCACTGAAAATCAAGAAAATGCACTCGGATTGTCTTGATACTTTAGGAAAAAAATTATTTAGTAATTTTCAATGTTTATGAAACAATCTTACATCAAACCAACACACAATGTGACTAGTATGACTCAAAGTGCATGTTTTCTATTTAAAAATACATTTTAGTAAAAAAGACAAGGGACATACTCAAAACTAAGAAAATATATTCATATTGTTTAGATACTTTAGGAAAACTATTATTAAAAAAATAGATCTTAGTGTCGGTTTATTAGCAATGGTTTTAACAAATTATACTAAATAAGCCTCATTTAAAAAATGTTATACTATAGTGGCAGTTTCTTATAACCGCTGCTGTATTTTTTTTATTTTAACATTTATTGGAGGTTTTATTAAAACCACCAATAAATATTAAAAAATGAATTCATACCAACCCCGCACCCCAATCTCCTTGAGATCCCCACCATCTCCCCGAGCCCCCTCTCCTCGATCCCTCGCTATGGGCCGCTTGCTGTCACAAATTCCCCCCCTTCTCCCCTTCAATACTTGCTGCTCACCCCCATCGTCGCTCCCCCATTCTCCCCCAATCCCTCACTGATCACCAACCCCAATCCACTCCCAATTTTCATTGTTTTCTCCCCCATTTCCCCCAATCTTCCCCCCTTTACTATCGACCTCTCCCCTTCTCTTCCAAGTCATTCCCCCTCAATGTTGGTTGCTCCCCACTTCTCCCCCGAGAACCCCACTCTCCCTAATCCCTCACCTCCACACCCATACCCCCCTCACCACTACTCCCCAATCAACAAACAAAATTTATCCCTTTCCACCTTTCATCACTCACCACCACTCCCTTTCCCCCTTGAAGTTGCTCCCACCCAATCCTTAATGACCGTTACCCAAGCCATCATCACATCTTCTAAATCATGCATTATGGTAATGTTTCAATATTTTTGAGATTTTGGTTCTTAGAGGTTTTGAGTTGATTAATTAATTATTTTTATTGATTTAGTTTATATTATGATGTATTTTATGAGTTATTTATGTTATTGGCATTGAATTGGTTTTATAATTATGATGACATTCCAATAGGCGTTTCAGAATGAAGTAGAATTTTATGTAATCAAGGAATGTTTTCAATTGTTTGAGATCCAACATAAAATTTCGTCTTGATAAAAAAATTTAGTAAACCAATCATTTTAGAACATTTATTTGGTTTTATTTTAAATCTTTTAAAACATTTTTGGGAATTTTTATATTGAATCTTGTTTGGTTTCCTTGGATTATTTTAAAAAATTAACGGGTTTAAATGTTGGTGTTTTAAGTATCAAATGTGGTTTCTTCTTAGGTTGAAAAATGATTTTAAAAATTGTTTTTCATTCAAATTTTTTTGGAAATATTTTTAAATAACCATATATGATTTAATAATTAAATTGAGGTTGTATTTTAAAGAGGAAGTGTAGTTTCAGAAATGAATTTTTTCTGGTTTTCTAAATGAGAAGAAAAGATTTTTTGTTTTAAAAGGGGAAAAAATTGTGTATTTATATATATGATGTATGTTTTAATCCTTTTATTTAATGTTAGGGGAAATGAGAAATTTTTTTAATGGTGTTTTAGATGTGGTGGGTTCTATTTCTAGGGATATTTCTTGGATTAAATTGGATTCATTAGATTTGAGTCATGAAGTATGGCTTATTTGGAAATTTGTTTCCTGTAATTTTAATTTTTCTCCAAAAAAATTAATTGAGGAAAAGGGTGAAATTTATTACTTTGGGATCTTCCGTATGGTGATTCTTTTTCCCATATAGGTATAGTTCTATTTTAAAATAGTGATGGTTATCAGTTTGTGGTCATATTCTTCCCAATCCTAGAGTAGATGGAGTTTCTTTTGTGGTTCTTGATTGGTGTGATGATTTGGGTTTAATCCTTGATTTTTAAATGAATTTATATTTATAATGAATATATTTTATATTTGATTAATGCAAAAATTTTCAAGCTAGACTAAAAGAGTCTATGTCATAAGATATTAAAATGTCAAGTTCTTATTTTGAGATACAACAAATCTTGATTTTCATAATTATCAAAGCAATATCTAGCTATAGATACAATCATGTTTCTACAATAAAAAATAAAAAATGATAATATGAAAATAAAAAAATATAGATCTTTTAATATTGGATTTAATTATATTTATGTTGAATTTTTGTTATGTTGAGTGAAGACCCTACCCTGGTGAATGGAAAAGTTGGGTGATGTTTAATTTTGATTGTACTTGTTTGATTAACAATTTATATATTTATATCTAAATATATAGGGATAAGAGTGACAATATTATATATATGAATAAAAGTTATATCAATTTACCTCAAAACACACCTTGATATGCCAAGGTTTTGGAAGAATTTTTAGATTATGAAATTGCAATCCGATCAATGGATGGTAGAATAAAATGCTCATGTCTTGGTTGAAAATTCAAGCAATGGTTGAAAAGAAATGAATTATATGAGAATTTGATATTTAAAAAGTTTCATGATTGATATTTATGTTGGATTTGGAAAAACTGAATTTAATGTAATGGAAATTCAAACCAACCAAAATCTTATCATTGAAATACAAAGTGACCCACCGATGGATAATTCAGTTCGAAATTTGATAAATGAAACATTTGGATATTTAGGTTATAGTCTCCAAGATTTTAATAGATCAAAAAAACATTTATTTTATCATGAGTAGGTTAATATTTCTCAAAACTTTAGTGACCAAAAAAACAAGTTTTATGAATTAGTTTAAGACGACAAGAAGAATTATATGAAGGGTTTACCAAGTATTTGAAGTTGTATTTTCTGATTAAGTTATATCTTATCAAGTGTCTCAATGTAATTACTGAAAACAAAATTTCAATGATTTTAGAGTTAATTCATGATGAATTTAGTGAAGACAATATCCCTACACCATTCTATGATATGAATAAAGTCATAAAAAACATGGACTTGATTATACAAAGATACATGCATGCCCAATGATTGCATGATTTACTGGGGAGAAGAGTTTGATAAATTAGAATGAATAAGATGAAATACATGTATATAGATGTCAATGAACTATAATGGGAGAATAAATGAATGAAACCCTAGGAAGAAACAAAAGAATAAAACTCCTGCAAAGGTATTGTGTTAATTTCTTCTGAAACCATGCTTGCAAAGATTATTCATGTCATTTAAGACTACATACGACGTGAAGTGGAATTCTCAGGATAATAATGATGGATTTTTTGAGACATCCAAAAGATTCAAAATTATTGAATATGTTTTATTTATTATATCTATATTTTTATTTGGATCTTAGGAATGTATATTTTGGATTGGATTCTGATGGTTTTAACCCATTTGGTACTTTAAGTACTAATTATAGAATTATGAAAATTGTTTTGATCCCCAATAATCTACCTCCATGGATATGTATGAAGAATAATTATTTCATTATTTTTAGGATTATTCCTAGAAATAAAATTCTTGGAAATCACTTTGATGTATACCTTTGACCTCTAATAAAATAATTGCAAGAATTATGAGATCATGATATAGAAATATATGATCCTTCAATGATAAAAATATTCAAAATGAATGTTTATTTAATATGTATAATCAGTGACTTTCATGGAATAGGAAATTTATTTGGTTGGAATATTCATATTAGTTTGGATTTTTCAGTTTGTAATTTTTATTTTGAACCTCAATGATTACCTTATAGAATAAAATGGTGTTTTATGTGTCATCATCAATTTCCTAATGCTTCTCATAAATTCGGGTTAAACAAGACATGATTCAATAGATATATTGAATTCATAAAGACAATGAAGGTGTTATCTAGTTTATAAATCTTGGGACAATTAATGAATGTCACTGAAGAATTTGGAAAATGTCGTCAGTTTAAAGAATAGGGGAAAAGGGTACACAGTATAGTATCTAAAGCATCACGAACACAAGAATGGAAGAAAGAGTATATTTTTAAAACTTCCTTTTTGGAGTTTAATTTGATACCTTATAATCTTGGAATAATGAATATTGAGATGAAAATTTGTGGCAATGTTATTTTTACATTGCATAATGAGCAAGGTAAATTGAAGGATCACCTTAATGGTCAAAAGGATTTGGAGTCAATGAATATAAATCATGGTTTATGAGAAAATGAGAATGGAAAGTATACTTTGGAAAATTTTACAATGAAAAATCATGAGAAATATGTATTCATTTGAACTTTAAAGAATGTAGAAGCTCCAGATGGATATTCACGTAACGTACGTATCAAGGTGCATTGACATAAAACATTGAAAGTTACATAGATTGAAAAGTCATGACTCACATATGCTGATGGAGTAGTTGTTTCCATTGGAATTTCATAATGCAATACCAGAAAAAGAAAATGAGGTTCTAGTTATGATTAATATATTTTTTAGATAGATTTTTGAAAATTTCTAAATCAAATGAGCTTGATAAACTTTAAGAAAGAACTTTTTTTGACACTGTCATTTGGAGATGTTATTTTCCCCTTAATTATTCATAGTCAGGATTCATTTTCCTATTCATTTGGTTGAATAATCTAAACTTTTTGGACTAGAAAACTATCGATGGATGTATCCAATTGAGAGGTATATTGATATTATTTCTATTTTCATTGGTGAATTCGATTTTATCAAATAATTGAATATTTTTTTAATATGTTTCTATTTATTTTCATCAGTTACTTGGATCATTTAAAATCATATGTGAGGAATAAATCTCAACTAGAAGGTTATATTTCTAAAGGTTATATAGCTGAAGAGTGCTTGACCTTTTTTTAATTATTTGGATGGGATTGATACAAGATTCAATCATGTTGGACGTGCTGATGACATCTCCACTAATCCTTATTCTGAAAACCAGTCATTGGTATTTCCAAATATTGGATGACCTATTGGAAAGGGGTCAAATTTTACACTGATTGAATTGGAGTTTATAAAAGAACATAGATATGTGATACTTAGTATTCTTATTAGAGATCTATTTATTAAAGAATTGTGATTGAAAACAAAGAGGCGACTAAGGGTTCGATCTCAAAATGAACTGGAATTAACAAAATATGTTTATAAGGAGATTTTCGAACGGTTCGCCTATCATGTAAGTATATACTGGTATTTATATTATTGATATGTAGTTATTTTTTTATATTTAAAGTAAAACATTTTATCTTTTTGTATGGATAATTAATGTTGAAAATTGAGATGAAATATTAAATGATTTGAATTTTTTAGCTTGAGGTCCTCTAAGGAAGGCTAATAGATTTGATGTCTACAATATTCATGGATTGCAGTTTCGTACAATTTATCATGAAGAAGTCTTGAAAAATAAAAATAGAGGTGTATTTACACTTGGAGAGGTGGGATACTATGGAAATATGAATGATATAATAGAATTAAACTATCATGGCTAGTTTTCAGTTTTCTTATTAAAATGGAAGTGGGTCAGCATTGATAGGGGTATAATGAAAGATTCATTAAATTTTACTTATGTCAACTTCTCTCGCCTGATCCATATCGGTGGGCATACAATGCAAGATCCATTTATCTTGGATTTACAATAAAATATGGTTTATTATGTGGATAATGAAATACATGAATGTTGGGGTGTCGTTGTACACTTAAAGTTGAGATACTTATATGATATGGGTGATGAAGATCAAATGTTACTTTGTGACATTGAACCTCACCAACAATAAAATATTGAATAGTTTTTTCCTGAAAATATTGAAACAATAGAACTTGAAAGAGATGGTGAAAATGAATAACTCTTCACAATGGACGTCAATAATAATGAAGATAAGGAAGATGAAGATAATTGAATGTATAAATTGGTAATGAAAATATATTACAATTTCTAATTGATAATTGTATCAAAAATATATAATTTTTTTTAGTTTTTTAATTTTTTTAGTTTTTCATTATTTATAAATTTAATATATTTGAACCATTTGAAATGCAAGAATTACAAGAACAAAAAAAATTCAATATCCTAGTCAATTGGCATCTCAGAGCACACCACCACTACCATCAACCTCTGTGGACCCGAGTGATTCTATTGTACCAAAGACTACTAATGAGTCAGCCATTTCCTTAGATGATGTTGGCACCCCCACCATCTGATTTGCCTTTAGGGATGGTGCAGTTGGTCAGCCCTCCATCTTGGAAATATTGGTGAGTTATTGTTATTGATATGTATGTCATTGTATAAGAAAATCAACATATTTTATTAAATTTTTAGTGAATTTTTCAAACAGATGAAGACAAAAAAAGGGATACAAATATGAACACAGAAGATGTATGGGACCTGAAGGACTTCAAGATTATTGTTCCATTTGATGATTTTAGTGTCCCTACCGGTGATGTTTCTGGAATCTATGGGTATATTCTTGGGATGCTAGCTTGCAAGATGGTGATCTTTCCCATTAATTATAAGGATTGGAGTCATATTCCTATATCTTGAAAAAATGAGGCATTTGATACTCAAGTAAAGATAATATTAATTTAATATTCCTTGATAACTAATTTAAAAGACATGATTAAAATTTTATAATATACTTATAAAGTGTTATGTTTTTTATTTGTAGATGTTTTTTCATTTTGATTTCCCTAACTATATTTCATGCCCATGGACTTTGAGAAATTTGGGAAAGAAATTGAGATAATTTAAATGGAGATTATGGAATGTATTTAATGACACATCTCTATGATCATTATAGATGTTTTAGAAAGTGCCTGAAGGCATTTATTGTAATAAATGGAAGTTTTTTTCAATATTAATAGAGATGAATCTCATGAGATAATTTCATATTTTACAGTATCTTAATAAAGAAAACATAATAAAATTATAATTTTTATTAATTTCGATATTTTTTGTAGGAATTATCAAAAAAAATATGGTGAATTGTGAGAAAAAAGTCATTTCTCACATCACTGGGTCTAAATTTTTTTTGAGAAAAAGAAAATTTTTGTTTTCTATTTTATTAATTATTATTTATATTATTTTATTATACATCATGGTTTTTTCTAGATTGTTTATATTTTTTAAAAGGCTAATGAATTAGGTCACTTTGTTGGCCGAACAGAGATTTGGTTTAAATAGCATAGGAAACTCGATGACAATTTTGTAAATGACCCTACTAAAGATGTGGGAGAAAAAACTATTCATTACCATTTCAGGTTATTTAATTATTATAAAAACATAAAAATAAAAAATATATTATAAAAAAATAAGTCTCAAACCTAATTAAAATAATATGAGCTTATTTTCTAGGTTTTGACTTAGTAAGCACCTTTTAAAGGTACTAAAGCCTTTAAAAATATGTTTTGAGGGGTAAAATCTAGAGAAATTATGTTATATTGCCCTGAAATTAGGGTACAATGACCATAGTTTTATTTTTGAATTGTAGGAACTAATGACATGTCATTATGAGTTTCAATATCATGGGATACTCATAAACACATTTTCTGTGTTTTAAAACACTAAAATGCATGTGTAGAAATAAAAACTTTAGAAAATAATATCACATTGATGTGAAATTATGGTGAAACCACCTTTGAGTTATTTTTGATGTGCAAACATATACAACATGTCAATCTGACATGTGGTGTGGTTGAAATGACTCGATAAATACCTATTAATGGTACCAAAGCCTTCAAAAACATGTTTTATATGGTCAAAACTAGTAAAACGATGTCAAATTTCCCTAAAATTAGATAAAAAAGACTGTAGATTTATTTTTGAAAAGTATGAATCGATGACATATCATTCCGAGTTACGGTTTTCCTGAGATGTCCGTAAACACATTATTTTAGTGTTTTAAAACACTAAAATGTTTGTGTAATGGTAAAACCCACATAAAAGACCTCAGATTGAATTGAAATAATTGGAAATAAATTTTGAGTTATTTTTTGATGTGTACACATAGAAAACAAATCAATCCAACATGCGGTGTGGTCAAAATTAATCAGTAAACACTTTTTAAAGGTACTAATCCTTTAAAAACATGTTTCAGGGGTTCAAAACCAAAAAAAATATCTGATTACCCTAAAATCAGAGTAAAATTATTGTAGATTAATTTTTGAAATGTAGGGACCTATAACATATCATTCCAAGTTTAATTTTTTACATAATGACTATAAATGCATTTTCTGTGTTTTAAAACACTAAAACACACATGTAATGATAAAAACCATAGAAGACAACCATAGATTGATGTGAAATCACGGGCAAATATACATTGAGTTATTCATGACAAGAACACATAGAAAGAATGTTAATATGACTTGCGTTGTGGTTGGAATGACTCAGTAAACACGTTTTGAAGGTCCCAAAGCCTTTAAAAATATGTGTCAGGGGGTAAAAAGTAGGAAAACACACTACTATAAAAGGAACCTATAACCATAGTTTTAAACCATGGGTATAGCCACAAAAATTGTGGGTATAGGCTATACCCATAGCTTTGAGAACTGTGGCCAGTTTAGGGATAAGTATAGGCCTATACCCACGGGTTGTATAACAATATGGGTATAAGTCACATTGATTTTATCATACCTACAGTTTCAATAAACTGTGGGTATATATTTACACCTATGGTTTGAAACCCCTGGGTCTATATATTCTCATTAGAGAACATATACCCACAGTTCTACACATAATGGGAATAGGTTGCTGCCTACATTTGGCAGTAGCCCCACCACCTTCTTCCCCAAATGCCTGAACCTGTAAATCAAATTTCAATGCAATATAGATTTTCTACATTTAGCATCCAATCAATGGGTTGTAATAATTTTCAAACCATATAAAATAATAAAATATACATATTAATTCATAAAAAAATAAATTTAAGTCATTACAGAACTACACAAGTCTCCTTTCTACTCAGTAAAAAATGAAGGGGATCAATATCACTCCCATTGCCTACATCTTCATCCTCACCATCTGCACTATCATTATCATCATCATTAGCAATAATAACTATAATGACCCAAATTATAATCAATAGAAATTCCCTTCTTATAATTATTTCATATAGTATAATCACACTAAATCAAAACATAATGAACTATTAAGTACTATGTGACCTTAAAACATAATATTGCCACCTCTGTGATTTGAATTTCGAAAATCTGACACACACGGTTGCAATCAGTAAGATTTTTGGAGTCTGATAAGTAAAACTTAATTTTTGGTGAACAGTAACTAACCCTTATGAATAGTAATGTGACCCTTATGAATAGTAAATCTTCCAAGTGAATAAGTAACCTTACCAATGTAAGTATAAATAAAATTATTCATCTTATAAGTGACAATATGATATAATTATATCATAGTGTTGGTATTTTTGTGAGTCATGTATATTTAATTAAAATTTTATGATTAATTTAATAATTAAAAATAAAATTTAATTTACATAAAATGTATTCATAAATAATAATTTTGATGAAATATGATTATATGATAATGTTAAGAGACCTTAATTAATTTTTCAAAATGTTAGAAAAGTAGTTTTAATTTTAAAAATTGCAATTTTCAATTAAATTATGATATTAATTAAAAATTAAATTTCACATATTTAGAAAATTATTTTCATAAAATGGAATTCATTTTTTAATTCTAGACATTGAAAAATGGATGAGGTGAATTTTTGGGATTTTCTGAACTATTTGATTTTTTCGTGAATAGTAAAATATGATAATTTGTTGTATATATATATATTATATGTTAAATACACTATTTATTGATTTATGGCTGATGTAAGTACCTTGGGTTCTAACTCACATGTACATTTTACTTTTTTTCTCATAGAAATAAATACTATTTCTTTTCTTGAGCAAAATAATAAAATAATGAATAAAATATTGAGAAAACCCTCCTCTCCCCCACTATAAAAACCACCCCCACCCCTCTTCTCTTCACTCATCTCAAACCTTTTTCCTAGTCTAAATTATTATAAAATTTCTCCCTAATCCCCTATCCCATTTATATCATCACTCATCTCTTCAAAAGACCAGATCCTCTCCCCTAAAGAGATTCTCAAGGAAGATATATTCAAGAGGTAAATTCCTCTTTTCATTTATTTTATTTTCTTTCAAGTTCCTTTCTTTATTTTTCTTTCCAAAACTCCATTAATCCAAATGTTATGATAACTAAAGTACATTACATGTACTGTAATGTTCTTATGATAATGGAATAATTCTTTATCATCTCTCCTTTCCACTCTTTTATACTTGAAATAAAATCACCATCCAAGATATGTTAATTTCTTACATTCAGGGATGACGGGTTTTCAATTTCTATTATCATATTAAATTATGGAAACATTAATTAATGAATTTAATTTGGTTATCTAGAACATTATGATCAAGTTAATAATACCATCAGACTTAATTTAAGGGATTCTACCCGAACCTCCATTATTCCTTTGGGTTGTTCTATATTTCTTTTTACCCAAATGTATTTATCTATAGTTTTTATTCACATCTTATAAATATTGTGCATATGCTCCAAACTCATGTATCAAGATCCATTCATCATTATATTTTGTGGATATACATGTTTTTAAATGATTCCCTCCTCAATTATTCCTAATAAGCAAGCCCATTTTAAGGGAACATTTCAAATTCTTACCCATTTTCAAGTACACTATATAATCTATTTTTAAGCCACCATTATTTTTATAAAACTTCCCTTTTTATGAAAACCTTCTTGGTTCAATTATAGTTTTATATAAATATGATTCTATTTTTTAAATGACCCTTGGTGTTTTCCTTTAATTGAACTAAAATATTTTAATTCTAAAGTTACTTAAGTACCCTTTTTACTTGATATTACTTCAAGTTGACAAAATGTTTCCTAATATATGCCTATTATACCCTATGATTGTCCATGAATGATATATTTACTTTAATTAATGTACATTTTTATGATAATTCAATTTTTTATGCTTTATGATATGATTATGATACCCAATTCTTACCATGGGTAACCCTTATGTTTATGTATAATTGATTATATATGATTCTATATGTGGAAAGAATATTTATGAACATGTTATGATGGCTGCACCTAGATAGAACTCCAATGCATTGGGTACAATTTAGCCTTATGAGACATTATGTGCAACGATCATGGGGGGTTAGCCTTGATTTGTGCTACCAAGTGCAATGGTCTTGGTGGTTAACCTCAATTTTTGATCCTCTATGTGAAACGAGCCTTGAATCATGCTAATGTGATGATTTTTGTTGCTGCCACATTATTATGACTCCATATTTATATGATCCCATGTTTATATGTTATGATTCCATATATTCTATCCCTTTTTATATAATTATTTCATGCCTTCTAACCCATGTGTTAAATCTTTATTCTTATGTTTATTCCCTTACTGGGATTTTTAGATTATCTATTAGTTAATGTTATCCCTAGGTTATCCTATGAAGATGTATAAACATAATGAAATTTAGGGTTCCTTTATGAAGACTAAATAAATAAATGTTATGTTTAGTTCCTTATTTTAAGTTTTATGTACCTAGTCTTCCAAGACACTAAAATTTACAATCCTTGTCCTATAATTTGAGGCTTTACTATGATTAAAATCATGTAATGATATGTTTAAAAGGATAAGGTCTCTATAGTTTGTATCAGAGGATGGTCTAGTTATTTTTGGAGATTAGGAATATCACACTTTAGTAAGAACCTTAGGGATGAGATTAATTATAATAAAACACCTCTAAATTTTTGTAAGTATAGAGTAAGTGGTTTATCAAGAAAATACATCCATGTATGGATACAAATAAGTGTATGTGGCTATGGAACAAGTGTCTCTAGGGGTAAAACCTGAAAACACTTCTTTGATCTAAACTCAAATGGGAACTGCATCATGTCAATGGGTCTTACTGCACTCTTAATTTAACACTCCCAGGGGGTATGATTTGGTAAATTCCAATTCTTAGTACAAACCATTATTAAGGGAACAAAAAAAAGTGCCCATTGGAATATATGTTAAGTAATAGATCAAGGATAACCTATACTGAAACCTAGATAATCAAAAGTTAGGACATAATTTTCCTTTAAGAGTTTATCCTTTTATCTTTAAAGTTTCCTTTTTTATGCTTAATAGCTAAGTATTCAAGCACTCTAATTGTACGTTATTTTTCTTAGTTAATGGAGGTAAATAGAAGAACAAGTTCCAACAATAAATTTGATAGGGAGTGTAAAGATTTCCTCAATGATATGCCAAATATTATGGGAATGGGTTCTCAAAACATTATGACAGAACTTTCTCAGCTGTCTCAAGTTATGAATAATACCTTGAATCTTGTGGAAATCCCTCCTCCTCCAAGTAAAGAGAAAGTTGTTGTAGAATCCTTCTTAAGGAAAAGGCCTCCCACGTTTAGTGGATCTTTTGATCCCCTTCTCAAGGAATATTGGATTAGATACATTGAAAATATATTCTCTATCCTCTAGTAGTCAAAAGAAGAGAAATTTGTGCTGGAAGTCTATTGTTTTTATGGGGAAGCTAATCAGTGGTGGACACTCATCAAGAATACAAAGTCCCGGGAGTAAATTGATTCCATGGATTGGGAGGAATTCAATTATTTTTTTCAATAAATATTTTCCCTGAACCCTTCATCTCAAGATGGAAAGAGATTTCCTCAGACTTAAGTAGAAGGAAGATGAGTCCATTGGGGTGTTTGAAGAAAACTTCAAAATGATTGCATGATAAGCCTCCAGATTTTTCATGAACATTGAAATAAAGGTGGATCACTTATTTTGTGGACTAAAGAAGATTCTATGAAAATCATTGGTGATTTGTGACTTCAACAGTTATGAGGTGATTGTCCATTTTTCCCTCAAGGTTGAAATAGAGATTGGAGACTCTCAATGATATCATGGGCCCTGTGAAAAAAAGAGAAAAATATACTCTAATATGTATGGTTAGGAAAATAAATCCCATAATGGAAAGAAGATTGAACATCCCACGTGTCAAAATTATGGGAAGAAGCATCCTAGGAACTATCTAAGGGGAACCGGGAATTGCTTCAAATGTAGAAGAATGAGACATCTTGATAAGAACTACCGAAGGCATATAAAAAATACCACTAATGTGAAAGAAGAAAGGAATTTTTGAATCAACACTCAACTTTTATTTTAGTGTTACAAATTCAGGGACCATGGGAATTATGTGAACAATTTCCCTAAGACAAGGGTTTTTGGAGGAAATAAACAACCACCTCCAAGGAAATAGGGAAGGGATTATGCTGTCACTATTGCTGAGGTGGAGCTTGAAAAATATGTGGTTATAGGTTTGCTTTTTATTCATTAAAGAATAGAAAACCAACTATTTGATTCTAGTTTTATGCATTATTTCATATCATGCAAGTTTAGTAGAACTATTCAAACACCACCACAAAATTAGGAGGTTGAGTTATCTATGAGAACAAAAAATGGGGAAATTACTGCATCCAAAGTATATAACTCCTCCCCGGTTAATGTTTGTGGACTGAACCTCCCAAAAAATCTTATCATACTTACTTTATTGGAGTTTGATGTTATCTTGGGCATGGATTGACTATCTTTTTATAAATCCAACATCATCTGTTGGGAAAGAAAGATTACTCTTCACATCCCAAAGAATCCTCAAATTAACTACAATTGTATGGAGGAAGATTAGTCTACTTTAGAATCATTATCTCATGTTTGGATATTAATTCCTTATGAGAGAGAATATCTAACTCAAATTATTATGACAAAATAGAGAATCATGCTCAAAGACATGCCCATCATGAAGAATTACACTAATGTATTCCCTAAAGAATTTCCTAGTCTTCCTCCTGATTAAGAGGTTGAGCTCTCAATTGAACATATTCTTGGATCACTACCTATATCAAAGACACCTTATAGAATGGCCATTATAGATCGGGAAGAGCTGAAGAATTAGTTATAGGAGAATCTGGATAAGGGTTTTATATGCCCGAGTGCTTCACAATGGGGTGTGGCAGTCCTCTTCATCCAGAAGAAGGATGGATCAATGTGCCTCTGTATTGATTATCATGAGCTTAATAAAATCAAGATAAAGAACAAGTACCCCCTTCTATGGATATATGACTTGTTCAATCAACTTTGTGGGGATAATTATTTCTCTAAGGTGGACCTTCGATCATGATATCACCAATTAAAGGTGAGGAAGGAAGATATTCCCAAGGCTTCCATTCGAATGAGGTATGGACACTATGAGTTCATAATGATGACCTTTGGACTCACTAATTCTCTAAAAATATTCATGGATTTAATGAATAAAGTATTTAGAGATTACCTTGAAATTTTTTTGGTAGTCTTTATCAATGATATTTTGATATACTCCCAGAGAAAGGAGGAACATGAGGAACATTTGAATACTCTACTGATGACTTTGTGAAGGGATTAAATTAATTAAAAGTATAATAAATGAGATTTCTAGATGGAAAAAGTATTATTCTTTGGGAATGTTATCACCAAAAAAGGGATATATATGGACCCTTCCAAGATAAAGGCATTTAAAGAGTGGCCCAGGTCAACATCTGTAACGTAGATCCACATATTTTTGGGTCTAGATGGGTATTATCGATGATTTGTGAATAAAGTTTCACTATTTTCAAACCCAATGAAAAAGATGACATTAAAAGGGGTAAAGTTTCTCTATACTCAAGAATGTTATAAAAAATTTAAGGAGCTCAAAAAGAGGCTTATCACTGCACCAATACTCAAACTCCCTATAATTGTAGAACTCTTGGTGTTGTAAAATGATGCTTCAAATATGGTTTCTGGTTTTTTTCTGATGAAAAACGATAAATTTATAGCCTACGCTTCAAGGAAACTGAAAAATCATGAGAAAAACTATCCCACACATGATCTGGATCTGGAAATAGTGATCTTTGTATTGAAAATCTGGCGGCATTATCTCTATGGAGAAAAGTGTGAGATATATACTGATAATAGGAGTCTCAAATATATATTCACATAGAAAGATATTAATATGAGCTTATTAATGTGGTTAGATATCATTAAGGATTATGACTACTCATTCCACTATCATCCCAATAAAGTAAACGAGGTGGCATATGCTCTAAGTAGAAAGGATCCTGCATCTTTATCAATGATGGAAATTAAAAAAGATAAAATATTCTTAAATTTGAAGAGGATGTAAATGGGAATAATTAAGGTAGGAAGATCGTCAATCCATTCTCAAATGATTTTTCAACCGTCCCCCATGGAGAGAACAAAGGATGCTCAAAGAAAAGATGTGGAAATTCTGAAAAGGGTGGAAGCTATTAGAAATGGGAAATCATATAATTTAAATATTTATGTGGAAGGATTTGTAATATATGGGTCATGATTATATGTACCATTCGATATATAGATAAAGATAGAGATTTTGAATGACAGAGATAGCTTAGCCTTTTCTATTCACCCAAGGATCCCTAAGATGTATCGAGATCTCTGAGAGAACTTTTGGTAGAACAATATGAAGAAGGAGATTGTTAAATATACATAAAAGTTCCTAGTATGTAAACAAGTTAAGGATGAAATACAGAAGTATAAGGGGATGATGAAACCACTACCCATACCAACATGGAAGTGGTAGAACGTCACCATTGACTTTTCACTGGACTTCTAATGACAACCAGAGGAAACAATGCTACATGGGTCATTGTGGATCATCCTACAAAGACTACTCAATTTATGGAAATTCAAGAGGACTTATAATTGGATAAAATTGGATGGATATATATCAAGTAAGTGGTAAGGATACATGGATTACCACAACATATTATATCTGATAAAGATATGATATTCACCTCAAAGTTCTGGAAAAGTACCCAACATGCTCTAAGAACTGAACTGAACTTCAGTACGACCTGTCATCCTAAAACTGATGACCAATCTGAGTGAACTATTTAGACACTGGAAGACATGTTTATATTGTGTTATATGGACTTCAAAGGAGGATGGGACCAATATATTCCACTATTCAAATTCTCTTACAATAATAGTTTCCACTCCAGCATCTGAATGGCACCATATGAAACCCTTTATGGGAAAAAGTGCAGAACACAGAAGTATTGGGATGAAGTCAGGGAGCATAAGCTCCTAGGACCTGAAATGGTTGAAGAAATTGTAGAGAAGGTGAAAACCATTCAACATCACATCAATTCATCCCAAAGATGACATAATATTTATGAATACAATTATCTACGGGACCTTGAGTTCAAAGTTGGAGACATGGTTTTCCTTATCATATATCCAATGAATAAGGTAATGAGGTTTGGGAAGAAAGGAAAGATAAGTATCAGGTACATCATCCCCTTTGAGATCCTTGATCGTGTCAGAGTTTTGGCCTATTGACTAGCACATCCACCTACTATGTCTAAATTACATGATGTATTCCACAAATCCCTCTTAAGGAAGTACATACCAGATCCTTTGTATTCACCCTCTTCAAAGGTGTTACAGTTGGTGAATGATCTTTCTTACGAGGAGCATCCAGTGAAGATCTTGTATCGTAGATATAAATTCCTATGCCATAAGACTACTCACCTAGTCAAATTACTATGGTGGAACCATAAGTATGAAGAGGCAACATGGGAACTGGAGGAAGCAATGAAGGAAAAGTACCAACACCTATTTACAGCTTAAAATGTAAAACAAAGTTCCAAGGGTGAAATTTCATAAGGGGGGAAGAATATAACGACCTGAAGTTTAGTAAATGGAAATTCCCTTATTATAATTATGCCATATAGTATAATCACATTAAATCACAAATCAATGAACTACTAAGTACTATGTGACCTTTAAACATAATATTTTAGCTTCTGTTATTTGAATTTTTAAATTTTACATATACAGTTGTGATCAGTAAGATGTTTGGATTCTGATAAGAGAAACATAATTTTTGTGAATAGTAACTAAACATTATGAATAGTAATAGTACCCATATGAATAGTAATAAGAACATTATGAATAGAAAATCATCCAAGTGAACAATTAACCTTACCAATAAAATTATAAATAAAATTTATCCATCTTATAAGTGACAATAAGATATAATTATATCATAGTGTTGGTATTTTTGTGACTCGTGTATATTTGATTACAATTTTATGATTAATTTAATAATTTAAAAAAATTACTTTCATAAAATGTATTCATAAATAATTATTTTGATGACTTATGATTATATGATAATTCTAAGATACCTTAATTAAAATTTCAAAGAGTTATAAAAGTAGTTTTAATTTTAAAATTTGTATTTTTTAAGTAAATTGTGATCTTAATTAAAAATTAAATTTCACATATTTAGAAAACTATTTTTATAAAATGGAATTTATTTTTGAGTTCTACACATTAAAAAATGGTTGGGGTGAATTTTTTGGGATTTTTTTAAAATACTTGAATTTTTGGTGAATAGTAAAATATTGAATTTGTTGTATGTGTACATTATATGTTAAATACACTATTTATTGAGTCATGAATGATGTAATCACCTAGGGATCTAACTCACTTGAACATTTTACTATTTTTAATAAAATAATAAATACTATTTCTTATCTTGAAAATAATAATAAAATAATGAATAAAATATTGAGAAAACTCTCCTCTCCTCCATTATAAAAACCACCCTCACCCCCCCCCCTTCTCTTCACTCCTCTCAAGATTTGTGCCTAGTACACATTCTGCTAAAATATATCCCTAATCCTATCTCCCACATCCATAATCCCTTGGTCTCTTCAAAAGAACAAATCCACTCCCCTAAAGAGGTTCTCAAGGAAGATATATTCAAGAGGTAAATTCCTCTTTTTATTTCTTTTATTTTCTTTCAAGTTCCTTTATTTCTTTTTATTTCCCCAACTCCTTTCATAAAAATGTTATGATAACTAAATTACCTTACATGTACTATAATGTTGTTATTATAATGGAAAAATGCATCATCATATCTCTTTTATCCTCTTTTTATACTAGAAATGAAAACACTATCTGAGATGTGTTAATTTCTCACATTCAAGGATGATGAGTTTTCAATTTATATTGCCATATTAAATAATGGAAATGGAACCATTTTTATGGTTGAACCAGACTATATTATATGTATTATGTCTAATTTAAGGTTTTGGAATCTTTTGTAAATATGATATTAATTTATAAAAAAATGTTTTCAATGTGACCAATTAACCAAAACAGTTATCATTAAAGTTTTATATAATGATTCATCTTAACTCCAAATAACCAAATGAATTTTATAACCAATTAATCGATTGGATGATCAATAATAACATATAACTCCAATTCTATACAACCATTCTCATATTTCATATTTATCCTTATATGTATATAAGTAAACCAATCATGAAAACCAATGAAACAAACAATGAAATTAAACCTCTTAACCCATAAAAAAGGTCATGAATGAACTTAATAAGGTTACAATAAATCAATTACATAAAGAATAGGTTTTGGAAATATTAATTAATGAATTTATTTTTTTTATCTAGGACATTAAGATCAAGTTAAGAACACCATCAGACTTAAGGTTAGGGATTCTACCCGAACCTCCATTATTCCTTCGGGTTGTTCTATCTTTCTTTTTACCCAAAAAATATTATCTATAATTTTTATGCACATATTATAAATATTATTTATATAATCCAAAATAATTTATCAAGATCCATTCATCATTCTTTTTTGGTGATATACATGTTTTTAAATGATTCCCTCCTAAATTTAACCCGATAAGCAAGCCCTTTTTAATGAAACATTCAGAATTCTTACCCATTTTTAAGTACACTATATAATCTATTTTTAAGACACAATTATTTTTATAAAAACACTATTTTTTATGAAATAATTCTTGGTTCACATCTATTTTTATATAAAATATCATGCCCTTTTATGTTTTAAAAGACCTTGGGTATTTTACTTTAACCACACTGAAATGTTTAAATTCTAATGTTTCTCAAACAGTTTTTTTACATGTTATTACTTAAAGTTGACAAAAATTTTCATGGTATATTCCTCTTATACCCTATTATTTTCCACGAATGATCTAAATTATTTCATTCATGAACATTTTTATGATACTCCCATTTTTTATGGTTTATGACATGACTATGATACCAAATTCTTACCATGGGTAACCCTTATATTTATGCATGATTGATTATGTATGATTATATATGTGGAAAGCATATTTATGAAAATGTTATGATGGGTTTTCCCAGATAGTGTTCCAATGCATTGGATAAAGTTGAGTCTCATGATATGTTATGTGCAACGGTCTTGGCGATTAACCTTGACTCGTGCTACTATGTGCAACCCTCTTGGTGGTTAACCTTAAATCGAGATCCTATATGTGCAACAAGCCTTGAATTCTGATAAATTAATGATTTATATTTCTCACACATCATTATTAATCTATGTTTATATGATACCAAATATGTTCCAGCCCTTTTATATCATTATTTCATGCCTTATAACCCATTTGAAAAAGGATTATTCTTATATTTATTTCCTTACTCAGATTTTTAGATCATCCCTTTATTCATGTTATCCCCATGTTATCCTATGAATATGTATGATCACAATGGAAGTAAGGGGATATTTATGAACACTAAATGAAGAAATGTTATATTCAGTTCCTTGTTTTAAGTTTTGTGTACCTAATATTCCAAGACACTATACTTTATAATCCTTGGATTGTAATTTGAATCTTTACTATGCTTAAAATAATTTAATGATGTGTGTAAAAGGCTAGGGTTTATATAACAACATCCTCACCAAAAACATCATCTAGAGCAGCAACATCATCAACAACATCATTGTCGCCACCTTCAGCTCGATCGCCACTAGTACCATCATTAGCATCACTCAAGGAATCATTTAAAGAACACATCGATTCTATATATGAATAAATAGTATTAGAAGCCAATTATTGAAGTGATTGAATGATAACTGACATAGCTTTAAAAAAAATATATTATCATCTTACTTCTTTCACACTCCTGTTTACTTCTTTCAAGCTCCTCTAAAGCTATTTTATTACTTTAGCTGCTTCTATATGATCACTTTTAAGCACAATAGTCTGAGATCCTTGAGAGGATCTCGATGAGGACCAATACCTAGAGGGGATGGTGTTTTTCCCAGTAAACATTAGACTCTACCCTAGTTTTCATCACCTAAAACCTGACTCAAATGATCATTCAACCCAAAGTTGTCACCTTTTTTATCATCAAGGGCCTCTAGTTAAGTCTTTTGAAAATATAAAAAATATATTTAATTAGTAATTTTATATAAATATTTTAAAAAAATGTACAATATTTTCTTATGTTTGTGTATTGACTGTACATCCTTCGTTTTTATTCTTACTTGAGAAAAATAACTTAGCTCGATGTACAAGACTTCCATTTCCCAATACAAATTACTACAAATGAAATTGATTAGTATACACATATTAGTAATATAAAAATTTTATAATATTGACTAATAAAAAATGGAATAACATTAAAATAAATTAAAAATTCATTATTAATGTGATTGTCCATTATGCCTATATGCCAATTAGACATTATGCCATTAAGCCTATTGGACAACTGGCCATTAGGCCTAATGGAATAATATCTAAAAGGTGTATATGCCTAATGAAAAATTTTCTTATTGTCTTATAGGCCTATTATCCAATTGTACATTATTATATTAGGACTAATTGGCCAATTGGCCATTAATACTAACAGAAAGATAAAATATACTCCTGTTAAAAGTAAAAAAAATGTTATTTCTAAAAGTGTAGGTTATAATGATGATAATAGGATTTTTTCTTCTAAAGGGTTAATAATAAGTCACCTTATACATTAATTAAAGATGAAGGAATTTAAATATGATCTTTTCCCCTAGACATAAATATGAAAAGAAGGTGAAAAGATAATAAGAATATTATTTTTAGAAAGAAAAATTATCCCTATTGAAGATGAAAATTCAAAATATATTGGTAGTGATGTAGAATTTATGGGCACAAAGCATGTTAGTGATAGTTAAAAAATTTATGGAATTGTAATAGAAAATAATTAAGTGAGTGTAAAATTTAAAAAAAATCAATTTTGTGAAGATGAAGAACAATTTAGGAATAAAATCTAATGTGAATAATATCCAATCAAACCCATAAACTCAGAAAAAATTTGTTTGTTTGGAATAGATACATAAAATATTTGATAAATATGATAATTTTGTTAAGGAGTACATTAATAATCTTCTAGTGAAGATTTACTATGATGATAAGGGAAAATTAATTTTAAAAATGAATAATTGAAAGAATTTATTCATTATTTATGTTTCTTTAAATGCATACATGAAAGGAAAGTCAGGGATTATTGATAGTAATTTTTCCACTCTCAGTATAGGTGATGAAAATATCCTAAATGGAAATGAAGAGAATTATAGAGGGGTTGTTACCTTTAGAAATTATATTTCTCTAAAAATAAAAGGAGTTACTACTGTGTAAATTTATTTTATGAAGATAAAATAAAAAGATGTTAATTTTATTAAAGGGTTCAAAAATAATCTATTATATGTATGACCAGTCCTTGATAATAGAAATGATGTTATTTTCAAAAAAAATACATGAATAATTAGGTGTGAAAAATATATTAGAATAATTTATGTGGGAAAATGATCTAGTGGAAGTTTTCTTCATATTAGTGATCCCTCTAAATATTAATGTTTGTGTACCATGGGTGAAAAAAAACTAGGTGTAGAAGTCATAGAAATATTGGTCAAAGATGATTGAGTATGATATCAAAGATTAATATCTTCAGATATCCACCCCTACTGAATATAGATATATGTGGTTTTTGAAACATATATTAAGGAGAATATGGTTCAAAAAACTCACAAAATAGTGAAAATTCAGGCCATTTGAAAAGTTGGAAAAAATATTATAAGATATATGGGAATATGAGAAATCAACATTTAACAGGTATATTTACTATATCACACTTAAAAATTATTTCCCTTAGACAAAAAAAATTCTATATATGAGGCACAATTCAAATGCAATATATATTTTTAAAATTTTCTATAGACAGTCTAGAAAGAGTTAGGAGTGTACATCAAAAGGTTAAGGGTATATAATGGAAACAAGTTTTTTATATTTATTTTTAATCCTATATTTCAAGGTATTGTATATAAAATTAGTACAATACTCATTATAATCTATAAGAAAACATCATTTCAGAATGTAGTAGAAGGAGTTGGGTAGATAGAGGAATAACAATGTTTGATGAACACAAACTCTCATCATTATTTTCAAGGGATGAATTGTGTGCAACTATTTATATTCAGAATATATGTTTTCTATGAATTAATTCTAAGATGAATTTCTATGTGAAGTATGGTATAATAGAAATCCAATAATGATCTAATTTAATGTTTTTGGTAGTCCATGCCTCATGATGATCAAAAAATAAAATTTGAGAATATTTGATGAGAAAACTAAAGAAATGATCTTAATAGGCTATCTTTCTAATAGAATTAGATAATGGAATAAAAGGATGCATGGTTTTTTGTATTTTTTATGTGAATATTACTGAAAATTAATCTATCATATCCCTGAAAAAATAGGAATATTTTGAAAATAGTACACTAGATAATGTAAAAAAAATTCTAAAAATTCCAAGAAATAGATGTTGGAAATGATTCAATTCTATTGATGATGACAAAAAATAATTTTGTGATAAGGAAAAAGTTTCTAGGAATGATAAATTATAATATTATATATGGAAGAATCATGAATATGTAGAAAATATAATTGGAAGTAATTATGATCTAGTATAGAATAAAAGAAGATTGTGAAAGTAAAATCAAATAGATCATATTTCACATAACAAAAATAAATTATTGTTGATGTATTTAATCATAAGGATTGGATAAATTCCATAAATTAAGAGTTTTATGATATAGATAATAATTCCACTTGTGAAATTATTACAGCACCTGAGGGAAAATGATATAAGTACCAAGTGGTTATTTATAAATAAATTAAATGAAAAATGTTTTGTTGTCAAGAAACAAGGTTATACTATTTTTCAAAATGTATTAAGATATGGAAGGGATAAAAGTATAATAAACATTTAAACAAGTTTCAATACATGAAACAATTATAATATTTCCTACAACGAAAACATGAAAACACTACAAGGTTTTCAATGGTTATAAATATACCTTTTTTAATAGATCCTAGAAGAATATGGGTTTATTGAGAAACCTAAGAACATCATACTTTTTAGTGATTGATGTGTGGTTTACTAAATAAATAAATTCTTTTATGGGTTAAAATAGGTCCCCAAAATGTGGTACTAAAAATATGAATTTTTCTTAGTGAAATTGAAATATTCTGAAGGAAAATATAATATAAACTTATATGTGTAGTATATGAGTTCAAGTATTTTTGTTGACATAGATTATGTTAGATGATTTTTTTTCTTGTTACCAAGAGTATTCTGATGTGTAGTTTGTGAAAAAATTTAAAATTCCTCTTAAAATTTAATTTCTAGGTGAAATAATCTATTTTATGGGACAAGAGATTATATAAAATCATAATTACTTCTTCTAATTCAAAGGAAAATATGTGACAGAATTATTGAAGAACTTTATCATGGAGGATTCAAAATATTTCTCAACGGCCATAAAATTTGGAGTGAGATTTATAAATTAATTTTCAAGAAATACCTTTAATAAAAACAATTTAGAGAATCTATAGAATAATATTTTATCAAAAAACAATTATTCCATATATACTATTTAAATTGATAATTCTAAAAGATGGTAGCATGATCCTAAACTGACACATATGCTGAAAGAAAAAATAATTCTCAGATATGTTAAAAATACACAGATTTATGGTATTTATTATTGAAGTAGTGCATAACTAAATATGTTGGATTTCATAGATGTTTAATGGGTTGGTGATTATGATGATTGTAGATCTATATCAGGTGAAACATTTTTTTAAGGTGAAATAATTATTAACCTATATAGTAATAAGTGGAATTCTATTATTTTGAGTATAGGAGGGTAAAAATATGTATTTTTAACTAAATCATATGACATTGGGATAGATTTATCTCAAAAACATTTGATTTTCTAGAAATGTGGTGTTGATATATTTAAGCATGTGAATGGATGTGATTTGAGGACTCTTCATGTGAGTTGTTAGTGTTGAAAATAAATCCAATGGTATAGATTGAAGAACAATAGAAATTTTTGAATGGATATTGTATTTATTTTCAATCTTAAACTGGATTAATTTGAAGTATATGAGATAGTCTTTTAACTACTTTTTGATTTTTTAGATAATTGAATATTACTTAAGAAGTATTGATCTTGTTTTTATAAGTTTTGATGAATTCTATAAAATCTAACTTGATCTATAGGCCTAATGGAAATTCCCATTTGAAAAAGGTCTTTTAAACCTTTTATTAAAGGGATTAATGAAAATAAAACTTAGAATTAATCATGTAAAGCTAACTAAGTAACAATATAAATAAGGGCATTATTTTAATTCAGATTAAATTACATGGAACTTCTCATGCTCAGGCATTGTATTTCTCCCCAATGTGTGTACATATGTTATTGAATCATTGTTCATTTTTCCCCAATTCTTCTTAAAAAATTCCAATACAAGTAATAATAATTAAATTTTAAATTCAAACCATTAAATATTGGAATACCTTAAACTGATTAGTCTTTCAATTTGCAATAATTTTTTTATTTTGAGTTTTTGGATAGTCAAGAAATGTTGGTACACCCTCTAAATCAGAACCTACTCTACTCTTCCAAGAAACATACTACTCATGCTTGTATGATCTCCATAACTCCACAACATCCATCAACCTTTAAATCTTAGAATCTTATCCATAGGTAAAGTTAAACTGACTCTACAATGAACAAGTTATTTCATATAAATACAACATTAATATAGGTATAAATTTATAAAATTTTCTTACCCATATCAGGTCGCATGCTTTGTACTTGATGTCTTTACTGACATGTCACCATGACACTGATTCCACCAGAATGATAACATAGTACTTGTCTAAAGTGGCCATGAAACTTCTACACCACCTTCCATTTCTACCTACCATCTAATTTTCTTTATTGTAATCCACCGTTATCTATGTCTGGTGATTCCAGGCTTCCTACATATGAGTGTGACCACATCTCCTAGCATAAGATCCCACTGAATAAGAAAAGTGGTGGGAAAGAAGAATTAAGTCATGGTACAACATTAAAAAAATAAAGTGATATAATTTGACACAGTTATGAGAAAAAGAACTTGTTGTAGGCTACTCAATATATTATGATGGATCTGTGGGTTTTCCTAGATGAGAAGTATCTGAAGGATGTGTTTATTCTAATGCATTCTCTAGGTGGTCTTCACGCACTGGAGTAGAAGATGAAGAAACAAACTCATAAGATGTTGGATGGATGTTAGGAATTAGAGGTTACATAGACATGGAAGAATATGGGTAGTAGTCTGGGGGATACATCGTTATATATGGATATGGTAAAGGTGGAAACATCCGTGGAGGTGGTGTAGATGTGGAATGGGAAGAAGAGGGTAAATGATACTTTGGAGGCATCAGTGGGATCATCCCTAGATGCGACATAGAAATGGTATGTGAATAAGAGTGTATTTTGGATGATTATAGAGGCATGTATAAGAACATCCCTGGAGACTCAAGTAGAGGATGGAAAGGTGTAGTAGATGGGGTATCTGCTGGTGGGTCAGTGTGGGAATGGGTATGACGGGTGATCCATCTTGGTCTAGGAGAACCCCCATTAAACCCACACTAGAAGGATGAGGAGTAAACTCTTGTGAAACCGAATGACCCTAAAAAAATTATAAAAAATATTAACATGAAATTATAGGAAATGTAGAAGAAAAAGATTACAATTATTATATTCGTTGAGGGAAGCGAAGGAGGCAACGTATGCTTGCGCACCTGTTGATTAGGATCAAATAGTCACTTCCTTCAAAGTTCTAAAGTGTTTGGAATAATTTGCATAAGAATGAAAATTACATTTTTTAGAAACAATTTTTAAAATTCATGCATAAAACATAGAATTCAAAGAAGGCATAAACAATGTCATGACATCTTTTAGTAAAAATAATTTAAAACCAAGTTATACATTTTTTAAAAACTCATTTCAAACCCAGTTATCTAAATTAAAATTAATCTAATTAAATGAAATGACACTAGAAAATACTAAAAAAACATATCATTCCAAAAAAACTAAATTAAAGTAATTACAGATATACGAACTTGAGAAACTCATGTGAAGGTAAACTGAATGAAAAGTAAACATATATGGTTTCTTCTATATATTACCCACCACTACTTCAAGTTCAACATAAACTCTCACAATGGGAAAATTTGAATAATCAAATGAAATATTTTTGTCAACACAAATGGGGGTGTCAATGGTGGAAATTTCATCAATGGTATCATGAAAAATATGTCTTGGGATTATTTCATTAATGATGCCATTATTAGGTCTCTGATGATCTTTCAAGTAAAACACTTGTTTTTTCATTGATGCCAAAATTTATAGTTCATTGATATGTAGTAATTGACTCATGTCAATAACTCTAAATCCACAGTCATCAATAAATATACCATGTCATGTCATCTAATCGAACCATTTACATTTCATCATAGTGACTCGGCCTTGAGAGTATTAATCCAATAACAATGCTTTCTCAACAAATCCATAATAATACACATCTTCATATCGAGGATAACTATCAGATGTAGTGTCATAACAATCCACTGTAGAAGTTAACATAATACCATAATTCTATGTTAACATTTTCTCTACTCGATCAGTTGTAACAATTTTATATCCATTGATTATTAAAGATTTTCATTCACGAAACAAAGAATTGGGAGAAAAATCCAAAACTCTTAATTCTTGATAAACAGAGTCAATAGGTAAAATCAAGACCTAAAATATTTATGAATAATAAAATTAAATGGATATCTATCATTTAATCTAATTAAATTAATGGTCATACATTTAATTTCAATCAATTAGGAAACTCTAGGCTATGAAAAGCCTCTCTGCTTCTCAAAGGCAAAGATCGAAGAACTCTATTTTTAATTTTTCTATGTTCCATATATAAAATTATAATAAAAGTATAAGGTATATGTAAAATGTCATAATATGAGATAACATATAAATATCCAAATTACTTACTTAATATTGTCATCGAACAAATCGTATTTAAACAATACTGTGCGATGTTCCATATCGCGCTCTTTATGGCTCAATGTAGCCAATGTATAAGACCCAATAATTTCTCCTATTTGGGGGAGAGATGGAAATGAGGGCTCAATTTCCACATACTATTCATATTCATTTCTCATTATCCGGTAATGTCTAGTTCTCACATTAGGAATGTACATCTAACAAAACCCCATACATTCTTGAGTTAAATAACCTCTCACAATCGAACATTCAGGATAATTCTTATTTTGAGAATATTTTCATGAACCAAGCTGGGTCACCATCTGACTTGACACCTGACTCCGCCTATGGAAATTCCCTTAGGGCCTTCCCAATCCCCATGGGCTGGCAGAAGTGCTCGGGTATCAAATAAAACAATAGGGAACGATTTACCCAAATATGCAAATATCAAACTACCAACAATAAAAATAAACAGAATCTGAAAATACACAACTAAAAAATCCTTAAGACATTTCTAGATTTAAATTTTACAACCTAAATCAAAACCCAAAAATTACTATAATGTAAGGAAAACTAAAACTTCATCTCATACATCCATGCCATAAGAGGATCAATGTCCTCAAGCCACCACCGATAATATCCACACTGAATACACTACGAACTCAATATTCCAACACTAAATGTATTTAATTTACTTGGAATTAACATGAAACAGGATCTACATACACCTAGGGGTGTATGTAGGGTGTGTACTAAATCCTATTATAATTACACCCTAAATAAAATATTACATTCCAAAACATTATAAAGATAATATAACATGATCATTTAAGTAAAAAAATTAGAAATTTTCTAGGAAATCATTTTTGAGTAAACATTTTAAAGAAAATAAAAGAAACCACTTACAAAGAAAACCAATACATAACCATTTTCTTGAAAGAAAAAAAGGGACTTCTAAAAGTTCACACACACACACATCCATACACAGGAGGTCCACCATATGCTAACTTTTTGGAAGCCCTTCATATAAAGTAAATAATCATGGGTAAATCTCTAATGTTAAACTATATCAAGTGGGATTCTATGAACCTCACATTTCAGTGAAAATGTGGTATATAAACCTAGACCACCAGCATTCTCGTGCACAATACACTAGTAGGGGACACCCCCGTAACCCTAGTGGTCTCCCATAATCATCCATATATTTAGTTAGTGTTGTAATCGTCAATACTGATAAGTGAAACTATACTACAACCACTTCTGTATCACTATCATGATAGTCCCAGTCCAACCATCTAGTTACCCAATATTCCCTTTTTGTACTGAATCAAGTTTCACATGTCACAAAACACACCACTTCCACACTAAAAATATATTTTAAAAATATATGCACACCAAAACCCTTTATAAACATAACTTTAACCTATCACATAATTTAATAAATCATTTAGAAAGTTTGTAAAACAATTCCAAGAATCACCACAAGGCTTTACACCATACACGCACTCAAAATCCTATTTTAAAATTAAATGCACACCAAAACCATTTCACAACATGATTCACAACACATGTGTAATTTATTAAATCACTTAAATAATTTATAAAACCTTTAGAAATAGCACTTCATGGGTTTGCATCAATAAAACACTCAATTTCACAAATAAATTCCAATTTAAAACTAAACGCACAACAAAGCCGCATTAAAACATGATTTACATTATTCAAACAATTTTCAGTTCAATTTTAAAGTTTCAAAACAAGGATAACACATCAAAATAATTCATTTCCCATAAAAAATCCCTTTTCAACACACACACACCTCATGTTCCCATGAAAAAAGTTTCACATATTTCACACAAGGCATAAAACCCCCCTTTTGAAAACCTTACTCAAAATATACACAAAATCTAACCACTTTCCCTTATAAAAATTCATTCCACCACATATGCATGACAAACCACCTCAAAAGTATAATTCAAACCAAAAAAATCAATCATAGAACATGTTAAAATAAATTTAACATACCAATTAAATCATCAATAAATTCTAAGGTGTGGAACCACCCTCCTTAGGTGAAGAATTTGCTGGAAAATGTTCCAAAACCGTAACTGCACCTCAACCATACCTTTGTGAGGAAATATTGATCCCTAATAAAAAAGATCAAACCCTATTAATCAAGATATAACCCCAAATCAAACCCCATAAAAATTAATGAAAACTCTAGAAAGGGGGAGAAGCTTACCCATATTTTCATGAGTGAGATCGGGGCACCAGCCAGGGTCGTGGTCACTCGAGGAGGCATCGGTAAGGTCATGGTCATTTGAGGAGGGAGACTGGTAGGGTCACAATCACCGAAGGAAGGATGTATAATGAGGTGGAATTCGTTGAAGGAGGGACAACCAACGAGGGGGTGAGTGGATGGTGCCGATAGGATCATCAGAAGGGGAGCAAAAGGCTGGGGGGGTTCACCAGAAGGATAGCAGGAGGGGGTTGGTGTGCCACATAGGGAGGAGAGAAATTGGGGAAGGGGTCGTGTAAGGGGAGGAGAAGAACCAGGAAACCCTAAAAAAATTAAACCTAATTAATAATAATAACTTAATAAAAATTATATTCTTAACACTAATAATAATAATACCAATTATATTAATAATAACATTAATATTATTAATACTAATAATAATAATAATATTCTTAAATAATAATAATAATAATAATAATAATATTAAAACAATTATTTAAATTTTATTTAAATTTTTTATTTTATTTTAATCTCATTTTATTATTCATTTTATTTTATTTATTTATTTTGAACAGCGGGCAGGTCGCACCGTTTCCAAATCGTGCTCTTCCCATGTTCCAGATGATGACAAGCCCTAAAAACACGTTTTTATTTCAATAAAAACTCAAAAAAATTAAATTGGGATTCAACCCAGACCTCGACAAGGATACCCAATGCCATGAAAATTAATAAAATAAAATAATTTTAAAAAATATTGGGTGTGACAATTATACCCACCATAACACTTTCCACCCCCAGAAAGCCACAACAAGGCCTAGCCCCAATGTAGAAACTGATACCCCTTCACAGTCCAAAGGGATTCCAAATGAACAAAAAACAAAAAAAAAGTCCAGAACACTATCAATAAAGGAAGATACCTACAAATAAAACTCAAGAGACTCAAAATGGACTCCTCGTTGTGTGCGACCCACCTCCAAAAGTGAAAACACCTCCAATTGATCAATCAAAGGAAAAAATATTCCCACAACACACAATCCAACTTATTAAGTCAAACACCACATATATCACTAAATGGGACCTACATAGCTATCATAAAGCGGTCAACCAAAATCAAACCACAACTCGATAAATAATCCCATGATTTTAAGTCAACGAAATAGTTGGGTGCACTCCAGTTTCAATTCGACACCTATCTCCAAGTAGATACCATTAACACAACCAAATTATTGAAACAGGGAGGCGCAAATGGACTCCCCACCATAATAACAATCAACAACCAAGGCGAATCTGGAGGACCAACACAAGAAGGCCCTAAAAGACTCACCACCATAAGGAATAGACTACAGCAATTCATTTCAGTGGAATTTCAGTGAGATCCACAGTGGGTCTCCCTACCATAAACTTCAACTAGCTTAACTGACTGGCACAAACTGACACAAAAAATCCGACACGGTTAACTTGGGAGCTTCTCGAACACCATATATCTCACAACAAGGGCCCTGATTAACAAAACTCCAAACCAACTAGAAGACACTGCACAGTTCACCACTCTGATGACATTACCATTCTCAAATGACCCTAAATCAAAACCAAAAGCAAAACTGACTTATAAGGGAGATCATATATAGAAAACCACATAGAAATTCACATCCACAATGGAAAAATAATATAGTTTTGAGAGAATGAGACAACTACACCTCTTTATAACCAGAGAATAATACTTCCACCCACATAGAAAAAAATGAAGAAATAGGGTCCCCAAGTTTTTTCATTAAACAGGGCCGCTCGGAATGAGGCAACTACACAAGATGTTTAAACTATCTATATTTTCCATCCAGAAGATAGACACTAGACCAAGTTTCTTAACATCCCCTGTGGGTGTTATTGACTATGTACTATCTTCAATCTAGGGTGAATGGATGGAGACCTGATGTTTGAAGCATCTCATGCCTTGTAGTTAGGCATTTAAGACTCCCAAATAGAACCTCTCCTTCTGGTGCCACACACAACCAAATCGCAATCAGACAACACCAACAGAACATGCACACCCTAATACCCATTTACTCCCAAATGAAACTTTCTCCAAAACAGGGGCTTAAAATATGGATAAACATCATCCCTTTCACTCCAAACAAGAAACAACAGAAGATATAACACATGGGAGGAACCTTCATTTAGAATGAAGAATTTTAGGAATGCCGGAATGAGGGAAATGCTTCTATTTAAACATAATCTATCAAAAGGTTCTAAAACATCCACCTTTACCTCTAAAAGAGAACATAACTCTACAAGACACCACCAGACATGACCCTTGAAACTAATAGAAACATTACAAGGAGAGTTACCTTAAACTGAGCCCCCACCAACACAAGATTCCTCAAAAAGACCTTAATGGACTCTTACAATCAGACTTGTCATACTCTTGTCTTAGCAGGATCATTTTATTAGAATAAACTGATGAAATCCCCAAATACCCTTTAAAAAGTAGCCAACACAGACAACTCCAGATTTCTTCCACCTTTCCTTACTGGAATTCCTTCCACTTCTTCCAGACATGACCTTCAGACACATCGGTGTCAGAATTCACCCTCAATAATTCAAGAAACTCCAGAAGTCAAGATCTATTTTAAAATTTCCATATCCACTCTCCCACTGTGAATAGTTTCTCTTAATTAAAAAAATATGAGAGATTAATTCAACCCTAAAACCCAAGAAGAGAGTCTATATTTTGATCAGCTAGAGGACCTTCCAATGGTGAATCACTGTGGTCGGATTTTGAATATACATCTAATCTTTATGGGGGCGTACACTATCCTATGATGAAAAGGCCCAAGAACTAATCAAACTGGTCCATTTTCCCAAAACATACCACAAACAAACACCAAAGTTATAAAGGGAACCACCACAAGGGCTTCCCGAAACACCATTCAGAAGATTTCACTGACCAAACATCTTCACACCATCTTTCCAACAAGAACTCAAACTCAAGATGCAAGTCAACCAGAATGGATTTCCAGCTCGAAACACCTCGCAAAAAACATTCCCAAAATACGAAAAGACACACCACACAATCACTGGTTATCTAAACACAAAATTTTCCTTAAAAATTATTTGGGAAAATAAACAAGGTTGGTTGGTTGCACATTCACCAATGGTATCCCATGAGCCTCAGACATGCATGTTATTGTGTCACACTGAGCACCCACCTCATTTTAATACATACACTCATCCACTCATGACATTTACCATCCATCCTTTTATATATAACCCATGCATGTGGTCACGCATGAAAATACAAAATATTAAAACAAAAATAATTTCCATTTTTTTTCAAAAGGAACATTCAACCCACACTTTATCTTTCTCAAATACCAATATGATTTCAACCCAAAATTTCAAAAAGCTTTGAAAAAATATTCTAACCACCAAATAAAAAACCATTTCAAATAAAACTAGTTTGTAAACTCTACATATCAATTCCAAAAAAATCACCCCTCTCAAAACACTTTCATTTGCATAACAAAATCCCTTTTTGAAAATTAAACAATCTCCATTTAAAGGTCCATATTCCTTAATTTTTTTTAAAAAAGTTTATAGATTAATTTTCAGAACCAAAGGAGACACAATATAATGTCAAAGGAAATTTGTGCAGGTGGGGGGCTTTGATATATTATTGGCATCCATACACAAATCACTTCACCATCATAGAGAGTGTTCCATGGCAATGTTCTCGGTTCCATATGGCATGACAGGCCCTACGAGCTCACTGAGATCATTGAACCAACTCCCATTTCATTTTCCCAAACATCATCAAACTATAAGGACCAAAGAACTTAGATAAAACCAAAATTCCCCTGGTGATTTGAATCCCATTATGAGGTTTTTTGGCCAAGAAACCTACTCATAACCAGAATTCCAAGTCCCGACAACCCTAGCTTCAGTCTACCCAGACTCTACCCTAAGGAACGAGACCCAAAATATAGAAACCTCTATTCGATACCATTTTTTCTTGAACCAAACCAGGTCTCTATCTAAACCAGTGCCCAACCCAGCCCGCGGCAAGGCTCGAAGGGCGTTCCAGATCCCCACGTGCTGGCACAAATTCCCAAGTATCAAATAAAACAAGAGGAGAAAATTTACTCAAAGATACTAATATTAAACTACCAATAATAAAAATAAACTGAAACTAAAATACATAACAAAATAAGTCTTAATCCATTTCTAGATTTAAAGTTTATAATCTAACTAAAAAACCAAAAAGAACTTCAATGGAAAGAAAACTAAAACTTCATCCCAAACCTCCATGCCACAAGAGTAACAACATCCACAAGCCTCCACCAACAAGATCCACACCAAAATCCACTAGGAACTCAATCTACCAACACTAAATGTATTTCCTTTACCTCGAAAAAAACATTCAACAAAATCTACATACACCCTAGGGTGTATGTAGGGTGTGAGTTAAATCCCAGTAGGATGCCACCTAAATAAAAATATTCCATGCCAAAACATTATAAAGATAATAAAACATGATGATTTTAGTAAAATATTTTTATAACATTTCTAGAAAATCATTTGTGAGTAAATATTTGAAAGAAAAGAAAAGAAAATACTTACAAATAAAACTAATACATAACCATTTTCTTGATAGAAAAAAAGGGATTTCTAAAAGTTCACACACACACAAATCCATACACAAGAGGTCCACCATATGCCGACAGTTTTCACCCCTTCATATAAGGTAGAGAATCATGGTTAAATCCCTAGGGTAAAACTAGATCAAGTGGGATTCTAGGAACCTCTCATCTTAATAAAAAATGTGGTATAAAAACCACAACCATCAGTGTTCTCATGCATGATCCACTAGTACGGGACATCCCAGTAACCCTATAGGTATCCCATCATCATCCATATATTTAGTTATTATTGTAATCTCCAATCCTACTAAGTGAAAATAGGCTATAGCCATTTTCGAATCACTAGAAATCTAGTCCTAGTCTATCCACCTAGTTACCTAGGATTCCCTTTTTGTGCTCAATCAAGTTTCACATGTCAAACACCACACCACTTACACACCAAAAATCCATTTTAAAAATGTACACAAACCAAAAACCTTTCCAAACATAACTCATACCTCTCACATAATTTAATAAATCATTTAAAAATTTTATAAAACAATTCCAAGAAGAACCACAAGGATTTACACCACACAAAAAAAATAATCTTTTATAATTAAATGTGCACCAAAACCACTTCACAACATGATTTGCATCACATGAGTAATTTAATAAATCACATAAATAATTTATAAAATATTTCAAAATAGTACTTCAAGGGTTTGCATCAATAACACACTTAATTTCGTGATGAAATTTCACTTTAAAACCAAACGCATGACAAATCCACATTAAAACATGCTTTCTATTATTCAAACAATTTGCAGTTCAATTTTAAATCCACAAAATAAGGATAACACATAAAAACAATCCATTTCCAATCAAAAATACCTTTTCAACACACAAAAACCTCAAGTTCCCATGAAAACAAGTTTCTCATATTTCTCACAAGGCATAAAACCCCATTTTTGAAAACCTTACTCAAAACATACACAACATATTTCCACTTTCCGTTATAAAAATTCATTCCACCACATACACTTGATAAAACACATCAAAAGTATACTTCTCAAAACACAAAAAAAAATCATAGAACATGTTAAAATAAATTTCAAAAACAAATTAAATCATTAATAAATGTTAAGGCATGAAACCACCTACCTCGGGTGAAGGATTTTTTGGAAAATGTTTCAAAACCGCAACCGCACCTTCGAGAGGCAAGATCGAGACCTAATCAACAAGATCAAACCCTATTCATTAAGAACCAAACCTAAGTCAAACCTCTTAAAAATTAATGAAAACTCAAAAATGGGGGAGAATCTTATCCAGAGTTGTGTTAGGAAGAGTGGGGCACCATCCGGGGTCACGGTCACCGAAGGAGGGGCCGATGAGGTCGTGGTCACCGAAGGAGGGAGGCTGGCGGGGTCATGGTCACCGAAGGAGGGTCGACTAGTGAGGTCACAATTGCCGGAAGAGGGAAAGCCAGCAATGGGGGCAAGCAGAGGGCGCTGATGGGTTTTCCATAAGGGGAGTATGAGGTAGGGGGTTTGCTTGAAGGAAAGCAGAAGAGGGGGTCAGTGCGCCACGTAGGGAGGAGAGAAATGGGGGGAGGGGGAGGTGGTCGCGTAGGGGAGATAGAGGAACCAAGAAACCCTAAAAATCCAATTAATAATAATAATACTAATACTAATAATAATAATAATAACATAATAAAAATTAAATAATTAACACAGATAATAATAAGATCAAATAATTAATAATAACATTAATATAATTAACACTAATAATAATAATATTATTATTATCGTATAATAATAATAATATTATTATTAAAAATAATATTTAAATTTTATTTCACTTTCTTATTTTATTCTATTAACATTTTATTTTTAATTTAATTTAATTTAATTATTTTGAACATCGAGTAGGTTGCATGGTTACTTGGGTGGAGTTTCATGGTTTCCAAACCGTGTTCTGCCTATATACCAGATGCTGAATAACCCAAAACACACGTTTTTTTAAAAAAACTCAAAAAAATGGGCCTTCAACCCGAACCTTGAAAAGGATACTTGATTCCAAGAAAATTAATAAAATAAAATAATTTTAAAAAAATAAGGTGCGACACATATGATTTCATTGTGCACATATTTATTTTAGTAGGATGCATTCACAAAAAAGAAACTAGTCCCCCAAGAAGTGTTTTAGTTGGAAGGTGGACTATTAAATGTAGCATGCATGTGAAAAAGGATGGATGAAATTTTTTTTCCATATCACACAAAATTAATGGTTCCTCCTACCATTTTTATCAAAAAATACATGGATAACCTTTTCAAACAAAGGTCTCTAAAAAACGGAACAAGTGAATCATCAACACCCTTACATTATTGGATAGAAATTGTCAAATTGATATTGGAATCAATTCCATAATAAGGATGTTTTAATCATGAGTTTTTAGGAATTTTAGTTTCAAATCCCTATTATTGACTTGTTTAGATATGTTTCTAGAATAGCCATCAGGAGCCTTGATATTCTCCAATCCTGCTAGAATTTGATCTTTCTTTGATGTTTTCATCACATAATAAGAACAAGGTACTTTCCATTCATTTTCACTAATACACAAAGGACATAGTTCTGGTCGAATACCCCAATACAACAAGTCCCCAAGAGATGAAAAGTCATCTTTGGTCTTACCCTTGATATTTAAAATAATTTCAAAAAACATTTCACATATATTTTTATCAATGTGAATTACATCGAAACAGTGACATAACAAATTGGTAGACCAATATGGAAACTCAAAAAAAGATACTTCTCTTTTTCCAATTGTAAGTGTCTTCAGCATTAACATTCTTCTTATTTTTAGATTTTTTTTCTAACTCTTAACTATTAAAAAAATAAAATCTTTCAATTAATTAAGCACATCACTACCTGAAATACGTTTAAGTGGTTGTTCAGTTTCCATAGTATTATCAAACATCTGATAATTCTTCTTGTATTGATGATCAATTGGAAAGAATCGTCGATGCCCCATGAAACTAAAACTACAGTGATATTTAAGCCTTATCAGTCGTGTATTCTTCATATATACAAGACGTGATTATTTTCTCTTTGTGCTCCAACCAGACATCATTTTATAAATAGGAAAATCATTTATAGTCCATAGAAGGGTAGCACACATCTGAAATATATTCTTGAAGAAGCATCGAATGTCCACACACCCATATCCCAAAGCTAATTCAACTCTATTATTAATGGTTACAAGTATATTTTTATATCATTACTGGGATCAAAAATTCCATATATTAGTATACTCAATAAAGAGAAAGTTTTTTTCATACACATCCATAGAGGAAAATTATATACATGAAGAAAAACTATCCACATTCTTTGAGCAATAAGCATCTAACTAAAGGGGTTAAAACCATCATTGGATAGACCCAACCCGACATTACACACATCAGATTCAAAATCAGGATTCTATGCATAAAATTCTCTCCATGATAATCCATATTCAGGAATAACCAACTCATCATCACCTTTAATTTTCTCAGCATCATGCCATCTTATATTGGAAGATATTTTTTACAGACATGAATAGATTTTAATGTTTGGGAATCAATGGAAAGTGACACATGACTTTCTATGGCATGTGAGATGGTGTTCAATATCCATTTTCCTTCCATCGAGATGTATCACATTCTTTATAGTAATCACAACCATCTATTTCCTCCCAAAATAAACTGTAGTCTTTCAGACAAGTATGAAATTTATTAGAAGAAAATATAAGATGGTTAATTAAATTCCATGACTTGTAATGATTTGACGGAATATATGCACCATCAGGAATAAATTCCTTAAAAATGTAAGAATATAATCAATGGGGGTATTATAAATTCCATACATGATTTTTACATGATATATTCACATTAAAAATTTCAACTTGGTCATTTTAGTACACTCTTGATATATTGGAGTTTTGTCATCATCCATTAAAATTTTCACTCTCTCAACATCAAAATCTTTAGTATTTTCCTCATGTGTATTGAAATAATTATCTTCTTTCACTTGAAATTATATCTCTCCTAATGATGAAAAAATGGAAACTGGCCAAATATCAAATTCTCCATACCAGTTCATTTTTTTCGTTTATAAACAGTAGAAGATTGACCTATATCTCTATAGTGATACCAAACAGAATAGTTTCTTTGAAATCCAACTTTCATTATATGATATATAACTTATTAACAACTTAAACATGGTCTTCCAACATAATTATATCATGTACACTGTATACAAACTCCATCTAAAACATTGTTAAATGAAAAATCTAAAAAAAATTCCAAATTCTTTTGAAACTCTGTTGAAATCCAATCAGTATGCTATATCCAACTTATATCCATTCTATTACTAGGAAAAAAATTTATCTTCCAAAAAAAAATTTAAACCATAATTAAAAACTTAATTCTATCTAGTTTTAATATTAATGTCATAAAATCATACTAGTAGCTAATAGAACAGAGAATAAGAGAAAAAACATATTATATAAGCGAGAACTACAAATAATGAACCAAGGTGGATATTTATGCGTGATAATTATTATAATGTCTATGCCATATTAGATAAACATTATAAATAATACTTAACCATCTAACATTTTGGTAAGAAACATGTTTTAGATCAATAACATATACACATTGAATAATATATATTTAAAATTAATTTTTACCTTCAGAATCGATGAAATTTATTATTTCATTCTAAAAAGAAACTCTAGAACCAAAATATCATAATTTACTAATAGTTTCAAATTTATAATTAGGTAAAACACTATATAAAATATATTTAAATATAAAAATATAATTGATAATTCTATTGGTGTATACATTGAGGATTTTTATCATCGCATTATTACCAATGTGGCATGTCCACCTTCAAGATTTTATAGGTGGTTGAACTTCTAGAAGTCACTGAGCTATGCTTTATACATATGATGTTCATATACTATGTAAAATTATGTGATTCTATCTTAGAGAATCATTGATATAATTTAATTTTGAATCTAAATATATTGTTATACAAAATATTTTAAGTATTTTAATGTTAGCTAAAATTGATTTTGGAACCCATATTATCTTTTTTATGGTATTTTATCGATAATGTATAAGAGAAGAAAACAATTATAGGTAAACTATAACAAGAATTTATTGAATTTAATTCATAAAAAAGATTCCAAATTTTATGAAAATAATCAAACATCTTATATTGAGATGATCTTCCTTTTTAGGAACATATTGGATAATTTTAAATACTTCTAAATCAATTTTTCATATAAAATTTCAAACCAAAAATTTTATCACAATTTAATAAGAATGAATTTATTTTATAGAGTATATCTAACCACTTTTATTTTGGAATCCAATTTTTCAATATTTTTTTGAAAGTAATGGAATTACCTTCTATGACTTCCTTAGTTTCATTTATATTTCTTAATTTGTTTATAATTTCCTTGGTCATTAAAAATAAAATGTGTTTCTCTTTGTTCTTTTTACTGATATCCATTAAATCTTGAATTATTGTTTCCTTTGATAAACAAGTGCATGGAAATGGTCAATGGATTATCATAAATGGAATTTTTAATTAAATAAAATCATCAAGAAACATATTATATTTAGAATTTTATTATAAACATGTAATTATTTTATTCATTCATTATCTGAGTATAGCTCTAGAGAATATATCCTCCCAATTATTCTTCATTTCAATCAAAGAAATTCTTGGTTGAGTTATGATATAACTAGATTTGTCGTCAATATTTTCATCATGGAAATTAAGGTGATCCTCTTCCTATTCAAGTTTAAATAATTTATTTACCAATGGGATGACATTCATTACTTTCTTTAACATTCTAATTGAGACTCCAATCAAATTATTTTCTACACTCATTTCCCTATTATCATAACCCAACTCTACTAGAAACCATTATACGTCAATAGTGATGTCGGGTTTGCACCCTAAAGCTTACCTCTAATTGGTTATGGGTTGGAGAGTAGTAATGAGGTTATGAAAAATGTAATATAAGAGAAAATAACTTCTTTAATCACTAGAAAGGAAGAGAATCTACCAATCAACACCAAACAACATGGAAGAAATTAAACCAATATCTAAATAAAAATATAAATATCCACATAATATCATAAAACCAAAAAAATCAATGAGGACAATACTAGATTCAAACTACTCCTAAAGAATAATAAATCCTCCAATTTCCACTAATCTCCCATATTAAGCATGTGTATAGTCATCCCAATCTAAAACACCATTTTAAAAATTATATAAGTAATATATATATATAAGTAGGGGTGATCATACAAGTATAATCAATATGTTTCTCTAAATAATCTATGTTTCAAAATGAGGAAATGAAATATCATATATATCAAAATATATTTACTCCTTACCGATGATTTTATATATTTTATATTTGTAGTATAATCTCATCTAATTTCTCAAGGAATCTGAATCATGATAATTCCACACTAATTATAATAATGAAAAATTTTAAATTGACTATATAAAATTGTAGAAGAACTCATTGAATCATAAAATGATGAATTTCAATGCTTAAAGTCCCACATTTTCAACATGGTTCTCTCAGAAATTATAACTCCTTAACATAACAAAAATAATATTCTCTATTAATGAATCAACAACAATATATAAATCCCTGAGATGAAATAATAGTATGAAGGAGGGAAGGGAAGAAACTCTTACCTAACAAAGATCCCAACAAAAAAATGTCAAAAAAAGGAATCATATGGGTGAAATGTCAACTGGTGGATGACAAGTTTGCGAGAGGAGGGCAGGGGGAGGTCGAAATCAACTAAGGAAAGGAGGGAGGATTCCAAATCCAGTTGATCTGGGGAGGGAGGAGGTCAAAAAAAACTGAAGGTAGGGGGAAGTGTAGACACACGAGGGACACTTGGGGAGGATTAAGGTTCAAATGTGGAGAAGGGGAGGAGGAGCCTAAGTGGCCGGAAAATATCATGACCTCTATAAAAACGATTTGTAAGAACCATTGGTACATACAACCGTATAATAATTTTTTTAAGAACCATCAGTATATCCTGGGATATAAAGACTATACCCATGGTTTTTCAAAACCATGGGTATAGATCTATTGGGATAGAATTATTTTCTAGTAGTGATGACATTGTATTTCCCTAAAATCAAATAAAAATTACTATAGATTGATTTTTGAAATTTTGGAACTGACGACACATCATTCGAAGTTTCAGTTTTCCTAGAACGGGTGTAAATGTTTTTTGTGTGTTTCAAAACACTAAAATATTTTTATAATGGTCAAAAATATAGAAAACGGTCTCATATTAACATGAAATTATGGTAAAACACTTTTTAGTTATTTCTTACATGTACTCCCAGAAAACATGTCAATCCGACGTGTGGTGTGGTCATAATGACTTATAAAACACTTTTTTAAGTTATTCAAGCCTTTAAAAACATGTTTCGGGGGTCAACACTAGGAAAATGACATCAAACTCCCATGAAATCATAGTAAAAAACCATATATTGATTTTTTAAATGTAGGAACCAACAACATGTCATTTCGAGCTATGGTTTTTCTATGATGACCATAAATATATTTTTTGTGTTTTAAAATACTAAAACATGTGTGGAATGGTAAAAACCATAAAAATGACCTAATGTTGACATAAAATCATGGTAAAATTAAATTTGAGTTATTTTTGAAATGTATGCACTGACAACATATTAATCCAACGTGGAGTGTGCTCGGAATGACTCTATAAACACTTTCCAAAGGTACTAAAGCCTTTAAAAACATGTGTCGGGGGGTCAAAACAAGAAAAAGGATGTTGTATTTCCATTAAATCACAGAGAAATGACTATATATTGTTTTCTGAAATGTAGTAATTGAATGTACATCATTTCAAGTTATGGTCTGTCCTGAATAGTCATAAACACATGTTTTTTGTGTTTTAAAACACTAAAACGTGCCTGTAACTTTCAAACCATAGAAAATAACCTCATATTGATTTAAATTATGGTAAAAACACTATTGGGTTACTTTTGACATGTATGCACTGAAAACACATCAATCAGACATGTAGTGTGTTTAGAATGACTTGGTAAACACTTTTTAAAGGTACCAAAACCTTTAAAAACATGTGTCGGGGGGTCAAAACCAGGTAAATGATGTCGGATTTCCCTGAAATCAGATAAAGATGACTGTAGATTGATTTTTAAAATATAGGAATTTATGAAACATCATTCAAAGTCATATTTTTCTCAGGATGACCATAAATGTGTTTTTAGCGTTTTAAAACACTTAAATGTGCATGTAACGGTCAAAACTATACCAAAAAATCTCAGATTGATGTTAAATTGTGGAGAAGTGATTTTTGATTTATTTTTGAAGTGTACTTATAGAAATCACATCAATATGATGTGTGGTGTGGTCATAATGTCTTGTTAAACACTTTTTAAAGGTACCAAATCCTTTAAAAACATGTTTTGGGTGGTTAAAGCATGAAAACGACATCAAATTTCCCTAAAATCAGTGGAAAAATACCGTAGATTGATTTTAGAAATATAGGAATTGACTAAATGTCATTCCAAGTTGCAATTTTTCTGGGATGACTATAGATGCATTTTTAGTGTTTTAAAATACTTAAACATTCGTGCAACTGTCAAAATAATAGAAAATGCTCAGATTGATGTGAAATCAGTGGAAACGACTATTGAGTTATTTTTGACGTATATGAGTAGACAACATGTCAATCTGACATGCGGTGTGGTTGGAATGACTTGGTAAACACATTTAAAGGTACTAAAGCCTTTAAAACATGTGTCGAGAGGTTAAAACTAGAAGAACAATGTCAGATTGACCTGAAATCATAGGAAACTGACTGTAGATTGATTTTTGAAATATAGGAACCAATGAAATCTCATTCTGAGTCATGGTTTTCCCGGAATGTCCATAAACACATTTTTAGTTTTTTAAAATACTGAAACATGTGTGTAATGGTCAAAACCATAGAAAATGACCTCAGGTTGATTTTCAATCATGGGAAAACTACTTCTGAGTTATTTTTGACATTTAAGTACAGACAACACGTTAATCTGATGTGCAGTATGGGAAGAATGACTTAGTAAAAACTTTTTAAATTTACCAACGCCTTTAAAAACATGTGTCGGGGGGGGGTCAAAACTAGACAAACGATGTCAGATTTCCCTGAAATCAAAGGATGATACTAAATATTTATTTGTGAAATGTAGGAATGAAAACACATCATTATGAGTTTCAATTTTACTAGGATGGCTGTAAAAATGATTTTAGTGTTTTAAAACACTAAAACATGCATGGAATGGTCAAAACCATAGAAAATAACCTCAGATAGATGTGTAATCATGGGACAACCACCATTGAATTATTTTTTAAATATTGGAAATTATTTCATATCAAATTCTTTAAAAATAATTTATTAAGTAAATTTAAAGCGCACTGCACGTCGATTTAAAAAGTAATTATAATATTTACTTATCCCTCATTTTCAGTTTCAAGTGTTTAATCATATCTTAAAAAGGTAAGTTTTTGTTTTCAAAGTGTTTTTCATGATATATTATTTATTTTATGTTAAAATTTCTTTTATTTTATTAACAAAATAAAAAAAAATTAGGTTCAACATTCTATGTATAGTTTTTTGTTTTTTCTCTTTCGCATTTCTTTTCTTAAATGTTATGGTTTTTATTATAGGTGATAGATGTCAGCAGTAGGCAAGAGGTTGACCATTCTGATCCATGAAATTCTTTATAAGTCAGTCATGATGGTTATTAGTATCTATGGTATATTTAAATTTTATCAATGATTCTACTGTAATTCTGATTTATTTTTTTGATTTTTAATTTCTGTTTTTTTTACAGTTGATGAGATGATTTAGTCCATTTCAGTTGATGAGATAATGTGGAGGTAAATAGATGCAGTGGAGGTTGTGGGGTGGACGTATATTGGGCATGGGTTGTTGTTGTACATATTATATTTGTATATATTGATGACTGATGTATGAGTTGACTAGTATGCTGACTGAGGTGATGCTGAATGATGTTATGTTGACTATGGATGTTTGTCTATATGAATTTAGATGTATGATGTGTCACAACCCGTCCTCAGGGATGATGTCATGACTACCCCAGGTCCACCTTCCATAGGCCAGGGGATGGCGACTAGCACCAAAGGCGAATCCCTGATAAAAAAGGGAAGGCATTGCCTTTAAACCTATAACACACACAGTCTGAACACAAGCAGTAGAAGCAAAAAGTACTAATATAGAAAAGAAAGGTGTGCCGAAAGTAAGTGGGCCAGTATACAAACCCAACTGAACAACAAGTACAAGAAAAAAGGGAAAAACATCTCCTGGATCGTCCACCGGGGAATCCTATCTGAAGGGTAGGTACAAAACTCGAACAACTCGTCCCTGAAGTAAGTCTCGTCTAGTACAGCTCCGAGAAACCTCTCGTCCGTCACCCTCAACCTTGATCACTATTGTCCGTTATCTACACAGAAAACAACAAGGTGAGGGCGAAGCCCGTGCATGGGTGAGTATAACAATACTCAGTAGGGGACCTCGAGACCCCCGAAGGTCTCCCAGAATCCACTAAGGATAAACCACAGAAGAAAGATACAATCACGAAGTATCAAATAAGATTAATTAGGTATATACCCATACATATACCTAAGTTACCAATCACAGTTCAGCTCCAACTATTGAGCCCAAGCATAACCCAGTCTACAAAGGAAGTAAATTCAATCACCACAATGATAATGGTTGAAAGACATGACTCAGCTCACAGAGGTATACAACACATGAAGAGGGGTAGAGATGATTAGATGTAGCCACTGAATCATCTCTTCTGTCGAACCCACGTAGGATCCTCGAACAGTATCAGCGCTGTCGAATCCACGTAGGATCCTGGTACAAAATTCATCGATGTCGAACCCACGGAGGATCCCGGTATATAATTCATCACTGGAAAACCCACAGAGGATCCTGATACTATATCGTCATTGTCGAACCCACGGAGGATCCTGTCATCTCTGTCACAGCCAACTCTAGGGTTCCTGCACACAACACACTCAATTCTGGGAGGGTCCGCTCCTCGATCCAAGTTTCGATACATCAACCACCACGAAGTCTTGAGTTGATGTATCCCGTAGTTCCGTCTCATCATAAAGAACTCATTGTGACAGATGTTGCATTAATCAGACGCCTGGTCTGTGAGTTATTGGAATTTCCATTCTAGGGGCCCGGTTGGTTTTTAGGCTCAAACCAACCCGACCGTACTCCAATTGCATCTAAACCTCAAGTGGAGTATATCAAAAAAATCTTCTCGCTCCAAGAATTCCATTTCTGAATATGGTTCGTCATTTGGACACCTGTAGCCCAAGATGCGGGCTAAAAGGTGTAAATGGTCGTAGTGGGTCCGGGTCCGGTCCGTCCCCGTCGGACCAACCGGATCCGAATCAGGGTCTGACCCGGTTCACGGATGCGGCCTGACCTGAGTGTTCGGCCCAGCTTGAAGGGGTGGCCCGACATGAGGGCATCCCGGCCCGTTGCGGCCCGGCCGAGGGGTGGCCCGGCCATGGGGGCCCGGTTAAGGGGCGGCCTGGCCGTGGCGGCCCGGCCGAGGGGTAGCCCGGAAGTGGGGGCCCGACCGAGGGGTGGCCCAGCCATGGCGCCCCAGCCGAGTGGGTGGCCCAGCTGTGGCGGCCTGGCCGAGGGACGGCCTGGCCATCGGGCGGCCCAGCCGTGGGTCTTCCTCGGCGCGTCGCGACGTCACCGCACCGTCTTTGTTCGCTGCAGCCCGCATGGCCACAACCCACTTCCTCCGGTGCGGCGCGATGATGCCGTGCCTCTTCCATCTGTCGTAGCACGTATGGTCGTTGTTCTTCTTTGGCATGGTGTGACGACACCGCCCCCTTCCGGCTTCACCTCCATCGTCAACCAAACAAAAACCAACAGAGGGTTGTCAGGACAGGTTTGTTTTCCCGTGCCCTCCGCATTAGGTGATAACAAATGTCCATCATCGAACCAAAATAAACAACGAGGAACGAGGTTATAATTCATACATAAAAATAATCAAATCTCCCTACCTTGTAATCGGTGTTCGCTCAACGGAGTCGCGGGAAGGCGACGTCATTCCGTTGAAGTCGGGAAGAGATGACGTCATCATTGGCGATGTTCTTCGTGGGCAGCGTCTTCACTTTCATTCCCCGGTTGTAAAGGGATAAGACGGCATTGTCGTTCCTAGGTGGAGACGGGCGTTCTTCGTTAGAGAGGAAAGGCTCCACCAAGTCGCCAACCAAAAATAATAGAGGTGGAGTCTATTATTTGTTGGCACCACAACACACAAGAGTTGTGTTTAATTAAATTAAACAACTCATTAAATTAAATGGGGTGGAAAGGATTCAAAAGTTTTCAAAAAATAATTAATTGAGGAATTAATTATCTTTTACTTGTGTTGGCACCATTAAGGGGTATTTCAAGAGTTTCCCCCATTAATGGGGAACTCAAAGGGTTAAAGGGGGTTTGAGCTCGTGTGGGCCCCACCACATAATATCCTCCCATGGGAGGTTATGTGCGGGTGGGCCCCACCTCTGACCTCCCCTTGGAGGATTAAACCACCACTCAAATAAAAATATGCTAGATATATTTTTATTTAATTTATTTAGAAACCCCAAAAATTAACTTCCAATATCGATAAAACGCAACTACAGTGAAGGTCTTCTTAAGAGAATTCTAGCGCTGTGAGTTCAATGTTGTCCTCATATTTCAATTCTGAGCACCAGTTCAAAAGATATAAAATCCCGCACATATGTTTACTGAACGTACCTGAACAAAACTTCATAAATTGATTCCGGGCACACCGGGCCTCAGAATCAGGCGTCGTCAGAACCTGTGGACTCGTAAAATTTCCATGCACTTAAGAAAAAAATTCACATAATTTTTGGGTCTTTAAATTCTCCACACCTCAGGTCTTTACATCCCTGTAAGCTACAACACACACTAAGGGAACAAATGGGGGTACTGAGCACGCATCTGAGTCTCCTGCTCCCATGTGCTCTCATGGAGGTTCCCATACTGCCAGCGAACGCGCACCAGAGGAATCGACCATCCACGTAGGGCCCACTCCTGTCAATCCTCAATCTCCACTGGAACCTCTGTGAAATTCTCCCTGTCATCGATGTCTAGATCACCATGGTCGATGATGTGGGACAGGTCATGCACATATCTCCTCAGCTGAGATACATGGAAGACATCGTGCACCCGGTGCAACTAAGGTGGAAGATCCAGGCGGTAAGCCACCTCACCTACTCTAATGAGGACCTAGAAAGGTTTGATGAATTGCGGAGATAACTTTCCACCTCGGTCAAATATCCGTAGACCTCGTCGAGGTGAGACCCGTAGAAAGACGTGGTCACCATCCTTGAACTCTAGTGGTCTCTGTCTCCTATCAGCATAGGACTTCTGCCTGCTTTGTGCAGTCTTCATCTGCTCCTGGATGATTTGCACCTTCCCCGTCGTAGCCTGAACCATCTCTAGTCCTACAAGTGCTGACTCCCCTGGGTCAGTCTAGCACAGAGGTGATCTGCAAGGTCGGTCGTACAGTGCCTCGTAAGGTGCCATCCTGATGGTGGAGTGGTATTTGTTGTTATATGAAAACTCTACCAAGGGTAAGTGATCCTCCTAGATGCGACCAAAGTCGAGGATGCATGCACGGAGCATGTCCTCGAGTGTATGAGTAGTTCTCTCAGTCTGTCCATCTGTCTGAGTATGGAAGGCGGTGCTCAAGAAAAGCTGCATCTCAAAAGCCTCCTACAACCCCTTCCATAGCCGGGAAGTAAAACGATCATCTCAATCGGAACTGATCATTGGTGGCACACCATGAAGCCATACGATCTCTTGAACGTAGAGGCATCCCAATCTCACTACTGAAACCTGCTCTCTGATCAGTAGGAAGTGGGCCGACTTGGTGAGTAGGTCTAAGATCACCCAGATAGAGTCGTGTCCCCTGGATGTACGTGGAATACCCATCACGAAATCCATGGATATCCCGTCCCACTTCCAATTTGGAACCTCTAAGGGCTGAACCAAGCCTATTGGAACCTAGTTCTCCACCTTCACTTGCTGACAAGTGAGACATCCTGAGACAAACTCTCCTACTGCCTTCTTCATACCTGGACACCAGTGCTATCATCAGAGGTCCTAATACATCTTCACCACTCCTGGATGTACCGCTAGAGGGGAAGTGTGAAACTCCCACAACACTTCTTCCTGAAGTGAAACCGGTACCATGGTACGTCCTCTAAAGAGAATGACGTTCCCCACACCTTCAGAAATCCATCAGGTGCCTGCCCTGTGGATATCTGAGCACATCACGTCTCACAGTCATCATCCCCACGATGTGCCTCCCTGACTCACTGAAGAAGTAGGGGAGTGACTGTGAGAGACTGTAGAAAGGCTGATCTATCTCTATCCACAAAGGATATCTGCAATGCGGCCAGCTACTCCGTCACCTATTCTAGTAGCTGAATGCCTGATCTCCTACTGAGATCATCTGCTACAACGTTCCCCTTCCCAGGTTTATAGAATATCTAAAATTCATAGTCCTGGAGGAACTCAATCCATAGTCATTGTCTCAGGTTCAAGTCCTTCTGCAAGAACATATACCTGAGACTCTGGTGTTCAGAGTAGACTGTAAAATGCTCTCCCATAAGATAGTGCCACCACATCTTCAAGGTGAAGACCACTGCTTCTAATTCCAGGTCATGGGTAGCATAGTTCTTCTCATGTTGTCTCAACTGCTGAGAACCATACGTGATCACTACTCTATCCTGCATCAGGAAACACCCGAGTCTAGTCCCTGATGCATTGCAATAAACTACGTACCCAACGCTATAATGAACCATAATTTACATACATTGTTAGTATGTCAAAATTGAAGAACACTTATTGCAACATATAACAAAACCATGAAAGGAACGTATAGGTATAGTGTCTTTAGAAACTGGGAAACATAAACAACTGGTTCATAAATCGTCTACACTGTCTCCCATTTACTTCATCATATATATAGTCCCTTTTATCATATCTTACTTAATAACCTTCTTCCTGGCCTGGGGAAAGAAAACATACAAAAGGGTGAGCTCAAATGCTCAGTAAGGGTAAACAAAAGAAATATCAACCACATCATATTCATAAGAACATAACATTTTTTAAATCTTACCCTGTAAAAGAGATCAAAATTTCATAACCTGGGATAAATCATGGTAGTGAAATGTAATCACAATAATCATAACTTAAAACATGAAGCTTTTCAGAATACACACATAATCATAGAGAATAATTTCTTATTAGTCAAGACTCATTTCCAAGACTATCTTAGTGGACAAAGCCCATTTCTGAACCGAGTTCATTCCTCATTTCAGTCCTGTTTCACTGAACCAGTTTAACCTGCCATTCCATCCATGTCTATCTAATGAGATATAAAATATTTAACCAATGCATTGGAGGGAGATATAGGTCCCACCCATCTCATAATGATACCATTCTAATGTGTTCCACAAAATCATAAACCATACATCATAGCATAACCCATGTAATAAAAATGGGATTCTTAAACATCGTGACATCATAAAACAATTCATATAAGATAAAGGAATTCATAAAAATAATTCCATCACAACATAATCAAATCAATGTAATAATAGGGATAGAAACATAACCCTTTATTATCTTAGATGGAAAATAATTTTTATAAAACACTTGAACTCCATTCTTGAGGAATATATCCATTCTACTTCAAAAACACTTTTCCTTTCTTAAAATGTCATACAATTCTAAACTAAAAGAATTTGATTAAAAATAAACTTGAAAACTTGTAAAGGAATCTTCTTGGAAATAATTTTTTTAAAATCCATTCATGCCGTATAAGTTAAAAAAACACTCTTCTCATACTTTTGTCAGAAAAGTCAAAAATACCTCATACGAAAAACGACAAAAGATTCATTTCATATCTTTTACAAAAAACTCACCGAATGGTAAAATTGGATTTATAAAATTGTAGGTGGATGGAAATAATATTACATATTGGGGAAACATTTACGTGGATGATAAAATACACCCCAGTAAATTCCAAAGTATAAACAATCTCGGATAAAAATGAGATTGTGATATTTCCCTTACCTTAGATCCGATTTGCTTCGTAAGTGTCCAAACCTCCTGTATAATGATTTAAATAATGTCATTGACTTATTAAAGAATCATACTCATTGTTATGATATCATATATGGTCATATTCTTAGCTTATTATTAGTAATATTTCATTGCTACTTGTTATTCGGGTGTTTATTACTTTTTGTTCTTATGCGTGTTTTGCCGAATAAATTCTTATTCTTATTTTTAGGTTATAGATACCTAATTTACAGAATGGTATTGGTGTAATATATATAATATTTATTCACTCAATTCATTTATGTAATCATTATTCAATGAAAATCATGTATAACGAGTCGCATCACATCGTGGAGACGGTATTCCGTACGTATGCACGAGCGATGATAGCGTTCCCATGATCATGGAATTTTATTGGAGTGTATGTATACTATTTCAGAATCAATATAACTTTAAAATAATCATATATATTTATTATTTACACCATTTTACCCATCCAAGTAAGGTGGTGGTGGAAAATAGTTTACACCACAGTGTGGAGACGATATTACGTACGTACGCACGCGCGGTGATTTCACTTTCCGTTGGATGGATAGATGGTGAAATAGGGTTGTTTCATACTTATAATAACATATAATTATATGAGTGATACTGATGTTATTACTTCATAATGAAACAACTAAATAAGAAGAAGTGGAAGAAGAAATAAAGTTGAAAGAATCAGTAACGGACATTACCTCTTCTTTGAAGCGCCTCTTTGAGACCTCCTTTTAGGGCACTAAAATTGGTCTTTGAAGAAGAACAAGACCTCTAGGATGTTTCTAGGGAAGTGGAGAGGAGAAATTGGCAGGGGTTGGCTGATCTTGAAGGCTCAATGGGGTGTGAGGAAGAGAGGGAGGGGGTTCCCTTTTATAAGGGAGAAGAGGGGCACCTTTGGAAAAAAAAAATATTATTTTATTATAAAGCCATATTCGGTTTTAAATTGCTCCAAATTGATTTATTTAGAAGCTAAGGTGGATATGGGTCGAAATCGTCTCATAAAATAGAATTTGTACAAATTTAGTTTACTATTTTAACCTTGTCATTTAGATTTAACTTTAAGTTAGATAATTTTACTTTTACCATGTACTTCTGTGTTCTTACAATATAAGGTTAATAAACTTACTATAACAAGACAAACGAATCCCAAGTTGTTTATTATTAATATCAATAACCTTATCTAAGTCCTTTGACCGAACCTTAGATTTTGTGGAATAAAATAACAATTAATAATATAATATTTGTTTTAAAAACTATTTTATGTCAATTTTGACACTATTTAGTAATTGATTTATGTGAAAATAATAACAGAATGATTAGTTCGAAAACAGTTAATTAAATCAATACTAACATGTCATAGTAACATATAAAATTATTGGAATTCATAAAAAGTCTCAAATTACATTTATTTGGGTATTTATAACATTAATTATTTCAATATTTTATTAATAAGATAATTACTGCAACATCTTTGTGTCATAAATAAATTAAATTATTTAATGCCTAAAAATTACAAATAAAATACCATTATGTATGAAATATTTTTATCTGTCTAATGAATATTTATAGTCGAATTTATCTTATGTATAACCCTATATTAAAAATTATTTACTTATTAAACTTTGATTTTAACTATTTTAACCCTTCTTTAAATAAAATAATAATAAATGTCCTAATCTAATCCAAGTGGGCCTAAATGATCATATTTTATTCCTAAGGATGTTTTTGGTCGAATTAATCTTATCCAATAGAATTAGGACATGTGTTAGGGTAATAATAATATCATTTTTACCCTTAATTACCCTATTTACTTTTAACCGTGGTAAATAAAAGTAAAAAGTTACTATTCACCAAAAATTATTTTCATCTCATTGAACCACATTTTACTTACTGAAATCAACCGTGTCTCTCGGATTTTTGAAATTCCACTCACAGAAGCGGTAAAATTAAGTTTTATGTAAATTTGCAAATTCTCCTAGGAGGTGGGTAAAAGACGGTGAAAAGTTCAATAAAATTTTTATATATCTAAAATTATTATAAAATGACTCAAATGAATTAAATTTAACTTATATAGGTGTTATGTATCAATTTTGACCTAAGATAAATTTAAATAAAATAAATAATTAATTAAATAAAAAATCGGTTTTAAAATAGCAACCTAGTGTTTTCACTATTCATCAAAATTTGAAAGTTTTCAGAAAAATACCAAAATTTCACCCTAGGATAATTTCGATATTACAAATCAAAAAATGAAGTACATTTTGAAAAATAAAATTTACAAAATTTCAAAAAGTGGTTATTACTATTCATAACGGCTAGTTTTAATAATATTTTAATAGCATATCATTGTTTAGTGAAACTCGGTATTGCGTACGACGCAAGCTATCGAGGAAGGTCACGATTGCGTGTAAACCACTCCAAGAAAGTGTTGTGTGTAGTGAAAGATTTGTTTGATGATTTATATAACATAAAAACAAAATATTTCTCATAAAAGTCTCGGGTGTTACATTCTACCCCCCTTAAAATGAATTTCTTCCTCGAAATTCGTCACTTTCTAACAAAAAGATGAGGATACCTCTCCCTCATCATATTCTCAATCTCCAATGTTGCTTCTTCTAATTGGTGGTTCCTCCATAAAACTTTCACCAAGCGAGTGGTCTTGTTCCATAGGACTTTTTCACTACGATCGAGAATCTCTATCGGTTTTTCTTCATAAGAAAGATCTTGTTCCAGCGGTACAACTTCTGAGCTGAGTACATGTGAAGGATCAGGTATGTACTTTCTCAAGAGAGATACATGGAACACATCGTGAACTTGAGAGAGATTCAGTGGAAGCACCAATCGGTAAGCTACCTTCCCAACATGATCCAGTATTTCGAAAGGACCGCTATACCTAGGGCTCAACTTTCCCTTCTTTCCAAATCTCATTACTCTCTTCCAAGGAGATATTCGTAAGAACACTTTATCACCCACTTCAAACTCTAAGTCTTTTCTTCGGTTGTCGGCATAACTTTTTTGTTGACTCTGAGCTGCTCTTATGTGTTGTTGAATAGATCGGACCTTTTCTGCCATCTCATCAACAAGATCAGGTCCTAATAGCTTTATTTCCCCAACTTCATCCCAGCAAGTTGGAGTCCTGCATTTCTTTCCATAGAGAGCTTCATAAGGAGCCATCTGAATACTGGAGTGAAAGATATTATTATAAGATAATTCAACCAAAGGTATGTGTTGATCCCAACCACCTTTGAAATCCATAGAGAAGGCTCTTAACATATCTTCTAGAGTTTGAATTGTCCTCTCAGACTGACCGTCTGTCTGAGGATGATAAGCAGTGCTAAAACTCAACTCTGTATCCAGATTATGCTGAAGACTTCGCCAGAAATTTGAGGTAAACCTCAGATCCCTATCAGATATAATATAAAGTGGTACTCCATGCAATCTTACCCCTTCCTTTACATATATCCTGGCAAGATGATCAAGAGAGAAATCCTCTCTAATAGCAATGAAGTGTGCAGACTTTGTAAGACGATCAACTATGACCCAGATAACATTATTGCCTTTGGATGTTTAAGAAGTCCAGTGACAAAGTCCATAGTGATGTTTTCCCATTTCCATTTGGGTATGGGTAATGGTTGTAACATTCCCTTAGACTTATGTCTCTCAGCTTTAACTTGCTCACAAACCAAGCATCGAGAGACATATTCAGCAACATCTCTTTTCATGCCATCCCACCAAAAGAACTCTTTCAGGTCCCTATACATCTTTGTGCTTCCAGGATGAATAGAGAATGAAGAACTATGAGCCTCATCCAGCAGCTCCGTCTTTAATTCGGGGATGGTTGGAACACAAACCTGATTTCTGAACTTTATTATCCCATCACAATCAAGGTTGAATTCAGGAACATTTTTCACCTTCTTTTGTAACTCTACATCTTCTTTCTGTGTCTCTTTAATCTTAACATGTATAGATGGTTGAACATTCATTTGAGAAAGATACAATTTTTCCCCTTTCATTTTAATTCCAAGATCAATCCTTTATAAATCCATAAACATTGGATCTTTTGTGATCCTCATCATGGATAAACTGGCATGGTCTTGTCGACTTAATGCATATGCCACCTTTTTTTCTTTCCCAGGGTGGTAATGAATTGAGAAGTCGTAATCCTTAATCAGCTCCAACCATCTTCTTTGGCGCATATTCAGCTCCTTTTGTGTGAAAATATACTTTAAACTTTTATGATCAGTATAAATGTCACACATTTATCTATAAAGATAATGCCTCCAAATCTTTAATGCAAAGATTACCACAGCTAACTCCAAATCATGAGTTGGGTAATTTTGCTCATGGATTTTCAACTGTCATGAGGCATAAGCTACCACCATATCATTTTTCATAAGAACACACCCCAATCCCTTCTTGGATGCATCACTGTAGATCACAAACCTTTCTCCACTACAAGGCAGTGTGAGCACAGGTGCACTGGATAACCTTCTTTTCAACTCCTTGAAATTCTCTTCACATTCCTCCGTCCAAACAAACTTAACTCCTTTCTGAGTCAACCTGGTGAGTGGATTAGATAATCGTGAAAAATCTTTCACAAAACGTCGATAATATCCAGCCAAACCAAGAAAACTTTGGATCTTAGTTACTGTTGTTGGTCTCGACCATCTTTCGATAACCTCTGTTTTTGCTGGATCCACAGATATCCCCTCTTTTGAGATTTTGTGACCCAAAAATGAAACTTTTTGAAGCCAAAATTTACACTTGGTAAATTTGGCATAAAGCTTCTCCTTTCTCAGGGTCTTCAATATAATTCTCAAGTGATCTTCTTGTTCTTCCTCTCTCTTTGAATATACAAGAATATCGTCTATAAAGACCACCAAAAACTGATCAAGATAGTCTCTAAAGACTCTATTCACCAAATCCATGAAGATAGAAGGGGAATTAGTATGACCAAATGGAATCACTATAAATGCATAGTGTCCATACCTTGTACGAAAAGCCATCTTGGGTATATCCTCCCTTTTGACCCTTAATTGATGATACCCTGAACGAAGATCAATCTTGGAAAAGTATTGAGCTCTGTGTAGTTGGTCAAATAAGTCATCAATGCGCAGGAGAGGATATTTGTTCTTGATAGTGATCTTGTTAAGTTCTCGATAATCAATGCAGAGTCTCATAGATCCATCTTTCTTCTTAACAAACAGAACAAGTGCTCCCCAAGGTGACGCACTAGGGAGTATGAACCCCTTATCAAGATTCTCTTGGAGTTGCTTCTTCAATTCCTGCAACTCAATTGGGGCCATTCTATAAGGTGTCTTTGAAATAGGTAAAGCACCCGGTACGAGTTCTATTGAAAACTCAACTTCACAATTTGGTGGAAGACCCGAAAATTTTTCTGTAAAGACATCATCAAACTCCCGTACAATGGGAATATTCTTAATCGTGAGTTTCTCACCAACCATTTGAGATAAATAACCTTCATTTAGTGGAATCAAGACCCATAAGATGGAAGAAATTTCCACTGGAAGGTTGTGTTCATCCTTGCATCGATAGACGATCAAAGATTGATCTGGAATATTAAATGTGACTTCCCTTCTTTGGAAATTGATATGAGATCCATATAGAGGAATCCAATCCATGCCAAGAATCACATCAAATTCCACTATAGGGAGGATCACAAGATTTGCAGGAAGCACTTTCCCACAAACTTCAATCAGAGAAGAATTATAAACTTTTGATGCGACTGTTGTTCCATTAGGGGTTGTCACAGCTAACTCAACATCTAATTGTTGAGGTAATACGACAATACCCTTAGAAAATTCTTCAGAAATAAAAGAGTGGGTGGATCCAGAATCAAATAAAACATTTGATACTTTAGAGTGGATGGTAAGTGTACCTTTTACCACATCGTTATCATACTCCACATCGCTGATAGAAATTGTATGTGACTTTCCTTTGTCTTTATCCTTAAGAGTTTGTTGACGTCGACCATCATCATCAACCCTTGGATTTGGGCATTGATTGGAAGAATGCCCAATTTCCTTGCACTTGTAACATTGAAGTGTAGTAGGTTCATTTTGTGTATCCATTCCTTTGTTTGCATCATTAGACATCTTCCTCCCATCATTGTGGCATTCAAATGCCCGATGACCTTCCTTTCCACATTTGAAACATTTACTTGTCCCTTTAAGACAACTCCCCCCATGTTTCTTTCCACACTTTGAGCATAAGGGAAAAATCATCTTCTTTTCAGTGTGATCTTTAGATTTTCCTTTGAATTCCATTTTCCTCTTCTTATCAAACCCATATGACTGATGGGTTACTCCAATCTCCATCTCAACTTTTAGAGCACATCGAACAATTTCCTCATAGCTATTGAAGTCCCTTATGGATAACGCCCTTCTAAGTCTTGGTTTTAAGCCACTAAAGAATCGATCGATCTTACTCTCAGGTTGGATAATAATTCCAGAAGCGTACCATGCAAGTCTTGTAAAATTTTCTTCATAGGTACCAACATATTCATCATCCTTTTGCTTTAGTTCAAGAAACTCCTTCTCCATCTTTTTTCAGAGAATACAAGAGAAGTACTTATTGAAAAATAAGTTCTTGAACTCATCTCATTCCATGGACTCAATTTCATCTCTTGGACTCATATTCTTGATAAAATTCCACCATTGATCAGCATCACCTTCCAAATGATACACTGCTAAGATGACTTTATCATGTTCAGAACATTGAAGAGGTGAAAATATCTTTTCAGTAGTACTGATCCATTGTTCAATAACTAATAGATCAGTAGACCCGCTAAATGTAGGTGGATGCTGCCTCATGAAGGATTCAACAGAATTTTTCTCCTTCCTTTGCTCATTTGGAAGTCCTGCATGATTCATAGCTTGAGAAAGTTGTGTGAGCATGGATACAAGATTTTTTATTCCAGCTCCCATAAAGTTTGGTTGCTCAGGGGGACAATCATTGCATTGCCCGTCGCATTCCGCATTAACACGGTTCCTTCGGGTTCCATCCATTGAATAAAACCAAGAAGAATAGTGTGAAAAACACTAATTATAATTGGAAAACCACATAATCAAGAATAAAATTTCACACTTAATGTCTTATCATAGGTTGTTCATGGCCATTTTTAAAACACTAAGATTGTGTTCTATGCTTAGACTTATCCTTAGGTTTCTTACTAAGGATTTTACATCCTAGTTTCCAAAGGTTGACTATACCTTTCATATGATACCAACTATAACGACCCATACTTTACATACATTGTTAGTACTTCAAAATTTAAGTACACTTATTACAACATATAATAAAACCATGAAAGGACCGTATAGGTATAGTGTCTTTAGAAACTGGGAAACATAAACAATTGGTTCATAAATCGTCTACACTGTCTCCCATTTATTTCATCATATCTATAGTCCCTTTTGGAATATCTTACTTAATAACTTTCTTCCTGACCTGGGGAAAGAAAACATACAAAAGGATGAGCTCAAATGCTCAGTAAGGGTAAACAAAAGAAATATCAACCACATCATATTCATAAGAATATAACATTTTGGAAATCTTACCCTGCAAAAGAGATCAAAATTTCATAACATGGGATAAATCATGGTAGTGAAATGTAATCACAATAATCATAACTTAAAACATGAAGCTTTGTGGAATACACACATAATCATATAGAATCATTTCTTATTAGTCAAGACCCATTTCCAAGACTATGTTAGTGGACAAAGTCCATTTCTGAACCGAGTTCATTCCTCGTTTCAGTCCTGTTTCACTGAATCGGTTTAACCTGTCGTTCCAGCCATGTCTATCTCATGAGATATAAAATCTTTACCCAATGCATTGGAGGGAGATATAGGTCCCACCCATCTCATAATGATACCATTCTTATGTGTTCCACAAAATCATAAACCATACATCATAGCATAACCCATGTAATAAAAATGGGATTCTTAAACATCGTGACATCATAAAACAATTCATATAAGATAAAGGAATTCATAAAAATAATTCCATCACAACATAATAAAATCAATGTAATAATAGGGATAGAAACAGAACCCTTTATTATCTTAGATGGAAAATAATTTTGATAAAACACTTGAACTCCATTCTTGAGGAAAATATCCTTTCTACTTCAAAAACACATTTCCTTTCTTAACATGTCATACAATTCTAAACTAAAATAAGTTGATTAAAAATAAACTTGAAAACTTGTAAAAAAAGCTTCTTGGAAATAATGTTTTAAAAATCCATTCATGCCATAAAAGTTAAAAAAAACATTCTTCCCGTACTTTTGTCGGAAAAGTCAAAAGGTACCTCGTACGAAAAAAGACAAAAGATTCCTTTCATATCTTTTACTAAAAACTCACCAAAGGGTAAAATTAGATTTAAAAAATTGTAGGTGGATGGAAATAATATTACATATTGATGAAACATGTATGTCGGTGATAAAATACACCCCAGTAAATTTCAAAGTATAAAAAATCTCGGATAAAAATGAGATTGTGATATTTCCCTTACCTTAGGTCCGATTTGCTTCGTAAGTGTCCAAAAATCTTGTATAATGATTTAAATAATGTCATTGACTAATTCCAGAATCATACTCATTGTTATGATATCATATATGGTCATATTCTTAGCTTATTATTAGTAATATTTCATTGCTACTTGTTATTCGGGTGTTTATTACTTTTTTTTCTTATGCGTGTTTTGTCGAATAAATTATTATTCTTCTTTTTAGGTTATAGATAACTCATTTCCAGAATGGTATTGGCATAATATATATCATATTTATTCACTCAATTCATTTATGTAATCATTAAGCAATTAAAATAATGTAGAACGAGTCGCATCACATCGTGGAGACGATATTCCGTACGTACGCACGAGCGATGATATCGTTCCCATGATCGTGGAATTGTATTGAAGTGTATGTATACTATTTAAGAATAAATATCAATTTACAATAATCATATATATTCATTCTTTACACCATTATACCCATCCAAGTAAGGTGGTGGTGGAAAATAGATTACACCACGGCGTGGAGACGGTATTCCGTACGTACGCACGCGCGGTGATTTCGTTTTCCATAGGATGGATAGATGGTAAGATAGGGTTGTTTCATACTTATAATAAGATATTATTATATTATTGATACTGATGTTATTACTTCATAATGAAACAACTAAAGAAGAATAAGTGGAAGAAGAAATAAAGTTGAAAGAATCGGTAACGAATATTACCTCTTCTTTGAAGCGCCTCTTTGAGACCTCCTTTTAGGGCACTAAAATTGGTCTTTGAAGAAGACCAGGAACTCTAGGATGTTTCTAGGGAAGTGGAGAGGAGAAATTATCAGGGTTTGGCCGAGCTTTAAGGCTCAATGTGGTGTGAGGAAGAGAGGGAGGAGGTGCTCTTTTATAAGGGAGGAGAGGGGCACCTTTGGAAAAACTAAAAATATTATTTTATTATAAGGCCATATTCGGTTTTAAATAGCTCCAAATTGATTTATTTCGAATCTAAGGTGGGGATGGGTCGAAATATTCTCATCCAATAGAATTTGGAAAAGTTTAGTTTACTATTTTAACCTTATCATTTAGATTTAACTTTAAGTTAAGTAATTTTACTTTTATCGTGTATTTTTGTGTTCTTACATTATAAGGTTAATAAACGTACTATAACAAGCCAAACTAACCTCATGTTGTTTATTATTAATATATATAACCTTATATAAGTAATTTGGCCGAAACATAGATTTTTAGGAATAAAATAACAATTAATAATATAATATATTTTTTAAAAACTTCTTTATGTCAATTTTGACATGATTTAGTAATTGATTTTTGTGAAAATTATAACAGAATGTTTAGTTCGAAAAAAGTTAATTAAATCAATAATAACATGTCATATTAACTTATAAAATTATTGGAATTCATAAAAAGTCTCAAATTACATTTATTTGGGTATTTATAACATCAATTATGTCAATATTTCATTAATAAGATAATTACTGTTTCATCTTTGTGTCATAAATAAATTAAATTATTTAATGTTTAAAAACTACAAATAAAATACCATTACGTAGTAAATAATTTTATCTTTATAATGAATTTTTATATTAGAATTTATATTATGTATAACCCTGTATTAAATATTATTTACTTATTAAAATTTGATTTTAACTATTTTAACCGTTCTTTAAATAAATTAATAATAAATGTCCTAATCTAATCCAAGTGGTCCTAAATGGTCATATTTTATTCCTAAGGTTATTTATGGTCGAATTACACTTATCCAATAGAATTAGGACATGTGTTAGGGTAATAATAATATCATTTTTACCCTTAATTACCCTATTTACTTTTAACCGTGGTAAATAAAAGTAAAAAGTTACTATTCACCAAAAATTATTTTCATCTCATTGAACCAAATTTTACTTAATGAAATCAACCGTGTCTCTTGGATTTTTGAAATTCCACTCACAGAAGCGGTAGAATTAAGTTTTATGTAAATTTGAAAATTCTCCTAGGAGGTGGGTAAAAGACGGTGAAAAGTTCAATAAACTTTTTAAATATCTAAATTTTTTATAAAATGACTCAAATGAATTAAATTGAACTTATATAGGTATCATGTATAAATTTTGACCTAAGATAAATTTAAATAAAATAAATAATTAATTAAATAAAAATTCGGTTTTTAAATAGTAACCTAGTGTTTTCACTATTCATCAAAAATTGAAAGTTTTCAGAAAAATACCAAAATTTCACCCTAGGCTAATTTCGATATTCCGAATCCAAAAATGAAGTCCATTTTGAAAAATAAAATTTACAAAATTTCAAAAAGTGGTTATTACTATTCATAACGGCTAGTTTTAATAATATTTTAATAGCATATCGTTGTTTAGTGAAACTCGGTATTGTGTACGACACAAGCTATCGAGGAAGGTCGTGATTGCGTGTAAAGAAATCCAAGCAAGTGTTGTGTGTAGTAAAAGATTCCTTTGATGATTTATATAACATAAAAACAAAATATTTCTCATAAAAGTCTCGGGTGTTACAAACACCCTCCTCTGGTAGCCTCAAGATGGGCACACTAGTCAACCTCTATATCAGCTCTTGAAAGCTCTACTAGTATCTCTCTGACCACACAAAGGGTTTCCCCTTCTTCGTCAATGCTGAAAGCGATGCTACAACTCTGGAGAAGTCTGTCACAAATCTCCGATAGTACCCAGCCAGTCCCAGAAAACTTCGTACCTCCATCACACTTCTAGGTGGCTTCCAAGCAAGTACTGCCTCGATCTTCATTGGATCCACTACATCTCCAGCCTCCGAGATGGTGTGTCCCAATAAGTGAACCTCTCGAATATAAAACTGGAACTTTGTGAGATTACCATAAAGCTGGTGATCTTAGAGTGTGTCCAGTACTACCTGCAAATGGTAGGCGTGCTCCTCCTCAGTAGTCGAGTAGATCAATGAAAAAGCGATCGATGTAAGGCTAGAAGATCCTATTCATGAGACTAATTAACACTGTTGGAGAGTTGGTTACGCCGAAGGGAATAACCAAGAACTCGTAGTGGCCATACCGACATCTGAAGGCCGTCTTCTACCCATCCTCGTCTCGAACTCTGAGCTGGTGATGCTTGACCTTAGGTCTATCTTCGAGAACCATCGTGCTCCCTTAAGCTGATCAAAGAGGTTGTCAATCCTCAGGAGTGGGTACTTATTCTTCACGGTCACCTGGTTCAGGCGACGATAGTCAACACACAGTCACAAGTTTCTATCTTCCTTCTTGGCGAACAAAATTGGAGATGCCCAAGGTGAAACACTGGGTCGGATAAATCCCTTCCCCTGCAAGTCCTCCAGTTGTACCCGCTACTCACGAAGCTCAGTGGGTTCCATTCGATATGCTAGAGTAGATATCGATGTCGTCTCAGGGTATAGGTCAATGTAGAAGTCCACCTCTCTACGAGGAGGTAGTCTTGGAATATCGTCAGGGAAAAGATATGTGTACTGATCCACCACAATAGGAAAACTCGGACTCCGCACATCAACTGCTCTGAGGATGAGACTATCCAACTGATGTGTGATCGGCTACCCCCTCCTATGTGTAAGTCCATCCTGCACCACAAAGGCTCCCTTATCACGGGTGAAGGTGAACCTGGTTCCATCCGTGCGGACACACCACACTTTGCACCTAATACAGTCAATCTGGGAATGAACTGTGGATAACCAGTCTATACCCAAGATGATGTCGTAAGGCCTCGACGCCACTATAAGAAGATCCCAGCCGAAGCTCTCGCCTCCTAGAGTAAGCTCACACTACCGAAACCAGTGTATAATCGTCGAGCCTACTCCCATAGGAGTCTCTAGTTGTAAGGATCGAGCAAACAGATCCATCAGAATCTATCAACTCCGAATGAGGGAAGTGGAAATAAAAGAATGACTCACACATGTGTCTATAAGTACTGCAGCAAGGGTGGAGTAGAAATAGATAGTACATCGAATCATCTCAGGTTCACCGTGGTCATAGGCCTCGACTGTCTCGAACTGAGCCTGCCCCTATCTGTCAGCTCCCTGTGGTCGGGGTGGACCTCTTGGTGGTGGTGGTGGTAGAGGCTCGAAATGTCATCCACCACCCGCTGCTCGGCCAGCTCCTCTGCCACATCTGCCTGATCCTGGCATACCACCACGGTCGAACCTATGCCTCTTCCTAGGAGGTACCTATACTATTTTCTGCTCATCTACATGGCGGGTCAGGCAGTCACGAGCCATGTGTCCCTACCCGCCACATGCATAGCACTGCCATCTCCTCGTAAGGATGGCTCTGTCTCGTGTGCCCCACACAACCAAACTTGTATCTTGAGGTTTCCCACATGACGTCCTGGTCCTATTGGACCTCTGCGACATATTTCTACTATCGGCTGTAGAAGACTCCGCTACGTGTCGCCCTGTGGTGGGTCTCGCCGCTGGTGACAGCTCAACTAGAAAACTCTCCACAAGAAGGGCTCGCTCCAGCACCCCCGCCTGCATCGGGATGTTGAGGGAGATCATCGAAGCCCAGATCTCATGCATGATTCCCTGATCAAAGGTCTGGGCCCTAAAAATGGGTCTTTCACCATATCCGTGGAGTAGCGTGTGTGGTCGGTGAACCTTGCTGAGTACTGAGCTACTGTCATGTTGCCCTGCTGCAAATGAAGTAACTCCTGAATCTACACCACATGAAGGGTGGTTAGAACAAACTCTGACCAGAAGAGACTCTCAAAGTCTGCTCAGAGTAAAGATGCCTCATCATGCAGCTGGAGAATCAGGCTCCACCATCTTCCCACTGCTGCATGCAGGAGACTCGCGGTAAGGATCACCTTGAGGTTGGTTGGTGTCCCTACCAATCTGAAAACTCTCACGACATCCTCCAGCCAATCCTCAGCTGCCTGGGGGTCCATCTCTCCCCGGAACCTGGGCGGACTCTAGCGCTGGAACTCTTGGAACACACTCAGACGGCGTGCACTCTCTGCTGCTGGAGCTGGTGGTATCAGTGGCCCAGCGAGTAGTGGTACCGCTGGTACCTCCGTAGAGATGGGGCCCTGCACCGAGGCCTCGTCACTCGGTGGGCTACCATCTCATACAAAACTCGGAACCCTAACTGGCTGCCTTCGTGGGGTCATCCTGAAAATAAACATGTGTGCCACAGTTAAAACAATATACCCGGTGAGCTGACACAAATTATTCACGAAGAACACTTTTCAAAGGAAACACACACGCAATCAGTGTTTTCGTGCACTGAGTCGAAAATCAGAAGTCAGAGTCCTAGTGTATGGATACATCAGTCACCGCACCTACACTGGTTTTCCTTAACTGATAACCACACCCAAAACAATTAACACTATTTCTGTTAAAAGAATCAGAGTCCATGTTCTGCGGTAGAACCGATACCTTTGATACCAATTTGTCACGACCCGTCCTCGGGGCCCGTTCCGTGACTACCTCAGGCCCGCCTTCCATAGGCCAGGGGCTGGCGACTAGCACCAAAGGCGAATTCCTGATAAAAAAGGGAATCAATTACCTTTAAACCTATAACACACACCTTATGAACACAAGCAGTAGAAGCAACAAGTACTAATATAGAAAAAAGGTGTGCGGAAAGTAAATGGGCCAGTATACAAACCCAACTGAACAACAAGTACAAGAAAAAAGGAAAAAACAGCTCTTGGATCGTCCACCAGAGAATCCTACCTGAAGGGTAGGTACATAACTCGAACAAATATTCCCTGAAGTACGTCCCGTCTAGTCCAGCTTCAAGAATCCTCCCATCCATCACCCTCATCCTCGATCACTGATGTCCGTCGTCTGCACAAAACACAAGAAGGTGCGGGCGAAGCCCGTGCAGGGGTGAGTATAACAATACTCAGTAGGGGAACCCAAGAACCTCGAAGGTCTCCTAGAATCCACTAAGGATAAACCACAGAAGAAAGATACAATCACGATGTATCAATCAACCTTACTTAGGTATATGTCCATACATATACCTAAGTTACCAATCACAATTCAGCTTTAACTCTCGAGCCCAAGCACAACACATTCCACAAAGGAAGTAAAGTCAATCACCATGATGATAATGGTTGAAATACAAGACTCAGCTCACACAGGTATACAACACATGAAGAGGGGTAGAGATGATTAGCTGTAGTGTCTGAATCATCTCTTCTGATGAACCCATGTTGGATCCTGGAACAGTATTAGCATTGTCAAACCCATGTTGGATATTGGTACAAATGTCATCGTTGTCGAACCCACGGAGGATCCCGGTACAGAATTCATCGCTGTTGAACCCATGGATAATCCTGGTACTATATCGTCATTGTCAAACCCACAGAGGATCCCGTCATCTCTGTCGCAGTCATCTCTAGGGTTCCCGCACACACCACGCTCGATTTCAGGAGCGTCTGCTCCTTGAGCCAAGTGTCGATACATCAACTACCAAGAAGTCTTGAGTTTATGTATCTCGTAGTTCCGTCTCATCATATGGAACTCATTGCGATAGATGACGCGTCAATCAGACGCCCGGTCTGTGAGTTATTGGCATTTCCGTTCCAGGGGCTCGGTTGGTTTTTAGGCTCAAACCAACCCAACTGTACTCCAACTGCATCCAAACCTCAATTGGAGTATTCCAAAAAAATCTTCTCTCCCCAAGAATTCCATCGCTACATACAATTTGTTGATCGGACACCCGTAACCCAAGATGCGGGCTAAAAGGTGTAAATGGCCATAGCGGGTTCGGGTCTGGTCCGACCCAGTCGGACCGACCCCGACCGAACTTGTCCGAATCGGGGTCTGACCTAGTTCATGAATGTGGCCCGGCCGGTGGCGGCCCAACCCGTGGCGGTCCGACCGAGGGGTGGCCCGGCCGAGGGGCGGCCCGGCCGTGGGGCGGCCCGGCCGTGGGGCGGCCCGGCCGAGGGGGCGGCCCGACCGTGGTTTCCCCACCGTGGGGGCCCGACCTTGGTGGCCCGACCATGGGTCTTCCTCGACACGGCGCGACGGCGCTGCGCCTATTCCATCTGTTGTGACCTGCATGGTCACGGTTCTTCTCCGGTGCGGTGCGATGGCACCACGCCCTTCCGGCTTCGCCTCCATCGTCAACCGAACAATAACCAAGGGAGGGTTGTCAGGCCATGTTTGTTCGGCATGTGCCCTCCTCATTAGGTGATAACAAATGGCCATCATCGAACCAAAATAATCAACGAGGAATGAGGGTATAATTCATACATAAAAATAATCAAATCCCCCTACCTTGTAATTTGTGTTCGCTCGGCGGAGTCGCGGGAAGGCGGCATCGTTCTGTTGACATCGAGAGGAGATTATGTCGTCATTGGTGGCGTTCTTTGAGGGCGGCGTCTTCCCTTTATTTCCCCGGTTGGAAAGGGAGAAGATGGCTTCGTCGTTCCTTGGTGGAGACGGGTGTTCTTCGTTGAGAGGATATCGTTCTTCGTTGGAGAGGAAAGCCTCCACCAAGTCGCCAACCAAAAATAATAGAGGAGGAGTCTCTTATTTGTTGGCACCACAACACACAAGAGTTGTGTTTAATTAAATTAAACAACTCATTAAATTAAATGGGGTGGAAAGGATTCCAAAGTTTTCAAAAAATAATTAATTGAGGCATTAATTATCTTTTAGGTGTGTTGGCACCATTAAGGGGTAGTTCAAGAGTTTCCCCCATTAATGGGGAACTCAAGGGGTTAAAGGGGGTTTAAGGGGGTTTGAGATCATGTGGGCCCCACCACATAATATCCTCCCATGGGAGGTTATGCGTGGGTTGGCCCCACCTCCAACCTCCCCTTGGAGGATTAAACGAGCACTCAAATAAAAATATGCTAGGCATATTTTTATTTAATTTATTTAGAAACCCCAAAAATTAACTTCCAATCTAGAAAAAACGCAACTGCGGTGAATGTCTCCTTAAGCAAATATCGACGCTGTGAGTTCAACAGTGTCCTTGGATTTCAATTCCGAGCACCGGTTCAAAAGATATAAAATCTCGCACGTACGTTTACTGAACGTACCTGAATAAAACTTCAGAAATTGATTCCGGGCACACCGGGCCTCAGAATTAGGCTCCACCAGAAACTACGGACTCATAAAATTCCCATATACTTAAGAAAAAAACTTTCACGGAATTTCTGGGTCTTTACATGATGTATGTATGATGATTTTTTCATACATTTATATTTTAGTTTATTTCATGAAATTTTTATATATTTATATTTTTTTATTAAATATTTTAAATAATAATAATTTTAATATTTATTCATGGTTTTTATTAACCTTCGCAAAGTAATTTAATGAAAATTTTAATTAGCAGCGGTTAATAATAATCCCTGCTAAACATAACTGCCACTAATGTATTTAACAGTGGTTAGTTTCTTTTAATCCATTTTTTAAGGTATTTTTTTAAACCCATCACTAAATAGCTATGAAACCACTATTAAATTCTCCAAAAATGAAACATATATAAGTCACTGTAAAATTAGAGAAACCACCGCCAGATGACAAGCAACATTGCAATACATGATGGTTTTGAAAACTACCGATATACTATTATGCAGCAGTTTAAACCATTGGTAGTTCAATTAACCACTTCTAATTACCTCTTTTTTTCAATGGATTCATACATCATTTGTGATATGTTGGAATCAATCCCAACTAAATCTAACGCACAATGTTATAATTATGACTCTAAGTGTGTCCTTTTATTTAAAATTGAAATTTTATTAATGTATTCACTACCATGGAAACAACTTCATGCAGCACCCCCCTTTATTAGCGGTACAAAAAATACTAACAAAGGGGGTTCCTTTATTAGCATATAATAATATTGTTAAAAGTACCCCTTTATCAGTGCTTTTTTTAGCACTAATAAAGGCACCCCCTTTATCAACACTTTTTTACTAGTGCTTATAAAGAGTATATTTTAGAAAAAACTATATTTCATTAAAAATAATATATTAATATATTAATATATTGATATTGATATAAGTATAGTACATATTTTTTAAATATGTTTTAGATAAATCTAAATAGGAATTTACAGATAATATATAATATATTTAGTGAAAATTTATTATAATATAATTAAAAAATATTTTTAATTAATAATTTGTATATTATTTCGAGTAATAGTCATTGAATAACAATTTGAAGATAAAAAAAATCAAAAAATTAATAAAAGATCTAAAATAAGTTGAAAACATAACTCGAACATCCAACAACCATAACTTTTGATTCAATTCTATGTATGAGCTTTACCACATATCAAATTAAATCCTATGGTGAGCTCTATACAGGATAGGTCTAGACTAATATTTATAATCTTTGTCTTATTTTTTGACCCCCAAAATGCCTAGAAGGTCTCTGAAAATGAGTTTTTAGTTGGGGTACCCAGATTTTTTAACATTTGATGGATTTTTGGCCTCATTTAAGGGTATGTTTTGCCCTTTTTCAATGGGAACTGAATTTATTTCTAGGGATTACATTAATATTGATATTATGGTTTTAAAATATTATTTGTTTTCATAATGTACTATTATTTGTAATCAAATATATAACAATATATACATATTTTTTATATATTCACACATAAAAATTTAATTTTATAAATAAATAATTAAACATATTTACATATATAATTTATTTCTCAATATATAAACATTATATAAATAAAATATAATATCCATTTTATTTAAAATACAAATGTGTGTATATTAATATACATATATAATTAATGTATATATAATGTTTATATATATATATAAATAAATTTGTGTGTGTATTGACAAACATATATATATTTATCTACATATTCTAATATATGTATATAAATATTAATATGTAATATATAATAATAAATATAAATATGTATAATTATATTTATAGACGCACACATATATATAAATAGCAGTTGGGGTCTGCCTTAGTTGTAGAGGTGCCCCGCGATTCTGCATCAGACTCAGGTTCAAATCCAGGTGGGAGCAAATTTCTGCTGGCAGATGGTGATGCAGACATGATGCAGGTAGGTGGTGATGTAGGGAAATGATGATGTAGGCATGACGCTGCACTAGGTGTTCAGGCAAGATTGTAGGCCTTTGGGCCATGTAATGGGATTTATCATTGGGCCTTCTGGCCATGTACTAAATAAATAAGGCTTGATAAATGGGTTATGCATTGGGAGATATGGAATGCCTTTTCGACTAGTGTGTGTGTGGTGTGTGTGTGTGTTCAGTGTAGATCTCATTGTAAACTTCAATTTGATATGTGGTAGAGCTCAAACAGATACTCTAATCAAAAGTAACGGTCGTTGGAAGTCCATGTTACGTTTTCAATTTATTTTAGATCTTTTATTAATTTTTTGATTTTTTTTATTTTCAAATTGTTCTTAAATAACTATTACTCAATAATAATTAACAAATTATTAATTAAAAATATATCTTATAATTATTTTATAAGAAATTTTCATTGAATATCTTATATATTATGTATAAATGCCTATTTATCCTTATATAAAACATATTTAAAAAATATATATTATAATTATATCAATATAAATATATTTATATATTAATATATTATTTTTAATGAAATTTATTTATTTATGAAATATACCATTTATCAGTGCTAGTAAAAAAGCACTAATAAAGGGGTACTTTTAACAATGTTTTTTAGCATTAATAAAAGTGCCCCCTTTATCTAGGTCTTTTTATAGCGCCGATAAAGGGGGGTGATGTGTAAAGTTGTTTTTGTTGTAGTGAAAACATTAATAAAATGTAAATTTTAAATAAAAGGACACATTTAGAGTCATAATGGTCACACCATGCATTAGATTTAGGTGGGGCTGATTCCTACATGTCACAAATGACTTATGGATCCACTACAAAAAATAGGAGGTGATTAGTAGCATTTTTTTGAACTATAAGTGGTGTAAACTGCCGCATAATAGTATAGGAGTGGTTTTCAAAACCTCTATGTATTTCACGGTCGCTAGTCAATTTGTGAAGATTTCTCTAATTTAGCGGCAATTTTTATATGTGTTAGTTTTTAGAGAATTTAACGGGGGTTTTGTATTTATTTAGTGACAGTTTTTAAAAAAATACCCTGACAAAAAATGTATTAAATGAAACTAAGCACTACTAAATACATTAGTGATAGTTATGTTTAGCATCAATTATTATTAACCACTACTAATTAAAATTTTTATTAAATTACTTGGTGGTAGTTACTTAAAACCACTACTAAATATTACAATTATTATTTTTTAAAATATTTATGAAAAAATATAAATATAAAAAAATGACATGAAATAAACTAAAAGATAAATGTATAAAAAACTCATCATACAGACATCATACATCCAAAGTCATATATACAAACATCCATAGTCAAAATAACCTCAGTCAGCAAAACCTCAGTTAACATACCAATCAACTCATACCTCAGTCATCAATATATACATATAAAATATGTCCAACAAAAACCCATGACCAATATACGTCCACCCCATGACCTCTATTGCATCTGTCTTCCCCCACACCATCTCATCAACTGTAACAAAAAAGAAAACAGAAATTGAAACTCAACATAATAAATTAGAATTATGATAGAAACATTGATAAAATTTAAACATACCATGGATACTAAGAACAATAATGACTACCTTCTAAAGAATGTTATGGATCAGAATGTTCCACCTCTTGTCTACTATTACCATTTGTCGCCTACAATTAAAACCAGAACGTTTAAGAAAATAAATGCAAAAGAGAAAAAACACTGAATATTTTCAGAATGTTTCACATAATTTTCTTTTATATTTTTAATAAAATAAAATAAATTTTAACATAAAATAAATAATATATCATGACAAACAATTTGAAAACATAAACTTTCCTATTTAAGGTATTATTCAACACTTAAAATTAAAAATGAGGGATAAGTAAATATTTTAATTAATTTTGAAATCAATGTGTGGTGTTCTTAAAATTTACCTAATAAAAAATTATAAAGTATTTGATATGAAATCATGTCCTATATTTAAAAAATAATTCAACAGTGGTTTTCCCATGATTACACATCAATCTGATGTTGTTTTTAATGGTTTTGACTCTTCCACACACCTTTTAGTGTTTTAAAACACTAAAAGCATGTTTATGGTCATCCCATGAAAATAGAAAATCGGAATTATGTTTCATCATTTCTATATTTCACAAATCAATATAGAGTCATTTTCATCTGATTTCAAGGAAATATAACATTTTTTTCCTAGTTTTTACCCCTCAACACACGTTTTTAAAGGATTTGGTGTATTTAAAAAGTATTTACTAAGTCATTCCTAACATACCGCATGTCATATTGACATGTTGTCTACATGTACATGTAAAAAATAACTCAATGGTAGTTTCCCCATGATTTAACATCAATATGAGGTCATTTTCTATGGTTTTGACTGTTACATGCATGTTTTAGTGTTTTCAAACACTAAAAACGTGTTTACAACCATTTTGGGAAATCTGTAACTCAAAATGACATTTTCTTGGATCCTATAATTCAAAAATAAATCTATGGTCATTTTACTCTAATTTCAAGTCAATCCAATATTGTTCACTTGGTTTTGAACCCCCAACACATGTTTTTAAAGGCTTTAGTACCTTTAAAAAGTGTTTACCGAGTCATTCCAACCACACCGTGTAACATCCCAGGTAGATAATGAATATGAAATGATCATATATATTAATATTTGTGAATAAAATGTTAATATTACTTTAAAGGAAATTCTATGTTCGATGGCGTACCCAATACACAATAATGAGTTTCTTTGAAATCTTACGTTGCACAGTAATAAAATAATAATATTATTTTAAATGGTAGTTAACGCCTAGCCGTTGTAACGGCGGGAATGAATAGAACTAACTAAAAAATGATTATATATGTTTTTTAAATATTTTAACAATTACCCAATAAATGATAGAGGCTTAAAATGCAAATGAATCCAATTTTAAGAATAAATATTCTAATATCCTTTAAAAGGTTGATTAACCACCTTTTGATGGTGAAGCCTTTTTAAAACTACTTTTTTCAATTTTATATGTTATATTTGACAAAATAAAATCCTTATTTAAAATTGGGACATCAAAGTGTACTTTGTGTAATTTTTTGTTATTTTTCCGATAAAGTTCATTTATTTATGAATAGTGAAAAATGCTGTATTTTAATTCAAAACATCCTTTTAATATAATTTATTTATATGGTCATATTATATTTTTAATTGGTTTTAAAGTGTAATTAGAATATATTTTTACAATTTAATTCAATGGTGGTCATTGGAATTAATTTCACTTTGAAATTGGACAAAAACTAGTGCCAATCTTTTGATAGATATTGTTTCTTAAAAACACGCTATTTGTTTTGACAGTGGGAATTAATTATAAAACTAATTAATGAAACTTATATGTTTTGAATTTGGTAAAATGGAAAAAAAAAATTGAATTTGTAATATCAAATTTACTTTGGATAAATTTTTGGTATTTTTCTGACAAATGTTCATTTTTAATGAATAGTGAAAAATACTACATTTTACTTCAAAACTGCTTTTTCATCTAATTTAATTACATATTTAGATTTTCATTTTAATTGGTTTTAAAGTGTAATTTAATTATTTTTTTATAACTTAATTCAATTTTTTTCATTGGAAGTAATTACACTTTTCAATTGGATGTAAAAACAAGTCAGTCTTTTGATAAATTTTACTTCTTAAAAAACCCGTCTTTGGTTTTGACAATGGGAATTATTTTTAAATTAATTACTGCAATTTATGTGTTCGGAATTTAGTAAAATGGATTCCATATTTGGAATCATAAGGTCCAAATTATTTAATTAATACTCTTTTGTTTTTGGACATTATGAATAGTAACGACGACATTTATGTTTAATTGTCATGATTAATTATTAATCGGGTAGTTAAGGGTAATAAAATAATATCATAATAATATAAAATGACCCCAAAATGTGTCAAAATCCTTTTGGTTGTGTAATTTCCAACCATGGGATTACTTATTCCAACTTAGGGACCCCAGAGAATCACTTTTGTGTGATAGTGACCTTTTATCATATTATTTTTAAAGAAAGGAAAATATAACCAAAGTATGTAACACCTAAGTAAAAAAAATTACTTTTGTTCAAGTAAATGATATCTTAGACTATAAATAGTCATCATAAATATAAAAATATTTCCTACATCATGGTATTTTTTTATAATTTTTAGTCATTAAATAAATTTATTTATTTATGACACCATGATGATGTAGTGATTACCTCATTAATGAATGATTTCAATAAAATGAAAAGATAAGGTAAAATATAAGACTTAAACTTGTCTGAAACATATTGTATGGGTTGATTTAGAACCCTTATCAACTTATCCTCAAAATATATTATTGTGGGACCTTTAAAATCCGAAAATCATTTTATAATAAAGTAACATTTCCAGACTTTCCAAAAGTGACCCTCCTCCCTCTTATAAAAGGCCCCCACCTCTACCCCCATACCCACAACTCTAAAGACCTTGGATCATCCAAAATCTTCTCATATTATCTCTACACATCCCTCTATCACTCCTATAAGCCTCACTTTGGGCATAAGTCTTTCCAAGGAAGCCTTTGGCTGAAATCAAAAAGAGTTACCTGATTTTGAGGTAATGTCTTCTCTCGAGTTTCTTCCTTTTATTTTCCTTTTTCACTCACCACTATTTTCTTATTATTTGATCCCATAATAACACCAGTATACTAAATATACTATTATGTTTTTATGATAAGGATTCTACCTACACTTACACACACCTCCGTCTAATGGTTAAAAAACATACTGTTTCTGTGGGTGGTGAATTATTGTCCCACGAAATGATGATTGTTCAATATTCTTTTAACACCTTTCATGGTGGCCATTATGATGTCACTGTATTTATATATGATATATATGGTATTTATTTTTTCTATATTCTTATGAATTTTATTTTTAAATCACATCGTTATGCTTTTCATGTTGTGGAACTGTGATAATTTCATATGAGGAAGTGTGGACTACCACCCCCTCAAGTGATGTGAATCATTCATGCCAAACATGGAATTTAAAAAGAATGTAATTAATTAAATTATGTTACCTATATAACATATATATTATACTGGAATTATAATATATATATATATTTCTCATTTAGTTTTAATTCCTTTAATATGACAAAGAAATGAAAGTAGCGTTCATGCGTATGTATGGCCTACCGTCTCCATGAATGGTGCATTTCATTTTTTATCTCCAAATGTTATGGAATAGTATAAAATGCATATATACTAGATATATCTGATATTTTAATCATTAATACCATTCTGGAGATGATGTACTTATAACTACATGGGCAATTCTTTTCAAACAAGTCCATTTTTGACTCATGTACCGAACATCGACAAATCGTATGATGTGAACTCACATAATTAACTAATTATTATAACATGATAATATGTGATATGAATTGAATAATAAACTTTAAAGGAAATATTTAAGTAATTATAAATTTACCTCAGTTTATTATTCAGGAATATAAAGAAACGAACAAGACAAGTCGGACTTGAGGTAAGGGGATTTCTTATCTCACTTTTAATTCTGTGAGATTTCCATTGTTCGCCACTTATTTATTGCATGTGGTGTATTGTGTACTGAAATTTGATATATATTATCATGATTCTATTTATATTCATGGTATTCTTTGATTCATTTGGTGTTTATTATCTTTTGGTCATACGACTCGATTTATTACAACGAGGTAAGGGGTTTTTATATCACTTTTCATTCTCGTGAGATTCATGCTACATTTGCCACTATTTCCTTTTGTGTGGTGTATTTACTGCCCATGATTGTATTCTTTGTGTAATATAATTTAATTTATGGGTATTTACATCTTCATTGTATGACCCTTCTTTCATGGGGTGTACATTTCGAAAGTTACCCAAATCGGTAAGGGAACCTTTCACCCTCCTCTTTTTAAAAGACTTCTTTTTGTTAGGTATTTTAATTTACATATTCTTATATTGGGATATGTTCTTATATATCCTTATTGTTGTAAATTTTATGTCCAAGTGTTGAGATACCCTTTTTATCTCTCATCAACTCGTTTTATGAATTTTAAAATGACGTCGTTAGGCTGTCGAATTTCTGTAAGGGAACTTCTTAACCCAATTTCAATTCTTTGGGTTAAACCTCTAAATATTGATTATGTCATGCTATGAATATGTGTGGATGAAATCTGATAGTTTTAAACTTAATATCCACTTATATTGAGTGTATTTATATTTTTCACACATAATTATGTAATTGATTTATCCTTAATCTAAGGATACCGTCTTTGTACGGGACTTCATCTCAATCTCCTTTCATTGAGGCATCTTTTGATTTCTACACAACTTTATTTTATATGGTGTATAAAACCATTTTGACTTTTAATTTCATTCAAAAGTAATCTTTTTACATGAAGCGTTTTACTAAATGACAAAAAGAATTTTTTTGTCTTACGTATGCGGCGACAACGACTTCTCCGCCGCCGTGACCATTATTTGAGTTTCATCTTCCTCTACAAGCCATAACTTATTTAAATGAAAAATAAATACCATATTTTACTTTTCTTTTATTTTGGCATTGAAAATGGTTTTGATAATGTTTTGATTATATCAATGTGTTATATTGATATCTTGTGATTGAAATGTGAAAATGTTATGTTTCCTTTATGCATGTTTTATGTGATACGATTATGTTATGGTTCTTGGGAATTGTTTATGAATTCGGGTGGTTCTATGATAAACTAATGGTGGGTGAGCCCAAGATATATCTCCAATGCATTGGGTAACACGAATGAGTTAAACGCTAAGGTTTCTCCGAAGATATTTATGGAATATACTGTGATGGGTATTCCAAACGTAACCATGTGGGTTACTCCCTACGTAAGAATGTTATGAATGTCTCACGTTACCCTTATGTCTTATTGTTTCTATGATTTATTCATAAATCTTATGATTTCATGAGGTATGTTAAAGTGCTTTTGTTTTATGAGTAAAGTATTATTTCATTGATTCTTCTGTATACATGGACTTATGTTTTCTTTCTGTATTTTTATATCCCTTACTGAGCTTTTTATGCTCATCCTATGTTTTTGAAAAAAATTTCACAGGTTGTAAGGAAGGGTAAGATAAAGGAAGTATTCAAGAAGATTTATATCAAGAAAATAACTCTTGTTTTATTTATGGATTTGGAAAAAATCAGTTATATTAGAAGTGTTTACTTTGTATTATTCAAGTAGATATGTAATAGTTATGTCTTAAATCTCTAAACTCTAAACCTAAAAAGATCCTCAATGTGAATTATTAATTTAATTAAATATTATGTAATGTTTTAAGGCTAGGGCCTTATAGTTGGTATCATAGGTCAGTTTAGATAACTTTATAGGTTAGGTTATTCTTTAAGCACAAGTGACATTACCATAATGGTTAGGATTTTAGAGAGAGTCATAGTTATTTTTATAAAGTGAATGAGTTTAAGATAACATGAATAAGTATATCTTAGTATTTACCCTCCTTATAAGATATTATATGATTATTTTACTGATATACTCACACTAAACTTTTTGGTTTTAGTAAATGGTTGGATCTAGCAGGCACCAAAGTATCAGTGGATGTGAATAAAACTGTGACAGTTTTCTAAATGAGAAACTGAATGATATGGGAGCTACAATGAGAACTCTTGTGGTTTTTATCAACCAACTATTTGGATTCATTGTAACGCCCCGACCCCAGCTACCCAGAGTCGGTGCATTACTTCGTATCATTGGCATGATCACAAAAGATCAAGTCTCGAAAGACCGATTAGTTTAGTAGCCTTGGAAACACTAGATACATTCGTAAACGTTACATTACATCAAAAATTGAAAAAATACAATAACAAAGTCTCCATAGTCCACACTCATATCCTCTTCTGACAATCCCTGTAGGTCATTCATAAAATACTTCTTCACATCCTGGAAAATATTAAAACATTGAAAGGGGTGAGCTCAGATGCTCAGTAAGGATAACAATATTGCGGAAGCTTTCATAAATAAACATTAACATTTAAGGCAATGTATAACTAAAACAAAAGCCTTTTTAAACTTAAACTTCAGCATAATATGGAAAAAATAAAATTAAATAATTCAATTTACTTACTCACATGGATATTCTACTAGTCGAATAATCACATGCTATATCAATAAGCACTTTCATAATGAGGGAATGTATAATTCCAGACATTATGAAACATTTTGTCAAGGCCTCGGCCAAGACGTCTAAAATGATTAAGGCCTCGGCCAAAACCATAAATCAAATTGGGAAAGGGCCTCGGCCAATTACACGTCTAGTTGTCTCATGAGACCTACCGATGCATCGAGGAGCTATAGCGGGCTCCACCCGTCACTTATTAAGTCCAATACATTCCTCATATGAATAGGTTTAAACATATCATAAACCATAACATAATCGTATCACATAAAACATGCATAAAGGAAACATAAAATTTCCACATTTCAATCACAAGATATCAATACAACACATTGATATAATAAAAATGCTTTCAAAACCATTTTCAATACCAAAATAATAGAAAGTTAAAACTTTGTATTTAATTTTCATTAAAAAAAGATGGCTTGTAGAGGAAGCCGAAACTCAAATAATGGTCACGGCGGCGGAGAAGTCGTTGTCGCCGCATAAGTACGGAAATAAAAACATTCCCTTTTGTTGTTTAGCAAAACGCTTCGTATAAAAATAATCCTTTTGAATAAACGTAAAAGTCAAAGGGGATTATACACCGTATAAAAGAAAGTTGTGTATAAAACCAAATATGCCTCAATGAAAGGGGATTGAGACGAAGTCCTTAAAAAGATCATTTTTTTATAAAGTAGGTCTATTATGTGTATTCACTATAAGTACACATAAATAATGTAAAAATACAAGATAGGACATAATAATATCATGACATAATTTGAAAGTAGGAGATTAACCCAAAGAATAGAAATTGGGTTAAGAAGTTCCCTTACCTCGTGTCTGACTTGACTCAACCATTCTTTAACCTCCTGAATAATAAACTAGAGTTAATATATACCTTATTAAGAACCATTTTTAATTTCATTATCCTTTTTATATCACTTATTACAATGTTATGAACATTATGTAATTATTTAAGTTAATAACGGTCGTTTTGTCGATCTTGGGTACTTGAGTCAACAATAAACTTCTTATAATTACAAGTTGTTTATGTGGTAGAATATCCATTATCTCCAGAATTATATTCATGATTTAGATTTCATATATATCATATATATCCATTATATACATTCATTTATAATATTATGTAACATTTAGAGGTAAGAAATGAAATGCACCGTTCATGGAGACGGTAAGCCGTACGTACGCATGAACGCTACTTTCATTTCTATTTCGTATTTAATGGAATGAAATCATAATTATATAAATGTATAATATAATTCTAGTATAATATAGTGTATAATACCATTTACTCCATCCTTTATACATCCCACATATGGAATTAATGATTCAAATCACTTTGAGGGGGCGGTAGTCCGCACTTCCTAAAATGAAATTATCGCGTTTTACCCATAATGGAAATCATAAAGTATGCCATAAATGAGAAATACATATGCATAAGTAAAACATAAACATATTATATATCATATATAAATATAGTGACATCTTAATGGCCACCTTTTAAGGTGTTATATGAGTGTTGAACAATCATCGTTTCGTGAGGCAGAAATTCGCCATCCACAGAAACCGTATGTTCTTTAACCATTAGATGTAGGTGTGTGTAAGTGTATCTAGAATCCTTATTATAACAACATCCTAGTATATTGATGATACTGGTGTTGTTACAAAAGAAATGAATAAAAAGAGTTTAGGGGGTTGGAGAAGAAAAATAAAACAAAACAACATTAGAGAAGACATTACCTCAAAATCGAATAACTCTTTTTGATTTGAGCCAAAGGCTTCCTTGGGAAGAGTTCTGCCCAAAGTGAGGATTCTAGGAGTAAGAGGGGGACGTTGGGAGAGTATTTGGGCAGAGGTTGGCCGAGCCAAATGGCTTGAAAGTGTGAATGAGGTGGTAGAGGTGGGGGCCTTTTATAAGAGGAGAGGAGGGGCACTCTTGGAAAGTAAGGAAATTTTACATTATTATACACTGCTTTTCGGATTCTAAAGGTCCCACACTTATATAATTCGTGGCTAAGGTGATAAGGGTTTTAAATCTACCCATAAAATAGTCTTTGGACAAGTGTAAGCCTTGGATTGTACATTATCTTTTCATTTTATTAAAATCGTTAAATAATGAGGTCATCGCTACATCATAATGATGTCGTAAATAATTTAATTTATTTAATGTCTAAAAATTATAAAAAAAATACTATGATGTAGGAAATCTTTTTAGATTTCCAATGAATGTTTATAGTCAAAAATATAACTTGTATAACCACATGTAAAAATTGTTTTAGTAAAACATTTCATGTTTGTGTCATTTTTTTACTTTAACATTAAATAAATATATATTAATGTCATTTTCCAACCAAAGTGGCTCCATGGGGTCCCCAAGTTTACCCATGGGTTGTCTTGGCCGGCCATGACTCATCCAATAGGAGTAGGACAAGTGTCAAGCTCATCTCATATTATTAAAACATTATTTTTACCTTAAACTACACTAATTACCTCTAATCGCGATTAAGAACTTAAAAGTTACTATTCACCAAAAAATTATTTTAATCTCATTGAACCACATTTTACTTCTTAATGAAAACCATGTATGTCGGATTTTTGAAAATCAAATCCCAGAAGTGGTAATATTTCATTTAAACGAAAAATCAGTTATTTAACTACCACTTAGTGGTTTCACTATTCATCAAAAATTGAAGTTTTTCAGAACAATGCCAAAATTTCACCCTAAGCTATAATTGATATTCTGAATTCAAAAATGATGTCTATTTTACAAAATTCCAAACATATAAGTCACATTAATTAATTTTATAATTAATTCCCGCTATCACAACAATAGCGTGTTTTTAAGAAACAATTTATATCAAAAGATTGGCAATTGTTTATGTCCAATTTCAATGTTAAATTAATTATAATGACCACCATTGGATAAAATGGTAAAAATATATTCTAATTATACTTTAAAACCACTAAATAGTATAATTTATCACTATAAATTATTTTTATTAAAAAAGTTGTTTTTATGTAATTTTCACTATTCATAAAAAATTGGATGTTCTCAGAAAATTACAAAAAATTCAACTTTGGATAATTTCGATATTATGAATACAAAAATGAAGTCCATTTTAAAATATAAAATTTCTATAATTTTAAAAAGTGGTTATTACTATTCATAACGGCTACTTTGATTAGTCGCGGTGTTTTAGAACTCGAAGTTGCGTACAATGCAAGCTATTGCATTATTGAATGAGAAGCGTATCGTGGAAGCTCGGGGTGTTACATTCTCCCCTCCTTCAATAAATTGCGTCCTCGCAATTTGAAATTTTTCTTTGAAAATAAAAGGTTGAAAAGAGAAAATACCTTTGAGGAAAACCCACATCAGAAATAAGATTAATAAAATTTACCCTTAATAAGAGGGAAAGGGAAATGAAAAAGTCACCACCCAATTATGATCTCGATTAGGAAAACATTGGTGGTAATTAGAGACATATAATTGGAGGAAAAATGTAAATATTTGTAGGGAGTGATTGAGGACATCAATCACAATCAACTGTCAAATTGAGGGCCTCAAAGCCTTCAATCTATGTTGATTTAAACTATCATCAGTTCAACAAGACATAAGGTATTAGGATAACACATTTTTTTGTTTTAATATCCCTTTACTAAAGTTTAAGAATTAATTTATTCATTGAATAAGAGATAGGTATATATATATTTATTCTTGACAATTAGAGTTTCATCCTTCAACTCATCTTTCACTCAAAAAGATAATAGAACTCAAAAATATTATACTTATCCTAATTGTATAAGGTTCCAAATGTTAACACATACCATTTAGATTAGTAAAATTATTTTGTAATAACCAGGGACTTCTTGTAGACTAGTGGTAGGAAATAAAGGCCTGTCGCACTATGATTGTGGGTTCGATTCCTGCAGCTTTGTCCGACGCGACGGGTTATGCCCCACCCTGCAGGTTGTCCTTTTCCTAAAACTATAGTATCATAATATTCCAAAAATAATCTTCATAAATTTTTTAAACTTAAACAATACTATCTAAAGATCAACTTAATCCACTCCAACCTTTATAGTTATCCAAAATACCTCTGTCCAGACTTTCTCTAAAAGGTCTCTTAATTCCAAAATCAATTTATCAGATTCCCCAAACAAAGTAAAGTTTCTCTTATTGTCACATACTAAAAATATAATTACCTTCATCATATTAAAACCTTACTGAAATCAAAAAGTACTGCAGTACAATCCTTATATATATATCACATTATTCTAATAACCAGAATATAATCCATGAGTCCAAAAGCACCAATACATTAGTTATTCTGCTTCAACTTGAGTAACAGCATAAGATTGTCCTTGATCCCTTGGCCTTTTCTGAGGTAAGTTTCCCTGACACTTAGGACATTCATTTGCATAATGACCCATTTCTCTACAATTGTAGCATTCATCTTTGATAGCCTCTTTCTTTCCCTTGCAATCACGAGCCTGGTGACCCTTTTCTCCACATTTATAACAAACTCCCATTCCTTTTAGGCAAGTACCAGGGCGATTCTTCCCACAATTATCACATAATGGAAAATCCTTCTTTCCCTTTTTACCTTTATCTATCTCTTGTTCCACCATTCTCTTCTTCTCTTGCTTTACTTTTTTGTCATAAGACATAGAGAATTCCTTTTCTGTCTTGATAGCACACGAGACAATATCTTCGTATGATGAGAAGGATTGTGATACTCAATCTCGACGGAGAAATGGTTTTAACCCATCAAAGAAACGATCAATATTACTCCTTGGGTTACGTATATAATCGGCAACATGCCTCGCTAACCTTGTAAAGTTAGCCTCATACTTTGCGACATTCTCATCCTCCTTCTGCCTCAGACTCAGAAATTGCCTTTCCATATCTGCTCGATGGTCACGAGGAAAGTATTTTTCTAAGAAAATCTCTTTGAACTCCCTCCATTCCATATTCGATACACCATCATCTTCCTTTGTGTTTTGAATCAGCGACCACCACTGATCGGCATCTCCAGTGAGGCGGTAAACTGCCATGACAACCTTCTCCCTTTCGTTACTCCCCAAGGCATGAAATATTTTCTCTAAGGAGTTTATCCATTGATCAGCTAATAACGGATTTGTACCCCCATTAAATGTTGGTGGTTGTTGCCTCATGAAGCAGTCTAACATTGATCCTCCACGTTGTGGATCAGGGTGATCCATACGAGTAAGGTTATTATTCATAACTTGAGTGAGTTGTCCCAGTATGGTAATAAGTTGATCAGCACCAGTTGTATCTCCAGATCCACAATAATTATCTTGAGCAGGAGGGAAATCCCTACACGGAGTGCGTGCATTGATACGGTTTCCATTCCTTCCACTAGGCGCCATTTCTAAACAATGGCATAAACTATATTAGTTTATGAATCAAAATACATAATTCCATAATTGTAAAATACTTAACATAAATTGAACTATTTATGGATATAATCCATAATCATAAAAAGGTTTTATTTGAGGAAGTATATACTCATAACCATTCATAGTGGTTTGTAAAGAAAATGAGAATTATCCTAAGAATATCCCCCGGGATTGTCGTAACCAAGAGTGCAGCAAGGCCCATTGTCGTGCACCAGTTCCCGTTCGAGTCTAGCTCAAAGCGTTGTTTTCAGGTTTTACCCCTAGGTACATCTGTTCCAGAGCCGCCTCTACCTGCTCGTATCCATACAGGGATGTATTGCTCGAAAAACTCACAAAATCTCTACAATAACAAAATTCTAGGAAGTTCTTTTATACTAATCCTCAAAGTCTATCTTTGGGCTATGTGCTCTAATCAGAGTTTATCAAAATCTAGCTTCCAAGGTTAGTACTAAACTGTCTCTGATACCAACTGTAACGCCCCGACCCCAGCTACCCAGAGTCGGTGCATTACTTCGTAACATTGGCATGATCACAAAAGATCAAGTCGCAAAAGACCGATTAGTTTAGTAGCCTTGGAAACACTAGATACATTCGTAAACGTTACATTAAATCATAAAGTGAAAAACTACAATAACAAAGTCTCCATAGTCCACACTCATATCCTTTTATGACAATCCCTACAAGTCATTCATAAAATACTTCTTCACATCCTGGAAAATATTAAAACATTGAAAGGGGTGAGATCAGATGCTCAGTAAGGATAACAATATTGCGGAAGCTTTCATAAATAAACATTAACATTTAAGGCAATGTATAACTAAAACAAAATCCTTTTTAAACTTGAACTTCAGAATAATATGGAAAAAATAAAATTAAATAATGCCATTTACTTACTGACATTGATATTCTACTAGTCGAATAATCACATGCAATATCAATAACCACTTTCATAATGAGGGAATGTATAATTCCAGACATTCTGAAACATTTTGTCAAGGCCTCGGCCAAGACGTCTAAAATGATTAAGGCCTCGGCCAAAACCATAAATCAAATTGGGAAAGTGCCTCGGCCAATTCCACATCTAGTTGTCTCATGAGACCTACCGATGCATCGAGGAGCTATAGCGGGCTCCACCCGTCACTTATTAAGTCCAATACATTCCTCATATGAATAGGTTTAAACATATCATAAACCATAACATAATCGTATCACATAAAACATGCATAAAGGAAACATAAAATTTCCACATTTAAATCACAAGATATCAATAAAACACATTGATATAATAAAAACGCTTTCAAAACCATTTTCAATACCAAAATAAAAGAAAGTTAAAACTTTGTATTTATTTTTCATTAAAAAAAGATGGCTGGTAGAGGAATCCGAAACTCAAATAATGGTCACGGCGGCGGAGAAGTCGTTGTCGCCGCATAAGTACGGAAAGAAAAACATTCCCTTTTGTCATTTAGCAAAATTCTTCGTATAAAAATATTCCTTTTGAATAAACGTAACAGTCAAAGGGGTTTATACACCGTATAAAAGAAAGTTGTGTATAAAACCAAATATGCCTCAATGAAAGGGGATTGAGACGAAGTCCTTAAAAAGATCATTTTTTTTATAAAGTAGTTATATTATGTGTATTCACTATAAGTACACATAAATAATGTAAAAATACAAGATAGGACATAATAATATCATGACATAATTTGAAAGTAGGAGATTAACCCAAATAATAGAAATTGAGTTAAGAAGTTCCCTTACCTCGTGTCTGACTTGACTCAACCGTTCTTTAACCTCCAGAATAATAAACTAGAGTTAATATATACCTTATTAAGAACCATTTTTAATTTCATTATCCTTTTTATATCACTTATTACAATGTTATGAACATTATGTAATTATTTAAGTTAATAACGTTCGTTTTGTCGATCTTGGGTACTTGAGTCAACAATAAACTTCTTACAATTACAAGTTGTTTATGTGGTAGAATATCCATTATCTCCAGAATTATATTCATGATTTAGATTTCATATATATAATATATATCCAGTATATACATTCATTTATAATATTACGTAACATTTAGAGGTAAGAAATGAAATGCACTGTTCATGGAGACGGTAAGCCGTATGTACGCATGAACGCTAATTTCATTTCTATTTCGTATTTAATGGAATGAAATCATAATGATATAAATGTATAATATAATTACAGTATAATATAGTGTATAATACCTATTACTCCATCCTTTATACATCCCACATATGGCATTAATGAGTCAAATCACTTTGAGGGGGCGGTAGTCCGCACTTCCTAAAATGAAATTATCGCGTTTTACCCATAATGGAAATCATAAAGTATACCATAAATGAGAAATAAAGAAGCATAAGTAAAACATAAACATATTATATATCATATATAAATATAGTGACATCTTAATGGCCACCTTTTAAGGTGTTATATGAGTGTTGAACAATCATCGTTTCGTGAGGCAGAAATTCGCCATCCACAGAAACCGTATGTTCTTTAACCATTAGATGTAGGTGTGTGTAAGTGTAGCTCGAATACTTCTTATAACAACATCCTAGTATATTAAGGATACTGGTGTTGTTACAAAAGAAATGAATAAAAAGATTTTAGGGGGTTGGAGAAGAAAAATAAAACAAAACAACATTAGAGAAGACATTACCTCAAAATCGGGTAACTCTTTTTGATTTGAGCCAAAGGCTTCCTTGGGAAGAGTTCTGACCAATGTGAGGCTTCTAGGAGTAAGAGGGGGAAGTTGGGAGAGTATTTGGGCAGAGGTTGGCTGAGCCAAATGGCTTGAAAGTGTGAATGAGGTGGTAGAGGTGGGGGCCTTTTATAAGAGGATAGGAGGGGCACTCTTGGAAAGTAAGGAAATTTTACATTATTATACAATGCTTTTCGGATTCTAAAGGTCCCACACTTATATAATTCGTGGATAAGGTGATAAGGGTTCGAAAACTACCCATCCAATAGTCTTTGGACAAGTTTAATCCTTGGATTGTACATTATCTTTTCATTTTATTAAAATCGTTAAATAATGAGGTCATCGATGCATCATAATGATGTCGTAAATAATTTAATTTATTTAATGTCTGAAAATTATAAAAAAATACTATGATGTAGGAAATATTTTTAGATTTCCAATGACTATTTATAGTCAAAAATATGACTTGTATAACCCCATGTAAAAATTGTTTTAGTAAATCATTTCATGTTTGTGTCATTTTTTTTACTTTAACATTAAATAAATATATATTAATGTCATTTTCCAACCAAAGTGGCTCCATGGGGTCCCCAAGTTGACCCATGGGTTGTCTTGATCTGCCATGACTCATCCAATAGGAGTAGGACAAGTGTCAAACTCATCTCATATTATTAAAACATTATTTTTACTTTAAACTACACTAATTACCTCTAATCGCGATTAAGAACTTAAAAGTTACTATTCACCAAAAAATTATTTTAATCTCATTGAACCACATTTTACTTCTTAATGAAAACCATGTATGTCGTATTTTTGAAAATAAAATCACATAAGTGGTAATATTTCATTTAAACGAAAAATCAGTTATTTAACTACCACTTAGTGGTTTCACTATTCATCAAAAATTGAAGTTTTTCAGAACAATGCCAAAATTTCACCCTAAGCTATAATTGATATTCCGAATTCAAAAATGATATCTATTTTACAAAATTCCAAACATATAAGTCGCATTAATTAATTTTATAATTAATTCCCGCTATCACAACAATAGCGTGTTTTTAAGAAACAATTTATATCAAAAGATTGGCAATTGTTTATGTCCAATTTCAATGTTAAATTATTTCTAATGACCACCATTGGATAAAATGGTTAAAATATATTCTAATTATACTTTAAAACCACTAAATAGTATAATTTATCACTATAAATTATTTTTATTAAAAAAGTTGTTTTTATGTAATTTTCACTATTCATAAAAAATTGGAAGTTCTCAGAAAATTACAAAAAATTCAACTTTGGATAATTTCGATATTACGAATATAAAAATGAAGTCCATTTTGAAATATAAAATTTCTATAATTTTAAAAAGTGTTTATTACTTTTCATAACGGCTACTTTTATTAGTCGCGGTGTTTTTGAACTTGAAGTTGCGTACAATGCAAGCTATTGCATTATTGAATGAGAAGCGTATCGTGGAAGCTTGGGGTGTTATAGTCATGATTGACCACTTTAACCTTAGTGATTTTTATAAGGCATCATATCTGCAGGAAACAAATCCCTATGGAAGTTCGGGTAATAATCATAAAGGTACGTATGTTCAAAAACCTATGTGTCAAAGATGTGGAAAGAAACACATAGTAAAATGTTTCAAAGGGACATAAAGATTATATAGATGTGGAAATTAAGGTCATAAAGTAGGAACCTGCCATGGAAAAAGGAAGCATCTAGTTGACACTAGGAAAGGGAAAGAAGTTCTTTCTGAAGGATCAATTGAATGTTTTAAATGTGGTGTAAATGGTCATTATGAAAACACATGTCCTACGAAGATGTTTCGGGAATGGGATCACCAAGATCGTACAAATATTTGTTTACCAATACCTAATTCCATTCTGATTGAGGATGAAGAAACCGACAATGACCAATGAAATGTATGGATTATTTCTTAACATATGTTTTCCTATTATTCAAATCTTAGGAATTGATTCATGATTTTGTTTGTAGGAAAGAAGTATTTCAGAATAATTTGAGGCAATTATAGGTTAATACATTTTGGGATGCAAAATGAAAGTTATTAGATAACCTTCATGGTTAAATTATGTTATGGTTATTTTTGATGAATTTATCTCTTTTTTGGGGATGTTATAAAATTATATAGTTTTTGAAAAAGGACAACACGCGGACCATGTGACAACCGGTCGCGTTAGACAAAGCTGCGGGAATCAAACCCACAACCAAAGTGCGACTGGTATTTATTGCCTACCACTGGACTACGTGAAGTCCCTAGTTAGTATGACTAATTCTTTTTAGTTATATGAACTTATGAATCAGGAATAAGTTGATCTTGGGTTATCTATGGAAATGATTACCCTATTATGGAGGATATTTGATTAGGTTAATTACTTTTCAATATGAGACTTTAAGAGTAACTGATGTTATTTGGAGATAAATTTTAAGATTTACCTTAGAAGACTATTTGATTAAATCCTTCTGAGATTTGGGTTTCAATATTAGTTTGGATCACTTTGAAGAATTTTATGGGTATCTGTTTATTGAATGGTCTTTGATGAACTTTGGGTTTTGTTGGAAAAATTTTGGAGATTAAGAGTAGTTTTTCTTTTTGTGAATGATTATCCTTTTTGGGGATTATCTGATCTTGTACTGACCATTTTGGTTTTAGTTGATGTCTAAATACAATGGAAATATATAGTTCTCTTTTTGTAGATTATGTGATTCCCTAGAAGATGATTCTTGTTCTTTTTATGTGACCAAGTCTTTTTGAATGCTCATTGTTTGGAGAAAAGATTAGTTTTGGTAGAAAATATTAAAGGATGAAACTCTACTCGAAGGTAATTATATTTCCTAATTTTTTTATTCTATGTAGTAAATGAATTCCTCAAAATTATGAAAAGGAGCGTAAAACAAAAAAATTGTTGGTTTACGTTTCCTATTAGGTAATAAAAGACCGTTTACACACATCACAAGTTTGTGATTTTCTTGTGGTTAACTTTCTCCTAATCATATTTTCTATCACTCTCCATCAGAACTTGACCCTTTTTTTTCTCCTCCATATACATGTTTTCATGTAATCCTAGTATGGTTTATTTCAGGTGACCATTGTACTTCTTTTTATTTCTTTTAAAGTGATAATTTTATTTACTCCTTTTCTGATGTGGGGCTTTCAATAAAGTTTCCGAGCCCAGTTTCAAACTTTCGAGGACAAAATTCCCAAAAGGGGGGAAGGATGTAACATCCCACGTAAATAATGAATATTAAATGTTCATATATATTAATATTTGTGAATAAAATGTTAATATTACATTAAAGGTAATTCTATGTTCGATGGCGTACCCAATACGCAACAATGAGTTTCTTTGAAATCTTACGTTGCACACTAATAATATAATAATATTATTTTAAATGGTAGTTAATGCCTAGCTGTTGTAATGGGGGGAATGAACAAAACTAACTAAAAAATTATTATATATGTTTGTTAAATATTTTAACAATTAACCAATAAATGATAGAGGCTTAAAATGCAACTGAATCCAATTTTAAGAATAAATATTCTAATATTCTTTAAAAGGTCGATTAACTGCCTTTTTATGGAGAAACCTTTTTAAAACTATTTTTTTCAATTTTATATGTTATATTTGACAAAATAAAATCCTTCTTTAAAATCAGGACATCATAGTGTTCTTTGTGTAAATTTTTGTTATTTTTCCGATAAAATTCATTTTTTATGAATAGTGAAAAATGATGTATTTTAATTCAAACCCTTCTTTTAATCTAATTTATTTATATGGATATATTATCTTTTTAATTGGTTTTAAAGTTTAATTAGAATATATTTTTATCATTTAATTCAATGGTGGTCATTGGAATTAATTTCACTTTGAAATTGGACATAAACAAGTGTCAATCTTTTGATAGATATTGTTTCTTAAAAACATGATATTTGTTTTGACAGTGGGAATTAATTATGAAAAAAATTAATGAAACTTATATGTATTGAATTTGGTAAAATGTAAATCATTTTTGAATTTGGAATATCAAATTTACTTTGGATAAATTTTTGGTATTTTTCTGACAAATGTTCATTTTTAATGAATAGTGAATAATACTGCATTTTACTTCAAAACCGCTTTTTCATATAATTTAATTATATAGTTATATTGTCGTTTTAATTGGTTTTAAAGTGTAATTGAATTATGTTTTTATCACTTAATTCAATTTTTTTCATTGGAAGTAATTTCACTTTTCAATTGGATGTCAAAACAAGTTAATCTTTTGATATATTTTACTTCTTAAAAAACCCATATTTAGTTTTGACAACGAGAATTATTTTTAAATTAATTACTACAATTTCTGTGCTTGGAATTTGGTAAAATGGATTCCATATTTGGAATCATAAGGTCCAAATTATGTAATTATGACACTTGTTTTTTGACATTAGAAATAGTAACGACGACAATTATCTTTAATTATCATGATTAATTAATAAGCAGGTAGTTAAGGGTAATAAAATAATATAATAATAATATAAAATGACCCGAAAATGTGTCCAAATCATCTTGGTTGTGTCATGGCCGACCATGTTATGCCTTGTGACAACTTAGGGACCCCATGGAATCACTTTTGTGTGATAGTGACCATTTATCACATTATTTTTAAAGAAAGGAAAATATAGCCAAACTATGTAACACCTAAGTAAAACAATTTTAATTTTTCTTACATAAATGATCTATTAGAATCTAAATATTCATTGGAAAGATAATACTATTTCCTACATCATGGTATTTTGTTTATAATTTTTAGACATTAAATAAATAAATTTATTTATGACACCATGATGATGCAGTGATTACCTCAATAATGAACGATTTAGATAAAATGAAAATATAATGTAAAATCAAAGAATTAAACTTGTCGAAAACCTATTGGATGGGTGGATTTAGAACCCTTATCACCTTATCCTCAAACTATATCATTGTGGAACCTTTAAAATCCGAAAATCATTTTATAATAAAGTAACATTTCAAGACTTTCCAAAAGTGACCCTCCTCCCTCTTATAAAAGGCCCCCAACTCTACCCCTTACCCACACATCTCAAGCCCTTGGCTCATCCAAACTCCACTCATATTATCTCTCCAAATCCCTCTCTAACTCCTAGAAGCCTCACTTTGGGAAGAAGTCTTTCCAAAGAAGACTTTGGCTCAAATCAAAAAGAGTTACCTGATTTAAAGGTAATGTCTTCTCTCGAGTTTCTTCCTTTTATTTTCCATCTTAAATCACCAATGTCTTCTTATTATTTGATCCCGAAATAACACCAGTATCCTCAATATACTATTATTTTGTTATGATAATTATTCTAACTACACTTACACACACCTACATCTAATGGTTAAAGAACATATTGTTTCTGTGGGTGGTGAATTACTGCCTCCTGAAACGATGATTGTTCAATCTTCTTTTAACACCTTTCATGGTGGCTATTATGATGTAACTATATTTATATATGATATATATGGTATTTATTTTTTCTATATCATTCTGAATTTTATTTTTAAATCACATCGTTATCCTCTTCATGTTGTGGAACTGCGATAATTTCATTTGAGGAAGTGTGGACTACCGCCCCCTAAAGTGATGTGACTCGTTCATGCTAAACATTGAATTTATAAAGAATGTAATTAATAAACTTAGTTTACCTATAAAAAATATATATTATACGGGAATTATAATATATATATATGTCTCATTTAGTTTTAATTCCTTTAATATGACAAATAAATGAAAGTAGCGTTCATGCATACGTACGGCCTTCCATCTCCATGAACGGTGAATTTCATTTTTTATCTCCAAATGTTATGGAATAGTATAAAATGAATATATACTGGATATATGTGATATTTAAATCATTAATACCATTCTGGAGATGATGTACTTATAACTACATGGGCAATTCTTTTCAAACAAGTTCAGTTTTGACTCATGTACCAAACATCGACAAAACGTATGATATGAACTCACATAATTAACTAATTATTATAACATGATAATATGTGATATGAATTGAATAATAAACTTTAAAGGAATTCCTTAAGATATTATAAATTCACCGAAGTTTATTATTCAAGAATATAATGAAATGAACAAGACAAGTCGGACTTGAGGTAAGGGGATTTCTTATCTCACTTTTAATTCTGTGAGATTTCCATTGTTTGCCACTTATTTATTGCATGTGGTGTATTGTGTACTTCCATTTGATATATACTATCATGATTCTATTTATATTCATGGTATTATGTGATTCATTTGTTGTTTATTATCTTTTGGTCATACGACTCGATTTATTACAACGAGGTAAGGGGTTTTTATCTCACTTTTTATTCCCGTGAGATTCATGCTACATTTACCACTATTTCCTTTTGTGTGGTGTATTTACTTCCAATAATTGTATTCTTTGTGTAATATACTTTAATTTATGGGTATTTACATCTTCATTGTGTGACCCTTCTTTCATGGGGTGTACATTTCAAAATTTACCCAAATCGGTAAGGGAACCTTTTACCCTCCTCATTTTAAAAGACTTCTTTTTGTTAGGTTTTTTAATTTACATCTTCTTATGTTGGGATATGTTATTATATATCCTTATTGCTATAAATTTTATGTCCAAGTGTTGAGATACACTTTTTTCTCTCATCAACTCATTTTCTTAATTTTAAAATGACATTGTTAGGTTGTCGAATTTCTGTAAGGGAACTTCTTAACCAAATTTCAATTCTTTGGGTTAAACCTTTACTTCTTGATTATGTCAGGATATGAATATGTGTGGATGAACTCTGATTGTTTTACACATAATATCCACTTATATTTAGTGTATTTATATTTGTCACACATAATTATGTAATTGATTTATCCTTAATCTAATGATACCACCTTTTTACGGGACTTCGTCTCAATCTCCTTTCATTGAGGCATTTTTGATTTCTATATGACTTTATTTTATACGGTATATAAAACCCTTTTGAATTTTAATTTCATTCAAAAGAAATATTTTTACATGAATTGTTTTACTAAACTTCAAAAGGAATGTTTTTGTCTTACGTATTCGGCGATAACGACTTCTCCGCAGCCGTGACCATTATTTGAGTTTCAGCTTCCTCTACAAGACATAACGTTTTTAAATGAAAAATAAATACCATGTTTTACTATTATTTTATTTTGGCATTGAAAATGGTTCTGATAATGTTTTGATTATATCAATGTGTTGTATTGATATCTTGTGATTGAAATGTGGAAATTTTATGTTTCCTTTATGCATGTTTTATGTGATACGATTATGTTATGGTTCTTGGGAATTGTTTATGAATTCAGGTGGTTACATGATAAACTAAGGGAGGGTGAGCCCAAGACAGCTCTCCAATGCATTGGGTATTGTGAAGAAGTTAAATTCTAAGGTTTCTCCAAAGAGATTTCGGGAATATTCTGTGATGGGTATTCCCAACGTAACCATGAGGCTTACTCCCTACATAAGAATGTTATGAATGCCTCATGTTACCTTTATGTATTATGATTTCTATGAGTTATTCATAAATCTTATGATTTCATGAGGTATGTTAAAGTGCTTATGTTTTATGAGTAAAGTATGATTTCATTGATTCTTAGGTATACATAGACTAATGTTTTATTTCTGTATTTTTATATCCCTTACTGAGATTTTTATGCTCATGCCAAGTTTTTGAAATGTTTTTCACAGGTTGTAAGGAAGGGTAAGAGAAAGGAAGTATTCAAGAAGATTTATATCAAGAAAATAAATCTTGTTTTATTTAAGGATTTGGAAAAAATCAGTTATAGTATAAGTGTCTACTTTGTATTATTCAAGTTGATATGTAATAGTTATGTCCTAAATCTCTAAAACTCTAAACCTGAAAAGATCATCAATGTGAATTATTCATTTAATTCAATATTATGTAATGTTTTAAGCCTGGGACCTTATACACCGCATGTCATATTGACATGTTGTCTATTCATATACGTCAAAGATTACTCAATAGTTATTTTCCCATGATTTCACATCAATATGAGCTTATTATCTATTATTTTCACCATTATAAGAATGTTTATGTGTTTTAGAACACTAAAAATGCATTTACGGTCATCCTGGGAAAACCGTGACTTGGAATGACATGTTGTCGGTTACTATATTTCATAAATCAATCTTCGGTCATTTTACAATAATTTAAAGGAAATTCAATGTCATTTTCATAGTTTTGACCCCCCCCCCCCCAACACTTGTTTTTAAAAGCTTTGGTGCCTTTAAAAGTGTTTAACAAGTCATTCCAAACACAAAACATGTTGGATTGGTGTTATTTCAACACATACACTTCAAAAATAACCCAATGGTAATTTTTCCATGATTTAACATCAATATGAGGTTTTTGGATATGGTTTTGACCATTACATGCATGTTTAAGCATTTTTAAACACTAAAAATGCATTTACGGTCATCCCAAAAAAACATGACTTTGAATTATGTTTCATCAATTTATATATTTTAAACATCAATATACGGTTTTTTTTCTCTGATTTCAGGGCAATCCTACATCATTTACCTGGTTTTGACCACCCGACACAGTTTTTAAATGCTTTGGTACCTTTAAAAAGTGTTTACCTTGTAATTATGCCACATTGCTTGTCTTATTGATGTGTTTTTAGTGTGTACATGTCAAAAATAACATAACTGTGGTTTGACCATGATTTCACATCAATATGACTTCATTTTCTATGGTTTTTAATGTTACACACATGTTTTAGTGTTTTAAAATGCAAAAAACGTGTTTACATCCATTCGGGGAAGACCGCAACTCAGAATGACATACCTTCAGTTAATAAATTTCATAAAAAAATCTATGGTTATTTACCTCTGATTTCATTAAAATCCAACGTCATTTTCCAAGTTTTGACCCCCCGACACATGTTTTTAAAGGCTTTGGTACCTTTAGAAAGTGTTTACCAAGTAATTCTAACCACACCGCATGTCGTATTGACATGTTGTCAGTGCATAAATTTCAAAAATAACTCAAATTTCATTATACCATGATTTAATGTCAATATTTGGTAATTTTATATGTTTTTTACCATTCCACTCATGTTTTAGTGTTTTAAAACACTAAAAACACATTTACGACCATCTTAGAAAAACTGTAGCTTAGAATGATGTGTTTTTGGTTCCAACATTTCAAAAAAATAATCTATGGTCATTTTTCTATTATTTCATTGGAATCAAAAGTCATTTTTTATTTTTCACCGCCTGAAACATGTTTTTAAAGGCTTTAATGCCTTTAAAAATAATTTTTCGAGTCATTCCGACCACACCACATGTCGGGTTGACATGCTGTTTGGGTGTACATGTAAAAAATAACTCAAAAGTGTTTTACCCATAATTTCATGTTAATATGAGGCCTTTTTATATGGTTTTTACTATTATAAAAACATTTTAGTGTTTTAAAATAGAAAAAATGAATTTATGCCCATTTCGGGAAAACCGAAACTCTGAATGATGTTTCATCAATTCCTAAATTTCAAAAATCAATCTACATTAATTTTTCATTGATTTCAGGGTAATCCAATGTCACCACTACTATAAAATTCATCTATCCCAATAGATTTATACCCACAGTTTTGAGAAATTGTGGCTATAGTATTTTGGTCCAAGTCTATAACAAGGGTTTTTAAAAAACCATTGGTATATGGTTATCCTTACCAATAGTTTTTACAAACCATTGGTATAGAGGTATTGATATTTCCAGGTCACTCAGGATCCTCCTACCCTTCTCCTCATTCAAACCCTAAGCCTCCCCAATCATCCCCCATGTTCCATGCTTCCCCCTCCCCTCATTTGATTTTGGCCACCTCCCTCCCCAGATCAACCAAATTTGGAATCCCCCTCATCTCCTCAGTGGATTTCATCCTCCCCTTTCCCTCCTCTGGTGAAGTAGGCATCCACTAGGTGACATTTCACCCATCTGATTCCCTTTTTGTTGACAATTTTTTGTTGGGATCTTTTTTAGGTATGAATTTCTTCCCTACCCTCCTTCCTACTATTATTTCATCTTGGGGATCTATATATAGTGGTTTATTCATTGATAGAGAATAGGATTTTTGTAATGTTCTTGAGTTATAGTTCATGAGAGAACCATGTTAAGAATTCGGGAATTTAATCATCGAAATTATTCATTTTATGATGTAATGAATTCATCTACAATTTCATGTAGGTGATTTAACATTTTTCATTATTATAATTAGTGTGGAATTATCGTGATTCAGATTCCATGAGAAATTATAAGAGATTATACTAAAAATATAAAATATATAAAATCATTGGTAAGTAGTAAATATATTTTGATATATGTGATACTGCATTTTCTCATTTTGGAACACATATCATTGGTAAATACATTATTTAAACTTGAATAAGAGGAGGATCATCTTACTTTCCATGATGAAAATAATGAAGAAAAAACTAGTTATATCATAACTCAACCTAAAATTTATTTGATGGAAATGAAAAATAATGGGGAGGATATATTGTCCAGAGTTATAGTAAGATAACAAGTTAATAAAATAATTACATGTTTATAATAAAATTTAAAATATAATAGAGTTTTTTTATGATTTTATTTAATTAAAAATTCTATTGATGATAATCCATTGACCATTTCTATGAAATTTTTTACCAAAGTAAACAATAATTCAAGATTTAATTGATATCAGTAAAAAGAACATGGAGTAACACATTTGGTTTTTAATGACCAGAGAAATTATAAACAAATTAAGAAATATAAATGAAGATAATGAATTCATAGAAGGTAAGACCATTACATTCAAAAAAATATTGAAAAATTGGATTCTAAAATGAAATTGGTTAGAGAGACTCTATCAAATAAATCCATTGTTATTAAATTGTGAAAAAATTGTTGGTTTGAAATTTTATAGGAAAAACTGATTTTGAAGTACTTAAAATTATCCAATATGTTTCTAAAATAATAGTATCATCTCAATATAGGATCTTTAATTATTTTCATAAAATTAGGCATCTTTTTTAAGAGTTAAATTCAATAAATACTTGTAATATTTTACCTAAAATAGTTTTATTCTCTTCTACATTATCTAGAAAATACCATAAAAATTATAATATGGGTTCCAAAATCTATTTTAGCTAACATTACAATACATAATTTCTTTTGTGTAACAATATATTTAGATTCAAAATTCAATTATATCAATTATACCCTAAGATATAATCCCATGATTTTACTTAGTATATGAAAATCATATGTATGAATCATAGCTCAGTGACTTCTAGAAGTTCAACCACCTATAAAATCTTGAAGGCAGACATGCCACATTTGTAATAATGCCATGATAAAAATACTTAGTGTATAAAAAACTGGAATTATCAATTATATTATTATATTTAAATATATTTTATATAGTATTTTACATAAGTGTAATTTTGAAACTATTAGTAAATTATGATATTTTGGTTCTAGAGTTTCCTTTTAGAATGAAATAATAATTGTCATCGATTCCAAAGGTAAAAATTAATTTTCAATATATAATTTTCAATCATTATATGTTATTTATCTAAAACAAAACATGATAGATTCTTAACTATTATTTATAGTGTTTATATGACATGTAATAGACATCATAATCATTATCACACATAGATATCCACCTTGTCTTGTTATTTGTAGTCATCACTTATAGCATATGTTATTTTTCTTATTCTTTTTTCTAGCTAATAGTATGATTTGAGGAATTTAATATTAAAATTGGTTGTAAGGAATTTTTTAATTATGGTCTACATTTTTTATTGGAAGATAATTTTTTCCTTGTAATAGAATGGATAAAATCTGGATGTATCATACTGATCAAATTTCAACTGTGTTTCAAAATAATTTGGAATTTATTTTAAATTTTTCATTTAAAAATACTTCAGATAGAGTTTGTATACATTTTCCATGCTATAATTGTATTGTAAGACCATGGTTATGTTGGTAAGAAGTTAGTTTCCATATAAAAAATATCGATTTCATAGAAACTATTCTATTTGGTATCACTATGGGGAGACGATACAATATTGTATTATTCATTAATGAAAATAAATAACTAGTATGGATAATTTGATATTTGATCATTTTTCATTTGTGTATCATCACAAGGGTGATAATGTGATAGTGCAAGAAGAAAATTATTTCAATACACATGAGGAAAAGACTGTAGATGATGATGTTGAGAGAGTGAAAATTTTAATGGCTGACGTGAGAACTCCAGTATATCAAGAATGTTCTAAAATGGACAAATGGAATATTTAATGTGTAAATATCACAGAAAACCCTTGCATGGAATTTCTAATACCACCATTTATTATATTCCTACCTTTTTTAAAGGACTTTCTTCCTGATGGTGTAGATATTATCTCAAATAATTACAAGGTATGGAACTTAATTAAGCATCTTGGATTTTATAATAATAAATTTCATGATTTTCTGAAAGACTATAGTTTATTTTGGGAGAAAATATCTGACTGTAATGACTATAATGAATGTGGTACATATTGATGTATAGAAAATGTAGATTGAACACCATCTCATGTGCCACATAAAGTCATGTGTCACTTTCCATTGATTCCCAGACTTCAAAATCTATTCATATCTGTAGAAATATCATCCAATATGTGATGGAATGATGCTGAGAGAATTAAAGATAATGATGAGTTGGTTTATACTGAATATGAATTATCATGGTGGTATTTTGATGCACAACATCCCGATTTTGCAGCTAAGGTGCATAATGTCAGGTTGGTTCAATCCTGTGATGGTTTTAATCTGTTTGATCTGATGCATATTTCTCACAACAAATGGTTAGTTTTTATTTATGTTTATAATCTTCCTCCATGGATTTTTATAAATAAAACTTTCACTTTCTTTAGTATAATGATATCTATAACTTCTGATATTGGTAAAAATATAGATGTCTACTTTCTGCCTTTAATGAGAGAGTTGAAGCAACTTTGGGATATGGGTGTGCATATATTAAATGTTTCCTAAACAAATATTTCATATGTGTGATGCCCTTCTATAGACTACAAATGATTTCCATATTTATGCAATGATTTATAGTTTTATCATGAAGGTAAAACTATCATATCCAATATATATGAAGAATACACGATCGAAATTTATTAAATATCATCATAGTTTCAGTTTCATGGGAATCGACGATTCTTACCAATGGATCATAAATACATGAATAATTGTTGGAGGTTTAATAAAACTATTTAAATTGAACAAGCAACTAAATGTATTTCAAGTAGTGATGTGCTTAATTAATTGAATGATTTTAGTTTTTCATTAGAGAAAGGTCATTAGAAATCTAAAAAGAGGAAGAATGTTGACACTAAAGAAACTTACAGTTGGAAAAAGTAAAGTATCTTTTTTGAGTTGTCATAATGGTCTACCAATTTTTTACGTCATTGTTCAGATATAATGAAGATTGAGATAAATATATGTAAAATGTTGCTTGAAATTATTCTAAATATCAAGGGCAAGACTAAAGATGACTTCTGATCTCATCAGGACTTTTTGGATTGGGTTATTCATCCAGAACTACATCCTTTGTGTATTGGTGAAAACAAATGGAAAGTTCCTTATACTTATTATGTGATGCCACCATCAGAGAAAGACCAATTTTTGGAAGTATTGGAGAATATTAGGGTTCTGGATGGCTATTCCAGAAACATATCTAAATGAGTCAATAGAAGGGATTTGAAACTAAAATCCCTAAAAACTCATGATTATCACATCCGTATTAATGAATTGATTTCAATAGATATTCAGAATTTTCTATTCAATAATGTAAGGGTGAAAACGATTTTCTTGTGCCAATTTTATAGAGACCTTTGTGAAAAATGGTTATGCAATTCATTGTTGATAACAATGCAGCTTGAGGCACCATTAATTTTGTGTGAGATGGAAAAACATTCCTCCATCCTTTTTCACCTGTATACTAATTTTAGCAGTCCATCTTCCAACTGAAATAATTCTTGGGGGACCAGTTTCTTTTTGGTGGATGTATCCTACTGAAAGAAATATGTGGACAATGAAATCATATGTTTTAAATAAGAATTATCTTAAAGGTCCAATTTTGAGAGGTTATCTAGCTCTATAATGTATGGAATTTTGTGAGATGTATTTTCCTGATGTGAGCACCAGACATAACCGGATAATGAGAAATAAATATGACCAGTATGTAGAAATTGATCCCTCATTTCTACATATTCCCCAAATAGGATTAATTTTTGTGTCTTATACATATATTACATTGATCCTTGAAGATCACGATATAGCACATCTCACAGTCTTGTTTAATTGTGGTTTGTTAGATGACTATATCAAGTAAGTAATTTGGATATTTATATATTATCTCATATTAGGCCATTTCACATATTCCTTAGACATTTATTATCATTTTATATAGGTAACATAAAAAAATTATACGTAGAGTTCATTGAGATTTTCCTTTGAGAGGGAGAGAGGATTTTCGTAACCTATATTTTCCCACTTGGTTGAAATAAAATGTATAATCATTACTTTAATTATCCTAAATTATAGACATCCATTTAATTTTATTATTCATAAATATTTTACATCTTTATTTTACCTATTGACTCTATTTCTCAATAACTAAGAGTGTTGGATTTTGACCCCAATTCTTTGGTTCATGGATGAAAATCTTTAATAATCAATATATATAAATTTGTTACAACAGATCGAGCATAGAAAGTGATAACACAACATGATGACATTATGTTAACTGCTACAATGGATTGTTAGGTCAGGGCATCTGATAGTCTTCTTTGATATGAAGATGTGTATTATTATGGACTTGTTGAGAAAATATTGTTATTGGGTTACTAATATCATGGTCATGTCACTATGGTGAAATGTAAATGTTTTGTTTTGATGATGCTATAGGGTAAATTTTTTGATGACTGTGGATTTACAATTATTTACATGAGTCAATTACTGCATATCGATGAACCAAACATTTTGGAATCAATGAAAAACAAGTGTTTTATGTGAAAGATCATCAGATACCCGATTACTATTTCATTAATGAAGTAATCCCAAGGAATATTTTTCGTGATACTGGTGATGAAATTTACACCATTTACATCCCAATTGGTGTTGACTAAAATATTTCATTTGATGATTCAAATTTTCCCATTGTGAGAGTTAATGTTGAACCTGAAGTTGTGTTGGGTAATGTATAGAAGCAACCATATATGCTCATTGTTCATTCGATTTACCTTCAAATGAGTTTCACAAGTTAGTATTACTATAATTACTTTAATTTGGTTTTATTATGAAATTATATGTTTATTAGTATTTTCTGGTGTCGTTTCATTTAATTAGGTTAATTTCAATTTAGATAAATGGGTTTTAAATGAATTTTCAAAAAATGTATAACATGGTTTTAAATTATTATTACTAAAATATGTCATGACATTGCTTATGCCTTCTTTGAATTCTAATTTGTATTCATGAATTATAAAAAATAATTTCTAAAAAATTTACATTTCATTCTTATGCAGATTATGACAAATACTTCAGAACTTCAGAGGAAGATACTATTTGATCTTAATCAATAGGTGTGATAGCGTGTGTTGCCTCCTTCACTTCCCTCAATGAGTATAATAATTGTAATGTTTTTCTTGTCCATTACATATACTTTCGTGTTAATATTATTTATCAATTTTTTAGGGACAGTCAGTTCCACCAGATTTGACTTCTCATCCTTCTAGCATGGTTCTGGGTGGGGATGTTCCTAGACCTATACAGAGCACCCCTCATACCCATTCCCATACTAACCCACTAGTGGACACCCCATCTACAACACCTTTCCATCCTCTTCTTAAGTCTCTATGGATGTTCTTATACATACCTCTATAATCATCCCAGCTACACTCTTATTCACATACCATGTTTATGTTGCATCTAGGTATGATCCGACTGATGCCTCCATCATATCATTTACCATCTTCTTCCCATTCCACATCTACACCACCTCCACAGATATTCCCAACTTTACCATATCCAATTCTAATGATGTATCCCTCAGCCTACTACCCATATTCTTTCATGTCTACACTGCCTCTAATTATTACCATCCATCCAACATATGTTGAGTCTGTTCCTTCATCTTACACTCCAGTGCATGAAGACCACCTAGAGAACGCATTAGAACAAACACTTCCTTCATATGTTGCTCATCCAGGACAACCCACAGATCCATCACAATCTATTGAGCAGCTAGCAACAGGTTCTTTTTATCATAACCGTGTCAAATTATATCACATTATTTTTATCATGTTGTACTGTGACTTAATTATTCTACCCCCTACTTTTATTATTTAGTTGGATCTTATGCTAGGTGATGTGGTCGCACTCATATAAAGGAAGAATATAATTTCCATACAGAGATAATGGTGGATTAAAATAAATAAAATCATATGGTAGGTATAAATGCAAGGTAGTGTCGAAGTTTCATGGCCACTTTATCCAAATACCATGATATCATTCTAGTGAAATTGGTGTCATGGAGACATGTCAGTAAAGTCATCCAGGAAAAATCATGGGATCAGGTATGGGTAAGAAAATATTATAAATTTATAATGATATTAATGTTATATTTATATAAAATAACATGTTCTTTGTAGATTTGGTTTAACTTTTCCAATGGAGAAGTTTCTAAGACTGCATGGTTGACGGATGTTGGGGAGTTATGGTGATCATATAAGAATGAGTTGTATGTTGGTTAGAAGAGAAGAGTAGGATCTGATTTAGAGGGTGTAACTGCATTTCCTGATTGTCTAAAAAATCAATATAAAAAATGATTGCACATTAGAATAATAATGATTTTAAGGTATTTACAATATTTATTGGTTTTTATATAAAATTTAATTCCTATCACTAGTATTAGAATTTTTTAGGAAGCGTTGTGAAATAACAAAAAAGAACAAAGATTCAATGACATGTGTACACACAATGGGCTACACTGCAATGCCTGAGCATGAGAAGTGTCAGGTACTTTAATATGAATTAAAATAAAGTCCTTATTTATATAGTTACTTAGTTATCATTATATTATGAATTTTAAGTTTTATTATCATTATTCCCTTTAATAAAAGGCTGAAAAGACCCCTTTCAAATGGCCATTTCCATTAGGCCTATAGATCAATTTAGCTTTTTTAGAATTCATAAAATCATCTCAAAACATGATAAATACTTCTCAACTAATATTCAATCTACTAAAAGAGCAAAAACTAGTTAAAAAATATATCATCTCCTTATAATTATTCTCAATAAAGTTTGAAAATAAATACAATATCCATAAAAAAAATTCTATGGTTCATCAATCTATACCATTGTACTTATTTTCAACACTAACAACTCAAATAAAGAGTCCTCAAATAACATTAATTCACATGCTTAAATTTATTAACACCACATTTATATATAATGAAATTTTTGTTAGAGAAATCCATCTCAATGTCATAGTATTTAGTTACAAAAACATATTTTTCCCTCTTATACTCAAAATAATATAATTCCACTTAGTAATATATAGGTTAATAATTATTTCACCTTAAAATAATGTTTCACCTGATGTGGATCTCAAATCACTGTAAGAACTAACCCATTCAACCTTTATGAAACTAAACATATTCAGTTATACAATAATTCAGTAAGAAATACCATAACTCAATCTATTTTTAAAATATCTAAGAATTATTTTTCTTTCAGCATATGTGTCACTTTAGGATCAAACTGATATATTTTAGAATTATCAATTGCATATAGTATATATGGAATTATTGTTTTTTTATAAAATAATCTTCTAGATATTCTCAAAAAAAATTATTAAAGGTATTTCTTGAAATTTCCTTTATCAATATCAGTCCAATTATTATGGCTTTTGAGAAATATTTTGAATCCTCCATGATAAATATCTTCAATAATTATGTCACATATTTTCCTTGGAACTAGAAGAAGTAATTATGATTTTATACAATCTCTAGTCCCATAAAATAGCTTATTTCACCAATAAATTAAATTTCAATATTAATTTTAAATTATTTTACAAATTCCACATTGGAATACTCCTTGTCACATGAAAAAAATTCATCTAAAATAATCTATATCAACAACAATACTTTAACTCATATACTTCACAAATAAGTTTCCATTAACTTTTCCTTTATAATATTTCAATATCATTAAGAAACTTTTATTTTTTAAGTACCATGTTCTGAGGACCTATTTTAACCCATAAAAAGAATTATTTAGTTAGTAAACCATACATAAATCACTATAATGTATGATGTTATTAGGTTTTTCAATATACCCTTCTTCTTCTAGGTCTTCATTTAAAAAGGTATATTTTATAACCATTGAAAAACCTTGTAGTGTTTTCATGTTGTCACTATAGGAAATATTATAATTGATTCATGTATTGAAACTTTTTTAAAAGTTTATTAGACTTTTATCCCTTCCATATCTTAATACATTTTGAAAACTAGTATATCCATGTTTCTTTCCAACTCAACTTTTTTCCTTCAATTTATTTTTTAATTACCACTTGATACTTATATAATTTTTCCCTTAGGTCTTGGAATAAGTTCACAAGTTGAATTATTAACATTATTATAAAAATCTTCATTCATGGAATTTATCCACCCCTTATGATCAATTACATCAATAATAATTTATTTTCATTCTATGAAATGCAATCTATTTGATTTTCCTTTCACAATCTCCTTCTATTGTATACTAGATCATCATTACATTCAATTATATTTTTTATGTATACCTGATTCTTCCATCTATAATATTATAATTTATTATCTCCATAAACTTTTTCCTCATCACTGCTTTAATTTGTGACCACATCAATAGAATTTGAATCATTTCTAACATCTTCTTCCTTGAATTTTATGGAATTTTTTACATTATCCAATTTACTATTTTCAAGATATTAATCTTTTTACATAGCTATGATAGGTTAAATTTGAGTAATATTCACATAAAAAATAAAAAATAATCATGCATCCTTTTATTCCTTTATCTAATTCTATTAGAAATATTGCCTATTAATATCACTTATTTAGTTTTCTCATCAAATATTCTCAGATTTTATTTTTTGATCATCATGATTCATGGACTACAAAAAAAATTAAATTAAATCATTTAGGATTTATATTATATCATACTTCATAGAAATTCATGTTATAATTATGTCTTATAAAACATATATTTTGAATATAAATAGTTTCACACAATATATCTCTTGATGAGATTTTGTGTTTATCAAGCATTGTTATTCCCATATCTACCAAGTTCCTTATATTAAATTATGAAATGATGTTTTCATGTAGAGTATAATGAGTATTGTAATAATTTTATATCCAATACCTTGAAGTATAGGATTCAAAATAAATATAAAAAAATATTTTTCCATTATATACCCTCAACATTTTGATGTACACTCTCAACTCTTTCTTGACCTGTCTACAAAAAGATTTCATTATTTTTATTGAATTTGACTTGTGCTTCATAAATATAACATTTTTTATCTAATGGAAATCATTATTAAGTTTTATATAGTAAATATACATGTTAATTATTGATTTCTCGTATTCCCATATATGTTATAATATTTTTTTCTTATTTTTCAAATGGACTGAATTTTCACTATTTTGTGAGTTCCTTAAACCATATTTCCCTTAATACATGTTTCACAAACCATATATATACATGTCAATTAGGGGTATATATATTATGATATTACTATTTGATATCATACTCAATCATCTTTGACCCATATTTCTATTACTTCTACTGCTAGTTTTTTTCACCCATGGAACTCAAACAATAATATTTAGAGGGATCGACAATATGAAGCAAACATCCACTAGCTCATTTTCCTAAATAAATTATTATACGACATTTTTAACACCTAATTATGCATGGATTTCTCTTGAAAATAACATCATTTCTATCATTATTGATTTTGTCTCACACATAACATATTATTATTGAACCCTCCAATAAAAATAAAAACTTTTTTATTTTACCCTCATAAAATAAATTTACACATTAGTAACTCCTTTTATTTTTAGAGAAATATCATTTCTAAAGGTCACTACCCCTCTATCATTATCTTATTTTTCATTTAAGATATTTTCCTATCATATACTAGGAGTGTAAAAATTACTATAAATAATCCATGACTTTCCTTACATGTATGATTTTAAAGAAACATAAATAATGAATAAATTCTATTTTGTATTCATTTTCATAATTCATTTTACCTTATAATCATAGTAAATCTTCACAGGAAGAGTATTCATACACCCCTTAACAAAATTATCACATCGATCACATATTTTATACATCTCTTCCAAACAAACAAATGTTTTCTATGTTTATGGATTTGATCAGATATTATTACCATTAGAATTTATTCCAAAATTGTTCGTCATCTTACTAGAATTAATGTATAAGGTGAAAATATCATCTTTAAATTCTTTTTTCTTTCATTAATGTATAAGGTGATTTATTATTACCTATTTTATACCAAACAATCCTATTATCATCATTATAACCTTCACTTTTAAAAATAACATATTTTATTTTAATTTTAACAGGAGTATATTTGACCTTCCCATTAGGAATATATGCTATTTGTACATTATGGAATTAGGCCTAATAGAATATTGGCCTATAATACTAATGGAATAATGTCTAATTGGAATATTTTCCTAATGTCAAATCACATTAATTATAAACTTTTCATTTATTTTAAAGTTATTCTATTTTATTATTATTCAATATTATAAAATATTTACATTGTTAATATGTGTACACTAATCATTGTCATTTTCAGAAAGCTATATTGGGCATCTAAGGTCCTATACCTCTAACTAAATTGTTTTTCTCAAGTAGAAAGAAAAACTATGGAAGTATAGTAAATACACAAACACTAGAAAAGATTGTAAGTTTTTTTTCAAATATTTATATGAAATTCCTAATTAAATATCTTGTTTATATTTTTAATAGACTACCCTGGAGGCCCTTTATGATAAATAAGATGACAAATTTGGGGTGAATGATCATTTGAGTCAGATTTTAGGTGAGGGGCACAAGGGAATAGTATGATATTGACAAGGGAAAAACATCATCCCCTATAGGTATTGGTCCTCATCAAGATCCTTTCAAGAATATTAGACTATCGAGCTACAAAGTGCTCGTAAAAAAGCAGTTGAAGAAAAAAAAATTCTTTAGAAGAGCATGGAAGAAATAAACATGAGCATGAAAGAAGTAAGATGATCACCAAACAATTTACGAAAGGTATGTTGGTTTTCAGTCAATCACTTCCATCATAGGGTGATACTACTATTGATTCATATATGGAATCGATGTATTCTTTAAATGATTCCCTAAGTGATTCCAATGATGATTCTAATAGCAATCGAGCCGAAGGTAGTGGCGATGATACTTTTGATGATATTGATGCTCCCGATGATGCTATTGGTGAAAATGTTTTTGCTTCTAATGATGATGATGATGATGTTGCTGATGGTGAGGATGAGGATGTATGTGATGGGAGAGATATTTCTCCCCTTCATTTTTTACTTATCATGAAGGAGACTTGTGCAGTTTTGTAAATACTTAAAATGATTTGTTTTATGTTTTTATATGTATATTTTAGTATTCTATATGGTTTTGAAATTATTAATACCTATTGATTGTATTCTAAATATAGAATATATGTATTTCATTGAATAACAGGTTTAGGCATTTGGTGAAGAATGTGGTGGGGCTACTTCTGAATTTAGACAGAAACCTCTACCCATGAATTGTACATTATACGCACGTCTTAATATTTAAAACACTAAAAATGTGTTTACGGACATCCCGATAAAATCGTAACTCAGAATAACATGTCATTGGTTCCTACATTTAAAAAATCAATCTAAAATCTTTTTCATCTAATTTTAGGGAAATTTGACATCCTTTTACTTGTTTGACTATATGACGCATGTTTTTAAGGGCTTTGATACCTTTAAAAAGTGTTTACTGGGTCATTCTGACCATAATGCATGTCATATTGATGTATTTTTGTGCGTACACATCAAAAATAACTCAATGGTGGTTGTACCATTATTTCACGTCAATACGACATTTTTTTCTAGTGTTTTGATCATTAAATGCATGTTTTAGTGTTTTAAAACACTAATAACGTGTTTATGATAATCTCGGGAAAACCGTAACTCATATTGATGTGTCATCAGTTCCTACATTTCAAAAATAAATCTATGGTCATTTTCCCCTAATTTTAAGGAAATATGACTTAGTTTCCTAGGTTTTGACCTCTTGAAACATGTTTTTAAAGGCTTCGGTACCTTTAATAAGTGTTTACCATGTCAAAACCAATAAAATGAGCTTATATTATTTTAAAAATTAAGTATAATGATCTATAATTGATTTTTGATGTGAAAGAATAAACTACATGTCAATCCATCACAATATGTGGCCAAAATGACTCAAAGTGCATGTTTCCTATATAAAAGTGTAATTTTAGTTTTATTTATGGAATTTGTATTTGTTCTTTTCAAATCTATTAATGATCTATGGAATTTAGAGTTTACCTTGGAATTATGAGCTATAAGGATGGATATTTCCTCAGGGATCGAGTTGGCCATCCTTTTAAATACAGAAACTAAATCATTTTCAATTGATGACTGCCACTGATCCTATTTTTTCTTATAAGATTCTCATTCTTTAACTTTTTCTTTCAATCTTGAAATTTATCTTTGTGATCCCCGGTCAACGACACTACTTGAACTCCCCCCAGGTGTAGTAGTAATGAATGACAATTCCCTAACAAAGACAACTAACATATTAGGTCCATAGGCCATCCCATGTACATTTTTGGGATGTTACTTCCCTAAAAAAATTGCAACTACATCATTCTGGGAAACCAATGATGATTTAGAAGGGTTCACATCCCATACTTCTTGAATTTCAACCAATTAATACAAAAATATTAACATTGATTTTTTAAAATATATTAACTTCATAACATTATTCAATTAATAATTTTTTCATTTCTATTTATTTTTATTTCAGTACTATAAAAACATAATATTGAAAAATAAATTATAAAAACAATTAATTCTTAAACCCAATTAATTGGGTCCAACTTGTCACGACCCAACCCAATGGGGCTCGAACCATGACTCCCCAAGCCTGTCTCCAATAGGCCAAGGGCTGGCGACCTGCACCGAGTAGGATATCACACACATGGGAGGCATTAGCTTAAGGTACCTATACACACACACACCCATATACACCTCCATGCAACAGTGTAGAGATATATAAAATAGAATAGTAAATGCATGCATACAACTATCCCAAACTAGAGTGCAACAGTAGTAAAAAAGGGCAAAAGATGGCCCACCAAAAGAAAACTACAATGGCGTCCAACCTACTCGGAAGAAGGGGTACGCTTCCAAAAGCACCACCCGAAAGCTCCTCGGCACAGCCCAGTAAGCCTCCATGGTCAGTTCCGCTCACTCAGCTCCGCCTACTCTGGGTCCTCCTGGGACACCGTCGAAAGGCCCGTGGTCTGCACAAGAAACAAACATGTGTGGGAAAATCTCGTGCAGAGGTGAGTATAACAATACTTAGTAGGCACTCCAAAAACCCAAAACAAAAGAGAGAAACTGAAAGGAAACAGTCCGCTCATCCGAGCCAGAGGGAACCCAGACGAGAGAGAAACTCCATCTCGTGACCATCCTCGGCTAAACACAACTAGTCATCTCAATCCAGGTGTATTCCCATACACACACCTTGAACATCCATATATACACAGCTCATGCACCAGTCCACATGAGGTACCGACCTCATCACCAGAAACAATTCACAACCAGGAGAGCACACTCCACGATCACTATCATCCCAGATGACACTCATCCAAGAGATACACTCCATCAGGTCCCACACAAACATCCCAGATGCTCACCCGAGAGTCAAGCTCATCGGATATCATCATTGAGAAAGTCACGCTGAAAGAGAAAAACACCAAACTCCTCAGATAGTGGATTGCTCCTAGGGTCCTCTAGGGGATACGAGAACCCACATTGATATACGAAGATCTCACATATAGGGGATCACTCCCAGGATCTGCTGGGGGATACCACAACCCAATCTGGCATTCGTAGATCTCGTAGATAGGGGATCACTCCCAGGATCTGCTGGGGGTACCACAACCCAATCTGGTGCTCGATAGAAACACATCACTCAGATAGAGGATCATCACCCATGTCACTATGGTCACGACGATACCGAAACCCTATCTGGTACATCTCGCGCTTTAGGGGATCGAACTGACGATGCCGCAACCCAACCGACACCACGCGCTGAGTAGGGGATCTTATATCCAACGATACTGCAACCCTACTATAATCCTCATGCTGAGTAGGGGACCGTACACCTGACGATTCCACAACCCTACTGATCACAGCACACTGTATAGGGGATCATATTCTCGATGATGCCACAAACCATACGGGGTTAAAATACTATATAGGGGATCGCCGCCCGTGGATAAGAAGTCACAACGATACCAGGAACCCGATCAAGGGAAACGATGCTAGAGGATCCCACTCCGGGCCCACTAGAGGGATGCCACAACTCTAACAGATTAAACATCCCATCGAGAGGATCACAAACCTATAATAAGGTTGTGATGTCGCGTGAACCATCGTAGGAACGAACTAAGGGAGTACCCTCAACCACTGCTGGTCCAAACATCGCTAACTCGAGCGACCCTCCACAACGCCTCACCGCTCACCTCAAAGGCCAATACTGAGACCACCATCGCGATCCACATAGAAAAACACGCAAGGTAGGATGTTTACTCACCCAAAACAAATAACCAGTGGAAAAGGCACTATTCACCGTAGCTAGCTCGTGTGGGGCCCACACTACGATCTCGAAACTCATCAAGCGGATCATACCACTACGATCCCCTCAGAAAACCACACGGGATTGACTACTTGATTGTCCCAAACGGACACCCGGTGAAAAATGTACTATTCACCGAAGCCAGCTTGGGTAGGGACCACACCATGCTCCCAAAACTCGTCAAGCAGATCTCTCCATTACGATCCCCTTGAAAAAAAACACACGGGATCGACTACTCGATCGTCCAAAACGGACGCCCGGCGGAAAAGTCGCGTTTCTCCAAAAATGCCAAAACCCGACCTCATGGGGCCCACACCCTGTTCTTGGTCAGAACACCCTGAAACCATCAAGAAAATTCCTCTGTATAATTAGAGTCTCATCGCCACTGACGACACATTAATCGGACGCTCCGAGTAGAAGATACAACGACACGAAGTTGAATAATAATAAAATATTAATATTTAATTCGACGTTTCTAGCTCCCGGCTCATGATCCCAAAACATTAAACTCCCAAATCCACCTCAAAGGGTTCGTTTTATCACCAGGTTCACGTCGCCACATACGACACATGATTCGAATCTCTAAGGAACAAGATACAGGGGTTTTAAAACCCCCGTGTATAAAAAGAGAGTCGGACCGGCCTGAACCGGCCGGTCCGGCCGGCCCGCGCTGGCCGGAATGGCCGGCGTCCCTCTGCCGCGTTGCGGCCCGCCCCATCGTGGGACCGTGGCCCTCCACCGCGCTGGGCGGCACGCCGTCGTGCCGGTGTCGTGCCGACGAGACTTCCGCGGACAGCCGGGACCACCCCGGTGGTCCGTTTTTCAATCCGGAGGTGTCTGTGTGACCCTCGAGACCCCTTCTACACTGTTAAGGATTCAAAATGAAGAAAAATGCAGCAGAAATGGGATATTGGGTTAAAACTAAAATCACCTACCTCACGGACGAAACACCGAAGCTTCGGGTGCAAAACAACGCCTGCGACGCGCCGGAGCTCGATCTGCCGACGATCGGCGTCGAAAACGGGTGACGTTGGCTCCTTTATGGGTTGTTCGTTCATCGGCGAAGAGGAGGAGGGGGAGGAGGGTGGATTACGCATACAAGGGGTTGGGGGGAGAGATGAGGATTTTTATTTTTTATTTTTTTTAAAATAAACTTCATTTTATCTCCCCGCCAACACACATTCGACCCGGCACCCGACGCCGACTAAAATTATGTCACGCCTAGGGTAAGCACGACATTCTGAGCACAACGGCACACTCAGAATTCTGATCTAAGACTCCGTTCAAGAGTTATTCGAGCCGACGCTCATAATTAAACTTTTACATTTATTTACTAAAATGCCACTGGTGGCTTTTCTCACAGTAGGCCCGCGCCCACAAGGTTTACACCCCACCTAGGGTAAACAGCATGCTCCGGACACAAATTTGTCCTCAGATTCCCATTTTGAGCTACCGTTTAAGAGAAAACAAACCCCCACCACGTGCATAACAAAAATGCATCTCTGTGGAGTAAGGATCCCTCTTCCTCACGCATTCGAAGCACGCCGAAGAACACCCACACATGGTCTTACCAACGCCCTGAACAAAACTTGAGCAAGCAAAGGAAAGGGAAGAGTACTGCTAAACAGTGTCTATCAAACTACTGTAGAAAGTACAAAGGAAAAAAGTTGTACCTCTATCCATCTGTGGAGCCTCTAGGTCAACAGCCTCTAGGGCATGAAAATGTCCTCGCCCTCTCCCTCCAGCTCCCTGAGCTCGGTGTGGACCACCTGGGGGTGGTGGTGGTGGCATCTGATACTGCCTACCACCTCCTACCGTTGCACCAGCTCCATCACCATGTCTGCCACACTACGGACCGCCATACTCGAGATGATGCCTCTGAAAAGTTGTCCTGTCAACTGGCTCCCCCTCAGTAGCACGACGGGTCGGACAATCTCTAGCAAGATATTCTCAACTGTCACAAGTGTAACACCGCCTCTCCTGTGGCTGACCAAAACTGGTCTGTGAGCCCTATGAGCCCTAAGCCTTAGATCCTCTATCCTGAGGTCGCCTCCTAAAACATGGCTGACGTTCGTGCCCCTGAGTCTGTCGTTGGCTACCAAATGCTGATCTGATTGACGAAGTCTCATCTCTCGCGTGCCCGACACTAACAGGAAGGATCTGCTCGGCCATAAATCTCTCCACCACTAGGGTCCACTCCAGCACACCAGCATAGGTGGGTAGACACAAGGAAACCACACCTACCCAGATGTCTCTGCGTAGGCCCTGCTCGAAGGTCTGAGACCTAAATAACGGATCCTGAACCATATCCAGGAAGTAGCGTGAAAGGTCTATAAACCTCTCTGATTACTCCGACATAGCCATGCCCTCCTACCAAAGCTGCAGAATCTCCTGAATACGCACTGACCTTACCATCACCAGATAGAACTCTTCCCTGAAGAGTTTCTCAAACTCTGCCCATGTGAGAATATCTTCATTGTGGGATTTTTTCACCAAACTCCACCATCGGCAAGCCGAACCATGCAGAATGCTCGCCGCTAGGACCACCATCTGATCTAGAGGTGTCCTCACTAGGTGGAAAACTCTAGTGACTGCTTCGAGCCAGTCATCAGCTGCCTGGGGGTCTGGATCACCCCGAAACCTTAGAGGTTGCTGCCTCTAGAACTCGTGCAAGGCACTCAGCCTGCACACAACCTCATCCTTCACTACCGGCACAACCAGTTTCTCGACAGGTGGTGGCTCAACTGGCAGACCACCTGGAGGTCCAGCCTCAGAACCTACTACCTGGTCCACAGCCTCTACAAGGGGTGGATCGTCACCACAATCCCACTACGGAACCCTCGTTGGCTGTCGTCCTGGAGGCATCCTGAAATACAATCAAGATGCTCCATAGTCAAATAGTATGTCTGGGGAGCTGACTCAAGAAGAACAAGGGAAACCCAAAACCCAGTCTTATATGATGCATGTACCATTATGTCCCTACGAATAGTGTTCAAACGTCCCGAGTCGAAAGGCAGGTTATCAGATTCCCAGTGAATGGATACGTCGGCCGCCGCACCAACACTGGAGTCCCTGGCCTAAAAGATTAACTTGAAACATCCTAACACAGCTGTTATGCAACCCAAACCAAACTCACAGCAAGACCAGCTACGGTCTATGATCCCAAAGGTGGAACCTCCTCTAATACCACTTTGTCATGAAGGAACCCAATGGGGCTTGATCATTGACTCCCCAAGCCCACCTCTAATAGGCCAAGGGCTGGCAACCAGCATCGTGTAGGCTATCACACACATGAGAGGCATTAGCCTAAGGTACTTGTACACACACACTCACGTAAACCTCCATGAAATAGTGTAGATATATATAAAACAGGATAGTAAATGCATGCATACAAATATCCCAAACTAGAGTGCAACAGCAGTACAAAAAGGGAAAAACAGGGCACACCAAAAGAAAACTACAAAGGCGTACAACCTTCTAAGAAGAAGGGGTATACTGCCAAAAGAACCACCAGAAAGCTCCTCGACACAGCCCCGGTAAGACTCCATGGTCAGTCCTGCTCACTCAGCTCTGCCTACTCTGGGTCCTCCTCGGACACCGTCGAAAGGCTTTTGGTCTGCACAAGACACAAACATGTGTGGGAAAAGCCCGTGCAGGGGTGAGTATAACAATACTCAGTAGCCACCCCAAAACCCAAAACCAAAGAGAGCAACTGAAAGGCAACGGTCCGCTCATCCCATCCAGAGGGAACCCAGACGACAGAGAAACTCCATCTCATGACCATCCTTGGATAAACACAACTAGTCATCTCAATTCAGATGTATTACCATACACACACCTTGAACATCCAGATATACTCAACTCGCACACCAAGCCACATGAGGTTCCGACCTCATCACCAGCAACGATTCACAACCAGGAGAGAACACTCCACAATCACTGTCATCCCAGATGAAACTCGTCCAAGAGATACACTCCATCGGGGCCCACACAAACATCCCAGATGCTCACCCGAGAGATCACGCTCGTAGGATATCATCACTGAGAAAGTCACGCTGAAACAGCAAAAACACCAAACTCATCAGATAGGGGATTGCTCCTTGGGTCTTCTAGGAGATACTAGAACTCACACCAGTATACAAAGATCTCACAAATAGGGGATCACTCCCAGGGTCCGCTGAGGGATACCACAACCTGATCTGGCATTCGTAGAACTCACTGATAGGGGATCACTCCCTGGATCCGCTGGGGGATACCACAACCTGATCTCGCGCTCAACACAAACACGTCACTCAGATAGAGGATCGTCACCCGTGTCACGACGGTCACGACGATACCGAAACCCTATCTATTACATCTTGTGTTGTAGGGGATTGAACTGACGATGCCGCAACCCTACCAACACCACATGCTGAGTTGGGGATCATATAACCAACGATACCACAACCCAACTATAATCCTCATGCTAAGTAGTAGATCATACACCCGACGATGACACAACCCTACTCAGAACGACCCACTATGTAGAGGATCATATTCCCGATGATGCCACAAATCCTACAGGGTTAACCTGCAAGATAGGGGATCACTGCCCGTGGATAAGAGATCACAGTGATACTAAGAACCCGATCTAAGGAAATGATGCTAGAGGATCCCGCTCTAGGCCCACCAGAGGGATGTTATAACTCTAACGGATTAAACATTCCATCAGGAGGATCAAAAACCTATAATAAGGTTGTGATGTCATGCGAACCCTCGTAGAAATGAACAAAGAGAGTACCCTCAACCAATGTTGGTCCAAATGTCGCTAACCCGAGCGACCCACCACAATGCAACACTGCACACCTCCAAGGCCGATACTGAGGCCACCATCATGATCCACATGAAAAAACACGCAGGATAGGATGTTTACTCGCCTGAAACGAACAACCGATGGAAAAGGTACTATTCACCATAGCTAGCCTGTGTGGGGCCCACACTATGATCCTGAAACTCATCAAGCGGATCATACCACTATGATCCCCTTGGAAAACCACATGGGATTGACTACTCGATCGTCCCAAACGGACACCCAGTGAAAAAGGTACTATTCAACGAAGCCATCTCTGGTGGGGCCCACACCATGCTCTCGAAACTTGTCAATAATATTGCACCATTGTGATCCCCTCGAAAAAACACATGGGATCGACTACTCATTCGTCCAAAACGGATGCCCAATAGAAAATTTGTGTTTCATGGAAAATGCCAAAAACCGGCCTCGTGGTACCCACATCCTGTTCTCAGTCAGAACACCTGAAAACTATCAAGAAAAGTCTGTCGTACCATCAAGGTCTCAACACCACTGATGAAACATCAATCGGACACTCCGAGTAAAAGATACAATGGACCGAAGTCGAATAATAAAAAAAATATTAATATTTTATTCGACGTTTCAAGCTCCCGACCCACGATCCCAAAAATTTAAACTCCCAAACCCACCTCAAAGGGTTCGCCTTATTTCCAGGGTCGTGTCCCCACAGACATCATGCGATTCGGGTCTCTAGGGAGCATGATACAGGGGTTTTAAAACCCCTGTGTATAAAAAGAGGGTCGGACCGGCCTGAACCGGCCGGTCCGTCCGGCCTGGGCCGACCTGCGCCGGCCGACCCGGCCGGCGGCCCTCCGCTGCACTGGGCGGTGCGCCCTCGTGCCTCAGGCGGCCATCGCTGCCTCGCCACGCCGGCCCATCATGGCTGGCCGCCCCTCATCGGCGCCGACGCCGCCATTCTGGCAAGACTTTCGCGGACCGTCAGGACCACCCCGATGGTCCGTTTTTTTATCCGGAGGTGTCTTTGTGACCCTCAGGACCCCTTCTACACAGCTATGAATTAAAAACGAAGAAAAATTCAGCATAAACAGGATCAGGGGTTAAAACACAGATCGCCTACATCACGGGCGAAATGCCGAAGCATCGGGTGCAGAACGATGCCTGCGACGCGCTGGAGCTCGATCTGCCGACAATCTCTGTTGAAAACGGCTAACGTCGGCTCCTTTGTGGGTCGTTCGTTTGTCAAAGAAGAGGAGGAAAGTTGGGGGGAGGCGGTTTTCTGCGCATACAAGGGTTTGGTGGGAGATGAGGATTTTTATTTTTTATTTTTTTAAATAAACTTCATTTTATCTCCCCGCCAACACGCCTCCGACCCGACACCCGACGCCGACTAAAATTATGTCATGCCAAGGGTAAACACGGCGTTTTGAATGAAAATATGCACTCATAATTGCGATTTGAGACTTTGTTAAGGATTTATTCGAGCCGACACTCATAATTAAACTTTTCCATTTATTTACGCAAATTCCCCTGGTGGATTTTCTCACAGTAGTCCCGCGCCCGGAAGGTTTACACCCTGCCTAGGGTAAATGGAACGTTCCAGATGCAATCATGCCCTCAGATTCTCATTCTGAGCTACCTTTTAGGAGATAACACACCCCCACCACGTGCATAGTATAAAAATACTTATTATTTTTATAAAAATTAATTCTGGGCACACCGGGCCTCGGAATCGCACGCCATCTCCGCGACTAGCTCTGTAATTATTCATAAGATTATTTCAAAGTATGACAAGACCAAATCCCAAGTTCCTACATGACTAGATGTATCAAATGATTCCAAATTAGCATCATTTGATCTATGTATCTTACCCCATTTAATTAGGTTTATGTCTGGTTTTCTATTATAATATATTTTTCATTATTATCTTTTTATAATAATGAAATAACATGAAATGGTAATGAAAATTAATTACTCCAATGTCTTTGGTAGGGTTATTTAAAAAACTTCCATCGAGTTTCCTATAATCCTCACACCAAATCTAGGTTTTTCCAATATATTTACCTAATTCATTAGCCTTTATAAAAAAATATAAACAAGTTATAAAACACCTTGACATATAATAAAATAATATAAATAATAATGAATAAAATACAAACCAAAATTGTTCTTTTTCTCAAAAAAACTATAAGACCTAGTTATGTGAGGAATGTCTTTTTTGTTAGTATTTAAAATATTTTTTTAGATAATTCATACAAAAATATCAAAATTAATAAAATTTATAATTCTATTGTGTTTATGTTATTAAGATACTATAAAAAATGAAATTACCTCATGAGATGCATCTTTGTTAATATTGAAAAACAACTTCTACTACTCATAAAAAATTCTTTCAGGAACTTTCTCAAACAAATATCATGATCTTAGAGATGTTTCATTAAACTCATTACATACTCTCCATTTAAAATATCTTCATTTCTTACAAAAATGTTTTAAAGTCTATGGGTGTGAAATGGAGTCAGGGACATCAAAATGAAAAAATATCTACAAATAAAAAACACAACACTTTATAAGAATATTACAAAATTTTAATCATGTATTTTAAATTATTTATCAAGGAATATAAAATTAATATTACCTTTACTTGAGTAACAAATAACTCATTTTTACAAGCTATAGGATTATGCCTCCAATCTTTATAATTAATGGGAAAGATCACCGTCTCTCATGAAAGTTGCCCAAAAATCTACCCATAGATCCTGGAAGTGTCACTAGTAGGCACCCCAAACTCATCAAATGGAAGGATAATATTGAATTCCTTCAGGTCCCATACATCTTTTTCATTCATATTTTCATCACTTCTATGGTTGTCTTTATCTATTTCAAAAACGAACAAAAAAATTAATAAAATATATAGCTTTTCTAATACAATGACATACATACCAGTAATGATAACTCACCAATATTCCCTAGATGGAGGGGTGACTGACTGCCCCATCACCAAAGGTGAATCAGATGGTGGGATACCAACATCATCTGAGGAAATGAATGGATCATTAGTAGTCTCTAGTACAACATAATCACTCCAATTCATAGAAGTCAATTGTAGTGATGGCGTGCTCTGAGATGTTTATCGGCTAAGATAATAATTTTTTTGTTCTTCGAATTCTTTTAATTCAAATGGTTTATATATATTAAATTTATAAAAATAAAAAACTAAAAAAATTACAAAAAAACTAGAACAATGTATATATTTACAAAACACTTATCAATGAGAAATTGTAATATATTTTCATTTCCAATTTATACATTCAATTATCTTCATCTTAATTATCTTCATTATTATCGACCTCTATTACGATGATGTATTCATTTTCAACATCTCTTTCAAGTTATATTGTTTCAAACAATTTAGGAAAAAACTATTCAATGTTTTGCGGTTGATGAGGTTCAATGTCACAAAGTAACAATTGATCTTCATCACCCATATCATATAAGTCTCTCTTCTTTAAGTGTATAACAACACTCCAACCTTCATGTATTTCATCACCTACATAATAAAACATATTTTTTTTGTGAATCGAAGATAAATGGATCATGCTATGCATGCTCACTGGTATGGATCAAGTGAGGGATGTTGATATAAGTAAAATATAATGAATCTTTCATTATACCCCTATCAATGTTGAACCACTTTCATTTGAATAAGACAAATGAAAATTTACCATGATAGTTTAATTTAATTATATCATTCATCTTTCCATAGTATCCTACCTCTTAAATTGTTAATACAACACTATTTTGATTTTTCAAGTCTTCTTCATGATAAATTGTATGAAATCAAAATACATGAATATTGTATTCATTTAATTTCTTATCTTGACTTAGAGGACCTCGAGCCAAAAACTTCAAATCATTTGATATTTCAGCTCAATTTTCAACATTCATTATCTACACAAAAAAGATATAAAGTTTTAACTTAAATATAGAAAAATAACTACATGTTAATAATATTAATATCAATATATACTTACATAATAGGTGAACCATTCTACAACCTCCTTATAAACATCTGTTTTTAATTCCATCTCATTTCAAGCTCAAACTCTTAGCCTCCTCTTTGTTTTCAATTGCAATTATTCAATAAATTGATCTAAAATAAGACTACTGAGTATCACGTATCTATGTTCTTATATCAACTCCATTTTAGTGAGTGTAAAATTTGACCCCTTTCAAATAGGTCTTCTAATAGTTGGAAATATCGATGACTGATTTTCAGAATGGTAATTAGTGGAGATGTCATCAATACATCCATAACGATTGAATCTTGTCTCAATCTCATCCAAAAACCCAGAAAAAAAGGTCAAGGACTCTTCAGCTATGTAACCTTCAGAAATAGAGCCTTATGTTTGAGCTTTATTCCTCGTGTATGATTTTAAATGACCTAAGTACCTGATGAAAAAAAATTAAAAAAAATTAAAAAAATTACACAATGATTTGATAAAATTGAATTCAAAAATGAAAATAAAAATAATATCAACATACCTCTCAATTGGATACATCCATCGATAGTTTACCAGTCCAACAAGTTTAGATTCTTCAACCAAATGAATATTAAAATGAACCATGACTATTGAGAATGAAGGGGAAAAGAACATCTCTAAATGAAAAATTTTCAGAAAAAATTATTTCTTGAAGTTTATCAGGCTCGGTTGTATTTAAACTTATCTAAAAATCTCTCAGAAAAAAGGTACAAAACTTAACTAAAAATGTTGTTTCTTTTTCTGGTAATGTATTATGCAAATCCAATGGAAACTAATTCTTTATGAGAATATGTGAGTCATGACTTTTCAATCTTTGTAACTTTGAATTTTTTAAGTCAACACACCTTTATATATTCCTTTAATATCCATCTGTCACTTCTATATTCTTTAAAGTGTGAAGAAATACATCTTTCTCAAGATTTTTCATTGTAAAAATTACTAAAGGATACTTTCTATTCCCATTTTCCCATAAACGATAATTTATATTCATTGACTCTAAATCCTTATGATCATTAAGGTGATCCTTAGATTTACCTTTCTCATAAAGAAATGTAAAAATTACATTGTCACAAATGTTCTTCTTAATATGATTTATGCTAAGATTACGATGTTTTAAATTAATATCTTAATAAGGATGTTTGAAAAATATACTCTTTTTCTTCCATTATTATGTTCCAATTACTTCAGTTACTGTACCTCATAACCTTTTCCCCTATTCTTTAAATTGACTATATTTTCTAAATTCTTTAGTGACATTCATTAATAGTCCTAAGATGTATGAACTAGATAACACCGTCAGTGTCTTTCTCAATTTAATATTTCCATTGAATCGTGTATTGTTAAACCTAAATTTATGAGAAGCATCAAGAAATCGATGATGACACATAAAATATCATTTTATTTTATTAGGTAATCATTGAGGTTCAAAATCAAAATTAAAAACTGGACGAGCCAAACCAGTATAAGTATTCCAACCAAATAAATTTCCTAGTCCATAATATTCACTAATTATCCACATTAAAGAAACATGTATTTTGAATATTTTTATCATGGAAGGATTACATGTTTCCATGAAATCATCTCACAATTCTTGCAATTCTTTGATTAGAGGTCAAAGGTATAAATCAATTTCATTTCTAGGCATTTTATTTCTAATAATAATCATCAAAATAATGAAATAAGTCTAATTAATACATATCCATGGAGGTAGATTATAGGGGATCAAAACAACTGACCAAAATATATAATTAGTACTTAAAGTAACAAAAGGGTTAAAACCATCAGAAGTTAATCCCAAATGTACATTCTTAGGATATGAATAAAAATCTCGATATAATGAATCAAACATATTTCATAATGTTGAATCTTTTGGATGTCTCATAAATCCATCATTACTATCCTGATAATTCAACTTCATGTCATATGTAGTCTTAGATATCATGAATAATCTTTTCAATCATGGTTTCATAGGAAAGTAACACAATACCTTTACAAAAGTTTTATTTTTTTGTTTATTCCTAGGGTTGAATTGATTTATACTCTCATTATATTTAATTTACTTCTAGATACATTTATGACATATTATTTATTCTTCTTTATCGAAATAATCTCCTGAATAAAGCATACAATCATTAGAACATGCATGTATCTTTATATGATCATGACCATGTTTTTTATGACTTTATTCATATCATAATATGATGTAGGGATCTTATATTCACTAAATGAATCATAAAGTAACTCTAAAATCATGTAAATTTCTTTGTAGTTAATTCCAAATAGACACTTGATATGATATAACTTAATTAGAAAAGATAACTTCGAATACTTGGAAAACCCTTCATATAATTATTTTTGTTCATCTTCAACTAATTCATAAAACTCATTTTTTTGGTTGTTGAAGTTTTGAGAAATATTAACCTACTCAGGATCAACTGAAAGGTTTTTTTATCTATTAAAATCTTGGAGATTGTAACATTAATATCCAAATGGGCCATTTATCAAATTTCGAACTGAATTAAAATCAGGAGGGTCACTTTGTATTTCATTGATAAAATTATCATTGCTTTGAATTTTTATGAAGTTCAATTAACCATGCCAAATACAACATACATATTGAGCATTAAACCATTTCAATATCAAATGCTTATATAATTCATTTCTATTCAACCATCACTTGAATTTGTAATCAATACATGAACATTTTATTCTACCTTCCATTGATCGGATTGCAATTGTATAATCTAAAAATTATTCCAAAACCATGGCATATCAAGGTGTATTTTGAGGTAAATTAATCCAATTTTTATCCATAGATATCACATTTTCACCCTTATCCCTATATATTTAGATATAAATATATAAATTATTAATCAAACAAGTACAATCAAAATTAAACATCACCTATCTTCATCATTCACCTGGGTAGGGTCTTCATTCGACATAACGCAAATTCAACATAAATATGATTCAATCCATTTTTAAAATATCTCTAAATTTTTTTCTTTTCATGTTATAAATTTTTATTTTATATTACAGAATCATGATTTTCAATATAGCTAGCTCTTTTTTTGATAATTATGAAAATAAATATTTGTTGTATCTCAAGATAAGAACTTGGCATTGTGATATCTGGTGGCATAGTATCTTTTAGTCTATATTGAAAATTATTGCATTAATAAAATAAAAAATATATTCATGATAAATGTAAATTCATTTGAAAATCAAGGATGAAACCCAAAGCATCATACCAATCAAGAACCACCAAAGAAACTTCATCTACTCTAGGATTAGGAAGAATAAGACCCAAAATAGATAACCATCACTATTTTAAAATGAAACTATACATAAATGGAAAAAGGAATCACCATATGGATGATCCTAAAGTAATAAATTTCTTCATTTTCCTCAATAAATTTCTGGGGTGAAAAATCAAAATAACACAAAACATATTCCCTAAAGAAGCCATATTTCATGACTCGAATCAAATGAATCCAAATTAAACCAAGAAACATGCCTAGAAATAGAACCCACCACATTTAAAAGACCATTAAAAATTTTCCCTTACCCCTAAAAAAATTAAATAAAGATCTAAAAACATACTTCATAAATATAAATATTCTACAAAAAATTTTTCCCTTTTTAAAACATAAAACCTTTTTGTCACATTTAGAAAACCAGAAAAAAATCACTTCTAAAACTCCACTTCATCTTTAAAATACCACCCTAATTTCATTATTAAATCATCTATGGTTATTTAAAAATATTTTTAAAAAACATTCATGTGAAAAAAAATTAAATCCTTTGTTCAACCCAATAAGAAACCACCTTTGATACTTAAAACACTAACCTTTAAACCCACTAATGTTTAAAAATAATTCAGGGAAACCAAACAAGATTCAATATTAAAATTACCAATAATGTTTTTAAAACATTGAAAATAAAACCAAATAAATGTTCTAAAATTATTGTATTTCTTTCCAAAGTTTTTATCAAGACTAAATTTCATTTTGGATCTAAAACACTAGAAAACAATCCTTTATTTCATAAGACATGCTTCATTTTAAAATGTATATTTGAATCTCGTCATAATTATAAAACCAATTCAATGAAAATTACATAAATAACTCATATAATACATCATAATACATCATAAATAAATAAAAATAATTAATAAATCAACTCAAATCCTCTAGGAACCAAAATCTAAAACATATGGAAAATTTAGCAAAATACAAAATTTAGCAGATGTGATGATGGCTTGGGTAGAGGTCATTTGGACTCGGTTGGGAGCAGCTGCAAGGGGAAAAGGGAGTGGAGATGAGTGATAAAATGTTGAAAGGGAGTGTTTGGTTATGGGTATGAGGGAGTAGTGGTGAGGGGGATAGGGGCATGTAGGTGATGGCTCGGGGAGAGGGGGTGCTCGGGGGAGAAGTGGGGAGCTGCCAGTGGTGAGGGGGAATGAATCGGGGGAGAAAGGGGGAGTAGCCGACTGTGAGGGGATCAGATTGGGGGATAAAGAGGGAGCTAAAAATTATAATAGGGAGTGGCTTGGGGCAGTAATCAGTGATGGATTGGGGGATAAGGGGGGACCGGTGATGGTGAGAGGCAGCAAGTGATGAGGGGGATAAGGGGGGAGCATCCGCGACAGTGAGCGGCCCACAAACAAGGATCAAGAAGAGGGGGGATCAGGGAGACGGTGGGGATCTTAGGGATAATGGGGATTGTGGAGGGGTTTAAATTAATTTCATTAATATTTAGTGGTTGTTTTAATAAAACCTCTAGAAAATGTTAAAATAAAAAAATTTAATGGCGGTTAAAGGAAACCTTTCCCTAAAGTATAACTTTTTTTAAATGAGGCTTATTTAGTTGAAATTGTTAAAACTGCTGCTAATAAACCTCTACTAAGACCTGTTTTTTTAGTGATCGTTGTCCTCAAGTATCTAAAAAATTCAAATATGTTTACTTAGTTTTGAGTATGTCACTTGTATTTTTTACTAAAATGTAATTTTTAATAGAAAACATGCACTTTGAGTCATACTGGTCACATTGTGTGTTGGTTTGACATGAGAATGATTCTTACACATCTAAAATTACTAAAGAATTATTTTAAAAAAGTATCAATACAATCCAAGTTCATTTACTTAATTTTCAGTGAGTGGCACGTGTTTTGAACTAAAATGTTGATTTTAGGCTGATAACGGACATTTTCAGTCATACTAGAAACATTATGTATCGAGTTGAGATGAGGTTGATTACTAAACATCAAAAATTAATATTGGATCTTTTTCCTAAATTATCAAAATAATATGAATACATTTTCTTAGTTTTGAGTTTTCACTTGCCTTTTTTCTAAAATTAATGTCAAATTTAAATAAAAATACATACTTAGAGCCATACCGGTCACATCATGCATCATATTGAGGTGTGGTTGATTCCTACACATCAAAAATAACTTATGGATAATTTTCATAAAGTATCAAAATGATATGAATGCATTTTCCATGTTTTGGGTATGTCACTTGTGTTTTTTACAAAAATGTAATTTTAAACTGAAAACATGCACATTGGGTTATACTAGTCACATAGTGTGTTGGTTTCATGTGAGAATAATTCCTATATATCAAAAATGACTTATGAATCATTTTACTAAATTATAAAGACAATTCGATCATGTTTTCTGGGTTTTCAGTGAGTGACACATGCTTTGAACTAAAATGTCATTTTTAAAATGATAATGGACACTTTGAGTCATATCGAGCACACAATGTATCATATTGAGGTGAGGATGATTCCTATAAATAAAAAATAACTTATGGATAATTTTACTGATGTATCCAAAAAATATGAATGTGTTATCTCGGTCTTGAGAATTTCACTTGTCCTTTTAATTAAAAATAATATCAATTTTAAATAAAAAGACACACTTAGAGTAATACTGGTCACATTGTGTGTCATATTGAGATTCATTTGATTCCTACACATCAAAAATGACTTATGGATATTTTATATAAAGTATAAAAATAATAGGAATGAGTTTTCTTGGTTTTGAGTTGGTCATGTTTTCTTTTTACTAAAATTAATGTCGATTTTAAATAAAAAGACACTTGGAGTCGTATAGGTCACACTATGAATCGTATTTATGTTTGAATGATTCTTAAACATAAAAAATTACTTATGGATAATTATAATAAGTTATCTAAACAATCCAAATGTGTTTTCTTGGTTTTAAGTATTTCACGTGTGTTTTTTACTAAAATGTCATTTCAAATTGGAAAACAAACACTTTGGGTCATACCAGTCACATCGTGTGTATTTTTGACATGATACTAATTTATACACATATAAAATTAATTTTGAATCCTTTTTCTAAATTATTTTGAGAATAAAAGTGTGTTTTCTCAATTTTCAGAGAGTGACACACTTTTTGAACTAAAATGTCAATTTTAAACTGATAATGGGCACTTTTAGTCATACCGGTCACACTGTGAGTTGGATTGAGTTTAGGTTTATCCACAACAATAAAAAATGACTTATTTATCATTTTCATAAATTATCAAAATTATAAAAATGTGTTTCCTTGGTTTTGAGTATATCCCTTTTGTTTTTTACTAAAATTTCATCTTAAACTGAGAACACACACTTTGGGTTATACCTTTCACATCGTGTGTTAATTTGATGTGAGGCTAGTACCTATATGTCAAAAATGACTTATGAATAATTTTTATAAATTACAAAGCTAATAAAAGTGTTTTTTCTTTATTTTCAATGAGTGACACACTTTGTGAACTAAAATGTAAATTTTAAACTAATAACGGACATTTTTAGTCATATCGGGAACATGGTGTATCATATTGAGGTTAGGATGATTATTACACATAAAAAATAACTTATGTATTGTTTTACTAAAGTATAAAAACAATAAGATTGTTTTTTCTCAGTCTTGAGTATGCCACTTATCCTTTTTACTAAAATTAATGTCAACTTTAAATAAAAAGACAAACTTGGAGTCATACCAGTCACACTGTATGCCATATTGAGATGAAGTTGATTCATAAACATCATAAAGGAATTATGGATTGTGTTAAGAAATTATCAATACAATTATAATGTGTTTTATAAATTTTTAGTATGTCACTTGTCCTTTTTTACAAAAAATAATGTCAATTTTAATTAAAAAGGCACACATAGAGTCATAACGGTCACACCGTGTGTCAGATTGAGGCGAGTTTGATTATTATACATCATAAATGAATTATATATAATTTTCCTATAATATCAAAACAAACCGAATGTTTTTTATCAGTCTTGAGTATGTCACTTGTCCTTTTTACTAAAATTAATGTCAATTTTAAATAAAAAGACACACTTGGAGTCATATCGGTCTCATTGTGCATCAAATTGAGGTGAGGATGATTCCTACATGTCAAAAATGGATTATGGGTCATTTTAATAATGTATCAAAACAATCTGAATTCATTTTATCATTTTTGGGTATGCCACTTGTCATTTTTACTAAAATTAATGTTAGGTTTATATAAAAAGTCACACTTTGATCCATACCGGTCACACCATGCATCGAGTTGAGGTGAAGTTTTTTTTACACATTAAAAATTTATTATAGATATTTTTCTAAGGTGTAAAAATAATACAAAATAATTTTCATGGTTTTGAGTTTGTTACTTATCTGTTTTACTAAAATTAATGTCAATTTGTTTTAAAAAAAGACACAGTTTGAGTCATACCAGTCACACAGTGCATCAGATTGAGGTGTAAATGATTCCTACATGCCAAATATGACTTATAGATTGTTTTTATAAAGTATCAAAACCATACGAATGTATTTTCTTGTTCTTGAGTATGTCACTTTTTATTTTTACTAAAATTATTGTTAATTTTAATTAAAAAGACACACTTGGAGTCATATCGGTTACACAATGCATCAGATTGAGGTGAGGTTGATTCCTGAATGTCAAAAATAACATATGGATCATTTTACTAAAGTATAAAAATAATTTGAATACATTTTATCAGTTTTGAGTATTTCAATTGTCCTCTTTACAAAAAATTAATGTCAACGTTAAATAAAAAGACACACTTGGAGTTATATCAGTCACATTGTACGTAAAATTCAAGTGAAGTTGATTACTACGTGTTAGAAATGAGTTATCGATTGTTTTCCTAAAGTATAAAACAATATTAATGTGTTTTATCAGTTTTTAGTATGTCACTTGTGTTTTTTACTAAAATGGAATTTCAATTTGGAAACACGCACTTTGAGCCATACTGGTCATGTATTATGTCAGTTCTACATGAGACTGATTCCTACACATCAAAAATGACTTATGAATTATTCTAATAAATTATAAATACAGTAAGAGTGCATTTCCTTGATTTTCAATGAGTTCCACACTTTATGAACTAAAATATCAATTTTAAACTGATAACGGATGCTTTGAGTTATACTTTTTGTATAATATTGAGGTGAGGATGATTTCAATATGTAATAAAATGACTTATATATTATTTTTATAAAGTATAAAAATAGTATGAATGTGTTTGATCAGTTTTGAGTATGTCACATGTCTTTTTTATAAAATTATTGTCAAATGTTTATAAAAAGACACACTTGGAGTCATACCAGGCACATCGTGTATCATATTAAGGTGCATCAAATTTTTACACATAAAAAAATGACTTATGGATCATTGTACTAAAAGCATCAAAATAATAAGAATGTTTTTTCTCAGTTTTGAGTATGTCAGTTTTCTTTTTTACTAAAATTAATGTCAATTTTAAATAAAAAGGCACACTTGGAGTCACACCGATCACAACATGTGTCAGATTTAGGTGTGGGTGATTCCTACAAGTCAAAAATGACTTTTGTATCATTTTAATAAAGTATTAAAATAATCTGGATCTATTTTCCTAGTTTTGAGTATGTCACTTGTGTTTTTTACTAAAATTAATGTCAGTTTTAAATAAAAAAGTCACACTTGGATTCATACTAATCACACCATGTGACCGATTGAAGTGAATCTAATCCCTACATATCAAAAATGACTTTTGGATCATTTTACTAAAGTATCATGACAATATTAATGTTTTTTCCTAGTTTTGAGTATGTGGTGTGTGTTTTGAACTAAAAAATAAATTATAAACTAAAAACTTACAGTTTGAGTTATACCGATCACACAGTGTATCATATCGAGGTGAAAATAAATGATTTTGTGATGTGTGTTTTTCTTTTAAATGTATGCACCAATCCATAAAATAGAGAACTATTCCATTTTTATGGAAAAGGAAACTCCATGCTACCTGAAACACCTCATCTAAATGTAACATGTTCTCTCTTTTTTGGCTTGTTACAGACAGTTAAAAGAAAAACATGACTCCCAAAAGAACCCACCTATATAAAAAAACAATTATTATTTTATTAATACTATAAATAAATAAATTAAATGAAATTATGAAATAATATATTAATAAAATTTAAATTTTAAACTGAAACTACACAATTTGAGTCATGTTGGGTACACTGTGTATTGGATTGAGGTATGGTTGATTCCATAATGTATTTTTATCCTATAGTGGATGATCATAGTACTAAAGTGAATCATCCTTAATGATGAATTCCTTCTTTTATGATCTTTATGAAAATTAAAAAATATGTATTTAATAAAAATGATGAGTAAATTAACTAAAAAAAGTAGATAAAATGATGATAAAATCAACTAAATAAGTAGTAGGAAGTCAGATATTCGTTATATATGTGTACATTCTGACATAAGGTATGCTTCCCAATTATTTATAAGAAAATCTATTTCATCTTATGAATATTAGTTTTATCGAAAGTTATGGTAGTACTAAAAAAATATAAATACACAAAGGATTAATAAATTTTTTAAATGAAATAGTAATTATCTTCGGAAATATGTATTCGTGGATGCTAGTTTGTTGATGGTATATGATATCTCTCATAAAATTTCAAAAATATTAACCAAAATATTATACATTGGTTTGTTTCAGACACTACATAAATATTGAAAAAAATAAGTAATTTTTTATATGTGTTTTGATAGTGAATTCATATTATATATACCCTAATACTTATCCACTTTTAAAAGTAATCATGTCCTTATATACATGTATTGTCCTCATTCCATGATTTTCATAGTATTTAAACACCACCCAATCATAAAAAATCTCATTAAAACATAATATAAAATATATAACTTGAAGTTTAGTTCTAAAATGTTGGATGTAGTGTATTAAAAATTGACAAAAATCATCATGTGTGATCGGTTTGATATGTATCTATATAGTGAATCCAAAAAATAAATCTTTGGAGTATCCAAATAGACTTCAATGAGTACCTAATACTTCTTAAAAAACGAATGAGTAATTAAAAGAATGAAAATATATTTGATATGATTAATTTTTTGAGTTTTACCCCTACATCATTGGTAATAAGAAGATTCTATCATCCGTAAGTTTCTTTAAAAATGTTATGGAAACTTTTTCTGTTATTTCATCAATTTTAATTGATTCCATTTTGGTTTTTTAAATAGAAGTGAAGTGAGGACTAATGAGCCCATAATTGTATTCATAGGGTTTTCTATTCAAATAGTATTCATATAGGCACCTACAAAAAAATATGAATTGTATTTAGTCATAATTAACATATTAGACCAGCTATTGTAAAAAAAATCATAAAAATACAACTCATGTATACATTTATAACTAAGACTCCTAGCCATAAATACTTTAGGATTTCATTTAAATTCTCAAGAGAAATAAAGTCTATAATGGCCTCTCTGTATATTTTTTCTTTAAAATCAACTATGTGATTACTACCACTTTGTAACCTTATAGTTGTATAAACCTTCAATGTTAGTAAATACATATATTGAATGGGTGGGGTAAATGTGTTTTATGGAGACCTTTTTTATTGGGTTTTTGATCATTTATATTTTTTTTGTCCACCATTTCATTTCACCCACTTCCCTTTGTCTGTCTGTAATAATATTTATCAGTTCTTACCTTTTTCATTAATTGATAAAGTTTTAGCATGAAAAATAAATTGTAAATGAATAACTCCTTGTCAAAATGTTTTTTACAAGATATTATTGTCATGATAAAAATGTTCCAATATATTTCTCAACCATAAGAATATATGCATCATCAATTGGAACAGGTAGCTCAGTGCTCCGCTCATGAGTTATGCTAATCCCCACTCTCACATGACCTATTAGGAGTGTATGTTATGTCGAGTATCTTATTGGATATTAAAAATGATAATCCTTACAAAAAGGAAATGAGTGGGTGTTTTTAATGGCTCGGACCCTCCTAGTCCATTACTTTTCCAAATTCTGGTGTTTGAGATGTCTATGGGACCATCAATGATTCATTAAAGAGTTTTCAAAATTTCAAGATTGAATGAACGGTGGCACCAATGAGTTTCGGTGGCACTGATGAGCGTTGGTGGCCCTGATGGTCATCGATGGAATAGATAAGTCATCCATAGAACCAATCGGCATCGGTTCCAGGGCGACGGTGCTAGGGTGACGGTGACTCACCTAATGGCAAGTCCTTCCCTGTTTTTCTAGGACCTTCTAGTTCTTCCCCAGTAACATATATTTTGATGTAAAAGTGTTCTAATAACCCTTTTAACCCCATTTAAATCTAGTATAAGTGGTTTTAAACTCCCAATAGTCAGTCGACCCTTGAGTTACCAAAACGTGTGGCCTTTTTCCTTTTTGTCACACATTTTTCATGTTTTATAGTTTTTTCCCTATTACGCATTATTATCCATTTAAAGAAAATATATTAACTCATATCCGTTATTCCCACCATCTCCAAGGATAATTATTAAATATCAATCAATCCCAACATGTGAAACTGCCCAACCGCGTCATCGATCCACGATCTGAATTTTATTTACTTTGAAATCACCTCCCTGATTTTAGGATCTTGAATTTTCTTAAGTCGAGATCCTCTCTTCATAATTCCTTTCAATTATCTAAAGTACACCCTAGAGACTTACTTTAGAGACAAATCGTGCACCCATGATAGAGCCCTTCCCACTCAGCCTTGAAGCCCTCAAGTTTTTCTTTCCTGTAAGTCGCGCACCATCAGTTTTTGATGCGAGGATAAAAGCTTTGATCCTTGATCATCCAAGAAGGGTTTTCCTTCGTACCTCTTTACTGTGTATCATGTGGGACGGGTATGATAATTCTTCCCGCAGTATGTGGACGAAACCAAACCTCAAAGATGATAATAAATAGACACTAAATAATGAACAGGTGTGTTTCATGATGATGTTTCTATATTTATTTTATCTTCGTTTTTATTTTGTGAATTGTATGGGCTTGTGCCCACTGAAAATAGTGGTCATTAATGGTCCTTTCTTGTACAATAATAAACCTCTATTTTTCTGGATAATATTTTGATTGAATGGATGTAATATAGAAACTAGTTAATCACATAAAGTTGGTTAATAAAATGGATGCACAATGAATAAATAACCTTGTGTGATCACCCTGATTAAAAAAATAGAAAGAAGGAACTTGATAAATGGTGTGATTAAAATATGAAAACTCCCTTTCTCTATTATTCTAATACACATGGTTGTTCTTCTTGATGCTTGTGGGGTGACATGGATAGGGATGGGATCTCCTATTTCTCATTTGTTGTCTGTGGATTTGAGGTTGTTTTGGGATGTATATTGGGGTTTGGTTTGGTTCTAGTACTTTGAGGGATCTCACTGGTCCCTTTTGTTATTGTGACTTTACAAGAGAACTGGATGTGAATGATTATATTGATGATTGGATATTTTCCTTCATTTTTTGTCTTGGATTGTGGCTATTCTTGTATGTTTCCTGGTAGTGAAGGAATATTTAAATGGAATAACTTGAACAAGATAATGGGAATAGGTGCATTGGGGGATTGTTTTCCAGAAATGGGTTGTGCTCTGGTTGTGAATGATGTGTGTTTGTGTGTGTAAGGATAGTAACGAGGGGGGTTGTGCTCTGATTTTGTATGCGCTGTTTTTTTGTTTTGTAACACTTATATTAGGATGAGTTTTTGTTTAATTATACGTATAAATTTAGTTCTTTTGTTTCTTATTCTCACCCCACCTATGTTGATCACTATGTGCTGAACACTCTCATTTCATGGGGAGGGTGTTTCTCCCAACATTCTTATGAGTGACTGGTTATTAGATCCTTTTTGCCTCCTCTCCCAGGTATCCCAAGACTCTACGGGTAGGTTGTGATGATATAAGGTATCTTATGGCCCAATACTCTTCAGTTAGGGTGTGTGGTGGTGGTTGGACCATGTGTGTGTGGGCAGATTTGTTTCCCAAGTGTCTTCGGGATGAGGCCCAGGTGTATTTGCGCATGAAAATTGTTGTTTTGGCCCATGTGTATTCGGACATGGTAGTGGTTATGGTGGACCAGGTGTTTGCGGGAAAGGTTATGTGTGGTTGTGGCAGCCTAGGTGTGTGTGGGCGGGATGCGTGGTGATGGCCCATAAGGTTGTTGTTGGGGCAGCAGTGGGACTATAGTGAGACTTGTGGGGGAGGTCTGACGCATAGGATGTCCTAAATAACTTGTGGAAAAGTGGTATGGGGTACCCAAATATTGATGTGTTGTTACTATTACTTTACATGACTTGCGTTATTTGGGGAGTGTGCCTTTGTGAGGCTGGGTGGATAGTTTCCTTACTAGGCATTTTGGTTATCTCTATTTCTCCCGGGGAATTATAATTCCTCCCCACTTGTGCACAAGAGCTTTTGGTTTTCCCTACTGAGTATACCTGCATACTCACCCTACGTATATAAATCTTCTTTCAGGTTTCCATGAGGACTTTTAGGACTATAATGGACCTTACTAGCTTAGGCTTCAGGAGTTGTCTTTGCTGTTTTTATTTCTTTTAGTACATTCCTTTGGAGTTTTCTGTTACTATGTATCAGTTTATGTTGGACATGCATTTGGAAATGGATTTTATCTTTACTTTTACATTCAGTATTTGGAGTGGTTTTGGATTTACCATCTCATCTCCCAATCTTTTTCAATAAAAAGGTTAATTCCTTCCATATTACATGTCATTCTATACCCTTGGTGCTAGTTACCACTTCGGGTCTACTGAAGGAGGGACTCAGGGGTTATTATCTCTCCTTGAACTTGAAGAAGGAAGGGTTTGGTAGTTTTCTATCCCTTTCCTCATCTTGGTGAAGGTGGGTCCTAACAGAATAGTATCAGAGGTGATAGTTGAGAGATAGTATGGAGTTCAGGGTTAGGCACAATGGTAATTTCATGGGACAGTAGGGAAATAGTGTTAGGAAATCTTGGTGCATGAAATAGGCCAGGGAAGACCAGCTAGGGCACAAGATTTTAGCCCCCCCCCCCCCCCTCATGATCCGATGTAAGGACTCTAGGCCTACCGAACGACCAAATGAGGCTATAATGATCACAGGGTAGAGGCCCTAGGAAGGTACATACATAATTATGACTTGTGTTCTTATGTTTTTTGGGTGTTATGGGGAATTTAAAATGAATAAAAAGTTTAAGAAAAATTTAAAAGAGATCTTCTACACTACTCGTGCTTAGGCTTTCCTTGTTTACATTCCAGCTATAGCACCCAGACAAAATTCACAAGTAGTGTGGGAGATCAAGGACCAGGAGGCTGATTTAGATGGTCAGTGGAGGGTTTACTGAGAGGAGGAGGATGACTAGTGGTAAAAGATACTTCACACCTTTCAGCAGCAGACCCTCGAGAAGTACGAGGGCAGCGTCTCAGACATGGAGATGGAGAAATTTCTCTTGGATTTGGTGATAGAATTTAGATTTATCTGAGCTCTGGTAGAGTAATGGGTTCCTCTATCCATGAGCCATATGTGGGGAGCAGCGCGTCTGTGGTGGATGCTCTATCTTGGGGAGAAGAAGGAAGCTGAGGTTTTGTGGACCAACTTCGAGAGGGAGTTCCAGGCGGAATTATTTTCTTCTAAAATGAAGGGTGATAAGAGGTAGGAGTTGATCTCCCTATATTAGGGTATTATTTCAGTAAGGGAGTTGGGAATCAAGTTTAAGGGTCTCATTTGTTTCACTCCAAACCTCTTCTTAAACGAGGAATCGCGGGCAAGGCGCTTAGAAGAGGCACACCGACCTTTCCTTCAATATTATGTAACTCCCATCAGTCTAATGACATACTTGGAGGTCTAAAAGAAGGATGAAGTGGGGGAAAGTATGCACATGCTGGGAGGTGTTTCTTGAGAGGGGAGCTAGTTGAGATCATCAAAGGGTAAGGTCATTATTAGTAGGCCTCCAGCATCAGGGCCTTCTAGGTTTTAGCTGATGAGGAGCTGAACTCAGCAGTTCCAATTTTTATCTCCCAGTCCTCACCCTTTATCCACAAGACTAGAATCGATTTGTTTTATCTGTGGATGCTATTGGAATATTTTGAATCAGTTCTTGGACCAATTTCAATATAGTGGAGGTGAGAAGGTTCAACTCCCACCTCAATAGTAGTAGTTTCCAGCCAGACACTTTCAGCAGTAGCAACCGGGACAACGAGCTCCCACTCCTCTAAGATCAGACATTGAAGGAGGAGGAAAACCTTAGGATGCTCCTCAGGGACCTCGACTAGGGTATGGTTGGGGAGTCGGATGACAGTTGAGGGGTATAGGAGCTGGGCGTGGGTAGTTGCATGCCGTAAAGGTAGCAGTTCTAGTAGGGCCACAGGTCGTTCGAGGTACGATCAACTTGTTTAGTACTCTTGATTCTAACTTTTTTGATTCAAGAGATTCGCACTCCTTCATTACACCCATTCTAGCCATAGCTTTGGTTCTAGATGTAGAGAGACTTCCCATTCCCCTGGTATTGAGTATGCCAGTCAGATCAGACTAGCTTGTCTTATGTTTGTTGAGGAAGCAGACTGATTTTGAGGCCACATCAGTCTAGTGGGGACCTTCTTTTTCTATATATGCAGCTATATGATGTCATTTTAGGAATCAAATTATTGTTCTATATGTGTGTCATTATCTACTACTTCCGAGGAAGGGTTGTGTTCTCAAATATGGGTGGCCAGCATGTAGCTTTGATTGGCAAATGATGTTGCTGGGAGGGCAGCCGATGTGTAGTGCCCCTTCTTTCCATTCTAGACAATATTTCAGTGGAACCAGTAGAGTCGGAGATGGTGGAAGTCATAGGGATCATCAATGAGTTCTTTGACATCTTCACTAAAGAGTTTGTGACCCTACCCCCTCGATGTGATGTTGAGTTTGGTATAGACTTACAACCCGGTGCCCATCCAATTTTGATGGCTCCATATCAGATGGTGCCTTCTGAGTTGTGAGAGTTGTGAATCTAGGTTGATGACCTGATGAATAAGGGTTTTATCTGACCAAGCGCATCACCATGAGATGCTCTAGTATTGTTCATGAAGAAGGCATATGGTGGTCTTGGGATGTGTATATACTACTGAATGTTGGATCAGGTAATAGTCAAGAATTGTTACCCCCTCTCAAGGATTGATGACCTTTTTGACCATTTGAAGGGAGTAGGTTCGTTCTCTAAGATTGACCAAAGTTATAGATATCATCATTTGAGGGTGAAGGAGGGTGACATCTCGAAGACTGCTTTTAGATGAAGATATGGGCACTTTGAGTTCGTTGTCATGTCGTTCGGCGTTACAAATTCACCAGTTGTATTCATGGGGATCATGAACATTTTTCCATGAATATCTGGACCGATTCATAGTCATGTTTATTGACGACATCCTGATCTACTCAAGATCATAGGAGGATCACACTGAGCATCTAATGATAGGTTTTCATGTCCTACGACACCACCAGTTCTTGGAGAATTTGTCCAAGTGATAGTTTTGGACATGAGAGGTGCACTTACTTGGACACGTAGTGTCCTAGTAGGGACTAGTGGTGGATCTGTAAAAGGTTGAAGCAATTTTTTCTTGGGCAGTGCCCAAGAACATGGTAGAGGTTTTTAGTTTCTTGGGTCAAGTAGGTTACTATCGGAGGTTCGTTCCTGACTTCTCTTAAGTTGTAGTGCCTTTGACAGCTTTATCCAAGAAAGACCAGGATTTCTCTTAGAGTGAGGAGTGCCAGGAAGCCTTTAGTTATCTAATGTGGAAACTAGTCAGTGCCCCAGTACTAAGGTCTCTAGAGGAAGGGGTTGTGTTTGAAGTGTTTTGTGATGCTTCCAATCTAAGCTTGGGGTGTGTGCTGATGCAGTAGCGAGGAGTGATCTATTATGGTTCTAGGCAGTTATGTCCTCATGAATGTAACTATTCCACCCATGAACTGGATATTTAAATGGTTATGTTTTCACTATATTTGTGGCGGCATTACCTCATCAGGGAAAGTATCATAGTTTTCAAAAATCAGAAGAGCCTGAGGTATGTCTTCTCCCAGAGAGACCTGAACTTGTGGTAGTGGAGGTGGATGGAGTTTCTTCAAGACTAAAACTTTGATATCTCCTACAGCTTAGAAAAGGGGGATGTGGTGGTCGATTCCTTGAGTAGGAATTTATAGAGGGATGTGGTTCAAGAGTCAGCAGATGCTTGGAAAGAAATGGAGGAGTTGTCTACTTTTCACATGGATTCAAGGGTGGAGGATAGTAGGGGCTATCTGTTTCAGATGAAAGTTTAGTCTTACAGTGTATGGAAGGTGGAGGAATCTCAGTGGGGAGAATTATAGGCTAAAGTGATGTGTGATCATGTTATCCAGGGCAATTATTTATAAGGATTTTTAGAAGATGGTCATAATCGGATGGTGTTTCATGGAAATTTGTTTGTCCTAGTGGAAATGCATGATAGAGTTCCCAGTGAGTTCTATAACTCACCCTTGGCGGTACACCCAAGAATTTCCAAGATGTACTAGGGCTTGAGGGGTCAATTTTGGTGGCCCATGATAAAATGGGTAGTGGTGGAGTTTTTTGGAAAAGTGCCTCATGTAATAGTAGGTGGAGGCTGAGCACCGTGTTCTGGGTAGTCTGTTTCAGCCTTTAGATGTACCAGAGTGGAAGTGGGAGGACATCTCAATAGATTTCATCACAGGACTACCCATGGTTCATGGAGGTTGTGATTCTTTCTGGGTGGTGGTAGAACATCTGATGAAATCAGCTCACTTCTTTCCAATCAAGGAGTCGAGTGTGGTGGATTCCTTAGTATAGAGGTACGTGGATTAGGTGTTGCAGTTTCATAGAGTTTTGATTTCCATAGTCTCAGATCATGATGCATGGTTTACCTCATGAGTATTTAAGGGATTACAACATGCTTTTGGAACCCAACGTTGCCTTAGCACTACTTTCCACCCTCAGACATATGGGAAGATAGAGAGGGCCATCCAAACATTGGAAGAAATGTTAGGGGCATGTGTTTTGGACCTTAGAGGATCATGTATACGACACTTGACACTAGTAGAGTTTTCTTACAACAATATCTATCACTCTACCATTGGCATGGATCCATTCGAAGCCTTTTATGGAAGGTTGTGTAATTCTCCCATGTGTTGGACCGAGGTTGGGGAAGTAAGTTTTCTGGGCCCAGAGGTAGTGCAGAGCATGACAGATAAGGTTTAGCCTGTGGGTCAGAGGATGAAGGTGGATCAGGACCGGCAGAAGTAATATGTCAGTCATAGGAGGAGACCCTTGGAGTTAGAGGTTGGGGACCATGTGTTCTTAAAGGTATCCCCTCAGCGTGGGCAGTAGAGGTTTGACAGAGGTAGTAAGTTTTATCCCAAGTTCTTCAGGCCCTTCAAGGTGTTGTGGTAGGTAGGAAAAGTGGCTTATCAACTAGTACTACCACCACCGCTACAGAGGGTCCACAATTTCTTCCATGTGTCTCAACTTTGTCGGTATCTACATGATGACTCACATGTCCTCAACTGGGGAGAGTTGGATATCAAGGACGATGTGATGTTCGTAGATTGACTAGTTGGGATCAAGGATCATGAGGAGAAGGTGCTTCATGGAAGAACCATTCCATTGGTCTGTGTGTTGTGGAGGCATAGAGGCCTCGAGGAGAGTACCTGGGAATGGGAGGCACAGATGCGTGCCCAGTACCCAGAGCTGTTTTGAGTTTTGTTTTGTGTTTGTTTTGTACTTGACTGTGATGTACTGCTTGACCTTGTTAACTATAAGATGAGATATTTTCATTTCTCAGAATGTGTGTAAAAGTCCTAACTATAGGGAGGGGGACCTGATATATAATCAAGTTTCATTAAGGTGGATGCGATTAAACCTGTGTGGGTGAGTCAGTGTCGCCCAAAGTAGATAGTATGTTGACATAGAGGAAGGGATTCCCAAACCCATATGTCTGGATGGTGTGACCTTTATATGTTTGTCTGATTTCTTAGGGGATAAGAGTGGTAGTATATCTGATGTTTTTTAGGAGATAGATGAGGGAGAGGTGTTCCTAGATATTGGGGATTGTTCTGGCTTTTGAACAACTCTAGTATGGTTTTTTCATGAGAGTTATCTTGCAAGGTGGTTGTTTGGACCCCCCCCCCCCTTTCTTCAAGTTTAATCTTGATTTCTCAAGGGAAATAATAGCTTGAGAGGTGTTTTAGGTAATGGACCAGACCTTCCTGGTCCATTAATTTGCCAAATTCTGGTGTTTGGGGTGCCCTAGAGACCATCAGTGACTCATTAAAAAGTTTTCAAAATTTTAAGATTAAACGAATGGTGGCACCGATGAGCGTCGGTGGAACTGATGAGCATCGGTGGCACCGGTGAGCGTTAATGGCACCGATGGGAATCGATGGCACCGATGGGTCGTCCATAGCACCAATTGGCATCGGTGTCAGGGCGATAGTTCTAGGGCGATGGTGCCAGGGTGATGGTTCCAAGATGACAGTGTTAGGTTAATGGTTCCAGGGAAATGGTGACTCACCTAACGGTGAGTCCTTCCCTATTTTTCCAAAACCTTCCAATTTTTCCCTAGTAATGTATCTTTTGATATAAAAGTGTTTTAATACCCCTTTCAAATCCATTTAAATCCAGTAAAATATGTTTTAAACCCCTACTAGTCGGGCGACCCTTGAGTTACCAAAATAGGTGGCCTTTCTCTTCAATGTCACACCTTTGTTGTTTTTTATAATTTCACCCCTGTTATGCGTTTTTATCCATTTAAAGGAAATATATTAACTCACATCCATTATATCCGTCATATCCAAGTAGAATTATTAAATATCAATTAATATCAATGTGTGAAACCACCCAACTGTTTGGTCGAGCCACGAACCGAATTTTATGTACTTTGAAATCGTCTCCCTAGTTTTAGGATCTAGCCTTTTATTAAGCCAAGATCCTCTCTTCATAATTCCTTTCCATTCTCTAAAGTATTCCCTAGAGACTTACTCTAGAGACAAATCTTGTTCCTGTACTGGAGACCTTCCCACTCATCCTTGAAGCCCTCATGTTTTCCATTCTTGAAAGTCATGCACCCTCAGTTCTTGACGTGATGATAAAAAATTCAATCCTTGATCATCCAAGTAGGTTTTTCCTTCGTCTCTCTTTATTGTGTACCATTCGGGCTGAGTATGATAATGATTCCCTCGGGACATGGACAAAACCAAACCTTAATGAAGATAATAAACAGACTCTAAAGAATTAAGGGGTGTGTTTGATGATGATTTTTTTTATTTCTTTTATCATCATTTTTATGTTGTGAATTTTATGGGATTGTGCCCACTGAAAATAGTGGCCATTGGTGGTTCTTTATTGTGCACTAATGAACCTCTTTTTTTCTACATAATCATGTGATTAAATGGCTATAACATGGAAATTGGTTAATCATGTAAAGTTGGTCGATAAAATGGATGCCCAATGAATAAAAATCCTTGTGTGATCACCCCAGTTAAACAAACGGAAATAAGGAACTTTCTAAATGGTTTGGTTAAAATCTAAAAAATCCCTTGATTTGTTCTACTAATACACATGGTTGTTCTTATTGATGCTTGTGGGGTGACGTGGATGGAAAGGGGATCTCTTATTGTTTAGTTTATGGTTGTGGATTTGAGGCTGTGTGTGGCCGTATGTTGCGGCTTGGTTTGGTTCTGTTACTTTGAGGGATCTCATTGGTCCCTTTTGTTGTTGTGAATTTACAATAGAACCATGTGTGAATGTTTAAATTGTTGCTTGGATGTTTTCCTTCAGTTTTTGTCTTGTCTTGTGGTTATTCCTATTAGTTGTGTGGTAATGAAGGAATATTTAAATGGAATCACTTGAACATGATAATGGGAATGGGTACACTTGGGGATTGTTTTCCAGAAATGGGTTGTGCTTTGGTTGTGGTTGTTGTGTGTTCGTGCATATAGGGATAGTAGAAAGGTTGGTTGTGCTCTGGTTGTGTATGGGATGGTTTTCTGTTTCAGAACTCTTAGGTTGGGATGAGTGTTAGTTTTATTATATGTATAAATTTAGTTCTTGTGTTTCTTATTCACACCCCACCCATATTGAGCAATCCATGATGAACACCCCCATTTCATGGGGGGTGTCTTTCCCAACATTCTTATGAGTGGATAGTAATTATATCATTTTTCTCCCTCTCCTAGGTAGCCCAAGACTCTTCAGGAAGGCTGTGATGTTATGACCCAAGACTCTTCAAGTAGGGTGTGTTGTGGTGGTTGGCCCAGGTGTGTGCCGAAAGGTTTGTTTCACAAGTGTCTTCAAGATGAGGCCCAGGTGTATTCAGGCATGACAATGGTTGTTCTGATGTAGGTGTCTTCAGGTGTGGCAGTGGTTGTGGTGTCCTAGGTATTTTTAGGTGTGGTTATCTATGGTTGTGGCCTCCCAGGTGTATGGAATCCCTCCTTTTTATTACATAACTTTTTATTACATTTTATATATAGAGGATCTTTAAAGTCTAGTGTCTTGGAAATCAGGGGCATAATACATGATAAAAACCTAAAACATTATTCTAAACAACTTGTAAGTCTTCATCATAGGTTCATCCTATGTACAATTACTGCATCTCATATTCTGGAGACATACATCAAAGGAAAGGGTGAGCAGAAGGCTCGGTAAGGAAAACAAGTGAAACAGTTGACATGTGATCTTAAGAAATATTAAAAAGAACATGATAAAAGTCATAAAGGCATGAGGAATGGAGGAATAGGAATATCATAATAAAAATAACTTGAATCATAACTTGAATATTTGGATAAAAAATTTCATTTAGACATTCATGAACATATCACCGAGGTTTATCCCCGAGGTTTCATAAAAATTACCAAGGTTATTCACCAAGGTATCGTGAAACTTGTCATCTCTAGAGATTAATTATTTACCCAATGCATTAGAGAAATATCAGGGAACACCCTTAATATGTCTTTAATTTCATGTGAGACACATATATCATAATCAAACATTTCATAAATAACCCAAAGAGAATAAAAGAAATGGGTTTCATTTCAAAATCATGACGTTTTAAAAGTGCTTAAAAATAAGATTGTTATGTCATTTATAACCCATAGAAAAGGAGTGAGGGTTATATGTATGTCAATTCCAGAATAAAATATATCATTTTTTTGTATCTATGAACACCCATAGAAACGAAATAGGTCTGGTTATTCACATAGATAAAACAAGAGAATTCCTTGAGACAAAGAGAGAGAAATTTTGAGATGAAATTTCTGCAGCATAACGGCTATATATCATGGTTTTAGAAAATAATGAAAAGAGGGGGGACAATGGTATCCCATACATAAATGAACCATTTTTAAGTATAAAGACATAATAAAAATAAATCTGATCATGGTGTGGACATTTTAATGACACACCACGTGAAAAGGAAACTTGAAAGGAAAGAGAAAGCACAATTTCTTTTACGATAATTCGGTAGCCTAACGACGTCACTTACAAATTCAAAAAATAAATTGATGAGAGAGGAAAGGGTCTCTCATCATTTAGAAATAAAATGGAAAGTAGTAAAGATATAGAAGAACAAGCCCCCTCATAATAAAATGGAACTATAAGACATAACATAAAGTAAGTCATGACTTAAAAGAGGAGGGTGAAATGATCCCTTACCTTGAAGAGTAACTTTGAAAGCATGATGTTAGGGACCATGGGAGGCTTGAGGACACCTTTGGAGGACATCTTTGGAGGTAAGGAGACTAGAACTTCGTTGAGATCTTGGAATGAAATGAATGAGGTAAATGGCTTGGTATTTATAGGAAAACTGAGGGAATAAATTATTAATTTCCAAGGGACACCTCATCGATGGTATTTGAAAAACCATGGGCTTACCCATGGTATTGGAAACTTCGGACATGTCATAGCATATCTCACTATTCATAAGTCTAACAGAAATCTTAAATCATTATTACATCATCAACGATGTCATTAAACACACGAAACTCAAAACTGTATTTTTACTATTCACTGAAAATTCGTCTGTTTCAGAAAAATCCGAAATATTCAGTCTAAACTAATATCAATTCTCTAACTTCAAAAATGAACTCCATTTTATAAAAATATTTTTACAAATATTTTTAATTTAGTTTTGAAATAAAATCATTATTTATTCCAAAAATACAACTTTAAAACTATAACTCATTTTGTAACGCCTTAAGAAAGTAATCAAGGTCCCATAAAATTATCGTATAACCATAATAAAATAAAGTAACATTTTATGATTACATTTTATGAAAATATATTTAAATTTAAAACTATTAATTTAATTATAATATTTTAAATAAAATATTTATGGCATACAAAAATACCAAAACTTATAATATGATCTTTTTTCACTTTTATGATGTTTAAATTGTATTTATACATTCATGTGTGAAGTTTATATTTTTTTGGCCAATTTACTATTCATTACTATTCATATGGGTATGTTACTATTCATACTTTACTATTTACTAAAAATCAAGTTGATCCTATTAGACTCTAAATTTATCACTGATCACAACTGTAGAAGACCGTTTTTTGAAAATCATTTCACATTATTAATTATTTAAAGAATACAAAAATATTTTAAAATACCCCCTTTTTTTCAAAATTAATCAATAAAATGAAACTTCTATAAATTCATCCTATATTTATCCAGATATTTGAAATTCAAAAACATTTCTATATTAAGAAATAACAATTTTATTTATATAAAAGGATTACACAAAGCAACTAAGGTCTCATTACATAGCCCATTATAACACCAGCATATGACCTAAGTGTATGGTGTGCTATGGTGATAGAATCTTGCAGTGGCTCATACAACATTACCCAACTAGTGATTTCTATCAACTTTAACTTCTCCCTTAGGTGATTCTCTTCAAGATTCACATGATGAAGTTCAGATTGGGCTTGGTCCCGGGCAAAGCCCAGTGATGCTACCTCCTTCCCAAGATCTGACAAATGGGCTTCATATGGACCAAGTCTACTGGATGAGGCCATTCAATCTTCTTTCTGTATTAATTAACCATGATAACTGTATTTATAAAAACACAACTTTCAGATTATAGTTTCCAACGATTATATTGACCACCGATCATATAACAGTCAAAACCCAATGGTATCATTTTAATTATACCCACTTCATTAATTAAAGGATATAGTTTTGTTGAGTACAAAATAAAATAACACACGAATTTAGGAAACAAATATAATTAAAAATTTTGGGTCATTACATTCTTCCCCACTTATAAAATTTCGTCCCCAAAATTTTACCTCGTACCCTCTGATGAGAAAAGTTTTGGGTACTTCTGTCGCATAGACTCCCCCGCTTCCCATGTGGCTTCTTCACATTTGTTGTTCCTCCATAACACCTTAACAAGGTTGGTAGTCTTGTTGTATAGAACCTTGTCTCAATGATCCAAGATCTCCACCGGCTGCTCCTCATAAGAGAGGTCATGTTCCAGTTGTACCACCCCTAGATTTAGTACATTTGAAGCGTCAGGTATGTACTTACTCAAGAGGGATGCGTGGAAGACATCATGAACATTTTCAAGATTTGGAGGAATTGCAAGCCGATAAGACACTACTCCAACACGATCAATGATTTCATAGGGTCCAATGTACCTAGGGCTGATCTTCCCTTTTTTCTCAAACCTCATGACTCCCTTCCAAGGTGAAATATGAAGAAAGACTTTATCACCAACAAAAAACTCCAAGTCCATTCGGCGGTTGTCGGCATAGATCTTTTGTCGAATTTGAGTATACTTAATGTATTGTTGGATGACATGGACCTTTTCTATCATCTCTTTCCCAAGATCAATCACAAGAAGCTTTATCTCACTAGATGCATCCCAACAATTAAAAGTTCTACATTGCTTCCTATATAGAGCTTTATAGCGTTCCATTTGAATGCTCGAGTAGAAGCTGTTGTTGTAAGAGAGCTCAACTAAAGGGAGATGTTGATCCCATCCACCTTTAAATTACATTGAGCATGTTCTCAGCATATCCTCGAGTGTTTGAATATTTCTTTCAAATTGGCCATCAGTTTGGGGGTCTTAGGCCGTACTAAAATTCAATTCAGTGATCAGATCTTGGTGAATACTTCTCTAGAATTTTGATGTGAACCTTGGATCACAATTAGATATGATAGAAAGTGGAAATCCATGCAGCCTTACCAATTTCTTCATGTAAATACTAGTAAGTTCATCAAGAGAGAAATCTTCCTGAATGGAGATAAAATGGGCAGTCTTGGTGAGACGGTCCACAATAACCCATATCGCATTTTTTCCTTTGGAAGTTCTCGGGATACCAATAACAAAGTCCATAGTGATATTGTCCCACTTCCATGCTGGTATGGGTTGTGGTTGCAATACCCCTTTAGGAATTTTTCACTCCACCTTCACTTGTTGACATACTAAGAACCTTGACGTGTAGTCAGCAATCTCCCTTTTCATATCATCCCACCAATAATGATCACGAAGGTCCCAATACATTTTTGTGCTACAAGGATGTATAGAGAAAGTAGATCTACGAGCTTCATCCATCATCTCCTTCTTTATTTCTAGAATAGATGGAACACATAGTCTTGTACGAAATTTCAGGACACCTTCTTGATCAGTATTGAACTCAGGAAACTTCACATCCTTCACAACCTCAAACTTCTTCTATAACAATGGATCTTCTATCTGAGCTTTCTTGATATTCTCTAGTAATGATGGTTGAGAAATCATTTAGGTTAGGGTTGAAGATATACCTTCCTTTATAATTTCCATGTCCAGTTTTACTAGGTCATTGATTAAAGGATCTCTTTGAATCCTCATAATGGACAGAACAAGTGGGTCTTTCCTACTTAATGAATCAGTGACTTTGTTTTCTCTTCCGGTATGATAATGAATTGAACAATCATATTCTTTGAGAAGTTCCAATTATATCCTTTGTCTCATGTTCAATTCCTTTTGTGTCAAAATATACTTCTAACTTTGATGGTTTGTGTATATATCACATTTCTCCCCATAAAGATAGTACCTCCATATCTTCATAGCAAAAACAATCGCATCCATCTCCGGATCACGCGTAGGATAGTTCTGCTCCCGAGTATTCAACTGTCGAGATGCATAAGCAATGACCTTGTCATTTTTCATGAGGATTCACCCAAGCCCTTTCATAGATGCATCGCTAAAAAGAACGAATCCTTATCCACTTGAGGGCAGAGTTAACATGGGTGTAGTAACCAATCTCTTCTTCAACTCTTGGAAAATTTCTTCACACTCTTTTGTCCAGATGAACTTGACCCATTTTCGAGTTAAATTGGTTAATGGATTAGAAATTAATGAAAAGTTTTTCACAAACCTCCTATAACATCCCACTAATCCAAGGAAACTACGAATTTCAGTTATTGTTGTTGGATGAGGCCACTCCTCTACAAATTTTGTCTTTGTAGAGTCAATTGTGATTCCTTCATTGGTAACAATGTGCCCCAAGAATTCAACTTGTTGTAACTAGAATTCACATTTAATGAACTTTCCAGAAATCCTCTCCTTCCATAGAATTTTCAAAATAACCCTTAGATTATCCTCAGGATCCTCACGACTTTTGGAATATATCAGAGTATCATTAATAAAAACTACCACAAATTTATCAAGGTATCCCTTAAAGACTATATTCATCAAATCCATAAAAATATCAGGTGCATTAGCCAGTCCAAAAGGCATAAAAACAAACTCATAATGCCCATATCTTGATTGGAAGGTGGTTTTTGGAATATCTTCTTTCTTCACCCTCAATTGATGATAACCAGATCGGAGAACAATCTTAGAGAAGAATTGAGCCCCACAAATTTGGTCAAATAAGTCATCAATTCTTGAAAGAGGGTATTTTTTATTTCATGTGATCCCGTTCAGTTCTCTATAATCAATGCATAGCTGCATCGATCTATCCTTCTTCTTCACATAGAGAATAGGTGCTCCCCAAAGAGACACACTCGGTCGGATAAACCCCTTCTCCAAAAGATCTTGTAGTTGTTTCTTTAATTCCTCCAGCTCCAAATTTATCATCCTATATGGGGTATTTGATATTGGATGAGATTCAGGTACGATTTCAATAGATAACTCTACCTCTCTTTCTAGGGGAGGTCCAGGAAACTCCTCTAGAAATGCATAAATATATTCCTTGATGATGGGGACATTTTCTATCCTCAAACTCTCATTTCCTTCTTCTTATTCACTGATCAATTCCATAAAGAAGGTTGTAGGAGGTTCTTCTAGAAAAATATCAGGTTGAGATATCTCTCCTTGGAAGATAACTATAGGTTTTCCCTTCAAGACAAATGAGATTTACTTACTTCTACATTTGATCTTAGCATTATACTTTGAGAGCCAGTTCATCCCTAGTATAATGTCAAATTAAAACATGGGAATCACTACTAGATTTACAATAAGATTGTGCTCACCAAAGTAAATACTAGAGATTATAAACAATGACGATGCTTGGATAATTCCACCAGGATTCATGACTGATAACTCTACTTTTAGCAAGTCAGGGGTTGATTCTAAATTCTTTGCAAACATGATGGAAATAAAGGAATGTGTAGAACTAGAATCAAACAAAGTACCTGGTAGCTTTGAGAGAACAACAATAGTACCAACTACCACATAATTTTGAGATTAAACTTCAGCTGTCGTGATAGCAAATGCACGACCTTGCTCCCATGGCCTTTTCTAAGGCTGATGGTGGTTCCACTCCACTACCCTCAGATTTGGACAATGACTGGAAATGTTCTCAAGTTGTCTACACATAAAACAATGGACATCAGGTAGGGAATGTACCATCTTCCCCTTGTCGTTACTGTTTTTAATTTGAGGTTTCATCTCACTATGATAATTCCTCGCAATATGGCCATATCTTATACACTTGTAGCATTTCCCACTCCCGAGTAGGAAGTTCCCCAAATGATTCCTCCAACATTTATTACACATGGGACATTTCACTTTCTTACCTTTTATTCCCTGATCAAATGTCCTATCTAATCTTGGTCCATCAATCTCTTTTTTTCATTTTATTTATGAGACCACTGCATATCACCGAACTTTAGTTTGACTTGAATTTCACTCTATATGATCTCCTCATAGCTGTCATAGTCTCGGTTGGCTAGATTCTTCTGCAGATGAGGTCTCAGTCCACCGAAGAATCTATCAACCTTACCATTAGGATCCATGACAAAGATTTAGGTATAATGGGAAAGTCTTGTAAAGTTAATCTCTTAGCTTCCCACAGATTCATTCTCCTTCTTCTTCAGCTCGAGAAACTCCTTCCCCATTCTTGTTCTCATGGAATGAGGAAAATACTTACTGAATAAGATCCCTATGAACTCTTCCCACTCCATATCTTTAACCTCCACTCTTTGCCTCGTGTTTTTAATCAGTTCCCATTATTTATAAGCTTCTCCCTCTAAGCGATTGACAGCCATGGTGACCTTCTATTACTCTGAACAGCAGAGCACCGAAAAGATCTTCTCTATAGAGCTGATCCACTATTTAGAAATCAATGGGTCGGTCGATCCACTGAAGGTTGGTGGTCATTGATGCATAAAGTACTCAAAAAGAATGATATTACCTTCGTGGTGATATCGGTCTCTCATCTTGATTCAAGTTATTTCCCATAACTTGAGTCAGTTGGTTCATCATTCGCATGAATGTTTCCATTCCAGATTCTATCGAAGGGCCATCAGCACATGGTCCATTGCAGGCACCATTTGCACGGTTCCTCATATTTCCTGCCATTTCTAAAAAAATAAAACCATAGTGAGAAACTTATTTCATTTTATGAATCTTTTAACAATAAAGGATTTTGTGACTTAAAACTTCTTTAAACAGTTACATTTCTCTATAAATCTTTCATAATGATTCATAAAAAGCTTATGATTAACCAAACATATCCCTCGGGAGTTTCGTAACCAAGAGTGAAGCAAGGCCCACTTTCATGTACCAGGATACCCCAAGTCAAGCTCGAAACTCCTTGTTAGAGTTTTCACTCCTAGGTACCTCTGTGCTAGAGCCGCCACTACCTGCTCGTATTCATACATGTATGTATTTTCTTGATAAACTACTTACTCAATACTCACCAAAATACCAGGAACTTTTCCTATATTTAAACATTTATATAGGATTATTCCTAATGTTTTCAAACCCCAATTTCCATCAATAACTAAACTATTCTTTGATACAAACTATGGCATCCCGCCTTTTTATTACATAACTTTTCATTACATTTCACTTACAGAGGATCTTTAAAGTCTAGTGTCTTATAAATCAGGATCATAATATATGATAACAACATAAAAAATTCATCTAAACCACTCATAAGGCTTAATCATAGGTTAATCCTATGTAGAATTACTACATCTCATATCTTGGAGACATACATCAAAGGAAAGGGTGAGCAGAATGCTCAGTAAGGAAAACAAGTGAAACAGTTGACATGTGATCTTGAGCAATATTAATAAGAACATGATAAAAGTAATAAAGTCATGAGAAATGGAAGAATAGAAATATAATAATAAAAATAACTTTAATCATAACTTGAATATGTGGCTAAAATATTTAATTCAGACATTCATGAACATATCAACAAGGTTTATCCCCGATGTGTCATAAAAATTACCCAGGTTATTTACCAAGGTATCGTGAAACTTTTCATCTATAGAGATTAATTCATTACCCAATGAATTAGAGAGCTATCAGGGTGTACCATTAATATGTATTTATTTTCATCTGATCCACATAGATCATTATCAAACATTTCATAAATAACCCATATAGAATAAAAGAAATGGGTTTCATTTCAAAATCGTGACGTTTTAAAAGTGCTTAAAAATAAGATCGGTATGTCATTTATAACCCATGGAAAGGGAGTGAGGGTTACATGTATGTCAATTAAATAATCAAATATATCATTTTTTTATCTATGAACACCCATAGAAACGAAATAGTTCTGGGTATTCACATAAATAAAACAAGAGAATTCCTTGAGAAAAAGAGAGAAATTTTGAGACGAAATTTCTGTAGCATAACGACTATATATCATGGTTTTAGAAAATAATGAAAAGAGAGGGTAAAAGGGTCTCCCATACATAAATGAAATATTTTTAAGTATAGGGACATAATAAAAAGAAATATTATCATGGTGTGGGAATTTAAATGACACACCACATGAAAAGGAAACTTGAAAGGAAAGAGAAAGCGCAATTTCCTTTACAAAAACTCGGCAGCCTAATGTCGTCAAATAAAAATTCAGAAAATCAATTGATGAGAGCGGAAAGGGTCTCTCATAATTTAGAAATGAAATGGAAAGTAGTAAAGATATATAAGAACAATCCCCCTCATAATAAAATGAAACTATAAGACATAACATAAAGGAAGTCATCACTTAAAAGAGGAGGGTCAAAGGATCTCTTACCTTGAAGAGCAACTTCAAAAGCTTGAAGGTCGGGACCTTGGGAGTTTTGAGGGCACCATTGGAGGACTTCTTCGTAGGTAAGGAGACCATAAATTCTTTGAGGAGGATTTTGGAATAAAATGAATGAGGTAAATGGCTTGGTATTTATTGGAAAAGTGAGGGAATAAATTATTAATTTCCAAGGGACACCTCACCAGTGGTATTTGCAAAACCATGGGCTTGCCCATGGTATTTTCCCATGGTATTGGAAACTTTGGACACCTCATAGAATATCTCACTATTCATAAGTCTAAAAGAAATATTAAATCATTATTACATCATTAATGATGTCATTAAACACCCGAAACTCAAAACTGTATTTCTACTATTCACTAAAAATTCAACTGTTTCAGAAAAATACCAAAAATTAACTCTGACCTAATATCAATGCTCAAACTTCAAAAATGAACTCCATTTTATGAAAATAATTTTAAAAATATTTTTAATTTAATTTTTAAATAAAATCTTTATTTATTCGAAAAATAAAACTTTAAAACTATAACTCATTTTGTAACGCCTTAAGAAAGTAATCAAGGTCCCATAAAATTATCGATAACCATAAGAAAATAAAGTAACAATTTATGATTACATTTTATGAAAATATATTTAAATTTTAAATTATTAAATTAATTATAATTTTGTAAATAACATATATTTATGGCATACAAAAATAACAAAACTTATAATATGATCTTTTTTCACTTTTATGATGTATAAATTGTATTTATACATTCATGTCTGAAGTTTCTATTTTTCTGGCCAATTTACTATTTATTACTATTCATCACTATTCATATGGGTATGTTACTATTCATACTTTACTATTCACTAAAAATCAAGTTGATCTTATTAGACTTTAAATTTCTCACTGATCATAATTATAGAAGACCATTTTTTAAAAATCATTTCACATTATTAATTATTTAAAGAATACAAAAATATTTTAAAATACCCCCTTTTTTCGAAATTCATCAATAAAATGGAACTTCTATAAATTCATCCTATATTTATCCAGATATTTGAAATTCACAAAATTTTCCATAATAAGAAATAAAAATTTTATTTATATAAAAGGACTACACAAAGAAACTAAGGTCTCATTACATAGCCCCTTATAACAACAGCATAGGACCTAAGTGTAAGGTGTGTTATGGTGATAGAATCTTGCGGTGGCTCGGAAAACATTTCCCGACTAGTGATTTATATCAACTTGAACTTCTCCCTTAGGTGATTCTCTTCAAGATTCACATGATGAATTTCGGATTGGGCTTGGTCTAGGGCAATGCCCAGTGATGCTACCTCCTTCCCAAGCTCTGATAGATGGGCTTCATATGGCCCAAGTCTATTGGATGAGGCCATTCAATCTTATTTCTATATTAATTAACCACGATAACCGTATTTATAAAAACACAACTTTAAGATTATAGTTTCCAACGATTATATTGACCAACGATCATAGAACAGTCAAAACCCAATGGTATCATTTTAATTATACCCACTTCATTAATTAAAGGATATAGTTTTTTTGAGTACAAAATAAAATAACACACAAATTTAGGAAACAAATATAATTAAAAAGTTCGGGTCATTACATTCTTCACCACTTAAGAAATTTCATCCCCGAAATTTTATCTCGTACCCTCTGATGAGAAACTTTTTGGGTACTTCAGTCTCATAGACTCCTACGCTTCCCACAGGGCTTCTTCACATTTTTGGTTCCTCCACAAAACCTTAACAAGGTGGGTAGTTGTTAGGACCAATAGGGGCCTATATACCCTGAGAGGGGGGGTGAATCAGGGTATGGATATTCTTTTTCAAAGTTCTTCTTACCCCACTGGATCTTGACCTCTTTATTACAAGAGTCACTTTGTTTGCTCTTGTGTGTAAACTATGATCACTTATTTACTTCTTTATATAATGATGATGCTTTGAATGCAATGCAGGGAAGAAAATAGGCAGACACAGAGATTTTTACTTGGTTCACCCTCACTGGGCTACGTCCAAGGAGCATACGCCGACAAGTTGTCGGTCGTACCAAATTCCACTATTCTTCACTAGATGTGGATACAATGTTCGGGCTAGATCACTTCTATGCCCAGGATCACTGCCTTTACAAATTTTAGGGTCAGCTCACTGCTTTCCCAAGGGTCACTCCCTATTTATCTCCCTCTGGCTCACTGCCGGTGGAGAGGATCTCCATTTTCCTCTTCCTATTCTCACTACACTTGGAAGGAAATCCACTCATAGTTTATAGACATGTAGGTCTCTTAATTTGCATGAATGCATGCATCCTTAACTGATCATGGATGCTCTGTTAATGTCCAAATTTCATCCACTGATGAATACCTCTTTTCCTCTGAACACCGGGAAATTCCTTTTGGAAACACCTTCGCAAAGAACCCTACTTCGCGAAGCTCCCAATTTCGCGAAGCTCAAAAAAGCCTTCGCGAAGCTCCTACCTTTTCTCAAAGCACTTTCGTGAAGCTTAAGCCGTCGCAAAGCAACGTCCATCGCGAAGCTTACTAAGCCAACGCGGAGCTCGCAGGTTTTGCGGAGCTACAATAGCCGTCACGAAACTCCTCTTTCACGAAGCACATTGGCTCCGCGAACCACCTTCGCAAAACGAGAGCAAATGATCTTCTCTGAAAAATCTCTCTACTTCTCTCGAGGGGGTCGGCCTCTATTTATAGTCGATTCCACCGACCCTCTAACTTTCCGCGCGAAGTCAACGCGACGTCATCTCAAATCGCGAATCTCCGAAGAATCCGCCGGAATTCTGTCCAAATCGCGAAGCACCACGGTAATTTTCCAATCGCGGAGCTCTTCGTAATCGCGGAGAATCACCGTCAACATTCCTTCACTCCTTCTCCGTGAAGCTCCCTCACAATTCCCTTCATCGCCGTGAAACTCCCTTGCAAAGCCCTTCACCACCGCGATGGGCTTCAGCCTCTGCCGTTCGCGAAGCTTGTCATAATCGCGAAGACTTACCGCCTCCATTTTTCTGGTCTTCACGAAATCCAATCCATGCATCCCATCTTCGCAAAATTCAAGCCATTTCCATATTAAATTATGATCTTCATGGAAATCCTATTTTCGTGATGCTCACCAAAATCCAAATTTTGGAACCCAAAAATTTGGCAAACACTGGGAAACGACGCCACCTTGTACTACTCTTTTGTACCACCTCCAGATCTTCCTTTCCTTTGTCATCGTTATTTGTCAACAAGGATTGTCAAAAAATTCTCGGGAACTCGAAAATTATCCATGGAAACCTACTTTGTCAACAAACACAATCAACCCAAAAATAATGCAATGTTACCTTGAGTGATTTTTTCCCAACAGTAGTCTTGTTGCATAGAACCTTGTCTCAATGATCCAAGATCTCCACCGGCTACTCCTCATAAGAGAGGTCATGTTCTAGTTGTACCACCCCTAGATTTAGTACATGTGAAGGTTCATGTATGTACTTCCTCAAGAGGGATACATGGAAGACATCATGAATGTTTTCTAGATTTGGAAGAAGTGCAAGCTGATAAGCCACTACTCCCACACGATCAATGATTTAATAGGGTCCAATGTACCTAGGGCTGAGCTTCCCTTTTTTCTCAAACCTCATGACTCCCTTCCAAGGTGAAATATGAAGAAAGACTTTGTCACCAACCTAAAACTCCAAGTCCATTCGACGGTTGTCGGCATAGCTCTTTTGTCGAATATGTGTATCCTTAATGTATTGCTGGATGGAATGGACCTTTTCTGTCATCTCTTGCACAAGATCAGGCCTAAGAATCTTTCTCTCACCAGATTCATCCCAACAATTAAAATTTCTACATCGCTTCCCATATAGAGATTTATAGGGTGCCATTTGAATGCTCGAGTGGAAGTCATTGTTGTAAGAGAGCTCAACTAAAGGTAGATGTTGATCCCATCCACCATTAAATTACATTGAGCATGTTCTCAGCATATCCTCGTGTGTTTGAATAGTCCTTTCAGATTGGCCATTAGTTTGGGGGTCTTAGGCCATACAGAAATTCAATTAAGTGCTCAGAGCTTGTTGAATACTTCTCTAGAATTTTGATGTGAACCTTGGATCACAATTAAATATGATAGAAAGTTCAAATCCATGCAGCCTTACCACATCCTTCACATAAATCCTAGAAAGTTCATTAAGAGAGAAATCTTTCTGAATGGAGATAAAATGGGCAGTCTTGTTGAGACGGTCCACAATAACCCATATCGCATTGTTTCCTTTGGAAGTTCTCAGGATACCAATAACAAAGTCCATAGTGATATTGTCCCACTTCTATGCTGGTATGGGTAGTGGTTGCAATACCCCTTTAGAAAGTTTTCACTCCACCTTCACTTTTTGACATACTAAGAACCTTGACATGTAGTCAGCAATGTCCCTTTTCATATCATCTCACCAATAATGATCATGAAGGTCCCAATACATTTTTGTGCTACCAGGATGTATAGAGAAAGTAGAGCTATGAGCTTCATCCATCAGCTCCTTCTTTATTTCTGGAATATATAGAACACATAGTCTTGTACGAAATTTCAGTACACCTTCTTGATCAGTATTGAACTAAGGAAACTTCCCATCCTTCACAGCCTCAAACTTATTCTATAACAATGGATCTTCTTTCTGATCTTTCTTGATATTCTCTAGTAATGGTGGTTGAGAAATCATTTGGGTTAGGGTTGAAGATAACCCTTCCTTTATAATTTCCATGTCCAGTTTTACTAGGTCATTGATCAAAGGATCTCTTTGAATCCTCATAATGGAAAGAACAACTAGGTCTTTCCTACTTAATGAATCAGCGACTTTGTTTTCTCTTCTGGGATGATAATGAATTGAACAATCATAGTCTTTGAGAAGTTACAACTGTATCCTTTGTCTCATGTTCAAATCCTTTTGTGTGAAAATATACTTCAAAATTTTATGGTTTGTGTATATATCACATTTATCCCCATAAATATAGTGCCTCCATATCTTCATAGAAAAAACGATCACAGCCAGCTCCAGATCATGCATAGGATAGTTCTGCTCCTGAGTCTTCAACTGTCGAGATGCATAAGCAATGACCTTTTCATTTTTCATGAGGATGCACCCAAGCCCTTTCAGAGATGCATCGCTAAAAAGAATTAATCCTTATCCACTTGAGGGTAGAGTTAACATGGGTGTAGTAACCAATACCATATTCAACTCTTAGAAACTTTCCTCACACTCTTTTGTCCCGATGAACTTGACCCATTTTCGAGTTAACTTGGTTAATGGATTAGAAAGTCATGACAAGTTTTTCACAAACCTCCTATAATATCCCACTAATCCCAGGAAACTACGAATCTCAGTTATTGTTGTTAGATGAGGCCACTCCTCTACAAATTTTGTCTTTGCAGGGTCAATTGTGATTCCTTCATTGGTAACAATGTGCCCCAAGAATTCAAATTGTTGTAACTATAATTCACATTTAATGAACTTTACAAAAATCCTCTCCTTCCATTGAATTTTCAAAATAACCCTTAGATGATCCTCATGCTCCTCACGACTTTTGGAATATATCATAGTATCATTAATAAAAACTACCACAAATTTATCAAGGTAGCCCTTAAAGACTCTATTCATCAAATCCATAAAAATATCAGGTGCAGTAGCCAGTCCAAAAGGCATTAAAACAATCTCATAATTCCCATATCTTGATTGGATGGCGGTTTTTGGAATATCTTATTTCTTCACCCTCAATTGATGATAACTAGATCGAAGATCAATCTTAGAGAAGAATTCAGCCCCACAAAATTGGTCAAATAAGTCATCAATTCTTGAAAGAGGGTATTTTTTTATTTACTGTGATCCCGTTCAGTTCTCTATAATCAATGCATAGCCGCATCGATCTATCATTCTTCTTCACAAAGAGAATAGGTGCTCCCCAAAGAGACACACTCGGTCGGATAAAACCCTTCTCCAAAAGATCTTGCAGTTGTTTCTTTAATTCCTCCAGCTCCACATTTATCATCCTATATGGGGTATTTGATATTGGATGAGATCTAGGTACGATTTCAATAGATAACTCTACCTCTCTTTCTAGGGGAGGTCCAGGAAACTCCTCTATAAATGAATCAATGTATTCCTAGACGATGGGGACATTTTCTATCCTCAAACTCTCATTTCCTTCTTCTTCTTCACCGATCAATTCTATAAATAAGGATATAGGAGGTTCTTCTAGAGAAATATCAGGTTGAGATATCTCTCCTTGAAAGATAACTATAGGTTTTCCCTTCAAGACTACTGAGATTTACTTACTTCTACATTTTATCTTAACATTATACTTTGAGAGCCAGTTTATCCCTAGTATAATGTAAAATTCCAACATGGGAATGACTACTAGATTTACAATAAGATTGTTCTCACCAAAGTAAATACTAGAGTTTCTAAACACTGACGATGGTTGGATAATTCCACCTAGAGTCTTGACTGATAACTCTACTTTTACCAAGTCAGGGGTTGATTCTAAATTCTTTGCAAACATGATGGAAATAAAGGAATGTGTAGAACTAGAATCAAACAAAGTAACTACTATATTTGATAGAACAATAATAGTACCAACAACCACATCATTTTGAGATTCAACTTCAGCTGTCATGATAGCAAATGCACGACCTTGCTCCCTTGGCATTTTCTAAGGATGATGGTGGCTCCACTCCACTACCCTCAGATTTGGACAGTGATTGGGAATGTGCTCAAGTTTTCTACAAATAAAGCACTGGACATCAGTTAGCACATATACCATCTTCCCCTTGTCGTTAGTGTTTTGAAGTTGAGGTTTCACCTCACTATGACAATTCCTCTCAATTTGGCCATCTCTTATACACTTGTCGCATTTCCCACTCCCGAGTAGGAAGTTCCCCAAATGATTATTCCAACATTTATTACACATGGGATGTTACACTTTCTTACCTTTTATTCCCTGATCAAAGGTACTACCTAATATAGGTCCATCGATATCTTTTTTACATTTGATTTATGAGACCACTACATCTCACCGAACTCTAGTTTGACTTTCATTTCACTTTGTACGATCTCCTCATAGTTGTCATAGTCTCGATTGGCTAGATTCTTCTGCAGATGAGGTCTCAGTCCATCGAAGAATATATCAACCTTACCATTAGGATCCATGACAAAGCTTGAGGTATAATGGTAAATTATTATAAATTTCATCTCTTAGCTTCCCACAGATTCATTCTCCAGCATCATCAGCTCGAGAAACTCCTTGCCCATTCTTTTTCTCATGGAACAAGGGAAATACTTGATGAATAAGATCCCTATGAACTCGTCCCACTCTATAGATTTAACCTCCACTCTTTGCCTCATGTTTTTAATCAGTTCCCATTATATATAAGCTTCTCCCTCTAAGTGATAGACAGCCAGGGTGACCTTCTCTTGCTCTAAACAGCGGAGCACCGAAAAGATATTCTCTATAGAGTTGATCCACTGTTTAGCAATCAATGGGTCAGTCGATCCACTGAAGGTTGGTAGTCATTGATGCATAAATTACTCAAAAATAATGATATTCCCTTCACGGTGATATCGGTCTCTCATATTGATTCAAGTTATTTCTCATAACTTGAGTCAGTTGGTTCATCATTCGCATGAATGTTTCCATTCCGGCTTCCATCGAAGAGACATCAGCACATGGTCTATTGCAGTCACCATTTGCATGGTTCCTCCTATTTCCTTCCATTTCTAAAAAAATAAAACCTTATTGAGAAACTTATTTCATTTTAGGAATATTTTAACAAAAAAGGATTTTGTGACTTAAAACTTCTTTAAACAATTACATTTCTCTATAAATCCTTCATAATGATTCATAAAAAGCCTATGATTTACCAAACATATCCCCCAGGAGTTTCATAACCAAGAGTGCATCAAGGCCCGCTGTCATGTACCAGGATACCCCGAGTCAAGCTCGAAACTCCTTGTCAGAGTTTTCACTCCTAGGTACCTCTGTGCTAGAGCCGCCACTACCTGCTCGTATCCAGACATGGATGTATTTTCTTGATAAACTACTTACTCAATAATCACCAAAATACAAGGAATTTTTCTTATATTTAAACATTTCTATAGGATTCCTCCTAACGTTTTCAAAGCCCAATTTCTATAAATATCTAAACTGTTTTTTGATAAAAACTATGGAATCCTGCCTTTTTATTACATAACTTTTCATTACATTTCACATACAGAGGATCTTTAAAGTCTAGTGTCTTGGAAATCAGGATCATAATACCTAATAACAACATATAAAATTCTTCTAAACCACTCATAAGGCTTCATCATAGGTTCAACCTATGTACAATTACAGCATCTCATATCATGGAGACATACATCAAAGGAAAGGGTGAGCAGAAGGCTCAGTAAGGAAAACAAGTGAAATAGTTGACATGTGATCTTGAGCAATATTAATAAGAACATGATAAAAGTCATAAAGGCATGTGAAATGGAAGAATAGGAATATCATAATAAAAATAAGTTGAATCATAAATTGAATATGTGACTCAATATTTAATTTAGACATTCACGAATATATCAGCAAGGTTTATCCCCGAGGTGTCATAAAAATTACCCAGGTTATTTACTAAGGTATCGTGAAACTTGTCATCTAAAGAGATTAATTCTTTACCCAATGAATTAGAGAGCTATCAGGGTGCACCATTAATATGTATTTATTTTCATCTTATCCACATACATCATTATCAAACATTTCATAAATAACCCATATAGAATAAAATAAATGGGTTTCATTTCAAAATCATGACGCTTTAAAAGTGCTTAAAAATAAGATCGGTATGTCATTTATAACCCATGGAAAGGGAGTGAGGGTTACATGTATGTCAATTCCATAATAAAATATATCATTTTTTATCTATGAACACCCATAGAAACGAAATAGGTCTAGGTATTCACATAAATAAAACAAGATAATTCCTTGAGAAAAAGAGAGAGAAATTTTGAGACGAAATTTCTGTAGCATAACGGCTATATATCATGGTTTTAGAAAATAATGAAAAGATAGGGTAAAAGGGTATCCCATACATAAATGAACTATTTTTAAGTAGAGGGACATAATAAAAAGAAATATGATCATGGTGTGGGCATTTAAATGACACACCACATGAAAAAGGAAACTTGAAAGGAAAGAGAAAGCACAATTGCTTTTAAGAAAACTTGGCAGCCAAACGTCATCACATAAAAATTCAGAAAATCAATTGATGAGAGTGGAAAGGGTCTCTCATAATTTAGAAATGAAATGGACAGTAGTAAAGATATATAAGAAAAATCCCCCTCATAATAAAATAAAACTATAAGACATAACATAAAGGAAGTCATCACTTAAAAGAGGAGGGTGAAAGGATCCCTTACCTTGAAGAGTAACTTCTAAAGATTGAAGGTCAGGACCTTGGGAGGCTTGAGGGAACCTTTGGAGAACTTATTCGGAGGCAAAGAGACCATAAATTCGTTGAAGAGGATTTTGGAATGAAATGAATGAGGTAAATGGCATGCTATTTATTGGAAAAGAAAGGGAATAAATTATTAATTTCCAAGGGACACCTCATCGGTGGTATTTGCAAAACCATGGGCTTACCCATGGTATTTTCCCATGGTATTGGAAACTTTGGACACCTCATAGCATATATCACTATTCATAAGTCTAATAGAAATCTTAAATCATTATTACATCATTAATGATGTCATTAAACACCTGAAACCCAAAAGTGTATTTTTACTATTCACTGGAAATTCAATTGTTTTAGAAAAATACCAAAAATTCACTCTAACCTAATATAAATGCTCAAAATTCAAAAATGAACTCCATTTTATGAAAATAATTTTACAAATATTTTTAATTTAATTTTTAAATAAAATCATTATTTATTCTAAAAATACAACTTTAAAACTATAACTCATTTTGTAAAGCCTTAAGAAAGTAATCAAGGTCCCATAAAATTATCGTATAACTATAAGAAAATAAAGTAACAATTTATAATTAAATTTTATGAAAATATATTTAAATTTTAAATTATTAAATTAATTATAATATTTTAAATAAAATATTTATGGCATAAAAAAATACCAAAACTTATAATATGATATTTTTTCACTTTTATGATGTTTAAATTGTATTTATACATTCATGTTTGAAGTTTTTATTTTTCTGGCCAATTTAATATTCATTACTATTCATCACTATTCATATGGGTATGTTACTATTCATACTTTACTGTTCACTAAAAATCAAGTTGATCTTATTAGAATCTAAATTTTTCACTGATCACAACTCTAGAAGACCATTTTTTGAAAATCATTTCACATTATTAAATATTTAAAGAATACAAAAATATTTTAAAATACCCCCTTTTTTCCAAAATTCATCAATAAAATGGAACTTCTATAAATTCATCCTATATTTATTTGAATATTTGAAATTCACAAACTTTTCCATAATAAGAAATAACAATTTTATTTATATAAAAGGTTTACACAAAGCAACTAAGGTCTCGTTACATATCCCCTTATAACACCAGCATAGGACCTAAGTGTAATGTGTGCTATGGTGATAGAATCTTACGGTGGCCCAAACAACATTTCCCGAGTGGTGATTTCTATCAACTTGAACTTCTCCCTTAGGCAATTCCGTTCAATCTTAACATGATAAAGTTTGGATTGGGCTTGGTCCAGAGCAAAGCCTAGTGATACTACCTTCTTCCCAATCTCGGACAGATGGGCTTCATATGGCCCGAGTCTACTGGATGAGGCAATTCAATCTTCTTTCTGTATTAATTAATCAAGATAACTATATTTATAAAAACACAACTTTAATATTATAGTTTCCAATGGTCATATTGACCAACGGTCATATAATAGTTGAAACCCAATGGTCTCATTTTAATTATACTCACTTCATTGATTAGAGGATATAGTTTTGTTGAGTACAAAATAAAATAACACACAAATTTGGGAAACATATATAATTAAAAAGTTCGGGTCGTTACAAGGTGTGTGTGGGAGGGATGCGTGGTGATGGCCTATAAGGTTGTTGTTGGGGCAGTAGTGGGACTATAGTGAGACTTGTGGGGGAGGTCTGACACATAGGATGCCCTAAATAACCAGTGGGAAAGTGGTTCAGGGTACCCAAATATCAATGTTATATTACTATTACTTTACTTGACTTGCGTTTTTTTGGGAGTGTGCCTTGGTGAGGCTAGGTGGACAGATTTCTTACTAGGGGTTTTGGTTATCTCTATTTCTCACGGGGAATTAGAATTCATCCCCACATGTGCATGATAGCTTCGAGTTTTCCCTACTGAGTATACATGTATACTCACCCTATGTATATAAATATGATTTCATGTTTCCCGGAGGACTTTGAGGACCATGCCGGACCTTACTAGCTCGGGCTTCGGGAGTTGTTTGTGCTGCTTTTCATTCTTTTGGTTCTTTCCTTTCGAGTTTTCTTATACTATGTATCATTTTATTTTGTAAATGCATATAGAAGTGGATTTTGGCTTTACTTTTACTTTTAGCATTTGGAGTTGTTTGGGATTTACCATCTCATCTCATGATATTTTTCTATAAAAAGGGTAATTCCTTCCATATTACGTGTGATTTTTTACCCTTGTTTCTAGTCACCACTTAGGGGCCTACTAAAGGTGGGACTCAATGTCATTATCTCTCCTTCTACTTGAAGAAGGAAGGGTCTAGCAGTTTGTTGTACCTTTCCTCATCTTGGTGAATGTGGGTCATGACAGTGTTGATAGAAATAGATGACATCATTTTCACCATGTAGAATATCAATACATGAAAGGTATCAGTTTCTATCTGATTCAAATTTCACAGATTTTTTTATAATATTTATTACCTCATATAAGATAGAACATTGAGGGGAATGGCTTGCCTAAAAGATGGTGGGGGTGGGGGTCATCATATAGTGTTTGTTCTTGAGTTTTTTCTTCTCTTTACCCCCCATAAAATTTTATAGAAAATTGATCTTCTAATGAATTTTTTATTCATGATAAGCTTATCATGTCTACATCTCTTAATTTTTTTATATTTATCCCAATGTTCTTTTCTTTTCTCAAAATGTGTTTATGATTTCACCCCAAAACTCACACCTCTGATTCATCCATACTTTTCTGGCCAAATCAAGGTCGTTGATCGTAGCTGGTCATCTAGTACAATTGAGGGTGATTCCTGTGTCTAATTAGGATAAAAAATATAGGAAAATAAGTAATCATTATTATGTAATAGTGATTTAAATCAAAAAAATTATTATGTCATACTTATGCATGCTTCCGATGATTTTTGTGTGTTTTCATCTAGTAATATCACATTTTTATTTACACATGCCTCCTTCTATAGCACATAATGTGGATGGAAGTGGATTTGGATTTAGATTCACCAATCTGTATATAAAAAGAGGAACATAATTATGTTGTTGTTTCATGTCACATAAAATTATTATGGTATATTTAAAACTTATACCAGTTTTTTTCAAGTTAAGCACACCCCATCCTTGTTTTATGATATAAGTAAGTTAGTTTTGCTTCCTGTTGCTTATTTTCATCACTCAGTTGTTATTTCATAAATTAAAAATTATTTATCAAAGTTATTAATACATGTAATATAAAATGATGTATTACCAACCACAATGTACCTCAAAATATGTCTTCCCACAACAGTATGTAAATGTATCTCATGATTTTTCGCGTATCAGGTGTACATACATATGCAGTGGGTGTAGGTTTATTTTCCCTTCAGCATCTTTGAGATGAAACTTCATTAGAATTGTGCAAAATACACTGTGAACCTTTCCAACATGAATTAATAAAAATTTCTTATGGGATTCATCTACTATAAATTCACTCTGCAATGGATAATGAAGTGTAATTAAATATTTAATTATTTTATTTTTAGTAAAATAAAGAAATTATATCATAATGTTAACCTAATATCTTCCCAAATCATTTTCTTAAGTGTTTCCAAAACATGGTGCAACGAATCTACATCAATCGGCACACACTACTGAGTGGTGAGCCCAATGAAACAACAGAACATGTCCTTGTTGTGGTTAATAAGATGGTAGTGCACATTCCATACAACCTTGAATTCGATGCCTTTGTTTTTATTCTTAATCATCTTTTATAACAACACCTAGCTATGGAGGATCCTATTTTTTCTAATACATCTATTCTTTGTTTTCTACCATTTCATTGAGTTCAACATCAACAATATGTTATTCCTCTAGATTGGTAGCATTATAATGTGAACAAGGTATTGTTCCTCTACACTGAGAGCACCAGTAGGTTGAGAAACCTTTTTTCCCTTCGAATTAGGTTCATCAACACATGTATAAGTCATTATCTACATAAGTGGTTCAATATTTAATTTATATTAAATAAATGAAAAAATGAATAGATTATAATATGAGGTAACACAATGTATATTAAAAAATATATAACCTAATTATTGAACTATATTTTTTAAAGGTTGAACAGATTTGACCCCTCTATAGAGTATCCAAATCCCTTCATTGCGGTATAATCTAACATACAAGACATCATCCACATTGGGACCACTATGAAATAATTATGATGTCCCAATGAAAGGTTCCTCTTTACTTGAGTTTTCATCTGACCCATTAGTGGTTTTGGTCAATAATAGAACAATTGAACACTTTCTATTTGCGGTATCTAGAACATAAAATACTTGTACTACCTATGATTCCATTATAAACAGTTTGTATTTATACCCTTCCTTAATAAAATACACTTTGATGAATCCCAATTCATCTATTTTAACAACACTCATGTTATCAACCCACTTGTATTGAAAAATAAGCACTTGGAATATTGTATAATCCAACTCCCATATTTTTTGTATTATGCCAAAGTATGACATATTTGTATAAATTAGATTTATTTCCTTGATACCAGATATATACATTGCTTCATCCACAAGTGTATCTATACTATTTTTCATAGTATCGCATTCATCATGTTCATTTGTATAGAATGTATAACCATAAATTATATGACCATTATAAGATAATACATTAACACTCGGTCCTTTGGCTAGCCATCAAAGTCATTCTGAAATTGAATACAGATTTTTATCTGACTCCTTAAAAATATAGTCTCAAAACTATACTATAAACTGTTGATTATGTGTATTTTATATCCATCTTTCATCCCTTTATTGATTCAAATGCCTAATAATTTCTTTTTGGGTTTCAACATATAGAGAAACATCTAAACTATTATGAAAAACATAAATATGGGATTTCTCTTGATCTATAATAGTGATTATGACAACATATATTCTATAAATTCCATTACCCCCAAGCTACCCAATGTGATGAGATTTTAGTAGACTAATTCTTTCCACACTGGATAAGTAGTTGGTACATAATATAGTAGTTTTTCCAACAATATATCACTCCACAATACAAACCTATGTCCAACTTCAATTTTTGATATACCCTTTCAAAATATTCATATACCATTCAATGGGGTACATCCATCTATAATTTATAGTACTACATATTTTAATCTCTCTTACCAAGTGAACCATCAAGTGAACCATCATATCAAAGAATTTCAGTGAGAATAACATTTCCAATTCACTTAATATGGTGACAATTTCCTTTTCCATAGTTGGTAATTTTGATGATTCTATAACATTGCTACATATAGGTTTAAAAATAAGTAGATCTTGGTTAATGTATGACATACTTTCTTGGGACAATGAAATGTAAAGTTACATGAAATAGATCTTGTATCAAAACATGATATTCATGTGTTTTCATACCCTTTAACATTAAATCAGTAATTGACATGATATTATTGATATTCAATGAATACCCCTATGGAATATTTACATAATTCAAGAAGTTAAAATCTTTATATCTCCCATTCCGGAAAATATTGTAAGCAAATGGAGGAAGAAAATTTTATTTTTCACCCTTTATTGGTGCCAACTCTTCTCATATTCCCATGTAAATCATTTCTAATCTAGACTTAATTCCATCCTTTATTTTTTAGATGCATTTAGTAACATGTTAATGATAATATCACATATATATTTTTCAACATGCATAACATCAAGAAAATTATTGATGTATATACAATTCCAGTATGGCAATTCAAAAAAACTGATATCTTTTTTCAACCAGTTTTTGTTTGGTTTTTCAAAAAAGGTGTACCAAAAGAAGTTTCTATATCTTTTACTTTCTCAAATAGTTGATCACTTTTTAGTGGATACAGTGCTATATATTCTTATGAAATTCCATCAAATGATGTCATCCAAGATTGATACTTATTTTTTCAGGGTAGAAATCTACATTTTCCTTGAAACATAGTCTTCGGAGAATGCTTCAACCTAATTGAATATATACCTTGGTTATAAATGGGACAACCTTGAGTTCCTTTAATTATATATCCTAAAAAATTTAATAATAATGAAATTAATTTATCATCTAAAACAATATGGATCTCAACATGAAATCTTCATTTTTTAAGCAGTATACAACATAATACCTGAATCCCACAATAATTTCAAATCTTCGATCAATAGATCCAAATAAAAATAAATATCATTACTCGATTGTTTTTGTCTTAATATAAACATAGATAAGATAATGTGTTTTCAATTCATGCATAACCATGGTGTAAATTTATAATTTACTAACATAATCGGCTGTGTATTATGAGTGATGCTTTGAAAGCCAAAAGGATTCACTCTATCTGTAGATAGCGCAATGCAAAGGTTTCTTAGCTCATTTCCAAGTTTAGGATACTCATGATCAATTATCTTACACTATGGAGAGTTTTTTGGGTGATGAAGTTTATCATATTTATTTCTTGTATCTTCATGCCACATTAATTGCCTTTTAGTCTCCTTGATTCCATATAGGCACCTAAACCTTGGAATGATTGGAAAGTGTCATAAAATTTTTATAAGAATTGATTCATCTTTCTTGTGTTGAGAAACACCACACTTTTGGAATTATTTAAGTTATTTTTAGTCCTTGAGAAAAATTATAAAATAATTTATACATGAATGTATTCTTTCAAAGATCATACCCATTGAACATATCATTCATTTTACATCATATGTTTGTCTAGGAAGCTCATTATCTTTTGAGAAAATATCATTCAAGAGAGTACAGATCTGGTAAAAGACAACACGATGAAGCTTCCCCTTTTCAAGAGGCTTGATGGTGGTGGTTTCTTGGTGGAAGCGAACCCATATTCACTTCAATAACGCATGAAAATGTTCAATTTTTTTGTCATGGGCCGCATCTCCTACCTTAAAGGTGACCACCCTTAGCCTTTTCTTGATTTACATTCATGTATTGCACACTGCTGGAATAATTTGAACCAGAAATTGATATGAATAGAAAAAGGCTATTATCATATTTTTTTTGAAATTTCAAATGATATAGAAAAGGTTTGGAAGACTGGAAACATTAATCTAAAATCATATTTCCTTAGAATATCTGATTGGGACTTTTCTTTCAACCTGCACACATATAGGAATACCATGGTACGAGTTTTGGTCAAACTACATGGATTTAATTGGTTCTTTTGGAACCCAAAAATACTGAATGATATTGTTTCCTGTATTGTATCTCCTCTCAAAATTGATCAAAGAACCTTAAATGTTGACTTAGGCCTTTTTTCTAGAGTAATGGTGGAAAGTAACTTAGACTCAAAGCTTTCCAATACAATTAATTTCAATGATAATGATTAAAAAACTAAAATTAGAATAGAATATGAGAGGAAACCTCCCTTTTGTAAACTTTTTAATATCATTGGACATACAATATCCAATTGTAGTGTGGTTAGAAAACAAGTAAATCAGCTAATTGAAAATTAATGGAAGGAAATAAGGAGAAATATAAAAGATAAATCTCTCATGTTGGACATACCTGAACCCCCCAAAAAAGAAATATGAAATCTAGGTGAAAAAATCACACAGCTTGGCACACATAGGGGGAAACTAGTGTATAACCTAGGTAGATGTTGCTGAAGAGGAAGATAACTTTATTAAGGAAAAAACCTCTTAGAAGAAATAAATAATCTAGTTTTAGATACTATTAGGCTATCTAACCATGAACATGAGATGGAAGAACTTATTACTTGTCCATTTGAATAGGTGTCAATATCTAATTTCATAAAAAATGCTGAACATACATTAGGTAGGATGGATACAATACCTCCACCTGAACAAATGCAATGCAATTCATGCAACACATGCACTGCATCTATTCACAAAGATGATATCCCTAGGTCAACTTCTATGCAAACTATAGATGAACACACCTTCTCAGATTTGGGTACTAGATAGATTCAGAAACCCTCCCTCTTTAATGCCACTACTACTCTAGGGATAAATAATGGAACCAGAAATAAGGAAAATGACTTAGGTTCTTTTCCCTCTGCTCACAACACTTCTATTAATAGCTCTAAAACTTTGGATACCACTAACAGTACTACAAAATCTGGGAAACTACTTACTAACCTGTAGGTTATTCAAGACAAGGCACATACAAATATTACTAAGGTTAATGTAACTGTTACGAAGGCCTGGGAATCAGTTAAACCTGTAAAGGGGAATACACCCTCGGTATAGGATCCTATGTAAATGTAGGAAAACAATGACTCCACTAAATAGATGTAGTGTCTTCCATTTGCACTGGGCACTTTCAAGGTCCAATCCCCTTTAGCCACTAATGATTCTAGTGTGGAGGATAAAAAGTATCCAAGTACACCTATTCCCACTTCTACAAATTTCACTATTGTGGGCACTATCAAACAGCAGGACGCAGCTACTTCAAATGATCCGGGTACACCTATTCCTCTTTCTACAAATTTTTCATTTGATGGTACGCAATCTATAGGTAATGAAAATTATTCTGAGCAGCCTGGAAATTTGTTATCTAACCAAAATTCCAATTATTTGATGTTATGTAATAAGAACTCTACAGACTCAACAATGAATGCTTCAGTAAATGAACCTACTAAGAAGAACCCTGTCATATCTAACAATTAATAGGAACATACCACTAATAGTAACAAATATCTAAAGGTTAGAAGGTCTTCTAGAAATAAAGGTTCGGTAAAAAAGAAAAAAGGGGCGTTCTAACTCCAAATTCAGGTTTAAATGAAGATTCTATTTTGGAATTATAAGGGTATTTCCAACTCTAACATGTTCATTGTTCTAAAAATAATGGTTATAACTCATCATCCTATGTTATTTTTTATTGTTGATCCAAAAATTACATTTTCTTCTAAATACTCTCATTTGTACTAGCATAATTATGTTTTTACTGGTGTAATAAAAAATACCTCCTTTCTGAATCTCTATGGATTGTTTCACACTCTCCTTTATAGAATGTTAGTATTTTCAATGCATTTGACTCTATTTTTACTTGAAACTTTAATATTGATGGCACACACCTTTTATACTCTTTTTTTTATGCTAAGAATAGATACCACGAAAGGAGAACTCTATGGAATGACCTTTCATATCTAGGCACTAATATTAATGCTCCTTGGTTTCTTATTAGATAATTTTATGCCATTCTCAACTCAAGTGATAAAATTGGACCATCTCATGCTTTTATTTCCACGAGAGAATTTAAATCTTCGATTGAAGACATCAATCTCATTAAAATTAATCTCACTGGTGCGAAATACACTTGATATATAAGATATTACAGTAGATTGGTTTCCTCCAATATGGATAGAGCCATCAAAAATGTCCCTAGTTTAGATAATTGGGACACTATCTCCAGCACCACTCTTTACAGGCTCAACTCTAACCATCACCCCATCCTAGTCAATGTCTCCACCAAACACGTGAAACTCTGGTTGCCTTTCAAATTTAACAATGTGCGGTTCTCTGATGTCGATTGCAATATTGTCATCCAAAACTAGTGGCCATCAATTTTACACAACAATGATGCCTTTGTATGTAATGTTAAATTAAAACATCTCAAACAGACTCTCAAAACATGGTTCAACTTTAAATCCAAACAAATTAACAATGACATCGTTATTCTTGAGGAAGAACTCAATGATCTACAAAACAAGAACACCATCTCTGACCTCAACACTAATCCAAATCAAGAAATAAACCTTTCATTTAAACTCAAATCTTTTCTCACTTTTAAAGAAAATATGAGGAAAAAAGCATTTAAAGATAAAAGGTTATTGAATGGTGACATAAATACCACGTTCTATAATTATCTTCAAATAATCGGGAAGACTTTCAGGTTGTTAACCTTTCTAAAGGATGGGGACAATCTTCTTGACAATGAAGATTACATTTCTCATCATATAGTCTCCTACTATGAATCCATCTTCAGTGGACCTAATATCAACAAAGACCTCATTCATGTGTTCATTCCAATAGTGATCACTGATGAGGACAACACTTTCCTTATCAACACTCTGATGGATCGTGAAATTAAAGACAATGTATTTAGTCTGAATCCTGATAGTGCTCTGGGTCCTAATGGATTCAATAATGGTCTCTTCCAACATTATTGGGATGTGATTTATGTCGATGTTTCTAAACTTGTCAAATCCATTTTTTCTAATGGTGTACTTCCTCGTGCTCTTAATGCCCAATTTCTCACCTTGATCCCAAAAGTTGAAAATTTCTCTGAGATTCACATGTTTTGACCCATTTCTCTAATAAACAGTCTTTATAAAATCATCACTAAAATCATTTCAAATGGACTTTCAACTATCATGGAAAAAAATGCCTCATGGAACCAATTTGGTTTTATTAAGGGTAGATCCATTCAAGACTGCATATGTCTTGCCTCTAAGTGTGTCAATAAATTGAATAAATCTAATAGAGGAGGTAATATTTCTATTAAACTTGATATTATAAAAGCTTTTGACACCATGGATTGGAGATTTATCTTCAAGGTTATTCAACAATTTGGTTTTAGTGCCTCTTTTATCACTGCAATCAGAAATATGTTCAACTCGGTGTCTATCTCCATTTTGATCAATGGCTCTCCCAAGGGATATTTTAAATGCACCAAAGGTTCTAGGCAAGGTGACCCCCACTCTTCCATTATTTTCTCGAAATAAGAAGACTATCTTAGTCGTCTGATCACCCATCTAGTGGAACATAATAAGCTAAAGCCCATCCATGTCTCTAGGAACATGAATGCTCCTACCCACCTTTATTATGTTGATGACATCATCCCTTTCCTTCAAGGTGATAAAAGAAAAATTCTTAAACTCAAAACATCACTCTCAAACTATGACAAGGTTTATGGTCAAACCATTATTTGGAACAAATCCCGCATCTTCTTTGGGAGGAACTTTCCTCCCAATAGAAAATGTAACATTATCATGACTTAGGTCTAAAAGAAGGTACGCTCTGTTTCACTTATCATGGTGTTCCTATGTTTTGGTTCATACCCAAGTCTTTCCACATTATGACTATAGTTGACAAAGTTCTAAACAATCTCTCTTCATATAAAGGTAAATCTCTCTCTATGGTAGGTAGTACATGCCTTATAAAATCTACTATTGTCACCAAGATGGTTTACTCCATGATGGTCTATAACTGGCATGTTGGTATTATAAAAAAAATGACCAGCACTATAAAGAATTTCATCTGGACTGATAGTATTCTATAAAGAAAGATTGTGACTGTCCCCTAGTCAACTTGTTGCAAGCCCATTGAGAAAGGTGGTATTGGCATAAAAAATATTTAGTACTTTAATGAAGCCCTTAAATATAGACTCACTTGGAAACTTTTTCTTAATACTTCTGAAGATATTACCTTCCTCAAAAATAGATTTCTTAACAAACTTAATATAGAAAATTCTAATTTCATTTACTCTTCCATATGGCCATCCATCAATAAATCCTTCTCTAATATCATGAATAATTCCAAATGGATGGTCTCTAAAGAATCCTCCATGAAATTATGGTTGGATAACTATAATAGAACTCCTTTAATTTCTATGATTTCTCCCAATCAAACCCCTAAGAGTCCCAACTACTCTATTAGAGATATTCTAAACTATGAAATTGATCACCTCCCTGATAATATTCTGAATGTAACTGAAAACTACTCTTTTGCATACACTAATGATTTATAAATTTGGGAACCTTCTCACAATGGTATGCTTAACTCAAAAAATTTCTACAAACATTATTTCTGTAACTCTAAATGTGATTAAATTTGGATAAAACATTTCAACAAGACTTGGATAAATCCTTCAAGATTCATTCTCATTTGGAGACTTTATCACAACTGAGTTCCCATAGAGATTTTCCTTCAATATTTTGGAATCCATTTCTTCTTTAAGTGAAAAATATGTAATAAACACATAGAATATTCTAACCACATATTTATTTTGTGTGATACTACTTATTCTATTTGAAACTATATTTATGAAATTTTTTACTATAGATGGTTGATTCTTGACTCCTTCAAAACTCAACTAAAGAAATGTGCAGAAATGAAAGGCTCTCAGCAAATTAAGAACCTTTTCCTAGTAGTAGTTACTGAGCTCCACCATGTGATATGGTTTGATTGGAATACTATTATTCATAACAATTACACATAAATAAAAATTCAGGTTGGATGTAGATCCTTATTTACATACATGAAGCTTCTTTGATGTAAAAGGGACATTGCCACAACACTGTGCATGATTTTGGAATCCTGTGAAGTCTACAAATTAATGGAAATTTCTGTCAACCTCTTCGTACTCTGAAGTTGTTTTGGAGATCTCCTCTTCCTAGATGGATCAAAATTAATATTAATGGTGCCTCCAAAGGCAATCTGGGCCCTGTGGGATGTGGTGCTATCTTTAGGAATCACCTCATTCAGATCCTTGGATGTTTCATGGGAAGATGTAGCATTGTCACCTCCCTTGAAGCTGAGATGATGAGTTTAATCCATGCTATTTCCTTCTATAATCTCTCTAGTTGGAACAACCTATAGATTTAAAGTGACTCAATAACCATCATATAAGCGATTTGGAATGGCATAACACATCATTCATAGATGATTACTTCCCATTTGATGGAATAAACCCATTCTCTTATCGATATCAACTATATTGTCACACTTGTTTATCGAGAAGAAAACATGTTTGCAGATGGCTTGGATAACATTAGAGTAAATAAAGACATCACATAGTTTGAAGACCTCCCCGCTGATCTTATTTCCTTACATGAAAAATATTTCAATATGATCCCATATTTTAGACTCCTATAAACATTCTTTTTATAATAATTTTTCTTTGGTGGTTTTGGGTCAAGGCATCATTTAAAAAATACAATTTTGGACAATCACGGAGTTCATCATCAACTTTAATTTTCATTTCCTCAATATGATCTTTATAATCCTTCACACATGTAATAACAACCTCAATATGGTCTTCTTTATTTTCCACATTTGTAATCATATCATATGATCCATAAAATACAGTGTTATCCCAGTCACTAGCTACATTAAATTTTTCCCTATGTTTAGTCAAAAATTTATATATTAGATATATTCTATGATAAATAAAATGTTCTTCCAACTCATCTGGACTAAATAGTCTTGAATAAAAATAGTTTAAATGTGAACAAATAACTTTATAAGGGTTATATGCATAATCTTTTTCAAACTTGAGGAACTCTCTCACCCCATCTTCATACTCTTTTTGTCATACTATTGACATCCACCCATTTTCAATTCACATCCATCCTATTTGATTTGGTAATATTAATATAAAAAAATCCAAAAAAGGATATTTCAAAAAACAAGAACCCAACATTTGAATGTTTTAAATAATTTCATCATGCTTTGAAGGAAATGGGTAATTGAATTTAATAAAAGAATTACTCTACTAGTGGTAGGCGTTATCCTCTTAATTCATCCATAATATTCCCCAGTATCTGGTATGGGGTGAATAATACTTATGGTAGTTCAAGAAACATAATTGAATGTCTATAATATATGAGGGATGATTCTCAGGTAAAAAATCAATTTTAATTGTTTGGGAGATGAAGCTGATGAGGATGAAAGTTATCCCCTTAAATCTAAATGTTCCTAGGCTGGGGAGTTGGTGAAACACCATATAAAATTTCTTAGTTTTCTATCTAAAGTTGAAAATAGAAACAATGGTATTCTAATCCCCAGAAGGGGATCCTTGACTGGTGAAACCATGTGAAGGCTCAGTTGGATGGCCTTACATGCACTCATATTGAGACAACCATTACAGTTTCAACCTTCAAATAAACCCTTCAATTACTACATGAAAATGAAAATTATTTTGGTCTCATGACTGAATTTTAGTAGCACTTAGATTCCTTTAAGGATAAGGTTTTGGGTGTGGAGTCATGATGGATATTCTATGGGTAAGATGGAATTAGTGACATGCCTTTTCCATGGTGTTGTTATCAATATATATTATGTATGAGGTCATATTTTGTGTATCTAGGAGGTCTAAGAAAGTTAATATGATCATATAAATATTGATACCACCCTTTTTCCTTACACATGTTTTCATTTATAAATACACATACCACTAATCCCATTGATAGAGCATATTACATTATAAAAAACCAATGAATCTATTCACTCTAATTTTAAATCACAAAACTCTATTTTAAATTCAATGTGAAAATTAAAATATCCTTTATTTAGATCATCATTGAAATCCAAAATATCATCCTTATTCTGAAGAATTATAGAAATCCAATTTATTAATTTTAAAATCAACCATTTTCCCTTAAAATCACATTTACATTATAAAAAATAAATGAATATTATCCTAATAAATCATTTTGGAACTTGTTATTAGTATTTAAAAATTATTTTCATCACTAAAAACATGTTACCCTTTATTTAAAATCACTTTTTAACCAAATGTTTACTCACTAAAGAATATTTTTTTGGTAAATATGACACTGAATTCATTTTTAAACTTCCTTAGAAAACTCACTTAATATTTTCAAAACCAATCACTTTCCATTTTGAAGTAATATTTCAAACTTTTAATAGTAGTCAACTCCCTTTGAGAATCTTAGATCACCTTTTATATGGTATAATATATATAACAAATTATATATATATATTTATTTATTTACATGTAAATATAAGAAAACAAAATATATATTATTTGAAGATAATTTTCATAAAAGAAAGTGTGGCTATTGAATATAATAATGGTTTCACAAATAAGAAAAATTATAATATTTTCAATACCAAAAAAAATATAATGAATATAGTTCAATAAATAGTTCTAATAAATTTGAACAATAAAAATATCACCATGATTGAATAAAAAATGGTAATGTCACCAAGAAAAATGATAATGAATTATTCAAAACTATAAACCATAATAATGAAAATAATTATTCTAAAAAAATTTAATTATAAATTAAAATCTAATAAATTATAATTTTTAATTTGATAGAATCATTCAAAATATATTTGGATATAGGTTATTTAATACTAGAAATCATTTTAAAAAATTTCAAGTATAAAAATAGGAAGATTGAGGGAGTTTGATTCAGCCACATAGAAGGTTTTATGATGAATATTCTTGAGCCATCATCGAAAAAACCTATTAAATTTGAAATCCAGATCCATCAAAAGAAGGAAATCATCTTTGAGAGTTACCTATATCATTCCAAAACACAACAATAATCAATATTATTATGAATTATATTGGTTTCTACATTTTCCTAAACTAAATAACTAACATAGTTTCTCATCCCAACTTTCCTCATATTTTCATTGATATCAACCTCTAGCAGCTAACACCAAATCAGAGAGAAGATGTAGTTGTGGAGGACTGTAGGATCCCAGGTATTTATAGAATAATAATTATATATATATATTAATATTCAATGAAGAAGATATTAATTTTACATTATAGAGTATGTTTTTTCTGATAGTATACTTGACATGCAACAACAGGTTTCTCCAAAATCTTACGTTGCACACAACTTTGAGTTATACTAAAAAATAAAATAATAATATTATTATTATTTTAAATAGTAGTTGACGCCTAGCCATTGTATTGGTGAGAATGTATAGAACCAACTAAAATATGATTATACAAGTTTGTTAAATGTTTTTACATTTATCCAATAAATTTTAGAGGCTTAAAATGAGAATTAATCCAATTTTAAGCATAAAATACTCTAATATTTTTAAAAGGTTGTTTTACCGCTTTTTGAAGGAGAACCTTTTTTAAATCTAGTTTTTTTTAATTTTATATGTAATATTTGACAAAATAAATTTATTATATAGAAGAGGGACATCAAATTTTACTTTGGTAAAATTTTTGTTATTTTTTTGATGAAATTCATATTTTAATGAATAGTGAAAATAGTGCATTTTAATTAAAAACAGCTTTTTTGTCTAATTTATTTATATATTTATCTTATCTTTTTAATTGGTTTTAAAGTTTAATTGTATTATGTTTTATTAATTTAATCCAATTTGGGCCATTTAAAGTAATTTCACTTTTAAATTAGACATAAATACATGTCAATCTTTTGATAGTTTTTACTTCTTAAAAACCCGCTTTTTGGTTTTGACAATGAGAATTAATTTTAAATTAATTTCTAAAAATTATTTTTTTAGAATTTGGAAAAATTAATTCTATATTTGGAATCATAAGGTCTAAATTGTGTAAATAAGTACCTTTTTTGGACATTATGAATAGTAACTTTAGTAATTATTTTTATTTTCCATGGTTAAAGGGTAAATTTGGTAAAAAACGGTAAAAAATAACATTATAATAATATTAAAATAAGTAACTTTTATTTTTGGACATTATTAATAGTAACTTCAGTAATTAGTTTTATTTACCACGGTTAAACAGTAAATTTGGTAAATAAGGGTAAAAAATAATATTATAATAATATTAAAATACCCTAACACATGTCCAAATCCTGTTGGATGAGATATTTTTTACCATGGTAATCCTTGGGTCTATTTGGGACCCCATGTAGCCACTTGGGTGTGATAATGACATGTTATAAGAATGAACTTAAAGTAAAGAGAAATATAACATAAACATGTATCTTTTACTAAAAAAAATTAATATAGGGTTATATAATTGATCTATTTGAATATAAATATTCATTAGAAAGATAAAAATATTTCCTACATCATGTTATTTTATTTATAATTTTTAGACCTTAAATAAATAAATTTATTTATGAAACAATGATGATGAAGTGATTACCTTATTAATGAAAGATTCAAATAAATGATATTATAAATATTAAAATAAATATAATATTAAAATTTGGATTCCATAAATGAATTTTATGAATGATATTTACATATTATATTTTAATTAATAACTTTTTTTAGAGTAATAAGTTTGTTATTACTTTAACAAAAATCAATTACTAAATAGTGTCAAAATTCGTAGAAATGTGTTTTTAAAACAAATACTATTTTATTAAATGATATAATAGTACTAAAAATATAATATTCGTCCAACTGAATTATATAATGTTTAAATTTTCATTAATTATCCACTTTTTATTCTAGTGTAATTTTATAGTAACTATAGTAACCATATATTATGAAAATACAAAAAGACGTGGTAAAAGTTAATGTTTTTAACTAAGGGTTAAAGCTAAAAGATAAGGTTAATTTTATGAACTAAACTTGTCTAGAACCTATTTTTTAAGAGTATTTAGACCCATTATCATCTTATCCTATAAATATATCACTTTTTAACTATTAGAATTTGAAAATAATTTTATAAAAAAATAATATTTCAATACTTTCCTAAAGTGCCCATCCTCCCTCTTATAAAAGGCCACCACCTATACCCATTTAATCACTCCTCTAAAGACCCTTGGATCCTAAAAATTAAGCTCAAATAAACTATAAACATCCCTACCTTCCTCATATAAGCCTTAACTTTGGAAGAAGTCAATTCAAGAAATCTTTTTGGCTCAAATCAATAGACGTTACCCGATTTAGAGGTAACGTTTTCTCTCAAGTTCCTTTCTTTTATTTTCCTTATTAACTCCCTATTCTATTCTTATTATATGATTAAATAACAAAAAAAATTATCCTGAATATACTAGTATGTTTTTATGATAATTATTCTAACTACAGTTACACACACCTTCATCTAATGGATATGAACATACTGTTTCTGTGTACGGTGAACTACTGCCTCAAGAAACGATGAGTGTTCGATTTTCTATTACCACCTATCATGGTGTCTATTATTATGGAACTATATTTATATATGATATATATTATATTTATATTTATATTATCTCTATGATTCTTTATTTTTTGTTTACAACATACCTTTATGCTTTCCATAATGTGTAAATATGATAATTTTATTTGAGGAAGTGCGGACTACTGTCTCTTGAAAGTGATATGACTCGTTCATTCCATAAATGGAATGTATAAAGGATGAAATTAATGAACTTATGTAACATATATAACATATATATTATACTTTAATTATAAAATACTTATGTATCATTTATTTTTCATTCCTCCAATATGAAAAATAAATGAAATTAGCGTTCATGTGTACGTACGACCTATCGTCTCCATGAACGGTACATTTCATTTATTATCTACAAATTTTATGAACTGTTATAAATACATATATAATAGATATATATGATATTTAATTCATGAATATTATTATTGAGATGATGTAATTTTGACAACATGAAAAATTTTCATCAAAATAAGTTCATTTTCGACTCAAGTACCGAATATCGACAAAATGACCGATATGAACTTGAATAATTATGTGATTTTTATAACAAGTTAATAAGTTATATAAAAAGACTAATAAACTTGAAAAGGGTTCTAAAACAAGTATAAATTAACTTAAGTTTATTATTTAGGAATAATAAGGAACATACGTGACGATTTAGACTCAAGGTAAGGGACTTCATCTCAATCTCCTTTCAATGAGGCATATTTTGATTTATACATGACTTTATTTTATACGGTATATAATCAACCCCCTTGACATTTTAATCTTATTAAATGGTTTTCAAAAGGAATTTTTTATTTACGAATCATTTTACTAAACAACAAAAGGAATTTTTCTTTTTAACGTACGCAGCAACAATGACATTTCCACTGCCATGAGCATTATTTGTTATTTGGATTCCTATACAAGTCGTAATGTTTTTAAAAAGAAAACTAAATACCTTATTACTTTTTAGGTTATTTTTTATATTGAAAATGGTTTTGATAATGGATTGATTTTTTCAATATCTTGAACTGATATCTTGTGATTGCAATGTGGAAATGTTTTCTTTCCTTTATGCTTGTTTTATGTGTTATGATTATGTTATGGTTCTTGGTAATTTTTTATTCATACAGGCAGTTACGTGATAAACTAAGGGAGGGTGATCCCGTGATATCTATCTAATATATTGGGTAACATGATGGGGGTAAATGTTAAGGTTTTTTCTAATAGATTTAGGGAATATACTATGATGGGTATTCCAAATGTAACCATGAAGGTTACTCCCTGTATAGATGTGAAAGCTATAATGTAAGTATGTTATGGATTTCACAAGTTACCTTTATGATTTATGATTTCTATGAGTTATTCATAAATCTTATCATTTCATGAGGTATCTTAAAGAGCTTATGTTTTATGAGTGAAAAGTATGATTTCATTGATTTGTATGTATTCTTGGACTAATGTTTTATTTACTTATTTTATATCCCTTACTAATATTTTTATGCTCATCCCAAGTTTTTTTTATATTTTTTCATAGGGTATAAGGAAGGGTAAAATAAAGGAATAATTCCAAAATATTTTTATCAGGAAAAGAATTCTTGTTTTATTTAAGGAGTTTTATTATTGTGAAAAAATGAATCTAATAGAAGTGTATACCTTGTAATATTTGAGATGAAATTTAATAGTTATGGAATAATTTTATAAAACTCTAAACCTAAAAAGATCCTCAATGTGAATTAAAGTTGGATTATTGACTGATCTCACGTTTAAGTAATTTTTTAAGGATTGATCCTTATAGTTGGTATCATAGGTCAGTTTAGATAACTTTAAGAGTTGGGATATTTTTAAATGAATATCCATAAATTAATTTCACTTTATGGTATGATTTAAATGATATAGAATTTGAATATTACCATGTTTCTTCATGTATGATATGTTTGTGTTCGGAATGGTTTTCTACAGAGGAAACACGGTAGCTATGATGGGACAACATCAAGAGGAAAACAACCTACCAAATCAACAACCAGAAATGGTCAGAATCGGAATTGAATAGTTTTTGGAAGTGATGTAACAATTGGCTTAGGCTATAAATGGGGGTACTGTCCATACACAAGATCAACCAGATCAACCACAAAGGAACATGTTAGTAGTAGAGCATTTCATGAGGCAACATCCTCCATCATTAAGAGTGTTATCTGAACCTATGCTAGATTAAGGGTGTATTTAAGCACTAGAAAATATTTTTGATGTCATGGGGTGTTCAGAACATAAAAAGTTTAGTCTTTTTATTTACCATTTTTAAGTTTAACCTGATCAGTGGTGGTTAATGGTTAAAAATATCAGGTATAGTAAGGAGATTTATGCTCTTGATTGGGATGCATTCAAAGGTATGTTTCTTGAAAAATATTTTCCTAAGGAGGTTCAACTAAGGATGAAAAAACAATTACTGGAATTGAGGTAGAAGGATGACTTAGTGACTTCTTATGATGAAAAATTCACTCGACTGGCAAGATATACTCCAAATTCATATAGGATCTTGATATTAAAATCATTCATTTTTACTTGGGATTAAATCCAAAGTATCTAAGGGAATTGGATTATTGTGAGTCCAAAAGTTATGAAAAACATTTTCCATGTGTATAGAAGGTGGAAATGGAGTCTTCCGTTGACCAGGTGTTCTTTGATAAAAAAACATAATAAGAGGCTGAGGTGGCAGATGAAAGGAAAGAACTCTTCAAAAAATTATGATGGTAAGAAACTTAAGTTCTATCGATGTGGTAAAATAGGACATAAGGCTTTTAATTCCACTGGAAAAGATTAGGGTAGTGGTACGATAAAATCTGAATTATAGTCAGTAAAATGTTTTAAGTGCAATGAAATGGGTCATTATGAAAATGAGTGTCTGATGAAGAACTCAAATGATAGAAAGAAGCTGGACCACAAGTAAAAAGGGGTGGTGAAATCCATTGCAACTACTTCATCGGATGTTGGTCCATCAAATAAAATAGTAACATGTGTAGTTTTTGTTTATTCAGATTATGCTATTGTGTTGTTTGATTCTGGGTCTACAAATTCTTTCATTTCTAATAAATTCTCCAGTAAATTAGGAATTCCATCTCAATATATGAATCCTGAACTTGTGGTAAAAACACATGGAGGAAATGTTGATAAAAAAAGAAATTATAAGAACTTTCATGTTCTTGTTTGAAGAAAGAATCTACCTGCAAACCTTATTTTTTTTCCTCTAGTAGAGTTTAATGTTATTTGGGGTATGGATTGGATTTCTATTTATCATTCTAAGATTGACTATAGAGCTAAAGAGGTTTCTTTTCATAAAAATATTCAGTTTGTGTATAAGAATGAACCCTTAATTTTTATAACTTATCAAGAAGATGAGAAACTTGTAAAAGATAGAAATTAATTTTCCCTTTAACATATTTTTTAAAACAAAGGAACCATTAATATTAATGATGTTTCAGTGTTCAATGAGTATCTTGATGTTTTTTCTGATGAGTTTCCTGGTATAATACCTAATCAAAAAGTTGAATTTACTTTTGAGTTGGTTTCATATGCTAAGCCAATTTCAAAACTCCTTATCGAATGGCTCAAATTGAAATTTTAGAGTTAAATAAGAAATTGTAGGAGTTATTAGTTAAAGGTTTCATTCGACCTAGCACATCACCATGAGGTGCTCCTGTCTTGTTTGTCAAAAAGAAATATGGTTTAGTGAGACTTTTCATTGATTATAGATCCTTGAATAACATCACTATTTAGAACAAGTATCCTTTGACTCATATTGATGATTTGTTTGATAAGCTCTAGGGAGCTCAGTATTTTTCAAATATTGACTTGAGGTTGGGGTACCATCAGTTGAAAGTAAAGGAATCATACATTCCAAAGACTAAGTTTTGTATTAGATATGGCCATTATGAATTTGTAGTTTTGCCTTTTGGGTTAACCAATACACTTATTGTATTCGTGGATCTTATGAATATAATTTTTTGTGAGTTCTTGGATAAGTTTATGGTTGTGTTTATTAATGATATTTTGGTATATTCTAAAAGTAAATGGGATCATGAAATCCATTTATGGGTTATCTTGTAAATCTTAAAAGAAAAAACTGTATGGTAAATTCAAAAAGTGTGAGTTTTGGTTACAACAAATTTCCTTCCTTGATTACATTGTTTCTAAAGATGGAATAAAAATTTATCCTACTAAAATAAAAGTTGTTGAAGAATGTACAAGACCCAAAAATATAACTGAGATTCATAGTTTTCTTGGTTTATAAGGTTATTACCGGAGGTTTTTTGAAAAACTTTCATCGTTATCTAGCCCACTGACTAAGTTAACTCGAAAAGGTGTTAAGTTAAACAAGACAAAATAATGCGATGAATGTTTTTATAAATTCAAAAGAATATTGGTTAATGCTCTAGTTTTGGAACTTCCTTCCGGAAATTGTGAATTTGTTATCTATAATGATGCTTTGTTGAAAGGACTTGTTTGTGCTCTAATTCAAAATGATCATGTAATTTATTATGCTTCACATCAGTTGAAAAATCATGAGTTAAATTACCCTATACATGATTTGGAATTAGCTACTGTCATTTTTTCTTTAAACAATTGGAGGAATCATCTGTAAAGTTTGAAGTGTGAAATATATACTAATCACAAAAGTTATAAGTATATATTCACTCAAAAATAATTAAACATGATACAGAGGAGATGGATGGAATTAATCAAGTATTATAATTTCATGATTCATTACCATTTAGTAAAGGAAAATAAAGTTGTTGATTATTTGAGTCGAAAGAGTAATGCTATATTAACCATGCTACATTTGGAACGTGATCCTTTGGTTTTTGATTTGATGAATTTTGGATTCGAAGTTGTTGGTGCAGGGAATTCATATATTTTGTTTCAGGTGTTTGTGAAATCATCTCTATCAGACAGAATTAAGAAAGTGCATAAATAAGATAGTGAGTTGCAAAAATGGTAGAAGTAGAACAGAAGGGTATTTTACCTGAATTTAACATTGATAATAACTGTGTTTTGAGGTTTGGAAATAGATTATGTGTTCCTTGTGATTCACATTTGAAGAAAGAGTTATTATGTGAAGCTCATAGTTCTCCATTTTCAGTTTATCCTGGTAGTACTAAGATGTACATAGATCTTCAGAAGTAAAATTGGTGGGATGGAATGAAAAGAGATATTGTTGACTTTACCCTGAGATATTTGATTTTTCAACAGGTTATAGCAGATTGGTAGTTACCGAAAGTGATGCTTCAGATTTTTCCAGTGCCAGAGTGGAAATGGAAAAATGTGTCCATATATTTTGTAGTAGGATTACAAAATACTTCTTAAGGTAACAATGAAATCTAGGTTATTGTTGATCGGTTGACAAAATTTGGTCATTCTCTTTCTATTCGTGATACTCTATCTCTAGATCAACTTTATCTATTGTATATTAAAGAGATAGTCAGGTTACAAGTAGTTAAACTCTCCATTATATCTGATCGTGATCCCAGGTTCACTTTTAACTTTTTGAAGGGCCTTCAAAAGTTGTTGGGTATTGAATTAAATTTTAGTATTGCTTTTCATCTGCAATTAGATGGGTAGTCAGAACAAACAGTTCATACATTGGATGATATGTTACGTTCTTGTTTAATGGATTACCAGGGAAGTTGGGACCAACATCTTTCTTTGGTTGTGTTTTCTTATAATAACAATTTCCATTCCATTATACATATGGAACCATTTGAAGCATTATATGGAAAGAGGTGTTGAACTCTAGCTTTTGGGATGAAGTAGGTGAAAGGAAGTTGATGGGACCAGAATTGGTAGAAGAGATGGTAAAAAAAGTTCAATTGATTCAGAAACCCATAAGAACAGATCAGAGCAGGCATAAAATTTATATGGATAACTAGAGGAACAATCTGTCTTTTGATGTAGGTGATCATATCTTTCTAAAAGTTTCTCCATGGAAAAGTGTGATGTGTTTTGGTAAGAAGCGAAAGTTTAGTCTGAGGTTCATTGGACCTTATGAAATCCTAAAGAAAGTTGGATCAGTTCCCTATAGAGTTCCTTTACCTACAAGTTTATTATAGCTATATAATTTTTTTCATGTTTCAATGTTGAGAAAATATATTCTAGATCCACCTCATGTTTTGAGACCCAAGTTAGTTCAGTTGGAAGAGAATCTTTCTTATGAGGAATAATCAGTACAGATTTTTGGCCACAGAGAGCAAGTGTTGCGAAATAAAGTAACTCATTAGGTAATGATTTTGTGGAAAAACCATATGGTTGAAGAGGTAATGTGGGAATATGAAAATGCTATGTGAGATAAATATCTCCACTTATTTGATAAGTAAATAAAATTGCAGGGACACAATTTCCAAAAGGGGGGAATGATGTACGATCCCAGGTATTTGTAGAATAATACTTTTTTATATCTATTAATATTAATGAATAAGATATTAATTTTATGTTAAGGAGGAAACTTTGTCCGATAGAATACTCGACATGCAATAAAGGGTTTCTCCTAAATCTTATGCTGCACACAACTTTGAGTTATACTGAAAAATAATATATTATTATTATTATTATTTTAAATGGTAGTTAATACCTAGTTGTTGTAGTGGTGAGAATGAACAAAACTGACTAAAATATGATTATAAATGTTTGTTAAATTTTTTTACATTTATCCAATAAATTTTAGAGGCTTAAAATGAGAATGAATCAAATTTTAAGCATAAAATACTCTAATATTTTTAAAAGGTGGTTTTACCACCTTTTGAAGGAGAACCTTTTTCAAATCTAGTTTTCTTAATTTTATATGTTATATTTGACAAAATAAACTTATTCTATAGAATAAGGACATAAAAATTTACTTTGGTTAAATTTTTGGTATTTTTCTGATTAAATTCATATTTTAATGAACAGTGAAAAATACTGCATTTTAATTCAAAACTGCTTTTTTGTCTTATTTATTTATATATTTAGATTATATTTTTAATTATTTTTAAAGTGTAATTGGATTATTTTTTTATCATTTAATCCAATTTTTATCATTGGAATTAATTTCACTTTTAAATTGGACATAAACACAAGTCAATCTTTTTGATAGTTTTTACATCTTAAAAACCCACTTTTTGGTTTTGACAATGGGAATTAATTTTAAATTAGTTTTTAAAAATTATATGTTATTAATTTGTAAAAATATATTCCATATTTTGAATCAGAATTTCCAAACTGTTGAAATAATATCCTTTTATTTTTTGACATTATGAATAGTAACTTTAGAAATTATTTTTATTTACCATGATTAATGGGTAAATCTGGTAAATAAGGGTAACAAATAATATTATATTAATATTAAACAACCCTAACACATGTCCTAATCCTATTGGATGAGTTATGTATGACCATAGAAATCCTTGGGTCAATTTTAGGACCCAATGTCTCCACTTGGGTGTGATAATGACATGTTATAAGAAATAATTTAAAGTAAAGAGAAATATAACATAAACATGTATCTTTTACTAAAACAATATTAATATAGGGTTATATAACTGATATTTTTTACTATAAATAGTAATTAGAAATATAAATATATTTACTATATTATGGTATTTTATTTATAATTTTTAGACATTAAATAAAGAAATTTATTTATGACACAATGATGATGCAATGATTACCTTATTAATGAAATATTCAAATAAATGATATTATAAATATTAAAATAAATATAATTTTAATATTTTGATACCATAAATGAATTTTATGGATGTTATTGAAATATTATCTTTTAGTTAATGCATTTTTTTCTAAGTAATAAATTTTTTATGAATTTAACAAAAATTTGTTGCTAAATAGTGTCAAAATTGACATAAATGAGTTTTTAAAACAAATACTATTTTATTAAATGATATAATAGTCCTAAAAATCTATTATTTGGCCAAATGAATTATATCATGTTATAAATGTCATTAATGATCCAATTTTTCTTCTTTTGATGTTTTATAGTAACAATAGTAACTATATATTATGAAAATACAAGAATACATGGTAAGAGTTAATGTTTTTAACTAAGGGTTAAAGTTGAAAGATAAGGTTAATTTTGTGACCTAAACTTGCCTAAAACCTATTTTTTAAGAGTATTTAGACCCATTAGAATATTATCCAATAAATATATAACTTTGTAACTATTATAATTCGAAAATCATTTTATAATAAAATAATATTTCAAGACTTTCCTAAAGTGACCATGCTCCCTCTTATAAAAGGCCACCACCTCAACCCACTTACTCACACCTCTAAAGACACTTGGATCATCAAATTTATAGTAAAATAATCTCCCAACATCCCTAACTTACTCCTAGAATCCTTAACTTGGGAATAAGGGAATTAAATAAATCCGTTTGGCTCAAATCAAAAAAAGTTACCCGATTTAGAGGAAACATCTTCTCTAAAGTTCCTTTCTTTTATTTTCCTTCTTCACTCACTATGCTCTTATTATTAAATGATTACCTAAAAACACCAGTATCCTAAATATAATATGACTTTTTTATGAGAATTATTGTATATACACTTACACACACCTTCATCTAATGGATACGAACATACTGTTGCTATGTACGTCAAACTACTGCCTCACGAAATGATGATTGTTCAATTTTCTCCCACCACCTCTCATGGTGTCCATTATGATGGAACTATATTTATATATGATATATATTTTATTTATATTTATATTATCTCTATGATTATAAATTTTTTATTTACATCATACCGTTATGCTTTCCATAATGTGTAAATACGATAATTTCATTTGAGGAAGTGAGGACTATCACCCCCTCAAAGTGATATGAATCCTTCATTACATACATGGAACATATAAAGTATGGAATTAATGAACTTATGTAACATATATAACATATATATTAGACTGTAATTATAACATACCTATGTATCATTTAGTTTTAATTCCTTTAATATGACAAAGAAATTAAAGTAGTGTCCATGCTTACGTACAGCCTACCGTCTCCATGAATGGTGCATTTCATTTCTTATCTCCAAATGTTATGGACTATTATAAATATATATATATTGGAAATATATGATATTTAAATCATTAACATAATTATGGAGATTATTTTATTTTTACTACATGGAATAATTACATCAAAACATGTTCATTTTTGACTTAAGTACCGAATATCGACAAAACGACTAATATAAACTTAAATAATTATGTAATTGATATAGAAAGGTAATAAGTGATATAAAAGGAATATTAAATTTGAAAAAGGTTATGAAACAAGTAGAAAATAACTTAATTTTAATATTTAGTAATAACAAGGAACATACGTGAAGATTTGGACTCAAGGTAAGGGACTTCGTCTCAATATCCTTTCATTGGGGCATATTTTGATTTACACATGAATTTATTTTATACGGTATAAAATCAACCTATTTGACTTTTAATTTAATTCAATTATTTTCAAAAGGAATCTTTTATTTATGAATAATTTTACTAAATGACAAAATTAATGTTTCTTTTTAACTTATGCGGCGACAATGACCTTTCCGCCACTGTGAGCATTATTTGATATTTGGCTTCCTCTATAAGCCATAATGTTTTTAAAAATAAAACTAAATATCAAATTAATTTTTAGAGTATTTTAGTATTGAAAATGAGTTTCAGAATGGATTTATTATGTCAATATCTTGAACTTATATCTTTTGATTTCATTGTGGAAATGTTATCTTTACTTTATGAATATTTTATGTGTTATAATTATGTTATGGTTCTTGGGAATTGTTTACATATACGGGTGGTTCCGTGATAAACAGAGGGTGGGTGAGACTGTGATAGCTCTATAATGAATTGGGTAACATGAAGAAGGTAAAAGTTAAGTTTTCTTCTAATAGATTTAGGGAATATACTATGATGGGTATTCCAAATGTAACCATGAAGATTACTACCTATGTGGATGTGAAGGCTAAAATATAAGTATGTTATAGATTCCACAAGTTACCTTTATGATTTATGATTTCTATGAGTTATTTTTAAATCTTATTATTCCAGGAGTTATCTTAAAGATATTATGTTTTATGAGTGAAAAATATGATTTCATTGATTTTTATGTATTCATGGACTAATGTTTTATTTCCTTATTTTATATCCCTTACTAAGCTTTTTATGATCATCCCATGTTTTTTTGAAAATGTTTTTCATAGGGTATAAGGAAGGTTAAGAGAAAGGAAGAACTCAAGAAGATTTTTATCAAGAAAATAATTCTATTTTTATTTAAATATTTTTATTTTTGTTAAAATTTTGATAGAATAGAAGTGTATACCTTGTAATATTTGAGATGAAATGTAATAGTTATTCATTAATTCTCTAAAACTATAAACCTAAAAAGATCCTCAATGTGAATTAAAGTTATATTATTGACTAATATCAAGTTTAGTAATGTTTTAAGTATGGGGAATTTTAAGGAAACCCTTAATTTAAACCATGTAGGTGATATTGGATACAATGTTGTTTTAGGAGTTTCAATGAGGTTAAACATTAATTAACCTTTTGATGGTGGTATATGCTTGTTAGTGAAGACTCAATAGTTAGATTAGTACAAGGTTTATGTTTTAGTGTGTTGGAGGGTAGTGTAAATATTTCACTAATAAAGTTTAAAATATAGTGTGGTTATTCTTGGTTACATTAAATTGCAAGGTTTTTGTTGAATTTCATACTGAGTTTATGTTACCAATCTATTAGGGTACTTAAATAATTAAGATAATGATCAATCTATGACCATTTTTAATAGGCGCATCCTATCACTTTCCTATAAGTTTGAATTTTTAATTTTCTATCTATCTTGAGTCTTGTATCTCATTATCTATTTTTATAAATAAATTTTTGAGCTTATTATAGAATAAAAAAAATTGGTCTACTCTTTCTACATGGTATCAAATCCTATAACCCTCATAAGTCTCCATCTATCCCTCACTCTATCATAGTTTCTTTTGAATTCCCCTTTTTTTCTCCTATTATTTCCATACCTATTTTTCACAAAGTTATATTACATGTTATTTGAAGATATTATGTTTTATTTTAGATGACATTTTTTTCATCCTTATCCAAAAAAGCTTGTACATGCGTCCTATTGTAGATGATTTTTCCATAAATCATTTTTGAGATAACCATTTTTAAACCTATTTTGACATCCTTTTCCGTGTCTGGGAAGACCATGAAATCCACATAACTATAATAAGAACATCTTTTACAAAAAATTTGGAATCATCTACATTGGAGTTTTTTATTTTCTAGTAACATCACCTTCGAAGGATGTTTATCATCAAAAGTTCCATTTTTTAAAATCTGTGAAATGAGATAGAGTATGCTCAAGTTTGAAATATAGTTTTAGAATTCTTAAATAATGAGGGTATATATCTATCTAAGATCAATCTATTTGAATAGGTTTTTCATGTTTATATTCTATTTAGTTTAACTTTTCTATTTTATATTTATCTTGAGTTTTTTATCTCAATATTCTTCTCTATAAATAGAGTTTAAAAATTGTTCAAGTGGAATATTGGATGTGAGTGTTTGGTTATAGATTGTTGGGAAATGTTTATCATATGTGGGATATTTTTGAGGTAATAGGATTCAAACCAAAGGGACTTAGTCTTGGTAATCACAACTGTGTTTTTCATTGTTTCTACAGTTTTTCAATACATATGTGTTATTGCATTATTCTAAAATAAAATAAAAATGTTTCCAACTACTAAAATAATTTTATTCATGAAAATAACTTGTTTCAATTTTAATAACATTACTAAAATTAGTATAGTTTAAAAAAATGATTGAGAAAATGGGAAAAAATTATATTTAAATTATAAAAAACATTATAGTTTCAATTAAAAAATTAATTTTAAAAATACAATAAACAAAATTAAGGAAAAAAAAGATAATCCACATAAATATTTCATAAGTAGAAAATGATTTTTTCTAAAATTTGTTTTTTCAAAGAAAAAAGACAAAATAATTTCAAAGGATTTATTTTATCAATAAAAGATATTTTTATTGCTGAAAAATCTTAAACAAAGAGGTTGTGAAAATATTTAGAAAAACTTAACTGTGTTTTAAATGATGCAACATGTTTGGTTAAACCACACTTAATAATTTCTTTAATCTTTAAATAGAAATTATAGAAGTCAATAAATATAAAAAAAGTGTATACTTTGAATGATTTTATTCATGAATTTAATTATAAATGTTATTTAAAAAACAAGTATCGTTTTTAAAAAATACTCTTATAGGAAAATAAATGGTATAGAGTTTATTAAAATTTGGTTTTTCTCAATAAAATATATGGAATATTTAAGAAAAATGTAATATATTATGTAATACTCATTATTATAATAGATTAAAATATATAATTACAAAAATATATGTAAAACTGGAAATTAAATCATTTTATTTCCACCCATGTAACCCCACCATCACGTCACCACTAATGAAATCATTGACTTATAAGTCAGGAAACTTCAAGTGAGGTAAAATGATTCATTTGGTAAAAACATTAAAAGTATATATCTAAGAAAAATATAACGAGTTATAGTCATTTCATTCATGATTTTAACTAGAATTCAACTATACATACTAAATATGGTTGACTTCTTTATAAGTTTCACCCAGCTATGCTTCCACACCACCCAAAAAAACTTCTTCCTTTCTCCAAAATCCTGAACCCTCTCATGGACCCCTACAGCCTCTCATAATCCCTCTAATATAGGTTTCTCAATGTGTCTTCTCCTTATATATACCTCCATCCAATCTTCCTCACCTAGGGTTTTTTTGTGTGATTATCCTCCCACAAACATCTACTCGATCTTCCTTTCTAAGGTTTCCCACTTTGTTCTTCTCCTCCTGACACCCTAGTATTGCCTCTAGCTGCTATGCCTCTAGTTTCTATGCCTATGACTCCTTTGCATCAGGCTCCTCCCACTACAGCTTTTCCACATATGCCTTTGGATCCTCCCACTATGTCTCCTCTGCCTCCTGTTATTCAATGCTTGAAAACCCCCTCATACCACTTCTCCGAATCTTAACCATATACCCTAGGGTTTGGGAAATATCACTCTTGTCCCTCATATTTCATTCTTCTTATACACTTTCTTCAATTAAGATTCTTAAACTAATCTTTTGATTTCCATCGTCTACAATTTTTTGTATCAATTTCTTTCCCAATTTTTTCTCAAATATTCCTTTGTTTTCATTTTCTACATGTCTATGGTTTATTTAATTTTCATTTGGAAACAATATATTTGATTTTGATTCTCGACCAGTTTTCAAAAAACTAACTTGCATATTCAATGTGTTCTTATTCTGGTGACAATATTAGTCATATTACTGGTACGTTTTAATTTTTTTATTCATTTTTTTATTTTATCATTATTATTTTATTTTATTCCCAATTTTTTGGATTAATTTATTTAATGTTCTATGTGTTGTTTTCTATTATATAAGTCTATTTATGTGAATCTTCTATTTTCTAATAGAAATTATCAATTTGAATGTCATCTTATTAGCTAAATTACATCTCATTTTTTTTATAAATAAAACAATTGAATTTAGTATTATTGGTTTATTTATTTAAATTTCATTTGGAAGTGGTTTATTTGATTGCATTTCTTTACCAGTTTTCAAAAAATTAACTTGCATATTCAGTGTGTTCTATTTTAGGTGATAAGATTAGTATGGTTGCTCGTATATATTAATGTTTTTATTCATTGTTTTCTTTTATCATTATTATTTTATATGGCTCTCTATTTTTTGGATGAATTTATGTAATGTTCTCTGTGTTGTTTTCTATTATATAAGTCTATTTATGTGACTGTGCTATTTTCTATTTGAAATTATCAATTTGAATGTCATCTTATTATCTAAATTACATCTCATTATTTTCTAAATATAACAGTTGACTTTAATATTGTTGGTGTATTTATGATTTTTAGGATTTTATTTTTTGTATATGTCACCCGAAATCTTCATGAGTTTTTGTGTATTTCATAGGAATATATTTTCACCACTTACAAGCCCAAGCACTAGTAAAAAAATCTCAAGTGTGTCCTTTTATTTTTCTACATTTCAATATTATGTTAGTTTCAATGCATAATTGTTTATAAAATTAGATTATCATTACCATTAAGTCATCATTTCTATTATTAATACCATCATTGTGGTCATTATATTTTTTCCCTTTCATTTATATCATAGGATTTCATCATTGATATATATGGACCATATTCATCCATCAACTCTCATACACTGATCACGTCTCCTCTTATATCACAACTCATCATCAGCCTACTCTACTCACCATTTTTTCAGTTTTAATATGATCATAATGGTATGCTTATATACTTATAGTTTATGTTTCGTAGTCGTTTTACTATTTGGACACATTTTATTAATATTATGAATTTCTTAACACCACTACATTAATTCCCAGGCCAGATTACTATTTGTTCTCTGTACTGAATGAATCCCTATTAGATATGAGGTTTGATTACTTAAAATGGATAAGCTAATTGTTAAAATCCTTGGGTCTGAATATGATAAGAGATGAGGTTCGATCGTGTTTCTAATTCAATTTGTTAATATTAAATTAGCATTTTTTAAAATTTCTATATGCACTACACAAAATATTTTTATAAAATTATGTATATCTTTGGAATAATAATTGATTATTCATATCCATATTATTTATCTTTATTTACATGGATTTACAACAATCATGTGATAAGGATGATATGAGGTAATGCAATTCCAAGTGCAATTATCGTATTGGTATTCATATTTTTTTTCTTTGAAATGTTATAAAAAACATAAAATTAAAATAAGGATTTTTTACTGTGGTTATTGAAAATTTATTCCAACATAATAATGATAAATAATTTTCATATTCTTGATAAATGGTTTCCATTTTGATTATGAAAAACACTTACACATATACATTAAATTCATTTTATGTTTACTCCACTGTCTATAATTATATATCTTCATATTTAATTCTATATTTCGTATGTAACACTTCTAGGAACCTGGATATACTACAACTCTAAGTGAAATATTCAAACAATTTTTTTAATCATTACATCCTCTCCAAGTAGGAACAAAGGTACTTACCTACTCTCTTCAGTATATTTTTTTTCCAATAAAACTGCTTATTATACTATTTATGTTTATAATAAACCATACAATATTACCATCATAAACTAGATTCAATTTTTATTGATTTATTCGCAGTCAAATAAGTTTCTAATTAAACTATAGTTTTGGTGTACCTTTCTAATGGTTTCTTACAATGTTACTATTGATTTTATTGGTTTGGGATTTGCAATTAATATAGTTGTATTTATGATTTTTCATGTATTTTTAGTGGACACCATTATGATTTCTATAATATGTAATATATATTCTTTTTTTAATTTGATAAATTCTAAATTAACATTACCAAAGCTACTCTCATTAACAGTTATAATTTTTTTCTTATGCCATTTCATTTTTATTGCATCCAAATCTGGCATATCATTCCTCATTTTCTAAACATTATCTATTTTCTAGACATTCATGTGTGTTGTGTTATGCTTCTAAAAAAGTCATGAAATATTAAAATCTTTTTCTACTATTGATAAGTATACTTTATACCACCATATCAAAAAAGATGTTCACTTTTTAGTTGTATTAAATTATAAATTTGAATAGAATTGGTAATGTAATAACTTATCAAATGATACGTTTTCTACTCACTTCATGAATTTCTCATTTTTAGGGGATTTTGGAATGATGTGTTTGATGATTTCATTTCTTCATGCTATCCATATTTAAGAGTTCCTGACTTGAGTGGGTATGTTCAGGTAATGAAACTAATTACTGGATATGAAAGGCTTCGTCTGTTTGTATCAAATTTTGTTAGGAAATTTTTTTATCTATTGTAGAAGAAACAATATTAAAAATCTATAATTTGATAAATATAAGTTGAAAAGACACTCAACATAAATATTTAAGAAGAATTTAAACACACAAAAAAACATATCATCATTGATTATTTGAGAATAGAAAATGTGGATGTATCATAACAAGAGGTTGGTGTGAAATAATAATGTGTACTCAATGATTTTAGGGATCTTTGTCATAGGGACCAAACAAAATCTTTTAAATAAATTTATTCTATAGATTTTTATCTTTATCATAACCCTTTTTACATTCTCATAATTCCTATTGATGTGAACCTCATTTAAGATACTGATATTAAGTAATATATTTCTAATTATACATATTTTCTGACTGAATAACCAATCGGTGAACTGCCTGCTTTGTCTGCTCCACCTCTGTCAAACACATCCTTATGTTAAAAGACACATCTTGATGTTAACAAACACTTTTTAACAAACACATCCTTTTATAAATCATGACCTTATCTTAAAAAACCCAATGTTATCTTTTTTTTGTTTCATGTTATATTTTTTATGTTAAAATTCAAATTTTGGATTCTGTGCTTTCAGTATGCATTAGTATGTATACTTATTTTTAAACATTATTATCTATACATAAAAACCTCTAGAAAAATATGAAGTTTTATGATGTAGTACTACATGAATATTTATAATATTATTTGAAAAATAAACTTCAACTTAGATTCAATAATTTTTGAAATGTGCGGTTTCCATATTTTTGTAATAGAGTAGCTAAAGTGTGGGAGTCTATACAGAGCTGGATCTTATGCAGGTTGTGTTGCTAGGACATCCAACAGAGGTTAAATTAGCATAGATCTACTTTAATTTTACCATTTTTTGTTTTCATTGTCTCCTATTCAAGATGTATATCTTAGAGTTGTTTCATTATTTGATTCATGTTCTACCAAATTCGATGTTATTCACGATTTGTACATTGTTTTTACATTTCATTATCATTGTAATGGTGCCCAATGTGCTTACATTTATTCTTTAATTTAGATTTATTTATCACCATCTCCAATTTTTGAATGCAATGGTAAAAAAGATTCAAGGTAATTTTTAATGTATGAAATTATTTCATTTATATTTATGTTTTCATAAATTGATGAGGTCACTTTTATCACAAATAGTATAAATATTTCAAACCATGCTTTTCATAGGTATCAACATACCATTATTTTGGTCATAGATCCAAAGGTGAGAAAATCATTTTACCATTCTTGTCAATTTTTTATAAGCATGAACGATCTCTTATATTGCTTCTTACATCTCCTGAAATCTTTTTCTATTAATTCAAATTAAAAATTTGGTCAGTTATGCTACTTACTCTGGTATGTGACATGCAATCCCTCAACTATGGTGATTTTTTCCAACATATTTTTATTTGGGAATATTCTATATGTCTTCACTACACACATTCTGATTTAACCAGTTATTTTCATTTTTTATGTACATTCAACATATAATTCTTCTGTCCTTTCTATGTTCATATAGATGTTTCACTTTTTTGAACATCTATACACCTATTCACTGCTTGAAATGTGTAGTTTCTAGATGTTTGTAATAGAGCAGCTGAAGCATGGGAGTCTATATAGAGCTGTACCTTATGTAGGTTGTGGTTCTAGTCTGTCCCATAGAGGTTAAATTAGCATAGGTATTCTTTAATTTTTCCATTTGTTGTGTTCATAGTCTCCCATTCTATATTTTTATATCAGATATGTACATTGTTTGTATGTTGCATGATCATTGTAATGTGTCACTACATGCATTCCAATAATATCTACCATTTATTTGTGATTTAAATATATTTAATATTACTTATCATTATTATCTTTTTAAAATATTATTCTCTTATTTTTTAAATATTGGGTATAACTGTGAAAGCGACACATGATGCAATAAAGAAAATACAGACAAACTGCTAGCCTAGGGACTTGACACCACGACACTGAGACCACGCCCCAAACCCCTCCCTACCCTTACCACCCCAGCTGAGCACAGGGGGGAAATAGTATTCTCTTACTGAAAATAAGCAGTGCAGGATTGTGTCATGCAAACACATGGGTGAGTACTAGTTTACATTACACTAAATATTTTTTTAAGAATAATGCATGAACTCTTGAAAGGGAAATCACATCAATAACTATAGAGGAATTAAAAATATTTTTAGTCATAAAGAATTATAATTGATGTGGTGAAACATGCTTAAAATAATTTATCAAATAGACCATGTTAAAAATTCAATATAAACAATATGAATTTAAACAACCAAGGTTTTATTCACTAGTGGACTCCTGGTTTGTGGGGGTCATCTGCTTGTTATGGGGATAAGAAAATGGTGGTTGTTTTGGGGGCTATTATTTGGATGGTTTGGTGTCTAATAAATGATGTTATGATGGGTGTGGTTGGAGGCACGAAGACAAGCGAGGTGCAACGACTAAAAATGTGAAGATGTGCGTTGTGGTTGTTTTGGGGGCTATTTGTTCGATTCGTCGAGAATACATGAAGATATGTGAGGTCAAACAACTGAAGAAATGAGTGCAGTCAGAGGCGCTAACAAAATAAATTGACACATATCTTATATTTGGAGTGATCGATTCATCGAGAAAGTCGAGCAGTGCTAACAGTAGGGTTCGATGAGGGAAGTGACAATAGTATGGTTCCACGAGAGCTTGAAGGCGTAAACAGTGGTAGCAGTCTGTTCGAGTTCTTTTTATAAGAATTCGTAAGGCTTTTATTAACGCTAAAATTTTAGCATTGATATAGAGTAGTTTTATCAACGTTTATTTAGAGCTAATAAAGATATATCATTATCAGCGTTAAAGAAAACACTGATAAAGATCTAATCTTAATAATATATATATACATATATATATATAATTATATATATATATATAATTATAATTATAAATAAATATATTTAAAAACATTGCTATATATTTATGAATATATTTTTTATTTCAATATATTCATTATAATTTTATAATTATATAAATAAATATATTTATTTATAATTATAATTACAAATAAATATATTTATAAATATTTGTATATGATAATAAATATATTTATATATAATTATATAATTATATATATATATTAATATATAAATATATATTTATAAAATTATAATCAATATATTAATTATTAAAATATATTTCCTATAATTATTTAAATATATATATTTATTTCTAATTATAATTATAAATAAATATATTTAAAAATATTTATATATAATTATATATATATTTATATAATTATATATATTTATATAATTATATATATTTATATAATTATATCTCATGATCCGCACCACTTTGGTATATTTATATAATTATATATATTTATATCAATATATAAATATACATAATTTTAAATATAATAACTGTATTTATTATTTAAATATAATAACTATATTTATTATTTAAATATATTTATTATAATTTTATAATTATATAAATATAAATATATATAATTATAGTTATAAATTGATATATTGAAAATTGTGTATATTTATATTAAGTGCTTGGGGGTAAAATTATATTAAACACACACACACACCACACACACAAGACGGAAAGGCACACCATGGCCCTCCCAAGGGATCGCCCACCCATCATACCTTATTTTATTCAGTTTATGGCATTAATGCCTAGTGGACATGAAGTCATGAAGTCATTACATGACCCAAAGGCCCACAAACTAGCTCGAAGGTCCAGTGCAACATCATGCATGCATCATGTCTGCGTCACTATCTGCCTGCATCATGTCTGTGGCACCGCTTACCTGCGTCATAGCTTGTCAACGGAAATTCGCTCCCACCCGGATTTGAACCTGGTTCTGATGTAAGATTGTGGGGAGCCTTTACCACTTAGGAAAACCCCTCAACTGCTAAAAAGTATTTATATATAATTATAAACATATACTTATAAATACACTAAATATATTCATTATTTAAATATATTTATTATAATTTTAAAATTATTTAAATATGTATTTATTTATTTATAATTATAATTATAAATAAACATATTTAAAAAGTATTTATATATAATTATAAATATATTCATATAATTGCAGTTGGGGTGGTGCCTGAGTGACAAACCCCGTAATCCAGCATCCAAAAGGCTAGGGTTCAAATCCTAACAAGCTCTTTGGGAGATTTACGATGTAGGTGATGACATTGGTTGTGGCGCAGGCATGAGGCAGGTAGGCAGTGATGCAAACTTGAAGTATGCCCAGTGACGTAGGCATGACATAGGAATGGTGACTCATGTTGGTTGATGCAGACACGATATTGCATTGGGCCTTCAGGCCATGTTCTTGGACCACTTGGCCTTGGGCCTTTGGGTTGTTTAATGGGTCCTCTCTACAAAATTGAAAGAGGTGTTTACTTTCATAAAAAAAAGGCTTCAACCCCAACATTTTAATATATATATCAATATATAATTATAAATATACTAAATATATTTTATATTTAAATATAATTATTTAAATAATTATTTATTTATAATTTCATAAATACTTTTTTTTAAATTACATATATTTATAATTGTATAAATAAATATTTAAATTACAAAATTATTAAAAAATAATTTATATAGATTAATTATATAAATTTTATACATATTTTAAATGTTAAAACTTAATAAATAAAAATGAATAAATATTATTCTTATTAGTTACAAACATATTGAAAATATTACATGTATAGTAAATAAATAAATGTATAAATAAATATTAAAAATGATTAAATATATTTTTAACATGATTAATGAATATATAATAATAAATGGATAAATAAATTAAATAAATTACAAAAAAAAGTGAATTCATAACATTTAGGTGATTACAAACATACATATGTACACATACACATCTACACAAATATATATACACACATGAATACACACACATACACATATATACATGCAGTTATACATTTACATATATTTTAAATTATTTAATATCATTATAAATATATATCTAAATAAATATATCCATTTATATATTAATATATATTATTTAAATATATATATATATATATATTTATAATTCTAATTATAAATAAATATACTTATAAATATTTATATATAAATATAAATACATTTATATAATTATATAAATTTATATTTAATTATATAATTATATATATGTATATAATTATATATATTTATATAATTATATATATATTTATTAATATATAATTATAAATAAAATAAAAAATATTTATTATTTAAATATTTTTATTATAATTTTAAAATTCTTTAAATATATATATATCTATTTAAATATATTTATTATAATTTTATAATTATTTAAATATATATATATATATATTTCTAATTTTATAAATAATTTTTTTAAAACATTATACATATATATATATATATATTTGAATTATTAAAAGGTAAATATTAGTATATCATATTTATATTAATTATAAATATACAGTTTTTAATTAATGTGTATAAATAAACATTATTTTTTGAATATAAATATGATAATTATATATATATATATATATTAGTAATATTTTTTATTAAAAAAATTATCAGCTCTAAGAATAGTGCTGATAAAGATCCTCCTTTATCTCCATTTTTTTAACGTTGATAAAACTTACCTTTATTAGCACTTTTGGCCAATGTTGATAATTGTAGCTCTTTTATCAGTGGTTTCTATTTAATGCTGATAAAAGCATGTGCTACTTATGGAGCCATTTGTGGTAGCGAGATTTTGATCTGATGAAACTCGAATTGTATTTTTGGGAAATATATAGTTTTAATCAAGACATGTTTTTTAATGAATTCAGGAATTTTTGAAATAAATGTTATTTTAATAAAATTTTTATTATTAAATAATATTTAATTAAATATAAATGATAATATAGTTGCATGAAGTCAAATGTAATTTTTATAAGTGTTAGAAAATGGTTGTCGTCACACAAACACTTATTTTTTAATAAATGTGTACTTTTGATTTAAAAGTGTAAATTTTCATATTTAGAAAATTATTTTTATAAAAGTAATGGTATTTTTAAAATCAAGACTTCGAAATTAGCTAATGGTAACATAATTGTTGGAGACAGATGTAACGTCCCTGTTCCAAAAGACACCCAGAGGCGCCCCGTACCCGGTTGGTCACATGGCCTCAAGCGCATTTCCCCAAATGCCAGAGGCTATCGACTAGCAGTGAGGGCCTTAGGTGTGATAGTGTGGAAACTATGCCCTCATTGGAAGAGTACACAGCGGAAGAGAAATAAACATTCAATAGCGGAAGCAGTAATAACTAACAATATAAACAGCGGAAGACGAAATCAGAAAACTAGGGCAGATATGTATATATACGAAATGATGCATGATACATAACTAGGAAAGCATCCAAACAAGTTACAATGCTGGAAAACACTACAGTACCAAAACAAGCACAAAAGAAAAGTAACAGATCCTCAGCATCGCAAGCCAAATCTTGGTCCCATGCTCCCCTGCTCCAAGCAATCAAGTTCTAGAAGTCGAAGGGTGCTTTCCCTTGTCTATACCTGTAAAAACATAGTCTGCTTGGGCCCAAAAGCATGTCCCAAATAGGGTGTCATATAAAATCCCATTAGGCATTCACCTGAAGATCTGTGCCAAACTGTCAGTGAGTATATGGCAGGTAAAAGTACGATAAGCAGTAAACAGTAACAGCAAGCCATAGGCAATAATAGTAAGCAGTAAAGCAGGATGATACAACAGCAATCAAATCATATCCAACAACAGCAGTGAAGAAAATAGCTAACAAGCAGGAAACCCTCTGGGAAGTACTCACAGCCATCCCCTCTGGTCCCATCCAAGAAGTACCACAACCCTCTGGGCAATGCACTCAGCCTAACCCCTCTGGCTTGGTCATACGAATTTATCAGACTCTCTGGGGAAGCTCACTCGGTCAATTCCCCTTATAGTCTAGGGTAGTCAGGGACTCTCTTGAGGAATATCATGTGGTCTAACCCTCTTAGCCCCAAGGTCTAGAGACTCTTTGAGGAAGCTATCTCGGTTAATTCCTCCTATAGCCTCAGGTATACCACATACTCTCAGAGGAAGCTCACTCGGTCAATTCCCCCTCTAGCCTAGGAAGGTTCTTAAAGAGATTCAAACAAGGTAAGACTCTCTGAGGAAGTTCACTTGGTCTACCCTCCTATAGTCTATAAAATCCAAGACTCTCTGGGAGCCCACTCGGTCCATCCCCTTTGTAGTCCGTAATATCTAATACTCTCTGAGAAGCTCACTCGGTCTATCCCTTATAGTCTATAGCACCAGGTTCTCTCAGCCCCGTGCCAGTCAGTGCATAATAATGCTATAAGGCCAAAGTACACCTATAGAGATACTTGGATAACCAAAGTACACCTATATATCTACTTATCTAACAGTATACAAGGCAAAAATCATGTCATGAGTTTCACTTCAACCTATAATCACAAGGCATGGAAACAGGTGTAGTAGCCAAAGGCAAACGAGACCCAAAGGTTGTAAACAGAACAAAGAAAGGGAAAACACATCCAAGCACAAAAAATTATCCACTAACATGGTCAAATTAACTCTACACAAGCATATAAGCAAGGTAGAAAAACAATATGGTCAAAAAGGTAAACACGCAATACCCCGTTCACGGGTATTGGTGGAATTTGTGCATAAAACTCAAAGACTATGAATGGTAAGGCACAAACCACCTACCTCGATCCTAGGAGATCGATATACATGAACCATGACGATTGATTCCCCTTAGAACATCGTAGATCACTATGCTTCCAACGCAATCGACCGTGCTCAAATCGGAGAACGGACGGAGAGGCGGGGACTCGGGGAAGATCCGGTCGTACGGGTCGCTCTCGTATGAAGAACCTGGAGAAGGGGTGTGTTCTTTCCGTCAGGCGCGACCCCAGTGCGTTTAGTGAAAAAAAATAAAAGTACACGGCATGTAGTTTTAAAGTACACAGCATGTAGTGGGTTTTTCCGTACTCCGCCAAAATCGGCCTCCACGTCACCCCTACAACCGTGTGTGTGGCCTGGGATGACCGGCACATGGCTTCGAGCTGGAGAAGAGTACATGGCATGTACTCAGAAAGTACACGTCGTGTACTTCAAAATTTTCTAGAAAATCCATTTTTCTTAAAAACTCCATTAAAAGAAAGGCGTACCTGAAACTAAGATCCGGGTTCTTACAAACTTCCCCCCTTAAAGAAATTCGTCCCCGAATTTCCCTAGATGGGCGTAGAAGAAGAAACCCCGAATAGATCTGGCCACTACGATTAAACCATGGCCTCCCTCTCCCAAGTCACGTCCTATACTCATCTGTGCTACCATAGTACTCATAACAGAGGAACAGACCAGCCTCAGATAACCTTCGTACTGCGATCGACAATCCGGATAGGATGCTCCTCGAACGACGCATCTACTTCAAGCTCAACCTCCTCGGGTTGGAAGACATGAGATTGGTCTGAAAAGTAACGTCAGAGCTGGGAGACGTGGAAGTATTCATGCATATACCAGTACCTTTGAGGTAGTTGCAACTGATAGGCAATCGGCCCAACTCTCTCCAACACCTCAAACGGCCCGACGTACCGCGGTGAAATCTTACCTTGTCTTTGAATCCTCTTGTGTTCCAACCTCGGTGCGACACGTAGGAAAACCAGATCTCTGACCTTGAACTCTAGAGGTCGTCTCCGATGATCAGCATAAGACTTCTGTCGAGACTGTGTTTTAGCCATCCGCTTCCGAATCAACTCTATCTACTCTGAGGTCTCCTGAACAAGACGAGGTCCTAGCAAAGCTGCCTCTCCAGCCTCCAGCCAGCATAAGGGTGATCGGCATGGCCTACCGTACAAAGCCTCGTATGGTTCCATCTAGATGGTCGCCTGAAAACTTTTATTGTAGGAGAACTCCACAAGAGGTATATGCTTCTCCCATGAACCACTGAAGTCTAGAATGCAATCTCGGAGCATATCATCAAGCACCTGGATCATGTGCTCGGACTGGCCATCTGTCTGGGGATGGTATGTCGTACTTAGAAGTACTTGTGTACCCAAATCCTTCTGAAGTCCTTGCCAGAACCGAGAGGTAAAGCGCACATCCCTATCTGAAACAATGGAGTGTGGAACTCCATGTAGACGTACAATCTCTCTGACGTACAGTCGTCCCAGATCATCAACCCTGAAGGTCTCTTTGATCGATAAGAAGTGTGCTACCTTCGTAATCCTGTCGATGATGACCCAAACAACATCACTTCCCTGAGGTGACCTCGGTAACCCGGTCACGAAGTCCATCACGACATCGTTCCACTTCCACTCCGGAATGGGTAACTACTGTAAAAGCCTTGTTGGTCGCTGATGCTCTGCTTTCACCTGCTGAAAAGTAGAACATCTCATGACAAAACCAGCCACATCTCTCTTTATACCTGGCCACCAGTACTGTCGATGAAGATCCCGATACATCTTGGTGACGCCAGGATGAACTACCCAAACTGAGGAATGAAAATCCCACATCAGCTCCTCCCGTATGTCTACTGGCACCCATACGCGTCCCTGGAAATGCAAGATCTCATCCTCGCCCACTGTCCATCCTGGAAGAGGGTCCCCTCCTGACACACTCTCCCGCAAGACCAAGGCCTCAGAGTCTGATATCCGCCTCATTCGTACCCAATAAAGAAGTGTAGAGGTAACAACTACAGAAGAAAGGAAATTATGTCTCTGTCTGTCATGCACCTCCAGGTGCATCTCAGAGAACAGAGCCATAAGCTGCCACTCACTACTGGCCTCCTGAACTTCCTAAATCTAAGTACTACTGCTCAACACATCTGCCACTGCATTTCCCTTTCCCGGCGTATAGGCGAGCTCGAAGTCAAAAGACTGAAGATACTCGACCCACCTACGCTGTCTCAGATTCAGATCACGCTGAGTGAAGATATATTTGAGACTCTTGTGGTCGGTGAAAACCACAAAGTGCTCTCCCAGAAGATAGTGTCTCCAACAGTGTAAGGCATGAACAACTGCTGCCAACTCCAAATCGTGCGTTGGGTAGTTCCTCTCATGTGGGCTCAACTGCCGAGACCCGTATGCAACGACTCCATCTCCCTGTATAAGCACATCTCTCAGCTCGATACCTGAAGCATCACAGTAAATAGTATAGCCCTTTCTCAGATCCGGCAAGACTAGTATCGGTGCTGATGTCAACCTCCCTTTCATCTCCTGAAAGGATGACTCACAAGAATCTGACCACAAAAAATTCACCCCCTTCTTGGTCATACCTTTCAACAGTGATTATAGGCACGAAAAGTCCTAAATGAAGCATTTGTAGTATCCAGCCGGCCCTAGGAAACTCTACACCTCAAAGACGTTCTTCGGCTACTCCCAGGAAACTACAGCTCTCACTTTCTCTGGGTCCACTGACACCCCTGTCTCCGAGATAACATGACCCAGAAAGTGAATCTGATCCATCCAAAAGTGGCACTTCGAGTGTTTAGTATACATCTGATGCTCTCTCATTGTACTCAGAAAGATCTCAAGATGTGTGGCATGGTCATGTCGAGTGTGTGAGTACACCAAGATATCGTCCATGAAGACCACGACAAAGGAGCCCAAGTACGGATGGAACACTCAGTTTATCAGTGTCATGAAGATTGCAGGTGCGTTCGTAAGACCGAACGACATGAATGTATACTCGTAAAGACCATACCTGCTCCTGAAAGCTGTTAGAGGTATATCTGATGGTCTAACGCGCAACTGATGATAACTGTACCTCGAGTCGATCTTCAAGAACACTTGGGATCCTCAAAGATGATCAAAGAGGTCATCGATCCCCGGAAAGGGATATCGGTTCTTGACCATCAACTGGTTCAGCTTCCGATAATCCACACAAATCCGAAGGGTACCGTCTGCCTTCTTCGCAAACAGGACAGAAAAACCCCAAGGAGAAGTACTGGGTCAAATGAAACCCTTTTCCTGCAACTCCTCCAACTGCTTCTTGAGCTCCTAAAACTCAGTTGTAGTCATCCTTTAAGGAGGAATGGACAGCAGTGCCACTCCTGGCATGAGCTCAATCGAGAAGTCTACCTCATACTCAGGAGGTAAACCTAAAAATTTATCTGGAAAGACATCCCTAGAACGATCCACCACTGGAGGAAAGTCTAACTATGAAGTCCCCTGGTCATTCAGATAAAGACTGGCAATCTGGGCTATAACTTCCCATAGCCCATGATGCTCTGGTCCAGCTCTACCCGCCTAGACATCCCACTCGCCTCTATGAAGGAAATATCTGCCCTCTGGTGATACGAAACTAACCCTGCGACGATAGCAATCGATGACTGCCTGGAAAGGAACTAACCAGTCCATACCGAGAATGACGTCATAGCCCATCATCTCTAGTACATAGAGGTCCCATAAGAAAAGAAACCTCGCAACCTCAAGAGGGAACTCTCTGCACTGACGTACGCTATATATCCTCGTTCCCAACGGCGTGTCCAGAGTCAACAAGTCGGCAGACGAAAAGATACAGAGCCCAAGGCTCTCTATGACAGCAACAGAGATAAAGCTATGGGAGGCACCAGTATCGAAAAGAGTTGAAAATAAAACTGAGGCTACTAAGATCGTACCTCGAACAATAGAAGGTTCGGTATCCTTCTCCTGATAGGTCTACTCCATGACGAAAGATTGGCTTGCACCATGGCCCTGCGCCCCTGGCTGACCGCTCTGAGCTGACCCACTCTGCTGTCATTGATGACCTAGTGAATGACCACCACGGCTGTGACCTCCACCTCGGCTTGAATGGCCAGAAGAACTCCAGTTCCCAGACTGGTGGGAAACTGGTGAAGCATCTCCAGAACGCGGGGTCATAGAGGAACCCCTACCACCGGCTGAAGGTGAGAAGATGTGACAGAAACGCTGAAGATGGACCACCTTGCCGCAAGAACGGCACTCCATCGGATCCCTCTGGCATTGAGGCCTAGTATTCCAACTCCTACCGCACTTGTAGCATACAACCTGGCTTCCAGAAGACGCATCCCGCAAACCCTGATCTCCTTGAGAAGACTCTCTGTGACGCTTCCTATTGTCCGTAGGAGGAACACCAGACCTAGATATCGAACTTCCCTAGCTCACTGCTCCAAACTCCCTCAAATTGCACTCAGTGATCAGCGCCTAGTTGACGATGGAGGATATAGAATTCAACTGGAAGATATTCACCTGGGAACAGATCTCCTTTCTGATATCGTCCTCAAACTTCCTAGTAAGGAACAACTCATCACCTGCTGGGATCGGTGTCAAACACTGCAGCTCAGTGAAACGAGATGAGTACTTCATAACAGAAAGAGTACCCTGCTGTAGACTCATAAACTCCCGGGCTCGATCAGCCCTCGGGGTCTCCAGATAGAAATAGTCATAGAAGGTGCGTCGAAACTCATCCCAAGACATATCATGCTGATGCCATGACCATGAGATCACCTCCCACCACCTCTTGGCAGTGTCCCGGAGCATATAAGTATCCATATTTACCCTTTTCTCCGAAGGGATCTCTAGGTGCTCAAAGATGGTTAGTGTGGCCTCTATCCACGACTCTGCAGCCTAGGGTCCTTCGTCCCCTAATAAAGTAGGAGGATGCTGCTGTTGGAAAACCTGCGTCAACTCAGCCATCGACGGGGCAGGAGGCGGTGCTCCTCGGAAGGTCTGCATCATCCTCAGTAAGTCCTCCCTGAACTGTGCATCAGTGCCTGTGACGGGTATAACTACTGGTGCCAAGTCTGGAATAGCAGGAGGATCTGTAGGAAGTCCCTGATCAGCCATATCTGGCGTCTGATCACTTCCTGACGACAGACGTACAACCGGAGGACATCTCGGAGGCATAGCTCTGAAAGATCAAAAGCATACCTTAGATCAAAAAAACAAGGACAGGAAAACACAAGAGTACAAAATGAAAACAGGGGAAGGAAAACACACAAGTTTACAAAACAAGACTACACGATGTGTCTTCTCAAGCCACTAACATGGGCGTGTATTCCTGCCCTACTGGTCGTGTAACAACCAAAAATGCACAGTGTGTTGTCTCATACACGGTGTGTACTTGGACTCTAAACCCCTGCCCGAGTCTCCTTACATGGCTAACCCATGCGGTTCAAACTAACCCCAGACTACACGGCGTGTTCCCTAGGGACACGGTGTGTACTAGACACTGCCTCGGCGGCCCGTGTTGTTAGTTACATGGCTATCTACACAGCTGGCACTTACACGGCGTGTTCCGAACAAACACGGCGTGTATAGAAGAAGGTGACACTGTCCCGTGTTGTTTGTGACACGACCGGGTACCTGGGTAAGACTACATGGCGTGTTCCCTTACAACACGGCGTGTTCTACTCGAGCTTCCCCGACCCGTGTTGTTGGTGACACAACCGGGTTCACGGCTCCAAACTACACGGAATGTACCTACCGTACATGGTGTGTTCCTGAAGTTATTTCTACAACACCGTGTTCTAGAACACACAGTCAGTAACATGGCCTGAAAACTATATGACGTGTAACCAGAAAGTACACGCCGTGTATTCTGGTTTTTTCTGGGTAGTAGCTCCGAAACTGCACAGAATCCCAGAAACACTGAAAACAAGGAAAAGAGGTGCCAAATTCTGATCTGTGAGGGCCCATACTCCCCGCGAATCAAATCTTGGAATCTCCTACAGTCATGTATAAGAGAAAACATGATCATGATCCACCAACTTCCGATTCAAGAGGGCCCATAAAACCTCAAAAATCAAAATTTTGTGTTTAGTTAAGATAAGAACAATACAAACAATCCTCTAACATAACAGCAGAGATTCTATCAAGCATCTATCACAACAGCATGAGCAATCTACACAAAGTCTATCACAACAGCATGCAATCACAAATTCACCCTAGATGGCGTGGCAAGAATGCATGGCGTGTGATTTATACAAGTTCCTATATGATGCATGAGATTTCATACCCTCATCTCATTGGGTTGCAATAGAAATAGATCTGTAATATCAAACAATAACAGCACAAAGCATGTGAATCACTCTAGGTGAAATCATATCAACCGAAAAATCTCAAAACCAGAAAACTGCAATAAATGAGGTAGTATGGCTTTTCCCTGTACACGGGTTAGCTACTCCCAGGCACAGCTTATTACAAAGTACTGAATTCGTCTTATCCCTGGATAAAGTCTCTAGATAGTAAAGAAAGAGAAAAGACTTTTCTGATACCACTTTGTAACGTCCCGGTTCCGGAAGCCACCCAGAGGCGCCCCGTACCAGGTTGGTCACATGGCCTCAAGCGCATTTCCCCAAACTCCAGAGGCTTTCGACTAGCCGTGAGGGCCTTGGGTGTGATAGTGGGGAAACTATGCTCTCATTGGCAGAGTACACAGCGGAAGAGAAATAAACATGAAATAGCGGAAGCAGTAATAACCAACAATATAAACAGCGGAAGACTAAATCAGCAAACTGGAGAAGATATGTATATATATGAAATGATGCATGATACATAACTAGGAAAGCAGCCAAACAAGTCACAATGCTGGAAAATAATACAGTACCAAAACAAGTAGAAAAGAAAAGTAACAGCTCCTCAGAATCGCAAGCCAAAGCTTGGTCCCATGCTCTCATGCTCCAAGAAATCAAGTTCCAGAAGTCGAAGGGCTCTTGCCCTTATCTATACCTGAAACAACATAGTTTTCTTGGGCCCAGAAGCATGGCTCAAATAGGGTGTGAGATAAAATCCCAGTAGGAATTCACCCGAAGATCTGTGCCGAATAGTCAGTGAGTATATGGCAGGTAAAAGTATGATAAGCAGTAAACAGTAACAACAATCCATAGGTAGTAACAGTAAGCAGTAAAGCAGGATGATACAATAGCAATCAAACCACAACCAACAACAACAGTGAAGCAAACAACTAGCAAGTAGGAAACCCTCTGGGAAGTACTCGCAGCCATCCCCTCTGGTCCTATCCAAGAATTACCACAACCCTCTGGGCAGTGCACTCAGCCTAAACCCTCTGGCTTGGTCATATGAATTTATCAGACTCTCTAGGGAAGCTCACTTGGTCAATTCCCCTTATATTCTAGGGTAGTCAGGGACTCTCTTGAGGAAGATCATGCGGTCTAACCCTCTTAGCCCCAAGGTCTAGAGACTCTCTGAGGAAGCTATCTCGGTCAAATTCTCCTATAGCCTCAGGTATACCACAGACTCTCTGAGGAAGTTCACTCGGTCAATTCCCCCTCTAGCCCGAGAAGGTTCTTAAAGAGATTCAAACAAGGTAAGGATCTCTGAGGAAGCTCACTCGGTCTACCCTCCCTTAGTCTATAAAATCCAAGACTCTCTGGGAGCCCACTCGGTCCATCCCCTCTGTAGTCTATAATATCTAAGACTCATTGGGAAGCTCACTCGGTCTATCCCTTATAGTCTACAGCACCAGGTTCTCTCAGCCTCATACCAGTCAGTGCATAATAATGCTATAAGGCCAAAGTACACGTATAGAGCTACTTGGCTAACCAAAGTACACCTATAGAGCTACTTAGCTAACAGTCTACAAGGCAATAAGCATGTCATGAGTTTCACTTCAACCTATAATCGCAAGGCATGGAAACAGGTGTAACAGCCAAAGGCAAACGAGACCCAAAGGTCATAAACAGAACAAATCAAGGGAAAACACAACCAAGAACAACAAATTATCCTCTAACATGGTCAAATTACCTCTACACAAGCATACAAGCAAGACAGGAAAACAACAAGGGCAAAAAGGTAAACACACAATACCATGTTCACGGGTATTGGTGGAAGTTGCGCATAAAACTCAAAGACTTTGAACGTTAAGGCACAAAACACCTACCTCGATCCTAGGAGATCTATATACTTGAACCACGACAATTGATTCCCCTTAGAACGTCGTAGATCGCTGCGCTTCCAACGCAATCGACCGTGCTCGAATCAGAGAACGAACGGAGAGGCGGGGACTTTGGGAAGATTCGGCCGTACAGGTCGCTCTCGGACGAAGAACCTGGAGAAGGGGTGTGTTCTGTCCGTCAGGCGCGACCCCGGTGCATTTAGTGAAAAAAAAAGTACACGGCGTGTATTTTTAAAGTACACAGCGTGTAGTGGGTTTTTCCGTATTCCGCCAAAATTGGCTTCCACGTCACCCCTACACATCGTGTGTGTGGCCCGGGCACGGCCAGCACACGACTTCGACATAGAGAAGAGTACACGGCGTGTACTCAGAAAGTATACGGCATGTACTTAGAAATTTTCCAGAAACTCCATTTTTCTTAAAAACTCCAGAAAAAGAAAGGCGTACCTGAAACGAAGATCCGGGTTCTTACATCAGACGAATTTTTGTGTAGAAATTAAATATGGTGTAAATATACTGTGTGTATTATGACATTATAAAATTCCTACTATGATATACTAAATACTACAAAGAGTATCCATGGCCCAAATTATGTTTCTCTTTTAAAATAAGCTGTTTTGAAGTAATTTGATTAATTTTATAAACCCTTAATGAATCCTTCAAAACCTATATTATATTTTAAGGTTTTCAATTTAATTCCTTATGAACATGACTCACTTCCACATCATAAATGATATTATTTTAATGAGTTCGGTTCTTAGTGTTATAAAATATTGAAATCCACTCCTCTTTGGAAGAATCCATGGACAAAAACCATGGGAAGGTTTATGGTTTTGATTACTTTATCATATAGAGTCTAAAACCTATGTTTGAAAATTAATAAAGAATTATCCTCTCTTTTACTATAAAAACTCACCCAACATCACATTCATCTCAAAACCATTGGATCATGAAGTTATTGTTCCCTTCCCTCTCTAGATCCCTCCCAATGTGTCCCCAATCTCATAATAAGTTCCTCCAAGCTCTTAGAAGCACCCTCTCAAAGTAAGAGATCCTATCTTTCCCCTCTTTATTCAAGATCCTTCTTTATATCATGTCTTTTTATTTCCAATTGATCACGTTGGAATATGTTTTTACATATCCCTATTGTAGTCAAGGTCATTGAACTCGCACAAATTTAATATTTATTACCTACTTTTGTATTGTGGTAAGAAGGGTCGAACCATAGGGAAGGGCTAATGATTGTACAGTTCAGAAAAACAACAACAAAAGAAAAAAAAAACAAGCAATGTGTAGGGTGAAATAGGATAAGTGTTTGGGAGAATAAAGATAAAGAGCAGAGATAGTCAATGGATGAATTAGGGTCCTTGGGCTATTTTGAACTGATGAAAAGATGGCCTCCTATTCTACTCAAATTAATCCACTTATTCAGTTCCTTAGAAATGGTAGAGATTCTTCGAGCAGTCGCTTTAGTGAACTTCCAGAGTTCGATGAAACTTCTTCAGCTTTGATCTTTTAATCTAAACCCTTAAATTAATCTGTTCACTATAGAGAAGGGATGCATTGACTTTTTCCAATTTTTGGTACTTCATTCAATGATCCAAGGTGAAATGATTCACTACCATCACCTGTTGATTATTAGGTGGTGTTAATTGATACTCATAAATGAACAAAAAAGAAAACAAACATAAAAATTTCACTAAACAAACAAAAGCAGAAAGGATAAAAGAAATTTAAATTCATCACATCCCAATTCCCCTAAGTAATTTAGTTACTCATGAAAACAGAAATACAAAAGCAAGAGAGAATAGATGAAGAAACATCTCTGGAGAGACTATTCCTTCCTCCGGTGAATGGATTTGAATGATCGGATGACCGGGAGATGGTTCTATAATGGATGGTCCTACAGTCTCATATGTACCTTCTCCTCTTTAACAGAAAATATGCACTCATCTCAAGCGTGCACACACCATCATAGTTTGAAAACCTGTCTCTAACTTTCATGTGGCACACCTTCACTGTACATCTTCAACCTCAGCTTAGTTTAGTAATTATCCTTAATAGATTTCAAGACATCATGAAGCTCCGACACCACGATCATTTTCCACCCCCTGACAGCAATCAAGTGAAATTCTTCCAGAAAACAAAAAACAAAAAAAAAAAACAAGGAGAAATCCACTTTCAAAATTTAAAAAGAAATCCCCCTTTGAAAAAATAGATCACGGGGCAGTTTGAAAAAATTCTAGGCCTTGACAGATGGGTTCCGGATTAGATCTGGTTCAGTGAGCGGTGGTACTTTGGGTGCATGGCTTCGTTAGTGTGGGGGTTCGAGATTGAGGGTTTCAGATTTGGAAGTGGAATGCAGTGCATCACGATGGCTCATGGTGGTAGAGTGTTATCGCTGCAGCTTGGCGGTAGTAGTGGAGAGGCTTGCGGAAGTGGTGGATCCAGAATGGTGGATCTTCGAGGAACTCAAAAATAAACTTAATAAATAAATTTTACAATTAAAATTACAAAAGAAAATAAAACAAAAATTAAATTAAATTAAAATGCAGGTAAGTTAACATTATTTTTAAAAAAAAATAAAATAATGAATTAAATAAATTAATTCGCAACAAGAATAAATTATTTGAAATACATTTAATTTTAGAATTAATTAAAAGAATGAATTAATTTATAGATTGAATTAAATTAAATTAATAAAAACTTAGGTGAGTAAAGAAATTACAAAAACAGTGAAAATAAATCAGTCAGTTAAATAAAAAATTAATTAAACAAATTAAGAATTTTATTAATTATAAATAGTTAAATAAATAATTAATCAAATAAAATACTAACATTAAATAAATGAATTAATTATTTTGAAAAACAAAAAATGAAATATTGAAATAATGAAAAGAATGAAAATGAATTTAAAAAACAACAAATGAATAAAATGAAACATTAATTATTAAACTTTAAATTATTTAAAAGAAACTAAAATAAACAATAGCATAAATATTTTAATAGAAGATCAAATTTTCAATCATTAAAAACAAAATTAACAACAAATTAATAATTATTCAACAAAATACATTATTTTAATAATAAAAACACAATTAACTATGAAAGTTGATGTGGAAAAATAAGATATAAAAAAGTCCACATCACCTAGTATTGTCATTATGATGTCCACGTGATGAAATACCCATTTTACTCTCGTTAAATTCTTCCACGAATCTTTAGGTACCTTCATTATGCTGCTAAAATTATCCTGTGATTTTCCATGCCAAACATTGGTGTAGTGAATACTCGTTCTCATTTCCACTCATAGGTATTCACTTATATGTACATATCCTTCATTGATCGGTGACTTCCAAGTATGTAACCCACAATCCTTAAACATGGGATTAAAAGTGATGAAAGACGCCCTTATATTGTATTGTCACGAACTATGCATAACTCAATTTGGGAATGTTTTAGCCCATGAACAACAAACAATTAAATAAATAAAAATAGAACAAATAAAACTTAACTGGAAGGGGAAAAGAAATAAAACTTGAAACAACACTATGTGACCTCACGGGTCACCTCCAGCCCTAGAACGACACTTGATCCATGATAAAACTAGAAATGGTTAGAACCTAAACAGAAAAATGATAAGGAGTATAAGCGTGAGCATAAAATTCCTAGTAGGGATGCCAAAGGAAAAACCACACCCTAAGATTTATCTATAAAAAGAAATCCATTTCATGATAGTTTAAAATACATATATTTAAAATAATGTTTTCATTCCTTTTTTAAAACAAGTAACACTTTAATAATTCCAAAGAACCACTTTCCTTTACTTTTTAAAAACCAATTTCTAAATAATAAAAAACTTTCTGAAAACCCCTTTATAAGAAGAAACATGCACGAGAGAGACATTTAATTGAGAAGCGGTGAAAAACATATCACAAGTGCTACCAAAACTGTGGAAAACTAAATATAAGTACACGAGTGCTAAAGTTAGACTTTCCACTAGAAGCATAATAGTTAAAATTATTTTATAAAAACATCACAAAATGAGGGACTTTAGAATACATGTGAAATAGTTATCATGGGATATACCTCGACACAAAGTGAAGAGAACCTAGATTTACTATGTTCAAAACCATCTATCAGCCCATTGATGCAATCAAAAGTCAATAACCAACCTAGCTTCTCTCAACTAGCCTCACTGGTGGCACATCCCAGAGGGCTACTCCATGGGGATCTAGTATGTCTAATCTGAACTAAATAAAAATCATCTCTTGACTCTCACTACAATGCCTAGGATCCCATGGATTTAGAAAAAGATGGAGGTGAGGAAGTAAGTACAATTACAATATCTCAATCATGAAAATCCACCATACATGCTTATCCCACCTCCTCACACTATCCATGGGAGTTCCCTAGAATGGAGAGTATCTATAGAAGTGCCCTCTTTTTAAGAAAAAATTCAAAGGTACCAATCGAGCATTATCATTTGAAAACCAACCTTTACCATTTGAATAATAATTTTAGAAACCTTTTTGAAAAATAAACATGTCATTAAACTTTTATAAAAAACTGGAAGAAAGGTCAAACATCTTTTTACATATCCAATTAACCCTACAAAAATATTTTGTAAAACCAATCAAGCACTCCAGAAGCCTAGAGTTTCAAAACTATCATGGAAAAAATGTTTTAATAAGAAAAATCCATAGTGTGAAATAAGAAATGTGCTGACAAAGATGAAATAAATCAATTATGTTCAACACAACATTTTTCTACAATTTACTAGCTTTATAATATAATGAAAATAGCAAATAAAATACACAATAAATTATAGTTTTCAATTTAAAGACTCTAACATAGGGCGACCTACCTCAAATAATGTCATCTCTAATGATGGAAACCAAAATCCATTTCAATGGGGTCCATGGAAGCATGAGAGACCAATGACCCCGGTGAAGCAAAACCCTCCTTTTACACTTACACACAAATGCACCTATATATATATATATATATATATATATATATATATATATATATATAAGCACCCATAGTTGTATTGTATATATTTCCCTCACCATGATGGAATATGTACAAAGGGAGTATATATATATATATATATATATATATATATATATATATATGCCTTGCCTGTGTACATGTGTGTAAGTCACCTTCAAGGAACCACAAGTTGTTTCCATCATGAATGGAGTTCCAAAGTTACCCCAAAGAGGTACAAGGTATAATAAAAAAATATGAGAAACCCAAAAATCACAAAACCCTAAAGAAAATCTGACCAATAAAGAAAAACAAAAGATAACCTACCTGAAATGAATGGCCAACCCACTGCCTTCAATGGTCGTGGTATGAACCAACCTTAATCAAGGATTAAGAATCCTAAACACTAAGAATCAACAATTAAAATACCCCATAATTGGATTATGGATTGTCCATATCATCCAAACCACACGGGAGATAAAGAAGACAAAAAAAATAGGAATAAGATGATGACAGAAGAGGGTAAATACTCACCGGAGATGATTGCAGTAAGAAATGGCATGAGAATCGGACACCTAGAGGGAGGGGAAGGAGTAGTACCTAAATGGGGATCCACTCCTGGGTGGCATCAAACGAGAGGGAGAGGGGGGGAGGCCACACTAGGGGTATGGGGAAAAGGGGGTAGAATTAAGAGATAATTATAATTATAATAATAATAATCATCATCATCATCATAATCCTAATCATAATAATCATAATAATAATTTTTACTTTCTTTAGCTTGCATGGTTTGGCCATAAGACTGGCTAAACCATTAACCAACCGTTTAGACCTCTCTAAGGCCTATGGATACCCTGCATGGGTAGGGAACACAGTTAAGGAAACCATGCACTGACTGTGATTTCAGCTACACTAAAAACTACAGATGCACCTGCATGGTTTGCATACAGTTTCTACTAATAATGCACTAACTGTGTGCCCAAGCGGAAAACCCCAAAAAATTAAAATTTAAAACCTAGTTCAGCCTAAAAATAAAAAAATTAGGCTAAAAATAATTAAATAAATAAAAAATTAATGTTTTGGGTAATGGATTGAAAATTCTCCCCACTATGGACACTTTCTTCCCCTAGAAATTTCCAAAGAATTGATTGGTTGAGACACTAAGTAAGAAAAAAAAACCTCCCAAAACAAAACCTCCATCACCCGAAGACCAAAAATAAAAAACTCACTTTTCTCCCAAAACCCAAAATTCAGAAATCCTAGGAAGCTGGTAAGAACATATTTATAGAACTAACCCAACATTCTGAGTAGCAGCTGGCAAGACCAAAAAGACTCAAACTAATAAACGAAAGGACCAAGACAAGAAAATAGCCTTTCCAAACACCCATCAACATTGAACACCCCGACCCTTAACATAAAAACCAACATAAAAAAGTAATCACAATCATTTTGGGATCTCCATGAGCATCCATCACACGACCCGCTAACTAGGCCAACCAACTACTATGATCAGTGTCGGGTGGGGCAGAACAAGGAATTGTCCCGTCATGAACATCTTGAAGATCGATTTTAACCTAATCTCACCATATGGTGGTCTCCCTACTATTTTAAAATCTTTGGTTGAATACCGGTTCCCTCAAGCTAAAATAAGATCCCAAGAGACGAAGCACAAACACTACTAGAAATGGGGACTTTCACAACAGTTCTGAACCTTTGGGAAAAGCCATAGAACCGTTGGTATAACATATACCAACGGTTATGCAAACCGTGGGGATGTAAGCCGTTGGGAAAACCTATCCCAACAGTTTACAAAGAACCATTGGTATAGGTTAGTAAAATTAACCTATGCCAAATGTTTAACCAAACTGTTGGCATAAGTTTTACCAACGGTTTACACTAAACCATTGGTAAAAGTGGTTAAAATAAACTCTTTCCCAATGGTTTAGAACCATTGGGAATGGTTTTTGCCAATAGTTCTCTTTGAACCGTTGGCAAAACAAATCCATAGTAATCTTTCCCAACGGTTTGTAAACCATTGTGAAAGGCTTATTACAAGCCTATTCCAACGGTTTTTCAAACCGTTGTCATAGGCTTGCTGTGCAAATTGCACACCAGCCTGCAATTTGCACAGTATACTCCAATTTTGCACACCAACCTCCAATTTTGCACACCGACCTCCTTTCTGCTCCTTTTCAATTACTATACCTGTAATAACAAACTAATACATACATATAGAGAACAAATTCATACATATTTAACATATAATGCATTCTTGAACTACACACATCCAGAATTAAATCAAATTTCATAACGTAATTATGAACATACATAATTGATTTAGAATTCAATTTAAAATTTAGATGACAATTATATGTGGAATCCATAATTCAATTCATAATTGAATACATACATAATTTAATTATCAATTATCAATAAAATACATAAAAAACTGAATAACTATCAACAGAATCTGAATATGTTTGTTCGTATTTTCGTATACCAGTTGTTTTTACTAAAAATGATGTCCATTTTAAACAAAATACATACACTTGGTGTAATACTGGCCACACTATGGCTCGAATTGAGGCGGGGTTGACTCTTACACGTTATATATGACCCATGGATTGTTGTCCTAATGTATCAACATATTCAGAAAGCATTTGGTTGATTTTCCGTATGCTAGTTATTGTTTTCACTTAAAATGTTGTTCATTTCAAAAAACAATGAGACACTTTGAGTGGTGCCGCCCACACCAGGACTCAGATTGAGGCGAGGTTGACTTGTACATGTCACATATGAACCAAGGATCGTTTTCCTAAACTTTCAATGGAATACGAATTCATTTGGTCAGTTTTCCGTATGTCATTTATTGTTTTCACTTAAAATGAAGTCCATTTTAAACGAAAGAGAGACAATTTGAGTGGTTTCGACCACACCATGCCAAGGATTGAGGCAAATTTGATGAAGGTTCTGGGCACAGCGGAAGCATGTGGGTGGATGTGCCCACTTGGTTTTTTGTCATTAGCAATGATCAATTCGGGATCAATATGACGATAGATGCCAGTCTCCACAGATTGAATCATAGAAAAAGAAAAAGAAGAAGGTTTGTCTCGGAACCACAAACAAGGATCGTTATAGGTTGGTTATAATTAATTTAATTAATTATAAAGAACTACCTTTTGGGTGTTCTTTCTTCGTTGATGTTCTTGATCACGTTGTCGATGTGATCCATCATTACGTCGCAGAAGCCAAGTGTAGACTCCCTCTATTGGTGATCCACACGTGTACCTCGTATCTATGGACGTCGCCAAAGGATTCTCCAGGTTCTAGCGTGGAGATTCCTTTTCTTGCATTGTCCGCCTTAGATCATATTGATCCGATGGAAGAGGATCTCTATCGGTCTTGAGAGCGTTCTTGGAGGAAGAGGTTCTTTCAGCCTTGAAAGAATTCTCCAGAATTATTGTGTCTCACATGGGGTAGGAAAAGAGTTGGGGTTATGAGGATATTTATAATCAGGTTTGAGATTGTAGATTTATGACAATAAATAAACATGTTACACATTTTATTTATTTCATTGACTCTTATTTAAAACCCCCATGTCGAATAATTAATTCCTTGACATGCGCCCATGATGATTATAATAAATATCATTTAAAACAATATTATATCCTCAAAATCCCGACTGGAAAAACTACACGGCGTGTATTAATAAATACACGGCGTGTACTTTTTTTTCATTGAAAACTACATGGCGTGTACATTCAATGTACACGGTGTGTATATCTTGTTTTTAATTTATTCATTTACTTTCCATAAATAAAACTACACGACGTGTAATTATTAATACACGGTGTGTGCTTGTTTTCCATGAAAAACTACACGGCGTGTAATCTTTAATACACGTCGTGTATATCTTGTTTTCAATTTCCTTCTTCCTCCATAATTAAAACGATTTAGGCTTCCTTGAATAATTATTAAACCACGTACAGGAATAATCTTTATTCTACTTGAGATACTTGAATACACTTAGTGTGTGACCCTCTAGTCCTCTTTCTCATTGGCATTAGGCGAGCTTGCCTAAAGTCCAAGATTACTGTCTAACAACGGGTCAAGGAACCCAAGAGAAAGAAGTTGACGACGCATTGACGTATCACCTCATATGAACGCTTACTATGTAATTTAATCCCTTTGTCTCGATATCTCATCAAGCAGGTTTCCTGGCAGTGTCATAAACCTATATGCTTGATCTGTCGTTCTTTGAATACCTGAAATAAACTCGTCATTCACACCATGGCCATGGAATTTAATGCGATAGTTCTATTTCAATCAAAGGGCCGAGATATCAACTTCCATAAACGGAAGGGACAAATCCTTCCTCGACTTATCCATTAACAACATGTCACTCGTGACGCACCCAACGTACCCTACTTCCCGCCAACTTTCTGCATGACGGTTTTTGTCAGTAAATCTAAGTACGTGAGTCATGACATGAGTTAATGATAATCTTCCTGTCTAAGGACCATTACACACGCTCTTAGATAGAAATGTCCGATGACACAAAGACATGCAGAATTGCTATTGGCGGGTCTGTTCTCATAATCTCCCATCTTGGAGATTACCAAGTGCGAACTCCATGAGAGAGAGTCTCGTCTTCCTACGAGTACTTTCACATGACGGTCTGTATACTATGTGTCCTATCATAGTATGTCATCCAACTATAGAACTTTATTTAAGAATATTATTATAGAATTTCAATGTTCTCATCATAGCGGGGATCTGCCATGACCTTATCAATGCAATAAATATTCTGGGACATTATTATATTATAGTTATGCAGAACAATGAAAAATATATAATAAGTGAACATTCATGTAATCAAAGTACAAAACAGTTGGTTCTCAGGACACCAACCCTTACAAACTCCCACTTGGACTATAGCCAACTGCCTATGACTTTTAGTCCACTAGAACTCACATGATGATCATGTTTCTGCTGAGTCAAGGCTTTAGTCAAGGGGTCCACCACGTTGTCTTCCATGGAAATACTGCTCACTACAACTTCACCTCTCTGAGAAAAATCCCTCAAAAGATGATACTTTTGAAGTATGTGCTTTTTCCACTGATGTGACCTTGGCTCTTTTGCAAGTGACACCGCTGCAGTATTATCACAATAGAGTGTGATAGGATCTTTACCGCTCAGTACTACATCCAGCTCTTGGACGAAGCTTCGCATCCATACTGCTTTTTTAGCTTCCTTAGAAGCTTCAATATACTCGGACTCTGCTGTAGAATCTGCTACCACAATTTGCTTTGAGCACTTCCAGCTCACTACACCTCCATTAAAACTAAAGATGTATCCAGTCTGTGACTTCATGTCATCTTGATCAGTCTTCAAACTAGCATCTACATGTCCTCTGATGACTAGTTCCTCATCTCCTCCATAAACCAGGAACATATCCTTAATATGCCTCAGATACTTAAGGACAGTCTTGACTGCCATCCAATGGCGGTCTCCTGGATCAGCTTGATATCTACCTACCACACTTAATACGTAAGCAACATCTAGCCTCGTACATAGCATATGATACATGACTGACCCAATCGCAGATGCATAAGGGATCCTTGCCATTATCTTTCTTTCCTCATGTGTCTGAGGACACATTTTCTTGGAAATATGAAAGCCATGTGACACTGGCAACAATCCCCTCTTGGATTGTTCCATACTGAATCTCTTCAGTATCTTGTCAATGTATGTACTTTGACTCAGGCCCAACATTCTCTTGGATCTATCACGATGGATCTTGATCCCAAGAATATATTTTGCCTCGCCCAAGTCTTTCATGGAGAAGCATTTATGCAACCATGCCTTAACTGACTATAAGACAGGTACTTCGTTTCCAATTAGTAATATTTCATCAACATATTCTATTAGGAAAACGATTGCACTCCCACTAAACCTCTTGTAGACACAAGGCTCACATTCATTCTTAACAAAGCCAAATTCCGTTACAGGTTCATCAAAATGAATGTTCCATGATCTTGATGCTTGCTTTAATCCATAAATGGATTTCTGCAACTTTCATACCTTGTTTCCATCCTTTGGAGTCACAAACCCTTCAGGTTGTGTCATGTAGACATCTTTCTGGAGGTTCCCATTAAGGAAAATTGTTTTTACATCCATTTTCCAAATTTCATTGCCATGGTAAGCAGCAATGGCCAATAGGATTCTGATGGATTTCAGCATTGCAATCGGTGAAAAGGTTTCATCATAGTAAATTCCTTGATGATGTCTAAAACCTTTTGCAACTAGTCATTCCTTGTAGGTGCTGACTTGCCCCTCAATGTCCAGTTTCTTCTTGAATACCCATTTATTACCAATAGGCTTTACATCTGGAGGATCTAACAAAATCCAGACTTGGTTTTGGTACATGGAATCCATTTCAGAATTCATGGCTTCTTGCCACTTGGCAATGTCTATGATTTCAACTGCTTCCTTGTAGGTAAGAGAATCATCATTTTCAACCAATAATGAGTCACCATACTCGGTGACAAGAAAACCATATCGTTCTGGTTCTCTCACCTCTCTCGTTCTCCTACGTAGTTCTTGTGTCTCTGGAACAGATTTTTCTTCCACGGGGCTTTGTGGAATCTGTTCTTGTACCAACTCATGTGTATCTTGAGCCTCGACTTCATCGAAGTCTATCTCTCTCCCACTATCTCTTTTGCATATGTGCTCCCTCTTAAGGAATATGGTGTGTCTTTCCACTATAACCTTTTTGTCTGAGGGGTTGTATAGGTAATATCCCCTTGTTTCCTTGGGATATCCTATAAAGATACACTTTGTTCCTCAGGGTGCATGTTTGTTACCTAAAGAGGCCTTAACAAATGCTTCGCTACCCCACACATGTAAATTCGATAACATGGCTTTGCTTCCACTCCATAACTCGTATGGAATACCATTTATCGATTTAGTTGGTACTTGGTTTAGTATGTGCTCTTCTGTTTGTAATGCATATCCCCAAAAGGATAAGGGAAGACTCTCATGACTCATCATTGATCTCACCATGTCCAACAGGGTGCGGTTCCTCCTTTCACTTACACCATTCCATTATGGCATGTAAGGAGGAGTGAGTTGAGATAGAATCCCAATCTCCCGTAAGAAATCATTGAAGTCCGGATTAAGATATTCTCCTCCTCTGTCTGAGCGGAGTTTCTTAATCTTCTTACCAAGATGGTTCTCAACTTCATTCTTGTATTCTTTGAACCGATCAAAAGAATCTGACTTATACCTCATTAATTAGATATATCCATATCTATTAAAATCATCAGTAAAAGTTATGAAGTACGAGAACCCACCCCTTTCTTCAACTGGAAATGGTCTACACACATCTGTGTGAACTAATTCTAGAATCTCTTCAGCTCTTTCACCTTTCCCACTAAATGGGGCTTTGGTCATTTTTCCTTGTAGACACGCATGACATACACTAAGTGGTTTTAGTTCAAAAGAATCTAAATACCCATCTTGATGTAATTTTGTCAAACGTTTCTCATTGACAAGACCTAGCCGGTGATGCCAAAGTTGGGTGTGGAATGAGTCATGTGAATTAACTTTGTTATCGATTTCCATTACTTGGTTTGTGTAGTCTAACACATAATGGTCGTCATATAAATGTTCCCTACCAAAACAAATGCAATATTTATAAAAGTAGAAACGTTCATTTACAAACTTGAATATGAATCCATCAGTATCTAACATGGATACTGAAATAATGTTTTTAGTAATATAAGGCACATAATAACAACCTTTCAAAACCAAGACCATCCCAGTAGGCAATGTAAGGTGGTAGTCTCCGGCAGCTACAACAGTGAGTCTGGCTCCGTTGGCTGCTCGTAGATCCACCTCACCTCGATCAATCTCTTTGAATCTACTTGGTTCCTATATTTGGATACATATGTGAGCACCACAAGTAGTATCTAATAACCAATTAGTAGAAACAGATAGATTACGTTCAATAAAAAACGCACCTGAATCTTCCCCTTGCTTCCTTGGCTGGGTGTAGTTTTTCTTCCAGTGGCCCTTCTTGCCATATGCAAAACAAATAGCATCCTGTTCCTTTGCCTCCCCTTTGATCTTCCTTTTCTTGGAAGGCCTTGAAGAAGCTTTGGGCTTAAAGCTCTTCGCCTTCCCTTTCCTTTTATTCACCATAAGGGCAGAAGGCTTTTCACGCTTCATGTAATTATCTACTTGGCGAATAAGGATAAGAAGATCAGATAGAGACTTCTCAATGTTGTTCATGTTGAAATTAACAACAAAGTTAGAGAAGCTTTGGGGGAGTGATGCAAGAATGATATCGATGCCCAGTTCTTCGGGGATTTTAAACCCTATAACCTCCAAGCGCTCAATGTAGCCAATGAGCTTGACTACATGAGGCCCAGCTGGGGCACCCTCTCCATGATTTCTCTGAAATAGAGCCTTGGAGAACTCAAACCTTTCCTTTCTTTCTTTCTCCTGGTATAGACCATGGAGGTGCTCGAGCATGCTATAGGCATCCATGTCTTCATGAGACTTCATGAGCTCACTAGACATCGATGATAACATCAAACATTGAACGTCGAGAGCATCGTTCAAATGTTGATCATAGACCAAGAAATCTTCATCACTTGCCCATAGGGCAGGAGAATCAAGAAGTGAGGACTCCAGCACGTAAAACTTTCATTCATGGTGTAGGATAACCCGAAGGCGCCTAAACCATTCCTGAAAGTTACTGTCGGTGAGAATATTGTCTTTATCCAGTATTGATCGTAGAGAAAATGTGGTTGATTAGTTTTTCATCTTGATTCTACAATTTAAAAGAGCAGATTTATTAGTACTTTCTTGATTACAATTTTTGAGAAATAATGAATGAATTAATTAATTATCCCACTATTTTATCAAGTCCCAATGGCCCCCACCATTGAACTCGGAATGTCCAGTTGCTTTGACATTCTAGTGTCAGGGATCCATATTTCCCTTCGCATAACCCCAACAAGGGTTGGTCAAGCTATTTGAAGGTATTTAGGTAGGCAGGTCTTTGCCAACTGTGAGCTTACACTTCCTTGATATGTTGAGTGGACTCCCCAATTCTGAAATCCTGACATGGATTTCCTCAACTCTTGCCTCCAATATTACATCAAGTCTAGCAAGGGCTACTTCTCTTGATGTAATATGGTTAAGTCAACCCGAATCCTTTCATAAGGGCTTCCTTTATAAAATTAGGTGTCCCAACAAGGGTTGGTCAAACACATAGTTTTATTGAGTCTTTCCCTTAATCAGGCAACGAAAGGCATGGTGTGACTTAATATGGTATTGACGTATTTTAGTCTTTATGCATAGTTTTGCATTATCACATGCTTGTTAATATTAAGTGATGCCTGCTTAAGTGATTAACCATGTTCTAATAATTTTTACGCATAGTCCAGTTTTTATTTTATTCCATCTTTGCATGCTTGTTCATTTTATTAATTATGTGATCGCGACAACACATACATAATAAATAAGCCATGCAATCAGACAGAAATAAAATAAGATGGCATGATCATGAGCTTCTATTGGTTAGATTATCTAGCAGTTTTGATAAGCTAACCATGACCTAGGGAAAACACCTTGAACCTGTTGGTTCGTGTTTTGCAGCTCCCACCTGTCCACCATTGTATCTTCTTGCATCGGTTTCGCCTCGGCATCAGGATTTGAACCGTCTCCTCTGGCTTGGGAGATCCTCCATTACATGGGTTTACATTAAAGAAACTATGGGCACGTAGGCCCTATATTTTATTGGAAGAAGGCTCGCGGGCCAACAAATTTGAATTAAATAAATTTAAATGAAACCATACACATACAAAGGGTATTTGGTCAAGCTCATGATCGTCCATAGTATGCAATGACATTTACACATATTTAGAATTAAAATTCTTTTAATCTTTCTTTTATTTAAGATAAGACACGCTCGAATTCAATTGATTATGATCTTATAATTAATCAATTATTTATATTAAATTCCTTTCTTAATTTCCTTGAGATTCTCCTCATCCATATTCCATGTACGGGTATTTGTACATTGGAGGAAACCTGGTGAAATTCCATTTCTGGAAAGTACACGGTGTGTAGTTTATAATTACACGGCGTGTATTTTTCTTTTCACCCTTTATCCAAAGTACACGCAGGGGCTTTGGCGTGTTTTCTGTACTTTGGAAATATTGGAGTACATAGCGTGTAGATGAATCATACATGGCGCGTACTTCCTTGTTACGCAGTAACCGGCCTGGCGATTCCGTGCACGCGGTACGCGACTTATCTTTGTACATGGTTTCACCTGGGCCGGAACGGACTACACGACATGTTGCTCCAACATACATGCCGTGTATTCCGGTTTCCACGTGCCGTTCAATTCTAGTCAACACGGTGTGATTAAAACTTAGGCATAATCAATTCACACAGCGTGGTTTGGCGGACTAGTGCTGGTTCGTTGAACCTAAGTACACGACGTGTAGTTTTAAGTACGCGTCCTGTAATCCCATGTTTTACAAACAGAAAGAGCGGCTCCTCCGGATGAGTTCCTTGTTTTTATTTTAATCAAAATTAAAATTAAAAGGCAGTTTTTGTGATATAAATCAAGAAACGAAGGAGGAATAATAGATCTCATTTATTTAGATTTATAGAATGATTTATTTCGAATTGAATCAAATATAAATGTGTAAATTATCAACGAAAATTAAATAACTATAATCAACGTTGTAACCTCCCTCTGATACCATTTAAAGGTTCCGAGCGCAACAGAAGCACGTGGGTGGATGTGCCCACTTGGATTTTTGTCATTAGCAATGATCAATCCGGGATCAATACAACAATAAATGCCAGTCTCCATGGATCGAATCACAGAAAAAGACAAAGAAGAAGGTTTGTCCCGGAACCACAAACAAGGATCGTTACTGGTTGATTATAATTAATTTAATTAATTATAAAGAAATACCTTTTGGGTGTTCTTTCTTCGTTGATTTTCTTGATCATGTTGTCGATGTGATCCGTTGTTTCATCGCAGAGGCCAAGTGAAGACTCCCTCTAGTGGTGATCCACATGTGTACCTCTTATCTCTGGACGTCGCCAAAGGATTCTCCGGGCGCTAGCGTGGAGAAGCCTTTGCTTGCGTTGTCCGCCTTAGATCATCTTGATCCGATGGAATAGGATCTCTCTCAGTCTTGAGAGCATTCTTGGAGGAAGAGGATCTTTCGGCCTTGAAAGAATTCTCCAGAATTGTTGTGTCTCACACGGGGTAGGAAAAGAGTTGGGGTTGTGAGGATATTTATAATCGGGTTTGAGGTTTTAGAGTTATGACAATAAATAAACACGTTACACGTTTTATTTATTTCATTGACTCTTATTTAAAACCCCCATGTCAAATAATTAATTCCTTGCCATGCGCCCATGCTAATTATAATAAATATCATTTAAAACAATATTATATCCTCAAAATCCCGACTGGAAAAACTACACGGCGTGTACTTGTTTTTCATTGAAAACTACACGGCATGTACATTCAATGTACACATCGGGTATATCTTGTTTTTCATTTATTCATTTCCTTTCCATAAAGAAAACTACACGGTGTGTAATTATTAATACACGGCGTGTACTTGTTTTCCATGAAAAACTACACGGCGTGTAATCATTAATTCACGGCGTGTATATCTTGTTTTTCATTTCCTTCTTCCTCCATCATTAAAACGATTTAGGCTTCCTTGAATAATTATTAAACCACGTATGGGAATAATATTTATTCTACTTGAGATACTTGAATACATTTAATGTGTGACCCTCTAGGCCTCTTTCTCATTGGCATTAGGCGAGCTTGCCTAAAGTCCAAGATTACTGTCTAGAAATGGGTCAAGGCACCCAAGAGAAAGAAGTTGACGATGCATTGATGTATCACCTCATACGAATGCTTACTGTGTAATTTAATCCCTTTGTCTCGATATCTCATGAAGCAGGTTACATGGCAGTCTCATAAACCTATATGCTTGATTCGTCGTTCTTTGACTACCTGAAATAAACTTGTCGTTCACACCATGGCCATGGAATTTAATGCAACAGTTCTATTTCAATCAAAGGGCTGATATATCAACTTCCGTAAATGGAAGGGAAAAATCCTTCCTCGACTTATCCATTAACAACATGTCACTCGTGATGCACCCAACGTACCCTACTTCCCACCAACTGTCAGCGTGACAGTTTTCATCCGTAAATCTATGTGCGCGAGTCCTGACATGAGTTAATGATAATCTTCCGGTCTAAGGACCATTACACACGCTTGTAGATAGAAATATACGATGACACCAAGACTTGCAGAATTTCTATTGGCGGGTCTGTTCTCATAATCTCCCATCTTGGAGATTACCAAGTGCGAACTCCATGAGAGAGAGTCTCGTCTTCTTACGAGTACTTGCACATGACGTTCTGTATACTATGTGTCCTATCATAGTATGTCATCCAATCGAAGAACTTTATTTAAGAATATTGTTATAGCATTTCATGGTTCTCATCATAGAGGGGATCTTCCATGACCTTATCAATGCAAAAAATATTCCGGGACATTATTATATTATAGTTATGCAGAACAATGAACAATATATAATAAGTGAACATTCATGTAATCAAAGTACAAAACAGTTGGTTCTCAGGACACCAACCCTTACAGTTGACTCATACATTTCATAAATGACCCATGGATTGTTGTACTAAAGGTTCAACAGAATCCGAATGCATTTTGTCGGTTTTCCATATGTCAGTTGTTATTTTCACTTAAAATGAAGTCCATTTTTAACTAAAGAGAGAGACATTGAGTGGTTCCGGCCACACCGCGCCTCAGATTAATGTGGGGTTGAATCGTTCACGTCATATATTACCCATGGATCATTGTGCTAAAGTATCAACACAATCAGAATCCGTTTGGTCAGTTTTCCGTACGTACCTAAAATGTTGTCCATTTTAAACAAAAGAGAGACACTTAGAGTGATCTCGGCCACACTGCGACTCGTATTGAGGCGTGCTTGACTTGTACACGTCACATATGGCCCATGGATCATTGTCCTATAGTTTCAACAGAATCCGAATGCGTTTGGTCGGTTTACCGTATGTCAGTTTTTGTTTTCAATTAAAATGATGTCCATTTTAAACTATAGAGAGACACTTTGAGTGGTGCCGACCACTCCACACCTTGGATTGAGGCTGGGTTGACACGTACACTCACATATAACCCATGGATTGTTGTCCTAAAGTTTCAACTAAATTCGAATGTGTTTAGTCGGTTTTCCATATGTCAGTTGTTGTTTTCATTTAAAATGTTTTCTATTTCAAATAAACCTGAGATACTTTCTATATGTATGTGTTAGTTGGTTTTAGTGTGTTATTTCAATTCCCTCCCATTTTCAATCCAATTATTGTACCTTCAATAAACTAACACATACATATAAAATTATTGTACCTACAATAACCAACTAACACATACATATAGAGAACAAATTCATACACATATAACATATAATGCATCTTGGAACTATACACATCCATAATTAAATTATAATTCATAAACATACATAATTCATTTCGAATTCAATTTAAAATTTAGATGACAATTATATGTGGAATCTGGAATTCAATTCATAATTTGATCGGTTTTTTGTATACCATATATTTTTACCTGAAATGTTGTCCATTTTAAACAAAATACATACACCTGGAGTGACACCGGCCACACCATGCCTCAGATTGAGGTGAGGTTAGCTCGTACACATCACAAATGACCCATCGATCATTGTCCTAAAGTATCAACATATTCCTAAAGCGTTGACCAGTTTTCCATATGCCAGTTGATGTTTCTCACTTAAAATGATGTCCTTTTGAAACAAAAGATAGACACTTTGAGTGGTTCCGGCCACACCGCGTCTCATATTGAGTCGGGGTTGATTTTTACACGTCACATATGACCCATGGATTGTTCTCCTAAAGTTTCAATGGAAACCAAATGTGTTTGGTCAGTTTTCCGTATGTACTTAAAATGTTGTCCATTTTAAACAAAAGAGAGAAACTTAGAGTAATCCCGGCCACACCGTACCTCAGATTAAGGCGGTGTTGACTCGTACACATCGCATATGACCCATGGATCGTTGTGATAAATTGTCAACAGAATCCGAATGTGTTTGGTCAGTTTTCCGTATGCCAGTTGTTCTTTTCACTTATAATCATGTCCATTTTAAACAAAAGAGACACACTGTGAATGGTGTCGGCCACTCCACGTCTTGGATTGAGGCAGGGTTGACTCGTACACGTCACATATGACCCATGGATCATTGTGCAAGAGTATCGACACAATTAGAATCCGTTTGGTCAGTTTTCCGTATGCTAGTTGTTGTTTTCACTTAAAATGAAGTCAATTTTAAACAAAAGACAGACACTTTGAGTGGTTCCGACCACACCGCATCTCAGATTGAGGTGGGGTTGATTCGTACAAATCACATATGACCCATGGATCGTTCTCCTAAAGTTTCAATGGAAACAGAATGCATTTGATCGGTTTTCCGTATGTACTTAAAATGTTGTCCATTTTAAACAAAACAGAGCCACTTAGAGTGATCCCGGCCACACCGTGCCACGGATTAAGGTGGGGTTGACTCATACACGTCACATATTACCCATGGATCGTTTTCACAAATCATAAACACATTTTGAATGCATTTGGTCAGTTTTTCGTATGTCAGTTGTTGTTTTCACTTAAAATGATGTCCATTTAAACAAAAGAGAGACACTATGAATGGTGTCGACCACACCGCGTCTCGGATTGAGATGAGGTTGACTCGTACATATCACATATGACCCATGGATCATTTTTCTAGAGTATCGACACAATCAGAATCCGTTTGGTCGGTTTTCCATATGCTAGTTGTTGTTTTCACTTAAAATGAAGTCAATATTTAAACAAAAGAGAGACACTTTGAGTGGTGTCGGCCAGACCGCACCTCGTATTGTGGCGAGGTTGACTCTTACACGTCACATATGACCCATGATTTGTTCTCCTAAAGTTCCAATAGAAACCAAATGCGTTTGGTCGGTTTTCTGTATGTACTTAAAATGTTGTCCATTTTAAACAAAAGAGAGACACTTAGACTGATCCCGACCACACCGCAACTCGGATTGAGCTTGGGTTGGCCCGTACATGTCACATGTGACTCATGGATTGTTTTGATAAAGTATCAATAGATTATGAATGTGTTTGGTCGGTTTTCCGTATGCCAGTTGTTCTTTTCTCTTGTAATCCTGTCTATTTTAAACAAAAGAGACACAGTTAGAGTGGTGTCGGCCACACCGCATCTCTTATTTAAACGGGGTTGACTCATACACGTCTCAAATGACCAACGAATCATTTTCCTAAAGTATCAACACAATCAGAATGCGTTTGGTCGGTTTTCGGTATGCCAGTTGATGTTTTTCACTAAAAATGATGTCCTTTTGAAACAAAAGACAGAAACTTTGAGTGGTGCCGGCCACACCACGTCTCAGATTGAGGCGGGGTTGATTTGGACATGTCACATATGACCCATGGATCGTTCTCTTAAAGTTTCAATGGAAACCGAATGCGTTTGGTCGGTTTTTTGTATGTACTTAAAATGTTGTCCATTTTAAACAAAAGAGAGCCACTTAGAGTGATCTGGGCCTCACTGTGCCTCAGATTAAGGTGGGGTTAACTCGTACACGTCACATATGACTCATGGATCGTTTTCCTAAAGCATCAACACATTTCGAATGCATTTGGTCTGTGTTTTGTATGTTAGTTGTTGTTTTCACTTAAAATGATGTCCATTTTAAACAAAAGAGAGACACCATGAATGGTGTCAGCCACACCGCATCTCAGATTGAGGTGGGGTTGACTCGTACATGTCACATATGACCCATAGATCATTGTGCTAGAGTATCGACATAATCAGAAGCCGTTTGGTCGGTTTTCTGTATGCTAGTTGTTGTTTTCACTTAAAATGAAGTAAATTTTAAACAAAAGATAGAAACTTTGAGTGGTTCTAGCCACACCACATCTCAGATTGAGGCAAGGTTGATTTTTACACGTCACATATAACCCACGTATCGTTCTCCTAAAGTTTCAAAAAAAACCGAATGCGTTTGGTTGGTTTTCTGTATGTACTTAAACTGTTTTCCATTTTAAACAAAAGAGAGCCACCCAGAGTGATCCCGACCACACTGTGCCTCGGATTAAGGTGGGGTTGACTCATACACGTCACGTATGACCCATGGATCATTTTCCTAAAGCATCAACACATTTAGAATGCATTTGGTCAGTTTTTTGTATGTCAGTTGTTGTTTTCACTTAAAATGATGTCCATTTATAATGAAAGAGAGACACTATGAATGGTGTCGGCCACACTGCGTCTCAGATTGAGGCGGGGTTGACTCGTACACATCACATATGACCCATGGATCGTTGTGCTAGTGTATCGACACAATCAGAATCCATTTGGTCGGTTTTCCGTATGCTAGTTGTTGTTTTCACTTAAAATGAAGTCAATTTTAAACAAAAGAGAGACACTTTGAGTGGTGTTGGCCACACCGCACCTCGGATTGAGGCGAGGTTGACTCGTACACATCACATATGACCCATTTTTCATTCTCAAAAAGTTACAATGGAAACCGAATGAGTTTGGTCGATTTTCCGTATGTACTTAAAATGTTGTCCATTTTAAACAAAAGAGAGACACTTAGATTGATCTCGGCCACACCGCAACTCATATTGAGCCCGAGTTTGCCAGTACACGTCACATATAATGCATGGATCATTGTTATAAATTATCAATAGATTAATAATGCGTTTGGTCGGTTTTTGGTATGTCAGTTGTTCTTTTCACTTATAATCCTTTCCATTTTAAACAAAAGAGACACAATTTGAGTGGTGCTGGCCACACCACATCTCGGATTTAAACGGGATTGACTCGTACATGTCTCAAATGACCCGTGAATCATTTTCCAAAAGTATCAACACAATCCGAATGCGTTTGGTTGGTTTTCCGTATGCCAGTTGTTCTTTTCACTTATAATCCTTCCATTTTAAACAAAAGAGACACAGTTAGAGTGGTTCCGACCACACCACGTCTCAGATTTAAACAGGGTTGACTCTTACATGTCTCAAATGACCCATGAATCATTTTCCTAAAGTATCAACACAATCTAAATGCATTTGGTCAGTTTTTTGTATGCCGGTTGATGTTTTTCACTTAAAATGATGTCCTTTTGAAATAAAAGATAGACACTTTGAGTGGTTTCGGCCAAACTGCATCTCATATTGAGGCGGAGTTGATTCGTACACGTCACATATGACCCATGTATTGCTCTCCTAAAGTTTCAATGGAAACCGAATACGTTTGGTCGATTTTCCATATGTACTTAAAATGTTGTCCATTTTAAACAAAAGAGAGCCACTTAGAGTGATCCCGGCCACACCGTTCCTCGGATTAAGGCCGGGTTGACTCGTACACGTCACATATGACCCAGGGATCGTTTTGATAAATTATCAACAGAATCCAAATGTGTTTGTTCGGTTTTACATATGCCAGTTTTTCTTTTCACTTATAATCTTGTCCATTTTAAACAAAAGAGACACAATTAGAGTGGTATGTTAGTTGTTTATTCACATTATTCAAATACACTATTTGACTATGGGTCTTTAAATTAATTTATTTATGAAAACTTTACATTTAAAATGAGAATATCAGAAAATTAATAGAAGATAAAACTTTTACTAAAAATCCTTGTGGAAATATTAAGGTAAACATGAATTATGAGAATCCTCACGTGTCTATTAGTGGAATGGTATTTACTTAAAATCTTGTGGACATTCATATAGAATATTTTTATATCATTCTTATTATGGAATAGATTTTAGTTTATCATGCTATGAAACATTTCAGAGCTCACAATGTCATGCCCAATGAATACATCCCTTTTATAACATACCAAGAATCTATGATATTGATTAGATGTGTAAATGTGATTTACATTGATTATCATTATGAAGATAAATAATATATATATTATATATTTTCTAGTAGTAAATGAAATCAAGGAGGGTGGGGTGGCTGTCCGGGGGGGTTGTCCGGGGGGCAGTCCGGTGGGTGTCTGGGGGGCTGTCTGGGGACCAAGGAGGGCAGTGGGGGGTTCTCCAGGGGGCTGTCCGGAGGGTGTTCGGGGGGTTGTCTGGGGTCCAAGGAGGAGGGTGGGGGGGGGGGCTGTCTGGGGGACTGTCTGGGGGTTGTCCGGGGGCTGTCCGGGGTCCCGGGAGGAGGGTGGGGGGGCTGTCCAGGGGTCTGTTCGGGGGGTTGTCTGGGGGCTGTCTGGGGGGCTGTCTCGGGACCAAGGAGGATGGTGGGGGGGATGTCCGGGGGGCTGTCCGAAGGGCTGTATGGGGTCCAAGGAAGATGATGGGGGTTGTCCAGGGTCTAGTAAGTAGGGGTGTTTCTAAACACACAACCACTAAAAGACAACAACATCCATAAAAATAGATAATATATAAAAACAACTCAATTCCAATACTATACTACGAGTCTAGATAAAACCAACAACTAGAATAGATTAAATATCAAATCTCAGTAATATTAGTAAAAAATGTAATGGATCAATTTTTCCCACATCACCATCACCATCATCTCCATTATCATCACCCTCTTCCTCATCCCCAACATCTTCCTCGCCCTCCTCAGTGCCCTCCTCCTCGCCCTGGCCCTCCTCCTTGCCCTCGCCACCCGCCTCTCCCTCCTCCTCTCCCTTCTCTTCTACATCAGACTTCTTGCCATCATCATCGTCAAGATGGAAATCATCCTAAACACCACTAGAACTGCCACCTGGTTCAACATATATAGAACGTATCGATGAAATATATTCATAAAAAACTGGGCTGACCTCTGCTGGAAGTGTTGGACGTAGAACTTCAATAAATTTCATAAACACACTATTTTCCCTAGCAGACTGTTCTTCCATCTCTATGGCCCTTTCCTCAGCCTTTTCAACCTATTCCCTAACTTGCTACAGCTCGGTGGCACTACAACTCGTACCTGAGGAGGGCCAATACCTCTTCGGGGCTATCCTAGATCGGCAGCATACTCTGCCAGGATGCTCCTCTCCCAACACCTGATGTAAGTGATATGTTGGCCCAAAATTGTCTGGTTCTTGGGAATAGAGGGCCTCTAAAGCAGCCTCTTACAAATATAAATATATCATTAAGTTACAAAATAGATATTAAAATATAAATTCAATAGATTAAAACTTACAATCTGCTGCTGAGTCGCTTCGTTGACGGCACTTCAATCCTTTTTCTGTCTACTCGAGCAAAACTGTTTTGCTCGAGGCACACGTCCTTCAATATTTTGTATTTGCCTCTAAAATGACATTGAAAAATAAAGTTATATGAAAACTTTAGCAAACTATTAAATAATTGAGGAAACAAAAGAAAGTGTAAGTCGCAAGGAAAATTTATAAACAATTGTCATACCTGCTTCCTCTCATGATCAGGCATCGTAGTGCGTCCCAGTGTGTGGGGGTATTTTTTTGCATCAATGTTATTTTTATTTTTTCCAGATGATTCCTAAATAAAATTCGAAAATTCAACAGATATTATTAATGAAAAACATGAAAGTTATTATTTAAATACCTCAAATAATATTAATACCTTAAATTGGGTACTCGTCCAATGAGTAATCATCTGACGATACTGCTCTATAGGACAATCATCCACCACTGGTACCACCTCTAACTCAGTTCCAACTCTAGAAACCCATAGAATATACAAATAATTCTTGTAGGCTCTCCAAAGCTCACCTAAATCCTTTAGACGTTCTGGTCATGCACCCTCACCATCGGGAAAATTAAATCGAAGCTAACATCAAAATATTAATTCATATAAATACAAAAATAATTCATGGAATTAAATAGAACAGATTTTTTTACCCATATCTCTACCCAACCTGTATCCTTGACCTCATGTGGCAAATGTCTCCACGATAGCAGGCTGACGGGAATGATGTCGGAGTATTTGGCAAGCGTCTCCAAAAAACTCCGACATTGTTGCCCTGTTTTCTAAACCATTTGGTTGTCTTCATTATAATCCACCATAACCTGTGTGCGGTGGTTCCACACCAAACGCATGCGTGTACGCCCCCGCCCCCACCACCTATCAGTAGATGTATCTGTCATGAAAGAAAAACAAAAATTTTATCAAAAAATGTTATAATGAAAATAAATATTGCTATAAAAATTTGTTAGGGTTCTATAAATATACCGGTGTCGGTCTGATCGCTGAGCGCCGCTGGATCCACAGAAACTGATGGAACACCCTGCGGTGGAATAGGAGTTGAAAACGATGGAATATAGAAGCTCAGAGTGATAGAAGTAGAAGGAAAAGAAGATGGGACGGCTGTCTGACCGGATTCTGACTGGGGAGTGGGAATCATCATGGGATGTGAAAGTGATGGGCCAGAAGATGCAGAAGGTAGCGAAAACATGGGAGGCCTAAATATCCTGTGTGCCCCTAACGACACACTGGGATCATAATGTAGGAAGGATGACATTTCAGTGGGAGGGGCAAGTTCTAGTTGGGTACGCGCAGCTGCTCGTCCACCTCTGGTACAAACCCTCCTCGTACCACCAGCCTGAGTACTAGGACCAGTGCTAGGCTCCTCGTCGAATAACTGTCGACGTATAGGTGGATCCTACAAAAATGTATACAAAAAAATTAATCACATGACATTATATATTCTTTAAATATATCAATTTGAAATAAAGTACTCACTACAGTCACTAATGATGGAATTCCCAACTCCGCCATTCGATGATTGTTCTCCATCATTTTTTTCCTTTGTCTCTCTTCAATTGGATTCATTTCCTGCTTTTGAAAAAAATATGTAATTAATTAGAAAAAGTAAACTAATGTGTAACCCAAAAAACTAAATATATGAGGGAATAGGGGGATTCATTGGTAATTTAGCTATCAATTGTTTTAGAAGATCTTGAATGGATTTAATAAATCATACAAGTTTTAATGTTCACCAAGTTATAAATATTGTTTGACTAGGTTTGAATACAGTTCAATTCCAAATTAGAAAATGCAATTCAAATAAAACTACAACCAATAAACATTGAAAAATCACATAACGGTCAAGTCAGCTAAAACATATTTGTGATCAATACTAAATCAATTTGAATATTACCAACCTTAACAACCCAACTCGAGGTAAACCAAAAGAATTGAGAACATAGATGAATGATTCTATATATTTTCAACCACAACTTCAGGTTCACAATCTACTCTAACAATTGAGCTATTGGATTCATCAAAAGAAATAAATGGATTGGTTCCAATGGCACTAGGGACAGTGTCAATTCCATCATCACCATCATAAAAAATATGTCTTGGAATTACTTCAAATATGACACCAAATTCAGGTCGAAGTTGGTCTCTGACATAAAAAACTTGTTTATCCATTGATGCCAACACATATGGTTCTTCGATAGAAAGAGTGCGAGTCATATTAATTACTCGAAATCCACAATCATCATTAATGTGCCATGTCTCGTCATCGAATCAAACCAATGACATTTCATCATCGTGACTCGTCCATGAGAGTATTAATCCAATATTATTATTTTCTCAAAAACTCCATAATAACCCACATTTTCAAATTGCGGTCTACTATCTGATGCACTGGCATAATAATATTTTGTGGAAATAACCATAACACCATCATGTTGTGTTCTCATGTTCTTTTCTCATTCAGTGACAATAAATTTGTACCCATTGATAACAATTGATTTACAGTCACGAACCACGGTATTAGGACCAAAATCCAAAGCTCTTATTTCCTCAAAGACAAAGTCAGCTGACAAACTCAATACCTGCAATATAAATGACTATTAAACTTAATTAAATATTGATATAATTATTTTAAACATTAATATTTTTACCTTCAATTTTAACCAAGAAGAAAACTCTTTGCTATGCAAAGTCTCTCTCCTTCTCAAATATAAAGAACGATGCTTCCTATTTATCATTGTTTTATGTTCCCTGCAGATAAAAAATATGAATAGTTTAACAGATATATATGTATGATATACATAATCAATTTAGTTACCTGATATAGTCATCAAACAAATCATAGTTGAACAAAAATGTGCGATGTGCCATCTCCTGCTCTTTATGGATTAATGTCTTCAATGTATATGATCCAGGAATTCCTCCTATTTGAGGAAGTGATGGAAAACTGGGTTCAATTTTCTCATACTATTCTTCTTCATCTCTCATTGGTCTGTTCAATCTTGTAGTAAGATCAGACAAATACATCGAGCATAAATCCATACATTCTTGAGCCAAGTAACTGTTCACGATAGAACCTTCGGGTTGATTTCTGTTTCGGACATAAGACTATAATGTGAACATATTTCTTTCAATTGGATACATCCAATGAAAAGAAACAGGTCCTCCGAGAAGTATTTTAGTGGGAATATGGACGGTCAGATGCAGCATTCATGTGAAAAATGATGGAGGAAATATTTTCTTCAACTCGCACAAAATTAATGGGGCATCTGTAAACATTTTTTGCAAGAAAGACTTGGACAAATTCTTAGCAAAAATATCTATAAACAAATGGCACAACCGAATAACAGCCACCCTTACATTATTGGACAAAAGATGACGGATTGCTATTGGAAGAAACTCATGCAGTAGAACGTGATAATCATGAGTCTTCAAAGATTTTAGCTTCAACTCTCTTCTGTTGACCCATTTAGATATGTTGATTGAATAGCCATCAGAAACTCTAATAGTCTCTAATACTTCTAGAAATTATTTTTTTCCATAGGTGTCATCACATAAGAAGCACGTGGAAGTTGACATTTATTTTCACTAATACGCATAGGATGTAATTCTGGTCTGATGCCCCAATCCACCAAGTCACGCCGAGATCATAAATCATCTTTTGTCTTCCCCTTGACATTTAGAAGAACTGAAAGCAACATTTCAAATATATTCTTTTCAATATGCATTACATCTAAGCAATGACGTAACAAATTGGTTGACCAGTAAGGCAAATCAAAAAATATACTCCTCTTCCTCCAATTGTAACAGGTTTCAGTGGAAACATTATTTCTCTTTTCAGATTTCATTTGACCCTTACCGAATGAAAAACTGAAATCTTTCAATTCATTAAGCACGTCAGTTCTAGACATACGCTGAGGTGGATCATCGGTCTCTATGGTATTATCAAATCTTCGATGATTCATTCTATATGGATGATCCTTTGACAAGAATCATCAATGTCCCATAAAACTGAAACTACAACAATGTTTCAGTCTTCTGGATCATGTATTATTTATACAAACTCGACATGACAGTTTTCCCTTCGTGCTCCATCCAAACATCATTTCATAAGATGGAAAATCATTGATCGTCCACATAAGCGCATCACGCATCTGAAATATGTCTTTTGAACATGCATCTTATGTGCGCACACCCACATCCCAAAGAAGTTTCAACTCTTTTATTAAAGGTTGCATGTATACATCAATATCAATGTCAGGATCAGAAGGACCAGATATGAGTATACTCATGAAAGTGAAAGGTTTTTTCATACACAACCATGGGGGAAGATTATAAATGTGTATAAAAACTGGCCATGTGCTGTGCGAAGTAAGAATCTACCCAAATGGATTAAAACCGTCGCATTAAAGACCCAAACTCACATTACGCACATCAGCTGCAAAATCAGGATGTCGAGCATCAAATCTCTGCCATGAAAATCCATCTGCAGGATGAACCAACTCATCATTAGTCTTCTTTCTCTTGGTATCATGCCATCTCATTTTTATTGATATGTCATCAGACATAAAAAGATTCTGGAGCCTGGGGATTAATAGAAAGTGCCAAATTACTTTCTGTGGAACGCGGGATGGTGTTCCATCAGATTTTGACTTTCAGTGGGATGTGCCACATTTTATACAATCATTTCGCTCAGTGTTTTCCTCCCAAAATAAACTACAATCTTTCGGGCAAGCATGAATTTTGTTTCTTGAAAATCCAAGTTCCTCAACTAACTTCCATGCCATATAGTGGTTTGAGGGAATATCTGCATCATCTGGAAGTAAATCCTTCTAGAGGGTAAGAATTTAATTGATTGTTGTATTAGAAATCCCATACATAGTTTTTCCATGAAACAATCGGATTAAAAATTCTAGCTTTTTCATTTTATCGCATTGTCAATATACTGGAGTCATGGAAGTATCATTAATTTTTTTTCACCCTATCAATATCATCATTTTCACTAGAAGCATCAGCTGTCCTTATATCGAAGACTTCTTGAGTCGAAATCCTTTCTTTTTCATGATGACGAATAAATTGAAACCGATCATCTAACAAATTCTCCATTCTGGTCCTTTCATTTCGATCATCACCAATTTGAGATTTCATTTTCTCCCCATTGTGATACCACAAAAAGTCGTTTGCTTGAAAATAATTTTTGGTTATGTGGTAGCTGACTTCTTGACGGCTCAACCAAGGTCTACCAACACAATTGGAACATGGGCAGTGTATGCGACTACTATATGAAGCATTGTGAAATGAAAAATCTATAAAGCTCTCCAAATTGTTTTGAAAATTGCTTGAGATCTGATTGGTTTCATACATCCAACTTCTGTTCATTTTGTAACAAGAATTTATATAAGTCATTTTGTCATAAACAATTCAATAGGATTGAATTGTAATAGAAAATACATTTAAGTAAATGATAAAGGAATAATTTTCTAGTCGATGTAGTGAACTATTAAAATAATGTAAAGAACAATTACTCATAAATTAAATTAAAATTTATTTATATTCATTTTCATTAGGTCTATAAGAGGCACATGACACAGGTCCCATCACGTGTTATAGGCATCCCAAATTATTCACTCATGTTCAATAACTCATTATTGGCACCTCTATGGCCATACCTTTCATTACCCAATTACTTCCCTAAGTCAAGCGCACCCCATGGGTGAATAAATTTTAGGCTTCTACACTAATAGGTTTTTCATGGATTGTAAGAAGATTTGATTTCATTAAGTATAGACAAAAACATTTATTTTTAAATTTGAGATTAATAATAAAGTATGTCAATGATAACAACATTACTGAATTAAAATTGGGACTTATCTAACATTTTTATGGATGTATACACATGCCAGAATGGGTAGTGAAAAGCACCCCACCCTCATAAAAGTGAGTATTGGCCAAAAAGAACACATAATATAAATCTTACAATGAGAACCATATTTAATTGACCCTAAAGTTATATTAGTACAGTCATCTTCGGGGAAATGGAATATATTATCCTGGTTAACTGATGAATTCAAAAGCTCGTATTTCATATGTTGGACACTATCTAAGGTAAGAAATCATGTGAGGATGGGTTTACATCATTCAATTTCTTACATGCTAGTGAGAATGAAGGTTTTAATTAATGACTTGATTTCACTGATTAAATGAGGGTAGAGGTTGCATACGCTGTGTAAACAGAATGATTAAATAAGGGTAGAGGTTTGATACACTGTGCATGGTGGGGGAGTCTCAGCCGATTTAGAAACTAAAATAAATTCCCATCATAGGTAACAATAAGAAACATCACCATCAAAAGAAAATCCAAATATAAAAGGACTAAAAACATTAAACATTTCAAGAATTCACTACTATTCAAGGTTTATCCACATGTTTAGGAGTAGTTATATGTCTTAATCATGAACCACCTCTACAGATCCCAGTTTTCACCAATAAACATAAGGTAAATATCTCAAAATATCATTAAAACAACTCATTAATAGGATCAAAATGTAATTATAATCTTGAACCAACCATGGAATCTCTTTCACAACACATTCTCACACACCAGTTATCTCATGTGTTACTAAATACCAAACATAGTCATATAGTGTACCATAACAAATTACATTACACAAGCCTTATTAAAAAAAATTCATTTTAATAAAACACTTTCCTCAAGGAATTTTAAGGAAAACATTCATAAAAACTTTGCTAAAAATTATTAAACACATATAAATAAATTTCCAAGTAAAAAATAATTACAAGATGGAAAAAATCATAAAAACACATACTTAGAAAATCTAGAATCCAACGATAATGAATTTGAGATGCTTCTTCTTCAATGGAGGGTTAAGTATTTAATTGATTAAATGGATTGGAATGGATAAAGTCTAGATTAACTCAAAACACAAAAAAATGTTATACACATCAAAATAAAAACTTAAAACTAAAATATGAGATGAATAACAATAAAAACTAGGTAGCACTTAAATATTTTATGTGTATGAAGAATATAATACCTGATTTGAGAATATTTGGATGTAGTTTGACAGGTTAGGATGTGGGAAGTCACGAGAGCAACAGAGCCATTGACAAGATTAGGGTTCTATCACGAATGGGGGAGAGAGCGGCTGATTGTGTATTTGGGGAAAAGATTTCCCAACGGTTTTTCAAAACTGTTGGGAAAGGGGTTTCCAAGAGACCCTTTACCAATGGTTTAAACAAACTGTTGGTAAAGGGTGACCATTTCCCAACGGTTCTTATATAACCATTGGGAAATGGTGTCTTGGACACCCCTTTCCCAATGGTTCAAGAGAACTATTGGGAAAGGGGTACCCATTTCCCAACGGTTTAAGAGAACCTTTGGGAAAGGGTGCCTTGGACACCCCTTTCCCAATGGTTTTAGTAAACCGTTGGGAAAGGGATTCTTTACTAACGGTTTGTTTAAACTTTTGGTAAAGAAGCTTTGTGAAAACATGAGTTTCCAGTAGTGAAAATAGGGAACACTGCCATCCACAACCACAAGATCCAAAATTCCTACCCAAAATATATTTTTATTGGATCCCAAATTTCTATGAAAAGAAAAAAGAAAATATAGGGATCCCATGAAAAAACACCAAAACCTAAACATTATCAAAACCACTTCAAAAAATTTCAGACCTCTCAAATAAGGAACCTTAAGACACTAAAACTATTTCAAAAATATGGCTAACCATTATAGAGTACACATCTACAAAACACAACCACATGGACCACAAGGAAACAGATCCACCAAGATCTCCAAAAAAGAAGTTTCAGAAATGAAAATCTACAGTAAGGGGAAACATAAATAGTTTCCACTCTGACATTGGAGACAAAATATTGGATGTACATCCCCCAAACCAAGAAACTCATACCATATGTGAAAATCTTAACTATGAGACCTATGGTCATAACCCTAATGTCTTGAAGCATCCATTTTCCCACAATCTGGAGCTGAAAATTCCCAACCGGAACTTCATCTTATGGAAATACAACCTACAAAACTTCTTTAGGTGTCCCAAGTAGCCACATCGATGATAATCCTTTAGAGGATTACAACAAGATGGATTACAATACCCAGACCGATCAAAATGTAAGCAAACAAGAGTGTGTTCTAATGAAGGAGAAGTAAGAATTGATGAAGTAGAAACCCTGGGAAAAGGTTCCTCTGGTTCAAACTCCTCACCGAACGGGGAACCCATACCATCATTGATAGAATCCAAAATACCAACCAGTACTGGTTTCCCCTAGAAACCAACTCAACTAGGAATACCTCATCCACTAACTTCCTAAATAAAACTTTTCTGAATGAGGTAACTCAATCCTTAACCTATGGGTGGAGACACCACATGAAAAGAAGAGTTTTCAAAAGATATCTCAACACCAAATACAGGAAAACTAAACTTTCCTATTCAAGATGGTCAACAAAAACCTTCACCATCTATTGACCTAGTTGAACACCCATGATCTCTACCATCCAATAACCAATAAAAATCCTCAAACACCAAAAAAATAAATTAATAGATGAAAATAACTCGAATCTGTGACTTTATTGAGAGTCTAGAAAAAACCAAAAAGTAGAAGAGACTTCTCCAAAACCTTCTAGATCTTTTTGTGAAGCATACACTAAAATAGGAAGAATAAAACCAAATTGAAACACATCATAAAAAATTCCAAATCACAATTGTAAATTAAGAACCCAAACACAAAGAACTATTCTAACCTCATTTCTAACATGAAAAAACCCAAAATCTCATGAAAGAAGACTCCAAACATGAAAATAAAACATTAAAAACTATATAATCACTCTTCAAAACACTGAAATCTCCCTTTTGGAAAATCATTTTTAGAAAACATAACAAGTCTTAAAAACTGAACACCTACTGGTGGCATTCCATGAAGCCTCACATATATATATAAATCGTTTCCAGCTCAAACGCACCTCCACACATACAAAAAACCATTCATTTATCACACCCATACATCCATATAATTGATCATTCATAGGAATACTAAGGATCAAATCAAGACATTTCCATTTCCATAAAACTAGACATTCTACCAAAAATTCCAAATTCCCAAGGAACCCATATTTTATATTTCACAATATTTTTCAAAATACATAAAATAATTTTCAAAAAACATTTCATATTCTCTTTTTATAAAACCATTAAAAATCCTAAAATGTTTCCAAAATAATTTCTATTTTCAAATAACCTAAGGTTTTCACTATGAAAATAAAATTTTAATAAACCAAACACCATTTTATGATGTAAGGGAAGCACACAAAATTCAAGTCAAAAAAATACCAAGAACAAACAACATCAATCCAATTACACAACAAATCAAAATCCCAAAACCTCAAAATAATATCTGCTACACACTGCTTGGATACACGATTTGGTAGGTTGTTTGCTAACCAAGTGAGCACATTGGAGGTCATCAAAGTCAGATTCATGGTCTATGCATGGTTTTATAGATCATATGACAAACCTGCTCTTTATTACACACTAAAACATGATTTATTACATAAAATTCACTTGATACAACATAGAAGATTGATTGGTCTAGTATCTTTGGGGATTAGGATCATTACATAACAACTTAACACATGAAATACAACATCTTTATTGAAAACTTCCTTTACATGACCACTACATTCCCTTGTACTTAGCATTGCATGAGATAACCAGAGGACATTCATAAGAAAAGGGTGAGCTATAAAGCCCAGTAAGGGAATAAAAATTTAATAACATGAGGAATACAATGCATGTTAGACAATTGGAATATCAATGGAGCACAAGATAAGCATGAACATAAAGGGATGATAAAGCATGATAATCATAACATGGTAATGTGGAAACAACACTTAACATGGAATTAGCATGAGTCAAGGCGCATTGCACATGGAGCATGAGTAAACCCTCATTGCGCATAAAGCACGAGTAAACCCTCATTGCACTTGAATTATCATGAGTCAACACTCATTTCACAAGACGTATCATGTTACTATACTTTACCCAATGAATTTGAGTGCTATTAGGGTGCACCCTTCTTAAACATTTCATTTCATGCATAAGTGTGCCAAATGGATCATATAACATGGAATCAATCAACATCATAAGATATTCCATGATTAAGTAATGTGGAATAAATACTTGAAAGTACCATTCAATATGTATATGTTCATAAAGGTGAATACCCTTGATAGATACATGGGTATGGTATTCACTATATAATGATATTGGCTTGGAAAAACGCGGTGCAATTTCGGCAGCATAAAGACGTGACATAAAGTTTCATGAAAATGGTTTATGAGAGAGAAATGGGCGTCTCATAATATGTACATGAAATGGACAGTAAGGGGGTCATATAGATACATGTCCCAAGAAATTTAATGGAATTTAGATGCATAATACAAACGAATTATTTGGATGTAAAAGAAGAGAGAGAAATCCCTCAAGGAATTTTGGCACGGTAATGGGTGTACATGGGAGTCATTAATGATATAGAAAGGGGCCTCCCATCATCCAAAATTAAAGAGGGAAGTATGGGGGAGGTGAAAAATCATACCCCAATATTTTTAATTGAAAAAAGGGCATAACAACTTAAAGAAAATTGGATAAAAATTAGAAAGGAAGAAATCCCTTACTTGGAAGTGTGACCCCTAAAGCTTGGGAGAGGCTTGAGAGAGGATTCTTGGGAGATTGGGGCACCTTGGGAGGATTATAGAGGGAGGAGGGTAGGTGTTGGTCTAAATCCAAAGGCTTTGAGTGAAGATGAAGTGGGATCTTTGGTGGGTTTATATAGGAAAGAAGAGGGAATTCTTTATTATTTAGGTTTGGGACACCACACATTAAACTAATCAAAACCACAGAACAACCCATGATTTTTGCCCATAGTTTTTGAAAAAGGGGAGTGGAAAAAAATATTTTATAAGGAAAATGGCCGAACTTATTAAAATAATAGAGTTTCTTATGTGTAGGTGAGTCAGACTCTCAAAGAAAACAATTTAAAAAGACAAAAAACAATTATAAGCCTTGAAGGGTCCACTAAAGATATGTAAAATAAATCAAACAGACCCAAAATTACATTATTTTAATGGTAAAACATATATTTTCCAAACATACTATTTATAGTATTTTATTACATCACTATTGGGTCATTATGATGTCATAAAACACATTATATATTTAAACGGTATTTACTTTTTACCCAAAAATTTGGCCGTCTCAGAAAAGTATGAAAAAGTCACCGTTGGATAATTTTGACATCATTATTCCAAAAAATAATATTCATTTTATCTAAATAATTTTCTAAATATGTGAGTTTTTACATTTAAAATAAAAACTGACATTTATCGAAAATTCATGGGTTTTGACAAAAACAGCTTTCAAACCTTAATAAAAATTACAATTGCATTCATAAAATTATAATATAATTTATATTTAATAAAAATTAATTTAATAATAATAATTTATTAAAATATTATTTAATTCAAAAATCCATTAATTCATCAAAATATATTTATTAGTTGAATATTAACTAAAAATATTATTTGTGCTTTAAAAACAATTTACAAAGTAACAATAATAAAATGAAAGTATATTCTTTATTATATACAAAAATAATATACATAATCATAGTAATAGAGTCTTGTTACATAACCCCTTAAAACACCCACATAAGACCTTAGGATAAGATGCGTGATGGTGACAGACTCTTGGGGTGGCTCGGATAACATTGCTCGAGTGGTAATCTCTATCAACTTCCACTTCTCTCATAGGCGGTTCCACTCGAGATTAACATATTCAAGCCTATCTTGGGATTGGTCAAGAGCGAAGCCCAAAGACACAACCTCCATTTCTAGTTCTGACAAATGGGCTTTGTACGGGGAAAGTCTACTGGATGAGGTCATCACTTCCTTTGTCTGAGTAAATTGGATTTGTTAAAACCCTATATTTATACTAATCATGTGATTACTGTTCAACAACTATATTAGAAATTGTCACAATTCTTAACCATAATTTAAAAAACAAAACATAGAACCAAATAAGTTCACATTTTATATATCCATTTTACATAATAAAACATTTAATTAGATCAAGAGTAATTTTCATTAATGAAAGTTTGTGTCATTACAGATCATGTACAACAACCATTCACCCCTTTGAATGCCTCAAAAACAACCACTCCAAGTCTTGGAGTTTATCAAAATAAACCACAAAATCTCAAATAAATAAAAAAACACTCTATAAAAATCCAAAAACCTCAATAAATCAAGATACAACCTCATCTTTTAAAGAAAAACCATCTCGGACCACCCTAGAAATTCAAACATCCTACCGAATAGGTGGTGATCAAGAACCTACCCATGAATGACCACATAAATTATAAAAATAATAGCTCCATACTACTGGATATCCCCAAATGAAAAGGTAAAATTGATCTGATTCCATTTGTTTCTGAACTTACCCAGTTCAACCTCAAACCAATCACCCGAGCTCCTGAACTGGCTTGTGACATGGACCGAAAAGCATTCTCAATACTCTCGGTTTGTAAACTAGTGTCAGGCATGAAGAATAACTCAATTTGGGAATGATTTAGCTTTTAAACAATATATGATTAAATAAATAAAAATATAACAAATAAAACTAAAATGGTGGTGGAAAAGAAATAAAACTGGACATACCACTATGTGACCTCATAGTTCACCTCTAACCATAGAAAAACACACGATCTATGAGATAATCAAAGATGGGTATAACCTGAACTAAAAAATGATATGGAGTATAGGCGTGATCATAAAATTCCCAATAGATATTACAAAGTAAAAAAACCATACCTCGTGCCTTACCTTGAAAAATAAATCCATTTCATGGTAGTTTGAAATATATATATTTAAAATAAGGTTTTCATTCCCTTTTTAAAACAACTAAAAAGTTAATAATTTCAAAGAACCATTTTCCTTTATTCTTTAAAAAAATATAAAAAATAATAGATTTTCAAAATAACTTTTATAAGAAGAAACATGCAGTGAAGATACATTTTAATGAGAAATATTGAAAAATATATCACAAGTGTTACCAAAAATGAGGAAAACTAAATACATGTACACAAGTGTTAAAGATGTTATAGTGGAAGCATAAGAGTTAAAAATATTTTATAAAAACATCAAAAAAAACTAGAGCAATTAAAATGCAAGTGAAATAGTTATCATGGCATGTACCTATACACAAAGTGAAGTTACCCTAGACATACTCGGTTCAGAACCATCTGTCAGCCTATCGATGAGATACAAAGTCAATAACCAACTTGGCTCCTCTAAAATAGCCTCACCAGTGGCACAACCCACATGGATACTCCATGGGTATCTAGTCCTTATAATCAGGACTAAATATCAACTATCTCTTGGCTCTCACTATGACACCTGGGATGCCATGGATTTAGAAAAAGAGGGAGGTGAGGAAGCAAGTACAATTAAAACATCTCAGTCATGAAAATATACCATACATTCTTAGATCACCTCCCAACACCATCCATTGAAATACCCTAGAATGGAGAGTATCCCTAGATTTTCCCTCTTTTTAATAAAACATTAAAAGATGCCAATTGATCCTTATAATTGAAAACCAACCTTAACTATTTGAAAAAACCATTTTTGAAACCATTTTTAGAAAAAAACATGTCATTAAACTATTTTGAAAAAATGGCCAAAAAGCCAAACATCATTGGAAATTTCCAATTCACCAGATATAAATGTTGGTTCCAAGTGTAATGGAACTGCGGGGAGGTGGGTGATATGTTAAAATTTATTTTAATATTCATTGAACGAAACCAAGAGTGAAGATTTTTGTCATAAAATTTATAATTAATTTATTTAATATTTGAAGAAATAAATACCTAGTATTGGGAAATTTTTTCATTTGTGAATGTTGATCATTTGAAAATAACCTTTTGGATTACCTTAGTTTCATTATAAGGATCCGAGGATATAATCCCTCTAGCATTGATCCAAATGTGATCCTATGATCTCCGAGCAACAACACTCGATCTCTACGTGATAACACGGTGAGTCAAATGTCTTGTGTTTCTCATTCTTGATTTCTTGTTCTTTGGTCTTGAATAAATATCTCTTGCACTTTTCTTTCTTAATAGGGAGAGAGATTGAGGATTTTAGAGATAATTCTTTGTGCGCAAAAATTCTCTATTCTCAATTTTTGGATGCTCCGCACAATAGATATAGAAATCTATTTATAGAGTTAGGATTTATGTTAAAATATTATTTAATTGCATATCAACCATTAAATAACATTCATTACCTTTAATAAACCTCATTCCACATAATAATTATATTATTATTATGTTGTGGTGCTTACCAACTTACACAATAAAAATTATTATGAAATGGCCTTTTAATTATTATTTATCCCCGGACTGAGTCTTGATTCATTTTAAATCCTATGGAATTTATTGAAAAACTAAATAAATATTTTATTCATAAATAAATATTTTATTCACAATTTAGGAAATAAATATTTATTAAAATATTAAATAAATAAAGAAAATATTATATTTAAAAGATGAAGAATAAATATTAATTTAATTTATGTGATCAATATAACTTGAATAAAATTATTCCTCAGACTTGAGAATAATATTTATTTTATTAATTAAACTCAAATAGAAATTAATTGAGATCAATAGAAACACATAGTGTGTGACCCTCTAAAAATATTTCTCATTAGCATTTAGTGGGATTTTCTAAAGTCCAAGATTACTGTCTAGCAACGGGTCAAGGAACCCAAGATAAATAACTTAATGTTTTAATATCAACAACCAAATATGAACGATCATTATGTAATATAATCCCTTTGTCACAATATCTCATCCAGAAGGTTGCACATCCGTGTCACCAACCTACATACTCGATATGTCTTTATTTGACTATTTGAAAGTCGTTACACCATGGCCATAGAATTTAATGTGATGGTTCAATTCCAATCAAAGGGTCGATATATCATCTTTCATAAGGATAGAAGGGACAAATACTTCCTTGAATTATTCATTAATGAAATATCACTCGTGAAACACCAAATGTATCCAACTTCTCTATGAACTATTATCATCATGGTTTAATACATCTATGTACGTGAGTTGTAACATGCATTAATAATAATCTTAAAGTATAAGGACCACAACAGACACTCGTAGATAGGAATATCTGATGAAACCAAAATATGTGGAATTCCTAATGGTAGGTATGTTCTCATAATCTCCCATATTGGAGATTACTAAGTGAAAACTTCATGAGAAGAAGCCTCATCTTCTTACGAGTACTCACACATGATGATATATATACAATGCGTCCCATCATAGTACATTATCCAATCGCAGAACATTATATGAGAATATTTTCATAGAACATCAAGGTTCTCAACATATAGGGGAACTTATATGACCTTATCAATGTGCCATATACTCTATGAAATTATTAAATTAGATTTATGCAAAAAAACAAAAAATATGTAATAATAAGTTTTATTAGTATTCGATACATTGAATATACATGTAATCAAAGTACAAACAGTTGGTCCCAGTACAACAACTCCAAAAAACTCCCACTTGTAATAGACCCAAATTCCTATCACCTTTAGTCCATTATACCTCACATGATAGTCATGTTTCTTATAAATTAAATATTTAGTCAAGGGGTCTTCCTTGTTGTATTCTAGGGAAATAATTATCACTTCAACTTTACCTCTCTAAGAAAAACCCCTCAAGAGATGATACTTATGAAGTATGTGCTTCATCCGTTGATATGACCTTGACTCTTTTGCAAGAGCCAATGATGAAGTATTATAAAAATAGAGTGTGATGTGATATTTACTTCTAGATACCACATCAAGATATTGGAAAATTTTGTGCATCCATACGACTTCTTTATCTTCATCAGAATCCATAATATACTCAGACTCTATTGTAGAATCTGCAACCATAGACTGCATTGATCTCTTCTATATCACAACCCCTCCATTAAAAGTGAATATTTATCCCTTTTTTGAATTCATGTCATCTTGATCAGTTTAGATACTAGAATATGAATATCCTTTGATGACTAGTTCCTCATATCCTCCATAGACCAGGGACATATCCTTATCACACCTCAAATACTTAAGGATAGTCTTGACTACAATCCAATAGTGGTAACCTGTATTAGATTGATATCTTAATACCTCAATTAAGGAATAGGCTATATATATATCCTATTACATATAATATAATACATGAAAGACCCAATCACTGATGCGTATGTAATACTTTTCATTTTGTTTATTTTCTCATGTGTCTCAAGACACATTTTCCTGGAAAGATGAATGTCATGTGACAATGGAAACAATACCATCTTGGATTGTTCCATATTTAATATCTTGAGCATTTTTCCATTTATTTACTTTGACTTAGTCTAATAAACATCTTGGATCTATCATGATAGATATTGATCCCAAGAATATACACTACCTCTCTCAAGTCCTTCATATAGAAGAATTTATTCAACCAAAACTTAATAGAATCTAATACTGGTATTTCATTCCCAATGAGTAAATTTCATCAAAATATACTATTAATAAAATAAATTCACTCCCACTAAACTATTTATAGGCACATGACTCACATTCATTCTTTATGAAAACAAATTCCATTATGGAATCATCAAAATGAATGTTCCATGACCCAGATGTTTACTTTAATCCATAAATGGATATTTGCAACTTTCATACCATGTTGGAATCCTTTGAACTCATAGACCCTTTGGGATATGTAATATAGGAATCTTCGTGAAGTTTCCCATTAAGGAAGATTGTTTTCAAATCCATTTTCCAAATCCCATAATCATAGAAATCCACAATGGCATGTATAATTCTGATGTATTTCATCATTGTAACCGGTGAGAGTGTTTCATTGTAGTAAATTCATTAATGTTGTTTAAACCTTTTTTCAACCAATAATTCCTTATAGGTACTGACTAGTCTTTCCATGTCCAGTTTCTTATTGAATAACCATTTTCAACCAACGAGCCTTGTAATGACCCAAAGTTTCATGAATGGAAAATCCCTCTTGATCTAGTTAAAAGTATCTTTATGAAAAATGTTTTTATAAGATGTAAACTTCTTTGGTTTTATGTTAAGAATTTTGACTGTTGATAATATAGACATTGAACAGTGATCACATTATTAGTATAAATATAGGGCTTTAACAAATCCAATTTACTCAGACAAAGGAAGCGATTGACTCATCTAGTAGAATTTCTCCATACAAAGCCCATTTTTCAGAGCTCGGAAAAGAGGTGGCATCTTTGGGCTTTGCTCTTGACCAATCCCAAGCTGAGCTTTATCATTTCAAGCTCAAATGAGACCGTCTATGGGAAAAGTGGAAGTTGATAGAGACTACCACTCGAGCGATGTTATCTGAGCCACCCCATGAGTCTGTCACCATCGCACACCTTACCCTTAGGTATTATGCGGCTGTCTTAAGGGGTTATGTAACAAATATCTTGTACTATGTTCATGTACATTATTTTTGTATATAATAATGAATATACTTTCTTGTAATCATTGATACATTGTAAATAGTTTTTAAAGTACAAATAGTGTTTTAAGTTATTATTTAATTAAGAATTATATTTTATTAAATTAAGGGATTTTTGAATTAAATAATATTTTAATAAAATATTATTATCATTATTAAATTAATTTTTATTAAATATAAATTATCATTTAATTTTATGATTGCAATTGTAATATTTATTAAGGCTTGAAAGCCATTTTTGTCAAAACCTCTGAATTTTTGATAAATGTCGGTTTTTATTTTAAAAGTGAAAATTAAAATATTTAGAAAATGATTTAGATAAAATAAATGTTATTTCTGGAATCAGGACGTCGAAATTATCTAACGGTGAATTTTTCATAATTTTCCGAGACAATCAATTTTTTGGGTGAAAATTAAGTACTGTTTAAATATATAATGTGTTTTATCACATCATAATGACCAAATAGTGATGTAATAAAATACCATAAGCTTTATGTTCGGCCAATATATGTTTTAAAATTAAAATAATGTGATTTTGGATTTTTTTGACTTAGTTTTCAAAGCATTAATGGACCCTTCAAAAATTATTAAACACCTTGTCTTTTTAAATTGTTTTCCATGGGAGTGTGACTCACCTCCACATAAGAAACCCTATTATTTTAAGAATTTAGGACTTTGGCCGAATAAAATATTGTTTTCCTCTTCCCTTTTCCAAAACCCATGGGCAAAAACCATGGGATGGTTTGTGGTTTGGATTAATTTAATATAAGGTGTCCCAAACCTAAATAATAAAGAATTCCCTCACCTTTCCTATATAAACCCACCCAAGCTCCCACTTCCTCCTCACTCAAAGCTTTTGGAGTTCGTCCAAACTCTTCCCTACTCTCTCTAGAATCCTCCCAAGGTGCCCCAAGCTCCCAAGAAGCCTCTCTCAAGCCTCTCTGAAGCCTTTGGAAGCACACTTCCAAGTAAGGGTTTTTTCTTCCTTTCTCATATTTGTCCAATTTTCTTTAAGTTGTTTTGCCATTTTAATTTCAATTATGAATGTTGGGGTATGGTTTCACACCTCCCCCATATTTCCCTCATTATGTTTGAATTATGGGAGACCCCTTTCTCTCCCATTAAATTCCTCCCATGTACACCCGTTACTATGCCGAAATTTCGAAAGGAACTTCTCCCTCCTCATTTATATTCAAGTAATACTTTTGTATCATGAACCAAAATTACATTACAATTGTTGGGACATGTATCTATATGACCTAATTACTGTTAATTACATGTAAATATGATGAGTAAAGCCTTTCTCTCTCATCAACAATTTTTTATTAATTCTTATGTCACGTCATTATGCTGCCGAAATCGCACCGATTTTCTAAGCCAATGCCATTGTGTAGTGAATACCATGCCCATTTCTCCATCAAGGGTATTCAACTTTCTTCACATTTAATTATTGAATATAAAGTTTCATGTATGAATTACACATTCCTTTATCATTTAATAAATGATTATGTTTTATAAATCCATGTTTTATGATCCATGTGGAACACTTATGCATGAAATGAACTGTTTAAGAAGGGTGCACCCTTATAGCGCTCCAATGCATTGGGTAAAGTATAGTATCATGATACGTCATGTGCAATGAGTTTTGACTCATGATAATTCAATTGAAATGAGGGTTTACTCGTGCTTCATGTGCAATGAGTATTTACTCATTCTTTATGTGCAATGAGCCTTGGCTCATGCTAATTCCATGTTAAGTGTTGTTGCCACATTTCCATGTTATGATTATCATGCTTTATCATGCCTTTATGTTCATGTTCCTATTATGATCTATTGATATGCCTGTTATCTAACAAGTATTTTACTCCTCATATATTCCATATTTATTCCCTTACTGGACTTTATAGCTCACCCCTTTTCTAATGCATGTCCTCAGGTTATCCCTTGTAATGCTAAGTATGAGGGAATGTAGTGGTCATGTAAAGGAAGTTTTCAATAAAGATGTTGTATTTAATGTTTCATGTTTTTATGTAATTATCCTAAGACCCAAATACACTAGACCTATCTATCTTCTTTATTGTATCAAGTGAATTTTTATGTAATAAATCATGTTTTAGTTTGTAATAAAAGCAGGGTTGTCATAGTTGGTATCAGAGGATAGGTTTAGTTATTTTTGGTATTAGGATTAGAAAACCCTAGTAAAGCCGTAGAGACAAGACTAAGTATAATAAAAACATACCTAAGTTTTTAAAGTACGAATTAAGTGGTTTATCGAACAAATACATCCCTTTTTGGATACGAGCAGGTAGAAGCGGCTCTGGCACATATGTATCCTAGGGGTAAAACCTGAAAACACCGTTTTGAGCTATACTCGAACGGGAACTGGTGCACGACAAAGGGCCTTGCTGCACTCTTGGTTTCGACACTCCTGGGGGATATGTTTTGATAAATTCACAAGCTTATTATGAACCCTTATTAAGGGAACTAAAAAAAATGCCCCTAAGATTATATATTAGAATGTAGATCATGAAAAGACTAGGTTGGAGCCTATAGACTCCTGAGTTAAGGAAATAAAAGTTTATTTATAAGTCATAAAACTTTGTCTTTGGATTAACATTTATGTTTTACCCCCTAACTTTCCTTTTATTCTAGCCAATGGCCGGTAATAGGAGGACTCAAGCAAATAACCAATGTGAAGATCAGTGTGATGACTGTACTAGTGAGATGCCCAATCCATTGGGAGCGGGAATCAAGAACTTTGTCACACTTCTCTCTCAGCTAACTCAATCTTTGAATAGAAACATGGGTCAAGAGGAAAATTCATCCCCCCTAAGAAAGAACAAGTCTCTATCGAGAGCTTCATGAGACAAAGGTCTCCTACTTTTAGTGGATCATCCGATCCCTCAATCGTTGAACAATAGATCAACTCCATTGAAAAGATCTTCTCCATCAGTCAATGTTTTGAACAAGAGAAGGTTCTCCTGGCGGCTTATCATATGGAGGGTGAAGCTGATCAATGGTGGAAGTTGATCAAAAATACGAAGCCTGAGGAGGAGATCGAGGCGTTGGAATGGAAGGATTTCCAGAAGATGTTTTTTGATAAATATTTTCTGTGCACCCTCTAGCTTAAGATGGAAAGGGACTTCCTTTCCCTCAAGAAAAAAGAAGAAGAATCTATTGGAGCGTACAAGGCATACTTCACAAGGCTTGCATGATACGCTTACGGCTTTGTCATTATCCCTGAATTCAAGGTTGACTGCTTCTTTGGTGGACTGAAACCTAGCCTACAGAAAGCATTAGCGATCTGTGACTTCGACAACTATGAGAAAATTGTCTGATGTGACCTCAAGGTTGAAATGGAGATCAGGGAATCACAAGGGTATCATGGGGACAAGAAGCGTAAGGTGGACTTCAATGTTGGTGGTCTGATGGATAAATACAACGGTACTAAGAAGATCCATCACCCCACTTTCCAAATGTGAGGAAAGAAACACCCTGGAAATTGCCTCAAGGGGAGGAGGAAATGCTTTAGGTGTGGAAGAGAAGGGAACCTAGCTGTTAACTGTCAGCAAGAAAGACCCGCGGCTACGAAAAAGGAGATGAATACTCCATTTGAACCTAAATGCATTGTTCATTGCTTCAAATGCAAAGAACCCGGGCATCTTTCAATCAGTTCCCTAATCCAACGGTTTTCGGAGGCAACCAACAACCTACAAGGCATCAAGGAAGGGCTTTTTCCATCACTTCTGCCGATGTGAACCCCAACAATGAAGTGGTGACAGGTACTCTAGTTATTCATTCAAAAATAGCGAACGTACTTTTTGATTCAGGTTATACGCATTCTTTTATATCTCTAATGTTTAGTAGAACAATCCCAGCACCACCACAAATCATGGAAGTGAGGATGTCGGTGAGTACGGAAAATGGGGAAATTGTTGGATCCCAAGAATATAAATCCTCCCATGTTATAATATGTGAATTGAATTTCACAGCGAACCTCGTCATACTCCCTCTGGTGGAATTTGATGCAATTCTTGGCATGGATTGGCTTTCCTTATATAGAGCCAACAAAAATTGTCGTGAATGGGAAATCACACTTCATATGGAGAATCGACCCTCGATTCTTTACAAGTGTAAGGAGGAAGATGAATATCCTTTATCTCTATCATCTCAAGCATGGATATTAATGCCCTATGATCACGTGTATCTGGCTCAGATGATTGAGTCTAAGGAAGAAACCATCCTTGAAGAAATGCCTATTGTGATGGAATTTGCTGAAGTGTTTCCTGAGGAATTGTCTGGTATTCCTCCTAGAAGAGATGTTGAATTCTCAATTGAACTTATACCAGGGGCGCTACCAATATCCAAGACTCCATATAGAATGGCTATCGTGGAACTTGAAGAGCTAATGAAACAACTACATGAGAATCTAGATAAATGGTTTATACGCCCAAGTGCTTCACCATGGGGTGCACTAGTCCTCTTCGTCAAGAAGAAGGATGGGTCAATGCGGCTTTTCATCAATTATCGTGAACTTAACAAAATCATGATAAAGAAAAAGTATCCTCTGCCATGGATCGATGACTTGTTCAATCAGCTACGTGGAGCACAATACTTCTCCAAGGTAGATTTGCGGTCGGGATATTTTCAAGTAAGGGTGAAGAAGGGAGATGTCCCCAAGACTGCTTTTCATACAAGATACGGGCACTATGAATTCATAGTAATGCCTTTCAGACTCACCAATGCTCCATAAATCTTCATGGACTTGATGAATAGAGTCTTTCGAGATTACCTCGACAAATTTGTGGTAGTCTTTATAGATGACATTCTAATATACTCCAAAACCAAGGAGGATCATGAGGAGAATTTAAGAACTGTACTAGAGACTTCACGCAAAGATAAGCTCTATGAAAAGTACAGAAAGTGTGAGTTCTAGTTGGAGGAGGTCTCATTCATGGGTCATATAATCACAAGCAATGGGATATCTATTGACCCCTTCAAAACATATGCAATTGAGGGATGGCCAAGGACAACATCGGTAACGGATATCCGTAGCTTCTTGGGGTTAGCTGGATATTATCGACGATTTGTGAGAAATTTCTCATGATTTTCTAACCCTCTTACCAAGATAACTCAAAAGGGAGTAAAGTTTTCTTGGAGTGATAAATGCGAAGAAAGCTTCAAGGAGTTGAAAAGGAGGCTTATCACTATGCCCATGCTCACTTTACCCACAAGTGTGGAACTTTTTGTGGTATTCAGTGATGCTTCAAAGAAGTCCTTATGTTGTCTGATGATGCAAAATGATAAAGTGATATCCTATTCCTCAAGGCAGTTGAAAATCCAAGGGAAAAACTATCCAATGCTTGATCTGGAGCTGGCGGCTGTGATCTTTGCCTTGAAAATTTGGCGGCATTATCTCTATGGAGAGAAATGTGAGATATATACTGACCATAAGAGTCTTAAATATATATTCACACAGAAAGAGATTAATATGCGCCAGAGAAGACGGATAGAGCTCATCAAGGATTATGACTGTTCAATCCATTACCACCCTGGGAAAGCAAACAAGGTGGCAGATGCCCTAAGTAGAAAGGACCCATCGATTCTATCAATGATGATAATTGAGAAAGATCCAATCTTCTTATACTTGATAAAGATGGACATGAGAATCATAAAGAAGGGAACATCATCAATCCTTTCAAAAATTATTGCTCAACCATCTCTTTTGGAAAGGTTAAAGGATACTCAAAAGGATGATGTGGAAATTCAGGAAAAAGTGGAATCTATCAAAAAAGGGAAATCCTCAGTGTTTAATGTTAATGAAGAAGGAATTGTGCAGTTTGGGAAAAGACTATGTTTTCCATCAAGTCCAGAGCTGAAGAAGAAACTTTTGGATGATGCACATAGTTCTAATTTCTCTATTCACCCAGGGAGAACAAAGATGTATCGAGATCTCTGAGAAAACTTTTGGTGGGATAATATAAAGAATGAGATCGTTAATATACATCAATGTGCCTAGCGTGTCAGCAAGTGAAGGCAGAGAGGAAGAAGTCTAAGGGGATGATGAAACCATTTCCCATACCAGAATGGAAATGGGAGAACATCACCAAGGACTTTGTCACCAGACTTCCAAGGACATCCAAGGGCAACAATGCAATCTGGGTTGTTGTGAATCATCTTACAAAGACTGCACACTTCATTGCTATTCAGGAGGATTTCTCATTGGATCAAATGGCATAGATATATATCAGGGAATTGGTAAGGATTCATGGAGTACCACTATCTATTGTGTCTGACCGAGATCCAAGATTCACCTCTAAGTTTTGGAAGAGTCTTCAACATGCTCTGAATACTGAACTGAACTTCAGTACGACCTATCATCCTCAAACTGATGGCCAATCTGAGCGAACTATCCAAACACTTGAGGACATGTTGAGAGTGTGCTCAATGGACTTTAAAGGAGGATGAGATCAACATCTTCCTCTGTTTGAGTTATCTTATAATAATAGTTTCCACTCGAGCATCCAAATGGCACCATATGAAGCCCTATATGGGAAAAGTTGCAGAACACCATCATGTTGGGATGAGGTCAGTGAACGTAAGTTTCTTGGACCAGAAATGGTCATGGAAATGGTGTAGAATGTGAAAACCATTCAGCAACATATCAAGGCAGCCCGAAGTCGACATAAGAGTTATGCAGATAACCGTCGATGAGACCTTGAGTTTAAAGTTGGAGAGATGGTTTTTCTACACATTTCTCCGTGGAATAAGGTTATGAGGTTTTTAAATAAAGGGAGGTTAAGTCCAAGGTACATTGGGCCCTTTGAGATTCTTGATCGTGTCGGGGCTGTGGCCTATCGACTAGAACTTCCACCTACCATGGCTAAAGTACATGATGTCTTTCATGTATCCCTCTTAAGGAAGTACATACCAGACCCTTCACATGTACTCTCTTCTAAGGTGGTACAGTTAGAGGATGATATTTCTTATGAGGAGAAACCAGTGAAGATCTTAGATCTTAGAGAAAAAGTTCTACGAAATAAGACAATGCCCCTCATAAAGGTGTTGTGGAGAAACCACAAGTTTGAAGAAGCGACTTGGGAATCGGAGGAAATGATGAAGCTGAGTTACCCACATTTGTTTTAGTGTGGGAAAAGGAAAATTTCAAGGGAGAAATTTCTTAAGGGGGGAATATTGTAACGAACCAAAGTTTCATTAATGGAAAATCCCTCTTGATCTAGTTAAATGTCTCTTTATGCAAAATGTTTTTATAATATGTCACCTTCTTTGGTTTTATGTAAAGAATTTTGACCGTTGCTAATATAACCATTGAACAGTGATCACATGATTAGTATAAATATAGGGATTTAACAAATCCAATTTACTCAGAAAAGGAAGCGATGACCTCATCCAGTAGAATTGCTCCATACGAAGCCCATTTTCCGGAGGTCGGAAAAGAGGTGGAATCTTTGGGCTTCTATCTTGACCAAGCCCAAGCTGAGCTTCATCATGTCAAGCTCGAACGGTACTGTCTACGGGAAAAGTGGAAGTTGATAGAGATTACCACTCGAGCGATGTTATCTGACCCACCCCAAGAGTCGGTCACCATCGCACACCTTACCCTTAGATATTATGAGGCTATCTTAAGGGGTTATGTAACAAATCTCTAATACTATGTTCATGTACATTATTTTTGTATATAATAATGAATATACTTTCTTGTAATCATTGATACATTGTAAATAGTTTTTAAAGTACAAATTGAGTTTTTAGTTATTATTTAATTAAGAATTCTATTTTATTAAATTAATGGATTTTTGAATTAAATAATATTTTAATAAAATATTATTATCATTATTAAATTAATTTTTATTAAATATAAATGATCATATAATTTTATGAATGCAATTGTAATTTTTATTAAGGCTTTAAAGCCATTTTTGTCAAAACCCGTGAATTTTTGATAAATGTTGGTTTTCATTTTAAAAGAGAAAATTAATATATTTAGAAAATTATTTAGATAAAATAAATGTTATTTCTAGAATCAGGACTTCGAAATTATCCAATGGTGAATTTTTCATAATTTTCTGAGACAGTCAATTTTTTGGGTGAAAATTAAATATTGGTTAAATATATAATGTGTTTTATGACACCATAATGACCCAATAGTGATGTAATAAAATACGATAAGCATTATGTTCGGCCAATATATGTTTTAACATTAAAATAATGTGATTTTGGGTTTGTTTGACTTACTTTTCAAAGCATTAATGGACCCTTCAAGACTTATTAAACACCTTGTCTTTTTAAATTGTTTTCCATGGGAGTGTGACTCACCTCCACATAATCCACCATATTATTTTAATAATTTAGAACGTTTTCCTTATAAAATATTTTTTTCCAATTCCCTTTTCCAAAAAACATTGGCAAAAACCATGGGATGGTTTGTGGTTTGGATTAATTTAATATAAGGGGTCCCAAACCTAAATAATAAACAATTCTCTCACCTTTCCTATATAAACCCACCCAAGATCCCACTTATTCCTCACTCAAAGCCTTTTAAGTTCATCCAAACGCTTCCCTACTCTCTCTAGAATCCTCCCAAGGTGCCCCAAGCTCCCAAGAATCCTCTCTCAAGCCTCTCTCAAGCCTTTGGAAGCACACTTCCAAGTAATGGTTTTTTCTTCCTTTCTCATTTTTGTCCAATTTTCATTAAGTTGTTTTGCACTTTTAATTTCAATTATGAATGTTGGGGTATGGTTTCACACCTCCCCCATACTTCCCTATTTAGGTTTGAATGATGGTAGACCCCTTTATCTCTAATTAAATTCCTCCCATGTACACCCGTTACTATGCCAAAATTCCGAAAGGAACTTCTCCCTCCTCATTTACATTCAAGAAATACTTTTTTATCATGAACCTAAATTCCATTACAATTGTTGTGAAATGTATATATATTACCTCATTACTTTCCATTACATGTAAATATGATGAGTAACCCATTTCTCTCTCATCAAACATTTTTTTATGAATTCTTATGTCACGCCGTTACGCTGCCGAAATCGCACCAATTTTCTAAGCCAATGCCATTGTGCAGTGAATACCGTGCCCATTTCTCCATCAAGGGTATTCACCATTATGCACATTTACTTATTGATTATAAAGTTTCATGTATTAATTCCACATTCTTTTACCGTGGAATAAATGATTATGTTTTATGAATCCATGTTTTATGATCCATGTGGCACACTTATGCATGAAATGAAACGTTTAAGAAGGGTGCGCCCTTATAGCGCTCCAATGCATTGGGTAAAGTATAGTATCATGATATGTCATGTGAAATGAGTGTTGACTCATGATAATTCAAGTGAAACGAGGGTTTACTTGTGCTTCATGTGCAATGGGGATTTACTCATGCTCTATGTGCAATGATCCTTGGCTCATGCTAATTCCATGTTAAGTGTTGTTGCCACATTTCCATGTTATGATTATCATGATTTATCATGCCTTTATGTTCATGTTCCTCTTGTGATCGATTGATATGCATATTGTCTAAAATGTATTTTAATCCTCATGTATTCCATGTTTATTCCCTTACTAGGATTTATAGCTCACCCCTTTTCTTATGCATGTCCTCAGGTTATCCCATGCAATGCTAAGTACGAGGGAATGTAGTGGTCATGTAAATGAAGTTTTCAATAAAGATGTTGTATTTAATGTTTTAATTTTTTATTTAATGATCCTAAGACCCAAAGACACTATACCTCTCTATCTTCTTTATTGTATCAAGTGAAGTTTTATGTAATAAATCATGTTTAATCTTGTAATAAAAGCAAGGTTGTCATAATCCTTACATCTATTGGAGGGTCTACTAAAATACAATATTTTTTTGGTACATAAAATCCATTTCAGAATACATGGATTCTTTCCCCTTGGAAACATATGTGCCACTTAATTATTCCTATCAAGTTATAGGAACATTATTATAAACTGATAATGATTCACCATCCTTGGTGATTAGAAAACCATACCATTCTGCTTCTCTAACCTCTCTAGTACTCATATGCAGTAACTGTGTCTGGAATAATTTCTTCTTCCATGGGGATTTATGGAATTTGTTATTATGAAAACTATTGTGTATCTTTATCCTATTCTTCATAAAATTCTATTTCTCTCCCACTGTATCTTTTAGATATAAGATCCTCCTTATGAAATTTGGGATGTTTTTCAACCATAACCTTTTTGTATGAAGGATTTTATAAGTGTTATCCCTTTATTTCTTTGGGATATCTTATAAAGATACACTTTGTGACTTAGGGTGAAAGATTTTTACCTAACTAATCCTTAAAAAATGACCCACAACCCCACACATGTAATTAAGACAACACAGGTTTCTTTTCATTCAATAATTGGTATGGTATACCGTCTATTTCTTTAGTTGGCACTTAGTTTTGAATCCATGCTTCTATTTTTAACACGTATCCCCAAAAAAATAATATAATAATCACATGAATCATCATTGATATCAATGTTTCCAATAATGTGTGGTTCCTCCTTTCACTTACACCATTCCACTAAGCCGTATAAAGAGGAGTGAGTTGAGATAAAATCCTGAATTCTTATAAATAATCAATGAAGTCTTTCTTAATGTATTATCCACCAATGTCTGAGTGAAGTTTTTTAATATTATTACCAAGATGGTTCTCAGATTCATTCTTTTATTCCTTGAATTTATTAAAATAATTTGACTTATACATCATTAACTAGACATGTCCATATCTACTGAAATAATCAGTAAAAGTTATGAAGTATGAGTACCCACCCCTTGCTTCAATAGGAAATGGTCCACACACATTGGTATGAACCAATTAAAGAAGTTATTTATCTCTTTAACCTTTCCCACTAAATGGGTCTTTAGTCATTTTTTCTTATAAACATGAGTTACATACACCAAGTGGTTTTAGTTCAAAATAATCTAAATATCTATATTGATGTAATTTAGTCAAGAAATTTTCATTTACATGACTTAGCTGGGGATGCAAAAGATGGGTGTTGTATAAGTCATGTGAAGTTACTTCTTTATCAATTTCCATTATTTGGTTAGTTTAATCCAACACATAAAGACCATTATTAAAATTCACCTTACCATACTAAATGCTATCTTTATAAATGAAGCAATATTTATTCCCAAATTTGAAAAAAAATACATTTGTATCAAGTATGGATACAGAAATAATGTTTTTTGTAACGTAAGGCATGTAATAGAAACCTTTTAAAACCAAGATCATTTTGGTAGGAAATGTGATTTGGAAGTACCTAATAGCTATAACAAAAAATTTTACTCTATTGGCTGCTCAAATATCTACATATCCATGGTCAATCTTCCAAAATCTACTTTTTCCAATATTTTAAAACATATGTGATCACCACAGGTTTTATCTAATACCTAATTTGTAGAAATAGATAAATTACAATCATTAAAAACACACTCAAAGATTCCCCTTACTTCTTTGGCTGGGTGCAGATTTTTTTTCCAGTGGACCTTCTTACCACATGAAAAATAGACAGCATCTTGTTCCCTTGCTTTCCCCTTGATCTTCCCCTTTTTGGAAGGGCGTTAATAAGCTTTGGTCTTAATGATATTTTCTTTCCATTTCTGTTTTTTTACCATAAGGATTAAAGGTTTTTGACACTTCATATCCTTATCTACATGGAGAGGAAGAGTAAGAAGATATGGAAAAGACTACTCAATGTTGTTCATATTAAAATTCAAAACAAAACTAGAGAAGCTCTGAGAGAGTGATGGTAGAATGAGGTTTGTGTCTAGTTCTCCGGGGAGTTTAAACCCCATAAACTATAAGAGCTCAATGTATCTAATGATCTTGAATTCATGAGGCACAACCGGGGAACCCTCTCCAAGATTGATCTAAAAGTGTTCCTTGTAAATCTTAAATTGTTCATGTCTAGATTTCTCTTGGTAAATACTACAATGGTGCTCAAGCATGCTATATGCATCCATGTTTTTGTGATACTATATTATTTCACTAGAGATCGATTAAATCATCAAACATTGAACATAAACGGCATCAATAATTTTTTTTCATAGACAAGGAACTCTTTATCACTCGCCTCTTTAGTAGGTAGGTCAAGAATTTATGATTCTAGTATGTAAGATTTTCATTCATGGCATAACACAACATAATGGCATCTAAACCACTCCTAGAAGTTACTTCCAGTTAAGGGGTAATCTTTCTACAATATTTATCATAGGGATGGTGTGGATGATGAACTTGTCATTTTATTCTACAATTAAAAAGTATATATTATTAGTAATTTTATTGGTTACAAAATAAGTGAGATATAATAGATTAAATGTTTTTATATTTTATTTATTAAATATCCCACTATTTTATCAAGTCTAAATAGACCTCACCATTGAACTCAGAATGTCTAATTGCTTTAAAATTATAGTGGAAAGGATCCCCATTAATTTTCATGATAATCCAGACTTTGGAAAAAAAACCATAATAAATTAATTATGTAGGAGACCTTTCCAACTGCGAACTTGTAGCTCCTTGATCCATTGAGTAGATTCCCTTATCTTGCAATCCTAACTGGGATTTCATCAAAACTTGCCTCCAAATTTTTATTCAACATACTTTGGCCATTAAAATTAATATAATTTCAATTAAGACAACCCAAAACTCTTATAAGAACTCCCTACTAAAAGTATGTTTCCAGACTTTGGCCATGTACTACACTTAGTTCTATGGTTTCATTCCCAAACAAGTAATGGAAGGCTTAGCTTGAATTAATATTTAATTTAGGGATTTTAATTTATTATGCATAAATATTATCTTGTTTTATATTTTACAAATCTTGTTAATATTAAGTGGATGTTACTTAATTAATTAACCATGTCAGATAAAATATTTACACATAATTCATTTATTCAATTTTTATCTTTACACATTAATTTATTTATTTATGTGATAGTGGACTTGAATCCATAAAATAAATAATTAAATAGACATAAATAATTAATTAATTAAATGAAATGTTCATGAGATTTTTATAACGATTGATTTAATGAGCAGACATTAAATTAACCTTTGATTTAGGGGAAATAACTCTTATTGTCAGTCTTCTCATGAGTCACAACATTCCACATGCCCACCTGTGTATCACCTAGGTTGGAATTAATATAGTTCCATCTTGAACTGCCTCTAAATGCCTTAGGATGATCCATTAATTACAAATATTTATTACTCACACACAGGTGAGGGGAACCAAAGGATTGGTTATAGGGGATTACATAAATATCATTGGACATGTAGACCTTACATAATAATGGAGGGGTTGATGAATCATAGAACATCATTTAATTTTATATTAAATAATTGAAAACTCATGCAATAAATTAAATTAAAACATACAACACAGACAAAGGACTTGATCAAGATCATGAATGGTCATACATGAAACAACTATGCAAAAGTAAATGGATAACATTCATTTATTTATTCGTTATTTTATTATTTAAGAGAAATGTGCTGCCATTAGTTAATTAATTTTGTTTTATCTTAATGACCATCCAATATTATTTGGATATACCCATCATAAACAACATTCATGGAAATTAAATGAAAAAACAAATAAAGGCATATTAATTATAATAAATCAATTGGGCACTTAAAATTATTTAAAACCATTATAAAATGATCAAACACACAATGGTGTTTCAATCAATAAAATAAGGTTTTAATTCGGTAATGTTTAAATTTAATGTAATTTAAATTTTTTCCATTAATGGGAGACTGCACGACATGTACATTTAGAAACACACCATGTACCTTAGTTGTCGTATATCCATGTCTCATGCTTGGGGATTAATCATGTTAACTTAGCTAGACTACACGATGTGTACATTCTAGATAGACATCGTGTATCCACTTGTTGTTTTCCATGGTTGGTTCGGTCAACATGTAGTCTGCAATAGAATCATTGCATGTAATTAATTTCTCGATGCATCTAGATAAAATGAGCATGTGTATAAGGAGTGTGCTCTGACCGCACAATGTGTAACCCACTTTTACCAGCCAAATACTTACTGATGGAATCTCAGATCATTATTCATTTGTTCTTAAACTTCTAAGAAAATGAAATACTAAATGAAAATGATTAATATGTTGATAACATGTTAATTTAAAATCATATAAAAGAATTAATTACCTGAAACAAAAATCTAACCACAAATATTCATAGATCAATAATCAAATAAAGAATTATAAATTTAAATGTGACCACTATGATACCCCTTGAGGGATCTAGGAATAGCGGAAGAGAGCGGAGGTGGGATATATATTAAAATTTCATTTAATAATATTTGCCTAAAACTGAGAGAGAGGATCTTGCACATCAAATTTATAATTAATTTATTTAATATTTTAAGAAATAAATATCTAGGCTTAGGAAATTTCTTTGTTGGTGAATGTTGATCATCCAAAAAGACCCTTTTGGATTACCTTCATTGCGTTGTGAGGATCCAATGATATAATCCCTCTAGCGGTGATCCACACATGTTTCTATGATATCCAAGCAACACCACTTGATCTACTAGTGCTAGCATGGTGAGGATAATGTATTGTGTTGTTCTTTATTGATCTCTTGTTCTTTGGTCTTGAAGAAATATCTCTTACACTTATTATTCTTGAGAGGGAGAGAGAACGAGGAGTTGAGAGAGAATTTGTTGTGTGCAATAATTCTCTATTCTCAATTTTTGGATGCTCTACACCATAGACATAGCCATCTATTTATAGAGTTAGGATTTAAGTTAAAATATTATTTAATTTCATATTGTCCATTAAATAACATTTATTACCTTTAATAAACCACATTCCACATAATAATAATTATATTATTATTATTATTTTGTGGTGTGCACCTACCTACGCAATAAAAAATATTATGTGACGATCTTGTTAATTAATTTTTGTCACCAGACTCAGTCTTGGTCTGTTCAAACTCCTCTAACATTTGTAGAACTACTTAATAAATATTTTATTCACAATCTAGTGAATAAATATTTATTTAAATATTCAATAGATAAAATAAATATTTTATTCAAAAGATGGAGAATAAATATTTATTTAATTTATGTGGTCAATATAACTTTGAATAAAATTATTCTTCGAACTTTATAATAATATTTATTCCATTAATTAAAATCAAATATAATTTAATCGTGATCAATGGAAACATTTAGTGTTTGACCCTCTAGGATTATTTCTCGTTGGCATTAGGCGGGCTTGCCTGAATTCCAAGATTACTGTCTAGAAATGGGTCAAGGCACCCAAGAGAAAAAACATAATGTCTCAACATTGAAAACCACATACAAATTCTCACCATGTAATATAATCCATTTTTCATAATATATCATCAATAAATTTTCACAAATATTTCACCAACCTATATTCTCGATATGTATTTCTTTGACTATATAAAATAAACACATCGTTACCCCATATCCATGGAATTTAATGAAATAGTTTTATTCTAATCAAAGGTCCATGATATCATCTTCTATAAATATGGAAGGGAAAAATACTTCCTCGACTTATTCATTAATGACATGTCACTCATGATGCACCCAACATATCCAAATTCTCCATGAACTGTTATCATCATGGTTTATGAAATACATCTAAGTATGAAAGTTGTAATATGCATTAATAATAATCTTAAAACCTAAGGAACATCACACACACTCATAGATAGGAATATCCAATAACACCAAAAAAATGTGGATTTCCTACTGGAAAGCATGTTCTCATAATCTCATGTTTTGGAGATTACCAAGTGTGAACTTTTTGAAAAGAAGCCTCATCTACTTATCAGTACTCACACCAAAAAGTCTATGCACTTTGTTTCCCATAATAGTATGTTATCCAACTGCATAATATTATTTGAGAATATTTTCATAGAACACCAAGGTTCTCCTCATTGAAGAGAACTATTATGGCATTATCAATGTAATGTATACTTTATGACATTATTATATTAGATTCACATAGAACAACAAACAATATGTAATAAAGAGTTTTATTAATATTCAATACATCAAATATACATTTATTAAAATTACAAATATTTGGTCCTAGGATACAAACTCCAACAAGAATTTATTTTGAAAACGAATCAAGTGCTTAAGAATCCTAGCATTTAAAAACCAGCATGGAAAACATGTTTTAAAAAGAAAAACCCATAGTAGAACATAATAAATGTGTTGAAAATCTTGAAATAAACCAAGTTCGTTCAACACAACATTTTTATACAGTTTACTAGATTTATAATATAATGAAAACGCCTAATAGAACACATAAACAATTATAGTTTTCAATTTCAATGCCCGTACATAGGGTGACCTACCTTAGACCATGCCACCTCTGATAATAGAAACCCAAATATATTTCAAAGGGGTCTACAGAATCCTAAGAGACTAAGGACTCTGGAGAAGAGAAACCCTTCTTTCACACTTACACACATATACACCTATACATATATACATACATACATATATAAGTACCCCTAGTTGTATTGTATATATTCCCCTCTCCATGTGGGAGTACAAAGAGGGTATTTATATATATGTATATATATATTCCTTACACATGTATATGTGTGTATGTTTACTTTAGGGAGCCACAAGTTGTCACCAACGTGAATGACAATCCAAAGTTACCACAAGGAGGACCAAGGTATACTAGGAAAATACGAGAAACCCAAAATTCACAAAACCCTAAAGAAAGTCAAACCAAAAAAATAAAAAAGGAAGATAATCTACCCAAAACTAATGGATAACCCGCTAACGTCAATAGTTATAACAAGAACTGGCCTTAATTGAGGCTTAAGAGCCCTAAACACCAAGAATTAACAATTAAAATACCCAAAAATCGGGTTAGGGTTTGTCCATAGCATGAGCAACACACAAGAGTGAAAGAAGACCAAAAAGAGGGGAAACGAGGATGATAGAGGAGGGTAAATACTCATCAGAGATGATCACAACAAGAAAAAAACATGATAATTGGACAGCTGGAGGGAGGGAAAGGAGAAGCACATAGCTAGGGAGCCCCTCCTGGGTGGTGGTGCATGAGAGGGAGGGGGGGGGGGGTCAACCGCATAAGGGGTAAGAGGAAGGGGGAGGGTAGAATTAGGATATGATTATGATGATGATTATGATTATTATGATGATAATAATAATAATAATAACAATAATAACAATAATAACAATAATAATAATAAATTTTTCAATCTCACACGTTTGGCCACACAGCTGGCCAAACCCTGAACCAACTATGCAAGTGTCTCTGGGCCTCTATAAACCCTATAAGTGTAGGGGACACGGTTAAGGAAACCATTCACTTGTTGTGTGTTTGGATCTTCTAAAAACTATAGATGTACTGACACTGTTGGCACATGGTTTCTACTGACCAAGCGCCAACCATGCACCCAAGTTGAAAACCCCCAAAAAACTAAAATTTAGAACTTGGTCCGGCCTAAAACTCAAAAATAAGACTAAAATTAATTAATTAATTAATTAATTAACAAGTTTCGTGTCATGGTGTGACATGTATGATCTATGTGGCACACTAATGCATGTACATGATATGAAAGTGATAGGTGGATCTGAAATTATATATCCCTCCATTGCATTAGGTGATATTTTTATCTCATGAGATAACGTGTATGGTGCACAAAAGATTTTCCTAAGTACATTATGTTATGATGTATTAGTGGTTATCTAGGACTTATGTTAATGATTCCATGCTTTATGTTGTTACATTCCTAAGATTCATTGATGTTATTATATTATATCTTGTCTCATTGTTCAATATTATTATTCTCACCCATTTTATGTCATGTTAATATGCCACTTAACTCATATGTATTACATTCATCAAGTTATGATTTGATTATTCCCTTACCGGGATTTATAGATCACCACTTTCTTATCTATTACCATAGTTTATCCTATGTAGTATTAGAAGATCAATGAACATTAAGGGCATGTAGTGGAGTTTTTAAATAATGATGTTGTGCCCATGTTTCAAGTTAATGTGATATGTAACCAATTTTCCAAACACATAAGAATACATGATCTTCTGGGATTGTATTAAGTGTGTTGTTATGTAATAAATCATGAATTAATATGTATTAAAATATGGGTTGTCACACTTTTCCTTCCCAACCACATCACCTCCTCACAGAAAGCTGTCATGGCGTGAACAACCTTTCTTGCCTGAAAATCAAAACAAAAAAACATAAGGTTTTCTAATATATCATGTAAGGGTACCCTTAATGATGTGGAACCCTAGGCCATGGTGTGATGACCATCCATAATATATTTACCTTAACAAAAATCCCCATATGAAAACCAATAGGGTATGAAGTTATCTACCACGATGCGACACCCAAACTTAAGGTTTTTTCCTTAGCCAAAACCCATGAAATATGCCTCACCAAGACCCGCATTAGTCAAAACATGACCCTTATAAATCCACAACTTTCATCCCATCTAAGAACAATCACAACATGACCCCTCTAGGTCTCAGTGTGATATACTTCTCCCAGGAAAGGACCAAGCCTCCACTCGACCCTTATTGTGGTGTGACCCTATGTGTCATAGTGTAAAAAGATTCATGTAGTATAATTTCAAAATGGGTCCCCCTTCCCTTCTTTGACATCCATTAGATCACCCAAAAAAATAATTAGCCTCTAAACACATCCAAAAACATCTCCTTGATATGTCTCAACCCTTGGAATCCTAATTCGAATCTCAATTCTTGAAATGACCCTTTTCATAATTCTAAAAATAAAAAATTTCCTTGATTTCCAAAACCTATAATGACTCAGTTCATTAAAATAGTGTCATAATATTCAGAAATATATGAAACCTCCATTAAACTCACTTGATTCCTCAAACTCAACATCCTTCAGAAGCTACAAATCCAATTCTTCACACAATACTTCAAATATTAGAAACATCAACTCATCATGTTTTCTAATATTAAAACTCATCAAGACATCCCTTTGATAGTATGAAGAGAACTTAAATATATAGAAACAATCTCATTATTTAAACAACTCCTCCATATAGTCATTACTCTTACCCATTTAGTGGGTTCTCTATTGTCCCATCAGTTACTCTAAACTTAACTCAACATATATTGACCTTATCAACTATTTAAAATAAGTGTAACAATTTTTTTATCATAATCCATTAGGTACTTCACTTTATTATTTAAAATTACATTGATTTTTGCTAAAATATGCCTATTTTTTTGTTTCATTTTATCTATTATAATTTTATATCATGAATATATACATCATATTCATTGAATATAATCTTTATCAATGATATAATTTAACAATGAGAAAAACATGTTTTATAAGTGTTTAAAATGTTCTGATACTGGTTGGATTTTATCAATGGTTTTTTAAAATTAATAAAAAGGAGAATTTTTCTTAGAAGATGCAACACCAAAATTTTGAAATCACAAAAAAAATGTCATTTTGAGTGGTGGTCAAGGTATATCATGTGTAAGTGAGTGAATATGTATACCACTAAGTAATTTTTAAGATAACATGATTTCTTGACATTTTATGAGAGTTTTAGTACATGGAGGAGAGAACGTGTGTGAGGTGTTGTTTTTTTAGTTTCTAAACATATGTTGTAGAATCAAAATTTATATATAAAATACATGAAAAAGTATTGTGATTTGTGTTATTTTATTTATTTTTAATAAAATATTTACTAAGTGATTAAAACAGAACACATCTTTTAAAATTTTTTGATATCAAAAAAATCCAAAGGAATCACTATAATTTATCATTTTATTTTAAATATTGACAATATCATTCTATTATTTTTTTGGAAAAACACTTTCATTTAGAAGTTTAAATTTCAAAATTTAAGAAACAATCATTATATGATAATTCATTAAATCTATGCATCCAGATAAATCATTCTATAGATCAATTAATAAATCAATCAAACACCATGAATATAATCAAATAAATAAATAAAATATATCAAAATACAACAATAATTGTTTAAATCAATCATATTAACAATGATAAACATTAAATAACACACTAAATAATAACAAGAAGTTTTCCATCTCAAACACACTAAAAAACAAGCAGATTTTGAGTTTTAAGTACACTTTTGATCATTTTTTAATTTTTTTTGGTCTTTATATTTTTTCATAATTTTTAGATTTCTCCCCTAGTACTTTGATGTCTTTACTAATGATGACAAAAATATCTTGATCATGTTATTGTACATTCAAAATTATTTAGTAACTACACTAAACTAGTAAAGCAGTGGTCGGTTTGTATCCCATGATAAATGTTGGATGTGTTTTAGGATTTTAAAAAATATAAACTAAAAAAAATAATGAAAGTGTGTGAGAAAAGTGATGTGAAACAAGAGAAAGAGATAAGTTAAAGAAAACAATGGATCATAGGTAAAAATTGATGAGTTTGGGGAGACCAAATTGAATCTATAATGAAGTGGAGTTGGTATCGCCTCATCATCGTTTGAATAGCTAAGATTTATTATATTATCTTTCATTAAACAATGATTTTTCAACCATAATTTAACAAATGGATTAATATATCATGGTGAAGATAAAGGATCAACCTTTTATAGATAAAGTACTTCAACTGCCTCTTCTTAGGTAAAAATATTAACTACTCATCAAATATTAGTACTTAAAATAGTGGAGAATAAATTATCAGGAAAGATTTAAAAATGATAATAGAGTAGAATGATTTCTCACAATCATTATACCTATAATAATTATATCACTCTATTGATTTGTTGAATACGATTAATTTAATAATCTATGGAGAAAATATTTATTAATCATTATCACCAGTCAGTTCGTTTATGTATCCCTCATCCTCACTATCTAAATACCATGACATCATTATCTGAATCCAAGTCGTTAAACCTATAGATGATTCATGATGTGGAAACAAAGGTTATCTAGACAAACTCCCATGATGTTGTGTACCTAAATATAGAAAGGCTTGGTACCCTACTCACCATACTATTTCAAACCTCATGCATACTCAAACAAGAAAGGGTGAAACTACAAAGAAAATGAAATAAGAATTTAACATGCTTCAGATCAAGGATGAGGAGAAAAAAATAACCTAATTTAGATTTGAGAATTGATTCGTCCGAGAGAAGATCAAGGGTGGTGATGGAAAAGATGAAATTTTGCCATAGTTTGAACGAAATGACAAAATTTGTTCGGTTAGGTTTCTTTTAAAAAGATCATGGAGTGTTTTATCAATGCTTCAAAAAAAGTGCAAACAAAGAGGGGTTTTATCACTGCTAAAATAATAAGTGCTAATAAAAGACCTCTTTATTAGTGTTTTTAGTGGAGATAAAGAGGGATTTTATCAATGATTGTTTATCATTGATAAAGATTTATAATTATAATTATAAATATATTTATTTATTTATTCAGGGGTCTCATGTTTTACCTCCAATTATATGCGAGAAATTGGGTGTTAGTTTTAGTGGAAATAGAGGATAGGATGACTTCCATGTTGGAGTGCAGTGGAGTCCAGATGTAAAGAGATCTCCAAAGAGTCAGGTGACGATGATAGCATGTTGTGGCTACCAGAGGCAAGCACTGACATGTCAATGGTGGTGGGAATCAAATGGTCTATATGCGGACAGATATCCTAAGAGGACGAAAATGGCATCGACGATGGATGGACCTCCTCAGAAATTGGGTCTAGCATGAAGAAGGATGACAGTGGGTGTTGGTAGACATAGGATGTGGAGCGGTATGAACAGTCCCATAAAGTAGGATAGATGATATAAAGGTTTGGGATTTCGGGTCAAATTTGGACCTATGGATCTGTTTTTGTCATGGGTTTTCATACCGACTCAACTTACAGGCCATGTAATGGGTTCCCTCTGACCGGAATAATTAGAGGGTCTGTTTGGTTTCAATTAATTAGGGGGGGATGCTTCCTCCCTACTTGTTAAATATATATATATATATATGTGTGTGTGTGTGTGTAAATATATTTATAACTATTTATTTACAATTATAAATATATTTATATCATTATATATATTTATATAATCATATATATTTAATAAATATATACAAATATAGTAAATATATTCATTTTTTATATATTTATTATAATTTTAAAATTATTTGAATATATAATTATTTATTTATAATTATATAAATACTTTTAAAAATATATATTTATTTATTTATATTTACAAATATATAATTTTATAAATATAGTAGATATACATTTATAAATATATTTATTTATAAATATTTATTTTTAAATATATTTTTAATATTATTAATGAGTCTAATCTAAAATGCATAAATGTTAAAAATGAGTGAAATTGAATAATAAAAAATGGGTGGAGTTTAAACATATTGAAAAAATGGATATGTTTTATTAATTATACAAATTATTAAAAAATAATACATTGAAATATATTGAAAGTAAGATGAATACATATTGAAAATATTAAAACATAGTATATAAATATGTATAAATAAATACTAGAAAATGATTAATTCAAAAAAAATTAAAAGATATTAAAAATGAATAAATAATATATATATTAGTTTCTTGGGGGTACAATTACATTAAACACACACACACCATAAACACAAGCCATAAAGGTAGGCCATATCCCCCTTAAGAGATAACCCACACATCGAGCCTTATTTATTCAGTACATGACCCGAAGGCCCAGTGGGCATGAAGCCCATTACATGGCCCAAAGGCACAAAAAATAGCCCCAAGACCCAATGTAGCAACATGCCTGCATCATGCCTGTGTCACGACCCATCCCCCGGGGCCCATGTCGTGACTACCCCAAGCCTTCCTTCTATAGGCCAGGGGCTGGTGACTAGCACCAAAAAGGTAAAACCCAAAAGGGTAATGCATTTCCTTTAAACTTGTACACACACAGATAGGGAACACTGTTCACAAGTAAAACACAACGGAAAAGGAAAGGTACAACCACTACCAAAAACCACCATTGATAGTAAAAGTAAATACTAAAAGTAAAGGGGGCTAGTATACAAGCCCAACTAAAAAGAAAGTATAGAAAAAAGGAAAAACAAGTTCTAGATATCGTCCACCAAGGATCCTACCTAAAGGGTAGGTATAACTCGTCATTGCGGCTCACCACGTCAATCGGTCACCTCTGTGTACTTTATATCCATGGATCTCCAAAGTCTCAATCAAACTACATGTCATCTATACAAGACACACCAAGGTGCGGGCAAAGCCCGTGCAAGGGTGAGTATAACAACAATCAGTAGGGACCCCAATACCCCCGAAGGTCTCTCAGAATTTCACAAAGGAGAAACCACAAAGAATGATATCAATTATAAAGGAGAATGTAAAAGACAACTCACACCAGGTATAAAACATAAAGAAAAGAATAATTATTATTAATCGTAAATCTAAATCATCATATTCTATTGAGAAGTTTCACTACTAAACCACGAAGAATTCGTTCAATTGCTGATCCACACATGGTCGTAAGTCACTGCTCCACATAGGGTCGTAAGTCGTCGATCCACACAGGGTTATAACTCGTCGATCCATACAAGGTCGTAAGTCGATGATCCACGATGGGCCACTCTAAGGTTGGTCCTCATTAGGTCACACAACTGCTAATCCACATAGGGTTGTAAGTCATCGATCCACATAGGGTCATAAGTCGTTGATCCACATAGGTTCATAAGTCACTGATCCACGATGGGCCACTCTAAGGCTGGTCCTCATTGGGTCACGCTACTGCTGATCCACACAGGGTCATAAGTCACTGATGCTGATCCACAAAGGGTTTCTCTTCACTTGACATCTAGCCACAAGATTCCCACACTTGGTACACTTGAGTTCCGTAGATTCTACTCCTCAATCCATTGGTCGTACCTCAACTACCACTAATTCCCAGGAATAAATAACCCAAAAACTATTATATCATAAGGGTTCCAATGCAACAGATGGCGCATTAATCGGACGCCCAGACTGTAAGTTATAGGCAATTTAGTACCGAGGGCCTCGTTGGATTCGAGTTTGATCCAACCCAATCATACTACAACTTTCTCCCAAACAAAAGTGGAGTGTCTCAAAAGGACCATCTCGTCCCAACGCCACTGACGGAGTGTCAATCGGACACCCGGTTTTTGAGATATGCTTGATTTAGTGTAACGGGACTAGTCGGGTCCGATAGGGGTCCGACCCGGATCGCGGGTCCGGTCCCAGGAAACCTAGCCAACATGCGGGCTGGTTCTCCCAGATGGTAGTTCTAGGGGGCGTCACCCGTTCTTCCAAAACAGCTGGCTGGAGCCAACCATTTTTCTTCAGTCGATCGGCCCGAGTGGGCTGCTCATCCCCCCCCCCTCCCCTGAACAAACTCAATCTATTTTGGTGTACAACCGGTGGAACCAGGATGGCATTGCCCCTCCATCTGACCAGTCCAGTGGACCAGTCTATGGTGGGACTCACGAATGTGGGTCCGCCACCACCGCAGCCGGTGATGGTCGGCCGCCCCCTGTCTTCCGCGGCACCTACGGGCGCTGCCACCCTCTCAGGGTCGGCCGACGCCGCCGGTCATCGGCATTGCTGCGCTGGTGGTGCCGCACTGGGGATGCTTCTGCGGGCCACCATAGATGCTCTGGTGGTCCATTTTCTTTCACGTCTACGCCTATGGGCCTCCCAGGTTGCCGCCTTCGCTGTGAGGCCCTTAGTTTTGTCTTTCCAGCACGTTGTCCAGTCACGCACAAAGAACACACATAAACCAAGAACGGCGGAGGGTCCGAGCCTTGTTCAAATTGGCCCACGCCCTCTGTGTTAGTGGTTAAATATGTGAAAGAATAATAACCATTAAAACCCCGTAATTAAACCCCACATCAACCTCCCATAATAAATAATGAAATGTGGATCAACATGTTGGTTAGTTGATCCATGTTTTTCATATTATTCAAGAATGGGGAAAGATGGATATTAAACATGTAAACCCTTACCAAGAAACGGTGTTGCGGATGAAGGAGAAGATTCATGTTTGTTTTCGTTCGAAATTATTTGACAGTTGTCGATACTTGGTTTGATTCCTCCATCAATCGTCGCACGATCACCGCTTTTCGTTAGAGAGGAAAGTCTTTAGCATTACAATAGAGGCTTCTCCCCCCATTGTCAAAATTCTTTCCAATGGTTTCATTAAATAAAAAGAAACTACACACGTTGCGTTCATTAATGTGGTTCATTAATGAACCGTAATTAGTGATCCATTAATCCCACGAGAATTGCGATAACACAATGAGAGGATAGAGTCATTAAATGGACCTCATTTAATGACCAATGTTACACAACATTTCCAAAAACTGCCTCTCAACGGTGGAAGAAAAAGAATAAAATAACCTTTAGTTATTTTATTATTTTTTCTGAAAGTCCAAAAATTAAATTTTTCATCCGACCCTTTCTAGTCAAAGTTAAGCTTTGCATAAGTGAATCCTGACATAGTGAATTCAATGGTGCTCCTGGATTTTCAATCTGAGCACCAGTTTAAAAGATATAAATCTCTGCTCGCACATTTACTGAACGTACCTTAAAAAAGTTCAAAAATTATTTGCAGTCACCCTCGACCCACACCGGTCGAAGTTAGGCTCTACCTAAGGGGATAATTCCCTCACGAGCTCAATGGTACTCTCGGATTTCAAACCTAAGTTACCATTTAGAAGTTATAAGGATTTGACAATAAAATAATTTTTACTTAATTATTTTATTTATGGCCAAAAACTAACTTTCATTGTTGGTCCGCGCCGGCCAATGTTAGGATCTTCCAAAGGAAAGAATACCCTCATGAGCTCAGCGTTGGACTCAGATTTTTAATCTGAGTCACCGTTCATGAGTTATAAGCCTTTAAAAAATAAAATAATTTTATTTAATAATTTTATTTACGGTTATGCCATTTTTTATGTTTTCTCACAGGAGGCATGCACCAATTAAAATTAAGTCTCACCTAGGGTAAACCTACCATCCTGAATGCAACGGTGCCCTAGAATTTCTGATTCAGGCACCCGTTTAAGAGTTATTTCACTTTTCAAGAAAACTGCTCATGTGTTCTTTTTAATGATTAACATTTTTCAACAAATCATTCCCGGAACTCTAGTCCTCAGAATCACGTGCTGTCAAATTTCGCAGTCTTGAAATAATTCCATATAATTGAAAAACAATATATTGAAATTCTGGGACATTAAGGTCTCTCCACCTTAGGTCTTTATATCCCAAAAAGACAAAAGAAAAGGAAAATCAAACAAGTGGGGGTAATGAGAATGAATTGAGTCTCTCACTCCATTGTGATCTCCCATAGATTCTTGTGATACCACTAAACATGCACCAGAGGAATCGACCATCCTTGAAGGTCCTACTCCTATCGATCCTCTTTCTCTATTGGTAACTCTGCAAACATCACCTCATCGTCAATTTTCAGCTTGCCCCAGTTGATGACGTGCGATGGATCATGCACGTATCTCCTTAGTTACGACACGTGGAAGACATTATGCACTTGATGCATATGTGGGGGAAGAGTTAGGTAGTACTCCACCTCGATAACTCTGTTGAGGATATGAAAAATGTTTGATGAACCTCAGATATAGCTTCCCACCCCGGCCAAATATCTACAATCCTCTTCGGGGTGAGACCCGAAGGAAAACATGGTCTCCCTCCTCAAACTCCAAGGGTCCCCATATCATGTCATCATAATACTTCTTTCTTCTATGTGTAGTCCTCATCCACTCCTGAATGATCTACACCTTCTCAATGGTAGCCCATACCAACTATGGACCCATCAGTGCTGACTCCCCTGGGTCTGTCCAGCATAGAGGTGATCTACATGGCTGCTCGTACAAGGCCTCAAATGGTTCCATGATAATGGTGGAGTGATATCTATTGTTGTACACAAACTCCTCCAGTGGTGGTTGGTCCTACCAACTATGACTAAAATCTAAGACACAAGCACAAATCATGTCCTCCGAGGTCCGTATGGTTTTCTCTATCTAACCATCATTCTGGGGGTAAAATCTTTGCTCAAGCGTGCTAGAACCTGATTCTCACCTTTCACTTGCTGAGAAGTGAGGCATTGTGAAATGAACACTGTCACCACTTTCTTCATCCATGGCCACCAGTACTGACGTCGTGAGTCCTAGTACATCCTTGTCATGCCAGGATATCCACCAGAGGGGAATTATGGAATCCCCTCAACACCTTCTCCTACAACATCACTAGTGCTAAGGTGTGCCCTATAAAAAGGATGACATGCTCCCCACCTATCGAAAATCCATCAGGAGAAATTCCTAAGGATATTTGAGCATATAGAGCATCACAATCAACATCCACAACATATTCCCCCTAACCCAATGAAGGAGTGGGGGAGTGACAGTCATAAAGTAGAGGTAAGTTGATCCATCATCATCCATGAAGGATATCAGTATCACAGCTAGGTGCTCTATCATCTCACTCAGCAGATATAAACCAGACCTCTTGCTTAGCACATCTGCCACCATGTTTCCCCTTCCTAGGAGTATAGAGTATCTCAAAGTCATAGTTTTGGAGGAACTCCAGCCATCACCATTGTCTCGACTGTTGAAAATCCTACATACACCTTTCCATACATGCGAAAGGATACCCCCTTTAACTGATTGATGTGTCCATTGACCCTTTGGTAGTTGGTACTTGCTCTCCGAGGCCACTTGGTTAACGTTTCGGTAGTCCAAACATAACCTTGAACACTGGGTCTTACTAAGCCTATCCTCTGTAAGTCCTCCACCTATGCCCCCTACTTTAGAAGCTTAATGAAAGCCCTCTGATATTCTGAAGCTGACATCGATTCCATTTTGGGGTGTAGAATGTTACAGAAGTCCCTCCCCATGCAGAGAGGTAATCCTGGAAACATCTTTTGAAAGGATATTCCTGCACTCCACCACTACCATTGGGAACTGAAAAATCAATGCACCTGCTTCCATGAAGGTATGGTTGGCCGACTCAAGAGTGATCAGTTGCACCCTCCTATGCATGAGTTTATCCCATTCTTCCTGGGTTTACTTTTTCATCGACCAAGGAAAACCTCATTCCAATGCTATAAATATACCACATAGTTTTTCCTAAAATAAACAATTGGAGCATGAACTGTGGATGACTGGTCTATACCCAAACTAACGTCGTAAATCCTTGAAGCTGCAACCAAGAGGTTACAACTGAAACTCTTACCAAAAGGGTTATATCACACCATCGGTATAATTGTGATTATCGAGTCTCCTCTCATAGGTATCTCCAGACGTAAGGGTCAAGTTAATGGTTTAACCAGAAACTCTAGGTCTTAAAAAAGATTCATGACAAGAAGGAATGATTAGTACTTATTTCTATTAAAATGACAACTAGTATTAGACACAGACCATACCTCGAATCATTCCTTGATCCCTTGGGTCATACTCCTTGAAGGCATGTAGCTACTCCCTTACCTTATCCTTCAGATCCCTAATCCTGGTGGGGACCACATTTGAGTGCTGGTTGTTACATGTCAAAATTATATACCACCTCCTACTGCTCTACTAGCTTCTCTTCTACATCTGCTGCCATACAGATTCATTTGTCCTTATCAATTCCTATTCTTGAAACATTTTAAACATCCAAGTCTCTGAGACTGATATCGGTTTCCTACATTCCCACTACTAACATTCACTAGTTGTATCTACTTAGCCAAATAATTTTTCAACCACAAAGGTTCTCTCTAGAACCCTAACATAAGTAGGAATGCATAGAAGAATAGTTCTAGCTTGGATGTCCCTAAACACATATCGCTCGGAGTTCCGAGACCTGAAGCACTGGTCATGTCATATTTATCTAGTACCTAGAATGGTCGGTATGCCTCGGTGAATACTCAGCTACCAACATGTCATCCTATCGAATCTATATAATCTCTTAGGAATACATACCCTTAGCTTTATATTGAAAGATACCCCTTCTCTAAGAAAGGTTCTCAAGATCTATCCATATAAAATTCACCTCTTCGTAATATATGGGTAATCTAAACCCTGTTATCGCCCTACTGAGCCACATAGAATGATCACTATCAAGACTACCATCTGATCTAGAAGTGTCCTAGGTAGATGGAAACTTAGTCACCACCTCAAGACAGTCCTTAACAGCCTATGAGTTGAGATAGCCTCAGAACATGAGGGGTATTTGTCACTGAAACTCATGTAAGGCACTGAGCCTACATGTGTCATCTACCAGTAGCGCTGGTAGTAACTGCTGACCAACAGGTAGTGGTATCACTGGGACACCACTCGAAGGTATCATCGCAGGAAACAGTCCTTGTATTGAAGCCTCAAAACTCCATGGACCATCCTCAGGGTAACACATTGGAATCCTGGCTGGTTGTCTGCGTTGAGTCATCTTGAAAGATAATCAAGATGAACCATAGTCAATATGTTATACCTGGTGATCTGAATCAAAATTAATCGAGAGAAAAACATTTTCAAAACACAAGAAACTATTGTTTTTGTGTACCAAGTTAGAAAACAGAATTTAGGATCCTGGTGTATAGATAAGTCGGCCGCCACACCAACATTGGACTCCTTAGACTGAAATCCGAACTCAAGACACTTAACACTATTGCCCCCATTGAAAATATAGACCCTTAGTTATTCTAGTAGATCCAATTTCCCTTTGATACCACTTTGTAATGAACTGTCCCCCGAGGCCCATGTCGTGACTACCCCAAGCCTTCTTTCCATAGGCCAGAGGATGGTGAATAGAATCGGATAGGCGAAACCCAAAAATGGAAGGCATTACCTTTAAACCTCTACACACACAAACATGGCACACTGTTCACAATTAAAACACAACAGAAAAGGAAAGGTAAAACCACTACTAAAAACCAACACTAAAAGTAAAAGTAAGTAATAAAAGTAAAAGAGGCTAGTATACAAACCCAACTGAAATGAAAGTACAACAAAAAGAAAAAACAATCTCCAGAGATCGTCCACCAAGGATCCTTTCTGAAGGGTAGGTATAGATCATCGCTGCATCTCACCACGTTAATCAATCACCTTCATGTACCATCTAGCCCTGGCTCTCCAAAGTCTCAGTCAAGCTGCCCGTTGTCTGCACAAGTCACAACAAGGTGCGGGTGAAGCTCGTGCAGGGGTGAGTATAAAAATACTCAGTAGGGACCCCAAGACCCCTAAAGGTCTCTTAGAATTCCACGAAGGAAAAAAAACAAAGCATGATCTCAATCATAAAGCACAAGGTAAAATACATATAACACCAGGTATATAACTTAAAAAACATGAATAATTATGATTATTCGTAAAACTAAATCATCTCATTCCATTGAGATGTTCCATTGTTGAGCCATGAATAAGTTGTTTTATTTCCGATCCACACAGGGCCGTAAGTCACCGATCCACACAGGGTCGTAAGTTGTCGATCCACACAGGGTCATAAGTCATCGATCCACAGAGGGTCATAGGTCACTGATCCACGATGGGCCACTCTAAGGCTGGTCCTTATCGGGTTGCGCTACTGCTGATCCACACAGGGTCGTAAGTCATCGATCCACATAGGGTCGTAAGTCACTGATCCACGACGGGCCGCTCTAAGGATGGTCCCCATCGAGTCGTGCCACACAGGAATGCATATAAACAAAGAACGCACACAAACTAAGAACGATGGAGGGTCTGGGCCTTGTTCGGATTTTCCCGCACCCTCCGCGTTAGCGCTTAAACACGGGAAAAAATAATAACCATTAAAATCCTGTAATGAAACTCCGCATCAACCGCCATTAATAAAGAATGACACGCAGATCAACCCATTGGTTTGTTGATCCGAGTTCTTTATATTATTCAAGAATGGGGATAGAGGGATATTAAACACATAAACCCCCTACTTGGAAATGGTGTTGCGGACGAAGGAGAAGATCCACGTTCCTTGTCGTTTGACGTTCTTTTCCGCTTGTCGATCCCTGGTTCAATTCCTCCATCGATCGTCGCTTGATCACTGCTCTTTGTTGGAGATGAAAGTCGTCAGTGTCATAATAGAGGATTCTCACACTATTGTAAAAATTCTTTCCAACTATTTGATTAAATGAAAAGAAACCACACATGTTGCATTCATTAATGTGGTTCATTAATGAACTGTAATTTGTGTTCCATTAATCCCACGAGCATTGCGGTTACAAAATGAGAGGATCAAGTCATTAAATAAACCTAATTTAATGACCAATGTTACACAACAGTTCCGCCAACTTTTTCTAAATGGTGGAAGAAAAAGAATAAAATAACCATTAGTTGTTTTATTATTATTTTTTCTGAAAGTACAATAGTTAAATTTTTTGTCTGACCCTTGCCGGTTGAAGTTAGTGGTATTGGATTTTCAATCCGAGTACTGATTCAAAAGATAGAAATCCCTGCTCGCACGTTTACTGAACGTACCTTAAAAAAGTTCAAAAATTATTAACATTCCCCCTCAACCCGCACTAGTCGAGGTTAGGCTCTGCCTAAGGAGAACACGCCCTCATGAGCTAAATGGTACTCTCGTATTTTTAATCTGAGTTACCATTTAGGAGTTACAAGGACTTGACAATAAAATAATTGTTACTTTATTATTTTATTTACAATCAAAAACCAACTTCCACTGTTGGTCCGCACCTGCCAATGTTTGGATCTAGATAAGGAAAGCATACCCTCACGAGCTCAGCAGTGGTCTTAGATTTTTAATCTGAGTGACCATTCATGAGTTATAAGCATTTGAAAAATAAAATAATTTTATTTAATTATTTTATTTACGTTTATGCCATTTTTTTGGGTTTTCTCACTGGAGGCATACACCGACTAAACTTAAGTCACGCCTAGGGTAAACCCACCATCCTGAATGCAATGGGCCCTCAGATTTCTGATTCGTTAACCCGTTTAAAATTTATTCCACATTTTTATAAAAACTTCTCATGCATGCTATTTAAAGCTTAACATTTTCAACGGATCATTCTGGGTACTCTGGGTCTCGGAATCATGTGCCATCAAATTTCAAGGTCTGAAAATAATTACATATAATTAAAAAAATATAGAAATTATGGGACATTACAGCCTGTGTCACCATATACCTATTTCATGCTCGTGTCACCATTTCCCTTCATCATGCATGTATCACCGTCTGCTTGTGAGAATTTTCTCCAACCCAGATTTGAACTCGGGTCTGATATAGGATTACGGGTAGACTTTACCACTCGGGCTAGCCCTCAACTACATGAATAAATTAATAAAATTTACCGATTAAAAACATAATATATTAAATATATTCTGTTATGAAATGAAATTCTAAAATGAATATTAAAATTTGAATAAATTACATAAATATTAGGTGCATGTGTTTCTATATAAGATTTCATCAATTACATAAATATTTTTGTGTGTGAAGTTAATGTATATATATACAATTTTGATATATGTTAAATTGAACACGGACATTATATAATATGTAGCATCTATTAATGAAGTAAATAATAATAAGAATGAATAAATTTTGAAAATGAATAGTTTTTATTAATTATATAGATAATTTTAAAAAAAATGAATATTTATATATGTTAATTTCAATAGAGACACCTTAGTTGTAGACCCTTATAAGAGGGTGAAATCTTAATCAAGTGATGAGGGAATGGACTCAGAGAGAACTAACATTGAAGGTATCCTACAACATGTGAAGACTTCAAAGAGAGACCGACATCCCAGAGGTCAAGGTCGTGGGTGCGGTAGAACTAATTGGAATGAAATACGTGATGAGGAGCGAAGGATAAGAGATAAGATCAGAGAAAAGCTTAGTATCTGACTATTTTTTTATTGATGAGGGTAGTATTGCCATGTCTAACCCTATCTTTTACTTTCTCTATTTTCTATCATTTAATAAAGGGGTGTTTTCCCTATATTTTCAAAAAAATTAAATAAATAAATATAATTCTAAAATAAATATTAAAAATTGAATAAATTACAAAAATATTATGTGTGTGTGCATTGTACATAAAAATGAATTAATTATGTATATGTATGTGTGAAATCAATGTTACACACATTTGATATGTGTTAAATTGAAAAATAAAATGACATTCAATTAAATGCCCATTACTTGATACAATTATTCAATATTTTTAATTAATATTAATTTCTACTTATAAATCATCTTTCACTAAATATACAACTTATTTAATGTAAGCATAAATATTTTGTATTACATAAGTCATATTTTAGAAAATATTATTTATACATATAGGGAAATATATATGATTATATTAATATATATATATATATATATAATTTATTCATTTTTTTAATAATTGTTTCATAAATTATTTTAATAAGAATTTTTTAATTTATAGTTTTTTAATTTTTTTTGTTTAATTATTACAATTTTGTCATTTTATATATTTATATTTAATATATAATATTTCTTTATTTTTATAATATATATATATGTATATTAAATTTATTGGTTTTTATTAATACTTATTTAATTAATAAAATTTTTAATATTTTTTTAATTTACTCATTTTTAATTTTTATTTGTTTAATTATTTCAATTTATTCATTTTATATATCTATATTTAGTATATACTATTTATTAATATTTATATATATTTATATATATATATTAAAGTTATTATAATTATTTAATTAATAATTTTTTTAATAATTTTTTGTTTAATTATTTCAATTTTTTAATATTTTTAATATATATATTTTTTATTGATATATACAAAAAACAAATAAAGGATATTTCTTACATGGGAAGGTTGATCGGGCCGTGTATAGGCTCAGACAGTGGGGGAGGTGTACCACGTCATGTAGGACCTGATCGTGTGTATGTGGGTGGGATAAACCCACGAGACGTATAGCATGTGCCAAGGCTAGAGTGGGATCGTGGGATCATATGCACGAGTGGAGAGTGTATGTGAGAGCCCATCCTCAGAACAGACTTCTATGCTTATGTTGTAGTAGAATCTTTTATAAATAAGCGGCTGACAATCTGCTATTTTGATGTGGTACTCGCGAGCATGATTATGGCCATTTTTAGTGCTTGAAAATGCGCTGATAGAGGTTACCGTTTATCAATAATAAAATAAAGCACTGATAAAGGCACCCTTTATCAGTGCTAAAAAAAGCACTGATAAAGGTAACTCTTTATCAACGCTAAAAAACACTAATAAGTGGTACCTTTTATCAATGCATTTTTTAGCACTAATAAAACATACCCTTTATCATCACTTTTTTAGAAGTGATAAAGGAAGCCTTTATCAATGATTTTCTCTAATGATAATAAAGGATGAAATTATATATGACACATTTTTTAGTAGTTTCCCCGCCACTGAGGTGGCACATTTCGGGTGGTGAGGAAATGGCCCGATGAGAATCATCACCCGTATCTTTTCCCAGAGACAGTTTCTTGTCAAGTACACCATTTCTTTTGTTTCAACCTATTATGTATCATTTTATTTTAAAATAAGTTTGGATTAACCCTACAGGGACTGGGTAGCTTATCCTTTCTGTATTGTGAAAGAAATGCCATTGTCAAATGGTCCCAGCAGGCGACTGCATGGGGTTAAGCACTTATGCAATCGATCCTCCTCAGATATAACTTCCTCATATGGTCTCCAACGGGTTTATTTATGGAGCCAGAAACACCCAACGACCCTTGTATTCATGATTCATGGACCTGCTTTCCAAAGGCAGTCACTCGTTGAACAATGGTTTGGCCAACGACACTTAAGGACTCCATTGGTCAAGAGGATGAGAATTCACGCTCACCGCACCCTTTTTGGGGAGGATTACTGCCTATTTTGGGGATCTCTTATAGATTTAATTTGTGTTCATATGTTCTTGAATCCTTGGTTCATTCCCAAAGAGTGTTTCCATAGGCTACCCCTGGTTTGCAAGATAGTCGTAATCATACATATATTTAATGATACGGAGGTGATGTTGACTTGATCCATACAATAAGGAACTCTGGAGTTTATCGTCATCTAGGGGGAAAAAATTTGACTTGATGTTGGGATCGGACCCATAATATGGGTTTCCTACGTATCCTCAGGATAGGAATTAGAACCCATGTAGTTCGGATTTGTGTGGGGCTCACGCGTAGAAGATTCCCATTTGAGAAGACATGATTGGGTGAACCCCTTTTCTAAGGGAACCCTTTTGAGCTCGGGCCTTCGAGTAGGCATCCTACATATCCTACTTTGATTAGGAATCGGAGTTCTTGTAGTTAAGATTGTGTGGATGTTGTAATTTTCACAAACCTCTAAGACCACGTGAGTCATTCTTGGTGTGAGAAACAAGAGTGTGCAAGAGATCCAACCAACCGCATGCTTCCTATATTGTTGGTGGGAGAGGGCGAGCCTACGATGGAAGAGGCTGGGGTGACCATGGATGAAAACATGGAGCAATGAACCTTTTAATGTGAAATGACATTAAAGGTCATACGACTTGACCTTCAGAAGATCGGGGACTTACCTCAATGGGAGTGCCCTGGAAAGCTTTCGTGGAAGGGGAGGGGTTTCAGCCTCATTAAAGGAGAAGAAAACATAACTCCTTTGACTTATCACTATTCCTCATTGAATGAAAAAGAAATTAATCACCCTTAATCCATAGAATGGGGAGGTTCAGATTGTGATCCCAAGGTTAGACTCTGGGTTACCATGGAAATGTAGGCCCACAGACAATCCCAAAGCCCAAACCATTGTGGGGAGAGCCTTCATGACTTCGCTTACCATGGGTATGTAGACTCAAATGGGCGCACTGATGCACCCAATGGTCTGATCATATAGGTCTGGTGGCTTTGTAGGAGGCTTTGGCCTTATGCCGGGGGAATGGTTTGTGGAGGGATTATGGAGGACAGGATGGTAATGGAGGGGCGAGATTGGAATCGAATGAAATAATACCCAAAAGCACCCCATTCCGCATACTGATTTCTTATGCCGGATGGGGGAAGCTCTGCATACCATAGTGGTATGTGGGAAGAGGGTTCTTCTGCATACCAATGTGGTACACGGGCATGGGTATAGACCACCATACACCATAGTGGTATGTGGTCCATCACACCGCTTTGGTTTCCTTCTGCGTACTGATGTATACACGACACCGGGTTAAATCCGCATAGTGATACAGTACACAGAACACCATTTTGAAGGTGGGTCTGAAGGATTATCATTCTTAGAGATTTTATCTGCGATAATTAAGTGGTTCAAGGTTCACCAATTAGGTCTGCGATTCTATTATTATTATTCAGTTCCCCCATTTTGTGGATTGTGGCTGGATGTACCTGCGAAGAGTGTGGTTCGCAATTCGTGCTTCACCGATGATTCAAAACTAAATCCAGAATCTTCCCTGAGTTCTTCCAACTTATGGGTCCCCTTCAATATTTCGTTGTATATCCTTTCTCAATTCCTTCTCTGTTCCTTTTATAGAGCATCATGGAAATTGTATCTATGGGCATGCAGAACCATTTGCGGAGGCCCATGAAGAGATATCCTGACCCATGAAAGACTCGGTCAACTGGGGTTTGCGGAGGCTATGGTTCTCGATCATGGTTTCTAGAACCCTACCGGTGTTCTTTGTTCGTGAACCATTAAGTTCGCGAGACAGTACATGGATGGACTTCATGCATGTGATTCCTTCAGCGACATAGTTTGAGGTTCACCGTGTTCATTGTCCATCGATCTGCAGGCCAGAACCTCACAGATCATTCCTCATACCGGTGGTTCATGAACCAGGTGGTCTACAAACCCTTATAGCTATGGTACACTAGCCACTTGAAATCTTTTCAAAACTTAAATTCCTTCACATTTTTCTGAAATTAGTAACTCAATTTGAGTCTATTCACCTTCTATACTTGTAAGAGTACCTTCTTCCTTCTGCAAAGTGATTGTGGGAGTATTTTCTTCCCTTGGTGGAATTTTCTGGACCCAACAAATTCCCCCCATCGGAATGGGGTCCATTCAGAATGAAAATAGGACTATTCCAATGTATAAGCAGTCCTGGACTTAAATGGTCCGCGATAGAACAGATATGACCAGTAGGAGGGGACCTCAATTATATATAGGGGCCCATTTCATTTGTCTTTTATTGGTTCTCATGGTGAAAAGTGCTCTTGACTCCCCTAGATTCCTCTGCATTTTTATACCGCACCTCTTGCGAAAATCATGTTCGTGAAATACTGTGTAGATGCTGTGAACTGATCTTTTCATCATTTCTCTATCTGCGTACCAAATTTTTGACTTCGCAAACAACATTGTGGAATTTTAAAGTTAAAGTCTAGATTCTGCATAGGAAAACTCTATGCTTCTCATTTTTCCACATACCAAACTTGGTACGGTGAACAAAACTTTAAGAATTAATAACCCGAACATAAACTTTTAATCTGAAACCTTTGAAAATAATCTTGTAGAGTCCTTGATTCAGGGTATCCACATTCCACGAACCCTTATGTTCACCGAAAATTGATCTGTGGTCCAGCACTTGGCGGTTAGTTTTTGTACCATGGCCTTATGCAGTGAAACATTTTCGCGTACCATAGTCGTATGCAGCGGTTGCTTCCGCTCATCATGTAGTATGAAAAATGTGTCTACCACATACCATTTCTGGGAATAGTATGCGTATCCCTATGTGGACATATTTTAAGTCCTTTATCCATTCCTTTGTGTCCTTTCATCCAACAAATTTTATTGGACTGAATTTTTATCGTCTTTTGGATCCTCATGTGCTGGTTATAATGGATGCTTCATAGGCTGTTGTTGAAATTGCTGCTTCTTCTAAGGCTACTATTACTGCCTCTCTTTCTACTATTGATGAAAGATCGAGGAACATGGCATCTTTATTAAACAAAAAAACTCTAGTGATTACATTTCAGAAATCTCTGGAGAATCTTCTTACAGTGAGCCAACAGGAGTACCCGACTTCATACAGGATTCCTTCTTATGGGTTTGGTCTGTTGTCTGACACAGAGATCATGCCGCAAAATCCAACTGATCCGCCTACCGCCTGCATAATTAATATCTCCATTCCCAATTCATTGATTTCTTCTAAGGGTGGTACCTTCAGAGAGATACTACCTCTGGGGCTTTTCTGAACTATGCACCTTGAACTTTAGAGGATGTGTAATGGAAGCCTGACCAGATGACCCATTGTTACCAAAGAATTGCATTGAAAGATACAACAAATGAGCAGCATGGTTGGTCATCCTAGTGGGATCTTCACTTTGGGGGCTCGTTTGTCTTGGACTGGGGATGGCCCTTTTGGGTTCGAGAGAGTTGAGAAGAATTCTTAATCGAGCTATAGACTGTGGGACTATACAAGGTCTCTTGGGTTTCTCAGACATACACCCATCATCCTACTAACCTTATTTCACAGCTCCTAATCAGGTGGATTCTAGGCACCAATACCTTATATTTGACCCATGGGGAGTTTGACATCAGTCTTTGGGACATCCAACTAATTTAGGGAGTCCCTATCATCGGGGACATGTATGATGAATTCCTTCCTCCCCCCTCTGTTTGGGATGATGAGGAAAGACCCCCCCCCTAGTCAGGAAACTCATCGTTAAACTGATGACGCTTTTGAAGGAGATTTATCCCTATCCGAAGTATGAAATTCCTTTTGATGACTGGTTTGGTGCTTTTGTTAAGTATACTGGTCTAGAGCCCGATCTGCGGAGACCCAGGGCATATCCTACCAAAACGACCCGAAGGAGAGCAGGTACTTACTGAACCACATTGGAAGAGGGGAATTTTCAAAATTGGAGATGGGGGGTCATCCCTGGCGTTGATCGATTATTTTGACTAGCGACTTTCTTGGCCATGTTTCTGAGCGGGTGGCTCTTACCAGTGCGAGAATCTAGTGGTGTAAGAGCCTCAACTTTTATCATGGCTGCTCATTTGTCCACTGACAAATGTATTAATTTATTTATCCTAGTGTTGGCTAGGATTTACCACCTACTGGGTCGAATCAGCGAGGGGGGCACCTTATCAGATGACTAGGCCCTTTCAAATTCTTTGGGGATGGATGTGAGCCCACATAGGAGGCTATTCCTTCATCAATTCCTTACCAATTATATAATCCACCCTCTGACCATATCTTCAAATCACCAGTGGGGTCATACTAGTGGCTTGGGCTTCACAGGATAAGTAAGAGGAGAAATCCAAAAAGAACGAGCATGACTTAATGACTTATCTCAATGTCTATGAATGTTTTTCTTATCACCCTTATGATTCCCCTACTGGTATTATTACAAATAGTGCATCAGAAGACTTTGTCAATTGAGGTTACTTATTTTTTTTGAGAAAAGGAATCATGGTCGCTCGTATTAGAGGGGAGCTTATTTGTGAGGGATATGAACCCTACCAATTTATTTTTCAATTCAACTGTGTCCATAAGTTGTGCCCTCATCCTCTCAATAGTGCTATTCAAGAGAATCATCTGATGATATACCATCATCTATGGAAAATTTTTACCTAGGAGGACACCCAGTTCCATGCCAGACTTCCAGATCCTGGGGATTCCATGCCCTTCCTTACCAAAAAGTACACTGAGACCTGGGTTAAATCATACCCCGATGGCCAATTAGCTGACCTGGTTCCTATCATGACAACTTACAAGGAATCCAAGGTGAAGGGAAAGGAGAAAATAATGGAGTTGTTGAACATTCTAGACCGGTAAAAATCCTTTTAATGCATCTTGGCTCTCCCTCGAGGAAAGATGTGAAAGATGGGGTCGTGACCTCATAGGCGGTCGAACAAGATAATGAAGCTGTTGTCCGGAGTTCACCATCCATTCCCCCTGAGGTCAATTTTCTAGTGGCTTGGAGGTAGTGGGACCTTTTTAAAGGTCATCCATCTACCTGTGACAGATCCCCTCATGATTTATGGAAGCTCCTCCAAACTAGGGAAGTTTCTCTTATTGTAATTGGCTATGTGTCAGCACCAGCTATCATTTCTTTTGATGGGGATCTAGATAGGGTGAGTTTCTACCTTAAGGACCTCAAGACCCTCATCCACTCTTGAAGTGGTCACCACAAGTACTTGCATTGGGTACATGCAATATTGCGACCCAAAACCATTGATGAGGATGATGACATCATTGGATCACCTATTACAGCTACCAAACTACTACAAAAATAGGCAAGGGAAGCGCCGCCATTTATTAGCGCTAAAAAAATTGCTGATAAAGGGGGGGCCTTTATCAGCGCTAAAAAAAGTGCTGATAAAGGGGTTCTTTATCAATGCTTTTTCCTAGAACTGATAAAATTTATATTTAAAAAAAATCATGAAAAAAATATATTGTTATATAAGTATATTTATATTGATATAAATATAATATATATTTTTTAAATATGTTTTAGATAAGTATAAATAGACTATTACATTTAATATATAATAAATTTAGTGAAAATGGATTTAAAATATTTTAAAAAATATTATTAATTAAAAATTTCCTATTTATCATCGATTAATAATCATTTAATGACAATATGAAGACACAAAAAATCAAAAAAAATGAATAAAATATCTAAAATAAGTTGAAAATGTAACTCAAATTTCAAACGGACATAACTTTTGATTCGGGTGTCCGTTTGAGCACTACAGCATATCAAATCGAATCTTGCAACAAGATATACACACTAGAGACTAAAGAAAAACATGGGTAATATTCTCCAAGGGCCAAAAATTCCCAGAAGGCCTCCAAAACTGAGTTTTTAATCGGGATACCCAGATTTTTTAACATTCAAACAGGTATAACTTCTGATCCGGATGTCCTCTAGGCCTGTACCACATATCATATCAAATATTGTTTCATTTTATTCAATTTGAATGGTTTTAGAGTTGAAACAAATTTTTGGATTAGAAGTTATGATCATTTTAACATTCTATGGCTTTTCAAATACACATATATATGTATTTATTCATATATATATATATACATATGTGTGTGTGTGTGTGTGTTTGTGTGTGTCTGTGTGTGTCTGTGTGTGTCTGTGTGTGTGTGTGTGTTATATATATGTATGTATGTATGTATGTATGTATTTATTTATTCATTTATTTATAAACAGACATAAAAAAACATATTTTATAAATGTATTTAAAACTAATATTATAAATATATATTAATATAAAAATAAATGTATGGATAAAAATTATAACTAAATATATATATAAATAAATATAAATATAAATTAATAAATGAATAAATATATTTATACTAATATATGAATAAATATTTACATATTAATATAACTAAATTTATTTATATTAATATGAATCTATATTAATATATGAATAAATATAACTATATATATATAGATATATCATTAATATACAAATAAATATATATATATTAATAAATCCATAAATATATATGTATTAATATAACTGAATCTATTTATATTAATACGAATCTATATTAATATAAAAATAAATATAACTATATACATTTAGATATATCATTAAATAGAGAAAAAAACAAAATGGCTTAGTGGTAAAGGTGTAGGCCAGCAAGGGGAGAGATCATGGGTTTGAGTTCAGGTGGAAGCAAGAAGGTGCATGTGGGCATGTTGGGTGATGCGCGGGCAAGGGCAGCATGCAGGAGAGTGGGAGGGGTCTACCTAGCAATGATAAAGGGGGGGTTCAAGTGATGTTAAAATCTCCTCCCCACACATTATATATTCTTTTTTATTTTTATTTTTTTAACTTTTATCAGTTCTTTTCTAAGCACTGATAAAAGGGGGCCCCTTTATCTTCATCTCGATTAACAAGGATTTTTTTAGAACAGTTAATGCACTTTTCTAGCACTGATAAAGGCTATATTTTTAGTAGTCAGAAAAATCTTCTTGCTTTCTCCCATCATCTCATAAACGTTCCTCTTATTTAGGTCTTGAGTTTGCAAGGACACCCATGAAACATTTGTGGTTGTCGAAACCCGTTGTGCTCCCTTGTACCAATCCTCCATTACTAGACATCCCAATTATAGCTGCATTTCTAGATGCCTAGAGAGTTTGGGATGAATTGAGGGAAAATTCTTCAAATGAATACATATGGAGGCTTCTTCATTATGGACACTTCGACCTTCCGGGATTTTGTGGAGCCATTTCTCCTACCGTTATTTCAGCTGAGGAAGATTCTGAGAAGGTGGGTGCTTATTTGAATGAGATGGACAAGTGTCTCCACGCTCTTGCAGACAGGCATTACTGGTCGGACCATGTGGTGTTGATGGAAGTACTCTCGCGACTAATGATAGAGGTCATTTTATTTTCAACCAATTACCTTAATTTCTTTTTATGTGGAGATGATAAACGTTCCCCCCTCCCCTTTTTATTTTGTAAGGGCCTACTAGATCTTGGGAAATGGATTTTCCTTCAATTTATTATTCTGGAGGTACAACGACTGGGGAGTGTTCCCTCTCAATGGTAGGGGGTACTGTGGAAGGATCACTTGATCCCAAGAATATATGGAAGTGGTTATTTCAGAACCATACAGGGATTTTCCCCCTCCAACACCTCTTGGTGATCTTATTCAAGAGCCATCCCCCCAACAATCAAAGAAGCATAAGCAGGCCTCCCAGCTGTCAAAGCATATTCGTAGGGGAATCAAAAATAATTGTCTGTTTACCTGGTGATTGAACCAAGTAACCTTATCTTGTTGACTCACTAGTACATGTATGTACTTTGTTTTAGGGCCTATTGGTGACTAGACAACAACCAATCAGGCATCTATAGCTCCTGTCCCTTTTAGGTTAGAGGAAGGGTCGCCATCTTTTTCAGTTAATCGAAATAGGGAAGCAAGGCCATTTTAAGAGACCGGGGGTACTGTTGACCTTTTATGTGTGCCTTCTCCCACTAAAACAGTCTCTACCCAATAATATAAGAACATCCAAAAGTTGAGGGCTCACTTAACCATGTTGATCTGACTCTCATGGAGAGAGACAAGATGGTCTTTATAGTAGGGGTCGACTCTAGTGGTGAGCCCCCATCCTTGCTGGATATTGGAGGGGATTCAAATATTGGGGAACCAATCAATCTCGATTGAACTGCCTTTTCCCCTATAGAGGGAGTCACTCCAGAGAGTGATAATCCACCTGCTCATGGTGGCTCCAAGGAATCCATAATTGGGGAGGCCGGTGTTCTGACCCCTAAAAATTTGGAGTAGGCTATCGTTCCCTTTTTTTCAGTTTTGAGAGGGGTTATTTTTTCTGACCCCAAGATCCCGAGACTAGTACCTTCATCTGGACTGACTATCCCTATAGGACTTATATTAATTAGAAACCTTCTGAGTTCCTCCTTGAGGGCTACCATTTTGGCCGATCATGGCCATGGGTCTTCAGTATTCCCATGTATCCATGAAGTGAAACTGATTATTGAAGATGTAGATCCACTTGTTTTAGATAGTGGTACTACTATGGGGGAAGGATATACTGAATTCATCTCCTCCCTAACCACATAATCAGAACCACAAGCCTTGGAAATAGTGGCGAACGCTCCCATTTTGTCATCCGTTACAATTAATATTAACAAAACCGTTGCAGGGCCGAGCTGCATTGTAGCCGCTGTATCTAGTCCCTATCTTATGGCATTCATTCCCGACTACATTTCATCATTAGGGAGTGACTCCGAGACCGATCAATAAAGATTGGTCGATCTTCATCCCATTTAGCAAAATGCATGGAGGAATATTTGGAGATTAATTTGTCAGACTCCCTTGGCTGAGATTCCAATGAAATTTACAAAGTTACATCACCAGTTTGTGTTCCTGGGTTTCAGTGGATTTGACTTTCATGGTATTTATGATATATTAAGGTAGGTGGATTCCACTCGAGAAGCGACTGGTATGCTTGAATCTTAACTTTTCATGGCAGATTTGATGACTTATCTGGCTAATACATGGTAAATTCTCATTGAAAAAGCTTCCAATCATGCTGGAATGTTTACAAGTTTGAAAAACAAACTCATGAAGCAAGAGTCTTTTATAGAACAAATCAATGGGGAAGTGGAGAAACAAATCCAGAAACATGATCAGATTAAACATGAGTGGTCCTGGGCCACAGTTTCCCATTGAGGAGGGGCGATGGGAAATTAAAGAAGGAGAAAGGACCAACTTCCAAGCCATGAGGGATGCATAGTAACTTTGAGCGAGTGCGAAGGCTGAGTCTGCAAATTTATTGAAGCTTCACCAAGCCGTTGAGGAGTCATACCAATTTTTGATGTAGCTCTTTGACTCTACTGAACGTCTCCTATAAAGATCATGTCTTTCTTAAAAGGAGAGGCTCCAGGCTATGGATTCCCACCATATATTTTTATGAAATATTATGGAACCGATTTTCCTTTGAATGTTTCTTCTTTACCTTTTCCTATCATGTCAATTTATCACAATTAATCATATAAACATCATTTTGATCAGGTATTAATTTTAAACTATGACTAGTAAACCGAAATAATCGACTCAGGCTCAATTTTTTGCCTGATCCATGGGACTCAATGAGCGTAGTTTGACTATTTCTGAGGTTTTATGGAACACCTCACGAAATTTCATGTCTTTTTTCATTATTACCCTAATTTTTTCCTAAGCCTGCTTGACACGGGCTTAGCAGCAGTAACTTGAATTTTTCTTAGGATTCCCTTTGTGAGTTTTTGACCTAACAAGCTTTACATCTATTTTGATAGCTTAAATTTTTTAATGAACTGATACTTGACATTTACCCAGAGGTGCCTTCTGCGGATTTTCCCTCTAGAAAGCATGGACTCTTTTTCACTGGTAGTTCATAGTCCTACCAATCAAACTCGTTACTGATGTTTTAGGTCGAATAGCTTTGACCAAACTTAATGGGGCAGAGGCCCCAATTCTAGATTGTCCATTGATAATGTTCTAATATCCTTCAAACATGGATTAGATATTTTTCTTGATCCTAAATTTGTGAATTTTGTACATACATGAGGCTCGAGAGCCATTTTTGGCACACAAAGGTAGGAAAGGACTCTCCTAGGGAAAAATTTGAATTTTATTGATGGTTGTTCTATAGGTGACATATGCAGAGCCACCAGGGCATGATGTGCATAGCCAAACAATGGTTTATTCAAGACACTGTCCTTCCATCTATGATGGCCTGGTAGAGTTGTGAAACACTTTGAATTTATTTTGATGTTGGGAGCCATAATGGGTGGATGGCCTGAGCAATGGTGTCTGAAAATATTAGGGATATTCATATCAGATTTGAGTAGGTAAATGTTCTCATATGGTTCTTACTTGCGTAAGGGACAGCTGGTGAATAGTTAGTTTAGTTAGAAATCCCTTTTATGCCAGGGTCATTTGGAAAGAGGAAGGTATGTAATTTTTTATCCCTGGGTTTTCTAAATCTGAGGGTGTGATAGGACATGAATGTAATTTGAGCATACAGAAACCGAAAAGGACTCTCCTAGGAACAAATTTTCCATTGATTGACACTGTTTTGTAGGTGTTATATAGATATCCTTTGGGGCATGATGTGCATAGTCAAAAAAAGGTTTCTATAGGACATTGGCCTTCCATCAATGATGGCTATAAAGGATTATAGAGATTGGGAACTTTCTGAATATAGTATGTGACCATTGGAAAGGGGTGAAACCGAACACAAAAAGAGCCATTTTAGCTGATGTTATCCCAAAAATGAGTGGGGGAACTCTTCTTTTGTATGTAGATCAACTTCACGCATATGGATGAGGTATCTTTAGAAACCTCAAAAGGGACCAGAGATGAATCGGGCTCGTATGTTCTGATATATCTAGGATGTTTGTAGGAAGGAAAATGTAAACCATGACTTTGAGGGCCCTTGAATTAGGAGGGATTGTATGAGGCTTTGAATCTTTTGGGCATACTGATATAGGTGAGGACTCTCCTAGGGATTAATTTTCCTTTGATTTATGACTCTTTTTGTGGGAAACATATGCAGAGCCACAGGGGCATGATGTGCATAGTCAAAAAAAAGGTGTCCATAGGACACTGGCCTTCCATATCATATGGCCATGAATGATTATGGGGATTCAAGATCACTCAAATCATAGAGTTTTAGGTATGGAAGGAGTGTATCTAGGAATATTGGGGACATTTGGGCTTCATTTTACTCATGGAATCAAGTGTTCCTTATGTAGATCTAGCTCACATTCAAGGTGAAGCGTTTGTCCCATGTTTGGGGTGCCTAGTCATTTAACACCACATGGCCAGGATGTGGGGTTCCTCTCAGGGAAGGGAACCGTGGAATTCCTTTTAGGTTCATGATTCTAGTACCAAATTCATGGACTATTTTTTCATAATGTTAAGGTGGATCTCTCGCTAAGATACCTAAGCTCACGTGATCTATGCTCGGTGCAAGAAACAAGGGATTACGAGGATTTCAAGTCACTACCTAAGAATAGAAAAATCCACATTAGAGGGTACTTTTAGGCTAAAGCCAATGCTATGAAATTTAAAGTCACACAACAAAGATGATGTTGACCTTGCAGTTTAATGTCATGCGGTGAGGACATGATGTTGTGAAGTTTAGAGTCATGTAGCAAGGACAATTTTTTCTTTGCAGTTTAATATCATGTAGTGAGGACATGATGTTGTGCAGTTTAGATTCATGCAGCGAGGATGATTTTGGCCTTGTAATTTAATGTTGTGCAATGAGGACATGATGCTATGCAGTTTAGAGTCATCCAGTGAGGAAAATTTTTCTATCATAAATATCTTTAATAGCTTTGAGTTAATCGCAATCAGGATGTTCTATCATTCCTTAGACATGAGTGATGATAGAATGTGTAAACCATAGTCTTGGGGGAAACATGGATCAGGAGGGATGGCACGGGGCTTGGAATCCTTTTGGGCTTACTGAGGTAGGAAAGGACTCTCCTGGGGAAACATTTTCCTTTGATTGATGTCCATTTTTGTGGGAAACATATGTAGAGCCACTAGAGCATGATGTGCATAGTCAAATAAAGGTTTCTGCAGGACACTAGACTTCCATCTCAGATGGCCTTCAAGGATTATGGGGATCCAAGTTTTCCTGGAATATGGAGTTTGACAAACGGGATAGATGTGCCCGAGAATGTAATGAATACTTAGACCGTGATTATTTGTGAACTACAAGAGCTTCCACATAGGTATGACTCATATGTATAGGGGGAAGTTGGATCTTTTGACTTCTTATGAGTGGGGGGCACGTGCAGGATCCCGTAACACTGAGAATCTGGCCACACATAACTCTTGAAGAATTTATTAGTTTATTTTCATGAGGTTAAGACCTTTTATGGACTCCACATACAAGTATGACCTAAGCATGGGGAAAGGGGCATTTTTTGATGGTGGCTGGATCAAGATGCCAAATTCGGGCATCACAATGTATCCTGCAAGAATAGGAATGAAGCCACACGTAGTTTTGAATGTTCCTCATATAGATCTGGCTTGATCCATGTGTAAGAACCTGTAAGGGTATTTTTTTAATGATGGATAGGTTGGGATGCCAAATCCGGGTGTCACTACATATCCTACAAGAGCAGGAATCGAGCCACATGTATTTCTGAATGTTCCCCATACCGATCTGGCTCGGCCTATGTGTAGGAACATTTGAGGGAATTTGTTTTCTGATCTCTGGGCCAGGATTCCAAATCTGGGCGTCACTACGTATCCTGCAAGAGTAGGAATAACGCCACACATAGTTCTGAATATTCCTCATACCGATCTGGATTGATCTATGTATAAGAACATTTTTTTTTATTCGCTATGGGTGTTGGGTCTACCATACTTCTCTATAACTTGTTTGCATAATGAAATCCTTACCACTGATCCTAAGCTCACGTAAGTTATACTCGATGTGAGAAATAAGGAGTGATAAGGGTTTCCTGCACTAGTGTGGGGAAATAGAGGATATGATAGAGGCATTTTTTTGTGGGGGCTGGGCCAAGATCGAGGATCGAGCCATCGCTACATATCCTACGAGGGCAGGAATAAAGATGTACGTAATTCTGAAAGAGATTATGCAGTTCATCATCATGTGATTAAGACTCTTTGTGTGCTATACAGTTTAACATCTTGTAGTGAGGACCTGAGGCTGTGTAGTTTAGAGTCATGTAGTGAGGATGGTTTCCTTATAGTTTAACATCATGTGGAAAGGACTATGACACATAGTTCAGGGTTATATAGTTTTTACCATGGTTTTGAGGTATTACTACTCGTATTTTAAGGTCTTAGAGTTTGTACCATGGGTTTATGGTATTACTACTCATAGTTTAAGGTCTTAGAGTTTGGACCATGGGAGCATTTCTATTACGTGAAATACTTCTTTAGAAACTTTGCATCTATGGGAGTTGTGATGAGCGATATGTCTATCAGTATCAGGGTGTATGCTCCATTGGAATAGACCCTATGTATGACATATAGTCCTTATCACTTTGGTTCAATATTTGGAGGCTTCTTCCCAAGTAACATCGGGGTTTTAAGAACTAACACCATTTCTCCTTTGACGAAAGATCAAAGACAAACCTTTTTGTTAAAGGCTCATGCGATCCTATTTTGATATATTTCCAAATGGTGTGAAGTGTGCAACCTTTTTGAATCTAGCTGCTCCAACTCATCAAACCATCTCTGGGATTTCTCGTCCATGGACAGTTGATCTCAAATGACAACACGAAGTGACGACACTTGGATTTCGACAGGTAAAACCGCCTCTGCCATGTATACTAGTGAGTATTGGGTCGCCTGGGTGGTGATATAGGTCGTGGTACGGTAAGCCCAAAAAGCATGAAGGGGATTTTCTAGCCATGATTTCTTATCCTTGTCAACCATATTCTGGATTATGTTGGATAGAGTCTTGTTGAAAGCCTCTATCATCTTGTTGGCCACCGCATGGTAGTGGGATGAATGGTTGAATTTCATTCCATACTCCTGGTACAACTTGTCCAACTCATCATAGATGAAGTTGGTGTCATTTTCCATCATTATTGAATGAGGGACATTAAATATGGTGATGATGTTGGCCTTCACAAAGATACAAAAAAATTTCCCTAACTTCTTTAAGGGGTATGGCTTCGTCCCATTTGGAAAAGAAGTCATTCACTGTGAGTATGAACTTGAATTTTCTGGTTGTGGCTGGAGGATATGGTCCCACAACATCCATCCCTCAGGAAGTGAATGGATGGGAGTGATTAGCTATATGAAGTAACTTCTGGGGTCGGTGTATGAAATTGGCATAAACTTGGCAGGAATGGCACTTGTTGGTGAATTGGCACAATCCTAGATCATAGTGTGCTAGTAATACCCAAGCCTTTAGATTTGGTGAGAGATCCTGGTTTCTAATTAGTGCGCTCCACAAGCTCTGACATGAACTTTCTTAATGATGGAAATATTCTATTCTCTATCAATGCACCTGAGAAGGACTCTGTCAAGGCCTCGTTTGAAGAGAACCTGTTCTCAGGTTTTCCTATTATACAAGTCAAAATTGACTACCTGTATTCAGACCCGTTCCCTTCCAGCCCGTTATGTTGAGAGTTCCCCCTTCTGAATGTAATTTTCAAATGGAGTCATCCATTCGGTGGTGTGACCATAAGGCTCAGAAATGAGGCTAATTTCATCAATTTCCTATGTACTATTCTGGATGAATGGAAATACCATCCGATGGTGGGAAATGCTAATGACCATTCCATCCTAGTCTTGATTATCCAAGGTCATGGATGCATTTTCCAAAGCATCGGATTGATCATTTTGAGATTGGGGGACATAAGTCAACATTTGTTCTGAAGGGAATTCTTCCATCAATTATTGAACATGGTTCACTAAGGGGCTAATTATTCTTTCTTAATGGCATAGTCACCATTGACTAGTTTGATGACTAGCTCTGAATCACCCTTTATTTTTAGGTGTTTGGATTGCACATGAAGTTCCAGTTCTAGGCCTACAATGAGGGCCTAATATTCCGCTTCATTGTTTGTACACCCCTTAGAAAGCAGGAAAGAGTAAGACAGGACATCATTTTCGTAGGATATGAGTATAATTCCCATCCCCACTTTTTTGATCTTGGGATTCTCCATCCTTCTCCCTGTTGGGCTTCTAAAAGCACCATCAAAGTACAATTCCCATGTATGGGGGTCCTCTAGGATGGAAAACACTTTTTGATCCAAAAATTTGGCCTCCAATGGTGTTTTGTATTCTGAGGGGTTCTCTGTCAGGAAGTTAACTAATGTCTGGCCTTTTATGGCCTTCTAGGGAACATATCATATGTCAAACTGTTGTAGGATGACCGCCATTGTGATAGGTTTCTATTCAGCATGGGACGATTTAGGATATATTTGAGTGGGTTATAGTGGGAGACTATGTGGATCTCATGGTGCTGCAAGTAATGCCTGATTTTCTAAACTATAAAGATTAGGTCTAGGTAGTTCTTTTCAATTTTTGAATACAAAATTTCAACATCAATCATTGTTTGGATGAAGTTATAGAAGTTGTTCTCAGTGCCGACATCATTCTTCTTCATGAGGAAAGCACCTAATGACCATTCCAGGTTAGTTATATACAAAATGAGTGGTCTCCCCTCAACTAGAGGCATCACCATCATTGGGCTTAGGAGATATATTTTTATATTGTCGAATAATTCTTGGAAATAATTACCCTACTCATATGTAACTCTTTTCTTCATCAGCCTCGTGAAAGGTAAACATTTACCTGCCAAGTTGTCTATGAAGTAATGAATGTAGGAAATGTGTCCCTGGAGACCTCTCAACTCAGTGAGGTTGCAAGGTAGGGAAATTCCAAGGATGGATTATGTCTTCTCAGGGTCTACTTTGATGCCACGATGGCGTACGGTGAAGCCAATGAATTTTCCAAAGGTAACGCCAAAGGCGCACTTTAGGGGATTCATATTTAAATTTTTCTTTAATCGTTTGTTGAAGAAAGTTTCGAGATTCTCCATGTGGATTGAGCACTGTCATGATTTAACCACCAGATCACTGACATAACACTCGACAAACTTTCCCAAGAAGGGATTGAAGATGCGGTGCATGGCGTGCTGATATGTGGAACCAACATTTTTTAGTCCAAAGGGCATCACCTTATAATAGAAAACTCCCTGAGGATCCCTAAAAGAAGTGGATTCTTCATCCTCCTATGCCATTTGGATTTGATTGTATCCATAATATCCATCCATGAAAGATAGGGCTTCGTATATGGTGGTTTCATAGATCAATAATTCTGTGATTGGGACTGAGAAATCGTATTTTGGGTAATATTGATTAAGGTCCCTAAAGTCTATGTAGATTCTAATTTGTCCATTCTTATTTTTGATAGGGACTATGTTCACCAGTTAGATCGGATATTGGACTTCCTGTATGAAGTTGAATCCAATCATCTTTTCAACTTCAGCCTCAATTTTGGAAGCATGTGTCGGGTGGGTCTTTTTGGCTGCCTGCTTATAGCCCCAGTGATTTTCTGGTAAGCCCAAATGATGAGTGGAAACCTCAAGATCAAGGCTTATAATTTCTATGTAATTCTAGGAAAACACATCTCAATTTTTCTTTAATAAGGAGGTAATATCCCCCTTCTCCTCGATGGGCATTTCCACACTAATCATAGTGGGCCGAGAGTCATTTTCAGTGCCCAGATTTATCTCCTTAAGTTCATCGATTATATTGGAGACACCTTCTTAGAAAATAAGATGGGAATCTTTGAGGTCTTCTTTTTTCTTCTTCTTATTTTTTATCATCTTCACTATCTTCATCTTCTTTCTCTTCTTATGGAGAGAGTATTCTTGTTAAAAACTCTCCGTTATTGGGAGAGAAATCGTCTCTTTCCTTAGTGAGTAAGGCGAGGGTAGTTTGGGGTCCTATGGATGGGTCAGGAGTATCTTTGTTAGGTATTTTCCAATCATCACAAAATCCAGACCATTCTCCCATATATATGGACTTGGTGGCCGTAACGGATTTCATGCAGACAATTGAGTCTGCATCTAGACATTCACTTATGCATTCAACTTGGTTATTGGGTAATACATACTCTTCACCAAGTTGCTGGTGGGGATCGGCAGGAGCTATTTCCAATCCGTTTGGGGCAGTAACCCAATCAACGTCGTCAGTTGATGGATGTTTTCCTTTCAACTAATAGAACCCTGTGTCGATATAATGTGACTCAGAGGACTCAAACGAGGATTTATCAGCATGTAATGTCCCGTTTTCCCATTAGTGCTATATTTGATGCACTGATGGTATGATGACGGAATTGTAGTGTGTTGATGCAGCCAAGTCCTCCCTAACAAGACGTTGAAGGCCGTACTTTTCCGTACTACTAGGAACTTTGAATCTAACATGAGGTATCCAAGCTTAGTTTTAAGCTTGATTCATCCCAGTGGTTTCTGCTCACTTTTTTCATATCCCAGTAGAGTTTTGGTGTAGGATGCCAAACTATCATCATAATAGCTCAGTCAACAAAGTGTTCACAGTATGAGGAGGTTGACTTCAGAGCCATTGTCGGTGAAGATACTTCAGACATCAATTCCATTTATCTTGATAGACACATATAAGGGTTTTATGTTCCTTTTCATGGTGGCATCTTTATCCATGTCTATGAAGGAGACGAAATCATGAAATTCTTTGGTAATGGTCTCCATTCGATAGACTTCGGTTGTTGCTTATTCGGCCTCGAACTCCTGGGGACTTAGTAAGGCTTTGATGAGTGCCTCCCTAAGATCTTCAGATATGCATAATGCATCCAAGATTGATATTTTTGCTGGTACTGAAGCCATATGCTTTAGAATATAATATTTCTTCTCTAAAGTTCGATGCTTTCTGGCTCGGGGTTTCTCTTTCACAGACACTTTAGGAGTTTTTTATTTTGACTTAGACGGTTTGGCCTCTGTGATAGGATCTGGTGGTGTTGTGGTCCTCTGCAGGTTTAGCTAAACTGGTCCACTAATATGGCTTGGGCGATTTGATATTTTTTCTTCTTTTGATGGGTATTCCAAGATAATTGGGCTTGTATTTCTTCCGATGGGGGAGAAAGAGAATTATGGTTATTTTTGTGTCTACCAAAGGGTCCCTCCATGAGTTTCTGAAATTTTAACAGTTTGACATATGGTGTGGCCAAGAATTTGACTCCTTCGATGATCATTCCTTCCAAGAAACCTCTGGCCTCTATTCCCTCTTCTTCTAGCTCTCCGGTTAGGCATGAGGAATGCAAGTTTGAGGTCATAGTCTTTTTCTGAGAAGGGGTCCATCAAGTGAATGACATTAACGAAGATAGAGATTATTTCTTGATCTGACACTATTTATGTATGACTTTATCCTTCTGATGGTGCCATTTGGCGGGGCGGTTCCCAATGTACCATTTGGTGGGGTGGTTCCCATTGTACCAAGTCTATTGGTATGAAGTCTAAAAGTGTCAACATTGGCTTTGTCTTTGGTGTCAGTCCATCTTCTTGCTTCTTCTTTCTGCCCTTCTGGCCTTTATAGGGATGCGGGGCTGAGGAGGATGGTTGTGTTATATTGGGAGCTTTGGGGGCATAGTTGGTTGTTTCAACTATACCTAGAGGATACCATGGACTCAATTGACAGTCTTCTGGTTCATACAATTGTCAAAAAAATTCTCCATCTTACTGGTTACTTTTTTCCATTCTTCTTCCTCTTTTGAGTTTGAGGTGGAGACATACGCCACTAATGCTAGCGGTGGACCCAACTTGACTTGCCCAGAATCCACCATATTTTGTAGGAGATCCTTAAAATCAATCATTTCTAGATGGTGTTTCCCAGTATCTGGTGATAGGGACAGTAATTTGGATGGTCTTTGAGACCCACTTCATCAGCTCGCTTTGGCCCTAGTAGCCGGATCAAATTACAATTCATAGCGGATATGAAATAGCCACAGACCTAGTCATCTCAGAACAAGTAAACTTTATTCATTAGTTCTTCGAACTGGTTTCTTTTATCACCCCTTCACTCATCTTTTCTAGTCGGGGTGTATGTTGGCGTCCAGGGGGTCCTACACGGTTCGGTGGGGGCCTCGCACTGGAGATGTTGTCGGGGTGGCTTCAGCATGACAGAAGTTGCTTCAGCCTTTCCCACTCGTTTTCTTGGGGCTGATGGGCCACTTGGGACATGAGATTAGTCCATTTCAAGGAATATTCTATCCTTTGGGAAATGGTAGAGAAATATCTAAACCCACTTGTGTACTTCACTGGGATAAGAGGTGTTCGCAATTCATCCTTGAGGTTATCAATGCACATAGTGAGCATTTCATCCTAGGGGATCGACTGGTTCATGGAATAATTCAGGACTTTCCATCTAGAAATGAAGTCTGAGACTCTTTTTTTCTCTCGCTACTTGTAGTTCATGAGATCACTGACTGTCATCTTAGCCAGCGTTGAACTGAACTGGAAGAAAAACTATTGCCAGAGGTCCTCCCAACCTATGATTGAGTTAGCTAGTAGGCTAGTATATCATATGAAGGACACTCCCTATAGGGTTCATACAAAGCACCTAAGTTTTAATACTTCTTTCTACTCTAGTGTTCCCATCATGGGGTTGTAGTAAGAAGTGTAGTGCATTAAATGTTGTTCTGAATCCCTTGAGCCATTGAATACTAGGAAAACGAGGTTTCCAAAATTTGGCAGTGGAAGAACATTGCTCACCCACTCAGGGTAGGGTTTGTGCTTTGGCTGTATCGGAGTGTGCCACCCCTCCATGGCTTTTAGTTGAGTAGTTAATTTCTCGATAGTGTTCAATATTCCTTGATACATATCCTTCCGGGCTTGAGCATGGGTTGGTGTGGGGGTGGCCAAAACTAGGTGTGCTAGTGCTATTAGAATTTGGGGTTGATACGCAGCTGGAGGTTTCATTTGTGGGTTAACCTGAATATATTATTGTTTCCTTCCTAGCAGGGTGAAGTCTTGATGTCCTTTCAGGTCTGGGTTTACGTAATTTGACGGTCCCGATGCTGGATTGAACAAGACTCCATGATTGGATTCATTCATCGAGATGAGTGTCTATGGCAAGGGAACCTCTTGTGAGAGCACCTACTAACATTCCACGAGGGAAACACATCCGGCTAGGTAGCTCCCTCAGTTTATCTCAACATTAATTTTCCTGAGCTATTTCATTTCTTACTTCTACTTGGTGAACCTTTCCTCAATAGTGAGGGAGACATTTCTTGGGGGAGAAGAAGGTGGTTCATAGAAAACCTTTTATTTATTCTTATCCTTATTGGGGTTTTTCATGAGAGGTATTATCGGATTAACTGAGGGAGCACCCAAATTTAGGACCGCTCTCTGGTTCCGGGTATGCACACCATCAGGATCGGTGTTGGATTATTTTGGTAGGGAACTATCTTCCCTTTCTTCCTCTCCCTCTATTCCATTTCCTATGATATACATGGGGTTTACATTTACCACATTCACTGATACATACCGCATTGGGGGTAGTGTACCCAGTGTCGAATAGTAGAAAGGCTTTATGTATCCTTTGTTGGATTTTCTCCTTCCATTATGCAATATTCTTCAGGTTTCTTGGTGATGATTAAACCGAAGGGAGCCCTGGTCGGACCTCGTAACACACCTTTTTCTAGGAGGGTGCGATCTACGAGAATGGGTGGAATAGGTGACTCCTTTGTCCATCGTTATTCATAGATGGGAGAAGATAGACATCTATTGTGCGGGGACTTGAGGTAAAAATTCCCCCAGTCTTGCAGGCTGGAGTTGTTCCCATTCTTCCGTTGATGTGCTATGACCCAGATTTTTTTTCTTACAGTGGTATTTTGATTTAAAAATTCCCCCAGCCCTGTGGGCTGGGGTTATTCCCACATCACGGCGGTAACCACCACTATTTTCACCTTTTCAATTTCTTATACTCTCGTGTGGGTATGAGATGAGTATGGAATTGGGCATGCACAAAGTCTATGGTCTTTTGAAGACATGATCACTACTTTTTGGTTGGATTTCCTTAGGCAGGAAGCCTACTGGATGTTCTTAGTTGCCTGACTCATAATATTTCCAATGGATTGATCTCTTCGGTCCTAAATCTTTTGAGACTTATTATGGACCGGTTTTTGTTGAGTATCCCATCTTTCCTGAGTAGGGGTTTCACTTGATTGCTACCTTTGGGTGATAACATTACAATATGCCATTTCCAATGAGGTTTGCTGGACAGGATGGGGGTGAAGTGTAAAAATCCATGTTATCCCCATCCAAAAATGTGAACTCTAGCCAGGGTGTCACCAATGAGGCGACACAACTTATGAAATGCATAAAAGCAAGCCTATTCAAGGTTTTTCTTTCACCTTTCTGATTGTGGTTGCTGTGTGGATGGGAGATATTCCAGGTCAATTAGATGTAAAATCTCCCATAACGTGTTGACATGATCTGTTTACCCTACTTAGGGTAGGAATTTTTCTTTTAGCTAATGAAGAGTCATCCATATATTAAGGTGAATGTCATGTGTACATTATGTAGACAACTCTCCTGGTATGTCGAAGTGAGAAGTGTTTGTAAGAGAATACATCACTGGTATATTATCCTTAGCCATTTGTCTTCTCACAAGAAACATATCCTACTTTTGTTCTTTCGGAGGCTCCTCTACTTGATATACCCAGCTTAACTACTTCTTAATAATTTTTTTCCAGGAAACCAGGCTGGTGGGAGACATATTGATTTGTGGATGGTGAAGGGGTGGCTCAGAAGATGAGCGTGGCCCCGGTCCATCCTAAGGTTGAGAAATAATATCACTTGTTATAGACAGAGTGCTCGATGTGTCTGACTCTATCTATCTGATTGCCTCATCATAGGAGGGATTTCTCATATTTTTTCGGCAAGGGGAGTACCTTCTTTCAATTATGAATTCTAATTATGGGGAGGACCTTCGCAATTGGTGTTGCAATAGAGAGGGATACTATTTCAACTTGATTCCCAACCACGGAAAATGTCTTTACGGCATATACCCTAGGGTAGACCTTTAGGGTGGGATATATTGATGGGAGGACCTTCTCGTTTCTTGATGCCATAGTGGGGAGGACCTTCACTTCAACTGCCATTGCGGGGAGAGACTTCGCAACGACTGTCATCATGGTGAGGACTACCATCATGACTTGATACATGGCTGTAGGGAGAATTTATGCAGTGCACATCTTGGGGATGGAATTCAGGATATACTATAATGAGGGAAGGACCTTCTCATTTCTTGATGTCACTGTAGGGAGGGCCTTCATAGAAACTACCATTACAGGGAGGGCCTTCCCAATTATTGTCATCATGGCGAGGAATACCATCATGACTCAATATCTGACTGCAGGGAGAAACATATATTTAGCATAAACCCTGAAGAGGACCATCAAGGTGGATGATGGAATGAAGAGGACCTTCTTGCTGTCTGATCTCCAGGTTGAGGGGAGGGCTACCTCGACATGCATCATGAGATAGGCCCTCATGATTGATCATTCATGACCCATGGAGTAAGCCCCCATGGGTGCTCTAGGGAGAACCTTCAGAGCTGTTGGTAGTGACATTGCGGGGAGGGACTTCGCAACTGCTACTGCCACATTCATAATTTGGTAATGGACTGACAGGGTCTTGAGACTTTATTGATATATGTTTGAGGGAATCAATAACCCCAGCTTCCAACAAATAAATATCATGTATTTTATCTTAATTTTCTGGTTGCCTTTGGCGTGTTTCATTTTTTAGCACTCTCTTACGGGTAATTGGGTTCATCTACTGTTGGTAACGACCTTCATATACGGGTCCCTGTCTTGTTGGGTCCCGAGATGCTACCAGGATACACTAACGGAAATCTTGAGTTTTGGCAGGGATATATTCCTTCCCTGGAATAACCACCACATTGAACTAGAATCCCCTAGTTGGAATGAGTATTTGTTCCTAATCTGGTTATCCATGTATCACGGGATATTTCCGTCGACCCTCTTGGACTAGATCAGGAATGCATGACTACTCTGGAGTGACTAAATCATTTTTTTATTGAGTCTTTCTGTTCAAGGAAACTGGGTTGTGGCCCTGATTTCTTGCATTTACTGTCGATGCAATAATGTCTTGGCATGTTCGGTTGATATTGTCTGGGATCAATGTCTGATCTTCCATCATTTCCAAGATGTTTTAGGATACATATTTGGATAGAATGAGTATGAAGGACCATTCTAATATCGGAGTAGGGGTTTGTGTCTGCTTTGGTCCTCCATGAGTTTCCAATAGATACTGACAGTTCTCCTATGTCGATATAGAGAAATGAGTCTACCACCAGTTGTCTTCTTCAGTTGCCACCGTATTTGACCGATGGTCTTTATATTCACAAGTGGGGATTTTTATCTCCTCACATGCCACTGTATTTTTCTCATGGGATTTGTATTCATCTATAAGAATTTGACTATACTCATATTTTCTTGCCACCCTACTTGGATAGCGGTCTTGAAATGCATCATCAGGTATTTTTTCCTACGTATAGCTGGTTGTTTCCCTATTTGGTTGACGGGCATGATATGCATCGACAAATATCTGCATCTGTCTATAGTTTTCCACTCTTTCTGCACTGCGAGACCGACGAGCACTATAGGGAATGTGCATGTGCTCGTATTGTACCACCCTATTTTTGTGGTGGTCTTGAATGGAGGGGGCAGAATCGTTTGTCTTCTAGTTTAATGCCACCGCATTAGTACGACAAAGTTTCTCCTTAGGAATTAGGGTGATAGCATATTCTTAATTATATATTTTCCACACTTGGTGGGAATCCCAACGGGCCTAGGTCTCTTGTACTTTAGAAGGTGACCTCGGCATAAGGTCCTCTTCAACATAAGGAGTCTTGGTCATCAAATGTTGGCGAAGACGTTCTCTGGAGGGGGCCCGTGCGTAGCACCCCTATGCAGTTGATATGAAATTTTAAACATATACTTCATCTGCCTCTTTAAGATAAGGGAGTTACTCATTGTCACGTTCTGAGGACAGACTCCTAAAATATTTTAAGATGACCATCAGGGCCGCCTTGTGCGGAAGTGCCGATCACGACTGAGGAGGTGGCTGGAAAGTCTTCATAGACTGGAGGGCCTGTCTCATGGACTCCACCATGGGAAGAGTACCATTTAAGTGGTACTGTTTGATTATCATGTTTGATATCCAGTGTTGAAGATGTTGGGTAGGTGAGGGGGTCTTTATCTTCATTGGGGTCCTGACCACCTCTGGGATCGTTGATATCTGTGTCTGCATCAGTCGTTGGGATGTCATTTGGATCAAAGGTTGCTCTGCAGAAACCTGTGATATACATATATGACATACATACCAAAAATCTTATTCAAAGTAACATTCTTTTAAACATATGCATATATGATGATTCAGCTTGACCCTCTTTCCCTTTATTCTTTTGTTTTTGTGGGGTGAAAGGGCTTGAGTGGGGTAAGACCACCACCTTGGTTAAGGATTTACATCGGGTTCACCATTTTTTGTTCCGCCTCCAAAGTGTTGCGTTTCGCGTGTACAGGGGTGAAAAAATGGTCCTACATGAAATATCCTTTTGTGTTTGTTATCATTGGGGTAGAACTTCCACCTTAGTTAAGGATTCACGTTGGGTTCACTATTTTTGTTCCAGCTCCGAGGTGGTGTGTTTTGGGTGGTGAGGAAATGGACCGATGAGAATCATCACCCATCAGTTTTCCCAAAGACGATTTCTTGTCAAGTTCACCATTTATTTTGTTTCAACCTTTTCTAAGTCATTATCCTTTAAAGGAAGGTTGTATTAACCCCGCAGGGACTGGGTAGATTATCATTTCTCTATTGTGAAAGAAATTCCACTGTTAGATGGTCCTAGTGAGCGATTTCATGGAGTTAAGAACTTGTGCAACTGATCCTGCTCAGATGGTCTCCAACAGGTTTATTCATGGAGACAAAAACACCCAATGGCCCTAGTATCCATTATTCATGGACCTGATTTTTAAAGGCAGGTGCTCTTTGAACAATGGTTCGGACAACAACACTTAAGGACTCCATTGGTCGAGATGATGGGAAGTCAGGCTCACTGAACCCTTTTAGGGGAGGATTATTTCTTATTTCGAGACTCGCTTATAGATTTAAGTCATTTTCATATGTTCATGAATCCTTGGATCATTCCTAAAGAGTGTTACATGGTCTAGCCCTAGTTTTTAGGATCGTCGTAAGCATACATATCTTTAATGCTACGGAGGTGATACTGACTTCAGCCATACAATAAGGTGCTCTGGAGTTTATCATCATTCAGGGGGGATAGAAGGTGACTTGATGTTGGGAATATACCCATAAGATCGGTTTCCAATGTATTGTTGGGGGAGGAATCAGAATCCATGTAGTTTGGATTTGTGTGGGGCTCACACGTAGAAGCTACCCATTTAAGAATACATGATTGGACTAACCCATTTTGGAAGGGCACCCTTTTGAGATCGGGCCTTCGAGTAGACGTCCTACGTATCCTGGTTTAATCAGGAATCAGATTTCTTGTAGTTCATATTGGTTCGAGGTTATAATCATCACAAACCTCTAAGCCCACGTGAGTCATGCACAGTGTGAGAAACAAGAGGTTGTGAGAGATACAACCAACTATATGCTTCCTATCATGTTGATGGGAGAGGGTGAGCCTATGATGGAAGAGGATGGGGTGACTGGGGGTGAAGGCACATAGAGATGAACCTTTTAATTTGAAATGACATTAAAGGTTATACTGCTTGGTCTTCAGAAGATTGGGGACTTACCTTAGTGGTTGTGCCCCAGAATGCGTTCTAGGAAGGGGAGGGGTTTCTTCCTCGTCGAAGGAGAAGTGAACATAACTCCTTCGAATAATCACTATTCCTCATTGAATGGAAAAGTAAGTGATCACCCTTAATCACTAGAGTGGGGAGGTTCATGTTGGCATCCCATGGTTGGAATCTGGGTTACCATGGGAATGTATACCAACAGACATTCCCGAATCCTGAACCATTATGGGGAGATCCTTCAGGACTCTGCTTACCATGGGTATGTCGACTCAAAGGGGCGCACTGATGCACCCAATGGTCTAATCATAGAGGTATGGTGGCTTTGGAGGAGGCTTTGTCCTGATTTTGGGGGACTGGTTTGTGGAGGGATTATGGAGGACTGGACGGTAATGGAGGGGTGATATTGGAACTGAAAAAAATAATACCCGAAAACACCCCATTCTGCGTACTGATTTATTATGCGAGATGGGGGAAGCTCTGCATACCGTAGTTGTATGTGGGAAGAGGGGTCATTTGCATAATGATGTGGTATACATGCATGGGTATAGACCACCATGCAACACATTGGTATGTGGTCAATCATGACACTTTGGGTTTCATCCACATACTGATGTAGTACGCTGTGCCGGGTTAAATCCACATAGCGATACACTACCCGGAACACCATTTTGAAGGAGAGTCTGGAGGATTATCGTTCGCAAGGAGTTTTTGCGCAATAATTAAGTGGTTCATGGTTCACCAATTAGGTCTGTTGTTCTATTATTATTATTCAATTCCCCAGTTTCATGGTTCATGGCTGTCTATACCTATGGAGAGTTTGGTTTGCAATTTGGGCTTCACCGATGATTCAAGACTGAAGCTGGAATCTTCCCTGAGTTCTTCCAACCTCTGGGTCCCCTTCAAGTTTTCTTCATCCATTTTTTTCCTCAATTCCTTCTATGTTCCTTTTATAGTGCATCAGGGAAATAGTATCTATGGGAATGTGGCACCATTTGCAGAGGCCCATGAAGAGATATCCTGACTCGCGGAAGACTCAGTCAACTGGGGTTTGCAGAGGCTATGGTTCGCGATCATGGTTTGTGGAACCCTAACAGTGTGATTTGTTCGTGAACCATTAATTTCTCAAGATAGTACACGGATGGAATTCACATTCACGATTCCTTCAGCGACGTGGTTTGTGGTCTACTGTGTTCATTGACCATCGCTCTATGGGCTAGTGCCTCGCGGATCGTTCTGCGTACCAGTGGTTCGTGATCTAGGTGGTCCGTGAACCCTTCCCAGTGATGGTACAAGATCCACTTGAAATATTTTGAAAACGTGAATTCCTTCATGTTTCTTATGAAATTGGTAAGTCAATTTTAGTCTATTCAACTTTCTAGACTGGTAGGAGTACATACTTCCTTTTACAAAGTGATTGTTAGAGTATTTTCTTCCCTTGGAGGTATTTTCAAGACTCTAAAGTAGTGTAGTGTTCAGGTGTTCATTATGGACCTTGACACATCCATTTTATGCATAGGTGGTTTTCGATAAAATTCATTTTTAATTTGGGGTTGATCACACACAGGTGGTGAGGCCACATATCACATACCACATAAGATAAGGAATAAACATTAGGTAGTTGTTTAGGGACCACCTACCTCATTCAATGTTATTACCTTTAAGAAATCTTAGCCACCCTCATGTAAGCTCATCTAAACTCATATCAACATTAACCCATATATCAAGCCATGACATCTAAAATAATTACCAATTTATAATTAATTATTAAATTCAATTAAATGAGGCATAATAATTGTGAAACTCACTGGGTATCTTAATGGTGTTGAAACCACAAGCAATGTGGTGAAATCCAATCTCAACTCCCACTTATACCTAAGCCATGAAAAATCCTCAATTTACTCACCTGAATTGATGGCCAATAAAATACAAATTCACTAAAACCCTAAATAAATTATATTAATGACATACCTTTATCAAATTGGTGAAAGATTAAATATTTTTATCCTCTTGGGAAGTCCTTTATCCATCACACATAAAAGCTCCATCTTTGTCGGACAATTTCCACCATTCATTAGTAAAATTTTCAACGAAACCCTAACCAAGGACACTAAAATAAATGGCTAACAAATGAGAGGAAGAATGGTGAAAAGGAGATGAATAACATACCTTGAATATAATGCAGAATCGGCCAAAAAACATATCTCGCAGAAGGGGTCAAGGAGATGAAGATAGGGGGGATCAAGCTGATAATCAGGCTCCACATGCAGACACTTGACCTAAAATTGAAGGAGTTTGAACCTATAAATTATAGGCCTACCCCTATATCTCAAAATGGAACAAAAAACATCATGAAATAACCCATATGGATTATAGTTTGATGTCCCCTACCAGATACCAGTCAGAGAATGACCCCTTGGGTAACGACCTGGAACACCTCCCACGACTAGAATCCAAAAACCTCACAACCTTCTGCCACCGTGATGGAGTGACACCATACCTTCAAGAATAACTAATATCACAAGGACCTAGCATCCATGATGTGGACTCCCATACCTATGGCGTGTCCTTCACCTTCCTAGGCACAACACCTCCTTATGGAATGTTTTCATGATGTGACCATCCTTTCCTCCATGAAAATAAAAAAATAAAAAACATAAGGTGTTGTAATATATTATGTAAGTGTGTGCATCATGAAATGGCACACTCGACCATGGCATGATTCCCATACATAATATATTTAACTTAAGTAAAACCCCAAAAAACCACATGGGAATGAGGCCCTCTACCATGGAGTGGTATCCAAACATAATGTTTTTTCCTTATCCAAAACCTACAGAATCCACCACACCTTGACACTCACTAGTCACAGTGTAACCCTTCTCAGTTCACAGTCGTCATCCCATCTAGGAACTGTCATGGCATGACACCTGTTTGTCACAGTGTGGTTCACCTCTCCTAAGAAAGGCCCAAACATCCACTCAACCCTCATTATGGCATGACCTTATGTGTCACAATTTAATGAGACAGATGCTGCAGAATTTCAGTTTAGGGTCACCTCATCCCTGCTCTGACAACCATTGTAGCACCCAAAATTCTTAACAAGCCTCTAAACACATAAAAACATCTCCTTGATATGTCTCAACCCTTAGAATCCTAATCTGAATCAAAATTCTTGAAACTTACTCTATTACGCACTACTACAAATGGGGATTTTAACAACACTAGAAAGAATCCTTATCAGTGCTTTCAAAGCGCTGATCATCTAGGTGTTTCTAAAATCCTACCTTTATTAGCACTTTTAAAAATGAATTATTAAGGACCCATTTATTATCTCTTTTAAAAAAACTGATAAAGGTACCCTTTATCAACACTTTTTGTTAGCACTGATAAAGGGGGACTTTATCAATGGTTTTTACAAGCACTCATGAAGGTTAAATTTTAACAACGCCTATATTATGAGTGATTTTTCAAAGTGTTGATAAAATTTTGAAAAAAAACTGTATTTTTTGTGTTCTAGAACTACTTAGCACCCCACCCCCTACTCAACACTAGATTCCAACCCATTTCTCAGTGCTCCTAAGCACGCCCCCATTTCTTAGTGCTTTTTACCACCTTTCTCTACACTAGGGAGGCCTTAGAAATCTACGCTTTCCCGAATTTGATCCTGGGGAATCCTGACAGCTTTACCACTACACTACTTCTATTTATTCGATATTTTAAGAGACTTCTATTTATAAATATATATTTACATTCATTTTTATTCATATATTTATTTATATATATATATATATACATAAATTTTTTGTTCACATAGTTATTTATAAATATATATATTTACACACATATTTATTATTGATATATATATAATTATTTTTAAATACATTTACAAAATATATTTTTGTGTAAGTGTGTATGTGTGTATGATATATATATATATACTTAAATTTATTTAAATATAATATACATCAATATTCATTTACATATATTAGAATATAAATATAAATATATATCTATTTATAAATATACATGCATATGTATATATAAACAATATATATATATATATGTATATATATATATTCGTATAGTTTTGCTATAAATTCATTTATATACAATATTTAATGATAAATATATATATATATATAATACATTTATATATGATGTATACACACAATATTGAGACACACACACACACACACACATATTTACACACACAAGTAAACATTTATATTTCTCACATACACACACAAATATTTAGATATATATTTATTTATTTACATATATTGGAATATACACATAAATTTATATTTTTTTATTGACAAACACATGTTTATATATAAATATATTTACTTGTATAGGTGTATATATATATATATTAATTCATTTTTATAAGGAAAATAAAATGGATAATTATTTATTTTAAATGAAATTAACAATAAATATTTATTTCCATATAGTTTATATATCTAAAAATACAATTTTATATAAATATATATGTATACAATTGATTTAGTATAAGTAAATATAAAAAAATATGCATATATTTAATTATAAATAAAACTACATTATGAAAAATAATAAAATTTCAAAACCATAATATCTATATAAAGGTAATCCCTTGGAATAAATTTAGTTCCCACTAAAAAGTTACAAGAATACTCTCTTAAACAAAGACGAAATAATACTGAATATCAAAAAATTGGGTATCCCCGCTAAAAACTCTGTTTTGGAGGCCTTATGGGACTTTTTGGACTCTAAAAACAATTATTGGGGTCCTCCCCAGGTCACCATAGTGTATATATCTTCATGGTATTTGATTTGATTTGAGGTAGAACTCAAACAGACACCCAAATCAAAAGTTATGTTTGTTTGAAGTTCAAGTAATGTTTTCGACTTATCTTAGACTATTCATTCATTCATTTAATTTTTTATGTCATCCGATTATTATTAAATGACTATTAATTGATAATAATTATAAAATTATTAATTAATAATATTTTTAATTATTTTATAATCCATTTTCACTAAATATATTATATATTAAGATTAAATGTGTATTTATCCTTATCTAAAACATATTTTAAAAATATATATTATATTTGTATCAATAAAAATATATTTATATATCAATATATTATTTTTAATGATTTGGTTTATGAAATATACAATTTATCAGCACTATATAAAAAAAACTAATAAAAGGGGCCCATTATCAGTGCTAGTAAAGAAACGTTAATAATGCCCCCCCACTTTATCAACATTTTTTACTAGCATTGATAAAGGCCCCCCTTTATCAGTGATTTTTTTCTAACATTGATAAAGGACTCCCTCTTTATTATAACTTTTTTAGTAGCACCGATAAAGCCCCCTTTATCAGTGAATTTTTATTAGCGTTGATAAAGGGTCTCGTTTATTAGTGCTTTTTTTAGCACTGATAAAGACCTCCCTTCACCAGTGATAAAAAAACACTCATAAAGGCTCCATTTATTAGTCATTTTTCTAGGACTGATAAAGGGGACCTTTATTATCACTTTTAGCTAACACTAATAAAGCCTAGTGTTGGATAAACTCAGATTTTTAGTGTGCGGGTTCTAAAGATTAAAATATTCTATGATTTCCACAACTTGTAACAGTGTGGGTCATTACAATAGTGTCATAAGATTTGGAAAGATATGAAACCACCATTAAACTCACACGATTACTCAAACTCAAAAATCATACTCAAGCTACAAATCAAATTCTTCAAACAGTACTTCAAATAACAACAACATCAACTCATCATGTTTTCCGATCTTCAAACTCACTAACACTTGCCTTTGATATAATGAAGTGAACTAAAATCAATATCATGATCGACCATATGAATATTTGTTTTATCAAGTGGAATGGGTATGTCAGTGCTCAAATCATGAGCTACACCAATCCCCACTCTCACATGACATGTTGAAAATGTCCTATTATGTAGAGTGTCTTATTTGATATTGAACATGATGTCCCTCTCAACAAGGTGATGGGTGGGTATTGATAGATATATATCACATTCATTTACTCCCTATAGAATATCAGTACATGAAAGGTATTAGGGTCTTCCTGATTCACATTTCATAGAACCCATTATGGGAATATTGATTACCTCATCTAAGACATCTCTTTGAGAGGAATGGCTCACCTCAAAGCTGGTGGGGGTGGAGGGGGATCTTTACACAATGGTTGTTATTAAGTTGTTTCTTTTCATTGCTTCCCCCCATAACATTTTCTAGAAACTCATACTCCCTATGAAATTTTTCTTCAAGGGATACTAATTGTTCCAAAATATCTTCCATTTGTTTATCTTTATCCACCTATTTTTTCTTTTCTGAAAATATGTTTAGGGTGTCAACCCAAAATCCTCACCTCTGACACAACTATACTATTATGGATTCTTCAAGTCCACTAATAGTTGGTGTTTATATGATATAGTTTTTTTATGATTCCTATGTCTATGTTGAATAACAAATATAGGAAAATAAGTAATCATTGTTATGTAATAAAAATTTAAATAAATTTTTTTTATGTCATACTTACACATGTTTCCCACACTTTTTGTGTGTTTTCGTCTATTATTATCTCATATTTATTTATACATTCCTCCTTTCATAGAAATGATGTGGGATGTAAGTGTTTTTGGATTTGTATTAATCAATCTATACATAAATAAAGTAACATGATTATGTTGTTGTTTCATGTCACATAAAAGTATTATGATAGATTTAAAATATGTGCCAATTTTTTTCAAGTGAAGCGTACCCCATCCTTCCTTTGTGGTAAGGGTGTGTTGGTTTTTCTTCATGTTGCTAATTTTCAGCACTCAATTTATATTTCATAAATTAAAAATTCTTAATCAAAGTGATTAATACATGTATTTTAAAATAATTTAATACCATCGACAATATACATGATAATATATCTCCCCACGACATCCAGTAAACACATTCGATGCTTCTTATCTTATCATGTGTGTATACATATGTGGTGGGTACAAGATTATTTTACATTGAACATCTTTAAGATGAAATTTGTTTATAATTATGTTAAATACTCTATGATACTTTCTAGAAAGTATTAATATAGATTTATTGTGAGAGTCATATACTATAAATTCACTCTATAAGGGATAATGAAGAGTAAGTCAAAGTTTCATTATTTTATTGTTTAGTAAAATAATGAAAGGATATCATGATGTTACCCTAATATCTTCACAAATCAATTTTTTATGTGTGGGAACAACATGGTTCTATGAATCTATGTCAATCTATATAAGCTACTGAGTGATGAGCCCAATGGAACTACTAAATACGCCCTTGTTGGGGTTAACAGGCTCGTCATGCACATTCCATCTATCCTCAAATTTGATGCCTTTTCTTTTCAACTTAATAATTTTTTCTAACACTATTACAATATGACACTCCTATTTTTTTGGGACATCAGTTCTTTTCAATCTACAATTTTCTCAAGTTCGACAACATGAACATAATATTCCTTTGGATTTTTAGTATCGGCATGTGTAGAAGGTCATTGTTCCTCTTCACTGGAGAAGCAGTAGGTTGAGAAACCTATTGTTCCTCCAAATTGGGAGCATAAACACATAAATAATTCATTATCTTCAAATGTGTTTCAACATTTAATTTAGATTACATAAATTCAGTAGAGAAAAAATAATAACATGAGGTAATGCAATGTATATTACAAAAAAATAGCCTGATTATTAACTCACTTTTTTTAAAAGGTTGAAGGGATTTGACCCCTCTATCGATTATCCAAAATCATTCATTTAGTTATCCTCTGATATACAAGACACTGTCTACATTGATACCATTGTGAGATGATTACGATGCCCCAATGAAAGGGTCATCTGATGTTTAATTTTCATCTTAACCTTTAATGGTTTCCCTACTGTAAATATGGCATTTATCAGTGCTAGAAAAGGGCATTAACAGCGCTAGAAAAGCACTGTTAATCGAGGAAAAGATAAAGGGTGTCCCTTTTATCAATACTAAAAAAAAGAGAAGATAAAAAGGTCCTTTATAAGTGCTTTTTTTAAGCACTGATCAAAGTCAAAAAAAAAGTTAAAAAGAATATATAATGCGGGGAGATTTTAACAATGCTTGACCCCCTCCCCCTATCAGTGCTAGGTGGAGCCCCCTTCCTCTCACCGCATGTTGCCCTTACTCGCGGAACCCCTTCCCACTTGCTCGCTTGCCCTTGCTTCCACCAGAACTCACACCCGAGACCTCCCCTCTTGCGTGCCTGCACCTTTACCACTAATCCATTCAGTTTTTTCTTCATTTAATGATATATCTATATATATATAGTTATATTTATTCTTATATTAATATAAATATATTTAGTTGTATTAATACATATATATTTATTCATATATTAATATATATATATATATATTCTTATATTAATATATATTTATATCTATTTATATATATTTTTAGTTATAATTTTTTTATCCGTATATTTATTTGTATGTTAATATATATTTATAAGATTAGTTTTAAATACATTTATAAAATATGTTTTTTTATATTTGTTTATAAATAATTAAATACATACATACATACATATATACAACACACACACACACATGGGCACATGCACACACACACACACATATATATATATTTACGAATAAATACATACATATATATATGTGAATCTAAAAAGCCATAGAATGATAAAAAGACCATAACTTATAATCCAGAAGTCTGTTTCAACATCACAAACAATAAAATCAAATAAAATGAAACAATATTTGATGTGATATGTAGTACAGGACAAGAGTACATCTGGATCAGAAGTTATAGCTCTTTGAATGTTAAAAAATCGGGGTATCCTGACTAAAAACTCAGTTTTAGAGGCCTTTTGGGACTTTTTGGCTTCCAAAAATGTGATAGAAGCTTCCCTTGGGTCACTAGCATGTATAGATCATCGTAGGCTTCAATTTAATATGCTGTAGAGCTCAAAAAAACACATGAATCAAAAGTTATGGCCATTTGAAGTTTGAGTTATATTTTTAACTTATTTTTGATCTTTTATTAATTTTTTTTGATTTTTTGTGTCTCTAAATTGTTATTAAATGATTATTAGTAGATAATAATTAGAAAATTATTAATTAATAATATTTTTTAAATTATTTTAAAGATATTTTCACTAAATTTCTTATATATTAAATGTAATAGTCTATTTACACTTATCTAAAAAAATTTAAAAATATATATATTATATTTATATGAATATTAATATACTTATATATCAATATATTATTTTTCATGAAAAATTATTATTTTGAAAATATACAATTTATCAGCACTAGGAAAAAGAACTGATAAATACCCCTATCAGCGCTCCTAAAAAAAGCACTGATAAAGGTGTCCCCTTTAACAGCGCTAAAAAAACACTGATAAAGGAGGTGCCTTTATCAGCGCTAAAAATTCACTGATAAAGGGTCACTTTTAATAGCACTTTTTTTAGTGCTGTTAAAAGTGCCCCTTATTAGTTCTTTTTTTAGCACTGATAAAGGCACCCCCTTTATCAGCGCTTTTTTTAGCGCTGATAAAGGGTTACTTTTAACAGCGCTTTTTTAATGCTATTAAATGTTCCCTTTATCAGTACTTTTTTAGAATTGATAATGGCACCCACTTTATTAGTACTTTTTTTAGCATTGATAAAGGGTGGCGCTACGGAAACCCATTTTTGTGGTAGTGTTTTGATCGACAACAGAACAATTGACCACTTTTGGTTTATGGGATCTGGAACATAAAATAATTTTACTACCTATGATTCCATTATAAATGGTTCATATTTGTACCATTACTTATTGAAATCTACTTTCATGAATCAAAATTCATCTATTTTAACAGTACTCCTATTATCAACCCATTTTCATTGAAAAATAGGCACTTGGAATGTTGTATAATCCAACTACCATATTTGTTTGATGATGCCAAAGTATGACATATTTTCATAAATTGGATTTCTATCTTTGGTACTAGATACATTAATTTATTGAGCCATTAGTGTAACTCCACTATTTTTATGGTACTTACTTGACCATATTCATTTTTATAGAATGTATAAATATTATAAGATAATACATGCACACTAGGTCCTCTAGCCAGCCATCAATGTTTCTCTAAAATTGAATCTGTATTTTCATTTGACTCATTAAAAATATATTCTCAAAACTATCCTATAAACTATTTATTATTTGTATTTGATAACTATATTTCACCACTTGATGGATTCAAATGCCTAATAATTTCATTGTGGGTTTCAACATATGGGAAAACCTCTAAACTATTATGAAAAATATAAAGGTGGTCCTACTTCTGATCTATAATATTGATTGTGAAAACATCTATTCTAGAAATTCATTCACCCAAAAGCCACTCAGTTTGATGAGATTTTAGTATACCAATTATTTCCACATCAGATAGGTAGTCAGTATAGAATTTAATGGCCTCCTCAACAATATATTTCTCAGTAATACAACCCTATGGTGGAATTTGATTTTTGACATACCCTTTCAAAATATTCATATATCAGTCAATGTGTTACATTCATATATAATTTACAGGATCACATAGTTGAATCTTTCTCACCAAGTGAATCATCAATAGAACCTATATATCTCATAATCCTGGTAGGAAGAATATTTCAAATTCACATAATATGGTGGCAATTTCCTTTTCCATAGTTGAAAATTTCACTAGGTCTATAACTTTGATGCATATATATTTGAAAAAAGACATATATTTGTTAATTTATGATATAAATTCTTTGAAAAACATGAAATATAAAGCTACAAGAATTAAATCTTTCATAAAAACATGATAGTAATGTTATTTCATACCCTTTAACTTTAAATCAGTCATTGACATGATATTATTTATAGTTGATTAATACTTCCATGGAGCCTTTACATCATTCAAGAAGTTTCAAAACTAATATCTCTCCTACATAGAAAGATTGTAAGTAGCTGGAGGAAGAAAAATCTATTTTCACCCTTCACTGGTTCCAACTCTTCTCATATTCCCATGTCAATCATGTCTAACCTAGCCTTAATTCTATTTTTTTCAGGTGCATTTAGTAACATGTTAATGACACTATCACATAAGTTTTTTAACAAATGAATAACATCAATAAAATTAATTATGTACAAATAATTCTAGTATGGTAATTAAAAAAACTAATCTCTTTTTCCAAACTTCTTTCATAAGGTTTAAAAAACGTTTTTCTAAAATAAGTGTCCATATCTTTTAAATTTTCAAATAATTGATAACCTATTAGTGTACATAGTTTTGTATGTTATTATGAACTCCCATTGAATGATGTCATCCAATATTGGTACTTATGTCACTAGGGTATAAATATACGATGTTCTATAAACACAATATTTGATGAATGTTTCAAACTAATTGATTTTGCACCTTGTTTACAAATGAGACACCCTTGAGTTCCTTTAATGTTATATCCTGAAAATTTTCTATAAATAGGAAAGTCATTTATCATCCCGTACAACATGGATCTCAATGTGAAATCTTCATTTCTATAAGAATAATACAACATAACATGTGAATCCCAAAATAATTTCAAATCATCAATCAATGGATCCAAATAAACATAAATATAATTACCTGATTGTTTTGGTCCTAATATAATCATAGACAACATAATGTATTTTTATTTCATGTATAACTATGGTGGAAAGTAATAATTTATCAACATAACCAGCCATGTACTGTGAGTACTTCTTGGAAAACCAGAAGGATTCACTCCATATAAAGATAGCGCAAGATGAAGGTTTCTCGACTGATTTTTAAATTTAGTATACTCGTGATAAATTATCTTCCATCGGGGAGTGTCTTATAGAATATGAAGTTTCCCATATTTATTTTTTGTATCTATGCGCCACATCAATTTCCTTGTAGTCTCTTCACTTCTATATAGGCTCCTAAATATTTCAATGATTGGAAAGTTTCATAAAAATTTCATAGGACCTGATTCATCTTTCTTGTATTGAGAAGTACCACACTTTGGGAACTATTTATATTATTTTTAGTCCTTGAGAATTAGTGTACGAATATTTAGGAAAACATGTATTCTTTAAGATATCATTTCCATTGAACGTAGCATTCGTTTAGCATCATATGTTCATATAAGAATCTCATTATGTTCTAGGAGCATATCATTCAAGAGATAATGTAGTTCAATAAAACTAGAATCACTCTATTTATTTCCATCTTTAAAATTATATAGCTTCATTATGGTTGAAAATTCTATATATTTAGTGAAACTAGCATACAATGACATCTTTTCATAGCTCTTTAACATCTCAAATAATTTTGGACAATCAAAAAGTTCATATTAAATTATAATTTTCATTACCTTAATATGATCTTCACCATTATTCACATGTGTAATCACATATTTGATACAATCTTCTTCATTTTCCACACATGTAATCATATCATATGATCTATAAAATGCAATGTTATCCCAGAAATTTTCTACATTCACTTTTTTCCTCATGTTTAGTCTAACATTTATAGCTTTGATCTATTGGGTTATAGTTAAAAAAAATTCTAACTCTAATGGACTAATTAGTCTTGAATAACAATAGTGTAAACATGGAAAAAGGATTTGATAAGGGTCATATGCATGATATTTTTCAAACTTGATGAACTATTTCACCCCATCTTTATACTATTTTTTCATATGATTGGAATCCATCCATTTTTTATTCATATTTGTAACATACTAACCCGATATACACTTAACCGATGTCTCAAGTCGGTGGGTCACATGGCATAAAGTGTGCCTTTTTGTGCACTAGAGTCTGCTAACTAGTAGCAAGGGTCTAAGGTGGGAAATTGGTGAGGTTATACCCTCATATCAGAGTGGAATTGTAGGAAAGACAAATAAATAGACAATATATAAATCTTAAAATACCAAATGGTATTGTAGGAATAATGTAATAACGAACTGTGGAAGCTTAAATAGCCAAGCAATTGTAATAATAATCAGAAACCCAAAGGCTAAGTCATAGTCAATAATTTCATCGAATGTTGTTATACAAAAAAGGGAAATAAGGGATGAGAATATACCACATGCTATAAAAAATACAAAAAGGCCAAAATACTGCTCCAATAGCACCATGAGCATATGTTTACTTCTCTACTCCCATGATATAATCTATAAGTAAATCAGATCAAGAAACTATAGCATGGACCTTTCCCTTATCCATACATACAGACATGAAGTCTACTTAGTTACCAAAGGAGGACCAAGTAGGGTGTGAGATAAACTTAGTAGGCCACTACCAACAGTGTCTATAGGAAATCCAACTAGTTTTCATATCATAGTAGTGTGAATGTGAAATAATTATAAACAAATATGAATAAATAAATAATAGTCAGTTCAGGTTCCATTAGGACACCTAATAGACTCTTCTTGCTTCATCATAGGCCAAAATATGTCTAATTTGAATACCATATATATATAACTATTAATATATATATATACACACAGAGTTATATACTATATAAACACATATTCACTAAGTATGTGAGGACATAAATAGGCATATACATTGATACTAGGTTCTAGATAGACCTAGGGAATAACTCAGGCATCCATAACTAGTCTAATGAGATATAGGTTCAAGCAAGGGTACAAGAACTGAATCTTATGTTGAGTGCGAGACATCATGTTAATCACTTGAGATAGGTGGGGTGATGCATAATTTCCAACACCCAAAGTAAGGGAACATGGGCCATCATGCCCACCATCCAGATATAAGTATAATAGTGTGATATGTCATGCTCAACACCCAATGTAAGGGAGTGTGAAACATCATTCTCAACAAGTCCCTTATCTATCTTCCAATGACCAATCTCCATGGTATAATATTAATAATAATAAAAATAATCATGAGGTATCACCTCTAATGCATTTACATCCATATAGAACAAATATCAAAAGGTGTACAATTTACATAATTCAAGTTCATAATGATAAAACATGAGGCATGACCTTACCACCCATTTCCATTCATTTAATTCAATCAATTTAATTTATCAAGTAATGTAAATTCTATTCCAAGGAAAATACAAACACTTAGAAGGTGATTTGGTCAACTATACAATTACATAAAAGAGGGAAATTCAATTTACAAGTCAAGTTGAACACTTAGAGGATGTTTGGTCCATTAAACAATTACACAAGAGAGGGAAATTAATTTAGTACACCCAAAGGGGTGGAAATGATAAATATAAACAACATTTAATCACTTAGAAAGGGTCCATGGGAGTGTAACAATATAATTGAATTTATTTATAAAGTAAGAACATATTTATGAGAAATTCACGGAAATGGACGGCGTGTTGAACAATGGAGATGATATTAAAACATCACAAAATTTAGGGAAAACATCTAGACCACCTACCTTAGGGTCATAGATAACTCCTCATCCAATATCAGCTTCAAGTTTGAAGTAGACCGAAAGAAAATGAAAGAAAGGACTAACACCTTGAAAATACGGAAAATGAGCTCACACCAAAATAGTACAAAATACGGGAAGAGAAACTTTGAAAGGAAGAAAGAGGATTCGAGAGATTACCTCTATATATACAACACTTCCAATAGACATCTATTTGGGGTCTATATTAGGGATCACTCAAGATCCCTATGTTATTCTATGGGAGAGATCAATGGGATTGTGGAAGAAGGTGTTGCACACTGGAAATAAAGGGAGGAAGGAGGATTTTAGGTTTTAATTTCATTAAGTTAAAACCCATAAAATCACCCTATAACATAAGGTTTCATGGTTTGGATGCACATTTGGACAAACCATGTTCTAGGATCTACCTAAGGAGGGACCCCACATGGGCTAGGCACATGTTTTTTCTAACTATGCACAGGCCGTGTGAAAGACACTATCACCAATTTCTGATATATCACATGGGAATGCACCTCAAACCACATGATTCTAGGCCACCATGTGACTCTCTTCTACCCTCTAATATTTCATGCATGGTTAGGAGAAATTGTGCAGTCTAGGTGGTATAGTTTCTACTAACCATGTGGTCAGTCCATTTCTCCAAATTCCGGAGCCCTGGGATCTGAAAAAGATCTGAGCACCCTCAAGACCTCAGTGAATCCATTTGGTAACATTACAAGGGTAAAAATAAGGAATTAAATCTGAAAAACCAATGATATGTACCTTCATGAAAAGTTAAGTTTTTACGGCCTCCCCTCTTTAAAAAACTCATCCTTGAGTTGGCCTTCTAAGGGAAAAGAGGGATTATCTAAGAAAATTTACAGCCACTGATCTTGTATATCAGCTTCCCACTCCAATGTCTTATCATGTAATCATCAATGCTTCCATATAACCCATATTAAAGGAACTGACCTGCCTTTGTGTGTCTTTACACTCTGATCCATGGTTTTCATTGGATACTCCTTGAAGAACACATCTACATATAACTCAAATCGGGTTGGAAAACAGGCAATGGTTCTAGATAATATTTATGAATATGATATATGTGAAATAAACCAGGCATAAATCGATATCTTTGAGGAAGTTCTATCCATTAATCTATGGGTTTGATTCACTTCAAAACCTCAAAGGGTCCAACTAATCAAGGAAAAAATCTTACCCTACCTCCAATTTCGTCGATGGCATACCATGGGTGAAACTTATAAGAAAACACAATCCCTAAAATCAAATTAATGAGTTCATCGATGGTGATTGGCATAATACTATTATCTGGATTGGGATTTCAACATGTGTTTTCTGATTAACTGGACCTGCTCTATAGTCTTCTAGACAAGATATTGTCCAATCAAAGCTGTATCCATTGCCTCTAACCAGAACATAGGTAATTAGTAAGGCCTACCATATAAGTCTTCATAATGGGCCATATCAGTGGTTTCTTGAAAATTATAGGTGTAAGTGAACTCAACTAGGGGTAAATGTTTCTCCCAAGAACCTCATAAGTCAAGGTCAAATGCACAGATCATGTACTCTAATACCTAAATCGTACACTATGTTTGTTCATTCTTTTAAGGTTGATAGGTTTCACTCAGAAGAACTTGTGTACCCAAGTCCTTCTTCAACCTTGGCTAAAACTGAGATGTGAAGCGAGCATCTTTTCCAGATATGATATAATATAGAGCTCCATAAATATGTAAGAACTCCCTGATGTATGTCCTCCCTAGCTTATGTAACAAAAAGTTCTCTTGAATAGGTGAGAAGTTTTTGAGCTTCCTTATGAAATCAACGACTACCCAAATTTTGTCATTTCCATGATGTGATCAGTAAAACTAGTCACAATGTATATAGAGACATCATCCCATTTCCACTCGGGAATTGAAAATAATTGTAAAAGTCATATTGGACACTGATGTTCTACCTTCACATGTTGAAAGGTGGAACACTATGTGATAAACAAGATATCTCCCATTTCATAGTTGGCCACCAATACTGGGGACAATTATAAATACATCTTGGCGATATTGTGATATATCACCCAATATGAGGCATGAAATTACCACATAATCTTCTCTATGATGTCTTTTGGGACTCAAAAATGTCTGTGAAAGAATAAAGACTAATCCTCATCTGTGGTCCAACCAGAAGATGAATCATCATCTGATATACTTTCCCTTATGATTAAGCCCTCAGGATCTGAGAGTTTCCTCATTCTCACCCATTATGAAAGGTTAGAGGTCACTACTAAATCTGAGAGGATATCCTACCCATGATCCTCTTGAACCTCAATGTGCATCACTGAAAACAAGGCCATCGGATTATATTCAGCACTAGCCTTCTGAACCACTTGTGTTTGACTCTTCCAAATCAGAGCATTAGCTACAAAATTTCCCTTTCTAGGTATGTAGGCAAGCTCAAAATGAAAGGATTGTAGGTACTCAACCCATTTGCACTACCTAAGATTCATATAATGCTATGTGAAGATGTACTTGAGGATTTTTTTACCATTAAATACCAAAAAATTCTCCCCAAGTAAATAATGTATCCAACAATGTAAATCATTAAATACAATAGCTAGCTTGATATCATACATTAGGTAATTCCACTCATGAGGCCTTAATTTACAAGACCCTTACACTACGACTCTCTCATATTACATCAGAACAACTCCCATCAAGATACTCGATGCTTCATAGTAAACAGTATAGTTCCTACATGGATCTGTAAGAATTTGGATCAGTGTTGAAGTCAATCTACCCTTGAACTCCTAAAAGTACGTTTTTCAAGATTCTGACCATAATAATTTCACACCCTTCTTAGTCAATCCCATAAGAGGTACTTCTAGGTGTGAGAAATCCTAGATAAAACATCTGTAATACCCAGATATCCCAAATAAACTTCATATATCAAATAAATTCTTGGGATTCTCCCAAGAAACTACTTCTCTCACCTTATTTGGTTCTACTGATAATCCTAACTTCAAGAAGATATGACCCAAGAAGTGGAATTTATTAATCCAAAAGTGGAATTTGTTGAGACTAGCATAAAGTGGGTGTTCTCTTAGTGTATTGAGAATGATCTCAATATGTTGGACATGGTCATGTTGGGAATTATAATACACTAATATTTCATTAACAAAGACTACCATGGATGAATCCAAACACAGGTGGAAAACACGATTCATCATATCCATGAAAACAATTGGCATGTTCATGAGATTGAACGACATTACATGGTACTAATAAATACCATACCTACTTCAGAAAGATATATGAGACATGTTTAAGTATTTGACACATACCTGATAATAGCCTATCCAAAAATCAATCTTTTAAAATACCCTTTCTCTATCAGAGCTAATCACATAGGTCGTTTATTCAAGGAAATGGATACCAGTTCTTAACTATGAGCTGGTTCAATCGATAGTAATCTGCACAAATCTTGAGGGTACCATCTACATTCTTGGAAAAAAGGATCAGTGAACCCCATATAGAAGTGTTGGGGCATATAAAAAATTTATCCTCCAGGTCCTCCAACTATTTCTTGAGATTTAGAAGCTCTGTAGGAGTTATCCTATAAGAAGGAATGGACATCAGTGTCTCTCCAGACACTAGATTATTTAATTCTACCTCTATCATTAGATTTATCCCATAAAAGTATTTAGGGAAGATATCCTTGAAATGATGCACTAAAGGAGGGAAAATTATGTTTCACAACCCCTAATAATCTATAAAGAGACTAAAAATCTAGTTTTTCACTTTTCCCAATCCCTAATGATCATGTCCATATTGAGAAGAATGGAAATATAATTCTTCCTCATGGATATGTCTACCACCCATTGGTGATGTAAATTTCACCCTCCAGTGATAGTAGTCAATTTGGTCTTGATAGGGAACTAATCAGTCCATCCTTATGATTACATCAAACCCTATCACGTTGAGGATTAAAAGATTCCATATAAAGAGATATCCACCTATCTCAAGGGGAAAATCCTTAAAATGACAAATGTTATCTGATTGGATACTCAAAGGGGTATCAAGTGTCATAACTCCATATTAAAACTCTATCTCAAGGCCTATATTCTCCATGATTTCCTCAAATATAAAATAGTGTGATGTTCCTGTGTCAAATAAAGAAATTATAGGCTACCAGAATAATAACAGAAATAGTAGAAGGTGTAATTATCTACTCCTACAGCATAGGATTCACTACATGTAACTGGATAGTACCACAACCTTGAGTTACAACCTGACTACACTGAGTAGGACCGCTCTTCTAGCACTGTAATTCCTGAGTCTTTCCACTTCAACCTCAACCACCACTTTGACCTGAGCGGTTGGAGGTTTTCCTGGTACCTTCCTAGAAAGATACTACTAGTCCTTCTATATAATATGGGGTATGTGTAGATCCCCACTCTCTAGGAACTAATGTAAAAGTCATGCAGAAGTGTTGGATATGACCCATCTTGACACAACCTTTATGTTCCACTTTATCTTGCATACACTGAAGTTTTCTGTGTCATAGCTTCCCTCCCTGGTGACATATGAGGAATTTTTTATTATGAGTTGTTTGATTTCTACCACCACCACAAGAAACGTTAAAATGATTCTTTCTCCCACTAGAAGAAACACTTCTAGTTTTGGGTGTTAAACCACCCTGGTTCCCACCATCATCTTCTCTCAAATTTTGCTCACTAATGAGGTACTGGTTGACTATATCATAAATATTAGTTAGCCAAAAAACATTGACCAGTGTTTGGATTGTGTATACCATCCCATCCTCAAATCTCCTAGAAGTCATAAGATCATCACTAGATAAAGTCAGTGTAAACCACTAAAACATAGTAAAATGAGTAGAATATTCCATGAAATACATGGCTCTCTGCTTCAGGTTCATAAATTCCATACTTCAATCATCATTTAGATTCTTTAGAAAGTAGTAGTCATAAAAGATCTTCTGGAATTCCATATAGATCATATATCGATGCTGATCTTCTTGGGTAATAAAATCCCACCATCGCTTAGCATAAATGCATAGCATATAAACAACAAGTTTAACCCTCCACTCTGGAGGTGCCTCTAGATACTTGAAAATAGAAATTATAGACTCTAACCATGATTTTACAGAATGAGTTATGCTATCCCTTGAAAAAGCAATAGGATGCTATTGCTGAAACTCCTAAATCAACTCTGTCATAGTCAAGGCTGGTCAAGCAATACCTTTCATAGACCTCATTATATGAAAAAATCCCTCTCAAAACTAAGAATCGGTGCCCATATCAGGAATAATATGTGGTTCCATAGGTGGAACTACAGGATGGATCACTATCGGATTAGGTCCCACCACCTCCAGTGCATGGTCATCACCGCCCTCCAGGAATAAGACTCGTGGCTTTTGTGGTGGCATGATTCTACAATTCCAAACACACACCTTAGAAGGGAACTTATAAATTGAAAGAATTATAGATATATAATAGTATAGGTTCAAATCCTTCCTATATAAAATGTCACACCTTTCTTAGTACTCCAAAATCCAGGTCTTGGTGAGGAGGAAATACCACAACAGGCCATAAAAATCGAAAGAGATAGACCCATCTACCCACTACTAAGGCCAGGTTTGGGTCTAGGTATCATATCTCATGATAGGGGTTCTGGTATATAGAGTTTAAATTTCAAGGTATAGAGTAAAACACTCATTACTATATAATTATAATCCCATTTATTGGTAACTATTTAATTTATAAAGATTTGATATCATCAGAATTTTTAATTGTGCATATATAAAACACATATCATAGTCGAGAGCACATAGGTCCAGATCCCACAACATGGTATAGTTGGATAATTAAGGTTTCATCACCAATATATGTAGGAAAATACCATTAATATTGATTTATCAACTTTAATTAATCTAATTATAGATTCCCTGGATGAAGTGTTAGCACATTTCAATATATGATAATCTGACACTAAATATATGTAGTAGGAAAATGCACACAAAATATAGATGTGGCATGGAAAAATTCATGGCATATTAGTCTTAATGTGCCTATAAGATTCATGAAATTACATTCCCTCATTTCATCAAGACCAAATAAAGGAAATATCATTGCAATAACACTAATAATAATAACATCATAAGACATTTTTTGTTACCCAATGGTTAACTCATATCAACTGTAATAGGTATAATTCAACAACAGTAATAACCCATCCTAGGTAATTTTGGGTTTCCTCTATATGTGGGTTATCTACTCCTATGAACGGGCTCATTACTAGATCCCATTACTTCCTAGTCTCCTATCTAATACCAAAATAATATGAAAGAAGGAAAAAGGGATCTAATACCACTTTGTAACATCCCGACCTAGGATCTAATTAACTGGTGGCTCGAGCTAATGGGTCACATGGCCTCAAGCACGCCTCTCTATATGCTAGAGGCTATTGAATAGAAGTGAGAGTTTAATATGGGATAGTGGGGACACTATAACCTCATATCAAAGTGACACAATGATTAAGATAAATAAAACGACAATATCAGAAGCATAACATACCAAATGGAACAATGGAAATAATAAAATAATGAACTAAAAAACATAAATAAATAAGAAACTATAATAGTAATCAAAATACTAAAGGATGAGTCATATACAATAATTTCATGGCATACTGGTATACAAAAAGGGGAAATAGGGGACAGGTATATACAACATGCTATACAAAAATAAAAAAAATCCCAAAATACTACTCCACTAGAATCGTTAGCATATATTCAGTCCTCTGATCCCATGATCCAAGCTATAGTTAAATCATATCAAGCATATGTAGAATGGAACTTACCCTTATACATACTTGTATACATGAAGTCTACTTGGGTACCAAAGGTGGCCTGAGTAGGGTGTGAGATAAACTCAGTAGGACGCCACCAACAATGTCTAGAAGTAATTTATCCAGTGTAAATAACATATTAGTGTGTAGGTAAATGAATATTAAACAAAGTTAAATTAATAAATAATAGTCGTATCAGGTTCCATTAGGACACCTGATAGACTCTACCAGCTTCGGCATAGGTCAGAATATGTCTGATCTGAATACCATATATATATAAGTATTAATATATATATATAGTTATATATTGTATACATGTATATTCACTAAGTATGTGAGGACATAAGTAGTTATATACATGGATACTAGGTGCTAGCTAGACCGGGGGTGTAACTCAGTCATCCAAAACCAGTCTAAAAAGCTATAGAATCAAGAAGGGGTACAATCCCTAAATCTCATGATGAATGTGAGATTTCATGATCATTACTTGATATGGGTGGGGTGATACATCATGCCTAACACTCTAATAAAGGGAACATGGAGCATCATTCCCACCATCCAGATATAAGTATAAAAGTGTGAGATGTCATGCTCACCACTATATGTAAGTGAGAGTGAAACTTCATGCTCAATAAGTCCCTTATCCATCATCCGACAACCAATATCCTTGGTATAATAATAATAATAATAATAATAATAATAATAATAATAATAATCACAAGGTATCACCTTGAATGCATTTACATCTATATGCACAAATATCCAATGGTGAAAAATTTACATAATTAAAGTTTATAATGATAAAACATGAGGTGTGTCCTTACCACACATTTACATCCATTTAATTCATCAAGTCAATGAAATTCAATTCCAAGTAAAATCCAAAAACTTCAAAGGTGCTTTGGTCGACTAGACAATTACATAAAAGAGGTAAATTCCATTAAGAGGTCAAGTTGAACAATTATAGGATGTTTGGTCCATTAAAAAATTATGCAAGAGAGTGAAATTAATTTAGCACACCTAAAGGGGTGTAAATTAACAATATCAACAACTGTTAATAACTTAGAAAGGGTTGATGGGAGTATAACAACATGCTTGAATTTATTTAGAAAGTGAGAACACATTTATGGGCAATGTGTGACAATGGTCGGCATGTGGAACAACAGTGAAGCTATGAAAACATAAATACATTTAGGGAAAACATCTAGACCACCTACCTTAGGTTCCCTGACAGCTCCTTATCCAATATTGGATTTATGTTTGAAGTAGAGCAGAAGAAAATAAAATAAAGGGCCAATGCCTTGAAAATAGAGAAAATGGTCTCACAAAAAAATAAAAAAATGGAATATAAAATATGAAAGGAATCAAAAAGATTTGATAGCTTACCTCTAGATATCCAACACTTATAACGATAATACTTTTAGAGTCTATATGAGGGAGCACTCAAGATCCCTAGGTTATTCTATAGGAGATCTCAACAGTAGAGGGGAAGAAGGTGTTGCATGCTGGAAATAAAGGGAGGAAGGGGAATTTTAGGATTTAATTTAATTAATGGAAAAAAATAAAATTACCCTTCAGTATTGAGTCACATGTTTTGGACACATGGTTGGACAAACCGTGCACCAACTGTGAACCATGATCTTTCTAAGGATGGACCACCTATGGTCTAGGTGCACGATTTGTCTAACCATGCACAATATGTGTGAAATCTATAATATTGTCACCAAAGTCTGAAATCTCAAAAAGGTTTTAACCTCATCCCACATAGTTCTAGAAGACCATGAGTCCCCCTACTCTAGTATATAATTCCCACAGTCTTAGGATAATCTGTGCAGTCTGGGTTGCATGATTTCCACTAATCGTGTGGCCCAGTTTATGTCTCCAAATTCCGAGGCTTCAGGGTACAAACAATCCCCAGACACCCTCAAGAGCTTTGTTAATCCATTAGGTAACATTTCAAGGTCCAAAATAATGAATTAAAGTGGAAAAAATGATCCATAACTTCATGAAAAGATTTTTTGTTACAATATCCATCCTATTTGACTTGATAATATTAATATTTAACCAAATAAATAAATACACAAAAGGGGGTATTTTAAATAAGGTAAACCCACCATTTTAATGATTTAAATAATTTCATTATTCTTTAAAATAAATGCATAATTTAATTTAATAAATAAATTACTCCACTGGTTGTAGGTGTTATCCTCTGAATTTATCCACAATGATCACTGGTTCCTACTATGGGATGACTGCTACTCCGGGTAGTTCAAACAACATAGGTGAATATTTAGAAGATATGGGGGATGAGTCTCAGGAAAAAAAATCAATAATAACTATATGCGAGATGAATACAATGAGGATGAAAATTTTCACCTTAAATCTAAATGTTCTCAGGTTGGGGATTTGGAGAAGCATTGGTCAACATTTCTTACTTTTCTATCTAATGTTCAAAAAGTATCTACTGTAGTAGTATGATCCCTAAAAGGGGATCCTTTATTGGTGTGACCTTGAGAAGGCTCAACTTAATTTTATTACATGAAATCATGCTAAGAAAATCATTTTAGTTTCAACATTCAAATAAATTTTTTAATAAATCCATGAAAAGGAAAAGCCTTTTGGTCTAAGGACTGAATTTCAGTAGCACTAAGCTATATGTGAGGTCAAGGTTGTGAGATTGGGGTCATGATTGATATCCTATGGGTTTTATAGAGTTAGTGTCATGACCTTGTAATGGTTTTATTATCAATCAATAATAAATTACCAAAAACCTATAATATTCAATGTTCAATAGGTTTGGTTGGAGTGGATGGTTTTCTTGGATGGCTTGAAAAATACTGATAGAGCATACTACATAATAAAAAACATATGAATCTATTCACTATAATTTAAAATCACATAAATCCATTTTAAAGTCAATTTTAAATTTAAGATATCTTTTATTTAGATCATCATTGAAATAAAAAATATCATCCTCACTCTAAAACATCATATAAATCCAATTTATTAACTTTTAAACCAATCATTTACCCTTAAAATCACATTTACATTATAAAAAATTGATGAATATTATCCTAATAAATCATTGGGAAACTTTTTATTAGTTTTTAAAAATTATTTTCACCCCTAAAAAACATGTTACCCTTTATTTAAAATCACTTTTTAACAAAAATTTAACCCATTAAATTTTTTTGGAAAATCAAACACCGAATTCATTTTCAAACTACCTTAGAAAACCCACTCACTATTTTTAAAACCAATCCCTTTATATTTTGAATAAATATTTCAAACTTTTAACACCATCCAACCCCCTTTGAGAAGCTTATCTCACCTAATATATTGTATAATATGTATAAAAATTTTAATATATAAATTTACATGGGAAAAAATAAAATCTATATTATTTGAAAACCATTTTCATAATATAAAATATGGCTATTGAATATAATAAAGGTTTCAGAAATAAAAAAAATTATTATTATTATTATATTTTATAAAATATTTTCAACATTGAAAAAAATATAATTAATCAAATCTGATTAATGGTTTCAATAAACATGAACAATAAAATGATCTCCATTGAATTAATCACAAAAACAAGTGGTAATATCACCAAGAAAAATGATTATAAATTATTCAAAACTAAAAACCATAATAATTAAAATGATTCTTATAAAAATTAATTATAAATTAAGCCTCCACCATGAAAGACTCACCCTTAGAAATCCCCATTTTTTTAAAAATGAACACACTTTTTAGGAAAATCTACAAATAATTTCCAAAAATGTTTCTCATAAAAAATATATTTATAACCACTCTAAGTAAATTTATAAATCAATTTAAAATTGTAACTTATTTTTTTGAAAATTCAACATCTAAGCTTTCACAATTTCCCACAAATTAGAGTATAGAAGAATACACCCACCTTAATTATTATACCATAAAGAAATCTCACATATAAAATTAATATATTAACCCTAATAATCCTCATTTAATAGCTAGGAAATAAATCCCTAACTCATCTTAACCCATAAAATTTGATTCTATAAAAACCCCTCTGAATTTTTTTTGCTAAGTGAAAAATAAGAATGTTAAGGGATGGAATATATTTGGGATAAAAACACATTCCATTGAGCATTTAAACATTAAAAAAATTCAATATAAAATATATCTAGAGGGAGAGAACCACCCAAAAATACCCAAAAAATTTCTATATTTCATATCACAATGTGGAAGAGGAGAAATGGGAGAGATTTCATGTATTTTTATAAAAAAATAGGTTACACTTGATTAATCACAATGTTAGACAACATGATTATCCTAATAGAGATGGAACCATTTCTTTAGGAATCATAAAATTTGTAATCCATAGCTGTCAAATGAAGGCAATCATTTTCTGGTATTGAGATTTATAAAATTCTCCCTGGATGGGTGCATGGTATGATCCCCTACCAAAACTAAAATTTTTCACGAAAAAATTTATAATCCCAAAACACCCATTATTTTTTTTAACAAAAAGGTGTTGTTTTGGACCACACCATTTTGAATGAAAATATTTTAAGGTTAGGTCTAAAATGGAACCTTTCCTTATAAATTTTTCCCCCATCTACCCATTGATAACCAGATTTTGGTAAATATATGGAAACTATAATTATTATACTAAATAGAAAATAAAATAACATAAATTTAAAAAATTAGTCAGTTTTTTCCCATTAAAAGTTTATAGAAAAGGGGAAACTTTTATCTCGATGGCATGTGACTATAAAAATAGGAGATTTATTTTATCAATAATGAAACATTGGTAAGTTCTTTCTACTGTAAAGGGGAATCATTATAGTAGAAACAAACATATTTCAATAACACATTAGTAGAGAAGAGGATTATTTTATCTCAGTGGTAAAAACCCTGATAACTTAAAGAAAATGATTGTTTCATCAATGGAATGCTTGGAATCCCCTACAATGATGATAATCAACATGATATGAAAACATTATCACAATGGTCATTTCCATTTTTAAATAAGTTAATCTAATAAAAGGGTAATGTTTTATCTTAAAGAGAATAGTCTAGATAATAAGAAACCAATGATTATTTCATTGATGATTGTTAGAGTGGAATTTGGACACATGCTAAGTGAATTTAAAATTATCACATTTGTTAATACAGTAATAACATCATAAAAACAGAATACTAGACACTTGTATTTGGAATAAAAATAAATAATAAGAAAAACAAATAAGAAAAACAATTCAAACATTAGAGTGGGGAAATGTTGTTATTTTGGGGGATGTGGGAGCAGTTTATAAGGGATAAAAGTTTGATGCATTTGAGTATAAGAGAATCAATTATATTGTGGGGATTTGGATGCTTTAGTTTCAATGAAAATGGGTGGAATTGTGGGGGAACCTATGAGTAAATCTAACAATCACCCCAAATCGTGGAACCCTTACTCCACCTCAAGTAATTCCTTCCATTAGAAGTTCCCTGACACTCATAGGTTCTTTAACAGTAAGAAATAAGAACAAAAGGGTAATACAAAAGAACCATAGGAATCAAGAAAAAAAATAAAGGTAATGATGAAGAGGAAGAAACAATGTATTGGAACACTTTACACTTTAAGATTGAAGGATATGTGAAGATGGGGTGAAGTATACCTTATAATTGGAGAGGTTTCAGTGATAATGAAAGTGGCAAGTGTAGTGGAAGCAGTCGGCAGCGGTGGTAGTGGTTGGGTTCATCGACAACGGTGGTGGTGGTCAGGTTATGTGAAAGCTTGAAGTTGCGAGAGAAGGAGACTCTATTAGGTTTATTTTTATAATATTAGGGAATACTTTTATTAGCATTTTCAAAAAATAACTGATAAAGATACAATTTTAATAATATATATATTTATTTATATTTATAATTATAAATAAATATATTTATAAATATTTATAAATATTGGTCAAGTGGGAATACAATGGATGCTATGAGGGGGTCAACCACTGGTTGTAATGCTGAGCAGGCTCTCATAAACTCCATAGGTGACTTGGGATAACATAAGGATGTGGAGGATGAAATTAAGATATTCTCAATAGATGATCAATCCATTGATGAATCTAATGTACAAGATTCAGATTATCAATAGATAAGGCAAGAGCATAATATTGAATCAAGGACCTACAAAGGTAAGTGAAAAATGAATGTTGAATCTCCTATGAGGATAAAAAATGTGAAATAGGAAAATGTGTATCACACTGAGGTTGGACAGATGAATAACAAGAGTTCATAATCTATTACTTCTGAACCTAAATTCCATTCTCCAATGTATATGGAATCCTTGGAATCTATTGCTCAAGCTTCACATGAAATTTTGGGAAAAGTGTATGTGACCACTCAAAACGTTTTTGGAGTGATTTCTTCCATTTGTGAAGACAAAGAAGGTGGAATGTAGGATGTTAGAGGGGATGTACAGGAAGTTGAGGTTCATGTCCTCACAAAGAAAGGCAATAATGTAGTTTCAATTGATGATCCTTCTATGGGGATTAAAACTCAATCTAATGTTGCAAATATGATTCAAACAATGATTTTATGAGTCTCTAGCAATAAGTGAAAACTTGTAGAAGAGGTTGGCATCCTAGAGGTTGAGGTTGTGGGTGTAGACAAAATAATTAGAGTGATTTTCACAAAGAAGCACGTAGGATCAAAGCGAAAATTAGAGAAAATATAGGTTTATGACTCTTATTTCAATGAGAGATGTTTTCTATGTCTGGGCCCATCTCTCACCTTTTATGTTTTTTGGTTTTTTCAATAAAAGGGATTTGACCCTATATTTTTCAAATATATATATATAATATTTAAAATTATAATTGTAATTAAATATATTTAAAAGATATTTATATATAATTACAAATATATAATTATAAATATAATAAATATATTTAGTATTTAAATATACTTATTATAATTTTATAATTATTTAAATATGTATTTATTTATTTATATTTATAATCATAAATAAATATATTTTAAAATTATTTATATAAAATTATAAATATATTTGTATAAATATATACATTTATTATATATAATTATAAATATACTAAATATTTTTATTATAATTTTATAATTATTTAAATATATATTTATTAATTTATATTTTCATATATAATTATTTTTTAAATGATATATATTCATAATTTTATAATTAAATGTTTAAATTAAAAAAATTATTAAAAAAATAATTTAAATAGAATAATTATATAAATTTCAAACATATTTTAAATATTATAACTTAATAAACAAAAACGAATAAATACTATTCATATAAATTAAAAACATATTGAAAATATTACATGTATATAGAAAATAAATTTATGTATAAATAAATATTACAAAATGATGATATATATTTTAAACATTATTAATGAATATATAATAATAAATGGATAAATGAAATTAAATAAATTATAAAAATATTAAAAGTATGTGATGGGATGGAGGATTGGGAGAAGAATATACTGATGATCCATGGTGATCATCTCAACCACGGTCATCCCCAAAGCATAAATCTGTATTCCTATGTTATGAATCACCTAATCGAGTGTTATGGGGTGTCTTCCAAGGTTCACAATATTGAAGTCCCGAAGGGTTTCACTGGTTCTTTAGGTAGCCCCTTTTCCTTGCTCAAGAATCATGTTTTGAAATAGATCATCAGAAAAGGTAACACTGCCAATGTATTGACCTCATATGGTGCTATTTTAGAGAGGATTGAACTCTGTAAGCACTCCTTTATAGCTCGTATTACTTCGTCAGAAGATATGAATTTGTTGAAATTTTTAGACCTGATTTCTCATTTAACCTCAATTTGGGGGTTTCCTGGATTAAAATGTTTTTCACTCGATCTAGGATTCTACCACATTCTCTTCCCCTATGTAGATATGAAAGGTATAGCATAGAGTGTGAGTTTTGTCAACCTAAGACTGGGAATCATGAAGGTCCCTAATCGGAATTTAATTTTCAATTTAAATGATCTTAAGGAAACATGTGTGCATGTATGGGTTAAAATTCATGGTCTTAATTGGGTCCTTTGGCATCCATAAATCCTCTTTGACATCGTCTTCATGATCAGTATCCCAATTTAGATGGACATTGCAATGGAATAGGTTAGTTTTGGTCATTTTGTAAGATTCTTGGTTGAAATTGATTTAAGTTTTACCTTGATCGACTGTGTGGTTCTCTCTATGCCACAAGATGATTTTTACCCATTATTGAGTATGAAAGGACTCCCTCCTTCTATGATTCATGTGGGATTATAGGGAATTTGGAATCCGATTGTAGAGGTAATGTTTTTTCCCAATTGTAATTTGAAAGGTCATGACTTCTCTCAATGCCGAAGGAGGAATATTACTAGGAACGTTCAGATTTATGATCAGCATAAGGATCTGGTCATAGATTCTGTTATACCTGGTCCTGATATGGGAAATAAAATCCCCTTAAAGGTTCAATTTGTTCCTGACACTTTATAGAAGGGGATATGGATTGATTATGGGTGTTCTCATTAGAAAAATGATGGTGTTTCTAATCCTATGATTACTTCTCGCTCCCTTCTATATGAGGATATGCTAATGACCACTAAATATTTGTTGTAATCTAATAAACCCAAGATTTTTTGGGATGACAATGGTGATGAGACCCGTATGTTCAAGGCTGGATTTTATATTAGAGAAGCTTTGTACAAAGGTTTAACAGATAAGGAAGCTGATGAGGAATCATATGATAGTCTGGTAGCCTTGAAAATTTCAGCACAAATAGATGTTGATTTCAATATGTGGCAGGAGAAGAGGATGGTAGCTTCCAAGGCATGAAAAGGGAAAGGCATGTTTTAGGTGGCCAAATCATTGAAGTCCAAAGCCAACATTTTAGAGAAATTTGGTAAATATCGATTTGTTCTTATTAAAAATCAGCCCATTGAACCTCATTCTTTCATGTCTATGGATAGAGGCAATGATTAGAATGGAAAATAACCTATTATTTCCTCAAAAAGGTCTCATATTGAAGTTAAGATTGTGGATACTCCTGATCAGGGTAGGGAGAGTTATCCTATCATTCATGCACCTTTGGCTTCTCTGCTAGATATTTATTAAATGAATAAGAAAAATGTTGTGGGTTCTATGATTCCCACCAATTGGGATCATATATCTAATTGAGAGAGTTCATATGTTTTTTCACTTGTTGTTTCTAGTAATTGTGATTCTGGACATGATAGATGTGCTAAGGCATTGGACAATGGAAAGGCTTCTAGTTGTGAAACATTTATGGACAGTGGAGGGGAAGCACCCACTATCTCTAAAAAAAGATACAATATGGGAGTTGGAATAGTGACAATAACTCATGTTGTGGCTGCATCACCCATGGTATCAAGGTCGATCGAATCTGACAGTGATAGGATAAATGTAGTGGGTATAAATCAGTCCATGATATCAATTACAACTATTGGGGAGAGATCAAAATCTTCTCAAAATGTTGTTCTCACTAATGAAAAAATTACCTATACCAATGGTTTAGAACCATTGGTATAGGTCCCCAAACCATTGGTATAGCCTATACCAACAGTTTGGGAAGCCGTTGGGTGATTTGGCATGGGGAAAGACCTATCTCAATGGTTTTCCAAACCGTTGGGATAGGTAAATATATATAAAAAAAGTTCCAGCGGGGGTTTGAACCCACAACCTCCATGTTATATATCAATGACTTTACCACTATCCTAGAGTTTCATTTTATGAATATATTTGGATATATATATATATATATAATTTATATATTTATTTATTTGATGATATTCGATAAATGTACTCATAAAAAATAAGGGTACCTATCCCAACGGTTTTGAGAACCATTGGGAAAGGTACCCACTCTTTCCCAACGGTTTGGACAGACCATTGGGGAAAGTGGATTCAAAGTGTACTTTTCCTAACAGTTTGGCCAAACTGTTGGGAAAGCCATACCCTTTCCCAACGGTTTGGCCAAACCGTTCAGAAAAGTGGCCTCAAAGTGGAAATTTTTCAATGGTTTGGCCAAATCGTTGGGAAAAGTGGGAATAGAGGGAATCCAAACCGTTGGGAAATCCATGCCCTTTCCCAATTTTTTTGGCAAATCATTGGGAAAAGTGACCTCAAAGTGGGATTTTCCCAATGGTTCGTCCAAACCGTTGGGAAAGGGGGGCTTATACCAATAGTTTTTACAAATCGTTGGTATAAATGAATTGGTATATGTCTGATTTCCAGTAGTGTCTTTCTATAGAAAAAACCGTCTGATTAGACTTGGAAATAAGTTGATCACTAAAGTAAGCATTCATAACTCTTTTGATTTACTTGCTTCTGGAAGCAGTGAGGAAGAGGGTTAAAAAAGTGGTGGCCTTTCTAATGATATGAGGGTTGACATGGTCATTGAGCTTCTAGATGATGGAGGAGGGCCTTGGCACCAAGTGAAGACATGGAGGAGGAGAGGACATCCCCATGGTAGGGGTGGGCGCCTTCCGCATCACAATATGAGTACTCGGTCTTGAGCTTAATGGTATTTTTTACTTTTGTCTTGATATGGACAAATTTGGCCTTATGTGTTCCTCCTATTTTTGTTTGCTTTTTCATATTTTAATAAAAGGGGACTCCATGTCCCAACCAGTTAAAAAATATATTAAAAAGTGAATTCGTAACATTTATGTGAATTACAAACATACATATATACACATACACATCTACACACACATATACATACACATATGTATATACACAAATACACATACATACATGTAGTTATACATGTACATATATTTTAAATTTTTTAATATCAATATAAATATATATTTAAATAAATATATTCATTTTTATATTACATAATTGTTTAAATAAAATATTAATATCATATATATATTTTAATTATAAACACATTTTGTAATCAATTTATATAAATAAACTATTAAATATTTTGACTAATAGAAATTTGATAATTTTTTATATATAAAATTGTGAATGTTTTTATTAAAATGTATATAATTCCTATTTATATATTGCTTTAAAATATGTGTATATATATATATATATAATTATTGTAATATAAATCTTATTTACAAATATATAAATATATTTATAAATATTTGTGTATAATTATAAATGTATTTATATAATTATATATATTTATATAATTACATATATACATATATATAATTATATATAATTAAAAATATAATAAATAAATATTATTTAAATATATATTATTTACATATATATATATAATTCTAATTATAAATAAATATATTTATAAATATTTCTATATAAATATAAATATATAAATATATTTATATATATTTATATAAATATATATATTTATATAAATGGACGGGCCTGGACGATGGGAAGCAGAGAGAGATCCACGACGATGGTGTTTCTTCCGGTATTTGCATGATCTTGGGTTCTGCTTATATGGTTTTCCCTAGAGACATCGATCTTGAGCTTATGGTTGGTGGAGATCTTCGGAATCTCCCGTACAAGGCAGGGGCAACAAAGATTACATAATTCTCTTCTCACGAATCTAGATGGGATGATGCGATGCAGTTTCTATCTTTGAGAAAAGATGGAGCTTCTGAGTGAGACTTTAAAAGAGGTAACTCTGCACTTATTCAATCTATTCAGGAGCTCGTCTTTTCTAGGTTTATGATTTGAAAATTCTTGGTCATCACAAGAACCGTTATTCCTTCATAACTAAAGACATGGAAAATTTAATATCTGGATCATCGTCTTTCCGATACTTCGGTTTCTGAGATTGGAAATTCATATCTATTGGCTGTGGATTTTTCCACATTTTTTCTGTTAGAATAATTGATGTGGAAGAACTGGTGATTTGGACCAATTTTCCTCAAACCAGGAATGCTTTGCATCCAGGATTAGGATATGCGGTTCAACCCCTTTTCTCTACAGAGCTTAAGAACATGGTTTTGGCTTCACATCTATGGTTTGAGCTAGATCATGTGGAATCTAAAGATCCTTTTTGACATCACCTCAGTAATTGGGACTCCCATAAAGATTGATCAAACTATAAAGGAAGAAAAATTTAGCCATTTTGTGTGTCTGTTGGTGGTGATCAATCTGAAATCAATGCCCATTGACAGTGTTATTCTATTTATTTCAAACATGAATTTTGATTTAACTTTTAAATATGAGAAATTTCCATTGTTTTTCACAAGTTTCCAGATGATTGGGAATCTTAAAGAGATATGTCATAGGGACATGTGCTTCCCTATCTACAATTTGAAGGGGCATAAAGAATCTGGTTGTAGATAGAAGGACCTCTATAGAAACAGGAATGGTTCCACTGTAGGATATGTTTCCTCACTTCCTCGCATGGGTGTGAGGGATGCTGATGGTGCTCCGCATTTGGTTGAGAAGATGAAGCAGAATGATTTGAAGTCTTGTAAAGAAGGACCAATAGAGGTTGTCCCAAATTTTTAGGGGAATACTCATAAAACCATGGATGATATTTTTCAAGAAACTTATGATGTCCAGAGCCTCTGCAGTACCTCTGAAGTTGAAACCCTTGCGCGGGAGCTTGCAAATTCTCAGTTGAGGCAGGAGTAATCAATCACATCAAGGGACCGCAAGGACAAGAAAAATCTTGATGCTGAAACCGCGGTGAGAGGTAACACCAGGAAGCAATATGCTTCTGGAAATATTGTTGATGCAATTTAAAGACATGAATCTACTCCACAAGCTATTAGAGCAAATGACTCAAAAAATAAGGACACTCACCGTTCCTGTTCTCTACTTGAAATGATTGGAAATAACAAATTTAGTCTACTTGGTATTCTAAATTGGTCCAACAACAAGGAAGTGTTCTGTGTGGACTTTGGAAACTATCCTAGGGATATCTGTGTTGATGGAAAAGTCTCACAGGGCATTGGTATGGCTAGAGAGAAGGATCCTTAGGCTTTTGAGGAACCAATTCCACTTGAAGAGTGTATTGAGCCTCATGTTGATGATGGGGTTTGGCAATAGCGTAAAACATGGAGGAGGGGTCATCATCTGGGAGGCAGGGGTGGTGGTCGAGTCCATAGATTATTTTTCTTGTTTGCAGTGGCTCATACCCTACTTTACTTCTCATCTACTCTATACTTTATGACGTTTTATTTTTAATAAATTTCGGAATCATGGGCGCATACCCATGGTTCGCATTGTTTGGGTATAATTATATAATTATATATATGTATATAATTATACATATTTATATAATTATATATATATTAATATATAATTATATATAATTATAAATATAATAAAGATATCCATAATTTAAATATATTTATTATAATTTTATAATTATTTAAATATATATATTTAAATATATTTATTATAATTTTATAATTATTTAAATAAATAAATAATTATAATTTTATAAATGATTTTTTTAAAACATTATATATATATATATATATATATATATTAATATAGCATATTTATATTAATTATAAACATTCATTTTTTAATTAATGTATATAAATAAACATTATTTTTTGAATATAAATATAATAATTATAAATACCCCAACTCAAGTAGCTCAGAGCCGATGTCTTACTTTATTACATTGGTACTAGGTACAAGCGATCACATCCCAAATGATTAGTAGCTCTTGAAAACTAGATACAAACAAACACATTACATTATATCTTGAAATGAAATACAACATAGTAACTCCATTGGAAACACCCCTATTCTCCTAAACTATCCCTACATGTCCAATATAATATACATCTTGGCATCCAGGGAAAAATAAAACACAAGAAAAAGGTTAGCTCAAATGCCCAGTAAGGGTAAACATACAATGGAAGCTATCATAAATAAAAATAAACAATAAGGCATCGCGAATGACTACAAACACATGTCATTAAAACATAATCTTGAGCATAATATGGTAGGAATAAAAATTGATCAAATAATATCGTATAAATAATCACATGAGCTAAAAAACATAACCATATATATTCTACTAGTCAAATAATCAAATGGAAACTAATGAATAATCTCTTAATTAGAGAATTAATAATATGTGACATCATAAACATACCATCAAGGCCTCAACCAAGAAGTCTACATAAATGAGTAAGGACTCGGCCAAAACCCGATCTAGTTTGTATCATGAGACCTAGCGATACATTGATGGGTTATAGCGGGACATACCTGACACTTACTAAGTCCAATTCATTCATCACATGAAAGGGTTGAAACATAATCAACATATATATTCATATTGAAATTAGCATAGGAAATTTAAGTAATTTCACTGATCAGTAAACATAATCATAAACTATCCAGAGTAATATGAAAAAATGGTATCAAAATAGTACATCCTCAGTCAAAATGGTCATAAAACATTCTATAAAATATGGTATATGGTATCATAATAGATATAACTCAATTAAACATAATATCCAACAAAGAGTGTTAATATAGATGAAAATACTCTAATAAAATCATTGAAAAATTCTTGAGAGAAATACCACTTTTACTTTGAAATCATTTATTGAAAATGTCACATAATTATAAAAGAAAACATTTTATTTGAAAATGGAATTATAAACTTGTAAAGGATTCCTCAGTTCATTAAGGCATCATGAAAGTAGTAAAATACCCTCATATCTTATATGTTTAAAAAAGACATTTCTTTTAAACTTTGAAAATAGAAACATTTAAAAGAGTATTTTTAAAAGAACGTGTGAGAGTTAACAAAATGAATTGATTATGTTTATCAGATGTAAATCCACATAAAAAAGTGAAAATACAACATAAGATAATCAAAATTCTTTTCACATATAATCATAGAATGACATAATCATTGGAGTAGAAGTTTAACCCTAAGAATGGAAATTGGTTTAGGAATTCCCTTTCCACATTGTAATTAGTCGGACCATATGCCCCGTAAAAGTAATAATTATCGAATGAAACATCGAATACCGTGAAGATAAATGGATCAATGATATGATATATAAAATGTAAGTATACATACACCACAAAAAATTAATAAGTGGTGAATAATCCATATCTCACAGAAATAAAAGTGTGATGAGAAAACTCTTACATTATGTCCGAAAGCATTCTACACTTGTACATAGTTTCCTGGATAATAAAATTAGATTCAATAATTTAATAATTTAGAACCTATTAAATATATATCTGATTTATTATAATTTTATTAAGTTAATTTATGTTTATTTATAAGGGTTATAATGTTTAATTACGTTGTTTCGGGAGCGTTCGATTCATGGTTTAATGGTCGGTTCCCTTGTGTTTAATTATGGTAGTTCCTATCAAATGGAAGAAAAAATCTAGAAGTGAAATGGAATGATATTAATACACTTCAAGAATTTTAAATTTAACTCATATATCATTTGGTTTTATAGTGTGAATATGATTCATTAGATAAAATGTTAATGAAAAATTATTAGTTTATTTTTTCAGTTTTTCAGACCATCACAAACTAGTATCGTTTTATTAAATAATATGTTAATATACTGGTACTAGAATATTTAATAAGTTTTAATACACATATTATAATATTTTTTAACAATAAAAATGGTTTTATGACCATCCTTGAAGGTGGTAATGAAAAATGAAATTTCATTATCCATGAAGGCGGTGAATTGACACCTCACAGACGATGTTTTTTTTAGAACAAAAGGAAATGAGAAGAGATTTGATTATGGATATTCCATTAACATAATAAAACTCCGATAAATATATGATACTTAAGTCATCATGTTACTTTTTATAGGGGAGGTGAAATAATGATATGAAAATAAAAGAAACTAAAAGAGAAAGAGTGAGGGTTTTACCTCTCGAGTGTCGTCTCCTTGAGAACTTTCTTAAGGAACTTAGAAATGGTCATTTGGTGAGACCAGCAAGACCATAACATGGGAAAAAGGTTTAGGAGAGAAATTAGGCAGAATATAAGTAATATTCAAAGCTTATAAGATGTTGGGAGAAGAGGTAGCGATGGGTGGTATTTATAGGGAAGGAGATGAGTGTTTTTTGATTATTTTATTCATTTGTTTATTATTTTGGATCAAAACTATCAATAGTGTTTATTCTTATGAATAAGTATAGTAACTAGAGTATGTCAGTTTGTGATAATGGACACTTAAATCATCCATGGATCAACCATGACTCAAAAATTCATTTATTTACTTATAATGTTAAATACTACAAATTACCATATTTCACTATTAATAACGAATTCATCTATTTTAGAAAAATCACAAAAATTCACCCTAATCATTTTTTAACATGTAGATTTCAAAAATGGAATCCATTTTATTAAAATAATTATCTAAATATGATAAATTTAATTTTTAATTAAAATCATCATTAATTCAAAAAATACCGATTTTAATATTATAACTAATTTTACTACACTTTGAAAAATTAATTATTGTCTCCTAAAATTATCAATTAATTATAATGAAACAAAATATTAATTTATGAATATATTTTATGAAAATAGATTTTATTTTAAATTATTATATGAATTATAAAATTTTAAATAAACATTTACATTTCACAAAAATACCAATACTTAATTTATCATTTTTAAAACATTTCTTTACTTATTCCATGATATAAATATATCACATTTTCATTTATGAGATACCTAAATTTTATTTATTCTCTCAAAGGTTAGGTTATTATTCTAATGTCTAGATTACTATTTCTAACGGTCACATCATTATTCTGATGGTTATGTTAATATTTATTAATATATCAAGGTTTGTTTAAGCTCGGTGTTGCATAAAATGTAATCCATTGAAGATGTTAAATTTAAAAGGAAATACCATAAAATATTGGGGTGTTACATTCTACACTCCATCAAAAATTTCATCCTCGAAATTTCTAGAATGTCACCTCATAAAAAGATTTGGTTAGTTATTCATCATAATTTCCTCTAGTTCCCACATCACCTCTTCAATTTTAATATTTTTTCTAAAGTACCTTTACCATCTGAGTTGTTCAGTTACTCAAAACCCATTCTTTAGTTTCTAGAATCTAGACAGCCTATTCATATTAAGATAAATCAGGTTCCAATTCTATTTATTGAGAAATTAGAACATGTGTTGGGTCTCGCATGTACTTCCTTAACAAAGAGATGTGGAACACAACATGAACTTTGGACAGACTAAGCGGCATTGATAATTGGTAAGACACAACTCCAATTCTTTCAATGATTTTAAAGGGACCAATGTACCTAGGGATTAGTTTTTCTTTCTTTCCAAATCTTATAAAACCCTTCCACGGAGATACTTTAAGAAATATATGATCTCCCACTTCAAACTCCAAATTTTTCCTCTGGTTATGGGTATAGATCTTTTTCATACTCTGAGCTGTTTTGATATGAGCCTAAATAGTCTTTACCTTTTTTTGTTGTATCTTCAATATGTTCTATTCCTTCAAGATTCCTTTCACCATCTTCATCCCAACAAGTTAGTGTATGACATTTCTTGCCATATAACGCTTCATACGGTTCCATTTGAATAATTAAATGGAAACTATTATTAAAGGAAAATTCTACCAAAGGTAAATAATGATCCCACATTCCTTGAAAGTCAAGGGATCATGATCTCAACATGTCATCTAATGATTCAATAGTCCTATAGGACTATCCATCGATTTGAGGGTGATAAGAGGTACTCAAATGAAGCTTAGTATCCAAATCCTTCTAAAAACTTTTCCAGAATATTGATATAAAATGGGGACCTAGATCAGACAAAATAGATATATATTTACCATGAGTCCTTACAACTTCATTAATATAGAGTCTTTCTAGGCGCTCTAATGGAAAATCATCCCTTATAGCGAGGAAATGTGCAGATTTGGTAAGTTGATCAATAATTACCCATATTGCACCATTCTTTCTTGGAGTATTTCATAACCTAGTGAAAAAATCTATATTAATTTCATCCCATTTCTGTATAGGAATAGGTAGAGGTTGCATGAATCCTCAAGGATGTTGTCTTTCAGCCTTTACCTATTGAAAGACTAAACATATTTATACATAATCAAAAATTTCCCACTTCACATTATCCCGCCAAAAATGTTCCTTCAAATCTCTATACAACTTAGTGCTACCAAGGTGTATAGAGAAATTTGTTCTATGAGCATCATCCAATAATTTCCTTTTTATCTCGGGTATAGATGGAACACAAATCCTCTTCCCAAGTTTCAAAATTCCATCTTCATATATGAAGTCTACCAATTTATTATCATTCACAGCTTTAATTTTTTTATTAAAATTCTCATCATTAGACTGATAAATTTTTATCCTTTCTAATAAAGATGGTTTGGAAACCATTTGAAAAAGTAGTGATAATTCACCTTCCTTGATAATTTCCATATCCATATTTACTAGATCCATATACACAGGATATCTGTAAATCCTATTTTTTTTTCAAAATTCCATGATCCTTCTAACTCAATGCATTAGCTACCTTATTTGACTTACCCAAGTGGTAGTATATTGAACAATAATAATATATTAATATCTCAATCCATCACCTTTTCCTCATATTGAGTTTTTTCTGCAAGAAGATATATTTCAGACTCTTGTTATCCGTATATATCTCATATATTTCACTATAGTGATAGTGTCTCCATATCTTTAGAGAAAATATTACAACTGCTAACTGAAGATCATGAGTTGGGTAATTCTATTCATGAGTTTTTAACTACCTTGATGGATAGGTAATAACTTCATCATTTTGTACAAGGACACAACCAATTCCTTTATTCGATGTGTCACTATAAATCACAAAACCACCATTTAATCTTCTATTCAATTATTCAAATCATTCTTCACATTCATTTTTTCAAAAAAACTTAACCCCTTTACGAGTATGCTTGGTTAACAAGTTATCTAATTTGGAAAAATTCTGAATAAAACACTGATAGTGACATGCTAAACCAAATAAACTATGTACCTTAGTTATGTTTTTTCATGTATACCATTCTTGAACTACCTTTTTCTTCATATTATCAACCGATATTCTATACTTGGAGACAATATTTCCAAAAAAAGAAAATTTATAAAGCCTTAATCCACACTTTCTAAACATCCCATATAACTCTTTTCTTCTAAGACTCTATCGAACAATCCACAAGTGTTTCTCATGGTCCTCTAGATTTTGGATTACACCAAGATATCATCAATAAATACCATAATAAAATTATCAAGATATTCCTTGAATAATCTATTCACTAGATCCATAAAAATAGAGGGTGCATTAGTTAGTCTAAATAGAATTACTACAAACTCGTAATGCCCATACCTTGTTTGAAATGATATCTTTAGAATATATTCCTTCTTCACATGAAATTGATGATATCCATAATGAAGATCAATCTTTGAAAAATATTTATCTTAATTAAGTTGGTAAAATAAGTCATCAATGCAAGTAATAAGATACCTTTTTATTATCATAATTTCATTGGTCTCCATATAGTCAATGAATAACATTGTAGATCCATATTACTTCTTAATGAAAAGAACAAGATCTCCCCAAGGTGGAACACTATGTCATATAAATCCCTTATCACTTAATTCCTCTAGTTGTTTCTTTAACTCTATTAACTCCACCATGGACATTCTATAGGGATTATTTGATATAGGTATTGAATTTGGGATTAAATCAACAGAAAACTCAACTTCTCGCTTTAGAGGTTGTCTAGGTAATTAATTTGGAAATAAATAAATTTATTTCTATACAATAGTTACATCCTCAATTCAAAGATCACCTTTTTCATCAGTAGGTTTTATCTGATATTTTTCTCCAAGAAACTCATTTAGAAGATCCACTAGAGGTGGATCTAGATATTAATTAGATGATTAATTCTCCCTTATAAAGATAAGAAATTCCATATCTTCATCACGAATCATAATTACCTTATCTTTGATTTTTTTTAATTATACTTTGAAATCTAGTCCATACCAAGGGTTATATAAAAATCTACCATATGTATGATAATAAAATAAGCAACGAGAACACATGTATCTGTTGTAATAGGAACTGCTCCACACATCTTTGTTGTAAAAAGGTTTCCACTATGATTTTTTACTGACAACTCTCTTATTAAGGTGAATTGTAAATATCTAATTTTTATAGAAAACTAGGAAGATATAAAAGAATGAAATGATCAAAAATCAAATAAATATTTATCTAAATTTGAGGAGATGATTAAAGTACCTACCCTCATATCATTAGAAACTTGAACCTCAGCTACTATGACTACATAATCATGGACTTGTTCCATTGTCCTTTTCTGTGGAAATTTCTCTTGAATACTAGGACATTAATGTGAATAGTGTCCCATCTCCTTACAGCTAAATCATTGAACATTTATGAATTCTTTCCTTCCATTACAATCATGGTCTATGTGGACTTTTTCTACACACTTGTAACAATTTCCCATTCCCAATTGGAATGTTCCATGATGTTTCATTCCAAATTTATTTAAAGTTGGAAATTATATTATTCCCTTATTTCCCTTTTCATTATTTACTTTTCTAGAGTACTCAATATCCATCTTATTATCTTTCTTCCCTTCAGAGCCATATGGATTATAAAATTATTTCTCTATCTTGATGTCACATGATACTATATCCTTGTATGATAAGAATATTTAGGAGACTAGTTCCCTTTGTACAATTTCTTTAATACCATCAAATAAATGTTCAATATTACTCCTTGGATTACATATGTAGTCCCCAACAAGACTTGTTAAACATGTAAAGATGGATTAATAATTTGCAACATTTTCATCCTCTTTATGTCTTAGTCTCAAGAATTGTCTCTCTATATCTACTCACTGTTCGCAAGGGAAATATTTTTCTAAAAAAAATTCCTTAAAATCCTTCTATTATATATTTGAAATTTCATCCTCCACATTTGTGTTTTGAATTAATGACCACCATGGATTCGCCTCTCCTGAGATATAATAAATACCCATGACAAACTTTTCTATTTTGTTAATTCCCAAAGTGAGAAATATATTCTCTAAGGAACTTATTCATTGCTCAGCTACAAATAGTTTTTTAGTCCCATTTAATGATAGTGGTTGTTGTCACATGAAGCAGTCTAACATTGTTACACTATAAGGACTTAGCATTAATCATTACATAATCTTGAGTTATGTCAAGAAATTCACACTGAGGATATTTTTAGGTTTAGAGTTTTATAGAATTAGTCCACAACTATTACATAACAACTCAAAATTTAAAAAGTAGACTCTTCTACTCACTATAAATTTTTTTTCATGAAATAAAACCCCTTGAATATAACATGATTTCTTTTCCTGATAAAAATATTCGGGAATTATTCCTTTCTATTGCCCATCCTTATACACCATGTAAAACATTTCAAAAACTTGGGATGATCATAAAATCTCAGTAAGGGAAAACAAGGTAAAAAGTTTACATGTGATCTTGAGAGATGTAAATAAGAACATTAGGACTTTTATAAAGACACGAGAAAGAGGAATATCATAACAATAAGAACTTGGATCATAACTTGAAAATGTGGCTAACACATTTAATTTAGAAATTAGTAAGCATATCACCAAGGTCCATCCCAAAGGTGTTATATCACTAAGGTCCATCCCCATGGTGTCATAAAAATTACCTAGGTTATTCACCATGGTATCGTAAAACTTGTCATCTATAAAGATTAATTTCTTTACCCAATGCATTGGAGCGCTATCATGGAGCACCCTTAATATGTATTTATTTTAATGTGATCCACATATATCATAATCAAACATTTCATAAATAACCTGAATAGAATAAAAGAAATGGGTTTTATATCAAAATCGTAATGTTTTAAAAAGTGCTTAAAAACATGATCATTATGTCATTAATAAGCCAGAGAAAGGGAATGGGGGTTTTATGTGTGTAAATTTAAGAAGAAAATATATCATTTTTATGTATTCACAAATACCCCTATAAATTAAATAGGTTTGGGTATTCACATAAATTAAATAAGATAATTTCTTTAGAAAAAGAGAGAGATTTTGAGATGAAAATTCTGCAGCATAACGGTTATGCAACATGGTTTTAGAAAACATTAAAAAGATAGGGGAAAGGGGTCACCCATTAATAAATGAATCATTATATATTATAGGGACATAATAAAATAGAAATAAGAACATGGTGTGGAAACTTTAAAGGCATACCACATAAAAGAGAACTTGAATGGAAAAAAGAGAAGTTGAGAATTCTTTTACCACATAAGAAACACTTGAATATATATCATTAAGGAATTACATTATAAAAAACATTAAATATAATTATAATATACTAATTCAAGATATAATTAGTCAAAGGGTTGTATATACACCTTATAGAAAAATAAAGGTGTATAAGAAAACAGGTATGAAACTGGAAACGAATTAATAAGGAACCGAAAAATGCATAAAAATTTGGTGAACCGTGAACTTAAAATAAAAAGCGCAAGCCATGGCCCTTCTGCAGATGTACTCCCTGTGTAAAATGGAGTTTCTGCCTTTTTTTCAGTCTGACGCACCACGTAGCACCCTCCTACGCGGGTGAAGCCCTAACTGGAAAACCCTTGACCGACGTCGCCCGAGGCTGTTGCTGCTCGCACGGACTCCACCGTGTACCAACCTGGTACGGGGGCCAAACCCGAAGCCACGTACCGCCCTGGTACGTGGGATTCCTATAATTCTGCGTACCACCCTGGTACATGGACAACCTCTCCAGCCATGCAGCACCCCCCTATGTGAAGGGCACCACTCCTCATGCACCCATGCGGCCCGCCAACTCCTTCAGTGTTCCCATTCCCCAAGCCAGATAAAACCCTTCCAATCCGGTCTGATCCTTCGCAATCCCTTTATTGGCCTATTCATCGGGCCTGAGCCAAGTCCTCTACCAAAGCCACCTGACCCGTATGATGAAACATTCAGGCGCATCAGCGCACCACTTTGAGTTCACATACCCATGGTAGGCGAGGACAAAAAGGTTTCCCCGACTCTTGAGAGGATTCCGAGTCATTCCTGGGCTCACATTCCCACGGTAGTGCAGGGTCCAATCCCGGGAGTCCCCTTTGTGCCTCTCCACTTTTCAGGATTGAGGGACCCCACTCACCTTTCCTTTTGACAAGCACTAGCGGTGAGAACTTCTCCCCTCTCCTAGGAGTGTCTGGGCATCTCTCCTGGAGTAAGCCCCACACCGTCCCTGCCAGAAGCCAATGGACCTTCCCCTCTCATCACAGAAGGTTCATTGCTCCGCTGCACGACTCCTAACTTCCTCCAATATTAGGGGGAAAGAGAGTCCAGTGGTCCCGACCTTCTCCTCCACTCATCGTCTTTCTCCCCTTTCCTCGGTAGGAAGAATGTGTGAGGCTTTCCAAGTATGTTGCATTCTCTTGTTTCTCACACTGAGCATGACTTATGTGGGCTTAGAGATTTGTGATGGTCACGACATCCACACAACGAAGACCCTCAAAACGAACTATGTGGGTTTTGATCTCTGTTTCCTAAATAGGGTACGTAGGACGCCTCCTTAAGGTTCAATCCCAATTCAGGCCACTAACCATGTGTAAGTCACAATCACGACCCTCAAAATGAACTACGTGGGTTTTGATCCCTATTTCCTAAATTGGGTATGTAGGACGCCTCCCCGAGGTTCAATCCCAATTCGGGCCACTAACCATGTGTAAGTACCAATCATGCCCTTCAAAACGAACTACGTGGATTCTGATTCCTCTCACAAGGATAGGTAGGAAGCCCATATCACGGGTTTGATCCAAACGCTCAAGTCGTTATCTGTACCCCCTGGATGACAAAAAACTTCAGAGTTCCCAGTTATGAGGCTTTAAACTAGTGTCGTCTCAATGAGTTAAAACTCCTCAGAGTCATTAATCAAATGAGGGATGGTAAACCTCGAGCCTAAATGACTCTGCATCCCTACGTTCAGTTGATCATTGCCAACTAAGGGGTAATCAGTGGATACTATGCTTGGGGATAAACCAAAGATTCGCGAACATATGAATACGCCTTAAATCTATAAGAGAGTCTTGGAACATGCAATAATTCCCCCCAAAAGGGTGCGTTGAGCCCGAATTCCCATCCTCTCGACCAATGTGAGTTCTTAAGCAACACTAGCCGAATGGCCCAGCGAACGCCTGCCTTTGGAAAGCATGTCCACACATCGTTGGATATGAAACCATTGGGCATTTTGAAACTAAAACGGTGCACTTGATATGAGTGATTTAGTAGAACCCAACCTTATCTAATCAAATGTTGGGCATCACAAGTTTTTCCGAAACAAAAATGGTGAACCTGACGTGAATCTTTAACCAAGCATGACAGATTTAACCTAATCCCACTCTGTGCCCCCTTTTACTCACAAGGAGGGCCAAGAAAGGTCATTAATCACGCATGGTATCATGAGATTCTGCTTTGATGGGTTTGTTGTTTGTATTTGTTAAAATATTTTACAAGTACCAATCAGAACTCCCTTTGATCCAATGGCATCATAGAGGAACTCACAGACGCGTACTTCAAGCAACACAATGACCAGACATCCTCACCAACGAAGGACCCCGCAACCTACTCAGCATCTTCAATGTTGGGTCTTAAATGCATTGATCAAAGAGTACCACTTGAACGGTACTCTCCTGACGGTGGAGGCGGCCATGCATGCCCTCCAATCCGCCAAGACCCATCAGTCACCTGCCCAGCAGCAGCCACGAAAGCAGATCCAAACGACTCCTACTGCCGTCTCAAACCATTTCAGGAGTCTATCCCTAGAACGATACAATGCGTACCTCCCTTATCTTAGGGAGGCCAATGAGGTTGGCACTGAGGACTTCATCCCCACTGAACGGGGGTTCCGCTCTAAGGCCCCCGCTGGAAGACGTCGCCACGGTTATGCCACGACTCAATATCCTCACACTAAGGAGGATGTCGCCCCGAGGATCCCCGCCCATGCTCCCCGAGATCCATCCCCTCGGACCGCCCAACGAGGGCAACAAACGTACAACCAAGGACCATTCATCACCCTTGTCCCTGAGGAGGAGCTCTACTGCCCAGTCACAGAGACATATTGCGAGCAGGAACATACACCTGTCCATTCCTCCAAATTTCTCCATCCAGACATGACAGCATCATATGAGCAGGTGCGCATCCCCACCGAGCTCCATCAAGCCTGTCACTCACACAGGACGACACCTACTCGGCATTGCACCTCTCCCTACCCAGGTTCATGAAGCCCACCAACTAGACGTGGTGGCGACCCAGCACCTGCAGGACCAGCTCCTAGAAGATGCCCCTAACGCCTACCATCCCGATGTGGTGGCTATCAACAAAGACCACCATCCAGATGTGTCGACAATTAATAGGCAGGCACATCTCCCTGCCAACAAAGGAGACTGACTCGATACGGTGGGGAACCAACATATGCAGGGCCAGCTCCCTGTGGATGCAAGTAAAGTCCTCCATCCTGATGTGGCAGAAAACAGAGAGATAAACCAGCATATCCCGGCACAGGGGCATACTCATTCACCTTCCTCGACAGAGGAGAATTGTCAGTACCCACTGACCACCAGAGGACCGGAGCAGGATATTCCTACTCTGATACCAGAGTGGGCCTTCATACCCGTTCCAGCCAAAGATGTCTCTCTACATATCCTGGCGATGATGGAAGAGCAGGTATCGATCCCAGATCATATCTTGCAGACTTGCCAGAATGTAATTGCATCAGCGGCAACAACAAGGACACGGGCCTGTGAGCCCGTCTCCCCAATTGAGGTGACTCATCTAAGAGACAAGATAGTCACCTTAGAGTAGATTTGCATCCCTGCTTCCACCCAGGAGGCTCGTCAGCCATATTCCGTGATACAAGGGCAACCAGATCGAGCAACTTCACTCGTTCCAACTGGGGGACACCCATCCACCACGGTGGATGCTCCAGAGCAGGAATATATCCCTGTTAAAAGTCAATATGTTCGTCGTTATATCCCGACATCATCACAGGATCCAATTAGAAAGGGACCCAAAGGTGAAGGCCGTTATCAACAACAAATGGTCCCCGCTGCCCTCAAGAAAGTTCCCCGAACGTTCCAAAGGCAGTCGAAAAATAAAGAGCGGGTTCATGACTCTACTCTACTTGAAGCTGGGGTTCCCAATGCTTCTAAGCACATATCGAAGGCTTAGAACCCTACCCACCCATTACCATATTATGGGAGTGGCAGTAACAGTTGCGAAGGTCCTCCCCGCAATGTCGCTACCATCAGCTCTGAAGGTCCTCCCCAGAGCACCCATGGGGCCTCCCCTACAAGTATATAATGATCAATCATGAGAGATTCTCTTTTTATGTGAGTCATGGAATCCCTCTGGGTGACCAGAAGATTGAGCAGCAAGAAGGCCCTCCACTTGCGGCAGTCCACCGTGGAGGTCCTCCCTGGGGTATACACTACAAACACTCTCAGTGCAGTGGGACCACAGATTATGATAGTAGTTCTTGCTATCGTAGTCGCAACTATGGAGGTCCTCCCCACAGTAACGTCTCATCATGACAAGAAGGCCCTCCCCTTGTCGTGGCCTACCCTGAAGGTCCCCCCCAAGGGTTACGTTGCAATGACACTCCGTGTAGCTAGGCATCTGATCACGATGGTAGTCCTCACCACTCTGATAACGGAGGTCCTCCCAGTAGAGATGTCAAGCAACGATAAGGACCTCCACTCATTGCGGTACATTCTGAAGGCTCTCCCCAGGGTATACCTTGCAGACATTCTCCCTGTGGCAGCTGTGATGGTAGTCCTCGCCATTTTGGCAGCTGTGATGGTAGTCCTCGCCACCACGACCGCCATTGCGAAGGTCCTCCCCACAATGGCCCCAAGCAACAAGAAGGTCCTCCCCTTCTCGTAGTGTGTCTTGAAGGTCCTCCCCATGATACACATCGAACGTCAAACCATGATGGTCATCCTCACTATGATGGCCGTTGTTGCGAAGGCCCTCCCCATAACAACGCTACACAGCCAGAAGTTCCTTCCCTTGTTGCGACACGCCTTGGAGGTCCTCCCCAGGGTATGCACTGCAAAATTCCTCTATGCGGTGAGGCATCAAGCAGTGATGGTAGCCCTCGCCATTACGACACGGGTAGCAGAGGCCCTCCCCACCTAGACGCCAAGCAACGAGAAGGCCCTCTTTTTGTTGCGGTACATTCTGAAGTCTCTCCCCGGGGTGTACCCCGCATATTCTCTCCCTGTGGTAGCTGTAATGGTAGTCCTCACCATTGCAGCCGCCATTGCAAAGGTCCTCCCCACAGTGACATATCATATCGATAGGAAGGTCCTCCCCCTGCCGAATCAAGCACAGAAAAGCCCTCATATTCCAAGGCACTCAGAAGGACGAGATCAAGCATGTCATATTCCCAGCTAGTTGCAAACGATACCCTTATTCAATCAGGAGACGGTCCGGGGCCATGTTCATCTTCTGAACCACCTCGGAATCGCCCACATGATAATTCAATACCTACCGGCCCAACTGCCTCTGACCACACTATCAGTGAGCCTCTCAGTTGGGCGACCATGTAGAGGAATCACTAGTGGAGGAGTATGATGACATTTTTCACCTGAGGAAACGACTGGCCAGAGATGATGTACCAGTTATGTTTTGGACCATGTCCACCACTCAATTCTACATACCCAGAAAGTTTCCAGAAGAATGTGTGCACGACATCCGCTCCAATATATGGAAAACCCTCCATCAGCTGAAATCAAGCTTCCTGCCCTACGATGGGTATGTAGACCATGTCAAGACAATAGGAGACCTCCTGCGTCACATCGACCTGGAAGCTCTTCCTTCGGTGCGATAACCGCGACCTGAGAGGCGTAAAGGAAATCTTGAGTTAGCCTGCCTCCATGCACTGCACCAGTTGCGCTACCTCATTGGTGACGCTCCGATGAGAGTCCATATCAGAGGATGGGGAGAACATGGAGCTTTGCATTTCACTCTGCTCCCCACCCAGAAGAACATGTTCGACATAATGTCTTGCAACGTCATCATGTCAAGACAACAATCGAGTGGGGTCCCTGTTTAGGAAAGAAGACACACCCAACAGAGACATGCCTTGAGTAAGTCCCAGAAGTGCCAGTCCTGACGAGAACAATCTATTCACGAACTCCTGAATCAGGCCACCGAAATCATACAACCGGCCTCTCGCTTAAGAGAGTCCCATCAGCAGTCATTTCTTGCCTCCCCAGAGAGGATTGATCCATAGGTGAACTCAGAATCAGATCCAGTTCACCCCAGAATGGGGGAACGCAAGATCATATAGGTAGTGATAACATCAACCACTACTGAAATCCAGGGTCAACCCCAGCCTGTAGGTTTGGGGGAATTTTTAACAACAAATTCCTTCGTAAGACCAATAAAAATGGGAAGAGACTCAACATCCAAGGAACAGAGCCAACCCCAACCCCCAGGGCTGGAGGGAATTTTTATCACCTCAACAACAACCTCTCCCATGAGAATCAGTATTCTCTCGTCTAGGGAGGACAGTAAGAAGAGGAGGTTCCTGCCCTATCCCGTCCTTTGAATCATCATCCCCTTCAAGAGGGAGGCATACCATAAGGTCACATAAAAGAACTCTCTGCGTCACCCTTCATCAATGAGTCTGAAAGAAATCCTAGGACAGGAAGGGGAAGACCAGTAAAAGTCGCGGTATATCCTCTTCCTATTTAGAAGATGGCATCTCCTCCACCTCGCGATATGAATCCATCAACGCCATAGAGGTTAACCCCAAAGGTGACACCGAAGATGATACAAATCTGGATGGGTCGGGAGATGATGGTTCTATTCAGGCTGTGATTCACAATGAACCATCAGGTTCACACACCCAGAACCAGAGGTCCACCCTAAATATGGACGCCCCTCCAGCTAACCCTCCTCCACTTACCCTGCAAGCTTCCAACAAGGATAAGAACAAAGGACCGGTTACCCTTAACCCACCTCCTTCTCTCAATAAAAACGATCCAATTACGCTCGAAGAGAGATTCACTCGACGAGAAGAGTAAATGAAATAATTGAGGTGGCTTAACGTCAAGCTACTCCAGAGGAACCGTCTTATTGAAAGAACTTCCCAAGAAGAGTCACAAATTGCACTCCCAGCAAGTGCACCTCAAAGACCAAGGTTTTCCCCGGCAAACGAAGCGTGGTCAGGGCCCCCACCCAATGCGGCGCCCGGCCCGTCCAACTACCTAAACATGGATTCGGATGAATACCAAGACTTCCCTCCACTCAGGAAGCAACCAGAGCGAGTACGTCTGAACCCTCCAAAGGTGTCACAAATGGCATATGCACCCTTAGTGCTGGCCGAGCCGAATTCTCAAGAAATTCCTTGGGCTACACCTGCCCAAGACCGGGCTCAACAGGATGTAAACCAGGGTCTCTCCAACACCATCGAGGAATTGAAAGCTTGATTGGAAGCAATAGAAGGTCGAAGTGCTCTGGTACAACCAGAGTGAAAGCCCTACCCAGATTGGGTGAGCAACACGCCTCCTCCACCCAATTTTGGGAGCCCTGTATTCCCTATTTTCAATGGATCAGGCGATCCAGAATAGAATTTGATGCACTAAGCGTCTTATTGTGACCCTATGATGGGAACTTCGGAACAACAAGAAGCAGTGAAACTCATATACTTCGTGAGGACCTTGCAAGGATCTGCCTTCTTCTAGTATATGAGTCTGACAGATTAGTCAATAAAATGACGGAAAGACCTTCAACAGCAGTTCCCGTTCCACATCAACTTAATGCTGCCTAAAACAACGGTCAGCGACCTCATGAATTGAAAATAGATAGAGAACGAGAGGGTCTCGGATTTCATCACCGGATGGAAGGGTATAACCTACTCTCTGAACAGACCAATGCCCAATATGAGATGCTTTCCATATGCATCGATAACCTTCAAGATGAGTTGTGAACACTGCTCAAACCAGTGGAGGGCACCATTGGATTCTGCAATATCTCTGTCATTGCCCAGAGAATTGAAGACTCCCTGCAACGGACTAATCTGAAGTCTCAAATAGCCTCACAGGATCCTACAAAGAGAGCAGTTAGAGCTGAAGCGTCTTCTGTCACGCTCAAGCCAGCCCCTACGCCTGCTCCACTGCCTAGGCCTCCACCGAATCATCAAGGGCCCCCTGTATATCAGTGTTCACCTCCGCCCAAGCGGGAAAATCAGAGAGGATCGAAGCAGAATCAGTTAGAGGAACGAAGATACAAAGTATAATTGTTTTGAGAGGACCAAGTCCACGACTACTTCATCGCCTCTATGAATTGAAATTTTGTCCACCTCCTGGAGGCAAGGAAGCCTGAAGAAGTTGGCCAAAATGAAAGTCCATATTACTATCCCTACCATCGAATATTGGGGAAAAATATCCAGCAATTCTTAGTCTTCAAAGACCTCCTGTAAATAATGGTAGACTCCGGGAAGGTCGAGCTGGGACCAGCCCCATCACATGTGACGTATATTCCTACCACCGACTCCAAAAAAGGAGAGGGGTGTAAGGAAGTAACCATCTAGAAGGGGCAGTAATTTAATGAATAGATGACTCAGAAGACTGTCAATCGAGCTCAGGGCATACTCCAATATCAACTATAGTAGCTGGTGTTGCCGCCAACAGCCCCTAATGCCGCACAGCCGACAATATCAGCCCCACAACCCTCCACGATCCGGTCATCCAGGCATAATCGAAAAGGGAGGATAGAAACGCAAGAGGATCAGTCCGCAACGAGGGTGAAGTTAGCCCCGACGCTGTCAAATTTTATTCCCTCAAACTTGGAACCATGGGCACTGACCCGCCAAACAGCACCCTCAGGGAAAACCAACCAGGTTGAGCTGTCACAGGACGAGGAGGTAATCTTTGGTTCCATAAAAATCTTCTATCTAATGGAATCATCCCTGATGAAGGGTATGGTTACAAACCTGAGTTCCCAACACAAAGGACCGGGAGGAGGAATCACAGAAGTAGAGGATACCAGGGGAGGCACAGTCGCAGCCGAAACCAACCCTATGGTTTTACCCTAGCCCAAATCGTTAATATCACGAAAACCAATGGGAGAGTCCTTCAACAGACTCTACATGAGAAATAATATCCCTCAACCTCCACATGAAGCCGATGTGGCCCCATCATTCTACAGTACCCATCAGAGGAGGAACAAGTGTCTAGCCGCCTAGTGCACACAAACAGATCGGCCCGGCCGAGTCCCCGGAACGTGGGAACACCGTCGACATCTGACCCTGTGGCTGGTCCCTCCTCGTCACATACTCCAGCTCCCAAAGTGCCTACTAAAACTCTCTTGCTAATGGAGAAGCATCATCCACTAGAGCAGAAATACAATATCCTTAAGCATCTGGTGTCAGTACCAGCCAAACTGTCAATCCTAGATGCCCTGAGTTTGTCAGTAGATCTTAGAGAGGTTCTTGTAGAAGCATCGCTCAGCCCCCCGTAGTTTCAAGCCGAGGTAGCTGCCACCGAGATTTACCGGATGGAGACTGGCCCAGCTGAATGCAATGCAGTGATTTCTTTCACTGATCAGGATGAAGATTCCATCATGCAAGAACACATCAAACCACTATATGTGTCAGGTACACTAAATGATGTTGAGATCCGGAAAGTCTTTATTAACAATGGCTCAGGAGTTAACCTCCTTCCCCTATGGACACTTCGTAAGTTGGGCTATAGTGAGGATGATATAATACCCTCATCCACAACTCTGTTTGGTTACGACAAGAGTGCAAAGAATCCAATGGGAAAAATCAAGCTAAAACCCCATTTTGGTGACCTTGTGGCCTACTCGGAATTCCTGGTGGTCCGGCAGAACACATCGTTCAATGACCTGCTGGGAAGGTCGTGGCTCCATAAGCACTTGGCCATTCGTTCATCCTACCACCAGTGTATTAAGTATTGCATCAATGGAAAAGGTGGAACATTTCACGCTAACAAGGCCCCTTTCGAGCTCTCCGAGTCACACTATATTGACGCCGGGTTTTATGAGCAAAAGAAGAAGAAGCCCTCGATCGATGGTATTGACTGGATCCCCAATCCAAACAGCCTAGAAATGGTTCCTGATGATTCCCTCAAGTAGATTAGAGAAGACTATGTACTGCCCATAAACCATGTTGAGAGTAGGAGTTCAAGTTCGGACACGTACTCAGCTATCCTCATGACTTCAGCCATGACGCCTGAGCATAGCAGTGCAGAAACGACCGCTAACACTCAATTTGTGGGTGAATACTTGAGTGAGGACGCCCAAAATGCCTCGCCTCCAAACTCCCAAGAGCCCGTGACAAGAAATCTCCCCCCGTCGGATCAAGAAGATGAGAATGTGGGGGAAGAAGAGGAGGAAGATCTCAGGGATGCACCTCCCACATTTGAGGAAGGTATCTCCATTACTGTGGACGAGCTCAGGGAAATAAACCTAGGTACTGAGGAAGACTCGAGGCACACTCTCATTAGTGCAGCCATGTCTCCCGAGGAGCACGAGGTATATACCTCTTTCTTGAGGCAAAATCGAGATGTTTTTTCATAGAATAACATAGAAATGCTGGGACTCGATCCCAAAGTGGTGACGCACCACTTAGGTCTTCCAGAAGACCACTGGGGCTATAAACAAGCCACCAGAAGGACGCACCCCACACATGCTGCCAACATAGAGGCTGAATTCATTAAGCTTATTAAATAATGCTTCATTCGGTAGGTCCAATACCCCATTTGGCTGGCCAACATTGTCCCTGTCAATAAAAAGAACAGACAAATACGCATCCATATCAATTTCAGAGATCTCAATCGGCATTGCCCGAAAGATGATTTCCCGGTCTGGATCACCGAGTTATTAATCGATGCAACGGCAGGGTATGACTCTCTCTCCTTCATGGATGGTTATTTTAGGTATAATAAAATCCGGATGGCCCAAGAAGATGAAGAAGCCACTTCCTTCAGGGCCCCTCAAAGAGTATTCCGTTACAGGGTCATGCCCTTTGGTCTCAAGAACGCTGGAACCACATATCAACGCACCATGCATCATAACTTTAAACCATTCCTGGGGAGATTAATCGAATGCTACACGGATGACTTGGTGGTCAAATCAAGACAACACTCAGATCACCTATCATACCTTGAAACTGTCTTCAACAAACTTTCTACAACAGAGCCTAAAGATGAACCCCTTGAAATGTGCCTTTGGGGTTACCTCAGGGAAATTCCTTGGCTTCATCGTACACCATCATGGCATCGAAGTTGACCCTAAAAAGACAAAGGATATCCTTGGTTTACCACCTCCCCGAAATCTCACTGAGTTGAGAGGATTCTAAGGAAACCTAGCCTACATTAGGTGGTTCATAGCTAACCTGGCAGGTAAATTTTTCCCCTTCACTAGGTTAATGAAAAATGGGGTTATGTACTAATGGAAAGATTATTTCCAAGAGGCATTAAACATCCTAAAGAAGTACCTCTTAATCCCACCAGTGCTCATGCCCCTGGTTGAAGGAAGACCTCTTATCCTATACGTGACGTCCCTAGAGTGGTTACTGGGAGCCTTCCTTGCACAGAAAAATGACGCCGATAGTGAGAACAGTCTCTATTACCTCATCCGAACCATGATCGAAGCTGAAACTCGATACTCAAACATCGAGAAGAGTTGTTTGTCCTTGGTCTTCAGAGTTCAAAAATTGCGAAATTATCTGCAGCATCATGAATTCCATTTGGTCTCGCATAGTAACCCGCTCAAGTACATCATCAGCCACCCGATGCTGACCGGGTGCCTATCCGGATGGGCAGTCATCCTGCAACAGTTTGACATCCCATTTGTGCCTTAGAAATCCATCAAAGGCCAGACATTAGTAGATTTTCTGGCAGAGCACCCCTCGATAGGGACCACCGCACCGGACGTCGATGTAACTGATTAAGACATCTTCTCGGTTCAAGAGGAGTTCCCAACATGGGAAATGTACTTCGACGACGCATCCCAAATACCAATAGGGAAGAGGATGGAGGATCCCAAATTTAACAGGTGGGTTTGGGGATCATACTCATGTCCCCAGAAAAGGTAGTTTTTCCATATTTTTTCCTTCTGTTAGAATGATGTACAAATAATGAGGCGGAGTATCAAACCCTCATTACAGGCCTGGAACTCGCACTCCAGGCACAAGTACAACACCTTAAGGTAATAGGTAACTCGGAATTGATCATCAAGAAAGTCAATGGTGACAATGATATTAAAAAGGAGGAGCTGATTCCCCTATTTGGCCATGTCCGAGGGTTAATGGAGGAATTATTCACAGAGCCAACATTGACCTATATTACCCGGTCTCAGAATGCCCAGGCTGATGCATTAGCTAATGTGGCCACATCCCTAGCTGACCCAGACCAGGATGAAACAATTATCAGTATTGCTCATCGTCGAATGGTCTTTCCATTTGTTTAGACTAAGACGGAAGAAATCAACGAGATTTGTCATCTCCCTAATCCATATGCTCCTACCACCAGCTGGATGACCCCCATTGCAAACTACCTTCAAAGGGGATAACTTCCATCAGACAGGGCTGAACAAGAGAAAATACAGTGAAGGGCAATCACCTTTTTCATATATGGTGGCACGGGTCAACAAGAGTTCCTCTACAAATGAGGCCTAGATGAAGTTCTCGTCAGATGCATTGATGGGGAGGAAACTGCTGCCATCATGACTGAAGTGCATGCCGGAGTATATGGAGCACATCAGTCGAGGTCTAAGATTTCCCATCAGGTTCGAAGGCTTGGTTACTATTGGCCCACCATGGAACGAGATTGCGAGCACTTTACTGCAAAATTCTACTCCTGTCAAATTCATGCCAACTTCATTCACCAACCCTCGGAGTTACTTCATCAGGACAAGTACTCCTGGCCATTTTCCATCTAGGGAATAGACGTCGTGGGGCCATATCCTCCTGCCACGACCAAACAATTGAAGTATATCCTCACAGCAACCGACTTCTTTTCCAAATGGGCAGAAGTTGTAACTCTAAAGGATGTCGGGGAAAGAAACATTATCAGCTTTGTGAAAGCCAATATCATCACCAGATTTGGCATCCCTCATACCATACTGACGGATAACGACACCAACTTATGCTCTTCTAAATTGGAGAAACTGTACCGAGAATATGGTATCAAGGCTAACCACTCATCCCGCTACCATGCGGCGGCCAACAGATATATAGAGGCTTTCAACAAGACCCTGTCCAATATTCTCCAAAAAAATGGTGGACAAAGATAAGAAATCATGGACGAATAAACTCATTCATGCATTGTGGGCTTATTGAACCACAATCTGCACCGCTACTTGAGGTACTCCATACTCATTAGTATACGGAATAGAAGCGATCCTACCCATTGAGCTCCAATTGCCCTCACTCCATGTTGCCATTTGTGATCAGTTATCCAACGTTGAGCAATCAGAAAAATGGCTAGGTGGATTGGAACAGCTCGATGAGAAGCGGTTGCACACTTTGCACCATCTGGAAGTATATCAGAACCGGATCGCACGATCCTTCAATAAAAAGGTTTGTCTGGGACTTTCTTGGAAGGAGAATTGGTGTTGGTCCTCCGGACCCCAATGATACCCAAAAAGAAACCTCCAAAGCTGGAGCCCAAGTGGGAGGGACCATATGTTATACAAAAGGTCTACTCCAATGGAGCATATGCCCTGATCTCCATGGACGGGCAGTTCACTACCGCTCTTACGAATGTGATATTTCTGAAGAAGTATTTCACATATACAAAATCAGTTATCGTCCGAGCTGCAGGATGTTAAACTGCCAAGCGCCTATCATCCGAGCTGCAGGATGTTAAAATGACAAGCCCCATGGTCTAAAATCTATGACCCTAAACTAAGTGTATTTCGTCCCCACCGCATGATGTTAAACTGCACGGATTTCAGAGAACTACACACAACTTGATTCATTCCCTTGCAGGATATGTTGCGATGCCAAGATACTATATCCTGGCCCAGCCATCCCTAAATAAAGATAAAAGTTCCCTTTTCCACAGTGTATAGACCAACCCTGCATGGGGTGTATCCCTTTCAAAGAACTACGTACGGCTTGATTCCCGCCTTTGCAGGATACGTAGCGATGCCAGGATTATGTATCCTCGCCCAACCATCCCCAAATAAAGTTAAAAGTTCCCTTTTTCCCCTGTGTACGGACCAACCCTGCACGAGGTGTATCCATTTCAGATAACTACGTATGGATTGATTCCCACCTTTGTAGGATACATAGCGATGCCAGGGTCCCTCATCCTGGCCCAACCACCCCCACATGAAATAAAAAAAATGCCCTCTCCCCCCTTGTACAGACCAACCCTGCACGGGGTGTATCTCTTTCAAAGAACTACATGTGGCTTGATTCCTGCTCTCACAGGATACATAGTGACACCCGGACCCCATGACCGGGTCCAACCACCACCTTAATCACCACCCTCTTAGCATTCCTGTTCACACATTACGCAACTGGGACATCCGCCATTCCTTGTTTCTCACAACGAGTATTACTCGCATGATCATAGGAATTATGGCTGGGTCCCTTTGCATGAACACAAAATACATGGATTTCAAAGAACTACATATGGCTTGATTCCTTCCCTCACAGGATACGTAGTGATGCCAGAATTCCACATCCTAGTCCAGCCACCCCCGAATGAAGATTAAAAATGCCCCTTTTCCCCCGTGTACGGACCAGACCTGCACGGGGTGTATTATCTTCCAGAGAACTACGTATGGCTTGATTCTTGCCCTTGCAGGATATGTAGTGATGCCAGAATTCCACATCCTGGCCCAGCCACCCCCGAATGAAGATTAAAAATTCCTTTTTCCCCCATGTATGGACCAGACCTACACAGGGTGTATTATCTTATATAGAACTACGTACGGCTTGATTCCTGCCCTCACAAGATACGTAGTGATGCCAGAATTCCACATCCTAGCCTAGCCACCCCAAATGAAGCAAAAAATACTCACTTTCCCCTATGTAAGGACCAGACCTACATAGGCTTAATTCTTTGTCCTCACCGCACGACGTTAAAACTGCACGGACTTTGTCTTTACCGCACGACGTTAAACTGCACAGATAAGAAAAAAATATTTCCCCTTTCCCCCGTACGGACCAGACCTTCACTGGGTGTATTCCCCAAAAGAACTATGTGTGGCTTGATTCCTTCCCACGTAGGATACATAGCGACGTCGAGATCTTATCATCTAGCCCAACCACCGATAAAAGAAAACACAGGTAAATATACCCCTCGTCCTCACCGCATGACGTTAAAATGCACGGAATCCCCTTTTCGCGTCGGTTCATATTCATCCTCACCGAATGACATTAAAATGCATGGTCTTCATCCTCACCGCACGACATTAAAACTGCACGGACTTCGTCCTCACCGTACGACGCTAAAACTGCACGGACTTCGTCCTCACCGCACGGCGTTAAAACTGCACGGACTTCATCCTCACCACACGACGTTAAACTACACAGACTTCATCGTGACCCACCCAAGATATACGGAAAAACGGGATAGGAATACCCCTTGCACATTTGGATGCATCCTCTCAATACATCAGACTTCACGACCCAGATAATTGCGGATCTTCATAACCACCCATGGCCATCAGAAGTGGAAGGTTATCGACCCGTGGAAACCTTTGTATGACTACGCATACCATGCCCTAAGTGGCTCTTCATATTCATAGCCCCTAGAATGTCTACCAAAGGCATGATTTCCTCAGGTGATACTCTTCCTATCTCAGTACGCTTACCGGCCTTAGAGCCCCCATATCATATCTCTCGATCCAAAAATTTATGGATTAGTGGTTTACAAGTTCATTCCCCTCTCACATCCAAACATTTCCAAGGTACCCCTACCTGTTTAGCCTATGTATCTGCCCATGGTTCACATGACGATCTGCATCTACAAACATCAATCCAGGGCTAGGCTACTTTTACTCAATGAGCAATTGCGGTGAAGATGTTTCTTGTATTCTTGGACACCATTATCCCCATACGACGAACTCTGTGCTATGAGCAATCCCATATTTTCATAATCATCCATGGCCATCGTAAGTAGAAATTCATCGACCCATGGACACCTTTTGCATGACTATGCATACCATGCCCTCAGTGGATCTGCATATTAACAGCCCTTGACCTATCTACCAAAGGAAAGATTTCCTCAGGTGATACCCTTCCCATCTCCGTAGGCTTACCGGCCTCAGATCCCCACACCATATCTTCTGATTTGGGAAACCCTAGAGTTACATTTTACACCCTCATTCCCTCACACTTGATCAGAGTATACCAGAGCATCCTAAATCATTTCCCTTCGGGTGATTGTAGCAATAGTCACCCAATGGTCCAAACTCTTTGACCATTAAACTAAGAGTACTTCATCCTTACTGCACGACGTTAAACTGGATGGAGTAAAGGCACACTCCATGTGAAAGATAAATCAGCATAGGGAACTCTTTGAGTTTTAACATCAACCAGGGATAAACATCCCCGACATGCCCAGATATTTCCTTACTAAATGACAGACTTCGTGGCCCGGACAATCGCGAATCCGCATAATCATTCACGACCATCAGAAGTGGAAAGTCATTGACCCGTGGACACCTTTGCATGACTTTGCATACCATGCCCTTAGTGGATCTTCATATTGATAGCCCCTGGCCCGTCTACCAAATGAAAGATTTCATCAGGAAATGCTCTTCCTAGCTCCGTACGCTTAATGGCCTCAGAGCCCCATATCATCTCTCCTGATCCAAGAAGCCTCGGGACCACAATTTACACCATCAACCCCTCTCCACGTCTTGGACATGCCGAGATATTTGAGCCCAGTTACATTCTAATCAAGAGTGGCCTTTGCAACTACATCCTTACCGCATGACGATTAAAACTGCATGGAACATTCCTTTGCCGCTTAGCGTGAAGCTGCAAAGACCAAGCATTAAACATCCAGGGAAATGCCTCCAACTACAAGCATTTTCATGGATTTAAAAATGCCCCCATCCTCGCTGCACGACATTAAACTACACAGTATCTTTAATAATGCTCCCCATCTTTACTGCATGATGTTAAACTCCACAGAAGTCGTCCTTACCGCATGACGTTAAACTGCACAGAATTTAAAATTCCCTATGTCCTCGCCGCATGACCTTAAACTGTATGGTCGAACTCTTCAAGGGTTCACTTAGGAATAGAGGTTTTCCTCCTTCCCTCAATACACGGGCCAGACCTGCACAAACCACCATCTCACACCAGCGTGATAAGGAATGACTTTACCCATTCTCAGGAAATTAATCCTAGATGTTTCTCCCGTATCTAGGCACCCTCTCCTCATAAATCATACTTTGTACTAAAAAAAATCCGAACTCTTAGAAGCCCCCCTGGTGGTCCTGAATCTCAACTTCCCTGAAGTTTCCTGGCTATCGAGAGAATACAATCATTGACCTAAGGACACCTTTGCATGACTATGCATACCATTCCCTCAGCGGCTCTGCATATTGATCGCCCCTGACCTGTCTACCAAAGGCAAGATTTCCTTAGGCAATGCTTCTCTCTATACGCCTCTTGGCCTCTGAGCCCCCATATTCATCCCGGGATTTGGAATCCCTCTGATCTACAGTTTACCAACCTCTTTCACAACCCTTCTTGAATATGGTGGAACGTATCTAACAAGATTACCAAGAACCAGGAGAAGTCGTTCCATTTTAAGGAATGTCCCAGCTGCATGACTTTAAACTGTGCCAAGCTCCAACCATCCATCATGCTTGCTAAATGCGTAGGAAAGGGACCCTTTGTCCACACTCCTGATTAATACAGATATTCCCAAACCCTTTTAGACGTCACATACCCTTTCCAAGCCACCCCTGGTGGTTTTCATAATTCTCCAAGCCACCCATGGTGGCTTCCCTAATCCAGACTTCCATGAAGTCCCCAGGCCATCAGAAATGGATAGTTATTGAATTAAGGTCACCTTTTCATGACTATGCATACCATTCCCCCAGTGGCTCTGCATATTGATCACCCCTGGCCCGTCTAACAAAGGAAATTCTTCCTTAGGTGATGCTTTTCCTACCTCTGCACGCTGATATAGCTCCCATGCCTTGTGACATGCCCTACATGTTGTTCAAATCTAAACATGTTCCTCCCATGTGCGTCTGAATGGTATTGAGACATCTTTTAATTAACCAAACCTCATCGGGGCCCTCGCCCCACCATATCTGGTCAAATCTGTTCGACCTAAAACATCAGTAATGATAGTCTTGTCAGTGGGACTTTAAACCATTCATAAAAAGAGGCGCAAAGCTCGTTAGGCCGAAAACCCAAAAAGGGGGACCTAAGAAAAAGTCGGGCTATACCCGTTGGGTCCACACTAAATGGGCCCAGGAAAGACTTAGGGTATTGATGGAAAAGACAAAAAGTTCGTAGGATTTTTCTAAAAAACCCTAGCAATAGTCGAACTGTGCTCACTGAGTCCCTTGGCTCAAGTAAAATTTATAGCATTTTCCAATCACTCATCAAGTTTCAGGACCACTCTACATCAGAATAGACTCCTCTTCGTTCCGATCAGACCCCATTCCGATGGGGGGAATTTGTAGGGTAATGAAAAATCCGCAAAGGTGAATGGGAATCCCCCTTAATTTGAGAAAGGAGTCTACCCAATTTCCCTCAATGAATTGGAGAAAAATATGGAGAATACTCAAGATTGGAAAAGGACTGACCGGTCCACATACTGGTCCAACATTAATGGTACGTGGCCGGTTTAGCGAACCACCCCCTTCACGGACTAGCATCGTTCGTGAAACGGAGGCAGAAACCCCTCCGCGGGTGCGAAGCAGGACGGGCGCTAGGCCAGTCCATCGTCACGAACCACCCCAGCCGTGAAATGCGCCAACTGGCCCAGACCACATGCACTGTTGTTCACGGAACAGAGGCAGAGCCCTGTGCGGCCGTAAAGCACCCCCTGAACCGATTTGGTTCGTGGGTGACGTGCATTCAATGCCCCCCACGAGTTTCAGATTGACCAAGTCATCTGTAAACCAAGTTTTCAGTCATGGGCCTCCACAAAAGGTGCCACATGACCACAGATACATCTCTTTCCCCCTCTATAAATGGATATCGAGGGGGGAAATAAAGTTATTGATCAGATTCATGTGGAAGGATTCCGGAGGAAGGAGCTTAGGATTTCATGAACAACGAAGTTCCAATTCACGAACCAGAATAGGTATGAAACTGGAAACGAATTAATAAGTAACTGAAAAACACATAACAAATTGGTGAACCGTCAAATTAAAATAAAAAACATGATCCATGGACCTTCCGCGAATGTACTCCCCACGGACCAGGGAGTTTATGCCCCTTTTTCAATCTGACGCACCGCGTAGCACCCTCCTACGCAGGAGAAGTCCTGACTGGTGAACCCCCGACCGACGTCGCCCCTGGACACCACTTCTTGCACAGACTCCACTGCGCACCAACCTGGTACGCGGGCCAAACTCGAAGCTGTGTGCCGCCCTGGTACGCGTGATGTCTATCATTCCGCATACCACCCCGGTATGCGGATGACCTCTCCAGCCGTGTAGAACCCCCTTACGCGAAGGGCGCTACTCCTCATGCACCCATGTGGCCCACCAACTCCTTCAGTGTCCCCATTCCCCAAGCTAGATAAAAACCCTTCCAATCCTGCTCGATCCTTTGTAATCCCTTCATTGGCCTATTCATCGGCCCCGAGCCAAGGCCTCTACCAAAGCCACCGGACCCGTATGATGAGACCTTCAGGTGCATCAGCGCACCACTTTGAGTTCACATACCCATGGTAGGCGAGGACAAAGGGGTTGCCCCGGCTCTTGACCGGATTCTCAAGTCATTCCTGGGTTCACATTCCCATGGTAGTGCATGGTCCAAGCCTGAGAGGCCCCTTTGTACCTCTCTACTTGCTAGGATCGAGGAACCCCGCTCACATTTCCTTTTGATGGGCGCCAGTGGTGAGCACTTCTCCCCTCTCCTGGGAGTGGTTGGGCATCCCTCCTGGATTAATCCCCACACCATCCTCACCGGAAGCCAATGGCCCTTCCCCTCTCATCACGGAAAGTTCATTGCTCCACTGCGCGACTCCTAGCTTCCTCCAAAATCAGGGAGAAAGAGAGCCCAGTGGTCCCAGCCTTCTCCTCTGCTCATCGTCTTCCTCCCCTTTCCTCAATAGGAAGAATGTGTGAGGCTTTCCATGTCTGTTACATTCTCTTGTTTCTCACACTGAGCATGAATCACGTGGGCTTAGAGAATTTTGATGGTCACGACGTCTGCACAACGAAGACCCTCAAAACGAACTACGTGGGTTTTGATCTTTGTTTCTTAAATAGGGTACGTAGGATGCCTCCCTAAGGTTCAATCCCATTTCGGGACACTAACCATGTGTAAGTCACAATCATGTCCCTCAAAACGAACTACGTGGGCTTTGATCCCTATTTCCTAAATAGGGTACGTAGGACGCCTCCCCGAGGTTTAATCTCAATTCGGCCCACTAACCATGTGTAAGTCCCAATCATGCCCTTCAAAATGAACTATGTGGATTCTGATTCCTATCACAATGATATGTAAGAAGCCCATATCACGGGTTCAATCCAAACGCTCAAGTCGTTATCTGTCCCCCCTGGATGACAACAAACTCCAGAGCGCCCAGTTATGAGGTTTTAAACCAGTGTCGTCTCAATGAGTTCAAACTCCTTGGATTCATTAATCCAATGAGGTATGGTAAACCTCGGGCCTAAATGACTTCTCATCCCTACGTTCAGTTGATCATTGCCAACTAAGGGGTAATCCGTGGATACTATGCTTGGGGATAAACCAAAGATTTGTGAACATATGAATACATCTCAAATCTATAAGAGATTCCTAGAACAGGCAATATTTTTCCCCAAAAGGGTGTGATGAGCCCGACTTCCCATCCTCTCGACCAATGTGAGTTCTTAAGCATCGCTGGCCAAATGGCCAAGTGAACATCTGCCTTTGGAAAGCATGTCCATGCATCGTTGGATATGGAACCGTTGGGCATTTTGAAATGAAAATGGTGCACCTGATATGAGTGATTAAGCAGAACCCAACCTTCTCTAATCAACCGTTGGGGCATAACACATTTTTTCAAAACAATAGTTAATTCTTTTCATTCCATCCAATACAACAAATTGGCATTAACTACCATTTAAAATAATAATATTATTGTTGTATTATTTTTCGATATAACTCAATGTTGTGTGCAACGTAAGATTTCAAAGAAATATGTTGTTACATGTCAGGTACACTATCGTACATAGTGTCCCCTTTAAACTAAAATTAATATTAAATTAAAAAATATTAATAGACATGAAAATGTATTATTCTATAAATTCTTGTGATGTTACATCATTCCCCCTTTTATAAATTGCATCCTCAAAATTTTAAAATTGGGCTCAGAAACCTCATTGAAAATCCTACATTAGAAAAAGAGTCAATAAAACTATCACTTTAAAATAAATAAAGATATGTACAAAGGTCACCTGAGATAACACATACCAAGATTCCATGTCGGAAAAAATAGATATGGAAGAAAAAATAACCATCTTTTTCTGATGGAGAGTGATAGAAAACATGATGAGGAGAATGTTAACAACCAGAAAACCACAAACTTTTGATGGATTAAACAGTATTTGATTTCACAGTAAGAAAATTAAACGGAAAACGTTTTTGTTTTAAAGTCCTTTTCATAAAGTTGAGGAATTTATTTATGATCTTGACTAATAACATAAGGAAACATACTTACTTGTCAAGTAGAGTTCCATCCTTTAATAAATATCTACCACAAACTCATTTTTTCTCAAAATGATGAGTATTAAATATGACTTAGTCACACATGAAGCACTAGAATCAACTTCTAAAGAATCACATAATCCACAAAAGATGAAATATATATTTCCCCTGTCTTTAGACATTAACCAAAACCAAAATGGTTAGTATAAGATCAGATAATCCCCCAAAAGAAGAATCCTTTATAAAAAGAAATACTACTCTTAATCTCCAAAATTAAACAAACAATACCCAAAGTTCAACAAAGACCATTAAATATGAAGTTGTCCTTAAAAGTATTAAAAATAATCCAAACTAATATTTAAACCCATAATTTAGGAGGATTTTATCACATAATCTTCGAAGATAAATTTTAACATTTATCTCCAAATAACATCAACCACTCTTAATGTCTCATACCAAAAAGTAATTCACCTAATCACATGTTATCTAATATATGCTAATAATTTCCTAATTACAATAAGTCCACAATTAAATAATTCAACCTTTAATCCTCAAATAAAACTTCATAGTATTCTATTTACCTTAATCATATAAAGTAACAAAATCATGAACATCTTCCAAAACAACATTTATCACTTAATCCCCAAATCATTTTCCAATACCATGGTTATCTATTCAATAAAATATATGTCTCCAAAATCAAATTATTCTTATTTCATCAAATCATTTAACTAAAAAGAATGAATTAATACTAACCAGGGACTTCATGTAGGTCAGTGGTAGGCGATGTGTCCTTATCACCCTTCGGTTGTGGGTTTGATTATCATAGCCTTTCCAGATGCGACAAGTCATCACCCATCTTGTAGGTTGTCCCTTTTTGTAAAACTCAAAAATAACACTAATACATTTTAACCTCAATGGTTGTCTTATACCTCACATTTTTATCCCAAATCATAAAGACCTCAACATCATAATTCATGAAGTCTTATATATATTGATATTTTTTTATTTCACCTCTATATGATAAAATAAAACTATTCCCAATAGAAAGAACATAATTCTTTGATCATGGTGTTCACATGGTTTTATCATCATCTTATTCACATAAACAGAATGTCCATGCATTGTAATAATGATTTAGAGATTCTTAAAAATAATTTTCGTCCTTTATCCAAATGAACCTTGTACAACTTGGGTCATATGGGTGTTCACAGAAAAATAATTTTGGAAAATAATCATGTGTGACATATAATTTCAAAACATATGATAAAACTTGATTTTTATAAAATAGTCAGGCTGATTTTGAGTTGAAACTTTCAATTAATTGTCCTTTTAAAATACCGTATGTTATTAAAGACTATATTTTAAAAACAAATATAAATAGGTCATGAAAGCGTATCCTTCTTCATCACCTTTTTCAAAATCATAATATAATTCAAAATCTTGTGATAAGGTAAAATATTTGAAAATGCCTTGATAATATTTTTTCCCTAAAAATATGAGAATATTGAGATAATAGAATTTGATTAAATACAACCCATGATCCATGATGGTATCGAGGTATAGTAGAGGTGTTTCATATCTCAAATAACTGCTTGCAAGTGAGTTGTATGTTATAAAAAGTTTTACAATCATATAGACATGAATTTGCAATAATTATTGCAAGAAAGTCATCAATAAGAGATAATAATGTTTTTTAAGATCCTCCTCCTTCAATTTGTAACCAAATTTCCTTGATCTAAAAAAGTTATAAAATAAGGATTTAACTGAAAGAAAAGACATAGAGACTTACCATGTGGTTATCCAAAACTCATAATCCATAAAGTTGCTTTATCCTTTCCTTTGATACCAACTATAATGCACAACCTTAAATGTTTCATAATATTGAGTTAAGCCAAGAAATTCACCTTGAGGATCTTTTCAGGTTTATAGTTTTAGAGAATTATTCCATAATTATTACATAACAACTCAAAATTTACAAAGTATAATATTCTACTCACTATAATTTTTTTTCACAAAATAAAACTCCTTGAATATAACGTGATTTATTTTCATGATAAAAATATTCTGGAATTCTTCCTTTCTCTTACCCATCCTTATACCTTGTAAAAAACATTTCAAAAACTTGGTATGAGAATAAAAATCTCAGTAAGGGAAAACAAGGGAAATAGTTTACATGTGATCTTCAAAGATATAAATAAGAACATGAGGACTTTCATAAAGGCATGAGAAAGAGGAATATCATAACAATAAGAACTTGGATCATAACTTGAAAATATGGCTACAAAATTTAATTTATACATTTGTAAAAATATCACCAAGGTCCATCCCTAAGGTGTCATATTACCAAGGTCTATCCCCAAGGTGTTATAAAAATTACCAAGGTTATTCACCAAGGTATTGTAAAAATTGTCATCTCTAGAGATTAATTTCTTTACCCAATGTATTGGATCACTATCAAGGAACACCCTTAATATGTATTTATTTTCATGTGATTCACATATATCATAATCAAACATTTCATAAATAACCCTAATATAATAAAATAAATGGGTTTTATATCAAAATCATAACATTTTAAAAAAGTGCTTAAAAACATGATCATTAGGTCATTAATAACCCATAGAAAAGGAATGAGGGTTTTAAGTATGTAAATTATAGAATAAAATATATCATTATTATGTATTGATTAATACCCCTATAAATGAAATATGTTTGGGTATTCACATAAATAAAATAAGATAATTTTTTGAAAAAATAGAGATTTTGAAATGAAAATTCTACAGCATAACGGATATGCAACACGATTTTAGAAAACATTAAAAATAGAGAGGAAAGTGGTAACCCATTAATAAATGAATCATAATATAGTATAGGGACAGAATAAAATATAAATAAGAACATGGTATGGATGTTTTAAAGGAATACCATATAAAAGGGAACTTTAATGGAAAAAATAGAAGTTGAGAATTCCCTTACCACATAAGAAACACTTGAATACATATCATTAAGGAAATACATTATAAAAAACATTAAATATAATTATAATATACTAATTCATGATATAATGAGTAAAAGGTTTTTATATACACATTATAAGAAAATAAAGGTGCATAACATCAAGATATTCTCCAAAGAAAGGATATTGAGACAAAGTCCCTTACCTTCAGTCCAACTGGTCTCGTTCGTTCTTTATCTTCCTAAATAATAAAATTAAGTTAATTTATACTTGTTTGAGAACCTTTTTAATGTTTTATTATTATTTTTATATCACTTATTAAAATGTTATAACAATTACTTAATGATTTAAGTTCATATCAGATGTTTAGTCAATATTCGGTACTTGAGTCAAAAACAAACTTGTTATGATTACAAATTGTCCATATTGTCATAATTACATCATATCAAGAATTATATTCATGATTTAAATATCATATATATCCATTATATATGTATTTATAATATTCAATATCATTAGAAGATAAGAAATGAAACTTACTGTTCATGGAGACGGTAGGCCGTACGTACACATGAATATTACTTTAATTTCATTGTCGTATTAAAGGAATGAAAACTAAATGATACTTAAGTATATTATAATTCCAGTATAATTTATATTTTATATATTTTAAATAATTTCATTAACTCCATCTTTTATATGTTCCATTTATGGCATGAATGGTTCATATTACTTTGAGGGGCGGTAGTCCACACTTCCTTAAATGAAATTATCATATTTATAAATTATGGAAAGAATAAAGGTATGTTGTAAATAAAAATTACATAAGAATAGAGACAATATTGTAGGATCAAAATAATGATGTAGATGCTCAATATACAAGAGGGGGGTGAATTGTATACTTTAATTTTTTTTGGAACTTTTAAATATGGTATAAACCTTTCTATTGTTTAATAACGTTAAACAAGGTAAATTCAAAAGACCTCTTAGTTCTACAAACTTGCTAGATTCGGGAAATAAGGTTCCAGAAATGAAACTTAAGAAATGTTTACAAGGACAAAGATTCTACCTTAAAGCGTATAGAATCTTACTAATCAGAGTACAAGTACAAGAAAGTATAAGATAGTTGTACTTTCCTTATTAATCAAAATGTAGCGGAAAATAAACTTAAAACAATACAAGTAACAAGTATGAAATATTTTAACCCAAAGAGTAGGGTATCAAAAAACCTTGGATAAAGGTCCCGTTATTTGCACTTTCAAGAAAGTCTATCTTACCCACACTAGGGTAAGCCCTCGATAGGAATATCGAAGTTTGTATTGCTATCCTCGCAAGCCCTTGAACTTCAAGGTAGTCGGCACCTCTGTCTTCCTTATCAAGGAAGTCCTCGAACTTTAAGATAGTCGGCACCTCTATCTTCCTATCTCTGGAAGCCCTTGATTGTACACAACAACAATCGGAGTCGCACAAAGTAATATGAAAAAGATGTTCAGTACGCACAAAGCATGAGTGTCTCTCTCTCTAGAAATCACTTTAGCAGCATGTAATCTCTAGAGTTAAAGAACTGTCAAGTAGTTTGGGCTCATTCAAATGAGCTCCTATTTATAGGCACATTTCCAACGGTCGGCTCCCTCCTCCAACAGTCATATTTTTCCTTGAATTTTAGAGGGACCTATACACATGTCACTCAAACAACAGTTAGTTAGAAATAGAATGCATGACATTGTTTTATTACTATAACAAAGGTAAGAAAAATATGGCTGCTCAACCAAATATAATTTTCTAGAGTCTAAGGAAAATAAAGTTTGGAGTCTAAGAACATTCAGATTCTATATTATAAGGACATTTAGATTCTGTTTATCAAGGAATTTGGATTCAAAATTATGTAAACTTCGGAGTTTGAATTCTTTGGAATTAAGAGTCTTAATTCTAAGGAATTCAGAGTCCGAATTCTACGGAATTCGGAGTCTGAATTCTAAAGAATTTGGAGTCTGAATTCAAAGGAATTCAGAGTCTGAATTCTAAAAAATTTGGAGTTTGAATTATAAGGAATTCGGAGTCTAAATTCTAAGGAATTCAGAGACTGAATTCTAAGGAATTCAGAGTCTGAATTCTAAGAAATCCGGAGTCTGAATTATAAGGAATTCAGAATCTGAATTTCAGAGAATTCAGAGTCTGAATTTTAGAGAATTTGGAGTCTAAATTTCAGAGAATTCAGAGTCTGAATTTCCAAGAATTCAAAGTATGAATTTCAAAGAATTCAGAGTCTGAATTTCAGAGAATTCAAAGTCTGAATTTTAGAGAATTCAGAACCTGAATTTGGATCCTGAAAACAGAATACACTATATCTAAGTGTTTATAGAATTATGAGGTTTTAGATATGAAATAGAATTTAACACTTGGGAATAAAAATAGTTATATTTATAGAAACTAAAATATGAACAATTAAAAACATGGTAAGGATAAATTTCCTTGGGGAAGTAAAATGTTCCTTATTAAGATAAAACTTATGGAGAGAAATTTTCCTCGAGATAGAGTGTTTGTGATTTTCAAAACGCAGAGGAATGGAAAAGTCATAAGGTAGACTTATTAACTCAAAAAATATAAATATAATATATATAATATATAAATACATTTCCATTATAATGGCCACCATGAGAGGTGGTAGGAGAAAATTGAACAATCATCATTTCGTGAGACAGTAGTTCGTCATACACAGAAACGATATGTTCTATATCCATTAAATGGAGTTGTGTGTAAGTCAAGGTATAAAACTTATCATAAAAACATCATAGTATATTTAGGATACTGGTTTTTTTATAAAATAATGGAAAAAAGATAGGTTAGGGGTTGGAGAAGTAAAATAAAGGAAAGGACCTTGAGATGAGACATTGCCTCTAAATCAGGTAACTCCTTCTGATTTGAGACAAAAGGATTTCTTGAATTTATTTTTACCCAAGGTAAGGCTTCTATAATTACGTTAGGGATGTTTAGAGATTATTTGAGTAGAATTTGGATGATCCAAGAGGCTTGATATTTGTGAGAAAGTTGGTATAGGTGGTGACCTTTTATAAGTGGGAGTAGGGACACTTTTGGAAAGTCTTGAAATATTATTTTATTATAAATTGATATTTGAATTATAATAGCTCCAAAGTGATATAATTTAAGGATATGATGATTATGGGTCTAAATCCTCTAAAATAATAGGTTTTAGACAAGTTTATGTCACAAAATTAACCTTATATTTTAGCTTGAACCCTTAGTTAAAAACCTTAACTCTTACCATGTCTTCTTGTATTTTCATAATATATGGTTTCTATAGTTACTATAAAATGCCAATAGAACAACAAGTAGATCATTAATGAAATTTTTAACATTATATAAGACAGTTTTTTGAATCTTATATTTTTAGGACTATTATATCATTTAATAAAATTGTATTTGTTTTAAAAACTTATTTATGTCAATTTGACACTATTAAGTAAATGATTTTTGTTAGTCATAAAAACTTGATTCATTCTAAAAAATGGAATTAAATCATCCCTTACTTGTAAATTTAATCAGAAAATCATTTATGGCATAAAAATGCACAAATTACATTTATTTTAATATTTATAATATCATTTATTTGAATCTTACATTAATAAGGTAATGACTGCATCATCATTGTGTCATAAATAAATTTATTTATTTAATGAATAAAAATTGTAAATAAAATATCATGATTTAGGAAATATTTATAGATTTCTAATGACTATTCATAGTCAAATAGATAATTTATATAAATAAAATTAATTTTTTTACCTAGGAGATACATGTTTATGTTATATTTCCCTTTCTTTTAAAATAAATATTATAAAACGTCATTATCACACCCAATTGACTTCATGGGGTCCTAAATTCGACCCAAAGATACTAATGGTCGAAAATATCTCATCCAATAGGATTAGGACAATTGTTAGGGTAGTTTTATATTATTTTAATATTATTTTTTTACCATTATTTACCTGATCTACCCTTTAACCTTGGTAAATAAAATTAATTACAGAAGTTACTATTCATAATGTTAAACATATAAAAGGTACCTATTTACATAATTTTTACCAGATGATTACAAATATGTAATCTTATTTTACAAATTCAAAACATAGAATTAGAGGAAATTAATTTTAAATTTATTCTCGTTGTCAAAACCAGAAAACATGTTCTTAAGAAGTAAAAGCTATCAAAAGATTGACATGTGTTTAAGTCCAATTAAAATGTGAAATTACTTAAAATGACCATAATTGGATTAAATGATTAAAACCTAATCTAATTACACTTTAAAACAAACTAAAATAACAATATAACTATATAAATAAATTATATGAAATGACAGTTTTGAATTAAAATGCAGCATTTTTCATTATTCATAAAAATATGTATTTTATCAGAAAAACACCAAAATTTCAACCAAAATAAATTTTGATGTCCCTATTATAAAGAAGAAGTTTATTTTATCAAATAGAACATTTAAAAGTGACAAAAAATACTTTTAAAAATGGTTCACCATCAAAAGGCAGCAAAACAACCTTTTAAAAATATTAGATTATTTTTTGCTTAAAATTGGATTCATTCTCATTTTATGCCTTTAAAATTCATTGGATACATATAAAAACATTTAACAAATATTTAAAATCACCTTCCAATACAATGTCTAGTTGTTAACTACCATTTAAAATAATATTATTATTTTTGTATTATTTTTTGGTATAACTTAGTGTTGTTTGCAACGTAAGATTTCAGAGAAACTCGTTGTTGCGTGTCGGGTATGCTATCATAAATAGTGTCCCCTTTAAACTAAAATTTATATTAAATTAAAAAATATTAATATATATGAAGAAGTATTATTCTATAAATTTCTAGGATGTTACATACACCACATTATGGATCTGGCTTCTCCATGTGAGTAAGGTTATTGCTCATAACCTAAGTCAGTTTTCCCAGTTTAGTTATAAGTTATTCATCTCCAGTTTCATCTTCAGCTCCAACATCATTATCTTGCGTAGGAAATAAATCCCTACCTGGAATACATGCATTGATGTAGTTTTCATTCCTTCTACTAGGGGCCATTTCTAAAAAATGGCATACACTAGATTAGATTACGAAATTTTAAAACTAGTGAAACACTTAAAGTATAACTAATCTAAAAATAATAGGCTTGGTTACCTTGGGAATATTCTAAAAGTTAGTTATAGGGTTATATTTCCTTAATCTATATTTTCCTAAATCTAGTTTCCAAATTTTCTACTAAACTGTCCCTGATATCAACTGTAAAGACCCTAACCCCAGTAGCCTGGATCTGGTGCCTTACTTTATTACATTGGTACTTTGTAGAATCGATCACATCCCAATGGACAACATAATTTAGTATATTTGGAAAACTAGATACAAACACACGTATAACATTACATCATGAAATGAAATATAATATACTAATTCCATTAGAAACACCCATATTCTCCTAGAGTATCCCTGAATGTGAAACATAATATACATATTGGCATACTATGGAAAAATAGAACATAATAATGGGGTGAAATCGGATTCCCAGTAAGGGTAAGAATACAAAAAAAATATCATAAATAAATATAAACAATAAGGTAAGGTGAATGACTAAAAACTCATTCCATTAAAACTTAATCTTGAGCATAATATGGTAAGAACAAAAGCTAATCAAATAATACCATATAAATAATCACATGATCTAGAAAACATAACCATGGATATTATACTAGTGGAATAATCACATGAAAATAAACGACTAATCTCATGATGAGAGAATGTATAATACAGGATATCATAAACATATCATCAAGGCCTCAGCCAAGAAGTCTACATAAATGGGTAAGTTCTCATCCAAAACCCAGTTTTGTTTGTCTCATGAGACCTCCTAATGCATCAAGAGGCTATATCGGGCCCCGATCGACACTTAATAAGTCCAATTTATTCCTCATATGATACGGGTTAAACATAATCAAAATATAAATTCATATTGAAACCATCATATGAAATGTAAATAATTTCCTCAATTAGTAAACATGATCATAAATTATTAAGAGTAATATAAAAAATGATATCAAAATAGTACATCCCCGGTAAAAATGATTATAAACCATTTAGTAAAATATTTTATATGGGTATCATAATAGATCAAGCTCAATTAATTTTAGTACTAAACAAATATTGTTGACATAGATGAAAATACTCTAATAAAATCATTCAAAATTTCCTTACATAAATACCGCTTTTACTTCGAAACCATTTATTTAAAATATCACGTAATTATAAAAGAAAATATTTTATTTGAAAATTACATTTTAAAATTTTAAAGGATTCCTTATGAAATTAAGGATTCCTGAAAGTGTGAAAATTCGCACATGCCATATATGTTTAAAAAATACATTTCATTTCAACTTTGAAAAAAGAATATTTAAAAGAGCATTTTTAAAAGAAATCGTGAGAATTAAAAAAATAAATTGATTATGTGTATCAACTTAAAATATGCATAAAAGTGGAAACAAAACATAATGTAATCAATATTCTTTTCAAACATAATAATATCATGGAATAATCATTGGATTATAAGTTTAACACAAATAATGAAAATTGGGTTAAGTATCACCTTACCACTTTGTAATTAGTCGGGACAAATGCTCCATAAAAGTAATAATTATCAAATGAAACATTTAATAACATGAAGTTAAGGTATTAATGATGCGATGTATCAAATTGAAGTATAAATACACCACACAAAAGAAATATGTGGTGAATAAGGCATATCTCATAGAAATATAAGAGAGATGAGAAAACTCGTACCTTATGTCTGAAAGTGCTCTTCATTTGTACTTAAGATCCTAGATAATAAAATTATATTCATTAATTACTTAATTCACAACATATTAAACATATATTTGATTTATTATAATTTTATTAAATTCATTTATGTCCATTTTTATGGGTTATAATTTTTAATTTTGTTGTTTTGGGAGCGTTCTTTTCATGGTTTTATGGTCGGTTCCCTTGTTTATAATTATGAGAGTTCTTTTAAAATGGAAGAAGAACTAGGGAAGTGGAATGGAATTATATTAATACACTTAAAATATTTTAAATTTTCCTTGTATATTATTTGGTTATATGTTATGAGGATGATTCATTAGATAAAACATTAATGAAAAATGATTAGTTTATTTTAGCAGTTTTTATGACCATCACAAAATAGGATCATTTTATTTAATAATATGTTTATATACTGGTTATATAACATTAAATAAGTTTTAATACATATATTATAATTTTTTTAACCACAAAAATGGTTTTATACCCATCCTTGAAGGTGGTAATGAAAAATAAAAACTCTTCGTCCATAAAAGCGGTGAATTGGCACCTCACGGACGATGTTTTCATTATTAGAACAAATGGAAAGAAGAAGAGATTTGAGGATATATATTCTATTAACATATTAAAATTATAGTATATATATGATACTGTATTTATCATTTTACTTTGGATATGGGAGGTTAGGTAAGGATAAGAAAAGAAAATAATATAAAAGAGAAAGAGGGATGGTTTTACCTCTTCAGTGCCGTCTCATTGAGAACCTCCTTAAGGCACCTGAAAATGGTATTTTGGTGAGACCAAAAAGACCAAAATGTGTGGAAGAAGTTTGGTAGGGGAATTAGGAAAAATATAAGCAAGATACAAGTCTTAGAAGGTGTGAGGAGAAGAGTTTGTGAGAGGTGTTTTTATAGGGGAGGAGAGGGGTGTTTTTTATTATTTTATTCATTTGTTTATTATTTTTTCTCAAGACTATCAATAGTTTTGATTATTATGACTAAGTACAATAAATACATCATGTGAGTTCGATATAATTCCCACTTACATCATCCATGACTCAACCATGAATCAAAAATTCATTTATTTACTTATAATGTTAAATACCCCAAAATTACCATGTTTCACTATTCATTAAAAAATCAACTAGTTTAGAAAAATCTAAAAAATTCACCCTAACCGTTTTTTGATGTGTAGATTTAAAAATGGACTCCATTTTAGGAAAATAATTTTCTTAATATGAGAAATTTAATTTTTAAATAAAATCATCATTTATTAAAAACATACTGCTTTTAATATTATAACCGATGTTACGACACTTTGAAAAAATAATTATGGTCTCATAAAATTATGTTATAATTGTAATGAAGTGAAACATTAATTTATGAATATATTTTATGAAAATAAATTTTCATTTAAATTATTATATTAATTATAAGATTGTAAATAAACATTTATGTTTCTCAAAAATACTAAGACTTAATTTATCATTTTTAAAACATTTATTTACTTATTCCATGATATAAATATATCATATATTCATTTATGAGATACCTAAAGTTTATTTATACTTTCATAGGTGATGTTATTATTCTAATTTCTAGATTACGTTTTCTAACGATCACATCATTATTCCAATGGTTATGTTAATATTTTATAGCATATCATAGTTTGTTTAATCTCAGTGTTTCATGAAAAGTAAGCTATCAAAGATGTTAAATTTAAAAGAGACATACCATAAAATCTTATGTAGTCACATTTTCCCCTCTATCAAAAATTTCTTCCTTGAAATTTATAGTATGTCACCTCATATAAATATTTGGGTAGTTCTTCATCATAATTTCCTCTGGCTCCCAAGTCGCCTCTTCAATTTTATGATTTTTACAAGGTACCTTTACTATTCAAGTTTCTTGGTTCCTCAACACCTATTCTCTAGTATCCAAAATCTGGATAAGATCTTTATAGTAATATAAATTAGCTTCCAATTATATTTCTTCATAAGTGAGAACAAGCATTGGGTCTGACATGTACTTCCTTAACAAATAGATGTCGAACACATCATGAACTTTGGAGAGACTAGGCTGAATTACTAATCAGTAATATAAAAATCCAATTATTTCTAGAATTTCAAAGGGACCAATGTACCCAGGTCATATTTTACCTTTCTTTCCAAATCTTATAACATTTTTCCATAGAGATACTTTCAGAAAGAAATGATCTCCCACTTGAAACTCCAAATCTTTCTTTCAGTTATCGACAAAGCTCTTTTTCCTACTCTATGCTGATTTGATATTATCCTGAATAGTATTTACCTTGTTCATTGTCTCTTCAATAAGTTCTGGGCAAACAATCTTCTCTTCACCAACTTTATCCCAACAAGTTGGTGTAAAAAATCTCTTTCCATATAATGCTTCATATGGTGCCATTTGAATACTTGAATGGAAACTATTATTATAGTAAAATTATACCAAAGGTAAATAATGATACCACATACCTTGAAATTCAAGTGATCATGATCTCAACATGTATTATAATGTTTTAATAGTCCTTTCAGGTTATCCATCAGTTCGAGGGTGATAAGTGGTACTCAAACGAAGCTCGGTATCCAAAGCCTTCTGAAGACTTTTCCAGAATTTTGATGTAAAATAGGGATCTTGATATGACACAATAGATAAAGGTAAACTATGAAGTCTTACAACTTCATTAATATAGAGTCATGTAAGGCAATCCAATGGAAAATCCTCTGTTATATTGAGAAAATTTGAAGATTTTGAAATTCGATCAATAATTACCCATATTGCATCATTCATTATTGGAGTATTTGGTAATTAGGTGAAAAAATTTGTAGTAATTTCATCCTGTTTACATATATTAATAATTAAATGTTTCATGACTCCTCTAGGATGTTGAATTTTAGCCTTTACCTACTGATAGAAAAAATATCTTTATACATAATTAGTAATTTCCCACTTTATATTTTCCCACCAAAAAGTTTCCTTCATATCTCTATACATATTAGTGCTACTAGGGTGTATAAAGAAATTTGAGCTATGAGAACCGTCCAATAATTCCCTTTTTAGCTTGGGTAAAGAGGGAACACAAAGCCTCTTCCCATATTTCAAAATTCTATTTTCATATATGAAGTCTACTAATTTAGCAACATTCATAGCTTTAATTTTCTTTTGAAAATTCTCAATTCATTGTCTACCTTATTTTCCATCTCTGGGTAGTAGTGTATTGAAAAATCATTGATTAGCTTAAGACATCACATTTTCCTCGTGTTGAGTTCTTTCAGTGAGAAGATATATTTCAAACTCTTGTGATCCTTATATATCTTACATCATTCACCATAGAGATAGTGTCTCCATATCTTCAAAGAAAATATAACAGCTTCTAACTCAAGATCATGAGTTGGATAGTTCTATTCATGAGTTTTTAACTGCCTTGATTTATATGAAATAACTCTATCATTCTGTATAAGGACAAAACCAAGTCCATTCTTTGATGCATCACTATAAATCACAAAACCACCATTTCCCAATGATAGAGTAAAGATCAGATAATTCACAAATATCCTTTTGAATTATTCAAATCATTATTTCCATTACATTGTCCAAATAAACTTAACCCCTTTATAAGTAATCTTGGTTAATTGGTTAACTAATCATGAAAAATTCTTAATCAAATGTCGATAGTAACCTATTAAACCAAAGAAACTATGTACCTCAATTATGTTTATTGGTGTAGGTCATTCCTGGACTACCTTTGTCTTTACAGGATCAACTGAGATCCCATCCTTAGAGATAATATGGCCAAGAAAAAGAAATTTTTTGAATCTAGAATTCACACTTTCTAAACGTCCCATACAACTCTTTTCTTCTAAGATTCTCTAAAACAATCATCAAGTGGTTATAATGGTTCTAATCACTTTTAGAGTACACAATGAAATCATCAATAAATTCCATAGAAAATTATTAAGATATTCATTGAATACTCTATTCATTAGATCCATAAAAATAGAGGGTGAGTTAATCAGTACAAATAAAATTACTATAAACTTGTAATGTACATACCTTGTTTGAAATGATATCTTTGTAATATCTTCCTTATTCACACACAATTGATGATATCCAGAAAAAAGATCAATCTTTGAAAAATATCTAGCTCCTTGAAGTTGGTCAAATAAGTCCTCAATGTGAGGAAGACGATGATTTTTCTTTATCATAATAGCATTGATCTCTCTATAGTCAACGCATAGCCTCATAGATCCATTTTTCTTCTTAATGAAAAGAACATGTGTTCCCAAGGTGAAACACTATGGAATATAAATCTCTTATCACTCAATTCCCCTAGTTGTTTCATTAACTCTATTAACACCATTGTGAACATTTTATAGGTAGTCTTTGATATAGGTCATGCATTAGGGATTAAATAAATATAAAACTCAACTTCTTACTCTAGAGTATGTCCATGTAATTCCTCTGGAAATACATTAATGTATTCTTATAAAATAGGTGCATCCTCAATTTCAAGATCACCGTTTTGATCAGTAGGTTTTATTTTCTCTTCTCCTCCAAGAATGTCATTTATAAAGCTACTGGAGGTAGATCTAGATATGATTCAGATGATGAAGTCTCCCCTATAAAGTTAAGAAATTCCATATCTTCATCACAAATCATAATTTTATTCTCTTTACAAGAATGTTTTTCATTATATTTTGAAATCTAGTCCATATAATAGATTATATTAAAATCCACCATAGGTATGATAATAAAATTAGAAATTAGATAATGTTTATGTGTCATAATAGGAACTACTTAACACATAATTTTTGTAATAAGGTTTCCACTCTGAGTTTTGACTAACAACTCTTTTGTTAAGGTGAATTGGAAATATCTAATTTTTATAGAAAACTGGGAAGATATAAAAGAATTATATGAACCTGAATCAAATAAATCTTTATCTAAATTTTAGGATATAATTAAATTACCTACCACCGCATTATTAGAAACTTTAACCTCATCTGTTGTGACTGCATAAGCATAGCCTTGTTCCCTTGTACTTTTCTGGGAAACATACCTTGATGTCTAGGACATTAAAGGTAATAGTATCCCACCTCCTTATAGATGAAGCATTGTAAATTTATGAATTTTTTATTTCCATTGAAATCACTGGCCCAATGGATCTTTTCTTTTATTTCCCTCTCAATCGCAGACCTTCTCTTCTTCTTTCTTTCCCTTTTAATCACAATTGATTTTTTTGTGTAGAAATTAAATGTGGTGTAAATATACAGTGAGTATTATAACATCATAAAATCCATAAAGTGATGTAATAAATAATAAAAAGAGTATCCATGATCAAAATTATGTTTTCCCTTTAAAATAAGGCGTTTTGAAGTTATTGAATTAATTTTATAAACCCTTACAGAATCCTTCAAAACCTATATTATATTTTATGTTTTTAAAATAAATTATTTATGGACATGACTCACTTACACATCCCCATGGATATTATTTTAATGAGTTTGGTTATTAGACTTATAAAATAATTAAAATCTATCCTCTTTGAAAAAAATGAAGATAAAAAATCATGGTAATGTTTTTGGTTTTTATTACTTTATCATATAGAGTCAAAAACCAAATTTTGGGAATAAATAAAGAATTATTCTCTCTTTTGTTATAAAAAATCACCTGACCACCATTTCTTCTTCACTCAAAACCCATGGATCATGAAGTTACTCTACCCTTACCTCTCTAGAGATCCCACTCAAGGTAATAGATATTATATTTTCCTTTTTAATTATAATTTATCATGATGTAATATGTTTTTACATATCCATATTTTATCCTTATAATGTTCATGTGATGAGATACCCATTTAACTCCCATTAAATCCTTCCATAAATCTTTATGTACCTTTGTTATACTGCCAAAATTATCCTGCAATTTTCCATGCTAAACATTTGATTAGTGAATACTCATCCTCATTTCCACTCAAGGGTATTAACATAGATGTACATATCCTTCATTGAATGGGTAATTCCAAGTATCTAACCCACACTCATTAATCATGGGATTAAAAGTGATTAAATACATCCTTATGTTGAATTTCCACAAACCAACTCAGGTTGACCCCAAACCGATCACCCGAGCTCCAAAACCAACTTGCAACATGGCTCAAGAGGCATTCCTGATCCTCCTAGGATGGAAACTGTTTATTCTAGGCATATCAGAAGAATGTAGAGGTGGGTGATGTATTAAAATTTCTTTTAATAATCATTTTTTGAAACCAAGGGCGAGGATCTTGCGCATCAAATTTATAATTAATTTATTTAATATTTGAAGAAATAAATACTATGGATTATGAAATTTATTCATTGGTGAATGTTGATTTTTTAAAAAGACCCTTTTTGATTACCTTAATTGTGTTGTGAGGATCCAAGGATTGAATCCCTGTTGTAATGATTCACACATGCTCCTAATATCTCTGAGAAACACCACTCTATCTTCGGGTTCTAGCATGGAAAGTAAAATGTATTGCATTGTTTTTTCTTGATCTCTCATTCTTTGGCCTTGAAGAAATATCTCTTTCACTTCTCATTCTTGAGAGGGAGAGAGAAGAAGTTGATTGAGAATTTATTTTTCGCAACAATTCTCTATTCTCAATTTTTGGACGATCTACACAATAGACATGTTGTCTTTTATAGAGTTAGGATTTAAGTTAAAATATTATTTAATTTTATATAGTCCATTAAATAACATTTATTACCTCCAATAAACCTCATTCCATATAATAATAATTACATTATTATTATTTTGTGGTGTGTGCCAACTTTCGCAACAACAAATACTATGTAATGATCTTGTTAATTAATATTTTTCACCGAACTCGGTCTTGGTCCGTTCAAACTCCTCTAGCATTTACTAAACAAATGAATAAATATTTTATTCATAAATAAATATTTTATTCACAATCTATCCAATAAATATTTATTAAAATATTAAATAAATAAAATAAATATTTTATTCACAATCCAGCGAATAAAAATTTATTTAATTTATGCAATCAATATAACTTGAATGAAATTATTCCTCAGACTTGAGAATAATATTTATTCCATTATTTGAACTAAAAAAGAATATAATTTAGATCAATTGAAACACTTAGTGTGTGAACCTCTATTATTCTTTCTCATTGGTATTAGGAGATCTTGTCTAAAGTCCAAGATTACTGTCTAGCAACAGGTTAAGGAACCTAAGAGAAAGAAATTAATGTATCAAAATACAAAACCACATATGAACACTCACTATGTAATATAATCCCTTTATCACAATATCTCATCAAGTAGGTTTCACATCCATGTCACCAACCTATATGCTCAATATGTCTTTCATTGGCTATCTAAAATAAACATGTCTTTACACCATGGCCATGGAATTTACTGTGATGGTTCTATTCCAATAAAAGGGTCAAGATATCAGACTCCATAAATATAGAAGAGTAAAATCCTTCCTCAACTTATTCATTAATGACATGTCACTAGTGACACAACCAACATATCCAACTTCTCCATGAAATTTTATCATCATGGTTTAAGAAATACATCTAGATACATGAGTTATAACATTCACTAATAATAATATTAAATTCTAAGGACCATAACACATGCTCATAGATATGAATATTCGATGACATCAAACCATACAGAATTTATACTAGCAAGTATGTTCCCATAATCTACCATCTTGGAGATTACCAAGTGAAAACTTCATGAGCAGAAGCCTAGTCTTCTTACGAGTACTCACACTTTTCAGTATATGTATTATGTGTCCCATCATAGTATGCTATCCAACTGCTTGAAATTATTTGAGAATATCATCATAGAACATCAAGTTTCTCATCATAGTAGAGAACCGGTATGACCTAATCAATGTGATGTATGCTCTAAGAAATTATTACATTAGAGTTATGCAGAACAAAAAACAGTATTTAATAAGAAGTTTTATTAATATTCAATATATTGAATATAAATTTAATAAAAGTATAAATAGTTGGTCCTAGGATACCAACTAAAAAAACTCCCACTTGGACTAGAGATAAATACCTAAAACCTCCATTTTACTATAAATCACATTATAGTCATGTTTCTTCCGAGTCAAGGATTTAGTCAAGGGGTATGCCACATTGTCTTCCATCTAAATACTACTCACTGTGACTTCACCTCTTTGAAAAAAATCCATCAAGAGGTGATACTTCTGAAGTATGTTCTTTATCCATTGATGTGACCTTGGCTCTTTTTCAAGATCCACCACTACAGTATTATCACTATAGAGTGTGATATGATATTTACTAAAATATATCATCAAGATATTAAAAAAGTTTTGCATCCATACTAATTCTTTAGCTTCCTCAGAAGCCTCAATATACTCAAAATCTACTATCGAATCTGCAACCAAATCCTATGTTGAGCTCTTTGAGCTCACAAAACCTCCATTAAATGTGAAGATATATCATGTTTGTGACTTCATGTCATCTTGATCAGTTTTGGAAACTAGAATCGTCAAATCATCTGATGACTAGTTCCCAATCTCTTCTATAAACTAGGAACATATCCTTAGTACACCTCAAATAATATAGTATAGTCTTGACTACCATCCAATGGTGGTCACCTGGATCAGCTTGATACCTCCCTATCACACTTAATTCATAGGCAACATCTATCCTAGTACATAGAATATCATACATTACAGATCCAATCACTGATTCATATGGAATCATTTTCATTATGTTTCTTTCATAATGTGTTTGAGGACACATTTTAATAAAAATATGAATGCCATGTGACACTAACAAAAATCCCCTCTTGGATTGTTCCATACTGAATCTCTTCAGTATCTTTCCAATGTATGTACTTTGACTTAGGCCAATAAACCTCTTGGATCTATCTCAATGGATCTTTATCCCAATAATATATACTTCCTTGACCAATTCATTCATAGAGAAACATTTATTCAACCGCTCCTTAAAATACTCTAAGACTGGTATTTCATTTCCAATGAGTAATATGTCATCAACATATACTATTAATAAAATGACTGTACTACCACTAAACTATTTATAAGCACATGGATCACATTCATTCTTTATGAAAAAAAATCCCATTATGGACTCATCAAAATAAATGTTCCATGACCTAGATTCTCCCTTTAATCTATAAATAGATCTTTGCAACTTGCATGCCTTTTTGGAATCCTTTGGAGTCACAAACCCTTTGGGTTGTGTCATATAGACATCTTCCTAAAGGTTCCCATTAAGGAAGGTTATTTTGACTTACATTTTTTAAATCTCATAACTATGGAAAACTATAATGGAAAGTAAAATTATGATGGATTTCAACATTGAAACTGGTGAAAACGTTTCATTGTAGTCAATTCCTTTATTCTGTTTAAACCCTTTTGCAACCAGTCGTTCCATGTAGGTACTTAATTTTTTGTACATGTCTAGTTTATTCTTTAATACCAATTTGAAACCAATGGGATTTAAATCTATAGGAGAGTCTACCAAAATCTAGACTTGGTTTTGGTACATGGAATCCATTTCAGAATTCATGGTTTCTTTCCACTTGGAAACATCTATTCCACTTACTGCTTCCTTATAGGTTAGAGGATAATTATTAACAACTAATAATGAATCCCATTATGAGTGACTAGAAAACTATACCGTTCTATTTATCTAACCTCTCTATAATTCTTATGCAGTAATTGTGTATCAAAACAATTTATTCTTCTACAGGGCTCTCTGGAAATTTTTCTTATTCCAACTCTTGTGTGTCTTGAGCCTAGAATTCATTGAACTTTATCTCTCTCCCATTATCACTTTTATAGATAAGGTCCTTCTCAAGAAATGTGGGATGTATTTCAACAAAAAGATTTTTATCTAAAGTATTGTATAGGTAGTATCCATTTATTTCTTTGAGATATCCTATAAAGATACACTTTGTGCCTTGTGGTTCATGATTGTTACCTGAAAAGGAATTAACAACTACTTCACAACCCCACACATGTATGTAAGACAACAATGGTTTCCTTAAATTACATAATTTGTATGGTATACCATTTTTTTTCTTTATTTGGAACTCAGTTTAGTATGTATGATATTGTTTGTAATGCATATCCCCAAAAGTATAATGGAAGACTCACATGACTCATCATTGATCTCACTATGTCCAATATGGTATGGTTCCTCCTTTCACTTTCACTATTCTACCAAGGCATATAAGGAGGAGTGGGTTGAGATAAAATCTTGAACTCCCATAAATAATCAATGAAGTCTTGATTAAGATACTCTCCATCATGGTTTGAGTGAAATTTCATAATCTTCTTACCAAGCTGTTTCTCAATTTCTTTCTTGTATTCCTTAAATTTATCAAAATAATCTAACTTATACCTAATTAAGTAGACATATCCATATATACTAAAATATTCAATAAAAGTTATAAAGTATTAGTACCCAACCCTTTCTTCAATGAGAAATGGTCTACACTCAACGATATAAACTAATTCGAGAATTTCTGTAGCCCTTTCGCCTTTCCCACTAAATAGGGATTTGGTCATTTTCTTTTTAAACACATGTGATATAAACAAAGTGGTTTTAGTCCAAAAGAATATAAATATCCATCTTGATGTAATTTTTTCAAACAATTTTCATTTACATGACCTAGCTGGTAATACCAAAGTTGGGTGTGGTATCATTCATGTAAAGTAACTTTATTATCAATTTCCATTATTTGGTTCATGTAATCCAACACATAAAGACCATTATTTAAATTTTTATTACTATAAAAAATTCTATCTTTATAAAACAAGTAAAATTTATTCCCAAATTTGAAAATAAATCTATATGTATCAAAGTTTAGATATAAAAATAATATTTTTGGTAACTAAAATAACATAATAACAATCCCTTTAAATCAAGATCATTCTGGTTAGTAGTGTGAGGTGGTATCCCCTGATATTTATAGAAACAAGCTTAGCTCTGTTGGATGCTCAAAGATCTACCTCTTCTCGATCAATCTTTTTGAATCTACCTAGTTCATGTATTTGAATAAATATGTGAGAACCAAAAGATATATCTCAGACCCAATTTTTAGAAATAGATAAATTTCACTCAATAACAAACCCAAATTGTTTGGGTGCAGTTTTTCTTCCAGTGGCTCTTCTTTCCACATAAAAAACAGACAACATATTATTCCCTTTTTTATCCCTTGATCTTACTCTTCTTGGAAGAGTGTGAAGAATCTTTAGGATTAAATATATTCACTTTCCATTTCTATTTCTTCACCATAAGGATGGAAGGTTTCTTCCAATTCATATCCTTATATACTTGGTGAATAAGAGTAAAAATATCATGAAGAGACTTCTCAATGTTGTTCATATTAAAATTCACAAAACAAACTGGGGAAGCATTGAGGGAGTGATGCTATAATGAGGTTGGTTCCTACTTTTTTAGGGAGTTTACACCCTATAAACTTTAATAAATCAATGTATCCAATGATCCTGACTATTTGAGGCCTAGCTGGGGTACCCTTGTAACGCCCCAACCCTAGTTACCTAGAGTCGGTGCATTATTACATAACAATGGCATGATCACAAGAAAGATCAAATCTCGAAAGACCGATTGGTTTAGTAGCCTTGGAAACACTAGATATATTCATAAAGTTTTACATTACATCATAAAGTGAAAAACTACTAAAACAACATAGTCTCCATATTCCACACTCATATCCCCACATAAAATCCCTGCAGGTCATTCATAACTTACTTCATCACATCCTGGGAAAAATAAAACATAGAAAAGGGGTGAGCTCAAATGCCCAGTAAGGATAACAATATAGCAGAAACTTTAAAAAATAAGCATAACCATTTAAGGCAATGCATTACTAAAACAAAAGCCTTTTAAACTTGAACTTCAACATAGTATGGAAAAAGTAAAATGAAATAGTGCCATTTACTTATTCACATGGATATTCTACTAATCGAATAATCACATGCAATATCAATAACCACTTTCATAATGATGGAATGCATAATTCCAGACTATCATAACCACATAGCCAAGGCCTCGAGCCAAGACTACAAATAATATTTTTCCAAGGCCTTGTGCCAAGACACCAGTTTGTCTCATGAGACCTACCGATGCATCGAGGAGCTATAGCGGGCTCCACCCGTCACTTATTAAGTCCAATGAATTCCTCAGATGAACAGGTTTAAACATAACATAAACATTCGTATTAAAACTAGAATACGAAATGTCAATACTTTAACCATAAACCATGAATGGTATAAAAATAGCACATCCACATTCAAACATAACTCATTCGATACAATATGGAAGATTGTATTGTATCACATTAACCTCAATCAAGAATAATGAAGGATGTTGACATAGATGAAAATAATAATCAAAACTATTTGAGAGAAATATCTCCCTTTTCTTGAAATCATTTAAAAGTCACACTATTTGTCAAGAATCCATTTAAAAATAGATTTTTGAATCAAAGTGTCCCATACCACTTTGAAACTTTTTAAAAGGAGTTTTAATTTCTAAACTTTAATGTCCATATAAATAAATCCTTAAAACCATTTTTAAAACATGGACATTAATGAGAATGATTTAGATGAATAAGTCTTTAAAACATTTAAAAATGGTATTTTAGTTAGAGTTTCTAAGCAAAAGAGAGACACTTGAATACAAATAATTGAGGTAATCAGAACTTTATAATATCATGAGAATAAAGGGATTCATGATATACAATGTCAAAGTACATTATATACACCACATAAAAGTGATTTGGTGTATATCAACAAAGAAGTCTCAATGTAATGTAAGTTGAGATGAAATATCTCATAAAGGCCGTATCCTTAGGTTAAGGATAAATCAACGACATAATTATGTGTGACAAATATAAATACACTAAATATGATTGGATATTTAGTGAAAATAAATCAGATGACATTCACACATATTCTTGTAAAAACAACACCAATAAATTGGATATTTAACTCAACAAATGGAGATTGAGTTAAAATTACTCTTATCAAGTTCATACTGATCACTGGAGAATTTATCAATGGAGTGATTATGTGTATAAAAAGTATATCCAAAGAAAAGGGAGTGGAAATTATGACATAATCAAATGGATAGTGATTCCACACATAATCGTGGAGTAATATAATCAATGAAATATGCGTAAAGCCAAATGAGTGGAAATTGAAATTTCGAATTCCCTTATCGATTAGGTAACAGACGAAACATACACCAATGAGAGAAGGATCATACAATTATGATGTATATACCCATGAATTAAAGTATAATACACAATGAATACAATTATGGGTAGTACACATACACCACATGTAATAAATAAGTGGTGAACAATGGAATTCTCACGAAATTAAGAGTGAGATAAGAAACCCCTTACTTTGTACTTTTTCCTTGGTCGACGGTAGGTTTACCTCATGTATAATGGTGAAATAATTTTTATTGAATCATACAAGAATAATTTACTTTAATATGATATCATATATGATCTTTTAACATTGATTTGTTAATAATATCTTAGAATTATTGTCATTTCGAGTGTTAACGGGTTCATTTTACTTTATATTCTTTGTTATGTGAGACATATTAGTTATTAATGGGATGTATATTATTCATATCCAGAATGATATCAAGTCCTTAGATACTATTTTTAAATCATCAAATTATAATTATACTTGAATGGATATGATGGAGAATGAATCTCATCGCGTTCGTGGAGACGGTAGTCCGTACGTACGCACGATCGACAATATCATTATTTTGATATTAAAATAATATATAATTGGATGGTATATCATATATACAGAATCATTATCATGTTATATTTATTATTTAAATGAGTTACACATCATTATTATACCCATCCAAATAATAATATATTGAATAACAATTACACCACGACGTGGAGACGGTAAGCCGTACGTACGCACGTATGGTGACATGTTATTCAAAGGATGGATAGAATACTGAATATGGTTGTACCATATTTATAATAACATCACAGTATATATATGATACTGGAGTTATTATTTTATAATGGTAAAAACAAAGAAAGAAGAAGTGGAAGAAGAAAGGAACTTGAAAAGGGGTGGTGAAAACATTACCTCTTCTTCGGGTTCTTCCTTTTGATTTGATCAAACGGGCTCCTTAGGTTGGCTTTATGATAAAAATAATGCCTCTAGGTTGTAGTGAGGGATTTTGAGAGATTATTTGGGTAGGGGTTGGCCGAACCAAAATGCTTTGAAGGTGTGAAGAAATGAGACGGAGGAGTGCCCTTTTATAAGAGGGTTGAGGGGATCCTTTGGAAAAACTAGAAATATTAATTTATAATAAATTCATATTCGGTTTATAATGGCTCCAAAGTTGATTATTTAAATTTTAAGGTGGGGATGGGTCGAAAACCACTCAACCAATAGAATTTAGACAGGATTGGGTACTTATATTAACCTTATCTTTAAGTATTAACTCTTAGTTAATTAGTTTCACTTTTACAATGTCTCTTTATATTTTTATATAATATGGTTAATAAACTTACTATATACATCCAAGAGACCCCCAAGTAGTACATTAATTATAAAAATATCATTATATAAGTCTTTTGGACGAACCTTAGATTTTTAGGAATTTAATATCAATTAATAATATAATATTGGTTTTAAAAACTCTTTTATGTCAATTTTGACACTATTCAATAGTTGATTTTTTTGAAACTCATAACAGAATTATTACTTAGAAAAAATTTAATTAACTCATTCCTAACATTTTATATTAACTTATAAAATTATTTTAATTCATAAAAAGTCTCAAATTCTATTTATTTGTGTATTTCTAATATCAATTATTTTAATTTTTCACTATTATGGTAATTACTGCATCATCATTGTGTCATAAATAAATTAAATTATTTAATGTCTAAAAATTATAAATAAAATATCATTATGTAGTAAATCTTTTTAGCTTTCTAATTAATATTAATAGTCGAAAATCCAACTTATATAACCCTATGTAAAAATTGTGTTGCTAAAAGATATATGCTTTTGTCATTTTTGTATTCATTTTAACTTAATTAAAATAAAGTGTCATTATCACTTACAAGTAGATCCATGAGGTCCCGAAATCGACCCAAAGATGCCCATGGTCGACCATGTATCAACCAATAGGGTTAAGACACGTTTTAGGGTAATTTAGTATTATTATAATATTATTTTTTTAACCCTTGTTTACCGGATTTACCATTTAACCATGATAAATAAAATATTTACCGAAGTAATTATCCAAAATGTCTAAAAATAAAAGTTACCTATTTACAAAATTTAAAAATCATGATTCCAAATATGGAATCCATTTTTCCAAATTCAAAACACAGAAGTGGAAGAAATTAATTTAAAATTAATTCCCGTTGTTAAAACAAAAAACATGTTTTTAAGAGATAATAACTATCAAAAGATTGGCACTTGTTTATGTCTGGTTTAAATGTGAAATTATGTTAAATTAACCACATTGTATTAAATGGTAAAAATATATTCTAAATATACTTTAAAACCACTCATATTCATAATTTATCACTATTAATTATTTTGATTAAAAAAGTCGTTTTTAATTAAAATTTAGTAATTTTCACTATTCATCAAAATATGAAAGTTATCTGAAAAGTACCAAAATTTCACCCTAGGATAATTTCGATATTCCGAATCCAAAAATGAAGTCCATTTTGAGAGATAGAATTTATAAAATTTCAAAAAGTAGGTATTACTATTCATAACGGTTAGTTTGATTGGTTATGGTGTGTTAAAATCTTGAAGTTGCGTACAATGCACGCCATTGAATTATTCGAAAGGAAACGTACCATGGAAGCTTGGGGTGTTACATTATCCCCTCCTTTAATAAATTGCATCCTCACAATTTTTAAAATTGTGCTTGGGAATATAATGGAAAGTCCCACATCGGAAAAAGAGTCAATAAAACTATCACTTAAAAAGAAAGAAAGAGAGGTATAAAGGTCATCCAAGATAAACCATACTTAGATTCCATGTAGGAAAACATGGATATGGATGATAAACTAAGTGTCATGTTCTGATGGAGAGGGATAGAAATCATTATCAGGAGAAAGTTAACAATAAGAAAACCACAAACTTGTGTTGGGACAAACAGCCATTAGTCTCCTAGTAGGAAAGTAAACGGACAACATTTTTTTTGTTTTAAGTTACATTACATAAGGAAGAGGAATTCATTTATGATATTGACTAAAAACATAAAGAGGTATACTTACTTTTTATGTAGAGTTTCATTATTTAATAACTTTTTACCACTAACTTATTTTTTTGAACAATGAGTATTCAAGAAGAGTTGGTCACAATAAAAGAGCTAGAATAAACTTCTATAGAAATACATGATCCATGTAGGATAAAATATATATTTAACTTGTCTTTAGAGATTAATCAAAACCAAAATGGTTAGTATAAGATCTGCTGATCCCCCAAATGTATATTCCATTAGAGAAAAAAATACTAATCTTAATTTCTAAAATTAAACCAATAATACCCCAAAGTTAAATAAATACCATTCAATAATAAATTCTCCTTAAAATCCTTCAATATAATCCAAACTAATATTGAAACCCAAAACTTATAAGAATGTAGTCTTCCACATTAAATTGTATCTCCAAATGACATCATCTACTCTTAAAGTCACATACTTAAAAGTAATTAAGCTAATCACATATTCTTTATTATAGGTTAATCATTTCCATAAATAACCCAAATCACTATAGATCCACAATAAAAACATAGATAAAAATCTACCATTACTCCTCTAATGACATCCCATAGTATTCTATTTTCCTTGGACATATAGTGTTCCCAACAAAGTGAACATATTCCGAAATAACATTTTTCACTTAATCACCAAATCATTTTCCTATACTAAGGGTATTCATTTGATAAGACATAAGAACCCAAATCAACATATTATTGATCAATGAAATCATTTAACTAAAGAAAATAGTCACACTAACCAGGGACTTCACTTAGTCCAGTGGTAGGCGATAAATCCCAATCGCACTTTGGTTGTGGGTTTGATTCCCACAGCTTTGTCCGACGCGACGGGTTGTCACACGGTCTACATGTTGTCCTTTTTCAAAAACTATATTTTATAATATTACCAAAATGAGATAAATTCCTCAAAATAAAATAATTTAACCACAAATGTTATATCATACCTTGAAATTTCATCCCAATTTATAATAACTTATAATTTTCTCAAACCCCAATGATCATATAAAACCAAATGGTTATTTATACATATATCCACAAGAGAAGAGACAATTATTCCTCAAATATCATTCTCACATGGAAAAATGCGGGGTTACAAATACAAGAGAAAATTATTCCAAAGTAAACCCATCAACAAGGAGTGCTAATACTTTTTAAACATTTCTCCAACCATTTATTTCCACATAGCTTCTTCTTTGACCAAGAAAATATCCTATAGAATAATACATTCACTCGGGTAATGGCCAGGTCCCCTACATTTACGGAAAATGACTGTAAATAGACTCTTGGGACCATTTTTATCTTCTTCCATAGTACTCTTCATTTTTCTTCAGCAATTCTTCACTTTATGTCCTTCCTTCCCGCACGTAAAGCATTTCGTTGTCCCATTGAGACACTTTCCTGGGTGTCTCCTTCCACATTTCCTGCATGATGAAAATTGAGGGTTCTTTTCTCCATGGTCTCCATTGCTGGAGCTCTTATCATTTATCACCTTTCTCTTCCTTGTTGAGTCTGGGAGTTTGTTAATATATATGTTGTTGATCATATTTTTGGAAAACTGATTTGGCATAAAGATGATATCTTTTACGCCTATCAACATTCCATTTTGTTGCTCATTGCCACCACCGTTCCCACCTTGTACATCATTCTCAAAGTCACTATGACTTCCTTGGAATCCATCCATTGACTAAAACCAGAAAGCATTGTGTGAGTAACAGTAGTCGTAAAATCATTTAGAGATTAAAATGTCACCATATTCTCAATTTGAAACATATTAGGATTAACCAAGGTCATTTACTCTCATCTTATATATATATTACTTAAATCGGTTTGTAAATAAAATGTAAATTATCCTAAGCATATCCCCCGGGAGTGTCGTAACCAAGAGTGCAGCAAGGCCCGTTGTCGAGCACCAGTTCCCGTTCGAGTCTAGCTCAAAGCGGTGTTTTTGGGTTTTACCCCTAGGTACATCTGTGCCAGAGCCGCCTCTACCTGCTCATATCCAGACAGGGATGTATTGCTCGGAAAACTCACAAAATCTCTACAATAACAAAATTCTAGGAAGTTCTTCTATACTAATCCTCAAAGTTCATCTTAGGTCTACATGCTCTAATCAGAGTTTATCTAAATCTAGCTTCCAAGGTTTGTACTAAACTTCCTCTGATACCAACTGTAACGCCCCGACCCCAGTTACCTAGAGTCGGTGCATTATTACATAACATTGGCATGATCACAAGAAAGATCAAATATCAAAAGGCCGTTTGGTTTAGTAGCCTTTGAAACACTAGATATATTCATAAAGTTTTACATTACATCATAAAGTGAAAAACTACTAAAACAACATAGTCTCCATATTCCACACACATACCCCCACATAAAATCCCTGCAGGTCATTCATAACTTACTTCTTCACATCTTGGGAAAAATAAAACATAGAAAAGGGGTGAGCTCAAATGCCCAGTAAGGATAACAATATAGCGGAAACTTTCAAAAATAAGCACAAACATTTAAGGCAATGCATTACTAAAACAAAATCCTTTTAAACTTGAACTTCAACATAGTATGGAAAAAGTAAAATGAAATAGTGTTATTTACTTATTCACATTGATATTCTACTAATCGAATAATCACATTCAATATCAATAACCAATTTCATAATGATGGAATGCATAATGCCAGACTATCATAACCACATAGCCAAGGCCTCGAGCCAAGACTACAAACAAGATTTTGCCAAGGCCTTGTGCCAAGACACTAGTTTGTCTCATGAGACCTACCGATGCATCGAGGAGCTATAGCGGGCTCCACCCGTCACTTATTAAGTCCAATGCATTCCTCATATGAACAGGTTTAAACATAACATAAACATTTGTATTAAAACTAGAATATGAAATGTCAATACTTTAACCACAAACCATGAATGGTATAAAAATAGCACATCCACAGTCAAACATAACTCATTCGATACAATATGGAAGATTGTATTGTATCACACTAACCTCAATCAAGAATAATGAAGGATGTTGACATAGATGAAAATAATCATCAAAACTATTTGAGATAAATATCTCCCTTTTTCTTGAAATCATTTAAAAGTCACACTATTTGTCAAGAAGCCATTTAAAAATAGATTTTTGAATCAAAGTGTCCCATACCACTTTGAAACTTTTTAAAATGAGTTTTAATTTCTAAACTTTAATTTCCATATAAATAAATCCTTAAAACCATTTTTAAAACATGGACATTAATGAGAATGATTTAGATGAATAAGTCATTAAAACATTTAAAAATGGTATTTTAGTTAGAGTTTCTAACCAAAAGAGAGACACTTGAATACAAATGATTGAGGTAATCAAAACTTTGTAATATCATGAGAATAAAGGGATTCATGATATACTATGTCAAAGTACATTATATACACCACATAAAAGTGATTTGGTGTATATCAACAAAGAAGTCTCAATGGAATGTAAGTTGAGATGAAATCTCTCATAAAGGCCGTATCCTTAGGTTAAGGATAAATCAACAACATAATTATGTGTGAAAAATATAAATAAACTAAATATTATTGGATATTTAGTGTAAATAAATCATATGACATTCACAAATATTCTTGTAAAAACAACACCAATGAATTGGATATTTAACTCAACAACTGGAGATTGAGTTAAAATTACTCTTATCAAGTTCATACCGATCACTTGAGAATTTATAAATGGAGTGATTATGTGTATCAAAAGTATATCCACAGAAAAGGGAGTGGAAATTATGATGTAATCAAATGAATAGTGATTCCACACATAATCGTGGAGTAATATAATCAATGAAATATGCGTAAAGTCAAATGAGTGGAAATTGAAATTTTGAATTCCCTTATCGATTAGGTAACATACAAAACATACACCCATGAAAGAAGGATAATACAATTATGATGTATATACCCATGAATTAAAGTATAATACACAATGAATACAATTACGGGTAGTACACATACACCACATGTAATAAATAAGTGGTGAACAATGGAATTCTCACGAAATTAAGAGTGAGATAAGAAACCCCTTACTTTGTACTTTTTCCTTGGTCGACGGTAGGTTTACCTCCTATATAATGGTGAAATAATTGTTATTTAATTATACAGGAATCATTTACTTTAATATTATATCATATATGATCTTTTAACATTGATTTGTTAATAATATCTTAGAATTATCGTCATTTCGGGTGTTAACGGGTTCATTTTACTTTATATTCTTTGTTATGTGAGCCATATTCATTATTAATGGGATGTATATTATTCATGTCCAGAATGATATCAAGTCCTTAGATACTATTTTTAAATCATCAAATTATAATTATACTTGAATGGATATGATGGAGAATGAATCTCATCGCGTTCGTGGATACGGTAGTCCGTACGTACGCACGGGCGACAATATCATTCTTTTGATATTAAAATAATATATAATTGGATGGTATATCATATATACAGAATCATTATCATGTTATATTTATTATTTACATGATTTACACATCATTATTATACCCATCCAAATAATAATATATTGAATAACAATTACACCACGACGTGGAGACGGTAAGCCGTACGTACACACGTATGGTGACATGTTATTAAAAGGATGGATAGAATACTGAATATGGTTGTACCATATTTATAATAACATCACATTATATATATGATACTGGAGTTATTATTTTATAATGGTAAAAACAAAGAAATAATAAGTGGAAGAAGAAAGGAACTTGAAAAGGGGTGGTGAAAACATTACCTCTTCTTCGGGTTCTTCCTTTTGATTTGATCAAAAGGGCTCCTCAGGTTGAATTTATGATCAAAATAGGGCCTCTAGGTTGTAGTGAGGGAAGTTTAGAGAGTATTTGGGCAGGGGTTGTCCGAACCAAAAGGCTTTGAAGGTGTGAAGAAATGAGAAGGAGGAGTGGCCTTTTATAAGAGGGGTGAGGGGAACCTTTGGAAAAGCTAGAAATATTAATTTATAATAAATTCATATTCGGTTTCTAATGGCTCCAAAGTTGATTATTTAAATTTTAAGGTGGGGATGGGTTGAAAACCACTCAACCAACATAATTTAGACAGGTTTGGGTACTTATATTAACCTTATCTTTAAGTATTAACTCTTAGTTAATTAGTTTCACTTTTACAATGTCTCTTTGTATTTTTATATAATATGGTTAATAAACATAATATATACATCCAAGCGACCCCAAAGTAGTCCATTAATGATACACATATCATTATATAAGTCTCTTGGCAGAACCTTAGATTTTTAGGAATTTAATATCAATTAATAATATAATATTGGTTTTAAAAACTCTTTTATGTCAATTTTGACACTATTCAATAGTTGATTTTTGTGAAACTCATAACAGAATTATTACTTCGAAAAAATTTAATTAACTCATTCCTAACATGTCATATTAACTTAGAAAATTATTGTAATTCATAAAAAGTCTCAAATTATATTTATTTGTGTATTTATAATATCAATTATTTTAATTTTTCACTATTATGGTAATTACTGCATCATCATTGTGTCATAAATAAATTAAATTATTTAATGTCTAAAAATTATAAATAAACTATCATTATGTAGTAAATCCTTTTATCTTTCTAATGAATATTTATAGTCGAAAATCCAACATATATAACCCTATGTAAAAATTGTTTTTCTAAAAGATATATGCTTGTGTCATTTTTGTATTCATTTTAACTTAATTAAAATAAAGTGTCATTATCACTTACAAGTGGATCCATGGGGTCCCAAAATCTACCCAAAGATGCCCATGGTCGACCATGTATCAACCAATAGGGTTAAGACACGTTTTAGGGTAATTTAGTATTATTATAATATTATTTTTTTAACCCTTGTTTACCGGATTTACCCTTTAACCATGGTAAATAAAATATTTACCGAAGTAATTATCCAAAATGTCTAAAAATAAAAGTTAACTATTTACAAAATTAGAACATCCTGATTCCAAATATGGAATCCATTTTTCCAAATTCAAAACACAGAAGTGGCAGAAATTAATTTAAAATTAATTCCCGTTGTTAAAACAAAAAGCGTGTTTTTAAGAGATAATAACTATCAAAAGATTGGCACTTGTTTATGTCTGGTTTAAATGTGAAATTATGTTCAATGACCCACATTGTATTACATGATAAAAATATATTCTAAATATACTTTAAAACCACTCAAATTCATAATTTATCACTATTAATTATTTTGATTAAAAAAGTTGTTTTTAATTAAAATTTAGTAATTTTCACTATTCATCAAAATATGAAAGTTATCTGAAAAGTACCAATATTTCACCCTAGGCTAATTTCGATATTCTGAATCCAAAAATGAAGTCCATTTTGAGAGATAAATTTTTAAAATTTCAAAAAGTAGGTATTACTATTCATAACGGCTAGTTTGATTGGTTATGGTGTGTTAAAATCTCGAAGTTGCGTATAATGCACGCCATTGCATTATTCGAAAGGAAACGTACCATGGAAGCTTGGGGTGTTACAAACCTCTCCAATAATTCTTTGAAAGAGTGACCTAGAAATCTCAAACGGTTCCTATCTAACTCTCTCATAGTAAAGACCACAAAGGTGCTTAAGAATGCTATGAACATCCATGTTTTTGTGAGACTTCATAGTCCACTATAAATCAATGAAATCATAAAACATAGAACGTCGACTACATCAATCAAATGTTTTTCATATACAAGAAACTCTTCATCACTCACCTCTTTAGTAGGTGGATCAGGCATTGAGGATTCTAGCACGTAATATTTCCATTCATGGTGTAACATAATCCGAAGAAATCTAAACCACTCATAGAAGTTACTGCCAGTTAGGAGGTTATATTTATCTAATATTTATCATAGGTATAGTGTGGATGATAAAATTTTCATTTTATTATACAATTAAAAGGAGAATATTATTAGTATTTTTCTTGTTTACAAAATAATTGAGATATAATAAATTAATTTTTTTTCTGATTTATTTATTAAATCTATCACTATTTTATCAAGTATAAATAGCTCTCACCATTGAACTCAAAATGTCTAGTTTATTTAACATTCTCATGGAAAGGATCCCCATTAATTTTCTTAATGATCTGGACTTTGTCCATGAAAACAATAAAAAAGTAATTAGGTGGGTGGTCTTTCCAACTATGGACTTGTAGCTCCGTGATCCGTTGAGTGGATTCCCCTATCCTAAAATCCTAACTTGGATTTACTCAAAAACTGCCTCTAAATTTGTATTGAATATATTTGGTTGTTAAAATCAATACAATTATAGTTTAGTCAACCCAAAACTTTCATGAGAACTTCTCCATAAAAGTAAGTGTCCAGACTTTGGCCATGTACTATACTTAGTTCTATGGTTTCATTCCCAATCAAGTAATGGAAGGCCTGGTTAGAATTAATATTTAATTGATGGATTTTAATTTATTATGCATAAATTTTATCTTGTTTTATCCTTTACAAGTCTTGTTAATATTAAGTGGATGTTACTTAATTAATTAACCACATTGGATAAAAAATTTACCCAAAATTCATTTATTTGATTTCCATCTTTGCACATTAATTCATTTATTTATGCGATTTCATCCTTTCATCCATAAAATAAATAATTTCATCGATAGAAATAATTAATTAATTAAATTACACATTAATGAACTTTATCTAATGGTTTATTTAATTAGCAGACATTAAATCAACCTTTGACCCAGGGGAAATAACTTTTATTTCAAATCTTGGAATGAGTTACAATATTCCATTTGTCCGCCTCTGTATCACCTGGGTTGGTATCATTATGCTTCCATCTTGAACCCCCTCCAAACAACTTGGTATGATCTATTAATTAAAAATATTTATTACTCGCATGTAGGTGAGGGGAATCGAAGGATTGGTTAAAGGGGATCATATAAATATCATTAGACACATAGGTCCTACATAATAATAGAGGGAGGGATGACTCACATGACACAATTTAATTTAATATTAAATAATTGAAAACTCCTGAAATAAATTAAATTTAAACATCCAATGCATACATAGGTCTTGGTCAAGCTCATGAATAGCCATAAATACAACAAATATGCAAAAGTAAATGGATAACATTCATTATTTTGTTCATTCTTTTGTATTTAATATAAATTCACTTGAATTAATTAATTAATTAATTAATTAATTAATTACCTTTCCTCTTAATGATCATCCAATATTATTTAGAGATACCCATCATTAATGAAATTCATGGAAAATAAGTGGAATAACCAATAATGATATATTAATTACAATAAATTAATTGACCATTTCAATTTTTTTAAAAGCATTATTAAATTTTCAAACATGCAATGGTGTGCCAATTAATAAAATAAAGTTTTAATGTTGTAATTTTTAAATTTAATGTAAATTTAATTTTTTCCATTAATGGGAGACTACACGACATATACATACAGCTACATACCTCGTACCTTGGTTTCCATATATCCAAGTCACACACATGGGGATTTGGCATGTTAAGTCAGTTGGAATATATAGCATGTACATGCCAGCTACACACCCTGTATCCACTTATTATGTTTCGTGGTTGTCCCAATCAACACATGGTGTGCAATAAAATAACCATGTGTAATTAATTTCTCAATGCATTTATATACAATGGGAATGGGTTTATGGTGTGTTCTTTGGCCTCATGCTGTGTAAAACAGTTTTACCAGCCAAAGATTTGGAACTTTCTAATGGCATATCTGGTCATTATTCATTTGTTTTTAAACATTTAGGAAAATTAAACACTGAATGAGCATGATTAATATGTCGATAATGTGTTAATTCAAATTGGATTAAAGAACGAATAACATAAAATTAAAATCTAAGCACAATTTCACATAGATCAACAATAAAATAAATAATTATAAATTTAGATGTGACTAATTTGATACCACTTGATGATTCTGGGGACATAAAAAGTGTGCGATGGTGATTGATATATTAAAATTTATTTTAACAGTCATTTCCTGAAACCAAGAGTGAATATCTTTCACATAAAATTTATAATAATTTATTTAATATTTGAAGGAAAAAATATCTAGGCTGAGGAAATTTCTTCATTGGTGAATGTTTATCATCTGAAAAGACCCTTTTGGATTACCTTCATTGTAGTGTAAGGATCCAAGGATAGAATCCCTATATTGGTGATCCACATACACTCCTATGATCTCCGAGAAACACTACTTAATCTTCAAGTGCTAGCGTGGCGAGTTGAATGTCTTGCGTTGTTTGTTATTGATCACTCATTATTCGATATTGATGAAATATGTCTTTCAGTTATAGTTCTTAATAAAGAGAGGGAAGGAGGAGTTTAGAGAGAATTTATTGTGTACAACAATTCTCTATTCTCCATTTTTGGATGATCTACACAATAAACATGCCTTCTATTTATAGAGTTGGTATTTAAGTTAAAATGTTATTTAATTGCATACTGACCATTAAATAAAATTTATTACATTTAATAAACTCCATTACACATAATGATAATTATATTATTAGTATTTGGTGATGTGTTCCAACTTACGCAATAACAAATATTATGTAATGATCTTGTTAATTAATATTTGTCACTTGACTCAGTCTTGATTCGTTTGAACTCCTCTAGAATTTATTGGACAACTGAATAAATATTTTATTCATAAATAAATATTTTATTCACAATCTAGAGAATAAATATTTATTAAAATATTCAATAAATAAAATAAATATTTTATTCACAAGCTGGTAAATAAATATTTATTTAATTTATGTGATCTATATAACTTGAATAAAATTATTCCTCAGACTTGAGAATAATATTTATTTTATTAATTAAATTCAAAATAGAATTTAATCAATATCAATAGAAATACATAGAGTGTGAACCTCTGGGATTCTTTCTTATTGGCATTAGAAAGGTTTTCCTAAAGTCCAATATTAATGTCTAGCAATTGGTCAAGGCACCCAAGAGAAAGAACATAATGTCGGAACATCGAAAACCACATATGAATGTTCACTGTGTAATATAACCCCTTTATCACAATATCTCATCAAGTAGGTTTCATGTCAGTGTCACCAAAATATATGCTTGATATGTCTTTCTTTGACTATCTGAAATAAACACATTGTTACACCATGTCCATGGGATTTAATGTGAGGGTTCTATTCCAATCAAAGGGGTGAGATATTAGCATATATAAAGATGAAATAGGAAAATACTTCACTAACATATTCATTAATTACATGTCACTCATGATGTACCCAATTTATACAACTTCTCCATGGACTATTATTGTTATGGTTTACAAAATATATCTAAGTATGTGAGTTGTAACATTCATTAATAGTAATATTAAAGTCTAAGGACCATCACACATGATTTTAGAAAGGAATATTTGATGACACCAAAACATGTGGAATTCCTACTAGTGGAAATGTTCTCATAATCTCCCATCTTAGAGATTACCAAGTACAAACTTCATGAGAAGTAGCCTCATCTACTTACAAGTACTCACACCTATTATTCTATGTACTATGTATCCCATCATAGTACGTTATCCAATCGAAGAATATTATTTGGGAATATCATCATAGCACATCAAGGCTCTCATTATAGAGGGAAATGGTTATGAAATTATCAATTCAATGTATACTCTAGTAAATTATTACATTAGAGTCATACAAAATAGAAAAACAATATGTAATAAGAAGTTTTATTGATATTCAATACATCAAATATACAAGTAATAAAAGTATAAACAGTTGGCCCTAGGACACCAAATCCAAAATCAACTAGTGTTGGACATCAAATATAACTCAATTTGGGAAATTTTTAAGCCATTAACAACAAATAATTAAAGAAAAAAATATAACAAATAAAACTAAAATGGAAATGGAAAAGAAAAAAATTAGGACATACCACTGTGTGATCACATGGGTCACCTCCAACCATATAACAACACTCGCTCCATGAGAGAACTAAAGATGGGTATAACCTAAACTGAAAAATTATAAGAAGTATAGACATGATAATAAAATGGTCATTAGGGATTCCAAAATAAAAACCACACCCTATACCTTAAATTTAAAAAGAAAGTCATTTCATGCTAGTTTTAAATACGTATATTTAAATTAAGATTTTCATTCCGTTTTTAGAACAAGTAACAAGTTAATATTTCCAAAGAACCATTTTTATTTATTTTTCTAAAAATAGTTTCCAAATAATAAATTACTTCCTAGAAACACATTTATTAGGATAAAAATGCATTGAATAGATATTTCAATGACAATAAGTGAAAAACATATCGCAAGTGCTACCAAAAATTAGGAAAATTGAATACATGTACATGAGTATAAATGTAACAGTCTCCAGTGGAAGCATAACAGTTAAAATGATTTTGTAAAAACATCACAAAATAAGGGAAATTAGAATATATGTGAAAATATTACCATGGGATATACCTAGACACCAAGTGAAGAGACCCTAGATGTACTCGGTTCAGAACCATCTGTTGGCCTATCGATGCGATCAAAAGTCAATAACCAGCCCAACTTCTCTCAACTAGCCTTACCAATGGAGCAACCCACATGTCTACTCCATGGTGATCTTGTCCATATAATCAGGAATAAATAGAAATTATCTCTCGAATCTCACTACCACGCCTAGTATCACATGGAATTAGGAAAAGAGGGAGGCGAGGAAGCAAGTACAATTACAACATCTGAGTCATAAAAAACCACCATACATGTTTATCCAACCTCCCAACACCATCCATGTGAATTCACTTATAATAGAGAGTATCAATGGAAGTTCATAATTTTTAAAAAAATATTCAAAGTTACCAATCGAGCCTTGTCATTGTAAAACCAACCTTTGGCATTTGAAAACCCATTTTTGAAACTATTAGAAAAAAACATGTCAATATAATTTTATGAAAAACTGGATGAAAGGCCAAACATATTTGGAGATTTCTGATTCACCTGATATAAATCATTTATAAAACCAATCAAGAATACAAGAATCAAATTTATTCAAAACCAGTATGGAAAACATGTTTTAATAAGAAAATCCCATAGTTTAATATAATTAATGCACTAAAAAACATGAAATAAACCAACTGAATTCCAAAAATCCTAGATCCATACAACCAAACATCCCCAAATAATAAGGTAAGATTGATATGAAACCATTTTGTCATGAAAAACCCTAGGATAACCCTAAAATGGTCACTCGAGCTCTTCAACCGACCCACGACATAGCTTGAGAGGCATTACCAATCCTCTCAGGCTGGAAACTAGTGTCGAGCATAAAGCATAACTCGATTTTTGAATGTTTTAGTCTATAAAAAATTTAAAATTAAATAAATAAAAAAATAAAAAATAAAATTGAACTGGTGACGGAAAAATAAATAAAACCAAATATACCACTATGTGACCTCACGGGTCACCTCCAACCATAGAAAGACACTCACTCCATGAGCAAACCAGGGCTGGGGAGAACCTAAAATGAAAAATGATAAGGTGTATAAGCAGGAGAAAAAAACTCCCATTAGGGATTCCAAAAGAAAAAAATCACTCTCTATACCTTACCTTTAAAAATAAATCTATTTAATGCTAGTTTTAGATAAATATATTTAAAATAAGGTTTTCAATCCCTTTTTAAAATAAATAAAAAGTTAATAATTCCACAGAACCATTTTTATTTATTTTTTCTAAAAATAGTTTCTAAATAATAAAAGGATTTAAAAACCCCATTTATAAGAAGAAACATGCAGCGAAGATACATTTCAGCAAGAAGAAATGAAAAACATATCACAAGTGCTACCAAAACTGAGGAAAACTGAATACATGTACACGAGTTCTAAAGAAAGAGTTTCCAATATAAGCATAATAGTTAAAAAATTTATGAAAACATTACAAAATGATGGAAATTAAAATAAATGCGAAACAATTATCATGGGATATACCAAGACGTAAAGTGAAGATACCCTAGACATACTTAGTTTGAAACCATATGTTGGTCTATCAATGTGATCCAAAGTCAAAAACCAACCTGAATTATCTCAACTAGACTCACATGTTACAAATCCCACATGGATACTCCATGGGGATCTAGTCCGTATAATTAGGACTAAATAACAACCATATCTTGACTCTCACTATAACACCTAGAATCCTATGAATTTAGAGAAATATGGAGGTGAGGAATCAAGTATAATTACAACATCTCAATCATGAAAAGATATTATACATTCTTAGCCCACCTCCTGACACCATCCATGAAAATTGTCCTAGAATAAAGATTATCCATAGAAGTGGCATATTTTTAAGAAAACATTCAATGATAACAATCTATCCTTATAATTTTAAACTAACCTTTACCATTTGAAAACCCAATTTTCAAACTCTTTGGAAAAAAAATTCTCATTGAAATTTTATGAAAACTTGGCCAAAAGCTCAAAAATATTTGGAAATTTCTAATTAAACCAATATAAATCATTTGGAAAACCAATAAAGTTCTCATGTAGCCTAGAATTTCAAAACCAACATGGAAAAAATGTTTTAATAATAAAAAATCCATAGTGAAACATAAGAAATGTGATGGAAAGCATGAAATAAACCCAAAACATTCAACACAACATATTTCTACAATTTAATATATTTATAATATAATGAAAACACAAAAGTAATTATAGTTTTCAATTTAAAATTTTAGGCATAGGATGGTCTACCTCAAACCATGTCTCCTCTGGAAATGGAAACCCAAATTCATTTCAAAGGGGTCCACATAAGCCTGAGAGGGCAAGGACTCCAACAAAGAAAAACCCTCCTTTTGCACTTACACTCATATGAAACTATCCATATATATATATATATAATTACCTCTAGATATATTGTACATATTACCCTCTCCATGATATAATATATATAAAAATAGTATTTATATATATGCCTCGCCTATGTATATGTGTGTAAGTCTCCTTAAGGGAGGCACAAGTTGTTGCCTTCATGAATGACAGACCAAAGTTACCAAAAGGTGGTACGAGGTATACTAGAAAAATGTGATAAACCAAAAAATCACAAAAACCATGAAGAAAATTGGATCAAAAAATAAAAATGGTAGATAACCTCCCCAAAACCAATGGATAATGTAACACCCCAAGCTTCCACGGTACGTTTCCTTTCGTATAATGCAATGGCGTGCATTGTACACAACTTCGAGATTTTAACACACCATAACCAATCAAACTAGCCGTTATGAATAGTAATACCTACTTTTTAAAATTTTATAAATTCTATCTCTCAAAATGGACTTCATTTTTGGATTCGTAATATCGAAATTATCCTAGGGTGAAATTTTGGTACTTTTCGGATAACTTTCATATTTTGATGAATAGTGAAAATTACTAAATTTTAATTAAAAACAACTTTTTTAATCAAAATAATTAATAGTGATAAATTATGAATTTGAGTGGTTTTAAAGTATATTTAGAATATATTTTTACCATGAAATACAATGTGGGTCATTGAACATAATTTCACATTTAAACCAGACATAAACAAGTGCCAATCTTTTGATAGTTATTATCTCTTAAAAACACGCTTTTTGTTTTAACAAAGGGAATTAATTTTAAATTAATTTCTGCCACTTCTGTGTTTTGAATTTTTAAAAATGGATTCCATATTTTTAATCAGGATGTTCAAATTTTGTAAATAGGTAACTTTTATTTTTAGACATTTTGGATAATTACTTCGGTAAATATTTTATTTACCATGGTTAAAGGGTAAATCCTGTAAACAAGGGTTAAAAAATAATATTATAATAATACTAAATTACCCTAAAACGTGTCTTAACCCTATTGGTTGATACATGGTCGACCATGGGCATCTTTGGGTCGATTTTGGGACCCCATGGATCCACTTGTAAGTGATAATGACACTTTATTTTAATTAAGTTAAAATGAATACAAAAATGACACAAGCATATATCTTTTAGCAAAACAACTTTTACATAGGGTTATATATGTTGGATTTTCGACTATAAATATTAATTAGAAATATAAAAATATTTTCTACGTAATGATATTTTATTTATAATTTTTAGACATTAAATAATTTAATTTATTTATGACACAATGATGATGCAGTAATTACCATAATAGTGAAAAATTAAAATAATTGATATTATAAATACACAAATAAATATAATTTGAGACATTTTATGAATTACAAAAAATTTATAAGTTAATATTACATGTTAGGAATGATTTAATTAAATTGTTTCGAAGTAATCATTCTGTTATGAGTTTCACAAAAATAAACTATTGAATAGTGTCAAAATTGACATAAAAGAGTTTTTAAAACCAATACTATATTATTAATTGATATTAAATTCCTAAAAATCTAAGGTTCAGCAAAAATACTTATATCATGATATTTGTATCATTAATTTACTACTTGGGGGTCACTTGGATGTATATAGTAAGTATATTAACCATATTATATAAAAATACAAAGAGACATTGTAAAAGTGAAACTAATTAACTAAGAGTTAATACTTAAAGATAAGGTTAATATAAGTACCCAAACCTGTATAAATTCTATTGGTTGAGTGGTTTTAGACCCATATCCACTTTAACATTTAAATAATCAACTTTGGATCCATTAGAAACCGAATATGAATTTATTATAAATTAATATTTCTAGCTTTTCCAAAGGTTCCCCTCACCCCTCTTATAAAAGGGCACTCCTCCTTCTCATTTCTTCACACCATCAAAGCCTTTTGGTTCGGCCAACCCATTCCCAAATACTCTCTCAACTTCCCTCACTACAACATAGAGGCCTTATTTTGATCATAAAGCCAACCTGAAGATCCCTTTTGATCAAATCAAAAGGAAGAACCCCGAAGAAGAGGTAATGTTTTCACCACACCTTTTCAAGTTCCTTTCTTCTTCCACTTCTTCATTCTTTGTTTTTACCATTATAAAATAATAACTCCAGTATCATATATATACTATGATGTTATTATAAATATGGTACAACCATATTCAGTATTCTATCCATCTTTTGAATAACATGTCACCATACGTGCGTATGTACGGCTTACCGTCTCCACGTCGTGGTGTAATTGTTATTCAATATATTATTATTTGGATGGGTATAATAATTATGTGTAACTCATTTAAATAATAAATATAACATGATAATGATTCTGTATGTATGATATACCATCCAATTCTATATTATTTTAATATCAAAAGAATGATATTGTCGCTCGTGCGTACGTACGGACTACCGTCTCCACGAACGCGATGAGATTCATTCTCCATCATATCCATTCAAGTATAATTATAATTTGATGATTTAAAAATAGTTTCTAAGGACTTGATATCATTCTGGATATGAATAATATACATCCCATTAATAACGAATATGGCTCACATAACAAAGAATATGAAGTAAAATGAACCCGTTAACACCCGAAATGACGATAATTCTAAGATATTATTAACAAATCAATGTTAAAAGATCATATATGATATCACATTAAAGTAAATGATTCTTGTATAATTAAATAACAATTATTTCACCATTATAAAGGAGTTAAACCTACCGTCGACCAAGGAAAAAGTACAAAGTAAGGGGTTTCTTATCTCACTCTTAATTTCGTGAGAATTCCATTGTTCACCACTTATTTATTACATGTGGTGTATGTGTACTACCCGTAATTGTATTCATTGTGTATTATACTTCAATTCATGGGTATATACATCATAATTTTATGATCCTTCTTTCATGGGTGTATGTTTCGTATGTTACCTAATCGATAAGGGAATTCGAAATTTCAATTTCCACTCATTTGGATTTATGCATATTTCATTGATTATATTACTCCACGATTATGTGTGGAATCACTATTCATTTGATTATGTCATAATTTCCACTCCCTTTTCTGTGGATATACTTTTGATACACATAATCACTCCATTGATAAATTCTCAAGTGATCGGTATGAACTTGATAAGAGTAATTTTAACTCAATCTCCATTTGTTGAGTTAAATATCCAATTCATTGGTGTTGTTTTTACAAGAATATGTGTGAATGTAATCTGATTGATTTAAACTAAATATCCAATCATATTTAGTGTATTTATATTTTTCACACATAATTATGTCGTTTATTTATCCTTAACCTAAGGATACGGCCTTTATGAGAGATTTCATCTCAACTTACATTCCATTGAGACTTCTTTGTTGATATACACCAAATCACTTTTATGTGGTGTATATAATGTACTTTGACATAGTATATCATGAATCCCTTTATTCTCATGATATTACAAAGTTTTGATTACCTCAATTATTTTTATTCAAGTGTCTCTCTTTTGGTTAGAAACTCTAACTAAAATACAATTTTTAAATGTTTTAAAGACTTATTCATCTAAATCATTCTCATTAATGTCCATGTTTTAAAAATGGTTTTAAGGATTTATTTATATGGAAATTAAATTTTAGAAATTAAAACTCCATTTAAAAAGTTTCAAAGTGGTATGGGACACTTTGATTCAAAAATCTATTTTTAAATGGATTCTTGACAAATAGTGTGACTTTTAAATTATTTCAGGAAAAAGGGAGATATTTCTCTCAAATAGTTTTGATGATTATTTTCATCTATGTCAACATCCTTCATTATTATTGATTGAGGTTAATGTGATACAATACAATCTTCCATATTGTATCGAATGAGTTATGTTTGACTGTGGATGTGTTATTTTTATACCATTCATGGTTTGTGGTTAAAGTATTGACATTTCGTATTCTAGTTTTAATACGAATGTTTATGTTATGTTTAAACCTGTTCATATGAGAAATGCATTGGACTTAATAAGTTATGGGGGGAGCCCGCTATAGCTCCTCGATGCATCGGTAGGTCTCATGAGACAAACTAGTGTCTTGGCACAAGGCCTTGGCAAAATCTTATTTGTAGTCTTGGCTCGAGGCCTTGGCTATGTGGTTATGATAGTCTGGCATTATGAATTCCATCATTATGAAAGTGGTTATTGATATTGCATGTGATTATTTGATTAGTAGAATATCCATGTGAATAAGTAAATGGCACTATTTCATTTTACTTTTGCCATACTATATTGAAGTTCAAGTTTAAAAGTCTTTTGTTTTAGTAATGCATTGCCTTAAATGTTTATGCTTATTTTTGAAAGATTCCGCTATATTGTTATCCTTACTGGGCATTTGAGCTCACCCCTTTTCTATGTTTTATTTTTCCCAGGATGTGAAGAAGTAAGTTATAAATGACCTGCATGGATTTTATGTAGGGATATGAGTGTGGAATATGGAGACTATGTTGTTTTAGTAGTTTTTCACTTTATGGTGTAATGTAAAACTTTATGAATATATCTAGTGTCTCCAAGGCTACTAAACCAATCGGTCTTTCAAGATTTGATCTTTCTAGTGATCATGCCAATGTTATGTAATAATGCACCGAATCTAGGTAACTGGGGTCAGGGCGTTACAGTTGGTATCAGAGGAAGCTTAGTACAAACCTTGGAAGCTAGATTTAGATAAACTCTGATTAGAGCATGTTGACCTAAGATGAACTTTGAGGATTAGTATAGAAGAACTTCCTAGAATTTTGGTATTGTAGAGATTTTGTGAGTTTTCCGAGAAATACATCCCTGTCTGGATACGAGCAGGTAGAGGCGGCTCTGGCACAGATATACCTAGGGGTAAAACCCAAAAACACCGCTTTGAGCTAGACTCGAACGAGAACTAGTGCACGACAACATGCCTTGCTGCACTCTTGGTTACGACACTCCCGGGGGATATGCTTAGGATAATTTACATTTTATTTACAAACCAATTTAAGTAATATATATATAATATGAGAGTAAATGACCTTGGTTAATCTTAATATGTTTCAAATTGAGAATATGGTGACATTTTAATCTCTAAATGATTTTACGACTACTGTTACTCACACAATGCTTTCTGGTTTTAGTCAATGGCTGGATTCCAAGGAAGTCATAGTGACTTTGAGAATGATGTACAAGGTGGGAACGGTGGTGGTAATGAGAAACAAAATGGAATGTTGTTTGGCGTAAAAGATATCGACTTTATGCCAAATCAGTTTTTCAAAAATATGATCAAAAACATATATATTAACCAACTCCCAGACTCAACAAGGAAGAGAAAGGTGATAAATGATAAGAGCTCCAGCAATGGAGACCATGGAGAAAAGAACCCTCAAATTTCATCATGCAGGAAATGTGGAAGAAGACACCTAGGAAAGTGTCTCAATGGGACAACGAAATGCTTTACGTGCGGGAAGGAAGGACATAAAGTGAATAATTGCTGAAGAAAAATGAAGAGTACTATGGAAGAAGATAAAAATGGTCCCAAGAGTCCATTTACAGTCATTTGCTATAAATGTAGGGGACCTGGCCATTACCCGAGTGAATGTCCTATTCTATAGGATATTTTCTTGGTCAAAGAAGAAGCTATGTGGAAATAAATGGTTGGAGAAATGTTTAAAAAGTATTAGCGCTCCTTGTTGATGGGTTTACTTTGGAATAATTTTCTCTTGTATTTGTAACCCCGCAGTTTTCCATGTGAGAATGATATTTGAGGAAGAATTGTCTCTTCTCTTGTGGATATAGGTATAAATAATCATTTGGTTTTATATGATCATTGGGGTTTGAGAAAATTATAAGTTATTATAATTTGGGATGAAAATGCAAGGTATGATATAACATTTGTGGTTAAATTATGTTATTTTGAGGAATTTATCTCATTTTGGTAATATTATAAAATATAGTTTTTGAAAAAGGACAACACGTAGACTGTGTGACAACCCGTCGCGTCAGACAAAGCTGTGGGAATCGAACCCACAACCAAAGTGCGATTGGGATTTATCGCCTACCACTGGACTACGTGAAGTCCCTGGTTAGTGTGACTATTTTCTTTAGTTAAATGATTTTATTGATCAATAATATGTTGATTTGGGTTCTTATGTCTTATCAAATGAATAACCTTAGTATAGGAAAATGATTTGGTGATTAAGTGAAAAATGTTATTTTGGAAGATGTTCACTTTGTTGGGAACACTATATGTCCAAGGAAAATAGAATACTATGGGATGTCATTAGAGGAGTAATGGTGGATTTTTATCTATGTTTTTATTGTGGATCTATAGTGATTTGGGTTATTTTTGGAAATGATTAAACTATAATAAAGAATATGTGATTAGGTTAATTACTTTTAAGTATGTGACTTTAAGAGTAGATGATGTCATTTGGAGATATAATTTAACGTGGAAGACTACATTCTTATAAGTTTTGGGTTTCAATATTAGATTGGATTATATTGAAGGATTTTAAGGAGAATTTATTATTGAATGGTATTTATTTAACTTTGGGGTATTGTTGGTTTAATTTTAGAAATTAAGATTAGTATTTTTTTCTCTAATGGAATATACATTTGGGGGATCATCAGATCTTATACTAACCATTTTGGTTTTGATTAATCTCTAGATACAAGTTAAATATATAGTTTATCCTACATGGATCATGTATTTCTATAGAAGTTTATTCTAGCTCTTTTATTGTGACCAACTCTTCTTGAATACTCATTGTTCAAAAAAAATAAGTTAGTGGTAAAAAGTTATTAAATAATGAAAATCTACTTAAAAAGTAAGTATATCTCTTTATGTTTTTAGTCAATATCATAAATGAATTCCTCGTCCTTATGTAATGTAACTTAAAACAAAAAAAAATGTTGTCTGTTTACTTTCCTACTAGGAGACTAATGGTTGTTTGTCCCAACACAAGTTTGTGGTTTTCTTATTGTTAACTTTCTCCTGATAATGATTTCTATCCCTCTCCATCAGAACTTGACACTTAATTTATCATTCATATCCATGTTTTCCTACGTGGAATCCGAGTGTGGGTTATCTTGGATGACCTTTATACCTCTCTTTCTTTCTTTTAAAGTGATAGTTTTATTGACTCTTTTTCCGATGTGGGACTTTCCATTATATTCCCAAGAACAATTTTAAAAATTGCGAGGATGCAATTTATTGAAGGAGGGGATAATGTAACACCCCAAGCTTCCACGGTACGTTTCCTTTCGAATAATGCAATGGCGTGCATTGTACGCAACTTCGAGATTTTAACACACCATAACCAATCAAACTAGCCGTTATGAATAGTAATACATACTTTTTGAAATTTTATAAATTCTATCTCTCAAAATGGACTTCATTTTTGGATTTGGAATATCGAAATTATCCTAGGGTGAAATTTTGGTACTTTTCGGATAATATTCATATTTTGATGAATAGTGAAAATTACTAAATTTTAATTAAAAACAAATTTTTTAATCAAAATAATTAATAGTGATAAATTGTGAATTTGAGTGGTTTTAAAGTATATTTCAATATATTTTTACCATGTAATACAATGTGGGTCATTAATCATAATTTCACATTTAAACCAGACATAAACAAGTGTCAATCTTTTGATAGTTATTATCTCTTAAAAACACGCTTTTTGTTTTAACAACGGGAATTAATTTTAAATTAATTTCTGCCAATTCTGTGTTTTGAATTTGGAAAAATGGATTCCATATTTGGAATCAGGATGTTCAAATTTTGTAAATAGGTAACTTTTATTTTTAGACATTTTGGATAATTACTTCGGTAAATATTTTATTTGTCGTGGTTAAAGGGTAAATCCGGTAAACAAGGGTTAAAAAATATTATTATAATAATACTAAATTACCCTAAAACGTGTCTTAACCCTATTGGTTGATACATGGTCGACCATGGGCATATTTGGGTCGATTTTGGGACTCCATGGATCCACTTGTAAGTGATAATGACACTTTATTTTAATTAAGTTAAAATGAATACAAAAATGACACAAGCATATATCTTCTAGGAAAACAATTTTTACATAGGGTTATATATGTTGGATTTTCGACTATAAATATTCATTAGAAAGATAAAACGATTTAATACATAATGATATTTTATTTATAATTTTTAGACATTAAATAAATTAATTTATTTGTGACACAATGATGATGCAGTAATTACCATAATAGTGAAAAATTAAAATAATTGATATTATAAATTCACAAATAAATGGAATTTGAGAATTTTTGTCAATTAAAATAATTTTATAAGTTAATATGACATGTTAGGAAAGATTTAATTAAATATTTTCGAAGTAATCATTCTGTTATGAGTTTCAAAAAAATCAACTATTGAATAGTGTCAAAATTGACATAAAAGAGTTTTTAAAACCAATATTATATTATTAATTGATATTAAATTTATAAAAATATAATGTTAGGCCAAGAGACTTATATCATGATATGTGTATCATTAATGGACTACTTGGGGGTCTCTTGTATGTATATAGTAATTTTATTAACCATATTATATAAAATACAAAGAGACATTGTAAAAGTGAAACTAATTAACTAAGAGTTAATACTTAAAGATAAGGTTAATATAAGTACCCAAACCTGTCTAAATTCTACTGGTTGAGTGGTTTTCGACCCATACCCACCTTAACATTTAAATAATAAACTTTGGAGCCATTAGAAACTGAATATTAATTTATTATAAATTAATATTTCTAGCTTTTCCAAAGGTTCCCCTCACCCCTCTTATAAAAGGGCACTCCTCCTTCTCATTTCTTCACACCTTCAAAGCCTTTTGGTTCGGCCAACCCCTGACCAAATACTCTCTCAACTTCCCTCACTACAACCTATAGGCCTTATTTTGATCATAAAGCCAACCTAAGGATCCCTTTTGATCAAATCAAAAGGAAGAACCCGGAGAAGAGGTAATGTTTTCACCACCCCTTTTCAAGTTCCTTTCTTCTTCCACTTCTTCTTTATTTGTTTTTACCATTATAAAATAATAACTCCAGTATCATATATATACTGTGATGTTATTATAAATATGGTACAACCATATTCAGTATTATATCCATCCTTTGAATAACATGTCACCATACGTGTGTACGTACGGCTTACCGTCTCCACGTCGTGGTGTAATTGTTATTGAATATATTATTATTTGGATGGGTATAATAATGATGTGTAACTCATGTAAATAATAAATATAACATGATAAAGATTCTGTATATATGATATACCATCCAATTATATATTATTTTAATATCAAAAGAATGATATTGTCGCTCGTGTGTACGTATGGACTACCGTCTCCACGAACGCGATGAGATTCATTCTCCATCATATCCATTAAAGTATAATTATAATTTGATGATTTAAAAATAGTATCTAAGTAACTGATATAATTCTGGATATGAATAATATACATCCCATTAATAACGAATGTGGCTCACATAACAAAGAATATAAAGTAAAATGAACCCGTTAACACCTGAAATGACGATAATTCTAAGATATTATTAACAAATCAATGTTAAAAGATCATATATGATATCATATTAAAGTAAATGATTATTGTATAATTCAATAACAATTATTTCACCATTATACAGGAGGTAAACCTACCGTCGACCAAGGAAAAAGTACAAAGTAAGGGGTTTCTTATCTCACTCTTAATTTCGTGATAATTCCATTGTTCACCACTTATTTATTACATGTGGTGTATGTGTACTACCCCTAATTGTATTCATTGTGTATTATACTTTAATTGATGGGTATATACATCATAATTTTATGATCCTTCTTTCATGGGTGTATGTTTCGTATGTTACCTAATCGATAAGGGAATTCGAAATTTCAATTTCCACTCATTTGGCTTTACGCATATTTCATTGGTTATATTACTCCTCGATTATGTGTGGAATCACTATTCATTTGATTATGTCATAATTTCCTCTCCCTTTTCTGTGGATATAATTTTTATACACATAATCACTCCATTGATAATTTCTCAAGTGATCGGTATGAACTTGATAACAGTAATTTTAACTCAATCTCCATTTGTTGAGTTAAATATCCAATTCATTAGTGTTGTTTTTACAAGAATATGTGTGAATGTCATTTGAATGATTTACACTAAATATCCAATCATATTTAGTTTATTTATATTTGTCACACATAATTATGTCGTTGATTTATCCTTAACCTAAGGATACAACCTTTATGAGAGATTTTATCTCAACTTACATTCCATTGAGACTTCTTTGTTGATATACACCAAATCACTTTTATGTGGTGTATATAATGTACTTTGACATAGTATATCATGAATCCCTTTATTCTCATGATATTACAAAGTTTTGATTACCTCAATTATTTGTATTCAAGTGTCTCTCTTTTGGTTAGAAACTCTAACTAAAATACCATTTTTAAATGTTTTAAAGACTTATTCATCAAAATCATTCTCATTAATGTCCATGTTTTAAAAATGGTTTTAAGGATTTATTTATATGAACATTAAAGTTTAGAAATTAAAACTCCTTTTAAAAAGTTTCAAAGTGGTATGGGACACTTTGATTCAAAAATCTATTTTTAAATGGCTTATTGACAAATAGTGTGACTTTTAAATGATTTCAAGAAAAAGAGAGATATTTCTCTCAAATAGTTTTGATGATTATTTTCATCTATGTCAACATCCTTCATTATTCTTGATTGAGGTTAATGTGATACAATAAAATCTTCCATATTGTATCGAATGAGTTATGTTTGACTGTGGATGTGCTATTTTTATACCATTCATGGTTTGTGGTTAAAGTATTGACATTTCGTATTCTAGTTTTAATACGAATGTTTATGTTATGTTTAAACCTATTCATATGAAGAATGCATTGGACTTAATAAGTGACGGGTGGAGCCCACTATAGCTCCTCGATTCATCGGTAGGTCTCATGAGACAAACTAGTGTCTTGGCACAAGGCCTTGGAAAAATCTTATTTGAAGTCTTGGCTCGAGGCCTTAGCTATGTGGTTATGATAGTCTGGAATTATGCATTCCATCATTATAAAAGTGGTTATTGATATTGCATGTGATTATTCGATTAGTAGAATATCCATGTGAATAAGTAAATGGCACTATTTCATTTTACTTTTTCCATACTATGTTTAAGTTCAAGTTTAAAAGGCTTTTGTTTTAGTAATGCATTGCCTTAAATATTTATGCTTATTTTTGAAAGTTTCCGCTATATTGTTATCCTTACTGGGCATTTGAGCTCACCACTTTTCTATGTTTTATTTTTCCCAGGATGTGAAGAAGTAAGTTATGAATGACCTGCATGGATATTATGTGGGGATATGAGTGTGGAATATGGAGACTATGTTGTTTTAGTACTTTTTCACTTTATGATGTAATGTAAAACTTTATGAATATATATAGTGTTTCCAAGGCTAAAAAACCAATCAGTCTTTCGAGATTTGATCGTCCTTGTGATCATGCCAATGTTATGTAATAATGCACCGACTCTAGGTAACTGGGGTCGGGGCGTTACAGAGAACCCACTACCTTCAATAGTCATGGAATAAATCAACCTTAATCGAGGCTTAAGAACCGTAAACATCAACAACAAACAACTAAAATACTAAGAAATTTGATTAGGGTTTGTCTATATCATGTTTACCACAAGAGAGAGAAAGAAAACAAAATAGGATGGAAGAGGAGGGTAAATACCCATTAGAGATGATCACAATAAGAAACCCCATGAGAATCAAATGCACAAAGGGAAGGAAAGGAGTGGTGTGAGAATGGGTAGCCCCTCCTAGGTAGCATCATGTTAGAGGGAGATGGGGATGGATGGTTCAGTAGTTATAGGGGTATGGGGAAAGTTGGGGGTAGTATTAGAAGAAAAATATGATGATGATGATGATGGCGACAACAACGACGACGACGACGATGATGATGATTCATTTTTTTCAGCTCACACAATTTGGTCGCATAGCTGCCCAAACTGCCCACCAACTATGCAGACCTCTCTAGAACTCTAGACACCCCCATATGGGTAGGGTTAATGGTTGATGAAATTACATTCTGACCATGTGGTCAACTCTACTAACTACAGACGCACCTGCACGGTTTGCACACAGTTTCTACTAACCATGCACCCAAGATAAAAAACCCCAAAAAATAAAATTTAAAACCCAGTTTAGCCTGAAACTCATAAAATAGGATAATAAATAAATAAATAAATAATCAAATAGTGTTGGTTCAGGGAGTTACATGTATGATTTATGTGGCACATTTGTTCATGTAAATGATATAAAAGTGATGGGTGAGCCTAGAATTATATAGTCCTCCAATGCATTGAGAAATATTTTTATTTCATGAGATACCATGTATGGTACATTAAAGGTTATCCTAATAATATTATGTTATGATGTATCAGTGGTTAGACTTGACTTATGTTTATAATATCATGTTTTATGTTTTTTATCACATCCCTAAGTTTCCTTGATTTTATCAAGTTATATCAAGTCTCATTTTTCAATATTATGATCATCTCCCCTTTTAAGTTATCTTGACATGACTTTAAAATCATATGTATTACATTCATCAAGTTATTATTTGAGTATTACCTTACTGAGATTCATTTAGCACCCCTTTCTTATGTATCTTCTTAGGTTATTCTCTGTTGTATTAGAAGATCAATGAATATTAATGGAATTCTTTGGAGTTTTTGAATAACGATGTAGTGCCCATGTTTCAAGTTAATGTGATATGTACCTAATTTACCAAAAACAATAGATATAAAGATCTTCTAGGATTTTATTCAATGTGTTCTTAAGTAATAAATCATGAATTAATGTGCATTAAAATATGGAATTTCATATTTTTCCTTCCCATCCATGATACCTTCTCATAGAAAGTTGTCACGATGTGACCAACCTTTCCTCCATGAAAATAAAAACATAAAAACTTAAGGTTTTCTAATATATTTTGTAAGGGTACCTATCGCAACGTGGAACCCTCAACCATGGAGGGATGCCCATACGTAATATATTCACCTTCATGAAAACCCCCATAAGAAAACCACTAGGGAAAGAAGTTCTCTCCCACGACATGACACCTAAACTTAAGGTTTTTACCTTATCCAAAACCCATGAAATCTTCCACACTGACACTCATTGGCCATAGCGTGACACTTATCAGTCCACAACTTTCATCCCATCCAAGCATTATCACAACATGACCCCTCTAATTCATAGTGTGATACACCTCTCCCGGGAAAGGCCCAAGCCTCCACTCAACTCTTATTATAGAATAACCCTATGTTTCACAATGTAATAATCCACATGCAACAAAATTTCATAAAAGGGTCCCTCGACCCTACTCTGACATCCATTAGAGCACCCAAAACACTTAATAAGCGCTATTATAAAAGTGGTGATAAAGGGTGGCTTTTATCAACACTAGCACAAAAGAACTGATAAAGGGTAAAAAATTATATGTCATTAAAAATAATATATTAATATATAAATATATCTATAATGATATAAATATAATATATTTTATTAAATATGATTTAGATAAGGCTAAATATGCATTTACACTTAATATATAAGATATTTAGTGACAAATGGATCATAACATAATTAACAACTAATATTAATTAATAATTTTCTAATTCTTATCAAGTAATAGTAATTTAATAAAAATTAGATGACATAAAAAATCAATAAACTAATGAACGATCTAAGATAAATTGAAAAGATGACTTGAACTTCAAATGACCATAAATTTTGATCTGACTGTTCATTTGAACTTTTTCATGTATCAAATAAAATCTTATGAAGATATCTATATCATATTGACCAGAGGGGTATTTGGGATAATACCTTTTTGAGTTCAAAAAAACTCATAAGTCCTCTAAAAATGAGTTTTTAGTTGAAATACCCTAATTTTTTAATATTCGATCATATTTCAGCTTTGTTTAAGAGAGTTTTCTTATCCCTTTTTAGTGGAAACTAAATTTATTCCCAGGGCTTACATTCATATAAATATTATGGTTTTAAAATTTTATCATTTTTCATATTTTAGTTATATTTATAATTAATTATATGCATATTTTCTTATATTTACTTATAATAAATCAATTTTATAAATATATATTTAAACATATTTACATAAAAATTTATTTTTAAATATATAAACCAAATAGAAATAAATATTTATTATTCATTTTATTTAAAATAATAAATTATCCATCTTATTTACCTTATAAAAATTCATTAATATGTATATATATGTACCTATAAAACTAATGTTTATATATAAACATGTGTGTGTCAATAAAAAAATATATTTATGTATATATTCTAATATATGTCAATAAATACATATATATGTGTAAATATTTGTGTGTGTATATGAGAAATATAAATGTATACTTGTGTGTGTAAATATGTGTGTATTTTTGTGTATTATTATTTTGTAAATACATCATATATAAATTTACTTTTATAAATAAATCATTAACATTATCATTAAATATGCTATATAAACATATTTACTGTAAATATTTATAAATAGATTATAAAAAAATAATATGATAATATGAAATTATATTTGAATATGTATAAAATTATATGAAGTAAAATACATATTATTAATGAATCTAATTTCATTATCCAGGATGTTATGTACAAGAACATAATGCTTTCAGATATAGGGTAAGGAATTCTTCCGGAATCTCTATTTTTCATTTGAGTTATGCTTTATCTCTCTTTACCCCAATGTAATTCATAATTATTATTATGTACTCCTCCTAAATTTAGTGTGTATTTTCTAAAGATATGTATCTATCTCAATTATTCTTTCTTTAATGGGGAATTACATGTTTTATAAGATTCCTTTTTCAATTCCTCCCCATAAGCAAGCCCGGTTAAAGGGTACTTCCAAATTTCTTACCCATTTTCAAGTAACATACATAATCTATTTTAAGATACCATTATTTTTATAAAATAACTCTTTTTATCAATAAAAAAATATCTTAGTTCATTTCTCATTTTATTCCAACAATTAATCCTTTCTCTATTTTAATTACTCTTTAATATTTTCCCTTAAACCGCACTAAAGAGGCTCTTTTATAAAGTTTCTTAAAAACTCTTTTTACATGTTTTTACTTCAAATGGACATTATTTATGCCTAAAATATAATATCATTGTACTTAACTTTTATTTTCTAAGATATATATATTTACAATCTGATTTTGTGAAAAATACAAATGATTTTCCCAAAAGAACTCTTCTCTGCAAAGTAAAAAGGGTATTTCTCTCAAGAATTCCTCAATGATTTTATTAGAGTAGTTTTATCTATTTAAACACCATTTGTTAAATATTATGATTAATTGGGATTAATATTTTATGATATCATATACCATATTCTATTGAATGGTTTATGGTTATTTTTAATGGGGATGTACTATCTTGATATCATTCTCTATATTACTCTAGATGGTTTATGATTATGTTTATTGTTTGGGGAATGTTATTAACATTTCATATGATAGTTTCAATGTGAATTTATATAATGATTATGTTTCACCCCTTTAATATGAGGAATACATTGGACATAGTAAGAGATGTTTGGGGCTTGCTATATCTCTTTGATGCATCTCTAGGTCTCTTGAGACAAACTAGAATAGTTTTTACCCATTTTTGGTGTCTTGGCCAAAGCCTTGATGGTATATTCATGATGTCTGGAATTATAAACTCTCTCATTATGATATAATTAATTGATAATTCATGTGATTATTTAACTATTAGAATATATATGCTTAATATTCTTCTTCATGTTATTAGTTATAGAGTTATTTAATCCACTTTTATCAATCATATTATGATCAAGATTATGTTTAATGGAATATATTTTTAGTTATTCATCATGCCTTGTTATTTATGTTAGATTTTGTTGTATTTTTTACCATTACTGAGAACCTGATCTCACCCCTTTCTTATGTTTTATTTTTCCCCAGGATGTGAATATGTGTATTGTGAATGACTTGTGGGGATAATCTAGGAGTTTAGTGGTTTTTACAATAGATTTTTGTTGTTGTTTTTTTCTTTCAAGTTGCAATGTAACAATTATGTTTGTATCTTATTTTCCAAATCTAATAAACAATTAAGTCCTTTGGGATATGAATTATTGTTCATAGTACCAATGTAATAAAGTAATGCACCATATCCAGGACACTGGGGTTAGGGTCTTTACAAAAACATCTAGGTAATGAAGTTCTCTACCACAATGTGACACCCAAACATAAGGTTTTTGCCATATCCAAAACCCATGAAATCTGCCACGTTGTTTCACTCATTGGTTACAACATGACCCTTTGCATTCCAGAACTGTCATCCCATCCAAGCACTATCACAGATAGACCCCTCTATTCCACAATGTGATGCACCTCTTTCGAGTAAGGTCCTAGCCTTTACTCAATAATTATTAAGGCTTGACCATATGTGTTATAGTATAATAATCCACATGAGGTACAATTTTAGAAAAGGGTCCCCAACCCTTCTCTAACATTCATTAGAGCACAGAAAACACTTAATAATCCTTTAAACACATCCAAAAACATTTCCTTGAGATTTATCAAGCATTGGAATCCTGATCTAAATCTTGATTTTCAAAACTTCCCTTCATCCAGTTCCAAAAATTAAAATTTCCCTTGATTTCTAGAACCCATAGTGACCTGGGTCATTACAACAGTGTCATAAGATTTAGAAAGATATATAGCCTCCATTAAACTCAACTAATTCCTAGAACTCAAAATCCTTCTCAAGCTGCAAATCCAATTCTTCACACAATACTTCAAATAACAGCAACATCAACTCATCATGTTTTCCAATCTTCAAACTCATCAAGACATACCTTTGATTGTTTGCACAGAACTTATATCAATAGAAACAATCTCATTCATTAAATAGATCCTCCAAATAGTCAATCTTATTACACATTTAGTGGTTTATTTTTTCTCACATTAGTTACTCCAAACTCCACTCAACATATATTGACCTTATCAATTTTGATAACAAATATAATGATTTTTTATCACAATCCATTAGAAACTTCACTTTATTATTTGCAATTACATCGATTTAGGCTAAAATATTTGAGTTTTTTCTTTTGATTTTGTTTGTTGTAATTTTATTTCATGCGTCTATAAATTATAGTCATTGAATATAGTCTTTCCCAGCACAATAATTTAGCATTGGTAAAGACATGTTTTTATCAGCATTTAAAAAGTGATGATAGTGATTGACTTTCATGAATTATTTTTTATTGTTAATAAAAGGGCGGCTTTTTCTTAGTATACACAACATATCCATTTTGAAAGCACTAAATTTTTTTATTTTGATTGGTTTTTAAAGACTATCATGTGGTAGTAAATGAATATATGTACCAATAGGTCATTTTTTTGGAGTTCTCATGCACCATCTCCCTTCCCCCAGGGGGTGTTGGTATTGTCTTAGGTGATACTCTCATCCTCCATTTTTACAGGCCCCCTTGACTTACTCTTTGTTTGTTCTCCCCTCCCTCTTTTAATAAAATTATTCATTGTGTGTATAGAGGAATAGAACATATTTTCTTAACATTTTATGAGAATTTTAGTACAAGATGAATGAGATAATGTGTGTGAGGTGTTGTTTTTTTAATTGATGAACATGTGTTGTAGGATTAAAATCCTCATATAAAATGCTAGACAAAGTCTTGTGTAATGATGAGCGGTATCCCAAACAAAAGAATAATAACAAAAAACCAAAGATCTAATTGAATTATTTGTAGATCAAAGACTTGAAATAACATAGTGATTGAAATAGAACAAAATAAACAAAATATTTCAAGAAATAAGTAAAGAACATAGAGATTTAACATGCTTAGGACCTGTGGGGACGTACGTGAACTGCAAGAAAACCACCACCCATGTACATTTTTTATTAATGCTTAAGAAATGGAAAAGGATTTATAGTATACAGAAACATAGAAACAAAAACAGAAGAATTGTAGATATAACTGATGTAAAACGAGAATTGATAAAGAAAAAATCAAAAACTTATAATGTCTGACGCTACCTGGTCTGACCATCTTGATCTCTTATTATCTTCATCTCCCTATTCCAAATCCATGAAGCTGGATGAAGAACCTAAAACTCACAAACCTACCTGAACTGCCTCATGCTCCCCTAGTACTCTTCCTGGCATAAGAAGCACTGTCATCAAAACTTCACTAAGAGTAGTACACCATCAATGTACCGTGGAGATCAACAGGCATGGTACCTCACTACTGGAGAGTAGAAGAACACCTCTGGCTAAGGTTTTTGTGAATCAAAAAACCAGAACACCAGAGAGCCGATGGAGAGAACCAAAATCCAAATTGAATCTCACAATAACCAACTAGCGTAGGGGGTGATCAATTCCCCCTAAAACCAATAGTGCCTCTAATGGCCATAGAGAATCACAAGCATATATGAGGGTGCATCGAAAAATAATGCTAGATACTGATTATCATCACCCAAAAAATATTAACAACATATATGGAAAGGGCGTAGAAATAATCAATGACTAAAAATTATTTGAGAGAGATAACCATGGTGTCATATGGGACAAGTGGGAAACAAGCCAGCTGAAAGTCTAAGGCCCGGTGAAAATGAGCCCATGCAGAGTAGTGGACCAGAAGACTAAATAAGACTCAAAAACAAAAAAATAATAAAAATTTGATCATTTAAATAAATAAAAATACTTTTTCATTCATGGTTCATCATATAAAAAGTTGAATTGAACCTGAAATATTTTCAAATGAAAAACAACTAAAGAAATAGCACATTTCTCAAATATCCACCATTTACAATTGAAAATTGGAGATGTTCTTGCACCTATGGTTATGTAATAGGAACCAAGTTCAATCTATAAAAACAAATTTCGAACTTAGATAGGACCATTACTTTAGTCAAACTATCAGTCGGGTTTATGTTAGTGAGTATATTTTTTACACACTCGGTTTTAGATTCCACAACATCTCTTATAAAATGCATCCTAATATCTATGGTCTTTGATTTAAAATATAAAACAAAATTTATAGATAAATGAAGTGTTGATTGAATATCAGAATAGTAATTAATGACAAAATTATACAGGCCTAGTTTAGAACACAAACCCTTATGTCATAAGGCCTTTTTACTCCTTCGGTCAAGGAAATAAATTTAGACTCCATGGTTGATAATGAAACCATGGATTTCATATTGAATTTTCATGAAATGGGACCACCATAGGCATTGAAGACATAACCATTAAGAGATTTTATGGTATCTATATTACCTACATAATCAACATCTAGATATCCAGCAACTAATTCATCTGAATTTACATATTTACCATAACATAAAGCAATATTATAGCTATAAGATAGGTATCTTAAAATACACTTAAGGGCATGCCGGTGTGGCTTCCCAGGTGTGGCTATAAATCTGTTTACTGTGAAAATTTCATAAGAAATGTCTGGATGGGTTCATATATGAAGTGTAGATGATTATCGCTTATCAACGTTCAAAGGTTCGATGATCTATTAATGTGTATAGTGGCCATCAGTTTTAATCCTTAGATATGGTACAAATGTTAGAGTCAATTTTTTTTAATTTATTGGGGGTTGTGTACAGATCCAAGATGAAATGATTGATTGGTGAAATTTGATTTAAGAATTTAATAAATGTTAGGTTGAGTTCAATATTGGATATGTAAGCTTATTATATACTTGAGATTTTCAAAACATGTAATTTAATTAATATCCATTTAATAGGAATATTTCAATTGGAATTCCAAGTTTTATCTTTAATCCAAGCCTTAACAAGGGTTGTAATTTTCATCAAATCTCATTGATGGAAGGTTCAATATTTCATGAACCCATGTGTATATGTGGTTCCAATAATCCATGGAATCCACATGTCAAAATTATTTCATTAATATATAACATATTATATTTGACATACAAAGTATTAATTCAAAGAATGTTAAATTAGTAAAAGATCTCAATCACTTAACATCCAAAAATTATGAAACACCCTAATGAGAGATTTACTCGGCTATTTGTATGTTTTATAATCTGGTTATAATTTTTATGGTGGTTATTTAAAAATATAAGAAAAATAAAGGGTTAAGAAAAGAGGTGCAACGAACACACACACAAAATGTGAGGAGAGGTAAAACACACTTTTGATTGAATGAGAAAGTAAAAGAAGAAAGATATTTTAACTTAATTTAAACTATTTTAAGAGAATTATTATTTCAAAATATAATGTGGATAAGAATTATATATGAATATGAATAAACATAAATTAATATTTTATTGAAATAAAAATGAACATATGCGATTACAATTGAAAACAACCGAAAATAAACAATAAAAGGAAAGTGGATGAGAGGTATATCTTGTTGAAACAAGATAAATTCAATTAATCCTTGTCCCTTGTAAAGGATCTAGTCTTAACAAAACTCCTCCTTATGTTTGGAAATTCCAACTCCTTTCAATGTGAGAATGATTACCTATTTATAGCCAAATGAATTGGACTGTTTTCATTCCAAAACATTCCATCAAGTTGTCTCCACAATTTTTCAATATAGACAGCTAAATCAGGAGAAATATTCTTATTCAAAGTTATATATTTAGATGTGTAAATTCTAACCTCAAAATTCTGAATCCATTTGAATTTTTTATCCAAAGTTATGGATATTTTAATAAAAAAAATTTGGCTACCCATTTTAATGCATAATTTTTCAAGGCCTATAACGTGAATGTATTTTTGAGTAGGGATATACCCTAAAACATGAACCATTTATTTTAAAAAAATTTGAGCTTATATATTGTATTTCACAATAAAAAAATATTAGCTTGAATTGATGTCTACATCAAGAGAAATGTCAATAATTATGTTCTTCTTTTAAATTGTAGACAAAATGGTGGGTTGGAATTAAAAGCATATTTTGGGCCCCTTTTTGTTGGATTTGGGAATTCAAAATTTTATCCATGATTATTTTGGGTAATTAAGAAGATATTATGTAGTTTCATAAAATTTTGGATTCTGGATTGATCCCAGAAATTCTATCATCATGGATGGTCAAATTTCTTCATATATTCTTTTGGCATTCTTTTGGGGAGTATATGAACCTTCAAATAACCTAATTATCCCAAAATACAATAAGAAGTTGCATTAAATTGAATAATAAATCCCACAAAACAAGAATAACAAAATTTGGATTAGTAGGATGAGAGTTATGATTAAAACATTAAACTGACTCGAATCTAGATTAATTCAAATAATGATCAAAAATTATATTTAATATTAAAATATGAATATTTCACACTAATTATGATGTTTTCATAGAAAATTAGTGAAGTTAGTAAATAAAAAGTTATGAATAAATTAATATCATCAACTCCCCCACACTTATTCTTATGTATTTCTTCATGTACAAAAAATATAAAAACATAAATAAATCATTTTCACTCACCAAAAAACATTAAAATTTTGTTTTCACCAATTAAGGGGTCTAGAATAGTACAATAATCCATAATTAATTCCACCAAAATTTTTACAAAAACAATGTTCCAAAAATAATTCATTTTTCATGCTCAAAATTAAAAATAGTAAATGTAGGCACTCAAAACTTACTCTTCTGAAGATGAAAAAAATTTATTTCTGGAGGTTCACTCATTCACCAACCAAAAGTTAAAATATTAGAGTTTTAAATATTTATCAAATTACATTACTTATCATAAAGTTTACCAAAATCAAGAGGTCTTTTTAGGGGGTTTTCAGTGGTTGTGGGACGGTAGGAATATAATATCCAAAAGATAGGAAAGGAGGGGTAAAACACCAACATGGAAAAAAGAAATTCAATTTTTTTTGAAATGAAACATGTAAGGAAATGGAAACACGTATTTATAATGTGGTGATTGTGTGAAGAAATACATAAAAGGGGAAAAATTTAAGGGGATGAGAAGTTTAAATATTTACAAAACACAAATCTTCTCCCAATTAGATAAGTGTTATTTTTTTTATTTTTTTCAAAAGTTGAACTTGAACGAAATCTCACACTCATCTCCTAACCCATGTTTTATCTCATAATGACACTAATTCTAATATTTAATAACATGATCAAATGTTTAGGAAGAGTGATTTTTCACCCACCCAAGACACAGCCCATTTTTTTTCTTTTTTTTCTTTTTATCATATATATTTTTTAAAAAAATCAATAAAATTTGTAAAATATGTCATTAACATATATAAATTTCCAAAACTCACTAAATTAAAACCTCTCTCCCACATTAAAATGGGTGCTTTCCCTCAAGTATATGATAACATGCTAAAAATAAAGAAAAGTGTACCCAAAATAAAATCCATTCCCCCCGCACTTACATTTCAATAAATTATGAAATTTAAATCCTTGTAGATTTTGGGTGTGATAAGTTATTGGGCGTGTAATTTGGATATCAAAGAAAAGGTTTTCATAGTCTTGAAGGGAATTTCAAAAGGAAGATCAATAAAAGGGAAATGTGAGTCTATTTGGCTATTGTGATTCTCATGAGGTTCAAAAAATGTATCTATCATATTAATGTATGCTAAAGTAGGAAATTCAGATCTAAGTTCCACAAACTCAAGACTCACAATTGGGTGTGAAAATATAGATTTTTAAAATATGGCCATACTTGGCCTTGGCATGAAATCTAATGTTGTTCCTCACGGTTGGGGAAAATCATTTTCCAAATCAAAAAATTGAGAATTCAATTATTTTTTGGTTTTTACATAATATTTTTCATCCAAATTTATGATTAAAACACAAAAAAATTTGAGATGAAAACATGTCTTTTGAATCCCCAAAATGGCTGGACAAAATTTTAAAAGTGGATGGTGAGTAATTACGACTATTTTTTCGTATATTTTTTTAGTTTTTTAGTTTTATATAAATACACACCCACATGAAAGAGAAAGAGTAAATAGAAATTTTGATGAGGAAAGTGGTAAAAATTATGGGAATGAGTGAGCAAGAAGAGAGAGAGATATAGAGAGAGAGAGAGAAGTTAAAGGGAAAGAGGTGCCCCTGGTTTGGATTTTTTGGGTCACCATCTCCATCCAGTGGTGGTTCTACTATAGTGTTTGGAAATTAAATAGAAGTTGATGTGGTTCTCAAGATGTGTTTCCTATCATGGTGATTCTTTAACCAATGACCATTAACTATGAATTTCCTTTTCAAAGTGGATTCTTGGAATTGCACTACACCAAATGGGTAAACATTAGTAATAATAAAAGGATCTTCCCAATGATAATTAAGCTTACCTGGGTGATGTATAAATTGATATTTGAAGAGAATTAAATTTTCAACTTCATGAAATACATTTCACATGATGTGTTTGTCATGGAGTTCTTTAGCCTTTTCTTTTTAGAGATTGAAATTCTCATATGAATCTAGTCGAAGATCCTCTAATTCATTCAACTGCAACAATCTCTCTTCACCCAATTTCTCACAATCAAAATTAAAACTTTTAATATCCCAAAATGACTTGTAGGATTTCAACTAGTAAATGAAGCACTTTACCAAAAACTAGCCTAAATGGAGACATCCCGATGGGTGTTTTATAGACAGTTTGATAAAACCAAAGTGCTTCACCATGTTTTTCAGGCGAGTATTTTCTGGTGGGTTTTACAATTTTCTCAAGAACTCTATTCAATTATCTATTAGAAAGTTCAGCCATGCAATTTGTTTAGGGGTGATATACAGTTGGAGTTTTATGTATAACCCCATTCTTTTTCAAAAACAATTCCATGGTCTGATTACAGAAATTAGTTCCTAAGTCACTTATCAAGGAACATGGTGTTCCAAACCAGTGGAAGACGTGGGTTGTTAGGAACTCTCTAATTGTATGTGAATCATTCTTTTTAGTGGGTTTTTCCTTGACCCACCTAGAATCATAATTGATGAAAAGAATAATGTATGACAATCTTTTGGAGGGTGGAAATGGTCCCATGAAATCTATGCCCCAAATATAGAAGTTCTCAAAAAATATTAAGGGATTTTGGTGAATTTCATTCATTTTGTAAATTGTGCCAAAATTTTGGCATATGGGACATGATTTACATAACTCATTTGATTCCTTGAAGAGTAAAGGCTAGAAGAATCCTGAGTCAAGGAATATTTGGGAGTTCTTTTTTGGTCCAAATTGGACACCACCATGAATTGAGTGATTGAATTATAAGATGGAGTAATGTTAATCTTAATCAACACATTTACTATTTACCATATCAGCCCCAGTTTTCCAAAGTTTATTATCTTCCAAAAATAGAATTTTTAATCACTTTTCATCATTACTTTTTATTCTTTTGAAAACATTTCAGGAAACAAATACATAAACAAGTAGTTTACAATTGGGGCATACCATGGTAACATAGGAGTGATAGATGAGAGGTGTTTAGTTGGAAATTTAGGAATAATTATTTTAGAATGAGAGTAATTAGAAATTCTACTCAGGTGATTAGTCATAGGGTTTTCTTTTCCAGTTCTATCTTTAATCAAAATGTCAAAATATTATAAAATTAAGATCTATCTTATTAGCCTCAGTTTGGAATCACTTTTCTTAATTAATAACTTTAAAGATGAATGTTCAATAAAACTGCTGATTTTGGAACCTAAGAGGTAGGGCTGGAATTTATCCAAGGAAAAACCACAGCTAAAAGTTCATTTTCAGTCACAGTGTAGTGATATTGAGTTTCATCTAATTATTTTGAGGAATAATAGATGACATGAGTAATATTTTCTCTTCTTTGACCAAGAACATCCCCAATGGACCTATCAAAAGCATCATACATCAATTCAAAGGGTAAGGGCCAATCTGGGGGTTGGATTATCGGGGTAGATGTGAGAACAATTTTTAGTTCAATGAAGGATCTCTTTCAATCCCCATTGAAATGGAATATAACATCATTTTGGAGTATCTAAGTGAGTGGTAAGTAAATCCTACTGAAGTTATGGATGAATTTCTGATAGACATCGGCATGACCAAGGAATAAATGGATGTGTCGAACTGTTGTGGGATTAAGAAGTGATTGGATCACCTCAATTTTGGAAATATCGACTTGAATACCCTATTGTGAAATTATGTTCCCTAGAATAATCCCATCAGTAACCATGAAGTTACATTTTTCATAATTTAGCACAATGTTAAATTTGACACACTTTTGAAGGACTAGAGAGAGTGAAAGCAAGTAAGATTCAATTGAATCACCATAAATGGTAAATTAATCCATTAATACCTCCATACAATGCTCAATGAATTCAGAAAAGATAATCATCATACACCTATGGAATGTTACAAGAAAATTTCAAAGGCCAATAGTAATTCTATTATATGTATATGTTCTAAAGGGGAAAGTGAATGTAGTCTTTTCTTGGTCCTGAGGTGCAATTGGGATTTGGAAGTAGTTGGTGTATCCATAAAGAAATCAATAATGTGAATTTATGGATAATATTTCTAGAATTTTATCAAGGAAAGGAATAGGGTAGTGATATTTTCATATTTTTACATTCAATTTCTGATAATCGATGCCAATGCGCCATTTTTTTACCTGAGTTGTGACCACCTCTCCATGTTCATTTGAGAAAATAGTTATCCTACCCTTCTTAGGTACCACTTGAATTAGACTAACCCATTCACTATAAAAAATTGGGTATATAATACCATCTTGAAGAAGATTGGTGATCTCTTCCCTAACTACCTCAAGTATGAGTGGATTGAGTCTTCTTTGTGGTTATCTGATGGTTTATATGATTCCTCAAGATGGATATGATGTATGAAAAGGTCAAGGTTGATTCTTGGTATGTCATATAGGTTATATCCTAATGCCTTTTTATTTTCCTCTAACACATGAAAAGGTTTGGACTCCTTAGTTTTAGTAATTATGGTAGAGACAATGGCAGGATGAGAGTGATCATGGAAAAGGAATGCATATTTCAAGTGTGAAGGAAGAGGTTTCAGATCATTCTCATCTTATAGTTGTGGGATACACAACCCAGGAATGGATGTAGGGACTTTAGTTTGTCTTTATTCACTTTCTTTAATATTTTCCAAGGTGGAACAATAGATATTAACGTTGAGATGGGATTAAAGAGAGTTTCCAAGATCCTCTAGATTGATGGAGTCCATGAATGAGAGGTTAACATCAATTTCCCCATTTATGACTTAGTTAATCATGGTGCAAGTTTCAAAAGCTCCACTCTCATTAGAACATGATGAACATGATATAATGGGGTTCAATTGACTCTCATAAGTGTCCTAAGAAGCATGGATTGAGATGGTAGAGTGATCCTCTGATGGGTATATCATGGCTTTATAAAAGTTGAACTTGACTAGTTGGTCACCAAATTCAATGGATAATATGCCTTCATGGAAATAAATCTTAGTTATAGATATTAGGAGGAATGGTATTCCTAGAATTAGGGGAGATTTAGAAGATTTTGTATCACCTTCCATGTCAAGGACATAGAAATCAACTGGGAATATATGATCATTAACTCAGACAAGGACATCCTCAATTATTCCTTCAGGATTGGTTGTGTTTTGATTGGATAATTAGATAAAAACACTCATTGGGTTCAAGGGACCTATACCAAGGTCTGAGAATATGGATTTGGGCATGACATTTATCTAGGATCCTAGGTCTATGAGTGCATCATCGAAGTTGGAACTCCCTATTTGGCATGGAACAGTAAATTTCCCTAAGTCTTTGAACTTCATGGGTATGGACTACTGGGTTGAAACATTCTCAATGGTCCAAAGTTATATATTATGGGTTCACAACTCCTTATGAAACTTTTCATACCTATGGATTTATTTGATGGCATGTAGGAGGGTAATTTTGAATTCAACACATCTAAACATGTCAAGATTTTTTGATCAAGTTCAAAGTACTTCCTTGTCTTAGAGATGGCTTAAGGAAAAGGAATTAGGTTCCTTAGGGGAATATAATGAGGTGAGGGGATAGCTTCAAGTTCTTTTTCTAGATTTTTATTCTTTTCATTTTCAATATCAATATTCAAAGGTTCATTTTAGGGTCCATCATGAGTCTTGAAAAAAAAATTCCGATCAAAGTGAAATTTCACTTACATTACCCTTCGGCATAATCAATGGTTGAGTTGGGAGTTGGGAATTATTGGATAGTGGTTGCTGCCTAAGGTGAGATTCAAGTGGACCAATTTGGTTTTCAATGTTTTTAAGGCTAGAATAGGTGAAGGAGGCCTGATCTTCCACAGTGCTTTCCCATGGTTTCTTAGAAGTAGAGGCATGTCCCACATTGGGATTACCTTGATTTTGGTTGTTGGGAAAGTTCTTGTGTTAGGTTGGGAATTGGGAAGGCTCATTAGGATAGTGGAATCCAGGAGGAGAAAGAGAATGATTTATCCTTTGAGGTTGAGGAACAAAAGGGTAATGTTTTTAGAAGTTTCCACCACCTTGACCATATTGGAATTGGTTTGGGTTTTCAGGAGGGAACTGAGGGGGATGGAAAATGGGATTACCATAACTCAAGCCTGGGTTAAAGGTATAAGAGACGGGCTTAGAGTGGGTTTGGTTGGTGTTTATAATGAGCTGACCAAATTTTTGAGGTTTGGTGTTCCTCTGAGCATATGTTACATTGAGCTATATTGGACTTGAAGGATCATATGGTTCATCTTGAAGTTGTGGACATGTGTCTATTGGATGACCTGGTGAGCTATATATTCCACAGTTTTTGATAGGTCTATGGAACATAGATTGTAGAGAACATGAGGGTGGGGCTTTGGTAGCCATATATAGTTGTCTCATAAGACTTGTAAGTTCACTCATCCACTCATTCATATTATTGGGATCTATTTATTTATTCAATTGGACATAATTTACTTGAACATGTGCTCGAGTATGGAATTGTTTTGTGTTTTCAACCATGTTTCTTATGAGATCTCGTGCAGCTGCAAGATGTTTTTCAACAATAGAATCACCACTTGTGGCATCAATGAGAGTTCAATCCATAACCAATAACTCCTCATATAATTATTATATCAAGATTTTTTTAGGTATTTGGTGATGTGGGAAGGTTACCGCAAGATTTTTGAACCTCTCCCAGTACTCTTGGAGTGATTTATTAGGGAATTGATAGATTTCACTTATTTCCTTTATGATAGAATCAGTATGAGAAAAAGTAGAGAATATCTATAATAAGAGTCACTTTATGTCATTCCATGTGGTTATGGAAGTATGAGTGAGGTAGTAGATCCATTACTTAGTAGAGTCAACTAGGGAGAAAGGTATTTCTTAAAGTTTGATTAATTCTTCGTAAACCCCTTGAGGCTTCAAGGTAGAGCACACCACTTGGAACTCTTTGAGATGAAGATGTGGATCCTCACTGGCTAGCCCATGGAAATGAGGTAAAAGATAAATCAAACCTAATTTGAGTTCAAAATCATACTCAATATTTGGATAGTTAATACCAAGGGGTTGGAAATTCATATTAGGGGCATTGAGTTCTTTTAAAGTTTGTTCCTCAATATTGTCCATTTCTAGTTTAATTCTTCAGACAAAGAATGGTTCGAGAGTGATATGATTATCCCTAATGTTCCTCATTAATCAGTGAAGAGTTTTCTCAAATTCTAGGTCAATAAAATTCAATGGATTTTTTTGGAGGCTACGGGGAATTAAGAGATGTTTGGAAAAGAGGAGTAAGATGGGGTTTTCTTTGTGTTTTTTTTTATATTTTTTTTGGTCTACGTTTTTTATTTTATTTTTTATTTTATTTTTTTATAAAAATAAAAAATGACAAACTACTAATTGCACCATCCCCATAAATGACACCATTTCAAGAATGAACGATTATCACCTATTGAAACTTCAAAGATTCGATGCTCTGCTAATGTTTATGGAGACACTCGGGTCGAATTCTTGGTGATGGTACAAATGTTAGATTCGATTGTTTTTAATTGATTGTATTTTGATTGGGGGTTGTTTTCAAAGCTTAGATGAAATGATTGATTAATGAAATTTGATTTAATAATTTAATAAATATTGGGGTGATTTCAATATTTTAGATTTAATATTATGATATCCTTTTGATTTTCAAATCATTTCCTTTAATTAATATCCACTTCACAAGATGATTTTAATCATAATTCCAAGTTTATGATTTAATCCAAGCCTTAACAAGGGTTATAATTTTCATAAAATATCATTGATTTAAGGTTTGATATTTCATAAACCCATGTGTATTTTTGGTTCCAATAATCCATGTAATCCACATTTCACAAATATGTCATTAATCTATAACATATTTTATTTGACATACACAATATTAATTTAAAGAATGTTCAATCAGCAAAAGATCTGAATCAGTTAACATCCCCAAATTATGAAACAACCCAATGATAGATTTACTCATCCATTTTGTTAGTTTATAATATAGTTGTAATTTTTATGGTGATGAGTTAAAAATATAAGAAAATAATAGGATAATAAAAGAGTGGTGCACCAAACACACACATGAAATATAAGGAGAGGTAAAAATGTGATTTTCATTGAATGAGAAAGTAAAAGAGGAAAAAGATTTTAACTTTATTTAAACTATTTTAAGAACATTAATATTTTACAATAGAATATGTATAATAATTATAAATGAATATGAAGAAACATTCATTAATATTCTATTGAAATACAAAATAAACATATGTGATTACAATTGAAAACAACTGAAAATAAACAAGAAAAGGAAAGTGGATAAGAGGTATCTATTGTTGAAAAAAGATCAAGTAAAGTCCTCCCATACCCTTATAAAGGATCTATTTATGAAAAACCTCCTCCTTAAGTGCTTAAATTACAACTCATTTCAATGTGAGAATGAGTATCTATTTATATCCAAATGGAGTGAATTGTTTGCATTCCAAAACTACTCATCAAGTTGCCTCACCAATTGTCAATCTAGAAAGATGAATCCGGAGAAATATTATTCTTAAAAATTCTATATATGGATGTAAAAAGTTGATACTCAAATTTTTTATGCCATTGGAATATTGGACCCAAATTTATGGATATTTGGATAAACAATTTTCTACTGCCCATTTTTAATCTGGACTTTTTCAACAGACACAATGGGAATGGATTTTTGAATAAGAATAGTCCATCAAATCTGAAACATTTATTCTACAAAGTTTGGAACCTATATCTTGTATTTTACACTACAAAATATCTGCTATAATTTATAACTATATCATGATAAAAAAATAATTGTGTTTTGGTTTTAAATTCAAAATAAAACGATGAGCTAGACTTAAATGCATATGTTGGGACCCTTTTGTTGTATTTGGGCCTCAAAATTTTTATCCATGATTTTTTTGGTAATAAAGAACATATTATGGAGTTTCATAAAATTTGGGATTCTGGATTGAGCCCAGAAATTATATTATCATTGATGGTCCAAAATCTTCACAGATCCTTTGGGCCTTCTTATGTGGACCATATGACCCATCAAATGGATGAATTGACCCAAACTACAGTCTAATGATTTTTAGGCAATTTAATAAAGAATCCAATAAAATTAAAATCACACAATTTGGATCGATATAATGAGATTTATTATTAAAACATTTAACTGAATCAAATTTTGATTAATTCAAAAAATGATCAACAATTATATTTAATATTAAAACATGAATATTTCACACCAATTTTTCAATTTTCATAGAAATAAAGTGAAGGTAGTAAATAAAAAGTTATTAATAAATTAATAATATCAATATCATATAGTACATAACATTTTCTACTATATTATCATAAGGTATTTGAGACATAAAATGAATATCATCATCAGTTGTTATAATATCCCAAATTGTGGGAGGTATGTACATGCTTAAATTTTAATTTTAATTACTTAATTTTAATTAATTAAATGTTAACTGAGTGTATTAGGGTCCTTAGGGGTGTTTTGGGGGTTCAAGACACGAAAAGAATGAAAATTGGGTCAACCTGTGCAAGGTGTACGATTAAGTAAATTTTGCATCCTTCTTAAAAAAACCATGAAACCTTAGACAATGGAATTATGCACTATTAGTGCATGGTTAGTAAAACTATACATAGATCCTCAGTTAACTATGTGACCTTACTCCCCTTGGAAATTGGATTTCATATAGCTTGTACACGGCTTGACAAACCATGCAGACAAACCGTACATCCCATTAAAAGATGGAAAAATTACAATTTTTCTATCTAAGGATTTTTAATTTATAAAAAAAAATCTCCCATTCTCCCCCTCTCAAACCTAGTGATGAAATAAAGCTCCCAAATCTTTCAAAGGGTGGTTATTCTTCGATTCGTGGTTGTTTGGAGTGTTGTTGGTTGCAGATCGAAGCTCCGGGTAAGTCTAATCTTCTTCTTGCTTCTCTTTTCTAGATTAGGGATTGTATCTTGTGATATCTTCTTCTGAAGCCCTAAAATCCTCTTTCTCCAAGGGATTCTAGGTTAAGGATTCAAGGTGTGCTTGAATCAAGATCTAAGGAAACAATTAAGAGTGTGCTCATCAACATATTTGAGGTAGTTGGTCTACAAGTTGTATCCCAAAGTCTTTGAGTTGATTTGGGCATGTTTGGTTTCGTTCTTGGTTATATATTGTTGTGTGTTTGATGAATTTAGTTATATTTGGTAAAAGGGGGGTGGGGGTTAAATGGTGAATTAAACCCCTCATGACCCCTTTGGGATGAATGGATGATTATTTGACCAATTTAGGGCCATCCATGGGGTTTACCGACATTCCCAAACCTAGAAATTGGTAAGGTTAAGGGTAGAGTTGACGTGTAATAGCATAAATCCATGATAAAAATATTTATATGTTAACTTCAGTTGAAAGATGAATATTGATATATTTTTATAAGATTGGATAATGTCATAAGGGGATGTTTGGATAAATGCTAATGGGTTATATTATCTATGAGGTAGGAAAGAGGAATTGGTTGATGGTCTAAGGCTTATGAATGATACATGGGCTAGTGGGGTTAAGACGTGTTATGGAAATTGGTAAATGGGTTAAGGATCATGTTTTGATGGAAGTGTTAAATGGATAATAGATAGAGATTTTTAAATTTGCTACACAGTTTAAATGGATTAATATAAATGGACAAAATAACTTATGAAATGTACAAGGAACACATAAGGGGGTTATTACTTATGAAATAAGGAATATGTTAAATGGGTTAACATGTGGGAAATTGATGAGTAGAATAAATGGGATAATGAATGGGAATTAGTTAATATTCTTAATGAGTTTAGGCATAATAAATGGGAATTGGGATAAACAACTATGTAATATAGATGGAAAATGTGTTTATTGAATAATATTAATTCTCATGTTGATTTTTATGGATTGTGTTTGTTATTTGTATTGGTTGTGATTGGTTTTGATATAGTATGTGTGTGGTGAATAGATAAATGAGTATTTTCACATGGCTTGGAAGTGTGGGGTATTTACTTGAAGTTCTACTCCCATGAGTCAAGTTATACTGAGGCTATAAACTACACCCCAAAATACATGGGTTAGGGAAGGGGAAGGAGGATCTATTCCCCTAATAGTTGAATTCAATGAGACCACCTAGACCAAGGCTTCAAGGTGATTGAAATGTATTTGTTGTGATATTTTTAACCCTAGTTAGATAGGGAATTGATTTATTTCCCATATGAAAAGTGATTGGTTGCCTTAGACCCTTGAGTAGATGATGTAAATGCCTAACCCACGGAACACATGATGAATATAGATTAAGTAATGCAGATGGTATAAGTAATAAAAATGGTAATGAAGATAGAAAGGGGTTAAAGTAATGATGGATAACTAATGGAACTTGAGTTTTCCTTTGTTTACTTGTCTTTTTTTTCATGCACTATATGTTTAGACTAGACGTTTTGTAGACATCGTTGGTGGTGGACTATTGAGTTGTACTCACACCCTGCTTGGGACACCATTGGGTACCAGTTCCTACTTAATTATTGCAGTCTTGGATAAGGTCAAAGGATCGATGTTGGGGAGTTAATTTGGGCTTGGTATACTTGTGGATTAGGATATGGACTTGGAGTCAGGGCTGTTTTGGGGATTCAGCTATTTGTGTTTATTTTGGGTTTTCTTCACTCTTTACACTATTAGCATGACATTACATGGTTATTGTTGATATTGGTTAGTACCCAGTTTTGGAATATGCTTAGTTATGCATGTTTATTGGTTATTACTTGTTGTGTCCACTATTTATATTCTTAACTGTTGTGTCTTACCCTAGTAAATAGGGTATAGTCTCCCCATGTGACTCAGTATACCCTCATTGCTAGTCTGCAACCTCTGAAATACGAGGATGTGCACTTTAGGTCATGTGGAACTTGGCTCAAGGCCCCAATTTAGTGTATTACAGGTCAGGGATGTTACAAGGTGGTATCAGAGGAGTTATTTTCTCTATCTTACTATTTGGGGATGGTATATGGGAGATTAAGAAGTGTTGGGTATTGGAAATGAGCTCGTGCTTGTGAGTATCTAACCCATGCACAAGGGAAAACCTAAGTTTCCAGTGTGGGAACTATTATTTTTATTGTGTGATGTCATAATTTAATGATATTTCATTGTTGGGTGATGAACTTATCGTGATATGTGACTATTTGGTGATATTTTACTCATGGCTAAAATGGCATGAGGTTGTGCATTCATGCAACATTTTAGGAACCTAGGAATATTGGTGGCATACATCATGATAGGCACACACAGGATGGGTGTGTGGGATATGAAAGGTGGAATGAATTTTACTTTCATGAGAAATTAAAATAAAATAATGTCTAATAATAATGATGAAAATGAGTAAAATGGGAGGAATGTTAGAGAAAGGTTAAAGATTTTTCATTAAAGAAAGGTGTAAATGAGTTAAAATGTGGGTTGTAACAAGATGTGAAAAGGGAAATTTTCCCAAGAGGAAGGATTTTCATTATGAGTGTGTAATTAGTTATAAAAAGGTTTCTACTGAAAGTCTATGTCTATGTAAATTAGTTTACCCATGTTGAACATGACCCGTGGGAGGTATGGTATAGGGTAGTGCCCAAAGTGTGTTGATATCCTTCGATGTAGTGTATGCAAATGGTTTTTTAGGACTAGTGAAGAGTCTTCTTATGTGTAAATTATAGAAGCATTATACTATGTGTAATAAAGCTCATGTTTGGCATTATAGAAAATTTTCACCATGAAGACTTGTGTTGGTAGGGAGATAAGAGGATATTTCTGAGAATGCTTCCTCAGTAGTGGAGCAAGAAGACCTGGTGATTCAGGGTAATAGAGAAGAGAAGTTTTGCAATAACTCCGCCCACTTTATGTAGAGGATGTAATGGGACTTAGGGTGAGTTGTACCGAGTATGCTTGATATGACTAGAGATTTTTAGCTACAACACCCTCTGACCTTTATCAGAGTGGGTGGACTGGAGGTAGTCAAGTTCTGGATAGATCTCATTCAGAAGATTCTTAATAATTTGGAGACTCTTTTCGAGAAGTGAGTCAAGTTAGTGGCCTATATGTTGTGAGGTTAGGAAAATCTTTGGTGGGACATCATGGTTCAGACTGAGTAGGCCAATAGAATGATATGGACATATTTCTAGGGGAAGTTTCTAGAACACCTTTATCTAGAAACCTTGAGGCATGAGAAGGTTGTAGAGTTTATGAGTTTGAACCAAGGAGTTGTGTTGGTAATGGATTATGCTAGCTATTTCATCAACTTATGATGCTTCATCTTGGCATTGGTAGGGGATGCGGTAGCTATGGAAAAACATTTCTAGGATGGGCTTAGATGCAAGATCAGATCCTCAGTGAGTATCTTCCATTTTAAGAGGTTTATAGAGGTGGCAGATCATACCCTTATCTCATAAGGGAACCTGAAGGGAGATTTAGGTAGTAGACTTGTCGTTCTAGTTGGGCGGATAAGTGGTGCGTCTTCCAAGGGAAGGAAGCATCATTTTGAGGGTTTTTATTAGTGTGGAAGTGTGAAGAGTAGTCAGAATAGAGGTTCAACCTCTCAGGGTGGTGACCAGGTGTTTTTATATCATTGTGGTAGGCTGGGGCACATGCGGGGTCAGTGTCTCTGATCAGCAGTTGAGTACCAATATTGCAATAGTATGGATCATGTTTAGAGATTTTATAGGAATCCTAGACAGATGGGAGTGGATGGGGGATTGATGTCGATGTTGAGTATGGGTAGGGGGTCAGTTACCCTATATCAGAAAGTAGTTAGAGCTTGACTAGTTGTACCAGCTAGGCTGGTGTACATGTTGCTCTGGGGCGAGAGCATCCATATCAGCATAGTAGTGCATCACCATGGACTTAGGCTAGAGCCTAGGGAATAGTGGAAATCCAGATTCACATAGTTCAGTCTACACCTGGAGGTGGTGAGGCTGGACCATCAACTATTTGAGGTATTATCCTTGTAGCTTCCATGTTATCTAGTGCTTTATTTGACACAAGGGACACACATTCTTTTATCTCTCCACCATTTTTAGTTTTGTTGGGACTAGTACTGAAACATGTATGTGTGGTTATATTGATTGATACTCCATTAGGGGTGAGAGCTGAGGATATCAGACAATGTAAGGGTTGTGCTCTAGAGGTTGGTGGGTACCATTTTTTGTGGGAATTGTTCTTCCTCGAGATGTCAAGTTTTGACCAAATTTTTTGAATGGATTGGATGGTGTTATACTAGGACCATATCAACCATTACCATCATTGAGTAATGTTCATGTCTCTTGAGGGATAAACTTATATCCATCGTGGTGATTGGGATGTTCGAGTAGGCCGTACATGGCCGGTTTTCTAGCGTTTGAGAGATCTCACAACCCATGTGGCTTGTCTTGCTCTTGATGGTGGAGGAATAGAGAAACCAGTATTTACTCCCATTGTGGACCAATTTCAGGATGTGTTTCCTAATGAATTATTAGGACTACCGCCCGAGAGAGATGTCAAGTTTACAATCAAGTTTCTTCTAGGGGAAAAAAGTTTCCATACCGCTGTATAGAATGGAACCATCAGATCTCCAAGAGCTTAAGACTTAGTTGGAGGAGTTGGAGAGGAAATGGATCATCCATCCAAGTATATCACCATGGGGATCTCTGGTGTTGTTTTCTATGAATTATGATGGATCGTAGAGGCTATGTGTCGATTATAGGAAGTTCAATTAGATAACGGTTAAGAACTGATACCATATTATGTGAATTGATGATCTTTTTGACTAGGTAAAAGGTGAGACAATGTTCTCCAATATTGATTTGATTTCAAGGTATCATCTACTAAGGATGAGAACTTCCGACATACCACAGACTAATTTCAAAAGCAGGTATGGGTTGTATGCTTTTGTGGTGATGTCATTCAGGGTAACCAATGCATCAGCAGTGTTCATGGCTATAATGAATCAAAATTTAACCCTTACCTAGATAATTTTGTAGTTTTATTTTTGGATGGAATCTTTGTGTGCTTGAAGACTCATGAGGATCATGCCAAATATCTTGACATTGTCTTGAGTGCACTAAGAGATCATAATATTTACACCAAGCTATCCAAATGTCATTTCTAGATCGATAGGGTGAATTTATTAGGTCACATAATCTTCATGGAAGGCATGTCAGTGAACCCATAGAAAGTTCATGCAGTTGTGTCTTAGGAGAATCCTAAAAATGTTTCTGATATCCATTTTTTTTGGGTTTAGTGGGATACTATCAAAGGTTTATCAAATAATTTTCACAGTTGGCAGTTCCACTTTCAGGCTTGACTAAGAAAGGAATCATTTTTGAATAGTCAGAAGCATGTGATAATTATTTCCAAGAGTTAAAGAAGTGGTTGACTACCACTTCGATCTTGATCTTACCTAGACCATGTAAAAATTATACCCTGTTTTGTGATGCATCAAGTGTCAGGATGGGTGTAGTATTGATGAAGGATGATCAGGTTATTAAGGGTGGTTCATACCAGTTGAGGCCTCATGAATGAAATTATCCTATTCATGATCTTGAATTGGTTTTAGTGGTTTAGTCCTTATTATATAGGCGTAATTAATTGTTGGGAGAGTGGTTTATGGTGTATACTAATCATAAAAGTCTTAATTACATATTCTATTAGCATGATTTGAATCTTTGACAGTGGATATGGGTTGAGTACATGGAATACTTTTATTTTGATCTATTTTGAACTCCAGGAAAGGGAAATATTATTTCAGATTATTTGAGTCATAAAAATCAAAGTTAGATGGTTCATGAGTCCAACACTGAGTGGAAGATGATAGCATTGTTTGCTGAAATTCATCTTGAGGTGTATGATAGTCAAGAGAAGGTGACCCTTGCATCCTTGGTAGTTGATTCTATGATTCTGAGCTAGATTAAGGAGGGATATCATGAGGAAGCCGAATTTGTGTCTATGAGGGAATGTCTTAATGTTGTGTATTCACCTTCTGGTTGGGTTGTTGAAGATGATGGGATCATTTGTGTTCGTGGTCGTGTTGTTGTCCCAATGTGTCTGTGAAAAGAATTGATGTGCGAGTTTAATGTATCATAATGGGATGTGAATCCTAGTTTGACCAAGATGTATTGTGATCTTCACAGGCATAATTTTTGTCCAGGAATAAAGAAAGAGGTTTCATGATTTGTGGTGTGATGTCTTACCTGTCAGTAGGTGAAGGAAGAGCATCATCACAAAGGTGGGTTTTTGAAACCATTTACCATTATAGAATGGAAATGGGATAATGTAAAAATGGATTTCATGATAGGTCTTCCAATGACGCCTCAAAATAATTATGCAATCTGGGTAGTTTTTAATTGGTTCACTAAGGTGTCCCATTTATTACCGATTTGAGAGACTTTCACTATAGATAAGTTGGGTCAATTGTATGTTTGAGAGGTTGTGCGGTTTCATGGGGTATTGTGAGATATAGTTTCAAATCATGATCCACATTTCACATCACATTTATGGTATGGATTCCATAAGTCACATGGTACTAAGGTGTTCTAGAGTATGTCTTTCCACCTGCATATGGACGGGCTGTCAGAGCGTACCATTCGGGTACTAGAGGACATGCTGAGGGATTGTATCCTAGATTTTGGTGGATCGTGGTAAAATAATTTTTCCCTTTTTGAGTTTTCATACAATAATAGTTACCAGGATACAATTCAAATGGCACCGTTTGAGGCACTTTATAGTATACTGTGTAGATCACTATTATGTTGGATGGAAATTGGAGAATCGGAGTTGTTGGGACCGAGTCTTGTATAGAAGATGTTAGAGTAGGTTTAGTTGATCCATAAGTGGATGGAAATGAATCACAGTATGCAGAATTCATATGCAGATAGGATTCATAGTGTAACACCCCAAGAATTTACAAATATATTTAATATATAATGCATGGAACACTAAGTCTCTACAAAACAACACTTTATTATAACCTAACCAATAAACATAATTTTCTCACTTATATAATTTGAATTTTGAAAAAATGACATACACGGTTTTGTTCAGTAAGATATTTAGAGTCTGATAAGAAAAACATAATTTTTTATGAATAGTAACATACCATTATGAATAGTAATATACCCTTATGAATAGTAATGAATAGTAAGTTGGACAAAAAAAATAGAAACTTCACTCATGAATGTATAAATACAATTTAGACATCTTATAAGTGGAAAAACCATCATAGTATAAGTACTGTTATTTTTGTATGTCATAAGTATTTTTATTACAATTTTATGATTAACTTAATAATTTAAAATGGAAATTTATTTTCATAAAATTTAATCATAAATTTTTACTTTTTTATCTTATGGTTGTAATATAATTTTATGGGACCTTGATTAATTTCTCGAGGTGTTGTAAAATGAGTTATAGGTTTAAAGTTATTTTTTTGGAATAAATTATGAATTTATTTAAAATTTAAATTAAAAATGTTTATAAAAATATTTTTTTTAAAATGGATTTCATTTTTGAATTATACACATCAAAAAATGGTTAGGGTGAATTTTTGGGATTTTTAGGAAATACTCAAATTTTTTATGAATAGTACAATATGGTAATTTGTCGTATATTTACATTATCAGTTAAATTCACTATTCCTAGCATCATGGATAATTTAGTCACACTTGTTTCGAACTCACATGAACTTATTACTATTAATGGTCACATGAATCAACACTATTGGTTGTCTTGAGGGAAATAATAAAATAATGAATAAGATTTTCAAAGATTACTCCTCTCCTCCATTATAAATCCCCCCTCACTCCCCCGTCTCTTCACTCCTCTCAAGACTTGTTACTTGTCTAAATTATACTCAAATATGCTCCCAATCTCCTACCCCACATCTATCAACCCTTGGTCTCATAAAAAGATCAAAACCTATCCTCTAAAGAGGCTCTCATGTAAGATTTCTTCAAGAGGTAAACACATCTTTTCATTTATTTTATTACAAGTTCCCTTTTATGTGGTATGTATTTCAAGTTTCCATACCATATTTTTATTTAAATTTTATTCTATACCTCTAATATATTATGAGTATTTTATGAATGGGGGGGCCATATTCCCTCACTTTTTAATGTTTTCTAAAACCATGTTGCATAGTCGTCATGCTGCGGAATTTTCGTCTCAAAATATCTCTCCTTTTCAAGCACTCTTATTATGTTATTCTCTTTTAATTTATATTATATTATGTTGGTATATGTCATTACATATCCCCATTAATTTAAATATTATATAATAATGATTATGTACCCATTTTTTCTCATCAAAACACTTCTTGAAATTTTAAGTGATGTCGTTAGATTGCCAAATTTTCGTAAGGGATTTCTCAACTTTTCTTTTATTTCGAGTTCCTTTATTTTCTTTTTCTTTACTCACCTCCTTTCAAAAAAATATTATGATCACTCCATTAAATTAAATGTACTTCAATTTTATTGTGATAATGGAATAATTCTTCATCATCTCTCCTTTACCCTTCTTTTATACTAGAAATGAAAACACCATCTGAGATGTGTTAATTTATCACATTCAGGGACGACGGGTTTTCAATTTCTATTATAGTATTCAATTTTGGTCATGAAACCATTTGTATGGTTGAACCAGACTATAATATATGTATTATAACTTATGTTATGTACTATAATATTTTTTCACATATGATATTAATTTATAAATTAAAATGAGTTCATTGTGATAAAAAACCACCAATTAACCCAAACAATTATCATTAAAGTTTTATATAATGATTCATCTTCACTCCCAATAACCAAATGAATTTTATAAACATGTAATCTTATTTTTGTTAACTAATAACATAAAACTTATATTCTAGATAACCATTATCATCTTACATTTTTATCCTTACATGTATATAAGTAAACCTATCATAAATACCAAGGAAGAAAATGCTCCCAAACAATAAAATTGAACCTCTTAAATCCTCAAGAAGGCCATGAATGAACTTAATAAGGCTATAATAAATAAATTTCATAAATAATTGGTTATTTAAATATTAAATAATTAATTTAATTTTGTTATCCCAGACACTAAGATCAAGTGAAAAACACCATCAGACTTAAGGTAAGGGTTTCTTCATCTCACTTCCATTTTTGTAAGATATTCTGTATTCACTGTTATTACTTGTGTATAGTGTATGTATACTTCAAATTTCTATTTAATATCATTAATATATTTATTTTCATGATATTAAATGTATCATTTGATGATTATTAATTTTTGGGCATATGATTCAATTAATTACAAATTTGTAAGTATTTTCTACCCGAACCTCCATTTTCATTCGAGTTTCTCTTATTCTCTACTCACTTTAATGAAATTCTTATTTATTATTATTTACTAATAATAAATTCTTTTTAATGTTTTATATTTTTACCAATCAAAATCCTTCTTTATTTTATGGGGAGTTACAGGTTTTAAAATAATATTTCAAAAAATTGTTCTCAAATACAAGCCCGATTCAAGGGAAATTCTAAAATTCTTACATATTTTAAAGTTCACTATATAATATGTTTTAAGACATATTTATCCTTTTAAAACTCCCATTTTAACATGGAAAATATATTTTTGTTAATTTTTGGTTTTATGAAATAAAACATGCTTTGCGCTTTAAAATCTCTTTAATGAATTCCTTAAACCGAACTAAAATGTTTTAATTCTAAAGATTATTTAAAAACACTTTTTACATGATTTAACTTTATTGGGACATAATTTATGACTCAAATGTAATATCAATTTTCTTAACTTTTACTTTTGGGGATATACATTTTTAAAACAATATTTATGATAAATATAAATGATTTTCCAAAAGAACTCTCACTTCGAAAGTAAAAAATATTTTTCTCATCTCATATTAACTTTTATGAAATATATTCCTTGTTCATCACTCATTCCATACATGTAATGTAAGAAATACCCTTTTTTATATCATATCAAGAGTCTTATTATTCTCATGATATATTATGGGATTATTATTTGAATGTTTGAAGGTGGAATGTGACACTTTATAATGTTTAAGGATTATTTCCTCGAGAAATTTTCAATGGTCTCATTTAAAAGTATATTCATCTATGTCAACATACATTGTTGAATCTTGTACATCATTGAGGTCTATCTATTACTATATCATCTAGAATATGTTGTTGAAGGGTTTCTGGTTAGTTTGACTATGGATGAGATATCTTGATACTATTTTAATTCAAATGCTTAGTGTTTATGTTAAATGATTAGGGAAAGTTATTTACATTTCAATTGTTATTATTCAATATGAATTTATATGTTTATTATGTTGACCCATTTCATATGAGGAATTCATTGGACTTAGTAAGTGATGAGTGAGACCCGTTATAGTCTCTTGATGCATCGATAGGTCTCATGAGACAAATAGATATGGACTTGGATGAGGCCTTGCCTATTTTTAGATATGGTTTTACCCAAGGCCATAATCATTTTTAGATGTCTTGGATGATGCATTGATGGAATATTTTAGAATGTCTAGCATATATATTTCCCTCTTTATGAAGCTATAAATTCATAGTTCATGTAGTTATTTGGCTAGTAGAATACCCATGATTATGTTTTATTATGGAAATATTTACTCAACTCGTATTCCTTCCATATTATGTTCAAGTTTATTTTTTAAAGGCATGTGTTTTCATTTATTCACCATGCCTAATGTTTATGTTATCTTATACTATAATATTTACCCTTTCTGAGCATCCAAGCTCACCCTTTCTTATGTTTCATTTTCCCATGATAGAAAGAGATTTATTAAGAATGACCTGTAGGGATAAACATAGAGTTGTGGATGTTCCCAATAAATCTTATATGTTGTATTTCTTTTCAAGTTGTAATGTTGAACCTATGTATGTATCTAGTTTTCCAAAACTACTAAACTACTTGGTCCTTTTGGATTTGATTCCTTGTAATCACGCAAATTTATTAAAATAATGCACCAGCTCCATGATTTTGGGGTTGGGGTGTTACACATAGACCTATTGAGTTTTAGGTGGGTGATCATGTGTTACTTTGGGTGTTACCATGGTTGGGTCACCATCAAATTCTGAAACAGGGTAAGTTAGTGCCCGGGTATGTGGGGTCATTCGAGATTGTGAAGAGGATTGGACCAATGGTGTACCAATTGGCCCTTCCAAAGTGGTATATTTTTATACATGATTTTATTCATGTGTCATAACTTTGAAAGTATCAACCTGATCCATATCACATGATTAACATTGATGATGTTGAGCTTGATGCAGATTCATCCTTTGAGGAGTATCTAGATCGTATTTTTGGATAGTAGTGAGTAAGTCTTTTGGGGTAAAATTATGTCATTGGTTTGAGTTTTATAGAATCATGGTAATGTTATGGAAAAAAATTGGGAAAGGGAGTCAGATATGCGGGTTCACTGGCCTAATCTTTTTACCATGGTATCTCAGTAATGCCCAAGAAGAGCGGATCAAGGATGAGCTGTTATAAGGTAGGGAGGTTGTAATATCCCAACTTCAGGGAGGTATTTACTTGTTTAAATTTTTGTTTTAATCCCTTATATTTCATTAATTAAATGTTCACTGGGTGTATGAGAGGCCTAGGGGGTGTTTTGGGGGTTCTTGACACAAAAAGAAGGAAAATCAGGCCAACCTGTGCAAGCTTCACGGTTTGCACATGGATAAGTAAACCATGTGACCTTCCCAGGAAAATCGTGCATACTTGGATAGTGTAATTATACACAGTTGTCACATGGTTTGTAAAACCGTGTATAGATCCCCAGGTAACCATGTTATCTCACTCCTCTTGTATAGTAGATTACACACAGTTTTCTTATGGTTTGGAAAACTATGTGGACAAACCATGTGTCTCATTAAAAGTTAGAAAAATTATAGTTTTTTCATCTCGAGATTTTAAAGTTATACCTGAGTTTTCCTCCCATTTTTACCTATAAACCCTAGTGACAAACTCAATCTCCCAAATCTTCCCAAGGGTGGTTCTTGTTAGGTCAGAATAATACAAAGTAACACAAGAGGGGGTGAACTATGTCTTCTCTAAAATCTTCCACAATTATAGATTTTGACACCCTCTATTATTAATATGGATATGCAGTGTTTTACTTCGATAATGAGTATAATAAGAAGATGAATAGAAATAAATAGAATGGATTTTTATAGTGGTTCGAGGAATAAAGATCCCCTAGTTCACTCCACCAATCACTCTCTCTATGATCTTGGTGAATTTTACTAGAAAGGTCCTCATATCATAAGACCATAAATCCACAACTGAGTGCAGCCAGTTGAAACCTTTATAAAAAAGGCTAATAACAGAGCCTTTGGGTTCTCTAACAGGGAACAGAATATCCACGACTTATATTGAGAATCTGATGCTCCACCATAACTAAGTTCAAAAAGTATAAACTCTAGTAAATCAAAATAGTTTGATTTTTTTATTTGGTTTTTTCACAATTTCAGTAGCAAAAACTGACAGTAGATGGATCTTCTTCTTCAGAAATGAAATTATTCAATAAGGTATAGTTCTGAAGTGATCCTAGTTGAAAATGATCTTCAATAATAACAACAAAAAATTGCAATAGTAATCTTACAACAGTACGACGCATAACATGTATCTCTCCAAAGTGTAGTCTCTTCTGCAAAGTTGATTGTTCATCGCATCAACACTTAGGAGAATATATTCACCAGAAAGTATAAAAATATATAAATTTAATATCCCATATTTTGAAATAATACATTGGTAAAATATATAGAATATAAGTTTTCCTTCGATATTCTGGATCCAAGAAAGTATCCTAAAGGATCATAGAAATTAAAATTTTGAATTAACTAGGATAGTTGTAACTTCCCTGAATAATAAGAGTGAATTCCTCCAAAGAAAACGGTTCTTTGAATTAATCAAAACAATATTTGAATCATTCATAGATAATTTTTCAATCATCCTGATATTCTATTAGGACCATTGCATGAATCTCAGATAGAATCATGAATAAAAAAACTCCATTGATGAATATACAATGTAGGGTTGAGCTTTATAGAATAGGGTTCCTTTGCATAGCATAGGGTTCCTTTTCATAGAGTAGGGTTCCTTTTCATAGCGTAGGGTTCTTTTATGTAGTGTAGGGTTCCTTTGCATAGCATATGGTTCCTACCAATGTATGGTTCATTAACTATACTTCCATCTTCACATAATTTAGGTAAAAAAAGTAGTGTAAGGCTGATTATCCATACACTCAACCTTTTCAACATAAAATCCCGAACATAGCATTGATTAACCATACATTCACTTTTCTAAATGTAGGGTATGAAAAATAATTCCAGACTCCAATGTAGGGTTTCTAATTCATACGTTTGATTATTCTCCGAACATAAGGATGCCGATCCAAATACAATCTATTTAGCGTAGCATAGGGTTAATACCATACGCAATAATTGACTTTCCAACATAATGTAGTGATAATGAATCAAACACTCATTAGCTAAATGTAGGGTTTAAAATAGTGTCTAAAGATAAATTCTCATAATGCTAAATTCCTTTAACCTCGATATAAATTCCTAAAAACTATCTTAAGAAAAATTCATTAGAAAACAAACAAGGGTATTTGTGAGCATCCAAATAATCATAAAATATAGAATATTTTTGAGACAATACATTCCCAACAATCTCCCCCTTTTTTATGATCACAAAACCTATAACATAGTCCATAAAAAAATTTAAAGAAAATGTAGGATTTGTAAACACAAAAAAATAGATATAGAAAATAATTTGATTTCACATTATTATTTTGATAAAGGAAAATAGATACTTGTAAATTGGAAAAAAAAGTATTCCATTAAATATTGTGATTAAATATTCTCCCTCATTAATAGATAGTCTCCCCCATCTTTCATATAAAAAATATGGTTTGAAAGAATAAATGATTTAAACTACAGTTAATTTAGCACTGAACTATAAATTAATAGTTTATAAAAACTGATATAAGAGAAATACATTTAGGATTGGGCATGAAATATTGAACTTACATAAAATAAAATAAAACTCAATAAGAAAAAACTAAATTGAATACAAAATGTTTTGAAAATGGAGTACAATCTACAACCAATGAAATTTTTCTTCAAAATATTGGGATATGATTAGAATTTCCGAAGATATAAGGTGAATTAGGATGAGGAATGGCTTAACCAGAACCATTAAGATCAATGAGAATCAGAAAAAAAAACTTTGAAAATGATTTTTGAAGACTTCTGACAACTTTTGGTGTATCTTTTTCAAATCATGACCAATCTTCAAATTATCAACTAAATTAACCTTCATAAACTCATTCACAGCTTCCTATAACTGAATGAACTAAGTCAACTTATCCTTAAATTGATTAAGCGCTAATCCCAACCAGGATTCATTAGAAGTAAGTTGACTAACCCGATGCCTTTGATTGTCTAAAAGAATACTTAAAAGAGTACTGTCACACTAAAGACTGTGCAGTCTATCATTGAAATCATCTAGCACTGAGATTATTTCTTCAAATCTTCTGATAAGATCTGGAAGTGTTAGTTTAGAGGAGTTTGATGCTTGATTTCTTTCCCTGGGAGACTAAAATTCTCTCCCAATCATCAACTTCAACTCATCAAAATAAAACTTCTTAACAGATTTATCTTTCAAAAAACTGAACTCTCTAGAAATTTTGCTGATAAACTCTTGAAGGTCTCCAATAGAAATAATATTTTCTTTTAATTTCCTTAGATGGAGCTCCAAATATTCAAATTCCGATATTGGCACTGTGGAACTTTATAGATCTTCAAACTCATTTTTCTCAGTATCCAATTCTTATCGTAGATACAAGTTCTGAGCTTCCAAAATATTCATATTTCTTACCAAATATTAAGCATGGGAGTCAAAAGATTCTAGAGATTGACCCCTAGCTTCATCAATTTCAACTATATCCAAACTTGGCTCACCATTTCCTTCTGATCTATCTCTTAAGGCAGATCCTCCCATAGCATCAAAATCAGGAATAATGAGATATTGAGTTTCAGGGTTAGGAACATCTTCTCTAAGATGTTCTTGACTGTGAGCCTCTTTCTCAGCATACTCAACCACTAGAGTCTCATAATCAGGTGAAACAACATCCTCATCCATAGTCTCTAGAATGTTGACTGAAATTATTCTTCTCTGAACAAGATTTTCCTCTGGTCTAGATTTTCCTTCTTCATCAGGCCTCTGTCTGATAGAACCAACTGAAGGTATCATCCTATGCTCCCCATGAGCAGCTATCAACAACCTTCATTGTTGTTCTATTCCAATAGGTAGAATACTATTGCAATAATTTCTCTAAATAAAACCTAACTTCTTTATAGTCCTAGAATTTAAAATGTTGATGTGATAGAATGTTCTACCAAAAAACATATTTACATTTTTTTATTCACAATAAAAAAGAAATTATCCTTCTATAGGGATAAAATCCCATATTAGAATAATTATGGCAGTAATGGTTTAAATACCTTATCATAAAACGACATAAGTTGAACTTGATGTGGTTAAAAAAACAAGACATACGTGTCTGTATAAATAACTTTCTCTAGCTCAGCAGTCCTCAGCAAAATTCCAAATTGGATAATTTTCATCAAAACTTGGCGATCATGAGTAATCTCCTTCTTTATTACCTTCTTGATAGTTCTATTTCCATAAAATGAAATCACAATTTCCTCTAAAAAATATCTTCCATTACCTATATTTCTCCAATTAAAATGACCCCCCCCCCTCATGGGGAAAATGAAATAGTTTATCCATTTCCACATAAGAAATAGAAAATTCAATATCATTGATCTTAGAGATAATAGTGTCTTCATCGAATCCAATAATAGACATTGCATTTATACAGAATTTTATTACTTCAATTTTATATAATACAGGTGTGTTTCCTTCTCCAAAAGCATAACCTAGACCTTGAAATCTTATGGCTTCCTTGAGTGAAATATTTGTTGTATCTAAATAATCAAGATCAATTACCTTACCTTGTAGCACTTTGTGATGAAACCTTGATAGATAAAGAAAGGCGTCTAACTCATCATATTCAGATCTTCTTGAGGTTTCCATCTCTAAATGTTTTGAGTTAGAAGGGATTAGAGGTTTAGGTTTTCGGAAAATAGGAATTAAGAGAAGCTTAGTAAACTGAAAGGACATGTAAGAGAGGAGAAAGAGAGCAGGAGAAGGAAAATTTTTTTCTCACACTGATTGAGAATGTACTCATTTTTTTTTAAATTTAAAGTAATAATAAAAAAATATAAATGAAATTATATTAAAAAAAATTAAAACATAACTCAAAAAAAATTTAAAAATATCTAATAAATTTTATTAAAATAAAAAATTGAGACTGAAAATAAATTAACAATCATTTATTTAAAATTAAATATTCCAACCCCCCCCCCCTAATAAAATCAAAACTTTCACTATGAAATGGTTTAGTAAAAATATCATCTAATTGACATTAATTATTAATAAATTCTAAAGATATATCCTTTTTAAAGACATGATCTCTTAGAAAATTATTCCTTATATCAATTTTCTTAGTCCTAGAATGACTTATAGGATTTTTTGAAATATTTATAGCACTAGTATTATCACATAAAATAGGTATACTATTAAAATTTAGTCCAAATTCCAATAGAGTGTTTTTCATCAAAAAAACTTGTGCACAACAACTGCTAGCAGACACATATTCTACCTCAATGGTTGATAGGGAAACTGAGTGTTGTTTCTTACTAGACCATGATACTAAATATTTTCCTAAAAAGTGACAAGTTCCTAAGGTAATTTTTCTATCTAATCTACAGCCTCTAAAATCATCATCTGAATATGAAATTAAATTAAATTAAGAATTTTTTGGGTAAAGAAGATATTGAGAAATAGTTCCTTTTAAATATCTAAAAATTATTTTAACAAAAGTAAGATTGGACTCTTTTGTATTTGATTGAAATCTAGCACTTAAACAAATAGAAAATATAATGTCGAGTATACTAGCAGTAAGATATAATAAACTTTCAATCATACCTCTATAAAACTTTTTCTCCACTAGTTTTCCATCTTCTTCCAAATCAAGTTTTATATTGGTACACATGGGGGTTGTATATGTCTTTTTGTTTTCAAGTCCAAATTTTTTCAGAAAATCAATAATATATTTACTTCGATTTAATAAATTTCCATAATCTTTTTGATAAATTTAAAATCCTAAAAAGAAATTCAATTTTCCCATCATACTCATTTCAAATTATATTTTCATTAGTTTTGAAAAATCATTACAAAGATTTTTATTAGTTGAACCAAAAATAACATCATCAATATAAATTTATACTAATAGAATATTAGAACAAATAGTTTTCTTAAAAAGTATTGGATCTTCCAATCCAATAGTAAATCCATTTTTCAAAAGAAAATAACTAAATCTTTTATACCAATCTCTATGTGCTTGTTTAAGGCCATAGAGAGCTTTAGTAAGTATAAAATAAGAGTTTTGTTATTAAGTATTATTAGAATCAGAAGGTTGTTCAATATAAAATTTATCCATCAAATAACCATTTAAAAAAGCTAGATTTAACAACCATATGATATAGTTTAAAATTCATATGAGATGTATAAGCTAAAAGGATTATAATGGATTCTAATATAGCTACAGGTGAAAAGGGCTCATCATAATCTATTCCTTCTTCTTAATTATATCCTTTAGCTACTAAGCTAGATTTATTTCTGGTTATGATCCCTTGATCATCCTATTTATTACTAAAGACCCACTTAGTTCCTATAACTGGACAATTGGTTGGTCTTTATAATAATTATCAAACTTCATTTCTTTTAAACTAATTTAGTTCTTCTTGCATTGCAAGAATCCAACTCTCATCTTCTATGGATTATTCTATAAACTTTGGTTCTATCTGTAATAAAAAGGTAGAAAAATATGCTAGGTTTCATACATTTCTTCTAGTTCTAATTCCTTTGTCTAAGTCTCCTATAATAGTTTCTAAAGTATGGTTCTTTAAAGTTATAGACAATCTAGGGAAGACACTTTCAGGTTCTTTAGTTTCATGTTCTTCTAAACTATACTGAATTTTATTAATAACATTTTCAAAATCATCTTTTGTGGTTTCAAGTATCATGTTGTCAAAGGAGTCAATAACATCATCAGTTTGATCTTTCTCTTTAATAAAAGGGTTGGTTTCATTAAACTTCACATAAAATGATTCTTCAAAAATCCATGAATTTTTATTTAACACTCTATAATATTTAGAGGTAGAAAAATATCCCAAAAATATTCCTTCATCATCCATTGGATCAAACTTACCAAGATTGTACCTAGTGTTCAAGATATAAACCTTGCATCCAGAAATGTTAAAGTACTTTTCTTTAGGTTTTCTATTATTCCAAAGTTCATAGGGTGTCCTTTTGAAAAATAAGCTTTACTAAAACTCTATTCATGATATAGCAGGATGTGCTTACAACTTATTCCCAAAAATAGGTAGGAAGACTATATTCATTTAGTATAGTCCTTGCCATTTCTTGAATAGTTCTATATCTTCTTTCAAAAATTCCATTTTTTGAGGTGTTCTTGGTGCATAGAAAGTGTGTTTAATACCTAGATTTGAGTAAAAAGAATTAAATTCCCAATTCTCAAATTCTCCACCATGATCACTTCTTAAAGAAATTATTCTAAAATTGTTTTATTTTGAACAAATTTATAAAAACTTTTAAAAAGAGTGAATACTTCACTTTTCAGTTTTAGAAAATAAACCCAAGTAAATCTAGAATAATCATCAACTAAAACGTAGACATATAATTTAGATGTAGCAATTTTATTAATATATTTGAAACAATATTTGTTTTGTTTTTCAATTTGGCATGCATCATAGAATCTTTTATTGTCAAACGACTAAATAAATCAGAAACTGACTGTTTATTTGATAATTTATGTAGGTCATATATATTACAGTGTCCAAGTATTCTATTACAAACCCATGACTCATTTTTCTTAGTAGTTAAACAATTCACCTTCTGTTTACACAAGGAATTTTAATCCAAATTATAAACATTATCAGTTCTAGGTGCTCAAAATTTAAGCAATATATCGTTAAAGATATAGCAAGAATTGTTAGAAAATTCAACATAAAAACCATCATCATAGAGTCTATAGATACTTATCAGGTTTTTATTTAGCCCTTTCACATATAGTACATTGTTTATTGAGATAGTCTTTGGATATCCAATAGTTTCAACTCCACCTATTTTTACTTAGGCATTGTCACCAAAAGTGACTAGGCCTCTATCCATTTGAGTCAGCATATGAAAGTTTGATGAATCTCCACTTATGTTTTTGGAATAGCCACTATCCATATACTATATTTCATTTTTGTTAATATGGTTTGTTTCTTAAAAAAACAATTAAACAAGTGTTTTTTTTGGTACACAAATTTTTTTGGGTCCAATAGTGTTAGTTAGAAATGATCTGGGAATCCAGATCTTCTTTATTTTTCTATAATTTATTTCATTTTCTTTAGATAAAATTTTAGAAATGAAATCTCTTTTAATACTACTAATTTCAGGATTTTTAAAATAACAACTATTAGTGTCATGAACTTTTATTCGATAGTAATAACAAGTAGCATTTTTTAAATTGGGAAAAAATAAATTTTATATAGTTTTGATTTCTCACCCTTGGTTTCTAGTAAAAATCTCTTTCTTTTGATGAAATTCATTCCAATAATTTCATTTAAAACTTTTTATCCTTTGTAAAAAACTAAATGCAGTACTCTTATAGGATTCTACTTCACCTTGAAATTCATTAATCCTTTTTTCACAATCAAGGCAGTTTGTTGTAGATGAGTTGAATTTTTCAACAAGTTCCTTAAGTTGTTTTAGGAGAGTGTCTCTTTCACTTAAAATATAATTATGAATATTATTCAATGATTTATTCTTCTTAAAAAAATAATCGTATTTTTATTCTAATATTGAACAATAGGCAGCTAATTTATCATTTGAGAAACTACTAGTATCATAATATGAAGAGTAATAAATTTTTACATTTTCCTCTTCATCTATAAAACACATACTGACTTTCAGATTTGGTTGTTCCTTTTCTGAATTGGATTTTGAAGAGTTGTTGGAGTCTTTAGATACACTCTATGTAGCTTTCATTTCTCTTTTTCCTTTATTCTCATAATCATCATTCTTTTGATATTTCTTTTTTGGACTTTTCTTTTCATCTTTCAATTGAGGACAATCAGGTCTAATATGATCTAGTTTTTTCATTAATAACATCAAAATTCTCTTGGTTATTTCTCAACTCTCTTGAAGGATTTTCTGAAAGCTCTTTTTTCTTATAGAATTTACTAAATTTTCTAGCTAGCTGAGCTAGTTCCATTTCAGAATCTAAGGAATCTGAATTCTTATCTCTTTTTTCTTCTTGTTTTGTTTTTCTACTATGATTTTGAGATTTCACATTCAGAGAATTATTTTTCTTCTTCACTATAATCTTATGATCTTTATCTTTATCCTCCATTTATGCTTCATACATAATCAGTGTCCCAATTAGTTCTTTCATTTTCAAATCCTTAACAGGTTGTGATGGGAAAATATCAGTAGATATGTCGTTCCATTTTAAAGGATGTACTCTATGTACTTTTAAAACTTTATCAGATTGTTTGATAGGTTCTCCCAAGGAAGTAATATTATTGAAAATTTCTATAATCCTTTCATTCATCTGTGTGATGTATTCACCATCAAACAGTCTAAATTTTTCAAATTTTATCTTAGTAGTAGCATACCTCATTTGTCTAAAATTTTCGGTTCCTTCATAAGCAACTGCTATAGTTTTCTATATCTCATAGGTAGTTGAAAATTGTGATACATGATTAAACTCATCTAGTCCAAGCCTATAAATAATATCATTCATTTCCTTTGAATTTATATCATATTCATCTTCGGTCTTAGTAGTCCAAGTTTCTGGTTTCTCATAAATCTTATAAGGAATAATGAATTTTTAGTACACTTTGAATCCAAGATTTTTCAGATAGATAATCATTCAAGATTTCCAGCATCCATAATTTTCACCATTAAATTATGGATCACGTACCATAGACATTCTTTCTCTAGGATCAGTTGTTTCTATTTTTTAATAGATCTTATACTTTTAGTTTTCTATAGATTTATTAAAAATATTTCCTTTGATACTAATTGTTAGGTCGAAATAATACAAAGTAACACAAGAGGGGGTGAATTGTGTCTTCTCTAAAATATTCCACAATTCTAGGTTTTGACACCATCTACGATTAATTTGGATACATAGTGTTTTACTTATTCAATGAGTATAAGAAGTAGATATATATAAATAAAGAACATAGATTTTTATAGTGGTCCAGGACACAAAGATCCCCTAGTCCACTCCACCAACCACTCTCTCTATAAGATTGGTGAATTTTACTAGGAAGGTCCTATTACCATAAGATCATAAATCAATAACTGAGTGTAGGAAATTGAAACCTTTATAAACAAGTATAAAAATAGATCCTTTTAGTTCTTTAACAGGGAACCGAATATCCATAGCTTATATTGAGAAGCTGATACTCCACCACAACTGATTCTGAGCAGTTGAAGCTCCAATAAATCAAAAGAGTTTGATTTTGTTGATTTGGGTTATTATTCACAGTTGCAGATGTAGAAACTGAATGTAAATGGATCTTATTCTTCATAAATGAAAATATTCAAGAAGGTATAGTTATGAAGTGATCCTGATCGCAAATGATCTTCAATAATAACATCAAAAAATAGTAGTAGTAATCTTACAGCAGTACGAGGTATAAAATGTTTGTCTCCATAGTGTAGTATTTTCTACAAAGTTGATTGTTCGTCACAGCAACACTTATGAGAAGATATTCACTAAAAAATTTAAAAATATGTGACTTTAATATCCTATATTTTGAAATGATACACTGGTAAAATATATAGAACAAAAGGTTTTCTTTGATAATATGGATCCAAGAAAGTATCCTAAAAGATCGAAGATATTAAAATTTTGAATTAACTAGGAGAGTCATAACTTCCCTTAATAATATTAGTGAATTCCTCCAAAAAAATATGATTGTTTGAATTAATCATAAAGATATTTGAATCAGTCATAGAAAATCTTTCGATCAGCCAGATATTCTTTCAAGACCGTTGCATAAATCTCAGATAGAATCGTGAATAAAAAAACTCCACTGGTGAATAGATAATGTAGGGTTAAGCCACATAGAATATGGTTCCTTTGAATAGTATAGGGTTACTTTTAACAGTGTAGGGTTCCTTTTCATAGCGTATGGTTCCTTTTTATAGCGTTAGGTTCCTTTGTGTAGCGTATGGTTCCTACCAACGTATGGTTCCTTAACCATACTTTCATCTTCACATAACATAGGAAACAAAAGTAGCATAGTGATGATGATCCATACACTCATAATTTTCAAAATAAAATCCCAAATTTAGTATTGATTAATCATACGTTCACTTTACCAAATGTAGGGTATGATCAATAATTCCAGACTCCAATATAGGGTTGTTAATCCATATGTTTGATGATTCTCTGAACGTGAGGATGTAGATCCAAATAAAAGCTATTTAGTGTAGCATAGGGTTGAAACCATACACAAGCATTAACTTTCCAGTGTAATGTATGGATAATGAACCATGTGCTAATTCTCCAAATGTTGGGCTAGAAACAGTGTTTCAATATTAATTACCATAACGCTAAATTCCTTTAATATGGATATAAATTCTTGAAAACTCCCTCAAGAAAACTTCATTAGAAAATAAACAAGGATATTTGTGAGCATAAAAATCATCATACATTATATTGTATTATTGATATAATACATTCCCAAAATTTCTCCTTTGATTATTGGCCATTTAGAGCTCTATTGGTTTTAGAACAAAGCTCTGGGTAAGTTTAATCTCAATTTTGCTTCTCTTTTTTAGATTAGGGCTTGTATCTTGGGATATATAATTCTAAAGCCCTAAATATCTTTCCCCATAGGATTCTTGGTTAAGTATTCAAGGGGAGATTGAATATATTTCTAAGGAAATGATTAATAGTGTGTTCATCAATGGATTCTAGGTAAGTGTTCTATAAGTTGTATCCCATAGTTGTTGAGTTGATTTGTGCATGTTTGGTTTCATTGTTGGTTATCTATTGGTGTGTGTTTGATGCCTTTAGTGAGATTTGGTAAAATTGGTGTCTAAATGGTGAATTTAACCTCACTTGATCCATTTGGGTTGCATGAAGGATTATTTGACTGATTTGGGGTCACCCATAGTGTGTGTCGACATTCCTGAATCTAGAAATTGGCCAGGTTTAGTGTAGAGTTGATGTGTGATAACATAGATCCATGATGAACATGTTGATATGTTAACTTGATTTGAAAGAGGAATATTGATAGATGTTTCTAGGCTTGGATAATGGCATAAAGGGGTTGTTTGGATAAATACTAATGGGTTATATGATCTATGAGGTAGGAAAGAGGAATTGGTTGATGGTCTAAGGCTTATTAATGATACATGGGCTAGTTGGGTTAAGAAATGTTGTAGGAATGGGTAAAGGGGTTAAGGGTCATGTTTTTATGGAAGTGTTAAATGGATAATGGATAGTTATTGTTAGATATTCTAAATGGGTTAATTGGATTAATGTGAACGTGCCAAATGGCTTATGAAATATACCCAGAATGCATAATTGGGTTATTACTTGTGAAATAAGGAATTGGTTAAATGGGTTAACATGTGGGAAATTTATGAGTAGGATAAAGGGGAGAACGAATGGGAATTAGTTAATATGCTTAATGAGTTTAGGCATAAGAAATGGGAATTGGTCTAAATTTATATGTAATATAGATTTAAAATGTCTTAATGGTTTATGGAATAATATTAATTCCCATGTTGATTGTTATGGATTATGTTTATTATTTGTATTGGTTTTGTTTGGTTGTGATATGGTGTGTGTGTGGTGAATGGATAAATAATTAGGTGCACATGGATCGGTAGTTTGGGGTATTTACTTGAGGTTCTACACCCATGGGTCGAGTTAGACTGAGGCTCTAAACTCCACCCCAAAATGCATGGGTTAGTGAAGGGGATGGAGGATCTATTCCCCTAAAGGTTTAATTAGATGAGACCACCTGGACTAAGGTTTCTAGGTGAGTGAAATGTATTTATTGTAATATTTTTAAGCCTTGTGAGATGGGGACTTGATTTATTTTCCCTACGCATAATGATTTCTTACCTTAGACCCTTGTGTAGATGAAGTAAATTCATAACCCATAGAACACATGATGAATATGGATTAAGTAATGAAGATGGTATAAGTAATGAAAATGGTAATACTGATAGAAAAGGGTTAAAGTAAAGATAGTTAACTAATAACACCCGAGTTTTACTTTGTTTACTTGTATTTTATTTATTATTTTCATGAACTTTCTATATAGACTTTATACTTTATAGATACCATTGGTGGTGGCTTACTAAGTTATACTCACACCCTACTCAAGTAGTTGTTGGTTACATGAGTATACTTCATTGTTGCAGGTTCAGATAAGGGAAAAGACCCGATGTTAGGGAGTTGAGTTGGGTTTGGGATACAAGTTGATGAGGATCTGGACCTAGAGTCGGGACCATTTGGGGGTCCAACTATTTGTCTTTATTTTGGGTTTCCTTCACTCTTGGAACTATTATAATGACATTACATGGTTATTGTTGATTTTTGGTTTGTAGCCATTTTTTGGGAGATGCTTAGTTATGCATGTTTATTGGTTATTACATGTTTTCCTGTATATTTATATTCTTAATTGTGGTGGATTACTCTAGTAAAGAGGTTATAATCTCCTCATGTGACTCATTAGACCCTCATTGTTAGTTAGAAACCTCTGACATATGGGGAGGCACACTTGAGGTCATGTTGGAAGCCAGATCAGGTCACCGGTTTAGTGGAATCCGAGTCAGGGATGTTACAACTATGGGTTCTTATGTTAAATATTTTTCTAAAACGTTGTCAAAGAGGTATATTTAATAGTTTGAGAGATTGAAACATATATGTATTAAGAAATTTAAAAAAACGTATGTTGAGAAAATTATAACAGTTTATTTGTTATATCCCTTATGATTTAAACACCCAATATTTTCTTAACTTCACATAAGTCTTTCATTTCAAACTTTCCTTTTAATTGTGATTTAACAAAAAAAATGACCTTCATATTTTTGAAAATGATAAGCATGTCATCAAAATATAACATTAGATAAATCATACATTTTTTTTTGATTTAAAATAAACAAATACATCATATCAACTCCTAATGAATTGGTTAGCTAACATGAATGAATCAAATTCTAAGTACCACTACCTAAAGTCTTGTTTCAATCCATAAAAATATTTATTTAAAAGGAATACTTGATTTATTTTGAATTAATTAGGATAACCATTAGGAGATTTCATATAAAATTTCCCAATCAAATCACCATGAAAGAAGGCAATTTTAACATCTAACTAGTCAAAGTGCGTATCATTATAGGTAGAAAAATCTAATAAAAGTCTAATATAAGAATTCATTGCAACATCGGAAAAATTTCAGAGTAATAAATTCCCTCTCTTTGGAGGGAATATTTTGAAACTAACCTTGCTTTATACTTTATTTTATTTACCATAGTGTTATCTTCCTTTCTTTTAAAGATCCACTTGGAACCAATTATTTTTTCATTAGTTGGTTTGTTTATAATAATCCAAGTGTGGATATTTTTTAAACAATTAATTTCTTTATTCATGTAAAATACCCACTTACTTGAGTCTTTGTCATTTAGAGCTTGCCTATAGGTTTGAGGATCATCATCAATAAGAACATGGACTACAAGAAAGGCACAAGATGCCATATCACACTAACTAATCCACACAAGGGGTCTGGGAACCCTCATTTCCTTCTCTTGGGTCAGCTGTTTGTCCCTATTAATGGATGTATATCCAGATTAGGAATCTTAATCTGAAGTGGATGAAGAATCATCCTATGTATCCGGCTATTCATCAGGTGGAGAGGGTTGCATAGGGGCCTCAAATTGGGTTGGAGTCTCAGTTTCATTAGCATTTTCAGGGGCTGGATCACTGTTTTCAGGTGTGGAAGCCTTGGTATTGGGAAAGGAAGACTCATGAAAGACAACATCTCTACTTACAATGAAATTTTGATATCCAAGTTTATCTACCCAAATTCTGTACCCCTTGATACCGTTGAGATACCCAACAAGGATACACTTTATTTTTATTGGTTATAATTAGCGAGTCTTAACTTGAGAATAAGCTGTACAACCAAACTCTTAAGTATAAATAAGAAGAGGTCATACCAATCTACAATTCTTCTGTTTTTTTAAACTGATTAATAGAAGAGGTACACCTATTAATTAGGTGTAAAGCAGTGTTGGTAGCCTCTTCCCAAAAGGATTTGGGGAGGCATGAGCATAAAATCATTCTCTAGAATATTTCTAGGATAGTCCTATTCATCCTTTATGCTAATACATTTTTTTGTATAGTTTACCTAATAATTATGTTTCTTTTATCACCTTTATATTCACAAAATTGTATAAACTCAATGGAAAGGTACTTAAGCCCATTTTATTTTCTTATAGTTTTAAGTTTCTATCAAATATGATTTTTAACTAAATTTTTCAAGATTTTAAATGTTAGTAAAACATCAAATTTATTTTGAAGAATGTAAATCCAAACTTTACTAGAAAATTAATCTATGAAGGTAATAAAATAGAAACCTACTCTCTGGGTGGAAGTCCTAGATAGACCCCATAGACCAGAGTGGACATATTATGAGGGGATGGTGGCTTTGAAATTAGAGATACCAAAGTTAACCCTCTTGGATTTTCCCATCACACAATCTCAATAGAATGGAATATTTCTTGGTGTGATATCACTCTACAACTCTTTCTTGTTGGGATCCTCAATCCCTTTGAAGCTAACATGCCCCCAATATCTTATGCCAAACCATAGTATTATCAGTATTAGTTGAATAGACACTACCCAACTACCTTGAATGGTTATTTCCATTCAAGACATACAACCTAGTTATTAAATATCCCTTAAGAATGGTTCTAGAGCCTTTAGAGATTCTAATACAACCAGTGTCAAACATAAAGGTGAACCCTTTTTGGTCTAGGACCCCTATGGAAACTAGGTTTCTTTAAAGGTTGGGAACCCACCTAACATCAACTAATGTAATGACAGTATGGTCATCAAGTTCTAAAAAAACACAACCTCTACCCTCAACCTTGCACCTCTTGTTATTACCTAATAGGAAATCTTCTTTTACCCTCTCAACCAACTCTAGAAAGGACTCCCTAAAAGGAAACATATAAAAATAGAAACCTGAATCAAGTATCCACTCTTGATTTAGTGCATGGGTGGACACATTAATGACGTAGAAAATTTCATAACTAGAGTCTATAACAAGAGACCAATCAATGGGTTTTTTTAGACTCTAACTCATGCTTGAGTTTACTATATTAGATTTTAATGTTTCCTGGTTTACCACAATTAAAATAGGTGACCTTTATATCCCTATAATTAGGTATGGGTTTAGGTTCTTTATTGTTTGTTCTTATCTTTATTAAAGTGTTTCTTCTTGGTTTTTGTCTGAGGTCTACCCTTATTGAACAATATCTCATCCTCACCTTTAATCCTAGGTTTAGAATGTTGTTCCATAGAAATAATGGTTGATTTGACCTCATTTATGGTTAAAGAGTCTCAGCCATACATCATGGTCTCTATAAGGGTGTTGTAGGCATTATCTAAAGAGATTCAGAGGATCATTGCTTGATCCTCATCATCAACAGAAACATTAATGTTGGATAATTCTAACATGAATTTATTAAATTCATCTATATGGCCTTTAATTGAAGTGTAATGTTTCATTTTAAATGTAAACATACATTGTTTTTTTGTAAATCCTACCTACTAATGAAGTAGTAATGTAGAGTTTTTCAAGTTTAAGCCAAATTCTAGCAGCAGTAGACTAATAACCCACTTCCCTAAGAACTTTATCACCTAAAGAAAGCAAAAGGGAGTTATGTGTCTTAAATAATACATCAGGTGAAACATCAACACATTATGTATTTTTGTATCCAATTTCATTCAAATATATAACAAGCTTTTTAGTCCCACAAATGGAATCAATGAGTCCCTACTGAACAAGTAGGTGTTTTTAATATGTTTTCTGAAGGAAAAAAATTAAAACGTATAGGTTAATTTTTTTTTAAATGTGCCTCAAAGGCAGAATCACCGCTTCCACCTTTTGGTTAAGTCCAAAGGCGGAAGTTTTGTTGCCACATTTTCCCTTAAACAAACACAAAATTTATTTTAAATATTTTTTTTATATATATTTAATTTTTTTATGTTATATATATATATATATATATATATATATATATATAACAAAATGTTTCAGCAGAATTTATCTCTTATTCAAGTTCTTGACTTTTATATCCTATAAAATATAATGTAGAAGACTAATATAAATTAAAATGAAAACATGGATTAAACATATAATAATTAGTTGAAAATAAAAATAATTTCTTAAAAAATGTTGCTGAAAAATAATTTATAAGCTTTCTAATCCACCAACTTGAAACTTAAAAATGTTTTAAGTACGTGACTTTTCTATCCCATAAAATATAAATTATAAGACCAATGTAAATGAAAATTAAAACATGGATTAAACATATAAGAAGTAATCGAAAATAAAAAATATTTCTTAAAAACTGTTGATGAAAAATAAATTATAAGTTCTCTAATCCACCAACTTGAAACTTAAAAATGTTTTAAGTATGTGACCTTTCTAGACTCTAAAATATAAACTATAAGACCAATATAAATGAAAATTAAAACATGGATTAAATATATAATAATTAGTATAAAATAAAAATAATTTCTTAAAACATTTTGATGAAAAATAATTTATAAGCTTTCTAATCCACCAACTTGAAACTTAAAAATGTTTCAAGTATGTGAATTTTCTAGCCTATGAAATATAAACTATAATACCAATATAAAAAAAAATTATAACATGGATTAAACATATAATAAGTAGTCGAAAATAAATAGAATTTATTAAAAAATGTTGATGAAAAATAATTTATAAGCTTTCTAATCCACCAACTTGAATCTTAAAAATGTTTCAAGTACGTGAATTTTCTAGCCTATAAAATATAAACTATAAGAAGAATATAAATGAAAATTAAAACATGGATTAAACATATAATAATTAGTCAAAATAAAAAATAATATATTAAAAAATGTTGATGAAAACTAATTTATAAGCTTTCTAATTCACCAACTTAAAACTTAAAAATGTTTCAAGTACGTGACTTTTCTAGCCTATAAAATATAAAATATAGGACCAATATAAATGAAAATTAAAACATGGATTAAACATATAAGAAATAGTTTAAAATAAAAATAATTTTTTAAAAAATGTTGATGAAATATAATTTATAAGCTTTCTAATCCACCAACTTGAAACTTAAAAATGTTTCAAGTATGTGACTTTTCTAGCCTATAAAATATAAGTTGTATGGCCAATATAAATGAAAATTAAAACATGGATTAAAAATATAATAAATAGTAAAAAATAAAAATAATTTCTTAAATTTTTTTGATGAAAAATAATTTATAATCTTTTTAATCCACCAACTTGAAACTTAAAAATGTTTCAAGTACATGACTTTTCTAGCCTATAAAATATAAACTATAAGACCAATATAAATGAAAATTAAAACATGGATTAAACATATCAAAAATAGTCAAAGTTTTAATTTTTATTTATATGGGTCTTATAGTTTATATTTTATAGGCTTTCAAAGTCAAGTATGTGGCTTTGGATCCTCCTCGACATTCCTTCTTTTCTCTCTCACTTCTGAGTAACTTTTCTTACATTCCTTTCATTTTCATTTATTTATTTCATTTATGAAACAGTTTATTTTTTAAAACTTTTTAGATATTTTGGATATCTTTTAACTTTTATTTACATTGTTTTTATACTATATATTTTATAATATTTTAAAGTTATCTACTTCAAATTTAATAATTATTCATATGTTTCAAGTAGTCGAATTTGAAATATTTAAAATATAAACTATGCCTAGAATCTTAATGAAAACTAAAAAACTGGATAAAAATATAAGAAGGGATGATAGTAATAATAGTATCTTCATTTAAATATACATAAAACATATAAAGTAATATGTAAAATCAATGTATATGTCTATAGAGAGGAGATTATGTCCCACATGGTGGTATGTGAATAAGAAGTGCACTTCGAGTTCACTGTAGAGTCTGGACCCCAAGGCTATGATGGATTTGGACCCCAAGGCTATGATGGATCTAGAGCCCAAGATGGATAGAACTACAAATATCCTATTAATAAAGATGGATCTCATGCTACCTGAGGTACATCCTCAATCAGCTAAGGCTGGACTACTAGAGGTATGACCTCTTCCTGTGGAATAGGTGAGGCCTCACGTGTAGCATGGAGATGTCTACATTGTCATTGTCGTGGATCCTCAGTACCAATAGCTGCTGCAGGATATTCATTTGAGGGAGGAACCTCCTCTCTCTAGGTTGGACTCTCGAGTATTCTCTAGGAAAGCGCATGATAAGATGACATCAGCTCTAGTGCTTTAGCATGGACGGATTCCCAGCTAAATACGTAACAGCCCAAGATTTTATAAAAAAAAATACTCTTTTTAATTTTATTAAAGTCTTGTGTTGTACAACACGCATCCTTGACTTGCCTTGCATTACACGAAATCACGACCTTCCTCGATAGCGTGTGTAATACGCAATACCGAGTTTCACTAAACAACGATATGCTATTAAAATATTATTAAAACTAGCCGTTATGAATAGTAATAACCACTTTTTAAAACTCTGTAAATCTTATTTTTCAAAATGAACTTCATTCTTGGATTCGAAGTATCGAATTTAGCCTAAGGTGAAATTTTGGTACTTTTCGGATAACTTTCATATTCTGATGAATAGTGAAAAATTACTAAATTATAATTTAAAACAACTTTTTTAATCGAAATAATTAATAGTGATAAATTATTAATTTGAGTGGTTTTAAAGTATATCTAGAATATATTTTTACACTTTAATACAATGTTGGTCATTGGATGTAATTTCACATTTAAACTAGACATAAACAAGTGTCAATCTTTTGATAGATATTGTTTCTTAAAAACACGCTATTTGTTTTAACAGCGGGATTTAATTATAAAATTAATTAATGCAACTTTTATGTTATGAATTTGGTAAAATAGACTTCATTTTTGGATTCGGAATACCGAAATTATCCTAGGGTGAAATTTTGGTATTTTTCTGAAAACTTTCAATTTTTGATGAATAGTGAAACCACTAAGTGGTAGGTTAAAAACTGAATTTTGCATAAAACTTAATTTTACCGCTTCTGTGAATGGAATTTCGAAAATCCGAGAGACACGGTTAATATCAAGGACTAAAATGTGTTTCAATGAGATGAAAATAATTTTTTGGTGAATAGTAACTTTTTACTTTTTTTACCGCGGTTAATAGTAAATAGGGTAACTAAGGGTAAATATGATATTAATATTACCCTAACACATGTCCTAATTCTATTTGACAAGTGTAATTCGACCAAAAACAAACTTAGGAATAAAATATGACCATTTAGGCCCACTTGGATTAGATTAGGACATTTATTATTAATTTATTTAAAGAAGGGTTAAAATAGTTAAAATCAAAGTTTAATAAGTAAATCATTTTTAATATGGGGTTATACATAAGATAAATTCGACTATAAATATTCATTAGAAAGCTAAAAAGATTTCCTACATGATGGTATTTTATTTGTAATTTTTAGACATCAAATAATTTAATTTATTTATGACACAACGATGATGCAGTAATTATCTTATTAATGAAATATTGACATAATTGATGTTATAAACACCAAAATAAATGTAATTTGAGATTTTTTATTAATTACACTAATTTTCTAGGTTACTATGATATATTAGTGTTTCTTGAATCAACTTGGTTCGAACATATAATTCTGTTATGACTTTTACAAAAATCATATATCAAATAGTGTCAAAATTGACACAAAATAGTTTTTAAATCAAATATTATATTATTAATTGTTATTTTATTCCTAAAAATCTAAGGTTCGGCCAAATGACTTAGATAAGGATATATATATTAATAATAAACAATTTGGGGTTCGTTTGGCATGTTATAGTAAGTGTATTAACCATATAGTGAATGAAAACAAAAAGACACGGTAAAAGTTAAATTATTTAACTTAAAGTTAAATCTAATTGATAAGGTTAAAATAATAACCTAAACTTGTCTAAATTTTATTGGTTGATAGGATTGCGACCCTTCCCCACTTTAGCTTCGAAATAAGACCCTATGGAACCATTATAAACCGATTTTGACTTTAATATAAAATAATATTTTGAGATATTCCTAAGGTGCCCCTCTCCTCCCTTATAAAAGGGCACCTCCTCCCCCTCCTCCTCACACCAATTTGAGCACTCAAGCTCAGCCAAACCCTGCCAAAATCTCTTCTCCACTTCCCTAGAAACATCCTAGAGGTTCTGGTCTTCCTCAAAGACCAAATTTAGTTCCCTAAGAGGAGGTCTCAAAGAGGCGCTTCAAACAAGAGGTAAATACCGTTACCAATTCTTTCATCTTTATTTCTTCTTCCACTTCTTCTTCTTAGGTTGTTTCATTATGAAGTAATAACATCAGTATCACTCATATACTGATATGTTATTATAAGTATGAAACAACCCTATTTCACCATCTATCCATCCTACGGAAAAAGAAATCACCGCGCGTGCGTACGTACGGAATACCGTCTCCACGCCGTGGTGTAATCTATTTTCCACCACCACCTTACATGGATGGGTATAATGGTGTAAAGAATAACTATACATAGTTATTACAACATCATATTGATTCTGATATATTGTATAATCCACTCCAATTCAGTTCAATATTTATGGAAATGATATCATCGCTCGTGCGTACGTACGGAATACCGTCTCCACGACGCGATGAGATTCATTCTCCATGTTAACCATTTAAGAATGATTATAAAGTATATATAAGAAATAATAATGAAATATATTACATTATAAAGCTACTGGATTTATGTATATATATACATATGTATGTCATCTACTTACTTCCATTTCAAGACAATAAGGAAAGAAAAACAGCGTTCATGCGTACGTACGGACTACCGTCTCCATGAACGGTGTTTTTCATTTTATTTATCTATCTATTATATATATATATATACTGAATATATATGATATATAAATCATATTTTATATTCTGGAAGTAAGTAAATCATGATATAAGTAATAATGATGTCAAGAACAACAAGTCAAAACACCTACGATAAATGAAACGATTTTACCCAAAACGCTTCTTTAACATGGAATTTACAAAAGAACGGGTAATATAATGTCATAAGTGAACCATATATGATATCATAACAATGAATATGATTCTGTAATAAGTCAATGACATTATTTAAATCATTATACAGGAGGTTCGGACACATACGAAGCAAATTGGACCTAAGGTAAGGGAAATATCACAATCTCATTTTTATCTGAGATTGTTTGTACTTTTGTATTTACTGGGGTGTATTTTATCATCCACATCCATGTTTCCTCAATATGTCATATTATTTCCATCCTCCTACAATTTTTAAAATCCAATTTTACCCTTCGGTGAGTTTTTAGTAAAAGATATGAAAGGAATCTTTTGTCGTTTTTCGTACGAGGTACTTTTTGACTTTCCGACAAAAGTACGAGAAGAATGTTTTTTTTAACGGCACGAATGGATTTTTACGGTTTTATAAAGCCTTATTTTCATGAAGCTTCCTCCAAAAGATTTCATGACTATTTTTAATAAAATCTCTTTCTTTTAAAATTGCATGATGTTTTGTGAAAAGAAATTGATTTTGAAGAAGAAAGGATATTTTCCTCAAGAATTCATTTCAAGTATTTTATCAAAATTATTTTCCATCTAAGATAATAAAAGGGTTATATTTTTATCCCTATTATTACATGGATTTGATTATGTTGTGATGGAAATATTTTTATGAATTCCTTTATCTTATATGAATTGTTTTATGATGTCATGTTGTTTAAGAATCCCATTTTTATTACATGGGTTACGCTATGATGTATGGTTTATGATTATGTGGCACACATAAGAAAGGATTCATTATAAGATGGGTGGGACCTATATCTCCCTCCAATGCATTGGGTAAAGATTTTATATCTCATGAGATAGACAGGGCTGAAATGGTAGGTTATACCGGTTCAGTGAAACAGGACTGAAACGAGGGTTACTCGATTCAGAAAGGGACTTTGTCCACTAAGATAGTCTTGGAAATGAGTCTTGACTAACAAGAAATGATTTTCTATGATTATGTGTGTATGCCACAAAGTTTCATGTTTTAAGTTATGATTATTGGGATTACATTTCACTTCTATGATTTATCCCATGTTATGATATTATGAGCTCTTTTGCAGGTTAAGATTTCCAAAAGCTATGTTCTTATGTATATGATATGATTGATATTTCTTTTGTTTACCCTTACTGAGCATTTGAGCTCACCCTTTTATGTTTTCTTTTCCCCAGGAGATAAAGAAAGGTTTTAGGTATAAAAAAAAGAAGATCTTTATGGGAGATGTTGAAGATCTTTCACCACGATTAGAAGATTACGTTCCGAGTTTCCAAAGACACTAAACTATTACGATCCTTGTGTGTGTGTTTTTGTTATGTACTAAGTATTCCGCAAAAGTAATGTAATGTCCATGTACGATAAGCTTCGGGTCATTATAGTTGGTATTAGAGGAAAGGTTTAGTCAACCTTTGGAAACTAGGATGCGAGAACTTTAGTGAGATCCCTAGAGATATTTCTAAGGTATGTCTAGGGATGTCCCTAGGGATAAGTATACGTATAGGTTATAGTAATAGAATTACGCTAACGATCATAGAATTAAACCTAAGATGTTGGATATTGAAGGTACTCCCCCTTTATTATGTTGTTTTCCCTAGCATGATTTTTGCCTCTCACACTATTCTTTTTGGGTTTTAGACGATGGTTGGAACCCGAAGGAACCGTGTTGATCAATGCAATGGACAATGCAATGATTGCCCTCCTAAACAAACAAATGTTATGGGAGATGGAGTGCAAAATCTTATTGCTATACTTACACAAGATATGAATCATTCTGGACTTCCAAATGAGCAGAAAAGGGAACAATATTCTATTGAGTCCTTCATGAGGCAACGTCCACCTTCTTTCAGTGGGTCTACCGATCCATTAGTTGCTGAACAATGGATTAGTACTACTGAAAAGATATTTTCAGTTCTGTAATGTTCTGAACATGATAAAGTCATCTTAGCAGTATATCGTTTGGAAGGTGAAGCTGATCAATGGTGGAATCTTATCAAGAATACGAGGCCAAGAGATGAAATTGAGTCCATGGAATGGGACGAGTTCAAGAACTTATTTTTCAATAAGTACTTCCCTCGTATTCTTCGAACAAAGATGGAGAAGGAGTTTCTTGAACTAAAGCAAAAGGATGATGAATCTGTTGGTATATATGAAGCGAATTTTACAAGACTTGCAAGGTATGCATCTGGCATTATCATCCAACCTGAAAGTAAAGTTGATCGATTTTTCAATGGCTTAAAACCAAGTCTTCGAAGGGCATTAGCTATAAGAGACTTCAGTAGCTATGAAGAAATTGTGCGTTGTGCTATCAAGGTAGAAATGGAAGTTGGTGTTACATATCCATCTCATGGTTTTGACAAGAAACGAAAGATGGAGTTCAAGGAGAAATCTCAGAATAATGATGAAAAGAAGATGAATGTTTCCTTATGCACAAAGTGTGGGAAGAAGCATGGTGGAGATTGTCTTAAAGGGACTAGAAAATGTTTTAAGTGTGGAAAAGAAGGTCATCGAGCAGCTGAGTGTCGAAGTAATGGAAAAAGGGTTTCTAATGATGTGAATAAAGCAAACCCTGCAGAGAACGCACCGCCAACACTTCAATGCTTCAAGTGCAAGGAAATGGGGCATTATGCTAATAATTGCCCTAATCCAAGGGTTAGTGATGATCAACATGAGCAACCACAGAAGGCAAAGGACAAAGGGAAGTCACATGCGATCACCATTGGCGATGTTGAATATGATAACGATGTGGTGGAATGATTAAGTGTTTATGTAATGGGATTCCAAAATAATGTTGTATCATGGATTATTGGAATATTTATTGGTCTAATGTGGTATTCAAAGTGATTGAGATATTACGCGCATAATGAAGGGAAAACGAGAAAACGAAATGTTTAACAGTATTCATGAGCTCATGATTGATATAAGGACTAAGTGATATCATGGTTTGAGTATATAGAATTTTGAGGATTTTGGTATGTGGAAAGTGTTAACTTTTAACTGCACTCATGTTTTCACTAAGGTATTCAAGAGAATACACGATTAAGGACTTTGAATGTTTGGAATGTGACCAACAAGACATATCTTATGATATGTGGGGATCAACGACAGTATTAAATCTCTGGTACTCGTTGTCACTATATTATGAGAGTGGACTGCAGTATTATGTATAAGCCTAAAGATTAGACTGGATTATGTTGGACATAAGTTAGTATTGTTTAAGGATAGAAGATTTTCGATATTATTGATGGGATGTTATAGTAATATAGTTTTAGAAAAAGGACAACCTGCAGGACGGGCGACAACCCATCGCTTCGGACAAGGCTGTGGGAATCGAACCCACAACCGAAGTGCGACTGACCTTTATCGCCTACCACTGGCCTACAGGAAGTCCCCGTTTAGTAGAAACTAGTTTTATTATATTAATCAGTATGATATATGAAGTATAAGTCCATTTTAGGAACCATATATGATTAATCTCACTATAGATCGACTTATGTATATAAGTTTTGCTAACCTTTTGTTTGAGACAGATGGAATGACCTGTCATTCTATCACATGATCTGCTAACACTTCACGAATAACAAATTCAACTTCATTTATTTAAGAGATGAAGTGGAAATTGTTCAAAACATGAACAACAATGAGATTGTACCAAAATAAAGTAAGTATTTATTCTAATTCAAATTTTCAACTTTAGGGGAAATGATCTTGAAAACCAAAAATGTTGTCCTAGTGATCTTATACCTGATGAATCAGATGGTACCTTATATCATCACAAATCTATGGATTTGTGATTACTGGCTTTTCCATAGCCATGTTCTCTACCACTCTCCATCAGAACATGATGGTTAGATTTCTCTTCCATATCCATATTTTCACCTATGTGGAAACCCAATGATTAGCTTATTTGGGTAACCATTACGTTTCATACTTTTGTTTTTAAAGATTGGTTTTGATATTCCTTTTTACGATGTGGGTTTCTATTAAAGAAACTTTCAAATAGTAAACCATTTATAACCCCGACGAATTTCGAGGGCGAAATTCATTTTAAGGGGGGTAGAATGTAACAGCCCAAGATTTTATAAAAAAAAAATACTCTTTTTAATTTTATTAAAGTCTTGTGTTGTACAACACGCATCCTTGACTTGCCTTGCATTACACGCAATCACGACCTTCCTCGATAGCGTGTGTAATACGCAATACCGAGTTTCACTAAACAACGATATGCTATTAAAATATTATTAAAACTAGCCGTTATGAATAGTAATAACCACTTTTTAAAACTCTGTAAATCTTATTTTTCAAAATGAACTTCATTCTTGGATTCGAAGTATCGAATTTAGCCTAAGGTGAAATTTTGGTACTTTTCGGATAACTTTCATATTCTGATGAATAGTGAAAAATTACTAAATTATAATTTAAAACAACTTTTTTAATCGAAATAATTAATAGTGATAAATTATTAATTTGAGTGGTTTTAAAGTATATCTAGAATATATTTTTACACTTTAATACAATGTTGGTCATTGGATGTAATTTCACATTTAAACTAGACATAAACAAGTGTCAATCTTTTGATAGATATTGTTTCTTAAAAACACGCTATTTGTTTTAACAGCGGGATTTAATTATAAAATTAATTAATGCAACTTTTATGTTATGAATTTGGTAAAATAGACTTCATTTTTGGATTCGGAATACCGAAATTAGCCTAGGGTGAAATTTTGGTATTTTTCTGAAAACTTTCAATTTTTGATGAATAGTGAAACCACTAAGTGGTAGGTTAAAAACTGAATTTTGCATAAAACTTAATTTTACCGCTTCTGTGAATGGAATTTCGAAAATCCGAGAGACACGGTTAATATCAAGGACTAAAATGTGGTTCAATGAGATGAAAATAATTTTTTGGTGAATAGTAACTTTTTACTTTTTTTACCGCGGTTAATAGTAAATAGGGTAACTAAGGGTAAATATGATATTAATATTACCCTAACACATGTCCTAATTCTATTTGACAAGTGTAATTCGACCAAAAACAAACTTAGGAATAAAATATGACCATTTAGGCCCACTTGGATTAGATTAGGACATTTATTATTAATTTATTTAAAGAAGGGTTAAAATAGTTAAAATCAAAGTTTAATAAGTAAATCATTTTTAATATGGGGTTATACATAAGATAAATTCGACTATAAATATTCATTAGAAAGCTAAAAAGATTTCCTACATGATGGTATTTTATTTGTAATTTTTAGACATCAAATAATTTAATTTATTTATGACACAACGATGATGCAGTAATTATCTTATTAATGAAATATTGACATAATTGATGTTATAAACACCAAAATAAATGTAATTTGAGATTTTTTATTAATTACACTAATTTTCTAGGTTACTATGATATATTAGTGTTTCTTGAATCAACTTGGTTCGAACATATAATTCTGTTATGACTTTTACAAAAATCATATATCAAATAGTGTCAAAATTGACACAAAATAGTTTTTAAATCAAATATTATATTATTAATTGTTATTTTATTCCTAAAAATCTAAGGTTCGGCCAAATGACTTAGATAAGGATATATATATTAATAATAAACAATTTGGGGTTCGTTTGGCATGTTATAGTAAGTGTATTAACCATATAGTGAATGAAAACAAAAAGACACGGTAAAAGTTAAATTATTTAACTTAAAGTTAAATCTAATTGATAAGGTTAAAATAATAACCTAAACTTGTCTAAATTTTATTGGTTGATAGGATTGCGACCCTTCCCCACTTTAGCTTCGAAATAAGACCCTATGGAACCATTATAAACCGATTTTGACTTTAATATAAAATAATATTTTGAGATATTCCTAAGGTGCCCCTCTCCTCCCTTATAAAAGGGCACCTCCTCCCCCTCCTCCTCACACCAATTTGAGCACTCAAGCTCAGCCAAACCCTGCCAAAATCTCTTCTCCACTTCCCTAGAAACATCCTAGAGGTTCTGGTCTTCCTCAAAGACCAAATTTAGTTCCCTAAGAGGAGGTCTCAAAGAGGCGCTTCAAACAAGAGGTAAATACCGTTACCAATTCTTTCATCTTTATTTCTTCTTCCACTTCTTCTTCTTAGGTTGTTTCATTATGAAGTAATAACATCAGTATCACTCATATACTGATATGTTATTATAAGTATGAAACAACCCTATTTCACCATCTATCCATCCTACGGAAAAAGAAATCACCGCGCGTGCGTACGTACGGAATACCGTCTCCACGCCGTGGTGTAATCTATTTTCCACCACCACCTTACATGGATGGGTATAATGGTGTAAAGAATAACTATACATAGTTATTACAACATCATATTGATTCTGATATATTGTATAATCCACTCCAATTCAGTTCAATATTTATGGAAATGATATCATCGCTCGTGCGTACGTACGGAATACCGTCTCCACGACGCGATGAGATTCATTCTCCATGTTAACCATTTAAGAATGATTATAAAGTATATATAAGAAATAATAATGAAATATATTACATTATAAAGCTACTGGATTTATGTATATATATACATATGTATGTCATCTACTTACTTCCATTTCAAGACAATAAGGAAAGAAAAACAGCGTTCATGCGTACGTACGGACTACCGTCTCCATGAACGGTGTTTTTCATTTTATTTATCTATCTATTATATATATATATATATACTGAATATATATGATATATAAATCATATTTTATATTCTGGAAGTAAGTAAATCATGATATAAGTAATAATGATGTCAAGAACAACAAGTCAAAACACCTACGATAAATGAAACGATTTTACCCAAAACGCTTCTTTAACATGGAATTTACAAAAGAACGGGTAATATAATGTCATAAGTGAACCATATATGATATCATAACAATGAATATGATTCTGTAATAAGTCAATGACATTATTTAAATCATTATACAGGAGGTTCGGACACATACGAAGCAAATTGGACCTAAGGTAAGGGAAATATCACAATCTCATTTTTATCCGAGATTGTTTGTACTTTTGTATTTACTGGGGTGTATTTTATCATCCACATCCATGTTTCCTCAATATGTCATATTATTTCCATCCTCCTAAAATTTTTAAAATCCAATTTTACCCTTCGGTGAGTTTTTAGTAAAAGATATGAAAGGAATCTTTTGTCGTTTTTCGTACGAGGTACTTTTTGACTTTCCGACAAAAGTACGAGAAGAATGTTTTTTTTAACGGCACGAATGGATTTTTACGGTTTTATAAAGCCTTATTTTCATGAAGCTTCCTCCAAAAGATTTCATGACTATTTTTAATAAAATCTATTTCTTTTAAAATTGCATGATGTTTTGTGAAAAGAAATTGATTTTGAAGAAGAAAGGATATTTTCCTCAAGAATTCATTTCAAGTATTTTATCAAAATTATTTTCCATCTAAGATAATAAAAGGGTTATATTTTTATCCCTATTATTACATGGATTTGATTATGTTGTGATGGAAATATTTTTATGAATTCCTTTATCTTATATGAATTGTTTTATGATTTCATGTTGTTTAAGAATCCCATTTTTATTACATGGGTTACGCTATGATGTATGGTTTATGATTATGTGGCACACATAAGAAAGGATTCATTATAAGATGGGTGGGACCTATATCTCCCTCCAATGCATTGGGTAAAGATTTTATATCTCATGAGATAGACAGGGCTGAAATGGTAGGTTATACCGATTCAGTGAAACAGGACTGAAACGAGGGTTACTCGATTCAGAAAGGGACTTTGTCCACTAAGATAGTCTTGGAAATGAGTCTTGACTAACAAGAAATGATTTTCTATGATTATGTGTGTATGCCACAAAGTTTCATGTTTTAAGTTATGATTATTGGGATTACATTTCACTTCTATGATTTATCCCATGTTATGATATTATGAGCTCTTTTGCAGGTTAAGATTTCCAAAAGCTATGTTCTTATGTATATGATATGATTTATATTTCTTTTGTTTACCCTTACTGAGCATTTGAGCTCACCCTTTTATGTTTTCTTTTCCCCAGGAGATAAAGAAAGGTTTTAGGTATAAAAAAAAGAAGATCTTTATGGGAGATGTTGAAGATCTTTCACCACGATTAGAAGATTACATTCCGAGTTTCCAAAGACACTAAACTATTACGATCCTTGTGTGTGTGTTTTTGTTATGTACTAAGTATTCCGCAAAAGTAATGTAATGTCCATGTACGATAAGCTTCGGGTCATTATAAAATACCCCCTACTCCTATTCATCACTCATGCGAACAAGATGCTCTGAGTGAGTTCCCAGTAAAGAGATACAAAATGAAATATAAAATAGTTCAATAAACAAACTAATGGAAATTTAGTGACTTAAAATCTTATGAATCTCTCTTCCATGTCGGGTAAGATATAGTATAGACTTCAGTTTATACCATGGATCATACTCGACTTAATTTTAAAGAAAGAATCAATTTTTAGGTACACTCTGGATATGAAACTTTTCACTTCTGTTCTTGTAGTTGAGAAAGACAACATGTACTCGGCACCAATCCTCATCCCACCTCCCAATCATCTTCACCTCATGAAGCTTCTCTATCTATCTTGACGGCAATGGAATCGACTGAGCATAGCAAAGTTGGTGCATGAATTTTTCAGGATACTTCCATTCAATAATATATAATTTAATTAAGGGCACTATATCCATAGTATCCTCAAGCCCAACAATGCAGTATGGTGGAAACTTGTCCATAATAGTCCAGTATGGAAGCCATGAAATCTGAAATGACATGTGACCTTTGTAAAAAAATATCCTTACTAAAAATCAAAATTGATGTTGTTATTAAATTTTTTATATAGTGATAGATTTTATATACATACCTGGTCGGGTAAGAGATAGTCCAACTTGAGCCAATATATTCCCAAATAGTGTCTTTGAATTGTGTGGAAACTGTGTCTCTGAAACCACCTATAAAATACAACACCAATAGTGAAAAATAAAAAGAAATTAAATTCAATAACTCCTAGTATCTTCAGAAACCAATAGAAATTAGTGACCATACCAGCATCCACATGAAGCATCATGTAGAACCTCCATCGCGATCAGTGGATCACAAAGCATAGGGTGAAATGTGTGGATGTTCTCTCATGCCCACATCTAGAGAAGGATGACGCATCCCCCAAGACCAGTGCAGTCCCTGTAGGATAGCCTGCATAATTCTCTATATGTGTATGCCAAGTAGGATGATCCCCAGTTGTACGTCCTAGCCTGATAAAAGTTCTCTAGTAGGGGTAGATACATCATGCGCACGTGCATCCCTGAGTGATCTTTACATAGGGTCCCTCCAATGATCCGTAATATATATGCACGGGCATAATTCATGATAGTCTTCTCATCCACATCATCGGGTAAATGTGTAATATGCACCTCCAACCAAAACATAGATATCGATTCTCCATCTATAGCCCTATGGTCAGAAAAAATGTCGATGACTTACAATCACTGAGTACGGTCGGGCCAAGTTGCATGAGTGGGTCCAATAATAGCTTCTCCCTAGATAGGAAGATCAAGAAGCACTGCCACATCCTGGAGGGTGATGGTCATCTCTCCCTTAGGTAGGTGGAATGTGTGTGTCTCTAGTCTCCACCTCTCCATGAGGGCAACAAGCAGGTGATGGTCAAAAAATGTGAAATCTGATATGGTAATGTCATAAAAGCTAGCAAGACACAAGTATGGTGTAATGGAATGTGGAGGCTCCCTGTGGTAAAAATGTTGTGCTCGATGCACCCTAATTGATTGATCCTCACCACTATCTAACATGTCCTGAGAAACATGTCTATCCTGGTAAGTGAGTAGTATGGTATCATCCATATGTATATAAACAAATGAAATGAGTCATAAGTATAAAATGTAAATATAATGTTATGATCAGCAGAATGTTATGACTTATAGAATGGAATACATGACATGTTTATTCACATTGTTTAATGAAGTTATTTTTACCAAAATAAATGGGCATGTCTTTATGTTTTTTAAATTATATTACTAACTTGTTGTTAAGATATGATTTTACCTAGAAAATGGTGTTTTGTAAGATATGGTTTTATATATTTATATATATAAACAATTTGTCTTTGTTATGTAAATGTTTATTGGAAAATGGTGTGCTTTGTAATTTATGTATGACTATCCACATGATGGTATGTTTCATGATTATTTTCTCACATGTACAGGTCATTCAGTAACACTGACTAAACTTCAAGAAAACATTTATGGAAAGTGAACCACGATGTAGGAGGAACATTGACAATGATGAAGGTGATGATATAAAATCATTTCATCATCGCTATCGTTGTCACTATTCCTCCTATGTCGTGGTTCATTTCCCACAAATACTTCCTTGAAGTTCAGTTAGTGTTACAGAATTAGGTGTACTAACCTTTTTTGTTGGTTGTGTACTATAACAAGCTCATTTCTCAGTTTTTAAAACCTCCCTGTAGTAGTACACATAGGTAAAACCTAAATCTATACATTGAAAATGTTTTTTGATCATGATTATGATAGTGTAACTAATATTAAAAAATATAGTTGATCATATAATCTTTATTCTATTGAAATTTTATAACATCTTCTTGTACCATAAAAATAAGAGATAACAACAGATAATTTACAATATGATAATCTCACAATGAAGACAATACATCATTATGGATGAGAGTGTGAACTCGACCCAACAATGTTAGGGAATCATTTTCAGTTATGACCTTCTTGATGACATATGGTGAATCTCAAACTAGGATCTTATTCTTGAGGCCAGTCCATCTCATTCCACATCCTAATGGCCTTCGGTCTCCCATAGGGACACAATCAATTGATGTCAGGTATCACTATCGGCTGGTCTTCAGGCATTGGGAAATAATGAAACTCCCCAATAGGCATCCATGGTAGAGAATAACAGTTAGAAATAGTTTCCATCTGGTACACTGGATCAATATATGCTTCCCATGATATATTCATAGAGGCACATGCTGCGATGGCGTGTACACATGGAAACCGTAAAATTTTCCACATTGACATTGTATCGTTTCTAGTAATACCACCATTTTTTCATTGATGCAATTTTTTATGGGGTATGAACGGTCTTGAAATTTAAATTGAGAGTCTTCTTGTTGCAAAAGGTATACATTATAACCAGAAGATTCTTTAATATTCTTTTCAATCTCTCATTGAAAGTGTCTTTTATACCTTAGCCCCTGTTGTATTCCATCTGATGCTAGTTTTTTCTATCAAGAAAGTACTTCACACAATGATATAATGTCTCTTGAACTCGGTTAGATATAGGTAAATTTTTATGAACTTTTAAGAAACCATTTATGCACTCCACAATGTTTGTGTTCATGTGTTCATACATATTCCCCCCGTCATAGGCCACTGACCATTTTTCTTTTGTAATATGTATCATATAATCATAAACTTCTTGATTAGCCCTGTGGATTTGTTTGAAACATTCTTCAAACCATCATTGATCTGGCTCATATACTAGATATAAGAGATGATATTTCACATAAATTGATTTTATCTTTATGTTGAAATAGTAAAAAATAACAAAGACAATGCGTACCAAGCCTCATGATTGCCTTCTTCATCGGTTCATTGTAGAATTTATTATGCATGTTTCTAGCAATGTGTCTAATGAAGAACCGATGATGTGCATTTGGGTTTCTCCATGTATCAAGATCTTCATTGAATTCATCATTAATTTCTCGATTCCGATCAGATATCAAACAAACACCTAGAATGTTAGTAAAATGGTTGCTAATACATGCCAAAAACTAACTCCATGACTCATACTTTTCTTTCTCTACAATGGAAAAGTCAATAGAAAGAGGTGAGCAGTTTCCATATTGGGTTGTTGTAATCAACAATATGCCCTTGTATTTTCTATATAGAAACATTCCATCAATTTGAATGAACTATTTTTTGAAATGAAATGTTGAGATACAGGGGAGGAATGCCCAGAACATCCGATGAAATTGAACATGAGATGGATCAAGTCAGTTATCTTCAGACACATGTTCATTTGTATCAATATGGAAGACAACTTTGTTATTTTCACACCCTGACCGATGCTTCATCTTAAATTAATTATTTAGGGTCTTTCTTTGAGTTGCGGATTGAATCGATTCTAATTTAAAAAGGATTTGGGATCATATACGGGTGTGCGCCCGTACGCGTGGCCGTGTGTAGCACCCTATCGTAATTGGATGATATTTTATTATTAAATGTGTTATTATTTGGGTGCGCAAACTTGCACATGACCGTCCAAGTTGCCAGACCCGACTTGACTTTTTGCGTTTTAATGGTAAATGAGTGTTTTGGCTTGGTAGTGTCCGGCACGCGGGCAAGGAACGGGCGAAGCCGCATGGATTCATCAGATGTTCGTGCAACCTACTAGGTGTGTGGGTAATCAATTAATTAATGAGTTGAATAACACTTTAAGAAAAAAATAAAATTTGAAAAATGATTAGTTAATTCAAGAATGGTTTTAATAAAAACAAAGATAATTATATTGGGATTATTTTTCTTATTTTATTATTTCAGTTAATATTTTTTTAATAAGTTATAATTTTTATTAAATCATTAACATTATTATAAAATTATTAACGTCCTTTTTTATTTATAATGCCAGTTTTATTTATTTATTTATTATTTCAAAGAAGTTTAGGGTTTTTCTTAATCCCCATTTTATTATTTTTCCCATTCTTTTTATTTTCTTATTTTTCTTTTATTACCATTGCTTTTTATTTTCTTTTATTTTTTTATTTTTTTCTCTCTTGTTCCTCTCTTCCTTCCCCTCTTACCCGCCGTGCACAGCTGACCCCCCCCCGGTTCGCGCTGCACAACCCCTCCTCCTAACCCTAGCCAGAGCCTTCTTCCCTCCGGCTACCCTGATCGGCCACTGCTGCCTCCCGCCAGACCCGTGCCACCACTAGCTCGCGTCAAACCCACTCCTCCCTTTACTCACGTCGAGCTGCATGCGCCCCCTCCCCTTGTCTTCCTCTGGCGTGGCCTGCTCCGGCACGACCTCCTCTGGTATGGATGGCCCCTCCCCTTTTTCTCATCCCACCAGCGTGCCACCCCCCCCCCCCTTTTCTCCGGCCGAAGCTCCGGTGGCTCTGCCCTTCCGCTCCACCTCCCGACGAACCTGCTACCTTCCACTGCCTAGGAGATGTTGCACCCTCCTTGCTGCTGTGCACCAAGCCGCGAACACCGTCCTCCTTCACCACTCTCGCTGGACAGCCTCTCAGACTTCTCGTCATAGGTTCGTTTTACCACGAGTGTTGTTCTTTCAATTTGTTTAAATTCTGGTTAGGGGTTTTGGTTTGGAATTTGGTTCAATTTTGGTGAAATTGGATTGATGTTTTGAGGTTAGAGTTCATTTGTGTTGTTTGCGGCACGATTGTTGTGCGGTAGAAGTTTCACATCAAATTTGAGGAGTTGGTCTACACTGAGGTAGGTGGTTCCATGTTTAATTATTATTTGATTAATTAATTTGAAAGTTTAATTAATTTATCATTTTATTTAATTAATTTGTGTAGTGAAAAATTGGTCTTCTCTGAGGTTTGATTTGCAGTTGAATTGTTTATTATCCTGTTTATACTATGTGTGCGTTTTCTGCTGAAGTCTTATTTCTAGTTAATTGTTAGTGTTTTTTTGTTGTTGTGCGGTTAGATTATTAATTCTTTAGTTGGGTGTGAGTTCGATTTTACTTGAGTTTTAGTGTGTTTTGATGTGTTAAGTAGGGTGTCTCATGATATAAGTATGTTGTTGTTGTGACAACTCATGTTGAAATGCTGATTAGTTTTTCTTTATTTTGTAGTTAATTTGTTAGGATGTGCAAAAGGGTGAAAGTGGTGTTTTGATGTTGCTTCTGGTTGTGTTTAGTCAAAAATGAACTTTTTAATGAGTCTTTGGTGTTTAAAGTCATGCGGCATATTTCAAAATTGTTTGGAAATTTTTTTCCTGGTAGTTCGCTTAATTATAGTAATGGTATTTTTAACTGTGCGGGTGGTTTCTTAAACTGCGTGCATGATGCAGATTGTGTTTCTGAGGTGGAATTGTGTGTGTGTGGTCATGTAAGGGGGTTTAGGTTAGTCTAGTATGTAAAGCGGTGTTTTTCTCTTTAAAATTTATTTATGAAAATTTGAATTGTTTTATTAAATAATTATTAAGGGTGAAAAATTGTTTTGGTTAAATTGTGTAAAGGTTTTGATGCTTAAAGTCATGAAACGTGTGTGAAAATTGTTCAATAAATCCTTTTAATGGTGTGTCTGGCGGTGAATGTGTTTTCTTTGATCGTGCAGTCATTTTAATTGGTTGTGTAAGTAATGCGGGTTTAGTTTTGGGATATTTTCAGTGTGTGTTGTTTCAAATGAATTTTTTGTGTGTGAAAATGGTGGTTTTGGTGTGTGTAGGGTCTTTTCTGGTTTTAGTATATTGTTATGACAAGTGACGTGAACTAAAAACTACTTGAGCATAAATGGGAAGCCTGGGTACTGGGTGGTCAGACTAGGACTAGTGCGCTAGTGATTCAGAAGTGGCATTGGCCCAACTACACTTAGCTGGATTGACAACTACAACACTAACTAAACTTTTGGATGATGTTGAAGACCACTAGATTATAGATGTGTTTCCCTAATAGTGGCTCGTGCATGAGAACGTATATTTTTGTGTTCCTATACCATTGTTCAACAAGACACGAGGTTCTAAGGTCCCACTTCTCGCTAGTATCCTTATGGGCTCTCCCATGTAGTGTGCTCCTCTTTTTCTTTGCACTCACTGTTGGCACATGGTGTGACATTGGGGTTACCAAGAATGTGTGTGTGTGTGTGTGTGTGTTAATTTAAGTAGTTTTCCATTGAGAGTAGTTTTCCCTTAAAAACTGTTTTCATTAAAATTATTTAAGCACTTATTTATTTTTATTCCATTAAACTATATATGCATTTTTCATTTACTAATTATGCATGAAACCTTTTCTCGGTGGCATCCTACTGGGATTTTAGCTCACACCCTACATGCACCATAGGGTGTATGTAGGTTCTGTTTCTTCTGAATTTTAGGTTGAGGCATCGTGCACAACATTGGTGGTTCGCTTGTCAGCGGCATCCTCGTGTTGGTGTGGTAAATGTAGCTTGAGGTTGTTGCACCTCATGGTTCTTAGAGGTTTGAGTTAGTTTTTTTAGTTTTCCCTTTATTGTCATTCCTTTTTGGGTTTTTGGTTCGAGTTGTAAACTTAAATTTTGACTGTGGATTAAGTTCATGTTTGGTTACCTGTTTTTAGTTTTTATTTATTCATCTTGTTGTTTTTTGTATGTCTATCCATTCAGGTAAATCATTCCCAAGTTTCATTTTGATACTCGGGCACTTGTGCCAGCCCGTGCGGATCAGGAACGCCCTTCGGGCCATGTCAAAGACCGGGTCGGGCGTCGGTTCAGATGGCTACCTGGCCTGGTTCGTGACAGTTATGATGCCTCAGTATGGCTATCAATTATGGAAACACCCAATACAAGTCATCCCAATCACCATATACCTTCACAATTGCCTTTTGTTTCACCATCCATGCCTTATTATAGGAAATCTTATAACCGAATTTCTGTTGTATCCTCTCTTTCACATGGGCTATCGGAACATCTTGGAATGTTCTCACCATCTCAATGATAATGGATGACACAAATTTTGCATCCAGTGAGGTATGATCTTGTGTCAGGATTGGATGAAGGCAAGTATGAGTTGCCTCAATCCTTGAGATTCTCCAACCTCCAAATGCAATGTCTAGAATCACCCTCAAGAGGAATCTACAATCATCCCCATACTTCTCACACCATATGAGATATTCACTATGTCCTGATTCCGGAACTATATATCTGTAGTTCCTCCCAATGTGAAATCTCTTTAGCATGCTTTTTAATGCATCTTTACATAGAAAATTCCTTCCAACATATAAGGTTTTGTACAGATTACTAAACCTATCTGGTACAAATTTGGGAAACTCGGTTGAGGGTGTGAGAACATTGTTGAATTCAGGAACATGTGTCATTTCTTCTAACCAGATGAAAATAGTGGTGGATGATTTATTATAGGTTGAGGCTATTGTACAACTAATGCATTTCTCAAAACCCCCTCCCGTACTTCTGTCGGTCCCTCCTCATTAGCACTGTTGTCACCATCTATTCCATCATTAAAAAACTCCTCATCTGATGTTGGACTGACATGTATATCAGGTATATCATCTAGGTTTTCATCTTCTGCATCATTTGGTATAGTCTCAATTTCATGGGGCGTACTATCTTCAACCACTCTTGTAAGTCTACGTCTTTGTACAACTAGATGTTGTTGTTGTACTGTAGAAACATCAACATATAGCTCCACCATGGTACCATCTGACCATTGAGAAAATAAATTTATTTCTTGGACCAACTATGCATCAACAACCAATGGACAAGATAGATTCCACAGTGTTCCTAGGAATTGCAAATGTCTATAGCTCATAGACTTGATCTCTTGATTGGGTTCCAGATTTAAGGAACCACAAATTCTATCTCGAAGGTCACTTAGGGTTACACAATCAATTGTACTAACCAATGTTATTGGTTGTGTACTATAAGAATCTCTTTTCTCGGTTTGAATAACCTCCCCATATTAGTATACATAGGCAAACATGACTCTCTACGTCAAAAATGTTTTTTTGATATAAAATATGATAGTGTCTCTACAAGTAAATCACCGCATAGCAATAGTTTTTTTTGGCTATGGCGGTGGTTTAAACCGCCTCCATATGCTTCTTCAATAGTTTTAAAAATCCACCGCTAAATTGGGTATCGACAAACAATACGTGGAGGTTTTTTTAATTTAACGGCGGTTTTGGGTAACCATCGTAGTAAATGCATTTAGCGACGATTCTTGTGGTTTTAGCGGAAGTTTTCCCAGGGAAAAATGAATTTCTTTTTCACAGTGATTTACACCACTGTGAAAAATAATTTCATTTTTCCCTAAGGAAAATGTCGTGAAAACCACACGAATCTCCGTGAAATGACAATGGAAAATGAGAGATTTTTAGTGGCGGTTCAAACCTCCGCTACAAAAAACTATTTTTTCATAGTAACCACAACTAAATTATAACATTCATGTATGTAGCGGTGGTTTTAACCACCACCAATAGTAAGATACCAATTTATAGTGGTGGTTTAAACCGCCACTACATATAGTTCATTTATATAGTGGCGGTTTAAACTACTACTAAAGGTAGATTTAGAAATAAAGAAATGTTGTGTATCTCTAGTACTAGTACCCTGAAAATTAACCATTGTAATTTCATTAAAAAAATATTTCACCACTAAGAGGAAAGTAGCACCACACCTCACAACCACAACAACAACCAAACTTTCCCATGCTAAGAAGCCCCTTGGAATGAACTACGTGGGTTTTTATTTCCTTTGTTATCCATTTCATTTCTCATGCCACATAGACCACATCCTTCACATGCACATACATCCTACATCCAAAAGAATACAAGGAAACAAACATTTCCATAATAAAAATCACTTTCAAATACACACACACACTTATTCAATTTGAAAACACATGTTTTGTCACTTATACAATTTATAGAAAACATTTATGAAGCACCATAAGGAAGAACACATGAAATATATCCAATTTAATTTTGAAATCCATATTTCAGCACATACACACCTCAAAACCTTAGGACATAAAAATTAAAACATTTCATAGAATACATATAACACATTCAAGGAAACAAAAGTATACCAAAATCATTTGATAATGATAAATCATGGAATCACATACAAAAAATTTGGAAACTTTTCGAATCTGATGGAAAACCACAATTTCATAACAATGAGAACCTATAAAGGAATGATTATAACATAGTCACAAAGATATACCCATGGAACCATGATTCAACCCATTTTAGGGAAACCAACCTACTGGATAAAATATAACACAAGAAAGAGTAATTAATAAGTGTAGAAGAATGAAGAAATCTAAATAAGAGAGTCTTATATAATGATTATTGAAGATGAAAAAGATAATAATAGCATAAACCCTCCTATGTGATACAACTAAAAGAGAGACGATGGATCTCATACCTCAATCAAAGATTTTTGATGTGTTATGCAATGTTAGAATGGGAGGAAGACCACCATCAAGTACCTCAATGAAGGAGAACACATTGATCACCCTAAACACAACACGCCACAATATATTCTTACCAAAACATCATTAAAATAATAGGTTCCCCTTGACAGTAACCTCTTATGGAGAAATAATAGGGAGAAAAAAGGAGAAGAAAAGTGGGGGGGCTCACCTAAAACCACTGAAGACCGATATACCAAGGATGGGGTTGAAATCCACTAAAAGGGTGATGAAATACCTTCTTGGGATACAATTGTGTTTCCTAGGAACTAAGAAGAAAGTCTAGATAATGAGGGGGTTTGAGGGGGTTTTGGGTTTTATAGGTGGTCTGTAAAATATAAGACTACAACGTAGCCCCCTTCACCATGCCGTAAAACTACCCAAAAAGTGATGACTATGATGTAAAGGGGAGGGAACATGCTACAACATGGATGGTCAAAGTTGTGTATGAGAAACATAATTATATTCACATATTAGGCCTGATAAAAGAAGAGAAGGGACTACAATGCAGTGGGAAGGTCTGTGCCACAAAAACCATTCACCAAGAAGAGGCTAGGCCACATCCCTTCTCCATGGTGCAAATGTTCCTAAAAAGGTAAAACCACTAAAAACTATACCATTAGCCACTATGTTTAAGACATTATCTCTATGATAAACCTGTGATGATTTTAGAAATAGATCAAAAAATCTCCTCCTAATTTTCTACACCATATATATAACAACCTAAAATTTTTTACACATTTTTATATGATTTATAAATATAAATATCCATTAATAAAACATAAGGATCGTAAATTCCTAGTATATTTGGAAGACTGGGTTCAGAATACTTAAAAGGAAATGTTAGAAATCATGAAAATTCCCGGCCATGAAAATGTTTGGTGACAACTCTATGCCACACATGATACATATACAAACCGACTATTACCATATTTTTCCAAAAGATCAACAATATCATTAATCATTGTTCAATGATGAACACAGCTCATCACCCTCTCCACCTCCATCTCTATTTCCTTCTACCAGCACCTGTAAAAACATTATATTGAAAATTAAATACTGTTGTATATTTATATTTAAACATAAAACCAATAAATGTTTGCAAACTAAATGATTTGGAATTTTTTTGATTTACCTGCTCACCACCATTCAATGAAATACCACTGAGGATAGATATGATCATATTCTAATATAAATCAATCAACACTTTCTACAAAGTGGATATCTAAGTCCCCTGTTCCTAAACTGTGTTTTGTAGAGAATCAATATCTCTCTAAGCATATCAGGGCATGGAATAACTATAACCAAGAGTAGATGAATTTTTAATCTCGAGTGGTCATCCAAATACCTTAGATGGTATCGGTCCCAAACCCATCTCGTGCACTCAACCAGGATGCTCCTTCCCAAGGACTTTACCAACTCGGTCATCCTGAGAGACTGAATAGGACTGTGTGGGATTGGCATCCCATAGTTCTTTAATTTTTACCTATAAATAAAATATCATTCATATTTTAAGTAATATATATTAACATGGTGACAACTGATAATAAGTTATTACAATGAAAAATGAGTTCATACCCCAACTTCTTTGGTAGTCTCGTTAACAAAACATCCATCAGATTTTTTGTGAACATCCGACCACATTTCTGTTTGGGATGCCGGGTACCCTAAACTCTGTGACTACATTAAACATATATAAATAAACAATTTAATATATTAAAAAAATAATATTATCTTATAAATATTTAAACTAATGAAAAATTACCACTGTCGATCAGCTTCTAGAAAAACTCTTTGACCCCGAAGTGTGAGGGATGACTTGCTTAGCCTGGCTTGATGCATTCTTACTTGAAAGATCCTGAAATAAATAAAATGTAATATAATAGTAATGTATTCAATGTAATATCCTTTTCATATACATGTATAAATGTAAAATGATATTAATATAATAATATATATTTAAATACCATCTTCTTTTCATCACGATGTCTGTCAACAAAAACTTTTCATTGCTCTTTGGATAACCCATCAGGTAGCTTGTCATACATCTGTTGGGAAGTCAATGAAGTATCATTGGAATCACTCCATAATCTCCATTTAAAGACTTTCTATTTCTTGCCCAGATTTTTCAGTGTCCACTTTCATGCTAGCACATCAGCAACCGTAAAGTGGAAAAACATCTGTACATAGAAATTCTTTTTGAAAATATTATAATTTAATAACATAATGAAATTCAATTACACCATAATATATTAAAATTACCTTTATTTAGGAATCAAAAACTTCATTTTTCCAAGTTGAAGGCATATACCTCTAATCATCATACGTAATAGGATGGGAAACCGACTTTATGGCTAGCTAGCCTATAATCTAGACAAGTAATTCTATGGAATCATCTATAGGGACACTAGAGGAATAATATGGGACAACTATCTTCTCTCTGATCAGATTCCATACATCTGAACTTTTCATATTTTTCTCCATACATTCATTATTTCCATATTTTATAAACAAACAATTAGTATAAAAAAAGGGCAATGAATTTATTCATATTAAAATGTGTACATATAAAAGTTACCCTTCAGTATCCCCATGAAGAACTGGAAGTGGTGCTCTGCTCCCTAACTACTGAGGCTCTTGAAAGGGAAGGTGACGACTAAGCTGTTGAAGGGATGCTCACAGAGGTTGTGAGAGATGGTACAATGGGAGATAGTGAAGGGGAGAAGTGGATGGTGTCTCAGATTCCATAGGAAGGGATAAAGATAGATTGTCATTTGTCGGTGTGGTCGATAAAACTGTGTAATGCTTCCTCCTTGGCATTCCTATCATTTAATCAAATAAAATTAAGTTCAGAACATATATTTCAAAAAAATTATGCAGAAAAAAAATTAAAAATGATAACAAATGCACAGTACAAACAAACAAAATATATATAACAAAGCCAATAAAAATTGATGTTATATTTAAGTTATATGTGGAATTGAGTTTTTGGTATAACAATTCATTTGTTCAATATTGAAGTTATAGGTGGAATTTCATTATTTGTAAGAAAGCCAATAAAAATTGTTTTAGTTACAAGGATGCTAAATAGGCCTTCAGTTGTAAGGGAATGCATTTAAGAAGATGTGTTCTTGGATATACTTTAGTACATTTTGATTTAGAACAACTAGTTGAGATTCCTTTAGGAAGAGACTTAGGAGCACATTCATATGTTTTATACTAAATTCATGAAGTCATAACATGTATATTCATTCTATAGTGTGACAATTTTTTTAAATTTTAGATCACCTATATGAAATGAGATGAATTTGTTTACATTCAAGTCTCTGGTAGAAATGGGTGTTATATAGATTCCTGAAAATGGGGAACTATGAGTAGATTGATTATTAAGTGGTTAAAAATAATAGTTATTCCCAACACAAGGAAAAATTCTCTAGTTATCGAACCCACAGAATAGCCAAACCCATATACTAATCCTCCTATTGTCGAACTCATGAAAAATCCCAATATAGTATATCATAAGACGTAACCCACATCATAACCAAAATCATAGTTAAATCCTAGCCTAACTCGAGGCTTTACCCTACAAAAGTAAGTCAAGAAATATACATTGAAAAACAACATGAACACATCACGTTACCATACAATCACCACTTTAATTTCAACATAATACCCATTGCAACATCAAACAATTCATCATCAGACTATGATAACACAAGCATTCATCCATCACTCAATACACCTTTAATTCTATTATATGTCAAAAAAATCAGTTTATTCATACATGCTCATTTTCCCTTATTTATATGCATTTCCAGAATTGAAATTTTAATTAAATCCCCCTTTATCATAAGCTAGTATTATGGTTTGTATTTAAATTTTCCCATGTATCATTACCATGTGTTTTACTACTACTTTAATATATATTAGTCAAATTCTAAAATAATATATGTTCAATGGGAAATATTTAAGACACATAAAACTGGGAAATTCTCTTATAATTACCACTACGCTATACTATTTATATCTTATTTCAAACCTTGTTCTGGGAAATTTATCCACTATAGTTTCTGGTTAAGCATGTTGATTTTTGTTTCTTAGATGAGGAACATAAATTAAAACATACTACAAAACCCCATCACATCCTATCCAAATAGACCCCACTAATCTAATCAATACGAGATAATATATAACTAAAAAAAGAGAATATATAATAACTAATTCAACCTAACTCAAATCTAACTAAACTAGAAGAAAAATAAACTGAACTAAAATAAACTAAAAAAATACAAAATAACATGAACTAAACCAAATCACATCAATATAAACTAAATAGAAAATAATCAATCTGAATCTAAGAAACATGATATGTCCTTAATAAAATAAAATAAAATAAAATTGAATAAGACATTCCCAACTCAAACTTAAGTAAATTCAACACAACCAACAAGTCCAGGAAAAAATGGATATGAATATATTCGAGTTGAAATAAAAAAACAGAACCAAACTTTTCCATCATGAAAATATCTATCTCAAAATCATATTAACAGCAACTATTAAAATACAACATGAATTGAATAAGATGAACCTTCCAAAACCAACTTATCCAAACTAGACATGATAAAAAAGACATGATACAAACAAAATAGATCCATATTTAACTAACCTTAAGTAAAAAAGATAGAAGTGAACGAGACCTAACCAATCAAATCCCAAAAAAAACTAGACATATGAAAAATAAAATGAATTGAAAAAAAATATCAAACCAGAAAAAAATAAAATGTAATTATAAAAAAATAGTACCAAATGAAATGAAACAAAACTAAATCAATTCAAATGTATTTAAAATTATGAAAAATATACTGATCTAAAAAAACTAGAAACAGTCATAAAAGTATGGAATGGCTCTTAACCAACTAGATCCAAATCAAATCGACTGGCTCAAGTTAACTCAAACATATATATCCCAACATGAATTGAATAAACCCAAATAGAATGAACCCAAATTTCACTTATCTAAATTGAGTTGAATTAACCTTACCTAACCCAACTAAAGTAAATTGAACCTTGCTTAATCAAACCAACCTAAAGTAACCAAAACTAAATTGAACCAAACTAAATTGAAATAAATTGAACTAAATCACAGCAATCCAAACATAACTAAACATAACTGAATTGAAGAAATATTACTAAAAAGGTAGGGGGTGGGTGGTGAGGGTTGGGACTGGTGCCGAGGGGCGGCAAGGGTAGTGACCGACGGCGAGGGGCGGTGAGGGGCAGCAAGGGTCGAGACCAGTGACAAGGGTGACAAGTATCGGGAATGCTATGGATTCAGGGGGTCAGGGGGTCGCGGGGGTCAGGGGTGTGGGGGGGGGGAGTGACCGGCGATGAGGGGTAACAAGGTGCGGTAAGGGGAAGCAAGGGATGGGATTGGTGGTGGTGATCACCGGGAAAGGTAGGGCTTCGAGGGGTTACAGGGGTCGCAGAGGTCGACGTGGGGGGGGGGGGGGGGTTCGGGGGAGAAGTTTCGGGTTAGTGTAAAAAAACAAATTTAGCGGTGGTTTTTAATAGACCACGGCTAAATTATCTAAAAAAAATTAGCGGTTTTTTAAGAAACCATAGATAAATAATAATTCTGTTGTAGTGTGTAAAAAATATTTACAATGATGGTTGACCATATGTAGACACCATGAAATGTGTTCAATGAATTTTTCCATATTGTGAAGATATGATTCTCACATAGACAACAAATGTCAAGTATGAGTAAAGATGTTTTCACCAGAAAAGGAGAAGATGCAAGATGGAATTTTATGTGCCAAAATATTACTCCATACCAATGGATAAGTGCAATGATATCCCCATCCAGAAGTAGGCAGTGGATTTCCAAGATCGATGACGAAAAGGGTTCAATACATTAAATTCAATTTCTGAGATTCATTTGAGAATACATGGTGTATTTACCATATCAGGAAGTGTAGATCTCTTCAAGACCTTCTATTTGACTGGTCGTGGAACCCAAGCAGGCTTACAGATCAAAAGTTATGGCACTTGGAAGACGGATAAAATTTCACAAAGGGACCTACATAAGGGACCTACGTGGAGGACCTACGCGGAGGACCTACATGGAGGACCTGCGCGGAAGAATAATTTCTACACTCCTGCGTGGAGTACCTACACGGAGGACCTATGCAGAGCACCTACGTGGACAAAATCCCTCAAACAGGTCCCCTCCTTGCCTATAAATAGGACCCTTGGGCTCCCCATTTCAGAGATGAAAAAAGTTGGAAGACGTCCCAAAGCTCCCATTGTGTAGATCTTTCTCCAAGATCCACCAATTGTTCTTAGGTATCTCTCTAAAACATGATAGAAGATAGAATTAAAGGGGAAAATGTGGTTCAAAGTCCCATCAGGGTCTAGAACATATGGATCTACGTGGAGAACCTTCGTGGAGCACCGACGCGGAGCACCTGCGTGGAACCCTATGCGGCGCACCTGTGCAGCGCCCCTGTGTGGCGCCCCTGCGCGGCGCCCCTGTGCGGAGCCCGTGCGTGGAGCCCCTGCCCGGATCCCCTGCGCGGCGCGCCTGGGCAAAGCACCTATGCGATGCACCTGCGTGGAGCACTTTTTTGCCGCACCTGTGTGTGGGAATTCTGTGGGGGATCTACACAAAGCACCTACATGAGGCCCCTTGGCGGAGCACCTGTGTGACCCCACTGGTCCATACCGCGGGGGCTGCGCCCCCGTACGTCTGCTTGGGGTTAGTGATGGGGTACGATCACAACCCTTCGGGCTGGTCCCTCCACTTCCATCACTGACCCCCATGAAAAATGGAGAGTCGCACCGTGAACTTTTCAGATCCGGTAAACGATATTTTCTATTACGCCCTTTATGCGACCATACTTCTAACCTTGGAATACGATGATCTGAGACACTCAATCATACTCAATGAAGTTTCTTGAGTCGACTTACTCCTTTTGGTTCCTTTCCCATGTTACAATTTTGGACTCTCCTTATGGATTCATCGAGTACCTTGAGTCGATATAATCCTCAAGAAACTCTTCAAACTTCATCACCTGACTTATATTCCAGGTTAAACTTCAAATGGGAATCCTCCTTAAGAGTAAGCCCCAACCAATCTCAAATGGGCATCCTACTTAAGAGTAAGCCCCAACCAATCCCCAATAGGGCATCCATCATGGTATAAGCCCCTCACCTTCACCCCTTCTTCCTTACATTGGACCCTTGTCCAATGTAAATAGAACAGAGGGAAGGTTCATCACCTCTCCCTCTTCCACGGTCGATGCACCATCTTCCATAAACATGGAGGAAAAAATTGAAAGTTTGAAGTGTCATTGTTGAATCTTTCACATCCTCTTATTTATCACACCGAGAATGACTCATGTGGGCTTAGAGATACATGATGGTTGCAACATGTGCACAAAAACTCATTCGAATGAACTACGATAACTCTGATTCCTGTTTAAAACCAGGATATGTAGGAAGCCTCCTCAAGGCCCGAGCTCACCAGATATACTCCTCATGAATACAACCCTAATTCCCTTAATCTGGGCATCCTCTTTAGGAATAAGCCCCAAATTAAACCCCAGATCATCAAGGCATCGTTTTTAGAAAGTAAGCCCAAACTCATCTCTCTCAAAGGACCATACTCTCCTACAAGACGCATCGAACTACATGGGCTTTGATTCCCATCCATATGGGATATGTAGGAAGCCTCCTTGAGGTTCAAACCCAACACTTCAAATCAATCCTATTATCTTTTGGCCATATTCCCAAAAGGGTATGGTCTTACTTGGAAACCCATATCCCTTCCAAGTTCCTTAGGCTACTTCCACATAAGTCCCACACTAAGTTTCAACTAAGAACCTTCTACTTAGAGGTCCTTATCACATGACCGTAAAAGGTATTATGTGTCCTATTAAGTGACACCGAACTATGAGGGTTCTGATTCCTTTCACAAGGATACATAGGTAGCCCATTTTACTGGCATGATCCCAAGATCAAAACAAACCTTCATCTCCTCGGATAACAATAAATTCCAGAGTGCCCCACTGAGTGGCTTAAAAACAAATATCATCACAATGATGATTAAAAGAATCTCTAATCAGTATATTAGAGGATACCACTAATGGAAAACCTCAAATACATACAGATATTTTCATTAATGAAGAACCTTGAATACATATTGATGATTCAAAAGTTTTACACATGTTAATAAGTGATTATAAATTCAACAGGATACTTATGATATACTTGTTGAATTAATAAGGATTCATGAAAATATTTTAATTTTACAAAGAGATTCCCGAAGTAGACAATAATTCCCCCCAAAAGGGTTTTATGAGTCTGACCTCCCATCCTCTTGACCAATGCATGTTCTTAATATCATAATGTTAAAAACTTAACGAACGCCTGCCTTTGGAAAGCAGGTCCTCTTTAGATAAAGAACTATTGGAAGTTTCCGGTTCCATGAATAAATCCAATGGAAACCGCCTGGAAATAGTGATTGTTAAATATAGAATACACGTTTTAAGGAACTACGAAACACCATATAATTTTTATTAGAAAGTAATTTTAGGACACCTTTTTATACTCTAAAATATGCTAGTAATGTTTCATTATATAAAATTTTATTAGAATATAATTCACTGAATGTTTTGGAAACCGAGGTAAAAAGAAGAGGAAACATAAAATTAGTTTATTTATCATTGATAAAATGATAGTTATGATCATATAAAGTGAAATGAATAAAAAAAAACACATTAAAAAACACATTAATGTTTTATAACTTACAAGAAATTATTTGAAATTTTTCAATAGAATGTGGTTTGGATGAGATGAGTCACACTTCAGATATGAGGTAAAATCCAGCTTATTTTTAATTGGTAGCTTAATAACATCTTCAAAAGATATGTACTTCACTTTTGAACTTTCAAAATATTTCAACCTTCTAATGACATATCGTATATTTCATTAGAAGGACAAAAACTTTTGAAAGTTCAAAAGTGAAGTTCATATCCTTTGAAGATGTTATTAATCTGCCAATTAAAAATTTGCTAGATTTTACCTCATGTACGAAGTGAGACTCATCTCATCCAAACCACATTCAATTGAAAAATGTCAAGGTATTTCTTGTATGTTGTAAAGCATTCATGTGTTATTTAATTTTTTTATTCTTATTCATTTCACTTTATATGATCATAAGTATCATTAGATAAAAATTATAAGGATTCATTTTTTAATCCTATGTTATTAATTAATTAATCTATAATTAATCATTACTAATAATAACTATTATTTCTATACTATATAATATTTATGATACTAAAATTTTAAAACATTTTCTTATATCCTAAACTATGATACTAATGTTTCTTAGTACTGTTTTTACTAAGTTAATCATAATTTAATCACTAGTTAATCAATACTGAGTTAATCATTAGTTAATCATTCATCAATTGCTCTATAATTAACTAATCATATGTATTGATTTTTAATCCTATGTTATTCATTAATTAATCTATAATTAATCATTACCAATAATAAGTATTATTTTTAAACTATATATAACTAATTAAACTACTTAATAAATAACATCTTTAAAACTGACTAAAAAGAATTCAATTACTAATAATAACTTTCATTCATTAATGTCTTTGTCCTTGTCCATTTCATTCTATATCATCATAATTATCATTTTATCATTTATAAATATACTGATTTGATTTTTCTTTTCTTAGGTATTTTAATAGTTTATAAAGAAAATATGAATCATCTTTAGCATATCCCTCGGGAGTGTCAAACCAGGAGTGTAGCAAGGTCCGTTTTCAGGCACCAGTTCTCATTCGAGTCTAGTTTAAAGCGGTGTTTTTGGGTTTTACCCCTAGGTACATATGTGCTTGAGCCACATCCACTTGTTTGTATCGAGACAGAGATTTGATTGCTTAGATAACCACATAATCTTTATGCTACCAAAATTTTACATTACTTAATCTTAAGTTATTCTATAATTAATCTATACTAACTTAATCATTGCTAATAATAATTATTATTCCAAACTATATATAACTAATTAAACAAATTAATAAACAAAATATTTAGGACTAACTAAACTAATTAAAAAATAAAATATTGATAACTAAAAATAATTCAATTAAATAAATAAATAAACCTTAAATTAATTAAAAAATACCACTAAATGATGCTTCACAAAAAAATGTGCCTTCTTTTGGACCACTGACTCCACCACATGGAAAAAAGAGTTTTTTAGAAAGAGAAGTAGTGGAATTAAGAGAGATGGGGGGAAATGGAAGTGAGAAGAAGGGGGTTTCCCTTTTTTAGGGAGTTGAGGGAAAGGCGAAAGGTTCCCCCCCTGCCGCCTTTACCATGTCATCGATTTAGGCTAAATGCGGTGGGGGGTGGGGGGGAAGGCGGCATCGGCGATGCCTCCTTTAACACATTTTTTTTAAAATTTATCTACACTTTTAAAAAAATCAAAAAACATATTAAAAAAGGGATGTCATCTTAATTCTTCAAAAATTAAAGTCATTGTCACCGACAAATTTCTCGATTTCATATATGACTGTTGACATGTTTACCCATAGAGTAGATGTCGTGTTCTTACAGACAATGTTAAGTGTATTCCCCTACCGACTGACCAATCTCTTGGGTAAACTATGTCTTATACAAAGGGATATTAAATGAAGATAAATATAGAAGGGATAATGGCTTTAAATAATTTCAATAAATATGGGAATGACGATTTAAGAGTGAGATTATAATGTGGAAAATTAAAACAAAAAACCAAACTCTCAGTAAAGAAAACATGAAACAAAAATTGAATTCGATAACAAAAGAAAAAACAACAGGGCTCTGATACCACTATGTGAGGGTGAGTGGTATTCCAAACAAAAGCAGAATACCAAACAACCAAGGACCAAAAATAGAAGATTTGAATTTATAGAGTGATACAAAGAGAACAAAAGAAACGAAATATTGAAAGAAATAAGTAAAGAACATGAATATTTAATGTGCTTCGGTCCCATGGGGACCTACATGCACGATAAGAAACACCACCACCCACTCAATCATTTTATTAATGCTTAAGAAATGGATGTAGATTTGCAGTATACATAAATGAAGAAACAAAAAATAATAATTTCAGATACAACTAATGAAAAATGAGAATCAGGAAAGAAAAAATCAAAAAACTACATTGCTAGACACTATTTGGTCCGGTTATCCTGCTCTCTTCTTGTCTTCGTCTCCCTGTTCCAAATTCACAAAGTTGTATGAAGAACCCAAAACTCAAAAACCTCTTTGAACTGGATTGTGGTCCTCTAGAATTTGGATTTGCACAATGAGCACTATCATCGAAGCTCCACTAGGAGCGGTACACCAGCAGTGTGCCACGGAGATTGGCAGGCGTGGTCGCTCACCACTGGAGAGTAGAAGAACACCTCTGAACAAGGTTTTTTGCAAAGCAGAAAACATGAACATCGGAGAGCTAGTAGAAATAACCAAAACCAAAGTGAATCCCACAAAAACCAACCATTGCAGGGGGTTATCAATTCCCCACAACACCTGCATTTTCTCGAATGACCATAGTGAATCACAAAACGACCATGAGGGTGCATCAAAACAGAACATTAGCTACTGATACTCATCACCCGAAATAGATGGATGCCATAGATGGAAAGGGTGGTGAAATAATCAACGTCCATCAATTATCGGAGATGGACACCATAGAAAATGTAGAATTGAACATGACATATTTTCAATTTGAAAAAAAAATGAAGGAATACCATGTCTCACATCATGGGATTTGAGTTTTTTTAATAAAACATTTGTGATTAAAATAGAGCATGTTTTCTGTATATTTTAACGTTTGGATTCAATGGCATTGTTGACCAGGTGATAGGGCTGTCTATATTGATTATCATACTAATACATTTCTCCCCACTTCTGCGCTATCCCACTATATATTAATTCCCCCTGCCATCTCAGATCCTGCAACGCTCTCTCTGTCTCCTATGTCAGGGTTCATCACCACATCCACCTTCTTTTAACCAGTTTCAGGAATCAATGTCGAAACAACCAGAATAGGGGCAGCCGTAGAAGGCCTTCGGATGGGCAGCTAGAGATACTTCCGGAGTCCTCTCCCCATTCCACTTCTCCAGAATGTTTGTTCACGCTTTTCTTTCTCCTCGCAATCCCTTAATTTCATCGAGCTAGGCTTGGGTTTCTCATTCCTAAGTTTGTTGGATCGATCAAATCCGTATTCTTGTTTGATTTCATGCAGATTTATTTCATCTAGTGCACAATACATCTATAACTAGCAATATATTACCTGTCATCCTTTCACAGAATTCTCCTCTCTTTTTCTATACAAAATCACCTGACCTCCATTCTTTTTTCACTCAAACCCTTGAATCATGAAGTTACTCTGCCCTTCCCTCTTTAGATCCCTCCCAATGTGTCCTCAAACTCTTAAGAAGCTCATCTCATGCTCTTAGAAGCGCCCTCTCACGATCAAAGATATTCTATTTTCTTTTTTATTTCCAATTGAACTTGTTGGAATATTTTTTTACATATCTTTATTATTTTCCTTATGATGTACATGGGATAAGAGACCCCTTTCACTCTTAATAAACCTTTTTATAAATATTTATGTTCCTTCATTATGCTGCTGAAATTATCCTACGATTTTTCATGCCAAACATTTGTGTAGTGAGTACTCATCCTCGTTTCCACTCAAGGTTATTCACCCAGATATACATATCCTTTATTCATTGGGGACTTCCAAGTATGTAACCCACACTCCTTAATCATGAGATTAAAAGTGATGAAAGGCATCCTTATATTGTATTGTCACAAACCATCATAAGAAATGTGTTGAAAACACAAAATAAATTAACCATGTTCAACACAACATTTTTCTACAATTTACTAGCTTTATAATATAATGAAAACATGTAATAAAACAAAAAATAAATTATAGTTTTCAATTTAAAATATTATACATAGTGTGACTTACCTCAAACCATATCACCTCTGACGATGGAAACCCAAATCATTTTCAAAGGGGTTCACGAAAGCCTGAGAGACCAAGGACTCTAACAAAGAAAAACCCTCCTTTTACACTTACACACATATGCACCTATACACATATATATATGTACACTCAGTAGCATTGTACATATTCCCCTCACCCAGAGGGAATATGTAAAAAGAGGAGATATATATATATGCCTTACCCATGTATGTGTGTGTAAGTCGCCTTCATGAAGCCACGAGTCGTAGCCTTCACAAACGGTGATCCAAAGTTACCCCAAGGTTTTCCAAGGTATACTAGAAAAATACATAAAACCAAAAAATAAAAAAAACTAAAGAAAATCGAACCAACAAAAAAACGACAGATAACCTACACTAAACCAATGAAAAACCCACTGCCTACATTAGTTGTGGTAAGAACCAGCCTTAATCGAGGCTTAAGAATCCTAAACACCAATAATAAATAATTAAAATACCCAAATATTGGGTTAGGGCTTGGCCATAGCATGTGCACCACATGGGAGAGACAGAAAACAAAAAAAAGGATGAAGAGGGCAATGGAGGAGGAGAAATACTCACTGAAGATTATTAGAGCAAGAAACGACTTGAGAATCGAACACCTAGAGGGAGGGGAGGGAGCATAGCATAACTAGAGAGCCACTCCAGGGTGGCATCACGTGAGAGGGAGAGGGGGAGGGGGTTGGACGTGTGAGGGTTAAAGGGAAAAGGGGGTAGAATTAGGAGATGATGATGATGATAACGATGACGATGATGACGATGATGACAACGACAATGATGTTGATGGTGATGTTGAGGATGATGGTGATGGTGATGATGGTGATTATGATGATGATGATGATGATGATGATGATGAGGATGAGGATGATGATGATGATGATGATGATGTTGATGATGATGATGATGATGATGATGATGATGATGATGATGATGATGATGATGATGATGATGATAAAACTTTTTTTTCATTTTTTCAGTATGCATGGTTTGGCCACATGACTGACCAAACCATGCACCAACCATGAAAACCTCTCTAGGACTTTGGAAACCACACACGGGTAGGACACACATATAAGAAAATCATGGCTATTGGCTCTTCTAAAAACTATAGACGAACCCACACAATTTTTACATGGTTTCTATTAACTGTGAGCCAACCATGTGCCCAAGCTGAAAACCCCAAAAAATTAAAATTTAAAGCTCGGTCCATCATGAAACTAAATAACAAGGATAAAAAATAATTAAATAAATAAAAAATGAAATATTGTCAGGTCGGGGTATGAAAATTCTCCCCACCAATGACACTTTCTGCCCCCAGAAATTCCCAAAGATTTTTTTGGTTGAGAAATGAAGTAAGAACTAAACACCTCGCAAAACAAAACCTTTATCATCTGAAGACCAAAAATGAAAAACTTGCTTTTCTCCCAAAACCTAAAAGTCAGAAATCCCAAGTAGCTTGTAAGAACATCTTCATAGAACCAACCTGACATTCCAAGTAGCATCTAGGGAGACCAAAAGGACTCAAACTAATGAATGATAGGACCAAGACAAGAAATTATCTTTTCCAAATACCCCTCAACATTGAACACCCCAACCCTTAACATATAAAACAACATAAAAACTCCTTGCAGTCAGTTCAGGATCAACATGAGCATGTGTCACATGACTCGCTAACCAGTCCAATAAACTACTATGATCGGGGTTAGGCATGGTAGAATAAGGAATTGTTCCATCATGAAAATTTTGAAGACCAAGTGTACCCCTAAGCTCACCCTATTGTGGTCTCCCCACCATTTTAGAATCTTTGGTAGAATACCGATTCCCTCAAGCCAATACAAGATCCCAATAGATGAAGCACAAAATAGGGAACACTGCCATCTATAGCCTGAAGATCCAGGATTCCTTCCCAAAATATATTTCCATCAGAACCAAAATTTCTAGGGAAAGGAAAAAAAGAATAGAGGGATCCCATGAAAAACCTCCAACACCTAACCATTCTAAAAACAACTCTAAAAGATTTCAGCCCTATCAAATAAGATACCTCAAGACACAAAATCCATTTCAAAAAGAAGGTAAACAATTGTAGATTACACATATAAAAAATACAAAAACTAGGACCACAAGGAAACAGAGCCACTGAGGTCTCCCAACAAGAAGTTCCAAAATTGAAAAGCCATAGAGAGGGAGAACTTAAATAGTTTCTACTCCGATGTCAGAGACAACATATTATATTTACACCCCCAAACCTAGAAACTCCTAAATTGTGTGAAAATATTCAATTTAAGACCTATGTTTGGGGCCCTGATGTCATGAATCATCTCTTTCCCCACAGGTAGGAGCTGACAATTCTCGACCAAAACCTCCTCTTATAGAAACACAACCTATAAAACTTCAACAGGTATCCCAAGTGTAAAAAATCAGGTAATTATAGAATAAGTAATTTTCATATTTATTAATATTTATTAATTATATAGTAATTAAAAGAGACATTAGTTTCACTAACATATATGATAAAACTAGTTTTATGGTTAAAAATATTATTTTTCTAAAAAGTAGTTTTACCGCCTTCTGATGACACACTTGATTTAAATCTAGTTTTTTCACTTTTATAAATTATATTTGATAAAATAAACTTATTATTTGAAATTATAGTATAAAAATTTACTTTGGTTTAATTTTTAGTATTTTTCTGATAAATTTCATATTTTAATGAATAGTGAAAAATACTACATTTTAATTCAAAACTACTTTTTCATATAATTTATTTATATAGTTAGATTATCATTTTAATTGGTTTTAAATTATAATTATATTATGTTTTTATCAATTAATACAATTTAGGTCATTTTAATTAATTTCATATTGAAATTTGATATAAAAAACCATGTAAACTTTTGAACATTTTACTTTAAAAACTCGTTTTCTCATTTTATCAATAGGATTAATTTTTAATTAATTTCTAAAAATTACATGTTTTGAATTTGGAAAAATGGATTCCATATTTGGAATCATAAGGTCCAAATTATTTAAATAGTTCCCTTTTATTTTTGGACATTATGAATAGTAACTTTAGCAATATTTTTATTACCACAATTAAGGATAAATCTGGTAATTAAAGATAAAAATAATATTATAACAATATAAAATCATCATAAAACTTGTCCTAATTTCATTATATGAGTGTATATAGATAAAAATAATCCTTTTGTCGAATTTATATCTTTTGGAAGCCACTTGGGTGTGAGTAAGACATTTATAATACTATATTCAAAGAGAAGACATGTTTTGTCACACCCTTATTTTTAATAAGTAAAATATTTTTAATATGGAGTTATATAGGTGATATGCTGGACTATAAAGTTTAATTTGAAATCTGAAAGAATTATATACAATATAGTAATTTATTTATAATTTTTAGGAATTAAATAATAAATTAAATGCTGACACAATGATAATGCAGTAATTACCTCATTAATGAAGAATCAAATAAATGATATAAAAAATATTAAAATAAATATAATTTGATATAATAAATGTAATAAAATAATTTTATGGATGACTATGATATGTTAGTGGTGACTTAAAGGGGTTTTTTTTGAATTTATCTTGCTGTTATGATAATTTTAAAAAGTAAAGTAATCAATAGTGTCAAAATTGACATTATTGACATTTTAAAATAAATAATATTTTATTAAGTGATATAAAATTTATAAAAAGAAATTTTTTTTCCAAATGATTGGTATAATTAATAAAATTTCACGAATGACTTATTTAGTTGTCCTTTTCATTTTACAGTAATTATATTAACCCTTAAAGAGTAAATTACATGACATTAGAGTAAGAATTAAAAGGGTTAAACAAGGGTTAACACAAAAAGATAAGGATTAAAAAATAATAAAAACATGTCTAATTTTTATTGGATGAACTTATCTCGACCTATAATCATATTATATTAATAATAAAACACTTTTTACCCATTTTTAATATAAAATTAATCTATATTAATTTATTACTTTGAATATTTCCAAGAGTGCCCCTCCTCTCTCTTATAAAAGGGAACTACTTCTTAACATTTAATCACACCTCAAAACCTATTTTTATGGAAAATATATATCTAAATACCTTAATTTAATCCCTACCCACATTCTATAGGCCTTATTTTGGGCATAAAACCCACCTTAGAGGTGTTAATTGTTTTAATCAATGGAGGTCATCCAGAGGAGAGATATCATTTTTAATTAAGTGTTTCTATATTACTACTTCTTCAACTTTCTTCAAATATTCTTCCACCATGATGAAATAATAAATCCAGTATCCTAAATATAATAAGATGTTATTATGTTAATATCATCATCTAAATTCATCTCTACTTCAATCAAATGGGAAAAGAATTAATCGTTCATGTGTATGTGTGAACTATCACCTCCATAAACCGATATCATTCATTTTCCATTACCGTATCTCAAACCTAATTGTAATTATGAAATTAATGTTTATATATGATATTAATTTCATATTTATAATTATAAGATAATAATATATCAATTATTTTCTTACCTTATATGCACATAAAAATGATAACAACATTCGTATGTACGTGCGAACTATCACCTCCACAGAGCGATGTGATTCATTTTTCTTCACCACACCACATGTATGATATATATAAGTATATTTAAATTATTTTTATGATATTTATGATATTATTATCATTATTGAAAGATAAAATAATAATTATATTCTTTCTATAATGATCAATGAAAAATGGTAACGTTACTCATGTGTACGTACGACCTACAGTCTCCATGATTATAACGTTGTTCATTTTTCATAACCATTCATAAATGGTTTGATTTAAAATTATAACCTATGTATAAAAGTGATTATTATTTCTTGAATATTATTTTGGAGATGATGAACTTATTACCACTTTTACTATTTATATCATACCAAGTTCATTTTGGACTCAAGTAACAAATATCGTCAAAACATCCAATATAAACTTACATAATTAGGTAATTGTTAAAACCAGATAATAAGTGATAATAAAATTTAAAAAAAATTAAATAAGTAAATAAATAACCTAATTTTTTTATCATGTAATATAAAGATTGTATGTGATGATTCAGACCCAGGGTAAGAGCCTTTCTTTTAAAAACCCTCATTTAAAGTTCCCTTTTCAATTTTTTTACAAAAGTCAAAGGGAACATTTTTTAACTTATATGGAATGAGAAGTTTTTCCATAATTTCATGATGCTTTATTAAGTTAATGTTTTACTTATATATTTTCATAGTTTTTTTCAAATAATTTTTTTTTTATGCTCGTGTTTTTTATTTTTTTTAAAATGATTTTTATAAGAAAATGGGTATTTTTATATATGAATGTGTATTTATCATGGGTTTAAAAGATTTTTCAACAGTTTTATTCATGATATGTTCCTTTTAAATTTTACATTATGGGTTTATCCCATTCTATTTCAAGATATGATGGGTTAATCCCCATTATAGCACAATATATTTTGGATTGAGTTCATTATAGCTCAAGATATGACAAGTGAGCTCCATTATAGCTCTCCCAGGCATTGGGTACTTCAACGAAGGAAGTCGACCGTAAGGTTATTACATTTGTAAGGGTGAATGTAAGTGTGATACGGTAATGATTTCACAAGGCACTTGTATGATTTTTCTATGCATTCAAATTCATTTTAAAAAAATGGGTTTTAATTATTTTCATGTTTTCACTGGACTAACGATTTGTTTCTTTATGTACCTTACTGAGATTTTTATGCTCATTCCAACTTTTAAAATGTTTTTAATAGGGTATAATGATGGGTAATGTAAAGGATGAATTTAAGATGAATGTTTTGAATATTTTTCTCAAGAAAAAGAAATAATGTTTTCTTTTAAAGGTTTTATATTTTGGAAAAAGTGGATACTATTTGAAAGTGTCTTCTTTGTATTTTATGATTTTTTTATGTATAAATGATGGACTAATTATACAAAACTATAAACCTAAAAAGATCCTCAATGTGAAGTAAATTAAAATTCTTCACTTAAGTCAAGATTATGTATTGTTTAAGGCTAGGTCCTTGTTGTTGGTATCAAATGTCAATTTAGATAACTTTAGAGGTTGGGGTAATATTAATAAATTTTTCTTGAAATACTTTACATTAAATAAAATTTAAAATTTAATAGAATTGGAAGATTACCATGTTGTTTCTTCTAAGAGATATATGTTAAGAATGGTTTTCTGTAGAGGAAATAAGGCAGCTGTATAATGACCCATACTTTACATACATTGTTAGTACATCAAAATTGAAGTACACTTATTACAACATATAACAAAACCATGAAAGGATCGTATAGGTATAGTGTCTTTAGAAACTGGGAAACATAAACAACTGGTTCATAAAGAGTCTACATTGTCTCTCATTTAATTCATCATATCTATAGTCCCTTTTGGCATATCTTACATAATAACCTTCTTCCTGACTTAGGGAAAGAAAACATACAAAATGGTGATCTCAAATTCTTAATAAGGGTAAACACAAGAAATATCAATCACATCATATTCATAAGAACATAACATTTTTGAAATCTTACCCTGAAAAAGATATCATAATTTCATAACATGGGATAAATGATGGAATTGAAATGTAATCACAATAATCATAACATAAAGCATGAAGATTTTTGGCATACACACATAATCATAGAGAATCATTTCTTATTAGTCAAGACTCATTTCCAAGACTATCTTAGTGGACAAATTCCATTTCTGAACCGAGTTCATTCCTCATTTCAGTCCTGTTTCACTGAATCGGTTTAACCTGCCGTTCCAGCCATGTCTATCTCATGAGATATAAAATCTTTACCCAATGCATTTGAGGTAGATATATGTACCACCCATCTCATAATGATACCATTCTTATGTGTGCCACAAAATCATAAACCATAAATCATAGAATAACCCATGTAATAAAAATGGGAATATTAAACATCGTGACATCATAAAAAAATTCTTATAAGATAAAGGAATTCATAAAAGTAATTCCATCACAACATAATAAAATCAATGTAATAATAGGGATAGAAACATAACCCCTTATTATCTTAGATGAAAAATAATTTTGCTAAAACACTTAAACTCCATTTTTGAGGAAAATATCCTTTCTACTTCAAAAACACTTTTCCTTTCTTAACATTTCATACAATTATAAACTAAAAGAAGTTGATTAAAAATAAACATGAAAACTTGTAAAGTAAGATTCTTGGAAATAATATTTTAAAAATCCATTCATGCCATATAAGTTAAAAAACATTCTTCTCGTACTTTTTTCGGAAAAGTCAAAAAGTACCTCGTACGAAAAATGACAAAAGATTCCTTTCATATCTTTTACTAAAAACTCACAGAAGGGTAAAATTGGATTTAAAAAATTGTAGGTGGATGGAAATAATATTAAATATTGAGGAAACATGGATATGGATGATAAAATACACCCTAGTAAATTCCAAAGTATAAGCAATCTCGGATAAAAATGAGATTGTGATATTTCTCTTACCTTAGGTCCGATTTGCTTTGTAAGTGTCCAAACCTCCTATATAATGATTTAAATAATATCATTGACTCATTCCAGAATCATACTCATTGTTATGATATCATATATGGTCATATTCTTAGCTTATTATTAGTAATATTTCATTGCTACTTGTTATTCGGGTGTTTATTACTTTTTGTTCTTATGCATGTTTTGTCGAATAAATTCTTATTCTTCTTTTTAGGTTATAGATAACTAATTTCCAGAATGGTATTAGTGTAATATATATCATATTTATTCACTCAATTCATTTATGTAATCATTATGCAATGAAAATCATGTAGAACGAGTCGCATCACATCGTGGAGACGGTATTCCGTACGTACGCACGAGCGATGATATTGTTCCCATGATCATTGAATTTTATTGGAGTGTATTTATACTATTTCAGAATCAATATCACTTTAAAAAAATCATTTATATTCATTCTTTACACCATTATACCCATCCAAGTAAGGTGGTGGTGGAAAATAGATTACACCACGGCGTGGAGACGGTATTCCGTACGTACGCACGCGCGGTGATTTCATTTTCCGTAGGATGGATAGATGGTGAAATAGTGTTGTTTCATACTTATAATAACATATCAGTATATGAGTGATACTGATGTTATAAATTCCTAATGAAACAACTAAAGAAGAAGAAGTGGAAGAAGAAATAAAGGTGAAAGAATCGGTAACGGACATTACCTCTTCTTTGAGACCTCCTTTTAGGGCACTAAAATTGGTCTTTGAAGAATACCAGGACCTCTAGGATGTTTCTAGGGAAGTTTAGAGGAGAAATTTTCAGGGTTTGTCCGAGTTTGAAGGCTCAAAGTGATGTGAGGAAGAGAGGGAGGAGGTTCCCTTTTATAAGGGAGGAGAGGGGCACCTTTGGAAAAACTAAAAATATTATTTTATTATAAAGCCATATTCAGTTTTAAATAGCTCCAAATTGATTTATTTAGAATATAAGGTGGGTAAGGTTATAAATACTCTCATAAAATAGAATTTAGAAAAGTTTAGTTTACTATTTTAACCTTATCATTTAGATTTAACTTTAATTTAGATAATTTTACTTTTACCGTGTTTTTTTGTGTTCTTACACTATATGGTTAATAAACTTACTATAACAAGACAAAAGAACCCCAAGTTGTTTATTATTAATATATATAACCTTATATAAGTAATTTGGCCGAACCTTATATTTTTAGGAATAAAATAACAATTAATAATATAATATTTGTTTTAAAAACTATTTTATGTCAATTTTGACACTATTTAGTAATTGATTTTTTTAAAAATCATAACAGAATTATTAGTTCTAAAAAAGTTAATTAAAGAAATACTAACATGTCATATTAACCTAGAAAATTATTTTAATTCATAAAAAGTCTCAAATTACATTTATTTGTGTATTTATAACATTAATTATGTCAATTTTTCATTAATTAGATAATTACTGCATCATCTTTGTGTCAAAAATAAATTACATTATTTAATGTTTAAAATTTACAAATAAAATACCATTATGTAGAAATGTTTTTATATTTCTAATTAATATTTATAGTCGAATTTATCTTATATATAACCCTATATTAAAAATTATTTACTTATTAAACTTTGATTTTAACTATTTTAACCCTTCTTTAAATAAAATAATAATAAATGTCCTAATCTAATCCAAGTGGGCCTAAATGGTCATGTTTTATTCCTAAGGTTGTTTTTGGTCGAATTTCACTTATACAATAGAATTAGGACATGTTTTAGGGTAATAATAATATCATTTTTACCCTTAATTACCATATTTACTTTTAACCGTGGTAAATAAAAGTAAAAAGTTATTATTCACCAAAAATTATTTTCATCTCATTGAACCACATTATACTTACTGAAATCAACCGTGTCTCTCGGATTTTTGAAATTCCACTCACAGAAGTGGTAAAAATAAGTTTTATGTAAATTTGCAAATTCTCCTAGGAGGTGGGTAAAAGACGGTGAAAAGTTCAATAAAATTTTTATATATCTAAAATTATTAGAAAATTACTCCAATGAATTACATTGAACTTATATAGGTATTATGTATTAATTTTGACCTAAAATAAATTTAAATAAAATAAATAATTATTTAAATAAAAAGTCGGTTTTTAAATAGTAACCCAGTGTTTTCACTATTCATCCAAAATTGAATGTTTTCAGAAAAATACCAAAATTTCACCCTAGGATAATTTCGATATTCCGAATCCAAAAATGAAGTCCATTTTGAAATATATGATTTACAAAATTTCAAAAAGTGGTTATTACTATTCATAACGGCTAGTTTTAATAATTTTTTAATAGCATATTGTTGTTTAGTGAAACTCGGTATTGCGTACGGCGCAAGCTATCAAGGAAGGTCATGATTGCGTGTAAAGAAAGCCAAGATAGTGTTGTGTGTAGTGAAAGATTCCTTTGATGATTCATATAAAATAAAAACAAAATATTTCTTATAAAAGTCTCGGGTGTTACATTCTACCCCCCTTAAAATGAATTTCGCCCTCGAAATTCATCACTTGTAACAAACAGATGAGGATACCTCTCCCTCATCATATCCTCAATATCCCATGTAGCTTCTTCTAATTGGTGGTTCCTCCATAAAACTTTCACCAAGCGAGTGGTCTTGTTCCGTAGGACTTTTTTACTACGATCGAGAATCTCTATCGGCTGTTCTTCATAAGAAAGATCTTGTTCCAGTGATAGAACTTCTGAGCTGAGTACATGTGAAGGATCAGGTATGTACTTTCCCAGGAGAGATACATGAACACATCGTGAACTTGAGAGAGATTCGGTGGAAGCGACAATCGGTAAGCTACCTTCCCAACACGATCCTGTATTTTGAAAGGACCGATGTACCTAGGGCTCATCTTTCCCTTCTTTCCAAATATCATTACTCTCTTCCAAGGAGATATTCATAAGAACACTTTATCACCCACTTCAAACTCTAAGTCTTTTCTTCAGTTGTCGGTATAACTTTTTTGTCTACTCTGAGCTTCTCTTATGTGTTGTTGAATAGATCGGACCTTTTCTGCCATCTCATAAACAAGATCAGGTCCTAATAGCTTTCTTTCCCCAAATTCATCCCAGAAAGTTGGAGTCCTGCATTTCTTTCCATAGAGAGCTTCATAAGGATCCATCTGAATACTAGAGTGAAAGCTATTATTATAAGAAAATTCCACCAAAGGTAGGTGTTGATCCCAACCACCTTTGAAATCCATAGAGCAAGCTCTCAACATATCTTATAGAGTTTGAATTGTCCTCTCAGACTGACCGTCTGTCTGAGGATGATAAGTAGTACTGAAACTCAACTCTGTATCCAGAGTATGCTAAAGACTTCTCCAGAACATTGAGGTAAACCTCCGATCCCGATCAGATATAATAGAAATTGGTACTCCATGCAATCTTACCACTTCCTTTATATATATCATGGCAAGCTGATCCAGAGAGAAATCCTCTCTAATAGAAATGAAGTGTGCAAACTTTGTAAAACAATCAACTATGACCCAGATAGCGTTATTACCTTTGGATATTTTAGGAAGTCCTGTGTCAAATTCTATAGTGATGTTTTCCCATTTCCATTCGGGTATGGGTAATGGTTGTAACATCCCCTTAGACTTTTGTCTCTCAGCTTTAACTTGCTGACAAACCAAGCATCGAGAGACATATTCAGCAACATCTCTTTTCATACCATCCCACCAGAAGTACTCTTTCAGGTCCCAATACATCTTCGTGCTTCCAGGATGAATAGAGAATGAATAACTATGAGCCTCATCCAGCAGCTCCTTCTTTAATTCGGGGATGGTAGGAACACAAACCCAATTCTTGAACTTTATTATCTCATCACAATCAAGGTTGAATTCAGGAACATTTCTCACCTTCTTTTGTAACTCTACATCTTCCTTCTGTGCCTCTTTAATCTTAACATGTATAGATGGTTGAACATTCATTTGAAAAATATACTATTTTTCCCCTTTCATTATAATTACAAGATCCATCCTTTGTAAATCCATAAATATTGGATCTTTTTTGATCCTCATCATGGATAAACCGGCATGGTCTTGTCGACTTAATGCATCTGCCACCTTGTTTTCTTTCCCAGGGTGGTAATGAATTGAGCAGTCGTAATCCTTAATCAGCTCCAACCATCTTCTTTGGCGCATATTCAGTTCCTTTTGTGTGAAAATATACTTAAAACTTTTATGATCAGTATAAATGTCACACCTTTCTCCATAAAGATAATGCCTCCAAATCTTTAATTCAAAGATTACCGCAGCTAATTCCAAATCATGAGTTGGGTAATTTTGCTCATGGATTTTCAACTGTCGTGAGGCATAAGCTATCACCATATCATTTTGCATAAGAACACACCCCAATCCCTTCTTGGATGTATCACTGTAGATCACAAACCTTTCTCCACTACAAGGCAGTGTGAGCACAGGTGCACTGGATAACCTTCATTTCAACTCCTTGAAATTATCTTCAAATTCCTCCATCCAAACAAACTTAACTCCTTTACGAGTCAACCTGGTGAGTGAATTAGATAATCGTGAAAAATATTTCACAAAACGTCGATAATATCCAGCCAAACCAAGAAAACTTCGGATCTCAGTTACTATTGTTGGTCTTAACCATCTTTCGATAACCTTTGTTTTTGCTGGATCCACAGATATCTCCTCTTTTGAGATTATGTGACCCAAGAATGAAACTTTTTGAAGCCAAAATTCACACTTGGTAAATTTGGAATAATGCTTCTCCTTTCTCAGGGTCTTCAATATAATTTTCAAGTGATCTTCATGTTCTTCATTTCTCTTTGAATATACAAGAATATCGTCTATAAAGACTACCACAAACTGATCAAGATAGTCTCTAAAGACACTATTCATCAGATCCATGAAGATAGCAGGGGCATTAGTAAGACCAAATGGCATCACTATAAATTCATAGTGTCCATACCTTGTACGGAAAGTCATCTTTGGTATATCCTCCCTTTTGACCCTTAATTGATGATACCCTGAACGAAGATCAATCTTGGAAAAGTATTGAGCTCCGCATAGTTGGTCAAATAAGTCATCAATGCGCGGGAGAGGATATTTGTTCTTGATAGTGGTCTTGTTAAGTTATCGATAATCAATGCAGAGTATCATTGATCCATTTTTCTTCTTAATAAACAGAACAGGTTCTCCCCAAGGTGACACACTAGGGCGTATGAACCCCTTATCAAGATTCTCTTGGAGTTTCTTATTCAACTCCTGTAAATCAATTGGGGCCATTCTATAAGGTGTCTTTGAAATAGGTAAAGCACCCGGTACGAGTTCTATTGAAAAGTCAACTTCACGATTTGGTGGAAGACCTAGAAATTCCTCTGGAAAGACATCATCAAACTCTCGTAAAATGGGAATATTCTTAATCGTGAGTTTCTCACCTACCATTTGAGATAAATAACCTTCATTTAGTGGAATCAAGACCCATAAGATGGAATAAATTTCCACTGGAAGGTTATGTTCATCCTTGCATCAATATACGATCAAAGATTGATTTGGAATATGAAATGTGACTTCCCTTATTTGGAAATTGATATGAGATCCATATAGAGAAAGCCAATCCATGCCAATAATCACATCAAATTCCACTATAGGAAGGATAACAAGATTTGCAGGAAGCACTTTCCCACAAACTTCAATCGGAGAAGAATTATAAACTTTTAATGTGACTGTTGTGCCATTAGGGGTTGTCACAGCTAACTCAACATCTAATTGTTGAGGTAATACGGTGATACCCTTAGAAAATTCTTCATAAATAAAAGAGTGGGTGGATCCAGAATCAAATAAAACATTTGCTACTTTAGAGTGGATGGTAAGTGTACCTTTCACCACATCATTATCATACTCCACATCGCTGATAGAAATTGCATGTGAATTTCCTTTGTCTTTAGCCATAAGAGTTTGTTGATGTCGATCATCATCAATAACCCTTGGATTAGGGAATTGATTGGCATAATGCCCCATTTCCTTGCACTTGTAACATTGAAGTGTAGGAGGTGCACTCTGTGTAGCCTTTTCATTGTTCGTATCACTAGAAATATTCTTCCCATCATTAGGGCATTCAAATGCCCGATGACCTTTCTTTCCACATTTGAAATATTTACTTGTCCCTTTAAGACAACTCCCTCTATGTTTCTTTCCACACTTTGAGCATAAGGGAAAACTCATCTTCTTTTTAGTGTGCTCTTTAGATTTTCCTTTGAATTCCATTTTCCTCTTCTTATCAAACCCATATGACTGATGGGTTACTCCAATCTCCATCTCAACTTTGAGAGCACATCGAACAATTTCCTCATATCTATTGAAGTCCCTTATGGATAACGCCCTTCGAAGACTTGGTTTTAAGCCACTAAATAATCGATCGATCTTACTCTCAGGTTGGATAATAATACCTGAAGCGTACCTTGAAAGTCTTGTAAAATTTGCTTCATAGGTACCAGCAGATTCATCATCCTTTTTCTTTAGTTCAAGAAACTCCTTCTCCATCATTGTTCGGAGAATACGAGGGAAGTACTTATTGAATAATAAGTTCTTGAACTCGTCCCATTCCATGGACTCAATTTCTACTCTTGTCCTCATATTCTTGATAAGGTTCCACCATTGATCCGCATCACCTTCCAAACGATACACTGCTAAGATGACTTTATCATGTTCAGAACATTGAAGAACCGAAAATATCATTTCAGTAGTACTGATCCATTGTTCATCAACTAATGGATCAGTAGACCTACTGAATGAAGGTGGACGCTGTCTCATGAAGGATTCAACAGAATGTTACTCCTTCTTTTGCTCGTTTGGAAGTCCTCCATGATTCATAGCTTGAGAAAGTTGTGTGAGCATGGTTACAAGATCTTTCATTCCAGATCCCATAATGTTTGGTTGCTCAGCGGGACAATCATTTCATTGCTCGTCGCATTCTGCATTAACATGGTTCCTTCGGGTTCCAGCCATTGACTAAAACCAAGAAGAATAGTGTGAGAAACACTAATTATAATAGGAAAACCAAATAATCAAGAATAAAATTTCACACTTAAGGTCTTATCATAGGTTGTTCATGGCCATTTTTAAAACACTAAGATTGCGTTCTATGCTTAGACATATCCTTAGGATTCTTACTAAGGCTTTCACATCTTAGTTTCCAAAGGTTGACTATACCATTCCTCTGATACCAACTATAACGACCCATACTTTACATACATTGTTAGTACTTCAAAATTGAATTACACTTATTACAACATATAACAAAACCATGAAAGGACCATATAGGTATAGTGTCTTTAGAAACTGGGAAACATAAACAACTGGTTCATAAAGCGTTTGTCTCCCATTTATTTCATCATATCTATAGTCCCTTTTGGCATATCTTACTTAATAACCTTCTTCCTGACCTAGGGAAATAAAACATACAAAAGGGTGAGCTCAAATGCTCAGTAAGGGTAAACAAAAGAAATATCAATCACATCATATTCATAAGAACATAACATTTTGGAAATCTTACCCTGTAAAAGAGATCATAATTTCATAACATGGAATAAATCATGGTAGTGAAATGTAATCACAATAATCATAACATAAAACATTAAGATTTGTGGCATACACACATAATCATAGAGAATCATTTCTTATTAGTCAAGACTCATTTCCAAGACTATCTTAGTGGACAAATTCCATTTCTGAACCAAGTTCATTCCTCGTTTCAGTCCTGTTTCACTGAACTGGTTTAACCTGCCGTTCCAGCCATGTCTATCTCATGATATATAAAATCTTTACCCAATGAATTGGAGGGAGATATAGGTCTCACCCATCTCATAATGATACCATTCTTTTGTGTGCCACAAAATCATAAACCATACATCATAGCATAACCCGTGTAATAAAAATGGGAATATTAAACATCGTGACATCATAAAACAATTCATATAAGATAAAGGAATTCATAAAAATAATTCCATCACAACATAATCAAATCAATGTAATAATAGGGATAGAAACAGAAACCTTTATTATCTTATATAGAAAATAATTTTGATAAAACACTTGAACTCCATTCTTGAAGAAAATATCCTTTTTACTTCAAAAACACTTTTCCTTTATTAACTTGTTATACAATTATAAAATAAAAGAAGTTGATTAAAAATAAACTTGAAAACTTGTAAATGAATCTTCTTGAAAATAATTTTTTAAAAATCCATTCATGCCGTATAAGTTAAAAAACATTCTTCTCATACTTTTGTCAGAAAATTCAAAAAGTACCTCATACGAAAAACGAAAAAAGATTCCTTTCATATCTTTTACTAAAAACTCACCGAATGGTAAAATTGGATTTAAACAATTTTAGGTGGATGGAAATAATATTAAATATTGAGGAAACATGGATGTGGATGATAAAATACACCCTAGTAAATTCCAAAGTATAAACAATCTCGGATAAAAATGAGATTGTGATATTTCCCTTACCTTAGGTCCGATTTGCTTCGTAAGTGTCTCAACCTCCTGTATAATGATTTAAATAATGTCATTGACTCATTCCAGAATCATAATCATTGTTATGATATCATATATGGTCATATTCTTAGCTTATTATTAGTAATATTTCATTGCTACTTGTTATTCGGGTGTTTATTACTTTTTGTTCTTATGCGTGTTTTGTCGAATAAATTCTTATTCTTCTTTTTAGGTTATAGATACCTCATTTACAGAATGGTATTAGTGTAATATATATCATATTTATTCACTCAATTCATTTATGTAATCATTATACAATGAAAATCATGTAGAACGAGTCGCATCACATCGTGGAGATGGTATTCCGTACATATGCACGAGCGATGATATCGTTCCCATGATCGTGCAGTTGTATTGGAGTGTATGTGTAACGCCCTGACCCCAGTTACCCAGAGTTGGTGCATTATTAAATGACATTGTCATGATCACAAGAAAGATCAAATCTCAAAAGACCGATTGGTTTAGTAGCCTTGGAAACACTAGATATATTCATAAAGTTTACAATACATCATAAAATGAAAACTACAACAACATAGTCTCCATAGTCTACACTCTTATCCCCTCACACTATCTCTACAGGTCATTCATAAATTACTTCTTCACATCTTGGGAAAAATAAAACATAGAAAAGGGGTGAGCTCAAATGCCCAGTAAGGATAACAATATAGTGGAAACTTTTATAAATAAGAATAAACATTTAAGGCAATGTATAACTAAAACAAAAGACTTTTAAAATTGAACTTCAACATAGTATGGAAAAAGTAAAATGAAATAACACCATTTACTTATTCACATGGATATTCTACTAATCGAATAATCACATGCAATATCAATAACCACTTTCATAATGATGAAATGCATAATTCCAGACTCTCATAACCACATAGCCAAGGCCTCGTGCCAAGACTACAAATAATATTTTTTCAAGGCCTTGTGCCAAGACACTAGTTTGTCTCATGAGACCTACCGATGCATCGAGGAGCTATAGCGGGCTCCAACCGTCACATATTAAGTCCAATGCATTCCCATATGAAAGGGTTTAAACATAACATAAACATTCGTATTAAAACTAGCATACGAAATGTAAATACTCCATCCATAAACCATGAAAATAAAATATCCATAGTAAAACATATCACAAAACCTTCAATACAATATGGAAGTTTTGTTTCATAATAAATCATCTCCAAATAAGCTTAAAATCCATCAAAGGATGTTGACATAGATGAAATCAAAACTCTTTTTAGAGAAATATCTCTTTTTATTTTGAAATCATTTAAGAGTAATATAAAATGAAACATTTTCTTTTAAAGTATTCTTATTATATTTTAAGGGAAGCTTCAACGATTTTATAACGGCGGAAAATAGTCGCACCCGCAGTATAAGTTAAAAAAAACATTCTTACCTTAATTCTGTCAAAAGGTTAAAAAGAACCTTGTTTAGAAAACGACGGAAAGATTCCATTATAAACCTATTATAAAAGTCAAAAAAGGGTATAAATTACTTTAACCCATATTCTTGTAAATGGTAAAAAAATGTTTTGAAATACATTTTGGAGAAACATATATGTGGATGATAAAGAAATCCCAGTAGATTATTACGTATAAACAAACTCGGATAATGAAGAGATTGTGAAATAAACCCTTACCTTGTACTTTTCCTTGGTTGAGTGTAGGTTAACCTCATGTATAATGGTTAAATAATTGTTATTAAATTATACAAGAATCATATATATTAATATGATATCATATATGATCTTTTAACATTTCTTTGTTAATAATATCTTAGTATTATCGTCATTTCGGGTGTTAACTTACTCGTTTTATTTTATATGTTTTGTTACGTAAGCCATGTTTGTCATGGATAGGTTGTATCTTATTCATATCCATAATTATATCAAGTCCTTAAACATTATTTTTAAATCATCAAATGATAATTATACTTGAATGGATACGATGGAGAATGAATCTCATCGCGTTCGTGGAGACGGTAGTCCGTACGTACGCACGAGCGACAATATCATTCTTTTGATATTAAAATAATATATAATTGGATAGTATATCATATATACAGAATAATTATCATGTTATATTTATTATTTACATGAGTTACATATCATTATTATACCCATCCAAATAATAATATTTTGAATAACAATTACACCACGACGTGGAGATGGTAAGCCGTACGTACGCACGTATGGTGACATGTTATTCAAAGGGTGGATAGAATACTGAATATGGTTGTACCATATTTATAATAACATCACAGTATATATAAGATACTGGATTTATTATTTTATAATGGTAATAACAAAGAAAGAAGAAGTGGAAGAAGAAATGAATTTGAAAAAGGGTGGTGAAAACATTACCTCTTCTTCGGGTTCTTCCTTTTGATTTGATCAAAAGGGATCCTTAGGTTGGCTTTATGATCAAACTAAGGCCTCTAGGTTGTATTGAGGGAATTTGAGAGAGTATTTGGGCAGAGTTTGGCCGATCCAAAAGGCTTTTAATGTGTGAAGTAATGAGAAGGGGGAGTGCCCTTTTATAAGAGGGGTGAGGGGCACCTTTGGAAAAGCTAGAAATATTAATTTATAATAAATTAATATTCAGTTTCTAATGGCTCCAAAGTTTATTATTAAAAGTTTAAGGTAGGTATAGGTCTAAAAACATTCAAAAAATATAATTTATACAGTTTTGGATTACTATATTAACCTTATCTTTTAGTTTTAATTCTTAGTTAATTAGTTTGACATTTACCATGTCACTTTGTATTTTTATATTATATAGTTAATAAACTTACTATATACATCCAAAATACCCCCAAGTGGTCCATTAATGATACAAATATCATGATATAAGTATCTTGGCCGAACCTTAAATTTTTTGGAATTTAATATCAATTAATAATATAATATTTGTTTTAAAAACGCTTTTATGTCAATTTTGACACTATTCAATAGTTGATTTTTGTGAAACTTATAAAAGAATGATTACTTCAAAAAAAGTTAATTAAATCAATAATAATATGTCATATTATCCTATAAAATTATTTTAATTCATTAAAAGTCTCAAATTATATTTATTTGGGTATTTATATTATCAATTATTTTAATTTTTCACTATTATTGTAATTACTGCATCATCATTGTGTCATAAATAAATTAAATTATTTAATGTCTAAAAATTATAAATAAAATATAATTATGTAGGAAATCTTTTTATATTTCTAATGAATATTTAAAATCTAATTTATCTTATGTATAACCCTATATTAAAATTTTTTTAGTAAATAAACATTGATTTTAACTCTTTTAACTCTTCTTTGAATTAAATAATAATAAATGTCCTAATCTAATCCAAGTGGACCTAAATGATAATATATTAGTCCTAAGGTTGTTTTTGGTCGAGATACACTTGTCCAATAGAATTAGGACATGAGTTAGGGTAATATTAATATCATTTTTACCCTTAATTACCCTATTTACTTTTAACCGTGGTAAATAAAAGTAAAAAAGTTATTATTCACCAAAAATTATTTTCATCTCATTGAACCACATTTTACTTCTTGATATTAACCGTGTCTCTCGGATTTTCAAAATTCCATTCACAGAAGAGGTAAAATTAAGTTTTATGAAAAATTCAGTTTTTTTAACTCACTTAGTAGTTTCACTATTCATCAAAAATTGAAGTTTTTCAGAACAATGCCAAAATTTCACCTTAAGCTATAATTGATATTCCAAATTCAAAAATGATGCCTATTTTACAAAATTCCAAACATATAAGTTGCATTAATTAATTTTATAATTAATTCCCACTGTCACAACAAATAGCGTGTTTTTAAGAAACAATATATACCAAAAGATTGACAATTGTTTAGGTCCAATTTCAAAGTGAAATTAATTCTAATGAACACCATTGGATAAAATGGTAAAAATATATTCTAATTATACTTTAAAACCACTCAATAATATAATTTATCACTATAAATTATTTTTATTTAAAAAGTTGTTTTTAAGTATTTTTCACTATTCATAAAAATTGGAAGTTCTCAGAAAAATACCAAAAATTCATCTTAGGATAATTTTGATATTCTAAAACCAAAAATGAAGTCCATTTTAAAATATAAGATATATATAATTTCAAAAAGTAGGTATTACTATTCATAATGGCTAGTTTGATTGGTTGTGGTGTGTTAGAACTCAATGTTGCGTACAACACATGCTATCACATTATTCAAAGGGAAGCGTACCATAGAAGCTTGGGGTGTTACATTCTCCTCTCCTTCAAATAATTTCTTCCTCGAAATTTCCAGAATACTACCGCGTGAAAAGACTCGGGTGGTTCTTCATCATAAGTTCTTCGGGTTCCCACGTTGCCTCTTCCATCTTATGGTTTCTCCACAAAACCATTACTAGACGTGTCGTCCGGTTTCTCAATACTTGTTCTCTTGTATCAAGAATCCGGACAGGCTCTTCACAATAAGACAGATCGGGTTCCAGTTCTAATTTTTCATAGGTGAGTACATGCGTTGGGTCAGGCATGTATTTCCTCAATAGAGATACGTGGAACACGTCGTGAACTTTGGAGAGACTTGGCGGCATTGCCAATCGGTAAGCTACAACCCCAATTAGTTCTAGAATTTCGAAAGGTCCGATGTACCTGGGACTCAATTTACCTTTCTTACCAAAAAGAATGACTCCCTTCCATGGAGATACCTTCAGGAAAACATGATCACCGACTTGAAATTCCAAATCCTTCCTTTGATTATCGGCATATCTCTTTTGCCTACTTTGAGCTTCTTTGATGTGATTTTGGATAACCTTCACCTTTTCCATCATTTCCTCTACCAGTTCTGGACCTACAAGTTTTCTTTCACCAACGTCATCCCAACAGGTTGGTGTGCGACATCTCTTTCCATATAACTCTTCATATGGTGCCATATGAATACTCGAATGGAAGTTATTGTTATAGGAAAATTATACCAGAGGTAAATATTGATCCCACATACCCTGAAAGTCAAGTGAGTTGGATCTCAACATGTCTTCTAAGGTTTGAATAGTTCGTTCTGATTGTCCATCTGTTTGAGGGTGGTAGGCAGTGCTCAAATGAAGTTCAGTATCCAGGGATTTCTAAAGACTCTTCCAGAATCTTGAAGTAAAACGGGGATCACGATCAGAAAAAATTGATAGGGGTACTCCATGAAGTCTCACAACTTCATCAATATATAGTCTTGCTAGACGTTCCAGTGGTAGATCTTCTCTTATAGCAAGAAAATGTGCTGACTTGGTAAGACGATCAACAATGACCCATATTGCATCATTCCTTCTAGGAGTCTTTGGTATCCCCATGACAAAGTCCATCATAATATTATCCCATTTCCACTCCGGTATGGGAAGAGGTTGCAATACTCCACCAGGTTGTTGCCTTCCAGCTTTCACTTGTTGACAAACCATACATCTTGACACAAAATCAGCAATCTCCCTCTTCATGTTGTCCCACCAAAAATGTTCCTTCAAATCTCTATACATTTTGGTGCTCCCAGGGTGTATAGAGAAATTGGAACTATGAGAATCATCCAACAATTCCTTTTTCAGATCAGGTATATCGGGAACACAAAGCCTCTTCCCGAATTTCAAAATTCCATTTTCATACACAAAATCTCTCAATCTCCCATCATTCACAGCTTTAATCTTCTTTTGAAATTCTCCATCATTAGTCTGAGAACTCTTAATCCTTTCTAGTAAAGATGATTTCGAAACCATTTGAAAAAGCATTGATGTTTCACCTTCCCTGGTTATTCCCATGTCCATCTTCACTAGATCTATGAAAATTGGATCCCTTTCAATTCTCATCATGTTCAAAACTCCATGGTCTTTTCTGCTCAAAGCATCTTCCACCTTGTTTGCTTTCCCTGGGTGGTAGTGTATCGTACAATCATAATCCTTGAGTAATTCAAGTCATCTCCTTTGCTTCATGTTGAGTTCTTATTGTGAGAAAATATACTTCAAACTCTTGTGATCAGTATAAATCTCACATTTTTCATGATAGAGGTAGTGCCTCCATATCTTCAAAGGAAAGATCACAACTGCTAACTCGAGATCATGAGTAGGATAGTTTTGTTCATGAATTTTCAACTATCGTGATGCATAGGCAATAACCCTATCATTCTACATAAGGACACAAGCAAGTCCTTTCTTCGATGCATCACTATAAATAACAAACCCATCATTCCCCGATGGTAGAGTCAATATAGGAGAATTGACTAATCTTCTCTTCAGTTATTCAAAAAATTCTTCACACTCTTTTTTTCAAACAGATTTAACCCCTTTATGTGTGATCTTCATTAATGGGTTAGCCAATCAGGAAAAATTCTGAACAAAACGTCGATAATAACCTGCTAAACCAATAAAACTACGTACCTCAGTTATATTCGTAAGTGTTGGCCATTCTTGGATTGCCTTGGTCTTAGAAGGATCAACAGAGATTACATCTTTAGAGACAATATGTACAAGAAAAGAAATCTCATGAAGCCAGAATTTACACTTGCTAAACTTCCCATATAATTCATGTCTTCTCAGAGTCTTCAATATAATGCGCAAGTGATTTTCATGATCTTCATAGTTTTTTGAGTATACCAAGATATCATCAATAAATACCACCACAAATTCATTGAGATATTCCTTGAAAACTCTATTCATCATATCCATGAATATAGAGGGTGCATTAGTCAATCCAAAAGGCATTACTATAAACTCATAATGCTCGTACCTAGTTCGAAATGTTGTCTTCGGAATGTCTTCCTTCTTCACACACAAATGATGGTATCCAGATCGAAGGTCAATCTTTGAAAATTATTGAGCTAAATGCAATTGGTCAAATAAATCATCAATGCGAGGTAGGGGATACTTTTTCTTTATTGTTATAGCGTTGATCTCCCTGTAGTCGATACATAACCTCATGGATCCATCCTTCTTTTTAACAAAAATAACAGGGGCTCCCCATGGAGAAACACTAGGGTGAATAAATCCTTTATTACTCAATTCCTCTAGTTGTTTCTTTAGTTTGACTAATTCTAAAGTGGCCATTCTATAAGGGGTCTTCGATATAGGCCTTGATCCAGGAATTAAATCAATGGAAAACTCAACGTCTCATTCTGGAGGATGTCCAGGTAAATCTTCCGGAAATACATCTACATATTCTTTCACAACAGGTAAATCCTCTATTTGAACATTACTTTCCTCACCCACAATTATTTCATTCTCTTCCTCCTCAATAATTGAATTTAGTTGAGCTATTGGGGGTGGATCTAGATAAGAATTAGGCGGTGACGATTCTGCTCTAAAGAAAAGGTGTTCCTTATCATCATCATCGTGAATCGTAACCTCTTTCTTCTTACAATAAATCTTCGCATCATAGTCTGAAAGCCCATCCATACTGAGGATTATATCAAACACAATCATAGGTATGACGATGAGATCAGCGGATAAAAAACATTTATGTGCTCTAATGGGGAATGAATCAGAAAACTTTGTTGCAATGATACTTCCCTTAGGAGTTTTAACTGACAACTCCCTTGTTAAATCAAATTGGAAATATCTAATTTTCTTAGAAAACTGGGAAGATATGAAACAATGCGATGATCCAGAATCAAATAATGCATTTTCTAAACTTGAGGAAACCATTAAATTACCTTCCACCACATCTTTCGGAGCTTCTACCTCAGCAGTAGTGATAGCATAAGCTTGGCATTGATCCCTTGGAATTTTCTGAGGTAAGTTCCCCTGATGCTTAGTACATTCATTTACATAATGCCCCATATCCCTGCAATTGTAGCACTGAACATTGGTAGCTTCCTTTTTCCCTTTGCAATCACGAGCTTGGTAGCCTTTTTCACCACACTTGTAACAGACTCGCGTTCCCTTCAAGCAAGTACCAGGGTGTTTCTTCCCACATTTACCATAGGATGGATATTCAACATTTCCCTTCTTCCTCTTATTTCCATTCCCAGATTGATCAGTAGATCTCTTCTTCTCTTGCTTTGATTTAAAGTCATAAGACTTAGATAATTCCTTTTCTGTTTTGATAGCACATGAGACAATGTCTTCGTACGACGAGAAGGATTGTGAGACTAATGCTCGACAGAGAAATGGTTTTAACCCATCAAAGAAATGATCAATCTTAATTCTTGGGTTACGTATATATTCTCCAGCATACCTTTCTAACCTTGTAAAGTTAGCCTCATACTTTGTGACATTCTCATCCTCCTTTTGTCTCAGACTCAGAAATTGCCTTTCCATATCTGCTTGATGGTCACGAGGAAAGTATTTTTCTAAAAAAAGATCTTTGAACTCCCTAAATTCCATATTTGATACTTCATAATCTTCCTTAGTATTTTGAATCAATGACCACCATTGATCAGCATCTCCAGTGAGGCGGTAAACTGCCATGATAACTTTTTCCCTTTCACTACTCCCTAAAGCCTGAAATATTTTCTCTAGGGAATTTATCCATTTCTTAGCTACTAAGGGATTTGTACTCCCATTTAACGTTGGTGGTTGTTTCCTCATGAAGAGATCTAACATTGATCCTCCATGCTGCAGATCAGGGTGCTCCATACAGGTAAGGTTATTATTCATAACCTGAGTGAGTTGTCCCAGTATGGTGATTAGTTGATCGGCACCAGTTGCATCACCAGATCCACTATAATTATCTTGAGTAGGAGGTAAATCCCTACATGGAGTATGTGCATTGATACGGTTTCCATTTCTTCCACTAGGCGCCATTTCTAAACAATGGTATAAACTAGATCAGTTTTTGAATCAAAATACATAATCCCATACTTACAAAACACTTAACATAAATTGAACTATTTATGGATATAATCCATAATCATAAGAATGTTTTCTTTGAGGAAGTATATAATCATAAACCCTTCATAATGATATGTAATGAAAATGAGAGTTACCCTAAGCATATCCCCCGGGAGGGTCGTAACCAAGAGTGCAGCAAGGCCCGTTGTCGTGCACCAGTTCCCGTTTGAGTCTAGCTCAAAGAGGTGTTTTCGGGTTTTACCCCTAGGTACATCTATTCCAGAGCCGCCTCTACCTGCTTGAATCCAGAAAAGGATGTATTTCTTGGAAAACTCACAAAATCTCTACAATACCAAAAATTCTAGGAAGTTCTTCTATACTAATCCTCAAAGTCCATCTTAGGTCTACGTGGTCTAATCAGAGTTTATCTAAATCTAGCTTCCAAGGTTTGTACTAAACTTCCTCTGATACCAATTGTAACGCCCGACCCCAGTTACCCAGAGTCGGTGCATTATTACATGACATTGTCATGATCACAAGAAAGATCAAATCTCGAAAGACCGATTGGTTTAGTAGCCTTGGAAACACTAGATATATTCATAAGGTTTACATTACATCATAAAATGAAAACTACAACAACATAGTCTCCATAGTCCACACTCTTATCCCCTCACACTATCCCTACAGGTCATTCATAAATTACTTCTTCACATCCGGGGAAAAATAAAACATAGAAAAGGGGTGAGCTCAAATGCCTAGTAAGGATAACAATATAGTGGAAACTTTCATAAATAATAATAAACATTTAAGGCAATGTATAACTAAAAAAAAGCCTTTTAAGCTTGAACTTCAACATATTATGGAAAAAGTAAAATGAAATAATGCCATTTACTTATTCACATGGATATTCTACTAATCGAATAATCACATGCAATATCAATAACCACTTTCATAATGATGGAATGCATAATGCCAGACTATCATAGCCACATAGCCAAGGCCTCATGCCAAGAAGACAAATAAGATTTTTTCAAGGCCTTGTTTCAAGACACTAGTTTTTCTCATGAGACCTATCGATGCATCGAGGAGCTATAGCGGGCTCCACCCGTCACATATTAAGTCCAATGCATTCCCATATGAAAAGGTTTAAACATAACATAAACATTCGTATTAAAACTAGCTTACGAAATATAAATACTCCATCCACAAACCATGAAAATAACATATTCATAGTCAAACATATCACAAAACCTTCAATACAATATGGAAGTTTTGTTTCATAATAAATCATCTCCAAATAAGCTTAAAATCCATCAAAGGATGTTGACATAGATTAAATGAAAACTCTTTTTAGAGAAATATCTCTTTTTATTTTGAAATCATTTAAGATTCATATAAAATGAAACATTTTCGTTGAAAGTATTCTTATAAGATTGTAAGGGAAGCTTTGACGATTTTATAACAGCGGAAAATAGCCGCACCCGCCGTATAAGTTAAAAAACATTCTTACCTTAATTCTGTCAAAAGGTTTAAAAGAACTTTGTTTAGAAAACGACATAAGGATTCCTTTATAAACCTCTTATAAAATTAAAACAAGGGTATAAATGAATTTAACCCATATTCTTGTAAATGGTAAAAAAAATTTGAAATACATTTTGTAGAAACATGTATGTGGATGATAAAGAAATCCCAGTAGATTATTACGTATAAACAACCTCGGATAATGAAGAGATTGGGAAATAAACCCTTACCTTATACTTTTCCTTGGTTGAGGGTAGGTTAACCTCCTGTATAATGGTGAAATAATTGTTATTAAATTATACAATAATCATATATATTAATATGATATCATATATGATCTTTTAACATTGCTTTGTTAATAATATCTTAGTATTATCGTCGTTGCGGGTGTTAACTTGCTCGTTTTCTTTTATATGTTTTGTTACGTAAGACATGTTTGTCATGGATAGGTTTTATCTTATTCATATCCAGAATGATATCAAGTCCTTAAACATTATTTTTAAATCATCAAATGATAATTATACTTGAATGGATACGATGGAGAATGAATCTCATCGCGTTCGTGGAGACGGTAGTCCGTACGTACGCACGAGAGACAATATCATTCTTTTGATATTAAAATAATATATAATTGGATAGTATATCATATATACATAATCATTATCATGTTATATTTATTATTTACATGAGTTACACATCATTATTGTACCCATCCAAATAATAATATATTGAATAACAATTACACCACGACGTGGAGACGGTAAGCCGTACGTACGCATGTATGGTGACATGTTATTCAAAGGGTGGATAGAATACTGAATATGGTTGTACCATATTTATAATAACATCACAGTATATATAATATACTGGAGTTATTATTTTAGAATGGTAATAACAAAGAAAAAAGAAGTGGAAGAAGAAATGAATTTGAAAAAGGGTGGTGAAAACATTACCTCTTCTTCGGGTTCTTCCTTTTGATTTGATCAAAAGGGCTCTTTAGGTTGGCTTTCAGATAAAACTAAGGCCTCTAGGTTTTAGTGAGGGAAGTTGAGAGAGTATTTGGTCAGAGTTTGTCCGAACCAAAATGCTTTGAAGGTGTGACGTGATGAGAAGGGGGAGTGCCCTTTTATAAGAGGGGTGAGGGGCACCTTTGGAAAAGCTAGAAATATTAATTTATAATAAATTCGTATACGGTTTCTAATGGCTCCAAAGTTTATTATTCAAAGTTTAAGGTGGGGTAGGTCGAAAACCATTCAACCCATAGAATTTAGAGAGGTTTGTGTTACTATATTAACCTTATCTTTCAGTTTTAACTCTTAGTTAATTAGTTTGACATTTACCATGTCACTTTGTATTTTTATATTATATAGTTCATAAACTTACAATATACATCCAAGAGACACAAAAGTAATCCATTAATGATACACCTATCATGATATAAGTCTCTTGGCCGAACCTTATATTTTTAGGAATTTAATATCAATTAATAATATAATATTTGTTTTAAAAACTCTTTTATGTCAATTTTGAAACTATTCAATAGTTGATTTTTTTGAAACTTATAACAGAATTATTACTTCAAAAAAAGTTAATTAAATCAATCCTAATATGTAATATTATTATATAAAATTAGTTTAATTAATTAAGTCTCAAATTATATTTATTTGGGTATTTATAATATCTATTATTTTAATTTTTCACTATAATGGTAATTACTGCATCATTATTGTGTCATTAATAAATTAAATTATTTAATGTCTAAAAATTATAAATAAAATATCATTATGTAGGAAATCGTTTTATCTTTCTAATTAATATTTACAATCTAATTTATCTTATGTATAACCCTATATTAAAAATGTTTTAGTAAATAAACTTTGATTTTAACTCTTTTAACTCTTCTTTGAATTAAATAATAATAAATGTCCTAATCTAATCCAAGTGGACCTAAATGATAATATTTTATTCCTAAGGTTTTTTTTGGTCGAGATACACTTGTCCAATAGAATTAGGACGTGTGTTAGGGTAATATTAATATCATTTTTACCCTTAATTACCCTATTTACTTTTAACTGTGGTAAATAAAAGTAAAAAGTTACTATTCACCAAAAATTATTTTCATCTCATTGAACCAAATTTTACTTATTGATATTAATTGTGTCTCTCGGATTTTCGAAATTCCATTCACAGAAGCGGTAAAATTAATTTTTATGAAAAATTCAGTTTTTTTAACTACCACTTGGTAGTTTCACTATTCATCAAAAATTGAAGTTTTTCAAAACAATGCCAAAATTTCACCCTAAGCTATAATTAATATTCCGAATTCAAAAATGATGTCTATTTTACAAAATTCCAAACATATAAGTTGCATTAATTAATTTTATAATTAATTCTCGTTGTCACAACAAATAGCGTGTTTTTAAGAAACAAAATATACCAAAAGATTGACAATTGTTTAGGTCCAATTTCAAAGTGAAATTAATTCTAATGAACACCATTGGATAAAATGGTAAAAATATATTATAATTATACTTTAAAACCACTCAATAATATAATTTATCACTATAAATTATTTTGATTAAAAAATTTGTTTTTAAGTATTTTTCACTATTCATAAAAATTGGAAGTTCTCAGAAAAATACCAAAAATTCATCTTAGGATAATTTCGATATTCCAAAACCAAAAATGAAGTCCATTTTGAAATATAAAATATTTATAATTTCAAAAGGTAGGTATTACTATTCATAACGGCTAGTTTGATTGGTTGTGGTGTGTTAGAACTCGATGTTGCGTACAACACACGCTATCGCATTATTCAAAGAGAAGCGTACCGTAGAAGCTTGGGCTGTTACAGTATGTATACTATTTCAGAATCAATATCACTTTAAAAAATCATATATATTCATTCTTTATACCATTATACCCATCCAAGTAAGGTGGTGGTGGAAAATAGATTACACCACGGCGTGGAGACGGTATTCCGTACGTACGCAAGCGGCGTGATTTCATTTTCCGTAGGATGGATAGATGGTGAAATAGGGTTGTTTCATACTTATAATAACATATCAGTATATGAGTGATACTGATGTTATTAATTCATAATGAAACAACTAAAGAAGAAGAAGTGGAAGAAGAAATAAAGGTGAAAGAATCAGCAACGGGCATTACCTCTTCTTTGAATAGCTTCTTTGAGACCTCCTTTTAGGGCACTAAAATTGGTCTTTGAAGAATACCAGGACCTCTAGGATATTTCTAGGGAAGTGGAGAGGAGAAATTGGCAGGTTTTGGATGATCATGAAGGCTCAATGTGGTGTGAGGAAGAGAGGGAGGAGGTGCCCTTCTATATGGGAGGAGAGGGGCACCTTTGGAAAAACAAAAAATATTATTTTATTATAAAGCCATATTAGGTTTTAAATAGCTCCAAATTGATTTATTTCTAAGATAAGGTGGGGATGGGTCTAAATCCTATCATCCAATAGAATTTGGAAAAGTTTAGTTTACTATTTTAACCTTATCATTTAGATTTAACTTTAAGTTAGATAATTTTACTTTTACCGTGTCTTTTTGTGTTGTTACACTATAAGGTTAATATACTTACTATAACAGTCCAAACGAACCCCAAGTTGTTTATTATTAATATATATAACCTTATCTAAGTCATTTGGCAGAACCTTGTATTTTTAGGAACAAAATAACAATTAATAATATAATATTTTTTTTAAAAACTATTTTATGTCAATTTTGACACTATTTAGTAATTGATTTTTGTAAAATTCATAACAGAATGATTAGTTCTAAAAAAGTTACTTAAATCAATACTAACATGTAATATTAATCTATAAAATTATTGGAATTCATAAAAAGTCTCAAATTACATTTATTTGTGTATTTATAACATCAATTATGTCAATTTTTCATTAATAAGATAATTACTGCATCGTCTTTGTGTCATAAATAAATTAAATTATTTAATGTCTTAAAATGAAAAATAAAATACCATTATGTAGGAAATTTTTTATCTTTCTAATGAATTTTTATAGTCGAATTTATCTTATGTATAACCCTATATTAAAAATTATTTACTTATTAAACTTTGATTTTAACTATTTTAACCCTTCTTTAAATAAATTAATAATAAATTTCTTTATCTAATCCAAGTGGGCCTAAATGGTCATATTTTATTCCTAAGGTTGTTTTTGGTTGAATTAAACTTATCCAATAGAATTAGGACATGTATTAGAGTAATAATAATATCATGTTTACCCTTAATTACCCTAGTTACTTTTAACCGTGGTAAATAAAAGTAAAAAGTTACTATTCACCAAAATTTATTTTCATCTCATTGAACTACATTTTACTTACTGAAATCAACCGTGTCTCTCGGATTTTTGAAATTCCACTCAGAGAAGTGGTAAAATTAAGTTTTATGTAAATTTGCAAATTCTCCTAGGAGGTGGGTAATAGACGGTGAAAAGTTCAATAAAATTTTTATATATCTTAAATTATTAGAAAATTACTCCAATTAATTACATTGAACTTATATAGGTATTATGTATCAATTTTGACCTAAAATAAATTTAAATAAAACAAAAAATAATTTAAATAAAAAGTCGGTTTTTAAATAGTAAGCTAGTGTTTTCACTATTCATCCAAAATTGAAAGTTTTCAGAAAAATACCAAAATTTTACCCTAGGATAATTTCGATATTCCGAATCCAAAAATGAAGTCCATTTTGAAAGATATGATATAAAAAATTTCAAAAAGTGGTTATTACTATTCATAACGGCTAGTTTTAATAATTTTTTAATAACATATCGTTGTTTAGTGAAACTCGGTATTGCGTACGACGCAAGCTATCAAGGAAGGTCGTGATTACGTGTAAATCAAGCCAAGCTAGTGTTGTGTGTAGTGAAATATTCCTCTGATGATTCATATAAAATAAAAACAAAATATTTCTTATAAAAGTATCGGGTGTTACAAGCTGTGGTGGGAAGGCATCGAGAGGAAAACATCCTTCCAAATCAGCATCCTGAGATGGTCAGAATCGGAACTGAACAATTTGTTGTAGTGATGGATCAGTTGAATTAGGCTATAAATGGTGGTGGTATCCATGGATGAGATCATCCAGATCAACCACATAGGGACATTTCAGTAGTGGAGTATTTCATAAGGCAATATCCACTATCATTTATGGGATCATCTGACCTGGTGGTAGCCAAAGGTTGGATTAATGACATCAAAATATTTTTCATGTCATGGGTTGTTCATAAATAAAAAGGATAGTATTTTTGTTTACCATTTTTATGGTGAATTTGATTAGTGGTGGCTGATGGTTAAGAATATCAGGGATAATGAGGATATTTATTCTTTGGAGTGGGATGAATTCAAAAATATTTTTCTTGAGAAATATTTTCCTAGGTTTGTTCAAATTATGATGGAAAAACAATTCTTGGAACTGAGGAAGAAAGATGATAATTTTGTGGCTATGTATGAAGCCAATTTTATGAAACTGGCTAGGTATATACTAGGTTTTACTCGAGACCTTCATAGTAAAATTAATATATTTTACTCTAGTTTAAAACCATTTTTATGAAGAGATTTGGATTCAAAAGAGTTTAAAATCCATGAGAAACTTGTTCGTTGTGATAAAAAAGATTATATAGAGTATTTTGACATGTATGTTCCTCATAATGACAAGAATAAGAAGCAATTAGGTTGACTAAAATTGGGGAATAATTCATCAAAGAAATATAGAGGTAATAAAATAAAATTCCCTTCCTGCGAAAAATGTGGTAAAAAGCATCCTGGATAATGTGTTGTAAATTATGGGAAGTGCTACCGATGTGGAAAGTTTGGACACATGTCTCATGAGTGCTAAATTATCATAAAAATAATTATAATCTATTGGTGATATGATTTAACTGTAAGGAGTTTGGTCATTTTGCTAATTTTTGTCCAAAGTTAGTCACTCAGGGGGGAAATCCGCAATATTAGAAACATAAGGGTGTGTAAAAATCATTTACCACTACTTAAGCAGATGTTGAGCCATAAAACAAAGTGGTATCAGGTATATTTCCTATTTTTATATATTTTTCCAATGTTTTGTTTGATTTGGGGTCTATACATTCCTTCATTTATGAGAAATTCTTTTGTAAATTGGAAATTCAACCTCAATAAATAAAACCAGAACTTATGGAAAAAAACACTTGTGGGGAATATTAAGAAAAAGAAGAAATTATAGGAATCTTCCTATCATTTTATGTGGAAGAACTTTACTTATAAACCTTATTCTTTTTCCTCTAGTATAGTTTTATGTTATTATGGGTATGGATTGACTTTATTTTTACCATGATAAGATAGATTGTAGTGTTAAAGAAGTTTCTTTTCAGAAAGAGTTTCAGTTTGTGTACAATAATGAACCCATGCCATTAATAACATTTAAAGAAGCTGAGAAACTGTTAAAAGATGTAAATGAATGTTATCTTGCACATATTGTGGAAAACAAATGAACTGTTCAAATTAATGATGTAATGATGGTAAATGAGTATCTGGATGTTTTTCCTGATGACTTTATTGGTATTATACTTGTTTGAGAAGTTGAATTTACTGTCGACTTAATTCCTGATGCTAAGCCAATTTCAAAACCCCCTTATCGAATGACTCAAATTAAACTTTTAGAGTTGAAAAGGAAATTGTAGGAGTTATTAGATAAAAGTTTCATCTGACCTAGCACTTCACCATGGGGTGCTTCTATATTGTTTGTAAAAAATAAATATGGTTCAATGAGACTTTGCATTTATTATAGAGCTTTGAATAATATCACCATTAAGAATATGTATACTTTTCCTCATATAAATTATTTGTTTGATTTGCTCTGGGGAGAAAAATATTTTTCAAAGGTTGTATTGAGGTCGGGGTACCATCGGTTGAATGTAAAGGAAGAAAACATTATAAAGACTATGTTTCATATTAGATATGGCCATTATGAATTTGTAGTTATTCTATTTTGGTTAACCAATGCACCTGTTGTATCCAAGGGTATTATGAATAGAACATTTCATGAGTTCTTGGATAAGTTTTTGGTTGTATTTATGGATGAAATTTTGGTATATTCTAAAATTAAATAGGAACTTGAAAGATATCTAAGGGTTTTTTTCAAACTTTAAAAGAAAAGAAAATGCATGGGAAATTTAGAAAGTCTGAATTTTGGTTGAAAAAAATTTATTTCCTTGGTCACATTGTTTCTAAATATGGAATGAATGTTGATCTAACTAAAATAATATTTTTTTTGAGAATGTACAGGATAGACAAATATAACAGATATTAGAAGTTATCTTTGTTTAGAAGGATATTACACTAAAAGAAAATCACCATGTAGCGGTAGTTTAAACCTTCGCAAAATGGTTCTACAATGGTTTCTTGAAACCGCTGCTAAAATTAGTGTCGGCATCCAACATGTGGTATTTACTTCCATTTAGTGGTGGTTTTATGTGTTTTAGCGACAGTTTTATAGAAAAAACAATACCAATATTTTAGCAGAGGTTAAAACGGCCGCTAAATTCTCAAGCTTTTTTACTAAAAGAACCACCACTAAAATATTGAAAACCACCATTAAATAAATTTTTTTCATATTTAGTAGTGTTTTTAACCACCGCCCAATAAAATATACCATAATATAGTTGTCGTAAAAACCACTGCGGAATAAAAAACCTTTATTTAGTGGATGTTTAAACTGCCACTATATGATAAATTACAAAAAAATGAGCTGCAAAATATGCGGCCCCAAAATAAACCTGAAAAAATCAAACAGTGCACAAAATCACATAACAAATTAAACACAACATAATCAGTTTACACATAAATTAGATTACACAACATATACACATAAGGAAATTTTCACCATCTTACAATCATAGTACACGAATATAATGCACAGACCAGATCACTTAGCATGGTTCAATCTATACCAAAAATGAAACATGAACAAACTCTCTCCACTAATAACCGGACTATGATGATCTCTACTCATCATCCTCTCCATCTTCGTCTCTACTTCCTACTACCGACACCGATAAAAAATTATATTTAAAATTAAAAAATCTTGTATATTTATATTTAAACTTAAAATCAATAAAATTTTGTGAATTAAATTATTTTGAAGTTGTGTGATTTACCTGCTCACCAACATTCATCGATGAAATATCACTAGGGACAGATCCAATCATCTTATGATATAAATCAACAAATGCTTTCTGCAATACATATATTTGAGCCCCATATTCTTGAATTGTGATTTGCATAGAAACAAACTCTTTCTAAGAATCTTAGGGTAGGGAGTGACTACAACCAGAAGTAGATGCAACTGAAATCCTTGATGGCTTTCCAAAGATCTCATATTGTACTAGTCCCAAACCCATCCCGCACACTCGACTATGATGCTCCTTCCCAAGGAATTTACCAACTGGGTCATCCTGGGATACTGAGAAGGACTGTGTGATATTGACATCCCATTGTTCTTTAATTTTTACATAAAAATAAAATATCATTCATATTAGGATAATTAGACAACTAAAAATAAGTTATTATAATGAAAAATGAATTCATACCCCAACTTCCTTGCAGGCTCATTAACAAAACTCCCATCATATTTTTTGTGAACATCCAACTACACTTATGTTCTAGATGATTGGTACCCTAAATTCTGTGAATGAATTAAACAAAGATAAATAAAAAAATTAATATATTGAAAAGATAATAGTTTCTTATAAATATTTAAACTAATGAAAAAATTACCAGAGTTGATCAGCTTCTAGAAAAACTCTTTGACCCCATAGTGTGAGGGATTATTTTCTTAGCCCGACTCAATGCATTCTTCCTCTAAATATCCTGAAATAAATAAAATGTAATTTAATATTAATGTATGAAATTTCATCTCCTTTTTATATGAATGTATAAATATAAAATGATATTAATATAATAATATATATTTAAACACCATGTGCTTCTCATCATGATGACTATCAATAACAACTTTTCATTGCCCTCTAGGTACCCCATTGGTTACCATATCATACAGTTGATGGGAACTCAATGAATTATCATTGAATTCATTCCATAATCTTCATTTAAATTTTTTCCATTTATTTCCCAAAATTTTCAAGTTACACTTTCTTGTTATTATATCAATAATGGAAAAGTGGAAAAACATCTATACAAAGAGATTCATTTTGAAAATATTAGAATTTAATAAAATAATTACATTCAATTACATCATAATGTATTAAAATTACCTTTATCTATGAATCAAAAACATCATTCTTCCTAGATGAAGGCATATGACTCTAATCATCATATGTATTCAGAAGGGTAACCAGTTCTGCCACTAGCTGACCTAGAATCTGTCCAAATAATACCATAGTGTCATCCGTAGGGACCCCATAGTGGTCAAATGGGACAACTATCTTTAGACCGTTCAGATTATCGACATCTAAAATTTTCATATTTCTCTCCATAGTAGTATTATTTCCATATTTTATGAAAACATAGCTAGAAGTATAAAAAAAGTGCAATAACTTTATTCATATTAAAATTTGTACCTATAACAGAAACCCTCCAATATCCCCACAAAGAACTAGGAGTGGTGGCCTGATCCCTCACTGTTGAAGCTGCTGAATGGGTAGGCCTCGGCTGATCTACTGATGGGATTCTGGCGGAGGGTGTGAGAGATAGTGTAGGGGAAAAAGTGAATAGTGTCTTAGATTCTACAGGGAGGGAGATAGCTGGATCTGTAAAGACTCATAATTTCCATGTAATTTTATTTTCAATTAAATGGAAATTTTATGAGTCTGTGAAAATGGACGGCGTGTGATTCCGAGGCCCGGAGTGGCTGGAATGAATTTCTGAATTTTGTTCAGGTACGTTCAGTAAAGGTTCGATCGGGTTTTTATAACTTTTGAACATGTGCTCGGAATTGAAATCTGAGGACACCATTGAACTCGCAGCACCAGTATTTTCTTAAGGAGACCTTCACCTCGACCGTAGTGGGTTGAGAGTGAAAGATAGAATTTTGGTTTTTCGTGAAGGAATAAAATAAAATATAATGGTGTAACATTTTATTTTTATATTATTTTGAAACCACCCATGTGAACATTTCATTGGTGGGGACCACTTGAACTAAAACTTACCATGAGAGGTTACAGAGGTGGGGACCACCGATCCTAACCTCCCATGAAAGGTTATGGTGGTGGGGACCACCCGAGGCTTAAAACCCCTTGAAACCCTTGAACTCCCTCATAAGTGTGGGGAAGCCTCTTAAACTTCTCCCACTTAAATCGTTCCACCCCCTTAAATTTATTATTCCAACCTATGTAATTAATTAACCCAATTTGAAATTGGGCCAACAATTAAATTGGGGAAACATTTCATTTTGGGTACTTTTCAATTTTTTGGATTTGGGGAGAGGAGAAATATTGGGAGGATTTCACTTCTCCAACGAAGAACACCATCGAAGAACATTCTTAGGAAATCAAGGAAGAGGACGACGAACGAGCCCGATATCGAAGCGTGGTTTCGGAAGTGATGATCGTTGGCACTCTCTTCACCTACTTCGACTTCCTTCTCACGCCAACGTCAACGAAAAATCCAAGGTAGGGGTTTATTTGTGTATGTTTATTTGTAGGAAGTTGTAGGGTGGTTGTTTGAAATTATTTTCTCTTTCCATTCTTGATAATTCTTTGTAATTCAAGAAGGAATTATAGATTCTTTCTACCGCTCTAATGTGGAGAGTACAGGCCAAACAAAAACAGCCTGTCCTCTCCACAAACCTTGTGGTTAATTGTTGATCGCAATGGAGGTACGACTACGAACCACAATGGGGAATGAGAACAGCGGTCAACACCACCACCGACCGCGATAAAGGGGACGACGCCTCCCCAAGGCCACCGCCGCCTGCGACCTCCATGCCCCATGGCACTGCCATCCGTGGCCGAGCTACTGCCCCGCAGTCGGGCCGCCACCCCGCAGCTGAGCCGAACCTAGTGGTTGAGCCGTTGCCCGCGGTCGGGCCCCCGCCCGCGGCCTCCGCCCTCCTGGTCGAGCCACCACGTTCCCTCACGACACCCCCAGAAGATCTACCCCACAACCCCCACCCTCTCGGATGAGCCACCCTGGGACAGGTCGAGCCGCCCTTTGCCCTCGCGGCACCCCCGCGACCGAGCCGCCGTCTCTGGCCGAGCTGACCTGCGACCTCCGCCGCCCGATGGCCTTTACGGCCTCTCGCAGCCCTCACGGCCTGCCGGACCGCCCAGCGGGCCTGGCCACACCATGGTCTGGGTCGCATAATGGGATGGGTCGACCTAGGCCAGGACGGGTCGGGTCGGTCCAACCGGGTCGGGCCAGACCCGGACCTGATACGAACCAATACATTACTTGGGCCATAACTTTGGCATCAGACGTCCGTTTGACAAACTGTCAGTGGTACTAGAAATCGTTGGGTAATATGGTCCCTTTGGGTATACCCCACTGGGGTTTTAGGTAAAGTTGAGGTACGGTCGGCTTGGATCGAGCACGAATCCAATGGAGCACCTAGGACTAAAAGTCTAATAACTCACAGACTGGGCGTCTGATTGACGTGTCATCTGTTGCATTGAGACCCCTATGATGTGGTGGAACTTTGAGATACTTCTTCATGGGAATTCGTAGCAGTTGGAGTATCGACCAGGGACTTGTGGAGCAGATCATCTTGGAGACGAGCAGGCTTAGTGCGGGAACCTAGTAGCTATCTGTGACGAGAAGAATGAATAGAGATCATGTGTGGGTCAGCTTCTAGAAATCCTGTGTGGGTCAGCTCCTAGCAATCCTGTGTAGGTCATCTCTTAGAAATCTGGTCTAGGTCAGCTCTTAGTGATCTTGTGTGGGTCATCTCTTAGTGATCTTTGGTGGGTAAGCTCCTAGAGATCCTGTGTGGGTCAGCTCCTAGCGATCCTGTGTGGGTCAGCTCCTAGCGATCCCGTGTGGGTCAGGTCCTAGCGATCCCGTGTGGGTCAGCTCCTAGCAATCCCGTGTGGGTTAGCTCCAAGAGATCCCGTGTGGTTCATCTCCTAGAGATCTTGTGTGGGTCAGCTCCTAGCTATCCTGTGTGGGTCATCTCCTAACGATCATGTGTGGGTCAGCTCCTAGAGATCATGTGTGGGTCATCTCCAAGTGATCCTGTGTGGGACGACTTCTTTATAGAGTAAGATGATTCCGTAGTTGCATCTAATCATCTATACTACTGTACTTAAGTTATATCTAGTGTGAGATGAGTATGTACCTGTGTGGTACTTACCTTCATGATTTTTCCTTCCTTTGTGGAACAATTGAGCTTTGGGCTTTTGATTTGGACCTTGTGTTTCCTCATGATTGAGATGAGCATACCTAATAACTTAGGTATATGTATGGTCATATACCTAAGTAGGGTTTTCACTTGTTTACTTGCTTTGTGGTTTATCCTTGGTGGATTTTTTGAGCCCTTGAGGGTCTCGGGGTCCCTACTGAGTATCATTATACTCACCCCTGCATGGGCTATGCCTGCACTTCGTTGTGTTTGGTGTAGACGGCGGACATCGCTGAATGAGGATGAGAGTACCAGGACTGGACGGTGCCTGGAGGTGGACCATACAGCGTGTCGGTATGTAGAAAATATGGGCGAACGTGGAGTACTGAGTAGGTGATCTTTACTTACCCTTTAGGTAGGAACCTCGGAGGACGATCTAATAGTTGTCTTTCTCTTTCTTCAGTTGTATTGTATTTCATTTGTACTTATACCTTTACTATTGGTCTTGTATTCCAACCCCTTTGACTTTCAGCACTCTTTTGGTTATACAATTTTCTTGTGTTTGTATCTTGTTGTGTGCTTGGTTACGTGATTTTACAGGTTATAAAGGCAATGCCTTCCCAGTTTTAGGGAATAAGCCTTTCGGTGCTAGTCGCCAGCCCCTGGCTTATGGAAGGCGGCCTTGGGGTAGTCATGGCACGAGCCCTAGGGGATGGGTCGTGACAACTTGGTATCAGAGGAGTCGGTTCTACCATAGAACATAGGACTCTGATATTTCTTTTAATGTTAATAGTGTTAAGTGTAGTGATTGTGGTTATCAATTTAGGAAATCAAATGTTGGTGCGGCAACCGACGTATCCATACACCAGGTCCCTGACTTCTGATTGTAGGTTCTGGGTGCAGCGGAAGCATGTTGGTGAGTTTTCCCAACTTTAATTTTAGCATTAAACAACATTCACTCCGAAATCCATCATGATATAAAATGCCAGATATTTGGAATAGAACAAAGAAAGAAAAAGAAAAGAAGAGTCCCAGAACCATTGAGATAGGATCATCATATGTTGGTTATAATTAATTTAATTAATTCACAAGAATTACCTCAGTGGAATTATTTCTTCGTTGATGTGTCCAGTCACAATTTGGTGATCCATCATTGTATCATAGAATCCAAGTGTAGGATTCCTCTAGCGGTGATCCACATGTGTTCTATGTATCTCTGGACGTCACCGAAGGGATCTCCGGGTGCTAGCGCAGAAGAACCTTCGCTTGCGATGTCCGCCTTCGACCGCCTTGATCCGGTGGAGGATCTCGCTCTCGTAACTTGAGGGCATTCTTGGTGGAAAGGGAATTCTCTCTTGGCCTAAGAGTATTTCCAAATACATTGTATACAACAATGGATATTCAAAGTGTTGGGGTTGTGAGGATATTTATAATTGGGTTTGAGGTTAATAGAGTTATGACAATAAATAAATGCGTTACACATTTTATTTATTTCATTAACTCTTATTGAAAACCCCCATGTCAAATTATTAATTCCTTGAAATGCTCCCATGCTAATTATAATAAATATCATTTAATAAAACAATATTATATCCTCAAAATCCCAACTGGAAAAAATACACTGCGTGTAATAATTAATACATGGCGTGTACTGGTTTTCCATAAAACTACACGTCCTGTATATTTAATACACATGGAGTGTACTTTTATTTTCCAATTTTTTCCACCACATTTATTAGACCTTGAGTAATGGCTATTTATTTCTTAAATAAATATAACTGCATCACTCGCTAAAAAATATTCTTTCTTCCAAAATATATTCTCTCGAATAACTAGTGTCGAAATAAATATGATCAGGCATCCTTAAATAATTATTAAACCACATTCAGGAATAATCTTTATTTAAATTGTTAAATTAATATTTAACTGAGATACATGGACACACTTAGTGTGTGACCCTCTAGGTCTCTTTCTCAGTGGAATTAGGTAGAGCCTGCCTGAAGTCCAATGTTAGCGTCTAGAAACACGCCAAGTCACCCATAGATAAAGAAGTTAACGCCGCAATGATGTGTCACCTCCTACGAACGCTTAACTTGTAATATAATACCTTTGTCTCGATATCTCTAATCAAGAGGGTTTCATTCTAGTGTCATCAACCCATGTGCTCGATTATTCTTTCTTTGACTTCCTGGAATTGAACTCGCCCATACCTTACCATGGCCATGGATTTATTTAGGCTATATCAATTCCATCAAAGGGCCTGAGATATCTACTTCCGTTATGGAACAGAAGGGAAAAATCCTTTATTGCATTATCTAGTAATGCAATATTACTCGTGATGCACCCAATGTACCCTACCTTGCTATGAACAGTGTGTCGTCATAGTTTTCGTCAATATATCTAAGTGCGCGAGTTGTGATACCCATTAATAATAATCTTAAAGTCTAAAGACCAATACACACGTCCGCAGATAGGAACATCCAATGACACTATGAAATGTGGATTTCCTACTGGCGGGTCTCGTTCTCATAATATCTTCCTGGATATTACCAAGGGTGCACACCATGATAAGGTGCCTCAAAGTTTTATGAGTCCTCACCCCTAATGACCTGTATTATTTGTGTCCCTCAAACAATATCATCTGGCCATAGAACATTTATTCAAGAATAGTGTTATGGAACTTTCGGGTTCTCATCATAGTAGGGATTTGATATGACCCTGTAATGCAACAGCTGTCCTTAGGACATTACCACATACTTTGTCACGCAGAATAACAATCAAGATGTGATAAGGCTTTTATTAATGAATAAAGTACAAAGTAGTTGGTTCTAGACCACCAACTCCAACAGACTCCCACTTGGACTAGAGCCAACTACTAAAAACATTTAACCCGCTAGCTCTCACATGATATTCATGCTTCTGATGAGATAGGCCTTTAGTCATGGGGTCTTCCACGTTCTCTTCTGTGGACACTCTGCTCATGGAAACTTCACCCCTCTGATAGAAATACCTCAAGAGTTGATACTTCTAGAGTATGTTCTTTGTCCGTTGATGTGACCTTGGTTCTTTTTCAAGAGCCACCGTTGTAGTATTATCACAATACAATGTAATGGGATCTTTACTACTAGGAACCACATAAAGATCTTGGACAAAGTTCTGAATCCAGACGGATTCGTTGGCTTCATCAGAAGCCACTATATACTCCGACTCCACTTTACAATCGGCGACAACTGGATGCTTTGAACTCTTCCAGCTCAGAGCTCCTCTATTGAGACAGAAAACATATCCAGATAGAGACTTCAGATCATTCTGATCTATCTGAAAACTAGCATTAGCATACCCTCTGATGATAAGATCCTCATCTCCCCCATACACCAGGAACATATCCTTATTTCTTCTCAGATACTTAAGGATAGTCTTAATAGTAGTCCAATGTTGTTCTCCTGGATATGCTTTATATCTTCCTACCATGCTCAGTGCATAGGCAACATCAAGCCCAGTACATAACATGGAATACATGATGGATCCTATAGCCGAAGTGTATGGGATCTTAATCATCCTATATTTCTCTTGTTGTGTCTGAGGAAACATTTTCTTAGAAAGATTTAAGCCATGTGACACTGGAACCAATCCCCTCTTGGATTGATCCATACTAAATCTATTTAGTATCTAGTCAATGTATGTACCCTGAATTATTCCAAGTAGCCTCTTGGATCTATCACGAATGATCTTGATCCCTAGAATATAGGCTGCTTCTCCCAAGTCCTTCATGGAGAAACACTTGTTCAACCAGTCCTTAACTTATTGTAAGACTGGTACGTCATTTCCAATAAGTAATATTTCAGCAACATATACTACTAGGATAACGACTGTATTCCCATTAAACCGCTTATAAACACAAGGCTCACATTCATTCATAATGAAACCAAATTCTTTTATGGCTTCATCAAATCGGATGTTCCATGACCTAGATGCTTTCTTTAATCCATAAATGGATTTATGCAACTTGAAAACATGTTTGGCTTCACCTGGTGTCACAAACCCTTCTGATTGTGTCATATAGACATCTTCTTGAAGGTTCCCGTTAAGAATGTTGTTTTGACATCCATTTTTCAAATCTCATAGTCATGGTAAGCTGCTATGGCAAGTATGATTCTTATGGATTTAAACATGGAAACTGGTGAGAAGGTTTCATCATAGTCAATTCCTTGACGCTATCTGAATACTTTATCCACTAGCCTTGCTTTATAGGTGCTAACTTGACCTTCCATTTCCAGCTTTCTCTTGAACACCCATTTGCATCCAACAGGCTTTACATCAACTGGCTCATCGACCAGAACCCAGACCTGGTTCTGATACATGGAATCCGTCTCAGAATTCATAGCTTCTAGCCATCTTGTATCTTCTGTGCTTTCTACTACTTCCTTGTAGGAGAGAGGTTCATCATTTTCCAACAATAATGATTCACCATCCTTGGTGACTAGGAAACCAAATCTCTCTGGTTCCCTTACCTCTCTTGAGCTCCTACGCAGTACTTGTGTTTCTGGAACCTCTTCCACGGGGACCTATGGAACTTGTTCCTATACCAACTCTTGGGTATCTTGAGCATTAACTTCATCAAATTCAATCTTGCTCCCACTATCCTTTTTGAGGATGTGCTCCCTATCAAGAAAGATGGCTTGTCTAGTGATAGTCACTTTCTTGTCTTGAGGTTTATATAGGTAATATCCTTTCGTTTCTTTAGGATATCCTATAAATATACACTTTGTGCCTTGGGTGCTAGTTTTTTTCTTAAGAAGGAATTAACAAATGCCTCGCATCCCCATACACGTGTATGCGACAAAATGGGTTTCTTTCCAATCCATAACTCGGAGGGAATTCCATTTTTCACGTTAGTTAGTACTTGGTTTAATGTGTATGCTGCAGTTTATAATGAATATCCCCAAAAGGATAATGGAAGATCTGCATGACTCATCATCGACCTCACCATGTCCAACAAGGTGTGGTTCCTCCTTTCACTAACACTATTCCACAGTGGTGTATAAGGAGGAGTGAGTTGAGATAGAATCCCAGACTCCTATAGAAGATTGATGAACTCTTGGTTTAGATATTTTCCACCTCAATCCGATTGAAGCTTCTTTATCTTCTTACAAATCTAATTCTCTACTTCATTCTTGAATTCCCTAAATTTCTCTAAGGCTTCCAACTTATACCTCATTAAGTAAATAAATCTGTATCTACCCAAATCACCAGTAAAAGTAATGAAGTAATAATATCCACCTCTAGCTTCTACTGGAAATGGTCCACATACATCTGTGTGTACCAATCCTAGAAGCTCTATGGCCCTTTCACCTTGTCCACCGAAAGGCGGCTTGGTCATTTTACCTTGTAAACAAGCGTGACATCTATCAAGTGGTTTTAGATCAGTAGAGTCTAAATATCCATCTTGGTAGAGCTTTGTCAAGCGCTTCTTGTTTACATGACTGAGACGGTGATGCCACAATTGGGTGATGTATGAGTCATGTGAGTTTGTTTTGTTATCGATTGCCAACACTTGGTTTTAGTAATTTAATACATACAAACAATTATTTAAATGCGCCATACCATAACATATGTTGTTCTTATAAAAGAGACAACCCTTATTTCCAAACTTGAAAATAAATCTATCCATATCCAAAAAAGATACAGAAATTATGTTTTTGGTAACACTGGGAACATAATAACAGTTATGTAAAACAACAATCATGCCAGTCGACAATGAGAAATGGTAGTCGCCAATAGCCAACACATCCAGACTTGCGCCATTGGCAGCTCGAAGATCCACCTTTCCTCTGGCGATATTTCTAAATCAAATTGGTTCCTGCATTTGAATATAGATGTGAGCCCCACAAGCTATATCTAATACCCAATGTGTATAAATAGAAAGATTTCACTCGATAAAGAACGCACCTTTAGCATCCCCACGCTTCTGGGTGCAGTTCCTCTTCCAGTGGCCCTACTTGCCACATGAAAAACACACCGCCTCCCATTCCTTTCCCTACCTCTGGATCTTACCCTTCTTGGAGGGATGGTGCTCAGGGGCTTCAAACCGTTTATAAGTCTTTGGCCCTTTTTCCTTGTCCTTCCTTTTCTTGTTCACCATAAGGACTGCGGGTTTTTCACGCCCCATGTCTTTATCTACCTGGCGAATCAAGGTCAGAAGCTCCGATAGACTCTTCTCCTTGTCGCTCATGTTATAATTAACAATGAAGCTATAAAAGGTCTTGCCCAGTGATGATAGGATGAGATCTGTACGCAACTCATTTGGGAATTTAATCCCTAAGATGTCCAGGCATTCAATGTAGCCAATAAGCTTGACTACATGAGGACCATCTGGTGCAGACTCTCCAAGATTAGTTGTAAACAAAGCATTGGATATCTCATACCTCTCCTGTCTCGCCTTCTCTTGGTAGAGATCCTTAAGGTGAGACATCATGCTATACTTGTCCATGTTTTCTTATTGCTTCAAGAGCTCATTGGACATGGCCAATAGCATGAAACACTGGACATCTGTGGCATCATCCATGTGTTTCATATAGAGATATAATTCCTCATCACTAGCCTCTTTCCCAGGTGCAACTGGAATAGGCTCTTCCAGCACATACAATTTCTTTTCGTGGCGAATGATGATGCGTAAACGCCTTTGCTACTCTTGGAAATTGGTGTCAGTGAGAAGGTTTTCCTTCTCGAGTATGGTGCGCAATGATATGTTTGAAGTCATTTTCTTTCCTTTTCTACAAATTAAGATGAGAAAAGTTTTAGTAATTTATTACAAAATTGATACAAATAAATAAATTAATACTTATTAGTCTCCCACTATTTTATAGAAATCCAATAGCCCTCACCATTGACTTCGGAATATTCTATTGCCTGAATATTCTAGTGGCAAGGATCCATATTGCCCTTCGCATTACCCCAACTAGGGTTGGTCAAGAAACTTGAAGGGTTTTAGGTAGGCATTCCAAATTCCAACTGCATTAACTCGTATCTCCTTGATCCGCTGAGTGGGCTCCCCAATCCTGAAATCCTTTTATTTTGGATTTCCTCAACCTTTGCCTCTTGGTCACACCATGTCCTGTTGTGGCAGTAAACCCTCGATGAGAACCAAGTCAAGTCAACCCAAAACCTTGAATTATAATTCCCCGATAATTGAAAGCACCCCAACTAGGCTTGGTCAAGAACATTGAACGATGGTTCGATTCTAACCAAGATTATGGAAGGCTATACCGACTTAATATTTATTTGAGGGATTTTATCCTTATATGTAAATTTACAATTTATTATCTTTTATTACATGCTTTATAATATTAAGTGGGATATACTTAAGTGATTAACCATGTCTAAGATAATATTTACGCATAAGCCAGTTTTATTTTAGTTCCATCTTGCATGCTTGTTTAATTCATTAATTGTGTGATCGTGACAACACACCCACAATAAATAAACCATGAAACTGACATAAATAAAATAAATGGTATGATCATGAGATTGTTCTATTTGTTAGTTTATCTAGCAGTTGATAAACTAACCCAAGACCTAGGGGAGAAACAACTTGAACCTTCTGGGTTCGTGTTTACAGCTTTCCACCTGTCCACCATTGTATCTCCTTGGATTGGTTTCACCTTGGATCCTAACTTGAGCCACCTCCACTATCTTGGGATCTCCATCCACTACATATGCATTTATCTCACACGCAGGTGAGGGGTAAAAAGGGGTTTTTACATAAAATAGTCCTTGGGCATGCAGACCCTACATATTATTGAGGAGATGGCTCGCAGGCCAAAAAATTTAATTTAAATAAATAAATTAAAAGAAACCATTCACATAAAAAGGTCTCGGTCTAGCTCATGATCATCCATACATGCAACAATATTTACGCATAAATAAAACTAGCATTCAATTATTTAATCATTCTTGTTTAAGATAAATCACACTAGAATTAATTAATTGTATTTAATTAATCAATCCTTTTATCTTAGAACCTTTTTATGAATTTCCTTGAGATTCTCATCCATTATAATTTTAAATAAATAAATTCATTTAAAATTATCCTTGTACGTAAATTGTACCTTGGAGGCAACCCGGTGAATTCCCATTCATTACGCAGATGTTAAATTAAACAAATATTTATAAAACACTTATCATGTGTTGTGCCTCAACTTTATGCCTGCACCATGGTACACGTCTCAAGGGTTTGTATAATAAATTTTAATAAATTTGCGTAATATGGGTGAGTACATGGCATGTAGTTCTGACTACACAGTGTGTACTTTTTCTTCACCGTCCATCCGATGTACACGCCCGGGGACATGGCATGTTAATGTACTATGGAAATTTTTGGAGTACATGGCGTGTATAGTGGGACACATGCCGTGTATTTTCCGCGTTACATGGTTTCCAGTCGGTCAAGTTGTGTACGGGGTACACGGTCCAACCCTAACTCGAAGGGACTACACGTCGTGTTTTGTTGGACCACACGGCGTGTAATCCGAAAACTGTGTACCACCTATTAATGGTCAACACACGATGTCATAAATGACTTAGATAGGATCAATACACTGCCTAATTTGGCAGACCAGTCTGATTCATGAACCTAGACTACACGGCGTGTACTTCCGAATACACGCCGTGTATTCTGGTGTTGTACAGCCAGAAACATTTGGCTCCTCCGGATGAGTTACTCTATTTTATTTTAATCAAAATTAAAAGAAAAATTCGTTTATGTGAGGTGAACGAGAAACGATGGAGGAGGAACAGATCTCAAGATTCATATTTCCAGAATGATTAAACTTTAATTGAATCAACTAAATTATTAAACGCGTAAAACATCAACAAAAAACTAAATAATTATAATCAACGATATGACCCCTCTGATACCACTTGTAGGTTTCGGGCGCAGTGGAAGTGCGTTGGTGGGTTTGACCAACTTTAATTTTAGAGTTAAACAATGTTCAATCCGAGATCCTTCACGATATAAAACACCGGATCTTCGGAATAGAACAAAGAACAAAAAATAAAATAAGATTCCCGGAACCACTGAGATAGGATCATCATATGTTGGTTATAATTAATTTAATTAATTCACAAGAATTACCTCGGTGGAATTCTTTCTTCGTTGATGTGTTCGGTCATGATTCAGTGATCCGTCATTGTGTCATAGAATCCAAGTGTAGGATTCCTCTGGCGATGATCCACATGTGTGCCACGTATCTATGGATGTCACCGAAGGGATCTCCAGGTGCTAGCGCGGAAGAACCTTCGCTTACAATGTCCGCCTTCGACCGCCTTGATCCAGTGGAGGATCTCGCTCTCGTAACTTGAGGGTGTTCTTGGTGGAAAGGTAATTCTCTCTTGGCTTGAGAGTATTTCCAAATCCGTTATGCACAACAATGGCTCTTCAAAGTGTTGGGGTTGTGAGGATATTTATAATCGGGTTTGAGGTTAATAGAGTAATGACAATAAATAAACGCATTACTCATTTTATTTATTTCATTAACTTTTATTGAAAACCCCCATGTCGAATTATTAATTCCTTGACATGCGCCCACACTGATTATAATAAATATCATTTAATAAAAAAATATTATATCCTCAAAATCCTAACTGGAAAACTACATGGTGTGTACTTTTATTTTCCATTTTTTTCCACCACATTTATTAGACCTTGAGTAATGGCTATTTATTTCTTAAATAAATATAACTGCATCACTCGCTAATAAATATTATTTCATCCACAATATATTCTCTCGAATAACTAGTGTCGAAATAAATGCGATTAGGCATCCTTAAATAATTATTAAACCACATTTGGGAATAATCATTATTTAACTTGTTAAATTAATATTTAACTGAGATACATGGACACACTTAGTGTGTGACACTCTAGGCCTCTTTCTCAGTGGAATTAGGTGGAGCCTGCCTAAAGTCCAAGGTTAGCGTCTAGAAACATGCCAAGGTACCCATAGAGAAAGAATTTAACGCTGCAATTACGTGTAACCTCCTACGAATGCTTATCGTGTAATATAATCCCTTTGTCTTGATATCTATAATCAAGCGGGTTGCATGCTAGTTCCATCAACCCCTGTGCTCGATTATTCTTTCTTTGAATTCCTGGAATTGAACTTGCCCATACCTTAACATGGACATGGATTTATTTAGGATATATCAATTCCATAAAAGGGCCTGAGATATCTACTTCCTTTATGGAACAGAAGGGAGAAATCCTTTCTCGCATTATCTATTAATGCAGTATTACTCGTGACACACCCAACGTATCCTACCTCGCTGAAAACAGTGTGTCATCATAGTTTTCGTCAATACATCTAAGTGTACGAGTTGTAATACCCATTAATAATAATCTTAAAGTTTAAGAACCAATACACATGTCCGCAAATAAGAACATCCAATGACACTATGAAATGTGGATTTCTTACTGGCGGGACTCGTTCTCATAATATCCTCCTTGATATTACCAAGGGCGCACACCATGAGAAGGTGCCTCAAATTTTTATGAGTCCTCACCCTTAATGACCTGTATTATTTGTGTACCTCAAATAATATCATCTGGCCATAGAACATTTATTCAAGAATAGTGTTATGGCACTTTCGGGTTCTCATCATAGCAGGGATCCGCTATGACCCTTTAATGCAATAGCTATCCTTAGGACATTATCACATACATTGTCACATAGAAGATCAATCAAGATGTGATAAGACTTTTATTAATGAATAAAGTACAAAGTAGTTGGTTCTAGACCATCAACTCCAACACTGATTTCCGACTCAGTGCACAAAAACACTGATTGCGTGTGTATTTTCATGAGTTTTTTTGTGACCACATTGAGTCATCTCACCAGGTATAACTTATTGACCGTGGCACACCTGTTTCTTTTTAGGATTCCTCCATGCATACATCCAACTAGGGTTCTGAGAGTAGCATGCACTAATATCCCACTGAGCGATGAGGCCTCGGTGTAGGGCCCTCATCCAGCGGAGGCACCAATGGTACCATTACCCATTGGGCCACTGATGCTACCGGCCCTAGTGGCAGACGGTGAATGCCGCTTGAGATTATTGCATGAGTTCCAGTTCCAGAGGCCACCCATGTTCAGGGGAGAGACGGACCCACAGACATCTGAGGATTGGTTGGAGGTTGTAGTGAGAGTCTTTCGACTTATAGGGACACCATCTGATCTCATGGTGATCCTTGCCGCCATCCTTCTATATGAATCAGCAGAAATGTGGTGGAGCTTGATGCACCAGGCTCACGACGAGGTGACACTTCTCTGGGTAGACTTCGAAGCCTGTTTTGGGTAGAGTTTTTCCCAGTAACTCTTTGCGCAGTGCGCATTCAGGAGCTACTTCATCTGCAGCAGGGCATCATGACTGTGGCTCAGTACTCATCAAGGTTCACTGACCTCTCACTTTACTCCACTAATATGGTGCAGGACCCATTCTTTAGGGCCCGGATCTTCGAGCATTGGCTCAGGAGAGAGATCAGGGCTTCGATGATCTCACTCAGCACCCTGATGCATACGGGAGTGTTAGAGAAATCCATCATAGTGGAGAGTTTCCTTGCTGAGAAATCACCAGCAGTGAGACCCCCCACCAGTTGTCATGTAGTTGAGTCTTTTCTAGCTGACAGCAGACAGATGACGCAGAGGTCCAATAGGACCATACCTACAAGTGGATGACCGTAGGATTCAAGGTCGGTTGTGTGAGGCACCCGAGGCAGAGACGGTCATGCCAGGATTGGGCAGTGTTACGCATGTGGGGGGCAGGGTCACATGGCTTGTGACTGTCCGACCAGCCATACGGATGATCAGTAAACAGTCTAAAGACCGCACAAACAGAGAAAAAGATTCGACTGAGGAGGTCTCTAGGGAGAAGACAAACATGGCAGAGGAGCTGGCCATACAGATGGAAGTGGGTGATGATTCGATATGTTACCGCCACCACCACCAGGAAGTCCACCCCAACTGCAGGGAGCAGGTGGACAGGGGTGAGCTCAGCTCCGGGCAGTTGAGGCCTACGATCACGGTGCTCCAGAGATGATACGAGGTATGATCTGTGTCTATTCCACCTTAGCTGTAGTACTTATAGACACAGGTTCCAATCATTCCTTTATTTCCACTGCCCTTTTTCAAAGCTCGGAGATTCCGATGGAGCCATTGGATCGATCCTTACGGCTAGAGATTCCTACAGGAGCGGATTCGACGATTAGGCACTGCTGCCAGCAGTGTGAGCTTACTCTAGGAGGTGAGAGCTTCGACTGGGATCTCCTAGTAGTAGAGTCAAGGCCTTATGACATCATATTTGGTATGGATTGTTTATCTACAGTTCATGCTCATATTGACTATATTAGGCGCAAAATGAGGTGTGTCTGCACGGATGGGACCAGATTTACCTTCACCGGTGAGAAGGGAGCCTTTGCAGTGCAGGATGGACTTAACCTGAGGAGGTTTCAGCCGATTACTCATCAGTTGGCTAGCCTTACCCTCGGAGCGGTTGATGTGGAGAGTCTGAGTTATCCTGTAGTGGTGGACTAGTACAAGGATGTCTTCCCTGATGATGTTTCGGTACTACCTCCTCGCAGAGAGGTGGACTTTTACATTGACATGTACCCTAGGACATCACCGATATCTACACCAGTGTATCAGATGGCTCCCGTGGTGCTTCGTAAGCTACGAGTACAACTAGAAGACTTACGGGGGAATGGATTCATTTAGCCTAGTGTATCTCCTTGGGCAGCCCTGATTTTGTTCACCAAGAAGGCATACGGGAGCTTGAGGATTTGTGTTGACTATAGGAACCTAAACAAGGTGACCGTGAAGAACAAGTACCCACTTTCGAGGATTGATGACCTATTTGATCAGTTGAAGGGAGCATGGTGGTTCTCGAAGATAGACCTCAGATCAAGCTATCACCAGCTCAGAGTACGAGACAAGGATGTGTAGAAGACGGATTTCAGGTGTCAGTACGACCATTAAGAGTTCTTGGTTATGAAATTCGGCATAACCAATGCTCTAGTAGTGTTCATGGGACTCATGAACAAGATCTTTCATCCATACCTTGATGGCTTTGTATTAGTCTTCATCGATGACATTCTGGTCTACTCGACTACTGAGGAGGAGCATGCCTATCATTTACAGGTAGTACTGGACACACTCCAAGAGCTCCAGCTTTATGGTAAGATCTCAAAGTGCCAGTTATGGATATGAGAGGTTCACTTTTTGAGACATGTCATATCAGAGGTTGGATTTGTAGTGGATCCAGTAATGATTGAGGTGGTACTTTCTCACGAGCCACCCAGGAGTGTGACGGAGGTACGGAGTTTCCTGGGTTTGGCTGGATACTACCGGATATTTATGTCAGATTTCTCTAGATTTTTTGCACTACTATCAGCATTGACGAAGAAGAGGAAACCCTTCGTGTGGTCGGAGAGATTCTAGCAGAGTTTTTATGAGCTGAGGCTGAGGCTAACTAGTGCCCCCATCTTGAGGCTTCCAGTGGAAGGCGTAGGGTACGTAGTCTACTACGATGCATCAGGAACCAAACTCGGATATGTCCTGATGAAGGAAAGATCAGTTATCGCTTATGGTTCATGATATCTGGGGAATAATTAGAAGAACTACGCTACCCATGACCTGGAGTTAGCAGCAGTGGTCTTTGGTTTGAAGATGTGGCGACATTACTTGATGGGCGAGCATTTTACAGTCTACTCTAATCACAAGGGTCTCAGGTATATCTTCTCTCATAAATACCTGAACCTGAGATAGCGATGTTGGATTGAGTTACTCTAGGACTATGACTTCGAGATATTCTATACTCCTGATAAGGGGGACGTTGTAGCGGATGCACTAAGCAGGAGATCTGGTATACAACTTTTAGGCGAGGCGATGGAGCAGCTGGCAGCTTTGCAGATATCCTTTGTGGATAGAGATAGAGTAAATTTTCTTCAATCTCGTACAGTCACTCCCCCACTTCTTCAGCGAGTTAGGGAGGTACAGCGTGGGGATGCTGACTGCGAGACACGACGTGCTCAAATATCCATAGGACAGGCACCTGATGGATTTTGTGAAGGTGGGGAGCATGTCATCCTTTTTAGAGGACGTAACATGGTACCAGTGTCACTTCAAAAATAAGTGTTGAGGGAGTTCCACACATCCCCTCCAGTGGTACATCCAGGAGTGGAAAAGATGTACCAGGATCTCTGATGATAGCACTGGTGGCCAGGAATGAAGAAAGCAGTAGCAGAGTTTGTCTCTCGGTTCCTTACTTGTCATCAAGTGAAGGCGGAGCATTAGGTACCAATAGGCTTGGTTCAGCCTTTAGAGGTCCTAGAGTGTAAGTGGAATGGGATATCCATGGACTTCGTGATATTAATTTCACGTACGTATAGAGGTCATGACTCGATCTGGGTGATCGTCAACTGATTCACCAAGTCGGCCCAATTTCTACCGATCAGAGAGCAGGGTTCACTAGAGAGCTTGGCATGCATCTATATGCAGAAGATTGTGTGAAAAATGGAGTACCCTCAAAGATTGTCTCCGATCGTGATGCACATTTTCCTTCCCATCTATGGAAGGGGTTGTAGGAGGCTTTTTGGACACAGGTTCATTTGAGCACCGCCTTCCATCCTCAGACGGATGGCCAGACTGAGCAGACCATTCAGACCCTCGAGAACATGATCTGTGCTTGTGTCCTTGACTTCGATCGCAACTGGGAGGATCACTTACCTTTCATGGAGTATTCATACAACAACATCTATCAATCCACCATTGGGATGACACCTTTTTAGGTGTTGTACGGGCGGCCTTGCAGATCACCTTTGTGCTGGACTGGCCCAGGGGAGTCCACACTAGTGGGACGAGAGATGGTATGGGCTACCGCAGAGAAGGTGCAGATCATCCAGGAGTAGATGAAGACTGCACAGAGCAGGAAGAAGTTGTATGCCAACAGAAGACGGAGACCTATGGATTTCGAGGATGGTGACCAAGTCTTTCTACGGTTCTCACCTCGATGAGGTTTGTGGATATTTGGCCGAGGCGGCAAGTTATCTCCAAGGTTCATCGGACCCTTCCAGGTCCTCAGTAGAGTTGGTGAGGTTTATTACCTCTTATCTCTTCCACCTCAGTTGCACTGGGTTCATGACTTCTTCCACGTATCCCAGGTGAGGAGATACGTGCATGACCCTTCTCACATCATCGACCAGGGCGAGCTGAATGTCGACGATGGGGAGACTTTTACTGAGGTTCCAGTAGAGATTGAGGATCGCCAGAATCAGGTCCTTATTGGACAGTCGATACCTCTGGTGCGCATTCACTGGTAGCACGAGAACCTCTAGGAGAGCACATGGGAGCGGTAGGCTCAGATGCGTGCTCAGTACCCCCACTTGTTCCCTTAGTTTGAGTTGTGGCTTACAGGGACGTAAATCCCTGAGGTGGGGAGAATGTAAAGACCCAAAATTTCCATGTAATTTTTTTTTCAACTAAATGGGAATTTTGAGAGTCCGTGGAAATTGACGGCACGTGATTCCAAGGCCCAGAGTGATCGGAATGAATTTCTGAACTTTTGTTCGGGTACGTTCAGTAAACGTGCGAGCGGGATTTTCTAACTTTTTAACCCGTGATTGGAATTGAAATATGAGGAAACCGTTGAACTCGCAGTGCCAGTATTCTCTTAAGGATACCTTCACCTCGACCACAGTGGGTCGAGAGTGAATGAAAAAATTTGGGTTTTTCGTGAAGGAATAAAATAAGATAAAATGATGTAAAATTTTATTTTTATTTTATTTTGAAACCACCCATGTGGATATTTCACAGGTGGGGACCACCTAAACTAGAACCTCCCATGAGAGGTTATGTAGGTGGGGACCACCGAGCCTAACCTCCCATGATAGGTTATGGTGGTGGGGACCACTCGAGGCTTTAAACCCCTTGAAACCCAAGAAATCCCTCATAAGTGTGGGGAAGCCTCTTAAACTTCCCCCACTTAAATAGTGCCACCCGCTTAAATTTATTATGCCAACCTATGTAATTAATTAACCCAATTTGAAATTGTTCCAACATTTAAATTGGGGAAACATATCATTTTGGCTACGTTACAATTTGGTGGATTTGGGGAGAGGAGAAACATTGGGAGGATTTCACTTCTCTAACGAAGAACACCATCGAAGAATGTTCTTCAGAAATCAAGGAAGAGGACGACGAGCGAGCCTAACATCGAAGCGTGGTTTCTGAAGCGATGATCGTTGGCACTCTGTTCACCTACTTCGACTTCCTTCTTGTGCCAACGTCAACGAACAATCCAAGGTAGGGGTTTGTTTGTGTATGTTTATTTGTGGGAAGTTGTAGGGTGGTTGTTTGAAATTATTCTCTCTTTCCATTCTTGATAATTATTCATAATTCAAGAAGGAATTGTAGCCTCTTTCTACCACTCTAATGCGGAGAGTACGTGCCAAACAAACACGACCCATCCTCTCTACAAACCTTGTGGTTAATTGTTGATCGTAATGGAGAAACGACTATGAACCACGGTGGGGCACGAGAATGGCGGTCGACACCACCACTAATCGCGAAGAAGGTGATGGTGCAACAGCACCACCCCGCGGCCACCACCGCCCCGTGGCCTCCACGCCCCATAGCACCACCGTCCGTGGCTGAACCCCACGGTCGAGCCGCCGCCCCGCGGCCGAGCTGAACCCCGTGGCCGAGCTGCCCCCAGCGGCTTCCGCCCTCTCGGTCGAGCTACCCCAGGCCAGGTCGCGCCGCCCCGTGCCCTCGTGACACCCCCCGGCCGAGCCGCCCCTCGGCCACCACCCTCCCGACCGAGCCACACTGTGTCGGGCCAAGCCACCCCGTGCCCTCACGGCACCCCCATGGCCGAGTCGTCATCCGCAGATGAGCCAATTTGCAGCCTCCGCGACCCCTCGCAGCCCACGCGGCTTGCCAGACCACCCAATAGGCAGAGCCGCACCATAGGACGAGTCATCCTAGGCCAGGTCTGGTCGGGTCGGTCTGACCGGGTCGGACCAGACCCAGACTTGATACGAACCTATACTTTACTTGGGACATAACTTTGGCACCAGACGTCCTTTTGACGAACCGTCAGCGACGCTGGAAATCTTGGAGTGAGAAGGTCCCTTTGAGTTTACCCCACTAGAGTTTTGGGTAAAGTTGAGGTACAATCAGTTTGATCAAGTACGAATCCATCCATGCCCCCTGGAATAGAAGTCTAATAACTCACAGACTGGGTGTTTGATTTACGCGTTGTCTATTGCATTGAGACCTCTATGATGTGGAGGAACTTTGAGATACTTATTCCTGGGACTTCGTAGTAGTTGGAGTATCAACTATTGACTTGTAGATAAGATCCTCCCAGAGAATAGTGGGCTTAGTGCGGGAACCCAGTAGCTGGCTATGACGAGAAGAATGAAAAGCGATCCTGTGTGGGTCAGCTCCTAGAAATCCTGTGTGGGTCAACTGCTAGAGATCCTTTATAGGTCAACTCCAAGTGATCCTGTGTGGGTTAGCTTCTAGAGATCCTGTGTGGGTCAGGTCCTAGCAATCCTGTGTGGGTCAGCTCCTAGCAATCCTCTGTGGGTTAGCTCCTAGCGATCCTGTGTGGGTCAGCTCCTAGTGATCTTGTGTGGGTCAGCTCCTAGCGATCTTGTGTGGGTCAGCTCCTAGGGATCCTCTATGGGTCAGATCCTAGAAATCCTATTTGGGTCAGCTCCTAGAGATGTTGTGTGGGTCAGCACCTAGTGATCCTGTGTGGTTCAACTCCTAGAGATCCTGTGTGGGTCAGCTCCTAGCAATCCTGTGCGTGTCAGATCCTAGTGATCCTATGTGGGTCAGCTTCTTTGTAGAGTAAGATGATTTAGTAGTTACATCTAATCAGATCTACTACAGTACTTAAGTTATACCTTGTGTGAGTTGAGTCTGTACCTGTGTGGTACTTACCATTGTGATTTTTCCTTCCTTTGTGGAACAGTTGAGCTTTGGGATTTTGAGTTAGACCTTTTGTTTCCTCATGATTGAGATGGGTATACTTGATAACTTAGGTATATGTATGGGCATATAACTAAGTAGGGTTGTCACTGGTTTACTTGCTTTGTGATTTATCCTTGGGGGATTTTGTGAGACCTTGAGGGTCTCAGGGTCACTACTGAGTATCGTTGTACTCACCCCTGCACAAGATATGCCCATACTTCATTGTGTTTACTACAGACGATGGAAAACTCTGACTGAGGACAAGAGTACTAGGACTAGACGGTGCTCGAAGGTGTACCATACGGTGTGTTGGTACGTAGAGGAGACGGGCGTACATGGAGTGCTGAGGAGGCGATCTATACTTACCCTTCAGGTAGGAACCTCGGAGGAGAATCTAGTAGATATCTTTCTCTTTATTCAGTTGTATTGTATTTCAATTGTACTTGTACCTTTACTGTTGGGCTTGTATTATGGCCCCTTTTACTTTCAACACTCTTTTGGTTATACAGTTTTCTTGTGTTTGTATCTTGTTGTGTGCTTGGTTATGTGATTTTACAGGTTATAAAGGAAATGCCTTCCTAGTTTTAGGGAATACACCTTTCGGTGCTAGTCACCAGCCCCTGGCCTATGGAATGGGGGCTTGGGGTAGTCACGGCACGGGCCCTGGGGGATGGGTTATGATAGGATTATCATCTATCGGTATGGTTGAGGGAATGTCGACTAAGAGTTGACTGACATCAGTATAACACTCCCTCCTTATCATCCCTGTCATTTAATCAGAAAAAAAGACACCACATGAAAAAATTTTAATTTATGATGAATAATTTGAAGATGAATTGTGTTACACAAAGAGAGTTAAAAATGATTTAGAAGACATATAAGTGGACTTTGTAAATTATGAAAATATAGAAAAAGATATTTAAAATAAATTAAAAAAGGGATGATGTTAATTAGAATAATATAGTTAGTGACCATATATCCACTATATAGACTAATAGAATGGTGGCTTAGTAGAAATAATCTTTCATATCCCTAGATGAATAAAAAATTTGATGAATTTATTAATAATGTGATTTGTGTCAAAGACATGAATGTGAAATGTGATCCGAACGAAAAATAATATGATCGGTAAACTTGTTCCAGGGATAAAGAACTTAAACATGATTTGAAACAAATTAGTTTTTTAAAACAAACTCAAGGAGGATTGAAATGTCATAAAAAACAAAGAACTATATTAGTGTAAAGGTTATTCCCATATATATGGAATTGATCTAATTGAGAACTTCTCATCTCTATCATGGAATGAGGCTATAATATTGGTATTTTAGATATATGATCAAAACATATGTTAGGTTTATCAGATGTATGTGGATATGGACTCCACAATTATGTTTTCTAATAGGAAGTGTACATTGAATGACCACATAGTTTTCTCATTAATGAGGATGAGGACAAAGTGTTCCAATTATTGATAATTTTATGTAGACTAAATAATGAACCATTATCTAGGAACACAAAGCTGTATTTGTATTTATATATTATTTTTTCTCAAAGAGGTGGGGTTAATCAGAACTGCTATATCATGATTATGGAAGTGCAGTGGATGTTAGTTCATTTTCTAAATTGATTCCATCCTTTTTAGGAATGAATTACACACAATTCAAGTAGTTTTCAAAATTCATGAGGTATGGATTAAAGATGTCTCTTGTTAGGTCCACTAGGATAGATACCCTGAGAGGGGGGTGAATCAGGGTATGAAAGAATTAAACAGATACACCTTTTGATCTTGTTTTTCTGTTAGAAAAAACCCTCTTCTCTCTCCTTCCCGATGTAGAGTATGAACAAACCTTAAAGCATGCACAAGACACAATGATTTTTACTTGGTTCACCTTCACTAGGCTATGTCCAAAGAGCATACACTGGCAGTGTGCCGATGTACCAATTCCACTATAAGCGCACTGCTGTTTACAAGTTCGGAGCGGACTCACTGTCCCTACTGGTTTACAACCACTCACAAAATGAAATCTCACTGCTCCCTCAATTGAAGTGTGATCACTACTTATTCAGAAGATCCACCCACAATTTATAGACCTGTAGGTATCTTCATTATCTATAATGAAATCTGCATCCTTAATTGTTGATAGATGCTCTTTTGATGTTCAACTTTCACCCACAGATAAATCTCACTTTGCACCGAGTGTACTGGGCAACTGCAATTTTTACACGCAGCCCTTACTGCACCTTGCACGTAATTCTCTGCCTTTGCGTGAAATTCACTTTTCGTGAAACACCCCTATTACGCGCAACACCCCTTTTACGCACAACAAATTATTTTATGTGCAACTGCTTTTACATGCAACCTCTACACTGCCTTGCACGGAAATCTCTTCTTTTGTGCGAAATTCACTTTTCGCGCAACAATCTTCTATTCGTGCCACCTCTAGTTTGCATGCAAATAGTTCTTTTATGCGCAAACCTGTTGTTTTCATGAAACTCTCTTGGGAACTCCAATTTCGCACGCCAGATATCAGATACTCTCTATTTCTTGAACTTATATGAATGAGGGGGGTCACTTCATATTTATAGGAAAAATCGATCCCACGCGAAAAACCCTAATTGAGTGCGCAATCCACTTCGAGCGCGAAAAACACATCTTCCGCGCAACATTGTTTTTCATGCCCTGCTCCAAAATTTCACGCACCTCATGCCTTTGAAAATTTTTGAGCTTTTGATTTTGAGACACCTCTTGCGCAAAAAACACCAATCCCTCAATTTCGTGCATCCTGCAAACATTTCGCGCACCACTTTCCTTTTTCGCACACCATGAAAATATTTCACACACCACATTCCTTTTGCGCACACCGCACAAATATTTCATGCAAAACTTTATTTTTCCACGCACCACACTGATTTTTCATGAACCACGCTTATTTTTTTGCGCGCCACTATATTTTTCACGCACCGCGCTGATTTTTCGCGTGCCACTATATTTTTCACACACCACGCTGATTTTTCACGCACCACTATATTTTTCACACACCACGCTGATTTTTCACACGCCACCTTGTATCTGGTCTTTTTGTACCTCCTCTAGATCGTCCATTCCTTTTTTGAGGTTCTTCAATCAATCAAGGATTGTTGAAATCATCCCTTGAATCTGAAAATCACAATGTAAACCTCCTTTGTCAACACACTCATACATCATGGTCTTCTTTGTCAACAAACACAATCACCTCAAAAATGCTTCAATGATGCCTTGAGGGATTTTTTCCCAACATATCTTATTTATAGATTAATAGTTTTTAATGGTATAAAAGGATTTAAATGAAAAAATGGAACATTTCTTTATAAAAAAATATGCTAATTATGCGCTAAAAGGATTTTAGATGGATAATTGTAAACTGATTTCTACTCTAGTGGAAACCCAAATGAAATATTATAAATATGTGGAATAAATATTAATTTTTATAATACCCTAATTATCTCACCCCTTTTAGGGTACATCCATAATAAATTCCAATTAATTTCCACATAATATATCATGATCATTCATGAAATACACATGAAAACTAGTTCGGTTTTCACACCAATTAGAGTATTAGTAACCATTAAGAAAGGAATAAAATCCATGTGAAACCCCAAAATATTAACTAGATGTATAAATATAATATAATTTCATGCCTCAATTTCAATAATAGCATAAATAATAGTGTATGTGATAAGAATGGTACCTATCATTGTAGATAGCCAAGAATAAACCTCAACCACCTACACCTCCTACAAAATAGCAAGGTGTTTCCAAATATTCTTATAATGTGAAGACTTCCATTTACAATGAATCCTCACAAATATACTCGGAAACACTAATTCATTCAACATTGGTACCCAAACTTTATTTACTAATCCAATAATGTGATTTTAATGTCAACCACCACTCTTCCATGAGATCCAATCAACTTAATTAATAAAATAGCCCACATGTTGGAGTTAGTGGCCTAGAACCAACTACTTTATACTTTATGATAAACTTGTATTCATGTATTTGAATATTAATAAGTACCTTATCACATCTTGATTTTTATTCTACGTGAAAATGAACGTGATAATGTTATAAGGATAACTGTTTCACTAAAGGGTCATAGCGGATCCCTACTATGATGAGAACTCGGAAGTTCCATAACACTATTCTTGAATATATGTTCTATGGCCGGATGATGTTATTTGAGGGACACAAATGATACATTCCATTAGGGGCAAGGACTCATAAAACTTTGAGGATCCTTCTCATGGTGTGCACCCTTCGTACTATTCAAGAGGATATTATGAGAACGAGACCCGCCGGTAGGAAATCCACATTTCACAGTGTCATTGGATGTTCCTATCTACAGATGTGTGTATTGGTCCTTAGACTTTAAGATTATTATTAATGCGTATTACAACTCGCACACTTAGATGTATTAATGAAAACTATGACGACGCATTTTTCACAGCGAGGTAGGATATGTTGGGTATGTCATGAGTAATACTACATTAATAGATAGTGCGATAAAGGATTTGCCCCTTTTGTTCCATAAGATAAGATGATCTCTCGTGCCCTTTATGGAATTGATATAGCCTAAATTAATCCATGGCCATGGTAAGGAATGGGAATTTTCAATTTCATGAAGTCAATGAAAGAATACTCAAGTACATGGGTTGATGGAACTAGCATGCAACCTAGTTGATTGGAGATATTGAGAAAAAGAGATTACATTACACAGTAATCGTTCGTAGGAGGTGACACATCATTGTGGTGTTAACTTTTTTCTCTATGGGCGCCTTGGAGTGTTACTAGATGCAAACATTGTACTTTAGTCAGGATTTGCCTAATGCCACTGAGAAAGAGTCCTAGAGGGTTGCACACTAAGTGTGTCCAAGTATCTCAAATAAATATTCATTTAACAAGTTGAATAAAGATTATATTCAATTGTGGTTAAATAATTATTAAATGATTCATGGTCGCATTTATTTATACACTAGTTATTCAAGAGAATATATTGTGGGAGAAATAATAAATTTATTAGCAAGTAATGCAGTGATATTTATTTAAGAAATAAATAGTCATTATTCAAGGTCTAATAAATTTGGTGGAGGAAATAAAGAAAAATGGAAAAGAAAAAGTACACACTGTGTATTAATATACACACCATTTAGTTTTTCTAGGGATTTATGAGAAATAATATTATTTATTTAATTAAATAATATTAGGTATAATTCACTGAGAACCTGTCAAGTGAGAATAATAGTCAACTGTTTTTATTAGACATGGGGTCTTACTAAGCATTAAATGAAATGAATAAATGCTTTCGAGTAATTAATTAATTTTATTATTCTAAATAATAAAATCCCAATTACATTATTCTCATTAGACCTATCCATTATTTGTGGTTGGGAAAAATGGATCTGGAGAAAGCTATCAAGCCAAGAGAGAATTAATTTCCTCTAAGAACACTCTCAAGTTACGAGAGAGATCCTCCTCCACCAGATCAAGGCGAGTGCTTTGGAAGCTGCTCTCAAGGTGATCAAAGGCAGACACCGCAAGAGATATCCCTTCTATTCTATCACCTAGAGATTCCTTCAGTGATGTCCATAGATACATGGAGCACGTGTGGATCACCACTAGAGGAATATTACACTTGGCTTCTATGACGCAACAATGGATCACATCAGATCGTGACCAGAAACATAAATTGAGAGAGAATTCCATCAAGTAAATTCTTATCTTTTAACTAAATTAATTATAACATGTGACGATCCTCTCCATGGTTATGGGACTTCCTTTTTTCCTTTTCTTCTTCATTCTATTTCGAATATCCGGTGTTTTATCATCGTGACAGAGCTTGGATTGATCATTGTTAACAAAAAAAATTAAAGTTGGGTAAACCCATACACACGCTTCCATTGCGCCCATAACTTACAAGTGGTATCAAAGGGTTCATATCATTGATTATAATTATTTATTTTTTTGTTGATGACTTATGAATTTAATAATTTAGTTGTTTCAATTCAAGTTAATCTTTATTAAAATCTGAATCTTGAGATCTATTCCTCCTATTTTGTTTCTCATGCACCTTACAAAATGATATTTTATTTTAATTTTTATTAAAATAAAACAGAAGATCTCATTCGAAGGTTCCAAAGCTTCCTAGCTATACAAAACCAGAATACACAGTATGTAGTTAGATTCAGAGGCCGTGTATCAAGGTTCAATGCATTGGGACTGGTCCGCCAAACCAAGTCGTGTCATTGGAGTTTTTCTAACTCTTAAAGACTCTATGTGCTGACCAGTAACAGGTGGCACACGATTTCTAGAATACACATCATGTAGCCCACTGGACACGACGTGTAGTCCCTTTGGGTTAGGGTTAGACTGTGTACCACGTACATAGATTTCCCGAATGAAGACTGTGTAACGCGGATACTACACAGCGTGTGGCCCACTAGACATGTCGTGTACTCTAAGGATTTATAATGTACACTTACGCATTGTATCCCCTGGCGTGTACTTCGGATTGACAGTGAACGATAGTACACACCATGTAGTTGGAACTACACACCGTGTACCCATCCAAATTACACAGATTTATTAAAATTTATTATTATATTATACAAACCCTTGAGACGTGTACCATGGTGGGGGAGTAAAGCTGAGGCACAACACATGATAGGTGTTATATATATATATGTGTTCAATTTAACATCTGCATAATGTTCATTTCTACTCATTGGGTAGTTATGAATAGGAATTTACTGGGTTTCCTCCAAGGTACAAGTTACGTACAAAGATAATTTTAAATGAATTTATTTGTTTAAAATTATGATGGATGAGAGTCTCAAATAAATTGAAAAAATGTTTTAAGATAAAAGGATAATTAATTAAAGATAATTAATTGATTAAAGTGTAATTTATCATAAACAAGAATGATTAAAGAATTGAATGCTACTTTTATTTATGCTTAAATATCGTTGCATGTATGGATAATCATGAGCTAGACAAATACCTTTGTATGTGGATGGTTTCTTTTAATTAATTTATTTAAATTAAATTTGTTGGCTTGCGAGCTTTCTCCTCATTAATATGTAGGGTCTGCATTCCCAATGTTTCTTTTATGTAAAACCCCTTTTACTCCTCACCTGTGTGTGAGATAAAATCATATGTAATGGATGGAGATCCCAAGCTAGTGGACGTGGTCCAAGTTAGGAGTCTAGGTGAAACCAATCCAAGGAGATACAAATGTGGATAGGTGGAAAGCTGTAAACATGAACCCAAAAGGTTCAAGGTGTTTATCTCCTAGGTCTTGGGTTAGTTTATCAACCACAAGATAAACTAACCAATAGAACAAGCTCATGATCATGCCATTTATTTTATTTCTATCAGTTGCATGGTTTATTTATTGTGGGTGTATTTTCACGATCACACAATTAATGAATTAAAAAATCATGCAAGATGGAACTAAAATAAGAACGACTTATGCATAAATATTATTTTAGACACGGTTAATCACTTAAGTATATCCAACTTAATATTTACAATCATGTAAGATATATAATAAAATAGAAATTTACGTATAAGTAAAAAATACTTCAAAGAAATATTAAGTCGGTATAGCCTTCAATAATCTTGGTTATAATCAAACCATAGTACAAAGTGCTTGACCGACCCTAGTTGGGGTGCTTTCAATTATCGGGGAATTCTAATTCAAGGTTTTCGGTTGAATTGACTTGGTTCACATCAAGGCTTGACTGCCACAACAGGAATTGGTGTGACTAAGAGATGAAGGTTGAGGAAATCCAAAATAAAAGGATTTCAGGATTGGGGAGTCCACTTAGCGGATCAAGGAGCTACGAGTTAATGCAGTTGGAATTTGGAATGCCTACCTAAAACCTTTCAAGTTGATTAAATAACCCTATTTTGGGTAATGCGAAAGGAAATATGGATTCTTTCCACTAGAATATTCAGGAAAAAAAATATTCTGAAGTCAATGGTGAGGGTTATTGGATTTTGATAAAATAGTGGGAGACTAATAAGTATTAATTAATTTATTTGTCTTTGTTTTTATCATAATAAATTACTAAATCTTTCCTCATATTAATTTATATAAACATTAAGATAAATTACTTCAGAAAATATCATTGCAAACCATACTTGAGAAGAAAAACCTTATCATCGGCACCAATTTCCAGGAATGGAAGAGGCATTTACACATTATCCTTTACCACGAGGAAAAATTGTATGTGTTGGAGGATCCTATTTCAATTGTGGCTAGAAAAAGTCCAGTTATGTGGAAATATCTCTCTATATAAAACATTTGGATAATGCTATATATTTCCAATGTTTTATGTTATCATCCATGTCTAATGATCTCTTGAAGTACCATGAAAATATGGATGCGTATAGCATGATGTCCCACCTTAAGAATATCTATCAAGAAAAGGAGGGACAGGAGATATATGAGATCTCTAATTCTTTGTTAGCAACTAATCTAGGAGTTTTTCACTCGATGGGCCTCATGTAGTCAAGATTATTGGATACACTGAACACCTGGATATCTTAGAGATTAAGTTTGCAGATGAGTTGCATACAGATCTCATCCTGTCATCACTGCCCAAGACCTTATCTAGATTTATTATCAACTATAACATGAGAAATAATGAAAAGAGTCTATCAGAACTTCTAACCTTAATTCACCAGGCAGATAAGAACATGGGGCATGACAAAACTTGTAGTCATTATGGTGATTAAGAAGAGGAAGGAAAAGAAAAAAGGGGCCAAGGATCGATAAATGGTCTGAAGCCCCCAAGCACTATCCCTCCATGAAGGGGAAGATCCATATGTAGGGTAAAAACATTAGGTGGTGTGTTTTGCATGTGGAAAGCCCAACCACTGGAAGAGGAACTGCACCCAGAAGCATGGGGATGCTAAAGGTGCATTCGTTATTGAGTGTAATATTTCCATTTATACACATTGAATATTAGATACAGCTTGTGGGTCTCACATATATATTAAAATATAAGAACCAAGTAGATTTAGAAAGATCTCTAGAGGAGAGGTGGATCTTAGAACTGCCAATGGCATGGGGCTAGCTACATTGGCCATTTGCGATTACCATCTCTCATTGCCAACTGGGATGCTTTTGGTTTTACATAATTGTTATTATGTTCCTAGTTTTACCAAGAACATAATTTCTATATGATGTTTGGATATGGATCGATTTATTTTTATGTTTGGAAATAAGGGTAGTTTATTTTATAAGAATAACGTATGTTATGGTATGGCACATTTAAATAATGGTTTGTATGTATTAAATTATGAAAACCAAGTATTGGAAATTGATAATGAAACAAACTCCCATGACTCATACAACACCCAGTTGTGGCATCAACATCTTGGTCATGTGAATGAGAAGCACTTGACAAAGCTCTTCCAAGATGGTTATTTAGACTCTACTGAGAAAAAACCACTTGATATATGTCACACTTTTTTATAAGATAAAATGACCAAGACACCTTTAAGTGGATAGGGTTAAAGGGCCACAAAGCTTCTAATATTGCTACACACAGATATGTGTGGACCATTTTTAGTAGAAAAATAGAGTTGGATATTCTTACTTCATTACTTTTACTGATGATTTGAGTAGATATGGATATATCTACTTAATGGGGTATAAGTCAGAGTCATTGGAAAAATTTAAGGAATTCAAGAATGAAGTAGATAATCAGCTTGGTAGGAAGATAAAGAAGCTTCGATCAGATCGAGGTGAAGAATATCTGAACCAGGAGTTCATCGACCTTTTATAGGTGTCTTGGATTCTACCTAAACTCACTCCTCCTTATACACCACATTGTAATGGTGTTAGTGAAAGGAGGAACCACGCCTTGTTGGAAATGGTATGGTCAATGATGAGTCATGCAGATCTTCCATTATCCCTTTGGGGATATGCATTACAAACTATAGCATACACATTAAACTGAGTACCAACTAAGGTGTAAAATGGAATTCTCTCAGAGTTATAGAATGGAAAGAAACCCATTTTTTTCGTAAACATGTGTATGGGGATGCGAGGCATTTGTTAAGGCCTTCTTGGGAAATAAACTAGCACCCCAGGGCACGAGGTGTATCTTTATAGGATATAGCAAGGAAACTAAAGGATATTACCTATATAACCCTTCAAATAAGAAAGTGATTGTCGCTAGACAAGCCGCATTTTTGGATAGGGGGCACATACTCAAGAAGGATAGTGGGAGTAACATTGGATTCGATGAAGTTGATTCTCAAGATACACATGAGTTGGTAAAGGAACAAGTTCCACAAGTCCCCATGAAAGAGATTCCATAAACACAAGTACTGTGTAGGAGATCAAGAGAGGTAAGGGAACCAGAGAGATTTGGTTTCCTAGTCACTAGGGATGGTGAATCATTATTTTTGGACAATGATGAACCTCTCTCCTAAAAAGAAGCGGTAGAGAGCTCAAAAGCTGCAAGATGGCTAGAAGCTATGAATTTTGAGATAGATTCTATGTATCTGAACCAAGTATGGGTTCTGGTCAATGAAACAGTTGATGTAAATCCTATTGGATAAAAATGGGTATTCAAGAGAAATATGGACCAGGAAGGTCAAGTTAGAACCTATAAAGTAAGGATAGTGGCTAAAGGATTCAGACAACATCAAGGAGTTGACTATGATGAAAACTTCTCACCAGTTTCCATGTTTAAATCCATAAGAATCATATTTTCCATAGTATATTACCATGACTATGAGATTTGGCAAATAGATGTAAAAATAGAATTCCTTAAGGGGAAATTTTAGGAAGGTGTCTATATAACACAACCAGAAGGTTTTGTTACACAAGGTGAATCCAAATGGATTTGAAGGTTACAAAAATACATTTATGGGTTAAAGAAAGCATTAAAATCATGGAAAATTCGATTTTATGAACCAAAAAATGAATTTGGTTTCATTAAGAATGAATGTGAGCCATGTGTTTATAAGCAGTTTAATAGGAATGCGTTCATTATCCTATTAGTATATGTTGACGACATATTACTTATTGAAAATGATATACCAATATTACAGTCAGTTAAGGATTGGTTGAACAAGTGTTCATCCATGAAGGATTTGGGTGAAGAAGCCTACATTCTAGGGATCAAGATCATACGTGAAAGATCCAAGAGGCTTCTTGGACTATGTCAAGGTACTTACATTAACCAGATACTAAAGAGATTTAGTATAGAAGAATCAAAGAGTGGATTGGTTCTAGTGTCACATGGCCTACATCTTTATAAGAGAATGTGTCCTCAGACACAATAAGATAAAGATAGTATGAGTAAGATACCATACTCTTCAGCTATAGGATCCATCATGTATTCCATGTTATGTACTAGGTTTGATATTTCCTATGCACTAAGCATGGTAGGAAGATACCAAGTAGATCTTGGAGAAAAGCATCGGAATGCTGTTAAGAATATCCTTAAGTATATAATAAGAACTAAGGATATGTTCCTAATGTATGGAGGAGACAAGGAGCTTGTCATTAGAGGGTATGCTAATGCTAGTTTTTTGACAGATCAGAATGATCTGAAGTCGCAATCAGGATATGCTTTTTGTCTCAACAGAGGAGCTGTGAGTTGGAAGAGTTCAAAACAGCCAGTTGTCTCCAATTCTATGGAAGAGACTGAATATATAGTGGATTCTAATGTAGCCAAGGAAGCCTTCTATATTAGGAACTTTGTATAGAATCTTGATTTGGTGCCTATAAGTAGAGACCCTATCACATTGTATTGTGATAATACTACATCGATGGCTGTTGAAAAAGAACAAAGGTCACATCAACGGACAAAGTACATTCTTTAGAAGTATCACCTCTTGATGGATTTCTATCAAAGGGATGAAGTTGCAGTGAGAAGAGTGTCCATGGAAGAGAATGTGGTGGACCCTATGACTAAAGTTCTATCTCAACAAAAGCATGAATATCATGTGAGAGCTAGCGGGTTAAAGGTCATAAGCATTTGGCTCTAGTCCAAGTGGGAGTTTGTACTTTATGATAAACTTGTATTCATGGATTTGAATATTAATAAGTACCTTATCACATCTTGATTGTTCTTATGTGTAATAATGCATGTGATAATTTCCTAAGGATATCTATTGCACTTAAGGGTCATAATGGATCCCTGCTATGATGATAACCCGGAAGTGCCATAACACTATTCTTGAATATATGTTCTATATCCAGATGATGTTATTTGGGGGAAAATATTACTGACCATTAGGGGTGAGGACTCATAAAACTTTGAGGCACCTTCTCATAGTGTGCACCCTTGGTAATATTCAGAAGGATATTATGAGAACGAGACATTCTAGTTGGAAATCCACATTTTATAGTGTCATTGGATGTTCCTATCTGCGGATGTGTGTATTGGACTTTAGACTTTAAGAATATTATTAATGGGTCTTACAACTCGTGAACTTAGATGTATTGACAAAAACTGCAATGACACATTGTTTTCAGTGAGGTAGGATATGTTGGGTTCTTCACGAGTAATTCGTCATTAACAGATAATGCAAAAGGATTTGTACCTTCTTTTCCATAATGGAAGATGATATCTCATGCACTTTAATGGAATTGATATAGCATAAATAAATACGTGGACATGGTAAAGAATGGTAAAGTTCAATTCTGAGAAGTTAAATAAAGAATAATCAAGCACATGGGTTAATGGAACTAACATGAAACCCAGTTGATTAGAGATATTGAGACAAATAGATTACATTACACAGTAAGTGTTCTTAGGAGGCGACACATCATTGTAGCATTAACTTATTTCTCTATGGGTGTCTTGGAGTGTTGTAGATTCTAACCTTGGACATTAGGCAGGATCTACCTAATTCCACTGAGAAAGAGGCCTAGAGGGTCACACACTATGTATGTCTAAGTATCTCAGTTAAATATCAATTTAACAAGTTGAATAAAGATTATTCTTGATTGTTGTTTAATGATTATTCAAGGAAGCCTGATCACATTTATTTCAACACTAATTATTCGAGAGAATATATTGTGGGAAAAATAATATATTTATTATAAAGTAATGTAGTGATATTTATTTAAGAAATAAATAGTCATTATTCAAGGTTTAATAAATGTGGTGGAGTAAATAAAGAAAAATGGAAAAACAAAAGTACACGTCATGTATTAATATACACACCATGTAGTTTTTATAGGGATTTATGAGAAATGATATTATTTATTTAATTAAATAATATTATGTGTAATTCCCTGGGTGTATGTCAAGTGATAATAGTAGTCAACTATTATTATTAGACATGGGGCCTTACTAAGAATTAAATGAAATGAATAAATTCTTTCTTGTAATTAATTAATTTTATTATTCTATGTAATAAAATCCTAATTACATTATTCCCATTAGACATAACTATTCTTTTTGGTTGTGCACAATGGATCTAGAGAAAGATATCAAGTCAAGATATAATTCCTTTCCTCTAAGAACGCTCTCTAGTTACGAGAGAGATCCTCCTCCACCAGATCAAGGAGAGCGCCTTGGAAGCTGCTCTCAAGGCGATCGAAGGTGCACATCACAAGCGAAGGACTGTTTGTGATAGCACTTGGAGATTCATTCAACGATGTCCAGAGATATGTGGAGCACATGTGGATCACTGCTAGAGGAAGCATACACTTGGATTCTACGATGCAACAATGGATCACATCATATCATGACTGGAAACATCAACAGATAGAGAATTCCATCAAGGTAATTATTGTATTTTAATTAAATTAATTATAACCAACATATGATTATCATCTCCATGGTTCTAGGACTTCCCTATTTCCTTTGTTTATTTGTTCTATTATGAAGATCTGGTGTTTTATCGTCATGACGGATCTCAAATTGATCATTGTTAATGGAAAAATTAAATTTGGGTACACCCATCCATGTACTTTCGTTGCACCCAGAACCTACACCACCATCCTACAATGATTACATGCATGAGGTTGATATTGGAACATATACATCCTATTCCCATCTTTTCCACACCAGAATCACTCTAATTAGCACTTTCCATTTGAATATTGAGAATGTTCCCAAGTTTATTTCCCTTTGATGTCTTTCCACTAAATCTTATTCCCACTAAATTAACCCTTCCCTACACTAGACTAAAATATGAAAGAGAATAAATTAATCATATTGGAAATTTATTCACCCAAATTATTCCCTAATAATGACAACCACTTTATTTTTTTGAATCTTGAAAAATATATCTAATAGGAAAAACCCCAATCGAAATATTTTCTCAAAACTCAATTCCATGAAAATTTCATCGGTTAAGATTTTAAAATGTATTAATGGAAATTCCTACATTAATCGACAACTTTTACAATACTTTAGAGCCCACAAGACCTCCAACGGGTCTACAAGCACATAAAACAACCATGAAAACCTATAAATTAATTAACTAAACTACTAAATTCAAAATCCTAGAATAGAATAATCAAATCCTAACTCACTAGAAGGAATAATGATGCTGAAACAATAAGAAAAAAAGTATAATAAAATCCCAACACACATCCTTTTTAATTACCATTCCTAGGGAGTAACATCAATGATCGTTTGGGGGAGAGAGGGGTTGGTGCCTCCGGCTCTGGAACAGGGATCTTATGGGAGAAGGGGGCCGATAGTGAGGGGGAGAATGGGGTCCAGTGGCAAAGGGTAGAAGGTAATATGACAAGGTGGAGAGAGGGGCTGATAGTGATGGGGATAAGAGGAGCCGGTAGTGAGGGTGAGAAAGCGGCTATTAATGAGGGGGAGAAGGGGAGCCGACCGAGAGGGTGAGAGAGGGGCGGACGATGAGGGGGAGAAGGAGGAGATTGCATGAGGGTTTTACAGGGTTGGGGAAGAGGGGGTCCAGGGGTGTCGGGGGAGGGGGTGGGGGAGGGGCTGGAGGGGTAGAAGCATTGGTGTAAAAAAAAGGATTTAGTGGAAATTTTTAAAAAACCACTGCTATATTTTGAAAAAAAATAGCGGTGCTTTCATAAACCATCGCTAATAACTGATTTTGTTGTAGTGTTACCAAAGGTTTGTTGAAAACTTTTCACAATTATCTATCCCACTGATTAAGTTAACTTGAAAAGTTATTAAGTTCATTTGGATTAAAAAATGTGATGATTGTTTTCAGGAATTGAAAATAAAATTAGTGAATGCTCCAATTCTGGCCTTACCTTATAAAAATAGTGAATTTTTCATTTATAGTAATGCTTAGTTAAAAGGAATTGGTTGTGTCCTAATTAATAATGATTAGTTAATTTCTTATGATTCATGTGATTTGAAACCTCATGTGTTAAATTAACCTACACATAAATTGGAATTAGCTGTTGTTATTTTTTCATCAAAAATTTGGAGGCATCATTTGTATGGAGTAAAGTGTGAAATATATAATGATCACTGAAGTTTAAAGTATATATTCACTTAGAAAGAATTGAATATGAGACAAATAATATGTCTGGAACTAATTAAAGATTTTGATTTCACGATTCATTACCATCCTAGAAAAGAAAATAAATTTACTAATGCTTTGAGTCAAAAAGGTAATGCTACATTAACCAAGTTATATTTGGAATGTGACACTTTGGTTAATGATTTGATTAATTTTTTCTTGGAGGTTGTTGGTGAAAAAAATCCCTCTATATTGTTTCAGGTGTCATTGAAATCATCTCTATCAGAAATAATTAAGCTAGCATAGAAGGACGACTCTAAGTGTAAGGGTTGGTGTCCTGAGAACCAACTGTTTTGGACTTTGATTACATAAATGTATACTTATTATATATTGTTCATTGTTCTGCATGACTATAATATAATAATGTCCTGGAATATTTTTTGCATTGATAAGGTCATGGTAGATCCCTGCTATGATGAGAACCTTGAAATGCTATAACGATATTCTTAAATAAAGTTCTATGGTTGGATGACATACTATGATGGGACACATAGTATACAGACTGTCATGTGCGAGAACTCATAAGAAGACGAGACTCTCTCTCATGGAGTTCACACTTGGTAATCTCCAAGATAGGATATTATGAGAATAGACCCTCCATTAGTAATTCTGCATGTCTTGGTGTCATCGGACATTACTATCTGCGAGCGTGTGTAATGGTCCTTAGACTGTAAGATTATCACTAACTCATGTCATGACTCGCACACTTAGATTTGCTGATGAAAACCATCACGAAGACAATTGGTGGGAAGTAGGGTACGTTGGGTGTGTCATGAATGACATGTTTTTAATGGATAAGTTGAGAAAGGATTTGTCCCTTAAATATTTATAGAAGTAGATATCTAGGTCCCTTTGATTAAAATATAACTGTCGCACAAATTCCATGGCCATGGTGTAACAACGAGTTTATTTCTGGAAGTCAAAGAATGACAGATCAAGCATATAGGTTTATGAAACCGCCATGAAACCTGCTTGATGAGATATTGAGACAAAGGGATTAAATTACACAGTAAGCGTTCATATGAGGTGACGCGTCAATGCGGCATCAACTTCTTTTTCTTGGGTGCCTTGACTCGTTTCTAGACAGTAATCTTGGACTTTAGGCAAGCCCGCCTAATGCCAACGATAAAGAGGCCTAGAGGGTCACACACTAAGTGTATTCAAGTATCTCAAGTAAAATAAAGATTATTTCCATATGTGGTTTAATAATTATTCAAGGAAGCCCAAATTGTTTTAATGTTGGAATAAGAATAAAATGAAAACAAGTACACGCCGTGTATTAATGATTACATGCCGTGTATTTTTTATTTTAAAAACAAGTACACGCCGTGTATTATTACATGTACACGCCGTGTAGTTTTCATTTTGGAAAGGAAATGAATAAATGAAAACAAGATATACATGTCGTGTTCATTGAATTTACACTCCGTGTAGTTTTCAATGAAAAACAAGTACATGCCGTGTATTTATTATTACACGCTATGTAGTTTTTCAGACGGTATTTTGAGGAAATATCGTTTTATTAAATGATATTTATTATAATCAGTGTGGGTGCATGTCAAGGAATTAATGACTCGACATGGGGTTTTCAATAAGAGTCATTGAAATAAATAAAACGGGTAAAGCATTTATTTATTGTCATAACTCTACGACCTCAAACCCGATTATAAATATCCTCACAACCCCAACTCTTTTCCAACACACAAGAGAATCGTTGTGCACAACAATTCTGGAGAATTATTTCAAGGATGAAAGAACCTCTTCCTCCAAGAACGCTCTCAAGACCGAGAGAGATCCTCTTCCATAGGATCAAGACGATCTAAGGAGGACAAGGCAAGAAAATGTTTCTCCACGCTAGCACCCAGAGACTCCTTTGGAGATGTCCAGAGATACGAGGTGCACGTGTGGATCATTACTAGAGGAAGTTTACTATTAGCTTCTATGACGTAACGACGTATCACATCGGAACATGATTAGTAATATCAACGAAGAAAGAACACCAAAAGGTACTTCTTTTAAATTGATTGAATTAATTATAATCAACCTATAACGACCCTACTTTGTGGTTCTGGGAATTTCCTTTTTTTTATTTATTTCTGTGATTCGATCAATGGAGTCTGGCGTTTATCGTCGTATTGATCCCGGATTGATCATTGTTAATCACAAAAAGCCAAGTGGGAACATCCACCCACACACTTCCACTGAACCCGGAACCTTCAAATGGTATCAGAGTGAGGTTACAACTTTGATTATAGTTATTTAATTTTCATTGATAATTTACGCATTTATATTTGATTCAATTCGAAATATATCATTCTATAAATCTGAATAAATGAGATATGTTCTTCCTTCTTAGTTTATCGATTCATATCACAGAAATGGCCTTTCAATTTTAATTGAGATTAGAATAAAAATGAGGAACTCATCTGGAGGAGCCGCTCTTTCTATCTATACAACACGAGAATACACGGCGTGTAATGAAAACTACACGTCGTGTACTTAGGTTCAACGAACCGGCACCGGTCCACCAAACCACGATGTGTGAATTGAGTATGCCTAAGTATTTATTATGTCGTGTTGACCAAAATTGAATGGCGTGTGGGAACCGGAATACACGACATGTATGTTGGAGCAACACGCCGTGTAGTCTGATCTGGCCCAAGTGAAACTGTGTACAAGGAGAAGCCGTGTTCCGCATACACGGGATTGCCAGGCCGGTAACCGTGTAACAAGGAATTACATGCCATGTTAGACTAATAAAAATGTCGCGTACTCAAAAATTTCCAAAGTAGAGAATACACGCCAAAGCCCCCGGCGTATACTTTGGATAAAGGGTGAAAATAAATACATGCCATGTAAATATAAAATACACACCGTGTACTTTCCATAAATGGAATTTCACTAGGTTTCCTCTGAAAGTACAAAGACCTGTACAAGTAATATGGATGAGAATAATCTCAAGGAAATTCATAAAGGAATTTAAGATAAAGAATTAATTAATTATAAGATCATAATTAATTGAATTCAAGCGCGACTTATCTTGAATAAATAGAATGATTAAAAGAATTTGAATTCTAAATATGCGAAAATGTCATTGCATGCTATGGATGATCATGATCTAGACCAAAGACCCTTTGTATGTGTGTATGGTTTCAATTTAAATTTGTTTAATTTAAATTTGTTGGCCTACGAGCCTTCTTCCAATAAAATGTAGGGCCTGTGTGACCATGGTTTCTTTAATGTAAACCCCATGTAATGGAGGATCTCCCAAGCCATAGGAGACAGTTCAAAACCCAAAAATGAGGCAAAACCAACCCAATAAGATACAAAGGTGGACAGGTGGGAGCTGAAAAACACGAACCATCAGTTCAAGGTGTTTTTTCCTAGTTCAAGGTTAGCTTATCAAACTGCTAGATAAGATAACCAATAAAAGCTCATGATCATGCCATCTTATTTTATTTCTATCTGATTGCATGGTTTATTTATTATGTATGTGTTGTCTCAATCACATAATTAATAAAATGAACAAGCATGCAAATATGGAATAAAATAAAAATCGTACTATGTGTAAACATTATCGGAACATGGTTAATCACTTAAGAAAGCATCACTTAATATTAACAAGAATGTGATAATGAGAAACTATGCATAAAAGATTAAAATCCTTCAATACCATATTAAGTCAGACCAAGCCTTCTATTACTTGATTAAGGGAAAGACTCAATAAAACTATGTGTTTGACCAACCCTTGTTGGGACACTTACTTTTATAAAGGAAGCCATTATGAAAGGTTTCAGGTTGACTTAACCATATTACATCAAGAGGAGTAGCCCTTGATAGACTTGGTGTAATATTGGAGGCAAGAGTTGAAGAAATCCAAGTCAGGATTTTAGGATTGGGGAGTCCACTCAATAGATCAAGGAACTGTAAGTTCACAGTTGGCCAAGACCTAGTTACCTAAATACCTTCAAATAGCTTGACCAACCCTTTTTGGGGTTATGCTAAGGGGAATATGGATCCTTTCCACTATAATGTCAAAGAAACTGGACATTCCGAGTTCAATGGTGAGGGCCATTGGGACATGATAAAATAGTGGGAGACTCAATAAAATTTATTATTTCTCATAAAAATGTAATCAAGAAAGTACTAATAAATCTGCTCTTTTAATTTGTAGATTCAAAATGAAAAACTCATCAACCACATTTTCTCTACGATCAATTCTGGGCAAAGACAATATCATCACCGGCAGTAACTTTCAGTAATGGTTTAGGCGCCTTCGGGTTATCCTACGCCATGAACAAATGTTTTACATGATGGAGTCCTCACTTCCTGATTCGCCCACCCATGGGGCAAGTGATGAAGATTTCGTGGTATATGATCAACATTTAAACAATGCACTCGATGTTCAATGTTTGATGTTATCATCAATGTCTAGTGAGCTCATGAAGTCTCATGAAGACATGGACGCCTATCGCATGCTTGAGCAGCTCTGTGGTCTATATCAAGAGAGAGAAAGACAGGAGAGGTTTGAGATCTCCAAGGCTCTATTCCAGAGCAATCTTGGAGAGGGTGCCCCAGACGGGCCTCGTGTAGTCAAGATCATTGGCTACATTGAGCTCTTGGAGGTTCTAGGGTTTAAACTCCACGAATAACTGAGTATCGATCTCATTCTTGCATCACTCCCCCAGAGCTTCTCAAACTTTTTTGTGAACTTCAACATGAACAACATTGAGAAGTATCTGTCTGATATTCTTATCCCAATTCGCCAAGTGGACAATGACATGAAGCGTGAAAAACCTTCTGTCCTCATAGTGAATAAAAGGAAAGGTAATGCGAAGATATTTAAGCCCAAAGCTTCTTCAAGGCCTTCCAAGAAAAGGAAGATCAAAGGGGAGGCAAGAGAACATGAGGCTGTTTGTTTCGTATGTGGCAAGAAGGGCCACTGGAAGAAAAACTGCACCCAACCAAGGAAGCAAGGGGAAGCTTCAGGTGCGTTTGTTATCGAATGCAATCTATTTGTTTCTACCAATTAGGTATTAGATACTTCTTGTTGTGCTCACATTTGTATCCAAATACAGGAACCAAGTAGATTCAGAAAGACTGATCAAGGTGAGTTAGATCTATGAGAATCCAACGGAGCCAGACTTACTGTTGTAGCTATCAAGGACTACCACCTCACATTTTCTACTGGGATGGTCTTGGTTTTGAAAGGATGTTATTATGTACCCTCTGTAACCAAAAACATTATTTCAATATCCAGATTAGATACTGATGGATTCATCTTCAAGTTTGGAAGTGGATGTTGCTACTTTTATAAATATAGCATTTTTTTTGGTAGGGCACATTTATATAACGACCTTTATGTGTTAGACTACACAAACCAAGTAATGGAAATCGATGTCAAAATTAATTCACATGACTCATACCACACCCAACTTTGGCATCACTGGCTAGGTCATGTCAATGAGAAAAGTTTGACAAAATTACATCAATATGGGTATTCAGATTCTTTCAAACTAAAACCACTTTGTGTATGTCATGCGTGTATACAAGGAAAAATGACCAAAGCCCCATTTAGTGGGAAAGGTAAAAGGGCTAAATATCTTCTAGAATTAGTTCACACAGATGTGTGTAGACCATTTCCAGTGGAAGCAAGGGGTGGGTTCTCATACTTCATAACTTTTAATGATGATTTTTGTAGATATAGATATATTTACTTAATAAGGTATAAGTCAGATTCATTTGATCAGTTCAAAGAATACAATAATGAAGTTGAGAACCATCTTGGTAAGAATATTAAGAAACTCCTCTCAAACAGAGGAAGAGAATATCTTAATCAAGACTTCATTGATTTCTTACTGGAGTTTGGGATTCTATCTCAACTCAATCCTCCTTACAAACCTCAGTAAAATGGTGTAAGTGAAAGGAGAAACCACACCCTATTGGAAATGGTGAGATCAATGATGAGTCATGCGAGTCTTCCATTATCCTTTTGGGGATATTCATTACAAACAGAAGCACACATACTAAACCACGTACCAACTAAATCGATAAATGGTATTTCATACGAGGTATGGAGTGGACGCAAATCCATGTTATTGAATTTACATGTGTGGGGTAGTGAAGCATTTGTTAAGGCCTCTTCAGGTAACAAACTTTCACCCTGAGGCACAAAGTGTATCTTTATAGGATATCCCAAGGAAACAAGGGGATATTACTTATACAACCCCTCAGACAAAAATGTTACAGTGGCAAGAAACGCCATATTCCTTGAGAGGGAGAACATATCCAAAAGAGATGGTTGGAGTGAGATAGACTTTGATGAAGTCGAGTCTCAAGATACACAAGAGTTGGTACAAGAACAGATTCCACAAAGCCCCATGGAAGAAAAATCTATTCCAGAGACACAAGAAATGCATAGGATCACAAGAGAGGTGAGAGAATCAGAACGATATGGTTTTCTTGTCACCGAGGATGGTGACTCATTATTGGTTGAAAATTATGGTCCTATTACCTACAAGGAAGCAGTTGAAGGAACAGACGTTTCCAAGTGGCAAGAATCCATGAATTCTGAAATGGATTCCATGTACCAAAACCAAGTCTGGATTTTGGTAGATTCTCTAGTTGATGTAAAGCCTATTGGCAATAAATGGGTATTCAAGAAGAAACTGGACATAAAGGGGCAAGTCAGCACCTATAAGGCACGACTGGTTGCAAAAGGTTTTAGACAATGTCAATGAATTGACTATTATGAAACTTTTTCCCTAGTTGCAATGCTGAAATCCATCAGAATCTTATTGTCCATTGCCGCTTAACATTACTATGAAATTTGGAAAATGTATGTCAAAACAACATTCCTTAACAGGAACCTCCAGGAATATTTCTACATGACACAACCTGAAGGGTTTGTGACTCCAAAGATGCCAACAAGGTATGCAAGTTGCAGAAATCCATTTATGGATTAAAGAAAGAATCAAGGTCATGGAACATTCGTTTTGATGAAGCTGTAACGGAATTTGGATTTGTTAAGAATGAATGTGAGCCTTGTGTCTACAAGATGTTTAGTGGAAGTGCAGTCATTTTCCTAATAGTATATGTAGATGACATATTACTAATTGGAAACAAAGTACCTGTCTTACAGTCAGTTAAGGCATAGTTGTATAAATGATTCTCCATGAAAGACTTGGGAGAGGCAACATATATTCTTGGGATCAAGATCCATCTTGATAGATCCAAGAGAATGCTGGGCCTGAGTCAAATTATATACATTGACAAGATACTGAAGAGATTCAGTATAGAACAATCCAAGAGGGTATTGTTTCCAGTGTCACGTGGAATTCATCTTTCCAAGAAAATGTGTCCTCAGACACATGAGGAAATAAAGAAAATGGTAAGGATCCCTTATGCATCCACGATTGGGTCAGTCATGTATGCTATGTTATGTGCGAGGCTAGATGTTGCTTACGCATTAAGTGTGGTAGGAAGATATCAAGCTGATCCAGGAGACCGCCATTGGATGGCAGTCAAGACTATCCCTAAGTATCTGAGGCGTACTAAGGATATGTTCTTGTTTTATGGAGGAGATGAGGAACTAGTCATCAGAGGACATATAGATGCTAGTTTCAAGACTGATCAAGATGACATGAAGTCACAGACTGGATACATATTCAGTTTGAATGGAGGCGCAGTGAGCTGGAAGAGCTCAAAGAAAAGTGTGGTGGTAGATTCTACAGCAGAGTCTGAGTATATCATAGCTTCTAAGGCAGCTAAAGAAGCAGTATGGATGTGAACCATCATCCAAGAGTTGTATGTAGTACTGAGCAGTAAAGATCCTATCACACTCTATTGTGATAATACTACAGCGGTGGCACTTGCAAAAGATCCAAGGTCACATCAGCATACAAAGCACATACTTCATAAGTATCATCTCTTGAATGATTTTTCTCAGAGAGGTGAAGTTGCAGTGAGCAGTATTTCCATGGAAGACAATGTGGAAGACCCCTTGACTAAAGCCTTGACTCATCAGAAACATGATCATCATCTGAGGTCTAGCGGACTAAAAGTCGTAGGCAGTTGGCTCTAGTCCAGGTGGGAGTTTGTAAGGGTTGGTGTCCTGAGAACCAACTGTTTTGCACTTTCATTACATAAATGTATACTTATTATATATTGTTCATTGTTTCTCATGACTATAATATAATAATGTCATGGAATATTTGTTGCATTGATAAGGTCATGGCAGATCCCCGCTATGATGAGAACCTTGAAATGCTATAATTATATTCTTAAATAAAGTTCTATGATTGGATGACATGCTATGATAGAACACATAGTATATAGACCATCATGTGAGAGGACTTGTAAGAAGATGAGACTCTCTCTCATGGAGTTCGCACTTAGTATTCTCCAAGATAAGAGATTATGAGAACATACCTTCCAGTAGTAATTCTGCATGTCTTGGTGTCATCGGACATTACTATCTGCGAGTGTGTGTAATGGTCCTTAGATTGGAAGATTATCATTAACTCATGTCATGACTCATGCACTTAGATTTGCTAATGAAAACCGCCACGAAGATAGTTGGCGGTAAGTAGGGTATGTTGGGTGCGTCACGAATGATATGTTGTTAATGGATAATTTGAGGAAGGATTTATCTCTTCCATATTTATGGAATTAGATATCTTGGGCCCTTTGATTGAAATAGAACTATCACACAAATTCCATGGCCATGGTGTAACAATGAGTTTATTTTTGGAAGTCAAAGAATGATAGATCAAGCATATAGGTTTATGAAACTGCCATGAAACCTTCTTGATGAGATATTGAGACAAAGGGATTAAATTACACAGTAAGCATTCATATGAGGTGACACGTCAATGCGGTGTCAAATTATTTCTCTTGGGTTCCTTGACCCGTTTCTAGATAGTAATATTGTACTTTAGGCAAGCCTGCCTAATGCCAACAAGAAAGAGGCCTAGAGGGTCACACACTAAGTGTATTCACATATCTCAAAAAGAATAAAGATTATTCTCGTATGTGGTTTAATAATTATTCAAGGAAGCCTAAATCATTTTAATGTTGGAAGAAGAATAAAATGAAAACAAGTACACTCCGTGTATTAATGATTACACATCGTGTAGTTTTTATTTTGAAAACAAGTACATGCCATGTATTATTAATTGTACACACCGTGTAGTTTTTATTTTTTAAAGGAAATGAATAAATGAAAACAAGATATACACACTGTGTACATTGAATGTACACGCCATGTAGTTTTAAATGAAAAACAAGTACACGCCATGTATTTATTATTACACGGCGTGTAGTTTTTCCAGTGGGGATTTTGAGGAAATATCATTTTATTAAATGATATTTATTATAATCAGTGTGAGAGCTTGTCAAGGAATTAATGACTTGACATGTGGTTTCCAATAAGATTCAATGAAATAAATAAAACACGTAAAGTTTTTATTTATTTTCATAACTCTATGACCTCAAACCAGATTATAAATATCATAACAACCCCAACTCTTTTCCAACACACAAGAGAATCGTTGTGCACAACAATTCTGGAGAATTCTTTCAAGGCCTAAAGAACCTCTTCCTCCAAGAATGCTCTCAAGACTGAGAGAGATCATCTTCCATTGGATCAAGATGATATTAGGTAGACAATGTAAGCAAATGTTTCTCCACACTAGCACCTAGGGACTCCTTTGGCGATGTCCCAAGATATGAGGTTCACGTGTGGATCACCGCTAGAGGAAGTCTACCCTTGGCTTCTGCGACGCAACGATGTATCACATCCGAACGTGATCAGAAATATCAACGAAGAAATAACACCAAAAGGTACTTCTTTTAAATTGATTAAATTAATTATAATCAACCTGTAACGATCCTACTTCGTGGTTCCGAGACTTTCCTTTTTTTTGTTTATTTCTTTGATTCGATCCGTGGAGACTGGCGTTTATCATCATATTGATCCCCGATTGATCATTGTTAATGACAAAAAGCCAAGTGGGAACATCCACCCACGCACTTCTGATGCACCCAAAACCTTCACTAAGTTGTAGAAAAATGTAGAATTTGTTAAAAAGGGTAAGTTTTATGAATTTAACATTGATAAAGAATGTGTTTTAGGACCTGGTAAGAGATTATTAATGCTTTGCGATTCACAATTGAAGAAAGAGTTGTTATGTGAAGCTCATAGTTCTCTATATTCAGTTCATCCTGGTAGTATGAATATGTACAAAGACCTTCGAGAGTATTACTGGTGGGGTGTAATAAAAAGAGATGTTGCTGAATTTACCTTGAAGTGTTTGACTTTTCAACATGTTAAAGTAGAATGATAATTACTGAAGGGGATGCTTTACATTTTTCTAGTGCTATATTGGAAATGAGAGAATATTTCTATGGACATCATAGTAGGATTACCGTATACTTCTTAAGGTAATAAAAAAATTTGGGTTATTGTTGATTGATTGAATAAATCTGGTCATTTTCTTCCTATTCAAGACACTTTATCTCTAGATCAACTTTCTTAGATGTGTCTTAAAGAGATAGTTAGGTTACAAAGAGTTCCTGTCTCCATTATATCATATTGTAATCCCAGCTCCACTTATAACTTTTTTAAATGCATTAAGAAGTCTTTGGGTACTAAATTAAATTTTAGTACATATTTTTATCCACAATCAGATGGGAATTTAGAATGGAAAATTTAAACCTTGGAGGATATAATATGTTGTCTCTCAATGGATTACCAAGGAAGTTGGAATCAACATATTTCTTTGGTTGAGTTTTCTTATAATAACACTTTTCATTCCAATATAAAAATGTCACCATTTGAGGCATTATATGGAAATCGATGTCGAACTCCATATTTATGGGATGATGTCGGGGAAAGAAAGTTGATGGGACTAGAGTTGGTAGAGAAAACAATAGAGAAAGTTCAGTTGATTCAGTGGCACATTAGAATATCTCAAAGTAGAAAAAAAATTATATAGATAATCAGAGGAAGGATTTTTCTTTTGAGGTAGGTGATTATGTCTTTCTCAAAGATTCTCCATGGAAAAGTGTGATGTGATTTGGTAAAAAGGGGAAGTTGAATCCACGGTTCATTGGACCCTATGAAATCCCAAAGAAATTTGGATCAGTTTCCTATCGAGTGTATTTCCCCCTGAGTTTATCCAAGGTACACAATATTTTTCATGTTTCAATGTTAATAAAGTATATTCCAGATCCATCTCATGTTTTGAGTCCAAAAATAGTTCAGTTAGAATAGAATCATTCTTATAAGGAAAAACCTATTCAGGTTATTGATCATAGAGAGTAGGTGTTGCAGAATAAGTTGATTCACCAGATTACATTTTTGTGGAAAAACCATATGGTTGAATAGGCAACATGGGAATCTGAAATTCTATGAGGAAAAAATATCCCCACTTGTTTAATAAGTGAAAAAATTTGCGAGGGTGCAATTTCCAAAAGGGGAAGAGTTCCAAAAGGGGAAGAATATAAAAACACAAGTAATGATAGAATAAGTCTTTATCATATTTATTATTATTTATCAATTATATAGTAATTATAAGAGATGATATGTTCACTAACATATATGATAAAACTAGTTTTATGGTTAAAAGCATTATTTTTATAAAAAGAAATTTTACCATCTTTTGATGGAGAACTTGATTTAAATATAGTTTTTGTCACTTTTATAAATTATATTTGATAAAATGAACTTCTTATTTGAAATATTAATATCAAAATTTACTTTGTTTTTTGGTATTTTTCTGATAAATTTCATATTTTAATGATTACTGAAAAATACTTCATTTTAATTCAAAATCACTTTTTTATCTAATTTATTTATATAGTTATATTATCCTTTTAATTGGTTTTAAAGTATAATTAGATTAATTATTTTTCATTTAATCCAACTTAGGTCATTGGAATCAATTTTATATTGAAATTGGATACAAAAAACTATGTGAACTTATGAATATTTCACTTTAAAAACCTGTTTTCTCATTCCATTAACGGGATTACTTTTAAATTATTTTTTTTAAAATTATATGTTTTAGATTTTTAAAAAAGGATTATATATTTTGAATCAATATTTATAAATTATGTAAATAGGGACTTTTTATTTTGGTACATTATGAATAGTAACTTTAGTAATATTTTTATTACCATGGTTAAGGGTAAATTAGGCAATTAAAGGTAAAAATAATATTATAACAAATATAAAATCACCATAACACTTGTCCTAATTTAATTTTATGAGTGTATATAGAAAAAATAATCCTTAGGTAAAATTTATATTCTTTGTAAGCCACTTGGGTGTGAGTAGCACATTTATAAAATTATATTCAAAGAGAAGACAAGTTTTGTCACACCCTTCTTTTTAACAAGTAAAATATTTTTAATATGGAGTTATATAGGTAATATGTTAGAATATAAATGGTAATTTTAAGTATAAAATAATAATATACATCATGGTAATTTATTTATAATTTTTAGGACAGAAATAATTAAATTAAATGGTGAGACAATGATGATGTAGTAATTGCCTCATCAATGGAAGAATCAAATAAATGATATTAAAAATATTAAAATAAATATAATTTTATATAATAAATTTCATAAATTAATTTTATGGATTAATTTGACATGTTAGTGATGTATTTAAGGGGTTGGTTTGAATTTATCGTTCTGTTATGACAGTTTTAAAAAGTCATGTAATTAATAGTGTCAACATTGACATTATTGATATTTCAAAATAAATAATATTTTATTAAATGATATAAAAATTATAAAAATCAAAATTTTATCCAAATGATTGGGATAAGTCATAAAATTTTATAAATTACTCATTTATTAGTCTTTTTACATTTTATAGTAATTATGTTAACCCTTATAGAGTAAATTATAAGATATCACAGTAATAATTAAAAGGGTTAAATAAGGGTTAAAAAAAAGATAAGGATTAAAAAATAATCAACACTTGTATAATTTTTATTGGATGACGTTATTTAGACCCATAATCATACTATAATTAAAATAAACTACTTTGGACACATTGTTAATAGAAAATTAATTTATTACTTTGAATATTTCCAAGAGTACCCCTCCCCTCTCTTATAAAAGGCCACTACTTCTTAACATTTATAGGATGACATGGATTACAGTGTATGTTCTTGATTTAGAGTAGTTATGTAGTTTAGAATTGGTCAGTTCCTTACCATTTATGGTATTGGTTCAATGATTTTGGTGTCTGTTGCATATGGTGTGCATCTCAAAGAGGCCTGTAGCCCGTGATGATTATGATATTTGTTGACTTTGAAATGGTTTTTTGAATTTGAATTTTTTGGTGTACTGTGATGTTAGAATCATATTTTGTTTTTTTATGGTGTATGAAACTTTTAAATGGTGGAAATTTTGAGGTTCCCACTCATCCATAAAGGTGTTTTTTATTCAAAAAATGAAAAAAGAAATTTGGAGTTAAAAGATGTCGTCTGAAGGAGAGGTATTGTTTTAATTAAGTGTTTCTATATTATTTATTCTTCCACTTTCTTAAAATATTCTTCCAACATTATGAAATAATAAATATAGAATCCTAAATATACTAATATGTTATTATGTTAATATCATCACCTAAATCCATCTCTACTTCCATCAAATGGGAAAATAATTAATCGTTTGTGCATACATGTGAACTATCACCTCCATGAACCGATATAATTCGTTTTCCATTAATGTATCTCAAGACTGGTTATAATGATGGAATTAATGTTTATATATGATATTAAATAATTATTTATCATTATAATAGAATAATATATCAATTAATTTCTTACCTTTCATGCATATAAAAATGATAACGTCGTTCGTGCGTACGTGTGAACTATCACCTCCACGAAGCGATGTGATTTGTTTTTCTTCACCAAATCACATGTATTATATATATAAATATATTTAAATTATTAATACGATATTTATGATATTATTATCATTATTTAAGTATAAAATAATAATTACTTGGTTTACATAATGATCAATGAAAAAAGGAAACGATGCTCATGCATACGTACGACCTACCGTATCCATGATTATAATGTCGTTCATTTTTCATAACTATACTTAAATGGTTTGATTTAGAATTATAAATTATGTATAAAAGAAATTATTATTTAATTGATATTATTATTTCTATTATTGACTTATTACCAATTTGACTATTTACATCATACCAAGTTCATTTTGGACTTAAGTAACGAATGTCGTCAAAACATTCGATATGAACTTACATAATTAGGTAATTGTAAAAAAATGATAATTAGTGATAATGAACTCTAAAAAGGTTATGCAGTATGTAAATAATTAACCAAATTTTATTATCTAGGAATATAAATATTGCACGTGATGAGTCGGACCTAGGGTTAGGGATCTTATTTTAAAACCCCTCATTTAAAGTTCCTTTTTCAATTCTTTTTACAAAAGTCAAAGGAAATGTTTTTTAAAATTATATAGAAGGAGTAGGTTTATCCTAATTTTATTATTATTTATTACTTTAATGTTTAATTTATAATTTTTCATATTTATTTTTAAATAAAATGGTTTTATTTTTATGTGCGCAATTTTTATATGTTAAAAATGTTTTTTATATGAAAAGGTGTATTTTTATATCTGAATGTGTTTTTATCATCAATTTAAAAGAGTTTCAAGGGTTTTATTCATGATAAGATCGTTTAACATTGTATATTATGGCTTTATCCCCTTATATCTCAAGATATGATGGGTTGATACCCATTATAGCACAAGATATGTCAGGTTGAGCCCATTATAGCTCAAGATATAACGAGTGAGCCCCATTATAGCTCTCCAATGAATTGAGTACTCTGGAGATAGAAGTATATCATAAAGTTATTCCATTTTTAAGGTTTAATATAAGTGTGATATGGTAATTATTTTCGAAGGAACCTGCATGATTTTTCTATTCATGGAAATGTGTTTTTATGAAATTATTTTTTAATAGTTTTCATGTTTTCACTAGGCTAACAATTTCTTTCTTTATGTACCTTACTAAGTTTTTTGTGCTCATCCAAAGTTTTAAAATATTTTTCATAGGGTATAAGGATGGGTAAGATAAATGAGTAATTCAAGATGAATTTTATGAATATTTTTATCAAGAAAAATAAATCATGTTTTCTTTAAAAAATTTATATTTTGGAAAATTTGGATACTATTCCGAAGTGTCTTGTTTGTATTTTATAATTTTGTTATGTATGAATAATGGCCTAAATATATAAAACTATAAACCTAAAAATATACTCAATGTTAAATAATTTAATATTCTTTACTTAACTTAATATTATGTAACGTTTATGTTCGGGTCCTTATAACAAGTACCCACATCGATGATAAGCCTTCAGAGGATTATGAAAATATGGATTAGAGTACCTAGAATGAACACACTAGAAGTAAATGAGCATGTGATCAAATGAATGAGAATTAGTAATTGATGAAAGAGACGCTCTAGGAAAAGTTTTCTCTGTTTCAAACTCCTCACCAAATGGGGACCCCTTACCATCACTGAGAGAAGCCGAACTACCAACCACTACTGGATGCCTCATAGAAACCAACTCAGCTAGGAATGCCTCATCCACCAACATCCAAAATAGAAATTGATCTAATGAGGGAAATAAATCCTTAACTTATGGGTGGAGACATAACATGAAAAGATGAGTTTCTATAGATTACTTAACACCAACTCTAATAAAAAGAAGCTATCATATTCTCGATGATCAATAAAACCCTCAACCATATATTGACCTAGATAAACACCCATGAGATCTTCCATCCTACAAACTATAACAATCCTAGACCACCATCAAAATAGGAAACATAAGAAAAGAACTTGACTCCACCACTCCACTGAGATTCTAGAAAAAACAAACCAGAAGAGACTCCTCCAAAACCTTATGGACCTTTCTGGGTGGCATACTCTAAAACAAGAAGCATAAAACCAAATTGAAATACCTCATAAAAAATTTTCAAATCTCAATTAAAAATCAAGAACCCAAACTCAAAGAACCATTATTACCTCATTTATAACATGTAAAAACCCAAAATCCCATGAAATAAGACTCCAAACATGAAAAGAAAACACTAAAAAACTTCTCACTCACTTTTCAAAACATCAAAATCCCCCTATTTGAAAACCATTTTCATAAAACATAAAAATTATTAAAAATAAAACACCTAATATTGGTATTACATAAATCCCCACACACATATATATATCTACTAGCTCAAGCACACCTTCACACATACCAATATCCATTCATTTATCACACCCATACATCCATATACGTGAGCGTTCATAGGAATACTAAGGATCAAAACAAGACATTTCCATTTCTATAAAACAAGACATTGAACAAAAAATTTCAAATTCCCAATAAACCTCTATTCCATAATTCACAATATTTTTATAAATACCAAAAAAAAATTCCCAAACCATTTTGATTCTGTTTTTACAAAACCTTTCAAAATCCCAAAATGGTTTCCAAAACAATTTCCATTTTCAAATAAACCCATTTAATTTTCAAAGAACACATGGTTTTCACTATATAAATTCAATTTTAGTAAACCAAACACCATTTTAAAATCCAAGGTAAACACCCTCAAATTTAAATCAAACAAATACAAAGAACAAACAAGAGCAATCCAATTAATCAACAAATTAGAATACAAAAACCTCAAAAAAACCACTGTAACACACGACTTGGCCGCATGGTTTTCCAAGTAGTGCACCAATTGGGTGAGCACATTAGAGGTCATTAGAGGTAGTTTCATGGTTTGTGAAAGGTTTTCTAGACAATGCATTAAAACCATGTCCCCTTTTGAATTCCTCCAAACAACCACTCCATGTCTTGGAGTTTCTCAAAATAACCCCCCAATTCTCAAACAAAAACAAAACACTCCATAAAAAACCAAAAACCATGAAAAAATCTGATATCCAAGATTGGATTTTGAGGAAAAACCATCCCATACCAACCTTGAAGTTTAAGTGTCCTTTTAAATAGGTGGTGATCAAGAACCTACCCATGACTAACCGCCTGAATACTGAAAATCCTAGCTCCATACTACTATAAATCCCCAAATAATAAAGAAAAAGTGCTCCGATACTATTTTGTCATGAACCAACCTGGGTTAACCCCAAACAGGTCACTCGATCTCTTGAACCGACTCACGACATGTCCCGAGAGGCATTCTTGATCCTCCCAGGCTAGCAACTAGTGTCGAACATCAAGAAGAACTCAATTTGGAAATGTTTTAGTCCATAAAGAAATAAAATAAAATAAATAAAACCATAAAAAATAAAATTAAACTCGAAGTGGAAAAGAAATAAAACTGGATATGCCATTATGTGACCTTGCGGGTCACATCCAACCGTAGAAGTACACTTGCTCCATGATCAAACCAGAGCTATGTAGAACCTGAACTAAAAAATTATAAGCAATATAGGTATGAGCATAAAATTCCTAGTAGGGATTCCAAAGTAAAAAACCACACTCTATTCCTTACTTTACTAAGAAATCCATTTCATGGTAGTTTGAATTACATATATTTAAAATAAGGTTTTTATTCCCTTTTTAAAACAAGCAAAAAGTTAATAATTTCAAAGAACCATTTTTGTTTCTTTTTATAAAAATAGTTTGTAAATAATAAAAGACTTTCCAAAAACCCCTTTATAATAAGAAACATGCAATGAAGAGACATTCCAATTAGAAACAGTGATAAATATATCACAAGTGCTACCAAAAATGTGGAAATTGAATAGGTGTACATGAGTTCTAAAGTAAGAGTTTCCAGTATAAGCATAATAGTAAGTGATCCAAAGTTAATAACCAACCCGACTGCTCTCAATTAGACTCACTGGTGGCACAACCCACATGGATACTCCATTGGGGATGTAGTATTTCTAATAAGAACTAAATATAAACCATCTATCGACTTTCAATATGACGCCTAGGATCCCATGGATTTAGAAAAACATGTAGGTGGGGAATTAAGTACAATTACAACATCTCAATCATGAAAATATACCATACATGCTTAGCCCACCTCCTGACACCATTCATGTGAATTCCCCTAGAATTGAGAGTATCCATAGAAGTGAACTATTTTTAAGAAAACATTCAAAGGTACCAATCAATAATTATCATTAAATACCAACCTTTACCATTTGAAAAACCAATTTTGAAACTCTTTGAAAAAACAAACATATCCTTAAACTTTTATGAAAAACTAGTTGAGACGCTAAAAATATTTGAAAATTTACAATTCACATGATATAAATCATTTAGAAAACTAATCAAGTGCTCAAGAATCCCAGTGTTTCAAAACTAGAATGGAAAACATGGTTTAATAAGAAAAACCCATAGTGAAATAAAAGAAATGTGATGAAAAACATGAAATAAACAAATTGCATTCAACACAACATTTTTCTACAATTCAGTATCTTTATAAAATAATTAGAGCACCTATTAAAACACACATGAAATTATAGTTTTCAATTTAAAGTCTCAAGAATATGGTGGTCTACCTCAAACCATGTCACCTCTGACAATAGAAGATCGAATCTATTTCAAAGGGGTCCACATAATCCCGAGAGACCAAGGACTCCGTCAAAGAAAAACACTCATTTTACACCTACACACATATGAACCTATACATACATACATACATACATACATACATACATACATACATACATACATATATAAGTAATGTGTGGTAACAAGGGTGAGTCGTGGGGGTGATACTACTAGTGGGAGAGATGCTAATGAGTCAGCGATGGATGGATGTGTTGTGAAAGGGGTATTTGGGCCGGTATTAAATAAATAGTGCGTGATGGGTGGGATACCCCTTGGGGGGGGGCTATGGCCCACATTTCTATCTTGTGTGTGTGGTGCATGTGTGTTTAATATAATTGTACCCCAAACACCTAATATATATATATATTCTTTACCTATGTATATGTGTGTAACTCACCTTCAAGATGCCAAGAGTTGGTTGCTTCATAAACGACGATCCAAAGTTACCTCAAGGTGGTCCATGGTATACTAGAAAAATGTGAGAAACCCAAAAATCACAAAATCCCTAAAGAAAATAATACCAAAAAAGGAAAAAGGAATATAACCTACTCAAAACCAATGTAAACCTCACCACCTTAAATGGTCATGGAAATAATCGGCCTTAATTGATGCTTAAGAATCCTAAATACCAAGAATAAGTAATTGAAATACCCAAAAATCAGGTTAGGGTTTATCCATAGCATGCAAACCACATGGGAGAGAATTAAAACAAAAAAAATGAAGAAAAGGATGATGGAGTAGGGAAAATAATCATTGGAGATGATCACAGGAAGAAACACTGTAAGAATCGAACACCTAGAGAGACGGGAAGAAGTGGCGTGAGGCTGGGGATCCCCTACCAGGCGGCACCACGTGAGAGGGAGAGGGGGGGGGGGGTCAGCCGTGTGAGGGGTAAAGAGAAAGGTTGTAGGGGGGAATAATTAGAATATAATAATAATAATAATATATTTTTTTCTTAGCTTGCATGGTTTGGCCGCACATTTGTCCAAATCATGCGCCAATTCTGAGGACCTTTCTAGGCCTATAGACACCCCATATGGGTAGGTCTCATAGTTAAAGAAATCATGCACCATCCATATGGTCGGATCTGCTAACTGCAGATACACTTGCATAGTTTTTACATGGTTTCCACTGACCGTACATCCAAGCTGAAAACCCAGAAAAAATTAAATTTTAAAACCCGATCTAGCTTGAAACTAAGAAACGAGGCTAAGAAAATAATTAAATAAATAAAAAATTAAATAGTGTCAAGTCGGGATGTGAAATGTATGATCTATATAACACACTTATGCATGTATATGATATGAAAATTATGGGTGGGCCCACAATTATATAGCCTTCCAATGCATTGGAAAATGTTTTTATCTCTTGAGATACTATGTATGGTGCATGAAAGGTTGTCTTAATCACATTATGTTATGATTTCATAGAGGTTAGACTTGACTTATGTTTATGAGGTCATGTTTTATGCTATTGTCACATTCCTAAGTTTCCTTGATGTTATCATGTTATATCATGTCTCATTGTTCAAGATTATGATTCTCTCCCCTTTATGTTATCTTGATATGGCATTTAAATCATATGTATTACATTCTTCAAGTTATGCTTTGATTATTCCATTATTGATATTTATTTCTTAGCCCATTATTATGTATGTCCTCATGTTATCTGATGTAGTATTAGAAGATCAATGAATATTAAGGTCATGCAAGCATGCTATGGAGCTCTTGAATAGTGATATAATGCCCATGTTTCAAGTTAATGTGATATGTACCTAATTTCTCAAACACACTAGACCTCACAATATTCTAGGATGGTATTAAGTGTGTTATTTTATAAAAAATAATTAACTAATGTGTATTAAAATATGGGTTTTCATACTTTGTCTTCCCAACCATAACACCTTCTCATAGAAAGATGTCACGGTGTGACTAGCCTTTCCTCCATGAAAATCAAAACAGAAACTCGAGGTTTTATAATATATTATGTAAGGGTACCTGTCATGAAATGACACCCTAAACCATGTATTGACACCCATACTTAATATATTCACCTTAATGAAAACCCTCATAAAAAACCACTAGGGCATGAAGTTCTCTACCATGGCATGACACCCAAACATAAGATTTTTGTTGGGTCAGAAGCGGATCAGATTCAAAATAAAACTCAGTTAAAGCTACAATAATTATGAGAATTTCTAACATAAACAAATAATAAAACTAAATAGAAGAATAATAAATGGGGACACAAATTTTAATGTTTAAAAACCCTCCTTACAAAGGATTAAAGAACCATGGGGAAACTACGAGAAAATCAACTATGAATCAAAGAGTAAAAAAATACAAGTAATGACTGAGAATTTAATTGAAAATACAGCATAGAAAAACCTATGTGAAAATCCACACCTTGATATGCCTTCTTCGCCTCTCTGATAATAGTTCTTGACAAGACATCACCCTTTAGAGATCAAAACCGAACATGCAGCGTCGTTGCGTCACCTCATTGCACAACCTAATTTGTTGCTACTCATTGCTTCCCATGCCCAAAAACAGTCACCGAAGTATCTTATGGACTATAAAAATGATGTATGTTTCCCTTTTTATAGTCCCTCATGTGCCACATTTCTTGTTTTAATAGATAACTGAAAATATATCTCAAAATAGATATCATGAGATATCACAAATATCTCACGCTAGTAGATACACAGTGAAAGGTCCAAATTTGAATTTTAATAAACCATTATATTTAAAATTGAAATGTTTGAGTTGAAATCCAACAATCTCCCCCTCCATCCTATCGAAGAAGGTGATCACATCCAAAAAAATCAATTGGAAAGAAAACTGGTTTGTATCGCACCAACCATCAACCTCTATAGAAAATATGACATCCCTCATTTGCATCTCTGAAGGAAACCTGAAATCTACCCCTACAAAAGAAATCCAAATGCCAAAAAATTCATCATACCTGTATCTGCACTGCTAATACCAGAATCAACAATATCTTTGTCCCCCATAATTTTGATCACCACATAATCTTGAGAACCTGTAGGAATTAACTACTCCCTCTGCTAAACATCCTCTGAGTAGTATAAAACTCTCAACGTATCACCCTGATCTTTGATTTTAATTATTTCATCACTAGTTACACTCTCTAAAGGAAAAGAATTAGCTGCAAGACCTAAAAAACCTAACCTAACATGCTTCAACTTCCAAACCTTCTTTAACTTAGTCGATGGTCTTCGAATCATGTGCAATGATCATATGTGACACAAATATAATGAAGTCCTCTTCGCAACTGGATTCTTCACATCACCAAACAACTTTACATCCATCATGTAAAGCATGTCATCCATTTTTCCTCACACATAAACCATCGATCCTCTAGACAAGGTCCATATTCCACCACCAAATGAACTCCCGAATCCATCATTATCATGAGTACAATTAGATAACAAATTATGGTGTATACCTGGCACATATCGCACATCTTTCAATGTTAGTGTACAACCTATATTCATAGTGATAAAAATATCACCAATACCAATGAAATAAATAGAATATATATTTCTAATATTTAATATACCAAAGTTTCCTTATTGATATGAAGAAAATAAGCACCTCTTCGATGTAATATGGATTGAAGTTACAGAATCAACCACCCATTCGGTGTACAAATCTAACTCGTGAACATCAATGCCAACTGAAAGTAAATTACCCACCCCCTAAATAAGACTTATATTAGTATCCTCAGAATCGATGTTGTGTGCCTTCTTTTCTTGCTTAATCTTTTTAAATTCATATTAGTTTTTCTACACATAATCCCTATTATCACAAAAGAAGCACTTGACCTTTATTCTTATCTTTGACCAACCTCTTTGATTATCGTGTCCATCTACCACAACTAGAGTATAACTATTACCTAAAGATTCACCACCATTGGTATTTCGCCGAGTCTCGTTCATTAACAATGATGAAATCACATCATCCATAATCAGTGTGTCTTTCCCAAACAACAATGTGGTGATGAGATTATCATATAAATTAGGTAACAAACCTAAGAGAAGTAAATCATTGTCCTCTTATTTCATTTCAACAGGTACTACATACCATTATCATTGATCTTGACCTCCACCAAAGAAAGATCCATCATAATTTTTGTGAACTCATTAATATGGTTACCTAAATCTACATTATCTAGAATTCACAAATGATAAAACTGTTTTTTAGATATAAATGATTTTTGAGGGATTTTTGATTTATATATACTTTCAAGCTTCGCCCATATCTCCTTCGGATCCATCAGATTCATCACTTCCCACAGTTTATTATCGCCCAAATACATCTAGATTGTACTTGTTACCAACTATATCATATCTTTCCAATCACCATCACTCATCATCTCTGGTTTATCTGATTTTTTATTCAATGTCGTCTCTATATTCTCACAGCCCGAAATATTTTTAACTCTTTACTTCCAAAGTGTAATATCATTTTACCTGTTAAATAGTTAAATGTGGGTATAAATTCCATGGAATGAATCACCCATATTTAATTATTAAGAAAACACATATAACCACCTTTGATATGAGATATTGGGTCATAAGTGGATCAGTTTCAAAATAAAACTCAGTTGCAACAACAATAATTATGAGAATCACCAATGTAAATGAAGCATAAAATTAAATAGCATAATAATAAATGGGGACATAAATTTTAATGTGAAAAAAACCTCCTTGTAAAGGATTAAAAAACCACAAGGAAACTATGAGAAAATCCACTATACATTATAGAGTACAAAAATCCAAGTAAAGCTCGAGACTTAAATTGCAAATACAGCGTAGAAAAACCTGTGTAAAAATCTACACCCTCATACACCTATGTTGCCTCTCTGATAATAGTCCATGAAAATACATCACACTTCGGAGATCAAAACTGAACATGCAGCGTCCTTGTAGTACCTTTTTGCACAACCTGATTTTCCACTGCTCGCTACTGGCCACACCCAGAAACCGTCACTCAAGTATCTGTCGTATCACACAAGTGATGCATGTTTTTCTTTTTATAGGCCCTCATATTGAAAATTTATTTTTTGAATATATATCTAAAAATATATCTCAATAAATATATCATAATATATCACCCTTATCTCACGTAGACAGATACACATCGGAAGGTCCCAATTTGAATTTTAAAAAACCATTATCTTTAAAATTGAAACGTTTAGGTTGAAATCCAATCGTTTTTACATTAGGAAAAACCCATGAAATATGGAACACTATGACACTCATTGGTCATAGAACGGCCCTTCTCAGTCCTTGACTGTCATCCCATCCAAGCACTGTCATGGTGTGACCCCTTTAGTTCACAGTGTGATGCACCTCTCCCGAGCAAGGCCCTAGCCTCTAGTCAACTCTTATTATGGTGTGACCCTATGCATCCCAATGTAATAAGCCACATGAAGAAAAATTTCATAAAAGGGTCCCTTGAACTTTCTATGACATCCATTAGAGAACCCAAAACACTTAATAAGTGCTAGTACAAAAGCATTGATAAAGGGTGAACTTTATCAGCACTAGTATAAAAGTGTTGATAAATGGTATATATCATAAAAAATTCCATGTCATTAAAAATATTATATTAATATATAAATATATTGATATTGATATAAATATAATATATTTTATTAAATATGATTTAGATAAGGATGAATACACATTTACACTTAATATATAAGATATTTAGTGAAAAAATGGATTATAAAATAATTAAAAAAATAATATTAATTAATAATTTTCTAATTATTATTGATTAGTATTAATTTAATTACAATTGGATGACATAAAAATTCAATAAACTAGTGAAAAATCTAAGATAAGTTGAAAACATGACTAGAACTTCAAACAACAATAACTTTTGATCAGAGTGTCCGTTTGAGGTCTACCACATATAAAATCAGAGCCTCCAAAGTGATATATGCTATATTGACCCAAGGGGTACCTAGGTCACTATTTTTTGAGGTAAAGAAAGACCCAGAATGCCTTTAAATTTGAGTTTTTAGTTGGGATACCCTAATTTTTTAATATTTGATCATATTTCAGCTTTGTTGAAGATAGTCTTCTTGTCCTTTTTTAGTAGAGACTGAATTTATTCCTTACATTTTAATAGATTTTATGGTTTTGAAATTTTATCATTTTTCATATTGTAGTTTTATTTTTTATTAAATATATGCATATTTTATTATATTTACTTATAATAAATTAATTTTATAAATACATATTTATATAAAAATGTATTTTTAAATATATAAACCAAATGGAAATAAATATTTATTATTAATTTTATTTAAAATAAAAAATTACTCATTTTATTTACCTTATAAAAATGCATTAATATGTATATATATACCTATCCAAGTAATTTTGATATATAAACAAGTGTGTGTTAATAAAAAAATATATATTTATATTTATATACTAATATATCTCAATATATATATATATATGTAAATATCTGTGCGTGTATGTGATAAATATAAATGTATACTTGTGTGTGTAAATATGTGTGTATGTGTGTGTATTAGTATTGTCTAAATACATTATATATAATGTACTTTTATAAATAAATAATTAACATTATCATTAAATATTGTATGTAAACATATTTACAGTAAATATTTATAAATATATTATAAAAAACTAATATGAAAAAAATACAATAATATATAAATATGCATAAATATATATTTATAAATATATTGACACATAAATATATATGCAGCATATAAAAAGTATGTCTAGCCACATTTTGAAAATGTATTTATATCTAAATATACAATATATAGAAATATTTATATCTAAAAATTTTATCTAGCCACATTTGAGTTATTTTATTGTTTTTTTAATAAAACATTTATCATGTCATTAAAATAGAACACATCATTTTTAAACAGAGCATGTGTTCTATAATTATCAAGTAAAATGTTTAACGTATGGATTCAAGGTGATTTTGTTGAGTCGGTGACATGTCTGTCTATGTGGATGATTGTAATAATACATTTCTCTCCACTTTTGCGCTCTACCACTATATATTAATCCACCCCTATTTGGATCCGTCATCGGTCTCTTTGTCTCCTTCTTTAGCTCTATCTTCTTTGAACCTACTGCAACAATCAATGACAAAACAAACAAAACATGGGAAAACACAGAAGGCCTTTGTATAGGCAGACAGAGATACATCCTATGTCCTCTCCCCCGTCTAATTCTCCAAAAGTTTTGTTCATACAGTTCTTCCTCCTCAAAATCCCTTAATTTCATCAAGCTAATATAGGGTTTCTCGTTCCTTCATTCGTTCATTGGATTGATTGGATCTGTCTTCCTGTTTGATTTCCTACACAACCTTTCTATTTCTATAATTAAGAATAGAGCGTGTGCTCTAGCCTTATTCCCCAAAGAGAATAGGGAAATTCCCAGCTTATTAGATGATAAAAACTCTACTAGTAATTACCTGGGAAACATGGTTACAAGGCTATAGGAGAGAAGGATATGAGATTCAAAGTGTTTTACTGTGGGATCTGTCTCACAGATCTTCACAATGCCAAGAATGAATGGGGATTCTCCACCTATACCTTGGTTACTGAGTAAGTTCATATTCATCATCTGATGCTAATTAAATCATCAATCATGTATTTGTAAATGAGGTTTCTGAGAAGTTGTTTCTGTGTATGCATGGGATCATGGGTGAGGTAACGGAGTTCAGAACCAGTGTCTAGAAGTTTAAAGTCAGGGACCTGGTGGGGGTGGGGTGTTTGATATGCTATCACCACTCCTATGAAGAATTTTACTAATGTACTTGTATGCACACACCTGACCATCACATTATAGAAGTGCACAAGAATAATAATAAAAAGATACAACAGTTAGAAAGTAATCCAAGATTGCAAAAACTTTTAGAGTGTACAAGATTATGATAGTGAAACTGAAAAGTAAAAGGAAAAAATACACACCCTACCAAAAATAGGTCCCAACCTAAAAAAATGGAAAGTAAAACATTGATAGATCCCATCCCCTAATCTCCAAGCTACGACAACCGTACGTGGTCCCAATAACCCAATATACCTAAGCTCCTCTAAAGTCACCACTGACCTATCCAGTGTCTTCATAAGACATGACATGTGCGGGCAAAGCCCATGCAGGGGTGAGTATATAAATACCTAGTAGGATGCCCCAAAAGCTGAAAGGGGGTGTGGTAAGAGAGACAAAAGGAATATAAAATAGATAGTAAATAGGATGAATCTCAACCCAAATCAAGATAAAGTAACCACATCCAAACACAAGAGAATCAACACAGTGTGTATGTGAACTACACATCGAGTATTTGTAGCATATAGTAGGAGAGTAACCTCATATAACCACAAGGTGCTCAACACGGTGAGTAGATGCACTACCAAAAATGTCTCTACAACCCATGGAAAGAGAGTAACCAATACAAAAGGTATGAATATAGATATATATATTCTCATTGAAGGAGTCCCAAATGAGAGAAAAGAGGATCTCCATCCCATAGCACATTCTAGGAAAAGAGTCTCCATCAGTTCTAGAAGTCCATCAATGATGCCCAACATCTCATGTTTCTACCCAGTAGAAAACATCCATGTCAAGCCAAACCTCTTCATTGTGCCACACAGTCGAGGGACAACAACCTCTAGGTAGAGGACTCATTCCCTAGTACAATAGGAGGGTTCCACTCAGTAGATAGATAGAGGATCCATATCATATTCTAATACTACGGTTCCACTATAGTAGTTGATAGAGGACCCATTCCCTACATAGCAGGAGGGTTCTACTCTAATAGTCGATAGAGGACCCATGCCCTACCGAACAGATGGGATCCTCTCCAATGGTAGAGGACCCATGAATTGACCTTGTAGAATGGTTCCAATTTTGTATGTAGTTAGGTAGGTAGAGGACCCATTCCATGTGCCAGTAGGAGGGTTCCACTCTCTGATGCAAGAGGACCCATCCCCTGACTTTGTAGGAGGGTTCCACTCTGATGGTAGATACATGACCCATGCCCAGCCCAGCTGGAGGGTTACACTATGAAATATAAATAACCCATTACCTATCCTAATAGGAGGGTTCCATTTCGATGGTCTAGGACCCATGCCTAGCCCAACTGAAGGGTTCCACTCTGAAAGCCTCTGGTGACCCTACATGATCAATGTTGTCGTCGATCATTGCTTGAATAAGCACCACACCTGGAAAATCTAACATAATATCTCAAAAGACATAATGGATGGAACCATCATGTTCTTCATGGAAAAACACTCAGGATAGGCTACTCATAGACCAAAATCTAAGTCCAAATGAAAGAGATATGAGGGTTTCAAGTTTCCTCAAAGGGAACCAAATGGTACACGACGTGTAGTCCTGCTCTCCCCTTATCCATTTATCTAGTAAGTACATTAATTACTACCCATTTAGGACTAAAAATCATGTATGGGGTCTAAATGGCATGTGCATTCTCCTAGGGTACCGCCCGTGTGCTTGGATGTGTCCGTGTACTCCAGTACACGGTGTGCCCTTGCCTGTGTACTCCCGCATGGGGACCTACCTGTGTGCTCCACCACATGGATTTTTCACATGGATAAAGGGGTACATTAAATTTAGTATGGATACATGCTATGAAATCCTTAACATTCAAGAAAAATCCCAGCCACTACGGCTAAGTCCCTACACATCGTGTGTTCATCATGGTACACGGTTTGTAGTCGCATTTTTCACAGATTATCAGATCTCTTTCCATTATTTTAAATCCAGCCTATGATGATTTGGATATTTCCTCTATGCCTCCCAAAATAAAAGTTAAATCCCTCTATTTATTTTTTCCAATAATCATTTCCTGGAAATCGGATTTCGATTTCATTCGTACGATCCCATACACACGTCGCCACCCATTGATACTCCCACTTCCTCACCAATTCAATAAAACCATGATGGAGTCACCTAAATACAACTAATAATCTGAATTTATCACTAATTAATCATTAAATTCCTTGAATTTGGATTCATTGTGATTCTGGGGGTCTGACCGGGCTCAGTACTGCCCAAAAATGTCGAACCGGGACCGCAGAGTCCTATCGGTGAAGAATGCGAATAAAATTGTGGGATAAAGGGGCAATAATAGAGGTTTAACCATTATTTCAAAATTTTATTGGATGAAGATCAAGAATATAGATATCCAAGATTATAAATAAATTGAATAATCATTGAAACCGATATATATGTGCATGCTAACATTCAACAATTGGTGCAGATCATAAAAGGAATGATTATGTTCAATCAATTTAATCAAAAAGGGTGTAATCCACAATTTTATGAGACCTACCTAGATATTGGATTGTTTATATTTTAATAATTCACCCACCAATGAATAGAAGAAGTTTTTGCGTTGAGATATTCTCTGATTAAGAGATTCATCGTCATTGGATGTGATTCACCAACAGAAGGAGAGGAGGAGATTCTCTCGAAGATCCAAGGATTATGAGGCTAACCCTAGAAAAATCTTCATAAAGATATATTTATAGTAATTGGAATTAGGTTATTTTTTTAAATTAATTAAATTAAACATTTAATAAATTCACTAAACTTACCACCAACGGTTGTTTTATCTAAACTTCGCATGCCGAACAATTTTAGGTCACAGATAGAGTAAAAGTCACATTCCATACTCAACCATGGTCTCGAATTTATGATCTAAGATTACATTTAAGAGTTATTCCATTTTTCTTAATAAACAACACATGCATAATATAAATTATATTTAATATTTTTTAAAAATTAATTATGGGAACACTGGGCCTCAAAATCACATGTTTTCTCAGCTCCTGGCTCTAAAAATATATGTAAAAATATTTCAAATTATTTCAAGGAAAAAACCAAGTCTCTACAGGTTGATCTTAATCTAAACATTGATTTCATAAGAGGATAAAGTTACGATAATGGATAAAATGTGAAAGGTAAACATCAAGGTGTCCAATAAAGACTTCTTGATGTAAATCCTAGAGAATTTTACACTCCATGTGGATGTCATAGCTTGAATCTTTCTATACATGACATGGTAAAATCTAGTATGAAAGCCAGAATTTGTTTTGCTTATGCATAAAATATTTATGCATTATTTTCAGGTTCACCACAATGATGGGATGTTTTAAGGAATTCATGTGAATTTTTTGACAACAAAACCGTTATCAATAACTCATCAGTAAAGTCACATCAAGAGTATTAGAGCTATAAGGAGACAAACACCTGATTTAAGAAATGCATTGGTTGAAATTTACAATCTTTCTAAACACGATGATGTTGTGATGTTGGATGCTAAAGGATTTTGTTCCAATGCATTCAAGAATTTTTAATTCATCATTATCTTATGCATTTGGAACAAAATTATAGATAAAATTAATCATATCAATAAAATACTTCAATGGGAAGAGATGAATATTGAAGATTCAAGTACAAAAATAAAAGGGTTGATTTTGTTCTTTGAAAAACTTCAAGCAGAGGGGTTGAAGGTTTAATGAATGAATAGAAATAACTTGCACTCAAAGTTGGTATTGATCCAATATTTGAAGAAAAAAGAGTTGTTTGCTAGAATAAACAATTTGATGAGGACGTGGAAGATGATACTATTATAAATTTTTCTATTGAGGTAAAATTTTGAACAAATAATTTCCTTCAAATTATTAATCAAGATCTTATGTCATTAAGGGAATGTTTTATGCAATTTGACCACTTCGATGAAATATTTGGATTTTTTGAAGTGAAGTTTTAGAAATAGTTCTGAAGAACAATTGAAGGAACATTGCACTCAATTTCAATGTTTTTTGAAACACAATGAACATGATGATATTTTTGGAGAAGAATTATTTTAAGAGCTCTAACATTTGAAGTCAATATAGCCAATTGAACTAATAAAATCAATTGATATCCTTGATTTTATCAAGGCTTATTGAAAATAGGATGGGTTTCAAATAAAATGAGTGACATATCGAATTTTGTCAAGTATACCTATTACAGTTGCATCAGCAAAGATAAGTTTTTCTAAGCTGAATCTGATAAAAAAATATCTTCAGAATACCATGTCATAAGAGAGATTATGTGCATCAAAAATGATTTCAATTTAAAATAACTTTTTTTATGGTTTAAATTATGATGAGTTTGAATAATTTTTATCAAAAAATGAAAGGATAAGTGTTTTCCATTTAATTGGGTTATAAATTACCATAATTGGGTTCTTGAAGTGCCGCAACATGCTCTGGTATGTAATGCTCAATTTCTTTGTAATTTTTGATTTTATTTAAATTAGATTATATAACATTCATTATTAAGAATATCTTTCTTAATTGCAATATATGAATCAAATTTTAGCATTAAATGGCATGTTCTAAACAAATATAGGTTTCAATTTCTTCCAAAAAAACCAATCCTTTATTTTTATATGAAGTTGGAGTCATGGTTTTACACCAAATGGTAATGTTTTTAACTATTTAGAAGTGTGTTTTTGAATTAAACTATTATGTTTTTTAAATATGTAGGTTAAATATTTTATAAGTTTAAAAGAAGAAGTGGATGATGAAGATTAAGATGAAGATGTGGATGATTCATTATTTTTTTCAAAGGCTTAAGAGGATAGTTTTTACAAAATTTAATGCCTTTTTTGACTGGTTTTGAAGTGGTTTTAAATGTTAAAAATTGTACAATTTTTTTCTTTTAGGAAAAGGGTTGTTTTTCCATTTGTACATACATAGAAGAATGAAGTTCTTATATGATTTAAAGCCTTTTTTGACATTCCTTTTTTTTAGTTTTTCAAGAAATACAGGCGTAGTTTTAATCAAATATTTTTGAATTGTTTTTTTACTATTTTATATTATGAGGGCCAACATATGAATTGGTTCTCATGTGGACTGAACTTATTTTTTGAAGTCCACATGTAATGTGGGCTTAAATGGATTTAAAATTTTAGGTCTGCAAAGTGTGTGCTTTGATTTGGTTCACTCCGGTCTAATCCTTTAACAATCCATATTTAAAGGGAAACATTTTTTTAATTTGTCTTAGGCAACAAGATTTTCTGGGCCGGTCTTGGACACTCATACGTAATATATTTACCTTAATGAAAACCCCCATAGGAAAACCACTAGGGCATGAAGTTCTCTACCATAGTGTGACACTCAAACATAAGGTTTTTTCCTTAGCCGAAACCAATGAAATCTTCCACACCGTGACACTAACTGGTCACAACGTGACCCTTCTCAGTCCAAGACTATCATCCCATCCAAGCACTATCATGGTGTGACCCCTCTAGGTCACAATGTGATGCACCTCTTCCGATCAAGTCCAAAGAATTCACTCAACCCCTATTACATTGTGAACCTATGCGTCACAACATAATAAGCCACATGTGGTATAATTTCAGAAAAGTGTCCCCTGAACATGCTTTGACATTCATTAGAGCACCCAAAACACTTAATAAGCCTTTAACCACATCCAAAAACATTTCCTTGAGATGTCTCAACCCTTGGAATCCTGATTGAAATCTTGACTTTCGAAACGTACCTTGGTCCAGTTCCAAAAATTAAAATTCCCCTTGATTTTCAGAACTCGTAGTGACCTGGGTTGTTACAACAGTTTCATAAGATTTAGCAAGATATGAAACCCCCATTAAACTCACATGATTCCTCGAACTCAACATCCTCTCAATCTACAAATCCAATTATTCACACAATACTTCAAATAGTAGCAACATTGACTCATCATGTTTTTCAATCTTCAAACTCATCAAGACTTCCATTTGATAGTATGCAGAGAACTTAAATCAATAAAAACAATCTCATTCTTTAAAAATCTCCTCCAAATAGTCAAAATTCTTTCCCATTTAGTGGGTTCTTTTTTCTCTGATCAGTTACCCCAAACTTCACTCAACATATAACGACCTTATCAACTATTGAAAATAAATATAACACTTACTTTTATCACAATCCATTAGACACTTCACTTTATTATTTTAAATTACAACGATTCATGCTAAAATATGCATTTTTTTCTTTTGATTTTTTTAGCTGTAATTTGATGTCATGCATCTATAAATTATATTCATTGAATATAGACTTTCAGAGTTCAATAATTGATCACTGGGAAAGATAGATTTTTATTAGCGTTTAAAAAGTGATGATAGCGATTGACTTTTATCAACACTTTTTAGTGTTAATAAAAGGGTGGCTTTTTTTAGTAGATGCAACATACCCACTTTAAAAACAGTGAAAAATGTCATTTTGAGTGGTGGTCAAGGGCTATCATGTGGTAGTGAATGCATATGCGTACCACTAAGTCATCAAGAGAACATGATTTCTTAACATTTTATGAGAATTTTAGTAATGAGAGAACACGTGTAAGGGGTTTGTTTTTAAGTAAAGTGTGCAGCGATTGGATTCATGATGATGTTGTGGACCGGGAGACAGGGCCATCTTTGTTGATTATCGTAATAATACATTTCTCCCCACTTATTCGTTCGTTAACTATATATTAACCCCCCGCCATCTTGGATCATGCAACAATCTCTCCATCTCCTTTGACAGGGTTCATCAGTAGCTCCATCTTCTTTGAACCAGTTGCAGGAATCAATGGAGAAATAGCCAGAAGAGGGGCAGCCACAGAAGGCCTTTGGATGGGAAGCTAGAGATACTTCCAACATCCTCTACCAATTCAACTTCTCTAGAAGGTTTGTTCACACCTTTCTTCCTCCTCGCAATCCCTTAATTTCATCGGGCTAGGATAGGGCTTCCCGTTCCTTAGTTCGTGGATCGATTGGATCTGTCTTCCTATTTGATTTTCTATGAAACCTCTCTATTTCTGCAATTTAGAGCAAATCATGCACTTATCTTATTCCCTAAGAGAATTGAGAAAGGCCCAACTTAATTGACACCGGAAATTCTACTGGTAATTAGCTGGAAAACATGGTTACAGGGCTACGGGTGAGGAGGAAATGACATTCAAAGTATTGTACTGCGAGATGTGTCACACAGATATTCACAACGCCAAGAAAGAACGATTGGGGCTTCTCCACCTACCCCATGGTTCCTGGGTAAGTTCATATTCATCGTCTGACGCTGATTAAATCAGCAATCGCGTCTCTGTAAATGATGTTTCTGAGAAGTTGTTTGCGTGCAGGAATGAGATCGTGGGGGAGGTGAAGTAGGTCGGACTCCGCGTTGACAGGGATGATGAATGGAATCATTGACATGGTGTTAGCGGTGCACCCCATCATTCCATTACTGACGCTCCTAAAGTCGCAGGGGCGGATGATCATGGTGGGTGCGCCAGACAAGCCGCTGGAGCTGTAAGTGTTCCCCCTATTAGGATCAATTTCTTTTAGCCTTAGGTCTTTCAAACCCAACACATAATCCTTTCTCGAGCTCCATTCTAAAACCCATGGATGATAGAAGTAATTTCTCATCCAAACTTGTATGTGAGCCAACATCCTTGATTGAATCCGAGGTGAGACTTGAATTTAGGACGAAAGTCTGAACCACATAATCCTATTGTGAATTGTTTTGTAATTTGTTTTTGTGTGAGTGTTTTCTTGTCATGCATTTTTTCATTGCTCGGAATGAAGACATTGGGAGGACCATAACCAGATGAAAGTATGACTCAGTGTGGTGGCTGGACTTCCCAGTTTCAAACACCAAAGTCATGGGGGATCTTCTGAAGCAATGTTCCGAACTTATTGGTTCGAGATTCAATCCCCAACATGTGGTATCCAAGAATTGGTTGAAGTGTTTATTTACAGAACGTGGTGAGAAGAATCCGGTTGATTAGTTTATCAAGGACTCAAAGAATGTTACTAGAAGACAGTGGTTGTACCAGAGGTATTTCTGGGATGTCGAAAGTCCAATTGACTAGCAAGAGTCATGATGCGTGTTCTATTATTGGTGACAATCATAGTTTGGTGGAAGATTGATGGGGTTCCTTAGGTTAGGTGGTATATTAGGCATTTGGAAGAATGTCACCAGAATATGGTGGTGGTATCAATGATTTTGCTGGAATATAGAAATTCTTCTTATCCCCAGGTGTCATGCGGTGTGTTCCATTCATTGGGTGAAATTTGGAGCTTGGTGGAAGGCTACTGAAATTTTGTAAGGCAATAAAAATGGAAGACCATGATAGAAAGAACTCAGAGAAGGAGTTGTCTGATGAATCCTTCAGTTCTCAATTCAAGTCAATGGAAGATTCAGCCGGTGCCCTTGTTCTGCATGACTTTGCGGATGGAGAAGGGATTTTGCAGTTTTTGACTCTATGACAATGATATTTCAGAGGATCAGTAGAGAAACAAAAGGACCTTCTAGAATGGAGGTGGGATCTTAAAGAGTCATAACCAGGCTAGAAGTAGTGGGAGCAAAGGAACCTGTTGCCATGGTTTCATTGAAGGAAGTATCAGTGGGAGCTTGACATGGCGATGACATCAGACTTTTCAGAAGTTATGATTACCGGATGAAGGTCAGTTCTGATAGTGTCACTGGAGTTTAGTGTACCAAAAATCTCATAGGCAGTGCAGAAACTTGAAAGTGGAGTTCTTGAAAATGCATGAAATACCAATAGAGTGAGGCCAAGGACCTGGTGAATGACAGAGCTTGTTGTTGGGAATTTCAACAAAATCGGAGGATGAAAACTCATTCCTAGTTTATTTGGAGAAATTTTCCTTGGAGACATTCCGAAGAGTTTCACATAAACTGTGCAATGATCAAATCATGGTTCTATAAGACTGAGGAAGAACAACTTTTGTGGGAGAATAGACAATTAAAGTATCATGGAGTGGAGATCCATGTAGGCCCTGCAGAATAAAGTTGAATGGAATATGGACCAGTTTCAACATTGGTGAGAGCATTAGAATAGTCTTCAAGTGGGAGATTATTGGACTCAACCTATGAAAATGATTCTCAACAAAGAATTTATTTGGGTCCAACCCATTTATTAGAGAGATAGAAATTAATTAATGGAGTGATTTATCTCAACATTAATAAAGAAGTTTCTTTGAACATTAATGGAGAATTAATTATCAATAATAATGGATGGAAAATTAATGTTAACTGCATTAATTATTGATATGGAATTGAGGTCTATATAAATGGATGAGGTGACAATTTTTGAGTACGACTGATGAGAGGAAGACAAGGCTTATCCAAGGAGGAGGAGGCTCCCCTTCTGGGGAAGCCAACCTGGGCGTACACAAAGAGTTGAATGCACCAGATCCAAAAGCGGAGTTCAAGACCCACAAGGGCGGAGATCGAAAGGAGGGAGCCAGAAGATGCGATGACCGAATGGTGTTGGTGGAACATCTTCTGGTGATCTAGGTAAAGTTCCAAAATATAGAAATTCTTGTAACATATATTTTTCTCCTCATTGAATGAAATTAATTCTACCATTCTCCTGTGGATGTAGGATGAAAGTCTAAACCACATAATCATGTTGTACATTGTTTTGTACTTTGTGATGGAATGAGTGTTTTCTTGTTGTGTTTTTTTTTCATTTCTCATAATAAAGACCTTGGGAGGACCGGAATCTGATGCAAGGATGAATCAGTGCAGTCGTCGGGGTGCCTGAACTTCTCGGTTTCAGACACCAAAGTCATTGGAGATCATCCAGAGTAATGTTCCACACTTGTTGCTTTGGGATGTGATCCCCAACACCCCCTGCTTCAGGGTGAAAGAAACTCAAAAATAATGAATCAAAGGAGCTATTGTGTTGGATTAATAATAATGGCGTGGTTGAAGGGAGAAGGATTGTGGCAGGGAGTATGATCGGGGGGATAAAGGAGATGATGGAATTCACAGCGAAGCACAACGTCATGGCGGACATCGAGGTCATCCCCATGGATTATGTGAATGCTGACATGTAGTGGATGGTGAAGAACGATGTACGCTATCGATTCATCATCGACATCGGAAAAACTTTTTCCACCACCGATCATTGATCCTCCTATAGAGTTGACGGTCCTCTACTTAAAATTCTTGGCTTGTTTTTGTTGTTGTGTGCCTCTAGTTTTGATGACTAGTTCACCTGATTATCTTTTAAAATTTGATATTTCTCATAATTATTTACCATGATTAGAAATTTGTTTTTTACCATCAACACTAAAAAGAAACGGGTCCAAAGATTCGACCCCATGGCCACCACCCCAAACCGTGTCCCCCATGCCACCCCACCCGCCCACAGGGGAAAATACAAATTATGTTTTCATAAATGAAAGACAACCATACCAAACTAAAAAGTTGAATCCTTACCTAAACTTAATCAAAAAATCCAAAGAGACCGTCCTACTCTAAAATAACATAACACCATCAACCTTGCCCAACAATACTGACACCAACCCAATCATCTTCAAAAAATGTCGCATCCATGTTAACCTTGACAACCCTCACCGATGGAAGTGACCAATTTTCAGAATGAACATCCGATCACCAGCTAATACCATTAGCTCGACGATTCCTCCAAACACTAATCAAACTAATCAAGTGTTGAATCCAAGTCCCATTAGGAAATTTATGAAATCTCTCAAAATAATATGTGTTAGAGAAACTGGTAAGACCGTCAATGGTAGAAACAAAAAAAGGTGATATCAACTTTCCCCATTTCTCCCAGATCAGTTTGACACTCAAGCGTTTGAAAATTTCATTCATATTTATTTAATTTATCATATTTTAAACCGGGAAAACAACTTATGCAACAACATGTCTTCTAAACAATACATTTATAACTAGCAACATATTGTTTGTCATCATTTTATAGAAATAGAAAATTTTATCACTTTTATTATTAATTTATAAATGATTAAATAAGAAGTTTAATAAAAATTAGATATTGATAAGATGAAACTTGAATTTTAATTTTGGGAAATATATAATTTCAATTAAGACACATTTTTTGATGAATTAAATATTTTTTGAAATAAATTTTATTTTAATAATGTATTATTATTAAATATTATTTAATTAAATACAAATGATAATATAATTGTATGAAGTTAAATTTAATTTTCATAAGGGTCATAAAACTATTATCATCACAAAACCCATATTTTTCAATAAATGAGGACTTGATTTTACAGTGTAAAATTTCAAATTTAGAGAATTATTTTGATAAAATAAATGCAATTTTTGAAATGAGGATGTCAAAATTAAACAAGGATAAATTATTTCATAATTTTTGTAGATAACCAACTTTTTGTGTAGAAATTAAATGCAGTGTAAATATAAAGTTAGTATTATAATACTATAAAATTCGTGAAGTGATGTAATAAATACTATAAATAGTATCCATGGACCAAATTACGTTTTCACCTTATAATAAGGTGTTTTGAAGTTATTTGATTAATTTTATAAACCGTTAATGAATCCTTCAAAACCTATATTATATTTTACGATTTTAAAATTAATTCTTTATGAACATGGCCCACTTCCATATCACCAAGGATATTATTTTAATGAGTTCAGTTTTTAGACTTATAAAATAATGAAAATCTCCCTGCATTAATAGATATGATGAGAAAAAAGCATAGGAATGTTTGTGGATTTGATTACTTTATCATATAGAGTCCAAAACCTAAGTTTGGAAATTAATAAAGAATTATTCTATCTTTTTCTATAAAACATACTTGAACTCCCATTCTTTTTCACAAAAACCCTTGGATCATGGAGTTACTCTATCGTTCCCTCTCTAGAGCCCTCCCAATGTGTCCCTAAACTCTTAGGAAGCTCCTCCCAAGCTCTTAGAAGTGCCCTATGAAGGTAAGATGCCTTCTCTTTTCCTTTTGATTTCCAATTGATCATGTTAGAATATGTTTTTAAATATCTATATTACTGTCCTTAAGACGTGTATGTGATGAGATACCCCTTTCACTCTAATTAAAAGCTTCCACAAATCTTTATGTACCTTCGTTATACTGCCGAAATTATCATGTGATTTTCCATGCCAAAAATTTGTGTTGTGAATACTCATCCTCATTTCCACTCAAGGGTATTTACCTAGATTTACCTATCCTTCATTGAGTGGGGAATTCAAAGTATATAACACACACTCTTTACTTGTGGGATTAAAAGTGATGAAAGAATCCTTATGTTTTATTGTCACAAACCAAATCGGGTCGACCCCAAACCGGTCACCCAAGCTCCCAAACCAGCCCACAACATGACCTGAGAGGCATTCCCGATCCTCCTGGGATGAAAACTAGTGTCAAGAATCAACCATAACTTAATTTTGGAACGTTTTATCCCATGAACAATAGATAATTAAATAAATAAAAATAGAACAAATAAAACTAAACTAGAAATGAAAAACAAATGAAACCAGACATACCACTATGTGACCTCATGGGTCACCTCCAACCATAAAATGACACTTTCTCTATGAGAGAACTAGTGCTGGGTATAACTTGAAAAGAAAAATGATAATGAGTATAGGAATGAGAATAAAATGCTTAGTAGGGATGTCAAAAGTAAAAAAGCACACCCTATGACTTAACTTTAAAAGGAAATTCATTTCATGCTAATTTTTAATACATATATTTAAAATAAGGTTTTAATTACCTCTTTAAAACAAGTAAAAAGTTAATAATTCCAAAGAACAATTTTCCTTTATTTTTCTAAAAACAAATTTTAAATAATAAAAGACTTTCTAAAAAACCTTTATAAGAAGAAACATGCTGTGAAGATATGTTTTAATGAGAAGCGGTGAAAAACATATCAAAAGTGTTACCAAAACCAAGTAAAACTGAATACAAGTACATGAGTACTAAAGTAATAGTTTCCAGTAGAATCATAATAGTTAAAATGATTTTATAAAACCTTAAAAAAATGAGGAAAATTAGAATACATGTGAAACTATTATCATGGGATATACCTAGACACCAAGTGGATAGACCCTAGATGTAATCAGTTCAGAACCATTTATTGGCCTATCGATGCTATCCAAAGTCAATAACCAACCCAACAGCTCTCAACTAGCCTCACCAGTGGCACAACCCACATGGATACTCCATGTGGATATAGTCCATCTAATTAGGACTAAATAAAAACCATTTATTGACTCTCACTACACTACCTAAGATCCCATGGATTTAGAAAAAGAGGGAGGTGAGGAAGCAAGTACATTTACAATATCCCAGTCATAAAAAGCCACTATACATGCTTAGCCCACCAACCAACACCATCCATGCGAATTCCCCTATAATGGAGAGTATCCATGGATTTTACCTCTTTTTTATGAAATCATTAAAATTTACCAACTGAGCCTTATCATTTTAAAACCAACCTTCTCCATTTGAAAAAACATATTTGAAACTCTTTAAAAAAATAAACACGTCGTTAAACTTTTATGAAAAACTGGATAAAAGGCCTAACATCTTTGGAAATTTCCAATTCACCCAATATAAATCATTTGGAAAACCAATACAACACTCATGAATTCTAGAGTATCAAAACCAACATGGAAAACATGTTTTAATAAGAAAAACCCATAGCGCAACATAAGAAATGTGCTGAAAAACATTAAATAAACTAGCTGTATTCGACACTAAATTTTTCTAAAATTTACTAGATTTATTATATAATGAAAACATCTAATATTTTTTATAGAAATTATGGTTTTCTATTTAAAGGCTCGGACACAACGTGACCTACCTCAAACCATATCACCTATAACGAGGGAAACCCGAATCATTTTCAAAGGGGTCCACAGAATCCTAAGAGACTAAGAACTCTAGAAAAGAAAAACCCTCCTTTTACACTTAAACACATATTCACACATATATATAAGTACCCCAATCTTCATTATACAATTTCCTTTTTTCATGAGGGAATATGTACAAAGAGGTTATATATATATGACTTACACATGTATATGTGTGTAAGTCACCTTCAGGGATCCCTGAGTTTCTGTCTTCACGAGAGATGGTCTAAATTTACCCCAAGGATGTCCAAGGTATACTAGAAAAGTACGAAAATCCCAAAAATAAATAAAACCTTAAAGAAAATTGGACCAATAAAGAAAATCAGAAGTTAACCAACCTGAAACCATTGGATAACCCACTACCATTAATGGTTGTGGAAAGAACCTAACTTAATCGAGGCTTAAGAATCCTAAACACCAAGAATCAACAATTACAATACTCCAAAATCTGGTTAGGGCTTGGCCATAGCATGCGATCCACATGGGAGAGAAAGAAAAAAAAGGAAAAAAAGGATGATGAAGGATGGGAAATACTCATCAAAGATGATCACAATAAGAAATAGCATGAGAATCAGACACCTGGAGGGAGGGGAAGGAGTAAAGCATGGTCAGGGATCCCCTCCTCGGTGGCATCGTGTGAGGGGGAGAGGAGGAGGGGGGTTATCCATGCAATGGGAAAGGGGAAGGGGGTGGGGGTATAATTATGAGATGATGATGATGATGATAATAATAATAATAATAACAACAACATTTTATTATTATTTTTAGCTTTCATGGTTTGGTCACACGACTGGCCAAACTGTGCGCCAACCATGAAGACCTCTCTGGGCCTTTGGACACCCCACATGGGTAGGGCACATGATTAAGGAAACCATACAATGCTCATGTCATTGGCTCTTATAAAAACTAAAGATGTACCCACACAGTTTTCACACAGTTTCTACTAACCGTGCGCCTAATCTGAAAAACCCAGAAATTTAAAATTTAAAACCTGGTCTATCTGGAAACTCCCAAACGAGGATAAAATAATAATTAAATAAATAAAAAATTTAATTGTGTGTGGTCAGGGTGTAAAAATTCTCCCCATCATTGACACTTTATACCCCTAGAAAGTCCCAAATATTTTATTGGTTGAGACACAAAGTAAGAAAAAAAACCTCCCAAAACAAAACCTCCATCACCCGAAGATCAAAAATGAAAAATTTTCTTCTCTCCCAAAACTTGAAAGTAAGAAATCCCAAGAAGATAGTAAGAACGTCTTCATAGAACCATCTCGTCATTTTGAGTAGCAATTTATGAGTCCAAAAGGACTCAAGCCGATGAACAAAAGGACCAAGACAAGAAAATATCATTTCCAAACACCCCTAAACATTGAACACCCTGACCCTTAAAATAGAAACCAACAAAAAAACTCCTCACAGGTGGTTTAGGATCTCCATGAGCATCTATCACAGGACCTGCTAACTAGGATAACCTACTACTATGATCGGGGTCGAGCGGGTCAGAACAAGGAATTTCCCCATCATAAACATATTGAAGATCAAGTTTACCATAAGCTTGATATATAGTTGTATCCCCACTATTTTAGAATTTTTGGTTGAATACCGGTTCCCTCAATATGAAACAAGCTCCCATGAAACGAATCACAGAATAGGTAACATCGCCATCCACAACCATAAGATCTAGAATTCCTTCCCAAAATATACTTTTATCAAAACCCAAATTTATAGGAAAAGTACAAAGAATAGAGGGATCACGGGAATAACCTTCAACACCTAAAAATTCTCAAAACCACTATAAAATATTTTAAACCTCTCAAATAAGACAACTGAAGACACTAAAACCATTTCAAAAAGAATTCTAACCATTCCAGAGTATACATCTATAAAAAATGACCATAGGGATCTCAAGGAAACAGAGCCACTAAGATCTCCCAATAAGAAGTTTCAAAAATGAAAATACACAACAGGGGGAAACATAAAAAGTTTCCACTCTAACATCAGAGAAAACATGTTGTATGCACAACCCCACACCTGAAAACTATTACAATGTGTGAAAACCTTCACTATGAGACCTATGTTCGGGCCCCTAATATATTGATGCATCTACTTCCCCATAGTCAGAAGCTGAAAACTCCGGACCAAAACTTCCTTTTATGGAAATGAAACCTATAGAAATTATTCTGATGTACCAAGTATCCACACTAATGATAAGGATTCAAAGGATTATGAAAAAATGGATTAGAGTACCTTGATCAAACACAATGGAAGTAAATGAGCATGTGGTCTGACGAACAAGAATTAGGAATTGATGAAGGAGACACTCCAAGAATAGGTTCCTCTAGTTCACACTCCTCATTGGACGAGCAACCCTTACCATCACTGAGAGATTCCGAACTACCAACCACTAAGGGATTCCCCCTAGAAGCCAACTCATTTAGAAATGCCTTATCCACCAACTTCCTAAATAGAACTTACCCAAATGGGGGAACTCAATCCATAACCTATGGGAAAAGACGCAACATGAAAAGATGAGTTTTTATTAGATCACTCAACACCAACTTTAGAAAAAAAAATTTCTTATTAAATATGGTTAACACTACCCTTCACCGCCTATTGACCCAGAAGAACACCCATGAGCTCTGCCATCCTAAAACCTCTAACAATCCTCAACCACTATATAAAACAAGAAAAAAAAGAAAATAACTCGACTCCACCACTCCACTAAGAGTCTGAAAAAAAAACAATAAAAAGAAGAGACACCTCAGAAACCTTCTAGACCTTTCTGGGTATCCGACTCTAAAATAAGAAGAATAAAACCAAATTGAAACACCTCATAAAACAAAATTCCACATATCAATCATAAATAAAGAAACCAAACTCAAAGAACCATTCTGAACTCATTTATAACATTTCAAAACCCAAAATACCACAAAAGAATACTCCAAACATTAAAATAAAACACTAAACAACAGCTCACTCATGTTTCAAAACATTTGAAAACTATTTTCAGAAAACATAACAAGTCTTAAAACTGAACAGCTATGGTTGGTATTATAAGAAGCCTCACACACACACATGTATATATCTTCTAGCTCAAAAACACATCCACACATACCAATATCCATTCATTTATCACACCCATACATCCATATATGTGAGCATTTATAGGAATACTAAGGATCAAAACAAGACCGTTCAATTTCCATAAAACAAGATGTTCAAACCAAAATTTCAAATTCCCAACCAACCTCTATTTCGTATTTCACAAGATTTTCCCAAATCCCCAAAAAAATTTCCAAAACTATTTCAAATTATCTTTTAAAAATACCTTTTAAAATAAAAAAATGGTATCCAAAACACTTTCCATTTTCAAGGAAACCCATTTCATTTTCAAATAACCCAAGGTTTTCACTATAGAAAATCAATTTTAATAAACCAAATACCATTTTAAAATCCAAGGGAAACACCCCAAATTTAACTCAAACTAATCCCAAGAACAAAAAAGAGAAATATAATTACTCAAAAAATCAAAATCTAAAAACCTCAAAAGACCCACTACTAACACGGCTTGGACGCATAGTTTGACAGGCCGAGCACTAATCGGGTGAGCACATTGGAGGTCATGAGAGGCAGTTTCATGGTCTGTACATGGTTTTCTAGACCATGCACAACAACCATGTGCCCCATTGAATTACTCCAAAAACCACTCAAAGTCATGGGGTTTCTAAAAATAAACCACCAATTCTTAAATCCAAAAAAAAAACACTCCATAAAAAACAAAAAAACTATTAAAACATCGGAGATCCAAGATTGGATTTTGAGGAATAACCATCCCGGACCACCCTAAAAAATTCAAGTGTCCTTCCAAATAGGTGGTGATCAAGAACCTTCCCATGACTAACCACTTGAATTGTGACAATTCTATCTCCATACTACCGAACATCCCAAATAATAAGGGAAAATTGATATGATACCATTTTTCATGGACCAACACGAGTTAACCCCAAACCGGTCATCTGAGCTCTCGAACCGACCCTCGACATGGCCCGATAGGTGTTCCCAATCCTCTCGAGCTAGCAACTAGTGTTTGGAATCCAGGATAACTCAATTTTGGAACGTTTTAGTCCATAAATAGAAGAAAATAAGAAAAATAAAAAAATAAAAAATAAACTAAATTGGAGGTGTCAAAGAAATAATTCGAGATATACCACTATGTGACCTCACGGATCACCTCCAACCATAGAAGGAAACTCGCTCCATGAGAAAACCAGGGCTGGGTAGAACCTAAACTAACAAATGATAATAAGTATAGGAATGAGCATAAAATTCCCAGTAGGGATGCCAAAGAAAAAATCACACCATATGCCTTACCTTTAAAAATAAATCCATTTCATGCTAGTTTGAAATACATATATTTAAAATAAGGTTTTCATTCCCTTTTAAAAACAGGTAACAAGTTACTAATTCCAAAGAACCATTTTCCTTTATTTTTCTAAAAATTATTTCTAAATAATAAATGACTTTCCAAAAACCCACTTATAAGATGAAAAATGCGGTGAAGATATATTTCAATGAGAATAAATGAAAAAGATATCACAAGTGCTTCCAAAACTGAAGAAAATTGAATACACGTACATGATTTCTAAAGCAAGAGTTTCCAATAGAAGCATAGAAGTTAAAATGATTTTATAAAAAAATTACAAAATGAGGGAAATTAAAATACATGTGAAATAGTTTTTATGGGATATACCATATCACCAATTGAAGAGACCCAATACATACTCAGTTTGGAACCATCTGTCGGTCTATTGTTGCGATACAAAGTCAATATCTAACTCAACTTCTCTCAACTAGACTCACTGGTTGCATAAACCACATAAATACTTCATGGGGATCTAGTCCATCTAATCGGTACTAAATAACAACCATCTATCGACTCTCACTTTGATACATAGGATCCCACAGATTTAGAAAAACAGGGAGGTGAGGAATCAAGTACAATTATAACACATCATACATGGAAAGTTACCATACATTCTTAACCTACCTCCCAAAACCATCCATGTGAATTCCATTAAAATGGGGAGTATCCCTAAAAGTTACCTCTTTTTAAGAAAACATTTAATGGTACTAATAAGTCTTTATCATTAAAAACCAACCTTCACCATTTGAAAAACCATTTTTGATAATATTTGAAAAAACAAAAATTTCATTGAACTTTTATGAAAAAATGGTTGAAAGGACAAAAATATTTTAACATATCCAATTAAACTAATATAAATCATTTGGAATACCAATAAAGTGATCAAGAAGCCAAGAGTTTCAAAACCAGCATGGAAAACATGTTTTAATAAGAAAAAAGCCATAGTGCAATATAAGAAATGTGCTAAAAAACCTGAAATAAACCAACTATGTTCAATACAACATTTTTCGACAATTTAATTGATTTATAATATAATGAAAAATTTAAGTAATTATAGTTTTCAATTTAAAGGGTCAGGAATAGGGTGGCCTACCTCAAACTATGTCGCCTTTGACAATAGAAACCTGAATCTATTTCAAAGGGGTCCATGAAAACATGATAGAGAAAGGACTCTAGCAAATAAAAACACTCATTTTACACTTACACACATACGAACCTACACACACACACACATATCTAAGTACCCCCATCTACATTGTACATATTCCCCTCTCAATGAGAGAATAAATACAAAAAGGGTATATATATATGCCTCACCAATGTATATGTGTGTAAGTCACCTTTAGGGAGATACAAGTTGTTTCCATCATGAACGACGATCCAAAGTTACCCCAAGGTTGTATAAGGTATACTAGAAAAATGTGAGAAACCCAAAAATCACAAAAATCCTAAAGAAAATTGGATTGATACAGAAAAATAGAAGATAACCTACCCAAAACCAATGGAGAATCCACTGCCATCAATGGTATTGGAAATAATCATCTTTAATCGTGGCCTAAGAACCCTAAATACTAAGAATAAACAATTAAATACCCAAAAAATTGGATTAGTGTTTTTACATTGGATGAAAACCACACATGAGAGAAAGAAAACCCAAAAAGGAAGAAGAGAATGATGGAGGAGGGGAAATACTCATAGGAGAAGATCACAATAAGAAATGTCATGAGAATCAAACACCCAGAGAGAGGGGAAGGAGAGGCACATAGCTGGGGAGCCCCACCTAGGCAGCATCATGCGAGAGGGTGGGGGGGGGGGGGTGGGGGGTTAAATCACATGAGGGGTAAGGGTAAAGGTGAGGATTTATAAATAGAATAGAATAATAATAATAATAATAATAATAATAATATTAAAACCTTTTTTTCCATATCACATAGTTTGTCCACACAGTTGGCCAAACCGTGCACCAACAGTGAATACCTATCTAGGCCTCTAGACACCCCCATAAGGGTAGGGCACATGGTTAAGGAAACTATGCGCCAACCATACATTTGGCTCTGCTAACTACAAACACACTTGAACAGTTTGTGCATGGTTTCTACTAACTGTGTGCCCATGTTGAAAAACCCAAAAAATTAAAATTTAAAATCCGGTCCGACCTGAAACTAAAACACAAGGCTAAAAAAATAATTTAATAAATGAAAAATTAAATAGTGTCAGGTTGGGGTGTGACATGTATGATCTATGTGACACACTTATGCTTTTATATGATATGAAAGTGATGTGTGGACCGAAAATTATATAGCCTTCCAATGAATTGAGAAATATTTTTATCTCATGAGATACCATATATGGTTAACAAAAGGTTATCCTAAGAGTATTTTTTATGATGTTTTGGCAGTTAGCCTTTACATATGTTTATGATGTCATGTTTTATGTTATTGTCACATTCCTAAGTTTCCTTAATGTTATCATGTTATATCATGTCTCATTGTTCAAGATTATGATTCCCACCCCTTTTATGTGATCTTGATATGTCTTTTAAATCACATGTATTACATTCATCAAGTTATTCTTTGATTATTCTTTTACTGATCTTTATAGCTCACCCCTTTCTTATGTATATCCCCAGGTTATCCAGTGTAGTATTAAAAGAAAAATGAATATTAAAGGCATGTTGTGGAGTTTTTAAATAATGATTTAGTACCCATGTTTCAAGTTAATGTGATATATACCTAATTTCCCGAACACACTAGACCTCACGATCTGATGGGATTGTATTAAGTGTGTTCTTAAGTAATAAATCATGAATTAATGTGTATTAAAATATGGGTTGTAATACTTCCCTTTCGTATCCGTGACACCTCCTCGTAGAAAGCCATCACAAGGTGACTATCCTTTCCTCTATGAAAATCAAAATAGAAAAACTTAAGGTTTTCTAATATATTATGTAAGGGTACCCATCACGATGTGGCACCCTCGAACATGGTGTGATGATCATATGTAATATATTCACCTTAATGAAAACCCCCATAATAAAACCACTAGGGAATGAAGTTCTCTACCACATCATGACACCCAAACTTAAGGTTTTTGCCTTATCCAAAACCCATGAAATCTGCCACACTGTGAAACTCATTGTTCATAGCATGACCCTTCCCAATCCACGACTATCATCCCATCCAAGCACTATCACGTTGTGACCCCTATAAGTCATAGTGTGATGCCCCTCTCCTAGGAAAGTACTAATTCTCCACCCAACCCTTATTACAGCATGACCCTATGACCAACAATGTAAAAATCCACATGCAGAAAAATTTCAAAAAAGGGTCCCCTGACCCTGCTCCAACATCCATCAGAGCACCCAAAACACTTAATAAACCCTAGTACAAAAGTTGTGATGAAGGGTGATTTTTATCAGCACCAGCAAAAAATCATTGATAAAGGGTATATGTCATAAAAAATTATATTTCATTAAAAATAATATATTAATATATAAATAAGTTTATATTGATATAAATATTATATTTTTTTAATATGATTTAGATAATGTGAAACATGAATTTACACATAATATATAAGATATTTAGTGACAAATTGATTATAAAATAATTTAAAAAATATTATTAATTAATAAATTTATAATTATGATTGAGTAATAGTCATTTAATAACAATTTAATGATATAAAAATTCAATAAACTAATGGATGATTTAAGATAAGTTGAAAAGATGAATTGAACTTCAAATAGACATAACTTTTGATACGAGTATCCGTTTGAGCTCTACCACATATAAAATTAAATCCTATGAAGAGATCTAAACCGTGTTAACCCAACAGGTACTAGGGAAAAAACTTTTGAGGTAAAAAAAGACGAAGAAGTCCTGCAAAATTGTGTTTTTAGTTGGGATACCCTAATTTTTTAATATTCGATCATATTTCATATTAATTTATATTTTTCATATTTTTGATTTATTTTAAATTAAATATATGCATATTTTATCATAATTACTTATAATAAATCAATTTTATAAATAAATATTTAAACATATTTACATAAAAATTTATTTTTAAATATATAAACCAAATAGAAATAAATATTTATTATTCATTTTATTTATATTTTTTCATTTTATTTACCTTATAAAAATAAATTAATATGTATATATATACCTATACAAGCAATTTTTATATATAAACATGTGTGTGTCAATAAAAAAATATATTTATATGTATATTCTAATATATGTCCATAATTACATATATATGTAAATATTTGCATGTGTATGTGAGAAATATAAATGTATACTTGTGTGTAAATATGATTGTATGTGTGTATTAGTATTGTGTAAATGAATCAAATATAAATGTAATTTTATAAATATCTCATTAACATTATCATTAAATATTGTATATAAACATATTTACAATAAATATTTGTAATTATATTTTAAAACAATAATATGAAAATATACAATTATATGTGAATATGTATAAATATATATTTGTAAATATATCGACACGTAAATTTATATGTTATGTATAAAATTTATATCTAGCCATATTTTAAAAATTTATTTTATATCTAGACACATTTTAAAAATGTATTTATATCTAAATATAAAATATATAGACATATTTAAAAAATGCATTTAAAAAAATATCTAACCATCTTTTTTACATTTTAAAAATATATGAATATATATACTTATAAAAATGTATATATAATGTTTACATATACATATGGGTGTGTATTAATTAACTGATATATATTTATATTTATATTATATTATATATAAATGAATATTAATATATAATATATTTAAATAAATATAAGTATACATATATCACATACACAAACATATGTTTTATAAATGTATTTAAAAATAATTATATAATCATGTGAATAAAAAAGATGCGTGTATATATATATATATATGAATATCATAAAATATACAATAAAAAAATCACGGTGCAGTGGTAAAAGCATTCATATCAAAAAAGGAGGTCAAAGGATGGAATCCAGGTGCTTACATGAGTGAACATGAGCAGTGTAAAAGTGATGATAAAGCACTTTCTGAGTGGTGAAAAAGGGGGTGGTGGATGTGCATGCATGTGCAACAAGGGATGGGTTGAGGGGTGGGGAAAGAACTTACAAAGGGGAAATCACTTTCAAAGGGAGTGAGAGAAGTACAATTTTTTTTAAAAAATTTATCTGTACTTTTTTTTGTAAGCGATGATAAATAAGACCTTTATTGGCCCTTTTTAGCATTAATAAAGACCCCCTTTATCACCATTTTTTAACATTGATAAAAGAAGGAATCTAAAATCGATTAGATTAACATTTCTTTTTAATGTTGCTAATGCCAATTTCTAGCATTGTTAAAAGTACAACTTCTAGTAGTGATCAATATTTTGAAATCATTGAAAAGAGTCATTTTGAGTGTTGGTTAAGGCCTGTCATGTGGAAGTGAATGAATATGTGTACCACTAAGTCATTTTTTAGAGTACATGTTTTCTTGAAATTTTATGAGAATTTGAGTACATGGAGGAGAGAACGCATGTGAGGTGTTGTTTTTTGTTAATTGCTAGAAATGTGTTATAGGATCAAAATTTCCATATAAAATAAAGGAAAAAGTTTGTTATTTGAGTAATTTTATTAGTTTTTTAGTAATACATTTTCATGTGATTAAAACAGGACACATATTTTTTAAAAAAGCATGTGTTCTATAATTATCAAGTAAAATGTTTAACATTTGGATTCAAGGTGAAATTGTTGACCGGGTGATAGGTCTATGTTTTTTTATTATCATAATAATACATTTCTACCCACTTCTGTGCTCTCCCACTAAATATTAATTCCCCCCATGATCTTTCAACAGTCTCCTTCGTCAGCTCCATCTTCTTTGAACCAACTATAGAAAAAAATGGAGAAACAACCAGAATAGGGGCAGTCCTAGAAGGCCTCTGGATGGGAATCTAGAGATACATCCCGCATTCTATTCCCCTTCCACTTATCTAGAAGGTTTGTTCATTCCTTTCTTCCTCCTCTCAATCCCTTAATTTCATCGTTCTAAGATAGGGTTTCCCATTCCTTCGTTCGTTCATTGGATCGATCAGATCCATATTCCTGTTTGATTTCTTATAAATCCTATCTATTTCTATAATTAAGAACATAAATCATGTACTAATATTTTCTCCAAAGAGAATAGAGAAAGGCCCAACTTAATTGACACTGAGAATTCTACTAGTAATGACTTGGAAAACATGGTTACAGGGATATGGGAAAGAAGGAAGTGAATTTCAAAGTATTTTACTACGGGATCTATCACATTGATCTTCACAACACCAAGAATGATTGGGGATTCTCCACCTATCCCTTGGTTCACAGGTAAGTTCATATCCATCTCCTGACACTAATGAAATCTACAACCGCCTCTCTGTAAATGATATTTCTAAGAAGTTGTTTGTGTGTAGACATGAGATTATGGGTGAGGTGATGAAGGTCAGAGCTAGCATCTAGAAGTTCGAAGTCGAGGACTGAGTGGAGAGTTTTATAGAGAATTACTACTCCCATATGACCCTCACCGATGATTGAGGTCGCTACTACGACATGACTGTTGACTAATTTCAATAATGGAGATTAATTCCACCGTTATTTTCCCTGCCTCTCATTATTTTCCCTCATTTATGGCCCAACATGGTTTTATGTCATTAAGGATGCCACATGGTTTTAATTATGCTATAAATACATCTTTATTTTATGTGTGTGTATATAGAAATAGAAACCTCTCCAGAAAAGAATCCCAACTTAGTGGTGTGTAAAACATATCATATGTTTTAGAATTTTTTTCCTTTATCCTTCCAAGACTTCAACTTGTGTTTTGTGTTGATCGGTCAAGAATTTCCAACATTAGGTATCAGATTCAGGTTGACTTGATCTACAATAACACACTCCGTGCCGCATACCTTGACTCTCCTAGACATCATCAACATATCTCAGAGCCCTCGTTGATGGTGGTAGTGACCCTTTAGTGGTACATCAGGTGGTGGATGAGATTAAGGGATTGAAAACATATCCGATCCTCATGAAAAAAACTTTAGAAATTGGTCCTTGAAGATGAAGTTTATGCTCCAAGCACACAGACTTTGGGATGTCGTCGAAATTGGCGGTGCCGAACTCCAGGAATATCAGATAGCGCTAGAGGCCATCCTCCATGCTCTCCCACTGAAGATGATCTCCATACTCACCGTCAAGGCAACCAATAAGGAAGTGTGGGACACCTTCAAGACCATGCACATCAGCATTGATCACGTATACTTGTCCAATGCTCAGAATCTCTGCAAAGGGTATGAAGAAATTTCTTTTCACAACAAAGAATCAGTGGACGGATTCGACATATGGATCACCGGGTTGGTCAATCAAATCACAATACTTAGTGATATAGAGCCTCATAACAAGGTTGAATAAAAGTACATATGCATCATCCCCTCTAGGTTCTCCTAAACTTCTCTTTCAATTGAGACACTACTCAACATCTCGACGATATTTGCAAAGGAGGTAACAGGGAGAATCAAAGTGGTGGAGGATTGTTTTTAGTCGGCACCCACCACCGACTATGGAGTGAATCTTCTCCTCACTAAGGAGGAGTGACTTTCAAAGATGAAGGAGAAAAAAACGGGGGAGATAACCTTCAATTACTTCAATATTGAAAACCGTAACTACTGAAAACCATGATGGATGATAGGGGATCTGACGATAGTCGTGATATCTCAGGAGACCAATGTTGCTATTGCAGAAGAACGGGTCATTGGGACAAAGATTTCTGCATCAGGCTGAAAAATGATTAGAACCTTCTAACCCATGGTAAAGATTATGAGACCACACTCCTTATGGAAAGGGTGTGCACCGTGGTGCCCAATACCCCACTGCCACTATCCTCCACTTAAAATTCCCCACCGCCCTAATGTAGTCCTCTCTGGTTGTTTGAGGAGAAGGTCTTTACATAAAAGGATCAGAAAAAGGAGTGTGATGATGAACTATGGTACCTTGACACCGGTGACACAAACCACATGACTAGTTCCCACACTGTCTTCTCTGAACTTGACTCCGGGGTCCAAAGTACCATCACGTTTGGGAATGAATCTATTTTCAATATCGAGGTATGTGGGATGATCTTATTTTACTGCATGATCGGTGAGCACCACATGATCAAAAGGGTGTACTTCATCCCAAGGCTCACCACCAATATCATTAGAATCATACAAATTGACAAGAATGGTTTTCATGTACTAATTTATGGAGGCATCATGAGGATCCATGAAAAGCAATGGCACCTACTGGTCAGGGATCAACGCTTCCCCGATCAGTTGTACATGATAAGAATCAACATTTCACAACCTTCATGCTTTTCTAAAAGGAGGTTAGAGGTGGAATGGTGCTGGATTGAAAGGTATGACCACCTGAATTTCTAGGCTCTGTGCAAGCTCTCTCAATGAGAAATGGTACAAGGGATTTTTTGGATTGATCAGGTGGGTCAATTCTACAAAAACTACCTCACTAGGAAGTATTGGTGTGTGTATTTCCTCGAGTAAGTGAATCATTATGGAGAAAACGTAATTGACCTTGTCCATGATGACCTCTGCGGCCTGATCATGACAACAAAACCAAGTGGAACCATTACTTTCTACTACTCGTGGATGACATGAGCCCCTATATGTGGTTCAATCTACTCTAAAGCAAGGACCAAGATCTAGAATCAATCGGACACTTTCAGGTCATAGTGGAGGTGGATATAGGGTGAAATATGAAGGTCCTCTACACCCACCATAATGATGAGTTTACTTCGGTGGAATTCAGAGATGACTGTACAGAGCGTGGTGTATAATAACAACTGAAGGATCCCTATTCACAACAACAGGATGAGGTTTTTGAACAATAAAACTAGGCCGTGGTGTCCATGGATCAAAGCATGATAAAAGATGAGGGCCTTCCAGCGATGTTATGGGGTGAGGACATATCCACTGCTATCATCATCCTTAATTGAGCACCGACACACAGCCTTGACAGGATGACACCATATGATTCCTAGCATAGAAAATGAATGACGATGCACTTTCTAAGCACATTTGGCCGCATCGTTAATGTTAAGAACATGAATCCACACCCGAAGAATCCGAATGACCAGAGTGCACCAATGATCTTCATTGGGTATGAGTTCGGGTCCAAATCATACAGCGTGTATGACCCCATCAACAACCACGCACACGTAATGCGTAATGTCATCTTCAATGAGGTGAAGTAGTGGGATTGGATTGATTATGATGAACAAGGTGTGTCGAGTAGTGAGGATCCATTCACCATCAAACACACAATGGAATATATACCAGGGACGATAGAGACCGAAAACACTATCAGAGACCAGAGATCATCACCCACAACCACTAGCGCGTGCTCCGCAGTAGCTGCAACACCATACATGGTCAAGTTGATTCCTGTGCCATCAATCACAGTGTATTTTTCCTCTCCACCATCCAAAATGGTAAAAGAAGTAGAAATAGATCATGATATTACCCTACTTTGGTTTGGCACCATCGACAACATTATCAAATCTTGAGTTCCACCTGAGTTTGCACTGCATGATCTCTTCTATAGTAAGTTTCTCTTCATTATGGACGATGAGGTAAACCCATATGACTGCATGCCACATTAATTTTATATATTCCTATGGAAAGTGTGGAGACAGATTCAATAGAGGAATAGTTCACAGACATTCACATGAAGTCACTTGGGTTCAAAAAGTTTCTAGAGTTGTGTACGAAGTTTGACTTTGTTGAAATTTGGTGAATGTGGTAGAAATACGGGGGTTTATTGTTGAATAATTTCAATAATTTTGATTAATTATATCATTATTTCCCCCCTCATTATTTTCCAGTATTTATGGATCAACGTGGTTTGACCTCATTAAGGCTACTACGTGGTTTTAATTACGTTGTAAATATGTCTTACTTTTATGTGTGTATATAAAGCAATAAAAAACTCTCTAGAAAATAATCCCAATTTGGTGGTGTCAAAAATGTCTCCCATGTTCTAACATTTTTTCCTTCATCCTTCCAATACTTTCTCTTGTGTTTCATATTGATGGGTAAGTAATTTCCAACAGGAACCATGCCTCACGGTGGATACTTGGACATCATGATGGAAGATGAGAACTTCATGGTGGCAACCCCCAAAATCATTCCCCTTGACCGGTGGGGGGGGGGAACTTCTGTACGCCGACATCACCATGTACAACCCATCAAGAACTTTTGCCTCACTCGGCTAGGGATGCCCATCGACATGGTGGGGATGGGTGGACTGTGCCACGTTCTCGTGAAGTTCTCCAAGGTATTTGGAGTGAAGGTGATGGTGATCAGCATTCCAATCGGGAAGAGAGAGGAGGCCATCGACCGCCTCGCAGAAGACATGTTCCTTACAATCCATGACCAAGATCAGATGCAGGTCGGTAACAAAAATTCACCACCACCACAATGACCTGTTTCATAGATCTGATAATAAACGTGTAGGTGGTGGTGTGGAAGACGGATGTAATCATTGACACAATGTTGGAGGTTCACACCATCATTCCATTGCTGATGATTCTAAAGTCCCATTGGAGGATGATCATGGTGGGTGTGCCAGCCAAGTCACTGGAGCTGCATTTGTTCCCACTGATTCAGGGTAAAAGAAAGTCCGAAACAATGAATCAAAGGTTTTGTTGGGTTTGATTAATAATAATGTTGAGGGTGTAGGTATGAGAAGGTGGAAAAGAATATGATAGGGGGGGGGGTGAAGGAGACACCGGAGATGATGAAATTCGTAGTGAAGTACGACATGAGGACAGAGATAGAGGTCATCCCCATGGATTATGTGAACGTCGACATGCAGTGGCTGTCAGAGAACGATGTCCGCTACCGCTTCTTCGTCGACATTAGAAACACCTTGTCTTCCATTGACATTAGAAACACCTTGTCTATATATATATATATATATATCCCTATATTTATTCACATATTAATATATATTTATAATATCAGTTTTAAATACATTTATAAAATATGTTTTTTGTGTGTGTTTATAAATAAATAAATACATATATACAACATACGTACACACACACACATATTATATATATTTGTATCAGTAAGTATAATTATACATATTTATATATATTTATATATATTTATGTATATTATATATTAATATGTATATACATATGTTAGAATATATAAATAATATATATCAGTTTGTTAATATAGATACACACACACACACACACACACACACATTATATAGGTATATAAACAATCATATATTTGTATTTTAAATAAAATGGATATTAGTTTTTATTTAGAGAAGGGTTATATATTGAGAAATATATTTTATATGAAAATATGTTTAATTATTTATTTATAAAATTAAATTTTTATGTTTGAATATATAAAAAATATGTATATATTATTATATATTTGATTATAAATAATAGTACATTGTGGAAAAAGATAAAATTTTAAATCTATAATATCAATATTAATCTAATACTTGGGAATAGATTCATTCCCCACTGATAAAAGGAAGCCCCCTCTTTAAACGAGCCTGAAATTCCATTAAAAGTTAAAGAATTTGAGTATCCCAACTAAAAACTCAATTTTGGTGGCCTTCGGGGCCTTTTTGGGGCCCAAAAAATGTGACACAGTTTACCTATGTCATTAGGCACGTGGATATCATCATAATATTTTATTTGATATGTGGTAGAGCACAAATGGACACCCGGATCAAAAGTTATGACAGTTTGAATTTTGAGTAATGTTTTTAACTTATTTTAAAATATTTATTATTATTTTTTGATTTTTTGTGTCTTAAAATTATTATTAAATGAATATTACTCAATAATAATTAGAAAATTATTAATTAATAATATTTTTTAATAATTTAATAAACAATTTTCACTAAATATCTTAGATGTTAAGTGTAAATGTCTATTTATACTTATCTAAAACATATTTAAAAAATATATATTATATTTATATCAATATAAATATATAAATATATTATTTTTAATGAAATATTTTTTTTGAAATATACCCTTCATCAGTGCTAGTAAAAAAGTGTTGATGAAGACCCACCTCTATCAGCGCTTTTTTTAGCACTATTAAAGGGTGGTGTTGCAAAAAAACCTATTTTGTGGTAGTGCTTAAGTACCCTAGCTCATGAAAGTGACCAATTTTCAGCATGAACCTCCTATCACCACCTAATAACATTATCTACATTCCTCCATACACTAGGAAAACTAAGGGAGTCTTGAATCCAAGTCCCATTAGGAAACATCTTTGGATTAAAAAGAAAATCATTTAGCCTCATCTAGATAAAACATGCGTTAATTAGTACAATTTTTTGAAAGATTTCATAATCAAATGTGTTAGAGTGTATGATACAATCAGATGTAGAAAAAAATTCATCCAAAAAAGATGATATAATCTTTCCTCGTTTCTCCTAGATTGGTTTGACATTCGGGCAATGGAAAATTGAATGCATATTTATTTCATTTATCATATTATAGAATAGGAAAATATCTCATGAAACAACATGTCTTTTATGGAATAAATCTATAACCAGTAGCATAATATCTATCATATTTTTATATAAGGAGAAAATTTTATTAAAATACACTTCTATGATGGAGTAAAACCTTTCATTACACATCCCTTATTGTTCATTATGTAGTAATGGATCATCCCAAGCGAACCTTATGATTTTTCTTTGTTGATTGTGATTCAAGGAAGCTGTATATTTGTTTGGTGGTGCATTTTTTACTTTGTGTATGCTTTGTTTAATGTGGTGGCATGATAGTTTTTTAGTGCGATTGATTTTTGTTGGGAGTGAGTGGAAGGGATAATGGGATACCTGTTTATGAGGGAATTTTTTTTGGGGTTTTTATCAGTGGAACTTTTAGGGATTTCTGTTTGGGGGTTTCTATTTAAAAAATCTCAATCTCTTTGGTTTTTTCTTTGTATTTTATGTTTTAGGAAATGTTCTATCATACTTTTTCCCAAGTTTTTTGTTTTAGATTTTTTCTTATGGTGTTCAGTTTTTTTTGGGGTTTTGTTTTGGTGTTATGGTTTTTGTTTTTGTTTTGTTTGGGATTCTTGTGTTTTGATGGTGATGCCACTACAGTTATTGACAATATGAATATAATTATCTTCTCCCCAATATTGTGATGTGTTTAATGAATGGTGTGGTGTTTCATTTTTGATTGTTTGGATACTTTTGTTCATTGTTCATGTTGGTGTTTCTACACAGGTTGTAGGTAGGAAGAGTTTATCTAGTATTTGGTTAAGTTGGTTGCAAAGAGATTCCTTTGATTTGGTCTCCTTTGGATTCAGGTTGAAGTTTTTTAGGAGATTTTTATTTGAATATCCACTTATAATATCCCAGTGTTTGGTTGTAATGATTTCATAGCTATGTTTATTGTCTTCGGTATTTTCATGGGATGGGTTAGATCTGAGGGTCTTGGTTTCTATCTTGGCTTCGGGTTTGATGTTGTTTCTATCTATTTGAGCAGTGTCTATATTGGATATCAAAGAAAACATTGATGCATTAATGTCTTGAAAAATAGAGGAGACAAATAAAAATGAAGACTTACAAAAGTATTCTCTTAAAGGTGTTAGAGTTTGTACCCTAGACTAACTGACTTTCTCTTTTGATTACCAGAATATTAAAAAATATCTTATCACATGATGATTTTTCTTCTGCATAACATTTATGTGATAATTTTCTTAGTGTACTTGTCACATGAAAATATTGTAATATTTCCCCTTTGTAATGAGAACCTTGAAATGCTAGCAATACTCTTAAAAATATTTCATATGGTCTAAATAGCATCTATTTGATGAGACACATATGATGTTTAACCATCAGGAACTGAAGGCTCATAAGACATTGAGACTTCTTCTCATGAAGTTTAAACTTGGTAATCTCCAATAAGAGATGTTATGATGAAAATCCCACCAATAGTAATTCCACATGCTATATGTGACATTGGATGATTCTATCTATGAATGTATGTATTGGTCCTTAGACTTGATATTATTATTAATGTATATCATGAATTACATGCTTTGATGTATGGATGGAAACAATGACGATATATGATTGTGGGGAGGCAACATATGTTGGATGCATCATAAGTGATATAACATTAATTTAATAAGTCAAGAAATGTTTTTACACTTATTAATTAATGGAAGAAGATGTCTCTGGCCCTTTTATTGAAATTAAATTTTCTAATTAAATCCATGGCCATGGAAGTTCATCAACAATTTTATTTTAAGAAGTCGAAGAAAGATAAATCAAGCATATAGGTTGATGAAAAAAGTATGCATCCTACTTAATGAAATATCATGACAAAGAGACACTACTGCAAATATGGCCTTTATCAGCGATAGAAAAGGGCATTAATAGCACTAAAAAGCCACTAGTGCAGAAAACGTTTTTTACGTTGGTTATTTTTAATTTTTTACGTCGGTTTCTAGCCGACGTTAATACGTGCAACGTTATAAATAAGGTTTTTGATGTCGGTTATTTAAAAACCGACGTCAAAAACATAAAATCGCGATGTTTATCATGTCGGTTATTTTAGAACTGACGTGATAAAGGGCCTGGAGAATGGTTTATCATGTCGGTTATTGAAGAAACAACGTGATAAACGGCATGGACAACGGTTTATCACGTCTGTTCTTAAACAACTGACGTGATAAATAGGGGCGAGGGGGTTTATCAGGTCGGTTCATATAGAACCGACGTGATAAACTGGGGTGAGGGTGGTTTATCGCGTCCGTTCTATAAGAACCGACGTGATAAACAGGGCTGAGCGTGGTTTATCACGTCGGTTCATATAAAACTGATGTGAAAAACCGGGGAGGGGGGTTTATCACGTCGGTTATTGTATAACTGCCGTGATAAACCGTAGGGAGGCGGTTTATCACGTCGGTTATTCAATAACCGACGTGATAAACCATTGTCCAGGCCGTTTAGCATGTCGGTTATTCAATAACCGACGTGCTAAACCATTCTCCAGGCCCTTTATCACGTCGGTTATTAAATAACCGACGTGATTAACCATTCTCCAGGCCTTTTATCACGTCGGTTATTAAATAACAGACATGATAAACCATTCTGCAGACCTTTTATCACATCGGTTATTAAATAACTGACGTGATAAACTATTTTCCAGGAATTTTATCACGTCGGTTATTAAATAACCGACGTGATAAACCCAATTTTTTTTAAACAGAATGCAGTGATCTTCTCTCCACCAGAATCAACCAGAAAACAAATCAAGAAATCATACCACCAAAACAGAAGTACATCAAAATTAAGCATGTACATAGATAACATATAAAACTTACCCACTAGACAGCATCCACCCTCATTTATACCCCATAAAAAGCCCTCCCCCACCCCTTTGGAGCCCTCACCCTCATGTATACCCCCTGGACAGCCCTCCCCCACCCCATTGGAGCTCCCACCCTCATGTATACCCCTTAGACAACCCTCCCCCACCCCATTGGAGCCCCCACCACACTCCTGGACTGCCCCCAGCCCCCGGACACCCCCAAACACCCCTCGACAACCCCCACCCTCCTGAACAACACCTCCTCACCCCCTCACCCCACTTGACAGCCCCCACCACACCCCTGGACAACCCCCACCCCTGTACAACACTCCCACACCCCTGGACCGGCTTCCCACACCCCTGGACATCCCTGCCACCCCCAGGACTATCCCCCCACCCCACCGGACAGCCCTCCCAGACTGCTGGACACCCCCAACCCCAGTGAACACACCCCCACACCCTTGGAACCCCTCCCCCACATACCCAAATCCATACCAGAAGAACCATCAAAAGTAGACCAAAACAATAATTAGAGAAAAATTAAACATTCACTTATATAACATTCAAAACTTACACTGTCAACTTCAAAAAATACTAAATCAAACCTAAACAACTACCAAATACACAATTAAAACGACAATATTCAAAATTACATTTTACATTACAAACAACTAAAATTCAATCAAACCTGTAAAATAATTTGACCACTCCACTTTTACGTGTTTGATGTATTCAGCAGTATAGGGTTGAGGGTCATCAAAAAGCTACAAATGAAAAAGAAGATAGTTAACATGTATAATGAATAAATCAAATTGAAATATTATGGCAAAGTTTAAGAGGAAATCGTACCAGGTCAAAATTCACAACTGTCCTAGTTGTTATTATTTCATACATAAATCTTAACATATAATATCCGCATTCGATGAGGCCTTGTTGTTCATGAAAATTCTGTTTTGAATGAGTGTAAATTCAATATATTATTTTTATGTAATAAATCAAAAAGTACAAATTATAAATGGGAATTTACCTTCGCATTTACATATTTGATCTTTGCATTTCTTTTCTTTGTGTTTTTTCGAAAGTAGACCCATGCACTGTTAGAAAATAATACGAATGGGGTAAATTTAAAATTCATTATAATATATAAAACTATTGAGAAATTGAAACTTACTTTTCCAATATATTCTTAAAACTTGCCCGCACATCACCATGAACAGAGCATATCCAATAAAGAGCTTTCTCCCTTGGGCAAAAAATCCCTAACATCCAATGATTACTGATAAAAGGAAATTTAATGTTAGTGGTTTTTTATGTTAAAAGATAATTAACTCTTTGAGAGAAATGTGTTTCATACCTCTCACAAAAAGGCATCATCCAACATTGTTGGATTATATTCTTTTCAAATCTTTCAGCAATATAAACCATTCTTTGTTCCTCAGTCAATGCACATGCTTCAGGGGAAATCAATTGCGGGTCCATGAATCCATATACTTTTGTCAGTTCATTCCTCTCACAAATTTTATAAAGATACCTAATACAAAACATATATAATTATACATTTTTAATAAATATAACGCAGGGAAAAGCTGTTAAGACTTACATGGAAAAAATTTTCACCACGTTGATGCCCAACTTATCTCCAGTAAAAAGCTCCATGATATCAGATTTTGTAATCCCCACACTTATTTCACGTCCACAAACATGAGATTCCATTGGAAACTCATAAAAACCCAACAACAAATGTGAATATCTTGATAATCTGTCAAGACCACTGGAATCTGTATCTGATGTCATAGCCTGTTGTCTTTGTTGTTGTCTATACAATATTTCTTTACCTTTGAAGTATTCCTGTGAAAAAAAATTGAGAATTATAGTAGTTTTCAGATGATAAAACAACTTTAATAAAAACATGAACTTTAATTTTAAAGTAATCAACCTCCCATATGTCTTCAATCACTCCATAATATGCATTTGATGCAAAAATTGGGTTTTTGTCCTTAGCACTCGAAAAATGCATTGCTTCTGCAAACACCAATACACCACTATTCTGAACTGCACTTCTGTTGTCCTGAGATTTTGTATGAAATGTATAACCATTAATGTCATAACCAGACCATGTTATCACATTTAAACATGGACCACCCACTATCCATTTTAATGTCTCTAATACATCTGATCTACCAAGAAAAGTCTTTTTAATCCATGACAAAAAAGTTCTGTTGTGCTCATTCAAAATCCACATTTCTTTCTTATTTGGATGACATTGTTTCAACTCATTAATATGCAATGTGATATATGGTTGAGCATCAGCTATGTTATTCAAGATGTATGATTCTAACTTCTTTATCTGTTCAGCTGACAATGATTTGACTTTCAAGCCGCGAATCCCCTTTACCACATTATTAACTCATTCATGGCGAGATGGAGGAAAACCTATGTGTTGCACCGCAGACAAGTAGCTCGTACAAAACTCTTCTACCTCCTCAGAAATATACTTTTTCAATAATGGAGGCTTCAGGTCGATATAGATTTTTAACATACCCCTTTAATATTTTCATATACCTTTCAAAAGGATACATCCAACGAAGATATAAAGGTCCACAAAGCTTTATTTCTCGAACCAGATGAATCATTAGATGCACCATTATATCAAAAAAAGTTGGAGGAAAATACATTTCCAATTGAAAAAGTATAAAAATTGAATCCTTTTCCAAAATGTTCAAAGCATTCAAATCAACCACCTTGTTACAAATTGAATTGAAAAAATAACACAACTTCATTATAGTCTTTCTGACACGAATGGGCAATATTCCACGCAATGCAACTGGTAGAATTTGTTGCATCATGACGTGACAATCATGTGATTTCATACCTATCAACTTCAAGTCCTTCAATGAGACAAAAAATTTTACATTAGAAGAATAACCTTGAGGCACTTTGGTATCATGAAGACACTGACAGAAGCTAATTTTCTCCCTCTTCGATAATGTATGACAAGCCGGGGGAAGAAATGTTCGTCTTCCTTTAGGAGTGGGAGCTAACTCCAAACGTATTCCCATTGATAGTAAGTATAATCTTGCATTCAACCCATCTTTAGTCTTTCCTTTAATATCTAACAATGTTCCAATCAAAGAATCACAGATATTCTTCTCCACGTGCATGACATCAATATTATGTTTAACTTCATGATACCTCCAATATGGTAGCTCAAAAAAAATTGACCTTTTCTTCCAAATATGTCTATCATTACCAGATTTCTGTGTCTTTCCCAATGTCACATCAATGTTTTTCACCCTCTCAAAATACAGATCAGGGGATAAAGGTTTTGGAGCAGTACCAAATTCTTGTGAGCCATTAAATGCCTTTTTTAGTCTTCTATAAGGGTGTTCCATAGGCAAAAACTTTCGATGACCCATGTACACTGTTTTCCTCCCATGATGCAATTGACAATAGGACGTCTGTTGTTCGCAAATTGGACATGCTTTATGCCCTTTAACACTGTATCCAGACAAATTTCCATACGCTGGGAAGTCATTTATAGTGAACAGAAGCACGGCATGCATATTCCATTTTATAAGAATCATACACCCTAATACCATCAGCCCATAAGAGTTTCAAATCATCAATCAATGGTGACAAGTAAACATCAATATCATTACCGGGTTGCTTTGGACCAGAGATCATTGTACTCAACATGACATATTTGCGCTTCATACAAACTTCAGGAGAGAGGTTGTAAATTACCAATAAAACAGGCCATGAACTATGTGTGCTACTGAGTGTTCGGTATGGATTCATTCCATCTGTGCACAACCCTAGTCTGAGATTTCTTATTTCATTTCCAAATGTAGAATACTACGCATCAATTTTCTTACATTGTGGACAATCAGCTGGATGACGTATTTTTCCATCACATACCCGCTCTTCAGCATGTCATCTTAACCTTTTTGCATCATGTGAATTAGCAAATAAACGTTTGAAACGATTAATTATAGGAAGATACCAAAATACCTTTGAAGGGAGCTTTGAAATCTCTACATCACCCTGTGATTTTTCTTTCACCTTATACCGTGATGTCCCACATTTTGGACACTCTGATAGAAATTAATATTCCTTCCTATATATAATGCAGTCATTCGGACAGACATGTATTTTCTTGTATCCCAATCCCATCGGGCATAATATTTTCTTGGCTTTTTAATGTGAATCTGGAAGATCATTATCTTTTGGAAGAATGTCTTTCATCAATTTTAGCAGCTCTGTAAAACTTTTGTCACTCCATCCATGCTTCGCCTTCAGGTTAATCAATCTTAACACCGCCGAAAAAACCGTAAAATATGTACAACCAGGATATAATGGTTTTTCTGCATCACCATATAGACGTGCAACTGTTGGTTCTATCTCAATTTGTTCTGCTACAATATCGCGAATCATTTCTTCAATTCCATCGGAGTTACCATCTTGCGAATCATCATCATCAGTGACATTCCGTCCAGTTTCACCATGCCAAATCCAAGGGCTGTAACTCGGATTAAAACCATGACATATCAGATGATCTTTTATCTCTCTACTTTTCAACTTCTTCATATTCAAACATTTCAGGCATGGACAGAAAAAATGTCACTACTTGGAACATTTCGTTTTGCAAATTCCAAAAAGGCATCAACACCTTCCTCAAATTCATTGCTCATTCGATGTGCCGTAATCCAACTTCGACTCATTATTACCTATAACAAATATCAACAAAAAATATATATTTTTAAGATAATACAAATACATGTTTATATGAAAAAAATCATAATTTGAATGTAAAACAATTTAAAATATAAAACAAATCTATAGGTATTTAAAAAAATATGCTTGAATATTATTTTTAAAACAAAATATAGTTAGATATAACAGTTTTAAATTTCATTGAATCAAAGAAAACCATGACGCCTAATGATTCTCCAAATAAAATATACATCAATAAAACATAAAAAAAATGATTTTTATCTGGAATAAGTGAATATGATCAGATTATACACATTTATAATAATCTCATGCCAATATACTAATAAACATGTTAAAATATAGGAATACCTAATGGAGCATATAACATGTGTTATTCATGCTTGTTTTTCAATCATTATGATCTAAAGTACTCAAAACTTTCAAGTGCCAAAATCTTAAAAGTAGTAGTAGTTTTCATAAGTACACAACACCAAATAGCTATACATCATAAGTGTCATGTTAGAAATATGAATATAGACCATTTGTTTTATGTTTAATAATATTGTCATATTATCTGATCATTCTGATTATATATTAGAATTACTATATCCTTTTGATCCGATATATAATCTAAGGACAATAATATTTCTTTATAAAAAGTAATGTTAATATCATGGTAATGTAAAAAAAAGTATATGTCGAACTATATATATGTAATACCAATAAAAAAATACATATGTGTTTGGCCTGGGTTTCACACATAAAACAACTCATCTCACAGATTAAATTTTTGAATCATCCTACATAATACTTATTTTTATAACTTAGGGAATGAAAATAATAAAAGTTTTGATTTACGATACTCATTATGGGTAAACATGATATATATAAATATAATTTCTAATCTCATAAAAAGATATCCATGGGGGTATAAGAGCATACACAAAGCACATGATCAAAAAGATAAGTGAAACAGTTCTATATAATCATAGATCATAAAACCTGAGTCCAAGTATAACAATTTTAGCATAACATAAGACATGATTTATATGATAGCGGGAACATGATTTAAAAAACCTTATTCACAAGATCACAACATTGGTATGTGGAATAACATAAGAGTGTGGAACAAACATAATCATATAAGTCATAACATATGTCAAGGGAAAACATAGTTTCATTCACCTCATATTGGGATATGTTAATCACCTTTCCTATAATTTATTATAATATTTCTTACGAGACACATCACATAACACATTGGACATGGTATAACCATCTGTATCCCATATTGATCTATGATATATAATGCATTGTCGAATGCATTAGAAGGATATTATGGACCCAAATGTCACATAATGACTAACCATATATATGGGTGAATCGTGATCATCAAATCATTTATAACACTTTCGTAGATCAATTAACTAACAAAAATGAAATGGGGGTCATAATTTTTTTTACAAAACATAATAATTATTAATACATAAAAATGTGTTTGGATGGTAAGATAATATAATATACCTAATTCAATCTAATTATCGTTAAATTATTTCTACCTAGATAGAAAAGACCTTTATAAAAAATATAATTTAACTTGAGAATGAAAAGAAAGTACCCTTTACCTTTTTTATAATGAAAAATCTGAAAAGTATGATAATAATATTTAGGTATTATAATTTTTTTATGAATTATTAATAATAAAAGAAATCACCTCACTTGGTTTTGTTGAAAATCGTACATACCATCGTATTCAAGAAATTAGATACACTTTGCATGGAAAGGTCCATCATTTTTAGGAGATGACTGAAAGAAGAAATGTATTATCAGACTCACCATGAGTCCAGAATGAAATATTTGATTGTAATAGGTATGAATTGATATTTTTATGAATGCAGATGAAAACAGATGATGGTTTTCTGATCTGGGAGTTCTAAAAATCATAATTTTTTGAAAAAAAATTATGATGTAAGAATGTTGAATGAAATTTTAAGGATAGGTATTACCGATTGTACCTGGTCCAATTTCATTCATGAAAATCATTTTCTGGACAATCATATTGAAAATATGATTTTAAGAAAATAAGTACTACCAATCTTCATCCAGAAAGACACATTCCAGCTAAGTAGGAAATAATAATGTTGCTGGAAGAATGGAACGTTACAATAACACCCATTATTTTTCAGATTTTGCTAAAGCTAATCCTCAATGTTTTAAAATTAATTATTCTTTCTAAATGATTGAATAATTTGAATGGTTTTGAAGTCAAATATCTATGTTCTCATGGTCATAGTAATATATTTATCATATATTGATTTATTTAGATACTTAAGAGGTTGCTCGTAATGAAGTTGCTGGTATTCAGATAGATCAATATAGCGATCATATTGGAGTTGTTACTGATTCGTATTTCAGAAGAAAAGATGAAGTATATGTGGTTTAAGAAGCTTTAATGAATCTACTTTTTCATTGTACTATAGAATCGTAAAGCGTATATCAGAATGAAAATCTTGAATAAGAGTTAAAAATAGTCTTATCCAAAATACACCTACTTGAATGTTGCGAGTTGAATGTTGTGAGTTGAATGTTGCGAGTTGAATGGACATAATAACCATTTGCAATAACAAAAAATTCCACGAGATTCAAAAACGAACGAAAAGCACATCAAGAATCGAAACAAAAACGAATGAAATACATTCGTGGAAGGCTTACTTGAATGTTGCGAGTTGAGATGATAGATCCGAGAGGAGTGAAGAAGATAAACAATGAAGCCAAAATGAGTTTAACGCAGGTCGATCGACGAGCCGATTAGGGTTTACCACGCGAGAGAGAGACGAGCCGGTGGACTGTCAATCGAAAAATCGTAAATGACAATCCACGGGCTTTAATTTTTTTAAATTTTTTATAATGTCAGTTATTATATAACCGACAATATAAACTATTTTTTTAACTTTATAACGTCGGTTATCTTAAAACCGACGTAAAAAAGCTCCCGCGCTTTGGTTTTTTACGTCGGTTTCAAAATAAACGACGTAAAAAAACCCGATATCTACGCGTTTTTACGTCGGTTATTTTATAACCGACGTAAAAAACCAAAGCACGGGTGGGTTTTTTACGTCGGTTATTTGGAAACCGACGTAAAAAACCCAATATCGACGCGTTTTTTATGTCGGTTATCAAATAACCGACGTAAAAAACCAAAACCCCGCGCTTTGGTTTTTTACGTGGGTTATTTGATAACCAACGTAAAAAACCCATCGATATCGGGTTTTTTACATCGGTTACCAAATAACCGACGTACAAAACCCCCCGCGCATTGGTTTTTTACGTCCGTTATAAGATAATCGACGTAAAAACCCAACAGGCGCGATTTGTAACGTCGGTTATTAAAATAACTGACGTTAAAAATCTACTTACCGCATTTTTACGTCGGTTATATATAACCGACGTAAAAAATGGTGACGTAAAAAACGATTTCTGCACTAGTGAGCGCTGTTAATCGAGGAAAAGATAGGGGGTCCCCTATAACGGTGCTTTTGTTTAGCGTTGATAAAGACCCCTTTTATCAGCGCTAAAAAAAGAACTGATAAAAGAGGTCTTTTATCAGTGCTAAACAAAAGCGATGATAAATAAGTCTTTTATCAGTGCTTTTTAAAAAGCACTGATAAAAGTTAAAAAAAATAAAAAAATATTTATGCAATTCGGGCAGGGGCTTCAATAGTGCTTGAAGCCCCCTTTAACAGTGCCCCCATCCCACCACATCCTGCATGCCCCAGTTACCCCCAAAGCCTTTAATAGTGCCCCAACCCCCTTTAACAGCGCTAGCCATAGTTCCCCACCCACGCGTGCCACCTGCCTCCCCTTGGACTCGAACTCGGGACCTCTTGCCTGCACGCCTAAGCCTTTACCACTCCACCATATTCCTTTAATTTTCATTTATTAATATATATATATATATATTTAGTTATATTTACTCATATATTAATATATATTTATATTAATATATATATATTTAGTTATATTAAAATATATATTTAGTTATATTAATATATATATTCAGTTATATTGATATATATATATATATATATTTAGTTATATTATTATATATATTTAGTTATATTAATATATATATTTAGTTATATTAATATATATATTTAGTTATATTAATATATATATTTAGCTATATTAACATATATGTATATATAGTTATATTAATATATATATATATATATATCCGTATATTAAAATATATATAGTTATATTTATATATTAATATATTTATTCATATATTAATATTTATTCTTATATTAATATAAATATATTTAATTATATTAATATATATATATTTATTTGTGTATATATATATATATTTTAGTTATAATTTTTTATCCGTATATTTATTAGCATATTAATATATATTTATAAGATTAGTTTTAAATACATGTATAAAATATTTTTTATTATGTGTGTTTATATAAAAATAAATAAATAAATACATACATACATACTTATATACAACACACACAGACACACACACACACACATTTAAGAATAAATACATATATATGTGTATCTAAAAAGCCATAGAATGTTAAAATGACCATAACTTCTAATCCATAAGTCTATTTTAACTCCAAAACTAGTCAAATCGAAGAAAATGAAAGGATCTTCGATATGATATGTGGTACATGTCTAATGGACATCCAAATCAGAAGTTATTGCTGTTTGAATGTTAAAAAATTGGGGTATCCTGACTAAAAACTAAGTTTTGGAGGCTTTATGGGGCTTTTTTGGACTTGAAAAATGCGAAAAAAGGTTACCTTGCTTTAATAGAGTGCAGATATCGTCGCAGTCTTCTATTTGATATGCTGTAGAGCTAAAACAGACACTTGAATCACAAGTTATGGACGTTTGAAGTTTGAGTTGCATTTTTAACTTATTTTTGATCTTTTATTAATTATTTTTATTTTTTTTATATTCAAACTGTTATTAAATGACTATTACTCGATAAATCTTACAAAATTATTAATTAATTTTTTTAAAAAAAATATTTTATAAGCCTCTTTTACTAAATATCTTATACATTAATTTTAGATTTCCATTTATCCTTATCTAAAACATATTTTAAAAAATATATATTATATTTATATCAATATAAATAAACTTATATATCAATATATTATTTTTTATGATTTTTTATAAAATATACAATTTATCAGCGTTAGGAAAAAGCGCTGATGAAGCCCCCCCTTATCAGTACTACTAAAAAAGCGTTGATAAAGGGGGACCCTTTAATAGTACTAAAAAAGCGCTGATAAAGGCACCCCCTTTATCAGCATTTTTTTAGCGCTATTAAATGGTGGAACTGTGGAAACCATGGTTTGTGTTAGTGAGATTATATTACATTGAATCATTTATAGGAACACTATTGTTATTTCAACATTAACTTATTTCTCTATGGGTTCTTTTGACATGTTGTTAGATGCTTATATTGACCTTTAGGTAAGTTCATCTAATGCCACCAAGAAAAAGGCCTAGAGGATTACACAATTATTGTATCTATAATCTCATTAACATAAATTGAATTTAATGTTACAAAAAAAATATTATTCTCTTCTTGTGGAATAATAATTATCCAAGTATCATCAATCACACAATTCCAGTCACCAAATATTCGAGTTTAGAACATGTGAGTTGAATTTTATGTCTTATTTATTATTCAAAAGATAATAAATAAATATACATATTTATTTGGGTACATTAATATTAAAATAAATATTTATTTTAGATTTTAGTAAATATAATATTTATTTATTTATGGAATTAATAATATGTATTTGAAAAAATATTTTATTATTTAAGCATCGATAAATTATGAAGAGGATTGATTGATTGAGTTAAAGGCCCAATGAAGGTGATATATTTATCCATGAGTTTATAAAATATCATGGGATGTAATAATAATATATTGTTATTTTTGAAAAGTGGATTACATATAATAAACAATTAAATAAAGGCCCCTTGTACACTTATTAATCATTTAAAACTAAGTATAACATCTTGATTACATCATTTTAGAGTGAGTGAGAATTGTTGTACATATGGGATTCTCTAAAGAGAATTCTATCAAGATCTAGAGAGATACTCTAAAGTAATTCTTTCATGAACATTGATAGAAAATACTCCTCCCTCTCAAGAACATTATAGAACTAAAGATATTCATTATTGTGGCCAATGGTGAATGACACATGTCACTTGGTTCCTTCAAGATAGAACCTAGAATACCAAGAGTGTTGTTTAGAGATTTGTGGAGCATGTTAGAATACAACTAGAGGTTTTATCTATTGGATTCTCAATCACATCGATGGTATGAAAAGGGTGAAAACTAAATTAACAAACAACAATAATTATTATCAAGATAAGGTAATTTTTTTAAGTTAATTATAAATTAAATATGAAATATATTATCTATATGATTCTAGGGTTACTTTATCAAGTTCTACGAATATTATACATTCAAACCGATGAAAGAACCTTGTTGCATAGCATCGCAACCATTTTTGTTGCACCCCATAACCTTCAAGTTGTATCAAAGTGGGCAAATTATAATTTCTAATTATTTATTATTTGGTTGATTTATTTATGATTTTTTGGGAGTTTTCATTTACACTTATTCATTATTTAATCTAAAATTGTACACAACACATTCTTTTGAATTCATATAACCCAGAATAGACCAAGAATAGATGAAGAATGCTTGAAGATACCATCTAGTGGTGCCAAGGATACCGACTGTATAATACAAATACATGATGTGTAATGGTAAATTACATGCCATGTACCCTCGATCAACTACACAATATAAATCCACAACTAACACAACATTCCATGTGGGGGTTGGTACATGACATCATTACACACCGTATATTAACCATCAACTGATATATGTCTTGAAAAGAAGTACATGACATGTAGATAGTGTACACGTCATGTAACCTCACATGATATTGATTCATGTAAATCATGGAAATACGTGTGGTCAAAGTACACAATGTCATTACACATCACGTATTGACTGTCAATCGAGTGACATGACCAAACATGAATTACTTGGAATGTATCTAGAAATACAAAAAATTTAACATGTGTTGACCCAAAAAAAAATACAAACCGATTCTCTAGGTGTGTTATGTAGGTGTCCTAAAATAGATTACATGGTGTGTAGATGGTTGTACATACCATGTTATACTTACCAACTAATGAAAGGTACATGATGAGATAAGTCTGTCATGTGATACAACACAAAAATTATTAAAATCAATACCTAACTACATGACATGTAGCTAGTTGTATACATCGTGTAAGAGTATTACCTCACACCAGGTGCACACCAATTAATTTTTGGCATTTAATGTGAATATGAATGTGTATAATTATTATCCATGTAATTATCTAAACACATAAAGTGTAGGGTCATCGTACATGCCATATAATTTACACACATTTCCAATGGTACATGTCATGTATATTCAGGGTATACCATATGGTTATACATGCCACATAGATTATGCAACTTGACCCAAAAAACAACACATTCTATATATTGTGACACACTGTGTAGGTATACATGTCATGTAAGTATACATTACATGACAAGGAATATTCACACTATAAGTCACATACTGTGTTGAGTGAAATAACATGCTGTGTAAGTATTAAACTCCACAAACAAGTTTAATTAGGTATATAAGGGTACATACCACGACTCCACCACTATATTTCATGTATATATTAAATTATAGTACTAAATTTACGTTATCCAAGAGAGTCTAAACTGCGTTCCCCATCAGTATACACCTTTCAATTAATAATGAAATTAATTTTTTTATTTAAAATTATACATAATGGGGAATATCAAGGATTGTTTAGAAATATTATTAAGATAATAAATAAATTAATTAATATTAATTTATTAATTCCGGAAAATTTATCTTAATAAAGATTGAATTAAAATGAATGATAACAAGTTTAATGCATAATAATTTCATGCTGTGATTGATCTTGATATTGACCAACCTATGTATGTATTAGATTTTATTTTATTTATTATTAGTTTATTAGTTTTTATGTTATAATTTATTGTTAAATTAAATATGATGATCTATGCATCATCCCTTAATTATTTATTATCTACAAGTCTCTGTGTCCAAGGTTTATTTAACGTAACCCTAAAACCTGGCTACCTATCACCTAAAAGTGAGTAAACATTTTTAAAGGGTGGAGTCCCTAGTGATAGGATACGGTCCAAGACCTGAGCATTGGTGAAACCAAGCAATAAGATACGTAAGTTAATGGTGTAATGCTACAACTCAATCTAGGTATCGGCTCAAGGAATTTTTTCCCCTAGAGTCATGTTTGTTTTATCTTTTCTAGAGAAAAAAAGTAGATAAAATCTCATAAACATATCATTTATACATTTTCTTTATCAGTGCATGGTTATTTACTGATTTATGAAATGCATGGGTTACTTGATGATTAAACAAGATCACATAAAGTAAATAAATTAACAAACATGCTAGGATGAAATAAAATAAAATTATTATATGTAAATTATTTTTTTAGACATGGTTAATAAATTATGTAAAACCCACATAATATTAATAATAATGTGAAGCATAAAATAAATAATATTTATGAATAAGTTAATAAAAATACCTCAAATGAAATATTAAGTCTTAAAAACCTTCCATCTTTTGAGTTAAGATGTAACCTTATTTAAAGTTTTAGTCAATCCATAGTCGACAATATTAAATTATCAAGGAGTCTAAAAAACTAAAATGGGTTGAATTTACCAAATTGGTATTAAGGGTAATGAATTTAGTCCACATAATGCAATATTTATGTAATCATTGAAGAAATATGACTTGAGGAGTTATGTATTGGGGAGCCACTCAACAAATCAAGGAATTATGAGTTAATGTTGCTGGAAAAAAGAACTTCTGATAAGTGAAATATGACTACTCCCTCTCTCCACTTTTTATAAATATCTTCAACTATCTCAAATTATTAGAAATGTTGAGTTTTGAATGAACTCACTCTTTTATACACATATTTTTTCTTTAATAGTCTAGAGTTTTATTGTTTTTTGAAATATAATACTTACACAATTTTCTATTCTTGATGTAACATCTTTAATGCCTCTAATGATTTTGGAGTCAATACTCTTCATCAAATATTCATTGAATCTTTGTGTTAACAATCTTCCACTCACTCATTCTTCTCATCTTGAATCATGATTTTCCATTATGAATGTTGATTATTTGAATTGACAACTCAACATCATCACTATGGTTTTGATTTACCAATGACTAGGTGAAATCTATTCCTAACATCTTCTGGCCCTTTATCATCCAAATATTTAATGTCTAGTTCTTCCTTAGTCTTCAACATCACCAAAACACTCATGTACTTTAGTAATTTGAACAAAATCTTGTATAAATATTAATCTTTATATGTTAAACTTCTATTAATACAACATATTTTTCACTTATTGGATTGAGACATCCCATCTTCCATCTTTAGTTTATCTTTTTATCAATTTCACCCTCTAGCTTCTGATGGTTTCATCTTCCAAGCATATAGGCTTCTTCATTTTTTGATCAGTTCAACTGTAATTGCATTGTTCTGAAACTATGGATTATCCTCATCCAAAGTGATTAGTATGAAAAGTGATTTAAATATCAACTGATCATAACATATTTTGGTTAGTGTAAATCCTGGTATTCAGTGACTATGAATCTTTCATATTCCTTCCTTCGTATCTGTGAATCCTTTCGATTTCACTTCCACCTTTGTATTTCATTAGTATTATATTCTATTTATTTTTTAGATTAGTTATTTTCACTTTAATTACTTTAAATTATCATATAAAAAATTCCTCAACATTACTAGCTTCTTCATCCTCTACTTCAACCATCAGACACAACTTATACATATGATGGTTAGTAGAGTCCATAATAGTTTTTTCCTTAACCTCCAGCTTCTTTATTTGGTTAACTGAAGATCAATTTTCTGATTCTCTTGACTTTTTTAGTTCTTAGAAATATAAAACTTCTTTTAGGTTAAAACTGTTTTGCATTAAAAAACAAATAAAAGCTAAATTTAGCTCTTCCAGAGAGTTTTTCAACTATAAGTATTTCTCAAGATATATCTGAAGGGAAATAATATGATGCTCCTATATACCACTATATATTACATGAATCTGTCTTTGAGAAAAGAAAACTTTAATATTATGCTTTATGGATCATTTGTAAGTTCTGGTGGTAGTACCTTTGATCTGTCATCTTCTACAAATCAACGTGTAACTTATGATAGCATATCTTATGGTTCATTTTATCTTTCAACCCACTTATAAGATTTATCCTCTAAAGTTATCCCAACTCATAATTTTAGTGTATCTTCCAGTGGTGATGATTCCACAAGTGTAACATGATACTATGTTCACTCCATGCCTCTACCAATTCCCTAGTAGTACCCACTTCATATAGGTAGGTTGACCTTAGGTTCCTTATGGATCAACTTATATTTTTTATGCCTTTTAAAAATATTTAATGAACTTTAAATTTTTAAGGTTAAATGAAAATTATGCTCTTGAAGGTTAACTTTATGAACTTAGGGTGACTTCTATGAGACTATAGATTATTTAGTTACTTCACTTTTTAGACATCCATCTTCCAAACGCCCTGGTTTCTGGTCTTCTACACTGAATGAAATCTAGATATTTCAAAATATTCTCATGTAGATTGTCTTCTGTGGTCTCATCTTCCATGAGCCTATATTTTGGGAAATGAGTCTTCTATCACCATAATTTTTCTAAATGATCCTTCGACTTTGCATCTAGTCCCTTATAATTAGAAAATTCCATATAACTTGTACCTACAACTAAACATGTGGTATAAATTATTCCATCAATCTTCAACACTTTTCATGGAATCATATTAATCACAGTTCAACAATTTTATGATGTGTTATCCATTTCACTACTTTGAGACATCATTCCTTATATCATTTAGATAAAATATCTATCTATCTTCAATATTTCTCATCTAATAATATAAATGGATACTTCTTGACTTCCAATGAATTATCATCTAGATTGTTAACTTTGGAAACACTTATAGGTATCACCAACTTCTTCTTCAACATACTTTTACTTTCTCATTAACTTTTACAACTACCAAAGGCTATTTAAAATAATAATTCACAACAAATAAAACACTTTATCATTACAAACCATTGAGATCTTCAAACTTTCATCAATAAAACATAGCGTACATATCAATTAGTTATCTTAAAATATACTTAGGATATAACTACCGCATATATAGAAAGGTAGTAGTCAAGTTATAAACTATATTTCTATAAGAGTGAGACACTAATATTTTGATATAGTGGGAGAAAGGTATAATTCATTGAAGTTAAGGATCCAAATGCACAAGAGTTGTCATAGGAATACTAAAATTCACAATACTTAGGGGAGGAGTTATTCTAGAGACATATACGGTGTAGGAAAGTTAAAAACAAAGAAGTGGTTTTATATTAAAAAAATACGGTGATACATTTTTAAATAATAATACTAGATACTATAAGGAATTAGTAAATTAAAACCAACTAAGATTGACAAGATCATATGAATTTAGAAATATATTCTATATACCAACAAAGTTTCATATTTTGGTGGTTTCTCTAGTTTATGTAAATATGTTGGTGGGTATTGAATAAGAAACAATAAATGGAAGGTAAATATTATAACTATAATTAATGGTTGATTAGTGAAGGTTTATAGAGAATTTTAGACATAGTTTTTGATGAAATCTTATTCAACCAGTTTTTATGTGAAAACCCATTAGAATTGTACTTGTAATAAAAATATTATATGATCATGTTTTTGGATAAGGGATGTTAAGAATACTTTCCTTAATGTAATCCCTATTGAATATGAATATATGAAGCAACAAGAAGGGTTGGCGACACCAAATAAATCCAATAAGGCATGAAAGTTGCATATATCAATTTATTGATTAAATAAAACACCATGATAATAGAATATTAATTTTTATAAAACCATAAGAAATTTTGGTTTTATTAATAATAAAAGTAATCCATGTGTCCATAAGAGGTTATTGGGAGAGATATAGTCTTTCAAGTAATATATTTTGATTAAATATGGAAACAAATGTTAATTATTACAATTAGTTAAGACAAATATAAAATAATTTCTCCAAGAATGACTTAATCTAGTAACCCATGTTTTAGGGAATATAGTATAATAAAACAGATATTTGGATTTGATTATATCTATTCATAGTAAATATAGGGGAAATATATTAAAAAATACAATATAAAAAAATTCAAAAGAAATTTGTTTCCTATGTCACATGGTGTGAAATATCTCCAATTTGATGTGTTAAGGAAGAAGAGGAGATTATTATGATGAATATAATTTCTTACACTTAATATCTCGGAATAAATATCATATTCCATGATATATACTAAGGTTTTATGTTTATTATTCATAATTTATAGTTGTAAAACATTTAACAAGACTAATAGAACTGCAATATGTTGCATTATGAACTATCCAATAGTACTTAAGAAAGTGAAAAGGATAAGTTCTTGATACTCAGAGAAGTGGAATAATAGTTATCATGGGGGTAAAAATTCTATCCTTCCTATTAGATCAATATTTTATCATGTATAATAGTAAATAAAATTAACAAAAATAAAATATTATTGAATCTAGTGAGATATATATCTATAAATACCAAGTACAATGCAACTTTTTATGTAGCTTAAGAATTATTTTAAGAAACATTTGATTCATATTTTGGAGTTTTACCAAGATATAAAATTATTATCATAATATATATTATGATAAACTTATTAATATTTTATTAGAAAAGATTTAAAGTTTATGATAGAAGAAAAAATGGTAAAACACTCAGTGACATCTCCTCTTAAGGTATTTTCTCAAAAGAATTAAGTAAAATCAAGAAGAGAAGACACCAAAGAATATGGTAGGCCCAAGAACTATATAAATACCTTAAAAAAAGTATTTTTATCATGTGTGAGATAACAAGTTGTTAGTTAATAGTTGTCTCTAGTGCAAGTGGGAGTCTGTTAGAGTTGGTTCCCTAGAACAACCGGCTTTATACTTTTTATTACCAAAATATTTGATTGACAGAATATTAATAAATATCTTATAATATGATGATTTTTCTTCTAAATAACATTTATGTGATAATTTTCTTAGTTTATTTTTCATATTGAAAGGTTATAGTAGTTTCCTTATATAAGGAGAGCCATGAAATACTATGATAATATTCAAAAATATATGTCCTATGGTTTGGATAACATCTATATGATGAGACACATATGATGTTTTAATATCAAGTGATAGAGGATCTTAAGGTATTAAGACTTATTCTCATGAAGTTCACACTTATTAATCTTCAATAAGAAAATTTATGAGGATATACTCACTAATAGGAATTCCACATGTTATATGTGTCATTAGATACTACTATCAAGTGAAATATGTATTGGTATTTGAACTTGACATCATTAGTAATATATATCCTGAATCACATATTTGTATGTAAGGACAAAAAATGTGATGACATATTCTCATAGTGAGCTAACATACATTGGGTGAGTCATTAGTGGTATTAAATTAATTGAATTATTTAAGAAAGGATTTTCCATTTTGAGTTAAGGAAAGAATGTATCTCTAACCCATTGAATGAAATGGAACTATATAATTGAATCCATGGCCATGGTAGTTCATTAATGAGTTAATTTTAAACATTCAAAGAAAGATAAATCAATCATATAGGTTGATGACACAAGCATGTAACCAATATGATTAGATATTGTGACAAAGATATTATATTAAATGAAAGAATTCATAGGAATTTCGTTTTCATCACAACAATAACTTATTTATCTATGGGTTTATTGGTGTGTTGCTAGATATTGATCTCGGAATTTAGGTAAGCTCACTTAATTCCACTGAGAAAGAGGCCTATAGGGTTACACACTAAGTGTATCCATAATCTCATTAAGTTTTATTGAATTTAATACTAAGAAAAAATATTATTATTATCTTGTGAAATCATAATTATTCAAGTATCATTGATCATATAAATTTAGAAAATGGATATTCGAGTTTATAATATGTGAGTTGAATTTTATCTCTTATTTATTATTCACAAAGTAATAAATAAATATTTATTTATTCATATATTTCCTGAATATATTAATATAAATATTTATTTTGTTACATGAATAATAAAATAATCATTTATTCAATAGTTTATTGAATATAATATTTATTTGAATAAATATTTTATTATTCAAGTTTTGGTAATTTTTGAGGAGGATTGACATGCCAAGTTAATGGTTTGATGAAGATGATATATTTATCCATGAGTTTGGTGCATTTCATGGGATATGATAATAATATATTATTGTTTTTGACATGAGGATTACTTAAAAACATAATTAGAAAAGGGAAATTGTGTAATTATTAATAATTTAACTCTAAGTATAAATCATAATTATATCATTTTAGAGATAGTGAGAATTGTTCTGCACAATGGATTCTATCAAGATAATTATCTAAATACCTAGATTGAACCTCTTAAGAAATTTTCTAAAGAACATAGAGAGAAAATCCTCCTCTCTGTCAAGAAAATGTGAGAATAAGATATTTTCATTGTTGTGATCAATGATGAATCCTGCAAGGCACTTGGTTCTTCCATGCTATCACCTTAAATACTATGAGTACTATTCAGAGATTCATGGATCACATGAGGGTATAACTAGAGGAGTCCTTGACTGGATTATCAATCATAATGATGGTACGACAAGAGAGGCAACAAAATTGATCAACAAAAATAAAAATTATCAAGCCAAGGTAATTCTTATTTTAATATAACTATAGATTAAAATTTTCAAGTTTCTATCTAGAAGATTATGGTGTTACATTTTCACGTTCTTTGGATATTATCCATTGAAATCGATGAAAAATATTTTTTGGTAACTGTCTCGACCATTTCCACTACACCCTAGAACCTCCAAAAGGTTCATCCCACAACGAGAAAAAAAAATTGAAGGTAAAAAAATAATCATTTTTCATTGAAAATAAATACCTATATTTATGTTCTAATAAGTTTAAATTAGGATTTTCACTAACTTATTCTTCCATTTTATGAAATATAATATTATAATACAAATATATTCATAAATACTAATCTTATGAGACACTATCCACACAAACATTAAAATATCTTGTTTATGAATACTTTTTTGCTGTTATTGTGTATATTTATCCAAAGATAAATGATTATTTTAAATAAGTTTTTTATTACCCTTTTCAGTCAAAGGAACTTCAATGCTGTAAGTCTTACTATATTCCTCTTTTGAAGATGCCTAAAAAACATTATCAAAGGAATATTTGTTCAAAAAAATTTACTTTTTGATCTCATAACACTTATTATCAAAATGGAAGAATATTCCTTTTACTAATGAGTAATATTTCATTATACTAACATAAAATATTCATCACACACAACTAATAATTTTTATTTTTTCTATCTTTAAAGATAAAATCATCCCATGTTATCTTCTTCAATGGGTGAAGCAGTGTATGAAGAAAAATGACTATATACGCCTACCAAAAAACCTCCAAAAATGATCAAAATCAATGGATTATAGTGAGGCCAGATCAAAACAAATGTCTCCAACACTCTGACAAGAATCATCTACCGAAAAAACTACCACTTTTATAGATATATTAACCTCTAAAAGATTATTTATTTTCAGAAAATTTACTAAGGTGAATATTCACTATTTCAAAATCCCCCTTTACCAACATTCAAAAATGTATTTCTTAGTGCTTAAAAAACACTAAGAAATAAAACATTGAGAATTTGGGGATGAAGACCTTTATTAGTGTTTTTATAGAATCGAGAGATTCCACATTTCTCAACAATATTTTATCATTGAGAGAGGGTTCCTTTCTTTGTGATTTAAGACTATCGAGAAAGGAATCCTTTCTCAGATCTTTTTTTAGCATTGATAAAGGTCAACTATGAATGATACAATCATTATTTAGTTATACCACAACCCAAAAAAAATACAAATATATAGTACAATTAGTAGAAAAATCAACTCTATAAATACCATAATCGAAAAATATAAATAACAAGTAGAAATAATTATTTAACAATTTTTTATACATTCAATTATTGTTACAAATATTACAAATATAATATTTATATAATAAGAACATCTTCATAATTTCTTATTGATAAATCAATAATCCTTTTAATTTTAACCAACCAAATAAATATACCTATAATTGAAATAGGTAATATATAAGTAATAATAAAAATATGTGCTTTATTAATTATACTTAATAAATTTAAAACCAATTAGATATTTGAAAATTTATATTAGGAAATCCTGACCACTATGTATGTTTGAATAATGTGAAATTATTATTACATGCCACAAAGGAATACAATATCATTATGATAGAGTTTCACAATAATCTAATTATGTTTTCTCATTTTGATTTTGTGATTTGTTTTTTGAACTTTTCAATGGTTAAAATAAAAAAAATTAAATTTAGGTCATTTTGAATACATAACTTATTGGAATGATGTGCGGTTAATTCCTATAGGTCACAAATGAATAAAAAATAATTTTATTATAGTTTCATGACAATATGATATAGTTTTATTAGTTTTGAGGAAGTGATACGCATTTTGAACTAAAATAATACTTTTAAATAAAAAATTACTTTCAGTCATACTAACCACATAATGAATCAAAATGACATGTATTTCATTAATACATTCCAAAAATGAATAAAAAATCTTTTTCTTAGAGCTTCAAGACAATAAAAAATCATTTTATTAGTTTTTAAACATGTCACACAAGTTTTGAACTAAAATATCATCTTTAAATTTAAAATACACACTCCCAATCATTCCAAACACACCACTAATCATAATGATGTATATTTTATTCATATAATCCATAAATGAATCTTTGGTCATTGTCCTAGAGTTTTATGAAAATCCTAATTTCTTTGCTAGGTTTTGATTATGTGGCACACATTTTTAACTTTTTAACACTTATAATAAAAAACACACATTATGTAATTTCAACAACACCGCACATTGAAAGGATGTTTAGTTTATTCTTATAACTCAAAATTGAATCAATGATCTTGTACCTATAGTTTTATGGAAATTTGAGTTAATTTTCTCAGTTTTGATCATACAATAAAGGTTTTAAATTAAAATATGCATTTTAATTTGAAAAGATACAATTTTAGACATACTTACCGCAACATGCATCAGAATGAAATTATATTCATTCCTACATGCTACAAATGAATCATTGATAAATTTTCAATATTTTTACGAAAATACAAGGCCATTTTCATGATTTTGAGCATGTGATTCATATTTTGAACTAAAATATCACTTTTAAATTGAAAACATACACTTTCAATCATTTTGACTGCACCGCTCATCAAAATGTTTTGTGGTTCATTATTGTAGTTTATAAATGAATCATAGATAATTTATATAGAGTTTCATAAAAATATTAATTTTTGTTCCCATTTTTGATCATGTGATGTATGTTTTGAACTTATTTAGCTCCTATAATAAATAAAATACAATTTAGATCATTTCAGCCACACCACATGGTATAATGAAGTGTGGTTGATTCATATTGGTAACAAATGAATTAAAAACCATTTTACTAAAGTTTCATGATAATTCAAGCTTGTTTACTTGATTTTGTCCTTGTGTTTAACATTCTAAACTAAATATCACTTTAAAATATTAAACACACACTTTTATTACATGAAAGTAAAAAAAATTCCACAAAATATCAAAGTAAAATATGAGTGGAGAACTAGGATTTTATATTATTATGATTAAATATATCCTTATACCTTAATTTTTGGGATTTAATAATAATATTGTAATGTATATACCATTTAAATCCTAAAATAAAGTGATAATAAAACACAATCATTCATCTCATGAAACTAAATTCCAGATTCTTACTCAACTTTGAATGTCATATGTAGTAATATTTATTTTTAATTATGGGTTATGTACTTAACTTTAATGTACATTTTAGATAAGTCACTTAAATAAATAAACTTTAGATAAATACTCTTTCAAGAATTTTCATAATATTATGACACAACATAACCTTTCCATTCATCACTAAATTCATCTATTTCATGATTTATAAATAAATTAAAATTACTAACATATAAATAAATTCATAGTCAATTAATATATCAATTTAAAGTGTATATATTACGAAATAGGCACATATAATATATACCTTTAAGTCGATTTTAGTTGTTTTTTGGGATATGCCATCTTTTATAAATTTTAAAACTGTGTGATCACAATCGTATCCATTTGGACATTTTGGAAACTTATAGAACATTAAGAAATATAATAATTTTTTTTATGATATACATTCTAATACTTAAATATTAGTATATATACCATATTATAATAACTTCTATTATAGTTTATCAATTTATATTTCATGTTAATTTTTACTGATCAATTTATGTTCCCACAGGATCAATGTTTCTATATCGAGAAGGGGGTGTTAATCAGTTTATCCTATTTTCCACTGAAATTCCCAACATGATTGGTGTAGAAACCTGAGTGGGGGTGGGGGGGGGGGGTGAATCAATTATTTTCTAATTTTTACCAATTTACAAATCTTCTTAAATATTCATCCCACTATGTATATTAACATATGTTGCTGGTTAGTGTATTTGGATATATTTTATGTTTAACTTAGAAATCATCAATTACATATAATGTAAGTAAATTAAATAAAGAGCTGTACAATATTTTCACAAGGTCCGACTCAAATGCCCACTCCTTTCCATGACTGGTAAGTCTCCCCAGTTATGGTTTCTCCACTATAATCCAAGGTTGAATACAATAGGTGGTGTTTCCCACACCTACACTGAGTCTTAAAGTTTATACAATTTCTTTATTCTTAAAAGATTTATTTTAATAGTTTTCACTGTGTTCATAGATTTTTTATAAGATTTTATTACATACCCTAAGTCACATAGATTCCATGAATTCATACCATGTATAAACATGTGTCTCCTCTAACTCCTCCTTGGAAATAAATAATTTGGATAACATAGGGCATCTCTACATCAATAAAAATGATATCCTTCAGCTCAAACTTGGATCATTAAATTCCATAAAATCTTAAATAATACAATGAAACTTAGTTCTTACCGAAATTGTTTCTTAATTAGATTGTACTAAATCTGTTCACCTCGTTTTATCACTCACTAAAATCCAAAAGTATTGAATTTGATATATAATGGAAAAAATGTCAGTCTCTCATCTATTATTCTTCTCACTGGTTCAGATCACTCAAACAATTCTCAGAATCATGGTCAAGTCCTTCTTCCTTCTTTAGTAATAATATACTAATGATCTACATCTTCAAATCAGTGTTAGATACTACATGTTCTTCGAGAGTTCTAATGTTTTTATCTATAATACCAACTATTAGAATACCACATAGAAACTCTATCTCCATTATTTTTCTTTTAAATTTATGTTACTAGAAAAATTTATTTTCTATATTTTGAATATATAATATCTTTAAAAAGTTCAATGGCCCGTGATCCTCATTTAATTATCCTCAACTGATCCCCCATATTTAGGAAACTCAATAATTCCAAAAATTTAGAAATTTATAGAAAATATAATTTCCAACTCATATTTTTTGATCTTGAACCTAACAGAATCATACTACACAATCCTCCTTGATTTCCTTATTTAGTTAGGTTCAAAACCATGCACCAAGATCACAATTTTTTATCTCCTCAACCATTATCTGCTGGGAAATTCCATGAGTGACCTTTATTTTTCTCATTTCATTTTATTCTCATTTTTCTCATCCAAGAGATATTTTATATTCTTATTGAAACATTCCTTCAAGATCTTATCTTCTTCCTCATCCTCTTCTTTCTCATTTAACCAAATTGAGTTCATCCTCTTTAACCAGTAGAAGCAGATAACAGATCTTCCATATCTTTCTCATTCAATAGATGTTCTAGTTACTTCTACTTAAATTCTAGAGCTCCTCATAATATTTTTCTGAAAATAATCTAACTAAAATCTATAGATCATAATTAGCTATGGCTGTATGAAAAATCATTCAACATTCCATCGTACAAATTGACTCATTCTTCAAAGCTTTGGAGATTCAGTAAATCCTAATAAAATTTTTATTGAATCTTTAAATAATAGAAAAATTATCATCCCACATCATATAAATCTTCATTAATATTTAATTACAATATTTTTTATGATATTTATAAAATTTATGATCAGTACAAGCATATTTAGATTTGATAAAATAATAATGATTTTAAAATATTCTCATTTGAAAATCTTGTAAGTATAGAAATATATTCCCTATCTTATTTATCATTATTCAAAATCAAACCAATTTTGGGCCATGGATTTAATAATTTTCATTATATTTAAAACAAGAGAAAAAAAACTCAATAATCTTCTCAAATAACATTTCATTAGAATTATATAATTCTAGATTTCCAATTTTTCAGACATGAAAGTCTCTCAAAATCCCATTTACATTGATCTTCACTTTCTCATTCGTGAAGATTATATTTTTAATCATTTATAGCTTGTATCACATTTTTTTATGTTTTAAAATATCTAGAATATTCTAAGAATCATACCAATCCATTTTATTCTTTAGATGATTAAATTAGGAGACATTATTTTTCAGCCCACATATTTTTCAAAATTTTCCTAAGTTATTTCTCTTATGGTAGATAGTTCTCCTCCTTGTAAGTGAATTTTCTTATATAGGATCTCATTTCTTATCCGTGTAGATGAATTTACTTACACTGATCATTATAGAGACACAAACTTAAAATACATAGATATTACATCATTTTAGATGAATATTTAGTACATTAAAAAAATACTTACCAGAGGACCGTAATAGTTTAGTGTCTTTGGAAACATGGAAACAAAATATTCTATACTGATGAATTATCATCAACATCTCCCGTAAATATCGCCACATTTAGTACTTAACCTAAAATATTTCTTTATAACCCTGGGAAAGGAAACATAAGAAAGGGGTGATCTCAGATGCTCAGTAAGTGAAAATGAAGGAAATGTGTAATCATAACATGAACAAAAGGGTATTTAACTTGAGAACAATATTTGAAGATCATACCCTGTATATTAGAGATCATAATAAACATTTTAAGTTCATAAGACATATATCATAAGAGAATTAATAGCATAAGTCATGAAAGAAAAACATAGGAATAACACCTGAAATTTGTGGCCTGAATATTGGTTTATAATGCTGTGAACATGTATAAGTAGAAATAAGTTCACTCATTAAGTTAAGGACATGAAATAAGGTCCCCAAATCAACTTATAAACATGAAATGAGGTCCATGAATAACATTATGAATGTGTAATCAGGTTCACGCATAACCTTATAGACATGAAACTAGGTCCATGCATAACATTGTGAATATGTAATTAGGTTCACACATAACATTGTGAACATGTAATCAGGTTAACACATGACTTATGGACATGAAACCAGGTCCATACATAACATTTTTAACTTGTAATCAGGTTCATGAATAAACTTATGGACATGAAAATAGGTCCATGCATAACATTTTGAACATGTAATCAGGTTCACACATAACATTTATACTCATGAGTAATCCATCGTTACCCAATGTATTGGAGGGAGATATAGATCCAACCCAAGACATATAAAAATCACACATATGAGTTCCACAAGATTATAAACAATAATCATATCATAACCCATGAAATGATATAATAATCATGAACATTTAATCATATCATTACCTATGGAAAGGAGGTAGGTCTCATAATCACCACCAGTGAAAAAAGTGATTTCAAAATCATATAACATATGAAATAGAAATGGGTTTCACAAACATCATTCCATCAAAACATTAGCCATTAATTGAAATAATATGAATAGAATCATTGAATTATTTCTTGAGAAAGGCAAGAGTATAACAAATATATGTCATCTTAGATGGGAAATAATTTGGAAATATCTTTTAAAAACACTTCTTGAGGAAAATATGCTTTCTTCTTTGAAAAATTACTTTTCAAAACATAAAAACTTTTGAAAACCATTTCCATGAAAACAAATTTGATAACTTATAAAGAATGCTTTGAAATAATTTTGGAAACCTTTTTCTTTGAAAACTTATAAATAGTTATTGAAAACATTTAAAACATTTTTTGAACATAAAACATTATGGAAAACCTTTTTTCTTTAAAAATATCTTTCAAATGTTTTAAAGGAAGCTTTCAAAAACCATAAAAAAATTATAAAAAAAAATTCACTAAAAAACACTTTAAAAACAATAAATGTAAATAATATTAAGAAAAACATTTTCCTTTAAATTAAACTTGTAAACTTACAATGGAATATTCAAGGAAATTATGGTCACAATGATGGAAAGTCCGCACCTTTCAGAAATTCATTTTTTACCTTAAAAGTTCCAAAAAGTTCCTTGATAGAAAAAAATAAGATTAATTATAAGAACATAGATGGTAAAACATGGGTAAAAATTTCCTTTATCATCACATGATAAAATTAAAATATTTTTTGAAATCATTTTTAGAAATCATGGTTTTGAAAGAACACATATTTTCGACCGAGAGGATAAATAAAGTTGGATTATCATTAAAACATTATCTTAGTTATCCTAAGTAACAAAGATTGGAAAAAAGTTACTAATACATAAAAATATCATGTAAAAACATAGTATAAGGTAAGTAAATGGTGTTCTTAAGAGATGGATCATGATATTTTATCAATTGAAGCATAATTATAGACAATCTTAATAAATGATGAGATTGTTTCAATAGAATCCTACCACTTGGTAACTTGGAATCATACTACCCATGTAAGAAAATAAAATTTCATTTATCTTATAATATCATGAAAACAAGAATATTAATTTTATAAAATTTCAAAGGGTAGTGTATACACCACACAATAAAAGTGAGTGATGAATATGACATGGATCTCATGGTAATAAAAGGAGAGATGAAATTCCCTTACCTTGTGTCTTGAATCTCATCATACTTATTAAAAACTATTGTATAATAAATTTATGTTTATTATATATCATTTAAATAAATATATTATTATATCTAATATCTTATATGTCTTGATTATTACTTTATATTACCCATTTGTTAACATTTTAATGTTAAGGCTTCACATCAGGTAATATCCACTTTGTTCTTCGCATGTGTCTTAATTTGTTATATATTTGGTCCTTGTATATATATCATGAATTAAAGAATTTAAAAAATGATATAAATATCATATATATTCATTATATGTGTATTATAATAATCTATAGAATATATAATTATGAAATGGAATACACCGTTCATGGAGACAGTAGGCCGTACGTACACATGAACATTGTTTTTGTTTAATTATCATATTGAGAGAAAGAACATAAATGAAATATATGTATATATATGTATATATATCATTATTATAGTAGCATTATTATATAATATAAGTTCACTAAACCCATCCTCAATACATTCCATGATGTGTGTCAATGAAACACATCACTTTGAGGGGGAGGTAGTCCACACTTCCTCAAACGAAATTATCGTATTAACACAAAATGTAAAGTATAAAGATATGTGTTGTAAAATAATTACAGTATATTAAATAAATTATAAATATCATATATATTATATTTAAATATAGTTTCCATCAGAATTCCCACCATTATAGGTGGTAAATAAAAAACAAACAAACATCGTTTTGTGAGTTGGTAGTTCACTGTACACACAAACAGTATGTTAGTTACCCATTAGATGGAGGTGTGTGTAAGTGTAGGTAGAAACCTTAGAATAAAAAAATACTATTATATTTAATATATTTTTTTTATTATAAAATCATGTAATAAGAATAATTAAGGCGGTGGAGAAAGAAAATAAGATAAAGGAGCTTGAGGGAGGGTGTTACCTATAATCAGGTAACTCCTTTTGGTTTGCACTAAAGAGATTCCTTGGAATGATTTATGAAAAACTGAGGATTTAATAAAAAATATAGGAAATTTTTGAGGATATTTGAGAAGATATTAGACAAAACTAATTGGTTTGAGAGGTGTGAAGAAGTGGGAGGAGAGGAGGCCTTTTTATAGTGGTGGAGGAGTGGCACTCTTGTAATACTTTGACAAAGGAATTCTATACACATTTTTCAAAAGTAAAGTGGATCCAATAATGGAAAGAATTTGAGAAAAGGGAGTATAGGGTCTAAATATGTCCAAAAAATGGCTCCTTTACATGTTTATAGTTCGTTTTGGGTCTTAAATTTAAGGTTTATCCCTTAGTTAAGCTTAATTTTACCTTAATCGGTGTAATTAATTTTAATTACTTTCACTAATATTTTTAACCAAAAACTAAGTTTAAATTATTATACATTATAAATTATTATAATTCCAAATATTGAATCTATTTTTCTAAATTATAATCACATAAGTGGAAGAAATTAATTTAAATTTATCCCAAGCCGGGTCGACAATGTGAGTTTTTAAAGTAAAAATAATGAAGCATTTTCTATGTGTTTATATCCAATTTCTAGGTGAAATTTTGTCTAATGACCTAAATTATATTAATTGATAAAAATATTATCTAATTAAACTTTTAAATAAATTTAAAATATAATTTAACCTTATAAATAAATTAGATGAAAACCAGTTTTGAATTAAAATCCATTATTTTTAACTATTCATTAAAAAATGAAACCTTAAATAAAAATACCAAAAATTTATCCTAACATAATTTTTATGTTTAAATTCCAAATATGATGTTTATTTTGACATTTTAAATGTATAAATGTTCCAAAAACTAGATTTAAAATGGGTTCTCCATTAAAAGGTGGTAAAACTACATTTATAAAAAATATTGGTTTTTATGCATAAAAGTGGTTTTGTTTTTATATTATGTCTATATAATCTATTGGATGAATATAAAAAATATTTGATTAAATATATAACATATATATTACATTAATTCCATTTTTAAATTGTAATTAATTTAAATTATTAGGGTAAAATAGCTTTGTGACTATAATAATAATAATATTTTCCTTTATATTCAATCGGTTTTCATATTCATTTATAATTACTTTGTAACCTATTAGTTCATATTAAATTTTTGTTAACCATATATTTTCATAAATTAGTTAATACTATTCGTAACCACTAATTTAATGGCTAGTTTATATCTTATTATATTAAATAATAACATTTTAATAATATACTATAATTCAGTAAAACTCGGTCTTGCGTGTTACACAAGTCATTGAGGAAAGTAGTTATTGTTTGTAACATAAGCTGTCCTCAGTGTTCTATGTAGAGAAATATAAAATTTATGTCACGTGTACTGCATGATTAACTTGGTGTTGCATAAAACACAAGCAAAACATAGTGATTTAATATAAAATAATCCATTTCCAGCATTGTACGAAATGAAAAATATAAAAAATGTTAAATTAATTTGAAAAAAATAATTCAAAAAATATTGGGTTGTTAAATTCTACCCCATTAAAATTAATTTCACCCTCAAAATTCATCTGGGTTATCAAAGTTTTAATACTTGAAAGTTTCATTCATTGAAACCCACATCTTAAAAAAGAATACTAAAACTCCACTTAAAAAGGGAAAGTTTGAACCATAACGGTTACCCAAAGTAACATATAAATATGATTCCACATAGTAGAACATAGGTGGGATGTAAAAAAAATGGATATGGAAGAGAATTCTAACTATGAGGTTCTGATGGAGAGTGATAGAGAACTTGGTCAGGAGAAAGTTAACAATCCAAAAGGCATAAATATGTAATTATCTAAGGGATCACTTGATTCATTGGAAACAAAAGTACTAGGAAAACATTTTTTCCATAAAGTTAATTTTTACTAAAGTAGAATAATTTTCATGAAAATATATACTTTCCTGATTTCAGGACAACATCACCCTTTGTTGTTTGTTGATCCACTTAATATCTTTCTCTTAAAAGGATGGTGAATTTTTCATTTCTAAAGTACTAATAGATTATGAGATCCATGATATGGAATCCCATTTTTCATCAGTTATCATGAACACAAAGTAGTTTGAACAGGATATCCAATATGCATAAATCCTCTTATGGAGAGATAACAATTAATCCTACTGACTTCATATATAGTTTAACTTAAACTTTTCATAAATGGTTAACCTTATAACCCTTCTGAAAGATAAAAATTTAAAGATTTAGAAATAAATTCATGAAATCAGATTAACATTTATCACCATATATCACAAAGTACCACTTGAATGGGCATGCCATCTCTAAGTACGGTAGCACCAAGGAAATCTCCCTGTGCGCTTCAGATACTACCGTCTTTGGGACAGAGATACTTCTTTCCTAAACATGGTTTGGGACAGTTGGGAGGCCCCTTCCCAGGGGTTTGCGTGGGTGGCCTTCTACAATAGGTTGCGACGGATGAAGGCAAGGCTGCAGGTGTGGGCGGGGGATCTTCCTCCCCTGGACAGGGATGTGCTGGTCAGCTCTCAAGCTGTTGACCAAATCGAACAGAGCTTGGAGGTAGGGTGGGATGAGCAGGCTTTTTATGACCTCGTCAAAGCGAAGGATCTCCTAATAGACAAGTTGTTGAAGCATGAGTGCATGTCCAGGGAAAACGTGAGAATCAAGTGGCTGAAAGAGGGGGATAAAAATTTAGCTTTCTTCCACGCTTTCATCAAGGAGAGGAAAAGGCCGGTGAACCTTAACATCCAGTTGGAGGATGGGTCTTTTACGGATGATAGAGATGTTGTGGGTGGGATGGACAATGAGTACTTAAGGGATCTCATAACTAGTACCAACGCCCAGTGGCCTACGGGTTATTCGGGCAACAACTCGGATCTCTTCGACACCATTCCTCGTGTGGTTATGGACCAAGATAATGAAGGTCTCAAATCTCTTCCTATGGAGAAGGAGATCTTCGAAGCCATGTTGAATCTTAACCCAGATAGCGCGGCAGGACCGAATGGTTTCTCCGCGTCCTTTTACAGAGCCTCTTGGGAGGTGATTAAGTGCGACCTGATCGCCGCTGTTCAGGACTTCTTCAGGGGTGGGCATCTGCTGAGGGTTTCTTATGCCACCACAGTTTTGTTCATCCCCAAGGTGAAGAACCCATCTGAGATCCACCAGTTCCATCCCGTGAGTATGTGAAATGTTCCATATAAGATCCTCACCAACGTCATCAACTCCCGACTATCTGCCTTTCTTCCGCAGTGGGTGGCTCTAGAACAACACAATCTTGTGAAGGGTATATGCATCCAGGGAGCTATAGCGTTGGTCCAAGAGATGATTCGAGATATCAACCTCAAATCCTGTGGGCTGAACTCAGTCATTAATCTTGACATGAGCAAGGAATATGATCGGGTGGAATGGGGTTTCATCAACAAGGTGTTGGCATGCATGGGACCCTCTGCTGGAAACATTGATATTCTATTTCGATGTTTCACTTCATCATGGTTGACCGTCTCCTTTCTGGGCAAGACTTTTGGTTTCTTCAAACCAATTCGGGGCCTTTGTCAAGGGAGTCCCATTTCACCAAGCTTGTTTGTCTTGGCCCAGGATGTGTTGAGCCGTCTTATTCACCGTAGCCTGGATAGTGGTCTTATGCTTCCGTATCGCCGCAGATCAAACTAGCATTCAGTGTCACACATTATGTTCGCAGATGACACCATTATTTTTGCGAATGATTCCAGTCGATCTTTGGGTCATCTGAATAGAATGCTGGAGCACTACTGCCTTTCTAGTGGATAGAGAATTAACAAGGGAAAGAGTATCTTCTTCCTACCCTGCAATTGCCTTCCTAGCAGGGCTTCGATGGTGGGTCGCCTTCTTAAGATGCAGAGGGGGGCCTTTCCTATGATCTACCTCGGGGCTCCTCTGTCGGCTGGTCGTTCTCACATCTGGGACTTCGACTTCCTCACCAATAGGATCTCGGATCGGGTACTCAACTGGAAGAACAACCTTCTGTCCTTCAGCGGTAGAATTGCATTTGTCAATAGTTTCCTGCTGTCCACTCCGGTTCATGCTCTTTCAGCACTGAAGGTACCAAAGGGTGTCATTTCTTGCATCGACAAGATTCTAGCCAGGTTCATTTGGGACCCCAGGGGCGAGGGAAAACGTCATTGGGCTTCCTGGAGCAGATTGGCACGCACGTCATATGATGGGGGGATCAATGTGCGTAGCCTTGAGAATACCCTCCACAGCATGCACGCAAAGCTTTCATGGGAGGTCCTGGAATAACATACTCTATGGGGGTGCACCATGCACAAGTGCTATCCGGGGGACTTGTGCTCCAATGATGGACACGCCTCTCCCTTCTGGACCGAGCTTGTCCCCATCATGAATGAGCTGAGGAGGCATGTCTGCTGGATCATTGGACATGGTGACGTCCTGTTTTGGCATCACAACTGGAGCGACTCGATCATCGGCTTCCCCGGTTGCCCTGCCACGAACATCTCATTTCGTGAAGCCATCCAGTATCCGGATTTCATCAGGTCCGTTCTGAACAGGGATCAACAAGATCTCTTCTCCCTCATTGAGTTGTCGTCTGATTCGGATCGGTGTGTCTTCACCGCATCTTCAATTGGTGCTTTTACCATCAGAGACTATGACAGGATCACAAGCACGCAGGGGAAAACCAACCATTGGAATGAGGTCCTCTGGACCAATGGTATCCCTGCCAAATATAAATTCCTCACCTGGAGGATCAGGAACAAATCTCTGCCAACAAATGACAATATAAAGTGTTGCGGTGTGCATCTGGCTACCCGCTGTGTTTGCTGCCAGAATCATGCGGAGGAGAGCTCTGGCCATCTCTTTTTCGCCAGTGAATGGGAACGCGAGGTTTGGGGTCACTTCGGTGACTTTACAACTATCAATGTTTTTTCAATGTCGGACTATCCATTCTTCGAATGATGGTATCAGGGTGCAGGTGATGGAGGCGCGGAGAGTTGGGCTCGCTCGGTAATCTTGCATGCGGGCTGTTGGAGTTTGTGGCAAGCGAGGAAAAAACAGATTTTTGAAGGAAAGGCTTCCTCTAGCCGGGTGATCATTGCGAGGACCTGTAGAATGATTGTAGGTTTGATTTGTGTGAAGGGAAGATGGAGAGATGATATTTACCTCCAGTGGTTTGGTTCCAGGTCCCTCCCTTCTCAGGTGGACAGTGGAACGTCTTCAGGAAGATGGATAAGTTGGCTCCCTCCATCGAGGGGCTTGAAGGTCAACACCAACGGCTCATGTGTCTCCGAGGTTTTGCAGGGAGGTGGGGTTGTGTGTGACGGAACTAGGTCCGTGTATATGGCGTTTTCCATTCGGCTGGGGCAAGGGACAATACTTCAAGCGGAAGCTTTGGCCATGCATGCAGGTATCAACCTTTGTGGCCAAAGGGGTCTGCATATTTCTGAGGTTGAAACTGACTCTTTGGTGCTGCATAACGCTCTCCATGGCATTGGGGCAATTCCGTGGTCGGTCGCATATGTGGTCAGGGCTTGCCGTGGCATCTTAGGAGCACATACAGGTGTCCTTCATAATTGGCGGGAAGGCAACAAGGTCACGAACTTCTTGGATTCCTTTATTTTCCCTGGTTCGGACCATGTTTATTTTCACAACCTGGAGAGTCTGACTTTGTCGGGGGTTAATATTATTCATGGGGATGCCATCGGTCTCCATTTCTTTTGCCCCCATAGCTGCTTTGTTGGCTAGCCCCGGTTTCCCGGTGGGCCTTTGTGGATTTATGTTCGTTTACCTCTTCGAATAAAAATTTACTCTTCAAGGTCAAGGTCAAGGTAAACTTTATCTTTGATGACATATAAATTTTTTTCAATAATTAGTTACAGGGTAATTTTTACCATCCAATTTACTTATTCATATCCAACACATCTTTATCCAAACACCATTATCTCAACACTAGTAATTAATTAAGGGTTAACTTCTCTTAATCAAAATTTCACCTTTACATGAAATAACTTTTATACGTCTTCATTACCATTCAACATGTAATTTTTAATCCTTAATAGAAAACTATACTAAAAATAATTATATATTTTTTGATTCATATAATATTTTATCTTAATTCCAAAACATAAATACTTAATTAATCCAACATTATTCTTAAACCATTACTCAAGATTCATCAACTTATTCCTTAATACCTCTTTCCAAGAATATGAAATCTGAATCAGGTCTTAAGGTCAATCAACCTCAATCTAATCATGATTCTTATGTTTAATATAAAAAATACTAGAAGAGCATCACATACCTTTTACAAACCATTTGTGGTCTCTTTATATTCATAAGTATAACCCATACTCGTACCACCTTCCTAATTATTTTTATGAGATTTACAATTTGGAAATAGATTCAAATAATTCCCATACATCCCACATCTAAAACATTAAATTTTAACAATGTTCCTTCTAGTTATCTATATTGAATAAAACCAAAAAACATAGTGTGATAAAGATTTATCATATTGGGATACCCTATAATCATGAAAAATTACTTATAGGGTGCCTAAACCATGGATCCAAATTCTTAAATCTATAACACCTTAGGTTTATTCTAGTTTATTCATAGTCATACTCTATTTAAATCCTTCATAATGGTTCATAAAGGGTTTTTGAATTCTCAAAGCATATCCCCTGGGAGTGTCAAACCAACTGTACAGTAAGGCCCTTTGTCATGTACCAGATTACCCCGAGCTAGTCCAGTGAAATCTTGTCAAAGTTGTTACCCCTAGGTACATTTGTGCCAGATTCAAATCCACTTGTAGTATCCAGATAGGGATATATTTATAGGAAACCACTCACTCTATCCTTTACCAAAATTCCAAGATATTTTTCTAAACGTTAACTCATCCGTATACTTATACTTAAAGACATCCCTATAAATATCCTTAGAATTATACCTAGGGATCTCACTATAGTTTTCTCATCCTAATTTCCAATGGTTGACTAACAATTTACTTTGATACCAAATATAGTGACCCAGTCTTAACATACATGGGTATTACATCATTTTAGATGAATATTTAGAACATTAAAAAAATATATTCCCAAGGATCGTAATAGTTTAGTGTCTTTGGAAACATGGAAATAAAATATTCTTTACTGGTGAAAGATCTTAAACATCTCCCATAAAGATCTCCACATTTAGCACTTCTACCTAAATACTTTCTTCATAACATGGGGAAAGGAAATATAAGAAAAGGGCGATCTCAATTGCTTAGTAAGGGTAAATAAAGGAAATTAATAAGTATAACATGAACAAAATGGTATGGATTAGATCATAACATTTTAAGATCATACCCTACATATTAGAGATCATAATAAAGATTGGAAGTTCATAATACATGGATCATAATAGAATTAAGATCATATATCATGAAATCATAACATTCGAATGAAATATGGAATTTTTGGCATGCACATTAGTTTATAATGTTTTGAACACATATAAGTAGAAACATGTTCACTCATTAAGTTAAGGACATGAAATCAAGCCCCCGTATCAACTTATGGATATGAAACCAGGTCCATGCATAACATTGTGAATGTGTAATCAGGTTAACGAATAACCTTATGAGCATGAAACTAGGACCATGCATATCATTGTGAACATGTAATGAGGTTCACGCTTAATGTTTTGAACATGTAATCAGGTTCACGCATAAACTTATGGATATGAAACTAGTTCTATTCATAACATTGTGAACACATAATAAAGTTCTCTCATAACATTATGAACATGTAATCAAGTTCATGCATAAACGTATAGACATGAAACTAGGTCAATGCATAAAATTGTGAACATGTAATCAGGTTCACACATAACATTGTGAACATAACATGAGGTTCACACAACATATATGCTCATGAGTCATCCATTTTTATCCAATGCATTGATAGGAGATATAGATCCAACCCAAGATATAAAAAAATTATATATACGAGTTCCACAATATTCTAAAAAATAATCATATCATATTATATGAAATGTGATAGGCATCATGAAGATTTAATCATATAATTACCCATGGAAAAGTGATAGGTCTCATAATCAACACCCATAAAAAAACTGGGTTTCAAAATCATATAACATGGGAAAGACAAATGGGTTTCATAAACATCATACCATCAAAACATTAAGCATTCATATAAGGAATATGAATGGAAGCATTGAATCATTTTTCTAGAAATGCTTGATTAACACCAATGAATGTCATCTTAAATGGGAAATATTTTGTAAAGATATTTTAAAAAAACTTCTTGAGGAAAATATCTTTTCTTCTTTGAAAAATTTATTTTTAAAACATAAAACCTTTTTAAAACCATTCCCTTGAAAATAAACACTAGAAATTATAAATAATGATTTGAAATAATTTTAGAAACCTTTTTATTTGAAAAATTTTAAATAATTATTGAATATATTTAAAACATTAATTAAACATAAAACATTCTTGAAAACATTTTTCTTTGAAAATAGCTTTAAAATATTTTAAAGGAAGCTTTGAAAAACCATAAACATTTTTGAATTTTTTTTATTGAAAACCAATTTAAAAACAATAAATTTCTATAATATTAAGAATTTTTTTTTCCTTTAAATAAATCTTGTAAATGTAAAATGGGAGATTCATGTAAATGACGGTCATAATGGTGGTAAGTCTGTATGTTCCAAACATTTTTTTATACCTTAAAAGTTATGAAAAGTGCCTTGATAAGAAAAATTAAAAGAAGATTACTTCTAAGACCATAAAAGGTAAAACATGGGTAAAACCTTCCTTTACCATCATATGATAAAAGTAAAACATTTTTTGAAGTCATTTCTAGAAATCATGGTTTTGAATGAACACATATTTCTGACCGAGTGGAGAAATAAAGTTGTATTTTAATTACAATGTTTTCTTATTTATCATAAGTAACAAAGAGTGAAAAAATGGTAATAATACATGATTATATCATGGAAAACCGTAGTAGAAGATATTTGATGGATGTTCTTGATATATGGATCATGATATTCCATCAATTGAAGAATAATCATAAACAATCTCAATAAACAATGATATTATTTCAATAAACTCTTACCACTTGGTAACTTGGAATCATACCCCCATGTAAGAAATTTAAATTTCATGAAGCTTATAATATCATGAAATAAATAATATTCATGATATAACATTTAAAATGGAAGTGTGTACCCTACATAATAAAAGTGAGTGGCGAATAAGGCATGTATCTCACTGTAATAAAAGGTGAGATGAAATTCCCTTACCTTGTGTCTTCACTCTCATCGTACTCATTCAGGCCTCATGTATAATAAATGTAAGTTTATTTTACATATTTTATAGAAAAATATTCTTGTAACTAATTCATATATTATTTTATTAGGACTTTATATTACCCTCTTGTTAATAATTCTATGTTAAGGTTTCACTTCAGGTAATATCTTCTTTGTCCTATGCATGTGTCTTAATTTGTTATATATTTGGTACTTATACTTAAATAATGATTTAAAGAATTTATAAAATGATATAAATATCATTTATATTCATTATAGTTGTATTATAATAATCTATATAATATATACGTATGAAATGGAATACACCGTTCATGAAGACGGTAGGTCACACGTACGCATAAACGTTATTTCTATTTAATTGGCATATTGAAAGAATGAACATAAATGATATATATATATATATAATTATTATTAAAGTAACATTATTATATCATATATTTTATATAATTTTAATAAACCCATTTTTAATTAATTCCATGTAGTGTGTGAACGATCACATCGCTTTGAGGGGGCAGTAGTCCACACTTCCTCAAATGAAATTATCATATTTACACAAAATGGAAAGTATAAATATATGTGTTTTAAAATAATTAATGAAGATTAAAGACATTATAAATATAATATATATTATATATAAAAATATTTTCCATCATAATTCCCACCATGATAGGTGGTAAAGGAAAAATGAACAATCATATTTTTGTGAGGTGGTAGTTCGCCGTACACATAAACAGTATGTTCGTTACCCATTAGATGGAGGTGTGTGTATTTTTTGGATGAACCATTAGAATAAAAACATACTATTATATTTAAGATACTGGTTTTGTTATAAAATCATGGAATAAGAATAATTGAGGTGGTGGATAAAGAAAATAAGAGAAAGGATCTTGAGAGAGGGTGTTACCTCTTAATTGGGTAACTCCTTTTGGTTTTCACCAAAGGGATTCCTTGGAAGGATTCCTTTAAAATGGAAGGATTAAATAATGGATTTATGTAATTTGGGAGTACTTTTGAGAATATACTGTATGAACCTAATTTGTTTTATATGTGTGAATAAGTGGGAGGAGAGGGGGCCTTTTTATAGTGGAGGAGGAGTTGCACTCTTGTAATATTTTGAAAAAGAAATTCTAGATACGTTTTTCACATATCAAGTGGATCCAATAGTGGAAAATATTAGATAAAAGGGATTATAAGGTTAAAATATGTCCAGAAAATAGATCTTGGAAAAGTTTCTCAGTCATTTTTGGCCTTAAATTTAAGGTTTTGTCCTTAGTTAAGCTTAATTTTACCTTAATCGAAGTAATTAATTTTAATTACTCCCATTAATTTTTTTATCCAAAAAAAGATGAATTTATTAAAAATTAGAAATTATTATGATTAAAAATATGAAATCCAATTTTCTAAATTTGAATCATATAAGTGGAAGAAAATAATTTAAATTTAATCCCATAGTTGGGTCAACAATGCGGGCTTTTAAAGTAAAAATGATGAAAATTTTGCTAAGTGTTTATATCCAATTTCAATGTAAAATTGGTTATAATGACCTAAATTAGATTAATTGATAAATATATTATCTAATTAAACTTTTAAAACAATTTAAATTATAATTTAACCTTATAAATAAATTAGATGAAAAATCAGTTTTGAATTAAAATCCAGTATTTTTAACTATTCATTAAAAAATGAAACCTTACAGAAAAATACAAAAATTTATACATAACTAATTTTTATGTTTAACTTCCAAATATGAAGTATATCTTTAATTTTTAAATCTATAAATTTTCCAAAATTTTTATTTAAAATGGGTTCTCCATTAAACGACGGTAAAACTATATTTATAAAATATATTGGTTTTCATGCATAAAATTGGGTTTGTTTATATATTATGTCTAACAAATCTAATGGATGAATATAAAAAATATTTTATTGAATATATAACATATATATTACATTAATATCACTAAATATTTTTAACTAATTTAATTTATTAAGGTAAAATAACTTTGTGACTATAAAAATAATAATATTTTCCTTTATATTCAATCCTTTATCATATTCATTTCTAATTAGTTGGTAACCCATGAATTCATATTAATTTTTTTAAACCATATATTTTCATAAATTAGTTAATACTATTCATAACTGTTAATTTAATAGCTGGGTTATATCTTATTATATTAAATAATAACATTTTAATGATATACTATTATTCGGTAAAACTCGGTCTTGCATGTTATGCAAGCCATTGAGGAAAGTTATTATTGTGTGTAACTCAAGCTAAACTCGATTTTCCATGTAGAGAAAGATAAAATTTATGTTTAATGTAGTGAATTATTAAATTAGTTTTGTATATAACGCAAGCCAAATTATAGTGCTTTAATATAAAATAAACTGTTGTCAGTGTGGTGTGAAATGAAAAATATCAAAAAGGTTAAATTAATTCAAAAAAATAATTTAAAAAATCTTAGGATGTTATAATAATAATTATCATACATAGAATGAAATACCTTTTCCATTTTACTCATACATAGATGAAAAATATTATACTATAGTTTCAAATGCTTTCAAGATGGGGCTACGCATCGTCATTCCATATAGTAGACACACTCTCACTTGTTTCCTAGTATAACCAATTTCCAAAGATGGGTGGATTCTATCACTTTGACTGAAGATGTTGAATCCTTGATCAAAATTGGATTATGGGATTTCATTTCCTCCTTCCATGGATTCCACCTTGGAACTCATTGCCTAGTCCCGATCTCCCTCAAAGATTTAAGTCATGTTAATGAGACTCATTCCTCATTCTATCTCGAGGTGGATGTTAGTTAATAACACAACTTCTATCTCAATATGGTAGTAACATTTGATTAGGTTAGATAGTAATGTTGGGCATGTCTGGAGATTTATGGATGTTGGGATGGTTGGGAACTAGTAAATTCTTCTCTTCTTGAAATAAGAGGCATCTCATATGAGGCATATTAGGCATAGAACCTAAGTCATCTCATGTAACCCATGAGGTAGTTGAATCTAGGGGTGTAAGTCTTATAAGGATTTTACCTCTTTAATCCCATATTTATTGTATGGGGTAGAGATTTCAGACCAGGTCACATGTTTAACGTCTTGTGGGGATAGATAGGTCACATGTTTAACATCTTGTGAGGACATGTAAGTTATAGGTATAAAATCTTATGGGACAGGTGGGTCATAGGTTTAACAAATTGTGGGGATAGGTGGGTCATAATTTTAATATATTGTGGGGATAGGTGGGTCATAGGTTTAACATATTGTAGGGACAATTTGTTCTAAGGTTTAATGTATTGTGGGGACAGGTGGGTCATAGGATTAACATCTTATGGGGATAGGTGGGTTCTTAAGTGTGTCCCCAAGGGGGGTGATGATCACACTTAAAGGGTTTGGTTAAGTGTGTACCCAGGGGAGAAGATGATCACACTTGTTATTTTATGGTAATATTGTGGTGTTGGGATTGAACCTCAATGAGGTACATATGTGTTGGTATGTTGGGATTGAACCTCATGGAGGTATCCTATGTCCCATATTAGTATACACAGATCAAAACCCCCACATTTTGATACCCCAGTTTAAGGTTATGTGATATTATCGGTCCATGCAGTTTAACCTAATGTAGTAAGGATTCTCATGTCATGAAAGGAGCGTCAATGAGTGATGGTGTGGTATTACACATAGATGCTTCCAAGAGTAAGAGTCTATGGGGGTGAAAGGCTTAGGCCGGAATTATATGTCCATGGGGGTGTAATCCCATGATGATTATACATGGGTAATTATATGTTCATCGTACAAGGTAAGTCTATAGTTTAAGATCATGTTTTGAGGATTTTATAGTTTAGTTTAATGTCGTGTGACTAGGATGTGGAGATTGGAAGTTTTAATTAATGCATCTTAGATGTAGATGGGTCATACACCCAAAGATACCATTTTGGAGTGGGAGAGGAAGATCTGATAAAAGTCCTTTCTACTAGGAAAGTTTGGAAGTTTCCCCTGATGATGCAACCATTAGGTCCTGTATGCCTATTGTTTATGCACCTCCAGGTAGGGCATGAAGTAAACATTATCATAGAGGAGTGTTAATCAGGAGTCCCAATGTTAGGGTACCAATTCTTAGAAGAAAAATGATTTTGGGTGCATATTATTAGGAGAAAAATGAAAGGTAATGGTCTAGTCTATGTTTGAAACATAAGCCGCAGACAAAAGGGTTGGTGGCATTGGTCACACCGATATTTAGGGTGCGGTTAAACTAGTTTCGAATGGGTACAGGGGCCCTGGGAACATAAATTTCATAAAAGGGTGTTGGAAGAAATGAGGAAACATGGAGAGTCTTGGTAAATTGGTTTCACAAAGGTTGGGATTTCATGAAATCTGACGTCTTCAAGAATGGAAAGGGTCTCATGAAAGAACATGTTTCATGAAAGGGTGACCCTGACTCAGAGTAAAGTCTTGGTTCCCATATGGTTGGTTTTGTGAAGAATAATTATCTTATGAAACTGTAAGACCCACAAAGAGATTTATTATTATGTGAAGGCTGAGGACCTTTGTGAAAGGCATCTCCACCATGGTTTGAAGTTCTTAAAAAAACATGTGAAGCAATTTCAGGAAAGGTGAATACCTTTATAAATCCTTCTCCTTTATTTTTATCAAATCTTCTGAGTTTTGAAAATTTAGAGCTTTTCTTAGAAGCTGAATGGTCATTTCCTCTCTCTAAAATGCAGACACAAGGAGGTATTTATAGGCCCAATGGAGGCGAGGGAATAAATTTTACAAAATATGGTGGATTTTATGAAATATAAGGAGTTTCATGAAGGAAGGGTGTTTCATGAATAGACATACACTATGCGGAGGTTACCGCCTCAAGCTTTACGCATCCTTGTGACTTACATGAACCAGAGTTACACTGTGCAGAGGTTATCGCCTCAAGCTCCGTGTTGCTAGGTGTTCTCCATGAAACACATCCATTTAATAATTTTTTAGTTTTTTCAAACCCACCCCCATAAGTGTATTTTTTATCCCTTTTTAGTCTATTTTTTCTTCAAACTGGATATGCTTTTATAAACCTCACTTGTGACATGTTTATTTCAACATCAAAAACTCCCCCCAAATAATTGGATATGAAAAGGGAAAGTAGGGTCAGATTATAAGGGAAAAATATTGAAAATTTGTGATTAGAATGCCCTATTAGTGAAAGTAATTCTGAACCTATGCTTATAAATAAAATTGGTGTGCCTAATGGGACCACATGTTTTTTAAAAAGATAGGAAAATGATATATTTTCATGAAAATCAAGACTTTCATGAGCATGTTGCGATCTCGATCCTCACTGCACATGAAACTACCATATTTTTTGAACCCCAATTCCATGAATAGAATTACATGATCTTATAAATTTCATAACACTAACCCTTAAGAACTGACCTTCATGAACTAGTTGTATAAATTCTATATGTCATAGATAAAAATGGACAATAAATATGTTGAAGATTTCACTGATCGGTGGAGGGAGATGGATGGAAATATCATAATTGGGGAGATCATCCTGAGTGAGTTGTATTATGATATACTCACTATATTGTTGATAGAGGATCAATAATAATAACCACTATATTGGAGGATAATGCTGCATGGTTTTGGGATGAGGGGCAATGTGTTTGTCTATAGTACTAATTAGGACGAGCCCACCTGCCGGTTCAAGATCACACCTGGGCAGTACCAGTGAAACAAAGATATTAGAGGTCACATTATGAAGGAACATGCATCTCTTACCACTCATACCATATGGAAACATGTGAAAAAATAAATAGGTAGGAATTAGATGCAGAGGTGTCTCCCCATCAATATGATAGAATCATTAAGGTAGGCCTTATAGGCCATCTAAAAGGGTGAAAAGAATGCTGGGACTTGCATCAAGGTGGTAACTTCATGGATGAATGGGCTAGTTCATACTAGGTATTATAGTACTTTCATGAATTTGAGGTGGATCTAAAGTGTGTTGGGATCAATGAGGTAGCATGGTGCTCATAGTTTCATGTATACCACCACTAAGACATCATGCCCGAGTTGCTAAGCAGGTGGTCACCGAGGACCAACATGTTTTACCTACATCATGGGGAGGTTGAAATTGGTTTATGGAACCTCTAACACATCAAGGGTATCTCCATATATGTGGAGATATAATATGAGTTCCTCGCAGGTGAGTATGTCTAGGATGACCCAAAGTAGATGCTAGCAATCAAAAGGGTGTTGCTGCTTTGGTGTAGGAAAGAGTGACCACAAATCTGGGATTAATGGTATCCCATTAAATTAATGTTTTGATTATTTTCTCAATTAAACAGTGGAAAGACTAATGAGGATTCCACATTAGTGTCCAAAGGAAGGTTAATGAGGCCAGGAGAACTCATGTTGTAGAATCCTAGAGGCGATCCAGTGGGAACTGTGGGGATACAGTCTGAAATCTAAGGCTCATATGGCCAGATTGGAAGGATTTATTTCCATTATGATATATAAATGTATGATCATTATTTGGGATGTGAACATGGGGGTACAATCGATCACCCTTACCATGGTGGTGATGCTGGAAATGGGGAAACACATCAATCTAGCAGTCTTGGTCTTGTTGAATCTATACAAAGTGCCGCGTCACATCAACTTGGGGAAACCCCCCTCCCCCCATGTGCATGGGAAATTACACTTCTTGTATGGTTGGGTCACCACACAAATGGGTGGATCTGAGTACCCAAACCCCATATACTATATTATTACAAATTTCTAGCCATTGATCCTTAATATCACCAGGATTTGGCCTCTTGAACCAGGCTTAGTGAATGTTCTAATAAGGATCGGGCTGGTGGACCATTTCATTTTCCATATGTTTACCCTACTTATGGGAATAGTGACTGATGATGTAATGGGGAACATGGAGAAACAGTCATACCTCCCAGCTTTTCGAGGCGGGGTATTGGTGGCTAGGGTGGATGGTAAGGTGACATGTGAGCCATACTCCCCACATCACTTCATGCAAATGTTTTGGAGGATCTAGTGGCTCACCCCAAAGGTGTATAAATGGGTACATAGAGATTTCTACACCTTTTTCCTTAAGAAAATATGGACCATATACACACATGAGGATGACAAGGGAATAAATGAGTTTCCACCACCTACCGCTACCTATTGTATCATACATGAGTACATGCTGAGATGGGAGGGTGTGTACGCCAACGACATACTAAGAAGACCAGTGAATTGATCAAATGAGGAAGGGGCCCTAAAAACATGTGATCTTGGGTGAATGGTGAGAAGGGAATGCTGCAAAGAAAGGGATGATCTAGAAGGTAGAGCAATAAAAACGTCTCTAACTATACCTGGTCCTGCACAGGTGGAAGCTTTAGGGAGGGAGAAGCAACTGACTCGATGATCCTGGGTAAGAATATTTTGGATAAAGGAATACCTTATAGAGTAATTATGAGGGAACACATCCAAGCCTTGGGGAAAAAACTATGTTACCCAGATGTTCCCAGTGATTCTATTCTCCCTGATGTGGGGAGAGTTGGGGGATCCACAAAAAAAATTATCACTCTTCATGGGATATAGAAACATCTCAATTATGAAGGGATATTATATATTAGGTTGGGTTATGTAAGTGAAGGTTTCCATATCCCTTGATCTGAGGCAATATGATACATAGAAGAATTGGAATATTTAGTCTATTATTGTGGAATTACATGTCTGCTGAATATATAAGTGAATGTGTTTCTAGGCAAGCCTTCTCCTCCAAATTTCTTAGCAGATGAGCTTGTTGTGCACATGCCTCTCCAAGAGGGGTTGGAGGAGGAGTCTTGGAGAATTAATTCCTATTAGAATTACATTAGGAATGGAGATATTACCATTGATTAGATAAATCTTTTGATATTATGTTTCTTGGATACTACCAAATCCACTAGATTTCTTCCTAACTAATTTTTTAGTATTGTAGAAACCAATGACCATAGAGGAGGGGTAGGTTTGTTATGAATATCATGTGTAGGATAAGGGAGGAACAAAACTAGAGGGTTTGGGAATGGGGAATCTCCTTGATACTATGAAAAAAATGTAGAAAACCATTACTTGAAGTGGCACTTGTAACTGAGAAGATATCTCAACAGTCCCAAGTGCTGCCTGATAACCCTTCTTCCCTAGTATGGATTTGAGGATTCACGCCTAAAACTTTTATAACTTGGTTTTTATATTTTGGAAAGAGTCAGCGTATCCATCGATGGGGACACTCTTGAAAAATGGGGTGTCGAATATTTGTGGAATTTAGTTGTTAGGGGGATTACCCATAAACCTTCCCGAGTTACTGGTCAGACCACACTACTCCTATACGCCTTATACCCATTTTAACCACTTTTTTGTTTCTTATTTCCATACATCATGTGCGGATGAAACCATGATTTATATGTTAGTTCAAAGCCTTTCTATAGCTCATACTATATCATTGGTGCTCGAGTCAATGGATCCTGAAGTCGAGGTAATGAAGGTGAGTGTTTCTGTATCGACAAAAATGGTTGGGGATGCTATGGTGGTTGGGCCAACCATAGAGGTTCCACATGAGGGATCTTCTGAGACTAGGGACTCAATGAATAGGGCCAAAACTATGCCAATAATAGGGCTAGTTGGTGGGGCTATGATGAGTGAACCTACCATGAAAATGCCATCGGTGGTGGATTCTAGATTTGAGGCCTCAACGAATGTGTTTGAGATCATTCCACAAATAGAGGTGGTTAAGGGTACCGTGGTGGATGATACTACCTTATAAGTTTCCCATTAAGTGGATAGGGATCCCACTATGGGTGAGTGTTTACAATTCTTTATTCGGGGTGTGCATCCGTATGTATAGGACGTGTTGATTGTTTCCCTGAATTCTCAATTTCCAAAGGCGGGCGACATTCTTCACTTATTTAGGGACGTTTTATCCTTGATCAAAATGGGATGATGGGATGTCAGTCTCTCCTTTAGTGGATTCATCCTAGGAACTTTCTACCTACTCCGGGCCTCCCTTATAGATTAAAACATTTTTCATGAAACTATTCCTAGTGCCATGTCTTCATGGATGCCGGTTAATTATACTGCTTCTATTAGGACATTCCAAGGGGTCCGGTCAGGGCAACAACCTTAGGTCGGGGGTGTAGTCCCGTTGGACATCACTGGCGTGTATGGACGCTGGAACAATGGCGTGTCTGGGTTTCTTTCCATTTTGATAGGGCTTCTCAAGGGCATGAAATCCTGAGGTATCCCACGTAAAATGTAGGGAATTATATGCCATATGCATGTCTTTGAGGTTTTCTTAAGCTTCCCATGTTTAACACAGGTTATGCCGCGAGTTTAACGTCTAGAGGAGATGGATCAGACTGATCGGAACACTAATGGGAGTGGATCAGATGGGTGCAACCCCCTAGAGGGAACAATGATACTGGGACTAAGGTGTGGTTAGTTACTCGATTACTTCTAGGAGCAGTGAGAAAGTGGGTGACATGATCTCACCGAGATGTGGTGGCCCAGGTAAGAACCATGATGGATGATGGAGAGTTGAATGAAGTGGAGGCGGAATGAGATGGAACCATCATAAAGGTGATAGTAGTGTTGGGATTAAGCCTCGAAGAGACTTCCTACATATCCCCGTGGTAGGGAATCAAAGTCCACGTAGTTTAGTGGAGTGATGGGATGCATGAGGAGGCGACCCGTATGGATTGGACCTGGAGGAAGTGGAACCTCGATATTGGGATATGACCTTCCCAAAATGCATAGGCTCAAGGGAGAGACCATGATGGGACATGAGTGATGTGCTTGAACCTCATAGAGGCTTCCTATGTACCTTTCCTTGGCAAGGATCAAAGTCCACAAACTTCAGGATGGGGGAATAAAATCGGGGTGTACGCAGAGGATAGCAGCCCGGTGACATGCTGGGGATTACACTTGGTTAGTAGCCTGTGGTTGGTATGATACTCGAGGGGTAGACCAGAGATTTGGTTCCCAATAAAGGGGAATACAACGGATTAATGTTGAGTGGGAAATAAAATGGCTTACCATCGATTGGGGAACACAACAGCTTACCATTGGTTGGGATACAACAAATTACCATTGGTTGGGGAATACAATGACTTACTGATGATTAGGATTGGACCTCAGGGAGGCTTTCTACGTACATTTCCTGAGAGACAAAGATCGAAGCCCATGTAGTTTGAATGGGTACATTTTAACGTCTTGTAGGATGAAAAGGGGGCGTACAGTTTAACGTCGTATAGGACGAGGGTAAACTGACGTGAAGTGGTTGGGATTGATGGGTGTTAGGCTTGAACCTCAGGGAGTATTCCTACATATCATGCCTTGGAAGGGATCAAAGTCTACATAGTTCGGATTTGGGTTTGGTGAATCGATTTCAAGGGGGCCGGGACTAGTAGGTGTTGGGATTGAACCTCAGGGAGGCTTCTTACACACCGTTCCATGGAAAGGATCAAAGTCCACATAGTTATGAAGTATTGGGAATTATACACTGAGGCAGCCCAAGAAGGATGTCAGTGTCAATGCTTACTTTGAGCCCACATGGGTCATTCTCGATGTGAGAAATAAGAGGAAAAAAATACTTGACCATCACACCGTGAAATGTGAATCTGTGGGAAGTGGAGTGGGGATTACACATGGTTAGCTACCCAAAAAGGAAAAGGGGTATACGCATGGTTAGCGGACCAAAGAGAAAACAGGGGCTTACGCATGGTTAGTAGCCTAGGGAGATGGAGATTGGGACTTAATCCAGGATGGAGGCCTGGGTGGTACCAAAGCCCAAAGGGAGAGGGATGGGGTAACAACGGTCATGATGCTCATATCTCCTATAGTCTTTGGAACATAAGAGAGGAGGGGGGGGGGGGGGGGGCAGGGATAATGCCTCCCACAAGAAAGTCTAGGGGATTACACCAAGGTGGTTTCCCTTCCTCATAGATAGGCATTGCTCTGGAAAAGGGGATCTCATTCCATGCAAGGAAGAGCTCACTCCCATGGAGATGAGCGGGTGTAGATAATGTTTAAGATGGGGAGCCCCATGTATGATTCACGAGGTGAGGTCATAGTTTAACATCATGTGCTGAGGAAGATGACGCTTGATAGTTTAACGTCCTGCAGCTCGGACGAGGCGAGTTCACTCTATACCCCCAGGGCTTACATAACTGGCACTCTTTAACCCTTGGTGAAGGGATGGCACCGACAATGCCGTGGTGAGGGGTTGTTGTGGAGTGATCCATTGAGGGTCCCATGTTAGCATGGCTATGTGAAGAAGAAATATCCTCCAGTGTGCCTATGCGAATAAGCATGAGGCAAAGCAATGAAATGGGAAGCACAACCCAAGGGACCCTGAAATCACTTCATACAAAACTAGAGGGTCGTACGAGAGAAGGGTGTGTAACATAGGTGTCTTGTGTGTAAGAAGTGCCCGAATATGGTGCCCGTGAGAGAAACATCGAATACATAATGAAAGGTGAAAAAAAGAGGAAGGTATTGCACGTAAAAGGAGAGGTTTGCGTGAAATAGACGTGTAATGAGTGTACTGTTGAGCGCAAAAGGCTGGGTGGAGCGGAAAACAAGGCGTGCAGGAAAATGGAAGAGGTTTGCGCATAAATAGGGGAAGAAGTTTTTCTCCCAAGTGGAAGTGTTTGCGTGCAAGTGGAATAGTTTTCATGAAAGGGGCCCAATACTTAAGGACTTTGGAGATGGTCAATCCCTAGTGGTCCCACACAAAGGCATAACCTTGGGATACCTGTCGTAGAAAACCCCGTACCTGGAATGCATCTTTTGCACATAGAAGAGGTGAATTATGTGCAGGGGAGACGATTTTTATTCTTCAACACCAGAAGCAAGGGGGGTGTACATTTATTTATAGGAGATTTGGAGACACAGAGGGTGCAAAGAACTCGGCTGGCGCGGAAAAACCATTCCTTCAGTCGGCTGCGCGCCTCTTTCCACGCTGCGTGCAACTTTCCACGCAGTGTGCAACTTTCCACACGGCGTGCAACTTTCCACGTAGTGCGGAAAAGATTTTTACGACGCGGCATTTTACACACTATAGGGTGACTTTATGCGTGCCGCTTGGATATTTAATGCGGCCTTTCAGGCTATCCCGGACTAGTGCCTTCAGTCAAAATTATCCTTCGGGTTTTCCCAAAATTTCGGTCTGAGGCCTTCGGTGGATTCCAGCGTCTACAGTGAGGGATCTAGTGAGAACGTGTTTTCCTGAGACCTAAGGCTCAACCAGCCTGAGGAGCTTCTTGTAGATGAACCTTCCATCAATGTGTTAAAATTATTCCAATAGTAAGAGCCTACATAGTTGAAGGAATTTGAGTATATTGGATTGGGTGTTACTAAGGAGAACCGTGTCTTCTGACACAAGGTGTGTATGAGTGTGTTGAATTTCATCACTCACACTCCGCTAGCTAATTTTCCAAACCGGGTGGGATCTCTCCGCCATTGGCTAGTCATCACGGGGACTGGTGGGGTAGATTCTAGCGGCCTCCATGCACTATATTAGGATTCTATCATTGAGTGGGAATATACTAAGTGGTATTAGTTTGAAGTCACTAGACACAAGAAGAAGATTTTTTTCACCTAGCCTCTACAGGAGGATGAAGAGGATTTCGATCACCTAGAAGGGTAGGTACAAGAGGATGCATCCATTATCATTTATTAGGTGGGGATCATCGGACAATTAAGGGTTCAGTTGGTAGTGGGTGAGGCTAGGTAAGAAGATCTGACATCTCTTGTAGCTAAGTGCCAATCTGACTTGGATTGGGTGAAAATTAAGGTTGAATAAGGTCACCATGCCATTGAGGAGGAGGCATCCAATCTGGTAGATTGGAAAAAGACTCTGGAGGATACTCAATAAAGTTTGGATGAACTCAAAATCTCAATCGCTAGTTTTGAGCCTTAGATAATCATATCTTACCACGAAATAAAAGAGAGGCTCCAATATGTAGATAACCCTTCCAAAATTTTGGAATGGTTTGTTTTAAATTCTATGTGTTTCCAAATGTGTCCCTCCTTTTTTCGGTTTCATTTTAATCATATCAAGAAGATAACAAAAAATGAATCCCCAAGCCCATGTGAGACCTGATCAGTATGGAAAATAAGGTAAAAAATAATACTAATCATTTATATGGGAGTTCTAGAAAATGGTTGAACCCTTGGGGTATGAACTCATTTTTTGACCACTAGGAGTGTCCTGACCAAGAAAATTTTGGATGGACTGTGAGACTCTCTAGATGTCTGACTTTGTTTCTTAATGTGTTCTAGTTTACAAATTGGGTAATTCAAGGGTCATTGAATTCTACCTATATAAAGGGGGAGTGATGAAGAGTGTTAATCAATTCACTTAGGTTATGGAATATAAAGGGGTGTCAGGGAGATAGAGGATGACTGCTGACCATATTTGAAACACAGGTTCCTCTATTGCTCTGTTTTGGATGGGGACAAACAAATTAGGGTCCTCCATTGACTATGTTCAAAACATAGGACCCAAATTTTTTTCTCTAGAATCCTTTTGGGGTATATTCCTAGAATGGTAGGGGATCTAGTGTGGATAAGAACCATTTTTGTTAGGGGGTATTATTTAGACATGAAATATGATGTGGATCCAAATTGAGGAGGACATGAAGCATGAGAATGAATTGATTGAATGTTAGAATTTATTTCAACACTTTCATAATTATGCCACCAAGACCTTGAGAATATTTTTTAGGAGTATCGGTCAGATCAAAGGTTAGACTCATATTATAGAGTGAGTGTCTTCTTGGGAACCAAGTGATAGTCAAAGAACCCGAATGGCGCGATAAGTGACTGAAATCAATGGGAGGTAAGGTATTCCCATGAAAGGTCCTAATACTCCATACATTTTTACAAAATGCATTAAGGACTAAGAGTATAAAATTTAATTTCTTTCATCAAAGACATTGAATGTGTATTTTAATGTCATACAGTGAGGAAAATATATCATACAGTTTAACATCACGTGATCAGAACATTCATAGAATAGTTTATCATATTATGACTAGGAAGTTCATAGAATAATTTAGCATCTTATGAACATTATGTTCAAATTGACATGAATATATACAAAAAAATTAGGGTAGTGGGATGCACGAACATGGAACATAAGGGGTGGCACCCCATAGAGAAGATCATGAGGAAAAAGAAGATGAGATTTGGCTCTAGTTTTTTTCTAAATCGATGGGGTCTAGAAAGCATAGCCTACTTTTTATAGGGTTCATGGTGGGTCCCATTGGCTTTGTAACTTTTTTACTTATGCCTTTATGTTTTACCAGGTCATGAAAGTGACCTGACGGGTGGGAGTTTGACTTTTTCTTAGGAAACCCTTATTAATTTTCAACATGGTAGACATTTTTGCCTCTTTCCTTGGGTAGTTTAAGGTAATACTAGTCAGACCAAGGGGTTGAAAATAGTTTAAGGTCATATTTCTTGAACTATGGGTTGAAAATAGTTTATGGCCATAATTCTTGACCAAGAGTTGCAAATTGTTTATGTTTATTATAATTGGACCATTGATTGAAATTAGTTTAAGTTCGTAATGCTTGGACTATGGATTAAAAATAGTATAAAGTCTTAATGTGATAGCCTAAACTCAAAATATAATTGTAATATTAATATTTTTGGTTATAATTATTTATTATTGTTTTCATGCAAATTAGTTTTATTAAATTAAAATGCACTGAAGAAAATGAGAATCATTTTATTTAATAAAACACTGATATATTACTTTATTAGAAGACTAAAGACCTCAACTAATCTAGAAAACTCATTGCAAGCCTGAGTAGTACCACTGGAAGACCTCCCATCATCACAATAAAACTGATTGTTTAGCCTTCATCCTTTGGATCTACCATGGTAAAAAAATAATGTCAAGAAGAATAATGGAAATAATGAGAATAATAGGAATGAAACTGACAATTTATTTTGAAACAAGATACGAACCTTAGTGATTTTTTATCGTGTCATTGAAATAATCCTAGAAGTGAGTTTTTATAAAACCCTTAATTTGACTATTGAGAAACTAGCCATTGGAAAATGTAAGTGACCATTAATGTTTTTTTTGTGTTTGAAGTATTTTAAATATTTCAAAATTAATATGATACAATTTTGTTTAAATATGGTTTTACAAAAATATATACATATATATGTTTAGTACTCTTAAATTGTGAGCTTAACATAATGTGGTTAAAATTATTATTTTTAAAATGAGAAACTATGCTTGTTTAATTTTTTTATCTTAATAAAGAAAATTTAGTTTGAAAAATATTCCATCCTTAAGGGACACCTCAACCTAGTTAGAAGACCCCCAAGGGGTCAACCCCAGCAGGGAGGAATTTACCTATGCCCAAGGAGGCTCGAGCAGTGCAAGGAGCGAACCATGCACAGTTAGGGCTAGGTTGTGCACAGAACTATGTGTGGGGTCTTATTCGAGCATGTACAGGGGTTGGGCCAAGGCATATGGTGGGGTCCCATGTGTAAGGACCCCATGGTGTGTGTGTTCATGTTATCGAGAGGCTGAAGCATCATTGAGGGTTATAGACCATCGCGAAAGCACTGGCGTTTCGATGTTGGAGGTGCGAGATATAATCATGGATTTCCATATTATCCTGATCTAATATCGACAGTCCACTCATTTTTAATCTTCCCAACCTAGCGTGTTTACTCCCGACCATCCAATCGCTCTTCAGAGGATCTCATCCATCTCTTTCCTCCCCAGTCTAACTCCTTCTTCCTCACTATTATTCTTCTACAACCTATGATCTAGTAGGTCGATTCCCCTTTTCTCCTCCCCCGTTTCTATCCTTTTCGACCATGAACCCATATTGTTTGGCTACTTCCAATAATTTCGGTGATGGTATTTTTTTAAACCAAATCTTTATCTATGTATCGACTTCCCTTACAAGTTTCAATTATATATATATATATATATATTTGTCTTTCAATCAGATTCTATTATGATTTTTCTTCAATTATTAATATTGTTTATTAATTATTTAGTCAATTCATATTTCAATTAGAAACTTTGATAATTAAAACTTAGATTATATTAAATGTGTATATATATACCCCTATTTTCATCCAATGTTACCTTACCCTCTTCCTCCCAAAGCCTCCAATTTTTGTTGCTCGAAAATTCCAGAAACCCACAATCCCTCTTTTAATATAAATCAAGTAAGGGTTCATTTTAGTCCTTTATTTTTTTATTAATTTTAAACGGTGATAGATGTATATATATATATTCATATACATGTATATATACACATATATATAAATCCATTTTGGTATATATATATATATATAATGGGTTCTTGTTTTAATCTTAATTTCTAAAACTGATATTTTGTAAGGGTTTATTTTATTTTATCGAATTATTTTTGTTTTAAAAAGTTACACACACACACACATGTATAACAATCAATTTCCAGAATAGATGAGATTAGGGTTTTGTTTTAAAAACTTAATTCCTAAAACCTACGGTTTTAAGAGATTTATGTTTTAAATGTTTTCAATCTATATAATATACATATATGTATATATATACATATACATATATATGCTTATATATAAAAATGATTAAGTATAGATAATCTTCCTCATTTATTTTTAGAAGTTATAAATTTTATTTTCAACCCTAAAATTAATTTTTAAAACTTATGTAAAAGTTTATTTCCTGTAATCACCTTGTTTACAAAATTACACATGTATCTTGATAATTCTTATAATTTTATGTGAAATTATGATTCAAGCTATTATTTTATTTGCAAAATTTCATCTTCATCTCCTGACATGTCATGCATGAATAGGTATGGCCATCATCTAGCTCATATGTGACATTCCACACATTATGAGATCATACATGCACTTATTTAATTTTTTATACAATTATAGTTTTCAAATAGTAATAGTTATTACAAGAATGGGATTTTCTTAATTGGTTTTAGAAAAATATTTTAATGTAAATTTTATGACATGTTATAAGAAAAATTATTTTCTTGAAAAGAAAGTAATTCTATGTATGTGATTTAGAAATATTTTAGGTTAGAACTGTGAATGATTGTTCCATATAAATTGTTTTTGAAAATGATACTAGTATGATGAATGTAATGATATAAGGAGTGCACCCATAAGAATTAATGGAGATTTGTTCCACATGATTTATGTCTAGTGACCTTACGTTATGGTTTTTTGAATATGGTTTTCCAAGTATTAGGGAATAATCCACCAGAAAATTATTATTTTCAAAGGATAATTCACAAACAATTTCACAAATATTTGTTTTTTAAAATTTATATTTCAAAAATTATATGGATTTTAAATGATTTGTAAATATAATTTGAAGTTTATGTATTTAAATATATTTTCAAATAAAATATTATTTTAAGAAAATTTTCATTAAAGGTTTTTCATAAACATTTTTCAAAGCCCCCTTACTGGGCATATTTAATTCTCACCATATTTTTAAATTTATTTTTTACAGGTTTAATATATTTTTCAGTGATGTGTTTCTCTATGTAGAGTCAACACGCTGAATAATATTTTGTTTATTTAATTTCACTTTTTACAGTTATGTTGAAATGTAATATTTGTATCTAATTATCCAAAACCTAGGTCAGTAAATTTTTTTGGTATGTATTAAATGTTGTCTATTGTTTCAGTTTCCTTTTTTAAGAAAAATACACAGAATTTATACGAGATGAGTCCAGTAGCTTGGGATTGGGTTTTTACAGTTGGTATCAGAGCAACGGTCTAATTAATTTTTGAAAATTAGAAGAAAACTAATAATTTAAGTATGATTTATTGGGTAAAATTATTTTCTTAAATTTTTATATGGAAGAAGGGAGATAACCAACTAATCTTTTGTCTCTTCCCACCGAGTTACTTGAAACTATAATTGTTTAATTGTGTTTAGGTGTGTATGAGCCTTTCACAAACTTATGTTTATCCTGCAAACACCTTTTTTGGATATCAAAAACCTCAAATATCTTCCAATTATTATGAGTATTGGGCTTTGTCTATTTATTTATGGTGTATTCACAACTTGAATTCTATACACATAAATGGAAATACTATGAAGGTTTCTTCAAATGTTTTACTCTTTCCAAAAATTATATGGATTTAGGGAATTTATGAGAAGCTTCAGAGGAGGGTGAACCTCGTGTAACCTATCTATTTCAAGTCTTGAACTTTAGCATGAATATGAAACTTTATGATATCAGAATTTTAGAAAACAAGGTAGAATGAATGGTCAATAGGAATCGAGTTCATTCCGATATCTCTAAGGTTTACAACTTCCATGTCTCACTCTAGAGAACCTATTATTATATGCATGAGTTTGATCCTAGATTATTGAGATATGTTTGGGCTAAATAAATTTAAGAACTTAAAACTACCTTGGGAATCAATTTTACTAGAAGGACATTAGGGTGTTGTTCATAGTGGTGGACCTGGTGAAGGTATAAATTAATTGTTTTCCATTCAATTTTGTTAATTAATAATAATTAATATGTTTATATAGGGAAATCGAGAATGATGTCGGAAGGTCTATGCTGGTGGGAATGTGTGAGTAAAATCAAATTTAGAGGGTGTAATTCTGTTGGGGGGGGGGGGAATGTGATTCCCTGAACTCAAAATATAATTGTAATATTAATATTTTTGGTTATTATTATTTATTATTGTTTTTATGAAAATTAGTGTTATTAATTTCAAATTCAATGAAGAAAATGAGAAATTTTCTTTAATAAAAAACTAATATATTACATTATTACAAGACTAAATACCTTAACTACTATAGAAAATCATGTAAGCCTGAGTAGCACCACTGGAAGACCTCCAATCAGTACAATAAAACCAATTGTTTATCCTTCATCCCTTGGATCTAGCATGGTAAAAAAATAATGGCAAGAAGAATAATGGAAATACTAGGAATAAGAGGAATGAATATAACCATTTCTTTTGAAGTAAGAGATGAACCTTGGTGATTTTTTTTCTGTGTCCTTGAATTAATCGTAGACATGAGTTTTTATAGAACCCTTAATTTGACCGTCGAAAAACTAGCCGTTGGAAAATGTAAGTGACTAATAATATTTTTATGTGCTTTAAGTATTTTAAATATTTGAAAGCTTATATGAAATGGTTTTTTAAATATATTTTTTAAAAAATATATACATATACATGTTTAGTACTTTTAAACTGTGAGCTTAATTTAATGAGGTTAAAATTATTATTTTAAAAATGAGAAACTTCACTTGTTTTAATTATTTTATCTTAATTAAGAAAATTTAGTTTGACAAAAAAAATTCCATCATTAAGGGAAGCCTCAACCTTGCTATAGGACCCCCAAGGGGTCGACCCCATTAGGGAAGAGTCTACCCATGCCCAAGGAGGATCGAGCAACCCAAAGAGTGAACTGTGCATAGTCAGGGTTAGGTCGCACACAAACCCATGTGTAGGGTCCTAGTTGAGAATGTATAGGTGTTGGGACAAATCCCATGGTGGGTTACCATGTGTAAGGACCACATGATGTGTATCTTCATGTTATCGAGAGGCTATAACAATATCAAGGGTTATAAACCAGCCACAAAAGCACTTGCGTTTTGATGTGGGAGGCATGTGATCTAATCATGGATGCCCATCTCGGCCTGATCTAATCTCAAAAATATACTCCATTTTAATCATCTCAACCCAACACATCCACTCTTGGAAATCCGGTCACGCTTTAGAGGATCTCATCCATCTCTTTCCTCCCCGATCGAACTCATTCTTCCTCAACGTTCTTCTTCTGCAACTTACGATTCAGTAGGTTGATTTCCCTTTTATCCTCCTCCATTGATGTCCTATCGACCACAACTCCATCTTGTTTAGATCCTTCAAATAATTATAATGATGGAATTTTTTTAAACCAAATCCTTATCTATGTATTAGCTTCCATTAAAAGTTTCAATTATATATATATATATATATATATATTTGTCTTTCAATCTGATTCTCTAATGATTTTTTATCAATTATCGATATTTTTTATGACTTCTTTAGTCAATTAGGATTTCAATTATCAAATTTTCTAATTGAAACTTGAATTATATTAAATATATATATATACCCCAATTTTCAGACAATGTTACCTAACCCTCTTCCTCCTAAAGGCTCAAATTCTTGCTGCTCAAAAATTACAGAAACCCACAACCCCTCTTTTGATCTAAATCAGGTAAGTATTCATTTTAGTTATTCAATTTTTTACTGTTTTACAAAGGTGATGTATGTATATACAAGTATATACATGCATATAAACACATATATATATCAATCCATTTCGGTATATATATATAAAGGGTTCTTGTTTTGAACATAATTTCTAAAACCGATGTTTTGTAAGAGTTTATTTTATCTTATCAAATTATTTTTATTTTAAAAAGTTATATATATATATGTATATATACACATATATAACCATCAATTTTTAGAACAGATGAGATTATGGTTTTGTTTTAAAAACTTAATTCCTAAAATCTACAGTTGTAAGGGATTTATGTTTTAAATGTTTTCAATCCATATATACATATATATATATATAAACATGTTTAAGTATATATAATCTTTATTATTTATTTTTAGATGTTATAAATGGTATTTTCCACCATCAAATTAATGTTTAATTTTTTTTGTAAAAGTTCATTTCCTATAGTAAGCTTGTTTATAAAATTACATTTGTTCCTTGATAATTATTATCATTTTATGTGCAATTATGATTCAATCTATTATTTTATGGTAAAACATGCATCTTCATCCCCTGAAATGTCATGCATGAATAGGTATGTACATTATCTAGCTCATATGTGACATTCCATGAATTATGAGATCATGCATGCACTTATTTCATTTTTCACACAATTATAGTTTTAGAATAGTTATAGTTATTATAAGCATGGTATTCTCTTAAATTATTTTATAAAACTATTTTAATGTAAATTTTATGACATGTTATATGAAAAATTATTTTCATGAAAGTAAAGTAATTTTATGTATGTGATTTAGAAATATTTTCGGTTAGAACTAAGAAAGTAAATTCTATACAAAATGTTTTATAAAATGGCACTAGTATGATGAATGCAATGATATGGGGAGTGAACCCATAATAATTAAGGAAACTTTTTTTCCATATGAGTTATGTCTAGTGGCCTTAAATTATGATTTTTAATTATAGTATACCAAGTATCAGGGAATAATCCACCGGAAAATTATTATTTTCAATGGAAAATTACCAAATAATTTCATAAATATAATTATTTTATGGAATCTATATTTCAAAAAATTATATGGATTTTCAATTATTTAGAAATCTACATTGAAGTTTATGAATTTAAATATATTTTCATACAAAATATTATTTCAAAAAAATATTCTTTAAATATATTTCATAATGGTTTTTCAAAACCCCCCTTTTGGGAATATTTAATTATCACCCTACATTTTAAATTTATTTTTATAGGTTTTGTAGAATTTTTAGTGATGTGTTTCTCTATGTGGAGGTAGTGCACTGAAGATTATTATTTTTATTTAATTTAATTTTTTATTTTTATGTTGAAATGCAATATTTGTATCTAATTATCCAAAACATATACTTGTAAAAGTTCCTGGTATATATTAAATTTTGTGTATTGTTTCAATTTCTTTTTATAAAAAAATATACAACATTTATATGAGCTGAGTCTGGTAGCTCAGTATGGGGTCATTGCACTTAATGTTTTGACCATTGTTTTAAAATAATTTAATGTTGTAATGATTAGACCATGGGAAGGTCTCAAAGGAGTGTTCATGGTATAAAAGAGGGTTAACTCAATCTGAATCAAGGTTCAAGGAGAACCAATGCCACACAAAACATTTTTGAGACACCTTGCACACATTTTAAGGTCATTATTCTTAGATTGGGGATCATAGTTTACGTTCATAGAGTTTGGACCAAGGAGGAACTTTTATGTCTCAAACTTGCTTAGGGAAATACCTCCCCAACTCTTAATACCACATGATCCATACTCAGTGTGAAAAAAAGGAGTGGTATAGAGTTTACTTTGTTCATAGGGGAGAAAAAAATAAGGGAAACAATTGTCTTCCATTGGAGAGTCCAAAAAGGTGTCATCTTATTTGGTCACTATGTGCATGTGTGCATAGAGTTCTCGGATCCCCACCAGAGAAAGAGGAGATGAAAGTGAAGGTAAATCAAGACTTCCAAGGCTTGAATAGTGAAAAGGGGATGATCAATGGGTAGGTAACAATTGATGACTGCATTATAAACACATGTTCCACGCCTATACTAGTCAAGGATGGGGTGAAAAAAATATGGGATTGAATTTTGAGAAAGTTTATACATGGTAACTTCCATCTGTTACTGAGGACCCTTCGAGGTATGAGCCCAAAATAGTAGGTGATCCAATGTGGCTAGGAACCATTTCTATTAGGGATCTCACTCAAATTGAAATGATGTTGAATATTTAAATTAAAGTAAACATGAAGTGTGGAAATGGAAGTGGGGAATGTCCTGGAGGGAATGTTAAGTTCTATGGGGGCTATCCTTCCACACACTCAAACATACTAGTAAAAAAAGTGGGTAAGAAAGGATCAAGACTGGCCTAGAGGGGGAATATGCTAAAATTATTTGGTAGTAGGTATGAACCAAATATAGGATATACAGACATCACTACGCATCCCATGTGAATGGTAATAAAGCCACATGTAGTTATCAAACAAATCATAGTGGGAGACTGATGCTGGAGAGGTGACATCTTCTCGGGTCAGGATATCGAATGATATCATAATTTTCATCTGAGGCATCCTATGTTCATTAGATAGGGTAATTATATAGTTTAACATTGTATGTTGATGAAATTTGGTTTTGTTCATACTATATTTTTCATATGAGGCATCATATTCTCATTGCATAGGGTAAGGCTATAGTTTAATGTCATGTACTGGGTATGATGGTTTTTATTTATCCAATATTTTTCATATGTGGTATCCTATGTTCATTGTATATGGTAAGGATATAATTTAAAATCATGTGCTGATGATGTTGGGTTTTTTAATTAAGAGTCATACAACTCAAACTATGTATGCAATTAGTTTAAGGTTATAGAGTTTGAACTTAAGGGTGTGGGTATCTTAAAGATGCTTGTGTGGTGTGAAAGATTAATAAACTAATGTGAAAATAGGACCAAGGATACCATTTTACACACAAAATTCCATAAAAAATTCACCCAAGAAATCATCATGATTTTAAGGGAGAAAAGATCCCACAATGAGTTGATAGAGGAGGCTAGACCTAGGATATAAGATCTAGACATCACTATGTATCCAGCAGGGATGGGAATTAAGACACTCATAGTCATGGAACATAGCATAGTAGGATACCAAAATTGGTAAGGGGAATCCCTCTCAAGTGAGGATGTGATTAAAATATAAGGGGATCATTGTCTTTCTGAAGCATTGAGTCTGAAGAAAACTATGTGAATAATGGACTGCATGGGGGGTGGATGTACATAGTTTCAAGTCATAATGCATGGACCTGAAGGGGTATAAGTACTTTGAGGAATTTTGGGTGTTTCATAAGAGTTAAAACATGGCGTGATGGATCTTAGGAGGCGCTACGCCCCCACAAATCAATCTTGAAACTAGTTCCATATTGTTTATGGTCATAAGGCTTGGACCAAGGGGATAACCCATGAAAGGTTGGTGTGGAGGATAGTCTTAGTATGTTGGATCTAGGCATTACTATGTATCCAATCATGTATGGTAATCAAGCCACACATAGTTCTAGAACATGGTGTAGTAGGAGACCAATTCCTGGTGTGTTACATACTCTTTGGTGAGGAAATCAAATCATATCATACCTGTCATATGAGGAATCCTATGTTCATTACATAAAATTAGTCTATAGTTTAACATCACGTGCTGAGGAAGTTGATTTTTTTTCATCTCATTTTTTTTCATATGAGGAATCTTTATTTTACATGGGGAATGGATACAATTTAACCTTCTGTGTTGAGGATGTTTATTTTTTTCGTCCCATACTTTTCATATGAGGCATCCTGACTTTACATGGGGAAAGGATGTAGTATAATTGTTATGTTATGAGGATATTGGGATTTGTAGTCTAGAGTCATACAACTAGAACTATGTATTATATTAGTTTAAGGTCATGGATTTCAAACTTAAGGGTGTTGAAAATAGTTTAAGGCCATAATTCTTGGACCCTGGAGGATGAAAATAGTTTAATGTCATAATTCTTAGACTATGGAGGATAAAAAAATTTCATGTTCATAATTCTTGGACTATGGATGATAAAAATAGTTTAAGGTCATAATTCTTGGACCATATAGGTTGAAAATAGTTTAAGCTCATAATAATTGGACCATAGAGGCTGTAAATAGTTTAAGGTTATAATTCTTGGACTATGAAGGCTTCAAATATTTTAATGTCGTAATTCTTGGACCATATGTGGTTGAAAATAGTTTAAGGTCACAATTCTTGTACCATAGGGGCTATAAATAGTTTTAGGTCATAATTCATGGACCATGGAACTTGAAAATAGGCTAATTTCATAATGATTGGACCATAGTTACTGTAGTTTAAGGTCATGTAAATTTGACCATGGAATGTATTATTAGTTTTAAGATTGTAGAGATCGAACCCTAGTGTTCACACAAAGTACTGCTTAAGGAACTTGGTGTTTGTGTGAGGTGTGATATTCTCCCCATCCATGGTGATTAAAGAGTATGATCCATTGGAATATACCTTATGGATAATGTATGGTCCTTACCATTTGGGCTCCAACTTTTGAATCTTTTTTCTAGGTATCATTAACATTCTGAGAGCTGTACCATCTCACCCTGGAAGAAGAAGTGGAGGCATAACTTATTATTGAACACTATTTCAACCCTATTCTGGTTCCTCTCTAATATTTTCAAGGCCTAAATCATATTTTCCTTGAGGGATTCCAAATTAGATAGACATACTTCTTCCATTTTGTCTGGAATCTTCTATTTATAAATATATATTCAGAGTGATGATAACTGAAACTCAATAGGTAAAATTTCCTCTGTTCCATACACCAGGGAGTATGGGGTCACCTGGGTGGAGTTTTATGTTGGGGTTTGATAGGACCAATGGGTGTTAAGGAGTTATCAGGCCAACTATTTTTATTATAGGCCAAAAACTTTTGCATTATGTTAGAGAGGTTCTTGTTAAATTCCTCAATCTTCCCATTATCTTATTCATAGTAGCAAGAAGTATGGTTGGACTATGTGTTGTACTTGGCATAAAATTTCAATAACTCAACAGTATATAATTTTGTACCGATTTATATGATAATAGTGTGAGGAATACCAAACTATTGGATGATGTGGGAGATCAAAAACTCAATCACATACTAGGTTTTTACTTATTTGAGGGAAATAACTTATTTCTATTTGGAAGAGAATTCTATTTTGGTCAAAATAAATCTACACAGTTGAGTTGTCGCTGGTGGGTAGGGTCCCACAACATTGAGTCCCCAAACTGAAAAGAGATAAGAATATTGGGTAGTGTGGAGAATATCTAGTGGTTGATGCAAAAATATAACATGGATTTGAAATGAATGAAACCTCTTGGATAAATCAATGTTGTTATGAACCATGGTGGGATAGAAGTAGCCCAACCTCATAATTTCATAGGAGAGATTTAATCCTTCTTAATAGACACTACATGATATAGAATGAAACTCATGTATGGCCTAAGGGGTCTCATTTACCTGGATACATCATAGGATAATTCCATCAAATCCACACTTGTAAAGGGGTTTCCCATGGTTAGGTCCAATCTAGAGGGTAAACTATGTTTCATCCTAGAAAATTCGCTCATGCTTGGATTGGACTATCATAAGAATGCCATGTTGGAGATACTAGATGAAGGTAGTCATCCAATTAGGCATTTACTTGGTTATGGGGGGATTTGAGGGCCCTGACATAGAAGTACCGACATCTAGCTGATATACCTATTGGTCTCCATTATCTATGGTGAAGGGTGAGATGCCCCTCTAATGTGCCACATGAATTATCAGGCCACCTTAATTAGGTTCTAAAAGGGATACAGATAAAATTTCTAGGGAATTATATTAGTTTTTTAACCACAAAATATGTTTCAGCTTCTGCTGGGAAGGGAACTAGGACATTAGCTGATGAGTTCACTCTAGCAGGGGAATAAACACTTTTTTTTGATAACATAGTCACCCATGACTTTCTTAATGACTAGTTTGAAGTCTCACTTCACATGTAAATATGAGACATCAATATCAAGGGCCAATTCAAGACCAGTAATAAGAGTATGGTACTCTAACTCATCATTAGTGGAACCTTATAACAACAAGAATAAGTATGGAAGGATGGATTGTGATGAGGTGATAAAAATGACTGACAATCTAACCCTATTATGGTTGGGGTTGTTGAGACTCCACCCTACTAGAATCTGGGAGGCACCATCAAAATGAAAATTCCAACATGGTACTGATTGAATTAACGAGAGAACAACTTCATTAAGAAAATCAATATCCAGGGGCAGTTCTTCAGGGGTTGGATGCACGACCAATAAGTCTACTAGTGCTTAGCCTTTGATGAATTTATGTAGGGAAAACCTGATGTCAAAATATTGTTGGATTACCATCCAGTTCTCTAATCATCTCATCATGATGAGGCTATTGAGGATGTACTTTAGTGGGTTTAATCAAGACACCAACTGTATCTCATGGTGTTGCAAATAATGTCACAACTCTTATATTACAAATAATAGTTTGAGGAAACTCTTCTTGATGGGGGATTATATAGTATCCACATCAAGGAGTAAGAAAATGGGATAATATATTTTATTTTACCTACCCTCATTTCTTTTTTAGTATATAATGGTGTTGAGGGATCATTACATGGTGATCACATAAAGGACTAGAGGCTTCCCAGAGATGGGTGGAATCAGAAATGGTGTTTGTATTAGATATAATTAATATCCTCAAAGGATGTCTGGTAGTCCTCATCCCACTCGTAGATGATTACTTTTTCATGATCCTCGAAATGGTCTTATACTTTCTATCTATATTTGTGATAAATTGGTGTATATAGGATAATTGGACTTGGAGGCCTAAAAAATACTGAAGATTTCTTAGAGGGGTAATTTTTTTAATGGAATTTATTTTATATGGGTCAATTTATATGCCTTTGTATCTTATGAAAAATATAATAAATTTTATAGTGTTAACCCCAAATGCACACTTTAGAGGGTTCATGTTTAAGTTTCTTGAGTGGAGGAAGATGAAAAGTTTCTCAAGATCCTTGATATATTTCTACCATTGGTGGTAGTTGACCACCAAATCATCCATATAACACTCCACTAATGTTCTGAGAATCAGATTTAAGATGTTTTTCATTGATTTCTATTAAGTGTCTCTAGCATTCTTCAATCCTAAAGGCATCACTGGGTAGGAAAAAGTTCCCTGGGGTTCCCTAAAGGTGGGGAAATCCTAATCCTCAGGGACCATCCATAATTGATAATACCTAGAGTATCCATCCATGAAGAAGAGGGATTGGAATTTATCCATATCATCAATCAATGTCCCTATCAATGTAAAGGGAAATTCATCCTTCATACAATGGTGGTTGAGGCTACAATATTTTATGAAAACATTGATTTATCAATTCTTCTTCCTAATTGGGGAAATGTTTTCTAGCCATTTTGGGTACTAGACCACTATGAAAAAGTTAGCTTTAATAATCTTTTCAACTTCAGCCTTGACCATAGAACCATGGGAAGGGTTCATTTTTATGGGAGGATTCTTGAACCTACAGTGACCCATTGGGAGACCAAGGTAGTAAATGTAAACTTAGGGATCTATCCCATACATCTCATCATAGCTCTAGGAAAACACATCATGATTCAAGAAGGCCACATATTTCTGGTTCTCTTTTGTTGAAATATCTACGATGATCAATTTTGGCCTCAAATATTTCTCAGTATCAAGTTTCACCTAATTTACCTCATCAATAGTGGTGGAGAAACCCACTTCAAATGTTGGAGTGTCTTCTTGAAAATCCTATTCATCGTCTGAAATAGGTGGATTAGAGGGAGGAGGTGACTCTTCTAGGTTGATTGACCTAGGGAAAACATAAGTGTCTACTCTTCTAGATACTAAATCCTAAACAAGGGGTTCCTATTCTATAGAGACTATGGAGATGAAAGATTTTTATCCAATTTCATTCAGTTTCTTTCTATTAGGTCCACTCTTGAAATCAAATCAATAGTGATGGGTCAACTCTCATTGAGTTAACCCTTCTTTGTAGAACATGTGGGAAATTTTTTAATCAATTTCTATTGGGTGAAATTCTCGGTACTTCACAGGAGTAGGGTATTTTGGTATCAGTCAGGCCTATCCTATATAGGATTACGAGGTAATATGTGAGCCTTCCTTTTTCTTGGGGACTATGAAACAACCTCTTAGGTTAGGTGTCATGAGATCTAACCAATGAATTGGGAGAATAAATCTCTCATTCAAGTCTACCCATGGATCCATTGTAGTGACCATAAAATCATTAGGGGAACTAATGCACTGAGCCTTATCAGTCAGGACCTTATTTCCTTCCATTTTTCAGTTACTAATACCCATACAGTGATATTTATAGTAATCAAAGGGGGATGCATCACCTTGGAATACCATTACTTGACCACCATGGGAGTATTTGAGGAACTGGTGGTACAAAGAGGGGGCTGTTACATGAAAATGATGCCAGGGACTTCCTAGTAGTGTGTTATAGAAAATATCCTATGATACTACCATAAATTTAGTTCTTGATAACATACTACCAAATTGAGTATTAATTTAAATATTTCCATGTGGTTTCTACTCACTCTTTTTATACCCATGAATTTTTAGGTTGTAGGGAGTCAGATCTAATTCTATAAGTCCCAACTTATGGAGAATCTGCATGGGGATAAGGTTGATCACAGAACCTATATCCACTAGGCAGTGGATGATTTTTGTTCCAATGAACTAGCCTGTGATATACATAAGATTTATGTTCCTCTAAATGGTGAAACCCTTATCTTCTCTAAAAAATGAGATAATGGCTTGTAATTCTTCTCATTCATCCTCTTCTACATAGTAGTACTCAATGGAAGCCACCTCACTATAGAATTGAAGGAGGATTTTCAAAGATTTAATGAGGTCCTCACACATTTCCATTGAAAATAGGAGAGCCTCGAGGATCAAAATACTCATGGGTATACTAATGAGGTGCTTCAACACATAATTCTTCTAGGTCAATGGAATGTTTTGGACCACAGAGGATTGTTATTTATCTAGGTGTGTAACATGTTCCATTGTATGAGGCATTGGGTCCTAGCTAGTACTAGAAATGTTATGATTCTGGTTATCTAGTCCATTATAAACATTTGACTACTGGGTTTTAGGTGGCTTAGGTTCAGCCCTATATGGGTGGGGATGATCGTAGCATGGACAAAGATGAGCTGCATGGTCAACCAATACTGTCAGTTGTGATGGCGCAACTGTTGGATTGGATCTGGAGGGTTGTTCTTACTGATCCTTATGTGAGGATTTATATGTAGTTTTAGTAGCATGATCAGATTGGTTTAGGGTGAAAGCATGATAATTCTACCACCTTACACATCCTCTAACTCTACTTTGAAGGAATTTGATGGAGGTTCTTGAGGAATCTAAAAAACATTCCACATTTTTGGTCATTGTGAAGTGGTCCACCAGTTCAACAACATTCACAGAGGTGTATTCTTACTCCTCATTAGTGGAATAGTCTAGGGATGTATTTACCCTGGATGCATCCCAACTCAGAAGGAATGAAGTCACCAAGGGTGAAGAATGGTTTTGGAATTGGTGGGGGACATTGATTTCCCATACACCATCGATGTCTTTTCTTCGGATACATGGGAGTATGTGGTGTAGATGTTGAGGTATCAATCAGTGGAGGTGTGATAATTATAGGAGGTTCTACATTTCTCATGAGGTCATGGATGATTCCATGATCACAAGTGACTATCTTGCGAGCCAACCCATCATTGTACTTATAGATTCTACAATTGGGAACATGTTTCCATTCACCAAAGCCTTCACTGTCTCTATTGGGGTTAGTGGAGAAGTGTTCCACTTGCACTAGGACATTATACAATTTAACTAAGAAACAATACACTTGTTCCTGGATCCAATCTTTGAATTAGAATAATTCTTTAATAGTATGAACAAGGATCCTGTGATACAGGTAGTGATTAGTAAGATTGGTGAGTTTAGCCTCCAAGGGTCTCTTGTATTCCAGCAACTTCATGATTCCCTTTTCCAGGGAATAGATGAAATGTAAGACCATGTGTTTTGAACCATATGAAGTTTCTAGGGGAAATTTGGTATTTTAGTTTGGCGGATGGTCCAAATGATAAATTGAGAATCAAAATGTAAAACTGAGCCTTTGAATAGTTAAAAGTGTTGTTTTTTGATTGGGTTTAAGGAAGATAAGGGTCTCTAGTGTTCAAATGAGTTTCAAGATATTCAAGCCCTAAAAAACTAGATTTGGGAGAAGTAAAAGAGGGTGCATGGGTGGCACACAGTTAGGGATAATCATGTTGAACAATCATGATGCCTAATTTTTATAGGGTAACAGTTTGTTTAAACATACGACCCTCTATGTTAAAACATGTGTCCTGGTCAAGTGGATATAGGGAATCGTACGGTTTGGTTTAGCTGTGAAAGAGGAGGTGCACGATCATGAAAAATATCTATTGTTTAAAGAATAGGTGAACCACATGGCTTACACATATTTTATTAAATCATGCAATTAACTTCTGAAGGGTATAAATCCTAGGAAGAGGATGTAGTATGGTTAGTGCAAGATTTTGAAAACCATGTGGGTAAACCATGTGGATCATTATTGTTTTTCCCTACCTCCTAATTTATTTTCTCCCATATTTCTCCTCCCATCCACTTACAATAGCCCTCATGTGGGTTCCCTCTTCCACTCCTCTAGGAATGGAGAGATATTCTTCATCTGGTGTTCGAATCAGGTTCCTTAAGGTGTGTTGGAATAATATTAGTACTCTCTCAACTCCTCTTGATTCATTTTTTAGTTTACTTCTCCATATGGGTTGCAAAATCTATGTGAGATAATTCACTCTATTTTATGGCATTTGCATATTTCTTTTATTTCTATCAAACCCCTTCAAACCAAAGCTCAATTTTGGATGGGTGGACTATCCTAGGAATTAGGTAGGTGGTCTATACATTTTCCCTTAAAGTATATATTGTTTATAAACTACTACATTATGCCGCGTGCTATAAACCCATGCATCGCCCTTAAAATATGAAATTAATAATGTAAAATCTAATTATTTAGATTAAATAACCATTTTTATTTTGATTTAAATGTTTTAGGTTGTTCACTTCAAAATGAACCACCCCCTTTGAAGTGTTTATTTTATATCCGTGACCTATAATTCATCAACTAGATTAAAACACCCATTTTGGTGATTCTTTAAATGATTATAATTATAATTAATTGAATATTTTTTATCACTATTTGAGGTGTGATGATTAATACCTCATGTTAGAGATGATTAAATCTAATTAATTTATTTTGGAATAATAACCAACATGACCCATTTTATTATAAAACCACCTATGAGGTGCGCTGTCTTCTTAAATAAAATGGGGCATCTAAATTTAAATATTTGAATGATGAGTGGCATGGACCTTCTCATGGAATTATTGGTCTGTTTATAAATAAAATTACCTGAAATTCATTTTTTAATAGAGTTATTGAATGCTTATGGATATGGACAGTTTGATTTTAATTAATTGAAGTGAAATAGGGTGTTTTTTTATCACATGGCCCTCATAGTTATTAGTAAATTGAATTGAATTAAAAATAATGATCCCTGTGAATCAGTTCGAAATGGATAATTTCCTGGAATATAGTATACCTTTGTATGTATGGTCAAAACTACTTTTGAATAGTTCACTTGGACCTTGTTGTATGACTTTATTATAATCAGGCATGGAATCCATTATATATTGTGATACTTAGGAATAAAAGCCCTTATATATTGTGATAATCAGGCATGACATCCCTTATGCATTGTGATACTTGGGATTGGAATCATTTATATTTTGTGATACTTGGGGATGGAATCCCTCATGAATGGAATCTCACATGTGGTGATAATTGGGTATGCCATCCCTTATATGTTGTGATTCCCATGCATGACACCCCTTAAATATTGTGACACTCGGGAATAGAATCCCTTGAGGATGTAATCCCTTATAAATTGTGATACCCTAGGTATGGAATCCCTTATATTGTGATACATGGGTGTGTCACCCTAGGCATAACATCCCTTATTTGATATGTGATCATATTTTGTGGATTCCTTGGTACTAAAACATGGGACCACATTGGTTCATGTATATCTATGTAAATGATTGTATGAAGTATGCATATATATACATGATGGAAAGTGTGTAGAGATATTATATCTTAGGTAAAAGCAGGTATGGTTGGCCAAGTGTCATTGGGGAACCTGAGCCCGAGCTATTTTCATTTATTTATTTGTTTATAGTTTTACTGATATGCCTGCACACTATTGTACTTTATATTCCCGGATTAGATAAAATTAGAAACCATTGGTGGTGGCCTAATGAGTATATATCACACCCTATTAGACCACTATTATACTGGGGTAATGAATATACCTCATGATTACAAGTTCATGTTCCTGGATCAGGATTTCTTACTGCTATCAATATGAGTTAGGATGGATTATAGGAGCAAAGGACCAAGCGATTACTCGTGATGCTATTAGAGAGAGCTTCTAGGTTATTTATTTATTTATTTACCTGTCATGTGCATGTATTACCTATTGTATGTCTTTAGATTTTATTTTGTGGATTCACAAAGACATGCATGGTTGTATTATATTTGGATTTTCTAGGTTATAGTTTTCCGCTGACTTTCTTTTACACTTCTTTTATTATTTATCTATTTATTACTATTCCTCTATTATTCTTGTATCATGAGGTATAGTCTCCCCAATATACCATAATTATACCCCCACTTATGGTCGGTATCCTTTGGTGTATGTGTAGGTGTGCTTGAGTCCATGCGACCAACTAGCTCGGGGCACCATTTCTGTGGTGCCTGGGTTGGGATGTTACAAAGTGGTTTCTGAGGTTTCTTTTCATTTTTATTACTGTTTTGAGTTGATAGGAAGAAGATCATGAATATTTCGATGCTTTATAAATAGCTATGTCTAGGAGTGATCACCCCACACATAGAGAAAATACCAAGTGGACATGGATGGGACTATTGTTCATGCTGTTCGTTATTACAATTGAATATGATTTCACCTTGAGTGATTGAGGTTCTTTCCATTGCTTACTAATTTATAAGGAAATGGTTTTTTAAACTTAGACCAGCCTGATAAGGAAGTGGTGAAACATTCATCATTATAGCAACATAGAGATTCACTTTCCATGCATATTTCATGCCATGTAGGTTGCATTGTTTGATCACCTAATAACATATTGGTTATTCCTTGTGTGATTTAGCCGAATGCTTACCTATATGCCATGTTCAGGTGATTATTTAGAATTATTTGCTTATATACCATGCTTATATGAGTTCCTATTAGTAGGACTATATTCCTTGCGGCCTTTTGATAGCATGCTTAGTTATAATTGTGATATATTATTGGTTATGAAAGAATCAACATCAATCTAAATGGTGTTTCCTATATATCTTAATGGAAGAAACTTAACTAACCAATCACTATAGGTTTGATCCACAAACCATTGTTTTTATGGGTTGAAACATTTATAGTTTTGATTAAGTGGGTGTCAACAAAAAATTATAGTGTATGGGCCTTTATAAATTAGGAAGAGTAACCCATTTAATCAAACCATTATAGAAGAACTCACTATATTCTAAAACTAAGATAAACACATGGTTGTAGCTACATGTATTCTAATTGTAAATTTTAATGTAAATTACCATATTAAATTTGAAATGTTAATACATATAATTGAACCGTAATATGTGTTAACTTGAAATCCTTATAGTAAAAGGTTTCCTTTATAAAGGTTTGATCCTCTATGACTTGGGCATGACGACCCGTATGACTAAATTCCTGAATGCACAACTAGACCAAAGTAGGATAGTTGGGGAATTTTTCTTATGAATAAATCCATTAATGGTGTTTTAAAATCTTGATTAAAATAACAGGACCTTCATAGGTAGCCCTTATCATTTATCTTCCTTAGTGCTTAAATCCATGGGTGTGTACTCATTCTATACAAGGATGGTTATTTAAAGTGTTAGTAACCACTTATACAATGATACATTTAAATTTATGGTGTAATTTTACAAAACAAAGGCCTTAAAATGAAAAAATACCATGAAGTATATTTTAGACCATTATTATTATGAGGATTTAGTTAGTTAAATTTCCAATCACAACCTAAAGAGTGTTTTCCTAGAATTGAAATTTTCTTTAACTATGCCCAACTGTGAGATATTATGGATATGAAAAATGGTTAAAATTAATTTATTAGATAATTTCCTAAAAATTTATAAGATTTAAAATAAATAGATTATTCTTGAAATTAATTTTGTATAAATTTCTGGTGTGACTTGGGGTGATAGTCAAATAAAGTACTAATTATATTAGTTTCTCATAAGTGGTACTTGGAATTTCTTAAATAAAGGATCCTAAAATTCTTAAAAGTAAATGTAAATTAGTGAAAATGGATTTAATGAAACCTTTTAGTGGAATTCTTAGTCTGGAACCACATTCAAGGGGTTAGTTAAATGTTTCCTTGAGATATTTCTTGAATAGAAATGTAGACATTACCCTATATATATTTGAACTTTTTTTGATCTCACGATTAATCCTTGGTTCCTAGTGACCTTTTATGGAATGCACACGTTATAAATTCAATTCTTGTGCCTTAGGAAGGGGATAACCTAGTTATGGAAGTACCATCATAAATTAAGGCCTTATTAAATACTTGTGAATCATTTAAAATACGAGGTGCCATTTGTTCCATGTGGGACTCTTAGTTTCTAAAATGATTCCCGGGATAGATGGGTATCCATGTGGTAATTTGACTCTTGTTAAGAGAGGGAGAATTGTGCTTTGACTCAATGGATTAGATATTCCTAGGTAATGATTGGACTCTTAGTATGTTAGGTGACCCTTATTCTTCTTCCTATTTAGCGATGGATTACTTGGGAGGTCATCAACCAGATTAATAGTCAAACATGATAATATAACTCTCGATTAAAATCTTTTGTATGGGAAATCAGAGGCTAGGATGCATAGTATTTATCAGAATATGGATAATATCAAATGATGTGTCATTATAATGATGAGATCACTTGGTAGTACACATCAATACACGTGGTACCCATTAAGTTGATAAAATGGTATAGGAAAACCTATGAGTTTGGTGGGAATCATTAAAGCCTTGATCTATTACTCTTTGATTATAGATCATATCTGAGGTAGAGTAACCTGGACATTAAAAGAAATATGACTCGTCTCAATACATATGATGATATTGTAAAAGGATTGGGTGCTAAAACACTATTGATCATTTTATTTCTGGCTTATATTACTAATTATAATGATGGGAATGAGTGCATATCAGGAGATAATGATGCGTATATCTGTGGTAAATTTGACCTAGTGCACTTTTAAGTAGCTAGTTTCCTTCCTTTTTCTAGTTAGCACTTGGTATGATCATATTGGATATACCCAGAACCCATGTTCAGTAGTTGATGGAGTGTATTACATGGGATGAGTTCCCATCCTTAGTGAACATGACTATGAAACTTCTAAGGTGGGGAGTGTTGGTTTAGAAGTTTTTATCATGTCCTTCCAAGTAGAAGGATAGAAATGGTAAAAGACCATTGAGAGTGTTTACCCGTTGATTTTAAATTACGAGATCCTAGTATGTTGAGTTCTAATCCACGAGAAGATTCTTTCTATAAAAATTAGTTATGGGTTTTGATGTAAATCATTGTTCATGTATTAGAGTACTCATGGTTTAGAGGTGATCATTCCTCCTACCATGAAATCATCCAGAGTACACTAAGAGAGAATCAGTTATATGTTGGGTTAAATTTAAAACACCATTATTTTTTGATAAATGGATTCCATGGGAGCTGTTCTTAGATAGTGTGGGTAATTATAGATCAGTGGATGTCCTGAGTTCCCAAATGGCCCGAATGCCTCATTTGTTTATTGATTTTTCATAACCCCCCTTTCAAGGGATGAGGGGGAACCCTTATAAGGCCCGTAGGCTCAGAGATTACATGGACCATAGGCTTAAGAGACATTACATGACCCAAAGGTATTTTAGGGAATTCAACCAGACTATAACTACAAGGAACTGCCCCTCCCCAACATCTACATCATGTTGGAAGCTCTCCACCTTCTCATGGACATCTAGCTAAGCATACCATGCAAAGCATAAGCTGGTCCCGATGGCATAGCCATACCCTCTCATTCTTTCCCAATCCATTAGTTCTACTCTGGTGAGTGCGCCTACTCTAAATCCTTCTCTGGGGCTTCTTCTTTTATGAAGAGTCGGTCTTGTGCAACTGCATGTGTCCCAAAGGCCTTAAGGTGGCCCAAAAGCCTTGAAGGTGGACCGAAATCCCTACTGACCTGGAGTCCTAGGCAGCCCGAAGGCCTTAAGGACTCCAAGCCCAAATTGGTGGCCTAAGGTGAATAGTTCCTAGATGCTACAGTACCGAATAGTAACTTCTACAGTACTTCTATAGTAACTACTACAGTACTGCTACAATACCCCAGGGAAATATGCCTCTACCTAGTTTCGAACCTGGGTCTTGTGGATGCACATAAGGATACCTCACCAACTGGGAAGAATCATGGACACCATCCAACACTTAACTTGATTTCCATTGGGATTAATTAGTGTTTTGATGCATGGATGTTTCAACTATGTACCGATGTTTAACTTGTAAATGTGGAGTATTTCATACCTTGGATGAGCCCCTTGGATTCAAGTTTATGATTATGTTGTTACCCAAAAATCATGGTCAGGATTGATTGATATTTTTTAATGGGGAGTGATCCAGGTGTGATGGATTAGGTATACACCCTTATTCATGGTAGGGAATTAATACATAAATGGATTTTTTATCTAGAAACATCACCAGAAGCTGGTTATAAGATTTAGTGATCATGATCAGAAAAAATCTTGAGTTACCTTAGTTAAAATGAACCATGATATAATTTTGAATGAATGATCTGTCTAGGATGAGTGTTTTTGAATACAGTCAACCTAATGCAGTTCGACTTGAGATCTCTCTCTTTTTTTTCATGCTGTGTGTGAGGGACGACTTCATGAAACACCATTGAGAAGAGCTGAGTATAGTGAAAGTAAGCCAAATATTTTCATGAAAATCTATCCCATCCATGATAAATTAGGTTAGTTTGGAATCAACCTTTTGATTTAATTGAGAATCATGTCCGGAGAATCAATAGAGTGCTACGGGCATTCTTAAATAGGAAATTCTAATGATGGTGGTACCATTGATTAAAATTGGACATTTAATAGTAGAACCTATGGTGGGGAGAACCATAGGCCAAATTAGGAGTGACATGAAGACGTAATAGTGTCTTGGGTTTGATGAGATAGGGTAAGATCCATCTCAGTGTTTTCATTTTTATAATATGAGTGCTTGATAATGTTTTAGCAGATTACGTACTGTACAATTTAAAGTGATTATTAGAGGATCATTGGGAGTTGGAAATGAAACATGACATTTTAAATGAAACTTCATGACCCAAGTAGGATATGTTTTGTTTTTTTCACCAAGTATTCTCAGGGATGAGAAGTTCAGAGGTGGGGATACTGTAAGATCTCATTTTTTTAACCAGATGATTTTTCTAAGGGAATGTTGAGATTATATTTTGGTGTATGGGATGAATGATAAATTGAGTTTTGGAATGTAAAACCAATACTTTAAACACTTAAAAGTGTTGTTTTTAGATGGGGTTTAAGTCCAAGAGGTGTCTCAGGTGTTTAGAGGAGTTTTGATAGTGCTGAGCCTCAATACATCAATTTTGGGAGAAGAAGACAAGGGAATATGGTCAAAAAATGGTTATTTATAACCATGCAACACAATCACGTGGATTACTTTGTATACAAGAACATTTTTTCAAATATAAATCCCTATAGGATAAAACATTTATCCTGGTCAAGAGGAGTTGGGGTGTCGCATGATTTGGTCGAACTATGCGAGAGGAGGTCCACAACCATGAAAATTATATTTCTTTTAATGTAGAGTTGAATCACATGGCATGCACCTAGTTTGTTAAACTATGAACCTAGCCCATGTAGGGTATGGGTATTAAGAATAGGATGCCACAAGGTTGTCACACAATTTGTAAAATCATGTGGCCAAACTGTGTGTCTCATTAAAGAGGATGGATATTACCATTTCCCCACTATGATTCCTTATTTATTTTCTACCCTATTTCTCTATCCATCCACATGAAACATCCCTCCCATGTGTTCCATCTTCCACACATCTAGGAATGGAGAGTTCTTCTTCATTCGATGTCTGAATTGAGTTCCATAAGGTGAATTATAAGTGTATCGGTAATCTATTGACTCTTCTTGCTTCCGTTTTCACTTTACATCTCTGTATGGAAAGATAAACCCGTGTGAGATTATTCACCTTATTTTCAAGGAATTAATATATTTCTTCTATTTCTTTCAGACCAGCTCAAAACAAAGATATATTTTGGATGGGTGGAATGTTCTAGGCTTGTGGAAGGTGGTTTATGGAATTTCCCTTAAATTATACCTTGTTTATAAACTATGTCACTGTTCCACATTCTGTAATTCCCATGTATCACCCTAAAAATATGTAATTAATAATGTTGATGTTAATGAATTAGATTAAAAAACTATTTTTCTTTTAATTGACATGTTGGAGGTTGTTCACCTCAACCCGAACCACCCCCTTGGGTGTGTTAATTTTATATACATGACCTATGCTTCATCTAGGATATTAAACAACTATTTTGGGTGATTCTTTAAATGATTATAATTATAATTCCTTGCATAATTTTTATCACCATTTGAGGTGTAATGATTAATCCCTCATATAAGGGATGATTAAATTGAATTAAGCAATTTGTGAATGATAACCAACATGAACCATTTTATAATACAAAAACCCATGATGTGTCTTATATTATCAAATAAGAATGGGAATATAAATGGGAATATTTGAATAATTAGTGTCATGTAACTTCTCATAGAGTTATTGATTTTATTATAAATGAAATAACCTAAAAAACAAGTTTGAATTGAGTTATGGAATGCTTTTGGACATGGCTAGTTTGATTTTAATGAATTAAAGTGTAGTAGGTCATGGTTTCTCACAAAAACCTCTTATTCATTAGTAAATTGAATTGACTAAAAAGAATGATCATGGATAATTGGTTCTGCATGAATACTTTCATGTCCTATGATATACCTTTGCATGTATGGTGCGAACTTCCTATGAAGTGTTCACCTGACCCTTGTTATATAAATTTATGATACTCAGGAATATAATCCCTTATATATTATTATACATGGTCATATCATCCATTTTATATTGTGATACTTGTCCATGGAATACCTTATTCATTGTGATACTTGGGCATGGAATCCCTTACGTATGGAGTCCCTTATATGTTGTGATACTTGGGTATGGAGTCCCTTAGGTATGGAGTCCCTTATATATTGTGATACTCGATAATGAAATCCCTTATATGTTTTGATACTCAGGCATGATGTCCCTTATATATTGTGACACTCAGGCATGGAGTCCCTCAGGCATGGCATCCCTTAATACTTGCGATACCCTTAGCATGGAATCCTATATACTGTGATACAAGGGTGTGTCACCCTAGGATTAATATCCCTTATCTTATATGTGATCCTCTTATACTGATGCCTTGGTACTATACCTCAAGACCACACCAATGCATGTATATATGTGAAAATGGTTGTCTGACATATTTATCAATATACATTATGATAAGTGTGTAGAGATATTTCATATTAGGCTGAAATTAGTATGGTTTGCCAGATTTTCTTGAGGAACTAGAGCCTGACCTATTTAAATTTATTTATTTGTTTACAGTTTTTTGATATTCCAACATAATGTTTTATTTTATATTCATGGACTGTATATCTTTAGAAACCATTTACAGTGGCCTACTGAGTATATCTCACACCCTGTGTGGGATACCATTTTACTAGTGTACCTAAATATCAACCATGATTTTAGGTTCAGGTTTATGAATTATGATTATTTGCTATTATCCTTCGGAGTTAGGATAGAGTATGAGAGCATAGGAATGATATAATGCTCATGATGTTGTTGGAGATAAAAACTGGGTGATTTATTTATTAATTTACCCATTCAATGTATGTATTACCTGATATATGTCTTCTAATTGTATATTATAGCTTCACATGGACATGAATGGTTGTATTATATTTGGATTTTATATGCTATAGTTTTCATCTGCCTTTATTTTACACAACTTCTATTATTACTTTATTTATTACTATTATATTGTTCTGATTTGATCAAAAGGGTATAGTTCCCCCATCATACAATCATTAGACACTAGCTGCTAGTCTACATCCTCTAGAATACGTGGAGGCTCACTTGTGGCCATCTAACCAACTATCTTGAGGAACCATTTCTGTGGCTCTTGGGTTGGGACATTAGATAAAATACCTCAGGACCTATGCATCCTTAAAGGACGGGTCATGTTCTTCCTTTCTATGAAAGGAGCCCAATGAGTCTAGCCATGATGGGGGGATGAGGCTACATGCTCTTGATGATATGACTATTCTTGGAAGGTCAGTGCCTAGTGGGGATGCACCTGGAGAGGTTAACGAGGTTTGTCTGGTACAGGGGCTAGAAAGTGGATTAGTTCAGGAACCTCTATGCATATGATAGTGGCTATCTTTTCATTTATAGGACCACTCACTAGATCTAGAAGGGTAATGAGAATGATAGTTTTTGGTCTGCTATAAGGATTCTTCCAGACATTGAGATTTTTTGGAGAACTCCTGAAATCCACCTAGGTAGTTTAGGGAGATGTGGGTAGGGAAAATCTCATCTCTGACATTACCTATACATATTTTAAGTATTTTTTTCTCAGAAATTATCATATTGAGTGAATATGTGAGTCCCTTACATTGGGTGCCGAAGCTGAAAAATCACTCATCGATCCTCTATTTTCATTTGAAGACATTGTATATGCATGTATTGCATGATGTGGAATGGAACTAGTTGATGAATAGTCTAAAAATATTCTCCCAACTGTAAATAGACCCTATGGGTAGCTGACTATACTAGAAAAATTCCATTCCTTCCAAAGTTTGGACAAAGAATTAGAGCTTAGCAGATTCCTACTATTTAGGAGTCCCAAACATTGAACCACACCTTGAGGAAAAGTGGTCCAGATGATGAAATGGATCACCCATTTTCTTAAATGTGGTGAATTTTAGATTACTATATTCTGGGGTCACTCAAACATGGTCCACCCATACTAGGTACAACTTTCCTTTAGGTAAAATTTCCACATGTCACATTTCTAGAGACTCGAGATGGGTGATAAGAGCAACTATCACACCATCTTGGTGAGTATTTTAGGTCACCAATGCATTGATGGGATCATAGACTCCGGGAGAAGTGTGAACTTGTTCCCATGGTGTATAATCACAATGCTTAGGTGGGGTGGGAAACTCATATCTCAGTCATTTTCTGTAGCCCCTAGCTTTTACCCTAAATAGGTGCACAAAGACACCCTGTTTAAATTGAAGTGCCTGGCCAAGGAGGACTTGGTGCCCCATTAGAAGAGATATGGGGTCCTCTATAGAGTTTTCCCTATTTGGTAGATACTCAATAATAAAATCAGTAGTGTGCCTTTTATAGTCGTCAATCTCTTGAAACAAGTAGGCTATCCTGAGGTCTGAATCAGATTTTAGTGAAACCTAAACTGGGATGACTGTCTTAGAATTTCCCTTTTCTTTGTTGATATATTGACTATAAGGAAGAAACAACTCATTAGGGGGAATTCCAAGGCCCAACGTCAGTCTCTTTTGATGAGTATGGGTTCCATCCAAGGGGTTTTCTTAGTGCTATGTCACTTGTTGGAGTGAGTTTTACCTTTCATTCCCTACACTGGTATTCTTGTTTCTCTAATACTTTGGAGGTTTGATGGTGGAACAATTAACCATATTTGTATTCAAATAGGATCATTCACTATCAGCGAGTGGACCAGAATGTTGATCCTATCAATTTCATAGGATGGGGCTGAAATGGAGGAAAGTATACTACCCTAAGCCACTAATCTGCACATGTTGAGATACCTCTTTAATGTCCTAGTGAAGCATGGTGAAGATCTTAATGTAGGTTTATTGGATATTTGGAAAACATCTATATTATTCAAGATACCAAGTTACTAGGAGAACTATGATCCCAACCCTCTTTCACTATTGGTGAACAACATCGAGGTGCTCAAGGCTTCCAATGTAGTCCATATGAATGTCACTAAGGTGGTGGAACATTTCCCATGCATTCTGGAGGAAAAAAACAACCTATTCTTTAATGAGGGACTCCAGGATAAAACAATCCAGAGTTGTAGGTGGTTAAAATGTGAATGGTAGCTGTTTAGATCCCAAGACTCTCCACAATCATTCTTGTTCGTTACTAGGGGATGACCTACTCCCAGTTATCCCAGGACACAATTGGTGTAGGTTTAGAAACTTTTTGTTACATTGACATGAATATTATTTTTTTTATGATTTTTTTGAAGATGGGATTCCACATGGGTTAAACATCCACTATATACTGTAATGTCTCTAGGATTTGGGTCTAAATTTAAGATCATATCCATATAAGAAGGTGTGTTACTAACTCCTCACGTGTGAGAGTAGAAACATTCCTTTGAGTCTCAACATTCTCACCATCATCTAATGGTGTCAAGCCAGACCTTGACATCTCTATAACATCTAGTGTAGAGGTGAAGGGGTGGGAAACTAGGGGAGATGAAGATGGTTTCACTATGAGTCCTTAGAAATTGGAAAAAATGTATTACATTTGTAGATACCTATGAAGGTATTTGGGAATATTTTAGACCTCGACTTATGGGATCATAAGCCTAAAATGATGGGATTCTACCCTAGACTCTGGTAGTGTGGGTAAAGGTTCTCTTTCTAAGTCATTCATTGCTTTAGAGTTTGAGAGATTGATGATAATGCGATTCATACATTGGTATTTTCTCTGAAAACACATGAATTATTTGAGTGCAAGTTATTGAGATTTTCTTGGATTCCATACATGTGTGCTGCAACCCATTCCATAGGTATGACCCTCATGGTGGGTATTCAACCTCCTTCACCAGGATGGTTCTTCAGATATGGTCATGCTTCCAGCATGGGGAGGACCTCTGCGCTGGTTGGTGGTGGTGCATGTAGGACCTCTGCACTAGTATTTCTCATCTTGGCATGGCCCGTAAAACCTGATTATTATTCCTGCATCCAAGAGATTCAACTTAGAATGCCTAAGAGGTGGACGAGGTATCAATATCAGGTGGGAAAATACGGATCCTACTTGAGTAGTTATAGGTATATGATGGGATAGATCAGTGGTGGAAAGGGCCACTAAGATGTCTTCTATAGAGAAATGTATTCAGTTTGACCTGAGAGTTGAGTGTTATAGACTAGGGAATGAAGAGTGGTGATAGAGTCAATTTTCTCATTGATCTATAGGACTAGTCAGTGTTGGAAATAATTCATCCCAGTAGGATCCCTCTTGGGCAGATCACATGCAGTGGACTTAGTGGATACGGCTAAAAAATAAACTAAATCCTTGGCGTAGGTGAGTGAGCTGTCAGATCATTCTTGGGAGAGGATCCTAAAGTTATTTTCTATTAAAACGAGGGATGTTTTCTCCTATAAAACCCTTAGGGAAGGTATTTTTGAAAATCTTTTGATGACTTGGGATCTTGAAGGGCCATATCCCAGGTGGGAGTGACTCCTTATTGTTTATATCGATGAACAAGGGTATCAATCACCATTCTTTATTTGATCTCAAATGGTGAGATAAGGAATGGAAAACTAGTAGATTAAGATGTAGTGTCTGTCATTGTGGGGATGTAATCATACAGGATTGCTGGTCCCACATTCCCCCTACCTCCATGCCTATTGGCATTGTGTCTTGAATCTCATGTAGCTTGAGTCCTATAAAGTATATGGAATCATCCATTAGTACATATATGATGAAGTCGATACCAATTCCCCAAAATCATCTAGTATTTCTAAAATATATATGGGATCCATGTTTATGCTTTCACAGATCATGGATTTCCAAATTTATCTACCCCAAGTTGCAGGAGAGATTCATGCTGGTCCCACCGCATGTTCAGTGGGACATGGCACTGAATATTTGGATCCAGTGACATGAAAATCCAATGTCTCCCCAATGTTACTAGTAATCATAGTTGAAGTAGAATAGTTTAAAATTAGGTTCACTATTTTTTTTTGATTCTTTGAAACCAAGGTTTTTAATTGTCTTTTCATCTAGAGGTGACATGCTCGCTTGTTGCCCCATATTCCTACTTTTCAATGATGGGTAGCTTCCATCACATTGATTAGCAATGTCGAATTCTTGATCAAAATGGGATGATGAGATATTAGTTACCCCTTCCATGGATTCCTCCTTGGAAATAATTTCCTAGTCCAAGTATCCCTCAAATATTTAATTCATGATTATAAAACTCCTCAGTGCCATCTCGAGGTGGATGCTGCTAAATTATGCTACTTCTTTCTCGACAAGGTAGCAACCTCCAGTTAGAGTATATTAGAAAATTAGTCATTTTTATATGTTGGGCAGGGTGTGAACCTATAAAATTTTCTCTTCTTGAAATTAGAGGCATCTCATATGAGGTATCTTAGGTGTAGAGCCAAAGTAATCTAATGTCTTCCATGAGGTAGTTTATTCCATTGGTGTAAGTCTTTTGAGAATTTTAACTTAGGCATCCTATTATTATTATATGGGGTAGAGATTCTGAACAGGTTCATAGGTTTAATGCCTTATGGGGATAGGTAGGTCACAAGTTTAACATCCCATTAGATCAAGTGGTTCACAAGTTTAACTTATTGGGGGGATAAGTATGTCTTAGTTTTATCATCTTGTATAGACAATTGGGTCACATGTTTAACATATTATGGGGAATTTGGATCATAGGTTTAACATATTATGGGAACTAGTGGGCCATAGGTTTAACATCTTATGCGGACAGGGGGGTCTTTATGTGTGTCCCCAATAGAGGATATGATCACACTTTAGGGTTTGGTTATGTGTGTCCCCATGGGGGAATATGATCACACTCAGGATTTGATGGTAATGTTTGGGTGTTAGTATTGAACCTTAGGTAGGTACCCCAGATGTATTGGTATGTTAGGATTGAACCTCATGGAGGTTTCCTAGATAACCTATTAGTATACATGGATAAAAACCCATATATTTTGATTCCCTATTTCAAGGTCATACGACAGGATCAGTCCATGTAGTTTACCATCATGTGGTAAGGATTCTCGTGTCATGAAAGGAAAATCAATGAGGGATGGTGTAGGGATTACTCATAGAAGCTTCATGGAGTAGTAGGCCATAGGGGTGAGGGTATTAGGCCCTAAGTATATTTCCATGGGGGTTTCATCCCATGAAGATTTTACATGGTTCATCCTATGTTCATCACATAAGTTAAGGATATAGTTTAACATCATGTTATAAGGATTTTTTTGTGTAGTTTAACATCGTACGACTAGGATGTGGAGATATAAAGTTTTATGCGATGCATCTCAGATGTGGATGGGGCCTACACCTACGAAGAACATTTCAGAGTGGGAGAGGATGATTTGGAAAAATTCCACTCTACTAAGAAAGGTTAGAAGTTTCCATTGATGATGCCAACTTTAGGGCTTGTGTGCCTACTGCTCATGCGCCTCTGGGTGGGGAATGGTGTAAACACCATCATGAAGTGGAAATTATGGGTTTAAATGGTAACATGCCTATGATTTTGAGAAAAAGGAATTAGGGTTCCTATTATTAGGGTAAAAGGCAAGGTAATGGTCCATGACATGCTTGAAACATAAGGCGCATACACGAGGGTAGGTGGTAATGGCTTCATGGAGATTTGGGGTGTGATTGAACTAGTTATAGATGTGTACAAGGGCCTTGGGCACTTAGTGTTGGATGAAGGGAGGAACTATGGAGAGGCATGATAGATGGGTTTTGTGAAGGTTGGGGTTTCAATAAATTTTTGGTGTTTTTTAAGGTTAGTAATCTCACAAAAGAACATATTTCCCGAATTACGGTAATCCTACCATGGAGTAAAGTATTGGTTCCCATGGGGTGGTTTCATGAAGGATAATTATCTCATGAAAACCCAAGAGCCACAAATGGATTTATTCTTACATGAATTCCAAGGGACTTCATGAACAACATCTCCACCATGGGTTGATGTTCTCAAAACTACATGGGAGGAAATTTCAAAAAATATGTTTTCCTTTGTATATAAATCTCCTCCCTTTCTCATGAAGCTTTTGAGTTTCATGAATTCATAGATTTTATCATAATATTAATGGATATGTCCTCTCTATAAAATTTAGACATGGGGAGGTATTTATAGGATTAGAATAGGAGAGGGAATTAAATATGTAAAATATGGAGGTTTTTCAAAATTTTAGGAGTTTTGAAAAGGAAGGGTGTTCTGTGAATAGACATACATTGTGTAGAGGTTACCACCTCAAGCTTAATGTGACCACATGACTTCAATGAACTAGAGTTATGATGAGGGGAGGTTACCACCTCATGATCCACATAGAAAGTTGAGTTTTATGAATTTTATCCATCTGTGAAAGTTTATACCTTCATGAAACATTCCCCTTAAGTGGATTTTTATCCATTTTAGTTCAAATTTTCTTCGTACTAATCGTGCAATCCTAGACCTATCCCGTGACACGTGTATTTCAGCATCAACAAACCTGATAAAATCACTTACATGTAGGTAAAATTCCATTTTAAAATTTCTAAAATCTCCTATGTGGTATATAAATATTCATCATGTAGATAACTCTTCTTGTGCGACTTCTCAATAGGATAATTTATTTGTCCGTTTCTTAAAAATATAGACTGAGAACTACAAATTTAGAAATAATTCATTTCAATTTGAAGCTACTTAAAATCATATTTTGGACTTCTTAATCATCTAAAATCACTTAAAAATTACTCTAATGAATGAAAATAATTTTTGGGATAATTAAAAATATATTTTTGCTAGTTCTAAAGCCTTAAAACATATTAAATGCTCAAATTAGAGTATTTCTATGAACTATTCTACCTTTATCTACCTACCTCATTTAAACCTTAATAAATCATCATCCAAAAGATTTAAATAATTACTATAAATATTATCCATGTGTAATCACTATAGCATGTATTCTTTATTACTTAGGATAACTTTTAACAATTTAAACAATATCACTTCAAGCAGTACATAATAGCTATCTCTCCCTTTAGTTTTTATACCTTATTGTATATGTTTTAGGCACTAATTTAAATATCTTAGGTACTAGACTTGGAATTTAGTATCAATTAAAAAATCATAAAATGTATTATATATTCTATCCAAAAACCTGTATAGATAGATATTCAAAGGAAACAACAACTTTTCCATATTCCATTTAAACAACAATTGCAGCCAGCTCAATATTTCTATACCCGTTTTTCATGGGTAGTAGTTTATATCCATTGGGTAGGAACTCATTCCATAAACCATGAATACATGAAATATATTAACATAAACATTGATAAAAATAAAAAAACACAATACAAATGGAACTTCAATCTCCCCATTTGTATTTGTTTTCAACACTTAAAACTTAAAACTACATGATATGCATGTCAATATTTCATTAGAAGTTCAATTTTCCTCTCCTACTTAATGAAAATAAATATAAAGGAGAATAAATATGGTTCTCTCCCATTTTCATACATACTAAAATGATAAATATTCAGGTGAAGGTATTCCAACTGAAATAATTTTATCCCATTATCACATTTGATTCCATAATCCATCTTCTTCGCATTGATCTTTTATTTCCATCAGATAAGGAAGGTAACACTGATTTCAAAATAATGAGACTTATGTAAGTCATCACTAAGTCAAATTGGGATATAATAGTGTATAAAACAAGATTAAATTTATAAAATCATCATTGATATCCATGTACATATCTCAATGTGGAACTAAATTAGAAATAAATTACTTTAGGGATGAATAAACAGATTTTATGGATGCGATTTATCCTACACATCTCAATAAACATATCACAATAGATCATGTGCAAGAAATATAACTCAACATTTTTCTTGAGAGTAACTCTCCCTTTATGATTAGAAGCGGAATAGACCATAAATATTCTAGGAGAGTGAGTATCATAACTCAAACATTAGTATTTTCTAGGGTTATCTAGATTCCAATTCTAATTATAAATTCTAAACATTCAGAAATTTTCTCTGCATTAGTATCTCCCCTCAAGGGATGATCTCCAGAAACCGTTATCCTTAATTCCCATCATCAGGATACAAAACCAAAAAGTGAGAAAATAAGGTTGGAATTTCACTAATCTATAGTTATAGAACTAGTTATGAGACTTATTCTTTAACCCAATGTCACTTTTCATTTTAAATATAAAGTGTCTTGTCTTCTTCATGCCCGATCGACTCTTTACTTTACAGATCGGTACATCCTTGGGAATTATGAACTTATTTTAAATATCATATTTCTTCTTTTATGTAATCATTTTCTCATCATGAGATAACAAAGAAGACTTACACTTTGATGCTTACTCCAACTACACATCTTCTTTCAACCGATCTGGCCATATGATCAATATATCATTAGGCACATTCTGTTCCTTCTTTTTCTATGGGGAATTCATCTTTATAGAAATAGTTTGTGAACTTGAAGTCATAGGTTATTTACCCTTATCCATATATATATATTTTCTAATTGAAATCCTTGTCGTACATTTGTTTTAAATATGTCCTACCTTATTTTACCTTCCACACACATTCTGATTAGCCTTTGAGATACCATTATCTAGAAGATTCTCAAACTCTTCATTAGGAGTATCAACCATTAGTCAACTTCGGTTATCTATCTTTTTGATGGACTAACTTATTGATTACATCTGGATTCCTATTACTTTGTGATTCATGAACAACTTTCAGTGGTTCATGATATGGACTTTCTTTCCACAATAGAAGAATATCTTTTTTTGAAGACACCATGTTGATCTTTCTTCTTGGGAGAACTTTGTTCATCTTATTTATTTTTTATTCCCCAAGGTAGAATTTTTTAACTTATACTTAATATGTGGTGATACTTTATTTTATGAAACATGTGATTAATACCTGACATGCTTGTACCAACATTTATCATACCAGTGACCACCAATTTTTCAAAACTGACAAAAAATTCCAAGTGACTCAAATATGTTCTTGAATGAAATATTCTTCTTTATCTTTGAATTCAACTTATGGCCAACAGATTTAATTATTTCTTTATCTTTTAACCGACTTAATTATGGAATTATAACACTTATATAAGATGAAATATTATTCCAACACTCCATGGATTTATTCCCAAATCTTTAGCTGCACCAAAAAATCCAATTAACCTCTTTATTTTATTTGTAGGATCAATCTCTCCAGATTTTTATACATGTTTTTTTTGATTATATCACCAATATTATTAAATCTATTTGGATAGATTATTTTTTTTAAACCTTCTCACATATACCATTGATATTGTGGTGGGTTACTCAAAATTTTTAACTATCCACATATGTATAAATTTTGAACTTCTTCCTATAATGTTTTTGAAAAAGGATTTATCCCTACTAGAATTTTTATAATAGTGGGATAACTTTTTCCATGATAATGAGATAAATACTTCTACATCTGTTCACAAACTCATATTTCTACCAATTTGATCCTTTTTAGTATAAATAATACTATTTTATGTAATTTTCTAACCCACTCATCTTTTTAGTTGTTGGGATGTTCCTAGTTGCATCACATTTATATTCTTTAGTTTTACCTCCAACTCTAGACACTTTAAACTAATATTATTCATATCAGTCAATATTGAACTCATCCCATAATCCCACTACCTATTCATTATAAATCATTACTTCATACATATTTATTTCTTCCACTAAGGACCATTCCACCCATTTCACTCTATTGGCTTTCACATATAGCTAGGCTTCTTTAAAATTAATTGAAATTCTATAAAAACTCTTAATTTATTCGATCACATATCCAATAAAAACTTTATCAAAATTATCTCTTTTTTATTTTTGATTTATCAAAGGAAGTATTGAATTTTAATGTGTAAATAATTCATACCTTGCTTTAAACTATATTAAGAGAGTTTAAGATTTAAAAATTTATTTAGCTTATACATCTTCCATTGCATGACCCTCTTGGTCTAACTGTGACTTATCATTCTGTAGTCCCTTAATATATATCAGTATGTGTATGAAAATTTCAATTGGGACCATTTCAAGATACTTGTTATTTTAAAAATAAAAATACCTGAGTGATTTATCATTTACTGGCACATTAAATTTATCACAACTTAAGATAACTTAATTTGATGATTCCATCTCACCATGTTTGATGGAACACTTTCCAATTTGAATAAATTAAAATAGTTAATATTCCCCTATTTCCTTTTATATTTCCTTCAATTTCTTAACCTTCTTCATCATTCTATTTTTCAGAGTCTTGGAAGAGAATTATGATTTAGCACTAAAAAGAATATAGTTTCCTTTATCTTTACTTATGACCTAAACACATCAAATATTTACTTCATATGTTCTAATTAAATTTATAAGGTCTTTGAAAATAGATCCAATTAGTGGGGAACCTAGCTCTAGTGTGGACATATGAGAGTGGGGTGAATCAATTGTTTAATTTTTACCAATTCCCAATTCTTATTAAAATATTCCCCCCTTTGGATATTAACTTATATCACCAATTTGTTAATATGGGTCTATTTTATATTTAACTTAGTAAACATTAAATTAAAGTAATAAAATAAATAAAATAAAGGGTCATGTAGTATTTTTAAAAATCTCATCTCAAAAGGCCACTTCTTTCCGAGATAGGTTATTCAACCCAATCATGGGTTATCCACTATAATAAAAGGTTAAATATAATGAGTTGTGTTTATAACACATACAATGAGGCTCATAGTTTATAAATTTTTCTTATTTCACACAATACTTCTTTCAAAAAAGTCTTACTATAGTTATAGATTCGCACTGTTCTTTCCTTACATGCCTAGAGTCACACAGGTTCTATAGATTTACACTATATATATATATAAGTGTTTATTTAAACTCCTACTTGGAAATAGATCACTTATATTTAAAATGACGACTCTTCATAAATAAAACTGATATCCTTCAGCTCAAAATAGGATCATAAAATTTCAGAAAGTCTTCAAGAATAAAATGAAACCCAATTCCTTAAAATAGATCAGCTTCACAGGCTTCTACTGAATCTATTTACCACACTGTCCCACTCACTAAACTCTAAAAGTCCAGAGTCACAGATACAGAATAAAAATTATATTCAGTCTCTTATATATTAATATTATCACTTGTTTGAATCACACAAACTAATATTAAAATAATTCCTGACTACTTCTTCTTCCTTCTTCAGCTTCGATACACCCATGGTCTTCAGCTTTAGCTTAGTGTCATATACTACTTGTTCTTTGAGAGTTCTTCCATTTTCTCTACAATACTATCTCTCGAAATACCACACAAATCTCTCTCTCTATCATTTTTATTTTTAATTTAGGTCAGAAGGAAATTATATTTCCTATATTTTGAATATATAATATCTTTAACAAATTAGGGGTCCAATGATCCGCATTTAATTCCCCTTAACTTCTACCTTATATATGAGAAAATTAATAATTCCAAGAATAAAACTAATTTAGTAAAATACAATTTCTAGCTCAAATATCTTGATATTTTACTCAATATAATATTACTACATGATGTTACTTGATCTATTCATTTATTTATGGTTAAAACCATACACCATGACCTCATTTTCTTTTTATCTTCTCAACCATTATCTGCTGGGAAATTCCAGTTGTGACCTTTATTTTTATCATTTCATTTTATTAACATTTTTTTAACTAATAGATATTATAGAATCATCTTATAGTAGGCCCTTGAGATATTATATTCTTCCTCATCTTCATATTTCTCACTGAACCTACTTTAGTTCATCTTATTCAACCTATAGAAGCATATAACATACATTCCCCATATTTCTTAGTAAACAAAAATTCTAGTTTCTTCTACCAGTAGGATCAAGATCTTACTAATAATCTTCTCAAAATAATTTCATCAAAATCCTTAAACCATCATTCTATATGGCTATATGATAAATCATTCAACATTCCATCTTGCAGGTTGAATCATTCTTTATAGCATTAGGGCTTCAGTAAATACCAATAAAAATTTAGTTGTAATTTTTAAATAATATATTGTATATTATCTCACCTAAACTTTATCTTCATTCATCTCAAATCACCATAGTTTTATGATATTCATAATATTTTAGATAAGTAAAATCTTCTCTATATTTGATCACAAATGATGATTTTAAAATATTCTTATATGAAAATAATATAAAATAGAACAATGATCCCTATCTTCCTTATCATCCTTAAAACTAAAACCAAGCTTGGATCAATGATTTAAAACGTTTCTTGATATTTATTACATAATAAAACAACTCAAGTATCTTCATAGATAACATTTCATCAAAATTTGATAATTTCGTAACTCTTATTTTTTAGACTTGAAAAGTCTCTCAAAATCCTCTTTACTTTGATATTAACTTTCTCAATAATGAAGATAATATTCTTTATAATTTAGATTTTGTATAAAATTTATTTTTTAATCCATTTATAATAGTCCAAGCACCATCCCAATCAAATTCATACTCCAAATAATTAAATCTATAAACTTAATTTTTTTGTATGTAGATTTCTTGAACTTTCTCTATGTCATTTCTCATATGGTAGGAAATTATCCTCCATGCAAGTGAATTTACTTATATAAGATATTGGTTTTCATCTATGTATATGAATTTTCTTATGTGAGACAAAATTCTCTTACATAGGATGAAATCCATTCTCCATTTTACCCTTACATAGATGAATTCTCTTATGCACTGCTAAAATCTCTTACATATAGGTAAAATTCATTTTCCGAATTTCTTAAATCTCCCATGTGGGACCCAAATATTCATCATGTAGATAAATATTCTTACACAACTTATACATAGGATAATTTTCTTATCCATTTATCAAAAATATATCTCAATAATTTTAAATTTAGAAATACTTCAAATCAATTGTAAACTTATTTAAATCCTCTATGGCCCTTCTTAATAATATCAAATCCCTTCATAACCTCTCTAATAAATTTCAAGAATTATTAGAATAATTCCAAAAAAAATTTAACTAGTACTAAATATTTGTAACATATTTAATAGTAAAATTATAGAATTTTTATGAACTCATATACCTTCATCTTCAATCTTCATTTCATCCTTAATAAATCATCATGTATGAGATTTAAAACACTATTTTAAATAGACTTCATGCTCAATAACTCAAGGATGGATTCATCAACATTAATGCAAGATTTTAACTCTTTAAATAACATCTCTTTAAACTATACATATCTTTAAACACACCCTTAAACCTCTCCACATTCTTGTATATGTTGTACGCATAACTTTAAATATACTAGGTACAAGAATTTAACTTTAGGATCTGTTAAAAAATCATCAAATGTCATATATATTCTATCCTAGAATCTATCTATAAATTTTTTCAAAGGTAACAACCCCTCTTTCTATATTCTATTGAAAAATCTATAGAAGCCTTATCAATATTCTGTAACTATATTTCATGGAAAATAATTTATATCTAGTGGGTGGTAACTCATTCCATCAACCATGAATCCTTGAAATATATTTACATGCACATTTAAAAAAATACAAATACAATCGAAATGACACATCATCCACCAATTTAAACTCTTTCTCATTTTAACACTTCGATATTTTGAGTGAGTGGATCTAACTATTATCTCACACCATAATATTTCCTACATGTATTGAAGATAAGAAAAAAATAACAGGGTACATATATTTTCACATGGTTCACTCACAATCCATGATATAGTCCTTAGTGTATGGTGGTTGTTATCTCGCACACACACGACTGGTCTCTTATTTTCAAAATCAATCAAGGTAAAGAGGGTGTCTTTGAACCCTTCAATACTAAAACCAACAATGTCACATGCAAGACACCAATAATCATAAACAATATCCCAATTACTGCTTCAGACTCCAGCACTAACCATGTCTTTATTTTTCAATCCTCCTTGAAGTAAAAAAATACTAAGAACAAGTCTATTTTGGTTTTTTATATATTAGATATTATTCTTCAATAGTGTAGGAATAAAGTGGCTACCTATTGCACAATAATTTTCATGGGATATCTTACTTATATATTATTTTTTAAAAATATTGAATTGTTTTCTCCCATATTATTCTTAAATAACAACCTTTATTGGATATTTAATTTATTCTTCATGAAGTTCAATTTACAAAATAATAAATAAAAATAATATTGGATATGTCTCTCCTGTATTTTACTTATTATTCAATGCCAAAAATAGACAATCATGGTAATTTTGGGTTCCTTTCCTTTTCATCAACAAATGATAAATATTTAGAAGTAGTAGTAGGCAGATCTCTCCAATAATCATATAATTCTTTAACTCTTCTTATATATATAAGCTCAAAAAAATATCTACATGGATATTAATATATAATTAAAATAATTAAAATATTGAAATACCATATAATTTCAGTAGCATGATCACCACCATTGAATCCTCTTCTCAAAATTATTTCATATAAACTATTCTATATTTTGAAAATGGAAATTCCAATGAGATTAGTACACACTATTCACTCAAACATTTATTCTTCAATTCTCATATAAAAACCCACATGATATTTATTTAATTATTTATTATTTTATGAAATTATTTTCCTTGAGAAATCCTATTTTTTTATCTTTATAAATGGAGTTAATCATTCTATTTGAAACTTATAGATTTATCACTCAAATATCCTCCTGATATTTCTCATTTAATTCTCCATGAATTTACTCATTTAATTCACAATAAATTTCATCTTAATTCTTCTTTGAATTTTCATAAAACCTAAAAGAATTAGTCCATGTATGCACACATATATTCATGAAATATTTATGGTATAAATCATCTTATCATGATACAAAAACCTTTTCTATATCTAGAAATAATCTCAGCTTGAATCAAATCATAAAATAACAAGAATTTTGGAATTTAATCCCTAAAAAATAGTAAAAAAATATTTTAAACACATATTATGATTTACTTAGAAACTTTTTTTTAATATTATGTGACACTTGAAGCTTTAGGTTAATCATCCATAAATTTAGGTTAATTTTATGCGTGCCTCTGGTTACTCTTACATAGATCTTGGAACTTTTAGTTTAATATAATGGAGCCTCAAGTTAATATTCTCTAGGCTCAATTAATTTAAATTTAATCTTCCCCAACATTAATCTATTTTGACATAACCAAGATACCATATATTTTATTCTTACATAGCTTAAGAATCTAGTTTTATTACTATATAGATCATTTTCTATGGTATTTACCTTATGTAGTGCATGTTTTTCTTACATAACATTAAAAATTCAACAGTTAATACTATGAACAGTATGAGTCAATCTTAAACAACTAGTAGAACTCAAATTATTAAAAAATATACTTATATAATTAAAATTAATCCTTATAATATCAACTCCCAACATATTCAACAACTTTAATTAATATAAAATCACTTAAAATAACTTTAAAAATTATCAAACTTCCTTAAACCTTTTTATCTCAATTTTATAATCCTTTTGAATATATATATAAATTCAATACCTTAACAAATAAACTCAAAAACATAATAAAAACTCATTTCTAGACACTTTAATTTATATAAAAACATTTCTATAATTTAATAACTTATTTTATTGTTTTTAATTTGATATTTATTTCATGAATTATTCAAGTACCTCAAATACCACAACTCTTCTTTAAAATTATTTAAAATCTTCAATAATAGTGATTTAATGAATTCAAAATAAATAAAACACCCATTTAAACTATAGTTAAATTAATTTAACACAACATATTCTAAATGAGAATTGCATATAAATAGTAGGATTCATACATGATAATCACAAGGATGGTCTCTCATAACTAGATTTCATCTTCAAAATTCATAGCCAGTTTATATGAATCTTCATAGAGACATATTATTCAAAAATATAAATAATTTAGGGAAATAAAATCATCTTTATCATTTTCTACATGTGAATGGATCTCAAATTACATATAAAATGGAAGAATCTTATATAATCTTTTCCCATTAATTGAAAAGAATCCTTTAGAATGATAAACAAAACTTAAGGGTAAATTGAAAATCGAAAATTCAAGGTGTTATTTAATCCTAATTAAATATTCACATCTCATCACAGATGTAGTTCACCCATTTCTCTTCATTACACCCTACCTATGGTGATTGGTCAATCTATCACCATGAGTACGATGCCAATGGACGTAGGGTCTTGGCCACATGAATATACCAACATGCATGACATTTCCCTTAGCGATGGACCAACATAAAACAATGGGCTACATGTCCCATGGACCTAGGTACTAACCTTTTTGATAAATAATTATTATAATTATTATAATAATGAATATTTTATTATTATTTACACCCAACCTTATTGAAATTGATTTTTATGAATTTAAATTCATCAAATTTTGTTGAAATATTTTTATTAATCTATCATTGTCAAAAAAACTTTCACATGAAATATAGTATCATCTAAATTACATATTGTATTAGTGATCCAAAAGTAATACATAATCATATAAATTATATTTTTGTCCTTAAAACTGATATATGCATCACTTCATCTAGAATAACAACTCAAATATTTTTTAACTTCTACATTCATCATGTTCCTTTATATGTAATGAATGAATTTTAATTATGCTGTTATTATAAGATAAAACATGAAAACTTGGTATTTTGACTAATAATTTGAATTGTCTATATATGGATTTGGGATTTGTGGATAACTCTTTATAAATATGGTCACAAAACTATTTAATAAACTATTTATTGTGTGTATTTGATATTCTACCTTTAACCCTTATTGGATTGAAATTACTAAGAATGCATTTATGACTTTAAACATATAATAAAACCTTAAAATTATCATAAAAACATACAAGTGATACTTTTCACAATATATGATGGATATTGTAACAACAAAATTTCCTAAAAGTCATTACCTTTGAAGTTCCTATCATGGTGAGATTTTAGAAAAATAATTTCATCCATATCATATAGGTATTAAATATTTAATTAAATGTATTTATTCATAATATATTTTCTAGATGAATTAAGTTTTTTATATAACATTTTAATATATTCATATAAGGTTCAATAGGGTATATTCATTTAGATTATATAGGACCACAAAGTCTAATATCCATTACCAAATAAAAAATCAATTGATCCATAATATGAAATAATGATGATGGTAATAATATATCTAATTCCCATAAAGTGACTACAATATCTTTTCCCACTATTAGAAACCTCATCAGGTCAATAAATATACTTGATATTTATTTTATAAAGAAGTATAAATTAGTTAATGTGTGAAAATTTTGTTTCAATAATATGTATCATATTTCTACAAGCACAAAATTAAGATTCAAAACATGAAATTTTTGTGATTTTAATAATTTTATATTCTGGTCCTTCATAAATGCAACATTATTTATATTTTATGAATATCCCTCTAGAACTGTTACTCTATTTAAAAAGTTAAAAAAATTATATCTCTCTTACGAAGAAAGAGTGTGAGATGTTAAAGTAAGAAATGTTAAATTCACACAATTCACTGAATATAGTTCTTACCTAATTCCCATTTCAATCATGTGTAACCTTACCTTGATACTATATTCAATATTACATATTCTATTTAATAAAGTTATGATTACACCATCACATGCATTTTTCTTGATATTTATGAAATCTAGAAAATGTATGATATATATATTCTTCTAGTAAGGATGTTTTAAAAATATTGTTTTCTTTTCCAAACCCATCATTATAATGTTTTTATATTTATTTAAAAAAAATATTAATAACATCCTTTACATTATCATGAAATTATTCCCTTATTAATGAAGAAGGCAATAAAACTTCTTTGAAGTTCCCATCAAATTATTTCATCCACAGTTTTTATCAATGTAATCAAGTTAAAAACCTTTTATTTATATGGAATATAGTCTTAATAATAATTTTTAACACAAGTGAGTGTTTCGTGACACACACTTTTCTTTCATTTGTTTTGATTTAATGCAGACCTTCTTTCCAAAGGTATATGACCAATGGAACTTTACCATCAGTTATTGGTTTACAGAGTGGTTGAGAGGAAGAGAGGTCAAAGTCATTACATCATATTATAATGAATTATTACCTAATGTGATAATCTCTTATAAATTTAATTCATATTCCAGAATCCTTCTAAAATCCTAGTTCGAGACTGGTTACTACCCTGAAAATGATTCAATCAAATCTATGAGTTAATGTAAAGATCATTATATTTCAAGTATTTTCCATTGGCATGAGAATCTGTATGCATTAAAGATTCTCCATCAATAAGTACATATGTATGTATTATAAGTTCTCTTTTTTTCTCTCTTATTAGTTATTAGGTTTATGTTTTTTAGCCACATAACTAGGAACCTTGGGATTTAGTTCCATCTTGGGAGGTGGTGAGTGTTTTTGGAGTTAGGATCAGGCCAATGAAATGGGATTACTATATATCTCTATTAAGGTCATCATAACCCACATAGTTTAGTTCCACATAATAAGACACATCTTACCTTTTAAGTTTATGTGATAAGGACCGATCCATATATTTTAACTTCATGTCATAATTACTTACAAATAAAAATATTCCTAGAAATGGTCAGTGTGGAAACTATGCATGAATAACCCTTTATATCTTATCCTATTTATGAGAAACTAAACAAGAAAAGGTATGGATTTCTTGTAGGGGATATAACGCTTTGAGGATATGATTTCATAGGGAATATTAACCAGTGAACGTCTGGTTTTGGGTGTTGGGTTTGAACCTTGAAGAGGAATCCTACATATCATGGTTAATAGGACCAAGACCATGTAGTTTGGATCTCATAGTTTAAGGTAATGTGATAGGATCGTACTATGTTGTTTAACTTCATGTGGTAAGGATTTTGTTATATAGTTTTAAATCATACAACTAGGATATTGTCCACACTATTTAATGTTGTACTATGGGGATATCCATTTCATGAAAGGTGAGACAACAATGGATTTAATTGGGATTATGAATAGAGATTCCATTTTTGGTTTATCTCATAGGGAATATGACCCTATGAGGAAGGATGTTTCATAGGGAATATGTACCTTCGAAGAATAGAGCAACACAGAGAATATGGCCCTTTTAGGAAGGTTCCTCATTGGGAATATTACCCTTTGAGTAATGGTTTCATTAGGGATATGAGCCAGTGGAGACAGATTGGGACTTACTCATGGGTTTCCCAGATATAGATAGTTCTTGATAGATCATCAAGATGAGATCATCAATGAGGGAATGATTGATACTTATACTTGAAGAGGAGGCCCACATATGCACTCCTCCCCATCAGCTAATGGTTATATAGGGAAGGATGACTGGACACATGGGGAAGATGTCCTTATGAAAAAGTGTACAGGGCATACACATATAAAAATATATCATTATTCAGGACCAAAACATGGATGTTGTCCAAAGATACTTGACCGGGTAGATGACTCAGGTGAATACATGAAGAGCTGGGGCTTACACCTAATAAGAGGCCCATATGTGTATGTCTCTAGCTAATTGATGAATCATGGTGAAAAAATCATTAATGGGAATATGGATATGGCTTACACCTAAGTGGGAGTCCTATTCATGCATTGTTAATTGAATGGAATAAGGTCAACCAATATGAAAATTTGGCAGTCAATATGAGTATCATGAGCCAGGGGAGGTCTCACCAATATCCTACTGATAGGAACCCATGTTATCAAGGGATTAAATTATCATTCTTACCCTAGGGCCCCCATCTATTAGTGTTGAAAATTTGGGAAATTCCTTTATCAAGGGAATATATGATTGGAGGGGTTCAAGTTGATGTGTGTGGCCTGATCATAAAGATCATGAAACCATGGAGGAGGCCTTGAAGAGTATTTTCCCTAAAAATAGACCAAGGTGAGGGTCCACTTAACCATGAGACTAAGAGAGATGACACACCCTATTATAGGGATTAAGATGATGTTGTGATCTAGTTGAATCCTTGGGTGTAGGATCACCATAATAGGTGGTAAGGTGAAGTATAAACCCCTTATAGAGGGCATGATTAAGTGGTCTCTGTAATGACCCATAATCATATTAATGGAATTTCCATTCTTATAATTATGTCATGTAGTATAAAGAACATATATCCCATAGAGAAACCAAAAAATCATTACTCTAATAAATTAATAATGATACATTAGTCAAAAAATAAACCAATAATAATTCTTAATATTATATTAGGTTAAAAATATAAAACAATAGAATAAGAATAGGATAATTTGGATCTTCTCGATCCACTAGAAAACCCACACGCACTAACAAAGATGTAGAAATAAATCATAATGTTAATATTAAAATATTAATTTTTAAGATGAATTTATATATAAAATTGAGATAAAATAGAAGTTAATTAATAAATAATGGAATAATATATAATTATAAAAAGTAGGGAACCCATATGACTGTTATAAACATGACCATTAGAATAGTACTCTGACCATTTGAATAGTAACATAACAGTTTGAATAGAAATATGACTATTAAGAATAGTGATGTGACCATTAGAATAGTAAAATCACATATGTAAATGTGAAATATTATTTAGGTTCTATTATAAAATGACAATATGATATATTTATATCATAGTACAACTAAATAAATGTTTTATAAATGATAAATTATGTGTTGGTATTTTTTTTAAAACTTAACTATTTTGTTTGAAAATTTATAATGAATATAATGATTTAAAAGAAAATTTATTTTCATAAAATGGATTAGTAAATTAATATTATATTTTAATATAACTTTAAAACAATTTTATAATGCTGTAAGTAATTTTTTAAAGGATCTAAAATCGACTATAATATTAAAATTAGTATTTTTTGAATAAATGGGTATTTTATTCAAAAAATAAATTTCTCAGATTTAGAAAATTATTTTAACAAAATGAATTCCATTTTTTAAATCTGTATGTCGAAAAAAGTTTAGGGTTATTTTTTTGTATTTTTTTGAAATAGTTGAATTTTGAGTGAATAGTGAAATATGGTAATTTACGGTATTTAACATTATATGCCAAATTCATGATTTTTTTAGTCTTGGGTAGTTTAAGAACCCATCAGTTTTAACCCAATGCACCATTTACTACTTATAGTCACAATAATCAATAATTCTGATAGTCTTGAACCAAAATAATATACAAATGAATAGAATAATAAAAAACACCCCTCTCCTCCACTTATAAATACCACCCCTCACAACCACTTCTCCTCACACCTTCTAAAACTTTAAGATTTCCAAATATCATCGAAACCCAATCCTAAAAACTCTCCCCATGTCCAAGTGCTTCTGGTCTCACCAAAACACCAATTCCATGTTTCTTAATGGGTCCTTCAAGGAGATGATATTTTAGAGGTAACATTCTCAAACTATCTCTTTTAATTTATTTTCTTCTTATACCTTCTTATTTACTCCTTAATCCATCATATCATAATAGTTATAATATAATTTATATAATATAATGTTATATTTATAATGGGGTATCTTTGATCCATCCCTTTTATCATCTCCTCTTATTCACATAAAAATGAAACAATTGTCCATATTATGTCGGTTAAGTACCTTTGTGGATGTTGAATTTTAGTTTCCCCCTAAATCATTCATGAAAATTTTAAATTAATGTATACTTGTTTAAAATGAATTAATTTTTATATTATATATAGTTTCACATTCTGTAAATTGATTATTTACATAACATTAAATAAAATTAAACTAGTTTGATATGGTTGGAAAAACTTCCAAAATAATGTAACAATTTATCATTAACATTTTATTAAATGAATCATATAAATGTGAGAAAAAAATGTTATATGGGACTATTTAAAATCCTGAAATTTAATTAATACCATTTCATTTCAATTTTAGAGGTTTATTTCTATTTGATATGAACATCCAAAATTATACACTAGTGAACAGACCATGAAACCATGAAATTAATGCTCCTTGAACAACAAAATAGAACTTTTTAACTCATCAAAATGGAAATAAATTAACTTGATAAAATTATAATAAATAAAATATATGTGTAATATGTTATTAATTAAATAATTAATGAATACAATTTTATTATCCGGGACATTAAGTGCAAGTGCAGAACACATTTAGACCAGAGGTTAGGGATCTCTTGGAACCTCTATATTTCCTTTGGGTAACACTTTATCTCCATTTCCCAAATTTATCTCTTTATTATTCCAGTATAATTATCTTATATTATTTATATATGTCCCACACATATATATTTAGCTCAATTAATCATTCTTTGATGTGTAAATATATGTTTTAAAAGGTTCCCTTCTCAATTTCTCTCGATAAACAAACCTGATTATAGAGAACTTATCTTTTTATTACCCATCTTCAAGTATACTATATAAATTTTTTTAAGATACCCATATTTTATAAAATAAATTATTTTATCATGAAAATTAATTTAGTTCATTTTTTTGTTTTATGGAAATGATTATTCCTTTATTCCGATTAAGAATTTTTTATTCTTTTCCCTAAAACCTGCTTTAAAGTGGTACAATTATAAAGGTACCTAAACACTCTTTTTTCATGTTTCAACTTCATTTGGAAAACATTATTCATGATATATTATTATTATTTTTTTATTTTTTAAGAATGATTTAATCCTTTCTTTCATGGATACCATTATGATACTCCCTTTGGTTATGCCTTATGACATGATTACAACACCCATTTCCTTCCATGGATAACCCTAATATTTATTCCTCATGTTTGATATCTTTATCTAGGACACATATGCATTCATATTTTATGATGGGTGTTCCCAGATAGTGCTCTAATTTATTGGGTAATGTTTTGTCTCATGAGACATTATGCATGGGATTAGGGAGTAAATCTAATCCATTATGGGACTCTACCAACCATGTGATGCCATCTTAAATGCTAGCCTTAACTCATGTTTATATCATGATATATGTTGTTTCCACATTCCTATATTATCATGATCTTATTATTCCAGGTTATATATGTTATTCCTCTATATGTTTATTCACAACCCATGAATTTTGCGTTATCATGTTATGCCTTATGAATCTTGTGTTATGCTTATTTTCTATGTTTATTCCCTTACTGGTCTTTTTAGATCATCCCTTTTGCATATGTATTCCCTAGGTTATCATATGAATTTTAAGAGGTCAAAGTTATTTATGTGATCATTATGGAGATTAATAAAATGAATTTTTATTCTAGTTTTATGTTTTCTAATTATGTACCTAGTCTTCCAAAGATACTAAGATTTTTTATCCATAGTTTGTATTTGATGGATAATTATTATTAAAATCATGTAATAAAATGTGTGAAGTAACTTGGTTCATATAGTTTCTATTATAGGATAGTCTAGTTATTTTTGGTCACTAGGACTAGAAAACTTTAGTAAGAACCCTAGTGATAATTCAATCACCATGGATATCCTAGATTGAAACGTAGGGAATCATAAGTTAGGATATAATTTTCATTTATAAGTTTTTCCTTTTTTGTTCAAAATTTCATTTTTATATTCTCATTACCTAATTATTAAATCCACATAATTTTATTTTTATTTTTTTTTATTTAATTTCCTGAAATATGAAAACCTGTGCACAAGGACAACATGATAGAAAATGTGATGATTTCCCAAATGAGATTCCAAACCTGAAGAGAACAGGATCACAACCCTTCATGATATTAATGGATCAAATAGATCAAGTTATGAATAATAACATGAATCATGTTCAATTACCTCCTTCTTATAAGAAAGATCAAGTTTTAATTGAATCCTTTATGAAACAAAGTCCTCCTACCATTAGTGTATTTTCTTATCCCCTTAGTGTGGAATAATTGATTAACTCAATTGAGAAGATATTCTCTATCCTTCATTGATTAGAAGAATAGAAATCCATGATGGTAGTCTATTATTTTTATGGGGAAGATGAAAAATGTTGGAAAATGATAAATAAAATGAAATCTAAATATGAAATTTATTCCATGGAATGGGAAGGATTCAAGAAAATATTTTTCAATAAATATTTTCCCTAAACTCTCCATCTTAAGACATAGAGGGAGTTATTTAGACTGAAGAAAAAGGAATATGAGTATATCATAGTGTATAAGAAAAACATCACAAGGCTGTTAGGATATGACTATGGCTTTATCATGAACATTTAAATCTAGATGGATCACTTATTTAGTGTATTAATGTTGAGTCTACAAAAATCCTTGGCTATTTGAGACATTGAAAGCTATGAGGAGATTTTCCATTGTTCCCTTAAGTTTGAGATGGAGATTAGAGACTCTAATTTTTCTCCTAGGATTAGAGATAAAAATAGTAAAATTAATTTTAATATAAGAGGATCAATAGATAAACCCCATGGAGGAAGAAAAACCCATCATCCCACGTGTAAAAAGTATGAGAAGAAGAACTACAATAAATATATAATGGGAACTAGGAGATACGTAAAATGTGGAAAACTGGTCCATCATACAAATCATTATTGAAAAGATATAAATAAACACACTAATATATAAGAATAAAGGAAGGTCCAGATCAAAACTCATCCTTTAGTACAATGTTTCAACTCTAATTAACACACACATTAGGGAGATAATTCCATAAACCAAGGGTTTTTAGAAAATAAATGACAATAAACTCTGAGGAAGTAAGGAAGGTAATATGATATCACTACTACTAAGGTGTATCTTGACAATGATGTAGTGATAGGTACACTAGTTATTCATTCAAGAATAGAAAACACACTTTTTTTATTCTAGTTCTACACATTATTTAATATCTTTTAAGTTTTGTAGAAATATTCAAAGAACACCTCAAAATATGATGGTTGAGTTGTCAATGATATTATATAATGGGGAAATTATTTCATCTAAAGTATATAAATCCTCCCTAATTAATGTTTATGGACTAAACCTCTCAAAAAATCTCATCTTATTACTTTTTGTGGAGTTTGATGCTATATTGGGCATGGATTGACTATCTTTATGTAAATACAATATCAACTATCGGGAGAGGGAGATAACTCTTCACATCCTAAGGAATAATTTAAATTTGTACAAATATAATGGGGTGGATGAATATCCTTCTCAATAATGGATACTATTTACTAATGAGAATCATATATAGCTTAAATTATTAATAAAAAGGACAGGATCATGCTTAAAGACATTCCCATTGTGAGAGACAACAATATTGCATTCCTTGAATAATTTCCAAGTCTTACTCATGATGGAGAGGTTGAGTTATAAGTTGAACTTATAAATATATCTATACCTATATCAATTAATCATTACAGGATGGACTTCATTGAGTTGGAATAATATAAGAAACAGTTACAAAAGAATCTGGAAAATGGATTTATATACCTGAGCCCTTAATAGTGGGGTGCATTTTTCCTATTAAACAAAACTACGGATGGATCAATGAACCTATTAATTTATTATCATGAGTTCAAAAAAATCATTATAAATAACAATTTTACCCTTCTGTTGATAGATGGATTTTTCGATCAACTATGCCGGGACATGTATTTATCTAAAGTGGACCTTCAATTATGATATCACCAATTATAGGAGGATAAGGAAGATATTCCCATGAATACCTTTCAAATTATTTATAGACACCATGAATTCATAGTTATTCTCTTCATACTCACTAAAGCTTTAATAAATTTCATGGAATTAATGAATATAGTCTTTAGAGAATACCTAAAAATATTTTATGTAGTATTTATAGATGATATTATGATATACTCCTAGAGTAAAGAGGAGCATGAGAAGAATTTGAATATTGTGCTAATGAATTTTATATGGGATAAACTATATAAAAAGTACATCAAATATGAGTTTTGGATGGAGGAAGTATATTTCTTGGGGCATGTATATCACCAACAAAGGGATATCTATGGACCATTCTAAGACAAAGGAAATTGAGGAGTGGCCCATAAAATTATCTCTATCATATATCCATAGTATCCTTGGTCTAGATAGGAATTATTGATGATTTTGAGAAACTTATTGTGATTTTCAAACCCCCTAAATAAGATGAATCAGAAGGGAGTAAATTTTTTTATGAAAAAATGAATGTGAAGACATATTTATGGAATTGAAAAAGAGGCTTATCACTGTACCAATACTGACACTACCCATAAAAAAGAAACTCTTTGTGGTATAGAAAAAGAATAAAAGAAGGTACTAGGTTGTGTACTAATGAATAATGATAAAGAGATATCCTATTCCTCAAGAAATAAAAAATTTCATAATAAAAACTATCCCACACATGATATGGAGTTTACAGATATGATCTTCACATTGAAAATCTGGAAGAATTATCTATACGAGGAGAAGTGTGAGATATATGCTAATAAAAATAGCCTCAAATATATATTCACATAGAATGAGATTAATATGTTCCAATAAATATGATTAGATCTTATCTAGGATTATGAATTCCCAATCCATTACCATCATGGTAAAGAAAATAAAGTGAAAGATGATCTAAGTAGAAAGGATCCTATAACATTATCAATGATATGAATTTAGTATGATATAATATTCTTAGACTTGCAAGGGATGTGAATTGGAATAATAAAGGAAGAAATATCATCATTAGTTTCTCAAATTATTTCTCAACCACCCCTTTTATAGAAGATAAAGGATACTCAAATAGATGAGGTGGAAATTCAAAAAAAGGTGGAAGAAATATGAAATGGGAAATCCTCAGAGTGTATTATTTTTGTGGAAGGATTCATAGGATTTGTCTTAGGACCATATATACCATTAAATACTAATATGAAGAGAGATATTTTTAGTGATTCACATAGAGCAACCTTCTTCATCCACCGTGGAAGTAAAAATATTTATCAAGATATTTGAGAGAACTATTGGTGGGACAATATGAAGAATAAGATCACCGAATATACATCAAAGTGGCCAGTATATCAGCAAGTGAAGGTTGAAAAGAAAAAGTCTAAGTGGATGATTCAAACATTAACCATACCTACATGGAAATGGGAAAAAATCACTGTAGAATTTGTTACTGAACTTTTGAAGACATTTAGTTAAAATAATTCTACATAGGATGTTGTATATTGTCTAATAAAGACTGATCACTTTATTTCAATTTGAGAGGAATTATCATTCAGTAAACTTAAAGAGATATACATCAGATAAGTCGTGAGGCTACATGGATTACCATTATCGATTGTATATGAACAAGATTAAATATTTACCAAATATTTCTAGAAAATTCTCCAAAATTCCCTAAAACAGTGAGTTAAACTTCAGTACAACTTATCACCCCCAGATTGGTGGCTAGTCTGAGCGAACTATTCAGACATTTGAAGATATGTTGAGATCATGCTTGATGGACTTTAAAGGAGGATGTTCCCAACATCTTCCTTTGGCTGAATTCTCTTACAAAAATAGTTTCCACTCAAGTATCCAAATGGATCCATATTAATCCATTTATGGGAAAACATGTAGAACACGTGCAGAATGGGATGAAGTTGGTGAACATAAGCATCTAGGACCAGAAATGGTTTCATGAATGGTAGAAAAGGTGAAGATCATTCAATAGTACCTTAGGGCTATCCAATGTCGACAAAAGGGCTATTCAGATAATCACTAATAAGACCTGGAATTTGAGGTTGGAGATAAGGTATTCCTCTGCATATCTCCATGGAATAGAGTAATGATATCTGGAAATAAGGGTAAGCTAAGTCCTAGTTACATCATCCTCTTTGAGATTATTGATCACATAGGAGCTATGGATTATCAAATAATACTTCCACCAACCTTGTCTCAAGTACATGATGTATTCTATGTATCCATCTTGAGGAAGTACATACCGAATCCCTCACATGTACAAAATTCAGAGTTGGTACAACTAGAAAATGAAATCTCTTATGAAGAGTTGCTGGTGAATATCTTGGATAATAGAGATAAATTTATACACAGAAATACTACTCACCCGATAAAAGTAATATGGAGGAACCATAAATATAAATAAGAGACATGAGAAATAGAGGATGTGTTGAAGGAGAAGTACCCTCACCTTTTTTCACCTTAGTATGTAAAATTATATTTCAGGATAGAAATTTCATAAGGGGGTAATAATTTAACGACCCATAATTTTATCAATGGAATTTACAATATTATAATTATGACATGTAGTATAAAGAACATAAATCACATAAATAAACCAATAAAACATTATACTCATAAATGAAGAATGATATATTAGTCAAAGAAATAAACCGTTAATAATTCCAAATATTATTGTGGGAAAACAAATATAAAATAAGAGAATAATAATAGGATAACTTGGATTCGCTCGATCCACTAGAATGACCACACTCACGAATAAAGATGTAGAAATTAAACATAATGTTAATAATACAATATTAATTTTGAAGATGAAAGTAAATATAAAATTGAGAGAAAATAGAAGTTAATAAATAATTAATGGAATAAGAGGTATTTATAGGAATTATGGAACCTATATGACCGTTATAAATATGATAGTTAGAATAGTAATATGACCATTGGAATAGTAACCTGACAGTTAGAATAGTAATATGACCATTAGAAATAGTAATATGACCGTTAGATTAGTAATCTAACAAATGTAAATGTAAAATAATATTTTGGTATCTTATAAAATAAAAATATGATATATTTATATCATCGTACAAGTAAATTTTTTTTTTAAAAATGATAAATTAAATATTGATATTCTTATAAAACATTTCTGTTTTATTTCCAATTTTATAATGAGTATAATGATCTAAAATAAAATTTATTTTTATAAAATAAACTCATAAATTAATATTATGTTTTATTATAATTACAAGATAATTTTATGACACCATAAGTAATTTTTCAAAGGGTCATAAAATCAATTATAATATTAAAATATGCATTTTTTGAATAAATGGGGATTTAATTTAAAAATTAAATTTCTAATATTTATAAAATTAATTTTGATGAAATGGATTCCATTTTTTAAATATATACAAACTGAAAAATGGTTTCGGTTAATTTTTTGGATTTTTCTAAAATAGTTGAATTTTGGGTAAATAGTGAAATACAATAATTTACGATATTTAACATTATAAGCCAAATACATGATTTTTTGACTAATGGATGATGTAATAATCCATTATTTCTAACCCAAATGCACCCTTTAATGTATTTAGTCACAATAATCAATAATAGTTATAGTCTTGAGCTAAAATAATAAACGAATGAATATAATAATCAAAACACCCCACACCTCCATTTATAAATACCAACCCTCCCCACCCATTTTCCTCACAAATTATAATCCTTGAATCTTTAAAAATATCTACCAATACTACTCCTCCTCACTATACCCATTTACAAGTGATTCTGTTCTCACTAATATTTCAATTTCAAGTTTCTTAAGGGGTCTTTTAAGGAGGTGATATTCAAGAGGTAACATTCTCAAATTACCTCTTTTAATTTCTTTTATTCTTCTACCTTATCCTCTCCTCCTTATTCTATAATATCACAAGAATTAAAGTATCAAATATATAATGGAATTTTATATTTATAATGTAATATATTCTACCCACCCATTTTCTCATATCATCTTATTTGAATAAAAATAAAACCATTGTCCATATTATGTTGGATAACTTCCTTAGTGGATCAAGAGTTTTTAGTTTCCACTAATTCCATCATGAAAGGTTCAAATTAAATTATAATTGTTTGAAATTAAATAATTATTTATATTATATGTAATTTCAATTTATATAAATATAATATTGAAAAAACATTAAATAAAATGAGACTAGTTTGAGATGGTCGAAAAAAAAAACAAACATAAACTAACCATTTATCATTAAAATTTTAAAACATGAATCATCCAAATGTTATAAAAATGATATATAAGACCATTTAAACTTATATAAGTGCATTAATACCATTTAATTTCACTTTTGGTGTTTTCTTTTTCGTTTTACATGATATTCCATAATTATACACAAGTGAACCGACCATGAAACCATGAAATAAACGTTCCAGGAACAATGAAATGGAAATTTATAACTCATAAAAATGGCGATAAATAATTTTAATAAAATTATAATAAATCAAATATCTATGGAAGTGTTTATTAATTAATTAATTAATGAATCTTATTACATTATCCAGGACATTAAGTGCAAGTGAATAATGCTTTCGGACATATGGTAATGGATCTCCTCAAACTTCAAAATTTTCTTTAGGTAACACTTTGTCAACATTTCCCTCAATTTATCACTTTATTCCTCATATATAAATATCCTATATTATTTATATATTCCCCAAACATATATATCTAGCTCAATTAATCTATATTTTATGGGTAAATACATGTTTTAAAAGCATCCCTTCTCAATTTCTCTCGATAACCAAACCTGATTCATTAGAACTTATTTGTTTCTTAGGCATTTTAAGTATACTCTATAAAATGTTTTAAGCAAACAATATTTTATAAAATCACTCATTTTATCATGAAAAAAATTCTAGTTCATTTTTAGTTTTATGTAAATAATTATTCCTTTATCCGCTTTAAGGAATCCGTATTCTTTTCACTAAAACCAACTCTAAAGCGACTCATTTCTAAAGTTACATAAACACTATTTTTCATTTTCTCACTTTAGTTGGAAATAATTATTCATGATATATTATTATTATTTTACTTTATTAATGTAAAAATAATGATTTTATCCCTTCTTATAAAGATACCATTATGATACGCCCTTTGGTTATTCCATATAGCATGATTACGAAGCCCATTTCTTTTCATGGGTAACCCTTATGTTTATTCCCCACGTTTGATTTCTTTATATGGCACAAATATTCATGTACATGTTATGATGGGTATTCCTATATAGTTTACCGATTAATTGGATAATTGTTTTGTCTCATGAGATGTTATTTATGGGATTTGAGAGTAAACCCAATTCATTACGGGACTCTGTTCACCATGTGATAACATCTTGGCAGTTAGCCTTGAGTCATGTTTATGTCATGATATATGTTTCTTCCACATTCATATATTTCCATGATCATATGATTAAATGTTCAATATTTTACAAATCTATTTGTTTATTCATGATCCATTCCTTTTTTGTTATCATGTTATGCATTATGACTCATGTGCTATGATTCTTTTCCATGTTTATTCCCTTAATAGGCTTTTAGCTCATCCATTTTGTCTATGTATTCCCTATGTTATCCTATAAAGTTGGATCTAAAAGGGAGTTATGATCTCATTATGGATATTAATAAAAATATTTTTTATTCTAGTTTCATGTTTTCAAATTATGTACCTAGTCTTCTATAAAGACAATAGATTTTTTGGTCCTTGGTTTGTATATGATGGATAATTATGCTTAAAATCATGTAATAATATGTGTAAAAGGTTTGGGTCCCTATTTTATCCCTAGTGATAAAAGGGTGAAGTGTTCACCCAAGTGATGCTAGGGATAAGTGGTTACCCTAATGAGGTTAGGCTGAATTGGTCACCCTAATGTGGTTAGGGTGAAGTGGTCACCCAATTAAAGATAGGGTGAAGTGTTTACCCTAGTGAGGCTCGGGTGAAGTGGTCACCCATGTGATTCTAGGGAAAACTAGTCACCTAAGCGATGTTAGGGATAAGTGGTCACCCTAGTGATTCTTAGGAGAAGTTTTCAACTAAGTGATATAAGGGAGATGTGGTCAACCAAGTGAGGCTAGGGAGAAGTGGTTTCTCTTATGAGTCTAGGGAAAAGGGGTACCCAAGTGGGGTTAGAATGAAGTGGTAACCCAAGTGATCCCAGGGTGAGTGGTCACCCAATATATTCTAGGGAGAAGTGGTCTCCCTAGTGATTTCGGGACAAAGTAGTCACCCTAGTGAGGATATTTGATATTTTAATCCCTATGATAAATCAATTACCCATAATATATTGGTTATTAACCTTTATTTTAGCTTAATAACACACCAGAAGGGGAAGGGTATACTTTAGAAAAGAGAGATTCAGGATGGGATTCATCTTCTCAATAATGTTCCAACACATGTGAAAAGAGGACCCAAAAGAGGACATTCTTCACATAGGGTACTTGGGTGAAAGACACGTGCATGCATGTATGATCATTCTAGTTAATAGGGTGTGCTACAAGGGAACATGACTAGGGCATGAGAATAGGGTATACAGGGCATGTACATAGGTTAGGTAAAGGACACTAGGTAAAAGTTACTTTGGTGCATGGAACTAGAAGCATGAGTCAGGGTGTGTAACCAAATTGCATATCATCATGAAATCGTTTTTTGAAAAAATTCATTCCAACTTCAAATGACCATAAATTTTGATCTATAAGTATGTTATGGCTGAATGAGCTATCAAATCCAATAAGGTGAAATTAATTATGACACTAGATACTGAGTACTCTTATAGAAAGTGTTTTCTAAGGACAAATAGCCTATAAATGACCCTCAATAATAGGTTTTATGATTCAACACCCCTTTTCATTTAAAAAAATGGAATACATGGCCTACTCTTAGTGAGAGGTTCTCACCACTATGTCACCAATTTGAGAATTTTTTATCGAACCTACATCCGTTAGTGTGTGATCAATAACACAACCCATGGAGATCCCATTTGTTTCTCTATCATGTAGAAATTTACTTTTATGAAATCACTTTACTTGTGTCATTTGAGTGAGGACCGTATAATAGCTTCCATGAAAATGTTATTAGAACAAATTTTCTGGTGCCAATAATGAGCGTGCACCTTCTTCACATACAAGAGAACCTAATATTTATTTAATGTTGTACAACGATAAATTATATTAAGTAATAAAGTCATTTGTCATTTTTAATAACATGGATAAAAAAATAATTCTTATTTTATGTGAGCATCATACACCACAACATTTCTATCCCATTTGTTTCAAATCATTAATAAACAAATACAAATAAATTTCAATATAATTACCAAACTATTTTAATAAAAAATAAGCAATAGAAACCTAATATACATATTCTTCATTGGTAAAAATGATGTTATACTATAAATTACCAATATAACTATCCAATATATGTGAGTGTTACTCTATCACTATGGGGGTTAATACCATTTATATATAAAACAAGGAAAACGTTTCATGAAGTTTTCTCAAATTTAGGATATTCAATTTCATTTTTCTTCTATTAAGGAGAATCAGACAATTGTTGTAGTTTACTATCATGAATTCTTATATATGTGTGCCACAATAATTTATTTGAACTCTCTAAATTTCAATACAGTCATAAAAATATAGAAATGTCTATAAATTTATACACAATTTTTTATGAAATTGATTTTTTTGAGATGCATAATATTTGGGATATTATATACAGATTTGTACTCTTTTTGAAATAATATATAGTCATTAATGTATGATTTTATTCTTTCATATCTTATTCCCCTGAAAAATAATATTCATTTATCTTCATATGTTTGATAAGTAAGATCATTCAAATTTGGATGAATTTCCTTTATTAGAGAAAATATCTCCATGAAACTAGAATCACTCCATCTTTCACCCAATTTTAGGTTATGTAGTTTTAGTATTGTCGATATCATTATATATTTCATAAAACCATCAAACAGTGATACCTTCTCAAATTTATTTAATTTCCTTAACATTTTATACCATATTTATGATCATATTCAACACCAATGGAATTTCACTAATATGATTTACATCATCATATACACCTGTACCAATATATGATGATTTATAAAATGAATTTTTATTCTAATTAATAGATACATATACTTCTACTTATTTCTTGGTCCAACATATATAACTTTGATCAATTACACAATAAATAAAAAATTCTTCCAATTTAGTCATACTAATTCTCTTTGAATAATAAAAACATAGACACAAATACTTGATTCAAGAAGGGAAATTTTCATTTTCTATTGAAAATTTGATGAACTCTTTTACACCCTCCTCATACTCTATATTTATATGATAAGAATTCATCCATTTTTTGGTTCATATTCATCTTATTTCAGTCAATAAAGTATGAAACATATACATATTACAAGAATACATTTTCATATATAATCAATCATAATTAGAAACACAAACACATACATATAAATACAAAATAAAACACACATATATATATATAAGTTTATATTCTAAGAAGAAGTTTGTTAGACCCATCCTAAAAATGTTTTTCATCATGCCCAATGTATAATTATAATGAACATGATGAACCAAATCCCTAGAAACATTGAGATATTATCTTTTAAAATTAAATTTATTATTAATTTAAAACAAAGAATTACCTCATCTTGATCATTTTTTCATCATTGAAGATATTGATCAATATAAGTATTTCTCAAGTCGCACCATCCTTGTGATGAAGAATCCAAAGTATAATTCCTCTAGTAGTACCCATTAATTTTTCATGAATATTATGTTGTTTTCATTGGAATTATGGGTGCTGATATGGAGGAACCAAACTCATTTCATCCTTCACCGTTAATCACAACAATGTTCTCTTAAGATTGAGGGAATATATTCCTTGTTATCTTAGTATTGAGAGGGAAAAGGATGATTTATTCTCATGTTATTGAGAGAGATCTTGAGAGTTTTTTCCAGTATTTATAGAATTCTCTTGAGAGGGTATATTAGGCACGAAAATTCAACGATTTACCAGAAATGATATAATCTGATATATATATACTTAGGGTTAAATGTTTAGTAATTGAACATAATCACTTTATCTAATTATTTATCCTAAGTAAACCCCAATAAAAAAATAATTATATCATTATTATTATATTCCATGAAATTTTCTAAACACATGAATATTTAAATATCATTTTTTAAATAAATAAATCCATAATTATTTAAATGATATTTAATGTATATATCATTTTTATCACTGGGCCCCCGAATGAACACATTCACTCCATAAACATTTATCGAAGAAGAAATAGTAAAATTTACCCAAATAAATATTATTCATTAAATAAAAAAATAAATATTATTCATTAAATAATAAATAAATATTATATACACTAATCTTGTGAATAAATATTTATTTTAATATTCACATAACTTAATAAGTATTTATATTAATCCATTAACTAACTAGTGAACAAGTAAATTTTTATTTATTATCTTGTGAATAATAAAACAGAGATAGATAAATATTTCATTCACTAAATTATGAATAAATATTTATTTAATATTAAAAAAACATATATATTCTAAACATTAATAGAAATAGTGACTGAATGTTCTATAATAAATTAAACATGAATAATTATTACTCTAAAAAATGAGAATAATATTTATTCTTGATATTAATCCATATATATTTTAATTGAGATTTTATATACACTTAGTGTGTGACCCTATAAGCCCATTTCTTTGTGGAATTAGGTGAACAAACCTAAATTCCAAGATCAATGTCTAAAATCATCTAAATGTATCCATAGAGAAATAAATTAATGTTACAATGGAAACAACCTCCTGTGAATGCTTACTTGGTAATATAATCACTTAATCATGATATCTCACCAAACATGTTTCATACTTGTGTCACCAACCTATATGATTGATTTATATTTATTTTTAACTACCTGAAATAAACTGATTAATGTACCACTATGGATGTGGATTTAATTAGTCAATTCCACTATAATCAAAGGGATCAAGATATTTGACTCTATTAACCAAAAATAGATAAATAATATTTTAACTTATTCATTAAAGACATATCACTTATGATACACCCAATATATTGTACCTTACTGTGAGAATATATCTTCCTTATTTTCATCAAAAGATCCAATTATGAAATTCATGATATACATTAATAATAATCTCAATTCTAAGGACCCATACACAAATCCAGAAATAAGAATATCCAATGAAACATAAACATATGTAATTCCTATTAGTGTGTCTATCCTTATAACCACATCACTTGGAGATTACCAAATATGAAAATCATGAGTATAACCCTCATTTGCATACAAGAATACAACACTTATTATTAAAAACATCATCAATGTACCATTAGATAGATGTTACCTAGACCATATGAAATATGTTTAAGAATATTTTCATAGAACTTAAAGGTTATTATTATAGTGGGAAATTTCTATAAACTTTTAGTGATAAAAGTTCTCTCAGGAAATTATCACATTAATGATATATAAAATAATAATTTCCATATTAAAAGATTTTTATTATTATTCAGTTCTGTAAATATTATGGCTGTTGAAAATAAAATGTCAGTTGGTTCTATAGAAAAAAATATAATAGGATCCTACTTACACTAAATCCAATTTTTTACTTCTCATGTTAGACCTCACATGATAAACATTCTTTTTTTAGGTATTTACATAGTTTTCGTGATCTCCACATTTTCTTTTTTCTATTTTTTTACCATCACTTCACTCTCTTGAGAAAATCCCTCAAGAATTGATGTCAATGAGTATTTACCTTTTTTCTCTTTTCATAAACCTAATAAATTTTCTAATATCATAGTCATATGTTTATCATTATAATAAAAATTTATTATCGTTTTATAACTCCAAAATATAGAAAAAAATAATTTATTATCATAATTCTTAATCTTCATCAGAAGTTGAAATATACTTGGTCTATGTAGATATGGCTCCCACTAACTTAAATAAGATTCTATTGATTATTTACCAAGTATAACTATACTAAAAAATATATATTTTATATTATAATAAAACTAGTTATATATCACCTTGATATCTAGTATTCTCACTTCTCTAAGTACCAAGTAATAATCCTTTATACTTTCTCAAGTACTATTTAGACATTTCTAACTGCAAAATTGTGGAGTTCTTTTAACCCTGTTTCTCATTTTTCACATTATATATTATGCATAAACTATATCCAACCTCATTATATATCATGGAATATGATATATATTTATATAAATTAATAATATATACCTTTATTCATTATTAGAAAATCCTCATGTTCTTCTACACATCAACTTGGAGAGATTACATGGCAGTTGACATAATCAACAATTTAGTATTTAATTGTTCCATCCTATATTTTTCAATACTTTATCAATATATATACTATGAATATAATTTATAAACCCCATAGATATATTTTTGTAAATCTTGTTCCGTAGAACCTAGGTTTCTACTTTAAATCATTATAGAGAAAGTATTTAATCCTAGTATTAACCATTTTTAAGGATAAACAACCATTTTACATATGCTACCCACATATTTTTCTTGAGAATCTATAGTTTTCTCACTAAAATATTTTGAATTCATGGATTAAATTCCTTCCTGATGAAACCAAAATCTCATGGGTATATTAAATGTTTTTTATAACCATGATGCCTTATTTAATCCATAAATGGATCCCTGCAAATTTCATATCTTATTGAACTTATTTGATGCCACTAAGTATTTCTAGTTGTATCATATAGACATCTTATATAGGGTCTCTATTAAAGAAATTGGTCTTGAAATACCTTCACCCAATAATAATAAAAAATGCATCTATGAAAAGTGTAATTCTAATATATTTTAAAATAATTTTTTGTGAAATAAGGGTTTTTATAGGCTATGTTTAAAATATTATTAAAACTTTCAGTGACCAATGGTGCTTTATAGGTATGAATCTTACCATCTATTTTGGTTTCTTATTTATTACCAACCAATGAATTTACGTGAACTAGAGAAACCACCAAAATACAATCTTGATATTGGTATATGAAATACATTTTTGAATTTGTATTAACATTTTAGTATTAGATTATATCCATTTATTACTTCCTTATAGGACTCATTATTCTCTTCAAATAATATGTTATATATCTTGGTGAATATGAAACCACATATTTGGGTTTAATTTTCCTATGCACTATAGTTCTCTATAATAACTCTTCCCATTGAGTCTTGTGGAATTTGTGTTCCTATTATAACTCATGTGCATCTACAATGTTGAATTCAATGAAGTATAGATTATGATCACTATCTCAAATGAAGTACTTGCCTATTATATAAATATATACAATAACTTGACTAATACCTTTATATATTATGTATAGTTATATCCAGAGTATATATTGGGTAATTATCTAAGATTCATATAGTGTTTTTCTTGATGTATGTTTGTTGGACTAAAACAATTATTCACATCAAAACACATAAAATTGTAAACTAATGAATTTATTATCATATTAAAACTTATATGATATCTATTATTCAATTTAGTTGGATTATGGTTATATATTACATTGCTATTTAAAATAAATTTCCTAAAAGGAGTTATGAAAGACTTGTAATGCATATAAGACTCATCACTAATCCTCCTTTTACTACCATAACTACTTAGATGTGAATATGGCAATGCATGTTTATGAATACCTTTAATCTATATTTAAATTATCAATGAATAAATAATTAAGATATTATACAACAATACTTCCTCTATGATCCTATATCTATTACCATGTATATTCATTACTTCCACTGTACATTCCAAAGGAATCACATGGAATATATGAATTTACCTCTGGATTATCCTTAGAATAGTTCACATGAGTCTTGTTGAGCTAATTATAAAAGATTTATGTCTTAATGACCTTTAAAATCTAAATGTTTATTTGACTGAAAATTTATATGTATGTTTATTACTAAACCCAATATGTTTAGCTTCAAAGAGACTAAAAACTCTTTTGGATATATAGTAAACTAATTTCAATTTAACATTACAAAGAATTATCTTTCCACAACCAAGGATTAATTGAGGCTTAAAATATATATTCATCATTAATTGTTGATATTTCATATATATGATTTAATTAACACTGAACTATTAATTAAGTATGAAATTCCATAAGAATATTCATTTCTAACATGAAAAAATGTCTCATTATGTCAAAAAATGGACATAGAAATATTTTTTTGGAGAAAATAAATACAAAATGATTATTTAACTTTAATAAATCCACTTATACTTTTTATTTTTCATGTTTATCTTTGCTGACTTAGGAATCAACCTATTTACACCACTAAAGGTATTCACCTTAGATATTATAATATTTCCATACTTTCTTGGTTCCTATATTTGAAAACACATATATTATAATTATATTGTGTTTAATACATAATAAGTATTATAAAAATAATACATGCAATGATAAATATATATGATGTAGAAGATTATAATTTCTTATTCTTTAACTCATTACAATTTCTATTCTAGTGAGATTTATTTCCCCATGTAAAGTAGATATAGTCATATTCATTTTCCTCCCTCTGAATATTTAATCTCTTAGAGTCATGATGAAAAAGTTTATAAAAATTTGAACTAGTTTAAGGAATTTCCTCCTTACCTTACCAATTGTTCACCAAAGGGGGGTGATCGACCATGTTCCCGCCAATACTTATCAACTTGGAAAAGCATAGTCAAAGTATTTTTGATTGACTACTCCATACTATTTATTCTGTAATTTTGGATAAATAAGGATAACATTAGTGGTAAGGATGATAACATGAGATTAGTTAATAATTTTCATCCAAATGGAAAACTAAAATTGATAATTGATCAATATACTAGACATCTTAAAGGAAATATCACCAGCTAGGCACCTGTATTCTAGTTTACACTAGTATAGTGTAGTGAAAATATCATTTATCTTAAGCCTCTAATTATCTTTCACTTGTGATAGGAGATGAGTTATCAAAGATTATGCGTCCATGTATTTATATTACATCTTCATCTCTCCAAATTTATTTGATAACACTGTTCAATAGATATGTGAGAAATCCTCTATGTATCTCATATAAATATAATTTTTACACATCTCTCTCACTGAGGTGGATGATAAAAAATAGGCGATTTTATCACACATTATAACCTTTCTAGAAGTAATTCATTATATAAATAGTTGTTACTCTAAATAAAAATAGTACAAGTGATGAAATTATCTTTATTCAGAAATGATCACATTGATCTATTGGGATCTATTTCCCTTTTTTAAAATATAAAAAATATGTTTAAATAAATTATCTTGATTATCAGGTGTGATGTAACAAATTAATTAAATCATACATCAAAAAATTTATCAAATCCCAACAGTCCTACCATTATATTCATAATATCCTATAAAATAAATATTTTATAGGAAATGATATATATTCCCATTATCATAACCTAGATAAGGGACTAATTAAAATCTCAAATGTATTTAGGTAGGTGTTCTTTCTAACTACATTAAATCATAATTCCTTAATCTATTGAGTGGACTCCCCAATCTTGAAATCCTAATTTAGATTTCTTTAAAACATGCCTCCAAGTAACTACAAGTCTATTAATGGATACTCATATTATTATTAACTTTGTTAAGTTGACCCAAAACATTTATTATAGATCGTCGATAAATAGATATATCTAGATAAGGTCCATACAAATAATTTTATCTATGGTTGCATTCTAACTCAAGAAACAGAAGGCAATGTATGAAATAATATTTTATTTGAGATATTTTCTTTTCTTATGCATAATTTTTTCTTATTTTGTTCTTTATATGATTGTTAATATTATTTGTATTTTACATAATTCATTAACCATGTATTGATAACATAATTCATGCATAATATAAAATTTTTATTTAATCTTAGCATGTAAGTTATCTTATTTACTATACATGATGGTATGTTATTATCCTATAAACATGTATAACATAAATAAATAAATAACCATGCACCAGAAAAAATAAAATAAATAAAGTGACTTGATCATGAGTTTTTTTCTAGTTGATTTATCAAGAGGATGATAAATTATCCTATAACCCTAGGGGAAATATCTCCTTAAGAAAATTTATTGGATCACGTTATGGTATTCCCAAATTTTATTATATATCACCTTGATTGGTTTTACCTCAGCTCAGGTTATGAACCGACTCCTCTCTCTTGGAGCTTCATAATTTACAAATTCTTGCTCACATGAAGGTGAGGGAAACTGGGGTATAGGGTTACATAAAATAAACCTTGGACATTTAGGATCATACATAATAAATATAGGAGGGATGATTCATATATCATAATATTTAATTTAATTGCAATTTTATCATAAAATACAACCCATGCAATAAATATTAAATTAAATGGAAACCCAACAGTACTTGAGATGCAGAAGATTCCCATCCATCTTAATTATAAATAAGTTAATTTTATTTTAAATTATTAAAGACATAGTGTGTACTGAATGGTAAAAAAACATGTACCCTCATAGTCTGGTTAAATCCAACACTAGAATTTACGATGTACATGAAATACATTATAGGTTACATGATGCATGCCGTTATTCTTTTGGATAAAACTATTTCCAAAGTTTAAATCTTACATGACATGTACTAACACATTATATTTAATGTGACATACAATGTGTATAGTCATTGTCATGTACTATGTACTCACTTGACATGTAATCCTACATGGTGTTTTATGATATATATGACATTATTTCATGGGTTATTATGTGAATTATATATAGATTATATGACCATAAAACATGCCATGAATATAATCTTCATGTACCACTAGTGACTCCAAAAATTTACATGATGTTCATGAAACTTTAATGATGTCTTTTTATAGAATAACCTAAAATTATGAATTAAGAATTTAATTCCAACATGCCCAATATAACTCAGCATGTACATAGGGTGTAATTAAACCTGCCATATGGTAGGTACTAGCAGTTACATTCCATGTAGTTTTTAATCATTCTTAATTATACTTCATTAACTCACACAACACACATATCTCAACATGTACATTGCATGAGTTGGTATGAGTTACATGACATGTACAACATGCTACATATCATGTAATTCATTTTTGGACACATGCACAACAAGACTAGGGAATATTTGTGTATAATTTAATTTTTATATGCTTAATAATTTCATTCCAATAAATTATCATGTAAATCGGAAGTGGAAACTGGGAAGATAATTGGATTTCCATCATTCCCAAGATTACGCGCATAATTTTATCTCTCCTCTTTAGTGTGCTTGGATGACCATAAAAATGTTAAATTTTGGAATAATCATAGAATAATAATTTTTCCCTAGATTTATTGTAATATCTAGTAAAATTTCATACCAATTCGATTTTCCATGATGAAGTTCTAATAAAATGTAGGGCTATCATTTTGGGTCCTGAATCTAGCCTATAATTTTATCTTCAACTTAGGATGCCAATATTACCTTAAAAAAATAGAGTTATATTAGTTCAATATTTAATGAAATGTTCCAAATTATTTACTCTTTCCATTGTTAAAATTTCATCTTTATTAGGCTCAAATTTTGGGAAACACATCATTTTTATAACTTTGGTGTCCATTTTGATTTTCCTAGAAATTTACGGATTTGAGGCCCAAACTTTCCATCTTCCATTTCTAGTATTCCAATAATCTATAATAAAATAATATTCCATATTATTTTATTAATTTTATGATGAATTTTCAAATTAAATTCTGTAATGAGAGTGTTCTATAATGTAATCCTTAAATGGATGAGAATAATTCATTTTAAACAAAAAATGCATATATGAGGAGGAATGAAGTTGAAAATTTAAAATGAGTTACCAAAAATTGTATGGATAATGAAGCACATGAAAACTATTCAAGAATAAATAAAAAATTATCCATTTTTAGTGATTAATCACATACGTACATAAACATATATATTATAAATAAAAAATTCATAACATATATAAAAAATAAATACAAAAAAACATATATATACATATATATAAATCCACACACACATATATATATGTATGTGTATATATATATATACATCTAGATATGTATGTATGTATCTGTAATATATATATATGATAAGGCGTAATGGGGAACAATGTATAAAATCATGATGAATGAATCTGAAACTAAAGATAGTAATTTGTTTTTTAAAAACCTCATTTCTAGAATTAAAAAAATGAATCAAATAACAAGCATTTTGTATTTATTTAATGAATAAAATAAATTATATAAATAATTTGGTAAATTTTAGAGAAATAAAACAAGTGGAGGAATAATAAGGGGATCTAGTTAAAGATTAATCAGGATATATTTTCTTATATTTATAAGAAAAATAACTAAAAAGGGGATTTTATTAGTTCTTATTTATAACTAATAAATCAAATTTTTTTCATTTTTCATTTAACATTGTGAAAGGATGTTTTTTATTAGAAAAAAATAAGGGCTAAGAAATTCCACCATTCTCAATGCTCTGAAAAAATTTCAAGAAATAGAAACACTTAATAATTATGATTTTGGTATATTTAATCCAACAAAATGAACCACCATAAAATCAATGTAACCTTCAAGAGATACATTTATCAAATAAATATCTAATAAATTAAAATAAAATTTTTCTTCTATAATCAATTTAATAATCACACAATAATATATTGTTTCAAATAAATAAATTCTATTGTGATCTAGATCTTGATCTAATTTACAAGGCATCATACCCCCTACACCAGTTGACAAACCCAAAATATTATTGTAATAGGACCTCAGTGCATTTTCAATTCCTTATACTTTCCTCAAAGATCCAACATTGTAATAAATCATCATAACATTATTAATTTTAAACCATTCCTTCTTGGATTGAGTCGTTTCACATAATGACGATGAGTGGCCAAGAAAACTACACATCAATTAGAAGGGAGTAAATTTATCATAGATTGAATTAAAAAAAAAAACTTCTGTTTTGAATCTACATATTTCGTATAAACTTTATTAATAAATTTAACTCAATATATAATCTAAAAATATATAGATTACTCAATCATTTCATTTCTGCATCAATTCTAATAGATTTTCCAAGGATTGTGGAAATGTCCCTGACATTATAAGATGATTTTGATGATTTTTATAATTATAACAAATGAAAAAAGTAAAATTCAGAATAATATTAGGAATTTTGATATAGGTTTTAATTATAATGGACCTCAAAAGTATCTTATAACATTAGTTATCATAATAAATGATGTTATAATATGGTTTCCATGCCAGTTATTATAATAACTAATGTGAAAAGATACACATTTTATTTAAAAATTTTATTACTTAAACACACCGTTCCTCAAGAAAAAAACAAAGAGAAAATCATCAGTAGAAAATTTTAAATAAAAAATAATTAGAAAATACACTAAAACAATATTTAAAAATATGATATTAATTCAATTAAAATTTAACTTTACATCTAAAAATTAATGACACTAATAAAATAGTCTTAAAATAATCATTAAAGATGGTAAAGGCCATTTGAAATATCTGATTTATTTTCATCAAAAATATTTTAATAGAAATAAAAATAATACCACATTAACATTATAACATATTTATATAGAATATAAAATCTGTAATGAAAAGAATCATGTTAAAAGTTGTTGATGATTCATTCACAATTATCTTGTAACTGAATCATAAAACATAACAACCACATAAAAAAACCTTTTTAATGGTTATTGTATGCTTCTAAAATATACATTTCAAAATAATAAACATTATAAATGATTTAATAGAAAATATTGTTTTAACTAATATAAAATTTATACCTATATATCCATGTAATTATTATTTTTGATTTTTTTTAATAAGTGAACCCTGTGAAATAATTTCCATGACTTGTTGGATTTTCATATTAGCAAAACATAAATAGAATTATAAACATAAAAATAAATAACTATTAGTATAATAAAACTTACGTTTACATCAAATCTTTAAAAGTTTTAGGAAATTCACTAAATAAAGAGCATAATAAATACAAAGTGAACTCACATGGGAAGAATACCCATAAAATCTAGTGTCACCAAAAATAGAAAATTATAGTGTAAATGAAAATAAAATACAAAATATATTTATAATTTTAAATGTATTATTACCAATTAATAAATATAATAAATCAGTATTGAATATCTCTGTTAGTTAGTATTTTTTTATAGATATTCATGTATAAGTTTATTATTCAAGTATTTAATATCCATTGAAATGTATTATGGATCCAAGAAACCATAAATGAGGTTTGTATTATTTTGAATTAAAATAATGAAAATACAACTAATATAATAATAAATAATTCACATCAATGTAAATTATATTCAAATAATGAAATGAAAATTTAAATGGGAATTTAAATAAATTGAAAAAACATGAAACATATAATAGGGTGCAGCCAAGCATCATAGGGTGGTCGTGAGTGGGGAACCACTTGGTTGCCACAAGTATGGAATATTGGGGAATTCCATTTCACCTTTAATCACATGAAAGTAATAAAAAGTATCCTTCAGGAAACTGGGAATTTAGTACACTATCAACATGGGCCTTTGGTTCATTTCAAATATTTAATAAAGAGTTCGATTAGGTGCTTTCCAATCCTAGTAGGGAGAGATGAGGCTTGAGTCAATAGTATACCTAGGTGTGTGTGCATTTAGTTTGTAATACCTTAAATAATAAATGATTATTGTTATATAATCTTTCCCATACATGTCAACTTTAATTTGAATTGAATAATATTAATTTAATATAAAATTAATCAATTATAATTTTAGTATCCCTTTGGAAAATTGAGGAGTATCATACAGTGTTGGTTCTTAATACGTTTGTCTCTTTTCCAATTATTTATTATATTTTATATACTCCACTAAATGGTATATGTAAGAAAAAATTCCAAGTAATTTGAAATAAAATTAGGATAAAAAATATAAATACAATGTATACCTCAATCATCAATTGTAAAACAATTCTATCTGGATATAATAAAAAATGTGCATGACTTTTTCCAACTGTGGCTACCTTCTCGGTAAGAAATATGACTAGAATATATTGAAAAATAGTACCATTTATCATCAATATTGGATAAAAAAACTTCATAATTTTATAATGAAAGATTGTGTATGCCATTATATGGAAATGTGGCTCCTCAACACGTGACTCACAATACATAGTCAAGTCTGAACTAAGTGGTGGAGGAGTAGGATTGGTAAGTTGTTCAGTGCAAAACCCCTATATTTTATTATCTAAAAATAAATTCGAGGTGTTTGATATATTTGTTTATAAACAACATCAATCATTAAAAATCCGTAATATGCTATAATATATTATTATTTGAATATAACCACCATAACCTAGCAATTGGGTACGCAGATATGAATATGAATAATTGAATTATAAAATATATATATAGAAATTATTTCCGTAATAAAAATAATAAATTTAATCCAGAAATTTAACATTCATATAATTTTTACACTAGTTAAATAATATGAATAATTAATTTTACACTTTAAAGATAATTTTATTTAAAAAATATTTTTATTTCTAGGAAAGTTGGGGGCAAGCCCCTTTATTAAAAAAGAGAAAAATATTGCATTTTGTTAATAAATATTATAATTAATTTATGAAAATTTTATAAAAATATATTTTAAGAAATGAATACCATATTTGAAATTATCAAGTCAATATTTTTTTAAGTTTTATTTTTTGAGATATTACTAAAAAAATAATTTTTCAGCAAATAATGAAAATATCGATTTTTGTAAAACTGTCATTTCTTTTATTTTAATCTTGTAATTTAAAATTCCCATAATGTATTGTTTTTAAATTTAAAGTAATATAATATATATTTTAATAAAAATAATATAAGTAATTCCATAATAATCAACATTATATTTTTTTGTATAAGTTTATTTTTATGCTTAAAAACACATTTTTAGGAAAGCTGTTTTTAGGTGCATAATGTTTATCCATTTATATTAATTAAAATGATCAATAATGATGAATTATTTAAATTAAATTTATAGATTATAAATATATATATATGAATTTATATTAATATAATGATTATTACTAGTCATAAAGTTAATTTAAGATCATCTTATGCTTGAAAAATCCAATTTTTTGAAAAACCATTTTTAATCATGTTTTGCAAGTATATTTTTAAGTAAATTCCTACCACTTATAATAATTCCATTTGTTAAAATTTATTTCAAATTTGATATTAGTATGTTCAAATTTTGAAATTTTTTTGTTTTTATTATTGGTCATTATGAATAGTAATATGGTAAATGTTTGTTACCTTGATAAGGGTAAAACGGGTAAAATAGGGTTAAAACTATGATATATGACTTTAAAATAACCCTATCACTTTCTTTTAATATATTGGATGAGTTGTATTTGACTATCCTCATAAAATATTTTAATTTATGTCAATTTTGTGCTATTTGTCTTTTATGATGACTTATATATTACTTTATATAAAGAAAAATACAAAATTTCACTCTATTTTCCTTTAAAAACTCTAATATTTTTTCATTGGAAGAAAAAGAGGCTATGTTCAGTTATAAATGTTTAAAATTAATAAAAACCATATATTTTTCCAAGTTAATGGGATATGGTCAATAATATAAACCATTGTATATTTATGGGTTTCTTTTCTTTTCATAGTGACATTATTTACCCCTAGATAGTAAAAAACATTGATACCATGGTAATTATCCAATGGGTTAATGGGGGGGGGGGGGGTTAAAACATAGATATAAGGGTTAAAGAATCATGTAAACTTGTATAAATTGTATTATATGAGGGTATTTATACTTTTCTTCATCCAATATTTTAAATATATGAATGTGGTTTCACTTGAATTTTAAAATTAATTTATATTAATTTAACAAATTAAGTAATTCCAAGGGTGCCCCTATCCTCTCTTATATAAAGACACCACCTATCATATCTTTCTATAACTTATTGACCCTAATATCCCAACCAACCATGGAAAAAAATATTATTATATTCCTTATATAATTTTTTAAGTGATGGTATTCATAAAAGATCATCCCTAGGATACTTAAGGAGAGATCCAAAGGAGGTTATTTAAAGGGGTGGTAGTCATCTTAACTAAACGTTTTCATTTTACTTATTCTTTTACCTCCTTTAATTATATATTAATAAATATAATATAATAAAATATTCATATCAAATTTTGTGATATGTTGTTTTTTAATTTCATAACCTTATTCATATTTTTATTCATCAAATGGGAAATGAATGTTCCGCTTGTGCGTACGTATGATCTACCACCTCTGCATAGAGATATGGTTCATTTTTTGTAACCACATCACACAGATGATTATAATGAAGTATTTAATAAATATATATGATATTTATGATATTATTATGTTTTTATAAATGTTAATTATTATTTAATATTCTCTTCTTCCATCCCACGGAAAGTAAAAATATCGCTCATGTGTATGTATGACTTACCGTATCCACATAGCTTTGCAATTCGTTTTTCATCACCATTTTAATTGAATGATTATAAATATGGAATTAATTAATATATATTATATTTATATCATTATTAATTTTCTTAAAATTATGTAACCATTAATAAAGTTCAAGGACCATAATTTCCAATCCAAAACATGCATGAAAAATGAAACAGTTAACACCTAGAAATGACATTTTTAATAAAGGATTATCAATAAATGGGTGTCGAAACCATATATGGTATTATGAATATAAATATAGTCATGGTATATAATTATATTACATTTAAATTTATTATATAGAAGGTTAGAGTGATTGCGAAGAAAGAAATACCTAAGGTAAGGGGATTTCCCGTCTCACTTTTATTTTCATGAGACATATTCCATATTCACCATTTTTCATTTGTGTAGTGTATATAATACCCATTAATTTATTTTATGAACATTGAAATGAAAATTATTGGTATTTACAATTCCATATAATGTTATCTTCTTCATGAGGTTTTTATTTGGGGATTACCAAAGTGGTATGGGTTCTTCATCTTAGTATTGTTTGATTAAGACATGTTTGATGTTATGAAAAAATTTATATTTATGAGGTGTGTATAATAACCATTTTACATGGTATATAATGAATATAATTGTCTATAATAACCATTTTTACCATGTTTTATGTTTTAAAAAAATGATTAAAATGAATTTTCATGTCGTTTTCGAAACGAGGTACGTTTTACTGAAGGGATGAAAAAAATATTTTTTGAAGGATGACATCATGAAAAAAATTATCTACTATCATGACTAATAAATAATTTTACTCATTATTTAAAGGATTATAAGGTTATTTACAAAAAAATCCTTAATATTTTTGAAATATTTGGACTTTAAATAAGTGACTTCAAAATGAAAATTGTATTTTACTCATGAAATGTTTTAGTGATATTTTAAAATAATTTTTCATCTATGATATCCTTGTTTGATTTTACATACACTTTATTAGGTATATGATATAATTATACAATCTTTATTCTTTCTCTAGCTGGGTTATGACTATTATTACTAGATGTTTATGAAACCCATTTATTTTCCATGGGTTATGGTATGATGAAATAGTGAAATGCTTATGAAACCCATTTCCTTTATATGGGTTATGATTTGATGACATAATGAATGTTTTATGATATTGTGGTACACATATAGATTATTTTATGTATGAGATATGTGGAATTGTAATTATACCTCCCTCCTATGAATTTTGTGAATATGCATATATCATGAGATAATAATGGTTGGAATAAAGAGTGGACCTAGTTTAGAAAGGGACTTTGTCTACTATGATAGTCCTGAGAGTGAAATTTAACTAATGAAATTATAGAATGGGGAGTGAACTCAATCCACTATGATAGACTTTTTTGTGATCCTTGACTAAGGAAATTATTTTTTATACTTATATATTTTCCAAAAACCCTTGCCTTATTCTTATGTTATGTTCTCATGGATCATGATTGATTATAAATGATCTTTCACTCTTGTGAATTATTTATTATATTATAAAAAATTATTATACTAAGATTCATGATTAAATAAATTTGGTTGATTAGGAATGACTTTTTTATGCTATGATCATGTTATCATACCCTTATTCTTGTCCTATTATCATTTATGATCCTAGATTGATACCTTTTATATTTACCCTTATAAAGAATCTTGAGATCACCCATTATTATGTTTCCTCTCCATAGGTTATGAAGAAATATTTTAAGAAGGGTATGCATAATAAGGGTATGATGATAGAAGAATTTTCCATGAGATTTTGAAGAAATTTCATGAAATAATTTGTTTATGTTTTTAGTTTCCAAATACACTAAACCCTTATAGTTCTGGTGAGGATCATAATGTTATTTATTGAACATAAATCTAATAAGATATAATATCATTGTTTGAATGTCTTGGATTTCTATATTTTGTACCAGAGAAGGGTTTTGTTAATATTTACAGATAAGGTTTAGAAAACATTATTGAAAACCCTAGGGATAAGTCCAAGTATATGATACAATCTTTAAGAATATTTTAAGTAGAAATTTTGTGGTTTTTGTAGAAAATACATCGATATCTGAATACTAGAAAGTGGATACAGATGCGGTACAGATACACCTAGGGGTAAAAACACCAAATGAGGTATAATTTGTATTAAATAAATTTTCACCGAGGTATGATGAGTGGGACTAAGACTGAACACTTTTCTATACACTCTCATGGGACATTCTTATGTTAATTAACATATTCTATATAAACCATTATGTTCAATGAGAGGATATAACCTACAGAAACCTATGATATTACATAGTGATTTGTGATAAACCTAAAGCGTAATGGGTAGGTAATTAAATAGTTGATCATAATTTGAAAGAAATATATACCAATTTTTAGATTTTTTGTGATGGTATTTTAAGATGATTAAGGATATTTTAGAATTCATTTATGTGAATAAAACCCTTTGGTTTAGTATGTGTTTATTGAGAATGTTATTTCATTAATAATGATTTTATATTTTGTGGATATAAGTTTAAATTTTTTGATAACCTAAAGGGTTAATAAGATCTTTGATGTTGAGGTAATTATGGCTAATTTTTATAAAATAGTTATTTCATTTTGGGAATATATTTTTATCATATGGATAACCATGGGATTGAAAAATCACTTGGGGAATAAGTTATTAATGTTATTTTTGAATTAGTATAAGTTATTGGGAACACCATATGATTAAGTTAGAAATAATTTGAGGAATTAATATTTAGTTAATTTATGAAATCATACATGGTTTTATTAAGGTTTTATGGTAATTCATGTTATTTTGGGAAAGGATTAACATATTTTAAGAGAATATATGATCATAATATTCATGTGTTTAGTATGTGACATTATAAGATACTTTATGTTGTCTGGTGATAAATGTTAAAGTTGATATTGGAAAAATATTTGATAAAATATTTCAGATTATTGGGTTTTGAATTTTTTTAGACATATTTTAGAGGAATATTATGGTTAACTACTTATGGAATAGTTTAAGTTGAACTTTGAGTGTTATTGTTAATTTATTAGTGATTAATGTATTATTTCATTATATGTATATTTATCCATATTGGGAAACCTATGATAACTATTTTGGTAAATATCTAGATATAGGAGGAATGTATTTTCATTCTTTTATGTATCTTATGATCTGTTAAAAGTTTATTTTCGAGCTTCAGACATAAAAAATTCACTTGAATATTTATTTCTTGGAGTAATAGATAAAGTGGAAATTGATCTATGAATAACCAAATGATGAAATTATGATTAGGTTATAGAAATAAATCAAGTATGTTATCTCACATTCTCTACCATAATGGTAAATAATTTCCTCAACTGAAGTTAGTGGAAGATAAATCTATTGAGTCTTATGTAAAAAGTACTGCTCAACTATCAAGGTATGTTTTTAGAAAATTACGAGTCTTATAATGATACATAATTATTTTTATAAATACTTAATTATGAAATTATAAGATTCTAATTAGTGACATATAAATTAGCTACCATGATAGAATATACATTATATTTTATTAATATGTTAGGACAAACTTATTCAAGTAATTTTTAATTAAAATTTCATGGTCACAATTTACTTCGGGGGGGGGGGGGTAGAATGTAACACCCCAAAATTTTATTCTCTTTAAATAAATTTTATGTAATAAATATCTTGATTTATAAAAAGCATCAATCTTTAACAAACTGTGCTATGCTATAATATATTATTATTTGGACATAACTGTTATAACAATTCCGGTTGGTTGGCAGGTATGAATATGAATATCCAAATCAGGAAACATATATATAAAGGATTTAATTAATGAAAATAATTAATTCAATCAATAAATTAGTGTAACACCTCAAACCAGAAGCCCGGAGTTGGTGCATTACTTATTAAATTGGAATGATTAAAAGGAATGAAATCCTGAAGGATAGTTCAGTTTAGTAGTCTTGAAGAAGCTAGATACATACATGAAACTCACATTACATTGGGAAGGTAAAAAATACAATAAATAACAAAAACTAATAAACTGCGTCTTTGATAACTCAATAAATGGTCTCCTCTTCATAACCTGTTGAAGGTAAAGGAATGAAAGCGTTGAGATCAAATGATCAGTAATGGTTACAAATAGAGTAAGCATGAATCCATAATAATTTAATCACAATTAGATAGATATAGTCAATATGGAATGGTGAATCAATGAAAAACACATGCCATTAGTAAAATGATAATAAAATTGCATCCATATATTTTGTCATAGTGAAAAACTCATGGATAGTAATAACTGAAAATGAATAAAGATAATGATTATTTATTGGAATTCATGTATCTGGAACATGATACCATAAAACTGTCAAAACTGTTTATGTATGTGGGTATAAACCCGTATGATTTCTGGAAACAAACTCGAAGGGTTTGTTGCTAGCTGATTTGTCTCATGAAACCTATTGATTCATCGAGGGGCTATAGTGGACCGCACCCATCACTGAAAGTCCAAATAATTATTTATACATATATTTAATACAAGTACAATATGCCTTCTCAATATCCTTATAGAGTAGAGGATACATATTGATCAATATTTCCACAGTTAAAACAAATGTTCAAATAAACACCGTATGTAGAAGGGTGTACGGATTAAAAAAATAATCATATACATGAAAACAGAATATGGATATATAATATATTTACAATTTAAAATTTAAAATTATCTAAAATGGCCAGTGGATACACCACATAAGAAAGATTAAGTTCACAATACCAAGTAAGTCTCAATGAAATGGAAATTGAGACAAAGTCCCTTACCATGTTGTAATCAATTGAGTCGTATAAAAAGAAATTAATAAACACCAAATTAATAATAGAATACCATGAATATAATGATAATCATGATAATATATATCAAATTCACTACACAATACACCACATGCAAGAAACAAGTTTTGAACAATGGAATTCCCATGTAATTATAAGTGAGATATAGAACCCCTTACCTTATGTCCAAATGTGTTCTTCGATTGATCTTAAGGGCCTGAATAATCAAATTTAGCTTCATTAATTAATAATTATAGAACCTCATCAACATGTAATTTATTTATTATAACCTTATTAGGTTCATTAATACCCCTTTTTATGGATTTAATAGGTTCAATTTTATTGTTTCGGATTCATTTTATTCCTTGGTTTTCATGATCAGTTTACTTTTATTCTTGAATGGAAGTTCATATGAAATGTGGTTTAACATATATAATTTTTAATATATATTATTAGTGACATTTTTAATTATCTTATAATTATTTTGGGTTTTCTACCATGAGGATTTCTCATTAGTTAAAAGTTAATGATAAAGGCTTGGATTAACTTGGTTGTTTTGTGCATAATTAACTTGTTTTGTATTATTATTTTTTATTATGAATGAGTAAGGATTATAGAAAATTGATTAAGGTAAAATAAATAAATTATGATCTTGTTCAACCATTAAAAATGTTTCATGAGCTGTCTTGAAGATAGTAATAGAAATTGAAAACCCGTCATCCTTGAATGTGATAAATGAACACATCTCGAATGGAATTTTAATTTTTAGTATAAGAGGAGGGGGGAAAGAGGAATGATGATGAAATAATCCATTATCATGATAAAATTATAGTTCATGTATGGTACTAGAATTATCATATCATTTGGATGAGGGGAGGTTAGGAGATAGAAAGAAAATAATGGAACTTGTAAAAGAAGTTGAAAGAAAAAGGAAGAGAGGTTCACCTATTGAGTACTCCTCCTTGAGAATATCATTACGGACTTTGTTTTTGGCCTTTTAGTGAGAAAAAAAGGTCTTGGAAGTGGGGGAGGAGATTAGAGATATATTTGAACAGAATTTAGGCAAGGATTAATTCTTGAGTGATGAGGGAGGAAGAGGGGTGAGGGGTAGTTTATATAGTGGAGGGGAGGAGGGTTTCCATAATATTATAATCATTAATTTATTATTTCTCCATAGGATAAGAAATAGTGAGGATTACATGACCTAGAAGATTAATAAGTGTATGTGACTTAGATATTTCAGTGCTTAAAATACTCATGGTTCTAGGAATAATGAATTTAAATTATAATGTATTTTATTATATTATTCTTTTAAAAGGTTGGGACCGAAGCCTCATTTTATTATTTAATGAAAATACCTCTTTAGACTGGGTAGAGGGAGACCTGTTACATGGCCCGAAGGACCAAGGCAAAGTGGCATGAATACTGGGCTTGAAAGCCCATTTTTTTTGGCCCAAAGGGCCCCTCGCTGAATAGTACTGCTATAGTACCCGGGTTGCTACAGTCCCTGCTACAGTACCGCCGCCACTACAGTTCGCCATTGCTACAGTACTACTCCAGTGCCCTGATACAGGGCTACTACAGTACTCCAGAAATTAGTCCATGCCCAGATTTGATCCTGGGTAATTTTGGATTCCATGTAGATTCTTGTACTGCTAGGGTACAGGATCGTTGGCTAATGTATTTATACGGTAAATTAATATATTTTACTATTAACAAAAAATTCAAGTGTTTTAGAAAAATCCCCAAAATTCACCCTAACCATTTTTTGATGTGTAGAATCAAAATATGAACTCCATTTTTCAAAAATAATTTTCTAAATATTAGAAATTTAATTTCTAATTAGAATAATTTTTTATTTAAAAAATACCAACATTTAATCTTCCTTTTTAAGGTTCCTATATTTATTTATACATTTGTGGGTAAGTTTACCATTCATAAGGTTCACATTACTATTCATAAGGATAAGTTACTATTACTAATGGTAGTTTAATATTCACCAAAAATTAAGTTGATTCTATCAGACTCCAAATATCACCCTGATCGCAACCAAGTATGTCTATTTTTCAAAATTCAGAACACAAAAGTGGAGAATTTAAGTTTAATGGATATATCCTAAATAACCAAGTGCTGATTTAATGAAACATAGTGTTTTATGAAATATAGTCTATCTAATGAATAAAATATATTTAAGAGAAACATACCATAAAATGTTTGAGGTGTTATATTATTCCCTCCTTGGGAAATTTATTCCTCGAAATGTTTCATGTATAAATCCATTTAAAAAGATGTGGGTGGTTATTCTTCATAACATCCTCATGTTCCCACGTTGTTTCCTCCATTTTATGGTTTCTCCAAAGAACCTTTACAAGTTGAGTTTTTTGATTTCTCAATACCTGCTCCCTTGTGTCAAGAATCTTGATAGGCTCTTTACAGTATAAAAAATCAGGTTCCAGCTTTATTTCATCCTAGGTGAGTACATGTGTTGGGTATGGAATATAATTATTTAACAATGACACATGGAACACATTTTGAACTTTGGAGAGACTTGGTGGTCTTTATAAATGGTAATCTACAACTCTGATCCTTTCTAGAATTTCAAACGGTCCAATGTACTTGGGTATTAGTTTCTATTTCTTACCAAACCTAAAGACACCCTTCCATGGAGATAATTTTAAAGACATGATCTCCTACATGAAATTCCAAATCCTTTCTATGGATGTCAGCATAACTCTTTTGACTAGTTTCAGATGCTTTAATGTGATCTTTAATTTTCTTTACCTATGTAGTTGTCTCTTCGATAAGTTCTAGGACTTTAGGATTCCTATAGCCAACCTCATCCAAACAAGTTGGAGTTCAACACTTCTTACCATATAATGATTCATATAGCGCCATTTGAATGCTATAATGGAAGCTATTATTGTAGGAAAATTCCACTAAAAGAAAGTATTGATCCAAAATACCTTGAAAGTCAAGAGACCATGAAGTCAACATGTCTTACAGTGTTTGAATAGTCCTTATAGAATCTCCATCAGTTTTGGGGTGATAAGCAGTACTCATATGAAGCTCAGTATCCCAAGCATTCTGAAGACATTTCCAGAATTTTGATATAAACTGGGGATCTCTATCAGACACAATTGATATAGGTGAACCATGAAGTCTTACAACAACATTAATATAAAGTTTTGCCCGGTGATCAAGTGGTAAATCCTCTCTTATAGTAAGGTAATGTGCTGATTTTGTGAGATGATCAACAATTACCCATATTGAATCATTCCTTATTGGTGTCCTTAGTATTCCTATGACAAAACTATTGTAATTTTATCCCACTTACACATAGTAATAGGAAGAGGATGCATTACCCCCCTATAATGTTGTCTATCATCCATCACTTGATGAAAAACTAGACACCTTGACACGTAGTCATCAATTTCTCTCTTCATATTATCCCACCAAAAATGTTCCTTTAGATCTCTATACATCTTTGTGCTACTAGGGTGTATAGAGAAATTTGAGCTATGATAATTATCTAATAGTTCCCTTTTTATCTCAGGTACTGATGGAACACATAAGCTCTTCCCAAATTTCAAAACTCCATCCACATACACAAAGTCTTCCAATCTTCCATCCTTAACAGCTTTAATTTTCTTTTGTATATTCTCATCATATTATTAAGATCTTTTTATCTTCTATAGTTAAGATGGTTTATCAATAATTTGAAAGAAGAAAGATGTTTCTCCTTCTATAACAATTCCCATATCCATCTTTAGTATATCCATGAATATTAGATCTCTCTAAATCCCCATTTGGTTCAAGAGTCCATGTCCTTTCCTTTTTATGTAATCTTCCGCCATATTTTCCTTTCCTGGGTAGTAGTGTATTGAAAAATCATAATATTTGAGTAATTCAAGCCATATTCATTGCCTCATATTTATTTTTTTTCTGTGTAAAAATGTATTTCAAAATCTTGTGAGTCGTATATATCTCACATAATTCACTGTTGAGATAATGTATCCATATTTTCAGAGAAAAAATCATGGATACTAACTCAAGATCATGAGTTGGATACTTTTTCTCATGTGTCTTTAACTGCCTTGATACATAAGAAATAACATTATTATTTTTCATAAGGACACAACCCAGTCCATTCATTGATGCATCACTGTATATCACAAATCCATCATTTCCAGATGGAAGAGTCAAAATTGGAGCATTGAAAAATATTATTTTCAATTCTTCAAATCATTCTGCATATTATTTTTTCCATACAAACTTAACCCCTTTACATGTGAGATTGGTTAGCAGGTTAGCCAGTCGGGCGAAATTCTGAATGAAATGCATATAGTAACCTACTAAGCCAATAAAACTACGTACCTTGGATATGTTCATTGGAATGGGCCATTCTTGGATTTCCTTTGTCTTCTCAGGATCAACTATGATTCCATCCTTAGAGAAAATATGTCCAAGAAAAGAAACTGATCGAATCCAAAATTCATACTTTCTAAACTTCCCGTATAATTCATTTATTCTAAGAGTTTACAGAATAATATTCAAATGATTCTCATGGTCTTCATAGATTTTGGAGTATACCATGATATCATTGATAAATACCACAAAATAGTCATCAAGATATTCCTTGATAACTATATTCATTAGATCCATGAAAATAGAAGGTGCATTAGTTAGTCCAAAAGGAATTAAGATAAACTCATAATGCCTATACCTGGTTTAAAATGATATATTTGGAATATCTTCCTTCCTCACACATAACTGATGATATCTAGATTGAAGTTAAATCATAGAAAAATATTTTGCTCCATGAATTTGATCAAATAAATCATCGATTTGTGGTAGATGATACTTATTCTCTATTATAATAGCATTTTTTTCCTTATAATAAATGAATAGACTCATGGATCCATCTTTCTTCTTGACAAAGAGGACAAGATCTCCCCATGGATAAACACTAGGTCGAATAAACCTTTTTTCACCCAATTACTCTTGTTGTTTCATTACCTCCACTAATTCAACAGTGGACATTATATAGAGAGTCTTTGATATAGGTCTTGTAATAGGAATTAAATCAATAGAGAACTTAACTTCCCACTCTGGATGATATCTTGGTAAATCCTTTGGAAATAAATTAATGTATTCTTGAACAATAGATATGTATTAAATTTTAATATTTCATCCCACACCCTTAGATATTGTGTTATCTTCCTCTCTAAGAATTTCATTCAGTAGAGCTACTGAGGGTGGACCTAGATAAGAATAAGATGACAAGGTTTATACTATAAATATGAGGGATTCCACACCACTCTAAAAAATTGTAACTTCCTTCTCCTTGCAATATATCTTCACATCATATTTTGACATCCAATTCATACCAAGAATTATATCAATTTAAATCATTGGTATGATGATAAGGTTAGAAACTAAAGCATGTTTATGTGTTATGATGGGGACTGATCGACACATCTTTGTTGCAATGATGCATTCCCTAGGGGTTTTTACTTACAAATACATTATTAAATCAAATTGGAACTGTTTAATTTTCATGGAAAACTGAGAAGATATAAATGAATGTGATGAACCAGAATCAAATAAAGAATTGGATAATTTTGAGGAAACAACTAAATTACCTTCCACCACATCATTAGTAACTTCATCTTCTGTGGTTATAATATCATATGCTTTCCCTTTCTCTCCCTCCATTTTCTGAGGCAAGTTTACTTGGCTATTAGGACACTCATTTTCATAGTATCCCATCTCTCTATAATTGTATCATTGAATATAATTGACTTGTCCCTTCCAATTTAATCCATTAGATTGATGAAACTTTTATCCAAAATTATAACAAACTACCATTAATTTAAAGAATTTCCCAAGATGATTCTTTCTATAGTTTTCACATAATGAAAATTTCTTCATTCCATTCTTCTTCATTGGAAATTCATCTTTTACATGGTTATTAGAATTACTCTTCTTATCTTGATTTCCCTTGAACAAATTTGATCTAGAAAATTCTTTCTCTGTCTTGATGGCACTTAATACAATTTCATCATATAATGAAAATGATTGAGAAGATTGTACCCTTAAAAGAATTATCTTAAGTCCTTAAAAGAAATGATCAATCTTGTCTTCTGATTCATGTAAATAATCTATGGCATACTTAGCTAGTCTTGTGATGGTAGCCTCATACTCTGCAACACTATCTTCTTCCCTTTTCTTTAATCCAAGGAATTTCCTCTTCATTTCTGTTTGTTTCTCATGAAGGGAAATATTTGTCGAAGAATATTTCTATAAAATTCCTCCATTCCATATCTTCTATTTCTTCTTCATCCATGGTATTATGGATCAAGGACCACAATTTATCAGTGTTACCCTTAGGAAAATATACTGCTAGTACTACCTTTTCATTTTCATTACATCTTAATTCCATGAATATATTTTCGAAGGACTTGATCCACTTCTGGGATACCACTTGATTAGTAGTACCACTAAAAGACATGGGATTTTTCTGCATGAAATGATCCAATATAGGTGTAGCATGGTTATTCATCACAACCTGAGTAAGTTTTCCCAATATGGTAATGATCTGATCCACTCTAACATCGGCTATGTTGAATTTCTCAGTGGGGACATCCATACTTTTTCCATGAGTATTTATTCCCCTTATTCCATTAGGAACCATTTATAAATAATTCCATACACTATATTAGGTTATGAATCATAATTTATAATCTCAAATAGAAAAGTACTTAGCATAAATTGAAATTTTATGCATAGCTAATCTCATAAAATGGTTTCTATAAAGAAAAAATTTAAATTAAAATCCTTCATAATGTCTTGTAAAGAAAATTTAAATTATTATAAGCGTATCCCATTGGAGTTTTAAACCAAGAGCACGACAAAGACTGTTTTCTTGAACCAGGATACCTCGAGTCAAGCCTGAAACTCTTGTCGGAGTTTTCTTTCCTAGGTACATCTGTGCTAGAGCTACCTCTACTTGTTTGTGTCCAAATAGGGAAGTATTTTCTAGAAATATCTACATAATATATTCCTTACCAAAATTCTAGGACGTTCTTGTATTTTTATCCTCAAATACTACCTTAGGTATTTGTTCCCTAATCTAAATTTTCTAATCTAGTTTCCATGTTTTCTACTAAACTTCCTATGATACCAACTGTAACACCCCGACCCCAAAAACCAAGATCCTATTTATTACTTATTACATTGGCATAATTAAAAGTAATGAAATCCTGAAGGAATGTAAAGTTTAGTAGTCTTGAAGAAACTAGATACATACATTAAACTCACATTACATTGGGAAGGATAAAAAATACAATACATAACAGAAACTAATAAACTGCATCTATGAAGACTCAAACAATGGCCTCCTATTCAAAACCTATTGAAGGTAAACAAATGAAAGGGCTGAGATCAAATTATTAGTAAGGGTAAAAAATATAAGAATCATGAATCAACAATAATTGAATCACAATAATATTGGCATAGTCAATATGGCATGGTGAATAAATGAAAAAAACATGCCATAAGTAAACTAATAATAAAACCGCATCCATATATTTCTTCATAGTGAAATCCTCATGGATAATAATAACTAAAAATGAATAAATTGAATTATTATTAATTTTAAATCATGTATTAGGAACATGATACCACTATACTATCGAAATAGTTTAAGTTCGTGGGTAGAAACCCATCTAATTTTTGGAAACAAACTCAAAGGGTTTGTTGCCGACTGATTTGTCTCATGAGACCTGTTAAGGAATCAAGGGGATATAGTAGGACCCACACATAACTTCATGTCCAAATAATTATTTATACATATATTTAATACAAGTAAAATATTCCTTCAAATATTCCTATATATTCTAGGATACAAATTCATCAACATTTCTTTTGTTAAAACAACTTTCCAAATAAACATCGTATGTAAAAGAGTATACTGATTAAGAAAATAATCATATCCATGAAACCAGAATATGGATATATATTATATTTACAATTTAAAATGAAAAATTAACTCAAATGGCTATTTGATACACCACATAAGAAATTTTAGGTGCAAAATACCAAGTAAGTCTCAATGAAATGGAAATTGAGACAACTTCACTTACCACATTGTAATCAATTGAGTCGTATGAAGAAAAACTAATAACCACCAAATGAATCATAGAATACCATGAATATAAATAACATCATGATAATATATATAAAATATAAGAATGAAATACACCAAATTCAAGAAAAAAGTGGTGAACAATGGAATTCTCATGGAATTAAAAGTGAGATAAAGAACCCCTTACCTTATGTGTGAATATGTTCTTCAATTGATCTTAATGACCTGAATAATAAAATTTATCTTCATTAATTAATAATTACATAACCTCATAAATATTTAATTGATTTAGTATAACCTTATTAGGTTTATTAATTCACTTTTTTATGGGTTTAATAGGTTCAATTTTATTGTTTTGGAAGCATTTTCTTCCTTGGTTTTCATGATCGTTTTGCTTTTATTCATCAATGGAATTTCATTTGAAATGTGGTTAAACATACATAATTGTTAATATATATTATTAGTGACATTATTTATGATATTTTAATGATTTTGGTATATATACCATGAGGATGAATCATTAGTTAAAAGGTACTGATAAATGCTTGGAATAACTTGGCGGTTTTGTGCATAATGAACTTGTTTTGTATTATTATTTTATATTATGAGTGTGTAAGGATTATAGAACATTGAATAAGGTAAAATACATATATAATGATATATTTAAACCATTAAAAATGTTTCATGTCTGGTATTTAAGATAGTAATAGAAATTGAAAACCCATCATCCTTAAATGTGATAAATGAACACATCTCGGACGATGTTTTCATTTTTAGTATAAGAGGAGAGGGAAAAGAGAGATGATAATGAAATAAAACATTATCATGATAAAATTATAGTTCATTTAAGTTAATATAATTATCATAAAATTTGGATGAGGGGAGGTGAGGAGTGAGAAACAAAAATATGGAACTTGTAAAATAAGTTGAAACAAAAGGAAGAGAGGTTCACCTCTTGAGTACTCCTCCTTGAGAATCTTCTTATGGCCTTTGTTTTTGGCCTTTTGGTGAGACAAGTAGGTCTTGGACGTGGGGGAGAATATTAGGGAGATATTTTAGAAGAATTTAGGCAAGGATTGAAGCTTGAGTGGTGTGGGAGGAAGAGGGGGCGAGGAGTAGTTTATATAGTGGAGGAGAGAAGGGTTTCTTTAATATTATAATCATTAATTTATTATTTCTCCACAAGACAATAAATAGTGGGGATTTCATGAACTAGAATAATAATAAGTGCATGTGATTTCAATATTTGGGTGCTTAAATCACTCATGATTCTAGGAATAGTGAATTTAAATTATAATTTATTTATACGGTAAATTAATGTATTTTACTATTCACCAAAAATCCAAGTATTTTAGAAAAATCCAAAAAAATCACCATAACCATTTTTCGAAGTTTAGAATCATAAAATGAACTTTATTTTTAAAAAATAATTTTCTAATTATGATAAATTTAATTTTTAATTAAAATAATTATTTAATTTAAAAATACCAACACTTAAAATATTCATCTTCATTTTTAAGGTGCCTAAATTTATTTATACATTCATGGGTAAGGTTACCATTCAAAAGGGTCATATTAATATTCATAATGGTAATTTAATATTAATAAGGGTAAGTTACTATTAATAAGAGTAAGTTACTATTAACCAAAAATTAATTTGATTCTATGAGACTAATAATATCACCCTGACCGGAACCACGTATGTCCGTTTTTAAAAATTCAAAACACAGAAGTGACAAATTTAAGTTTGATGGATAGGTTATGTCTATCTCCTAAATAACCAAGTTTTGTTTCAAAGAAACTCAGTGCTTTATAAAATTTAGTCTATCTAATTAATAAAATGTATTTAAGAAAAAAATAGCATAAACTATTTTGTGTGTTATATCTAGTAGTCAACTAATTTTTATCATGTGGCAAAAAATTATAATAAAATCATTTTCTGTTTTACAGTTACTTTTATTCTAAAATGATTATTATTGGATTTTGTGCATGAATAATATAATTAATTTAAACCATTATTAAAATATTATTTGAAAAAATATTATAATTTTTAAAATAATCATTTAAATATTAGATTATGGTGCTTTTTTGGGTTATTTCTAGAAATATTTATTTTTAGTGAATAGTGAAAATACCATTTTTTTGCAAAACATTCATTTGTTCATTAAATAATGTGATTTAAAAGTAAAATTATATTTTGGATTTCATTTTAAATTAATATAATATCCATTTTAAAAAATATAATTTAAATAATTCTATATGAATCAAACTGATATTTGATTATGGTTTAGGTTTATTTTTATGATTAAAAACAAATTTATATGAAAACCATTTTTAAGTACCTGATATTTATCAATTTTAATTACTTAAAATAATCCCTAATGATGAATTATTTAAATGAAATTTATTGATTACATATATATCTATATTATTTGAAATTTATATAATAATGATTAGTATTCTTATATCTAATGTAAGACAATCTTGTATTTGAAAAATGTATTTTCCTAAAAAACCAGTTTTCATCACATTTTGAAGGTTTTTTGAAATTAATTTCCACCAATTATAGAAATTGAATGTTTTAAAATTTATTCCATATTTTGAATCATGAGGTTATTCTTTTGAAAAAGTTTTTTTGTTAGTATGAATGGTAACTAGTAAATAAATGCCACCTCAATAAGGGTAAAACATGTAAAAATGAGTTACAAATATGAGATAAGAATTTAAAATAACCCTAAAACATGAATTTACTATATTTGATTAGCTGGATTCTGCTATACTCATCCAATATTCTATGTTATGGCAGTTGTTTTTCCATTTTTATTTGATAATGACTCATATATTATTTTAAGTAAAAAATATAAAATGTTACTCTCTTTTCATTTAGAAACTATAATATTTTTTCATGGAGATAAAATGAGGATATGGTTGATTATAAATGATTATTTTATTTATTAATATTTTTTTATAATGGTAATTTGTTTTTAATTCTTAGTGATATAATAATTACCTTAAATGCACTACTAGAAAATACACCTATACCCAGAGTTCAAAACCGTGGGTATAGCCCCCAAAACCGTGGGTATAGGCTATACCCACGGTTCTGGGAACCGTGTGGCTGAACGGCGTCGGTATAGGTCCCTGACCTATACCCACAGTTTTGGTCAAACTGTGGGTATAGGTTTTTTCCACCGTGTCAATACTCTATACCCACGGTTTTCAAACCGTGGGTATAGGTTTTATAAAATAGCGGGTGTTCGGATTCGATCCCGTGACCTCTTCACCGCTAACGAACCACCTTACCACTGCCCCAATGTCGACTTTATGTATATGTATATATATTTTGTTAAATATATTTATTTAAACCGTGGGTATAGAACCCCCGCAAAAAAAAAATTCCTACGGAAAAAAAAATTTCCCGCGCAAACGCGGGAAACCTATACCCACGGTTTGTCAAAACCGTGGGTATAGGTTTTTAACCAAAGGCTATCCCCACTGTTTTGGGAAAACTGTGGGAATAGAGATGACCTATACCCATGGTTTATGGCCAAACCGTGGGTATAGGCATGTTTTTGAGACCCTATACCCACGGTTTTCTTAAACCGTGGGTATAGGTTTTGGAAAACTGCCTATCCCCATAGTTTTTGAAAACAGTGGGGATAGGGTGACCTATACCCACAGTTTTTTTCCAAAACTGTGCGTATAGGTCCATTTTCCAGTAGTGATGCTTACGTAATGCCAACACAATGATTTTCTAGGTATTGAAAAAATAAAATAAAAAATTTTAGAAATATGAAAAGTAATACAATTTGGATTATTTTTTGTGTTCTATGATTTTTTTAGAAAATATAACATATTATTGTTGTTTTGAAGGTTTTTATTAGAATTAAATTTCTATCTTTTTGTCTTTAAATCCAAACCATATGAATAGTACCGAAAATTATTTTAATGGTATATTATGTTAATTAATATTTTTTAAAATAATTTAAAATTCATAAAAGTATCATATACATTTAATTTAATGAGATATGGTCTAAAATATAAACCATTTTCTATATATATGTCACTTTTTCTTTTATATTAACATTATTGACCCCTAAAGAGTAAAAACATTGATGTCGTGGTATCCATCAAAAGGGTTAACATGGGTTAAAACTAAGAGATAAAGTTTAAAACATCACATAAACTTATCTAGATTTTTTTGTGTGAGATTATTTTAGATTATATTCATCTTATATTAAAAATATATCAATATAGAGCCACTTTAATTTGAAAATTAATTTATATTAATTTAATACTTTAAGTAATTATACGGGTGACCTATACTCTCTTATATTAGAACACCACCTTTCCTCTCTTACTCGCACTTCTTGAGCCACATTGATTTTCCAAACCCTAAAAAAAACTCTTCTTAACTTAATTATACAAATTATATAGGTATTTTTATTCTTAAAATATCATCGATAGTGTAACATCCAAGGTGAATAAATAATAACATTTTCATATTTATTAATATTTTTTAATTAAATATTAATTTTACTTAAAAGGGGATCTGTGTACGATAGCGTACTCAACATGCATAAATGGATTTCTTTGAAATCTTACATTGCACACAATGTTCAGTTATACCGAAAAATAATATTGTAATATTATTATTTTAAATAGTAGTTAACGCCTAGCAATTGTATTAGAGGTAATGAAAATAACTAACTACAATATGATTATACATGTTTCTAAAATGTATTTACATTTATCCAATAAATTTTAGATGCCTAAAATGAGAATTAAACCAATTTTAAGCATGAAATACTCTAATATTTTTTTAAAGGTCGTTTTACTGCCTTTGGACGGAGAATCCTTTTTAAATATAGTTTTTTCACTTTTATATGTTCTATTTGAAAAAATAAAATTCTCCTTTAGAATCGGGACATCAAAATTTTCTTTGGGTAAATTTTTGGTATTTTTTTGATAAAATTCATTTTTTTAATGAATAGTGAAAAATACCGCATTTTAATACAAAACTACTTGACCATATAATTAATTCATATAGTTAGATTATTATTTTAATTGGTTTTAAAGTTTAATTGGATTAATTTTTTACCATTTAATCCAATGTTGGTCATTGGAAGTAATTTCACTCTTAAATTGGACATAAACACATGTGAATCTTTTGATGGTTTTTACTTCTTAAAAAACACGCTTTTTGGTTTTGACAACGGTAATTAATTTTAAATTAATTAATGAAACTTTTATGTTTTAAATTTGGTAAAATATACATAATTTCTGAATTCTTAATATCAAAATTATCTTTGTGTTATTTTTTGGTATTTTTCTAAAAATGTTCAATATTTTATGAATAGTGAAAAACACTGAATAGTAGTTAAAAAACCGACTTTTTCATTTAAATGAAATTTTACCTCTTCTGTGAATTGAATTTCAAAAATCCGACATACTTGGTTGTCATCATTAAGTAAAATTTGGTTCTATAAGATGAAAATAATTTTCGGTGAATAGTAACTTTTGATTTTTATATACCGCGGTTAAAGGTAAATAGGGTAATTCAAGGTACAAGAATATTATAATAATTTATATTTTCCTTAACACTTGTCCTAAACATATTGGATTATTCAAGGCCGACCAATACAATCCTTTGGTATAACGTTTGGCCTTTGGAAGCTACTTGGGTAAGATAATTACATTAATAACTTTTTATTTAAATAAAAAATAAAAATATCATAAACATGTATTATTTTGCTAAAAAAATTTAATATGGGGTTATATAATTGATATCCTTGACTATAAATAGTGATTATAAATCTAAAATGTTTTCCTACCTCATGGAAGTTTATTTATAAATTTTAGACATCAAATAAATAAATTTATTTATGACACAATGATGATGTAATGATCACCTCATTAATGAATGTTTTAAATAAATGAGATTATAAATACTAAAATAAATTTATTTTAAAACTTTTATGCCATCCACTAATTTTATGTACGATTATGAGTTGTTATATTTGAATTAATGAAATATTTTTGAATTTATAAAACATAATATGGATTTTTTTAAAAATTCATGATATGAATAGTATAAAAATTGACATAAATGAGTTTTAAAATCAATTAATATTTTATTAAATGATAAAATAGTCCTAAAAATATAATATTAGGGAAAATGACATATATAATGTAAAAAATTTCATTAATGATCCACTTTCGGTCACTTGGAATTTTATAGTAAATATATTAACCATATAGTACGAATATACAACAAGACATAGTAAAAGTTTAATTAGTTAACAAAGGGTTAAATAAACAAGATAATGATTAATAAATATCCAAAAACATTACAATTTCTATTGGATGATTTTATTTATACTTATATTCATATTATATTATAATTTAATGAGTTTAGGACCTTTGTAAACCTAAAACCATTTTATAATAAAATAATACCTTCAAACTTTCCTAAAGAGCCCCTCCGCCCTCTTTTAAAAGGTCACCACCTCTAACCCATTAATCACAAATCTCAAGCCCCTTGTCTCATCCAAACTCTGAAAAAATAATCTCCCAACATTCCTCTTTTCCTCCTAGAAGCCTTTCCATAGGTATAAGGCAATTCAATAGAGGTCTTTGGCTCAAATCAAAAGAATTTACCCGATTTGAGGTAAGATCTTCTCTAAAGTTTCTTTCCATTATTTTTTCCTTCTCCACTCCCTATACTCTTATTATTCTTTGTTTATATAACATAAAAATTATACTTAATATACTAGGTTGTTTTTATGATATGGATTTGAACTGAAATTACAGACACCTCCATCTAATAGATACGAACATAATGTTTCTGTGTATGGTGAACTACTGCCTCACGAAACGATGATTGTTGGATTTTCCCCTACCACCTGTCATGGTAAACATTATTATGAAACTATAACTATATATGATATATATGTTATTTATTTTATCCCTATACTTATGAAATTATCATTTAGAACATACCTTTATGCATTATATGTTGTATAAATACGATAATTTCATTTGAGGAAGTGCGGACCACTGCCCCCTCAAAGTGATATGACTCGTTCATACCATACATGTAACATATAAAACATGGTGTTAATTAACTTAGATAACATATATAAAATATGATATTATACTGGAATTATAATATACCTATTTATCATCTGGTTTGTATTCCTTTAAAAATGATAAAAATGAAATGAAAGTATCGTTCATGCGTATGTACGACTTACCATCTCCATGAACGGTGCATTTCATTTTCATATATGATATGGACTATTATAAATACATATATATAGGATATATATGATATATATTCCAAATAATGAATATCATTCTGGATATAATGGAATTTTGACCACATGGATAATTTGTAATTATAACAAGTTCATTTTTGACTCAAGTTCTGAACATCGAAAAAATGTCCGATATGAACTCAAATAATTAACTAATTGTTATAGAAAGATAATAAGTGATATAAAAGGAATAATAAACTTGAAAAGTTTTCTTAATCAATTATAAATTAACTTAAGTTTATTGTTCATTTAGAATAAAAAACATATAAGAAAAGTGAGACACGAGATAAGGGACTTTGTCTCAATCTCCTATCATTAAGGAATGTTTTGATAATATACAACTCCTTCTTTTATATGATGTATAATAAAACCCTTTGAATTTTATTTTCATTAAAAGGGAATATTTTTTCTATGAAGTATTTTACTAAATTAAAAAAGGAATGTTTTTTAATGTATTCGGCGACAATGACCTCTCTGCCACCGCAATCATTATTTGGATTCCTCTATAAGACTTAATGTTTTTTAAATGAAAAAGAAACCCCTTATTATATTTTTGGGTGTTTTGGTATTGAAAATGGTTTTTGAAATGGATTGAGTATTTCAATATCTTGAAATGATATCTCGTAATTGTAAATTAAATTTTATTACTTAAATGTTGATATTTGCAATATTTTATGTGTTATGATTATGTAAAAGTACTTGGAAATTTGACAGGTGGTTACATGATAAACCAAATGACTGGTGATTCCCTGATAAACCAAGGATGTGTAGTTATGTTATAACCTCCAATTCATTGGGTATGGAAGTTGGCCATATGGTTATTCCATTGAGTGAGATGTGTGGAAGTTGACCATATTCCTATTCCATTTAAGTATGTTTACGTCCTAAGGTACCTTTATATTTTATGTGTGAATTTATGGGTTTTATAGTAATATTTTGGTTACAAGAAGGGTAATAAATGAGCTTCTATTTAGTGACGTGTATTTACTACTTCATAAAGGTGGAAAGTATTACTTATGATAAAGTAATTATGGTTTACTTGTTGTTTTGGAAAACTAATAGTTTTCCTAATTGGTGCATCCCTTACTGAGATTTTTATGCTCATCCCAAGTTTTTGAAATGTTTTTCATAGGAATTAAAGTGGAATAGGGTCAAGGATGGGATCAAGGAAAATCAATTATGATTAAAACATGGAACTAAACACGTTTATTTTTTTAAGAGTTTTTATTTTATAATGAAAAATGAATACTGAGTAGAAGTGTCAACATGTAATATTAAAATTGTTATGTATATGTTATGACCTAATTATATAAAGATATAAACCTAAAAATATCCCCAATGTAAATTATTAACTTAATTAAAGATCATGTAATGTTTAAGGATGGGTCCTTATAGTTTGTATCAAAGGTCTATTTAGACAAATTTAAGAGTTAGGATATTGTTAAATTAATATCCATAAATTATTTTTACTTTATGGTAATAATGAAATGATATAGAATTTGAATTTTACCGTTTTTCTTCACCTAAGATATTTTTATTTTTAGAATGGTTTTCCGTAGAGTAAACATGGTGGCAATGTCTGAAAGGCATACAGAGGAGAATAACCTTACAAATCAGTATCACAATATGGTTTGAATCAGAACTGAATTTTTTTTAATGTAATGGAATAGTTGACTCAAGCTATAAATGGTAGTGGTATCCATGCATGAGATCAACTAGATCAACCCCAGATGAATATGTCTATAGTGGATCATTTCATGAGGCAACATCCCCCTTCATTCAGAGGATCATATGACCCTATTCAAGATGAAGGGTGGATCCAAGAACTGGAAAATATTTTCGATTTCAAGGGTTGTATAGACAATCAAAAGGTTTGTCATGATATTTATCATTTTGAAGAAGAAGCTGATCAATAGTGGTCGATGGTTAAAAATATTAGGTACAGTGTGGATATTGATGCTCTTTGTTTGGAATAATTCAATGGTATGTTTCTTGATAAATACTTTCCTAAGGCGGTTTAACTTAAGATGGAAAATGAATTATTTTAATTGAGGTAGTAGTATGACTTAGTGTTTTCTTACGAAGAAAAGTTTACTCGACTTGAAAGGTATGCTCTAAATTTCATTAGAGATCTTGATAGTAAGATAAATCGATTTTACTCAAGACTGAAGCCGCTATATCATAGAGAATTAGCCTCACGTGAATTCAAAATCTATGAGAAACTTGTAACATGTGCCAATAAAGTAGAAATTGAGTTTTATGATGACCAGGCGTTCCAAGAGAGAATGTAAAAGAACAGGTTCAGTTGGCAAGAAAAAGGAAATAATTCATCAATGAATCCTAGAGGTAAGAAAATTAAATTTCCATCTTTTGCGAAGTGTAGTAAAAATCATCCTGTAGAATGTTTATCAAAGTTTAGGAAGTGATTCCGGCGTGGCAAGACTGATCATATTACTTGTAACTATAAGGCAGATGATCAAGAAAGCAATGAAAATCCAACTGTAAGATGTTTTTGTTGAAATGATTTTGGGGATTATGCCAATGTTGGTCTAAAGTTGATTACCAAGGGTGGAAACTAGATAGATTAAAAGAAGAAGGGTGGGGAAAAATATTTTTCTAATACTAAAATTGACGTGGTACCATCAAATGAAGTGGTATCAAGTACTTTGTTTGTTTATTAAGATTATTCAAATGTGTTGTTTGGTTCAGGGTCTACACATTCTTTCAATTCTGAGAAATCTTCTAGTAAATTGGGAATTCTATCTCAAAAATGAATCCTGAACTTGTGGTAAAAACACCTGGGGGAAATGTTGAGGTACAAGGAAATTATAAGAATATTTCTATAATTTTTTTGGAAATAATTTTCCTAAAAACCTTTTTTTGCCTCTACTAGAGTTCGATTTTATTTCTGGGAATGGATTGGCTTTCTTTTTACCATGCTAAGATTAACAGTAGAGATAAGGAGGTTTCTTTTCAGAACAACTTTTAGTTTGTGTATAAGAATGAACCCTTATCTCTGATAACATATCAATAATCTGATAAACTAGTGAAAGATGGAAATAAATGTTATCTTGCATATATTTCTGAAAACAAAGGAACTGTTTAGATTAATGATGTGCAAGTAGTAAATGAGTATCTTCATGTTTTTTTGACGAGTTTCCTAGTATTATACATGATTAGGAAGTTTAATTTACTTTTGAATTAGTTCCAGATGCTAAAAAAATTTCAAAACCCCTAATCTAATGGCTCAAATTTAACTTTTAAAGTTAAAGAAACAATTTTAAGGGTTTTTAGATAAAGGCTTCTTTGACCTAGAACATCACCATGGGGTTATCCTATCTTGTTTATTAAAAAGAAATATGGTTCAATGATACTTTTAATTTATTATAGATCCTTGAATAATATCACTACTAATAACAAGTATCATTTTCCTCATATCGATGATTTATTTGATCAGATCCAGGGAGCTCAGTATTTTTCGAAGATTGACTTGAGGTTGAGGTTCCATAAATTGAATGTAAAGTAGGAAGAAGTTCCGAAGACCGAGTTTCATACTATATATATCCATTATTAATTTTTAATTATGCTTTTGGGTTAACCAATGCACTTGTTGTATTCATGTATCTAATGAATAGAATTTTCTTTGAGTTCTTGGATAAGTTTTTGTTTTTTCTTATTGATGATATTTTGGATTATTATAAATGTAAATAAGAGTATGAAATTAATTTAAGGGTTTTCTTTTAAACATGAAAATAAAAGAAATTGTATGGTAAATTCATCAACTGTGATTTTTGGTTACAAAAATTTCAATCCTTGGTCACATTATTTCAAAAAATGTCATAATTTGTTGATCCAGCTAAAACAAAGTTGTTGAAGAATGGACAAGTCCTAAAAATATAACCGATATTCGTATTTTTTATGGTTTGGTAGGATATTAAAAAAGGTTTTATGAGAATTTTACATAGTTATGTAGCCCACTGTCTAGGTTAACTTGAAAAGGTTTTAAATTTATTTGGAAAAAATAATGCGATAATTGCTTTCAGGAATTGAAAAGAAAATTGGTGAAAGATTCAGTTTTGGAATTACCTTATAGAAATGGTGATTTTATTATCTACAGTGACGCTTCATTGAAAGGACATGGTTGTGTCCTAATGCAGAATGATTATGTATTTTCTTATGCTTTACATTAGTTGAAAACACATGTGTTAAATTTCCTTACACATGATCTGAAATTAACTGCTTTTGTTTTTGCTTCAAAAATTTTGAGGCATCATTTGTATGGAATAAAATGTGAAATATATACTGATCACAATAGTTTTAAGTATATATTCACTCAAAAATAATTGAACATGAGATAGAGGAGATGTATGGAATTAATCCGAGATTATGATTGCACAGTTCATTACCATCTGGGAAAAGTAAATAAAGTGGTTGATGCCTTGAGTCGAACAAGTAATGCTACATTAAAAATGTTACATTTTTAATAAGATCCTTTGATTAATGATTTGATTAACTTTGGAATAGATGTTGTTGGTGCATAAAATTCCTCTATTTTGTTTCAGGTTTTAGTGAAACCATCTTTCTCAGATAGAATTAAGCAAGCGCAGAAGGAAGACAGTGAGTTATAGGAAAAGGTAGAGTTGGTTCATAATGGTAGGTTACATGAATTTAACATTGATAATGATTGTATTTTGAGATTTGGGAATAGATTATGTGTGACTTTTGATTCACTATTGAAGAAAGAGTGGTTATGTGAATCTCATAGTTCTAAGTCTTTAGTTCATCCCGGTAGTACTAAGATGTATAGATATCTTCAAGAGTATTACTGGTGGGATAGGATGAAAAGAGATATTACTGACTTTACTGTGAAGTGTTTAACTTTTCAACAGGTTAAAGCAGAGTGGCAGTTACTAAAAGGGATGCTTCATCCTTTACTAGTGCTATATTGGAAATAAGAAAAAGTGTCCATGAATTTCGTGGTCAGATTACAAAGACTTCTCGAGGTAACAATGCAATTTGGGTTATTTTTGATCTATTGACTAAATATGCTCATTTTCTCCCTATTTGAGATACTTTGTATCTAGATCAAATTTCTCGATTGAATATTAAAGAGATAGTCAGGCTACATGGAGTTCCACTCTCCATTGTATCTGATTGTGATCCGAGGTACAATTCTAACTTTTGGAAAGGCCTTTTGAAGTCATTGGGTATTGGATTAAATTTTAGTAAAACTTTACATTTTCAATCCGATGGGCAGTCAGAACTAACAATTCAAGCCTTGGAGGGTATGTTTTGTGCTTGTTCAATGGATTACCAGGGAAGCTGGGACCAAAATCCTTCTTTGGTTGAGTTTTCTTATAATAACACTTTTCATTCAAGTATAGAGATGACTCCATTTGAGGCATTATATGGGAAGCAGTTTCAAACTCCAGCTTTTTGGGATGAAGTAGGTGAAAGGAAACTTATAGGACAATAATTGGTAAAAGAGATGGCATAGAAAGTTCAGTTGATACAGAAACACATGAGGACAACTCAGAGAAGGCCGAAAAGTTATACTAATAGCCTAATTAAGGATATTTCTTTTGAGGTAGGTGATCATGTCTTTCTCAAAGTTTATCCATGGAAAAGTGTGATGCATTTTGGTAAGAAGGGAAAACTGAGTCTGATGTTCATTGGACCTTATGAAATCCTTGAAAATGTTAGATCAGTTGCCTATAGAGTGGATTTACCTCCATGTTTATCCCAGGTACAAATTTTTTTTTCATGTTTCAATGTTAAGAAAGTATATGCCAGATCCATCTCATGTTTTGAGTCCATAGGTTGTTAAGTTGGAAGACAATATTTCTTATGAGGAACAACTAGTCCAGATTCTTGACCGAAGAGAGAAAGTGTTGCGGAATAAGGCAATTCATCAGGTAAAGGTTTTTTTGGAAAAACCATATGGTTGAAGAGGCCACATGGGAATATGAAAATGCTATGAGGGATAAATAACCCCATTTATTTTATAAGTGAATAGATTTTCAGGGACACAATTCCCAAAAGGGGGGGGGGGGGCAGGATGTAACATCCTAGGTGAATAAAGAATATTAGTTTTTCATATTTATTAATATATTGGAATTAAATATTAATTTTACTTAAAATTGGATGCTATGTCTGATAGCATAGTCAACACATAACAACATATTTCTCTGATATCTTAGGTTGCACACAATGTTGAGTTATACCAAAAAATTAGATAGTAATATTATTATTTTAAATGGTAGTTAACGCCTAGCCGTTGTATTAGTGGGAATGAACAAAACTAACTATAATATGATTATACATGTTTCTTAAATGTCTTTACATATATCTAATAAATTTTAGAGTCTTAAAATGATAATGAATCCAATTTTAATCATGAAATACTCTAATATTTTTTAAAAGGTCATTTTACTGCCTTTTGATAGAGAAAACTTTTTTAAATATAGTTTTTGTCACTTTTATATGTTCTATTAGACAAAATAAAATTAATATTTAGAATTGGGACATAAATATTTACTTTGGGTAAATTTTTGGTATTTTTCTGATAAAATGAAGTTTTTAAATAATAGTGAAAATACCACATTTTAATTCAAAATGACCTTTTCATCTAATTAATTTATATATTTAGATTGTTATTTTATTTGGTTTTAAAGTTTAATTGGATTATTTTTTTATATTTCAATCCAATTTTTTTAATTGGAAGTAATTTCACTCTTAAATTGGATATAAACACATGTTAATCTTTTGATGGTTTTACTTCTTAAAAAAACACACTTTTTGGTTTTGACAACGAGAACTAATTTTAAATTACTTAATGAAACTTTTTTTTAATTTGGTAAAAAAAACATCAATTCTAAATTCATAATATGAAAATTATCTTTGGGTGGATTTTTGGTATTTTTTTGAAAACGTTCAATTTTTTATGAATAGTGAAAACACTAAATAGTAGTTAAAAAATTGGTTTTTTCATTTAAATGATATTTTACCACTTCTATGAATTGAATTTAAAAAATATGACATACATGGTTGTCATCAGTAAGTAAAATGTTATTCAATAGTATGAAAATAATTTTTGGTGAATAATAACTTTTGATTTTTATTTACCGCGGTTAAAGGTAATTAGGGTAATTTAAGGTAAAAATAATATAATAATAATATAAAATTACCTTAACATTTGTCCTAACCTTGTTAAATGAGTTATGTATGACCAATAAAATCATTAGGTTGACTTTTTGCCTTTTGAAGCCACTTGGGTAAGATAATTACATCAATAACTTTTTATTTAAAGTAAAAATAAAAATATCACAAACATTTATTGGTTTGCTAAACAAAATTAATGTGGGGTTATATAATCAATATCTTTGACTATAAATAGACATTTGGAATCTAAAAATATTTCCTACATCATGGTATTTTATTTATAATTTTTATACATAAGATAAATGAATTTATTTATGATATAATGATGATGTAATGATTACATCATTAATGAATGTTTTAAATAAATGTGATTATAAATATTAAAATAAATTTATTTTGAGACTTTTTATTCCATAAAATAATTTAATGGACGATTATTAATTGTTATATTTTAATTAATGATGTTTTTATGAATTGATCAAGTTGTTATGGATTTTTTGAAAAGTCATGATATGAATAGTATACAAATTAACATAAATGAGTTTTTAAATAAATTAATATTTTATTAAATGATAAAATTGTCCTAAAAATATAATATTCTTACAAATGACATATATGATGTTAAAAGTTTCATTAATGATCTATTTGGGGTCTCTTGGAATTTATGGTAAATATATTAACCATATAGTATGAATATACAAGACGACATGATAAAAGTTAAATAAGTTAAGAAAGGGTTAAATAAAAAAGATAAGGATTAAAAAATATCCAAAAATTGTACAATTCTTATTGGATGATATCATTTATACATATATTCATCTTATAGTCTAATTTAATTAGTTTTTTACCTTTTGAAACCGAATATCATTTTATAATAAAACAATACTTTCAAACATTCTAAAAGAGCCCCTCCTCCCTCTTATAAATGACACCACCTCTAACCCATTAATCAAACCTCTAAAGAACCTTGGATCATCCAAAAAAATGTCCAAATAAGCTCCCAACACCCCTATATTCTTCTTATAATCCTTCCCTTATGCATAAGGTAATTCAAGAGAGCCCTTTGGATGAAATCAAAATAAGTTGCCCGATTTGAGGTAACGTCTTCTCCCAAGTTTCATTCTATTATTTTATTCTTCTCCACTTCATACGATCTTATTATTATTTTTTTATATAAAAAAAACAGTATACTCAATATACTAGGTTTTTTTGATGATAAGGATTCAAACTACACTTACACACACATCCATCTAATGGATACAAACATACTGTTTCTGTGTACGGTGAACTACTACCTCATGAAACGATGATTGTTCGATTTTCCCCTACCACCTATAATGGTGGACATTATGATGGAAATGTAATTATATATGATATATATGATAATTATTTTATCTCTATTTTTATGTAATTCTCATTTAGAACATACCATAATTCTTTCCATGTTATATAAATATTATAATTTCATTTGAGGATGTGCGGACTACCGCCCCATCAAAGTGATATGACTTATTCATACCATACATGGAACATATAAAGTATGGTGTTAATGAACTTATGTAAAGTATATAAAATATTATATTATACCAGAATATTAATATAACTATGTATCATTTGGTTTTCTTTCCTTTAAAAATGAAAAAAATGAAATGAAAGTAGCGTTCATGCGTACATATGGCTTACCGTCTCCATGAATGATGCATTTCATTTTCATATATCCAAATGATATGTAATTTTATAAATAGATATATACTGGATATATATGATATATATGATATCTAAATCATGAATATAATTCTTTAGATAATGTAATTTTGACCACATGGAGAATTTGTAATTATAACAAGTTCATTTTTTATTCAACTTCCGAACATCAACAAAACGTCCAATATGAACTCAAATAATTAACAAATTGTTATAGAAAGGTAATAAGTGATATAAAAGGAATAATAAACTTGAAAAAGTTTCTTAATCAAGTAGAAATTAACTTTTGTTTATAATTTAGGATTAATAAGTAACATACAAGACAAGTCGGACACAAGTTAAGGGACTTTGTCTCAATCTCCTTTCATTGAGGCATGTTTTGACAATATACAACTCATTATTTTATATGGTGTATAATAAACCCTTTTGAATTTTATTTACATTAAAAGGGAATATTTTTTCTATGAATAATTTTACTAAATGGAAAAAGGAATGTTTTCTTAACATATGTGGAGACAATGACCTCTCCGCCACCATAATCGTTATTTGGCTTCCTCTATAAGTCTTAATGTTATTAAAAATGAAAAATAAAACCCTTATTCTATTTTTGGGTGTTTTGGTATTGAAAGTTGTTTTTGAAAAAAATGAGTATTTTAATATCTTTAAATGATATCTCATGATTTCAAATTAAATTTTATTATTGAAAGGTTGATATTTTCAATATTTTAGGTGTTATGATTATGTAGCGGTACTTGAACATTTGATGGGTGGTTATGTGATAAAAAAAATGACTGGTTGTTTCTGTGATAAACCAAGGATGGGTGGATACATTATAACCTCAAATTCATAGGGTATGGAAGTCAGATATATGGCTATTACATTTACTGATATGTGTGGAAGTTGACCGTATCATTATTCCATTTAAGTATGTTTATGTATCACGCTAACTTTATATGTTATGTGTGCTTTATATGGGGTTTGTGGTAATATTTTGGTTACAAAAGGGTAAGAAATGAGATTATATTCAGAAAAGATTATTTACTACTTCAAAAAGTTTAAAAGTATTACTTATGATAAAGTATTTATGTTTTACTTGTTGTTTTGAAAAACTAACAGTTTTCCTTCTTTGTGTATCGCTTATTGAGATTTTTAGGCTCATCCCAAGTTTTGGAAATGTTTTTCACAGTAATTAATGTGGAATAGGGTCAAATATGGGATCAAGTAAAAGTCATGATGATTAATACATAGAAATAACATGTTTCTTTTCTTTTAAGAGTTTATTATTTTATGAAGAAAAATGGATACTGAGTAGAAGTGTCTACATGTAATATTCAAATAGTTATGTATATGTTACGACCTAATTATCTAAATATCTAAACCTGAAATTTTTTTAATGTAAATTATTAACTAAATTCAATATTATGTATTGTTTAAGGCTGGGACCTTATACATAGGTTCCTTAAAGAGAGATCCAAATGTGATTCTTCAAAGGGGAGGTAATCATCTTAATCGAGAATTTTCATTTTACTCCATCTTATACCCCCATTAATTCAATAATAACCATTAAAATATAATAAAATATGTATCTAAAATATAATGAGATATTATTATATTAATTTCATAACCATATTCATCTTATTTTCTATAAAATGTAGAATTAAAATATCATTTGTGCGTACGTCTGGAGTACTGCCTCCACATAGCGATATGATTCATTTTCCATCACCACCTCACATGACTATTTGTAATAAATTATGTAATTAATATATTTTATATTTATTATTTTATTATTATTTTGGAATTTTTAACTATTATATAACATTATTTAATTCTATCCCACAGAATGTGAAAACATCACTCGTGCGTACGTATGACTTTCCATCTCCACCTGGAGGTGTAATTAATTTTTCATAAATATTTTAATTTGATGATTATAAATATATAAATGATTAATATATATTATATTTATATTATGATTAAAATTATGTGTATTATGGAACCATGATCAAAGTATAAGTATTGGAATTTCTGAACTAAAACATTCCTGAAAAACAAAACTGTTGACACTGAAAAACAACATTTTTAATAAAGGATTATTAGGAAATGGATGTTGAAATTTTATAAGTAAAACATATATGATATTATGGGTATGAATATGATTCAATTATATCATTATAATAAATTTATATTTATTATATAGAATTTTATATCACTTATGAAGCAAGAAAAACTTAAGGTTAGAGGTTTTCACTTTTATTTCTATGAGACATATTCCATATTCACCACTTATTTCATTTTTGTGGTGTATATACTATCCTTTAAATTATTTTATGATGATTATAATAAAAATTATGTGGATTAAAAAATCCATATAAGTTTCTCTCTTTCACGAGGTTTTGATTTAGAAATTAACAAAGCGGTAAGGGTTCTTCATCGCAATATTTTGTCATTAAGATATGTTTGATTTTATGGACCAATTTATGCCTATGAGGTGTGTATAATTACCCTTTAAAATTTTATGTCATTAATATTCTTATCCTCATGATATTTTAAGTTTAATTTTACGTTATTATGTTATGTGGATTATGACTCAAAAGTTACCAAAGTGGTAAGGGATTTATGTTTCGATCCCATTTTAATCAAGACTGTATATGCTTGTATTTACAATGAGGAAATTACTTGATAATTATATAATAAATCCATTTAATTTTCCCTCTCCACTGGTTATTTTTGGAATGCTGAAGTTTTAGTACCATTTCCCCCACATTGGTAGTCAAAATGGTTCAGGAAATGTTTTTAAGAAAAGCTGACCGTATTTATCCCCTTTCAGTCAAAACACATTTGTCTTTTTTACAGATGTTTTATAAAATATTTTAAATAGTGTTTTGACTATTATTTAATGAATTTTAAATTATTTTTTACCCATGTATTACTTTTTATAAGATGGTTTAGAAATACTATTATTGTCATTTTCTAAACATGTTACTTTTTACTGAATATGGGAATATAATCTTTGTTTTTAATGATTACTACATAATTTTTTTTACCATCATGAATAATCAAGGATTTAAATATTTTTATAAAATTTTCCATGGTTATTTTAAAATAAAAATTTTTCTTTAATATTCTGTAAATACATGAATTTTAAAATAAATTATGTATTTTCCTCAATAAATATTTCAATGATCTTTTAAAGTAATTTTTAATATATGATAACATCTTTTGACGTTTATTATGATTTAATGAGGATATGATCTAATTATACCATATTTATTCTTTATTTGGGTGGTTCATGACTATGATGATGATATGATTATGAAACCTATTTATTTTCAATGGGTGATGCTGTGATGAAATGATGAAATGTTAACTAAACCTATTTCATTTCCATGGGTTATGATATGATGAATGTTTTATGAAATTGTGACACACATATGTATTATTTTAGTTATGTTACATGTGTTCCTATAATTATACATCCCTCCAAATAGAATTGGTTAAATATGGATATCTAATTAGAAAATAAAGACTAGAATGGGGAGTGGACCAGGTTTATTAATGGACTTTGTTCACTATGATAGTCTTGGGAGTGAACCTTAACTATGGAAATCATGTAATGGGGAGTGAAACCAATATAATATGATAGTATTATAAGTGATCATTAACTAAGAAAATGATTCTCTCTGCTTAGGTGTATGAAAAAAACCTATGTCTTATGATTTTTTTAAGTTCTCATGGATCATGATTGATTATTAATGATTCTCCACTCTTATAAATTTTTTCTTTTATTATAAAAAATACTTATTCCATTATTCATGATTAATAATAATTGATTTATCAGGATTATATTTTATATATTATGATAATGTTATCATACCCATATGATTTTCTTATTCTCATTTATGAAAATCGATTAATATCTATTATGCATAGCTTTAATGAGAATTTGAGCTTAGTATTTCTTATGTTTCTTCTCTCAAGGTTATGATGAAATGGTTTAAGTAGGTTATGTATTATAAGGGATGATGATAGAATAATTTTCTAAGATATATAGTAGATCTTACATGAAATAAGTTTTTTATGTATCTTGTTTCCAATGACACTAAACCTTTATGATTTGGGAAATTTTCATAATGTTATTTATTGAATATTTTTCTAATTATATGTAATAAACATGTAAAAAAATCTTGGGTCACTATAATTAGGACGTATCTTTCTTGAAATATCTATAAACATAGACTATGCATATGATATAATATTATTATTTAGTAATTGATCCATATCTTTCATATGACCCTTTAAAGAATCTATTTTCCCTTGTATCCATAATCCCTTTATATATTACTAGGATCCCAAAAACTTTCCTAACACTAACACCAACATCATACCATCTTATGTTTCCTGAGTGTCATTTATTTCCTAAACGAGATAAAATAATATCTTTTCTACCCTCAAGGATAAAGTTCCCATGTGTCACTTTCTCTCAAAGGACATAATAAAATGAAATATTTAAATTTCATATTAATGTGATAAATTTTGAGAATATATATTTAAAAAAATAATTTATTATATTCTTATCAGTTACTTAAATTGATTGATCAGTAAGGTACTTATCCTTTTCTTTTATTAGCCCCATTTCTATAAAATGATGTTATTAACATAAATTTCAAATCTATTTTTGTAATAACCACTAGGAAAACAACTCATGGATAAGATTTTAATATTTTTTAACATATTTTTTAAATTAATAATAATTTTTACATTGCTTATTTAATAAAAAAAATTATAATCACACAATAAATTATATATATTTTATTGGTGATATGTGAATTAAACGCACACCAGAACCACTAATGAGTTAATTCTGGTTTCCCATTTTGAAGACAATCATTGTATTTTCTTTCTTGAATCCTAGAACATTATAATATTTCCCTCCAAATAAAGGCAAAATTCACCTTCTTATTTAAATAGAATATAAAAATTCGAGTCATTTTTCTCACTCAATTTTTTAGGAAATGCATTAAATTAAAAGGTATACATTTATAAAGTAAATTAAGGAGAAGAAGACCATAGGTAAAGAAATACACATCCCCTAAAACTAATGGAGTGTGTGAAATTATTCCTTGCATGTAGAAAATGCGTAACCAATCATCTCACGCAAGTCCAAATTGAATGATCGAACTATGTGAATAACTTTCATGAGTATCCCCCTCCACCCAGAGTCCATGGTTTTCCTATAAATAGACCCTTTGGGATCCTAATTTTGTACTTCTGGAAGTCAAAGAAACAATTGAATATATTATCACCCAAATTCCTCACCCAATTCTTCAAAACCCTTAGGTAGCTTAAAAATATTTAAAATATTATAGAATTAAGATAAAGAGAGTGTAATTGAGTTATTAAAGGCCCACATACTAAGAACCTTCATGAGGAACCATTATTCCCTATTCTTACAATAGTAGGGGGAATGACAAATACCCGACTCAAAACTTGCATGACCCCTTCCCACAAGTACCCGAGAAGACCCTTGGTCAATAGAGTGAAGCCTTTCCCAAGTGCTATTACCCAGACCATTCTCTACTCAAGAAGTCAACTTCAATTCACCTAAGTATCCATTGGTTGAGATTATTCGCAGTTTCCCAAAGTATCACTTAGGCGAGGTACTTATCATTCCACCCAAGTATCACTTGTATAATACCCAGCCTTAAATCATTACATAATATTGAATTAAATGAATAATTCACATTGAGGATCTTTTCAGGTTTAGAGTTCAAGAGAATTAGGCATAAAAATTACATTACAACTTGAATATCACATGTATACACTACTATTAAGTATCCATTTTTTCATAAAATTAAAAAACTCTTAAAAAGAAACATGCCTAGTTCTATGTTTTAGAGAGCATGACTTTTCCTTGATCCCATCCTTGACCTTATTCATATTTAAGTCCTATGGAAAACATATAAAAAACTTTGGATGAGCATAAAAAACTCAGTAGGGGTTATAAAATAAGGATGGAAAACATTATCCCATCAATAAATACAAATCAATGAAACCGTACTTTTGAATTATAACATACCATACAAAATCATAAGATTTAAATCATAAATCATAAAGATTAATTATAGAATACATATCAAACTTACATTGTAGCTATCACAGATATGTAGGGAATTACACTTGGAATAACCATCATAGTATATTACCTAAATCTCTTAAGAGAAACATCACGTTTACCTCCGTCACATTACCCAATGCATTGGAGAGCTATCTCGAGATCACCCGCCCTAGGATTATCACAGAACCACCCGTATACATAAACAATGCCCAATAACCATATCATAATCATAACACATAACACAAGTATATAGGAAAGATAACATTTCCACATTCCAATACATCAAATCAAGATATTGAAATAAACAATGCTTTATATAATCATTTTCAAAACCATTTAAAAATGGATTTTTAAATCAAAGTGTCCCATTCCACATTGAAGATTTTAAATGAATTATCATTTGAAAAAATTAATGTCCATATAAATAAATACTCAAAACCATGTTTAAAACATGAACATTAATGATAAATATTTAGAATAATAAATATTTAAAACATTTAAAATGATATTTTAGTTAAAGAGTTTTTAACAAAATGAGAGACGCTTGGATACAAATAATTGACTAATAAAATTTAATTAGAACTTTATAATATCATGAGAATCAAGGTATTCATGATATAATATGTAAAAGGAAAGTTTATACACCATATAAGAGTGAATTGGTGCATAACAAAAATGAAGTCTTAGTGGAAATGTAAATTGAGATGTAATCCCTTATAAAGATGGTATCCTTAAATTAAGGATAAATCAATCACATAATTATGTTTGAAAATTATAAATGCACCCAATATATGCGGATATTAAGTGTAAAATAATCAGAGGTAATTCACACATATTCATAGGATGACATATTCAAGAACTATATGATCAACCAAAAGAAATGAAATTGGGTTAAGAAGTTCCCTTGTAAAAATTTGACAGCCTAACGACGTCACTTTAAAATTCAGAAAAATGAGTTAATGAGATAGAAAGGGTATCTAATCAATTGGACATAAAGTTTACATCAATAAGGATGTAGAATAAAATATCCCAACATAATAAGATGAAAGTTAAAATACATAACAAAAATAAGTCTTTTAAAAAGAGGAGGGTGAAAGGTTCCGTTACCGATTTGGTAACATACAAAACATACACCGCATGAAAGAAGGATCATAAGACAAAGATGTAAATTCTCGTAAATGAATGTATATTAAACAAATAGTACAATCATGGGCAGTACATACACCACACAAAAGGAAATAGTGGAAAATATATCATGAATCTCACGGGAATAAAAAATTATATGAAACCATTTACCACGTTGTAATCAACTAAGTCGTATGACCAAAAGTTAATAACCACAAAATGAATCACAGAATACCATTAATATAATGATAAAAATGATAATATATATCAAATTTCAGTACACAATACACCACATGCAATGAATAAGTGGCAAACAATGAAAATCTCACGGAATTAAAAGTGAGATAAGAAAATCCCTTACCTCGTGTCCGACTTGACCCGTTCGTTCTTTAATCTGCTGAATAATAAAGTAAAGTTAATTTATAATTTCTTAAGAACCTTTTATAAGTTTATTATTCCTCTTATATCACTTATTACCATGTTATAAACATTAGGCAATCATTTAAGTTAATAACGTTCGTTTTGTCAATATATGGTACTTGGGTAAAAAATGAACACCTTATATTTACAAGTTGTCCGTGTTGTCAACACTCCATTATATACAGAATGATATTAATTATTTAGATATCATAGATATCATATATATCCAGTATATATATATATTTATAACAGTACATATCATTTGGAGGTAAGAAATGAAATTCACCATTCATGGAGACGGTAAGCCATACGTACACATGAACGCTACTTTCATTTCTATTTATTATTTTAATGGAATTAAAAAATATTGATACATATGTATATTATAATTCCAATATAATATCATTTATAATATCATTAACTCCATCCTATATAAATCCCACATAAGACATTAAAGAGTCATATCGCTTTGAGGGGGCGGTAGTCCGCACTTCCTCAAATGAATTTATCGCGTTTACCTATAATGGAAACCATGAAGGTATGGTATAAAAGAAAAATACCAAAGAATGAAGAAAACATAAAAATAATATATATCATATATAAATACAGTTCTATCATAATGGACACTATGCGATGTGGTAGGAGGTAGTTGAACATTCATCATTTCGTGAGGCGTTAGTTTTCCATCCAAAGAAACATTATGTTCTTCATCCATTAGATGGAGGTGTGTGTAATTGTAGTTAGAATAATTGTCATAAAAAAATCATAGTATTTTGAGGATACAGTTGTTTTTACAAAATAAAGTAATAAAAAGAGTTTAGGGGTTGGAGAAGTAAAATAAAAGAAAACAATTTAAGAAAAACAACTACCTTTAATTTGGGTAACTCCCTTTGGTTTGAACCAAAAGACTTATTGAGGTGACTTCTACCTTAGGTAAGGCTTCTAGGTGGAAGAGAGGGATTTGGGAGCTTAATTGAGCATAGGTTGGATGAGCCAAAAGGCTTTAGAGGTGTGAGTAATTGGTTAAAAGTGGTCTCCTTTTATAAGGGAGAGGAGGGGCTCTTTAGGAAGGTGTGAAAAGATTATTTTATTATATAATGATATTCAGTTTCTAAATGTCCAAAAATAATTAAAGTCGAAGCTAAGATGAATAAAAGTCGAAATAAAATCATCCAATATGAATTTGATATGTTTTTGATGTTATTTAAATATTTATAATCTTATTTATTTAAATGATTTATTAATGAGGTAAATACTGCATCATTATTGTGTCATAAATAAGTTAATTTATTTTATATCTAAAAATTAAAAAAATACCATGATGTAGGAAATATATTTATATTTCTAATTAATATTTATAGTAAAAAATATTACTTATATAACACCATATAAAAATTAATTTACTAAAAGATATTTGTTTTTGTCAGTTTTGCCTTTACATTAAATTAATTAATCTAAAGTGTCATTTTCTTTCATAAGTGGCTCCATCGGGTCCCAAAATATACCCAAATATGTCCATGGTCGGCCATTACTCATCCAATAAGGTTAGGACATGTGTTCAAGTAATTTTTAATTATTACAATATTCTTTTTACCTTGAATTTCCCTATTTACCTTTAACTGCGGTAAATAAAAGTCAGAAGTTACTATTCACCAAAAATTATTTTCATCTTATTAAACAAAATTTTACTTAATAATAACAACCTTGTATGTCGTATTTTTTAAATTTAATTCACAGAAGTGGTAAAATTTCATTTAATTGAAAAATTCAGTTTTTTTAACTACTACTAAGTGGTTTCACTATTCATCAAAAATTGAAGTTATTCAGAAAAATACAAAACATTCAGCATAATTATTATTTGATATTCAAAATTCAAAAATGATGTATATTTTTTCTAAATTAAAAACATAGAATTAGCATGAATTAAATTAAAATTAATTACTGTTGTGAAAGCAATTAGCGTGTTTTTAAGAAACAATAACTATCAAAAGATTGACACTTGTTTATGTCAAATTTCAAAGTGAAATTAATTAAAATGACCAAAATTGGATTAAATGGTAAATATTTATTCTAATTACACTTTAAAACCAATTAAAAATATAATCAAAATATATACATAAATTAGATTAAAAGGAACTTTTGAATTAAAATACAATATTTTTCACTATTTATTAAATAAATGAACTTTATCAGAAAATACCAAAAAACTACTCAAAGTAAAATTTGATGTCTCCATTATAAATAAGGACCTTATTTGGTTAATTATAATGTATTAAAGTTACCAAAACTATATTTAAAGAGGGTTTTCCATTAAAAGGCGTTAAATTGACCTTTTAATATAAATTATTCTTAAAATTAGATTCATTCATATTTTAAGCCTCTAACTTTTATTTGATAAAAGTAAATACATTTAACAAACATATATAATTATATTTTAGTTAGTTTTATTCATTCCCACCAATATAACGGCTAGGCATTAACTACCATTTATAATAATAATATTGTGTTGTTAGTGTGCGACATAAGATTTCAAAGAAACCCGTTGTTGCGTATCGAGTACTCCATCGAACATAGCGCCCCCTTTAATGTAAAATTAATGTTTAATTCACAAATATTAATAAATATGAAAGGTTTCTTATTTCTTATTTATCTGGGATGTTACAACTTGGGTGAGGTTCTTCTCATTCCTACCACGTATCACTGCGGAAATGTAATTATCATTTCCCAAAAGTATCACTTAGGTGAGGTTTATTCCAGTATGACCATGTATAACTTGGGTGAGATAATCCCGATCTCACCCTAGTACCACTATGGTTAGGTACACCCCATCTCTCCCAAGTACCACTTAGGTGAGGTATCATGATGAGAAAATTCCCACTCAGGTTAAAAATTTTAGGAAATCCTTTACTCATGTATTTTATGTGAGGAAAACTAAATAAATACCCCCTCCTGGACCACCATATGTGTACAATTAGGGAAAAAGGCACACCAATGTTTCCCCTTTAGATCATACATTCCTATGGTAAATGGTCTCTCCCACATAACCTCCCAAGTACTTGGGGTACTAAGGATGTTCTCAATCATGAATTACCATGGTAATGATGATACCTGCCTTGGGATAGTGGTGTTGGCTTCTCAATTTGGGAATAATTACTTAATTCCTTTTTGATTCTCAAAATTTATAGAAAATCGAGATGTTTTTTCACATTATTTCCCAATAAATGTATATGTTAGTATTGGTTTGGGGTTTAGAAACATTCAAGAATATTAGAATGGGAAATTTCCTTTTTTCGGAATACCGCAGTGTAGCCTCACCCTCATCTACATATGGGCGAGGAGAAAATATCAATCCTGGGCATTCCTCATAGATTAATCCCATACCCTTTCTTATAGGACATCATACTCTTCTTAATTTCAATATCCCTACCCTTTTCCACCAATTGATGAGGAAAAGGTTTTTACCATGGGATTCTAATTCAGGTATAATCCCATCCCAGATGTGATTGTGTGATGCAAAGATCTTCCACTGTCTCTTGTTTCTCATACTGATCATGGATCACATGGGTTTAGTGACCTGTGGTGATCATATCATTATAATGTTCAAAATATCCTTAATGGTTCTACCCATTAGGTGTAAGTCAAAACCATTTATAAAATATTTCTACTTTGAATCATGTCCTGATAGGATATGTATAAAGGGTCCCTATGGTTCAAACTAAACAATTTTAATCAACCTTAATCTTTATGGTCCATATTCTTTTTGAGATTAAACTCCACTAAGAGGGCCACATTCCATTTGGGTCCTATTCTCTCATCCTAATTAGCCCTATATTCTTAGTTGGATCTATCTTTATAGGGATTATTTTTTTGTATGATCAACCCAATTTCATCTGGCTATATTCGTTTTCTTATCATCTAAAAATAGATTCTTATATGGAAGTCCCACACAAAATTTTTTAGGAACCTCTCACCTAGAAATCCTCACAACATGATGTTAAACTATATAGTATGGTCCTTGTCACATGAACTTAAATGGTATGACCTATACCATTATGTGTAACCAAACAATGTGGGTTGTGATTCCATTTCTGAGGATACATTGGAATCCCTTCTCATGGGCCTGATGCCAATATTAAAATAACATCCTTCTTTCTGGATGATGATAATTTTTATAGTTCCCCACTACGTGGCTTAAAACCAACATCAAAAAATAATAAATGAAACATGATATATAAACTCTAATACAAAAAAATGGCACCATCAATAGAGAAATATTGATACATACAAATGGTACTATTAATGGAAAACCTCTAATACATACAAATGGATTTACACCAACGCATGTCAATAATTTACTGTTAATATAAGGGTGACAAATCCCTCACTTGGGGTTTGAGATGCATTCTTGAAATTGAAATAAATATATAAGAGAGTCCTTGAGTTTGTGATAATTCTCCCTAAAGGGTGTGATGAGCCTAAAATGCCATCCACTTAAACAATGTGATTTCCTAAGAATCATTGGTAAAATACCCAACAATTATCAACCATTAGAAAGTTTGTTAGTGACGCATAACATATATGGGAACCATTGGGTGTTTTCGGTTCCACAAATAAACCCCATTAGAAATATCTTAAAAATGGATGTGAAACAAAAATGGTGAACCTTAAATGAATCCATCATATATGTTTCCCACATGTTAGGATATTTCATTTTATGTACTCATAAAAAATGAAAGTGGGCCAAATGTGGATCCTTTTAAAAAATAAACATCCCATGTATGTTTATTTGATATGCTACTTTGATGGTTAGTATTGTTTTTTTATATACCCTTATGTTGCTCATAAGAACTCCCTTTGATCCAAAATGATATCCTAACAGTTGAAACAATCTTATGCATCGGCATTCATATGATATGGGTGCTCATCAAACTAGAGGTCATTATCGCCCACTTAGTGCCTTCGATGCTGAGTGGTGAATGCCCAAATTATATAGTATCACATTAATGATACCATATCGATGTTATAGGTTTCACATGAATCCCTCCAAGACATGAAGCCCCACCAAATATCCACCAAACAACAACTAAGGGAAAAGAAATAAGCGGTGCCCCTTTCTATTTTAAATGATTTCAAGAGCCTCTACCTAGAATGAAACAAAATTTTCCTCCATTATTTGAGGGAGGTATATCAGGAGGTCAATAATGACATCATCACCTTTTATTATGAGTTTCCTCAAAGGGATACTGCCACCAATCATTTCTGCCAATGTCGTGTAGTGTCAAGTCCTTAGTATGATGTGGATGCTACCCCACGGGTTCTGGTTCATGCCACCTAGGATCAGGTGCCCAGGGAGACCTTTCAAGGTTACAATAAAATAAACTAGGAGCATGAACATATCCTCATTCCTTCAAGGGAAGTTTTCCAATATACTATGCTAGAAATCTGTGAGAAGGAACATATCCTTGCTCATGTCCATCATGTTTTCCAGTACATCTTGGTAGCACCCAATGAAACTCTTCATAAGATCATGATAACAGATAGAATGTAGACCCATATATCCACACCCTCACATAATGACCATTGGTTTATCCTATTAGTAAATAGAGGTAATGTTTAGAAATATATCTATAATCTAACCATGGAATTGGCTTATATTCTTATTCTAGACAATGAGTTCAACCAATACATCATAACAGTAATGGATGGGTTGGAATATATCCCCAATCATGTTCTATAATGTTTTCTATATATTTTGATAGCAGAAGAAACAATTAGGGTTTGGTCACACAACCCACCCCTATAATTGTATCAAGTCATTATCATAATGCGAAGGCTACTTAGGAGTCGGTATATACTCTTCCTTTCAACCAAAAGGGCCATCGATAAAATTCTATGATAAATGGATAGTATGATTAGGCACACATCCCCATTCCTACCAGAGATCATCAGTATATTTAGAAAAAACTATTGGGTAGGTACATATCCCCATAGAATTTATATAAACATGTCATTATATTTCAATAGTAATACGGGAGTTGCTTCAGTAGGATCCTACATATGAATGTCACCGTCCACAACATGCAACCCCAACCACCCAGAGTAGAGCACCCAAAAAGAATTCTCACCAAAGGAGATCCAAAATTAAATAGAAATAACCCAATCCAAATGTACTCAATACTGTTGTACATAATACCCACAAATATATATAAATGGTAGTCCAAAATCTAGGTAAAATTAGCGTTAAATAGAGTTGCGAAGGTCCACACTGTAACTTTTCTTCTAATAAATCCAGAGTTCCTCCCCATTTTACTTACCATGAAGGTTTCCATTATGAATATACTAATTTTGGTCATGATAACTCAAATATTGATGATTTATGTGGAAGCCCTCATCTTGGTTAGAAGATGAAACAAAAAGAAGGACCTCTTATTTACATTTTCCAACCTGAAGGTCCTCCCCAGGGTATATGACATATGATTTCTCCTTGTGGTTGGAAATTAATACATAATGGTTGTACTCCCCATGATGGTGTTTACTACGGAGGTCCTCCCCATGGTTATATCTAATTTCAATAAGAATATCCTCACCTTGTTGAATCAATTATGAGAAATCCCTTATATGATGAGGTGCTTGGGAAGATTAGGTTATAAATGCTTGATTCCTTGTCCACGACAGGTGACAATCTTTCTTAATTGGAAGAAAACCCAATGTAATGTTCATTTTCCAAACCATCCTCGGATCATCTACCTTCCAGCACATCAGAAGAGATCCATACCTATCTCATTATCTATGACAGAGAATTCAGGAAACGCCCACTCTGGTCAAATTGAGTAAAGTAATCTTCCATAGAATATGAAGAGAATAAATTGATTATGAGGAAGAAACTAGAAAAAGATAATATAATGATCACGTTCTATCCCTTAGACAATCCTCAATATATAATTCCAAGGATACTATCAGAATAATGTGTGCATGAAATTATTCAAAAATTTTGGATGTCTCTTCACTATTTAAAAAGAAATTCTTTCCTTATGAAAGATATACAATTCACATCAATTCAATAGAATAACTTCATCATCAAATTGAATTGACCTTCATTTTAGATATACAATATCAGAATGAAGAAAAAAATGGGAGGGTCTTTAATGCCCATGTCTTTATATTTTTCACAATTTACATCAGTTTATTGATGATTTTCTATCCGATATTAATATTACGGGATAGAGTGACCACATGGAATTTTATTTCACATTTCTCCCTGATTAAAAAATCCCACCAGAAGGGAAATCATGCAATTTTAGTGCTTCAAGATGGATCTCAGAAGTGAGATATCCCAATGAAAGATGGTATGATCATCATAAATCTACCAAAAAAATATTATAAGAATTTGGATTGATGAGAGAGACATTGAAATACTCTTATATCAAGCATATAAAATGTTCATAAAAGATTCTAGACTAAGGAAAACTAATCATCTAATAACACTAGTGGATTCATAAGCAAGTAGATCATGTATAGACCATAAAATGCACCTTAAACAAGCTCAAATTTTTTTGAAGATAAATAGAGACTCCAAAATAGCTGCAACTATAAAAATATGAATGAGACTAAGCCTAAAGGACTAGGTACATATTTAATATAGAAAATTCCTTCAAGGTCCCTAAATATGGCCAAAACAATTACTGTAATAGAGTGGGAACAAAATTAACATGCAAGGATTAGGGTATTTTTACCTCAAAAACCTCCATAATATAATTTAGTCTTTCCCCATTTTGGAAGAGCATCACAACGTGAGTCCTCCCAGTTTGTCTCATCCCATAACCCAACTTCCTTATTAGGAATGAAAATGATTAAATTCACTGGAGATTCTTTTTGGATCACTCTTCTCTAGGTGGATCCCGGAGGATCCTTTAAAGGAAGTATGAGGCCCTTTATTGGTCGTAATCAAAAGATACCTATCCAATGTTCAACCACTCTAAAACATCATATCCCTTTTAGTGGATACCCTGAAGTAAACTAGACCTCTCATCAATCTGGTGATAATTGTACACCTTAAGTGCTTATATTCCAGTGAAGGTCATCATCACTACCCCTAAAGATGATATAAAAAATGAATCCAGTGTAAAAGAACATGCCAAGGATGTTTCGATTCAAAAAATAGTCTACATTGAAGTGATTAATGATGGTCTACATACAAAGAATCATAGGCTGTCTAAGAATTTGGGCACCCCATCAATTGTTTCATTTCCATCTCCATGGTAGACATTAGTCAAAAAAATACGTAAAGGTGTGGATACATAACACCCACTAATAAAGGAGGTTGAACCTCTCACATTTGACGAAATATTTTCTCAGTATGAGGAAGAGGTGAAGGAACTGAAAAATATCAACATAGAACTACTCAAAGACAATATCCCATTTAAATATATTCTTCAAACAGAACATCATCCTACCCTCCTACCAGATCTCCTTCAACAAGAAGAATCCAGAATGCCAAAAAAATGGTGCTAATTAGAGATATATATAACTAATATATCTAAAACAGATGATGGATTGATGTCATCTCTTCCCTGAATTAGCTAAACATATGTAATTTTTTCAGATAATTTATAATTGTTCAACCCCTGCAAATTATCAACTAATAATTCAAGTAGAACTACCACATTCATATCAAACCATTGTTACTACTATTAAATCTTCTAATCAACTATCTATCCAACTAGAGATCATAGGCACTATCGAGTCAATGAAAAATCTATCAGAAGCTATAGAAGGACTATAAACATCAATAGAGTTGGAGACAAGACTTAAACTAAATGATTAGATGCATCTCTTTCCCTACCTAACCTTGGAAATCCTATGTTTCCAATATTCAATCGTACAAGGGATCCAGAAAAACATCATATTGATTATGTATCATGTTGTGGTCCCATGATGGGAACCCTTGGGTAGTAAAAAGATGCTAAACACAGGTGTTTCTATTAGAATTTGGAAGGACCATATTTGACATGGTACACCAGTTTACCATCTAGGTCGATCAAAGGATAAGAAGATATCAATCGAAAATTTCTTTATCAATTTATCTAAAATATATTTAAGATAATTATCCTTGACCTCTAAAATTTCAAAAAATGGGAGAATAAGAGATTCATATTTAATTTCAAGGTTAAAGTGTGTAACTTACTTCCAGAACATGTATCTTCCTTAACAAGTCTTATTGGGTCTCTCTATTCATAACCTCCATGATGAACTACAAACACCAATAATTCTGGTAAAATATCTAGTCATACTTTGGGAACATCCCATAGTATCATAGAGGTTATAAGATTCCATTTGGGGAACCAAAACTATGTCTTGTCCAATTTCAACAGTTAAATTAAAACAAATAGGATAAGTAAAAGTTGTAACTATGACTCTTAAGATGAATCCTACACCATATCTAACTCCAAATCTTTTTTCCTTATCACATGAAACCTCCTCCTAAATGGAAAAAACAATAACATCTCTCTGGTAGGATGTGATCATAGAATAGAAATGTCTTAAATTCAAAGAACGAACGAATAATGTTTATTCTGTCTAATATAAAAAAGTTATTAGATAATTTATTGAATTTGTGGGAAACAATTTTATGAGTATTACAGATCCTAAGAGATTTGATTAGGTTATCCTTAATGGATTCTTGAATTATTTCCCCTTTCACCAAACATTGGGGCATACCATCTATGATTTCTTTTTTTAAAGACATTTTGTAGATGATGGTTGATTCTAGGTAGGTAAATCTTGGTAAACAACAGGTATAAGTCGAATGTGTTTCTTCTACCACCCTAAAAGAAGAAGATGAATGGAAAGAGGTCCCCAACTAGGGTTTGTTTAAGTTAAATGATTATATAACAAAAAATATGATTAATCAGATTCATACTATTCTTAAGGAATAGCTAAACCAACCAGCTTCTCCCCTATTTTCATCTTATATGGTGTAACCAACTTCATTGGAACCAAAATCCACATTGATTTGATCTTATAAGAAATGAAATACCCATAGAAACAAAAATCAAGTACATGATGATGAGACTGTATAAATTCAAAATCCATCTTGACCCTCTCAAACATCATGCCTCTAGTGTCAATAGGTTGGGAACTGTCCCACCAAATAGTACCACAAGCATTTCCTTTCCAAGTAGAGTCCTCATAAGATGAAGAATTACTCTTTAGTTCTGTTAACATAATTCATTTAATTGATATATTCTATGATGATGAGTATGATTATGAACCCAAGTTCTCTATGCCGGACTGGGGATCCATAAGAGTTGATGAAGCAGGAGAATATATAATCATGGTCATGCCCATCACCCTTGCAAAATCTTTACTAAGGATATATACATAGCTAAAAATCATGTAAAAAAACTTCATAAAGCCCTATGGAAGTTGGAATTCACCCAAAGACCTCTTAAGAGTAAACTAAATATAATTATTTTTGAAGACCAATTGATAAGTGTAAAAATATTTGATCAGAACAGACATGTGGGTAGACCTAGTTAACCTAATCCATCCACAATAGGAGAACATCCAACATCTATTCAATTTACAATCACATCCACTTCCAGAAATTAATCCCCTAAAGAACCTGTTAGGGAGTATCTTCTGTTAGAAAATGTAGACTTTTGGCTAAAAAATATGACATCCTGAAATAGTTTGACACGGTCCCAACCAAAATTCCAATTCTCAATGCTCTTAATTTATCGAAAGATCTTGGGTAAGTGCTTGAAAAGGCCCTAATAATCCCTTAATTATTTTAATCTGAGGTTATGAGTGCTGAGGTTTATCATATGCGGGTTTAACCTATTGAATGTCATGTATTTATCTCTTTCACAGAGTAATAAGTGAATAATAATATATAAGGGTATATCAGACCCTTGTATGTGATTGGTAAACTAGATTATGTTGACATCCGTTGAAACTTCATTGGTAATGGATCATGGATCAATCTCATTCTAATCAGAACACTTCATTGATTAGGTTAAATAAATCCAAATTTTCCCCTTAAACTCCAACACTTTAGAGTAACAACAAAAGTGATCAAAAGACCCTCATCCAAATCAAGAACAAAGCTCAATTTAAAGAACATGTTTCCAATTTTGATTTCCTGGTTATATGAGAGAATTAGAATTTTAATCTTTGACTAGGAAGGCCTGAGTTTCATCAGTATGTGTTAGTACCTTCATTATAGAATCAATATCTCAAATAATCTATTGATAATAAGATTAATAAATTTCATGGTGACAATGGTCAATTTGAGTCTTGAGAATCTCAATGCATCGATGTAGGATTTTTCTGAAGAGATGGGAAATAACCCATTATTGATGATGCCACTCAGGTCATTTCCCCAAATGAGTTGGAAATAACCCCAACCTATCCATTTAATGAGCTCGATGATAAATATGTACTACCTATCAACTAGATCAAAAACATAGGTTCAGATATGAGTATGTACTCATCGACCATCATGATATCAAGTATGAAAAATGAACCTAATAGTCTTGAAAAGGTCTCTGAACCTCCCAACAACGACAATACCTTAGTTGAGAACACCCTAAATTTTGACCTATAGTTTTAGTGGACACCTATTTTTTTACAGTAATATAACACTCTCATATCATAGATGGAAAATGGGGATGCCTCTACTCCATGTTCTAGATATCATAATATTGAATTTTCTTCTGACTCTTTAGATTCCCATTCATCACCCATCCCTCCTAAGGATGGTGTAGAGGAAGAGGAAGAAGAGGACCAAAATGACGCTCCTCCAGTATTGGAGGAACGTGTATCTACCACTATTTATGAACTCTAGTTGATAAATACGGGTATAAAATAGGATCCACAGCCTAGAATGATCAGTATGACCATTTCCTCTGATGAACAATATACCCCTTTTAAATAATAGCATCGAGATGTGTTCTCCTATAATTATATAGAAATTTCAGGCCTTGATCTCTATGTAGAAACTCATGTTCTCTGAAAGATAACCATGGTTACAAGTAGGAAGCTAGAAGAACACATCAAAATCATGTTACCATGGTTGAAGATGAAGTGGATGTGCTCATCAAATCCAACTTAATTTAAGAGGTCATATACCAATTGTGGATTTCCAATATTGACCTTGTTGAGAAGAAAATTAGGAAGATTAGAGTTTTCATCAATTTCAGGGATCTCAACCAGTATTATCCAAAAGACAAACTTTCTATTAAAATTTCAAAACTTTTGATCAATGTAACTACATGTTATCAATCCCTATCCTTTATGGATGGTTAGTCAGGATATAATAAAATTTTAATAACCCCTGAAGATTAAGAGGATGTTGCTTTCATGGTACCCCAAGGGGTATAAGTATATCAGGTGACGACCTTTGGTTTGAAGAATACTAAAGCCACATATCAATTTTCAATGCACCGTATTTGGAATACCTTCATGGGAAGGTCGGTAGAATGTGATGGTGCTGAACTGGTGGTGAAATATTGATAAAATCCTTGTCATCTCACCAATCTTGAGACAATTTTTAACAATCCATGACAATATATCCTAAAAATAAATCCCTTAAAATGTGTTTTAGTGCTACCTAAAGAAAATTACTTTTATTTTTAGTGTGACATCATTGTATCAAAGTCAATCCTGAGAAGGATAATGTTATCCTTGATATGTCACCTTCAGAAAATTTAAAATAGTTTAGAGGACTACAGGGGAACCTTACCTTTATTCAATTCATAAGATAGAATCTTACAAGAAAATTCTTAACCCTCACCAAGATAATTAAAAAGGGAGTAAATAATAAATGGAATAATGATTTACAAGAGGTCTTTGATAGTATCAAGATATATATTTAAGTCCACCAGATCTAATGAATCCTATTAAATGAAATCATTTATTCTTATATGTTGTGGACTTAAAGAAATCAATAGTCACTTTTCATGCACAATAAAATGATTCCTAAAAAAGGAATCACCTCTATTATCTTTGTAAAACCATACTTGATATTGAGACTTGTTATTTAAACATCAAGAAGAGTTTTCTTACATTAATATTTGTAGTTCCAAAAATCAAGAACTATATACAACACCATAAGGTACACTTGGTCTCTCATAATAACCTACTCAAATATATCCTCAACTGCCCTATGATGACTGGACACTTGGAACTATTTCTGGTCATTTTATAGAAGTTTGAAATTCGGTTCATGTTGTAAAAGGAAATAAAAAGAAATACATTATCTAATTTACATGCATAACAAACCTCTACAGAAAGGAATCTTTTGAATACTGAATTTCTTAATGAATAGATATTTTCTGTTCAATATTTCCCCTATCATGGTAGATGTATTTTGATGTTGCATCTAGAAGAACAAAAATAAATAGAATGGAAAACCCTGAACTCAATAATGTTAGTTTGGGATTCATTCTCATCTCTTTAGGAAACATAATTCTACCTTATTCCTTTATATTTTTCAGAAGGATGCACCAATAATGAGTAAGAATACCAAGCTCTCATTAAAGGATTAGAACTTCAATTGTATATACCAATGGAACACCTAAATGTCAATGGAGATTTATATTTGGGGATCAAGAAGATGAATGGTGATTATGCTTTCCTAAATAAGAAGATGACCCCTCTTCTTGACTATGGGTAAGGGTTGATGATAAAATTAACCTTAGAGCCAACAATAAATCATGTCTCTCACTCATATAATTCCCAAACATATGCATTATAAAATGAATCTACAACTTTGGTAGATCCAAATTAGGATTGAACATTCATCAATATTACATAGCACAGAATTGTGTCACCATTTATTGTTAACAAAATGGAATAGATTAATGAGATCAATTCCATACCCGAGACAGATAATCCTACGAATGGTTGGCTGATGCCCATTTTAGACTACCTCCAAAACAATGTTCTTCCATCAGACAAAGCCATAAAAGATAAAATATAAGGACATACAGTCAACATTATTCTTTATGAAAACCCGAATCATCTGAAGGTCCTCTATAAATGAGGATTCAATAGAGTCTTTATTATATGTATTGATGGATAAAAGACTATTTTTTATGTGAATGATGTAAAAATTGGATCATGTGGCACCCATCATTCAGGATTCTAGCATTCACATAAAATCAAAAATTTGTGTATTTATAGTCTTCAATGATGTAGGTTTTTAGTAAATTTACCAAGAGGTTCTATTCCTATCAAATACATGCGAACTTTATCCATCACCCCTCAGAGTTATTGATGACTTCCAAGTACTCTTAGTCATTTTTTCATATGGGGGTTGGATGTTGTGGGGCCATATCTTCTAGCTATATCTAATAAGTTTATGTACATCCTTACTCCTACCAACTTCTTTTTCAAATGGCCCAAGGAAATATCCCTCAATGAAATTGAGAAAAACAGTAGAATCAATTACATAAAGTCTAATATTATCACCAGATTTAGAATTACTCACACAATATTAATGGGAAACAACACAATTTTTTTTAATATGAATTGAAAAGGATGTACTAAGAATATAACATTATGTCCAACCATTTATCCGAATGTCATACAATAATGAATCTAGAGATATAAGATATCAATAAATCTATATGAAACTGACTCCATAAAATAATAGAAAAAGATAAGAAATAGTTTATTGAAAAACTATTACATGACTTGTGAGATTACCATAATAAAACCCATATTACGACACACGTGATGTCGTATTCACTAGTATATGATACAAAATTAGATATTCTCATTGAATTCCAATTTCCTTCAATCTGAATTCCCACATGTGACCAACTATTCATGATAATAAATATTAAAAACTATGATATGAATTGTAATGACTTTATGTAAGAATAATATGTACATTGAATCATTTTAAGGCTTATCAAAACCTAATAACATGAAATTTTAATAAGAAAGTTCACCTCCATTTTTCTTTTAAAGATAGTTAATTTTGTCTCTTAGGACCCCAATAATACCTGGGAAGAATCCTATGATGCTAAAACTAAAATGTGAGGGAACTTTTTTCATCTATATGGTATAATCCAATGGTGTGTATTTGATAATTACCGTGGATAGTGATCGTATTAAGCCCCATACTAGTAAAAGATTTATTAAGAAATATTTCATGTAATCAGAAGTGATATCCTTATCACACAACCATAAAAGGCATGATTGGTCCTTTTTGGAAGGTCTTAAAAGGAAAAACCATCATCCCAGTCACATGATACTAAACTATAGGGAAACATCCTAGTTGTAATACATTAAAACTTCCTGGTTGATGCCCCCTTTTGTGTGGTGAAAAAACTGCATGTTTCTATGGCCCTCACCTCACAGGACCTTGAATTTTGATAATAGTCTCTTAACATTCCATATTTCTTTTACTCACTTCCATGTGATAAAGGAAACCCCAACCATTACATGTTTCTCATATCGATCATGGCTTTCATGGTCTTAGGAATCTTAGTAGGGGCCTCCTCATATGGTCGAGATGCACTGATCCACCTTGAAATGGAAACATTATAACCAAAAACTATGTTTATCTTATTCAAAATATGTTTGTGTGGTATGAATCCTACCAAGATATATTTTCACGGTAGTTTTAAAATTTTATTTCACTATATAAAATCTTATATAATCCTTGCACTTACCCATGATCCTTATTGCACAACTTTAAAAGGTACGATCGGCCCTTATCGCATGACCTTAAAAGGAAATACCAATTATCCTGGATAAGAGACCTATGTTTCCTGATTCTAACTCTAATGAGATATATAGTGATTCCAAGATCCTACATCCTATCTGAGCTGAAATATGAAAAACAATCCCTCTCCCTACATAAAAACCTTTATCAGTATAGGGACATTCCTTATCATAAAACTGTATATAAATTGATTCTCATTCCAATGAGATACATAGTGACACATGTATTCCTCATTCTAGGACCATACATGAAACAAAAAATTCCCCTCTCATACATACAACCTTAATCTGTACAGGAGATTGCAACATGGTTTCCCTCATTTAGAATCTCATGGTTGAAAAATGAACACTTCCTTATATACGAGTAAGATCTATATATGTAATTTTCCATCCATTTACAATGAAAATATAAATTCCTCTTTTATAATAATAAACATTCCATTCACAAATCTCACTCGAGGTCTCAAGAAATTCATACCCCCATAAGCTTCTATTGGATATCAGTTATAGGAGCATCTGACTCGGAGGGGCACCATTTTATTGACTATGCATACTACACCCCAAATATGGTTCTTTATAATGTGTTCCACCATTGTGTCCTATTAAGTATAGGGATATTCATCCTCATGAAAAGAAAATCCATCAATCACCACATTCTCTAACGACATCATAATAGAATATTACTTTAGAACATGATATCCAGTCATCCATTGCATACCTTTCTAATATAATTTATCCAAATATAATAACTCCAAGATCATGGTTTACAACTCCACCCCTCACATACTTAATATTTTGAAACATTCTTGTATTGGTGATACCTATTTTTTCCATTTTAATTATAGTCATGTGGTCAAATCTATGTGACCCTAAACTGTAGCAACCATCTTCTTGGTCGCGTGATTTTAAACTACAAAGCGATTAACACAAGATAATATAAAAAATCATATGGTACTCAATATATAAAATACATGAAAAAAATCTTCTTATATTTATATAGTCCTAAATGTTTTCATGTTTCTAACACCAAGATTGAATCATGAGATCTTTTAGATTTTAGTGATTTTTTCCAATGTGTATCATGAAACCTCTCCATGAGTCAAGGAGAAATCAGTGAATCCTATATAAACATAAAATTCTTAGTGTGGCCCCCCTCACCTAGCCTGTACATCCTTACATAAAATCCATTTTTATGTAAGGAATTTTATTTTAACTACATATGTATTGACTCTTTCTATGATGAGATATGTAGTGATGCTCAAATCCCACATCCTAGTATAGTCTAAATATAATAAAAAAATATGCCTTTTACCTTGCTTATGAGATAGATATATGCAAGTAAGTACTTATGATATCCATGTGAGATTTGATCTTGACATCCCAATGGGATTTTAACCACCTATTTATGGAATAATGAATTCTAAATGTTGCCAAAATGATTTTGTAACATTCAATTTTTCATAGACCATGATTCATTATCTTGGGAAACTCGGATTGTCACAAACCACCCTTGGCTATTGATGATAAGTGAATATGAATCCGAAGGACACATATGTTTTGACATTTAATAATATTCATCAATATGGAAATTTATATAATCCCCCAATATGGTCTATTAACTATACGTATCTTCATCCTTATGAGAAAGTTCTATTATTCTTGTATTCCTTGATAACATCATAAAGGAAACTGCTTTTTGAATATTGTCTATTGTTATTCCTGAAATGACTATCCCATGTCATCACCTATGATCCAAGATCCCCAATATCATGACTTAAAGACCCACCCTTATGTTTAGAATATTATGGAGCATTATTTTTCCTATAATCCCCACTTGGGTTAATTTTCCCCCAACCATTAGTCAAAGCTGTCTGACCTAAAACATCACCTACATTGGTTCATATTTCAAAACCATAAACTACTAATGAAAAGAGAAATAATACCCAATAGTTTGAAATATTTTAAAGGTAAACTTGGTAAAAAATAATTTGTTTACTAACTGTACATGTGCTTTATATGATTTAAGAAAAAACAAGTATTTGAAAGGTAAACTACCAATGTAAAGAGGTTCAAAACCTATTAGGTCAAAAAACCATTAAGGGTGGATTAAGAAAAAGGAAGGTATTTATTGTTAATCATTATTTGTATGTGGGTTTGTAAAAAAGTTAGGGTAATGTCCTGGAAACATAAATCCCATGGGGACCACCATATAGCCCTAAAAACAGTCAATCTATGCTCTCTAGGTCCCACGACCTAGGTAAAAAATTAGAGCATTCTCCAGTTAGAGTAATAGTATTTACAACTATATCCACCCTATGATATGTTGAAAAGGAAATTTCACACCCAATTTCTTAAGAATCATATTTATTATTTTAAGGTAAATTAGAAATAGATAAACAGTCAATCAAGAACAAAATTATTTCCATTTATAGGTAAAAAAGTGAGAGGATCATCCACAAGTTAGAGATCTATATTATGCATTAAAATATACAGTTAACATAATTTTTGAGCCAGCAGATCGATGTTAGAGCCTCATAAATATTATTTTAAATCCTATTTATCTTAGTAGCTTTGGATTTACCATCAAGACGTATTTCCTCAATCGTGGTAGCAACAATATATTTTCCTTATGCCCGGACCTCCTTTGATGATGAGTGAATTTGTAAAAGATATAACTTGGAAAAATCTAATTCTTGTTGGATACATGTCATTTTTATGGATTTATCTTCAAATTTAAGTTTACATTCCTCCAGTTGTTTAGCATGATCATGTTCTTCATGAGATAGTGAAACTTTATGGTTACCAGATCTTGTGAGCATCCTCGCCTCAATGAAAATATGCCTATGACTTTGATCTTATTAATGTCACTAGATGAACTAATTTAAGGCATATAGAACCTCATGATAGTCAAATCCACCATATCCCAGAATAGTAAATATAATACAAAGTTAGTAAGTTGTGAGGGTAGGCATTCAAGTGGTGTATTTAAAAACAAGCTTCTATATATCTTACCAAATAAATCATTGATATACCCAAATAACATTCCAGGACTTTAGGTTTTCTCCACAAGCATTATCAGGGGGAGGAAAATACCCTATTATTGACTCACTAATAGAAGTAACATGTTTTTCTCCCCTTAGAGTTAATTTATCCCTTCCTAGTTCCATTAGACAAAATGGAGAAGAAACTTCCTCTTCATGTCCTACCACTGGTGTACATGCGGTTAAAATTCATATAGGAAATAAAAAATTTATTATAACTTGAAGATGAAACATAGTTAAGGAAAATAAAGTAAAACTAGTTTTGTTTAATCACTCATAGGTTTATCAAATAGTGGACCAAAGTTACCCTCAACGTCTCCAGTTTATTCCATTCCGGAAGTAGAAACCCTTTCAGTAAGAATATATTCCTTAATATTTTTCAGGACCACATCAGATAACCACTAAGAATTTACCATTTCTTGATCTGATCTATTATCTTCTCCATTATGAAAGTATGTTAAGTCTTTATGAATAGATCATATATCTCCTTGGAAATATTATCTATAGATAAATCTTTACATGTGCAGATTTTTGATTAATACATCAGATATAAGAATTTCAGTTGTGCATAAATAAAGACTCACATCAATCTAAATTCTTATTGAAGTAACAAAAATACTCTAGAGATACATAGATATCAATTTTTGTGATTATTTCCTCTGTTCCATTATATCATTTAATAATATCTCAATTCTCACAACATCCTCACAAGTAGGGGCATATGAGATTCCTGAAGCATGACCCAAACCTCTTCCTTTTTCAAATCTACTAGTCATTATTTTGGAAGGTGAACCATCTTTAGGATATATTAAATTGGAATCACGATCCCCACCCTCAGAAGATGGTCCAAGATATTGATTAACCCTTTCTAGGAGTGTAACCAAGTCGACAATGGTTGATGCATGGTCTTTCAACATATATGACGGATATAGAAATTTCATAGAGATAAAAGTTTAATGTTATCATGTTACATCCTGTCATGCATAATTTTTATTACTAAGATTATATCATCCATCTAAAATAAATGGATTAGGTGGGGTATTTTCCATTGAAACTACACCCACAAAAGGAATAGAATCTCCAATAAGAGTGTGCACTTCATTTTGGGAATCCTCCTCAATTTTAGAAGGTTCAGTGCCAGATCCTTTTGGGGTAGAAATTAAAGTGGATTATACAACCCACAAACATGGTCAGATGAGTATATTAGGAAGATCAAGGATAAGTGGATTTGTAAACAATTACCATGTATAATTACGTGTTTAGCTAATGAATTTTTCCTCCACTGATATTTTACTTTAAAAGGTGAAAAAATGATGGTTAACCTCTCAAATATGGGTATTAGGGGTGGAACATGAGAATGTTCTCCTATAATTTCTCACTCTATAATATTATATCTAGGGGAAAATTCCCCCATCTCCGAAGGAGTTGATTCCTCAGTCTTGAATGGACTCCCAACCATAGTATATCTTTGTGATTCCAATTTACGTGACTCTTTGTCTTCCATCTATAAATCAATGTTTTATATTTTCTCAGTAACATCCCCTTATTCAAAGGGGTGGTGGGATTACAAACATAGTATTGAAAAAATCATCCCATTAATCATTAGTTTGATCAACCACCTCTTTAGTGACACCTCAATCCATCATATTGGTAACCTGTTTTCTGGTAGGGATCCAAGTATTAGTGGTGTAGATTCACAACTCCAGATCCCAAATATATTTTTCCACCTCAATAAGATTATTATCATAAAAAAATGTTGAGGGTTATCAAAAATCTCTAAGATATGGAATATTCATTCCAATATGAAGAAATTTCTATAAATCCATGATGCCAAAAGGATTATCTTTCCAAAATTAAGCCACATTAAGCCATACATAATATGATCTTTCCTTGGATGACTTTGAAGAAGTCCCGATGTCCCTTGAATTTTTTGTCTTTTCTGGCCTCTATGTTTTTTTATAAAGATGAAAAACTATAGCTTGAGTTTTCTATTGATGATGGTGGCTTGATCACCTCATCTTAGCTTCTAATAGTGTAGCATTTTCCATTATGGATCGCTGAGCGTCTTATGATCCGGGTCATATAGGGAACTATTAAACATCATTTATCTTGATCTAGGGGTGGTCCTTCTTACCATTCCTACCTCATTTTTGATTTGTAGCAGTGAAAAATCAGGGAACACACTTTTCTAGCACCCATAGAGGATATGAAGAGATTGGGGAATTAACATACCCATGAGTCAACATGATGTATGTATCTATTGGAACAACTAGATTACCAAATAATATACCTACTAATCCATGAGGACCTAGAGATTCCATTCTACCATTGATCTCTTCTCTGATTGGACATATGGGGGGGGGGGGTACATGTTTTTTTTTGTAAGCACATAAATTGAAATTAAAATCTATAGGGCGTGTAAGATTCATAGATAATTTCACTACCTATCAGTGTTTCAAATAAAAAGTCCCTAAATGAAATAATATAAGATCTAAGATCATAATCACCAATTCAAAGGACTAATTCTAGAGAGGGCTTGAAATAATGGTTGAAATTATCACCCAGGTATGCCGAACATACTTATAACTGTGTAAGATCTAAAATGCGCTATTATCCATCCCCATAACTCTCATAAGGTCCCTAAAATTCAGAATGGGGCCTTCCCCATATAAACATGCATCATGCACTGGGGGATCTTTTCTAATGTCAAAGAGTCCAACCCAATATCCTGCCTTATATTATTATGGATACTATAACAAATCTTTTCGACCTCACATCACCATTAGAATCAGCAATTTTAAGTGTATAGGTATTCAAACACATTTTTAGAAAACTAGTGAAATAAGTCTTCATAGGGATTCCAGGATTGATAGAATACCCAGATGTTTTATATTATCCTTTCTCTAATACATGCTAATATTTTCTACAAATTACAAAATTATATAATGTATGAAATCTCATTAGACACATACATCTAGGTCCATTACATTTGGGCTTTAATAATATATTAATCCATATTTCAGGATGAACATTATCCCTTGGGAATGGATCTTTCTCTAGGACCTCTAGGGTTATTTTCAACAGCTCATGAGCTAAGGTAGGTGTTCAATCAATTTCACTACATTCTATATTTGGTGTAATAAACTCATCATTCATCTCAAAAAGAAAAATAGACACCAAAATTTTGTAAACAAACCATAACATGATATTGAATTACCTGTGCATTAGGTGAAAAGTGTTGGTCTATGGACTCCATCAATTGAGCATCTCTAAGACTATATCAGTATTCTTATATAAATACCTCGACTCAACCCATATAGCTTCATAAATACCAATTTCATTTATCTTTTTTTTCAAACTCAGTACAAGTCTTGCACACCCAATAAGCTCACACCCACTCTTACCCCCCAAAACAAAAAATTCCTAGTCTTTCTTCCAGCCCATTGATTGGTCTGTAATGGAATGATGGAATGTGGATGTGTAAAAATGAATTTTCAGATCAAGGTAACGCATCTTAAAATTTTCATCACTCTTACTAAAGGGTATCAAATACCTAGAGGGTGATATCTCTTAATTTATATATAATCCCTTAGAGGAGATGTTGGAAATAATGAGGTTTTTGTATTCTTTAAACCAGAAGCATTTGGTATAATTTTCTATCCTTGGGATGAGTATATCCTTCAATAGTTTATGATCATATGATGATATTAGTTAACTATAAGGATACTTCTAATTTTACTGCTTTAGGTTCTTGGAATGATTTTAAAGGGTGGTTTCATGGATATGATAGTATCACATTCCAAGGATATCTAATATGTCTTCAATTCAAGAACCATCTTGATTATAAGAGACAAAAAAAATTTCCCAACAATTGGAAGTCTACAAATAAATGAACTATATTTCATTTTCACCAATTTGTTAACTTAAAGTTAAAATCTTGGAAGATAATTTGACAAAGTAATGATTGTTCCTTCCTAAGACATCTGTAAATCAAATTTTTCCAAGATCCTTTCTTATGTCACTTGGACAACATGCCTTTCTCAAGTCAATCCTCCCAAGTTCCTCACTCTGGTCACTACACCAAAGTGCCTTATTTAGTACACCTTTCCCCAGTGATTCACACATGTCACTTCATGCAGGCCAGTTTATGGAAGTCAATTAATAAAAAATAGATACCAAAGAAGATACATACTGAAAGATTGTGTGGAAGACTTACATGAGCAGAGGTTTCATTTCACATAGAAAGAGGAACACTGTGAGTGAAGTATGGGACCATTATGTTAGAATCCCTATTTATAGTCATGACCATGCTACATGATGAATCAATGTGAATGACTAACGTGATCCATGTGTGTGATCCTCTTGCATGAGAGAGAAGCGTGACAATGTTATGAAAAGTCTAGGATGTGAATGATTTACATAAACATATGGTAACCTCTGAAAGTGGAAATGAAAAATACGATCCAAGATAATCATAGAGGAATGAGTGTCCTTTATCAAGGATTAATTCACACCAGTAATACTCTTACCCCAAGATTACACATTCTTTATTCCAATCAAATCCAATCTTGAGGGGGGGGGGGTATTTATTGGTGCTCAATTTTTGAATGAAGATATTAAATTAAAAGATAAAATTTCTCAAAGATATAAAGGATAATAATACCATACAGAAGGAAATACACTTTTCCTGAAACTATTGAAGCACTCATAAGTAGACCATGCATGTAGAACATGTGAAACTAAGAATCTCGTGCAAGTATGTATTACATGACTGACTTGTGCGGATACCTTGTGTACATTTCTCTCTTTACTCATGGTCCCAAATTTTCCTATAAATAGACCTCTTGAGCTCCTCATGTAGGAATTATAGAAGTTGAAGAAATAGTTGTAGCTATGCTCACAAAAATCCGTCTCCCAGGTCTCTAAAACCCCCAGATAACTTGTACATCTTTAAAATAAGAGGTTATTAAGAGAAGTCGATAGCATTTGAGTTCATGAATGTCAAAATAATAATAACATTCATGAGTATAAACTTCTTCTATATTAAAAAAACAATAGAGATAAGGACCAATAACACCTCAAAAATTGCGCGGCCCATTTCCACACACACCTAAAGAGAGCCTTGGTCATTAGAGTAGAGTTTCACCCAATTGTTGTTACCCAGACTATTGTCTACTCAATAAGTAAACTTCAGTCCAATCAAGTATAACTTGGTCGAGATCCTTTTTATTCCACCCAAGTATCAATTGGGCAAGGTACTTCTCTTTATGCCCAAGTTTCACTTGGTTAATGTAATTCTCATTCTACCCAAGTATCACTTGGGTGAGGTACATCTCATTCCACCCATGTAACACTTAGGAGACATACTTTTTATTCTTCCCAAGTATCGCTTGGATGAGATACACCCCATATCAGCTATGTACCACTAAGGATAGGTACACCCTAGATCACCCAAGTACTACTTGGGTGAGGCATTCTAAAGTCCCAAGTCTCTTTTAGTCTAAAAATAGTGGGGGACTCATTAAACCCTGTATTTTTTATGAGGGAAACCAAATAAATACCTCCTCCTAGATCTCTAGTTGCTTATGATTGGGGTACATGGAACTATAGTGTATCCCCCTTCGATCATGAATTCCCATGGTAAAATACACCCACCTAACCTCTGAAGTATTTGGGGTCCTCGGGATGTTCTCAATCATTTACTCTCCTGTTAACATGGATCCCAACCTTGGGGGTAGTAGTGGGAGGCTTCTCGTTTTAGGAAACTATACTCAGTTCCTACTTACTACCCAAAACATGAAGCAAATCACGTCATATTAACTTAATTTTTTTCCAATAAAAAAATGAAATTCCAAGTTCATGTTTTAGAAAAATTCATGAAGGAAGGAATATAAAATCCCCATATTTCTTCCTGACCACCTCACCATAGCCTTTCCCTCACCCACTAACAGATGAGGAGAAAATATCTATCATGTGAATCCATCATAGAGTAATCCCCTAGACATTATTTCAGGACATCATACTTATCCTGCCTTATATATCCCCACCCTCATCTACCAATAGAAAAATAAGAAAACTTCACACTGGGCTTCCAATTCAGGTATATGTACCTCCAAAACATGATTGTGCAACATGATAATCATTCAGTATCTCTTGTTTCTCACACTAAGCCTGAATCATGTGGTCTTAGAGATTAATGGTGATCTAATAATTAGCACCCTCAAACCTATATTAATGCCCCTAGATGTGTAAGTCCTAACCCTTTCCAAACTATGTGGGCTTTGATTCTTATACTAACGGGATATGTAGAAAGCCTCCATGAGGTTAAAACCTAAAATTTTTAATCGGCCATCAACTTTATTAGGCCATATTCTTAGGGAGATAAATATAAACCCAGTGGACCACATTCCTTCTTGGTGACATTCTCTCATCCTCATCAACACTATATTATTAGTGAGAGTAATCTTGACATGGATGTATTCCTTGTTAGATCAACTTAATTTCGTTAGATTATATTCCCTACATGATCATCCAGAAAAAGACAGACATGCATAACTCCCACACCAGCCTTCTATAGGAACTTTTCACCTAGAAACCCTCATAACATGATATTAAGATTTATGGTATAGTCCTTGTCACATGATTGTAAAATATATGACATGTACCATTAAGTGGAATTGAACTACATGGGTTCTAATTCCTTTGGTGAGGATACATAGGAATCACTTGTCATGAGCCCAATTCAAAAATAAAAATAACATCCATATTCTTGGATGATGAAAATTTACAAAGTTCCCCACTTTATTGATTAAAAACAATATCACAAAATAATAAATAAAACATGATAGAAAAACTTTGATACATATATATTGAACCATTAATTGAGAACCACTAATGCATACCAGTTATACCATCGATGGAAAACCACTGATACATGTATATAGATTTACACCAAAAGATGTCAATAATTTATTATTCACATAAGGTAAAGAATACCCACACTTGGGATTTTATCAGGATTAATGAACATATATCAAATATATAAGATATTCTCGAAGTAGGTGATAATTCCCCCTAAAAGGGTCTAACTATCCCGAACTTCCATCCTATCGACCAATGAGAGTTCCAAATTATCATTGGTAAAATAATAAATAATCACCTACCGATGGAAATTAGGTCCATAACCCATCATAGATGTGGTAACCATTAGACTTTTCAGCGTCGATGAATAAACTATGTTGGAAACCACCTAAAAAGGGGTTTGAAAAAGTTATCTAGAAAACACTCATCATGGATAACTCTATATACTCAAAATATTTTTGAAATGATATCATATGGATGACTATAATTTAATAAACCAACTATAGTAAAACATAAATCTTAAATCATTGAACTAACCTAATAAATATTAAAAGAAACCACTATAAATCCCTTGAAATAAAAAAGGGGAGTGTAAGGGAAAATAAAACCAACTTCTGTGTAACAATTCTTCATGAAATTGAGAAATGATCATGGATTTCTGATTGATCTATGATCAAATGGAACATTAAAAATAGCCTTAGAGTGAATCCTTAATGTTATATTTAGAGCATTTAGTGGTGGATGAGTTGGTAGTGACATCCTTATACCATCTATAAAAATAATCTTATCAAATTATAAACATCTCGATGGGATACCCATTTTAAAATTTTTATCTAAATATTGACATAAATATCAAGAATGAGATGAATTGCATCCAAATCCTTGAATGGGACCAACATTCATAGTTTATAATTAAATATTATTTAACAATACTAACCTAAAGTAATTTCACTCTAATATGATTCCATCTTGTCATTGTATTTTCCATTACATCAAGAACTCAAACAAGAGTTCCTCCAATGATATCAACATGTGATTTATAATTATTGTGATTCTAGTCTTGGTTTTTTTGGTGAGAACATAATAAAAAAAGAGTTTTATGGGATTTTATGTTGACCTTGTGCACATCTACCATCTTTATCTCTCTAGATATCAAGAGGGATAAGAGAGTCCCTCTCTAATTCTCTCTTGGTTGGAATCACAAAAGAGAGAATTGAAATATCTTATCTAACTTCAACACTAAGTTAATAAAAATTTTATATTTATATGTATGTTTTATACAATTTCATAAATTAGATTTCCTTTTTATCATAAATCTAAAATAACCCCCATGTGAAAAAAAATTATTTATCAATTCTTAAATAAATAATTATTTAAGTGAATCATAAATAAATAGCTAGGTAAAAATATTTATTTAGTATATTAATTATTAAACAAATAATTATTTAAGTGACATGAAAAATAAATCCCATGAAATTATAATTTATAAATTAAGTAATTATTACATGGATTTGGAAAATTAACTTGACCCAAGCTCTCCCATAAATATATATTCAGTTATTCATTAAAGGAAAAATTATGTATACATAAGAAATATATATAAAACTCACTTATTCTGATATATAATATCATGGAATTGGTTTATGATCAAATTTAACTGGATAAATATTGATCTATAAAGTGAGTCTAGTTTTATTCTAACATTTATACTCATCTAAATATAACGAGTTTATGGTTACATTTAGTGTACAACCCTCGATGTACCCTTATTAGTGGTAGTAGGTCTAACATACAAACCAAGAGAAGTATCTAGAAAAAAATCTACACCCCATAAGGAAATAGAAAATTTATACTAATGAATTTTTTATTAATTCATCTAAGTAAGATAATTAATTTTTCAACCAATATCTCATGCACAACTTTGTTATCACACCTTAATAATGTATCTATATTTTATCGAATTGCCAAGATAAAATTTCATGAATAACCATACCCATAAAATTTTAACAATAAATACCATATATATCAATGGTTTAGATATATTTTATTCCATAACTTGGAGTAGATAAATTTTATACTGATAATTTAATTAATATCATACTACTCATGACACACTAAATGAATGATACTTTTCGATGATCATGTATATCAATTTTTTCATTAGGCATTAAAATATGTAATTCGTGATATATATTGATTATTATCTCAAGTATATGGACTAATAAACAAGCTCACAAATAAAATATTTTAATGGAACACATTGTATTTTGAATTCATATTTAGAAGGTATATCTTCATGATCTCCTCACTCTTAGAGATCATTGTTTATAAACTTATTTTGAAAATGTATGAATGATTATGTTCCACCAACACATGATATTCATACATTATTTTTATCTTTTCAAAATAATTTTCTTATAAACAAGGTTATTGTTTTGAATATTATCGAAAAATTTATTGGTTCTCATTATACGAGGAACTCGTATAACCCATTAATGCGATAAATATTTTTAAGAACTTATCACACAATTCATTATAAGGAGAATAAAATATATGGTAAGAATAATATATATATATATATGATGTTGTAATCCAAAGTACATAATAAAGTGGGTTTTGGGTCCCCAAATCTAACATACTTATACATACAATAGTGTCAATTTATGACTATCCTAACTTGTTACCTCTCACACAATGTTCATTATTTTTCTGATTTATAAATTTAGTTAATCAGTCATCTATATTAACCATTAAGGATAATCTTCTAAACTTAGCATAATCTCACTAAATAATACAACTTATAACACAATATACCCAAAAATGTTTCATATTTCTTCTTTACCTAAATAACTATGATACAGTTAAATTTAGTTATAGAAATTTTAACCACTAACTATGACCTCTAATAAATTTTATCTACAATGAAAATAGTATCTATGTATTAATTTATAATTAGATTATTATTTTTTCCTTATACCAGAAAAATATCTATTGTATTCTCAAGAATAATTTTATTTTATTTTGGTATATAAATATCTTAGATTTTATTGATATGATCAAGATAATTATGTAGCATGACATATATGATAAATCTGATTGCTGAAGAAAAATGGATTCTACTCATATCATCTCTCTTCTCCAATTCCTTATAACACTTCATCTTAGAGATATTTATGCTATAAGACACTGGAAATGATCCTACCTTGTATTATTATATATTTTATATTTTCTATACTTTTTCAGTGTATATATTTGTACTTATTCTATGAATCCTTTTTGATCTATCTATATAGATATTAATTCATAGAACATACCCTTATTCTTTAAATCCTTTATGATGTATCATTTATATAAAAAATATTAACTAAATTTAATAACATTATATGTTTTTAGATATCATCAAAAAATATCACATAGAATAATATAACACACTCACTAAACCCTAATAGACACATGACTCACTTCCATTTTTAACAAAACCAAACTATCTTTTGGCCTCATCAAAACAAAAATTATATGATCTTGATGATATATTTATCATAAATTTTATTGTTATAGCTTACATACCTTATTGTCTAATTTTTTTATCCCTAGCCATTTTGGTTGTGTAATAGACACATCTACCACCAATTTCGCATTTCGATATATGATATTTTTCTGGCTCATCCATGTAAATTATATTTTCTATGAAATTTATTAAAACAAATGGAAATAAGGATTCATGAAGATTAATTTATGAATATTTAATGTAGATAGTAGAGTAGTAGAAATAATTTCCAAAAAACCAAAAAATAGGAAAACCGGTAGCATGAAGTTATAATTGGTGAACAAAAAATTTCTTTGACGATCTATAATGCAGTGGAATTTTCATTAGAGTAACTATCAGGATAATTAAAAGTAATTCTGTTGAAATGTAAGGTTCCTTAGAAGGATAAGTAAAATAAACTCAAGTATTTTCTATAAGTGCACAGTTTTTACATGAGGATGAATTTAGGTGTTGGAATTATTTGATTATGTGGAGGAATGATCATGAAGATCATATATCAGTGGAAATACTCTCTGTAAAGATTAAAAGGTGGTGAAAATTTGTTTCAATGGTTATACTCAACTATATTTTTATAGAGGCTTATTTTTTTGGTATTATGACTATTTGATTTTAATAATTTTAAAAATCCTTAATAAAAGTTTTATAATGTTCGGATAGTGGATTAATATTAATTTCTGACCCATATAAATTTATGTTGTTATTTTATTTTTCTCTCCCTTCATTTTTTATTAGAAGTTATTATCGAGAGTGCATGTGTCAATTGTAGTACAATGAATTAGGTGAATTTTTAATTCTATTCCCTAATACATCATGTACATGGGTTCTCTTTCATTTAGGGTTTTGGCTATTTGTTCTAATATGTTAAGATCTTGGTGTCAACTTCTGGATATGAGGTTTATCTGAGAAAACAACTGAAATTAGAGATTCGATGGAAGATTTTCTGATGACTAGACCCTAGATAAGGTTTTTTAGAGTTTGATCCAATAACATCATTCTACCCTCATCATTTTAATAACATTTTGGTAAGTAGTTTATGATTCCTTTTAGGTGTTTCAAAATTTAGTGTAGTTGATAGATATTGGATGTAATGGAATTGGATGAGAATAATTTCATGGTGTATACGTTTTACAAGATAGATTTTTGATTCTCAAAGATGCTGATAGAGGATTTTCTACTGGAAAAGGATCTTGATCTTAAGTCTACTTGAACTAAACCAAAAGTGATAAATAAGTAAGAATTGGAAAGTCTAGATAATAAATCACTAGGGTTGATCGAAATTTCAGTGGCACAAAACATGGATTGTAACGTCCATGATGTGAAAATAGCTTCCAAAGTTATGAATGTTATTATTTATATGTATGAGAACCCAAAAATAATGTACAAAGTTATCCTATTATAGTGTATATTCATCATGATAATGTTAGAAGGTAATATTATGGATGATCATGTAAATAACTGTAATATAATTTGAAGTTAGTTGGAATCAATGAAGGTGAGATTTCAAGATCTAGAGTTGGTGGTGTTACCAATTTCATTAGTCCTATAATCACATTATGTGATAGTTAACATAGTGATTAACTGATGAGGAAATAAATAATTGGTTATATTAGATATTATAGATATTATATTTAATTATGAGATTCATCAAAATTAGATCCAGTCATCTAAAAAAAATTTATAGTATTGATGGTAGTTGATGTTACACAATATAAAAGAGTCACAAAAAATGATAAGGAAGAAGAATACAGAGCCATAGTTTCTCGATGTAAGTTGGTAAAATGTGTTGGAATTGTGAGAATAAACTTATAAATACATATTCTAGTTATAAAGGATTAAATTCTGGAAGCTATTATTTTTTAAGTGAATCCAAAAATCCTATATAATAATAAATGTTTTTTCTATTTCTGAGTGCTACTAGTTCACTTGAGTCTTAGATTATAAACTCTGAAGATTTATTTACTTAATATATGGTAGAGGGATTAGATTAATTATTATTACAAAAGGTTTGTTAAGTTTTATATTATAGTTGAAAAATATCTTGATATTTAGGGAAAGGATAATTTTTTCTTCTATAAAAATAACATATATTTATTAGAGTTGTAAAGAGTGTAGAAAATATTTGGGTTAAGGAAGAAAATTATATCAATAGGGTAGTTATAAAATTTTAGTTTCTGTAAAAAATTTATGGATAGTGTGTTAAGAATCACATGATGTTACATGGGTTTTTCCACAGGAGAGAAGAATGGAATGGTGTACCCAGAGGGAGTTTGAAAAGGAATGATTCATTATGGAAAAATAAATTCTAAAAAGTTATTAGATGAATGTCTTTGTCACATGGGTCAGAAAGAGTTAAATACACTTGAAGGTAAATGATGTTTTAATATTGGAAGTATGGAGTATAAAATGTGTGAAGAATTTATTATTGGGAAGTAGTGTAAGGTTTAATTCTAAATAGAAAGAAATATTCCCAAGGATCATAAGTTAGAGTGGGTTTATAAGGATGTTTGAAGGCTAGATCTAGACTATCCTCATAGAGGTTCACTGTATTATGTTACCTTTATTAATGATGTGAAAAAGGATGTGTGGATTCCTTTCCTAACAACTAGTTTAAATTATTTGAAACTTTTATTATATGAAGATACATAGCGGAAAAGGAGACATGAAGTAAACTAAAATGTGTGAGTTCTAATAATTGTGGAGAATATATAAATAGGGAGTTCTATAGACACTATTGGAATAAATGAATATAGTTCATGAATACTATTCTAGGTACTCTAGAAAAAATTAATTCAAGAAGTGGATGAATTCAGAATTCGTAGAGAAAGAAAGGATCATACAGACTCGAATGGGTTTTCCCAGGTAATTTTGGGCAGAAACTGTAAATTAGGTGGCTTAAATATTGAAAATAATTCCATAATCTCCATTGGGGTAGGAAGTTTTTGAATGATGTTTTTTGGAAAAAATATTTAAATATACTATCTAAAATTATTTTTCTAACTAACATACTTAAAAATCAATGTCAAGGAAATGGACAAGATAAAGGATAGGTTCATAGTATGTTACTTTATAGGATATGGAGATGAAGACTTTGGATTTCATATCTAGGATAAAAACATCATAAGGATGTAGGAAGTTCTAATATAATATTCAATGAAGATATTTTGCGGAAATATCAAAAAAAACTGAGGATACTTATAATATTAAAGTATCATCATAATAAGTGGTTCATCTAAATATAATTCCATAAGTTATGGATGTTATAGAAAATTTAGGTAGAATATTAGTTTTGAAAACACCAAACTATCTGGAATATGTTCCAGAAAAAGGTTAAGTTATAATGGTGTTTCCAAGGATATAATTATCATATAGATCATGGACTATATAAGCTTAGAGAATATCTATGAAATATGAATATCTTGAATTAGTAGTTCCAAAAGGTGCAGATCTACAGGATTATTTATTGGGGTATACAAGAATTCAGTTCCAAGTGAAGAGATATATAAATGACTAGAACTAAATTATTATTAATGATTATGGAAAACCTAAGTTCTTAGAAGAGGATACAAGTCTTAATTAGTGGGAGTTATCTATGAGGGATGAGATTAAATTATTACATGTTTCTTGGACATCAGAACTAACATAAATACATTCTATGAAGAAATAACTACATGATAAATGGGATTATAAACCGAAGGAGGAAGAATATGATTTATGGAGATACATGGAAAGGATTTTCATATAGGAGTTTCAATAAAAAATATGTATAGATTTTCTGAAGATTTATTTCTGTTTAGTGAACACATTACTATTTATAAGGTACTTAGCATGGTTTCCATCGAATAGTTACTTATATAATAATTAGATATAAAGATCTCAATTCATTATGGAAACTTATATGAAGAGTGTTACATAGATAAATTGGAAGTATTCATGGAGAAACATAATCAGGATATTTATTACAGGATGAAGCATATATTTTACAATTAGAAGAAATCCTGAAGGTAGTTGAACCATAAGTTCAATGACTTTATGGATGAATGAATGTTCCACTAGAGCAATTCTGGTCATTAATGTTACTGAAAGGTATTCGATGATGGCATGTTTATCATCTTACTTATCAATATTGATGACATACATATTTCTAGAACATTAGTGGAAAATATTGGTTAGATGAAAGATGGATTGTATGGATGTTTTGAGATGAAGGATTTCATTTATGAAAAGCATGTTTTAAAGAAATAGATTATAAGGGAATTAAAGTCTATAAAAATATTCCAAACTCAGTCTGACTATGTTTTGAAGGGTGTGGAATACTTTGGAATGAGTAGGTATAATATTTCATATGTAGTGGGAGTAATTTGAAAACCCAGGAAAAATCCCAGAAGTAAGTACTATGAATAATTAAAGTGGATCCTTCGATATCTCAAGGGTTCATAAGTTTTTTCTATTTCTTTATAAACTTTTGAACTACTATTGGGGTTTGTACATTTAGAATTTCAGGGGGATGTGGACCCTTTAAGGTGATAAATGATTCATGTTTTCATTTATAAATGAAAAAAATATGAATTATATGTAAAATATTTAATTGATAGTTTAAATTTTAATAATAGAATCAGAGTGCATTGCATTAACAGAAGTTAAGAGGGATTTGATTTGGTTGAAGTTACTAATGGATGATCCAGAAAGAAAAAAGGAGGGTGAGCACTGATCTTTGATTCAAAAAGTGGAATCTAATCAGCCTATAATATGACATTATATTATAGGAAAAAGAAATTTAGGTAAAGAATCACTTCATGTGTTTGTTTTTTGGGGATAGAGTGTCATATCCAATGAATGTGGATATTTATTGGAATATAGTAGATATACTGAAAAAGGTTGTAGTCCAAAATGTGTTTAGGTGGAGATGTGCCTTATTTGGGATGGGATTATCTATGAACATGATGGTGAATCCTATAAATGATTCTCAAGAGGGAGATTTTTTTATAAGGACCCACACTTAAACATAACATAATATTGAGTTTAGGTAAAGAATTAAATTTCTTACACATTGAGGATCTTTTTAGGTTTATATTTCTAGACAATTAGGTCATAAATAATATATATAAAAACTATAAATTATAAAGTGGGAACTTCTTATTATTATCCATTTTTTCCATAATAATTTTTTTTAAAATAAAGTATGATTTATTTTTAGGAAAAATATTCTTTACTTTAAACATTACTTATTCCTTTACTTTACCTATCCTTAAACCTTGGGAAAAACTTTTTAAAAACATGGGATGAGCATAAAAATCTTGAGTAAGGGATAAAAAAGGAAAACCATTAGTCTAATGAAAAAATGATGTCCCATGTAATGTTTACCTTTATCTTCAAAGTTTTTTGAGTGTGTAAAATAAAACATTTTCACATGAAAAAACTTTTTTTCTCAAATAATTCCTTTAAAATCCACAAAAATAAAACAAAAAACCTTTTTGTAAACATTGAGCATCATATTCATATAACCCTTTCAATACCCTTTCAATTGGAATAAATATATGACCAAATTCCAATATAATTCTCCAAAAAACATAATAATTACCCAATGAATTGGAGAGATATAATGGGTCTTAACCTTCATATATTCTATATCATAATAACCTATTTTTCATGAGCTATAATGCAGCTCAACCCTTTTTATAATCTATATCGGGCTCACCCATGATCTATAATGGGGCGTAACCCACCGTTTAAGTTGTATCAGGCTTAGCCATTTTCATATAATTCTCAAGTACCATATCATGAATAAATGTTTTTATGATTTAAAATTTTCATTATAAAACACTTTGATTTTTTAACCCATATGAGAAACTCTTTCGAATATCAAAATAATGTTTACTTTTAAAAACATATTTTCGATACCAAAATATGCCTTTCTTTTAAAAAAAACATTTTCCTGAAAAAAATAATCAGAAAAATGGAAGGAGGGTTTTAATTTGAAGATAACATGAAAGGTTTTAAAGGAATCCAAACTTCAAATATTTTTTTCAGCAATAGAAAAAGATATTGAAACCATATTCATTAAAATATAACATTCCTTTTTTTATTTGTAAATAAAGTCAAACATTTCCTAAAAAGATTCCATTTTTTGAAAAAATTTAAAAGAAACAAAAATACATCCTTATAAAAACTCATGTTCATATAATTAAATTCATGAAATCCTTTTAAAATTATGGACATGGAGGAGAAATGGTTTTTTAAGAACAACTTTAAAAGATAATTGTTTTAAAGAAAATTCCCTTATCACTTTGTAAATATTTGAATCATAATCCCTATGAAAGAATAATATTATACCAAAATTTAAATTAAATTAGAATAGAAAATTTCATGATATAAAATGTCAAAAGGTTTGTATATACACCTCGTAAAATAATATAGCTACATAACATCAAAATATGCCTCAATGAAAGTTAATTGAGATGAAGTCCCCCACCACTTTGGAAACATTTGAATCATAAGAACCATAAAATAATAACATTAAAAAAGAATTTAATATCATAATAATAGATAAATTCATGATATAACATGTCAAATAGGCTATATATACACATTATAAAATCATATAGGTGAATAACATCAAAATATTTCTCAATGAAAAGATATTGAGATGAGGTCCCTTACCTTGAGTTCAATTCATCACCTTTTCTCTTTATATTCATTGATAACAAAATTATGTTAACTATTTACTTCTTTGATAATATTTTTAATTCTTATTAATCCTTTTATTTCACATATTACCATTTCATAAAAAATGCTTAATCAATTAAGTTTATTTCATATGTTTTGATGATATTTTGTTTATTTGTCAAAATGACTTTGGTATATTGACAATTGGTCTAAGAGGTCATTATTTCAACATCACAAGAATAACAATCATGAAATATTTATCATATTTATGTGGTGAGTGGGTTACCTAGAACCAATTCCTTTATTTAATATTATTACCATTATGCATATACAATTTGATATATACATGTTTTTATTCTTTTCATAACAGTGTTGATACTTTTTCATCCACCATTTACATAGTAATGTCCTTAAATTACATGTCATATCAAAAGAATATATGAGTTATATATGATAATAAGAACCTTGAGATACTATGATAGTGATATTAAACACACATATTATGGTCTAAATACATCATAATGACAGGAAACAAATGATGTCTAACTATTAGGTACTGGTGGATCATAAGTACTGAGACCAACTCTCATGAAGTTCGCACTTGGTGATATGAAGTAGATAAGATCATGTAGAAATACCCCCAAATAAGAACACCACATGTTTCAGGTGTCATTGTATGTTTCTATCTTGGAACATGTATATTGGTCTCTAGACTTGATATCATTACAAATCTGTATCATTTGATCATGTACATTGATGCAAGCAAAAAAGCATGACATTAAAGTCATAGAGAGATAGCTTGTGTGGGGTTTTTCATTGGTGGTATGACATTTCTTGAATGATCAAGATATAATTTGTCACATTTTAGTTGAGGAAGATATATCTCATGGGACCAGTTTTACCAAGATGGTAGTACCTTCATTAAATCCATGTCCATTTTACAAGGAGGTAAGTCTTTATAGTAAGGTCATGAAATATATAAAGTAATAGAAGGATGCTGGCACAAGTGTGTATCCTGATTTATGGGATATGACGAGACAAATAGATTATATTTTACAGAATGTGTTTCTTGGAGGTACTTGTACCTATGACATTACTAATCCACTTAGTGTCCATGATGGGTTTCTATACTCCTCTCTTGTTCTATTGGTTGGACTCATTGCCATCGAGATTAAGACCTAGAGGGTCACACACTAAGTGTATTAACATTTTTTACTTATTTTAATGAAAAAGAGTTTAGGATGAATTCAACCCCATGATTAGGGGTTAGTGAAACTTTTAGTATGATAAATCACAAGTAAAAATAATTCAATTATATTATTCATGTTTATAATAATGAATATTGAACTTATTTGTCAAGGTATTCACATGTTTTTTGAAAATAAAAGTGAATACAAGAAAATATAATTTTTAAAACAGACATACAATATTAAAGGTTAATTAAATTATTTGGGGAGATTATATGATTAGTTAGTGATTTAGATTTTATTAACTAACTTTTATATATTGTTACAAGTGAGTTATAAAATATTTTTGACATTTATAACAATTTTATTAAGTCATACATGTGTAAAAAAGTCTAAAAAAATGGTTATTACTTTTTAGGGACCAAAGTAAAATTTTGGAAAGAATAACCTAGGTATAAAATCTCATTTTTTCCTTATTGAATAGTAACCTCTACCATTTGGATGAATTTAATGAGATAATATCTCCTATACTCCCCACAAAATTCTTTAGAGAGAGAATTCAAAGAAAGAACAAGGTCATATTGATCTCATCTTCTTAATCAAGTTTTCATTGTTTACATGAATAAAGGGACATCATAAAGCTATTCTATTTCCCATTATAGCACCCAAGAAACATATATTGATGATCCAGTAGTTTTGGTTCATGTGTGGATGATCTAGAGGATTTCTAGATTTGCTCCTTTGAGCCACGACCCCTTGACGGCGAGTGAATCAAGCTGATGACATCAAATAAAAAAGGTATCATTTATGATTTTTCTTGATTTTATTTTTCATGCTTAAATTGGATGACACATGATCCTTTAAGAAATATGGGAAATGGGTTTTTTGGATTTAGTTTTTTTGAACATAAATTCCAACCCAAAATTTTAAATTACCTATGTTTCACGATTCTTCTACACTATGGGTTCCTCAATTATTATCAGAGGGGATGTGTAATTATTAAAGTTGAAAATTTTAAAATTTCAATTAAATTTTCCATGATTAAAAAATAGGATTTTTATATGGTATCAACGCAGCTGACAGCATGCTAATCCATGTTCGTATCATCAAGATATTATCGACCGAAATTCGATGGGTTTTACATAAAAATTGTATCAAAAATTAAAGTTTTGTTTTTTTCTTCACTTTAGTGGATATTGATGTAAAATATTTTCAGCCAAATATTCAATTTAATGGATACCAGTGTAACATATTATTAGATAGAGTTCTATGTGAGTATGTTGCATGTTAACTAGATATACTGGAATCAAGATGGGGTAGTCCATTATCAATACAAGATTACAATATAATATTGGTTTAGTTTCCAATAATAAATAAAGGTACCGAAAGATTACATGGGAAGATTACCCCAAGATTCCATGGGAAGATTACCCAACTTTTCCATGTGAAGATTACCAAAGATTCCCTGTGAATCTTATCAAAAACAAAAATAAAAATAAAAAAACACGACATGTTTTGAATTTTGTTTATATATATATATTCCTTCAAAATAATGGACTATCTTAGGTCAGATTAATTCGTCTCGAGTCTGACTGACCTGACCCATTTAACCTATCTCAAGAACTAAACTAACTTTTAGGGATATGATTTTTGTCTAAATAGGCCTTGAAATTATAAACAAATACAAAAATTAAATTAATTTTCTGGGATTTAATAAAATTATTTTGGGACATATCGATAATTAATTATAATTATTTTAATGAAATTTAATGCATTAAAATAATATTGAGTTGAATTTTAGAAAATTTAACTTTTTTACGAAGTATATTTTCATATTGACTTATCATGAGTAGATATAGACCCATGATTGTTTGGTTTATTATTTATTTAATTTCACTTTTTCATTTAAGTTTTTTAAAATGTAATAATTATTTAATTTTTATGGTTTACACATTGTCCCACCATATTTAATTTGTATAAGGGTTTGTGTGTCAACATTTAAGTCACAAAATGTATTTTTGAACCCTGAGTTCCCCTCACCGAAGTGTGTGTATACATTGTAAGGATCATAGGATATTGTGGAAAAGCAGTTAGAGTTAAGAGTCGACAGAGACCAAACAAGTAAAATGCATGAGAGTTGCGGGTACTACAATCCAAGTCTAGTGTTGACTTATGGAATTATCCAAGGGTCTCGGTTAAACCATTTTTTGAATGATGGATTAACCACTATTTAACAACTCCTGATCATGTCATTTTTATTTATTTTATCATGTACATGGTTTATTATTTTGTGAATTTGTATTTATTATGCGTGATCACATAGTATAATTATAAACATGAATAAAAATATAAAATGAACTTGTGCGGTGATTTTTTTCTATTTAAAATCCTAGTTAAGTTTTGAGTGTGATCACGTAGAAAAATCATGTTAAATAGAAAGGTATTTCATTCACCTAGATTAACTTACTAAATCTGTAAAAGAAAATATTAAGTTATTAAATTCCTTCCATTACTTGAATTTGGACACAAATGATTGTTCTATGTGGTTGTCAACCCTATTTGATGGTGTATCTTACTTCTATGGAGTTCCTATGAGAGTGCTGGATTGAATTAACTAAATTTGGAAGAAAATTAGTATGCCTAACTAGGTTATTGAAACTTTAGAGTCAAAGCACTGAGAAATGCAAAGTAATTTTTGAAGGATATGTGACTCTTCTCAACAGATCAATGAGCTAAAAGTTAATGATGTTGTCTAGTCAGATTCCTTCCAAGAAATTCTCAAAGTAGTTTCATATCTATAGCTTGTATACTATGAGGAAGGGTTTCAAAAATCCTTTCAACTATAATACTCATGAAGATAGGTATTCTAAATCTAGTAGTTGAGGGATAATAGGATTTGATAAAATAGCAGGAGAAATTTAAAAATAATAATTTGAAAATGTCTATGGGTAATCAAGATAAATTACTAATACGTTAATTTATTTGTTTTAGACAAAATGGAAACCACCAAAAATTCAATTTTGTTGTGATCAATATTGGATAAAGAGAATATCTTGATCGATGATAATTTCCTAGAGTCATATAGGTTTCTACACATTGTATTATTCCAAGAGAGTTCATTTTATATGATAGAATCCCCACTTGTTGCTAATCCCCCTTAGAGATGAAGAAATGTGGATAAGGATAAATTCAAGAAGAATATAGATAATCCACTAGATGTTTAGTGTTTCATGTTTTCATCTATGTCCAATGAGCTATAGAAAATGCATGCGGATAAATATTCTTTCCAAATTCTATCTTATCACCAAGATTTATACTAGGAGAGACCTCAAAAATAAAGATATGATATATCAAGTTCTATGTATAGATGCTTAATAGCATAAGGAAATCAAGAAATTCTTCATGTACTCATGATGATTGGGTACATTGAGAGACTTGCGTCCCTTGGGCTCAAATTGAACCAAGATCTGGAAGCTAATCTTATTATTTACACTTTACCTCATAACTTCTTAACTTTCATTGTTAATTACAATATGAATAACATGAATAAGTCACTTCTAGATTTTTTTGGATTTATTTTTCCATTAATATAAGGATATAAATAATAAAAAATATTCGGTCTTTATGGTGACCAATAAGTGGAAAGGAAAGAAGAAAGTTTCAAGGTCCGAGTCTAAGTCAAAGACAATGATGCACCACTCTCTCAAGAAGAAAAAGATACAAAGGGAGATAAATGAGTAGGGGGAAGTCTTCTATTCATGTGGAAATAATTACCACTAGAAGAAGAATTACATAACTGGGAAGAATAAACGAGTTTATGATTATACTTAAAGTATATTTTTCATTGAATGAAATATGTATATTTCTATAAGTTGGGTTTTGGTTATGGTATGAGTCTCAATCAATTATATTCAAATACGAGAACCAAGTTGATTCAAGAAAATGATAAAAGGTGAAGTTGATGTCTAAGATACATTTGGTGTGAACCATGTAGTATTGGAAGTAGAAGATTATTATCTTACTTTTCCCAATAGGATGGTTCCTGTACTAAAACATTGTTATCATATACCATCTTTTTCCTAAAACACAATCTCTGTGTCGATTTAGACACTATAGGATTTTATTTCAAGTTTGGAAATAAATGTTGTCTTATATACATGGAAAACATATTTTATGGTATAAAACATATTAATAATGGGTTTCATATAATTAAACTAGAAAATACAGTATTGAAAATCAATGAAAAATCTAGTTAGAATGACTCATATCCTACCCTCCTACGAAACATCACGATAGTTCATTTAAATGAGATATTTTTATGTAATATATATCAATCATGTTATTTAGATTCTATAGTGTTAAAATACATAGATATAGTCACACATGTTTACAAGGTAAAATGAGTAAAGGTCATTTCAATGGGAAGGGATAAAGTGAAAAACAACCATTGTAATTGGTTCATACTGATGTATGTGGTCCATTTAATAAACTAAGAAGGGGTGGTTTTTCTTACTTCATTGATTTTAATGATGAATATAGTAAATATGGTTATATGTACTTAATGAGGAATAAGTTATATTACTTTATCATGTTTAAGGAATATTATAATAAATCAGATTATCATCCTGGTAAGAATATTAATAAACTCCATTCAGATCAGGGTGAAGAATATCTTAACCAATCCTTCATCGATCATTTTAAAAAAGTGATGGATAATTTCTCAGATCACTCCTTATACATCTCAGTGGAATGGTGTTAGTGAAAGGATGAATTAGACTATGCGTGACATGGTCAGGTCAATAATGAGTCATACAACTGTACCATTATCCTTTTCTAGATATACACTACAGATTGTGACATATACACTAAACCAAGTACTGACTAAGGTAGAAGATGAGATTTTGTAAATGTTGTGATATAGGAATAAATCATGTAATTCACACATACATGTATAGGGATGAGAGGCCTTTGATAAGACTATACTTAGTGAAAAATTAACATCTCAGATCATGAGGTGAATGTTTATAGGTTATCTTAAGTAGACAAAAGGATATTAATAATATAGACCTTTATATAAAAAATAGTTTGTATAAGGACATGAACAATGTCTAGAAAGGGAACAGATTTCCAATGGAAATAGTAGGATCACGATTAACTATGATGAAGTTGATACTCTAGATGCAGAAGAGTTGGTATGGGAAGAATCACTGTATAGGGAGGTGGGAGAAAAGATGTTCTTGAGACAAAATTACTACATATATCTATTATAGAGGTTAGAGAACTAGAGATATACTATTTTCATGTCACTGAGTCATGTGAAACATTACTCTTGAAGAATAATGAACCAACAACATAGAAGTAGTTGATTGTAAGGATGCTTAAAAATGGAAAGAATCAATGTATATATAATTAGGTTAGTGGAAGTGATATTATTTTCCAAGTATTATATATTGATGACATATTATTAATGGGAAATAAAGTGAAATTCTTACTGTTAGTGAATAATTTGTTAAATGAATGATTCTCCCTACAATAATTAGATGAAGCATCCAATTATATAGGGATCAAGATCTATAGAGATATATCTCAAAGGATACTTTGTCTTATTTAAAGTACATATATTGATAAGGTATTCAAAAGGTATAATATGAAATAATCTAAAGGGGGTTGTTACCAATGTCACAAGGCATTAATTTCTCCAAGAATATGTGTCCACCAACATAGTAAGAGATTAAAAGATTGAGTATAATTAGTTATGATTCAATAGCGGGATCTATCATGTATACTATGCTATGTACTAGGTTTGACGTTTCCCTTTCTTTAAGAATGGTGGGAAAATATTAACCCAATCAGGGGGGCTACATTAAGCAGCTGTAAAAACTGTATTAAAGTACTTGAAATGTACGAAGGATATATTCTTGGTGCATGGAAGATATTATTATCTAGTCATGAGGGGATAAATTGATTTTAGATTCCATATAGATAATGGTGATCTAAAATCAAATCCAATCAATGTATTTTTATTGAATGGTGGTCCAGTGAGATTGAGGAGCTCAACTAAGCCCATGGTTGCTGATTAGAAATCATAATATGAGAATATAGTTGATTATGTTGTAGATAATAAATTAGTTTGGATACACAATTTTTTTTGATCCTGGAATTGTACCTAGAAGTTAAAAAACTATAAAAATATACTATGATAATGCTATGATAGTGGTGATTTCCAAGGATCCCATGGCACACCCGAGGAAAAAGAATATACTTTAGAAGTTTCATCTCTTGATGGATTTTACTTAGATAAGTGAATTCATGGTTAGAAAATTAGCCATAGAGGATAATGTGGTAGACTCCCTGAGTAAATACATATCTTAGTAGAAGCATGGTACCTATGTGGGATATAGTGGGTTGAGAATTGTTAGCAGTTAGATCAAGTGTAAGTGGGAGTGTTGTGAGTTAGTAACCTAGACCCAATTACCTTATGTATTTTTATTATCAATACATGTATACAATTTTATATATACATTTGTTTATTCATACCATAATAGTGTTGATAGTTATGAATCCATTTTTTAAATGGTATTTTCCTTATATTACATATTGTATGAAATGGTTATAGTAGTTCCGAAATATAATGAGAACCTCAAAATATTTTGATAGTAATATTAAACATATGTCCTATGGTCTAGATAAATCATAATACTAAGACACAAAAGACATCTGACTATCAGGAATTGGGGGATCATAAGAATTGATACTTCTTCTCATGAAGTTTTTACTTGGTGATATCAAGTAGATGAGATCATGAGGATAACACCATAAAACGTAACACCACATTTCTCAGGTGTTATTTGTTATTCCTATCTTTCAACATGTGTATTTTTCTCCAAAATCGAGATAATTATCAATTTATACCATTATATCATGTACTATGATGCAAGTAAAAACCATGACATTGAATTTGTGGTGAGATAACTTGTTAAGGGTGTGTCATTGAGGTATGATACTGGTTGAATGATCAAGATTGAATTTTCTAATTCTGAGTTAAGGAAGAGATATATTATAGGACCAAGTTGACCAAGATATAAGTAACTTCATTAAATCCATGGACATGGTACAATAAGGTATGTCTATCCCATATTGTGATGAAATATATAAATAAACAAAGGAATGATGAAAAAAGCATGCATATTTCTTTAAAAGATATCGTGAGATAAATTGATTATATTACACATAACATGTTCATAGGAGGTATTCATAGTTATTAGATTCCCTATCTCCTTTAGGACATGATTGGTTTCTATAATTCAGTCTTTTTTTGAACTCACTACCATCGAGACGAGGACTTAGAGGGTCACACACAAATTGTATCTATAATTTCCAGCTATTCTAATGAATAGGAGTATAAGATGAATTGAGACCTATATGAAGGGGATGAAGAACGTCCGAGTATGATCAACCAAAAGTAAAAATAAATAAATTATATTAATAATGTTTAGAATAATGATAAATGATTTTTTATCAAGGCATTCATAGGTTTTTTGGTTATAAAATTGAATATGAGAAAAAATAGTTTTTTGAATGAACATAGGATGTTCATGTATCATTAAATTATAGTTAATGGTTTTTATTTTATCACATAAAATTTAATGGTGTTAAAAGTTTGTGATAAAATATTTATAACTAATTTATTATGTCATACTTGTGAAAAAAGGTCTAAAATGAAGTTTATTACTTTATAGGGACCAAAGTGCAATTTTGGAAAGTATAACCCAGGTATGAAAGATTATTTTATCCGTATTGAATACTAAGCTCCACTATTTAGATGAATTTTGTGAGAAAAAATCTGTTATACACTCCTCTCAAGTTATTAGAAAGAGAATCCAGAGAAATAACATGGTCGGATCGATCCTGTATTCTTGATCATGTTCTCATTCTTCATGTGATCGAAGGGACATCATAAAGATATTTGATTTACCATGCTAGAACTTGATAAATTTTTATTAAAAATATAGGAGTTTTGGTGCATGTGTAGCTGCTATAGAGGATAAATATCGTGGAAATTTTGAGCCACAACATGTTTATGGTGGGTGTGGAACGCACGGCCGATTGTCGTCAATTGACCTGTCAAGGTTCCGGTGCTCTGCTAATGTGTATAGCAGCACTCGGGTCGAATCCTCGGCGATGATACTTTGAAATAGTCGCTTGTTTTTAGTTAATTGTATTATGATTGGGGGTTTGTTTGCAGAGCTTAATTGAAATGACTAATTTATTATGATTGAATTAATGAAATGATAATGATTGGGGTGAATTCATCATTAGGTTAGTTAAGCTTGTTATGTCCTTGAACTTTGCTTTATATTGCATTTAAATTAACACCCATGTTACAATTTGACGTTGATTTGAATTCCCAAGTGTTAAGGCTTTAATCCAAGCCTTAACATAACTTAGGGTTCTAATATTGATCATATCTTGTTTATGGTAGTGTATTTATGGTTCCAATAATCCATGGAAACCACACGTTAAACAAAAAAAGTCATTAAGCCATGACATGCTAAGTCCAACATACACAATGTTAATTCAACGAATACTCATCGAGCAGAAGATCTCAATCGCTTAACATACCTAAATTAAAACTCACACCAATGAGAGATTTACTTAGAAATTAGGATTATTTATATTCTGGGTTCAATGTTTATGGTGATGATTTAAAAAGATTAGGAAAAGAAAGGGACAAGAAAAGAGTAGTGTGCTGAACACATACACGAAAGATTTTGAGAATCAAAAATGGAATTTCGATTGAATGAGGAAGAAAAATAAGGGAAGGGGATTCAACTGAATGAAAACTATTTTAAGACCATTAATATTATTCTATAGAAGGTGGAGAAGAATAAGAGGTATTTAAGAAGAAACAACCACTAAAATTTGATTGAAATGAAAACAAAGTTACACAATTACAATGGAAAGAAAACATAAACAAACATGAAAGAGAAGTGGAGGAGATGTCTCTCTTTTTGAAACAAGATCAAAGCATATCCTCCCAGAACCTTGTTAAGGATCAAGTAATGCCAAACCTCATCCTTAAGTGCTGAAGTGCCAACCCTTTTGAAAGGAGTGGAGGGGATGTATTTATAGCCCACGGTGGTGGACTATTTACATTCCAGAAATACCCCTCCACTTGGCTCGCCGATATGTACATACAGACAACTGAATATTGAGAAATATACTTCCTCAACGTTGTATATAAAGAGGTCTTCTGTCTACTGTGAACATTTGGTGGCCATTGGACTTATTGAGCCAATGTTATGGCAGTTTTAGTAAATAATTCTGATCTTTCCATTTCAATACATACATTTTCGAAGTCCACAATGTGAATCGGTTTTTGAATAGGAAGCGGCCCTCAAATAAAAATAATTTCTTCAACAAAGTTGGCCGTCTGAATCTCCTATTTCACACTGCAAAAGTTAAGCTCAAATTAATGTCTACATCAAGAGAAATTTCAATATTAGTGTTCTATTTTTAATTCCATGCCAGAATGGTGGGCTGGACTTCAATGCATCATTTGGACCCCTTGTATTTGTTATTGGGTTATGAAATTTTTATCATGGACTCCTTTAAATGTCCTCCAAACTTTCGAGGAGAATTATGGAATTCGGACTTCTGGATTGAGCCCAGTAATTCGACCTTCATATATGGTCCAATTGCTTCACAGTTTCCTTGGGCCTTCTTGTGAGGTCCACATGACCCTCTAAATGGATGAATTTGCCAAATGTGACTTCTAATGAAATGTTGGAATTGGAATTTGGAACCCTAAAAAATATAAATCATGAAATTTGGATAAGTAGGGTGATAGTTATTGTTAAAACATTAAACAGTCTTGAATCTGGATAAATCCAAATATTGCTCAAAAATTATATTTAATATTTAAACATTAATATGTCACAAAAATTATGCACATTTCATATAAAACCAGTAAAGGGAGTATGTAAAAACATATGAAAATATTAATAACATCAGGGTGAATAAAAAAAATTATATTAAAAAGGTTCCATATATGTTTTTGTTCAATTTTATTTTTCATTATTAAATTTAATTACACACGATCCTTTATGAAATCCAAGAAAGGGGGTTTGAGGATTCAGTGTTTTGAACATGAATTCCAAAAAAAATTAAAATTTTTAAACTTTTATGCTTCTAATGTTCCCCTATATCTATCAATTTTTACATCAATTACAATTTTAAAACCAATCATGAAATATGGTTTTTAAAAATGAACTATGTTATGAGCATAGAGACGGTTGGCCGTATGTACGCATGAGTAACATTTCCATTTTTCAAGTATCATTATATAAAGGAGGAAATTAATATTTTATATTTTTATAATATTGATAATATAAAATATAACATATTATTTATTTAAATATACTTATATATATCATTCTTTTGATGAAAAAAGGGAACCAAATCACTTTGTGGAGATAGTAGTCGACATGTACATGAACGACATTATCATTTATTAGTGTAAGAAAGAAAATGATATATTATATTTTCAGAATATAAATATGTCATGAATATAATTATTATATCTTGTATATCACATATATTCATTAAATTTCTATTTACTACCTTCAATGTAAATCATTAGTGAAAAACAAATCACATAACTTTGTGAGGTGGTAGTCCTCCATACATATTAGCGATGTTATAGCATCCCCCAAGGAATGGAAAGTAAGAAATTATATGTGATATCATAAATATATATGTATAAATATGTTTAAAATAATATATATATATACTTTAAATGTATCATTATAAGAATCCGTGAGAGGTGATGATGGAAAAAATATGACGTCGGTTCGTGAGGCGACAGTCCGTCATTTACTTGAATGATGATTTTGTATCCCATTTGTTGGAAAAGAAGATTGATTTATTTTATTACAATAAAATAGTAACATATATGTATATGTGATATACTAGTGTTATTATATTGTCGTAATTTTATAATATTTTAAGGATGTGGAATAAGAAAAGAAATAAAATAAAGATGCTCGGTTAAGCATAATACCTCTTCCTTGGGAAACCTACATAGGTAAACACCAAAATCCTTCTTAGGATAAATTTATGATAAAAATAAGGGATATAATTAATGGTGAGAGAATTAAAGAATATATTTGGATAGGTCTCGGATTATCCAAATGGAATTTAAGGTGTGAAGAGGATAAGAGAGGGGTGGCCTTTTATAAGTTAGGTGAGTAACACAATTGATTGTTTTTTAAAAAATGTGTACCCACATTTTTCACATGGAAAACAGCTCCAAAATAGACCATTATAGAGCCTTAGATATGATAAAGTGGAAATATTTCCATAAAATAGATTTTATATAGGTTTTTAGTTCATTTTAACCTTTAACTGTTTAGTTTAGCCCTTGATAAATTTGTTTTTACCTTAATCACAGTAATTAATTTGTACTATTTTAATTATTCATTATGGTTAAAAATTAGGTTGAACTTATTAGAAAATAAAAATAATGATTATTCAAAACATGGATTCCATTTTACCAAATTTAGTTAATATAAGTGTCAAAATTTAATTTAATACAAAACCCACAGACAAGATGAAAGGGCGAGTTTTCAAGAAGTGTATTATTTGTGAAAAAGATGGTTTTATATTATCTTTATAACTAATAATAATCATTTTATGAATTAAAATTAATATTTATTTATATATAATATATAATTTACATTTTAAATATTCCTCCTCAAGGATTTATTTTTTTTAATTAAAAAGGAAAAACATTTTTCACTTTAAATCAATGTTCAGAAAAATCCTATTTTTAAACCCAAAAACAAACTTACACTAAAATTAAATATAAGGATGATTCAAAAGAAAATAAATATATTAAATATAGATAATTATTAATTATGGTCCTTGAAAACATACTCAAAATATATCAGGACTATTAAATAAATTTATTTATTTAAAAGAACATACATTTTTTGAAAAATCGATATTTATCACTATTCCCTGAAAAATCCATTTTTTTTTGAAAAATCCCAAAATTTAAACCTAATTTAATTTCGGTATGTTGATTTAAAAAATTAAATTCATTATTTAAATTAAAATTATATAATTATATAATTTATTATTTTTAATAAAACCTTATAATAATATGATTTATTTAAAACTATTTCTTTTTTTATTTAAGAATTAATTAATATTTTTATAATGAATATACCTATATTAATAAACATGGAAGTGATTGATTATATCATTACTCGGGTTGTTAAATTCTTCCACCCTTTTTTAAATCGTTTCCCTAAAATTTTATTCCTTTATTAAACAAGTGGGGATATCATTCTCTCAAAACATTTTCATATTCCCACATTGACTCTTTAATTATATGGTTTTCCACAAAACCTTAACATAGAGAATCACATTATTCCATATAACTTGATATATGTGGTCAAGAATATGAACATTCTATCCTTATAAGAATGCTTCTCTTCTAACTGAACTACTTCTGGGCTCAAAAATAGAGAATTCCAAAAAATAATAGTTAGTTAATGAAAACAATTATCACATTCCTTTATCCAGATGAATTTAACTCCTTTTCAAGTTAATTTTGTCAATGGGATATACAACCACACAAATTTGTCAACAAACAATCATTAATAACCCACTATTCCATGAAAACGAAGAATCTCTGTGATATTTTTGGGTCTTTTCCATTATTTAACAACTTTTATTTTTGTAGGGTTAACAATTATTCCATATTTTTAAATAATTCATTCATGTAAATAAATTTATTACAACCAAAATTCATACATACTATGTTTACAATATAGAATATTTAATTTTATGGTTTAAAAAACAATCCTTAAGTTTCTTTAATGTTCTTATTAACTTTTATAATATAAAAAAATATCATCAATAGACAAAACCAAAAAATTATTAAATAATTCATGGAAAAGTCTATCCATATAGTCTATAAATATTGTTGGTGCGTAAGAAAACCCAAAAGACATAAATAAAAACTCATGATTCCAATATCTTTTTTTAAATACATTATTTGTAATTTCATCCACCTTCACCTTTAGTTGATGGTAACCATACCTTAAACCAACCTTCAAAAAATATTTAGATCCCTATAGATAATCAATCAAATCATCAATACATGGAAAACAATAATTATTATTAATAGTGATGTTATTTAAATATATATATTCAATGAAAATTATCATTAAACCATATTTCTTTTTAATAAATAGAATATAAGTACCTCATGGTAAAGTTCTTGGTTGAATGAAACCTTTATCTAAAAACTCCTTCAATTTCTATTTCAATTAAAAAAGTTCCACTTGATCCATTCAATAAGGAGGTTTAGAAATAGTCTTAGAATCAGTCACTAAGTCAATAGTAAATGAAAACTCCCAATCAAGAGTAAAACTTGGAAAATCATTAGGAAATAAATCTATGTTTTCATTCATTACTTGAATATCACAAATTTGAACAATTTATTTATTTTCAACGATATGTTCTAGGTAAATTTCAGTAATATATATAATAAATCTATTAGATTCTTGGTAAGTTATCAAAGTTATGAAATCATTGAACATATATTACTTATCTATGTAATATTTCTTAGCATGATAAACGCAAATACAATGTATACTAAGAAAGACATCAAACTCTATTATGGATAGTTCAACAAGATTTATAGGAAATACCACCCCACTAATGATAATAAGAATATTACCATAAATCCTGGTTACATTAATATTTCCAACCAACGTTTTCACCAAAATTTATATCATATTTTCATGATGTGATATTTCTAGTATTATTATAAATTTATTAGAAATGAATGAATGAAATGATCTAGAGTCAAAAAGGGCATTGAAATAATTTGAAAAAACAAGTAACATACCTATCCCCACTTCACTGGATGGTCCAACATCAACTGTGATAGTAGAAAATTATTTTTTCGAACCATTATTTTTCAAATCATGATGATTTCCACCCTGAGTAAGTAACTTCAGACAAATGTTAGAATAATTTCCGAACTCATTATAACTAAAATATCTCACTATTGACCGAATATATCTTATCTCTTTATTTAATTGTTCATGACTCTTTTCTTTGTAATCACGAACCCTGTGACCTAACTTACCACACTGATGACAAATTCCAAATCACGAAAAAAATTACTTGAAATGTATTTTATCATACATGGAGCATTTTGGGGGCATACCTTTGGAATCATTAGCTGGTTTTTTATTCGTTTCCCACCACCTTAACCTTTTCTTATTATTTTCATCTCGAGGATAATACGTGTTGGAAAACTCCATCTAAACTTTCCCATCATAGCAAATCACTTTATCATAACTTTTAAATTCTCATGTATCCATATATCTTTATAAACTTGGTTTTAACCCAGAGTAAAATATTTTAATTTTTTTATCAGTGTCCCAAATAGAATCCAACATATTCCTAGACAATCGTGGGATGTTTTCTTCATATTTAGCTATGGAATATTCATCTTTTTCCCTCAATTATAGGAATTGTTTTTATATCCAAATTAAATAAATTTATGAAAATATTTCTCAAGGAAAATATCATTAAAATTTTCTCATTCCATGGAATCAAGATCATATTTAACTGTGATATTCTTAACCAAATACTACCATCAATAAACTTTTCCTTCATATTGATAAATAAAAAGTGTTACCTTTTGATGTTATGAACATCCCATGAATTTAAATATCTTATCCATAACATTGATCTATCCTTCAGCTACCATAGTGCTAGATGATCCATTGAATAATGTGAGATTTTTCCTCATAAAATAATCCACTATACACATGTTCCTTCATTGTAGAATAGGTTTCTCTCTAGCATGGATACCGAAACCGTTTATAGCTTATGGAAACTGATCCATCAATATAAAAAAAATTCTCTATTCTAATTCCAACTGTCTTGGGATGCTATTTTGGATTTATATTTTCCTCTTGGTTCCTTCCCATTATAGATTCCCTATTTCCTTTATAGAAAATAAATCTGAATATGCGTATTTCAGACAAAATAACATGTAAATAATAAAAACCTATATCATTTCAACGTATCAATAAAGTAAAATATTTCAATGGAATTCTATTAACATTATCCTAACCTCTTATGAAATTTAAACCATTACTTTACTATAAAATATAAGGACCCTAACTTAAACATAACATGATCTTATGTTATATTCAATAATTCATTTTCTTTCACTTTAAGGATCTTTTCAAGTTTATGGCTTTAGAGAATTAGGTCATAAATCATACATTAAAAGACCATAAATTTCAAACTTTCCACTTCTGATTAGTATTAATTTTTTCCACAATATAAAACTTCTAAAATAAATCATGACTTATTTTCATTAAAAATATTCACAAATTTCAAATTGAATTATTCATTTCTCATACCCTTCCTTAAACCCTATTAAAATTATTTTAAATTTTTTTGATGAGAACAAAAAACCTTATTAAGGGACATAAAAAGAAATAAAACTATTAATCTAGTAAAAACATGAAAAACAATTTAATTTTTACCTTTATCATTAAATTTAATTGAGTATATAAAATAAAACATCTTTATATGAAAACACATAGATTTGTTTTCTAAAAAAATCCTTTAAAACCCATAATAAGAAAATAAAACCCCGTTTTGGAAACTTAGAGCATCATATTCATATAACCCTTCTAATTGGAATAACCATACAACCAGATTCTAATGTAATTTTATAGAAAACATAATTCTTTACCCAATGCATTAAAGAGATATAACGGGGCTTACCCTTAAAATAATATATATTATGATCACCCATTTATCATGAGATATAATGGGGATCAAACCTTCATATAAACTATATCTAGCTCACCTGTGAGCTATAATGGGGATTAAACTATAGTATAAGCTATATCAGGCTCAACCTTTATTCATATAATGCTCAAGTACCATATCAGGAATAATATTTTTTTTATTATTTCTCCTTTTCATCATAAAACCCTTTAAAAAACAATTTTTAACCCATATAATAAACACTTTTAGCAATCTAGATACCAATTAATTTTAAAAAACCATTTTCAATATGAAAATACCAGTTTAATTTTAAAACCAATTTTCATTACCAAAATATACAGATAAATACAAAGAGGGTTTATTATTTGAAGAAAAAAATAAATCTTAAAAAGGAATCCAAAATTCAAATAATGGTTACAGTGGTATGAAAATCCATTATCACTGTATTCGTTAAAATTGAACATTCCTTTTTTCATTTTTAAATAAAGTCAAAGATTATTTACAAAGTTTTATTTTTTGAAAAACATTCAAATAAAGAAAAAAAATTCCTTATAAAAATATCATGTACATATAATTATATTCATAAAATCATTATAAAAACTTGGACATGGAAGAGAAAATGAGGGTCAAGAAAAAATTTTAAATATATTTTTAAAAAGAAAAGTATGTTATCACTTTGGAAATATTTGAATCCTAATACCAATGAAATAATAACATTAAATAAATTTAAATACATTGGGAATAGATAAATTCCTAATATAATATTCAAAGGGTCTATATACACACCTTATAAATGAGTATTGGTGTGATGATATTAAAATATTCATAAATTTTTATTCACTCCCTTTACTTTTTTTCTATGAAAAGTGCATAATTAGTATTAATTATTCATATTTTATTATTAAATATAATTTTTTTAGCATTATTTGAATTAATCCATATTCACGTCAATTTAATATTTTAATCATACCGCGCAACCTAATAACCCAAATTGGGTGATTCTTGTTTTATAGGGATCATTATGGAATTTACAACATATCATTAGAAGGAAGACTTGGACAATTCATCCAATTGTAGGGTCATATAATCCACACAAAAGGCCCAAAGAATCAGTAAAGAAACTTGAATAACCATAAAGATAGAATTTATGGTATCAATACAGAAGTCCAAATAATTTGATTCTCCATAAAAATTATAGGTCCAATAAAATTCATCTTGGATAAAAATTTCAATGCCCAAATCCATGATAAAGGGGTCCAACAGAAGTTTTGAAATCAAGACCACAATTCTGTGCGGGAATTGAAATTAACACACCATTATTGATTTTTTCTTAATCTAGATATCCATTAGAGCTAATATTTTTCATTATGAAATAGAAGATATATGTGGCCTAATTTTTAGAATAAAGTGTTCAGATTTTAGGGCATATTCCTATTGAGAAATCCATTCAAATTCTATCCTTCGAACAAGTGGTGATAAAAATAGACACTTGCACATTGTTTGGTAAGGAAAGAAATAAATATGGGTAAAGAAGTCCAATGGATTCAACATTTTTAGAGTAGATATAGAATATAAATATCTAAAACTTGTAATAATATCGTTTCTCGAGATTCAACTATCTGGTTGGCTAAATTGGTGATCCAAGTAGAGAGGTAGATTTGGAATGAAAACAGTCCACTGCCTTAGGCTATAAATGCATCCCCCTCTTCTTACTACTACAAAAATGGGCTAGGTAAGCACTACCCTTTTATCAGCACTAAAAAAAGAGCTGATAAAAGGGGGCCTTTATGCGCGCTAAAAAAGGCACGGATAAAGGGGCACTTTTAACAGCGCTAAAAAAAGCACTGTTAAAAGTGACCCTTTATCTTCGTGTTTTTTAGCGCCGATAAAGGCCCCCCCTTTATCAGAGATTTTTTTAGCACTGTTAAAGGGGACCCCTTTATCAGTGCTTCTTTTAGTACTGCTGATAAAAGGGGGCTTTATCAGTGCTTTTTCCTAGCACTGATAAGTTTTATATTTCAAAAAAAAAATTGATGAAAAATAATATATTGTTATATAAGTATATTTATATTGATATAAATATAATATATATTTTTTAAATATTTTTTATATAATTATAAATAGACTATTATATTTAATATATAATAAATTTAGTTAAAATGGCTTTAAAATATTTCAAGAAATATAATTAATTAATAATTTTCTAATTATCATTAATTAAAAATAATTTAATAACAATTTTAAGACACAAAAAAAATCTAAAATAAGTTTAAAATGTAACTAAAACATCAAGCGACCATAACTTTTGATCGGGGTGTCTGTTTGTACTCTACACCATATCAAATCTAAGCCTATGATGAGCTCTACGCGCTAGTGACCGAAGATAATGCTTTGGTCACATTTTCTAAGTCCAAAAAAGGACCATAATTCCACCAAAACTGATTTTTTAGTCGGGATACCCTAATTTGTTAACATTCAAACAGGTATAACTTCTGATCCAGATGTCTGTTAGGCCTGTACAACATATCATATCAAATATTGTTTCATTTTATAAGATACGACTTGTTGTGGAGTTTAAAAAGGCTTCTGGATTAGATGTTATGGTCATTTTAACATTCTATGGCTTTTCAAATACACACATATATATATTTATTCGTAAATATATATGTCTGTCTGTGTGTGTCTGTGTGTGTCTGTGTGTGTGTTGTATATATATATATATATATATTTATTTATAAACACACATAAAAAAAATATTTTATAAATTTATTTAAAACTAATCTTATAAATATATATTATTATATAAATAAATAAATGGATAAAAAATTATAACTACAAATATATATTTAAATAAAAATAAAAATAAATTAATATAAGAATAAATATATATAGACTAATATATGAATAAATATATATGTATTAATATAACTAAATATATTTATATTAATATGAATCTATATTATTATACGAATAAATATAAATATATATTAATATATGAATAAATATATATGTATTAATATAACTAAATATATTTATATTAATATGAATCTATATTAATATTCAAATAAATATAACTATATATATATATAAATAAATAGATATATCCTTAAACAGAAAAAATGAAATGGCATATTGGTAAAGGTGCAGGTGTGCAAGGGGGAGGTTGCGGGTTCGAGTTCTGGTAGAAGTAAGGAGGTGCACATGGGGGGTATGTGTTGGACGTGCGGGCAAGAGAAGCACGTGGGAGTGGTCTTACTTGTACTAATAAAGGGGGTTAAGTGATATTAAAATATCCCCCCGAAATTATATATTTATTTTTTATTTTTTTATTTTTTTGACTTTTATCATCGCTTTTTAAAAGCGCTGATAAAGGACCCCTTTATCAGTGATTTTCTGAGCGCTGATAAAAGGGACCCCCCTTTATCTTTGCCTTGATTAACAACGCTTTTTTAGCACTGTTAATGCAATTTTCTAGCGCTGATAAAAGCCATATTTGTAGTAGTGTCTCCTTTCATGGGGTTGGAATTTCATAATAGTGGAAGATAAATTTTCTTGAAAAAATCCTTTAAAAAGGCCTGATAGGTCCTTCCAAACTGATGTTTTAACTTTATTGACCCTTCCTCCTCTCTTTGTTTTCATTTTATCTTTAGTTCTTTTTTCCATTGTGGTTTTGTAATTGTTTTATTGTACTTTGTTTTCAATATTAATGAAAATTTATTTATAATCTATTATTATCATCTAACTTCTATAGTTTAATGTTAATGTTCTTGAAATATTTTAAATCAAGTTAAAAACCATTCTCTTATTTATCTTTCACATTCAAATAAAAGTGTGTTTTTACATCCCTTCATATTTCATGTGTCTGTGTTCTACGCACATCTGTTTTCTTGTCCCATTATTTTTTTATTTTTAACCCATCACCATAAAAATTAAATCCATATTATTAACCACCTAAATGTATGATTAAATCTCTCATTCAGTTGAGTCAAAATTTTAAGATATTAAGTTATTGATAGCTTTTTGTAGATGAATATTCTTTAAATTAACATTGTGTATGTTGAAATTAAAATTTCATGGATTGATGACATGATTTGTTTAAAAAGTGGATTCCATGGATTATTGAAACCACAAATACACTTCCATAAACATGTTTTGATTTATATTATAACACTAAGTTATGTTAACTATTGAATTAAAGCCTTAACACTTGGGAATTTTGATCAAAGTCATATTGTGAAGTGGGAATTAATTTAATGCAATATAAAGAAAAGCAGAATGATATCATAAGATTTAATCCCTAATAATGAACTCACCCCAAGTGGTGGTTCTCTTGTTGAAAAAACTCCTACTGATACACGAGATCTCATAAGAAATATTTCTATAAACACACAACAATTCCATACTCAATCACATGATCAAGTCGAATAAGTCCAAGAGAATTAATCCATAGAGCCAAACAAGATGACTGAGTGGATAAGTGAACTTATAGGTCTTGTGAGACAACTAGTGGTGGATTCCGAATCCCTAACCTCATATTATCCACAATCTCTATTCTTGGACCAATCAAGAATTTTGGAATCTGTAGCTCATCAGCTCATCCAATTGACACATGTCCACAACATTAAGAGGATCCATCTGATTCAACCAGACCAATGAAGCTCAATTCAACATATTCTCAGAGTAACACCAACCCTAAAAAATCAAGTAAGTTCATTAGAAACATCAACCAAACCCACCCTAAGCCCTTCTCTTCTACCTTTATCTAAGTCTTATGGTATCGTAATCCCATTTCTCATCCCCCTTATTCCCTCCTAAAAATCAAAACCAATTCCAATATGATGAAGGTGGTGGTCAATTAGAACAACCATATACTTTTGTTCCTCAACCTCAATGGATCAATCCTACTCTTTATCATATTGTATTCAACTACCATAATGATCCTTCTCAATTCCCAACCCAATATAAGAACTTTTCCAAGAACCAAAAGTAAGGCAATCCAAATGCAGGACATGCCTCTTCTTCTAAGAAACCATGGGAAAGCACTATAGAGGATCTTGTATCCTTCACCATTTCTAGCCTAAAAAACATTGAAACCCAAATTGGTCAACATGTATCCCACCTTATCCAGTAGCAACCATCCAATTCCTCCAAACTCCTAGCTTAATCGTTACAAAACCCCAAGGTTAATGTAAGAGAAATTTCCCTTAGATCCATATTTTTTTTCCAATCCTCATGATGGATCCTCAAATGAACATTTGGCTGTTGATCTTGAAAATGAAAAGAAAATCTAGAAAATGAACCTGAAACAACTCCCTCACCTCATTTCATCCATCTAAGGAACATAATTCATTTTATTTAAGCCGTTTCTAGGCTAAGGACATCCTTTGAACCCAATCTTGAAATGCTCGGCTTGTTTAGACTTGTTGAAGTCAACATTCACCTCTTAGATTCCATCAAAAAAAATCCTAAGTATGTTAAGTTTCTTGAAGAATTTTTCACTCATAAGAGACAACTTAGGACCATTCAAAATTCATCGACACAATAGTCCATTCCCATGAATTCAAAGATCCTGGGACCTTTATAGTTCAATGTTTGATAGGAAGTACACACATTGATGATGCAGTCATAGACCGAGGAGCCTCAATAAATGTCATGCCTAAATCCAAATTCTCCAACCTTGGTCTAGGTACCTTTCACCCAACAGGTGTTGTTATCCAACTATCTAATCGAATCATAGCCAGTCCTGAGGGAGTAATTTAGGATTTCTTTTTCTAAGTTAATGATCTTATCTACCCAAATGATTTCTATATCGTTAACATGGAAGGTGAGATTAACTCTTCTCGATCTCCCATAATTCTAGGAATACCATTCCTCCAACCAACACAAGATAATATTTATATCCATTTAGGAATCCTATCAATGGAATTTGGTGACCAAATGGTCTTGTTCAATATATTCCAAGCCATGCGATACCCATCAGAGGATCACTCTACATTCTCAATCCATGCTTTTGAGGAAACTTATAAGAGTCAATTGAACCCCATTACATCATGTTCATCATGTTATAATGAGAGAGTATCTTGTGATATTTGTACCATGATTAAAAAAGTGATAAATGGGGAAGTTGATATTGACCTCTCATTCATATAATCCATCAATCTAGAGGATCGTGAAAACTGTCTTGAATCCCATCTTAACTCTGATCTTTGTAGTTCCACCTTGGAAAATATTTAGGAAAATGAATCAAAACCAATTGAAAGACCATCCACCATTCCTGAGTTGTCTATACCACAAATAAAAGAGGATAATGATCTGAAACCTCTTCTTAGACACCAAAAATATGCATTCAATTTCCATCTTATCTTTTCATTATCACTTCCATCCTTTCCAAAACTGAGGAGTCCAAAATTGTTCAGGTGTTGGAGGAAAAAAATGAATTAGGTCAGAACCTAGATGACATACTAGGAATCATCCCTGCCATTTTCATACATTAAATCCATATTATGGAATCATCCAAACCAATCATCCAACAATAAAGAAGACGTAATCCACTCATGCTTGAGGTATTTAGGGAATATATTACCAAGATTCTTCATGATGGTATTATTTACCCAATTCCAGAAAGTGAATGGGTTAGTCTAGTTAAATTAGTACCTAAGAAGTGTAGGATAACTACTATCACAAATGAACATTGGGAGTTATTCAAAACTTGGGTGAAAAAATGGTGTGTATGCTTTGATTATCAAAAATTGAATGATGAAACACAAAAAGATCACTACTCTCTTACTTTCCTTGATCAACTTCTAGAATTATTTGTCGAGAAGTAACATTATTTATTTCTTGATGGATAAAAAAACTACTTCCAAATCCAAATATCACCTCAAGACCAAGAAAAGACTATTTGAACATGCCCATTTGGAACATATTCATATAGGAGAATGCCTTTTGGCCTTTGAAATTCTCCTGCAACATTCTAGAGGTGTATGATGAGTATCTTTTCTGAATTCATTGAGCATTGTATGGATGAATTCATAGATGAATTTACCATTTATGGTGATTAATTTGAATCCCAATTGCATTCACACTCTCTAGTCCTTCAAAAGTGTGTCAAATTTAACCTCGTGCTGAATTATGAAAAATGTAACTTCATGGTTACTAATGGAATTTTTCTAGGAAACATAATTTTACAATATGGTATTCAAGTTTATCTTACCAAAACTGAGGTGATCCAATCTCTTCCTTCACCAACAAAAGTTCTACACATCTATTCATTCCTTCATCATGCTAGTTTCTATTAGCGATTCATCTATAAATTCAGAAGAATTTCCCTCCCACTCACTCAACTACTCTAGAATGATGTTCAATTCCATTTCAATGAGGCTTGAAAGAGAGTATTCATTGAACTCAAACCTATTCTTACGAATACCCCAAAAATACAACCCCCATATTGGTCCTTACACTTTGACTTTATGTGTGATGCTTTTGATAGGGTCATTGGGGGCGTTCTTGGTCAAAGAATAAAAAAAATCCTCATGTCATCTATTATTCCTAAAAAACAACGAATAAAACTCACTCTCACTACACTATGGCTGAAAAGGAACTTTTAGAAGTTGTTTTTTTCATAGATAAATTCCAGCCCTAACTCTTAGGTGCCAAAATCATATTTTTCACAGATCATTATGTTATAATGTTCTTCCTTAAGAAAAGTGATTTCAAATAAAGTCTAATAAGATAGATCTTGATTCTATAAGTGTATGACAATGTGATTAAAGATAGACCTGGAATAGAAAACACTATAGATGATAACCTGTGTAGCATTTCTAATTCTTCTCATTCTGAAAAAATTGAACCTGAATTTCCAACTGAGCACCTCTTATCTATCACTCCAAAGTTACCATGGTATGCCCCAATTGTAAACTACAAGGTTGATGGTGTTTTTTCCGAAAATTTTTCAAAAGATAAAAAAGTGAAGTAGAAATGTGATTCAAAATTCTATTTTTGGGGAGATAATAAACTTTGAAAAATTGGGGCAAACATGGTAATTAGGAGATGTGTCGATGAAGATGAACATTCCTTCATCTTTGAATTTTGTCACCCAATTCCTAGTGGTTGAGACTTTAGACTATAAGGGACATCTTGAAAGGTCCTTAACTCAGGATTATTTTGGCTTTTACTATTTAATGAATCACATGAGGTCTGTAAATAACATCTAACTTGCCAAAAGTGTGGAATAATTTCTAAATGAAATGAAATTTTCGAAAATCCCTTAATATTTTGTGATATCTTTGATGTTTGGGGCATCGATTTCATGGGACCGTTTCTACAATTCAATAGATTCTCATAGATTATTCTTGCATCCGATTATGTTTATCAGTGGGTCGTGGCCAAACCCACTAGGAAAGATGATGAACATACTATTAGTGAGTTCCTAAAAACACATATTTTCCATCAATTTGGAACAATACATGACTTGATAAGTGATTTAAGAACTCATTTCTATAATCAGACCATGGAATCACTTTTGAAAAAGAATGGGTTTGTATATACAAATTCAACTGAATATCACCCCCATTCAAATGGCATGGCTGAATTTTATAATAGAAAAATAAAAAGAGTACTTTAGAGAATTGTAAAGACCACTCAAAAAGATTGTCTTACCATACATGGTGATTTGATTTATGCTTATCAAATTTCTTGTATACCACCCACCAGGATGTCTCCTTTTAGGTTAGTTTTTGGTAAAGCATGTCATTTACCATTTTAATTCCAACATAAGCAATTTGGGATAGTGAAAACTTGTAATTTTGATTGTGAACAATACAGTGAAGAGATATTGTTGCATTTAAATAAAATGGAGGAGCTTTGACTTGATTCCTATGAGAATTTCAATATCTACAAAGAAAAAGAAAAGGTAATCCATAAAAAACACATCCTATAAAAGGTATTTCATGAAGGTGAAAAGACAATGCTCTTTAATTATAAATTTAGAATTCACCTAGTTATTCTTAACTCTCGATAGGAAGTTCCTTTAATTATTACTAATGTTTACCCATTTGGTACAGTGAAAGTCCAAGACCTATATTCCAAAAGGACATTCATGGTTAATGGACATCGACTAAAGCATCACCATAAGAGGACACACATCCCAAGAACCACATCAACTTCCATCGGATCCATACATTTTACAATCGAACCACCAAAGCTTAACCAGGGGGAACCTATTTCCCTTTGACTCTCCCATTCTTACCCCCTCTCTTCTTATTCCTCTCTCTTTTATTTTTTTACCGCTTCCTTTATCAAAACATTTTTTTTCTCTTTCTCTTTTTTGTGTGTTTTTATATTAAAAACACAAAAAAACTAAAAACAAATAATTTTTTTAAAATAATAAAAGAGTCATACATACTCACCATGCACTTTTAAAAAAATTTACGACTATTTTGGAGAGTCAAAAAGAAATGTCTTCATCTCAACTATTTTTTATTTTCATCATGAATTTGTTTAAAGAATTGTTTTTCAAGAAAAATAAATCTTGAATTCTCAATTTTAGATTTGGTAAATGATTATTCCTCAACCACAAGGAATAAAATTATATTTTGTTCCAAGTTCACCAATGGCCATATTTTCTTTTTGTGTGTTTTTCACCCCCATTTGTGAGTCTTGAGTTTTTGGACCTTCGAGTTGAATTTTCTAATTTGGTGTGCATTAATATGATATAGGATTTTTTTGAACCACATGAGAATCAAAATAGAAAAATATCCTCCCATTAACCATAAATTAATCCTTTTTTTGAAAGGCCATTCACACCTATGAAAACATTTTCTTTGATATCTACATTAAAATCCCAATACCTTGTCCCACCCAATATATACATAGACTTATATTGCATAATTTATTAAAATTTATGCGTGGGGGGGATGGATTTAATTTGGGGTGTTATTTCCTTAGTTTTAAATGTGTTGTCATATTATTGAGGGAAAAAATCCATTTTACTGTGGGGAGAGGTTGTCATTAAGTGAGTTTTGGGTATGCATTTTTATTTCTGTAATTTCTTAAATGTTATTAACAAGTGTTAAAAAAATTAAAATGAAAAACCCAAAAGAAAAAAAAAAGAAAAAAATGGGTTGTGTCTTGGGCTGGTCAAAAATCACTCTTCCTCAACCTTTGATCTTGTTATAACTATTATAATTAGTGTCATGAGGATATCAAACATGGGTTGCGAGATGAGTGTGATATCTTCTTCAAGTTCAACATTCAAAAAAATGAAAAAAAGAAAAAGAAAAAAATAACACTTATGTCCTTGGGAGAAGTTTTTGTTTTCTAAATATTTAATATTTTTGTCACCTTCAAAATTTCTTCCTCTTTTGTATCTTTATTCACAAAATCATGCCCTTTTAAATATTGTTGTCATTTCCTTCCATGTTTCATTTCAAAAAAAATTGTGCATTTTTTTACCCATGATGATATTTTACCACCTCTTTTCCTCTCTTTTGGACATTAAATTACTACCATCCCATACACATAGAACAACCCCTAAAAATACCTCTTGATTCTTGTTCACTTTAGGATTGGGAATGTAAGTTGATAGATCTCTCAAACTCTAATATTTTCATTTTTGGTTGGTGAATGAGTGAACATCCAGAAATAAATCTTTATCATCTTGAGAGGGGTAGGTTTTGAGTGCCCAAATTTTCCATTTCTAATTTGAGCATAAAAAATAATTTGTTTTTGGAATATTATTTCTATACCAATTTGGGTTGGAATTAAATATGAATGACTGAAATGGTCTAAACCCCCCCAGATTGGGGAAAACGAAATTTTAATATTTTTTTGTGAGTGAGAATGATTTAGTTATGTTTTTATATTTATTGTACATGAGGACATTCATAGGACTAGGTGTGGGGGATTTGATATTATTAATTTATTCATAACTTATTATTTACTCCCTTTACTTATTTTCTTTGAAAATTTCATAATTGGTGTTGATTATTCATATTTTAATATTAAATATAATTTTTGAGAATCATTTGAATTAATCCATATTCAATTAAGTTTAATGTTTTAATCATAACTCACATACTACAAATCCAAATTGTGTTATTGTAACACGCAGAGCTTTCATGATACGCTTCTCTTTTAATAATGCAATACCTTGCATTGTACGCAAGTTCGAGATTCTAACACACCGCGACTAATCAAAATAGCCATTGTGAATAGTAATAACCAATTTTTGAAATTATATATATTTTATATTTCAAAATTGACTTCATCATTGGATTCGGAATATCGAAATTAGCCTATGTTGAATTTTTTGTATTTTTCTGAGAACTTCCAATTTTTTATGAATAGTGAAAAATACATAATAAAAACTTTTTTAATCAGAATAATTTATAGTGAAATTTTTTACTATTTAGTGGTTTTAGTGTATAATTAGAATATATTTTTACCATTTTATTCAATTTTGGTCATTATAATTAATTTCACTTTGAAATTGGACATAAACAATTGTCAATCTTTTGATATATATTGTTTCTTAAAAACACGCTATTTGTTGTGACAGTGAGAATTAATTATAAAATTAATTAATGCAACTAATATTCTTGGAATTTTTTAAAATAGACATCATTTTTGAATTCGGAACATCAATTATAGCTTAGGGTGAAATTTTGGCATTGTTCTGAAAAATTTCAATTTTTGATGAATAGTGAAACCACTAAGTGGTAGTTAAAAACTGATTTTTCATTTAAATGAAACATTAACACTTCTATGATTTTATTTTCAAAAATCCAACATACATTGTTTTCATTAGGAAGTAAAATTTGGTTCAATGGGATTAAAATAATTTTTTGGCGAATAGTAACTTTTAAGTTAAATTAATCGCGATTAAAGGTAATTAGTGAAATTTAATGTAAAAATGATATTATAAAAATATGAAAATACCTTTAAACATGTCCTACCCTTATTTTATGAGTCATGGACGACCACTAAAATACATGGGTCAACATGGGGACCCCATGTAGCCACTTGGGTAAGAAAATGACATTAATAACTTTTTATTTAAAGTAAAAATAAAATTGTCACAAACATGTGTAGTTTTACTAAAAGAACTATTACATGGGGTTATATAACATAACTTTTTGACTATAAATATTCATTGGAAATATAAAAATCTTTCCTACATCATGGTTATTTTTTTATAATTTTTAGACATTATATAAATTAAAGTTTTTATGACACGAGGATGATGTAGTGATTACCTCATTAATTAACGATTTAACTAAAATGAAAATATAATGTAAAATCTAAGACTTACACTTGTAAAAAACCTATTGTATGAATATATTTACAACCATTATCACCTCTGACTCTAAATATATAAGTGTGGGGCCTTTAAAATTCGAAACTCATTATATAATAAAGTAACATTTCATGACATTCCAAGAGTGCCCCTCCTCTCCTCTTATAAAAGGCCCCCACCACTACCACCTTATTCACACCTTCCAGGCCATTTGGCTCAGAAAAACTCTGCCAAAATACTCTCCCAACTTCCCCCTCTTACTCCGAGAAGCCTCAATTTGGGCATAATTCTTCCCAAGGAATCTTTTGGCTCAAATCAAAAAAGAGTTACCCGATTGTAAGGCAATGTCTTCTCTTATGTTATTTTGTTTTATTTTTCTTCTCCAACCCCTTAAACTCTCTTTATTCCTTTATTTTGTAACAAAAAAAGTATATTAAATATACTAGGATGTTGTTATGAGAAGTATTTGATTTAAAATTACACACACCTTTGTCTAATGGTTAAAGAACAAACTGTTTTTGTGGTTAGCGAATTTCTGCCTCACGAAATGATGATTGTTCAATCATATTTTAACACCGCTCATGGTGGCCATTAAGATGAAACTATTTTTATATATGATATATATTATTTTTATGTTTTCCTTATGCTTCTGTATTTCTCATTTATAGCATACCTTTATGATTTCCATTATGGGTAAACGCGATAATTTCATTTTAGGAAGTGCGGACTACCGCCCCCTCAAAGTGATTTGAATCGTTAATGCCATATGTGGGACGTATAAAGGATGGAGTAAATGATAATATATATGATATTATACTGGAATTATAATACAACTTTATATCATTATTATTTCATTCCATTAAATACGAAATAGAAATTAAAGTAGCGTTCATGCGTACGTATGGATTACCGTCTCCATGAACGGTCATTTAATTTCTTACCTCTAAATGTTACATACATTTATGAATGAATGTATATAATGTATATATATGATATATATGATATCTACATCATGAATATAATTCTGGATATAAGGGATATTTTACCACATGAACAACTTGTAATTATAAGAAGTTTATTTTTGACTCAAGTACCAAAGATCGACAAAACGACCGTTATTAACTTAAATGATTACATAATGTTCATAAAATGGTAATAAGTGATATAAAAGGAATAATAAACTTGAAAAAGGTTCTTAATCAATTATAAATTAACTCTAGTTTATTATTCATGAGATTAAAGAACGATTGAGTCAAGTCGGACACAAGGTAAGGGAACTTCTTAACCCAATTTCCGTTCTTTGGGTTAATCTCCTACTTTCAAATTATGTCATGATATTATTATGTCCTATCATGTATTTTTAATTTATTTATGTGTACTTATAGTGAATACACATAATAGATCTATTTTATTTAAAAAATGATCTTTGTAAGGACTTCGTCTCAATCTCCTTTCATTGAGGAATATTTTGTTTTATACACAACTTTCTTTTATACGGTGTATAAACCCCTTTGTCTTTTACGTTTATTCAAAAGGAATATTTTTATACGAATCATGTTACTAAATGAAAAAAATGAATATTTTTATTGTCGTACGTATGCGGTGACAACGACTTCTCCGCCGCCGTGATCATTATTTGAGTTTCGGCTTCCTCTACAAGCCATAACTTTTTTTTAAATAAAAAATAAATACAATGTTTTAATTTAATTTTATTTTGGAATTGAAAATGGTTTTGAAAAAGTTTTTTATTATATCAATGTGTTGTATTGATATCATGTGATTGAAATGTGGAAATGTTATGTTTCATTTATGCATCTTTTATTTTATACGATTATGTTATGGTTTATGATATGTTTAAACCTGTTCATATGAGGAATGCGTTAAACTTAATAAGTGACGAGTGGAGCCCACTATAGCTCCTCGATGCATCGATAGGTCTCAGGAGACAAACTAGTGTCTTGGCACGAGGCCTTGACAAAATATTATTTGTAGTCTTGGCACGGGGCCTTGGATACGTGGTTATGATAGTCTGGCATTATGCATTCCATCATTGTGAAAGTGGTTATTGATATTGCATGGGATTATTCGACCAGTAGAATATCCATATGAATAAGCAAATGGAATTATCTCATTTTACCTTTTCCATATTATGTTGTAGTTTAAGTTCAAAAGGCTTTTGTTTTAGTTATACATTGCCTTAAATGTTTATGTTTATTTATGAAAACTTCCGCTATATTGTTATCCTTACTGAGCATCTGAGCTCACCACTTTCAATGTTTTAATTTTTCCAGGATGTGATGAAGTATATTATGAATGAACTGTAGGGATAGTATGAGGGGATATGAAGACAAGATTTTGTTGTAGTTTTGTTTTACTTTATGATGTAATGTAAGACTTATGAATGTATCTAGTGTTTCCAAGGCTACTAAACTAATCGGTCTTTCGAGACTTGATCTTTTGTGATCATGCCAATGTTATGAAATAATGCACTGACTCTGGGTAACTGGGGTCGGGGTGTTACAGTTGGTATTAGAGGCAGTTTAGTACTAACCTTGGAAGCTATATTTAGATAAACATTTATTAGAGCACATAGCCCAAAGATAGACTTTGAGGATTAGTATAGAAGCACTTTCTAGAATTTTGGTATTTTAGAGATTTTGTGAGATTTTTGAGAAATACATCCCTATCTGGATACGAGCAGGTAGAGGTGGCTCTGGAACAGATATACCTAGGGGTAAAACCTGAAAACACCGCTTTCATCTAGACTCAAACGGGAACTGGTGCACGAAAACGGGCCTTGCTGTACTCTTGATTACGACACTCCCGGGGGATATGCTTAAGATAATTCTCCTTTTTTTTACAAACCATTATGAAGGGTTTATGAGTATATACTTCCTCAAAGAAAATATTTTTATGATTATAGTTCAATTTATGTTAAGTGTTTTACAAGTATGGAATTATGTATTTTGATTCATAAAATAATCTAGTTTATGCCATTTTTTAGTAATGACGCCTAGTGGGAGGAATGGGAACTGTATCAATGCATGCACTCCATGTATGGATTTCCCTCCTAGTCAAGATAATTATAAAGGAGTTGGTGATACAACTGGTGCTGATCAGCTTATCACCATACTGGGACACTCACTCAGGTTATGAATAATAACCTTACTCGTATGGAGAACCCGGATCCGCAACGTGGAGGATCAATGTTAGACCGCTTCATGAGGAAACAACCACCAACATTAATTGGGGGTACAAATCCATTAGTAGCTGAGCAATGGAAAAACTCCTTAGAGAAAATATTCCACACCTTGGGGTGTAGCGAAAGGGAGAAGGTTGTCATGGCAGTTTACCACCTCACTGGAGATGCTGATCAATGGTGGTCATTGATTCAAAACACGAAAGAAGATGAAGAAGTATCTAATATGGAATGGAGGGAGTTCAAAGATCTTTTCTTAGAAAAATACTTTCCTCGTGACCATCAAGTAGATATGGAAAGAAAATTTCTGAGTCTGAGACAAAAGGAGAATGATAATGTCACAAAGTATGAGGCCAACTTTACAAGGTTAGCGAGGTATGCTGCAGATTATATACATAACCCAAGAAGTAAGATTGATCGTTTCTTTGATGGGTTAAAACCATTTCTCCATCGAGCATTAGTATCAAAATATTTCTCAACATACAAAGATATAGTCTCGTGTGCTATCAAGACATAAAAATAATTCTTTAAGTCTTATGATAATAAAGTAAAGCAAGAGAAGAAGATAACGGTGGAACAAGAGACAGATAAAGGGAAAAAGGAAAAGAATGATTTTCCATTATTCTATAATTTTCGGAAGAATCACCCTGGTACATGCCTAAAATGAATTGGAGTTTGTTATAAATGTGGAGAAAAAGGTCACCAGGCTCGTGATTGCCAGGGAAAGAAATAGGATATCAATGTTGAATGCTACAATTTTAGGGAAATGGGACATTATGAAAATGAATGTCCTAAGCGTCAGGGAAACTTACCTCAGAAAAGGCCATGGGATCAAGGACAATATTTTGCTGTTACTATAGTTGAAGTGGAATAATTAAGGTATTGGTGCTTTTGGACTCAAGGATTATATTATGGTTATAAGAATAATGTGATATATATAAGGATTGTACTGCAGTACTTGTTGTTTTCATTAAGGTTTTAATATGATGAAGGTAATCATATTTTTGTATGTGACAATAAGAGAAACTTTACTTTGTTTGAGGAATCTGATGATACAATTTATTTTGGAATTTAGATACCTTTAAGAGAAAGTCTGGATAGAGGTATTTTAGATAAATATAAAGGTTGGAATGGATTAAGTTGAACTTTGGATAGTATTTTTTAAGGTTAAAACATTTATGAAGGTTATTTTTGGAATATTATAATACTATAGTTCTAGGAAAAGGACAACCTATAGGCTGGGGGATAACCCGTCGCATCAGAAAATGCTGTCGGAATAGATCCCACAACCATAGTGCGACATGCCTTTATTACCTACCACTAGCCTACAGGGAGTCCCTTGTTATTACAAAATAGTTTTCCTAATCTAAATGGTATGTGTTAATATTTTTAACCTTGTATGATTAGAATAAATATAATATTTTTGAGTTCTATTATCTTTTTGAGTGAAAGATGAGTTTGTGGTATAAATTAGTTGAAGTTTGAAACTCTACATGTCAAGTATAAATATTTATATACCTATCTATTATTCTATGAATAATTTAATTCTTAAACATTAGTAAAGGGATATTAAAACAAAAAACGGTGTTATCCTAATACCTTATGTCTTATTGAACTGATAATATTTCCAATCAACATATATTGAAGGCTTTGAGGCCCTCAATTTTACACTTGTTTGTGATTGATAACCTCAATCACTCCCTACAAATATTTACGTTTTTCATCCAATTATATGTCTCTAATTTCCACCAATGTTCTCCTTATTGAGATCATAATTTGGTGGTGACTTTTTCATTTCCCTTTCCCTCTTATTAAGGCTAAATTTTATTAACCTTATTTCCGATGTGGGTTTTCCAAAAAGGTATTTTCTATTTTCAACCTTTTATTTTGAAAGAAAAATTTCAAATTGTGATGACGCAATTTATTGAATGAGGGGAGAATGTAACACCCCGAGCTTTCACGATACACTTCTCATTTAATAATGCAAGAGCTTTCATTGTACGCAAGTTCGAGATTCTAACACACTACGACTAATCAAAATAGCCATTATCAATAGTAATTCCCACTTTTTGAAATTATATATATTTTATATTTCAAAATGGACTTCATTTTTGTATTCGGAATATCGAAATTAGCCTATTTTGAATTTTAGGTATTTTTCTGAGAACTTCCAATTTTTTATGAATAGTGAAAAATACATAAAAACAACTTTTTTAATCAAAATAATTTATGGTGATAAATTATAATATTGAGTGGTTTTAAAGTATAATTAGAATATATTTTTACCATTTTATCCGATGGTGGTTATTAGAATTAATTTCACTTTGAAATTGGACATAAACAATTGTCAATCTTTTGATATATATTATTTCTTAGAAACACGCTATTTATTGTGACAACGGGAATTAATTATAAAATTAATTAATGCAACTAATATTCTTGGAATTTTTTAAAATAGATATCATTTTTGAATTTGGAATATCAATTATAGATTAGGGTAAAATTTTGGCATTGTTATGAAAAGCCTCAATTTTTGATGAATAGTGAAACAACTAAGTGGTAGTTAAAAACTGATTTCTCGTTTAAATGAAATATTACCACTTCTGTGATTTTATTTTAAAAAATCTGACATACATGGTTGTCATTAAGACATAAAATGTGGTTCAATGGCATTAAAATAATTTTTTGGTGAAAAGTAACTTTTAAGTTTAATTAATCGCGATTAAAGGTAATTAGTGAAATTTAATGTAAAAATGATATTATAAAAATATGAAAATACCTTTACACATTTCCTACCCTTATTGGATGATTCATGGACAACCATGAAAATCCATGGGTAAACTTGGGGACTTCATGGAGCCACTTGGGTAAGAAAATGACATTAATAACTTTTTATTTAAAGTAAAAATAAAATTGTCACAAACATGTGTAGTTTTACTAAAACAATTACTACATGGGGTTATATAAGTTAAAGTTTTGACTATAAATATTAATTGGAAATCTAAAACTATTTCCTACATCATGGTAATTTCTTTATAATTTTTAGACATTAAATAAATTAAATTTTTTATGACACTAGGATGATGCAGCGATTACCTCATTAATTAACGATTTAACTAAAATGAAAAGATAATGTAAATTCTAAGACGAACACTTATCAAAAACCTATTGGATGAGTATATTTAGAACTATTATCACCTTATCCTCGAAATATATAAGTGTGGAACCTTTAAAATTCGAAACTCATTATATAATAAAGTAACATTTCATGACATTCCAAGAGTGCCCCTCCTCTCCTCATATAAAAGGCCCCCTCCACAACCACCTTATTCACACCTTCCAAGCCATTTTTCTTGGTCAAACTCTGCCAAAATAATCTCAAAACTTATCTATATTACTCATAGAATCCTCACTTTGGGAAGAATTCTTCCCAACGATGCTTTTGGCTCAAATCAAAAAAGAGTTACCCGATTTTAAGGTAATGTCATCTCTTATGTTATTTTGTTTTATTTTGCTTATCCAACCCCTTAAACTCTTTTTATTACATTATTTTATAACAAAAATAGTATCTTAAATATACTAGGATATTTTTATGAGAATTATTTGATTTAAACTTACACACACCTTCGTCTAGTGGATAAAGAACATACTATTTCTGTGGTTGGTGAATTTCTGCCTCACGAAACGATGATAGTTCAATATTCTTTTAACACCTCTCATGGTGGCCATTAAGATGAAACTATTTCTATATATGATATATATTATGTTTATGTTTTCTTTATTCTTATGTATTTCTCATTTATGGCATACATTTATGATTTCCATTACGGGTAAACGCGATAATTTCATTTTAGGAAGTGCGGACTACTGCCCCCTCAAAGTGATTTGAATCGTTAATGCCATATGTGGGATGTATAAAGGATGGAGTAAATGATATTATATATGACATTATAATTTAATTATAATACAACTTTATATAATTATAATTTTATTCCATTAAATAAGAAATAGAAATGAAAGTAGCGTTCATGCGTACGTACGACTTACCGTCTCCATGAACGGTGCATTTCATTTCTTACCTCTAAATGTTACGTAATATTATGAATAAATGTATATAATGGATATATATGATATATATGATATCTAAATCATTAATATAATTCTTGATATAATGGATATTTTACCACATGAACAAGTTATAATTATAAGAAGTTTATTTTTGACTCAAATACCAAAGATCGACAAAACGACCGTTATTACCTTAAATAATTACATAATGTTCATAACATGGTAATAAGTGATATAAAAGGAATAATAAAGATGAAAAATGTTCTTAAGAAATTATAAATTATCTCTAGTTTATTTTTCACGAGATTAAAGAACGATCGAGTCAAGTCGGACACTAGGTAAGGGAACTTCTTAACCCAATTTTTGTTCTTTGGGTTAATCTCCAACTTTCAAATTCTGTCATGATATTATTATGTCCTATCTTGTATTTTTAATTTATTTATGTGTAATTATAATGAATAAACATAATAGATCTATTTTATTTAAATAATTATCTTTGTAAGGACTTCATCTCAATCACCTTTCATTGAGGCATATTTTGTTTTATACACAACTATCTTTTATACGGTGTATAAACCCCTTTGACTTTTACGTCTATTCAAAAGGAATATTTTTATATGAACCGTTTTACTAATAAAAAATTTAATTTTTTTCTTGTCGTACGTATGCGGTGACAATGAATTCTTCTCCACCGTGATCATTATTTGAGTTTCGGCTTCCTCTACAAGCCATAACTTTTTTTTAAATAAAAAATAAATACAAAGTTTTAATTTTCTTTTATTTTGGTATTGAAATTGGTTTTGAAAGTGTTTTTTATTATATAAATGTGTTGTATTGATATCTTGTGATTGAAATGTGGAAATTTTATGTTTCATTTATGCATGTTTTAGGTTATACGATTATGTTATGGTTTATGATATGTTTAAACCTGTTCATATGAGGAATGCATTGGACTTAATAAGTGATGGGTGGAGCCCCTATAGCTCCTCGATGCATCGGAAGGTCTCATGAGACAAACTAGTGTCTTGGAACGAGTCCTTGACAAAATATTATTTCTAGTCTTGGCACGAGGCCTTGGCTACGTGGTTATGATAGTCTGGCATTATGCATTCCATCATTGTGAAAGTGTTTATTGATATTGCATGTGATTATTCGACCAGTAGAATATCCATGTGAATAATTAAATGGAATTATCTCATTTTACTTTTTCTATATTACGTTGAATTTCATGTTTAAAAGGCTTTTGTTTTAGTTATACATTTGCTTAAATGTTTATGTTTATTTATGAAAGCTTCCGCTATATTGTTATCCTTACTGAGCATCTAAGCTCACCCCTTTCGATGTTTTAATTTTTCTAGGATGTGATGAAGTATATTATGAATGAACTGCATGGATAATATGAGGGGATATGAAGACAATATGTTGTTTTGGTTTTGGTTTACTTTATGATGTAATGTAAGACTTATGAATGTATCTAGTGTTTCCAAGGCTAATAAACTAATCGGTCTTTCGAGACTTGATCTTTTGTGGTCATGAAAATGTTACGCAATAATGCACCAACTCTAGGTAACTGGGGTCAAGGTGTTACAGTAATTTTTGTTTTATAGGTTTTATTATTCAATTTACAACATATCATTAAAATTAAGCCTTGTAAAATTCGACAATTTTAAGGGTAATATGATCCATACAAGAAAGCCCAAAGAATATGTAAAGAAACTAGACCAGCCATGAAGATTGAATTTTTGGGATCCTTAAAGACTTCAAAATCATTTAACTCTCCACCAAAATTCTGGGTCAAATATAATTCATCTTGGATAAAAATTTTAGGTCCCAAATCCCTGAAAAGGGGCCCAATTGATGTTTTAAATTCCATCCCACCATTCTTTCCAGGAATTGAAATCAACACACCATTATTGATTTTTTTTTTCCTATTATAGGCTTTCATTAGAGCTTATATTTTCATGAGTGAAATAGAAGATATAGGAGTAATACCTTTTATAATAATGTTTTCTGATTTGAGGGCATCTTCCTATTAACAAATCCATTCACATTCCAGCCTTTGAAAAAGTAGCGATGAAAATAGACAGCTGCACGTGGTTTAGTAAAAAAATCCATAACTTTGGATACAAAAATTTAAATGGCCAATATATTTTCATAGTATACACAAAACAAAAATATCTACAACTTGTAAGTAGATCATATCTTGAGATTCATCTTTCTGTTTTTCTAAATTTGTGAGACAAGTGGAGGGGAATATTTGGAAAGAAAATCATCCACCACCCTGGGCTATAAATACATCCCCCTATTATCCTTGCATAGTGTTTAAATTTCATAAGAGAGAAATATAAATTGGAATGAAAATATACTTTCCAAAGTCCTGGTGGTAAGTTCAAAACTCAATTTTTAACTTTAGAGACCCTTCCTCCTCTCTTTGTTTTCATGTTCTATTTTGTTCGTTTTTCATTTGTGATGTTGTAAGTGTTTTGTCATAGATCTGTTTGAATATTAATGAATTTTTCTTCATAATATCTTATTATCATATAAATTATGTAGTTTAATTTTAATTTTCTTAAAATAGTTTAAATATAGTTGAAAACTATTATCTTATTTCACTTTTTCATTCAAACAAAAGTGTATTTTTATATCTCTTCATATTTCACGTGTGTGTGCTCGGCGCACCGCTCTTTTCTTGTCCCATTTTTTTAATTTATTTTTAACCCATAAACATAATAATTAAAACAATATTTCTAACCACATAAATGTATGAGTAAATCTCCCATTGGTTTGAGTCATAATTTGGGGATATTAAGTGATTGATATCCATTGTCGATGAATATTCATTAAATTAACATTGTGTATGTTGAACTTAAAATGTCCTGGATTAATGGAATGATTTGTTTAACGAGTGGATTCCATGGAATATTGGATCCAAAAATACACTCCCATAAACATTTCATTATTTATATTATAACACTAATTTTTTAAGGCTTTAATTAAATCCTTCACACTTAGGAATTCCAGTCAAAGTCATATTGTGAAGTGGGTGTTAATTTAATGAAATTTAAAGCAAATATCAATGATATAATAAGATTAAATCCCTAATAATTAACTCAACCAAATCTTTATAAAATTGTTAAATTAATATAAATAAATAAATCATTTAATTTTAGCTCTGAAAACAAACCCCCAATCAAATTACCATCAATGAAAAACAATTGACTATTAAAAAGTATCATCACTGAGGATTAGACCTGAGTGCTGCTATACACATTCGCAGAGCACCGAACCCCTAAACGGTCAATAGGAAATAATTGGATTCTCTTCAAGGTACATAAAATAAAAATATGACTCAATGAAAGTAAATTTAGACAAATCCCCGTATGTATTTGGAAACATTTGAATCATAATGCACATGAAAGAATAATATTAAACTAAAATTTTGATAACATTAGAATAGATAAATTCAAGATATAACATGTCAAAGGGGATTTATATACACATAATGAAATAATATAGGTTTATAACAAAAAAATATACTTCAATGAAAGTAGATTGATATCAAGTCCATTACCTGAGATCGATTCATCATGTTCATTCTTTATCTTCCTGTATAAAAATATGATGTTAATTATTTAATTACATAAGAACATTTTAAGGTTTATTATTCCTTTTGTTCTACTTATTAACATGTCATATAAAATAATTTAATCAATTAATTTTACATTGAATTTTTTGATGATAATTGTATTATTTGTCAAAATGACTTCAATATATTGACTATTTGTCTAAGCGATCATTATTTCAACATCTCTAGAATAATAATCATAAAATATTTATCATATTTATATATAAAACATATTTTTAAAACAAATCATAAATTATGGTTATGAAAATAAATGGTATTTATATGGATATGTAAGAGAAAACCTATGGATTTTCTAGAAGCATGCACTATTAACCAGAAGTGTAAGTCGTGTTGGTGGAAGTCTTTATATAGTGGATGGATGCATATGATGATAGGATCTCCATTTACATACTCTATATGAAGATCAAAAGGTGTTGGAAGCTGGTTTCACCTGCTGAAATATACTATATTAATATATTAGAGTTATTTGTTGCACTATTTTTCTTTTTGATTATAATAATTTTCTAATTACTTAATAAAAATTTTATATCATTCCCCTTACAGATTAGGGATACTGTCTGAACCTTTTTAATTTGTGTTGTTCTTATCCTTTTCTTTTCTTCCATTTTATATTATATGTTCTTGTATATAGTGTTCATTTGAATTTTGATGTAGTGAATTATGTGAATTTCAACTTTTATTTTCAAGTACAATGTGTACATGGATTCATTTCCAATTTAGAGTTCTGGTTCATTTTTTCCGTTGTGTTATATTTTGGGTGTTAACTTCCTGTCATGAGGTTTATCCAAAACAATAGTTTTAGCATTCATATTACAAATATCATAAACATAGTAATATTCTTTGGAAAGTATATTTCTAATATATTTATATATAAAAATCTGTGAAAAGGTTTCATTATAGCACATGCCTTGATATTTCTTGAAAACTTCATTAACTAATTATACTTTATAGTTTTTATATTTACTATCCATGTATAGGTTTACATAAATACCAAATTGTATCCAATGGGACTCATTCTAAATGGAGTCTCTTAAAAAATCTATAACTTGATTTTTGGTAGATGGAATAGAACTCTAAATTTTTAGATTTTTTCCATGATAAAGATTCTATGGTATTTAATTCTTACTTTTAGGATTCGAGTTTCTTATTTATAATGAATAATATTTTTTTGTGATAAAAAAACATATCTCTTTGGTTATCTAACTTCCCTAATTTGATGATGCACATATTTGTGTCTCTAGATCATTTAGTGTTTTTTGAAGCTTTTCCCCATGCCAAATCTTGTGCATCTTGATCTTTTAATTAATCAAAGTCCATATTTTTCTCTTTATCTCCTTTGGTATTATTCTCTCCTTCAATAATTATAGTTAAACTCTAAACTATAACTTTTCTATCCAAGGGTAAATATATATAATATCTTTATACTACTTTAGGAGAACATACCATGATGTAAATTGTGCTTCTAGGTGTGAGTTTCTTTATATAATTATCTATAACAAATTCTTTAAAACTTCATACACATTACAAAATTTTTATCTTTTTCTGAAATGGAAATATCTTTTGTTAACCATACATTTTTTTTGTAAATTAATTTACCAATATATATGTTTCTCTCACTTAATTGGAAGTAAAAACTATACCAATAAAATTTGTAACAAAAAAATTATTTTTTTAATTACAGTTATGATAATACCAAAATGTAATATATATGTTGGTCAATATATTTATCCATAAATCCATAAAATTAATATATCTATTGATAATTGTAATACCAATAATGAATCAATTTTTATTGAGTTTTTAAAATTCAACATATAGTTTTTTAATATAATATTTTTTTGTAAATAATTATATTATATATCTTAATATAATTACTCCAACCCACATTTTTTAGATTTTATAAAGTCATATAAGGTTTGTGAAAAACAAAACACAAATAAAAATCCTAAAACAATAAGTCCATGAATAAAAGTCATAAAGCCTATCCCAAAAAAGGAACTGGACATATAGAAATAATCAAACCGAAATAATCAAAAACTACCTAGCATTAGCCACTGGCTTCATTAACAGGAACCACCATCATAGACAATAACATCTTGACTTTGAATAACTGTTAGATTAAAACAGTTGGGTATGGATATCAATGGGAATAAAATACCACAAGAACACCTTAAATGGGAAATTGAAACCCCAGTTAACAGCAACAAAAAAATAAGTATTAGGTAAATCCTAAATACTAGAGACAAACATACATAGGAATATAAAACTTATTAGAGGAGAGAAACCACAGTGGTAGTTTCATTTATGATAGAATCTAATAGTATTAGATGAGGAATCCAACCATAATAAAGGGGAGCCAACCATCATTGATAGAAAGATGAAGAAAAAGATAACTTGAAAATATCACAACTTCCACCTTTAAAATAGTACTAGAGAAGCAGAGTGAAGGACCACGAATCTAGGAAGGAACCATTATAGAACACGGAAAATCCTAATGTTGATTAATATATAATTATAACCACCTGATAACTAGAAAATCCAACTAGATAAAGGTGAAATAATTGAATCCACTGTGGACCTTCCACAACATCATTCTAGTCCAAAGTAGGAATATAGGTCCTTGAATTATGAACAATCATAAAGAACCAATAGTATATTCCCTCTAACAATGAACTTCCATATCAGGTCCAATCCACTTAATGCCTTTTAGTTCTCTGAATGAGAAACATCTATAGATGAATGGGTTTCCTGGTGTATGAAGAAGCCCCAACCCGGAGCACTTGAAGAAGGGAGAACTCTCTACCATGAAGAATAGAGATGACCTATATATTAATCCAATTATTATTAATATAATTATTATAATTATTATATAATAATTAAAAAAATATATTTCACATTAAAGGGGATATAATACTTTATCATGGTTGAGGGTACTCTTTAAATGAAGAAAATAAGTATTAAAATTTAATAGAAAAACATTAATTATATAAATATTGAAATAATTTTTTTTAATTATACTTAACACATAGAAATATTCACTTAATTCAGGTCATGGTGATATATATATTTCAATAACACCCTAATGACTCATATAAAAATAAATTATAACCCAAACCCACCTTATATATGAATGAAACCTGTTTCATTTGGAAAGATCAAAGGATACTCCTAAATATTTATATCCATATTCTTTCTCTAACACCATCATATTTTTATTATAAATGACTTAAGGATTCCCAATAGGATTTTTTCTACTATTCTATATTTCTAATAACCCTGGTGTTCCCAATAAGCATTTTTATAGTTTCTTATATTTTGAATAACCAAGGATTCCCTTAAAGATACATCTATAGTGAAGATTGGTGGTATTAATTTTTAATGGAAAATTATTTGATACAAAATAAATATGAAAAATACTTTGTAATTCCGAAAATAGGCCTGAACTTATATTTATTCCAAAATATTCAAAAAAATACATAATGAACAACTAAGACCAAAATAATAAAAATCAAAATACATCAAGGTATTCTAAAATTGAGTAATCTAAGCCATATAACTTACCTTGTACATTTAATATTGTAATATGATCCATATAAAAATCTATTATTGTAATATATGACATGAATTAATAAAAATGAATCCCAAACCATTCCTCTCCCCCCCTTTCAAAAAGATGAAAACCAGTCTATAAATAAAGAAAACTGGTATAATTTAGTGCTAAGGAAAAGATCTTAAATAAAGAAAGAAAAATAACATTGAATAAAACCCTATATAATACACTTATATTTTTTTTATTTTATTATAATAACTATAAGTATAGACTAAACCTATAATTAATTAAAAAAATTTATTACACCAAATTTTTAGTTTTGTATAATAATAACATGATATAGATAAAAATTATTCCTTAATTAGAGTGAACAATATAACATCAATCAATATGAAATCATATACTATATCAAAAGTAAGAGAACCACATTTAAGATGGTATGTTACATTTTTTCAATATATACTACAAAAAAATGACATGTAATTAGATAAATGATTTTTTTCTAGTTGAGGAATATGCATGCCACTTCATGTAAACATATATGTATATGGGCATACCATTGTTACATAAATAAGAAGTGATTACCTATTCTAAATTAGAAATTATTTTAGTTAAAAAATATTATGTTTCTATTTGATTAAAATATAGTTAAGGAAATGAGTAATTGAAGACATTAAACACATAATGATTTGTAGTAAATTATTTGAAAATGATAATGGAAATTTTATATAAAAATTCTATTAAAAGGAAATGACTTATAATTAAAAATATTGTCAGAATATTTCTTAACATAATAAAAATGATATTTATTCGAATAAAAATTTCAAAAATATTTTAGGATAATTTGAGTTTGTGTAAAAATTTGAATATGTTATCAACATTTTTTAATCATAAATCTTTTTCCAATAAAGTATTTATTTGATTTATAAAATTTTTAATGAAAGAAAAACTCATTAATTTTCGATTTCATTATTTTTTCTATAATATCATCTTAAAAAATACATCATTATTTTACACTATATAAATTTTTTCAATAATATTCTCAATTTTTTTAATTAAATTAAATATAAATCCTCAGAATTCATGTCATTGAATAGTTTAAAGGTAACTTTATAGTAGAATCTTGAACAATAGATAATATGCGAAATCAAATAAAAAACATGGATAATTAATTACATGATAGAAAGATGTTTTAAACACAAGGGGTAATATTTATGATGACTTCAAGAATTATTCAAGTTCTAGATATAAAAACTGTTTAATTCTATATTTTATGACAATCTATTTCCTAAATTTGATGGAAAATGAAGCTATAAATTTATATTGACTATATTATAATTGTATTAATTTTTTTCTAGATCATATTTATTTTCGAAAATATTGGAATCATTCATAATTAGTGGAGATGTAATTAATGTATTATAAATAATAAAACTAAATTTAGTGACATAAAATTAAACTATAGTTTTATTGAATTTAGTTTTATACTCTCTTAATTAGTTATTCAAGGAGAGAATCAAAACTATCAAAAGCACACCTAGAGGAAATGAATTCTTCTTGAATATTATCTCTTATACAAGTTTGAAAAATGAACAATTTGAGATATATCATTATTATGGAAATTTAAGAATTTATAAAATAAACTCTATAAATTTGAATAACCACATAATATATATATATATATGAATATAAACAATATTGAAACAACTTATACAGTATTAGATACATTTGCAAGACTACTATAAAAACATTCTATGTGATAAAAACAAAAACATGTCACTATAGTTTACAAATAACCCTTGTCATATTACCACATGGTTCTGATAGATTTCTTACGATAAAATATATATTTTGATAAAATAACACTCATTAAAGTGTGAAGGAAAAATAAGGTTCCTTTATTAGTGACTATTATTCTACCCATTATTAACATTTTCAATATAACATGGGATAAAATACCCCTAAAATCAAGTTCAAAATAATCCATATATTTTTTTAAATCTCAAATGATGAAATGAATGATAAAATTGGTATATGGTGTTAGTAGATCCACCTTAAGGAAGCCTTTTATTTTTTATACCAAATTAATAAAAAAATGAGGCATAATGAAGGGTTATAAATTACCCTAGTGTTGTTTATCACACAAAGATGAGGTGGGGAAAACATCCTATTTTTTATAACTATTTAATATCAAGAAATAAGTGGGATGAATTAATAACTAAATAAATTACCTATAATTGTTTCAATGAGGAGATTTGAATGGGTTGAGGGGTGACCAATAGGAGCCTATACCCATACAAGGGCACTCTATTGGAGGATACACCTCCAGGACAAGAGACACCACCATTCCCAATGGAATACCTTTCCTTATAGTGGAATATTATCACTCCCCAAACTATAATAGAAGTCAAGGTTCACTCCCAAGACCATAATAGTTGAAAAATTATCTTAATGAACCGAGTTACCTCCCCATTTTAGTCATGTCTTACTGAACTAGATCCATTCCCTATTCCAATCCTATCTTACTGAACTAGGTTCACTCCCTATTCTAGAATCATCTTAATAAACTGGGTTTACTCTCTATACCAGACTTGTTTAAATCATGAGATATAAATATTTAAAATATTAAATAGAGGGAGATATAGGTCCTACCAATAACATAATTGACTTATACCTATGTGTTTCATAAGAACATAAAAATTTATAATATAATAACCTATGAAGTGAAATGGGTATCATAAAAATTTAGTCACATCATAACCTAAAGAAATGTTACAAGTTATATAATAAATTCATTAGATAATAACACTATAAAATAAGTAGGTTTCATAATATTTTCTTCATGGTACATCCCATGGAAGAGAAACATGTTTCATAAATAACATGTCATAACAAAACATAAACCATTCCGAGAAATAATCAGAATGTTATCCTTGGATAATATCCACATTAAGGCATATATAACATCAATGGATGAAATTTTAGATGGAAAATGATTTTGATCGATCAATTAAAACATATTTTTAGTAAAATAATCATTCCAATTTGAAAATCATTTTTTCAAATATAAAAAATTTTCAAAATAATTTTCTATTTGAATTAATTTATTTAAAATTGAAAAAAATCCACATATATTAAGGAAATTTTTTATTTAAACTAAAATTTGAAAAATTATAGTGGAATATTTACATAATTTAGTATTCATGATAATAAAAAATACAATGCATGCCATGCATGTTAAAAAAATGATTCTTTTCACATTTTCAATAAAGGTTAAATTGGAATTGTTTTTGAAAACAACATGCAGATTAATTTTAATTTTTTTAGAAAGTCAAAAATGGGTAAAAAAGTATTTTTAGAAATCATATGAAAGTAATAAAACATTTTGAATACATTTTTTTAAAACATGTTTTAAGAAGAAAATAGATTTCGGGCCGAAGAGAGAAATAAAATTAGATTTTCATAAAACTATTTTCTTAATTATTTTAAGTACCAAAGAGTGGAAAAAATGGTACCATCACTTGAAGATATCATTAATAATCAAAATAGAGGAAAATACAAGGTAAGATATGGATCATAATATTTTATCATCAAATACATAATCATAAACAATCCCGATAAACAATGAGATTGTAACATGAAATCTTCATGACTTTGGTAATTGTGATTCACATGCCCCATGTAGGAATAACATAAAATTATATTTAAAATATCATGAATATGAATAGATTCAGGATATTACATTTAAAATGGGATATATATTTATACCGCATTAAATAATATTGTTGCATAAGAAAATATACGTCTTAAAGAAGGAAAATTGAAACAAGAATCCCTTATCGCATTGATAACATTGAAACTATAAACCCCATTTAAGTGATATCATAAAGTGGATATGTAAATATAAATAATTTTAATTAGAATCATCATAATATTGATTCATAGGAATTATATACACCATATAAAAGAAATATGTGTTGAATATGACTAGTGTCTCATAGAAAATAAAAGTGAGATAGAAACCCATTACCTTAAGTATTGACATCCTTTATACATGTTCAAACATGCTATATAATAAATATAATTTTATTATAAATATATTATTGATCTATAATTATATATAATACCATATATGATTTAATTTTGTTATTATATTACCAATTTATTAACAATTTTATGTTAAAGTCATGTTTCAGGTAATAATTGATTTGTTTTTCATATAAGTTTTGATTTGTTATTTCAGTTCTTCTTACCCACATCATGGTTAAATTATCTCAAGAATAATAATAATGATACAATTATTATAATTATACATCAATTATAATTTGAGGTACAATCATGAAATATGTTTTTTAGAAATGAATTGCATTCCGATTATGGAGACAGTATGATGTACATACACATGAGTATCGTTTACATTTTTCAATGATCAGAATGGGAAGGTGGTAAGTAATATATTATCTTTAAATAATTATTATAATATCATTAATAAAATATTATTTCTTTTAATATACTTATAAATATCATTCATGGGGTGTGGTGATGAAAATAAATTCACATCGCTTAGTAAAGGCAGTAGTCCACACGTACATGAACGATGTTATTTTCTTCCAGTGAATGAAAAAAGAAAGAAATAAAATGATATATTATAATTAAGTAATGATATATATATTTCAATAATATCATAATTATTTCATGTATTTTTCATATATTAATTATCTTCATCCTTATTATCCTCCCTTCAAACCATTTGTGAGAAACAATCATGTCACTTCATGAGGCGGTAGTCTTCCATACATATGAGCGAAATTATCATTTCCCCTAAAGAATGGAAATAAAAAATTGAATATATGATATAATGACTAAATAGGTATAATTATTTTATAAATATCATATATATACTTTATATCCACCATCATACAAATCCTATAGTGGTGTTAATGGAAGAATGAATTACATCGGTTTGTGAGGCAGTAGTCCACCGTACACAAGAACGGTGATTTAGTTTCCATTTTGATGAGATTGGAGATGGTTTTAGGTCATTATGTTTTTATAAAAACATCCCATTACATGGAATAAACAAAGGCTATTATATCATGATGGTTTAATAAGAATTTTTAGAGGTTGAGAAAGAATGAAATTAAAAATTCTTGTTGATGAACGTTACATATTCTTTTGGTATTCGCATTATGTTAGCACCAAAGCTTCCTAGATAGGAATTATATCTCAAAAATGATTCTATGATGAGTATATGGAAGCAAGTAGGTTATTTGGTTTTGTCTTGGATGAGTAAAATTTCTTCAGATGTGTGAATAAGTGAGGGGAGTGTGTTCCCTTTTATAGTTGAGGAGGAGTGACATTTTTGTAAATACCAAAAAGTATTCACTATTGGGAGGTCAATATTACCCAAAGTGGGTCTAAAAATAGATTATTAATTGGGATCATGGATTATATGTTTTATCCACACCTACATAACAAAATAAAACTTATTATTTAAATATGTTTTTCCTTAAATTACGTGTTTACTTATTTTTATCATTTTGGTTTCTCACTATGGTAGCTAGTCTTTTTAACATAGGAAATTTACCCATTAAGACTAAATTAAAATGATCCTTATTATATAATTTTTCCCCAATAATTTTAAATATTAAATGAAATTTATAAAATTAAAATCCAATTTTTTTGAAAACTAATTTTAACATAATCACATGTAACGATCAAAAACACCATTTTAACCTTAAGCATGCTAACATAATTTTTACTGTATAACAGTAAATATTGCAATTGTAAAAAACAATTGGGATATTAATGGAACATATTTTATATTTATTAAAATTTAAAAATGAATTTTTATAATATATTATTTTTAGTAATTTAAATCATTTTAAAAAAATTTAATTTATCATAAAATAACTCTAATGTCAATTTTGATGTGATTCATTTAAATTGAATTGAAAAAATTTCCAGACAACGAAAATATTAGAAACTATTATGTTAAAACCTATGTAACATAATATATTCATCTAAAAAATTAATCGAACAATAATTCATTCAATTTAATTCAATTTTAATATTTTTAGTATCATTTATTTTATTTAATTAATATCTAAATAATTAATTCATTGGTGTTTTTTGAGCATTTAATGTAATTATTTCACATAAAAAAATAAAACAAATCACCCTGATAAATAAATTTTATTTATATTTTAAAATAATATTTATAACCTAATATATGTTATTTTTTCCATAAACAAAACTTTATTGATATTAAAAACAAGTAAGGTTCATTTTCTATCCTTTTTATTATTTAACATATCATATTGGTCACTTTCATGGTAAATTTCCCTATAAACTCATATAAATATATCCTAAGGTCATAAGGGTATAATTATGGCTAGAATATGGGTTTTGGACAAATTTTTAGGTCATTTAAACCCTTATTTTTTTAATTTAACCCACTGTAAACTCATTTTTACCTTAACTATGGTAATTAATCTTATTGCATTCATAATTCTTTTTTTTGAAAAATTATGTTTAAAATATTAGATATTATAAATTATTTTCATTGAAATTATGGAATAATCTTTTAAAATTCAATTCACATCAGTGGAAACATTTGATTTAAAATTAATTATATCAACGTGATGAGAAAAAAGGGTTTTAAAGAGAAAAAGATCAAAAGTTCCAAATTTTTTCATATAAAAATTAAATATTAAGTTGATTCTAATGACCAAAATTGGATTAATCGACAAATGTTTTACTAATGTTACTTCAAAAAAAAATTAATTATATAGTTTAAAATTATAAATAATTTTAAAAAAAATGCAGTTTTCTATTAAAATTCAGTATTTTTCAAAATTCATCAAAAAATAAAACTTTTTATAAAAATAAAAAAATTTCACTGTAATATAATTTTGAAATTAAGATTTAAAAAATTAATTTTATTTAGGTTTCAGAAATTAATTTTATCATAATTTTTAAAAAAGGCAATAAAAATCTATTTTGAAAGATATTGTTTTCAAGGGTAAAATTGGGTTTATTTTTATTTTTTTTTCTAGAAAAAACATAAGATGAATTTTAAATATATGACTGAAAATATAAATATAAGTATCATTAAATAATATTAGCTTTATAAAATATCATTTTTCATTTAAACATAGTGTTGAATGTAATGAAAGTTAATCTTAGGGTTACTTGTAACACAATCCAAAATTAATCTTTCTTGTAACTCAAGCTAGACATAGTGTTTCTTACAAAGAAAAATATCGAAAAGAATAAATTTATTCTAGAAAAACATTTCATAATGTATCAGGGTGTTATAAAACCACATGAGAAGATCCCATGGTCATGTGGATATGAGAGAAACATTATTCTAGTTGTAGTTTGGAAGGAGGAGAAATTAAAAAATTGTTTCTTCTTAAAGATTTGAGCCTTGACCACATTGTATATTTTTATTAATCTTCCTGGATGTGTGTAATGTTTTAAATATTAAAATTTTATAGAAAATAAAGGAGGATTTAGTGTTTCAAAATTATGAAGGAAATATATTGAGTTATTTGGGAGTTATTTTAGAGGAGTGAATACCAAGTCTTCCGTCATTTTAATTTGGTTAATGTTTTTAGAAGTTTGAGAAATATTGAAATAGTAGTGAATAAAGGGAAATTTTTTGTCTAAATGATACATTTAAGAATATTTGAATGACAAAAATAATGAATTATTAGATTCATGAGTCTTGGAAGATCTTATGTTATTATATTATTATATATATACACATTCGGATAATGAAGAAAGTTGTGATATGAGAGAAAGAGTGTCTGATATTATTATTAATTATAGAATATCATTGTCTCAAGCAAGGAGAACCAATAAAACTCCCAAAGTCTAAAGCTGTGCGAATATAATAAATGAAAGGAGAGAGATACAATGATTTTATTAATATAAACTAGGGTGGAAGAAGAATATGTGAGAAGATAATTAGTATAATATATTTTTTTTACAGAAAAATTAAAGAAGAGTAGAGAAGAATAGATATGTTCACCCTAGTTCTCACAGAAGAAGAATGAATAAGAAGATATATGATTTCATGTTTTCACTAATTTAATGAAGGTATTTTATACAATGAAAGAGTATAAGAATAATATGATATGATTGACTTATTTTGTGAAAGTTTGAGAATAAAAAGAATCCAAGGTAGTACTGAAACAATAAATAAAAGTCACATTTGGTGGAAAACTTTATTAATGTTACAAAGAACTTGAATAAGTATCACACTTTTACACACGTAATATAAAGATAACCAATAAGCTTCATATAGACCAAGATATCACCACTCTACGGAATTTTTATTGTTTTATTTTCCCCATCCAAAATTTAGGGAACCACACTTAGTTTCAATATTTTTTTGGAATAAAACACTTTAATTAGTACTTCATTATATTGGGAAATATATGTACTAGTCACCACTATTCACATTGAGGACTAGCTACTCTTTTGATAAGTGAAGTTTATAAAAAATATCTTGTGACTTAAATTAATATTTTTTTCTACTTTCATATGATACAGAATAGAAAATTGAGAACCACTCACCCAATAATGGTAGAGCTAATTGAAAAGGCATAAAATTTTAATTTCATTAAAAATCACTAATATTGGTTCAACACCCCCTCTCTATGTGGAATATATCAATAACCAGTCCTTTTAGAATGTGCCAATGAAGGCCAAAAGAAGTCGCACACAGTAATTCATGGAATCATATTGTTAGATGAAAAAAATCAATTTATTTACTTCTTATTGGGAAAAACATCAAAGATCCCTTGAAAAGAAACCTTAATATGTTCTATCTAAATGATATACATGGCAATACAATGATCAGTTGATAGAAATGTTCATTGAACACTCCATCCTTCAGAGCATAATATCTTCAAAAAAATTTATCAGACAAGGAGAGGTTGTCTAATAATCTCAAACTCTTATATTATGTGCACTATCACTAGGATGATAAGAAACAAACTCATCACCAAACATAAAATCAACGGTTTCATATCCCACAAAATAAAAAAGGATGAATGGATAAAAAAATATTCAATGTGGTTTAAAAAGAGTCCTACATTCTTGAGTAAACACTATAAACTCTTTAATTTCAAGATATAAAAGTGATTAAAATAAATCAATCACTTACCATCTAACTTTTTAGTCTCATATATTTTTTGTCAGAAACATGAACTCTTAAAATAGTTATATTATATTGTCTGAGAATAGGGCCACCACCTCTTTATATAATTTGTTATTCGGTCAATAGGTTTTCTTTGACCTATGATATTCATGGTCAAGATTTCATTAATTTGAGAAACTATAGATACCAAATTGTATCTTTCATTGAAATTTCCAACAACTAGTCATCAAGTATCAAGAATCAACTATATGAGAGTAGAAAAAAGTTTCTTATACCCATAAGAGAGTAAAAATTTTCCACCCAATGATATTTGTATAATCATACCAATGTTTGATGACTCTATGTCTAATGAAAATTTTCTAATGGAAGTTATGTATAACAACAAAATTTCATACAAAACACTATGATCCCACACAATATGAAATATCCATCCATTCTATCTGATAATATATGTCTGATTATTTATGTATATAAAACTATATTTTAAATACTCTTAAAAAACCACGTCCAGAAAAATCTGTCAATAAAAAATCCATCAGATGTATCCTAAAGAACATTCTACAAAATCAATAATTTCATACTTTGAAATTGCATTAGGATTTCCAGTCCACTTGTTCTCTAATTCGTCTCCCCGCATCATCTATCATTTTCATGTAGTGTACTCCATTCTATCCGATCATCCATGTCCCACTGAGGTACTTTTTTGAATCATAATTTCTTGAACTATAACGTTTATAGAAATACATAAATGATATTATTTCCTTGTGATCTTATGAAGATCCAAAACATTATCCTCTGAAAGTATTCATATGAAAATAATTTAAAAGTCAAAGTGTTTCTTTCCCTCATGAAACACCGGATTCCTAGAAAGATTCATGGCATTACGACTATCACAACATAACTTTCCTTTGTATGTTCCCTTTCTAAGATCATCCAAAAATCACATGAACCAAATTATCTCTTTACCTTATTAAATTGTAGTAAAATACTCTACTTCTATTATAGATAAAGTTAACATTGGTTGTAATAAAGACATCTAAATTACCAAAGTTCCACAAAAATTAAATACAAACATTGTAATATTTCTATATAAATCCATGTCTCATGTAAAATCTGAATCTATAAATCCATTAAAATTATTATCATCACCAAAACATAAAGCTGAATTATTTGACATTTTCAAGTATCATGAGACCCATTTTAGAGTTTCCCAATGCTTCCTCCTTAGATTTTACTTGAAATGGATTACAACTCCCACTAAAAATAAAATATCTGGTACAGTGTAAGCTATTGACTATATCTAACTTCATCCAAATTAATCATAAGGAATCTTCTCCATGTCAAGAACTTCTCTATTAGTTAATTCTACCTAAATTTTTGAATGTTTGAAGTGTCTGATGAAGATTATTTAGATAGGTTTAAAAAGATCCATTCATAATCTTTCAATGAATTTCCTTATATATTCCTTCTAGGATAAAACCAAAAATCCAAATTCCGTATCCCTCTCAATTCACATCCCAATGGTTTTATTATCTTTTCAAAGATCTTTAATCTATATCCTTCTCGATATCTTCCTCTTAATTTCCTCAAACCATTGAAACTTTAAACCAACAATCAATATATCTTCCACATACAAGAGTAGTATGAGATATGTTCCAACTTCCCATTACCTTTTATAACAATAGTGATTAGACTTAGATCAACTAAAACATTCTTTAAACAAGAATGTGTTGAAATACTTATTCTTATATATTGGAGGTTTCTTCAATCCATAAATAATTTATTCCAACATACAAACCAAATACTTCTTTTGATGAAATTTATAACCCTTAGGATGGACCATTTAAAAATTTTCCTCCAAATCGCTATGAAGAAAAGAAGTCTTCACATCTATATTCTCCAACTGTAGATCATTGGATTTAATAGTGATTATCACTATTTTAATAACTATTTATTTAACCACTTGTGATATTTTTTTTTGAAAAGTAAATTCCTTGGTTTTTCTAAAATCACCTCACCACCAACCTTTATCTCTATCTATTACATCCACCAACTTCCTCTTTCAAATAAATGAAAACATTTTTTTTTCTAGATTCATCTTTGCATATATTATCTCACCCAACTCCCAATTATTTTTTAGATTTAAGGAATTCATTACCTTCTCTATGGCATACTACCACTTTTTGGAGTCAATAAAAGTAGTTACATCCTCCAATTTCTTAATTTTCCCTATTTCTAATAAAACTAATAAGTTTATATTTTATCCAAACATATAAATAAGTTTTATTATACAAAAGGATATTATAAACATAGTCTCAGGTTCATCCATCCAAACCTCTATTTCAGGAAGTCACCTATTTGGTAAAGGTATGTCTGACCATTCTCTATTTGATGCATATATTTTCTAACTTTCACCATTTAAAAATTGCCTATGTCATATGAATCTATATATTACCCTAACTGATAGAGATCCATCCACTAATGTTTTTTTAGAAATTTACAAACTGATGGTTTTCCTGGTAACTTCCCGTTTGTTCACTCTTAAGATTAATAGTTGATCATTCCACAACATCCCTATCTGTCAGGTTTTGATCTTTAAATAGAAGTTATTCATATAAAAGATTAAAATATTATTGGTCTCTTTTTAGACCAAAGTTCCTTAAGAATATCCTATCCCATAACTGAAGGAATGAGTTTTTTTACTAGTTAAGTTGTTTTATTCAATGATTCCACCAAAATTCCCATAGGCATTCTCGAGTGTAGCCTCATACTTTGAGTTTTATCTTCTAGAGTCTAATTCATTCTCTAAGATATTCCATATTGTTATAGAGTTTTTGGAATAGTTTTTTCCTTAATGATTCCTTTATTTTTAAAAAATCAATGAAATTTGTTTCTTGTGAATTCTCCACCATTGTCTATCTGAATACATTTCAACTTCCTTTCACAATATTTCTTGGAAAAAAAATCTACTAAATAAATTATTGAAACACATTAGACTTATTATTAAATAATTTTATCCAAAACTTATGAGGGGGATAATCAATGAATGTAAAAAATTGTTTTCCTTCATTAGTTTGAATAGGGGTTGGGTCCCTAACATTGGGATTAATATGTTATCAATTTAGGTTCCTCATATTTAACTCATCCAAGTGTGATGAAACTAACTTTTTTTTTCTAACATACAACTCTCACATATTCCAAAGTGTGAGTGGTTGAGTATATGTATTAACTTTTCAATATAACTTAATGATTTTTATCACTAAGGTGACCAAACAAACTATTCATGTTTGCAGACTATCTAAAAAAGTAGTTCTGATAGTTTCAACTTCATTACTTCATCCAATAAGATACAAGGTAACATTTTTTACTTTATAACCAATCACCATCAAACCTCTTCTAGTATTTTAAACAAAATTAAAAAAAAATTATTATGAAACTAGAATAATCAAGATATCCAATTTATATGAGGTTATTTTAATGACCTAGATTGTATTCAACATATTTCATCTTCAAGGAACTTCTATTTTTCATTCGAATGTTCACATCACCTTTACCAATTATATGAAAATCTACATCACCTACTATATGAACTATTCCAATGATTCCCAATATATAATTAACTATGAAACCTCAATCATATGTCGAATGGAAATATTCCCCCTAGTTAATAACCCAATAATCCTTTGGAATGATCGTGCTAAGTATTAAGTTAGACCCTATGTCTATTAAACTGTATGATTTTGTCCATCTGGAAGTTGATGCCTCTGAATTTGTTTTGCAATATTCCCTGATATGTCCTTTTTTATTATAAATATAACATTTTGGACATGAACCTCTTAACTTAGTTAAAATTATTATTTGTGACTTATCCTATTATTTTTTCTTCTTTTAATGTTATTTACAATGAATTGAATGTCCCCATCTAGATGCATTGAGATCATTTTTGGATGAAGTCTGAATTTTCTTCCACCTCAAATCCTATTTCATGATCACGTTTACCATAGAACATAGGATCTAACTTCCCATTAGAGTTTCTAACTATTATCCCCATGGAATATTACCTCTTAGAAGGTTATGAAATAAGTAAAAAATCCAAAGCACCATCTCTGAATGTTAACTTGATAGATTTTAGGATCCATTAGTTCATATTGAAGAAATTCACATGATTGGAAGCATGTGTTCCATCTTATAAAATAAAATTAATAATCAACAAAATGAGAAATTATTTTTAATAGCTGTTGGGTTCTTATAAATTTTATCCAAAGCTTTAATAACCTCAATAATAGTTTTCTTATATATAATGTTGAAAAAAACATTTTGGGAAGGAGACATCTTTATTAAGGTAAAATAAATTCTGTCTAACCATTGATATTCTTCTTCATCCTTTATTTTAGGGAACTTTCATGAAAAAGGAGTATCAATAACCTTTTGTATCTAAAGATATTCCAACTCTATTATCTAAAAGGCATTATCATTTCCATTGGAATTATCAATATTAACTTTTACTTTTTATGAATTTATTCTACCTATAACAATAAACCAATTGAAATATCATAATTTGTAGGGTATGGGGAGAAAACAAATGAACACTATGAGTTATGTATAAATGATTCATGGATCCATTTGAAACCACCTATTGGGAAAATCTTGAGAGAACCCTTGATAATAAACCTCCATCCATTCTATCCAATAGAAACAATTTGCAAGAAAATGTTCATTGTATGGAAATGTTCATCTAGACACTTTATCCTACACTATGGTGGAATGTCATAATGTTTTATCATACTGAGAGAGACTGTTTATAATCACCACCTCCTAATTTATGAACATTTGGACTAGGAATAGAATCACCAAATTAATCACCAAACATAAATTCATTGATTATATTTCACACAATTTATTAACAGGAATAATGGAAAAATAAGATTTAATGTGGTTTATAAAGAGTCCTACATCCATGGGGTAACATTGAAAAAAATTTAATTTTAGGTGATACGCGTTATTAAAATCACTTGATCACTTAATCTCCATAATTCAAGTATCATTAAATTTATGTTAAAAATATCAACTCTTTAAATAGTTATACTATGTTGTTAGAGAGATGGGCCACCGCCTATTTTTAACATTATTCATCTGGTCAAAAGGTTTTCACTGACCCCCGATCGTTATGGTAAACCTTCTATTTACTCGATAAAATACCGATACCCAGTTGCGTCTTCCATTACAATAAAAAATATCCAATCATCAAGAAATAATCTTCACTTACATGATCGTATCATTGAGTTTCTTTTATCTAGTAGGGAGTAACCTTGATCCATCTGATGAACACCGTATAATCACCCCTCATCCCAATGTGACTATATCCACTAACCTTTATCTGATGTGTGCTTTTTCTGATAAAAAACTTTATAACCAAACAATTGAACGACCATAGTAGGATACATCCTTCTAGACTTTTTGATAATCCACATCTGCTTATTTATGTCTGAATTTTTTTTGAACAAATTCATCCAAAAAACTATGTCTGAATAGATCTATCATGAAAATCTCCATATAATGAATCTTAAAGGAATTTCCAAAAATCCAGTGCTTGAAATATGATATTCATTTATTATTTTTAAGGGAGTATTGAATTTACCAATCATTATTAGGTATGAATTCAAATATATGTATCAAAAATAAAATAGTTGATAATTTAATGGTTGAAGATATTTACTTAAAATTATCATGTTGCGAGAGTGTATAGATCCTTAACAGCTATAACAGCACAAGGATTTGAAAATAAATTTAATATTGAATTCATGAAATAATGAGTCTCTACAAAACACCACTTTGTTTTAACCTAGCTAGTAAACATAATTTTTCCACCTCTATGATTTAAATTTAAAAAAATTGACATACACGGTTGCATTCAATAAGATATTTAGAGTCTGATAAGACAAAATTAATTTTTGGTGAATAGTAACATACCCTTATGCATAGTAATATGAATAGTAATATGAACCTTTTGAATAGTAAATAACTGAATGAAAATTAATTTTTTTATTTAAAAATAACTTTTTAGGAAAAAGTTGGAAAACCAAAATTAAATCAAACAAGAAGTAACCTAGATCAAACCTACTTATAACTTCCCCTCCCTAGAAAATACATCGTTATGTCAAGAATCCACCTCACATGACAACTCAGAAAGTTGTCCCGTATAGGTTTGCACAGACCTAGTACTAATGAAAAATTCAAACTCTCTTGTTCCTTCAAATCTAAATGGCCCTGATTAGATGGATGCTTCCTTCTCTATTCCTCATCTAGAGCTGATCCCTATAGATTGGTGGTTTCTTCACCATCAAGATTCCGGATAAAATCAAATTCCAAAAATTATCTCAAAACCCACCCAAATATTTTTTCCAAAACCACCACTGATTATTTTCCAAATTTTAATTCCAAAAATTCACCAAAATCCATAAAAATAATAATCATCGTCGATCTCCCTGAACCAGCTGCTCGAACTCACATCCTAAAGGACCAAAAGACCACTGTGCTACTCTATCTCAGAGATAATGGAGGAATTCTTGAACCAGAGTAGAGAACCAAGAAATAGAGGCAGGAAGAAATGATTTCCATACCACATCTTGGCACCATCGAGTCACTTTCACCATTATAACATCAAATCAAGCATCACCATCATGAGAAACATCATCAAAACCAGCGCAGGAAAAAACCATTGGGGCAACCCGAAGTGCATCGTAGAGGCAACTGGAGCAACTGAAATGTGCATCGCAGAGATGACTAGAGTAGCTGAAAAACACATCACAGAGGAAACTGGAGCAACAAGATACATGCATAGAGGACTCTAGAGAAGTCAAGGAGTGCATCACAAGGTTGAGAACCAAAAACACGAGGTCTACACCCCAAAACTTTATCTGAAAACCGCAAACCACATCGACCATAACCATCGCAAAACAAACATGCCATAAAAAATCAACAAGAAAAAAATAAACCATCACAAACTTATACTGAGAGTGGGAGACAAATGGAATCAGAGCATCCCAAAGCATATCATAGAGGCCATTGGAGTAACCGAAACATGCAACGAAAAGGCAACTGGAGTAGCTAAAATGCACATCTCAGAGGTACTGGAGAAACTAGAGATGTGCATCACAAAGGCCTCCAGAGTAGTATAAAGGCACATAATAGGACTGAGTACCTCAAACACTATGAATAGTAAATCATATTATTATTTTATTGTCGTATGTTTATATGATAATTAGATCTTGATTAATTTTTCAAGGTGATATAAAATGAATTATAGTTTTAAAATTGTTATATTTCAAATAAATTACGGTTTTATTTAAAAATTAAAGTAATCATATTTAAAAAATTAAATTCAAAAAATGGATTTTATTTTTGAATTCTACACATCAAAAATTATTTGGGTGAACTTTTTGTATTTTTCTGAAATACTCAAAAAAAATTATGAATTTTAAAATACTGTAATTTACTTTATATATACATTATCACCTAAATTCACTATTCCTAGAATGTTGGATGATGTAATCACACTTTGTTCAAACTCACATACACTTATTACTATTATGGGTCACACTAATCAACACTATTGGTTGACTTGAGAGAAATAATAAAATAATGAATAAGATATTCAAAAATCACTTCTCTCCTCCACAATAAAACCCACTCTCACTCTATCTTCTCTTGACTCCTCTCAAGCCTTGTGACCTATCTAAATTCTACTTAAATCTCTTACCAATATACTACCACACGTCCAAAATCCCTTTGTCTAAAAAAAATACCAAAACCTCTCCCTTAAAGAGGCACACAAGGAAGATAACTTGAAGAGCTAAATTTTTCTTTTCATTTCTTTTATTTCGAGTTCCTTTCTTGTCTTTTTATTTCCTCACCTCCATTAATAAAAATGTTGTGATAAATATAGTACCTTACATGTACTAGAAATTTCTCATGATAATGGAATAATTCATCATCATCTATCCTTTCCCCATTCATTTATATTATAAATGAAAAGGCCATTCGAGATGTGTTAATTTATCACATTAATGGACAAAGGGTTTTCAATTTCTATTACATTATTTATGGCCAGTCATGAAACCATTTTTATAGTTGAAACAGAATATAATATGTCTATAATAACCTATTCAATGTTCTATAAACAGTATATATACATAATACTAATTCATACAACATACTAGTTTGTAACAATTGAGATATTTCCAAAATAATTTAAATGGCTATCACAAATGTTCTATCTAATAAATAATCATCATACCATGTAACCGAGTGATATAAAAAAACATTTACACTTTTTTATGTTAATTAATAATATATAAGTTCAATTATGAATAACTATATCTATTTCACATAAAATCCATTACTTATAATCATATGAATCGATCATGAAATCAAGGAAACAAAAAATCCAAAATGACAAAATTGAATCTTATAACTTATCAATTAGAATATAAATGAAATCATTAAAACCCTAATAACTAATATATATGTATATAAGGTTCTTAATTAGTTAATTAATGGATTTAATTTGATTATCAAGTACATTAAGGTCAAGTACAGAATACATTCAGACATAAGGTAAGGGTTTTCTACTCGAATATCCATTTTCATCCCGGTTACTCTTCCTCTCTACTTACCTCAATTAAATTCTTATTTATTCACATTTACTCCTCATAAATAATGTTTTAATGTTCAATATATGTGTACAACCATGAATCCTACTTCTATTTAGGGAGAGTTATATGTTTTAAAAGGATCATTCAAAAATTCTTCCAAAAATACAATCCCAAATCAAGGGAATTTATCAAATTTTTATTTATTTTCAAGGGAACTCTATAATATGTTTTTAGAAACAATTATATTTCAACAATAAATAGTTTTATTAGAAAAATACTATCATACTTAACTTCTTGTTTTAAACAAATTTTTTTCCAAAAAAAACTCGTCCTTTCAAAGTAAAAGAGTTTTTATCTCAAGAATTACTTGATGATTTTATAAGAGTATCTTCATATATTTAAAATATCTTTTTGTTTCTTGTGTATTATTGGGATTAATATTTTATTATATCATCTACCATATTAAATTTAATGTTTTATGATTAGATTAACTATTGATGTGCTATCTTAAAACCATTCACCAATTTACTCTGAATGGTTAGTGTTTATGCTTAATGTTTAGGGAAAGTTATTTACATTTTATATGTTAGTTTAAATATGAATGTATAGATTGTTTATGTTTATCCAAATTCATATGAGGAATTATTTGGACATATTAATTTATGGGTGGGGTCTACTATAACTCCTCTATGTATTAGTAGGTATCATGAGACAAACTACAGTCTTGGCATGAGGCCTTGAAAAAATGGTTATTTATGGTCTTAGCATGAGGCCTTCATGACATGATTATGATTTCTGACATCATGAATTTCCTCATTATGAAACTATTAATTAAAATATCATGTGGTTATTCAACTAGTAGAATACCCATGATTATGATTTATTATGGAATTATTTATTCATCTCTTATTCTTTCCATAATGTGTTCAAGTTTATTTTTAAAGGCATGTGTTTTTAGTTATTCACCATGCCTAATGTTTATGATATATTCTGTGGTATTTCCTAGCCTTACTGATCATTTTAACTCAACCATTTCTTATGTTTTGTTTTACTAGGACATTAAGAGGTATATTATAAATGACATGTAGGTATAAACTAGGAGTTATGGATTCTTTCAAGGGAATTTCAATATTGTATTTAATTTTAGGTTGCAATATGGAACTTATCTATGTATCTGGTTTTCCAAATCTACTAAAATATTTATTACTTAGGGATACAGATTTCATGGAATCATTCTAATGTAATGAAATAAGTCACCAAATCTATGAAATGGGGGTTGGGGTCTTTATAGTTGGTATCAACTGATTTTTAGTAGAAAACATAGAAACTAGATTTAGAAAATGTTGATTAGGGAAAAGAACCCTATGATAGACTTTGAAGATAAACATACAAGAACATCCTAGAATTTTGGTAAGGAATATATTATGTGGATCTTTATATAAAATATATCCCTATCTAGATACTACAAGTGGACATGGATCTCGAAAAGATGTACCTAGGAGTAAAAACTATGAGAAGGAGTTTTAGGCTTGACCCAGGGTATCCTAGTACACAAAATTTAGATTTACTACACACCAAGTTTGAAAATCCTAGGGGATATGATGAGGATAATTCACATTTTCTTTACAATCCATTGCGAAGGATTTAAATATATTTTTTTCCTCAAAGAAACCATGTTTATGATTATGAGATTCGATATGTATAAGATTCCAATTTATGAGAAGTATTTTTCTATGTTGAGATTATATATTATGATTCATAACATAATCTAGTCCATGCCATTATTTAGAAATGTAGCCTAGTTTAAGGAATGGAAACCACATGAATGCACATATCCCATGTAGGGATTTACTTCTAATGCCAGATAATGATATTGGATTGAGTTATGCAACTAGTGCTAAGAAACTTATAAATATAATGGGATAGCAGACTCAGGTTATAAACAATAACCATACCTGTATGGATCATCTAGATCCACAAAGTGGAGGAGCTTTGTTAGACCTATTTATGTGACAACAAGCTCCATAATTTAGTGGGACTACAAAACCATTCGTAGCAGAGCAGTGGCTATGTTCATTAGAGTAGATATTTATTGCTTTGGTATATAATGAAAGAGATAAGGTTTCTATGGCAGTTTATCATCTAGCAGGATATGTAGATCAGTGGTGGTCTTTGATTCAAAAAAACAAAGGAGTATAAAGAAATAGAAGAAATTGAATAAAGGGATTTAAGAAAACTATTCTTATAAAAATACTTCCCTTGAAAACAAAGCACAGATATGGAAAGGCAATTTCTGAATTTGAGGAAAAAGATGATGAGAATATTGCAAACAATAAAGATAAGTTCACAAGGTTATCAGGATATGCTGCAGACTACATACACAATCCATGGAGAAAGATTGATCAATTCATTGATGGTTTAAAACCATTACTTCAAAGGGCTATAGTCTCCCAAAGTTTCTTATCATATGAAAATATAGTCTCATGTGCTATCAAGATGGAAAAATAATTATTTAAGTCTAACGATTTTAAAGAAAATACAGAGAAGAATAGGGATACTAAAAACTCTAGAAAATTAAATAAGGAAATGACTAATAAGGGAAGAGTTTACCTTCCACCATGTGATAACTGTGAGAAGAGACACCCTGTTACTTTATTTAAGGGTATGGGTATTTGTTACAAGTGTGAAAAAAAGGCTATCTATCCTGGGATTGTAAGGGGAAGAAAGAAGCTACCATTGTTCAATGCTACTATTTCAAGGATATGGGACATTATGTAAATTATTTTCCTAGGCATCAAGGAAATTTTCCCTAAAGAAGGCCAACGGAGAAATTCCAAGCTTATGCGATCACAACTACTGATATTTAAGTACATAATGATGTAATGGAGGGTACTTTAATTTATTCCTAAAATGTATCCAATGCTTTATTTAATTCTATATCATCACATTTTTTCACATTTTTCTAGTTTTTAATGAAAATTAGATATTTCAAATTTGATTTAATAAGGGAGTTTTCAGTCAAAACTCTTAAGGGAAGTATCATTGCAAGAAAGATGAGTCATAGAGTCCCCATTATGTCAAATACACATGATTTATCTATGGATTTTATTATCATACCAATGATTTAATTTGAAATAATCTTCAGTATAAATTGGATTTATAATCATGATGCAAAAATATATTGTAAAAAAAGGAGGTTACAATTTTTGAGAATGATGTAGAATCCCTTATCTTTAGAGATGAAACATCACCATCTGATTCTTATCTAAATCCATCCACAGTAGCTCTACTAAATGAAAATATTGGGTAAGATGAGAACTCAATATCTCTGAGTGAGGAAAGAAATATTAAAATTGATGATGTACCTATTTTGAAAGAATATAATGATGTTTTCCAGATGATTTACCTAGACATACTCCAGAGCAGGTTATTTAGTTCTCCATTGATTTAATTCATGGTTCAAAGCCTATATAAAATACTCCTTATAGAATGGAAATTGGGATCCCCTATTCTTTTTGTTAATAAAAAAGATGGATCTATGAGGTCATTCATTGACTATAAAGAGGTCAATTATATAACAATAAAGAAAAAGTATCCCCTACCTCACATTGATGATTTATTTGATCAACTTCATGGAACAAAATATTTTTTGAATATTTACATTTAATACGGATATCATTAATTGTGAGTGAGGAATGAAGATATTCAAAAGATAGAATTTTATACCAGGTATGGGCATTACGATTTTATAGTAATTCCTTTTGGACTGACTAATAAAACCTTTGTTTTCAGAGATCTAATGAATATTATTTTCAAGTAATATCTTGATGAATTTGTGGTTGTATTTACAGATGATATCTTGGTATAATCCAAAATCTAAGAAGATCATGAAAACTAATTGCACACTGTTCTGAAGACTCTTATAAGAAATGAATTATATGGGAAGTTTAACAAGTGTAAATTTTGGCTTCAATCAATTTTCTTTTATTGGCCACACTGTCTCTAAGGATAGAATATCTTTTGATCCTATGATAACAAAGGTTGTTCAAGAATGGCCTACTCCAATGAACATAATTTAGGTATGTAGTTTTATTAGTTTAGAAGGTCATTATCGGAATTTCATTTAGAACGTTTTCCATTTATCCAACCCAATGACCAAGCTTACATGTAAAGGGGTTAAGTTTGTATGGGAAAAAGATTATGAGTAATGTTTTGAAGAATTGAATATGAGATTAATGAATTCTCTGATCTTGACTCTACCATAGGGTAAATGTTGGATTTGTTATCTATAGTGACGAATCAATGAAAGAAATTTGTTGTGCCCTTATGCAGAATGATAGAGTTATTGCCTATACATCAAGGTAGTTAAAAATTAATGAACAAAACATTCCAACTCATGATCTTGAGTTTGTAGCAGTAATCTTTTCTATAAAGATATGGAGACACTCTCTCTATGGAGAAAGGTGTGAGATATATATGGATCCCAAGAGTTTAAAATATATATTATTATAGAAAGAACTCAACATGAGGCAAAGGATATGTCTTGAAATACTCAAGGATTATGATTGTTCAATACACTACCACCCATGGAAGGAAAGTAAGGTGGCAAATGAATTAAGAATGAAGGATCGTAGAGCCCTAACAAATGAGGATTTAAAAGGATTCAATGTTTATGGATCGAGAAAATATGGATATGGGAATTATCATGGAAGGGGAAATGATCATTACTTTTTCAATTGGTTTCCAAACCATCTTCATTAGAAAGTACTAAAACCTCTCATCCTAATAATGAGAACCTTCAAAAGAAAATTAATGTTGTGAATGATGAGAAGTTGGATGACTTCGTATGTGAAGATGGAGTTATGAAATTTGGGAAGAGGCTATGTGTTCCCTATATACCTGAGTTGAAAATAGAGTTATTGGATGATGATCATAGCTCTAATTTCTATATTTTAGAGACCCAAATCTTGACGTAAATGTACAATACATTAATTTTTAATAATTCTTAATACATAACAAAAAAACAAAACTCAAGGATCGTAATATTTTAGTTTCTTTAGAAACTCGGAATATAATCTTCTAATCTTGGTGAAAGATATTAAAAAAATCCCATAAAGATCTTCCCCTTATTCTTTCGTATCTAAAACCTTTCTTTATATCCTGGGGGAAAGAAAACATATAAAGGGTGAGCTCAAATTCTCATTAAGGGTAAGAATTGATAAAATAAAACAAATCATATACATTTTAACTTAAAAACATGAACATAATGTTTAAACATCAAAATATTGGGCAATGACCTAAAACATGGAAGTACATAAGGAATAGATCATAAAGAAACATTAATCATGATAAAAAATGGGAATAAAACATGTAATTGCGGCAAACCATTAAGCACATGATATGATTTCCATAGTAGCCAAGGCATTGCTGCCAAGACCATCTTAGTGGACAAAGTCCCTTTCTGAATCGAGATCACTCCTCATTCCAGTCCTGTATTACTGAACCAGTTTAACTTGTCGTTCTAGTCATATCTATCTCATGAGATATAAATATTTACCCAATTCATTGGAGGGAGATATATGTCCCACCAATCTCATAATGAAATCATTCTTACTTGTGCCACAAAATAAATATACATCATTCATAATAATCCAACAAATAAAACGGGTTTTATAACAATCATCCCATCATCACATAATCCGTATGAAAGAAATGGATATCATTTCACAATAATAAAAGTAAAACCATGTAAATTATAGAGACATTATACTTGAAACATACACATATGAAATAATGTCATCTTAGATGGAAAATGGTTTTGATAAAACACTTGAAATTAATTCTTGAGGAAAATATCCTTTCTTCTTCAAAATCATTTTCTTTTCACAAAATGTCATGAAATTTTAAAAGAAAAGGATTTTTTTGAAAATAGTCATTAAATATTATGGAGGAAGCTTCATGAAAACAAGGCTTTATAAAACCGTAAAAATTCTTTCATGCCGTATAAGTTAAAAATAATATTCTTCTCATAATTTTGTCGGAAAAGTCAAAAAGTACCTTGTAATTTAAATAAAAGAAAGATTCCTTAAATTCCATGTAGTAAAAGACAAAATGGGTAAAAATTACATTAAACATACATAAAATTTTTTTTTAGAAAACATGGACTTGGATGATAACAATAACCCCAACAAATACTTACGAATAAACAATCTCAGATAAGAAGGAGATTGGAAAGGTTATCCCTTACCTTAGGTCCGATATGCTTCGTACATATCCAAACCTCATGTATAATGATTTAAATAATGTCATTGACTTATTACAGAATCATATTCATTCTTATTATGTCATATATGGTTCACTTATGACTTTATATTACCCGTTCTTTTGTAAATTCATGTAAAAGTAGCGTTTTGGGTAAAATCGTTTCAATTGTCGTTCCTGTTTTAACTTGTAATTATTCATATGATTACATAGATCATGATTACTTAGATCCAGAATGTAAAACATGATTTATATATAATATATATTCAGAATATATATATATATAATAGATCTATAAATGGAAAGAAATACACCGTTCATGGAGATGGTAGGCCGTACGTACGCATGAACACTGTTTTCGTTTCCTTATTGAATTGAATTGAATTAAGTATATGACATCCATATATATATACATAAATCCATTATCATTATTATATCATATATTTCATTATTACTTATTATATATACTTTATAATCATTCTTGAATTGTTAACATGGAAAATGAATCTCAACGCGTCGTGGAGACAGTAATCCGTACGTACGCACGAACGATGATATCATTCCCATGGAATTGTATTGGAGTGTATGTATACTATTTCAGAATCAATATCACTTTACAATAGTCATTATTTACACCATTATACCCATCCATGTAAGGTGGTGGTGGAAAATAGATTACACCACGGCGTGGAGACGATATTCCGTACGTACGCATGTGGGGTGATTTCATTTTCCGTAGGATGGATAAATAGTGAAATAGTGTTGTTTCATAATTATAATAAAACATCATTATATTAGTGATACTGATGTTATTATTTCATAATGAAACAACTACAGAAGAATAAGTAGAAGGAGAAATGAAGTTGAAGGAATCGGTAAAGGACATTACCTCTTTTTTGAAGCGCCTCTTTGAGACCTCCTCTTAGGGCACTAAAATTGGTCTTTGAAGAAGACCAGGACCTATAAGATGTTTCTAGGGATGTGGGAAAGTGAAATGGGCAGGGGTTTGCCGATCTTGAAGGCTCAAATTGGTGTGAGTAGGAGAGGGAGGAGGTGCCCTTTTATAAGGGAGGAGAGGGGCACCTTTGGAAATATAAGAAATATTAATTTATATTAAATCCCAACCCCACATAAAAACTTCCAAAATGACACATATACAAATATTATATTATATAGGGTTGTAATAACATCAAAAAATAAAATTTAGGCATGTTAGGAATTTATTTTAAACATTATCAACTTGATTTATCCTTATTTAATCTGTTTAATTTTATTTGTGTTAATAACATTATAAATTTTAAATTATAACAAATAATTACTTATTTGTTGTGAATTGTCCATAAATGGATACTTTATAACATTTTAGACCATATAAATTAAAATTTATAATTTTTAAAATTGTTTGTGATTTTTAAAAAATTTTATAATATGTTATTTTTATAAAATAACAATAGTGTCAATTTTGACACTATTCATTTATTTGAATTTAAATAAAATATATACAGAAGATATGTTCAAACTAGAAGCTTTAATAGATTAATAAAAGGTCATATGTATCTATAAAATTAGTGGAGCACATTAAATAGTTCATATAATATTTATTATATTATTTTTAAAACCATTTATTTGGTTTATCTCTTAATAAAATTATTACTACAACATTTTTGTATAATTATTTAATATACTTATATGTTGCATAAAAATTAAAACTAAAATCCTATGATGAAGATAAATATATTAAATTTTACAATAATACTTTTACTAGAATTTATCATCTTAAAATCACAATATTTAAATTTTTATATTTATTTAATTATGAAGGTGACAACTTTGGAATCAATTAAAATAAAATAATACAACTGTCATAATCGCCTTAATAAGGATCCAAATGGTCAACAATTCGGCCCGTGGATGATTTGGGTTTATATATACACTAATAATAATTTTTTTGAAGATTTTTCAGCCTTTTAATATGTATTACTATTTCTATAACAACTATATTATTTATTTTTCACTAAATAAATAATTTCTGCATCATTAATGTATAAGATAATAAGGTAATTAAATAACTCTTAAAAATTACAAATAAATTACCATGATAAATAAAAACATTTTATCTTTAAAATTAGTATTTATAAACGAATTTATATTCTGTATAAATTTATATTAAAAATACTTTAATTATTAAAGTTGAGTGAGACATATTTCAGTTTCTTTTAAATAAAATAAACTAAAGGTCTTAATCACCTCCAAGTGGGTTCCAATGGATTCCATTTCTACCCAAATATGCCTTAGGACAAAATATAAGCATCCAATTATATTAAGACAAGTGTTAGGGTAATTTTATAATATTAAATTTTCCCTTAATTATCCGATTTACCTTCTACTATGGTAAATGAAATTTACCGTAATTACTATTCATAATGCCCAAAAATAAAAAGTAGCTTATTAACATAATTTGGAACCTATGATTCCAAATATGGAATCCATTTTTCTAAATTCAATACACAAAAGTTTCAGAAATTAATTTAAAATTAATCCCGTTGTTAAGAAAACGTGTTTTAAAAGTAAAAACATTGCAAAAGATCGAAATGTTTTTACCTATGAATTCAATGTAAAATTAATGTTAATGACATACATTATATTAAATAGTAAAAATATATTCTATTTATACTTTAAAAACATTCAATATTATAATTTAACCATATAAATTATTGCGATGAAAAATTTGTTTTAAATAAAAATATAGCGTGTTTTTACTATTTATCAAAATATGAAAGTTACCAGAATAATATGAAAAATTTATCCAAAGTAAATTTTTAATTCCTGATTCTAAAGAATATTTTTATTTTGTAAAATTTAACTTATAAACATGTCAAAAACTGTATTTAAAGTGGGTGCGCCATCAAAAGGCGGTAAAACTGCATTTTTTTAAAAATACTTAGTTTACCCGAAAAATTTATTTTGTTCTTATACCATGTTCTAGAAAATGTGTAAGATCAATAATAATGTTATAAAATTAAAACTTTAGTTAATACTATTTATAACGGCTAGTTCATATTAAAGTTATAATAATATATCGTTGTTTTGTAAAACCCGGTATTGCGTACAACACACGCTATCGAGCAAGGTCGCGATTGCGTGTAATGCAAACCAAGTCAGGGTTGCATGTAGTGCATGACTTCTTTGTTTTTGAATATAACAAAATACATTTAATATATATATATATACTCAATGTTTCGTAGAATAACTACTATCAAACAAACATGAAATTGTGTGTAACACGATCCAAGATTAGTGTTGCATATACTGCAAGCTAATACTGTGTTGTGTATAGCGCAAGATAATCTTGGTGTTGCGTACAACATAAGATATGAAAGAAATTAAAACGAATATATCTTATAAAATCTCGGTTTGTTACATTCTACCCCTCTTAAAATAAATTTTACCCTCGAAATTCGTCGGGGTTATAAATCATTTACTATTCATAGAAACCCACATCGTAAAAAGGAATACTAAAACTTAATTTAAAAAACTAAAGTATGAAACATAATGATTACCCAAAGTAACTCATCATTGGGTTTCCATATAGGAGAACACAGGTGAAAATATGGATATGGAGGAGAAATAAAAACATCATGTTCTGATGGAGAGTGGTAGAGAACATGGCTATGAAAAAGCCAACAATCACAAAGCCATAAATTTGTGATGATCTAAGGTACCATCTTATTCATCAAATATAAGGACACTAGGAAAACAATTTTTTTATTCAAGATAATTTCCCTAAAGTTGAAGAAATTGGAAGTAGAAGAAATACATTCTTGATTTTGGTACAATCTCACTATTGGTCGTTCCTTGGACAATTTCCACTTCATCTCTTAAAGAAATGAAGTTGAATTTTTCAATCGCGAAGTGTTAGAAGATCATATGATAGAATGACTGGTCATTCCATCTGTCTCAAACAAAAAGTTTGCAAAAGTTATCAAATACATACGTCCATCTATAGTGAGATTAATCGTATATGATTCCAAAAATGGACTTATACTTCATCTATCATACCACTTAATAAAATAAAACTAGTTTCTACTAACCAGGGACTTCTTGTAGGCCAGTGGTAGGTGATAAAGGCCAGTCACACTTCGGTTGTGGGTTCGATTCCCACATCCTTGTCCGACGCAATGGGTTGTCGCTCATCCTGCAGGTTGTCATTTTTCTAAAACTACACTATTATAACATTCTAGAAATAATATCGAAAAAAAGTTTTAGCCTTAAACAATACTAACTTATGTCCAACATAATTCATTCCAATCTTTAGGCTTATCTAAAATACTTCTGTCCAAGCTCATAGTATAAAGAAAACAATTACTAGAAAGGTTATCTACCAAGAATGTGAATACAAGAATTTATCTCACATATATCATAAGATATATCTTTTTGGTTTCATTCCAAACACATGAATACCTTAGTCATATATTCTCTTGAAACATAAATTACCATATATCCTTAGTGAAAACATGAATATTGTCAAAAGGTAACTCTTTCCACATACCAAAATCCCAAAAAATCTATATAATCAAACCATAGTATCACTTAGTCTTTTTATCAGTCATGAGCTCATGAATACAATCAAACATCTCATTATCTTCTTATCCCTTCATTTTGTGCATATCATCTACTTTCCAAAAATATCTGAATAACCTTCCATGGTTACCGGTACCATTCAACATATACTTTAAAATACTTTAGAAAAAACAATAGTGTAACAATCCTTAGATGATTCTTTATTCCGTAGTACCATACATTATTCTTTATAAACATACAATCATTCCACTAACTTCTTAAACCATTGACTGAGCTTCATCATTTCTTTCATCTCATATTTCATTTGTAGTCTCTTTATCATCATCCACATAAATACTACTCATATGACCATGTTGATTCTCTTCATGAGATTTTCCCTTAGGGCATTGGTTTTCATAATGCCCATACATTCCACATTTAAAACATCTAATCATTGTTGATGTCGTATCAATACCATTATCCTTGTCCATGGTGTTAACTGAACCTTTTCCTTTACACTTACTGGCTTTGTGTCCTTCTTTTCCACACCCAAATCATCTTCTAGTTCCTTTGAAACAATCTCCCCGATTCCTCTTCCTACATGATTTAGATGAGGGAAATTGAACTTTCTTTCCTCTATGATCATCATGAAACTCCATCTTTCTCTTATTATCTGAGTCAGGAAACTTACCAAAGTTGATATTATTGATCATATTATGAGATTGCTGATTATGAATAATAACGATGTTTGGACTTCAAAATCCCGTTTCATTTGGTTGCTCATGAAGAATATCATTCCATTGTCCGTCATATCCTCCCTTATCGTGAATCTTCTTATTTCCAGTAATTTCATAAAACCCAAAAAGAATAGTGTGAGAGGCAAAAATCATTCTAGGGAAAACAACATAGTAAAGGGGGAGTACCCTCAATATCTAACATCTTCGGTTAAATTCTAAGATCGTTATTGTAATTCTAGGACTATAACCTATACTTATACTTAACCTTAGGGACATCCCTAGGCATACCTTAGAAATATCTCTAGGGATCTCACTATAGTTTTCACATCCTAGTTTCGAAATGTTGACTAAACCTTTCCTCTGATACCAACTGTAGAGACCCAAATCTTGACGTACATGGAAAAAACATTACTTTTACGGAATACTTAATACATAAAAAATAAAAACGAAACTCAAGGATCGTAATAGTTTAGTGTCTTTGGAGACTCGGAATATAATATTCTAATCATGGTGAAAGATCTTCAACAACTCCCATAAAGATCTTCCCATTATTTTTTTATTATCTAAAACCTTTCTTTATATCCTGGGGAAAGGAAAACATATAAAGGGTGAGCTAAAATTCTTAGTAAGGGTAAGAATGGATAAAATAAAACAAATCATATACATTTGAAATTAAAAACATGACCATAATGTTTAAACATCAAAATCTTGGGCAATTACATAAGACATGGCAGTACATAAGGCATAGATCATAAAGAAACATTAATCATGATAAAATAACATGGGAATAAAACCTGTAATTGTGTCAAACCATTAAGAACATGATATGATTTCCATAGTAGCCAAGGAATTGTTGCCAAGACCATCTTAGTAGACAAAGTCCCTTTCTGAATCGAGATCACTCCTCGTTCCAGTCCTGTATTACTGAACTGGTTTAACTTGTCGTTCCATCAATGTCTGTCTCATGAGATATAAATATTTACCCAATGAATTGGAGGGAGATATAGTTCCCACCCATCTCATAATAAAATCATTCTTACGTGTGCCACAAAATAAACATACAACATTCATAATAACCCCAAAAATAAAATGATTTTCATAAACATCATCCCATCATCACATAATCCATATGAAAGAAATGGATATCATTTAATAATATGAAAAGTGAAACCATGTAAATTATAAAGACATTATACTTGAAACCTACACATATGAAATAATGTCATCTTAGATGAAAAATGGTTTTGATAAAACACTTGAAATTAATTCTTGAGGAAAATATCCTTTCTTCTTCAAAATCATTTTCTTTTCACAAAATGTCATGAAATTTTAAAAGAAAATGATTTTTTTTTAAAATAGTCATGAAATATTTTGGAGGAAGCTTCATGAAAATAAGGCTTTATAAAAATGTAAAAATCCATTCATGCCATATAAGTTAAAAATAACATTCTTCTAGTCCTTTTGTCGAAAAAGTCAAAAAGTACCTCGTAACGTAAACAAAAGAAAGATTCCTTACAGACCATGTATTAAAAGAAAAAATGGGTAAAAATTACATTAAACATACATAAAAACAATTTTAGAAAACATGGACTTTGATGATAATAATAAAACCAGCAAATACTTATGAATAATCAATCTCAGATAAGAACAAGATTGGAAAGGTTATCCCTTACCTTAGGTCCGATATGCTTCGTACGAATCCAAACCTCCTGTATAATGATTTAAATAATATCATTGATGTATTACAGAATCATATTCATTTTTATTATATCATATATGGTTCACTTATGACTTTAAATTACCCATTATTTTGTAAATTCATGTTAAAGTAGCGTTTTGGGTAAAATCGTTTCATTTGTCATTAGTGTTTTAACTTGTAATTATTCATATGATTACTTAGATCATGATTAATTTCATAAAGAATGTAAAACATGATTTATATATATATTATATATTCATAATATACATATATATAATAGATCGATAAACGGAAATAAATACACCGTTCATGGAGACGGTAGACCGTACGTACGCATGAACACTATTTTCGTTTCCTTATTGAATTGAATGGAATTAAGTATATGACATATATATATATATCCAGTAGCATTATTATTTCATATATTTCATTATTAATTATTATATATAATTTATAATCATTCTTGAATTGTTAACATGGAAAATGAATCTCATCGTGTTGTGGAGACAGTAATCCGTACGTACGCACGAGCGATGATATCGTTCCCATGGAATTGTATTGGAGTGTATGTATAATATTTCAGAATAAATATCACTTTACAATAGTCATTATTTACACCATTATACCCATCCAAGTAAGGTGGTGGTGGAAAATAGATTACACCATAGCATGGAGACGGTAGTCCGTACATACGCACGCGCGGTGATTTCGTTTTCCATAGGATGGATAGATGGTGAAATAGGGTTGTTTAATACATATAATAATATATAAGTATATGAGTGATACTGATTTTATTACTTCTCAATGAAACAACTAAATAATAAGTAGTATAAGAAGAAATAATGTTGAAAGAATCGGTAACGGACATTACCTCTTCTTTGAAGTGCCTCTTTGAGACCTCCTCTTAGGGCACTAAAATTGGTCTTTGAAGAAGGCCAGGACCTCTAGGATGTTTCTAGGGAAGTGGGGAAGTGAAATGGTCATGGTTTGGACGAGATTGAAGGCTAAAATTGGTGTGAGGAGGAGAGGGAGGATGTTCCCTTTTGTAAGGGAGGAGAGGGGCACCTTTGGAAATATAAGAAATATTAGTTTATATTAAATCCAGACCCCACATAAAAACTTCCAAAATGACTCATAACTGAATATTAGATGATATAGGGTTGTAATAGAATCAACCAATAAAATTTAGACATGTTAAGAATTTATTTTAAACAGTATCAACTTGATTTATCCTTATTTAATCAATTTAATTTTATTTGTGGTAAGAATATTCTAAATTTTAAATTATAACAAATAATTACTTATTTGTTGTGAATTGTCCATAATTGGATAATTTATAACATTTTAGACCATATAAATTTAAATTTATAATTTTTAAATATGTTTGTGATTTTTAAACAATTTTATAATATGTTATTTTTATAAAATAACAATAGTGTCAATTTTGACACTATTCATTTATTTGAATTTAAAAAAAATATATACAGACGATATGCTCGAAATAAAAGCTTTAATAGATTCATAAAATGTCATATGTATCTAGAAAATTAGTGGAGCACATTAAATAGTTCTTATAATATTTATTTTATTATTGTTAAATCTATTTATTTCGTTTATCTCTTAATAAAATAATTACTACAACATTTTTTTATAATTATTTAATATACTTATTTGTTGAATAAAAATTAAAAATAAAATCTTATGATGAAGCTAAATCTATTACCATTCACAATAATACTTTTACTAGAATTTATCATTTGAAAATAACAATATTTAAATTGTTATATTTATTAAATTATGAAGGTGAAAACTTTGGCATCTTTTAAAATAAAATAATATAAGTGTCATAATCCCCTTAATAAGGATCCGAATGGTCAACAATTCGGCCACTTGATGATTAGGGATTATATATACACTAATAATAAGTTTTTTGCAGAATTGTGGGTCTTTTGAAATGTATTAATATTTCAATAAAAACTATATTATTGATTTTTCACTAAATAAATAATTTCCGCATCATTAATGTATAAGATAATAAGGTAATTAAATAACTCCTAAAAATTACAAATAAATTACCATGATAAATAAAAACATTTTTTCTTTCAAATGAGTATTTATAACCGAATTTATATTCTGTATAAATTTATATTAAAAATACTTTAATTATTAAAGTTGAGTGAGACATATTTCACATTCCTTTAAATAAAATAAACTAAAGGTCTTAATCACCTCCAAGTGGGTTCCAATGGATTCCATTACGACCCAAATATGAATTAGGACAAAATATAAGCATACAATTATATTAATACAAGTGTTAGGGTAATTTTATAATATTATATTTACCCTTAAATACTTGATTTACCTTTTACTATGGTAAATGAAATTTACCGTAGTTACTATTCATAATGCCCAAAAATAAAAAGTAGCTTATTAACATAATTTGGACCCTCTGATTCAAAATATGGAATCCATTTTTCTAAAATCAATACACAAAAGTTTCAGAAATTAATTTAAAATTAATCTCGTTGTTAAGAAAACGTGTTTTAAAAGTAAAAACATTGCTAAAGATTGAAAAGTTTTTACCTATGAATTCATTGTAAAATTAATTTTAATGACATAAATTATATTAAATGTTAAAAATATATTCTATTTATACTTTAAAATCACTCAATATTATAATTTAAACATATAAATTATTGCGATGAAAAAAGTTGTTTTTAATTAAAATATAGCATGTTTTTACTATTCATCAAAATATGAAAGTTGCTAGAATAATATGAAAAATTTATCCAAAGTAATTTTTTATTTCCTGATCCAAAGAATAATTTTATTTTGTAAAATTGAACTTATAAACATGTCAAAAACTAGATTTAAAGTGGGTGCGCCATCAAAAGGCGGCAAAACTGCATTTTTTGAAAAATACTTATTTTACCCGAAAAATTTATTTTGTTCTTATACCATGTTCTAGAAAATGTGTAAGATGAATAATAATGTTATAAAATTCAAAATTTAGTTAATAATATTTATAACAGCTAGTTCATAGTAAAGTTATAATAATATATCGTTGTTTAGTAAAACCCGGTATTGCGTACAACACATGCTATCGAGCAAGGTCGTGATTGCGCGTAATGCAAGCCAAGTCAGGGTTGCGTGTAGTGCACGACTCCTTTGTTGTTGCATATAACAAAATACATTGAATATATATATATACTCAATGTTTTGTAGAATAACTACTATCAAACAAACATGAAATTGTGTGTAACACGATCCAAGATTAGTGTGGCGTATACTGCAAGCTAATACTATGTTGCGTATAGCGCAAGATAATCTTGGTGTAGCGTACAACAGAAGATATTAAAGAAATTAAAATGAATATATCTTACAAAATCCCGGGATGTTACATATATACACCTTGGTAGTAATAAAATTTATAGAGATTTGAAGGAACATTTTTAGTGGGAAAACATAAAGTGGGAAATTGGTGATTATGTATCAAGATGTTTAGTAAGTCAATTGGTGAAGGATGAAAGACAACATCCTAGGGGAGTAATGCAACCTCTACCTATTCCTATATGGAAATGGGATTACATCACCATGGATTTTATCACTAGATTACCTAAAACTCCAAGAAAGAATGATGCAATATGGGTTATTGTGGATCAACTTACCAAATCTGCACATTTCCTTTCTATAAGGGAGGATTTTTCACTATAGCGCCTTGCATGACTAAATGTTAATGAAGTTGTAAGTCTTTAGGGAGAACCTATTTCAATATCTTCTGATCGCGATCCTCGATTTACATTGAGATTCGGGAAATGTCTTTCGAAATCCTTGGATATTGAGCTTCCTTTGAGTACATCTTATCATCCTCAAACTAATGGGCAATAAGAAAAGATGATCCAAACATTAGAAGACATGTTGAGATCATGATCACTTGATTTTCATGGAATTTTGGATTAGTATTTTCCTTTGGTGGAGTTTTACTACAATAATAGTTTCCATTCAAGCATTCAAAGGGCACCATATGAAGCATTGTATGAAAAGAGATGACGTACACCTACATGTTTGGATTAAGTGGGTGAAAGGAAGCTTGTGGGCCCAAAGCATGTAGAGGAAACAATAGTAAATGTAAATACTATTCAAACCCATATCAAAGCAGCTCAAAGAAGACAAAAGATCTATGCTGATAATCTAAAGAAGGATTTCGAATTTCAAGTAGGAGATCATGTTTTCTTGAAGGTATCTTCATGGAAGGGTGTTATAAGATTTAAGAAGAAAGGGAAACCGAGTCCTTGGTACATTGGACCTTTTGGAATCCTAGAGATAATTGGAGTTGTTGAATATCATTTGGTTATGCTGCCTAGCCTTTATAAGGTACAAAATGTGTTTCATGTCTCATTATTGAGAAATTACATGCTAGACCCAATGCATGTCCTCACTTTGGAAGGTATAGAACTGGAACCTCATTTATCTTACTATGAAGAACCTATCTAGATTATAGAAACTAAAGAACAAGTGTTGATGAATCGAATGACTTGACTGGTAAAGATACTTTGGAAAAATTATAAAATTAAAGAGGTGACATGGGAGCCCTAGAATATTTTGATGAAGACCTACCCAAGTCTTTTTTTGAGGTAACATACTATGAATTTGAATGAAATTGTTTTTATAAGGAGGTTAGAATGTACCAACCCAATGATTTGAAAATAAATTTATTATTTATGGAATGAAACAATATCTCTAAAAATCACCAATTTTTTTTAATCTAGCCAGTAAACGTAATTTTCTACATCTTTTATTTGAATTTAAAAAAACTGACATACACGGTTGCATTCTATAAGATATTTAGAGTCTGATAAGGTGAACTAAATTTTTTTAATAGTAACATACCCTTATAAATAGTAATACGAATCATAATATTACCCTAATTAATAGTAAATCATATTATAATTTTATTTTATTATGATTATAAGATACTGAGATCTTGATTAGTTTTTAAGGTGATATAAAACAAATTATAGTTTTAAAATTGTTATAGTTTGAATAAATTATGATTTTATTTAAAAACTAAATTAATCATATTTATAAAATTATTTTAAAAAACTAGAGTTCAATATTGAATTCTACACATCAAAAAATGGTTTGGTTGAATTTTTGGGATTTTTCTGAAATACTCAAAATTTTGATGAATACTAAAATACTGAAATTTACCGTATATATACATTATCAGCTAAATTAACTATTTATATCATCATGTATGATGTAAGAAGACTTGGTTTAAACTTACATTAACTTATTAATATTATTAGTCTTATGAATAAACATAATTTTTTGTCTTGAGGGAAATAATAAAATAATGAATAAGATATTTAAAAATCACTTCTCTCCTCCACTATAAAACCCCCCTCACTCCCTCTCCTCTTCACTCCTCTCAAGTCATGTGACTTGTCTAAATTATGCTCAAATCTCCTCCCAATATCCTCCCCCACTTCCATCATACCTTGGTCTTATAAGAATACCAAAACCTCTCTCCTAAGGAGGCTCTCAAGGAAGATAACTTCAAGAGGTAAATTCCTCTTTTCATTTATATTATTTAAAATTCCTTTCTTTTATTTTTCATTCCTCACATCCATTAAAAAAATTATTATAACTCAATTAACATACATGTACTTGAATTTTGTTACTATAATGGAATAATTCATCACCATCTCTCTTTTCCCCTTCTTTTATACTAGAAATGAAAACACCATCCGAGATGTGTTAATTTATAACATTCAAGGACAAAGAGTTTTCAATTTATTTTAAATTATTCATGGATGTTGATGAAACAAAATTTATGGTTGAAAAATACTATAATATTTGTATTATAAACTATTAAATGTTCTGGAACCAATATATATAAATAATACTAATTCACATGACAAACTAGTTTGTAACAATCGAGATATCGCCAAAATAATTTAAATGGTTATCACTAATGTTCTATCTAATAAATCACCATCATACAATGTATAAAAGTTATATATATAACCATTTACACTTATGTATATTCATAAATAATATATATGATAAATTTTAAATAAAATATATTCATTCCACATAAACCCCATTACCTATAATCAAGTGAACAGATCATGAAATCAAGGAAACAAACACTCCCGAACGACATAATTCAATCTTATAATTATCAATAAGAACATAAATGAATCACATATATGTATATAAGGTTATTAACTAGTTAATTAATTGATTTAAATTGATTATCCAGGACATTAAGGTCAAGTGCAGAATACGTTCAGATATAAGGTAGGGGTTTTCTATCGAAACCTCCATTTTAATTCGGGTTACTCTTATTCTATACTTACATAAATTAAATTATTATTTATTCATATTTTATCCTCATAATTTTTTTTGAAAGTTCTATACATGTTAACCAATATAATCCTACTTTCAATTATGGGGAGTTATATGCCTTAAAAGGATCTTTAAAAAATTCTTCCTGAAATACAAGCCTAATTACAGGGAATTTCTAAAATTCTTACCTATTTTAAATGGAACTATATAATATATTATTAGCAATCATTATATTTATAAAATAACTAATTTTATTGTTAAAATACTATCTTTCTTCACTTATAATTTTATACATATATTTTTCCAAAATAACTCTTCTTTTCAAAGTAAAGGAGTATTTTTCTCAATAATTACTTGATGATTTTATAAAAGTATCTTCACCTTTTTCAAAACCCTTGTTGATTATTATGTATTATTGGGATTTATATTCAATGATATCATATACCATATTATTTTTAATGTTTTGTTATTAGTTTTACTATGGATGTGCTAACTTAAAACCATTCACAAATTTACTCTGAATGGTTAGTGTTTACGCTTAATGTTAGAGGAAAGTTATTTACATTTCATATGTTCGTTTCAATATAAATATGTATATTATTTAAGTTTATCCCCATTAATATGAATAATTAATTGGACTTAGTATGTAATTGGTGGAGCCCACTATATCAACTTTATGCATCTGTAGGTCTCATGAGACAAACTAAGGTCTTGGTAAGAGGCCTTGACAAAAATGGTTATTCATGGTATTGCCATGAGGACTTGACGGTATAGTTAGGATGTCTCGGATTATGAATTACCTCGTTATGAAACTATTAATTGGAATTTCATGTGGTTATTTGACTAATAGAATACCCATGATTATGCTTTATTATGGAACTATTTATTAATCACTTATTCCTATCATAATGTGTTCATGTTTATTTTTAAAGGCATGTGTCTTTAGTTATTCACCATGCCTAATGTTTATCATATCATCCGCTGTAATGATTATCCTTACTAAGAATTTGAGCTCACCCCTTTCTTATGTTTCATTTTCCTAGGACATGAAGAGGTATATTATGAATGACATGCAGGGATAACCTAGTATTTTTAGATGTTGTCAAAGGAATTTCTATATTGTATTTCCTTTAAAGTTATAATGTTGAACTTATGTATGCATTTAATTTTAAAAATCTATAAATTGTTCGTTCCTTTGGGATACAATTTTCTTATAATCATTCCAATGTAATAAAGTATGAAATCGAATCCAGGAAACTAGGGTCAGGGTATTTACAACAATAGAATCACTTTCCATATTAAAATGAATAAGTATCCTTTTATAACCATCAAGTATGATAAAGATGTTTTTTTATATTCAGAAATGATTGAGGAATAAATATCATTGTCCTTGAGATATCCAAATTTTGGGGGAAAGACGTAATGTGAGTATGTTTTTGTTATTTAATGTCCCAATCATAACTTTATCAATGTAAGTCAACTGTGTGAGTTGACACAAGTAGTAAATTTCACCAAGAAAATATATATCATTAATTTAAATGATGGTATAGTTATGATGTAATAGAGGCCCAAAAAGGAAAATCCCTATCTCATTGGAGGAGAATATGATATATGCATTATATCCAAGGAAAATTAAAATAAATTATGGCATAAAATTCATGGACACTTGAGCCAATAGTGCTTGAATGATCTGGTGAATATTGATAGTGCTCCTCATATCTATGGACTGTCACATTATTATACATACATGTGAAATATTTTTTAAAAAAGAATATTATTCGGAAGAAATTCAGGCTAAAAGATCAAAAATCTATAAGGTTACATAAATTAGATCATGTTGATATGTGTGGGATGATATTAATAAGTGGAATTGATGGGTAAAGATACTTTATGTTATTCATTGATGATTATAATAGGATGGAATGGTTTATGGTTATCACACATAATTCCTTGGTATTTAGTTGTACTACTCAATATAATTGGATGATTATAAATATTCTTAAGCATAAAATAATGAAATTACATACTGATAATGGTATAGAATTTTCCAATAATAAAATATAAGATTATTTTGGGAAATATTGGATAAGGAACCATGTTTTGGTAGTAATAACTCCACAATAAAATGATGTAGTTGAGAGGAGAAATCAAATCACAAAAACATGTAAATGATTATTCTTACTGAGAAAAGTCCACCCTGGGATGTTTGATAAGGAATATTTCATGACATCGAAATATATTACCAACAGATATTTTTTGTGTCTATGAGAAGAAAAGAATCCACAAAAGATGTGTCATGGGTGAAAAAATATTAAAATATTTTTTAATATTCAAAAGTTAGTTCTTCATTATCAATAAAGATAAATAGCGTAAGTTTGAGTCCCAAGAGGATGATGGGATTTTCCTTGGATACTCACCCAAAAGTAAGGCTTATAAGTGTTATAACAAATGTCTTAGAAATATTATTTAAATATAAGAAATCTCTATAGTATAAAATGATAATAATATTCAATATAGTGGTGATAATATTCTTAATGGAAGTGATAAGGGGGTGAGTAGATATGGGGGAGAAATAGGAGATATTTTTTATATAGAATAAGACAATGATGATGAGAAGAATGAATTTTGAGTATAAAATGCAAAAACATTGAACACAACAGATGAAATTAATGAGTAGAAATCATCAGTGACTGAAAAATACCAATGAAAATGTAGAGAATAAAGTGTCTTTAAAAAAAACTAACTATTGTATTATGTAGATCCATTTTTTGGAATAGATTTCTAAATATGAGTATTTAGTTCAAGTGATTCATAAAGAGATTGGTCAAATTGATAATAAGTAGGCATGGGAGATTTATTTGAGGCTGATGGATAATAATTCCATCAATAAAAAATAGATTTTATGCAAAAATATAAATATAGATGACCTAGTGATTTGAAATAAGGAATGAATTTTAAGAAAGGGATACTCCCAGATTTAAGGTATTGTTGTGGAAGAAATGTTTTCTCCTATGGATATGTTGTAAAAAATCTGATTATTCTTAGAAGCAGTGGTGAAAAAGAAATTTATGATTTTCTAGATAGATATTAAAATAATATTCCTGATTGGATTACTTGAAGAATAAGTATATATTGATAATCTAGAAGGTTTCATTATTCATGAAGATGAATAAAAAGTCTGATAGTTTATGAAGACACTTTAGGCAATGAGGCAATTACCAAGATCATGGTATTCCAAATGGGATCAATACATTAGGTCCCTCAGTTTCCAACAAGGTATAGTTGATCAAAATATATATATCAAGAAATAGAATTATCAAAGGATGATTAGTATTTTATATATTGATATAATTATCTTTAGTTGATTGAACATAGTACAATATAAGCAGTTTTTAGAATAAATGAACTATGAGTTTGAAATTCTATTGATATATGACTTATCATTTTCTTTGTACTTTACATGATTCAAGGAATACATAGAACATTCATCTCTTAATCCAACTATTCTAAAGAGGTTTTGACGATATTTGGAATAGAGGATTCTAAGGAAATGACAACCCTGTTACTACCCAGATAAAGATTTCAAGGTTTGAAAATGGATAGTGGGTCAAGATCAAGGAATAAAGGTAGATCATTAGGATCCTATTGAAATTAATTGTGAAAAGACACAATATTTTTTCATACTTTTCAAATTGTGAAGAACTAGAATATTCCCATGGAAATCCATTTTTTGGTGATGAAGCGAATAATATGGGTTTTAAAGGCATGGTGTACTTCAGATTACTCTATAGTAAAATATCTAAGAAAGAGTTTTTGGGATATACAGAAAAAAACTGGGCTAGTTTTGAAGATGATATAAAGTCAATATTAGGTGGTGGATTCTATCTTGTATGATTATATATTTATTGGATATGAAAGAGAAAATATTGAGTTTCATTAGGCATTATAGAGGTTGAATATATTTTTGTCACTCAAGATTTTAAATAGTTTTTTATGAATGAAATGATGAATTGAGGATATGGGAGTTAAATTTTTATCTCTTATTAGAATCTTGTTTCATAATTAAAGGGTTAAAAATCTTATAAAAAATTATATCCATAAAACATGGACAAAGTTCATTGAAATCAAGTATCACTTAATAAATGAGAAAGTGGATCCTGAGTTAGTGAAATTGGTGTGTGTGTCTACAATGTTCTTCTTGGTTCAATTAGCATTGTTATATAATTTTAATGATTTATCAAATTTATTATAATTATATAGATAATAAAATAAAATATTAATGCATGAATTTTTATATTAGTTATGATTAATGTGATCCTATGATCACTCTTCACACTCTAATTGTGAGAGAATGATACCCAATATATAAGTGACATGAATTTTGAAATGACTGAATACCTTTTTCAATTCTTTTTTCACACATAGAGGCTCAACCCCTATTCCTCCTTTTTCTCACCTAGGGGAACAAACCAATAAACTTATTTTTGAACCAGAGGAAGAAATAGCCTTTCCACTATTTACACTAAGGCACAACCAAATACCCTACCTTTTACTAGACCAATAAAAAAGAATGCATAACATTTGTTAGGGCAGTATAAACCTAATACAGTGGTTCTTATTTTGTATAAAAAATCCTAAACCAAAAATATTTTAGAAAAATATAAGATATAAAGAATTAGAATACCATAGAAACAAGATAAAAAATTAAGCTATAATTTTTGAGGAAACTAATATCACTTTAGTAGTTATAATATTTATGATGAATTACTACCAAGTGTGTTTTTGTGATGATATCCTAAGGTTCTTTCCCTGGCTTCCTTCCACGGCTCGTCCACACCAGTTTTCTCCTTGGTACCATTATTCAATTTTTCTTTGGTGGAGGCCCTTAGATCTTACCCTAGGCTGTTGTTCCACACTCTAACCTCACATTTCAACACTCTCATTCAGGTCAGATCTAAGCATTACATTCTCAGAGGTTTTGGGCTGATACTCTGTGGTTTTGGATTCTCCCGGCATCTTCTTGCCTTTTATTTTCAGGTTTCATCCCATTTTTTCCTTTTTTGTCTCAATAAGGGATTCCCTTAGGGTTTCATTCTAATTTTTCTATTTTTCCCTTTTGGATTCATGCTCATTTGTTTTGTTCTTTTTTGTGTTTTGGGTGATTCGGTATCGTGATTGCATATTTTTTGTGGGTCTCACAGATGAGCTCTATCGTGGTATTCATCTTCCTATTTCCCTTCTTAGGATCTAGGTCTCCAACACTCTCTCTAAGGTGGATTTTCCCAGTGATCTCCTCGGTTCTTTGGGATTTGGGTTTGAGTAGTCTTGATACTCGTGGTGGCTTCATCTTTATTGGCCCTGTAAGGATGATGGTGACCTTTGGTTCTCTAGCATAGGGTATTTCGGTTCTATATTTGTTTTTGTCTATGAAGATGATGAACTATGACATTGATGATGATTTCTAGAGGTTCCTTGTCGGCATTATGTGGGTCTATGTAATTTTGTTTTGGTTGTTTATGGAAGTGATGATGGACTCTATGGTGATATGATAGAGACATGGGTGACAGGATGAAGACATGGTTGATAGGATAACAGTGTCATTAGTGGTACATCATGATGGAATGTGTCATGATTCTTAATGTGGTGTGATAACTATTGGTTCAAAATTTAAATTCCAAATTTAAATTTTGAATCTTTTGGAGCCTTGATTTTGAATTTTGTTTAGTTTTAATCTCACTGAAAGTGGTTGTCTCCTATGTTTTTTTTGAATTATGCATTGACCTGCTTTGTATGGTGGTTTTTTCTATTTGGTTGGATCGATCGTTTGTAGAGTTGTTCTTGTGAGGTTCCCACTAAAACAAAAATTTGTTTATTTAGAAAATAAAAAATATGAATTTAGAGGTTTATATATATCTGGTGTATATCTTCATTCCCATACAACCAAAATTTTCTCTGTCAATAATAAAAAAACTACTTTAGAGTTGGAAATAGTTTTAACAACATGTAAATAATGTACAAATAAACTTATTAGAAAATTTAATACAATATTTAATATTCATATGATAATTATAATTAAACTTCTTGGAAGAATCCCATAATACATGTGAAGGAAAAAGTTATATTTGAAATAATTTAAATTTGAAACAATTTAAATTTGAAACTTATAATTATCTAGGACTTTAGTGTGAATTTAAAACATTCATTTTACCATGTGATAATTATTTAAATATACCTAAACAATAACTAAATAATTTTTTATATCATTAAAAAATTAATAATTAATTATGGAAACATTAAAACAATGTAAATATCAACATAAAAACACACCAAATCAAAATAAAAAAATAACAGTAAAAAAGAATATTTGAGTTTTAGGAAAAAAAATAAGCTGATTAGTACAAATGAGTGATTCTTTCTATCATATGATCCACTTCTATATATGTCAATATAATAGTACTACATTTTATTCATTTACTAAAACTGATTTTTGATTCATTTTCCTAGACCTATATATGAGTTAATGACATTATGCATGAATGTGAATATAATGTGCCTAAGTGTTATTTTCTTTCCACATAAGTGTTATTTAGCTTCTTCATATTTATTATTTAACTTCTCCATATGTGTCATGCAATATTTTAAACAATTTCAAACTCAACACATCTGGTTAGGAGTAATTCCACATTTTTTGTTTGTGTTGTTTAAGGACTTTGTATATGTCATATTACAATTATACAATCTTTTAAATTCATTTGAGTGTTTCATGATCAGATTATGTGTTACTTGACACTTATAATTTTCTTCAGAAAACATAATTCTATATAGAATATGTATAATATAGATATGTATAAATAATTGAAGAATAATTATAATGAAACCCTAAATAAATAATTAATAATAATATAATAAATTATAATAATCCAATATTTAAAACTCTAGTGCATGAGTCTTACACCAACTTATACATAAGTGATTTTTTAAACAAATAAGTTCATATGATACATGTTAAAGGTGAATAATAAATGAACTCATTTTATATGGAATAACATTATAATATTTTTATTATAAAATCTTAAATAAGGTGAAGTGGTAAAGGCTTCACTCAATATGCACAACTATAAGTTGGAAATATCCAAACAAAGGCCTTACCCAAGGAGGTTCTCAAAAGGCATAAGTTGGATCTTGGAGTCCAGTCAACCCTTACAATTAAATATAATTTATTTGGAACCCACACCCTTTAAGTTATATTATTTATATCCCTCATGTGTTAGATATTGTTATTCCTTATGCTAACCATAATGGAGTGACCATTTTATTCACAGACAAAGGGGGAGATAGATATTAAATGAAATGGGAGAGATTTATCAAATATTTTAAGGGGTTAGTATCCTAAAAAATATTAAACAAGGTGGTAGACTTTATTAATATTTATTCCAAGGGATATATGTCTAGTTATGGTGATAAAATACAGATGTGTATTTAAAAATTCTCAAGTAGAGATTTAGATGGATACAATGATCCATTGGTGAAATTTTAATATTACCATTATTTCTCAATCCTATCATGAAACATGTTGTATAAATGTTAAGGGAATAATTTATTTCTATCTATATTTGTAGATAATTAAGTTTTCATGAATAAAAAATTGTGTAAGAGTTTTAAATAATACAGTGAAAGAGTTTGAAGTGTTTTCAAAAATCCCAAAGGGGGATATTGTTAGTAAAAATAAATAAATTTAACTTGTTTAGGTTTTGGGTTTTATGGTTGATGAATCATGTTAATAAAGTTATAGAGATGTTAATAATTAATTAATTCATGTGAATATGGTTTCTATAGGTCTTTGGAGTTCATTTTTTTATTATCGTGACAATTTCTAGTTAAGGTAGAGTTATTTAGTTTTGTGCATAAACTGGAGTTGCATCAAAGTTTACACAAACAAGAGTTTAATAAACAATAGAAAAAACCAGATCTACACGAACATTAGTGTAAAGTGGAGTTATGTTAACCTTAGTGAAAATTTTAGTTATGAATATATTAGTGTAATGGGATGTTTCATGAATCTTGGGCCCTTTTCCTATATATATTCCCCTAAACACTTCATTTGAAGATAAAGATGAGTTAAAGGAGAGACATGTGCTCTGTATTTTCATTAGAATTATATGAAAAAAATTCTTGTGTGAAGAGATTTATGTGATATATTGTTTAATATAGAAATTAAGTTGTGTGATAATAAGTTTTGTAAATTTACATTTACATTATAATTAGTTATAATAACTTAAAATTATGTGAAAAAGGCTATGATAAACTGTATTAACATGTGCATAAATTACGGGAAATTAGTTTTTCCAAAAAGTGATTTATGGAAACCTCATATAAAATTGACTATAATTTATATGGTAAACTTATAGTAACCATTTTTATAAAATAAGAGCTTCATGACACATCAATCATAGTGTAAACAAAAGAAATATATTACATCTGAATATTATTTTGAAGGAATAATGAGTACACTTCAGTTGTGAGAGTAATTGGTTCTTAAATTTTTAATGGTTATAATATAAATGGGATACTGAGACCACTTTTAATCTTTTAAATAATAGTCCACTTTAGTGATTTTGGTAAATCAACACGTCTTCGTTGTATGCTCCTTGGATTAGCCTATTTTGGGTGAACCAAGTAAAATTTCCATGTCACTTTAATGCTTTCATTTCAATCATATATTACTATGAGAGAAGTAGAGAATATTTTTTTGTCCAATGAAGAAATAAAAACCTAAGGGGGATAATTTTTATCAATCACACCCTGATTCACCCCCCATATAAGGGTATTCGACCTAGTAGGGTCAAAATCTAGAATATTTATTATCTAAACACTATACCTTTAGTATCCTAAACTTTAGGATTTATCATCTTTGTTTTAACCAATGATTATAGAGGTATTTGGTTATCTAATTCTCGGGGTTTTCAATTTCTAACATTCCTGACACAATATAATCTATGGGAACCCAAATTTAGCATGAACATTCATGGTTGTATGATCGAGATAATGACATGTGTTCACTTTTGAAGGAATCTAACATATAGTATTTTAATGTTATTTTAAATCTCACAATCATATCTCATGTATCCCCTTTATGTATGAATCATTTTAATGATTTAGTTTGCGTGTCATATACCTTAAATAAAATTATAATTTTCAAAATATATTAATTTATAACTCTTCACAACTCATTTTTTTGGTACTTTACTAAATATAAAATCTAAGTTTATTTATACCCAAAAAATGAATCCAACTCATATGGTACCTAAAACCCATTAATTTAATGTTATAGAATCATATGCAAGTAAAATAACCACAATAGAAACTATATAGTGATAGGTAAGAAACCCAAAATTTTATTCGATTGAGCCTAATCCCTATAGACCAATGAGTAGTCAGACCCAAATACCCCTATCCATGTATCAATATTTAAAGGATATCTCAATTTCAATACAATCATGAAACCTAATATTTTTAAATAATAATATATATTTACATTCAAGTTTATATCCCACAAAAAATCATATTCCGGGTTGAATGAAACTAAATATTATGTCGTACCTAGCATGTAACTACTTATATGCATGGTTTGACATTTATAAGAACAATGTTAACACATTAAACTTAATCATTTATCCATTCAAAAAATGAAACTTATATATTTGTGAATAATGTTGGTGATAATAAAAATAAATGAATAATTCATAATTTTTTACCCGAGATAGTAATTTATGAGAATTTCATAAATTATCATTTATAAGAACTTTATAATTAAACATGATCTATTGAAATTCCATAACATATCTAAATATGAATGTACCATATTTATTCCAATATAAACCCTTTCATATTACCAACTTACATTGAATTTAATATAACATCCTTTATATTAAAATATATGATATTAATGAAAAAATTAATAATCATATAAACATTTCATATATTATTAAAATATTTTACATAATTTAAATACCATATATTTTGATTTATCTAAAACATTGATCAAATCAATAACACATAATTTTGGTCAGACGTAAATAAATTTTTAAAAGAATAAATTTTAATATGAACATTTTATATTACCTTTATGACAACTTCATAAATTAATATAAAATATTTTATATTATGTATAACTTTTTATATTTTATATACACTTTACAAATTGATTTATCATGTAAATACTTTTTAAACCAACATAAAATCCACTGATTTTTTGGTATGGTTTAATTCCCCCTTTATATTTATCATGGGCCCAAACTGATGAAGGTTTGTTTTAAATTTTAACTAAAAAATATTTATTTTTAAAATAAAAAACAATAATTTTTTTTATATAAATGAGGTGTGGTTCATGTAATACCTGAGTCTAAGGTCACCCAAAACCATGTTTGGGAAGGTGGGGCCACACAAACTCAAGTTCCCACCCAGTATGCAAGAGGCACCTATCTATTGGTGAGAGTTTAATAACAAAACGAGGAGCCTATAATCTCAAAATCATAAAAAATAACATAAAATAAAAAAAACTATCATATCAAATCAAAGAAAAAACAAGTAATTTCATCTATGATCTAGCCATCAATAATATACATATCATCATTCTATGTCGAAATTTAACTAATTATAAATAAAAATACCAACATCCAACAAATATACTCACTAAGGAAACCAATAAAAGTAAACAAATGGGTAAAAATATTGATGGAGAAAAATATATAATACCCCATGTCCCTCCTTTGACCTATATCTAATCAAACCATCTAGATACTCCATCTATATATTATATACAAACTATAACCTAAAAGTAAAACATAAGGTTTTTACGTTCAACAATGTTCTCATACAAATTGTGAGAATAAAACTCAGTAGGTAACCACTGACATTGTCACTTATATATACTGTTATACTATGTATGTATATATAGGAATATAAAAAATCAGTACACTAGAAATCAAATTAGGTCATCATGTGATAACTAGGACACCACAACACCTAATCCCACATACTCATCCAATATCGACAATGTATTTTTCATGGTATCATCAAATAAGAATCTCATTTGAGGAATGAAAAAACCAAAACAAGTGTTGGGCATATGGTAAATCTTGGGATCATGTCATATGACAATAATCACCCCAATACCCAGGATTATGAACCCCCAGGTGGTGTATCTCTACACCCTAATCCCTTCCATTCCATCATAATATCATAAATGCCTCCTCCTCTTATAAATAAATTATAATAACCACATCATGGGAAAGGAAAATCATAGCTAGGCCCACATAACAAATAAAATGGGGATCAGCACACTAACATGTGATCTACCCAACACTAAAAAATAGGAACACACGGGTGGTGTATCTCCACACCCTGATCCCTAGGTAGTATTCCATCCCCATATCAGATTACTCAACATATATAGAACACTATATAGAAAAAAATAATCTTAAAGGTGATACACATCCTTTCCCATCTAACCGAGATACTGGGGATCTTCTTGCATTGCTAGTGGTCTTCCAAAAAACCCCGAAAGGATAAGAACATGGGTGGTGTAACTCTACAACCCAATCCCTAGGTTACAAGCCTATAACCTTCCCTATAATATTTGAACAATATGGTTTAGATATACAAACATGGTATACATAGAAGAGATGGACCATACTCTATATCTCAATTGGTAATAGATTTATACATAGTTCTCTACCAAAGGATATCATATAAATCACTCAAACATTACCTGTCCTGATCAATATCACTTTGCTTGATCATCTCAACGAGTTTATAGATAAACCTTACCTACAATGATCTAAATTCCTAATCATCATAATCAATATACTATCTTATATGTTCTAGTTATACCCAACTATCTAAATTCACTATTCCCCTTTCAGGTGATATACTTATCCAGAATGTCTCAAGGAACTCACATTAACAATAAAAGGTGTATCAAGGTACTTATTCCACTTTCAAACACTCTTCCATATTATAAGACCATAACAGATCCTAGGTGGATGTCTCAATTGTTCTACCCCTAAGACATAACATCACTAATGTATACCAAGGAATAAATTGATCAACCAGACAAGGAAACACACTAATTCCCATGCCTTAATGTAATCGATTATATCTTAGAATAGGGTCCTCAAAACCAAGAAGAAAACATCACAAAAAATTAACCCTTATTAGAGGGTTTCAAGATTCCTTGTGAATATCTAGGACCCATATTATTCAATTCCAATTTATTCCCAATTATTAGAACCACTAAACAAAATCATAGGCACATGAGGGTCTTGAAACTAACACATTACGGATTATATTAATCCAAACCCTGAAAGGAATGACAAGACCAATTATAATTCTGTGAGAGGGGGAGGGGTTGATTAGTGAATTTAGTTAATTTACATTTCTAATTCAAAAAAAATTAAACTTATTAAAATGAAAAGAATATTGATATTCAAGAACCACTCCAGCACCAAGGCACAAAATTAGTTATAATAATGAATTTTTATAATGTTCAGCACACAAAAATGGATATATCTATTAAATAATCCATGAAAACCAATGATCACATGATCCATCAGTTCTAACATGTTGGATATAGAGATAATGTTTTATCCTTGACCTTATGATACACAAATCTTCTCTCAAATTGTATAATATACTCTCACACAAACAATTATAGATAATAAAAATTGTAAGAAAATATATATAATTTTAAACCAGATAGTATTCAATAAAGTTTTTAGTGTTACTAATCATCCTACTCCTCCTATACCAATCACACCCTTATTCTTCCTCTTTTTCTTGAATTTATAATTTATGATTTCCAATTTCACACACTCTACTATATCTTCTTCTTCTAACTCTATTGTTTTTATTTTTACACTCTTCTCTACACCTTAAAAAATAGAAAACTTTATTCAACTAAATTAAAATTTTAATTTCATATTAAAATTAAAAAAAGAACCTATTAAGTTTCTCCCAATTCATTTAAATCTATCAGATAATAACATTCATTCTGATCACTCTAAGATGTTATTTGGGGACTACCCGATTTTATTTAGAGTAGAACTTCAACAAAAATTGAACCACATAATAAAATACATTCAAATTAAAATTTTAAAACATATCTTGACATGACCATGCTAATTGTGGTGTGATAATCATAATCACGACTCAGTGAAATGTTTCATGGTATTACCATACAAATTTTCTCCAACCAAATCAAAAACCTATAGGAATCTAATAATGTGATCTTAAAAACATTATAGAAACTTATAAACCTAAAAAATCAAACTAAGAAAAAAATTCATATATAGACCATTATGTCATGATTGGATGCTTCACGGCATAATCCACACATTCATAAAACAACCTCATTACATGAACTAATATATTTTCTTCACCTAAGAACATCACAGTGTGTTTTAAATTATTTCAGTGAGACTCCTTGAACATCTAATTTAGTGGATCACTAATTTCTCATGGCCTCTATACTAATGCATCATTTTAGACTTCACAAAACAACTAGAGTTCCTTAGGATTTCATATCAATGTCATGAAATAAAATATAAAACATAATCATATTTACAAGTTTAATCATATCATGAGAATTTTCATTATTTTTTAATTAATTGAGACTCATAAAATTCAGTCTGACAATGATTTCATTGAGGTATGACACCCTAAATTTATAGTGTGATATTTTATAAAACCTCTAAAACTCATCAGAAACTCTATCTTCTTAGTTCCAAACTCCTTTATTGATTTTAAAAGTATCCAATTGGAATTAAACATATATTAATCCACATTATTAAGTTAAGTTTAAATGTGATTCATATGCTATAAAATTTTTTATATGTAGAAAAAAGAATACAACACAAATAACCACCACTACACTCTAAAACTTCCCCCTTTAAAAATATAATATCATTTAGATAAGCATCATAATTAAAGAAAATATTGATTTTTTGTAATATCCATAAAATTAATTTCTTAATAATCTATCCATTTTGATCTTTTTCTCAATAATAATATTTATAGAACCATTATTGATAGAAATTGTTATCAATTATTGAAAATAAATAAGCATTTAAACATAGTAATAAATCAAAATTCTATAATTATATGTGTATGTTTGCATACTCAAGTTAGGAAATAAGAACTATGAATAATAATACAAAAGTTTTACATTAGTTAAACTCACATAAACATAAAAACGTTTTCCCATAATTTCAACAATAATTTCATCTAATATACAATTCATTAAAACAATACTTTCATGCGTTTAAAAAACATCATTCATATATGATAAAAAAATAGAATAGTTCATTCACTTCACCAACAAATTCTAAATTAAAAACTTTCACATTTAAAAAACTCCCCCCCCCCCCCAATTTATTCCCATTAATTGGATATTTTACCCACATTAGGTTCAATATAAATTATTTTATTGTCCCATTATTTTGTTATTTTACACCTTTGAAAATCATTAACTTTATAATAAAAGAACTTTATTAAGGAATGTAAAAAAATATATAGACGATTTATGTAACCCCATTTATAAAAATACATCCAATAATTAGTGATCTAGAGCAAGACATCACCATACCTTTACTTTGAATAGATTGAGGTTCAACTCCCATCATCAACTTAATTCTATGAAATAATTCCAATGGAAGGGGTTAGTGAAAACATACACTATTTTATCCATGGTTAAAAAAGTTCCATCTTCAACACTCCTTGACAAAATAACACCTTAATAAAGTGATACTTTATATAATTTTTCGTTGATCTATAATTCTAAACTAGACTACTTCAATATATTGATAACACTTTGATTATTATATCTCCCATGCAGTGACAACTTCGTATCCACCTTGAGATATTCCAATTGAGTTTTTATCCACATCAATTGGGTTGTTTGATGAGTTATAGAAATATACTCAACCTAAATAGTACTCAAGGACATTTAATTATTATTCCTTTTTTTCCATGTTTCACACCTTTCTCGAACAAAGAAAACCCCACTGGATGTTGATATTCTATCATTGACATTTTCAGTCCAATCAACAACAGCATATCAAAAAACATCTGCAAATCACTTTTTTCATTTTATAAAGCCGAATTGTGGGTTTCCGGGACCCATACAACATGATCCCAAAACCAAATACCACTTTTCAAAATGGAAATTTAAAATTCAAAACCACCGCCACACTACCTCGAGCCGTGGGCCTGCACCGCCTCGAGCGCCGAACCACCATCAGACCTAACATGCCATGTGCATCAGCCTATCCACATCACCGGATCACCGGTGAGATTCACCAGCATCCATCGTCGCAACGTCTCCCCACCATACTGCCGAGAGCAGCCACCGGTGCCGATAAACAGGGTCTCCTGCCCAAAGAACTCCAGAAATACCGTCAAAATATTCAACCGAGACAGAAAATTCAACATACCAATAAACGAAAAACTGAAAATCAACAGAAAAATAATCCAAGGAGTTTCCTCCTAATAAACCTCATCGTCTTCACTCTATCACGACACCACCATCAACCCGTGTCAATAGATTCACCACGACACATAAGAAGAAAAATAGAACCAAAGTACTGAAGATCCCACCACCACTAAACAATTAAACCGCATCCGGCACAATGAAACCCTAGAAAACTCACCTGAGAGGAGGTAGAACCAAACAAACCGTCGACACATGAGTGCGACCCTCCAACGTGAAAACACCCCAAGAAAAGAGTGAGTTGCTGAGATCAAAGCCAGAAGCGCTCCGAAGAGTATGCCGTCAACAAGAATCGGTCTTACACCCGCGGATCTGAACCAAATACCACAGAGGCCCGTAGAGCATCTACACAGCCAGATAGAAGACCACTAAGACGCCACTGCAGTGGAGATCCACCACCAACCCACCGAATGCGAGAAGGAAGCGTCACACCATCCACGGCGAAGGAGATGGTCACGGTGAGAGGAAACCCTAGGTCGAGAGCCCTTTACGGGCGCATCCATCCTCCATATCAAAAAACATCAATCCTTATATTACTATTATATTTAAATCCACAATTAACCATACCTTTGAAGTATTTAAGGATCATATTTTTAATAATAATATTTTATACTCTTGGTGAACTTTGAAATATATCACATAATGTAGCATAATATATGAAATAGGATCACAAATAAGTTAAGTAAAGTAAACTCCAAATAAGTTTTCTGAACTCTGTTGACTAAACATTATTTCCACCTCAGCTATTTAAAGGATTTTTCCCATTAAATCTGGGATAGAAACTTAATTTTAATCCTTGATAAAAAATTATACCGAATTTCTCAAGCATATTTTTCTTTTGAATGAATGACATGATCTTCCCCTTGAGAAATTTGAAAACCGAAGGAATATTTCATCTCTCTATGAATGGAAATATAAAAAATAATCTTTATTTATAAATAGAACACCTAAGAAAACATTATTAATTTATAGTAAATATTATATTATCAATATAAACAATAAAAATTAGAGACACCACATTATCATCTTTGATGTGGATGTTTTGATCAACAATTACCTTCCTAAATTTTAGTGGCTTAAAGAAAGTTTCTAACTAAGAATACAATGATATTAGGTATTTTAAAACCCATATTTATTCTTATTTAACATTAAAAAATCCTTCATCATCTCATAGTAAGTAATCATTGGGATTCTCAATATACACATCCTCATCCAACTATCCATTAAGGAAGGCTGACCTAAAAACCATTGGGAAATACTATATCATTATCTTTTAGTGATAAAAAGAAAAATTCTAACGATTTAAATCCCAATAAACATTATGAAATTTTAATTTAAATCAATTTCTTACTCATTTGGGTTTCCTTTTCACACAAATAGTTCATTATTTCTCATCACCTCTTATTTTTTATTCATCTTGTTATGGAATACCCAATTTGTTATAACCGAATTATTTTAGTTTGATTAGTTAAAAACAACCAAGTATCATTATTCTTGATAAGATAATACTTTTAAATCATAGATTCAACAACAAATATTTATGTTCAAGAGGTTTTTTTACATCACTAAATTATCTTAAGAAAATAATAAGGTATGTGGTATTATCCTCAATGGTCACACGGTTTGAACCGACCGTTGTTGATATCTAATGATATTCAAGACCTAAATTTGCATTATCAACCTTTAATGAGTTGATCATGAGTGTTATTCATTCTTGGAAATGATCATATCATTATCTTCAACCAATGATTTGTTTGAGTTTTCATTATTTCCAAATTTTTATCCCTCTTGTCAATAAATTACACATCACTATCTTCACTTCTAGAACATGATTCTTGATGTAAAGCTTCATTATTTTAATGTTCCATCACTTTCACATTAGGGATATTCATAATATTAAATATCTATTTTTTTATAATTGTTATCCTCTTACATTTGGAGAGTAAACAAGAAATATACCTTCAACCCCCCTTTTGACATTTTTTTATGTTTTTACCTTTATCCGTGAAAATAAAGGGCATGGAAAATACCCTTAAATACTTCAATATCAGGGGTTTAATATAATAACTCTTACGAATTAACATTGAACAGTTGGATACAAACAATGATTTTGAATTTAAACCACTGTACTTATATCCTATCTCAAGGTTAACCGAAAGGTATTATTCTTCCCTAACATGGTGTGATCCATTTAAACTAAATTAATGTTATTATATTCAACAAAACTATTTTTTATTAGGTATATGAATCATTATATTAATTAATAATACCTTTCTTTTCAAGAAAAGTATAAAATTTTCCACTTGTGTACTTTTTACAAATTTATATTCAAAACTTCTTCAAGGAGAAACCACTTTTTTCTATACTTTTTTTAATAGTTTTAACCATCATTAAAAACTCTAAATTATGTTTCATAAACAAAATTCATGTAATATGTGTGAATTCATCAATAAAATAAATCTTTATTAGTAAAATTATTCCTCATATAAGAGTCAGATTTTTTTAGAAAAGTGATCCAATTGGGGAACACCTTCAAAAAAATTATTCCAATGATAGTAACATTTATCAACCTTCTATCTCAAATTTTCATATTTCTTATGAACTTTTATTATTAAGTGGATTTAATCCACATAAAAATATGCCTCCTATATATTATAGGTTCATGGTGATATTGGTAAATAAATCAACATCTCTTTTACAAATTCCTAATTCTCAAAAAATACCAACATTATCCGTAAAATTTTTATATCATTTGAAAAATGATTACTATCTAACATGTTTTTAGAGTAATTTCCCTAGAAGTAGTTGAATTTGTAATTTATATTACTAGAATATTATATATATATATTATCATATTGTATATTTACTTTCCCTCTATGAAAACATTAATGCGATAATGTCCCTGGAATTCATCACATTAATAAGTTATAAAAATCCCTTATTTAATGAGAACATAGAAATATCATGATGATATTATAAAATTAATAGTATATGTGGTCTAAATACAATAATATAATGGTACAAATATTTTTTTTATACTAGGTTGTGGAGGCTCATAATAATTTGAAACTTCTTATCACAAAGTCCACACTTATTGATCCTTAATGAGGCATTGAGTGGGTATTTACCTCTCGGTTTTTAATTGTTGATTTATAGATTTTTTAATAATTATTATTCACCTTATATTATTTATTATTATTGATAATTATTATTTTATGTTGAAGAAATATCCAAATTACAAGCCTTCATATATAATGTAAATACATTTATGTCTTTTTTGAGAATTTTGAAATTATCTTTACATCTTTTTTATCTAAGGAAATTAACTTTACATATGAAGTGGACACCTCTATGTATGAAGCAGTGAAATTTATATATGAAGTATATATTGGAAACTAGCTTTATTTGTTGAATATTTCTCAAATGGAGGAATATAGAATATTGACAATATTACCCTTACATATGTTTTCAAAAGTAAATTTAACTCTTATGTATTGAAAATTTGGAAATTTATTGTAAGATACCATCTTTTCCAGTTACATTCCTCATTGATTTTTTTATTTGAGCCTTAGTGGATGAGTTTTGTTTGGAGGAAAAAAATCTTTTGTTGGGGAAAATGACTTAACATTTAGGGATGGATGTTTGTTTAAATTAATAGAGTTTGAATAAATGGATCATGTGTTATCATGGGATCTTGGTAAGTTATGAAGCCTTAAAGGGGGTTTTGGCCTTTTATAAAAAAATGGGCTGAAAACCCATCTACCGAAAATTTACACACCATGTAAATGGATTATACATAGTGTAATGTTTGGATGAATTTAATATTTGGATGAGGTGATTTGTTTTCTGGTGTATCCCTCTAAAATGAATTACATGACATGTAACAATATTACATGCTGTTTAATTCTTCAATCTACTATTTTAAAGTATTCAGTTCGGTTGAATTTAACTTCCATCTTGCCTTCAACTTCCTCTTCTCAGCCTTTAGGAACCATCCAAATTATTTTGGAGTGCCTACCTTGATTAAAGATGTCTCATTTGTGCATGTAATCCCTATTAAATTGCTTTGGATAATATTTATATGATATCCCTTTGTACTCCATCCATTTTGGTGTAATATCCTTACTATATGCCTTTTTTGTTTTGATCTTTATTAGTTTTGATCTAGGATCCTTCTTGTGATCTTCCACAGTTTCTTCCTTGTAAGATTTTTCTAGAAGTGTAGTTTTATCACCATTTAACGATAGGGGTTATAAAACTAAACCCTATGGTTTTGTATTATTTTAGTATGTATATTTCTAATTGCAATGACATATCAAGTGTCGAATAAATTAAATGATAAATTGGATTATTCCATGGGGTCCCTTTGGATCCAATTGGTTATTGACCTATATTATGGCTACTGTTTGGGCGAGAGAACTCTTGAATATTAAATAAATTGTTTAAATAGATTAATGTGTATTTAGAATGACATGCGTTTTTGTGTTTTCAAGATATGAAATCACATTTTATTGACCAAATTATTGATATAAATAGAATATTTTTGGTTTAAAACCACATAGTAAATGAAATGTGAAACTGAAAGATAAATCGTAATTTTCATAATTGACCATTAAGGTCGAGATATTGTGAAATCATTAATGTTATGAATTGGGTTGTGAAAAACATTGTAAGGTTTATATAGGGTGTTGGACCAGTTTACATTCTGTAATTCTTATATAGGGTATTAGACCAGTTGACAAGCTTAAATTCTTATACACTATGCTTGGCCCTGATAAAATGCTAAAATGATTATATATTGGTCTTGGACCTGATGAAAGATAAATTGATTATATTGTAGGTTATACCCCATGAAACATTTTGAAATGCTTATATACCAGGCTTGGCCCTGATAAATGTGGAAATTATTATATACCAGTCTCGACACTGAATAAATGGTGAAATTCTTATATTGTGGGTTTTGACCAAGATTTGTTTGATTTATACCTTGGTTGTAAAGTTATGTTTTTTTACCATGCATATATAGTTATGGTTGGCTTGGTTTTGAGACATTCTTAAAGACATTTTAGCATGGTGTCGAGGCAGGTTATGTTATTCCATGATTATATGGTTATTGTTGGTATAATCTCAAGACATGCTCCGAGATACTCTGACATTGAGTTGTGATGGGTTGATGTTGTATTAATTGAATTATTTAAATAATTAATAAACATGTTGATTTCATTATTGCAGGAAATTACTATTATACTGGTTATCTTTTTACACAATGCTGCCAACTTATTGAGTTATACTAACACCCTATTCGGGCCGCTATTTGGAAGTACATCATATTACGTGGATGTAATATTGGAAAAGGGAAAAGGACCTTGCTGTTGATTGTCAACTTTTTGGATGGGCTGGAGTTTGGAGATGGGACAGACATGGGATTCTAGACCAGGACTTTCAAGTCTACTATTATTTTATTTTTTATTAATTCTTTCATGAAATTTAGTTACACTTCTACGTGTCATTAAATTATACTATTATTAGTTATTGTATTATTCATTTTTCTTTATTGTTGGATTTCAGTCATATTATATTCATTCCATTATTTATACTCTTATACTTATTCTTCTATCGATATTTCCTTTTCCACTATATTTTAAACATTGACTCAAATGGTTATAGTATGCCCAATATACTTATCACACCCCCAATACTAGTTAGAATTCTCTAGAATATGGAGAGGCGTGCTTGAGGTCTCGTATACAATACAATTCAGCCACATGAGAGAGTTCCAGATCATTGGGGCATTACAAAGTGGTATTATAGAACCCCAAGTTTCTATTCAGTTTATTTATTACATGGGAATGGTATAAAGTAGAATAGGATGTGTCAGGATTGGGTAATAATCTTGTGCATGTGTGTACCTACCCCATGTACATGGGAAAATATGAGTTCCAAGGGATGGATTGTTTTTTATGTTTTTATCTTGTTATAGTGGATGTTGTTTGACCTTGGGAAATTCACATGTTGTGTGGTGTTATCATGTCATGATATTGTTGATTCTTGATAAGTATAATCGTGGCTCGGTATGGAATGCTATGTGTATGAATGAATCATACTAGGCACATAGGTATATATATTGACATGAATTATTCCTGATAAGGAATATTTATTACATGTTATATATAATTTCCTATTTGAACTATGATATTGGATACTTGTTATGTCAGATAAATGAAATAAATAAACTATTATGTCATTCTACAGAACTTGTAAGCCACGTTTTGAGAGACCTGGAGTAAGTGGTTCTCTATTTCTGTCACCTTTTGTGGTTGACCTTATTGATATCTAGTGTTCTAAGGGTTGTTTTTTTCTTATAGATAAAATGCTTCCTAGTTATCTTTGAGTTGAGCATCAGGAGAGTGGAAATCAGCACACTCCTAACACAACTAAATTAATTATTCTTTTAGTTCAAGTGGTTCATATTGATGTTTAGCTTCTTGATATCTTCTTGAGGGTCATGAGATCTATGGAAAGAGAGACTGTTTTTTCCATGACTTCGATGTCTAAGCTGATGATAGAGTTCCAACTATAGCATCCACCTACATTTATTGGGGAGGGAGTCCCCTAGGTATCCATGTTCTGGATTGAGTCGGTTTAGACAATCATTATGAATATTGTGAAACCCGTAGATAGAAGGGTGAATGTTGTTGATTATATTATTTGTGTACCATCCAATAATTGGTGTGATATTTTAGTACAAGTAGGATAGTAGTATGAGCTATCTTAGGAGGAAATTCAGATGAAGATCCTGAGCCACTTATATCATAAGATATAGAGGGATGGGAAGGCTCATGAGTTCATGCACCTGACACATGAGGGCATGCCATTCCTAGACTATGGTGGATATTTCACCGAACTTCATCACTTTGCATCATCATTGGAAGTTGATGTGATCTCTATGGTAAGATATTTTTAGTATTTTCTTCTCAATGAGATTAGGTCACAAGTAAACATGTTTTTTCTAAGAAAATTTTCATATGTGGTGAATTAAGAACATATCACAAACTAAAATCTGAGAGAGGCCCTATGTTGCAGTCTGTCTGTTTTAGAAAGGAAAATTGTGAACTCTTCTTCTAGGGAAAATATGCATCGCTATGACAGTTTTATCCAAGTTAATGACTAATAAAGTAGCTAGGGTAGTGTGAAACCCTCTTAGGATCATGTTCTGTTATAGTGCTATCAATGTGGAAAGATAGTCAACAAATAACCTCAGTTTCCATAACCCAATTTGGAGTGTTGTTCTTACAGAAGGTTGGTTCACTTACATAGGTGTCTTAGGGGCATGGAGAACTAGATTAGTGGTAGAGGAATTGGATAGGCAGTAGAGTCATGGAATTACTCTCTTACTCCTTAGTAGAAAGGTAGCTGGAGTTCCATATGATGTTTTGGTCAAGCCAGGGGACATGATACCCCCATACAGGAACTAATGTACTAGGAATAGCGTATAGCTAAGGGGTTTTAGGATGGATCCCATGGAAGAGGGGCTAGTTGGATGGACATTATGGAAACTACTTTGGCTATTGTGGATGCATGACTTTCTAATGTTAGATGCATTATTCTTGTATCATATACCCTTGCTTGTGTTTTTTTGATACAAGATTATAACATTCTTATTTTTTCTTAACTTTTTGTAAAATTATTTGGTCTTTTATATGGAGATCTTGGATGGTGTTTTGACCATTGACACACCATTGGGAGTAAATTAATATAATATCAAATGTTTCAAGGGGTGTTCTCTAGATATTGGTTGTCACTATTTATTTTGAGGAATGTTCATGCTAGAAATGATATTATTTGATACTATTCTTGGTATAGGTTGGTTACTTCTATACCAGGATCATATCGACTATTAATGGAGGATATGTACCTTTTTATCTCCATAAGAAGGCAGTTATTTTCAACAAGGTGTCTGGGATCTTTCGGCTGGCCATGCAGGACCATTATAGTTCATATTGGATTGTTTCATGGATCTTATAGGTAGAATTTCTCTAGATGATGGTGGAATGCAGGAGGAATATTTTACTCTAGTGGTAGACCATTTTTTTGTTTTCTTTCTTTATGAGTTCTACAACTTATATCTTGAGAATGAGAATGAATTTGCAATTGATTTGGTATTGGGAGAAGAGCCAATATTTATCCCACCATATAGAATGTCACTAGAAAAGATTAGGGAGTCGAATGTTTATTTATAATATCTATAGTCTATAGGTTTCATATGACCTATTACATCTCCTTAAGGTTATTTATTTTTCTTTTTAAACGATTCTGATGATCCTTTTCACTTCTATGAGGATTATTAGAGATTTAACTAGATGATGGAAAAGAATGTGTATTTTATTCCATGAATTAATCATCTATTTTATCAATTGAAAAGTGATATGGTCTTATACAATATTTATTTGAGATATGGATATCATCAGTTGAGGGTGGGACCAATAGAAATAACTTTTACTACTTTTAGGAGTTGGTATGTCTTGTATGAGTATGTAGTGATGCTATTTGTTTTTACTAATGCACTGGTGGTATTCATGTCATTGATGAATAGTATTTTCTTCCTTTGTTGGATTAGTTTGTTGTAGTTTTTTTCAATGATATCTTAGTATAATACAAGTTAGTATATAATGAAACCCAATATATAGACATAATTCTATGTACATTAAGATAGAATCATATTTATTCCAAAGTAATAAAATGTAGTTTATAAATTGATAAAGTGAACTCCATGGTCTATTTCATCTCAGAGGAAGGAATTTCAGTGGACCCATATAAAGTTCCAGACATGGAATCTTGGTAGAAACCCATGAATGTATTTGATATTCAAATATATCAGGGATTATTAGGTTATTATTGACTCTTTATCTAGGAATTCTCCCATACGACAACACCAATGTCCGGGATAAACAAAAATAGAGTGAGGTTTATTAGGTCAGATTCTTGAGAGAGATATTTTTAGGAGATGAAAGGAAGGATTACCTCATCATAAATCCTCACTTTACATGTACCAGGTAAATCATATACTAGATACTACAATGAAGCTGATGATGGAATTGGAGCAGTTATGATATAGAAGGACTGAGTGGTTACTTAAGGCTCCAGATAGTTGAGACAACTTGAGAGGAACTATCATACACATGATCTGGAGTTAGATGTAGTGATACATCCCTCATGATACTGGAGACATTATCCTAGGGGTGAGAGGTTTGTGTTATACATAGACTATACTATCCTTAGTTACATATTTTTTTAGAGAGACCTGAACCTTCAATAGAGGAGGTGTGTTAAGTATATATAGTCTCTGGACTTTGAGTTGTCTTATACACTGAGAAAGGGAAACATCTTTGATGATGCATTGAGATGGAAAATGCATCCAAAGGCAATACGAGAGTCTTTCAATGAGTGAAGGATAATGGCTCTCTTTGTAGACATGCATGTATAAGTTCAAGAGTCCCAAGGATGAGTAGATCTGACTTCAATATCTTTTATACCCATGCATTTGGACCAAATAAATACAGAGTAGTTATCTGATCTATAGGGATTAGATATGGGATAAATCTTATATGGTAGGGACACACCATCTATATTTTATCTTGGAAGTGACAATTCTATTCTTTTTCTTGGCTGAGTATGGGTTTCTATGGGCTTTTGTGAGGAGTTAAAGAGGTAGTTTCTTGCTTCTAGATGGGTCTAACATCTTGTTTTGAAATAGACGTTTAGTGATCTATATATAAGATACTGGTGGCCAAGAATGAAGAAGGAGGTGCCAAGATTTGTGGTAATATATTTCACTTTTTAGCAGGTGACGGCCGAGCATTAGAGCCCAGCTGGGATTTTATAGACTTTCCCATTCCTAGGTAGAAATGAGATGATGTAACTATAGGTTTTTTTACTAGATTACCTAGGAAACCCCATAAGAATTATGTTTTACGGTTGATTTCCTATCAAATCATGAATGTATACCACTTATTTTCTATCAAGGATACCTTCATTGTTGATTATCTGGGTAGCCTTTAACTGAGTGAGGTAGTTCTTCTTCACGATGTTCTGAGGAGTATTGTTTCAAATAGAGATACTCATTTCAAATAGAGATCCTCCTTTCACATATCGTTTTTGGTAGGTTCTTTAAAAGGCTCTAGAATCATTGTTTCTTTTTATTATTTCCTATCTTTTCTCAAACTGATGGTCAATTTGAGGGGAAAATTCAGGTTATTGGGATATGTTACGAGCTTATGTTTTGGATTTTGGTGGTTCATGGAGAATCATATGGAAATCATGGAGTTTTAATATAATAATATCTTATATTAATGGATCAAAAAAGAACCTTTAAAGGCCTTATATATAAGGATATTCCATTCACCTTTTTGTTGGCTAGAGGGAGGTGAGTCAACGCTTATTGGGATCAGTCATGTGCAAGAGATTTTTGAGCAAGTTAAATTGATCAGGAAGTGGTTGGTGAACATGTAGAGTAGGAAGAAATCATATGATAGCCATTAGAGATGACCTATGGAGTTTCAGTTTGGACATTGTGTTTTCCTTTGAGTGTCACATTGGTTGGGGAAACACCATATCAAGAAATGGGGAAATCCATCACTCAGTTTTGATGGTCCATTTGAGATAGTGGACAGGAACTGTCCAGTGGCATACCATCTAGTCCTTTCACAATAATGCAGTTCCATGCATGATGTGCTCTATGTGTCTCATCTTCAAATATAATATCTAGATCCTTCTCATGTGATAGACATAGCATAAATCGAGCTTAGTGATGATTCATCATTTGAGGAGGAACCATTACATATTATATATTGTAGTGATAAGTATCTCTATTGTAGGGTGATTCCTTTGGTTTGGGTGCAGTGGAAACATGGTCGAGTTAAGGAGGATACCTAAAAGAGGGATTTTGATATGCAAGCATGGTGGTTAGACATGTTCATCAAAAACCCACAGTGATCCTTGGAGTATATTGGGGGTCAGTTGTTATATAGTGGGGAGTTTTTAAGATTATTCCTTTTTCTAGGTATGTCCCTCTTAGAATTTTTCATTTGAGCATCGGTGGTCGAGTCTTGTTTGGATATGAAGATCGTTTATTGGGGTAAAGACTTAATGTTTAGGGATGGATATTTTTTTTGAATTAGTGGATTCTGGATAAATGGTTCTTTTGATACCCTGGGTTCTTGGTAATTTGAGAATCCTTAAATGGAGTTTGTGTCATTTATAAACAAAATGGGATGAAAACCTATATACCGATCATTTACACATCATGTAAATGGATTACAAATCATGTAATGTTTGAAAGAATTTAATATTTCACCAATGAGATGGGTTTTTTGACATATCCCTTTAAAAGGAATTACAAAATTTGTAACTATATTACATGTTGTGTAATTCCCTAACCTACTATTTTAATGTATACCGCACTATTGAATTTTATTTCCAAATTGCATGCTTCTTCCTCCCCTTTATCATAAGGAACCTTCCATGTGATTTTTGAGTGCCTCCCTTGATTCTAGACATCCCAGTTTTGCATCAGATCACTAGTGAGTGGTTTTGGTTTGGTTTTACCTTCTTTAACTTAATTCTCCATCCGTTATAGTGTAATATCTTGACCATGTGTGTCATTGGTTTTGATCTTGATATACTTTGATATAGGATTCTTATTTCTTCCATCTGTACCTCCTTCCTTTTGGGATTTTCCATTGAAAGTGTTGTTTCATTATCAGTTAAATTTAAGGGGTCTAAACCTTATCCCTATGGTTCAATATTTTTCATTTATGTGAAATATTTAATATTGGGTCGACATATCATGTGATGAATTAATTAAATTATGAATTGGATTAGTCATTGGAGTCCCTTTGGATCAAATTGGGATTTGACTTGTATTTTTTATACCGTTCAGGTGATCAAACCATTTATTATTAAATGATTTTTTAAATGGATTAATGTGTGTTTAGCGTGACATGGGTTTTGGGTGTTCTTTTGATATAGACTCAACTTGACTTTACGTGATTATTATGATAAATGGTATGTTTTTGGTTTAGTAATAAGTGATCAATGAAATGTGAAACTGGAAGATAAATGGTACTTTACATAATTAAAAACCAATGTTGAGATATTTAGATATTCTCATTTTTTTGACATGTGTTTTGCTAAATGATGTAATGCTTATATATGGTGTTGGCCTAGTTTACAAGATGTAATGCTTATATAGGGTGTTGGCCTAATTGAAATGCTTAAATTCTTATACATCGTGCTTGGCCGTAATAAAATGACGAAATTATTATATACCAGGATTGGACATGTTAAATTCTAAAATAATTATCTAGTGGGTTATTCCTAGTGACACATGATGAAATGCTCATATAGTGGGCTTGGCCTTGATAAATACAAAAATTTTTATATATCAGGATCATCCCTGATTGAATTCTAAATCTCTTATATTGTGGGTTTTCACCCAATTTTGTGTTATTTATACCTTGGTTATAAGGTTATCTTTTTACCATGTTTATATGGTTATGCTTGACAAGGTTTTGAGACCTACTCTGAGACATTTTGAAAAGGGGCCAAGGTAGGTTATGTTATTCCATGGTTATATGGTTAGGGTTGGAATGGTCGTAATTCACACTTAGAGATACTCTATCATGGATCCGAAAAAGGTTGACGTGGTATTAATTTAACTGTTTAATTAATTAATACACCGATTTATTGCATTATTGAATGCACTTATTATCTGACTAGTTATCTTTAGACTTGATGGTGTCAACCTACTGAGTTATACTCACACCTTATTCAGGCTGCCGTTTATCACTTGAGCCAATTATATGGATGTAATATTGGACAAGGTCAATGAACCATTCTATTGATTTTTTGGTTTCTATATGGGATAATGTTTGGATATAGGATTGGCTTGGGATTTGGGATCGAGGATTTTTGAGTCTAATAGTCTTTTTTTTGTATTAATTCTTGCATGATATTTATCCACAGTCCATCATGTCACTACTTTATTCCATTATTAGTTATTGGATTATTAAGTTTGATTTATTATTTGATTTATACTGTATTATATTGTTTCCATTGTTTCCGGACTATTATATTTATTAATTTATCTGTATTTATGTTTTTCTATATTGTAAACACTAAATCCACGGGGTATAGTCTCCCCACAATAATTATCACACCCCCACTGCTAGTCAGAAACCTCTAGTATATAGGAAGACATGCTTGAGGTCTTGTAACCAACCCTATTCAACAAGATGAGAGAGTTATGGATCAAGGGACGTTGCATGCATGAAAACTTATGTAATAATGTTTTAATTATATATATTAAACAATATTTAGAGATAAATCTTATATATTATGGAGTTCTATCAAAATAATATATCTAGATCCTATATATAAGAAGAAATTTTGCGATATTAAATTAATTAAGAGATAATATGTATAGGAAAAATTCAAACACTTTCTATGATAGATAAAGTTTCAATATTTATGATATATAATTTGGGAAAAATTTATTAAATTCAAAATTAAAATGTGCAGAATTTTATATACTCTGTATCGCATAAATACATAGATTATTGGAAGTATTTAATGTCATATTTTTAACCCCATTATCAATAACATATTATCTTTCAAATAACAGTTATAATCTATAAACTGTTACATTTTTTTCTATAAAAATAAGGAAGAAGAAAATTTTCAAATATATGATATTCCAATATAATTTATAGATGTTATACTTTGTTTTGAAGAAAAATTATTCATTTTTCATCGAATATAATTATTTGAGGCCATGTGGGTCACCCAAGGCTATATTGTTTTTCTTTTACTTTGAATTGTAGAAGTTTATTTCCTCCACACCAATTAACATAATATTAAACAATCAATAGTTTAATTATTTTGATTATTTCATTATAACGTATCATCATTTTTCTATAATGTTATTATTGAGTTTTAACAAAACTCACACACTGGTTATACCACCATTAAAAGGTATGTGTTTGGTTATACCTAGCTAACCAAAAAGAAAGGTAATAAGTTGTACCATATCCCTAGAAAAATGACGGGGGTTTTATTGTTCCTTTATCCATTGAAATTAAGGGTTTGGGTTTATTCCATTACATTTAAAAATCAAATGGTTGTAATATTTATCAGTCTCCTTAAAAAGTGAAGTATCTATAGTGGATATATCTATTGGATATGAAGTGTTATAAAATATATTATGCAATCTCATTTACTTTATTCTTCTTACACTCTTCACACATATACACTAAACAATTGATTCCTAAAGTATACTATCATTTATTCCACCAAATTTTCTATTAATTTTTAAATTACTTTTATTATTTTAAGATAGAAAATTCACCCCTCTTGTATCTTACCATCTCTCTTATGGGACCTAAGATGAGTTTGGTAATAAACAAAAGTAATTCCATTTGTTTATATAACATTGGATATTGTTATTTAGAAATGTTTTTATTGGTCCTTATACATTATATTATTATTAATGTGTATCATGAATCACACACTTTAATGTATGAATGAAAACTATGATGATATATTCTTTCGATGAGGTATCATACATTGGGTGTGTCAAAAGTGATATGACATTAACTAAATAATTCAAGAAATAATTCTCCCTTCCATATCAATAGAGGAAGATAACTCAATCCCTTTCATTGAAATAAAACTAGCTAATAAAATCCATGACCATGGTATTTTGTAAATGTGTTCATTTCAAAAATTCAAAGAAGGATTAATTAGTCATGTGGGGTGGGGACACAAGTACTCATCCTATTTGATGAGATATCCCAATAAAAATTGATTATATTACACATTAGCATTCATAGGAAGGTTTTTATAGATTCTAAATTTAACTCTTTCTTTACGGGTTACTTTATGTTTTGAAAGATACTAATCTTATAATTTAGATAAGTTCACTTATTACCATTTTGAAAAGTTCATAGAGGGATACAAACTAAGTAGATCCAAAATTTCATTAAGTTTCATTAAATTTAATATTAAAAATATATTTATTCCCACTTGGTTGGATAATATTTATTCTAGAAATTTTGGTTACAAAAAATCAATCACAACATATTTGAGTTTAGAATATGTGAGTTGAATTATATCTCTTGTATAATTATTCATATAGAAATAAATATATATTTAAATATTAAATAGTTTAGTGAATAGATGAGACTAAATATTTATTTATGTTATGTGAATGTGGAAAATAAATATTCACTCATAAGTTTGGTGAATATGAAATTTTGTTGAAGTACAAGGATAATTTTTAAAGATTTGATAGAAATGATATATTTTTATTTAATATCATTTAATTAATTATTAATATATTTATTTGTGAAATGATATTATAACAAACACAGGTTATTGGATTTAATTATTAAAATTATTTTAACATTATATTTTTTATGTGGGGAATAAATTTTATTATTTAATAGAAAAATGATTTTTGTGAAATTTTCATTATTTAACCATAATAACATATTCTATATTTTATAATTTTTCATTGCAGTTTTTTTGGTAAAATAGATACACATACTATTGAATTTTTTCTATCCATTGAGATAAATACACCATTACTCCCTCTTTATAATCTATAGATTGAACAATAAATCATTGTTGATATTTAAAATAAACTATATAAGGTACCTTTTTCTTCCATGATCACACTCGAATATTCAAGAACATTGTTTGGAGATTCATTGAGCACAAGTGGAGAAATATATAGGAATAATCACTTCAATTTTCCACCACAATGACAAAATTATATGGGTGTAAATAAATCTTGATCAAGGATTTTATCAATAATGAAAAAATTATATATTTAAATTAATTAAAAATTAAATGTTCACAATCCTATCTAGAGATTATTAGGAGTGCTCTTCACGTTCTTGAAATATATGTTTTTTTATATTAATGAAAAAGTATAATTGGGAAATCACATGATGCTTCCACTTTCTTATTGAACATTCACATGTATCAATCCTAGTTTTTCCATCTCTTGATCACTAGCTTTGGATCCTACTACTGAAAAATTTATGTTGAACTCCAAAAATTTTCTTTTTTATTCTAGTCTTCTCTACTAACCTAATTATATTAAAATTTGTAAAAGTTTTCTCATTGAAGTTAGCATTACCAGGATTTCCTAATTTTGGATAATTTTCTTAGTTTTAGAAAAAAATTACTTTATCCACATGAAAATTTCTTTATTTGAATCATCAATATTTTCGATATATTATTCCTCATAAATTTACATACCTAAATGAATAGAATCATGAAAAATATATTTGAAATTGTTTAATTTCTCCTTCATTTTCATAATTCTTTGTTGACTAAATTCATGTTAATTATACATTTCTTTAGCTTTATATTATATAAGTGCCTTTAATTTATCATCTTCAACAAGTAAATTCTTCATGTTTTCAATCTCATTTATAAACTTTGTCTCCTTTTCAATATGTAATGTTTCATTTTCACATGATGATTCCCAATGACTCTATAAACTATCATTCTCCTTCTCTAATTTTGAAATCATCGAATAAAAATAATTGATTTTTATCTTTAGCATAAACTAATTTTTTGATTCTTCCTAACTTCCCACATCATTACTTTCATCGCTTTGGAACTCATCCTCCCCCACTTATATAATCATTAAATTTTCATCAATTTTATTAGAAGTCTTGACATTCTATTTAACATCACCATAATTATAATCATTAAACATGAATAAGAAATTTTTCTTCTTGGATTAAGAGAAATTGTCACCCTTCCACTTTAGGAAACACTTTTATCTTTTTAATTTTAAAGATTTATTCTTTGAGGAATTCATTTTAATTTCTTACCCTCTATCAGAATCCTTCTATTCTTTCAAAATTTCCCTATTTTCTAAGAAATTACATATTCATCCAAACTAAAAAAACATTGCATCTTCTCAAAATTTATAAAATGAGTAGAATGAAGTACTCAAATTCCATTTCAATAGAGTGCTCTTCATCAAAATTTTATTAATCTTTAACAACTTCTTTCAACATCTTCTCTTGTTTTAAATCATTAAAGGATATTTCCTTATTATCTTTACTCTTCTTATTGTAAAAAATTACTTTTCTCATTTTATAATAAATTAATATTTTATGCAAGAAATATATTGTATGTGTTTTGGAATCATTCTCATCGAGTTCTAAATCATTTTTATTAAAATTATCCCAAAAAATATATAGTATCTTTAAAAAACCGTAAAATCCTCTAATTTGTCACCAAAATATATGATAGTTCTCTTAGGTTCATTGGATCGAGTAATGAAACTATCTAATGATTCATCATCATTTATTCTATGATATTCTTATTTACTCCTCTGCACTTATATATTAACTATTGCTACTTTTATGTTACCTTCATAAATGTTTTATAATTTATCCAAAATTTTCTTCACTGTCTTAATCCATTTTAATATGAGATAATATTTCTCACGAACCAGCCTAGTTACCCTAGTAAATTGATAACCGAGTCAGCCCTAACATAGCCTGAATGTAATTCATGATCCGCACAGGCCATCAACTAGTACCTGTCATCACACAACATGCATGTAGGAATGATTTTTCCACCAACAATATGGATGAAAAGAAATAAGAAAGTATGCATAACAAAATAGAATCCACTGAGAGTAATGTACCTGAATACAAAGAGGAATTAAAGAAAAATAAATAAAATGGGAAAACAACCCCAAGGTCCGTAAGGACACATCTCACCAAGACCAAAGATCAATAGTTGGAACCAACTCCAAGATATCACATCCCTTTGCTCGAACCAGGAAGAAGAAATTCTAAAAACACCTAAAGGAAAAAAGTACGGCGTGAGCCTAAGAACATTAGGATACCACCAAAAATTCCATAACAGATTCCAAATATAGATTATCATAAGAAAAACTTACAATTTTCATGTAAATATGTTTGTAAATTAAAAATCATATGTAAAAAAAACATGATATTCATTTTTAAATGATGTAAATAAATATTTTAAGTAATGATTTTACAAATGATGGAATATTTTTAAAACAATGGGTTATGTAAAACATTTATATAAAAAAATTTATATAATTTCAGTAGGAATGTAAGTAGTTCAAACAAATATTGGAATTCATCAAATATAAATAAACAAGAAAGCAAAATGGTCATATGCCAAAAGGTGTGATAGTATTAAAAAACTATAGGATTCCACATTCTCTATGTGAACTCAAAAAAAAATTGTATACACACATCCCTATGACACTAGTCAAAGGAGACTCTTCATCAACCTATCAAAGATGTGACCCAACACAAGTATGTTTTAGAACGTTTTTGTAGCTTAGAGTGTATCAAAATAACTCCTTAACTACCAAAGGCTTGAATGAACTCTTACATTAGGAGTGAACTATTTTCAAACTTCTTAAAAATACAATAAAATAAATTTTCACATTTCAAAAGTTCCAATTTCTTTCCATTAAAACCCAAAAACAGGTTTTATTCAAAATCATGTCTTTTCACAAGATAAAACCACTGGGTTTCTATCAAATCATTTTAAGCCATTTTCAACACTTTGAATTACATTCAAAATCAATTCCATCATTTCACAATTTATTTCCCAAATTAAATTAAATAATTTAATAGAAATCATTTCCATGAAATCTAAAATTAAAATTAAACAATTTAAATCAGCCAATTTCCATAAACATACCCAATTCAATTGAATTGGGGGTTTTCTAAATTTACCATCCAAAACCATGTCAAATATCTCGATTCACTGGAACCGAGTTTTTATCAAATTAATTGAAAGAAGATTTGAGAAATTGAATTTAAATCAACAATTGAAATAAATCAAGAAATACAAGGATAATTAATTTTTATAATTATAATAGAACCACCTACCTCAAGGTCGTTGATGTCTGCGACAACGATAATCTACACAATGTGGTTCCATACACCTTCTCAAGGCCCAATTATCATAAGCATCGACACACCAATGTTCGATGTTCATCAAGGGGTCCTAGAACTAAAACATCTATTTTATTTTAAAGGAATTAAAATATTACATGTGATTATATTTTATCTCTCCTAGATAATATCTGGATTATCATATTATGTTAGTGCATGAAATCACAAGAAAAATACATGAGAATAATTATAAACCTCATTTGATAATGATATACCTATATTTTCTTTCACAAGGAAATAAAATATCACATGGGATTACATTTTATCTCTCCTAATTAATCTTTTGGATTATCATTTTATAATTATAATAATTATTCTTTGACAATACATGTAATTTTTCTTTGATCACTGTCATGTGATAATTACCATATAATTTTCCTTTAATGATTTGTGTAAAATTATCTTCGATAATCTAATATAAATATTCATTGATAATTTGAAGTAATTATCAATTGATAATTATTAATTATTATTCCTTGACAATTAATTGTAATTATCTTATGATAATGTTTACAACTCAACCTCCAAAAAACTCATAAAAACTTCCTTTTCTTAATTTTCAAAAAAAAATATCCTTTGATAATTTCACCCAATTATCCATTTATAATTTATTAGAAATTATCCTTGATAAATCTAGGTTTTATTATTTATTTTAAATTCCACCATTGTTTCATGATTTCAAAATGGAGGAATATTTTTTAAAAAAAAATAATTAACGAGGAAGAACCTACTTATGTGAACCACTCAGGGAAGGGGGTAGCCACGACCCTCACCCCGATCAAGAGGATGAACCAAAATCTGTTCAACTAAGGTGAAGAGGATGATCCGAGGTTACTCAAAACCAGTAGAAACAATATACATGGGTCTAAAATTGTTCGGGTATTTAAACATATGAGAAATGAATGAATTCATAAACTCATTTAATGATCGGTTTTAAACCGTCAATAAACCTGAGAATCAATCCAGATTCATTTATTTATCAAATTTAACGCATTTACAGTTTTTTATCGGTCAAAAAATGGATGATTTACAATCTTTTGGTTTCATTCGGGAGTTAAAATAGAGTAAATGTCATTTTGGGAGATGATTGAATAGTACAAACATTTTTTAAATTCTATTAATGTATTTAATAATTTAACAAAAATTGAAACATAAAAAACGCTCATTGAAAATAAACATTATACCCTATCTAGGTTAAGCACCCAGTTCCAGACCCATTGGTGGTCTCAAATTTCTTAAATAATGAATGGTTTGATAGAAATTAATGATTTATTAATTAAATATCAGAATAATTAATTAATTAAAATAATTGTTTTCAAGTGAGGCATCCAAACGGCTGACACATACAAATTTTATATCCTATATAAGGAAAAAAACTCATTCTAGACCCATCAGTGGTGTCATATTTCCTATATGATGCATCGTTTGAGAGATATTTAATTATTTTTAACAAATAATATATTAAATATTATTTAGTAACTTTATCTCGAAAAAAAGACATCACAATGTCCATAGCCTTCAAATTTTATACCCCACCTAGGGTAAACACCCTATTTTAGACATAACAGTGGTCTCAAATTTCTCAAACGATGCATCATTGTGGAGTTATTTAAATATTTTTAATAAAAAGTTCATAATTAATATATTCTATTTAATAATTTTATTTCATCTCCGCCGAGATTTTACAGGCCTTAGAAACTCATACCTACTTAGTGTTTAACTCAGAAATTATTTAATTGAATATTATGGAGTATTAATTGGGCATTTTACCATTTTCTGCGTGTTAAAAAAACAACTTGTCACTAATAAACCATTTTTTCCATTTAACATAATAATAATTTAACCCAAGAAGGTTTAGGAATACCTGAATCAATAACGGGATGTTATAACCTCCCCACCATAGGAAATTTCTATCTTGAGAAATCCTAATAAGAAGCCTCCAAATCATACGGACCAAAGGTATTGTCCTCTCACGAAGTACCCTATTCTCAGAGTCCATAACCATGACTGGTCATTCAGTCACAGATAAAACAGTTTCACTTCAAGATCATGATAACTCTGAACATGAGATGAGCCAGATAAAATCCTTCGAAGCAGAGATACATGAAACAAATTATGTATCAACGTCAGTTGTGGTGGTAGTGCTAAATGTTAAACAAATTTTCCCACGTAATCAATACCATCAAAATATCATACAAAACAAGGAGCAAACTTCTATTTCCTCCCATGTCGTCAATGACCCAACCGGGGTTAAACATTCAAAAACACCTGGTCATGAAAACTGCTACTTCAAGTCATAGAATGTCTTAGTGCTTCCTTAGTTCACAACCCATTGGGAATTATGTAAATCCCCTATTATAGACTTCCTTGTCACTAACAGTGAAACATAGTAGATCTGATAACAGAAAATACACACTTTGGAGAACAACTATTGGACATTAGTCTCCCCATCATAAATAGAGTCTCTAATGCTTACAGAATTCATCAACAAGCTTCTGTTCCTAAATAATCATCTCGAGAAGAGAATATTTTAGATAAACATCAGCTTTAATAGCGGATAGAATCTGTGCCGCCCAAGGTGACACATATGGGTTAATAAAGGATTTATCAAGAAGACTGTTCAACTGGGACATTAGTTATTTCAGTTCAGTTGGATCCATTTGGTAAGAGGGAAAAGGAACTGGTTGAGTACTGGGCATCAAGTCAATGGAAAAATCTACCTCTCTTACTAGTGTTAAACCAAAAAAATAATAAGGAAACATTATGGGAAACTCAACGATGACTCGAGGGAGATCACTACTCCTTGAATCTCTCCCCAGATCAAAAGTAAACACTGATATAACTTTCCCCAACTATAGATAAGATGGTTTGTCCCTGCTCTACCTTGGTTCCCATTCTCATTGAAAGACAAGAGATACACCAATGGGTGTTGTAAGGTAGACCCATTGAAGATAATAATAAATATGGTATTTATTGGCAACGAGCCAATCCATCCCAAATATGATGTCAATAGATTTCATGTTGAGTTCCAGAAAACTCCAAGAAGGTTTTACATCGTATAGAGAGAGGACACAAGCAGGACTACAGAGACCCTGCTCTATCATCACACCATGGGGTGTAGTAATATCTATTTCACAAGATAAAAGATACATAAGAAGATTAATAAGATTAATGATATGGGTTGAAAAAAAATGAGTGAGATTAACTGATATCAAACAGATTAGCCACTAAAGATGAAGCTATAGTAATGATACATATCACTGTCTCTAGACCTGTATCAAGATCCTCTGGAGACTCTTTCACTACATGAATAATCCTCCTTCCAAATATCTATGTCTAGAACTCATTTGTACATGAAGCATTTGGTTACCCCCACAGTTTTTGAAGGTTATGATGATATTGTGACATTACATGGAGTGGAAAAGTTGTGTAAAAACATTTTCAAGTGCCCTAAACATATACATGAGGCATAGTTCTGTCAGCATTCTCAATCATGAAAAACTCCACAGCCCTGGCCAACACCATTGACTCTAGATAAAAGTGGCTAGTGAGAATAACCTTTAAGTCCTTCCACTCTAGGACCCCATGTTTCTTTTCCATCACTATCGTATCCCACCATCTCCCACTCGGTACCTCCAACATGAAGGTGGCACACTTCACCTTGATCTCATCCGATGTCTCCAAGAACTCAAACAGATGTTCAATACTACCCAACCATTCCTTAGCATGTTGAGGATCAGTGGAGACTTTGAAAAATGGTGCTTTCTGGTGAAATAAATATTGAGAACAATTTCAAGGAGCATTCACCCCCATGATCCATAGCTGGAGCTTGAACAGGGACTAAAGGTGGTGTCTATCCCAGAGCTTAGACAGTGTGCACAATCACCTCAACTAGGATCAGGTCAACTGGAGGATTCGATCGTTCAAGTTCGGAAGTATCCGCTTCTTGAATCTGATTCACACGTCTTATTAGAGGCATGATTTTATAAAACATCAACAAAAAATAAGGAAGTCATTAGATAATGCTCATACATAGTAATGAGGGAAACATAACCCCGACTGGTAGAATATACATGATTTGGATTTCACTCTATCGAAATAAAAATTGGGAAAATAATAGAACAAATCCACAATACATCTTTCCCTAACCACCCCTGGTGACTTAAGGTTCATTGTTGTGAGAGTTGGATAGGCACTCAATCACAACTACCTCCTATGTCCCGACAAGATTTCACAAATTCATACTGACTTCAAGGTAAGATTCTTAACCTAACTTTGATACCATGTTTTCACGAACTAGCCCGGGTACCCTGGTAACCTGATAACCAAGATGAACCTAACATAGCGTAAAGGGAATTCCCGATCCCCATGGGTTGACAACTAGCACATAACATCACACAACATGCACGTGGGAACGATTTTTCCACCAATAATTCCAAAAAAAAAGAAACAAGTCACTATGCATAATAAAATAAACTCCACTGGGAGTAATGTACCAGAATAAAAAGAGGCATAAAAGCTGAAGTGATAAAATGGGAAAACAACCCCAAACTCCCTAAGGACACAACTCAACAAGACTTAATCTCAATGGTTAGATCCACCTCCAAGAGATCACATCCCTTTGCTCGAACCTGGAAGAAGAAAGTCTACAAACACCCGAAGGCAAAAGTAGGGTGTGAGCCTAAGACCGGTAGGATACCACCAAAGATTCCATAACATATTCCAAATATAGACTATCTAATGAAAATCTTTCAATTTTTAAATAAAAGAGTTTTGAAATTCAAAATCATATTTAAACAAAACATTCTATTCATTTTCAAATAATGGCAATAAATATTTTAAGTAATGATTTAACAAATGATGGAATATTTCTAAAACAATGTCTTATGTAAAAAAATTATATAAAACAGTTTATATAAATTCAGAAGGCATGTAAGTAGTTCAAACTAATATTGTCATACATTTATATCTCAAATAAAAATAAACAAGGATGAAACATGGTAATCTGCCAAAAGGTACGATAGTATTAACCAACTATAGTATTCCACACTCTCTATGTGAACTTCACAATATGGGTATACACACATCCCTATGACACTGGACAAAGGAGACTTGTCACCAACCCATTAGGGATGTGACCCGCCGTAAGTATGTTTTATAATTTTTTCATAGTGTATAGTGTATCCAAATAAATCACTAACTACCTAAGGCTTTCATGCGCTCTTAAATGATGGGTGAATTATTTTCAGACTTCTTAAAAATAAGATCAATCCCATTATTCCATTTCAAAAGTTACAATTTCTTTTTATTTAAAACCAATATAGGTTTTATTCAAAAACATTACTTTTTTTACGTGATAAAACCACTGGGTTTCTATCAAATCATTTTAATCCTTTTCACCACTTTGAAATACATTCGAAACCAATTCCCTCATTACACAATGTATTTCCACAAATAAATTGAACAGTTTAATTGAAATCATTTCCATCAAATCCAAGATTTAAATTAAATTAGTTATTCATCCAATTTCCATAAACACATCCAATTCAATGGAATTAGGGTTTTCCAAATTTCCATGCAAAAACCATTTCAAATATCTTGATTTACTAAAATCGAGTTTTAATCAATTTAATTGAACGCAGATTTGAGGAATTGAATTTAAATCAATAATTGAATTAAATCAATCCATACAGGATAATCAATTTGGTTAATCCGAATGGAACCACCTACCTCAAGTTTGTCAATGTCATCAAAAATGATAATACATCCAATGTAGTTCAGTACACCTCCTCAAGGCCCTATTATCAGAAGCATCGACACACCAAAGTTCGATGATCATCAAGGGGTCCTAGAACCAAAACATCTATTTTGTATCACAAGTAAAAGATTACATATGATTACATTTTCTCCCTCCTAGATAATATCTGTATTATCATTTTATGTTAACACATGCAATCACAAGAAAAATCCATGAGAATAATTATAAACCTCATTCGATAATTATATCCCTCAATTTTATTTCACAAGGAAATAAAATATTACATGCGATTACATTTTATATCTCCTGGATAATCTCTAGATTATCATTTTATAATTATAATAATTATTCTTGGACAATACATGTAATTGTCCTTTGATCATTGTCACGTGATAATTACCCTATAATTATTCTTTAATGATTTTTGTAAAATTATCTTCGATAATCTCATTTAAATATAAATTGATAATATAAAGTAATTATTTCTTGATAATTATTCATTATTATTCCTTGAAAAATATTTTTGATTATCTTATGATAATTTTTACAACTCATCCTTCGATAAAATCATAAAAAATATCTTTTCATAATTTTCTCAAAAATTTATCCTTTGATAATTTCACCCAATTATCCATTTATAATTTATTTAAAAATTATCCTTGAGAAATCGAGGTTTTAGAAATTATTTTAAATTCTACCACTGTTTCATGATTTTAAGATTGAAGAATAAATTAAAAAAAAGAATTATCAAGGAAGAAGATGCTTATGTGCACCATGTAGGGAAGGGGTTAGCCACCACCGTTACCTCAATCAAGAGGATGAATTGAAATTGGTTCAACTAGGGTGAAAAATAGGATCTGAGGTTACTAGAACCTAGGTGAAACAACATACATGGGTCCAAAATTGTTCTAGTATTTAAAGATTCGAGAAATTCATGAATTCATAAACCCATTTGATGCTCAGTTTTAAACCGTTGACCAACTTGAGAATCAATGAAGATTCATTTATTTATCACATTTAAGGCATTTCTAGTTTTTAATTTGTCAAAAAACGGATGATTTACAAGATTTTTGTTTCATCTGAGAGTTAAAAAGGAGGAAATGGGGTTTTGGGAGATGATTGAACTGTACACACGTTTATTTAATTCTTTTAATGTATTTAATAATTTAACAAAAATTAAATGATTCCAAAATCCAATTGTGAATAAACGTAATACACTATCTAGGGTAAACACCACATTCCGGACTGAACGGTGGTATCAAATTTTAAAAATGATGAACGGTTTGAGAGACATTAATGATTTATTAATGAGAAATTTGATTAATGAGTTAATTAAAATAAAGTGTTATTTTTGCTAGCGAGACGTCCAAACTCCCGACACTTACAAATGTTATACTATTTCTATGGTAAAACCCTCATTCTGGACCCATCGGTGGTCTCAAATATCCCATATGACGCACCTTTTGAGATATATTTAATTATTTTTAATAAATAATATATTAAATATTATTTAATAACTTTATCTCACGAGCGAGACATCCAAATTTCCAATGCCTTCGAATTTCATAACCCTCATATGGTAAACACCATATTTCATACATAACAGTGGTCTTAGATTTCTCAAATGACACATTGTTTTGGAGTTATTTAAATATTTTTAATAAAAATGTACACTTAATATATTCTATTTAATAATTGTATCCTATCTTCGCCGATATTTTTTGGGCCTCAGAAACTCATACTTTCTCAGTGTTTAACATAGAAAATTTTGAATTGAATATTATGAAGTGTTAACTGTGCATTTTACCATTTCACGATGTGTTTAAAAAAACACAATTTTTCACTGGTAAACCATTTTTTCCCATTTAACATAATAATAATTTAACCCAAGAAGGTTTAGGAATTCCTAAAATAGTTACAGGATGTTACAACCTCCCCACCATAAGAAATTTCTATCCCTAGAAATCCTATAAAGAGGCCTCCATATCATACGGACCATAGGTATTATCCTCTCACGAAGTAGCTTCATCTGAGAATCAACAACCATGACTGGTCATTCAGTCACAGATAAAACATGATTCAGTTCAAGATCATGCTAACTGAGAACATGAGATGGGTCAGATAAAAACATTCGAATCTGAGATACATGAAACACATTATATATTGACGTTAGTTGTAGTGGTAATGCTAAATGGTAAATAAATTTCCTCACTGAATAAATATCCTCAAAAGAGACCAAAAAATAAGGGGCAAGCTTCTCTTTCCTCCCAATCCATCGATGACCCAACGGGGGTGAAACCTTTAAGAACACATGTTCACCAAAACTGCTAATTCATGTTTTGGAATGTCTTTTTGCTTTTTGGGTGCACAACCCATTGGGAATTATAGAAATATACCATTATTTTCTTCCTTGTCACTAACTGTGAAACATAATTGTTCTGATAACACAAAAGAACCTCTTTAGAGAACGACCACTGGGCATTAATATCCCCACCAAAAAGAGATCCTCTAATGCTTACGGAATTCTTCAAAAAGCTTCTGTTCCTGAAGAATCATCTCGAGAAGAGAAGATTTCAGAGAACTAGCAGCATTCATGGTGGATTTAATCGATGTCACCCAAGGTGGCACACATTGGTGAATAAAGGATTTATTAAGAAGATCCTTCAAATGAGATATTAATTCTTTCAGTTCAGTTAGATCTATTTGGTAAGAGGGAAAAGAAACTGGTTGAGTACCAGGCATCAAATCAATGGAAAAATCAACCTCTCTTAACTATGGTAAACTAGAAAAATAATAAGGAAACACAATGGGAAACTCAACGATGACTAGAGAGAGATCGCCACACATAGAATCTCTCCCCAGATCAAAAGTAAACATTAATATCACTTTACCCAACTCCTAAAAAGATGGTTTGGCCTTGCTCAACCTTGGGTCCCATTCTCATTGAAATACAAGAGACACACCACTAGTTGTGGTAAGGTAGACCCATAGAAGATAAAAATCAATCTAGGATTTTTTAGAAATGATCCAATCCATCCCAAATATAACTTATAGAGATTTCATGTCGAGTACCAGAAAACTCCAAGAAGGTTTGACATCTGATAGAGAGAAGACACAAGTAGGACTAGGAAGACCCTGCTCTCTTATCACTCCAAGGGGTGTAGTTAAATCTATTCCACAAGATAAAATAACCATAGGAAGATTAATAAGATTAAAGGTGTGGGTTGAAAACAAAATGAGTGAGATGCACCCATATCAAATAGAGAAGTCACTAAAGGCGAAGCTATAGTAATGATACAAATCATAGTCACTGGACATGTATTAGCTACCTCAAGAGACTCATTCATTGTTTAAAGAAGATTTCTTCCGGATGGATATGGCTGGAACTTGTTTTTAGGTGAATCATTTTATTTCCCTGCAGTTTTTGAAGGTTTTGATGAATTTGAATCATTATGTGGAGTGGAAAAGTTGTGGAAAAACTTCTGCAAGTGCCCTAAACATCTGTCAGAGGCAGAGTTCTCTCAACCAGATCAAGCTTGAAAAAGTCTATAGCCTTGGCCAACACCATTGACTCTTGATAGAAGTGGCCATTGAAAATAAATTTAAAGTACTTTTACTCTAATCCATGTTGTGTCTTTTCCATAACTATAATATGCCACCATATCTTGCTTGGTCCCTCGAACATGAATGTGGAACACTTCACTATGATCTCGTCTGGTGTCTCTAAGAACTCAAACAGACATTAAATCCTTCCCAACCATTCCTTAGCATATTGAGGATCATGGGATCCTTTGAAAACAGGTGGTTTTTAGTGAAAGAACACTTAAGAAATTTTTTGAAGAGAAATCCCTCTTAGGATCCACAACTAGAGACTAAACATGGACTAGATGTGGTGTCTATCCCAAAGCATGGACTGTGTGCACAATCAACTCAACTAGGCTCAGGTCCACCGGAGGATTCACTCACCGAGGTTCACAAGTAGCCCCATCCTGGATCTGATTCACACGTCTTCTCGAAGGAATTATGTTACAAACCCTCAAAAAATAATAAGGAATACAGTAGATAATGATCGTACATATAAATGTGGGAAACATGATCACAACTGGTAAAACATACAGGATTTGGATTTCACCCTATCCAAATCAAAATGAGGAAAAGGCTAGAACAAATCCACAAGATGACTTTCCCTAACCACCCATAGTGACTTAAGGTTCATTGTAGTGAGAGCTGCCTAGGCACTCAATCACAACAATCTTCTATGTCCCGAAAAGATTTTATAATAAATTCATACTAACTTCAAGGAAAAATTATTAACCTCCCATTGATACCATTTTCTCATGAACCAGCCTGGGTACCCTGGTAACCTGATAAATGAGATGGCCATAACATATCCTGAAATGGAATTCCCAATCCCCACGAGACAACAACTAGCACTTGGAATCACACAACATGCAAGTGGGAACAATTTTTCCACCAATAATGCAGAAAAAAAGAAACAAGATAGTAAACATAACAAAAGAAACTCCATTGGGAGTAATGTACCAGAATACAAAGATCCATAAAACCCAAAGTAATTAAATGGGAAAACAACCTCATGTTCTCTAAGGACACAACTCACCAAGTACACCACTCAACAATTAGATCCACCACCAAGATATCACCTCCCTTTTCTCAAACCTGGAACATGAAATCCTACAAACATTTGAAGGGAAAAGTAGGGTGTGAGCTTAACCCTAGTATGATACCGCCAAAGATTACATAACGAATTCCAAATAAAGATTATCCAAAGAAAATCTTTCAATTTTAAAATAAATAGGTTTGGAAATTCATAAGAATATTTAAACAAAACATGCCATTCATTTTCAAATGATGGAAATAAATATTTTATGTAATTATTTTACAAATGGTGGAATATTTCTAAAACAATGGATTGTGTAAAAAATTAATATTAAAAAATTTATATAAATTCAGAAGGCATGTCAGTAGTTCAAACTAATATTTTCATATATTTATATCTCAGTTATAAATAAACAAGGGGGGAACATGGTCATCTGCCCAAAGGCATGATAGTATTAACTAGCTATAGGATTCCACAATATCTATGTGAAATCAGAAAAATGTGTATAAAAACAACCCTGTGACAGAGGCCAAAGGATACACATCACCAACCCGTCAGGGATGTGACCTTCCACAAGTATGTTTTAGAACATTGTCATAGTGTAGAGTTCATCCCAATAACTCACTAACTTCCTAAGTATGTCATACGGTCTTACATGATGGGTGAACTATTTTAAGACTACATAAAAATACGATCGATCCCATCCTTCCATTTCAAAAGTGCCAATTTATTTCCATTTAAAACAAAAATATTTTTTATTAAAAAACATGCCTTTTTCACAAGATTAAACCACTGGGATTATATCAAATCATTTTAATCAATTTTTACCACTTCGAAATCCATTCAAAACCAATTCCATAATTACACAATTTGTTTCCACAATTAAATTCAACAATTTAATTGACATAATTTCCATCAAATTCAAAATTTAAATTAAACAATTTAAATCATCCAATTTCTATAAACACCCCCAATTCAATGGAATTGGGGGTTTTCCAAATTTCTATTCCAGAACCATTTCAAATATCTTGATTCACTGAAATCAATTTTTTATCAATTTAATTGAAAGAAAATTTGAGCAATTAAATTTAAATCAACAATTGAAATAAATCAAGCTACACAAGTATAATCAATTTGGATAATCAGAATAGAACCACCACCTCAATTTCATCGATGTCAACGACAACAATAATCCACCCAATGTGGTTCAATACACCTCCTCAAGGCCCTATTATCATAAGTGTCGACACACCAAAGTTTGATGTTCATCAAGGGTTACTATAGACAAAACATTTATTGTATTTCAAAAGTAAAATATTACATGTGATTACATTTTCTCTCTATTCAATAATATCTAGATTATTGTTTTATGTTAACACATGAAATCACAAGAAAAATTCATCATAATAATTTTAAACCTCATTCGCTAATTATATCCCTCTATTTTATTTCACAAGGAAATAAAATATTACATGAAATTACATTTTATCTCTCCAAGATAATCTCTGGATTATTATTTTATAAATAGAATAATTATTCTTTAACAATACACGTAATTTTCCTTTGATCATTGTCACATGATAATTACCCTATAATTATTCTTTAAGGATTCTTGTAAAATTGTCTTCGATAATCTCATGTAAATATTCATTGATAATTTGAAGTAATTATCACTTGATAATTATTAATTATTATTCCTTGATAATTATTTGTAATTATCTTATGATAATTTTTACAACTCGTCCTTTGATAAACTCCTAAAAATTGTGTTTTTATAATTTTATCAAAAATTATCTTTTTATAATTTCACCCAATTATCTATTTATAATTTATTTAAAATTATCCTTGATAAAACTTGGTTCCATTATTTATTTTAAATTCCACCATTTTTCATGATTTTATGATGGAAGAATAAAATTAAAAAAAATATTTAACATGTAAGAACCTGCTTATGTGCACCACATAGGGAAGGGGGTAGCCGCCACTGTCACCTCGATCAGGAGGAAGAACCGAAATCAGTTCAAATAGGGTGAGAAGGAGGATCTGAGGTTACTCTAACCCAGTGGAAACAATATACATGGGTCCAAAATTCTTCAGGTATTTAATGATCCGAGAAATGCATGACTTCATTAAACCATTTAATGCTTTGTTTCAAACCGTCAATCAACCTGATAATCAATTTCGGTTCATTTATTTATCACATTTATGGAATTTCGAGTTTTTAATCGTCAAAAAATGGATTATTTAAAAGCTTTTGGTTTCATCCGACAACTAAAAGTAGAGGAAATGGAATTTTGGGAGATGATTGAATAGTACACACGTTTTTTTAATTATTTTAATGTATTTAATAATTTAACAAAAATTAAATGACACCAAAATCCTATTGTGAATAAATGTTATACCCTATCTTGGGTAAACACCCCGTTCTATACCCAACGATGGTCTTGAATTTCTTAAAATATGAACTATTTGAGAAATATTAATGATTTATTAATGAAAAATTGGAATAATTGATTAATTAAAATATAAAGTGTTACTTTTGCAAGTGAGGCATCCAAACACCTGAAAATTACAAATGTTACACCCTATCTCGTGTAAACCCCTCATTCAAGACCCATCAGTGATCTCATATTTCTTATAGGACACACCTTTTGAGATATATTTAATTAGTTTTAATAAATAATATATTAAATATTATTTAATAACTTTATCTCATGAGTGAGAGATTCAAATTTCCGACACCGTTGGATGGTATACCCCTCCTAGGGTAAACACCATATTTCAGGCGTAACAGTGGTATCTGATTTCTCAAACGATGCATCATTTTGGTGTTATTTAAATATTTTGAATAAAAAGTGCACAATTAATATATTCTATTTAAAAATTTTATTCCGTCTTCATTCAGATTTTTCGGGTCTCATAAACTCATATTTACTCGGTGTTTAACTCAGAAAATATTTAATTGAATATTATGGAGTATTAATTAGGAGTTTTCCCATTTTGGAATGTGTCTAACAAAAATGAATATTTTCCCTAATAAACCATTCTGTCCCATTTAACGTAATAATAATTTAACAAAATAAGGTTTAGGAATACCTGAAACAGTAATGAGATGCTACATCCTCCCCATTGTAGGAACTTTCTGTCCCCAGAATGTAATGACCCTAACTTTTTGATAATATTTGTTTTCTAAATTTTTTTTTAATTTTATTTTATAATCAACAAAAATATATCCTGTAAGTAATGAAGTGAGTATAATTAAATGAAACCGTTGGGTTTTGACTATTATATGACTGTTGGTCAATATGACCGTTGGAAACTAACCTCTTAACATTACAATTATTGTTTATAAATACAAGTGATCTTGGATAATTAATATAGAAAGAATAGTCGACGACCCCATCCAGTAGGATCGGGCCATATGAAGACCATTTGTCAGAGCTTGGGAAGAAGGTAGCATCTTTGGGCTTTGCTCTGGACCAAGTCCAAGCTGATCTTCAACATGTGAAGCTTGAATAGAATCACCTAAGGGAGAAGTTCATGCTTACAGAAATCGCCACTCAGGCAATGTTGTCTGAGCCGCCCCAAGATTTTATCAACATAACACACCTTACACTTAGGTCCTATGCATGTGTTATAAGGGGATATGTAATGATTCCTTAGATACTTTTTGTAATCCCTTGGTATTAATATAATTGTTATTTATTATTGTGGAAAAATTTGTGATTTTCAAATGTATGGAGAAATATGGGATGAATATTATTGATGATTTTGAAAAAATTTTATTTTAAAATATTTATGTAAACTTTAAATAATTAATAATGTGAAATGATTTTCAATAAATGGAGTTCTACAATTGTGACTACTAAGAAATTTAGAGTCTAATAAGATCAACTTAATTTTTGGTGAATAGTAAAGTATGAATAGTAATATATCCTTATGAATAGTAATGAATAGTAGTTAATAGTAAATTGGCTAAAAAATAGAAACTTCACCCATGAATGTATAAATATAATTTAGACATCTTAAAAGTTAAACAATGGTCATAATATAAGTATTTGTTTTTTTTGTATGTCATAAATATTTTAATTAGAATTTTATAATTAATTTAATAATTCAAAATAAAAATTTATTTTCATAAAATGTAATCATAAATTGTTACATTATTGTCTTATGGTTATACGATATTTTTATGGGACCTTGATTACTTTTTCAAAGTGTTACAAAATAAGTTATAGTTTTAGAGTTGTTTTTTTGAATAAATAATGATTTTATTTAAAAAATAAATTAAAATTATTTATAAAATTATTTTTATAAAATATATTTCATTTTTGAATTCAGACCATCGATATTAGGTTAGGGTGAATTTTTAAGATTTTTCTGAAATAGTTGAATTATCGGTGAATAGTTAAATACAATTTTGAGTTTCTAGTGTTTAATGACATCATTGATGATGTAATCATGATGTAATAGATCTGGTCAACTTGTGAATATTAATATATGTTATGAGGTGTCCCAAGTGGCCAATACCATGGGAAAATTCCATGGGCAAGACCATGGTTTTGCAAATACCACCGATGAGATACCTCTTGGAAATTAATTAAATATTCCCTCACTTTTCCAATAAATACCAAGTCCTTCCATAATTTATTTCATCCCAAAATCATCCTCAACAAATCTATGGTCTTTTTACCTCGGAATTAGTCCTCCCAAGGTGCCCTCAAGCCCCCCAATGTCCCAACCTTCGAGCTTTCAAAAATACTCTTCAAGGTAAGGGAACATTTCACCCTCCTCTTTTTAGTCATGATTTCATTTATGTTAGGTCTTATAGTTTCCATATTATTATGTGGGGGTATGTTCTTATATACTCTTATTACTGTTCATTTCATGTCCAAATGATGAGAGACCATTTCAGCTCTCGTCGATTTATTTTTTGAATTTTTAAGTGAATCCCTTAGGCTGACGAATTTTTCATGTATCCTTATCTTGTGGTATGTCATTAAAATATCCATACCATGATCTTATTATATACCCATACTTTATTATTAATAATTTATGAGAGGTTTACCATTTTCCCTACTCTTTTTAATATTTTCTAAAACCATGTTATATAGCCATTATGCTGCAGAATTTTCATCTCAAAACCACTCTCTTTTTCTCAAAAATTATATTATTTTATTTTGGTGAATAGCCAAACCTATTTCATTTCTAGGGGTATTCATAAAGACATAATATTGATTTATTTGATTATGTAATTTACTTACATATAATCCTCCCTCCCTTTCCATGGGTTATAAATGACAAAATTATCTTATTTTTAAGAACTTTTAAAACGTCATGATATTGAAATGATACCCATTTATTTTATTCTCTAAGGGTTATTTATGAAATGTTTGATTTTGATCTATGTGGAAAACATTAAAATAAATACATATTAAGTGTGCGCCTTGATAGTACTCCAATGCATTGGGTAAATAATTTAATCTCTAGAGATGACATGTTTCATGATACCTTGGTGAATAACCTTTTGATTCATGTTATTTTTATTATGATATGCCTCTTTTTTAATTGCTCATGCCTTTTGGTTTTCATCAAGTTCTTATTGATATCACAAGTAAACTGATTCCCTTGATTTCCTTACTGGAACTTCTGCTCACCCTTTCCTTTGATGTATGTCTCTAGGTTATGAGATGAATCAATTTTTCTTAGCATGAACTTATGATTAATCTTTTCATGTAGATTAGAAAAAAAATTTATGTTGTTTTCATGTTTTATGTTCCTGATTTCTAAGACACTACATTAAAGATCCCCTGTTTATAAAATGAAATGAAAATTTATCTAATAAAAAGGCGGGATTCCATAGTTGGTATCAAAGGAAAGTTTAGTTATTTATGGAAATTAGGCTACAAAAATTTTAGGAATAATCTTTTAGAAAAGTTTAAATATAGGAAAACTTTTTGGTATTTCGGTGAGTATTGAGTAAGTGGTTTATTAAGAAAATACATCCATATCTGGATATGAGCAGGTAGACGCGTCTCTAGAACATATGTACCTAGGAGTGAAAACTCCGACAAGGAGTTTCAGGCTTGACCCAGGGTATCCTGGTACACAACAATGGGTCTTGCTCCACTCTTTGTTACGACACTCCTGGGGTATATGTTTGGTTAATCATAAGCTTTTTATGAATAATAAGAAAGGATTAATAGAGAAATGTAATTGTTTAAGGAAGTTATAAGACATAAAAACCTTTATAGTAAAAAAATTCGTAAATGAAATAAGTTTCATACTAAGGTTTAATTCTTTTAGAAAATGGTGGGCAATAGGAGGAACCATGAAAATGGTGACCGCAATGGACCATGCACTGAGGGCCCTCCGATGGAAGACAAAATGTAAACTTTCATGAGAATAATGAACCAATTGACTCAAGTTATAAGAAATTACTTGAATCAAGATGAGAGACCGATATCACTGTGAAGGGAACAACTTTTTTTGAATCCCTTATGCATTAACAACCACTAACATTTAGTGGGTCTACCAACCCATTGATTGATAAACAGTAGATCAACTCTATCAAGAAGATCTTTTCTGTGCTTCAATGTTATGAAGAAGAGAAGGTTACCCTGGATGTCTATCACTTAGAGGGAGAAGGTGATCAGTGGTGGGAACTGATTAAAAACACAAGGCCAAGAGTGGAAGTTGAAGCTATGGAGTGGTAAGATTTTAGAGGGATATTATTCGGCAAGTATTTCCCTCGATTGATGAGAACAAGAATGGAGAATGAGTTTCTAAAGCTGAAGTAGAAGAAGAATGAATATGTGGGAATCTACGAGATGAACTTTACAAGGCATTCATGTTAAACCTCTTGCTTTTTCAAGGATCCAAATTTTAAGGTTGATAGATTCTTCGGTGGGCTCAGACCTCATCTGCAGAAGAATATATCCAACCGAGATTATGATAGTTATGAGGAGATTGTGTGGAGTGTGATTAAAGTTGAACTGGTGTCTGGTGACATGTAGTTGTCTCATAAAATTTTTGAAAAGAAGAGATTGATAGAGCCAAGCTTAGGGAGGATCTTTGGTTAGAAAAGAGGAGGCAAGAAAGTGAAACATCACATGTGTAATAAATGTGGGAAGAAGTGTTCGGGGAACTTCCTGCTCGGGAGTGAGAAATTCTACATGTGTGGAAGAGATGGACATATCACACTGAATTGTCATTGTGAGGTGAAGCCACAACTTCCCAACACTAACGAAAAAGGGAATATGGTATATGCCCTACCTGATGTCCAATGCTATAAGTGTGGACAACTTGGGAACTTTTCTAATAATTGTCCAAATCTGAGGTTAGTGGAGGGGAATCACCATCAGCCTCAGTATAGGCCAAGGGAGCAAGGTCTTACTTTCTCTATCACCGCAGCTGATGTTGAATCTCCAAACAATGTGGTGGTAAGTACTCTTGTTGTCCTCTCAAATCTAGCAAGTATTTTTTTTATTCTGGTTCTACACATTCCATTATTTCCTCCATGTTTCAATGAATTTAGAATAAACCCCCGATTTTCTAAAAGTAGAGTTATCAGTCAAAACTCCTGGTGGGATTATCCAAGCATCATTAGTGTTTATAAACCATAGTATTTACTTTAGTGAGGACAATCTTATCCCAAATATAGTATTCATTCCCATGCTGGAATACAACATTGTACTAGGGATGGACTGGCTCTCAAAGAATAATGCTAAGATCATATGTAGAAGCAATGAAATCATAGTAGTCTTGAATGGAAAACCTACAGGTATCTTACAAGGAGAGATATCTCAACCTGATCTTTGACTGGAAGAACCTCCAATATCCTTATTTATGGAGTAGATTAGTGAAGAAGAAGAAGGAAATGAGAGTTTGAGGATAGAAAATGCCCCCATCATCCAGGAATATGTTGACATATTTCCTAAGGGGCTACCCAGACCTCCCCCAGAAAGAGAGGTAGAGTTCTCCATTGAACTCATACTTGGGTCTCATCAGATATCTACGACCCCCTATAGGATGGAAAATGAGGAGCTAGAAGAATTAACGAAACAACTCGAAGATCATTTGAAGAAGGGGTTTATCCTACCGAGTGTGTCTCCTTGGGGAGAACATGTTCTCTATATCAAGAAGAAGGATGGATTGATGTGGCTATGCACTGATTATAGAGACCTAAACCCGATCACAGTGAATAAAAAATACCCTCTTCTAAGAATTGATGAATTATTTGACCAAATTTATGGGTCTCAATTCTTCTCTAAGATTGATCATTGAACTGGTTGTCAACATTTGAGGGTGAAGAAAGATGGTTTTCCAAAAACTGCCTTTTGATCAAGATATAGGCATTATGTGTTTGTTTTTATTCCCTTCGGATTGACTAATGCACCTGCTATTTCTATGGATTTGATGAACATAGTTTTTAAAGACTACCTTGATAACATTGTGATAGTTTTGATTGATGATATTATGATATATTCCAAAAGTCGCGAGGAGCATAAGGGTCATAGAAGGGTTATTTTGAAAACTCTACGTAAGGAAAAGATTTTTGGGAAGTTCAAGAAATGTGAATTCTGGTTGCAAAAAGGTACTTTATTGGGGCATATTGTTACCAATGAAGGAATCACAGTTGAACCTGTGAAGAAAAAAGTTTTAAAGGAGTGGCCTCAGCCTACAACAATAACTACGATTCATAGTTTCCATGGATTAGCGGGTTATTATAGGAGGTTTGTGAAAAACATTTCATGACTTTCTAATCAATTAATGAAGTTAACTCAAAAAGGAGTCAAGTTCATCTGGAAAAAGGAGTGTGAGGAACATTTCTAAGAGCTGAAGAAGATATTGGTTACTGCACCCGTGTTAACTCTGACCTGAATTGGAAAAGGATTAGTTAATTTTAGTGATGCATCTCTGAAATGACTTGGGTGCGCCTTTATAAAAAATGAAAAAGTAATTTCTTATGAATCTTTTCAGTTGAAGATTCATGAGTAGAACTATCTGACACATGATTTGGAGTTGGATATAGTTTTTTTGCTATAAAGATATAGAGGCACTATCTTTATGTGGAGAAAACTGATATATACACAGACCATCAAAGTTTAAAGTATATTTCTACACAAAAGAAATTGAACATGAGACAAAGGATATGGTTGGAACTTCTCAAAGACTATGATTGTTCAATTCATTATCATCTTGGATGATAAAACAAAGCCGCTGATGTATTTAGCAGGAAATACCCAGTTGTTCTTTCCCTGATAAGGATTCAAAGAGATCCTTTGATAAATGACCCAGTGAAGATGGAAATGGGAATTATAATGGAAGGGACATCATCAACGCTAACCCAAATGATTTTTCAACCATCATTAATAGAGAAGATCAAGAATGATCAGAAAGAAGATCCTTTATTACAAAAGAATTTTGAAGCTATAAAGGATGGGAAGTTTCTTGAGTTAAATATTGATCAAGAAGGTCTACTGAAATTACGTACAAGACTATGTGTTCCATATTTTCTGAAAATAAAAAAGTACATGATTGATGAAGCTCATAGATATACTTTCTATATATATCATTAAAGCACAAAAATGTATAGGTACCTTCATGATCATTATTGGTGGGATAATATGTAAAGGGAGATTGTTGACTACACTTCAAGGTTCCTTGTATGTCAGAAAGTAAAGGAAGAGTGAAAAATTCCTAAAGGGGTATTGCAACCACTACCCATACTGGCTTGGATGTGGGACAATATCACTATGGACTTCATCACTGGTTTCCCGTGAACTTCCGAAGGAAACAATGCGATATGGGTTATTGTGGACTGTCACACCTAGAATATACATTTTATATCCATTCGGGAAGATTTCTACCCTGATTAACTTGCCAGGATTTATGTAAAGGAAGTGGTAAGGATGCATGCAGTTCCACTTTATATCACATCTGATCGTGATCGAAGGTTCACATCATAATTCTGGAGAAGTATTCAACATGCTTTGAGCACTGAATTGAATTTCATTATGGCCTATCACCCCTAAATTGATGGTCAATCTGAAAGGACTACTCAAACACTCGAGGATATGCTAAGAACATGCTCAATGGAATTTAAGGGAGGATGGGATCAACATCTCCTTTTAGTTGAGTTCTCTTTCAACAACTACTTCCACTCAAGCATTCAAATGACACCCTATGAAGCTCTATATGGTAAGAGGTGTATAACTCCTACTTGTTGGTATGAAGCTAGTGAGAGAATGATTCTTGGCCCTGATCTTGTGCAAGAGATGACAGAAAAAGTCCATGCCATCCAATAACACAATAAGGCTGCTCAGAGTTAGCAAAAGAGGTCTGCCGACAACCGTCGAAGGGACATGAAGTTTGATGTTGGTGAAGAATACTTTTTGTGGATTTCACCATGGAAGAGAGTCAGGAGGTTTGGGAAGAAAGGGAAGCTTAGTTCATGGTACATTGGCCCCTATTAAATCCTTGATCACGTGGGAGCAGTGGCCTATCATCTTACACTTCCACCAAATCTAGCATAAGTTCATGATGTATTACATGTACCCCTCTTGAGAAAGTACATACCTGGACATTCACATGTACTAAATTCAGAGGTGGTACAACTGGAACATTACATCTCTTATGAGGAGAAAATGGTGGAGATCTTGGATAATAGAGACAAGGTTCTACGCAACAAGACTACCCACCTTGTTAAGGTGTTGTGGAGGAACCAAAAATGTGAAGAATCCACGGGGGAACCAGAGGAGTCTATGAGGTAGAAGTAACCACACCATTCCTCTTTTGAGGGTATGAGTTAAAAACTTTGGGGAAGAAATTTCTTAAGGGGGGAAGAATGTAACGACCTGAACTTTCTAAAAATATCTGTTTCCTAAATTCGTGTGTTATTTTATTTTATACTCAACAAAACTATATCCTTTATTTAATGAAGTGAGTGTAATTAAATGAGACCATTGGGTTTCAACTGTTATATAACCATTGGAAACTAAACTCTTATCATTACAATTAATGCTTATAAATACAAGTGATCTAGGTTAATTAATACAGAAATAAGAGTTGATGGCCTCATCCAGTAGACTCGGGCCATACAAAGCCTATCTGTCAGAGCTTGGGAAGGAGGTATCATCTATTGGATTTTCTCTGGACCAATCCCAAGTTGAGCTTCAACACGTGAAGCTTGAATGGAATCGCCGAAGGGAGAAGTTCAAACTGATAGAAATCACCACTCGAGAAATTTTGTTTGACCCGCCCCAAGATTCTATCACCATGGAACACCTAACAATTAGGTCCTATGCAGGTGTTATAAGGGGTTATGTAATGAGTCCTTTGATACTTTTTTTTTAATTCATTAGTATAAATAAAATTGTTATTTCTTATTATGGTAAAATTTTTAATTTTCGAATTTCTGGATAACTATGGGATCAATATTATTGATGATTTTGGAAAAAGAGTTTTTTAAAATAGTTGTGTAAACATTAAATAATTAATAATGTGAAATGAATTTCAAAAAATGGTCTTCTATAATTGTGACCAGTAAAAAATTTAGAGTCTAATAAGATCAACTTAATTTTTGGTGAATAGTAATGTATGAATAGTATTAGACCCTTATGAATAGTAATGAATAGTAAATCGTCCAAAAAAATATAAACTTTACCCATGGATGTATACATATAATTTAGACATCTTAAAAGTGTGAAAATTGTCATAATATAAGTATTGGTATTTTTTTATGTCATAAATATTTTAATTAAAATTTTATAATTAATTTAATAATTTAAAATAAAAATTTGTTTTCATAAAATGTAATCATAAATTGTTACTTTATTTTATTATGGTTATATGATAAATTTATGGGACCTTGATTACTTTTTTCAAAGTGTTACAAAATAAGTTATAGTTTTAGAGTTGTTTTTGAGAATAAATAATTATTGTATTTAAAAATTAAATTAAAATTATTTAGAAAATTATTTTCATAAAATGGATTTCATTTTTCAATTCATAGCATCAATATTAGGTTAGGGTGAATTTTTGGGATTTTTCTGAAACAATTGAATTTTCGGTGAATAGTAAAAATACAGTTTTCAGTTTCAGGTATTTAATGACATCATTTATGATGTAATAAATATAGTTGACTTGTGAATAGTATTATATGTTACGAGGTGTCCCAAGTGGCCAATACCATGGGCAAGCCCATGGTTTTCCAAATACCACCGATGATGTGTCCCTTGGAAATTAATTAAATATTTCCTCACTTTTCTTATAATTACCAAGCCATTCCATCATTCATTTCATTCCAAAATCCTCCTAAATGAAGATATGGTCTTTCTACCTCCCACGGAGTCCTCCCAAGGTGCCCTCTAGCCACCCAAGGTCCCAACCTTCATGCTTTCGATGATATTCTTCAAGGTAAGGGAACCTTTCACCCACCTCTTTTTAGTCATGACTTCCTTTATGTTATGTCTTCTAGTTTCCATATTCTTATGTGGGGGTATTTTATTATATATTCTTATTACTGTGCATTTTATGTCCAAATGATGAGAGACGCTTTCCACTCTCATCAATTTATTTTTTGAATATTTAATCTACGCCGTTAGGCTGTCGAATTTTTTTTGTTTCATTTTCATGTGGTATGTCATTTAAATATCCATACCATGATCTTATTATATACCCATACTATATTATGAATTATTTATGAGTTTTTTACCCTTTTCCCCACTCTTTTTAATATTTTCTAAAACCATGTTATATAGCCGTTATGCTGTATAAATTTCATCTCAAAACCCCTCTCTCTTTTTCTCAAAAATTATCTTATTTTATTTTTGTAAATACCCAAACCAATTTCATTTCCAGGGGTATCCATAAAGACATAATATTGATCTATTTGATTATGTAATTCACATACATATAACCCTCACACACTTTCCCTAGGTTATAAATGACACAATGATCTTATTTTTAAGAACTTTTAAAACGTTGGGATTTTAAAATGAAACCCATTTTTTATTATCTATGGGTTATTTATGAAATGTTTGATTATGATCAATGTGGATAAATAGAAAATAAAGAATCATAAGGGTGAACCCTGATAGCACTCCAATGCATTATTTAAAGAATTTAATCTCTAGAGATGACACGTTTCATGATACCTTGGTGAATAACCTTGGTAATGTTTTTAAGACACCTTGGGAATGAATCATGGTGACATGTTCATGAATGTATAAATGAAATGTTGTATCCACATACTCATGTTGTGATTCATGTTATTTTTATTATGATATGCCTTTTTTTCCATTGCTCATGTCTTGTGGTTTTCATCAAGTTCTTATTGGTATCACAAGTAAACTGATTCCCTCGATTTCCTTACTGGGCCTTCTGCTTGCCCTTTTCATTGGTTTATGTCTCAAGGTTATGAGATGAAGCAATTGTACTTAGGATTAAAATATGACGAATCCTTAATAGAAGATAAGTAGAATGTTTTATGTTGTTTTCATGTTTTATGTTCTTGATTTCCAAGACACTAGACTTTAAAGACTTCTCTTTGTAAAATGCAATGAAAAGTTTTGTAATAAAAAGGCAGGATTCCATACAGAAAGGCTATGAGGAAGCCTCCATATCATAAGGACCAGAGGTATCATCCTATCATAAATTACCTTCTTCTTAGAATATAACACCACGACTGGTCATTCAATTATAGACAAAAGAGGATTCACTTAAAGATCATGCCATCTCAGAACATGAGATGGGTCATATAAAAGATTTCGAAGCTAAGATACGAGAAAAAAATTATGTATTGATTTCAGTTGTGGTTGTAGTGTTAAATTGTAAAAAAATTTCCCAACCTAATCAATATCCTCAAATGATCCCAAAAAACAAGTAAAAAACTTCTCTTTCCTCCCAAGCTGTCGATGACCCAACCTGGGTGAAACCTTCAATAACACATGGTCACCAAAACTGCTACTTCAATTAGTATAATGTCTTAGTGCTTCCTAGGTGAAAAACCTTTAGAAATTATAGAAATCCCACATTATAGCCTTACTTTTAGCAAATAGTGAAACATAATGGTTCCAATAACACAAAATACCCTCTTTGGAGAATGACCACTGGCCATTAGTCTCTCCACCATAAAGAGAATCTCTAATGCTTACAGAATTTTTCAAAAGGATTCTATTCCAAAAGAATCATCTTGAGAAGAGAATATTTTTGGGAACCATCAGCTTTAATGGAGGATAGAACCGGCACTGCCCAAGGTGACACACTTGGGTGAATAAAGGCTTTCTCAAGAAGATCGTTCAACTGGGACATTAGTTCTTTCAGTTTAGTTGGAACCATTTGGTTAGAGGGAAAAGAAACTGGTTGAGTGCCAGGCATCAATTCATTGGAAAAATCAATCTATCTTACTAGTGGTGACAAAAAAAATCATATGGAAACATGATGAGAAACTTGACGATGACTGGAGGGAGATTTTCAATCATTTAATCTTTCCCTAGATCAAAAGTAAACACTAAAATCACTTTCCTTAACTCTAGATAAGAAAGACCAAAACTGCATGACCTTGGGTCCCATTTTCATTGAAAGATAGGAGACACACCATTGGGTGTGGTATGGTCGACCCATAGAAGATAACAATCAATTTTTTCTTTATTGGAAATGCGTAAATCCATCCCGAATATGAAATAAAGAGATTTCATGTCAAGTACCAAAAAAATCCATGCATGTTTGACATATGATTGAGAGAAGACACAAGAATGACTATGGAGATCCTGCTCTCTCATCACACAATGGGGTGTAGTAAAATCTAATTCCTAAGATAAAAGCTCCATATAATGATTAAGAAGATTAACAGTATGGGTTAAAAAAACAAGTGAGATGCACCGGTATTGAATAGAGCAGTCACTAGAGATGATGCTATAGTAATGATACCTAACATGGTTGATAGACCTGTATCAGCTTCCTCTAGATACTCATTCACTGTGTGAAGAAGCTTACTTTCAGATTCCTATGGATAAAACACTTTTTTTATGTGAATCATTTGATTTCCCAGTAGTTTTTAAAGGTTCTGATGATCTTATGCCATTATGTGGAGTAGAAAAGTTGTGAAAAAACTACAACAAGTTCCCTAAATATCTGTATGAACCACAATTCTGTTAGCCTACTCAATCTTGAAAACACCACAGCCTTGGACAACACCACTGACTATAGACAAAAGTGTCTAGTGAAAATATCCCTGAAGTCCTTCCATTATATACCCCCTTGATTCTTTTCCATCACTATCGTATCCCACCATCTCCTTCTTAGTCCCTCCAACATGAAGGTGGCACACTTCACCATGATCTCGTCCGGTGACTCTATGAACTCAAACAGACATTCAATACTACCCATCCATTCATCAGAATGTTGAAGATTAGTGGAGCCTTTGAAAACTGTTGGGTTTTAGTGAAAGAAATCTTGATAAATTTTTTGAAGATCATTCCCCCTAGGTTCCACATCTAAAGCCTAAATAGGGACTAGAGGTGGTGTCTATCCCAGAGCATGGAAAATGTTTATAATCACCACAACTATGATTGGGTCCACTAGAGGATTCGCTTGCTGAGGTTTAGCAGTAGCCCCTTCCTGGATCCGATTCGCATGTCTTCTCGAAGGCATGATGTTTCAAAAAATATAATTACAATAAGGAATACATTAGATAATGCTCATACATAGTGAAAAGGGAAACATGATCACAACCGGTAGAACATCCATGATTTAGATTTAACTCTATCCAAATCAAAATAAGGAAAATACTAGAACTAATCCACAATACATCTTTCCCTAACCACCCCTAGTGAAATAAGGTTCATTATAGTGAGAGATGTCCAGGGACTCAATCAAAACTATCTCCTAAGTCCTAACAAGATGTTAGAAATTCATACTAACATCAAGGAAAGATTCTTAACCTCCCTTTGATACCATTTTGTGAGGAACCAGCCCAAGTACCCTTGTAACCTGATAACTGACCCAACCCTGACATATCCTGAAGGGAATTCTCAATCCCTATGGGTCAACGACTAGCACCTTATATCACACAACAAGCAAGTGTGAACAATTTTTCCACCAACAATGCTAAAGAAAAGAAACAATGCTGTATGGATAAGAAAAGAAACTCCAATGGGAGTAATCTACCAGAATATAAAGAGGCATAAAATCCAAATTACTAAATTGGGAAAACAATACCAAGGTCTTTAAGGACACAACTCACCAATACTAAAGCTCAATATTTGGATTCACCTCTAAGAGATCACATCCCTTTGCTCAAACCTAGAAGAAGAAAGTACACAAACGCCCGAAGGAAAAATTAGGGTGTGTTCCTAAGAGCATTAGGATACCACCAAAGATTCCAAAACATATTACAAATATAGATTATCCAAGGAAACGATTTCAAATTTCAAATAAACAGGTTTGGCCATTCAAAAGCGTATTTAAACAAAACATGCTATTAATTTTCAAATGATGGAAATAAAAATTTTAAGTAATGATTTTACAAATGATGTAATATTTCTAAAATAATGGATTATGTAAAACATTTATATAAAATAGTTTATATAACTTCTGTAGGTATATATTTAGTTCAAACAAATATTGGAATACATTTATATCTCAAATATAAATAAACAAGAAAGCTACATGTTCATCTTCCCAAAGGTATGATAGTATTAACCAACAATAGGATTTTTCACTCTCTATGTGAACTCAGCAAAATGTGTATACACACGTCCCTATGAAACTGGCCAAAGGAAACTTGTCCCCAACCTGTCAGGGATGTGAACTACCATAAGTATATTTTTGGACATTATCGTAGCATAGAGTGTATCCAAATTACACACTAACTGCCTAAGGCTTGGAAGCACTCTTACATGATGGGTGAACTATTTTAAGACTATTTAAAAATACAATTGATCCCATTCTTCCATGTCAAAAGTTCAAATTTCTTTCCATTTAAAACCAAATTAGGTTTTATTAAAAAAACTTATCTATTTCATAAGATAAAACCATTGTGTTTCTATCAAGTCATTTTAATCCATTTTAACCACTTTTGAAATCCATTCAAACCCAATTCCATCATTACACAATTTATTTCCTCAATAAAATTATACAATTTAATAGAAACAATTTCCATAAAATCCACAATTTAAATTAATCAATTTAAATCCTCTAATTTCTCTAAACACACCCAGTTCAATGGAATTAGGGGTTTTCCAAATTTCCATGCCAAAACAAATTCAAATATATCGATTCACTGGAATCGATTTTTTATCAATTTAATTGAAAGAAAATTTGAGAAATTTAATTTAATTAATCAATTGAAATAAATAAAACAATACAAGGATAATCAATTTGGATGATCAGAATGAAACTACCAACCTCAAGGTCATCGATGTCAACGATGAATATAATCAACCAAATGTGGTTCAATACACCTCCTCAAGACCCTATTGTCATAAGTGTCGACACACCAAAGCTCGATGTTCGTCAAAGGGGTTCTAGAACCAAAACATATATTTTAGTTCACATGTAGGTAAAATATTACATGTGATTTCATTTTCTTTCTTCTTGATAATCTTTGGATTATCTTTTTATGTCAATGTATGCAACCACAAGAAAAATCCATGAGAATAATTTTAAACCTCATTCAATAATTATATCCCTCTATTTTATTTCACAAGGAAATAAAATATTACATGTGATTACATGTTATCTCTCATATATAATCTCGGGATTATAATTTTATAATTATAATAATTATTCTTTGACAATTCATGTAAGTTTCCTTTGATCATTGTCATGTGATAATTTCCCTATAGTTATCCTTTAATGATTTTTTTAAAATTATCTTTGATAATCTCATGTAAATATTCATTAATAATTTTAAGTAATTATCATTTAATAATTATTCATTATTATTCGTTGATAAATGATAAATTTTACAAATCATCCTTTATTAAACTCATAAAAATTGTCTTTTAATAATTTTCTCAAAAAATTATCGTCTGATAATTTCAATCAATTATTCATTTATATTTTGTTTAAAAATTATACTTGATAAATCTAGGTTTTATTATTTATTTTATATTTCACCATTCATTCATGATTTTAAGATGGAAGAGTAAAATTAAAAAAAAAATAACAAGGAAGAACCTTCTTATGTGCACCACGCAAGGAAGAGGGAAGCCACCACCATCACCTCGATCAGGAGGATGAACCAAAGTCAATTCAAATAGGGTGTAGAGGAGGATTTGAGGTTACTTAAACCCAACGAAAACAATGTACATGGGTCTGAAATTTTTTAGGTATTTAATGATATGAGAAATGAATGAATTCATAAACCCATTTAATGCTCGGTTTTAAACTGTCAATCAACCTGAGAATCAATGTAGATTCATTTATTTATCACATTTAAGGAATTTCCAGTTTTTAATTGGTTAAAAACTAATTATTTACAAGATTTGTGTTTCATCTGAGAGTTAAAAATGGAGGAAATGGCATTTTTGGAGATGATTAAATAGTACACACTTTTTTTAATTTATTTGATGTATTTTATAATTTAAAAAAAATTAAACGATACCAAATCCCATTGAGAATAAACGTTATACCCTATCTAGGGTAAACACATTATTACGAACCCAACGGTGGTCTCACATTTATTAAACGATGAACTGTTTGGGAGATATTAATGATTTACTAATGAAAAATTGGAATAATTAATTAATTAAAATAAAAAGTATTATTTTTACGAGCGAGGCATCCAAACTCCTGACGCTTACAAGTGTTATACCCAATCAAGGGTAAACCCCTCATTGTGGTCCCATCAATGGCCTCAAATTTCCCATACGATGCACCTTTTGAGTGATATTTAATTATTTTGAATAAATAAATAAATAAATATTATTTAATAACTTTATCTCACGAGCGAGACATCCAAATGTCTGACGCCTTTGAATGTTATACCCCTAATAGGATAAACACTTTATTTTAGACATAATAGTGGTGTCATATTTCTCAAAAAACTCGTCATTTTAAAGTTATATAAATATTTTGAATAAAAAAGTGCACACTTAATTTATTCTATTTAGTAATTTTATTCTGTATTTTCTGAACTTTTTCAGGGCTCAGAAACTCATACTTACTCAGTGTTTAACTCATAAAATATTTAATTGAATATTGTGGAGTGTTAATTGGGAATTTTACCATTCTGCGACATGTTTAAAAAACTCAATTTTCACTGATAAACCATTTTTCCAATTTAACATATTAATAATTTAACCAAAGAAGGTTTAAGAATACCTGAAATAGTAACGTGATGTTATAATATTTTTCTATTAGTGTTGGTAACATGTAATTTTAAGAAAAAAATTCAATTTATAGACTCTTACTATATACTAAAATAATACAATAACCATAAAAAATATGTGTAAATACATTGGTAGAAACCTAAAAAACAAAGATACTAATAGATGATAAATTTGTAAGTATCCAGTATTTCCATATGTAATAATTTTTTCTATTAAAATTTTGAATCCCCTTTTTGTTCATTGAATTAATGTGATCCATATGAAAAATAGAAATTCATAAACTAATACATCTAAAAAATATATTTAACAACTCATATAAACAAATATATTTATAGAAAACCAAGAATGATTTGAAACCATATGAAAGAAGCCATATGAGAAGTGATAATTCACTGATTGGTGTTGAACAAGTAAATTCAATTCCTTGTACATTTCTCATCAAAAAACCATTGACACATGTTAATGAGAATAACAAGATCACTTTTTCATAACTAATCCAACACCAATTCACAAACAAAAAAGGCACAATGAGTTTTTACATGTTTCTCTACATAAAAAATGCTACATCCTTATCATGATTTTAAAAAACTTGTGGACACACAATCCAATAGTTCTAACATGTTGGATATATTGAGAAAGTATTATCCTTGAACTCAGGAAACAAAATGTATCTATGGAATTCCATAATACGATTATGTACAATCAAATAAAAATAATATAAAATTTAAATAAAAATAGTGTCTTCAAAAAAAAAATCCTTCAGGTTGTTTTTATGATTCTTCCCCTTCTATGTATAAAACCATATTCCATATTCTTCTTCATCATCAACGTATTCTATATATAAATGGTGTATTCCTAGTGTACACACAATACTAGTTCTTATTCTTCTCACAAATTTTATTATCTTTATTATCTTTTTTACACCATATAAAATAGAAAAATATTCAACATCATTCTTATTTGATCATCAAATTCAAATTCAAATAAAAGATTCCAATTCAAATTATTCCACTTAATTTTAATCCACCAGATCGAACTATGCCTTCTAATCACCCTTTGATATAAATATTATGATAGAATATTCGAATTGGAGTTTTCCTTCAATCACCAGTTGAGCCACATCATTAAAGATATTAAAATCTAGATTCTGATGTATATCCCAATGTTAACATACTCATTGTGTTATGATAATCACAATCATGATGTTGTGAAATGCTTCACTAAAAAACCAAGAAGTTTTCTTCTAACTAACTAAAAACCCTATATGAATCATGTGGCATGGTCTTCAATATTGTAACTGGAAAAATAATATGTAAAAATTATATATAAGAACCAAATTTATATGGTTATTTCACTTTAGTGTGATTGGATGCTTCAAAGTGAAACCCATACCTTTACAGTGTAACCCTCTTTCTTGAACCAATAACTCTTATTCACACAGTAACACTGCAACATGATTTATATTCACTTTGGTGTGACTTCCTATAGCTTGTAGTATAGAGAAGGACCGATTTATTAGGTCTTCCATACTTCCACAAGATTTTGGACATCCTAATTAAACTATTATTCATTGTATCATGATATCCATGTCATAAAAGAATAGTTTAAAAATCATTCGATTTAAGACTTCAATAAAAACCTAATAATTTTCTTTTGGTTTATTAACTTTTAATCAATAGAATTTAATCTTAAAAAGAGTTAATTTAGTCATAGAGCCTTGTTATTGTAGGATGATTTTGTGTACATGTTTATAACTCCCCTAAAATTCAACATTATTAGTTCCAAACTCCTTCCATCTTCTCTTAAGTATCCCAATAGAATTCACCTATATTAATAAATATGATTCAATTAAGTTAGAATGTGATTCATATATTTAATAAATTTTTTGACATGTTAACACCAACATACATCACAAATCACCACTACTTCACTTTTCATCAATCTAAAAAACTCCCTCTTTTACAATATTCAAATCCTGGTTTAAAATTCATCATTTCAAAAAATCTTGAGTCTAGAAAATGTCCTCTAACTTCATGGTTTCAATAATCCCAAACTATTTGATGATTCAAGACTAACTTGGGGTCTTTCATGTATAACTGACCATTTTTCCCTTAGTTTAAGAGCCTCCATGCCTCTCTAAAATCCAAAAACCATGCATAGAATGCCTATTATTCTCTTAAGAGGCTCTAACCTATCCCATTACAAACATCAAAATTTCTAGGTTCTATAACGTTATCCTAATATGGATCCCCTAAGAATGTGTACACAAGGATATACATAAACACACATGGTTAATTAATAAAGGGACCAACTACACCAATATTGGAGTTACCCTCCATATGAAGTGATTGCATAAGCCTCACACAAGCTTGTACTAAAATCACCAAGCTCCCAAGCCCATATAATCAACCCAAATCCATAAATAAATAATTATATTCATTAAAAATTTGTTATCCAATTTAATCTAAAGAGTCATAATCTGTGAAATCTCCCCATGCGATGCCATGAAATCAAAGTTATGACCAAGGGAGTATAGAAGGTGAACGACATTCCTTCAACACCCCTTCCATCAAAATATCCTTTTAATGAAATAATGTCAATCACTAATTTGAAACCAACTTGGCAGAAAACCTAGGATAATATAGTCGGTGATCTTCCTTTGTGGAAAATGATTGGAATGAGTGATGTATGTCCTCTTTTTACATCCTCTAGATACCACACCAAAAACAACCATCATTTAGGTCGTATTTCACCCTGATTCAATGAATTAATCAATAATACCTTACCAAACCATCTCAAAATTATTGGATGAAGGAAGATGAGAAGTGAAGAGGAAGAAATTGAGGGATTAACTTATTCTGAATGATGAAACCACCTCTGATTATCCACCAAACAAAGGTAAAGAAATGAGGATAAATGGGATACATAAAATGGAATAGTGAAAAACAAATTCCCTATTCTATGAACCTATATAGATTAATAAGAAAAGGGTTAAACCTTACATTACAAGACTCACCCTACTAAAAACACCCCCAGCCTGACTGGGAACCTAAGGTTGATCATAAGGAACCCAATGGCTTTCAAATACTGAAATTCAGAAATAAGGAAACCCATACCCTACTCTAATCATCTTCTAACACTTAAAACTTATAATATCACACCAAGATATACTTTAATTAATAATAATGTCTCTATAGAAAAAATCAGTACACAAAATTCAATCTTTCCCATCTCTCGAATAAAAAAATTACAAATTTCATATAAATTCATCGACCCTTAATGATGTAAGACATTGAAAACTCTCCACCATAGGGATTATTTTCCCAACAATCATCCACATCAACTTCCTGATCCTGAATTATTATATAATAATCTAATGTAATTTCCTATTTTGACTTTGTATTAGCTATCCTATGGTCTGATGGTTCCAAGTGTGGTAGAAGTTCTTATTAAGAATGATACATACTAAAAATGTTAGATTTGATGGATTATTCAAATAGTTTACAAGATATAAATTTCATATAGAATGATTTTTTTTCAAATAACATTGACAATTAAATATACCAAAACCAAGAGGATATCCTTTCACATTAAATTTATAACTATTTTAAATAGACCAAAATAAGGAATACCTTGATCTTGGGATCTTTCTTTGATGATGTTGTTGTTTTTTGAAACCCTTTTCAGTTTACCATTACTATTATTTTAGGATCCAAATGTATAATTTCTCTAGATGTTATCCACATGGGCTCCTTTGATCTCATAATAATGTTGATTGATTTACAGGTTCTAGCATGATAGATCAATCATCTTACCATGTTCATTCGGATCATTGTTAAAATTTTTAGGCCTTAATAATCATCCTTTGACTCTCATTATTAAGTGGATAGAGGAGGGAGAAGAATCACTTGATCATTATTTAGTCTTGTGAGAGATCTATGGATTTTCTATCCTACAATGATTCTTGATTTAAATAAATCTATACAAAATAAACATAATCATTTATTTATAGATATAGGGTGAGGGTTAAAATATTTTTTTTTAAACAAACCTTAAATAATACATTAAACCATATATGACCCCATTTAATACAACAACAATAAAAATAAACAGAATAATAATAATAATAATAATAATAATAATGATGATGATGATATTTTTACATGGCATGTGCTAACTGGTGCAATGATAAATATTATTTTTACCATCTTGAAAATTAATATTTATCACCATAAGGAATATTATTCTTCTCACAATCCTAGGTATTTATTGAATACCAAGATAAATTAAAAAATTATTAATTCAATAAAAAAATAAAAAAAATATTATATGTCAATGTAATTTAACAATTACCTTACAAATAAATATTTATTTAATTTATGTGATCATTAAATCTTGAATAAAATGATTCCTCAGTATTGAGAATATTATTTATTACAATAATTAAATTTAAATAGAATTTAATAGAGATCAACTGAAACACATAGTGTGTGAACCTATAGCATTAGTTCTCGTTATCATTAAGCTAAGTTACCTAATGTCCAAGATTACTTTCTAGAAACAGGTCAAGGAACTAAAGAGAATGAACTTAATGTCACAACATTAACAACCTCATATGACTGATCATTATGTAATAAAATCCATTTAAATAGGTTTCACACCCCTGTCATAAACTACTATTCTTTATAGGTCTTTCTTTGACTACATGAAATAAAATCACCGTTACACCTTGGATATGGAATTTAATTCCAAAATTCTATTTCATCCAAAGGTCCAAGACATCGGCTTCCATAAATATTTGAAGGACATATCCTTCTTTGAAGTTTTCATTAATACCATGTCATTCATGATGCACACAATGTACCCTACTTCCCTAAACATATTGCACCATGGATGCGGTTAGAAATATAAGTGCATGAGTCATGACTTGGATTAATAATAATATTAATGTTTAAGGACCATTAGAGATACAATAAATAATTCCACATGACACATAAACATGCAGAATTCCTAATAGTGGGTATGTTATCTTAATATCTTATCTAAGAGACTACCAAGTATAAACTTAAAGAGTTGAAGTCATGTCTTTTTATGAGTACTACACCTAAAAATAAATTTACTATATTCACCATCATAGAATGTTATCTTACTATAGATCAAGGTGTAATAATATCATCATGGAATTTCAAGGTTCTTATTATAACATGGAACCTTCTTTCCCATTTAAATATGAAATATACTCAAATACATTATTACATTAAATTCTTGCAGATAAAAGAATAGTATGTAAAAATATTTTTAATTAATATTCACTTATTTGAGTATACATGATATCCAAATTAATAAATTTTAGTTCTATAGAACCCACTATAAGAGACTCCAACATGGATTAGAGCCAAATTATAAGGACTTTTAGTTCTCTAGACCTCACATGAAGATCATTTTTCTACTAGGTAAAGTCCTTAGTCAAGGGGTTCACCACATTGTATTTCATGGAGACTATGCTCATTGAAACATCACCTCTCCAAAAATTTCCCTAAAGAGATGATACTTTTGAAGTATGTGATTAATCATTTGATGAGAATTTTTATCCTTTGCAGGAGACACCAATAAATTATTATCGCAATAGAGTGTGATAGATTCTTTACTACTAGGTACCACATCAAAATACAAGATGAAGTTATGTATCCAAATTTCATCTTTAGATACCCCAAAATCTTTAATTTAATAAGAATCTGCTATAAAATCTACAATTAGGGATTTATTTGAGCTTTTCCGCCTCACAAAACCCTTATTGAGGGTGAATATTTATCTTATTTGTGATTTCAGATCATCTTGACCTACTTGGAAACTAGAATCTATATATCTTATGATGACTAGTTCATAATCTCCTCCATAAACTAGAAACACATCCTTAGTGCATCTCTAATATTTAATTATAGTCTTGAATTCCATCAAATGGTGGTTACCTAGGCCAGCTTGATATCTTCCTACCATAGTTAAGGCACTGGTGACATCTACCATAGTGCATAGTATAACATAGATGACTAGCCTAATTGATGATGTGTAAGGAATATTTTCCATCATTTCTCATGCCTCATGTGTTTGAGGACACATTTTCTTGGAAAAATGAATTCCATGTGACACTATAAAAAAATGATATTGTATTTTTCCATACTGAATCTTTCTAGTATCTTGTAAACGTATATAATTTGAATTAGAACTAGAAACCTCTTAGATCTATCATGATGGAGATTGATCCCAACAATGTATAATAATTCATCTATATCTTTTATGGATAATCATGTATTTAACTAGGCATTAATAGACCACAAGTCTTGTATCTTATTTACAATAAGTAGTATTTAATTGACCACTCTACCTGACAACATGGTTCCAACTCTTCTCTGGGATAAATGTAAATTTCTTTTGTTTCGCCTTCTATAACTTGTTTTCTTCTGATTCTAATACAAGGGCCTCCATGCTCACTTTTCTAAAAAAAACATTCACTCATAGTGAACCAAATTTAAAAATTCCATCATCAAACCAAATTTTCCATGACTTGTATAGTTCTATACACTTTCTTGATTGATGAAATATGATTCTGAGAATGCAATTCCAGAAAAGTGATTTCGGAAATGAAACTTAATGAAAGTTTAAAACAACAAAGATTCTACCTTAAATATTATATAATCTTACAAAATTAGAGTACAAGTATAAGGAAGTATAATATAGTTATACTTTCCTCAACAAAATATAAATACGGCGGAAAACTTGTAACAAAACAAGTGACAAGTAGTAAATCTTTTATCCCAAAGAGAAGGGTATCCAACAACCTTGGATAAAGGTCCCTTGATTTATACTTTCAAGATAGTATATCTTACCCACACTAGGGTAGGCACTCGATAAGAAGATCGGAGTCTGTCTTGAAATCCCTGCAAGCCCTCAACTTCATGGTAGTTGAAACCTCTATCTTCCTCAAAAAGGAAGCCCTCAACATCAAGGTAGTCGGCACATCTGTCTTCCTATCCCCGGAAGCCCTCGATTGTACACAGAAACAATCGGAGTCGCACAAAGAAAATCTAATCTAGAAGTTCAGTATGCACTAAGCATGATAGTCTCTCTCTATAAATCACTTCAAAAACATGTAATCTCTAGAGTCATAGAATAGTTCATTAAAAAGATCTGAGCTCTTTAAAATGAGCTTCTATTTATAGGCACAACTTCAACGGTCAGGTCCCTCCTCCAACTGTCATATTTTTCCTTGAATTTTGGAGGAACCATTACACATGTCACTCAAATAATGGTTAGTGAGTAACTGAATACACGACATCATTTTATAAAAAAACAAGTCTAAGAGAAAAATATGGTTACATAACTTAAATATAATATTTGGAATGTAAGCAAATATGAAAGTTCAAAGTCTAACCAAAATTGAATTTGAATTCTATAATACAAAGATATTCAGATTCTGTTTTCTTGTAATTCAGATCCTGAACTCTATAGAATTCCGGAGTCTGAATATCAAGGAAATTCGGAATCTGGATTCACAAGAATTCAGAACCAGAACTCACAAAGTTCAGAGTCAGAGTTCATGAGAATTCGGAGTCAGAACTCGGAAAAGTTCGTAAACAGAATTCTTAATCAGAATTCGGAATCAGATCTTCAGAGGAGTTCATAACCAGAATTCGTAATCAGAATTCAGAATCAGAACTTCAGAAGAGTTCGTAACCAGAATTCATAATTAGAATTTGGAGTCAGAACTTTAGAAGAGTTCGTAACCAGAATTCGTAATCTGAATTCAGAGCCAGAACATAGAAGAGTTCATAACCAGAATTTGTAATCATAATTCAAAGTCAGAACTTTAGAAGAGTTCGTAACTAGAATTCGTAATTAGAATTTGAAGTCAGAACTTCAGAAGAGTTTGTAACCAGAATTCATAATCATAATTCAGAGTCATAAATTTAGAAGAGTTCATAACCAGAATTCGTAATCATATTTTGGAGTCAGAACTTAGAAGTGTTCGTAACTAGAATTCGTAATCAGAATTATGAGAATTTGGATCCTAAAACAGAATGCTTCATATATAGGTAATTATAGGATTCCGAGGTTTTGGATTCAAACTGAATTTTACACTTAGAAAAATTATGATATGAACAATGAAAACATGATAAGGAGAAATTTTCTTTGGGGAATGAAATTTTTTCCTTATAGAAGTAAAACATGGGGTAGAAAGAGATTTACCTTGAGATAAGGTGTTTGTGATTTTCAAAACAAGAAGGAATTGTAAATTCATAAGGAAACCTTATTGACTAAACAATCTCCCCTAAGTATTAAGGAATAAAAAAGTCATATAGAAAACCTTATTGACTCAACAATATCCCCCTTTTTGGAAGGAACAAACATCCTTACAAAAAAAATATAAGGACTTAGAAAAGTTTTTCTAGACTTTGAAATAAAACTTATCTCCCTTTTAACATTGGAAGAGATGAATATTACTAACTCCCCATTAGGCTTTGGAACACTAAGGATCATATTCTAGATTTCTGGAATGAGATTTTTCATAATCTTGGGTACAGAAATCTCTATAATGAAAACTCCCCCTTACTTAGGGATATTTCTTCTTTACTTAGAATTATTTTTTCCTTTCTCCCACTTTGTGATTTTAAAAAAGAGTTTGAGGGGATGGAAAAAAAATATGGTACCTGAAATATTTGTACAAACATCCAAACAAAAATGAGAAAGTAAAATTTTCATTAAGATGGGATGAATTTGTACCAGGAAAAATAGATACAACAAAAGATCGGATTGGATCTATTTTCCTTCCTTTTCCTTAGGTATCAATTTTTTCACAATAGTTTTCATCTTCTTTAGCTCCTTGTGATCTTCCTCTGCTTGCTTCTCTAAGGCTTTGATCCTATCATTCTGAACCTTCAGAGCCTCTACCTGAACCCTCAACAAGTCATCTTGCTTCACTAGATTTTCTTTAATCTCGATCTGGAGATCCCTTTCTCTCTTCCAGCTTTGAGCAACAGAGTTCAGCTTCCCATTCAGATCATTGACCTCCAGAATCTGAGTATTTTTCTCAAGATTTATCTTTTCTTTAAAGCTAGTTGTGAGATCCTTGATCTTTCTATCTTCATAATAAAAATCTTTCTTAACATAATCTTGAAGCTTATTAAGCTCTCTCAAGTATTCAACTATGTTCTTTGACCAGCTTACCACATTCTTAACAGATTTTCTGTGGGCATCATAGTTGATAAGGAATTTCTTGTCATCAGCCTCAATCTTTACACAACTATCCATCACCGTGGACACAGAATCTGATTTTTGATTAATGATATGTTGAAGAATCTGACATCTGGATTCAATGGTTGGAAAGATCGGAATGGTGTAAACAAGCTTCTTTAGATATTGAATAACAAAATCATGTCCTAGAGTTGATGATTCGGAATCTAACACTTTTCTTGGTGATGGTTCTTCCAATAGCTCAACCATCTTCCTCTTAAAAGATGCACCATCTTCCTTCTTTATTAGAATTGCTTTCGTTGGGGGTATCAACAACCACTTTTTTCCCTTATTGGTTTTCAGAACAACTTCCTCATCCGGAGACTCATGCTCACTTTCAGACAACTAAACAATTCTATCTTCATCAATTTTTTCATTCTCAGCTCCTGCCTCAATATCTTCAGGATGAATAAAGTTATGAGCATAACTTTATTCCTTAGAAGGCTTGTTAACTTCCACTTCAGCTTTCTCATCAATTCCAGGGGTAGCTAGTTACGAAGATCTAGCTTGAGAAGTCTGGATTGACATTTTTTCAGAAGCACTTTCCTTCTCATGAAAGTCTTCAACTTTCTTTATGAGATCAGCTGTGTCATCACTGTTTTGTTCTTCTTGACCTTCTTCTATAACTTTCTTTTCTTCTACAACCTTTTAAAGTACTTTTTCCGGAGTCCTAAACTTATTCCCCAGAGTCTTAGGTAAGGGTTCTACTAAGATTGATTTTGGTACAGGAATGTTATCAGATACTATTTTGGTGTCCCTTAAAAGAGATTGGAAAATTTTGGCCTCAGAAATTTTCTTCCTAAGCTTCTTCTCTTTGGCTTGCTTCTCAATCTCATCAGTAGTCTTCTCTTTCAAAGCCTTGGCCTCAACAGGATCTAGGCCAAACTATGGATCTCCTTATTTTCGGCTTTTCTTATCCTCCCTTCACTTTGCAACATCCTAATCTGGATAGGATTTATATTTCTTGGGATTTGGAGGTGCGGTTTGAGCTTCCTTATCTTTAGGGGTTTCACCTTCAACTTCTACTTCCTTCAATTTTCTTTTCTTTCCATCCTTCTTCAACGGTTCAGCCTCTTCTGCAGTCTTTGGAACAACTTCTACTTCTTCCACAGGTAGATCATAAAATTCTTCGGAATCTTTAGAAAATCCAACAATCATTCTTTGCAAAGTATCATTTCTTACTAACATAACTTTTCAATTCCTCAGCTTAGAACTGCAAGGAATCTTGAAGGACTCAAGACATCGAACAATCAACTTGGAGAGTAGGGTAGGATACATAATTATCTGTGCTCTCAAATTCCCATTCTTGATATTCTCTATTGTAATGAGAATATGCTTTATCAGATTGATCTTCCATAGATTTACCAAAAAATCCACGATATACATATCACTTTTCCTCAGTGTGTCCTTGTCACCCTTTCTCAGTATGATAAAACCTTGAACCTATAACTCAAGGATCTGATTATTAGTTAAAAATGAGCAATCTTTCCAGTCGTGAAATCTTTAAGTCCAAGACACTCCATAGCCTTCAACATTAGAAAATATATTTGTATATCCGGTAATTTGTGAGAATAAAATTCTGGTTCTCCTTCATAGGATAACCCTACCAAGCTAGCAGCCTTGGTATATGAAAGTGCTTAAGTTTTACCATAGCTTTTGAAGGAAAATTTTTCTCTACTGTCTTTATTGAAAAAACAAACTGATTCATAAAATTATATCAGCAAATCTGGATATACTACATCCTAAGCTCCTGGTTTCGATATGGATACACTCTCCCATCCATTAATCTTGATATTCTTTGAAATAATAGAATCATACTTGTTGAAGAAGTTCAGATGTACCAACATCTCCCTGTATATCTTCCACTCCGCAATCGGCTTGACATTAGACATCTCTTGAGAAGGAACTTCACCAGACATTCGGACTTGAGCACTTCTAAAAAGTTCGGAATGAGATTTTGAAGGGGGGAAGACCTTCGACACGCAAAATCTTGAAAACTGATGCGGGAAAATCATCGGGGGTCCCCTCTTATAGGTGTTGAAGCAATGATACAACTTCTTATCTCAATCCAAAGGCTGATAATTCTTCTAATCAGATCTGACGGTTGAAATGATAGCTGCAAGTAAATTTTGGTAAGATCCAATCTTTTGAGGGTTTTAAAGGAAAATAATTAGATTTAAGAAAACTAGAATCTATGAAATTTGAAAAAAAAGAAACTACCAGCAAGTAAAATGTGATTACAAAAACTAAAGAAAGAATCATACCTTTCTGATTGTCAGGAGAATTATTCGTATTGAGGAAAATTTTTCTTGAAGGACTTTAGATTCCAAAAAAAACTTCAGTATGAAAAAAAATGAGTACGCAGATCTTCATTACGAAAATAACCATTATGAAAATCTCCATTATGAAAATATCAAGTATGAAAAACTTCATTATGAAATATTTCAAGTATGAAAAACTTTATTACGAAAATTTCAAGTATGAAAAACTTCATTACGAAAATTACAAGTTCGAAAAACTTTATTACAAAAAATTCAAGTATGAAAAACTTCATTACGGAAATTACAAGTACAAAAAAATTCATTACGAAAAATTTCAAGTACGAAAAACTTCATTATTAAAAATTTCAGGTACGACGAACTCCATTATGAAAATTTGAAGTAGAAAACTCCATTTTGAAAAATATGAAAAACTTAATTATGAAAAATATGAAAAACTAACAAGAAAATGTTCTCCCCCTATGAAATGGAATCTACTATCTACTATATCTACTAATTCAGGCTTTCCTTCATACACGTGTCCCTCCCTTGAGCTTCCACGCCTCCATTTACTGACGTGCCACGCATTCTGCGCGCCACGATGCTTACTACCCCAACCACGACTCTCCTTTCTTTCCAGTAACCATCGCGGCATACCTCGGTTCCGATTTCTCTCCCGTTCCCATCGCGGTTTCCAAAATATCTCTTCCGCCTCCCGCAACTTCGCCCGACGACGATCCTGTCTCCTGCCCTACCAATCCCTCTCCAGCTATCCTCCACTAACCTCCAGCTGAATTGTAATGAGTTGTCGCCTATTACAATTTTTCCAGATATAGGTCGGGGGAAGAACATTACATAACTATGGTTGCGGTTAACTGCGCAGTCAGTCGATACCTACCTCCTGGAAAACCTGCATTTTGCAGTTCTCATACATCATCTTCCTCCTCCCCGATTTAGGGTTCTACAGATTTGGTTCGGGGTAACTGTATTAATGACCTAGGGTTGCGTCTGTCTGTGCAGGAGTCTGTTACCTAACTCCCGGATATCCTGCATATCTTCGTACTCCGATATCATTTCCCTCCTCGCACAACTATCAGCATACCCCATCATTATTCTTGAAGCCAGCCTCGGATTACCAACCTTCCAGACTGAGTCACGGTACCCTGTGAAGAAAACATATCATCCTAGAGGTAAACATTCTATAACATAATTTGCATATTTAAATTTCAGTCTGCTCTTTCGGGAATTGGTTGTATTTACATTTCACTGCAACTATTTATCCAATCGACACAGCTTTCAGGCCATTTCAATTCACAGTCACTTCATCTTCGCACTACAGGTAATAAAGTATACTCGTAGTGGATAAAGTAAATCCTATCAACTTCATGACTGGATCTACTTATCCGATTAAACTGTTTGCATTCACTTAGAATTAGTTATACATTGGTTACCTCTACTAAGTTCGAAGCAGAACTTTTTTCAGTTTACATTTATGTTCTACTGTCGTCATATGATAGATTTTCTTTTACAGTTTTTTCAACTACAATATCTATATCCATGTGGACAGCGACATACATGTATTGTTTGCTAATATTACAATAACTAAATGAAACATAAATGTATACTACAGATTGTTACAGACTATTTTGTCTTTTCATTTAGTATGTAAATTTTTTTAACGAGGCACTATAATCTTGCATTATAAGGCCTGATTGCACACCTTGACTATAACCTATAATGAAAAAACAAACAAACATGAATTCTCCATCGAACTCTAGAGAGGCAAGGCTGCAATGGAGGCAAATTATGAAGGAACGACAGGCAGTTTGTGAGTTCTATACTCTATAACATTGGAAATGTTTTCTTTACTACCCTCTATTCATTACTTTCAATAATTATACTTCCTTTATGATCAGTGCTGCAAAATAGTCGAAACGATTCAATGACATCACCCAACGACTCTGCTACTCCATCAAATAAACCAATGTCAACAGCTGACATCACACGTGGGATCACACGGATGCCACATTCATCTCTATGTATCAACGGTTAGTTCCGTTTACATTACGCATTACAAACTTTTCCATGTGTCAAACTACATAACAAATTACTGCTATGCACTTTACTGAATTGCTTTTATTACAGTCCCTGAAATGTTGTCTGCTCGGTTGAATACAAACTTGAACATCCCGTCAAACTGTACAGATGCACGGTTACAACGCAGACTGCTTATGAAGGAGCGACATAGAGATTGTGAGTTTTTTAATACCATCACTTTTAATTGTTCAATTAATTTACATTTACTTATATCATTTGACATTAAATTTACAACAACAGCAGTGTCTACATGTACTGGAAACTCAACTGTGGCAGCTGATTCTTTGTTTCAAACTCCAAACAGTCAACCTCTACCAACAAATTTATTCACCAGTCATATGACACAACTGCCTTTATCACCGCTCTATAACAATGGTTTGTTCGATTTAAATTTACATGTATTACCCATTGAACTGTACAATTAATTTCATAGTAACACGGATTGTTACTAATAAACTGCTTCTATGTCGACAGTTGCTGAAACATCTATAGCTCGGTCAACGTTGTCTGCTAGACCTAACAAAAGAAAACAACGACCAGGTGTACAAAATATTACTCCACTGCCTTTCAGTAAATATGATAAGAATTTTATTTCATTCTCATATGTTATGTGGTGCTTTATTATCATTTCACTTACAATATGTTGGCCGTCATTTTTCCTAGATTTAGCGTATGCAGACAATACTCCCTCCAAATCATCATCTGTGACCTCGACGCAGTAAGAAATAGTACTATTTGTACACATTACCATCAGATGAACATGCACTTATATTTCATCTGCTTCCCTGTACAAACAGATTCAACTTAACTCCTATCGATGGAAACTACAATACGATATCCATTGCAGGTATGTTGTACGCTATATGTTGACACACACACACAAAATCTTCAATTTTAACCAAAAATAAATTACATACACATACTCTGTTTACACAAAAAAACAGAATACACACACATACTCTGCATGCACAAAATGATTATTCACATAGCTGCACAAATGAAGTTTTATATAGATTACATACTGTGAGATTATAGAAAACTAATTCAGATTTCAGCCATGTCATTTGATTTTACAATAACTATTAGAAAACATATAAATCCACTGTGATCTAAACTTTTATACAATTATTCGACATGTTATAATCTGTATAGTATTGAGTTGTTTTCATTAGGTATTGTTCGACAATCAACTTTCCGAGAAACAATGATATCAAATATCATCGACGATCAAGAAAACATAAATAATAACAGTACAGCTGAAGAAAACGGCAGAGTTAATTTAATGTACACACTTCTCCTCAAACATTATTGAGTTCTGTATTTTTTAAGAAAGTCCACTGTTACATAGCGCTTCCTGCTGCAGGAGAGTCAGTGGAAGAATACAATACTGAGAATACGGGTTTGGGTTCTTACTAAACATGCATTAAAGGTTCCTTAATACAATATAATTCTCTATTTCAGTTACTGTATTAATGTAATAATTTTTTTTTGCATTTCTGATATGTACATTCATGTTATTATGATATTGGAGACCCTACTAAGGTCTGCCAATATTGTCACTCTTTTTTTTGGTTTGATGAGAGCAACAAGAAATTCAGCAATAGACAAAACCAACACTTCTATCTATGTTGCTCAATGGGAAAGGTTGAATTGGACTTACTACCTGAATGTCCTGAATACCTTAGGATGTTGGTGTTCAATCAAACATATGCTGAAGCCCGATTATTCCAAGATCACATGCATATTTACAATTCAATGTTTTCATTCACGTCAATGGGTGGGAAGGTAGATAGGTCATTCAATAATGGTCGAGCTCCTTGTATATTCAGATTACATGGACAAAACTACCATCGCATTGGTAGTTTATGTCCGCCTGCTGGCCAACCACCAAGGTTCGCACAACTTTACGTGTATGATACTACACACGAGTGTCAAAATAGAATTCGCGGTATCAGGTATCGTTTTATTCAATGCTTTCTGATAAATTTATAAAATCTTCACCTTTTTATGCTAACATTACTAATTTATCCAGCTTTGACGACAAAAATCGCCAATCTATTGTTAATTGCAATACTGTTGAAAACCTACAACAATTGCTTCATCAATCCAATGCTCTAGCTCGAGAATTTATAAGTGGAAAAGAGGTTCTTAGCCGTCAGGAGGTTCCAACTGTAAAGCTACGACTACTAAAAAGAAGAGAAACAAACCCTACGACATATAATCTTCCAAATACATCTGAAATTGAGATGCTGATTGTCGGTGACATTGAGGATCTCAACCATGAACGGGATATCATCATTCAAACCAAAAATGGAGATTTACAGCGGATCGATGAGCTTCACCCATTGTATCTTCCATTGCAGTATCCTTTGATTTTCTTTGGTGGACAAGATGGATATTGCGACATTGTATTGCATCATGATACTCAATTCACGAAAATTACTACACTCAGAAAGGTAACAATGAGAGAGTACATTGCATTCCACTTGCAATTTCGTGAAAATGAAGCATCGATCTTACTACATTCCAGAAGATTACTACAATAGTTTACTGTTGATGCTTATACGATGATTGAGTCTGAAAGACTTTCATTCATTCGCTTCAATCAGAAGAAATTGAGGATCGAACTGTACAATGGGTTACAAGATGCACTACTTCGAGGTGATTGTGAAGGGACAGCCTTCGGAAAACGTATTGTGTTACCTTCTACATTTATGGGCGGTCCAAGGTATATGATTCAGAATTACCAAGATGCTATCTCAATATGTAATTGGGCAGGATATCCAGATCTCTCTTTAACATTTACATGTAACCCGATGTGGCCTGAAATAACTTGATTTATTAGACGTCGCAATCTTCGTCCACCAGATTTCCCGCAAATACTATCTTGAGTTTTCAATATTAAGGTTGAACATCTACTGAAAGATTTAAGAAAAAATTGTTTATTTGGGATGTCACGTGCAGGTTAGTTTCTATGAACTCAATATCCTGTATTTTCAATTACTTATTCTATAATCTATCATCTAACATTAACCATTAAACTTTTTTTATCTCTTTTAGTTGTTCGAACAGTGGAGTTTCAAAAAACGTGGTTTGCCTCATGTGCACATCCTACTATTTCTATGTCATGAAAGCAAACTTCACAGTCCAACAGATGTCAACAAGATTGTATGTGCTGAAATTCCCAATAATTGTGCCTACCCAAGACTACATGAAGCTGTAAATAATTTTATGATCCATGGGCCTTGCGGTGCTGCCAACCGTACTTCTCCCTGTATGAGAAATTCTAAATGTTCCAAATTATTTCCAACGAAATTTGTGGGACATACCACTGTTGATGATGATGGTTACGTGGCCTATCACAGAAGGGATGATGGAAGAACAGTTCTAAAAAAGGGAGTCCCTTTAGATAATCGGTTTGTTGTGCCATACAGTCATGTGTTGTTGTTAAAATATCAAGCACATATCAATATTGAAGTTTGCAATCAGGCAAATTCCGTCAAATATCTTTTTAAGTATATTAACAAGGGAAATGATCGGGTAACAACATCACTCTATAACAGCAGCAATAAAGATTTATCAGAGAAAGATGTAGATGAAATAAAAATGTACTATGACTGTCGGTACATATCACCTTGTGAGGCCTCTTGGAGAATATTTTCTTATGATATCCATTACAGATATCCACCAGTTGAGAGGTTAGCTTTCCATTTACCCGGACAACATTCTGTGACCTTCAAAGATAATGATAATATTGGAGATGTCTTAAATCACACAAACATATCTAAAACGATGCTCACGTCTTGGTTTCAAGCAAATATAATGTACCCGGAGGGTAGATCTCTAACATTTGTAGAATTCCCTACGACATTTGTTTACCACTCAAATGACAAGACATGGAATCTCAGAAAGCAGGGTTTTTCTATTGGCAGACTATACTATGTTCCTCCAACAACTGGAGAACTATTTTACTTGCGGATACTTCTAACAAAAATCAAAGGTGCTACTTCATTTGAAGATCTGAAGACAGTGAACAACATTACTCATAGAACATTTAGAGAGGTCTGTTATGCGCTGGGACTTCTAGCAGATGACACAGAATTTATTGAAGCAATAAAAGAGGTTTCAACATGGAGAATGGGACGTTATGTGCACAGGCTATTTGCAAGCATGTTATTTTCCAATAACATTTCTCGTCCAGACATTGTTTGGCAACAAACCTCTCAAATCCTATCTGAAGATATATTACACTCTGAAAGACAAAGGCTACAAGTGCAAGGTGCAATTATGTTTCTCATCTTATATTTTATAACATGTCGCTGCTGATTAATTGCATATTTCAAATTTCCATTATGTTCATGACAGTTGTATTAATAAAATGTTTACATTACTATTGAATTACAAACATTAAATATATAGAAATTAAATGATGCTTATTGGCTGCCATGTAATTAAGGATGGTCTTAAAGAAATGTGTCATCTTATCATGTAACTATAGATATTTAAACAACTATTCAAGCTGAAATGACAGGAAACACAATTCGTTTAAATCCAATTGGCTATTTAAAAAACATTTTAGCATCACATGCCAAAAACCTTGACACAACCTGCATGCCTGTGATGTTATTTATTCATTTAATGCATTAACATAATATTTATTCTTTGCTGCTGATATTTTAATATTTTTTTCCAGTTTTATAATTACATTAACTGCTTTCTTCTAGAAATCAAACTGATAGTTCCATAAATCAAAAGCTACTTAATGGCATCCTTGTAGTTAGGGAGGATCTTAAATAAAGGTTTGATCCTTTCAAGTAAGTATAGTTATTTAAACAGCAGTTCAGCCTCGAATGACATTAAAAATTACTAATTTAAATCGAAACGGATTTTTTAAATAACAATTCAGACTCACATGACATTAAATACAGAGTTGTACAAGTATACTATCAATTAACTATTAATGGGTATGCCTAATACATTGTTTAGTCTATATAATAAATTTTCTCACATGCAATGTGTTCTATTATTTCATTTAATATTATTTAACTTATTCAATGCATGCGGTTTTTGTTCTCACTCCTCTGAAACAATGTACCTCATTCTTCTAGATTTAACACTCATAGAAGATCAAATACATATGCATGCTCTGATGGAAATAGAACAGATTTTACGATCCAACGGAACATCTCTTCGATTTTATCCTCCCATGCCAGTTCCAGATTCTGCAATTCATACTCATTCGAATCATTTAGTTGCAGAAGAACTAAATTACAATACAGATGTCCTACGAAGAGAGTACAGAACTTTACATACTATGCTAACTATTGAACAGAAATCCGTAATGGATGTCATCTTTTCTTCATTATCTACAAATATTGGAGGATTCTTCTTCTTGCACGGATATGGAGGCACAGGTAAAACATTCATTTGGAATATTTTGACATCATTTCTTCGATTTGAGGGTTCTATTGTACTTGCTGTTGCTTCGAGTGGAATAGCATCATTACTGCTGCCTGGTGGACGCATAGCACATTCTAAATTTCGTATTCAAATCACCATTACTGAGCAATCAGTTTGCAATATTCAGCAAGGGAGTGATGTAGCTGAACTTCTTCACTCTACAAAACTGATCATTTGGGATGAAGCTTCTATGGTTCATAAATAATGCTTTGAGGCCCTAGACCGTACTCTCAAGGATATAATGAGAGTAAAAAATTGTAATGCAATGAATTTTCCATTCGGTGGTCTAACAGTGGAATTGGGTGGAGATTTCAGACAAATATTGCCTGTAATACCAGGTGGTGGTAGAAATGACATTGTCTTTGCAAGTATTAAATCGTCGTATCTTTGGCAGTACTGTAAGGTCTTAACTCTTAAAAAGAATATGAGATTGCTTTCATCTACATCCATCAATGAATCCAATCAGATCCATGAATTCGCTAAATGGACATTGGATATTGGCGAAGGACGCGTTGGATAACCTAATGATGGTGAAGTGCTCTTCGAAATTCCTTCATCATATCTTATTTACTACACAGGAAATCCTATAGATGCAATTGTGGAGCATACTTATCCTAATTTCAGTGAAAAATACAGTGAGCTATCCTATTTGAAAGAGCAAGCCATTCTAGCTCCAACCCGTGATGTTGTTCAAGAAGTAAATGATTACATGCTGTCTCTTACTAATATAGAACATAAAGACTACTTCAGCTCTGATTCAGTCTGCAATGCAAGTTTTGATACAGATAGGGTAGAAAACATATATACCTCTGAGATGTTAAATGGCATAAACATCTCTGGATTGGCTGCCCATAAAATTTCTTTAAAGATTGGTGTACCCATTATGTTATTAAGAAATGTTGATCAATCTGTTGGTTTATGTAATGGTACTCGTATGATTGTTACACACTTAGGAGACCATGTCATTGGGGCAAAAATTTTGACTGGCTGTCATTCGGGAAATTCGACATTCATTCCAAGACTAACTATGACACATTCTGATCTCATATGGCCTTTCAAATTACAAAGAAGACAATATCCTTTGATAGTTTCTTATGCAATGACTATTAATAAAAGTCAAGGACAATCATTGTCTTCTGTTAGTTTATTTCTCCACAAACCTGTGTTCTCTCATGGTCAGTTATATGTTGCATTTTCTAGGGTCACATCAGTTACTGGTTTGAAAATTGTTGTTGATGATAATAGTAACACATCATCTCATTACACACATAATATTGTGTACAAAGAAATTTTTGAAAACCTCTGTTAGGTACTACTTTCAACTAGCACATCAGTTTTTTTACTAATGTTTCAGACTGCAATATGTAATTCCTAAAGTCTATAACTGGTCAGTATACTATCTTTTTCAGCACTAATCATATTTGTACACAGTAAAAAGAAGATCTCCAGATCAATTACCCCGTTGAATGAGATTACTCCGGAGGATGACGAGACACTACGGATTGAGGTGCGTGTTTTGAACATGTGGTGCAATTCGTCGCCAAAATACAATAATGATGTTGTGGCTATCGATCTAATACATGCCGATAAAGAGGTCAGTTTACATTTCATGATTTTTATTTGTTTATTTCTCCCTATTCTACTATTTTGATGAATACAATTTTCAATACGTCTAAACTAACTTTCTGTCCTTGCACATTTTTATTTTTATTGTATTCTCCTATCTTTTAACATTTTCTATCTAGGGAAATAAAATTCAGTGTACAATCAGTAGCCGCTAACTTATCTCTAAGTACAAAAATATATAGCATGAGGGCCGATTCTATATGATACAAAACTTCCAGATATCTTCAAACCATGGGAGTTACTTGGGATTTAGACATTCCAGTAGACTACTATTCACGACGACGACATATGTTCGTCTATGTGATGCAGAAATTCCTCTTTTCAGTTTTGATTTTACTTCATATGATGATATTATTCAATTGAAAGTTCCAGAAGAACATTTGATAGGTACATTCCTCTTTCTTGAAAGTTAAATATATGTAATATTATAGAATTTTATACTACCTCAGTATTATTACCAATTAAAGCCTCTTTCTGTCATGTATCTTATAGAAATTATTGGGCTTCTTCGGTACACAAAACCGGTGAAATATTTGGGTGCATCCAACCGTAGGATGCAAATTACTCTTGAGGATGACAGGTCGTTATTTTTTTATATTTATATTAGTTGACTGCTTAAAATTTATATGTACTCATATTGTTACTCAATTTTCGTACAGAGGTTTGCAACTAACATGTAGTTTCTGGGGGGACTACGTAAATGAATTGATTGGTTACTTGGAAAATAACGAGGAGGGGTCTACCATAATGATATTACAACTCGTCCGGGTGAAGCGGTTGAGCAGTATGGTTTCTGTCTGTTTAGTTTCATTTTGCAATTTCTAAATATTTCCTAAAATATTTTGCATGACCACCTGACTCTTTAATGAACTGTTATTTGACTTCAAACTCCTTTTAGCCTCTGTTATTGTCACAACTTCTGTGAATGCTACAAAAATAATTTACAATCAAGAAATTCCTGAAGTAGCAAATTTTAGAAACAGGTATCAATCTACATACTCGGTGTTCTGTATATTTACTACTTCTTTCATTGTGCATCCCAATTTTAAGTCGGAAATATGCTTAATTTTTATTTTAATGTCTAAGTAAATATTTACCAGGTTGGGGGTTTTAATAACATCGCAGTTACCAAGCCCAACAAGTAATGTCAACCCCACTACAGAGGTCTTGTATTGGAATAACAATAAAACAATTTCAGAGGTGAAAAGCTATCTCGAGGTAACAACAAGATCGTTATCATCATAAATACAATACACTATTTTATGAACTGTTTACATCTGTCCTTTACTAATGAGTTTATTATTACGTACAACCTCTTCTACAGCCTACACGGTGCATAATAGCAGCAACAATAATAAAAATTCAAAGTACTCACAGCTGGTATTTTGATTCCTGTAACTCCTGCATGAGGAAAATACATGTTTTAAACGAAAAGAAATGGTGCCACAATTGTAAATTATCTCCCTGCAACACTACTCCCAGGTTTCAAATCTTATTTTAAATTACTTCTATTCATCAATTTTCCTTCTAACAGATAATGCAAAATACTCAATATCAACGACTTTGTAACCACAATATTAAATTCCACAGGTTCAGAGTGCAATTGATGGTTAATGATGTGACAGACTCGTGTTCAGTTGTTTTATTTGACAGACAAGTCATCCATTTCATACATAAAACAGCTCCAGAGTTAAGAGCTTCTTTGATACAGGTATAAACAAATTCTTGTATGAGATGAATATCTGTTTCCATTACATTTTCTAACACTGATTATCGTTTCTAATTTAGGCCGATGATGAGTATGGTTTTCCAGCGGAATTGGATATCTTCAAATCAAAGAAAATGTTATTATCAATTGATGTAACAAATTACAATATTCAAAACCGTCATCGTTCGTTTGAACAGAACAACTTCAAAGTGCTGTATATCAGTGATAATGAATACTACATCACCAATTTTAATAACATCCTCGAACAAAATCAGGTAATACAATACAGTTATTCATACCTTGCTTGAATAAGTATCTGTTACAGAATTTTACGGTCTGTCATTACTTTGCTGTATAGGGACAACAAAACAGTGGGTACACACATGTCAGTAGTGGAATTGAATATGTCAAGGTACTATATGTATCAGTTTTTCCCCACTACATAAACATAAAATTGCTTGCTGTAATTTCCATTGCAACCTTGCACAATAGGATCATCAAACATGTAGGTCTTCCCCATCAACTTCAAGCATTGCGAGTAGATATGATGGTTGTACATCAGATATGTCATCTAAAAAGGTATGATTCATTTCTCCTCATTTACTGTTAACTTAATTCCATTTATGTTGATATACATCCATCAATAATACAGAGTTTTGTTGTTTCTAATTTTTTGGACATACAATTCTTTTTATATGTACCTGTCTACTGTAAACTAAAATATATGTGCTTCATTGATTTCAACTAAACCAAGTAGTTTCCAATTGTTCTAACTATATTCTCTATGTAGAAAAACCTGTCACATGAATTAGATATGGAGGATGATGTGCGACAGGATGATGAGATTTTTTGAGACAGTTTCGGTACGACAAGTAATTCTACTCAAGTTGAGACGCCAATGAAGGGAAATTTGGACATTTCAAATGAACAGTCCAACTAAGATGTTCTTCCCCAACGTCTTGCTAATAGAAGTTTTTGGGTATTTATTTCTTATTTCACTCCTTTTTTGTGATATCTTCAAATTATTAAATACAGTTCCCGAACAAGTGCACAATAAAATAAAAAACAAGACTATCCATTGTTGCCTTCAAAATTATTTGGAGTTCAACATGACTAAATTATCTGTTCAGTTGATTAGTATGTGATTTGAAAATTTATAAATCGGTAATCCCTCTATGATTACAAGTAGACACCTGCAATACATGCCTTCCAATCAAGAATATTTCTCATATGGTCAATTTACCATTATTGGCATTTTCAATAACAATGACCAGATTTCCTATATCTTATAACAATGAACATAGTTTGATGTTCACCCTGTTTTGCTGTTTTAAAAATCAGTCAAAAGGATTGATTCAGTATGTGTTAATCAAATTGGACATTTCAATTTTCAGTGGATACTATTCGGGCAAAGATACTAGGGTTTTTTTACACATAGTTTTCAAACATTGATAGCTTGTAAACAGAGATTACACAATGATATTATACACTGACTATCCTCCAGTAGTTTATAAAAACAAATCAAATACTGAAGTTATTACAAACAAATCAATCTATGAGTTTATACACATATTTCTCATACAGTCACATTCTGCACACCGTAAATACACACTGATAGCATGCACAGAATTTAGCCACAGTATACACAAGAAACAGATTACACACAAATACTTCACAGTACAATTTAATCTTTCAACTAAAAACAGATTACACACAGACTATGTTTACAAATAGAAACAGAGTCTGGTTACACACAAACTATGATTACACATAAAATCTGATTACATACAGACTCTGATTACACACATGAACTGATTAAACACAGGCTTTGATTACCAACAGACTATTATTACACACTCACTCTATTTACACACTGAAACATAGTGTAAAAAAAATTACACAAAAACAGATTACACACATTCTATGTTTACAGATAGAAATAGACTTTGTTTACACACACACACACACTGTTTGTTCTATGACACAAAAGCTGTCATAGAGTAATGATGTAACCCGAACATTTCTGTAACAATGAACACACAACATTGTTACACAGAGCTTCACTCTATGAGAGCATTTGTGTCATAGATTATGTTTACACGCAACATCACTCTATGATGCTGTTACACACGGACTCTGTGATGCTGTTAAACACAAAATCATATTTCACACAACATCACTCTATTAGAGCATTTGTGTCTTAGAACAAACCATTGTTACAGAGATGATCGGGTCTGTTTACAGACAAATGCCCTCATAAAGTATCAAGCACATTTGTGTCGTACACTCTCTCTATGTGTTTAGACAGAGATACAATGTTTACACACAGACTCTGTTTGAATTCTGTGGAGACTACAGACACTAAAATTTCACTTGTCACCAAAAACATATTACACACACAATATCTTCTGTTTTAACCAAAAACAAATTACATACACATACTCTGTTAACACAGAGATACAGAATACACACACAAACTCTGCATCCACACATTGATTATTCACATAGAGTGAAAAAATTAAGTTTTACATAGAATACATATGGTGAGATTATATAAAAAATTTCAGATTTCATCTTTTCCTGTAGAGTATAATAAAAATACATAACTATGAATTTACAGAAAAATATCTGCATTACACAACAGAACCTGTAACTATTTAAATATATGACCACATTTCATTTAAATTTACAATAACTCTTCGAATACACTTAAATCCAGTGTGCTCAAAATTTCTATACAGTTATTCGATATGTTCTAATTTGTACTTGTTTTTTAGCCTTTTTTATACATGTTATAAGTTTATGTATAGACTATAAGTACTAAAATCTGATTAGTCTAATAAGTTTTTGTACTGTGATCTTTTCTAAAGCCTACTGTATTTGGGATTTCTCATGCTGCACGATTTACAGTGACTTTTCTACAAGTTGATTATCTCTTTTTCATTCGGGAATTTTTTCATGCAGGAAAAATCTGGATGTTTATCAAAATGCAGGAAAAATCTGGATGTTTCTCATTCTGACAGTTTATCATAAATCTAGATGTTACTCATGATGGAGGAGGATAATGCTGGATGTTTTAATGTTATGCGGTTGGTTCATTATGGTGGAAGTTGCTGTTAAAAGTTTACAAAACTACTGTTTCTCAATTTGTAGATTGTCTACTGCTACATGTTTAGCTGTTTATCATGAACTCCATTTAATAGGAATTTTTTCATCGGCTTTTTATTAGTTTTTATCAATTTTCCTTATTTAATAGAATCCTTTTCACATATCCCAGTTTTATTATTACAATTTGTCTTCTATTTCACTTATCTTTCACTATTTTTTCAACATTATTGTTTGATCTAACTTTTATAAATACTAATGACTATTTAAATCAAATACCACTAATCGAATATGTCGTGCAATAGCACGAGCGAGTACTAGTTTATTACAATAAAGGGATTATTTTCAACAAGAACTTAATAAGTAGGATTACCTTACGATTATCATTCCTATCTTCTATTTAATGTATTCAACTCTATTGGAGGGTAAAGATTTTGTGAAAATATCAGCAAGTTGATCTTGCATTCAGATAAATTAAAGAATGATATCTTCTTTTTGTGTTTGATCTCTAAGAAAGTGATGCCTAATATCTATGTGTTTTGCACGAGAGTGACGTTTAGGGTTTTTACTAAGGGAAATGGAACTTGTATTATCACACAAAATTTGTGTTTTGTTAAAACTCATGCCATAGTCTGTGAGTGTGTGTTGCATCCACAACACTTGAGCACAAAAACTTCCAGCTGCTACATATTCAGCTTCAGCAGTGGAAAGTGCTACTGAGTGTTGCTTCTTGCATGGCCAAGAAACTAATTAATCTCCTAATAAATGACAAGTTTTGTATGTACTCTTTCTACCCATTATGCATCCACCAAAGTCAGCATCCAAAAATCTTTTTAAAATATAATCATTTCCAGAAGTATAAAAGTGTCATAAATCCATGGTTCCCTTTAAGTAGAGAAAAATTCTTTTCACAACCTTAAAATGAGATTTCTTAGGATTGGATTGATATCTTGCACATAAGCATACTGAAATAATTAAGTCTGGATGACTACCTGTCAAGTAAAGTAGACTTCCTATCATACCTCTAAAAGATGTTTGATCTACTGGTTTCCCAGTTTCATCAAGATCAAGTGTATTTGAGGTACCGATGGGAGTACATATACTTTAAGTGTTTTCATATCCATACTTTTTAATAAGATATTTAATATACTAATGTTGGGATATATAGATTCCTTTTGGTTTTTGAGAAATTTGAAAACTAAGGAAAAATGTTAACTCACCCATCGTACTCATTTCAAACTCATATTTCATTAGATCCACAAAGGAATTAGTTAAGGATTAATGAGTTGAACCAAATATAATGTCATCAACATAAATTTGGACAATCAAAACATTTTTCTTTTATTTCATTATAAAAAGGGTTGGATCTTCATTTCCCTTTACATAGTTATTTTGAAGCAAAAATCTTATAAATCTATCATACCAAGATCTAGGTGTTTGTTTAGGGCCATATAAAGCTTTGGTAAGTCTAAAAACATGGTCATGATGTTTTGTATCTTCAAAACCAGGTAGTTGTTCAACAAAAATATCCTCTTGAACATAACCATTAAGGGAAGCACATTTCACATCCATTTGAAAAAGTTTGAAATTGAAGAATGCGGCAAAGGAAAGTAGGATACGTATAGATTTAAGTCTAGCTACTGGAGAATAGGTTTCTTAATTGTCTATTCCTTCCAATTTATTATATCCTTTAGCAACTAATCTAACTTTATTTATTACAATGATTCCATTTTCATCACACTTATTTCTGAAGACCCATTTTACTCCAATAATAGAAGTTTCCCTTGGTCTTTCAACCAAGGTCTAGAATTTATTCCTTTCAAATTTATTTAGTTCATCTTGCATGGCTTTAACCCAATAATTATCACCTAAATCTTCATCAGTTCTTTTTTGTTCTAATTGGGAAAGAAATGCTAGATGTTCTACTTCGTTTCTTAAGGAACTTCTAGTCCTTAAAGGTGGATTCACATCACCAATGATGCTATCACTAGGATGATTCTTTAGAAACAACTAATTTGGGTTTTGTAAGACATTCATCAACATAGGTTTGGAAATCTTCTGGGGTAAATGTTTCAGAAGTATCTTCTTGGGAATTTTCCTTATCAAAATGATCTTCTAACACAAGTTGATAATCAGTTTTTGAAAACACATCCGAAGATGTAGGTTGGGGTTGTTTAAAAACAAAAGGATCAGTTTCATCAAATTTTAGACGTACTGTCTCTTCAACAGTACAAGTGTTTTTATTGAAAAATCTATAAGCCTTAGAAGTTGTGGAGTAGCCTAAGAAAATTAATTCATTAGATTTTGGTGTGAATTTTTGTAGATTATCTTTAGTATTCAAAATTAATACCATGAATCCAAAAACCATGAAGTATGAAAGTCGAGGTTTTCTACCATTCTATAACTCATAAGGAGTTTTATTAAGAAAATGACTAATCAAAACTCGATTTATAGTATAACAAGCAGTAATTACAGCTTTAGCCCAAAAATGTTTGGCTACAGAATATTCACTCAACATGGTTCTTGTTATCTCTTGAAGAATTATATTTCATCTTTCATCAAAACTATTTTTTAGGGGTGTTCTGGGTGCTGAGAAGTTATGAGTAATTCTTTTTCTTCTACAAAAAGTTTCAAAATCATAATTTTGAAATTCTCCTACATGATCACTATGAATAGTTTTCAATGGATGGTTTTTCTAATTTTTAACTTGGGATCTAAAACTTTTGACATAAGAAAAAATATCATACTTCCTTGCTAGAAAATAGACCCACGTAAATCTAGTGTAATTATCAACTAAGAAAAATACACAATGCTTTCCTCTAATGCTTCCAGTTTGTGTAGTACCAACGAGATCCATATGTACGAATTGTAATGCATCAGTAGTTGAGACTACAATGACTGATTTAAAACTTGATTTATGTTTCTTTCCATATTAAAAAGGGTTACAAACTTTTGATGAATCGAATCTAAGCTCTGGTATATCCTTAAATAATCTTTTCTTAAACAATTTTCATAAGTTACTAAGGTTACAGTGTCCTAAACTTATATGCCATAACTAAGAATGATCTTCCATTTCACTAAGGTAAGGTAGATCTTGTCTCCTAAGGTCTTATAAGTTTAGTGTGTAAACATTCTCTTTCCTACGGGCAGAAAGAATACACTCTTCTTTGGAATTGTGTACTAAGCACTTGTCATTACTAAAATTCACCAGGTAAACTTCATCACATAATTGAATTATTCTAATGAGGTTGTACTTAAGACCCTTAACAAATAAAAAATTTGAAATAAATTTTTTTCCAAGAAGAACAATTTTACCTATACCAATAATTTCTCCCTAAGCATTATCTTCGAAAGATACTTTTCCTCCTTTCGTCTTGATAATATTTTCAAAATAGTTTTTTGTTACCAGTAATATGCTGAGAACATCCATTATCCATGTACCAAGTATTACTGTTGTTACTTTCTCTATTTTACTAAAAATAGGAAAAAGTTAGGTTTTCAGAATCCAGACTTTCTTGGATCCATAAATCTCAGAAATAAAAATTTTAGCCACCCACATATTTTTAGAAAAATAGGCTTTATGAAATCCTAAAGACTGGGTTTTTTTTAGGGAATTTTTTTTTGCCTAGTGTCCACCACATTGACACCTAATGTAGAATGGAGCACTTTCAGGAACAAAATAATTATTACTAAAAACAGGTTTAGAACTAGTATAACCAAAACCAGAACTATTCCGTAGAGGTTGGATTTGAGAATACATTTTATCAAAATTTTCCTAACCTAAGGTAAATTTTGACAAACACTTAATCAAGGAAAAAATTTCAGATTTCAGTTCGATAAACATGTTCTTGTCTTCTAAAACATTTGATTTGGAACTGGAGTTAGGCTCGAAAACATTTTTCTTAGAAATTTCATTTTCTAGATCTTTAGAATGTTTATTCTTCTCAAAATTTACTTCCACAAGATTTTATGTGATACTTTTAAAATCAAAATTTTTCTTATCAAGATATTTAGAAGGATCTGATATTTCCTTAGTAAGAATATTATTCCTAGAATTTTCTTTATCAAGCTTTTTCATGAGTTTTGAATTCTCAATCTTAAGAAGTTTGGAAGACCTATACACTTATTCATAGGAAGGTAAAGTATTATCTTTATCAGAAGAAGATTATTCATCCGAAGAGTTATAGTATATATAATTAATATAATTTTAATTTAAAGAAACATTGGTCATTGATTCAGAATTATGTACCTTAGCCATCAAAATATTATTTTCAATAGGTAGTCTGGCTATTAGAAAAAGATTCTTCTGTCCAGAAGATTCATAATCCAATGATTCATCTGAAGAGTCTCCACCACTGGCACTCTAGGTGTCATTAGCTTTTAATACATTCTTAGATTTATCCTTGTAATACTTATTTTTGTTCCTCTCAAAGTGTTTTCCTTTATTTCTTTTCTCTTAAGCATAGAAATATCAGGTCTTATATGTCAAGCTCTCTTTCATTCATAACTTGTAACTTCTGAATCTTTCTTATCTTTCCTTTATTTCTTCTTGTATCTGGATTGGAAATTCCTCTATCTAGCTATCTTGTTCATTATTCAAGAAAGATTTTCTAATTCATTCTATGAGGATTCACTTCCACTAGATTCAAATTGAATAACAACCTTCTTATATTTGGATCTAGTAACTCTCTCAGGAGTCTTTGATTTCATATGATTTTAAGTTATAGTAAAAGCAACACTTCCATTCCCGTTATTCTTCTTAACATTATCATCATATCTCTTCATTCTAGTCTCATGCTGAAGAAGAGTTCCAAATAGATTATCTAAGGAAATCTGAGTAACCTTTCTATTCTCATCTATAGTTGTCCTCTTGGATTCCCACTCATTGGGCATAATGTCTATGATCTTATCAACAAGAGCATCATCATCTAATCCTTTCTCACCCATGTATTGTAAAATATTCACAATAGTCATGAATCTTTGTTGCACCTTACATATGGGTTCTCCATAAGGAAATCAGAAACCCTGATATTCAGCTCTAAGCATAGCTCTTCTAGTTTCAATGACTTTGGAAGTTCCAAATTGAATAAATTCAAGTTTCTTCCAAATACAATTTACTACTTCACAAGATGAAATTTGGCTATATATATTTCTAGTCACGGAGAAAAGCAAAGTATTGTGTACCTTATACTTCAGTTGATATTCATGCTTTTATAGATTGGTGAAGGTAAAAACTTCTTTGTCAGGGATTTTATATCCTTCAGTAAGCATAAAAAAATTATCAACTCCAGTATTGATAATGAAAGTCTTTATGTGATCTCTCCTATACTCATAATTATATTCATCAAAGATAGGTGGTCTAGTTGGACTAATATTGTCTATTGAACCAACATTCATTCCTTCCATCTTAAAGAAAATTCGTTTCCACAAAAACATGTATATAGAAAGGGTTTGTAAACAAGAACAAAATTCTTAAGAAATGAGAATAAAACTAGAGTATTTCTATGAAAATATGAATCTGAAATTTTCAAGTCCAAAAAACTGATTATGGAAAATGATGAGATGAATTCTCTTCTGAATCAAATTGTGAGATTAATTCAGATTGAACCAATCCTCTGATACCAATTGTTGTGATTTTATGTGAGTATGATATACTCTATAATACCAAATGTAGGATCAAAATAATAGAGATACCGAATCAAATATCTAAAAATGCCCAAAATACAAGAGGGGGGTGAATTGTAAACTTTTAAAAATTCTTTTGGAACTTTTAATGATGGTTATGTTTAACATAGTTAAAAAAAGTAATTCAAAAAACCACTAGTTCTATACACTTGATTGATTCAATAAATATGATTTCGAGAATGCAATTCCAGATAAGTGATTCCGGAAATGAAACTTAATGAAAGTTTACAATAACAAAGATTCTACCTTAAAGTGTATAGAATCTTTCTAAATCAGAGTACAAGTATATGGAAGTATTAGATAGTTTTAATTTCCTCAATAATATAAATAAATTAGAAAACATGTAACCAAACAAGTAACAAGTAGTAAATATTTTAACCAAAATAGAAGGGTATCCAACAACATTGGATAAAGGTCTGATGATTTATACTTTCAAGAAATTCTGTCTTACCCACACCAGGGTAAGCCCTCGATACAATGATTGGAGTTTTCCTTTCTATCCCCGAAAGCCCTCAACTTCAAGGTAGTTGGCACCTCTGCCTTCCTCAGTAAGGAATCTTTCAACATCAAGGTAGTCGACACCTCTGTCTTCCTATCCCCAGAAGCCCTTGATTGTACACAATAACAATCATAGTCTCATAAAGAAAATCTAAACCAGAAGTTCAGTACGCACTATACATGAGAGTCTCTCTCTAGAAATCACTTCAACAACATGTAATCTATAGAGTCAAAGAATAGTTCATCAAAAAGTTCTAAGATCCTTCAAATGAGCTCTTATTTATAGGCATGGCTTCAATGGTCGGCTCCCTCCTCAAACGGTCATATTTTTCCTTGAATTTCAGAGGGACCTATACACGTGCCACTCAAACAATGTTTAGTGAGTAACTGAATGCATGACATCATTTTATAACAAAAAAAGTGTAAGAAAATATATGGTTACATAACTAAAATCCAATATTCGAAATGTAAGAAAATATGAAAATTTAGAGTCTAACAAACATTTAATTCAGAGTGTATAATACAAGGATATTCAGATTTTGTTTTATAAACATTTGGAACATGAACTCTATAGAATTCTGGAGTCTGAATTTCAAGGAAATTCGGAATTTGGATTCACAGGAATTCGGAATCAGAACTCATAATGTTCGGAGTCAGAGTTCATGAGAATTCAGATTCAGAACTCAGAAAAGTTCATAACTAGAATTTGAAATCAGAATTCGGAGTCAGAACATCAAAAGTGTTCGTAACCATAATTTGTAATCAGAATTCAGATTCAGAACTTCAGAAGAGTTCATAACCAGAATTCGTAATTTGAATTCGGAGTCAGAACTTCAAAGGAATTCGTAACCAGAATTCGTAATCAAATTTCAGAGTCAGAACCCAGAGGAGTTCATAACCAGAATTCGTAATTAGAATTCGGGGTTAGAACTTCAGAAGAGTTCATAACCAGAATTCATAATCAGAATTTGGAGTTAGAATTTTAGATGAGTTCGTAACCAGAATTCATAATCAGAATTCAGAGTTAGAACTCAGAAGAGTTCATAACCCGAATTCGTAATCAGAATTCTGAGAATTCTGATCCTAAAATAGAATGGTTCATATCTATGTAATTATAGGATTCCAAGGTTTTAGTTTCAAACCGAATTTTACACTTAGAAAAATTATGATATGAACAATGAAAACATGATAAGGATAAATTTCCTTGGAGAAGGAAATTTTTCCTTATATAAGTAAAACATGGGATAAAAAGAGATTTTCCTTAAGATAAGGTGTTTTTGATTTTCAAAACAAGAAGGAATTGTAAATTCATAAGAAAACCTTATTTACTGAACAATCTCCCCTAAGTATTAAGGAATAGAAAATTCATACAGAAAACCTTTTTGAATCAACACCATTAAGGAAGGATATTTTGACACCCATTTTCTAAATATCGTAGTCATGGTAAGCTGCTATGAAATGTTGAATTCAAATTTATTTCAACATAGAAATAGGTAAAAAAGTTTTTCCATAGAATATTACTTGACACTACTTGAACCCTTTTGCATTCATTCACGTATTATAAGTAAGGAAATGTCCATCAATTTCTGGTTTATTCTTGAATTATAATTTTCAACCAAAAAAATTTTCATCCACTAGAGGATCTACCAAAATCCAGAATTGGTGTTAATACATGGAATCCATTTCATAATTCATATCTTATTGTCACTTGAAAACATCTGTGACACTTAATACTTCCTTATAGGTTAGAGGATAATTATTATATACTAATAAGGATTCAAAATCCTTGGTGACTAGTAAACCATATCATTCTGTTTTCCTAACCTCTATTTTACTTCTACAAAGTACATGCATCTCTAGAGATCCTTTTTCTAAAAGGATTTATAGAATTTTTTCTGATGCGAGCTCTTATGTTCCTTAATCCTGGACTTCATCAAAGTCTATCTTTCTCCCTGTATCACTTTTATATATGTTCTCATTCTCAAAGAATATGGAATTTATTTCCATATTACCTATTTGTCTGCGGGTTCATATAGGAAATATCCCCTTGTTTCATTGGAGTATCCTATAAAGGTACACATTATTCCTAAAGATGTTAGATTTTTTCCTATAGAGGACTTAAAATAATCGACACACCCCCATACATGTTTTTATGAAAATAAAAATTTATTTCCACTCTACAACTGTTATGGAATTCTTTTTTTCTATTTAGTTAGAACCTTGTTTAGTATTTGTTCTACTAGTTATAAAACATATCCCCAAAAGGACAATAAAAGACTCACATTACTCAGCATTGATCTCACTATATATAACAATGTACAATTACTCCTTTATCTAACACCATTAAATTAAGTTGTATAAGGAAGAGTGAGTTGGGATATAATCCCAAACTCTTATAAATAATCTATGAGTACTCGATTAAGATATTCAATACCATGGTCTAAGCAGATTAATTTAATTACCAAACTGATTCACAAAATCATTCCTATATTCATTTAATTTATCCAAAGAATATGAATTGTACCTCATCATGTAAACAGATCAATATCTACTAAAATTAGCAGTAAATGATACAAGTTACAATCACCCACCCCTTACTTCAACTAGAAATGGTCTACACACATTGGTATGAAATAATTCCAGAATATTTTTGGCCCTTTGGCATTTTATACTAAATGGTAATTTTTCATTTTTCCTAGTAAACATATGTAACATATAAAAAGTTGTTTCACTTCAAATTAATTTGAATATCCATCTTGGTGTAATTTAGTAAAAGAAGTTTTTTTAAATTAACTAGGTGATTATTCCATAAATTTGTGTGGTATGAGACATGTTAACTAGTTTTATTATTGATTTCAATAACTTGGTTCACACAATCAAACATTCAGTGACCATTATTTAAATACCCCATATGATAATATTTGATTTCTTTATAAAAGAAGAATCATATGTTCACAAATTTCAAAATAAATCCATCTATATAAAATCTTGATATAGATATAATGTTTTTGCTGACTAAAGGAACATAATAAAAATCTTTTAAAACCAAGATCATTCTCATCAACAAAATGATGTGATAGTCTCCTGATTGTCACAACAGTAATTTTTCATTCATTGGTTGTTCGTTGATCCACCTCACCTAGTGAAATGCTTAAAAATATACTTGGTACTTGAATTTGAATACATATTGGGGAACCATATACCCTATCTAATACCCAATTTGTAGAAATATATTGATTATTCTTGATAAATAATTCACATGAAGCTTCCCCGTTCTTTTTTTTCTAGGTGCATTTTTTCTTCTAGTGGCCCTTCCTGCCATATGCGAAAAAATAGAATCATGTTCCCTTTTCTTCCTATTGATAATTATCTTCTCGGAATGTAATTTTGAATATTTTTTAGACTTATGTATATTTACCTAACCATTTCATTTATTCACTATAAGGATGGAAGGACTTTGATGCTTTATATACTATTAAATTTGGAAAATTAGAGTAATAAGTTCTGGGAGGTAATTCTATATACTGATCATATTGAAAAAAAAAGATAGATAAGATCAAAGGGAGTGAAAAAATAATGAGATAGGCACAAAATTCATCGGGTATCTTAAACCCTAGAACCTTTAATCACTCAATGTATCCAATGTGTTTGAATACATGAGGACTAGATGGAGCACCTTATCCATGATTTCTCTAAAATATCACCAAGGATGTCTCAAACTATTCCTATATTGTTCTATCCTGATATAGACTATGGAGATGATGGAGTACTCTATAAGAATCCATGCCTTCATGTGGATTTATGAGTTCATTATATATGATTAAATAATTAAACACTAAATGTCAACCGCATGGTCTAGATTTTTATCATATACATACATCTCCTCATCACCCACCCACTTTGTATGCATATCATACATTGAGATTTTAGCATGTTATACATCCCTTAATGGTGTTATACTACCAATAGGAATCAAAATAATTTCTAGAAATTAATGCTAGTTAGTGGATGGTCTTTATCCAAAATTAATCATTGAGATAATGTGGTCGATGAGATTATAATTATTTGAAAATATTTAAAGATAAGATTATTATTACTTCACTTGATAACCATTTATGAAATAAAAAATAGAAAATTAATTTTATTAACTCACTCACTATTTTATCATTTCCCAATAGCCCTCACCATTGGACTCAAAATGTCTAAGAGATTTGATATTATAGTGGCAAGGATCCATATTCCCCTTTTCAAAACTCAAGTGAGGGATAAAACAATTACTAGAAGGTATTTAGGTAGGAAAGTGTTTAACAACTATAAGATTATATCTCCTTTATCTATTGAGTGGACTCCCAAATTTGAAAACCCTTACTCATATTTAAACAACACTTGAATCCAAGTTACATCCAGTCTAGTGAAGGACAATCCAATTCATGTAAATTTGTTAAGCTAACATGAAAAATTAATAATAATTATCCAATAAATGTATGATTCCTAATCAGGGTTGTTCAAACACTTATCTCTATGATTTCATTCCTAATTATTTATTTGAAGGCTTAGTCTTACTTAATATTAAGTTGTGGTATTTTATTTATTAATCCTAATTTTTTCTTATTTTTTCCCATTCATGTATTTTTAATATGATTTGGATTTTACTATGGGATTAAGCATGTTATGATAAAATATTTATGAATATCCCACTAATTTTAATTCCAAATTTTCATAATAGTATATTTATTTATGTGATCGCTGTCTTGCATCCATAAAACAAATCACACACAAGATAGAAATAAAATAAATAAATAAATAACAAGATCATGTGCTTTATCTAATGGTTGATTTATTGAGTAGAAAATAAATCAACCTATAAACCTAAGGATAAACTCTTCATTTTGGTCTTAGCATGAGTTTTATTATACCACACATCCACCTATTTATCTCCCATATTAGTTTCATCTTAGTTCTATGTTGAACTACCTCCTCCTCATATCTATATTGAACCGACTCCATGCTTCTCAAGACACTCATTATATTACATATTTTTTATAGCTCACACACATGTCAGGGAAAAATTGTTTTAGTTAAGGTTAATTACATAAAAAACCTTGGACACATAGGCCCTACATAATAAAAGAGGGGTGGATGAATCCCAAGCCATCATATTTAATTTAATAATAAATAATTTCATATCCATGCAATAAAATAAAATTAAATAAAATCAACACACACATAGTTATTGTCAAAGCTCATGATTGGTCATACACATGAAGTTTTTATGTATTTAAAACAACTAGCAAACATTCATTTCAATTTGTTATTTTATAAAATAAAACATGCACAAATGAATGAGTTTAATTATATTGTTAATCAATTAATTTTTTTTGTCTTATATCATCCAAATATCCTAAAATTTTCATCCTAAATGATTTTTAATAAAATAAATAATTAAATCATATTTAAAACTCAATAAAATAGCACATAACTTTGTACATTGATGCAACATAATTATTCTTTGTCCAAACTACTAAGTATGGTTTTAATTATAAAACATTCACTCATGAAAAACATTGTGTACAATTAATGTGTCATAATTTTACTATGTGTATTTAGAATTTAATATCACATGGACAAAATAAAAATTACACAATCGATAAAATTTAATGCATTGAGTCTTTAGTATAAAATAACAAAACATGATTCATATTTTCCAATATTTAATTGAATTATTTAACCATTTAATATAACATAAAACCTAAGGACCAATGTGTAATTTCATATTAATGACCCACAAAATGTAGGTCAATGAGTTTTAATGGAGTAATTAATTAAATTTAATATATTTATATAAGGTAATAAAGTTCATGGCATGTACATTCCATCCATATGATGTGTACTTATCTTCATTAGATATCGATAGTACATGCCTATGGACTTGAAATATACTTGTCACAGAAATTTATGAAGTACATAACATTTAGAAGGAATAAAAAGGTGGTAATTCAAGTAACATGGCTACCAATATGTATAAATAATTTATTTCACATACATTCTATATTAATTACATGAGGTGGTTTGGCCCCTTATTTTCTACCTTGAAAACACATGAAGTACATGAAATTTAGTCAATCTACATGGTGTGTACTCTAGAAAATCTAGTTTCTACCTTGGCTAGTCAACACATGGTGTATTTATTGATTTCGGCATGTTCTAATCATTTTAAGACCAAAAATACACACGGGAATACTTATGTGATGAATAAGGATACACGATGCGTAATAAAGGAGTATAGGTCATGTAGTCCTATATTATCCAGCCAAAAATCATGGAAGTCTTGAATGGGTTCTTTAGATGGGATATTCATTAATTATTAAATGATCTTGGAAATATGAGTGAGAAATGAATAAGTAGAATAAGTGATTGAGACAAAGGATCCATAATGAATTAAAAATTGAAATGAATTTCAACTTTTAAATGTATAAAGATAAAAAATCAGATAAATAATTATAAATGTGAATGAGAGAACTCTAAAACCAATTGATGGTTCCGGGTATAGTAGAACAAATTATTAATGATGATATTGACTAAAACATGATGGATTTGATGGATTATTCTCTTCGTGTAAAAGATGTGATCATCATGACCGACAAGATTTTTCTAAAGAACATTGACAATGAAATATTCCAGATCTAAAAGGAGATCGTTTCATGTTAAATTTATAATTAATTTAAATATATTTGAAGAAATAGTACCTTAGTCATGGGATATTTGTTCAATGATTTTGTTATTCATATAAATTCGTCTTTTTTACCATCTTTGTACTTATAGAATCTAAGTTTAGAATCCTTCTCACGATGATCCATGCGTGCTCCTTTGATCTCCAAAAAATTCCATTGAATTTCTAGGGTTACAGATCTATGGATCAGTAGTCTTATGGTGTTCTTCTCGATAACTAAAATAATTCTTTCAAGATTGAAGAATCAACCATGTACTCTCATTCTTGAGAGGATGGAGGAGGGAGGAAAATCATTAAAGTATACTTCAGTCTTGAGAGAGGGCTGTAGATTTCAATGTGTACAATAGTTCTCAATTTTGTTTAATCTATACTCCATAGGCATAATAATCTACTTATAGAGGTGGTTTTGGGAATAAAATATTATTTAATTTCTCAATGACCCATAAATAAAATATTAAAATTTATATAACCCCATGTCATGCTATAACAACAACAACAACAACAAAAACAATAATAATAATATTTTCAGATGTTGTGCACTAATTGAAATAATGATAAATATTATTTTTACCCACTTGAAAGTTATATTTTATCATTGGACTCAAACTTGGTCTGCTCATACACCTTGTAATTTAATTAATACCTAAATAAATTAAAAATCATATGCATTAAATAAGTAAATAAATATTATATGTCTGCATAATTTAATGATTACCTTGTGAATAAACATCTATTTAATTTATGTGATCATTAATTACTTAATATAATTATTTCACAGACTTGATAATAATATTTATACTAATAATTATTTTCAAATTGAATTTAATTGATATCTATAGAAATAATTATTGTGTGACCCAATAGGCCTCTTTCTCATTGTCATTAAGAAATCTTTGATAAATTCCTTGATGATTTTCTAACAACAAGTTAAGACATAAAATATAAAGAATTTGATGTTATAACATCAACAAACACATATGATTTCTCACTGTTTCATATTATCACATTATCACAACATCTCATAAAGTAATTTTCACTCCCATGTCATCAACCTATTTGACACGTACAACTTTTTTTGGTTATCTGAAGTAAACTAATCATTGCATCATGAACAGGAAATTTAATGTGAAAATTCTATTTTAATGAATACACCACAATATCAACTTCTATATAAATGAATTTTAAAAATCCTTATTTGACTTATTCATTAATAACATGTCATTCGTGATGAACCCAACTTACCGTACTTCTTAAAATCATATGACATCACAATTTTGGTTATAAAATATAAGTTTATGATTCATGATTTTAATTAATAATATCATAATGTATAAGGACCATTACACACACTCATTGATAGGAATATCCAATGACACATAGACATGTATAATTTCAACTGGCATGTCTTTTTTCATAATCTCTCATCTTAGAGATTACTAAGTATGAACTTAATGAGATTAAGTCTCATATACATATGAGTACACAAATATTAAAATAAATATAATATATTCCCCTTTATATAATTTTATCCGACTATATATCTAGGATTATGAATACCATTATAAAATTTAAAGGCTCTCATCATTGTTGAGAATTGTTATTCCCTTTTCAGTGGAAAAAATAATATAAAACCTTATTACATTAAATTAATGTAGAATAATGAAAATATATAAAGAAATTTTTAATTATTATTCACTTAATTGAATATATATGTAATGAAAAGTATAAAAAATTCATTCTAGAATACAAACCACAACATGGTACATACACTCATTCTAGCAAAACAAGCCATTTTTTAGGAAAATGTGTGCTCTATTACCCAACACACACCAACTAGTTTCTAGTTGATTCCAAAAACAAAACTGGTTATAACAAATCTAATTTTTCTTGGAAATATAATCAAACACCCTCTCTACCTAACTTCCCTTAGAACCGACTAAGGCCCACTCATTGTAACAACATTCAATAAATGAAACCCCCAGTGTCTAACCACTCCATCATGAAAAAATCAATTATCAATACATATTACTAAACCAAACTAAAAATTAATTCCTTTATCAACTATTTAAAACTAGAAATACATATCATATTCCCCCTTAAGTATAGACATATACAACACACATCTAGCCTCATCTTCATTACCCGATTTTACACTTAGTCAAATATATGATGAACTAATGGTATGTAAAACTACTAAAGAATTGATAGATATAGTATAATTATAGAAAACTACATAAACAATATTATATAAACCTATACATTGTAAACAAAAATCATAAAATTTCAAAAAAAAATTATAGGTTTTTCCTCATCGTATGATTATCTAAATCATTGGTCGACCCAAAACCTTGAGTACTTATTCAACATCATCCTTTGAGGGTCACATCTTATAAGAACCACTTAGAATAACCTTAAACTCTATTCCTAGGCTATCATAAACAACCAAAAATATACTCAAGCCTATTACCACAAAGAAACACTAACCATCAGACCAAACTAGACTAATCTAAGTGACATTGAGTTTTTATACTATATTTTCAAAACCTAATCAGCATAACACCACCTAAAATATTTACCTCCTCTTCCAACTAGTAAATGAGGAAATAATATCTACAATAAAACCAATATGACCATCCATATATATTCCATTACAAATTACCATAAGTATCAAAAAGTACTATAGAGACTTAACTAGATCATTATGGAGAACTCACCCAAAACAACAACCACACCTTTTCATTCATGAGATTGTCACATTTTTTTTGAAAATTTACAACATATCGACTCCTAGGGCAATTTCACTTGGCCACCACCTATTGGACATGTTACCTTAGTTTACCTAACATTGAATGATTGACTATCTATTGGACATTACCTACCTACACAAAGCTACTCAATAGATGGTTGTCACCCAATGACCAGTCCATTTTCCCCATGGTTTCTCAAAACCATGATCTAATAAACCCATGAACCACGCCTCATAATAAAATCTAACTCAATTTACTCCTTGGAAATGAGTAACACCCAACTCACATTCCCCTTTATGTATGGAAGGTTTAACTATCTCGCTTAAAAACTAACCCAGAACCATCAACCAAATATGAATAACTATCTGATTTATCCTAATACTAACCTAATTCACATGAAAAGAGTCTTATGTCATCATATTATAATAGCATCACATAACAACACAAAATATATAGGGATATTTACCTAATATACCACCCAGTTAGCCCATCCCATAGAGGTTCTATAGCCAACTCAAATTCATTAAAATAACAATGGCCATAACCCTAACAACCAACTCATAACCCATGTAGAAGGGATAAAATACCCATAATTACCCTCTAAAGGTCTATAATATACCATATGATCCTGGATGTAGCATTATAAAATCATAATAAATCCACTATTTTTAGTTTTAGTTAATTAATATGAAAGGACCAGTCAGGATCTGTTAGATTACTAAGAGAGGGGGTGGTGAATTAATGATCAATTTTTTTATATTTTTTATTATTTAACCAAACACTTCAAATATTGTTAGTGGGAATTGAATCTTCTAGAAAATAGTAAAAAATTACACCCACATGAAAATAAGAATTTACAAGGTTCATTACTCAATAAGAGTAGCTAGTCTTTGGTATGATCTGGAACCAATATGAGATGACACATCCATTAGAAAAATATTTTGTGATTTACAATTTGTATAGAATAACCATCACTTGAAAATAAATATTTTCCTTCAATAGTGCATGTACTTATATCTTTGATATTAATATAGAAATATTTAACAATAAAAAAACAATCTTCACAAATAATATTTAATATGTTGTTGCTATACAGATTAAACATTCTTCAAATGTTCTTTCTTGAAAGTTCTTCTTCCTCTTAACATTCTTACACAATAGTGATCAAGAAATTGTCAATCAAATTATTTTTCTAGACCTATCCATCTAAACCCATTTGTATATCACCCTCATCCTGATACCATTTTCATTTGTTTTCCACTTTATGGTATTTTTTTTGATACCTACTATTCGATATCCTTAATCTGGTATGACTTATTTTGGTGAAACTGCATCCATTACTTCATCACAATATATATCAAGTACTTCAGCTGGTACCTCACTTCTTCGTTTATTCACCTAGAAGAAATAATTCAAACAACCTTTTCTTATCACAATATATCCCCTTTATATAGGTATCATTTGTCAAAAAACATACAGATAAGAGTAAACTTCAAATTCAATATTCTAACATAAAAATTGAACAAACTTGTCAGATTTTTCTTCGGTTCACTAGCTTCAAACCTATATATAAAAAGGAGTCAAAAATTTTTGTAGAAGTTTTCTTAATACTTTTAGTTTATATTTTCAAACCATTATGAAATCTTGGAAATAATCATGATCACTTTTTGGTGATTACTGAAGTGTTGAGTGTACAGGTCAACATAATTATATTTAATTTATTTATAAACCATTTGTAAATATTCACAATACCTCATCCATTTCATATTTGTGGGACTATCATTATATGGTAACCTCATAAGGTTTTATTTATCTGGTCACCCTTCATCCAAAAGAAGTCATATTTTTCTTTCTAGAAACCCTTATGTATTTTCTATGATTGATGATATTCAAGTGACAATTGAAGTTTCTATCAAGATTGGTTTTCTCCACTAGGGTGGGGGGTGAATCAGTGGAAGGATGTTTTTACAATTTATTAAAAAACAAAACCTCTGAAACTTGTTAGAGTATGAATCATTTAAAACTTAAAAAACACATCCTAATATGATCATATAGGAAAAAATATATAATGGGACACATATATTATTAAAATTTTCTGATCTAGTTTGGAGTCTTACCCATTTCCTTGGCTGGTCACTCCCCCCAACCATAGATTCCATTCTCTATATGCCCTAGTGAAATTCACTTACAACTAATTATGTTGTATCCCACCACACATGTAAGGAGTTACACCCAACAACACAACCTCACACTATGATACAAATGTTGATTAAAAAAACTAAAAAAGGTCACCACAAAATAAGTTTTTTTAATAATGAACAATGTATATCTCCTTACACAACCCTCAATAATATGTAATTAATTACTACTCATAGTGCAATCATGAAATAATTTCATACATATTATCAAACATAAAACCATGGAACTCTTGAAGACATGATATCAAAATAGATGTTGATCAATGAAGAACCAAATTACCGTGGATTTGAACTCACCCATTTTGAGTGTCTCTCACTATCAATGGTATTCCATGTAACAACATGGTATTATTTTTTATCTCACTCATCCCACATTTCTTGGGGATGATTTTATCACAACCATCCCACCATTGTGAATCAAAATAATCAACCAATTTTTATATAGAAAAAATAATAATAATTAAATCCCCACAATCTATATAACCCAATTTAACTAGCCTATAAAAATCATGGAATATGAAACCAATGTTTAGTATTATGGTGACATATAGAACTATATACACAAATAAAATGGATCAAAATACATTAATTAGGAAACTATGCTAAAATTTTTTGGATGCAGCATAGATTCAGAATTGGCTATGTGGAAAAAACAGATACATGGATCATTTGGATATATACCATATTCTCCTCTGGGATTTGATATTCATTTACATGAAAACATGGCTATATAGATTTCATCTAAAAATAACTACATGGATAAAATGCCATGTGATTCCATTATATAACTAATATGGATATATTAATTGCTTATGTAACTAAAATAGATAAGTTAAATTTACTTTATAAATTTGTCTATGTATATTGAATAGCGAAATAGTTCATCACCAATAGATAAAAGTCAATGTAGATCCAAAAAACACTAAACTCACATAGAACTACTTCATAAGATCTTCATACCATATCAATGCATAATATAACACCATGGAACTACCTTTTTTGATATTTAAATCCATTAAAAATAGATCAAGAACTGTCATAATTTATTAGATTCTCATACAAGTTTATTAACAAATACAAAAAAATAAACTCACCAAGAACCATGGAATTTTAACCTTTTTAAAACTAGACCATAATTCCATGGTGTCATTCAATCTCCCCCTTTATATTTGTTAAAATAAATTGAAAATTATATAGATTACCATACCTAACACATATAATTGGTTCTTAAAGAAACATGATCATTTTATCATCTTCGATGAGTAGAATTATTGAAGACCACAACTGAAACCCACGACATCAACCTCACTGGGTAACCCACTTTCTCAATGTGAAGTACAAAGCCTTATTCGTGTTGTAATTAAATGTGTAAACATGAAAGTAATATTTCTTCACTTTCTCTATGGAGGATTATATTAATACTATGACATTCCCTCTATAAATCATAACAACTTCTTTTCAACTTTGATCATGAGGGCCTGTTATGATTTTTCATCATTGACCAAACATCTTTCACATAATTAGATTTTATTGTAGTATATACCCCCTAAATAACATAATTTTATCCCCATTTGGAAGAATAATCCAAAGAACTGTGGCAATGTGGGTTCTCAAATAAACAGAACATCAAGTGTGTCGGATTGGCAAAACAATGCCTCAATTCCATGAATCTCTCACACGACATAACTTTGGTTAAGATGTATGCAAGCTACTCTTTGGTGAAATTATAGAAAAGTTTTATTTCACCTAAATCTAATTTTTACTTGGTGAAATGATAAGAAATTTAAATGTGTTTAGACTGAGAGAGTTGAACTAGATTTTTTAAAAGATCAATATAACTTTTATTTTCATAAAGAATATTAAATGGTCTTTGTAGGTCAACCCTCAAACCTACTTACTGAATTTACATAAAATAAATATGTGTAATTGAATTGATGTCCACCACATGTTATTATTTATCTATAATTAGAATCACTTAACTATGCTTCTTACTATACTAGCTGATACGACCATCACTAATAAAGAACATGCCACTTGATGTGGATCTATGATCTATACCATCACCTACCCAATATACATTAGTGTATGAAAGAAAATATATATCCTTATTACACCTATATAAAAGACAATAATTTTCTATCAATTTTACATATATCATAATTATTTCAATTTTAATCATGTGCGACTCCTTCAATTCACTTTGATACCTTGAACAAAGAGTCACCACAAAGGAAGTTTCCGATCTAGAAGTTGTTAGATACAACAGGATGCCAATTATGATTCTAAAAATATTCTAATCAATCATGATACCTTGTTTATCCTTGATAAAATTTATGGAAATTGATATAGTTGTATAAAACTATTTCTAATATTCTATTCCAAACTTTTTCATAATTTCTTTGGCATTTTTTATTGATAAATAAACACATACTTCGAATTCTTCTCAATTTGTAACCCCATAATGCTACTTATTTTCACCATCATAGATAACTCAAAATACTTCTATATTTCTGTAGAAAATTACACACATAAGAAAATGTCATTTCTATAAAAAATTATGTCTTCCCCATAAATGATCATAACTAGTTTATATGAGAAATCATTTTTCAAGTACAATTTTCTATTAACATCATGATTGGAAGAACCCATTTTTATCAAGTAATCACCATGTTTATAATACCAGGACCATGGAGACTACTTTAAACCACGGAATTACTTATCCAATATGAAAACCATTATTACTTAATTTTCGAGAATGAAACCATATGGTTGTTCACTAAATACTTCTTCTTAAAGATCACTATTTTAAAATTCGTACTTTACATCAATTTGATACACTTTGCAATGATTATGAGATTCTACTAAAAATAAAATCCTTATTATCTCAAGTATGGAATTTGGACTGAATGTATATTTAAAATACATGCCTTCTATTTTAGATTATCTTTTACAAAAACGTTTGGCCTTGTTCTATATGACTTCACCTTTCTGATTCATTGTTCTCCTGAAAACCCATTTTGTGGAAATAAAATTGTTAGTTTTTTAGTCAGGGAATAGGTTCCCTTTTTGAGTTATTCTCAATTTGATTGAGTTATTCATTCATGAATTTTACCCATTCAATATGACCAACAAAATCTGTCATAGTTCTTGGCTCAACCTAAGGTACAAGAGTTGTTTGATTTTTTAATTTCAGTCTTCTTTTAGTTTGTATTGGTGCATTCTGATTCCGAATGATATTCTCAATGTCAACAAGTTTCTTTAATATATGTAACTAATTTATGTTATCACAAAAAACTTCATCATCATCACTAGATAAAACTGAGTTTGCATCAATTGTTTCTGGTCTGATTTCCAAAACTTTCATAGCTATTTCTTCATTGATCTGATTGTAATTATCTGTAGAATACTGAAAATAAACTTGAATTTGGTGATTCAATTTTCCCAGATATTCATAAATTCTAACATAAAAAACTCTAAAATTATATTAATTATTTTTTTATAGAATCTATAAACTTTTATATTAGATAAATACCCTATAAATACACTATCATCTTCTTTTTATTCAATCAATTTGACCCCATTACCTTTGATTTTAATATTATAGGGACTGCCAAAGTCCTTGAAATATTCTATTGTAGGATTATTTTAGTACTACATTTACTATTATTTAGCATGTTTTTTATGTCTCAAGAGATATATATTCTGTATGTTCACTATTTTACACACTGATCATCTCTATAAGTGTTTTGAAACATTATTTCCAAACAACATTTTTCTTCCCATTTCAACCGTGGTTATATTTGTTCTCTCTTCCAAACCATTATGTTTTGGTGTTTAAGGTGTGATATACTGATAATTTATTCCATTTTTTCTAAGATAAATTTAAAATGTATCACATCTAAATTTTTCTCATTTTCCAATATCATTTTTTAATACACAGACCGATCTCTTTTTTATCCCGTATTTTGTATTTTTTGAACAGCCTGACCACTTCAGATTTTTTATTGATAAAAAGAAAATTGGTCATTTAGGTAAAGTAAAACATAAATGTATTAAAATTAATATCAACTCAGGTATACTTCTTCCTCATGGGTCTACAAAGACCTACATGGACTAATTACAATGGTCTCATTGATAAAATATCCACCTTCTTGTGAGCCATCTGAGTTATCTTCCCCTTTTTACATGTCACACAAACTTCATAATGATATATATTCATCTTAGGTGAATCTATTACTAATTGATGTTTTAAAATATTTACTAGTATTCTTTTCCAAAGATTCCCAAGTCTTCTATGTCATATCATGTTTTCATTTTTCATTCTTAAGTAGAAATTATTAGGTGAATACCCAATCATGAATAGGTTTCCATTTGGTCTACTTAATTTAGAAAAAATTATTCCATAAATTATTCTTTTAATTATTCAGGTCTTTAATTGAATGTTACCTCATTAAAATTGTCAAAAAAGTTCGCTACCAGTGAACAAATTTTGCTTTATCCCTTCAACATACAAAACTTCATCTCATACCAACTTATCTTTTTTAATTGGAGCTATAACAAAATTGGTTATTTTGAAAGAGAAGTAATTACCAAATATTACTTCATATAGATCAAATTTTCCAATATTATTATGAATTTTGGAATCAATATTCATGTTTGAAAAACACCCACTATCAAGTATCCATGACTTTGTTTTATTTCATGACTTAAAAGACCATTTTAACAAGAATGACTTTTCTTAAATGAAAAATATAAATTATTTTCCTTTTTATTTATGAGTGAATTGATCGAGGAATATAATTATAGAATTCTATGATCTATTGTCCTTTTTATCACACATTCCACACATCTATTCAATATAATCAAATCTATTTGGGGTTGTCAGCTTATGACCGATTTCTTTCTCAACCTAGATTCTAATTGAACCTATTAAATTCTTATTCAAACTTCTCCCCCTTGGTTCTTAACATCTCACTAGTAAAGGAATGTTATACCAACATGTATAGTATTTAGATCTAAGAATTCCATATCACCATAATTAACCATAAAATATGAATATCCCTGAAAAATAAATGTAATATATTGAAATATTATATCTATAATTTGGTATTTTCTTAATTTATTAGGTTTTATTTCACTTTTTATTTTCAAAATAAGATTCACATAATATTATTCTAGCATTAAGGAATTTTAAAGTAATTGTTCTTTATTATTGTCAATTATATTTAGGATTTAAACCTGAAATGTTAGTATTAATATATTTTTTAATAGGATTTTTAGATGTAGTCTTTACCATAATTTTCTCCTATATCTTTTTATGATTCTCCCTTAACATAAATAGATATTTTTAAGTCCTTGATCTTAGAAAAATATTTCTCAGCATCAAGAAATTTTGATTATGTCATTGATAATTTTTCCTCCTTTAAAGATAGTTTTTCTTTAAGATATTTGATTATATTCTCATATTCGATATCTTTTAATCTGATATTTTTATTTTCTTCTATAAGAAATATCTACATTTTTATTTTTTACCTTTTCATCAGCCATTCTATTTTTCTCTCTTACAAGAATCATATTCTTTTTCTTGAGAATTTTATTTTTCTTTGGACATGCCTCAATTTCATCGTTAAGAATGTATTCATAAATTATTGGTCCTAAATATTTTTGATCACTACTACATGAATAAACCGTATTCTAAGCATGATCGATAAAACATATAATTTTCTATTATATATCTACATCAGTGACACCATAAGAGACATGATCAGTTTTCTATTATTTTCCCATTAGATTTTTCCTTTTGGTTTTTATAAATCTATTCTTTCTCCCACCATCCTTTTCAGCTTTTTTGGAATTTTTCTTCCACACCCTTCCTCAATTTGATTCATCATATTCATATCCATAGTCTACTCCTATATTCTTTGGCCAATTAATTACAAAATTTCCAAGTCCATTTCATTTGAAACATCTACCAGAAAATATAACTCTTTTTTTCTTTTTCAATTTTGAAACCATTTATAAATAAATAAAATAATCATTTGATATTCTTATTCATTTTAAAAAAACCCATTTGAGTAAATTCATCATCATTTCCAATTCACATGTTTCTCATTGCATAAAATTTCATCTATTATTTATACTTTTCTTGATTGTTGAAATATTCCAAATTTTATAAGAAATGAGAATAATCTATTACTCATCAATGGAATGATCTTCTCTATCTTCAAGTGATGAAATTTTGGGATCATATATATCCTAAAATTTTCTCATCAATTTCTTAAAAACCATGGAGTCATGAAGATTATCTCCAAAATTTCAAATATTACTCACAATATCATTTAATATTTTATAGAATTCGTCAAAACATTCATCCTTTACTATTTTAATGTCTTAAAATTTGCATCACCGGATCTGTATATTTACTTCATTGATTTTTACATTTCCTTTATAATTGCTTTACATCATATCCAAAATATATTTTATAGTTTTTCAAAACAAAAATTTCAAGAAAAATTTATATAACAACAAGATTATAATAAAATATAGATATTTTCTATCAACTTCAATGTTTCTCTTGTCAAAAAATGTCAACTGACAATCATTTTCAACTAGTGAAAAATCCAATGTCGTTGCATAATTAACTTCCTAGTCGAGAGATAGAAGATACAAAAACATTATATTATTAAATCTATGATATTTGTTTCCTTATAATATAGGTAGACACCTATAATTAACTAATTTATATTATCCATGGATCAAAATATAACAAAGTGAATCCTATATAGGGAACTCACTTTGATGCCAATTGAAGTGCTTACAAGGATCAGTTTCTTCTTTTAAGAAGGAGGGTTAATTAGTGGAGATAATATTTTATGATTTATTTTAAATAAAACAAAACACTATGACAAGTTTCAGTATGATACACTAAAAATAAAAATAGAACATCCTCACATGATCATACATAAAATAAATAAGGAGAGACACATATTTTTACAATGTTTGGATGTAGTGTGGATTCCTACTCCTTTCCATGGATGGGTACTCCCCCAACCATAGATTCTTTTCACTCTATCCCTATGTGAAATTAAATTATATTAAATCATGTGTAATACCACCACACATGTCTGGAGTCACACTAAAAAACATTGCCTCCCATTTCGATACAAAGTATGATTATAAAAACTAAACAATATCAATAGAAAATCAGGTTGTTTTGGCAATGCGGAATATAGATATATTTCCACATTCCTCTAAAATATGAAAATAAGTACTTCTCACTGTGTGGTTATGAAATAAATATAAAAATATTATTAGACTAAATACCTTATAAATCCCAATGACTTGAGATCTAATATATTTTGATCACTAAAGAACAAGATTGCATTATCTTCAGACTCACTCTTTTATTTCATGTGTCTCTTATTATCATTGAACCACTCTGTGTCAACATGGTGTTGTCTTTTTATCTCACTAATACCACATTACTCATTGATGGGTTTCTCATAATCATCTCTCCACTATGAATCGATGACATCCATAAATTTTTCTATAGAAAACATATAAACATTAAATCCCCAAGACCTCCATAATTGTAGTCAACTATTGTGTTTCCATCTTGAGAAATAAAAATTATTCCTGATATCATAGAGGAATGATGAACCATCCACACAAATAAAATTCTTCATAATACATCAATTCTGAAAATCTACTAAAAAATAATCTGAATGTAGAGTAGACTCTAAATTATCAATGTGGATCAATTAGCTACATAACATATTCACCTCAATGATTCAACATTTGGCTATGTGGTAAAATAGCAACATCATTTTATCCCAAAAAATCTATATACTTTAAATGGAAACATGATTCCATTACTTAGCTAAGATGGATACATGAATCACTTACATAGTTTAAATGGATTCATTCATTTCCCATAATGATTTCAGAAACATAACTTAAACGAATATGTGGTTCAACCCTTTTACATAAATGGATAAGTTTATCCAAAAACCTCTCAAAATTCAAATAGAACCACTTTTCTGGATATCCATCACTTCCTAAAACACTTTATAGCATCACTGAACTTCATTACATGATATTTGGATCCATAAAAACCAGATCAAGAACCATCATACATTATGATGTCCTTATAAATGGTTATAAAAAACAAAAACCTAAACTCACAAAGTACCATGTGATATTAAACGTCTTAAAAACTAGACAAAAATTTCTTGGGTATCTTGAAATTTTTATGAAGACTATTCATTGAATCATCTTTCTAATGGATCCACTTGGAAACTATTGTCCATTGGATCCACTCAGAAACTTCTATGTGAAACATTCTTCAAACATCCTTTCATCTAAATCTTCTATAAAAATTTCTATTTTCAATTACCATTATATGTTTCTTATATCTGATTGATTAGTTAAGAAACATTTTTATAATCATTTGGAATAATTTTTCCAATGAGTTTCTCAGGATTCCTCCAACCAACTTTCTTTTTCCAATGGGATTACAAATTCCATCCGATAGACTTTATAGTTTTATTTATCTAGTAGAACATCAACCATAGTTCCTCAAATTCTTATGACTTCTTCCTTCAACTAAATTTATCCAAAATCATAAATATCTTTTTATAATCATGATATTTTAAAATTTAATTATTAGAAAAATATTTCTTTATTTAGTTTTGTATTAATAATTCTTTTTAATGACATAGTGAATACATTTAGTTCTATCCTCCATATGATTTCTTAAAATTGATCAAGTCAATTCATTAGACTCAATATGTTGGACTCTATATGTTAGAATCTATACATTTACCTTGATCTATTATACATTGTAAAATTATTTAGGTTTGACAACAAAATAAAACACTAAATTAATTATTATTATTATTTTATAATCAATTACTTAAAACAAAACCTCTAAGCTTCTTGGTCTTGATAATATTCCACTTGCGATTTTTTGCAACTAAGGAACATAAATCAAATTAACTCTAAAACTCATGAAATGGGGTAATTATTGAAAAATTATAAACCTTCAATAGTGAAATTAGTGTATAAAACAAGATTCATTGAACAATCAATGCCTTACTATCCATAAAGTAGTGATACATAATTATTTTTGAAATATTTATATTTAAACATCATTAGAATATAAACATATAAGAAATAGTTCCTTCAACCACTTTAAAAAATATTGAAATATTTCAAACATGATGAAATCATAAATTACCCCTTTTGAACACACAAAATACATTCTATCCTTTGAAAGGTAAATCAACTACCATTGGCTAGATTTATCTTACTTATTTTCTCCCCATTTAACAACATTATCCAAAGACAATATAAGAGAGGGAACAAATATAACATACTTTATCTTGAAGAGAGTAGGTTTGAATACCCATGATCAACCTTAGCATCCAAAATGTATCCTTTTGTATTGACTTAGTGAAAATATCAGCTACTTTCTCCATTTTAGAAAAAATATAGATTTAGTTCATTTATTTCCATGTGCACATTAATGATGTGACATTTAATATCAATGTTCTTTGATTAGGAATATTTCACAAGATTTTTAATGGTATTTTTTTCCAGGTCGAATGAACCACTGAAGAGGGGGGGATCAGTGGGGCTTTTATAAATTATCTATATTATAAATCCAACCACTAAAATTTTTTACGGTTCTCAATCCACTAAATGTTATCTCTGAATATCACAACATGGGAAGTTATAGTAATAAACAAGGTTTCACACAAGTATTTAAATGGTTTGGAATAAAATGACACTTTTTAATGAAACCAGTTATCCCCCTGATTATATATTATTCACTATACCCCTATGTGAATACACCTAGTTGAACACCCCAACTATAATAACTTCTATAATTGGTCAGACACCCCAACTGGTCTACTTCAATGAATGGTTATACACCCCAATAATAAGTCTCTAGCAGCTGGATAGACACCTTTTCTAAAAGATTATTCAATTATGATCAAGATATAGAAAGATAATTTTCTATAGATATTATTCCACCAAAAGAAATATGAATGAACTTTAATTTTTTACTCTTTCAAGATCTTTAGATGAAAATAAAAAAAATTGTTCTATTAGTCTTGAAACTCACCTTATTAATATGGGAAATCTATATATTACTCAAGTTCTTAAAAAATTAAAACACATGAAATATTAATCTTGTAGTATTTTTTGAATTTAACTCATTCTTACATCGATACATAAATGTATCTATATTATAAAAATATTCTTGAATAATGGATGTAAGATCTTTTAGTTTTTCTCACTATCTCATAAAACTATTGATACCAAATAATATTATCTGGTAGTTATTTATTAGAGAAAAAAAATAAAAAATGTTTTTATTCTCTAACATCTGTCTTATATATTTCATAAAATATATATAAATCTCATTAATTACAATTTCAGAGTCAAATTAATTTTATTTTTCTTTTATTCATGATCCTAAACAATCTATTTTTTATTTCAGTGTAGAGATTATGTCCCCCAATCACCATATACCCATCATGGTTTATTAACCCCAATGATCTTTGTTTCCCTCTTTCATTATTATAATTTCATCCAATAAAATTTCTAAAGGACATAATCATTTAAATTTCTAGAAGACTTAGATATTATTGTGTTTATTGATGCAGTATTTTTAAATTCCATATCTTCTTCAAATATCCACTTCCTATAATGTAAAAAATACATTGAAAATTGAAAAATTCAGTGTGGAATAATATAAAAACCCTTACATAGAAATCTTATTTGTGAAACCTTCTTTCCTAAATCTAGCTATGTGAGATAGTTTAATACATTGAAAATTAGCTAAGTGTATCTATTATGAAAATGGATATGTAGAAAAAGTACATGTGTGAATGAATCGACTAAGTTATCTGATTCTACAAATGGGTATATAGTAAACGACTATTTGAATTATCTCATCAATATTTGGCTACGTGATCCTTCTTTGTGGAAATATACATAGAAAAATGGATATGCGTATTTTAACTTTAATAGAAAAAGATAAAACTCATTCCCTTTAATCGATTTTCATGAATTCAAGTGCAACGAAATGAATATGATATTTCAATTTTACAAGTGTAGTTGACATGAATTTGTTACTAGAGAATGGTTTATTTTGGTATTTTGAAGCTCATAAATGGAAGTAATGTGTGTGATCATATTTCCGATACACCATGATGCATGTATAGATTTTATCATAATTGCATCCATAATTAAGAAATAATTGAATAATCGACATAAACATAAGTGTAGCTTAGTTTAAACCTCATGGATTGCTATGATCTTCATGAATAATAAATGGAGGATTAACCACATTATGTAAACCATTCAATATTTCATTTTTAAGGGAATCTATGGGAGTCGTTTTTTTCCCTCCACACCCATATACCCCCTTCCCATGAAGAGGTCATCTGATGAAGCCCCATCCGTGATGGAGCCTTTTCCAGCTAAGATGGCATAGCGTCCCATCGGGTAACAGTCTGATCAGAAATGGTTCAATGTCCCCCTTACCACGAAGAGTTTATTAAATATTTTTAAATAAGAAGATGATCATGCATGATGATCATAAGGATCAGAAATCCTCTATCAAAATTCACATGTTATATGTGAAACTCTTTAACAAGGGATAACATTTCCCACATCACCTCTAACCCCACACTGAATCTGTGGTCATTCTCATGATCCTGTATAATAAATTTCATGGAACTATCAGTTTTTTCCAAAGTAGAGGGGTTATAAAACTGAAACACACTTCACACTTCTCACGGGTCATGCCAACACACAATAGCTCACTGGCACCCTGGCCTAAGAGATCTTACATAAGAATTCTCCTGCAGTCCTATACTTTAATCCCCTTAGTCACCGTGCAAGATGGTTGTAGTTGATCCTAGTTCCCACCTCATAAATGGATGCACATAGGACTCATGACTGGCTAGATGGTAGGAAATGTTTTTAATAAACACCTATAGAAAGAGTTAGTCAATTATTTAACATAAATAGAAAAACCAGAAATCAGTACCCTTTATGAATGTATTATCTTTTTCATGGAAATATTATACAAATTTAGCTTCTTCATATTACTGCAAACATTGTACACTTGGTAAACTTTATTTTTTCACAATTAATGGACATTAATTAAATTTTCAAACAATTTTCACATTTAAACATAGATAATTTCTTAATCATGATATTCAATTCCATCAAGAGAGTCCATAACAACTCTCCAATCATCACAACTTCCAAAAAACTGACCCAACACATATTGACACATTATTGAAAAAAATGCAACACTTGGGTACATAAATCCCCCTGTGTAGTTTTTTTCAATATCCCTTCACATGATAAAGTCAATATGTGTGTCAAATCCTTTCTCCACCTCATTGAAAATAAAATGAAAAGGGTAAGTGGGGACATTCTAATCTCATGTATTTTCGCAAAAACCTATTCATCTACATGAAATGATTGTTTCTTAAACAGTTCTGAGGGAGGGTTGATATCACATGGTTCTCTTTAAAAAATTATTTAGCTAACAAATCCTAAGATTATGTGGTCTAACCCAATGTAGAAAATAAGAGATACATAACCAATGTCTTATAAGAAGTCCATAAATTACAATACATGTGAAATCATAATCAGAAAATATTATTTCTCAAATAGGAATTAATGAATATATATTCAAATAAAAAAACATGTATCCTTCACACATATTAATAAACCATAAAAATAGTTCAAGTAAAAGTCATGTGGATGCCCCTTTTCTCATTTTTTGACAACTAAAATCCCCTTAATCAATACGTTTAACACAATTATGAATTGGGGTTGATGGTGTGATTTTAATAACTCAAATTCTATTTTTACATGGTTGTATAGAAAATTCCCGCTTCATATTGAAAATATTTAGTATCCTCTTATATCAACTGGTTACCCCTAAAGGGAAACACACATCAATATCTTCTTCATCATGGTGGGTCATGTTAGTAATGTATTTCTGGATATTCCAAGATGAGACAACATTGAAATGAAATTCTTTATATGGAAGTCCTACTTTTTTTGTATACAAAACATCACTAAGTAGACTATTCATCAATGATTATTCTATAGAATACTAGATATAAGATCAGAACAAGATGGTATCTTCTACATCCTTGTTGTACAGAATGTAAAATCACTTATTACATCTTAGGTTCCCCCCTGATAAATTTATTCACCTTCAATTCCCTATATTTTGAAAAATACAATACATAAAATATAAAAGGGAAAATAGAAGATCTAATGGTTCCTCAATGTGAACTGTAAGATTGAGATTATTTCCTCAACCAATTTTATCCACTTTATCTAATCACAATTCATTCACTTCATACTTTAAAATCTTATTTATTCATTCATAGCATGGATATTATCACACCTATCATTTCATTGAGTGATACAATTTTTCTCTCTTTATACATCAATTTATTTTCATCTCATGATCAAAACATCATTATATTCAAGGCTTCTTCTTATTATAGAAATGTATATAAATATTCTCTTGAATTGTTTCCATATTTATTTCTCTATCAAAATGAGATTACTTAACACATGATTTATCCTTTGTTTCATACCTCTAATGAAATTCATCTTATTTAAGTGGAAAGTTAATTTTACACTTAGCACTATATGTGTCTTGTGTTTCTTATAACATTAATTATTTCTATAAATCAGTTGGAAAAAACCCAAGAATTTATTTGGGAATGTTGAAATCTTTTTTAGAGTTCCAAATAGCTTTAAATGATTTCATTTATCCACATATCTCGTTTGGGATGTAGTACACTTTATTATCTTATTTGGAGTATTATAATTTGTAACATTTTATAGGTTTCTACCCTAGGATGAATATTCATTCTCACAGGGTATTCTATTCCCACTCCTTCTTGATATATGTTGATATGTGCATAGATCATGTTTGTAAACCCTTTTATTAAAAACATCACATATTTTATCAAGAACCTCAAATCTATTAGATAAAAACTAATTTTTCTTAGTTCATAATTGTGGTATCTTCTTATTTGGATTTCCCCCTTGATACATGATTCCTTTTTTATGTATAATTTAAAGGATTTTACCAAAAATACAATAAAAAATTCCCAAATCTATTGTATCACCAACATTGAACCACAAACCTTGATTGTATTTTATTTTATTTATGATGTCTAGAATTTAAAACATATTAAGCTTGTTGTTTTTGTGTCTTCATCACCACATATTGGGAACTTCTTGGGGAACCAGAAATTATATACATTCTAATATCAACCTTATACATGGTTGTAGGATTTTATCCATTCATGCTCAACTATATTTGTACATAATTTTTATTTCATCATACACTTTTTAAAAAACTGGTTTAAAAAAGTTATTGCATTGATATATGGATGGTACATATTTATTCACAGTTTCTTGGGAAAGATCATTAGATAATGTAATGATCTTAATATCTTGTGATGAAGTTCCTTTATCAATATAATCTTTTAAATATAACTCTGTGGTAGTAATACATATTTCTATGATTGTGAAGTCTCAACGTGAGTCTTTTCATGATTTTCCAATTTGATTTCCAATTCAAGACATCACATACCAAGGGAATTCTTTTGATCCTTAGAAAATTCCATTTTATCTTTACAGTCCTTCCTCATCTTCTCAAAACCCACTTTATGAAATGAATATATTTTTATAAAAATGATTCAAGATCTTTGAGCCTTTTGGATTTTATATCAAACTGACCATTCATTAAATTCTTAGAAACTCTATGTAGTTTTTAAATAAATTAAAGGATTCTATAAAAGTAGTCCCAATGAAATATTTCACAAAAATATTGATTTTAAAATCATAAAAAGTTTCAAAAAATATATTTCACTGAAAATAGATGTTGTTTCATCTATTACTTTCACATTTTTTGTGAGTGTGTTTCATATTCTAATATATTTTTTGATTCCTCTTCCAAGGAATTAACTTCTTCTTACAATTGAAAATATTCATTTTGAAGTCACATGATAGTTATAAGAATATTACTTATCACTTCTTTAGGTACCTTAATCAGATATTCATTATGTTTTCAATAAATATCACTAGGTGACATATTATAATTATATCTTGAAAAATCTTCATCATAAGAATCATAATCAAAAGAATAATTACTACTTGTAAAACATTGATAACTTCCCATTGGTGGTATATCTCTATTTAATTTTTTATTTTTCTTCAACATCCTACCCATTTGTTTATTCCTATTTTCTTAAGTTTTTGAATAACTCTAAAATTTTTTTCCATGAGAGTAACTTAATTTTCCTCCATGTGAGGAGCCTCAAACACTTTCTGAAATATTCACTTAATAAATGCTATTAAAAACCATCTGAAAAAACCATTGGATATTTATAGGCAACATGTTCTTTGATATCACTTATTACACCCCACGATGGATGAACCACTAGGGGGGTGGTCAATCATTGGTTAATTCTAATGAATAATATTTACTTTAAATCCAACCTATATGACTTGTTTTGGTTTTTGATCCGATAAAAATTATCGATAAATATCAACTTATGTGTAGTTGTAATAGTAGAGAAATAATCACATAATTATTTACAAGGTTTGAAATAAAATCCTATGCCTTGTTGAAATCGATTATCCCCTCAGTTAAAAATTATTTACTATACCACTAAGAGATTACAACTAGTTCAACACCCTAATAAAAATCTATTAAGTAATTTTTTAGAAACCATAATTCCTCCTCTTTTATGATTTTTTATTCAACCCAATCACAAGCCTCTAATTGCTTGTTAGAAACCCATGCTACAATATTATTCCATAGCAATATATAGAAAGAAATATCTTCTTCTATAGATAGTACTTCTACACAAAGAAATATGTATTCCCTTTACTTGTGTACTCTGTCAAGATATTCAGTGCAAACTAATAAGGATCAGCTCCACTAGTCTTGAAACTCACCTTCCTGATATGGTGAAATCTGGATACTTATAAATTTATTCAAAAACTCAAACACATGAAATTTTATTCTTGTAGTATTCATTGTATTTAACTACTTCTCACTTCATTACATGGAGTTATCGAGATTCTCAAATTATTCTTTCATAATGGAAGTAAGATATCTCAATTTTTCTTAGCAACTCATCACACCTTCGATACTTTTAGATCTTCTCTAGTAGTTATATATCAAAAAATTGAAAATTGATCATTATTCCCTCCTATTCAACTTATATATTTCCTAAAATATATATGAATATAATTAATAAAAAATTTAGTGTCAAATTATTTTTTTTCTTTTCTCCATGACCTCGACACATTTTATTTTCTATTGTAACACATAGAACTTATACCAAGATCTCCAAAGACCCATTGTGGTTCATTAATGCCCCATGATATTTGATTGTTTTTTAAAAAGTAATAAAATCATCTTTTAAAATAGCAGACATATCTACTAATTAAAATATATCAAAGGATTAGATACTATTGAATTTAATGATGTGGTATTAAAAAGTCCATAAATTTTGAAAATACACACTTCAAACAGTGTAAACTATACACTTAAAATTTAAAATTATTACGTGGAAGAAAATTGAACCCTTACATAAAATCGACAATGTGAAACCATCCTTAATGTATTTGTCTACATAAAATATTTGGGTATATAGAAAATATGATACATGAATCTCTTGGGAAAATGACTATGTAGTGAAAATATGTATGTGAATGAATCAACTATATTATTTGAATATGTGAATGGATAGTTAGAAAATGGATACATGAATTCTCTCATCATCATTCAGCTATGTGATCCTATTTTGTAATGACTATGTAGAAAAATGGATACATGAATTCTTACTACAAAAAAATCATAGAAAACTCATTTCCTTCAATAAAATTTCATGCATGCAAGTGTAACCATATGAATTGAATTTTTTTATCATTCCAATATAGTAGATTCGACTTTTTCTCTTGATAAAGACTCTTTTTGAGCTTCCAAAACTCATCCATTGAAATAATGTGTGTTCTCTTACATTTAAGACCCCATTTTTCATGTACTAATAATATGATAACTTCATCCATAATTATAACACAGAAGAAGACTTAATATTAACATAGGTGTAGATCCATTCAATCATCATTGCTTATTGTGATCTTCACAACTAATAAATTGTGTATTAACCATATGCTAAAAATCCATAAATATTATGAAAGAATAATATGATCACGCAAGATGACTGGATGACTTAGAAATTTTATATTGAATGGAACATAGTATACACAAAACTCTTTAACACTGAGGAATATTTATTGAATAGCCTCTTGTCCCACCTCAAATCCATGGCCATTATTATGATCCCATAAAATACCATGAATTCCTATATTGGTTCATGAAAAGGCAGTGGGGTATTGAAAAAAAAAAGACACCACAGACACTTCACAGGCTGCATTGACATGCATTGGCCCATCAGCATCATAGCCCATGCGGTCTTACTTGAGAGTTCTCTTACGGTCCTGTACATTGTCCCACACATCCTCCATGTGTTCTGGCTGTGGATGATCATAGTGCCCCGCCTCAGCAATGGCTGTATGTGGGTATCATTGAAAAAATAAGGTTGGATAAATTTTCAATAAACTCCAATCAAAAGAGTTTTTCAAATATTTAATATAAATTTCCAAAATAGAATATAGTATACTTCATGAAAGTTTTGTATTTCTTTGCATGGAAATATTATTCAAAATTATTATTCTTCATCTTGCTAGAAAAATTATGCTCTTTACAAAATTCTAATTTTCACAAGTATTTGAAACAAAAGAACAATTTAATCAATCTTCACATTTAAACATGGATAATTTATCAAACATGAAATTAAATACAATAAAGTGAGTCCATATCAACTCTAAAAGGATAACCACTTCTTCACAACTGACCAAAACAATTTACACATCGTTGATAATAAATGTAACACTTGGGTTCAAAAATATTTAAAGAACTATGATTATCACAACCCAAGGAAAGGGTAAAATTCACATTATCCAAAACATATTCCTATTGTGTATTCATCCATACTAACTATGTCATAGAATTAGTGGAAGCTATATAATTATCTTTTATAGTGAGGAAAGTTATTGGATTTTTCTTCTCGGTATGCCAACAAAAACATCCTTGTCTCAAAAAGAAAGCTTCACCAAATATGGATCTTTTATCATCATCGCAACCTTCTCGATTTGTATTTTTTTAACCAAATAGATTAATCTTTCACGTACTATCATATTTCAACTCTAAATCACTCATGCCTATAATATATCAAAGAATTATATTTTCCATCCATAAGATGATACTTATTTCGATAACTCTGATATATGGCACAAATTTTAATAGAATATACTAGATATGGTCTTGAATCTATTAGATATAAAATTATTCAAATCAACTTTATAAATTCTTTGGGATCTACATACCTTCATTTTCTAAAATTTTCCCAATGAAATGGGTGTGTAAACAATCATTGAATCTTCAATGAAACATATTTTCATTGTTTCCATTGCATACTTCTCTAGATATAGGGATATATACCTTTTCATTTGGGAGAGTTATAATATAATAATGTGCCTTATTTCTATTTTTGAGACATATCAAATAACTCCTTCATCACCTCAAAAAACATTTCACTAATTTCTTCATTACTACCATCGAATATGATATCCTAAAAATAAAAAGTAACAATGAAGGAAACCTCGTGATTTTATTTTATTTAGAGGTTTCCATCAACTCTTCCTTTTATAAAATTCAACTTCTTCCTGAAACTATCCAGTTTAGAGTTCCAGGATCTTGAAGTTTTTTTAACCTATACATATCCTTCTTCATCTTGTAAAAATATTTTTAATTTTGACCAATCATGAAACCACATGGTTCCCCAATATAGACTTATTCATAAATATGTCATTTGAGAAAATATGACTCAACATCCACATAAAAATATATTATATCATTATTCTATATTAATTGTAAGAATGATTATGATGGTTTCGTGTCCTTTTACTAGGTTAAATGTCTCACCAAAATTTGTCCCTTCTACCTATGAGCATCCTTTATAAACAAATATTTCCTTGTTTCTTATCACTTCTCCTATTTCATTATATATGTTTCTGAAAACCCATTTTGTTCCAATTATATTCATATCTTCCAGTTTGGGTACAATTTCTAATGTATCATTCTTCTCAATCTATGTTAATTATTAATTCATGGAAGTAATCTACTCTTGATGCTCAAAATCTTCTTCAACATCTCTTAGATCAACATATGAATACAAAAACGTATGTGACACATTAAACAATTTTATTCTTATTTCAACATATTTTCCTTGATCTAAAATGATATTTTAGACCTAAACATGATTTATCAACCTTGTATGAGATGAAGAAAATTACCCCACATCACTTGGAATTTCTAATTTCGAATCATTATCTTGTACAACTTCTATAGTATTAGTTCTGTTAGAAAATTTTTCATTTTGTGAAACAATAATAATTTATTCTTTACGTCCTCTCATATATACAAATTAATGATAAAATTTTCTATCAAAATGTTCTAGTACATTTATATATTAAGAGTGAATAGTATTTCCTATTTCATTGTAATATCAATCTATCCTCTACCATTATAATGGTATCTAATATCCATTCCATAAAATCTTCATGATGAAATATCCCCTGATTTTCACCCTAGACATTTATTATCTAGGGGTTTACAAATAGTCAAAATTATTTCAAATTTTGGGTCTCTATAATAAATACCCTATGGATTCATATCATAGTTTTTTAGAAAGAATGGGTTTGAATATGAATAGATGCTCCAATAACTTACCCCTAAAAAAATCAAGAAGTGTCATGTTCAATTAGCAAAGTTCATTCCATATCCATTGAAATTATATTATTTTTATTTTAAAACACTATTCTACTATAGTTTATATAATTAACTAAACTCAAGAAAAAATGAATGTTTTTCAAGATAATATTTAAACTTTCCATCTATTTATTTTTCACCATTATATGTTTGAATATTCTTCATGGAATATCCACATTTATTTTTAGAAGTTCTCCTAAAACTCTTAAAATTTTTGATATCCTAAAAATTATGTTTCAAAATTATAATACATGTAGTATGAGTGAAATCATACATTAATGAAATAAATTACCTATCAATATTTGAAAATTTATTTCTCGTAGGACGACATATGTTAGAATATATAAGTACAAAGGGATGAGTTTAATATATCTCAACCCTCTTATTTATAAAATTTACAATATTCTATTTTTGGAATATTTAATAAAAAAATATGTTCTTCTTGTCATTTCAGGCATATCATAAATAATTTATCTCTATAATAGTTTTCTCTCATTCTTATGGAAAATATTTATAATCCTATTTTCCATAACTGATTTTTATCATTATCAGATAGCATGATCCATATACATATAAATCTTGTAACATATTTCTATTAGTTTTGTTTTCTCTTATTAAAACTTTACTATATTTATGTCTTAAATAACATATTCTCAGTTTGAAAAAAAAACTTCATTTCCTTCACCATAGAGCTGTGAGTAACTCAAAAAGTTTTGTTTTAGTTTGTGAATAAAGAAATCAGTTTTGGTTTTGATTTCTTATTTTCCAATGATAACATATCCCACGCCTTTTATTTTGAGTGCCTCAAAATTTAAAAAATTTACAAAATTCACTATTCATTATTTTTAATCCTTTGAATTATTTTACTATTTCAAATCTATATCCATATGTGAAGAATACCCACTATCCAATATCCAAGTTCATTCTCCTTCTATATCATTGAGATTAGTTTTAATATTTATGCCCTTTTATCTTCTTTTTTACTACGTAACATGATGTTTTTTAGATTCTTCATCTAGACTATGTTGAGTTGGTAACATTAGAAGACATCCTTTTGCAATATATCTAGGATGGTCACATAATTTATAAATAGTTTCCTATAGTTTAAATATATTATTAGTTTTAAAAGTGGATTTTTTAGTTTTTCTTATTTGAGTGGATGAATTCCCCCTCAAAATATGCCTCCAATAACTCCTAGATTCATTGTATAGTTTATGGCTAAACCATCACATTTTTTCTATTTACCCAAAGCCACCACAATACTAGCAATATTCATATAAAAAATTATTCTTTTCTAACCTACATGCTATACAAAACTGTGTATCTATATTCTAACATCATTCTTACCATCAAACTTGGATCTTTTTTATGAACCAATGTTTTGGTGGAATTATAATATATTATTATTTAGATTAGAATTATTCTCAATGTCAACTAAGTCTCCATTTGTAGTACTTTTTTCTTCCAACTTTGATCCCTAAGAAATTTTAGTATATTCTACTCACAAGGTTTCTGAAAAATACATGGTCTTCGGGACATTCATATTTTCTAAACATTTTCAAATTTGATTCCAGCCTCCAAAGATGACCATTATTAAAATGTATGAGGTTTACTCTTCTTATAAATATTTGCAACAACTGAAAGTATGTTTTAAAGTTGTTAATTCATTACTAAGCTCTAATAAGTTTCTACAGAACATGATCAAATTCTCCCCCCTTTACCTTTATCTTTTCTTCAATATCGATGTTGATATTTTAATCATTATCAAGTAACTTCTTGATATACTCAATATTTTTTAACAACATGGATTTTTCTTAAATAAATTTTTCTTTATTGTTTACTAGTAGATATTCTTTCTCAAACTTCTTATTTTCCTTTTCATGTTTAACAATATAAGAGATACATTCTATCAATTTTATTTTAAGCGTAAACTCTATCTAATTCTACTATTATATCTCATTAGCGTCACTACTCTCATAACATGTAAAGTTCTTATCAATAAATTTTTAAATAAATAATTTATCAGATGCCTCATCAATTTAATTTTCAGCTTCAAGATTACTATCATCATCTTCCTCACATTTGGGCAGAATATTTCTAATTTTACATTAAATAACTTATTATGGTTTACTTATGAGTATAATCTTTATTTTTTCTCATTCTTGAAAATATTCTTGTCTTTTGACATTGTTCATAATTATTTTTCCTTGTATAGTTTTTTGGTGAATTTTGAAATGGTTCTAAAACCAAATTATTAGACATGAATATGAGTTAAATTAACATTATGATCAAAGGAATATATTCAATATGGCTCTATTACAAGGGGGAGTGAACTGTATATTTCAAAAATTTAGTTTAAAAGATTTTAAACTAAAAAAATCTACAAACATAATTAATTAAAAGATTAGATTTATACTTGGTATTTATTCTAATTACCTACATATCATAATCAGAGTGATTTCGATATATTAGGATTGTTAGGAATATATCACAGCATAGAAAATGTAATAAAATAAGATTTTATTAAATAAAAGTAAATATGGTTATATTAAAGAGTTATAACTATAATAACATAAGTTTTAATTAAAATGAATTAAATATATTATATTCATTGAAGATCCATTTTATAGTTTCATGTTTATAATATTAAAAAACATTACGATAAAATAGTTACAAATATGAAAAGAGGAATAAAAGAAACTTGTATGAAACAAGTAATATAATATAAATCAATACAATAATAACATGTAAATATTTAAAAATAATTGGTCTCTTTTAACATTATTTGTATAGTAGCCACAAACCATGGATAAATGTTTCCCTTATTTTATACTTATAAGAAAGTCCATCTTTTTTCAGAAAAGAAATCCCTCAATACAAATATCATTATCTCTTCCTACCTTGCTTAGCCCTTGATCTGATAGATCATCTATATATTTATATCCCCATATGACCTTGATCAGAATATCAAATTTTCTATATTTATATCCTAGTAATCCCTCATTCATAACCATAGATCGGGAACACAATTACAATGAAAAAATAATTCTTATTAGGAAAACCTAACAAACTTCCATTAAGAAGAAAAACCTGTAAAATGATTTCAAAATATTAGGAACAATCCATTCAAGATTTCTAATATTCATATCTCTTTCTCAATGAGAATTTTAAAATAATATTGGTAATCTTTCAATAATATGATATCTTCTTATTCAAACTCTTTGAATAACAAGGTATTTATATGTCGGCTTCCAATGGTTATATTTCCTTCCCAATGGTCATATTTTCTCTGCATTTTTTCACAAGGACTTTGAAACATGGAATTTGGTAACTCATATCTTTCTGGAATAATATAATGTCTGAATTCATACTATCTTTACACCATCATAGTGTAAAATATGTTCCATTATGATTGAAATTAGTTTCCATATTTAGAATTTAAACTTGTTCAATCTGATGGAATTCCTTACATATGTCATTATGATAATATTTGTGAGTATGAATCTAATTTTATTAGTTCCTGTATCAGTTTGATTATGAATACTTCTTCAATACTAAATACAAGACCAAAATTCATTCATTTGGTCTAATAAATATGAATCTGATGGTTATCTTCTCCATACTCATTACAGTAATCATAATGATGAATGTTAGTTTATTTTCATGAATTCTTTAGAACTATTTCTAAGTATGGTAAAAGTATATGTTTTATAAAAAAATTCTAGAAAAACATTGGACAAAAAAAATTATTAATCAAATATTTAATAAAGTGTTTGTGACTTTCAAAACAAAAGGAATGTTAAATTTATAAGTAAAAAATTTGGACTCAACAATTATCCCATTTTTGGAAAGAAAAACAATAAATCTTAAACTAAAAATAAATTTGAAAACTTAACATCCATTATATTTTAGGAACTTCATATTCAGAATTGAACAATAATTCATAACTCCCCTCGATTTTTATAATTCCATTGAATATGATAAATAATACTTATAAATTCCCTTGAGATAAAAACTCACCCTAAAGATTGTATTCTTCTTCTTAATTGGATTCCCCCCTTTGTCAAAGAATAAGAAATTTTCTTCCCAAATATGATTGTTTCTCCCCCAATTTGATTATTTATACCCCTTTCTGATTTTAAAAAATTATGGGTAAAAGTATTGGGTTTCTTAAAAAGGGATAGAGAAACAAATATACGAAACAAATTTAAGGAAGTACTTGATCATCCACATAAAATGAATGAACATTCAACCAATTTAGAATTTGAAAACATTCAAATAATTCATAATAAGATAGAAAATTGATTCACTGATAAATAAGTTTACAAAATAAATATAAAACAAGAGTTAAAAGAGAAAAAGACGTTTAATATTTCTTTATTAAATATTTGATATTGGTCTTCATATTTTTGAACTCTTTCTTATCATCCTCAAAATTTTCTATAACCTCATATTGGGAATTAATTTTATCTTATAATTCTCCATTATAGATCTTCCTAAAAATGATCTCATCTTTTTAATCCTTGATTATTTAAATTTTTTACTACATATATTTTATTTTACCATTTAAATATTTAACTTCTTAACTGTAGATTTTAGCTGTATTCTTGAACTACCCCACAAATTTCACGATATCTAACATAACATTAGACAACTCATAGAAAGATTTCATGGATTAAATTATAATTTTCTTCAAATATTCAATAGATTGTTCACGCATCTTTATATCATAATCAATATTGTAACTCCAATTCACCACTTTATTACATAACATCTTAGGATCTTCAAAAATTTCTTCATGGAATTTAAGATTAGCCTCATTTTGAATCACTATGTGTAGGGTCCTGAAAATTTCTCAAGGGAATAAAATACCCCCACAATCACATTTCAGAAGGGAGAAAGTACTCATGCAAGTCTATAATGGTGAATGAACTCAAATTGAGTTGAAAATTTCAATAGAAACTTGAAAGAATTCAAGTTTTCAATGATTTTCAGGTGGCTTGCGTACCACCAGGTATGAAGAATGATTCACGAACTGATGGCCCATAGAGTGATGGCCAAAAAATATGGTAGACCACTAACCGAATCACCAAAGAAATCGTGCACGCAATATCCATCTACGTACCATCCAGAGAACTAATCAGTTCACGGATGGAGCAAACCAGTAAGGTTCCATGAACTATTATCACGAACCGTAGCCTCTGTAAACCTCATATTGACCAAGTATTTCATGGGTAAGAATATCTCTGCATGGGCCTCCTCAAATGGTGATGCATGCCCCATAGATACGATTGTCCCAATGCTTTATAAAAGGAGCACATGAATGAATCGAGAGAGAAGATGATGAGACAAATGATGAAAGCTTAAAATGGACTCAGAGGTAGGAATTATGAACTCTGAGAAGATTCTGGCTTTAGTCTTGAATCATCTACGAATCACGAATTGTGAATCACGCTCTCCGTAGGTACAACCAGACATGAACCATAAAATGAGGGAATTGAACAAAAATAATAGAACTATGAACCAAATTAGAAAACCAGTAACCAAATAATTCTCGCAGATGGACTTCTTGTGAATGATAATCTTCTAGAACCTCTTTTAATATGGTGCTCTGTGTAGTGTATCGTTATGCGGACTGAACCCGAAGTCGCGTACTACGTTAGTACGCAAATGGAAACCAAACCGACTTGATGGGATTCATAACACTATGGTACACGGTCGTCCATACCAATTCCTGCATACCTCATCGATACACGGATGACCCCTATGACGGTATACCACTACATTATGTAGAGCTTCCCCCATCCTACATAAGAAACTAGTACGCGTAATGGGGTATTTTCGGGTATTATTTCCTCCGGTTCTAACCTCACCCTCCACTACTATCCAATCCTCTATAATACCTCAATGAACCAGTCCTCCGACATCAGGACAAAGCCTCTTACAAAGCCACTAGACCCATATAATTTGACCATCGGGTGCATAAGCCACTATAGAAAAACGTGTGTTTCGCGGCGGTTTTTAAAACCGCAGTGAAAAAGCTTTCAGGCTGGTATTTTGTGGCAGTTTTTAAAACCACCGCAAAAAAACTGCCACGAAATATGCAATTTTTGTTTTTCAAGGATTAGCTGTGGTTTTTTAAAAAACCGCCTCGAAATAGCGGCGGTTTGGGTAAAATCGCCGCGAAATGAAAAGAAAAAAAAACATGAGAGACCCCGAAATCACTAAAACGACCATAACTTTTGATCCGGGCGTCTGTTGGAGCGCCAACACCAGTAAAATCGAAGATCCTGAAGAGATATAGAGGCACGTGTAATCAAAACCATGATATGGTCTAAGGTGTGGAAGATATGAGAGTTATAAGGAAGTTGAAAAAAGTTTTCCAACTTCAAACGACCATAACATTCACTCTGGGTGTCCGTTTGGGCTCTACTACATATCAAATTGAAGCCATTAAAGAGATCTATGCACATAGTTGATAGAAGAATTATTATGTCCGGTTTTTCGATCCCAACACCCCTCCTAATGTCTCCAAAACCTCATTTCCTTCACCGGTGTCCCGTCAAAAGTTTCTTCAAATGGACCTAACAATCGATCCGCGTGTCAGTTCAGACTCCTCCGCCTGAAAGATCGTAGTTCGTTCCATGATCTTCAGTTTGACTGGTCACGGCGCCCACATGAAATTATGGATCATAAGTTATGGCCTTTTTAGTGGCTATTAGGTTTGTTATGTTTTTCGATGCCTCGTTTCTATCACCCGTTCCCCGTCAGTTTTTTCTAAATGGTCATAACTTCCGATCTGCTCGTCCATTCAGTCTCTTTAACCTATCAGCTTGAAGACCATTTTAGGATCTTTGATTTGACTGGTTGCGAATCTGGAACGGACTCTCGGATCATATGTTATCTCCTTTAATGTGAGTCCAATGTTTTTTTCACTTTATGACCATTTTGACAGGTTTTAAGGGTTGCTCCATTTATTACTATTTATTTGGGATTCCATGACTTGTTATCTTTATCGATGGTTTTTTGTTGGTTATTATAATGATTATGTTCAATTCTTAAGGGGTTTTCTAGAGTTTTCATGAGTTTTCATGCATTCTCATGCTTTCTAATGCTTCATTCTTCATGCTTATCCATCTGTTTTCATGCGTTTTCATAATTTTTCTTCCCTTATCACGCCTCTTCGTACTTTTTCATGTGTTTCATTTATTTTTTCTTATTTATTATTTATTATTTATAATATACTTTAGTTTATTTATTATCTATTATTTGTTACTGGTTATTTATTATTTATTATTTATATTGATTAATTATTTATATTTATTAATTATTTATTATTAATTATTAATTATTTATTATTTATTATTTATTATTTATTAATAATAATTATAATATTTGTTACTCGTTATTTATTATTTATTATTATTATTAATA